>JAZHRO010000062.1:0-5000000 GCA_037157565.1 Thalassia testudinum | reverse complement strand
TTCATGCTTTATCAGAAACATGATATTTGCTCTTAATTACATGCATGCTTTCAAAAAGTAATTGGCACGAGTACTTTTAAACTAACAGTTAGCATCTTTCCCTATGTTGCTATTGCCTTATGTATCCTTCGATATTTGACCTTCTTAAAGATCAATTCATGGACAACGTAATGAGTTCCACGTTTCTTAGAACACATACCTTAGACCTATGTGGCTTCAATACCGCCTTGGAGCTCTAACACATGCCTAGTTGGAACCAAGGAGAAAGGCCATGTAGTTACCTTTTTTTTAGCATTTTTCTCTACTGAGAATATTCTCTAAGCGATAACCAATCACCTAATGTATTATTGTGACCTTCTATGAGCAATTTGTTTTCTTCCTAGGTTACTATATTCGTGAAAGTTCACTGATGTTCACAGTGGCTATTTGCTCAACCCTCAGTGTTAGTCTCAATCATAAATCCTTTGGATCTTGTAATTCTCTACAGTCCATCTTCCCGTTCATTCTTTTTAGTTAGCATCCCCACTCTTATGCCAACTCCTTGCTTGTTCCATTCCAATCATCAAAGAAGTTTCCTGGTCTTGGTCTATGATGATGGTAGAAAAATCACCTCATAAGTCAGGTTGCACGGAGGATCCGCTGCCTAGCAAATGGTAAAAACCCAATCCCCCAAGACGAATCCTCTCACTTGGATTGGTATGCCTGACAGAATGGCGGGTCTTTCTAGAAGATTATCAACCGATATGCTTGGAACCACCATTGGAAGGAGATTGCATGAAGTACGGAATCGACTCATGATAGCTTGTCGGTTAGGATCCCGAGATCATGGGAACAGAAAAGAGACTCGCGAACCAAGGGAACCCCAATCTATAAATACCACGGGTAAACTTGCTTTTGTTTTGGGCGCAATTTGAGAGGAAGAGAGTGACAAAGAGTCTATAACACCTAGATATCAGGGCCTATTGGGAGCATCATCCTCCCCTAGACGTACACCTATTTCTGGTGGAACTAAGTTATCAAATCTCGTGCTTGTATTTCTCTATGATTTATTTGTTGATTTGAGGTTCCTATTCTAAGGGCCTGGATCAATTGGTGCCATCTGTGGGAAACGTACAATACTATGTTTCTCGACTTCATCCCTCTTGCTATAGCTCCCTTTACGCGTCACACTTCTAGTGCTTACTCAAAGAAGCTCGGACCGGCAGAGTCTAGCATTTTCGTGTCTAGGAAGCGTCGGTAGCCCTCCAAGCTGAGTAAAGATGAGGAAGTATGGCCACCAAGCGTGCCTTAGGGTTCCCCCCGTTATGAGTGCCCTCCGAAGGATGCTCTCCTTGACATTGCAAGCAAAGGAGAATGAGTACGATGCGAAACTGGCGACCTTAAGGCCTAACCAGCAAATGGTGGTAGAGCAACTGCAGGAAATCCGGTTGATGAGGGATTGGACGGAGTTTCGGCAAGAAGAACCCCAAAGTTCCAGCCCCATCGACGACTAGCTAAAGTGGCGTCGCGTTGTGGAAGAAGAAAATGCCTGCCTGCGCAAACAGCTTGAAAAAATGAAGTGTGAGCTTAGTAGTTAGAAGGGTGAAGTCCCTCCTGGTCCCCCAAAGGCCTACCTCGTGCCTCCTCGGGAATTCGACGAGCAGTTGGGGGCTAATCCCTTGGTGATCAGTGGTGGAAGCTTGCTTTTCGAGATCGTCCGCCAAGTCACTTGAGCCATGAGAGGCATGAGGCCTCGGGCATACGTACCCATGTACCCCTTCTTGGAAGAAGTAATGACCGCCTCTCTTCCCGAGAAGTTCAAGCAGCTTGTCTTGGCTCCATACGATGGAACGTTGAACGCGAACATCTTCGTAGGAAGCTACTGGCAAATGATGCTAGTCCACGAATGCCCTACATGGTCCTTTGCCGGGTATTCACGTCCTACTTATTTAGGATGGCCTACGAGTGGTTCATCGAACTACCGGTGGGGCAAATCACATGCTTCAAGGAGTTGGCCGACAAGTTTTGCCAGTATTTTGTTGGTCAACAACGAGTCAGGGATAATCCTGAGAGGCTCTCGGAGATCCAACAGAGGAAGGCTGAGTCTTTCCAGTTCTATCTGGACCGATTCAAGACTTAGTACTTTAAGTGCAAGCGTCTTTACGATGCTATAGCTATCTAGTACTTCAAGTCAAGACTGCTGACTCAGAGGTTCTGGTACGACATTGACGACTTCCCTTTAAAGGACATGGCGGAGCTGTGGGACAGCGCCACCAAGTTCGTCGAGCAGGATGACTCCTTCCACTCTCAGAGTCGTTGTGGATGGACTCTACGAGGACTGTACCTCCCCTGAGGCAAAGAGGATCCTAGTCGAAGTAGCACCGATATCGGTAAGGAATGGCCACTGCCTCAACAAACGGAAGGGAAACTTTTCAGATCTGAAAGACCAGCTTAACAGGAATCAGCTTAATGGTTCCTGTCAACTCAAGCGAGATCCCTACGAGGAATACACTCCGCTGGCTGTGAATCAGGTGGACGTGTTGGCGTAAGTGTGGTCCACAGATAAAGACCTGCTTCCCTGGCCAAAGCCCCTTAAGAAGAAGTCGGAGACTGGGCCTTACTGCGAATACCATCAGGCCCAGGGGCATGACACGGAAGATTACCGCGACCTGTGTAATCTAATCGAGTCTCAGATCCATCACAGAAATCTGGACAATTTTGTTAAGAGAAATGAGGGCCAAGACAAGGGGAAACGCCCCATAAAGGCTCTCGAAGACTATTATCGGGAAATGTCCAGTAGGTTCAGGGGGTCCACATGATATCCCTTTCAGGGCAAGGGGAGATGAAGGCCAGGGTCTAAGCGGCCCCGCAGAAGGTCCCATTGGAACTCCCGCTTGAAGAGTATCACTGCCAAGTTATGGTGGCTCTCAAGATGGGGCGGCTGGAAAATCAAGCGATCGGGGTCTTGTTACCCCGACCGACGCTGTCACCCCAACGATCAGTTGAAGGGCAGATAGGCGTAATCTTTGATGTCAACGCAACGCGCGGACCCCTGGGAGGGCTGGGGGCTGCCCCTCCTACGGGGCCACTTGGTAGCCATATCCCACTCTACAATGGGGAGAAAGGAGCTTCGTCAGGCAACTTGCCCCAAGGCTCTTCTCCGCCTTACCAAATTCGACAGTCTACACGTACCCTTTGCTAGTAACCCTCCTCCCAGCTGAGCATCAACAACCCCGTCTCCTTGTAGATGAGGGTAGCACCATGGACATCCTCTTTCTTAAGATCCTCGTGCAATTGGGTCTCAACGAGGAACACTTGTCCCTGTCAACCATGCGGTAGTAGGGTTCGGGAACCACTAAATGATGTCCAAAAGGGAAATCAGCCTACAGGTATCAATATGTGATGGTGACAAACACCTTAATTGGATGGCCACTTTTGTAGTGGTGGGGCTGACGGCGGCCTTTGACAGTATCATATGCTGCCTCACGACTCATGCCTTCCAGGTAATCCCTTCCTCGTACTTCTAGTGCATACTCTTCTACACCTTGCGTAGAGTCGGAATTATCCATGGAGAGAATTCGCCCTAAGCCTTACAAACGGGGGAAGAAGAGGAATTTGGTCCACACCTTGCGAGAGGATGAATTCCCTACTCAGCCACCTGTGCAAGAGATGAAGCCTGGTTCTTCAACCATGGCTATTCAGTTGTATCCTGATACAATTGATAAATTGGTTCACGTAGGAATTGAGCTATCTGCTAAAGAAGTCTACGAGTTGCTTATGCTACTAAGGGCCAACACAGACATTTTCGCTTGGTCAGCCAATGACCTGTTGGGAGTGGACCCGTCTCTAATTGAACACCATCTCAATATACAACCGGGCTCCCGGGTAGTCAAGCAACCTTAGCGTCATAAATCAGCTAAGCAATGACAGGCGGCCACTGCAGAAGTAGACAAACTGCTAGAGACAGGCTTCATCGAGGAGTTCGTCTACCCAAAATGGCTATTTAATATCACGATGGTCAAGAAGTCAAACGGGAAGTGGAGGATGTGCATGGACTTCACAAATGTAAACGACGCATGCCCAAACGACGAGTTCCCCCCGTTGAAGATCAACGCCCTCGTGGATTCCTGCAGCAGGCAGTCTTACATGTCCTTCCTTGATGCCTACAATGGTTATCACCAGATAAATCTATCTCCTGTCGACCGACCCTACACATTGTTTGTAACTGATA
Source organism: Thalassia testudinum (assembly GCA_037157565.1). Taxonomy (NCBI): domain Eukaryota; kingdom Viridiplantae; phylum Streptophyta; class Magnoliopsida; order Alismatales; family Hydrocharitaceae; genus Thalassia; species Thalassia testudinum. The sequence goes on along the minus strand of JAZHRO010000062.1, from coordinate 4,995,790 downwards.
GGGGCCTGTTACAATATAAAGTTATGCCATTTGGCTTGAAAAACGTTGGGGCTACTTATCAGCGCCTTGTAAATCTAGTGTTTTCCCATTTAATAGAAAAATCATTTGAGGTGTATATCGGTGACATGCTTGTCAAAGGGTTAAACTTCTCCCAACACTTAGAGAATTGAACCTAGGTGTTTCAAGTTTTGAGAACCACCTGGTTTTGCCTGAATCCTGAGAAGTACTCAATTGGTGTAGCTTCGGGGAAATTCCTAGGTTTCATGGTCTCCAACTGGGGAATAGAGGCAAATCCTGATAAAATCCAGGCGATTATGGTCTTGACCCCCCAAACAAACCTAAAAGGAATACAGTTGTTGGTCGGTAGGATCACAACCATAGGTTGATTCTTGTCTCGATTCTCTGACAAATGTTTCCCCTTTTTTGAATGCATCAAAAAAGGAAAAGGGTATTCACTCACACATTGGACCCCTCAGTGCCAGCAAGCCCTCAAAGAAGTTAAGAAGTCCCTTCGATAGCCTCCCATCCTCGCAGCCCCCATGGGTGCAAAAACCCTGTTCCTTTATCTGGCGGCTTCGATGATGACGATTAGTGCTATCTTGTTATGTGAACTTTACAACATACAACAATTGGTGTATTTCGTAAGCATAACTTACCAAGGGGAAAAAGCAAAGTATACCGTGATCGAGAAGTTGGGCCTTGCCTTGGTGACATCCACTAGAAAGCTCCGCCTATGCCTCCAAGCCTACACAATAGTTGTATTCACAGACTACCCCCTTGCGCCAGATGCTTTATAAGCCAACCAGGTCAACCAGGCAAATGAAGTGGGCCATAGAGTTGGCAGAATTTGATATAAAGTACCAGCCATGGAAGTCCATTAAGGGCCAAGTCCTGACAGATTTTGTAGCGGAATTCACAAGTCCTAGTCCTCCCAGCACCCTACCATGGAAATTATATGTCGATGGATTCTCCATGATGGCAGGGGTTGGTGTCGGAATCGCGTTGAATGCTCTTAACGGCACTACTCATAAGTATGCCATCAAGTTAGCCTTTCTCGCCTACGACAACGTGATGGAATACGAGGCTTTACTAGCCGAGCTCAGGGTGGCCAACTCCTTGGGAGCCTTGTGCTTGGAGGTCCACACAGACTCACAACTGGTGGCCAACCAGATTAATGGTGAGTATCAGACTAAGGACCCCAACATGAGCCTCTACATGGAATGCATAAAGGAAGAGATGCTAAATTTTGTGGTAGACACAGTCAAGCGGATACCCAAATCCAATGACTCATTGGCAGATGCCTTAGCCTACCTGGCTTCGGCCGTTCATGAGAGACAGGAGGATGACATACTCTTGCAGGCACTAAGTAAACCCTCGGTACTCCCTCCGCAAGCATTGGTAATCGAGTCAGGTGTCTCTTGGATGACTCCAATAACAAACCTTCCTGAAGACAGGAGAGGTGCAGCCAGAAGCACCTCACCCAAGGGCCTTCTGGCTGAAGGCCTTGCACTACACGTTAATAGGCGAGCAATTGTATAAAAGGGGATATTTAGTCCCTCTACTATGTTGCCTCACCCCGACAAAAGCATCTTAAGCAATCCAAGAGGCCTATGGGGGAATTTGCAGTAATCACGAAGGGTACAAAGCCCCAGTAGCCTGCTTGTTCCAGACGGGTTACTTTTGGCCTTAGATGAAGCGGTAGTGTTGAGAATTTGTTTGCAAATGCGACAAATGCTAAAAATTTGCCCTAATCCATCATCTTCTGCCTGGAAACATGGTGCCTATTTCGTCTCCAATTCCCTTCGCAAAGTGGGGAATGGACTTTGTCGAACTCTTCCCGTCATCACTGACTCAAAAGCATTTCATCCTAGTAGCGGTGGATTACTTTTCGAAGTTGATTGAGGTAGCGGCCATGGCCAGCTTGACAGTGGGTACAGTCGTAACATTTGTCCGAAAAAACATTCTCGCTCAATATGGATGCTCAAGTGCCATCGTTACTGATAACGGCATGCAGTTTGCTTTCAAGAAGTTTGGGGACTTTTGCGCGAGTTGGGACATTCGACTACGTTTCACGTCCGTCGCCCACAACAGAGAGAACAGGCAAGAGGAAGTGTCCAACCAGACAATCATCTTCACACGTAAAAGACGGTTGGATTCGGCAAAGGGAAATTGGGCAAATGAACTACCGGATGTGCTTTGGATGTATCGCACAAGTTAGATGACCATGACTGGTCACACGCCCTACAGCTTGGTATATGGTATGGAGGTTCGGTTACCAGTAGAAACACTCCTCTCCACATACCGTTCCCAGTTGTATGACTCGCTCACCAACGAAGACTATGTACGCATGGTGTTAGACTTGGTAGACGAGGTTAGGGAGGAAGCATCAAAGGCAGCAGACGTTTACAAAGAGAAGACAGCAACCTCCCATATCAGGCGGGTCAAGAAGAGGAAATTCGCATAAGGTAACTTAGTGTTGCATTGCAGTGGGGCATCTCAACCGACTGAATCAGGCGAAAAGCTGGATGCTAATTGGGAAGGGCCTTACAAGATATGTAAGTGCAACGATGGCAACTACTATAAGTTACAAACACTTAGTGGCAAGCCAATTCTGTGCCAATGACACGCCGATAACTTAAAGATATATTGTAACTAAGTGTCAACGTATAGAAATTTCTCCACATTTTATATGGATAATGTGCCAGCAATATATCAACACCACTATTTACAAGGGTCGTTCCCCATCAAATGACCCATAAAAAAAAGAAGGGGAAAACTTAAGAAAGGAAAAAAAACCAACTACACGGTCATGCTGGCAAGTCATGGCGAGTCCTCCGGAAGATCAACCCTGGGAGTTGGTGGAGTCGAGGCAACCTTGATGCCAGGGTTATGGTGGCTAGGAGGCTGATCCCCTTCTTTAGGTGCACGCAGGGATCCAGCAAGACTAGCCTCACCTGGCCCCTCTTCAGGGGTTGGGCTCCCGGTCAGACCTCCGGGGGGGGGGAGAGATTGGGACCTTGTCCTCTGTCAAACCCACCTCCTTCTGGTGAACAAACTCGACGTTCAGTCAATTGATTAACCATCCGTAGAGTTCCCGCACCGAGGTATGTTCTCCCTCTAGTATGGATTGGGTCGCTACCAGTGTATATTTACCGACCTCAGTAGAGATAGGGTCTCAACTGGCTTGCATGAAAGGGTCGAGAGCAGAGAATTCGATTACTGCTTCAAGATCCTTCTCAAGTACAGGGGCATTTTCCATCTCTCGGATCCGATTGGCCCCCTCCTCTACAAGCTGGCGGGCTATAGTCATCTCCCGCATGGTCTCCAGGGCCTCCGCTTCCGCTTTCTCCTGCGCCTCCTGGGTTCAAGCAAGATCATCCATCACTTGGCTCAGGCGGAGACGTTCCTCTTCCAAGGACCCCTCATAATCTTCGAGGGCAAAAGAGTGGCACACCTTAAGCACCTGCTCCTTTAGCCAGGAGAGGTTGGTGGCAATGCCCTCGAGCTTGTCATTGAGCTCTTTGATCTTCACGAGATCTTTCTCGTGGATCTTCCCAAGGGAGTCATCTAACTTGGCAGCCATCTTCTTGACCTCCCTCAGCCCGCGCCTCGCGACTTCTGCCTCCTTGCAGGCCTAGAGAAACTGTGAAGGGAGATCCCTAAAGGAATTCATCCTCTAGATAGCCTCTTCCACCTTCTCAGCCAGTTGGTGGGCAGTATTGGCATTCGTCAATTGGCAGACAAAATTCCTTTGCTTAGCCCTAGCAGTAACCACCCATTTCGCAGCTAGGTCGGCTGCCTCGCTAGGGGTGGCGGGGATGGGCTTAGCAAAGGATTCATTCGTCATGGAGCCAGGAAGTGTTCAAACACGTTGGAAAAGGTACTATGGGGGGACTGACTTAGGAAAGCGACTTACCACCCGGAGGTAGTAGAAGTAAAATATTCTTTAGATTAACCCTCCTAGTAGAAGTAAAATATTCTTTAGATTAACCCTCCCGTTAGGAGGGTTAGCCCAGGTCGCGGCATCCTGAAGATATCGGAGCACTTGCCTTTCCATGTCGATCAGGGCAGGTTGACACCTCGGGCCTGGGCCGTCGAGGAACTCTCGGGAGTAGGCGAAGGGCCACTAGAGGCAGCAGCCTGCAGAGCGACGGCCAGATCCCGATCGGGGGACGTTGCCTGAAGAGCAACGTAGGCGGAATCGACGCTCCCTTACTCAAGAACCATGGCCTTGCCCACGTCCTGGGAACTAGCGGAGGCACTAGCCCCAAGGGCTCCAGTCGTAGGTTGTTGCGGCTCAAAACTGACCGCGAAGCTCTTCCCCTTGGCCGCCTGCTCAGCCACGTAGGCAAACATGGTGGGGTCCCTAGACAAAGTAGGCGGAAATCATGCCTGGTCCCCATCGTCCCATTCAACGAAGACCTCCAACCTTCGCTAAACCTGGCTAACGAGAAGGCGAAGCGAGGATGGCTCCCTCGCAACACGCCTCTTCCGAACTAGAGATCTGTACGGGGCTCGTGCGTCTCTTCTTCTATCAGAGGAGCATCTCCTTCAAGTGTTGGAGGCCTCCCCCCTTTCCTTTTGCCCTCCAGGTGGTGAGGGGGCTAGTTGCTTTCTCTTGTCCCCCAGGATTCATGCTTCATCGCCTCTTGCTTGGACTCGTGGGAGCCCCTTAAGCGACGTCTTAGGGTATTCGGCCTGGCGAACAGTTGAAAAACTGCAAAAACACAGGCGAGCGATCAGCGACGAACAACGATCAAAAGGGTTGAACCCACCTCCCTGTAACTTACATGGCGTGGGATAGGAGCCTGCCATCCACGTCAAAGCCGCCTGCACGTCCGACCGCCTCAACTCAGAGCAGGCTATCGACCCAAATTCCACTATTTTCTTAGTGTCCTTTGCATCCGGATCAAGCTCATGGGGGCCAGGCTGATGGTCCTTATCAGGTGGACCCTGCTAAGAGTTGGGGACTTCCAACTTCTCCACATTATGGAGAAGGAAAAAATGGTAGTCCTGCTCTTTTAAACTATCCGATAAGTCAGTTATTCTATACATAGCCTACCTATTGTATAGAATATAGGTCCTAAAGGGCAACTTGTCCTTCTTCACTTTCAGGGGCATCAATCCAAAAAGTATGTGGAAAAGACCCAGGCGGGGGCGGATGCCTAAGTGAAAGTAAAGGACAGTAAAAATATTCAAAATCGACCAATAGTTGAGGCTGAGTTGGGAAGGAGTGAGACGGTAGTTTGAAAGAAAATACGTCAAAAAAGGGTTCAAAGGAACCTTGAGGCTATTCTCAATAGCATATTTACAAATGACAAAAAAATCACCCTCGGTCAGAGAACATAGGCGGGTCAACATCCTTGACGCCTGGAACTGAACATTCCTAAGCCCCAAAATAGCAGGTATACTACCCAAAGAAGACTTAAAGGCATACAACCTGAGTGTCTCATTGGATAGATGGGGGATGGAGGAAGATGGCTCACATTTCCCAGAGATGCCCAACATCTTCTTAGCGAAAAGCTCCGGCAAAGGGATGTTTCTCTTCTCCGGTGAGATCGCTCCTTCGGGGGTGATGGTGCTCACGCTTTCTTAGGGTTTACCTCTTTTTTCTAACAAAGATGTGGGGTAAAGGCATTTACTGTCCAACTACCCCCTATTTATAATCGAGGCCATGCGCGGATTCCAACGTTATTAAATCTGGATAATTACCAGGCACATTTTGTGCCCCTATGCACAAAATCATTACAACGCAATTCGAATGACAGGCCACGTAATCCATCTGGACTATCGGGACGTGATTCGGTCATAATTATAGCAATTAATGTACGTTTCGTCAGCACAAAGCAATAAAATTCCATCTACAGTGATTGGCCATCACTCACGGAAGACGATGCTTACATCGTATAATTAAATGCCTGGGCAGACAACTTCCGAAGGCCAAGGGAAACTTAGGCGCTACATGAATATTCTCCCCCAAAACAAACAAGCGATGATTGCCAGGTAAATGAGTGCCTTGCTTGCTTGAACAATTGCTTGCCAAGTAAATGAGTGGGGCCCCACCCACCTGCACAGCACATTAAATGAATGGGTCTTGACTTATTCATGAAAGCAGTCGACGGCTAATTACCGGCCAAAAAGTAATATAGACTTCGTAGCTATTTCTCAATGATGGGACAGTTAGGAGTCATTAGGGGTATGGTACGAACGAAGTAAAATTAGTTCTACTCTCTTCGTCGATAAACTCAGACAAAGAGATAGGGGCAACTGATGAGGGTAGAAAAATCACCTCACAAGTCAGGTCGCACGGAGGATCCAATTGTTTGGCAAATGGTAAAAACCCAATCTAAGAGGAAGAGAGAGATAGAGAGTTTGTAACACCTAGATATTAGTGCCTGTTGGGAGCATTGTCCTCCTCCCAGATGTATATCTATTTCTGATGAAACTGGGTTATCAAACCTCATGTGTACATTTCTGGGTGATTTATTTGTTGATTCTCTGAAGGCCTCGATCAGTCTAATTTCCTTTGCATTTTGTTAAGAAAATATTAATGATGACAAAAGCCAATATCATTACATTCGTATGATATGATTGCTTTCAATATGCCATTTACAGAATTACACCCTCCATTCCTCGAAACCAAGTACAGAAACTGATCTGACGCAGGAAAAAAAAATTCTTGCAGATATTGTGGTGCTAGAGTTCAACCATTATGCACCTGGTTCACGTTGGAGACAAACATTTATTAGTAGGAAGAACCACCGAGAAAAAGGAAATGAAACTGATGGATTCTATGGGGGAATCCGAAAATTACAAGGGAAAGAGGAGATCTCAATGTGGAAGAAATTTTGGCCGAAAGAGATCTTAGAGTAGTTTAAGCTGAATCATATCCTGCATTCAAGCCAAAACTCTTTGGACAATATCACAGCCGGATGTGGTGAGTTGCTGATCCTTATCCTGGCTTGGGCAGGATTTCAGTTTGAGCTGATGTGAAGATTCACTGCTTCTTTGGTCTGTAGATTTTAACGGGGATGTTGTAACATGAATAACAATGAGATTGTGATATAATCACAATGATGTGCAAATCTTTCTGGCATACTTGCGGTAGCTTGGAAGTTAATCTTAGAGAATTTTTTTTGATAGATTATAAAACTTTTAACCAGTGTATGATCTGATAGTTTGTGATATTTAATGTTTAGTCAAAGGTTTTTTTTTAGGCAATACCCTCTGAGTGTATAATGCTTTGCTTGATTTTATGATGTGACGAGCATTGAAGACAAGGATGTTAATGAAATGGGTTTTTACATACAATACAAAAAAAAAGGATTATGGTCACACTAAAAGTCTAAAATTTGTCACCAATTAACGTCGACAATAGTTGCATAGTGGAAGAGATTTGGTCACAGGTTCACCTAAAATGAGGAGCAAAGCCCCTTCACCTTGACTGTAGTTGAGAGCTTTTAGTCATGATAAAGAACTGCGACTAAAGATGTTTGGTCACAATTTTTAGGTTGTGATGAAAGATGTTCGCTCATAGTTTAAAAACTGTGATCAAATATCTTCCATCACAATTTGTGAATTATAACATAATCACTTTTCCATGACAAAAAATACTCATTTTTTTTTTATATTTTACCAAGAAACTTATATAATTTATCATATACATTCACCATAAAATGTAAACATACTGATATGATTGGTATAACATGGGAACAATTGGGATACAATAACTTGACATAATACACCATTTTCACTGAAATTTAAATATAAGCTACTCATGACACTATTGTTAAGAAATTACAAAAAAGAACAATAGAAAAAAAAAATTCAGAACACAATCTCTGATTTTCTCTTTGCAATAGAACTTTAAACTATTCAACCTGCTGAATCAACTTGGACTTGTTCTTCTTAACTACTTGATTCAACTTAAGACGTGTAGGTGGCTAGTTATGTTGTCCTAACAAATCTTCAACATACATAATTGCTGAAACCTTCGAAGGCTGGTTTAATTGGTCCTGAGTTGCTTGATGGTATGCACTAATCATCTATGCAACTTTGCCATCCAGTCAACCTGATTAAATGTAAGGAAATTAGATTGTCATTGATCATTAAAATGATATTGAAATGCTACCCCCAAAGCCTTTGCACTTGCCTTCATCTTTTTCTTGCAAATGATGAGTTGTTGTTAATAGCTAGAGAAAATGAGAAATACTTCCAGCAAAGTTTTGGAAAGATTATGTGAGCAAACTTGTATAGGAACAATTTCTAGTACATTCAATGATAGTCACATTCTAGAAAAACATGAATGTATACATAAAAGCATCAGACTCAAAAACAAATTAACTTGAGTTGAGAGGTCTAACAATTGGTATTGACCACCATTCAATTTCCATGTCTAGCTAACACTCGAATGCAGAAACTGAGTTATGGGGCAAACAAGACTAGTTATACAATAATTAGCACCTAGCTATAGGCATAAGCTGCAACCTAAACATACTCTTTTATCTCATGCTAGCATAGAGCAAAAAGCTCGTAACAAGAAAGTCAAGCAGAACCATACAGATGGGACCTGAAAAATTCTAGGTTGTCCAAGTTTATAGGTATTTCATCAAGATGGAATGCATGAGATAATTAGACATCATAATCAAAATGCATGCAACATAAAAAACTAAAGAGATACATTATCACTTTGAAAATAAAAGGACAAATTACAACCTTTTAGTGATGCGCTTAATGGAGGTATAGTCTCCAACAAGTATGAAGCTACAACTGCAAAGTCAACTGCCTGCATTAATTATAGCTATTACTAAAACTTTAATTGAGTTGAATTTTGCATTGAAAATTAGAAGCATTTAGAAGAGACCTATCCTGCAAGATATCAACAAGATATATTGCACTCTTAGAACTTAACCATTAACTACAAATCATAGGAAACAATAATAAGCATGTACTGACTCGAGTCTAATTGAGAAAAATTAACCTTGACAACTTATTGGGTAAATGCCTAATGGACCCAAGTTACCACTCAAAATGTTTAATCTCAAGTTGTCAAACAATAATTCTCAATCCTTATATCCCACCACTTATTTTCATTAGTTTACAATGTGGGACCATTTTTGGGAGTGTTACAATCTCTCCCTCTTGAAATTCTAATGTTCTCGTCAAGGTTCAATACTCCTGGTAGTAGTGGCGGCTCCGCTTCATGGCACACTCTTTGGCCATCCCAAGGGCAGCCCTTTTCTCCCATTAAAGGGATTTTGGCTCTGATGGCATTTGTAACGACTCGAGTCACTCTTTGGCCATCCCAAGGGTGACCTTTTCCTCCTACTACAGGGAGTTTGGTTCTGATACCATTTGTAACGACTCAAGTTTAGACTCGAGTCTAATCGAGAAAAACTGGCTTTGACAACTTGTTAGGCACATGCCTAATAGACCCAAGCAAATACCCAAAATGCTTAAGTTTAAGTTATCAAGTAGTAATTCTTAATTTTTATATCCCACTACTCATTTTCATGAATTTACGATGTGGAATTATTTTTTAGGGTGTTACAAAATAGTGTAGGGCTGTTTGTTTCAATCTTTTGCATCTCTTTTCCATTCCCAAATGGTTAAAATTCCATTACAATCTATATTTGTGGTGTATCATTCTTTTTGCTTTGGAGCAACAGGTGCGAACACCTGAAATGATCGAAAACAACTTTTGCATTACACATGCTCAAATTACAACCCAGATCACCTATCCAAGGTCACTACCTTCACAAAAGGTATAACTTGAAGAAGCATTTCAAGGTAGTCTCCACCTATGCAAAGATCATGAGAATCTCACAGGGCGCCCACTTCTTTGTCACCGCAATGTTAATTTCTATGGAGTGATGGAATCCTTCTCACAACTTCAAAATTAGAAGCTCAACAACATCGCATAGCTTCTAGTTCAGAATAAATACTCATTTGGTAAATATGGATAATGAGAGACAATGAAATAAATAATGATATTAAATCTTTGGGAAGAAATCATAAGTTAAAAAGATACTAATATTCCTTATAAATAAGACAAGGGCACCAATATTCTACAGAGAGTAATACAATATTTATGCACCAAGTAGGGTTAGATGCTACTATAAGTGGGGATATCTTGGGACGAAAATGCTCCATAAATCTTGAGAAGCTAAATTATTTGGCAACTATTCATTTGGAAAAATGATTTCTGTCATGTAAGATTCTTCATTACATATTCAAAGAATCATACATATAAAATAAAGACCTGAAAGAAAAACAAAAATAACAAGTGAAAACCAAAGGTCACTTCCCTACGAATGAGGAAGCTAAAAATTATCACACGTATGAATATCTGCTAAGAAGCTCCCTAGTACCTATAGGTAAATCTTTCTGTTTTATCAGGTGATATCCACTCAAAACCATGATTTGTTTTAGTCAGAATCAAGGTAGCCTTTAATATAACACAAACTTGGCTTGCTACATGACAAGCAGTCAGAGCTTGGTCGTCGGTAACCATCACCTACATCGACGCTCTTTTCAATCATGTATCTGTAACAGTTGAAACCTTCTAAAGGTAAGAAACATCAAAATTTATTTGTTCAAAGAAATGGCCTAAAAGTGGCTATAACTTGACTTCAATACTTAGACCTAAAACAAAGTCCCAAAATGTGTAGCTAATTTGATCGATTCATTCATGATACTTAAAAATATTGAAGAGCATAAGGTTTAAGATTTTGTAAAAAGAAAATGCTAACTAGGATAGAGATTTCCGGCAAGATCACATGACTCATAAAAGGCATGCCTTATAGATGCCATGGTGAGAACAAGAAATTGGAATCATGCAACTCACAAAGTCCTAAGAAGACTCCTTTAACTCAGAGAATAAAATAAGAATTTGATCTGATGGGCAATTAAAAACCTCAAAATGCATATATTATCGGTCAAAAGTGAAAAAATTCAACAACAAAGAATATAGAGATCCAACCAAAGGAAGAAAATAACAAGTATTATTAAGATCATTCTGCAAAGCCCGCAAAGGTCAAGAAAATTTGGAGTATCCCATAGAAAAAGGTTACAATGATGCATTTGGCAAAGGGATAACAACATTGATGGTGGAAATGCGTTGACATCCAAACATTACCTCCACCTATTAAAAAATAATGCTTTACTTTATTAGTCATTGAAAGCCAATAAGTCAAAACTTAAAATTGTTGTCCCACAACTACTAAGTACCAAGTGGGTAACCAATTACGATGAGTGGGGTTTTGAAACCACACCATAAGTTCCTCATTATTGGCCATCTTTTTCTAAGGACACTTTTTCAAAGCGTCAGGGAAGGGGACATGAGATTCAGCTACTTCAGGGTTTGGTTCAGTGGATGGTTCACAATGTACCTCCTCCTCAGAATCAGACTTTGAGTCCTCAACTATAATCGGTGGCTTTCCATTTGAGGTGTCTCTCCCTTTAGCAACCCTACCACTTTGGAGAACTATGGGTTTTGAACATCATGCATCTGCTGAGAAGTGGATGCCACATTAGGATTTGGGGGAGGACAGTTTAAAATCAAGGGTGGTTGTTGGTTTGGGTTCATGTGGAAGCCAGGTGTCGTGTTTCCCTTGTTAAGCACGTTCCTCGGGTTGGGCACGGGTAGGTATGGCAAGGTTCCCATTTGCCTATTGTTATGATGACCTTTTTGAGTCTTTGAGTCTATCAATTGCTGAATCTGATTGGCCATTGATTGCATTTGTGCCATCATTGTGTTCATCATTTGAGCCATTATTTGGCTTTGCTGGTTCTGATTTTGCACAAGAATTTCCAATTGGGTTTGGGTGGGCATAGAAACCACTTGGTTTTGAATCTCATAAGCCGATTTGGGTTGGATTGGTTGTGGCCTATCCTACCCTTGGGTTTTCCAGGAAAAGTTTCGGTGGTTCCTCCAACCCGGGTTACACGTATTGGAATAAGGATTGTTTTGAGTGGTTCCTTGCACCCACTAGGCATCCTCATGCTCGGAGTTGAGCGAAGTTTAGGGATTCTGGGCAAGGTATTGATATCCTAAAGCAAATTGTTGGATGGTCCTAAAGTATAGTTTTGGGGAGACATAGTCCCCAAAGAATATGGTTGGAGAGACAAGGTTCTTGAGAATGGGCTTTGAGGTTGAGTCACATTCAAGATGCAAACAAATTCCCTATTTGCAAAGGAATGTGTAGGAGCGTGTGATCCTAGGTTCTTTGTGATTTCAGCAACTTGTTTTGACACATGGTCAATTTTATCTAGTTTCTAGCATATGATATCCATATCAACCTTGGAGGAATTGTCCTAGATCTCATACACACCTCCCTTGGGGTTAATCCTACCAAAGACATTCATGGATGCGTGATTAAGAGAATTCTCGCTCATGATCTCAAACAGGTTCCACGTAATCTCCTCATCTTTGTTGAGGAAATTTCTACCACAGGCAACATCCACATTTTCGCAAATTTTCACTAAGGCCTTGTTAAAAAATCTGAACTAAGTGCCATTTGGGAACCTTGTGATAGGAGCATTTCCTAAGGAGGTCCATGAACTGTTCCCAAGCATCATGAAGTTGCTCCCCTGACTAGGGAGAAGGTTGTGATAGCTCTCCTAAGGGCGTTAGTCTAGCCAATTGGGAAGAATTTGGTAAGGAAGGTTGTTCGAAGATCATTCCATGTGGTAATGGCCCTTCCTATTATTCTCAACCAGTGACTAGCTTTATCCTTTAGGGAGAAAGGGAACAGTTTAAATCTCAAGGCATCCTTACTCATGCTCTGAAAGTTCATAGTTTGACTTATGGCAAGGAACACTTCTAGATGTTGAAATTGATCCTTCGAATTATGCCCACGAAAATGAGGTAGAAGGGTTATAGTGGTAGGTTTGGTTTCAAAGTTCCCTTCTACCTGTGGAGCTTGGACAAAAGGTTCTAGAATATGGTTTGTGGGATTATAATGATCCCAAAAAGCAGATGAAGGAGGTTGATTTTGGATTTCAATGAGTGTTTGCAATTGGTTTTGGAGCACATCAAAATTATTCATGAGTTGTTCGTTAAAGATGGCTTGGTCAAAGTTCTTACGGTTGTCTTGGTGCTCCATTGAAACAAAAGGATGGGAGGGAAGAGTGCCTGACATCTCCCAGGTTCTCTTTCTAATGGGTTGGATAAAGCAGGTCTTAGTGACCTTCCTTGCATACACCAGGAGCACAATCAAACACAAAGCAGGATTGATTCTTTTTTTTTTGTTTCTTTCTTGTTAGGAAGCAAGTGATCAAAACAATTATATACCCTAAAAGAAACCTACGAGTGTCGTAGTTGAACCTACACCTTACTTGATTAATATCGTCAAATAATCTTGCAAAAAGGTATCTCAAGGATGGAAATTTGAAATGTAAGTAGGGTGAACCCTTTCTTTGAGGCGATGCTTTCATGGTGCCCCTTAACTACCCATCGTTCCTTTAAGGGGCGTCCCCCTCCTTGAATTACCAAGAAGCCAGATTAAAGGATGATATTACCAACTCAAAGTGGAATAGGTGGGCACCAATAAAGAAATTAGTGCCTAAAGACTTAAGGTTTTGAACCTTAGTGCGATGCCTAATTTGTACGCAATCACATGAAATATAGAATTTATGCATAAATATATAAAAATTTCTTTAGGCACACTGTGAATTAATTTTACGATCGGACTTAATTAACCAGTTGCATGCAATTGATGTCCACTTATTTAACCAATTCAAACAATTTTGATGGTCTAAAATTAAGTCCAAATTAAACTGCAATGTTCGTAAAGATAAAAATGTGTACCTCAATCCATCTCTCTACCGTACAATACATTGACAAAAAAATTAAATTCTAAAGGTAGAGATCCTAGAACGAGTGTTCCTAAATATGCTATTATTAACAAGAATCTTTGTGTGTTGTTTTTTTTTTCAAATATCGTAAGCAAACAATTAGTCTAGCTAATCTAATTCATGAAATAAAAATCTAGTTGGGAAGATAGGGCTAGAGAGAATAAAAAGTAAGTCTAAGTCCAAAATTATTTCATGCCAAATAACCTGGAATTAATCCTAATAAAATTGCATTCCCAAATACTCAAAACCTATGATCTAGGAAGAAAAAAAAAAAAAAGTTGATGATGACATCGTCTCTTTATCTCCACCCCACTGTGTCGGGCTTCTCTATGTCACTCAGACTCCTTCGAGACAATGTACTTGAGACAAAGAAACAAACACGTCAAAGTTGAGGATGAATAGGGATAGTAGTATGAAAATAAAAATCTATTATCACCTCGACAATAATGTTAAAAAATGATAATGTGATTTCACCTTATAAAATTAACGATGTTGTTGTACGAAAAATCACAATCAAATTTAAAAGTTTATCTCCCTAACAAGTAAAGCATAGCAAGAGTAGGTCGATCTAACATGAAGGCAACACAATTATATTCATGCTATGTAACATGAAATTGAACATGCCATCCTGATAGGAAATAAAAATAAAAGTAAAGATTTACATATAGAGAAAAAGAGAGTAAAATTTATTGTTAATAGATAATGACATGCATTTCATTTAAATGAGAGAGTTCTACTACTAAATGATATAACTAAGGTTAAGCATAGCATCAACGTCAAATCACAACGTTTTTCAAAATCATGTATCAAAAAACTTAAATAAAAAAGAATTAGAGAGAAAGAAAGGTGGGAAAAAGTTTTTATCCACGCTAGGGTTGTCAATAGAGGTCGACAGCAGAGAGGTCGTGGAGAGCTGTAATGGAGATCGCCGGAGTAAGAGGAGCAGGAGAGAGAGCGTTCATAAAATGACAATGGAAATGGGGATAAAAAAAGTGGGAGGAGAGAGAGTTGTTGGCTGTTTGGAATCCGACTGGGAAAGAGTGGTGATCGAGAGGAATGGGGAGAGAAGTAAATCGTAGTGGGTGGTGGATGGGATTCGGTGGTGTGGGAATGAAAAGGTGTACGCTGGAGGAAACAGGAGAGGGCGGGGTGTGGGGGGGGGGGGGGGTGAGGGGGGTGTGTGTGGATGTGGGAGGCGGCGAAGAAATTGTTAGGGAAAGAAAAAACGAGGAGGGGAGAGGGAACGTTGCTGGAAGATCAAATGGGGAAAGGTTAGCGTCAGAAAAATGGAGTGGTGAGAAAAATGTGAGGAAGAGGCATATGCCCTCGGAAATGAGGGGGAAAGTTTCGTTATGGGTAAAAGGGTCTGTACGTTGACAGTTTAGGTGGGTGAGGAGGGGATGAAAATTTGTGGATCCAATTAGATGAGGGATTAGGTAAAGGTATTTGGTTGTGGCTCAGAGGTATAGGCTTAGGTTGGCTTGGATTTTAGGTTTATGGGTCGGAAAAATGGATTCTTTTCCTCCTCTTATCTTCTTTGCTTTGCAATTCAATTCCTCCTCTTTTTTTCTTCTTTTCTGTAGGGATTTCCTTCGATTCTCATTACATCATTTAGATTCTTCCTACATCCGCCTTCTGGATTCTAATCCTCCATTTATTACCTGCGGACCTACATTCACAAGGTAAAGACATTATATCACAATTGGGTCCACAAAAATATTATTATATGCAAAATCATATAAAGAGATGCAAATGCATAGAATGTCTGATATGAATGTAATATTTACAACGTTAGCTAGATTCCTACCTTAATTTAGGACTATGTGTTAGTGCAGATTATTTAATTTTCTAGATCTTTTCAAACTAAAGGTTGGGATGATAAGTCAGATACTTATCACTCCCTTGACTTAAAACTTCGACTTTTAAAACCTCATTCAAGGACTCAAGAAACAAGTCCTTATTTATGTAAATACTTGAGATAATCAAGTCGAAAAGCAACCTAAAGGGTTTAAGTGAAAAATATTCTGATTATATGTTTCTTAAGACTAGTAAATCGTCAAAGTCATAATTTTTAAATTTTCCTATCTCAAAACTCTAAAAATATAAATTTTTATTTTCTTTTTACAAATTTTTTATTATTTTTATTATTTCTCATCATTTTTTTTCTACATATAATAAGCAAAATAGAAAATTTGATAAGAGATAACAATCAACTTAGAAATAGATATATCCACCCTCCCATGTCTAAGATTTATAATGTCCTCATTGTATAAAATATGCATGTGAAAGGTGAATAAGATAGCACCTGAGTGATGTAAGGGATCCGGATTAGCTTAAATATGAAAAAGAGAGTTTATTTATAACCTACAGAGTATACAAGGTTGCCTCCCAGGAGCGCTAAGTTTATTGCCATCAGCCGAGTATAGACCTTATAAGGAAGAAATCAACAATTCAATAGCAAAATAAAAAGAGGGATCTAATCATAGGTGATAAGGTGTGGTTTATCATAACTAAAATGTCTAAATTAAACTATAAACTAGGTTAGACACTACATTATTAACACAAGAAATGAGTTAAGTGTGAGAATTAAGGAAAATGACTTAAAACATTCAATTCATGTTAAAAACACATAATTAGGTCAAAAAATGAGATATTTTATTTCTAAGTGTAATTCGATGATCCAGTAAATTGAACACATCTTTGGGCTCAAAAATTCAAATTGAAAGTGGAATCATATTCTTAAATATTCAATCAAGCTTCAATAAAAACTTCATGGCATTTGGACATCAATAGGATCCTGCATTTGTTAGATTACATATAGGTCCTCATGAATTAACATTTTTATTACATTTAAAATCCCAAGGACCTCTTTGAAAGTCGCAGAGGCCCATTTGATAGATTTCAGGGATCGCGTTGTTACCTTTCTTATCACTAATGGGTTCACTTACAATTATCACATCATTTTGACCTTAAGGGACTTACAAATCACCCAGCATACTTGATGCTGCAGGTGCATTGTGCACCCGAAGAATACGGCGTTTAGCAGCCATCGATCCTTTGATCTCTTGATCCTACGGCTGATCTCAATCCAAACTTCCCATGCTTTTGCACAATGATCTATCACCCTCCTCAGATCTGATCCAATGACGCTCTTTTGACTTGAAGCTTCCCATGCATCTCTTCCCTTCATCTCACCGTTAAACCTAATTGCACCTAATCTCACCTCACGGTGATGTGATTCACTTAGCACCTACTTAAGCACCATCCCATCTCCTCGCGCGCGCTATCAGCTCCTCTCATACTTTCTCGAGCTGAGCATTTCATCCACTCTGGTTCTCCTCCTCACATAGCCCCGTTCCATTACTTTGGCAGTGGAACTTCATTTTCCTTCGACATTCCTTGCCACTAAAGACCACATATCACCTAAGGGCGACTTGACCTTCACTAGCAAGCTTTCCTCTCTGCCGAAGTCCCCTTCCTCAGTTCTTCCTCTCCATCCACCGGGTGGAGACCCACAGGTCTCATTTTTCCACTTAGATTAGGTTTTCTTGCTTTCTAGATTAGATTTAGTGATAGTTAGCATACTGTAGATTAGTTAGGAGTAAAATTAGATAGTTAATTGGTGGATTGATTGCTAGATATAGGAGTAGATTAGGTTAGTGTGAATTTCACTCGATCCGATCTCTTTGATCAAAGGGCATTTCCATCTATCCATGTTGATCCATACAGCTTCCCCTTCACTCCACCATCACCATCCACGTTCACAGATTCCCTTTGTAATTTAATCTGCAATTCACTTTATCCGTGAGAACCACTTCGGACCTAAGGCTCTATAGCTTCTAGATCCACAGTGCATTCTATTCCATTTAAGAGTGATCTTATTCGCTCCATTAGATCATAATCACCCTCTTTGTGATTTGAATTGAGCTTGATTTGATTAATGAAGCCAATTGGAGAAATTCTTGAACAATTGAGTTTTAATCAAGTTTAATTGACCAAATTGAGTTTTTGTATGTGAAATTGGTTTGATTGCGATGGGCTTAAGCTGTTTAGATTTGATTTTACTCGCTTAATGTGCTTACGCCCAAATTTCGACTTGATTCACTATTTTTGTGCGTTGTCTCAGATAGTAGGAGCTTAGATTTTGATGCATGGTTTTGAAGCCCCTGTTGTGACCTAAATAGATTTGAAGCATCACTTTAGATACCTAAACACCACTCAATGGTGTGCAGGTTTCCTAGATGAGCAACTCATCTTGGTGAGCTTACATCAAAACACCCAGGTGGGTGACATTGATTCTTGATTTACAAGAGTTTGAATCTAATATTTGGAGTTTGATTGAGGTTTATAAATCAGAATGAAGGTTTTGAGTCGTGTGCAAATGGTTTAAACATCTAGTTTGATCCACTCTCTTTTGTTGTCTATGTCAAGGAGAATGGTCTAAGCTAGGGCTCTGAGAGTTCTTTGGACAAGTGAATGGATTTCAACGGATTTCAGACTTTCTGAGAGTGTTTCCATGGATTTAGAGTGACTTTCCTTGGATTGGATGCTCTGATCTGGGCAAATTCAATAGCAGCAATTGCTGCTCTGATTGGTCTAATCTAGGGTTTATCTTTGGGAATTAAACCCTGATTTCAAGTGGTTTTTGAAGATGAGGTTTTTCAGAAGAGAAGATGTTTTGTTTTGATTCAACTAAGACCTGAGAAGGTCTGATTGAATAGGTTTTGGAGGTCTGAACTGACCTTACAATAGTAGTTGATCTATTGTAAATGCAACAACAGTATATCTCTGAACTGGGTGAAGTTCTGAAGGAATTCAAGCTGGGTTTAAATGTTACTTGAGCTACTAAGTTTGTAAAATGTTAGAACTTCATATGGCAAGCATTCGTGTACATGTGTTTGAGCTTAAATCTGATCTTAAATGGCATGTAAATTTATGTTGAGGTCATTGTCAACAGCATGTTATTGTAAAATCTGTCCAAGGTTGTAAATTTGATTAAAGTTAATGGAAACTCGTGTTTTAATGATCAATCATGTTACATATAGCTTACTGGAGATATCTAAGTGTTTTCATTGCTTTCCTAGCCACTTAAGCCATTTTAGAGCCTTAGGTTCCATGTTTAAACACTCTTGTAGGCCTAAATTGGGTTAGATTGTAATATAAATAAAATGCATAAAAAAATCACAAAAAAAATAAAATAAAGGTGTCTTGAGTAGGATCAAGCATTTTTTTAATTATATGTCGAGTTTAAAAATATTCTAAACCGTCGACTTGATAGAATATGTCAGCCGACAATTCAGTATACTTTGTAACTTAATAAAGAAAATGAAGTTGAAAAAAAATACCAAAAAGAAACTTCTTCTGTCATCTCCTACCTCTACTATATATATAAAAACTATAAAATTCAAAAAATGCCTAAAAATACATAAATAAGCTATTATATGTGTATAGTGTATGTATACTTGTAAATATGATTTAATACTAAGTTATATGTAGATAGTGTAAAATATGTGAATAATGTATATAAATAACTTATAAATGTATTATATATATTAAATTAAGTATTTAAGATGATCTATTATATATATAACTTTAATGTATAATTATATATTAATTTATATTAACTTAAATGTATATTATCATAAGTAATTATAAAAACCTATGTATATGTATATAATTATATCTCATACTCTATATACATATTTAACTAAGTATTATATATTGTACCATACTTGTCAAATAATTTAATTATGTAATTACAGTAGGTAATTAAGTTAATTAAGTCTATTATTAACTTAAAATAAAATAAATTAATAAATTAAGTTATTAATGAAGTAATTTATACAGTACCTATACATATAGTAATTTTAAGTATATTTGACCTATTTATACTATATTTGTATTATACTACAGTATTTATAACTTAAATATGTACAGATCTATCTAAAATGTCTAATTAATTGTAAATAAATTAAAATAAAGACTCTAAAATACATTAAAAATGAGTAATAAATGGTTTATTATATAAATTAACTTTGTACAACGTTAATTTCATGATTAAGTTATCAATTTAAACTTTAATTAAGAAATTACCGTGCATAATTTCCTAACTTTAACTAATTTTAATATATATATATATAAATTATTTTTGTAAATTAATTATACAATTATGTAGACCTATATTAGGGCTTTGTAAATATATAATTTATTTATAATTTAGAATTAATTGTGGTCCTCAATTCGAGGGCCAAAGTTGAGCAATTAGAACACAGTAAAGCAAAGCTCAGTGCTTGAGAGGCGTTAAACTTAGCGCCACATCGTGCGTTATCGAGCGAATGATGCCATATAAAGTGTTTTTGCGTCGACGGCCCCTCAGTCGTCCGCGTAGGGTGCACCTTACCACCATACCCTCTCCTCTCTAGATACGAGCATGTACTGAGCATATTTGACAGTGATGGATCGAGGGCCATACACTGTAGTGGCCCATTGTGGGCCTGATATTAGGCTTGAATTGAATTAAATAAAATGCACACTAATGAAATTAGAACCGAGTCTAGTAGTGGTCTAGTCTCACCCTAATGGGGTGCTGTATATCCCAGGAAAAAGTCGGTTCACCCATTAATGAACCAAATTTTTGATAAAGTGAACAGTGATGACCCGGTTCCTGAATCCCTATAGGAACGAGAATTGGACCGACTCGACTAATTCCAAGACCCAGTCGTCCAACGAGAAAGTAACCAAAAAGCATTAAAATAAATTGTTGGTGCTAGAGCACCACGATCATTTGTTTTGATGATAACAAAACACGTGTTATTTAACATTTGCAATTTGAGTCCCAGATTTCAGGTCAATTGCAAATGAGGACGTGTTTAGACGGAGTTCGAGCTCGCATCCAGGACGGATTGGAGGAGCTTGACGGAAAACAAAGGAGGTTCGCGTGGAGCGAAAGATTGGAGATGGAAGAAAAGAAGAATAGGATAGATTCTTTTTTATCCTTTCATGTATCTCTTATATTTATTTTCTTGCTCTTTTTGATTCCTTAGAACATTATGTTAAAGAGCCTCAAAGTACCCTAAAAGTAGTCCTAGGAACACCTGCACAACCCTAGGATACTTAGGTTTTCTGTAGAATACTTAGAAAACCAATATAGGGTTCAAACAGCACTTCCAGACGTCTAATTCCCAAATCAGACGTCTGATAAAGAATTTTAAGATGTCTGACTGTTATTTCAGACGTCTGATAACTGTTAGGCTGGACATAGTTAGTTCTGTCTGATGAAATCAGACGTCCAGACCTTAGACCAGACGTCTTAGGAGACGTCTGATGACTTTGCCAGACGTCCAGTTAGTGGACCGTTGGCTGGCTTAGAAGACGCTCAAGAATATGACCGTTAGAGCCTTATCAGACGTCCATAGGACTTTACAGACGTCTGATAAATGACCGTTTTGCCTCGGCTGACCCAAAATCTCTTCTCAGAGATTTTCTAGCCGTTGCAACGTTTGGAAATCAATTCCCACAGTAAAAGTAGGTTTCCAGACGTCCAGACATAGTGCCAGACGTCCTGTATGTCGTCTGATGGACTTGCACAAAAACCCTGTTTAGATCTGATTCAAGTCAGGGAGAAACCCGCATAGAATCAGACGTCTGACCTTGAAATCAGACGTCTTAAAGTGGCCTTACAGACGTCTGATGCCAGAGTTAGACGTCTGATAACCCTGTCAAATGCAATCATTGTCCTGATTTCGGCCTGATTCTCTTGGGCTTTGCACCCAACGGCTATGGAAGCTTTTCCAAGCCTTCCAAAACCTTCCTAAGGCCTCTATAAATAGAGGGGAGCCTTTGCAACACAAAAACACACTTGGATACACTTAGACACACAAGATATACACCTAGAGAGACCAAGATACACTAAGATCAAGTATTTCCACTCTCTTGTGTCCAAGAAGCACTTGCTCTCTAAGCTCAAGCTCCATCATCTTGAGAGCATCATTCCCGTTGCGCACCCGCTCTCCCGGCGTTGATAACGAGAGCGACGTAGCGCCATCGCGTGGCACACGCACCGCGTCATCGTCGACGCACTCCTTGCAAAGGGGAGTTTCCTATTTCCTATAGAAGCTAGGTTTAATTTTGTTGGCTCTATAGGACTGTTGTTTTATTTTATCTTTGTATTTTGGTTGGGTATTCGCTTTGCGAATTCCCGTCTCCTTCGTGGGACAAAATCCTTCTCGTGGAGAGAAGGGGTTGAGGAACGCTACCCTCGTACTTGTAGCGTGGTTGTACTGAGGTTGAATCACCCTCGTTCAAAGTGATTCGTTTAGTGGATTTTGATCAACTTGGTTGATCGGAAAATCCTAACTCGAGAGGGTTAGGTGGTGGTTTTCACCCGGTTTGGGTTTCCACCTAAAAATACCTGTGTACATTTTGCGATTTTTGTGAGATTGCTTTATATTTTTATTTCCGCAATTTTATTACGTCACCCCTCCTGGTAGGGAACCTTCAGTTGGTATCAGAGCAGGTTTTCCGCCGACAGGAGTAACATCCGCGGAAAGATCACATGGAGGGAAGCTGTTCCACAAGCAGGATTTCTGAGGGGCAGTCCACAACCCGTCCGCCCTACTTTGACGGGAACAACTACAGCTACTGGAAGCTGAGGATGAAGACGTGGCTCCAAGCCACTGAATTCGAGGTATGGGGATGTTGCGAAACCCCATACAAGATCCCGAAGCAACCCGCTGGAGGATACTCGCAGCAGCAGATTCGAGAGCTTTCACTCAACGCAAAGGCAATGAATGCCCTGTATTGCGCGTTGAGTCCGGAAGAGTTCGAGAAAATCCAAGAGTGCACCACCGCCCACGAGATATGGAGGAGGTTGGAAGGCACTCATGAGGAGACAAGCTCGGAGGAAGAAGAAGAAGAAGAAATCGCTTGCTTTGGTTTCATGGCCAGAGGAACCAATAGCAACAGTGAAAGCGGAAGCGACTCCGACGACGAGGTAAATTTTGATTTACAAGAAGCTTTTAATGAATTATTCGAGATTAGTAAATCACTTAAAATAGAAAACAAAAGCATGAAGAAGAACCTTAGTTTTCTTAGAAGTGAAAATGATAGGTTAGAAATAAAGCTTAGGGACCTAGAAAGTAGCTCTAGTCCTAATAACCTGCTTTTAGAAAATAAAAATTTAATCAATGAAAATACTAAATTGATTGAGGAAAATAATAGTCTAAAGTTAGAAATTTCTGATTTAAAGACTAAGATGGATCTTATAGAAAAAGAAATCGCATGTCTTAGGGAAAATTCTAACAAATTAATCAACAAAGTTGATAATTTTTATAGCCCTAAAGTTGAGAAAGGATGCATGCAAAAATTAATTTCCAGACGTCTGGGAGTGTGTCCAGACGTCTGGCCCGAGTTCCAGATGTCTTAAAAGAGCTTTGATGGCATGGATCTTAACAACATAACAAACTCAAAGAAAGTTTCGTCCCCGAAACTTGCGCTAACTAGGGTGCGGAAAAAGAACAACTTTCGCATAACAAACTCAAAGAGGACCGAAACCGATCCGAGAAGATGTACCCTCAAAGAGCTCCAGGTATTGCTCCAGCATCGCCACCTCAGGCTCCCAGGTAGCCTCCTCGTACTGCTGGCTCCTCCACAGGACTTTCACCAGGGTACCCTGCTTCCGTCTCAGACTCTGGATGGCTCTGTCGAGAATCTGTACTGGCCACTCAAGGTAGGTCAGGTCGTCACCCACCTCGACGCTCTCGTGGCTCAGGATGTGACTGGGATCGACGACGTACTTCCTGAGGTTGGACACGTGGAACACGTCGTGCACACCAGAAGCTGGGGAGGAAGGGCAAGCCTGTAAGCAATGGGTCCAACCAGCTCCGGGACCTCAAAGGGTCCCACAAACCTCAGCGCGAGCTTCCCTCTCGCCCCAAACCGCTGCAGGCCCTTCATGGGCGAAACGCAAAGGAAGACGTGATCCCCAACCTCAAACTGCACCTCTCTGCATTTCCGATCTGCATAGCTCTTCCGTCTGCTCCTGACAGTGCGGAGTCGCCTAGGGCCAACCTCCCACTTGGTCCCCACCTCAACCCAACTCAAGGGCACCGTACACCTCCATCCATATAGAGCCTCATAGGGTGCCATGCCGATGCTCGAGTGATGACTGTTATTATATGCAAACTCCCCCAGGGTCAGGCGCTCCTCCCAAGAGCCCCTCCAGTCTAGTACACAAGCGTGCAAAAGATCCTCAAGTGTCTGTATCGTGCGCTCTGACTGTCCGTCCGTCTGGGGGTGATATGCTGTACTGAACCTCAACCGTGTCCCCAAGGCCTGCTAAAACTCAACCCAAAACTGGAACGTAAAACGGGTATCCTGATTAGATACGATCTCCCACGGAACTTCGTGTAGACGTACCACGTCGCGGATATACCTCTCTGCCAACTGTGCTGGTCCCAAGGTGACTCGGATCGGCAAAAAACGTGCCGTCTTCGTCAATCTGTCTATGATTACCCAGGCTACGTCGTGTCCTTGCTGGGTAACGGGCAAATCCACCACCATGTCCATGATAATGCTCAGCCTTCACTTGCTGGCACACTAAACACTGCTGTACGAATTCACCTACATCCCGCTTCATTCCCCTCCATCAAAAGTCGCGTCTCAGATCATGGTACATTTTAGTGTTTCCGAGATGTATGGTGAACCTGGAACCGTGTGCCTCAGTCAGGAGCTCTCTCAACAGCTCTCGTCCCTGGGAACGCACAAACGTTCCCTCATGCGCAGCACCTCGTCTGTAAAGGAGAAGTCCCCAGGGTCTCCTGACTGTGCGCTGTCACGCAACGACTGCAAGTACGGGTCGGCCATCTATCCTGTGATGATGCGGTCTATCAGCTCTGGCCTCGTTTGTCGTGTTACGGTCACTACCCCATAGTGCCTCAATAACTCTAGGGGCAGCCAACTGCCCATCTCCTCCATGAGGCTCCAACTCTGCGCCTGTAAACTGGCAAAGTGGGCAGGCGCCTTCCAGCTCAAGGCGTCAGCCACCACGTTGGCCTTCCCCGGGTGGTAGGAAATGCTGTAGTCATGTCCTTCAGGAGCTCCAAACAACGTCTCTGTCTCATGTTGAGTTCCTTCTTATCAAACAAGTATCTGAGGCTCTTATGATATGTGAAAATCTCAAAGGTCTCACCGTACAAGTAGTGGCTCCAAGTCTTCAGCGCGAAGGCGACAGCTGCCAGCTCCAAGTCGTGGGTAGGGTAGCTATGCTCATGGGGCTTCAGTTGCTGCGAAGCGTAAACAACAATGTGACCCCTATGCATGATCCCGAATACCTACAGGACACGAGAATCGGATCGACTCGACTGATTCCAAGACCCAGTCGTCCAACGAGAAAGTAACGAAAAAGCAGTAAAATAAACCACATTCACCATGCAAATAACTAACAGTAACAAAAGTACAACAGTAAAGAAGTAACTACTACAGTACACACCACCACAATAGTAGAGAATTTTAAACAGGTACAGGAATATGAAGTTACAAAACAAGAGTACAAAAGTGTAACAAAATACTCACTACTACAGAAAATGAGGTACAACAAAAGTACATCTACTGTGCTCTACTGGGCCCAGCACCCTCTACAGCCGTGGGCTCTAGTTGCTCAACACCTGGAGCTAAAAAAGGTTGTAAGTACAACACGTCAGCGAAACGCTGAGTAGAGTGGCAACCAGCTAACTAAGATAAACAGTAAAGGTTTACAGGTAGCTATTGTTTTCAATCTCTTTCTTTATTCAACTAATTATTATTTATTTCATTACTTGGTTTATTTATCAGGTCTTTTTCTTGATCTCGAATGTTCCTCGTGGAACGATTTTGATTGCAGTCTTTTCCGAAGAGTAGAAGTAGCACGTCGTGTTCTCCTGGCCGGGAGAGTCCCCCGTGGTGGTCCTACACTTAGTCAACCACTCCAAGGTCGCTGACAGACGGCGACTACAGCACGCGCGATAAACGCACGGGTAGCTACCCCGCACTGGCACGCGGTCAGTCGTTTCTGTCAACAGGTGCGCCCAAAGCACAGCACGGAACCAGTATAGGGTATAGCCCTCTCAGTAACAAGGGTCGAGCCCCTCCACAGTAACCAAACAGGGGTCTTGCCCCTCTACAGTCCGCGTACCCTCGCCTGACTACCCTGGTTTGCCCAGTGGGCCTAACAAGTCGGTGTAGGACGGCTAACTGAACCCCGGGCCCCGTGGGGTGGCTAGCTCTCTCGCTACACTAGTAGCTCTCCCTGGTACTATGTACGCGAGGGCCAAAGAGTCGGTACAGAGTGGCCAGTCCTAACCTGGGGTCCCAACCCTAGGGCGGCTGGCTCCGCTCTGCACTAAACAGGTAATATGTGCTTCCCTTGGTACCACGTACCCAAGAGACAACACACTTCCCCATTCACATTTCCAGTTCCATTCTATTTATTTCCATGAGCTCTACTCCTAATTCCCCGTAGGGTTCATGCTCATGTTTCTCAGGCCAAGCCATACTAGGTTTCATCATTTCAGGTTTATTCACATATAACACGTGTTTCCAACATTCAATCTTTCTTTTCCAATTTATATACAAGCAGCTCGAATTTAATTTTCAAACAACAGGAATTACATGTCGTAGTTACTAACAAAAGTACCCTACATTTCACAGGCAGCTGCTATCCAATTACAAGCAATTATTATTATTCTATCTACTCATCCAAGACTGCAATTCAAGCATTCAATACAATCGTTCCAGTGTTTCTAGTCCTAGGATTTATGCCATACCCTAGGATCTATCATTCAATCTAGTGTTTCTGATCCTAGGATTCATGCTATACCCTAGGATCTATCATTCAATCTAGTGTTTTTGGTCCTAGGATTCATGCCATACCCTAGGATCTATTATTTATTCCAGATATGCACTTATGTTTGTAATTAACTAAGGGAAGCCACTCTACCTGAAAAATCGGGAGTAATGGGGGCTCGATCGACAGGTCCGCGTGCCTCCGCAACCCCCAAATCTGCAATGGAACAAGGTCCTAGCACAAGGATCAACCACAAGGAACCACTCAGAACAGGATAAAAGTATTTCAATCAAGTAGAGGAACCTTTAAGGAGAAGAACGGAATCTTAAATGCGGAAATCGGACCTCAAAGGGACCCTAAACGGGTTAAAAACGACAATCCAGACTCAAATCAGACGTTTGAAACACCTTCCAGACGTCTTAAAAGGGGTCCAGATCCATACCTCGCTCTGCGTTGCTCCTCAGACGTCCAGGGATCCTGTTGAACCGTCTGGACCTAGTTCCAAACTTTCGACTATCCCTCCGGACGTTTGGAGATGTTCTCCGCCGTCTGGTGCCTCGCCCAGACGTTTGAACCGCGTGGGAGGGCGTGTCTCACGCCTTCCCGAAGCGAATCCTGCACGCGCACGCAAAATCTCTCAACACGGCACGCAACAGAGCTTCGGCGGAACGGCCTGCATGGCCGTATCCGCAAAAGGAAGCATAGGATGCAGTATGTACCTCTCAGTCGTCTGGAGCTCCCTCCAGACGTCGTCCGTGTCGTCTGGATGTAGATCCAGATATCTGATTCTGGGAAAAATCCCATAATCACAAGCTCCTTCGTCTTCTTCCTGCTACGCGCAGCCGCGCCGCGTAGCTGCTCGTCCGCTGCTTTAGCTGTAGCAGCACCGGGGGAAACCTCCCCCGCACAACGCTCCTCCTCACGCACGCCCGACCGGCCTCGAGCCTCTCCGGCGAGCTCCCTCACGACTAGTGCGCTCTCCTCTCTCCCCTTCTCTCGCCGCCCCTCTCCTCTCCGCCGCTGCACTTGGCAGCAACTCGCTGCCCTCGCTCTCGCCCTCGCTGAAGGAAGAAGGGGGATGGATGGATGTGGGGTGGCGTGAGGGAGAGGAGGGGATATTTGTAGGCGTGGGGGGGAAGGCTCTGCAAGTCTGCGAGGGAAGAAGAAAGAGAAGAGGGCGGCTGGGCTCAGTCTGCGTTCGGCACATGCGCAGACTCGCGGTTGTACGCACGCAAAAATTGATTTCCAAATGTCTGGGAATGTGTCCAGACGTCTTAAAAGAGCTTTGATGGCACGGGTCTTAACACTTAAGTGTAGTGCAAGAGAGAGATCTTCAATTTAACTAAGTTGTTGGAAGAAGAGACAAGAGGAGTAGGGTTCGAAAATGTAGCTAAGTGTTTGGATTATGAGCTGTGTGTGTTGTATGCACGTGTATTTGTGTGTGTGTGTGTGTATATATATATATATATATATATCAGTATAAAGTATAGGTATACATATATGTATAGTATAATATAATAGATATGTATATATATGATAAACAAAATATATGTAAATAATGTATACAGATGTATAGTATATATGTATATGTATATGTATATACGTACAGTATAAATAGAATGGAGGATTATTTGAGGTTTATACGTATACAAATAACCTTAAGGCTTTATTGACAGTTGAATCCGTCATTGTATATATATGTAAATATGTTAGTAAAACAAATTCTTTTGCCTTATGTTATTTTACTGAGGCTATAGTAACACATATATATGTTACTATATACATGGTATATGTTACTAAAGATATTAGTATGTGTTAGTGTAATTTGATATAGTACATATTAGTAGCAATTTTTATACCTATACTTAGGTATTATTTAGGATAGTTGTACATAATTAACATAGTATAGTGTTGATTAGTTTTTAATGCCTGTTTAGTTGTAAATATGCTTAAGGCATTGTAGGTAGAATTAATTGATTCCTTTATATATAATTAACCAATTCATTTATTGTTTGATTCATTGATTCATATTGTAAATAAAATTGATATTTTTGGAATAAAAGAGTTTTTTTACATAAAGAGTGATGTATATTAATAACTACCTCCCAATGAATGACCTGGAATAAACCAGTAAAAAATAAATAAATAAATAAAATGACGCGATATTTGTTTGCATTGTGACAAATATACTACAATAACGACACTTAAAGCACTGTTTTCATTGCAACACGATTGTTCGATCATCATATTTGTTGCACCGTTACCTGGGATAAAAACCTGACAACAGTGCTTTATTATGATTGTTGATGTCGCTTATGTCAATAAGAGTTCAAAATTAATGGTCCATAGATCTGAACCAGATTGTAGTGCAGTCTTAACCCTAAGGGACGAGAATTGTGCAAGTGGTCAACCATGTATGCCTGCATTCTTTCATCTCTTGTTCTTTAGGTGTGCAAGGTTGACCTTGGTTTAAATGAATGCAACCCAAGTCAAAAGTGACGAACACTGGAGATGAAGGCCAAGCAATCATCTTGTATCCCTTAAAAGATCCAATCCACCAAATGTTTATAAATCAACTCATATTTAGGTTGCAAGATTGTGAAATCAATAGGGTCCTTAGAAGAATCCATAATTTTATCAGGGACCCTAAAATCAAGTATTAGATCTCTCTCTAAATGACAATCCATTTTTGCTTCCTCAATCATGATTTCTTTGTTTATCTCCACAACTTCATGAAATCTTAGAAGATTTTTAGTACCTTTAACCTCTTGAAAATTAGGCTTAGTTTCTTAGGTTGAATTTAAGGTAAGGTTGATTTTGGTCTTATCATCCGAATTAGACTCAGATTCTTTCCCTTGGTCCTCCTCTAAGGTTGTGATGGGGTTTAAAAATGATTCAAAATAAAGAATTTTGAAATTAAAATCTGACTTCCTATCCTTAATCATGGATATCTCTCCCCTTAGTTGCTTTGTCTCATTATGATCAAAGTTGGGTTCAGAGGCATCGACCCCAATTTCATTTTTAACAGTTTCAAATTGATCCGCATTCATGTGTGAATTCTAATTTTCCTCATCCACCTCGAAATCAAGATCCACAGGATCCTTAATGACATTTTCAAATTTATTTTCCAACTCTAGGGAAAAGAGAACGTTAATAGTGGATTGAATCAGTTTTAGACAATCAGGTGTAGTCCAATCAATCTCTGTAAGGCCTTATTTCATAAATTCCACAAAATTACTATTTTAATTCATTTCTCTTTGGCCTTCCTCATCTAATTGTTGGAATATCCTTATCATTCTAACCTTCATTTCAATTAATTTTTTTATCATGTTTATAAATCTCCAATTGAAGACGATCATGGATAGATTGGGTATCATTGAGTTTTCCTTAGGTTTGATTAAGAGGTTGGGTCTTGGTGGGTGAAGTCTTTACAAGATTGGGAATGTGACCTAACATAGTTGTACTTTGAAGGAATTCTGGCTCTACATTTTCTTTGACTAAATCAAGGTCTCCATCACATGAATTAGAGTCAGTTGATTTCCATTTTTCTAGCATCCCTTTTAATCCATAAGTAAAGCAGGAGAGATCCTCAGATTCGAAAGACCTATCTTGGTTATTTTCCTGAGAAGGGTAGGGGTCTTAGTATCCTCCTAAATTGTAGGTCCTGTGGGATTGGCTATCAAGGGACGAAGACCTCAAAGAAAAATCATTGCAAGGAGGTCTTGTGAGAAGTTATCACTAATGAGCCTAAGGTTCAAATCATATCCTTGGGTGGAAGGGGTAGGGCTATCCCAATAGAAGGGTGGTGTGGGTTGGGTGAAATTGGGATAAGAATTGGGTTGGTCCTGGGGATAGGATGGATACCCTAAGTACCTAGGATCTAAGGTATATCCCCCACTTGAAGAATGCTCATCCCAAGTAGACTATGGATTAGGTCTACTTGGGTTAGAATATAAATCATGTTGGAGGTGGGTTGGATAAGAGAGGTATACATTAAAATTCATGGTTTAGAAGAAGCGAAGGGACGCAAAGAGAACAAGGGAAAGAAACCCTTGCCCACACAATATAAGCACACAAGGACCTATCCCTAAAATGTGACCCTACAAATGACCTAAAACTTTGAAAAGACTAAGCTAAAAGTACACAAAATTAAACTTACCCACCTTGGCTAGATTGAATATGAGGGGATCAAAGTGAAGGTTCAGCCTAGCTTAGTACTAGGCTCCTTTGTACCCCCTAATTACGACCATTTGGTGCGACCCCACAACCATAGACACCAAGATTTCCCCAAGCGAATAAGTCAATTCAATGCACGTTAACTTAGGTTCCCAAAGCTTAGATTCATGAAATCCTTAGGGCCAACATCTAATGAATATTTTTAATTAAAGCTTGGCATTGTGAAAGTGCTTGGGGATGTGATGGGCATTTTATGGGTTGTGCCCCTTAATTATCCGATTAAAAGTGTATAGTGCACAACTAAAGGATTTTCAAACAAGACTTTTAAAATGAATGTCTTTTAGAATTGAAGTCTTGTTAGGGTAGTTTTTAGAATTTCAATTTTTATGGACTTAAACAAGGTTTTATGTGGCATACAAGGTTTTACAATCACGCGTGAAGATATTTTTCCTTTAAGATCTAAAAGTGATGTGTGTCTAGTCAAAGCCCAAACTTAATAAGTCAATTTTATTCTTAATGAATGGTGCAGCACAAACAATATAGGATATGGCTTCTAAGAACCACTCAGTTAGGAATTCAGAAATATATATTTCAAAATTTTCTATGACTATGTAATAATTATTTTTTAAATTTTAATGCTTCGAGGTTAGAAAATCAAGAAATACCTCTCCACACTAAGAAATCCAAAATAATTAGATGTGTTGCTAAAAAATTTTTATACTTTTTTTCAGTGATTTCTAACTTGATGATTGGACAAATGGAAGTGATTTTAAGTCAAATAGATGAGTATAAAAATAGCACAAACTTTGGGAATACGAATTTTTCAAGTTCCATCAAAACTTTGACCCATAAGTGGTCCATGAATTTTTTAATTTTTTTCACAAAGAATTTCAGCCCAAAATTTTAGGTAGTGGTTCCTGACTTCAAAATCCATGTTCATATCAGATTTGGTCATTTTTAGAGATCATGAACTCTCAGAATTGATTTTTGAAATTTGCATTTTAAATCTAAGTTTTTTTAGAAATGTGGTTTTCTAAATATAGATCAAAAGCACATCCACGAGAGTTTTTTTTTTTAACAATGCAAACAACAAATCTAACCTATGGTTCAAATGAAAACCTAACTGGACAAGAAAAGATTCTCTTTTTTTATTTAGCAAACAAACCTAACTAAGGGATGAGAGTATTACCTACAGTCTTCCATGTTGAGTCAAGAGCTGGAATCAACTGCTCCTTTCTTGTTGTAGCTTTATCATGGCTTTACTACACAACACAAAGAGACACAAGGCAAATATGTGTTAGACCTTTATTAAAGCAAGGAAAATGCATATGAATAAATACTTGCTCCATTTCCTACTTGGCAACGACGCCTTCTAATATAGTCTAAAATCGCATTTAAAATGATGAAATCGTTGTAGTGTAATCCTAGGCTATCAAAAATAATGAATTTTTGGAGTAAGTCCAAGTTAAACACAGGGAGGCAAAATGGCAGGTTTATTTGCACAAGTCTGTCACTTTTTTTTTTGTCTTTTTCGGGTAATGAGAATCAGGGATAAGATCACGGGTTTAACATCAAATATAAAAGAAAGAGAAGGTCAGGAATAAATCATCTTCATTAATAAAAACACTATCTATTAGAATTATGAAAAATAAATGGAAAGAACAATAAAATAAAGAAAGGGAGATGAGGATGAAGAGATACTAGAGCAATAGTCCACAAGAAGTTGTTATCATTTGAAAGAAGCGGAGGAGAGAGCCAGAGATAGGAGGGTGAGGAGATCACCTTGGCGTGGAGGAATGGGGAAGAAAGGAGGATGGGTAGGGAGGTGAGGTAGAGGGATCTACTCTAAGGAGACGACCATTAATGGAGGTGGTAAGGAGAGAACCTAAGCTAACCTAAGGATTGGGTGAGAGGAGCATGGAGAGGATGAGATGGAGGAAGAAATATAGGAAGAGATTAGATGAGATGAGGTGGTCGGGTCCTAGCCTTTTTATAGATAGTGTAAATCAATGTGGGCCATGGGATTAGACAGAGGTCTAAGATTAAGTGGTTATATAGAGTTTAAAGTAGGCCATGGGATTGGGATCTAAGGGTGGAAAAATGAGGCAAGCGTGGTTAGAGATGGAAACCTAGAGTTGCAAGCCATATAGAGATTTAATATACGCCATAGATGGAGAATTAGAGGGTTGAGATTAGTGTTGCGAGCGAAAGTCGTCGTTTTAGGAAATGAATGCGTCGTAATGTAGTAATGAAATATCGCAACAACATTTAAAGTTTATAAGTGCTCGAAAATAGAAATATGAGTCTAAGGTTGCTTGTAGGGAGCAAATATAGAATTTACGCACTAATTGTAAATAATAACAATGAGCACAATAAGATATTCAATTAATAATAGAAATTTACTCAAAATGATGTTCAATAACAGCAAATATATCTAAAAAATTATTGGGATAAAAAGAATGAGAAAAACTCTAAAAATGGTGATTTGAATCACTAATTATATCCACCAATCAAGCACATATCCCAATATAATCAGCCAATTCAATTTCTCAATAATATCTTGAACCACTTATTTAGAAATAGCCATAAGCATCAAATATCCCTATAACTCAAATTAACCATAATCAGACGTCAGGTACCAATGTCAAACGCCTTAAGTACTCAAAGCAAAGGGCCTTAGAAACTCAGAAGTAAGCGTTAGCACAAGGTTTCATAGCACAACCCTTAGAAATGGCTAAGTATAGAGCATATGGGCACATTTCCCAAGGTTGAACAGTGTAAAACCGCCCCCCACCCTCCTCAGATTTCTTGCTTTCTCTCTCTTCCAGACCCAGTTATGGTTAATCAGGTGAACAGTATCAAGTAATCGGGTCGTGAACAGTGACCAGGTCCACCGGCGTGCGTGGTGGGCGAGGTGTGCGCGGCACGTGAGGCGAGGACCTCATTCCCTCTGTGTCAAGGCAAACAACTAAGGCAACAAATTACTCTTATATGCCTTCGAACGCCTTCACATTTTCGATGTGGGACTAATCCCATGTCATCTTCTACGTGGCGCAGCTGATGGTTTAGAGGTGTGATTGCTGTGGCTACTGTTTCATTTCCATTCAATTGAGTGTGGAAGCAGCCTCAGGGAATGAAGTTGGGTCTGTTGAAGACAGTTGCTTGTCAGATGGTGGCCAGAGTGAAGCGGACGTAGTCAGAGAAGGCGATGGAGTAGATGGACGTCCGGTGAGCACCTGCACTCACGAAAACAACCTCTCGGCCCAATTAGCCTTACTCAAAAGCTTCGTTGAGTTGCATGGAGTGTAACAGCAGTGGTGGCAGACTGATTGGAGGTGTGTGGTGGTCGTGCATTGTCAAAGAGGATGTGAGTGAGATGTGGCATTCGGTGGAGCGAAGGAGTGAGTGGAAGTTAAAATTATTAGAGGGCTTTTGAAGGTGGAGGTGAGGCAGAAGTTTTGGGAGTCGTTGTGAGTGGATTGGTGATCTGTGGCAGTTGCACATCTTCGCCAGAGCTATGCCAGTGCTAGGGAAGACGGAGGGGAAGGGAGGTGAACAGCGGTTGAAATAAGAATCTAAGGGTTTAGGATTGATCTAAGGAGAAAGAGGGAGAGAGAAGACCTACTCTAATGGACGAAAGGGGAGGAATCGGCGCCGACTGTGATTGGCCGGCGCCAAGAACGAAGGTGCCTCTAGTGGGGTGAGCGGCGAGGAAGAAGGGTCGAGGCAACCCCTGCTTTGACCGGCGAGGAGCAGATGAAGTCGGGGAAGACTTTCTCTCTGCCTATTGTACGTGGCAGAGGGCGACGAAGGAGAGTTGAGGAGCTCGCCAGAGTCATGGCTTAGGCGGCCAGAGAAGAAGAGGAAGAGGGGAATTTGTGACCAAACTGGACTAAGGAGGAAGCTTGGATTTAGAAGAACCTTTATAGAGCTCCAAGCCGAGCTCTAAATTAGGGAATTCGTGTGATTGAGTTGATATTTCTAATCAAGAAACCCCACAATTTCGTGAATCTCGCTGGAGCTTCTTGCTCCAAATCAGGGTCTGGGATTGCATTTGTATGATTCTTCATGGTTTGAACTCCAATCCCACCAAATTTGGTGGGATTTGGAGAAGATTTATGAGGATTTGCCTGTGTCAAAGTTGGTTGTGTGCGCGTTGACTTCTATTTTAGGAAACCTTGAAGCTTCAGGAAGTAGGGGTTGTTTCATGAAAAAGACGACAAAAGATACGTGGTTTTCTAAAAATAATTCGAAAGTTAGAGGGTTGATGGTAAGAAATAGAGATCTTCAAGGCTTAATTGCAAACTAGGTCAAGATGAATTCTGATTGGGCCCAAATTTTGATATTAACCTAATCTAGACCTAAGAAATCTAATGGTGAACTTGAATTTGAGTTTTGACCACATTTAACTGGGTAATTTTCACAAAAACCCAAATTAGGGTGAAATCCCGTCTGAAACTCTATTCTAGGTTAAAATAGGTTCAGATGGTCAAACTAAAGGTACTAAAATTCTTAAAATATTTTTCTATAAATTTTAGGAGGTTTAGATGAATTTTATCTTGACCAGAACCTCTTCAACTTAAGCGAGGCTGATAATTATGGTTTTGTGTACTGTTTCGGTTCTCGAAATGCGTGAAACTCTATTTCTGTTAGTGTGGACCCACTCTTTAGCCTTTAATGCTCAATTGACCTTTGATTAACCCCTTGGTGACCCTGTGGTTACTCTGCACTTGTGATGTAATGTTAAAACTGCATAATTAGCCCTATTTTATTGCTCTCTTCTCAGAACTGGTCTGAGTGGAATTGCTATCCTAAGGCAATCATTTAGGAGCATTTATCTCTTGATTTCAACTAATTCAAGTTAGTTATAGCGAATGATGGTGTTACTATCAATTAGTCTTGATGGTTGGTCGGCCATAGAGAGATTTTGGGAGGGAGTTGTGGTTAGGTTTTAGGCTAGTGATCAAGGCCATTCAAAATGGGATCAAGGGAGGAGAAAGAGACATAGTGGCCGGTCATAGTGTGGGTCTAGATAAAGTGCACGGGCAATCGTCATGTTCTTTGTTTGCTAAAATTAGGTGGTGGATGATGGCCATTGGATGGAGTGTGTATGGTCTAAATCAAGTGGGTTTTGGGTACTAAATTTGGATAAGGGTTTAGTGGCCTTAGGTTGGAAGTTCAATGGTGGGATATGTTATAGGCAAAGACAGGTTTAGGACAAGGCTTTTTGTAGGCTAGGTTGTCTTAGGGGTTCAAGTTGTAGAGGGGTTGAAAGAAGGCCATGTGTCTCCTTATCTCCTCTTTATTGAAGTCTGATGCGAGATTTGCACGGTTTTATAAATGGGGGTTTTAATGTCATTGCAACGTACAAAATCGATTGACTTTTATTTTTATATTCGTAGATAGTGGTGGTATCTACGGTCGTCTAAGGAGGCCAATTTGTTAGTCAAATAAGTGATTCTCTTTTTTGTCTCTCAAATCAACACTTCTCTTTTTGTATTTTGATTTTTGTAAATTTTTATGTTTGGAAATAAGTGGGATACGAATACGAAGATAGAATTATGCTGAAGAAACTTGTCTAACAACTAGAACCTAAGTGACAAGAGAAGTCTTTTCTTCTAAGCTCACCCTAGCCAAGTGCACCTAGAGTAATTAGAAGAGAGATGTGATGCACTAAAATAAATAAAGTTGCTACTTGAAATTGAAAATTTAAGAATGAAGAAAGGCACTTTGCTATTAAGAAGAAATGTTTATAAAGTACCTAGGGAGCCCAACTAAGCAGAGGTTCCACTTAATTAATCCTTAGGTAGATGAATGCTTAACAGGAATTAAAATGCAAAAAATAACAGACAGAAAGTTCTCCCAAATAGCTGAGGCAACCTACGCTCCAATAATGGTGGCTCCTAGACTTGAAGAAGAATTCCTTCTAGCTCCTTGAGTTGCTCCTCTCAAATGTGGATGTCCTCCACCCTTCTTTCCTCCTAGCTGGCTATCCTCCCTAGATGGAGGCTAGCTCCTTGGAGTGGCACAAGGAAGGAGAGAAAAGAGGAAGAAGGCACCAAGGGAGCGGGTAGGTTACTCCCTTAATCTTCTTCTCTCCTTCTCCTTTCTTGGGCGTGGGATGAATGGTGGCTATAGGTCTTCGATAGGAGGATTTGTTACTTGCCAAGGATTGTTTGAATGGTAGGATGGGAGGTCTTTTTATAGGCTAGTATAGATGGTGGTTAGGAAGCTTCCTTGGCACCATGTGAAAGGGTGCCAAGGAGGGTGGTTAGGAAGCTTCCTTGGTGCCATGTGAAAGGGTGCGAAGGAGTGTATTTTAGGTGCCACTGGTTGATGGTTTTAATGTAGGTTGATGACCATTAAGGTGGAGAGGGAGTAGGGTAGGAGTTGGATTTGAGTTGGATCCAGCTGAGTTGAGCTGGGGTCCAACTATTGGAGCTTCTGTCTTCACAAATGTTCCAAGCGCCTTCCATACTACTAGGGTTTCTCTGATTTCCAATGCATTCATCCCTGGAAATCAAATGGAAACTACATGAGATAATGTGAAATGAATGCTAATGTATGCTCTAAACCCTAAATGCACATGCATGCTAAATGCAATGATATAATGCAATCCAGTTGACAAAATCTTAGGAACTAGATGTGAATGAATGCTAAGGATGATGATAAACTAGCATTTATCGCACCCCCATGCTTACCTTTTCTCTAGTCCCTTAGCAAAAATTGTGATTGCAGCACATTATTTCTTAAGAAACCAACTTTTTGTGTTTTTATGAAAAAGTTCAAGATAGGACCTTGGTTGATTTTTGGTTAGGTAGGTATGAGGTTTATTAAGGATAAAACATTTGGACTTAGCTTTGGATTCAAAGATTAGACAAATCAGGACCACTGTATCCTTTGAGACTACTTAGCTCCTTTTTAATTCAAATATCTCGAAACCGTTTTTGTCGTTAGGATTTCCTTGGTTCGTGAACTTGATCCGTAACTTGCAAGTTGATGAAAATTCAGGTGTTAGTGCCTCGTGATATGCCAACATTATTGGGATAAGGTCATGTTATTGAAACTTTTCTTTTTAATTATTTCCCCCATGCTTAGCCTTAGCTTAATTCTACTACAGATGTGTCGGGATCATCATTCCCGTTACCAATCCTCGAGGGGGCTCTGGCGTCGGTACTTCGAGATAGTACCATCCAAGACACACCCCAGGAGCTCACAACCCTAAAACACAATGCGATGTAAAGGGGTGCACCAAGCAAACTAAAGCTCTTACTTTGACGCTGTGGGTATAGCACCGTTCAAGACACCTAAGTTGTAAAATGCATCTTAATGCTCCGTCTAAAGATATCAAATATACATATAGAGCAGGGCTGAGGCAGTAACTGTTATTTGTTTTGAATTGGGGTTTTAAAAATGATACATCATAGTATAGCTGATAAAGGTGAAAATAAATAGAATTTATGCTCGAAAGGAAATCTGAGGTCAAACGTAGGGAGCAAGTAGCAAATCAATCTCAAAATCACAATTCTAAGTAGAATATATAAGCAATTGCAACTAAAACATGATTCAGAACTATTTAAGAATGATATATCAATAATTCAAGTACCAATGTGCAAAAATAATGGGTTAAAATGAAGATTTGAATAACCAAATTAACCCTAGACAATTTAATCACAATTATTCGAAATGTTTGAATAGTGAATACCAACCAATTTCCACGTCAGTTAGTATCTCAATAATGCAACAATAGCCTAGAACCAGCAATAAAGGCATAGGCCTCTCTTCTTCTTCAAGCCTCAATGAGAGGCACGAGCACAACACAGAGGCACGAAAGCCTCTCAGAGACTAATTGTTGAGAGCAGAGGCGCAAAGGGCAAAACACCCCCTTCCTTCTCTTTCTTTCTTCTTTCTCTTCTCAAACCCGATTAATCAGGTAACCGAATCCAGATCTGGGCCAGACCCGCCTGCGTGAATGGCAGGCGAGGCGTGCGTGGGGACCCGACCCCCGTGTCTTGGGCAAGGGGTTAGCAAGGGGTCGAGGGAACAAATTCAATATATCTTGCGCAGGCAGCTCCTCCTTCCACGATATGGGATTATCCCACAGGGCTTCGTCACGTGCGAGCTACATCAGAAAGGATGTCAAATTGGGGTTACTAGAGGTGTGCCTTCACTCGATCGGAAACCTAGAGTGCTTCCTGGAGCTGGGCCGCAACGCCTAGATGTGTTGGCGAAGAACACCACCAGAAGACGTCAGACAAAGCCGGAGAGGGTGGTGGTGGCGACGGAGATCCGACAAAGTATCTGAAAGCACGAACGTGGCCTTGCAGCCAAGTTAAACCAGTTATGAAGCTTTGCCGTGGAACGGAGAGTGCAACGGTATGTGTGGTGTGGTGTGCAGGTGTGTGTACATGCGTAGCAAGGTCGAAGATGGTGCGTGGAGGTGGGTATGCTCGACAGGGGTGTAGAGCGGTCAATAGCCCTAATGAAGTTAGGGCTTTTGACCAGGAGGTCACGGCAAAGCTAATGGAGGTGGTAGCGGTGAGGTTCGTGCAATGGAGCGGCGAGAAGGTGTTGCCGAAGCTTTACCGGAGTGAAAGGTGAGGGCGTCAGGGTGTGTTGCGTGGCTGATTGGGAATGTACATGAGGGGGAAATGATGTAAGGGAGTAGAGGAGTAGGTAGAGTGTCTTAGAGGAGAGGGAGAAGTCCGAGGAGCTTCGGTCGTGGCTTGAACGGAGTCGGAGAAGGAGATGGAGACGATGAGGCGACGACAATGAACGAGGCAGAGGAACGACCTCTCTTTGGCTGGAGAGGATCGTGAAGACGAGGGGAAGAAGATACGCCATCCAATTTGATGGTTGGATGGCCATATGAGGGTGAACGGAGGAGGTCGCCGGAGCAAACTTTGAAGATGGCCGGAGGAGGAAGAGGGATTTTCTAAGGCCAAGTTTTGCTAAGGAGGTGAGGAACTTGATGTAGGATCATTTATAGGCCATAGAACGAAGTTCTAAGCTTGGAAATAAGCTCGCAAACTCCGTGCTTTTCGCTCAAGCAAAATACCCTTCATTTCAACAAGTTCGCATGAGTTTTTGGGAAGAAGTTGGGATCCAATACTGGTCTCATTTGGAAGGAAAATTCACAATGAATCTCCGGTTCAAATTTAGGATTGTTTGATTGAGAATCGGGCAAGAAAATCTTGCTCGAATCTCGTCGGAGCTCAACGTGTTCACACCAGTGGCGGAAGGGACCTAAATGTGAATATGATGAAAAAGTTATGGACCCATTTGTAATGATTTCAAAAAGGCAACTGCTTTTATGTAATGAAAACAGTCTGTTAGGACTGAGATAAAAACTGGGTCAACATGATCTCTGATTAGGCCTGAATTTTGGTATAGACCTAATTTGGACCCAAGGAAATTGATTGTAACGACCCGGTTCCCGAGTCCCTACGAGACACGAGAACCGGACCGACTCGACTAATCCCAAGACCTAGTCGTCCAACGAGGAAGTAACCAAAAGAGCAGTAAAATAAACCACATTCAACATGAATATAACTAACAGTAAGAAAGTACAGCAGTAAGAAAAGAAACTACTACAGTAGATACCACCACAACAGTAGAACAACATTTATCATATAACAAGAACTGCAGGTAAAGAAAGTACAGCGGAAACAAGAACTACTCACTATAACAGAAACAAAAGAGGTACAAAAGACTGTGGTAAACTCTACTGGACCCTACTCGGCCCAGCGTCCTCTGCAGCCGCTGACCCTAGCTGCTCAACACCTGGTCTTGAAAAAGGTAACGAGTGTAACACGTCAGCAAAACGCTGAGTAGAGTGGCAAACTAACTAAAGACAACAGTAGAGTGTATAGTAGTTGTTATGTTCTATTACTTCCTTTATTCACATCTTTCAATTTTCTCACTATTTCATTTATTTCTCAGATCCTTTACTTGATCTCGAATGTTCCTCGTGGGAACGATCTTGAATGCAGTCTTTTCCAAAAGTAGAAGTAGCACATGGTGCTCTCCTGGCCGGGAGAGTCCCCCGTGGTGATCCTACCCTCAGTCAACCACCCCAAGGTCACTGACAGACGTAACGGTGACTACGGCATGCGCGATAAACGCACAGGTAGCTAACCCGCACTGGCACGCGGTCAGTCGTTTCCGTTAACGGGTGCGCCCAAAGCACAGCACGGAACCAGGGCAGAGCCCTCTCAGTAACAGGGGTCCAACCCCTCCACAGTAACCAAACCGGGGCCTTGCCCCTCCACAGTCCGCGCACCCTCGCCTGACTACCCTAGTTTGCCCTAGTGGGCCTAACAAGTCAGTGAAGGAGGCTAGCAGAACCTCGTGGCCCGTGGGGTAGCTAGTACTCTCCTAACACTAGTAGCTCTCCTCGGTACTACGTACACGAGGGCCAACAAGTCGGTACAGAGCGGCCAATCCTAACCCCGGGTCCCTGGGGTGGCTGGCCCCACTCTGCACTAAATAGGTACAGGTACTTCCCTTGGTACTGCGTACCCAAGAGACAATACAAACTACATCTCAGTCCCATTCCTTTTTCTTTCCAGGAGTTCCACTCCTAATTCCCCGTAGGGTTCCAGCTCTTTATCTCAGAACATCATATATTTCACTTTCCAGTTTCACGTTCTCACAATCCATGATCTCATTCATGTTTCTTTATTCGTAACAGGCAGCTGTTAATTC
The DNA here is from genome assembly GCA_037157565.1 of Thalassia testudinum. Classification (NCBI taxonomy): domain Eukaryota; kingdom Viridiplantae; phylum Streptophyta; class Magnoliopsida; order Alismatales; family Hydrocharitaceae; genus Thalassia; species Thalassia testudinum. The sequence goes on along the minus strand of JAZHRO010000062.1, from coordinate 4,954,230 downwards.
AATTTACAGGCAACTTTATATTCCTTTCCATTTTTTTCCAAGACTGCAGTATTATACATTCCACTAGTTTTTCCATCCTAAGATTCATGCCACATCCTACGATCTAGCATACAACTAGTTTTCCAGCCCTAGGATTCATGCATCACCTAGGAGCTATCATTCCATACATTTCCCATTCCTAGGATTCATGCAATGTCCTAGATTCTAGTCATGGTTCCATACTTTAACAGATTTTAATAATAAACTTAAGCCACTCTACCAGGTACGATGGGAGTAATGGGGTGTGATCGGGAATCCCGCGTGCCTCCGCGACTCCCAAGACTGCAACTGAACGAGGTCCTATCACAAGGATCAAACACAAGGAGTATCTCAAAACAGTGTATAGCTACTGTAGACGAGTAGAGGAATTAATTTTGAAAAGAACGCAACTCAAATCGCGGAAAACGGAGCCCGAACGGGCCCTAAACGGGTCGAAAAAGACGATACTGTGCAAAATCAGACGTCTGGAACTTCTTCCAGACGTCCAGAAGTCTGCGGGGACGTCTGGCCTAGCTCCCAGACGTCCGATGGTCACCCAGGACGTCTGTAGGTCACTCAAGCCGTCTGGTACAACTTCCAGACGTCTGATTCGCAAAAGATGGCGAAACACCTCGCTTGCGCACACCCAACTCCCTCCCTTAGTATGGTCAGTCGACATGAAGGGAGAAGAAAGCGGAATACACACCTTTCAGACGTCTATATGAGCTACCAGACGTCGTCCTCGCCGTCTGCCTATCAACCCAGACGTCCGATTCTGGAAATTTTTCCAGAACAGGGTGCCACCCGGCTTCCGCTCGCGACGCCGCCCGCGTCGCACCTCGCGCGCCTGCTGCTCAGACTGCAGCAGGTCCCTCTCCGCGTCGTTCCGCGCCCCCTGCGCCCTCCGCCGGCCGGCCAAGCCGCTCCGGCGAGCTCGCCCTCACGGCAGAGCTCCGCCCTCGCACGCCGCACCTCCTTTGCGCTCACTGCGGCCGCCGCTGCCGCCCTCGCGCTCACTCTCGCGCTCTGGCTGAAGGAGAAGAGAAAGGAGACGGTGGTGACGGAGTGAGGGGAGGCGTGGCCTTTTAAGGCCACGCGAGGAGGAGGGAGAGAGTGCGCGGCAGGTTTGCAGCCGCAGAGAGAGGGAAAAAGAGAGAGAGAGGAATCGCGGGTCTGCGCGCACAGGCGCGCAGACGAATCTCTCGTGCGAAAAAATAACTGTTTTCCAGACGTCTGGAAACGATCCCAGACGTCTGGTCAGACGTCTTGATGTGATCCCAGACGTCTGGTCCGACGTCTGGGGCACGCATACGTATCAAAATAACAAACTCAAAGGAAGTTTCGTCCCCGAAACTTGCGCCAACTAGGGTGCGGGGAAAAGATGACCGAAGCCGGTCCGAAAAGACGTACCCGCGAAAAGCTCCGGGTACCGCTCCCGCATTGCCGCCTCAGGCTCCCAGGTAGCCTCCTCGTACCGCTGGCTCCTCCACAAAACCTTTACCAGGGGTACTTGCTTTCGTCTCAAACTGCGGACAGCTCGGGGTAGGTCAAGTCGTCGCTCACCTCGACGCTCTCGTGACTCAGTATGTGACTAGAATCGGCTACGTACTTCCTGAGGTTGGACACGTGGAACACGTCGTGCACACCAGAAAGCTGCGGGGGAAGGGCAAGTCTGTAAGCAACGGGTCCAACCCGCTCCAGGACCTCAAAGGGCCCTACGAACCTCGGCGCGAGCTTCCCTCTCACCCTAAACTGCTGTAGGCCCTTCATGGGCGAAACACGAAGGAAGACGTGGTCCCCAACCTCAAACTGCACCCCTCTGCGTCTCCGATCCGCGTAGCTCTTCTGTCTGCTCCTGACAGTGCAGAGTCGTCTGTGGATCTGCTCAACTACCTCCTGACTCTGCCGGATCAACCTGGGGCCAACCTCCCACTTGGTCCCCACCTCAACCCAACTCAAGGGTGCCGTACACTTCCGTCCGTACAGAGCCTCGTAGGGAGCCATGCCGATGCTCGAGTGATAACTGTTATTGTATGCAAACTCCGCCAGGGGCAGGTGCTCCTCCCAAGAGCCCCTCCAGTCCAGTACACAGGCACGCAAAAGGTCCTCAAGTGTCTGTATCGTGCGCTCAGACTGTCCGTCCATCTGGGGGTGGTAAGCCGTGCTAAACCTCAACCTCGTCCCCAAGGCCTGCTGAAACTCAGCCCAAAACTGGGACGTAAAGCAGGTATCCCGGTCGGATACGATCTCCCGCGGAACTCCGTGTAGTCGTACCACATCATGGATATACCTCTCTGCCAACTGTGCTGGTCCCAAAGTGACTCGGATCGGCAAGAAACGCGCCGTCTTCGTCAATCTATCCACTATTACCCAGACTGCGTCATGTCCCCGCTGGGTAACAGGTAAGCCCACCACCAAGTCCATGGTGATGCTCTCCCACTTCCACTCTGGCACTGGAAGTGGCTGAAGCGGCCCTGCAGGCCTCTGTTGTTCGGCTTTCACCTGCTGGCACACTAAACACTGCTGCACGAACTCACCCACATCCCGCTTCATCCCTCTCCACCAAAACTCGCGTCTCAAGTCGTGGTACATTTTCGTGTTTCCGGGATGTATGGTGAATCTGGAACCGTGTGCCTCAGTCAGGAGCTCTCTCAATAACTCCTCGTCTCTGGGAACGCATAACCGTCCCCTCAAGCGTAGCACCTGGTCTGTGAAAGAGAAGTTCCTGGGTCTCCTGATAGTACTCTGTCGTGCAAAGACTGCAAGTACAAATCGGCCATCTGTCTTGTGATGATGCGGTCCATTAGCTTTGGCCTAGTCTGCCGTGTCACCGTCACTGCCCACAGTACCCTCGTAACTCTAGAGGTCGCCAACTGCCCGCCTCCTCCAAAAGGCTCCAACTCTGTAGCTGTAGGCTGGCTAAGCGTGCGGGCGCCTTACGACTTAAGGCGTCAGCCACCACATTGGCCTTTCCTGGGTGGTAGGAGATGCTGCAGTCGTAGTCCTTCAGGAGCTCCAACCAACGTCTCTGTCTCATGTTGAGCTCCTTCTGATCAAAAAGATATCTGAGGCTCCTGTGATCTGTAAAAATCTCGAAGGTCTCACCGTACAAGTAGTGCCTCCATGTCTTCAGCGCGAAGACAACAGCTGCCAACTCTAGGTCGTGGGTAGGGTAGGTATGCTCATGGGGCTTCAGTTGCCGCGAAGCGTAAGCGACCACGTGACCCCTCTGCATGAGCACACCTCCTAACCCCTACAAGGAAGCGTCCGTGTACACAACGAACCCGCCACTACTGTCAGGGATGGTGAGCACGGGAGCCGAGGTCAACCTCTCCTTCAGCTCCAGAAAACACGCCTCACAGGCGTCTGTCCAAGCGAAAGCACGTCCTTCCGGGTCAACTGTGTCATAGGACGTGCAATCTGTGAAAATCCTCTGATGAACCGTCTGTAGTAACCTGCCAGTCCCAGGAAACTGCGAATCTCAGTGACTGAACGCGGTCTCTCCCACCTGAGCACTGCCTCGACCTTGGCGGGGTCCACCGCCAGGCCGTTAACAAAGATCACATGACCCAAGAAGGTCACCTCCCTCAACCAAAACTCGCACTTGCTGTATTTGGCGTACAGCCTGCGTCGTCTCAGAGTGTCCAAAACCATTCGCAAGTGCTGTCCGTGCTGCGTCCAATCTCTAGAATAGATGAGCACATCATCTATGAAAACCACCACGAACTGATCCAAGTACAGTCTAAACACCCGGTTCATCAGGTCCATGAAAGCAGCAGGGGCATTGGTCAGCCCAAACGGCATGACCAAAAACTCGTAGTGTCCGTACCGGGTGCGGAAAGCTGTCTTGGAGACGTCGGTCTCCCTGATCCTCAACTGGTGGTATCCAGACCTCAAGTCTATCTTGGAAAACACCATGGCACCCCGCAACTAGTCAAACAAATCGTCGATCCTCGGCAGCGGATATCTGTTCTTGATGGTGACCCTATTCAGCTGTCGGTAGTCCACACAAAGACGTAGGGTCCCATCCTTCTTCTTCACAAACAATACCGGGGCTCCCCAGGGAGACGCACTGGGCCTCACGAAACCTTTCTCCAGAAGGTCCTGCAACTGAGACTTGAGCTCTCGCAGCTCAAGCGGTGCCATCCTGTATGGCGCGGTGGAGATGGGGCTGGTCCCTGGTACTAGTGAGATCCCAAACTCGATCTCACGCTTGGGCGGTAGTCCTGGTAACTCGTCTGGAAATACGTCAGGGTACTCTCTGACCACCGGGATACTCTGGAATTCTGCCATAGGGCTGGGCTCTGCCACCACACAGGCTAGGAAGCCCTCACACCCCTGGCTCAAAAGTCTCGCCGCCCGAAGTGCCGAAATGCACCTGAAACCTCCGTCCACTGGCTGTCCGTGAAACTCGAAAGAAGGCAACTCCGGAATGGAGAAGACAATCTTCCTCTCAAAACAGTCCACCAAGGCGTGGTAAGCGGACAGCCAATCCATCCCCAAAATCACACCAAAGTCCTCCATCTGGATCATAATCAGGTCAGCTGGCAGGCTATGTCCCCCGACGCTGACCTCGCAATCCGTGTACACCTCCTCAGCTACAAACAGCTGACTACTCAGACCTCTGATTACGAACGGATTCTCTAACAGTGTATAATCCTGGTCCAAACTAACTGCGAAACTGGCTGCGACAAACGAGTGCGTAGCGCCGGAATCGAAAAGGGTGTAAACGAGTCTGCCAGAAACTGAAACCATACCTGCTACCACGGATCCCGAAGCTCTGGCGTCCCTGTGTGTTAGGGCGTTGATACGCCCCTCAGCTCTAGGTGCGGACGAAGCAGCCACACTCTGCGTCGGATGGGTAGGTGCTGGCCGGTACCCTCCTCGCGACTGCTGTCCTCCTCCTCGTGCCTGGGAACCGCGGCCTCCTGCGCGCCCTCCAGTGCTCTGCACAGGAAGTATCTGCTGACCTTCTGCCCTAGATGGGCAATCCCTCCTGACGTGGCCCGGCTGGCCACACTGGTAGCAGAGGGGAACCCGACTCCCGCCCTCAGTGAGTCCCTGCTGTCGACTAGGCGGGGGTCCGGTGCTGGCGACTGGCCCTTGTCGAGGGCCCCCAAAGGCCACTGATGGCCCTGCAAAACGTGACGGCTCTCCTGCGGACGCCACGTGTCTCCTTTGAGTTCTCCTAACACGCCTAGTGTGGTGGCGGAAATCTCGTTCCACCACTAACTCCCCTGTCGTACGCTCGGAAGGGGGAGGAGGGGGTGGCAACGTGGGTGGAAGCTGAAATTCTTCTCGAACCACCTCTCGAATCAGTTGGACGAGGTCCGGAGACGGTATGCTCAGGAGAAGAGGAGGGGCAGCATGTACTCCAAGCTCGACACATCTGTCCCTCGAGCCCCGACCTCGGCCGCGCCCGCGGCCCACCCTCCTAGCTCCACGACGAGGCATCTCCTACAATGGGGACGCGAAACAAAACGAAAATGTAAAAACCGACGGTACCTAACGAAACTTCTAAGAGCTCATGTCAAGAGATATGTTGTGGTGGCTACTCTAGTTATAAATATGTGAATTGGTTATTTTCCAGTCAGTTGATTCACTTCTCGGGACGACCTTGCTCTGATACCACTTGTAATGACCCGGTTCCCGAATACCTACGAGACACGAGAACCGGACCGACTCGACTAATCCCAAGACCTAGTCGTCCAACGAGGAAGTAACCAAAAGAGCAGTAAAATAAACCACATTCAACATGAATATAACTAACAGTAAGAAAGTACAGCAGTAAGAAAAGAAACTACTACAGTAGATACCACCACAACAGTAGAACAACATTTATCATATAACAAGAACTGCAGGTAAAGAAAGTACAGCAGAAACAAGAACTACTCACTATAACAGAAACAAAAGAGGTATAAAAGACTGTGGTAAACTCTACTGGACCTTACTCGGCCCAGCGTCCTCTGCAGCCGCTGACCCTGGCTGCTCAACACCTGGTCCTGGAAAAGGTAACGAGTGTAACACGTAAGCAAAACGCTGAGTAGAGTGGCAAACTAACTAAAGACAACAGTAGAGTGTACAGTAGCTGTTATGTTCTATTACTTCCTTTATTCACATCTTTCAATTTTCTCACTATTTCATTTATTTCTCAGATCCTTTACTTGATCTCGAATGTTCCTCGTGGGAACGATCTTGAATGCAGTCTTTTCCAAAAGTAGAAGTAGCACGTGGTGCTCTCCTGGCCGGGAGAGTCCCTCGTGGTGATCCTACCCTCAGTCAACCACCCCAAGGTCACTGACAGACGTAACGGTGACTACGGCATGCGCGATAAACGCACAGGTAGCTAACCCGCACTGGCACGCTGTTAGTCGTTTCCGTTAACGGGTGCGCCCAAAGCACAGCACGGAACCAGGGCAGAGCCCTCTCAGTAACAGGGGTCCAACCCCTCCACAGTAACCAAACCGGGGCCTTGCCCCTCCACAGTCCGCGCACCCTCGCCTGACTACCCTGGTTTGCCCTAGTGGGCCTAACAAGTCAGTGAAGGAGGCTAGCAGAACCCCGGGGCCCGTGGGGTAGCTAGTACTCTCCTAACACTAGTAGCTCTCCTCGGTACTACGTACACGAGGGCCAACAAGTCGGTACAGAGCGACCAATCCTAACCCCGGGTCCCTGGGGTGGCTGGCCCCACTCTGCACTAAACAGGTACAGGTACTTCCCTTGGTACTGCGTACCCAAGAGACAGTACAAACTACATCTCAGTCCCATTCCTTTTTCTTTCCAGGAGTTCCACTCCTAATTCCCCGTAGGGTTCTAGCTCTTTATCTTAGAACATCATATGTTTCACTTTCCAGTTTCACGTTCTCACAATCCATGATCTCATTCATGTTTCTTTATTCGTAATAGGCAGCTGTTAATTCAATTTACAGGCAGCTTTATATTCCTTTCCATTTTTTTCCAAGACTGCAGTATTATACATTCCACTAGTTTTTCCATCCTAGGATTCATGCCACATCCTACGATCTAGCATACAACTAGTTTTCCAGCCCTAGGATTCATGCATCACCTAGGAGCTATCATTCCATACATTTCTCATTCCTAGGATTCATGCAATGTCCTAGATTCTAGTTATGGTTCCATACTTTAACAGATTTTAATAATAAACTTAAGCCACTCTACCAGGTACAACGGGAGTAATGGGGGCGTGATCGGGAATCCCGCGTGCCTCCGTGACTCCCAAGACTGCAACTGAACGAGGTCCTATCACAAGGATCAAACACAAGGAGTGTCTCAAAACAGTGTATAGCTACTATAGACGGGTAGAGGAATTAATTCTGAAAAGAACATAACTTGAATCGCGGAAAACGGAGCCCGAACGGGCCCTAAACGGGTCGAAAAAGATGATACTGTGCAAAATCAGACGTCTGGAATTTCTTCCAGACGTCTTAAAAAGTGGATCAGAGAATTACCTGTTCAGCGTGGTTTCCCAGACGTCCAGAAGTCTGCGGGGACGACGTCTGTAGGTCACTCAAGCCGTCTGGTACAACTTCCAGACGTCTGATTCGCAAAAGATGGCGAAACACCTCGCCTGCGCACACCCAACTCCCTCCCTTAGTACGGTCAGTCGACAGGAAGGAAGAAGAAAGCGGAATACACACCTTTCAGACGTCTGTATGAGCTACCAGACGTCGTCCTCGCCGTCTGCCTATCAACCCAGACGTCCGATTCTGGAAATTTTTCCAGAACAGGGCGCCACCCGGCTTTTGCTCGCGACGCCGCCCGCGTCGCACCTCGCGCGCCTGCTGCTCAGACTGCAGCAGGTCCCTCTCCGCGTCGTTCCGCGCCCCCTGCGCCCTCCGCCGGCCGGCCAAGCCGCTCCGGCGAGCTCGCCCTCACGGCAGAGCTCCGCTCTCGCACGCCGCACCTCCTCCGCGCTCACTGCGGCCGCCGCTGCCGCCCTCGCGCTCACTCTCGCGCTCTGGCTGAAGGAGAAGAGAAAGGAGACGGTGGTGACGGAGTGAGGGGAGGCGTGGCCTTTTAAGGCCGCGCGAGGAGAAGGGAGAGAGTGCGCGGCAGGTCTGCAGCCGCAGAGAGAGGGAAAAGGAGAGAGAGAGGAATCGCGGGTCTGCGCGCACAGGCGCGCAGACGAATCTCTCGTGTGAAAAAATAACTGTTTTCCAGACGTCTGGAAACTATCCCAGACGTCTGGTCCGACGTCTGGGCCACCTCCCAGACGTCTTAAAAGACGTCTGGGGCACGCGTACGTATCACTGATAACGAAGTTGGATTTTATTTTTGACCATATTTAATTGGGTAAATTGCATATAAACCCAAATTAGGGCAACTGTCTGTCTGAGACTCTATTTTAGGTCAAATTAGATTCCAATTGTCAAATCAAAGGTACCAAACCCTAGGGAATATTTTTATATGAGCTTTATAAGATTTTGGTGAATTTTATACTGACCATAACCTCGGTTAATTAAGCAAGTATGTTTTTAAGGTTTTAGATGTCATTTAATTTTTGAAATGCGTAAAAATCCATTTTGTTCTACATGAACCCACTTATTAGATATTAATGACCATATGACCTTTAATAAACCCCTAAAATATCTCGTGGTTATTCTGTATTTTGTGAAATGTTGTTAAATTGCAAAAATAACCCTGGTTTCTTATCCTCTTCTTAAAATAGAACATTATGCTTATATGACCCTCTAATGATTATGTAGGAGCTTTTATCAACTTTATCAAACCAAATTGAGCTTGGTATGACTCATAATGGTGTTTCCATCAGTAACATGTTGACATCGCATCCTTAAAGGAAGTATTTTTCCTTCTCGACGGTGGGAACTGATACCAATCATCCGTCTCGGTCTTTTACTAAGATTTTGCAAGAGTTTTTTAATTATTTAGATGTTTTTGGGCTTGGGTAATGTTGGATTTGTGTGCGAAATGTTTGACACTAGGTTTTCTAAAGAAAAGCAAATTTTTGGATCGAGAGCTAAGTTAGTATTATTCTGGTCGTTAAACAAAGTCGGGTTACTTGAATCTAGTCTAAGTTTCTAGACCTCAAACGTCTAAAAATGAATCTGCAACTTCATCCTTATTCCGTTAATGATTAAGCCCCAGGTGTACCTAGTTTGAATTAAAGTTCAACCAATGGTCCTTTCTTTCACTAACAATTCTTAAAACAGTTTTTTAAAAGCTATGCAAATAGAGGGCATATGCAGATGCAAATGATGCAAATGTAAAATATTTTAATATTTTTTGGTTCTGAAAAATAATGAAATGCCTGACAATATTGAAGTGCCCCCCATGCTTAAGGTTTGCAAGTCCCTTGCAAAAGGAAAAGAGTAGAAGATATCGCCTAAGAGAGGAAGTCAGGATAGAGGTGAAGTTTTGCAGAACCTGAAAAAGAAATGAAAGTGAAAAGGAAAATGTTGCTTGGTTACCTCCCAACCAGTGTTGTCTTTAATGCCATTTAGTTGGGCATGAAGTGATGCACGAAAGATGGTCAATCATGTAAATAATTAGACACTTGAATGTCCTTAAGAAATATGTCTTCCTCAATATCCTTGAAAAGATGATTGGTAAAGATAAAGGGATCAAAATGAAATGGAAAATTGGAAGAATGACCCAAGTTTGGCCATGGTTTGAGTTTATGATGAAAGCCAAACTTCGATGGGTTGAGTGGTAGGTCCAATGGAAAGGGGGGGGGGAGAGAAGTCAATGTGATGCAGGGTGGGTGAAGTTAGTGTGGATGTTTTTAGTGATAAATCAAGAAGATTAAAAGAGAAGCGTAAATCCGTGGAAAAGTGATGCGAAAAATACACTGTTTGTTAATTATACGAATAGTGTCATTGAGACGCGTAAATCCTCAATCAACTCTTAAATTTATAATACCTAGATAATGGAGTATCTAGGATCATCTAAGGAGGCCAATTTGTTAATCACATAAATGATTCTCTCTCTCACCTCTCAAATCCGCACTTTCTTTTTGTAATTTTTGATTTTGTTGTTTTTATATTTTTCAGAAATAATAGGGTTTGAGGCAACGGAATATGAAAACTTAATTATACTACAACTAAACCTAGGTGACAAGAATGAAGTCCTCTCTTCTAAACTCACACTAGGCAAGTGCGCCTAGGGTAATTAGAAGAGGAGAGTGTGTGCACTACAACTACAAAAACAACATGGAAAAACACACTAACTACAACATGAAAATTGGAAGGCAAATAACTTCTGTATTACTAGTAAAGTCAAATACAGGTAGAGGAATGCTTCTACAAGAACAATAAACTACTAACTAATACAAAAAGTAGAGTGGAAGATAAAGAAGAAGAAAGGGGGATCCTCTAGTTGAAGTTGGGATGGTCCTTGCTCCAAGTGCAATTGCCCCACACATGAAAATGGTCTTCCTTCTTCCTTGATGTAGTCCTCCTCCAAGCTATCCTCCAAGGTGGGCGTCAACCACCTTGCTCCTCCTCTTGCTTGGCTGTCCCCTTGATGTTGAAGATGATCTCCACCTTGGTGTGGCTAAGGGAGAAGAAGAGAGAGGAAGAAGGTACCAAGGGGGCGGGTAGATTGCCCCCTTGATCTTCTTCCCTCCTTCTTCTTCCTTGGCGTGGAGATGGGCTGGAAGAATGGTGAACCTAACTAATGGAGAAGTTGGGTTTTTGGTGGTGATTATGGTGGGTATTTATAGTAGATGAGGGGTGGTTGGCGTAGGCTTAGGTGTAGGGCTAGGATTAGGTTTGGTGGGTAGTTAGTGCTGGTTATGGGGATCCTAGGGTGTAGGCTTGTTGGCACCAACTTAAGGGTGTGAAGGGGGGTAGTTGTAGGTGGTGTTGGTGGCCTTTGGTGGCAAAGAGACACAACAAGTTGGTGCCAAAAAGGGGGGCATTCTAGAAGGTTTTTGTTGGCACCAAAAGCAAAGGTTAGGATGGGTTGGATGGTGATGTGTAGGGTGGAGATGAGGAGTTGGGTTGGCTCCATTTTGATGGTGGTTATGGAGGGTGTTTTGGCACAAAAATGTGGTGCCCCTTGGTGGTGGTTGAGGGGTGAAGAGGTGGCTTGGGTTGGCGCCAAGTTGAGGTGGAGTAGGGTAGCTTAGGTGGAAGCTTAGGTGGTCTTAACTAGGTGGACTAGTTGGATGGGAATTAGGGTTAAGTAGGGTTGCCAGCTAGCTTAGCTAGTAGGGAGTAGGGTTGGAGGCATTTGGAACTAGGGTTTTGACGGAGAAGAGCTGGGGTTAGTCATCTTGAGTTGCACTGGAGCTGATGGCTGCTTAAGAGAGTTGTAAGGAGCTACCTTAGCAGGCTTAGCTTGCTAGTTATTTGCTAGTTGCTAGGCTAAGCTAAGATGAGCTAGCTTCTGCTGATGTAGGCTGAGGTGAGCTGGGTCTGATATTCCCGGGGAGGACTTAGCTAGCCGGAGTAGCTAAGGTAGCTTAGCTCAACTAAGTTGAGCTAAGTGGAGTCCCCAGGAGCTGGACTTGAGCTGGCCTGAGCTGGTTAAGGTCATCTACAGTTGACCAGGTCTAGCTAGTTGATAGTAGTAGCTAGTCCTAGTTAGGTTGAACTTCCAGTGAACTCTTCCGAGCTGCAAGAGTTGGAATGGAGCTGGGATCAACTGTCTCTAGCTAGTTTGAGCTGCCATCCAGCTGAGGTGAGCTGAATGGAGCTAAGATGAACTAGCTAGAGCTACCATTCAGCTGAGATGAGCTGAAGGGAGCTAAGGGTGAGTTGATCCAGCTAGAAGGAGTTGGGATCCAGCTAGGATGAGCTAGATCTAGCCGGGATTCAGTTGAAATGAGATGGATCAAGCTAGGATCCAGCTGATAGGAGCTTCTTCTTCATCTTCTGCCTTCCTAAGTGCCAAGATGTGTGGGATCTGACATTCTACCTAATCCTGACACTCAGACAAATGTATCAGAAATATATTAAAATGCAAGGCATGCCTATCCTAGGTAGATGCCTAAATGCAGCCCAAAAACCCATTTACGGAGTTAAAATCCTAAGAGGTAGGTTAGTTTTGGGGCATACAAATGATGATAAACTAGCATTTATCAAATTCCTACCTTCATTCTCTCTTTATTTCTTCACTATTTAGCTTCTTGGCAATCGCATCTCTTCCAACCAGTGCCTCAACAGCTCCTCAGAATATTCCTTTATCTTATTCAATCCATGCATTATTAACAAAATATCGTAAGAAGCCCAAAATACATACAAAAAGAATGCATGAACTAATTATGTTTAAATGCATGATATGTAATATTTATAGACTAACTGATTTTTCTACCTAGCAACTAACCCTAGATTAAGCATGATAGGAACATAAATTAGGTTATTATCAATCAGGAGTGGGCTAGCCTCCTTGTGAATCTGTGACCGGCCAATTGGCCAACCAAGTAGCATAGTAGGGGTACGTCGGTGGATGTATATCTTATTATGGTTTGGATCACTACAACATACTCAACCTTTGCTGTCGGTTGAAAACGGATGGAAAAACTCTTTTAAATGACACCACGAAGGGATGGTGTAAGTAGCGTCGTTGTTTCGTTTTCCTGCTGGTTATAAAGAATATCCGACGTCGAATTATCGTTCAACCAATGGACGAATTGGATATTTTCCAATCATTTGATAATCGATGGCAATTTTATTTCCGGTCACTTATAAAATAAGCGTCGAGACTTGTACATCACTTTTCCCCACATTAACTCGCCTTTGTTTGAGTTTCACGATTGTTTAAATGAAAACATCGTAGCTTATATAAGTGATGGCATATACCTTTTAAGGCAAATTAGAGTTACAGTTTGTTGTCGTCGCTTGCGCAAATAAGTGACGACAAATTCCTTCTATTCGATAAGAAACTTACCTTTAAACGTCGTTGTTTTCTTGGAAAACCAACATCAAATGTAGGGTTTTTTTTTAATTGTGAAAATTATGGGAAATACTACTAAACCTACTTAAGAGATTCGCTTTTATACGAAAATAGCTAATAAAAATGAAGAGAAATTTATATTCCACAAATATAGAGTCTGATACAGAAAAAGTTTGAAAATTAAATTTTTACATTAAAAAGGTAACTTAGAAACATAACAAAAGAAAATGGATGAAAATCAAAATACTGCTGCCTCAATGTCACTTGCCCCACACATGTCATCATCTTGTCTGTGAATGCTGGGATCTGATAAAGACAGATGCTCTGACGGTCCCTTCTTCAGAAGAAGGGATAGAAGCCTCTAAATCTTGTCATCCGTCCTATTCATCAATGACTGCATGGCATTCGTCTGATTCTTCATATCTGCCTCTCTCTTCTCCCTCTCCTCCTCTCGTCTTTGTAGTGTGTCGATCTTTTGATGCAACTAATTGACGACACTAGATGAGACGGCACCCCTCCCATATCAGCTGGACAAAGTGTGTGCCCTCCCTGCATTACGAACAAAACCACCGTGATCCAATGGCATCACTCTCCTAAATGCCTCCTCTCGATCCAGAGGCTGTTGGACGCTGTCAGAGGTCTCGTCATTAGGGGGATGCACTAAGTGTACCATTTTCTCCTAAATGTATTAAAAAATATCATTATAATATATATATACAAAGTTATAAATCTTTTGAGTTTAGGAAACTTATGTGTCTCTCCTGGTACGTCTCATGAATCCACTTACGAGCACCCTCAGCTGCAGCCTTACTATGGGTGATCTCATAGATATTCATCTTAGTTATCTCCCTCTCATCATGTGTAGCAGACTGAAAATATAAAAATGATATAATTTTATTAAGATAACTTATAAATTAAATAATATTTAAGTGCGAAGTAGTTATAATACTTACATAATGACTCTTGACCGTCTCGATGCTCCTTCGACCTAAACAATGGATTTGTGTGGAGCTATGGCCCTATTGTCCTTATTTTTCCTTACTTGCTCCTATAATAAAAGCATATTCATGTATAAATTAACAAACAAAATATATTTTTTATGAATTTAAGATATATGAAATTAATAGAAACATTTTTAGTTGATTACTAACCTCCGTTTTGGGATCCAACCAATACTCACATGCCTTCTTCCAATGTTCATGCATGACATCAAGAGGATAATTCTCCATTGCCTCCAGGTGAACTGCAATTCAAGAAAAATTAAATACCAAATATAAAATATTAGAAATAATATATGAAACCATGTATGTAATAAAAATTTAATGTTTAAAAATTTTTACCTTTCTCTTGCTCTCTGTCCTCCAATTTTGTGGAGCTTGGAGGTGTGCTTAAGTATATATCAGAAGGTATTGGGGTCGTCACCCTAATTGTAACTCACCTACATTTATTTTAAAAATACATATTAATATTACATAAAAATAATTTTAAGACAAAGTTATAAAAGAAATATTTAAGATACGTAGAATTACCTTTCAGCTCTGTAGGCACATTCCTCTAGTCAAAGTAGCAAATGGGCACGATGGACTTAACCATTGTACCAACTCGACTGATGAAGCCCGGGTAATCCTCTGCCACTCCTGTGGTTCTAAGCCTGATCGTTATTCTTAGGCCCTCAGGGATATGCTGGAAATCTAGATTCCTTATCTTCCCCCATCCTCTTTTTATTTTACCAACATAGACATTAATCATATTTGTTACATATATCTGAAGTTATAATAAACATTAAAATATAGAAGTAATTTACTTCTTAAAAGTATAAAAAGTTCTTACTAGCACTTGTACCCACTGTTCTTGGGTCCACATGTATTGGGGACGTACTGTCCACCTACTCATCCTCCGCCTCCTCTCCCTCTTCCTCCTCTCCCTCTTCCTCTCCCTCCATGTCATCATTCTCATCCTCTTCCTCCTCATCTAATGCTTCATAATCTGGATAATCCTCTACTCCCTCTGACAAAGTAGGAGCAATCTCGTTCCCCTTTCCCTTCCCGCCGGCATAGAGTAAATGTGCCAGGTCTCTAGGTCGTACAAAACATGACTGGGGGAGAGCCTGGTGCCAGGGGGTGGCTGAGCCTACTGTTGGGTGGGTGGCTAAGCCTGAGGAGATAGCTTGGGCTAGGTGGATGGCTGTGTCTTAAGGGGACCCTTTTTTGTGGGTTTTTTCCTAAATCTCTTCATTTGTAACAAGAAATAAATGTAATAATTAATACAATTGAAAATAATATATAAATCATTGATGGAAAAAAGTTTTGTGAACATTATAGACAATTTTAAAAATTTTGGGAGAGTTTTCCCTTAAATTTGAAGGTTTCTCTATAAACCTACATATTAAAATGAAACCTGCATATAGAAATTGCTATTATAAAGAAATGTTGGGTAATCCAACTTATACAAAGTAAACTAAACAAAATATAATATGAACTTAGATGATGGAAACTTTTACATTTAAACCTTTTACATACTCACACGCACACACACAACCTCCATTTTCATCCTACCATCCACGCCACTCCACCTTGATCTCCATCACCAACTCACGACTAGCACCTCCGCCTTCACTTCCACCATCACATAGCCATTACATACCAAACACCTCTCATCTTACACTCACTCCATAATCGTCTCATCAACACCTCCCCATCCACTATCATCCACCTAACCATATTAACTCCCATATCCACCATCCTATCCACCTAGATGTGCCCTTATCCATATTTCATTACCTACCTTTCCACTCCATAACCACCACCATCACCATTATCCACCACTTCAACCAAATGGCCACCAATCCCCTTAGCCAACCACCAAATGCTCCTCCGTAGTTCCTTAACCACCATTTCACCTACAAATACGCCTTCCATTCCAAATATCCATGACCACCCTCATCTCCACTTTCATTTAGCTATCCATATTCCCCATAATATCAACTCCATCAAAATTCACACCAGTGGGTATACCCTACATCTATTCAAATAAAACAAATAAATCAAATAAGTGGGTATAGTCCACATCCATTAAAATAAAACAAATAAAGCAAATAAGTGAGTACACCCTACATCCATTCAAATAAAACAAATAAACAACACAAGTGGGTACACCCCACATCCAAAATGAAATATCTAACACTTGGGTTATATAACTTTTTTGCATAAGTAAAACAGAAATGAAACAAAGTAAAGAAATTGTTGCTAACCTTACATGTCTACATCTATTGCATTTGAATCCACATGACCTTCTTCCATTAATTCTTGATATGCTTCAGACTGTATGTCAAAATGATTCCGCAGTACTGTTCTTATTGGTATAACTTATCTCCTTTGGCAATTATCGGGGACGTACACTTGACATACCAATGTGAATGGTTCATCAAACTGAAGAATTTGACGATTACGATTTAAACTCAATGTTAAAAGCACTTTTCGTCGAGTTTAAAGGAAATGCGTTACAGTATAGTCGACAAATAGCTCTTAAACAGATAAAATTTATAACTCAGAATCTACAATGGAGTTCGAGATCAAACATAGGGAGCAAATGTGGAATTCACAACATTATTCTCACTTAGAATTAATGAACACAATTAATTGAGTATAAATAGACATATTCAATGAATAATAACCTACTCAAATTGATATTCAACCATAAGCATGAGTATTTCAATAGTTCACAATGATAAAAAGAAGTCAAGAAAAATAATGGTGATTTGAATTACCAATTATTAGCCCTAATCAAACATGCATATCAGATCTCAATTATATCAAATAAATGAACAGTAGCTTGAACGCTACAGTGATCAGACATCAGGCATGTGGATCAGACGACTTAAGTGTTCGACAGTAAGCACAGGCACAAGACTTCTCAAAGCCTTCTCTTTATTTCTTCTTCAGCTTCTTCTCTCTAAGGCTTTCTCCAAGCCTTCTTTCCTTCTTCAGCTTCTGCTTTCCTTCTGACCATCCTTCTTCTTCTTACGGCTAAGTGTTGGCTTGTCAGCACATAGCACGCACCCTGAGGGACATGCACAGGGAGCAAAACCATCCCCCGCTCTCTCACAATTTCCTCTCTTCTTCTCTCTCACAGACCCAGCATAACCGAATCCATATTTGGGTAAACGGGTCTCGAACAGTGTCCAGGGTCATTAGCGTGTGTGGTTACTGAGGAGCGGACATAGGCGGGTAATCAGATGTGAAGGGGTGTAGTGAGGGACCTGACCCCTCAGTGACTGGGCAAAGAGACTAGTGCATAAATCCAACTTATGTGTGCATGCGTCCCTCTCAATCCCCGATGTGGAACTATAATCCCACACCTTCTCCTCTCATTCAAGCAGCAGCAGCAGGTGGATGGTGTGGCTAATTGAGGCAGTGGCAACTGTTATCTCTTCAAATCAAAGACCTGGAAGCCTACTTGGAATGCATCTGCATCACCTAGAGCAGGTCTTGGGGAAGAGCACAGCTGAAGCTTGAGGGCCTAGTTAAGCAAGGAGGGTCGTTAATGGTGACGGCAACGAGGACTTATACTTCACAAATATGGGCTCAAAAACCCTGGTTAAAATGCTCAGGAGTATCGTACAAATGTGGCGAGGGCGTTGGTGGCGGTTTCATGGCGTGAAGGTGCATGTGGTGGGTGGGCAGTGACAGAGATGAAGATGAGGTGTGTTGTTCGGTGGGTTACGTGAGTGAGTGAAAGGTGTAATAAGGATGGGGGTTTGGTTTGTGGAGGTGAGGCGGAGGTTATGGAGTTGCTGGCGAGGCGTCTGGTGTGGTGGAGCATCGGGGAAGCCTCGCTAGAAGGTGGCCGGGTGTGGAGAAGATGACAGGTGATGTAACGACCCGATTCCCGAGTCCCTACTAGACACGAGAACCGGACCGACTCGACTAATCCCAAGACCTAGTCGTCCAACGAGGAAGTAACCAAAAGAGCAGTAAAATAAACCACATTCAACATGAATATAATTAACAGTAAGCAAATACAGCAGTAAGGAAAGAAACCACTACAGTATATATCACCACAACAGTAGAACAACATTCATAACATAATATGGAACTGCAGGTAAAGAAAAGTACAGCAGTAACAAGAACTACTCACTACAGTGGAACCAAAAAGAGGTACAAGAGAACAGTGGTAACTCTACTGGACCCTACTCGGCCCAGCATCCTCTGCAGCCGCTGACTCTGGCTGCTCAACACCTGGTCCTGAAAGGTAATGAGTGTAACACGTCAACAAAACGCTGAGTAGAGTGGCAACTAAAACAAAAGAAACACTAGAGTGTACAGTAGCTGTTATGTTCTGCTACTTTCTTTAATTACATCTTTCTATTTTCCCACAATTTATCTATTTCTCAGATCCTTCACTTGATCTCGAATGTTCCTCGTGGGAACGATCTTGATTGCAGTCTTTTCCGAACAGTAGAAGTAGCACGTGGTGCTCTCCTGGCCGGGAGAGTCCCCCGTGGTGATCCTACTCTCAGTCAACCACCCCAAGGTCACGGACATGCGTAACGGTGACTACGGCACGCGTGATAACCGCACAGGTAGCTAACCTGCACTGGCACGCGGTCAGTCGTTTCCGTTAACGGGTGCGCCCAAAGCACAGCACGGAACCAGTACAGGGCAGAGCCCTCTCAGTAACAGGGGTCCAACCCCTCCACAGTAACCAAACAAGGGCCTTGCCCCTCCACAGTCCGCGCACCCTCGCCTGACTACCCTGGTTTGCCCAGTGGGCCTAACAAGTCGGTGTAGGTGGCTAGCAGAACCCCGGGGCCCGTGGGGTAGTTAGTGCCCTCCCTACACTAGTAGCTCTCCTCGATACTACGTACGCGAGGGCCAGCAAGTTGGTACAAAGTGGCCAGTCCTAACCCCGGGTCCCTGGGGCGGCTGGCTCCGCTCTACACTAAACAGGTACAGGTACTTCCTTTGTTACTACGTACCCAAGAGACAGCACACTACCACGCCTTTCTTTCTCAGTTCCATTCCTTTCTCTTTCCAGGAGTTCCACTCCTAATTCCCCATAGGGTTCCAGCTCTTTTAACTCAGAACATCCATGTTTCACTTTCCAGTTCCACGTTCTTACAATCCATATTCCCAGACATGCTCATTTATTCATAACAGGCAGCTGTTAAACCAATTTACAGGTAGCTATTATTTTCGTTCCACATTTTCCAAGACTGCAGTATTCATATATTCCACTAGTTCTTCCCATCCTAGGATTCATGCCATACCCTAGGATCTATCATACAATCTAGCTTTCCAGCCCTAGGATTCATGCAACACCCTAGGATCTACCATTCATTCTAGTTTCTCATTCCTAGGATTCATGCAATGTCCTAGGTTCTATTTATGGTTCCATAATTAACAGATTATACTAATAAACTTAAAGGCCACTCTACCGGTTACAACAGGCGAACTGGGGGCGTGGTCGGGAATCCCGCGTGCCTCCGCAACCCCCGAGACTGTAACGGAACGGGAACCTATCACAAGGATCAACAGAATCAGTTTCTCAAAAAAGTATATAGCTACAGTAGACGGGTAGAGGATTTAATTCCGAAAAGAAAGCAACTCGAAACTCGGAAAATGGAACCCGAACGGGCCCTAAACGGGTCGAAAACGACGAAACAGTGCAAAATCAGACATCTGGAACTTATTCCAGACGTCTTAAAAAGTGGATCAGGGGTTACCTTGCTCTGCGTGGGCTCTCAGATGTCCAAAATCCTGCGGGGGCGTCTGGCTTAGTTCCCAGACGTCTGATGGTCACCCTGGACGTCTGGAAGTCGCTACCGTCGTCTGGTGCTACAGCCAGACGTCTGATTCGCGTTGGATGGCGAATCATCGAACCTGCGTGTACCCATCTCTCTCTCTCTCAGTACGGTCAGTCGAAGAAAATGAAGAAGACGGGAAAAAACTCACCTTTCAGACGTCTGGACAGTCTTCCAGACGTCGTGCCAGTCGTCTGGCTAGAAGCCCGGACGTCTGATTCTGGAAAAGTTTCCAGAACCAGGGCGCGACTCGCCCTCCGCTCGCAACGCCCGGCCGCACCGCATCTCGTTTGCCTGCTGCTCAAACTGCAGCAGTCCGCCCCCCCCCCCCCCCCCCCCCCCCGCGTCGCTCCGCGCCCGCTGCGCCCCCCGCCGGCCGCCCTAGCAGCCCCGGCGAGCTCGCCCTTACGGCCGGGCGCCTCTTCCACGAGCAGCACCTCCTCCCACGCTCACCGCTCTCGCGCACTAGCTGGAAGGAGAAGAGGAAGGGGCGGAGGTGACGGGAGTGAGGGAGAGGGAGTGGCCTTTTAAGGCCGCGCGAGGAGGAGAGAGAGAGAGCGGACAGGGTGGGTCTGCGGCTGCAGGAGAGAGGGAAAAAGAGAGGGAGAGAGAGCGTACGCAGGTCTGCGCGCTCAGGCGCGCAGACGAAACACGCGTGCCAAAAATAACCGATTCCCAGACGTCTGGAAGTGGTTCTAGACGTCTGGTCAGACGTCTGGGCCACCTCCCAGACGTCTTAGAAGACGTCTGAAGCGCGCGTTTGTAACAGGTGAACAACGGCGTCGTGGGTTGAATCTATAGCTTAGATAGAGGAAAAGCGAGTAGAGGGAGAGAGAAACTGTAAAGACCCGTTATATCCTAAGCTTTTTAAGACATCTGGACTGTCGGTCAGATGTCTGGTCAGACGTCTGGACCCCTTCCCAGACGTCCGAAAATCGAAATTTTGATACAAGCCTTCGCGTCTGTGCACGGGCTGCGCGTAGACAGTACCTCCCTTCTCTTTCTTCCCTCTTCTCTCCTCCATCCAAACCCTAACGCACCATATCAAAGGCCCTCTCCCCCTTCCACTCTTCCCCACTTCACCCCAGCCACCTTCTCCCCTTCCTCTCCACCACAGTGAGAGGAGCGAGCGTGAGAGAGCACTAGAGCGGCGATGAGGAGGAGAGGCGACGTGAGGAGAGGAGGAAGATCTTGAGCTCGTGAGCTCGTGGGGGGCCCGCCGGAGGACGCACAGCAGGAGCGGCGTGTGCGGAAGGAGGAGCGCGTCGGGGGAAACATCCCCAACACTTGCTATAGCCGGAGCTACAGGCGAGGAGGTGAGGCCGCGATTGCACGCGGTGAGGGATAGCAGCAGGTTGCTCTGATTCTAGGATTTTTCCAAAATTAGATGTCTGGCGTGACGTCCAGATGACGGGCGAACGTCTGGTGACTACACCAGACGTCTGAAAGCAGCTTACCATGAAGGTACGTTCCTTTTGCGAATACGGCCATCTAAGCCGCATCGTAGCCTCGATATGCATGGTTAAACGCAGTGGATTTTGCCTATTGCATGCAGAGACAGCTTCGAGAAGGCGCGGGGCATGCCCTCCCACGCGATTCGGATGTCTGGACAGCTTACCAGACGATCGAAAGCACTCCCAGACGTCCGGAGGAGAGATCAGACATCTGGAGCTGGGTCCAGGCGGTCTAGAAGAGGTTCTGGACGTCTGAGGTCGACGCAGAGCCTGAGGTGAGTTTCTGGTTACTTTTAAGTTGTCTGGATCTTGTGCTAAACGTCTGATTTAGGTCTGCAGTCTTGTTTTTGACCTGTTTAGGGTTCGTTTGAGGTTCATTTTACATAAACAAGATATCAGTGTTTTCCTTGTGAGTTCTTCTACTTGTTAGAAGGCCTTTTATTATGTTCTGAATGTTCCATTTTGGTATGTTCCTCGTTATAGGACTTTAATCAGTTGCAGGTTCGGGGCTTGCTGAGGCATGCGAGCCTGCCATTCAAGCCCCCAATACTCTCGGATTGTCTAGTAGAGTGGTCTTCCCCTAAATTACTTATAAAACTTGAACTCATCTGTGAATTGAATAACTAGAAACCTAGGATGTGACATGAATCCTAGGACAAGAAGTACTTGCACTGTTTATATGCGTGTTTGAAATTGCAGCCTTAAATGAATGAGTAGAAATGTGAACAACTGCCTGTTAATAAACAAGAGCTGCCTGTGAAATATGAAATACCTGTGTTAGTTAAATGGTTACATGTGACACTACCTGTTGTATATGATAAATGATGGAAATACGAGCTGCATGTGTATAATCTGAGAATGGAATTGTGAATGATGAAACCTGGTATGGATTGGCATGAGAAATACGAGCATGAACCTTACGGGGAATTAGGATTAGTGTAGAGTGGGGTTAGCCGCCCTTGGGTTGGGACCTGGAGTTAGGATTGGCCACTCTGCACCGACTTCTTGGCCCTCACATACACTGTATCGGGGAGAGCTACTAGTGTAGGGAGAGAGCTCGCCACCGCACGGGGCCCGGGGTTCAACTAGCCATCGTACACCGACTTGTTAGGCCCACTGGGCAAACCAGGGTAGTCAGACGAGGGTGCGCGAATTGTGGAGGGGCGAGACCCCTGTTTGGTTCTGAGGGGCTAGACCCCTGTTACTGAGAGGGCTAGGCCCTATACTGTTCCGTGCTGTACTTTGGACATACCCGTTAGCGGAAACGACTAACCACGTGCCAGTGCGGGGTAGCTACTAATGAACTTATCACTCGTGCCATAGTCACTACTACGTCTATCCGTGACCTTGGGGTGGTTGACTTGGTGTAAAATAAAGTAATTGGAAAAGATAAATTACTTGTTAGCTTTTACTGCTTTAGTTAGTTGGTTGCCACTCTACTCAGCGTTCTCTGACTTTGTTTACTCATGACCCTTTTCAGGTCCAGGTGTTGAGCAGCCCAAGTCACCGGCTGCAGAGGGTGCTGGGCCCAGTCGATCCCAGCACTAGTCTTCCTATTGTTGTACTTTCTTTTGTTAGTGAGTTCAGACTCTTATTTTCGTTTACGTTTCTGTACCTTGTTTCCGCTTTACTATTGTGGTAGTGATATGTACTGTTAGCAGCTTCTCTTTCCTTACTACTTGTACTCTTTTACTGCTAGTTACTTAGCATAGTAAATGTGGTTTACTTTCCTGCTTTCTGGTTATTTCTTGTTGGACGACTAGGTCTTGGGATTAGTTGAGTTGAGCCGGTCTCGTGTCCTGTAGGGATTTGGGAATCGGGTCGCAACAGAAACCTAACTAACCTAATCTAACCAAACAAAAGGGGAGGAAGACGCTAGGTATGGTATGGCCGGCGCCGTGGAATGTGAAGTCTCTGTTGAGGGAGAATGGCAAGGATGAAGGTGGATTGAGGTGCCTGCTGGTAATGTGAGACGCGGAAGAGCTTGAGGAAGAAGAATTGGCCGACTATAGTCTGTGGCAGCTGGCGAGGAAGGTGAACGGAGAAGCTCGTCGGAGCTTGCGGAGAGTTTGGCCGAAGAGGGGAGAAGAGGGTGGATTCCTGTCCAAAACTAAGCTGAGGTGAGGTTTGAATTAGGGGATCTTTTATAGGCCTCAGAGGTGCATTCCAAGCTTGGAATATCGGAGATTTCGTCAAATAGGAAACCCATGTTTTCAAATCGTTCATATTAGGTTTTGGGCAAGACTTAGAGCCTAAGATGTGACTTAAATGGAAGAGGACCTTCTCAGGAGTTTCCCTTCAAATTTTAGAAGGGTTTGGGTGTGAAATCAGGGAGATCTTCCTGATTTAAGGTCGGCTGTAGGTGTTTTCACAAGGCAATGGAGGTAGGGGCCTCTTTGTGAAGGTGATGACAAAGTTGGGGGGGTCTTTGCAATACATTTCGAAAGCTGAGGAGCTATTTGAGAGAAAAAGAGTTAGACTTGATCAAAATGTAAATTAAGTCAAGATGATCTCTGATTGGGGTCAAATTTTTGTACAAACCTAATTTGGATCCAAGGAATCTGATGGTGAAGTCGAATTTTGGGTTTGACCAGGTTTGATTGGATGATTTACGTAGAAACCCAAATTAAAACAATTTCCTGCCTAAGACTATTTTAGGTTAAAATAGGTTCAGCAGGTCAAATCAAAGATACCAAACCATATGGAATATTTTTATATAATTTTTAGAAGGTTTAGATGGAATTTATCCTGACCAACACCTCTGTTATTTAAAAGGGTCTGAAATTAGGGTTTTGGGTGCTATTTTGACTCTCAAAATGCATGAAAACTCATTTTTGTTTATACGAACCCTCTTATTACACATTAATAAACATTTAACCTTTAGTTAACCCCTAGGAAACCCCATGATTACTCTGCATTTATGATTTTATGTTAAAACTGTAGATTTAACCCTATTTTAATGCATTCTTCTCAGAAATGATGTGCAATGAATTATGACTCTCCGGCGGCTATGTAGGAGTATTTGTCAATTGATTCTGACTAATTAAAGCTAATTATGGCTGATGATGACATTATTACCACTCAAGAAATTATGTTTCTTGTCAATTTTGAAACCAGTGCTCTCTTTAAAAATATCAAATCAATGACATTTAAATAGGAGAACTTTGCGATCATATCTGAAGCTGATCTCCACAATTTCTTTTATTTCACCATAGTATCTATCTAGACTAGTGGAAAGATCTGAATCAACAACAACTCCGGGTTGTTGTGTAATTTTTCTATCATCAATTTCTTTTATTCTGAATCTGAACCCATTTATTAAATACCTAAAGTGGTAATGTGCATAATGTAATGGTGTATCGGCAATTACATCAAAATCTGGTATCCATCGTGGGTCCTTATCCTCTTTCAATTGATTAACTCGAACTTTAAACCAATCGAAGTAGAATTTGGATGTCCTTAAATGAGGTAATCATTCGAATTCCTCGTAGAATGGATCCATTTCAGGAATTTGTTTTAAAATATATAGATGTACCCAACGTCTGTCAATTTCTAAAATTGCCTTGTACTCAGTATAAAGAATCAACCTTCCTTTAATATCAAAAATTGACAAGCATTTTTCATCATTGTCATTGTATTCCCCCTTATAGTTCTTTTGAAGTTTATTAAAGTGATTGTCTATTTCATTCATGTACATAGAGGTAAAACTTATACACTCCTGCACGAAATAGCCTTCTACAATTCAACCCTCCGGCTTTGCCTTGTTCAAGACATAGTCTTTTAAGTTTTTCAAAAATCGCTCCACAGGATACATGCATCTGAATTGTATAGGTACACCGATTCTCGTTTCATTTGCAAGATGCAACGTGAGATGAACCATTACATCAAAAAAGGCTAGGGGAAGAATATGTTCCATCTTACAGAGAGTAATGACTATTTGTTATCTCAGTGATAGAACGTATCATTTTAAAGCATTTTTGAACAAACAACTTTAAAAAATCTGCTCATCTCTGTGAGTGAATAGACAACTTTCTCAGGCAGTATTCCACGTATCACTAGTGGAAATAATACTTGCATGTAAACATGAGAGTCATGACTTTTTAAGCCAAATATCTTTTTCTGCACTTCATTCACACAACTTGAAAGCTGCAACTATCAACAATCTCTTCGTCGACAATGTTTTCATTGTTTATGACTTCCTCAGTAAACTCCTCTCCATGAGCTACTCAAGTAGTGTAATTCTGCCACCGGCCATTACAAATTAAGTGCTCGAGCACAGTATTATGGTCATGCAAAGAACCATTCAAACATCTTCTACATGGGAAAAAGATGTTATCAAGTTGGTCTCTTTTCCTAAATATCTTCCTATCGTCATCAAAGGTCCAATCCAGGAATGAAATTGCTCCATCCTTATATCTGGAGTAATCTGAACCCCTCAATCCAATCCGAGATTTGTCAATGACAACTTAAAATTTAATATAAACAAACCACTTATTAGAAAGGGAAATAACTGAATGATGTGTATCTTGATTAAGATTTTCACTTTATAGCCCATCATTGAAGATTTGATCACAACTCAGGTTTCCTCATTACATTTAACCTTCGTGCGTTGAAATTTTGACAGCATCTCCCCGCACTTCTCTAGTATACCTCACAATACTAACCTTCCCTAGATTTCTTTAGCACCCAGTTAAGGATACTACAGGAAATTACATAAGATTAGTTGGTATACCGAAGAAGAGTAGGAAGAAGCAATCGAAATTTCACTGCACAATGTTACATGTAACGAGCAAACCAAAGTTATGATCAAATCTTTAAAGATCTTCCTTAGTTCAGTACTTCACCGAACTAAAGTCGATCGAGTCTTATAGCATCTTACAAAGACAACGCATCATACATGTAAGTGAGGTATACATACACTTCCTACATTGTCCATATAACATGATCATAAGTCTTAACGGAAAAGTAGTTTGACACAATTTGACTTAGGGAATTTTTACCCTAGGGGTTAGATACCTAATGTTTTACCTCGTGTGTATTTATCTTCCTTAGCAAGTGTGTATCTAAAATAATACCCATAATAGCAAAGAAATTGACATTAAACATAAGAAATCAACCAATGAAAAATAAAATTATTTTCATTGAATGCTAAAAAGAAATATACAAAAATGGTATTTTATCACAACATGAGAAATCCACATTTTTTCATTTCCAACTTAAGCTTTATCCAACCTTCACAAGCTAGGCCTAAGACTTATTCTGCATATCAAGAAACATAGAGGAATGGTTCTCAACTCAAAGAATACCTTGGAATTGATTCAACACAAAGTTCAGAGCTTATAATCCTATTCTAAATATCTTTATGGGATTTAAACTGATTCAAATAAGCTCTGTAGAGCTTCGAATTTCGACCTGAGCTAAAGAAGTTCAATTACAAGCCATATGAACCAAAATAGAATATAAATTGTTAACAGACACAGGTAACTTCAGAACTTCATAGAATCTATTCTAACAAATTCCTTTCATCTTAAATATCATTTCATGTCCATCAGAAGTGAGATCAGAAGCTCCAAGGTTCATTGTAGCTTCAGGTTGACCAGCGTTAGACTAAAAATTGACTTTTAGATCCTTAATAGTTCAATCAAATTAATGACCTATATAGACCTTCTATGATCTCAAGAACTCATTAAACTAAAAAAGAAGAGAGATCGATCATTGGAATGCAAAGTTCCAAGTCTGCTACCAAAATCCTAAACCCTAAAACCTCAAACCCTACTAAACATTAAAATAATTTTCAAAAAAATTGACAGAGCTTCCCCTTATATTTTGAAGTTCTCTATAAACCTGCATAGCAAAATAATACTCATAATAAAAGTGGGCACACCCCACATTAAATTTCTTTTCAATCAAATAAGTGAGCACACCCCTCATTCAAAATAAAGCATATAAGTAGGCACACCCCACATCTAACAAAAACCTATATTATTATTTACATAAATTAAAAACATTAAAATTATTCCTCTAAGTAATACAACCTCCAAGAATGTCGTCAGCGATAACATGTAATTTCAAAAATAGAATCAATTGAATTAGGCTATAAGCATGATGAAAATTAAATTAGGCAGATTTCAGTTAGAATTGGAGTAAATTAAGTTGGTTAAAATGTTTATTTGATTAGTGATGTAGGTTGGGAGGAGGAGGATGGGTAGGAGGAGAGGAGGGAGGGCAAGAGGAGGGGGGTGGTCAAGAGAAGGTGGAGGGGGAGGATGAGGGGGAGGAGCCAGGGAGGAGGAGCAGGGGACGGTCAGGAGGAGAGGGGGTAGTGTTACGACCCGGTTCCCGAATCCTTATAGGACTCGAGACCGACTCACCTCGACTAATCCTAAGACGCAGTCGTCCAACAAGAAATAACCAAAAAGTAGGAAAATAAATCACATTCACATATGCAATATAACTAAGCAATAAAAACGTTCCAGCAGTAAAGGAAAGTAAAAGCTGTTATTCTAGTACATACCACCACAACACAGGAACAACGGAAACGAAAGCAACAGCAACAAGAACAGTAACTAAAAGTTTAAAACTCACTACAACAGTAAAGAGGGTACAACAAAGAGTGCAGAAAACTACGGCTAGGCTCTACTGGGCCCAGCACCCTCCGCAGCCGGAAGCAATGGCTGCTCAACTCCTGGTCGTGAACAATGGTAAGGAAAGACAGAGTCAGAGAATGCTGAGTAGAGTAGTATCTATACTATCTAAAGTAGTAGAAGTAACAAGTTTAATTCTCTTTTCTAATTATTTTATTTACAAGTAATTCCTTTTCACCCCTTTTCGTCAACTTTCAGATTTTTCTTGATCTCGCACGTTCCTCGTGTGAACGATCTTGATTGCGGTCTTTTTCGAAGAGTAGAAGGTACATGTGGTGCTCTCCTGGCCGGGAGAGTCCCCCGTGGTAGTCCTACACCCAGTCAACCATCCCGAGGTCACCGTCAAGACGTAGCAGTGACTACGGCATGCGTGATAAGCGCACTGGTAGCTACCCCGCACTAACACGCGTTCAGTCATTTCCGCTAGCGGGTATGCCTAAAGTACAGCACGGAATAGTATAGGGCCTAGCCCTCTCAGAAACAGGGGTTTAGCCCCTCAGAACCAAGCAGGGGTCTTGCCCCTCCACAGCCCATGCACTCTCGTCTAACTACCCCGATTTGCCCAGAGGGCCTAATAAGTCAGTGTAGGGTGGCTAGTTGAACCCTGGGCCCCATGGGATGGCTAGCTCCCTCCCTACACTAGTAGCGCGCCTCGGTACCGTGTACATAAGGGCCAACAGAAGTCGGTGTAGAGTGGCCAATCCTAACCCCAGGTCCCAACCCAAGGACGGCTAGCTCCGCTCTACACAAAATGGGATAATCGCTCTCCTTGGTACCACGTACTTAAGGGCCAGCACACTTCCCGTCCACAATCCAGATTTTTCATCTAACCTCAGGAGCTTTACTCCTAACTCCTTGTAGGGTTCGTGCTCGTGTTCACCACATTATTCCAATCCAGATTCTGTCATTCACCATTCAGTTCTCATTTACATACAGGCAGCTCGTGTTTCCACAATTTAATACATGCAACTAATGATTTTACAGGTAATTGTTCAGTTATCTCAGGCAGCTCATATTTTAACAGGTAGCTCAAACTTTATTACAGGCAATGGCTAGCAGTTTAACTCATTCATGTACACAAATACAATCATGCAAAATAATTTGTTTTATTCATTTCTTTGTCCTAGGGTTCTTGCCACATCCTAGGTTTCCAGTTGACTAAATTCACAAATACATTCTTATTTAATAAGATTAACAAGGGTCGATCACTCTACCAGACAATCCGGAAATACTAGGGGCTTGAACAGTAGACCTAGGCGCCTCTGCGACCCCAAACACGCAGCAGGTCGAAACCCTAAACCAAGGAACACATCACAAAAGAAGATTCAGAACAGTGTATAAAGGGTTCTAATACGTAGAGAAGCTCGCAAGAAAGCCACAGATACATCGTTTACGGCTCATGGGTTCTAAAACGGATCTCGATCGGACCTCAAACGGGTCAAAAACGTGTCTACTGACCAAAATCAGACATTTGGAAACAAGTCCAGGCATCTTAAAAGTTACAGAAATCTCACCTCAACCTCCTGCAGTGACCCCAGACGTCCAGGACTCTCTTGCAACTATCTGAAAGTAGTTCCAGACGTCTGACCAATCCTCCAGTCGTCTGGAAGCACCTCCGATCGTCTGGTGAGCTGATCAGACATCCGAAACTGCATGGAAAGGCATTCCGCACACCTTCCCAAGGCTGCTCCCGCGTACGACAGGGCAGCCACCCTAAATTAGCCAAGCAAATCCTCTGCGGTGCGGCCTGCATGGCCATAACCGCGAAGAGAACGTATGATGAGAACCGCATCATGAACCCTAAATAGCACAATCTAACCCAGATATGCGAGAAAAAGCTCCTACATAACTCAAAGAAAGGCTTGACTCAGAGAATTCTGAGTTTAAGAAGAAAACAAGTCATAAAGGGGTAAAAATGCAATTTCACCAACACAATCTGCAAATAGGGTAACTCAAGGTCCAAACATAGGTCAAACTAGCCTAATAAGAAGGAAAGTGAGATGATCTGATCCAACAAGGGCTACAGCAACTCCAAGGAATTAAATGACATTCTATATCCCTAAAACAAACCCACTTCAATTCACGAGGTTCGAGGCAGGGTAAAAATAGACTAAACCCTCTAAAATTCATAGAAAAACAATCTCTAGGGTTTAGAACCTTCAATGTGGCCTTGGAAACCCATTTTGACCTACATTGAGAACCATGCTCAATTAATGATTTAATTTAGGTTTTTACGAAAATTGGCTGGTCAAACAAGGTCTGACCTAGAAATAAAATTCACCATTAAAATCCTTAGGTCCAATTTAGTCGTGCATAAAAACTTGAGCCTAAGAAGAAACCTTCTTGACCGACTTTGTAATTTGGTCCTCATCTATTACTTTTTGACCCTCAACTTTCGAAACCCTTGCATTTTGGCTCCTAGTTTCTTCGTCGTTCTTTGCGTTCAGGTCCCTCCTGCAAGTCTCTGCGCAGCGCCATGCTCCGGCGACTTTGCGCGGAGCATGGCGCCGCGCAGGGTGAGGGAGGTGTCCTACAGATTGAACTCGGTGTTCCTTGTGACGTCTGCTGTCGCAGGGACACCGCCCTGCCATCTGTCAACGCCCACACCTTTTGTGCGAACGCGCGGAAGGTATGGGTCACACTTCCGGCCATTCTTTGGCGAGGGAGGCACGTCGCCTCCCTGTGCCCACCCCTCCTCCACAGCCTTTATAAGGACCAGCGTCGCCTGCCGATTCTCCCAGCTTGGTCCTGATGGAGAAAACCCTAACCCTTCCTCTATTCCCACTCCGACAGAAACCCACCAGCTCCGGCGGCCCCTCCTCCTCCGTCTCGTCGCTCTGCAGCAATACCAGCAGTAGAGCCACCTTCGCCTAATCTTCCCGCGTCGCGCCGTACCCAGCGCGCGCCCTCCTACTCTCTTCCTCGCCGCCGCTCTCCCCCTCTGGGTGTTTCTTCTCAGGCGACAGTCGGTACGACTGCTGCCTTGCTCTAGCCCCCTTCGTCCCTATAGGTAAGTAACAGTTATTTCCCTTCCTCCCCTCTTTCTTTCCCCAACTCAATTCGCTCAATTACCCCTCGACCGTGCCCGACCGCCCTCACCTTCTCCATCTCCGGCCACTCTCCGGCGAGTTGCCCCCATCAATCCACCTCTCCACACAACTCGCCACCTACCCCAAAAGCTTTGCCTCACCTCACCCGACACCCCCCGCCCCTCCAAAACACTCCCCCAATCAAACCCATTTTTTCGGTTGCAGTCCGACCTAGGGCTGCCGCCAGGCACCGCCCCACAACCTGCTATACCCCGCATTACCTTCGCCGTGCCACGACGAAGGTTGCCTTGTGGTCTGATTTGGCTGAGAGGCCCTGTTTGTGTTCGACAGATCTTCAGCCCCAGCCGCCATTGGCGACAAGGAGAGGAGCTTCCAAGCGAGCTCCATGCCTTGAAGCAGCAGGATTCCAGCTGAGGCGAACTGGAGGGACTTGGGCGAAGGCAAGGAGCGGGTCTGCGAAGAGAAACGAGGGTGTTGTTGCTGAGGCCAGGTCGCGTCCGTCCTGCGGGCGCGCGCATGCGAGGGACAAAGTTTAGTCCCACATCGTGGGATTTCGAAGCGCCGCACCCATTTAAGTTGATTTTGTGTTTTCACTTAAGCTCCTCGGAACACGGGGTGAGGTCCCCTCGCTAGCCTCGTCCGCGACCCACACCACGTGGACTTGGCAGACCCGTTTACCCTGCACTCCTCGCGCACCACCCACGCCGGTGCGCCTGGTCACGGGTACGCTACCCGACCCAATAACCCGGCTCTGGGAGAGCTTCCTATGAGCGATTTACAGAGAGAGAGAGACGTGCGGGTAGAGGGAAGGGCTAGGTTTTGCTGTGCCTCGTGCAGGAACAGGGTGCGAAGGGAGAAGGTTCACCACTTGGCCGCAGGAAGAAGAAGAAGAAGAGGAGAGGAAGAAGAAGCTCTGAAGAAGCCTTGCAGCTGAGCAAGGCAGAAGACCAAGGAAGAAGAAGCGAGAAGAAGAAGAGAAGAAGAAAGAGCAGCAAAGGAAGAAAAGAGAGGGGAAGCACTATAGCAGACCACCATTTAAGTCGTCTGATTGCTATATCAGACGACGGATAAAGCCTCGGAGGAGATAAAGCAGAGAAGAAGAAAAAGAAAAGAAAAGGTTCCGCAGAAGAAGAAAGAAAGAAGATAAAGAAAAGAAGAAGAAGAAGAACTGAAGACAGGAAATGGAAGACAAGCAGAGGAACTGAAGACAACCAGAAGACCAAGGAAGAAGGCCCATAAAGAAGAAAAGAGAAAGAAGAGAAGAAGACAAGCAAAGAGAGAAAGAAGAGAAGAAGAAAAAGCCAAAAGACAGAAATCTATTTCTCCCTCTCTCTCTCTCTCTTATTTTTGTAATAAAGAAACATTGTACTTCTAGAATTCGAGTAGCTCTCTGAGTTCGACCTCGGGAAAAATATTTCTGAGCAAAAATTGTAATGGTAACGACAACCGTAGCTATTTTATACCACAACGATATTACTTTAATACGCATTAAAACAAACAAGACTAGCCGCGGTTGCGAAAACTGTCACCATTAACGTACCTTCACGATAAAGGTGCCTTCAGATGTTTGGTCTTGACTCTAGATGTCCAAACGCTCAGCCAGTCGTCCGGACTGCACTCTAGACGTCTGATACTAGAAAAAATCCAGTATCAGCACGCGCTCCTAGCGCTCCTCGCCGCGTTTCACCACATTTCTCCTCGCTCCGCCGCAGCTCCAACAACTGCAGGTGGTCGAGGATGATGCTCCGGACTCCCTCCTCCTCCCGCACGCTTCGTGGTGGCCGTGTGAACTCCGACGAGTTTCCACGAAGCTCCTGACCTCGGCCTCCTCCTCCTTCTCACGCACTCTCCTCCTCCTCGCTCTCACGCGCTCTCCCTCGCTCACCTCCTCCCGCTGCTCTGCCACGCTCTGAAGGTGGAGATGATGGTGTGTGGAGTGGAGAGGAGAGGAGGGGGAGGGTGGCTTTTATAGAGCTGGGGGTTAGGGTTCGACAGGGGGAAAAGGAAGAAGGAAAGAGAGAGGAGAGTTTTGCACACCGCCCGCACGTAGAACGTAGAATGCATACAAAATTTAAATTTTCAGACGTCCGAGAAAGGGTCTGGATGTCTGGACAGATGTCTGACTGACACTCCAGATGTCTTAAAAGGCTAAAAGTGGGACGGGTCTTTACAGGTAGTCAGGAGGAGGCGGAGGAGGTGGAGGAACTGGGGAAGAGGAGGAGGAGGAGGGGGCACTAGTGTAGGAGGAGAGGGGTGGCCAGGAAGAGGAGGATGGGGAGGAATCGGGGAAGAGGAGGAGGAGGCAATCAGGAGGGGGGAGGGGGCAGGGAGGAGGAGGCGGTCAGGTGGGGGGCGTTAGTGAAGGAGGAAGAGGGGGAGGAACCGAGGAGGAGAAGGAGGAGAAGGAGGAGGGGGAGGGGGCGGATGACAGGAGGAGGAGGAGGAAGAGGAGAGGCGGCAGGTTGCAGGAGGAGGATGAGGAGGAGGAGAGGTGGAGGGGGCGGGGTGGTGGAGCATTCAGGGAGGAGGGACTAACCTGAGGTGGAGGAGGACGGCGACGAGAGGCGGCGAGGAGGAGGGGCTCGCGAGGGTTTGGGTCGGGGAGAGGATGATGAACAATGATAGGAGGAGGCTCTGCACAGAGTAGATCAACCTATATTTGTTGTTGGTTTAATTAAAAAGCAATGGCATATGTCGCTTCAAAAATTTTTCGCCGTACGCCAAAATGACTTCCTCTTTAACAGAATACATTCACCATCACTTAAATTAATAAATGGTGACAAATACACATATTCACCTCCATCTCTCTTCTTTGTTAGCGATAAGTGGAGAGGCAAGTTTACACCACTCCTTCACCGTCGCTTTTTCAAACAATGGTAAAGAATCGACGGTAGATCCCATTTTTCTAGTAGTGGATACATGTCTATGTCATGGACAGGGCTATTTATGAGTTAGTGTAGGTTGCATCTGCATGTATAGGTCGTAATATGTTTCCACCACACTACCTATGCTAAGACCACAATGTGATAGAACTAGATGTAGGAGAGTATGGCGTTTCCTTTTGATCAAGAGGATGCTATGTACTTATCATACTTCTTGGGATATTATAGCGAGATCTCTTCGTGTCTTTCGAGGAACTAATATATGATAAAATACAACTAAAATGTTGAAGATGACACAGTCGTTAGGATA
The DNA here is from genome assembly GCA_037157565.1 of Thalassia testudinum. NCBI lineage: Eukaryota > Viridiplantae > Streptophyta > Magnoliopsida > Alismatales > Hydrocharitaceae > Thalassia > Thalassia testudinum. The sequence goes on along the minus strand of JAZHRO010000062.1, from coordinate 4,920,191 downwards.
AATTGGAATTAATTAATTAATTAATCAATAAAAAATAATTATAAGGATAAGTTACTACCATCTTCTTGTTTTGTTAGTTCATTTTCTTACTTTCCTCTTGTACTGCTCTACTCGGTGTTCGTTGACATATTCTTTGGACTCCATGCTCAAATATATTCTGATAGTTAATGTTGGCAACTACCTTTGGAGCTCGTCCTTATTAGCGTCACAAGAAGGGGGGTGAATTGTGTAACAAAAATTTAAATAAAGCAATCTAAAATAATGTAAACAATGTACAATCAATTGCACAAAATAACACAAGGATTTAGGGAGGAAACATTTACGTGAAAAACTACTGCTTAGATCTCCCAATCTAGGATTTTGCCCCCAAATCAAATGGGAATCACTAAGATACACTACTAAACCAAGGGAGGTGTTTCTCAAAATACAATTACCTTCTCTTAGACAACTCCCACGGAGAGTTTTGTCCCTCTACTATAAGGAAATGAGAAATCCACAAATTGGGCACCCAAACAAACTAATAAAAACAACATAATGAAAGAGATCCTAAAAGCCTTGAATAATGTAGAATATAAAGTAGGCTAAAATACTCCCTTTACAATCCTATGAGATGCAGAAAATCAAAGTGGGAGTGGGATTGCTCTCAAGATGTTGCAAAGAACACAATTGAGCACAAGAGCACTAGAAAGTTTAGAAAGAGATTTAGAAGAATTTAACACTAGAATGTTTATATATTTCGTGTGTAGGCTTAAGCCAACTCTTAGTAGGTATCTATAGGTGCAGGAGGTTACGTTAAAGCCTTAGGAGTCGTTTAAATTTGAATTTGAATGGAATAAATTAAGGTGAAACAAATACCTAATAATTAAATGAAAGTTGACTGAACCAGACATCTGAAAATCAAAGTTCAGACTTTTGAAAGAAAAGATAGACATCTAAAACACTAATAGGAAGGGTCCCAATGCTTAATCAAATGTTAGATAATCAATGAGCATAACACTTGAGGCCTAGTTTGCTGTAGGGGATATCCCATCCTTTTAAGGGATATCCCCTATTTACCATAGGGGATAAGTTAACCCTTGATAGCCACTTTAACCTGAAATAAGCAAACTCAGGTTTTCTCAGGGGATAACTTATCCCTCGAGTTATCCCTCGAGCCCATTAGGGGTCACTTGGTAGCCGCATGCCGATTTTGCCCTTTGGGCCTTCACCCCATTCCCCCCAACTACCCTCGCGATGGCCTTCACCCACGTTGGCCTGTGTCTGCTCGTCTCCCCTATCTGGCCCTTCTCCATCCCTTGCGAAACCGTAGATTTGTTGTGGCCCTTCTCCCTACCTTCGCAAACCCTAGATCGGCGACATGCAGGTAATCTTGCGATTCTTCGTACATGTGGTTTGGCATCTTGCGTGGCAACATCAGGAGGTGGCCGTTGAGGTTGGTCTTGTGCTACGACCTGGGTGGGTGGCCTTTATTTCTCTCCTCCCTTTATCTGCCCAATCGTGAAGGTATGTGGGTAGACATGATGTTTCTTCAGCTTTAACTTTTCCTTGCGCAAATCTTGCTGTGTTTTCTCGTGACCCATGGTCTGAGGTTGCTTTTATGATCTGTCGAACTATTTTTGTTTGTTGTTGAATGCATTGATGGCTTTTGATTCGTCCTCCTCTATAAAAGGGGAGGTGCTTGCATTTCCCCTCTTCACCATTTCCTTGAAACCTATCTGGTGCGTGGTTTGTTTCACTCTGCCTTTCAACCTAAATCTGATTCACATTTTGGGTTTTCTCTACTCTTGTGGTTCCCCTCTTCACCATTTTGGGTCTTTCTCTGCATAGGTTGGCTGGACAATCTTGGTGGAGGTTGTTTTACTTCTGTGTGAGTATATTTGCTCAGGTGAAACTCGATTATCTTCTTGTTTACTTTGGTTGGAGTTTAGTTGTACCTGATCTTGTTTGGCTGTAGGTTGCCTGATATTCTTTGCATTGTTGGTACGATGCCTTGCAGTTTGTTTTTATTTCTTAGAGATTTTTCATTTGTGATTGAGATGTTTTTCAGTGTTGATTGATAATTTCAGAGGTTATACCAGGATATTTTTTCCTTTCACCGTAGGTTTTCAGTAACCATTAATTAGACAGTCATTGCCATGTCTTGGTTGATTGAGAATGAATGACCATAAACTCCATAACTTGATCTTTTCCAATTCAATAACCCCTACCCTGATCTTCTTTGCATGGGTGATACAGTGGCTTGAGGTGGTTCTGATAGGTGATGAGGCTCTGTTTGTTCCCTAGATGAGTCATATAGGTCTGGCAAACTCATGGATGTGGCTAGGATGGACACCACTTCATGGCCTGGAATTTTTTCAAGGAGGCCTGGAATTTTGTTGTGGTAAAGGTGGAGGCCTGGAATTCCCTCGTTACATGTGTAATCATAGAAACCATCGTATACTATAATCCTTGGCCTCCTATCGGGGAAAAGGAACTATAATCCTAAACTTATGTGTTTATTTCCCTCGTTGCCTTTTGGCTTTACTCTAGCTAGTTTGAAGATTGCAAATAGGTCAAGGCTTTGGCATGTGTGGTAAGTGAAATTTTGATGAGTGGGAGGTGAAGGGGAGTCCTCAAAAATCCTAGCTAGCATAAGAAGCTGGGGAGAAATATAAGGTAGAATTAGTGGATACTGTTGATCTCTTACTATTCAAATGGGCACTAAAAGTAGACATGATGATTTATCAAGGTGCAATATTGTTGTTCTTACTGGAAGCAAATCAAACCTCCTATGGAGCTTGACATAGTAGATCTAGAGGGGGATGTACTGAAAACCTACAGTTTCATGTAACTGAGCATGATGAAGTTACTGCTATATGCTGCAGAATGAGTTTTACTAGCAATGTTTTGATTTTACATGTTGGACCTTGAATACTATCTACATAATGTCTCATGAATTTAATATTCTCAAGACCTAGTTGCAGCATGATCAATGGGCTTAAGCAGATTGGAGGCTTTATCAACATTGAGTAACATTGATGGACTGAAATTGATCAACCTTGTAGACACTCGTTAACCTATAATGGCCTTGTTCATGACGTTGGAACTAACAGTCTCCCTAGGCATAGCTTGATGGTTAGGCCAAGAGGAGCAAATCACTAGCATCTCTTATTTAGGAGCATGTAAGAAGTGAGTGGCTTTCCACTGATATTGGTTGGATGGTTTGATGGGAAGAGATAGTTTCGTTACGGAAGATTGGACTCTAATTAATGGGGTTTCCTTCCATGGGAATAGAAGGGTGTGTAGAATTACTCTGGTGCTGCTACTCAGTTCCCGTAGCTAAGGAGAGATGTTTAGGATGAAGAACTGGGGGTGCTATTACGTGGCTGACGGTGTTGTTCAATCATTGGTTGAAAGTAGGTGTTACGAGATTCCATTTCTTGAAATCATGAAAATTTCAACCTTAGGACTACATTAGGAGTATCATATGTTGATAGGGGAGGGTTGTCAAAAATTCAGAGAAATTGAAGTTTGGATTATTTGAAGTTCTGAAGAAAGAAAACATTATTGGAGTAGACATATGAACTGTGAGGGAAGGCAAAAAGAGAGAAGGATTTAAACAATTTAACTACATATGTATTTTTTGATTGGTAAATGTAAAACCATATTAAGCTATAGATGGACCCAAGATGGTGATCTTGGATATTTTGTGTCAAGAGGGTTGTAGCTGTTTCCAGCAATGTGAATGCATTTTGTTTTGTTTTTATTTTTTATTTTATAAAGGCAAATGTGAATGTTATAGTATATAGGCCTGCAGGTATTGGTCAATTTAACCTCTAGAGGAAATGCAGAATAACAATTATCTTAATTTTGATTGTACTCCAAGTATAGGCTTCTAGCTAGGAGTAGGAGTTTGCGTTTGTATTGAGCTTATAAAGAGCAAAAAAGAGCTTAGAACCTCCACATATCAATTGACAGAGGGAAGAGATCGAGCGAGAAAGGAGATTGGGAGAGAAAGCTCTTCTCTTTCCAATAGTTGCAAGTGATGTCATTCACAACCACCACATTATGCATCATTCACATTTTCTTTCCATAGTCAACATACAAATTACTCATAAGATTAAAAAAGGGCATAGTTCACATTTAATGACAGAAAATGCAAACATGTATACAACAACTCGCATTTATTTCCTTATTTTTATTGTCCCTCTCATTGTGATGATAGCTAAAAGAAGCTAAGTTATTAGATGTGATCCCCACTCGTAGATATATGTTTCTATGTTTGGCCCGTGGATTCCATATTTATTGATGTTCGATTATCTTATTTTCAGATCATTTATATTGTTATGTTGAGCATTGTAGGTTTGTTTATCTTCTTCAATGAAGTACTTAGAACTGCTGCTTAGATGTCAATAGATGATTTATTTATGTTCCAATTTCAAAGAAATTAATATCTTATTTGATTCGTTTATGTTGCAACATTTTGCAAAACAAACTTTTAATTTGAACAATATGAGCTGCCTGTCCATTTTGTTTGAATGATGACGGTGTATTTCTATTCTTTTCTTACACATAGCATGGTAGCAATTACACGATAATCTTTTTCAGTATGCATGGTAGCAATTACACGTTTTTATCGGATTTCAATTGAAGTCTCGTTTCCATTAAACAACTTATATTTTATTTCTCATTTCTATACTTCTTTTTATTTTTTCTCTTTCATACTATTTTATGTTGCATTATGCAAGGACGGGTGGAGTCCATTTCATGGAATTTGACTTGATCATTTTATACATACATGCAGAACAAGGTGTGATATGACATTCCCCTGTTTCGTTATTTGCTTGTTATGCTTCATATTAACAAATATATTATGCTTCATTGTGTCCCACAATCTGCTTGTTATGCTCATTGTTTCTTTTCAATGTTATTGAAATTTCCAATGTTTGTGGAAGTTTCTGAAAATCTCTACCTATCCAATTGAAAATTTGATAAATATGCTAACCTATATGCTATCAATTCCTTAGTTCTATCAATATTTTGATTAAAAATCTTTCATGCCTTCTTACCAATGAAAACAAGTTCTTTTTATAGTAATAATTGTACCTATATAACCCACACATGTTGAATGCGTGAGTGGTATATAACAACCATGTGGAAATCAATTACGTTAAAACTCATTTATCTAAAATGACAATCTTTGCCGAAAAATAAGTGATGAAGTAATTGCCAACTAATGTAGAAATTCATTTTCCTAGGTGGTGTCAATGGATTTCGATTTTGAAATTTTGAGATAGAAAGTGGCTGATGCAAGTAGTCGTGTCAGCCATTGTGTATATCCACAGAGGAGTCGGAGAGTTGGACATGTACAAATTTTACTCATTGAAATTATTGTAACAATTGTTAAAATGATTATTGAGTTGGAGATGGAAGATGATGACATGGATGATGTCGACAAATAATTCTGGCAAGCAAGGTATAGATTAAACCATTGCTTGCAGGATTTACAAACATTTCAATCACATAAATATTACATATTTACTATAGCAACATTGGATGAGTAATTAAGTTATGTATTTAGGATGAATGGAGAGGGTCTGAGTTGGGGGATGGACTTCTACGCACAAGCAATTGGACAAGTGAAAAAGATAAGTTGTTGATATGACTTCTTAGTGACCACTATGAGAACGACTTCATTAATGGGTCGTTCACTAGAATGAGATGAATTGACATTGTTCAAGAGTTCAACTCTCAGAGCGGTCTTACCTACAACAAAGACCAATTGCAGAATCGCTTCAAGACATTGAAGAGGGAGTACAATGTTTTTGTTGCACTCACAAACAAGAGTGGGTGGGGTTGGGCTAATTGAAGGAAATGTCCCATCCCTTACAATGACAGTGCTTAGGATGACGTTGGTAAAGTTTACAATTCAGTTGTCATTTTTGTCAATCTTCAATGATCTACATGAAACATGTTATATAATTGCAGCTTCCAGAGCATCTTAAGAAGCTCCGTGGATGGTCATTCCCTTACTACAAGGAATTGGAGATTATTGTTAGTAGAGATACTGCTAGGGCAGTGAATGCTACATCCAGTCTTAGGCAAGTGGACGGAGAGGATTTTGTTGATCACGAAGCTGAAAGTGAAGTGATTTTGTCTCAAATGAATTTCTCCATGAACGAAAATGCATTAATGTCTTCGCAGGCTGCCAACATGAGGAACTACTCTTCCTCCCAACGAGCACCAACCGAACCAACCATGGCACAAATTGTTGAATAGGGAGTACATGTTATGGAAAACTTGCCGTCAGCGATAGGGAAGGGAAAGGCTACCGGATGCATATCCGGAAGCAGTGGGAAGCGATATCATAACTTGACCTCCAATGCTGAAGGAGTTGAGAAGGTTACGACAATGATAGATAAGTATTTGCAATTTAGCAAGAGTAAACGAGTTCGTGAAGTTGAAAGAGGCGAGATTGATGAATGTGCTAATGGATTGGTGTCGATGCTACTGAATTTCAAGGTTTGTGAGAGGACCAGGATGATTGCCCGATTGAAGAATGTATCGTTTAGAGATATCATAAGAGTTTTCCTGCGTGGTACTCCGGAGGATATGTTCGAGTTAGTCCAGATGGTCATGAATGAGAATATGTGATTGCATGGTAGTTTACTTGGTATGTGTTTTATGAGTGTAATGGAGGTAGTTAGTGATTGGTCTTCTTTTGTGTCGTTCTAGTTCACTTGGGTTGTCCTCTATTGTAGGTGTGTTGTATCTTTCTCATTGTTGGATGTATGACAATATTTCCGTTCTTTATGTTGAATTATTTTATGATTTCGTATTAGTGTTTCTATCATGGAATTGTATGAATAGCAACATCGTAATGGATGACTTATTCAATCTTATTATATTTTCCATAACTTGTTAATAGATGGATGACTCTGGTTATTCATTGGATAGTGATGAGGTTGGACATGCAATAGTGGGTGCCATATTCGAAGAAACAATGCATTATGTTGTTGATGAACTGGAACATACTACACTTGTTCCACATGTACGTAAACATAGGTGATTTGAAGGGATTGCGGTGGGTAAATATTATTCTAGAAGGCCACCATGACCAACCAATTGATATGTTTCGAATGGAGAGTCTTCAATTCATCAAGTTACAAGATGTGTTATTTGATAGGAAGTACTTAAAACCCACTAAAGCGATGCATCCAAATGAAGCACTCGCAATTTTCTTATAAGGGGTGAGTCAGGGAGCTACAAATCGAAATATGCAGACACGACTCAAAAGATCGTCAAGAATAATAAGTAATTACTACAAATAAGTTAACCGAGCTATCAAAAAGCTCCAATTTGAGTTCATTTCCTTTCCTGATCACTCTGCACCAGTTTCGTCTAAGATAAGGAGGAACATGGAGCTTTACCCATTTTTCAAGGTAACCCCCTTTGGTTTCTAATTTGGCATGGTGTGATTTTTCGTTTACGATATATCACATGCTTGTCCTTGCCAACACTATCATTGCAAGATGTCATTAGTGTAATTGATGGAATACATGTTGAGTTATGTTTGAACCCAACGATGCTGGTAGGTATCGAAGTCAGCATAGTTGGTGTTCTTTGAACGTTTTGTGCATTACATCATTGGATCTATCGATACAGTATGTTGCTAGTGGTTGGGAAGAATCTACTGCTGACATGATGGTACTTTGATGGGTTGTTCAAGAAGATAATATTCCCGTTCTAGCAGGTCTGGTGTATCTAGTGGATTGTGGATATGTAAATACCAATCAATTTCTCGCACCATATAGAAATGTCACTTACCACATCACCGAATACAATTCAAGGAGTTTACAAAATAGATATCGAAATAAGAAAGAGTTCAACCACAGTCATGCGAAGATTATGAATTGAGTTGAGATGTGTTTCGGTGTCTTAAAGAAGAGATTTCTATGTTTAAAGTATCCTTCATTCTATTCAGATGAAGTCCACCGAGATGTTGTCGTTGTATGTTGTGTCATTCACAACTTCCTATTGAGAGATATAGGATGTGATGAATTTTATAACAAGAACATGGAAGTAACATCATACCAAGATCATATACTTGGTAGTCGACTAGTCCCCATGATAGATAACCCTTGTGACACAACTCCTGAGCCTTCGGTGATGTTAAGTCAGGTGGATATATGATGAGGGGGATAAATAAAGGAGTCAATTTTCGATATTATGTAGGAGGAATTCCAAATGAAAAACACACGTGTTTGACGGGTTCGCAAAGATGTCGTAGAATTGTATCATCCTCATTACATGTAATCATCATAAATAAATTCTATATATACTATATGGGAATGTTATGTAGCCCATATGAAATGGAAGCATGAGTTCAATGAGTATTTCTTATTCTATTCTTACATCTTCACAATTTATTCTACACCCCCATGGCCTTTTGTTCGGCGCGTAATTCACGTTTTAAAAGTTAATTAGTTGTAAAATAGCGCGAAAACACGTCGATAAATAAATTTATAAAACTCCAGTGAGTACCGGGTCGTTCACAGGGAGCCAATATCGATTTTAACATAAGCTTTTCAATAAAACTAGTTCTAACAGGTATTTATGTATATATGTATAGGAATCAAATATATGCATTCAGAAGATCAGAATCTTATTACAATTAAACATAGTTTTCACAATAAATAATGCTACTACAATTAAATAAATAGATAGAGAGAGAGAGAGATAGGAATTGGCAGAGAGATGACGCCGCTTGTGGAATGCTTGTGCAAGGTGCGGTAGCACCTCAGATCAAGAGCACCGGGATAAAGGTCAGAGCGGAGTTGCAGAGAAGGTGGAAAATGTCTGGAGTTGATGGAAGAGAGATGCTTCAACTCGGAGGCCCTGAGCCTTCTTTTATAGCTTTCGTAGAGGGTAAAAAGGGTATTTTAGCCCTTAATCTTATGTAACAACTCCTATTTGATCAGATCTGGCCTCAAAACACCTCTTCCTTGGCGCAATTACGCTCGTGCCCAACGCTGCTTCAATTTTGCGTAAGGCACTGCTCGAACATGCGTTACGCGTTTCCGCGTGAGCGTGAGCCAACGCGCTACACGAACATTTTGTTAAACTTTCTTGATTGTTTCTATTTATACTTATCCGGTTGGACAGGCGACGTGGCATGCTCGTGGCCATTGGATGAGGACTAATGACCCACAACATGCGAGGTGGGTTTCTTAGATGGGACGGTGGTGAGGGAGTGGCTATGATGGCACCACGTGGCACCATCATGGTTGTCCATCTTCTTTTCCTTATATCTGGTGATGTAGACCTCCAATCGAGTTGATTTTTGCGTTGTTGGACTGTGATCGTCGATCCGGATTCATCCGTATGGTTAGATTCTTCATCTGAGGTTGGATCTTTGTCCTTTGGCTTTATGATCTCCGTTCTTTTATGGACTTCACAAGATGCCCTAGTTGTCTGATCGAGACGATTTCAGAAGCATTTGACTCCCGTCGTCGTACTGATCAAATATGTCCGGTTTGATCTGACATCCGCGGCTTCGAATCATCTGCAATTAAAATCATCTCTTTTAGGTGATAAAATGATGATATTATTGATCTGACTAATAAACTAGCTATTGTGCAAATTACAATGCCTTTGAATGCATTATTCCTAAGTTATGCTAGAATCTAGCTTAATTCAGGTGATTTAGGTTGCATGATTGCTGTGCAATCACCTTTGCATCATATTATTGATATTTAGGGATGGAAACTGCTCCTTACGAAGGGGGAGACTGGTATCAGGGCCGTGAATACCTTTGCTATGAACCATGCAAGCTTGTTTTTGAGAAACATAACCCAACAAATAACGAACCTTTAGATCATCTATTTTATATGTGTCCTCGGGGAAAGGAGGTTAGTGTCTACACGGCTACTTCCATCATCAACTGATCCTTTCCATGGGATTAACGTACTGCACTTAATCCATTGCATGTAGGGATGCAACCTGAAACAAGTTACAAGATCATATTTTGCAAATTTCTCGTCAATGAAGGCTGAGTGCAACTTCCTAAGCCTCTTGTATGATAAGCTGGAGGCGTCATGTTGTTGTCCCCACAATATGATGGTGGATAGTGCGCAAGCGGAGTTAGAGTAAGTTAAGTTGCAGTTGACGCAATTGAAGGCAAAAGTTAATGAATTGGAGACTGAATGGCATGATTTGCTAGCTCGGAGGAAAACATCCATTTCACCAGGTTCTAATGTCATATGTAGCGTTTTACTTTTACCATGGACTATTAGCATTGTAGGCTACGAACGCATTACTTATCAGTATTTCTTTCTTATATTTATGGACTACCATATCAAGACAACATTATATGCAGACTTGTAGGGTTTGTATTACGAAATTATTGTTCCATTATTGTCAAATTATGTTAGGATAGTACTTCATGCATTAAATTTCTTACCATACAAGCATTTCTATATCTCGAGGGATGTCGACACATACAAGCTTCTATGGACTTCCTTGTGAGCTTGTCTTAAAAGGAAGATGGAAGAAAAGTAGATGCAATCTTAGATAGTCTCTTCTACAAATGCTCTTATGGAAAAAGCATAAGAGAAAATTTCTCTTCCAGTATTTCATTTCTTTATAGCACGTAACAAATAACTTTAATTTAGGGATGTGATTTTCGTAAATCTCCTTTCCAGTTCCAGCCAACTTTGAAATCACGGGAGGTGAAGTTAAAATTCATAGTATGCATGTATTACGATATATGCTGCGAGCTCATACATGAGAAGAGGAAAAGGATAGAATTGGAACAGCAATATAACGCTTCCCAGGAATATATTTTTGCACTAAGCAGGAATGATGTTTCGATAGATTTCATGAAGAATCCATAGGATTTGCAATAAGATTTACCTTCTTGTACACTTAATAATTCGATACCTGAACATTCCATGGAGTAAATGTGTACACATATGTAAGGATTGATCAATGTAGGGTAACATAGACATTACATAAGATATCTTATATTGAAATGAATAATGTCATTCCGTTGCAACAACTTCTTCTGCCATGCCATTGAAATCATTTCGTAACAGTTCTAACAACTCTTTCAAATTTAGAATGGTACCAAGGCCATGGATTGAGGAAGAAGACAATTGCCTTTTGAGGACCTTGAGGAACCTGAAATTTAATGGGGAGTTCATTCATGGTTCATTCACGAGGACTGGTTGGTTTATTACTAAAGAACACATAGAATTTCATTTTGAGGAGGCTATTCCAATGCATGTAATTCAAAGTCAGTGATAGTCTCTTAGAAATATGTACAGGTTGATCATCAATCTGTTGGGAGATCTTAGTTGGCACTGGGACGACGCACATAATGTTATTATTCCAGCTAATCCTATCCAATGGGATTATGTACGATATCTACTGAAAATTTATCATTTAATCAGCATTATGTAAGGCTTCTAATTTCTTTTCATCTCATATGTTGGAGTAAAGTACAAAAGGTTGCGTGATTGTCAATTCCCTTTCATAGAAAACTTCAAGGACTTGATAGATTAGGGTTGGCATGAAGATGTCCTCCAAAACTATACCGGGCCTTTCATGGAAATCTTCAAGGACCTGATAAATTAATATTCTTGTCTGTGTTTTTCAGTACTGCCATAACTATGTTCTTGTCTTTGTGTTTTTCATGGAAATCTTCCAGGACCTGATAGATTAGGGTTCGTAGTTCTTCTCTATGTTGGTCGTTGTTGGTATTATGTTGAATTGTATGCTTATTTTATAACTATGTCATAGTTGATGTCGGTACTTATCGATGTATGCCGTTACTTATGAATGGTTATATTAACTTCTTAGATATTTCTAAATTTTCTTATGAATTTTCTTTATTACCACCATTTTTAAAGTTATTCTTTCCTACATGACGATAATTGAATTCTAATGTAATTGTCTTTACTACCAATTACATGTACAAAATGCATTGCAAAGAGAGTTTAATTCATATAGGCAATGATGAAAGCTTCAAACGCTTGAGGGAAAAGATATTATACAATTGAATGGTCTTAGTTTGGCTGCCGAGTGAGTAAACAAGGCAACCCGAGGAAAATGTGTTCGCATAGTTAGGACGGCTATGTTATAGTAACCCTATGCAACATTATATTAGAGGGTAAATTGTATTTGCATGGCATGGACGGTTACAATGCAACAATCCTATGCAAACCAATTTTTGAGGGGTAACTGATTTACACCATCTAGTGTTAATAAACTTTGCCCAATGACAAGTGTTGAGTTTAATGGAGCAACCTGAGCTTATTACATTACTCAATATACATTGCATTTGCATCGAATACTACATACCAAAATGTTACAGGTTAGATAATTTTAATTTACTGATATTACCTTTTAAAATCGTTTATCATTACATAATGGCCTTCATTTTTCCATGCAGCCTAACTTTAAGAATTTTAGCAATGCACAACCAAACCATTAAGCGGTACGTTAATTGTTATATTTATATCCCTCATTTACTTTTTTCTAAATTCCACTTTCCTCTGATTCGTTATATTTCATTTCTATGATATTTCTTAATTTTATCATGTATGCTATGGCAATATCTTTCAACGCACGTAATTATTATTAAAGTTTTTATGTAATTAGACATAATTTTTCCCTCATCAACAATTAATTAATACTTCAAATCCATTAATTACTATTGACATACTTAAAATAGATTGATAATAATTCATTAAATCAATTTTATATTTATAATTATTGCAATGCCTAATCTTAATTAAGCAAATTAACATATTCTACCTAATTCAATTATACTCACTATATAATTATAAAATATATTACCACGTGAAATAAATATAATAAAAAGTATTACCACCAACCAAGGGGTAAATTAGTCAATTCCTAACTTATCTCCCATACTAACTCCCATTCACAAGTAAACACTTCCACTTTATATCACAGGATAATTCCCATTCCTAACCCCCTTTCAGTAAACACAAACACAGGATATCCCCTCTTCTCAAGTAAATAGCTTTGGGGGTTGTCCCCTATTGCAAACAAGTTATCCTGAGTTAGCTGTCTCCTCCGATAAACTAACCTTGAGGGTTTTCGATAACTAATGCCAACTTTTGAAATAGGTAAAGACTTTTGAGAGAAAGTATAAGAGTTCTCAAAACAATACTTCAGACATTTGGGATGAAAACAAGACATCTGGAAAATATAGCTTCACAAAGTAAATCAAATTGGTTGAAGTCCAATCGATACCTTACAATAGGGTTGGTCAACCAACTTATAAAATAAGGCAACACCCTAATGAAGGAAACAAAATCAGAGGTTTCTGGATTTGAGAAAATCAATCACACGTCAACAAGTTTATAATATCAATCAACTGCAAGAAAATTTAGATGTCTCAAAAGACATTTAGATGTATGAAGAACTTAAAAAAGGTCGATTAACAAAGTAACTAAATATTTATTAAATGATCAAATGATTTGAATTTTAAATATAAACGTTAACAAATTTTCAAACTCAATCAAATGATTGAGACACAAAGTAGACGTCTAGAATCATAAATAGATGATAGTAATAAGTTATAAGAAACACAAGATTTGAAAACACAAATAGATAGTTGTGGAAGTAAGCCAGACGTTTTGAAGAAATTAGTTAGACATTTGAGAAGAAAAATAGACGTATGAAAAATAAGGCGAGTTGATTTTTCAAGGTGTTAAAGATATGGAAAGATTGGGTAGGTTCTAAGGTATATTCTATGAATATTTTCAAGAGAGATAAAAGCTCTTTTACATTCTATCAAAGAAAACAAAAGATGCAACAAAATGAAAAGAATTAAACTATGAAAACTATTTATCTTCAACTTCTTGATACTTTTTCTCCTCCATCCTTTCACATAGCTTGAGCTTGAGCTTTCATCAAGTTTCATCCAACTTTAAGCTTGAAATATTGATCTCCAAATACAATGTTTAACATAACCTATTTTGTCATCATCAAAATCAATGATCGTGGTGTTTTATCACCAACATTTCTTATTTACATAATTACAATTGACGTTACTCATTCCAATTAGTATTTTGGTCTTTTACTTAAGTAATCCTTTATGAATTATTTGTTGGATATGTTTTGTGTGTTTATGATATGTGTTGAGTGACTTTATCTTTTTATGCTTATTTACCTTATTTGATGACTCGAATTCCACTTGGTTAGTTGGGATGGTGAGATACCAGTTGTTATAGTGGCATACGGTTGTAACAATGTTAACAAGTCTATATGTTAAAACTGTACATACATGTGAGCACAGGATTTAGTATGTTTGCCACTTATTATAAGTGCTGGAGTGATTTCTGATGTCAACTTTATGGAAATTTCCTCCTTCCAATCTGTATTGTGCTTCACACCTACTAGTGAGAATTTCATAATAGGGTCAATGTTTCTATGAAAAGTTGTCACACCATGAACTCTTCCAATAGTCATCTAATTCTAAAATAATTTATTTGCATAATAGGTGTACTTTTCATGTTTACCTAAGGCCACTGTAGTTGCTTCCAACACTTGTCAAAGGAAGGAATATAGTTGTAAAATGTCTTCCTTACTAATGCCCCAATAGATAATGCTCTTGCATTTTTAAGCACTTTTACTTAAATTTGTTATCATGTTCCCAATTTGGGGTCCACTCTCATAAGCCATGGTCTAATGATTCTTATAAACATCATGCTCTTCAAACCATTTAGGGACGCCTTCATTCAAGTTTTTTAGTTGATCAATGCAGAATTGCTATTTTATATGTAAAGATTTTAATACTACCTTTATCACTAATTTCTTCATATTCGCGTTCTTATACATAGTGTTAAAATTACTAGAAACATGATGTGCACAATACCTCCACTACGCATGATGCAAACAAACATCTTCACTAGTAGCTATAACGAGAATCCCTTCATGGCAATTAGATATAATGCAGTCGATCCTCCCCCGGTCATGGATGAAAAAATCATTAATGCACCTTAAAAACCAAGGCCATGACTTTGTTGACTCCTAATAGACTGTGGAGAATGCAAGAGGAACAATATGATGGTCGGCAACTATGCCACAAGCAATCAATAATTTATACTTATATTTACCATATATATGTGTGTCGTTGTTATTAATTATTGGTCGACAATATTTAAATGTTTCAATACATGGTCTATATGCCTAAAATGCTTTCATGAGCACCACTTAGCTTGTATTATGGATGCTTATACTTTCTACACCTACACATATATCTGGGTTTGGATCTTTAATGGCATGCAATATATATGACAAGTCTTCATATGACTTGTCCTACTCACCATACACCATTTCCACAATTACATCATACAAAAAGTTCACATTAACCATAAGTGATTGCTGTACGTAATTTTGCAGGTAGCATGTCATGAAATTACAATCAAGCTGAGGGTGATCTTCATCATCTTAGATATGAGCATATGTATGTTGTCCATGCAAGATATTCAAGACCCATTGTTGATTAAAACTTTTTTAATGATTGTACAATCTCTAAGTGTATCCTTCATATTTGTATGAACAACTCGCATACCATAGATATTTATTTGATTTCAGAGCTTCAAAATTCATGTGATTGTCAATGTGGAATTTCTTGATAGCAAACATGCATGAAGTCTTCTTTTGATTTATATATCATCCCCTTCATTAGTTGGTTGTTAGGATTGCTCATTCCAATCCATGAGCATTCATTCAAGCCATTGGATATTTAAGGAGGACCATTCAAGTTGCTGTAAAAGAGTACATCTCAATCATTGGGGCCATTGATTACTTCCATACCTGCTACTAGAGTCGCATGCAAACTATCATACCCTTCTATTACAAGTTGTGACATTTGAAGGAGCAGCTTGCTGACTCTCATCTGTATCATTCAATATCTTTATCATTCATATCATTCTCATGTATCAAAAGACACATCTCATTAACGACTTGTGTAATATGGCATCCTTGCATTCATTATGTGGAATGATATGATCGATTGCAAAATCATGAACATCATTTTCAACTTGTTACCTTAAGCTCCTATTGAACGTAAGGCTCACCAACAACATTAAGATTACCATTGGTTACAACATCAATTTTTTGGATGGGTGGTTGTTGAGATGGGAGATGCACTTGAGGTGTAACGACCCGATTCCCGAGTCCCTACGAGACACGAGAACCGGACCGACTCGACTAATCCCAAGACTTAGTCGTCCAACGAGGAAGTAACCAAAAGAGCAGTAAAATAAACCACATTCAGCATGAATATAACTAGCAGTAACAAAATACAACAGTAAGAAAAATAACTACTACAGCATGTACCACCACAACAGTAGAACAACATTTATAACATAACCTGAACTACAAGTAAAGAAAAGTATAGAGGGTAACAAGAACTACTCACTACAGTGGAACAAAAAGGAGTACAAAAGGACTGCGGTAACTCTATTGGACCCTACTCGGCCCAGCGTCCTCTGCAATTGCTGACCTTGGCTGCTCAACACCTGGTCCTGAAAAGTAACGAGTGTAACACGTCAGCGAAACGCTAAGTAGAGTGGCAGCTAAACTAAAGAAGCAGTAAAGTATACAGTAGCTGTTTTATTTTCTTTCTTCCTTTATTTACGTCTTTCTATTGTTTCACAATTTATCTATTTCTCAGATCCTTCACTTGATCTCGAATGTTCCTCGTGGGAACGATCTTGATTGCAGTCTTTTCCGAACAGTAGAAGTAACACGTGGTGTTCTCCTGACCGGGAGAGTCCCCCATGGTGATCCTACTCTCAGTCAACCACCCCAAGGTCACTGACAGACGTAACGGTGACTATGGCACGCGCGATAAACACACAGGTAGCTACCCCGCACTGGCACGCGGTCAGTCGTTTCCGTTAACGGGTGCGCCCAAAGTACAGCACGGAACCAGTATAGGGCAGAGCCCTCTCAGTAACAAGGGTCCAGCCCCTCCACAGTAACCAAACAGGGGTCTTGCCCCTCCACAGTCCGCGCACCATCGTCTGACTACCCTGGTTCGCCCAGTGGGCCTAACAAGTCGGTGTAGGTGAGCTAGCAGCACCCCGGGGCCCGTGGGGTAGCTAGTACTCGCTCTACACTAGTAGCTCTCCTCGGTACTGTGTACACGAGGGCCAAAAGTCGGTACAAAGTGGCCAGACCTAACCCCGGGTCCCTGAGGCAGCTGGCTCCGCTATGCACTAACAGGTAACAGGTGCTTCCCCTGGCACTACGTACCCAAGAGACAACACACCTCCACATCTTTCCTTCTCAGTTCCATTTCATTCTCTTTCCAGGAGTTCTACTCCTAATTCCCCGTAGGGTTCCAACTCTTTTAACTCAGCACATTCAGGTTTCACCTTTCCAGTTTCACGTTCATACAACCCATATTCTCAATCATGTTCATTTATTCATAACAGGCAGCTGTTAAATCAATTTACAGGCAACTATTATTTCCTTTCCACATTTTCCAAGACTGCAATATCTATATTCATATCACTAGTTTTCCAGTCCTAGGATTCATGCCTTACCCTGGGATCTATCATTCAATCTAGTTTTGCAGCCCTAGGATTCATGCAATACCCTAGGATCTATCATTCAATCTGGTTTCTCATTCCTAGGATTCATGCAATGCCCTAGGTTCTATTAATTGTTCCATAATTGTAACAAATTATGTTAATAATTTTAAAAGCCACTATACCAGCTACAACGGGAGTACTGGGGGCGTGGTCGGAAATCCCGCGCGCCTCCGCAACCCCCGAGACTGCAATGGAACGGGGTCCTAACACAAGGATCAAGCACAAGGAGTTTCTCAGAACAGTATATAATTACTGTAAACAGGTAGAGGATTTTATTTCGGAAAGAACGCAACTCGAAACGTGGAAAACGGACTCCGAACGGGCCCTAAACGGGTCGAAAACGACGAAACAGTCCAAAATCAGACGTCTGGAACCTCTTCCAGACATCTTAAAAGGTGGTTCAGAGGATACCTTCGCTCTGTGTAGTCCCTCAGACGTCCAGAAGCCTGAGGGGGCATCTGGCCTAGTTTCCAGACGTCCGATGGTCAACCCGAACGTCTGGGAGTCCTCTCCGTCGTCTGGCACTGCGGCCAGACGTCCGATTCGCGTTGGATGGCGAGTCTCAGAAAATGCACGTATCCACTCCTCGCTCTCAGTACGACGGGTCGCAGAAAAGGAAGAAGGACGAAAATAACTTACTTGCCAGACGTCTTCACCGTCGTCTAGTTGGAAGCCCAGATGTCTGATTCTGGAAAAACTTCTAGAATCAGAGCTCGACTCGCTCTCCACCCGCGACGCACGGCCGCGCCGCGCCTCGTCTGCCTGCTGCTCGAGCTGCAGCAGCCCTCCCACGTCACTCCACGCCCGCTGCTCCCCCGCCGGCCGGCTCTAGCTGCCTGGCAAGCTCGAGCCCTCACGGTTGAGCGTCTCCTCCCTCGCGCAACACCTCCCGCAACTCGCCGTGGCTGCCGCCGCTCGCTCTCGCACCGGCTGGAAGAAGGAGAAGGGAGCGGAGGAGATGAGAGTGAGGGAGAGGGTAAGGGCCTTATAAGGCCGCGCGGAGAGAGAGAGAGAGAGAGAGAGAGAGAGAGAGAGAGAGAGAGAGAGAGAGAGAGAGAGAGAGAGAGAGAGCGTAGCACTGTGCCTGCAGGAGGAGAGAGGGAAAAAGAGTGGCGTTCGCAGGTCTGTGCGCGCAGGCACGCAGACGCAATCCTGTGTGCCGCAGAAATTAAATCCCAGACGTCTGGAAGGGGTTCCAGACGTCTGGGCCACCTCCCAGATGTCTTAAAAAGACGTCTTGAAACCGCGTTCGTAACATGAGGTGTGTGAGGTGGACACTTGGGTGGTTGTGCCATTTGTGATGGTCAAGACTCATGAAATATGGAACGCCCAACCACATCATAAACCTCAATTTAAAGCTTCGTAATTCTTTTTTAGGCAAGTATTGCTTAATCCATCATCGATTCAAAATCATTATCGTTAGTCACAACAATCAAACAATAAGCAGGGCCTCATAAATGTGGAAAATGATGAAAGCTCTTAATTTGCTGACTCAGATGATCAATTTGCAAATTTGTATAAACCTTATTCAATAATTGCTAAAAGCTTTAGTTGGTATATATCTTGATCCTTTTCTTCAGATCCTTGTCATAATGAATTCCATTCTCAATTCAAACTGCACAACTATCAAAATATAGCGAGTATAACACAAATTAAGCCATTTAAATCAACCTGAATGAATTATAAAATCAATCACATTAAATGACAACATATATACCCAAATTCATCAACTCCATTCTCATTTACCATATCTCTAATTCCATAAAAAACTATTATGCAAGCATTCCACAAAAAGCATAATAGAAAGCACTGGCAAATCACATGAATGCTTCAAATAATCCACAAAATAAAGAAAAAGCAAATTGATACCTTGGCAAATGGCAAGCAAGGAGGGCAGATGGAAGGAGAGGACGATCGTGTGCGAGGAGTGGAGGAGCAACAACAGGGTGTCACCTTAAGGGGGACATGGGAGATGGCTGATGAGATGTTAGAGGTGTTCCAGTTAAAAACAATAGTAGGCGAGAAGAGCAGAATAACAACAATAGTAGGTGTCGAGGGTGTTGGGTTGAGGTGGGAGGGGGAGAGGCGGTGGGCAAGAATAGCAAAGCAGGAGCAGTAGCATCAAAAGCATACCAACCGTAGATGGCAATGGCTTGGGTTGAGGTTAGAGGTGGGGAGGAAGTGGGAGTAGAGATTGAAAGAGGGCGTGTGATTTTTAAAAATTTACCACTGATAAAGACAAGATTCAAATAAAATTTACCTCTAATGGTAAAAAAAATTTATTTAAAAAAATTAACCTTAAATAAAGTTTGAAAAGTTAAAAAAATATATAATTCGACAAATTCACTAAAAAAAAAGAAAATTTATGAATGTATCGTATTATTAATTATAAAAAAAATTTCCCGCGAGGTAACAATGAATTATTAATTTCTAATTACTATATTTAAAAAAATTCTTTGACTCTTTTTCAATACCTCGAAAAAGAAACACACACACGAGAAAGAGGAAAAGGTTAGGGGGTTCCGGAAATCTCAGCATCCGCTTAGAAGGAGAAGGAGAAGAAGCAAAGGAGCGGGGCGGTCGCCGCGGTCGTCGTCCTCTTCTTTCCTTCCTTCCTTCAGCCCAAAGAAGATGAGCGGCGGCCTCTCGGGATTCCGTAAGTATCCACCCTGCTCTCTAAACCCTAGAAATCCGACGACGACGACGACGACGACGATGATAGTTATTATTGCTCGATTTGATGAGGCGATGTTGATGATGATGATCTCAAAATCCAATTGTTTTTTTGATTTTTTTTGTTGGTTTCTTGAAATTGGTTGGACGATGTTCCGCAGAGAATGCGCCGGTGACGAGGGCCTTCGTCGTGGCGAGCACCGCCCTCAGCGTAATCTTGGCCGCCCGCGGCCGCCCTTCCGCTCTCGCCCTCTCCTACGAGGTGCGCCCTTCCTCTTCACCCGCTACCCCCGCACAATTTACCGCCTCCCCTGAGAAACCCCTTCGCGAATTCCACGCGGTTGGATTCAATGGGTGGATGCTGCCTGCCAGTTTCTTTTTTCTTCCTATATTTTGCTAGTCTTCCTCGCTAACTGGTGGAGAGGGATCTGCTGATCCGGAATTTTGGGAGCATCCAACTCTTGACCAGTCGGTCACTTAAGTGGAGAGGCACAAACATTGTTATTAACCATTTTTCCAATTTCCAAGTATCTATCTAGATGCGGTTACTAGTTTTGGAGAGAGGAAATAACTTAACTGTAGGGATGCTACTTTGCCCAAAACTTCTTATGAGGAGCGACTTTAAAGGCACTTCAGATGGCCAATTATGCATGGTCGACTACATGCAGCTCTTCCTTAGACCATAAGGGCTTGTTTGGATGATCTGTGATCAGGAAGAGAGACTAGGCATTCTTTTAGCTGCAAACGGTGATCCCCCCCCCCCCCCCCCCCCCCCCCCCCTTTTTTTTCTGAAAACGAAAAGAGGATGTTAATCCCCCATAAATTAATTAAAGGAGGCTAAAGGTTCCAAATATTACAGAGGGAGGAGGATGCATGCTTTACACCCTCTACAGAAACCCATTCTCTCTTAAAAATAGCACCATTACGCTCCCTCCAAATGTACCACAATAAGGTACAAGCCCTTCTAGTGGATCTCTCATCAGGAAGCAGATTATGAAGACTGGTCCAGAAGCTTGACGATGAGCCGTGGTTAATAGTCCTCGCTTCATAGGAAGATCAGCACTCCTTTGAAAAGATTCAAGTAAAGAAAATGTGTTCTATGTCCTTCAGGCCACCTCCACAGAGGATGTAGTTAAAATTAATGACCTTGTCACATTGGATGGTTGTTTCTCTATGCCTTTTGTAGTTGTCATTTTGCATTGGTAGTTGTGGAATTAGCTTGTAGATTGGTACTTTGTTCTTTACTTTTATCTTGATAGTGTTGATTGTGGAATTAGTGCTACTTAAAATGCAAGGTATCTCTAGTCAGTTTAGCAATCATCTATAAGTTCTTCGTCTATGAAGTTTCTAGTTTCTAAGTGGTTATTTGATGTGCAAGCTTTATGCTATCTCTAGTTCCTTGCCTTGTTGTCTCATGTTGTTCAAATTCTTGCTTTAGAATAAGACAAGGGTTGATTGCCCCTATATTTGAATCTATTACGTTATCTTACCTACTCTTGTCTTAACTATAGTTGGGTATAAAACATAAACAAGTTGCCATAACTTTGTTTTCAAGTAAATCTGCGTTCTAAGCCACAATCAAGTCTCTCGAGCAGCCCATCGCATTTTTGGCCAAAAACTCTGTTGTCCTACCAAATCCAATTTGGTTCCACTCTCTTTGGCCATCACACTCCTACTTTGTTTCTTGATTAAGTACCACTCTACACCCCAAATGGGAGATATGATCCCAAAAATCCCATTCTTCCCAGGTTCTATAGACATGTAACATTCCACATGATCACCTTTATAACAACACCTCGCACACTAGCTTTGACCAGGAATTGCCCAGTTTGGGGTTCTCTTGTTTGAAGACCATCCCATTTTGCTCAAGCTATATACACCAAATAAGAATGAGAGTTCTCCTTATGGTGTTCGCATCGGCGAGCACAGTGTAAGTTGGACCAAACTAAGGTTTAAAATGTCGATTTCGATATCGTTTTGATAAATTTCTAAGTGTATATTTCGGAGGCATGCTGAGGGTATGCCATGGAAATGTTCGTATTTTGACGTTAGATTTTGAAGCCTTGAAAATAGTTAATTTTGGAGGCACGTCAAGGGTATGCTGGATGCCAACGTATATCGACAAAAATGACAGTAGTCAAAATAATTAGAATTTCAAGGAAATCATATACTTAAAACATATTTATGTAAGAATAATAATGTTATATCTTAGTATTCATATGCAACGCATAGTCTATTATACAATGTTCAAGTTTAAGAATTAAATAATTACTGTTCGAATTGAATTAAGTCATGCAAAGATAAAAGATTCAAATATATAGTTTGTAGAAAATTATAGTAAAAATGTAAAAGTTAAAATTTAAATATCTAATCAATTGATTTTAAATTAATTTATCAGTTAATTTGAGATCTTTCACTATACAGATAGATTAACTAATTTGAATAGATCTAAATTAACATAACTATGTGTTGTGTTCACTATTTTTATTTATGTCACCTTTTATGAGTTATGTTTAGATCTAGTTGTATCATATTTATGTATGAAAAATATAAGTTGTCACCTTCAAACATGAGGCCATGGGTTTCTAGGTCGGATATTATCTTTGAAGTAAATGATGATTAATTTATAAAGTAAACAGGTCCTTCGTGTTTGCAATTTTCAGGTTTTATTCTTTTATGGATTGATGCAAGCTCTTTATTTTCTAATGCTAATCCAAACTTAAGATTTTATTTTTTTGAATTAAGCAAATGTTTTCTCAATTCTAAATTGTGATTAGACTTGTATGTTTGTAATAATAGTAGATGTAGAGTCTAGTATGTAGATCTCTTTTATAATTATGGATATGTGTAGAATCAAACCTTAAGAGAGCTGAAAGAGGAGCAGCAGCAGCGAAGATTCGATTTAGATAAGAATAGAGTAGCAACAATAGTGTGAGCAGCAATAGTAGTAGTAAAGAATGAGTGAATTGAGAGTGAGAAGCAGTAGTAGCAAGTTGAAATGCCGAGTGCATTTTGTCACTTGCTAACATTTTGGTGAAATTTTGACAACACTTCGTCAAAGTCCCTGTGTTTCGACATTATATTGATGTCGATATAGCCTAACCCCAAATATAGTTATTTCGACAATATGTAGTTAATTTAAATCACTTATAACAATAGGAATGGATAGAAGTTGGTTATTGAGATACCTATATTGACCTTAAAATATAGTAACGATTTAAGAATTGTATCTTATACTACCAATTTCTCCAAATTTATCGATATATTATCCATGTTTAGCAAAATATTGATGACACTCTTGTATTTCAACATTACATGTGTGCCGATACCGCCCCATGTTAGAAAAACCCCATTTCGTAGGCATGCTGTGGGCATGCCATTGGCATTTTAAACAATGGACCAAAACTTCGTGTTTGAAGAGTATGAGGGGCCAATTGGCCAAATGCAACAAAAACATAAGGTGAAAATGCATGTGAATGAGAGGTGCTCCATATCCTCCACTCCATCCCTGCAAAGGACACAAGCTTGGGCAACATCAGGTGCACACCTTTTCTAATAATCCTGGGTCACTACTCTCTTACTTCTTAGAACCCGCATAAAAATTTTTACCTTAGGAGGGATCTGCACCCCTAGATTTTCTTGCAATCTAAAGCCAAGCTTTGAAAGGTCAAGTAGGCCTTCCAAATAGAGAACTCCTCGTGTCACCAAATCCAACCATCTCTCCCAACCCCATGCCAAATCCAACGAAGAGTTTGTAACATAAGTTTGAGGTCATGCATTCTAGCCTTTGATAGCGAGTGTGTCAAAGGAGGTAACCAACAATTATCATAGTAACATTCCGTAATCGATACCAAGGAGTTTGTAGAGAGGGCAAATAAGTAAGGGAAGAGAAGTGGCAAAACTCCAGTTGGTGGCCGTTCATTTGTCTAAAATCTAAACTTGGTGCTATCACCTGATAAACTCTGACAATGTGGCCTGACTTGTCCCAGTCTTATGCAACCCTTTCCAAAACTCCGAGGAACCTGCCATGGAAATCCTCCTGGCATTCCAGTTGATGGTATTTCCATATGAATGGCAAATGATAGCTTTCCAGAAAGGCATTTGTGGCCCTACAAGCTGGAGGGTTTATTTGGACAAAAGAGCATCATTCATGACATGAAGATTCAGGACTCCAAGCCTTTCTCCTTTGGTCTTCATTTCTCCTCCTATGCAACAAGTGGCAAAAAGTGATCACCCAAATCAGAAGCCCAAAGAAACTTCCTCCTTTTTCTTTTATTTTTCTTTCTTCTTTCTTTCCCCTTTTCTCTCCCTCTTCCCCCTTTTTCCCCTTAAAACATAAATGCATAGGCACGAACAGTCTGAGGAAGGCCATCATTTAAACTCAGCCAAGCGGGATCTGGGGCTCGAAACTGGGGTAGACCATGACTAAATCAAGAGACGTTTAGAGTTCTGGACATAATGGCAGTGCTCAGAAGACTGTAGCTGCTGCAATTCTAGACTGAGTTATAGATAACTTTATGATTTCTTGAATTTCAGGAAATGCTGGATAACTTGAAGGTGTTTCTGAACTTTTCTAAAAACTTGTGGAAAACTTGTACAGCTCACAATTTATCAAAATTCAAGAAGTGCTGGACTTCTCAAACTTTTGAAAATGCTTGGAAAGCTTGTGCAGATTTACAATTTACGAAACTCCTTGCCAAAAAAAACTGACAAACTTGGACTGATTTGTAAACCTGGTAGTTTTTGGGCTAACCTGGAACAAATACAGAGAAACCTTGAATGGAGAGGCCAGTAAAATTCTTTTTTATTATTTTCTCCACAGGATGTTCTATCATGCTTTAGAATGCCCAGATATAATAGGAATTGTTAGAGCATGTAGCCAGAAATGCACCAAAAAAATATGGCAGAGAATATAGAACCAAACTTCATTTGAACAAAGAAGGCATGCCTCTCCACTTTCTCCTCTCATCTCAAGACTAAATCAGGAGTATAAGCAGAGTGCATTGGGGGAACTTTTCTTTCTCATCCATTTCTTCTTCCTCAAGGAAACCAAGCTTAGCCATTCCAGTTGTAACTCATCAAGAAAATAAAATAATGGACTCACTCACCTCCCTTTTATATGTTCTTCTCCACCATTAGAACTCCGAGCAGACAACACAATTAGGAAACAAGAGAATCACAAGGCCCAATGTTGTGGATTATGTTGAGTTTCCAAATTTTCCAAATCTTGCAGATTTCATAAGATTGTGTGCCTTTGCAGGCTTGCGGCAGACAGGAATGCCCAGGTTTTATATTGTTGAGAATGTATGGAGACAAGTGGAGGCATCTGGAGACCATGTGCTGGGAATAGCTTGTTAGATGCCATCTTCAGGGATTTGTAAAGGTTGCTTTCAAGGATTGGGAGTTTCTAACCACAGATGGACATGCTTGATTTTTTTATGTTGGAATAGGGGAAGTTCTGCTATTGGAGAGCTTAGAAGCGTTTCATAGTTTTGACAGCGTTGGAGATGGCAATGTTGGTTCACATTGTTACTGAATTTAGTATTTAAACATTCCTATGAAATACTCTCCTAAAAAAAAAAAAGATTCATTTGAAAATCAGATCTCTGCTTGGTTCTGCTGATGTGGAGGGTTAGCAAGCAAGGTGATGCAAGAAAGATGGGACTCCTAGTTTGATTCTACTTCTACTTGTATGGCAGTTCAGATAAAGTCTTCAACATCTTTTCTTTGATTGTTTTCTCAAAAAAAAAATCTTTTCTATGATTGTAGTTTCGCAAAGGCAGTTTGGCAGCAGGTTGGTGATATGTCTGTTAATTGGTTGTCTTATGCCAACTTCTGGAGCACTTTAAGGTCTCATTTGCCACAAAATGTTGCCAGGTGAATGAAAATTCTGTGGTTTTGGTTTATATGGCTGCAGTGGAGCAGGGTAGCTTTTAGAAAAAGAGAGGCCTTGGTTGGAAAGTGTTGCTTGGGGAGACGATATATTTTTCAAGCTTTGGCTGAACTTCTTGTAACTCTTCTTTTTCAGTAGGTTTACCATATGGTTTGGATGGCTATTGAACTCTATGCCTCTTTTTCAAAAAAAAAAAAAATTTAAAGGACTTTGCTAAAGCAATTTCAAGCCGAAATTGCAGATGTGATTTTGCATGCTTTCGGGAACAGATGGAGATAGAAACAACAGTGCAATGTGATTTCCCAACAATACATCAATTTCTGTCTGCTTTCCATCATTGAATGAATGCATCACAAGGTCTAGAATCAGATCTCAATGTGTTTAAGATTTTTGATTCCTAATCTCTTTCATGGAGTGTAGATAAAAAATCAAATGATACTGATTATAACCAAACAACAACGTGAAATTTGGAAACGTAGTTGCAATGTAGCACAAGAAATTGGGGAAAGGCCATGGCAGGAGACCAGGAAAAAAATTTGAAGATCTGCAGGTCAGGAGTCTGGATGTGCATATCTCTCAAACTTTTTGAAAAGAGTTTGAGAGATATGCATGTCCCAAATCCTGATCTGCAGATCTGTATCTCTCAAACTTCACATTTCTAATTTGTTCTTTCCTCCATGTCTGGCTTCTGCTGAGTTTTTTTCTTGAGATGTGACTTCTGATGGGATTGATTATATTTTTTCATAACGAAATCTGACCTTTATAGATAGATTGAGTGTGTTTGCAAAGTTGACACAATGAATAATGGCAGAAATGAGGATCATAATTCATTGAGAAACCCTAATCCTAAATATATAAAGGATTGTGCAAAGTTGCAAGTGAGCCCTCAAAGAAAAATAAAAATGGCAAAACCAAATAGAGATATAGATAGTGAACCTAAAACTCAACACTTCTTCTCAAGTTAGAGTATAGATATAATATATATAGGATTGTGCAAAGTTATAAGTGAGTCCTCAAAGAAAAATAGAAATAGCAAAACCAAATAGAGATATAGAAAGTGAACCCAAAACTCAATACTTCCCTTCAAGTTAAAGCATAGATATCTATCGTGCTTAGCTTGGAATAATATATGTCAAATAAGGGCTTTGGAAGTGCTTTGGTAAACATATATGTTGTCTGGTCTTGAGAAGTGACATGAATGGTACAAATAAGTCCCTCCTAAATGAGATATCTTGTGTAATGACACTTCATTTCAACATGTTTTTTCCTTTAATGAAACATAGGATTATTTGCAATATAAGAGGCAGCTTTGTCATCACATCTCATTTTCATGGAAGAATTAATGGAGATATGTAGATCACATAGTATAGATCCTATCCACATTATCTCTTCAGTAGTCTAAGCCACGTAATAATATTTATACTCAACACTTGACCTGGAGACAACTCCTTTGCTCCTCCAAGTCACTAGATTCGCAACAACATACATGCAAAAACTTGCTGTGGACTTTCTATCATCAAGACACCCTGCATAGTCTACATCTGAGTTAGCAACAATGTCAAGAAGGTACCCTTTATGAACAAGAGTCCCTTTGCTGGCGATGATTTCAAGTACCTGAGTATCATTATGGTTGCATCCCAATTTATCTTAGTTGGCTTGTGCATGAATTGACTTAATTTTCAACTGTTAATGAGATGTTAGGACGTGTTATGGTCAAGCATAGTAACTTCCCAACCAAAGCCCTACTAAACAGGTGAGCATCAACAGGTGCTGCATTTTCATCATAAAGATGAGCCCTTGGATCCATTGAGATATGTGCTGGTTTCACCCCCAACATACCAGTCTCCTGTAAAAGATTAGTAGCATACTTTTTTTGGGATAACACAACTCGTTTATTAAGGGCAACTTTGATCCCAAGAAAGTGCCTAAGTGGACTTAAGTCCTTAATAACGAAGTTCTTGGCTAGGCATTTCTTCAATGGACAAATCCCTCAAGTATCATTCCTAGTAAGTATAGTGTCGCCAACATAGACTAACATCACCACAATTGCTTGAGATGTCTACTGCACAGATGAGGAATGATTTGCCAAAGATCTACGAAAATCATGGGTCTCAACAACCTCGGATATCTTTTGAAACGATGTCTTGGGACTTTGCTTCAACCCATAGATCGCTTTGCAATGGCAACATATGTTCCCTTAGACTTAAAACTTGGTGCCTGCTGCATGTAGACCACCTCCCATAGATTATAAAGATGGTGTTCCTTACATTTGGTGGGTGAAGAAACCATTTCTATTGGACTACTACAAAAAATCAAAATCCTAAGTGTAGGGAGTCGAGCCACTGGTGAGAAAGTGTTAAAAAAATTCATCCCATAAGTTTGTCTGAATTCCTTTGCAACGAGCGAGCCTTGTATTGTGCTATTGATCCATCCAGGTTGTACTTCACAATAAAGACCTATTGAGCATTAGATGGTGGGTCATAAGCTCCTAGGTAGCATGAGACTTAAGGGCATGCATCTCTTCCGTAGTCTATCTCCATTGTGGATCCAATAAGGCCTAATGGTGAGATGTAAGGATTGATGTTGCAGATAGTGCCAGAGATAACTTCCTAAAGATGTCCTAAGGCATGCCATAGAGACATGCTTGGAAATGGGATGCATGAGGTAAGTATGGCATCCCTTTTGTAGAGCTATTGGCTAGTTCCAGTCTACTCTAGTACCATGGCCATTGTTGGTAGCTGCCTGCTTATCTACATCTAAAGTATCTATCACTAGGCTATTTGGCATATCATCCTCTAATATATCATCTTAGCCATCTAGACCTATATTTTCTTCATGGGTTGATGGTTGTGTAGGTTCAGGAGTAAAAGGAAGATGGTTAGGAGTCTTATAGGACTTGTGGTACCTAGGGTTTGGAGTGATGATGATTGGAATCTCTTTTAAAGGGGTAGCATGCACTGACATAGGTACCATATCAGGAACCATATTTACACACGATTCTGCTGTGCAGAAATATGGAATTGACTCAAAAAATGTCACATTTGTACTAATATATGACGTTGTTGGAGAGGATCATAATACTGATGCCCCTTTTGTGACTTAGAGTATCCTAGGAAGACATACTTTATCACTTTAGGGGCTAACTTATCTCTAATAGGACCATGAAGATGAACAAACGCCATGTATCCAAATACACGGTGCTGAACGAAGAACAGATCTCCATATGAATATAATACTTTTATTGGGATCTATTCATCAAGTGCTGAAGATGGCTTGTGATTGATAAGGTTACATGCTATAAGAACCACATCTCAATATGTTTAAGGTACACTTTTGTGGATCAATAGTCCTAGCAACATTTAAGATGTGGCGGTTTTTGCGCTTGACAGCACCATTTCGTTGAGAGATATGTGGACAAGTCATTTGTTTATTATTCCTTGTGACTTGTAGAAGTCACAAAGAAACAAGGTGCGAAACTCCAAGGCGTTGTTAGAATGAATAATTTTGGTGATTGCCCCAAATTATGTCCTCATCTCCAAAATGAAATTTTTGATGATCATCCCTATATTAGATTTTGCTTCAATAGACAAGTCCAATGTGAATAGTTGTTGATAATCACCAAATAGTAGCACTGCCCCAGTCTATAAGGAACACAACTAGGACCTCAAACATCCAATGTAAAGGAGCTCAAATAGGGACCTAGATCTCTGAGTTTGACCAGATGGAAACATGCTTTTGTGGTATTTCCTTAATTTGCGTGCTTTTCACTCAATCCTTGCACTTGGGGAAATTGGAGAGATAATGTGACAAAGCTTAGAAAGAGGAGGATGACTAAGTCGCAAGTGCCACTAAAGAACATATGTAGACAATAGGAACTGCAACATGGGCAACAAATGGAGACTAAACTAGCCTGTACACTCCTTAACATATTTCACCAATGATCTAGGATTTCTTGAAAAATGCATGAAACACCATCAAATATAGCATGATAGGTCAATTCTATCATGATTTTACAGACTGAAGTAAACTGATGGGAAATTCGAAAACATGGAGAATGCTTGAGAGTCACATGGTCGGGGTAACCATGACATCCCCTCGACCAGTGATGGGAGAATGTCTCCCATCTGTCATTTGAACTATCCATCCTTTCAGAAGCTATTGAAAACAACTGAAATGACGTGACGCGTTAGAATCTACAAGTCAATCAGAATCACGTGTATTGCCTATCTGAACAAACATAGCAACATGACTAGATATGCACGACGCTCCAAGGCTATGCAACTCTCTTGCATTTGTGCCACTCTTCTCTACGGGTTATGGTTGAAGCGAGATGCATTCCTTGTATTGACCTTCCACTTGTGACCATTGATTGTAGTCGATTTCATCCAACGTTATCATTGGACCAAATAAAAGGCTCTCGTGGGCCCCAATCTTTGTCACTTGGCCCAAAATCACTTGCAATGAATCCTTCGGTGCCATCTTCTCCTCAAGTAGAGCCAAAATGGATCAAAAAAGAGTGAAAAGAGAGCTTTATTGCATCAAAAATCACAATCAGATCTGATGGTGGAGAAATAGTGCCTCCTTTGTCTTAAAATACCACTAGGATGCACTGTAGGGATTCACAAGAGGGTCGTACAGCACTTGGTGATCAAGAAGGACCCTTAGGAAGCAACCACAATTGGCGGTGAGGCCAAGGGGGACCATTGGGCGGCGGCAGCAGCCACCGGCAACAGCAGAAATGGCTGCTAGCATCAACTGTGGTCAGGACTGCCCCCTACTGGATCCTAGGGAGGTCCCCAATACACGGCCTTCGAAGCCAGGTGGTGGCAGCAGCAGTCAAGTAGGGCTAAAAGGACACCCAGAGGCAGCGGTGTAGCAAACTATGGGGCAATTTCTGGTCAGTTGCCGGTGAGGGTTGTTCAGCAGTGCTCGCTGGAGGGGTCGCCAGCTGGTGGTGGTCTGCTGATGGTGGTGGTGCCACCGTCTGATGGTGGATCAGTGTAGTTCCTTGGAAATCTATGGCTAGGGCTTCCCAATTTGTTTTGTTTTTGTTTTTGTTTTTTTTTGTGGAGAAAAGGAAAGAGAATGTGAATCAAGGCGGGTACCGAACAAGGACCACTATTTTGATACCAAGTTAAAGAAATGAAGATCATAATTCATTGAGAAATCCTAATCCTCAATATATAGAGGATTGGGAAAAGTCACAAGTGAGCCCTCAAAGAAAAACTGAAATAGCAAAACCAAATAGAAACACAGAAAATGAACCCAAAACTCAACAATAGCACCATGAACACTGCTTGATAAGTAAACAATGACACCGTGAACATCATCTTGAACAGTATATTTTGGAGGACTTCTCTTGTCTGTGTTGGAGGAAGTAGTAGCCAATGTGGCACAGTTTTTCTCAGAATGCAGCTTTGCAAGATGGGTTTGTGAGAGTTGCTGAATCCAATAAATTGATATCACGCCCCAGATAGTTTTTAGACCTCCTTCACCATGAAAGGCGTGGAAATGGCTCGGTTTTTTTAGATCTAAACTAGAGAGGGCAAGGGCTCTAGGCTCTAGCTATCTTTTGGTCCATTTGGCTTGAGAGAAATAGATTGCTTTTTGAGTGGATGAGGCCCTATGCAGAAAATGTTGTGTATGTGCTTTGTACCCAGCCTGTTTTGGTGTCCACAAACATCCTCGTTTTTTTCCCCTCTGAACAGATGCCCACAATATGTTAGGTGTAATCTTTCTTTATGATTGGTGAATTGAGGGGCTACTAACTCCAAGTAGCCACCCTTCCACTTAAAAAAAAAAATCCCATTGATTAAATCCCATGGAGTCCTTGATGAGAAGCAGATATCCTTTCTTAAAGCACAATGCAATTATTAACTTCAGACACAATGTAGTATATTGTAAAGAGGCGATCTTCTAATTGATAAGTAAAATTTGGAGTAGTCACTACCTCTGAGTGACTATACTCCTGAAAAATAAGCTTCAGGATGATACATTCTTACATCTCTATAAGAACATGAAATGATATGAACAATAAAAAAAGAAAACACTAGGCCAAGCTAAACAGCATTGCATGAACCCTGAAAAGAAGACCAAGAATTGATGCTCCTTACCATCTACAAAAATACTGATAATAAAGTGCAATAACAAAAAAGACTACAAGAACTTGATTCACATGGAAATTTCTTTCTAATATAAAGAAAAAAAGTGCAGGAACAGCACAAATAGCACTGTTTCCTCATTGCTTCTTCCCAACGATATATGGAGGTACAAGGTTGTATGCATAGACCCCTTCACCCCTAACACATCTGTAACAAACTTTTTGGAATGGAAACAACACATCTGTGACAAGATGGGATGCCCAAAACAAGTTTGATGGGAATAAATATAAGATCCACATAGCAACCTCCCATGCATCTTCACAAGATCCATTAAACAAACAACCACTCATCCCTTGAAAATTTCTTTTGGTATGATCAATGAGGAGGGTACTAATTGTTCTTGGGTGTCATATATACTGAGAGATAGCCTACTAATCGTCTATTCTGGACCCTACTAATCGTCTATTCCAAGCTTTCTCGTTTTGCTAAGTCCATTAGCTAAAGAGAGTTGAATGCCATTTTTTGAGAGAGTGAAGTTAAACAAGTGGCCCTTATTTGCGGGTGCTCGTCTGGTTCCTTTGAAGTCTATCCTTTCAGATTTCTTGATCTATTTCATGTCTTTTTTCTGTCTCCTGGTAAAGGTGGAAATGAAATTGGAAAGGTTGATGTGACTAGTTTTGGCAACAGGGACAATGTTCCCTTGGTGGCATGGAACATGGTACGTTATGGATGGGGGTGTTTTGGGTGCAGATCATTATGGAAACAAAGTAGATTGCATGTATTATACAACATTCAAATGCTAATTTCAATGTCCTTTCACCATGCTAGAAAAACATCATATTGATGGCAAATCAAGAAAATCTTCAAAAAGTAAAAATAGCTTAAAATAGTTATCTTCAACTCAAATTTCATAATATCTAGATTTTAGTAATTATTATATGCATAATAAATGCTTAGGAAAATTGGAGGGGTTTCATAACTTTGGTGCATTCACATAAAACAAGCTATCTTGAGATATATTACCAGTGAAGATTCTTAGTGCTGGATTTTAAAGTATAAACACATGTATAATTCTTGGAAGTTACCATTTTGATGGTAATTAACACTTTAACATCATAAGTAATTTTTTTTGAAAAGGGAAAGGGTAGTTATCAACCGGATAACCACCCAAGAGCTATATTAATAAAGGCCTAGAGAAGTGGCTGGATCACATATTACAAGCCTAAAAATTTGTCAAAGAAGAAATGCAAGTAATAAAATTCTCAATGTATGGATGTTGCTCCCCAAAAATTGCCGCATTCCTTTTAAGCCAAATGCCCTAGAGCATCGCTAAAGCCTTTGTCTTCTCCTTCGTTCTAAAGGTGTTTTGACCACTAATCTAGGCTCCACTTCTAAAGGACCTCCAAGAATTAGCAAAGTTGGAATGCGTTATCTAGTTGAAACCAAAATGTCTCCAAACTTGCGAAGAAAATGGGCACTTGAAGAACAAATGGTCCACATCCTCATTTTCCACCAAACAAAGCTGACAAGCCATCTCTGCATCTGACACCCATCTAGCTCTCCAAACTCGCGTCATAAGCCTTCTTCTCCAGAGCAACCAAGCAAAAATTTTGACCTTCAAAGGACAAGAAGCCAACCAAATTTGTTTGCAATCCCTAATGAAGTCTACATCCGTCATCATACCATTGGCACCTAGTCTTCCATAAAAATTATCATCATCCTACAAGAAAGCATCAACGCCATCTTCTAGTTGATATCTCTCCAACTCTTGGAACATAATTTGAAGCTTCTGAATCCTCTAATAAGATAAGTTCCCTCTAAAAGAGGGGCACCAAGATCCCTCCGAATAATCAGCCACCTTGACCTCTGATCGTGCCGTCGTAGTCAGAAAATACGTGGAATTTTTAAATTTGTAAACTGAACTCAAAGAATTTTGCAAATAGAAACGGGAGTTCGAGTTGTTCGTAGGGAGGTAAAATTAGAGTTACTATCATAATCAAAACCCTTGAGGAAATATTTTTGGTATTTTTTTATTTTGTAATTTTTTTGATATTTTTGATATAAGGAAACTTATCAAATATGAGGAACGAAACTAACTACAAAAATGAAAGCGAGAACTTGCAGGAATTGAAACCTAAACACAGAAGCAAATAAATGCAAGTAAACAAAGAGATGAAATATAAATTGAAATTTTATTGCTAATGGAATCCTGATTACAATCGGAAGAAAGATTGCAACTAGAACAAAATACTAGAACTAGAATAAAAAAAACTACTAGAAATAAAGTTGCTACTAGAACAACTAGAAATAAAATGCAAATTAAAAGTAAATAGAGTAGAATTGCGGAGGTGGGTGCAGAAGCTTCAGATAGCGGTGGAGAGTTCCACCTGATCTTCTTGCCTTAGAGGAAGTAGCGGAGGATGCAGAGTTGCAAATATGAAGAGATCGTGTTAAAATAATTGAGGTTGAGAGTTGTGGAGAGGGAGATATTGGTAGAGGAAAAATAATGGGAGACGAATCAGAAAATTTGGAGAGAGAATTGTTGGTGGAAAGAAAATAATCCAATGGAGGGGGAAATTGCTGGAAGGGGAGATTAATCAAGGAAATAATAGATGGAGGAGAGAGAGAGTTGATGGGAGGAGGTTCGTCTTGGAGATATGAATGTGGGATAGAGAGAATTAATGGAGAAGGGTTGTTGGAAAAATAATGGGAAAGAGAGGGAATAATCGAGAGATGAAGGTGTGAAGGATGATTATCGAGAGAGAGAGAGATTGGGAGGGGTTGCATCGACTGAAAATAATAAGAGAGATCTAGAGATAGGGGGGTTGGGATATGGATTAAATAATAAGGGCTGGCTGTGATAGATGTGGGATTTTCGTCGGTAGAGAGATTTGACATTGGAGATAAGTCGTAGGGTTACGTTGGGTGGATTTGTTGATGGGTTTCGTTGAGGTGATATGGGATTGGGTGTTACGTAAGGATAGGATGCATGGGTTTTACGTGAGGATAGGATTAGGATAGGGTGTTGAGGGAAAGGATACGTGAATGTGCATGTGGATTTTGCATGGTGTATGCGTTGAGTGGGGTTTGGGTTGGGTTACATAAGGTTTTAGAGGGTATTGACGTGGGTTTTGTTTTCATTGGAAATGATTTGGTATTTGAAGTTGCCCGGGTATGGGAATTAACGTGATGTGCACATGTTGGTGGTGCATTGAATGGGTAGGTGAACTTGGAAGTATGGGAGCTCAATTGTATTCAATCTGAAGTAGAGCTTCAACTAGAACATGAAATTAGCTCTTGCAAGGACAAACAAATGTACGTTAATATACAATATAAAACTAAACTATAAAATGCAATAATTGAACAAAAAATGTGTTATTTGCATTATGATGCATTAATGACTATAATGTACTAACCTAATTCAATTATGCTTAAAATACCCTTAAACTATCATGAGTTAGGCATGCATTATAGAAATAAATAGGAATATATCAACCTCCTTACAAGTGGCTAAAGTGTAGAGTCTTAAAAATCGATCCATCAGCTTCCCTTGACCCATCTAATCATCCAACCAGAAGTGACAAAAGTTGCTTGTGCTAATATAGGGGGGAAAAAAGCTTTGTATCTTAGGCACCACCAAAGACAAGCTCCTAAAAAAGTGTGAAGTACCACTCAGGGGAGACGACAAGAAATCCCAGTTCATGGAGTTACCATAGCAAGCCAAGAGAATCTTTCCCAATAAGTCTTCCTTGCGCTCAAGCAACTTACTAATCCACTTAGCCAGAAAACTATCATTCATCTTCTCTAGGTCTCTAACTTCCAAACCCCCAGGCTTTACAGGCTTACAGACCAATCTCGCCCGCTTCCCAACCGACTCATAGTTCGTCTAGAAGAAATCTCTCATTAGACTTGAAATCTTCTTTTGGATTGTATATGACAACTTTAGAACCGATGTAAAATAAGTAGGCATGGAAGACAAAATTGCTTTTAGGAGCACCAACCTTCCTCCTTTGGAAAGAATCTTAGACGCCCAACCTGCTAGCCCCCTCTCCATCCTTTGTACCGAAGGGGCCCACTCTTGCAGACAAGGGAAGGCCTAAATAGGGAGATAGACAAGCATCCACCCGCTGTACCAAGAGCCGCATTGCATCTGGTAGCCTCCTCATTCATCATCTGAATGGGGACAAAGGTTGACTTTGAGAAGTTTATTTGTAACCTCGACACCTCACCAAACAGCTCCAAAAGAAATTGCATCCTTCTCGCCTCTATCTTAGAGCCCTCCACAAAGAACATGTCATTGACATATTGAAGCATCGTGATCTTTAACCAATCCTCCAAAGAGAAGCCCTTAATTATACCCCTTTCGCATGCCCTAGCAATGGACCTTGCTAGAACATTTGTCGCCAGCACGAACAGCATTGGTGCTAAAGGGCACCCCTGCCTAACTCCTATCCTTAGTTGTATCTATCCACCTGCCAGATTCCCATTAACAGGAATGGAAAGCGATATTGTCGTCACACACTACTTCATCTAGTCCACCCACCGAGGAGGAAAGCCCCTCTTTACCAAGAATGCTTGAATAAAAAACCATTGCACCAAGTCATTTGCCTTCCTGAAATCCACCTTCTAAAGAAATGCCCTCCCCCCCTCCCTCCTGCAAAAGTTCAGAATCTTTGAAGCAATAACAAAACCATCAAGGATACTACGGTTTGGGACATAAGCCATTTGCACACACGACACAATTCCTTCTAGGACTCTTCTCAGCCTATTAGCAAGCACCTTTGTCACAATGAGCTAGATCGCATTGAATAACATGATTGGCTTGTACTCTTCAATACTCTCCGCCCCATCCTTCTTGGGCAAAAGGAACAAGTGTTGGTACAAGGGTACCATGATCATTGATTTTTGATGATAACAAAGCACTTGTGATTTAACATTTGTATTTGAGATTTAGTTTTCAGGTCAAAATGTAAATGGTAGCAAGTATGAAAGAGCTCAAGCTCAAGATCATGGAGGAGCTTGATGGAGTAGAAAAGGGTCAAGGAGCTATGGAGGAAGAAGATCGATGGAGTGTTGGACTCAAAAGCTTGAAGAAGATAGAGAAAGAAGAATATGATAAAGTTTTTGTATATGTACTTGTCTTTTATTTGTTACTCTTTTCATTGCTTTAGATTCTTTGTAAAGAGCTCAAAATATAAGTACATTAGTCCTAGGAACACTTATCCATCCTTAGGACACTTAGGCAAATCCTAGAATTGACCTAGAAAACCAAAACAGCATTCGGTCAGGCCTATCAGATATCCAACCATGATGACAGATGTCTGATAATGACTCTTAAGTTGTTTGATACTTAGATCAGACATCCATTAACAAAATAGCTTGCCTTAGCAAAATAAACACTTAGGCTTTAGATGACCAGGGTTATACCCAAACGTCCATAGGTCACTACAGACGTTCGGAAACACCTTTACACGTCTAATTACTTGACCGTTGGTCTATTGATGCTCTTGTTGAAATATAATCTTGTTGAGACACTTAATCCATATTTTATTATTATTCCTAGACATTCAGAGAGCCTTCCAAACATCTGATAAAGAGGCATTGGACTTTATTAGACCAAATCTAACTATTAGCTTCTCGGGAAATTAATTCTCAAAAGTTCCTTTATCATTAGACATTCAATAGCCTGTCCAGACGTCCAGAAAGATGTTTGATTACTTTTCACTAGATCCCTATTTGGATCGGGTCATTTCCATAAACCATCCCCCACATTATTAGATGCCCAATATTAGTATCAGACGTCTTAAAATTCCAATTCAGACATCAGATCTATATTGACAAGATCCCTGTTTAGATCCAAACAAATCCAGGAGAACCACCCTTTAGAATTAGACGTCCAAAACTTAAGTTAGACATCCAATATACCTTGAACAGATGTCTGGCAATATTATTAGCTGTCTGATTATGCTGTCAACCTAATTATGACCCTGATTTTGGCCTGATTTTTCTTGGAATTAATCCCAACGTCTAGGAGCCCTTTCCCAAGCCTTCGTGAAGGTTTCTAAAGCCTCTATAAATAAAGGAGGACCTCTCATTTGTGAAGGACACCTAGAGAATACTTTCCACCTTATACACATTGTGTGAGAGATCTAAAATAGAGAAACTTAGTTCTTGCTCTCAAGACTTGAATTTCTCATCCGAGAGCAACGACCTGTTGTGCTTTCACGACAATCTACTTCCGTAAATAGGGAAGTCTCTTTGCCTATAGAAGCTTAGGTTGTATCATTGTTTTGTTTTTTGGTTAGGTACTCACGTGACAAATTCCCATCTCTTTCGTGAGACAAAATACTCTTCGTGAAGAAGAAGGGTTGAGGTGCACTACCCTCGTGCAAGTAGTGTGGTTGTAATTGAAGATTGTATCACCCTCGTTTAAAGTGATACATTAGTGGATTTGATCTACTCGATAGATCGGAAAATCCCAAGTTGAGAAGACTTTGGTGGTAGTTTTTATCCTTCGGGTTTTCACCTAAAAATTCTCGTGTCATTGTGGTGAATGATTATTGTGTGATTGCATTTTACTTTGTATCAGATTTCAATTACACTTTTCATCTCCTCTCTAGTGGAATTTCAACAAGAAGAATCTATCAAGCCTGTTAAAACTAAGATTACCATTAGCAAACTCAACAACTACCACAAGAATGTCCTTAAGTAGAGTCCAAATTTCCTTATAAAAATGCATAGGAAACCCATTAGGACTGGGGTTGCTATCAGCATTCAAACCCCAAACACCCTACGAACTTCATCTTCATTGGAAGGTGATGCAACATCGTTGTCCTGCTCCCTACTTATGGTTGGGACCCTCTCTCTAGACCACTTGCAACTCCCACCTGTTCCCCTTCTAGTGAACTCCCTGTAATGTTCTGTTGCCACCCTACCTACAACATCCCTGCCTACAAACTTTGTGCCATTGACATGTAGTTTGTCAATCTAATTTTTCTGCCATCTTCCAGAGGCCACCATATGAAAGTATTGGATATTGGAGTCCTCCTTTAGTCACTTCTGCCTGGATCTCGTCTTCCACTCAATATTTGCCTTCTAATCCTCCACATGGACAATGCTTAAGTGCATAGCTCTAGACTCTCGACCCACCTTAGATAGGAGTCCTAAATCCTCCACCCTATTTAACCTCGCAATCTTTTCCAGGGCCTTATCCTTTCTCTCACTCCATTCCTCCCTAACCTGCCTCCTATAAGTCATGAGGGATACCCCTAGCTCCCTTAGCTTAACCTCCAACCTTGTTGCTGACGACCCATCTGACTGGAAAGATCTCCACTTCTCCTCCACTAGCCCGCTAAACCCCTTCTCCTACAATCATGATCTCTCAAACTTGAAGTAGGTGCCAAACTGCCACCTTCATTTGACTGCCACAATAACTGTGTGTGATTTGAGAATGGCCTCTCCAAAGGACGAACATCTTCCAGTGGGAAAGCTCGCACAATTTCACAAGTAAATTTTTTTTTAATCAGTAAATTTGTTATGTACTATAATTATCTAAGTAAGTGAGGCTTAAGCTAATATTCTATGGGTTAAATGGACTTAGATTTGCGTAAGATAGGCTTGTACAAGTTTATATTAGCTATAAGCCTAGCACAACCTTAGAGTCTTCTGCGTGGCTGAGAATTAATGGAAGTAGAAAATCTAGTTATGGATGAGTGATGTGGAAGACAAATGTTACCTGCTAGCTGTCAGGCTTGACGAGATCCTTTGGAGGAGAGGAGGCAAGCCAAACTCCAAAATAAGAAATGATAAAAGAAATGAGATTATTAAAAAAGTGACCTCAAAATTATAAACAAACTTACAAAAGGCGATATGTGGAGAGTCCTTGAAGCTGCTTCCTGATTTTGCCACATGTTGCTCCATTTTGCCCCATTTTGTGCAAGTTTCTTACCCTTGAAAATGACACTCCATGTGCATTTGCCACTATAATTTAAAACCTTGATATCATGGGTGTTGGTGGTAATAATCTAAGTTCTTCACTTGCTGCAGGGGATATCTCAACTGGGTGAGTTGTAGTCCTGTTCCTAGAGGATCATTTGGCTTTTGGAAGAGTTTGTCTTGCATAGGTTACAGGTTGACACTCTCTTTGCACTGACTTTGCAGCCTTGCACACATTCTTCCTTTTGAAGTGGATGGCTCGTCCTTGAGTAGTTCATTGGTCCCTCCTACACTTATGAGATTGGCTTTGGATCAAGGGTTTTTTTTTTTGTGGTGTTTTCTTCAGCCTCTTGTGATATTAGCTTAGGTGGATAGGCCCCAGCTTTTGTTTCTCCTCTCTCTTACCAGTGCCTGAAGGATTTGCCAGTGATACTGGAGTTGTTTTCTGGTGCATGCGCAAAGGGAGTATGCTGATGCTTCAGCGTGGGAGGTGGATGCCTTTTTCTTCTCCATCAAGATGTCAATCTTAGACTATATTGCCTTGCCTATCATGGTTCCTCTCTTGGTTGGGAAGTATTATCTTATTTGGGTGACTGACCATATGCTAGAAGATTGTACTTTTGCATGGCAACTACGCTGAGGATGAATTATTCAAAGGAATGCCATTCTAGGTGGATGCCTGGAGCAGATCAGCTTTAGGGTTTCTGCAGGTTGGCAGATGAATATATTATACACCTTTTCTTCGCCTATGGCTTTGCTTGTATGGGTGGGCATACTTGAGAGCTCAAAAAGCCTTCATCTTTGGTGATGCTTGGCATGGTAGACTGAACCAAGGTACAGTAGTTATGGGACCAATGAATGCGTGAAGATGCTGGGTGCTGTTTTGCCCATTTGGTTGGAAAGGAATGGTGTCCTTTTCAAGGATATGAGGCCCTATGCGAAGGATCTGATCCATTATGCTTTGTATTTGGTTTCTTCATTTGTGGGAACATCATATTATAATATGCTGGAGCCTTCTATTAAGCTCTGCTGTAGATTTGTGACTCTTATAACATGTTGTAACCTTATACTTTAGCACTAGTATAGATGGATGACTATTGACCTTGAGTATCCATTCTTTCTTTTTCTTTTTTCTTTTTTTTTTTCTTTGGGAAAAAACCTTTCTTCAATATAACCATGTTATATTTCTAGATATTTGTTTTCTTGGGTCATTTTGTTTAAGTTATCAGTTTTGTAACATGTATGTGATATTTGTCTTTTGTTAACTGTGCCTGAACTCTCTCTGGTGACATTTGTTTGCCGCAGGATATATTCAATAATTTTCGCCTTTGGAAATTATTTTCTTCTATTTTTGCCTTTTCATCTACACCGGAATTACTTTTTGGTCTATATCTGCTATATTACTTCAGAGTGTTTGAGAGACAGATTGGCTCCAATAAATATTCAGTAAGTAGCTTTGTTTACTGTTTGTGTAATTCTTTTGAAAGGTTTTACTGCTTGAATTCTTGAGTATATTTAATGTTTCACTTGCCACATTGCTGTGCTGATTAACTTATTTCTACATTCAAACTAACACCTTTACATGTAAGAAATGATTAATTGAATCTAGTTTTTCCCACGTCTTGACCAATAATAGATGAAGTAAAATGAAAATATCAAGAGTTTTTATTTTTTATTTTTAAAAGTCAAAGGGTAGTTGTCCAAGCGATAACCACCTACCATCATCTCATTCCATAGAAAATAATTACATCAAAATTACAAAGAAGAACCCCAGAACTCTACCTGGGAAGAGATGGAAGAAACAAAATTCTCTGCATAGGGTCTCCTCCCCTAAAAATGACCCCATTTCTTCTTAACCAAACATCCCACAACACAGCCAAGACCTTAGCTCTATCCCTTTTTGATCTAAAAGAGATAGTTCCATCCAAAGCATTCCCTTTGCGAAAGGAAGACTAGAAGGTATTCGTGTCCCGATGAGCAATCTAGTCAATTCCCATCCTTTGCCACACCTGCATCACAAACGGACACTGAAAGAAGAGATGTTGTATGTCTTCCTCCGCTCCTTCACAAAGAGGACACCTGACATCATCCATCTGGGTCCATCTTGTCCTCCACCTCTGTCATAAGCCTCCCGCTTCTTAGCAATCGAGCGAAAATCTTCACCTTCAATGGGCATTCCGCTGCCCAAAGCAGCTTGCAGTCTCTCAAGAAGTCGACCTCCGGGGTGACTGTAGCGACATTCAACCTACGGAAGACCTTTGCCACAGAGAAGTCTCCTTCCTCCCATGAATACACGTTACCACCTTCTTCCAGCTCCCATCCTTCCAACTCCTGAAGCATCCGCTGGAAGTCTTCACACCTTTGGTCGGATTGGAAGATCGGGCACCATGCCCCGGTCCAACAGTCCCTCACCGTAGCTAAAGGATCCACCACTCCCCCAAAGAGATGTGGGAATCTGTCAGCGAGTGTAGTTCCAACGCCTTGCCAGTCATCCTGCCAGAATCGAAAAACATCTCCTTCCCCTAGCATAGGAGAGACAAATATTCGTACCTTCCTCGCCACCTCTGCCAGACCCCTTAGAAAAAAGGCCCTAGGAGGAGGAGACTCCAGAGGCCCCCAGGAGAGAAAAGTTCCGTAACAACTCCGCATGACGTCACCAAACAACCCATGCTCACGTTCCACCAGTCTGGTTGCCCACTTCGTAAGGAGACTGATATTCGTTTTATCCACATCCCTAACCCCTAAACCTCCTTCCTGTATCGGTTTACATATCTCTTGCCAAGCCACCATTCTCGCCCCTCTTCCTGCTGGCCCTCCCTCCCATTCGCCCAGAAGAAGTCCCTCATCAAATCAGAGATCTTCTTCTCAACTTGCCGCGGAATCCTGAAGACTGAAAGAAAATATGCTGGTATGGAAGTCAGAATTGCCTTAACCAAGGTCAATCTCACACCTTTAGATAACAACTTAGAAGACCACCCTGCCAGTCGCCCCTCCATCCTCTCCAGTAAAGGAAGCCAATCTTGCAATCTAAGACGCTGATCTAACAACGGAAGGCCCAGATACACCAGTGGCAAAGAACCAACTTCTGTCCCCAAAGCATCGCCCACCCTCTCCACCTCATTTGTCATATTCAGTGGGATAAATGATGACTTCTGGTAATTAATCTACAAACCTGAAGCCACGCCAAAAAGCTCTAGAACGATCCTTATTCTCCTAGCCTCCAGACCCGTTCCTTCAACTAGGAATGGGGTGTCATCCGCATATTGAAGGATCGCTGTCTCTCTGTCCTCCCCAGCCAGAAAGCCTCTAATCAGATCTGTAACACATGCCCTGTGAGTCACCCTCGCCAATGCATCTGCCGCCAGAACGAATAACATAGGTGCCAGCAGGCACCCTTGTCTGACCCCCCTCCTAGGTTGCACCCAACCTCCTACCGAATTCCCATTAACCAGGGTCGCAAAGGATGTCGTCGTTACACATCTCTTCATCCAATCTATCCACAATGTAGGGAAGCCCCTCCTTAACAGAGGCCCACAGGAAGTCCACTATGCCGAGTCATATGCCTTGCTGAAGTCCACCTTCCACAGAAAGGCCTGCTTCTTCTCCCTCTTCTAGGTAGCCCGTGCCTCCATAGCAACGACAAAACTGTCTAGAATTCCCCTGCCTGGGACAAAAGCCATCTGCATGTGGGATATCAAGCCTCCAAGGAGGCCCCTGAGCTTGTTAGCTAAATACCTTAGCAACGATAAGGTATACAGCATTCGACAACGCAATCGGATGGAAGTCCTGTATCACTT
Organism: Thalassia testudinum; assembly: GCA_037157565.1. Classification (NCBI taxonomy): domain Eukaryota; kingdom Viridiplantae; phylum Streptophyta; class Magnoliopsida; order Alismatales; family Hydrocharitaceae; genus Thalassia; species Thalassia testudinum. The sequence continues at coordinate 4,876,171 of JAZHRO010000062.1, read as the reverse complement.
CCGTACCTTCCTTTTTAGGTAGCAAAAACAAAAAGTATCTGTTAATCCTGTCGAAACCTCTGTTTCCAACTGCGAACTCTTCCATCACCTGCATCACATCTGCTTCAACCAGGGACCAAAACTCCCTAAAGAAGAAGACAGGAAAATCGTCTGGTCCAGGGCACCCATCCTTATTCAACCCCCAAACCGCCTACCGCACCTCATCCTCTAAGAACCCGGCCGTAAGGCTTGCTGCCTGATCATCATCGATGCTTTGCACCTCCTCCCCTCTCCATCTCCAGGACCCCCTATTGCGCCTCCCTGTGAAGACTCTGAAGTAATCCGCCATAGCTCGTCCCACCTCCTCTCTACCGGAGAAGGTCTCCCCATGGACCACCATCTTCTCTATCCAATTCCTCCTCCTCTTGGCAAATGCCATTTGGTGAAAGAACTTGGTATTGGAATCACCTTCTCTCAACCACTTCTGTCTAGATCTTGTCTTCCAATCCACCTATGCTTTCCTGTCTTCTTCTTGTACCACACGCATCATCCTCGTTCTGGTCTCTCTTTCCTTAGCCGAGATGGTAGCCTGATCCTCTTGCCTGTCAATCCTAGAAATCTTTGCCAAAGCCTCCTCTTTTTTGCCCCTCATGGCTGCTTTGATATCCTTCTTGTAGACCTTCAAGTGATCACGCAATATACGTAGTTTAGTTGCTAGGCAAATTGTGGCTGATCCCTCCACCTCTATAGACCTCCACTTCTCTTCCACCATACTCCGGAAACCATCTTCCATTAGTCATGATCTATTGAATTTGAAGTAGGTGTCGAAGAAGGCCCCCTCATTGGGGTGCCACATAAGCGGCGTGTGGTCCGAGAAAGACCTCTCCATAGGAGACACCTCTACCAGTGGGAAAGCCTCCGCCATCTCCATGTTGGAGAGGAATCTATCAATCCTGGACATCTGTCTATAGTTATTCCTCCAGGTATATGCACATGATGCTGGGGCCAAATCCATAAGGCCATGTAAGGCCACAAACTCTACAAAATGGTTCGACCCAGGATCTTGCCTCTCTCGTCTGTCTGGTCTGTCATCCATCTGCAAGGTGATGTTAAAATCCCCTCCAATCAGCCAAGGGCTCCTGCAACACCCGACAGCCATAGACGAGAGCTCCTCCCACATCACATCTCTTACCTGGACATCTGAAGGATCATATACCCTAGTGACCGTCATCTTGGCACCTCCCACCTCTCGCATCAGCCTGACAAAGATGACGTGTTCTCCACAGAAACAATCCTCCAAGGAAAAAACTTCCTCCCGCCACCCCAGAAGCTGTCCTCCTGAACGACCAACCTCTCCAATAGACCGAAACCCTTCCATCCAAGAGCCACCAATCTCTCGCAATATTCTACAATCATAGTCGGACAATTTCGTCTCCTGCAACAAAACAATGTCCGCTTTCCACTGACGAATGTAGTTCCCCAAGGACGCCTGCCTCGATGGGTCATTGAGACCTTTCACATTCCACGTAAGGATACCATTCATATAGAATTGATGGGAACCTCCCTACCTATCGGTCGGTAGCCACATGCCTTCGCAGTTTGACGCACCTCATCTTTCTGGTCTAGCACTTCCACCTCTTGTGATAGCTGAAGTGATTTGCTATGACCATCCACCACCACTCGAGAACCTTGACCACTTCCATGATAAAGCCATTTTCGTCTATACTGGAAAGCACCACCACGGACCTCTTTCACCAGCGTCGGCCTTCATCTGGTCAGGGGAACCCCCTGTTGACCAGCAGACTCCAAAGAGAGTTCTTTGGATTGCTGTTGCAGCAAACCTCCATCAGTTTGGCTCCTTGGAGATCCCATTGCCTGCCGAGCGTCCTCAGCTTCCTCCCCATCTGCCACAAAGGCACTCGCATCCTCCTCTCGCCCCGACCGAGGCGCGTCGATCTCCACAGTCGCCCCTTGAGGATCAGCTTCCCTCTGGGTAGCCATCGAGGGCTCCAACAGGAGCTCTACACCCGCAGCAGTCGAAGATGGTGCTTCACCTCCGCCATCGTTCACCTCCGGCACACCCACCTCAACCAGCCTTGTGCCCGAAGTCGAGAGGATGCCCGAGGCCTCCTTCTCGACAGAAGGTCCCCCTGTCCTATGAGATTCAGGACCCATCGGCTTCGGATTCGAAATAGGGGGTGGCGCGGTTGTCTATTCGGACCTAGGTTTAGATCTACTACCTCTGGACCCGGCGTACATAAGTTTGGCTCCAGCTAGCAAGAGGCTCCTCCAAGCACAGTTGCTTCCAGTTGGGGCTCGAAGGGCGATCCCGCGAAATCCTCCGCCTCTTTCACTTTCGCATTCAATGGGTGCGTCACAATCTCGGGACATGGCAGATCCTCACGCGAGATCTGCGGAGATCTGTTGGGGACTGAGGCCATGCCAGTGACTGCTCGCCTCCTCCAGACCTTCGTTAGGCACCGCTTCTCCACCCTCCGTGCCAGAGCAGCGGCATCGATCACTAGCTGCATTGCCCGACGCGAGCAGGACACCACCTACGACGAAACCCCCAGGCGGAGCACGATCTTGTCGATCACCTCTGCCCCAATCTTTGGCTCTATCACCGCCACCAATGGACCTTTTGCGAGGCCCACCGATCTACACTTCATGAGCCGAGCAAACGGTGAGACCACTGCCTTCACAACCTCAACCGAGCGCAGCCACCACGAGACACCTTCCACAGACACCTCAACTAGCCGTCGCTCCGGTGGCCTCTCCGATGATGCTCTATCGTGAGGGCAGGGCTGTTGCCATCTCCATCTCCCCATCTTCGATCGGACCTCGGTGAAAGAAAGCGCCTCCTCCTCGGAGCAGGAAGACCCAGGACGAGGATCTTCCTACCATCCAAGATGAGGATCTCCACCCCTTCTTGCTTGGCCTTACTACCCAGCATGCCCTTCACCTTCGACCGAGAGACCCATCCTTCCACTACATCTCCCACAAGCCCACCCTCGATCTCCTCCTGCAACCCCCTCAACTCCTCCGACCAACGAGCTGCAACCTCCATCTGCGGCACACTTCTCGGAGGTGGAGGTGGCAACACCACAGCATCTCCACCACAACCAGCGCAGCATCCCCCGCTCCTATGCTCGAGGCCACCGCATCTCCAACACCTCCACGGCTCGCGGTAGTCTTGAGCCCAGTGGTCACTGCCCAAGCATTTGAAGCATCTCCCTCCCCCTTCGGCGACATCTCTCCGTCCAGTCGCCTCCACTGACCTACGCAACCTTCTCTTCCTCGCCACCACTGACCATCCCTGTGCCTTGCTCTCGTACGCGTCTACTCGGAGTCGCACGCCACCCACTCCAACCCAACTAGCGACCACCCCCTTCTTTCCCCTCTCGTACCTCACCCTCTCTCTCACTCTTCTCTCGAGCTCTCTCCATCTCTCCCTTCAAATAACCTGTAAGTTATCACAAAGACTCTAAAGATGTCCTCAAGACTTTTTAATTTTTGTTTTCACAAAAGAATGAATTACTCTGATTATATTGCAGATAAGATTACAAAATACTTTATCTGGTTAAAAACATTTCTCAAGTAAAGTTGTATCAGTGGCTTATGGTTGGGATAGGATTGCAATAAAAAAACACAGTAACTGCTCAATGTGCTGACACCATGCCAATTTTGACACTTGGGGAGATGGACACTCTGAAGTAATTAGAGGCATGATTTATTATTATGATGAATTTATCATATCGTGCACATAGGTCTTTCTAAATTTTTGACCTTCTAATTGACCATTTTCAGACTTTATTGATTCAAAGTTATTAGATATATAGAATTACAAAAGGAAAAAGAATCTTTCGGACTCTATATCAAATTGAAAGGAAGGAGATTTATAACTTAAATGTAGTGTATGAAAATCACGCTTCCTTGTGATTCCAACAGCTACAAATAATTGCTTTGGTTGGTACCATTTAGTTTAGAATTGGTTATGCATGTGCAAAAGAGAGAATAAAGCTTCTTTTAAAACAAAAGGAGAATAAAGCAAGGGGGAGATTTTTCTTTTTCATGTTTTGGTGATTTTTCTTTTAGGCAAACTTGGACTATTTATGGGGCTCGAACCATCCCTTTATATACAAAGCCTTAAAGGCTTCCAACTCTTCTCTATCAACTCCAAACGCCCCATATTGCCTACCAAACCAAACAAGCCTAATGGCATCACCACTAAAATGGCCCTATGGCCTACATCAACACAAAATAAAATAACTCAAAAGACAACAACCAACTTTTGTCTTGATTCAGCTTGCAGCTCACTTTCATTAAGCAAATTCTTGATAATTAGGTCTTGCTTTGTGTTCCATTCTCCTTGTTTGAATGGCTGTACTCATCATTACATCCAAAATTTTCAAAGAGTGATTTTTAATCTCTTTAATTCCCTTGACTTAAATATATCTTGAAATGCTCTTGAGAATTGAGGGTAAACCTTCAATCTTGCCTATGACGTATCTATATGTTTTTCTAGAATTTTTTTTGAAAAGGAAAAAAGGGCTTAACAAGTGTTCTTAACCCCTTGCTATCATTAACGGAAGGAGCTAATTACACTAAAAGGCACAAGGAGTATTAAAATGATGAATCACTCCCTTAGAAGACTTATCCCGTCGAAAAATGACCTTATTTAATTAATTTGCATGCCACTTTTGGGTGTTACCAATTGGGATCCAAGGTTGTTGTACTTATGGATCACTCAACCCTCCAACATCTTCTTACCAAGAATGACACTAAGTGTAGATTGATTCACTGGATTGTGCTTGTTGATGGTGATTTAGTAAATGTCCTCTTTTGTTTTTCCTTATTCTTTATGGACTTCTATGTACTTTACCACATCTCTCTCTCGCTCTATATATTTTTTTTTGGGAGACATCTCTATATGTTGTAGTATACTCCTTGGCGTTAGTATGTATTGTTTTATTATTTCTTGCTTTAGTCTGGACATGCACTGTTATTTACCCACACCTCTTTTCTATATAAAGAGGTGTAGGGTTTTGTGGTTAAGATTGTTCATTTTCTCCCATTTGGCATCAGAGCAGTGATCCTAGATCGGTGTTTTGGTATCTTACCCTTACAAGGCCTTCGAACCCTAGCCACCTTATCCCTCTTTCCTCTTTCATTGCTACCTAGCAGCAGTAATAGTTGCCTCGACACCGGCCAGCAGCCATTAGGATCGTCGCCACTGACCAACAGTGCTGCTGCCAGATGATTTTTTTTGAAAGGGAAAAGGTGGTTATCTAGTTGATAACCACTAGGAAATTCATTAAAAAAGGCATACCGGTCGAAGATTACAACATTGAAGACCATAAATTCATCAAAGAAGAGATACACGAGACAAAATTCTCCACATAAGGCACTTGCCCTCGAAAAATCGCTGCATTCCTCCTTAGCCAGATGGCCCACATGACGGTAAGGACAGTTTCCTTCTCCTAAGATCAAAAAACAATCGTCCCTCCCGATCTCCTTCCAAGCCTAAACGATCTCCAAAAACTTTCAAAAGTTGAAGGTGCCATCCACTCAATATTGAATTGACGCCAAATATGAGCGGAGAACGGGCATCCAAAGAAGAGGTGGTCAATGTCCTCATCTGCCTCCGAGCAAAGTGGGCAGGCCTTCTCCTTGTCCAACACCCATCTCGCCCTCCTTATCCACGTCATGAGCCGACCTCTTTGGAGCAACCATGCGAAGATCTTGACCTTCAAAGGGCAGGAGGAAGCCCATATCAACCTGTAATCTTTGAAAAGGTCCACATTCCCCTCCGAGCCACTATCTACCAGCCTTCTGTATGCCTCTCTAACCTAAAAATCTCCCTTCCTTCCAGGCAAGGGAGTCACGACTGCCCTCTAGGGTGAGGTCCTGTAGGTCCAACAGCAAAGCCTGAAGGTCTTCACACCTCTGATCCGACAACGTACCTACGAAAGTTGGGCACCAGGATCCCTGCCAAACATTCGCCACCTGATAGCCTTTACACATAATCAGAGCAAACAACCTAGGGAATCAGTCCTTCAGCCTCCCGCGACTTGTCCAGTCATCCTCCCAGAAGTGGAAAGTGTCCCTTGCTCCCAGGTGAGGATGGAAGCTCCTCACCTTAGGAAGGATGTAGGAAAGCCCCTTCACGAAATGAGAAGAGCCCCATGAGGGGATGGTAAGGAGGTCCCACACAGCAGAGCCACCGTAGCACCTCCGTGTGAGCCTCCCCAAAAGAACGTCCCTCCACTCAAACAACCTGTAAATCCATTTCGTCAGAAGGCTGTCATTCACCTTACCTAGCCTTCTCACACCCAATCCTTCCTCCCCTATGGATCTGCAAACCTCCTCCGAAGCCACCAATCTCGCACCATGACCCAACGCACCACAGTTGGTCTAGAAGAAATCTCTCATTAGTCCAGAGATCTGCTTCTCTACCTTCTGCAACAAACAGAAGACCAACATGAAGTACGAAAACATGGTTGCTAGCATCGACTTCAGAAGAACCAATCTTCCCCCTCTGGAGAGCATCCTAGAGGCCCACCCCACCAGCCTCATCTACAACCTATCCAACAATGGACACTGCTCCTACAAGGACACCTTCCTATCTGAAAGAGGGAGGCCTAGGTAAGGGATGGGGAAAGCACCCACTTTTGTTCTCAACTCACCACTACATGCAACAACCTCGGCCTGTGACATTTGGAGAGGAATGAAAATCGACTTGGAGATATTTATCTCCAAGCTCGACGCCTCTTGGAAGATGCTATCATTAGCGTATTGTAACACATGGATCTCAATATCTTTTACCAAGGAGAAACCCTTAATGAAGTTTCCCCCACATAATCTTGAAGTTGCCCTCGCCAAGGCATCTGTTGCTAAAACAAACAATATGGGAGCCAATGGACACCCTTGTTTAACTCCTCTCCTTGGCTATATCCACCTACCCATGGGATTTCCATTAATGAGAACAAAGAAGGAGGTGGTCATCACACACCTCTTCATCTAATCAATCCATTGAGTAGGGAAGCCCCTCTTCAACAAGGAGACCCAAAGGAAGTTCTACTGGACCGAGTCATATGCCTTGCTGAAATTCACCTTCCACACAAAGGCCTTCCTGCCCTCCCTCCTCTAACAAGCCAGGATCTCTGACGTGGCGACGAAACCATCCAAAATATGGTGGCCTGGAACAAAAGTCGTCTGCACCTACGATACTAAACCATCTAGAACAGCCCTCACCATGTTGGCAAGGATCTTCGCCACAATAAGGTATAAGGCATTAGAGAGAGCAATAGGTCTAAAGTCGGTGATGACTCCGCTCCATCCTTCTTTGGAAGCAGGAAGAGAAAATTTGTTGAGCCTGCTGAAGCCCATAGTCCCCTCTACGAACTCAACCAACACCTCGATAACATTCTCCTTGACTAGATCCCAGAACTTATGGTAGAAGACCGGGAAGCCATCTGGACCCAGGCACTTGTCTGCATTTAGATCCCATACCACCCTCCACGTCTCCTCAGAGAACGATGAGACAAGCTGCAATGCTTAGTCGTCCGTCAAAGCAGGAACCCCTGTCCCCAAACATCGCCACTGACTTGTAGACCTCCTTCCCGTAAAGTCCCTAAAGAATTCACAGCCTCATCTCCAGCTGCATCCCTCCCTACGAACTCCCTACCTCCAACCAAAAGTTTCTCAATCCAATTCCTCCTCCTTCACCTCGAGGCAGCCAAGTGGAAGAACTTGGTGTTGGAGTCGACTTCCTTCAGCCACTTCTACCTTGACTTGGTACACCACTCCACCTTGGTCTTGTGATCTTCTACCTACACGACCTTCAAGAGGTCCAGCCTTGCTACTCTGCCCTCCTCCGAGAGAGTGCCTGAGTCTTCCTCCCTATCCAACCTTGTAATCTCGCCCTCTTCTTTCCCCACTCTTCCTTCAGCTGCCTCCTAAAATCCTTTAGAAAGCCCCGAAGGCTTTGCAACTTGGCCTCCAACCTTGCTGTAGCTGACCCAGCCTCCAATGGCACCCTCCACTGGTCCTCAACCTTGTTTTGGAAACCATCCTCCAACAGGCACGCCCTGTTGTACTTAAAAATATGTCTTGAATCTGCCTCCCTCATTTGACTGCCAAATCAATGTGTGGTTGGAGAAAGGCCTTTCCAGCGGTTTAACACCAGCCACAGGAAAAGCCCCTGCCATGTTCACCGTGGCTACGCAACTTTGGAACATTTCTTGATGAAATGCTACTATGCTGACATTACCTGAGTGTAGTTAGTGCATGAAATTGTGATTCTATCACATTCCTGCTAGATGCTCCAAACCAAGATGAAAGCCCATGTGCGATGTTGCTCCAAAATGTAGACTTAGAGCTATAGTTGATTAAGCAATCCCTAACAACCCTCCATCAGGTTTGGGTGAAGGGACAAATGAAGAAGAGGTGGTTGGTGTCTTCCACCCCCTCCCTACAAAGAGCACAAGTGACATCGGGTGCCCATCTACTTCGTGTTCCTAGGTAATCACCCTCTTCCTTCTAAGTAACCAAATAGAAAATTTGACCTTGAGGGGGATCTTAGTTCTTCAAATTTTCCTATGATCACTTGCAAGGTCTTGTTCCAATTGTAAGGTGTCAGCCATGAACTCCACATGGCACTTTTGACTGAGAATCTCCCATGGTGCCACACCTACCCATTCTAAGCAATAGTGGATGGTCTGAAGTAGGAGTAAAAACTCATGCCTCTTAACATTGGAGAGGGATTGTGGCAGTTGTGGAGACCAACACCTATCCACAAAACAATCGGCCATGGTGATCCTTAAATTAGGAAAGAGTAGTCAATCCAGGATAGGCTTCTTCAAGAACACTTACAGGTGACCAAGCATGCAACCAAAAGTAAAAATGGGAGCCATTACCAAGGTGACTTTTGTAGTGTGGCATGATCTTTTGTAGAAACTTTTGTAAGTTCAAACAAAATTGTGATGAACCGTTGCTTGGGAGTCTCCTTTCCTCCTAGTCTAATGTGTCAGTTACTTACTTTATGTTTTTATAGTTTTTTTTGCTTATTTCCCTTTTTATCATTATACAAAAGGCATAGGATAACTTGTGTAGTTATCCTTAGGGCGTCCTTACTATAAATAGGACCTTAAGGCCAAGGGAATAAATAATTTTTTTTTTGAAAAATCAAAGGGTAGTTATCCAAGTGATAACCACTCACAATCATTTCATTCCACAAAAATGATTTACATCAGAGTTTACAAAATAGATCTCCAATTGGGTTGAAATGGATGAGAAAAAATTTTGACATAGGGTCTCTCCCCCCTAAAGAGCATCCCATTCCTTCCTAGCCAAACACTCCACAAGATTACTAAGATCTTGGCCCTATCCTTTTTGGATCTAAAGGAGATTTGTCCATCTCGGGCTTTCCCCCTGCAGAACGAAGAATAGAAGCTAGTTGTATCCTAATGGGCTATCTAGTCGATCTCCATCCTCTGCCACACCTGCACCACAAACGGACACTGGAAAAAGAGATGTTGAATGTCTTCCTCCGCTCCTTCGTAAAGGGGGTAGCTCAAATTATCTGTCTAGGCCTAATTGCTAAAATGCGTGATTTGTAAAAGCGGGTTTTTAAGTCGTAACATGCAATTTAGATTGCTTTTAAATTTGTAAGTATTCAGGTCGTCCCTAGAGAGGCAACAAAGCTTTCACCAAAATTCTCACTTGATCTTTTGGAAATCAACTTCTTTTTTAGGGTTTTTGAAATATGTAAATTTTTTTTTTGGTTTTGAATCGGGTAAGAACAAATGTGGAGAGAAGGATGGAAATTTAAGTTATGGAAATTGCAAGGCAACTAGTGCCTTACTCCTTCCAACTCACCCTAAGCACGAAAGGCCTAGTGCAATGAAGAAGTCACAAAATAATCACAAGCCTTTTAAACCAAAAGTAGAAGAATGCTTCTTAATTAAAAGAGTTTTACAACGGGGTTGGAAAACTCACAAGTGAAAAGAATCTCCACTTGTAATTTCCACCCAAATTGAAATCTAGCACTAAACTACTATGCAACTAAACAACAAAAAGTAGAAGAAAGCTTAGAAGATGTTGATGATGGTAATGATGCTGCCTGGAACTCTTGCTCTAGTCTTAGTTGCCCCAGGACTAAAAGGATTTCCTCTCTCCTTCCTGGACGTCCTCCACAAGCAAACCCTAGGTGGGCATGCTTCTCCCTCCTAGAGTGGATGACTTTCCACTCCAAGTACTCCTCCATAAGGTGGCGTGGACCACCTTCAAAACCTCCTCCTCTGGATGTCCTTCTTGCCTGGCTTTCCTCCTTGGTATGGTGGCGACACAAGGAAGAAGAAGATTTGGTTGAAGCCACCAAGGAGACAGGGTGTCCCCTTGATCTTCTTCCTCTTCTTCCTCCTTGGACGTTGGATATAGGTGGAATGTAGGTAGAATATATGCACCAAGGATGATCAAAATGTGGGTAGTTAGGTGGGTATATATAGAGTAGGGAGGAGGGGGGGTTGGCGTGGATGGAATAGATGGCTAGGATGGGATTTGGGATGGTAGTTAAGGATCCTAGGGCTATGAATAAATGGTGCTAAGTGAGGGGGCACAAGGGGGGTGGTTATGGCTTTGGTGCCCCTTAGACTTGGCGCCAAAATGGGCCTTCTAGAAGGCTATTAAGTGGTGCCATCTTAGGGTTCTAGAAGGGGGTTATGTGTAGGGTTTAGATGGGCATATAGGGTGAGGTGTAGGGTTAGGATGGAGGCTTATGTTGGCGCCAAAATGAAGGGATGTCTACGGCTTTTTGGTGCCAACATGAAGGGGTGTCTAAGGTGGTGGTTATGGTGGGTTGGTGCCAAAAAGAATTGGGTTAGGTTAGGGTTAGTTAGGGTTAAGGTGGAGTGGACGGCCATGGATTTTTAGGTGGAGCAAGAGCTTAGCTAGTAAAGTAAAGGTGGAGGAACTAGGGTTTCATGGAGGAGCTGGGAGAGAAGACTCTGGAGCTGACGGAAGCTATGCTGGAGCTGGGTTTGCTGAGGCAGCTTCAAGGGGAGCTCAACTACTGAGCTCAGCTACTTAGTTCTTATGCAAGTAGCTAAGCTTGGGTAGTTGAGCTCAGTTGAGCTAGTCTCAACATAGCTGGAGCTAAGTTGAGCTGGAACTGCCTCTGATGAGAACTCCAAAGCTAGCTAAGCTATTAGTTGACAAGTAGTAGCTCAGTTAACTTAGAGTTTAGCTACTATGAGTTGGCTGGAGCTGAGGTGAGATGAGGTGGACTGATGTCAACCTAGTTGAGCTAGCTAGAGCTCCCTGTGGACTAAGTGGAGCTAGGATGAGCTAGACTCAACCAAGTTGAGCTGGATTTGAGCTCAGCTGAGGTAGGGTAAGCTAAGTTGAGCTATCTTGAGCTACCATCCAGCTAATATGAGCTAGATGGAGCTGGAATGAGCTAAACTTAACCAATGTGAACTGATGTTTAGCTGGTATGAGCTGGATCTAGCTAGGGTTCAGCTGATCTGGACTTCTTCACTTTCTTCATTCTTGAATGCTAGGGTTTTGATGGTTTGAATATCTGTTTAACCTTAACACTCAAGTAAAGATGTCAAAAACACAAAAAAAGAATGCAATGCATGATTAACCTAATTTATGTCTAAATGCAACCCAAAAATCCATTTGCTTAGCAAAATCCTAAGAGCTAAGTTTGTTTTAATGCATAAGAATGATGATAAACTGACATTTATCAGGGTCCACCTCGCTCTCCACCACTTTGTCATAATTCTCTCCCTCCTCACCAACCACGCAAAGATCTTTACCTTTAGTGGGCACTCTGCCTCCCAGAGTAGTCTGAAGTCTCAAGAAATCGACGCTCGGGTTGGCCACTCCGCAACTCAATCTGTGAAAGACTTTCGCCATAGAGAATTCTCCCTTTTTCCAGGAGCATGAATCACCACCCTCTGGCTCCCATCCTTTTAGCTCCTGCAGTAATCGCTGGAGATCTTTACACCTCTGGTCGGAGAGGCCCCCCCGAAAGATTGGGCACTAGGCCCTGATCCAGCAATCTCTCACCAAGGCCGACAGGTCCACCACACCCTTAAAGAGGTGAGGATATTTGTCACTGAGAGTAGAGTCGACCCCCTGCCAGTCATCCAGCCAGAACTGGAAAACATCTCCTTCCCCTAGCATGGGGGAAAAGAAAGCTCGCACCTTCCCTGCCACCACTACCAGTCCCCTGAGAAAGAAAGAGGCCCCGGGAGGAGGGGACTCCAAGGGTCCTCAAGAAAGGAAGGGCCCGCAGTAACTCCGCATGATGTCACCAAACAACCCCTACTTACGGCCCACTAGTATGGCAATCCACTTCGCAAGGAGGCTAACATTCACCCTGTCCACCTCCCCAACCCCCAGGTCCCCCCTCCCGTATCGGCCAACAGACCTCCTCCCAAGCCACCAATGTTGCCCCCTTTCCTGCCGTCCCTATATTAAACTAGAAAAAATCTCTCATTAACTCGGATACTTTCTTCTCAACCTGTCATGGTATCCTGAAAATAGAGAGGAAATATGACGGTATGGTTGCTAGAACAACCTTCACCAGAACTAATCTCCCTCCTTTAGACAATAGTCTAGATGACCACCCTGCTAACCTTTTTTCCATTCTCTCTAGCAAAGGAAGCTAATCTTGCAATCTAAGGCGTCGATTTCACAATGGAAGGCCCATATACATTAGCAGCAAAGAGCCCACATCTGTCCCTAACGCACCACCCACTGTTTCTACCTCTTCAACCGCCATGTTCATCAGGATAAATGTTGACTTATGGTAATTGATTTGTAACCCTGATGTTGCGCCAAAAAGCTCCAGGATGATTCTCATCCTCCTAGCCTCCAGACTCGTACCTTCAACCAGAAACAAGGTATCATTAGCATACTGCAGGATCACCGTCTGACTGTTCTCTCCAACCCAAAATCCTTTAATTAGACCCCTATCACAGGCCCTGTGAGCTGCCCTTGCCAAAGCATATGCCGCAAGCACAAACAACATAGGTGCAAGAGGGCACTCCTGTTTGAACCCCCTCCTAGGCTACACCCAACCACTCGCTGGGTTCCCATTGATTAGGACCGAGAAGGATGTCGACGTCACACACCTCTTCATCCAATTAATCCATATTGTGGGAAAGCCTCTCTTTAGCAAGGAAGCCCATAGGAAATCCCACTTTATTGAGCCGTATGCTTTGCTAAAGTCCACCTTCGACAGAAACCCCTGTATCTTCTCCTTCCAAGTGGCCAGCGCCTCCATAGTGGCGAAAAAACTTTCCAAGATTCCCCTTCCCGGAACGAAAGCCATTTGCACAGGGAATATCAAGTCTCCAAGAATGTCCCTTAGTTTGTTTGCCAAGACCTTAGCAACAATAAGGTAGACAGCATTCGAAAGCGCAATTAGACAGAAATCTTGGATCGCTTCTGCACCTTTCTTCTTAGGCAATAAAAACATGTAATATCTATTCAGCTTGTCGAAACCCTAATTCTCGGTCGCGAACTCCTCTATCATCTGTATCACCTCCATCCCCACCAAGGTCCAGAATTCCTTAAAGAAGAGAACAGGGAAATTGTTTGGGCCAGTGCATCCCTCTGCATTCAACCCCCAAATCGCTCGCCTTACCTCATTCTCCGAAAAGTTGACCGTGAGGCTCACCGCTTGGTCATCAGTGACACATCGCACATCCTTCCCCCTCCACTGCCAACGACCTCTGCCACGCTTGCCCGTGAATTCTTTGAAGTAATCTCTCTGTTCGACCCACCTCCTCCCTACCTGAGAAAGTCTCCCCATGAATCAACAACCTCTCTATCCGGTTTCTCTTTCTCCTAGTAGATGCTATTAGGTGGAAGAATCTGGTATTAGAATCTCCCTCCTTCAGCCACTTCTGTCTCGATCTCATCTTTCATTCCACCTTTGATTTCCTATTCTCCTCGTGCACCACTCGTGTCATCTTCGTCTTGATCTCCCTATCCTTGGTTGAGATAGGGGCTTGGTCTTCCTGTCTGGCTATCCTGGTAATATTTGCCAAAGCATCTTTCTTTCTGCCCGTCCTGGCTGCCCTGATTTCTTTCTTATATGCCTTCAGGTGATCCTGCAGCATAGACAACTTCTTTGCCAGACGAAGCATAGCCGATCGCTCCACATCAAAGGAGCTCCATTTCTCCACCATTTTCTGGAATCCCTCCTCCAACAGCTAGGATTTGTCAAATTTGAAGTAAGTGCCGTAGTGCGTCCCCTCATTAGGTTGCCACGTAAGGAGACACCTCCGCCAAGGGGAACGCCTCTGCCATCTCCACGCTGGAGAGAAATCTGTCAATCTTGGACATCTGACCATAGTTGTTCCTCCATGTATACGCACAGGATGTCGGGATCATATCTATAAGGGCATGCGTGGGTTTCACCCGAAGATCGGGGAATAAATAATTACGCTCTTACTTTCAACATGGTATTAGAGCGGTGGTCCTAGGTTGACGTCAATGTAGGTTCTACAGGAGGGTGAGATTTGTGTAATATAAAATGAAATGCGGAAATAAAATAGCCAATCTTACATAATCAATCAATCAATCACAAGTATACAAAGAATTTTTAGGTGGAAACCCAAACCTAGTAAAAATCATCACTTAAGCCTCTCGACTTAGGATTTTCCGATCGACATAGTCGATGAAATCCACTAATTGAGTCATTTGAAAAGAGGGTGACTCAACATCTTACAACCATCCTATTTAAACGAGGGTAGCGTACTTTAAATCCCTCCTTTTTACGAGGAGTATTTTGTCTCGTGAGGGAGATAGAAATTCACGAAGCGAATACTCAAACAAAGACAATATTACAACAGTCTTATAGAGCCACAAAGTATGTATTTAATCTAGCTACTATAGGAAAAAGAAACTTCCCTTTGATGGAAGTGTGTTAGCTACCAACACGGGTGCGTGAACCACGCAATGGTACTACGATGCTCTCGTATTCGTAGGCGGGAGAGCGGATGCACAGCTGGGTTTATGCTCTCAAGATATAGACTAAGGCTTTGGAGAGTAGGAACTTTTAGATGAATTTCTTCTACATTTGGACACAAATGTGGTAGAAAGTAGTATTGCTTGGTGTGTGTTGCAAAGGAAGGGTCCTCTATTTATAGAGGCTCTAAGAAGGATTTAGAAGCTTCTTCTAGCCGTTGGGAATAATCCCAAGATAAATCAGGTCGAAATCAGGGTTATTTAGGATTCTGACAGGGTTATCAGACATCTGAATATATTATTAGATGTCTGGGTCATCGCTTGATTTAAGGATTGGTCGTTTGATCTAGAAAGGTAAAAGATTTGGACTGGGTTAGATCAAGACGGATGTCTAAAGAAGTGTTTTAAGATGTCTGGGAAACTAATAAGATGTTTAATTCTAAATTGGTTTCCTTCCTGTTTTGTTTAGGTCGAAACAGGGTTCTTGGCTAAGTTGCTCAGACGACAGGTCGGACGTCTGGCAATAAGTCTGGACGTCTGGAAACACAAATCATTGTGGAAATGGATTTCTCGAGGCTCAAACGGCAATAAGATATGAAGAAGTAATTAGGGTCAGATCTTAGCCTAACGTCTATTTATCAGACGTCTGGGATACACTACGGACGTCTAAAAGTGAATGTGAATCATCTTAAGGGTTAATTCTCAACGATTAGATTTCTCAAGCCAACGATCCTCTAGTTGGACGCTTAGCAAGATCCTCAGACGTCTAAACTAAGGACTGGTCATCTGAAATCAATAGACAGAAATCACTAAGTCCAACTTAAATATTTGGACGTCTAATCAAATAGCTAAACGTCTTAAAGTCTAAGATCGGACGTCTGATGTTCAGATTGGACGTTTGATCAGGCTGTTTGAAGCTTATTTTAATTTTCTAAGTTCTCTAAGAGTTTGTCTAAGTATCCTAAGGTTGAGTAAGTGTTCCTAGAACTACTGTTTTGTTACTTTGAGGCTCTTTAACAAATAATCTAAGAAAATGAAAAGCAAAGAACAAAAAGACAACTGTAAAGACAAAATACAAGAATAGAATGAATTTCTATCCTATTCTTCATCTCCATGCTTCTTCAAGCTTTCGCACCACGCGAAGCTCCTTCTCCTCCATCAAGCTCTTCCAATCTACCATGGACGTCAGCTTGAGCTCCTTCACACTTGTATCCATTTGCAATTATCCTGAAACTCAAACTCAAATGCAAATGTTAGATAACAAGTGTTTTGTTATCATTAAAATTAACGATCGTGTTGCTTTTGCACCAACAATCTCCCTCTTTTTGATGATGACAAAACCATAAATATTAATCCATAAAATTCTCCTCCTTTTTGACATTATCAAAAAGGTTTAGTCAATTTTACAAATTTTATCCTATACTCCTCTTTAAAACGTGCTCTTCTAATTTCACCTTTTTCACATAACAAGATAGCTATATAATTATCTCTCCCTTTCTAAAGGCAATATAGCTATGTTATCTTTTAAAACCTCCCCCTTAATGATGGACAAAAGCTTTATCAATTTTTAACTCCCCCTATCTAAATGCTATAGATAAAAATGTTAGGGTAAAGATTTTATCTTACTTACCATAACCAATAGCATGGCCCAAATGGAGGTTGATGCCAAAATGGATGGGGCTCCCATCTATAGCTTTGAGGTTCGTGCATTGGAGCCGGTTTCCAATCGAATGGTCGACCTGTGGTGGTTCGATCACCCGCTGATCTTCTTGTTAGTCTTCTCGTCTCTCTTTGATCACTCCTTGGTCCCCCAATTCGAGTAGTCTGCCCTTGTGCTTGTAGGTCCAATCCTTCACGTTGTAGTCAAACAAGATTCTAATTGATCTTTCGGTATCCAAGTTATCTTGGATTAGGATTTGTTAGCGGGTCTCTTTGAAGGAGATCCTTTCTCAATCTTAGGATTAGCTTTTAATTTACATAAAATACTGTTTGAATTTTCTTTTAGACTAGCTAATTTCTTTTCAATAGCATGCATCTTGATTTTTAAATATGAAATTTCTATTTTCAAACTAGTGTTCTCCTCAATCAGTTTACTATTTTCATTTATTATATTTTTATTTTCTAACAATAAATTATCATTTTTAGAAATGTTACAACTAGAACTACTTTCTAGATCCTTAATTTGAATATCTAATATGTCATTTTTAGATTTTAGAAAACTAAGATTCTTTTTCAAGTTTTTGTTTTCTACTTTTAGTGACTTACTAAGCTCATAAAGTTCATTAAAAGCATCTTGTAATTCAGAATTTACCTCTTTGTTGTCGTCTTCACTTTCGCTATCACTCGCCATGGCCATGAAGCCCATGCAAGTAATTTCTTCTTTGGGGTTTTCTTCTTCCGAGCTCGAGTTGTCTCATGTAGCTTGGAACACCTTTTCTTGGATTTCTTCTCCTCCTTGAGAAGAGGATATTCGGGTCGAAGATGTCCTTTTTCGTTGTAATGCTAGCAACGTCTTGGGTTTTCCTTCTTCTCCTTCTCCATCTTCTCATTCTCTTTCTTTAAATCCCTATAAAACTTAGAAAATTTTTTAAATAAAAATCTAAGATCCTCGTTGGAACTTACCTTACTATCCGAAGTGATTTTGAAGGCGAGAGCCTTCTTTGGCTTCAGCTTCGGTGTGCCCTTCTACTTCATCTTTGTCTCATATGGCATGAGATTGCCTAAGAGATCCTTCATGTTGAGCTCTTCAACTTCATTCACCTCCTCGATGGCAATAACTTTTTATTCCCATTTCGGTCCAAGGGAATAGAGTAGCTTTCCTTGAAGCTCCCCCTTTATGAAGGTTTTCCCTAGAGCTTTCAAATTATTCACTATGAGAGTGAACCTAGTGTTTATTTTACTTAAAGTTTCATTAGATTTCATAGAAAAAGATTCAAATTCTTGAGATAAAATATTAATTTTAGAAGCTTTTACTTTTGAGGTACCCTCATGAGTTACCAATAATGTGTGCCAAATCTTGTATTCGATGGCACACTGCGAGATTCGGGCGAATTCCTTCGGGCTCAACATGTAATACAACGCGTTCATTGTCTTTGCGTTGAGAGAGTTTCCGTATTTGTTGCTGCGAGTATCCTCCCACGGGTCTCTCTGGGATGTTGAACGGGATCTTGCATCTAGCCCAAATGGTAAAGTCGTTTGCTTGAAATCAAGTTTTCATCCAGAGCTTCCAATAAAGATAGTTGCTCCCGTCGAAAAATGGACGGGTAATAGATTGCCCCTTGGATGGTCTCATTGCGGTAATACATCCCTCCGTGATCTCTTGCAATTGTGACGCCAATATGCAAGACTTGCTCTGATACCAAATGTAGGTTCTACAGAAGGGTGAGATTTGCGTGATATAAAATGAAATGCTGAAATAAAATAACCAATCTCACACAATCAATCAATCAGAAGTACACAAAGAATTTTTCGGTAGAAACCCAAACTTAGGTTAAAACCATCACCTAAATATTTCGACTTAGGATATTCTGATCGACTTAGTCGATCAAATCCACTAATTGAGTTACTTAAAATGAGGGTGACTCAACCTCTTACAATCACGCTACTTAAACGAGGGTAGCGTACCTCAAACCCCTCTTCACGAGGAGTATTTTGTCTCACAAGGGAGACGGGAATTCGCAAAGTGAATGCCCAAACAAAGACAATATTACAGCAGTCTTATAGAACCACAAAGTATGTATTTAATTTAGCTACTATAGGAAAAAGAAACTTCCTTTTGATGGAAGTGTGTTGGCTACCAACATGGGTGCGTGAACCACGCGATGGCACTACGATGCTCTCGTATTCGAAAGCGGGAGAGCGGATGCATATCTGGGATTGTGCTCTCAGGATGTAGACTAAGGCTTTGGAGAGCAAGAACTTCTACATTTGGACACAAATGTGGTAGAAAGTAGTATTGCTTGGTGTGTGTTGCAAAGGAAGGATCCTTTATTTATAGAGGTCTTAAGAAGGGTTAATAAGCTTCTTCTAGCCGTTGGAAGGCTTCTATAACCGTTGGGAATAATCTCAAGGTAAATCAGGGTTATTTATGGTTCTGACAGAGTTATCAGATGTCTAAATCTATTATCAGACGTCTGGGTCATTGCCTGATTTAAGGATTGGTCGTTTGATCTAGAAAGGTAGAAGATTTGGATTGGGTTAGATCAAGACGGACGTCTAAAGAAGTGTTTTAAGACGTCTGGGAAACTAATAAGATGTCTAATTCTAAATTGGTTTCCTTCCTGTTTTGTTTAGGTCAAAATAGGGTTCTAGGCTAAGTTGCTCAGACGACAGGTCGGACGTCTGGCAATAAGTCTGGACGTCTGGAAACACAAATCACCGTGGAAATGGATTTCTCGAGGCTCAAACGGCTATAAGGTATGAAGAAGTAATTAGGGTCAGATCTTAGTCTAACATCTATTTATCAGATGTCTGGGATACACTACGGACGTCTGAAAGTGACTGTGAATCATCTTAACGGTTAATCCTCAACGATTAGATTTCTCAAAGCAACGATCCTCTAGTTGGATGCCTGACAAGGTCCTTAGATGTCTGGACTAAGGGTTGGTCGTTTGAAATCAACAGACAGAAAGCACTAAATCCAACCTAAATGTTTGGACGTCTAATCAAACGGCCAGATGTCTTAAAATCTAAGATTGGACGTCTGATGTCCAGATTAGACGTCTAATCAGGCTGTCTGAAACCTATTTTGATTTTCTAAATTCTTTAAGAGCTTGTCTAAGTATCCTAGGGTTGAGTAAGTGTTCCTAGGACTACTGTTTTGTTACTTTGAGGCTCTTTAACAAATGATCTAAGAAAATGAAAAGCAAAGAATAAAAAGACAACTACAAAGAAAAAATACAAGAATAGAATGATCTTCTATCCTATTCTTCATCTCCATGCTTCTTTAAGCTCTCGCTCCACAGGAAGTTCCTCCTCCATCAAGCTCCTCCAATTCACAATGGATGCGAGCTTGAGCTCCTTCACACTTGTATCAATTTACAATTATCCTGAAACTCATAAACTCAAATACAAATGTTAAATAACAAGTGTTTTGTTATCATTAAAATTAACGATCGTGGTGCTTTTGCACCAACAGTCAATACCCATCTTGATCCTCATACCTCCTTTCTTTTCCACCTTTAATTGATTCGAACATGTGCTTTTCTGATTCGGAGAGATTCTCTCGATTTGAATAGTACGCAATCCCATCGTCAGTCATTGTTCGGGCCCTTGCTAGAGAGGGAGGGCTTCCACCAGCGAGCCATCACTCGTTGGGGGGTCGCTGGGCCATTGCCGATTTGATCGACCCCCTTCAGCGAAGCGTTAGCCATCTAATTGTCGACAGGAGGCTAGAACTTGGCTGACGCCGCCCTTGCTAGTTGGATTGAAAACCCATTTAGGGTTTCGGTCCTTGGTTGTTTGGAGGATCAGAGGGGTTCGTTGGCCTCCTCACCTCGAGGGCTACTAGGTGTGATAGACCTAATACCAGAATCTCATCAGAGTGTCGCTAGGTCGCTAGTGAGCAGGAATCGACTCCGGTAGGGTTCAGATGAGTTATTATGCACATTCAACACCTTGCTTGAAGGTTTCTTCTAGACCCCGACCAAGGGATATGGCCTCTGAAGTGATTCAGTCTGCACCTCAAGGAGATAGAAGCCAAGGGGACTTCAAGAACCTCTTTTTTCGCCTGATAGCTAAGTTTGACGGGTCAAACTATGTGTTATGGGTGCAATCGATTCTCAATGTGGTTGAGGGTCATGACAAAGCATATTCTAGTTGAATCAGAGCTGAAAAAGGAGGGCAAGTATTTCACTTGGGAGAAAGACAATGAGATGGTTCTTGTGTGGATAATGAACACCACTATTTAATGCATAACCACTGATATCATGTATTACAGGACAACCAAAGAGATGTGGAAAGTACTTCATTACACCTACTCTCAAGATAAGAACGTTGTCAGGATTTTACAGTAACATTATGAGATTGCCCACATGAGGTAGGATGGCAGGCCCTGTCTCAGTATTACTCCCGTGTGAAGTCAACCTTTGAGAGGTTGAATGCATACACCCTTGTACTCTCATGTGAGTCCTAGAAGCAATACAGGGTGCAGACCATGGTTAACCATTTTCTTGCTGGGTTAGATCAATCATATGTGGCAGTGAGGTCGTAGATGTTGACCCTACTAAAGATACCATCTATAGAGGAAGCTTGTAATCGCCCGAGTAGACCTGCTATTTCCTTATCTCCATCTTTACAGGTGGTTGCTTCCTCAGGCTCAGGGAGAGGCCTAGGACAGTCCACTAGAGGTCGTGGTTGTGGATGTGGAGGTTAAGAGTTGCTCAAGGCTTTAATGCTCTTACTGTGGGAAGAATGGCCATTCATAAGATAGTTGCTGGTTAAAGCATGGACGGCTAGCCAATGCACATCAGGCAGTCATTGGACTTGATGTTCCTCTTGAACTTACTCCCATCACTATGATAGAATTCGATGATTTGGTGCCGAGAATTTCATGGATCTCACAAGGCTCTTCTTCTTGACTTGGTGACACCGCTGTAGTAGTTACTTCCTTAGGTATATGTCTTGCTTGTACCTCCAGAGCGGATTCTATGGATTGGCCTGGTGATTTTGGATCCTCTTACCAGATTTTTAGGAAGGCTCAATGGTTTGCTAGGTTGAGACCTGATGCTTTCGAGAGGTTTATTATGGTAGCAAATGGTTGGAGTTCCCTAGTTGTTGGATAGGGGGAAGTTCCGTTACCCCCTCATATCAGACTATAGAATGTTCTTTGTGCCCCTGATTTTCCTCTTAATTTACTCACAGTCAGTTGTATTACAAAAGAGTTGTGTTGTCGAGCTATGTTTAATGCTATGACTTTTGTTTTTCAGGATATATTGACTGAGCACGTGATTGGATATGGCCATGAGGGGGGATCTACCGCCTTCTTCAAACGCCATACGCTAGACATACTGTGACTTCTTTAGGAGGGACTTTGAGTTACCTATGGCACTTGCGCTTTGGACATCTCCCTTTGCAGAAGCTTCATTAGGTCATCCCTCATATTGCTCCTATTGCCACATTCCAGTGTGAGTGTTAGGTAGGAAAACACTACTGCAGTTCCTTTTCGAGTAGACATGGTCAGAGTTCTAGTAGTTTGTTTAAGTTACTTCATCTTGATGTGTGGAGGCCAATGTTATTGAGGCGGTCGCCTTAGGTGACGAGGTGACGAGGCGAGGCGAATCAGGAGGTCATCGCCTCGAGGATGACCCAGGCGAGGCCCTTCGAACAGGTGACCTCGCCTCGGGCGACGCCTCCTCGCCTCGCGGCCTCATCGCCCGAACCCTAGATGCCTTTGTGGAGAGCTTTCTCATCTCCACGGCAACCCTCACCGCCTCACGCCATTATCGCCTCCGCGGCGGAGTAGCTGATGAGCTTCGTCGACCACCATCGCCGCTCGAGTGTCACCGGTTACCATCTGCGACGCCTCCTCGACCTCAGTTGCCCAAGTATCTCAACTCGAGCTTCTTCAACTGCGACCAGCGTCGCCGTCGCTTCTTCATGTCGGGGCGTCCGGCTTCGTTTCTTCTCGAAACGAAATGAACTCCTTTCATTTCTATTTTATATATATATGTTATATGTATCCTCATATATATATATATATATATATATAACATAAGAAATACATACGTATGAAATATTATATATAATATATGTATGTATAAGTAAGACATAAGTAATGTATAAGTATATTTATAAGTATATACATAAGTATGTTGTTATATATATGTATGTTACATTGGATATATATGTATGTTATATATATGTATGCCTCCTTAGTATATATAAGTATGTATATAACATAAGTATATTGTTGTATTATATATGTATGTTACGTTATAACATTATATATATATATATATATAGTGAAATGGTCCTAAGACTGTCGCCTCAATTCACTCAGGTTGTCGCCTTTTTGTCGCCTCTCGCCTCGGGCGATTTTGAGTAGTGTCGCCTTGCTATCGCCTTTCGCATTGATAGCATTGGTGGAGGCCTAGTCAATCTCCAGATCGCCTGGGACATCGATTTTATTTAATTGTCGTGGATGATTTTTCACGTTTGCTGGGAGCGTTTTTGCTATTTTCTCATTGAAATAAAGGATCAATTTAGTAATATGTGAAAATTATTTGATCGGATAATGCATTGAAATTTTGTATCCATTTTCTCCAAAGTTTGTTTCAGACTCATGGCATTATCCACCAGACTAGTTGCTCCTATATCTCAGCAGAATGGTGTTGTTGAGAGGAGATATAGACACATACTTGATGTTGCCTGTACCTTGCTTATCCAATACAGTGTCCCTTTAACCTATTGGGGTGACGCCATCTCACTGCTTGCTATCAGATTAATCGTATGCCCTCTATGGTAAGGTTCGAAATGCCGATTTCGATGCCGTGCCGATGAAATTCTAAGTGTGCATTTCGTGGGCATGCCGAGGGCATGTCGTGGAAATGGCCGTTTTTCGATGGGCATGCCGATGAGCATGTCGAGGGCACGCTGTGGGCATGCCGAGGGCATGCCAATGCATACCGACAAAAATTGCAAAAGTAATTAAAAAAACCAACAACAACCTCGGTATGGGCACCGATTTCGCCAGCATGCCGACTGTGTCGAGGGCATGCCGACGATATCCCTGTAAATCGACATTTTATCCATGTCGGCACGACCCTTGTTCGGAATGACCTTGCCGACGGCATGCCGGCGGCATTTAAATCACAGCTCTATGGTACTTGCTAGAGAAGTTCCTTACTTTGTGCTGTTTCCTAATAAGGAACTCCTCAATGTTCCACCCAAAGTTTTTGGTTGTATCTCCTTTGTCCATGTTTAGGGTGCTTTTAGAGACAAATAGTTACCTAGGGCCGTTAAATACATCTTTGTAGGGTACTTTAGGACCCAGGAAGGGTGCAAGTGCTGTACCCAATTGAGAGGAGACATTGTAAGTGTTGATGTATCCTTTTTTGGGTTCATAGTCTATTATTCCTTTGCAGGATCTCAGATTGTGGCCTCCAACATTGAGGGGGAGGCTGAGATACCTATTCTTATGCTTGACACTGAGAGGCACCTTGATAGCACTACAGAATAGGACAGTTGGCTTTGCCTAGTCTACTCACATCGACCTTTCCAGGAGCAACAATAGATTATTACCCCCTCTCACCTATTAGGGCTAGAGGCACCACATGCTAGAGTTTATCCTTATTCATAGTTAGACTAATGGTTCTTTTAGTCTTGTCATTTCACATTCTAATGATGCTATAGTGTCACCTGTTGTTACTCCTGATGATGATGATCACATAGACTTGGACTTGCCTATTGCCTTAAGGAAGGGCACACGGTCATGTACCCTGCATCCTATGTCTTGGTTTGTATCTTTGGCTAGTCTCTCCCTTGAGCACCAGCAGTTTGTTACTACTCTCTCTGCTGTATAACTTCCTCAATCTTACTAATTCCACTGGGTGACCCTTCCTAGCTAGTGCTATGCATGAAGAGATGTTTGCATTACAATCCAGGAATACCTGGACCCTGGTAGATCTACCAGCTAGTGTTAAATTTGTTGGCTGCAAATGGATCTTCGTAGTCAAACAATGACCTGATGGCACTATTGAGCACTACAAGGCCAATTTGGTAGCTAAGGGCTACACCCAGATGTATGGTATCAACTACTTTGATACCTTCTCACTAATGGCGCGGTTGCCTACCATTCGGATATTGATCTCTGTGGTTGTGCATTTAGACTTAGCTTTACATCAACTCGATATCAAGAATGTCTTTCTCTATGACGATCTTGATGAACTCTACATGCAATAGCCATCGGGTTTCGAAGTTCAAGGGGTGTGTCATAGAATGTGCAAGCTCTATAAGGCCATTTATGACCCAAAACAAAGCCTGTGAGCGTGGTTCCAGAAATTGTCTGAGGTGGTTGCACAAATTGGGTTCAGGAGATTATTTGTCGATCACTCTTTGTTCATTAGGACTATGCCACATGGATGATTGGTGATGCTTGTATATATGTTGATATCATCTTGTCTAGAGATGACACTTTGGGCATATGTGCTACCAACGAATTCCTAAGCAAGCACTTTATTATTGAGATTTGGGCCTGATCAAGTATTTTTTGGGCATTGAGGTTACACACTACATGAAAGGGGGTGGTGGTCTCATAGAGAAAGTATGTGATTGACCTGCTTTAGGAGAATGTTAGGTGCTAAACTTGCTTCAATTCCCATGGATCCCTACCCTATGTACATTTATATGATGATGACTCTTGGTTGGTGGATCCTAGACAGTTTTGGACTCTGGTTGGAAAACTACTATATGTGACAATGACACATCCTGATATATCCCTTGCTATTAGCAAGGTGAGCCAGTTTATGGACGAACCAAGGGAAGCTCATTGAGATGTAGCTATGATGATCCTGAGGTATCTCAAGTCTGCACCTGGAAAGGGACTTTTGTTTTCATGAACTAGTGATCTTGGAATTATGGCATATACAAATGTTGACTATGTAGGGTGTCTTAAGGACAAGAAGTCTACGGGCTTCTGCGCTTTTGTAGGAGGGAACCTAGATACTTGGAGCAGTATGAAGCATACCATGGTGGCATGATCCAATGTTGAGTCTAAGTACACAGTCATTGCATAGGTAGCTACTGAGCTCTCGTGGATCAGGTTTGTCGACCCTGTCTTTTAGGTTCTTTAGCAACCAGTCAAAGAACTCATGGAGCTAAGGTGTGATAATACAACTACTACATTCATTGCAAATAACCCTACCTCCCATGTGCACACCAAACATGTAGAGGTCGACTGCCACCATACCAGAGACCTGATTATAAAGGGGTTTATCCGCACCGTCCATGTTTCTTTAGAAGACCAAGCAATGGATATGTTCACAAAGGCACTTCCTTGGGCTAGCTTTGAGAGATGTTCTTCCAAGCTGAGCATGATTGACATTTATGCTCTAACTTGAGAGGAAGTGTTACTCTCTGTTGTCAGAGTTATTTTTACTTATTTCTCTTTTTGTCACTGTACAAAAGGCATAGGATAACTTGTGTAATTATCCCTAGGGCTTCCTTACTATAAATAGGACCTTAGGGCCAAGGGAATAAATACTTATGCTCTTTCTTTCTACAGGGTCGCCATAAGAGTTGCTCAAGATTCTTTTCCAAAAAGGGTCATCCAGTCCCGTGAGTTGGAGGATCCACTTGGTCATTAAAGCATCATTCATCATGCACAAGTTGAGGACCCCCAATGCACAATGTTCCTTTGGCCTAAAACCTCATCCCAGGAAACTAGCGGAAGGAAACTGTCCCCTGAGACTGATGCCCGAACCTTCGCCTAATTTGTCTGGAAAATTTTCTTTATAATCGTCTATTTCCTTCTCAGAGATGCTTGTGTGCTTGACCAAAAAAGTTCCACGTTCTTCAGTTTCTTCTAGGTTTTGTCTCCATCTGATTGCATCATCATCACCAACCCCATAATTTCTTACTTGGTCTATCAACATGTATATTCACAAATTGTTTGTTCCTTCTCTCTAGCTGAATGCTTAATTGGCTCGCTATCTGAGTGACAGGCCCTTCATCCCCATGACAGCCAAAAATGGATGACCTCCTTTGATCAGCTACCCTAAGACGGAGGAGCTCCTTCAATTGCCGAACAGCTCCTCTCCTGAGCAACTAGAAGCCTTAGGATGCCTTTCAAGCTCCGCAAGGCCTCCAACATGTCCTTCAAACCAGAGGATCTCTTTCAATATGAAAAAACAACACTTCTAGCCCTCAAAGCAGAGCTACAACACCTCAAAACAGAGGAGCCTTCAATTGCTCCTTCAAGCAGCATCCGCCAACTGTGACCAATGGAGGACCCCTCCTTTAAGCAGCTTCTTTAATCTCCAACAGCTCCACCCTCAAGCAGGGCTGCTGCCATCCTTGAAAAAGTGTCATCCCTGCTGGAGCTTACTCCTTGCTATAGATAGTACTACCTTGTGCAAAAGATGCACAAAAAGACGCTTAATAATCGTAACCCTCAATCAGGTGGGTGGTGGGTAAAGATTTGTGAATGAAACGCTGAAGCACAAAAAAATGGATCTTGTGGGGGGTTTGGTGCTGTGTTTTTTTTTTCATGATTTTCTATGCTGAAGTTTACGGGCTATTTTGAACAGTGTTAGGTTTTGGGGGATAAAATGATATGGTCCAAACTTCGGGAGTATTCTTGCACTACTCTCTTACATGATCAGGGAATAGTCATGTCTGCTTCTGAAAGAATGAAACTCCTTTTGCTTTTTAGATAATGTTACAAACAAGGAGTCTGCTTTGGGGTTGCACATATTTATAGTTGCTCCCAATCCTTATGTATTAAAAGTTGTTCGTAGTTCCTCTGTAGTTTGAAATAGAAATGATGTTTTAGTATTGAAATGCGTGACCCTTTGATAAGGGTAAATTTGGTAGGCGTGGAATTTGATCTTGTGACCTCTAGATGCCAATGGAGAGGCTTTACCTCTCTACCGATCCCTTGGTGGCACGCATGGTGCTGTATCATTGGCCAAACAGAATTTCTTGTTTGACTCCATCAGTGCTCCCAGTTTGACAGTTTCTTCCTCCCCTGCAATGCACCATTTTATGAGGTGTTGAATTCTATGTTGAAACCGTCAGTTTTTTTATTAGATAGCTTTGCTGATTATATCATCGATGAGGATCTCAAATATGCCACAAGGAATTTATTTTGTATTCTATCTAAGCTTGTAATATCATAACTGTCTTGTTTTGTCTCTAAGGTGGTATTACCAATGCATGCAGGTCTTTGTCCTATTCTCCACGCTGGTGTCTTCGTTGTTGGAGGTTCTCACATTGACTCTTCTAAAAGGTGCATTCAATATAAATGTAATTGTATCTATTAGATTTTGAAGGTGACTGTAACTGATTGTGATTTATCCTTTACACGATTTGGCAATTGACAATGAGAAATTTATTCTTTCTTACATGTAAATATTGTTGCTTACCCATTTCCCTGAATTTCCTCATGATTGTCCAGACTTGTTGAGGTTCCTAAAATCAGTAGCTGGTAGGTCATGTACAACGATAACATGGTATATGGGGGTATTATCAGGTTTTGCATATTTTGATCACTTATATCTAATTACTAATGTTAATAATTGGAACATTCATAATTAGATATATTAATAGGTGAAAGTAACTGAAGGTGTGGTAACAATTTATTTGGTAGTTCCTTGTGGGATTATTATATGAAACTTGAAGTTAGATACTTATTTGGTAATTTAGTTGTCGTTTTTTTGGAAGTAATTCAGTTGTAGTCATGAGCACAAACTTGCCTTATTTTTAACTCACATGATGTGGGTCATCTTTCAATAGCTAAAATAATAGTGAAGAAGGCAACAAGAAACAACAATGAAATATATTTAACAAGACTGATCAAGATGCATAGAGTAAAATTTCCATGTTAACTTGGTTGATTCATGGCCTAATAATAACCCTTTTGTGGTGTTAAGCCAATTACCATCAATTGGTTCTGTGGCTGCCTGATAAATTGTCCACTTAATTGGGCCAAGCATACATGATTTTTACAACCTTGTATATATTTCCTTCCTACGGGCCTAAAGAACCTGATTACATCATGCTTGATGCAAAAATTAGTTTAGTATTATATGGTCGTGGTAGGTTGTAAAACTTGTAACTGCAATAATAATAGATTTTGAGTATGTTGTCAACATCAGATTTTCCTTTCAGAAAAACACAATGGCAATCTAGAGAAAATATTAACCACAATGAGCTACCGTGTATTTATCCAGCAATTAAAACCAGATCTAAGATGACAATGTTTACGGAGGAAATATTTTTGCACAAGAAAAGGAAGATGGTGCTGGGTGAGGGTCATCATATCCCTCTTTGACCTTGTAGTGAAAACCTCTTGTAAAGCTTCTTGGTCAGCACTATTGTGATCTTGGCGGTCAACCTACTTAGGAGCTTGGCTACATTCAATTTCCCTTGACTAGGGATTGACCCCCCATCCTGTCTCCTCAGGATTTGGACCAAGGCTTAAACATGCTGATAAGGACCTAGAACTCCTTGAGGTGATGACAACTCAACCTTTGAGGATTTGGGAAAGAAGTTTCGGTCTCCATGGATTTGGTTCCAGCCTCCAGGGTTGATCAGGATCAAGCTTCACCATAATTGGGGATAGGCAGGCCAATGGTTGCCTTGGAAGATGAAATGACGCTGGCAGAAGATTGCATCTCCTTGTCATTTTTGACATGCCAGAAGGTGTAAATGAAAGATATCTTCTTGGATTATGTGAGAACGTTTTCACATGCACACAACTATTAGGATGTCCCTCCTTGTGGATTGCCCAGGTTCAGTATATAAGCGTCCTTGCAGCAATCTAGCAGGGGATCCAATGGACTTGATCTCAATATACGCTTGAGTTCCTTGTGCTCGTATACTTTCATTTTTTACTTGGTGCATCTAAGAGAATGCTTCTTTGCTGAGATGCAGTCTTCATTTCAAGCACGAACTTTTGTCAAGTTTTTGTCATAGTCTTCATTTAAAGCATGAACTTAGTTGTCAAATTTTTGTCATTCTACGAAGTGCATATTTTTTATAATTAAAAATGTTCAGAGTTTTCTCTATCTCTTATTATTAGCTTTTGCCTGATTCTTTATTTTATTATAGTTGTAAGCGCTTGTATGAAGCTTTCCTTTTGCCTCCTGTATAAATAGTCTTAGGGTTTCTTAGTAAAGCAATTAAGCATTTTTTTTTATGTGGTATCAGAGCAACCATCCTAGGTCAGAGCTCATACCTACTTGATCTCTTCTTCTCCACTAAATAAATTATTAGGTTTTTTTCTTTTGCATTGGATTCTAAACAATCCTAGGGAAGAAAACCTTCATCGGGTAGGTGTTGGGCTTCGTGCCCTAGAGGGGTCGTCGATACCGCAACCAAAGGAGGCATCAACAGCTGCCACCACCATCGGTCTTCCTTCAATTGACTGATGGAGGTGTCGCTGGCCCTTGGTCTGCCTCGACGACTGTCCAACTAATTGGAGCATCGCTTGAGCTCTCCTCCTCCCAACGTTGATTCAGGGAGGGCTCCACTGGGGCAACCCTGTTTGGTCACTTAGGGCCTGAAGTAGGTTGAGTCCACCCCCTTGCCATTGGTGTCTTTGGCGACCATCAGAGTTCGCTACCTTAGTCGGAGCATTGCTACGATTGGTTTTTTAGTCCTACACTCTATCGTTATTGCTGTGTTTGAGATTCTTGGGTAGTGTTTTGACTCCCTATGATCTGTATGGGTGTGTATTGTGATGCGTATGGTTCTTATGTGTTGAGAATCAAGTTTATTCACTGATTTGTGATTGTGGGACTTTGACATGGTGAATATGGCCATCGAGGTGGTTCTATCCTACTCAAGTAGATGGGAGTCATGGGGAGTTCAAGTACCCCTTCTTTGGTTCAGATGTGAAGTTCGACAGGACCAACTATGCACTTTGGTCACAATCGATCCTTAATGTGGTTGAGGGTCATGACAAGGAACATTTCCTTTTGGTATTGAAGCTCATTTAGAACCTTGAGATATTTGCCTCATGGAAAAAGGATAATGTCATGGTCAAGGCGTAGATTATGAACACTACCTTCTTCTGGATCGTAATGGAATTACGTATTACAAAATAGTGAAGGAAATGTGGGAAGTACTTTGCTAGATATATTCCCAAGATAAGAATGTAGCACGTATTCTATAGCTTCATCATGAGATAGTAGACATAAGGCAAGAGGGTAGGTCTTTGGCCCAGTACTACTCATCCTTGAAGTTGGCCTTTGAGAAGCTTAATGCCTACACACTTGCCTACGCCCGTGAGTCCCAAAAACTCTATAGGGCACAAATTATGGTGGGGCATTTTCTTACTGGGCGGTGATCAAGATGTCATCAGCATGTCGCTGAAATGGGGCGTTTTGGACCGAGTACCATGTCAACATGAAAAGGCTATTAAAATATAGGGGTTTTGGCAAAATGCCGACAATTTCGGCCATATTGAATGTTTCGATGGTATGTCGGTTTGCGTGCTACTTCCTACTGGGTCGCGACATTGTTACTGCTGGTTGGCTATTGTTATTGCATGTTTGCTGCTGCATGAAAGGACTCCTGCTGCTGCTACATTGTTGCTGTGCACTATGGCTCTTGCCTCGCAAGGAGGAGAGGGAGGAGTGGTGATAGACCTTTATTGGGTTACACGAAGGATGGGAGGAGAGGTGAGGAGTTTCAAGGTGGAGGGTCTGTTGGTGGTGGATTATGGTGAAGATGAGATGAGGTGAGCTGAGGTGAGTTGAGATGAGGGAAAAGAGATGAAGAGATGTATTCTTTCATTCTTATCTTTGATTCTTTAATTCAATTTGGACAATAATTATTTGATATTTGATTTTTGAATTTGATCATGGTATGATAGACTATATTTTGCATATAAATATTATGATATAAGATTCTTATCAGCTTAAGCTTGTTATTTTCTTGAAATTCTAATCATTTTAACTACTACCATTTTTGTCGGTATGCATTGACATGAACTATTTTGGGCTATCAAAATCATTGAAATCTGCTCCCGAAATACAGGCATTTTCACAGCATCCCCAAAGTGTGCCTTCAAAATGTGCAGTTAGAAATTTATTGAAAGGACGTTGAAGTTAGCATTTAAAGCATTGTTAGTGGGCTAGACCTTGCTTATGAGGCAATGTTGTCCTAGATGCTGATGTTTCCTGAAATACCCATCGTGGAGGAGGCCTACAATCACCTTAGCAAATTAGCGCTTTCTCTCTCGCCTTCAGCTCATGTTGAGTACACCTCTATTATGCTTGCCTCTCAGGGAAGAGGTAGAGGCCTAGGGCAGTCAATCAAAAGATGTGGATGAGGTCAAGGAGGCTAGGGGCATGCTAGGCCCTATGTTTGCATTGTGGGACGCTCGTTCGCACTGAAAATGCGTATTGCACCAAGTATGAGAAATCTATTAGTGTCCATCAGGCTATTATGGCATAAGAGGTAGTACCGGAGTTTGCCCCTATTACTAGGGTTGAGTATGATGAGTTGATCTAGAGGCTTTCCTGTGATTGCATATCTGCTTCTACTACTATTGCATTGAGCTCCCTATAAGGAATTATGGATATTGTGCTTTTACCAGGTCATCAGGTATATGTTTCGCCTACCTCACTAGTGGAGAGGATTCTTATTGGCTTGTAGACTCTGGGTTTCCCGACATATCTGTGAGACAGCTTAGTAGTTTTCAGATTGTAGCCAGACACATTTGGTAGGACAATTTTAGTGGCAGATGGGTGGCATTCCCCTATTATTGGCCAAGGGGAGGTTCAGATTGCTCCTTATATATAGGTATAGAATGTTCTTCATGTCCCTGATTTTCCTTTGAATCTTCTCTCAGTTAGTAGAAGTACAAAAGAATTGAACTGCAAGGCCATATTTGATGTTGTCTATTGTATCGGGATATACTGATGGGGTAGGTGATTGTGGTTGTGAGGGAGGTCTATCGACTACTGCAGTTGCCTGATGCTGGTCATGCCACTATCTCCTTTGGAGGATCTTCTAGTTACCTTTGGCACTAGGGTTCGGTCATCTACCGACTAAGCTTCGATGGGTGATACCATAGATTTCATCCATTGCCACTTTTCAATGTGAGGCCTGTCAACTGGGGAAGCACCACAGGAGTTCCTTTCCTAGTTGATAGTTGTAATGCAGAGTTACTGTCTCAATATATACATTTTGATATTTAGGATCCAAGTCGTACTCCTAATTGTATGGGGTATAGGTTCTACCTTCTTGTTGTTGATAATTCTCTCGTTTATCCTCGATTTTCTTATTGAAATCAAAGTTTGACATTGGTGGTAAAAAAAAATTTCCTCCTAAAATAATGAATTAGTTTGGGGTCAATGTGAAAATTGTTAGAACTGATAATGCCTTGGGGTATGGGATAATGCACCAGACTAGTCCGTATACATCTCAACAAGATGGCATTGCTAAGAGAAAGCATCACATCTTTTAGTTGTTGCTAGAACTCTTCTCTAGAATAGTTTCCATTGTATTATTGGGAAGATGCAGTGCTGCTTGCTATTTGATAAATCAGATACCTTCGGCTGAACTTGATGAGGTCCCTTACTCTATTCTATTTGCTAAGAAGGAGCTATTTGGACTGCCTCTTAACGTCTTTGGGTGTGTGTCGTTTGCCCATTTGTTTAGTCCCAACAAAGACAAGTTGTTACCCAGGGTTGTTAAATGCATCTTTGTGGGGCATTTTAGGACCTTGAAAAGGTATAGGTGTTATGATCTTGTTGGTAGATACCAGTATGTTAGTGATGATGTCACGTTCTTTAAGTTTATTTCCTACTAGTCCTTATGATGTGTGCATATTATTACTCCTGCAATTGAACACGAGTCTATCATACCTTTTTTGACTCCCAATAATGAGCAAGATAATCAGTTCAAACTGGTATATACTCGTTACCTTGCACCTAACCCCCCTTCTGTGCCTGACCCATCATCAGCTGCTTAGGTAATCTCTTTTCTTGGTAGTACTGATGCCCCTTCTAGTTTTGATGTACTATGTTAAGGGTTATGTAGTGAATGTCTTCTTTTGTGTTATCTTATTTGTGGGCTACTCTTAACCTATATATCTATATATTGAGATGTAAGGTTTCATAATAATTGGATGGTCTTATTTTTCTTAACTTGTTATCAAAGCAATGGTCTTAGGCTAGTGTTCTGTACCCCCATTGATTCTCATACCCTTTTCTTCCACAACAAAAACCTAACCCTAATCCGGAAAGAAATCCCCATTGTTGCCGTTGTTGCTGGTCTTTTGGCTATCCGGTGGCCTTGTTTGAGATCAGTAACACTAGCATCTTGTTGCTACTAGTTGGATCTCGCTCCCTTGGTGAAGATCAGTGGTGAGGGAGATCGGTGATCTCACTCCTTCCTCCGCCACCTACAACCTCTAGCATTGCTAGGCCCTCCTACAAGGCCTTGTTGCGTTGCTAGAACCTCCTTGGTCACCTTGCAATGCACCTCCTTCCTTCGTCGCCTAGGAGGTCCCTAGTAGCATCGCTAGGCTCTCCTACATGGCCCTATGGCATTGCCAGGACGTCACTAGGATACTGTCGGTGAACCTCCTCATCGCTAGGACCTTCCAAGGTCCCCGTGTCACCATAATAGTAGCCTAGTGCTACCGCAACAACCTAGCACCACCCGGCAACATCACGTGGGGTCTGTGTGTGGGGTTTGCAGTGTTGCCTTGCTTTTGGTGCTATCCTCTTTATTGGATCCCGGTGTTCTGCAAGTTGATCTTTTGGGTTTAATTCGCCTTGTATGGGACATAGGAAACTACATCTCTGATGGTATGAATTTAGATTTAGTATTCTCTGATTTGTTTGGGTTTTAGCCGAAGAGGCGATGGCATCCAAGAATTCTTTAGAGGTGACATCGGAGCATGCTACGAAAGTTAGAGCCCATTAGGGCCCCTTCTCTGGTCTTATAGTGAAGCTAGATGAGACCAACTTTGCTCGATGGTCATAGATCTTATGATTGTGGATGGTCATGATAAGGAACATGTGTTACTTTAGCCAGAACTTGAGAAGAGTGGCAAGAACACCATGTGGAAGAAGGATAATGTCATGATTTGTGCATGGATATGAACTTAGTCATCTTTAGGATAGGGGATGAGATTATGTACTACAGGATAACCAAAGAGATGCGGGATAGCCTGAGAGACACCTATTCACATGAGAAGAATTTGAGTCGAGTTTTCCAAATTTAAAAGGAGATGTTGCACCCTTGTTTGGCAGGTTGTACTCTTTCCTTGTATTACTCGACACTCAAGGCCCTATTTAAGAAGTATAATGCGTATTGCCCAACTTGTACCTCTGCCACACAGAAGGCATATCACATGGAAACTGTAGTCTTACAGTTTCTAGCTGGCTTAAGCCCTCAGTATTTGGCAGGTCGTTCTTTGATGCTTACCTTGGTGGAGCATATCCTAGACTTAAGGAAGTGTACGACATGATGAATCAAATCTTTATTTCTCTCATCCCTGAGGAGTCCACAATGCAGACATCTACCTTGGTTGCTTCCCAACGTTGTGGACGTGGTGTGTTCTTTACTTGGGGGAGGGAGAAAAAGCGTGGTGCTTAAGGTAGTGGATGTCCATCTTGTATATATTATGGGAAGCTTGGTCATATTGAGAGTTCTTGTGAGAGTTCTTGCTAGACCAAGCATGGACGTCCATCATCAGCCAATCATGTCATTGTAAAGTAGCCTAGAGATACAGTATTAGTACCTCGATCTAACTATAATGAGCTCCTTCAGTGTCTCAGCTATCTCAGGATACTTCCTCTGCTTTTGACACTATTGCCCTGGCCTCATCGTCTGCCTATGACACTGTTCTGCTTGCCACCTCTTCAGGCATACTGCATGCGCTTTTGCATAGACTGGTGACCCTTGTGACACAGATTGGCTAGTAGACTTGGAGCATCGTCACCTAAGTGGGGATCGGTGACACTTCCGTCGTCTTTGCTTAGTTCCACCAGGGTGTACATTGCAGTCGCAGATGGGAGGCATTCTCCTATTACTGGTAGGGGGTGTTATTGTTGCCCCCAATATGAGACCATTGATGATCTGCTTATTCTTGATTTTGCAATCAGTTTTCTTTCAGTTAGTTGAATCACTAAGGAATTGAACTATTGCACAATATTTGACGTTGTCACTTGCACTTTTGAGGATATCTTGATAGGGAGGACGATTGGTGGCAGTTGTGAAAGGTGGGTTATTGCCTGTTCTAGTTCTTTTGCTGAAACAAGTTTTGGTGGAGTCACTTCCATTAGATTTCCTTTCTAGTGGCATCTCCATTTAGGTCACCTTTCTTTGGATAGGATTTGTCGGGTTATCGATGGTGATGCTTATGAGCTTGGGAAGCATCATTGGAGTACTTATCCTACTAGTTAGAGTCTTAAGTCACAAGCATTGATTCAGCTAGCTCTTAATGTCTAGGCCCTAGTTGGATTCCTGATCGGTTGCATTGTTGGTACCATCAGGTGCCTGATCGACTGTGTTATCGATACTATCTTGTTAATGTGGATGATTTTTCTCAACTGTCTTGGGTTACAGATATTTTATCCTAACGAGAACCTGCTTCATGTATCACCTCGTGTTTCTGGGTGTGTTGCCTTTGTTCACCTATCTACTCCTAGCTGTCACAAGTTAGCTCCCAGGTCTACTTCCGTACCTAGAAGGAATATTGTTTTTTTTTTTTAAAGGACCAAAAGGGATATTGTTGCTGATCCAATTCATCGGGATCACTATGCTAATGTGACTTTCCATGAGTTTGCCCCTTCCCTGCTGTTGGTAGACGGGCTCATAACATTCCTAACATGGCAGTTATGCCTATTTCTTCTACTCCTTTGGAGGCTATTCTTATTTTTGAGTCAGTTAGGTTTCATGATCCTCCTTTTGTGTACAGACTCCCCTCCACCCTCCTCTGAGCCAACATCAACCTCATTTCAAGTGAGCATAAATGTTTTACAAACTGAATGTGGTGACTAGTGATGCTCCAAGTACCCAACTGATGGATGATCGTGCTCCTCATCTAGTACCATCCTCTTCTATTCAACCACAACTATCCACAGATCTTGATCTACCCATTGTAGTGTGGAAGGTTCCTTGTAGCTACATAAATCATCCATTCTCTTCAACCTTGTATT
Organism: Thalassia testudinum; assembly: GCA_037157565.1. Lineage (NCBI taxonomy): Eukaryota > Viridiplantae > Streptophyta > Magnoliopsida > Alismatales > Hydrocharitaceae > Thalassia > Thalassia testudinum. Next base: position 4,839,362 of record JAZHRO010000062.1, on the reverse strand, counting down.
TGTAGCTTGAATTAGAACATCATATAGGTAGTTTTGTAGTGCATTCTTTGCTACTCAGATTCCCACTTTGCGTCAGTAGGCTCTTTTTGATCCAAAATGACGACAAGCCATAGAGGATGAGATGCTTGCTCTCATCTCTCATCATACCTAGGTTCTTACAGATCTCCCTCTGGGAGCCACTATGGTTGGCTACAAGTGGGTGTTTGTCATCTAGGACAATCCATATGGTATTGTTGCCTGATACAAGGCTTGTCTAGTTGCTAAAGGATTTACATAGACTTATGGGGTTGACTTCTTTGATACCTTCTCCTTATGGCATGACTGACGACTGTCAAGATCCTTGTCTTTGTTATTGTTTAGTGAGATTGGCTACTCCATCAGTTCGATATTAAAAATGCCTTGCTATATGGTGATATACAGGAAGTGGTCTATATATAGCAACCACTTGGCTATGAGCCTCAGGGGGAGTGTTCCAAGGTCTGTCGTCTACACAAGGCAATCTATGGCCTGAAGTAAAGTTTGAGGGCCTAGTTTCAAAAGTTATTAGAAGTTATTGAGATGCTAGGATTTTGTAGATCCTTACCAGACCATTATTTGTTTGTACTGAAAACTTCATGGGGGTTGGTGACCATGCTAGTGTACGTTGATGATATCATTCTTATGGGTGATGATTAGTAAGGCATTGTTGATATGAAGTGTCTTGCAGAAAATTATCATAAAAAATTTAGGACCACTTTGTTATTTCATTAGGGTAGAGGTTGCTCGCAGCAACCGAGGAATTGTTTTATCTCAGAGGAAGTATGCTATTGATTTGTTTTGCTACAGGAGACAAGCATATTAGGAGCGAAGCTGGCAAATATTCCTGTGGATCTGAAGGCACGCTTATGTGAGAAATCCAAGCCAATTGACACTCGTCAGTATAGAGGCCTAGTTAGGAAGCTCGTCTATTTGACGATTACACAACCTAATATTTCTCTAGTAGTTGGGAAAATGAGTCAGTTTATGAATAGACCCACCAAGCAGCATGCAATGATGGTATTAAGGTACTTGAAGAATTTCCTAGGGAAGGGGATTTTATTCACGAAAGGCAACTTAGATATTGTGACATACACAGATGCAAACTATGTAGGTTGCATTGCCGATAGGAAGTCCACCACAGACTTTTGTACATGTGTAGCTAGGAACTTAGTAACATGGAAGAGTAAGAAACATGTTGTGGTAAATAAAATGCCCTCCGGATTGCTATCGTATCACGATAGCTTTCCTCATAGTTTCAAAAAAAAAAAAAAGAAACATGCTGTGGTCTCTAGGTCTAGTGGAGTCTGAATATCAGACAATGGCCCAAACTGTTACTGAGATAATGTGGATGCGATCACTTCTGTTAGACTTGCATATTTCTGTTGAGTCACCTATGGAGACGAGGTGCATCAACTGAGCTACTACTTACAGAGTGAATAACCCTCTGTTCCATGAGATGACTAAGCACATAGAGGTTGGCAGTCACTACACGTGACTTGATCTAATAAGGATTTATTCGTACAACTCATGTAGCTTTCGAGGACTAGACTACTGACATTTTCACTAAAGCACTTCCATGAACCCTCTTTGACAGATGTTCTAAGTTGAGCATGATTGATATCTATACTTCAACTTGAGGGGAGTGTTGAGGGTATGCAGTAAATGTCCTCTTTTTGTTTTCTTATTCTTTGTGGAGTACTCTGTACTTTACCTACATCTCTATATATTAAGGTGTAGGGTTTTGAAATAATTGGATTCTCATTTTTCTCAACTTACTAGATGCAACCATGGGCTTTCTAGCATCTTAGTTTGACTCCCAACCGATTGAGCCTGATGTGATAGATGGATCCAAAGATGAAACGGAAGAAGTATATCTTGATCTTCTGATTGCCTTACGGAAGTGGACCAAGACTTGCACCATTCATCCTATTTTGAAGCAGGTGTCTATGGATAGCTTGTCTCCTTACTACAGAAAGTTTGCCACGACTCTCTCTAGTATGTAGATGCTTGCCACACATTAATAGGCACTTGGTGACCACAAATGGAGAGAGGCCATGGAAGACAAGATGCTTGCCCTGCTCTTGCATGGAACCTGGAGTCTTATTCATCCACCATCTGATGTTACCATTGTAGGATGTAAGTGGGTCTTTACAGTCAGATATTTACTTGATGGGTTTGTGAAACGCTACAAGGCAAGGCTGATGGCAAAGGGGTACACACAAACTTACGATGCCTACTACTTTGTCACTTTTCCCTGTGGCAGAACTCCTCATGGTTTGAGTTCTCATTTCAGTGGCAGTTCATTTAGATTGGCAGCTTTAGGGTTTAGGCGATCTCTAAGAGGAAGTATATATGTAGTTGCCATGGTTTTAAAAAATTATCCTCGAGGCACTTGAGGCTTACGCCTCAAGGCGAGGTAGAAGAAAATCTCCTTGAGGCTATAGCCTCGGGGTTGTAGTGTGAGGTGTGCGCCTCGGTTTGTCGAGGCAGAGCTGAGGTGGTGAGGTAGCAAGTGGAACAAAGGCTATAGCCTCAGTTGAAAGTTCACATTTGAAGGTTGTGTGAGTTACATATAACCTAATAAAGCAAATAAAACCTTTTTCTAAAATTCTATACCCATTACCCAACCTTAAACAATGGCCTTAACCTCTCAAGCCCTAAAACACCCACCGCTCCTAGCTGTTGCAAGTCATTCTCCATCTTTGGACTCCTGCATTACCATTGCTGATGGTTGTTGTTGCATTGCTAGTTGCCAATCACCTTCTTTACTTATCACCCCTTACTAGTTTGTCCCGTCCATTGCCCATTGTTGCTCCCTTCCCCTTTCAAATCTCAATCTCACTTGTTATTGTTGGTAAAAGTCTCGACCTCTCTTGATTTAAATATTACATTTTTTCTTATTACTTATACCTTTATTTTACTGTTTAGTTATGTTAAAGTATGTTTGAATGTTTTATGTGGTTAGTTTACATGTGTGATCACTGAATTGAATACTTTTTTTTAGATGCTATGTGGTGATTGTTATTTTAAATCTTGCTGTTACATGTTTATTATTATTATTCTTTCAAAAAAATATTTTTTATTATTATTTTGATTTTTTTATTACTATTATGTGATTAGTATTTTGATTTTTTAAAAAGTTTTGTTGTACTCTTTACTTATCTTTTATGCTTTATGTATCGTTTTGTTATTTTATATTTCTGTCTAGTTCACATATGTAATTCTCCCAACACCTCTCTCCATATAAAGGGGTGTAGAGTTTCTTTTGAGAATAAGATTCATTCTTTCATCCCACTTAGTATCTGAGCAACGATCTTAGATCGGTGCTTGGGTATTCCATTGAAACAAGCTGCCTACCCCCTCCACCAAAAACTCTTAAAGATTTCTCCTTGTCGCTCATCGCCTCCCACCTTCACTGGTGCACCTCCAAACTGGTGAAGGGGGCTTCCAGTGGTGGCAAGTGATGACGTTGAACCATCCGCATCGATCTGTGGCGGTGTTGCAGGGGCGGCGCTGTGAGTGACTTAACGCGGTAGCGGCGACGCTGTAGGCTTATGGGCCATCTAGCGCATTAGCTGGAGGAGGCGGTGCAGGGCTGGGGTGTAGTTTAATCTAGGGCTTCATCAGCTGATCCTTCATTGTCAGGGTAGTAGGGCCCCCGATGGAGGTTCGTGTTCTAGCGCAACGAGGAGAGAGGAAGTAGCCCTCCGTTTAGGGGCGCTACTAGGGGTGCCTTTGGACCCTAGTAGGCACCTACCAATTGTTGGAGGGCTGCTATGCATGTCTAACTTGATTTCCAAGTAATAGATGACTGGTTTTCAGGTTAGATCACTTGCTATCGTGATTTATGTTGGTCTAACAGATTTGAAAATTGGATTTCAGATATGATCTTGGGGACTTCTTGGTGCTTGAGGCGTCATGGCTTCTTCTGCTTCTTCTGGGGTTACGTTGGAGACTAAGTCAGAATAGCAGAAATTACAAGAATCCATTCTTTATCCTAATTGTAGAGTTGGATGAGACCAACTATGCTTGTTGGTCTCAAACCTTTTTGATGACCGTTGAGGGTCACGACAAGGAGCATCTGATACTAGAGTCAGAGCCTCAGGATAAGACTAGCAAGTACAACTTATGGAAGGAAGATAATGCACTAATGAGGGCCTGGATGATGAATGCTGTGTCACCACAGGTTGGAGACTTCTTTGTGTATTACAGAACTGCTAAGGAGATGTGGGATATGCTTCATGACACAAATTCCCATGAGAAGAATTCTAGTGAGGTCTATCATATTTACAATTCTATGTTCTCTCTCAGGCAGGAGGGATAAACCCTGACACAGTATTATGTTGCTCTGAAGGGACTTATGGAGAAATACAATGCTTGTAAACCAGTGTGCACTTGTAGTACTCATTTGAAGTATCGCAAGGAGACAACAGTACTTTACTTTCTTTCGAGACTGGGTTCAGAATATGATATTGCACAATCTCAGATCCTGACACTATCGGAGCTTCCGATACTTGAGGAGACTTATAGCAGACTGAACCGAATTACTGTTGCAACTCCTACTCTTGAGATTATCGGACAAACCTCCACACTAGCTGTTGGTGGAGGTCAAGACATGAGAGGTGGTTCTACTCGTGGGCGTGGTCATTGCAGAGGACAAACAGGCAAAACACGACCCACATGCACCTTCTGTGGTAGGATAGGTCACTCGGAGGTATGCATACATACCTCCCTCTTCATGTTTGCCAACAATCATCCTCCCCGTGAGCTTGTCCTGAAACACAACCAATATAATAAAAAATCACCCTACAATTGAGATCCTTTGTAATCCGGCTAACAAATAACAAACTCATCGGAAAATTAGGAAACACAGAACATTTGGCAATCTCATACTAGGGGTGACTGACACCTCTCCCTGACCATCAACTCTGGTGTGCCTGCCATCTGCCACCTGAATCGTCCTGCCAAGACGTATAGACTGATGGTGCTGAAAGCCACTATGATCACCACTCATGTGTTGGGATGCACTCGAACCAACCAAGTAGATCTGTCAGACAAAGCAATAATAATCTCTATACCTGAGGAGGCAACAACAATATCTGAAGATGGAGTCTCTTGAGTAATATGAGAAAGCCTTTGGACTACAACATCATACTCAACATGTGACACTGTGTCAGACTTTGTCTCAGAGGAAGCAGCAACTTGATTGGCAACAAGTCTCCCATGCTTAGAACAGCAGGCAGCCTCCGAGTGACCAATCCTACCACAGAAGGTGCACGTGGGTTGTGATTTGCCTATCTGTCCTCGACCACGACCACAACCACGAGTAGAAGAACCATCTCTCATGCGTCGACCTCCACCAGCAGCTAATGCGGAGGTTTGTCCGGTAATCTCAGGAGTAGGAGCCGTAACAGTAATCCGACTCAGTCTGCTGTAAGTCTCCTCAAGTGTTGGATGCTCCGATAGTGTTAGGATTTGAGATCGTGCAACATCATATTCTGAACCCAATCCAGAAAGAAAGTAAAGTACCGTTGTCTCCTTGTGATACTTCAAATGAGTACCACAAGTGCACACTGGTCTACAGGCATTGTATTTCTCCAGAAGCCCCTTCAGAGCAACATAGTACTATGTCAAGGTTTGTCCCTCTTGTCTGAGGGAGAACATATGATTGTAAATCTGATAGACCTTACTAGAATTCTTCTTATGGGTATACGTGTCATGAAGCGTATCCCACATCTCCTTAGTAGTTTTGTAATACATGATGAAGTCTTCAGTCTGTGGTGACATGTCATTCATGATGCAGGCCCTCACCAATGCATTATCTTTCTTCCATGAGGTGTACTTCCCAGTCTTATCCTGAAGCTCTCGCTCTAGTATGCTCCTTGTCGTGACCCTTAACGGTCATAAAAAAGGTTTGAGATGAATGAGCGTTGATGGTCTCATCCAACTTTGTGATCAGGATAAAGAACGGATTCTTGTAATTTCCGTTCTCCTGACTTGTCTCCGACGTAACCTCAGAAGAAAGAGAAGGCGTGACGCCTCACTCAAGCACCAAGAAGTCACTAAGATCAGATCTGAAATTCAATTTTCAGATTTGTTGGACCAACATAGATCACGATAGTAAGTGATCTAACCTGAAAATCAAGTCATTTATTGCTTGAAAATCAAGTTAGACATGCATATGAGCCCTCCAACAACTAGTAGGTGCCTACTAGGGTCTAGAGACACCCGTAGTAGCCCCTGAAAGGAGGGCTACTTCCTCTCTCCTCGCTGTGCTAGAGCACGAACCCCTATTGGTGGCCCTACTGCTCTACCGGTGAAGGATCAACTGATGAAGCCCTAGATCGGACTGCATCCTAGCCTTGCGCCACCTCCTTCGTTGCGATCGACCTCTTGCAGTGTCGTCGTTGCTGTGCTAGGTGGCCTACAACACCACTGCTGCTGCTGTACTAAGTTACACGTAGCACAGCCATAGGAGTGCGCTACCCTTGTAGTGCCACTGCAGATCATCGCGGATGGTTCGACGCCACCGCTTGCTGTCCCTGGAGGGCCCCCTTCGCCATTCTAGAGGCACGTCGGTGAACGGGAGAGAGCTTTAGGGTTCTAGTGGAGCGGTAGGTGGCTTATTTCGGTGGGATACCAATGCACCGATTTAGGATCGCTACTCTGATATCAAGTGAGACAAAATAATGAATTTTATTCTCAAAGGAAACCTTACACTTCATTATATAGAAAGAGGTGTTGGGAGAATTACACATATGAACAAGACAGAAATATAAAATAATGAAAAGGTACATAAAGCATAAAAGATAAATAGAGAGTTCAACAATGACCTATGGAAGCCAATCTTCTAGATCTCTGTGCTTAGATGCTTACCAGGCTTAAGGGCTTTGCTTAAGGCCATAAATGACCCTCTTTGTAAGACACTCTCCTTATGTGGCATATCCTGGAGGCTTTCTCATATAGACTTCCTCTGTAAGATCTCCATATAGGAAAGCACTCTTGATATCAAGTTGGTACAATGACCATCGAAGATTGATTTCAACTCAGGTGATAATTTGAATAGAAGAGATGCGAGCAATAAGAGAAAAGGTCTCCATGTAGTCGATGCCATAGGTCTGAGTGAAGCTCTTGGCAATTAGGTAGGCCTTGAATTTATCAATCGTACCATTTGTCAAATATTTGATGGTGTATAACCATCTACAATAAACTACAAGGGCATCTCTTGGGCATAATATCAACTCCCTTGCCCCTCTAGACTGGAGTGCCTTCGTTTCTTCATCCATAGCTGTGCACCGGTAAAGATCTTGAGATGCCTCAAGATAGTTCCTAGGGATGACTGTGCTAGTTAGAATTGAGTGGAAATGTTAGACATCCTCCTATAGGGTGAGAGTTCCTTATATAATTGGATAGGGGATCTTCTCAAAAACTAATTGGATAGAGGATTCAATGTACAAGAGTGACTGATCTTCTGTAATGTAATGGGCCTGCCATCATCTGCTTTAGACTTATCCGGTGCCTAAGGAGTACGTGGAGGTGCAGGATCAGACGACTTTAGAGCTATGGGAAGTGGGGCCTGTCGTCTTTGGTAGACCACAGTCTCCCTAAGGGCTAGGTCAATGTAGGTCCCTTCCTTTGAGTAGTAGGGCACCCTCTCAAAAAATGTAGCATTTGCTATGACAACATAATGCCTATGAGTAAGATCATAACATCTGTAGCCCTTTTGAGTTTGAGAGTACCATAGGAATACACACTTTACAGCCCATGGAGAGAACATGTTCAGAGCACCAAATGCATATGTCAAGAAGGTGACAGTTTTTGCTTTGTTGCTCCATTTTGGTGTGACGTATAGGCGTAATATGTTTGGTGGATGGTCCCATAAGTGATAAAGAATTGCATTTCTTTTTGCATAAATTCCAGAGCATTGTCGCTTCGAAAAAGCCAAACTGTGGTAGAGTATTGTCAAGGTTCATGAAGTTGATATATGGTATGCGGTCGGTTGGGTCACCAGAGAGTATGTGGTATTCGGAAGAGTATGTAGATGACTATGTGGGTTTACATTTTTTATTTTAAAAAATATAAAAAAGCTAGTTGGGATATTAAAATTTGTGTTATATGTAATGTTATAACTATATAACTACTTTAAGTAGTATAACAAAAACAACATTGTTAATATTCCTACTTTTTAATTACTATACAACTTAGAATATAAAAGATTAGACATCTTGAAAAAAGAAAATGTAGAGGTTAGAATTCAAAATGTTCATGTTTATTATCAATGAACATAAACAATAGATCTAAATCAAGAATTTAAAATGAAAACTAAATCAAAAACTTCGAATCAACTTAAATCAAAACATATTATTAAGAATCTAAAATGAAATCTAGATCAAAGACCTAAAATCAGGACATCATGTCAAACAATATCTAAAAGGATAAAAAGAAGAAATCTCTCAAAGACTCAAATTGGGTGGCTCTATTTAAAAATGGGGTGAGTATGCGATCGAGTAAACTCTTACTCAGCTCGCTTACTCGGCTAGACCCGACTACAGGACCTCATGACACTACTCGATTTGGGAAGGGGTCTGCAGATGCCTATGCAGGTGCCTACTCAGCCTAGGCGGTCGACTTCCTTAACACCGGTACCGTGTTTGGACCACTACAAAGAATGTAGAATTACCTAGGGAATTTCTAATCTGATCTTCACTAGAGATACCCAAGTTGACTGGCTGTGGTCATCTACAAAGACAACAAAGTATCGATAGCCTCCGATTCTAGGCACACGTGTTAGCCCCCGTACATCACAATGAACTAAAGCCAATGGAGTAGTGTTGGCATCATTAGAACGACATAGGAAAGAGCTCCTATTATGCTTACCTAATTGGCAGTCTTCGCACTCCAAAGATAAGTCTCCAGGCAACTCTGGGTACATATGATGCATCTTGCCAATAGAGAGGTGCCCTAATTGCCTGTGCCATAGCCATGGGTCATTTGCAATAGACATTGCTCTAACAAACTCTGCGAGGACATTAAGTATAGACCATCCTTTCCTATTCCTCCATTGATAACTTCATTGGTTTGCTTTTCCTGAAAATAACAGTGTTTGTTGTCGAAGATGACTCGACACTGAAGATCCTTTCAAGTGCTAGTAACTGATAACAAATTTATTGGGAATTCCGGAGCACAGTGCACATTAGCAATCTATAATCTTGGAGATACTTGAACCTCTCCAACCGTTGTCACAGGAGAGACAGCCTCGTTAGCCACTCTGACGGCTTTGACTCCTTGTGGCTTGGTAGGGTTCTTCAACATCCTGGTATCTCCTGTGAGATGGATTGATGCTTCAGAGTCTATGACCTATTGTCTGGATTGTCCTCTAAACACTCTAGATCTCTTATGTACTGACATCGCTAAATCACCCGAATTTCGATGATAAATTTCAATGATTTTGATGCACCGGAAATAGTCCATTTCTTAGCCATGTCGAGGGCATGCCGATGCATACCGACAAAAGTGGCTTTTCATCTTTTTCCCTCCTCACCTCACCTCACCTCATATTCTTTCCCACCATAACCCACCCCCTTACTCCACCACCAACAAATCCTCTACCTTTAATCTTCTCCCCTCTCTTTTGTGTGACCCAATAGAGACTCATCACCTTTCCTCTCTCTTCCCCACAAGGCGCGAGCTATAGTGCCACCACCATCAACGTAACCGAACCTGCCACTTTGACCATTGCACCAGCAGGCAGCGGCTACACCTACATGCAGTAGAGTAGCAGCCATCAGGCAGTAACATGCCTCGAAATAATCGTGTCAACTGGCATATCATTGAAATAGTCAACATGGTCAAAATTGTCAACATACTGCAGACACCCTTGTATTTTGATACCCCTTTTGTGATAATATGGTTCTCTACCCAAAACCCCTCATTTTGCCAGCATCTCGATGGCATCTTGATCACTGTTATTAGAATGATTAGGATTGTATTGAATTCATATAATTGTGTTAGAAAAACTTGACAAACACTTAAATATCAATCCTATCAAAAAAATATTTGAACACTGAATCTTATGATCTAACAATCTAACTCTATAAAGTATGTAGGTTAAACAATCATAGAACTACTTAATCTACCATAAACTACTGGATCTGCAAATGTAATCATTCAAACTCACAATAGGATCTAAATCTAATGATTGTAGCTTAAATCTAGTTTAGTGAATAAGAAACACAGTATTTAACTTTGGAGAAGTTAAATTACTTTAAAGATTAAACAAATAGAGAGAGAAAATACTGGTAGGAGTTCTTATCACTCCAACAAGCATGCAACAATAGTAATGTACAGAAATGGGTTATTGAGTTGCCTATGTCAACCTTAGAATATGACAATAGCCTAAGAATCATACCTAGTACCATCTATTTCGTCAATATCACCAACATATTACTTTGATATTTGGCAAAATATCGATGACACTCTTGTATTTTGACATTACATGTATGTCGATATGACCTCACATCAGAAAAAAGTCATTTCATCGACGTGCCGTGGGCATGCCGTGGCCATTCAAAACATTGCGGGAGATGACCACGAAGTTGGTGATTCAAGAATCATGATTTTGTTGGTTATTTGGTGAGATACTAGACCACCGATTTAGGATCACTGCTTTGATATCATGTTACAAAATAGATGTGTTGGGACTTGTGGTGATCCGGAGTGTGAATAAGTCCTATAGAGGCTGGAGGAGTGTCTGGTCTATTGTGCAGACCAAGGGATAGTCCGATTTGCGGGATGCAAACCGGTCTGCATGGCAGGAAACCAGTTTGCTGTGTGCAGACCAGCCTTTGCAGGCAGGACAAGTGGGCCGGCCTTGATGTAGACCGGTCTGCAGAGTGTCAGGGACCGGTTGGATTCCCTGTGGAGTCAGCAGAGAGGCTTCTTGCCTCTGTGGATGATCGACTGCAACACCAGGAAAAGTAGAGAGAGGAGCTTAATTGATTGGAAGAAGTTTTTCTATTGCTCAACGAAAACATATGGGAAGGCTCTTTATTTTATAGAGAGTACATATCTCCTAAAAATAGTAAACAAATATTCCTATTTCTAAAATTAGACTCAACTAATTAAATCTAATCAAATCTTCTAGATTTGGAACAACCAAATCTTTACAAATCTCCTTAAAACAAATAAACTAGATTAGGTTAATTGCCAACTAAGAAATCAATTCCTATTTTTAGTCCTATAGACCCAAAACCGGTGGCCCAAGTGACCTTTTAGATAACTGCCACGTGGCATGTGCTATGTGGCTCTTCTTTGATTCCCAGCAAGATGAAAATATTTTTCTTCATTGAATAAGCAAGTCATACCCCTTTTATATAGAGAGAGGGTTTGGTACAATAAGGATTACTAATGTGCCATAGGATGGTGGTCAACTTTGAAGATGAGTCGGAGCAAACGGCATGGGCCCAAGACGTGCACTCCATGGGGCTTCATCTAACATGTGAACGGCGTTTTTTGTGCAAGGCTTAGTTATGATCCATCTTCTGACTAGTTTTCATGTTGTCAGATTTGAGTAGAAACCTGCAAGGCATTAATTAAGTTTCTTTGTTAATAGGCGGGACAAGAAGTGGCTGCTTGGTGGCAATGGTTTGTTTGAGAGATGCTCTTTGCCCTGGCAGTTTGGGTTGCTTGACTTGTGTCAATGTTGAACTTTGATCAGTTAGTGGGGGTTTCCTGTCTTATGTGGATGTAGAATGTGCAGTGTTTATTTGCAGTTAGAAAATTGAGATCTTTGCATATTGTTTTCCTAGGACCTGGGGTCATGTGTGTGTTGTGCTCTAAAATATTCTTATGAGAACTAGGGATGAGTCTCTGAAAGCAAAACTGCAGAATTGCCTTGACTTACTGTGGAAGAGGAAAAGGGTGTAGAAATATCGATGTTTGAAGTGAAGTTCATGAGATGATCAAGTCCATGAGGTTTGTGTTCAACGACAAAATATGTGGATGAAGAACTACATGAAACCAGTTTTCAACTGAGTCATCGTCAATCTTACTGTTTGAGCCACTTGTGAATTGGAAGTCCTTTTTGTGTGATCAAGGTCTCTTTCCTTGCTTTTGATTCATGTTGGTGAATCTCATTTCACAAGAGCATGAACTGCAGTGTTGGCTGTCATTTGGTGCTTGTGACTGGTAAAGAATGTTGATATCATGGTTGATTCATCTCCATGCAAGTTTCTGAGAGGCCTGTTGCCACTACTAGTGGTTCAATCTGGAAAGGGCCATTTGATGCTTTCCTAGTATTTGGCATCTGGTGCATGAGGAACTAGATGTTGAAGGATCCACTACAACATTGCTAAATACCAAATCCTCCCTTTTTAGAACAGGAGCCTTGGTTCCATAGGATGAACATAGAATTGAAATGGTGTAATTTTTTGAGCAATCTATTTTTGAGGCATGTGAGATTCAGTATTCCTTTTGGTTTTCTCCTTTAAATTATATCATTTGGACATCAATGTACTCATTCATTTCTTATCTTTTGAATGTATTTCTGCTATTGGGCCTTGTGCTATAGTGCAACTTCACAATTTTTTTCATAAAGAAGGAACTAGTCAATGGTATGGAAATTGTATGAGCTTTAATTGGATTTGCAGATCTGCATGCAGTGCAAGTGTTCACTTCACTAGAGCTGAGATACATGTACCTTCTCTTACTGAAGCAGTTCTACCCTCGATTTTGCAGATCCAGCCTTGAAAATACTGGCCTCTGGGCCCTATGGATTGATATTTTCATCTTTTGTGCCTTTTTTCTTTGACATTCCTGTGTCATCTCGCATGCGAATCTTTGGTGTTCGTGTCTCTGACAAGTCTTTAACATATTTGGCTGGCTTGCAGGTTTGGTCATTTTGTGGAATTCTTCAACTTTAGATGATTTTAAACTTCTAGATTTCTTTTCATGAATTTGGGGTTCCGGTTTTTATTGTTTTGCAGCTTCTTCTGTCGTCGTGGAAAAAATCTCTTCTGCCTGGAATATATGGTGTAGTTGTTGGTTTGCTATATCGTGTCAATCTTTTTGGCATTCGTCATGCCAAGGTGAAATTTTGGAAATACAACAATGATGCCATTCTTGTTTTCAATCTGACAAATCCATACTTGTTTTTCGTCTTTACAAAATTGAAATTCCTAGTTGAGACATCCCTGGCCAAATTCTTGGTTTTTGTTGGCAGGGGGTTAATGATACTCTTGTTTCAATATAATTGCGAGCTGTGTGGCTTATGGTGTAGTTGGATATACATAGTTGCTGCACGTCTTTTTATTTTTTCTTTAACAAAATTTGTTGCATTTTTCTGGATGATCAAAATTGACATGCATAATCTCTCTAATTCAAAAATTTGATCAAACCTATTAGTATCCATCATAGTGTGATTGAGAATTTAATTCAATTAAACAATATTTTGGAATTTATTAAAATTTATGAAATCTTATCACCAAAATGGTAACTCCTAAGATGAAAATTTGTGATCGTCTACCTCTGAATTTCGTTTAGGGTAATCTATCAAGCACAATGAGTTGAGGTTTGGGCATAGGCTTGAGCTCCACATCATTGGGTTGCACCCTTTTGCCTTAAGCTCAACCAAGTCTCCAACTAGTTTGATGGGTGGAGTCATTAATAAGCTAAGGAATAGGTTCAAGCTCAAGCTTGTTTATCTAAGTCTTGGGCTTAATATATGTCAGAGGAAAAATAAAATGTCTTATTTCGATAAGAAACCCTAGCCTCTCTTTTCTTTTGTAGAGAGGAGGCATGGAAAAATTACATAAAAGCTCTAGCACAATAAATCAAGTTACTAATTGGGACATAAAAATAGAAAGAGAAAAAAGGCACAAACTCCGACACTCCCCCTTAGGTTGGGGCGGAGATATCTTCAAGTCCCAACTTATAAGAAATGAAGTCATAGCATTTCCATGGGAGCGCCTTGGTGAATATATCTGCTAGTTGTAACTCTGTAGAGATATGCGGTGTATTGATCTTCCCTTCTAGTATAGAATTATATATGAAGTGACAATCAACCTTAAGGTGCTTTATCCTCTCATGAAAAATTGGATTTGAGACTATGTAGGTGGCAGATTTGCTATCACAATAGATTCGAACAAGACTTTTCATTGGTATGTCAAATCAGCCAGAAAAGAAGTAATCCACATAACTTTACACGTTGTGTGGGCTATGGCTTAATACTTTGCTTTTGCACTAGATCTCACTACCACTGCCTATTTCTTACTATGCCATGAAAACAGATTGCCTTCAAGAAAGATTGCAAAGCCTATGGTAGATTATGTGTCCTTTACCAACCTTGCATAATTAGCATCAAAATATGAAGATAACTCCAAATGACCATTCTTTCTGGGAATAGTATCATAGAATCAAGCACATATCATTTTAATGACTATAGCATGGCTTTTCCATATATTGACTAGCCCTTCTCATTAAAAAACTAATATCCGGACGAATAATGGTAAGATAGAGTAGTTTCCCAAGTAGTTTCCCAACTACACTCCAATATATGTGTGCATACTCAAAGGAAGCATCCTCTGTCACCTTATGCTTCCCTCTTTGTTCAATAGGTACAGTGGATCACTTGGCTCCAAGAAATCTTGCTTCTTCCAAAATCTCAAGTGCATATTGTCTCTGTGGGAGTGAAAATCCACTTTTGCCTCTGACAACCTTTATGCCCAGAAAGTAATGAAAATCTCCAAGATCCTTCATAACAATGATCTCTATAAGAATTTCTTCATCTTTTGAATGTCGTTTGGATCATCTCTTGTCAATATCATTATCATCAACATAAATAGCTAAAATCACTATGCCACCTACTGTCTTCCTAATGAAGATAGAATGGTCAGATGTAGACCTTTTAAACCCAACTTTCATCACCTTCATAGTTAATTGATCAAACCATGCCCTCGGATTTTGTTTTAAGCCATAAATCGCCTTCTTCAATATGTATACAAGGCATACTCCCCCTCAACCCCATAGCTTGGAGGTTGATGCATATATACTTCCTTATGTAGATCATCACAAAGGAAGGTATTTTTAATGTCAAGTTGATACAATGGCCAATCCAAACTAATTGCCATAAAGAGGATCACATGAATAGAGCCGACATGTGCAACTGGAGAGGTCTTAAAGAAGTTCACACCATATGTTTGTATGAACCTCTTTGTTACAGGGCGAGCCTTGAACCTGTCAGTTTAACTATTAGCAAGGTATTTCACTATGTGACCCATTTGCAATCCACCACCTTAGCATCACTAGGAGTTGGCACAACATCCCAGGTCTAATGAGAAGTGCCTCCATCTTAGTATTCATGGCCGCCACCGACTTGGGATCCTGAGATGCCTCAAAGTAATTCCTAGGAATAAATTCAAATGGGCAGTGGAAGTTAAATGTGATATAGGGTGCAAAATACATTATCTCACCGCCTTCCTCGGAGTAATAAGCTTGTTAGCACCCTTACTATGGCCCTCTGTCAAGGGGGCAGGAATATCCAAAGCAGCGATTGGTGGAGTTACATCATCAGTGGCATTGGAACCTGGATCAACATATGGGACAAGAATAAGCATAGGGGCTGATGTATGTGGTGGTGGTGTCTCTCTGTGCTGGTAAACCTGAAATTGGAATTGTGCATTCTGTCCCTTAGGAGAAAAGTAGGGAATCCGCTCGAAGAAGATTACATCAGCATTGATGTGATAATGCTTGCCAACTTGATCATAGCAACGATATCCTTTCTAGGTGTGTGGGTAGCAAAAGAAGACACATTTAGTAGCCCTAAGAGACGACTTATCAAGACTACTAAAATTGTGAACAAAGCAAATATAACTAAATAGCTGAAGTTGCAAGGGAAAAACATCTTTATTAGGAAATAGCAAGTGAAATGGATTATCAGCCCCCAACACAGAAGATGGCATACGATTTATCAAGTATCCATTTCACCCAAGAATATTTTAGGAACCCCCATGGATATAAGAAGCATTATAGCAATGCCAAGAATGTGTCACAGTTGCCTCTCTACAACCCCATTTTGTCGATACGTATGGGGGTAGGAGGTCAGATGAAGGGTCCCATTTTCTTCAAGTAAAGGTCTTAAAGCATATTAAACAAACTTAAGAGTATTATTAGATGCGAAACACTATTTTGGTAGAAAATGTATTTTGCACCTCCAAAAAAAAATCTTTGTTATAGCAAGTAATGTAGATCTCTTAATAGAAAAATCCAGGATGCATGACTAAAGTTATCAACGAAAACAACAAAATGCTTATGACCAGACATTGTAGCCATAGGACATGGATCCCAGACATTACAATGGACTAGCTCTAACATGGAGGTACATTGACGACCAACATGAGAAGGAAAGGCACTTGGTGATGCTTCTCAAGTTGGCATGCTTTGTAGTCAAAAGTGGTAGCGGGAATATCTAGCTACATTTGCAATAGCCTAGGTAGAGATGGGTGGCTAAGTCTGGAATTCCACAAAAGAGGGTTGGAGGTGATAGAAGTAGCGCCAACAAAATAGTGGGAATGTCTAGGTAATACAGTCTACAATGCTCATAGCCCTCACCAATTGTCTGCTTCGAGAGGATGTCCTGAAAATAACAATGATTCTCATCAATAATAAACTAAGAGGAAATTCAGGGCAAGGTTCTAAATGTCAATTTCGACGTCGTTTCAATAACTTTTTAAGTGGGCATTTTCAAGGCACACTAAGGGCATGTTGTGGAAATGCTCATATTTTGATGATTTCGATGCCCAAAAAATAATCCATTTTGGAGACACGTTAAGGGCATGTGAAGGCTTGCAAATGTATGCCAATAAAAATGGTAATAGTCAAAATGATTAGAATTTCAAGAAAATCACATGTTTAAATATGCTTATGTAAGAATAATAATATTATAACCTAATATTCATATGAAACATATAGTCTACTATACCATGTCCAGGTTCAAGAATTAAATATTTAATAATTACTATGTGAATTGAATTAAGTTATGCAGAAATAAAAAATTCAACTATATAGTTTGTAATAAGCTAAAGTAAAAATTTAAAAGTTGAAATTTAAATAGCTAACCAATTGATTTTAAATCAATTTATCTTATGGTTAATTTAAAGCCTTTCACCATGTTGATTAATCAATTCGAATTGATGTAGATTAACATAACTTTGTGGGTTATGTTGGTCATTTTTATTTATGCTTCCCTTTATGAGTGACTTTTAGATCTAGTTATCTCATATTTATGTATGAAAAATATATGTTGTCATCTCTAAACATGGGACTGTGGGTTTCTAGGTTGGATGTTATTCTTGAAGTAAATAATGATTAATTCATGAAGTAAACAACCATTTGTAGATTCTAACGGAGGGGGGTGAGATGTGCGTGATAAACAAATTAATGAGGAAATCAACAATCACACAAATATGCAATCACACAAGAATATAATGATTTTTAGGTGGAAATCCAAACCCAGGTAAAAAGCATCACTTAAACTTCTCGATTTAGGATTTTCTGATCTGCCTAGTAGATTAAATCTACTAACCAAACTACTTAAACAAGGGTAGTTCAATCTCTTATAAACACACTACTTATACGAGGGTAGTGTGCCTTAAACCCTCTCTATGAGTATTTTATCTCTCAAAGGAAACGGGAATTCGCGAAACGAATATCCACCACAAAAGAAAGAAAAATAAATACCTATAGAGCCACAAAGTAGGGATAAATCTGTGCTACTATAGGCAAGGACTTCCCTAATACAGAAGAGATTTGACGTGAATTCGACAGAGTTTCGGTGCTTTCGGATTTGCAATGTAGAACTTGGAGAGCAAGATCTTCTCTAAGTGATTTCTCTCTTCTCTTGGACACAAAAGATGTGGAAATGGCTTCTCAAGGTGTATCCAGCCAAGGAAGGGTACTCTATTTATAGAGGTACCTAGAAGGCTTTGGAAGACTTTGGAAGTCTCTTGTAGTTGTCAGGAACAAGGATCTAGAGAGTGGTCCAAAATTCCACCGAAATCAGGGTCATTAAAGAATTTGACAGGGTTATAAGACGTCTGTTGTTATGGTCAGACGTCTGGGTCATCTTCTGATCTGATGGTCGGTTGTTTGATCTATAAGGGTTGATCATCTGGACTGGGGTTGGATTAAGACGGATGTCTAAGAAGGCATTTTATGACGTTTAGGAAACTAATCAAACGTCTAATTCTAAAACGAGTTTCTTCCTATTTTAACCAAATTGAAATAGGTTCTAGTGTTTGTTGGTCAAACAATAGATCAGGCGTCTGACATGATGTCTAGTTGCCTGGAAAAAGGATTCTCTGCGGAAATTGATTTCCTGAGACTTAAATGGCTATAAGGGTTTGACAAAAGCAGATTTGGGTAGATCTAGGCTAATGTCTCTTTATCAGGGGTCTGGGAGGCTCTACGTACGTCTGGAAATATACTGAATACAATCATAAGCCAATCCTCGAAAATATTCTCTCAACAAGCCAACGGTCCTCTAATTGGACGTCTGGCAAGGTCCTTAGACGTTTTGTAAGACGTCTGGACTATGAGATGGTTGTCTGAAAGTAAAGATCAGAGAATACTAAATCCAGCTTAAGTGTTTGAACGTCTATACAAATTATCAGACATCTTAAAGTCCATTATTAGACGTCTGATGATTAGGTTAGACGTCTGACAAGGCTGTCTTATTTCTATAATGATTTTCTGATTCTATTCTAGGGTTTGCTTAAGTGTCCTAGTGTAGGAATAGTGTTCTTAGGACTAAGGTAAGGTCACTTTGGGTTCTTTAACAATGAATCTAAAAATAAAGAGCAAAGAACAATAAAATAATCACAAAATACAAGGACAAGATATGCTTCTGCCATATTCTTCATCTCTAAGCTTACGCTCCACACGAAGCTCCATCTTCTCTTTTCCTCCATTAAGCTCCTCCAATCCACCATGGACGCGAGCTTGAGCTTCTTTACACTTAAATCTATTTGCATTTATCCTGAAAGCTTGAACTCAAATGTAAATGTTAAATATCAAGTGTTTTGTTATCATCAAAATTAATAATTGTGGTGCCCTTGTACTAATAGCCATTAGTGTTTGCAATATTCATGTTTTATTCACTTATGGATGGATGCAAGTTTTTTATTTTTTAATGCTAACCCAAACTTAGGATTTTATTTTTAGGAATCAAACAAGGGATTTTTTCATGAGTACCACTAAAGTCTTTTGAAATTAGTTAAATGCCATTCACTTCATTATATTGTTGGTTATGCCATTAAAAATGTCAACGTTTTCGTATTTGCCACTGTGTTAGTCAGTTGTTAAACTTAACGATTTTGGATTGAAATGTAATAATTTTTTTTTGTCTTAATCTTTTTTTCTAATTTTCACCCTCTCCCCACACCACCTCAACTCATAGTCATCATTAACCACCACCAATGGCTCTCTTCTCCCACATGGTTTAAAAAAATGTCTCAAGGAAAGGCGGAAGAAAATCACCCCAAGGCTATAACCTTGGGGTTGCAGTGGGAGGCGTGCGCCTCAGTTTGTCAAGGCAAAACTAAGGCGGTGAGGCGGAATTGAGGCTATAGCCTCGGTCAAAAGTTTACGTTTAACGGTTGAGTTACATATGACTTAATAAAGCAAATAAAAGCTTTTCTATAATCATATACCCATCACTCGACCCCAAACAATGGTCCTAACCTCTCAAGCCCTAAAAAATCCATTGCCTTTAGCTGTTGCAAGTCCTCTATCTTTGGACTCCTCCATTATCATTATTGATGGCTGTTGTTGCATTGCCAATTGCCAGTCACCTCCCGTATGTACCACCCCTTACTAGTTTGTCCCTTTTCCATTGTCCATCGTTGCCACCTTCGCCTTTCAAGTCTCAACCTCACTTCTTGCTCTTGTTGGTAAGAGTCTCGACTTCTCTTGAGTTACACATTACATTTTTTGTTATTACTTATACCTTTATTTTACTACTTAGTTATGTTAAAGTATGTTTGAATGCTTTATGTGGTTAGTTTGCATGTTATGTGATAACTGGATTGATTTTTTTTAAGAGGTTATGTGGTGATTGTTTTCTTAAACCTTATTGTTACATGTTTATTATTATTATTTTCTCAAAAAAGTATTTTTTTTAATTATTTTAATTATTTTTAATACTATTATGTGACTAGTATTTTGATTTTTTTGAAGAGTTTACATGTTGTGGGGCATTTATGTGTATTTAAATCTTATTATATGTTTATATGTGAATATTGTGTTTGTACTGCGCAATAATATTTGGTAATTTACATTTAAATGTTCTAATAGAGCAAAAATAGCATGAAAGTATCTTTTTACTATTGAATCAAAAGGAATGCATTAACTTTAAAAGAAACTATAGCCCTCGTTTTATATAAAAGAGAACTAGGCAAATACACAAGTACCCACTAAGGATAAAAGAAATGACAAACACCCTCTTACAACTCAACACTCTCAAGTTGGGGTGTATATGTCAATGAGGCTCAACTTGTTACGTAGAAAATCATGGCGCTTCTTCTTCAAAGGTTTAGTGAGAATGTCAACAATCTATAACACAAAAGATATATAAGGGGTATATATCTTGCCTTCTAAAACTGCATCCCGAATAAAATGGCAATCATCAATATGTTTAGTCCTCTCATTGAAGACCGGGTTGGAGGCAATATAGGCGGTAAACTTATTATCATAATAGTGGAACATGTGTATCAACCTTCACCCCTAAATCTTATAGGAAACCAACCATCCACATGATCTCATATGCAGCTTGAGTCATGGACCTGTATTCTGCCTCTGCACTGGAATAGGCAATTACACTTTATTTCTTGCTCCATGAAACTAGATTTCCTCCTAGGTAGATAGCAATGCCTGACATAGATCGTCTATCCTCAATTGACCCTGCATAATCTACATCTGAATATGCCACAAGATGACACATTACGCAGTACAAATACAAATCTCATCCTAGGGTGCCCTTCAAGTATCTCAAGATGAGACACATTACGCCAATGACTATATTTGGGACTTTGCATGAACTGACTTGACTGACTACAAAACTAATGTCTAGTTGTGTAATAGTCAGTTATAACAGGCGGCCCATAGTACTGCGGTACCTGGTAACATGCTTAAATAAAGGATCTCTCACCAAAGTTGTGACCAGAAGGTGCCTCTACTGATATCCCAAATGGTTTGGACCCAAGAAGTTCGGCCTCTTCTAGAATCTGTAAAGTGTACTGCCTCTGTGGTAAGGATAAGCTTGCCTCCTAACGAGCAACCTTTATCCCTAGGAAGTAGTAAAAGTCACCTAAATCTTTGGTCACAAAAGTGGACTGGAGAAAAGCTTTTGTCTCTACTAGCCCATCAATGTCATCACTAGTCAAGACCATATTATCAACATAAACTGCCAAAATAATTATTCTTCATGTCTTACCATACTATGTTTATCTAGCAAATATAGAATAATCAGTGGTAGACCGCTAGAACCCCACCTTTTTTGATCTCCAAATTGAGCCTCTCAAACCAGGCTCGTGGGCTCTACTTCAGGTCATACATGGCCTTCCGTAGACGACAAACAAACTCCCCCTGACTGTCATAACCTGGTAGATGTCTAATATATGCCTCCTTAGCAAGATCTCCATATAAGAAGGCTTTCTTTATGTCAAGTTGATGTAAAGGCCACTGCTTAACTATAGCAACAGACAAGATGATCCTGATAGAAGTAATACGACCAACTGGTGAAAAGGTCCCAAGGTAATTCACCCCATATGTTTGGGTGAATCCCTTGGTAACAAGTCTGGCCTTATATCTCTCTACTATCCCATCAGATATATACTTGATGGTGTACAGTCATCTGCACCCAACAACTGTGGCACCCTCAGGACATGGAACAAGACCCTACGTTTTCTTGGTCTGTAGAGCTTGCATCTCCTTATCCATAGTTGCTTTCCACCTTGGATCGTGAAGAGCCTGAAAGAAATCTCTGGGAACAACTGCCGTAGTGATGGCATATGCAAACTATCTGTCTCCCTCCTAGAGATGGTTGACTGTAGTATAGTGGAAAATAGGATGGAGCATACATATGACACTAGATCTCCTCTGTATGGTCTCCTCTTCTCCATCTAAATCACCCCTATCTAAGGGGATGACAAGCTGAGCTGGCTCATCATGAGTGGAATCGTCTACCTAAGATCTGTGATACACCTGTGGATCCTGTATGATAGCCTCTATGGATGACCCTTCTTTTGAGAGGTAGGGAATTTTCTCAAAGGTCACATCAGCAGTGACAACATACCTCCTATGAATTAGATCATAACATTTATAGCCTTTCTGGGTCAAGTAACCGTGAAAGACACGCTTCGAAGTACGGGGAGCAAACTTATCTTGAATACCATAGTTTTGAATAAAACATACGCATCGAAAAACTCGCAGGGGCAAGGGAAAAGCCTTGCTATATTCAATATGTATAGCCTGGTACGGGATTCGACCATGGAGCACAGAAGATGACAACCGGTTAATCAAGTATGCTGCTGACAATATGACGTCACTCCAAAATTGCCTAGGAATCTTCATATAAGACATTAATGTCCTGGCAATATCAAGCAAATGTTGCAACTTGCGTTCAACAACCCCATCCTGCTGGAAGTATAAGCACAAGATGTCTAGTGAATGATTCCCTTAGAACGGAAGGCCTCTTGTAAATCATTGTGCATAAATTCTAATGTATTATCACTACGATAGACTCAAACAGAATGATACAGTATCATACTGTTCCTACACCTCAGACTGAACAATGGTAGGAATTTCACTGCGAACCTTCATCGGAAACACCCAAGTAAGTCTACTGCTGTCATCGACCATAGCTACAAAATTTTTGTGTCAACTAGTAGAGGCAACTCTAGACGGTCTCCAGACATCACAATGTACTTGGGAAAAAGTCACTGAACCGACACCAACATTTCAGCACAATCCCGAGTTAAAGAATCAGATAATTCTGGATACATTTGACACATATTTTTCATGGTGGGATGCCCAAGTCTACGATGCCATAGCAAGGGATCACGAGAGACTGACATAACCACAGCAAATAATGTAGGCATGTCCAAATAGTACAAACCACCTCTTTCTATGCCACTGCCAACTATCTCTTGTTCGATTTTAGAAGTAATAGTGTTTCTTATAAAAAATAACACGGCATCCAAGATCTCTGTAAATTCTACTCACAGACAGAAGATTCATGGGAAACTCAGGAGCATAATATGCCTTCTTTATCTTCATCCTGGACATAGCTTCTACACGTCCAACTGCTGTAACAGAAGAGGTTGCTTCATTTTCCACCCGCACATCGCGAATTCCCCGTGGAGTCACAAGGTCCTGCAGATGATTTCTTTCTCTAGTGAGATGGATAGAGGCTCCAGAGTCAATCACCCATGCACTCCTATACCTCCTTTTCTTTATCTCAACTTCTTGGGCTGCACACGCGAACCCAGTAGAAATTGAAGTTGATCTTCTTGGATCAACTTTCTCCACCATGGGAGAAAGAAGACTCATTGCCATCGGAACTAGGTGTGAGAGAAGGCTCATCACGCAAAGTAGAACACGAACAACACGGACTAGGTAGCCACTAGCAGCAGCAACCCCTGCTGTTGGCGACCATAGCCCATAGCCGGCGGTGGTGCGGTTGCAGTTGCCCCCCCCTTGGTTGGCACTGCCATCGCTGGTGGTGGTGGTGGCGGCGTAGAAATCGTTCTTCATCAGATCACCTTCACATTGGTGATCCAATCATGTTGTGGTGGATTTTTTCGATGGGATATTTGAGCATCGACCTAGGACTGTTGCTCTGATATCTGTTGAATCAAAAGGAATGCATTAACCTTCAAAAGATATCCTAACCCTCTTTTTATACAAAAGAAAATTGGGAAAATTACATAAGTACCCCTAAGGATAAAAGAAATGATAAACACCCCTTACAACTCAACATTTACATTGATTTTTCATTAATAGCACTTGATAGTATATATTTGTGTCATTTTTTCTTATTTTCCATCCAAAAACTGAGGGTTACACCTCAAGTGCCTGGAGGCTTATGCCTCTCTTCGATGAAGGAAAACCGCCTCAGTACCACCTCACGTTTTTTAAAACCTTGTTCTCCCTCCTTGTGCTCTTCCTGCTCCCCTCGCGACCTCTTTCGTAGGCACCTCCTATTGGAGGTCCCTCTGCCTCTACGTCGACATCCTCCACCCCGACCTTCTCCTTTTCGGGGCAGTAGGGTGGCAACCGAAAGTAGTGGTGGGATCGACATCATTGATGTCCTAGATGGCAAGGTCGTCGGAGAGAGGGGGCAGAGGAGGTGGTTGGAGGGAGGTGGGGGGGGGGGGGGGGGGGTTGAAAATAAAAAAAAAAATAAATTTTAAAGACTAAAAAATAAATTTGGAGGACTAAAAAAGAAATTTTTATTACATTTCAATCTAAAATTGTTAAATTTAACAACTATGACTAACAGAGTGGCAAATACGAAAACGTGACTTTTTCAATGGCATAATCAGCAATATAGTGAAGTGAATGACATTTAAGTAATTTCAAAAGATTTTAATGACATTTACGTAAAAGTCCCACTAAACAAATGTTTCTCTAATTCTAAATTGTGATTAGACCTATATGGTCATAATAATAGTAAATCTAAAGTCCAGTATGTAGATATACTCTATAATTATGGATAGGTGTGGAATCAAACTTTAAAAGAGTCAGAGAAGAGGTGCAACGAGATGAGAGGGAGCAATAATAGCGGAGATTTGATTTTAATAAGAACAGAGTTGTAGTAGTAGCACAAGAAACAGTAGCAGTAGTAGAGAAGAATGGGAGAACTAAGAGTGAGAAGCAGCAGCAAGTCGAAATGTCGAGTGCATTGTCACTTGCCAACATTTTGTTGAAATCCTGGTGTTTCGACATTATATTGATGTCGATATGGCCTAACCCAAAAATAGCCATTTGGACATGCCAACGATATGCCGTTGAAATTTAAACCACTTACAGCAATAGTAATAGGTAGAAATTAGTTATTGAGATACTTATATTGACCTTAAAATGTAGTAACAATTTAAGAATTGTACCTAATGCCACTCTTTTTTCTGAACTTATCTTCATATTATCCATATTTGGCAAAATATTGCTGACACTCCTATGTTTCGACATTACATGTGTGTCGTTATTGACCCACATTAAAAAAAGGTCGTTTTGTGGGTACGTCGTAGGCATTCAGAACAATAATTTAGGGGCACGATAAACATTTGAAATATGTAGTTCCAATTGATGTAACAGAAGACATGTCACCATTCGCCAAGCAAATAGAAGTAATAGTGGTAAAATCTCTCTTAGAAATAAGACTAGCACTCTTACTCGTCAAATGAGTAGAGGCACTTGAGCCTATAATTCAATCAAATATACCTGAGTAGTTGGCATGCGTTGCGGCACCTATAGCCAGAGCAGCAATAGAAGAAGAGGGGTTAGGCTCACTCCTTAGGATGTGACGAAGACAGTCCAGTTCATGAGTAGTAAATAGAAAACCAATTGCAGAGTTAGTAGTCTATCTCAGTAGTAGGATCGACAATAGCATAAGTTTGGTTGGCCCAAGCTGGCTTCCCAAACTTCTCCTAGCATCGATTGGAGGGGTAATTGGTCTTTTGACAGTAGACACAGGGTAGGTAAGATCTTTGGCCACAACCTCCATCATGTCGATGTCCATGTCTATGTCCGCCAGATCAATCACCTCTGCCCCAGAGACCGCAAGGGCAGCGATATCATGCAAGGTAGGTGGCATAAAGGCTGAAGAGGAGTTATCCGCATCAATCTTCCGAAGACGGTTATATATTGCCTCAAAGCTTGAAATAGACGCCACTAACGATATTTGATCCTTGGCAGTCTTGTAGCGGGAAGACAATCTGTCAAGAAATCTATACGTTTTCTACTCTGTGCGCTTAGTTACCTGCTTGTCACAACAAGCAGGCTGAAACACCGCAACACTTCAAATAGACCCTCCATAGAGGTGAAATAATCAACAAGAGAGAGATTACCTTGATTTGTGTTCCCTATTCAGTGATAGATTTTTGGACAACTAGAGCTTACTAGTTTTCATCAAATAGCATCACTTTAGGGCATCCCACATGTCCTTGGGGTGTCTTCTTATAAAGTATGTTGGAGGCAATCTTGAGATCAATGCTGCTCGTGAGCCAATTCATCACCAAGTAATTGTCCTTTTTCTACTTTTTGTACTTCTCATCCTTTGTATCTGGTGCAACAACAGTGAGCATATGTAGACGCTCATGGCCTCCAACAAAGATACGGAACATCCTCGGCCAGAAGTCATAGTTCTGGGACCCCATCAACTTAATTGTGTCCTTTGAACAAAGGCAGAGGCATGAAGCTTGGCCTCTAAGGTAAGGGTTGCAGATTCTGCAGTAGCAATGAGAGCAGGTTGCAGAAATCATGAATTTCTGGAAAATCAGATCTTCATCAATCAACAAGAAGTGTTTCCTGCCGTAAATGTGCTATAAAGCACATAAAGGAAGGCACTATGTGCCTATATCATTCGATCAGGAAGAGGGGATCATGCACCTGTCGTGCAGACGCAAAGGAAGATTAAATCAGTCTGCAGAGACTGATTTAAACCCTCAAAGATGGTGCAACACTGTAGATTTCAGAATCCTGCAGATCTCAGAATTGATGATAGCAGCAGCAACGATGGCAAGAAATCAGAAGATCGATGCTGCAGCCAAGAAGCAGATTTGCAGCCTCGGGGGATCAATGCTGCAGCAAGAGGAGTCGGCGCTGCAGGGTGATCGGCCCTCTCTCCCCACAGCAGTGATGAGAACCTCCAGCAGCCTCGCAGGGGTCAGGTGGCGCTCCCCTGCAGCCCCCTTGGGCTGGCGGTGGTGAGGAGAGATCCCCCTTTGGGAATCATACCTTGTGTGGAATATCAAGAAAAGAGATTTGAAGATCCCCAACACAAGCCAGAGAGAATTTCTTGATGGTATTTGGTGGGATATCGAAACACCGGTTTAGGACCGTTGCTATGATATCATGTAGAGGAAAAATGAAATGTCTTATTTCAATAAAAAATTCTAACCTCTCTTTTATAGAGAAGAGGCATGGGTAAATTATTTAAAAGGTCCAACACAATAAATTAAGTTTAAATGGGACATAAAAATAGAAAGAGACCAAAAAACAAGGCATAAACTCCAACAATATACATGAAATAAATTGCTGAAACTTGGCTAGTAATAGTGTATCACTAAGTCCTTTAAAAAAAAATAGTGTATCACTGAGTCACAAGTAAGGGGATTGGGGTTGTTGGAAATTAGGAGTTGGGTTAGGAATGCGTGATAATTCACAAGTTTACTAGCATGTATTTTGGTGTTGGATATGTAGTGGTGTTAAGATGTCGGAGAGGAATTGGTGTTTAGTAGTTAAGCTTCACTGGTGGCTGTGGATTGTGGTATGCATTGGAGTGTCCTATTTGCTTCTGTTGTCAGGGGAAGGGGCATTTTGTGCAAGTTTGCAGGGATCCTGTCAGATTTATTTGCAGTAGGGGCTCAGAAATCGTAAGGCATCATTCCTAGGAGCAGAATGCTATTATCTACTCGTCTCAGTCGGTGTTCCTCTCCATTGAAGTTGTCGAAGGTTGCTGCCCCATGGCTAAGGTCTATTTAAGAAAAAGAAAGGGCCTTGGAGACTAGTGTAGGAGATGTGGTTCAGGGGAGACCATTGTGAAGGTTGATTTTGATGGCGATTGAAAGACTAGGAAGGGCAATGGGTCTTTCAACCAGTCAACACTGTCATGCACTCTTCTCAAGATGTCGATCACCGTGATTTAACAAATGGGGATACTACAGCAGGGGTAGTGGGAGTAGTTTTGGAAAGCCCAGAATTTTGGTAGGGCCCATAATTGCTAGCTCAACAATTCCAGATGCAATTGACCCCACACCAAGTTTTTCGCCACTTCTCTTGCCTTCATCAGTTGGGAGCGAACTCAATGTTGTTTGTGGAGAGATCAGTTCGTGCTTTAGCAAGGAAGTCCCTTCAGGTCTTATTGAAAGCTAAACTTAGCTCAGAATACATCAGTGGACTCTGAATGGGGTTATGACAAATTGCCACAATGACTTCAACCTGGAGGGTCATTTGGGAATAACTCAAGTTGGTGGCTTTTAGCATTTTTTGTAGTTGATCATCCTCGTTTTATGGCTTTGGCAACTGAAACCGACTTCACTTAAGCAATGAGAACTTAGGTACGTCGGTGGCATCTCTTAGAGAAGGGGATGGGCAATTCTTATCGGATCCTCTATGGGATTTCATCCACAATTTGCTCCCCTTTTAAAGGGTTTTGGTTAACGCTTGTGAAGGGGAGGCAGGTGACCTTGCTACAATGATGGGTGTTTCTATGACTTGTTGGAGGGTAGTTTGATAGCATATTTAGCACTTGGACCATCAGAGCAACAATAAAAGCACCTTGCTAACGCGTTGGTATCCATGCGAAGCTAATTGAGTAAGGCAGAGGTTTGGCCACATCTGTGATAGGAGCTTGGGTATCGACCATAGATATGGGGAGTCCCTTGACCACTAATGTTTAACATGCTTTCATGGAATGTGAAGGGGTTACGAGACCCCTCATGACACTCTATCCAGCATAGTTATGATGTTGAATGGAAGGCAAATATTCTTCTGTGTAGGAAAGTAAGCTTGAAGAGTTCGAAAAAAGGACTAGAAAGGAGGTTGGTGCTTCAATCTTTCAGGGTCTTTTGCATTTGAATTTTGTTGGAAGATCTATGGTGCATCTTGATGGCACAGAAGTCTTAACACTTTGTAATTGGTATCTTTAATGCTAGTAGATGGGTGCTTATGGGTTGTTTGTTGAAATGTAGCAATGGGGTTCAAATTGCCTTCTCTACAATTTGGTTCGTGTGAAGATGTGCTGAGAGCAGAGTCATGAGATGAACGAAGCATCTCTTTTCACAAGTGGAAGGCCTTGGTTGGTGAGTAGTGATTTTAGTGTGACCTTAGTTGAAGATGGATCGAATGGTAGATAAGTCGGGAGTAAGCACTAAACTAGTTGTAGTGCTTGAGCTATACGACTTTCTGATTTGGGGTTGCAAATTTACATGGAGGAATTCGATAGGATCGAAGTCTAGGTTGGGTAGATTTTTAGGATTGGTAGGTTTGTTGATTAGTTTTGGATGGTGGGGGTGGCTGTCATCGGAGACCTCTTTTCAATCATATGTAGGGTTGTTAAAAGGGCTTGGCATGCTCGACTTGGGATGTGCTTGACAAGGGCTTATGTTACGACCCGATTCCCGGATCCCTACAAAATACGAGAATCGGATCGACTCGACTGATCCTAAGACCCAGTCGTCCAACGAGAAAGTAACCAAAGAGCAGTAAAATAAACCACATTTACCATGCAAGCAACAAAAGTACAACAGTAAAGAAATGAACTACTACAGTACATACCACCACAACAGTAGAGAATTTTAAACAGGTATAGTAATATGAAGTTACAATAAAAGAGTACAAAAGTGTAACAAAAATACTCACTACTACAGAAACAGGGTACAACAAAAGTATAACTATTGGACTCTACTGGGCCCAGCACCCTCTGCAGCCGTGGGCTCTGGCTGCTCAATACCTGGACCTGAAAAAAGGTGGTAAGTACGACACGTCAGCGAAATGCTGAGTAGAGTGGCAACCAGCTAACTAAAACAGTAAAGGTGGACAGGTAGCTGTTATTCCAATTCATTTTTTTATTTAACTAATTATCCTTTCTTTCTTCACTTTATTTAATAGGTCTTTTTCTTGATCTCGAATGTTCCTCGTGGGAACGATTTTGATTGCAGTCTTTTCCGAAGAGTAGTAGCACATGGTGCTCTCCTGGCCGGGAGAGTCCCCCGTGATGGTCCTACACTTAGTCAACCACCCCAAGGTCGCTGACAGCGGTAACGGTGACTACGGCACGCGCGATAAACGCACGGGTAGCTACCCCGCACTGGCACACGGTCAGTCGTTTTCGTTAACGGGTGCGTTCAAAGCACAGCACGGAACCAGTATAGGGCAAAACCCTCTCAGTAACAGGGGCTAGCCCCTCCACAGTAACCAAACAGGGGTCTCGCTCCTCCACAGTCCGCGCACCCTCGCCTGACTACCCTGGTTTGCCCAGTGGGCCTAACAAGTCGGTGTAGGACGGGTAGCTGAACCCCGGGCCCGTGGGGTGGCTAGCTCTCTCCCTACACTAGTAGCTTTCCCCGGTACTGTGTACGCGAGGGCCAAGAGTCGGTACAAAGTGACCAGACCTAACCTCGGGTCTCAACCCTAGGGCGGCTTGTTCCGTTCTACACTAAGAGGTAACATGTGCTTCCCTTGGTACCACGTACCCGAGAGACAACACACTTTTCCATTCATTTTTCCAGTTCCATTCTATTTATTTCCAGGAGCCCTACTCCTAATTCCCCGTAAGGTTCATGCTCATGTTTCTCAGGCCAAGCCATACTAGGTTTCATCATTTCAGGTTTATTCGCATATAGCACGTGTTTCCAACATTCAAACTTTCTTTTCCAATTTACATACATGCAGTTCGTATTTAATTTCAAACGATAGGAATTAAATGTAGCAGTTACAACAGTACTCTACATTTCACAGGCAGTTGTTATCCAATTACATGCAATTATTATTATTCTATTTACTCATCCAAGACTGCAATGTAGGCATTCAATACAATTGTTCCAGTGTTTCTAGTCCTAGGTTCATGTCATACCTTAGGATCTATCATTCAATCTAGTATTTCTGATCTTAGGATTCATGCTATATCCTAGGATCTATCATTTAATCTAGTGTTTTTGGTCATAGGATTCATGCCATACTCTAGTATTATCATTTATTCCAGACATGCATTTATGTTTGTAATTAACTAAGGGAAGCCACTCTACCCGCAAAATCGGGAGTTATGGGGGCTCGATTGGCGGGTCCACGTGCCTCCACAACCCCCAAATCCTCAACAGAATGTGGTCCTAACACAAGGATCAATCACAAGAAACCACTCAGAACATGATAAAAAGCATTCCAACAAGTAGAGGAACTTATACGAAGAAGAACGAAATCTTAAACGTGGAAATCGGACCTCGGACCCTAAACGGGTCAAAAACGACAACTCTGACTCAAATCAGACGTCTGTAACATCTTCCAGACATCTTAAAAAGGGGTCCAGATCATACCTCACTCTACGCTGCTCCTCAGACGTCCAGGGATCCTGCTGAACCGTCTAGACCTAGTTCCAGACGTCCGACAATCCCTCCGGACGTCTGGAGACGCTCTCTGCCGTCTGGTGACTCGTCCAGACGTCTGAACCGCGTGGGAGGGCGTCCCGCACCTTCCCGAAGTGAATCCCGCCTCCGCACGCAAAAATCTCTCAACATGGCACGCAACAGAGCTTCGGCGGAACGGCCTGCATGGCCTTATCTGCAAAAGGAAGCAAAGGGCGCAGTACGTACCTCTCAGCCGTCTGGAGTTGCTTCCAGACGTCATCCACGTCGTCTGGATGTAGGTCCAGACGTCTGATTCTAGGAAAAATCCCAGAATCAGAAGCTCATTTGTCTTCTTCCTGTTGCGCGTGACCACGCCGCGCAGCCGCTCGTCCGCTGCTCTAGCTGCAACAGCGTCAGGGGAACCTCCCTAACACATTTCGCCTCGCGTATGGCAACCGGCCTCGAGTTGCTCCGGCGATCTCTCTCTCTCTCTCATGGCTCACGCGCTTCCTTCTCTTCCCTCTCGATGCTCTCCTCTCCGCCGCTGCACTCGGCTACAGCTGCCGCACTCGCTCTCACTCTCGCTCTCGCACTGGAGGAAGGAGGAGACAGATAGGGGGGTGGTGAACGAGGGAGAGGGGAGGGGAGTATTTGTAGGCACGGGGGGGGGGGGGGGGGGGGGGTAGCTCTACAAGTCGGCGAGGGAAGAAGAGAAGTCGACTGGGGCTCAGTCTGCGCGTGACACGTGCGCAGACTCGCAGTTGTATGCACGCAAAAATTGATTTCCAGACATTTGGGAAGGTATCCAGATGTCTGACCAGACATCTGGCCCAAGTCCCAGACGTCTTACAAGTGCTTGATGGCACGGGTCTTAAACAGCTTACAAGTCCAAGTCGATAATCTATTGAGTCAAGTTTGAACACAAATCTAGGATCAATAAGTTATTGAGTCAAACCTGAACAAGGTTGGGCTTGACTTAATAAAGGCTCGAATTTGACGAGATGTATCGA
Source organism: Thalassia testudinum (assembly GCA_037157565.1). Classification (NCBI taxonomy): domain Eukaryota; kingdom Viridiplantae; phylum Streptophyta; class Magnoliopsida; order Alismatales; family Hydrocharitaceae; genus Thalassia; species Thalassia testudinum. The sequence goes on along the minus strand of JAZHRO010000062.1, from coordinate 4,807,000 downwards.
CAAATATTTTAAAATATTTTATATATAATAAAGTAAAGTAGAAAGATATAATTTTCCTAAACCATGGCCACTCTCTTCCCTTTCCCTCCCTTCCCCATCTACGATCCTTACTCGTTACCCTTATTCCACAACCATACATGCTCTACTTCATAATAATATGCTTTTTGTTATGCTTACGATGTAATGTACAACATTATATGCATTGTTTAGATTATATCTATTTGATTTAAAGTGCTTTTTTTCTATTTTTTTACTTTCTTTGTAAGTATTTTTTATTTAACCAAGCATCTATGCTTTGTTTTTTAGATCTGAGCATGTGACTTAGGAAATTGAACTTGTTAGTCACTAGGCTTAATAACTAGCTTGAGCCAAATGAGACAAGTTTGAACGAGACACCAAAACTTATTGAGCTCGAGTCAAGCTTAGCTTAGGCTTATTGAGCTTGAGCTTGAACAAGGCTAGGCTCAATTAATTAGATTCGATAGACAATCGATTCTTAAATGAGGGTGCTTCATATAGGTGTTTTAAATTTGATTAGTCATGGTTGTTGGTGAAAATGCATCCTAAAGGAGGGGTAAATGATGCAGGATAAAAATATAAAACAAATAAAATTGCTACACAAAATAATCACCACAAGAAACATGAGTTTTTAGGTGGAAAATTTGTAAAAGTAAAAACCATCACCTAAGTCTCCTTGACTTAGGATTTTCCCGATTAGTCCCTACCAAAGAGAATGTCTCAAAGAGACAAGAATCCACAATCCAGACACCCTCGTAACAAAATAAAAGAAAAATACAATTTCCTATAAAGCCCAAAATATAAATTAAATGAATTTAGCTTCTATAGGAATGAACTACTTCCCTTTAGATAGTGAGTGTGGAAGTAGAGATTCAGAGAGTTCTCGAAGCCTAGATGGAGAATTGTGGAGAGCAAGAGCACTTAGTAAGAATGTGTGTAGATTAGTGCTCTAAGTTGTATCTAGCAAAGGGAGTCTTCTTGGATTTTTATAAATGCGATAAGAAGACTCTAGATGACCCTAAGTAAAGGATTTAGTTGTTGGAGTAAAATCATGAATAGGTTCAATAGATAGAACAAAAAACCAAAAAGTCATCCAATAGTCAATACATATTGGTCATCCAACATAAGGATTGATCGACCAACAAGTATTGTTTTGGTTATCTCCTGATTGATGGGTGGTCATCCAACAACAATGGAGTAAAAGAAAAGTGGTGAATATTGGCCAACTGATCAATGTGTTGGTTGACCAAAACAACAAATGTTGGTCAACTTATATTTCTGTTGTGGTCGACTACCTAATGAAAGGTTTTGGGATTAAAATCTCTGGTTGTTCTTAGGCTTGTGCAAGGTTGGTATAGGGTCGTCCAACTACTTTGGGTGGTCAACCACATAATGAAGACTCAGACTTCCACTCGTATGTGTTGTGTCAAGATTTGCGCAATACGTGGAGCGTTGATGCTCCTAGGCATGGGAAAATAGTCCCACATGGGGGCTAGGTGCACGTAAATCAGGAGAAGCCTTGGTGGCCGGCAACCCTATGTGGTTGGCACAGGAGGCTGGCTACCTTGTTGATGGTGGCTGGTAGTGGTGATGTGAAAGAAGGGAGAGGAAGTGGGGTTTCTTAGAATATGAAATATTATTATGACTTAAGAGATTACAAAGAGGGAAGGCTCTCTTTTATAAAGAGTACATATCCCTATTCTTGGAAACTAAAAATCTTATCTCATAAGGAAAAATCTTCTCTTCTACTTAAATCAAATCACAAATACTTTTCCTAAAATCTTATCTCTTTTACTAAAAATAGAAAACTTGATTCTTAAGCAAAAGATTCCAACTTGGGTTTTAGAACCCATGATCGGCTGCTCTATTGGGCCCCATAGATATTGTCACGTGGACTGTCCATGTGGCCTGCTGACTGCCACATAGACAATCCACGTGGCTCTTTATTCCACGTTCCAACACTCCTCAAGTCTAAGGTTGGGAGGTCGACGACTTTGTCTTCAACTTGTGAGGCTAGATGCCCCACTACTCTTCTTCGAGAGCCACTCTCTCAGTCTTCTCCTTTGACATGTTGACGGTGAAGCCTTTTGCGACCTCCGAAGTCATTGCTTCTGTGGCAACTTGAGTAATTGCGATGGCGACTGTCGTCTGGTCTTCTCCAAATAAAGCTCGTAGCATTTCGATGTCTTCATGAGTTAGGGAGTCCACTCGTGAGATGCTAGTTGTCCCACATGATGGTCTCCCGAACTTCTCTCAGCACTTATTTTGCGGATGGTTGTTGCGTCCATAGTGCTGGTACTTTGGATAGACGTGGTAAGGTCCACGTCCTTGTCACGCCCCACACTCGCTTCAGGGATAACAAGTGTAGAGTTCTCGCTTTTCGTCAAGTCTTCAGCCTCGACGATCTCCATCTTGATAAGACGGTAGAAGATGGTCTCAAGATCCATCCTTCCGTCAGAAGCCAGGATCTGATCTCGAGCAACTCGATAATAGGGATGTAACCCCGATAGAAACTTGGCGGATTATTAAATCGCCCGAGTCTCCCCTGCTTATCATAACACAATGGCTTATAGATCTCAAACTCCTCGAACAGTGTTTCCATCTTTTCATAATATTTTGTCAAAATGTGAGTATAGAGGTTAGTAGGAGGGTTGTTGGGCCTGATGATATTCCTATAGACGTTTGGAGAGTGATAGAAGAAAGGGATATAACTTAGCTCACAAAATTATTTAATACTATTTTGAGAGGCAAGAAGATGCCAGAGGAATGGAGGAAAAGTTTTGTGATACCTTTATATAAAAAGAAGGGAGATACAAAATTGTTCCAACTATAGGGGTATTAAATTAATGAGCCATACGATGAAACTTTGGGAGAGAATAATTAAAAGAAGGGTGAGGCAAGTATCTGTAGTCACTGAAAATCAATTTGGCTTTATGCCAGGCCGGTCTACTATTGAGGCAATATATCTCTTGAGACGTATGATGGAGACCTACAAAGTCAAGAAGGATTTACAAATGATTTTTATTGATTTGGAGAAGGCTTATGATTTTGTCCTAAGAGATCTTGTGGAAAATTTTAGAGAAGAGACATATACCAGTTTTGTATATCAACCTCATAAAAGATATGTGCTATCGAACTGCAGCTTGTGTAAGAACTAAGGATGATTTGACGGATTACTTTGATATCACCATTGATCTGCATCAAGGATCAGCTTTAAGCCCTCATCTCTTTGCCTTAGTTATGGATGAGTTGACGAAGCATATCCAAGCTGAGGTGTATGGTGTATGCTTTTTGCTGATGACATTATATTGGTTGATGAGACGAAATGGAGTGAACAGGAAACTTGAGCTTTGGAGGGAAGCCCTAGAAGCATAGTTTTAAAAATCGCACCTCAAGGCTATAGAGGCGTACGCCTCGAGGCGAGGCGGCCCCAAATAGCCTCGAGGCTGTAGCCTTGGGGTGCATTCAAGAGGCATGCGCCTCAGTTGAGCCGAGGCGGTCCGAGGCGGTGAGGCGCACATGAGGCACAACCTCAATTGGTTTAGGTGTAGTTGCTGCAGCAGCATCGAAGCTCGAGGAGGAGCATCGCCGCAGCAGTGTCGGAGGAGGAGCATCGCCGCAGCAGTGTCGGAGGAGGAGCATTGCCAGTGGTGCAGCTACTGTAGCAGTGTCGGAGCTCGAGGAGGAGCATCGTCGCAACAGCATCGGAGGAGCATCGCCGATGGTGTAGCTGCTACAGCAGTGTCAGAGGAGGAGGAGCATCGTGCAGCAGCGTTGGAGGAGGAGCATCTCCGGTGGTGCAGTTGCTGCAGCAGTGTCGGAGGAGCATCACCGGTGGTGCAGCTGCTGCAACAGTGTCGGAGGAGCATCGCGCAGCAGCGTTGGAGGAGCATCGCCGGTGGTGCAGCTGCTGCAGCAGTGTCGGAGGAGGAGCATCGCGCAGCAGCGTTGGAGGAGCATCGCCGATGGTGCAGCTGCTGCCGCAGTGTCGGAGGAGCATCGCGCAGCCGCGTTGGAGGAGGTGCATTTGCATTTATCATCAAGGTGCTTAGGGTTTTGTGTTTTTTTTTTTTGGTTTACTTGATTGTGTTTCATCATCGTCAAATATCTTAAGGATGAGTTTTGAGGTGTGTTTTAGGGTTTCAGGGGAAAGTTTGGATCTTAGTAGGGCTTGGTTGTTAGGATTTTGGGATGAATTTCGTTCTTTCAAATAGAGAAAATGTTATGAAAGTGTATTATTTAGATTATTATTTTCTTATTAGCAAGAAGTATATATCATTTCCTTTTTCTATGTTTTTTATGCAATTCTTGAGGCTTACGCCTCGACTGCCTCGAGGCTTACGTCTCGCCTCAATGAAGGCAAACCGCCTCGCATTTTTTAAAACCTTGCCTAGAAGGTAAAGGACTACGTCTAAGCAGGATAAAGACAAGAGTATATGGAATGCAAGTTTAGTAGTAGAGGTAACAATGAATGGATTGATGTAAAAATTGGAGAAGAGTGCATTCCAATGAAAGATGCTTTTTTAAGTACTTGGGATCCATTTTCCAACAAGATGGTGGAATTGATGAAGATGTTACACATAGAATTAATGCAGGGTGGTTGAAATGGAGGGATGCATCTGGTGTTCTCTGTGATAAGAGGGTTCCTTTAAAAGTCAAAGGAAAGTATTATCAAGCTGCGATAAGACCAACCATATTGTATGGTTCTAAATGTTGGGCTATCAGCTATGGGCATGTGCAGAAGATGTTTATGGCAGAAATGAAGATGTTAAGATGGATGTGTCGTCATGCAAGAAATGACCATATTTCAAATGAGATTATTCGAGAAAATATTAGGGTGGCACCGATAGAGGATAAAATGAGAGACATGCCTAAGATGACTTGAACATTTGCAAAGAAGGCTACTAAATGCTCCAGTCAGGAGATGCGAGAAGTTGAAGGCTGAACTTGCTAAGAGGGGGTGTAGAAGATCAAACAAGTGTTGGAAGGAAACTATTAAGTATGACCTCAATTACTTTAATTTGAGTCCTGAAATGACTCAAAATCGATCTGTGTGGAGGCAAAGAATCCATGTGACTGACCCTACTTAGTATGGGAAAGAGCTTAGTTGTTGTTAAGTATTGAGGTCAGTAATACGCGCATTGCTTGAGGTTCGGGTGTACCTTTTCTTAAGAGCCATCCAAATCTCATATGCGTTCTTTTTGTAGAGCATGTTTGAGACGATGGATGGGTCCATCGAGTTCAAGAGCCAATTCATGATAACATAATTCTCCTTCTCGAACTTCTTGTCGTCCTTCAACTCTGGTGGCTCCTTAAGAAGAATGCTAGGCTTCTCATGGCCTCTGACAAATATCTTGAAGGCGTGAGCCCACAAGACATAATTGGACGCGCCACTAAGCTTGATTGTTATCTCGGAGACAACCACCTTGCTTTCTCTTGGACCAAGTGTGGTATGGCATCTCCGACCGTCGTGGTTGACTTCGCCATCTTCTCTAGTCTTCCTTTTCCGTGTAAGGCGTCAGATTTGTCGAGGACTTTCTGGATGCGGATGTCACAAATGTGTAGTAAATATCCCACATGCACAGGAGCTTAGACCGAAGACTCTGATATCATCTCAAGATTTGCACAATACGTGGAGCGTAGAGGCTCCTAGGCATGGGAAAAAAGTCCCACGTAGGGGCTAGGTTCATGCAAATTAGGAGAAGCCTTGGTGGCTGGCAGCCCTATGTGGTTGGTGTAGGAGGCCAGCTACCTTGTTGATGGTGGTCGGCGATGGTGATGTGGAAGAAGAGAGAGGAAGTGGAGTTTCTTAGAATAAGAAATATTATTATGACTTGAGATTATAAAGAGAGAAGGCTCTCTTTTATAGAGAGTATATATCCCTATTATTGAAAATAAAAAATCTTTATCTTGTAAGGAAAGATCTTATCTCTTCTACTTAAATCAAATCACAAATGTTTTTCCTAAAATACATTTACTAAAAATAGAAAACTTGACTCTTAAACAAAAAAACTTCAACTTGGGTTCTAGAACCCATGACTGACAGCCCTATTGGGCTTTAGATGCTGCCACGTGAATTGTCCACGTGGCCTAAACCCTAAACCCTAAGGAAAAAAGTGGAAGATTACCTGAGCTTGGTAATCATCCGTAAATTGTATTAAAAGGTAAGGAAAGGAATGAACTTACAAGTTCTGCAGCCAAAAATCAGAAATAACGTTCGCCTCTTCAATCACTTCACCCGATACCTCTCATTATGGAACACAGTACAGTTCCTTTGAAGCCATATAAACCAGATAATAGCGATACCCTGACACCAACCCACCATGTCAAGAAGAACATGATCTTTGAAGCTTGTCCAAAATCTCTGAAAATCTGTCTTATCCATTGTGTTCAAAGCAAAACCTGACCAAACATTTTTGGCAAAAACATAGTCGAAGAACAAATGTTGCACATCTTCATCCTCATTCTGACAAAGGAGACATTTAGTATTCTCATCCGGAGCCCATCTAAATCTATACATACGAGTTATAATTCGCTTTCTTCTAAGGAACCAAAGGAATAATCTGATTTTGAGAGGAAACTTGCATTTCATAATCAATCTTGAATCTCCATCAACTTGATCATTAATGGTGCCATCATTAAACAATATTTTACAAGCATGACCAACCAAGAATGTACCATGCTTCTAATTGTAACCATCGGACTCTGTAGTTGTAGGAGAAAGGTCATGAATATTTTGAAGTAACCGCTGAAAATCATTAAAAGTTTGCCTCTGAAAGTCCTGCCAGCAGCATGATGTCCCAACAACTATGAACTCCATCCCATAAATCTCTTACCTTGATTTCTTTATCGTCCACATGCTGAAAAACCTCATAAAAGGATCGAAAATATGACCTGATTTGGGAGGTTATTCTCAAGGCTTCACACAGGTGGCATCTGGATCCAATTTTGATTCTGGAGTTGGTGACAAGTGAGTGTTATAAAATCATTGTTCCTTTATGGGACACCCAATCATAATGTTGGTCGACCAATAAGTGAAGTATTGGTCTTTTAATGTGTGTGTTGGACGACTGATGTGGAAAGGATTGGATAGTTGATGTTCAAATAAGGGCTCTTTAACATCATTCTAGAAGAAAAAAACGAAGATTACATCTCTTCAACTACAGGAGACTAATCTTTTGTAAATAAGTCTCCTTCAGTGCATCTTAAAATCATGAGTTGGTAGCAAATTATTTAGTACTTTGGCTTGATCTTCTTGAGCTTCACTTGATAAAGTCCTGACCTGCAAGTTAGCTTGAATACAAAGTATATCTAACAAGGACAATTTATTATCTTTTTCATTAAGCTCTTATTTCTAATTTGTAAATCGTCAAAACATAAGGAGGGTAGCACCAACAGTTGGAGCCTGGTTTCAAGAGGTAATGCATCTAAAGTGGGGTGAGGTGCAACCATTTGATTATGTTGGAGAATGTGTGGTTGGTTTAGTACCACATCGTGAGATGTGAAGTGTTGGAGTGTGAAAGCCTAAAAATAAGCATGTACTCATTTATTTTTTTGAGAAGAGTAATATAAATATCAACCCTATTGGGGCCTTCTCCTGTAGTTTTTTCCCCGCTCTTCGTGAGTGGGGTTTTCATATAAACTCAAGAGTTATTTCATTATTTTTGCTTTGATATCTTGTTATTATGTTTTCGCTTTTCATATTATTCAACTTGATATCAGAGTTTTTTGTTTCTTGGATCCATCTTATTATCATATTCATCATTATTTTTTGGAGTTCCAATTTATTTTTTCATCCAAAGGAACCAAAGGTGGCAAAGACCGGATCATAGAAGATGATGCTATAGGAGAGTAGAAGACGAAGGAGGTGATGGTGATGGCGATGGTGAAGAAGGGGGCCATCGTGTAGGCCACATCAGTGTTGGTGGTGGTGTTGTTGCTACGTCACTCTTCGGAGGAAGAAGCACCACCGCTGATGGCGACAATTACGAGGAGCCACGCAGTAAATAAGGTGAAGAAGGCGACAACAAGATCTCTGCTGAGGGCAGCGATCTCCAACGACGAGCGTGATCAAGAGGTCATGGTGGCGAAGGTGGCGATGAAGATGGAAGTCATGCAATAGCAATGGCTGTTGCTGTCGAAGAGAACCCTAAGCGACGCTCGACAAGTCCGGGTGGCAGTGCTATGCGGTCATTGGAGCGAGGAGCGAGAGATCTCTGGCGGCGTGTGTGGTCGCAAGATTGGAGGGAGAGAGATCAGCAATAGCACGATCGCTGGCGGTGCTTGAGGATTGGCCCCTTTACAAGTCCAGTTTATTCTACAAAATGATTGTTGCTCGGTGCAGGTGGGGTAGGAAAGGCTTCATATGGGAAGTTGATTTTTTAAACGCTTATGACTATATTGGTCATCTCTTTGGCAGGCCTTGATAAGGTGTTTTCCAAATATATGGATACCTTGGATGAAACATTGTGTTACAACTGCTTCTTTCTCTGTTCTGATAGATGGTAGACCATTGCTCCAAAATGCCCTTGCGGCAATGCCTTTATGAGAAGACCTATTCAGAGGTGTCACTCTTCCAAAGAATAACACTCTTGTCACCCTTGTACTGCAATACGAGGATGGCATCATGTTTTTCAAGGGAGGGACCCAAGAAACAGAGAAACTGGCAGCCTAGATCAAGATCTTAGGAGCTTTCTCAAGAATGGAGATAAAGCACTCCAAGTTGGTTACTGTCCACTTCGGTATGCTTGAGTTGGAGACCCATGGTTGCCTACAGATGCTGGTGTATGGAGGCTGGGGCCTTTCTATGATTTACGCAGGCTTGTCATTGAAACACAAATAGACTGCTTTTGGTGACTAGTTACCAATGTTTGAGAGGTTTGGGAGGAGGCTGGAAGGGTGGAGAGGGACATGTCTAGGGAAGGTTGGTTGGTCCTGAAGTTTGTTCTAACTACCATTCCGATCTTCCACTTATTTGATTAACTGAGTGGAAGGGTATGAAGTAAGGAAAGGATTGATGGTCTGTGCTCGTGTAAAATTAGCAAAATATGGCCTTCGTAAGTGTCAGCTACAGATCTTTTTTTATTAGCTCATGAACAATATGCTGGAGGATGCATTGTAGAATATTCTAAAAGAATGTTTATTAATGCTGCCAAATTTTCCTGGAACAAGGGAAAATCTGGGCAATTTGACATGAGACAAGGAAAGGGATTAAGCAAGCCTGACAATAACTCAGGTTGGACAAATTCAGATGACGTTGGTCAAGCCAGTAAGGCAAAAAAACTGAACCCTTATCAAGAAGGAATGCTAGCTCATCAATTTGGTCCTTGATGACCAAGAGCAGTAAAGAAGCTAATAGGCGTGAAGTTAGATGAGGAATCACCTAAATCCCCTTGGTAAAAATAAGCAGCTTGGCCCACATTTTTCTGGCCCAGACATTCAAGTAGTGAACGTACCAGTCTGGAATTAGGAACATGCTAAAGAAAGCATGGATTAAAATTGGGTGATGACAGTGTGGCCCTCATTCAATCTCTTGTAGGAAAGAGCGACCGACTTATGAGTCATATCAAAAATAAGGTGGGGCCCATTCCAAATTCAAAGCTTCATGGCAACGAGTCAGGGATGAAAAGGATCTTTTCCTTTCTTGCTTTGCTCCACTTCACTTGAAGAAGCAACTTGCTTTGCTAGACTGCTGAACCATGTGAGTCGGGTGTAAAGAGATGTGTTTCACTCATTTCATTCATCTTCACCTCTAGTAGTCCTTCATGGAGCTATTGAAAGTTTCTACTACTGTAAAACTACGGATACAAAAATCTAATCGGCATGTATGACATTCCAGAAAAGATAAAATCCATTTGCCTTTCCGAAATGGGGAAAGGTTAACCAACAAAGGGTTCTATTCTCTAGAGGATAAAGGAATGGCGAATTTCAGTTTCATGCATTAGATTAGGCCACAAAAACAAAGGCCTTCCCATTTAATATGTAGTTCCACGTAAGAAAAGTTGGAGACAGCCTGTGGACAAAGAGTCACATCACTATAACAGTTCACTTTTGATAGGAAAAATCATGTCTCTGTTCCTTGATCATCAGTTGCAACCTCTTGGAGCTACCTATAAAACTTCAGGAGATGCTCATTTGAGGACAATTTCAGTTTCTAGCATATTACTGGTGTTGGAGTTATTTATTCATATAGGAGTATTTTGATATTTTATGTTTCATTGAGGGTATCATGTGTTTTTTCCGAAAGCCTCTCTCTATATAGAGAGGCCTAGCTTTCTTTTCCAATTAAGACGTTTCATTCTCTCTCTCAACATGGTATCAGAGTGAGATGAGTCTTAAACTTTTCGTGCTCGGGTATCGTTCTCCGCCAAAAATCCAACCCTAGAGAGAGATTCATCTCTCTCTCTCTCTCTCTCTCATTTTCTTGTTGCCAGCAGCTATAGGAAGCACATCTAGCAGGGGCCCCTGCCACCAGCAGTAGGCATCTGTTGCGCTAGCATCGCCAGCACTCGCCAGCATTGGGGGGGGGGGGGGGGGGGGGGGGGGGTTCTGCCAGCAAGTTGGGGGTGCTGTAGGTTGCCGACACCACCCCTGCCAGTTCTGATTGGGCCACCAGCACCGCCCCGGGTGGCCCGGTTGCTCCGACTGGTTTTCAGTGCCACCTATTGCTGATCTTGGTGGTGGTGTTGGCCATCACAGTGTGGTTATTTTGGTGTCTTTCCTATTCAACAATCATCTGTTGATGTCTGGGGGTTTTTGGATCCCTATGCAGGCCCCTAAAGTCGCGAGAAGTTCCTGAAGTTGAAGGAAAATTGTAGTTTATTTACTGTTTCAAATCCGAAACAGTGAATATATTGCTTCTTTAGCTCCAACATGACTTCATCTGGGTCCTCCACTATCTCTCCGTAGTCAAGCTTATGACTTTATCTACTTCTCTTGTAGTCTAAGGCACCACTATGAAACTTGACAATGTCAGGAACTATCTCTTATGAGCCTAGGCATTTAAGATCTTCATTGGAGGCCAAAGGAAGCTCTACATACTCACTAAGGATCATGTCAAGGTGGATGCTCTAGACTTTGAAAAATATGAGCAAAATAATTACCTTGTCATGAATTGGATGATGAATAGTATGGAACCTTAGATTGCGGCGAATCTCCTGTACAAGAAGAATGCTAAAGAAGTCTGGGAGAGTCTAGCGAAGTACTCCTAGAGATCTAATTATGCTTGTCTAGCAGATATCTATCGTCACATATGGTCAACATCTTAGGGTGATCACACTCTATCGGAGTATTTTTATTGAGATAGAGGGGCTATTTGAAGGGCTTAATATCTTCCAGCACTCCTATTGTGAGGCCCAGACCAGTCAGAGGTAGTCTTGACAAGTTTACAGATTTCTAAATGGTCTAAGCACCAGATATGTGTTAGCTTGTGATTAAATTCTTGCTATAGAGGGCGTACCTGATTTGGTGGTTATCTTTGGGGTGCTCTAAAACATTGCATCTGATGTGATTCCTTTGACCACTACACCACCTACCACTACGGAGACGTCTACCTTTGCAACGTCTGGTAGGTGTAGTGCTCTTGGTGTTGGATATGGCAGAGGCTATGGACGTGAGAGAACCTACAGTCCATGTGTTCACTATCAAAGGACCAATTATCCTTCTATGAGGTGCAAGGTCAAATTTAGCTATCCTAGCTAAGCGAATGCAGCAGTTGTTCAAGGGGAGAATGCTCCTACCTCACTTGGTGCCCCTTCTCTAGTAGTTGATGATTATGCCGGACTCATGCAAATACTGAGGTAGAGAGCTCCAACACATACTTCTGCATCCCTAGCAGCAACTAGGAGCTCTGCCAACTTAGCTACTACTGCATCAACTTCGTCTTGGATGGTTGACTCAGGTGCTTCCAATCACCTTACTGGTAAGAAAAATGCCTTATTGTCTCTGCGATCAACCTCTACTGTTACTTCTGTCTATCTAGCAAACGGAACCTACTCTCTTGCTATTGTAGTGTGCATTTCACCGGCATGCCCTCGGCATGCCATGGAAATGCTAGTTTTTCGATGGGCATGCCGAGGGCACGTTGTGGAATCGACAAGTCTATGCATGCCAACAAAAATGACAGTAGTCAAAATGATATTAATTTTAAGACAATCAAATGTTGATTATGTAAACATGTGCGTGTGTGCGTGTGCGTGTGTGCGCGTGCGTGGTTGTCGACAACCATTTGATGTCGACATGACCCCTCCCCAAAAAATGCCATTCCAATGGCATGCCATCAGCATTTAAAACACAGGTCTACTGTGTTCCTGAGTTTTCCTTGAGTTTATTGTTTGTTTATATATTGTAAAAAGCTTCACTATTGAGTAATTTTTTATGAACATTTTGTATTCTTTCGGGACGTGGACGAGGAAGACGATTGGTGGGGGGATTGAACATGATGGCCTCTATTACATTGATACTCATGTTTTTGTTGGCGTTGCTTCCATCTCGATCGATTCAATTTTACGGCACCATTGTCTGGGTCATCCCTTTGTCAACAGGCTTCGGAAGATGTTTCATGAGTCGTTTATTCAAAACAAGTTAGATTGTGAGGCTTGTCAACTCAACAAACATCACTGAGTTTAACTCCCTTTGAGTTGATTCATTGTGATATATGGGGGTCCATGTCGAATAAGCCACTGATCATTCTATTGGTAAGTTATTTTTATTAATGATTATAGTCGGTTGTCATGGACATTTTTGATGATTGGTTTGAGATTATGTTTGTCATTCTTAAGTTTTTTGATGAAGTGTAGAATTTTTATTTCACGCGTATTAAGATTTTTCTCAATGATAATGATATTGAATTTATGCAAAAAAATGTTGCTGATTTTTTGTCTGACAATGACACTCTTTACCAAACTCGTGCCCACACATCCCAACATAATGGGCTAGCTAAGCGCAAACTACGCCATCATTTTGATGTAGCATGAACTTTGATGCTCGCTATGAATGCATCTAAGTCTTTCTAGGTGGATGCCATTCTTATAGCTACTTATCTAATTAACTTGGTTCTCTCACTTGTTCTTGATGGTGATGCTCCTCTACTTTACAGCCAGATACTTCACTTTTTGCATTGCCACTGTGGATTTTCGGATACGCATGTTTTGTCCACTTGTTTGGAGTTGATAAGATGTTTCCAAGATCTGTTAAGTATGTTTTTCTGGGATATTCTAGATCCTAGGAGTACAGGTGTTTTGATCTGGTGGGTAAACATTACTATGTATCGACTAATGTCACCTTCTTTAGGAGGGTTCTTTGTTTCTCTAATGAGGGTTCCTCTCTTGGCTGGTTTACCCACTCTTTTGAATGTCATCAAAAGGATCCTGTGTCGGTCTTATTACCTTTTATGCAGGTTGAGGTTACTGAGGAGGATCAAGCCACTCATTCTTCCCCTTTAGCATCTGATCCAAATAGTCTATCTCAGCAACCTAATGACATGGCTATTGCTCTTAGGAAAGCTGTAAGAACTTGCACTTTGCATTCGTCTCATTATACTAGTACCGATCACCTTTGTCTAGTATTACAGTAGTTCTCTATCACCTTTATTTGCTATGGTAATTCCCCAGCATCATAATGAAACTGTATAGGACTTTGGTCGGAAACAGGCCATGGAGGAAGAGATGGCCACTCTCATCCCTTGCAGCACGTAGGAGTTGACCAACCTCCGAGAAGGTGTCAATGTTGTGGATTGCAAATGGGTGTACATTGTGAAGTGTAAGTTAATTGGAACCATTGAGCGACTCAAGGCTAGACTTGTGGCAAAGGGTTAGACTTATGGTGTAAACTATTTTGACACGTTCTCTCCTATGGCACGCCTTAATTCAATTCGAGTTATTCCATTGCTTGTAGTGAATAAGGTATGGCCTCTATATCAAAATAATGTGAAGAACACTTTCTTGTATGGAGATATATAGGAAGAAGTTTACATGGCCCGACCACCTGGTTTTGTGTACAGAGTCCAAAAAGTTATCTATGGCCTAAATAGAGTTTACGAGCGTGATTTGAGGGACTTAGTTTAGAGATTCAAGGATTGGGTTTCACAGGTAAACATCTGACTGTTATATTTTTGTGAGATACAGGGAATTTGGTGTTGTGATTCTTGCAGTGTATGTGGATGATATGATTCTTACTGGTGATAATGCCTCAGGGATACAGGAGATAAATTTCTTGTAAACGACTTTTGTTACTAAGGACCTGAGCACATTGAGGTACTTTCTTGGTATTGAGGTAGCTTAGAATTCACATGGAATGTCATAGCGAAGGTATGTTCTTGAGCTTTTGGAGGAGACTGGACTATTAGGTGCAAAGCCCTCTTCTATTTCAGTTGAATCACAAGTGAGACTTATTGAAGAAGATGATCCTCTCTTTGAAGACAAGGGAAGATATAGGAGCATTGCTAGAAAATTTTTATATGTTACTATTACCAGATATTAGTTTTGTTGTGCATAGGATAAGACAGTTTATGGAGAAACCAAATTATAGTCATTGATAGGCAATATGCCTCATTCTCAGGTATCTCAAGGGTAGTTTGGGGAAAGGACTTTATATAAAGAACAATGGACATGTTGATCTATTTGCCTATTCTAATGTTAATTATGTTGGTTCTATGGAGAACAAGAGGTCTACCACTAGATATTTCACCTTTCTTGGTGGGAATCTGGTTACCTAGAAGAGTAAGAAGCAGAGTGTGGTTTCTCGGTCCATTGTAGAGGTTGAATATAGAGCCATGGCCCATGTGGCTTGTGAGATTGTGGCTGGTTCATTTCCTTCAAGACTTGGGTGTTCAAGTTAATCTTCTGGTTCCTATGTTTTGTGATAACAAGTTTGCCACCTTCATTGCATTAAATCTAGTCTTCCACGAGCATATTAAGCACATTGACGTGGATTGTCACTTTGTATGGGATATGGTCTCCACTGGTAAGTTATGTACTACCTTATCAAAACAAGTTTCAGACATCTTAACCAAAGCTCTCTTCAGGAAGCACCATGAGTTATTATGTTCCAAGCTAGGCATGTTAGACATATGCTCTTGCTTGAGGGGGAGTGTTGGAGTTATATATTCATATAGGAGTATTTTGATATTTTATGTTTAATTAAGAGCATCATATGTAATTTTTCCGAAAGCCTCTTTTTATGTAAAGAAGACTAGGATTTTTTTTCTAATAAGCTGCTTCATTCTTCTCTCTCAACAACCGGTAAGGAGCAACCACACTCCCTTTCAACAAATCTCCCTCCCTAGAATTTAGCCTCGTGAAAGGGTAGACCTAACCAAAAAATTGCTAGAACTTGGTGTCTGATTGAATTTCATCCTTTTTTTAAAAAAAAGTGATTGAATTTCATCCTATATGCAACATTTTGGCAAAATGTGAGATCTGATTAGCCTGAACAGGATCTGACAGGACCCTTGGCTTATAATTTATAAATATGTAGTTTACAAGGACATCTATGGCAATTTTGATATATGGTTTGCATATATGTGAAAACATTCACCAAAAAATTGGTTTTGTTGCATATATTTAAGGACCGAGAAAAGAACTACATTCTAAAATGATCTTTCACGTGTGTTGACCTTGTTACTTCTTTCTGTTGCGTTTGTCATTTCAGCTTCCAGGATTTGTGGCTTCATTCGTTTCTAGACTATTTCCATCATCCCCAGGAGGAGGTCCTCGTTCTTCATCAAGGGGGTATATTGCAAGAGATTTGCCACCCTTCAGTGGCCAACGCCAGGCAAGTGTCTTCCTTCCAAATCAAAGTTCGTTTCCACAGCTTGCTCCTGTAGATCAAATGACTTAACAGGAAATAAACATCTTGTTGGTGCTTGTTTCAAAGTAATTGTGCTTGTAGAACTTGACATCATCTTTGCTGTTGCAGTCATTATCATCAAAAGTTGTTTCTTTATCATATGTTTCTGATATACATAGTCTGAACCTGTGAATTTTATGAAGGCAACTTTCACCGCCCCTGCTGGCGTGGAACCTGCTGAAGATTCAATAGCGATGTTGGTATCCATGGGCTTTGATACCAATTCTGCTCGACAGGCACTTGTGAGGGCCAGAAACGATATTAATGTGGCTACTAACATTCTCCTCGAGGCACAATCTCGCTAGATCAGTCCCAGCTCTCTATATCAAGGGAAAACAAGAATCAAACTACCATTAACGTTGTAGACTGGTTGCATGCCTGATAATCACTTCAGGTCACATCTAATCCATGCAGGACTATGTTCTCAGAAGATTCAGAATCATGAGGCAATCATGACTTCTTCAGCCATCATTTTTTTCCCTCAACTCTGTAATTGGATCGTGCTGCCGTGATCTCACGTGGTGTTGTGGTCTCTAAATAGGAAATGCATGTAAAGAAAAATCTCAGGTTAAGGTTCCATTATAGATCATACTTGCCAAGTCCTTTCTCTTAAAGGATGCATTGCAAGTATGCTTTGTGATATAGGAACTTCGAAGTACTTGACAGTATGGTCCCACCAATGGCATTCTTTGACAATAACATTAGGTAACTTGATATGAATGAGCTGTTGAGGTTGTTCATGCCTGCTTCTGTTCATGTGCTTTTATGTCAATCTGGTTGTTTGTTTTATTTGTTTTTAGGCACTAAACATCTGCATATTGCAAGCTTTATTTAATGAGTTTTGGCAAGTGTACGCTATACGGTTACACAAGCCCCTTTATATTCTGGAATGTAATTTGTTGTTAGGGCTCCTTTTCCATGAAACTTTGATATGGTTATGGTTGAATGGTTATTGGAAATGTTTCGAAGACTTGTTTCTGATTATAATCCTTTTCATAATTTTACAAGGAAATGTGATTGCATAGGTGTAGGTTGTGTTGTAATCATATTCCGAATTAAAATTATGATGGCATTCAAAACCACACAACTTAAATGAAGGAATGCGGTCCTACATCCATGTAACATGAGATGCGGTAAATTTGCTTTTGTTTCCACGGGCTAAGCAAGCTGGTCGTTTCCTGATTTATTTCCTAACTGATGATTGTATGACTGGAATCGATAATTTTTGCACTAAAATGAAAAAATATACATGAGGAAAACCTCATCAGTTCCAATTAGGTTATTTATTAGCACCGTCCTACCCATCCATCTTTAATTGACCCTTGTTAATCCTCTCTTCTTCCAACCAAACCAACCAAGTTATCAAAAGAAACACAAATAGCATGTCTAGCATTTCCTCCGGTTCTTTCCCGTTGGTGTGCCTTTCCCTTCCCCTGAGTTTTCGCCAGCAAGCTCGTCAATTTAGCTTCTAGATATATGTGCGCTAATCAAATCAATTTGTTGGTTATAATTGGGGGTACTGAATTTTGGTTGCTGAAATCGATAACTTAATATACAACTTTGTGCCTAGATTGTTGAAGGTAAAATGCATCATGAATTTGGTCTTCAGAATGAATGTGAATTAGATCCAAACGATGGCTAAATAGATTGGTGTCATCTCACCAAATGTTATGATCTAAAATCTAGATCCAACCCCAAATCTAGATTAAGTGTAGCAAGACGAACTCATGGGCACTTGCCAAACATGAATCAGGTCAATGTAACTTAAAAATGAAGAAACATGGGTTTTTATCAAACTTGGTCAACCCTCAAGTAAAATTTACTCGAAAGGTATCATGTAGTATACCGCTGGATTCCTCTCATTATAAGCGTTCCAATTTCGCAAAAATCTAAGTTGTGCAGCAAAAGTTATGCATGAACCATATTTAATGAGGATGTAGACACACATCAATCGAAACAAAGTCTCGAGGCTCATCTTTGTTGAAATATGAATTCCAGAGTCATTTTAGAGGTGATTACATTGTTTCAGACCTATTGATACCTGTCAGAGTTGACATAGGTTAGAATGCCTTGTAGAACGTAAGAAATGTGTATTTTTAGTTAACGCTCGCTCGACCAAACCTCTCAAAGGAGGTCATGTGTAGTACCATTGGATTCTTATTATTGCAAGCTTTTCAACGATATTTATTTCGCATAAATCCGATGTGCGTAGCTTAAGTTATGTTAAAAGTAAGATGAATAAGAATAAGGTGAGACTAAACCAATATCTCAAGGGTATTATTGTCAATTGGAGGCCCACTTCATCCAAACCCTAATTATTGGCTTATATAAAGTCCTAATTAGGGTTTTGGGTAATTAAATTTCCCTCAGCATTACACAAATCATGAGAGAGAGAGAGAGAGAGAGAGAGAGAGAGAGAGAGAGAGAGCACATGTGGGGGGGGGGGGGGGGGGGAGGGGGGGTCGACATGTAGTAGAGGCTATGTGCATGGCTGATGCACGCAACGCGTGTGTAGAGAGGAAGCGAGCATGGGGTGCTACATGCACATATGATTGTGCATGGGAGGAGGGTCGTTTGATTGTGATCCTAAGTGCGCAATTAGCTAATGTGGTGCCAACACATCCCTTAAGAGATGCAAATACTTCCTAGTATGTTAAATTGACTAAATCTCGCTGCAACAAAAAGGTTGCTAATATTTATGGATGCTTGGAAATATTCTGAAATTAATGAAATGAATGATAGAAAATGTGAATGAAAACTGTGTGGTGAATTTGAGCCTATGAGGACAATTTAGAAGTTAATCTCATGTTTGGTATCAATAGCACAGTTAGCTATATGTGACATCAATGGTGTAACCAACTATACCTGTTTAGAGGCAAAGATTAACTCATGGAGTTAGTTAGCTTCCTTTCGACTTTTGGTTCGTTGTTTGGCCAACCATGTAGTTAGGTGCACTAGGTATGTGTTACTGTTGAAAGGAGTTGGTGTTGTTTACTTTCATATCTTATAGGGAAGACAACTGGCTATGTGTTAGTGTGGGGTAACTCCCTACATGTGTATCATCACATGAGTCATAGTTACTAGTTCAACTAGGTTGGGACCTTGGGATAGTTAACTAGGTAGTAAAGTGGGTGTAAGCCATCTTCTCAGCCAAAAAGGTATACTGTATCAACTCTATTGTTTAGAATACCGTAGCGAGATCTCTTTGAGCCTTCCAAGGGAATTAATTTAGATAGGTTAACAACCAAAATATGGGAAGACACAGATAAATGGAATTAATAATTAGAAAATCAAAATAATTAAGAATAGTACCTACTTTTTTTATTTTTTACTGTTACTTTAGTTTCTATTTTCTTTTCGTTGTTTCTGCTATTCTACTCAGCTTTTACTGACGTTTTTCGTGGACTCTATACTCAAGTCTTTAGTGAGATAAAGTCATATTTTGTGATTGTAAGAGTTGATGATTCCAGTCTGAATGCAACATCATAATTGTGATAGGTACTATAGTTTTTAGTTCTTGTTCTCTCTAATGGTATTCTTAGTTTCCGCTTTCGCAGTAGTTTGTACTGCTTTCTCTAGCTTTTGTACTGGTAGATGGTGATGATGGCTATGACTGATTTCTTTGGTATTATTTAGTTCAGTTTGTTACTTCTTTTATTGTTATATATATGACATATGTTATGCACGTGAGTATTGTTTTATATTTATATGTTGGACGATTAAATATGAGGAGTATAAGAAATTGACTCGAGCCTCTACTAGGGTAGGAGCTCGACTCATAATACCAAGTAAGAACTCCAGAGAGAGAGAGAGAGATGAGTCCCCAAACATCAATCAAACTATGCAATTGTTCACCACAATACCATTGGACTTGTGACAACCATGTATGGTGAATTGGGATGCCTTTTGATGAGCACATTGTGGTGGAGTGCCAACTTTAAGCTCCATGTCATTTGCTCATCTTTTCTACAACTAGCTCATGGGCCCATAGGAACCTCTTTGGCCCCTTCAACATCATGAACACCTTCATGGTGATTGTAGGGCCATCTACTCTCCTTGTACTTCTTCACCTCATCTTTCTTGGTGCCAATGTAACAATAGTCGATATAATCATGAGGGGGCTAATGAGGGTGGAATATGATGTGATGCAGTGTGGTAGAAGCACTTTGTGGGATCGACATGCAGTGAGGATAACGCTTGGCAGGGAAGGTAGGAGGGGATTGGACCCCTCAAGAGATGCAATGTTCTTTTGTGGGAAAGAAACCGAATAGAGTCCAATAGGGAAGGTGTAGGGACGAAACAAGAGTGGCATAAGAAGTGGTTGGATGGGTAAGGGTTGAGGTAATGACACGTCATCAGAAGAAACTTGTTTTAGCTTAATAGTATAAATATGGATGTGCTGAAGGTTGCAGCTGAAAACATGTAATTGGTTGCTAGCTTGAGACTGAAACCAGCCTATTGGGGAGCCATAATTGGGCTGAAAGTTGATTCACATTTTCACTCCAAAGTTGACACTTTATATGTCCAAAATTGATTTGGGTGGAAGCAAACTAAAACCAAGCTGCTACCTCCACAGTGCATGATAAAATTTTTTCTGCTTCAAGTGCAAACCAATGAAATTGTAAGATGAATTCCTCCTGTTTATCCATTTGGTGTTGGACGGCTCTACTTTCCATACCAAATGATATATAAGAGGTATTCGCTACGTTTCATGTTGTGTGATTACATGGAAAGCCGACGAGAAAAGGGTAGCCAAAACTAACTATTTTAACCTTTTACACCACTTACATGCTCAATAGCATATCTAAGATCAATTCCTCCTCTGATAGTGTTTTTTTTACGTATTACCGATCATATTTAGTTGTACAATAAAAAAATGATCTGGGTGTGCAAAATGTGTGAACAAGAGGGTTAATCTACGTTTTCATTTTGGACAGACCTCTTTACCTGCGATACATCCCACTTCTTTGGCGATCTTATGAATTGCCTGTCCAAACCCCAAATGCTCCTGTCAATTAGACATTGGATGCACAAATCGCGATCAACTATATCAAGTGTCTTCTCTAGGAGAATTATGACATCTCCACAATTACACAAAAGTGCACCTAATGAACGAGAACAAGCAATTGCTGACTTCTGAGCACATGCCACCTTACAGGTGACGGCAATGATCAACATCATAAGCAATTTGTCAATCAGAAGCGAGCAATCCACGAGGGGAAAAGAGACACTGAAGTTTCTAGGTACAGAAGACGAAGCCTTTCTGATTCTTGTAAGTGAATTTTCGTATGGCCAACCAAAAATAAATAAATACATGCAATATATAACAGATCCTGCACTCCTTTTCCATGATGAATCACCCAATTTAAAACCAATGCAGCAACCTCAGGCATTCCCTTAAACCTTAGCAAGGTCGATAAAACGGCCTTCTTGGTGTGAATCAGGATACCGGACAAAAATAAGAAAAGCCTCTATCCTATTCATCAATTTTATAAACAGGTATCTGCCAATTCTTGGTGTTCTTCTTTGGGTCATCCGTAAGGCTAAGATCGCCCTCCTCTTCCCAAAATGTTTTCACAAATGTTCTTGCACCATATAGAAGCAGCCTTTCTATCATAAACAAGTGGTAGTTATTTTCAACTACTCTGTCCATGATGTCACTGTAGTTTGAGGAATAAGCCAGTCTGTATCTGTTTATGTGAAAAGAAAAAGAAGAAATAAAAAAATCTGACTCATTATGCGAAATTTCCATGGTTTACCCGGGAAATAGAGAGGTAGATCCACGAAACAAAATACCTTGCCGCAAGAGGGGAAAAGAATCCTGGAGTCCGCTCATTTGATGCAATGAAGAGAGTCCGTCCTGGAGGGATCCACTTCTCGATCCTCCGCTGAATAAATTCAGGGCGAGTGTCCCTGTCCAAATGTGGATGACGACTTCTTACAACACCAAACCTGTCCTTCCTGGTTTTTATCTTGTCACCCCGACGAACATGGATGGCATCATAATCACCAAGTTCAGCTTTAATCTGCAGGAACAACTATCCTTCAGAATCAGAGAGAACAAAGAAAATATTTTGTAATTACTTTCATAAAATAGGACTCATGAATCGAATTGTAGAACTGCCATCCTGCTAGAGAAAATGGTAGTGCGCCTACATTTTTACCAATCTTGATGTTTTACACAATCACCTGTTGAAAGTAGCATTAACAGGCATATATCCAAGCAAAAATTACACCAACCATCGACAACATATATCCTTGGCAATGGCATCAAACATGTCATCAAACTTATCTGTCACAATAAGATAAGGAAATCCAAATAAATCCATATTCAAATAGATACAGTGCAAAAATAAAACAGGGAGAGTTAAGGAAGCTACATGACTGAAGCTTCCTTTATGAAAGCAATGTTTTAAATGCCAATTTCAGTGAACGTTCAATGATTTTGGAAATATCTATTTCGGAGGCATGCCATGGGCATGTTGACGAAATACCTCAATTTCGATGTTGAATTTCAATGAGTTTGACATCCCCAAAAATAGGCATTTTGGAGGCACGCTGAGGAAATTTCAGAATTATGATTATAATTGTATTAGAGTCATGATTGTGCTACCAATACTTTGAAAAGGGGAAAGGCTGGTTGTCCGGTAATCAAAAGCCAAGCAAAATGGTAAGATATTACATAGAGGTTGCCCAGAAATTCAAAAGAGTAACAAGACAAGAAATAAAATTTTCAAGATACAATTGCTGCCATTTAAAGATAACCGCATTCCTTCCAAGCCATATTCCCCAAAGAATCGCTAAAACCTTGGCCTTCTTGGTCCTGAATGTGTAGGGTTGTCCGCTGAAATGCCCGCTCCTAAAGGATCTCCAGAAAGCATCTTAGCGATAATGCATTATCCAAGATAACTGGAAATGCCTCTACAGCCAAGTCGAGAAGGAGCACCCAAATAATAAATGTTCGATGTCTTCATCTACCCCTCCACATAGCGGACATGCCTTATCTGCATCTGCAATCCATCTTGGTCTCCACACTTTTGTCATCAACTTTCTTGTTCTAAGAAGCCACGCAAAAATCTTTATCTTCAACGAACACAATCCAACCAAATCTACTTGCAATCCCTTCGAAACTCAACATCGATCACCACCCCTCCACTGCCCAATCTCCTATATGCCTTCCTCACAGGGAACTCGTCGTCATTCCACACAAAGGCATCCATTCCTCCCTCAACATGGAAATCTTCCAACTCCTGCCACAGCACCTAGAGCTCCTAGATCCTCAGGTCAGAAAGGTTTCCCACAAAAGTAGGACTCCAAGAATTCTCCCAGCAATCAATCATCTTTGCCTGCTGATCCACAACCAATGCAAACAATCTTGGAAAGCATTCCCTAAGCTTGTCCTTGTCAAATCTAGTCATCAATCCAAAACCAAAACGAATCACCCGCACCCACCATGTGGGAGAAGTTCTATACCTTAGGCATAACCTCCACCAGACCTTTAATGAAGTGTGAAACCCCAACCCACGTAGAACCCAGCAGATCCCAACTTCTACAAGTTCCATAACAGGCCTCCACAACTCTTCCAACCATATCTTATTTGTGCCCAAATAGTCTAGCAATCCATTTTGTCAAGAGATTGTTGTTCATCTTCCTCAGATCTCTAACTCCTAAACTGCCTTCCTCTAACGACCTACAAACATCCTCCCAAGCTACCAATCTCACTCCCTTGCCAGTTGACCCACAGTTGGTCCAAAAGAAGTCCCTCATCAGCACAAATATCTTCTTTTCAATATTCTATGGTAACCTCAACACTGAAGAGAAATAGGATGGCATTGTGGCCAACACCATCTTCAAAAGAACCAAACTTCCACCTCGAGAGAGAATTTGAGATGCCCAACCTGTCAATTTTCTCTCCAACCTCTCAATTAAAGGCTTCCACTCGGTTAAAGATATCCGCTGATCTGGTAGTGGCAAACCCAAATATAAGACTAGAAGAGAACCCTCTGTAATGTGCAAGTGAGCTACAAGCACCAGACTCTTGTAGGGACATGTGGAAAGGTATAAAGATAGACTTAGAGAAATCTATCTGCAACTTCGATGCCTCTTCAAAAAGCTCCAAAGGAATTTAGACCCTTCTCGACTTAGCTTCAGAACCTTCCACAAAAAAGAAAGTGTTATCTGTATACTGTAGCACTTGGATTTGGCTTCCATTCCCTGCAGAGAATCCACTAAAGGATTTTTTTTTACAAGCTCTGGCTGAGGCTCTCGCTAAGGCATCTGCTACCAAGACAAAACATTAGAGCCAAAGGGCATCCCTACCTAACCCCCCTTCTCGGCTGAATCCATCTACCCGTCGAGTTTCCGTTGATAAGAATAGAGAAGTCATCGTCACACATCCTTCACCCAGTCCACCCATCTCGAAGGGAATCCCCTTCTAATTACGGAAGCCCACAAGAAAGACTACCGAACTGAATCATAAGCCTTACTAAAATCAACTTTCCAAAGGAAAACCTTCTTCCTTGATCTCCTCCAAAAAGCCAAAATCTCTGAGACAACCACATATCCATCAAGGATACTTCGACCAGGCACGAACACAATCTGTGCAGGTGCAACAATTTCTCCCAACACTCCTCTCAGCCCGTTTGCAAGAACTTTTGCCACAATGAGATAGATACTATTGGATAAGGCAATAAACCTATGCTCCTTGATAGCCTCCACACCCTCCTTTCGAAGTAGGAACATGTACAATATGTTAATTCTATTAAAACCTTGATTCCCATCTATAAATTGATGTAGCACCTGCAACACATCATCTTTCACTGTTGACTAGAACTACTTATAGAAGAGAACAGGGAAGCCATCAAGGCCAGGACAAGCATCTGCATTTAATCCCCATATAGGCCAAGACAAGCATCTTCCATGAAAGGAACAAGAAGCTCCGCGGCCTAGTCCTTAGAAATAGGGGTTATGGAATCAAAAAGATGCATTAGCCTCCAAAAAATACCTTAGCCCTCTTTTTATACAAAAGATAACTGAGCAAATTACATAAATGCCCACTAAGGATAAAAGAAATAACAAATAACCCCTTACAACTCAACACTCCCTCTCAAGTTGAGACGTATATGTCAATGAGACCCAACTTGTTTAGAAAATCATGGAGCTTCTTCAAGGGTTTGGTAAGAATGTCAGCAGCCTGTAGCTCAAAAGATATATAAGGGATACTTATTTTGCCTTCTAAAACTATACTGCATAAAATGACAATCAATCTCAATATGTTTAGTCCTCTCATAGAAGACTGGATTGAAGGCAATGTAGGTAGCAGACTTATCATTACAATAGAGTGGAACAAGTGTATCAACCTCCACCCCTAAATCTCGTAGGAAACCAACCATCCACATGATATCACATGCAGCTTGAGCCATGAACCTATATTCTGCCTCGACACTAGAGCGAGCAACCACACTCTATTTCTTGCTCATCCATGAAACTAGATTTCCTCCTAGGTAGATAGTAAAGCCTAACGTAGATCGTCTGTCCTCAATTGACCCTGCATAATCCGCATCTGAATATGCCACAAGATCAAGAGAACCAATCGTACTGTAGTATGGACCTCACCCTGGGGTGCCTGTTAGGTATTTCAAGAGGAGACACATCTCGCCAGTGACTGCATCTGAGACTTTGCATGAGCTAACTGGCTCCACTAACAGCAAATCTAATGTCTAATCGTGTAATAGTCAGGTATAACAAATGACCAACAATACTACGATACCTGGTAACATCCTCAAACAAAAGATCTGTCTCACTAGAGCTGTGGCTTGAAGGTGCCTCTACTGATATCCCAGATGGTTTGGACCCAAGAAGTCCAACCTCCTCTAGGATTTGTAAAGTGTACTGCCTTGGTGATAAGGATAATCCAGCCTCCTAACAAACCTCTATCCTCAAGAAGTAGCGAAGACCACCTAAATCTTTGGTGACAAAAGTGGATTGGAGAAAGGCCTTTGTCTCTGCTATCCCATCAATATGTTTTTTTGAAAAGATGCTATCCCATCTATAGAGATTTTAGGTGGCGAAAGCAAAGCGTGGAGACTCCTATGCGCACGCAACAAGGTGTCGTCGCGTTAAGTCGTATGGACAGTACACCAGACGTCTTATCTGGGTGATCAGGCAAGTCTGGAAAGGAGGTAGCGACAGGAAGGAGTAGTTGACTGGCTAAAGGTGGAGGCTGGTTGGCCTTGTTGTTGCACAGTGAGAAAGAGAGAAAAGAGAGAGAGGAGAGGAGTCTTTGTTGTTAGGAAATATTCTTCTATTGACTCAAGAGAAAATAAGGTGGGAAGGCTCTATTTATAGAGAGTACATATCCCAACAAATAAAGCAAGGGATAAAATCTTGTTTCCTAAAGAAATAAAATCTTTTCTCATTTAGAAAGATTTTATCTCTTAACAAAACCAACTCCTAAAACTTAATTCCTAAGAAACTCAAATACTAAAAATAGATAAACACCAATATTGGTGCACCAAATTTGATCCAAAGGACCACCAACCGCCGGCCTTGTTGGGCATGGGATAGGTGCCACATGGCATGTGTCACATGGACTCTTTCCTATTCCCAACACCATCAATATCATCACTAGCCAAGATCATATCAACATAACCTGCCAAAATAACAACTCTTCACGTCTCACCGTACTTTATCCTTCTAACAAATATATAATGATCAATGGTGGACTGCCAGAACTCCACCTTCTTGATCTCCAAATTGAGCCTCTCAAACCAAGTTCATGGGCTCTGCTTGAAGCCATAAATAGCTTTCTGTAGGCGACAAACAAGCTCCTCCTAACTACCTTAACCTGATGGTTGTCTCATATATACCACTTTAGTAAGATATCCATATAAGACATTTTTTATATCAAGCTGATGTCAAGGCCGCTGCTTAACTATAACAATAGAAAAGATAATCCTGATAGAAATAATACGAGTACTGGTGAAAAGGTCTCAAGGTAATTCACTGCATATATTTGGGTGAATCCCCTGGCAACAAGTCTAGCCTTATATATCTCCATTATCCCATCTAATCTATACTTGGTATATACCCATCTGCACCCAACAACTGTGGTACCCTCAGGACATGAAACAAGATTCCATGTTTTTCTAGTCTGTAAAGCATGCATCTCCTCATCCACAGCTGCTTTTCACCATGGATCATGGAGAGCTTGAAAGAAATCTTTGGGAACTATCGTAGTAGTGATGGCAGACGCAAATTGTCTATCTCCCTCCTGGAGATGTGAGACTACAGTGTAACGAGAAATAGGATGGAGCATGCATGCGACACTGGATCTCCTCTGCACGGTCTCCTCTTCTCTATCTGAATCACCCCTATTTAAAGGGATAATAGGCTGAGCTGGCTCATCATAAGAGAAATTTACCTATGATCTGATACACCTGCATCTCCTATATGAAAGCCTCTATGAATGACTCTTTTTCTGAGAAGTAGGGGCATCTCAAAGGTCACATCAACAATAACATACCTCCTGCAAACTGGATCATAACATTTGTAGCCCTTCTAGGTCCTGGAATAACCAAGAAAGACACTTCATGTCATGGGAAGCAAACTTATCCTGAATACCATAGTTTTGAACAAAACATATGCATTTGAAAACTCTCAGAGGCAAGGGAAAAGTCCTGCTGCACTCAGGATGTATAACTTGGTATGGGATTTGACAATGAAGCACAGAAGATAGCAACTGGTTAATCAAATATGCTACTGAAAGTATGCCATCACCCCAAAATTGCTTAGGAACCTTCATATAAGACATCAAGGTCTTGCAATATCAAGCAGATAGCGCAAATTTGCACTCAGCAACCCTATGCTGCTGGGAAGTATGAGCGCACGAGGTCTAGTGAATAATCCCCACGAAACGAAAGGCCTCCTATAAGTCATGGTGCATAAACTCTAATGCATTCACTGCAAAAGACCTAAATAGTAGTATCACACTGTGTCTGCACCTCAGACAAAACTGCTAAATGGAAGGAATCTCACTGCGAAACTTCATCAGAAACACCCAGATAAGTCTACACTATAATCCACCAGTACTGCAAAATATCCATGTCTACCAATAGAGGCAACTCTAGGCGATCCCTAGACATCACAATGCACCGAGGAAAAAGGCATTGAACTGACACCGGCATCTCTCTTGGGGTAGCTACTCCTATGAAGCTTCCCCAACTGACAGTCTTCACAATCCAGAATTAATGAATCGGATAATTCTAGATACATCTGATGCATCTTCTTTATGAAAGGATGCTCAAGTCTACGATGTCACAATAGGGGATTGACACAGCCCTAGCAAACAATGTAGGCATGTCCAAATAGTACACACCATCTCTTTCTATGCTACTACTAACTATCTCCCATGTGGCTCAGTCTTCGAAATAACAGTGTTTCTCATAAAAAATAACACATCCAAGATCTCTACAAATTCTACTCATAGGCAGAAGATTTATGGGAAACTCAGGAGCATAACATACCTTCTCTATCTTCATCCTGGACATAGCATCTACACATCTAACTACTGTAACAGGAGAGGTTGCTCCATTGTCCACCTATACATCTTGGATTCCCTGTGGAGTCACAAGGTCCTACAAACGATAGAACGGAGGTGCCAGAGTCAATTATCCACACTCCTAACCCTCTTCTTCACAATTTCTTGGGCTGACATGCAAAACCGGTAGAAACTGAAGTTGATCTTCTCATATCAACGTTCTCCAACATAGGTGAAAGAAAGCTCATCGCCATCAAAACTAGGTGTGAGAGAAGGCTCATCATGCAAAGTATAATACTTACAACAAGAACTCGGCAGCCACCAGCAGTAGCAACCCCTACTGTCGACGACCATTATCCATCGTTGGTGGCGCCACTGGCGACAAATAGCCAAACGGCGACACTGCCAACACTGACAGGCCGTCCAACGATGATACGATTGCCGCTACTGCCTCCTCGGTTGGCGCAACGCTACTGGTGGTGGTGGCATAGAAGTCGTTCTTCATCGGATCACCTCCATGTCGGTGATCCAATCATATTGTGGTGGATTCTTTTTCGATGGAATATCAGAGCACCGACTTAGGATTGTTGCTTTGATACCATATTGAATAAAATAGATGCATTAGCCTCCAAAAGAAACCCTAGCCCTCTTTTTATACAAAAGAGAACTGGGCAAATTACATAAGTATCCCTTAAGAATAAAAGAAATAACAAATAACCCCTTACAATTCAACAAGAGTATTATGCTACCAATACTTGATAAACATTCAAATATTAATCGTATAGAAAGAAAACATTTAAACATTAAATCCTAAGATATAATAATTTAACTTTATAAAATAAATAGATCAAACAATCATAAAACTAGTTAACCTACCATTAGCTCATGGATTTACAAGATGGGATCTTAAATCTAGCTTAAATAACAAGAAATAGATACTATTTAACTTCAGAGAAGCTAAAATGCCTTAAAAATCCAACAAATAAAGAGAAAATCCTTGAATGGGTTCTTATCACTCCAACAAAAATTTTTTTGAAAGGGATTGCTTCAACAAACATGCAACATAATGGATAAGGATGGATTACTAAGCTGCCCGTCAACCCTAAAATATGGCAACAGTCTAAAAATTATACATAATGCCACCCATGCCAAACTTCTCAACATACTATTAAAATTTGACAAAATATTACTAGCACTCCTGCATTCTGACATTCTGTCGCTAGGGTCATCAAAAAAGGCTATTTCACTGACATGCTGTGAGCACACCATGAGCATTTAGAACATCATGAAAAGGAACTCCCAATGCACATTTCTAAGATACTTCCACACCTAAAGCTGCTGTCCCTTTGTATATGCACATGGGGGGTCAATAAGTCTTCCAAACCCAATAGTATTCTGTAAGCTTTTTCACCCTGTAACCCTAACATGATTGGTCTGGTAGAGACTAGAAATCAAGCAAGGAACCTGCCCAAATCTTGGAAGAGAATCCTCAGGGTTGAGATATGCTAACTGCCAGTAAACGATACCACCCTGGAGAGAATTGTGCCTAGGCTGGTAGTGAGAAACTTAAATGTAGAAAGAACCAAGGAAGAAGTGGGAAGGGTGACGCTTACTGCAATGCTGCTTAAGAGCTTCAATAAGCCTGCGGATAAAGTCAATCCCTTTGACTTGTAGGTGATGAGGAACACTCAATCTGGATAAATTCATCGCTGGGTTCCAGGCACATTGCTGCTCCCCTCTCATAAGTGCCATGTGGCTGGAGGATCTGCTGATGTGCAAGAGGCATTGCTCCCCCTTGCATGATCCCTTTAACTGCTAAGACCCCTTGCTCCTATCTTTTTTAGATATTTCTTGTTTTGGCAAGAGCAGGCCCAGCTACTCTGATGCAATGGACCTTTCGTGGCAAGTTACAGATAGAGGGTAACTGCCTTTATGTGTTAACCAAAAGCTGAAGGCTGTGAAGGGTGCACTTAAACAGTAGGCAAAGGACTCGATCCAATCTCCATAAGGAGATTGAGTTTGCAGAGAACTTGTTGGCAATTCATGTGGCATTGGTAACTCTTTTGATGGTTTGGTTGACCAGGAGTTGGACAGAAAGAAGGCAATCAAGCAGCTTCAAGAATTACAAGAGTTGATGTGGAGGCAAAGAACCAAGGTTATGTTTGATAGAGGTTTAAAGTTTAAGACTGGATAAAGTTTAGGAAATCTTAAGGAGGGATAAGTGGATGGGTAAGAGGAAGGTTAGTGGTTGTGGATGTGATAGTTGAGTTGATATTACTATTAGTTTTTGTTTTTATTTGTATTGGGAGTGGGTTAGTAGGATAGATGTGATATGTGGATGTGATCAGTAAGAGTGAGTTAGTAGAGGTAGATATAATTGGTGAGAAGAAGATGTGATGAATGATGGTAGATGTGATAGATGAGGAATAAAACCTTTTCATTATTCATTTATTGTAGCTTTAAGCATTGACACGGGATAAAACTACTCTTTAAACCTCTACCAAATCACGGCCTAAGGGTCTTGGCCTAAACATGGGGATTGTTCTACCAAATTTTTCTATAAAGCCACCAAAATTTCGCAAGCAAAGAATTGCATCAAGCCTGCTTGTTGGTAACAAGGGGGAGGGCATTTTGGAGTTAAAGCACACTGCAGAGGTAGCAGTTGCTCACTTCTCTAATCTGCACAACCAGTCACCCTTGACAATTGGTGACTTCCCCTCTGTTCCACAGGAACCCTCAACGGAAGCAAGGGACTGACCAGAATGACTTGTGACAAATGAGGAGATTGATGCTGCTCTAGAAGTATTAGCCCAGTCCCTAGTCCAGCTGAGTCTGGCACACGTTTTTTTATCCATCAGTAGAAGTTTTATGACTGTTGAATTCACATGGAGATGTATGGTTAGATCTGTAAGCCATACCGAAATCACCACGGTAAGCATAGGCCCTTGTCCATGGAACTTAATGACTACCAGCCTATCTCATGCTGCTATGTGATCTATAAGATTTCTGTGAAGATTCTTGCCTCTAGATTGAAGTTCATCCTCTGCAACCTTGTACCATGCAACCAGACAGCTTTCATACCTGCAAGGATCTCAGATTGCACGTTGCTTGTGCAGGATTGCTAGTTGGATTCTGGAGGAAGAATGTTGCGGCCGAGGCTTGCTTGAATATTGACCTAAGGCATTTGAATTGGTGAGCCACCCTTTCATCATTTGTGTTCTCACGGTGCTCAGATTCAGTATTGATGGTGCTCATGGATGACAGAGTTTCCAACAAGGTATCCTTCTCCATCTCTTGGTGAATGGGTGCCTGACTAGCCTTTTTAAATGATCCTCTAGGCTAAGATAAGGAGATTCTCTTAGCCCTTTTTTTTAAGAGGTTCGAGTTTCTGAATCATAGCCCTTTGCCTTTATTCACGATCGTTATTGAGGTGCCATCCACTATGGTGGAGGTGATCAGGGGTGCAATTACCCCTTTGAAGTGGAAAGGGAGAATGATACCCACCCATCTAGCTTATGTGAATAAAGTACTGTTTTTCTTAAAGGGTGCAAGGCACTTAGTTTGTGCTCTATGTGATTGCATGGATAGAATCAAGAAGCCCTCAAGCCTCACCAAGGCTACAGAAATTGACAGTTTATATTCAGTTGGTGAGGTCACGGACTGAAGAGTATACAGTATGCGGGTGATTAATCATGGATTAATCGGTGTAGTATTTTTTAATATTTGAAATATTAAATATAACATGCCTCCACAAATGAAACACAAGCAATTATAAAAAGAAAACATACATGATCTTAAAACCAATTTAACTATGTCCGTAAAACATGAAAAAAATTAACATATAATTAGAATTTAGAATCATAATCAACAAGTAACTATTTCAAAATTAACATCACATTAGGACAAAAAGACTTGAAGAACATGTTACAACTTACATGAATATATGCAACTCATGATTGCAATTCACCAATTCATCGTAAATGAAAATCTAAAGCAAAAAATCTAAAAATCATATAGGAAGAAATGACCAATCTACTTTATTGAGAAAACTCTACACCTCTCTATATAGAGAGAGATGTTGGGAAAAATACATTAAAAAATTAGACAAAATATAAGCATAACAAAGCAGTCCCAGTAAACATAAACAATATAAATAAGAGTATCAACACTCCCCCTCAAATTGGAGCATAGATGTCAATCATGCTATGCTTGGAACAACAATAATCAAATGCCAATCGAGGTAGAGGCTTTGTGAACACATCAGCAGTTTGATCCTCAGATGCAACATTAGTACGTCGTAGCAAACCACGTTGTATGAGATCTCTGGTATAGTGGCAGTCAACCTCAACATGTTTGGTGTGCTCATGGAACATCGGGTTGTTGGCTATATATGTAGTAGCTTGATTGTTGTATCGCATCTCCATAGGTTCCTCAATCTGGATGTGTAAATCATGCAGTAGAGACTGTATTCCAACCATCTTTGCAGCAGTTTGGGCCATCGCCCTATACTCTGACTCTGCACTGGAGCGAGAAACTATCCCCTGTTTCTTGCTCCTCCAAGTAACCAGATTACCAGCCATAAAGGTACAGAAATCAGTGGTAGAATTCCTGTCAAGCACACATCGTGCATAATCCGCATCAGAATATCCTACCATTGTCATAGGAAAGCCTCTCTGGAAGAGAATACATGACCTGGTACTTTCTTCAAGTATCTAAGCACTTGCATGGCTTCCTGCCAATGCAACTTCGTTGGCTTCTCCATAACCTGGCTGAGTTTACCTACTGCCAAGGCAATATCCGATCTGGTAATGGTCAGATACAACAACTTGCCTACAAGTTGTCTGTACGCTTTGCTATCAACTACCTCTGTCTCCTCATCATGTAGATGTGCCTTGGGGTCCATAGGAATATTGGTTGACTTAGACCCCAGCATGCTTGTCTCCTAAAGGACATCCAACGCATACTTGCGTTGAGAAAGAATAATCCCATTTTTACTCTTAGCAATCTCAATCCTCAGAAAGTATCTAAGCTGGCCTAAATCCTTCATAACAAACTTCTGTGCAAGAGACTCATTGACATGTCTTATCTCAGCCTCATCACTGCCGGTGATAATCAGATCATCTACATAAATCAATAGTGCTACAATGTCATTCTCCATTTTCCAAACAAACAGAAAATGATTTAAAGACCTCTGCATCCCCATCTTCTGCAACACATCTGACAGCTTCTGAAACTAGGCTCTCGGGTTCTGCTTCAGGCCATAAATGACCTTCCTAAGTCTGCACACACACTCCCCCTAAACCTGAAAACCTGGGGGTTGCTGCATGTAAACCTCCTCCTGAAGATCACCATAGAGAAAAGCATTCTTCACATCAAGCTGGTATAACCTCCAATCTCTGTGGGCAGCAATAGAGATGAGTACCCGAACGGTGGCAAGACGTACAACAGGAGAGAAAGTATCAAAGAAGTTCACCACATAAGTCTGGGTGAACCCTTTTGCCACCAACCTGGCCTTAAACCTTGAAATAGACCCATCAGGGTTGTATTTCAAGGCAAAGACCCATCTGGAGCCAACAAGTCGCGCACCTATAGGAAGCAAAGTGAGATCCCAAGTCTGTCTACTCTGAAGTGTAGCCATCTCATCCTCCATGGTTTAACGCCACTTAGGATCAAGCATGGCCTGCTGGTAGGTAGACGGAATGTGTGACGTTGTGAGTGCTTGACAGAAGCTGCTAAACTAAGGAGCAAGACCATCGGTAGCCAAACTACCTGCAACACGATATCTAGACTCACATGTACAGGGTGCCTTCCTAATAGCAATAGGAAGGTCAGAATCATATGGTATCTCTGACTGAGTCGCTGCATAAGGAGCCTCACTACTGTAGTGATCTGCACTGTTAGGGGGATCAAGTCTAACTAGAATATCATTGCCACCAGAGTCAATCTCAACTGCCTGTGACACATCAGTCACTGGTGTGGCCGGTGGCCTCTGTAGTGTCGCATGAGGTCTACTATATGTGCGTAGAGGACCATGCAATCTCTGGTAGTTATCCACGGGGGTAGTGGAGCCTGAAGAGGTTGGTTGAGGTATGGAAACCGGAATATCCTCAAGTGAAATTAGAGGAATAGGCATGGAAGCTGCATCATCATGAACACTCATCTGTCTAGCAACAGAAAAATATGGTGTCTCATGAAAAGTCACATCAACGCTGATATAATGCCTATGGTGGATGAGTTCATAGCATCAGTACCCCTTCTGACTCTTGAAGTACTCTAAGAAGATGCACTTAACAACGCGAGGAGCAAGCTTGTCACGTCCTGGTGATGGCATATGAACAAAAGCAACACATCCAAAACTCCTAGGAGGCACATGGAAAAGCTTGCCATTTGGGTGTAAAAGGAGAATCGATATCTGCTCGTGAAAAACTGCACTTGACATCCAGTTAATGAGGTAGGTCGCCGTCAAAACAGCATCCCCCCAGTATCTCTGTGGAACATTGTGGTGGATAAGAAGAGTGCAGGAAACCTCTAACAGGTGTCTGTGCTTCCACTCGGCAACTCCATTCTGCTGTGAGGTATGGGGATAAGAAGTTTGATGGATAATCCTATGAGTACTGTAAAACTCTGCTAGTCTAGTAGTGTAGAACTCGAAGGCATTATCTATCCGTACAATCTTCACTGTAGCAGAATACTGAGTCACAATCTCCAAGAGAAGAGTCTTTATAATACCTCCAACCTCTGCCTTATTCTGCATAAGAAACACCCAGGATATTCTTGTGAAATCGTCGACAACGAGATAGTAACGATGTCCTGTCCTGTTTGGAACTCTACTCGATCCCCAAACATCCATATGGAGTAACTCAAAGGGGGTAGCTGATCAAGGAGAAGCACTAGCAGGGAATGAAGACTGATGATGCTTACCCAATTGCAAGCATCACACCTAATAGTAACAGCAGATGAAATATGCGAAATCACCCTCTTGAGGCGATCCAAAGGCAAATGTCCTAGACAAACGTGCCGTTGTAACACTCCCACCATCATGTCTACTAACACCTGCAAATGGCTCCTGACGAAGATGATAAAGACCATTCTCCTCTGTACCTCTGGCGATGGTCTTTCCAATAAGCTTATCTTGGACAATACATCCGACCTCATCAAAAATCACCCTACAATGAAGATCCTTCGTGATCCTGCTCACGGACAAGCTTATGGGAAACTCCAGTACATGTAGTGCTCTCAGCAGCCGCAACGTAGGGGTCGTAGATACTTCCCCCTAGCCAACAATGGGAGCATGTCTGCCATCAGCAACCTGTACCGTTCTCTCTGATGCAACGAAAATGAGTGACCGAAATTAGCTCTGATCTCCACAGAGATGCTGTGAAGCACCGGAATCGACTAACCATCCTATACCATGGTGGCTCCTGTCATGCTTCTGCGGTATCATGCCTGCATACTCAACCACCCCTGCCATAGTAGCGATGAAGTGGATCACCAAGAGCTATAACTCACCATCATAGATGTAAAATCACCAAGGCATCACTCTAGATGCAAAATTTCATCCGGAAGCACCAAACCATGACCTAACATTGAGTTTTCAAATCATGGGTGGACTCTAGAATGGCACCAACCCCTTGAAGTTAACATAAGAAGCATCGCAGCCTCCGGTTAGCCCTCAGCGATCTCTGAGGAGGTGCTCCGGCGAAGCATCAGTGGCATAGCAGCCCCAGAGGCGTCGTTGCAGCCTGCTGCGGCCTCAAGTTTCTCGCTGCTAGCGACGCAACAACCCTAATTGCACCGCTGCCCCTCGTAGTGGCCTCTGGTAGCTGCTGTGGCGGTGCTAAGGCGAAGCACTGGCCCAGCACCAACCTCAAAGGTGTCGCCGGTGACCAGATCAACCTCCAAGAGGTCGCAGTGCCACCGCAAGCGCCACTTGATGCTGCTGCGCCACCACTGAGAGTCGTGAGCAATGTCGCAGAGCCACCACAATCAGTGTGGTGATTGCTGCGCCACTGCTGGAAACCAAGGAGGCCTCAAAACACGATGCTGCGCCGCTGCAAGTGCCTCCTGAGGGTGCTGTCGGCTCACCCGCACTGCCGCAACACCGTCGCACGTGCTGCAGCACGCCGCCAGAGCTTCTGCTGCTCTTGAGGGAGAAAGGAGGATTAGGGTTTTGGTGGTTAGGATTTTGGAGGCTGTAGGGGGTGGGATACCTAGAACCACAGTCTAGGACCAATGCTCTGATACCAAGTAAGAAGAAATGATCAATCTACTTTATTGAAAAAACTCTACACCTCTCTATATAGAGAGAGATGTTGGGAAAAATACATAAAAGAACCAGACAAAATATAAAGATAACAAAACAATCCCCGGTAAACATAAACAATATAAATAGGAGTATCAACATATGCTACTATGCATAAAATCCAAATCACAAAAAAAGTAATAAATGCAAGCACAAACCTATTTATAGTAATATATGCAACTCACGGTAACAAAAACTAATCTAAACTCACATTTGCAAGAAAATCATTCTAGCAGAATCATTAAACTTTTTTTAAAAAAGAATCAATGTCATCAAACATGAAAGAAAGTTAAAAGAGAAGCAACCACCGATAAGAAGAGAATAGAGAGAAGCAATGGCTACCGGTAGATTGTGGAGAGCAGCAACCACCAGTGGAAAGGGCAGCAGCTACCAGCGCACCGCACACTGGTAATGGAACCACTAGCGATGATTGCAAATGCCAGTAGCCACCGCGGAGATTGTTCACTGGAAATGGAGGGGTTGGGCAGTGCAATGACAATCAAACACCTACTGGCTGGAGCAATGACTCGCGAAGAGGTTCTAGGTGGCGGTGGGTCGATCACCGGTGGTCGATGGCGAGAGCATCAACGAGAAGCCTCGGGGAAGGATCGAGGGTTTTGCTTAGGACTTTCGTGCATTGGGAGAAGACAGGTGTCGTTTGGGTCATTTGGTTTAGGGTTGCATTGCACGTGAATCAAAGCTTAAAAAAAAATTGAAACCTTAAACCTTAGTTGGTCGATTAATCAGGTAGATTGACTATCAGGCTATATACTCGGTTCATTTCTTGATCGCATATGTTTATGCGGCTAATTAATCAGTCGCATAGACCAATTTTTGCACCCTTGAGCTTGACTGTAAATAATGTAAAGAGTAATGTATACCTCTTAGCCTCTTGTAGATCCTAGTTATCCCTCTTGCCTTGTGGACGTACAACTTGGACCCTCTCAAGTACCTACTTGGGTCTCCCCGTTGATCCCAAGCAAGCCCTCTCCAAGGAATTGAATCTAGTGCTTAATCATATAAAGAGCATAATATACGGTGTGATGGTTCATTGTGTATCCTCTGTTCGACTTTAATTGTTCAAGCTAGTCATTTATGGGTTATATTATTAGCTTATCGACACGATAGGGATACTAGAGAGATTCCTTTAAAAAGGCATGAGATTAGTTGGGGAATTTTTTTTTTGGAAAAGGTAAGGGGTGGTTATCCAATTGATCACCACTCAAAAATATATTACTCAAATGCCAAATAAAGTGGCAAGGATTACATATTGATAGCTTAGAACTTCATAAGAGTAGAGATGCAAGAAATAAAATTTTCAAGATATGGATGATGGGATATTATGCACGCCAAAAAAGGAGGGGGTTCGGTCTGAGAGGCTAGGGGAAGCTAAGAAAGGTGGTTGTTGTCAAATGGATAGCCAACCTTCTTTTCAAAAAGATATTTATCTACTACAATTGAATGCATCATAAGTACTTGCAAGGAGAGTCTAGATCTATCTTCTAAGGTTTCTAATTCTCTTATTTGGAAAACCATGTTGGTTAGATAGATTAACGCAACAAAAAGGTTTCCGCTTACACCAGAGTGGTGCTAGACAAGTCAGGCTACCTTTAATCCAAAATTATCACAATACACCTTGAAGGAAGCATGGGAGCTTATTAAATTGCAAGAGAGAAAGTGAATGGGTGGTAGGAGATCTGGTATAATTCCATTATCCTAAAGTTACAAGATCTAAAAAACACAAGCACACAACTAGAAGGGGGGTTGAATAGTGTGGGATAAAAAATAATTGTAAAAGAATTAAACCAGTTAAACCGCAAAAATACACAAGATGTATAATGATCCCCTACCCCACTACTTCACCACCTAAGTCTCCCAACTTAGGATTTTTAAACCTGATTCCCTTACACTGAGGGAATCAATTCCACTAAACAAGAGGTAATTAACGGGTTACCTCAACCCAATTACAAGATAGAATAATTTAATACAATGAAGTATAAGTGTAAAGATAGAAAATAAAATCTTACAATGGAACCTAAGGCCTTCCAATGAATTGAATTAATGTTATCGCTTTGAAAGCCTAAGGCACTAGGCGTGCATAGGCTTGAAGGCATGAAAAACACTTTGGAGCACGCTCACAAGCTTGTTGCAATGAAGCTTGAATCGTGGAGAGAATGTAGGGCAGCGAGCCTCTTTAACTTGGAGAGAACATAGAGTAAGGAAGCTCTTTAGAGTAATAGAAGTGATTGTAGCTAGTGTTGTGTTGAGAATGAAGCATAAGGGGTCTATTTATAGAGTTAGGGCCAAGAGGACTTGAGTACTAGCCGTGTAGGATCAAATCTCAACGTTAATAACCAAAGATCCACTTATTTAGGCACTTAGATTTAACCCAACGAATAGTTGGTACAGATATTAAAGAACTGGTATTGATATTAGTTACAGTTTTGTTTTTAATAAACGAAGAACTCAATTAGGTACTAGCACTAAGTATTTGTATCGGTACTCATAGCTTATAGCTTGAGTGTTTTTAAAACTCCTTTACACCTTACTAAGGCTCCCCTATAATCAACATGTACCAATATTGAGCTTAGTATTGGTACTTGTTATGTACAAGTTTACCAATGTTTCAAAGAGACCAAACATGTATCCCACATGTACTGGTACTAAGACTACTGGTACCTATTACATATAGGTTTGCCAATGAAGGTTCACTTGTAACCCATATGTATCGATATTAAGATGCAATACTTGTTGGGTACAGATTTAACAAGAGTTCAAAAAGGAGCTAGACCTGTACACCATGTGTACTAGTACTAATATTTAGTACCGATACTTGTTGAATACATGTTTAGTTCCCAGAATTGAACCAAGCCTATAACTTACATGTATCGGTACTAAGCTTTAATGTCGGTACTTGTAAGGAATTAAACAAGTATCAATTTTAAACTTTGATCTTATTGGTTCGTTATTCCTATGAAAATATCCTCTTTTGCAAAAAAACTTTTGTTTTGTAAAAACGATAATAGACAAATCGAATTTGTGAAATTAGGTATCCTTTGAAGAGCAACTAGGAATTTTGTGAGTCCTAAACTTATTTTGATTATTTTTATGTCATTTATTATATCACTAGTTAGGAGGCATTCAGTCTAGAAAATAAAAAACACTAGATCTTCTCAAGTTCTCTTCATGCCATCCAATTCGTTTGTTCCATCCTTGTTATTTTGTATTCCTTGCACTTTCATGGTCTTTTAACAAAGTTCATCACTTATGTCATGAAACAACACTTATTTGCAAATATTAAACATAAACTTAACGGCAAAAATTATGTTAAAGTGGAACAAGGTCACAATAAAAGTTTGATTATTGCACTTATCGCACTTTTTATGGTCACCTTCGTATGCTTAATATAACTTGTCTAGATAAGCTGGCTCACGTCCTCACATTGCCT
Organism: Thalassia testudinum; assembly: GCA_037157565.1. Classification (NCBI taxonomy): domain Eukaryota; kingdom Viridiplantae; phylum Streptophyta; class Magnoliopsida; order Alismatales; family Hydrocharitaceae; genus Thalassia; species Thalassia testudinum. Next base: position 4,766,848 of record JAZHRO010000062.1, on the reverse strand, counting down.
CGTTTGTATGGAAGAATCGGAATGCTCCCAATTTGTTCTTCAAATGCATGTACTTGGTTCATGTTCAGAACAAATGCCATCTCAAGCTGAGTTAAATTGTACAATGCTTGCAACTTTGAGGATGCCCTAGTTGATGTGAAGTTCCTAGTGTATGCACTCATGGGTGAGGTCGCCCACCAAGTTCTAATTATAGTAATTTGGTGGATATGAAAGTCCATACACAAGGAATATAACATATTAGGATATTGAAGATAGAGTTCTTTCCCTTTTTGGAAAGGAACATGAGGATGACGTAGGCAAAACTAAAATTACATGAAATTAGAGTGTATAGTTACAATTTTTCCTTTATTTTATTTATTTTCAAATAAGGAATGCATTGGTTAAAGGTTGTAATCCCAAGCGTCATGCCTCTTAAGTTTTTGTAATCCCAAGGGTCATGCGTCTTGAGTCTATAATCCCTTTATAAAGGGGGTTAGGGTGTATCCAAAGAAGAAATAGAAGAAATCATATTGGAATGAATTGAAGAAAGTTGATTCTCCTTTCATCAGTCATCCCTACTTTCCTTCTCACCTCTGTATGTCCTTCCCAACCCACCCACGACTTGTCTTTTCTCATCTCATCACTTTCTCTCTCCTTACTCCACTTAACAACACCACAAACCCACCACCATCATATTCTTCCCTTACACCTACGTATCTCCACCCCATAGAGCTCGCCAACCTCCACCGCCGACAACCCTTCGCCCAACCCTATTGTCCATCATCGACCTCATTCCCGCACCCTTTCTTGCACCCACTGAAATTTCCAACCCCGACATAGTCGCCATCGTGGAAAATATTTATTTATTTTTTGAACTTGAGTTGCATCAAAGGACCTCACTTCTACATGTTTCCCTAAGCAATCATGATGGTGACTTTTTGTATCTGCTGCAACATTGGGGGCTTAGTGTACTCTAGGTGGTCTTTTTAAGTTGTAGCCAATCTTCTGTAGTATGAAAGATACATCAAACTTCCTACGATTTGCAATTTACCTAAGATGTGCCATAGTTGCTACAGTCATTCTTGCAGAGTGGTTTTGAGGAACCATGAGGGAGGACATATAAATGTAAACTTTAGTAGACAAATATCGCAAGAATCTTACCAGCATAGTCCACGATGACATCAACTCCCATATCCATCACATCAAGCTATTACTTAAGAAAGCTTTAGTTCCATTTACCATCATCATGTTGGATCTAAACAAGATATCATCTAAACATAGGCACAAGACAATAGACCCAATGCCTTTAACCATATACATCTGCATTTATCATATTTATGAACATTTAAATGAACAATCTTATCAAACTTTTCATGCCATCATTTTATAGCTTATTTTATCCATAAAGTGATTTCACAAGCATGCAAGCTTTCCTCTTATTAATAGGAACTATGAATCCCGCAAGCTAATCTATGTAGATTTAGGCAGCCTTGGTAGCCATTTAATGGATAATAAGGTCATAAATGGAAGCCCATGCCATAACCATTTAGATTGTAGTCACACATAAAGGTGCCAAAATAATTAATACCTTTCTTTTGCTTAGAACCCTTATTGAAATATTGAGTTTTATACTTTTCATTTGATCCATCCAACCTAAGTTTCCTCCTAAACACCCATTTACACCCAATGATAAAGAATCCTTAAGGAAAGTCAACTGACTCCCACATGCCATTTGAAATGATTGACTCCATTTCACATTGAAAGCCTCCTTGCAATGCTTAAGTTTGGGTAACATTATTACATCATGATATGTTGAGTGGATCACTCAATCTAGTAACTAATGAAGTCACTTCACATTTTGCAAACCCGTTGTGATCCTTAGCCTCTTATTCTAAGCTCAAAATTCTCTTCATGTTCATTGGAATTTGAATTTCAATTAGTCCCATACATTTGACATCTTTTCCACTTGCTTTGAAATTGGACTAGATGTAGTGGCATCATTGCTTAGATTTTGAGGTTAATCGAACCCATGGGACCGAATAGGAAAATGTGGAGACAGTGACATGGAAGTGCGAAAGCTCAAAAAGTGAGAACACAGGAGTTTGATAACCTAATTCTACTAAATCAACGTACATCTGGAGAGGAGATATTAACCCTCAAAGTTTCACTAGAGTAGTATTTTTTAGAGTATTATAAGTTTTGCCTTTTTTATGGATACAACGATCTCTTTATACAGGGGATTGAGCAATAATCATTCAATCGTCGACGAACGAAACCAAGCTACCCCAAGGTCCATTTTGTCACCTCACCCTTCACATTGTCGTCTCGATTCCTGCCCCGTTCCTTTAATTTCTCCACCGCCACCCTAGCTGTCGTGCTGCCGTTGCCTAGCATCACTGGGAATGGGGTAATGGCGAGGTGAAAGGCTTAGTCTCTTAGGTGCCTAAAGACTAAGCAAGTGCGTGGATCAGATGGCCTTCATCTTTGGGTGCAAGATTTAGTTAGCCTGCCCGAATGGTCTCCCCAGCGATAGGGGGTTGTTCTTGCTTTTAGGCTAGGCTGGCTCTTCCCCTAGGCTTTGCTTGGGCCTTCCCAAGCCTGACCTTCTTTCACCCATCGGTTGCCCCCACTCTTGGAGTCTATAAATTCATGTCCTTTTTTTTTGTCACTCCCCTTACCCCTAACGACTACCCTTTGACTACGTCGAGGGGTAGGTGCTTTTCGTTGTTGCCACCTTCCGCTTCATTATCTAGGTGGTGCTTCTTAGGACCTGCCTTTTTCTTTTCACCAAGTGGATTTTCCGCCACTCTTGGCACGTTTGATCTTACGCCCTCTCTGGGGGACTACTACCCTTATGTTGCGATAGATCCACTTTTATTTTATGGTGAACGGTGGCCAACCATCGCCTTAGGCCTTCTGTACATGGCAATTAGGTTAACGTCATAGTTGTGTCGCTTGAGTGTCCCAAGGCCTGAAGTATGGTGAGCGTCACATCCTTTTAGGCTTGCGGTAGGGTTACGTCTCATTGCATTTAATGCCAGGATGGGTTGGGGCGATAATTCTTCACCTTTTCCCCTTACAATTTAGGACTTGGGTAGGAGCATATCCGCTCACTCCTATTTGCTTGAAGTGTTACGAGCTTTCTCATGTGATGGTGTGGTTAAGGCGATGGTCACAACGAAATCCTTCCTTATCCAGGGAGACATCGTCTATTAATCGAGGTAAAGAACTTCCTCGGAGTGACTAAGCAAAGCCACACTCTTTTTATAGCTTTTGATCTTCCCTTCAGTGAGAGGACGGAGTAGAGCAACTTCTTAAGCAACATAACTTGGACAGTTTTAGGTACTTTGTGGCAAGCAACCAGCTGAAACTATGTTCATATGGGTCGGAAGATAATTTCCTCATTTGTCAATATGCCATTGAGAATGACCTCCACCTTCCTTTGAACCCTTTCCTTATTTTTTTTCTTTCCTACTAAAATCTTGTCCTTTCCCAGTACGCTTGAATTATTGGTTTATGCCAAATGTCTTTATGATTGTCTACTTCAAACTTAAGGTAAAGCCTACCTTAAACCTTTCTGCCAACTTTTTCAATTTTTCCCCTAGAAGCTTAGAAGGGGGAATCCTCCGACCAGGACGTGCAACCTTTTACCCCATAAGGCTTCCACCTTGTGGAGTTATCGGACAACCTGAAGGGTCAGTGCTGGCATTTCTTTATTGTGAACAAGGCACCCCTCCAAGTTCCAAACCGATCGTGAGGCTTGCCCAAACGCAACATCCGCCCATCCCTACCTTCTTAATTGGTGGACAATGTCAAGGTCGTAGAGGGCTTCGATACTATGGCTTGCCAAGAATTTGTGTGGGCAGATGTTTCGAGTCATGCCATGCCTGTGTCAACACTTGCTACTGCTCTTAAGGAATTAAATACCCGTACTTGAAATTTGAAATTTATTTTTTTCTTACACTTTGCTCAAATAAGATTCAACTAAAACTTCAAACCATGCTTAATTGATTCCAACAATTCTAATGACTAATGAAAAATCTAAGCATCATGCTCTCTCCTCTCTACCAACTTAAATGCCTCGTCATAAATTTATCTTCTCACGAAAAGGATTTTTCACCAACATACGCCACTTATAGCTACTTAAGATCATTTCTCATAACCAAGTAAACACTGCTAGCAATGTATTTACATTATATTTTCATTCAAAATTTATAATTTTGATCTTTTCATTTCTTCATATATGTATTGGTTATTAAAATGTTAATTTCATCACATTTATGACACTCTTAGCCATTTTGGGTCATTTTAAGTAATTTCTCTAAAATTTCTCGATATCAGTGACATATCGACGATGTGTCCCCCTTTTAACTTGTCAGTATGATATCAATATTTAAAACCTTAGTGTTAAGAACTACTTTAGGGTCTCTACATTACCTCTCTAGTTCTACCTTTATTGTCATGTCAACTAAGGCATGTGTTGGACCTTGATGCTAGAAAGGTAGTAGATGTGGTTGAAGGAATGAAATATTAAGTTATTATTCAATAGTAGTCAAATGGTTGTATTACTTTAATTTAAATATGCATTGTATGCTTTATTTGCGTATGTATTGATTCAAGACTTATGTTTTCACATGTATATCTTTCTTACGTAACATTTTAAAGTTTTTAGTTAATAATTTATTATTTACTTACAATTTTAATCATTTTAAGTAAATTCAATCGACATTTGTCGGCATGAGTTGGCACGTCATTGGCATGCCCTTGGTATGAATAATTTTAGGCCATCGATAACCTTGATAATCTGACATTGATATACGGGCGTTTACACGACGTGCCCTTGATAACCACACTTGGAATATCAGCACAACTTCGATATTGACACTTAGAACCTTGCTTCAACCCATTTGGGGAAAGAATTGACTGCCACGATCACAAACTTCTTTTAGGAGGGGACCATTAGGAAAGGGCCGATGAAGTCAGTAGGGGAGAATGATTCAAGCTATTTCTCAAAAGGACCCAACACCTCTTTATATAGAGAAGAGGTAAAGGGAAAAAAAAAAAGCATGTCCAACAGGAAAATAAAAATGACAAAATAGCCAATAGCAAAAAATACTAAAAGGAGTATCTCAACACTCTCCCTCAAGTTAGAACATAGATGTCGATCATGCTTAGCTTGGAACAACAATCGTTGAAGGTCGAATGTGGAAAAGGCTTCGTAAAAGCATCAGTTGCTTAGTCCCCAAGTGTAACAAAGGTAGTACGCAACATCCCACGCTGAATTAGATCTCTAGTGTAGTGGCAATCCAATTCAACATGCTTGGTACGTTCATGGAACATGGAATTGTATGCTATATATGTGATTGCCCAATTGTTGCATCTCATCTCCATAGGCTCTTCAATCTGGACATGCAAGTTACGTAGTAGAGACCTCACCTAGATCATCACTACAGTTGTCTGAGCCATCGCCTTATATTTTGACTTGGCACTAAAGCGAGAAACTACTCATTGTTTCTTGCTCCTCCAGGTAATCAGATTACCATCTACAAATGTGCAGAACCCAGTAGTCGATTTTCTATCAACAATGCATTCTGCATAATAAGCATCAAAATACCCAACTATTGTCATGGGAGATCCCCTCTGGAAAAGTATCCCTCGTCCAGGCGCTTTCTTTAGATATCTAAGCACCTATATAGCTGCTTACCAGTGTTGCTTGGTTGGCTTCTCCATAAACTAACTAAACTTTCCCACAACTAAAGCAATATCAGGCCTGGTAATCATCAGATATAAAAGTTTTCCCACAAGCTGCCTATAAGCCTTGCTATCAATGGGCTCTACCTACTCATCATAAAGGTGTACCTTGGAGTTTACAAGAATATTGACTGGCTTGGACCCCAGCATCCCTGTCTCCTGGAGCACATCCAAAGCATAATTGCGCTGAGAGAGCACAATCCCCTGCTTGCTTCTAGCCACCTCTGTGCGAAGAAAGTACTGAAGTTGTCCCAAGTCCATAAAAAACTACTCAGCCAAGGATCTCTTGACCACAGTTATTCTGACTCTATCATCACCGATAATGATGGGATCATCAACATAAAGCAGCAATGCCACAATCCCCTTCTCAGTTTTCTGAAAGATAAAGAATGGCCCGATGAAGATCTCTGCAATCCCATCTTCTCTACCACCCCTGAGAGCTTCTGGAACCACGCTCTCAAACTGTGCTTAAGGCCATAGATGGCCTTCTTTAGCTTACACACACACTCCCCATGAAACTCAAACCTAGGGGGCTACCGCATGTGCACCTCCTCTTGAAGATCACCAGAGGAATGCATTCTTCAAGATAGTAAAATAACCAGTTCTTGTGAGTAGCAATAGAGACAAGTATTCGGACTATTGATAAGCAAGTAACTAGGAAGAAAATATCAAAAAAGTCTACCCCATATGTCTGGGTGAACCCCTTCGCCACCAACCAAGCCTTATAGCTTGAAATAAACCCATCAGGGTTGTATTTCAAGGCAAAGACCCAATGACATCCCTCTAGGCGAGACCAGCGGGAAGAGTAAGCTCCCAAATGTGTCAACTCCAAAGAGCGACCATCTAATCCTTCATGGCTTTATGCCATTTTGGATCAAGGTTTGCTGGTACGTGAAAGGTGTCTTTGTTGCAGCTAACGCTGTAGTAAAGAGCCCAAAGGTAGTCCCCAAGTTAGCTGTAGACACAGCTCCAACCACATGATATTGTGCACAAGAACGAAAAGCCTTCCGAATAGCAATCGAAAGGTCATCATTTAGGATAACACCACCTGGTCCTACACAATCAGCACTAGACACAGAATCTTCAAATACCTCAACACATACTTGACTTGGAGAGGATGGTGGATCTAAAGTAGGGGGTGCGTTGCTTATAGGTAATTGGCAACTAAAAAGTGATATGTGGATCCCTGAATCTCTGGTTATCAGTATCACTGTCAGGTGCAGAATTGCATACAAGTTCCTGACTGCCATTGTCAGGTGCAAGACCAACCTCAGAAACTGGAAACTCATCCATAAAAACTGGTGAAAAAGGCATAGGCACAAACTCAACCTCTGATACTAACTGTTGTGCTGCAAGGGAGAAGTAGGGGACTGATTCATGAAAAGCAACATCAGCACTCACATAGTACCTACCAACCACAAGATCAAAACATCGATACCCTTTCTAAGTCCGTGAATAACCAAAGAAGATACACTTTACAGCTCTAGGTGCCAACTTCTCTTCCTTGTCCCAGTAAGTGTATAATGGGATGGTGAACCTATTGGTACCAACTCCTCGGGTAGAGCCTTAAGGACATTGGAGAACCTCTAGCACTTATCGCACTTCCACTTGAATTCCTTCACGTCTTTCATTACCTAGGGCTAGAAATATTCGTAGCAAAGGATTCTCGTAGTCAAGGCTTTTGGGCCTTCGTAGTTGCCACAGATGCCTACATAGAGGTCCTCCAGCACTTGTTACGCCTCTACCAGGCCAAGGCATTAAAGGAGAGGGGTTGAGTGCCCTCATTTGTACAAAATGACATCTAAGAGCATGTACCGTGCTGACTTAAGGCAGAATGCCCTTTGGTTCATGACCTCAGGCAAGACCACCCATGTTGGAGGTAGTTAAGTATTGGGTACATACATGAGGCTTTACCTAGGTTAATGGCTATAACAGGGTCGTTCAGACGGAGGGACTAATCAGCTCCTCAAGGTTGACGATGTCATCCTTGCCAATTGAGACGGTCGAGGCTAACTTGGCGAGGACATCCACCAATGGGTTTTTTTTCTCATAGGACCTGATTGATATTGACGGGGTAGAAGTCCACCGAAGCTATCCAGGCTTTACTGGCCTTTGCTTGAAACTCCCCTTACACCTAGTGGACCATCGGTTGTGAATCGGTGAAAATCTTGATGTTGGTGGCTCTCATTATTTTGGCGAGCTGGAAGCCAACTAGGAGTGCTTCCTACCGTACCACATTATTTATTGCTTTGAATAGCATCCAGACAGCACACTTTCAGCGAAATCATCGATTGAGATAAGTGCTACCCAACTTCAGCGCCACCTTTATTAGAAATGCCATCTACATGGAGCTGCCACGTTCCTCCAATTGTCGGAAAGATAACGGTGAATTCCACTACAAAGTTGGCTAGCTCTTGGCCTTTAATGGCCAAGCAGGATTGGTATATGTTGTCATTCCGCCAATTCTAGGGCCCACCATGTCTAGTAGGGGGAGCCAAACGATCGATGCAGCAACCTCCTCAAAGGTTCATCTGTATAGATTGTTATGGTGTGTGCTTGGAAGTATGGTCACAATTTTCTGGCGACATTGACTAATGTTAGGCCGAGCTTCTCAACGAGGGAGTACTTCACTTTCGCACCTTGGTAGGTCTTGCATACAAAGTAAATCACTTTCTGCATTCCTCTTCCTTAACAAGAACAATGCTAACTATAAAGCCGGTTGCAACCAGGTAGATAAACAAAGGCTCGCCGAACGTAAGGGCTGCCAAGACTGGGGGAGACTAGAGATGTTGGGGGAGACTGGAGATGTTCCTTAATCCTCTCAAGGGCCTCCTGGAATTAGGGTGTCCATTGCCCACAGAATATCCCTTGCCCATTTTTAGCTGCTCGAAGAAGGGAAGGAATCAATCAAACACCTTGGAGAGGAAGCGACATAATGCAGCGATTCGCCGGCCAAGGATTGCACTACCAAGAGGCTACCAGGTGGGCGGAGGTCCACGACCACCTAAGTCTTATCCAAGTTGGTTTTGATGCCTCTGCTCGACACTAGAAAATCCAAGAATTTACCTAAGGTGACACCAAAAGTGCATTTTTTTGAGTTCAACAAGAGACAAAACACCTAAAACGTCTTAAACACTTCCTCCAGATTGGTTGAGTGCTTGGGGTAAATGTTGTCGTGCACTAGCATGTCATCAATATGCAGTTGAAGAAAATGATTTTTGTTAATTACCAAGCCATCCTTACACTTCTTTATATAGAGAAATGTGAGGGAAAAGTTACAACATAAACACAACAAAATAATAAAATGACATAACGCCCCTCACAATATAACACAACTCAACACTGCCCCTCAAGCTAGAGCATATATATTCACCATGCTCAGCTTGTTTCTACAATTCTCAAACTAAGGGCGAGGCAACAACTTGGTAAGCATGTCAGCAGTTTGGTCTGAAGAGGCAAGATAGGTAGTATGAAGCAAACTTTGGTGTAATGACAATCTACTTCCACATGTTTGGTTCTCTCGTGAAACATGGGATTATTAGCAATGTATGTTGTAGCTCGGTTGTCACAATGCATCTCTATTGGCTCCTGAATAATAACATGAAGATCTCGTAACAAAGATCTTATCCATATCATCTCAGCTGCAGTATGTGCCATGGCCCGTACTCAAACTTGACACTAGAGCGTGAAACTAAACTTTACTTTGTACTCATCCAAGTCACTAGATTCTCAGCTACAAAAGTGTAAAAACCAGTAGTAGACCACCTGTCTCCAACATCTCCTGCATAATCTACATCTGAGTAAGCAACAACAAACATAGGAGCCTTCTTTTGAAATAAAATGCATCTACCTGGATATCCCTTGATGTACCTCAACACCTGCATCAAAGCCTGCCAATGAACATCAGTGGGTTTGTCTAAGAACTGACTTAGCTTACACACTGTAAGACTAATATCTGGTCTAGTGATGGTCAGATAGAAGAGTTTCCCCACCAGCTATCGATATGCCTTCTTATCCTTCAGCTTCACAATATCATCAAAGAGATGAACTTTAGAATCTATAGGAATATTGGCATCCTTGGATCCTAGCATGCTATCTCCTAAGAATGTCAAAGAGCATACTTTCTTTGTGGCATAATTATCCCTTGCTCACTTATGGCAATCTCAATGTCCAAAAAAAATCTCAACTTCCCAAGGTCTTTCATGACAAACTAGCGTGCCAAATACTCCACCTAGGAAATACCATCTGTATCATCACCTATGAAGATAAGATTAGCCACATACACAAGTAGAGCCATTGTACCACTACTGGCCTTCCTCACAAATAATGAATGGTTAGACGATGATCTCTGCATTCCAATAATAGATTGCGCCTCAAGTAGGTGCTAAACCAAGGCTCAGGAGCTCTGTTTAAGACCATAAATGGCCTTACGAAATTTGCATACACGCTCTTGCTGAACCTCAAAATCCAAGCAGCCGTTGCATATATATCTCCTGCAAATCTTCGTATAAAAATGCATTTTTGACATCCAGCTAATGTAGTGCCATCCATAATGAGTTGTAATAGAAATTAGTATATGAACAATGGAGAGCCGAGCAACTGGAGAGAATGTGTCAGAAATCCACCCTATAGGTTTGGGTGAATCCTTTGGCTACAAGGCGAGCCTTATACCGAGAAATAGACCCATCTAAGTTGTATTTTAAGGCAAAGACCCATTTGACTCTAACAAGGTGCGCGTCAAACAATAAAGGAGTTAGCTCCCAAGTGCCTCTGTCAGTAAGAGCAGACATCTCTTCCATAACTACCTTCCAGTATGGATGTAGTAAAGCCAGTTAGTACGAGGTAGGAATCTCAACACTAGAAACTGCAGCAGTGAACACATGAAATTCTATATCTAGAGAATCAGCAGAAACAACACTCCCATCAACACGATACTGGGCACAAGATCATGGAGCCTTCTTAATAACAATGGGGATATTCTCATCTGTGGGCATAGAAATAAAACCTGGAGACAATATCAGAAGTATCGTCAGAACTCTCAACATATACCTGAGTAGGAGAGGATGATGGTAGCTCAGTAGGATTGAGGAAGGGGTGTGTGTCCTCTTTGTAACTGACAAGAAACTGATATGTAGCACCCTTAAAGGTCTCATCATCTGGTGGTACAACTCCGAATGTGCCCATAGTCTGCTCTGTAGTAAGTACACTACTACTCTGAGAGAAATCCTCCATGGCTACAGGAGGTACAGGCATTGGCACAGCTATCTCAACCTCTTTCAATTGATGACCTGAGGTGGAAAAGTACGAAATAGATTCATGGAAGGTCACATCCTCACTAACATAGTGCCTCTATTGTATAGGGTCAAAACATCCTTTCTGAGTGCGTGAATAACTAAGAATTACGCACTTAACCACCCTATGAGCCAATTTATCACGACCAGGCTTAAGGAGGCGTACAAATGCCCCACAATCAAAAGTCTTTGGCAGCATAAGAAACAAATATGAATCAGGATATAGAATGTTCCATGAAATCTGCTCATGAAGCATAGAGGAAGGAAGCCTATTAATGAAATAACAGATAGTGAGAACATCATCTCCCCAGTAGCTATGCAGGACACTATTCTGGATAAGCAAGGCTCTAGCTATATCCAAAATATGACGGTGTTTCCTTTCAACAATCCCATTCTGCTGTAACGTGTGAGTGCATAATGTTTGATGCACAATGCCAAGTAACCCATACAAGGCTACCAAATTCTTAGTACAAAATTCTAAGACATCAATTCTGATCTTCTTAATACACACCACACTAAGTTTTTACAAACATCACAAATTGTTGAATAATGGATCCAACCTCTAATTTATTCTGCATAACAAATGTCCATGAACAATGAGAGAAATCATCCACAAATAACAAATAATACCGATAACTTTGTCGGTCTGCCACATGGTTAGGATCCCAAACAGTACAATGTAATAAATCAAAACAAGCAGAACTATAAAACTAGATAGAGGCTGGAAAACTAGCACGGTGATGCTTCCCCAGCTGACAGGCATCACACTGAATCTTCATGGCAAGAGAAAGACGAGGGATGATTCGGCGTAGTTGGTCCAGTGAAGGATGGCCTAGCCATCTGTGCCACTACAAGGTACTCCCTACAGTAGTACTCGTCTGACAGGTTGCAGCAGTAGGACTTTAAACCAGCCGATATACACCCCCTCCTCATGGACATCATTAATCGTCCTCCCTGTCATGCAGTCCTAAAATATACATCCAACCGCATAAAAAATGACACGACAATTCAACTACTTAGTAATAGTACTAACAGACAACTGTATTACAATGTCAGGTACATAATAAACATCAGAGAAATGCATTGAGGGAGTAATTGACACCCTTCCCTTACCACAGATAGGGGCATGCCTACCATCTGCAAGCTGCACTGAGAGATTATGTGGTATCTTCTGCATATTCCCAAAACACTAGGAATTCCCTGTCAAATGATCTGAAGCACCTGAATCAATCAACCATGAACTCTTCATACCTAATGCAGAGGTATAAGCAGTTGTGCCTGAGGACTAAGACTACTTATGCGTCAACTAGGCTAGATGTTGTACAACTACATCATAATCCGCCTCCACAAAGGTCACTGCCTTAGTAGACACAGCAAGAGGTGTAGTCACAAAAACTTGGTTGGCAACTGCAAGCTATCCAAGTTTGTTCCAGCACTTGGCCTCAATGTGGTCAATTCTCCCACAATAAGAGCAGGTGGGCTTGCCACAACCACCATCAGCACGCCCCCTGCCTTTGCTTCTAAAGGCTCCCGTCCGTCCATGAATACTCACAGCTACATGAACAGAGTAGGTATTATTAGTAACACCCTCTAGCATAGACTGAACCTCCAACTTACTAAGTCACCTGTAGATCTCCTCAATAGGAGGAATATCAGATAATGTCAAAATCTGTGAACATGCAGCGGAATAGCTGTCATTAAGCCCTGCTAGAAACATATGTGCAGAGAACTCCTTCCTCTGGTCCTTAGACATGGCTGAGGTACACATGGACCTGCATGCATTATATTTCTCCAAGAATCCCTTCACGATGGAATCATACTACAAGAGACTCATGGATTCTTGCTTCAAGTGACAAAGATCATAATGGATCTGAAAGACCTAAGTAGAGTTGAGTTCATGAGAATATGCGACCTTCAGACCATCCACATCTCCTTGGTCGTCTTGTAATACATGACTTATCTCCAATGCGAGGAATAACATTGTCGAGTATCCAGGCCCTCGCCATGGCATCATCTCTATTTCAGGTTGCATATTTCCCTGTCTTCTACTTTGGTGGTGCTTCTATGAGGACATGTTGCTTCTCATGTCCTTCCACAGACACAAGAAATGTCTGAAACCAACAGGGGTAATTAGTCTCATCAAGTTTCACAATAGGAGCAAAGAACAAGTTCTTGTAGACTACACTGTCTCCAGTCCGTTCTGACGTCACTCTGGACTCTGACGATGATACCACCATAGTGACAACACACTACAGACACCTTCAAACACAATCTGAATTCTAACAAAAACGGGAAATACACACCCCAAAATATGCATCAAATGGGGAATACACACCCCAAAAAACTCCGCTCACATGCGGTTAACAATCCAAGGGGAATACACACCCCAAAACATGCATCAACAAGGGAATACACCCCAAAATAGTAATGAAAATTCTGATTTGATTATACCATCAAAAATGAACTTCCAAACTCCTTTTCGGAAGGTCCTCGCCTTAGAACTCCATCACCAACGTGCCAAGGACCTTCCTAGACCCCGTTGCAAGGGAAAAGAGGGTCTACAACCCTCTCCTTACTGTTAGAAGGAACCCGACAGTAAGAGGATGCTGGAGAAGAAGAGGGGATCGACAGACCTCCTATTGCTCCTCCTACCCTTACAGTAGGCGACGGCGCCGGTCTACCTAAGCTGCGGTGCTGCTATTGGCAACAGTGTTGCTGTAGGCAATGTCAGCGATGGCGATGCTGCTGTTGGCCGGTGCTACTGCCGATGGCGGCAGCAAGGCTTGGTAGTAGGGTTAGGATTTTCTTGGTGGAGTCCCCAACTTAGCCCTGATACCAAGTTGAAGAAAATAATTTTTCTTAATTACTAAGTCGTCCCTAGACCTTTTTATATAGAGAAATGTGAGGGAAAAGTTACAACATAAACCCAACAAAATAATAAAATGACAAAATGCCCCTCATAATATAACGTAACTCAACACATACACTTCCAAAAACTTTCCAATTAACTTAGCAAATATGAAGTTTACAAGCCCTTGGTAAGTGGCTCCAACGTTTTCTAGCTCAAACAACATTACACGGTATTGAAAGCGACCTCTATCAGTTACAAAAGAGGTGTGTGATTAGTCCTCTCGAGCCAAACTAATCTGGTGATAACCGTTGTATACGTCCAAAAAAGATGTGTCCGGCCAACACAAGAGACCACCAAAGCATCCATCTTTGGGAGCGGGAATTCATCCTTTGGACAGGCGAAGTTGAGGTTAATGAAATCTATGCACATTCGTCATTTACGATTCGCCTTCTTAACCATGATGACATTAGAGACAGTCATAGATCGTCCTCTCAATGAATCTTGCTTGGAAGAGCTTGTCAACCTCCATTGTTGCTTGCCACTGTTCAACAGATTTGTGACGACAAACTTGCTTTATCGAGCGCACATCCAGGAGGTCTTAGCTGGACCATGCGAAGACACTCGCATTTTCCCAGAGCAAGTGAAGTATCTCTTTGACCTAAATCTTATCGAGGTCTATGCCTACTTGGATCATCTTAGTGGAGTCCCCAAGGTAAAGATCCACCATCATTGTGGTGGACCCTAGTTGTACTACACTTGGGGGTTCCTCGACCTGAGGCTGGGTAGCGTTGGCTGCCACTCTCCTTTGCCCTCACTTTTATGACTTTAAGGCAATCCTTCAAGTCGTACGCTCAATTTCTAGGCGAAGTAACTCCCGTCCAGTAGATTGGTCACCATGGACAATCCTTAAGCCTGCCGAGGTGCTAAAGAGGATCATTTGAAAATAGGAAGATGTGATGGCCCCGAAGGCATGCGTGAATGGCCACTCAATCTCGTCAAAGGTGGTGAAGTTAGCCATCGTAAAAATTGTTATCCAATTCAGGCAGCGACTATCATCCCGGATTGTGATGTGGGGGGGGGGGGTGATCTCTTCTCTTGGCATCACCTTGTGGTTGCCAAAGCCCACCACTAGGTAGGCGGATGAGGTGAGATCTTGGTCTCCGAACCCTAGCTGGGACAAGGTCTTAGAAAACAAAACATTTATTATGCTGCCTTCGTCAACCAAGAGGCAAAGTTGGTTTTTCTTAGCCACCAAAAGCTATGAGCAAGGGGCCATTGTGACAGTCGAGGTACAGGAGCTGTTGGAAAATGGTTGAGGCAACGCTCTCCACCTTACGGAGGAGCCCTGATCCCAACTCGATGATAATGAGCATCACCTAGGCCAAGTCTGCTTCGCCGCTCGAGTCTTAGGAGGACCTAGGGTTCACTCCAAATATAACTTCGACGAGGCATTCGATGTCCTTGCCCTAGTTGGGCAAGACCATCGAGGCTCAATTAAGGCGTCAAGAGAACATCTCAAGGACTCGTTGGTGGTATTCCCTGGGGGAAAGGTTCTAGTTTGGTCCTTCTGGAATGAGTGGGGGGCTACCCTCTTCGTTGATGCTGACGACATTGGCCACCCTACCATTCTAGCTGGGCTCTATGGAACTCATCCGTGTCCTCAAGGGGAAGCTTTCCCTTGTCCACCCCGTTGTGGCAGGCAAATTGCACTAGATTGCCCTCCTAAATCTAGGATTTGATTTGGTTGCGTGGGTCCCTACAATTCTCGATGAAGTGGCCCTTCGCTCGATGATAGCGATAGTAGGGGCCATCCGCCAGTTGTCGACATAGCAGTAGCGAAGGCAGGAGCAGTCCTACTTGGTCGATGTTGAGGACCTCCAACGGTAGGTACACCTTATTACAGGTAAGGGGCATGTACTTTTAGTGTGCCTCCCTCCCATGCAACGGCTACCTATCCGCACACTCTTCATGACAACATCGTCCATTCCGATCATCTGAGTGATTCCAGTTGTCCCAGTTGAATCGATTTTGTTGGCAGTCGTCCATTAACCAAGTTCCTAGTTGTCTTGCCGGTCCTAGCCTCGATTGGCTGATCCGTCTGACTAAGGCTCCTCGAGAACGCCCGTCGCCAATTACCCTCAAGTGGGAACAGAAAGACCCGTCTCTATTTGCATGGTAGTTGGTGTGGTCCCAGCATTCTGTCATGTCGCATGGTAAGAGATCCTCCATGCTATTCCAAAACTCCCGATCTAGGAGTCCTTGCTTTAATAGTTGGATGGCTATCTGGTCATGGGGTCTCCCACAACAGAAGTATTAGGTCTTATACCTAATGAGGTAGGCCCTGAATGTCTCCCCTTTCTGCTGGTAAATTTCTGCCAGTTTTTCAAGGTTATCATAGGTCCACTATTAGGAACTATTGGCAAAACTTCTTCGCTAACCCTTGAAAGGATCCAATATGTCCCGCCGGCAAGTCATTGAACCACTTGTGAGCGCCACCAATCAGGAGGGACAAGATCCAATACATGATGGCATCCAGGCAACCGTGGATCAATGTGTGTTGCGGTAGCTGCTGACGAAAATAGTTAGGTCTGTGGTTCCGTCGTACTAAGGGAGGTTAGGGTGTTTGAAGTGCTATGGAAGGGACGTGCCCATGACCTCTTCCATGAAGGGGAATGCCATAATGAATGGCTTCCTATGTATTCCTCTCATGGCCCAAGTGACCTGTTGGACGATGTTTAGGACCTGGTCATCTAGGCAAGGGTAGGAGGGATTGCGAGAGGACTGGGAGTTCACCTCGAATGTCCTAAGCAGCTCCTCGAGGCTCTACACGATCTAATGATGGACCTACTAGTGGAGCTTCTCCAACTGCCACTAGAGTCAGGCATTCTCCACCTCGAATCCCTCCAACTACCATTTAATCCCTCAAGTCGGTGCTCTCCGTTCAAAGGCTCCTCTACAGCCTTGAGGATCACATTCCTCCGAGCTTAGGTTTCCTGAATCACCACCAGTTTGTGGGACTCCTCTATAATGGCACGAAGCCTCACCCAACACTTCCTCTCGACCTCCTTCGCCTGGCAAACAGGGTCGAGGTCATCTAGCTTAGCATCTCGAGATTAAGGTCCAACTCCTTTTCCACCCTCAGCGCTGAAGGGTCCTCTTTCTCTGTAGAGAACTCTGTCGTCTGCTTACAGACGTTTCGACAGGTCCTAGGGGAGGGGGAGTGCTAGGGTTACCCTCCAACCCCACGCTGAAGTTGAACATCTTTGTCTTCGCGGCCATTTCCCGTGGCAACCACTTCCTAGCTTTTCAATCAGTGGAGTGATTGGTCACCTTTTCTTACGAATGGTGCCAACTAATTGAGCCTATGAGGCCCAACAAGAAAATGGGGAGAAGACAATAGCAAGGAAGTGCGAAAAGTCAAAGTGAGTGTGAGAATTCAACTCTGAGGTGAACCTCATGTGCAACGAGTGCACGCATGAGAGAGAGATCACACGTAGGAGAGAAGACATAGAGAGAGTTTGCGTAAGAGAGAAAAGGAGGAGACTTCATATGAAATGCAACTTTATTGCTTGAACTCAAATAACAAAGAAGGGTATTGGTCTCTTTATATAGAGACTCAATCCTAATAATAATCCTAAACATAATTCTAAAAATAGTAAATTGCAAATATGCAAATCCCATTTCTAGAAACTGCTAACTACTTTCCTAAATGACTCAACACCCATGCAATTTCCTAAACGACTGAACTTGACACCCAAGCAATAACTAAAATATTTCTCTAACAAATTTGCCATATTGGCACTCATAACTCATGTGCGCACATAGACATGGACTATTGTTACATGTGGCACATGCCACATGTCAACACACACAGACTATTGTGACACATGGAACATGCCACATGTCATTTATTCTAGACTAACACTCCCCTCTAAGTCAAACTCTGAGGAGGAGGCAAGACTTGCTAAACTTCATGCTAGTCACCCCACCATTAATCTTCATATGGAGAGGAATCGATTAGGATCTTCATCACTAAATAATTTTCTTTCTCCCACTTTTTTTTTCCTTTACACCTTCACGGACATCAAAGGCTTTATCTGTGATGATATGAAGCTTCTCTCAACCACCAATGAAGATCCCGAAGGCACGTGCCCACAGGATATAGTTTGAGGCCCTCATCAACTTGATGGTGGTATCTTGAACTAGAATCTTTGCCTCTTCAGTAACGGATGACTCAACATCCACCATGGCCTACATGCACAACTCATGCTCATAACTTCCCGGAGTCAAGGGGACACCATGAAATTCCGAGGTTCTCGTGGGGGCACACCCCACTAACAAGAGAGGTTGACGTAGACCTCCTCTTCACAACTACGGCTGGTAGTGCACAACTTACTTCGGTCCTCTAGTTCCATACCTACAAGATCTTAACATGGATCTTCATGAACTTGTGCTCGCAAGGTTGCTTGCTCTGATACCATGTGAGAATTCGACGCTACGGTGAACCTTCCGTGCAACAGGTGCACGCATAAGAGAGAGAAGCGATCACGTGTGGGAGAAAAGACATGAAGAGCAAGTTTGCATGAGAGAGATAAAGCGTAGGAGAATTCATATGAAATGCAACTTTATTACTTAAACTCAAATAACAAAGACAAATAGTGGTATCTTTATATAGAGATCCAATCCTAATAATAATCCTTAACATAATTCTAAAAATAGTAAATTGCAAATGAGCAAATCATATTTCTAGAAACTATTAACAATTTTCCTAAATGACTTGACACCTAAGTGATTTCTTGACACCTAAGTGATTTCCTAAGTGACTTAATTTGACATCCAAGCAATAACTAAAATATCTCTAACAAATTTGCCATATTAGCACCCACAACTCACGCGCACACACACACATGTGGACTGTTGTAACACGTGGCTCATGCCATGTGTCATTTATTCTAAACTCTAACCGTGAAAGCACAGGAATTTGGTAATCAAGTTTTACCAAATCGGTGTTTGTCTAGGGAGGAGAGATTGACCCTCAAAATTTTCACTAGAGTAGTATTTTTTAGAGTATTACAAGTTGCATCCTTTTTTTGGATACAACAATCTCTTTATATAGAGGATCGAGTAATAATCATTCAATCCTTGGGGAGCAGAACCAAGCTGCCTCAAGGTCCATTTTGTCACCTCAACCTTAGCGTCATCGCCTCAATTCCTACCCCATCGCTTTGATTTCTGCACCATTGCCCTAGCTCCTATGATACTATTGCACGGTGTTGTTGGGAGAGGGGTAATAGTGGCAATGAAAGGCTTAGTCTCTTAAGTGGTCTCTTGTCACCTAAAGATTGGCCGATTGCACAGGCCAAGCGCTCTTGGTCATCTTTGGGCAAAATATTCAATCGGCCTACCTAGGTGGTCTCCTAGGCAGCAGAGGGTCTTTCTTGCTTCTAAGTTGGGTTGGATCTTCTCCTAAGCTTTGCTTGGACCTACCTCCTTCGCGAATAGGCTTGCTAGAAGCCTGACTTTCTTTCAACCATCAGAGGTACTCTAGCCTTCATTAAGAAGGCATCATTAAAGGAAGTATTAAATGGAACTCAACCATCATGCTAAGTTGTGCCAAAGTTTCAAAATTAATTACTAGAAACCTATAATTATTATCCACATAACCCAAGAAGATGGTGACAATTGTTTTAGGGCCATGTTTCTCTCTCTTGTATCTAGGACTAGCACCTTATCAAAACAGCTCCATTTTTTTTTTTTTTGAAAGGAATCAGGATGGCTACTGAGATTACTAATGGAAAAACAGCTGAGTTACAATAATCATTATAAAATACTCCACTCCTGTAATGAAGATTCGCTACTCCACTCCTATAATGAAGATCCAGAGAAATTCACAACATTTTCAGATTCCAGTATTTCTACTCGAAACACAGCCACACTCCTTTCTTTCCACAAGGCCCAAAGGAAGGCCACTGAAGTAGCCCTTTCCACCTTCGAGCAGTGAACACTGGACCCACTTGTTAATCCCTTCCCAAAGTCCTCAAAAAATCTCCGAAGGAGCTAAGGTGAACCCACTGGATGCTTGCCTACCCACAAACTCACTGGCAAAGGCTCAAGAGAAGAACAATTTTTCAACATTCTCCTCTTCCTCTTTGAAAAAAGGACAAGAGACAGCAGCCTCAGGAGCTCGTCTTCTATGCCTCACCTTTGTCACAATTTATTGTCTTTGCATCTCCCCAGTACAAAACCAAACCTTAAGTGGCACTTTCACCTTCCACAACAGGCAACAATCTCCATCAATGTCTATAGAAATCCACAACACCATCCTCTGGAATAGGACACAAAGAATGAAAAGCCTTCCTAGCAAAGAATTCTCCATTCCCCCACTTCCACCCATCCATCAGACCGTCACTCCATGTTCAAGGCAAATTCCACCAATTTCCTCATGTAACTGCAACAATTCTGCCATCCTAGCAAGAGGCCTAAAACAAAAGGTGTCCATCCAACATCTCCATCAATAAGAGGACCACTCCAACAATCTTCTAAAGTGCCATTCTTATCCTACACCAAGGCAAACAACCTTAGTTAAAACAAATAAGCCTAAGTCATTGCATAGCCTTACCTCTTAATATATAGAGGTGAAAAAATTACATTAAGTTCTCCTCAGGGCTGCTTCTCCTGTCCTGCTTCTAGTTGAAGTCGATCTCGAAATCGACCTAGAAGCAGGTTTGACTCTACTCCATGGGCTGGGATACCTACCCGGCCCATGGTTGCTCTTTGTACTCGATTTCGAGGTTATGCACACCTCGAAACGAGGTTTATGTCTTCCCCACAATCGACCTAGAAGCCTCGATTGTGGGTTCAGGTGATATAGGATACCTCAACTCGATTTGAGATCGATTTGAGGCCTCCTTTGCCCGCCATCTCCTATCCAGGGTATGGCACCCTGGGAGATGGCTATGCTCTAATAGTAGGGTTAGGGCTATCTGTCTATGGTATAACCACTTCACCCCAAGGGGTGGTGGTTATCTTTACGAGCTTGAATATGATCCTATTTATAAGTAAGCACCTCATGTAAGATATGAGCAACACCAAATCCCTCTAAAGCCCAAACTTCCATTTCTCCCAACTCAAGAAATAACAAATTACACATAAAAGACTTAAGATCCTAGGGGCAAACACTCTCTCAAGCTGGAGCATAGATGTCAATCATTCTCAGCTTGAAACAGCAAATATCAAAGGACAATTGGTGCAGTGTCTTGGTGAAGACATCCGTTGTTTGCTCATAAGAAGAGAAATGAGTAGTGAAGATGAGACCTCACCGGATCAAGTCTCGTGTGTAATGATAGTTAACCTCCATATACTTGGTCCTCTTGTGAAACATCGGATTGTTGAAAATGTAGGTGGCCACCTTATTATCGCACTTTATCTCCAAAGGTACATCAGCATGAACATGCAAGTCTACAAGGAAAGATCTCACCCACATCATCTTAGACGCAATGTATGCCATGGACCTATATTCTGACTTTACACTAGACCTGAAGGCAACTACCTATTTTTTACTCTTCTAAGTCACTAGATTTTCTACCACATAGGTGCAGAATCTAGTAGTGGATTTCCTATCAGCCAGACAACCTGCCTAGTCAAAATCTAGTAAGCCACAACACTCATAGAGGTCCCTTTAGTGAATAGGACTCCCCTCCCTAATGCTCTGTTTAAGTCCCTTAGCACCATCATTGCAGCATCCCAATGCTTCCTAGTAGGCCTATCTATGAACCAGCTCAATTTCCCAACAACAAGGGAAATATCAAGTCTGGCAATGGTCAAATACAGAAGTTTAGCCACTAGACCTCTATATCGCAGACTATCCACAGCCCCAACCTCCTCATCATACAAGTGCACCTTGGGATCCATAAGGATATTAGCTGGCTTTGCTCCCAACATGCCCGTTGATAACAGCCTAATTTATTACCCTAATTGGCTTAATCTAAGGCTAACTCCTTAGTAAAATCACGCATTAGGTATATAAATACTGCATTTAAAGCATACATGCATATTTAGGCTTTATATTTATTTTTATAAATAATTATCTAATTTTAATCTTTTGTAAGTAATGTAGGTAAATGACTTAGAATAATTTAGAGCATTGATAGGAAAAGAAGCTACAGCAGAGTTAAGGGTTGGTTAAAGAGTAAAGCTGAAATAAAGAAAGAATGAAAACACAAGAACTGAGAAGGAAAGAAAGGAACTAGGATAATCATGCCCTATCCTTAAAACCCTAGGATAACCTTATCCCAATACATATTCCTAAACTAGCTCAAAAGTAGATATTTGAGCTCAGAAGCCAAAACCATGGATGACATTATCCATGTACCTATCCACCCTATCCATAGATCTATCCTACTATCCATAACCCTAATCCACCTATCCTATACTCAATCCCTAACCTAGAAACCTATTTAGGTCCATACCATACCTAATTAGCTCGGTTTGAGTCAATTGGGCTAGCCACTGGTCAATTGGGTTTATGGGACCTAATTGGACTAAACCTAAGTTGATTGGACTGAATTGAGTCTAATCATGCCTGACCTAAACCTATTAAACCTAGCCACATCCAATTAGGTGCAATATAACCTAATTGGATGCAACCAACTTTGATTAGGTTTAGTTGGAACCTAATTAGTCAACCTGATCAGAGTAAGTCTAATTGGACCTAACCCAAATCCAATTGGGTGTATTTACACCTAATTGGGTTTACACCTATTTAGATTAGGTCACCATAAATCCAATTAGGTTCACATCTATGCCACTTAGTTTAATTAGACCCAATTAGAACCTAACCCAACCTAGGTTGAACCAACCCAAACCCACTTAGACCCACAACCTACATCTACAAAACTCACGCACCCACACCCACACATGTTCACGCACACATATATGCACATTCACGCACACATTGCTTAGACCCTAAGCAAGAGGTCAATCCTCTTAGCCACCCAACATGAGAAAGATCTTATCTCTTTGATCTTTCTTATGGAAAGATCAAAAGAGATAAGATCTTTTGTTAACACCAAGACCTAATCTACACCCTTGATCATAGCATCTAAGGCTCTCATCCTACACCCATAGCTAGCTACCTATGGCTTCCTTAGGAAACCATATGGACGGCCAACCACCCACACACACACACACACCCTTGGATCATTATCCAAGGGTGAACCACTCCCTTGAGTTAGCCTATACTTAACCCTTAGATCTAGGTCCTACGACCCTCATTAAACCTACATTCTTATAAAAAGACCTAGCCTCTACCACTTAGAATTAAATTAGCCACTTAGAGAAAGTCTACCATCCACACCCTCTACCTCTCTCTACCCGCATGCTCTCCAGTCTTCTTCTTCCTCCCGACGCCTGAATCTGAAGCTCCACCAGAAGCTTTGCACAAGCATCCCTGGAGCGACTCCTCTCTCTCTCTCATTTATTTGCTTTGATTCATAATTGTAATCTTACTATAAATTTCATTTGTAAGATTCTCTTCAAGATTGCAATAAAAATTCAGGATTCCTTTGATATCGTCTCATTTGATATTTAGGATTCCTTCGATATCGTCTCATTTGATATTTGTGTTCTATCTTGTCATATAGTAACTGCAAAAGTTTTAAAATATCGACTGCCTCCCTACGTTCAACCCGAACTCCTTGTAGTTCAGTATTAAAACTTTAATTGAACACTTTATTTACGCATTACAACGATCGCATATATTTTACTCGCGTAGATTTGACAAGCATCAATTTGACATCATTGTCAAGGAGGCACATAGATTTTTTTTTAACCTTTCACTTTCATACTTATTTTAGATCACTTATCCACTTGCCTCTTATTTGTCGCATGTGTGCAGGAATCAAATCCGTGGAAAAGCGCAGCAACAAAAGGAAAATGACTTGGTATCTTAAGGTAAGTACTCTTACCTTAGTTGAGTTAGATTTCCTTTCAACATTAAAAAAAAAAAATCAAAAAAAATATTAGGTGCTTTAAATGATCCTTAGGTTAGAAGTATTTGCCTATGTTTACATGCTTTCTATAAAAACAAAGAGCTCTTTTTGGTAGGCATTACCTCTTGGAAATCAACAAACCACCTCCTTGAAATTTTTAAAAAATCATTTTTTGAATTTTTATGTCCAAATATTCTAAAATTACTCTTGGACGTAGACATTGAAGTCAGGAAGTTCGTATCCAAATTTCATACGCATCTGAGTTGCACCGAATGTGCAAATATTTGCAGACTACAACGTTTTGGTATTCCAAAAATCATAGGAATTTTTATACGACTCTGATTGACCTGAAATTGTGGCATTGGACTCCTGTGATCCTTGAGAATCTCGAAAAAATAAGAATATTTTTCCGACTTGAAGACTTCAATGAACTATTAAATCTAAAAAATATTAAACATGCATTAAAAAAATCTAAAAAAAATTATGGGAGCCGTAGTTAGTGGTGCATTAGGACCATTGACACATTTGCCCTATTGGACTTAAATCCCGTCATTTAGCACTATCTGCTTTTAGGATCTCACATTAAGGTAGAACATACTTGCATCTCCATACTTAAAGGAAATTTATCAAATAATTGGGACTTTCAAAATCTCTTGTATGCCTCATTAGAACCATTATTTGAATATATTTACCCAAATGAACCCTAAAATTCACTAATACAAACACTTGAACCTTAAAAGCAACTACATCAATAAAGCTTGTATTATGAACCCCTTGTTTAAGCATTACACATTTCAAAATCTATCTCTAAGGGGCATTACCCTCTAAACAACGCCCATCACTTTCACATCCTAAGCCTACTATAAAAGTGATTAGGCATTGGGCCCTAAGGATTCATTAAGTTAGTCTTAAGGTATATACTTGCACCGTAGGGCCAATTGGTGAAGTTTATTTCTTGGAAGCATTTAAGTAGGAGGCCTAATTGTCAAATAACTTAAGTCGAGCAAGGATTTGGCACAATTAGCGACCCTTGTGACATGCTCTCCCTATTCCGTCGGCCTACTTATTCAACTTCTCATTTATAGACAACACTAATTCGTCTTAAGGTGAAATTATACTTTAGAGGCTTAGGTCATCTAGAGCTACACCTTAAGGCATAGTTTGTTTGATTGCTTAGGGATTCCCTCATCAGTCTCTCTCATCTATCAACTTTCTTCTAGTGCATGAACGGTAGAAGATCTCAAAATCCTATTTTGGTGTCAACTTTAAAGAGAAATCCTAGGAGAAGACATGGTTTTGCTGAATCTGAATCTTTTCCCATGGTTAGTCATCATGAGGAGGAAGATTTTAAGGGAGGAGAACAAAATCTGAACCCAATTATTAATCTCCAGAGACAAATCAATAGGCAAGGCCAACATCATGATCGTCAAATGCAAACCATTGTACAAGCCCTAGCCCGAATCCAAAATGGGAAACTCTCATAAATTTTTATAATCCTCCTAATGCCCAACTTAAACCTTTTATTAGGGTACCCTAGGATGGAGATGATTTTGAACTCAAACCATAAATCATCAATCTGATTACCTACTTCCATAGCCACAATTCTGATGACCCCTTCCACCACCTTGAAAAACTTTTACATATGGGAAGGACCTTTGGCCCTAGACACATGGATGAAAATACCCTAATGATGAAAATTTTCTCATTCTCCTTAAAAGATAAAGGTGCTCAATGGTTAATGACTATAAGTAGACCTATCTTGACATGGGAAGATTTGAGAAGTACTTTCCTGAAAAATTCTTTCCCATAGGTAAAAACAATGCTCTTAGATGTGCCATAACTACCTTTAAGCAGAATTCTGGGGAACTTCATAAAGCTTAGGAGTGATTCAATGATCTCGCTAGAAAATGCCTTCATCACAGTATTCCTAAGTGGCACTTGGCCCATATCTTCTATTATGGGTTAAGTGACAATCTTAAGAATTTTGTTGATGCTGCATGTGAGGGTAATTTTCTAAGTAAGGATGCTGAGGGAGCTTTTGAATTATTTGAAAATATAAGTGAAAATTCTCTCAACAACTCCTCTATGTCCACCTTTAGCAGATCCAATCAGCCGAGAAGCGAGATATATGAGATTCGAGATAATCCAAGTTCGACTTATTTAGAAATCATCGCCCAGTTGGATAAGATGGAATTGGTTGGAAAGAATGTTGAGAATCTAGATAAGAAATTGGATACTTTATTGAAAAGCGAGAATTCCTTAGGTACAACTTTCTATGCAAACCTCATGCTTACCTAAGGAAACTCTATTTTGACCCGCACCCAACCCCCACCCTCTTTAGGTCAGGAACTAGTGTACAATATAAATGACCTACACATAACTCAACCCATGAGCCAACTGTACTTGGACCCATCTCTTCCTGGGTACCAAGGAGAGACCTTGATGCCCTCAAATTATGAATCAGGCAGCCCGATGCCTAATTATTCTAGGGATGCTACGCAATCCAGGGTTGACACGTACTTGAACACCTACAATCCTAGATGGCATAACCATCCTAATTTTGCTTAGTCAAGTCAAAAACCCACCCAGGGTCCTAACCTGACTAGGCAAAGCAATTTTAGGCAACGTAGTAAGTACACACAACCTTGCACTTATCAGCCGCAGACTACTCAGGAAACCCAACCCTCTAATCTGAGTCTAGTCCTCAAGGAAATGCAGGAAATGCAATTAAAACATAAGGAAAAAATGAATCAACTAAGGATCGATTTAACGGGACGTCTAGACCAACTTTTGGATTCTAGGCAACATGAGATGTCACCATCTCAATTCATCCCCAACCTAAGGAACTTTAATAGGGTTAACCAGAATCACACGCGGGAGCAACATGCACATATAGTTCAACCCGCTCCCCAATACCCACCTGGTTTTGTTAACCCTAACCCAACCCAAGCTCAACCCATTTTGCAAAACCCACCTTACCCTTCTAACCCTAATGCTTATACCAATGTTGTCACCTTGAGAAGTGGGAAACAAATCCAAGATCCTCATTCTTATACATTCAAATCTTACCAAGATCTTGAGGAGCCTGACTTTGACTTAGGACACCAAGTTGACTTAGAAAATAAGGCTCAGGACCTGAATATTCATGATTTAACTCAAGCGCCTCTTCCTGAAGCCTTGAACAAACCCAGAAAAAGGAAAAATATTCAATCTGAGTGGCTTGATACTTTTAAGCAAGTCCAAGTAAATATACCATTCCTTGAAGCTATTGAGAACATCCTAGCCTGTGTGAAATTTCTTAAGAAAATATGCACACCGAAATGCCAGGCCAAATCATCTAACATGGTAGTTTTCTCTAAACAAGCTAGTGCAATAATCCTCAACAAACTACCTTAGAAACGAAAAGATCCAAGAGCCCCTCTGATTTCATGTGTAATTGGAGATACCACTTTTGATAGGACTCTTATAGATTTAAGTGCCTCTTGATACCCACGATATTATATGACAAACTTGAATTTGGTGAATTAAAATCAACTATGGTCACATTACAATTTGTTGATCGGACTGTGACCATACCATAGGTTATAATTGAGGATGTTATTGCCAAGGTATGGGATTTTTATTTTCTCGTGGATTTCTTGATCCTTGACATAGAGGTACTCGAAAACTTCAGGAATACATCGATAATTCTGGGAAGACCATTCCTAGCTACTACCAAAGCTAATATTGACTGTGAATCTGGCAGAGTGGAGATTAAATTTAGGGATAAAAAGACAAAAATTAATATTTTTAGGGCTATTAAACAATTCGAGGATTGTGGAATGGTAGAGGAGTGCGATGATCTGGACCAGCATGTTGAATACTGCATGAACTTAGGAACTTCCCAATCTACTCTACAGGCCTTGAACCCCAAACCAATCAAGAGGTCAGTCACCCAATCACTAACTTTATTCCACGACCTCTTGAGGATAATCTTGATCCACCCTTGGACCCACAGTCCAAAGGACCTAGACCTGAATTGAAACCTCCACCTGATTATTTGAAGTATGTCTTCTTGGGATCTAATCAAACTTATCCAGTGATTATCAGCTCTTATTTGACCCAAACTCAAGAGAATCAACAAATTCAAGTGTTGGATAGAAACAGAAAAGTAATTGGTTGAACATTAGATGATCTTAAGGGAATCAATCCTACTTATTGCACTCATAGAATTTATGTTGAGGACGGATTTAAACCCTCCCAGGAAATGTAGAGACGATTAAATCCAAATATGCAGGAGGTTGTAAAAAAGGAGATAATTAAGTGGTTAGATGTGGGACTAATTTATCCAATCTCTGACAGTCCATGGATTAGCCTTGTATAAGTGGTTCTTAAAAAAGCTGGGCTAACTATGATTACAAATGATAAAGGGGAATTGATTCTAACTCGCACAGCTTCCTCTTGGAGAGTCTGTATTGATTATAGGAAGCTGAACACTGCAACTAAGAAAAACCACTTTCCACTTCCTTTCATAGATCAAGTCCTTGAAAGATTAGCTGGTCAAAAGTTCTTATGTTTCTTAGACGGCTATTCTGGTTACAACCAAGTAGCTATCCATCCTAACGATCAAGAGAAAACCACGTTCACCTGTTCTTATGGAATCTTTGCATTCTGTAGGATGCCTTTTGGACTTTGCAATGCACCGGTGACTTTTCAACGGTACATGCTTGCAATCTTTCCAGACATGGTGGTGATTTCATGGAAGTTGTTATAGATAATTTCTCTATGTTTGGGGATTCTTTTGGAACATGTCTGACTAATCTTGAGAAGACTTTACAAAAATGTATAGAGGTTAATCTTGTCCTATCTTGGGAAAGAGTAATTTCATGGTTAAGGAAGGTATTGTCATTGGTCATGTAGTGTCTGAATAAGGAATTGAAGTAGACAAAGCTAAGGTGGACACTATCACTAAAATTTTGCCACCTTCGACGATGAAACAAGTGCGTTCGTTTCTTCGACATGTTGGATTTTACCATCGATTTATCAAAGACTTTTTTAAGGTGGCTAGGCCCTTAAGTAATCTTTTGGTTAAAAATCACACTTTTGGCTTTAATTCTGTCTTAGGGCCTCTAATATGTTAAAGGAGGCCATTACTCAATCACTTATCTTACAACCTCCTAATTGTGATCATCACTTCAAAGTCATGCCTAACACCTCTGACTTTGCTGTTGGCGCAGTCTTGGGGTAAAAGATTAACAAAAAATCCTTTGTGATTTACTACGTTAGTAAGATTCTTGATGAGGCTCAAACGAATATACCATTACAAAAAAAGAATTACTAGCAATAGTGTTCGCCTTGGAAAAGTGTCAACCTCATCTACTTGATGTCATGTGATTATTTTTACTGACTATACTGCATTAAGGCATCTAGGCTAAGAAGGATAAAAAACCCTACATAATCAAAGTGTCCTGCTTTAGGGATTTGATCTCGAGATTCGAGACAAATTAGGTACCCAAATTGTAATAGTAGACCATCTCACCCAAATCCTTATAGAAAATTCAACTCCTGAATTCTCTAATTCCTTCCCTGATGAGACTATCTTAACCACCTGTAAATTACCTTGGTTTGCAAACATTGTTAATTACTTCACAATTGGTAAAATACCCTCTGATTGACCTAATCAGAGGCGAAATAAATTGATTTCCAATGCCATTTATAACTTTTGGAAAGAGTCGGAACTGTTCTAAATTTGTGCAGACTAGGTCATCCTCCGTTGTGTTCTGGACAATGAGTTCACATGCGTGCTTGAATTTTGCAATAATACCGCTTGTGGAGGTCACTTCTCTGAGAAGAAGACGACAGCTAAAGTGCTTCAAAGTAGGTTATATTGGTCGTCTTTATCTCGTGATTCTTGTAATTTCTATTGGTCATGTACTAAATGCCAAACTTTAGGAAACATGACCAGAAAAGACATGATACCTCTAAACCTAATTTTTGAAGTTGAAATATTTGATATTTAGGGCATTGATTTTATGGGACCTTTTACTAATTCATTTGGGTACCTATATATAGTGGTTGCAGTCAACTATGTATCCAAGTGGATTAAGGCCATCAAACTCGAACTAATAACCATAAGTGGTCATGGATTTTGTGAAGTGAAATATCTTTAATTGGTTCGGGATTCCTAAAGCCTTAATCAGTGATGGTGGGTCCCATTTTACTCAATCAATTCAGAGCCCTTTTGACTAAGTATGGAATAACTTATAAAATGTCTACTCCATACCATCCACACAGACAAGCCGATATCTCTAATCAGGAAATTAAGAAAATCATTCAAAAGGCTGTCCACCCGGATCGGAAGGATTGGTCAACGAAATTAGATGATGCTCTTTGGGCCTACCCGACTGCATATAAAACCCCAATTGGAATGTCTTCGTTCCGTTTGATCTATGGAAATCATGTCATTTACCTGTGGAATTGGAACATAAAACTTATTGGGCTGTTAAGGCTTTTAACCTAAATCTTGATCAATCTGAACGACAGAGGAAACTCCAATTGACTAAATTGGAGGAAATTTGAAATAATGCATGTGATAGCACAAGGATATATAAGAATAGAACCAAAGCTTTATATGACAAGTATATTTCCCAAAAAAACTGTCATCAGAAGGTGTGGCTTTTTCATGCATGCTTGAAGCTCTTTCAGGGAAAATTGAGATCAAAATGGACGGGTCCTTTCATTATAAACAAGATTTATCCTCATGAAGCAGTATTAATTATAGACCCCAAGACTGGACAGGAGACTAAGGTCAATGGTCACTCAGTATCCTGATCCTATTCTTGATAATTACATTAACCTCCTGGAATTGTCTTAGAGTTGAATTGAGTCCGACTAATGACGTAAAACTTAACGTTGACTGTAAGGCAACCCAGTACCCTGTACAAGTATTAAGATTTTTATTTTTCTAAGCCAACCTGGAACAACAAGCTTAGTCATGTGATATCACCCCTTCTTGCTTATTGCATTTTAATTATTCTACATACATTCCAATGGGGGCATTATAATGAATAGGCATGGGAGGTTGGACATTGCATGTCTTATTTTGATATGTCAGCTAATCCTGTCAGTATTTCTATATATAGTTTTCATTTGAAAACCAAAAGGTTATTTTTAGTGTAGTTCTTAAGATTCAAGCTAGGTAAAGTCAAGAATTCTTGATTTTGAGAATTTACTAAATGTGAAACAAAATCTTTCCGCCTAGACTCCTCAAGTCTTTCTAGACTTCATTTTCTTGAATATTTACCTAAATCTGGATTGATTTTCTCAAGACTTTAAAATGAGTATGAAAAAGCTAGAAGTATTAAGTCAAAAAGGTGATGAGTGAATGACTTATCATTCCACCTTTTGATTTGGATAGTCTTTGAGTTCCAAGAATTTTCACTTGCACTATGCACTGACTTGTCTTATGGATGATTTTGTTGAGTCCTCAGTGGTCAATAAGATTTAGTCTTAGGGCTTGTAGATCCAAAGGACCTTGTCGTGTTTCTAACTCTTGGGACAATTCTTGTTTGTAGGAGAAAGCATCTAGAACGAATGGAGAGCCACTCACTTAGAAAATTAATTTGGAGAAAAAATATATACATTCAATCGAAAAAATTAGAAGGAAAAACATATATATATTTCACAAAATAAAAGCAACTTACTACATATGGATGCTATTCCTTTCCATTTTCGAATAAAAATACCTCGCTACAAATAGGTATTTATCCTATAGAAAAAAAGAAAAAAATACAGAGAAAAAAATTAGGAATTAGAGACCTAAAGGTTCAGCTGAGGCAATATACACTTAGTGTGTTGACCTCAGGGTAGAAAAGTGATAATGAGAAGGCTGTCAAGTCCTAATATGGCCTACAACAACAACAACAACCAAGCCTTTTCCCACATTAAGTGGGGTCGGCTATATGGTTTCTTTGCCTCTACACAGATCGATTTTCAGCCATTTCAGAATTTAAATTAAAGTAATTAAGGTCATACTTAATAGTTTCCTTCCAACACTTGTTTGGTCCTCCTCACCCCCTCTTAGTGAGTTCAGCCTTCAACTCCTCGCATCTCCTAACTGGAGCATCTAGTGACCTTCTTTGTAAATGTCTAAACTATCTTAGACGTGCTTCTCTCATTTTATCATCTATCGGTGCCACCCTAACCCTTTTTCTAATAAACTCATTTGAAATACGGTCCTTTTTTGTATGACCACACATCCATTTTAACATCTTCATTTGTGCCACAGACATCTTCTGTACAAGCATATAGTTTATAGCCCAGCATTCAGAACCGTACAACATGGTTGGTCTTACCACATCTTCTGTACAAGTCCTAGTATAGCCTAATCAAAGATAAGTTGTCTCAGAAAGAGCATAGAAACATTCCAAGTCTTATTACTAGGATTCAACTTGGTTGTCCACTTGACGACTTACATAAAAATCACACACGATGCCCGTTTCTCACATTCGATTAGAATCTTCGCTGGGTCAACTTAATCAGAGAAAGTTACTTTAGCAACCCAAGTCTAATGGCTAATAAGATTTCTGATTTAATTTAGGAAGTCTGAATTTGAGTCGATACTTTAGAACTATTGAGTTTTTGTCGTTAAGGATTTATCAACAATTTCCTTTCATTGGCGAAAAATCTTATTGGGATTTTTTATTTAAACTAGTTCGGTTCCTTGACAACACTTTTATAAAACAAATTATGCCTTACTTTTGGAAATAAAGAAAACTTGCATATTGTGATTCTTGCAGATTT
This sequence comes from Thalassia testudinum, assembly GCA_037157565.1. Classification (NCBI taxonomy): domain Eukaryota; kingdom Viridiplantae; phylum Streptophyta; class Magnoliopsida; order Alismatales; family Hydrocharitaceae; genus Thalassia; species Thalassia testudinum. The sequence continues at coordinate 4,734,206 of JAZHRO010000062.1, read as the reverse complement.
TTCGCATGTTGATTTCGCATATTAATTTTGCTAAGGACCAGGGATTGATATATCATCAATATATCGGCGATATATCCGTATTGCCAGGTCAACACATATCGATAACACCCTTAGTATCTTTTTTCCATGATACTTTTGTTGAACTTTAGAGCTGTACATGCTAATGCTCTTGCTCCCTTGCAGTCCATCAAATATGTCAACTTTAGAAATGTACATCCTCTGTCGACGATTCAGTCATTGCACTTGATTTTACTTATTGAAAAATAGGAACAAGATTCTAAAACATGGGTGAGAAATACATTAGCATCTTCAAACCTCTATAAAAAGATGTATAAAATCAAGCACTTTGATAATCCATGGGGGTATTGAAAGGGTTATCTTGTCATCTTTCTTTGATTAAAGGATGTCATCTATGATGGTTCTTTCTTTCCCACACAACCTACGGTTGACAGGTTCACTTGTTTCAGCATGGTTTAAATACTTGTGCACTGGTGCTTTGTTAATCTCCACTAATCTTACAAACTGTGTATTATGCCATGATAAGCACAATTTCTCTCTAGTTATTTGAGCATTTATATTTGTCCATTATATACGCTCGTATTATCTAAGCCATGTCTTCTTTCACCAAGTGCATCTTTGTTAGTAGGAGATGTGATTTCATGTATTTAGCTCATAATGAAAAGAGTAATAGAGTGGTTCACGAAATGTGAGACAGATTAATGAGAAAAAGTATTGGAATGGAGAACGTGTTAGAACTGATAAGAAAATTAGGGCTCTAGTTATTTGACCATTTATATTTGTTCATTATATACTCCTGTGTAATCTAAATCGTATCTTCTATCACCAAGTGCATCTTTGGTGATAGTATTTGTGATTTCATGTCCTAAGATCGTAATGAGAAGAGTAATAAAGTGATTCACGAAATCTGAGGCAAGTCAATGAGAAAAAGAAGAGTATTGGAATAAAGACCATGTTGAAACGGATAAGAAAATCAGTGCAAGGCATGATGTCAATTGTCAACAATATGCAACTAAAATTATTATGAACAGTTTTCAATTATTATGTTCTGTATACTTTCTTTTCAATATATGACTTTGTCGATATCCAACTAATGCATTTCTATTATGTTTTCATTCAAAATTTATTATTTTCGCCTTCTAAGCATTTTTTCATGATGTATTAGTTATTAAAATGTTAATTTTTATAAAATTTGTGACATTTTGGGACATTTTTTGCCTTTCTGAGCGATTTCCTCAAAATTCACCGATATCAGCAATATCTCCCCGATATATCCCTTTTTGACTTGTCAATACGATATCGATATTTAAAACCTTGCTAGGGATTAACAAAAGATAGGCATGAGATGTAATAATAGCCTAATTTATTATCCTAATTGGCTCAATCTAGAGCTAACTCCTTAATAAAATCATGCATTAGGTATATAAATATTGCATTTAGAGCATCCATGCATATTTAAGCTTTGTATTTATTTTATGAATAATTATCTAATTTTAACCTTTTGTGAATAATGTAGGTAAAAGACTTAGAATAATCAGGAGCATTGAAGAATAAAAGTTAGATAGGAAAAGAAGCTGCAATAGAGCTAAGAGCTGGTTGAAGAGTAAAGCTGAAATAAAGGAATGAATACATAAGAACTGAGAAGGAAAGAGAGGAACTAGGATAACCATGCCCTATCCTTAAAACCCTAGGATAACCTTATCCCAATGCATATCCTTAAACCAGCTCAAAACTAGATTTGAGCTCAAAAGCCAAAAACATGAATAACATTATCCATGTACCTATCCACCCTATTCATAACCCTAGTCCACCTATATCCTGTACCCAATCCCTAACCTAAAAACCTATTTAGGTCCATACCATACCTAATTGACTCAGTTTGAGTCAATTAGGCTAGCCTCTAGTTAATTGGGTCCATGGGACCTGATTAGACTAAACCTAAGTTGATTGGACTCAATTGAGTCTAATCATGCTTGACCTAAACCTATTAGATCTAGCCACATCCAATTAAGTGCAGTATAACCTAATTGGATGCAACCAACTCTGATTAAGTTCAGTTGGAATCTAATTAGGTCAACCAAATTAGACATTCTAATTGGACCTAACCCAAATCCAATTGGGTGTATTTACACCTAATTGGGTTTACACCTATTTAGATTAGGTCACCATAGATCCAATTAGGTTCACATCTACGCCACTTAGTTTAATTAGACAATTAGATTAGAACCTAATCCAACCTAGGTTGAACCAACCCAAACCCATTTATACCACAACCTAGGTCTACAAAACTTACGCACCCACACCCACACATGTTCACGCACACGCACACGCATTGCTTAGACCCTATGCAAGAGGTCTATCCTCTTAGCCACCCAACATGAGAAAGATCTTATCTCTTTTGATCTTTCTTATTAACACCAAGACCTAATCTACACCCTTAATCCTAGCATCTAAGGCCCTCCTCCTGCACCCATAGCCAGCCACCTATGGCTTCCTTAAGAAGCCATATGGGTGGCCAACCATCTACACACACACACCCTTGGATCATCATCCAAGGGTGAACCACTCCCTTTAGTTGTTAGCTTATACCTAACCCTTAGATCTAGATCCACGACCCTCATTAAACCTACATTCTTATAAAAAGACCTAGCATCTACCACTTAGAATTGAATTAGCCACTTAGAGAAATAGTCTATCATAATCCATGCCCTCCACCTTTCTCTACCTTGAGGCTCTCCGGTCTTCTTTCTCTTGGCACCCTGGATTTGAAGCTCTGCCAGAAGCTTCGAACAAACATCCCTCAAGCAGCTCCGCTCTCTCACACTCTCTCTACTCTTTCTTTAGTTTATTTACTTTGATTCATAGTTGCAATCTTGCTATAGATTTCATTTGTAAGATTCTCTTCAAGATTGCAATAAAAATTCAGGATTCCTTTGATATTTGTCTCGTTTAATATTTGTGTTCTATCTTGCCATATAATGACTGCCTCACTGTCTTCGACTCAGACTCCTTGTAATTGGTATTAAAAATTTAATTGAATGCTTTATTTATGCACTACAATGATCGCATATATTTTAATCACGTAGACTTGGCGAGCATCACCCATCTCCTATAGTAAGTCAAGTGCATACTTTCCTTGGGAAAGAACACTTTTCTTCCTCCATGCCACTTCTATCCCAAAAAGGTACCTGAAAGGATCAAAATCTTTTGTAAAAAAATTGGTCACTAAACTCTTCTTGACCTCAACAATACCATGGCCATCATTCACAGTAAGAATGACATTGTTCACATAGACCAAGTGTGCCACCACACCCTATGTCATCATTCTAACAAACAAGGAATGATCTGAAGAAAACCTCCGGAAGTTCGACATCTCAACAACCTCTGACAGCTTCTAGAACCATGTCTTAGGGCTTTTGGTTTAGACCATAAATCGCCTTGTGTAGGTGACACGCTCAGGAACACCCCCCTGGATCTCATAGCCAATGGTTGCTGCATGTAAGCTTCTACCTGCAAGTCACCCTACAGGAAAGTATTTTCGACATCAAGCTAGTGAAGGGCCCAAGCATACTACACTGCAACAGAAATCAAGATGCGGACATTAGGAAGTCGTACCATTAGAGAAATGTGTCAAAGAAATCTACCACATATGTCTAAGTGAACCCCTTAACCACAAGGCGAGCATTATGTCTGGCAATCGTCCCGTTGTGGTTATATTTGATGGTAAACACCCATTTGCACCCAACAATAGGAGCTCCTGGAGGCAAGTGTACAAGCTCTCAAGTGTCATAAGAACGAAGAGTGGCCATCTCATCCTCCATAACCTAGCGGCACTTAAGATCAAGCATAGCCTACCATTGACTAGCAGGAATGGACATGGCAGAGAGAGCATGACAGAACTTGCTATAAGCCCCTCCTAAAAATGCAATCGACAAGACATGTGATATAGGATATCTAGCACAACTCTGTAGGGCATTGTGGACTGCAATTGGGAGATCCAAATCATCTGCCGCAGAAGGCTCCGTCTCAATACTAGGTACAGCCTCACCACTATCCTTCTGTATCACTATGCACTATTTCATTAATATGTAAATCACATATGCTCACTTGAGGCAAGGGAGGAGCTAGCGCAAAAGAAGGGTATTGCTGATAGATAACATGCTGTCAATAGGTGACCAATGGATCCCAAAACCTAGTAGATTCCAAAGAAATAAGCTCAAGGGGTGGTGGCTTAGAGGGTAATGACACATCGATCGAGATAGCCTCCAAGGGCAAAGGAGGAATAGGCATAGGTGCCTCGACAACCTCAGGAGAGAAACTCCACCTTACAGTGGAGAAGTATAGGATAAACTCATGGAAAGTAACATTGGCAGTTACATAGTATCTGTGTAAAGGGATCATAACAGTACCCCTTTTGAATACAAAAATATCCCAGAAAAACACATTTGACAACCTTAAGAGCAAGCTTATCCTAACCTAGAGTGGTAATGTGGACAAAAGCAAAACAGCCAAATACCCTAGGAGAAGGAAAAGTTGCAAGGGAATCTATTCATGTATAACAAAAGAAGGCATCTTATTAATCAAGTAGCACTCCGTAAGATAGCATCACCCCAATAGAGGGGGCACTATGATGAATGAGCAATGTGTGTACCACATCAAGAATGTCTGTGTTTACTCACGGCAACCCCATTCTATTGGAACGTACGAGAACAAGTAGTCTGATGGATAATTCTATGAGATTTATAAAAATTAGACAAGCATTGGGTGCAGAATTCAAGAGCATTATTTGAACATTCTTAACACAAATGCCAAACTAATTTTTAATTTCTACAATAAAATGTTCCAACACAATGCCCATATCAAACTTATTCTTTAACAAAAACAACTAAGACCAACGGGAAAAACCATTCACAACGACCTAATAATAACAATGACTCAGTTGATCAAGAATACAACTAAGTCCCCACAAATCAGCAAGAACAATATGAAACAACTCAATAGATTATAGGCTTTAACTAGCAGGATATGAACTACGGTGATGCTTACCGAGCTGAGAAGCATTACAAGTGATAACAACGGACTGCGAAATATGTGAAATGATGTGATGAAGCCTATTCAAAGAAAGGTGACCCAGACGAAGAAGCCACTGGAACAGGACCCAGCAAAAGAAGTAACACCTCCATGAGAAGCAGCAACAAAAGGAGACTGGAACAGGTGATAGACACTCCCGTCCTCATGGTCGTCACCAATTGTCCTCATCAGGATATCCTGAAAAGTGCAAGTGGTAGCGTTAAATATGGCACGACAATTCAACTCCTTAATAATCTTGCTAACTAACAACAAATTAATGAGATAATCAAATACAAGAACATCAAACAATTTCATGGTCGGGCTAACAAAAACCTCCCATCTACAACCTGTACTGTCCTCCCAGGTGGAACAGATTGGATGTGACGAAGACATTGCCCATCTCCACAAAGATGTCAAGAGATCCCATAATCAACCAGCCACTATGTATCACACTGATATCAGTAGTAATAGTGAAAGCAAACTCTGTACCTAGCGGGGAAGCGAATGTAGCAGTCCCTGAGGATGATGATGTCCCCCGGGGCAATTGTGCAAGACATTGCAACAACCCATCATAGTCCGCCTCAGGCACAGGTACTATGTCAGTTGGCTACTCCGTAGTAATAAATGCCTAATTTGCCATAAGAGGACAGTTGAAAAAATATAGCAAGTGGAAGCATGAATCAAAGCAATAAAAGAGATGCATAACGCTTGGGTTTACGTGAAAACCTCACTCATGAGGAGAGGGGAGAAAACCACAGGAGAAGCACCCTAGGGGCGTGTTTTCTCTGTATTTTTTCACAAATGAATTGGTGGAGGGTACACGCCTATTTATAGGCTATTACACACAATGGAAAGTCCCACTCCACTATGTGGGACTAAATAACCACACTTACAACTCTCTAAACACTCCCCCTCAAGTTAGAGCATGGAATGCTCAGCTTGTAACACAAATGCACTCTGCACAGCAGAACGACCACTTTGGACAGGTAATTGCTTGTAGGCAAAAACACGGACTGGAGCTGCTGGACGAACTATAGCTGGCTTTCAAGATCTGATACTGGTGGCTCCCCATTCAATATCCTTGAAATTGGCTCTTCCTCTGAAGACCTCGAAGATGGATCTCCCTCTCTAGAGTCCACGAAACTGGATCTTCCACATAGAAACCTGAAATGAGTCCTTCCTCTAAGGACTTAGAAACTCTGGACTTCCCAAAGTTGGGTTTCGAGCCCATAATCAAAAGGGACTCCCAAATGAGAGTGACTACAATAAGCTCCCACACTCCCCCTTTCTCCCATACTCGTATGGGAGAAAAAATAATAATGACGAGAAGAAAAAACAAACAAAAAAAAACTAGAGAAGACTTCACATCTTCTCTTCAACAAAAACCTCATTTTTTATTATTTTTAATTTTTTTTCCTTTTTCTTTTCAATTTTTCTCTCTATCTCCTTTTTTTATTCTCTCTCTCTCTTTTCAATATCCTCTTCTTATCTCTGTCGCTCTACCTTTCTTTTTATTTTCTCCCCCTTTTTTTACTCTTTCTCCACCTTATTCTTTCCCCCCTTCATTTTTTTCCTTAAAGCACCCTCGGACACCCTTGGTCACCCTTTGGGGTTTAGGGAAACCAAATCAAAGAGGACGGCTTTCTCTTCGTACAGTTTGAAAGAACCCAACAATACCATCGCTGCTCACCTTCAACAACACAGCAATGTAGAAGCTCTCGGCCAGTAGATCTACTTCAGCGTCACGTCCCCGGCGAGGTCCCTCCGTGGCGAGTAACGCGACCGCCACCACCGTCTGCTCCTTCGCGGGTGCGCTCACCACTGGGTTGGCATGTCGCCTCCTCCCCCTCACGCAACCACTGTTGAAGTGCAAGAGGGCCCCCTCATCCTTGAGCAGCCACCAATTGTGGTCGAGCCACCTCTGCCACCCACTAGCTCGGGTCAAGTCCGTGGCCAAAGCCAGTGACGCTCCATAAGGGAAGGTGCTACCACGAGATCCACCTTCACCCCTCACGCGATCGTCTCCTTCGCAACTCCACCGTCACCTCCTTCGCGGCTTGTTACCACCTTGCCTCACTGCAGCGACCGCTGACACGAACGTCGCCGCCGTCGACCGCCACTACGTGCTGCAGGGTAGTCGTGGTACCCCTCGCGTACGGCCTCTCCATCGTGCACGAGGCACAACACCCCACTGAGCGCCTTCTCTTCCTCTTCATCCTCTTCCTCTTCTCGTTCCTCGTTGCGTCCTCATATCCGCCAACGAGAATTTCACGAGGATCGGCACACCACCAGCCCTATCAAGGGCTGCATAATCTTCCTCCTTCGCCAAGATCAAGACTACTGTAGCCCTTGCACGATTCCTCAAGATCTTCTAGATCATGATCTCCGAGGAGATCCTTCTTGGAAGAGAACACAAGTGCACGAATAATAAAACATGATAATTGAATAAACATGATAACCCAAGGAATGAAATGCTCTGATACTAAGTTAAAAAAATATATAGCAAGTGGAAGCATGAATCAATGCAATAAAAGAGATGCATAACGCTTGAGTTTACGTGGAAACCCCACTCATGAGCGAGGAGAAAACCATTGGAGAAGCACCCTCTGGGCGTGTTTTCTCTATATTTCTTCTCAAATAAATTGGTGGGGGATACACACCTATTTATAGGCCACCACACACAATGGAAAGTCCCACTCCACTATGTGGGACTAAATAACCACATAACTCTCTCAACAAGGGCGACCATGCTTGGTCTAATATGTACTCTCAACAAGGGTGCAAAATTTGATCTATGCCGCCGATTAATCAGCCACATAATTGGATGCAGTCTAAAAACAAACCGAGTACCTATATTTGGCCTTATAGTTGGTCTACCCGATTAATCAACCGATTATCCGATTAATGGGACAATTAACCAGCCAAGTAAGTTTTAAGGTTTTATTTTTTTTAGCTTTGATGCACATGCAATGCACCCTCAAACCAAAATCCAACTAAACTCGACGCCTAAATGCACCCAACTAAACCTGACTTCTCCCATTACCCTAAGTTCCCAATGCACGAAAGCCTTAGCCCTAAGTAAAACCCTCGGTCCTAAGTCCCTCTTCTTGTCTCTTTTACCCCAACTTGTCTCCTTTAGATTTATGATGCACCAAGCTTAGTTTATTTATCTTATTTTGTGTTATGATATTGATAGCTATTTATTAAAAGCTATATTAAAAGAATATACATATCAAAAAAATAATATTAATATATGTGTGATATTTCAATTCATATATATGTATACTTAATATGTATAATGGTATATATAATTATATTTAAAATTTTAAATATTAAAAAATACTACACCGATTAATTTCTTGTTAATCACCTGCATATCGTATACTCAGTCGATGACCTCACCGACTGAATACCGACTGCCAATTTTCTATTGTGCATATCCTCCTAGTCTTGCTATAGTATGTGCAAGTTCGACATTCTCGCCCAGTAGATCCACAACCATAGCCTCTACCTCATACAATAAGGGCACCACGACCACAGCCCTGAATAGTATCAAGGGTCATGGTCTGTCCTACAGACTTAGTAGATGCAAGCGTAACAAAAATCTTACTCATCTAGCTGCATGCCTCCTCTAGGGTAGGAAGCTCAGAGAGGATAACTGTGAGCACACAATAGTATAATTTGGCCCAAAGCATGCCAGAAACTGAAGTACTACAACCTAACGATAATAGGCTCTCTGAGTAGCAAATGTGTAAATAGGTCTACATGCGTTATACTTCTCTAGCAGACCCTTCAAGGTCGAATAGTACTATGACAGTGATAACAGCTTAATTTATTACCCTAATTGGCTTAATCTAAAGTTAGCTCCTTGGTAAAATCATGCATTTAGAATGTGAATATTGCATTTAAAGTATGCATGCATATTATATGCATTGTGATTATTTTATGCCTAATTATCTAATTTTAGTCTTTTGTGAATAATATAGGTAAAGGACCTAGAATGACTTGGAGCCGTGTAGAATAAAAGCGGGACAAAAGATAAAGCTACAAAGCTAAGAGCTGATTGAAGACCAAGACTTGATTAAGGAAGAAATGAAGATCCAATTAAAGAAGAAGAGAGAAAGGGACTAGGATAACCTAACCCAACCCTTAGAACGCTAGGATACCCTTATCCCAGAACCTAGTCCACCTATCCTAGACCTAAACCCAACCTAAAACCCAAATAGGATTTCCCTGAACCATTTAAAAGCTTCCCCAATCCAATTACACACTTACAACCTGACTTGGACCAGCACCCTTCTTGGATGTCCAGACACCTCTCTAGACGTCTGATATGGAAAACCTAACACCAAAATTGTTCCCAAATGCACCTGCATACTCTGATTTGGACATCCAGAACATCATCCGAACATCTAACTTTACAGTATAAGATGTCCAGACACCTTCCTGGACGTCCAGAGCTTGTCTCCAACGCGGAAAAACTCCCGAACTCAGCCTTATCCTCTTATAACAACCCAAAAACCGCCCGAACATTATTCCTAAGCACTAGAACATATCCTTTCCTATTTTATCCTCTCACCTAACTAGGAAATCCTACTTTTAGAAAATCATCAACCTATCCTATCCTTACAATCTAAATCCTAAGGTCCTTATTTAACTAATCCTAGGATGAAATCTAAGCCATCCAAATTTGTGATCCTAGGCACTCTAGATCAACCAATAGGAAGATACCTAGATGCATATAAAAGGACCTAGCCTCCAACCCTTAGAAGCCAATTAGCCTTGGTATAAATTAGTCTACCATAGTCCACGCCCTCTCTCTCCAAGCTCTCTTACTGGCCTTCTTCCCGACGCCTTGGATCTAAAGTGCTACCGCACATCGCACAAGTGGCTCTGTCATCTCCACTACATTCTCCTCTTCTTTTCCTCCTCCATAGTTTATTCCTTCGTTTCATGCTATTTTCATTTGCAAACATTTGCTTTGTAAGACATTCTCTTTATCAATAAAAATGTTCATTTGATCCCATGAATTCTTGTCTATATATACACATATATATATTTGCTTAAAGATCATTTATGAAAAGCTTTTGACAACAAATCGTGTCTTCCTCCATGCGAATGACTCGGTACTAACCAAAAAATTTATAAATGTTATTTGTTTCTACGTAATTCGCAACTACAATAACAACGCAAAAATTCTTTTTGTGCCAAAAGCAACGTGCAGACAACATATGACCCTTCTAACTAAGTTACAAGAGCTCACTATATATTTGGAAAAACTCTGCTAGAGTTTTGTAGGAATAAGTATCATGAAGACTATCCCACATCTCCTTTGTCCTGCAGTACATCATCTCATCACCAATCTTTGGAATAACGTTGTTCATGGTCCAAACACGGACCATGGCACTATCCTTCTTCTAAGATGCATTTTTCCCAATCTTGTCTTGTAGTTCTAGTTGAAGCAGGACATGCTCTTTGTCGTGACCTTCAACTGTCATCAGAAAGGTTTTTGACCACCAGGCATAGTTGGTCTCATTTAGCTTCATCATGGGACCAAAAAAAGGACTCTTGTAACCTCCTATCTCCAGGACTTGCTCTGATGTCAACTTGGATGAACTCTCAAATGCCATCACACTTCAACCAGACCACAAACACAATTTTTACCAATAGAAGATGAAAATTTAGACCATCAAATATACTCTAGGACAAAGAGATGATCCTTATTGGCGTCGTAGGGATCAAATCGGACACCTACAACAATCCTAAATGCATAATAGATCACTAGTGGTACTCCGATGAGTGTGGGCGACACTCAGGGGAGTCGAAGCAACACTAGCAACACCTCGAATGGCCACAGCAGGTCCTGTGGTGATGTAGAGGCTCCTAGCAACACCCCGAATGGCCGCAATAAGTCCTACGGCAATGTAGAAGCTTTAGGGCAACGTTGGTGGTAATGAGACCACTATTGAGAGATAAGGTGTGTTGTAGCAATACATTTAGTACCACATAGTAGAATGAAGTATGGTGTGTGTAGGAGCCTATAAATATGCATGTACCCTCAACTTATTTCTTTGAGAAGATCAATACAGATCTCAACCCTATCGAGACCTCCCGTGGTTTTCTCCACGCTCTTCGTAAGTAAGGTTTACACATAAATCCAAGTGTTTCCTATCATTTATACTTTGATATTTTTGTTATGTTTCAGCATTATTTATTTCTTAACATGGTATCAAACTAAGTCGTTCTTGGGTTATTATTTTTCTTAAGATTTTTATTTCATTATCTATTATTCTTGGAGTTCTTTGTTGATCTCAACTCAACTTAAGGAAGAGAGCATCGCCCTGATGCTAGTCGCATGGTCAATCATAATGACCTCTTGTGGGAGATCGCAAGCAAGACACGAAGTAGTGGTTGTTTAGGAACCCTACGAAGAAGGTAAGGAGGTCGTTCAACTAGCGAACGCAAAGGCACCCATCAACGAAAAATGAAGCCATCGCACTACCAAAGCACGACGCTACAGCGAGAGAGGGGATTGGTGGCAGCCTTTAGATGTCCAAGGTGGCATAGGAGCCTCTCAAGGCCTTGCAGCGACCTCGAGATGGCCCACTGGGCCGAAGTAGCACCTAAGGAGGTGGTGCAGGGGCCACTCAAACCTTGGCGACGGCGCACCAGGCAGATAAAGCACCTGTAGCGGTGCCCAGATGCAATCGTTGACCGCTAGAGGCAGTACGGCAAGGAGAGGAAGCACCGATAAGGGGTGCTTGGTGGAAGAAGAGGCCGCTAGAGGCAACCTGATGATGCAGAAGGCTCCTATGATGATGGCAACAGTGAGGCTCTCGATGTTGATGAATCAATCACACGAGATTGCTCAAGGAAGAAAAAAAAAAGAAGCAACCTCAATGGTGATCATGTTCCGTGATTTAAGGTTTGAGATTTTATTTTTTGGTAACTTTCCTTAGTTGCCTTTTTATTTTCTATTTTGGGTCACTGTGTTACAAAGGAGAGGGACAAGAAGATTGTGTTGAGTAAAAAAGAAAAAAAAGGAAAAGAAAGAAGAGGATGGGACGAATGTAGTGAAAAAAAAAAACAAAAAAAGGAAACAAATGATTAAGAAAAGGATGTAGGTTTTTGAGAAGAGGGGGAGAAGCTATTCCCTTTTCTTCTCTATTAATTTCTTCTCCCATACAAGTATCGGAGAAAGGGGAAGTGTGACAGCTTATTTTAGATTCCAATCAACACCAAATCAATTGTTTATGGCTCATCTCCGGACTGCTACGATCCTACCTACACCCATTTACAAGCAAGGTGAAGATGGAAAGATGCTAGCAACACAAGACCGACATGACCTGGCAGCACCAGTTAAGGATGCAAAGAAGTCGACGACACAAGAGGCATGAAGAAGCCATGACCCAATAGCATTGTTTTTATTTGTGTTGTGCTTTTTTCGTCTTGTAGAGTGGGAATATCTCTTATGCAAGCTGAGCATTCTATACTCTAGCTTGAGGGGGAGTGTTTAGAGATAAGGTGTGTTATAGTGGTACATTTAGTACCACATAGTAGAATGAAAAAGTATGGTATGTGTGGAAGGCTATAAATATACATGCACCCCCCACTTATTTCTTTGAGAAGATCAATACAAATCTCAGTCCTATTGAGGCCTTCTCCGGTGGTTTTCTCCCTGCTTTTCGTGAGTGGGATTTCCACATAAACTCAAATGTTTCCTATCACTTATGCTTTGATATTTTTATTACATTTCGGCATTATTTATTTCTTAACAACCACATTTAATAGCTATAAAAGGCCTATTTTACGTTTAGAGCCTAGCTTGCATAGCATTGTAAATATATACAACATGCATTTCATGCATTCATGCATAATTAGATCATGCATCAAGTTAAGGACTAATAAGTAATAATTATACTAACACATGTGTCTCTTTAATTTCAGAAACTAAGAAGCCAAATAAAGAATTAGAGTGCAGGCACATCAAGGAGCAGAAAGCCGCATGGAGCCCACATCTCCACTTCCGAAATATATGGAGGATCCACACCCAATTAGACATCCGTCACCTATTTAAACCCACACCTACCCTTTAATCCCTACAATTAACCTAAACCCTAAGGCTGCATTTGACAGGGGGATAGTGCTATACTGGGATAGAATAGGAGTGGAATAAGTATAGAAGGTTTTTGATCGGTAAGATTATAATGATTAGTGAGATTGTTAATGATTGGTATATTGGTTTTGTGAGAGAGAAGAGAGTTAATGGGTTTTGATGTGATGGATTGTAATTATTAAATAGTATTTTTTTAAGTTATATGTAGGAAAAGAGAGTATTAGTGGATTTTGATGTGATGGAAAGAGAGAATATATGTGGAAAAAAAGAATTTCTTGGAACCCGTGCACCTCCACCCTTATTCCTCTCCTAACCCAACAAATAGTGCTTATTCCTATTCTAATCCCACAACCAAACGCTGCCTAAGTGTTTCCCCCATAAAATTATCATAAAAGAATCTCTAACCAGCCACTCCCTCTTTCCTTCACCTCACCCACCTTGCCTGCCACCTTACTCCCCTCCACTCTAGAAAACCAATCCCCATTCCCCTTTCTCGAGAGAACACTCGCTCCCCTCCCATTTCTAGTGACAAGACCCTCCCCATTTCCCCCATTCCAATCGCACACCCTCACCCTCTCACAATAGAACACCATTCCCATTTCCAACACGGCACACTAATCCCCCTCACAATCACCCATTTTCCCAGTAGCAACACTCTCTCCTTTCTCTCAATCGCTACTCCTCCCATCCATTTCCTATGGCTCATCCTCATCCTTCCATCCATTATTTTTTTTCCACTGCAACCCCATCCCATCCATTAACAAGCTGACCACCAACTCCCCATCTCCTCTCCCATTCCACTCTATACCACCATAACCTCCAAGCTCCTTCAAGCCTCCACCGAGGAACGAATCTTTCGAGGGGGTGCATTTACGCACGAGGCTTCACCCACGAGCACCATTCTTAGTTTCTTTTATTTTGCTGATGTTGCTTTTATTGTAGTTTCTTTTATTTCTTGTAATCCAGCCCTTGGTGATTGCATTGAGGGCACCCATCCCCTTGTGAGCACACCTTGAGGCCAATCTCCTGCTTTCTTAGTTTCATTTTGTTGTGTTACATTATTTGTTAAGGGTCATTATGTCTTTTATTATTTTTATTGGACTAATGTCATAATTTTTCCCTCACCTCTCTCTATATAAAGAGGTGTAGAGACAGCTTAATAATTATGAAGTTTCATTTTCTTCAACTTGGTATCAAAGTCAAGTTAGGGACTCCACCAACAAAACCTTAACCCTACCTCAAACTCTACCCTCGCATCATCGCCATCGCAGGGCCAACGGCAGCCATCGCAGGGCCAACGGCAGCCATCGCCGGTCGCCGGGCCTCACCAACAGCAGCTAGCCGCAGCCGCCGTCAAGGCAGCATTTGATCGCCGCCAACGCTAGCACAGCAATGCAAGCAACAGCCAGCCACCGCAAGCACCGCCGCCGCCTACCTCCACCACACATGCCGCCCTCTAAAGAGTGTAAGGGGGGCAGCATCCGCCGGAGGCGTCCGTCTCCCTGTTGGGCGACAGGAGGAGGGGTGGATCAGCCCATTAACATCTTCGGAAGGTCATGGACCTTGGGCATGGTGTTTCACTAAGGTTTAGGGCTTTCCGGAAGATCTTTGGATGATTTTTCCGTCGATGGTTTGATGAAATCAGTGTTTTTGACACTTGTCTGGGGTGTGTATTCCCCTTGATTGAATATTGCGTGTTGGATCCACCTATTAGCAGACTTGTGGGGTGTGCATTCCCCTATTTTGTCAGGAATTCAGATCTACGTGTGAAGATTTGTGAAGATGTTTGTGGCGTGCGATCACTATGGCCTTATCATCGTCAGAAACCGGAGTGACATCAGAACAGACCGAAGAATGTGGTCTACAAAATTCCATTCTTTGCACCCATCGTGAAGCTTGACAAGACCAATTACCCTCATTGGTCTCAAGCATTCTTTGTTACTATAGGACATGAAAAGCAACATATCCTCACTGAGGTACCACCAAACCAGAAGACTGAGAAGTATGCAACCTAGAATAGAGTTGATGCTATGGTCCGAGCCTGGATACTAAACAGTGTGTTACCTCGCATCAGCGATGAGGTCAGGTATTACAAGACTGCCAAACAGATGTAGGATGTTTTGAAGGATGCCTATTCTCATGAACTTAACTCCACCCAGGTCTTTCAGATTCATTATGACCTCTGTCATTTGAAGCAGGAATCCATGAGTCTCTCACAGTACTATTCCACTATGAAGGGACTCTTAAAGTATAATGCATGCAGGCCCATGTGTACATTAATCATGTGCAGGGATCAGAGGAAGTTCTCAGCTCATATGTTTCTGATAGAACTTAATGATGACTATTCTGCTACATGCTCACAGATATTGACATTAGTAGATCTTCCTCCCATTAAGGAGAAATACAAGAGACTTAGCAGGTTGCATGTCTAGTCTACTCCGAAGGCTGTTACTAGTAATACTGCTTCTGCTCATGCAACCGTGAATACACGTGGACGGACTAAAGCCTTCCGAGGCAAAGGCAGGGAGCATGCTGATGGTGATCATGGCAAGCCTACGTGTTCCTATTGTAGGAGAATTGGTTATATTGAGGCCAAGTGTTGGAACAAACTTGGACAACCTGTTGTTGCCAATCCAAGTGTCTGTGACTACTCCACCAGCAGTGTCTACTGATACAGTGACTCTTGCAGAGGCAAACTATGATGCAGGAGTACAACACCTAGCTCAGTTGACCCATGATCAGCCTCAGTCCTCAGGCACTATAGCTTTTGCCTCTGCATCATGTACGAATAGTTCATGGTTGATTAATTCTAGTACTTCAAACCATTTGTCAAGGAGTTTCCAGTGTTTCAAGAATATGCAGAAGGTATCACAAGATCGCTCGGTACAGCTAGCAGATGGTAGGCATGCCCCCATCTGTGGTAAGGGAAGGGCGTCTGTTACTCCCATTATGCACTTCTATGATGCTTATTATGTACCTGACATGACAATACAATTATTGTATGTGAGTACTATCACTAAGCAACTAAATTGTCGCGTCATTTTTTATGTCGTTGGATGTATATTTCAGGACTACATGACAGAGAGGACGATTGGCAGTGTACATGAGGAGGGGGTGTGTACTGACTGGTTCAAAGTCCAGTTGCTGCAACTTATTAGACGAGTACTACTGCAGGGAGTGCCTTGCAATGGCACAGACGACTAGGCCATCCTTCACTAGACAAACTACGCCGGATTATCCCTCATCTTTTGCCTGCCATGAAGATTCAGTGTGATGCCTGTCAGCTGGGGAAGCATCACCGGGCCAATTTTTCAGCTTCTATCCAGTCTAGTAGTTTGGCTTGTTTTGATTTATTACATTGTGATGTTTAGGGTCCTAGCTGTGTCGCAGACCGACAGAACTATTGTTACTATTTGTTTTTGTCGATGACTTCTCCCGTTTATCATGGATATTTTTGATGCACAATAAATCAAAGGTTAGATCTATTATTCAGCAGTTTGTCACTTTTGTGAAAACTCAGTTTGGTGTTTGCATTAAGAAAATCAGAACTGATAATACCTTAGAGTTTTGTACAAAGAACTTAGCTTCCTTTTATGGATCACATGGCATTGTACATCAGACGCTCTGCCCTTACACGTCACAGCAAAATGGGATTGCAAAACAGAAACACCATCATATTCTGGATACAGCTAGAGCCTTGCTTATCTAAAATAGTGTCCCACAGTTACTGGGGAGATGCTATTCTCACTGCCTGTTATCTCATTAACAGGCTTCCTCTGTACTTTATAAGCAGATCCAATGGAATATTTTATATCCGGATTCAGAGTTGTTTTTAGTGCTACCAAAGATAATTGGTCGTGTGGCATTTATACACCTCCTTGAGCCTGTCGTGACAAATTGACTCCTAAGGCGGTTAAGTGCGTGTTTCTTGGGTATTCACGTACTCAGAAAGGATATAAGTATTTTAACCCTATACACTAGAGGCACTATGTTAGTACGGATGCGACTTTTCATGAATCTATTCTGTACTTTTCTACTCAAGCCATCAGTGGAAGGAGGTTGAGATGGCTATGCCAATGCCCGCGCCTCCTGTAACCATGGAGGATTTCTCTCAGAGTAGTAGTATACCTGCTACAAAGCAACCTACGAGAACATTTAGAGTTGTACCACCATATGAAAGAACATTTAAGGGTGCCACAGATTGGCTTGCTATCAGTTATAGAGAGAAGACACACCCCCCTCCTTAGTTCCTACTGAGCCACCATCGTCCTCCCCTACTTAGGTATGTGTTGAGGATATTGACAGTACTTCTTCTGATGATGTGTCTCCAAGTTCTACCTCCATGCCTACAGATGAGGATATTCCTATTGCGAATGGCTTCTCGATCTTGTACCTAGTATTGTGCTGCTGGGAGTGTTGTTTTTGCTGACTCTCTGGATACAGAGTTTCATGCGTTCACTGCAACAATTTCCAGTGCTGAGATTGCCATCTATTACCAGCAAGCTCTACTACATCCACACTGGAAAACAGTTATGGATGAGGTGATTCTGCTCTTACTGATAGAGGCACCTGGGAGCTTACCACTTTATCTTCTGGTGCGCGCCTTGTGAGAGCTAGATGGGTCCTTACCTTGAAATACAACCCAGATAGATCTATTCTCGGTATAAGACTCGCCTTGTGGCTAAATGATTCACCTAAACATATGGGGTAGGTTTCTTTAACACATTTTCTCCAGTTGCTTGGTTTTCCACAGTCCGTATACTTATATATGTTACAGCTCATTATAGATGGCATTTACACTAGCTGGATGTCAAAAATGTATCTCTATGGAGATTTACATAAGGAGATATATATGCAGCAACCTCCTGGATTTGAGGTTCAGGGGGTGTTTGGAGCCTTCATAAGGCCATTTATGGTCTTAAACAGAGCCCCCAAGCCTTGTTCCTGTCTGAGGCATTGTCTATTATTGAGATGCAGAGGTCCTTGTCTGATCATTCACTGTTTGTGAGAAAGACTAGTGGTGATACAGTAGCTCTACTTGTGTATGTGGATGACCTTATTCTCATAGGTGATGATGCAGTCGACATTTCTCCGATGAATGAGTATTTGGCACGCCAGTTTGTCATGGTCTTTAGGAAACTACGATATTTTTTGGACATTGAGATTGCCACAAGTAAGCAAGAGATAGTTATGTCACAAAGAAAATGTGCCCTTGACATTCTCCAGGAGACAAGCATGCTAGGATCCAAGGATGCCAATATTCCTATAAATCCTAAGGTACACCTCTTTGATGATACTATGAAGTTGAAGGATAAAAAGGTTTATCGACAGCTGATGGGAAAACTGTTATATATGACCATTACTAGGCCAAATATTAGCCTTACAGTAGGTAAGTTAAGTTAGTTCCTAAATAAACCTACTGATGATTATTAGCAGGCTACGATGCAGGTGCTGAGGTACATCAAAGGATGTCCAGGTAGAGGCATCCTCTTCCAAAAGAAGGCTCCTATGTCTATTATTGCCTACTCAAATGCAGATTATGTAGGGGATGTTGGAGACAAGATCTACAACTGGCTTTTGTACTTTTGTAGCTAGAAATTTGATGACCTGGAGGAGCAAGAAACAAATTGTTATTTCACACTCCAGTGTTAAGTCTAAGTACCGTGTCATGCCACATACTGTAGCTAAGATGATATGGATAAGATCTTTATTGCGAGATCATGTTACTATTCACGAGTTGATGGAAATGTATTGTGACAATCGAATTGCAACATATGTTGCCAACAATCCCATATTCCACGAGAGAACCAAACATGTGGAAGTGGATTGTCATTACACCAAGAGCTTGATTCAGTAGGATCTATTTCGCACTACTTGCCTTGCATCTTCATATCAGACTACAAACATATTTACTAAGCTATTATCTCGTCCTCTGTTTGAGAAGTGCAGAAACAAGCTGGAGCATGATAAGCTAAGCATAGTGGATATATATGCTCCAGCTTGAAGGAGAGTATTGCGTTACGTTATTTGTTGAGGATCATTGTCTTTTATTATTTTGATTGGACTTATGTCATAATTTTTCCCTCACCTAAGTCTATATAAAGAGGTATAGGAACGGCTTAGTAATTGTAAAGTTTCATTTTCTTCAACTCATTTTGTTGTCATTTCATTTCTCATAATGTAGACTTTTACTTAAATAAATGAAGTGATGTTATATTTCATTTTCATGCCAATAGTTGTTAGTACTATTTTCGCGTAATTAAATTTTGATTTGATATTATCGTCTCCCATCTACTCAACTCTCTTACTCGTTATACTCAAATCTTAACTCGTTACTTATTCAAATATATATATAAGAAAACCTAAAAATCCAAAAATAAATAAGTGAGAACCAATAAAAAATCGACAATTGCCTCCTAGCGAATGACCCTAGACTCACCATCCAAGTTAAATAAAAAAAATTATTTGTTTTAGGATTTTGTGGCTACAATAACTAAAGCTTATTTTTATATCTCACGAATTTCTCAACAATAGGTGGCACTCCAAATAGCAACAGCAAAACTCGCAGCAGCCTGGGAACTTCTAGGCAACGCTATTCAAGCCACCAAGAGGCCTTATTGGGTTGTTTAGACACTGCTAGAAGCGATGCTTAAGGTTGTCCAGTGGCAACGTATGGCCTTATTAGAATGCTCAACTTGTACAACAAGAAATCCTACTCTACACAACAGAATACAACTCTCTCAACTGGTTCTTACTTGGAGGTAGGTATGCTGATGATGACACATCAGCGAAGTTTGGAGCTGTTGGATGAACTGTTGTAGCCGGCTCTAACAATAGCCTCTCCTTTGGAGACCTTAAGTGGTCCTAGTGGCTCCCCATTCAGTATCCCTAACATGGGTCTTCTTCTGAAGACAACGAAATTGGATCTTCCTCTTTGGAATCCACAAGATTGGATCTCCCACAAAGAAACCTAGCATGGACCCTTCCTCTAAGGACTTTGAAATTGGATCCCCCTCTTTGGAGACCTCAAACTCTACCACTCCCAGAGCTATAATTTCTCATATGGTGATCTTGAACAAAGGGGCTCCCAAATGGGGGATGGCTATAATAGGATCTACACTCCCCCTTTCTCCCATACTCGTATGGGAGATGAATACAACAATGAGAAGGAAAAAAAACATATCACAAAGAAGAAAGTTTCTCCCCCTCTTTTCTTTAATTCAAACTCTTCCTTTCTTTTGTCTTTTTGATATATTTTCTTCTTTCTTTGTTTTTTTTCCTCTTTTTTTTTTCCTCTCCTTTTCTTATCTCATTTTTTACTTGTGATATTTTCCTTTTCTCCGACCAGCGTAACCCAACTATCATGTCAAAATAAAAACAAGGGAGTATAAGAATTGAAAATACCCTTGTTAGGTTTCAAATGAACCCAATCCTCAAGCATTGCTAGAGATCGCGTTGTTGCTGATCTCGCCCTCCAATCTCGCGACTGCACGTGCCACCAGAGATCTCTCACTCCTCACTTCAACGACCGCGTAGCAATGTCGCCCGAACTCATCAAGCACCACTTAGGGTTCTCCCCAACAGCAGCAGCCATCGTTGTCGCATGGCCGCCATCTTCATCGCCCTCTTGCCGCCATGACCTTTCAGCCGCGCTCACTGCCAGAGATCACTGCCCTCAGCAAAGGTCTCGCTGTCACCTTCTTCGCCTTATTTACTATGCAGCTCCTCACGATCGCTGCCATCAGAAATGGCGGCCCTTCCTCCGGAGAGCGACACAGCACAACAACACCACCAGCGCTCCCAAGCGCCATTGTAGCCCATGCGATGGCCCCCTTCTTCGCCATTGCCATCACCTCCTTCGTATTCTCCTACTCGCCTATAGCATCATCTTCTATGATTCAATCTCTGCCACCTTCAGCTCCTTTGCATGAAAAAGGCATTGGAACTCCAAAAAATAATAATAAATATGATAATAAGATGAACCCAAGAAGCGAACTACTTTAATACCAAGTTGAATAATATGAAAAGCAGAAGCATAAAATAATGAAAAAACACTTAGATTTATGTGGAAACCACATTAACGAAGAGCGAGGAGATAACCACGGGAGAAGACCCTGACAGGGCGAGTATTTGTATTAATCTTCTCAAAAAAATAAGTCGGGAGTACATGTTTATTTATAGGCCACCACACAATTCAACACTTCACATTTTATGATGTGGTACTAAACCAACCACACATCCTCCAACAAGCACTGCCACGGAAGTGCCATGATTATTTGTGTACCAAGTTGGGCATGCTTGATATATATGTTCCAGCTTGAGGGAGAGTGTTAGAATTTATTATATTAGGTTTTTTTTACTTGTTGGGTCTTATAGTCTCACTCTGTATAAAAAGGGTTAAGGTTTCTTTTGAGGTTGTCATTTCATTCTTTCCAACGAGCATAACAAAACACATGGTTGTAATGCACCATTTCATCCATTGTATCCAAAGTTTGGGAAAACCCCTCTTAACCATTAAAAAGCAAACTAAGTGAAACATAATTGTATGCCTTTTTGAAATCGACTTTCCATGAAAGTCCCTCTGTGTTTGCCCTTTACTAGGTGAACATAATCTCTGATGCAGTGACAAAGCAGACTGCCAGATATCTTCCTTTGAGAAGAGCCGCTTAGACAGGATGAATCAAAGTGTCCACCTCTCTGAGCCGATTAGCAGACACTTTAGCTTAGGCCTCAAATTATGCACTGTCTCTATCATATTTCTTTTAGGCAAGCAAAAAAGGAAGGACTTATTAATGCAGTTGAAACCTCAGTTTCCCATCATGAACTCCTTTATCACAGCAATAACATCTCCCTCAACTACATTCCAGAATTCTTTGTAAAAGTAAATAGGAAAGCCATCAGGACTCAGGAACCCATCAACATTCAAGTTCCACAAAGCCCTCCAAATTTCCTCCTCCGTCACATCCATCACCAAATTTTAGTGATGTTCCTTGGAAAATTGCTAGACACCAAATCCTCTCCACCTCCAGGAAGATACACTCTGTTGCTCATGCAATTTCTTGAAGTGCATAGCCCAAATATGTCCAACATCATCTCTCTCCCTTTCACTTCCTGGCCATTATCATTCAGGCACTCAATATAATTCCTCCTCCTCATCCTCCCATTGGCATAAGCATGAAAAACTGTATATTTGCGTCTCCTTAACCCATTTTTTCCTAGACTTCTGCTTCAATTGTATCTCAATTTTTTCGTCTTCCTCTTCCACAATGGACATATGTCTGGCCCTATCCATAACTTCCAGTGACAATGGGTGCAACTCTTGCCCCCTATTTAGTCTAAAAACCTCATCAAGTGACTCCTGCTACATGCTCCCCCTCTCCTCCTTAACCCTCTTCAAAAAAGCCTTCAATGCCATCAATCTGTAAGCAGTTCTAGCAGCTGAATCCAACCCTGGCACCATTGTCCATTGCTCTTCAACCAAGAACCTAAAACCTGCTTTGCACGCCTAATATTTAGCAGACTTAAAATAAGTGCCACGCCACAACTCTTGATTCGATCACTAGCAAAGAGTATGATTTGACAACAGTCTATCCAAAGGCACCACATTACATAGAGGAAAAAACCCAAAAACTCAAAACTCCAAAGAACACAGAAATCTATCTGAGCAAGAACAAGAATCCTCGGATAATTAACTTCGCCATGTGAATATGCAATTTGTTAATGGGAGATCAACCAGTTCCAAACCCGCAATCAAGTTTATGAAAGACACTGTTCCAATCTCTAAAACCCCCATCTCCAAGCTAGTCATCAATATCGAGAGTAATATTAAAATCTCCTTCTAACACCCAAGGCAACTCAGGGAAACCACCCATTATACCTTTGATTTGCTCCCAAAATTATTTTGGTCCATACAACGATGAAAATAGGAATATCTAACCATTTGATTATTTTGATAACAGGACAAACACAACAGATCGCCCTACTTTGCTCTACCAAGAATAAATCTGAGTTCCATCCAACCAAGTAACCTCTAGATCGCCCAATGGAGTTCCAAGTAACCCACCCCTGCCATCTTGTACCAACAATCTTTCCTCAATCATGTTGCATGCACTGCTCTATTTTAGTTTCTTGCAAGAAGAAATTTTCAGGGTTCCACTATAACAAATATATTGCAAGTCTTTGCTTTCGAAGACCATCTCGCAATCTTCTCCTGTTCCATGCAACAAGTTTCATGAGGCAACCTTCTCCTTCCCCACTATGACCACTCTGCAAAAGCCACCACCAGCTGTCACCTTTTCAAAGGCTTGCATCAATGGTCCCACAGTCCCAATTGGCTGCAAAGATGCATTATCTTCTGCTGCCTCACCCATGATGACAGCTCCTATGCCGTTCATGATCAACGTAGCCTCCACATTTGCTTGACGACCCTCACCACATGCAGTAGCATGGCTCCCCAAAGCAGCTATTGCAGCTGGTTCAAGTTCAACATCCTACACAACCCTTGCAACCTAGTGCTTGCTGTACTGCCCTACACCAGCACACACATTGCATCGAGCATTGTGCACATACTACTATCACCTAGCACTGGAGAGTTGTGCTCTAGCTTTGGGCACAGCCATTGCACCACTTGCTCCTCTCCTGAACCATTGCCTGTCACCAATGGAGAAATTTTTCCCATTCTTTCCACATTGATCCCATCAGAGAAGATGATGTGGCCCTCCTACATATGCATCCCAGGCAAGGGACCGTTCGAGGGGAAAGGAAAAGAAAACTTGTTTCCCTATTTCTCCATATTTTAAGATGCTTCAAACATGTTTTCCTATTTCTCCACAGTCCATATTGCTTAATATCCTTATGCATGTGGGAAACCTTGTTCAAATTTGGCAAGTAATACTTAAAGCTTCATCCTAGTTTTGAACTTGGAATGATGGCATTGACCATTTTCTTTAGGATCCTATTTTTCCATCCATTATCCCATTAGATTGTGGAGAATATATGATAATAACCTTGAGATCTATGTTAAAAGACTTACATTATTCATCAAACAAGTTGACCTCTACTTCCACCCCTATTTGACCTTAACCATTTAAGAGGGTTACACATACATGTTTCTACTTTACTAAAAATTGTAAATAAAAAAAAAAATCAACGGTTTCATGCTTAGTCTAGAGTGGGTATACATAGTGTGAGATGATAATAGACTTCCTTATTCACCAAAGAAACCCTAGCCTCTCTTTTATATTAGAGAGGTTTGGGTAAACTACATAGTCAGCCAAAAAGATATAAAAATGATAAGTCCCTAGTCTCAACACTCCCCCTCAAGCTGGGACGTAGATATCAACAAGGCCCATCTTGTCACATAGAAAATCAAACTGCTTCTTCTTCAGAGCTTTGGTGGATAAATCTACCAACTGGAGCTCAGAGGAAACATATGGGTATTGATCTTCCCTGCAAAAACTGCATCACTAATAAAGTGACAATCTACCTCGATACGCTTCGCTCTCTCATGAAAAATTGGGTTGGAGGCAATATATGTGACTTACTTATTGTCACATAGAAGTGGAACTGGCATAGTAGCCTAAACGCCAAAGTAATGTAGGAACACAGCAATCCAAATAATCTCAAGCAGCTTAGGCCATTGCCCGGTACTCTGCCTCTGCACTGGAACGAGTCACCACGCTTTGCTTCTTGCTGCTCCAAGAGACAAGATTCCCACCAATAAAAACTGCAAAACTTAAAGTAGAGCGCATGTCATCAACTAACCCAGCATAATCTGCATCAGAGTAGGTAAGGATATCCAGACTACCACTGTCTCTATAATATAGCCATCTGCCTGGTGACCCTTTGAGATATTTAAGAATGAGGCAGACTTCATGCCAGTGACTATATCATGATGCCTGCATATATTGGCTACTCTGCTAACTGTGAAGCTAATCTCAAGCCTCGTGATAGTAAGATATAAAAGATGTCCCACTGTGCTACGGTACCAAGTGACATCCTCAAACAGTGAATCATTTGCATCAAAGGGACCTATAGACAAGCTCAACAGGGATAGCGGAAGGCTTGGTCCCAAGTAAACTAGCCTCCTCAAGTATCTGCAAAGTGTACTATCTCTGTAACAAGGAAAGACATGATCCTTGTTTAACAGCTACAATCCCAAAAAAATATCTAAGATCACCCAAGTCCTCAGTGACAAAGGTAAACTGTAAGGACTTGGTCTTGAACAATCGCTTTCTTATCATCACCTGTGAGAATCATATCATCGATATAAACAGCCAGAATAACCATACAAAAAGAATCACCACACCTAGTCTTCTTGATGAAGGCCAAGTGGTTAGAAGTAGAGCATTGGAGCCCAATCTTCTCAACCTCAGAGATAATCCGCTTAAACCAAGCATAAGGACTCTGCTTCAAGCCATATATGGCCTTCCTCAGTCGACAGACAAGCTCCCCCTGACAACTATAACATAGAGCTTGTCTCATGTATACCTCCTCAAATAAGTCATATAAAACGGCATTTTTGACATCAAGCTAAGATAAGTCTATCCTCTGACAACAGCCACAAAGTCAGACAGAAGGATCCTGATAGAGGTGATACGGGCGATAGGAGAAAAAGTCTCAAGATAATCTATCCCATAAGTCTGGGTGAAGCTTTTGACCACCAACCTAGCCTTGTATCTGTCCATAGTCCCATCAGCTCTATACTTGATGGTATTGATCCATCTGCAATCAACCACTGTAGCACCCCAGAGGGCAGGGTACAAGATCCCATGTTCCTCGTGACTACAAGGCCTGCATCTCCTTATCCATCGTTGCACGCCACCTGGAATCCTGAGAAGCCTAAGTAAAATCTCTGGGGATAACAATAATCGTGATGGTGGAGGCAAATTGGCAAACACCATCCTCCAGATGCACAACGTCGATGTACTGTGTGATAGGATGAAGAGCACACACTCTACTGGACCTCCTCAAAATTGGCTACTCCTCTGTATCTGAACTGCTCTCCTCTATCAGAATAGGGAATGGCACTACATCAGAAGAAGTCTGTGATCGTCGATGATAAACCTATGTCTCCTCCAAGGTAGGCTGAATAGAAGTTCCTTCTTCTGAGAAATAAGGGGCTTTCTCAAAGAAGGTGACATCTATGGTAACAACATACCTCCTACGAACTGTATCATAGCACCTGTAACCCTTCTGTGTCCTGGAGTATCCAAGGAAGATACATTTAGATACCCGAGGAGAAATCTTGATTACCATATGCATGGACAAAACAAGTACACCAAAGACTCTTAATGGAAGAGAAAACGGCCTGTCACAGTCTGGATGGATGACCTAGAATGGAATCTATCCTTTAAGAACTGAAAAGGGCACTCTATTAATCAAGTAAGTTGCAGTAAGTATGGCATCCCCCCAGAATTGCTTAGGCACCTTCATGTGGATCATCAAAGTCCTAGCAATATCCAGAAGATGTTGAAGCTTACACTTGGACACTTCACTTTGCTAAGACGTGTGAGCACAAGAAAACTGATGAATAATGCCCTTGGTGGAGAAGTGACTTTGAGTGTCTCGCTGCATAAACTCTAGGACATTATCACTGCGAAACACTCTAACTGTGCTGGAATACTGAGTTTGAACCTCAAACAGAAACTGCTGAATAACCTGTGGTATCCCTAAGCGTGTCTTCATCAAGAAGACTCAAGTCAGGCGACTATGATCATCCACAAGAACAGTGTAGTACTGATGTCCTCCAGGAGTGGGAACTCTAGATGATCCCCAAACGTCGCAATGCACTAAGGAGAAAGGAACAGCACTCACCCCATCAACTCTCCGTGGGTAAGTACTCCTGTGGTGCTTCCCAAGCTAGCAATCCTCACACTACAAGATAAGGGAAGCAGGCAACTCAGGATACATCTGTCGCATCTTCTTCAATGATGGGTGTCCAAGTCTCCTGTGACACAGCCAAAGATCAGAGGATATGGACATAGCTCCGGCAAACAGAGGTATGTTCGGGTAATAGAGATCAGCTCGCTCTATACCCCCACCAATGATCTCTCCAGTCTGTCAATCCTGAAAGTAGCAATGATCCTGATCAAAGACCACCCGGCATTTGTGGTCCTTGTAAATGTGGCTCACAGATAGGTGGTTCACTGGAAACTCTGGTGCACAATGAACCTCTCTGATCACCATCTTTTGGGAAGTGCGCACACTTCCAACGGCTGTAATTGAAGATGAGGCTCCATTAGCACTCTAACATCACGGATTCCACATGGATTGACAGGATTCTCTAACCTCTTCATGTCTCCTGTAAGATGTAGGGAGGCACCAGAGTCAACAACCCAAACTCCTCTAACCTCTGTCTTCTTGCTTGATCCTCCTTGGGAGGCACATGCACACCCTTGTTGGACTGAAATAGGGCCACCAACCAATCAAAGAACATACATCTTGCACGAGAGAAGACTCATCGTGCTTAAGGCAAAAGCCTTCATCATCCATGGCGAGAGAAGACTCATCACCATCCATATTGGGTGTGAGAGAAGACTCATCATTCTTCTCAAAAAGAGGCCAACAGACGACCAGATGCGACGCCAGATCAATCCATCAACGAAGGGAGGAGCCGACAGGCCAAGGATAGCGGCGGCGCCCTCGCCGACAGCGCTGCTAGCAGCAGCAGCCTCACCGACTATGCTGCTAGAGGTGAGGGTAGGGGCGACGACAACGACGGCGACGTTGGGAGAGATCTATCCCAGGTTGCTACTATTGCTTCCTTGATCCTTCCTTGATTCCTTAATTGAATCACCATCTAGTTGGTGATTCAATCATGTCTTAGGGTGGATATTTGGTGGGATATCGGAGCACTGGCCTAAGACCACTACTCTGATACCATGTGAGATGAAAATAGACTTCCTTATTCACCAAAGAAACCCTAGCATCTCTTTTATATTAGAGAGGTTTGGGTAATTATGAAGTCAGCCAAAAATGCATTAAAATGACAAGTAAGTCCCTAGTCTCAACACGTAGCAATGTCTCCTATTACATCTACAAAGACAATAAAGAAGCTCCCACCGTCTATAGTCATCACACTACTAAATTCGCAAATGCTTATGTGCACTGATTCTAGAATCTTAATGTCCTTGGTCATAAGACAAAACCATTTTTGGGTTTGTTTTGCTTGCACATATCATATGTAACCTCATCTAATAGAGTAAGAAATTTACATGACCTAATCTACAATGCTATAAATCATATTCAACATTGGAAACAAAGTAAAGATAAAATCTACAACCAAATTCGATTAATGCTTCAAAAGAACCAACATTGTTAAGTCCAATTCTAAATAACAGATCACTACACATCCTTCTAGAAAATCTCATGCCTCAAAAGTACCATTTTATTACGATTAAATTTAACCAAATCCCTCCCTAACAAGTAAACAATCAGATTAGAGATTAGACATTATTTCTGGAAGATGCAACACCTTAGTCCAAACTCATTTAGAGATCCTCAGCTCAAATCGTCAAACCCAAGCATTTATATCCCATCATCTTTGTCTTAACCAAGGATACCTAATAAGACAACGATGACCTACCAACACAAACATATATATTTGCCCTGGAATCAACAAGTCAATCATTAGGCTCATTGATAGTATAATGTTTAGGGTCCGTTTAGACATACTCCTTAATGAACTCACCTCCATCACTGAGCACATTCACCTAAGGATAGCTTTTGTGGATTTCTGTTGAGCTTTCAGAGGACAGTCCTAACACCCAACCTGTCTATAAAGCCAATGGGACTTATTCTCAGTTTTTTCTGGAGTTTAGGTTAGAGCTTAGCTTTCTTATTTTTTCCCTTATTTTCTGTGCCCTTTGAGATCACCATGTTAACCTTACTAAACATCAACAAGCATCACTAGTTCCCATTTCCTATGCTCCTTTACGGCTTTCATCAGCATTGGAGCAAAGAAATTCTCACTTTGCTATGTTTAAGGGACATTCCAAAGACTTACAGGACTTCAAAATTTTCTCAATAGTCGGCATCACCTAAAGCTTCCCTACAAGTTTCATTTCAATTTCCATCAAGCCATGGAGGAATAACAAAAATCTGTAAGAAACTAACTTGCCCTTAACCATTTGTAATTTCAGCAACTTTGCAAACGACTATTTTTCAATAACGAAGACTTTTATATTAAATTTTCTACCAAGTTCCTCCCAAAAACTGCCCCAGCCTGGCAAACCAAGACATGTGCATCTGTGTTTGACACCATGAAAATAATGCAGACACATCCCCCCCACCGATGCTCAAATGGGTTTAAAGAGAACGCCGATTTTTATTTCCAATGAAGAATTTTCTCATCTATTCATGAGAATAAAAAAAACTCTCCACATTGAGTTAAGAATTGTATTCACAATTTTGGATTTCTCACAAAATTTGACCAGTGCCTCTATGAAAGTAACAAAACCAACCCTCTGATGTCAAAAGTAATACATGGCTTCCCTTCCTCATTTTGTACAGGATATTTAATACTAATAATATGCAATCAAAGGTTAAAGGATTGCAAAGCTTATTAGCCTCAGGAGTGCTTTAATTTCTGTCATGTAACCCTTAATATTTTGTTTGATTGGGAAGAAACTTTGACAAACATTATACAAACAACTATAAATATGTAGAAAATAGGCATTGTTATTTAGTGTTAGCATCACATCCTGCAAAATGTAAAACAAGCATTCTGCAACGAATTAAAGCCATTTATCTCCAATGAGAATGTGGTGTTATCATCTGTTACAAGTAGCATAATTGGGAATAAAGAGGTCCACAGATATATCTATTTACAAGTGGATATTGGTACAGTACCACACCCAATCTTTTTTGGTTCCAAAAAGACAGCCCCAACAATGGGCAAAGCTGCATAAGAAGTCTTCATGTAATTTGAAAATGTTGGAGAAAATGAAGCATCTTATTGAAATTAGGAGTCCTAACCCCTCATATATAGAGAGTAGAATTACAAAATTATATAAAAGACCCAACAGAAATATAACACTAACTAACAAGAACATAAATTAACTAAAACTCTCAAACTTAAATTAAATTGACCCAAACCTAATACAATAGGACTCAACTATCTAACACTGTAACACTCCCCCTCAAGTTGAAGCGTAAATGACAATCACATCCAACTTGTTACAGTAGACAAAATGCAACTCCCTCTCAATGAAGACATCTTTTGACTACAGGAGCAGACAAGTAGCAAGTTGGAGGAGACAATCCTAAGCAATAGTAGTAAGCAGGTAGAAGTGGGAGGCAATCCCAAGCAGCTAGCAATTCGAGAGACCATCCCAAGCAGAAATAGTAGTAGCAGGCAACAAGAAATAATTGGAGATGAGAACCTCTCTCAAATCCCCTACCAGATGGCTCACTCCTCAATAGAGTTCTCAAGCGTTCCAACTCCTTAGCAATGAATGACAAAAGAGATTGTTTTGCAGTAGCCTCAGTAGTAGACATCTCAACAGCCCAAGTGGGCTTCCCAAACTTCTCCTATCACTTCTCAAAAGGGTGGTTCATCCTTTTGCAGTGAGTGTAAGGAGAGTAGATACGATAGTCTCGTCCACAACCACCAGAACGATCACCTCTTTCTCCAAAGGCAATGACGACAGAAGCATCAAGAATAGTAGTAGGAGTAGGTGGTGCATCAATGTCAATCTTCTGGAGGCAGTTGTAGACAATCTCTAGATCAAGCATTGAGTCTGAAGATAGGATATAATCTCTGGCCAACTAGTACTGTGGTGCAAGGCCATCCAAAAAGCGATAAGTCTACCACTCTGCTCATTCTGGAACTTGCTTCTCATAGCATGCATGTTATATGACAACGAGTTCCTCAAATAGGCCCTCTAAAGTAATGAAATACTCAACCATGGAGTCATGGACATATCAGCTTAGTATTCTAGATATGCCTATAGATATCGACGTGTCAGGAACTGCTTGTCTAAAAGGAGTATCTCATCTCCAGAGTCTCTCAGATTCCCTTAGATGTCTTCTTGTACAGCATATTCACAGGAATCTTTGAATCTCTACTATTCATCAGCCAATTCATAACCAAGTAGTTGTCCTTCTACTTCTTGTATTTCACTACATCTTTGGGATTAGGCGCCCTTTTGGTCAACACATGCAGTCGACCTTGTCTGCCAATGATTTTGCACATAAGAGCATGTACTTCACACGCATAAAGGTGGAGGATCGAATTCAAATCATGTGTATAGCACTATATGCGTACTAGATGCAGTACCCAAAGATTGGAGGAAACAATAAGACCAAAGGATCGCAAGAGCCCTAATCCACAAGAATTCGATCAAGGAATTCGATTGGGGGGGGGATACCAGTAGAGATAGGAGTCCAGCTTAGGAGGAAGCCCCAAAATTCGAAACTGGATTAGGACCAAGTGGCCACATAGAAGCTAAGCAACGCTACATCTGAACATTGGAGGGCCTAACAACACGAAGCAATAGTGAAGGTCGATGCGTGCCCCTCAAAGTTGAGATCTGGTGTGGACGACGATGTTAAGCCCCTAATGATGGCAAAGGAGAAGCTAGGCAGCAATGGTGAAGAAGGGTTCGAGCGACGTTGTACGACCATTGTAAAGGCCAAGGTAGAGCCCAACATAGGTTGTTAGGCTCGAACTCAAGCGCTATCGACGAGGCAATGGGAAAGAACGACTAGTGGCAAATCCCAAAGGGGTTGCCTAGTTGGGAGAGCCAACTAGACAGGAGTTGGTGGCCTAGTGACACCACCGGTGATCCTTAAAAACCCTAAGGCTAGGGTTTTCTCCTTTCTTTTCCCTCTTCTTTCATTTTTTTTAATTTTTTCTTGTTGTGGAAAAAAGAAAAGAAGAGATCAAGGGGGTACAGCGCATCTACTTAAGACCATTGTTCTAATACCATATTAGAGAAAATGGAGCATCTTATTGATGTTAGGAACCCTAATCTCTCTTATATAGAAAGTAGGGTTAGAAAATTTACATAAAAGATCTAACAAGAATATAAAACTAACTACAAGATGATAAACTAACTAGCACTCTCAAACCTAAACTCAATTGACTCAAACCTAACGTAATAGGGCTCATTAATAAGAAAAGAGATTATCATCCATTACTGGCTCTTATGGAAAAGGCAAAGCATATACTCCTTGACTCCAACATTATGGCAATATATTGAGTGAGTAACAAACATTCTCTTTTTTTTTTTGAAAGGAAAGTGGCGGCTACCAGCAGTCAATAACCATTCACTATATAAACAAATTTTGTTAGGAGAGTAACAAACAGTAAGTTAAGCACACCTCGACCAATCAATGTGCTCAAAAAAATTAAATTAAATTGCAGCAACATCATTTCTTTCTGGATAAATGAGCAACAAGTTAACAAAGATGTTTCTAACAAGCTAGAACAAAGTGAAGGGGAAAAGAAGATATCCATGGTCGTAGAGAATGAAATTTACTATAGAAGATAATACATGCTAAACACCAATTCAGGAAAATTAACAACTTGATATATTCATGTATTGAAAAGGAGCGAAGGAGAATATTGAAGTGATATGGAGGAAATTCACCTTATCTGCGACACCTTTCAATCTTTTTGCTGCCATTAATGGGAAGAATGAGTATGAAAGAGCTACTGAACTGCGATTATTTCGATCCTTGCACTCCATAAACCTGGAAATTGCTATTGCGAGAAAGTTTAGTATTCACAACCGATCATTAAGAAAGAAGAGGTTAGTTCATGGAAGGCAAACAGCTAAATCTCACCAAGAAAGAAGGTTTGCAGTGCGGTTGATCAGCAAAGCATTCGAATAAATCTCATTATCTCTAAGTTCAACACGAGAAACTCCCTCAACATGAGCAATCCCTCTATCTTTCAGATTCATTGCTGTTGACAGTACCTGATACCACACATTGGAATTGTCCAAGATAACATGCACCTTTTCGGACATGCGGTTCAGATCATATAAGGAATCCATGGCACATGAATTAGCTGCCCATCTAACAAAAAGAGGGGCACCTATCATTTACTTTAGCAAAAACAACGAGAAGCCAAGTATGTTTTTTGATTTAAATGTAACTACATTGTTGCAACTTTGGTAGGTAAAACAACAGGCTATATTTACACTATCCATAAGGCTCTGATGGAAGCAACAAAAATTGGGCAATATTGGAAGTATGACCAATATAATACTTTCCACAATCATTTAGAAATAAAAAAGTAAGAGTTTACATTTGATAAATAGAAAGGAAACAAAATAACATAGCCAATGATAGCTACAAAAAACAGCAATGACACACAAAAAGGGGACAAATTGTTGATTCTATGTATGTAGACAGTACAGAACATGTGGAATAAGTGGGGATTTTCACCATCCTTGCTTGGCTGATGGGTTGGTGTTCAATGCTAGAAGTAGTGGCCCTAGTTCATGTGGAGGAATCTTGTGCAGGATCCAGGAACATGATCTAATGTCAATGGCACTTAGTCATGCGTGATTATGAGTAAGGGAAAACTAATCACGACGTTGCCTCAAAATGTGGATAACTTGAGGAATGAGCCACAGGTGTATCATTTAGTCTAGAGAGGTACAAGGCATGCCAGTAATGCTTCAATTGGCAAAAATTTCTCAAGGTTTGAGGTATTGTAGAAGGCACACCTTTAGCGAGCTCTAACCTCAGGTGCAAACTAAATACTTCTTTTGGCCAAAGTGCACCTTGAGGCACAAGCGATGTGGATCAAGGTGGTGTTCTGCATGGGAGGCAAGGTATTTTTCTTAACAAAATATGCAGAAGTTTTATCAATCATGCTATCTGATTGGCGAAAACCTAAAAGTTCATAATGCACACATTACAAGTGTTTCATGCTTGGGGTTAGCTCTGAAAGATTTGGTTAAAAGACGAGCAAGGGTGGTGTTGCCCTTGGATTGTGCCCCCTTTAAGTGGAGGCTTGACTTCAAGGTGTTTCTCCTAAAGGAGATCTCAAGGGAACCTGGTTCTCAACTTGAATTGGGGGAAGATTTTTAACTGTCATTCATTGTCCTTTGTGAGAGGTTACCTGTTTGGGGATAAATAATATTAATATTCTCAGGTTGATGCACTGAATGAGCCTCCAGCTGCCTTTATTGTACCCTGTCCAAGGAAAGGATGCCCTTACCTGGGCTAGAAGTTCATGCCAGATGTGAATTTCTTCAATGCAACACCTGTCCTAGATTCTTTTTTGTTCACCGGTTAGCCTTAAACACTCTAAATTGTGGTTAGCATAGCATTAGTATGAAGTTCGGGGCAAGAAAAATACCCTCCTCATTGATGCCACTCCCATAAGATATTTGTCTTCGAGCCACGATTCTCCGCAGTTAACATGAAAGGCATCAAATCTTCTAAACAAAGTCATGAATTGTCTCAAGGCATAGAATTCTCTTTAGATATAAATGAATACGGACAAGCACGAAGATCCAGAAAACGAATATTCCACGTATTTTGAGTCGGAAACCATCGGCAAGAGAGTAAAAGCGCGTGGTACCTTTCCTCGGAAGTGTTGTCGTCCTGGGAGGGATGGAGGATGCCCTTCTTGTTGTGAATGGGGTTTACGCACATCCTCGATGGCATCACCAACACCCTGCAACAACAACAACAACAACAAATTTCTTTCTCTTCCTTTAAAAAACAAAAAAATCTGAAGAGGTGGGGAGGTAGTAAGAGAGAAGAGAGAGCTTCTATGATGATGATGATAGTAATAATAAAAGGCAGCCACCTGTTGAGGAAGAGGGCTTCCTCGAGGGCGCAGCGGAGGCTGGACTCCTGGTGTCCCAAACCCTCGCAGGAGTCGCAGTGCTTCCCAGGGCAGTCGACTCTCCTACCCCAATACAGGTACCTCCTCTTCTCCACCCAATCCGACGACGATGATGACGCCGCGACCACCACCTCGTCGTGGTCCTCCTCCTCCTCCTTCTTATTCTTATTATTATTAACATTCTTCTCCTTAACCCCATCAGCATATGCGACGTCAGCATCACCACTGCTGCCATAGTGAGCGAAGGTGAACGCCAAGAAGAAGCCGATGACGAGGACGGCGGACAAAAGGAGGAGGATGCTGGTGGATCTCGGCCAGGAGTTCTGCTGCTGCTGTCTTCTGCTGCTGCTCTTTGACGTTGGGAACTTCCACCTGCTCTGGATCCCCATTCTCACTCTCTCTCTCTCTCTCTCTCTCTCTCTCTCTCTCCGAGTGCGCGTGTCTGGAGGGGCCGCGTGTGATGATGAATGGATTCCTAAGGTGAGGTGTATCTATGTATATTTTAACAACGGATCCCAAATGCAGGCCAAGCAACCACGCCGGGCTTCTCCGATTCGGTCGTTGGAATGCAGCTCATGGAAGAAAGTGGTCCAACAAGAGGCGATCCACGTCATAGAAAGGTTGGAAGAGTAATCCATGCCTGCTTTTGCTGTGACATTCCAGGTTCGCATTGTTCACTGCTTTCCTTGGAGATTTGAGCTATGGTAGATGGATATCATTATCCTCGTTGGAGTTAACGCTTAGACTACATATGTAGATGGGATCATCGTGTATAATGAATGTAAGACATCCACCTTTATCCTATGATCACGCTTTCTTTCGTTATACTTTTTATTCAAGTTCATAAATATTGAATGAGACGAAGCATATTTTCCTTACAAACATACATGCAAAACTTCGCCAGCAACAAAAGTGCTTTCGATTGGAGCGAGAACCATATTGAGTGTGATACATTCGAGTCCTGAATTGCTATCAGGGTGATTAGAATTGTTTAATAGTTTAATTTCTATTTTCACATTGAATGCCAATTAGTGATGGTACGATTTCAACATCAAAACTGGCACTTTAAGTCGGGTGAAAAAATAAAGAAAAGTAGGACATTATTATAATTGTTGTAGGTAAAAAAATAAAATAAAATCATTCTAGCTGGTATCATTTACATCATCATTCATATATAACATCATCAATTGTATATATTTACACAAGAACCATTACAAAGTCCAAACTAAATATTTACAATGAAAGCTATACCCAATCTTAATATTTACAAAGATAGACAAAATAAACAAAGTACAAAATCTCTCGCAACGGTGTAAAAAAGTACAAGTCAAACTGCTAATAGCTACTCCTCCAAGTCATCTCGAGGCCTAAACCCTATATAGCAAATGGCTTGGTGGAGGAGACAAACAGTATTCATGAACTCAAAGATCAAGTCCAACGGTGGTGTAGGGGGTGGGTCCGCCAATGTCCTTGGATGTTGAAGCTTCAGCATCTTCATCTTGAGGCACCATAACGCTCAGTAGAAGCGATGTCCTGCCAATTTAAATATCAACATTGCTCCCAATTCATTCTAAAGTTGTTGCTCCATGATGACATCTTGCCCCCAAAAATAGATCACAGCTCACAAGTAGAGATGGGCCAAGTGATCCAATAGGGATAAGAAAATGTGTAAACAACAGAAAAGGGGTACTTTAGAGGTGTCTACTTAATTTGAGTATTCAACCTTATGAACTCCTAAATTCACAAAGTTGTGGTGTTTCAATTTATAGATTGATGAGAGACTCATCATGGCTCCTAATTCATCATTATTAGCTAATTTTTCTAGTTAAATTATTAATGAATAACACTATATTAGGGTTAATTATATATTTAAGGTAATAATAGTAAGGACCTTATTTATATGTTAAAATACCTAAATTAAGGATTAACAATAAATGCTTAATTAATAAATGGGACTCAAATCAAAGCATTTAGCTATATATAAGTATTAGATTTAACTTATATAATTCATAATATCTAAGTTGTTAATTAACTTAATAATGTTAAGTACTTAAATAAATATAGCCAAAGAGGATAAAAATATAATCTCATGTATTATTTACAGTATTTATAATTATATATAAAAAGTGTAAAAATAAATAATTTAATTTAAGCCTTAAAACTTACTATTTGCATTTTAGTCCTTAATTTCTAATTCAATTGAGTCCTTTCATTATTTTTAGGTCCTTTATGTATTACATATAGGTCCCTCCCACATCTTCTTCATCTCCTTCTTTAACACCCAATGTTCATCGATGACCAAAGTCACCAATGACCGTACATCCCACGTTTATCCTTCTCATCCATGGCTGTAGAGCTCCGCTCCAACAACCTTGTCTCATCCAACGACTCAGATGAGCCTTTTGTCCTAA
The DNA here is from genome assembly GCA_037157565.1 of Thalassia testudinum. NCBI lineage: Eukaryota > Viridiplantae > Streptophyta > Magnoliopsida > Alismatales > Hydrocharitaceae > Thalassia > Thalassia testudinum. The sequence continues at coordinate 4,696,777 of JAZHRO010000062.1, read as the reverse complement.
TTCCTTAGCATGGTAACTTCACCATTGTCGGATACGACAATGGTGATTCAGGCGTATCTAGATGGTTTTCCATCTAAATTCAAGGTCTAAGAGCTCTGCCTCACCTATAAATACTACCCTACCCCCTCCGATCACGAGGTCGGTCCCCTTCTTCTGCCATTGAGGCTGATAATAGGATATTCTTCTTCAATCTCCGACGACCTCTCACCTCTCTTTCAGACCAATTCCAACGGAGCTGATCGCCTCCCTCACCCTCCTTCCTCTCCTCCATCTTGCCAACGACGTTGGAGCACCTCACACCTTCTACAACACTTTCACCTTCTCGCTGGAGCTCTTCTCAACTCTTCTAGTTTCTTCTTGACTCTGGCATGCCAAAGCTAATGTCCCTCACCTCCATTCGTCCAAGTAGCTTTAGCTCTTAGGCATAGCTTCTAGGTTAGGTTTAGGCGAGTAATTGTAGGAGTAGGCTTAAGATTGATTTATACTTCTCATCACCTTCTCTGACACCAGCAAGGCCAACTTCGGCCTTGTTTGGCCTTCAATTCACCAAATGCACTTCCTTTTCACCTTTCTTATTATTCCACGATCACATTCCACTTCCTTTTCACTTCAATTAGCTTTTACAGTCTAAACAGCCAAATTGTCTCAACCTCCAGATTCCATTATCTATAATGGTATTTCAAAGGAGTTTCTTCATCTAATCAAACCACATCTACACCTTCGTAATCATCCCAGGAACAATTCCCCTCACCTATTCAAGTGAGACAATGTCTCTTGAGTTCTGATGAATTAGATGTGTTGATTTGAGGAAATTTAGATTAAAACTTTTCTCAGTGATTAATTAGCTTATCTGATAATCATTTGTTGTTTTTGAGGCCATAAGGATTCTTTTGAGATATGTCTTGATGAATTTCATAAAGATTTTAGTTATGTGACCAAATCTAGTGATCACCGAAGCTCCATTGAGCTTCGACGACTCAATCTTTGATGAATACTATTTAAATCACTTCCAAAAGTTCCAGATCACTCGGTTTTATCCTACTAATCATTTTCCACACATTAGATTCAAGTATCATTGATTATCCTAACCTGAGCATAGTTGTCTTCCTCAACTCTAACAGAGTTGAGGAAGTCAATCCCCTTTATCTCAATCCTTCATAATAGGTTCATGAGATTCAATGAGATTCTCTGAGTTCTAAACAACCCTTAGATAGGTTGTTTACATTCCAAGTAATTGTGCCGAACATCCTTCCTTTGGAACTCAGGTAGAGACTTTAGAACTACATGCTTCAGTGATCAATTTCCTTGTTTAATGATTCCACTGAGTTCTTGAGGACAATTAGAGTCAATCTGCACTAGTCATTTGACCTGACTTGAAATAGAACTTAAAATCAACTTTTAGCTTAGTAGGGTCAACTCTAGATTGCTGACAAAGTACATTGCTTCTGAGCTTATGTTTAATAGTCGCAGTGTGTTTTTAATGTTGTTGGGAGATGATCAGAATCATTTTTACGAAGAATTAATATTGTTTTAGTTTGTTAAGGGTCTCTTATGTATTTTGGGTCTCGATGACCTGCAGTTGAGATCCTTTGAGCTCAGGTTGAAATTCCATGCTCTATAGAGTTTAATTGAGTTGTTTTGATCCTCACGAAGGTCTGTAGAATTGATCTAGAAGCTCTTAGCTATCAATTGGATTCATTTTTGAGTCCCAAACCTTGTTTTTATAGACCTGTAAGTTGAGAAGAAGCTTTCTGGATGTTTTAAGGTTTGAGAAGTTTTTCTCTAAGCTTCTTTACCATTTTGGAACATTTAGGCATTGTGAGATCCTCACTGGTTACAAGAGAGAGAGAGAGACTTAGGACTTTAGATAGCTCTACAGGTGAAGAGGAAGTTGTTGCAGTAGTCTAGCAATGGCGAGTAGCCCTTTTTGGAGCTTGAACTAGAGCAGGTCTTGAGTTCAAATCAAGCAATTGAATGTGGCAATCAACAACCCTATGATAGATCTATAGATTTGGGCAAGTGATTCAAGAAGATCATCTGAAGAGCATTGGGAATCAAGTCATGAAGTTGGACCTAGAAGCAGGTGAGAGCTAGAAGAATTGGGCAAACATAATCCCACCTTAGAAATGCAGGAGTGCTTGAAGGCATATAAAAGGAATTGCCACATATGCCGTTTAGTCGTCATAAGCATAGGGCGTGAGCGAGCATGTGTGTGTGCTTGTGTGTGTGATGATGTGGCTCTGCGGAGCGACCTCCAGGCACCAGGTGGGAGGATATGATGGTGACACGTGACCTAGTAGTGGTATCAATCCAGCTATCGTAGCTGTTGATCCTACGAAATGGCACAAAGAGCCTGATCCTTTTTGGTTAAGTGTTCTTTAAGTGTTGAAAACACTCAGAGGGCTCTGTGAAGGCTTTGTGAGCGTGAATTGAAGGTTGCTGTGTTAGCCTTAGTATTAAACGAAATAAGCCTTAGTTGTTGATAATCAAATGTGATTAAAGGTTGTTTCAAAACAACATTCTTTGTATAAATTTCTTTTTTAGAATTCAATGCAAAATCTTTCTTTTTATCATGGAATGATTGCCATGTTATTAATGTTCATTCTTATGCAATTATTCATGTGGATAACATATTGTAATAATTAAGTAGTTATTTAGTTATTGTAACGACCCGATTCCTGAGTCCCTACGAGACACGAGAATCGGGCTGACTCGACTAGTCCCAAGACCTAGTCGTCCAACGAGGAAGTAACCAAAAGAGCAGTAAAATAAACCACATTCAGCATGAATATAACTAGCAGTAATAAAATACAGCAGTAAGAAAAGGAACTACTACAGTATACACCACCACAATAGTAGAACAACAAATATGTACATAACATGAAGTTTACAATAAAGAAGTACAAGGAGTAACAAGGAAACTACTCACTACAGTGGCAGAAAGTACAAAAAGAACTGCGGGTAACTCTACTGGACCCTACTCGGCCCAACGTCCTCTGCAGCCGCTGACCCTGGCTGCTCAACACCTGGTCCTGAAAAGTAACGAGTGTAACACGTCAGCGAAACGCTGAGTAGAGTGGCAGCTAAAAACTAAAGAAGCAGTAGAGTGTACAGTAGCTGTTATATTTTACTTTCTTTATTTACGTCCTTCTATTCTTTCACGATTTATTTATTTCTCAGATCCTTCACTTGATCTCGAATGTTCCTCGTGGGAACGATCTTGATTGTAGTCTTTTCCGAAAAGTAGAAGTAACACGTGGTGCTCTCCTGGCCGGGAGAGTCCCCCGTGGTGGTCCTACCCTCAGTTAACCACCCCAAGGTCGCTGACAGACGTAACGGTGACTACGGCACGCGCGATAAGCGCACGGGTAGCTACCCCGCACTGGCACGCGGTCAGTCGTTTCCGTTAATGGGTGCGCTCAAAATACAGCACGGAACCAGTATAGGGCAGAACCCTCTCAGTAACAGGGGTCCAACCCCTCCACAGTCCGCGCACCCTCGCCTGACTACCCTGGTTTGACCAGTGTGCCAAACAAGTCGGTGTAGGAGGCTAGTAGAACCTCGGGGCCCGTGGGGTAGCTAGTGCTCTCCCTACACTAGTAGCTCTCCTCGGTACTGCGTACGCGAGGGTCAGCAAGTCGGTGTACAGTGGCCAAACCCACCCTGGTCTCAACCTGAGGGCGGCAAGCTCCCCTCTACACTAAGAGGTAATGTGTGCTCTCTTTGGTACCACGTACCCAAGAGACAACACACTTCCCTGTTCCACTTTCTCAGTTCTGTTCCATTCTCTTTCCCAGAGTTCTACTCCTAATTCCCCGTAGGGTTCGTATTCTTTTATTTGGCCATTGTAGGTTTCACTGTTCCAGTCTTACGTTCATACAACCCATATTCTTAATCATAATTATTCATTCATGACAAGCAGCTATTAATTTACAGGCAGCTATCATTTCCTTTCCACTTTTCCAAGACTGCAATATATGTATATGTTCCACTAGTTTTCTAGTACTTGGATTCATGCCGTACCCTAGGATCTATCATTCAATCTAGTTTCTCAGTCCTAGGGTTCATGCAATGCCCTAGACTCTGTTAATTGTTCCACAATTATAACAAATTATGCTAATTAATTAAAAGCCACTCTACTAGCTACAACGGGAGTACTGGGGGCGTGGTCGGAAGTCCCGCGCGCCTCCGCAACCCCCAAGACTGCAATGGAATGGGGTCCTAACACAAGGGTCAAACACAAGGAGTTTCTCAGAACGGTATATAATTACTGTAAACAGGTAGAGGATTTTATTCTGGAAAGAACGGAACTCGAAACGCGAAAAACAGACTCCGAACGGGCCCTAAACGGGTCGAAAACGACGAAACTGGCCAAAATCAGACGTCTGGAACCTCTTCCAGATGTCTTAAAATGTGGGTCAGAGTGTACCTTCGCTCTGTGTAGTCCTTCAGACATCCAGAAGCCTGCGGGGGAGTCTGGCTTAGTTCCCAGACGTCCGATGGTCACCCTGGACGTCTGGAAGTCCTTCCCGTCGTCTGGCACTGCAGCCAGACGTTCGATTCACGTGGGATGGCGAGTCCTCGCGCCCTCCCGAGCAGAACCTGCACGCACCCACCCTACTCTTAGCACGACGGTTCGCAGACGAAGGCGCAGCGAACGGCCGCATGGCCGTACACGCGAAAAAGGAATAGGATAGAAATATCTTACCGGACAAACATCTGGACAGTCCTCTAGACGTCTTCACCGTCATCTGGTCGTAAGCCCAGGCGTCTGATTCTGGAAAATTTTCCAGAATCAGAGTCCGACTCGCTCTCCGCCCGCGACGCATGGCCGTGCCGCTCCCCATCTGCCTGTTGCCCGAGCTGTAGCAGCCCCTCCGCGACACTCCACGCCCGCTGCTCCCCCGCCAGCCGACTCTAGCTGCCCCGGCAAGCTCGAGCCCTCACGGTCGAGCGTCTTCTTCTCGCAACACCCCCTCCCGCACACTCGCCGCGGCCGTTGCTGCCACCGCTCACTTGCTCGCTCGCGCTCTCGCACCGGCAGGGAGAAGGAGAAGAGGACAACTGAGGAGATGAGGGTGAGGGAGAGGGCGAGGGGCCTTATAAGGTCGCGCGGGGAGAGAGAGAGAAAGGAGCTGTGCCCTGCAGGAGGAGAGAGGGAAGAAAGAAAGAAGAGAGCGACGGGCATGCGCACACAGACGCAACCCCGTACGTCGCAAAAATTTAATACCAGACGTCTGGAAAAGGTTCCAGACGTCTGGTCAGACGTCCGGGCCACTTCCCAGACGTCTTAAAAACCCATCTTGAGGCCATGTTCGTAACAGTTATGTAGTAAATTAGTATAGTTAACTTATACTATAGCTATATTTATACTATATTAATTAAGTATTAAGTAGTAGTATAATCTAAGTAGTAATCTTAAGTAGCTTAGTAATTATAATGTAATTCATGTAGTAGTTAAGTTAGTATTATGCTTATAGTTTAATTAAGCAAATCTAGTATCTATTTAGACTAACTAAAGTAAGTATAACTTAATAATTAAGTTCTAGCTTAGTATTTATAATGACCAAGTATTAATTGAGTAAGTTATTTAAGTAATTTAAGTATATAGTAAATTATGAGTAAGTTATAAATAGTAAGTATATGTTTATAATAGGAATTGAGTAAGTTATATAAGTACTATTTATATAAGTTAAGTATATAATAGCTATTTAATTATGGTAAATAAAGATAAGAATAATTTAAGAATAAATGGTGAATTTTATGCTTAAATTATCCTCCTAGCGAACGACTTAGACTTAACCAATATAAATTTATAAAATGTGTCAATTACCTTACTCGCTATACTATAACTTAACAATGACTAATTAACTATGTAAGGTAGTTGTATACCACAAATCCATCTAAATATGATCGATTTGTCAAATTTAATTCTCTTTCATAGGTTGATTTATTTGACAATAACCTCTCAACTTATGGACCTAATAGTTTACTAAGGTATCTCTTATATCCTAAAGCACCTAAAACACTCAGATAAGGCCCTTATTGGGGTTGTCAACTGTTACGACCCGATTCTTGAATCCCTACGAGACACGAGAATCGAACCGACTCGACTGATCCCAAGACCCAGCCATCCAACGAGAAAAAAACCAAAAGAGCAGTAAAATAAACCATATTCACCATGTCTATAACTAGCAGTAACAAAATACAGCGGTAAAGAAAAAAACTATTACAGTACACACCACCACAACAGTAGAGAAATAACAGGTACATAAATATGATGCTTACAATAGAAGAGTACAGTGGTAACAGAAAAATACTCACTACACAAAAGAAACGGTACAGTAGGTACTACACAAGACTACTGGGCTCTACTACGCCCAGCTCCCTCTGCAGCCGCCGGCTCTAGCTGCTCAACACCTGGTCCTGAAAAGGTGACAAAGGTGACACGTCAGCAAAACGCTGAGTATAGTGGCAACCAAAAGCTAAGAAAAATAGTAAGGTGGACAGTAGCTGTTATTTTTAATCTCTTTCTTTATTTTTCCATTTACCCATTCTTGAATTATTCCTCAGATCTTTCTCTTGATCTCGAATGTTCCTCGTGGGAACGATCTTGATCGCAGTCTTTTCCGAAAAGTAGAAGTAACACGTGGTGCTCTCCTGGCCGGGAGAGTCCCCCGTCCTGGTCCTACCCTCAGTCAACCACCCCAAGGTCACTGACAGACGTAACGGTGACTACGGCACGTGCGATAAACGCACGGGTAGCTACCCCGCACTGGCACGCGATCAGTCGTTTCCGTTAACGGGTGCGCCCCAAAGCATAGCACGGAACCAGTATAGGGTAGAGTCCTCTCAGTAACAGGGGTCTAGCCCCTCCACAGTAACCAAACAGCGATCTTGCCCCTTCACAGTCCGCGCACCCTTGCCTGACTACCCTGGTTTGCCCAGTGGGCCTAACAAGTCGGTGTAGGAAGGCTAGCAGAACCCCGGGGCCCGTGGGGTGGCTAGTGCTCTCCTTACACTAGTAGCTCTCCTCTGTACTGTGTACGCGAGGGCCAAAAGTCGATACAAAGTGGCCAGAGCTAACCCCGGGTCCCTGGGGCGGCTAGCTCTGCTCTACACTAAACAGGGGGACAGTCGCTCTCCTTGGTACTCGATACTCAAGGGCCAGCTCACTTCCCCAATTCTATTCCATTCACCTCTCAGGAGTTCTACTCCAAATTCCCTGTACGGTTCATGATAATATTTCTTTAACTAAGCCAATTTAGGTTTCATCATTTCAGCTTTATTCTCATATAGCCCATGTTCTCAACAGTTAATATCCATTCATAAACAAGCAACTATTATTCAATTACAGGCAATTATCATTTTTCTTTCTACTTTTCCAAGACTGCAATTCATATATTCGCGACATTCGTTTCGGTGCTTTCCGTTCATAGGGTTCATGCCACACCCTAGGATCTATCATTCAATCTAGTTTTCCAGTCCTAGGATTCATGCCATACCCTAGGATTTATAATTCAATCTAATTTTCCAATCCTAGGGTTCATGCCATACCTTAGAATCTATTAATTATATCACAAGTTCATAAATGTTGGTAAATATTTAAAGGGAGCCACTCTACCCGCAAAATTGGGAGTACTGGGGGCGTGATCGGTAAGCCCGTGCGCCTCCGTAACCCCCAGAGCCGCAACGGAATGGGATCCTAACATAAGGATCAACACAAGGAATTACTCAGAACAAGATACAAATACTGTAAATAGGTAGAGGAACTAATTCTGAGAAGAACGAAACTTGAAACGAGGAAAACAGACTTCGAACGGACCCTAAACGGGTCAAAAACGACAAGTCTACCCAAAATCAGACGTCTGGAACATCTTCCAGATGTCTTAAACGACGGTTCAGGTCATACCTTGTTCCTGCGTGGTCCTTCAGACGTCCATAATCCCACTGAACCGTCTGGACTTAGTTTCCAGATGTCCGACCGCCTTTTCGGACGTCTGGAGACCCTCTTCGTCGTCTGTTGTTGTGCCCAGACGTCCGATATATGTGGGAGGGCGTGCCCTTGTACCTTCCCGAATGAGACCTACACGCATACGCGACTGTCCTTCAACACGAAAACGAGGCAGAACCCTTCGGTGGAACGGCTGCATGGCCGTACACACGAAAGAAGAAGGGAAGGAAAATATCGTGCCTTTCAGACGTCTAGACCTTCCTCCAGACGTCTCCCACGTTGTCTGGACGTATGTCCAGACGTCTGATTCTGGGAAATTTTCCCAGAATCATGACCTCCTCGCCCTCCGCTTGCTGCGCACGGCCGTGCCACGCCGCGCTTGCCTGCTGCCTGAGCTACAGCAGCACCTCCCCAGCGCCAGGCTACTGCTACGCGCCAGCCGGCCGGCTCTGGTTACTTCGGCGAGCCCGCACCCTCGTGCTCCAACTCCCTCCCTCTCGCTGCACCCCTCCTCCCCGCGCACTCACGGCAGTAGCTGCTACCCTCGCCCGCTCACCCTCACGCTAATAGGAAGAAGGAGAAGAAGAAGGCGGTGGAGTGATGGTGAGGGAGAGGAGAGGGGGTGTATTTGAAGGTGTCGTGGGAAGAGAGAGAAAGAAGGCTGCACCTGCAGGGAGGAAAGAAAGAGAAGAAAGGAGGGCGACGGTTTAGTCTGCGCGCGCATGCGCGCAGATGCGAACCCATACACCGAAAAAATTAATTTTCAGACGTCTGGGAAGGCTTTCAGAAGTTTGACCAGACGCCTGGACCAACTCCCAGATGTCTTAAATGGTGTTTGATGCCGGGGTCATAACATCAACTCCCTTAATTTAGGGTTAGGTCCTTAGTTAATCAATTAGGATCCATTTTAATATAATAAAGGAACTTTATGACTATTTAAGCATAGTTAGGGCTTCTTAGGGCTATTCTGTAAATTATTCATTAACCACTCTAGGACCCTAATTAATCCCAAGATTAAGGTTTCATCTTAATTGCCCATTCCATAAGTGGATATAGGGTCAAAACACTCTCAATCACATGAAACCCACCTAAAACAAGGTTATTTAACGGTATATACTCCTTGTTTAACGTTAAGTAGCTTGTAGGAGCCACTTAATGTTATGCCTAGGCCATCTAAGACAAACTTAACACTAAAGTCTAGAAGTCTAAAATAGAGATCAATTTTGCTTGCAAATGGCCAATTAAATCCCCCAAACTTCATACCAAACCTTGGTTAACCTCAATTATAAACAAAGGGACTTTTCTACAACATTTTGCAAGTAATATCTTGTTGAAATATCAAAAAGTCCCCTATTATTCATCTAATTAAATCAAACACCCAAAAACACTCATTGCATATTAAGATCTCAACATGCAAATATGAATTCAAAGTGCTATCATGTAGTAAACCTAATTGCACATGCAATGGGTTTTTTAAACCCCAAGAATCAATACAAAATATCCAAGGAAGAGAGGAAGGAGTTCCTACGTGATTTTGAGGTTGTTTTCTCCAAATTCTCTACTTCTTAGGTGGATTATTAAGAGTTGCCGCAACACTTCTTCAAAATTCCCTTTCCTTGGCCTTTCTCCTCCTCCTCCTCAAGCCTTTTTTGGTCTTGCTTCTTCAAGAAGAATCCCCACAATAGTTACAACAACTCCTTTCTCCTATTTGCTTCCTTAATTCCTTTTTCAAACCCAAAGAAAGAGAGGAATTAGGGTAGAAAATGTTGAGGAGAGATAAATTTGAGCTTGCCTTCAAGTTAGGGCTTTAATGGAATTCTAAATCAGCTCCTAGCTGCAATCAAATGGAGAGAGATGAGGGGGAGAAGGTAGTGATCATTAGAGATGGGTTGAATTATTGCTTTTGTCACAACAAAACCATGCTTCATAACTTACATGAAACCTATTTATACAGGATGGGTACTTTCCAAGTAACTTCCTCCACCTAATAACTTGGGTTCCAAAGAGGTCCACTATTTTTCTTTCATTACAAAAGGCTCCCCATTGCCATATTTTATGAATGGTAATAAATGATGATTAAGTCACTTACGACATAATTGAACTAATTAAGCTTAAGTACCCCTTACACTAGTATTTAGCATTCTAATTAGAATTTTTAAGCCTAATTAATTATAGGTAAATTCCAACCCTTAAATAGTCATCTTAACAATATCCAATATATTAAAAATATAGTAGTTGCAAGGCTTGTTGGGTAGGCAAAGTAAAAAAAAAGGAATTACACAAGGAATTATGAGTTTGTTGAATAAATGGAGAAATTAGATGCTTCTTATGTTTGGGGGGAAAGCTGGAGTTGAAATAGGTGTTTAGAAGAAAAATGGGGTTACATCGTGGAATTACCGGAGATAAAAAGGAAGAATTAAACATTTTTTGGAATAAGAGGTTCAATTCTGACCTTCTTTACTTATGGAATTTTCATACCCAAACAAGGAATGGATTACACAATTTGCACATCCAAACAAGTCCTCAGTGAATACCAATTTAAATATTATCACATGTTTATCTGATTTGCTATGTTAGTTCGAAACATTTCCACTATTTACAAGGATACCAATTGTGGTGCCCCAGATTTCTAACCTGCCACGCAATCCTATAAATCACTTGTAACACCATGATTTCGTATGCACAAGATACATCTAATAAATGATAACGAAAGTGAGAGGGAAAGATAAACAAGAAACTGATAGCAAAAATGCATGATTTGTAAATTAGGATTTTTATCGTTGTAACACGCAATTCCAATAGCTTTTGAAATTTATAAAAATCGAGTACTTGGAAAGTATTCAGGTCATCCTAAGGAAGGCAGAAATATAATTTTTAATACTCGCTTAAAATTAGGAAATCAACTTTCTTTTTATGATTTTGGAATATAGTATTTTTTGGAGTTTTGAAATAACGGGCAATTGAATATGAATATATGAAGGAAGACTACACCAAAAATGTTACAACCTAAGTGACAAGAAGATCCCCTCCCTAAGCTCACCCTAGGTGCGTGAAGACCTAGGGTAATTAGAGAGAGGATGTGAGTGCACTGTAGTAGAAAGCAATCAAATAAAATGCGATAAGAAATATGGAAAGGTAACTTCAATTATTGAGAAAATTGTTTTACAAAATAACTAGTAGAGGAAAGCTTTTACCACTAAAATAAAAATAGAAAATGGCGAAACAAAGATCCTCCTGATGATGGTGGTGAAGAGGAGAGAGTCCTTGCTCCAAGCTCAGCTACTCCTAGGCTTGCAAAGGATTCGTCCAATTCCTTCTTGAAGTGCTCTGATGAGAGCCTCATCATGAGCCATAACTAGCTCATTTTGACCCAATAAAGAAGATAAAAGCTCCTACATAACCTAGAAGACGGCTTAACTGAAGGAACAAGTGTTCTGAGAAGAAAACATGAAATAAAGGTTAAAACTGCAATTTTACCATTGCAGTACATAAACGGGATTTCTCAGAAGCAAAACATAGGTCAAATGGTCCAAATAAGATAAAAAGTGGGTTGAATTAATCAGAAATGGGTTTATGTGCAATCTAAGAATTAAATGACACTTGGTAACCCTAAAACAGACCCGCTTAAATTAACAAGGTTCCGGTCAGAATAAAAATCAAGCAAACCCTCTAAAAATCATAGAAAAACATCCTCTAGGGTTTAGAACACTTAATTTGGCCTTTGGAACCTAGTTTGACGTAGATTAGGGTCTTAGCTCTTCAATTAACCTAATTTGGGTTTTTACGCAAAATGTCCAGTCAAACGAGGTCAAACCTAAAATCCAACTTCACCATTGGATTCTTTAGGTCCAGATTAGGTTTGTACCAAAATTTGGACCTAAGGGGAGGTCATCTTGACCTACTTTGCAAGTTAGTACACCCAAATCACAAATAGGTCCCTATCTTTTGAATATCCTTGCAGAGAGCCCCCTAGGTTCTTCGCCTTCTTTGCAAACCGGTCCTGCCGCCATTGCTAGGGCAGAACCGAGCTCCGACGAAGTTTCGAGAGAGATTGCTCTCTAATTCCTCAGAGATTCTCTCCCAGAAATGGAAGGGAGATTCTCTGAGGAATTCCCTTCCTTCTAAAGCCAATCAAATTCGCTGGCGTGAACCCAATCTCTCGTGCGAACGCACGAGAGATTTGGGTATCTTTCTTCCTTCCAACTCCGGCGAGCCGGCTGACCTAATTGCGCGTTTTTCACACACTGATAGGAGCGGCCAGCACCTATAAAACACCCCCCGGACCCGGCTGCTCATCTTAAGCTTGATTTTGACGGAGATCCCCTCCAAATTTCTTCTCTCCCATCTCCGGCCAAACGACCCACAAGCTCCGGCGACCGCCTTCCCTCCTTCTCATCACTCTGCTGCCATACCAGCAGCAGAGTCCTCTCCGCCTCTTCCTCCCGCGGCGCGCTGTACCCTGCGCGCAAGCCCCTGACCTCATCTTCGTCGCCGCTTCCTCCCCCAGGGTCTTTCTTCCCCGACGACGGCAGTCACGAGCCGTCCTCTCCGCCGCCTCCATTCCCTCCAGACAACCCCAGATACGTTCTCCACCCTCTCCTCTCTCTTTTCCCCCTGTTATCTCCCTTGATCGACCTTCGACAGACGCTAACCACCTCCATCATCTTCGCCTCCGACCACACTCCGGCGAGCCGCCCACACCACTCCAGCCCTCCACACGGCTCGCCAACCACCTCGAAAGCTCCGCCTCACCTCCAGGAACACACTCCACCCTACCACTGCCACTCCAGCACTCCACAATCACCCCCCGACCAACCCACCATCTCCGGCCACAGGTTGACCTAGGCACGCACGCCTAGGCCGACCTGCGGCCTGCAGCACTGCCCACCGCCTTCGCCGTGCCACGGCGAAGGTCTCTAGCTATTCTGATTTGGCCAAGAGGCGCATTTTGTGTAGGACAGGGTTTGAGCTGCTGCCGCCATGGACGACCTCTGATGAAGCTCCCACGAAGCTCCAGGCACCCGATCTTCCAGGCTACAGGTGCTGCATACTAGCGCGAGTGTCTCGAGGTGAACGAGTCCAGCCAAGGAGCGCTAGCAGAGCCAGCAGCTGCGGGGCAATCGCACGACGAGGCTTCTGCAGGCGCGTGTGAAGGCGAGACCAGATAGTCCCACATCGTGGGATTGCAACCCTCAGGTACCATATAAGTTGTTTTTGTGTTTTACTCTTACCGCCTCAGTAAGCACAGGGGTGAGGTCCCTCACTGACCCCACCCGCCTCGTCCGCGGCCTGACCACGCGGACCTGGCGGATCCGACCCGACCTAGACCTACGCACTCCTCGCGCACCACACACCTGCAGGTGCGCCTGGTCCCGGGTACGATCCGACCCGATTGAGACCGTGGCTCTGGTAGAGCGGTTTGAGTGAATTGCTTGAGAGAGAGAGAGACGCGCGGGTAGAGGGAGAAGGGTTAGGTTTTGCTCCTGTGCAGGCAGGCTGATCGCAGGAGAAGGACTTGGCCGCTGCAGAAGACAGAAAAGCAAGCCAAAGAAGAAGAAGAAGGCAACAGGAGCAAGACAGAAGAAGAAGAAAGAAAGAAGTCTTCGCAGGAGAGAAGAAGGAAAGCAGAAAGATTAGAAGTCTTCGCAGAGAAGAAGAAGAAGGACAAGGGAAGATTGCAAAGAGATCAGAAAGGCAAAGCAGAAGAAGGACGAGAGAAAGAAAGATCACATTTAAGACGTCTGATACATAAATCAGACGTCTAATTCTATTTTTTTACATCTTTTTTAAAACTCTTTGAATCAATTATATTTGCATTTAACAGTTGTATTCTTGGGTTTTACAAAGTACTGAGTTTGCTCCCTGTGTTCGACCTCGGATACTCTAGTTGTTCGAGTAATAAAATTATTTATATTTGTTTAAACGTTTTGTCAGTTCTACTGCAACGTAATACGCCTTTAAATCAGCACAAAACGTTGACAACATGCTCCTCCAAAGATGTGTCCTCCTTGGCAAGCCCTTGATGGGAGTTCCCTAGCTCCTCTAAGAGTGGAGAATTTCCACTCCAAAGACTCCTCCAAGGGTGGGTGTGAATCACCCTAAAAAACTCCTCCTCTAGACATCTACCTACCTAGCTTGACCTCTGGCTGGCGGGGGCACAAGAGAGAAGGGAAGAGGGGAAGGCACCAAGGGGACAGAGTGTCCCCTTAATCTTCTTCTTCTCCTTCTCTTGGCCATGGGATATGGTGGAATATGGGTGGAAGGGTGGGTTAAATCAGATTGTTCAGGAACCGTATCAACGGCAAAACAAGAACCCATGTGTGAAATTTGCATTGTTTCCTCCATTAAATTTTCTATCTCAGAATCTGAGTCATTAAAGAAATCTGGTTCTTGGAAACACCTAGAAGCTTGAAAAATATCCAGGGTAATAGATTCACCACCACACGTAATTTTCATGTTTTCAGAATCACAATCAATATTTGCTTTGGTGGTGGCTAAAAATGATCTTCCAAAAATTATGGAGGCATTTTTCAAAGCTTCCGGTACCTCTATGTCCAAGACCAAAAAGTCTATGGCAAATAGACAGTTTTAGACCCGGACAATGACATCCTCAACAATCCTCTTTGGTTTAATTGTAGATCGGTTAGCTAATTGAAGGGTCACCTCGACAGGCTTTAATTCACCGATCTTAAATTCTTCAAAAGCAACAGTGGGGATGAGATTAATTAAGGCACAGAAATATAATAAGGCACGATCAAATTAAGTGTCATTAATGACCACTTGAATCAGGGGTCGCCTAGATCTTTTCTTTTCAGAGGCAGTTTGCTCTAGACAACTGAGCTCACTATCTTTGGGAGAATCACCTTTCTTAGGTTTCTTGGCTGCCTTTTAGGAGTACATAAATCTTTTAAGAATTTGACATAGGTAGGGATATATTTTATGGCATTAAGGAGAGGGATGTTTATTTCTAATTGTCCAAAAAGATCCATCAATTCCTTATCAGTGGGCTCAAATTTCTTTTTCTTGTTGTTGGTGGAGTGAAGGGCTCATGGGAAAGGTATGTGATTTTCTTGTTTTGCAATTGCAGGTTCCTGAATGGGGTTAAAGGAAGAGGGAGAAGAGTTGATCTGATTTTCTTTAAAGTGGGCTTCTTGAGCAGGCATGGGATCATGAGTAGTTTTCTCATTCCTCAGAGTAACTGCATTTGCAGTGTGGTTGTTTCTAAGAGGAAGACGGGAGGCTTGGTTTTGATTGAAACCCGGTGGGTGCTGGGTAAATAGGTTGATTGGGATATCCACCTTGATAATGGTTCCGTTGATTACTTGGGTTGGGCATGGGCTGGGATGGCAGGTTGCCAACATGTCTTTGATGAGGAGTAACCTTTACTTGATGTTGTAAATTGGTAATCATGTGGGTTACTTCAGTTATTTGAGTCTACATTCCCTACAGAGTTTTCACGACCTGGGTGTTGATATCTTCTTGGGATGGCCCAGGTTGATATATGTTTTTCCCATATGTCCCAAATTGATTTTGCTTAGGAAACGGAACTAGATTTGTGGTTTTCCAGGAAGGGTTCTGATTGTTCCTCTAATTTTGATTGTAAGAATTGGAGGAATTTATAAATTGCTCCTGGAGAGTCGAAATATTTTCAATGGTGGGGTCAAAAAGATTTTGATTCATGAAATCAAAAGTCTCAGTAAGATAATGTGAAAATTTAGATGAAAATTGCTGCCTAGCAGGAGTAGCATCGATATTGTGCTAATTTTCTCTTTTGAGAAGGTGAGGGGAGTTAGGGTAAGGAGCTTATTTTTGAGTGAGATTTTATTCCATTTTCTTTTGGTTAATTTGCATCTGATCCAATTGTTGAGTTACCATGTGTAAATCATCCTGTGTGATTGGAACAGATGTGGATTTAGAGTCAATTTCATTAACTCCAAGTCTTGGGTTGTTGGTCCTACCAAGGTATCCATTGAGGGCACATTAAATGAGTTTTCACTCATTTCTTCAAAAAGAAGGTAGGCACTTTTAGTGTCCTTGTTAAGGAAATTTCCCCCACATGAAGCATCCACGAATCATTTCAATTGATCTTCTAATCCATGATAGAAGATCTGCACTAGCTGCCATCGTGGAATTTCATGGTGGGGGCAACTCCTTAGCAATTCTTGAAATATCTCCCAAGACTTGTGGAGAGGTTCACCAGATTTTTGTCGAAAGGTTGTAATTAATTGTTTTAAAGCATTTGTACGACCAATTGGAAATATTTTTTTTGAGAAAAGTGCTTTTTAGTTAGGCCAGGTGGTGATAGGATGCTCGACTATTCTAAACCAATGAGATGCTTTATCTTTTAATGAGTGAGGAAAAAATCTCATAAGCCACACTTCTTCTTGCACATTGCGGGAACATGTGGTTTGAGCGAGGATAATCAGCTCCTCGAGGTGGCAAAAGGGGTCATCTCTCGGAAGACCATGAAAATGTTTAATTAGGTTCAAAATGGTGGGTTTAATTTCAAAATCCCCTTGGGATATAACCCCTTCGGGTCTCTCTTTATAATTGGAAGGATCGTAGAAGTCCTTAAGTGGTACAAGAGGTTCCCCGAGTGGCTGACCCGATCTTTGGTTGGCTAGGTTCGTGACAGTCCTAGCCAACTACTGCTGGTTTTGTTGCAGTCAAACCAATTGGTCGACCATAAGGGTAAGGGGATTTACATTTTGATTTTGAGAGCCACCTGACCACTCTTGGTTTTGTGGTTGCTTCAAGTATGAGAGGTTAGGAATGGGAAAATCAGCTTGTGGGTCAGCTGACAGGTTTTGGAAGTTAGGTTTGAGTTGAGAGGTGGAAGCAGAATCTTTGGACTTGTTTTCCATGTTTGATTTAGAGGAATGATGGGATGGAGAAGAAAATAAAGATTTTTTTATGTGTTGGGCAAAATCAAATGGTCCCTTGAGATGTGGTTTCTGGGACCTTCGCCCATGCATGTACTTGGAAGACGGGGAGGGCAGGAGGAGAGATAGATGAGAGAAAGTGTGCAAAACAAACAACCAAGCCTAATCTGCCTTAAGGTTGACTCCTTAGAGAAACCTAAGACTTGGGAACCCAATAAATAACAAATCAATAAGTGAACCCACTTCCTAAGGATCACCTGACTAGACTAAAGAGGTGGATTAGGCCTATGCATGTCCTCAGAAAATCACTAGGGGCTTATGTAAACCCACACCCATCGTTTGACTTCCCTCCAAGTCTGTCGTTGCATTTTCAAAAGGAATTAGGAATACTTAATGATTCTTAGATATCAAATATCAAGCATAGTTTTGGTGAAGTCCTTAAGTGGTCAAATGACTAGTTTTAATTTAGGCTTGGGTATCTGATTGTGCACGGGAATGTGGAGGGCATTGATTGGGGTAGTGCCCTGTTATTTCAATTTTTTTGGTGTGTGAAATTGGATAGAGTGAGTCTAATGCCAAATCAAGTTGTCACATAATTTTTTTTATTATTTTTTTGCTTTTAGGATTTGATATTAGGAGTGTATTTTAGGGTTTTCTTGTTAAGAGTTCAAAACAAGCTTTGAATTCCACAATCACAAGGAAAACAAGTTGTATTGGTGATGATAGATTTCCTTTAGAATGTATAAGAAACCCTAATTGAATTGAATCCTAAGCAGAAATTTAACTACCAATGAATCTTTTTCAGGCTTTTCTTTTGAATTAGTGATCCAAACATAGCAATCAACACCACTACTGCAAGGCAAATCAAACAAAGATTCCAAAAAATATTTTTTTTGTAATTTTAGGAATTTGTTTGATTTTTTTTTGAGATTTTTATTTGTACTGGTGTCAAAGTCTAAAAATGATACCCGTGGGTATTTTAAACTTTTGAGTAGCACCACTGGCAATCAAAAATTTTTGTGATTTTATATGTTGTGTAGAATTTCACAAGGACTCCAGAAAGCTAAACTTCACAAAAATTGGACAAGTAGAAAAATTCCTAAAATTCACAGACTGTAACAAAATAATGAAATTAGAGGAGATGACTTCCCTATGGTTTGCGAATTTTTAAAAATTCTCTACAACTTCAAATGCTCTAAAATTTGGAACAGATGTTCCTAACTTGGTTTGAAATCTTTGGGTGAAATTTCAAGATTTTAGAAGGCGCGTGGTGTCGGGAATTGATTTTTGAAATCTGGACAGAAGTCTGGACTTGAAAATCAGAACACCAACACCTCGATTAGAGTGGTGTTAATTAATCAAACAAGCAAACAATGGCTTTTAAAAGTCAGCACTCTACCTAAATTTAAATTTCTTGATCCTGAAAGCTTGATTTAATATTTTTTTGGTAGTTTTTAAGAAAAATTATGTGACAAGAACGGTGGCACTAACTTTGAATCCGTGGGAAGATAAGGTCATTAAGCTTTTGCTTCCAAAAATCCCGCATTCTTCTTATAGTGCCTGCATACATGAGAATAAACAAAGAGAAGGGGATGAGATCCACGTATTAAGCAAGAGAGACAAGTGAATGCAAAGTCGTGCCTCCCTTGGGTTAGGTTTAACTCTCTTAAGCTCCATTCAGCTCATCTTAGCTAGATGGTAGCTCAAAGTAGTACAACTTAGCTCAAGTTAGCTTAGATCTAGCTTAACTTAGTTGAATCTAGCTCATCTTAGCTCCAATCAATTCACTGGAGCTTAAGGTAACCCAATTTAGTTGATAGGAGTTCACCTCAGCTCAGGTCCAACTGAATTAAGCTTCCTCTTCACCACTTGCCTTCCTAAATGTTAAGGTTTTAAGGATGTAGCCATCTGCTCATCCCTAACACTCAAATGAACGTGTCAAAAACACAAAAAATCATGCAATGCATGCCTAACTTAAGTGATGCCTAAATGCAACCCAGAAACCCATTTTGTGGAGTTAAAATCCTAAGAGCTAGATTTATTTTAGGGTATAAGAATGATGATATAGTGGCGTTTATCAGAAACATAAGCATGTAATCATTACATTTTTGTCATCAACCATTAATAAGTAAGCATAATTACATGTTGATATGCTTAGTTTTGTTGGTTTTGGATGTTAGATGCATTAGATTTATGTCTTTACGTACATAATTACATATTTTCATGCTAAGAGAAAAACTGTCACTTTGAGCCTATTTTGTACTAATTTTCAATCTTTCTATGTGCAAGAATTCTTTACTCAGGCTCATGAGGAAAAGAAGCAGGAATAACAGGTCATCAAGCTCAAATTGAGAGGAGAAGAATCAATTCTAGCTATAAAAACCCTAGCCCTAATCCTAGTTAGAAGTTGCCTATTTTAGCTTCACCCAAAATCCTAATCCTAATACTTAACCTTAACCTTAAATCAGCTCCATTTATCCTCCCTAAGCCCTTGCCTTAACCCTAGCCTTCATCCAAAACCTAGTCGTAAAAACCTAACTCACACCATAGTGGCACTAGCTCAATCCTATTCCTAATCCTATCCTATGAAGTCCTACACCTTATCCACATGTGTCACAAAATTTTTCTACACTAAACTGCAAAAAATATTCTTTTGAATTAATTTATAAAATGTGACAATGTATTTAATTAGGCTTCGATTCCATTCATGATTTTAGCCAATCAAGATCCAAATCCCAATCCAAATTTCGAAATTCGTGACAACCTAACACACCTTCAGTGTCTTGGCCATAACTTTCTCATTTTAAATCTACGTTGAGTGATTCAAGTTGCATTTGAAAGGTGATTCCAAGGGGTACAACTTTTCTTTTATATGAAACTTCAAATTCGGAACATACAGAAACCAAAAATTGAAGAAATTAAAAGTTCTACTTTCCTATTTAGGTAAATCCTAAACCTAAACCTAATTTTCAAAACCTAAACTTATTCCTTGGCTACCAAGACACCTATGGACATCCACCTCCTCTCCTTGTGCCTATAAAAACAAGACATGGCCTCCATTAGTTGCATATAGTTCTCCTCCTTGCTCCTTCTTCCTTTTTAGGTATTCTTCTACCTCCGTAGCCTTTTCCTTCTACTCATTTCTTCTTCTACTACTACTCATTTCTTCTACTCATTTCTAGGAGGATACAAAAAATCCAAAAAAAAAGTGAGTGTTATGTTTTTGATACTTTACATTTCCTGCATTTTCATACTGCTTGCAATTCTGTCTTTCGAAATTCATCACAACTATTTTGCTCTTTCAAAAATCACCCAATTTTGTCAGTACTCATATTTAGGATTTGTTAGAAAGTAACCCATCCAAAAGCCTCTCTGAGATACGATTTAGACTCCCATATATTACAATTTTATTCAGTTACAAGTTTAGAATTTTGATTTGAGCGATTGCGTATTCTCATGCTACAATGACAGATTTAACCTATTGTGGGTTTTGCGCATCAACCACTGTTATATTTACAAGCCACTACCAACTACATCAGTATATGTAATTCAGAATGTTTAGTGGCTTCCAAAAGTAAAAGGATTACGTATAGATATATTACAAAAGGTGACCCAACAAACAAAAAGCGAGAAAAGTATGGGAGTGAAAACCAACTACTTGTTAAACAAAAAGAAAAGATGGCTTCTCATCAACCATCAACCCACATCTCGTGTAGTGATTTGAAAATTTTGGGCTAATTTGAAACCGTTTAAGTCATGGTAATTTGTGATTTAAGGGGGGCCCCTTGTAAGATTTTTTTTTTTAAAGGACTTACTTGGTCCTTAAGTTAGGAGTTGAGGGACTCATTAGGTAAATTTCCTTTTTCTTTCTTTCTTATTTCTTTTTTTCTCTCCACCACATATTTCGGTTGGCTTCCATGGGAAGCTACCCTTTATATCTCCATCGACGTGTGTGGGGGTGAGGGGGGGTCCTCATCGTAGAGAGTTGAGGGAGGAGAAACCCCACCATCCCCGACTCTTCCTCCTCCTCTTCTTCCCATGCCCTTCTCTTCTCCTCCTTTCTTACTGCTGTAGCTGTTGTCGGTGCTCTTGCTGCTAGTGTTGTTGTCATGAGGGGGAAGAAGGGAGAGCCATTGACTCCTTGGGCTTTCCCATGAGGGTGGTTGCACCTGTTGCCACTACTGCAACAACCACAACTATTGCTCCTCCCCTATGTTTGCTGCTACACTGCTTTGTTGTTGGCATGGTAGAGAAGGAGGAGAAGCTCAGGTAGCACCCTCCCCCAAGGGTTTTGGTGTGTGCCACTCCAAAACGAGGTATGTACTATTCCCTTCCCTTTTCTTTGTTCCATGGTAGGTTGGAACACCATTAGTGATAGCCAAAATGTTGATATATATATTTTCATGCGTGTATTGCATGATGAAATTGGTGGAAAATGTGAATGGGAGATTTTTATAGTTAAGGCACACTTTGGTTTTGGTGAATGATTTGTTTTCCTAATGTGCTTTCTATAAGTTAGTTTAGCTCGTGAATGAAATCCCATGGTAATAAGGGGTGATGAGTGGGAGTTTGAGGCCACTAAGTCCTTTGATGGGTGAACTCTTGGGTGTTTGGCTCTATAAACTCTAAGAGATGACCTAATGAAAACTAAACCTAATTAAAGATGTAATGGACACTCCGATAGAGGATGAACTGGGTAATTCACATAAAAGCCCTAAAAGGATGTAAAGTATCATAATGAAGCTCAACTCATTTTGTTTAGCATGCTAAAAATGATCTAGAATGTCTAAAAAGAGGGTTAAATCATTCATGACAAATTATGTTGACTCAGCTATGAGTCTAAAAGAGAGACTTGGATCCTAGGGTCTCAGAGGAGACCCCAGGTGATCCAATAGATCCTTAGGGCTCCCTTCTTGATATGGGGAAAAAGAGGATAAAAAGAGAGAAATAGATCAGATAGGAGAGCTCGTAAGATTAAGCACCCTAGACTTGGTGAACCATGGGTTCACTACT
The DNA here is from genome assembly GCA_037157565.1 of Thalassia testudinum. Taxonomy (NCBI): domain Eukaryota; kingdom Viridiplantae; phylum Streptophyta; class Magnoliopsida; order Alismatales; family Hydrocharitaceae; genus Thalassia; species Thalassia testudinum. Next base: position 4,674,928 of record JAZHRO010000062.1, on the reverse strand, counting down.
TGGGTTGAAGACCCATGATGATGAGGTGGCTAAAGGTTACCTGTGATTCACCTTGAAACTCGAATAGTTCTTGGGTACGGTGTATTCATTGAGAATCATATAAAAAGATTTTTATATCGTTGTAGTTGCGAATTATGTAGAAATAAAGTAAATTTTAAATCTTTCGGTAAGTATCAAGTCGTTCACAGGGAGGCAAAACGTGATTTTTATGTGAAAGCTTTTCGAAAAGATGTTCTAAGCAAATATTTATATATGTATATATGTATATATAGACAAGCATTCATGAGATCAAATAAACATTTTTTTGATAAAGAGAATGTCTCACAAATATAATCTATAACCTAGATTACAATAATAACATAGAAAAATAGAAGGAAAGAGTAGAGAGAAAGAGGGATCACAGAGTCGCTTGTGAGAAGCTTGTATGAAGCTCCAGCAGAGCTTCAGATTCAGGGCACCGGGAAGAAGACGAGAGAGAGAGCTTGGAGTGAGAGAGAGGGTGTGGACTATATGGTGGCTATTTTTTTCTATCTCTAGGTATCTAAGTTATGTTCCAAAGGGTTGAGGCTAGGTCCTTTTATAGAAAAGTAGGTGGCTTCCTATTGGTTGATATAGAGTGACTAGGATCACTAATTTGGATGGTTTAGATTTAATCAAAAGTGATGCCTAAGATTGGTTGAATAGGGACCTTAGGATCTAAGTTGTAGGGCTAGGATAGGATGAGGGTGTTGATGCAAGGGTATCACGATCATTAATTTTGATGATAATAAAACACTTGTTATTTAACATTTGCAATTTGAGTTTATGAGTTTCAAGATATTTGCAAATGGATACAAGTGCGAAGGAGTTCAAGCCCGCGTCCATGGTGGATTGGAGGAGCTTGATGGAGGAGAAGGAGCTTGATGGAGGAGAAGGAGCTTCACTTGGAGCAAAAGCTTGAAGAAGAAAGGAGATGAAGAATATGATAGATACTTTTGTTCTTGTATTATTTGTTGTTCTTCCTTCTTTATTTCTTTAGATGATTGTTAAAGAGTCCAAAGTAACATAACAATAGTCCTAGGAACATCTACACAAATCTAGGATACTTAAACTTTTCGTAGAGAACTTACCCAAATAAGCATCAGATAACCTGATCAGACGTCTAATCTGAAAATTAGATGTCTGATCTTAGACTTTAAGATGCTTGACTTTTTGATTAGACGTCCAAAACACTTAGGTTGGAGAATCACTCTCTGTCTGCCAGTTTCAGACATCCAGCTGTTAGCCCAGACGTTTGATGACCTTGCCAGACGTCTAACTAGAGGACTGTTGGCTTTTCAGACCTAATCTTAGAGGGTTAACCTTTAATCTGACCTACATTCATTTTCAGACGTCCTTAGGGAACCCTAGACGTCTGATAAGTAAACGTTAAGCTCAAATCACCTTTTATCAGATGATTATAGTCGTTTAATCTAGGGAAATCCATTCCCGTGGAAGATTGCATTTCCAGACGTCCAGACTTTATGCCGGACGACTGACTTGTCGTCTGACCAACAAGATCTAGAACCCTGTTTAGGTCTGGGCAAAACAGGAAGGAAACCCATTTAGAATTAGATATCTGATTAGTTTCCCATATGTCTTAAAACACATCTTTAGACGTCTGTCTTGATACAACTTTAATAAGATCTTTCACCCTTCTAGATTAGATGACTAATTCCTAGATCAGACGATGTCCCAGACGTCTGATGATAGATTCAGACGTTTGATAACCTTGTTAGAATTATAAATGATCCTGATTTCGGTCTGATTTGTCTTGGGATAATTCCCAACGGCTAAGGAAGCCTTCCAATGGCTAGAAGAGGCTTCTAAACCCTTCCTAGGACCTCTATAAATAGAACAGGACCTTTCCTTTGCTAAACACACCTTAAGAATATTACTTCCACTCATCTTGTGTCCAAAAGAAGAGTTTATCAAGTGCCAGAAGTGCCATTGCTCTCCCATCTACATAATCTTCATCTGAGGCACAGATCCACTGTGTACTTCACTTCCATCTCTGGGAAGTACCCGTTGCCTATAGAAGCTAAGTTTAAGACAAATACTTTGTGGCTTTATAGGTTCTTGTTTATTTTCTTTGTTCTTTGTTTGGGTATTCTCTTTGCGAATTCCCGTCTCCTACGTAGGACAAAATATTCCTCGTGAAGATGAGGGGTTTGAGGTACACTACCATCGTCTAAGTAGCGTGGTTGTAAGAGGTTAAGTCACCCTCGTTTAAGTAACTTGTTAGTGGATTTGATCTACTCGGTCGATCGGGAAATCCTAAACCGAGAGGTTTAGGTGGTGATTTTTACCCGAGTTTAGGTTTTCACCTAAAAATTCTTTGTATACTTGTGATTGCTATTTTGTGAGATTGCTACTATATTTTCCGCATCATTTTACATATCACACAAATCTCACCCCCTTCCGTAAGAAACTTTAGAGGGTTTTCTAAAATAGGCAACCTAGGTGGGTGGCTACCAAGGGATAAATTCTTACCAAGAGATAAGATCTTATCTCTTGGTAAGAATTTATTATCTCTTGGCCAACCACTAAGGGATAAAATCTTCTTAAGTTGACACCAACTTAAGAGGATTAGGCTAGGAATTTTGTGGGTCTTATGTGGGTAGGGTTGGGGCAAGGTTTTCTAGACATAGGTTGTGAGAATAGGTTCCTAATTAGGCTAGGTTGACCCTAAGTATAGTGGGTTGGGTCCAAATAGGTTCCATGAACCCAATTGACTTATACTAAGTCAATTAAGTAAGCTCATGGATCTTAATAGATTTTGGGATTAGGGATTGGTTCTAGGATAGGTTGGATAGATTCCTGGATAGTAGGACAACTCTATGGATGAAGGGTCAAGATCATGGATAGTGTTATCCATGATTTTGGCCTTTAAGCTCACTTGTTTAGTTTGAGCTGACCTAAGGGTAGGGTCAGGCTATCCTAGTCCCTCTCTTCTTCTTTAAATGGATCTTCATTTCTTCGTTAATCAAGTCTTGGTCTTCAACTAGCTCCTAGCTTTGTAGCTTTATCTTCTATCCCGCATTTATTCTACATGGATCGAAGTCATTCTACATCCTTTATCTACATTATTCATAGAAGACAAGAATTAGATAATCAGGCCTAAAATAAACACAATGCATATGATATGCATGCATGCTCTAAATGCAATATTCACATTCTGAATGCATGATTTTACTAAGGAGCTAACTCTAGATTAAACTAATTAGGGTAATAAATTAAGTTGTTATCACGGTGATGAACCACGGGCCATTATTGAAATAAGGTACTTGGATGTACCTGAATTCGACTTAATGGGATGGTACTTGAGCAAGAGGCTACACTCTTAGCGGGAGCATTGGTGTGACCTGGCAATTTTGGCCAAGCCTGCGATGTGATCTGAGCTAATCTATGACTAGACCTCGCTAGACACAAATAGAGCTTGCTCTTTACTGGCGCGAGACACTGGCCTGGGTAGCTCCCAAGAGGCCCAACTCTTTTGACTGAGGTCAACAACGTTCTTGATACGTCGAAAATGAGTATGCCTTTCACGAGGATTGCTCGACTTGTCAGCCTCTCCCTTAATCAAGGAGAGACTACCAGGTGAGGATCTACAGGAATGATACATCTGGATCTTGATCGTCGACTACCGGTTCGTACTAAAAAGGGTTTTAAAATGTCGTTGTTGTAGTATATGTCACAAATACAAACCATTATTGCATCAATTTTATTTATTTACTTAATTTTTATTGATTTATTCCAGGTCATTTACTAGGAGACGGTTATTGATATACATCACTCTCTAAGTCTAGTAATATTCTTTAATTCCAAAAAAATTGATTTTATGTACAACAATGAATAAATGAGTCAAAGAATCAAAGAATGAAACAATTATCTACAAAAGAATGAATTATAATGCTTGTAAACATTTATCTACAAATAAGCATAAAAACTATAATTAAATACTTTATATTATTTATTTACAATTTATAATTCTAATACTTATACATATGTACAATACTAAGTGATAATATCTACTAGACTAACTTAAATTAGCATATTAACATTTACAGTAACATATGATGTACGTACAGTGACGTATAAAAGTGTCGCTAAAACCCTAGAAAAACCATATACATAAACTAAGGTAAAAACTATTATCTATACTAACATATATCCGTCAGTAAAGCTATGGCTTATTTATATACGTATATAGCTCAAACAATACTATTAATTTATACTACGTATAGTTATACACATATATTACTTACTTATACTCATTATATACTTTATACGTACCTATGTACAAATGCACACACACACTCATGCAGAATACACTAAGGCACACATAGAGACAAGCTCCAACACACTAACAACACAGGGCCCGGTAAGCAATCGGTTTAGACCGGCTCTTAGCCCCAAAAATGGTTTAATTGGCGGGCGACCTTTTCGAGGGATACACAGCACCCCTAAGGGTGGGATCAAACCTCTACTAAGGCTACCCTAATCCTTAATTAGGTGCATTTTAACCGATTTATGGCTCATTACTGGACTAATCAGACCCATGCATAGTACACAGCTAACCATGCACTGCACCACATAATCTCATGCCAAACTCATGTCAATTCATTTCATATGCTCAGAAGAGGGGTAAGGGTAATGGGTTTATAGGGGCACCCTGCGCCTGATGATTGAAGGCCATGGGAGACGAATTACATTTAAGGCGCTACGCGCACTTGTGTGTTTACGATATGCCACTATTGTGCCGGCTCATAGTTGCTACAATTCCAGCACGCAGCGTGTCTATCTTGCTACATTTGGCCCTCGATTTGAGGGTCATATTTTATTATAAATTTAAATTAAATTATAGGGTTTTGATGCCCTTACATAGGACTACTTAATTATATAATTTATTTACAAAATTAATTATATTTACTATATAAATAAATTAACTACAGATTGACATTTATACAAGTTAAATTAAGGTTAATTTACTAATTACAGTATAAATTAGTTAATTAATTATCAAATTGTCTTATTACAGAGTTAATATACATAATAAAATATTTAATACACATTTTTATTATATTTTACCCTTTTTATTTTAATTTATATACATTTAAATATGTGATTTCAGGCTAGTATACATATAAATTATGTATAAATAGTATAATATAGTATAAATATAATTAAATTAGTTTAAGTTACTTAAAATACTATGATACAAATATATAATATAAGTTAGTTCTGTAATAACTTAATTTATTAATTTATTCTAATTTAATTTAATAACTTACTTAATAATTTAATTATTTATCATATAAGTATTATTAAATTATGTTACAGGTGTCTTAATGTACATTATACATATATAAATACATATGTACAATATCATCTATAATTAAGTTTATTTATAGGGGTTTATTAATTTATATAGATCATGGTACATGTAAGTTAATATAATTAATAGTTAAATATATAAATAAGTTATATACAATTTAAGTTATCTTAAATATTTATTTTATATTATAAAACATATATGTAAGTTATATATATAGTTTATATACATATTTTACACTATTTACCTATATATCTTAATATATACCTTATATGTACATATATATACATAGTATACATAGTCTTTTTGGGTATTTTTGGGGTTTTTATGATTTTTATAGGTTTTATATATTTCATAGAGGTAGGAGGTGCCAGAGAAAGAGATAAATGAGAGGGTAGATTTGTTTTTGATATTTTTGAGGTTAAGTTCTTTTATTGAATTTCAAGGTACACTGAACTATCGGTTGATATGTTCTACCAAATCAGGGATTTAGAATATCTTGAAACTTGACATGCACTTAAAAATATACTAAATCTTACTTGCTACACATTTATTTTATTTTTTTGGATTTTTATAGGATTTTTATTTGTTACAAGTCTAGCTTATTCTAGGTCTAAAAGAGTGTTTTAATGAGAACCTAAGGCCTAAAATGGAGATGTGTGGCTGAATGTGCAGTGGAAGCGTTCAAGTACACTTTAAACATGATATAGAAGTTATTCATGCAAGTAAACATGAATTTCCGTCAGTTTCGCTGTTAGAATGCATATAAAGCTGACAACAATAGTTTAAAACTGAATTAGAAGCTATTCAAATGAGATTTAAAATCAAATAGCAGTACATGAATGCTTGTACAATATTTTTACAACATATAAAATATGCCAGCCATTTAAATAACCAAATCTAATACCTACTGCCCTACTGATTCAACCCATTATTCTACTGATTAATCCACAGTAGAAACATAAACATCAGCTGCAGCAGCAACTTCAGTCCATAGCAGCAACACTGCTGTTGGGATTCAGCAGAGCAGCAGTAGCTCCATTGTCTAGATTAGTAGCTCTTAAGCTACTCCATACGTCTTAAAATCCATTTCAAAGGCTGTTGTGCAGCCAAATCCTAATTCCAGCAAGTCTAACATAGGCTTTAGCAAATGAACACCCAAGATTAGACTTGGTGAAGTTTGATCTGGGATGTTTAATATATTGAATCCTGCGTGATTTCTCATCTTAAAATCACTTAAAATCTCTTGTAAACCAGAGAAGAAGATCTGAATTTAATGTCTATGAAATGTAATTTCATTCCCCTTTGAAAACCATTTCAAATCCTCTTTCAAAAATCTTTTAAAATCTCATTCACACCTCTAATATAAAATCATGAAAGTGGATATATAGAGAGTAAAATGTCGCCCCAATTGGGCTTTTGCTTTGGGTCTTTCACTGTTACGACCCGGTTCCCGAATCCCTACCGGACATGAGACTGGACCAACTCGACTGATCCCAAGACCCAGTCGTCCAACGAGAAAGTAACCAAAAAGCAGGAAAGTAAACCACATTCACTATGCTAAGTAGCTAACAGTAACAAAAGTACAGCAGTAAAAAAGTAAAACTACTACAGTATACACTACCACAACAGTAGAAAAGTAACCAGGTACAAGAATATAAAGTACAGAATGTAAGAATACAAGCGTAAAGGTACAAGAGTCTACTTACTACTACAAAAGAGTACAGCAAGGGAAATTACAGCTACTAGGCTCTACTAAGCCCAGCACCCTCTGCAGCCGTAAGCTCTGGCTACTCAACACCTGGACCTGAAAAGGGTTATGAGTATACAAAGTCAGCGAACGCTGAGTAGAGTAGCAACCAACTAACTAAAGCAGTAAAGGTGGACAGGTAGCTGTTGTTTTTCAATTACTTTCTTTAACTAATTATTCTTTTTCACCACTTGGTTTATTTATCAAGTCTCTTTCTTGATCTCGAATGTTCCTCGTGGGAACGATCTTGACTGCAGTCTTTTCCGAGGAGTAGAAAGCACACGTGGTGCTCTCATGGCCGGGAGAGTCCCCCGTGGTGATCCTACGCCCAGTCAACCACCCCAAGGTCATGGACAGACGTAACTGTGACTACAGCACGTGCGATAAGCGCACGGGTAGCTACCCCGCACTGGCACATGGTCAGTCATTTCCGTTAGCGGGTGCGCCAAAAGCACAGCACATAACCAGTATAGGGCCTAGCCCTCTCAGTAACAGGAGTCTAGCCCCTAAGAACCAAACAGGGATCTTGCCCCTTCACAGTCCGCGCATCGTTGCCTGACTACCCTGGTTTGCCCAGTGGGCCTAACAAGTCGGTGTAGGGTGGCTAGCTGAACCCTGGGTCCCGTGGGGTGGCTAGCTCTCTCCCTACACTAGTAACTCTCTCCGGTAATGTGTACGCGAGGGCCAAGAAGTCGGTACAGAATGGCTAATCCTAACCCCGAGTCCCAACCCAAGGGCAGCTAGCTCCGCTCTGCACTAAACATGTGGACAGTCGCTCTCCTTGGTACTTCGTACTCAAGGGCCAGCTCACTTCCCCACTCACATTTCCAGATCATTCCATTTATTTCCAAGAGCTCTACTCCTAATTCCCCGTAGGGTTCATGCTCATATTCCTTAGAACAAGCCATACCAGGTTTCATCATTTCTATTTCCATTCTCAGGATATACATATGCAGCTCGTATTTCTATTGTTTACATTTCCATACACTAGTTATACACAGGTAGCTCATATTTCCATCATTGATATTATCATTCTCAATTTATATACATGCAGCTCGTATTATGTTATTTAACGTATATAACAGGAATTTACATGCAACAGTTTGCTAGTACAAGTACTTTACATTTCAAAGACAGCTGTTATTTATTTCTAGCCAATTGTAATCATTCTATTTACTCATTCAAGACTGCAATTCAATCATCCATTACAGACATTTCAAGTGTTTCTCATCCTAGGATTTATGCCATATCCTAAGTCCTAATCATTCACCCCACACATGCATTTAGGTTTTAATTAAATTAAGGGAAAGCCACTCTACCAGTAAACCCAGAAGTAGTAGGGGCTTGAACGGTAGGTTCATGTGCCTCAGCAAGCCCTGAACCCGCAACGGAATGAGGTCCTATCACAAGGATCAATCACAAGAGAATATTCAGAATAGTATAGAAAGTCTTCTAACAAGTAGAGGAATTCATACGGAAAACATCGGTATCTTTTTTTTGGACAATAGACCTCAAACGGGCCCTAAATGGGTCAAAAATAGCGTTTCTCACTCAAATTAGATGTCTGGAACAACTTCCAGACGTCTTAAAAGTGTCCAATGTCATACCTCAAGCCCTGCACCAATTCTCAGACGTCCAGGAACTCCTCTGGACCGTCTGGACCCAGTTCCAGACGTCCGACCACCTCTCCGGGCTTCTGGAAGCGCTTCTCATCGTCTGGTATGTCACCCAGACATCTTGAATGGCTCAAATATCTCAGGTCTTAACATTCGCTGATCTCTTCACTAAATCTCCTTGAACACCGTTGATGGGTGATCAAGGTAATTGAGTGGATTGATTAAGTCATGTTGGATCCTTGTTCCATCTCAAATCAGAGTTACTGATTTTCCTTGATAGAACTCTCCAACATAGGGCTTAGATTAGATATATGTTCATCCACAAATCAAAACAAAACTCAAAAAGATTGGAATCCTTGCATACACCTAATTAACCCCATCCAATCTCAAAATGCTCAACTAATTTTGATAAATCCAAATGAATTCCAAATCATTGATTTGAACATTAAAAACCATTTTCAACAAGATCAAGCAATTTGAGTTGATGAAAGAAGATCAGGCGGTCTTTGTGGAATTGTGAAGTGGATGGGAGAACCCCTAAAGTGATTTTTGGCGCTAATTTCATATATGAGAACCAAGGTTCTCAGGTCTAAAATTAGACCTAAATGTATGGGTGATCTGCAAAATCAAAATCGAGGAATTAAGAAAGCGATCAAATGGGATGTAAGGGGAGATTAATGATGATGATGAGCATGAAAGTCTCTCTAATCTGAATTGATCAGAGATGTGCGAATTAGATCTAAATTACTCTTCTCCTAAGCTAATCTACACTACAATTTATCTAGAAAGTAGTAAAACTATACTAAGAAGGCATTAAAAACCTAATTAATCAGAGGAAGGGGACTCTCGTGGATCCAAAGCCAACGGCTAAGGAGAATGAAAGGGAAGGAGACCTCCAGCAGACGAAGGTGACTCTCATGGGCCAGCAGCTGGCGGCTAAAGGTGATGAAATAAGGGAGAAAGTAGTCCCTGTCACAGACCACCGAAGAAGGAGGGAGCTACTGGAGGGGTAGACGAAAGGATCACTCAAGGAGGGAGCGATCATTTGTGCAAGAGCTCTGGGAGGTGCTTAAGTAGAGTGAGAGAGTGATTCAGGTCACCGTGAGGTGGGATTAGTCATTTTGGTCATAGGCAGCCACGATGAGAGGAGAGGAGGGTGGGAACAACCAAATCGAAGATGGGCCATTGGATGGGATCTGGGGGTTGAGGTCATGCCACGCAAGGAGTTGCGCGAAGCTTCGATTGAGGAGCAACTGCAGATCAGGGGGAAACAAGATGTGAATGGTTAGGATGGACCCTGTTCTTGCGATGAATAGTGCACTAAGAGGTGCATCATTCACGCAGGTCTAATGTTGAAATTGCAGAAAAAGCCCCTCAAGTGAAACGATGTAAGCATTGCAGGGGGACCCATAAGTGGTATAGAAGCATGTCAAATTAGTCCCTAAAGTGTTACAATCAGGTCCTTACGGCCTACAAATGGGTCCTTGGAGGTTTTATAATGAATGAAATGTTCTATAAGGACCTAAATGTGAATCTCTAATTGCAAAGTCCTATTGATGTCCAAATGCTACCAAGTTTTTATTGAAGCTTGATTAAACATATTAGAAGTTAATTTCACTTTTGATTTGATCTTTTGAGCTCATTTGTGTGTTCAATTTGAAATTGGATCATCATTTTGTATTTATTACTAGAATATCTTAATAAATGACTTAATTATTCATTTTTAACGCAAATTTGGTGTTTTAGATCTTTTTTGTGATTTCCCACACTTGACCCTTTCTTTGTGTTAATTTGATAGTGTTTAACCAAGTTTCTAGTTTAGCTTGGGCATTTTAGCTATGATGAACCACACCTCATCAGATCTCCTCTAGTAGAGAAGTATGATTTACCAAATTTGACTTGGGTGGCAAGTGAGAGAATGAATTTCAGAATAACAAATCATGAAGTGGGTATGGTTAAAGAGAGAATTTAGATTAGAAATTGGATGGTAACATAGAAACCCCTATATCACCTCTTTTTGCTGGGCTTTACATGTAGTTTGGTCCCTAGTGAGCTACTTAGCTCATCCCTATAATTGTGATCCATTTCAAGCCTCGATGCCATGGAGAGGCACCCTACTAATGAGAAGAGCAAAACAGAGCGAGCACTTTTGGAGGTAGTGAGGCACCATTTCTACATGGCCTTGTGGGGTGTGAGGGCCAGGATGGGAGAACCTCAGGCCCTGGTCCAACCTCAAGATCTTACCACTAATGGGGTGTCTTCTTCACTAGGTTATATTCAAGGCAGGTTACACGCATGGCTAGTGATTACTTGCATCCCTGTTGGTTTTGTTATCTTTTGGGCTCTGTTGGGAAAGTTATAGATTTTCCCTTTTTGGTACAATTTTATGCATAATGGCTTTGATGTAAAAAGGACTTTCACATATATGTGTATAAATGAACTGTGTGTATCTGTATATTTTTGGTGGTGGTGGATGTCATACCCTGGGTGATGTGGTTTTGAGGTAAAATTGGACTCTCACTTATAAATAAATAAATAAATATGTATGTATGTATGTGTCTCTTTGACAGTTGTAGTATAGTAGAAATGCTTATAATATGAATGGTTTGATATTAGTTTTCACCTATTGCACCTTTCTTCGTGTGGTTGCAGGGTGTACTCACGCATTTTTATTGCTTTCCGATTTTGCTCCGTTAAGTAGTTGGTGGGGTGTGCCTACCCTATATAATTGTGGTATGCATGCACAGATTACCGTTGTAGGTACAGGAATTTGGAAAAGTCCCCAAAACAGGGAAACTCTGCTGAATTTTAGATGAAAGTAAACCCTACAATTTATTCGGGGGAATTAGCCGCTCCTTAATGTACCTATTCGAACGAAACTACGCTTTGAACTATAATTGTCTTGCCTTGGGCCCGAATTCCACCTACACCCTCACTAGTCCATTCCCAGCTCAACAAGAATGCCTATTAAGGTGTGACATCTCGCTCCTCGAGGAGGTGCACTAGATCCTACACTATGCCCAATAGTTCCTTCACATACATCTAGAACAACTCCTTATTGAAGGTTCCCTACCAGGAGGGGTGACGTAATAAAATTGCGGAAATAAAATATAAAGCAATCTCACAAAAATCAATCACACAATGTACACAAGTAATTTTTAGGTGGAAACCCAAACCGGGTGAAAACCACCACCTAACCCTCTCGAGTTAGGATTTTCCGATCAACTTAGTTGATCAAATCCACTAACCGAATCACTTTGAAACGAGGGTGATTCAACCTCAGTACAACCACGCTACAAGTACGAGGGTAGCGTTCCTCAACCCCTTCTCTCCACGAGAAGGATTTTGTCCCACGAAGGAGACGGGAATTCGCAAAGCGAATACCCAACCAAAATACAAAGATAAAATAAAATAACAGTCCTATAGAGCCAACAAAATTAAACCTAGCTTCTATAGGAAATAGGAAACTCCCCTTTGCAAGGAGTGCGTCGACGATGACGCGGTGCGTGTGCCACGCGATGGCGCTACGTCGCTCTCGTTAACAACGCCGGGAGAGCGGGTGCGCAACGGTTGAATGCTCTCAAGAAAATGGAGCTTGAGCTTGGAGAGCAAGAGAGTCTTTTCTTTGGACACAAAAGGTTTGAAAGTGTATTGCAAGGTGTGTGTCTTAGTGTGTATATGTCTCTCTAGGTGTGTAAAGGCTCCCCTCTATTTATAGAGGCCTTAGGAAGGTTTTGGAAGGCTTGGAAAAGCTTCCATAGCCGTTGGGTGCAAAGCCCAAGAGAATCAGGCCGAAATCAAGACAATGATTGCATTTGACAGGGTTATCAGACGTCTAACTCTGGCATCAGACGTCTGGAAGGCCACTTTAAGACGTCTGATTCCAAGGTCAGACGTCTGATTCTATGCGGGTTTCTCCCTGACTTGAATCAGATCTAAACAGGATTTTTGTGCAAGTCCATCAGACGACATACAGGACGTCTGGTACTATGTCTGGACGTCTGGAAACCTACTTTTACTGTGGGAATTGATTTCCAAACGTTGCAACGGCTAGAAAATCTCTGAGAAGAGATTTTGGGTCAGCCGAGGCAAAACGGTCATTTATCAGACGTCTGGTAAGTCCTATGGACGTCTGATAAGGCTCTAATGGTCATAATCTTGAGTGTTTTCTAAGCCAGCCAACGGTCCACTAATTGGACGTCTGGCAAAGTCATCAGACGTCTCCTAAGACGTCTGGTCTAAGGTCTGGACGTCTGATTTCATCAGACAGAACTAACTATGTCCAGCCTAACAGTTATCAGACGTCTGAAACAACAGTCAGACGTCTTAAAATCCTTTATCAGACGTCTGATTTTGGAATTAGACGTCTGGAAGTGCTGTTTGAACCCTATATTGGTTTTCTAAGTATTCTACAGAAAACCTAAGTATCCTAGGGTTGTGCAGGTGTTCCTAGGACTACTTTTAGGGTACTTTGAGGCTCTTTAACATAATGTTCTAAGGAATCAAAAAGAGCAAGAAAATAAATACAAGAGATACATGAAAGGATAAAAAAGAATCTATCCTATTCTTCTTGTCTTCCATCTCCAATCTTTCGCTCCACGCGAACCTCCTCTGTTTTCCGTCAAGCTCCTCCAATCCGTCCTGGATGCGAGCTCGAACTCCGTCTAAACACGTCATCATTTGCAATTGACCTGAAATCTAGGACTCAAATTGCAAATGTTAAATAACACGTGTTTTGTTATCATCAAAACAAATGATCGTGGTGCTCTAGCACCAACAATCTCCCCCTTTTTGATGATGATAAAACCGTAAATAATGCATGAAAATCCTCCCCCTTTTTGACATTATCAAAAAGGTTTAATTGATTTTATATTTCCTATAACTCCCCCTTAAAACATGCTCTTCTATGAGTTTATTTTAACAAAGGTAATATTCTCCCCCTTTTTGTAACAATGCGATAGCTATTATTTTTCTCCCCCTTTCTAAAGGAAATTTAGCTACCTTACATCTCCCCCTTAAAAATTGACAATTAGCTCATCATTTTTTAACTCCCCCTATCTAAATGCTTATGATAATAAGATAGGGTTAAGAATTTTTACCTCACCTACCATGGCCAATAAAATGGCCCGAATGGTGGTGGTGGATGCCACATCGGATGGGGCTCCCATCCGTAGCTTGGAGGCCCGGGCATTGGCGCCGGTCTCCAATCTGGTGGTCGACGTGCGGCGAGTCCGTCGTTTGTTCGCCGTCTCGTCGGTCTTCTTGTTCTCCTCCTTGGTCTACTCATTGGTTCTCCCAACTTAAGTTGACCAGCCTTGAGTTTGTAGGTCCAGTCCTTTATGTTGTAGTCATCCCTGAACCCTACAAAACAAGATTCTAATTTTTTCTTCGGTATCCAAGTGAGCTTGGATCCGGATTTGTTAGAAGGTCTCCTTGATGGAGATCCTTTCTCAACCTTAGGGCTATAAAAATTATCAACTTTGTTGATTAATTTGTTAGAATTTTCCCTAAGACATGCAATTTCTTTTTCTATAATGTTCATTTTAGTCTTTAAATCTGAAATTTCTAATTTTAGACTAACATTTTCCTCAATCAATTTATTATTTTCATTGATGAGGTCTTGATTTTCTAATAACAGGTTATTATCCTTAGGACTAGCTTCTATGTCCTTAAGTTGTTTTTCTAACCTATCATTTTCATTTTTAAGAAAACTAAGGTTCTTCTTCATGCTTTTGTTTTCTATTTTTAGTGATTTACTAATCTCGAATAATTCATTAAAAGCTTCTTGTAAATCAAAATTTACCTCGTCGTCGGAGTCGCTTCCGCTTTCACTGTCGCTATTGGTTCCTCTAGCCATGAAACCAAAGCAAGTGGTTTCTTCTTCTTTTTCTTCTTCTTCTTCCTCCGAGCTGGAATCCTCATGAGTGCCTTTCAACCTCCTCCATATCTCGTGGGCGGTGGTGCACTCTTGGATTCGTTCGAATTCTTTTGGACTCAATGCGCAATATAAGGCATTCATTGCCTTTGCGTTGAGTGAGAGCTCTAGAATCTGCACCTGCGAGTAGCCTCCTTGGGGTCGCTTCGGGATCTCGTATGGGGTTTCGCAACATCCCCATACCTCGAATTCAGTGGCTTGGAGCCACGTCTTCATCCTCAGCTTCCAGTAGCTGTAGTTGTTCCCGTCAAAGTAGGGCGGACGGGTTGTGGACTGCCCCTCGGAAATCCTACTTGTGGAACAGCTTCCCTCCATGTTTAGATCATCGCCGGTTTGTAACGCCGAAAATGCGAGACCTGCTCTGATACCAATTGAAGGTTCCCTACCAGGAGGGGTGACGTAATAAAATTGCGGAAATAAAATATAAAGCAATCTCACAAAAATCAATCACACAATGTACACAAGTAATTTTTAGGTGGAAACCCAAACCGGGTGAAAACCACCACCTAACCCTCTCGAGTTAGGATTTTCCGATCAACCTAGTTGATCAAATCCACTAACCGAATCACTTTGAAACGAGGGTGATTCAACCTCAGTACAACCACGCTACAAGTACGAGGGTAGCGTTCCTCAACCCCTTCTCTCCACGAGAAGGATTTTGTCCCACGAAGGAGACGGGAATTCGCAAAGCGAATACCCAACCAAAATACAAAGATAAAATAAAATAACAGTCCTATAGAGCCAACAAAATTAAACCTAGCTTCTATAGGAAATAGGAAACTCCCCTTTGCAAGGAGTGCGTCGACGATGACGCGGTGCGTGTGCCACGCGATGGCGCTACGTCGCTCTCGTTAACAACGCCGGGAGAGCGGGTGCGCAACGGTTGAATGCTCTCAAGAAAATGGAGCTTGAGCTTGGAGAGCAAGAGAGTCTTTTCTTTGGACACAAAAGGTTTGAAAGTGTATTGCAAGGTGTGTGTCTTAGTGTGTATATGTCTCTCTAGGTGTGTAAAGGCTCCCCTCTATTTATAGAGGCCTTAGGAAGGTTTTGGAAGGCTTGGAAAAGCTTCCATAGCCGTTGGGTGCAAAGCCCAAGAGAATCAGGCCGAAATCAGGACAATGATTGCATTTGACAGGGTTATCAGACGTCTAACTCTGGCATCAGACGTCTGGAAGGCCACTTTAAGACGTCTGATTCCAAGGTCAGACGTCTGATTCTATGCGGGTTTCTCCCTGACTTGAATCAGATCTAAACAGGATTTTTGTGCAAGTCCATCAGACGACATACAGGACGTCTGGTACTATGTCTGGACGTCTGGAAACCTACTTTTACTGTGGGAATTGATTTCCAAACGTTGCAACGGCTAGAAAATCTCTGAGAAGAGATTTTGGGTCAGCCGAGGCAAAACGGTCATTTATCAGACGTCTGGTAAGTCCTATGGACGTCTGATAAGGCTCTAACGGTCATAATCTTGAGTGTTTTCTAAGCCAGCCAACGGTCCACTAATTGGACGTCTGGCAAAGTCATCAGACGTCTCCTAAGACGTCTGGTCTAAGGTCTGGACGTCTGATTTCATCAGACAGAACTAACTATGTCCAGCCTAACAGTTATCAGACGTCTGAAACAACAGTCAGACGTCTTAAAATCCTTTATCAGACGTCTGATTTTGGAATTAGACGTCTGGAAGTGCTGTTTGAACCCTATATTGGTTTTCTAAGTATTCTACAGAAAACCTAAGTATCCTAGGGTTGTGCAGGTGTTCCTAGGACTACTTTTAGGGTACTTTGAGGCTCTTTAACATAATGTTCTAAGGAATCAAAAAGAGCAAGAAAATAAATACAAGAGATACATGAAAGGATAAAAAAGAATCTATCCTATTCTTCTTGTCTTCCATCTCCAATCTTTCGCTCCACGCGAACCTCCTCTGTTTTCCGTCAAGCTCCTCCAATCCGTCCTGGATGCGAGCTCGAACTCCGTCTAAACACGTCATCATTTGCAATTGACCTGAAATCTAGGACTCAAATTGCAAATGTTAAATAACACGTGTTTTGTTATCATCAAAACAAATGATCGTGGTGCTCTAGCACCAACAATCTCCCCCTTTTTGATGATGATAAAACCGTAAATAATGCATGAAAATCCTCCCCCTTTTTGACATTATCAAAAAGGTTTAATTGATTTTATATTTCCTATAACTCCCCCTTAAAACATGCTCTTCTATGAGTTTATTTTAACAAAGGTAATATTCTCCCCCTTTTTGTAACAATGCGATAGCTATTATTTTTCTCCCCCTTTCTAAAGGAAATTTAGCTACCTTACATCTCCCCCTTAAAAATTGACAATTAGCTCATCATTTTTTAACTCCCCCTATCTAAATGCTTATGATAATAAGATAGGGTTAAGAATTTTTACCTCACCTACCATGGCCAATAAAATGGCCCGAATGGTGGTGGTGGATGCCACATCGGATGGGGCTCCCATCCGTAGCTTGGAGGCCCGGGCATTGGCGCCGGTCTCCAATCTGGTGGTCGACGTGCGGCGAGTCCGTCGTTTGTTCGCCGTCTCGTCGGTCTTCTTGTTCTCCTCCTTGGTCTACTCATTGGTTCTCCCAACTTAAGTTGACCAGCCTTGAGTTTGTAGGTCCAGTCCTTTATGTTGTAGTCATCCCTGAACCCTACAAAACAAGATTCTAATTTTTTCTTCGGTATCCAAGTGAGCTTGGATCCGGATTTGTTAGAAGGTCTCCTTGATGGAGATCCTTTCTCAACCTTAGGGCTATAAAAATTATCAACTTTGTTGATTAATTTGTTAGAATTTTCCCTAAGACATGCAATTTCTTTTTCTATAATGTTCATTTTAGTCTTTAAATCTGAAATTTCTAATTTTAGACTAACATTTTCCTCAATCAATTTATTATTTTCATTGATGAGGTCTTGATTTTCTAATAACAGGTTATTATCCTTAGGACTAGCTTCTATGTCCTTAAGTTGTTTTTCTAACCTATCATTTTCATTTTTAAGAAAACTAAGGTTCTTCTTCATGCTTTTGTTTTCTATTTTTAGTGATTTACTAATCTCGAATAATTCATTAAAAGCTTCTTGTAAATCAAAATTTACCTCGTCGTCGGAGTCGCTTCCGCTTTCACTGTCGCTATTGGTTCCTCTAGCCATGAAACCAAAGCAAGTGGTTTCTTCTTCTTTTTCTTCTTCTTCTTCCTCCGAGCTGGAATCCTCATGAGTGCCTTTCAACCTCCTCCATATCTCGTGGGCGGTGGTGCACTCTTGGATTCGTTCGAATTCTTTTGGACTCAATGCGCAATATAAGGCATTCATTGCCTTTGCGTTGAGTGAGAGCTCTAGAATCTGCACCTGCGAGTAGCCTCCTTGGGGTCGCTTCGGGATCTCGTATGGGGTTTCGCAACATCCCCATACCTCGAATTCAGTGGCTTGGAGCCACGTCTTCATCCTCAGCTTCCAGTAGCTGTAGTTGTTCCCGTCAAAGTAGGGCGGACGGGTTGTGGACTGCCCCTCGGAAATCCTACTTGTGGAACAGCTTCCCTCCATGTTTAGATCATCGCCGGTTTGTAACGCCGAAAATGCGAGACCTGCTCTGATACCAATTGAAGGTTCCCTACCAGGAGGGGTGACGTAATAAAATTGCGGAAATAAAATATAAAGCAATCTCACAAAAATCAATCACACAATGTACACAAGTAATTTTTAGGTGGAAACCCAAACCGGGTGAAAACCACCACCTAACCCTCTCGAGTTAGGATTTTCCGATCAACCTAGTTGATCAAATCCACTAACCGAATCACTTTGAAACGAGGGTGATTCAACCTCAGTACAACCACGCTACAAGTACGAGGGTAGCGTTCCTCAACCCCTTCTCTCCACGAGAAGGATTTTGTCCCACGAAGGAGACGGGAATTCGCAAAGCGAATACCCAACCAAAATACAAAGATAAAATAAAATAACAGTCCTATAGAGCCAACAAAATTAAACCTAGCTTCTATAGGAAATAGGAAACTCCCCTTTGCAAGGAGTGCGTCGACGATGACGCGGTGCGTGTGCCACGCGATGGCGCTACGTCGCTCTCGTTAACAACGCCGGGAGAGCGGGTGCGCAACGGTTGAATGCTCTCAAGAAAATGGAGCTTGAGCTTGGAGAGCAAGAGAGTCTTTTCTTTGGACACAAAAGGTTTGAAAGTGTATTGCAAGGTGTGTGTCTTAGTGTGTATATGTCTCTCTAGGTGTGTAAAGGCTCCCCTCTATTTATAGAGGCCTTAGGAAGGTTTTGGAAGGCTTGGAAAAGCTTCCATAGCCGTTGGGTGCAAAGCCCAAGAGAATCAGGCCGAAATCAGGACAATGATTGCATTTGACAGGGTTATCAGACGTCTAACTCTGGCATCAGACGTCTGGAAGGCCACTTTAAGACGTCTGATTCCAAGGTCAGACGTCTGATTCTATGCGGGTTTCTCCCTGACTTGAATCAGATCTAAACAGGATTTTTGTGCAAGTCCATCAGACGACATACAGGACGTCTGGTACTATGTCTGGACGTCTGGAAACCTACTTTTACTGTGGGAATTGATTTCCAAACGTTGCAACGGCTAGAAAATCTCTGAGAAGAGATTTTGGGTCAGCCGAGGCAAAACGGTCATTTATCAGACGTCTGGTAAGTCCTATGGACGTCTGATAAGGCTCTAACGGTCATAATCTTGAGTGTTTTCTAAGCCAGCCAACGGTCCACTAATTGGACGTCTGGCAAAGTCATCAGACGTCTCCTAAGACGTCTGGTCTAAGGTCTGGACGTCTGATTTCATCAGACAGAACTAACTATGTCCAGCCTAACAGTTATCAGACGTCTGAAACAACAGTCAGACGTCTTAAAATCCTTTATCAGACGTCTGATTTTGGAATTAGACGTCTGGAAGTGCTGTTTGAACCCTATATTGGTTTTCTAAGTATTCTACAGAAAACCTAAGTATCCTAGGGTTGTGCAGGTGTTCCTAGGACTACTTTTAGGGTACTTTGAGGCTCTTTAACATAATGTTCTAAGGAATCAAAAAGAGCAAGAAAATAAATACAAGAGATACATGAAAGGATAAAAAAGAATCTATCCTATTCTTCTTGTCTTCCATCTCCAATCTTTCGCTCCACGCGAACCTCCTCTGTTTTCCGTCAAGCTCCTCCAATCCGTCCTGGATGCGAGCTCGAACTCCGTCTAAACACGTCATCATTTGCAATTGACCTGAAATCTAGGACTCAAATTGCAAATGTTAAATAACACGTGTTTTGTTATCATCAAAACAAATGATCGTGGTGCTCTAGCACCAACAATCTCCCCCTTTTTGATGATGATAAAACCGTAAATAATGCATGAAAATCCTCCCCCTTTTTGACATTATCAAAAAGGTTTAATTGATTTTATATTTCCTATAACTCCCCCTTAAAACATGCTCTTCTATGAGTTTATTTTAACAAAGGTAATATTCTCCCCCTTTTTGTAACAATGCGATAGCTATTATTTTTCTCCCCCTTTCTAAAGGAAATTTAGCTACCTTACATCTCCCCCTTAAAAATTGACAATTAGCTCATCATTTTTTAACTCCCCCTATCTAAATGCTTATGATAATAAGATAGGGTTAAGAATTTTTACCTCACCTACCATGGCCAATAAAATGGCCCGAATGGTGGTGGTGGATGCCACATCGGATGGGGCTCCCATCCGTAGCTTGGAGGCCCGGGCATTGGCGCCGGTCTCCAATCTGGTGGTCGACGTGCGGCGAGTCCGTCGTTTGTTCGCCGTCTCGTCGGTCTTCTTGTTCTCCTCCTTGGTCTACTCATTGGTTCTCCCAACTTAAGTTGACCAGCCTTGAGTTTGTAGGTCCAGTCCTTTATGTTGTAGTCATCCCTGAACCCTACAAAACAAGATTCTAATTTTTTCTTCGGTATCCAAGTGAGCTTGGATCCGGATTTGTTAGAAGGTCTCCTTGATGGAGATCCTTTCTCAACCTTAGGGCTATAAAAATTATCAACTTTGTTGATTAATTTGTTAGAATTTTCCCTAAGACATGCAATTTCTTTTTCTATAATGTTCATTTTAGTCTTTAAATCTGAAATTTCTAATTTTAGACTAACATTTTCCTCAATCAATTTATTATTTTCATTGATGAGGTCTTGATTTTCTAATAACAGGTTATTATCCTTAGGACTAGCTTCTATGTCCTTAAGTTGTTTTTCTAACCTATCATTTTCATTTTTAAGAAAACTAAGGTTCTTCTTCATGCTTTTGTTTTCTATTTTTAGTGATTTACTAATCTCGAATAATTCATTAAAAGCTTCTTGTAAATCAAAATTTACCTCGTCGTCGGAGTCGCTTCCGCTTTCACTGTCGCTATTGGTTCCTCTAGCCATGAAACCAAAGCAAGTGGTTTCTTCTTCTTTTTCTTCTTCTTCTTCCTCCGAGCTGGAATCCTCATGAGTGCCTTTCAACCTCCTCCATATCTCGTGGGCGGTGGTGCACTCTTGGATTCGTTCGAATTCTTTTGGACTCAATGCGCAATATAAGGCATTCATTGCCTTTGCGTTGAGTGAGAGCTCTAGAATCTGCACCTGCGAGTAGCCTCCTTGGGGTCGCTTCGGGATCTCGTATGGGGTTTCGCAACATCCCCATACCTCGAATTCAGTGGCTTGGAGCCACGTCTTCATCCTCAGCTTCCAGTAGCTGTAGTTGTTCCCGTCAAAGTAGGGCGGACGGGTTGTGGACTGCCCCTCGGAAATCCTACTTGTGGAACAGCTTCCCTCCATGTTTAGATCATCGCCGGTTTGTAACGCCGAAAATGCGAGACCTGCTCTGATACCAATTGAAGGTTCCCTACCAGGAGGGGTGACGTAATAAAATTGCGGAAATAAAATATAAAGCAATCTCACAAAAATCAATCACACAATGTACACAAGTAATTTTTAGGTGGAAACCCAAACCGGGTGAAAACCACCACCTAACCCTCTCGAGTTAGGATTTTCCGATCAACCTAGTTGATCAAATCCACTAACCGAATCACTTTGAAACGAGGGTGATTCAACCTCAGTACAACCACGCTACAAGTACGAGGGTAGCGTTCCTCAACCCCTTCTCTCCACGAGAAGGATTTTGTCCCACGAAGGAGACGGGAATTCGCAAAGCGAATACCCAACCAAAATACAAAGATAAAATAAAATAACAGTCCTATAGAGCCAACAAAATTAAACCTAGCTTCTATAGGAAATAGGAAACTCCCCTTTGCAAGGAGTGCGTCGACGATGACGCGGTGCGTGTGCCACGCGATGGCGCTACGTCGCTCTCGTTAACAACGCCGGGAGAGCGGGTGCGCAACGGTTGAATGCTCTCAAGAAAATGGAGCTTGAGCTTGGAGAGCAAGAGAGTCTTTTCTTTGGACACAAAAGGTTTGAAAGTGTATTGCAAGGTGTGTGTCTTAGTGTGTATATGTCTCTCTAGGTGTGTAAAGGCTCCCCTCTATTTATAGAGGCCTTAGGAAGGTTTTGGAAGGCTTGGAAAAGCTTCCATAGCCGTTGGGTGCAAAGCCCAAGAGAATCAGGCCGAAATCAGGACAATGATTGCATTTGACAGGGTTATCAGACGTCTAACTCTGGCATCAGACGTCTGGAAGGCCACTTTAAGACGTCTGATTCCAAGGTCAGACGTCTGATTCTATGCGGGTTTCTCCCTGACTTGAATCAGATCTAAACAGGATTTTTGTGCAAGTCCATCAGACGACATACAGGACGTCTGGTACTATGTCTGGACGTCTGGAAACCTACTTTTACTGTGGGAATTGATTTCCAAACGTTGCAACGGCTAGAAAATCTCTGAGAAGAGATTTTGGGTCAGCCGAGGCAAAACGGTCATTTATCAGACGTCTGGTAAGTCCTATGGACGTCTGATAAGGCTCTAACGGTCATAATCTTGAGTGTTTTCTAAGCCAGCCAACGGTCCACTAATTGGACGTCTGGCAAAGTCATCAGACGTCTCCTAAGACGTCTGGTCTAAGGTCTGGACGTCTGATTTCATCAGACAGAACTAACTATGTCCAGCCTAACAGTTATCAGACGTCTGAAACAACAGTCAGACGTCTTAAAATCCTTTATCAGACGTCTGATTTTGGAATTAGACGTCTGGAAGTGCTGTTTGAACCCTATATTGGTTTTCTAAGTATTCTACAGAAAACCTAAGTATCCTAGGGTTGTGCAGGTGTTCCTAGGACTACTTTTAGGGTACTTTGAGGCTCTTTAACATAATGTTCTAAGGAATCAAAAAGAGCAAGAAAATAAATACAAGAGATACATGAAAGGATAAAAAAGAATCTATCCTATTCTTCTTGTCTTCCATCTCCAATCTTTCGCTCCACGCGAACCTCCTCTGTTTTCCGTCAAGCTCCTCCAATCCGTCCTGGATGCGAGCTCGAACTCCGTCTAAACACGTCCTCATTTGCAATTGACCTGAAATCTAGGACTCAAATTGCAAATGTTAAATAACACGTGTTTTGTTATCATCAAAACAAATGATCGTGGTGCTCTAGCACCAACACTTATGCCCTACATCGGGGAAGTATATCTCCACCTTTCTAGGTACCGACAATAGGGTCTTGGTTACCTCAAGGCTATCCCTCTAGGTGTGTCGCTATACAACTCAAATTCTAAGGCGATGTAGAACCCTCGCGCCTACCATCCTGACCTAAGAAAAGGAAATGTGACATAACTATGAGCTAAGTGGCTTGGTAGGGCTTTAACCTAGTGATTTATTAGTACAAGTAGAGGTATATAGATGTGTAGATTTCCTTGACTACTTAGCTTGGAAGTTACTTCCCACTAATCGATTATTATAGCTATCTTTACCCCTACTTAGATCCATTATAACCCATAAATCTATTTGAGCATTGACCTAATTGGTCAACTTAAGTGGTAATCATCTGTCGCATTCCATTAAGGTAGATATCTCATGCACACTTCCTTAGTCGAGGATTGAGGTTGAGCTATCTTGGCCTTTGGTAACTCAATCCCTAAAACTCGGGTCCAGAAGTCGCTTGAGAATAGCATGGTTGGTTGACTACCTTACCCGACGAGTGCTCGCCACATCCCATTATATAGGTGATTCGCCATAGAGACATTATTGGATGCACCCAATGTCTGAGTTATGTACCTTAAGTGAGTCAAATTACTCGATTGATGATTTAATTTTGAGTGTCTCATCATGTGGGCACACTAATACAATTGGATGGGTCCCTCAATACAATTGGGTTAATGTATTATACCATGTTGGATATATTGATGACGAGTATCAAAGGATCCAAACAATTTGGATCGAGGATTTCAATAACTCATTAAGAATCATCATGATATCCAACTATTCTAAGAAGAGTAGCAATCTTTTCTAGAAAATGTTGCCTGACTGACGCCCTTGTTGCACATCCTCTACATGAGAATAGGGATTCGAGGTTGTCACACAAGTTGAGTTAAGGAGTTGACCCGATGAGATAGAGATGTGAAAGTCATTCTCTTATCACTATCACGGAGAAGGTCAATCCTTTGACCTAAGATAAATATATGTCTCTGTGTCTAAGTACGCACATTTTGTGAATTGATAGTTGATGCACACATCATAATACTAAGACTGGAAAGCTGATGTGAATATGAGGGCATAGGAGACACATGATTTCTCGAAGGGCTCACACAATATCGTAGGTGTACGCAATAGAATGGGAGACTTGAGCTCGCTTCGCTTATATTAAGAAGTATGAAATTCCATGTATGGTTGTATGGGTCCTGATCAAACCCATATATGAAGAGAATAAGATAGTCCTTTAAGAAAGGATTTGTCTTTGTTCTCATCCCAATGATACAAGGAGAATGTGAAAAGTATGTAACCAAATAATGGGATGGACAGTGAATCAGGGATTTAATTTCAAGGGTTACATATGTCTTCTAATGCAAAGGATTCGTGGGTACTTGCAATATCTACGGGAGGCGTAGCGACATAGTTTCACTAATTCTAAACACTTGATTATTTGAGTAATAGAACAAATAATCATTTTGGGGGGTTCCTATTTGTTTGGATTGATTGATGTGATTTAAGGAGTTAAATCTCATTTAATTTAGCTGTTAATTGTACCTGATTTGATTAGTTATAAAATCTAAGGGTTGGATTGTAATTAATTAATAATTTGATATTAGATCTAAACATCTCATAAGTTGATATGGGCCAATCCTATAAAAATCAAATAAGATTAGATCCCAACCATTCGATGAAGATCCAAGAGTTTTTACCATATTAGATTTAGTTTTGGAACCCTATAAATATCTCCCTAAATTTAATTGGGAATCCATAATTAATTCTAATCATTGTGTGTACGCGTCATCAACATATCCTTTGCGCCACCTTCTTCTTCTTTCCATAACCTTCATGATCAAGAAGAGGCACAAAGAAGGAGGAGGTTGACCAAGCTAAGCACCATGCACCCTCCTTCTTCATTGAAGGAAGGGATGACCAGGGATGCCCTCAACCAAACGCCTCCCTTCTTCCTCCTTCATGTAGGGCAACGTCCAGCGGGTCTCTTGGAACAAGAATTCCAAGAAGGTGTTCTTGGGTGGTTCCTCTTCCCATGCTATTAGGCGTCGACTAGGAGGCTGCATAGGTCAACTGCCTTGTGCTTGGTCATGAGGATTTAATCCTTAAGGCCAAGTTCTTGGTTATTTTTAGGTGAAGATTGCCTGTTGGTTCACGAAGGAGTTTGCAGGATGTGAATCGTCCGTGTTGCGCATGAGGAATCAAGTGTTCTCGGTGCAAAGGATCTCATCTGCCTACTGAGAAGAAGAGAGTCCCTCTAGGTGGGACTTATTTGAGGAGTTGATTTAACACGAATATAAGTGCATAAAATCGCATTCATTGTAGTATGAAATCACGTAGATACTTAAAAAATTTCTTCGTATTGAACTCTCAAATCTGGAAATCGAAGTTTGCTAGTTGAAGTCTAAGTCGTCTCACAAGAAGGCAGTCAGATTACTATGCTTTCCTAAGTCCTAATTTTTTTTGTATTTTTGAATCAAGAATAAGCAAATATGATGTAGACTAACTAATGCAAAGAACTTGTGAGAATCAAACCTAGAAACGAAACTAGAAATAAGCAAGTTATTGAAGACAAGTAGAAACAAGATTTAAAGGAACTAGAACTTTTATTGAAATAATAAGTCAACTAGAGGAACTAGAACAACTAGAAATGGAAATAACTAGAACTAAGGTTACAACTAGAACTAGAAATACAATATCAACTAGAACAAGAAATCCAATTCTAGAATTGAATGGTGGCCTCAAAGATGAAGCCTTGGTGACAGAGAATGAAGCGAATGCGAAGGCTCACCCGGAGAAGCACCAAGGGGCGTGGACTATAAAGAAGAAGAGAAGCTAGAGTCAATGGTGTTTACGAAGTCTAAAAGATAGAGGGTGGGAGGGTGGCTAGGGTTTATTTATAGAGGCTAGGAAGGCTTGGTTGGGTGGCTAGGATTTCATCTAAGGAATGAAGGGCTAGGGTCAAAGATAGGTGGATAGATAGGGTTAGGTTTTGTTGGATACAATGGAGGGATAGGATGGCCTTGAGAGGATGATGGAGGGTTATGATTAATGGTGGGGGGAGCACTTAAGGGTTATGGTGGTCCCTTAGGGCCAGCCATATGGTTAGGTTCTAAGGGCCATTGGATCTTAATCTAAGTGTTAGGATTTAATGTGATGAAGTGGTAGGATAAGATGTAGTTAGGTAGGGATCAGGATAGGGTTTTGTTGGGATTAATATAGGCCTTAGTATCATCATCAAAGGCTGGAGATAAGGCACCTAAAGTGGGTGGATCCTAAGGGTTTTTTAAGGGATATGTGGCGCCACCTAAGGGATAAGGTAAGGTTTGTTTAGGGTTTTTAGGTAAGGATTTGGATAGGATAATTAGGTCAACTAGTTAGGACCCTAAGATGTGGATCTAAGGGTGTTTAATCATGTTGGTTTTAGATGTCCAAACATAGGTAATTAAATATGTACAGGTGGCATCCAAATTAGGATATAAGAAAGGAAGGGCTAAGGTGGGTTGTTAGGGAGGATTTAGGACTAGGTAGGCTAAAGGTTTTTAATGGGTTTAGAAAATCAATTAGGTTGGTTGACCAAATTAGTTGATTAATTAGGCTCATGGATGATCACCTAAGGTGGGGAATCAGGTTGGGAATTGTGTCTTGGGTTAGGAAAAATTGGGTTCCTAATCAAGCTAGGGTTAGGACCAATTGGGCTATGGAACATGTTAAGAATTCGCTAAGTAGTCTTCACAATTGAGCTCAAACCCAAATCTCCTCTCTTAAGTTCTAGTCAATCTTGTACTTGGCACCTGTATACAAATAAACAATGACATCAGGGTACTATATATAGATAAGGGGAATATTGTGTAAAAATCCAAAAATATGCACTATTTACAAAATGTTGTTAAGTGACTAATCTAGTTTGGCAAATATTATGTCAATAAATATGGAAATATCATACTTCCATGCCTATCTTTTGCTAGTCCTTGAGCAAAACACTGAGTGAAAATCATGAGGGAAAATAGTATTTACAAGGGAAATAGAATTGTGAGTTTGAGCTATGTTGAATTAAAAACATTAATCTCAATTTTTCACCAAAATAAAGGAACTGTATACAAAACCATAATGTCAAAGATTAATAGTTTTAGAGTACTGACTCAAATATAGACTACCTAAGTCAAATTAGAGACACTATGATGGTAACACCATCATGAGTCATAATTAGTTTTATTTAGTCAAAATCAAGTGACAAATGCTCCTATATAATCGCCTGAGAGACATAATTCCATTCAGATCAATTCTAAGAAAAAAAATTAAAACATGGTTAATTCTAAAGTTTTAACAGCATATCATGAAAGCAGAGTAACCACGAGGTTTCCTAAGGGTTAATCTAAGGTTAAATGAGCATTAAAGTCCAATGAGTAGGTCCACACAAACAGAAATGGGGTTTCATGTGTTTCGAGAATCAAAGTAAAACACAAAATTCTAATTTCAGACCCGCTTGAGTTGAAGAGGTTCTGGTAAGAATAAAATTCATATAAACCTCCTAAAATTCATATAAAAATATTCCTTGAGGTTTGGTGCCCTTGGTGTGACCATCTGAACTTACTTTGACCTTGAAAAGTGTCTCTGACGAATTTCTACCCTAATTTGGGTTTTTAAATAAATTTCCCAGTTAAACTTGGTCCAAGCTCAAATTAAACTTCACCACTAGATTCCTTGGGTCTAAAGTAGGTTTGTAACAAAATTTGGGCCCAATTAGAGTCCATCTTGACTTAGTTCGCATTTTGGTCCATTAAGTCTCTATTTCATATAGACAAGCCCCTAACTTTTGAAAATCTTTGCAAATGGGTCCCTAACTTCTTTGTCTTCTTCACAAACACATCCTTGTCTCCATTGGAGGTAAATCGACCTTGACCACACCAAAATAGCATCATATCACCACCAAATCTCACCAAGTTTGGTAGGATTGATGTTCATATTGTAAGGAGTCATCGAAGGCAATTTAGGATTCCAAATTGCATTGAATAGCCCAACGAACCCACAAAATTTATGAGATTTGTGATTCCAAATCTCAGTCGATTAGAGCTTCTTTCCCTATCTAGAGCTTGGATTTGAGCTTTATAGAAGCTCTAGATCCTCAGGTTGTCCAAAACTAGCTCGGTTTGGCCTTATTTCTTCAACTTCTCCCTTCGGCCGCCTCCACTGTAGCTCTAGCGACACCTCCTTCTCCGGCTTCCTCGCCCGCTACCACATACCATAGGCAGCGGGATCGTCTTCACCTCCTTCTTCTGCTCCTAGCAGTACCCGCGAGAGCTCCCCAGATCCTCTTCTTCCTCGCTACTCCATCACCGGAGGATTCTTCGTCTCTGGTGCTAGTCAATCATAGCTAGCGCCTTTCCCTCCCTTTCAACCGTTAGCTAGGATCCCAAACTCTCTGTCTCCTTCTCAAGATCCTCCTCAACTCCTTTATTCCCTAATTCAACCCACAACCCCCTCTCTTCCCCGTCATCTTCTTCCGCTCTGGCCGCGCTCTGGCAAGTTTGCCCTAGTGCCACAAACCGCCAAACACCCCCACGTCACCTCCACAACGTTCGCCTTGCCTCCGCCATTAAAATCCCTCTATTTATTCTGCGTTTCATCCACCATACACCTCCACCAAACTCCATCTCCATTGCACACTGACTCCACCTCTGGCAGCCCACTGCCCGACACCTCACACCCTGATTCCACCGCCAGTACACTCGCCACCTCTTGGTGAAGCTTCTGAGCATTCTAACGCTTCCAAAATCGTCTCGATCAGACAATCAGAGCATCATGCGCAGTCCATAAAAGAACGGAGATCATGAAGCCAAAGGACAAAGATCTGAGCCTTAGATGAAAAATCCAACTACACGGATGGGTTCAGATCATCGATCGCAGTGCAACAGCACAAAAATCAACTCAATTGGAGATTTACATCACCAGATACAAGGAAAAGAAGATGGATGGCTATGATGGTGCCACGTGACACCATCACAGCCTCCCCCTCATTGCCACCCCATCTAGGAAGGCTACCCTCGCACGCTGTGGACCATTGGATCTTCATCCAACGGCCACGAACGCGTCACGCTGCCCACCTCACCGCGCCTCATCAAAAAGGAATAGATCTCGACCCTTGGATCTTCATCCAACTTCTTATAATAAGTTTCCTTAAAATAAAAATACAACAATTTGGACACGTGGCGAAACAGTGAGCGCGCTCAATTGCAAGCCAAGACGCGTGTTCAAGCGATGCTGCGCGAGAAATTGGGAAAGCTAGTCGTGCGCGGGTGTTATCGCCCTTTGGATGTTGATCGGAGCATTGGGAGATGGCCACATGGCGCGATCAGGCAACTCCATGGAGCACGAAAGATTTCACGCACTCTTCAATGAAGCACGATGCTCGTTTTAAGCCATCCGATCGAAAGATTGGACGGCCGAGGAACGTTGGTGTGCATGGAAAGAGAGGCAGTGTGGGCGCAAATCTGGGCCTTCCAATCGTAAGATCGAACGTCCGAGGATAAGGCGCTTGAATGTGGCATGCAGGCGTGCGCTAGGAGCGAGCACGGCCATCCGATCACAGATCAAGGGCCATGGGAGGTGCCACGTGTCAGCACGAGGTTAAATCCGAGCAATAAGAAGGCTTTTGAAGTTGTTTTGAGACCAAATCTGATCCGTTGATCTCCCGATCAACGGATTTGATCAAATAAGAGTTGTTGCACGAGATAAAGGGCTTAAATACCCACTTTTCCCCTCATTAAAACTATAAAAGAAGGCCCAGGGTCCCCCTGTTAAAGGCATCTCTAGATATAACTCTTCCACCTTCCTTCAGACCAATGCTCTCCCTTTGCAACTTCGCTCTGACGTTCATCCCCACGCTCAGGATCTGAGGTGTTGCTGCACCTCGCACAAGCATCTTACAAGGGTCGTCGTCTCTCTGCCACTTTCTATCTCTCTCTTTCTCTCTATCTATCTATTTATTTCTAGTAGCATTCTCTATTGTGAAAACTCTATTTGATTGCAATAAAATTCTATCTTCTGAATGCATGATATCTGATTCGTATACATATATACATATATAAATATCTATTTAGAGCAAGTTTTATTGAAAAGCTTCTGCAAAACTTGAGATTGCCTCCCTGCGAATGACCCGATACTCATCGGAGTTTTATAAATTTATTTGTCGATGTGTTTTCGCGCTACACTACAACTAAATAATCTTTTAAAATGCGATTTACATGATAGACAAGGTGACGCCGTTGTCAGGGAGGCAACGTAAATTTTTAAAGCTTTTTAGGTGCTTATTCGAGATCTCTAACTTGTTATTTTTCTGTTGATTTTAGGAAGCAAGGAAATCAAAACGAAACACGACAACGAGAATTGTAGGTTCGAACCTCAGGTAAGTACCCATAGTTTGGATTAGTTAGATTTAGGATTTGCTTGAACCCTAGGATTAGTTGGAATTTGTTTGCTTATTGAAAAAAGAAATTTCTCTTGATTTTCCAGTTGAAATAAAGCTTTATCTTAAAAATTCAATTCCCAACGATCCATATGTCCAAACATTCTTAAATTTTTACTGGTTCAGTTTGTCAAAGTCAGAAACAACATATCTAAATTTTGCACAAATCAGAGTTATATAAGAATTTTAAAAATTCGTGCACTAATCTATTATCAATTTGGTTAGTGTTCCTTATTTTTCGAGGTTCAAAATATCATAGGAATTTTCATACAACTCTGATTGACTTGAAATTTGTGGCACTGAATTTTTGAGATAATCAATAATTTGGGAAAAATCTGAAAAAAATATTTATTGCACGTTTGATTTCACGACTTATTAGATCACAAATTAGGGGTCGAAACAGACTGCAAAGCCCCTGGTACACTTTAAATCAGAAAAAAATAGTAAATGTGCATTAAAATTTTGAAAAAAAAATATTTTAGTGCCTAGTTAGTGGTGCAATAGGATCAGTTCATTGCATTGCTTAGGGTGCACCACTAATATGATCTTTGGACTTAAAAGAAACATCTAGAACTATCTATGCTTAGGATTTCACGCTAAAGATAGAGCACACTTGCATTTTCATACTTAAAGGAAACCTATCAAACAAATTGGGATTTGCAAAACTCTTGTGTCCCTCATCAAGACCTTGATTAAAAATATTAACTCAAGTGAACCCTAAAATGCATTAACACAAGCATTTGAATCTTAAAATTCACATCATTATAAGAAATTGCTTGTAAACCCTTTTACCTGAGCACTTCACACGTCTCAAAATAAATTTTAAGGGAAAACCCCCCTAATGCCCATTATATTCCAAAAGCACATCAAACCCAAGCTTAAAATTGAGTAGACGTGCCCTAGGTAGGACTAATAGACTTGGGGACTTGAAACTAGATTGGGCTAAGGTCAAGGCCTTATCTACTTGGACCCACTGGTGACAAGAAAGGTTGGTGCGGTAACCGCGTTAACCCTTAGTGGTGTCCTGCCATGCGGGGTGTCCTAATGGGTCCCACCCTTCTGGCCTGCCAAGTAATTTAAGGGTTGATCTAACCTAGTCAAGTTTTAGGGAGCCAAGATCAGGTCTATTTAGGGATAACATTTTAAGGACCGGTTTGACTACTTGCATTGAGTGGGCGGGGTTTTCTCTCATCTGTCTTCTCCTTCTCATCTATAGACATTCTTCTGGTGTATGCAAGGTACAAGATCTCAAAATCCTGATTTGTTAGCACCATTAGAAAGGAATCCTAGGAGAAGACCTACTTATCTAGAATATGAATCTAAACTCTCTGCAATGGCTAGTCACCCCGAGGAAGAAGAGATTAATGAACAAAATATGGATCCTATGACTCTCTTACAAAGGTAGATCACTAAGCAGGGCCAGCATCATGACCGACAGATTAAAGTCATAATGCAAGCCAT
The DNA here is from genome assembly GCA_037157565.1 of Thalassia testudinum. Classification (NCBI taxonomy): domain Eukaryota; kingdom Viridiplantae; phylum Streptophyta; class Magnoliopsida; order Alismatales; family Hydrocharitaceae; genus Thalassia; species Thalassia testudinum. The sequence continues at coordinate 4,642,724 of JAZHRO010000062.1, read as the reverse complement.
CAGTCGACTCCAAAACGGAAGGGTAGACTAGCCCCTCTTTGACTTTTACAACCCTCCTATTGCCCAACCTGAACCCTTTGTTAAAGTACCTCAGGATGACAAAGATTTTGAACTCAAACCTCAGATCATTAACTTGAATCCTTACTTCCATGGCCATGAGTCAGATGACCCCTTCCACCACCTTGAAGAGCTCCTACACATAGGAAGCACTTTTGGCCCTAGGAACATGAATGAAGGTATCCTGATGATGAAGATGTTCCCATCCTTCTTGAAAGATAGAGCTGCACATTGGTTGAGAATAATTGGTAGACCAATCCTAACTTGGGAAGACCTAAGAAGTACATTCCTGAAGAAATTCTTCCCCGTAGGAAAAACTAATGCCCTTAGATGTGCCATAACAACCTTTAAGCAGAACCCTGGGAAACAACTACATGAGGCTCGAGAGAGGTTCAATGATTTAGATAGGAAATGCCTCCATCATGGGATTTCGAAGTGGCACTTGGCCCATATTTTCTATTATGGGTTGAGTGATAATCTGAAGAATTTTGTTGATGCAGCATGTGGGGGTAATTTCCTGAGTCGAGATGCTGAGGGAGCCTTTCAATTGTTCGAGAATATGAGTGAAAATTCCCTCAACAATGCCTCAGTGTCTGCCTTTAATAGAGCTAATCAACCAAGGAGCGGAGTTTATGAAGTTAACAATAATTCACACTCGGTTGATTTGGAATTAATTGTACAATGATTAGACAAGGTGGAACTCGTGGGAAAGAACGTGGAGAATTTGGATAAGAAGCTGGATAACCTTCTAAAGGGCGGGAGTTCCTAAGGTATACAATCTAGAGTAAATCCAATGCCTACCTAAGGAGTACCTTTGTTAACCCATAACCAATTCCCCAACCCCCTAAGTCAGAAATTAGTGCACAACATCAATGACCTAACCATGACTCCACCTATGAGCCAACTGTACTTGGACCCGTCTCTTTTTGGGTACCAAGGAGGGACCTTGATGCCCTCAAATTCTGAACTAGGCAGCTTGATGCCTAGTTATCCTGAGGATGTGAATGCACTCCAGGGTTACACTAGAAATGAGCCTTATTCAAACACTTACAACCCTAGATGGTGCAACCATCCTAATTTTGCTTAGTCAAGTTATAAACCCACCCAGGGTCCTAACTTGACTAAGCCAAACACTTATGGGCAACCTAGTAGGTACACACAACCACACACATATCAACCACGACCTAAACAGGAAAATCGACCCTATGATCTGAGTCTAGTCCTCAAAGAAATGAGAGAAATGAATTTGAGGCATAAGGAAGAAATGAATCAATTGAGGACAGATTTGATGGGACGATTAGACCAGCTAGTTGATGCTAGACAACACAGATTGTTGTCATCCCAACCCGTCCTAAACCCAAGGAACTTCAATAGGGTTAATCAACACAACACACCGGAGAAACATGCACACCTAATTTAGCCTGCTCCCTAGCACCCACCAGGTTTTGTTAAACGTAACCCAACCCAGGCTCAACCCATTTTGCAAAACCCACCTTCCCTTCTAACCCTAATGCACATGCCTATGTTGTCACTTTGAGAAGTGGGAAACAAACCCAAGATCCTTCTACAAGAACTGAGGAGCCTGAATCTGACCTGAGTGACCAAACTAATCTAGAAAACAAGACTCAGGATTTGAATACTCATGATTTTTCTCAAGCACCTTTTCCTAAAGCCTTGATCAAGCCCAGGGAAAAGAAAACCAACCAATCTATGGTGTGGCTTGAGATTCTAAAACAAGTCCAGGAAAATATACCCCTCCTAGTGGCCATTGAGAACATCTCGGCTTGTGCGAAATTTCTGAAGGAATTATGCACACCGAAACACTAGGCCAAATCATCAAAAAGGGTCATAATTTCTAAACAAGCCAATGCCATCGTCCTAAATAAGCTCCCTCCTCAAAAGAAAGATCCAAGGACCCCCTTAATCTCATGTGAAATAGATGGTTTCATCCTGGATCGAGCCTTACTGGTTCTTGGTGCCTCCATCAACTTAATCCCTACAGAATTATATGAAGAGCTAGATTTAGGCCCCTTGCAACACACTAATGTGACGCTTCAGCTTGCTAATAGGTCAACCAAAATTCCAAAGGGCCTTCTATAGAATGCGATTATAAAAGTGAGGGATTTTGAATATCCTATGGACTTCTTTGTTTTAGATATGAAGGCATCAAAAAACTTGAACCACACCTCGATAATCTTAGGGAGACCTTTCTTGGCCACTGCCAAGGCTCTAATCAACTGTGAGATGGGGATTATGCACATCACCTCTGGAAGGAAAAATTGTCAACTCAATATCTTTCAAACTTCCCAAAAGAATAAGGTGAATTGTGGTTCCATTGAGGTTGTAGGAACAATTGAACAAGTGTTGGCAATTCATAATAAAGATGATCCAAATCCTGCCAAAGCTCAAGACCAGCACAAAGGGAAAGAAGGGGATGTACTTGAGGATAGTTTTGATCTACCATCTCCCATGGAAAATCAAATTGAACAGGACATTAGTGAGATTGAGAAACTCCTGGGAGTAACTTACGATGAATTAGATGATAATATAAAGAATTCTCAATACATCGACCCTAAAATTCAAGAACTTTTGAATTCTAAGGGAGTTCAAGAAAATGAACAATCTTAGGGCATGAACCAGGAAGTAACCCCAAAAGAAGAAGTTCAACAAATAGTGGACTAGGGAGGAACCTATAAGCCAACTGGTTCAAATGGATGGCTTGACTCAGAAGAAGTGATTTCGGATGAGGAAGAGGAAATTTCTGATGAAGATTTTGATGAATTCCACACAACTCTACCCCTATTCTCAACAGGGCATCAAGCGTCGTTTAAGACATCTGGGAAGTGGCCCAAACGTCTTGCCAGACATGACGTCTGGAGGAAGGTCCAGACGTCTGACAGGTACAATATTTGTTATCTTCTCCTTCTTTCGCTTGTACGGCCATGCTGCCGTTCCGCCGAGTTCTTCTGCACCTTTTCGTGATGAGAGCGGGCGTGTGTGTGCAGGATTTGTTCAGGAGGATGCTAGGGCTTGCCATTCCACACAGATCAGACGTCTGGTCACTGCACCCGACGATGGAGAGGGCTTCCTGACGTCCGGGGTGACAATCAGACGTCTGGAAGCTAAGTCTAGATGTTCCAGCGGGCTTCTGGACGTCTGAAGGACTACGCAGACAAAGGTATGACCTGAGCTACCTTTTAAGACGTCTGGAATAAGTTTCAGACATTTGATTTTGGACAGACTGGTTGTTTTTGACCTGTTTAGGGTTCGTTCGGAGTCCGTTTTCCGTGTTTCAAGTTTCGTTCTTCCCAGATTTAATTCCTCTACCTATTTACAGTAATTGTATACTGTTCTAAGTAACTCCTTGTGTTGATCCTTGTGTTCGGACCCCGTTCCTTTGTGGCTCTGGGGGTTGCAGAGGCGCGCGGGATTGCCGACCACGCCCCTAGTGCTCCCAGTTTTGCGGGTAGAGTGGCCCTTTAATTTATTTATAAAAAATTATACATTTATGAAACAATTAATAGAGTCTAAGGCATTGCATGAACCCTAGGGCTGAAGAATTAGATTGAATTATAGATCTTAGGGTATTGTATGAATCCTAGGACTGGAAAACTAGATTAAATGATAGATCCTAGAGTATTGCATGAATCCTAGGATTGGAAAACTAGATTGAATGATAGATCCTAGGGTAGGGCATGAATCATAGGGCTGGAAAACTAGTTGAATATATACATTGCAGTCTTGGAAAAGTAGAAAGGGAACGATAACTGTCTTTAAATTGGTTAACAGCTGCCTATTTATGAATGAATAATTACTGTTGAGAACATGGGTTATATGGATATAAAGCTGGAATGGTGAAACCTAATTGGCTGAGTTGAAAGAGCATGAACCCTACGGGGATTTAGGAGTAGAACTCTTGGAAAGTGAATGGAATAGAATTGGGGAAGTGAGCTGGCCCTTGAGTACGGAGTACCAAGGAGAGCATCCCCCTATTTAGTGTAGAGTAGAGCTAGCCGCCCCAGGGACCCGGGGTTAGGTCTAACCACTTTGTATCGACTTTTGGCCCTCGTGTACATAGTACCGAGGAGAGCTACTAGTGTAGGGAGAGTACTAGCTACCCCACGGGCCTCGGGGTTCTGCTAGCCCTCCTACACCTACTTGTTAGGCCCACTGGGCAAACCAGGGTAGTCAGGCGAGGGTGCGCGGACTGTGGAGGGGCGAGTCCCCTGTTTGGTTACTGTGGAGGGGCTGGACCCCTGTTACCGGGAGGGCTCTGCCTTATACTGGTTTCGTACTGTGCTTTGGGCGCACCCGTTAACGGAAACGATTGACCGCGTGCTAGTGCGGGGTAGCTACCCGTGCATTTATCACGCGTACCGTAGTCACCGTTACGTCTGTCAGCGACCTTGGGGTGGTTGACTGAGGGTAGGACCACCACGGGGGACTCTCCCGGCTAGGAGAGCACCACGTGCTACTTCTACTTTTCGAAAAAGATTGCAATCAAGATCGTTCCCACGAGGAACATTCAAAATCAAGAGAAGGATCTAAGAAATAAATCAATAGTGAATAAAGGGAAAAATATAAAGAAAGAAATTAAAAAAAATATATAACAGCTACTGTCCACCTTACTGCTTCTTAGCTTTTAGTTGCCACTCTACTCAGCGTTTCGCTGATGTGTCACCTTTGTTACCTTTCCAGGGACAGGTGTTGAGCAGCCAGAGTCGGCGGCTGCAGAGGGCGTTGGGCCTAGTAGAGCCCAGTAGTGTTACTTGTAGTACGCACTGTACTTTTCTTGCTGTTGTTGTGAGTAGTTTCTGTTACCCCTGTACTCTTTTCATTGTAAGCTTCATGTTTATGTATATGTTTAATTCTCTATTGTTGTGGTGGTGTATACTGTAGTATTTCTTTCTTTACTACTGTATTTTTGTTACTGCTAGTTATATACATGGTGAATGTGGTTTATTTTACTGCTCTTTTGGTTACTTTCTCATTGGACGACTGGGTCTTGGGATCAGTCGAGTCAGTCTGATTCTCGTATCTCGTAGGGATTCGGGAACCGGGTCGTTACAAGATGGTATCAGAGCAAGGACGTCCCGAAAAGTGAACCAACTGGCTGGAAAATAACCAATTCACGTGTTTGTAACTAGAATAGCCACCACAACGTATCTTTTGACATCTGTTCTTAGACTTTTCTGTTAGATATCGATTCTTATTGACATCTTTTCTGTTCCGTGTTCGCGTCTCCTTGCAGGAGATGCCTCGACATGGAGCCAGGAGGGTGGGTCGCAGGCGCGGCCAAGGTCGAGGCTTGAGGGACAGATGTGTCGAGCTTGGAGTACACGCTACCCCTTCTCTTCTCCTTAGCGTATCGTCTCTGGACCTCGTCCATCTGATTCGAGAGGTGGTTCGAGAAGAATTTCAGCTTCCACCCACTTCGCCGCTCCCTCATCTCCCTTCCGAGGGTACGACAGGGGAGTTTATCGTGGAACGAGATTTTCGCCGTCACACTAGGTGGGTTAGGAGAGCTCAATGGAGGCATGTGGCGCCCGCAGGAGAGCCGTCACGTTTTGTGGGGCCATCAGTGGCCTTTGGGGGCCCCCGATAGGGGCCAGCTGCTAACACCAAATCCCCGCCCAGCCACCAACAGGGACCTATCGAGAGAGGGAGTCGAGTTCCCCTCTGCTACCAGTGTGGCCAGCCGGGCCATTTTAGGAGGGACTGCCCGTCTAGGGCTGGAGCGCAGCAGACACTCATCACTTCGAGCACTGAGGGCCAGTCGGAGGGTCGTGGGTTCCAGGTGCATGAGGGAGGACAACCGCCACGAGGGGGATACCTGCTAGCTGTCACTAGCTCCGCCCTGGGCCTACCTGTTTTGTCTGCTCCCAGTACCGAGGAGCGTCGCGACGTTGTGACTCACGGAGACATCATAGCTTCAGCTTATACGGTGACAGGTATGGTTACAAGGTTTAGTCTTTTTGGAGTACGTAATTCCTTCTTCTGGTATGATGTACCTTCTTGCTCCATGAATTGGTTACTACTATAGAGTCTGATAGCACTCCATTAGGGGATGAGTGGTAGTCAGAAACCTAGGCGACCAGCTGTTTGTAGCTGGGAAGGGTTACACGGATAGTGAGGACAGTGTTGGGGGACACCGCCTTCCCCGCTGACTTGATTATGATACAGATGGAGGACTTTGGCGTAATTCTGGGGGTGGACTAGCTGTCCGCTTACCACGCCTTGGTGGACTGTTTTGAGAGAAAGATCGTCTTCTCCTTACCAGAGTTGCCTTCTTTCGAGTTCCACGGTCAGCCAGTGGACGAAGGCTTGAGGTGCATTTCTGCATTTTGGGCGGCGAGATTTTTGAGCCAGGGGTGTGAGGGCTTCCTAACTTGTGTGGTGGCAGAGCCCAGCCTTATGGCAGACTTCCAGAGTACCTCAACGTGATCCCAGACGAGTTGCCGGGACTACCGCCCGAGCGTGAGATCGAGTTTGAGATCTCACTAGTACTAGGGACCAGCCCCATCTCCACCGCAACATACAGGATGGCACCACTTGAGCTGCGAGAGCTCCAATCTCAGTTGTAGGATCTTTTGGAGAAGGACCTTGTGAGGCCCAGCACGTCTCCCTGGGGAGCCCCGGTATTGTTTGTAAAGAAGAAGGATGGTATCCTACGCCTTTGTGTGGACTACCGACCGCTAAATAGGGTCACCATCAAGAACAGACATCCACTGTCGAGGATCGATGACTTGTTTGACCAGCTGCGAGGTGCCACGGTATTCTGCAAGATTGACTTGAGGTCTGGATATCACCAGTTGAGGATCAAGGAGGCAGACTTCTCCAAGACAGCTTTCCGCACCCGGTATGTGTTGGTGCTAGAGCACCACGATCGTTTGTTTTGATGATAACAAAACACGTGTTATTTAACATTTGCAATTTGAGTCCTAGATTTCAGGTCAATTGCAAATGTGGACGTGTTTAGACGGAGTTCGAGCTCGCATCCAGGATGGATTGGAGGAGCTTGACGGAAAACAGAGGAGGTTCGCGTGGAGCGAAAGATTGAAGATGGAAGGAAATGAAGAATATGATAGATTTTCTTCTTTTGTACTTGTATTTTTCGTTTCTTTTCTTGCTCTTTATTTTCCTTAGATATTTCATGTTAAAGAGCCTCAAAAACCCTAACAGTAGTCCTAGGAACACCGGCACAACCCTAGGATACTTAGGTTTTGTGTAGAATACTTAGAAAACCAATATAGGGTTCAAACAGCACTTCCAGACGTCTAATTCCGAAATCAGACGTCTGATAAAGCATTTTAAGACGTCTGACTGTTGTTTCAGACGTCTGATAACTGTTAGGCTGGACATAGCTAGTTTTGTCTGATGAAATCAGACGTCCAGACCTTAGTCCAGACGTCTGATGGACTTGCCAGACGTCCAGATAGTGGACCGTTGGCTAGCTTAGCAGGCACTCAAGATTATGACCGTTAGAGCCTTATCAGACGTCCTTAGGCCTTTCCAGACGTCTGATAAATGATCGTTTTGCCTCGGCTGACCCAAAATCTCTTCTCAGAGATTTTATAGCCGTTGCAACGTTTGGAAATCAATTCCCACAGTAAAAGTAGGTTTCCAGACGTCCAGACTTAGTGCCAGACGTCATGTATGTCGTCTGATGGACTTGCACAAAAACCCTGTTTAGATCTGATTCAAGTCAGGGAGAAACCCGCATAGAATCAGACGTCTGACCTTGAAATCAGACGTCTTAAAGTGGCCTTCCAGACGTCTGATGCCATAATTAGACGTCTGATGACCCTGTCAAATGCAATCATTGTCCTGATTTCGGCCTGATTCTCTTGGGCTTTGCACCCAACGGCTATGGAAGCTTTTCCAAGCCTTCCAAAGCCTTCCTAAGGCCTCTATAAATAGAGGGGAGCCTTTGCAACACAAAAACACACAAGATATACACCAAGAGAAGCACAAGACACACACTTGGATACACTTAAGCAACATAGTTCCACTCTCTTGTGTCCTAGATAGCTCTTGCTCTCCAAGCTCAAGCTCCATTCTCTTGAGAGCATCAAGCTTCGCGCACCCGCTCTCCCGCCGTTGTTCACGAGAGCGACATTGCGCCGTTGCGTGGCTCACGCACCCGCGTCATCATCGACGCACTCCTTGCAAAGGGGAGTTTCCTAAATCCTATAGAAGCTAGGTTTATAATTACTTTGTTGGCTCTATAGGACCTGTTGTTTTATTTTATCTTTGTCTTTTGGTTGGGTATTCGCTTTGCGAATTCCCATCTCCTTCGTGGGACAAAATCCTTCTCGTGGAGAGAAGGGGTTGAGGAACGCTACCCTCGTACTTGTAGCATGGTTGTACTGAGGTTGAATCACCCTTGTTTTAAAGTGATTCGGTTAGTGGATTTGATCAACTAGGTTGATCGGAAAATCCTAACTCGAGAGGGTTAGGTGGTGGTTTTCACCCGGTTTGGGTTTCCACCTAAAAACTTTTGTGTACATTGTGTGATTGTCTTTTTGAGATTGCTTTATATTTCATTTACACACTTTTTACGTCACACTGATCTCACCCCCTCCAAGTAGGGAATTACAGTATGGACATTACGAGTTTCTGGTCATGCCGTTTGGGCTGACCAATGCCCCCACTGCCTTCATAAACTTGATGAACCGGGTGTTTAGACCGCACTTGGACCAGTTTGTGGTGGTATTCATTGATGATGTGCTCATCTATTCCCGAGATCAGACGCAGCACTGACAACACTTGCGGATGGTTCTGGACACACTGAGATGATGTAGGCTGTACGCCAAATACAGCAAGTGCGAGTTCTGGTTGAGGGAGGTGACCTTCTTAGGCCATGTGATCTCTGGAGATGGCTTGGCAGTGGACCCAGCCAAGGTTGAGGCAGTGCTCAGGTGGGAGAGACCGCGTACGGTTACTGAGATTCGCAGTTTCTTAGGACTGGTAGGCTACTACAGGCGGTTTATCAAGGGCTTTTCACAGATTGCACGTCCTATGACACAGTTGACCTGGAAGGACGTGCCCTTTACTTGGACTGACGCCTATGAGGCAATGTTTCAGGAGCTGAAGGAGAGGCTGACTTCGACTACCGTGCTCACCATCCCAGATCGTAGTGGCGAGTTCATTGTGTACACGAACGCCTCCTTGCAGGGGTTAGGGGGTGTGCTTATGCAGAGGAGTGATGGGTCGGCCCGGACAGGTTGTTAATATGATGATTTTATCGTTGAAATGTATATAGTGGTTAACCTAATTCAGACCTAACCATCTCTTTACAAAAATTTTTAACCTGACCTAATTGATTTTATCTTGTCACTTTTAGGCCCAGGGTCGAACTCAGGGAAGTGGGGTTCAAGTTGAGTTTCTACGCCTTTCCTATAACGAGTCTCTTCCGTTCATTTATTTTATTTTTGGTATTTTTTCTATTTAGATTTTTTTCTGATAATCTTGGTCCTTGAGGCACACCCTCAAAAATGGGTTCTTGGCTTTGAGCCAAAACAGGGTCAAAAACGGGTCTTGCTACTCGCAAGACGAAGTACCTACAAGTCAAAGATTATCTTTTCTCTTTTATGTATTTTTTTTTATCTTTTTACTAAGAAGGAAGCTAACAGACAGAAAGTAAACATAATAGCTATATATATATATATTTATATGTAGTATATATATAAAGGGGTGGGGGTGGAGGTGGCGATGGAGTGTAGCATCGTGTCGGGTCGGTAGTCCTCTAGAAAGACGCAACCAACATGACTATGTGCCGCGTGGAGTGTGGATGGAGGATGGATGATGAATGTGTCCACGCTTTTTGTACGCGTGTATCGGAGAATATCAGCAACTGGTGCAGATATTCCCACGATACAGCGTATAGTAAATAACGTGAAAGTATATATACATATATATAAGTAAATATATTTATATATATATGTATAGGTATATATGTATAGATATATATAGATATATATGTATATATATATAGGTGTATATGTATATATATATGTATGTATATATGTATATAGCTATGTATATATGTATATAAGTATATATATAATACTATATAGATGTATATATATATATATGTATATAAGTATATATGTATCTAGATATATATATATATATATGTAGATAGATATGTATATATATATATGTACATAAGTATGTGTATATATATATAAGTATATGTGTAAGTATATAGATATATATATTATATTGATATGTGTGTATACATAACTATATAGATATATTATATATATATATGTATACGTATAGATATATATATGTTTATACTGGTGTTTATGTGTGTGTGGGTGTGTGGAAGTGTCGGTGAAGATGTGTGTGTTTGTTGCTGTGAGTAAGTGAAAAAAAAGAGAGACAGAAAGAGAGAGGGAGAGAGCGGGAGAGAGAGAGAGCGGGCGGGAGTACTCGCACCAGAGAGAGAGAGCGGGCGGGAGAGCTGGCGAATGCGCGAGTTAAGACGTCTGCCGGAGGAGGCAGACGTCTGGCGCCGCGTCGTCTGAAGGCGGAGGCGGACGCGTGCCTTCGCGTAGGGCTCTACAGGCCCACGCGAAGACGACGAGCGGGCAATGGCGCGGAGGAGCGAGCGTGGAGGAGGGTCTGCGGCGGTCGCGGAAGGTCGCGGAGGAGGGAAGGGGACGGCGCGAGGCCGTAGCTGGCCGCTGCAGTTCGCGCGGCGGCGGGCTACGGGTGCAACTGCGGGGCCGACAGGATGGAGGTTGAGCGGGGAATGGCCCTGCAGGTGCGCGCGAAGTCGACGGGCGGCTGCAGGGACGGTCGCGGAGGAGGCGGGGGGGACCTGCTGCTGCGTGGCTGCTGCTGCCGCGGCTTCAAGCTCCAGAGCTTGAAGCGGCAGCAGTGGCGTGAGACGAAAAAAACAAAACGAAGGAAGACACCGCGCCCACCGGCTCATTGAAGAGCTGGGCGGTGGTGTTCCCACTGTGGTGGTGTGCACCACAGTGGGTTCTCCTACTCGCCGGGTGTCTCCTCGAAGGAGGGCCGGCGTATGGGAGGGGAGAATGGGTGAGAGGAAGGTGGTGGAGCTGCGGGGTGGCTTCCTGCAGCCGCCTCTCGCGAGGAAGAAGCTGCAGCTTCTTATAGAGGAGGAGAGAGTGGCATGTCGGCTGCAGCAGGGAGAGGGTGCGGGAGTTGCAGCTGTAGGGAGCGGCGTTGGCAGGGAGAAGTGACGTGGAGTAAATGCATGCAGCTGCTGCGGGAAGAAGTGCAGCCGCGGGAAGAAGAAAAGAAGAAATCAAGAGAGAAAAAATAAAAAGAGGTGGAATTTGCAAGGAGGCACTTGAGATAAAATGTAACTATGCAAGCCATTGTTTCACTCCTCTTCTTCTCTTGATTAAATGCATGCATGCAAGCGTTTTTACAAATGCGAGTACAGGATCCTATTATGCAATGTTAATGCTAGAAAATAGCACAAGGCGTTATTACAGGCGTGTTTTGAGGTGCAAACAAGGAGTCACGTTGTCGCTTACGCTTCACAGCAACTGAAGCCTTATGAGCATAGCTACCCTACCCACGACCTGGAGCTGGCAGCTGTTGTCTTCGAGCTGAAGACCTGGAGGCATTACTTGTATGGTGAGACCGTCGAGATTTTCACAGATCACAAGAGCCTCAGATACCTATTTGATTAGAAGGAGCTCAACATGAGACAGAGATGTTGGTTGGAGCTCCTGAACGACTATGTCTGCAGCATTTCCTACCACCTGGGAAAGGCCAACGTGGTGGTTGATGCCTTGAGCCGGAAGGTGCCCACACACTTGGCCAGTTTACAGGTGCAGAGTTGGAGCCTTTTGGAGGAGATGGGCAGTTGGCGACCCTCTAGAGTTACGGGGGCACTATGGGGCAGTGACTGTGACACGACAGATGAGGCTAGAGCTGATAGATCGCATCATCACAAGACAGATGGCTGACCCGTACTTGCAATCCTTGTGCGACAGAGTACTGTCAGGAGACCTGGGGGACTTCTCTTTCACAGACCAGGTGCTGCGCATGAGGGGACGTTTGTGCGTTCCCAAAGACGAGGAGCTATTGGTTATGCTCCTGATTGAGGCACACGGTTCCAGATTCACCATACATCCTGGAAACACGAAGATGTACCTTGACTTGAGACGCGACTTTTGGTGGAGGGAGATGAAGCGGGATGGGGGTAAATTCATGCAGCAATGCTTAGTGTGCCAGCAGGTGAAAGCCGAGCATCAGAAGGCTGCAGAGCCACTGCAGCCACTTCCAGTGCCAGAGTGGAAGTGGGAGAGCATCACCATGGACTTGGTGGTGGGCTTACCTGTTACCCAGTGAGGACACGATGCAGTCTGGGTAATCATTGACAAATTGACGAAGACGGCGCGTTTCTTGCCGATCCGAGTCACCTTGGGACCAGTACAGTTGGCAGAGAGGTATTTCCGCGACGTGGTACATCTACACAGAGTTCCACAGTAGATCGTATCCGATCGGGATACCCGCTTTACGTCCCAATTTCGGGCTGAGTTTCAGCCGGCCCTGGGGACGCGGTTGAGGTTCTATACAGCTTACTACCCCCAGATGGACGGACAGTCTGAGCGCACGATACAGACACTTGAGGACCTTTTGCGTGCCTGTGTACTGGACTGGAAGGGCTCTTGGGAGGAGCACTTGCCCCTGGCGGAGTTTGCATACAATAACAGTTATCACTCGAGCATCGGCATGGCACCCTACGAGGCTCTGTACGGATGGAGGTGTACGGCACCCTTGAGTTGGGTTGAGGTGGGGGCCAAGTGGGAGGTTAGCCCCAGGCTGATCCGGCAGAGTCAGAAGGTAGTCGAGCTGATTCACAGGCGACTCCGCACTGTCAGGAGCAGGCAGAAGAGCTATGAAGATCGAAAACGCAGAGAGGTGCAGTTTGAGGTTGGGGACCACGTCTTCCTTCGTGTTTCGCCCATGAAGGGCCTGCAGGTGTTTTGGGTAAGAGGGAAGCTCGCATTGAGGTTCGTGGGGCCCTTTGAGGTCCTGGAGCGGGTTGGACCCATTGCTTACGGGCTTGCCCTCCCTCCTCAGCTTTCTGGTGTGCATGACGTATTCCATGTGTCCAACCTCAGGAAGTACGTCGCCGATACCAGTCACGTCCTGAGTCACGAGAGCGTCGAGGTGGGCGATGACCTGACCTACCCCGAGCGGCCAGTGCAGATTCTTGACAGAGCCGTCCGCAGTCTGAGACGAAAGCAAGTACCCTTGGTGAGGTCTTGTGGAGGAGCCTGCGGTACGAGGAGGCTACCTGGGAGCCTGAGGCGGCGATGCGGGAGCGGTACACGGAGCTTTTCGCAGGTACGTCTTTTCGGGCCAGCCTCGGTCCTCTTTGAGTTTGTTATGCATATATTGTTCTTTCCTGCACCCTAGTTAACAAAAGTTTCGGGGATGAAACTTCCTTTGAGTTTGGTATATTGTTACGAACAGGGCATCAAGCGTCGTTTAAGACATCTGGGAAGTGGCCCAAACGTCTTGCCAGACGCCTGGAAGTCTTCCCAGACGTCTAGTATTAAATTTGTTCGGCGTACGGGTTCGCGTCTGCGCGCATGCACGCGCAGACTGAACCCGCCGCCCTTCTTCTTCTCTTTCCTCTCCCTCTCAACAGATGCCGCCTTTCCTCTTTCTCTCTCCCCACGCTGCCTTCAAATTACGCCTCTCCCTCACCCTCACTCCACCGCCTTCTTCTTCTCCTTCTCCCTGTCAGCGAGAGAGAGCGGCAGCAGCGACTACTGCGGGCGTGTGAGGAAGAAGAAGCTCAACCGCGGGGGTGCGAGCTTGCCGGGGCAGCTAGAGCCGGCCGGCGGGAGAGCAGCGAGCGTGTGGTGCCGCGGAGGAGCTGCTACAGCTCAGGCAGCAGGCGGGCGAGGCGCGGCACGGCCGTGCGTGGCGGGAGGAGAGCGAAAAGGGTCCTGATTCTGTGAAAATTTCCCAGAATCAGATGTCTGGACTTACGTCCAGACGTCTGACAGATACAATATTTGTTATCTTCTCCTTCTTTCGCGTGTACGGCCATGCAGCCGTTCCGCCGAGTTCTTCTGCACCTTTTCGTGATGAGAGCGGGCGTGTGTGTGCTAGATTTGTTCGGGAGGGCACTAGGGCTCGCCATTCCTCACAGATCAGACGTCTGGGCACAGCAGCAAACGACGGAGAGGGCTTCCAAACGTCCGGGGTGACAATAGAATGTCTGGAAACTAAGTCCAGGCGTTCCAGCAGGCCTCTGGACGTTTAAAGGACTGCGCAGACAAGGGTATGACCTGAGCTACGTTTTAAGACGTCTGGAATAATTTCCAGACGTCTAATTTTGGACAGACTGGTTGTTTTTGACCCGTTTAGGGTCCGTTTTCCGCGTTTCAAGTTTCGTTCTTCCCAGATTTAATTCCTCTACCTATTTATAGTAATTGTATACTGTTCTGAGTAACACCTTGTGTTGATCCTTGTGTTCAGACCCCGTTCCTTTGCAGCTCTCGGGGTTGCGGAGGTGCGCGGGATTGCCGACCACGCCCCCAGTGCTCCCGATTTTGAGGGTAGAGTGGCCCTTTAATTTATTTATCAAAAATTATACATTTATGAAACAATTAATAGAGTCTAGGGCAGTGCATGAACCTTAGGGCTGAAGAATTAGATTGAATGATAGATCCTAGGGTATTGCATGAATCCTAGGATTGGAAAACTAGATTGAATGATAGATCCTAAGGTAGGGCATGAATCGTAGGACTGGAAAACTAGTTGAATATATACATTGCAGTCTTGGAAAAGTAGAAAGGAAACGATAACTGTCTTTAAATTGGTTAACAGCTGCCTGTTTATGAATGAATAATTACTGTTGAGAACATGGGTTATATGGATATAAAGCTAGAACGGTGAAACCTAATTGGCTGAGTTGAAAGAGCATGAACCTTACGGGGATTTAGGAGTAGAACTCTTGGAAAGTGAATGGAATAGAATTGGGGAAGTGAGCTGGCCCTTGAGTACGGAGTACCAAGGAGAGTATCCCCCTGTTTAGTGCAGAGTAGAGCTAGCCGCCCCAGGGACCCGGGGTTAGGTCTAGCCACTTTGTACCAACTTTTGGCCCTCGTGTACACAGTACCGAGGAGAGCTACTAGTGTAGGGAGAGTACTAGCAACCCCACGGGCCCCGGGGTTCTACTAGCCCTCCTACACCTACTTGTTAGGCCCACTGGGCAAACCAGGGTAGTCAAGCGAGGGTGCGCGGACTGTGGTGGGGCGAGTCCCCTGTTTGGTTACTGTGGTGGGGTGGACCCCTGTTACTAGGAGGGCTCTGCCCTATACTGGTTCCGTACTGTGCTTTGGGCGCACCCGTTAACGGAAACGACTGACCGCGTGCTAGTGCGGGGTAACTACCCGTGCATTTATCACGCGTGCCGTAGTCACCGTTATGTCTGTCAATGGCCTTGGGGTGGTTGACTAAGGGTAGGACCACCACGGGGGACTCTCCCGGCTAGGAGAGCACCACGTGCTACTTCTACTTTTCGGAAAAGGCTGCAATCAAGATCGTTCCCACGAGGAACATTCAAAATCAAGAGAAGGATCTGAGATTTGCCTATGGAATCCTCAGCTAAAGGAGGGTATTAATATCTAGGTCAGAAATATGTTGTCCTATCTATTCCCTTCCCGGTGCTGAGAATAGGCACTTCCACCAAATAAGCCACCTGATATCCTCTTGAATACCCCTAATCCCGAATAATGCCTCCTAAATAAAAGTTCGTTTGCAATAATGCGGTGCGTAGTAGAAGTTTGGATGAAGAAAAAAAGGAAAAAGAAAATAAAATAAAAGAAAAAAAATATATATACATAAAAAAAATTTAGAAAAAGAAAAGAGTAGAAAAAAAAGAGTTTATGAGTTAGAGTTATTTCAAGTGTAACGAGGCAACATTACCTATGATGTGAACACCATCATGAGCCATAACTAGCGTATTTTGATTTAATTAAGTCAGTAAATGCTCCTACATAACTGCTAGAGAGTCATATTTCATTGCAAAGTCATTTTAAGGGAAAGACAAGAAAATAGGGTTAAAACTGTAGTTTTACCATCATATCATGAATGTAGTACAATCATGGGTTTTCCGAGGGGATAATCAAGGGTCAAATGGTCCTAAAAGGCTAACAAGTGGGTTAGAACAGACAGAAAAGGGTTTACACGTGTTTTGAGAATTAAATAACTTTTGAAGCCCTAAAAACAAACTCGCTTAATTAACTGAGGTTCTGTTCAGGATAAAATTTACCTAAACCCTCTAAAATTCATATAAAAATATCCTCTAGGGTTTAGAACCTTCAATTTGACCATCAGAACCCATCTTGTCCCAAAACAGAGTCTGAGATAGACATTTGCCCTAATTTGGGTTTTTACATAAATTACCAAATCAAACTTGGTCAAAATCTAAATCTAACTTCACCATTGGATTCCTTAAGTCCAAATTAGGTTTGTACCAAAATATGCGCTCAATCTGACTTCATCCTGACAAACTTTGCATTTTGGTCCAGTTAAACTCTTTCTATCTCATTCAGACCCTTAACTTTTGAAATTTCTTACAAATAGCCCCTAACTTCTTTGTCTTCTTCACAAGCAGGTCCCCACGCCATTTTTGGAAGGTTAAACCTTCACCGTCGAGTTTCGAGCGAGGATTTCTTGCTCGATTCTCAATCAATCAATCCTAGATTTGAAACACAAATTCCTTAGGAAGTTACCTTCTATTTGAGCCATTCCTTGGGCTCTAAGTCCTTCCCAAAAGGTCATGCGAATCTTTCAAAGGCTTGGGCATCCTAATTCGCAAGCACCTTCCAATCTTGAAGGTTTCTTTTCAAGCTTGGAAGGGCTTCCTATGGCCTATAAAAGAGACACCATCACACGACCATGCTTTTCAGCAAGTCTAGGCGCGTCTAACGGCCTAAAAACCCTTGCTGCAGCGACCCCCCTGGATCTCCCTCCTTCGGTCGTCCAACCATCAAATTGGATGGCCTAAACTCCTCTCTTCGTCACGACCCTCCCCAGCCAAAGGGAGGGCGTTCCTCCGTCTGCATCGCTGTTACCACTCCACTACATCTTCCTCCTTCTCCGGCTCTGGTCAACCAACACCGCAGCCCTCCGCCTCCCTATCCTCTCGCTAAGCCCCTCTTTAGCTCGCTCTCTCTTTCTATTTTGCTTTTCCTCTATCTCTCAATTCAACCCTCGACACCACCTTTTCACCCTCATCTTCTCCGTCTCTAGCTGCTCCTCTGGCAAGGCATATTCGCCACTACACTCCTCCATCCGCCTCGCCAACCACCTCATAACCTTCACCTCAACTCCACCAACCAAACCCCTCTCCTTATTTTCCATTCCATCCACCCAAACACCTCCTCGAACAACCCATCATCCTCCAGCTGGTTCCATCTCCGCCAGTCACCTACACGCACTCTTAATCCACGCTACACCCATCATCACATTCTCCGTGATCCGGTGATGGTCTTGAAGTGTTTTAATTTGGCTGCAAGTCCGTATTCTTCCTTTCAGGTGTTCGCCGTGTCTCTGCCGCCCTCCGCCCGTCGCTACCGTGTTATTCGAGTTCACGGCCACGCAAACTCCAGGCCACACCCTCCAAGTGTTGTGGCTTTGCTCAAGGCACGCGCCCAGGTCTCTAATTGGGTGAGACACCATCAATAGATGCTACAATCAGACGAAGAAGCCACCTACAGGCACACACAAAGAAGGAAGGACAGATAGTCCCACATCATGGGTTTTGGAGTGGAAGAGGCCGCATAAATTATTTTTCTGCTATAGCCTTATCGCCTCAGACACAAGGGGTGAGGTCCCTCACACCCCTCATGTGCCTCATCTGCGACCTCTCCTCCGCGGACCTGGTACACCCGACCCTCTTAAGCCCACACCTCGACTACCACCCACGCCGGTAGCTCTGGTCCCAGGTACGCTCTTGCCTGAATTCGACTACCCGATACTGTGTGTGGCCTTGTGAAGGCAAGAAAGAGAAGAGTCCAGAGAGAAAGGAAAGAGAGCACGGGGTTGGGGGGTTTTGTTACAAAGAATAACAGTTGACACTTAGCTGTTTGAAGAAGGATCCCCTTTTGTGTGTGAAGCAGAGAAGAGAAAGAAAGAAGGAAGAAGGGGAGTCACACAGGAAGAAAGGTAGAAGAAGAAGAGTAGAAGAACAGAAAGGCAGAGAGGCAAAGGAAGAAAGAAGGAAGAAAGAAGGAAAGAAGAGAAGCTGCACAAATAGAGAAGCAGAGAAAGAACAAGAGAAGAGGAAGAGTTTAAGCAGAAGAAAGAGATTTCTTTAGATTGTTAATTGATAGTGTCTGATTTGAGCTTCTTAATTGATATCGTGCATCTCTTAACTATCATTGTGTGGAGTAATTGGTGATTCAAATCACCATTTTACTCCATTCTTTTTACAGTATTGACATTAGCTTTCATTGATATATCATTATTGCTTAGAGTTTCATTATAAATTGCTCATACTGTGCTTAAATTGCAATTTTGAGATTGAATTCCATATTGCTCCCTGTGTTCGACCTCGGACTTCAAATTCGAGTAATAAATATTATTTGTTTTCAAAGCGATTTCGGCTTTACTACAACGCAGTTTTTAAAACCTCGATTTCGCTCGTAAACATTTTTTAGCACCGTTGCTAGGGAGCAACACGCAATTCAGATCTCTAATACATGCAAATATGTATAAACTGTATTATTTACATCTTAATACATGCTATGTGTAAGTTAATATTACGCTAATGTCTAGGCATTTAAGTAACTAATTAGCCCACAATTATGGGCTCATAATAAGAAGGCTTTTGAAGTTGTTTTGAGACTAGATCTGATCTGTTGATCTCCCGATCAACGGATCTGATCAAATAAGAGTTGTTACACGAGATAAAGGTCTTAAATACCCACTTTGCCCCTCATTAAAACTATAAAAGAAGGCCCAGGGTCCCCATGTTGAAGGCATTTCTGGATACAACTTTTTCACCTTCCTCTAGACCAAAGCTCTCCCTCTGCAACTTCACTCCGACCTTCATCCTAGTGCTCTGGATCTGAGGTGCTGCCACACCTCGCACAAGCATCCTACAAGTGGCATCGTCTCTTTGCCACTTTCTATCTCTCTCTCTCTCTCTCTATCTATTTCTAGTACATTCTCTATTGTGAAAACTCTATTTAATTGCAATAAAATTCTGATTTTCTGAATGCATGATATCTGATTCGTATACATATATACATATATAAATATCAGTTTAGAGGAAGTTTAATGGAAAAGCTTCTGCAAAATCGAGATTGCCTCCCTATGAATGACTCGGTATTCACCGGAGTTTTATAAATTTATTTGTCGACGTGTTTTTGTGCTATACTACAACTGAATAATATTTTAAAACATGATTTACGCGCCGGATAGGCCGTCATCTCCACCTCCGTCTACAGTGCTCCGACCACCCTCGGCTACCATTCCACTTCCAGGTGCTGCGGAAGCAAGCCATGAGCTCATCTAGAGCACCAATTGAGACACAGTAGTAACATTGGCAGCCAATTGTGAGGAGTGGTGCTCCAGTTGCTGCGAGCGAAAAAGAGGAGGTGGTATAGTCCCACCTCATGAGTAGACAAGCAGCTGCAGCGGTATATCATGATTTTGTGCTCTTAGCTTTTCGTTTAAGAACACGAAGGGTCAGGTTCCTCACACGCATGCCCTCATGCACCCCTCACCCGCAATCATGCCCACAGGTCTGGACCCTGTACGTGACTCGATTACCCAAGTCCGGATCCGATTATGCCTGGTTATGAGAGAAAGAGAGGAGGAATTGTGAGGAGGAGGGGGGAGGGTTTTGCTGTGGCTTGATCTGCCTCAAGGTGCGTGTTGAAGGCTAATACTTAGCCTCTGAGGAAGGATGTTTTCCCTTGTATTGTGCTTGAAGAGGCCTTGTGCGTCTATTGAGGCTCTGTGCCTTGGTGGCTTTAAGTTGTCTGAAATGCCTTCCTGACGTCTAGTGCTTGGCTTTGGCTTGGAACTTTGATACTATGAACTTATCTGACGTGGATTAGTGGTTTAAGGTACTGTTGAGTTATTTGATTAAATTGATATACTTGGGATGTATGCTTAATTAGAGGGATCTAAACGGTGATCTAAATCACCACTTTTTAGGTTTCTTCTATTCTTTTTGCCCCTACATTTCTTGAGATACATTGTATTATATTTGAATATTATTTTTAAGCAGTTTATTCATTTAATATCTTTTATCTGGCGCTTGATTTATTGTGCTCATTAATTCTGAATGCGATTAGTGAGTGAATTCCATGTTTGCTCCCTGCGAACGACCTCGGACTCCAACTAGATTCTGAGTTTTATAAATTTAAATGTTTTGTGCGATTTAAGGATTGTACTTCAATGACTATTTCATGAATCTCCTCTCAAAAGCAATGTTTTATGGCTCTGTCAACCCACTCATGATTTGAATTGAACTCCGATTTTAAGCTCTCTGTGTGTGTAAAAAGAAATTGACTCCTCAATTGGGAAACCTTATTGACTTCCACGTTTTCAAGCGAGACTAAGACCATTTCTTCATTCTATTGACTTAAGTCTTCGAATTTGCCTTATTAAGGACTAGTAACTTTCTTTGTACCCTTTTCTATCCCGGGTTAACCTCGAAGGTATATCTCCTCGACTGAATCAAAAGGTTTCTTAGTGGAACACCTCACTATTTTTGGGTTTTTCTAGAATATTTGGACGTACACTTTTTATCTTATTTTTGGGATTTTTTAAAATAATGAAACTACTTCCTCCTATTACTTTACTTTTGTAGGATTTTCTCCTTTTCTACACTTGTTTTTCTAGGTAGGCGGCTTCCCTAGTTTTGTTCAAGAACATCTCCTAAATAAAGGTTTAAAAAGCTAAAGATGCAAGGATGGGATCTGAACACCCTATATCTGGGGAGCATACCCAGTGCAACATACACTACATAACTCCACCTTTGCCGTCGATTAAAAATCGACAGCAAATCTCTTTTAAACGATGCCACAAAGTGACAACGTAAGTAGCGCCATTGTTTCATTTTCCGGTTGGTTATAAAGAACATCCGAGGTCAAATTATCGTTTGACCAGTGGACGGATTGAATATTTTGCCGTCGTTTGATAATCGATGGAAATTTTATTTCCCGTCACTTATAAGATAAGCGATGGGGTTTGTACGTTACCTTTTTTGTGTTAATGCATCACTTTTTGAGTTTTGCTATCGTTTAAATGAATACCTTGTCGCTTATATAAGCGACGGTAAAAAAATTTTGCTGTCACTTCCTTAAATAAGCGATGGCATATACCTTTCAGGGTAGAATGGAGTTACATTTTTTTGCTATCACTTTCACAAATAAGCGATGACAAAATACCTGGTATTCGCTAACATCTTACCTTTTAATGATGTCGTTTTCTAGGAAGATTGATGGGAAATGTAAGGTTCTTTTTTGTTAATTATGAAAATTATAGGAAATACCTGCTAAACTTACTTAAAAGACCTATTTTTTTTATAAAAAATAGCTAATGAAAATGAAGAGGAGTTTATATTTTACAAATATAGAGTTTGATACATAAAAAGTTTGAAAATGAAATATATACATAAAAAAAGATAACATGGAAACATGACAAAAGAAAATGGATGAAAATCAAAATACTGCTTCCCCGATTCCACCAACTCCACTTCCCCTGCCCATGTCGTTGTTGTCTCGTCTGTGGATGTCTTGTCCCTCTTTGCCTCCCTCTTCTCCCTCTGCTCCTCTCGTCTTTATCGTGTGTCGATCTTGTGATGTAGTTGATCGATGACACTAGATGAGACGACACCTTTCCTCCCATACTAGCTAGACAAGGTGTGTGCCCTCCTCGCACTGCTTACAAAACCACTGTTGTCCAGTGGCATCACTCTCCTGAATGCCTTATTACGCAGCAATCATAGGACCTACTTTACTTGAATTAAGTTAAATCCTAGCTTAACTTAGGAATAATGCATGTATGAGCAGCATATTTTGCATCATAGTTGGATTTGTTAGCCTTCTAAATAATAATGCTATTTTATGTTCTAAGTGAGAGGCGATTTAATTGTTGATGATTCGGGGCTGCGGACGATAAATCTGACCGTACTAATCTGATCAGGACGATGATTGGAGTCCAACGCTTCCAGACCCGTCTTGATTGGACTTCCATGGTATCACATTCATTCCGTGGAAAATCAAAGGCCAAGGGCAAGATAGTGCAAATCCAAACCTCAGATGCCAAATCTGATCACACAGATGGATCTGGATCAATGATCGCAGTCCAGCAATGCAAAAATCAACTCAATCGGAGCCTTGTAGCACCAACTGTAAAGGTAGGAAGATGGACGGTCAACATGGTGCCATGTGGCACCATTCGAACGACCCCCTATTGCACCCTCAGCCATTGAAGAGTGAAGCAGGGCCATTGGAGTGTCATCCAATGGCCACCGTTGAGCCACGTCGCTCGCCTCTCCGTGCTTCACCAAGGGGGAACCAATCTCAGCTGTTGGATCGCCATCCACCGACTGAGGGTCACCGCAGAAGAAAACAAAGTCGTGACAATCCGCAGTCGTAGCACATCAATCACCACTTTCGAAACACGAAGTGCGGGCGATCGTTCGAGACATGGAACGCTGAAATTAGAGGCAATGGAGCGTGCGCGTGAAATTGCACCGTGCGATGGCAATCGAGTGGCGAGCAGTGAGTTGCATGGTGTGTGATGGTGAGTTAGATCAGGCGATGCAGCGGACGTGCATGATGATGCGCAGTTGTATGCACTGTTATATGAGACGGGGTGAGGCTGTGCGGCTGAATTCAAACGCGCGCGTGCTCGATGTGCGGCGAGGTGACGAATCGAGCGGCGTTGGAGGCGCCATGTGTCGCATTCTGGTGCAAGCAGTGAGATGAAGGCTCGTTGGAGGGTCTATTAAGGCTTGATCTAAGCCATTGTTCTCTTGATCGATGAATCTAATTGATCCAAGGGTGTTGCACAATTTAGAAGCCTAAAATACCTGCTTTGCCCCTCATTTTAGCTATAAAAAGAACTCGAGAGCCCCCATTTGAGAGGCAATTCTACTTGCACACATCTCCCGTTCCTCTCTCTCTGCAGCATCTCTCTTCAGCCTTTTTCCCAGTGCCCCGGATTTGAAGCCTTGCCGAGTTTCCTACAACATCCCTCAAGCAACTCCGCTCTTCATCTATCTCTATCTCTCTCTCTACTCTTTCTTTAGTTTAATCGCTTTTATTCATAGTTTATGTGTGAAACTTTCTACAAGTAGCAATAAAGAGTTTGATTCAATGGATATCTTGTCTCTCTTTATGTACTTTCATTAGATTAGATTAGTTAGTACGAAAGGCTTTAAGAATCTCGTTTTGCCTCCCTACAAACGACTTAGAACTTACCATTTTCTGATATGTAAATTTATTTTACTTCGACGCAATTCGCAACTACAACGATAAACATAGAAATCTTTTTACACGTTTTGCGACAAACAAATTGACGCCGTTGTCGGGGAGGCAACGAAGTTATTCTTGAAGCTTTTCTCCTTGGTGCTTATTTGAGAATTCTAACCTTCTTTATTTCCATTGATTTCGTGTGTGAAGGAAGTGCAAAAATTCGAGAAGAAACGCAACAACAGAAAAATTACAGGTTTTTAATCTTAGATAAGTACTTTTATTTTAGATTAGGTTAGATTTCCTTTTGAAAAAAAAAATCCAAAAAAATTAGGTGCTTTACTTGATCCTTAGGTTAGTATTTATTTGCTTTTTTTTAAGGAAAAAGGCTCTTGTTGGTGGGTATTATCTTTTGAAAATCAACAAAACCACCTCCTACATTTTTGGGCTGCAACAAACTTTTTATTTTCAAAATTCAATTTCTGAAACTTTGCATGTCCAAAAGTTCTAAAATTTCTAATAGACATTGGTATGGAAGTTAGGAACAACATATCCAAACTTTGCGTCATTCTGATTTACACTAAAATTTTAAAAATTCTTAAACTGAACTACTATCAAGTCTATTGTTGCTCCTAATTTTTCAGACTTCAAAAAATCACAAGAATTTTCGTACATCTCCAATTTGTTTGAAATTTATTACATGGGATTTATGTGATAATATAGAATCCTGAAAAAATCTGAAAAAAATATTTGGTGCATGTTTGATTACACGAAATATTTGATCTCTAATTGGGGGTTGAAACAGACTACAAAACCTCCAGCACACTTTAAGTTTGAAAAAAAATGGAAAATGTGCATTAAAATTCTTGAAAAAATATTTCCGAAGTGCCTAGTTTGTGGTGCAATAGGACCAATTAATTGCATTGATTGGCTTGCACTACCTTGTTTAGGACTTAAATTCCATCATTTAGCACTATCTACCCTAAGGGTTTCACATTAAGGTAAAGCACACTTGCATCTCGATACTTAAAGGAAATTTATTAAACAATTGGGACTTGCAAAACCTCTTGTGTGCCTCATCAGAATCTTTGTTTGAAGATATTTACCTAAGTAAACCCCAAAATTCACTAATACAAGCACTTGAACCTTAAAAGCAACCACATCAACTAAGCTTGTATTGTGAACCCCTTGATTGTGTACTTCACTTTTGAAATCTATTTTAAGGGCAACACTCCCCTATTGTCCATCATATTCCGAAAGAACTTCAAGCCTAAGCCTAAAATTGAGTAGATGTGCCTTAGGGAGGACTAATCTGCTTGGTAACTTGAAGTTAGATTGGGTTAAGGTCAAGGCCTTGCCTACTTGGACCACTGGTGACAAGAAAGGTCTATGCGGTAACCATGTCAACCCTTAGTGGTGTCCCATTGTGTGAGGTGTCCTAGGGGGTCCCACCCTTCTAGCCAGCCAAGTAATTCAAGGGTTGATCTAACTTAGTCGTATTTTTGGGAGCCAGGATTAAGTCTAATTAGAGTTTACACTCTAAGAATTAGTTTGATTGCTTGTACTATGCGGGTAAGTATTCTCACATCTGTCTTCTCACTCTCATCTATAGACTTTCTTCTAGTGCATGCAAGGTAGAAGATTTCTAAACCCTGAGTTGCTACCACCTTTAGAGAGAAATCCTAGGAGAAGACCTGATTTTCCAAAATCTGAATCTTCTTCAGTGGCTACTCACCATGAGGAAGAGGATCTTGAAGGGGAAGAACAAAATTTGGATCCAATGACTCTTTTATAGAGGCAGATTGATAGGTATGGCTAGCATCATGACAAACAAATGCAGGTTATAGTACAGGCCATTGCTTGACTCCAAAATGGGAGAGCAGACCACCCTCTCAGAGATTTATACAATCCTCCTAATGCCCAACTTGAACCTTTTGTCAGGGTACTTCAGGATGGGGATGATTTTGAGCTTAAACCACAAATCATCATTTTGATTCCCCACTTCCATGGCCATAATTCTAGTGATCCCTTCTACCACCTTGAAGAACTACACATGGAAATGACCTTTGGCCTTAGGAACATGAATGAAGATACCTTGATGACGGAAATGTTCCCATTTTCCTTAAAAGATAAAGCTGCTCAATGGCTGAGGACTATTGGTAGACCAATCCTAACTTGGGAAGATTTGAGAAGTACTTTTCTGAAGAAATTATTTCTCATAGGAAAAACAAATGCCCTTAGATGTGCCATTACAACCTTCAAGCAGAACCCTAGGGAACAATTGCATGAGTCTTGGGAGAGATTTAACGACTTAGCTAGGAAATGCCCTCATCATGAGATTCCCAAGTGGCACACGGCCTATATTTTCTATTATGGGTTAAGTGACAACTTTAAGAATTTTGGTGATGCAGCATGTGTGGGCAATTTCCTAAGCAAAGATGCCAAGGGAACCTTTGAATTATTTGAGAATATGAGTGAAAATTCCCTCAACAATGCCTCGATGTCCGCCTTCAACAGAGCAAATCAACCAAGGAGCAGAGTCTATGAAATTAAGAATGATTCGAATTTAGTTGATTTAGAATTGATTGCACAATGATTGGATAAGGTGGAACTTGTTGGAAAGAATGTAGAGAATTTGGGTAATAAATTGGATAACCTTCTGAATGGTGGGAATTCCTTAGGAACACATTCGAAAGTAAACCCTATGCCTACCCAAGGAAGTTCTATGTTAACCCGCACTTAACTCTCCAATCCTCTAGATCAAGAATTAGTGCACAATATTAATGACCTAACCGTGGCTCTCCCCATAAGCCAACTTTACTTGGACTCATCTCTTTCTAGGTACCAAGTGAAAAGACGGCTTTCACTTTCATTGTTGTTTCGCACATAAAATGACGTGTCATTTTAGTATCAAAGTGGTGGAAAATCGCTTAACAAAACAATTAAAATAAACCATTTGAGAGTGGGTCGTGTCCACAAGGAGGCACTAGCCTATTAAAACTCACAGAATTTGAAAATAATAATGTTCACAATTAGTTTTCCTAAGAAAGCAAGCTAAAACCCCTTTTTAATTCGGATAACAATGCATGGAATCACTGAAATTGCATTTTAATGAAAGATGAGGGGGGTTCTCATAAAATCACTAGAATATAATATTATTTCACCAAAAATCCCACTCTTCCAATGGCAGTGCAATGTAATTATTAATGGGGAAGGAAACAGGGGATTTTCTTCAAGTGGAGCTTGCGCACATGGAGGCTCAAGGCCAGTCGCGAGACTGCAGTCGAAGGTAGCCCCGTCCGAGCTGCACCCAGCGGTGGTGGCAGTGCGGCAGATGGCTGCTGCCGGTGGTTGGATTGAGTGATGGAAGGTGGTGGGTTGCACTTCCTGCTGCTGCTGGGGAGTGGTGTGCGGAGAGGAGAGGGGTGCATGCTGGCTGTTGGTGGGCCGCACGCACGCGTGGAGGCATGGGGAAGACAGGTGGTGCATGGGTGATGGCGTGCTGGCCGTGCCCGCAAGGCATGCCGGTGCATGGTGGTGCTGGCGAAGGGTGCGCACAAGCTGGTCGGAGGGCAATCGAGGGCTGGCAGTCGCACGTTGGGTCACATGGCCAAGGGCTGTCAGAGGGTGTGTGAGGTGTTGGTAGCGATGGGTTCTTTTGAGGTGGAATAGAATAGAGGAAAAAGAAGATGAAAATGAAGAGGAAGGTGATGAGGCATGGAGATGGGGAAGGGGCTTCAGATGTTCGGGAAACTTCCTTGATGACTTAACCATGCGTGGATGGCTGCTGGCGTGTGGCTACGGTGGTGGTGATGGCGGTGGTTGCTAGTGATGGTGGTGAGGAAGGATAACTGTGTGGCTTTTAAGCACGCGCTCATGGTTAGCTACACAAGCCTTCGGTGTCATGGTGGTCTGTCACCCTGCCTGCCCGCGGTGGTGTGGACTTGTGTACACAGTCGAGGCCGATGGTGGTGGAATAGAGAAGAGCTTGACTCTCTGCACAGTAGTGGAGTGGGGTGGAGGCCTACCGAGCTTCGTGGCTTCCTCTCCTCTCTTAAATCTTCAGGAGAAGAGAAACAAACAGAGGAGGAATGTTCAGATCCACATCCTCCGCCCCTCTTCACTGTCGCCTTCATTGCTAGATCTAGCCATGAATGTCTTGTCGAGGAGGAGCGATTGCTACTGCACGAAGATGTAATAAGAAATTAAATGAGGGTTATTTATTTATTAGCCCTTAAAGGAAATGTGAAATAAAATAATGCATGTAATGCAACCTAAAAGATTAACTATTCTAAATGAATTCTAAATGTATTTAGATATGAATGCAATGCATGAAATATGCAAATAAGTGAATAATTAGACAAATCTATTTACATCTTATTGTATGCTATTTATATGTTAATATTAATCTAATGTCTAGGCATTTAAATAACTAATTAGCCTACAAATACGGGCTCATCAAATGCCCTCATGCCTAGTTTTTGCTAGTCCCTAGAAAACTTCAAGCAATAGCCTAGCTCTCGAAATAGGCTAGCCAACCCAATCAGTCTTCTCTTAGAAACATGTTAAGTTACAGATTTTAGACCTAAATTTCCCAAGTAGTTGTTATGTTATAAACTAGGTCGGTCAAGGACAAGTTGCACGCGCAGGTTTCCTTGATTTCTAGCTCTACCCTAGGGTTTATTGGTTCCAGAGATTAAAGCATCCGTGCATATGTGTTGGTCTAAGTTATTTGAGGTTGGTATGATTGCCAACCTAGAAAGTGAGTAAGAGGATTTTTTCTCTGTAATATATATATATATTTTTTGTTTGATTCCTCTAAGTTTAACCTTGGATCAGCTATTAACACGGTCTGTGTCAGATTCATTGTCCCTATCACCGAACCTCGAAGGGTGCCTGGCTTTCGATGCTTCAAGATAGCACCGCCCATAGCGACACGAAGAACTCCTGGCAATCAACACTTTGAGATAGTATCACTCATGGATTTCTTAAGCGAATTCAGGACTGTGGCAATCGGCACTTCGAGATAGGACTGCCCATGGTACCTGAACCACACAATGTGCCTACATGCCCCTAGTAGAATGGATATCCTAAGAGACAAGCGCCAAGGAGGTGACATGTTATCCTCGCATCATCAAGGTGAGTATATACTCCACCTCTCCTACAGCAGGAACTCGTCCAATGAAGTTGTGATTTCAAACTTCTCCTAAATTAGAACTAAGAGAACCAAATTTTCTTCAAGAAATGAATTAAGGTGATTACTATTTACACAAGACCAAGTGTGTGTGAAATGTGGATGCTTAGGTTATGAGGACCCGTAAACCAAAAGGTAGAAAAAGACACCAGGTACTACCTAGCCCTTAAGTCAATCCTTAGCATTCCTTCCTCAACCTCTTGAGGAATAGTCTGCAACTTAACTCCTACTTAAGTTTTTAGGTTCACAAAGGACCCTACGGGTCTAAAACTAGTATCTCAACTTAGCTTCTGAAGTCAAGACACCTAGAGTCAACTTAGTCTAACCTAAAGTTCTGGTTTTATGCTTAAGAATTGCAAGGTCCAGCTAGTTAAGCTCAATTCTACTATAGGCCTAAATGCAATTTTTTTCTCTCTTTCTCTCTATTTTTTTTTAATAAATGCAAATGTATGCAATGCAGGATGTTTTAACTAAATGCATGAATGCATTATGTATAAATGCTATGTGTATCCCCAAGTACACCCCCCATGCCTAAAATCTGCAATGTCCCCATTGCATAAAAGGATATTACCTGGGTCAGAGTTGGGCTACCATTATTTTGTTAGCGGCTAAGCAGCCAAAGAATTTGCAAGTCAGGTTTCGAAATCGAAGAAATAGGTCCTAAAAATGAGCAAATTAATGTTGGCCTAGAAAACAGGTAACCTACGATGTTGGCGAGTTGATGATGGATGCCAATGGAAAATACACGGCCAACAAGGATGGGAATGGAATTTTCCCAGGTCATCGAAGGAGGTTCTAAAGGATATACTGGAATAATGGCCTCTAAAGGGGTAGGAGGATAACAAGGACCCTCCAAAAGAGATGGAGAAGGAATGGTGTAGAGATAAACCCCCAGGGTGATGGATTGACCATAGAAAGCATCAATCCATATCTGGTACCCCAATACAAGAAATATTGGTCTGTTAAGCCCCCCGGTCAAAATAGTAGTAAGCATATCTTTAAGCCAAGGATTGTCTAGGATGTCCAAGTTTCGAAGTTGCGGGATGTCCATAAGATCTAGGTTGGGTTTAATCAGCTTAATGTCCATCCCTAACATCCTTCCCAATTCATCAAGCACATCCCTAGCATCCCTTGTACTATCACAAGTATCTTCCTGCTCTTCATTAGTGATCAGTTCAATGCATGGAGTCACAATTTCTCCTTCAGACATAGGCAAATCAGTGGGTAACTCCCAATTGTATGAAGGCAGGTTAGAAGGAACAGATCTAGGGATTGTCCTATTAATGTCATCTCAGAGTTTTTGTTCTTTTCTCAAATCCTCCCCGAAGTCTATATGTAAATCCACATAAATCTCAGAAGTTGCTTCCACATTTTCCAGTATTTCATCATGAGGAGAGATATCATCAATAGATGTGCTAAGGAAACCTAATTTGATCAAATTTGTGACATCCTCGGGGGCTAATTCTTCAAATAAAACATAATCGCCCTTAGTGTCACTCCGAATCTTGAATGTAGGTTCCTCACACAATTCATCATTCTCCTCATCATACAATTCATCATGTACCCGAGGTCTAGAATCATCTAAAATCTCAGCAAGTCTCCTAGGGCTCTCTATTTAGGGTAAATGGTTTACACTAGTAACATCAAACTCCTCAGATAGGTGAATTTCTTCAGAGTTAAGTTCCCTAAGGGTGGGCTTGAGTTCCATCTCATGATTAGAAGGGAGGGTGGGATTAACAACTTGACTTTGACCCACTTCAGCAAATGTCACGAAAATACTGTTATTTGGGTCGAGGTCTTCCAATGGTACCATCATTCCCTTCTTTTGACTCCAATATAACTCAATTGGGCATGGAACCTCAATGTCATCCTCGGGTTGCCACCTTTCTTCATCTAATGCATAGCTACTTTCATACATATCCCCCTCCCACTTAAGGTGTGGACCTCTCAAGGAAATGTCATCTAACGAGGAGAGTTCAAAATCAATCCTCAAAAAGTAGTTATTCTCCCTTACATAATCCCCAAAATTCCCCTCCAACTTAGGCTATGGCTCTCCCACGGGAGATGCATCTGGCGTAGAGGGGTGCACGTTATCCTCAATGGGGTAGGTTGAGTGGCCAATGTCTTCATTTTCTTGTTGGCCTGCTCTCGAAGATTCTCCTAATAGTTTGATCATTTTGTCTTACATTTTCTGTATTTCCATCTTCAAGGTAGAGAAGTCATCACTATTATTAGGAGAGAAGTCAGGCTCAGGCTTATAGTACCTAAGAGTTTCTGTCCAACCATTACAATCATTCAGGGAGGGTGGGCTAGTTATTTCTATCATGTGTGGGATATTGGGCAAGGCAAATCTTGCTCTTAGGTTCTGCTCACTGATTTGGGGCTTAATTAAACCAATACTCCTATAGTAGGAGTAAGAAGGATCCCAATGACTGTCATTATGTCCCTAAAGGATGGACCATCTCGGTGTATGGGATCACAGATCGCAAATTGGAGGTAAGGGTGTGGGCAAGAGGTGAAAGAGAGATGATCAAATTGGTCCATTCTAATTCACACCCAAGTCAGATTCTTCCCAAGCAAACACAATTCAAAATAACTTTTTAGGTCTTTACAGATTTAGGCACTTGAGTTTAGTTCCATTTTGTAGGTGACAAAACAAGTTATCCAAACAGTTACGTGCCTACTTGTTGACCTATGGTATGCCTAAGAAGACCTAGTTGGAACTTAGGTGCTCTTCCCTAAAGTTCAAATGGTAGAGTACTCCAAGGACGAAAGATCGAGGGATGCAAGTAAGCCTAAGCCTTCCTTTGAAGCTGTGCTCTCACGGTGCTTCTTAACTACCCTCAAAAATCCGTGATAGGGTATCCCCCTCCTTGGAGTTACAAAACCTTTGATCTCGAGTTTTGAACACTTCAAAATCCAACGGTAGGAGGGTTCTTACCTAGCAGCTAAAAAAACCTAAGAGTGTCTAAATGCATGCCTTGGTGCACAATCATTCATGTGTGCATACATCGTAAAATTTTGAATTTGAATTTTTTGAATCGCACAAGTTCTCAATTCAAGTCCTTGGTTTTTAATGTTCCTCCTTTAGTTAAAGTCCTTTTTCAGAAAATGTGACCACTTGTTAATTCTTTCAAAATAATTTAGGTGGTCTTGTCTTTAAATCTAGATACAAATGTGTGAACAATATATAGATGCAAAGTAAAATAGAACGTACCTTACCTCCCGCAATCTTCACTGAAATGTACACAAATGCAAAATAAATCTAGAGGCTGCTTATACACACCTAAATGGTCGTCCTAGGGCATGCAGCTTCTAGCAAGTAGTTTGTGATGTTTATTATTAATGTTTTATATCTAACCTAGTTATGCACAAACAAGAAAAATAAAATCAATCCACGAAAGAAAATAAAAACTTAAATCTAAATAAATGGGAATAGACTCCCGCAAAAATGCCCTCCACAATGGGCCTGAAATAAGTTTGGGGAATAAAACCCCTCAACTATACCCTAGAACAAGGGTCTCAAACTGAAATGAAAAGAATGAAAGAAGTCTAAACTAATTCAAAACTAATCTAATATATTGTCTGTTCTATCTATTTAGAATGGAGGAGTTGATGATTACAGCTCCCTCGAAATGTTCTCCTTCAGTGGAATCAGGGTCCACCTTAGTCATGAGCGTGATGGCTATGACGCTTCTTCTCCCATTGTGTGGCCAAAGGTCTCCAATGTTGTAGATGATGAGGCAGATGCAACGATCCTCCCTAGTGATGTGCATGCACCAAAATCAAAATAATATATCAAAGAGTATATAGCCTCAACAAAATCAAGTGTGAACAAATAATTAAATAAATGTGAGTTTAACAGGCCCGTTGCCTCCCCGGCAACGGCGCCATTTGAAAAGATGGTTTTCACTTTCATTGTTGTTTCGCACAGAAAATGATGTGTCGTTTTCGTATCAAAGTGGTGGAAAATTTCTTAACAAAATAATTAAAATAAACCACCTCCTCTTAAAGCTTCGTGGCTTCCTCTCCTCTCTTAATGCTTCAGGAGAAGAGAAATAAATAGAGGAGGAACGTTCAGATCCACATCCTTCGCTCCTCTTCACTGTCACCTTCATTGCCCAATCTAGCCATGAATGTCTTGTCGAAGAGGAGCGATTGCTGCTGCATGAAGATGTAATAAGAAATTAAATGAGGGTTATTTATTTATAAGCCCTTAAAAGAAATGTGAAATAAAATAATGCATGTAATGCAACCTAAAAGATTAACTTTTCTAATGCATGCTATTCTAGATGAATTGTAAATGTATTTAGATATGAATGCAATGCATGAAATATGCAAATAAGTGAATAATTAGACTAATCTATTTATTTCTTATTGTATGCTATTTATATGTCAATATTAATATAATGTCTAAGCGTTTAAATAACTAATTAGCCCACAAATATGGGCTCATCACCAATGAGGGACCTTGATGCCCGCAAATTCAAATTTTGGCATCCCGATGCCTAATTATCCTAAGGATGTTAATGCACTCCAGAGATACACTACAAATGATCCCTATTCGAACACTTACAACCCTAGATGATGGAACCATCGTAATTTTGCTTGGTCAAGTCAGAAACTTGCCCAGGGTCTTAACTTGACTAGGCAGAATAATTATGGGTAACCTAGTAGGTACACACAACCATGAACTTACCAACCTCAGCCTACTCAGGAAACCCACCCATGTGATCTGAGTTTAGTCCTCAAGGAAATGCGGGAAATGAATTTGAGACTTAAAGAAAAATGAATCAATTGAGGACATAATTGACGAGATGATTAGACCAATTAGTTGATGCTAGACAACACGGGATGCTACCATCCCTACTCGTCCCCAACCCTAGCAACTTTAATAAGGTTAACCAAAACAACACACGGGAGCAACAGACACATATAGTTCAACCTGCTCCCCAGCACCCACCTGGCTTTGTTAACCCTAACCCGACCCAGGCTCAACCCATTTTGCAAAACACACCTCTCCTTTCTAACCCTAATGCTTATGCTTGTGCTGTCACCTTTAGAAGTGGGAAACAAATCCAAGATCCTTATTCTTCTACATCCAAATCTTACCAAGATCTTGATGAGCCCAGATATGACTTGGGAGACCAAGACAAGGCTCAGGACTTGAACACTCATGATTTCTCTCAAGCACCCTTTCCTGAAGCCTTGAACAAATCAAGTGAAAAGAAAACCGATCAATCTAAGCAGTGGTTTGATATTTTAAAGTAAGTCCAAGTGAATATACCACTTCTTGAAGCTATTAAGAACATCCCAACCCGTGCAAAATTCCTTAAGGAAATGTGCACACCAAATGCTAGGCCAAATCATCAAAAAGGATCGTAATTTCTTAACAAGCTAGTGCCATCATCTTAAATAAGCTCCCTCATTAAAAGAAAGATCTGAAGACCCATTTAATTTCATGTGAGATAGATGGTTTTATCTTGGAGTGAGCCTTACTTGACCTTGGTGCCTCCATCAATTTAATCCCCACAGAATTATATGAAGAGTTAGATTTAGGTCCCTTGTAACACACTGATGTTACCCTTCAGCTTGCTGATAGGTCAACCAAGATTCTAAAGGGACTCTTACAAAATGTGATTATTAAAGTGAGGGATTCTGACTATCCTGTGGACTTTTTAGTTTTAGATATGGAGGCATCAGAAAACTTGAAACACACCTCGATAATCTTAGGAAGACCTTTCTTGGCCACAACTAAGGCTCTGATCAACTGTGAGACAGGGAATATACAAATCACCTCTGAAAGGAAAACTTGTCAACTAAATATCTTTAAGGCTTCCCAAAAGAATAAATTGAGTTGTGGTTCTATTGAGGCTGTGGGAGCAATTAAGGAGGTTTTTGCAATTCACACTAAGGACAATCTAAATTCTTCTAAGTCTCAAGATCAATATGAGAGGCAAGGATGTGATGTGGAGAACAAATTACTTGAGGATGATTATGATTTTCCGTCTCCCATAGATAATCAAATTGATATATCCTCCTATGAAAAAGACATTTGTGAGATCAAGGAACTATTGGGAGTATGTTATGATGAATTAGTTGATGATATAAAGAATCCTCAGTATATCCACCTTGAAATTCAAGAATTGTTGGATTTTGAGGAGGTTCGAGAAATTGGACAACCAAAGGACATGAACCATGATTTAATTTATGAGGAAAAGGAAGATACAACCTTAGAAAAAGGAGCTCAAGTCATGATACATTGGGGAAGAAATTATAATCTAACTAGTTCAAATGGATGGCTTGATTCTAAGGAAGAAATGATTTTTGATGAGGAAGAGGTAATTTTTGATGAGTATTTTGAGGAATTCAACACAACTCTACCTTTATCCTCGTATGACTCGGAGCATGGAGAATTCATAATTTTTAACATCAATCACCATTACGAGGATCCTTATTATTCTAATTTAGAACTAGGTTTAAATTTTAATCATGATCTCAGTCCAGATCCTCCACCACCTCTTCTTGAACTTTGGAATTGGATCATTGAGCAGGGCCAACACCATGAACCTTGTGTTTGCCATGACCAACTTTCTCTCTCCAGTTTGTATCTCAGAGCAGAAACACTTTGGAGTGTGGCTACATCACCAGTTGGTCTACATTTGTGGATAATTGATTCTTAGATTGCATGATCATATCTTCATATTAATCCTAAATCTCTCAGCATCAATTATTACTCCTCTTGACCTACAATATTGAAGTGTATATTTCTTTTTGGGTTTAGGTTTGACAAATGACGTTAAACTTAGCATTAGTTGGGAGGCAACCCAGTATTCTATACAGGTATTTTTTTGTCAAAGCTGACTTGGATTAACAAGCTCCATCAAGTGATATCCCTTTCTCTCGCTTATTACATTTTGATTTTTCTGCATATGTTTCAATGAGGACATTGTAATGAATAGTCATGGGGGCTGGACATTGCATGTCTTATTTTTATGTCAAAACTTATATATATATATATATAACATTTATACATATTGCATTCATGCATAAAGTATTTTTATCAAGAAGGTTTTATTAGGGATTTATTCTTAACTTTAGAATTCAGTACAATTATACACTTGCACGTAGAATTTGCAATGGATCTACTGTAAAGATCGATAGACATCTTTAATTTGTCAAGAAGAAGCATTACTTCTTTTCTTGAACCCTTGGACAGTAATTAGGAAGTCAATCAAATTGCGAGGTGAGAGTAGAGAGTCTACTGGTGTTCTAAGTCTAGTACAAGAAATCTTAGTTTATGGGTAATTGGATAATGATACTTGGAGTTAGGCATAGTTTTCACTCTTGGTTCCTACATACAAATTCTTTTGTGAATTTTTGAGAGCCACCAAATAAGGCAAATACGCAAAGAGCGGGTGACGAAATGCGAGTAGGGTTATTCAATTAGTTGGAATTAGCGTTGAAATGTCTATAGTGGGAGTGATTACCTACAGGAGAATCTACACCATTTTATCGAAATTTATTAACCTAAACTAAATTACATTTTAAGATAGTTACTTTTAGGCCCCAGGTCAAACACAGGGAGGCGATTTTGGATTAGTCAGTTTCTATGCAATTCCTAAAATCTCATCAATTCCTTTGGCTTATTATGTTTTTGGTTTTTTTTTTGTTTTAGATTTTTTGGATACTTTAGGTCCTTGGCTACATGATAAAAATCAAGTCAGAAATAGTCATGCCACATGCGGGATCGTGTACTTGCAGGTTAAGAGTTATCTTTTCTATTTTAGATTTTTTTTTGTCTTTTCTTTATCAACAAAATAAAAGAGAATATAAAATAAATAAAAGAAATGCGAAATTGAAAATGCGAAAAGCAAATGAATGGAAATACGTAGCTTATTTGTATGTATGTATATATATAAGATATAGATATATAGTATATATATAACTATATAATACATAATAGGGGGAATATTGAATCAAAGATTCATGGATGTAGCGCAGATTAGTTTGACCACCGTCTAAGGAGATGGGATTGACACTAACAATGCGTTGTGCGTTGTGTGGAGCGGACGTGTGGGAGTGTGTGTGAAATGCTTTGATTTACATGGATAATCTCGAATATGTATGTAACTAGTGCGTACACATGCGTGATAAAGTGTGCAGTAAATGGATAAGTGCATGGGATGGTGAATGGGGGTACATATAGGTGTATGTGTGGGAGGAGTATATATATATATATATATATATATATATATATATATATATATAGGTATGTATATGTATGTATATGTGAATGTGTATGTGTGTGCGAGTACATGTGCTTATGTGTATGCGTGAGGGATATATATGTATATATGTATGTGTGAATATATGTGAGTATGCTGTGTATAAGTGTGTGTATGTGATGGTGAGTGGCAAAGCATGAGTGTGTCAGAGTGAGGAGTGAGAGGGAGTGACCGGAGAGAGTGGGAAAGAGAGAGAACGTGGGAGTGCTTGAGAGTGTGTATGCGTGAGTGTGAAACTGGGAAAGTGAGAAGCTTTCCGATCAAAGATCGCACCAGTCGGTGTAAGATGAGAGAGAACTTGAGGGTGGGTGTGTGGGTGACCGATTTTTTTTTGCCACAGAGTAAGTGAGAACGAACTCGGTGATCAAGGGAAAAATGAAGTGCAATACTTGCACTGTGGCAAAATAGAGGAACATGAAAAATAGAGCTCCTGCTACTACGCTAATGCCTGAAAAATAAAATAAATAAAAATAGCAAACGTGAAGCCACCACGTCCACTTGCTCACGAAAGAGCTGGATAGTGGTGGAATTCACTGTGGTGGTTGCGACCATGGTGAGCTTCTCCCTTTCACACAGTGTAACCTCTCAACTCGTGAGAGGCTGCAGTGTCTGGGAGAGGAAGAGAGGGAGAGAGGAGAGGGGGAGAGTGGTGTGGTCAACTGGAGGATGGAGGTGCGACTGCGAGAGAGTGTGTGTGTGAACGCTACTGTGGGTGTGGTGCTGATGGTGGAGGTGGGTGCTAACGTCCTCGCATGGGGGGTTGGGTACTGTTATACAGGTAGGGATGGGATGGAGGGTGTGGGGAGCAAGCCAAGTATATTTTAGGATATTTGTGTGTTTTATGGTTAGACACTTAGGTTGCTAGGAAATTATTGAAGGTGGTGTATGTGGTGTTGTGTTAGGTAGAAATGTGATGGAAATGAAGTGGGATTAATGCTCAATCTCTCTCTATCTTCCTCTCCATAAAATGCATGCATGTGCATATTTAAAAAATGCATGAATATCTACCTAATCTTAACACGTAAAGTTAGGAAATAGCCTAAGATGGATTAATTAGTGGTGTGAATTGCTACGTAATCACACCCCTGTGCCTATCTTTTGCCAATCCCTAGCAAAACACTTATTTACAAGTAAGATAGTAGTGTTTAGAAATGATCTGAAGTTGAAGATTTTTCTGAAGCAATATTACTGTGTTTATCAGTTGGACATTGTGATAACCAATTGCAAAGAAAACTACCAGAACTTAAGTCTTACGTAACATAGACCATCTCTCGACTAATAAGGATGCTTGATATTTAAACCTTAAGTATGATTTCAGGGTTTTGCCAAGCTCAAAAGCTAAGAGGTTATGATTGTGCTTGGTAAATAATTAAGACTAACCAGATAAACATTAAGACTCAAGTCTGGGGTTTCATGTCTTTTTAAGTTTAGGTTGGTCCTAGCTTCAGCTCATGTCTTCGAATTGACTCTCAAAAAATGAGTAAAGACTTGATGAGCAAGATTTTGTATGCTAAAAGATTGAATTAGAAACCTGTCATTGTAGTTGCGTAAAAATCCACCATCAAATAGAATTTATAACCGAAACTCTAGTGAGTCCCGAGTCGAATACAGGGAGGCGAATATTTGATTAAAAATCACGTTTAGAATTATTGCCACAAAGTAGAGTAGCTGGTTGAAATTAATCTACGCAAGTTAAAATACTTAAAGAATAAATAATAGAAGAGAGAGATAGTATAATACAATGAAAGAGAAAAATAGAGAGAGAATCAATATTTCATAATCATATGTCCATTACATCTACTTGCTACAACCAGAAAGCTGTAAATTTATACTAGAAAGCAATAAAAAGATAAGGATGACAAAATCCTCCTCGACAGCTGCTTGGAGGACTAGCCGCATTGACAGAGCACTCGGACGATGGGGATGAGACGCTGGACGAAGGAGA
This sequence comes from Thalassia testudinum, assembly GCA_037157565.1. Lineage (NCBI taxonomy): Eukaryota > Viridiplantae > Streptophyta > Magnoliopsida > Alismatales > Hydrocharitaceae > Thalassia > Thalassia testudinum. Next base: position 4,603,784 of record JAZHRO010000062.1, on the reverse strand, counting down.
ACAGAGCTGGAGGACGGAGAACGAAGTAGGGCGACATTGCAGTGGGACCTGCCTCCCGAATAGTGGCGAGAAGACAACCACGGGATGCTTCATGAAGAAGGTAAGAAGATGGAAAGATCATTTTACTTTAGCTCTAGTGGAGCATCCCAGGTATGGGACCAGCTTGTAGAGCTTTGGAGGAGGTGAGAGGAGAAGAGAATGGATGATGAAATGTGTGGTAGGGGTAGGCTATTTATAGTTCTAGGAATGGGAGCATAAAAGTCTTTTTTCAAGCTTAGAATTTAATATAGGTCCTTTAGTGACATTTATGGGCATCACTGTAGGCGCATGACGCTGTAGCCACGCCTCAACCTTCGCCGTGCAATGGAGATTAAATGCATGTTGTGTGGCCATGTCGATGCCCATCCAACTTCAACCATTGAGGCATTGGATCAACATTAGTTGTCCAATCAAGCTATTGGATGGCTTAAAAGCTGCACACCTCTTCTCCTTCAACGCACTCGCAGCACCCGCGTACGATGGCGCGTCTGATGGCGAGTCATCACGGCCGTCTAGCTCTCGCGCCCATTCAGTGCACAAGAGTGCGCCACATTACTCATGTATCAACCGTCCATCGCGCATTTGACGACCCAATTTCATCCACACCTCCTTTCGCGGATTAAGTCCGCTCGCTGCAATTCCAACCCACGCCACTCTCTTTGCGAAAGAGCTCTCGCCCGCTGCGCTGAGGTCGTTCTTTGTCACATTTTTTGATTTTAGGCGCAATTTCTCTCGACCGTTGGATCATGATCTAACGATCGAGATCAAGCGTGCCTTTTGCCTTCAGAGGTTTGTGAAGTATGGGATTCGCTTGAATCTTAGTCGTTGGATCATGATCCAATGGTTGGGATTGATCGTGCGGTGAAGATGAGGTGCTGCTGGCGGTGTTGGGCGGTTGTGATGATGCTACGTGGTGCCATTATGGCCGTTCATCTTCTATTGCTCATAGGTGGTGCCACAATTGTTGGATTGAATAGATTTTCGTGCTATTGGGCTGCGATTATCGATCCGAACTCATCCGTGTGATTGGATTTGTCGTCTGAAGTTCGTATTTTCACCACCTTGCCCCTTGGTTTCTGATTTTCCTCAGACTACATCTGATGCTACGGAGGCTTGGTAGGGGAGATCTCGGAGCCGTTGGACTCTAATCATTGCCCTGATCAGATTCGTACGGTTGGATCTTCAATCCGAGGCCCCTAAATGATATCACCCTGTTTCCTAGCCACAAAAAGGGTAAATGAACCTATATTTTGTACAAACTAGTCTAAGTGCAAAATGATGCATGCTATGTAATATTTATAATGCTGAATGCAATTATAGACTTAGGAACCTGCATAAATAGGCATTTTAGGCCAATTAGATGTGTGTACATCAAGACTTAACCTAACTCTTATTACGTTGTGGCTTAAAGAATATTTGGTGGAAACAGAGTATTTGTAATGCCCCTTGAAAAACTTTTTGATGGAAGAATTTATAAGAATATGGAAAACATATCAACTTATTCAAAAGAATGTCTTTTTTTCTTTTTTTTTCACTTTTTCCTTTTTTTCTCTCTCTATTTTTTTTTTAACTTTTTAAACAAATGTCAGTATGTCTCTTACAACATTATTTGATAGAGCACACTTATTTGGTGGGTGAGTACTTTGGTGGAAAGAGTTTCTTCTAAATACAAGACTAAACACTGGGATAAAAAGTCTTCTTGCACGCACAGGTAAGGTCTACACCTGTCCTAATGAACACTAGGGTTGGATCTTACATTCATTTGGCCTTTCCTGACTCTATGTAGTATAAACCAATGTTACTTAGACTCCCAAGTAGAAGCAAACCAACGAATCCTATATTGGTGACTCAGGTGCAAAAATATGTCCTAAGTTAGGAGAGATCCTAGTCAATCTTGTCAATGCTCGAGTGTATTAAGCCAAAGCCTGAGCGAATCAAGCTTTTGCGACCTGGAAAGTCTTCAAAGCAAAGGTTAAATGTCCATAAACACTTATTTTGTTTTTGCTTCAACTTTCAGATCATAGCTAAATACTTTTTTTTTTTTGAGTTTTTTAATTTTCAATTTTTATGGACTTTTTGTGTTTTATAATTTTTTTTTTGGAACTTTTCAAGATTTTTCAATTTTTTTGGATTTTCCAATAAGGCTATCTATATATACTATCGATGGATATGTATAATGGACAAGAATCTGCATAATACCCATATAATACCTAGGTCCTATGGATGCCTATCTACCCCCCATGCTAAATCATGCTATGCCCTCATATGCATGCAAAAGGGTTAGACAAGGTTAAAGGGTCTTAGTGCAAAGGTGAGTACAAGGTATAAAGTAGGGTGGATGGTGGGTGGAGAAGTGCGAAGTGAAGTGAAGTGGAATGAAATGAAATGAGATGTGGAGTGAGAGTGAAAGGGGTGTTAGGGTGCTTCCCAATGAGCGTTGAATTTAACGTCCCCAGCTAGACTCAGAATGAGACATAGGCTAGTTACCTTCCAGCAGGGCAACTGTTTCACCAATGGGGGCAGGCTCATGAGTGGGATATGGTTTCAACCGCTACCCATTAACCATAAATTTATGCCTAGATTTGGGATCTTCAATTTCGATAACATCGTTGGGAAAAGGTCTCGAGACCAGGAAAGGACCAGTCCATTTGGACTTCATTTTCCATGAAAGAACTTGAGCCGGGTGTTATAAAGCCAAACATGCTGTGATGGCTCAAACTCCTTCTACCTAATGCGACTGTCATGAAAGGCCTTGGTTCGTTGTTTAAAGGTCAAGGCAGAGTCCTTAGCTTCACGACACAGCTCTTCTAATTCCTGGAGTTGGAGTTTCCTTTCTCGACCACACAGGTCTGGGTTGAGGTTACATTATTGAACTGCACAATAAGCACGATGCTCCAACTCCACAGGCAAGTGACAAGGCTTCCCAAAAATAATCCTATGCGGAGACGTACCAAGGGGAGCCTTGAAGGCAATCCGATACTCCCATAAGTCAATCAGCTTGTCAGACCGATCCTTATGGTCAAACTGAACTATTTTTTGGAGGATTTGCTTGATCTACCAGTTCTACACCTCTGCTTGGCCATTCATTTTAGGTGGATACAGAGAAGTGATACGGTGGTGGACTCCGCATTTCCTCAAAAGTGTCCGAAAAGACAAATGAGTGACATGACTTCCTCCATTCGAAATGATGGCTCAAGGGATCCCAAAGCATGCAAAGATGTAGTCCTTGACGAATTTAGTGTCAACGACATGATCAGCACGGCTGGCGGGAATAGCCTCAATCCATTTTGAGACATAATCAACGGCAACAAGGATGTACATTCCCCATATGTCAAAATTTTATGCAGCTAGGATGGGTTGCAAGGTGATAACACTACATCTTAGAAGGATAATTCTGCCAAAAGGGGGTCAGCCTTACGGGTAATGTGCACAAATAACACATCATAAACGGGCACGGGAGAATGACATGCATGGCATATTGAGATTGCTTATTAAACAATATTGATGGCCATTTCTATAAGTTCATTTCAAAACAGGCCTCAGATAAGCAATCGGACTGCACGGATGGATCCAGAGCGACAAACGGAATCCAACAGACTCAAAATCGGCCAAATTCGACATCCAGAGCTCTCATAAGTGACCTAAGAAATTCTAATCGTTGATCTGATGATCAACGGTCGCAAGGTGGCCACGTGGCAGCATCAGGAGCGTCCCTGCCCGCTGCACGACGTAGCCCATCGCAAAGATCTAATCGCAGCCATCCAATCATCATCGAACGGCTGACGAATGGCGAAAAAGCACTACCATCCGCGCCCGCAGCGCAACAATCGCGCCCGCATCCCCGTACGAAGCGATCGCGAGTTCAAATCGCCCACCGTGCCTCATCAGGCGATTTCGTTGCCCACTCAAATTCAGCCACCCGATTGCTTTCGAGCGGCTTCGATAGCGCTACGCAGCGCTCCCGCAGATGTCAATCTTCCATGCACGCGCCTACACTAGTCGACGATGCCCGCACTCGCGTGCTTGAATCGCGATCCAAGCGCACCCTTCGCAAGATGTCAGTCGTCTGATCTGCGATCGGATGGCCCGCAGCACGCGCGCACGGATCGCACGTGAAGAAGCGCGGGCGCGTGAAAAGGACCGCTGGGAAGGAGGCTTCACCGACGCTTTTAGCATGGGTTTAGCGACGTCCCGAACGTCGCTAAAGCCCATACTTAAAATAGAAACCTCTTCTTCCTATATAAACCCCTCCCAACCACCCATGTAAGGCATTCAATTCATCTTGCAAGTGTTGTAACACCCTCCTATCCTCCTTTAGCCCCTCTTATAGTCAACGGAGACGACGAGCCGCCGACGGAGCCTCTCTCCACCACTATGGTCGCCTCGCCGTCTCCCCTCTCTCTCTCTTTCTTTCCCTTTAATCTAGCTTTAATTCCATTTTATTCAAGCATTTAGCTAGTATTGTATTTGTAAAACCTAAATTTCATGTTTAATATAGTGTTGAAGTTACTTTGAGCAATGGTTATGATTTAAAAGACTCTAACCCTACCTCTCTCTCTCTTTCTCTCTCTCACTCGTTTTCTACCATGTCTTCTTACAAGCAAAACTCGTTATCTTCGTGACATAAAGTGACAAAGAAAATCCAATTTTTACGCCTCCCTATGATCGACACTCTGACTAACGTCCGTTTCTTCTTTTAAAACTGACGTTGCGAACACGAACTATAATGATCCTTTTAAACAAACACGTCTCTCGCGCGTCAGATTTGACGCCGTTACCGGGGAGGCAACGGATTTATTTTGTCACTTTCATTTTACCTCCATGCTCACATCATCTAACGCCTTTTCTCCTTCTACTTGATGGTTGCAGGAATTCGACGCCTGAACGACGAAGTAGTGCAACTCGTGACGGTAAAGAGGGAGTAAGCGCAACAAGGGTCGGTCGTGAGTAATTCTTCACTTGTGGTTATTTGCTTGCCTAAAAATCTAAAAAAATTGTAAAATCGAAAAAAATTGGCATGGTGCATGATTGCCTGATCCACATCCTTAACACATCACCCAACAAAAAAAATACACTCTAACATTTTTAATGACCTAAGCTTTTGGAGTGTTCTTTCTTTTTGTGTGGTGTTTGCGAAGCAACCTTGAATTGACATGGGCCGCACCACTCAACCCTAAAAATCAACTCATCTAATAGTAGTTGCATGAACACTATGATGAGCACTTTAGGGTTTTAAAGCCTCTTCACATCAAAGGAAATCTACTCTCACCAATTGTGTGCAAAACTTGGTGTGCGCACTTGAAACTTGTCTGGAAACATTAAGACACGTCAACCCTAAAAGACACAAAAGTAAGGATAAATATTAAAAGACACCACATCTTAAAAAAAAAAAAAATCCTTACTTGAAAACCAGGTTTTGATAGGAGCATACACACTGGAATTGGAAAACTAAGTGGCACTACCCTAATCAACACTTCATCACATAACCCTAGCCCAAGCAATATCCTAGCCCTTTTAAAACAGAGTAGACGTACCATAGGCATGACTGGGTTAAGCCTCAAGAGGCGTGGTTTTGTTCGCTGGGCACTTGGCTTTCATTCCCTTAGTAGAATCTGGTGACTAGGCTGCGGGGAAGTGTCAAACGACCGTGGTTGTAGAATCTGGTGACTAGGCTGCGAGGAAGTGTCAAACGACCGCGGTTGTGGGGTCTATGGAACCGGCAGCGCAAGTCAAAGGAAGAACCTTCCCTACAATCCCCTCATAATCAACCTGGCCAGATTAGCTTTGGGAAGGGAAGTTCAGTGCTTAAGGACTTGATCACCCCTTTGGAGATTTCTAGGTCTCCTAAGGAATACACCATAAGGACTAGACTTGTTTGCTTGATTGTACACACACTTCTCGCAGTTGTCGCTCTCTGCATCCCCTCCTATTCTTCTCTAGTGTATGCACGGGAGACGATCACTTCATCCCGAGTTGTTTGTTTTGGGACGAGAATCCAGGCGACCTGATTCTGCTAGAGACATGGCTGAACCCAGAGTAGATGAGGTTGAGGACCAACCCTCACCAGACACAATGGCCATCAACCAGGCCCATATTAACTCAAACCATCGGCTTCAACAACAACAAATCCACACCATCATGCAAGCCATACACCGGTTGCAGAACCCGTAGGGGCAACCACCACCACCTTTTCAGGGCCCACAAGGGCAACCACCACTTGACCCACCACCATTCCAGGACCAACCTAGGCCCCTTCGCGACTTCTACAATCCTTCCACTATTCGAATTGAGCCACACCTTAGGATCCCCGATGGGGGAGATGATTTTGAGCTAAAACCAAATGTCCTGAGTTTGATTCAGAGCCACTTCCATGGAAGCTCAAATGAAAATCCCTTCCAGCACCTAGAGGATCCAGACCGGATAGACCGAACTGTGAAACCTAGGAACATTAGCCTTAACATTGTTTTGATTAAGATGCTCCCCTTCTCGCTGAGAGACAAAGCATCTCACTGGCTTAAAACCCTAGGTAGACCCATCACCACCTGGGAAGAACTGAGACATGCATTCTTAAAGAAATTATTCCCTATAGGAAAAATCAATGCCCTCAGAAGAGCGATTACTACCTTTACACTACAGGGTGGGGAACAGTTCCATGAGGCGTGGGAAAGATTTAATGAACTACTGAGGAAATTCCCACACCACGAAGTACCCAGGTGGCAATTGGCCTAGATCTTCTACCTCAGTCTGGACAGCAACCTACGGAACTTTGTTAATGCCTCATGCGGGGGAACTTCCTAAACAAAGATGAGGAGAGCGCATTTAAGCTCTTTGAGTCTATGAGCGAAAATTCTCTCAACAATGCCTCCATGACCTAGTTTAGCCGATCTAGTCAACCCCGTGGTGGGATTTATGAGGTACAAGCTATTCTGGAATGGTTGACATGGATATTGACGTGTGCGGGATGCGTATGTTTTAAAAGATTCGTTATAGCTTGTGCTTACAACGTCGATTTTAAATGAAGAAATGGATGTGAGTCCGAGTGTCGATCTCAAGGAGGCATGAAAATCAGATTTTTCTTGTCACTTAATGTCACATAAATCACTGATTTTTGCTTGTGAAAGACGTGGGTGAAAAGCGAATGAGAGAGGGAGAGAAAGAGAGGGAGAATAGGGTTAGATGCTTTTCATTCACAACATGTAGCTTAAACATAAAAGATGGCAAGTAGCTAGATAGGAAACAACTTCATTTAACATGCAACTTTGATTTTACAGTTACAACGCTAGATGAATGCTTAAACACAAGTAAAGTAAAGCTTAAGATAAAGAGGGAAAGAGAGAGAGAAGACGACGAGGCAGCCACGGTGGTGGAGAGGGGCTCCGTCAGCAGCTCGTCGGCTCCGGCGATTACAAAGTGGGCTAATGGTAGTTAGGAGTGGGTTAGAGCACTTGCAAGTGGAATGAATCCTTAAATGGGTGGTTGGATGGAGTTTATATAGGCAAAAGGGTTTTCTAATTCAAGTATGGGCTTTAGCGACGTCCGAGACGTCGCTAAACCCATACTAAATCCGTCGGCGTAGCCCCTTCGCCCGTCGGTCACCAGCGCACCTTGTGCTTCTTTGGAGGCGATCCGCGCGCGTGCGTTGTAAGCCATCCAATTGAAGATCGGACGACTGAGATCTTACGAAGGGCGTGCTCGCAGATCGCTGCTGAGGCACGCTCTTCTGCCGCGTCATCGCACACGTGAGCTTCCATACGCATTCGATGCGCTGCGCGGTTCGATCTGTGCCATTCGCTGCTGATCAGGTGATTGTAATCGAGTGCACCTCAAATCGCGCAGAATTGGGGAGCGGAGGGCATTTTGAACCTGTGCCCCTGATTGCGAGGTTGAAGCACCGACCGCTGCGCTGTCGTAGCAGATTGTCGTGGCGAGCATCGGCGCGTAGGCATTCTTGGCCGTTCGATCGAAGATCGACGACTGAGATTCATCCTCCGGGTAAAGGCAGAAGCGGGCGGCGATGGAGATGCGATGAGCGGGCGCCACATGGCACGCCGTGGGCCGTTGATCATCAAATCAACGGTCAGAACTTCTTTAGCCCATTGTAGAAGCTCCGGATGTTGGATTTGGATGATTTCGAGTTCGTTGGACTCCGTTCGTCGCTCTGAATCCATCTGTGTGGTCTGATTGCTCATCTGAGGCCTGTTTTGACTTATCCTTATACACATGGCCGTTAATAATGCATTATAAGTAATCTTGATGTGCAATGCATGTGATGCTCCTGTTCCAATTTATGATGTGTTATTTGTGCATTTTGCTCTTAAGATAAACCCCAATTGACAGATTTATCACCCCAAGATGCAGTGTTATCATACCCCCATGCTTACTCCTTACTAATCCCTAGTAAGGTTTATTCTAGCTTTTATTTCCAGTCAGAATTTAAGAAGTAATTACTTAGGCACTTCGTCACTTGTCAATAAGAGGAAATATACTAAGATCTTAATCTACAAAGACTAAGCAGCGCCCGGGTGTCTGCCAAAATATGAATCGCCTGAATCCTTGCTTTAATGTATGTATATATATATATTTCTTATTTTTAGATTTTTTTGGAGTTAAGAGTGTGTTGGTAACTTTTTACGACTACCCAACCCACCAAAAACTCAGATAGAACTCTAAGTGCTAAGCATCTTGATGTGAAGATCGTGATAGACTCACTCAACAATAATTTAGACAGACTCCGGGTTTTACGCCCCTAGGTGACCGGAAGAGGAAGTGTTTTGCCTGAAGGTGTATTTTTTCGATCGGTAGCTTTCTCCCTACGTTTGTTTTGCTTGGGGTCAACATAAGGGTTTTTCCAGTGTATATCTCTCCAGCTTGCTCTACTTCCCCGCTTCTTCCTTAAGTGTTTTGGTTCTTTTTGTGCATTTACTGAGCTGGGCTCTGGACAACTGACCAATGGGCTGTTACCCACGATCACTTGCCAGTCATACTCATTCGATGAAGTGTGGTTTATTTTGTTCTCTTTTTTCTCCTCTTTTTTTTTTATTTATTTGGTAGGTGGTTTCCCTGATCTCAAATTTACCTAGAGGCAATGAAGAAGAGGTGGTCTCGTGGCTGGGTTCTGGACAACCTGCCAATGGGTTGTTAACCATGACAACTTGCCAGCCATACCACCCTAGAGTGTTCATTAGCTATCCAATTTCTGTCAGAATCTCCGAGGAGTGAGTCTATGCAAAAATGTGTGCAGATGCTTAGGCTAAAAGTCCTTCTGAGTTAGAGGGTGAGTTATTAAGTCGTATACTTATCACCTTATTTAGTTAGTGGATTAGAGTAGCTTAAGGTTGCAAGGATTTGAAGCTAAATCTGTATTTTAACGAACACCAGGGCTGATTAAGCCTGAAGGCCTGAAAAGTCTAAGTGTTCAAGTTCTTTCCGTATTATTTCCCACCATTGACAATTTTCTAATGCCTAAGTTTTTCTTCCTAAATTCTTATTATTATTATTATTTTATTCTATTCAGATTGATTAAATAAGATCAGGATCATGCAATTTACCACCCCCCATGCTTAAGTTGGACAATGTCCTCATTGACAAATACGTGGATGCAACAGGAGTTTGAAAAGATATTACCTGAGTGAAGTAGAATACCTGATCGGTCTGAATCTTCTGGGTTGCCTCCCAGGAAGCGCTGAGTTTAACGCCTTCAACTGGGCAGTGCTTCGTGTCATCCCTCAACGAGGGTGACACTCTCCTTTGGGGGAACCTGGGCTAGGAAGTGTTTTAATTTCTGGCCATTGACTGTGAAAGTGTGCCCAGTGTTCGGATCATCGATTTCAACTGCCCCATTTGAGTGGGGCTTGATCACCCTGAATGGTCCTGTTCACTTGGACCTGAGCTTCCCTGGAAAGAGTTTCAAACGGGCATCAAACAGCCAGACTTGCTGGTTAGGCTCAAAGGACTTTCTATGGATGAGTCGGTCGTGGATGGCTTTCATTTTCTCTTTATACAGTCGACTGTTCTCAAAGGCATCCCGATGAATTTCTTTGAGCTCAAAGTGTTGGAGCGTCCTCTACGCATTGGCTAACTGGGAATCAATGTTACATTGTTTGACGGCCCAGTAAGCCCGGTGTTCCAACTCGACAGGAAGGTGGCAGGCTTTGCCAAAGACCAAGCAATAGGGCAACATGCCTATCGGGGTCTTGAAAGTGGTCTTGTATGCCCACAGGGCATCATCCAGTCGTGTGGACCAGTCTTTCCTGTCAGGTCTCACCGTTTTCTGTATAATGTTTGTGATTTGTCTATTTAACACCTTGGTCTGCCCATTTATTTGCGGATGATATGGGGTAGCGATGTGGTGGTTAACCCCATATTTTCTAAGTAGGGCACGGAATTGGGAGTGAATAAAATGACTTCCACCATCACTGATCATGGCCTTTGGTATTCCAAACTGGGAAAAGATGTTTTGCTTAACAAAGTCCATGACAGTCTTATGATCACATCGGAGGGTGGCGACGGCTTCAATCCATTTAGAGACATAGTTTACCGAGATTAGGATGTACTCAAAGCCGTTGGATGGTGGGAAGGGGCCCATAAAATCAATACCCCAAACTTCGAAGATCTCGATAATCAAAATGGGCTGGAGGGGCATCATATCTTTTCTGGTCATGGTCCCCAGTGTTTGATAGCGAGAGCAAGTCTTGGCAAAGTTGTGTGCATCCTTAAATAAGGAAGGCTAGTAAAATCCGGATTGCAGGACCTTTGCAGCCATTTTCTTTCCTAAGAAGTGGCCACCACAAGCTTGGTCATGACAAAAAGATAGCACACTTTGAACTTCGTCCTCAGGGATACACCTCCTGATAATCTGATTGGCACAGAGGCGAAACAGCATGGGATCATCCTAGAAATAATGCTTGGCCTCGGCTAAGAACTTGTCCCGTTGCTGTCTGGACCAGCTGTGCGAGGTTTGTCCTACAACCAGGTAGTTGACATAGTCAGCATTCCAAGGCAATTTTTTGTCTTGCACATCCGCAATGTGTTCATCGGGAAAGGTGTCAGATAAAGGCAGAGAGGGTCCAATGTGGTCTGGTTGAAGTCTGGACAATTGGTCAGCCACCACATTCTTTGATCAGGCTTGTTGCAGATTTCCAGGTCAAATTCCTACAAGAGCAGGATCCATCCGATGAGCCTGGGCTTCGCGTCCTTTTTAGCCAACAAGTGCCGGATGGCTGAATGGTCAGTATATATGGTCACGTGGGATCCTAGTAGGTAAGGTTGGAACTTCTCAAGTCCGAAAGCTACGGCGAGAAATTCATTCTCTGTGACTGTATAATTTTGTTGGGCCTTGTCCAACATCTTGCTCGCGTAGTAGATCACCACGGGTTTCTTGTCTTGTCTTTGTCCCAGGACAGCGCCTATGGAAAAATCTGATGCATCACACATAATCTCAAAGTCCTGGGACCAATCTGGGGGCTGAAGTACAGGTGCTGTGGACACTAAGTCCCTGAGGGTGTGGTAAGCCTGGATGCAATTAGAGGTCATGTGAAATATGGCATCGTTGGCCAGAAGGTCGGTTAAGGGTTTAGAAAGCTTGGAGAAGTCTTTAATGAACCTTCGGTAGAAGCCAACATGTCCCAAGAATGAACGGATCTGCCGGACCGAGTTAGGCGGAGGAAGTTTGGAAATCAAATCAACTTTAGCCTGATCCACCTCAATATTCCTATGCGATACGATGTGACCGAGGATGATTCCTTCTTGAACCATAAAATGGCTCTTTTCCCAACTTAACACCAAATTAACCTCGATACATCGTTTCATGATTTTCTCCAAGTTGCTCAAACAGTGGTCGAATGAATTCCCAAATACAGATAAATCATCCATAAAGACCTCTAGGTATTCACCCACTATTTCTGAAAAAATGGCTAGCATGCAACGCTGAAAGGTAGCGGGTGCATTGCATAACCCGAACGGCATATGAAAGAATGCAAACGTGTCGTACGGGTAAGTGAATGTGGTCTTTTCTTGATCTTCAGGAGCAATTGAGACTTGGTTATACCCTGAATATCCATCCAGGAAGCAAAAATACTTTTGCCCTGCCAATCTTTCAAGGATCTGGTCAATGAATGGCAAGGGGAAATGATCTTTCGTGGTTGCTTCATTGAGCTTCCTGCAATCAATACACACCTGCCATGAGGTGGTGGTGCGGGTGGGGATGGATTCGCCATGCTCATTGGTAACAACGGTGAGCCTGGCTTTCTTTGGAACCACTTGAGTGGGGCTCACCTAGGGGCTGTCAGAGATGGGGTAGATGATGTCGGCGTCAAGCCACTTGATAATTTCTTTCTTAACGACCTCCTGCATATTTGGGTTTAACCGTCTCTGCATCTGGCAGGAGGGTTGTGCCCCGTCTTCCAGGTAAATCTTATTAGTGCAATAGGCAGGGCTAATTCCTCTTAAGTCTGAAAGGGTTCATCCAATGGCGGTCCGATGTTCCGAAAGGGTCGCGATCAACCTGAGTTCCTGATCCTTGGTTAGATGAGAGTTAATAATGACAGGGAAGGTCTGGTCAGGTCCCAGGAAGACATACTTGAGATTCTCAGGTAGTGGCTTGAGTTCGGGTGCGAGTGGAACAACAGTCGAAGGAAAAGGGAAAGGCGAGAATTGATCAACATCAATCTCCTCAAATGGTGTTGTTTGATAGTAATCAACCCTACAGAGGTCCATGGGCAGTGATGGTGACGGGTTAGAACAGTCGTTACAGGATTGGTGGTTCGAGACAGAACTAAGGATAAGGCATTCCTCGACTAAAGGTTCCACGGGATCATGCTCCTCGACACAGTCATAATCAAAAGACTTGGTCGCCCGGAAGATATCCAACTGCATTTTCTTGTCTCTGAAGGCGATGTCCATACATCCTGTGTCACAATCCGGTCTACCTAAGATTATGGGTGCATTCTGTAGTTTTTCAGGGACTTCCATATCGAGAACGAAGAAGTCGACCGGAAAATAGAAGTCCTTGACCCGCACAATCACATCCTCGACAACCCCCTTCGGGGTCTTCACAGATCTATCAGCCAACTGGATGGTGACAGGTGTGGGTGTCAACTCTTCGAAACCAAATTGGTGGTACATGGTTGTTGGAATCAGATTGATGGAAGCACCTAAGTCCAGGAGTGCTCTATCAAATGTCATGTCCCCGATATTGCAGGATATCAGGGGCGCTCCCAGGTCAGTTCGCTTGAGTGGAAGGTTGCTTGATATCACGGAACTTGCTTGCTCTGAGAGCACAACCTTCCTAGGTGCTTGAGGTCTTGGCTTACGTTTGGGTGTACAGGCATCCTTTAAAAACATGACGTAAGCCGGGATGTACTTGACGGCTTCGAGGAGCGGAATATTAATCTGAACCTGCTTAAAGATATCCAAAAGCTCCTCAGTTTCCACAACACTTTTCTTCTTCTTGATTGTTTCCAAGGCCTCGGGGTATGGTATTTGAACATGGATAGGATCTATTTCTGGGTCCTTGGGTTTTTCCAGTGCCTCTTCTGAGTCGGGTGTTTCAGAAGGTGAAGTCTCGGGAAGAGTCAGCCATTTGGGATCCTGCGTTTTGGTGCCGCTTCTCAAGGTTACTGCATTTGCAGAGGCATTGGGACCATGGGTTGATCCTTGAGAACACAAGGACGAAGAAGCATCGAACCCATGGGGTGTTTGTGGGGCGGGCTGGACCATGTGAGCCTGCCCGGGATTGCCCTGGAACCCTCGCGAATTGGAGCCTCTTTAATCATGTTTCGCGGGTTCGGTTGTGGCTAGGAAGATAGGGATCCTTGTTGTTTACAGTCCAATAGTTGGCTTAACTGTCCCTTTACTAAGGCCATTTCCTCCTGATGTTTCTAGTTCATTTCAGCCATCATCTTTATCAGGGTGTCCATTTGGTTTTACGGGGGAGGGGCCGCCCTATTCGGATTATATGGGGGTCTAATTGGTGGTCCTTGCTGATAGGGGGCCAAGTTTGGCTGCTGGTTTGTCCTGGGCTGGTTCTGGAATTGAGGTGGTTTCTGATTTGTCCTACCAAAGTTGGGGTGATTACGCCAGCCAGTGTTGTAAGTGTTGGAGAAAGGGTCAGGTTTAGCATAACCTTGGATAGCCTGTACATCTTCAAGGATAGCAGATGTCGATGGGGAGGGAAGAAAGTAATCAAGGGTTGAGGGAGCAAAGGTCCCTCCCTGGAACATGGTCAGGGGTTGTTCTAGGTTCAGTTGACTTAAGGGCTGGACCAGGTCAACATTGTGAGCTCCCTTTGCTAGGGAGAAGGTCTATAACGGTTTCCTGGTCTGGTTCAATAGCTCACCTATCTTTCTATCCACCAATTCCACTCGATCTAATTTCTTGGCAATGATGTCCATGTCAACCATTCCAGAATTTGCTTATACCTCATAAATCCCACCACGGGGTTGACTGGATCGGTTAAACTAGGTCATGGAGGCATCGTTGAGCGAATTTTCTCTCATAGACTCAAAGAGCTCAAACACACTCTCCTCATCTTTGTTCAGGAAGTTCCCCCCGCATGAGGCATTGACGAAGTTTCGTAGGTTGCTGTCTAGACCGTGGTAGAAGATCTGGGCCAATTGCCACCTTGGTACTTTGTGGTGTGGGCATTTCCTTAGTAGTTCATTAAATCTTTCCCATGCCTCATGGAACTGTTCCCCACCCTGGAGTGTAAAGGCAGTAATGGCTCTTCTGAGGGCATTAGTCTTTCCTATGGAGAAGAATTTCTTTAAGAATGCATGCCTCAGTTCTTCCCAAGTGGTGATGGGTCTACCTAGGGTTTTAAACCAGTGAGATGCCTTGTCTCTCAGCGAGAAGGGGAACATCTTAATCAAAACAATGTCAAGGCTAATGTTCCTAGGTTTCACAATTTGGGCTATTCGGTCGAGATCTTCTAGGTGATGGAAGGGGTCTTCATTTAAGCTTCCATGGAAGTGGCTCTGAATCTGACTCAAGACATTTGGTTTTACCTCAAAATCATCTCCCCCTTCGGGGATCCTAAGGTGTGGCTCGACTCAAATAGTGGAAGGATTGTAGAAGTCGCGGAGGGGCCTAGGTTTGTCCTGGAATGGTGGTAGATCAGGTGGCGGTTGCCCTTGTGGGCCTTGGAAAGGTGGTGGTGGTTGCCCTTGCGGGTTCTGCAACCGGTGTATGGCTTGCATGATAGTGTGATCTATTGCTGTTGAAGCCGGGGGTTTGCGTTAATCTGGGCTTGGATGATGGCCATTGTGTCTGGTGGGGGTTGGTCCTCAACCTCATCTACCCTAGGTTCAGCCATGTTTCTATCAGAATCAGGTCGCCTGGATTCCCGTCCTAAAACAAACAACTCGGGATGCAGTGAGCGTCTCCTGTGCATACACTAGAGAAGAACAGAGGGGATGCGGAGAGCGACAGATGCGAGAAGTGTGTGTACAACGAAGCAAACAAGCCTAGTCCTTATGGTGTATTCCGTAGGAGACCTAGAAATCTCCAAAAGGGTGATCAAGCCCGTAAGCACTGGACTCCCCTTCCCAAAGCTAATCTGGCTAGGTTGATTACGAGGGAATTGTATGGAAGGTTCTTCCTTTGGCTTGCGTCGCCGGTTCCATAGATCCTACAATCGCGGTCGTATGACGCTACCCCGCAGCCTAGTCACCAGATTCTACTAAGGGAATGAAAGCCAAGTGCCCAGCGAACAAAACCCCGCCTCTCGAGGCTTAACCTAGTCCTGCCTAGGGCACGTCTACTCTGTTTTAAAAGGTCTAGGATAGTGCTTGTGCTAGGGTTATGTGATGAGGCGTTGATTGAGGTAGTGCCTCTTAATTTTCTAATTTCAATGTGTGTGCTTGTATCAAAACATGATTTTCAAGTAAAGATTTTTTTACAATGTGGTGTCTTTTAATATTTTATCCTTACTTTAGTGTCTTTTAGGATTGATGTGTCATAATATTTTCAGACAAGTTTCTGTGGGCACGTCAAGTTTTGCACACAATTTGGTGAAAGAAGATTTCCTTTTGTTATGTAGAGGCTCTAAAACTCTAATGTACTCATCGTAGTGATCATGCATCTTCTATTGGATGAGTCAATTTTAGGGGTGAGTGGTGCGGCCCAAGTCAATTCAAGGTGGCTTTGCAAACACCACTCAAAAAGAAAAAAAGAACACTCCAAGAATCTTAAATTATTCAGAATGTTAGAGTGTCATTTTTTTTTGTTGGGTGATGTGTTAAGGATGTGGATCAGGCAATCATGCACTACGCCAATTTTTTTTAGTTTTACAATTTTTTTAGATTTTTAAGCAAGCAAACAAGCATGGGTGAAGAAATACTCACGAAAGGTCCTTGTTGCTCTTACTCCCTCGTAACCGTCACAAGTTGCACTGCTTCGCCGTCCAAGTGTCGAATTCCTGCAACCATCAAATAGAAAGAGACAAGGCGTTAGACGATGTGAGCATGGATGTAAAATGGAAGTGACAAAATAAATTCGTTGCCTTCCCGGCAACGGCTCCAAAAATTGACGTGTGCGGGATGCGTATGTTTTAAAAGAGTCGTTATAGCTTGTGCTTGCAACGTCGATTTTTAAATGAAGAAATGGATGTGAGTCCGAGTGTCGATCTCAAGGAGGCGTGAAAATCAGATTTTTCTTGTCACTTAATGTCATGGAAATCATGGATTTTTGCTTGCGAAAAGACATGGGTGAAAAGCGAGTGAGAGAGGGAGAAAAAGAGAGAGAGAGAGAGAGAATAGGGTTAGAAGCTTTTCATTCACAACATGCAGCTTAAACATAAAAGAGGACAAGTAGCTAGATAGGAAACAACTTCATTTAATATGCAACTTTGGTTTTACAATTACAACACTAGATGAATGCTTAAACAGAAGTAAAGTAAAGCTTAAGATAAAGAGGGAAAGCGAGAGAGAGAAGACGGCGAGGCAACCACGACGGTGGAGAGGGGCTCCGTCGATGGCTCCTTGGCTCCGCTGATTACAAAGAGGGCTAATGGTAGCTAGGAGTGGGTTAGAGCACTTGCAAGTGGAATGAACTCTTGAATGGGTGGTTGGATGGAGTTTATATAGGCAAAAGGGTTTTCTAATTCAAGTATGGGCTTTAGCGACGTCTGGGATGTCGCTAAACCCATACTAAATCCGTCGGTGTAGCCCCTTTGCCCGTCGGTCACCAGCGCACCTTGTGCTTCTTTGGAGGTGATCCGCGGGCGCGCTGTAAGCCATCTGATCTTCGAGATCTTGCGAAGGGCGCGCTCGTGGATCGCTGTGTTGGTGCTAGAGCACCACGATTATTTGTTTTGATGATAACAAAACACGTGTCATTTAACATTTTGCACTTGGAGTCTTATATTTCAGGTCAATTGCAAATTGAGACATGATTAGACGGAGTTCGAGCTCGCATCCAGGACGGATTGGAGGAGCTTGATGCAGAATAGAGGAGATTCGCGAGGAGCAATAGATTGAAGATGGAAGGACAAGAAGAATAGGATAGAATTTTGTTTATTTCTTTCATGTACTTTTGTCTTTATTTCCTTGCTCTTTTTGTTCCTTAGAACATCATGTTAAAGAGCTTCAAAGTACCCTAACAGTAGTCCTAGGAACACCTGCACAACCCTAGGATACTTAGGTTTTCTGTAGAAAACTTAGAAAATCAATATAGGGTTCAAATAGCCTTTTCAGATGTCTAATCTCCAAATCAGACGTCTGATAATGAGTTTTAAGTCGTCTGACTATTGATTCAAACGTCCGATAACATTTACGCTGAACTTAGTTCTATCTGATGAAATCAGACGTCTAGACCTTAGTCTAGACGTCTTAGAAGATGTCTGATGATTTTGCCAGACGTCCAATTTGTGGACCGTTGGCTCGCTTAACAAACACTGATGGATATGACCATTAGAGCCTTATCAGACATCCGTAAGCATTTCTAGACATCTGATACATGACCATTCTACCTCGGCTGACCCGAAAATCTCTTCTCAGAGATTTTCTAGCCGTTGCAATCTCTTGGAAATCCATTCCCGCAGTAAAGTACGTTTCCAGACGTCCAGACATAGTGCCAGACGTCCTGTATGTCGTCTGATGAACTTACACTAGAATCCTGTTTAGATCTGATTCAAGTCAGGAAAAAACTGACCTAAAATCAAATGTCTGACTTTGATCCTAGACGTCTTAAACTGACCTTCCGGACGTCTGATGCCAGGATCAGACGTCTGATAACCCTGTCAGTGCAATGACTATTCCTGATTTCGGACTGATTCTCTTGGGCTTTGCACCCAACGGTTATGGAAGCTTTCCAAAGCCTTCCTAAAGCCTCTATAAATAGAGAGGAACCTCTTGCACACCTAGGCACACCTAGTAATACACTTTCACACCATTTTGTGTCTCTTGATCCTAAGAAGCAAGCTCTTACTCTCCAAGCTCTAGTTCTTCATCTAGAGAGCATCAAGCATTTGCGCACCTGCTCTCTCGCCGTAGTTCACGAGAGCTACATTACACTGTCGCGTGACTCACGTACCTGCGTCATCAATTCGACGCACTTCCATCAAAGGGGAGTTTCCTAATTCCTATAGATGCTAGGTTTAAATCTTTGTTGGCTCTATAGGACTATATTTGTTATTTTACTTTGTTATTTAGTTGGGTATTCGCTTTGCGAATTCCCGTCTCCTTCGTGGGACAAAATTCTTCTCGTGAAGAGAAGGGGTTGAGGTACGCTACCCTCATATAAAGTAGCATGGTTGTAATTGAGGTTGAATCACCCTCGTTTAAGTGATTCGTTTAGTGGATTTGATCAACTTGGTTGATCGGAAAATCCTAACTCGAGAGGGTTAGGTGGTGGTTTTCACCTGGTTTGGATTTCCACCTAAAAATTATTGTGTACATTGTGTGATTGAATTCTTTTTTTGAGATTATTTATATTCTATTCCGCAATTTATTATGTCACCCCTCCTAGTAGGGAATCTACACGCTGCTGAGGCGTGCTCTTCTACCGCGTCATCGCGAACGTGAGCTTCCGTGCGCATCCATTGCGCCTCGCAGCTCGATTTGTGCCGTTCGCTGCTGATTGGGCGGTTGTAATCGAGCGCACCTCAAATCGTGCAGAATTGGGGAACGGTGGGCGTTTCGAACCCGCACCCCTGATTGCGAGGTTGAAGCGCCGACCGCTACGCTGTCGCAACGGATTGTCGCGGCGAGCGTCGGGCGCACGGGCGTTCTTGGCCGTTCGATCGAAGATCGACAGCTAAGATTCATCCTCCGGGTGAAGGCAGAAGTGGGCAGCAGTGGACATGCGATGAGTGGGCACCACGTGGCGCGCCATGGGCCGTTGATCATCAGATCAATGGTCAAAACTTCTTGGGCCCATTACAGGAGCTCTGGATGTCGAATTTGGCCGATTTCGAGTCTGTTGGACTCCGTTTGTCGCTCTGAATCCATCCGTGTGGTCTGATTGCTCATCTGAGGCCTGTTTTGACATGTCCTTGTACACATGGCCATTAATAATGCATTATAAGTAATCTTGATGTGCAGTGCATGTGATGCACCTATTCTCATTTATGATGTGTTATTTGTGCATTTTGCTCTTAAGATAAACCCCAATTGACAGATTTATCACCCCAAGATGCAGTGTTATCAGATATCATTGCTAGGAAATTGGATCGAGTGGAATAAGTGGATAAAAAGATAGATGAGCTACTGAACGAGACCAGGAATCCATTACAAACCTTCTCCCTGGCAAAGGGAGGTCACAATTTTGACCTGGTCCAGCCCCTAAGCCAAATGAACCTGGAACAACCCTTGACCACATTCCAGGGAAGGACCTTTGCTCCCTCAACCCTTGATTGCTCTCTTCCCTCACCCTTGACATCTGCTATCCTTGAAGACGTACAGGCTATCCAAGGCTATTCCAAACCTGACCCCTTCTCCAACACTTACAACATTGGCTGGCGTAATCACCCAAACTTTGCTTGGAAAAACCAGAAACCGCCTCATTTTTAGAACCAGCCCAGGCCAAACCAACAACCAAACTTGCCTCCCTATCAGCAAGGACCACCAGTTAGACCCCCATATAATCCGAATAGGGTAGCCCCTTCCCCATAAAACCAAATGGACACCCTGATAAAGATGATGGCTGAAATGAACCAAAAACATCAGGAAGAAATGGATTTAGTAAAGGGACAGTTAAGCCAGTTATTGGACTGTAAACAACAAGGATCCCTGTCTTCCCAGCCACAACCAAACCCGCGAAACATGATTAACAGAGGCCCCAATTCGCAAGGGTTCCAAGGCAATCCCGAGCAGGCTCACAAGGTCTAGCCAGCCCCGCAAACACCCCCTAGATTTTGTGCTTCTTCATCCTCGTTTTCTCAAGGATCAACCCATGGTCCCAATGCTTCTGCAAATGCGGTAACCTTGAGAAGCGACACCAAAACCCAGGATCCCAAATGGTCGACTCTTCCCGAGACTCCACCTTCTGAAACACCTGACTCGGAAGAGGCATTGGAAAAACCCAAGGACCCAGAAATAGATCCTATCCACGTTCAAACACCATATCCCAAGGCCTTGGAGACAATCAAGAAGAAGAAAAGTGCTGTGGAAACTGAGGAGCTTTTGGTGATCTTTAAGCAGGTTTAGATTAATGTTCCGCTCCTCGAAGCCTTCAAACACATCCCAGCTTACGCCAAGTTTCTAAAGGATGCCTGTACCACCAAACGTAAGCCAAGACCTCAAGCACCTACGAAGGTTGTGCTCTCAGAGCAAGAAAGTTCCGTAATATCAAGCAACCTACTGCTCAAGCGAACTGACCCAGGAGCACCCCTGATATCCTGCAATATTGAGGACATGACATTTGATAGAGCACTCCTGGACCTAGGTGCCTCCATCAATCTGATTCCGACAACAATATATCACCAATTTGGATTCAGAGAGTTGACACCCATACCTGTTACCATCCAATTGGCTGATAGATATGTGAAAACCCCAAAGGCGGTTGTCGAGGACGTTATTGTGCGGGTCAAGGACTTCTATTTTCCGGTAGACTTTTTGGTGCTCGACATGGAAGTCCCTGAACATCTGCAGAACACACCCATCATCCTAGGCAGACCCTTCTTAGCTATGGCTAAGGCAAACATCGATTGTGACATGGGATGCATGGAAATAGCCTTTGGAGACAAGAAAATGCAGTTGGATATCTTCCGGGCGACCAAGTCTTTTGATTGCGACTATATCGAGGAACACGATCCTGTGGAACCTTGGTTGAGGAATGCCTCACCCTTAGTTCTGTCTCGAACTACCAATCCTATAATGATTGTTCTGACCCATCACCATCTATGCCCATGGACCTCTATAAGGCTGATTACCATCAACCAACACCATTCGAGGAAATTGATGTTGATCAACTCCCACCTTTCCCCTTTCCATTAAACATCATTCCACCCACACCTGAACTAAAGCTGCTACCCGAGAATCTCAAGTATGTCTTCTTGGGACCTGACCAGACCTTCCCCGCAATTATCAATGCCAACATAAGTAGGGATCAGGAACTTAGATTGACAGCAACCCTATCAGAACATAAGGCTACCATTGGCTGGACTATTTCAAATCTAAGAGGAATTAGCCCCACCTATTGTACCCACAAGATCTGCCTAGAAGATGGGGCACGACCCTCCTGTCAGATGCAGAGATGGTTAAACCAAGTATGTGGAGGTCGTTAAGAAGGAAATTATCAAGTGACTTGATGCTGACATCATCTATCCCATCTCCGATAGCCCCTGGGTGAGCCCCACTCAAGTGGTTCCGAAGAAAGCCGAGCTCATCGTTGTTACCAATGAGCGTGGCGAATCCATCCCCACCCGCACCACCACCGCATGGCAGGTGTGTATTGATTATCGGAAACTCAATGAAGCAACCAAGAAGGATCATTTCCCCCTGCCATTCATCGACCAGATTCTTGAAAGATTGGTAGGGCAAAAGTATTTTTGCTTCCTGGATGGATATTTAGGATATAACCAAGTCACAATTGCTCCTGAAGATCAAGAGAAGACCACATTCACTTGCCCGTACGACACGTTTGCATTCCGTCGTATGCCGTTCGTGTTATGCAACGCACCAGCTACCTTTTAGCGTTACATGCTAGACATATTTTCAAAAATGGTGGGTGAATACTTGGAGGTCTTTATGGATGATTTCTTTGTATTTGGGAATTCATTCGACCACTGTTTAAGCAACTTGGAGAAAATCCTGAAACGATGTATCGAGGTTAATTTGGTGTGAAGTTGGGAAAAGAGTTATTTCATGGTTCAAGAAGGAATCGTCCTTGGTCACATCGTATCACATAGGGGCATCGAGGTGGATCGGGCTAAAGTTGATTTGATTTCCAAACTTCTTCCGCCTAGCTCGGTCCGGCAGATCCGTTTATTTCTGGGACAGGTTGGCTTCTACCGAAGGTTCATCAAAGACCTCTCCAAGCTTTCCAAACCCTTGACCGACCTTCTGGCCAATGATGCCCTATTCCACATGACCTTTGATTGCATCCAGGCTTACCACACCCTTCGGGACTTAGTCTCCACAGCACCTATACTTCAGCCCCCGGATTGGTCCTAAGACTTTGAGATCATGTGTGATGCATCAAATTTTGCCACAGGCATTGTCCTGGGACAAAGACAAGACAAGAAACCCGTGGTGATCTACTACGCGAGCAAGACGTTGGATAAGGCCCAACGAAATTATACGATCACAGAAAAAGAACTTCTCGCTGTAGTTTTTGGACTTGAAAAGTTCCGATCTTACCTTCTGGGATCCTACGTGACCATCTATACGGACCGTTCAGCCATCCGGCACGTATTGGCTAAAAGGGGTGCGAAGTCCAGGCTCATCAGATGGATCCTGCTCTTGCAGGAATTTGACCTGGAAATCCGCGACAAGGCCAGATCAAAGAATGTGGTGGCTGACCACCTATCCAGACTCCACCCAGACCACATTAGGCCCTCCCTGCCTTTATCCAACACCTTTCCCGATGAACACATTATGGCTGAGCAAGACAAGAAACTGCCTTGGTATGTTGACTATGTCAACTACCTGGTTGTAGGACAGACCTCACACAGCCGGTCTAGACAGTAACGGGACAAGTTCTTGGCCGAGGCCAAGCATTATTTCTGGGATGATTCCATGCTGTTTCGCCTCTGTGTCGACTAGATTATCAGGAGGTGTATCTCTGAGGACGAAGTTCAGAGTATGCTATCTTTTTGTCACACCAAGCTTGTGGTGGCCACTTCTCAGGAAAGAAAATAGCTGCAAGGATTTGCAGCCCGGATTTTACTGGCCTTCCTTACTTAAGGATGCACACAATTTCGCTAGGACTTGCTCTCGCTGCCAGACTCTGGGGACCATGACCAGAAAAGATATGATGCCCCTCCATCCCATTTTGATTGTCTAGATCTTCGATGTTTGGGGTATTGATTTTATGGGTCCCTTCCCACCATCCAACGGCTTTAAGTACATCTTAGTCTCTGTAGACTATGTCTCTAAATGGATTGAAGTCGTCGCCACCCGCCGATGCGATCATAAGGCTGTCATGGACTTTGTTAAGCAAAACATCTTTTCCCGATTTGGAATACCAAAGGCCATGATCAGTGATGGTGGAATTCATTTTATCCACACCCAATTCCGTGCCCTACTCATAAAATACGGGGTCAACCACCCATTGCTACCCCGTATCATCCGCAAATAAATGGGCAGACCGAGGTCTCAAACAGGCAGATCAAGAATATTCTATAAAAGATTGTGAGACCTAACAGGAAGGATTGGTCCGCACGACTGGATGATGCCTTGTGGGCATATCGGACCGCTTTCAAGACCCCGATCGGCATGTCACCTTATCACTTGGTCTTTGGAAAAGCTTGCCACCTTCCTGTCTAGTTGGAACACCGGGCTTACTGGGCCGTCAAGCAGTGTAACATGGATCCCCAGTAGTTAGCTGGTGCGTAGAGGACGCTCCAACTCTCCGAGCTTGAGGAAATTCGTCGGGATGCTTTTGAGAATAGTCGGCTATACAAGGAGAAAATGAAAGCCATCCACGACTGACTCATTCATAGAAAACCTTCGAGCCTAATCAGCAAGTTTGGCTTTTTGATGCCCGTCTAAAGCTCTTTCCAAGGAAGCTCAGGTCCAAGTGGATAAGACCATTTAGGGTAGTCAAGCCCTACTCCAAAGGGGCAGTTGAAATAGCTGATCTGAACACTGGGCACACTTTCACAGTCAATGGCCAGAGATGAAAGACTTCTTCACCCAGGTTCCCCTGAAGGAGGTTGTCACCCTCATTGAGGGATGACACGAAGCACTGCCCAGCTGAAGGCGTTAAACTCACCCTCTAACTCAGAAGGACTTTTCATCTAAGCATCTGCACACATTTTTTGCATAGACTCACTCCTTGGAGATTCTAACAGAAATTGGGTAGCTAATAAAATTTCTAGGGTGCTATGGCTGGCAAGTTGTTGCGGGTAACAACCCATTGTCAGGTTGTCCAGAGCCCAACCACAAGACCACCTTCTCTTTATTACTTTTAGGTAAATTTGAGATTAGGGAAGCCACCTATCAAGTAAAAAAAAGAGAAGAGGAAAAAAAGAGAACAAAATAAACCACACTTCACCGCACAAGTATGGTTGGCAAGTGATCATGGGTAACAACCCATTGGTCGGTTGTTTAGAACCCAGCTCAGTAAATTCATAAAAAGAACCAAAACACTTAAGGAAGAAGCGGGGAAGTAGAGCAAGCCGAGGAGATATACATTGAAAAAATCCTTGTGTTGACCCCAAGTAAATCAAACGTAGGGAGAAAGCTACCGATGGAACAAATACACCTTCAGGCAAAACATTTCCTTTTTCGGTTACCTAGGAGCGTAGAAACCTGAAGTCTGTATAAATTACTGTTGAGTGAGTCTATCATGATCTTCACATTAGGATGCTTAGCACTTAGAGTTTTTTCCGAGTTTTCGGTGAGTTGGGTAACCGTAAAAAGTTATCAACACACTCTTAACTCCAAAAATCTAAAAAATAAAAAAGATGAAATATATATATATATATACATACATGCCTTAAAGCAAAGATTTAGGCGATTCATATTTTAGCAAACACCCAGGCGCTGCTTAGTCTCTGTAAATCAAGATCTTAGTATATTTCCTCCTATTGACAAGTGACGAAATGTCCAAGTAATTACTTAAATTCTGATTGGAAATAATGGTTAGAATAAACCTTGCTAAGGACTAGCAAGGTGTAAGCATGGGGGTATGATAACGCTACATCTTACAAGGATAATTCTGCCAAAAGGGGGTCAGCCTTAAGGGTAATGTGCACAAATAACACATCATAAACGGGCATGGGAGAATGACATGCATCGCATATTGAGATTGCTTATTAAACAATATTGATGGCCATTTCTATAAGTTCATGTCAAAACATGCCTCAGATAAGTAATCGGACTGCACGGATGGATCCAGAGCGACGAACGGAGTCCAACAGACTCAAAATCGGCCAAATCCGACATCCGGAGTTCTCACAAATGACCCAAGAACGTGGCCTTTGCAGGAGCATCCTCGCCTGCCGCACGAACGTGGCCTTTGCAGGCTTGATCATGGCAAAAGGATAGCACATTGGGGAACTCGATGTCAAGAACAAAGCGATGGATAATTTGATCAGCACCTACTCTAAAAGGAAGTGGATTATCTCAGAAAGAATACTTTGCTTTTGTAATGAGACGTTTGTGCTGGTTTTTAGGTCAATCTCATGGAAGAGAACCAGAAGTATGGTAATTAGCGATATTGGCATACCAAGGTCCGTGTAACGAATGCGTGCCCCAGACGTCTTTTAAGACGTCTGGGAGGAGGCCCAGACGTCGATCCAGACGTCTGGGATCACATCCAGACGTCTGAACAGACGTCTGGGATCGTTTCCAGACGTCTGGAAAATAGTTATTTTCGCACGGGAGAGTCGTCTGCGCGCCTGTGCGCAAAGACCCGCGATTCCTCTCTCTCTCTCTCTTTTTCCCTCTCTCTCTCTGCGGCTGCAGGCGGCCTGCCACCCCCTCTCTCCTCCTCACGCGGCCTTAAAAGGGCCACGCCTCCCCTCCCGTCTCCACCGTCTCCTCCTTCTTCTCCTTCCTGTGCGCGAGAGCGAGCGGACGCGAGGGCAGTAGCTGCGGCCGCAGTGAGCGCGGAGGTGCGGCGCGCGAGGGCGGAGCTCTGCCGTGAGGGCGAGTTCGCCGGAGCGGCTTGGCCAGCCGGCGGAGGGTGCCGGGGGCGCGGAGCGACGCGGAGAGGGACCTGCTGCGGTCTGAGCAGCAGGAGCGCGAGGTGCGACGCGGGCGACGTCGCGAGCAGAGTCCGGGTCGCGCCCTGATTCTGGAAAAATTTCCAGAATCAGACGTCTGGGTTGACAGCCAGATAGCGAGATAGACGTCTTGAAGCTCATACAGACGTCTGAAAGGTGAGTTTACCGCCTTCTCCTTCCTTCCTGTCGACTGACCATACTGAGGGAGGGAGTTGGCTGTGCGCAGGTTCGCTGATTCGCCATCCTTTGCGAATCAGACGTCTGGAATTTGTGCCAGACGGCGGGAGTGACCTACAGACGTCCGTATGGACCATCGGACGTCTGGGATCTAGGCCAGACGTCCCCGCAGACTTCTGGACGTCTGGGAAACCACGCTGAACAGGTAATTCTCTGATCCACTTTTTAAGACGTCTGGAAGGAGTTCCAGACGTCTGATTTTGCACAGTATCGTCTTTTTTCGACCCGTTTAGGGCCCGTTCGGGCTCCGTTTTCCGCGATTCGAGTTGCGTTCTCTTCAGAATTAATTCCTCTACTCGTCTACAGTAGCTATACACTATTTTGAGACACTCCTTGTGTTTGATCCTTGTGATAGGACCTCGTTCAGTTGCAGTCTTGAGAGTCACGGAGGCACGCGGGATTCCCGATCACGTCCCCATTACTCCCGTTGTACCTGGTAGAGTGGCTTAAGTTTATTAATAAAATCTGTTAAAGTATGGAACCATAACTAGAAGCTAGGACATTGCATGAATCCTAGGAATGAGAAATGTATGGAATGATAGCTCCTAGGTGATGCATGAATCCTAGGGCTGGAAAACTAGTTGTATGCTAGATCCTAGGATGTGACATGAACCCTAGGATGGAAGAACTAGTGGAATGTATAATACTGTAGTCTTGGAAAAATGGAAAGGAATATAAAGCTGCCTGTAATTTGAATTAACAGCTGCCTGTTATGAATAAAGAAACATGATTGAGATCATGGATTTTGAGAACGTGAATCTGGAAAGTGAAACATATGATGTTCTGAGATAAAGAGCTGGAACCCTACGGGGAATTAGGAGTGGAACTCCTGGAAAGAAAAAGGAATGGAACTGAGATGTAGTTTGTACTGTCTCTTGGGTACGCAGTACCAAGGGAAGTACCTGTACCTGTTTAGTGCAGAGTGGGGCCAGCCGCCCCCAGGGACCCCGGGGTTAGGATTGGCCGCTCTGTACCGACTTGTTGGCCCTCGTGTACGTAGTACCGAGGAGAGCTAGTAGTGTTAGGAGAGTACTAGCTACCCCACGGGCCCCGGGGTTCTGCTAGCCTCCTTCACCGACTTGTTAGGCCCACTAGGGCAAACCAGGGTAGTCAGGCGAGAGTGCGCGGACTGTGGAGGGGCAAGGCCCCAGTTTGGTTACTGTGGAGGGGTTGGACCCCTGTTACTGAGAGGGCTCTGCCCTGGTTCCGTGCTGTGCTTTGGGTGCACCCGTTAACGGAAACGACTGACCGCGTGCCAGTGCGGGCTAGCTACCTGTGCGTTTATCGCGCGTGCCGTAGTCACCGTTACGTCTGTCAGTGACCTTGGGGTGGTTGACTGAATGTAGGATCACCACGGAGGACTCTCCCGGCCAGGAGAGCACCACGTGCTACTTCTACTTTTGGAAAAGACTGCAATCAAGATCGTTCCCACGAGGACATTCGAGATCAAGTAAAGGATCTGAGAAATAAATGAAATAGTGAGAAAAATTGAAAGATGTGAATAAAGGAAGTAATAGAACATAACAGCTACTGTACACTCTACTGTTGCCTTTAGTTAGTTGCCACTCTACTCAGCGTTTTGCTGACGTGTTACACTCGTTACCTTTTTCAGGACCAGGTGTTGAGCAGCCAGGGTCGGCGGCTGCAGAGGACGCTGGGCCAAGTAGGGTCCAGTAGAGTTTACCACAGTCCTTGTACCTCTTTTGTTTCTGTTCTAGTGAGTAGTTTTGTTTCCGCTGTACTTTCCTTACCTGCAGTTCTTGTTATATGATAAATGTTGTTCTACTGTTGTGGTGGTACCTACTGTAGTAGTTTCTTTCCTTACTGCTGTACTTTCTACTGTTAGTTATATTCGTGCTGAATGTGGTTTATTTTACTGTCTTTTGGTTACTTCCTCGTTGGACGACTAGGTCTTGGGATTAGTCGAGTCAGTCCGGTTCTCGTGTCTCGTAGGGACTCGGGAACCGGGTCGTTACAGTCCGCTTGCCACATCTATCGCTAGAAGGTGCTTATCAGTAAAAGATTCATTCAACGACAAGGTAAGTCCAATATGGTCTAGGTCAAGTCTCAAGAGGTGGTCTGCGACCAGATTCTGGGCTCCAACCTTATCTCGTATCTCAAGATCAAACTCTTTAAGGAGAAGGATCCAATGACTCAATTGAGACTTTGCATCCTTCTTATGCATGAGATGATAAATGGCTGCGTGGTCTGTGAAGATGGTAACACGAGAGCCGAGAAGATACGATCAGAATTTCTCCATCCCAAAGGCGACCTCCAACAGCTCCTTTTCAGTGGTCGTGTAATTACGCTAGGCCTCATCTACC
This sequence comes from Thalassia testudinum, assembly GCA_037157565.1. NCBI lineage: Eukaryota > Viridiplantae > Streptophyta > Magnoliopsida > Alismatales > Hydrocharitaceae > Thalassia > Thalassia testudinum. The sequence continues at coordinate 4,574,855 of JAZHRO010000062.1, read as the reverse complement.
GTCTTACCAGCGTAATACACACGAAGGGGTGATATCGCGTCTTTGTCCCAAGACGGCTCCAACAGCTAGGTCAGAAGTATCACACATCAACTCAAAGTCGAGGGACCAATTAGGTGGCTAGAGAATAGGGGCCTTAGTGACAGCATTACGCAATTGCATAAATGATTGAATATAGTCGGGGCCCATGTCAAAGGACACATCGGTCGATAGAAGATGCGTTAAAGGTCTAGAAATCTTGAAGAAATCCTTGATAAATCTTCTATAGAAACCAACGTGACCCAAAAAAGAGTGTATTTGTCGAACATAGCTAGCTATCAGTAAATCAGCTATCACATCAAGTTTAGCTCTGTCCACCCCGATACCCCTTTCGGATATGATATGTCCTAGAGCAATCCTTCGTGCACCACAAAATGACTTTTCTTCCAGGAAAGCATGATGTTAACATCAATATATCTTCGAAGGATGTGAGTCAAGTTGGCTAGGCAGTCATCAAAGGTTGGTCCGAAGATCGAAAATTCATCCATAAAGACCTCAAGGAAATCACCCACCTGATCGCATGTGTTTCGCAAGTTTGAAATCAGGGTTACAAGTAACTCGTCGTCGTAGTTACAAAATGCATGGTCAAATAAAATTTATATTGAAACTCAAAAAGTGAGTCCTAGGTCGAACACGAGGAAGAGACGTTTACTTTAAGTGAAAACTACGCTTCGATTTGTTTCTTTTTGGTATTTTAGGGTTTTTTTTTGTATTTTTGTGAGAAGACAAGGAAATGAATCACAAAATAGAGATGGAACAAATATGTTATAGATAGCACTTCAATGTCTATTACAATCAGCTATGAAAGCATAAAAAAAGAGGGGATGAGAGGAAATCTCCTAAATCGGTTGTTCGGCGAGATGACGGTGCCTGGCAGAAGCTCAGATGAAGGAGGTGAGGAGTGGGACTACGGAGGTGAGATGCAGGAGGACATCGGGTAGAGGAAAGCTTCAATGTGGCTCCGGAATGGAGGTGAGAAGACGGAGATGATCTGCTACCGGAATGGAGGTGGGAGGACAACTCCAAGGCGACCTATGAATGGGGATGGGAAGATGGATGAATATTTGGTGAGGAAGAGATTTGTTACACTAATAGGAACCTTGGGAGCTTGAGAACAAGCTCTAATGGAGCGTTGGTAGGCTTGCTAGAGCTTGGGAGTAGGTGAGAGTAGAGTAAGTAGAGATGGCTTGGAGGAGAGGGGGTGTAGGTCCTTTTATAGTGGAGGAGAAGAGGCAAAAATAGGTATTGGACCATTAGTGACATCCAGGCCGTCACTGGAAGTGTCGCTGTAGGCAGCTCATGCCTACTCATGGCCACAGCTAGCTTTGCTGGAGTGCGAAGAATTAGCGACAGCTGTAAGCATCGCTGTAGGTCCAACTCTTGCATCGCTATAGACCAGCTCATGCATTGTTGGCGCTGCGCTGTGCCTCTCTTTGCCGCGCACGCGCATGCTTACGCGCTAGCGCTGCGCTGTGCGTATGCCGCTTCTACGTGCGCGCGGGCGGTGGCGTGTGCAAGCGCGTGGGCGGCCTGGGCTGCGCCACGTGGCGCAATCTGGGCCGTCTATTTTCTTTTCGTTGTAGGGGCTGCTGTAGAGGTCGGATTGAGTCGATTTTCATGCCGTTAGGCTGCGATCGTCGACCCAAATCCATTCGCACGGTTGGATTTGTCAATTGAAGCTCTGAATTATGTCACATAGTCCCTTGGTCGTTGATCTTCCTCAGACTGTGTATGGTGCTACGGGATTCCGATTGAGGCAATTTCAGAAGTGTTGGAGTCCAATCATCGTCTTAATTAGATCCGTTTGGTTGGATTATCAATCCAAGGCTTCGAAATAAATACCCTTCTCTCCTGACCACAAAAAGGACGCAATTAACCTAAATTATATACAATTACTTTAAATAAAGAATGATGCATGCTATGCAATATTTATAACATGAAATGCAAATCTAAGCTTAGGAAAATGCATGAATAGGCATTTTACCCTCATTAAATGTATTTACATCACCACCACATCATGGAATATCGCCAACATGCATCTTTGGAAAGTAGCTGGCGCGTTTTAGGGTTCGAATGGCATCCTTTTGAAGGTGAAGGTGCCAAAGGGGCAGGTGAAGGTGGTCTTCTCTTGGTCACAGGGGTCAATAGCCGCCTAGTTATAGCCAAATAATCCATCTAGGAAACAAAAGAACTGATTTCCAACTAACTGCTCCAGGATTTGGTCGATAAAATGTAGAGGAAAATGGTCTTTCTTGGTAGCAGTATTGAGTTTCCTATAGTCTACACACTCCAAGACGTAGGAGTATGTGTAGGGATGGATTTGCCCCTGTCATTGACACGAATGGTGAGACCTGCCTTTTTGGGAACAACATGAATCGGGCTCACTTAGGGGCTGTTGCTGATTGGGTAAATGATGCCCACATCAAGCCACTTAATAATCTCCATCTTGGAGACCTCCTGCATATTAGGATTGAGACATCGTTGCATCTCGTAGGAAAGTCGAGCCTCCTCCTCCGTATATATACAGTGAATGCAGTAGGAAGGGCTAATGCCAGTCAGATAAAAAAGGGACCATCCAATGGTTGCCTTATGTTCAATTAGGATTTTCAATAGCTTGCACTCTTGCTCCCTAGACAATTTTGAATTGATGATTACAGGAAGCATTTCATTTGGTCCTAAGAAAGCATATTTTAGCGAGTCAGCCAGCACTTTAGGCTCGGGAGTGGATGAGGAAAGATCTGGCAAATCTTGGGAGAAGAGTGTCCCAAAAAGATTAGAGGAAAGATGAGGCGTGAAGGAAATTGGCCCTCAGGTTGGCCAAGAAGAGGGGCGTCTTGGATTGATGGATCCAAGAAAGGAGAGTCCTAGTGATCAGCATTTGGGAACAAGGTTCTCGTGTGGAATGTTGCTTCCGCTTGATTTGGCAAGACAGAAAGGGCACTCTAGTCTTCAAGTAGGTAGACTGAAGGTGAGCAGCCCGGAAATGACTCAGACCATGAGGCGTAAGAAGAGGAGTGGACCTCGTAAGGGGTCTAGTCAGGAGGAGATAAGGGTAAGGGGAGGGGTAGGGAAATATCACAGTAAAGGTCAATCAGGTCTTGATGATTTTCTAAGGGTACGCCGTAGCAGTTTGAATAGGTCCCTACCAACTCGATACACACACTGACGGCCATGTCATCGTCAGACGTGTTAACCTCAATAAGATCACAATCAAAAATCTTAGCGGCCTTAAAAATGTTAAGTTTGAGCTTTTGAGAGCCCAAGACAATCTCTATGCAGCTCGATTCACAAATGATATGGGCGTGGGTTGTGACTAAGAATGGTCTACTGAGGATGATCGGCTAATCAGAAAGTGAATCAGGAACTTACATATTTAATACAAGAAAGTCAACAGGAAAATAAAGACTGTTGACCCTAACACTACATCTTCCACTACACCTCGCAGGATTTTGATTGAGCGATCTATGAACTATAATGTAATAGGGGTGGGTTTCAGATTTCCCAATGCAAATTTTTGAAACATGATGGTCGGTACGAGATTAATGGAAGATCCTAAATCGAGCAAGGCACGATCAAAATTACAACATTTGATGCTACATGAAATGAGAGGGGTGCCTGGGCCTTTCTGCTTTGGTGGAAATTTTGACAGTGTAGCACAACTTGCATGAGGCGAGAGAACCACCAGGTTCTTGGTTTTCTTTTGCTGTCGCCTAGGTGTAGTGTAGTCCTTAAAGAAATGGGTGATAGTCGGGATATGGTCGATCACCTCTAACAAGGGAACCCTTGATCTCAACGTCCTTTAATAAATCACACAGATTATCAAAGGTCTGTATATTCTTTTTCTTTCCTTTTTTCTCCCTTAGTAGAGCCTCGAGAAATGTGATTGATTCTGGCACTAGTTTGGGTGTGTCATCCTCACGGGAATATGGTGCACAATTCGAATAAGTGGACGATGAAGAAGATGGGACAAGATCAGGTCGAGGTTGATCGACGGTTTGTTTACCACTCCTCATAGTAATCGCATTAGACGTCGCAGGTCCAATGGGATCATAAGGTGGAGGAGGGTTCACAACAGGGACATAAGGTTGATGTGCTACTGCGGGATTAGCCTAAAGTCTTGGTGGAGTACTTGGAGCATGCAAAATTTGGTGAGCCTACCCATGAGAAGGTCACACCTGTACTTGCGAACCATGAGGTACGAAATTTCACGGGTTTAGGATAGGTTGGGTGGGAAGAATACCCTGAGATTGAGTCGTCATGCGCAATTGACTGATCTCAACATTCTGCTGCGCCAATTGGTGTTGAAGAGAAGTCATATTCTCTTCATGGCGCTTAGACATTTTCGTCATCATTCGCATCAACTTATCAAGAGGGTTTGATGCGTGATCCATTTGAGCTACACAAGGGCCCGACGGCGGATTTGCCGGTAGGCAATATTGGGCCCTTGGGATGACGGGAGAGGATGGTTGCATTGGTCCACCAGTTGGGTTTTGGCATTGAGGGTTGTTGGACCATAAGAAGTTTGGATGGTTGTGCCACCTTGGGTTATAAGTAGTAGAATATGGGTTGTTCCCTAGGGTGCACATGTCTTCAAATTCAGAAGACGAGTTCGCATATGATAATGCGTTCGAGTACATGGAGGTTTGCTCCTCCATGTCGTAATACTAGCTAGCAGAAGCCAGGTCCACATTATTTACCGAGTCGCTTGACGTGATACTCGGCAAAGATGGTGTAGGTCATGTAGGATTCTTGGAAATCAGCCTGATTTGGGAAGGATTGGGTTTGTGACATGGAGGAGCCGAAGTGTGAGCCATAAAATGGGTGAGGTAGGCCAAGAGTTCATCCAGCTTCTTGTGCACAACAGAGACTTCATCCAATTTTTGTGAGATCAAGTTTAAGTCAATGGATGAATGGGAGGGTCCTGTGTTAACCTCGTGTGCTCTACTACGAGGTGCGCTGGTCCGATTAAAGGCGACAATGGAAGCGTTGTTTATGGAATTTTCACTCATGTTTTCAAAAAGTTCAAACTCTCCATCCTCATCTTTATTCATGAAATTACCTCTGCAGGAAGCATTCGCAATCTACCTCAAAGTTTCATTTAGCCCATAATAGATGATCTAGGCTACATGCCACTTAGGCAGACCATGATGTGGACATTTCCTGAGGAGGTCATAATACCTCTCTCAGGCCTCATGAAACTACTTGCTGTTTTGTTGCGTGAAAGAAGTTATAGCACGACGAAGCACATTGGTGCGCCTGATTGGGAAGAATTTCTTGAGAAACACTGTACACATCTCTTCCCAAGAGAGAATGGGTTTCCTAATCGTGCACAATCATTCCACGACTTTGTTTCATAATGAGAACGGGAACATTTTCGTGAGGACAATATGTAAGTCGATGTTTCTTGGTTTAATCGTTTCAGCTAAATGGGTTATGCCTCCAAGTGAAGAAAAGGGTCTTCACTAGCAAGTTCATGATAATGGAAGTTGATTAGGTCAATGATGTTTGGTTTTAGTTCAAAATCCTCCCCGCCCATGGGGATGCAAATTTTCCCTTAGGTCTCTACCGTAGTGGGATTCTGATATGAGCTAAGAGACCTAGGCTCCTACCATTCGGGAGGGTTTTTCATTTCCTCCAAGGTTTCCCTAATGGCTTCAATATGCTCGGTATACAATTTCATTTGGGCTTGGAGGTGAGTTAATGGGTCAACGGCTCCCCCACCACTTGGTGATTGGGAGGTGAACGATTTCCCCCCTTGGGATTTGGGGGTGGGCGAGCAGCCATGTTTACGGAGGAGGACGGTTCACTGAATTCTACCCTTATAGGATTATCAGACAATGCAAATAGTTTACAGTTTTGTGACTCCTCCCAAACATGCATTTCCGAAAGAAGAATTGGGATGATGAGAAGAGAGAAGGAGATGAGAGAGATGACGCTGATGACAAATCAATCAATCAAGGTCCTAACCTCTAAATGTGACCTAAGGCCTAAAGATCTAAGTTACCTACTATCGCAACCTACGGAATTGAATACGAGCACTGCGGAACCACTGGGCTAGATTGAAAGGCCATTTGCCCTAGTCCCAGACACTCGATAGCATGCGAAAACCCACACCAGCACGTAGGCACTACACGTAGGTAGCTAGACCTCTAAACCTTAATGGAGTCAAGTTACTACCAATTTTAGATTAAGAGTGTTGATAACGTAATCATGAGCCATAACTAGCTTTAATTAGTCACAATTAAGAGATAAATGCTCCTACATAATCACTGAAGAGTCGCAATACACTAAATTTCCTTTATGAGAAGAGTGCATTAAATAGGGTTAAATCTATAGTTTTATAATATATCATGAAAGAAGAGTAACCATGGGTTTCCCCAGGGGTTAATTAAAGGTCATATGTTTATAAATGTCTGATAAGAGGGTCCATGAAGATAGAAACAAGTTTTCACGCACTTCGAGAGCCAAAACAACATCCGAAAGCCTAATTTCAGACCTACTTAAATAACGGAGGTTCTGATAAGGATAAAATTCATCTTAACCTTCTAAAATTCATAGAAAAATATTCCATCAGGTTTGTTATCCTTAGTTTGATCATCTGAACCTATTTTGACCTAAAATAGAGTCTCAGACGGAAAGTTACCCTAATTTGGGTTTCTACGCAAATTACCCAGTCAAACTTGGTTAAAACTAAAATCCAACTTCACCATCTAATTTCTTGGGTCTAAATTAGGTTTATACCAAAATTTAGGCCAAATCAGATTTCATCTTACCTAGTTTGCATTTCAATCTAGTCAGACTCTTTCTCTCTCACATAAGCCCCTTGCTTTTGAAATTATTGCGAACAGGTCCCTAGGTTTATCATCATCTTCACGTTCAGGTCCCTACCGCCATAGCTGTGTGAACACAGGCTTGCCTCTGACCTTCAATTGAGGAGTTCCTACTTTTTCACGCCCAATCTCTTCCAAAATTGGAAGGGGGACTCCTGAAGAAATCCTATACAATCTGAGCTGCATCTTGGGCTCTAATTCTTGCCTAAAAGTTGCTGTGAACCATTTGAAATCAAGGGTTTCCTTTTGTGCGAAAGCTCTAAGCTTCCAAGCTTGGAATGCCCCCCTAAGGCCTATAAGAGGTCCCCTGATGTAAGGCCATCTTCCTTAGCTTGGTTTGGACTGGATTCCACCCTTCTTTTCCTCTCTCTGGCCAAATTCTCCGCAAGCTTCGGCGAGCTTCTTCGTCCACCCTCTTCGTCGGCCGCCACAGACCATAGTCGGCCAATCCTTCTTCCTCGTGATCGTCCGCGCCTTGCAATACCAGTAGGTGCCATCTTTCTCCCTCTTCCTCGCCATTCTCCCTCAACGGAGGCTTCCCCTTCTCTGGTGCTAGTTAGACCACAACCGATGCCTTCCTCCCCTTTCATCCGGTTAGATTAGGTTAGTTAGAGTCCCTTCTACCTCTACTTCCTTTTCCCCTCATTATCCTCTTGTTTCGACCCACGATCACTGGCCTCCCCCTTCGTATTCCTTCGCTCCAATCGAACTTCGACGAGGTTGTGAGCTCGCTACACACCACCAAATACATCCGCTCCACCTCCAAAACCTCCGCCTCACCTCACCGCACAAAATCGCCCACCTAATTCTGTTTTTCTACCACCAAGAACGCCCACCGAACACACCCATCTCTGCACTCCGTTCTCACCTCTGTCCGACCTCCACGACCACTCTCATGTCACTCAACCAGCACCACCACCTTCGTCAACACTTGGCGAGTCTCCTGAGGTATTCTACTGTGGCCATGAGGCCTTATTTTGCATTTGAGGTCTTCGCCATCGCCGCTGTCTCGTCCAGCCACAAATGCAGTACTTTGGCCGCCTTCAAACAAATCTCCACCTCCAGGTCTCGCGGAACACTTCCAGGACCTTTCTCATGTCCTCAATTAGAGACCGCGACTTCACCTTCACCTCCAATTGGACGAGGCTTCATCCTGCAACTACACGTGAAGAGAGCAGGCACATTAGTGACACATCATGGAGTGAAAGGCATGTGCATGCACATAGTGTTTTTGTGATATGAGCTCTTCGCCTAGTCACTGAGGGGTCGAGTCTCTCCTACCCCATTCACCCAATAACTTGCCTACTTCACTCCTTGGTCACCACACACACCGGTGACCCTGGACACTGTACACGACCCGTTTACTTGAATATGGATTCGACTATGCTCTGGGTTTAGAGAAGAAAGAGGAGGGAACTTGTGAGAGAACGGGGGAGGGTTTTGCTCTCTTGGTCTTGTGCTCCTGTGCGACACTTAGTCGCTGGGGGAATTTATTCCCTTGTATGCTCTGAAGGAAAGAAGCTTTGCAGAGAAGAAGGCCTTAAGGAGAAGAAAGGGAAGCATTAAAGGGAAGGTCTGAAGAAGGAGCTAAAGAAGAAAGCCTTGTGTGCTGAGGCCAAGTGTTGACACACTTAAGTCATCTAAAAGGAAAACCTGTCGTCTGATTGAGCATTATTTGAGATACTGTTGTATTATTTAAGTACTATAGTTTACAATTGAAATAATTAAGTAATTGCATACATGTTTGATTAAAGAGGATTAGTGGTGATCTAAATCACCATTGTTTTGATTCTCTTTTCTTTTTGATTCTATGAAATCTTGAGATACATTGATTAATATTAATTCTATTCAATTTCATTCATTGCATATCTATTTTGTGCTCCGTTTATTATGCTCATTGATTCTGAATACGATTAATGTTGTGAATTCCATATTTGCTCCCTGTGTTCGACCTCAGATTCCATTGTAGATTATGAGTTAGAAATTTATTTGTTTTCGAGCGATTGAGGCTTTGCTACGATGATTACTCTTTAAAACACCTCTTTCGTGTGTTTAACAAAGAGCCTTAGAAAACAAGTGCTTTAGAATGTGAAGGGCATTATATACGGGTAATGCCCAACTGCATTGATTTGTAAGGGTGTAAAACAAGCATGTAACGGGGAACTCCCTGAATTGAAGTTTAGATGGTGAATGGCTTTTAAAATTCTGCTTTCAAGTAGTATGGATTTTAAGATTCCAATGAATTACCAATTCAACTAATCTTCGGGTTTTCAAAGATACAAGTTCTTTATGCCCAAACAACCCTCCTTCAATTTGATTTGGTTAATGCATGCTACAATGAAATGGGCCCCTAATTAGATGTTTTTAGGTGTGGATGCACAGATCACTTTTATTTCAATGTGAATGGGAGCCAAATAATGCACTCCAAGTGCTCCTAATCACCAAAATAATAATCCACACAAGGTTCAACCACCAAGATAATGAAAGATGAAAATGAATATGTTGGGGTTGAAATTCGGGATCGAATCAGAGGCAAGTGTAAGGTCGTAGTGGGGTTGGAGTCAAATCGATTCCAAGACTCCCCAACTAAACTGTGGATCCTGAATGCGAATAAATCGGGTGAGCGGATGTAACAACCAATCAAATTTTAATTTTCCCCAAGTAGAAACACACATTGCGAAATATCAAAGAATCGAGATTCTCAGATTTTTCACACGCGAATGACTAGGAAATTGAGGGCGGTGGAAGTGATAAAAAGAATCAAATAGTGGATTTTATGCACTCACCCCAAAAATCCCAAGAAGATGGTTTTAGGGTTTTTTATTTTTCTATTTTTTTAATCTTTTAAGGTGACAAGAGAACCTAAATTGCTAAGAAGGACACCTACCTCCTCAGCAATGCATGTAAGGGTCTAAGCGGCACTGACGACTTCACGCTCTCACTTCTACCTTGGACTTGCCCACGTCTCCGACCTCCTCTGCATGTCTCCTTGCAACAGGTCCACTTGCACAAAAGCAAACGAAAACACCCTTAAAGAGATGGGTGGGAGAACAGATAATCAAAGGAAAAGAGTAGAAACCAACTCCAGATGGTGCCTCCTGGACAATGGCACCGGAAAACTTGTGACGAAACGTGAGTAGGGTTATTTAATTAGTTGAAATTAGCATCGAAGTGTTTATAGTGGGAGTGATTACTTACAGGTGAATCTACGACAATTTATCAAAATTTATTAACTTGGACTAAATCAGATTTTAAGATAGTCACTTATAGACCCAGGGTCGAACATAGGGAGGTGGTTTTGGATTAGTTAGTTTCTACGTAATTCCTAAAATCGCATCAATTCCTTTCTCTTATTATATTTTTTATTTATTTTTTATTTTAGATATTTTTGGATACTTTTGTCTTTGAGTACACCCTCAAAATTGGTCTTTGGCTACACGCCAAAAATTAAGTCGGAAATGGTCTTGCCACACACGAGACCATGTACCTACAGATCAAGAGTTATCTTTGTTGTTTTAGATTTTTTTGATCTTTTCTTTATCAACAAAATAAAAGAGAATATAAAATAAAGAAAAGAAATGCAGAATAGAAATATGAAAAGGAAGTGAATGGAAATACTCAGTTTATTTATATGTATGTATATATATAAGATATGAATATATAGTATATATATCTATATATATATAACTATATAATATATAATAGGAGGAATATTGAATCAAAGATTCAATGGATGTTGTGCGGATTAGTGTGACCATCGTCTAAGGAGACGATATTGACACTAACAATGCGCTGTGTGCGGTATGGAGCGGATGTGTGGGAGTCTATGTGAAATGCTTTGATTTGTGCAGATAATCTCGAATATGTAGACAACTAGTGCGTACACGTGTGATAAAGTACGTGGTAAATGGATATGTGCATGGGATGGTGAATGGGGGTATGTATTGGTGTATGTGTGGGAGGAATATATATATATATATTAATGTATATGTGTGTGCAAGTATATGTATATAGCTGGGTTTATGTGTTTGTGTGTGTGGCTGTGTCTATGTGGATGTGTGTGAGCATATGTGCGTATGTGTACGCGTCAGGGATATATATATCACTACAAAAAAAATAGTCTTTAGTGGCGAATTAGATAGTTGCATATAATGGATTTGCCATTAATTCCTTAAATTTAGTGACAAATTTTTTATATATGCCACTATAACATTTTCCCAAATGATAATTAATATTATTAGCAAATATATTTGCTACATTACATTTGAGTTAGTGGCAACTATCACTTATGGCACTATAATATTTTTGACAAATAACAATTACCATTAGTAGCTAATATGTTTGCCACTATGGGCTTTTATATAGTGCCAAATTTTACTTATGCCACTATAATATTTTTATCAAAATAACAATTGATGTAGGTGAAAGAAGACTGCTATTTCATCTTTAAGATTTCTTTTAGTAACATAAAAAGAAAAAGGCTAAATTCAAACGTATCCTTTTAAATAAAAAAGAAACTTCTAATTTCATATAAAGTCAAGCAAGAATTGTTAATATTGCTATTCCTTATTTTGATAACTAACAATAATTTTTAACCACAAATATATATTACACTCTATGTATATATCATATTTTCATTGTAATTTTTGAAATATAATTTATAGGTAAAAAAATTATGCACCACTAAAATTTTTGTTAACTATTAGGTTTATTATCGACATTAATTAGTTTATTTTAATAACTTAAAAGTAGGAAAAACAAGTCTACAAACGAGAGCACCGGCAGAAGCAATTAAAATTCATCCCGCGCCTACTCCCAGGTCCTCGCGCTCTCCAGCCAGATCGGAAATCCCTGGATTGTTGCAATTACGTTGATGCAGGCAGTAATCGAGGGGCATAGGCGGAAGCAATCCCACGATCTTCCGCACAATTGAGAGCACTGGCGAGAGCAATAAAAATCATCCCGCGCTCACGCATAGGGTTCCTCATGTGCTCTAGCCATCCCACGATCTTCGGCTAGAAGGTGATTTGCGAATCCCTGGAATGTCTCACTTGAGTTGAGGCAGCTTATAGATCTCGCATCCAACGATCCTCCCGCTGCATTCTCCTCAATCCCTGGAATATCCTAACTCTGTTTCCTATCCGGGCGATCGCTATTGCAGTTATCTTGATGCAAATCAATCATCGATTCACCTCTTCTAGTAAGATCAATTGTGTTTCTTTACATTCGTACTATACGGCTTGCTTCGTGGATTTTGGATCTTGTTGGGCATTCTGAAGCACTTGCCTGACAGAGGCATTACAACTGAGGGTGAGTGATGTTCCATTGGAAGTTCTACCTTTAGTTCTATATTGGATGTGATTTCTCATAGACAATTTTATCATTCCTAGTGTTCTTCCAATTCAGCCAGTTACTTCTGCCAATTGTTTCAGCCTGAGTGTTGTATTTCTTTGGGTTTCAAGTCCTACATCGAGAAAGCTTACTGGAGGAGGTTTTTTGCTTGTCAGTAATGTTCGCGTAACTAAATGTTCTAGGGAAAGCTTTGTGAAGTAGTCTAAAGTTTTGTGTCTGCTAATAATTTGATATTTCATTGCTTTAAGAGTCTACTCCAATAAGCACATGACTGAACATTGTTTGTGTGTGTGTATTTTTTTTTCTATTATTTATTTCTATTCTAATCATCTTAGTTTGTAATGGTTTTTGATTTTTTTTAAGGCCACATCTTGATGTTACTGTGAACTTGCAACCTTCTCGGTGAAACAAAGTAGACGTCAGAGTTGTGCTTGCACAGGAGGTTTTCATTGATTTCTTCAAGTAAGATATCACACACCAGCTATTGAAGCATTATTTTCTCCAAGGATCCAACTTTTTTTGAGTTCTTTTATATTTGTTATTGTTAGTCATATCTGCTACTCTTGGTCATGGAGTCTCAATTATTTTGAGTTTTGTTGTTTGGAAGTGCAGTGCATCAGTTATGTTGCTCCTTCATAAGAAAGAAGATAATTACAAAGGTGTGCAGGTTACGGCAGGCAATCTTACCAAAACCAGTTTGTTACATCCTTAAAATTAAAGTTACATGAGTCACAACCCCCTTTCTATTAAATTAACCTTTTGATGGACAGGGCCCACTATACTAACTTGGTAATCTGGCCTTCAAGCATCATCTTGACACTATTTACCTCGATTAAAACCATCAAGGAAGAGATTGAAAATTAGGAATACACAACCTCCACTTTTAACCTTTCTCAACTCAATGTGCAAAACTTGGAGGTTGCCCCTCTATTTATAGACCCAGTACAAGAGTAGAGTACCTTTCTTGAACTCTATTACAAGAATCACAATCCTAAGACAAAATCTTGCAATCTTCTCATTACTGCATAGAGATCCTCAGTGATCTAAAATCAACAAAAGAAATCTGAAATTATTGTTAGAAATACATATCAAGTTTTCATGGAGCCTAGAAACAAAATCTTTTTTTAGGAAACTACCATTAAAGATGAACTAACCACAATCATCTTACACACTTCTAGTGTATAAATTTAGAGATTTTTCTCTTGCACTAGTCTTGTTAGTTGTACATACCAGTAGTCATGGACTATATACAATCTAAATAACCGTACCTTCTTTCCAAGTTAGGTATGCATGTCATCCAACAATTCTTCATCTTTGAACCTTTCTATTAACACAGAAGGAGCTTTGGTATTTAGGTAATGTTAAGACCCGTGCCACCAAAACCCTTTTAAGACGTTTGGGAGTAAGTCCAGACGTCTAGTTAGACGTCTGAAAATCAATTTTTGCATGCGTACGACCATGAGTCTGCACGCGTGTTGCGCACAGACTGATCCCCAGCCTCCCTCTTCTCTTTCTTCCTCCCCTCGCAGACTTGCAGAGCCTTCCCCCCCGCCTACAAATATCCCCTCCTCTCCCTCACGCCACCCCACATCCATCCATCACCCTTCTTCCTTCAGCGAGGGTGAGAGCGAGAGCAGCGAGTTGCTGCCAAGTGCAGCGGTGGAGAGGAGAGGGGCAGCGAAAGAAGGGGAGAGAGGAGAGCGCACTAGCTGTGAAGGAGCTCACCGGAGAGGCTCGAGGCTGGTCAGCGTGCGCGAGGCGGAGTGTGTGTCAGGGAGGTTCCCCCGACGCTGTTGCAGCTAGAGCAGCGGACGAGCGGTTGCGCGACGTGGTCACGCGCAGCAGGAAGAAGACGAAGGAGCTTCTAATTCTGAGATTTTTCCCAGAATCAGACGTCTGGACCTACATCCAGACGACGTGGACGACGTCTGGAAGCAACCCCAGACGACTGAGAGGTACGTTTTGCCTCCTACGCTTCCTTTTGCGGACGTCTGCTGCATGCTGTGGTTGAGAGATTTTGCGTACGTGAGCAGGATTCGCTTCGGGAAGGCGCGGGACATGCCCTCCCACGCGGTTCAGACGTCTGTGCGAGTCACCAGACGGTGGAGAGCGTCTCTAGACGTTCGGAGGGATAGTCGGACGTCTGGAACTAAGTCCAGACGGTTTAGCAGAATCCCTAGACATCTGAGGAGTAGTGCAGAGTAAGGTATGATCTAGACCCCTATTTAAGACGTCTGAAAGATGTTCCAGACGTCTGATTTAAGTCAGAGTTGTCATTTTTGACCCGTTTAGGGTCCGTTCGAGGTCCGATTTCCGCGTTTAAGATTCCGTTCTTCTTTGTATAAGTTCTTCTACTTGTTGGAATGCTTTTATCATGTTCTGAGTGGTTCTTGTGGTTGATCATTGTGTTAGGACCTCGTTCTGTTGCGGATTTGAGGGTTGGGGAGGCACGCGGACCTGCCGATCGAGCCCCCATTACTCCTGGTTTTGCAGGTAGAGTGGCTTCCTTTAGTTAATTATAAACATAAATGCATATCTGGAATAAATGATAGATCCTAGGGTATGGCATGAATTCTAGGACCAGAAAAACTAGATTGAATGATAGATCCTAGGGTATGGCATGAATCTTAGGACCAGAAAAACTAGATTGAATGATAGATCCTAGGGTATGTCATGAATTATAGGACTAGAAACACTGGAACGATTGTATTAAATGCCTGAAATGCAGTCTTGGAATGAGTAGATAATAATTGCCTGTAATTGGATAACAGCTGCTTGTGAAATGTAGAGTACTGTTGTTAGTAACTGCTACATGTAATTTCGGTTGTTTGAAATTAAATACGAGCTGCTTGTATATAAATTGGAAAAGAAAGATTGAATGTTTGAAACACATGCTATATGCGAATAAACCTGAATGATGAAACCTAATATGGCTTGGCCTGCGGAACGTGAGCATGAACCCTACGGGGAATTAGGAGTAGAGCTCCTGGAAATAAATAGAATGGAACTGGAGAAGTGAATGGGAAAGTGTGCTGTCCCTTGGGTACGTGGTACAAAGGGAAGCACATGTTACCTCTTAGTGCAGAGCGGAGCCAGCCGCCTTAGGGTTGAGACCCGGGGTTAGGTCTGGCCACTTTGTACCGACTCTTGGCCCTCGCTACACAGTACCGGGGAGAGCTACTAGTGTAGGGAGGGAGCTAGCCACCCCACGGAACCCGGGGTTTAGCTAGCTGTCCTACACCGACTTGTTAGGCCCACTGGGCAAACCAGGGTAGTCAGGCGAGGATGCGCGGACTGTGGAGAGGCGAGACCCTGTTAGGTTACTATGGAGGGGCTAGACCCCTGTTACTGAGAGGGCTCTGCCCTATACTGGTTTCGTGCTGTGCTTTGGGCGCACCCGTTAACGGAAACGACTGACTGCGTGCCAGTGCGGGGTAGCTACCCATGTGTTTATCGGGCGTGCCGTAGTCACCGTTACGTCTGTCAGCGACCTTGGGGTGGTTGACTGAGGGTAAGACCACCACGGGGGACTCTCCCTGCTAGGAGAGTACCATGTGCTACTTCTACTTTTTGGAAAAGACTGCAATCAAGATTGTTCCCACGAGGAACATTCGAGATCAAGAAAAAGACCTGATAAATATATCAAGTGATGAAAGAAAGAATAATTAGTGGAATAAAGAAAGAAATTGAAAACAACAGCTACCTGTCCATCCTTACTGTTCCTCTTAGTTAGCTGGTTGCCACTCTACTCAGCGTTTCGCTGACGTGTCGTACTTACCACCTTTTTCAGGTCCAGGTGTTGAGCAGCTAGAGCCTATGGCTGCAGAGGGTGCTGGGCCCAGTGGAGTCCAGTAGTTGTACTTTTGTTGTACCCCATTTTCTGTAGTGTGAGTATTTTGTTACACTTTTGTACTCTTTTATTATAGACTTCATATTCCTGTACCTGTTTAGATTCTCTACTGTTGTGGTGATGTGTACTGTAGTAGTTTATTTTTTTACTGCTGTACTTTGTTACTTTTAGTCGCTTATATGGTGAATGTAGTTTATTTTACTGCTTTTTGGTTACTTTTTCGTTGGACGACTGGGTCTTGGGATCAGTCGAGTCGATCCGATTCTCGTGTCCTGTAGGGATTCGAGAACCGGATCGTAACATATAATCAACAATTTGATTGGATAGAGCATGTAAATGCATGATTAGCAGACTGAATTTGATTTGTCAGTCATCAGATTTTTGTCATAGTGCACGTTAGCTGACTAGCATGACCATTGTGCTATCAATGCATATGTTGAAGGTATTTCCTCTGGAATCATAGCAAAGCCATCAGGATATTCATCCATGCCTTCTACAAGCAGTTGCCAGATCAAGGAACCTAACCTGCTTTGCCTTCACATGAATCTTTTCTCTTTTTAATGATGTAGGAATGCCTCCCAGGTTTCATGTAGAATCAAGCCTACATATACTAGTAGATGTCTAGTGAAGTGATGTTCATCTCCACAATGATGCTGAAATGCTCTTGAATGGACTATAGCCAATTTGAATCATAATTGTTCTCATCCAATGCAAAAATGCATAAATGGTATACTTTGAGGAACTAGCAAATGTTGTAGTATCATCATAAACATTGGTGACTAGTAAGCATGTTTGGTATCATCCAACTTTACCATTGACTTGAAAAATGGGTTTTTGTACACCCATAATCAAAGGATCTGTTATGTGTGAAGAATCAGTCATATTAGATGAATCAAAGTATTACCATATCTTGCCTACATCAAAATCTTACCATGGACATGGAATTTTTGGCAGATAACCTAGAATAGCATTCATGCCTTCAATTCCAAATAAAATGCTTGCAAATATCCCTAGCAACCATCTTCAAAATATCAACATCTACAACACTAACCCATTGTCCAAATTCTGTCTTCACACATCAATTCCATGCTCCAATGATCTCTGCAAATAGCATAATAAAGATTTCTTCCACCCCTTTAAAGATTAGCTTCAAATTGAAATAAGTCTCCTGCCAAACGTTCTCCTATTCTGAACTCAGCCGGCAACTCTGCATCAATTTTAGAAGGAGAGCATTTGGCAGGCGACTTATTTCAGCTTGTAAAGAGAAAATCTATTATCTCCTGCCAAGAGCCTCAAACTGGAATAAGTCCCCTGCTAAGAGCTCTCAGCAGACAACTTTGAATTAATCTCAGACTTCAGCCAACAAGAAGAATTCACCTCCCCCATCTTTTGTGTGCATATCCTAAAAGGGATATGTTGAGTTTGGTGTGATCCGGAGCATGGAGAAGTCCTGGAGAGGTTGCATGAGTCCCTGATCTGCTGGAGGCAGACCAAGGAATCGGTCTGCAGATCGAGGAGGATCCCTGTAGAAGGGGGGAGATGGTCTGCAGGTGCCGCAGATTGAGTTCTTGACAAGGAGCCTGGCCGGTCTGTAGTGTGCAGGCCAATCTATTGTCTAGAGGGCTGGCCTGCATTCTGGATGGTGGCCGGTTCAGTGGTGAACCAGTTTGGGCAGGAGGGTAGATCGGTGGCTGGACAAATTGGCTGCTAGGTTGCTGCCAGTCAGCAAGGCTGTAGGTCCAATTCCTAAGGCCGGTGACTGGATTTTCTTGGCAGCTGCTGCTACATGTGTGGCAGTCTCCTCTATGTTCCAATAGGATATGCACACTTCCCCATTGTCAAGTTAAAACCAATGTGGTCCACTCCTTACGAAATTAGTAGCTCTCAATCTGAAAATAATTCAGCAGTCAGGTAGTAATCGTAGGAAACACTTATATCTAATTTGAGCATTCTTCTCAATTCTTGGCACATTTCCAATGTGGATATATGCCCTTTAACAAAGCAAACTTCTTGAGAACAGATCCCATGTTATTAGCTAGCAAAAAAATATGGGCGTAATCATCTCTCAATCTGAAAAAAATCTAGCAACCATGACAAAATTTGCATTCCAAAGCTCTATTTGAAAGAAGAAATGTATAAAATAGAACTATAGAGAAAGGTTAGGGGACTTATATTTTGTGTGCATATCCTAAAAGAACATGCACACTTCCGCATCCTCAAGTCAAATTCTTAATATTCTCAAATAACCATCGCCAACAAATTTAAAGAACTTTGAAATTCTCTTTCCAACCAAGCACCAAATGCCACTGCAAATTTTTTTGACAGCAACAATAACAAGGAAGCAATTCTTCATCTGATGTGTTCAAATTCAGCAATGGAAACAAAATAAACCAAGAGAAAGGACTTAACTTCCATGTGCATATCCTTTGGCTAGGCTCACTCCCAAGTTCAATTTCTTTACAAGATCCTTCAATCCATAATTCCTCAAATTCCAAGTCTATATGAAGTTAAATAGTCTAAACAATACAGAAGCAATAATATCAAAGTATATAAACAATCACAAAATACTTGGGTTTACGTGGAAACTTCACTCATAAGGAGTGGGGAGAAAACCACGGGAGAAGTGCCCTATGGGCGTGATTTCTCTCTATTTCTTCTCAAAGTAAAATGGGAGTATACGCCTATTTATAGGTCATTATACACACACAAGGTTCACAATTTCCAATGTGACACTAAATAACCATATAATACTCTCAACACTCCCCCTCAAGCTGGAGTATGGAATGCTCAACTTGTAACACAAAGAAACCCACTCTACACAGGCGGGAACATAGGCTGGAGTTGCTGAAAAAATTGTGGTTGTCTCTGAAGATCTGGTGTTGATGGCTCCCCATTTAGTATCCCTGAAAATGGATCTTCCTTTGAAGACCTCGAAGGTGGATCTCCCTTTCTGGAGTCCACGAAACAGGATCTCTCACATAGAAACCTGAAATGAGTCCTTCCTCTGAGGATCTCGAAACTCTGGACCTCCCAGAGTGGTTTCTCATGTGGAGTCTATGAACAAAAGGGACTCCCAAGTGGGGGTGACTACAATAAGCTTTCACACTCCCCCTTTCTCCCATACTGGTATAGGAGAAGACAAAAATAACAACGAGAAGAAAATAAAACATTAAAAACTAGGAGAAAACTACTCCACATCTTCTCTCAAACATGAGCTTTCTTTCTTTTTCCATGATTTAAATTTTTTTTTTCAATTTTCTCTCTATCTTTTTCCTTTTTTTTCACTTTTTTTTTTAAAATCTCTCTCTTCTTTGCTTCATTTTTTTTCTCTTCGATTTCTCCCTTTTTAAAATCAAAAGAGCTTCTCATTTAGGATACGGGAGAACCAACAACCACACTTTCAACTCTGCTGACTCCTCCTCCATGGGGGGCCACCGATCGCCGCTTGATCGCCTCCTCGACCTTCGTCGCTAAATCGCCATCGCCTCTATTGTTAGCGGCGCAAGGATTACGCAGAATCTCCACCGAGATCCACGCCATTGTTGCTTGATCTTGTCACCATCTTCATTGACTTGTTGCGGCTCATCATTGTGAAACCACCTCGCCATCTTCATCGCCTCCATCTTTGCTATTAATGCGGGGATCTCGCAACCACGCCATCGTTGAGATCCTCTACCAACTGCGGCCGCCAACTCCATTGCCAAGATCATTGATCTTGCAAGATCTTCGTCGAGATCCTTGCCGCGATCCTCGCCTGAGATCTCGCGCTGCTTCACACCGCAATCTCGTGAGAGATCTCCGTAGCGATCTCGTCTCATGATATCGCCTCCTCTGGCACCGTCGACGCTGCTGCTATTGCTCCTACGAGTTTGCCTGCGGCTGCACGGGGCTGCTCTCCTTCCTCCCTGCGATAACGACCACATGGGATACCTCGGCGTGGCGCCCCTCTTTTGCCTCATGATCGTAGGGTGAGGGTTTGGGCGATTGCCTCTAGACCTCCACTCTTCGATCTGATGTTTGGGCGATGCCACTAAACCTCGCGCACCGTGCCACAGACATGGGGGCGACCCAACCTACTGCGGTCTTTGCTTGCGATCGAGTGAGATCATCGTCGCGATCAGCCCTAAGATCCACCTCGTGATAGTGCCTGTAGCGCCATTGTGGCCCTGACTCCGCCTCGCAACAAGACCTTCATCGCCTACGATAGGGCCACGATCCTATCCAGGCGATGCTTGTGTGCATTGGCCACCTCCGTATTACATCTCCTCTTCTATTGTAGGGTTCAATGGAACCCATCACATGCTCTTTGACCCCAAAAGCTCTCATGATCGAGTTTCATCTCTAGGATGAATGGAATTCTAAGAAGAAAATGATAAAACGTGATAACGAGATAACAAGATAACCCTAGAAAGAATTGCTCTGATACTAAGTTAAATAGTCTAAACAATGCGGAAGCAATAATATCAAAGCATATAAACAATCACAAAACACTTGGGTTTACGTGGAAACCCCACTCACAAGGAGTTGGGAGACAACCACAGGAGAAGCGCCCTATGGGCGTGATTTCTCTGTATTTCTTCTCAAAGTAAAATGGGAGGAGTACATACCTATTTATAGGCTATCACACACACACACACAAGGTGCACACTTTCCAATGTGGCATTAAATAACCACATAATACTCTCAACAAAGAAAGTAGAAAAAATAGCATACTCTATGATCCAATAAAAACTAAAATTCCAGAAATAAGGCTGGACAAAGATCGAAAGAGATGACTTATCTTGTGTGTGCATATCCATTATAGATATGCACACTACCAATTCTTCAAGATTTTAACAAAACCCCTCAAGTAGCTTACATTCAGTTCATATGATCTGAAAAATAAATAACAAGCAGCAGCCATCTCCAAGAAAATTAAAATCCAAACAAAAGAGAATGATGGTAGCAATTTATACTTAACTTTGAGCACGCAACCCAAATTACTTTTCAATCCTCTCTCTTGATTTATCAATATTCTTGTTACTTCATTTTCATTATTTATATTTTTTTTGAAAGAATTTTCATTATTTATATTACTTTGAAAGTTTCATTTCATTGTAGATATTGATGGATCTTATTTGTAATCTCTTTGGAAAATACTTCCTCAGGAATTCATTACTTGGTTGGGTGTTAAAAACAATGGATAAAAGTTGGATATTTAAAGAAGATTAAGTAAGTAGTAAATATTTGATCGGTGTTATCCAACTCATTGATTTTACTTTTAAGAAAGTACCAAAAGATAACACTATTATTTGCCCTTGTAGAGAATGTGCTAACCTATGTCATGCAAACAGGAAAGCAATATTAGAACATTTAATATGCAAAGGCTTTCTACAAGGATATGCTCAATGAAATTTTCATGGGGAAGTACCCATAGATGTCAATGAAAGTAATGTTGAAAGTGGTGAAGATGAACATGATTAAATAAATGAGCTGATGTATGATAATTTTGGCTTGCATAATTTTCATAATGACACAGAACATATGGAATATGAGTCTTCAAGTGGTCCTGATAGCAAAGTGAAAGAATTCTTTAACTTGCTTAAGGATGTTGAACAAGAACTATACCTTGGATGTAAAAAGTTTAGCAAGTTATCATTTATTGTCCACTTGTTTCACATAACATGCCTTGGAGGTTAGACAAATAAATCTTTCACCATGTTATTATAATAGCTAGAAGAAGCATTTCCTGAAGGAGACACTTCCAGGGTCCTTTTATCAAGCTAAGAAATTAATTTCTGCACTTGGACTCAGCTACAAGAAAATTGACATCTGCCCTAACAAATGCATGTTATACTGGAAAGAGAATGCAAATGATGTCAGATGTAAAGTGTGTGATGCATATAGATGGAGGGAATGTGGTAATGAACCAGAGGATGATGTAAATTGTAAGAAAGGCAAGAAAATTCCTGCTTAAGTTATGTGGTATTTTCCTTTGAAGCCTGGATTGTAGAAATTTGTCATCGAAGACTTCTTCTCTAATGAGATGGTATGCTGAAGATCGCTCAAAAGATGGTATTATGAGACACCTAGTAGATTCTCCAGCATGGAAAACTTTTGATAGTAAACATCCAGTTTCTCTTCGGATCCTTGAAATGTTCGACTTGGTCTTGCAATCGATGCTTTTAATCATTTTGGAATTTTATCATCTTAATATAGCATATGGCCCATTATTTTGATACCCTACATCCTGCCTCCATAGTTATGCATGAAACAATCCAATTTCATATTGTCAACATTGATCCCTGGTAAATCTACTCCGAATGCTTTTATTGATGTCTTTTTGCAGCCTTTAATTGAGGAGCTATAAGAGTTATGGTGTGGTGTTTCAACATATGATGTATCTAAAAAAGAGTTATTCCAATTACATGTTGCACTTTTATGGATCATTAATGATTTTCCTGCTTATGCTGATTTCTCTGGATGGATAACAAAAGGATACATGGCATGTCCATCACGTAATAGGGACACAGACTCAATATATCTTTGTTATAGTTGAAAAAATATCTACATGGGCCATAGACGTTTTCTTCTTATGAATCATAAGTTTCGAAGACAATTGGCATCCTTTAATGGTAAGCAAGAGTTTGGGGAGTCACTAAAGAAATTGTCTAGCAATGAACTTTTGGCACAACTAGAAGATATTCCTAGTATTATTGACATTCATCCCAACAACAAAAGCAAGTACGAGCCTAATTGGATAAAGAAAAGTATTATGTTTGATTTTCCTTACCAGAAAGAAAATCTTGTATGATATAATCTTAATGTAATATATATTAAGAAAAATGTTTGTGAAAGTATTTTGGGAACACTATTAGCATTGGACAAAAAGAATAAAGATAATGTAAAAAGTTGGCTTGATTTGCAGGAAATGAATATCAGACATGCTTTGCATCCAAATGTTGTGGGAAACAAGATGAACCTACCACCTGCATGCTTTTCTTTAAAGAAGAAAGGAAAAATTGACATGTGAAAGTTTCTTAAAGGAATAAAGGCCACAGATGGGTATGTATCAAACATATTTAGATGCATAAGTTTACCCACAAAATATCTTTGGCTTGAAAAGTCATCACTGTCATATTTTAATGCAACAACTACTTCCACTGGCGTTAGTAGTTGCTGTAAAGAATGGCAATGTGAGGTTCATGCTAATAGAATTTTGCAATTTCTTTAGAGATTTATGCTAAAAGGAGATCGATCCAAGTCATATTGAGTAATTGGAATGAAGAATTGTTGTTACAATACGCCAAATGTAGAAAATATTCCTGCCATTGTTCTTTGATATAATGATGCATTTGCCAGTACACTTAGCTTTGGAGACAAAGTTATCTGGGCTTATTCAATATCGATGGATGTACCCCATTGAGAGGTAATTAAACTTTATTTCAAGTAATTTGCTTTGATAATTCCTTGACACAGTAATTTATGTAGTTTGCTTTCACTAAGTACCTTCTCACATTAAAAAGATATGTTTGCAATAAAAGTCATCGAGAAGGTTCCATTGCTGAAAGATATCTAGCAGACGAATGCCTTACATTTTGTTTTAGATACTTGCAAGGTGTAGAGACAAGGATCAATAGGTTATCGAGAAATGTTGAGGATGACTTTGATACCCTATATGAAGGGTTTTCTGCACTTTCACAATCGGGCCATGCAATAGGAAAAGGAACTTCGACAATTCTCGACCTTACTTTGATGAATCATGCACATGGTATATATTATCAAATTGTGATGCAGTATTGCCATTTAAAAATTAGATCTAATTGTGATGAACTTGTGTAGTTTGATTTTGTTGGAATTTATATCATATAGTTAGATTTTTCACTAAGCTAGTACTTGTAGATTGCATTAGGACAATTTGAAATCAAATCGATACCTATTCAAAAAGGAATTGAGCAATCTCCATAGTAGTACATTTCCTGATTGGTTCGAGCAGCATGTATGCTACCTACTATTGAGTTTGATAAGTTCCTTATTAAGTGTGAAAATTGTAATTGATATTTTTTTGCTTTTATATGTAGATTAAGGAAAAGACAGAAAGACTGTATCAGAAGAACTTAAGGTGCTTGCTCGAGGACCACACAACATAGGGAGTTTATTATGATGGAAACATAATAAATGGTTTCATATTCCATAAAAAGCATAAACAAGGGAACAGAAAAACATAAAATAGTGGAGTACTAGTAGTAGCTGATACAAAGTATTTTTCGAAAGCAAATGATCCAAAGCTTACAACAGGACCTGTTGCTTACTGTTGAAGCTACGAGTTACTACGCTAACATATTTGGTTTTGAAAAACCTGTCGTCGTAGTATGAAAGCGAAGAACTCGTGTTCAATAAATAAAATTTGTACCGGAATAGAAATCCCGGGTCGAACTTAGGGAGGCTACGTCGATCTATATTCACAATTATATTTTTTTAGAGTTTTTGTTGAAAAGCGAAGCGACGTAATTACAATGAAACACTATTAACAATCAAAATAAATGAGATAGAGAGAGAGAAAACATGTACTCAATATTTCAAAATGTTTATACAATGAAACCAAAGAAAAATTCCACTAGAAAGCGGGAAATCAGCTACATTAGAAAGCAGAAAAATTCTACTCTAGAAAGCTGTAAAGAAGAATGGGAGAGAGAAGTTATCCTTCTCGACGATCGCTTGGAGGACGAGCCGGACGAGACGCTGCCTGGACGAAGAACGGAGTGGGAAGGAGGTCGAGGCAGGAAGAACGAGAACGGGGCAGTACATCGTCGTCGTCGCGGGATCCGCTTCCGAAATGAGAGCGAAAATTTGACTTTATCTCTCGAGGAGCATCCTAAGTGTGGGACAAGCTTCTCTTGAGCTTTGGAGAGGTAGAGAGAAGGGATGAAGATTTCGTATGGAGGTCTCTTTTTATAGTTGTAAGGAGTGAGGGCAATTTGATCTTTTTAATCTTAAAACATTAAATAAGGGGTCTTTAGTGACGGATAAAACCGTCGCTAAAGCCCCATTGTGGGTGACGTGCGCCGCCCGCCTCCCGCGCATGCAACGCCTTTCCACGTTCATAAAATCTCGACCGTTCGATCGCGAGATCGAACGGTTGAGATTTGATAACCGCCGTGCCTCATCTGATTTGCCTCTGCATGAAATCGCACGTCCACACAGCGTGGCCCTTGAGCGTGCCACGTCTCCGCCCTCGCAGCCGCTCATCCAAGATCTGACGGTCCAAATAGCGGCATCGCAAGCGCCTGCGTTCAATTGAGGCCCGCGGGGTTTCGAACCCGCGCCTCTTGCTCGTGCTAAGGCTTCCACCCGTTGCGCTACGGAGGGGAAATAGGCGCGTGGGTGTTTTGAGGTGCGGCTGCCCATGGCCGTTGGATGGCGATCCAATGGCCCATATTTAACACGCGGTGGAAGGGTGCGGTGGTCTTCAAGATCAGTTGGGCTGGTTTGGGTGGTCGAGATGGTGCCACATGATGCCATCTTGGCCGTTCATCTTCTGGATGATGTAGATGGTGCTACGGTTGTCGGATTGAGTCGATTTTCGCGTTGTTAGACTGCGATCGTCGATCCGAATTCATTCGTGTAGTCGGATTTTTCGTCTGAAGTGTGGATTCACACCATCTTGACCCTTGATCTTCTAGGGTTTCTCGGTCTCCATCTGATGCTACAGGTGTCTGATTAGGGCGATCTTAGAGTTGTTGAACTCCAATTGTCGTCCTGATCACATCTGTATGGTTGGATCTTTGATCCGAGGTTTCGATAAAAATGTGCCCTGTCGTTGAACATAAAAGGAGACAATTAACTTCTATTTTATTCAAACTAATCTAAATGCAAGATGATGCATGCTATGCAATACTTATAGTATGCAATGCAATTCTATACTTAAGAACATGCATAAATAGACATCTTATGTAGTGTAAACATGTTTACATCACACCCCCATGCCTATATTTTGCCAGTCCGTAGCAAAACTATATGCTATTTATAAAAGAATTATGTTGGAATATTTGGACATGAGTTATTTTCAATTATTAAGAAAATGTTTAATTAGGATCTGAACTTTCAAAGACACAACAGTGCCTGAATATCTGCCAAAAATGCAGACCGCCTCAAGCCCTTGCTTTATTCAAAGAAAAATTTCTTTTTCTCTTTTTCCTCTTTTCTAATTTTTTTAGGATTTTCAAGTTTTAGGGTTTAAGAGTGGCTTTCTACGGCCATTCAACTCACCCAAGATTTGATGAGAACCCTAAGTTCTAAGCATCTTATTGTGAATGTGATAGACTCGTTGATCGGCAGTTAAAACGGGTTTCGAATTTCTACGCCTCTAGGTGACCTTAAAAAGAGAATGCTGACTAAAGGTGTATCTTTACAACCGGTAGCTTTCTCCCTATTTTTATTTTTATGAGGTCAACACAAGGGTGAATCTAGTATATATCTCCCTGGTTTATTCTACTTCTTTGCTTCTTCCTAAGTGTTTTGGAAATTTTTAGTGCATTTATTGAGCTGGGTTTTGGACAACCGGTTGATGAGCTGTTACCATCGACAACTTGCCAGCCATACTCGTGCGGCGAAGTGTGGCTTATTTTTTCTTTTCTTTTCTTTTCTTTTTGACTTTCTTTTTTTCTTTTTTTCTTTATTTTTTTTTAAGTAAGTGGCTTCCCTGGTCTAAGATTTACCTAAAGGTAGTAAAAAGAGAATGGTCCAGTGACTGGACTTTAGACAACCTACTTATGGGCTGTTATCCACGATAACTTGCCAGCCATATCAACCTAGAAGGTTCATTAGCTACCCAATTTTCGTTAAAATCACCGAACAACGAGTTAGTGCAAAGAAAATGTGTAGATGCTTAAAACTCAAAGTTCCCTCAAATCAGAGGACGGGTTGATAAGTCGTGTACTTATCACCCAAATTTATTTACTCCAATTACAATAGAATTAAGATTGGAGAGGACTCGAAAAATAAATCCACATCTTAGTGGATAGATGAGCCGATTAAGTCCAAAGACCTGAAAGATTTTTGTGTTTAAATCCTAATGTAATATTTCCTAAGATTGAAAAGTCCTAATGTCCAACTATTCCTTCCTAGTTCATTTTTTTTATGTATAAATAAGAAGAGAAAAACAATTTACATGTATTTCACAAAGCTGACCAAATGATTAAAAATGAATCCACCCCCCCATGCCTAGCTGATGCAATGTCCACACTGAGAAAGAGACATGAAAGAAAGGGTAGAGTATGAAAGATGTCACCTGAATATGAAGCTCGTGTCAGCTTTGTGTCATATATACAACTGCTGAGTTTAATGCCGTTAACTAGGCGAAGTCCAGCCAAAGAAGTCATAGAATGGCTAGAGCAACCGTGTTTGAGACGGGTTTTGGAAGAGTATGGTCAATAACAGGCTTCAGACGTTGACCGTTGACTTTAAATGTATTACCCGTCTTTGGGTCAGAAATCTGAATGGCTTCATTTGGAAAAATCTGGTCAATTATGAATGGGCCATTCCATTTAGATCTAAGTTTGCCAGGAAAGAGCTTAAGTCTAGAATCGAATAACCAGACCTTTTGGTTTGGCTCAAAGCTCTTGCGGGAAATCAATTGATCATGTAGAACTTTGGTTCGAGCCTTGTAGATCTTGGCATTCTCGTATGCGTCATTTCTAAGTCTTCCAATTCAGATAGGTGGAGTTTCCTGGTCTTCCCAGCTAAATTCAGATCTAAATTGCATTGTTTAATCGCCCAAAATGTCCTGTGTTCAATCTCTATGGGTAGATGGCATGCCTTTCCATACACCAAACGAAACAGAGACATGCTGATGGGAGCTTTATACGCCGTACGGTAGGCCCAAAGAGCATCCTCAAGCTTTTGAGTCCAGTTCTTGCGATCTGGCCTAACCGTTTTCTGCAGAATGTTCTTGATCTCCCAATTGGAGATCTTGGCTTGTCCATTTGTCTGGGGATGGTAAGGTGTGGAAATTCGGTGATTAACCACGTGTTTGGCCAACAAATTCTGGAATTGGACATTAGTAAAATGAGTGTCACCATCACTGATGATGGCCCTCAGAATCTCGAACCTGCTGAAGTTTTTTTCTTGACAAAATCGATGACCACCTTGTAGTCATTGGTTCAGGTGGGAATCGCCTTAATCCATTTGGACACATAATTAACAGTAACAAGAATGTACTGATGTCCAAATGAAGGAAGAAAGGGTCCCATGAAATCGATGTCCCAAACATCGAAAATTTCGACAGGAAGAATTGGGTTTAAGGGCATAATATCTCTCTTAGTTATGCTCCCGAGTGCCTGACATCGAGAACATGACCTTGAGAAATCCTGGGCATCCTTAAATAAAGACGGCCAATAGAAGTCAGATTGCAAGATTTTTGCAGCCGTCTTTTTCCCGAAGAAATGTCCACCACACGCTGATGCATGACAGAACTCGAGAATATTGTTGAATTCATTCTCCGGTACATATCGACGAATAATCTGATCAGAGCCGATGCGGTACAGTTCAGGATCCTCCCAGAAGTAGTATTTGGCCTCAGATTTGAGTCTACCCCGTTGTTGCTTGGTTCAATCCTGGGGGATTTGACCAACGGTCAAATAGTTAACAATGTCAGCAAACCACAGGGTGTGGACACCTGAAACAGTAAGAATAGCTTCGTCCGGAAAAGTGTTAGCAATCGGGATGTTCGGACGAGAAGAATCACCTAGGAGTCTCGACAAATGATCCGCCACCACATTTTGTACCCCGATTTTATCCTTGATTTCAGGGTTAAATTCTTGAAGCAGAAGAATCCAACGAATAAGCCGAGATTTGGCATCCTTTTTGGCTAAGAGATGTCTTAAGGCTGAGTGGTCGGTATAGATAATAACATGAGACCATAAGAGATAAGCCCTGAATTTTTCCAAAGTGAGCACTACAGTTAGTAATTCCTTTTCAATAGCAGTGTAATTCCTCTGGGCTTCATCCAGAGTTTTATTAGCGTAGTAGATGACAGAGGGCTTTCTATCAATTTTCTGACCCAAGATAGCCCCGACCGCGTAATCTGAAGCGTTGGTCATGATCTCAAAAGGAGTTGTCCAAATTGGTGGTTGCAAAACTGGAGCACAGGTGATTGTTGTTTTCAGGAAATCAAATGCCTTTCGGCATGATTCGTCGAAAACAAACGTTTCTTTAGCAAGAAGATTGCTCAGGGGACGAGCAACCTTCAAGAAATCCTTGATGAATCTTCGATAGAATCCCACATGACCAAGAAATGAACGGATTTGTTTAACAGATGTGGGAGGAGGAAGTTTAGCGATCGCATCAACCTTAGCTTTATCCACTTCGATTCCCCGTTCAGAGATTACATGACCTAAAATGATGCCTTCTTGGGTCATGAAATGACTCTTTTCCCAGCTAAGGACCAATCGTGTTTTGATACATTGCTTAACAATCATTTCCAGATTAGCTAAACAAGAGTCAAACGATTCTTTGAAAATAGAGAAATTGTCCATGAAGACCTCCATAAACTCTCCCACCATGTCAGAGAATATGGCTAACATACACCTTTCAAAAGTCGCAGGTGCATTGCAAAAATCGAAAGGCATCCTACTGAAAGCAAAGGTTCCGTAGGGACAGGTGAAAGTAGTTTTTTCCTGATCCTCGGGATGGATAGGAACTTAGTTGTATCCTGAGTAGCCATCAAGAAAACAGAAGTACTTCTGCCCAGCTAGTCTTTCCAAGATTTGATTGATGAAAGGCAGGGGGAAATGATCCTTTTTAGTGGTTGTATTCAGCTTCCTGTAATCAATACAAACCCTCCAAGAGGAAACTGAATGAGTTGTAACAGATTCTCCTCTCGTTAGTCACAACGGTAATCCCAGCTTTCTTCGGAACAATTTGCACGGGACTTACCCAGGGACTATTAGAGATTGGATAAATAATTCCTGCATCGAGTCACTTGATGATTTTCTTTTTGGTCACTTCTCGCATATTTGGATTTAATCTCCTCTGTATCTGGTGAGAAGGGTGGGATCCATCTTCTAAGAATATTTTATGATTGCAGTAAGATGGCTCGATCCCCCTGAGGTCATGAATGGTCCAACCAATTGCTTCCTTGTGTTCCTTCAGGACTTTGATCAATTTAATCTCTTGCTCCTTTGTTAATTTAGCATTGATAATCACAGGGAGTGTCTTCTGAGGTCCTAAAAATTGATATTTCAAATTCTCAGGCAATGGTTTCAGTTCAAGCTGGGGCGGGTTGATGATTGATGGTAAGGAAGATGCTGAAGACTCAACAAGAGGAAGAGGTTGTGAGTGAACAAAATCAATAACCTCTTCAGAAGATAGCAGGTTTGCCATAGAAGGTTGTTGGTCAAATTCGTCATCAAAGGAGGAACTTTCAATTGAAGAAACCATCAAATAGGTTTCAGTGTTTTCATTATCCTCAAGTTCCTTAATAAATCCACAATCTTCAAATTTATTGATCGCCTTAAAAATATCCAATTTTATTCGTTGATCCTCAAAGGCGATTTCCATGCTACTGCTTTCACAATTAATGTTGGCCTTAGCGATAGCCAGGAAAGGACGCCCCAGAATGATGGGCGTGTTCCTCAGATTTTCAGGTACATCCATGTCAATGACAAGGAAATCTACAGGAAAATAGAAATCCTTGACCTTAACTATAACATCTTCAATAATACCTCACGGATTTGTGATCGAGCGTTCCGCTAACTGTAGTGTTACTGAAGTTGGCCGAAGTTCACCTAATCCAAACTTCTCGTAAAGAGAAGTCAGAATTAGGTTAATGGATGCACCCAGATCCAAAAGTACTCTATCAAATGTGTAATCTCCGATGACACAAGAAATCAACGGAGTACCTGGATCTCTCTTTTTCTGAGGGAGGTGGTGCAGGATAACAGAACTAGCCTGCTCGGAGAGTACCATCTTCCTCGGAATAGATTCTCTCGACTTACGCTTTTGTGTACATAAATCCTTTAAAAATCTCGCATAAGTTGGTATGTGCTTGATAACGTCGAGGAGCGGGATATTGATCTCAACATTCTTAAATATATTCAGAAGCTCCTCATTGCCATCAACAGACTTCTTCTTTGATTTGATCAAGGCTTTAGGAAAAGGAACATGAGTCAGATCTTTGGAATCAGGTTCCTGAGCCTTGATTTCTCCTTCAGAATTCTCCTCTCTCTCCTCAGGTTTTTCAGGATTTAGTAGATCAAAACAGTGTGGTTGTGGATCCTGAGTCTGCTTACCACTCCTCAAGGTGACAGAATTTGCAGATGCATAAGAGTTTGGGTCTTGGGGAGGGTTAGGAAAGATTGGAGGGGCTTGATTAGTCAGGAATTGTTGATTTGTAGAAGAAGAGGGACCCGACTTAACCACCTGAGCATGTGCGTGTGGGTCCCTCTGATTTCCGTACCCATGGGCTTGGTTGCTCGGATTCAGAATATTTCGTGGGTTGGGTACGGGTTGGGATGGTAGAGATCCGGGTTGACGAGAGTTAGTAATGAGCCCGGTCTGCAAGTTGTCCAGCGATGTTTTCATTTGCTGCATGAGCTGGAGCATGGATCATTGCATCTCTACCATTTGTCGGTTCAAATTAACTTGCCCTGCGGGTTGATGGGCATTCCAAGCTGGCTGATTGACCTGATTTGGAGGCAACTGAGTATATACATGACCCTGACCCGTTGGTAGATGCGGAGCATAGTTGCTGGGTCGGAATTGGGTTTGTTGCCCTAGGTTTTTCCAAGAGAAGTTAGGATGGTTTCTTCAACCCGGATTATAAGCATTAGAGTAAGGGTTGGATCTAAAATTCTCTTGTACAGCACAGACATCCTCATAGGGTGAGGATGGAGAGAAAGAAAAGGAAGTATTAGAAAAACTAGGATCAAAGGCCCCAGTTTGGAACCCGTGGGGTTCCGAAAAATGCTGACTCACAGGTTGAGCCGCATCAAGTTGATTCACGAACTCCCGTCCAGAAGGAGCTCGTGAAGAATAGAATCCCGAATTTTGGGATTGAGTGGATCGAGAGTTCATAGAATTTTCAGTCATCCACTCTTCCATTCTCTTAGCAACTAAGTCCACCTTGTCAAGTTTGTTACAAATCAATTCCATATCAAATGAATGAGAGTCATGGACTTCATTGACATTTGATCTGGGCTGCTGGGACCTGTTAAATGTATCCATGGAGGCATGATTGACTGAATTCTTGCTCATTTCCTCAAATAAATCGTGTGCACTATCTGTGTCTTTATTAAGGAAATTGCCTCTGCAAGAAGTATCCACATGATTTTTGAGTTGCTCAGTCAACCCATGATAGAAGATCTGCACGAGTTGCCATTTCGGCATCTCGTGATGTGGACACCTCCGCAATAGGTCTTGAAATCGCTCCTAGGCCACATGAAACTGCTCCCTCGGCTACTGGGTAAAGGTAGTGATTACCCGTCTTAAGGCATTGGTACGTCCGACTGGGAAGAATTTCTTCAGAAAGGTCAATTTCAACTCATTCCAAGTTGTAATTAGTCTTCCTATTGTTCTGTACCAATGCGCGGCCTTATCCTTAAGAGAGTGGAGGAAGAGCCTCATGATCATTTGCTCCTCGTTTACGTTTCGTGCCTTGGTGGTCTGGACCAAAGTGGTCAAGTCCTCCAAGTGCTGAAACGGATCTTCGGAGCCAAGCTCATGATAATGTTTGATCAGGCTTAACACCTGGGGCTTGATTTCTACGTCACTGGCTGGAATCTGGACGTCAAGACGTTCCTCGTAATTTGAAGGATCATAAAAATCCTTTAAGGGTTGAGTGCCCTGCATTCTCTGGAACCATTCCTGCATTCTTTGCATTTGTTCCAGCTGCCTTCGGAATTCTTCCTGTGGATCTCCAGGCAGAGGAGGCTGTTGGTCGGCCATGGGATCAATTTGACCAAAATCTAATTTGTGCCTCCTAGAATACTTTAGTGGTCCTTCTAATCAGGGATTCAATGACCATCTTCCCAGTATAAACTAGGAGAAGGTAGGAAGGACTAGGGATAAGGATCCTGCAGCATAACAAAACAAATCTGTCCTTAAGTAGGGTAGCCTAATGATCTACTGACTCCTAAAATCCGCCTTAAGATTATAAATGATTTACTCTACTTGCGTCTGCTCAATCCAACCAGTTAGAAGGAGGGACTGGGGAGAAGGTTCTTCCTTTGGCTTTCGCCTCTGATTTCTAGTGTACCCCCCAGTCGTGGTTGTTTGATGCTACTCCCCTAGCTAGACATCAGATTAATCAGTACAAGTAGGTTAATCAAAGAATCTTAGACTAGGCCCTGAAGAGCGAATCAGACCTTAAGGCCAACGTCTACTCAATTTTATTAAGGCCTGGGATTGTGGTGCTTATGGAATGTGATGGGCCCTTAAAATGGGTTGTGTCCTTAATGATTGATTGAGAATTGTGTAAGTACATGCACAACCAAGGTTTTCAAGCAAGATTATTTGTGATGCATGGATTTTAACATTCAAATCTTGCTTAAGTAGCTTTAGGGTTTCAAATTAGGTTGATTGCAATCAAGTTTTGAGACAAGTCAGGTTGTCAAATACGGGTGAAGATTGCTTTCCTTTAAAATCAGAAATAAAGTGGAGTGCTTGGAATAGACCTAGATTGAAAACCCTAATGAGGAGCTACTTGATGAGTTGATTTTAAGTAGAGTGGTGTGGCCCAAACAACTCAAACAACTGGCCACAAATGCACTACTAAGTTAGGCACACAATGATGGTTAACCTAGAATGATTTCTACTCTTTTATGTGTTGCTTTGTGTGTATCGGTTCCACAGATCAGAACCCGGTTGAGTAGAAACAAATCAATTAGGTTAAGTGTCTTGAATGTGGGTGTACGTTGTGTCTGTTGAAAATTTCCCCACAAGATTATCTTTTTGTTATTTTTTTATAAACGAGGGTGGAATGAATGTGAGTGAGAATCCAAACAACCAAACTATTCCTAAGATTTATGCAAATACCTAAGTTAATTGGAATTTGGATTTAATGTGGCAAATGAAATCTAGGGAGGGGGAAGAATGAGGAGTATTTACAGTTGTCTTCAACTGCACTTTACTCCGGTCTACCGCTTGATGATTCCCTGATGGAGGTTTCTGCAAAATAATAGACACAAGGGAAAGCAAGTTGGAAGACAATAAAGTGCGTGAACTGCGAAAAGAAGATCGGAAATCGTTACCTCCCTAGCAACAGTGTCAAAATGTTGAAGCTACGAGTTGCTATGCTAATGTATTTGATTTTGAAAATCCTGTTGTCGTAGTATGGAAGCGAAGAACTCGTGTTCAACAAATAAAATTTGTACCGGAATAGAAATCCCGTGTCGAACTTAGGGAGGCTACGTCGATCTATATTCACAATTATATTTTTTTAGAGTTTTTGTTGAAAAGCGAAGCGACGTAATTACAATGAAACGCTATTAACAATCAAAATAAATGAGATAGAGAGAGAGAAAACATGTACTCAATATTTCAAAATGTTTATACAATGAAACCAAAGAAAAATTCCACTAGAAAGCGGGAAATCAGCTACATTAGAAAGCAGAAAAATTCTACTCTAGAAAGCTGTAAAGAAGAATGGGAGAGAGAAGTTATCCTTCTCGACGATCGCTTGGAGGACGAGCCGGACGAGACGCTGCCTGGACGAAGAACGGAGTGGGAAGGAGGTCGAGGCAGGAAGAACGAGAACGGGGCAGTACATCGTCGTCGTCGCGGGATCCGCTTCCGAAATGAGAGCGAAAATTTGACTTTATCTCTCGAGGAGCATTCCGGGTGTGGGACAAGCTTCTCTTGAGCTTTGGAGAGGTAGAGGAGAGAAGGAAGGGATGAAGATTTTGTATGGAGGATGTCTCCTTTTATAGTTGCAAGGAGTGAGGGCAATTTGGTCTTTTTAATCTCAAAACATTAAACAAGGGGTCTTTAGTGACGGATATAATCGTCGCTAAAGCCCCATTGTGGGCGACATGCGCCGCCCGCTCGCCTCCCGTGCATGCAACGCCTTTGCATGTTCATCAAATCTCGGCCGTTCGATCGCGAGATCGAACGACTGAGATTTAATAACCGCTGCGCCTCATCTGATCGTGCCTCTGCGTGAAATCGCTCGTTCGCGCAGCGCGGCCCCTGAGCGCGCCACGTCTCCACCCTCTCAGCCGCTCATCTAAGATCTAACGGTCCAAATAGCGCCATTGCAAGCACCTGCGTTCAATTGAGGCTCGCGGGGTTTCAAACCCGCGCCTCTTGCTCGCGCTAAGGCTTCCACCTGTTGCGCTACGGAGGGGAAATAGGCGCGTGGGTGTTTTGAGGTGCGGCTGCCCATGGCCGTCGGATGGCGATCCAATGGCCCAGATCTAACGCGCGGTGGAAGGGTGTGGTGGTCTTCAAGATCAGTTGGGCCGATTTGGGTGGTCGAGATGGCGCCACGTGGTGCCATCTTGGCCGTCCATCTTCTGGATGATGTAAATGGTGCCACGATTGTCGGATTGAGTCGATTTTCTCGTTGTTAGACTGCGATTGTCGATCTGAATCCATCCGTGCGGTCGGATTTTTCTTCTGAAGTGCGGATTCACACCATCTTGACCCTTGATTTTCTAGGGTTCCTCGATTTCTATCTGATGCTACAGGTGTCTGATTAGGGCAATCTTGGAGTCATTGAACTCCGATCGTCGCTCTGATCACATCTGTACGGTTGTATCTTCGATCCCAGGTCCTGATAAAAATTTGCCCTATCCTTGAACATAGAAGGAGACAATTAACCTCCATTTTATGCAAACTAATCTAAATGCAAGATGATGCATGTTATGCATTATTTATAGTATGCAATGTAATTCTATGTTTAAGAACATTCATAAATAGACATCTTATGTAGTGTAAACATATTTACATCACTTACTATGGTGTGTTGATAGATATTATCCAAAATAGCTATTATGACATTAAAAACTGTGTTATTCAAGTGTCAATGGGTAAGATCTAAAGCAGAAAAAAAGGATGGTTTTACATTAGTGAATTTGGAGCAAATTGGCTATTTATATGATTCATTTGTCCCAGCATCTCAAGTTCGACAAGTTTTCTATGTTTGACATCCTAGTCACAAAGGTTGGCACTTTGTGATTTAGACAAGACCTAGAGACACATATGACATCAAAGATATTGTCATAGATGCATATACCACTATACATTTAGATAATACTTCTACACATGCACATATGGAAGGTTTTTTGGAGAATGATGATAATGTTAATGTAATCAGAAATGATATGGATGGTGCCACATTCACTAAAGAAATATGGCAGCAATACTTAAATGCTATTAATATGGATGCCATTCTTGACATTGAGACTGAGGAAGATAATTTGAATGAATGTGAGTTACTATTTAAAAATTATTTTAAATATTTATTGAATCTTATTTAATTTGTTACTGGACATTCTTTTCTGTTTAAATTATTTCCTTTGTTTTTGATTTAATGTTGAATCGAAAGCAAGTTAGAGGTGAATTCAACATAAATGAGAGAAGGTAAGATATCTTTTTTAGAAAAGCTCCTACACTTGTTGGACCTCAATTGAAAAAAAATTTAGTCGCAATCAATTAATCACATGATGAGCCAAAAAGATTTAAAGAAACACAAAGAGTGGCTCAGTCACATGTGGATAAGTCTGAAGGTTCGAAAGCCTATGAACAAAAAGAACAAAGAAAAGTGGTTTAGCAAAAAGAAAAGGGAAAATTATCTTCACATGCTTAGATCCTCAACAAGTGTGTTATGAGTCTCAGGCAAGATCTGAGGAAAGCACATAGTCTAAAGTCGATGAAAATGGTAAGATAACATATAATTTGTAGAAATGTGCATAATATTCTATAATATTATGAATTTTTACTCAAAGATAACATGAATAAATTGATGATAATGGATAAAGAAAATATGAACAAGTCTTTGCCAACTATGTTTTTTTGCTTTCAAATATATTGTCATGGTCTTTAATTTCTCTTTGCTCTTTACATGTTATTGATATATTTCTTTTCAATAACATAACGTTTGTTTACTTAAAATATTTCTTTTTATATTGTTAGTAGTGGATTGTAATCAAAAGAAAAAATGAGGTCTCACAACATGCTTGAAGATGTGGGGCAAAAGTATACAAATAAGATTTTTGTAGATACGGATGAGTTGAACCAACTCATTGGGCCTACTCAAAATGACTTGAAAAGTTTTTTGGGAACTATAACCTGAAATTCAGAACTCTCTCCTTTAGATTGCACAGACTAGAGGTTGATTCCAAATGATAAGAAGATGGCAATGTTTGAACTTGTTCAGGTACTTCTTAATGATATTAGATCCATTTATATCTTTACCTTAGGAAAGAAATTTAGCTTGACATTTTTCATTAAATATTCATGCAGAATAAATTTGATTTTAACATAAAGATGAAGAAATGGATTATGAATTCAATAGCAAAAAAGTAGAGGGATTTTAAAAGCAAGCAAAAGGAAGACTGTTACAAGCTTGATTGGCCATTTGAGGAGAGGATGCAACATTATGATCCTCGTGTTTCAGAAGAACAATGGAAATCTCTCAATGAGTACTAGAATACTGAAAAATTCAAGGTACATTGTGCTAAATTTTGTAGTTTACAGTCAAGTTTATTTCATTGTTACATTTTATAGTTATATACTTGTATTGTAGGAGCGTTCTGCTACCAATAAACCAATAGGTTGAAATTAAAATGAACTACACAATAGGAACCAAAAGTTATGCCCGTTTGAAACATGAAGTATTTCATATGTCTTTTGGTTAAAATTTTCTCTCATTTATAATGATAAATATTGTACCTTGGATTGTGTTAGATGGAAAAGGAAATGGGAAGAAAAGTGACTCATGCAGAAGTGTTTATAGCTGCACACAAAAAAAGGATGGTACACCTATTAATGCTGAGGTTGTAGGCAAAATTGTAAGACTCTTTTGTGAAATGTAATTTTACCTTTTTTTCTCTTTCTCTTATTACAAGTCATGGACTTTTCTTTATACTTATATTTGTTGGATAATGCTTAGGAGCAATTAAATAATGTCATGGAGAAAGGAGAGGAGTTAGAGAATCTTTCTCACACTGATGAGGTTTACACAGCCATAATGGGAATTGGAAAACAAAATTTTTTCATGGATATGGGTTAGGAGTGTCTATTATGAGTAGAGCACAAAGTGAGGAAGAACGTTTAAGAGAGAAATCTTGAAGCAAAGTTGGATGCTCAAGACAAAAAGATAGAGAAAATGTTGGCATCACAACATCAGGAGATAAGTAGTTTAAAAGAAATGCTAAATTCTGACTCGACCAAACTTGCACATCAGGGATTCAATTGAGGTACTTTGTTTATGGTTTCTTTACTTTTATCAAGAACCTTATTGATTCATATCTAGTGCATTGTTGAAGCGGAAATTCTCCGATAATGGTGCCAAAATGTTGAGGTGGAAAAATCTGCGCTGAAAGATTTGAGTTTGGAAAACTCGTCATTATAGTGCAATTTACGTGAAAAATTCGTCAACAGATAATTTTAATCAAAACTCAAAAGGAATTCCAGGTTGAATACAAGGAGACGGACGTTTGATCAAAAAATCGCGTTTGATTTGTTGTCACGAAGCAGATTAGTTGGTTGAATTGAATCTATACTAGCTATCTACTTAAAGACTAAAGAATAGAAGAGAGAGAGAGAATGATACAAATAAAGACAAAATAGAGAGAATGAACAGGTATTTTATAACCACAGAATCAGGTTCATTACAACTACTCGTTAACTAGAAAATAATAAAAGAGAAGGTGGAGAGAAGTTATTTTTCTCGACGATTGCTTGGAGGACGAGCCGCGTTAACAGAGTGTCCAAAAGAACGTGGTGAGATCGGGACGAGGGAGAATGAAAACGGACGATGGAGGATGGGGCATGGTGATGTTGCAGCGGGATTCGCTTCCCGAATGATGGTGAGAAGACAATCGTGGGTGCTCCACGAACGGGGATGAGGTGGAAAAATTCTAATTTTAACTCTAATGGAGCATCTCAGGTTTGAGACAAGCTCTTAGAGCTTTGGAAGAGGCGAGAGAAGAGAGGAAGGGATGATGGATATGTGGGGGTCGTAGGGTTATTTATAGGTGAGGTTTGAAGGGGTAAAAATGTCATTTTATCCTTTAAAATTTAATGTGTAGGTCTTTAGTGATGAATTTATTCATCGCTAAAGACTTGAATGTGGGCTTAGGTCACGCTCGCCCTTGCCTCCTCTCCTTCCTCTACGTTTAATGCTCACACACGAACATTGATCCTCAGCTGTTCGATTGCGAGATCGAACGGCTTAAAATGCATCACGCCTCATCAGTTGCTAAGTGATGAATTTATTCATCACTAAAGACTTGAATGTGGGCTTAGGTCGCGCTCACCCCGCCTCCTCTCCTTCCTCTACGTTTAATGCTCACACATGAACATTGATCCTCAACTGTTCGATCGCGAGATTGAACGGCTTAAAATGCATCACGCCTCATCAGTTGCTACGCTTAACATGCATACGATGGCACGTTCAACCCACGTCAGATTACGCGTGCAGTGCTCGTGCATCTTGTGTGGCCACGTCGTTGCTTCTATCGCCGTTTGATCAAGATCTAACGGCCGAATTCGGCCACGCCTTGCGCCTGCGTTGAATTGAGGCACGCGGGGAACTCGAACCTGCGACCTCAGCGTCGCGTGAAGGCACTGGCCCGTTGTGCCAAGCATCCCTTTGAGGCGAGCTTTGGTTCTGAGCTTGAGCATCCTCAGCTGTTGGATCAAGATCCAACGATTGAGGTTGATCAAGCAGTTGAGGAGAGAGAGAGAGAGGGCAGCGGGTGTTCATGGCCGGTGTGGGTGGCTGAGATGGTGCCACATGGTGCCATCTTGGCCGTCCATCTTCTGTCTTGTAGATGGTGCCACGAATGTCGGATTGGATCGATTTTCGCTTCGTTGGGCTGCGATTGTCGATCCGAACTCATTCGTACAGTCGGATTTGTCATCTGAAGTATAGATTTACACCACCTGGCTTCTTGACCTCTGATCTTTCTCGAATTGCATCTGATGCTATGGAAGTCTGATCGGGGCGATCTTGGAGTCGTTGAGCTTCGATCGTCACCCTAATCAGATCCATACGATTGTATCTTCAATCCGAGGCCCCAATATGTTATTTCCCTATTTCTTGACCACAAAAAGAGAAAATTAATCTAAAATTTATAGAAACTAACCTAAATGCATGATGATGCATGTTATGCAATATTTATAATGTATGATGCAACTTTACGCCTAAGAACACACATAAATAGACGATTTATGTGATATAAACGTGTTTACATCATGCATATAATCCATGTACTCATTTGTAGGAAAGACAAGAAGATAACCCCTTAAGGAATGCGATAAGAACTTCAAAAAGGCAACATGAAAGTGTTGCATCTACTTTTTTTATAGGACATACAATTTTAGTGTTTGTGTATTTTAAGTGATCATAACTCAATATTGATTCTAATTTTTTATCACTGCAGGAAGTTTCATTGCTTGGTATAGATTATGCTAAAGTAGAAGTTGCACATGCTCGTGTACAAATAATCGATCCAAGTCAGTGTATTGGAGGCATCCAAATTGGATCAACATATATAGGGGTTGTTATTGAGGTTGCAATTGAGGAAG
Source organism: Thalassia testudinum (assembly GCA_037157565.1). NCBI lineage: Eukaryota > Viridiplantae > Streptophyta > Magnoliopsida > Alismatales > Hydrocharitaceae > Thalassia > Thalassia testudinum. Next base: position 4,534,055 of record JAZHRO010000062.1, on the reverse strand, counting down.
ATGAGCGTCTGATTAGGCCATTTGAATAATATGAAACTATAGGAGATGCTATCGGTTCAATCATTGCATGGCCTAAAAGACTTGCTATTCCATGGTAATGGACAGTTTACTAGTCATTATAACTTTTTAATACTTGTTAGATTGCTAAATATAATTATTTCTAAATCTTTTTTCAGAAACTTTTTATAGGCATAGGAACTCAAAGATGAAGATTTGATAAATGAATATATTGCCTACATTATCTAGTTTAGATATGGTTTGGAGTCTAGTTTAGGTGTCCTAGCTTCTGAATTTATGAATATTCTTTTTTATAATTTTCTTGATTATTATGCTAGTTGTTTAGCCTTGAACTCAAAAGAATGATTATAGGTTATGTGCAATGACTAATATTTTATTGGTGGAATGATTATAGGTTATTGGTTTATAATATGATTAGGTTCTTTTTAACCTGATGTCCATCAAATGTGTTATTATGGGCTTCTTTCTTGCTTGTAATTGGCCCAAAAGTGTGATTAGATTGCTATTGGCTATAAATGTGTTCAAAGCTCTTGACGTGAAGATCTAGTAGTTAGTTTGGTTTCATTGGTTTCTTGCCTCTAGGGGACTTATAGAAAGTTTTTTGTTTCATGGACTGAATATGATTGTAACTTCTTTTACAAGATCTGGAAGCTTTGAGGGTGTGGCAAATTAGATTTGATGCATGTTGTGGTTTATTATTGAATGGACTGATAGTAAGATTGTTGCTTTATTGTGTGTTTTGAAACCTCAATGCAGGAACCAAGCCTTGCTTAATTAGCATCAATTGACTAAATAACCAAATCAGCAGCAACCAAGCCTTGCAATCTTTTTTTTCGTTCAGATCTGGTATATATCTGTTTAAACACTTTGGTTTCTTACACATCAGATAATGACTTCAAAACAAAAGCAATGAGTAGTTCAAGATTTTGTTTTAGGAGCGAACTGCAGTTGCTGCAGCTGAACTACAGCTACTGCTATGCCACTATGGCTAACCTACTGCTGTACTATGCTGCCGCTAAATTGCTTATATTGGCTTCTATACAGTCTACCACAGGTATCACTACTTGCATCATTATATTTTTTCTAAAAAAATCATTTCATAATTAGTATTTTTGTTATGATCTTGCAGTTACTTTGGTTTTTGTTATGACCAATTGTGGTTCATTTCTCTTAGTTTTGAAAAAAGGACATCCAATCAATACCATTAGGGTGCCACATTCTGATGTGAATATGACAGTAGGTGGACCACTAAGAGGTCCCAATTGTTAACAGTAGTTTGGAATGGGAGTGAACAAGAAAGAAGGCTCACAGGGTCATGGAATGAAATTATCCTTCGCAAACATTTGGGAGGTTTAGGAATTCAAACCTTTGGGAGGTTTCTTATTGGTTGCGCTTTGGGCTGCCAAATGCAAACGTGTTTTTTGAGAAGAAAAAGTGCTTTGGTATTCTGACATTTTTAGAATACCAAAGTGCAATCTTGTCAAGCTTGCTGGATGAATCTGCCATCCATTCTGGTAGTGTAGTGCCACCATAGTTTGATAACCTCAAATCCTTTAGATTACAGTGTGGTCGCAGGGCATCCAATATATCTTTCCTTTTTCATTGTATACTCATTGGTGGGAGACTTTTTGTAATTCTTTTTTTGGGAGAAGGGGTAACCAAGAATTCTACTTAATTTCTTAAGTTTTCCCTTACTATTATGCTTCTATTTATTCCAAGTGTTTCATTAGATGTTGGAAGCCCAATTCCATTGTTGCCATCACTAGTTGGGAATGGATGTGATTCTGAAGCATAGAATCTGAATACTACCCAACTGAGCAATCTCGTAATGCATCAAATAGCATTTCTGTTATTTAGAGATACAGTGTAGATGTCTTGCAGATTGGGGCTAAATTTGATCAGGTATTTGAGTTATTTCTGTAGGTATCCATTTGCCATTATGGCTTTGATATTGCATCTGTTTGCACTTCAAATAATTTACTTGCTCTTTTGAGCGATGATTTGTACAGGGAGCAATCATGGCAGCTGGTGCATCTGAGCCAACAGTAGTTGCTACCAAGGACAGGTAAATTGGGGTCAAGAGTCAAATGCATGTTAGTTGGATAACCATCTAGTCCATTTGTTAAAATTTTGAATCTAATGGTTATGCTGAATCCATAACTTGATACGGAGGAAATTGCCAAATGTTGCAGGTGAATGTTATAGCAGATCATCAAATTATATATGGGACTGATCTAGCAGCATTCTTGCATAATACCCTAGCTAAGATAATTGAAGACCCTAAAGATCTCACATTCTAGGTTGCTTGCAAATCTGGTGAACTCTTTAATTTTGGGTAATCTTCATTTTTGATTCTCAACAGTTAATAGAGTCTTCAAATTATGGTATATATGGAGCAGCAGAGGTGGACACTAGTATTTCCATAGTTCTTTCCCATTTGCCAATTGGCTTTTTCCGTGCCATCTGATTAATTGATCATTTGGTCAATTTCCAACTAATCAAAGTAAAACACAACCTTAGACCTACTAAAACAAAGTCAACACTGATATTGATGATTGTGTCAATAATTCACCAACCTTCCTAGTGATAGAAATGCCTACTTGCAACTCAGTCTTCATTTCATATATGCAAGTAGCATAGTTGCATTTCTGAGTTTTGTAATCATGTTTCTTCAACAGCATCCATATGGTTTAGGGTGGTAGAAATCTCAATTTCTCACATAACTCGCTTCACAATCCAGTAGTCTGTATTCCTTTTAATTTTTTTTTTCTATGTATTCAGTAGTATATCTTCACAATTCATCTCTTCCTTTGTTACAATCAGTAGTCTGTACATTTATTGCAGAGTGTGGCCTTGGAGTGCTAGACTTGGAGGCTATAATCAGTTGCTAGTGGTTAAGTGAACATGAGTTATGGGGAGGGATAGGAGTATTTTCTCTAAGGTAAAAAAGTCTTGCCATGGTAGGAAACTTAACCTGGATTTCATGTTTCCCTCCTTTTTCCAAAATAATATGTTCTCATCTTGTTTTACTAATCATCTGGATAAATTATGTGCAGGGAATCCTTGTTTTTGCATCTATAATGGCTACACTTGGACTGTAGATTATTCTTGAATTTGTGCGTTCTCTGCTATCAGATGTGAGCATCCTTCCACGCAAGTCTTTTTATTTGGTTTTCTTCCTTGCCTAAAAGCTTGAAATTAACATCATCTTGGTGAATTTATTAGGCATGAAAAGAATAAATGAGTTGTTGGATTTGCTTGAGTGTTGACACGATCTCTTTTTATAATGGACTATTTATAATTGGATTCGTTTGGTGAATTTATATGTAGTCTGTAGCTGCTACAGTTGAATTGATGTTGTGGCTGATCAGTTGCTGTGGCTGATCTATTGCTGCTGATGCGGCTAAGCTAGCAGAGCTGCTGCTGCTGCTCCTGAACCAGCTGATGCTGGTGCTGGTGCTGTTGAACCATCTACTGCTACTGTTGCTGCTAAATGGCATGTCACCTCCATCTTCTTTGGGTGTAAGGCCATTCTGGTGATGTTGAGCTTGAGAATGAATTTGTGACAAAATTATGAAAGGTTCTTCCTTCTGTTCTCAAGGATGTAATCGAGAATGGTGAAGAACATGGGTGGAATGTGGTGCATAGGCTAGTAATTACCGTAGTATTCTTTTCAATTTGATAAATATGCTGGCTATGTTGTCTTTACTGAAATTTCTGGGGATGGAAAGCAATAAAAATGGTATGTGAATTGACAACTCTCGTGGAATTATTCTTGAAGCTGCTAATATATTTGAGGTTAATAAAATGACAGAACATATGCATCTAGTTGATGAAAATGTGACCACCTATGCATCCAAAACATGCTTTTTGTCCAATCTTTGGATGCAAAACCTATAAGTATGTTTTATTCTTTCTGGTGGAATGAAGTGGATGGCTATTGAGCTCAATCAAAACTCAAAAAATCATATGTTAGCTTTTTTTTCTTCTCTTGGTTTTGTATAAGTGGTAGGTGTAGGCAACACTTGGATGATTGTTAAATAGGTTATAAAAAATGAATAGTCAAGATCAGGTGAGGACAAAATCCTCTTTTACTGTGCTTCGATTTTGATTTCAATGACTTTGACTTTGATGTACTTTTTTGTCCGATGGTTTCTGTGATACAAGATTTGCCTTAGTGTTATAGATGTCAGCTTCAGTCCTAGAAGAAGTTGCAATTTCAGACTAAAGTTCCTATTAAAATTTCTTACCAAGTTTTAAAACATAAAAGAGAAGATAGTTTTGCTGCTGATTTTAGAAGGCTAATGTTGTTGGAAGGAATATTGATTGGATGGTGGAGGTGTTGTCATTTTTTATTTTAGATGAACTGAAAATAAAATTTGGTTGGATTGATCAGATGTTGCTGCTGTTAGATGAAGTTCATGGGATGATGTTTTTCAGAAGTGGCTACTTTAGATATTGATTTTAAAAATCAATGAGGGGTAGATCTTGAGTTAGAGATTTTCAAACTTTGAATGGAGATCTCATTATCTTCTATTTTCAGAATGAAGATCTTTAATATCCCTACTAAATGCTTACTCCTGGTATCAAGTCCCTCATTTCAATTTCATGATTGTAGAATTTTTTATGTTGGTTTGGGTTTCTTAGATTTACTCAGAAGGAGATTTGGTTTGATTGGTCAGAAGATGTTGCTAGATCATGGGTGATATTGGTTGGAGATCAGTGGTTGACTTATTTTGCATATGCGTCGACTGATAAATGAGTTGTTGCTTGGTTTAGAAGATGCTATTGTTGTTGTTGCTGTCTTTACTCATGAAAGATGGTTGAAGATGGTTTGCTTGGTGATTCTTATTGTGTTACAGCTACATAAAGTGGTGCTGCTACTGAAGTTTATTACTGATGCTTGTAGATATTTTCAGGGTTGAGTATATATCTGAGTTGCTGTGGCAGATCTGTTACTGCAGCAGAGCTGCTACAGCTGAACTAGCAGAACTGCTACTCCTGAACTACCAGCAGCTGCTGCTGAACCACCTGCTGTTGCTGAACCAGCAGCTGCTGCTATGCAACTATTTCTGAATGTTGCTACTAACCTATCACAATCAGCCAATAGAGGAAGATGAGTAGAACGGCTCAAGAGTTAAAGGCCAAGGAGGTATCCTGATTAATTATCCTGTACCTATGAGAACGGCTGCATCCTTTTTCTCCCATTTCCAATTTTTAATAGTACCTTGATTTTTTTGCATTCGCTAGAATATTCAGTCATAACAATGGATTTTCTGCGGCTATGACAAAAGTCAACTCCCAATCGCAACACAAGGAAATGAGGAAGCAGACATAACAAGACAGGCTTCTTGAATTGTTGGTCTTCAACTTTATTTTGAATTGTTGGTCTTCACAAGGAGAATTTTGCATAGCTAAAAAACATCTTGGGCTTCTAAATAAGGAGGATGTGAAGCCCTGAAGAAGCATTGTAATGTGGGATGGATGCCAAAGTTTTATGATTTTCTAGATGATTTCAGTTGGATTGATGAAGTGCTTCATAATTTAGGATCCTCATATTTTTTTTTCTATATTTTTATTTTCTTTTCTCTTGTATTACCCTTAAGAGGGAAATATGTACTTTGATGATGTGGGAAGTCAATAAAAAAGATTTCGTACTTGTGCTCCTATGTTTTGCACTTGTTAAAAAATTTATTTCTTAGTAAATGATAAAATTAAGTCGTATAGGCATCAATAAAGTAAATCAATAGTGGCAATTAAATGACAAAAGAAAGTGCTACTAAAGTAAATAATTGTGACGATTTAGTGGCATAAGAAAGTGCCATTAAAGTAAATCAATAGTGACGATTTAGTGACAAATAATTGTTGCTAAGTAATATCAATAGAGGCAATTAAATGGAAAAAAAAAAGTCACTAGAGTAAATAAATAGTGGCAATTTAGTGACAAAAAAAAAGTCATTAAATGATGGATATAGTGACACTAATAGCGACAATTAAATTGCCACTAATATAAATCAATAGTGGTGAAATAGTGGCAAATAAATTACTTCTGTAGAAGATCATTAGTGACATTATTTGCGGTAATTAAAGTGCCACTAATATCATTGATTTAGCAGCAATTGTACAATTGCCTCTAACCTTTTAGTGATGCTAATGAAGGTGACAATTAAGCAGCAATTATTTTAAGTGTCGCTAATTATAAATAGTGGCAAATATTAAATGCTGTTAAAGACTATTTTTTTGTAGTGTATGTATATATGTGTGTGTGTGTGTGTGTGGATATATGCGAGTATGTTGTGTATAAGTGTGTGTATGTGAGGGTGAGTGACGGAGCGTGTGTCAGAGTAAGGAGAGAGGACGAGTGCAAGTGAGAGGGAGAGGGAGTGACCGGAGAGAGTGGGAAAGAGAGACAATGTGGGAGTGCTTGAGAGTGTGTATGCGTGAGTGTGAAATCAGGAAAGTGAAACTTTCTGGTCAGAGATTGCACCAGCTAGTGCAAGATGAGAGAGAACTTGAGAGGGGGTGCGTGGGTGACCACTTTTTTTTTGTGTGTCATTGGGTAAGTGAGAACGAATCCGGTGACCAAGGGAAAAATGAAGTGCGATATTCGCACTGTCGCAAAATAGAGGAACACGAAAAACAGAGTTCATGCTACTACGCTAACGGTGGAAAAATAAAATAAAATAAAAATAGCAAACGTGAAGCCACCACGTCCACCTGCTCATGAAAGAGCTGGACGGTGGTGGAACTCACCGTGGTGGTTGCGACCACGGTGAGCTTCTCCCTTTCACACAACGTAACCTCTCAACTTGTGAGAGGCAGTAATGTCTAGGAAAGGAAGAGAGGGAGAGAGGAAGGGGGAGAGTGGTGTGGTCGACTAGAGGATGGAGGTGCAATTGTGAGAGAGTGTGTGTGTGCGCTACTATGGTTGTGGTGGTGAGGGTGGAGGTGGGTGCCGACGTCCTTGCATGGGGGGTTGGGTACTGTTATATAGGTAGGGATGGGATGGAGGGAGTGGGGAGCAAGCCAAAGATATTTTAGGATATTTGTGTGTTTTGTGGTTAGATGCTTAGGTTTCTAGAAAATTATTGTAGATGGTGTATGTGGTGTTGTGTTAGGTAGAAATGTGGTGGAAATGAAGTGGGATTAGGGATCAATTTCTCTCTTTATCTTCCTCTCCATAAAATGCATGCATGCATATTTACAAAATGCATAAATATCTACCTAATCTAAATAGTAAAGTTAGGAAATAGCATAAGATGGATTAATTAGCGGCATGAATTGCTGCGCAATCAATGGGTTCTAATAAAACTAGGACTAAGGTGGATGGTTACGACCATTCTTTATGGAATCATCGACTGAAGGAGGGTATTAATATAAAGGTCAGAAATACGTTGCCCCATCCATTCCTTTCCCGTTGCCAAGAATAGGCACTTCTAACAAATAAGACACTCGATATCCTCTTAAACATCACTAATCCCTAATAATGCCTCGTGAATAAAAATGTGCATATGTGTTACATTGCGTTGTGTTGGTGTGTGTGTGTGTGTATAAGAAAAAAGAAAATAAATTCGAAAAAGAAAGTGTTGAGTTGTGTTTATTTCAAGCACATTGAGGCAACAATACCTACTACCATTAGGATCCACCAAATATAGTCTTGACTCACTTTTTCTATATTTCTGATCGCCCAAATACTGGTTGAGGATTTTCAACTTAGTTATAGGGTTATTAGAACTTAATTAAAGTGTTAATGCCTCGTGAGACTACCAAATATTAAGTATATTTACAAATCTGGTAGGATTGTGAGCTCGAAGAGAAATAAGAGAGAGAGAGAGAGAGAGAGAGAGAGAGAGAGAGAGAGAATGAGTATAAAGGAACTAAGAGAGTACAGTTTCTCCACCTTTCTCTAAGTTGATTTATTTGATAGTCTGGAAATCTAGGTTCTGTAGTACTAGTCTATATGTAGCACCAGAGGAGTGTGAGTCACCAAATACAAACCCATTTAACTCAAACATCTTCTACCTAAGCCAAAAGCTAGGGTTGAAATTACAGATTATTTTATAACCCCGAGGGAAGAAGTTTGCCTATCCCAATAGAGTTTTACTAAGAGTCAAGTACGAGTTGTAGATGTGGATTGACTTTTCACTTGGATCCATTACATAGCTATAACACTACACTTTCACGATTATCTGGATTTCTAAATTTTTTGATGAAAACAAAAGAATTAGATCTCTAGGCAAACTCTTGATAGAAATTAGTCATTTAGGATCACTTTACACTTAGTCTTGCATTTACTAGGACTAGCAAGATTTAGGCATGAGGGTGTGATTGCGTAACAATCATTAGACCTAATTTACTTGAATTAAGTTAGATCCTACCTTAACTTAAGAATAATGCATGCATGAGTAGCATATTTTGCATCATAGTTGATTTGTTAGCTTTCTAAATAATAATGTTATTTTATGCTCTAAGTGAGAGGCAATATTAATTGCTGATGATTCAAGGCTGCAGATGATAAATCCGACCATATAGATCTGATCAGGACGACGATTAGAGTCCGACGCTTCTAGAATCGTCTTGATCAGACTTCCGTAGCATCACATTCAGTCCATGGAAGATCAAAGGGTAAGGGGCAAAATAACACAAATCCAAACCTTAGATGCTAAATCTGATCACATGGATGGATTCAAATCAACGATTGCAGTCTAACAATGCAACAATCAACTCAATCGGAGCCTTGTAGCATCAACTGCAAAGGCAGGAAGATGGACGGTTAGGATGGCGCCACGTGGCGGCATCCCAATCGCCCCCTACTGCACCCTCAGCCACTGAAGAGTGAAGCAGGGCCATTGGATTGTCATCCAACAACCACCGTTGAGCCACGTCGCCCGCCTTTTTGTGCTTCATCAAGGGAGAACCAATCTTAGCTGTTGGATCTCCATCCAACAGCTGAGTGCGGCTGCGCAAGAAAACAAAACCATGACAATCCACAGTCATAGCACATTGGTCACTACCTTCGAAATGCGAAGTGCAGGTGACCATTCAAGATGTGGAACACTGAAATTAGAGGTGGTGAAGCATGCGCATGAAATTGCGTCATGCGATGGAGATTGAGCGGCGAGCTGTGTTGTGTGTGATGGTGCTTTAGATTAGGTGGTGCAGTGGACGCGCGAGATGATGCGTGGTTGTATGCACTGTTACACGCGGTAGGGTGAGGTGGTGCGATGTGCGTTTTAAGTCATCCAATCGTAAGATCGGACGACTGAATTCAAACGCGCGCGCGGGGGATGATCGGTAAGGCGGCAAATCGAGCGGCGCTGGAGGAGCCACGTGTCACATTCTGGTGCGAGCCATGTAATGGAGCGATGGAGGGTCTATTGAGGCGCGATCTGAGCCGTTGATCTCTCGATCGATGGATTTGATTGATCCAAGGGTGTTGCATAGTTTGGGGGCCCAAAATACCTGCTTTGCCTCTCATTTTAGCTATAAAAAGAACCTCAGAGCCCCAGTTTGAGAGGCAATTCCACCTGCACACATCTCCCGCTCCTCTCTCTCTGTAGCATCTCTATTTGACCTTCTTCCCGGTACCCTGGATCTGAAGCTCTGCCCAGTTTCCTACATGCATCCCTCGAGCGGTTCTGCTCTTCGTCTCTCTTTCTTTCTCTCTCTCTCCTCTTTCTTTAGTTTAATTGCTTTGATTCATAGTTTATGTGTAAAAATTTTTGCAAGTAGCAATAAAGAGTTTGATTCAATTGATATCTTGTCTCTCTTTATGTGCTTTTATTAGATTAGATTGGCTAGTATGGAAGGCTTTAAGAATCTCGTTTTGCCTCCCTGCGAACAACTCAAGACTTACCATTTTCTGATCTATAAATTTATTTTGCCTTGACACGATTTGCAACTACAACGATAAACGTAGAAAATCTTTTTATGCATTTCCCGGCGAACAATGCCTCTAGATCCAGTGGCTGCTAGATGTTGTCGGGGGTCTCGTCATCGAGGGGGATGCACCAAATTTACCATTTGCTCCTAAATATATTAAAAAATATTATTATAATATATATGCAAAGTTATAAATTTTTTGAGTTTAGGAAACTTATGTGTCTCTCTTGGTATGTCTCATGAATCCACTTACGAGCACCTTTAGCTGCAACTTTACTGTGGGTGACCTTGTAGATATCTATCCTAGTCATCTCTCTCCCATCATATATAGCGGATTGATAATATGAAAATGATACAATTATATTAAGTTATAAATTAAATAATATTCAAGCGCAATGTAGTTATAATACTTACATAACGGCTCTTGACTGTCTCGATGCTCCTTCGACCCAAACAATGGGTCTATGGTGGAGCTTTGACCCTATTGGCCTTATTTTTCATTGCTTGCTCCTGTAATAAAAGCATATTTATGTATAAATTAATAAAATCAATAATATTTTTTTATGAATTTAAGATATATGAAATTAATAGAAACATTTTTAATTGATTACTAACCTTTGCTTTGGGATCTAGCCAATTCTTACATGCCTTCTTCCTGTTGGTGCAAGAGCACCTCGATCATTGATTTTGATGATAACCAAATACTTATTTAACATTTACATTTGAGTTTATAAGTTTCAAGATAAATGCAAATGGATACAAGTGTGAAGGAGCTCAAGCTTGCATCCAAGGCAGATTGGAGGAGCTTGATGGAGGAGATGGAGCTTCACGTGGAGCGAAAGCGTGAAGAACAAGAAGAATAGGATAGACATTTTGTTCTATGTATTTTGTTCTTATCGTTATGTTCTTTTATTTCTTAAAAGATTGTTAAAGAGCTCCAAAGTATCATACCATAGTCTTAGGATCACTTATACAACCTTAGGATACTTAGACATATTAAGAAAATCAATGTAGAAACTAAATAGCCGGATAGACATCCAATCTGCACATCAGACGTCTAATCTTGGACTTTAAGATGTCTAACTATTTTATCAGATGTCCAAAATACTTAGGCTAGAAACCTAGTCTCTGTCTACCACCTTCAAATGTCCAATCCATAGTCCAGACGTCTTAGAAGACATCTGAGGACCTTGCCAGACGTCCAACTAGAGGGTCGTTGGCTTATCAGACTTGATCTTAGAGGATTAGGTGTTAATCTGATTTACATCTACTTTCAGACGTCCATAGAGCATCCCAAACGTCTGATAAATAGACGTTAGGCTAAGATCTGACCCAAATCACTTTTGTCAGACCTCATAGTCGTTTGAGTCTCGAGAAATCAATTCCCGTAGAGAATCCTCTTTCCAGACGTGCAGACTTATTGCCAGATGTCCGACCTGTTGTTTGTGCAACAAAACTCGAGATCCCTGTTTCGATCTTGTCAAAACAGAAACCAACCCATCTTAGAGTTAGACTCTCGATTATTTGTCTAGATGTCTCATATTTGCTTATTAGACGTCTGTCTTGATTCAACACTGACCAGAAGATCAACCATTCTAGATTAGATGACCGACCATCAAATTAGATGATGACCCAGACATCTGACCATAAAACCAGACGTCCAATAACCCTATCAAAATAATAAATGATCCTGATTTTGGTGAGATTTTGGACCACACTCTTGAGCCTTGTTCCTAACGGCTACAAGAGACTTCCAAGGCCTTCCAAAGCCTTCTTAGGACCTCTATAAATAGAGGAGCACCCTTCCTAAGCTAAGTACACCTTGAGAGGCTACTTCCATATCTTTTGTGTCCAAGAAGAGAAAGATCAAAGAAGAAGTGCTCTTGCTCTCAAAGCTTCCAATCAAGAGCTCCGTTACTCTGCGTAATCACGCCTATGCACTTCCTATTAAGGGAAGATTTTTTGCCTATAGTAGCATAGCCTTATATTTACTTTGTGACTCTATTGGTTGTTATTTTTCTCTTTTCTTTTGTGGTTGGGTATTCGCTTTGCGAATTCTCATCTCTTTCGAGAGACAAAATATTCCTCGTGAAGAGGAGGTGATTTGAGGTATGCTACTCTCATTTAAAGTAGTGTGGTTGTATTGAGGTTGAGTCACCCTCATTTAAGTGACTCGGATAGTGGATTTAGTCAACTAGGTTGATCGGGAAATCCTAAACCGAGAGGTTTAGGTGGTGGTTTTTATCCGGATTTGGGTTTTCACCTAAAAATCATTGTGTACTTGTGAGATTGCTGATTGTTTACATTACTTCCACATTATTTTCCTTTATCATGCTCAATCTCACCCCCCTCCGCTTAGGGAATCTACACTTCCAATGTTTAGGCATGACATCAGGGGGACAATTCTCCATTGCCTCCTTAGGTGAACTGCAGTTTGAGAAAAACTAAATACCAAATATAAAATGTTAGAAATAATATATGAAATCATGTACATAATAAAAATGTAAATGTTTAAAAATTGTTACCTTTCTCTTGCTCTCCATCCTCCAATCTCTGTGGAGTTTGGTGGCATGCCTAAGGTTATATTGGGAGGCATTAGGGTTGTCACCCCAATCGTAACTCGCCTACATTTATTTTAGAAAAATATATCAATCTTACTTGAAAATAATTTTAAGATAAAGTTATAAAAGAAATATTTAAGATACATGGAATTACCTTGAACTGTCGGAGGAACTACCTCTTTAGCTTTGCGGGCACCTTCCTCGAGTTGAAGTAGCACATGGGCATGATGGACTTAACGATTGTACCCACTCGACTGATGAAGCTATGATAATTCTCCACCTCTCCTATGGTTCTAAGTCTGATCGTTATTCTCAGGCCCTCGGGGATACGCTGGAGATCTAGATTCTTTATCTTCCCCCATCCTCTTCTTGATTTACCTGCATAGACATTAATCATATTCGTTATATATATCTAAAGTTATAATAAACTTTAAAATATAGAAGTAATTTACTTCTTAAAAGTACAGGAGTTCTTACCAGCACTTGTACCCATTGCTGTCTGGTCTACATGTATTGGGGACGTACCCTCCACCAGCTTATCCTCCGCCTCCTCCCCTTCCTCCTCTCTCTCCTCTCCCTCCACATCATCGTTCTCATCCTCGTCCTCCTCATCTGATGCTCCATAATCTGCATCATCTTCTACTTACTCTGGTAAAGTAGGAGCAATCTCCTTCTTTTCCTTCCCCCCAGCATATAGTAAACGTGCCAGGTCCCCGGGTCGTACAAAACGTGACTGGGGGGAGAGCCTGGTGCTGGGGTGGTGGCTAAGCCTGTTGTCGGGGGGTGGCTGAGCCTAAGGAGATGGGTTGGGCTGGGTGGATGGCTGTCTTAGGGGACCCTTTTTTTTGGGTTTTTTCCTAAACCCGTTCATCTATAATAAGAAATAAATGCAATAATTAATGTAGTTGAAAATAATATATAAATCATTAATGAAAAATATTTTGCTAACATTAAATAATTTTTAAAAATTTCGACAGAGTTTCCCCTTAAATTTGGAGGTTTCTTTTTAAACCTGCATTTTTAAATGAAACCAGCATATAGAAATTGCTATTACAAAGAAATGTTGGGTACTCCAACTTATACAAGTAAACTAAACGAAATATAACATGATACTAGATGATGGAAATTTTTACAATTGAAGCTTTTACATACACACACATACATACACGCACACACACAATCTCCATTTTCATCCTACCATCCACGCCACTCCACCTTCATCTCCATCACCAACTCATAGCCAACACCTCCACCTTCACTTCCACCATCACATAGCCGTGCCCTTCACCATCACTCCACCATCATCTCATCATTCATGCCCAACACCTATGACACACCAAACACCTCTCATCTTCACCACACTCTACCATCATCTCATCAACACCTCCCTATCCACTATCATCTACCTAGCCTTATTAACTCTCATATCTATCATCCTATCCACTTAGCCGTGCCCTTATCCATATTCCAATATCTCCCTATCCACTCCATAACCACCACCATCACCATTATCCACCACTTCAACCAAATGGCCTCCAATCCCCTTAGCCAACCACCTAATAAGCCTTCCATTCCCAATATCCATGACCACCCTCATCTCTACTTTCATTTAGCTATCCATATTCCCCATAACATCGACTCCTTCAAAATTCACACACAAGAAATCGTCATAACTTGCATAGCACACAAGTGGGTACACCCCACATCCATTCAAATAAAATAAATAAAGCAAACTAGTGGGTATACCCCACATCTAAAATGAAGCACACAAGTGGGCACATCCTACATCCATTCAATGAAATTAATTAACTACAATATGTGGGCGCACTACATATCTAACTAAAACCTATATTATCAATTAAATAAATTAAAAGCATCAAAATTATACCTCTAAGTAGTACAACTTCCAAGAATGTCCATCAACGATAACTTGTAATTTTAAAAACAAAAGTAATTAAATGACACATTATTATCTTATTAAAATAATTTGAATAAATAAATAAAAAGTGTAGTGAGTAAGAGTAATATATTTTAAACATGTGTGCGTGATTAGTTTTAAGTTTTAGTATTTCTAGTGTATAGAAAAAGCCAGTAGAAGTTTAGGTTTCTTCAAATTGAATATGAATTTGATTTAAACAAAATAAATTGAATATGAATCATATTTTTCTATTTAAACTTCCAATTCATGTTCTATCATCCCTATTTGACTCTTGAGTACATACGATAGCCTAACTACGAAATATCTAATACTTGGGTTATACAACTTTTTTGAGTAAATAAAATAGAAATAAAACAAAGCAAAGAAATTGTTACTAACCTTAGATATCCACATCTATTACATTTGAATCCATATGACCTTATATTAATTCTTAGTATGCTTCATTTTGTGTATCAAAATGATTGCGTGGTACTATTCTTATTAGTATAACCCATCTCCTTTGGCAATTATTGGGGATGTAGAAAACTTGTGCTGCTTGACATACAATGCGAATGATTCATCAGACTGAAGAATTTGACGATTACAATTTAAACTTAAGAAATTATGTTTTTTTGTCAATTTTGAAACCAATGCTCTCTTTAAAAACATCAAACAATGACATTTAAATAGGATAATTCTGTGATCATATCTGAAGCTGATATCCACAATTTCTTTGATTTCACCATAGTATCCATCATCAACAACTCTGGCTTGTTGTGTAACCTTTTTATCATCAATTTCTTTTATTCTGAATCTTAACCCATTTATTATATACCCAGAGTGTTAATGTGCATAATGTAATGGCATATCGGCAAGTACATCAAAATTTGATATCCATCGTGGGTCTTTATCCTCTTTTAATTGATTAACTTAGTCTTTAAACCAATCCAAGAAGTCAAATTTGGATGTCCTTGAATGAGATTATTGTTCGAATTCCTCATAGAATGGATCAATTTTAGGAATTTGTTTTAAAATATATAGATGTGCCCAACGTTTGTCAATTTCTGAAATTGCCTTGTACTCTATATGAAGAATCGAACTTCCTTTAATATCAAAACCTGATAAACGTTCTTCATCATTGTTATTGTATTCCCTCTCATAGTTCCTTTGAAGTTTATTAAAGCAGTTGTCTGTTTCATTCATGTACATGGAGGTAAAATTTATACACTCCACGAGATAACCTTCTATAATTGAACTTTCCGACTTTGCTTTGTTTAAGATATAATCTTTTAGCTTGTTCAAAAATCAGGATACATCCATCTGAATTGTATAGGTCCACCAATTCTTGCTTATTTACAATATGCAACGTGAGATGAACCATTACATCGAAGAAGACTGGGGAAGAATCTGTTCCATTTAACAAAGAGTAATGATTATTTGTTTATCCTAGTGATCCAACGTATCATTTTGTAGTATCTTTGAACAAATAGCTTTGAAAAATCTGCTCATCTTTGTGAATGAATCAACAACTGGCTTAGGTAGTGTCCCTTGTATCGCGAGTGGAAATAATACTTGCATATAAATGTAGGGGTTATAACTTTTCAAGCCAGATATCTTTTTTCTGCGCCTCATTCACACAATGAAAAAGTTGCGACGAAAAATCATCTGGCACCCAGTCGATTCTTTTGGTCCTGATTTAAGCTGTAAATAGCAAGTAGGAAGTAGCCATTCTCCTCATGAATATGCAGCTCCGGACGTATCTCCAAACTCTACGTGTCTTTTCTCATTTTCACCATGTCCTTTGGATCATTGGTTAGATTTAATAGGTCTAAGATGTTATCTATCACATTCTTTTTGATGTGCATAACATCTAAATTATGACGTATTGTAAGATCTTTTCAGTATGGTTGCTCCATAAAGAAAATGATGTTCTTTCGAAACCCAGAATTTCTCAAGGCCATCTGGTTTTGTTTAAGTGGTTGACCCAAATGTATCTCACTCATTTCTTATAATCTCTCCATTATAACTTGATCTGATAACCTGATAGAATTTGTACTAAGTTTATTCTTTGGATTTTTCTTTTAATACCGACACATCCTGCCATCAAATCTACCCCTGAACTGTGACGTTTGCCATCTATGTTCAATTGGAATAAATCTACGATGCCTTAAGTAATAGAACTTCTTACTTTTCAGTAGTCACGGGTGATGAGTATCTTCCATACAGACTGGGTAAGCAAGCTTTCCTTTAGTACTCCAACCTGACAAATTTGTGTACGCTGGGAAGTCGTTTATGATCCATAACAATACTGCATGCATATTGTAGAATTCTCTCTTTTCTGCATCATACGTCTTCACGTCAGTGTACCACAATTGTTTTAGTTCATCGATTAATGGCTGGAGATAAACATCTATTGCGTTTCATGGTTGTTTTGGACTAGGGATTAATAGGGTTAGCATCATAAATGATGATCTCATACACAACTAGAGAGGTAAGTCATAAGTGACCATTACCACTGGCCATACACTACAAGAAATCAAGCTTTTAGTGGCAGATATTTACCAGCGGTTATACATAACTAATGGGAATTCAAATATTTGCCAACGATTATTTTAGAATCGTTGGGATATCTAAACTATATCTATTGCCGTTGGTTCTAAACCTCTAGCGTAGATGAATTGTCATTCCTATACTCTAAATTAACCTTAACAATGTGCCACCGACTTACCCTAAACCCTCACCCCATCCAATCTGACGGTTCCTCACCACTCACCTAAAACCCTCAACATCGCAACTGACCCTCATCCTCACCATCCTCACCATCGACGCTTCCTCACCATCCTTACCATCGCAGCTTCTTGACGCTTCCTCCTCTTCCTCACCATCGTTCGACCTTTGGCATCCTCCGTCGTCCTCATTGTCTGCAACCACCGTCCACCATCGTTCGCCAATGTTGAACATCTGCGACCATTGTCGATCGTCCACCATCGTTCATCGTCATCGTTTCTTGCTTCATTGTCGTCGTCGATTGATCGTCCACCATCACTTCACGATGGTAACCCTCTTCCTTCTTTCTACCAAACCAAACCTTCGACAATTGGGGATGAGTTTCTAGCATCGCTCGTGCGTTCCCTTTCTCACAAAATCTATTCAAAATCATCTTGATTGGGGATGAGTTTCTTTTCTCACGACCTTCCCTTTCTCACCTTGTCTCATCTTTCGTCATCCATAATTATGTGGATCGACAAGACGTGGTGAGCGAGTGTGGCGAGGGATAGTGGTGAAGAAGGAATATCCCCTGTTGATGTTTAGCAAAAGGTTAGCTTAAACCCTAACCCTTCACATGAATATCCCCTGTTGAGATTGCTCGATATTTTTGATACTGTGATGCTTCACACACAACCCTTGCCCAATTATGGATAGCAGGATAGATTTAGTGTCTAGCATTATAAACTCTTGTCATAGGAAGAACCTTTCTTGGGAGTCATGAACAGTAGTTAACAAGGGGAACTTACCAATTTTTGATGGTATTTGTTGGCTATCATGCCCTCAGTTGCTGATAAATTTCTTGCAAGACTGGGTGATGGAGCTGTTTTTCATGTTTAGCATGATGATTGGACATCTTTTTTCCCTAAAAGAAATATCTAAATTCTTTGCTTAGGGACAAACTGAGATGAGACCCTTGTGCTCTCTTCCTAGTACATGTTCAGGGTGGGTGGAGCCTTTATTTTTTGTGATTAGAGTGTGGAGGATTTTTTTTTATTGAAGTGTGTGGACAGCTTTTTGAAGCTGCAGGAGGATCTCTTTCATGTTTGCCCTATTAAGCATGGTGATTGGGAGTGGGAAGATGGACCTTTTTTTGTTAGGTCTGCTTATAGGAGCTTTCTCCAACCTCTGCATAATGTGGATGTGGACCTTCTTAGGGATTACTAACTTATCTAGAAGAGCAAAGCTGTGACAACTTTTAAATTTTTTGCTTGACTATTGTTGAGATTTACGACAATCTAAAGCATGGAGTCTTGTAGGGGCTGTATGTGGCCTTGGTCTACTGATTGCAGATCAGGAAGTCAGTCTATAGATTGAGGAGGGACCTCTGCAGAAGGTAGCTAGTCTACTGGTGTTGCAGACTGAGTACCTGACCAAGTGCCTGACCGGTTTGCAGTGTGCAGACCAGTCTGGTGGGATGAAGAAAGGCCGTTTGGGCTGCTGAACTGCCTGCAGGGGCTTGGAGAATGGCCGGTCTAGTGGCTGGCTGGTCTTGTTGGATGCGTACAGGTCTGCAGGGATTCTCCTAGGATCGGCTGCTATTGTTGAGAGAGGAGAGGAGCTCAATGGTTGGAAGAATTTTATTATTTGCTCAAATAAAATAAGGTGGGAAGGCTCTCTATTTATAGAGAGTACATATCCCAACAAATAAAGCAAGGAATAAAATCTTGTTTCCTAAAGAGATAAAATCTGTTCTCATTTAGAAAGATTTTATCTCTGAATAAAACCGAATCCTACAACTTAATTCCTAAGAAACCAACTACTAAAAATAGATAAGCACCAAATTAGTGCACCAAACTTGGTCCCCATGGCCAATATGTCTCAATGCAAACATTAGCCATTTTTACTTGACACAGCATTAGGAGTGCTGCAACACATTTTTTCCACTCATCCATTTCACAATATGAAGTTCTTACAATCCTTTAAGACTTACATCTCGCCTTGAGTTTAGCTATTGACTAGACCATAATTACTAGCACCGCTACTGAACCATTAGCCAAATATCAAATCACTTGCAACCTCAATGGCAATCAAAGTATATTATTTTGAAATGTCAGTCCTTGCTTAAATCAACCCACTCATTATCTATTTCCAAGGTTCCTCAATCGGATGTTCTTTATGCTCATAATTTGACATTCCTGTGTTAATACTGGTGCCTATGGTTTTTGATTGTGACACAATTTCCCTTGTACACTCTGAGGTTGCAATGAACTTAACTTTTCATCTTTAAAACAAAAAAAAATCAAGTGAGAAGCTTACACGCTTACATGGTATTATCATGATTCTGACGATAGTTCAGCAAAAAGGTTCTGACCAGAAATAAGACCAAAGCAAACCTGAAAGCTCAGCTTACTTTAACATGGATATTTGGCCTCAATCAGATTTATCCTCGACCATTATCAAGCCGATTTTAAGTTCCACGCTATCTAAAAGGACCATCCAGAACATCTGGGGTTTTCAATAGAAAAGAAGCCACTCTTGCGTAAAAAACTTTACCATGCATAATCACATAAGCAATTCTTATGTGAGCTACACTTGGAACTGGTGGCGGTGGTGCTTGGTAGTCCCAACCAGAGGGAGCTACACTTGGAACTGGTGGTGCGGTGGCGGCATCCCATCCATCTACAGTTGCAGGTGCAGGTGTTGCTCAAAAACCAAAAAATAATTACTTGATAAAATCAAAAAACTTGAAAGGAAATAAGATGATGCATGGGGGAAGGAGTGACACCATTATGATACAGACCAATACCCCAACAATGCAGTAACTGTGAAGGATGGTTTTGGGCAAACGACTAAAAAAAAAAGCTCCAATTGGGGGTTACACTTATTTTTTGAAGAGTTATAAATATGCATCACCTAAGGGTATACTTAGAAGTCATTCTGACTTTCACTACAATCAGAAACTCCACCATAATGGGACACTCAGAGACTCCTTGTAAAAAAAAAGTCATTTTCTATTAATTTTAATGATATTGTCTAAAAATCCAACCACATTGATGAAGTTGTGTGGATGGTCCAATTTAAGTAATACTTTGAAAAATTTATTGATTAGCTGATGCAAATATAAGATTTTTAAGCCAAGCTAATATTTATAGTCCCAATCCAAAAACTTATTGCAGTCAATCTGGAGATGTTGTAGCCACTTCTAATTACCATCTTAGTAGATGGTATTGCTGTCTACATAAGTAAATAAGGTCCAAAATGTTACCATACAGATGTTGGATGCCAACATCCTTTACTGATAATAATGTCAACACCATCTTACTAATTTGAAAGCTCCTTATTAGTTAGTTTCTTCCTCTGACTCTTTTTGATGTCCTTATTTCTCTCTTTTTCCACCACTTCCGCACAAGCTTTATTTAATTGTTTAATCAATTCTTCTCACTTCTTCTAGATATGTATTACTTCAGGTGTTGTTTACTGTAGGGGTACCCACTTTGTCTGTGAAACTCAAGATAATCCAAGCCAAATGAGATGCTCATCATGAGAGCATCTCTTGGCCATGGCTAGCTTTTGGTCGCGAGCTGAATGGGTTATCGATGCCATGGCCTTTGGATGTATGATCAATTCTAGCAAGGTTAGCGAATAATGACGTGATATATGATTTCCATAGGAAGAAAGTTGTGATAAGAAGAGGAGATGAGGGTGTAGATGAGAGGGTGAAGGGGGGTATTTATAACATAATTAGAGAAAGAGAGTTGAAGGGAGTTGGTTGATGGTTTCAGCTTGAGCTCCACCACCCCTTGTTTTTGGTGCTAATCCTACAAAGTTGTTCACGAAATAGTTGAGCTACCGCTCGTCCCAATTGAATGGTCCATAGGATTGGGAGTTAATTAAGCATTCTGGTTTGGCATGAAGATTGGACCAACCTCTTCTTTACTGTTACAGCAAACATACATGAAGATTGCCTGAAATTTTTGATTATATAAATTTTTGTTTGATTATACAAATTTTTGTATAATGAAGACTCTTTTATTAAAGATTTTTAATTCTAATGTTTTTTTGATTGATACCTTTTTAGGTTCTAATATTCTATTTCTATTTAAGGTTTCATCCACAAGACTTTGGACGTATCTAAGGTTTTACATTAGTCTCTACTCACATTTGAAGGTAACACCTGATCTTCTTATTATAGGTTTTAGGTTAATCATGAACCTTAAGGACAAAATACTTTCCCGTTCAATACTTGTGATCATGTTATAGGTGTTGGTGCTAGAGCACCACGATCATTTGTTTTGATGATAACAAAACACGTGTTATTTAACATTTGCAATTTGAGTCCTAGATTTCAGGTCAATTGCAAATGTGGACGTATTTAGACGGAGTTCAAGCTCGCATCCAGGACGGATTGGAGGAGCTTGACGGAAAACAGAGGAGGTTCGCGTGGAGCGAAAGATTGGAGATGGAAGACAAGAAGAATAGGATAGATTCTTTTTTATCCTTTCATGTATCTCTTGTATTTATTTTCTTGCTCTTTATTTTCCTTAGACATTATGTTAAAGAGCCTCAAAGAACCCTAACAGTAGTCCTAGGAACACCTGCACAACCCTAGGATACTTAGATTTTCTGTAGAACACTTAGAAAACCAATATAGGGTTCAAACAGCACTTCCAGACGTCTAATTCCCAAATCAGACGTCTGATAAAGAATTTTAAGACGTCTGACTGTTGTTTCAGACGTCTGATAACTGTTAGGCTGGACATAGTTAGTTCTGTCTGATGAAATCAGACGTCCAGACCTTAGACCAGACGTCTTAGGAGACGTCTGATGACTTTGCCAGACGTCCAGTTAGTGGACCGTTGGCTGGCTTAGAAGACGCTGAAGGATATGACCGTTAGAGCCTTATCAGACGTCCATAGGACTTTACAGACGTCTGATAAATGACCGTTTTGCCTCGGCTGACCCAAAATCTCTTCTCAGAGATTTTCTAGCCGTTGCAACGTTTGGAAATCAATTCCCACAGTAAAAGTAGGTTTCCAGACGTCCAGACATAGTACCAGACGTCCTGTATGTCGTCTGATGGACTTGCACAAAAACCCTGTTTAGATCTGATTCAAGTCAGGGAGAAACCCGCATAGAATCAGACGTCTGACCTTGAAATCAGACGTCTTAAAGTGGCCTTCCAGACGTCTGATGCCAGAGTTAGACGTCTGATAACCCTGTCAAATGCAATCATTGTCCTGATTTCGGCCTGATTCTCTTGGGCTTTGCACCCAACGGCTATGGAAGCTTTTCCAAGCCTTCCAAAGCCTTCCTAAGGCCTCTATAAATAGAGGGGAACCTTTGTAACACAAAACACACCTAGAGAGACATATACACACTAAGACACACACCTTGCAATACACTTTCAAACCTTTTGTGTCCAAAGAAAAGACTCTCTTGCTCTCCAAGCTCAAGCTCCATTTTCTTGAGAGCATTCAACCGTTGCGCACCCGCTCTCCCGGCGTTGTTAACGAGAGCGACGTAGCGCCATCGCGTGGCACACGCACCGCGTCATCGTCGACGCACTCCTTGCAAAGGGGAGTTTCCTATTTCCTATAGAAGCTAGGTTCAATTTTGTTGGCTCTATAGGACTGTTGTTTATTTTTGTATTTTGGTTGGGTATTCGCTTTGCGAATTCCCGTCTCCTTCGTGGGACAAAATCCTTCTCGTGGAGAGAAGGGGTTGAGGAACGCTACCCTCGTACTATAGCGTGGTTGTATTGAGGTTGAATCACCCTCGTTTAAAGTGATTCGTTTAGTGGATTTTGATCAACTTGGTTAATCGGAAAATCCTAACTCGAGAGGGTTAGGTGGTGGTTTTCACCCGGTTTGGGTTTCCACCTAAAAATCTTTGTGCACATTTTGTGATTGCTTATTTTGTGAGATTGCTTTATATATTTTCAATTCCGCATTTTTTTTACGTCACCCCTCCTAGAAGGGAACCTTCAATTGGTATCAGAGCAGGTCTCGCGAAATCGGCGTTACAAACCGCCGAAGATCTAGATCATGGAGGGAAGCTGTTCCACAAGTAGGATTTCGGAGGGACAGTCCACAACTCGTCCGCCCTACTTTGACGGGAACAACTACAGCTACTGGAAGCTGAGGATGAGGATGTGGCTTCAAGCCACAGACTTCGCTCTATGGGGACGTTGCGAAGCCTCATACGAGATCCCGAAGCGACCCCAAGGAGGTTACTCGCAGGTGCAGATTCTAGAGCTCTCACTCAACGCAAAGGCAATGAATGCCCTGTATTGCGCGTTGAGTCCGGAAGAGTTCGAGAAAATCCAAGAGTGCACCACCGCCCACGAGATATGGAGGAGGTTGGAAGGCACTCATGACGATTCCAGCTCGGAGGAAGAAGAAGAAGAAAAGGAAGAAACCGCTTGCTTTGGTTTCATGGCCAGAGGAAGCAATAGCGACAGCGACAGCGGAAGCGACTCCGACGACGAGGTAAATTTTGATTTACAAGAAGCTTTTAATGAATTATTCGAGATTAGTAAATCACTTAAAATAGAAAACAAAAGCATGAAGAAGAACCTTAGTTTTCTTAGAAGTGAAAATGATAGGTTAGAAATAAAGCTTAGGGACCTAGAAAGTAGCTCTAGTCCTAATAACCTGCTTTTAGAAAATAAAAATTTAATCAATGAAAATACTAAATTGATTGAGGAAAATAATAGTCTAAAATTAGAAATTTCAGATTTAAAGACTAAGATGGATATTATAGAAAAAGAAATCGCATGTCTTAGGGAAAATTCTAACAAATTAATCAACAAAGTTGATAATTTTTATAGCCCTAAGGTTGAGAAAGGATCTCCATCAAGGAGACCTTCTAACAAATCCGGATCCAAGCTCACTTGGATACCGAAGAAAAAATTAGAATCTTGTTTTGTAGGGTTCAGGGATGACTACAACATAAAGGACTGGACCTACAAACTAAAGGCTGGTCAACTCAAGTTGGGAGAACCAAGGAGTAGACCAAGGAGGAGAACAAGAAGATCGACGAGACGGCGAACAAACGACGGACCCGCCGCACGTCGACCACCAGATTGGAGACCGGCGCCGATGCCCGGGCCTCCAAGCTACGGATGGGAGCCCCATCCGATGTGGCATCCACCACCACCATTTGGGCCATTTTATTGGCCATGGTAGGTGAGGTAAAACCCTTTACCCTATCTTTTTATCAGTAGCATTTAGATAGGGGGAGTTAAAAATTTTATGAGCAAATTGTCAATTTTTAAGGGGGAGAAATAAGGTAGCTAAATTTCCTTTAGTAAGGGGGAGAAAAATAATAGCTATCTTGTTGTTACAAAAAGGGGAGAATATTACCTTTGTCAAAATAAATTCATAGAAGAGCATGTTTTAAGGGGGAATTATAGGAAATTTAAAATCAATCAAACCTTTTTGATAATGTCAAAAAGGGGGAGGATTTTTATGCATTATTATTTACGGTTTTGTCATCATCAAAAAGGGGGAGATTGTTGGTGCTAGAGCACCACGATCATTTGTTTTGATGATAACAAAACACGTGTTATTTAACATTTGCAATTTGAGTCCTAGATTTCAGGTCAATTGCAAATGTGGACGTATTTAGACGGAGTTCAAGCTCGCATCCAGGACGGATTGGAGGAGCTTGACGGAAAACAGAGGAGGTTCGCGTGGAGCGAAAGATTGGAGATGGAAGACAAGAAGAATAGGATAGATTCTTTTTTATCCTTTCATGTATCTCTTGTATTTATTTTCTTGCTCTTTATTTTCCTTAGACATTATGTTAAAGAGCCTCAAAGAACCCTAACAGTAGTCCTAGGAACACCTGCACAACCCTAGGATACTTAGATTTTCTGTAGAACACTTAGAAAACCAATATAGGGTTCAAACAGCACTTCCAGACGTCTAATTCCCAAATCAGACGTCTGATAAAGAATTTTAAGACGTCTGACTGTTGTTTCAGACGTCTGATAACTGTTAGGCTGGACATAGTTAGTTCTGTCTGATGAAATCAGACGTCCAGACCTTAGACCAGACGTCTTAGGAGACGTCTGATGACTTTGCCAGACGTCCAGTTAGTGGACCGTTGGCTGGCTTAGAAGACGCTGAAGGATATGACCGTTAGAGCCTTATCAGACGTCCATAGGACTTTACAGACGTCTGATAAATGACCGTTTTGCCTCGGCTGACCCAAAATCTCTTCTCAGAGATTTTCTAGCCGTTGCAACGTTTGGAAATCAATTCCCACAGTAAAAGTAGGTTTCCAGACGTCCAGACATAGTACCAGACGTCCTGTATGTCGTCTGATGGACTTGCACAAAAACCCTGTTTAGATCTGATTCAAGTCAGGGAGAAACTCGCATAGAATCAGACGTCTGACCTTGAAATCAGACGTCTTAAAGTGGCCTTCCAGACGTCTGATGCCAGAGTTAGACGTCTGATAACCCTGTCAAATGCAATCATTGTCCTGATTTCGGCCTGATTCTCTTGGGCTTTGCACCCAACGGCTATGGAAGCTTTTCCAAGCCTTCCAAAGTCTTCCTAAGGCCTCTATAAATAGAGGGGAACCTTTGTAACACAAAACACACCTAGAGAGACATATACACACTAAGACACACACCTTGCAATACACTTTCAAACCTTTTGTGTCCAAAGAAAAGACTCTCTTGCTCTCCAAGCTCAAGCTCCATTTTCTTGAGAGCATTCAACCGTTGCGCACCCGCTCTCCCGGCGTTGTTAACGAGAGCGACGTAGCGCCATCGCGTGGCACACGCACCGCGTCATCGTCGACGCACTCCTTGCAAAGGGGAGTTTCCTATTTCCTATAGAAGCTAGGTTCAATTTTGTTGGCTCTATAGGACTGTTGTTTATTTTTGTATTTTGGTTGGGTATTCGCTTTGCGAATTCCCGTCTCCTTCGTGGGACAAAATCCTTCTCGTGGAGAGAAGGGGTTGAGGAACGCTACCCTCGTACTGTAGCGTGGTTGTATTGAGGTTGAATCACCCTCGTTTAAAGTGATTCGTTTAGTGGATTTTGATCAACTTGGTTGATCGGAAAATCCTAACTCGAGAGGGTTAGGTGGTGGTTTTCACCCGGTTTGGGTTTCCACCTAAAAATCTTTGTGCACATTTTGTGATTGCTTATTTTGTGAGATTGCTTTATATATTTTCAATTCCGCATTTTTTTTACGTCACCCCTCCTAGAAGGGAACCTTCAATAGGGACAATGAGTCAATGTATATATACTGCACATATATGCATAATGTGTTGTCTTTATACCATGACACAAGTCTTAATCGTCCTCAAATAACACCTAAGTTATTTGACATATATGTGTTACATGTGACAAATAACATCTAAGTTATGATCAAAGTAGTTATGCACTCCTTTGTGTAACTTACTTCAAATTGTGGTTGTCATTTTCATATTTAGGTTGATATAGACAAGTCTTGGATAACTTTGAGAAGCATCGACTACATTCGTTATAAGAGTGGAGTGATATAGTTTTTGGATTGGGCATTTCATGACGATAGGAAACTACTTAGGAGGAAGATTGTATAATAAGATCTTATGCCCGTGCAAGAATTGTATGAATGGATTGTCATTCGAACGAGGTATTGTATTTGAGCATCTCAAATGTAATGGATGGTGGCTTCATTACACGGTATGGACTGCTCATTGGGAGGAGCCTGTGGAGAGTTCGGAACGACGCACCACTCTTGAATATTCTAATGATTATGTGGTGACAATGTTATGACAATGTTGGAAGAGATGGCAGATGGTTAGGAAAATCTAATGGACGATGAAAGTATGTTCCTTGATTATAGTAAGTTTTGGGATGCATTAAAAGTAGCGGAAGAACTATTGCTCCAGGGATTAATTCAATGTCTAGATTGTCGTTCCTCCTTAAGATGTTTCAAATTAAGGTGATGAATAGAGCGACTTCTAAGTTAATGTCAGATATTCTCAAATTTATTGGAGAATTGTTAAATGCTCCAAAAGATTTTCCACAGTCATGATATGATGCTAAGAAACAGTTTCGTGCCTTATGGCTGAAAAGTGAGAAGATAGATGCATACCCTAACGATTGCATCCTATATAGGCATGATAACAATAGCTTGGAAAGTTGTCCAAAATGTGGCAAGTCGAGATATAAAGGTGAGAAAAAAAGGGAAAAGACAACCTCAGATGGTGTTGCATTACTTTCCACTGATTCCAAGACTACAGCGCCTATTCATGTCTAGTAAGACTGCAAAGTGGATGACGTGGCACCATGAAAATAAGTCATGCGATGGAATGATGTGTCATCCTGCAGATGCTGATGAGTGTATTGCATTTAATAATAGGTATCTAGATTTTGCATTAAAGGCACGGAATATACGTTTAGGCCTTGTAAGTGATTGATTTATACGTTTAGGCCTTGTAAGTGATTGATTTAATCCATTTAAAAACATGTATCCTTCATACTCTATATGGCCTATTGTGATAGTTACGTATAACATGCCTCCTTGGATGTGTATGAAATCAACTTTTATGATGTTGAGCTTACTCATACCTAGTCCAAAGGCCCCTGGAAATGCTATTGATGTTTATTTGCAGCCACTTGTAGATGAATTGAAAATCTTGTGGAACGTTGGTGTCGAAACTTATGATGCACACAAAAAATAATTATTTCAGATGTGAGTTACATTACTGTGGATGATAAATGACTTTCTTACGTATGGTAACTTGTCTGGTTGGAGCATAAAAGGGAAATATGCTTGTCTTGTTTGTATGGAAGATACACACCATCTACGACTGCGGGACAGCAGCAAATTTTCTTACTTGGGGCATCGTAGGTTTCTTCTAGTTGAACACAGATGGAGGAGTAGTGATTTTAAGGATCGATTTTTGTTAAATCATGTCGTTACTCAACAAGAAATCTTAAAAATTTATTGATGACAGATACAATTAGGTTGCTAAGGGACAAGATAATGGACTAGTTGCATGAACTCGGTAATGTTCGTTTGGGATGTACATTTAAGCATGACGTCGATCGCTTGCGTGGGTTTAAAAAGAAGAGCATTTTCTTCATGGAGTTACCCTATTGGCAGGATCTAAAAATTCGTCGCAATCTTGATATCATGCATATAGAGAAGAACGTGATGGATAATATTGTGGATATGTTGAATCTAACAGATAATCCAAAAGATACTTTGAAGACACCAAATGATTTAATGCAAATGGGCATTCACCCTGAGTTACATGTTAAGTAGAATGATGGTGGTAGAGTTGACTTCCTTGATGCATTATGTACACTAAATCAAGAGCAAAGACTGAAAATATTTGCATTCTTAAAGGAAATTAGGGTTCCAGATGGATATTCTTCGAACCTTTCTAGGTGTGTAAATGAAGCACAAAAGAAGATTAGCGGTCTCAAAAGTTATGCTTGTCATGTCTACATGCAAGTATTATTTCCGTTAGTAGTTCGAGGAGTGCTACCTCAACCAGTACTCGACACAATAACAGAGATGGGTAACTTCTCTAAAGTTGTGTTCAAGGAACTTAGATTGCAAAATGTTAGATTACTGGGATTGACAAATTGTAATCACGTTGTGCAAAATGGAACAAATTTTTTGGCCTGCATTTTTTGATATGATGGTACATCTCACACTTCATCTAACTAACGAAGCAAGGATAGCTGGACCTGTACAATTCCGATGGATGTATCTAGTTGAACGTTACTTAAAGAAACTTAAGGATTATGTGCTGAATAAGGAGAAACCTGAAGGGTCAATCATCGAAGGATATCTCATTGAGGAATGCATTAATTTCTGTTTGATGTACATGGGTGGGCTAGATAACCGTTTTAGCCGTATTGAAAGGAACGATCAAGGTTAATATAATGAGTACATTAACGAACGCCTTTCTATCTTTGAGATTCAAGGAAGGGTAATCTTAAAGACAACGTTTGAATTAATGCTTGAAAATGAACTTTGCCTTGCGCACTTATACATACTGAAGCAAATCCCCGAAGTTGATCCTTTTTATGGTGAGTTTAGGCAGAGTTCTAATTTGGCTCATCGTGACACAGAATTCATTGAATGGTTTATGTTACGTGTGCAACAATTAAAGAAAACCAATTACCCTCGATGGATAGAAGATTTCGACATATTAGTGCAGAGCCCATTGAGACATGTTCATTATTATTCAGGATATATAATTAATGGGTTTAGATTTCGAAAGAAAGTTATTGATGATGCGAAATCGACACAACTTTCTAGTGTTATAGTTAAATTCAATTTACAATCTGGTTGCGATGGTTATTATGGACAAATTACTGACATTGTTGAGATCAGCTTCACTCATGATCATCAAGTTGTCCTTTTTAAATGTGATTGGTTTGATGTGTTAAAAGAAAATACAGGTTTTCGATTGGATCCATGTCATGGTTTCATTAGTTTGAATAAGAATAGAAAGATTTTACAGACAAGCGAACCATTCGCACTTGCCATTCAAGTGGAGTAAGTCTTTTATGTTGATGACAATGCAAGAAGTGGATGGATCATACCTATTAAAGCAATGCCAAGAGATTACTACGATGTTCAAAATGACGATGAGCCTGTAATGGATTTAGATGCGTATCAAGAGGTTTTCAATGAAGGTGTAGTGGGTCCCAGTGTAGTAGATATGGATATATAAAGACACTTTTACATTGAAACGTAATTACTTAGCATTTTTGTACATTGTAAATATTTATAAATGTTATTATTTTTTCATACAGTTTCTTTTTAACATAAATGCTATTAACATTTTGTTATAACATTACAGAAGCCAAGGACGCGGTTTAAGAGAAGGTTACCAGAGCTAGAGCCTATAGAGGATGTTGCTAACCTTGAGACTACTCACTTGACTCCTCTAGGGCATGAGGGTTAGGAGATAGAAGATCCAGATCCTCAGATATCCGAAAATCCTAAGCAGGATGAGACATCTAATGGTATACTATTATTAAGCCATTTATTATTTTCCATATCAATTAGGATATGAATTGATAACATGCAAAATTAAGTATAATAACATGCAAAATTTTTGTATAACATGCATTTAAAAATGTTGCCTCAATGTTTTTCCTTTGCTAAAGCTTCTTAGAATAGAGTTCCTAATCTCATTTTTGGTGTTTGTGAATAATACTTTATCTCAAATTAGCTGTTGTGAAGCATGTTTCCTTCATATTCAAAATCTTCAAATATGTCCAAAACTGCCCTGCTTACTTGGTTCCAAGCATATTAGAAAAAGACTAACTTACTCTGAAAGTATTAGACTAACTTGGGCCCAAATCATATCAGAATAACTTACAGTGGATAATCTCATGTGTGATGCTAACTTAAAAGGGTATGTGATAAATATTTCTTCAATTGTTGGTGCTGAAATATGACATTATGACATTGGAGTTGGGACAATATGACATTAGAGTCAACTCCATAGCACTAGGTATATTCAAATCCGAATATACCCCCTACCCCTGCCCCACCCGCATCCACACACAAAAAAGGGTAAGCTATAATTTTCTAGCTAGTTTAAGGTAATTTAAAAAATATCACAATTGCTCCTGTTTATCAGCATAGTTGTTTTAAGTTACGCAAAATTAGTCTAATCTAATTCCAGAATAATGATCAAGAAATATTTACTCTAATGTCCCCCCAAAAACTTAAATTTAGGTTATGATAGTTTTTTGGAAAGAAACTATCATGCATCATCTTGGCTGTTTGAATTTAGGTCTTGGTATGACCTCAGGTAGATTTGAATGGTGGTAAGGATTCTATATAGTCGAATCCATTTAATGTGGGAAAAGGCTTGATTGTTGCTATATTGCCGTGGTGATTGTTTGATGACTCTAATACTTTTAAAAGATACTATGTTGTCCACAAAAAAAGAAAAGATACCAATTTATTGGAGTTGGCTAATTTGAGAATGAGGTAAAAGTATCCCTTACATTATTTGAAAACTCAATTTGCATATTATTTATAGATTGATAAAATGGAATTTTATCCTTAATTTTGAGTTGTATTTTTATAATAGTGATTTGTACATGGATAAATGTTGGGACATGAAAGTGGTTTGTCCTGTTCCATTGTGTGGAAAATGAACTGTTGACCTACACTATTATTTCCTTGGACCAGATGAAAAACTCATCATCTACTTGATTGGGAAAAATTGTTTTACTGATACTAAGCTTAAGTCTATTTTAAGCTTAAGTTTGTTTTGCCCTTCAAAATTGTTTTACCAAGGAATGGATAATTCCCACAGTAGGATATACTGAAAAATGCTTACTGATAAGGAAACTTACACATTATTGAATAGATAAGCTTTTCCATTAGTTATGAGTAGTTCTTTGCTTTTTATCTTTGTAGTGGTTTTTTTTGTTCCAAAAAATAAAAAATCCATTTAGTGGACTTAGTGAATAAAATGACATAGTTGTATAATCTCATATTATATTTCTTATAAAGTTCTCCATTTAAAATAACACGAATGCGAATCTAGGAGAAAGGATTAAAGTTGATATTTGTAATGGTGGTCAGGCAATGAATAAACCCGGCTTCATTAGTAGGCTTGGGTACCTTGTTCGTACACACATTCCATTTGCCTTGTTTGATTGGAGGAAGGCGGGGCAACATTATAAGGATAATCTTTTGCGAGAGCTGGCAGTAATTAATTAATTTCTCATTTAAATTTATGTTTAGTTTGTATATTACTAACTTAATGTTTATTATGTAGGAAATTTTTAATTGGGGAAATTGCCCAATTGTGAAAG
This sequence comes from Thalassia testudinum, assembly GCA_037157565.1. Taxonomy (NCBI): domain Eukaryota; kingdom Viridiplantae; phylum Streptophyta; class Magnoliopsida; order Alismatales; family Hydrocharitaceae; genus Thalassia; species Thalassia testudinum. The sequence goes on along the minus strand of JAZHRO010000062.1, from coordinate 4,502,154 downwards.
CAGCCATACTCAAAAGAGTAGGGAAGATGCAAAATAATTGGAGGGCAGAAATGAAAGAAAAGGTAAAGATACATTTACATATTCAAGTATATAACTTTGAAAGTAATTACTAAGTAGTTTTTTTTTTTTTTGAAACAATGAGGACTGCTATCGTGAGCCGATAGCAATTTGGAGGGCAGTATATTTCATATCAAACAAAACATTACAAAAAAGATCCCCAGTTGTGTATGAGGGACCGGCATTCATTTATAATGTTCTCACATCTAACCGGTCTCCTAAAAAAATTTATCATTACGTGCCCTCCACACACACCACAGAATGGCAACCATACCCCCATACGGCCGTCCAAGAGCAATGAACCTTTGCCATAGGGAATCCCAGGTGGGAAGAGGCTCCAAGCAAATCATCCTCCAAATCTTGTCGGTGACCAGGAAAGAGGAGAAAATATGCGACGTACTGTCAGTATGTAACCCACAGAGATGGTAAGCATTCAAAGTAGTCCCCATTCTTCTGTGTCTAAGATCACTAGTGATCCGGCCTTCCCGTTTGCAAAGCCACAAGAATATTTGAACCTTCAAGGGGATTTTCAGTAACCAAATTTTCTTGTCAACAGGATCACTCTCCACCTCAATGTTAGACCTGATGACCTTCTCATATGCTTGTTGCACTGAAAATACACCATTCTAGACATAAGTATCAGCCACATTCACCCTAGGATGCACCTGCTGAAGAGCAGCCATCAGATTTTGCCTATCCTCCCATAATCGAGTGCCTGATCTGCATTGATCTAGCCCTTCCAGCCGCCAACAGCCCTCTGCAGTAGACCACAGGTTGCTGACTTTAGCTTCCTTATCTGCAGCAGCAGCAGCATAAGCCCTTGGATATGCCTCTTTCAGAATCCCCAAACCAGACCACTGCTCATTCCACAAGCTAAAGTCCCTGCCATCTCCAAGCCTAGGCTGCAACAGATGCCAGTAATTACTGACTGCCAAAAGGGGGAAGGTTTTATCAGTTGTAGCCTCTGCAGGATGCTATTTGATCCACCATAATTGTCCCTGATCAAATCTGCCATCAAATCCTCCTTGCAGTCCAGAATCTTGATTGCCCATTTAATCAGTAAGGCCTCATTAAACTCCTCGAGTGTCTTAATCCCCATACCACCTATCTCCTTTGGCCTGCAAATTTTATTCCATCTGATGGGCTGCATAAAGTTGCCCTCATGGCCAGCTCCTTTCCAAAAGAATCTTTTCCTTATAACATCCAGTCGCTTCCAAATAGACTTCGGGGCCTTGAAAATGCTAAAATAAAAGACTGGGATGGATGTAATGATCGAGTTAAGAAGGATTAATCTCCCACCCTTAGACAAAAACTTACTACTCCATCCTTTCAGCTTACCAGAGACCTTATCAAACAGTATATTCCAATCAGATTTCTTCAGCTTTGCAGCCCTCAATTGCAGTCCTAGGTATCTCAGTGGAAGTTTAGCTCGAGGTGATCCCAATGTATTCTCCAAGTCCATCTACTCCTGTTCATTCACGCCAAAACATATCAAGATAGACTTTTCCTTATTCAATTTTAGGCCTGAAATATCCCCAAAGATTTTTACCAATAACCCCAGAGCATGTGCCGCAGGCTTGGACCCTTCCACAAAGAATACCGTGTCATCTGCATATTGCAAAATGGGGGCCAGATTTCTCCTGTTGGACAGTGAATACCCTTTGATTAGACTGACCTCTGCCAATCTGCATGCATACCTTGCAAGCCCATCCACCACAAGGTTAAAGACAAGAGGGGCTAAGGGACATCCTTGTCTAACCCCACGCTGAGGTTGAATCCAAACACCGCAAGGCTTCCCATTGGTCAGTGGAGAAAAGGAAGCAGTTGTGATACAACATTTCATCCATTGGATCCATAGAGGAGGAAAACCTCTCCTTTTAAAAACCTCCCAGAGATACGGCCAAGAGATCGAATCATAAGCCTTTTGGAAATCAACTTTCCACATGAATGCCTTGCACTTCCTTCTGTGCCATCCACTCACCATTTCCTGAGCCAATATGAATGATTCTTGGAGTGATCTGCTAGGCAGAAATGCAGCTTGCACTAGGTGGATCAGACTCTGCAGAACCGTTCTCTGCCGGTTAGCCAAAATCTTACTAATGATAAGGTAGATGGAGTTTGAAAGGGAGATCGGCCTAAAGTCTGAGAACTTCTCTGCTCCCATTGACTTAGGCAACAAAAAAAGATATGACTTGTTGATTCTTTCAAACCCAGCATTCCCTTCTCAAACTCTCTAATGACATCCATCACTTCCTTGCCCACCACATTCCACATCTCTCTGTAGAAAAAGTCTTGTATCCCATCAGGGCCTGGGGACCCTTCCATATTGAGCTCTTTAATTGCCTGCAGGGTCTTAAGTTCAGTGATGGTTGAAGTCAGCTGAGAGGCCTGTTCACTTGTCACACTAGGAGCATCACTTCTTGCCATTCTCCATTTCCTCCTCTTAACTGCCCGAGAGGCATCTCTATAGTATTTGGTGGCTTCTGATCTTATCTCCTGAATGGAGGAGATCCTGTGTCCATCTCTGACAATAGAAGATACAAAATTAGCACGCCTCCGAGAGCTAGCTGCAAGATGGAAGAATTTCGTGTTGGCATCTCCCTCCTTAAGCCATAATTGTCTTGATCTCTCCCTCCAATCAATTTCTTGTTTAAGATCTTCATCCAGTATCACACTCTGCCACACCTTCCTCTCTGCAAGTTCTTTAGATAAAGGGCCAGCTGCTTCCTTAGAGTCTAGCTCCTGAATGTTACTCAAGGCCTCCATCCTCCTTTGCTGCCTTATCAAGTTAACAGTAATTCCATATTCTTTTAAGACAGTGCGCAATTCAGTCAGCTTAGCTGCCAATCTGATAGTAGCAGAGCCCTCCACCTTTTTAGCTTGCCACCATGAACTGACCATCTGATAGAAGCTTGGTTCACTCAGCCATGATCTTCTAAGCTTGAAGTAGGAGCCAACTTGTGTTTCTTCCCCACTGTCCCACACCAAAGGGGTGTGATCAGAGAAAGGTCGGTCCAATCCACTAACAGTCGACAACTGATATCTTTCAAGAATGTTCACATTCCCAAAGAATCTGTCTAGTTTGGATGCCTACCCATTTCCATTGTGCCATGTAAATTCTACACCAGAAGATGGATACTTACTCAGTTGAAGAGATTGAACCACCATTTGGAAGCCAACAGTTGAGCTGTCTGTGACACCATTAGGCCTGTCTGCCCCTGTTAAAACACAGTCAAAGTCACCACCAGTCAATCATGCTCCCTCCTGCACTAGCTCAGCCGCAGCAGCCCATTCCTCCCACAACTCCTACCTAGTAGTCGCAGTACAGGGGCCATATACCCCAGTAACCCAGATACACTCATTCCCCTGGTGAATTTGGAATTTGCAAGTCACCATGTGCTTGGCATTGTGAACTTCCAGACATTGAGCCCATACCTTCCTCCACTAGATAGCAATACCCCCCGATCTCCCCTGTGCATCAATCATCGCACATTCATTCATCCCCGAGGCCAGCAGGTCATACCAAAGCTTATCAGAGTTGTTCTCAATGTGCGTCTCTTGAATGATCGCACATTCAATCCCCCATTCTCTCAAATGTCGCATCAGAGAGGCCCTTTGGCTCTTGTCGCGCAACCCACGCATGTTCCAAGTGAGGGTTCTCATCTATCCTCACGAGATCCCTCCCCCCTGAGGTTTTGGCACTTACATACCTGCATAACCTCTGCAATCCTATCCTCATCCATCAGAATGTCAACTTTTGATTTCCTCTGTCTGAGGCTATAAGGTGATCTGCCCTTACCAGTTTTAGCGCAAGAACCACCATCAAACTTAAGATCCTCAATCTCGTGTAGATCCTGTTTGTCTTTCAGGAAATCAAGCTTCATCTCTTGAACCCCCTGCCCCTCAGTCTCCACACCGCCTGGCAACACATCCCCTGCCACCATGGGTGTTGGTCCTGAAGCTTCCACCCCACCCGATTCCTCCTTCTCTTCAGTCAATACCTCCCCCCTCTTCCCCGCATGAAGGTCCTTATGATTTTTGATAGATGGGGGTTCTTCAGATGGAGCCGTGCATAAGTCTTGCGCAGTCGCCTCCATACCAGCTTCAGGTTTAGATGACTTATCTTGCTTCGCTACAGTGTCACCCATCAAGAACCTCAGCCTCAACAGCCATGAGCTCCCACCACATCTCAGAATCAATCTATCAGGTACAGAGCCAGCTTTAAATACATCAACCATCACATTCAATGAGCGCCCATCGCCCTCAAGCAGTCCAACAATCGCATCTTCTGCTAGTGGTGCAAATCTTGATATCATGGATGATACGACCTCCTTCGACCTTAGATGCAGAGGCAATCCCTTGATCTCAAGTTTTTTGGATCTGGAACCCACTCTTTGGGGTGGCCTCTCCGGCAAGGCTCCATCAAAGGGAGAAACCAGTCTCCAGATCACCGTGAGGCCATCATTGTAGGACGTTTGAAATCGCAGCCTCTCAACATCTAGCATCCCCAACCCAAAGAGGACAAACCGTGTAGTTGATAAAAAAGCAAACTGCTAAGAGTTGGTCGAGAGGGAAAGAGAGCTTACCAGGTTGCGTACATTCTCCATCGTTGGTCTTCCAAACATAACCTCACCGACCAGCGCTCCATGCAAAGCCATCTCTGCCGCTTTGATGTTCTTTGTCATAGGCACCTCCACATCAACCGTAAGCCCCCCCGAATTGCACAAAAAAGGGGGCGGAGGAGGCGTCTGCAAAGCCCTAGAATTCAAAATTCTAGAGTGCGGGAAAAGACGTTCTTTCATCTGCCCCCCAAGATCCCTGCACGAATCCCTCTTGTGACCGAATCCCCCGCACTCTAAGCACACCACAGGAGATCGGCAAGTAGCCACCATATGTCCCCGTTGACGGCAACGGAAACATAGGATCTTGCTGTGAACTTTTGCACCCTTCTTTCAGACCATCTCGCCTCCATCACCCTTTTACCGTGCACATCAGAGTCTCTCCGCTCCTTCCACCTCTAGACCCTCGATCTCCAGGTAGTCCAGCCTTCACCTTCCCTGATTCCATCGGTCGCCGTCCTGGCTTTGCTTGCTGTCGCCCCGAGCCTGCCAGACCTCATCGTGAAAAAATCCCCAATTACTAAGTAGTTTTACATTTGAAAAATAGCATTATGATGCACATGAAGCATGGGAGGAGGCAGTGGCTGATATACTTGAAGGCATCGATAAAGATCAATGGAGGATAGCATGTGAACATTGGATGATGCTGCAAGTGATGGTAAATTTTATAACCATCATTTATATATATATTCTATCCTTACAAATAATTAAAATTTATGGTGGTATTGTTCAGGATCAATAGGAAAAGAATAAGGCAAATAGGGCCAAAGCTCCTGGTCCTACACATGTTCTGGGAAGAAAGAGTATAGATCAGATGAAACATGATTATGTGAGTTTATTAACTAAACACATTTTTATATGATTAAGGATTAGAATAACAAAGTTATCTTCTTTTTTTCCAGTTTAAAAGTCATAATGGTGATACACTTGATCAGGTCAGGACATATGAATATTCAAGAACTAAAGTTGCTTCAGATGGATCTCGATCTTAGTGTCATTCGACATATCAACAAAATCACGTAAGTATTAACATTCAATCTATAGGTCCTAATCAATTTTTCATTTAATAATAGATGTCTAATATAATGCCTAAACATCCTCTCAGTCGCAAACACCTGGAAAAGGTCTAAGAATCTTTAGAAGACAATGTCTAAGAATCTTAGGATTCCAGATAAGTAACGACCAAGGAAAGAAGCTTCCCGAAAAAGGTCTTGCACATGATTGGCCTTTTTCAGTCCCAACTGAGAGAAGAAAAACAGAAGCCCTTAGGGGCTAATAGATCTTGTGAGGAGGTACCAGTCAAGATGGGCTTCAGCCAAACGGGATAATTATATCTGAATAACTCTTTTTTTTTTTTTCCCTTGAAAGGTCGAATGACAAAAAATCCATCAACAATAGGTGTCCTTATTAGATGCCAGAAAAACCAAATTCTTTTACTTTTTATGTAAGTTCCATGCAAACTCAAGTTTGCCATTTAATTGGATTGATGCGTGGCTTGATGTAACGAGCGCGTGCCCTAGACGTCTTTTAAGACGTCTGGGAGGTGGCCCAGACGTCTGACCAGACGTCCGGGATAGTTTACAGACGTCTGGCGAACAGTTATGCTCGCACGGGATATTCGTTTGCGCGCCTGTGCGCGCAGACCTGCGATCCTGCCTCTTTCTCTGCGGCGGCAGGCGACTGCGACCGCCTTCTCTCTCTCCTCTCCGCGCGGCGCTAAAAGGGGGGCGCGCCTCCCCTCTCGTCTCCACCATCTTCCTCCTTCTTCTCCTGCCTGTGCGCGAGAGCGAGCGGACGCGAGGGCGCAGCGGCAGCGGCAGCCGCAGTAGGCGCGGAGGAGCTGCGGCGTGCGAGGGCAGGGCTCTGCCGTGAGGGCGAGCTCGCCGGGAGCGGCTTGGCCGGCCGGCGGAGGGCGCAGGGGGCGCAGAGCATCGCGGAGAGGGACCTGCTGCGGGCGGAGCAGCGGACGCGCGAGGTGCGACGCGGGCGGCGTCGCGAGCGGAGGCCGAGCAAGGTTCTGATTCTGGAAAAATTTCCAGAATCAGACGTCTGGATTGATATCCAGACGGCAAGGTCGACGTCTGTGAGATCATACAGACGTCTGAAAGGTGAGTTTCCGCTTTCTTCTTCTTTTTGTCGACTGACCGTACTGAGGGAGGGGGGTTGGCTGTGCGCAGGTCCTCTGATTCGTCATCTTTGCGAATCAGACGTCTGGAAGTTGTACCAGACGGCGGGAGTGACCTCCAGATGTCCGGAGTGACCATCGGACGTCTGGGATCTAGGAAAGACGTCCCTGCAGACTTCTGGACGTCCGGGGAACCAAGCCGAACAGGTAATTCTCTGATCCACCGTTTAAGACGTCTGGAAGGAGTTCCAGACGTCTGATTTTGCACAGTATCATCTTTCTCGACCCGTTTAGGGCCCGTTTGGGCTCCGTTTTCCGTGATTCGAGTTGCGTTCGTTTCAGAATTAATTCCTCTACCCGCCTACAGTAGCTATACACTGTTTTGAGACACTCCTTGTGTTTGATCCTTGTGATAGGACCTCGTTCGGTTGCAGTCTTGAGAGTCGCGGAGGCGCGCGGGATTCCCGATCACGCCCCCATTACTCCCGTTGTACCTGGTAGAGTGGTTTTAAGTATTAATAAAATCTGTTAAAGTATGGAACCATAACTAGAACCTAGGGCATTGCATGAATCCTAGGAATGAGAAATATATGGAATGATAGCTCCTAGGTGTTGCATGAATCCTAGGGCCGGAAAAACTAGATTGTATGATAGATCCTAGGATATGGCATGAATCCTAGGATGGAAAAACTAGTGGAATGTATATTACTGCAGTCTTGGAAAAATGGAAAGGAATATATAAGCTGCCTGTGAAATTAATTAACAGCTGCCTGTTATGAACAAAGAAACATGTTTGAGATCATGGAAATTGAGAACGTGAATCTGGAAAGTGAAACATATGATGTTCTGAAATAAAGAGCTGGAACCCTACGGGAAATTAGGAGTGGAACTCCTGGAAAGAAAAAGGAATGGAACTGAGATGTAGTTTGTACTGTCTCTTGGGTACGCAGTACCAAGGGAAGTACCTGTACCTGTTTTAGTGCAGAGTGGGGCCAGCCGCCCTAGGGACCCGGGGTTAGGCTTGGCCGCTCTGTACCGACTTGTTGGCCCTCATGTACGTAGTACCGAGGAGAGCTAGTAGTGTTAGGAGAGTACTAGCTACCCCACGGGCCCCGGGGTTCTGCTAGCCTCCTTCACCGACTTGTTAGGCCCACTAGGGCAAACCAGGGTAGTCAGGCGAGGGTGCGCGGACTGTGGAGGGGCAAGGCCCCGGTTTGGTTACTGTGGAGGGGTTGGACCCCTGTTACTGAGAGGGCTCTGCCCTGGTTCCGTGCTGTGCTTTGGGCGCACCCGTTAACGGAAACGACTGACCGCGTGCCAGTGCGGGCTAGCTACCTGTGCGTTTATCGCGCGTGCCGTAGTCACCGTTACGTCTGTCAGTGACCTTGGGGTGGTTGACTGAGGGTAGGATCACCACGGGGGACTCTCCCGGCCAGGAGAGCACCACGTGCTACTTCTACTTTTGGAAAAGACTGCAATCAAGATCGTCCCACGAGGACATCCGAGATCAAGTAAAGGATCTGAGAAGTAAATGAAATAGTGAGAAAAATTGAAAGATGTAAATAAAGGAAGTAATAGAACATAACAGCTACTGTACACTCTACTGTTGCCTTTAGTTAGTTTGCCACTCTACTCAGCGTTTTGCTGACGTGTTACACTCGTTACCTTTTTCAGGACCAGGTGTTGAGCAGCCAGGGTCGGCGGCTGCAGAGGACGCTGGGCCGAGTAGGGTCCAGTAGAGTTACCCCAGCTTTGTACCCTTTTTGTTTCTGTTCTAGTGAGTAGTTTTTGTTTCCGCTGTACCTTCTTTACCTGCAGTTTTTGTTATATGATAACTGTTGTTTTACTGTTGTGGTGGTGCCTACTGTAGTAGTTTCTTTCCTTACTGCTGTACTTTCTTACTGTTAGTTATATTCATGCTGAATGTGGTTTATTTTACTGTCTTTGGTTACTTCCTCGTTGGACGACTGGGTCTTGGGATTAGTCGAGTCGGTCCGGTTCTCGTGTCTCGTAGGGACTCGGGAATCGGGTCGTTACACTTGACTATATGGCAATGAATGAGGTTGAAACAATTGTAAGGAGAAAAACAAAATCTAGAAATTGTTGATGTAGTTAGGCATGGTGGTGTGCTGTACTTCGTATTTGCCTTGGGTGTTACTTCTCTTAATGATGAAAAGAAAAAATTTTAGGGTTTTATTGTAGTCAACTGATTTTTGTGTCTAGAGCAATGGGTGTAAATATAGCTATACACCCTTTATAACACGACATTTACACAAAACTTGTTAAGGTTGAATCCTGTCAGCCCTCTCTACAAACTGAGCATGGTGTTGACAAGAACTCAATTTGTCCTTTTAGCTTGGATTTCACCTTGATGGCATGGCAACACACTTCGTCAATATGTTTGCAACTTGATTTTCTATGGGAATGTGATGAGTTGTAACTTCCTTGGTCTGGATCTTTTCTCTGACGTAGTGACAATCTGCATATACTTTAATTGATCAGGAAATTTGCAGTTGACTAGTAGAGATTGGGCACTATGATTTATCACAGAAGATCTTGGTATGCTTTAAAAAAGTTGCTATGCTTCTTGAAAACTCCTATGCTACTTAGGATAAGATGAAGATAAATAATTACATTAACTACTAAGGCAAGAGCATAATATTTTGCTACATTGTTGAATTTAGTCAAACTGCTTTATTGTTGACTTTCTCAAGATATTGTGTTGATGTCATCAAAGATGCAATAACTAATGATGGATCTAATATCTGGATCACCATTCTGATTTATGTTAGAAAGGCGATCAAGTTTCTGCTCCCTTGTTCTCTTAAAAAAAAAAAATTCTGTGCCCTTGTGACAAACTATGAATTCTACTCTAGTGTAACCATTCCTAACAGTCCCCTTCAAGTAATTGTTGATATGCTTGACAACTTCAAGGTAATTGATGATGGACTAATGCATGTATTGCCAAACTTGATTGACAACAAAGATAAAGTCCAAATCAGTAATGTTGAGATACTGGAGTCCTACAGTGCTACAATATTTGACATTTTCTTTTGGGAAGAAATATTTGGCATGGTTGGAAATCATTAGAGTGTCAACTTTGAACAATGTGTTCTAACAATGTGAGAAGAAACATTTGTCTTAGTTTTGTCCCTTGAAAACTAAGACAAAAAATTCATTTAGGACAATATTTCTTGCCTAAATATTGTTTCCAAAATACTTGAAGTTTCCAAAATTTTGTTGCCTCTAAATTTCTTACCTCTAAATTTATATAGGTAGCAGTGTTTACCTTATTTCTTGCCTCTAAATTTTGTTGTTTGTGCTACAAAAACCAAGTTCACATGCAGGAGTTGTAATGTTTTGTTTCTGATAATATAATTTTGCTCTAAAGTTATATTAAATAATATATTGACTAACATTTTTTTAATTAGGGGTGAATGACACAACTCATGACTTCGGTAGAGAGTGGTGGTGAATGCTCATCAACACTGATGACTGCAGAGGATGCATTTAGGACAATACATCCAAAAGAGCATCCAAGTCGTGTCCTATGTGGTGGAGTAGGTGCCACCATTAGTAGTTGGTATGGTAGAAAAGATGGAGAGCGTAACAAGAGCAATTTAACCGTCTCATGACTCAGGTGGAGGAACTTCATGAAGATAGCAAGGAGTATAAAGAATTAATCGAAAAAAAAAATCAGAAGATTGATCGCCTATTGTTAAGACCCACGACATCAAACATTTTTAAGACGTCTGGAAGTTGGTCCAGATGTCTGGTTAGACGTCTGGATGCCTTCCCAGACATCTGGAATTTAATTTTTGTGGCGTACGATTGCGAGTCTACATGCGTGCGCGCGCAGACTGCGCCCGTCGACTTGTAGGCATCTCCTTCTCTTTTCTTTCTCTCCCTGACGCCTTCAAATACCCTCTCCCCCTTCCCTCTCCCTCACCCACCACTCCACCGTCTCCTCCTTCTTCTCCAGTGTTGGCGTGAAAGTGAGAGAGCGAGGGTAGCAGCTGCTGTCAGGCACACGCAGGGAGGAGGAGGTGCAGCGAGAGGGAGAAGAGGCGGAGCGCGTGAGGAAGAGAGAGCGAACTCGCCGGAGCTGCCTAGGGCCGGTCGGCGGGTGCACAGCAGGAGCAGGGTGCTGGGGAGGTTACCTCGGTGCTGCTGCAGCTTAGGCAGCAGGCAGGCGAGCGCGACGTGGCGCGGCCGTGCGCAGTAGGCAGAAGGCTAGGAGGTCCTGATTCTGGGAAATTTTCCTAGAATTAGACGTATGGACCTACGTCCAGACGACGCCGAAGACGTCTGGAGGAAGATCCAGATGTCTAAAAGGTACTATATTCCTCATCTTCCTCCTCTTTGCCGACACGACCATGCAAGCCGTTCCACCGAAAAAAACAAAAAAACCTGAGACGTGTCGTGTTGAGATCGTTTACATACGCGTGCAGGATTCGCTTCGGGAAGGCACGGAACACGCCCTCCCACGCGATTCAGATGTCTGGGCGAGTCACCAGATGGCAGAGAGTGTCTCCAGATGTTTGGAGAGGTGGTTGGACGTCTGGAACTAGGTCCAGAAAGTTCAACAGGACCTCTGGACCTCTGAGGAGCAGCACAGAGTGAGGTATGATCTGGACCCTTTTTTAAGACGTCTGGAAGATGTTCCAGATGTCTGATTTGAGTCAGAATTATCATTTTTGACCCGTTTAGGGTCCGTTTGAGGTCTGATTTCCGTGTTTAAGATCCATTCTTTTCAGAATTAGTTCCTGTACTTGTTTGAAATACTTTTATCCTATTTTGAGTGGTTCCTTGTGATTGATCCTTGTGTTAGGACCTCATTCTGTTGCGGACTTGGGGGTTGCAGAGGCATGTGGACCTGCTGATCACGCCCCCATTACTCCTGGTTTTGCAGGTAGAGTGGCTTTCCTTAGTTAATTACAAACATTAATGCATATCTGAAATAAAAAATAGATCCTAGGGTATGGTATGAATCCTAGGACCTGAAAACTAGATTGAATAATAGATCCTAGGGTATGGCATGAATCCTAGGACCTAAAAACTATATTGAATAATAGATCCAAGGGTATGGCATGAATCCTAGGACCTGAAAACTAGATTGAATGATAGATCCTAGGGTGTGGCATGAATCCTAGGAACAAAAACACTGAAACGAATGTCTTGAATGTCTGAATTGCAGTCTTGGATAAGTAGATAGAATAATGATAATTGCCTGTAATTGGATAACAGCTGCTGGTGAAATGTAGAGTACTGTTGCTAGTAACTATTACATGTAATTCTATTGGTTGAAATTAAATACGAGCTGCTTGTATATGAATTGGAAAGGAAAAGAAGTTGAACGTTGGAACACGTACTATATGCGAATAAACCTAAAATGATGAAACCTAGTATGACTTGGCCTGAGAAACATGAGCATGAACCCTACGGGGAATTAGGAGTAGAACTCCTGGAAATAAATGGGATGGAACTGGAAAAGTGAATGGGAAAGTTTGTTATCTCTTGGCTACGTAGTACCAAGGAAAGCACATATTACCTCTTAGTGCAGAGGGGAGCCAGTCGCCCTAGGGACCCGGGGTTAGGTCTGGCCACTTTGTACCGAATTTTGGCCCTCGCGTACACGGTGCCGGGGAGAGCTACTAGTGTAGGGAGAGAGCTAGCCACCCATGGGCCCCGGGGTTCAGCTAGCTATCCTACATCGACTTGTTAGGCCCACTGGGAAAACCAGGGTAGTCAAGCGAGGGTGAGCGGACTGTGGAGGGGCAAGACCCCTATTTGGTTACTGTGGAGGGGCTGGACTCCTGTTACTGAGATGGCTCTGCCCTATACTAGTTCCGTGCTGTGCTTTGGGCACGCCCGTTAACGGAAATGACTGACCGCGTGCCAGTGCGGGGTAGCTACCCGTGCGTTTATCGCACGTGTCATAGTCACCGTTACATCTGTCAGCGACCTTGGGGTGGTTGACTGAGGGTAGGACCACCGCGGGGGACTCTCCCGGCCAGGAGAGCACCACGTGCTACTTCTACTTTTCGAAAAAGACTGCAATCAAGATCGTTCCCACGAGGAACATTCGAGATCAAGAGAAAGATCTGAGAAATAAACCAAGAAAGAGTAAATAGATAAATAAAGAAAGAAATTAAAAACAACAACTACCTGTCCACCTTTACTGTTTTTCTTAGTTAGCTGGTTGCCACTCTACTTAGCGTTTCGCTGACGTGTCGTACTTACCACCTTTTTCAGGTCTAAGTGTTGAGCAGCTAGAGCCTATGGCTGCAGAGGGTGCTGGGCCCAGTGGAGCCCAGTAGTTGTACTTGTGTTGTACCCGTTCCTGTCGTAGTGAGTATTTTGTTACTCTTTTGTACTCTTTCATTGTAATCTTTATATTTCTGTACCTGTTTTTAATTCTCTACTGTTGTGGTGGTGTGTACTCTAGTAGTTCTTTTCTTTACTGCTGTACTTTTGTTACTGTTAGTTACTTGCATGGTGGATGTGGTTTATTTTACTGCTTTTTGGTTACTTTCTCGTTGGACGACTGGGTCTTGGGATCAGTCGAGTCTGTTCGATTCTCGTGTCTTGTAGGGATTCGGGAATCGAGTCGTAACACCTATTCGATCTTGTTACTACATTTGTTGAGCATAGATCCTTGGATTGATTTATCTATGTTGAAAATTATGTTGGAAACTATGTTGAGAAACTTATGTTCTAAAACTTTTATGTATGCTATACATTCATATGTTCAACTTTTATGTCTTCTAAATTTTATTTTGTTAGATTATATTGTTTGTATGTTATTATGTGAATGCTATGTGATGGAATACATATAGGTTATTATGTGAATGCTATGTGAGTTTTATGTTTTATGTGAATGCTATAGATTTGCATGTACATGATTGGTATACAGGTTATTAAGTGAATGTTATATTTTATGATTATATATAGGTTGTGTTATAAGATCTATGCCGATGGTTATGCAACTGTCGTGAAAAGAAACTTGAGGTTAAACATCTTTACCGGCGATTTTTATCATTGTCGCTAAACATTTTACCAATGGATTTCAAACTGTTGCCATAAGTTATACCGACAGTTATATAACCCATGGTAAAAGGTTACATTACCAGTGCAGGCTGCCTTCTTGCCCAATAGGTCTCTTCAAGAGTCCTTCATTTTGGCTCAGGAAATGGTAAATGGTTGGCATCGAAGAAAATGCAAGGCTTTCATGTGGAAAGTGGATTTCCAGAAGGCCTATGATTCGATCTCTTGGTCGTACTTGTGGGAGATATTTAAAAGAAGAGGTTTTCCTCCTCTTTGGATCCAATGGATGAAACGATGTATCACTACGGCTTCTTTTTCCCCTTTGGTCAATGGCATGCCATGTGGAGCATGGATCCAACCCCAACGAGGGGTTAGACAAGGATGCCCCTTAGCCCCACTGATCTTCAACCTTGCGGTGGACGGACTTGCAAGGTATGCTTGCAAAGTGGCTGAGGTGGGAATTATTAAAGGATACTCACTGTCTAACAGGGGCAACCTGGCCCCCATTTTACAATATGCAGACGACACGGTGTTTTTTGTCGAGGGATCCAGGTCTGAGGCACATGTTTTGGGGGTTCTGGTAAGGATTTTTGGTGACATTTTAGGCCTGTGTTTGAACAAGGATAAATCGATTTTGATTTGCTTTGGCACAAATGAACAGGAGTAGAGGGAGTTGGAGGGTATTTTGGGGTCACCCCGTGCTAAATTGCCACTGAGATATCTTGGTCTTCCTCTGAGGGCCACAAAACTGAAAAAGTCAGATTGGAATGCTCTTTTTGAGAGGGGTCTGGTAAGCTGAAGGGTTGGAGTAGTAGATTCCTGTCCAAAGGTGGAAGGTTAATCCTACTTAATTCAGTCATAACAGCCATACTGGTTTTCTACTTCAGCATTTTTAAGGCCCCTAAATGTATTTGGAAGAGATTGGATACTATGAGGAAGAGATTCTTCTGGAAGGGTGTGGGTCATGAGGGCGGATTCATGCAGCCCATCAAATGGAATTCTATCTGCAAACCTAAGGAGATTGGGGGGCTGGGAATTAAAGCTCTTAAGGAGTTCAATGAAGCCTTGCTGCTGAAATGGGCCATCAGGATTCTGGATGGCAAGGAGGGGCTGATGGAGGACCTGATCAGGGACTGCTATGGTAAATCTAATAGCAGTTTGCAAAGGCTTCAGCCGAAGAAGCCTTCTCCCTTTTGGCGTTCAGTGATTGCTGCAGTCACCAGCTATTGGCATCTGATGCAACCAAAGCTTGGAGATGGCAGAGGCTTTAGTTTATGGAATGAGCGATGGTCTGACTTGGGCTTGCTGAAAGAGGTTTATCCGAAAGTGTATGATGCTGCTGCAGATAAGGAAGCCACAGTGTGCAGTCTGTGGTCTCGGGAAGAAGGATGCTGGTGGCTGGAAGGACTGCAGTAGTGCAGGCCGGGCACTCGTTTGTGGGAGGAGAGGCAGAAAATGATGGCAAGTCTATAGCAGCTGCAGCTTGTGAATAATGGGATAGATACTTACTGCTGGCAAGGTGGTTTTTCAGTGAAGCAAGCGTATGAGAAAGTTATTAGAGCCAATAGTGAGGTGGAATGGGACCCTATTGACAGAAAGATTTGGCTCCTAAAAGTTCCTCTAAAGGTTCAGATCTTCCTATGGCTATGCAGACGTGATGGGTTGATCACTGGTGATCTGAGGCACAGAAGGATGGGGACTATGCTAAATGCCTGCCCTCTTTGTGGTTTTCATTCTGATAGTGCATCACACATTTTCTTTTCTTGTTTGGTCACGGATAAGATATGGAGGTTGGTTTGTTTAGAACCCCTCCCCTCCTAGGATGCAGTATGGCAGAGGTTCATCACTCCTGGTCGGCCCGTGGGGGCTATGGCAGCTGTGTTGTGGTGTGTATGGAGGGCGCGTAATGATAAGCTTTTTCAGGAGAGATTGGTGAGATGTGAGAATATTGTAAGGGAGTGCTGGTCTCTCATACATAGTTGGGCTTCTTACCTGTAATTGCTTTTTTGTTATGGAATATACTACCCTCCGGATTGCTATCGGTTCTTGATAGCAATCCTCAATGTTTCAAAAAAAAAAAAAAGGTTACATTTACCGGTAGTTGTCAAACCTTTGGTAAATGGTTACATTAACTGGCGGTTAACAAAACTGTTGGCAGAGATGAACATTTGCCGGCGGTTCTTGTCATAATTGATGGCAATGATCTTTGCCGATGGGGGATTCACCGTCAGTTCTTAGCGACGGTCTTTACCATTTGCCGGCGGTTTTGAACCTCCGCGAAAAGGCTGATTTCTTGTAGTGATATAGAGTACGACGGGTACATATTCTTAAATGGATTGAATCCATCGCTTGCAAGACCCAACCACACGTTTCTTGCTTCGAAAGCGAATGGATTATTTCTTTCATCAAATCTCTTCCACTCCTCTGAATCAGTAGGATGATGTATTTTTCCATCTTGAGATTTAGAATCCTGGTGCCATGTCATTCACCGTGTAGTTTTAGTTGATATAAAAAGGAGTTGAATCCAAGGTGTTAATGAGAAGTAACAAAGAACCTTTTGAGATTGTTTATTCTTACTTTCATTTTCGCCTCCTTTACATCTCTCATGTCCACATTCAGGACAGTTGCTCAAGTTTGCGAATTCATTTCTGAAAAGAATGCAGTCATTCGGACATGCATTGATCTTTTCACAGTTCAAACCAAGCTTGCGATTTTGTTTCCTTGCCTTGTATCATGAAGCCAGAAAATCACTGGGGTTGTTCAACAGCTCAACAATAAACTGAAGTATTTCTGACATGAATTTAGTATTAGCTCTGTTCATAAACTTTAGCTGAAACATCTTCAATAGAAAAACTTAGACATTCTCGTAACACCAAGAGCAATAGGATCCTCAACTGCCTTAACAACATCATAGAACATATCACACTGAACAGATCTTCCTCATCTGCATTTATATCTTCTACTCTTATCTTGTTCAACATTTCTTGTATTTCTTCACCTCCACTATCAGCAATCTCTTCGTCAATCTCTTCGTCAACAGTGTTTTCATTGTTTATGACTTCCTTAATAAACTCCTCTCCATTAGCTACCCAAGTAGTGTAATGCTGCCACCACCTATTACAAATCAAGTGCTTGAGCACAGTGTTATGGCCATGCAAGGAACCTTTGAAACATCTTCTGCATGGGCAGAAGATATTATCGAGTTGGTCTCCTCACCTAAATATCTTCCTATCATCATTAAAGACCCAATCCAGGAATGAAATTACTCCATCGTTATATTTGGTGTAATTTGAACCCCTCAATCCAATCCAAGATTTGTCCATGATAACCTAAAATTTAATGTAAAAAAATCACATATTAGGGAGGGAAAGGACTGAATGATGTGTATCTTGATTAAGATTTTCACTTTATAGCCCATCCTCAAAGATTTGATAACAACTTAGGTTTGCTCATTACATGTAACCTTCATGCGTTGAAATTTCATCAACATCTCTCCGTACTTCTTTAGTATACCCCCAAAACTAACCTTAACTAGATTTCCTTTAGCACCCAGTTAAGGATACAGCAGGAAACTAGGTAAGATTAGTTGGTACACCAGAGAAGAGCATGAAGAAGTAACCAAAATGTCACCGCGCAAGGTTACATGTAACGAGTAAACCTAAGTTGTGATCAAATCTTCAAGGACCTTCTTTAGTTCGGTACTTTACCTGACTAAAGTCGATTAAGTCTTATGACATGCTACAAAGACAATGCATCATGCATGTGAGGTATACATACACTTCTTGCATTGTTCGTATAACATGATCATAAGTCTTGACGGGTGAGTAATTTGACACAATTTGACTAGAAGGACTTTTACCCTAAGGGTTATAATACTTAATGTTTGGCCTCGCATGCATTTATCTTCCTTAGCAAGTGTGTGTATCTAAACACTAATCAATTTATACATTCAAAAAATTCAACAAAAAACTAAAATATCATTCAATTAAATTAAAAAGATTGAATGCATATATACCTCCAACTATAACAACCTCCGAGTATGCCCGACACCGATAACCTGCATTTTCAACAGCAAAATTAATTAAACAACATATTATAATCTTGAATGTTAATAACACATATATTAACATAAGATATGTATTAACCAGGAGGAGGACAATGACGAGGACAAGGAGGAAGGGCAGTACGGGGATGACGAGAGGAGGATAGGAGGAAGGGAGTCTTCTCTTAGAGAACAGATGCTAGTAGAGAAAAGAGATGTATTGAATTGATTTGATTTGATTGTAATGACCACTCGAAAGTGATTAGTCTTCTTGTTCTTCTTCGTGAAGTTAGGGATGAGCCTCCACTTCATGCAATGGATCACGAGAACGAGTGGCGCCTCCTCCTGCTTAGTACTATGTTAGGAGTACCATCTTGATAAGGAGGAGGGTAGGAGGAGAGGAGGAGGGCAGGAGGATGAGGGTAGGAGAAGATAAGGAGGACAGGAGGAGGAGACAAGGAGGAGGGTAGGAGGAGATAAGGAGGGAAGGAGGAGACAAGGAGGAGGGGGCAGGAGGACAAGGAGGGGCAGTGACGAGGAGGAGGGGAACTAATGAGGAGGAGTGACAGCGAAAATACGCGTGATTTGTAATTAGGGTTTCAAATCATTGTAACACGTGAAATCGCAAACACTTTTAAATTTCTAAACCTAGATAATGGGGTATCTAGGGTCGTCCAAGGAGGCAATTTTGCAGTTATAAATCTCTTACTTGAAATTGGAAATCACCTTTCTTTTTGTATTTTTGGAATATGATATTTTTTTGGATTTTTGAAACAACGAGAGTGCTTGCGAAATTGAAGCGAGAAGGCAACTACACCTAAGTTGTTGAAACTGAAACCTAAGTGACAAGCAAGTTCTCTTTCTAAGATCACTCTAGGTAGGTGGAAACCTAGAGTAATTAGAGAGAGAGTAGGTGCACACTAGGAAAAAGTAACAAAATGCAACTAGAAATGCAATAAAAATTAAAGAAGGCAAAATTTTACTAGAGGAAGATATTGTTTTACAAGTAGAAAAATGCTTCTACTAAATAAAAAAAAAATAACAAAATAAAAACTCAATACCTCCTGATGATGATGATGAAGATGGAAGGGTCCTTGCTCCAATTGCGGCTGCTCTCGTAGTTGAAAAGGATTCCTCCTTCTCCTTGAATTTCTCCTTCAAGGTATCTACTCCTGGCAAGCCCTAGATGGGGCGTGCCTTAGCTCCTCCACAGGTGGATGGTTTCCACCTCAAAAGCTCCTCCAAGGGTGGGTGTGTACCACCCTCAAGATCTCCTCCAAAGATCCTCCTTTCCTGACTTCTTCCTTTGGCTGATGTGGACACAAGAGAGAAGAGAAGAGGGGAAGGCACCAAGGGGACAAAGTGTCCCCTTAATCTTCTTCTTCTTCTTCTCTCTTGGCCTTGGGCTAAAGGGTAGAATATAGGTGGAAAGTATGTAGCCAAAGATGATCCTTAATGGTGGTGGTAGGGGGTTTATATAGGAGTGGTGATGGGGGTGTAGATGTAGGTGAGGTGTAGGGTTAGGATAGGCTTATGAGGGTGGTTAGATATCCTAGGGCTAGTGTTATTTGGTGCCAAGGGAGAGGTTGTGTAGGTGGTAGTTATGTTGGTGGAGAGGCACCATTAATGGCGCCAACCATAGGAGGGTTAAGGTATTGGTGGTTGGGTTGGAGAATGGAAGGCTAGGATGAAGTTATGAAGTGGATGGAGGGCGGATGTGTGGTTGTAAGTTGGCACCAACTTATATGTTGGTTAGGTGGATTTTTGGCGCCAACTTAAGGAGAGTTAGGATGGGTGCGCCACTATTGGATGGTGGTGATGATCTTATGAGGGTAGGTGTAGGGTGGAGATTAGGGTAGATGTTGGAGCCAATTTGTAGGGGTGTGAGTAGGATATTTTGGCGCCAACTAGGGTTGGTTAGGAGGTGGTTATGGTGGTGGAAGGATGCTTCAAGTTGGTGCCAAGGGTAGGTGTTCTAGAAGGGGTTATGTGGGTGGTAGGGATGACCTTATGTGGTGATGTGTAGGGCTAGGATGGAGGCTCATATTGGCACCAAAATGATGGGATGTCTAGGACTTTTTGGCGCCAACATGAAGGGGTGTCTAGGGTGGTGGTTATGGTGGGTTGGCGCCAAAAGGAATTGGGTTAGGTTAGGGTTAGTTAGGGTTAAGGTGGAGGAGTGGACGACCATGGATTTTTAGGTGGAGCTAAAGCTTAGCTAGTAAAGTAGAGGTGGAGGAGCTAAGGTTTCATGAAGGAGGAGCTGGGAGAGAAGACTCTGGAGCTGATGGAAGCTATGCTGGAGCTGGGTCTGCTGAGGCAACTTCAAGGGGAGCTTAACTACTGAGCTCAGCTACTTAGTTCTTACGCAAGTAGCCTAGCTTGGGTAGTTGAGCTTAGTTGAGCTGGCCTTAACCTAGCTGGAGCTAGGTTGAACTGGAACTGCCTCTGATGAGAACTCTAGAGCTAGCTAAGCTACTAGTTGACAAGTAGTAGCTCAGCTAGCATGGAGTCCAGCTGCCATGAGTTGGGTGGAGTTGGAATGAGCTGGGGTTGAGTTGAGATGGACTCCTGTCAACTTAGTTGAGCTAGCTAGAGCTCCCAGTGAACTGATGGGAGCTGAGATGAGCTAGACTCAACTAAGTTGAGATAGGTCTAAGCTGACTTGAGCTGGGTTGAGTTGAGATGAGCTGTCTTGGGCTACCATTTAGCTAAGGTATTCTGAATGGAGCTAACCCTAATCCAAGGGAGCTGATATCTAGCCATGATGAGCTGGAATTAGCTGAGTCCAAGCCTGATTGAGCTTCCTCTTCATCAATTGCTTTTAAGAGTGATAGGGTTTTAGGGATCTGTCAATCTGCTTATCCCTAACACTCCAAGAAACACATTAAAAATACAATAACAAATACAATGCATGCCTAACCTAATTTATGCTTAAATGCAACCCAAAAAACCATTTGCGGAGCAAAATCCTAAAAGCTAGGTTTGTTTTAATGCATAAGAATGATGATAAACTAGCGTTTATCAAGGAGAAACTTCGTGCATTGTGGGGGGTGAAGAGGGCACTGTGTGGGGTAGAAGGTGAAGGTTCGGCCCTACCAGGAGGGATGGCGTAATAATTGTGGAAATAAATAATAAACAATCTTCACAAAATAACAATCACACAAAAGGCACAAAGTATTTTTAGGTGGAAACCCAAATCGGGTGAAAACCATCACCTAACCCTCTCGAGTTAGGATTTTCCGATCAACCAAGTTGATCAAAATCCACTAAACCGAATCACTTTAAAATGAGGGTGATTCAACCTCAATTACAACCACGCTACTTAGACGAGGGTAGCGTACCTCAACCCCTTCTCTCCACAAGAAGGATTTTGTCTCGCGAAGGAGACGGGAATTCGCAAAGTGAATACCCAACCAAATAACAAAGATAAAATAAACAAGTAATCCTATAGAGCCAACAAAGTAATTTTAAACCTAGCTTCTATAGGAATTAGGAAACTCCCCTTTGCAAGGAGTGCGTCGAGTTGATGACGCGGTGCGTGAGCCACGCGACGACGCAACTTCGCTCTCGTGAACTATGGCGGGAGAGCGGGTGCGCGAAGCTTGATGCTCTCAAGATGAATGGAACTAGAGCTTGGAGAGCAAGGGCTTCTCTTGGACACAAAAGAGTGGAACTAAGTTGCTTAGGTGTGTCTTGTGTTTCTCTTGGTATGTCTTGTGTTTCTCTTGGTATGTCTTGTGTATCTAGGTGTGTAAAGGCTCCCCTCTATTTATAGAGGCCTTATGAAGGCTTTGGAAGGCTTAGAAAAGCTTCCATAGCCGTTGGGTACAAAGCCCAAGTGAATCAGCCTGAAATCAGGAACAATCATTGCACTGACAGGCTTATCAGACGTCTAATTCTGGCATCAGACGTCTGGAAGTTCACTTTAAGACGTCTGATTTCAAGGTCAAACATCTAATTTTGGGCGGGTCTCTTCCTGACTTGGATCAGATCTAAACAGGGTTCTAGTGCAAGTCCATCAGACGACATATAGAACGTCTGACACTATGTCTGGACGTCTGGAAACCTACTTTTTCTGTGGGAATGGATTTCCAAACGTTGCAATGGCTAGAAAATCTCTGAGAAGAGATTTTGGGTCAGCCGAGGCAAAACGGTCAATTATCAGACGTCTGGACAATCCTATGGATGTCTGATAAGGCTCTAACGGTCGTATTCTTGAGTGTTTGCTAAGCCAGCCAACGGTCCACTAACTGGACGTCTGGCAAAGTCATCAGACGTCTCCTAAGACGTCTGGTCTAAGGTCTGGACGTCTGATTTCATCAGACAGAACTAACTATGTCCAGCCTAATAGTTATCATACGTCTGAATCAACAGTCTGACGTCTTAAAACACTTTATCAGACGTCTGATTTTGGAATTAGACGTCTGGAAATGCTGTTTGAACCCTATATTGGTTTTCTAAGTTCTCTACAGAAAACCTAAGTATCCTAGGGTTGTGCAGGTGTTCCTAGGACTACTGTTAGGGTACTTTGAGGCTCTTTAACATAATGTTCTAAGGAAATAAAAAGAGCAAGCAAAAAAAAGATAAAAGTACATGAAAGGATTAAACAAAATTCTATCCTATTCTTCTTGTCCTTCCATCTTCAATCTAGCACTCCTCGCGAATCTCTTCTGTTCTCCATCAAGCTCCTCTAATCCATCCTGGATGCGAGCTCGAATTCCGTCTAAACACGTCTACATTTGCAATTGACATGAAATCTAAGACTCCAAGTGCAAATGTTAAATAACAGGTGTTTTGTTATCATCAAAAAAAATGATCGTGGTGCTCTAGCACCAACAGAAGGTTCGGCATTTGCCGTCGGTTTAATTACTAACCAACGGTCAATGTGTACTTTAGCCCCAATTCTCGTGCCAAAAGTTTCGTGTGAAATTTTAATTGGACATTTGCCGTTGCTTATTATAATAAATGACGACAAATATTCATTACAAATTACTTTATGAATGTAATGGAGGCGTTGAATTTTAGAATGGTATTTACCGTCGCTTATATCAAGAAGCGACAACAGAAATATTTTTGCCATCTCTTCCCAAACCGACAGTAAAGAACTAACGACAGATCACCTTTGTCTAGTAATGATACCAGTCATACCTTAATTTAGGTCCTATTGACTAGTAAGATTTCAATGGTAGGTCACCCAAAAGACAAGTCACTACGTATGTGCAAGTGTAGATTGCTTAATCTTCTCAAATTTTTTAAATCAGAGGGTGGAAAGATAAGTCACATACTTATCACTCCCTTGACTTAATACTTCAACCTTTTCAAATCTTGTCAAAGATTTAGGAAATAAATCCATATTTCACTAAATAATAGAGATAATTAAGTTGAAAATCAACCTGAAGAGTTTAAGTGAAAAGACTTTATTTGTACGTTTCCTAAGATCGGTAAATCCTCAAAATGAAAATTTTTGAATTTTTCGTATCTCAAACTCTAAAAACATTGATTTTTTTTTTCAAAAATAATATTTCTATAGAACATGCTATAAACAAAAATTTGGACATAAACAGTAACTCTATAAATATTATCTACCCCCCCAATGCTTATTTCATGTAGTGTCCTCAATGCATGCAATAAGATAAGTGAAAAATAGATATCACCTGATAACTTAAGAGTTCTGAAAAATATGACTCAAAACATCTCCAGATTTGAATCAACTTTCCTAATATAATAAGAGTAATCAGAATTGTTTGGTTACCTCCCAACAAGAGGTAAATTTTGCATCTATAGCTAGATGTAGTATAATAGCATAATATGTGTGTGTAGCTCTAAAATGTCCACAAAGGTGAACTAGTTGATGGTGCAACCCATTCCAAAAAGTTGGGTGAAGAATAGATAAATCAGAAAGAAGCACACCCAGTGGCTTTCAGTACTTGGTAAATGAGGTGCGGGCTTAGGAGTGAAGGTGTATAACCCAAGTGAAAAATATTTGTGATTTAAAAGGTGTTGTGCCCAATGATAATGAGATTTGAATTGAGGGTATAGATGTTGGGCTATCTTGGGTTTACAGAAATCAGATTCGATCAAATCATAAGGGTCTTTGTAAAGAGTTGGACTTTTTAAGAGTAAAGGGACCCTTAAACTTTCTCCCAAAAAATCTTCTAATTCCACTATTTCCTCTTTTGCACCATTTCCTTCCTTAAAGTCCAAGTCTTTTGAATTAAGGGAATTAAAATCTGAGTTGGTCACATCAGATAAGTAATCAAACTTCAAAAAAATGTTGTTATAATTGTATTTTTTGATAATGACAAATGAACTATTTCTTGGAAAAGACTAACATGTTGCAGGAAGAATTTAAAGTGTAGGAAGGATTAAAGATTAGGATCGAGGAAAAGGAAGGGCAAAGGATTTTATTTCTAGTTTATTTTAAATTTTTTAGCATGTAAAAAGCCTTGATGTCTTTTTCTGTACTCACATTCTTTAAAGTCTTATTTCTGTTGGTTTTTGAGACGTCTCTCTTTTCCTTCTGACATCTGAATCTAATTTTTAAGATGTCTAATGAAATTTTCCAGACGTCCAGGATCACGTCCAGAACCTATATTCATTGCCAGATCTTGCAACCTCTGTCATCTGAGATTTTCAGACGTCTACTATTTTTTTCAAACATCTAGTTGAGTGTTTTCAGGCGCCTCGATTTTCAGAAGTCTCCTTGAGATTTTGATAATCTCTTAACTCTTTAGAACAACAGTCATAATCTTAGAAGTTATTCAGACGTCTGACTCTATCTTGAGTCGTCTAATTCGGTCCAACATTCACTATTCTTTTCAACGTTTATTTTGATCGCATTTAAGTACTTCTGTTACACTTTAATTTTTGAATGTTGAAGGCCATCAGACGTCCTTAAGTTTTTTCAGACGTCTGCTGGTTATTTTTTAGGACGACTGACCATATATCTCTAGATCCCTATTTGGGTCTAATTTCATTCACGTAATGAGCACTCTTTCCCTGATGCCTTTTTAGACGTTTGAACATTTATATTCAGATGCTTAATTTTTGATCAGACATCCCTATATTTGATCCAGTAACCACCTTTCTTTCCTGGAGTTTTGTTAGACGTCCTAGTTTATTTTTAGACGCCTGGAATAGTATTTTCAGACGTCTATCCTTGTTTTTCGAATGTCTGATATAGTCAAAATTTGAGTTAATGCTTTATAGCCATTCTTTCTCAATTTATTCCAATTCAATTCAAATTCCAATGACTACCTAAGCTCAAATATGACCTCCTACACCTATATATACCCCTCATAGGTAGCCTTAAGGTATTACAATAAAGAAATTCACATTCTACTCATTTGAAAGCTCTTGATCTCATTTGTGCTCTCTTGTGTGTTTTCTTGTGTGATACTTTTGTGCTACTGTTCTTAAGAGAAACTCTTCTTCCTGCTACTCATAGGTTTAAAGAAGGGAGTATTCTTAATCTTTCATTCAAGGCTTATAGATTTATGTTGCTTTTTGTTAGTTTATTTGGGTACCCAATTTGTGGGTTTCCCGTTTCCTCTTAGTAGAGGGGCAAAACTCTTCTTGGGGTTTGTCCAGGTAGAGGGTTTTGTAATATTACTTGTTGTTAGCAATTCCTACTTGGGTAGGGGCAAAATCCTAGATTAAGAGATCTAGGTAGAGGTTTTTCCCGTAAGGGTTTCCTCTTTAAATACTTGTGTTCTTGCTGCTATTGTTTGTATTTAATTTTGTTGCACAATTCAACCCTCCTTGTGCCATTAACAAAAAACTGATTCAAGTTTAGTCTCATCCAGATCTGATATAAAGGTGAAGCTAGTCATTGAAGGTTCATCAAGTTCAAATTGGAATCGTTAAGCTTCACTTTAAGCTAGAAGCTTTCCTCAAAATAAAGTGTGAATCTTTTAACTTTAGATTCCTCAGAAATCTCATTGCCAAAGAGAAATGTATCATATTCATATTTACTTTTATGTTCCTCAGATTTTGTCTCAAAAATGAATATAAAGCTTTCAACTTCAAAATTATCAGAAATTTTATCCTAGAAAAAAATGCCTCATATTCAAATTTATTTGTATGTTCCTGAGATTCTAAGTCTTTCAAAGAGACATTTTCTTCATTTTTAATCAGACCCTCAACCTGCTTAAGTTCTTCAATAAGCCCATAGTTTTCATTAGAATCCTCAATAGTCCTAAAAACTTTTAATTTCATCTTTTCATCCCCAAAGGCTATATGTATATTCCCATTTTTACAATCAGTCAAGGTCCTCCTAGTTGCTAAAAATGATCTTCCAAGAATAATCGGAGCCCGTTTCAAATCATCGAGAACGTCAAGATCCAAAATGGTGAAGTCCCTCGTGTAGTAGAAATTATCAATCTAAACAATTACATCCCTCAGAATTCCTTATGGACGTCTTATGGATTGGTTGGTTAGATTGATTTGAATTGTAATTAGTTCATGGTCCCCAAATCCAATCATCTCATAAATCTTGGTGGGCATTAGGTTGATGGAAGCCCCTAAATCAATTAAAGCCTTGTCAAAGGCTAGATCATTAATCGTGTAGGAAATCAAGGGGGTTCCTGGGTCTCCCTTCTTGGTAGGTAGGCCCTTTAAGAGAATCGAGTTTGCTTGTTCAGAAATGATCGCCTTCTCATGATTACTTGATTTTGGCTTGTGATTGGTTGTGGTTAGTTCCTTTAAAAATTTGACACAAGTCGGGATGTGTTTAATTTCTTCCAAAAGTGGGATATTGATATGAACTTGTTTGAACACGTCCAACCAAGCTTCCTTATCAAGACCAGGCTTCTTCTTCCCAGGCCTATTCAAGGCCT
This sequence comes from Thalassia testudinum, assembly GCA_037157565.1. Taxonomy (NCBI): domain Eukaryota; kingdom Viridiplantae; phylum Streptophyta; class Magnoliopsida; order Alismatales; family Hydrocharitaceae; genus Thalassia; species Thalassia testudinum. Next base: position 4,475,424 of record JAZHRO010000062.1, on the reverse strand, counting down.
CAGAAAAAGGGATTTGGATCTTCAGGTCCTCAAAATTGTGAGCTTGGATTCCTTCCTCTATCTTAGGTATATTAATCAGGGTTGGTATATCAGGATCCTAGTGGGTTGATCAATTTGGGTGCATAGAGTCCTAAGTAGTCTCTCCACTCGTTAGACTACTTGAATTAGCAATGGCATTAGGGTTCATCCCCTAGGAAGTAGGAGTAGGAAAAATAGGTGCAGTAGGATGTGGAACTTGAGGTGCATTAAAACTAGGGGGTATTGAGGGAGTTGGTTGAATCACATGTGCTTGGTACTCCTTATTTTGAGTGAACCCTTTGGGATTGTGTCCCTGATTAGGCATGTTCCTAGTGTTTGGAATAGGTTGTGTAGGCAGGGCACCAGGTTGTCTGTCATTGGGTCTAGGTCCATTCGAGATATTATCAATTGAGACCTTCATCTGTTGCATCAATTGCAACATAGTTTCCTACATGTCAACCATCAGGTGCTTCAACTTAGCTTGACTTTGCTAATCCAAGTTGGTCAGTATAGGTTGAGTGAACTGATTAGAGGACATAGCAAGGTTAGATTGATCTTGACCCATGATTCTTTGCTGGTTCTATTGATAGTAGGGTCTAGATTGATTCGATTGAGTCCGGGCTTGCCATTGAGGCCTCTAGGAATAGTTAGGGTGATTCCTCCAACCCGGATTATACGTAGTGGAATAAGGGTTGTTCCTAGGGTTGGTTTGGATAGCTTGAACATCCTCACGAATCTAGGATAGAGAGTAAGAATTCGAACAACCAGAATCAAAGGTCCTGTTAGGCTCGTAGGTGGAGCCGAATCAAGATTATTCACAAACTTCCTAGAGTAGGTAGCTTGTGAAGAGGTAGGAAAATCAGAAGTTGTTCCATTCTCAATAAAACCTACATCCTAAAAAACTAGCATGGTTGGCCGGCCACATAGCTCTTAGAAAAACCCTTAGGACTGGCCACTTTAGGTGCAAATGCTGCACCTTTTGATGATGATCCTATGGCCCTTAAATTCCCTCCTAAATCCTATCCTAATCCATAGCAAAACCTATTTTAGTTGGCCATATCCTTACTCTAAATCCCAACCATCCAACCAAGATCCTATGGCCCTTATTACTCCACCATATGGCCAACCAACTAGACCTAGAAACTATATACCTTAATGGCTGGCCACTTAGTGATCAAATCAAGGCCATCCATCTCTCCCTTGATGCCATCTTGACCCATGATCAATTCCAACAACATCCAACCTAATCTATCTACCTATCTTTTAATCCTAACCCTTGATTAGTAACTAGTTAGATCCTAGCCCTCCATTAAAGACCTAGAAACTCTATATAAGGACCATCAATGCCCCCCTCCTCTTCATGCTTCCTTAGAGTTATTTATGCTACTTAGTCTCTTCCTCTTACCACCTTCAAGAATCCTTCCTCTAGAAAACTCTCACCAACTTCCTCCATTAGCATAGGTTCCCACCTCCATCGCCACGCTAACCTCACCCTCACCACCATCTCTGTGGTCATCTTCCTCACCTCTTCGAGCATTCTTCCTCACCTCTAGTCCTACTTCACGACGGCTGCACTTGCAGAATACGCTTCGGATTCCTGCTTCTATTTCTCTATTTTCTATTTTTTTTGTAGTTTTTATTCTTAGTTGTAATAATTAGACACTTCCTTTAGCAATAAAAGTTTTATTTCCAGTTATCTAGTTTGCAATCCTTTCTTCTCACCACCCTTTTGATTATATCTTGCGATTGGTTTTCTGCTTTCTCACCATTTTTCTCCTTATACAAAAATACAAAAAAAGTTAGCATTTTGTTCATTTTCGCATTTAGGTTAGATTCGATTTCTCTGCCTCTTTAAGTTGGACCCAGGATTCACCAGAGTTTTGGTATTTATTTTTTATCATGAAAAGCACACTACAATGAATGATTATTACTTTAGCGATTTTCGTGGGATCAAGGAACAACATATGGGGTGCTGTGTTACGCCACCTATAGGCACAATTTGGCATCGTTACTAGGTTTTAAAGCCAAATTGATAGTCGATTCTATGCGAGCTTTAAAAGCCATTTGTTGCAGTGTGTAAAATGGCTAACAATTAAAATTTAACGGAATTGGGAGTCTAGGTAGAACATGGGAAGACATATGATAGAAGGAATTCGCTTGTGTATTTCTTTTTGTTTTTCAAATATGTAGATTTTTTTGTATTTTTTTAATAAGTGAAAGCAAATATGCCTAACTACTTGCAAGAATAAAAATATATAGAGAGAGATAGAGAGCAAGGGATAGAGAGGCAAATATATATTTTTTATTTTACTAGAAGAAAGCTTACAAATAGGTTCTTGCGAGAAAATATAAATACTAGCTACTAGAATTGAACTAGAACAACTAGAACAAAATGAAAGTAAAAAAAATGCAGGAGGAGAAGATCTAGAGTGGAGTCACGGTGATAGAGGATTCCGTTGACGTCACCAAAGTGAAGTGGATGTGGAGATCCGGAGGAGGACTAGAAGAAGGCTTGGCGAAGGTGAAATTCTATTCTAATGGAGATCCTAAGGGAAAGAGACAACTAGACTAATTATTCTACTTAGGAAGGCTTACAGGTGGCGGAAGAATATGTAGTAGTGAAGGTAGAGGAATTAATAATCTCTAAGGGATGGGTGTAGGTGTGTTTTTATAGAGATGCAGATTTAATGAGGGCCATAGGATCTAGATTTAAAGGTTTAGGTTAGGCCAACAAACTAAGGGGTGTGTGGACCCTTGGGTGTGTAATGGTGCATAGTGTGGCTGGCAATATAGCTTTTTTGAGAAGCATCATATGGTCATCCATAAGCCTTGGTTTAGGTCCCTAGGATCTAATTTGGAAGGTTGGGATTAGGGCTTAGGAGATATGATCTAGTTTAGGTCTTTAGGAAGGGATAAGTTCTAGGTTTTTTTGGAGTCCTAAAGAAGCTAGGTGGTGGTCGGCTAAGGGGATCAAATTAAGGCCATTGGATGTGGGGTTAAGGGTGGATAGAGAGGCTATGATGGCTAGCCACCTAAGCATGGCTAGCCATCATTGAGTGGATAGGTTCTTCTATGGTCAGCCATATGTAAGGATATGTTCTTTTGGTATTGTGGATTTGACCTTTGGATCAAAGGTGTAAGGTTGAGATTAACTAGGTTTAGGTTTTCTAAAAATAGGTAGGCTTAGGACAAGGTTTATTTGGTGGTATAGGTTGTCTTAGGATGCCAATAATATGAAGGTTTTAGGTGTTAACATGTGTCCTCTCTCCTTTCTTCCTTGTCTTTAATTCTTCATGCTTCACTTCACTCCAAGATTTATTAGCTCCACAACTTTATTATGAGCTACTTAAGCTACACCTCTTGATCCAGCATTATTCAATACACTCTAATTAGCTGCAAATGAGACACAAAATACTTATATGATCTAAATATGCATGCATGATTATAATGCAATATTTACAACCTATGTGTATTAACCTAACTAGGTACTTAGATAAAATAGACAAGTTATTCTTATTAAATATGTATCTATTAGGTTCTAAAGATGAAATTGAAGGTGTAAGAAGTTTACTCAAGGTGATTGGCTTAGGTTTAGGTCTTAAGGGGTTGGGTTGAGGGTAATCAGGCTTGATTCATGAGGTTTTTGGCTTCGGTTTGGGTCTAGGAATTTGGGTTTGGGATTAGGTTTTCCTCCTCTCATCGTCTTCTCTTTCTCTTTGCTCTTCTGCAAGGGCTTTAGATCTTTTGCTGCACTCTTCCTGCTTCTGTGTAAGGGTCTACTCCTTTATTATTACCTATGGACCTGCATTACAAGATTAACAACATTATATCACAAATATAGGTCCACAAAGCATTATTTTATGTATAATTATATACAACAAATGCAAATGTAGATATGCATGAAATGAATGCAATATTTATATTGCAGTTAGGTTTCTAACCTAATTTAGGTGATGTAGGAGCTATGATTGTTGTGCAATCATAACCCCATGCCTAAACATTGCTAGTCCCTATCAAAAGATGAATGAAATGTCTCCAACTAAAGTTTCGTAGTTTGACCAGCCACTTATTATCAAACAAATTTTTTAGGGTTAGTTAAGATCCTTATTCCAATTGGCCTACAGCATCAAGGATGAACATCTAGACCCAGGTTGGCTGAACCTTCCTGTTTCTATTATTCTAAACCTTTAGTCTTGAGTTTGATTTATTAGGTCCCACTGTCTACTCGAGGATTGTTAATTGTGAATTTAAAACATTTGTGCATGTATGAGATAGATTTGACATACATGCATCCAAGGTTGTAAGACTACATGTCTCAAGGTATTGAAATTCATCCTTAATCATCCCAAATCTCACCTTAGTTTGGCCTTACCCAGATTTGGTAGCTTTCTCCTTACACATTTCTATCTCAAGATTACACTACTAGAAAAATACGCATTTGTGACTCTCCACACACCACAGTTTTAGTTAAAACCATCATCTATCTTGAATATTCCCCCGACTCTCTTCGACCACGGACGGATCATATACACGAATGTTTTGAAACTGTCGTAGTATTAATATACATGTAGATTTTACATAAAATTGTCGTAAAAAGTAAATTTGAAAATGTGCCCTTAAGATTATGAATGTCATGAAGAGGCTTTTTGGATTGCCATGCCCTCAGAGCATGAAGGCTTCATTCATAGCAGGGGGTTAAGTTAGATGATCTCCAATTGGTATGGATGGAAGGGATAGTTGTCGGTAGCCATTATCAAGTAGCAGTAGGTTCAAAACTGTAGCAGGAAAATCAACAAACGCAACAACAGCTCCAAAATGTCACCTCACAACTGCATCAACAAACTTAAGGCTGGGAAGATGCGAAACAACTTATGGAGCGGCAGAGGTTGGCGATGGAGTAGTAGAGAGCTTAGATGTAGGGGATGATGGCATTTCTACGAGCAACAGGCGAGATCACCGTTCCTAGCTCTTCCTGCCTCGTATAGACAACGACAACTTCTATGGTGGTGGAGCAAGTCATGGGGTAGGAGCAGAGGTGTAGTTTCTTATTTTGTTTACAATTACTTGTATTTTGGAATTTTCTTTAAGTTTATTATCAGTTACATGTATATTTTAACATTAGACAACTTTTATAATTAATGAAACTCTATTTATGTTGTTACATATTTGGAGGGATCAAATAGTTTGGATGAACAAATATAGGTATTATAGGTATGTTTTGATGAGAATATCTATAATGCCTACATAGATATCATTTTAAAAAAAATACACGTTTGCAGCGATTTTTATTAAATAAAAACTATCGCCTATTAAACTAAAACAATGATTTTAAAACCATTGCAAACCCTTGGACATGGCCCTCTAATTTCCTAATTAACAATATAGACGACGACTCTTTTGACCGATGTGGATCATCTTACATGACAGTTATGTTTTAAACTTCATGTATATTGTTTATACGACAGTTATCAAAACTGTCATGTAAACCTTAACTTGCCCCCTCTAATTTCCAATTAACAACATAGATGATGGCTTTTTCGACTATTGTATATAGTCTTACATGACGATTAAACTTTAAACCACCATGTATGTTGTTTGTATGACAGTCATAAAAACTATCGTCTATTTACAGGTATATGCGACGATTTTGATTGAAAATCGTCGCATATACCATATTGTGACACACACTTTAGTGATGCCAACTTATGATGGTTATGTGGGTTTAAAGATGATTTTTAACCATTGCTAAAAGCAGTATTTCATGTTGTGTTAACACTCTTTAGCATATATCTCCCCGACTGAACTGTAGGTCTCTTTTCCTAATATTTTATCTCCAAATCTTTTTTTATTTTCTTTCTTTTTTTTATTTGTTCTATTTTTGGAAGGAAGAACACCCATATGTAGCGAAGTGTTCAATTACGACACCCATTTGTAACAAGATGCTTATTTATTAAGTCCCAACTTGTCTTTTTATTATATATTCTCCAATTCCTTTTTATACGAGAGTGGCTCATCCTTCTTCCTTTCAAGAATCACCTTGAGGAAATCCTTGGGGTGATAAGGGATTAAACTTGATCCTAATGATGCTTGTGGTTTCATGATTTCAGATGCCTGTAAGTCCATTATAATGTGTGTGAGAGGTGGATGCTTAGGTTACCTAGCTCTTAAATCGGAGAGTGGACAGCAAAGCCCTATAGTTTCTTCCTTATTGACTGTTGGTTTTAGCTAGCTAGATTCATCAAGAATTAGACCTGACCTAAATCTAGCGGAACATCCTCCACCGATTAATTAACTATAGCTGTTAACCCTTAAGGTCTAACGTTCCTTACTATCCTCTTGGTTTAGTTAATTCTAAGAACCTAGTCTTTCCACTTAACTTAGTTGGAGGGATGCAACTGTGCTATTTACAGTGCTAAAAATTTTTAAATTTTTCTCATTTTTCAACTTTTTTTCAATAAAAAATTTCTTATTTCTAAATATTAGTAAAAATCAACTCAACATGCACACCACTTGCCCCTCCTACCCCTATGCCTATTATCTTGTATGTCCTCGTGCATGAAATGAAGATAAAGAAAAGGGTAAAGATCACTCAGAATAGTTTCCGAGTTGTGGCTTCATCCAGTACCTATGAAAGCAGGAAATTAAAAAAAAAAATGCTATCTACAAAATTTCTTTCTTTTTTTCTTTAAAGTGTTGAGTTTAATGCCTCCAACCAGGCAAAAACTTAAAAACATGGTTCAATGAGTGTTGCGCAGATGGTGAAGATTGATATTAAGATATGATCATTTTGTCTGTAAATCAAGGGTCCATAGATGTAGACCAATTGATGGTGTAATCCCACACCGAAGGGTCACTCGAGGCTGAGGTAGAAACTGGGGAGAGATGCATGGAGGTAGTGGAAACAAGGTCCGCGATGTTGGGCTCGTTCATTGATGTCACCGTAGATCCGATTCTAGAGGAAAAGAGGAGGGAGCAGATTGAAGTCCAGTTCAGACTTCGAATATGGATCATATTGGTCCATGTGAGGCTCGATGATGTGTTGTGCAATATCATAGATCATAATTGATCTGGGCTACAAGTCATATGATGATAATGGGAGGGCCTGAGAGATCGAGGAGTCTACGTTGGATGCCTCGTAATCATCATTAGTATGGATGGAATACCTTGACTCAGAGTCATCAAGCATATCTTCCTTAACATAAATTGTTTCTTCCTTGAGCTTAAGCCACCCATTTGAATTAGTGGGCTCATAATTTCTTCCCCAATCCATTGTGTTTAGAACTCCATTTCCCAAGGTTGTGTCTTCTTCTTCGTCATTCATCAAATTAATGGATTGCTCCCTGAATTCCCATAATTCTGATGAGCTTTTTGATCCCTTGGATAGATCATCATATGTCCCCAAAAGCCTCACAATCTCTTGTATATCTCTTTCATAGGGGGATTCCATTTCTTATTCTTCCATATGAGGTTGGGGATTAGGTTCAGACGTGGAAGAAAGACACAGGATGCAGAAGTAGGTTCCTAGGGATCAGAGACGAGTCCCTCAAAAGGTGAGTCCCATGGAATAGACAGAGAACCAGCTTCACCAAATGTAGAGACAAGAGATGCAGAGAGTCCTTCCAGCGTGAAATTCGAAGATGTAAGGGGTGGCTCCATATTTGCTTTCGGGAATGTAACGGAAATCAATTATGTCATGTCTAGAGTTACCCCAGTGGTTGCGAAAGTAAAGGAATCAGGAAGGAGGTCTTGGTCTCACTGTGTCACCTCAGGGGGGTTTGGGGGAAAAGTATTAGAATCAGCCGAATCATCCTCAATTAAGGCCATATGCATACTAACTTCCAAATCACTATTTGAATCATCTCGCTTAGCCTAATCACAATTGAAGTGCTTCTTGGACCTAAATATGTCCATCTCGATCTTCTGGTCCTTAACTGTCATCTCCATGCATTCTGATTCATAGTTAATGTTTGCTTGAGCGAGTGCCAAAAATGGATGACCTAGAATAACAAGTGCATAATGAAGATTAGCTGGGACCTCTATATCCAAAATAAGAAGTCTGCTTAGAAACAACACCCATGGAACTTCACAATCACATTCTCTACCACACCTTGGGGCACCTTGACTGACCTATCAACCAACTAAATAGTGAATGAGGTGGGTTTCAACTCCCCAAATTGGAATCAATCATAGACAATAATGGGAGTCATGTTTATTGAGGATCCCAAATCAAGCAAGGCCCAGTCAAAAGAAGCATCTTGCAGAGGGCAAGAAATGAGTGTGGCTCCTAGGTCTTTCTTCTTAGGTGGCAAGTCACTCAAAATGACTGCACTAGATTGCTCAGAGAGTACCACCTTCTTTGCCTTCTTCAACTATCACCGTGGTGTACAATAATCCTTGAAGAATTAGGCAACAATGGGGATGTGATCTATAGCTTTGAGAAGGGGAACCTATATGTGTACATCCTTGAACATAGCCTTTATGTCCTCATGACTTTTGGTACCCTTAGTTTTTTTCTTAGTCTCTCTTATTAAAGCTTTAGGAAAGGGTATAGGAATATCAGGGTTTTTGATGATTGGTTCTTTGCCTTTGCTTTTTGTCTCCTTAGTTGACTCCTTATTAGAATCAAAAGAAGAGGAGTCAACCTAAGGAGGGGGTCTAGATGTGCCAGGATTTGCCTGTCTCCTTAAGGGATCCTTGGTGGTCATTTCACTCCTTAAAGTGACAGTAGTTTCATTAGCATGCGGCTCATAAGTAGGGATGCAAGTTTCGGCTCATAAGTCGGGTTTATATCCAAAAAAACTCGACCAGGTTTGGATATGGGTATGCGTATTGTTACGACCCGATTCCCGAATCCCTACAGGACCCGAGATCAGCTCGACTCGATTAATCCCAAGACCCAGTCATCCAACAAGAAATAACCAAAAAGCAGGAAAGTAAACTGCATTCACTATGCTAAGTAACTAACAATAAAAGAGTACAAGTAGTAAAAGAAGTAAAAGCTGCTAATAGTACATATCACCACCACAACAGTAAAACAAAAACAAAGTACATAAACGTAAACGGTAACAAGAGTCTGAACTCACTAACAAAAGAAAGTACTACAACAGGAAGACTACTGCTGGGCTCGACTGGGCCCAGCACCCTTTGCAGCTGGTGACTCAGGCTGCTCAACACCTGAACCTAAAAAGGGTTATGAGTAACAGAGTCAGCAAACGTTGAGTAGAGTGGTAACCAACTAACTAAAGTAGTAAAGGCTAACAGGTAAACTATCTATTCCAATTACTTTATTTCACAAGTTATTCCTTTTCACCCATTGGTTTATTTTTCAGATCTCTTTCTTGATCTCGAATGTTCCTCGTGGGAACGATCTTGATTGCAGTCTTTTCCAAAGAGTAGAAGGCACACGTGGTGCTCTCCTGGCCGGAGAGTCCCCCGTGTTGATCCTACACCAAGTCAACCACCCCAAGGTCACGGACAGATGTAGCGGTGACTACAGCACGCGCGATAAGCGCACGAGTAGCTACCCCGCACTGACACGCGATCAGTCGTTTCCACTAACGGGTACACCCAAAGTACAACATGGAATAGTATAGGGCCTAGCCCTCTCTGTAATAGGGTTCTAGCCCCTCAGAACCAAATAGGGGTCTCGCCCCTCCACAGTTCATGCATCCTCGTCTGACTACCTTGGTTTACCCAGTGGGCCTAACAAGTCGGTGTAGGGTGGCTAGCTCTCTCCCTACACTAGTAGCTCTCCCCGGTCTAGTGTACGCGAGGGCCAAGAAGTCGGTGTAGAGTGGCCAATCCTAACCTGGGTCCCAACCCAAGGGTGGCTAGCTCCGCTCTACACTAAACAGGGGACAGTCGCTCTCCTTGGTACCACGTACTCAAGGGCCAGCACACTTCCCACTCACATTTCCAGATCCATTCCGTTTATTCATAGGAGCTCTACTCCTAATTTCCCCATAGGGTTCATGCTCATATTTCTCATGCTATTCCATACCAGGTTTCATCATTCACATTTCCATTCTCAGATTATACACATGCAGCTCGTATTTCCATCAATTAATATATACAACAAGTAATGTCATAGGTAACTGTTTTAGCTAGCGTAGGCATTTCATATTTCACAGGTAGTTGTTAACATTTCTATTCATTCATTTAAGACTGCAATTTCAAACACGCATACAAACAGTGCAAGTACTTCTCGTCCTAGGATTTATGCCACATCCTAGGTTTCTAGTTATCCAATTCACATATGCATTCAGTTTTATAATTAAATTAAGGGAAGACCACTCTACCAGACGACCCGGGAGTATTGGGGGCTCAAATGGCAGGCTCACGTGCCTCAGCAAACCCCAAACCCGCAACTGATCAAAGTCCTATACCAAGGAACATACCACAATGGAACATTCAGAATAGTATAAAAGGCCTTCTAACAAGTAGAGGAACTCACAAGGAAAATACCAATATCTTGTTTTCGTAAAACGGACCTCAAATGGATCCTAAACGGGTCAAAAACAAGACTGTAGACCTAAATCAGACGTCTGGCACAAGGTCCTGACATCTTAAAAGTAACCAGAAACTCACCTCAGGTTCTACGTCAACCTCAGACGTCTAAAACCTCTTCTTGACCGTCTGAACCCAGCTCCAGATGTCCGACCTCTCCTCTGGACGTTTGGGAGTGCTTCCGGTCATTTGGTAAGCTGTCTAGACATCCGAATCGTGTGGGAGGGCATGCCCCGCACCTTCCCGAAGCTGTCTCTGCATGCGACAGGCAAATCAATCGCTTTTAGCCATGCAGATTGAGGCTGCGGTGCGGCCTGCATGGCCGTATCCGCAAAAGGACCGTACCTTCACGGAATACTGCTTTCAGATGTCCGGTGTCATCACCAGACGTCCACTCCATCGTATGGACGTCACGCCAGACGTCTAATTCTGGGAAAAACCCAGAAACAGAACGACCTGCTGCTCTCCCTTGTTGCGCGCAGTCGCGACCTCGCCCCCTCGCCTACAACAAGTGTCAAAGACTGATAAACGCCAGCTTATCATCATTTTTATGCATTAAAACAAGCCTAGCTCTTAGGATTTTGCTCCGCAAATGGGTTTTTGGGCTACATTTAGGCATCAATTAGGTTAGGCTTGCATTGCACTTTTTATTATCTTTTTAATGTGTTTTTGTGAGTGTTAGGGATATACAAATTGTCAGAACTCCAAAACCCTAGCACTCAGGAAGGCAACTGGTGAAGAAGAAGCTCAGACTAACTGGAACTCAGCTTGATCTAGCTCACCATACCTGGATTCCAACTCACTTGAACTAGGGTTTGCTCATCTTAGTTTCATTCAGCTCACCTCAGCTGAATAGCAGCTCAAGAGAGCTCATCTTAGCTCACCTTAACTCAGGTCAGCTCAAATCCAGCTCAACTTAGCTGAGTCTAGCTCATCTCAACTCCCATTAGTCCACAGGGAGCTCTAGCTAGCTCAGCTGAGTTGACTGGAGTTCACCTCAGCTTAGGTCCAGCTACATCCAGCTCCACTCAACTCTAGCCAGCTGAAGATGACTTCATTCCAGCTTAGGAAGCTCAAGTCCAGATCCCGGGGACTTAGCTGAGCTCAACTCAGTTGAGCTAAGCTACCTTAGTTTCCTCAATCAGCTTGATCCTCCCCGGGAGCACCAGACCCAGCACACCTTAGCTAATTATGGTAGAAGCCAGCTCACTTTAGCTTGGCTTAGTAGCTAGCAAAGAACTAGCAAGCCAAGCCAGCTAAGGTAGCTCCTTGCAGCTCTCTTCAGTAGCCACCAGCTCTAGTGCAGCTCAAGATGACTACCTCCAACTCTTCTCCCTGAAAACCCTAGCTCCAAATGCCTCCAACTCTACTCCCTACTAGCTAAGCTAGCTAAGCTGCTTAACTTAGCTAGTCCACCTCCATGGCACCAAAACCTACTACCCTACTACCTAAGCTCCAGCAAAAAGACCACCTACTCCTACTTTATTTTGGTGCCAACTATCCCTTCCATCACCACCCTACATCCACCATCAAAACCCATCTCCACCCTCCATTTTTTCCCTCCAAAATTGCCTTCTAGAAGGTATTTTTGGAGGGAAAACCAAGGCACTTCTTCATTTCCCTCCCATTTTTCCCTCCAAAAATATCCAAGCACCCCTTCATTTCCCTCCAAAAAAACACCATAACCAGCCCCCTTCCCATCCTATAAATACCCTACCCTACCACCACATAATTCTCATCCTCCATTAGTGTATTATTCTACCTATACCCACCCACACCTACGGCCAAGGAGTAGAGAAGAAGATTAAAGGGGCACATCACCAGCCCCTTTGGTGCCTTCTTCTCCCTACTCTCTTCAACTTGGGCCATGCCAAGGAGGAGGACTTTTCTACTTCAAGGAGGATGGCCAGGCAAAGGAGAAGGACCTAAGGTGGACGTCCACCCTTGGAGAAAAGCTTAGGGCACGCCCCCTTAGGGCTTGCTTTGAAGGACATCACCTTGGTAGAGCTATAAAAGGAAGGAGCTGAAGATCTTCTTTTTAAGCCCGGGAGCTACCAGGCTTGGAGCAAGAAGAGCTTCATCCTCTTCATCACCATCATCATCTAAAGGATTTGTCTTTATTTTGTTTTCAATTTGTTCTTTTTGTAGAAGCATTCATCTACTAATAGACAATTTCCTTTAGTATAAAAAAGAAGTTGCCTTAATTTCTTGTTGCACTCTTTCTTTTTGCATTACCTTTCTTTATCTTTTGTATAGTTGCACTTCTCCTTTCTAATTAACCTAGGCCTCCACGCACCTAGGTTGAGCTTAGAAAGAGGATAACTTTTGTCACTTAGATTAGCATAGTAGGTGTAGTAATTTTTCTCGCCAACAACTTCGCATGTTGCCTTAATTTTAAAAACATAAAAATGATATATTGAAAAAAGACCAAAAAGAAAGTTGAGATTTATATTCAAAGCAAGAGATTTAATTTTTTCAAACTTGGCTCCTTGGACGACCCTAGATACCCCATTATCTAGGAATATAAATTTAAAAGCGAATATGTTTTTATGTGTTGCAACGACTTAAAACCCTAAATTTAAAAATCGCACAAAAATGCTATTAGGGACGTCTCCCCCAACGTTCTCCTCCTCCTGCACGTGCTGCTCCAGCCATGCATCCTCCAGCGAGCTCCCACGAGCTCTCGAGCTCAAGCTCTTCCTCCTCTCCTCCTCGTCGCCCGCTCTCGCACTCTCTCTCACGCTCGCCCCACTCACTGAAGTGGAGAGGGAGAAATGAGGGTGGTTGTGGTGAGGTGGGGAAGAAAGGAAGAGGGAGAGAGGGGTTTTATAAGGGTGCGTTAGGGTTCGGATAGGGGGAGAGAAGAGGGAAGAAAGAGAAGGGCGGTACTGTCAGCACGCAGCCTGTGCACAGACGTGAAGTCACGTACCAAAATTTTCAATTTCCAGATGTCTGGGAATGTGTCCAAACGTCTGACCAGGCATCTGACCGACCGTCCAGACGTCTTAAAGGGCTCAGAACAGAACAGGTCTTTACACGTATTAATCTATACCCGATTGCCTAACCCAAATACTTGAACAAAATCCCCATTTACCCAAGATATATAAGTCTTACCCCAAGTCTCTCATTCCCCCAACCCTAATCTCCCTCATGATTCCCTCCATGATTTTGAAGGTTGGGAGTGCTTCTGAAGCTTTCATTGAACATTTAGTTCGGGGATAGGGATATTTTCTTTGAAACATACTTGTGTTTTGTCTTTCTTTATATTTTTTGTTTTGTGTTTTTGATGTATTCCTCTTAAAGGGCTCTTTTTGTAATAATTTTAGTGGAGATCAATAAAATAACAGTAGCCCGAGCCGCTATGTTTCGACCTTGTTAAAAATAAACAATTAATGAATTCTCTTATATATATTCTATTTCTTTGACTATTATTTAGGCACAATTTGATTGTAAGATCAATTTATAATGGGTACTTGATGGGTAAATGGCAACCTGATGGATAGATGGGTATGGGTATGGGTTTGGATTTTCATTCTTGATGGGTAAATAGGTAGGGTATGGGTATGTATTTAGCCAAACTTGACCTGTTTGCATCCCTACTCATAAGGTGGGTGAGGAGCAAAAGGTGCAGGTGTAGGTAGCAGAAGGCCAAGATGTACTTCTCCCCAAGCTATTGGGAGAAAGTTGCAATGGCATGTTGCATTGCATTTGTTTGTCCAATAGGGAAGAACTTTTGGAGAAATTCTCACATAGTTCCTCCTAGGTACTAATCAGTCATCCTATGGTCTTAAACCAGTATGAAGCCTTATCTCTTAGAGAGAAAGGGAAAAGCTTCATTAGAATATTGCTTAGGCCTACATTCCTAGGTCAGACAGTCTCATCAATCCGACCTAAGTCCTCTAAACGCTGGAATGGGTCTTCATTTGAGTTACCATAATAGAGAGTCTGGATCAGACTTCTAACATTAGGTTTGAGCTCAAATGCATCCCCATCTATAGGTATCCGAAATAGTGGTTGCACTTGAGGTGTTGCTGGATCATAGAAATCCCGTAGTTGCCTAGGTTGTTCTTGTTGAGGTGGATTTCTCATATCATGCAAACTCTACATGATAGCTTCCAAATGCTCTTGGTGGTGCTTCTTAGATGCAGCAAAATGGGCCTTTAACATGGCTAGAGGGCCATCCACACGAGAAGGAGGTCCATTGTTAGCCATTCTAGAGGAGGAAGGGGAAGAAGAATGAATGAGGAGGGGAGAGCAAGAGATAGGAGGCCTTCTTGGAGAGGACTCCTAGGACCAGCCAGTTGAGGTCTTAGTGACCTCCTACCAAACATACAATTTGGTAGTGTTGGAGAAAAGAATCCAAGGCCAAGTGAATTGAAGTTAACTAATCAAGGTTGATTAAGGATTTGTGAGTTTTTGGATTTGACCTTGATTAATTAGTTTCTTAGGAGTTGTTATAAGTAGTCAATTGATTAAGGTAATGTATAAGCAAATGCGAGTGAAGACCTTTTCTTTTAATTTGCCCTACAACTCCTATGTGTGCCTAATTGAATGTTTCTATGGGTGTGATGAGTTGACTTTAATTTATGTAGATGAGGTTTTTCAAGCAACAATCAAAACCTCACCCTTCAGGAGATCACACAACAGGTCTCAATCAAGTTATGTTTGGTGTCTAGATAATTTAAATCCTCAGTCTTGACAACCTAGGGTTTATACTTCTAGAAATCAGGAAACACTTGATAGTGGATTATGGTGACCACTGAAGGTAGATACGGTAACCAAAGTGTCCTAGGCTTTGGTTATTGTTTCTCCTTCCGGTAAGGGTCTCAAAAAAATATTTTTCAATGATTTAATGTCATGTCTCTAGTTTTATATTAATTTAAATGTCCAATAGGGTTAGACAGGTAGTACAAACAATTAGAGAGGCATCACACTAAAATAGTTCCAAAATTTTTCACAGTTTTACTGGAATAACTAGATTACCAAAGCTTTCCAATGCAAGTAATTTCAAATCAATTGAATTTGTGTACTGTTTGTAATAATTATTCAAACCTGAATGAAGTTTAGGTCTGGACAGACTAGACACTTGTTCAGTATAGAGATTTATAAATTTGTACAGACAGAATTTTGACCTATGAATGGTGGCTTTAGAAAGCTAACTTAAAATGCTATATCTAGGAAAGATTTCACTAATTTAGGCTATCTGGACAGACGTGAAATGATTTTTAAAAATAGGACTTGTAGTCTATCCAAATTTTCAGAAATCAAAATAGGTGTGTTTAAAAGGATAATAACTTAAATTCAAATCACACCTAAAAAATATTTTTTTCTTCTAATTTATTGTTATTATCATTATTATTTAGTTTTTTTATTTTTTAAAATTTGAAATTCAAAATTTGAAATTCGAAATTCAAATTGAAGCCTTAACTAAATAAAGCCTAAGAGAAGAAATTTGAAATTTGAAATTTGAAACTTTTTTCTTCAAAATAAAAACCCTAACTAACTAAATTTGGAGATAGTAATACTTACCTTGGTCTTCACCATGGGTTGTTGCATGCACAAATCAATATAGAAATCCTTTCACACCACAAAATCAACTAAGGCAAATGTATTACTGCATAAAAAAATTAAGAAAATAACCTAGTCTAAATGAGAAATCTATGCCTCCTTGGTAACAATGCCATGAAAATAATACATGCTAAGAGGTGATTTTTAAATCAATTTGTCACGTTATAGTATGGTTATGCCATAACTACGTGTTTTTCGAAATATTTTACAAAATTCAAACCAAGTGGTGAGTCCCGATCGTGCCTCCCATAGGGAGGCAAATTGTGATTTCGCTTTAGATTTAGGTTCTCTCCTCTCTTTCTTTCTTTTTTTTATTTTCCTAACTAATGGATGTGCAAAAGATGGATACTATGCTAAACAAACCCACCTACGCATTATTTGAAAACGAGTCAAACCTAACTAGAAGAAAAAGAAGATCTAGAGGGGATGTCTATAAGGAAGGGGAAGGGAGTGGCATGAAAACAAGAAAGAAGAGGAAGAAGAAAACATGAAGAAAAATGGGACTAAAAAGATCAATATGATATCAAAACCTCCTTTCCATTAAATCTATCATCATCAACATGACATAATCACACATTGCATGACAAGAAATATTCAAATCAATAAAAATGACAAATAAAATAGCAACAAAAATAACTAAAAACGAGAATCAAAACCACCATGCCAAGAATACTTGAGAAGAGTTGTTAGCTTTTGTGTGGTGGCAGTGGTTTAGACCAAGGAGATGGTCATTTCTACCACAAATGGAGGGTGCCCAAGGTCTATGGAGGAAGACCTCAAGGGAGATTGACCTTGGAGGGGAGGAAGAGAGGAAGCTTTTAGAGGTGGAGGGTTGAAGGTGGAGGAGGAAGTGGTGGCTGGCCATCCTTGTGGGAGGGGGGGGGGCTTTGGAAAGTGGAGAGGAGAAGAAGATAAAAAATGAAGAATGATGGTTTCATGTGGTGGTGTTGGGTCCTTTTTATAGAAATAGGTTGGTTTAAGTTGCACCCTAGGTGTAGTTTAGGAATAAGTTAAGAGAGGTACAACTTAGGTTTAGGTGGTGGACTAGGTTAAGGTTGAGCCTAACAGGAAATGGGTACACCTAATTGGGTGATTAAGTGGTCTAGGTAGCCTAATTGGTTAGCTAATTGACCTAATTAGGTTTCTAAGGGTTCTAAAGATGAAATTGAAGGTGTAGGAAGTTGGCTCAAGGTTATTGGCTCAGGTTTAGGTCTTAAGGGGTTGGGTTAAGGGTAATTAGGCTTAGTTCATGGGGTTTTTGGCTTGGGTTCAGGTTTAGGAATTTTGGTTTGGGATTAGGTTTTTTGATGTTCCATCTGGATCGCTTGTTAATTAGGGTTATTTAATGTCACAATCGTATCTGTAGTATAGAGTCCCAATCCAGTTGGATGTAATTTTATTTATATATAATTTTTACTGATTTTATTCCAAGTCATTTACTAGGAGGTAGTTATTAATATACATCACTCCCTAACATCCAAAATCAGTCTTTTATTCCAAAAATATGAATTTTATTTACAAATGAATGAGTTAGAATTTATGCACAAGAAATTAATCTAAGTCAATTATATATCAAATGAATGAATGTTAGTGACTTATTTACTTATGAAATGCCTAAAGAATATGTACAATTTAAAGGCATAAAACATGATTTTAATTTATGTTAGGTTATTTACACTTCATGTTTATATATATAAGTATCTATTCATCTACACTAAAAATAGCTATATCTACAAGTTTATAAAAAAAGAATGATAAAGAAAAATTACAGATAATGTTGCCTAAAAAATGTGAACAACCACAAGGCAAACAAATGACTTAAATTAATCCTATACACAAGTTATCTCTTATTCCTCTCTTCTTCTTCACTACTTTAATCTTAAGCAAAGGCACGACTCTTAACTTTACATTCTCAATGCTTAGTCAAGTTTCTTCTCTCACACACAGTACACTCAGCCCTTAGTCTAAAAAAATTGTTTGGGCTACCTCGAACTGAATCAACAACCATTAGGGCCGGATTGACAGTTACATGGGTAGCCCATATGTCCACAAACTGGCAACAGGCCATGCCCAAATGGGTTGTGCTTCGAATAGCACCCTAACCTATGGGCTCTAGGGTCTATAGTCTAGATGTCTCTCTCTCTCTCTCTCTCTCTCTCTCTCTCTCTCTTTCTCGAAATAGCATAGCAAAGCACGGGCCACGTGCTTGAGGGAGCCCATCCCCTTGGTCTCAGGCGATAAGCCACTATGGGAAGTTCGAAATATAGCACTGCAGCATGTCTTCAGCACCCGATGTGGCACTAAAGATCATGCCCTATTCGCTATGCAGAGCTGCGCTCCTGTGCTGTGTTTTAATTAAAAAATTAGGTTATTAATTAGGGGTTGATTAAGGGTCATAATTATTAAATTAATTTATAGGAATACTTATTACATAAGTTTAATTAATTTGATTAAAAGTATAAATATGTATTTACAATAGGGTTACATATGTACATAATAAGGTTATGTTAACTTATTTACAATATATATACCTATATACACTACATAATTAGGCTGTAATTAGCTATTCTACATACTTAAATGCTTAATTAAGGATTTTAAGTTAATTAATTATATTTATTAATGTATTAACATGCTACACATAGATACATAAGTTATATACAACATATACATATAATTTACTTATGTATTATAGACTTACTACTATACAATATATAGAAAGTTATAAATAGGTTTAAAATAAGTTAAAATTATAATTTATAAAGATACAATATAACTTAGTTTCCTAATTAATTAAACTACTAATTTAGGTTAGGTTAAATTACTAATGTACATTATTAACTTAGATTACTATACATATTACACTAGTTAAATAGATTATAAATACATTAATTTACCTAATAAATATCTTACTTAGGATGTATAAGTTAATTACCTATAAATAGTAGCATACATGCATGGTATATATATAGTATATACATAAGTTATGTATATATGTATGCACCATACGTAATTTTTCTTACATAATATATATACTACCATACAATATAACTTAATAGATAAGTTAAGTTAGAATTAAGATTATAAGTATACACTATAGCTTATTTACATATAAACATTATATATATACATATATACATAATTTATATACACATATACGTATAACTTAATATATACTATTAAATTATAAATATGTACATGTATTTACAATATATACAAGGTCTTTTTAGGATTTTTCATGGTTTTTCATATTTTTCTTTTGTTTTGTATTTTGAGTAAAGAAAGAAAAGTGGGGAAAGGTAAAGGAATTAAAGCAAAGCTTCTTTTTGGGGTTTTTGTTTTAAAACTCTAGTTTCAATCCTTCCTCTTTCTTTTTGCCTTTCATTAATACCTAGAATAAATCATTGTCATAATACAATCATTGTTTTTCCCCTCTTATTATGATTTCTTCTTTAATTTGCGATTGAAAGTTCACTAAATATGCACAACTATTGGTGCTAGAGCACCACGATCATTTGTTTTGATGATAACAAAACACGTGTCATTTAATATTTGCGCTTTGAGTCCTAGATTTCAGGTCAATCGCAAATGGATACGTGATTAGACGGAGTTCGAGCTCGCATCCAGGACGGATTGGAGGAGATCGATGGAGAGCAGAAGAGATTCGCGAGGAGCGATATATTGAAGATGGAAGGAAATGAAGAATAGGATAGATTTCCTTCTTTTGTACTTGTTGTATTTTTCGTTTCTTTTGTTGCTCTTTATTTCCTTAGATAATTCATGTTAAAGAGCTTCAAAGTACCCTAACAGTAGCCCTAGGAACACCTGCACAACCCTAGGATACTTAGGTTTTCTGTAGAATACTTAGAAAACCAATATAGGGTTCAAACAGAGTTTCCAGACGTCTAATTCCTAAATTAGACGTCTGATAAAGTATTTTAAGACGTCTGACTGTTGTTTCAGACGTCTGATAACTGTTAGGCTGGACATAGTTAGTTCTGTCTGATGAAATCAGACGTCCAGACCTTAGACCAGACGTCTTAGGAGACGTCTGATGACTTTTCCAGACGTCCAATTAGTGGACCGTTGGCTGGCTTAGCATACACTGCAGAATATGACCGTTAGAGCCTTATCAGACGTCCATAGGCCTTTCCAGACATTTGATAATTGACCGTTTTGCCTCGACTGACCCGAAAATCTCTTCTCAGAGATTTTCTAGCCGTTGCAAATCCATTTCGTAGAAAAAGTTGGTTTCCAGACGTCCAGACATAGTGCCAGACGTCCTGTATGTCGTCTGATAGACTTGAACAAGAACCCTGTTTAGATCTGATTCAAGTCAGGAGGATACCCGCATGAAATCAGACGTCTGACCTTGAAATCAGACATCTTAAAGTGGCCTTCCAGACGTCTGATGCCAGAGTTAGACGTCTGATTACCCTGTCAAGCGCAATCATTGTCCTGATTTCGGCCTGATTCTCTTGGGCTTTGCACCCAACGGCTATGGAAGCTTTTCTAAGCCTTCCAAAGCCTTCCTAAGGCCTCTATAAATAGAGGGGAGCCTTTACACACCAAGACACACTAAGAGAAACACAAGACACACTTAAGCAACATAGTTCCACTCTCTTGTGTCCTAGCTAGCTCTTGCTCTCCAAGCTCAAGCTCCATTCTCTTGAGAGCATCAAGCTTCGCGCACCCGCTCTCCCACCGTTGTTTACGAGAGAGACGTTGCGTCGTCGCGTGGCACACGCACCGCGTCATCAACTCGACTCACTCCTTGCAAAGGGGAGTTTCCTAATTCCTATAGAAGCTAGGTTTATAATTACTTTGTTGGCTCTATAGGACTTGTTGTTTATTTTATCTTTGTTATTTGGTTGGGTATTCGCTTTGCGAATTCCCGTCTCCTTTGCGAGACAAAATCCTTCTCATGGAGAGAAGGGGTTGAGGTACGCTACCCTTGTTTAAGTAGCGTGGTATTGAGGTTGAATCACCCTCGTTTAAAGTGATTCGGTTTAGTGGATTTTGAGCAACTTGGTTGATCGGAAAATCCTAACTCGAGAGGGTTAGGTGGTGGTTTTCACCCGGTTTGGGTTTCCACCTAAAAATACCTATATACTTGTGTTTTTGTTTATTTTGTGAGATTATTTATATTTCAATTCCGCATTTTTTACGTTACGCTAATCTCACCCCCTCCAAGCCTGAACTTTCAACAACAACCCTAAATCAAGGCTTTCATATGATTCAGGAATCGAACACATTGAAACAAGCTTGTTGATACTTGCCAAGTACAAGTTGGGTCAGTGTACCTCAAAAAATATGAAAACTCATGTTTCAGGTTAAAGCCTAGTTAAATAGGTAGGTCATATATGGTATCTTTAGATTATGTCAAGAATTCTAATGGGTTTTGTTTCATGAAAATTTGAGGCGTGTAACTCAGGATAAATGAAAAAAAGCAAAATAAGGCGGGAATCGTAATCAAACTAAATCTATAGGGTTTGAAAACCTAGGTTCCTGACCCTAATGTGTTCAATAGGAAAGCATTAGAATGAAGGTGAGTACTACTCCCTTATGGAGTCCAACTATGAATTGAAATTTCTCAATTCAAGAATTATCCAATCTCTATATCATCAAATGTAGTGTGTTTCCTGTATCGAATCCTTCCAGTATAATATATCTATTCATAATCTACAAAATACTAAACCATAGTAACATCAGTGTTTAGAGTGGTTCCTTCATCTTGAGTCGGTACACCACCTAAGGTTGTCCTGTTGAAGGTTTTCCCATGGTTCCCATTACAAACTTCACTATAACAATAACCAAATTACTTACAGGTGTAACCTAAACCTTTACAACATTTGGCCCTTGACTAATCAATTGAAGCTTGTTCACATGCAACTTAGCCCTAAGGTATTTCCCATGAGTGGTTCAACTCAAATAATTGAACAAGTGATATCTAATCACTTGTCAACCAATACATCACAACCCTATTGTACAACAAATATGATAATTCAAAGTACAATAAGAATAATGTGACAACAATATCAATCATATAACTTAAACAAATTATATAAAAATATTAAATACTAACTAATAGGATTATCAACTATTCTTCACTTGGAATATTAAAATCAAAGGTGGAGTTATGACACTTAAGAAGCTATAATCAAATCTATAATATGTTTGGAACATGCTTCCTTCCTTCCTAGATATTCAAATCAATTCTCACCAGAGATTCTACTAGAATCACTTTGCCTAAGATTTGGTAAAAAAAACTTTCTCTAGAGTCAATTTTGCAAGGGATTCGTCTAGCGTTGCTTTTATTCAGATTGTCAAAATCTTAGTCTCAGAATCTTCTTTAGAATCTCCTTCAAAATCTCTTTCAAAATAGTTTGTAGAATCATGAAGCTACTCTCCTTAGAATCAAAATCTTAATGCAAAAACTAATGAGCTTAGAGGGAGAGGGACAAAATTTTGCTATCAAGTTAGTTGTATTGCTTGTTTATGTGTTGGAAAGCCTCCCAATCTTCGTTATTTATAGGTGACTTCATCCTTGTGAGATGACTAAGTGTTTCTCTTCTAACAACTATAAAATTTGGGAAAATCAATCATTTTCCAAAACTTAACATATATGCAAAATTGACCTTAAATGGTGACTTATTCAACCTGGTGATTTGTTCAAATCAATTTTGAATCAACAAAAATATCTTCTTCAACAACCATATCAACCTAACTATCTAGTTGAAACCTTCCTGACAAGTAGGTCATGCCATGTTTGCTTATAATGGTCATTTAACTCAAATTCAAGTCATTGGTAAATTCCTAACTAGGTAAATGCATCTTTTATCATTCTACAACCTAATTAACCTGGATATTTGCTCTCCACAAGCTTGGTTCACTCCTTTGTGGGTCAAATCAAGTCTAATCATTGAATCAATCTAGCTAGTGATTGTATAATGATACATCCAATTAAGCTTTAGATTTAATTAAGCACAAATGTTTTGCACTTTTGCACAACTATTTCTGGAACTTGAATAAAATCTTTCACATACATATGATTACAAATATTTTCAAGGATCATAGTATTAATCAATCAATTCAAAAACTACAGTTTAATAGTTGAATTGATGACATTCCTTCACCTATAAATAGCCTACCCCTCCTACACATTTCATCATCTCTTCCTACTTCTTCCACACCCCCTCCAAAGCTCTAAGAGCTTGTCCTAAGCTCGGGATGGTCCTCTAGAGAAAAAAATAAATATTTTTTCCACTTCTTACCCCCGTTTGTGGAGCAACCAGTGGCTGCCTTCTCACCACGTTCATAAAGCAGGTCCCGCTACGCCGCCGCCCTATCTCATCCTCAATTTGTTTGACTTCATCTTCCTTCCAGCACCTCAACACTCTCTTCTAGGCACTCCGTCAACATGGCTCATCCTCCAAGCAGTTGTCAAGGAGGATTTCTCTCATCTCTTCTCCTTTTATCGCTTTCTAGAATAGGACCCTGATTTGTTTTATGAAGTAGTAATGAACCCTGATTTGTTTTATGAAATAATTGTCCTCTCTCTCTCTCTTTCTCTCTTATCCTGGCTTTTTCTTTATTATTCTCTTTGTATTATTCTCTCTCTCTCTTCTATTATTTATTCTTTAAGTAGAATAGTTTGCGTGATTGATTTCAATTAGCTACTCTGCTTATGATAATAATTTCTAAACGCAGTCTTTAATCAAACATTCGCCTCCCCGTTTTCGACCCAGGACTCAACTCGAGTTTCGATTAAATTTATTTGATGACAAATTTTCTGCAATGCAATGACTTCAAAACATTTATCGTACAAAATATTCGCCTATCATTTTTGGCGCCGTTGTCGGGGAGGCAATGCTCTTTGATTTTCCGTGTTTTTCGCTTTACTGATCTTTTACCTCACTTTTCTCCTTTCTTACTGTGATTGCAGATACTCTTTTGAGGTGAGCCAAAGCTATAAGATAGGAGTAAAGTGTTGTTGAAGGGTCTATAAGTGTACCCCATCACTCCCACCCCCTAGATTTCATTCCATCACATAAATAACTCAAATCCAAATCAACCTAGTGTAATTCCCTACTCGGAGGAGGTGAGATCAGTGTGATGTAAAAAATGCGGAATTGAAAAAATACCAATCTCACAAAATAGACAAACACACAATGTACACAATAATTTTTAGGTGGAAACCCAAATCGGGTGAAAACCACCACCTAACCCTCTCGAGTTAGGATTTTCCGATCAACCAAGTTGATCAAATCCACTAAACGAATCACTTTAAACGAGGGTGATTCAACCTCAATTACAACCACGCTACAAGTGCGAGAGTAGCATTCCTCAACCCCTTCTCTTCACGAGAAGGATTTTGTCCCTCGAAGGAGATGGGAATTCGCAAAGCGAATACCCAACCAAATAACAAAGATAAAATAACAAATAATCCTATAGAGCCAACAAAGTAATTTTTAACCTAAGCTTCTATAGGAATTAGGAAACTCCCCTTTGCAAGGAGTGCATCGGATCGATGACGCAAGTGTGTGAGCCACGCGACAGTGCAATGTCGCTCTCGTGAACTACAGCGGGAGGGAGGATGCGCAAATGCTTGATGCTCTCTAGATGAAGAATTAGAGCTTGGAGAGCAAAAGCTTTTCTTCTTAGAATCAAGGGACACAAAATGGTTTGAAAGTGTATTACAAAGTATGTCTTGTGTATCTAGGTGTGTGTTTGTATGCAAGAGGTTCCTCTTTATTTATAGAGGCCTTTGGAAGGCTTAGGAAAGGTTTCATAGCCGTTGGGAGCAAAGCCCAAGAGAATCAGGCCGAAATCAAGAATAATGATTGCACTGACAGGCTTATCAGACGTCTGATCCTGGCATCAGACGTCTGGAAGATCACTTTAAGACGTCTGAAAATAAGGTCAGACGTCTGATTTTGGGCAGGTCTCTTCCTGACTTGAATCAGATCTAAATAGGGTTCTAGTGTAAGTCCATCAGACGACATACAGGACGTCTGGCACTATGTCTGGACGTCTGGAAACCTACTTTTTCGTGGGAATGGATTTCCAAGAGAGTGCAACGGCTAGAAAATCTCTGAGAATAGATTTTGGGTCAGCCGAGGCAAAACGGTCATTTATCAGACGTCTAGAAAGGCCTAAGGACGTCTGATAAGGCTCTAACGGTCATATCCTTGAGTGTTTGCTAAGCCAGCCAACGGTCCACTATTTGGATGTTTGGCAAATTCATCAGACGTCTTCTAAGACGTCTGGTCTAAGGTATGGACGTCTGATTTCATCAGACAGAACTAACAAGTCCAGCCTAAATGTTATCAGATGTCTGAATCAACAGTCAGACATCTTAAAACACATTATCAGACGTCTGATCTTGGAATTAGATGTCTGGAAATGCTGTTTGAACTCTATATTGGTTTTCTAAGTTCTCTACAGAAAACCTAAGTATCCTAGGGTTGTGTTGGTGTTCCTAGGACTACTGTTAGGGTACTTTGAGGCTCTTTAACATGAATCTAAGTAACAAAAATAAAAAGCAACAAAAGAAACGAAAAATACAACGAGTACAAGAGAAGGAAATCTATCCTATTCTTCATCTCCTTCCTTCTTCAATCTATCGCTCCTCGCGAATCTCCTCTATTTTCCATCAAGCTCCTCCAATCTATCCTGGATGCGAGCTCGAACTCTGTCTGGTCACGTCTCCATTTGCAATTTTCCTGAAATCTAAGACTCCAAGTGCAAATGTTAAATGACACGTGTTTTGTTATCATCAAAATAAATAATCATGGTGCTCTAGCACCAACAATCTCCCCCTTTTTGATGATGACAAAATCATAAATAATAATGCGAAAAAAAATCCTCCCCCTTTTTGACATTATCAAAAAGGTTTAATTGATATTTCCTATAACTCCCCCTTAAAACATGCTCTTCTATGAGTTTCTTTTAACAAAAGTAATGTCCTCCCCTTTTTGTAACAACAAGATAGCTGTTTTTCTTCTCCCCCTTACTAAAGGAAATTTAGCTAACTTACATCTCCCCCTTAAAAATTGACAATTAGCTCATAATTTTTTAACTCCCCCTATCTAAATGCTTATGATAAGAAGATAAGGTAAAGGGTTTTACCTCACCTACCATGGCCAATAAAATGACCAAAATGTTGGTGGTGGATGCCACATCGGATGGGGCTCCCATCCGTAGCTTGGAGGCCCAGGCATTGGTGCCGGTCTCCGGTCTGGTGGTCGACGTGCGGCGGGTTCATTGTTTGTTCGCCGTCTCGTCGGTCTTCTTGTTCTCCTCCTTGGTCTACTCCTTGGTTCTCCTAACTCGAGTTGACCAGCCTTGAGCTTGTAGGTCCAGTCCTTCGTGTTGTAGTTATCCCTGAAACCTACAAAACAAGATTCCAATTCTTTCTTCGGTATCCAAGTGAGCTTGGATCCGGATCTATTAGCGGGTCTCCTTGACAGAGATCCTTCTTAACCTTAGGGCTATAAAAATTATCTATTTTGTTGATTAATTTGTTGGAGTTTTTCCTAAGACATGCAATTTCTTTTTCTATAGTATGCATCTTAGTTTTTAAATCACAGATTTCCAACTTTAAACTATCATTTTCCTCGATCAATTTATTATTTTCATTGATGAGGTTATGATTTTTTAATAATAGGTTATCAATTTTAGGACTAGCTTCTATGTCCTTAAGTTATTTTTCTAACCTATCATTTTCATTTTTAAGAAAACTAAGGTTCTTTTTAATGCTTTTGTTTTCTATTCTTAATGATTTACTAACATCAGATAGTTCATTAAAGGCTTCTTGCAAATCAAAATTTACCTCGTTGTCGGAGTCGCTTCCGCTTTCGCTGTCGCTATTGCTTCCTCTGGCCATGAAACCAAAGCAAGCGGTTTCTTCTTTTTCTTCTTCTTCTTCCTTCGAGCTTGAATCGTCCCAAGTGGCTTGGAACGCCTTCTTCTTAGATTTCTTCTCCTTTTCCTTCTTCTCCTTTTTGAGAAGAGGGCACTCTGGTCGCAGGTGCCCTTTCTCGTTGCAGTGGTAGCAATGTCCAGGGCTCTCCTTCTTCTCCTTCTTCTTCAATTCCCTACACAACTTGGAGAACTTTTTAAGTAAAAATTTAAAGTCTTCATCATCGGAACTTACCTCGCTATCTGACGCAGCTTTGATGGCGAGAGTCTTCTTCGGTTTAGGCTCTGGTGTATCCTTCTTCTGCTTCAACTTAGTCTCGTAGGCCATTAGATTGCCTAAGAGATCTTCCATGTTGAGCTCCTCCACTTCGTTCACCTCCTCGTTGGCGGTGACTTTCTGTTCCCACTCCGGTCCGAGGGAACCAAGAAGCTTCCCTTGAAGCACCCCCTTAATGAAAGTCTTCCCTAAAGCTTTCAAATTTTTTACTATGAGAGTGAACCTAGTGTTCATCTCACTTAAAGTTTCGTTAGATTTCATGGAAAAAGCCTCAAACTCTTGTGAAAGTAAATTGAGTTTAGAAGTTTTTACCTTAGATGTACCTTCATGAGTTACCTCGAGTGTGTGCCAGATCTCGTATGCGGTGGCGCATTGCAAGATTCTATTGAACTCCTTCGGGCTGAGCGCGCAGTCAACGCGTTCATAGCTTTCGCGTTGAGTGATAGTTCTCGAATTTGCTGCTGTGAGTAACCTCCTGCAGGTTTTTCTGGGACGTTGAAGGGGGTCTCGCAACTGTCCCATATTGTAAATTCGGTAGCTTGAAGCCATGTCTTCATCTGTAGCTTCCAGTAGCTATAGTTCCCGTCGAAATAGGGTGGTCGGACGGTGGACTGCCCCTCGGAAATCCTACACGCAGAACTGCTCCTCTCCATGGGATCTTCACCGGTGTGTAACGCTGATAATGCAAAACCTGCTCTGATACCAATTGTAATTCCCTACTCGGAGGGGGTGAGATCAGCTTGACGTAAAAAATACGGAATTGAAAAAATACCAATCTCACAAAATAGACAAACACACAATGTACACAATAATTTTTAGGTGGAAACCCAAACCGGGTGAAAACCACCACTTAACCCTCTCGAGTTAGGATTTTCCGATCAACCAAGTTGATCAAATTCACTAAACAAATCACTTTAAACGAGGGTGATTCAACCTCAATTACAACCATGCTACAAGTGCGCGGGTAGAGTTCCTCAACCCCTTCTCTTCACGAGAAGGATTTTGTCCCTCGAAGGAGACGGGAATTCGTAAAGCGAATACCCAACCAAATAACAAAGATAAAATAACAAATAATCCTATAGAGCCAACAAAGTAATTTTTAACCTAAGCTTCTATAGGAATTAGGAAACTCCCCTTTGCAAGGAGTGCGTCGGATCGATGACGCGGGTGCGTGAGCCACATGACGGTGCAACGTCGCTCTCGTGAACTACGGCGGGAGAGCGGATGCCCAAATGCTTGATGCTCTCTAGATGAAGAATTAGAGCTTGGAGAGCAAAAGCTTTTCTTCTTAGAATCAAGGGACACAAAATGGTTTGAAAGTGTATTACAAAGTGTGTCTTGTGTATCTAGGTGTGTGTTTGTGTGCAAGAGGTTCCTCTCTATTTATAGAGGCCTTAGGAAGACTTTGGAAGGCTTAGGAAATGTTTCATAGCCGTTGGGAGCAAAGCCCAAGAGAATCAGGCCGAAATTAGGAACAATGATTGCACTGACAGGCTTATCAGACGTCTGATCCTGGCATCAGGCGTCTGGAAGATCACTTTAAGACGTCTGAAAATAAGGTCAGACGTCTGATTTTGGGCGGGTCTCTTCCTGACTTGAATCAGATCTAAACAGGGTTCTAATGCAAGTCCATCAGACGACATACAGGACGTCTGGCACTATGTCTGGACGTCTGGAAACCTACTTTTTCGTGGGAATGGATTTCCAAGAAAGTGCAACGGCTAGAAAATCTCTGAGAAGAGATTTTGAGTCAGCCGAGGCAAAACGGTCATTTATCAGACGTCTAGAAAGGCCTAAGGACGTCTGATAAGGCTCTAACGGTCATATCCTTGAGTGTTTGCTAAGCCAACCAACGGTCCACTATTTGGACGTCTGGCAAATTCATCAGACGTCTTCTAAGACGTCTGGTCTAAGGTATGGACGTCTGATTTCATCAGACAGAACTAACAAGTCCAGCCTAAATGTTATCAGACGTCTGAATCAATAGTCAGACGTCTTAAAACACATTATCAGATGTCTGATCTTGGAATTAGACGTCTGGAAATGCTGTTTGAACTCTATATTGGTTTTCTAAGTTCTCTACAGAAAACCTAAGTATCCTAGGGTTGTGCTGGTGTTCCTAGGACTACTGTTAGGGTACTTTGAGGCTCTTTAACATGAATCTAAGTAACAAAAATAAAGTGCAACAAAAGAAATGAAAAATACAATGAGTACAAGAGAATGAAATCTATCCTATTCTTCATCTCCTTCCTTCTTCAATCTATCACTCCTAGCGAATCTCCTCTGTTTTCCATCAAGCTCCTCCAATCCATCCTGGATGCGAGCTCGAACTCTGTCTGGTCACGTCTCCATTTGCAATTTTCCTGAAATCTAAGACTCCAAGTGAAAATGTTAAATGACACGTGTTTTGTTATCATCAAAACAAATGATTGTGGTGCTCTAGCACCAACACCTAGGAGTTCATATAAACCCTAGGCTAGAAATTGGTTGTTTGATTGTCACTCCACCTACCTCACCCACCTGCATAAAAAAAATACAAAAAAAAAATTCTAATCTAATTGTGGGATTTACTTAAAATACACACCTTATACACCCACACACTTAAGATGCACCTCTTTTGTCTGATTTAATCACTTAACCAGAGATCTGATCTATGGACTTGGTACACCTGCACTAACTACACAGATAAGTGATTAGACATCAGAATAGGCTAAATCATTTTGTGTAACTTAGTTAGTGGTGCAATAGGCCAATGAATTGAGTTGTTTGGGCCTCACCACTTTAAAATAAAATTGACACATCAGCATCTTGTCTCTTAGGATTCAAATTTTAAGTCAAAATCAGGCACTCCATTTTATTTCTGAGTTCTAAAGGAATATACATACATTAGTGCTTTCAAACTTGGAGTGTTTACCTGAACTTGATTGAATACACCTAAAGTGAATCCTAAAAGCTACTAAACAAGGTTAATTTTAAAAGACAAATCATCAAATAAACTCATTTGAAAACCCTGGTTGTGCACACACACAATTTTTTAAATCGATCATCAAGGGTACAACCCATCTAAAGGGCCCATCACATTCCCAAGCACATTCAAGCCTAGGCCTAACTAAAACTGAGTAGACGTTGGCCTTAAGGATTGACTTGCTCTCCAGGCCCTAAATCAAGATTATTTTCGATTAATCTGCTTCTACCAGTCCATATGATGTCTAGCTAGGGGAGTAGTGTCAAACGACCGTAGTTGGGGGGTATTAAAGGAACCTGAGGTGCAAGCTAAAGGAAGAACCTTCTCTCCAATCCTTCCCTCTAACTAGTTGGATCGATTGGATAGAAGAAGATCAAATCATTTATAATCTTAAGACAAGTTCTATGAGTCTATAGGTCTTTAGACTACCCGCTTAAGGACAGGTTTGAATTACTTGTATTGCAGGGCTCCTTTCTTTTCTCTGTTTTCCCTCTTGCATCTCCATGTATTCTTCCAATTCTTACACATACTCCCACTCCTACTCTCCTACCACCACTTATCCCCAAGATGATTATTATCCCGACCCAACCTATAACCACCCATCCACTGGTTGGGTTAATTGGGGATATGATTCCAGACCTCCGTGTTCAGGGCTTAAGCCTGGACACTAAAACTATGATTATTATCCTTCTCAGAGCTATAATGATTATAGATCCCCTCCTCCATATGAACAACCTAATACGATCTACACTCAAGAAGGATATGAGGATTATAACCCTTACCCTCCTTAGGACTCCATTGAATATAGGTCACCACCCCTTAATGAACAACCTAAAATGACCTATTATCAGGGAGTGTCCCAAGAATCTCAATTCCTTGACTCCCATAAATTAAACCCAAACCCACTCAACCCTAAACCGATCCATTCGATTCAAGCAAACCAGGTTCGAGATAGGGTGCTGGCCAACTTGAGGAACACCATTCAATCTTTAGAAGCTCAGCCAACACCCTACATTGAAGATTTGAAGCCTCTGATTCAAATGATTGATGATCTTAACAAGTCTTTATTGGATTGGCTCTAAGATGTTAACGAGAAGGGCTCGGGTGAGTTTTTACTTGGGAAATTGTCAAGATTGAAGATGAAATTCATGGTTGCCTTAGTCCAATCCTGGGATGATTCCCAGGATGAACCCCTTTCAAGAGAGCTAATGTCAGAACCTGCTCAGGCACCTATAGAGGAGGACACATTTTATGAGATTGGGGATGACCAAGTTGGTCTAGAACAACCTATTGAGGATGAAATCATGTCTTCACCTGGGATCCCCAAGTCAGGGTACGAAGAAAAATTATGTCTATGTGGACCAAGGAATAACAAATGATTATGAGACATATAAATGAGGATTAGGAATTCTTTGATTCTGAGGGTGAAGAATCTTTACGTGAAGTCTCACTTGAGTTTGAGGAAAATAATTTTAGTGAGACAGGTGGGCTTGAGGAGTATGATGAATCATTTGATAGCCTAGTAATTGAGGATTGTGATCCCACTAGGGCTAGCATGGAGGATTTAGATCTTGACTTCATAGATGATTCAATCAATAGCCCCATTCCTCAATCACACCCCGCCAAGCATAATGATGACCCTATTTTTGAGATTACCAAACCTAAGTCAATTCTGATTGAACCATAATTTTGGACTTGGATATTTTATACACGGTTAATAACATTTGAGAGGTCTCAGAAATTTTGATTTTGGAGGATAGGAGTCAAGAAATGACAATTTTGGATTCCAATTCTGGGGGAAACAAAATTCTTGGTCTAAGGGTTCCTTTCTGTCTAAAACCACCAACCTTTTACCAGGACCCTTATGATATTTCTAATTCTGAGAATGCGCAACCTAAGTGTAGATTAATGGATTATCTTTTTGAGCTAAAACCTAATTGGACAACCACACTGATTGATCTAATCCTACCTATTGTCCAAAACTTTAGACTTGGGTTGCACAAGCACAAATCGTAGGCCCAGCCCCACAAGCTCAACAATCTTCAGTTTTGGGTAATTTTCATCCAGAATCTTATAACCACTTGACCTTAGGGCATGGGTCTGCATCATAATCTGGTCCACAAATGTGGACGCATTTTTCTTGCGGGCTTAGCTATCAGTCTTTTTATTCTGACCTTAACCCGCACTTCTCAGTTCTTAATTTCTTCTTTTGGTTTGTATATTATGCCTAGCTGAAGGTAATAAACTTAGACTTGTGTATACTCTATTTTCATCTCAGAGCTGACTAGTTAATTAAGGAATTCAGATGATATCTTCTTATTTCCCCTTTTTCATGTCTTTATTTTTACAATGAGGACATTGTACCAGCTAGGCATGTGGGGTGGATACAAGTATGTTTGAATTAATTTTTGTCAGCTCTCTTCTGTAAAATTTTTCAATTCACTCTATTTAAAAAAGAAAAGAAAAGAAAAAAATTGAGAATTAGGAAAAGAGAACTTAGGCATTAGGAGTTTTTCAACTTTATGAATGATACATTAGGACTTGAACACTTAGACTCTTCAACTCTTTTGGCTTAATCAGCCTAGGTGTCCACTAAAATGTGGACCTATTTCTTGAGTCATCACCACATTAATTTTATGTTAATGTGGCTAATAAATTGGGGTGATAAGTATGCGACTTATCAACTTGCCCTCTGATTTGGGGGGACTTTAAGTCTAAAGCATCTACACACTATTTGTACTGACTCACTTCTCAGCGGTTTTAATGGAAATTAAGTAGCTAATAAACTTTCTAGGGTGGTATGGTTGGCAAGTTGTCGTTGGTAACCCCCCATTGGCTGGTTGTCTAAAACCCAACACACAAAAATGCATAAATAATTCCTAAACACTTAGGAAGAAGCGGGGAAGTAGAATAAGCTGATGAGATATACACTGGGTTCACCCTTGTGTTGACCCCGTAAAAAAATAAAAATAGGGAGAAAGCTTTAGGCATAAATTTTTTTTTAAGGTTCACCTAGGGTTGTAGAAACTTGAAGTCCATTCTAATTGCTGATTAGTGAGTCTATCACATTTTCACAATAAAATGCTTAGCACTTACAGTTCTTTTCGAGTCGTGAGTGGGTTGGGTAGCCGTAGAAAGCTGTCCCGAAACTCTGAATTCAAAAATCCAAAAAAATTAGAAAAGAAGAAAAAGAAAAAAAAATGTATTTGCTTTTAAATAAGGCGAGGGCTTAGGTAGGCTACATTTTGGCAGGCACCTAGGCGCTATTGAGTCTTTGTAGTTTAAGTCGTTAGTAGAAATTTCTTATTGTTGAGAAATAAATGATGCCTAAGTAATTTGATCCTAATTCTATTTATACATGGCATTTAGTTTAATTTTTCTAGGGTCTAGTAAAAGATAGGCATGGGGGTGTGATAAATCTACATTTATCCATGTTAATTTTCCTATTTAAGCATGTTCCTAGGGTCATAGAAGCATCATGCACTATAAATATTGCATAACATGCATCATTCTGTATTTAGAATAATTTCTGTAAATTATGTATTAATTATCCACTTTTTATGGCTAGGGGATAAGGCGATATATTGTGGGGCTTCAGATTGAAGTTCCAACCATACAGATCTGATCAGGATGACAATCAAAGTCCAACAACTCTGAAATTATCTTGATTAGACTTCTGTAGTATCATATGCAGTCCGAGGAAGATCAGAGGCCAAGGGGCAAGGTGGTGCAAATCCAGACTTTAGAAGGCAAAACCAACTACACAGATTGGTTCGAATCGACGATTGTGTGAAAATCAATTTAATCCGACATCTGTGGCACCACTTACGAGCGATAGAAGATGGACGACTCAGATGGTGCCACGTGACAGCATCCTAGCCACCCAAAGGCTCCCAAAACCCCCCGCTCAGTGCTAAGGTGAAGAGAAGGAATAATCTGGACCGTTGGATCTTAATCCAATAGTCAGGAACCGGCCATGCCATCCCCCTCAAGGAAGCCCTCATACTTTGAAGGAGAAGCCCATGTAAAGTCTCAGCCATATCCAACGGTTGGGATCAACTCAAGACATGCCTCACTTTTTCAAAGAACCTTCCATCACACGATAACGACTATTAATCAATGATCCAATGGCTGAGGCACGAGCACGTGAAATCATCTTCGTGACAATCTGAGGCATGTAGTGCAGCGGTTGAGCAATGTTAACACATCGCGAGGCACGCGTTCAAACCGTGATTCGCAGATTAAATCCGCTGAGAAGGTGCAAGGGTGATATTCACTCGTTGGATGGCAATTAAATGGTGATGGCGGCCACGATGTGGCGCTCTGAGCACCACGTATTTGCACGTGAATGATAAAGCACGATTTGACGTGTGCCTTCTCAGCAGCGTAAGGTGAGACGACTTTCAAGTCGTCCGATCGCACTATCCGACGTTTGATCGCGATCTGAAGGTGTGATGAGGGTGAATCTGAGCCCTTCGATGCTGATCGAATGACTGCAAGCGGTGGACTCTCCGCGTGCTGAGAAATGAGTGAAAATGAATCACAAGTGACGCAATCGAGTGAGAGCCCTTGGATCTTCATCAGATGGCTCTCCTTCCATGCACTCAACGGTCATGCTCACCTTCAGCAATGCTTGCATGCATCACTAAAGGTCGTAGATTAATTCTTAGGGCCTTGGAATGACCTTTTTGCCCCTATTCCTTCACCTAGAAATAGCCTACCCCTCCTACACATTTCTTCATCCCTTCCTTCTCTTCTCACCTCTCCTAAGAGCTAAGAACGTAAGTTCTCAGGCTTGCTCTAGTGCTCCCAAGCTACGGGAAGCTCTGCTAGAGTTAAAAATAAATATTTTTCCCACTTCTCATCCTTCTTGCGAAGCTCTCGCAAGTTGTCTTCTTGTCCCCATTTCGAAAGTGGATCCTGCGACGATGACGTCCTGCCTCATCCCTAGTTCTTCTAGTTTTGTCCTTCTATCTCCGTTCTTCTTCCTCTAGGTGTCGTTTGACAGACTCGTCCTCCAAGCATTTGTTGAGGAGGATAATCTCTCTTCTCTTATCTTTTTATTGCTTTCTAGTGTAGATTTCAATTTCCAGCATTAGTTTTGTAATAAACATTTGTTAGCTATAAAAGTAATTTTTTTCTCTCTATATTTTGTGTGTAGAATAGAATAGCGTAGAGTTGGAAATATTGTGACCTTTTCTCTTATAGAAGATACAAAAAAATCCAGATTTCCAAAAAAATCAACGTAGCCTCCCCATGTTCAACCTGGGACTCATCAAAGTTTTGATAAATTATTTGATTAGCAAATTTTTCACAACTACGACGATGGGTTTTCAAAATCAAACCACATTCATTAACAGGAGAAGAAGAAAGAGAAGGCTTATACCACTTGAAATCTCGTATACAATAGCTACTTATTTGCGAAAGAATCTTACAGTTAGTATTTATTTACGACCTCAAACGCTTACAACTCTAACTCGTTTAGTAAATCTATCACCTTTGAGTGATTAAATGAATGTTGACAACTTCAACAGTGATGAATTCGTTTGCAATGTCAGTCCTAACAGGTTTCAAATTCATTGATTAATGAAATCCTACATTCCTTCAGATTCCTATTTCATATTCAATGTTGCTAACTTTATTTCTAGAGCACAAATAAACTCTCACCAGAACACACAATTTTAACAATACTCCCCTTACTCAATCTATCACAACACCTTAAGGTGATGCAACAACACATTTATATATACAACAGTAGGAATCTACCTCCATTCATGATGCTAACTCAAGATAATATACAAACATTCCTTTCAGAAGAGGTCCTTGATTGAATCCACAGTTCAGAATGAAAGATGTGCTGCTCCATTGTACAAGAATGCAACTTTGAGAAGGACTCCGATTCGCACTCCTAGTCACAATGTGACAATTATGCATCAAGATTAAAAACAAAGGGGAAAGGAACTAGAGCAAAGGTAACATCTGTTGTAAACTAATATCTTGTAATATTACTAATACAAATACACTGCTGTGACATGTAAATGTTGATGGGGCTTTTTGACAATGTTAGGGAAATGCGTTGTAGTATAACCGACAAATAGTTCTTCAATAAATAAAATTTATAACTTGAATATCTAGACATAAAGTCCAAGGTTGAACACAGGGAGCAAATAGGAATTCACGTGATAATCTTAATGAATATATAAATGAGCACAAGAATAAGCCAAGAATAATGATATTCAATAAATGCTAATCTGTTACATTAGATATTCAATGAATAACATAAGTATTTCAAGACTTTAAGAGACCAAAAAGATATCTAAGATAAAATAATGGTGATTTAGATAACCAATTATTAGTCTAAGCACATATATATCAACTATCAATCATGTTAAATAAATGAACAGTGATCATACATTTGGCATGTGGATCAGATGACTTAAATGTCGCCTGCTATAATGCCTTCAATCTTCTATTACTCTTCTTTGCTCTCTTTTTCCTTCAGCCTTTACTTCCTTTCCTTCTCTTATTCTTTTGCTTTCTGCACGAGCCCTCTAGAGCCTTCTCTTCTCTCTTCTTCCTTTCCTAGCTTCTTATTAGTCTTCTCTTCTTTCTTCAAATAGCACAAGGGTCTTCTCTCAAGACTAAGTGTCGGCCAACGTACAGAGGAGCAAAACCCACCCCTCTTCCGCTCTCTCTTCCTTTCCTTCCTCCTTTCCTTTTCTCTCAGATATCCGATTCAATTGGGTATTCGGGTATGCGTAACTAGGTCCAAGGCTGCGTGAGTGGGGTCGTAGCAGAGGAGTGTATAGGTCTTGGCGGGTCGGGTGTGCATGGGTGTAGTGGGGACCTCACCCCTGATGTGTCTAAGGCAAACAACCCTCAGCACAAATTCAATTTATGCGTAGGCGGGTACTCTTCCACGAACGATGTGGGACTAAATGTCCCCTTGTTCTTCGCGTGCGTTTGCAGGTGAAGGTGTCTTCAATTGCAGCAGCTGTAGAGGTTCACGCCCTCATTCAAGGACCTGGAATGGGTCCTGGAGGTCACCCGCGTCTCCTGAGTGTAGCACCTGGGTCTTTCGACGTCAAAGAACTGAAGGTGACGCCGGAGATGTCAAGACGACGGCGGAGCTCCGATGAAGGTGCCTGCAATAGAAATACGGGCTATATGCCCCAGTTAAAATGCTAAGGAGGATTGCAATAGTGTGGCAAAGGTGTTGGTGGCAGTGGCGTGCTGCGAGGGTGGTCGGAGATGGCTGGCGAAGGCAGAGGAAGTCACATAAAGTGGGTTTGTTTGGTGGGTGGTTTAGGAGGTTGAGAGGATGAAATAGGAGAGGGGTTTTCTTCGTGGTGATGTGGCGGAGGTTGTGGAGTGGGTGGCGAGGTGGTTGGTCATGTGTGGTGAGCGGATGACCTCGCCGGAGGTGCGACCGAAGTGGAGAACGAAGGTGGTGTACGCGGTCGAGGGGTTTTTTTTTGGGTTTTGATGATGGGAAATAAACCTAAGAACTAAAATGGACCTAATTGATGGGAATACCATAATGAGCCATAACTAGCTCAATTTGATCTAATTAAGTCATTAAATGCTCCTACATAACCATCAGAAGGTCATAATTCATTGCAAATCCTTTCAGAGAGAAATACAAGAAACCAGGGTTAAAACTGTAATTTTACCATCATATCTTGAATGTAGAACAACCACAGGTTTTCTCAGGGGTTAATTAAGGGTCAAATGATCTTAAAAGTCTAATAAGTGGGTTAATACAAATAGAAATGAGTTTTCACACATTTCAGGAATTAAATAACTTCTAAAACCCTAAAAACAGATCCTCTTAATTAAATGAGGTTTTGGTCAGGATAAAATTCACCTAAATCCTCTAAAATTCATATAAAAATATTCTCTATGGTCTAGTATGCTTGATTTGACAATCAGAACCTGTCTTGACCTAAAATAGAGTCACAGGTAGACTTTTGCCATAATTTGGGTTTTTACATAAATTACCCAGTCAAAATAGGTCAAAACCAAAATATGACTTCACCATTGAATTCCTTAGGTCCAAATTAGGTTTGTACCAAAATTTGGGCCTAATATGAGATAATATTAACCTAGTTTGCAATTTGGTCCTGTCTGACTCTTTTATCTCACACATATGTTCCTAACTTTTGAATCCTTTGCATTTTGGTCCCTAAATTTATCATCATATTCACAAAAAGGTCCCTGATGCCATGAAATCCTAATCCTACAAACTTTGGCGATCTCAAGATGGCAAGATCTCTGTGATTTCTTGACGAATCCCTCTCAAAATTGAAAGGGAAACTCAAGTAATTACCTTCCAATTGAGCCCATCCAGGGATCCTAAATTTTCCTAGAATCCTAATGCGAACATTTTAATTGATTGGGTATCCATCTTCGGCGAAGAGCTCAGAGTTTCTAAGCTTGTTTTCCAAGCTTGTAACTCCATCTAGAGCCCTATAAAAGGACCCCCTTGGCCTTGCACATCCTCTCAGCAAGTTTTGGTGAGTCAACCACCTCTGATTCTCTTCCTCCGGCCACCAAAACCCTTGCTTCGGTGAGCCTCTTCGATCCTCCTCCTTCGGTTGTCCAATGACCAAATTGGTCGGTTCCCTCGACTCCTCTCTTCGTCGCGACCCTCCCCAGCCAAAGGGAGGGCGTATCTCTGTTTGCTTCGTTGTCGCCGTCTTGCTGTCTTCTCCTCCTTCTCCAACATCGGTCTCCCACAACCGGCTGCCTTCACCTCTCAACCTCGTCGCTAAGTGTCCCTATCTCTTTCTCTATCTCTTTACATCCTTTTCCTGCACTTACATCACACCTCCGACCATCGCTACACATCTGACCCCTCCTTTGTCCCCACCTCCGGTGACATCATCGACAAGGGTTTCCGCTCACTTTACACACTCAAACCCCTCGCCAATCGGTCCAAAACCTTCGCTGTACTCCCCTCATCCAAAACCCTAACCATCGCACTCCATCGACCACCCAAAACCCCCACCGAGTAACCCACCTTCATACGACCTATTCCGTCACCGACCGATCACCTCCGTGCACCAAACTCCACAAAACCACCACCGTTGCACTCGCCGTCGTCCGACGAACCTTCTGAGCTGTTCTGATGTGGCCACCAGGCTGTATTCCTTGCTTTAGGTATCGCTTGTGCCACTGCCATTAACGGAGCTCCATGCATACCTTGACGAAGGTGTTCTTGTGTCTTCCACCCTAGGCATCACCTCTAGGTGGTGCGGAACTACATGCTCCAGGTCTCCAGGCCTTCAATTGGCATCAACACGCGCTGTTGCTGCTTCAATTTGGTGAGAGAAGTCCACTGCAACTGCGCAAGGAGTAGGGGGACAACTTTAGTCCCACCTCGTAGAAGACTGAAGCCACCACAGAGCATAAATTGAAAAAGTGCTGGTGGCTTATCACCTCAACACGCACAGGGGGTGAGGTCCCCACACGCATGCGCATATGCATGCCCTCACCCATGCTCAAGCTTCGCGGGTCTGGGCTCGGTCCATTTACCTGGATACCCAAGTCCGATTTGGTTTGCCTGGTTCTAAGAGAAGAAGAGAAAGAGAGAGGAGAGGGGGGTTTTGCTCCGCTGCCCTCTTCTCAACATCTGTGATCTCTAATGGAGGCCTTTGCCTCTACTGGCGTTGCTGAGCCCTGTGCTGTGCCTTCTCTAAAGCTTAAGGAGGCAGGAGAAGAGAGAAAGAGAAGGAAGAAGAAGAAGAGAAGAGTAGCCAGAGAAGAGAAAGGGAAGCAAGAGGAAGAGTGACTTGGCACTTAGAGTTTCATTGGCTGATCCCTGAAGGGAGTGCACTATGCACTCATCCTACATGGAATTTAGATTGATTAGTACTATTGAAATATTTAATATAATTGTGAGGGGTAATTGGTGATTCAAATCACCATTTTACCCCTCTTTTTTTTGCGATATCTGACATTCACTTTCATTTATATCATTATTATTTGGAGTTCTATAATAAACTATTTATATTGTGTTGAATTGCAATCTTGAGAACTATTTTTACCAATTGCTCCCTGTGTTCAACCCCGAACTTCATTTTTGATATTCGAGTATAAATATTATTTGTTTTCAAGCGATTTCAACCTATACTACGACATAGGTTTTATAACCTCAATTTCGCTAGTTAACACTAACTACTTTAAGGGATGAAAGGGATAGGAAGGACAACGGGTATGTGTTGAAGCTACGAGTTGCTACGCTAACGTGTTTGGTTTTGAAAACCTGTCGCTGTAGTTTAAAAGCGAAGAACTCGTGTTCAATAAATAAAATTTATACCGGAATAAAAATCCTAGGTCAAACTCAGGGAGGCGGACGTTTGATTTAAAAACGCACGTTTGTTTTATTTATCACAAAGTAGAATAAGTGATTAGAAACTATCTATTTATTTACAATAAATAAAAGAGAGAGAGAGAATATTATAAACAAAAACCAAAAAGAGATGTAGAATGAACATGGAATTCATTATCAGAAGGATTGTTCATTACACTAAACATGAAGACTAGAAAGCGGGGAAATGATTACACTAGAAAGCAGTAAATCTATTCTAGAAAGTGGTAAATCTATTCTAGAAAGCAGTAAAAAGAATGGGGAGAGAGATATCCTCCACGACGGTTGCTTGGAGGATAAGCCAGACGGGATGATGCCAGGAAGACGGGGAATGGAGCAGGACAAAGGAGGACGAAGTAGGAAGAACGGGAATGGGGCAACACGTTGTTGTTGTCGTGAGATCTGCTTCCGAAAGGGGGACGAAAAAAATTGACTTTATCTCGCGAGAAGCATCCCGGGTATGGGACAAGCTTCTCTTGAGCTTTGGAGAGGGAGAGAAGAGAAGGGATGAAGATTTTGTATGGAGGAGGCCTCCTTTTATAGTTGCAAGGAATGAGGGCAGATTGGTCTTTTAAATCTCAAAACATTAAATAAGGGGTCTTAAATGATGGATAAAACCATTGCTAAAGCCCCATCGTGGGCGTAGTGGGGTGGAGCACGCGTGCCTGCTCGCCTGCTCGCGCGTAACACGCACTCCATGTTCAGCTGATCCTAGCCGTTCGATCATGAGATCGAATGGCTTATCTCGCGCCTCGCAGCGCCTCCTCTGCACGCAACGCCCGCGTCTGATGACGCGTGAGGCGCGCCCGTGCAATAGCGCGTGGGCGCTATCGAGTGCCCGTAGCCGCTCGATCATCATCCAACTCTTGCTCGCTCGCCTGCTCCTCGCGACTCGAACGTGCGTCGCTCGCTTGCGTAAGCGCATTCACCCGCTGCGCTACAGTGGCGCTTGTGTAGCGGAGAAGAATTTGTGCATGCCCGATTAGGATCGTTGGATCAAGATTTAACGGTCAAGGCAACTTCTTTAGGTGCGGCTCAGAGGATGGGCGCGCTGGTTGGGCGCAATCTCAGCCGATGGATCTTGATCCAATGGCGGAGATTCGTGGGTGCTAGCATCTTCAAAAGTTGAGGGCGGTCAGTTGGGTGGCCGAGATGGCACCACGTGGCGCCATCTTGGTCGTCCATCTTCTGGATGATGTAGATGGTACCACGGTTGTCAGATTGAGTCGATTTTCGCACCGTTAGGTTGCGATCTCGATCCGAATCCATCTGTGCGGTCAGATTTATCATTTGAAGTGTGGATTCATACCATCTTGGACCTTGATCTTCTAGGGTTCCCTGATCTCTATCTGATGCTACAGATGTCTGATTAGGGTGATCTTGGAGTCGTTGAACTCCAATCGTTGCCCTGATCACATTTGTATGGTTGGATCCTCAATCTGATGCCCCGATAAAAATTTTGCCCTATCCCTGAACATAAAAGGAGACAATAAATCTCCATTTTATTCAAACTAATCTAAATGCAAGATGATGTATGTTATGCAATATTTATAGTATGCAATGCAATCCTATGCTTAAGAACATGCATAAATAGACATCTTAAGTAGTGTAAACATGTTTACATCATACCCCCATGCCTATCTTTTGCTAGTCCCTAGCAAAAACTATATGCTATTTATAAAAGAATTAGGTTGGATTACTTGGACATGAGTTATTTTCAATCATTAAGAAAATGTTTACTTAGGATCTGAACTTTCAAAGACACAACAGTGCCTGGGTATCTGCCAAAATGCAGAATGCTTCAAGCCCTCGCCTCATTCAAAGAAAATTTTCTTTTCCTCTTTTTCCTCTTTTCTAATTTTTTTGGATTTTCAGGTTTTAGGGTTTAAGAGTGGCTTGCTACGGCCACTCAACTCACCCAAGCTTTGATGAGAACCCTAAGTTCTAAGCATCTTATTGTGAATGTGATAGACTCGTTGATCGGCAGTTAAAACGGACTTCGGATTTCTACGCCTCTGAGTGACCTTAAAAAAAGAATTCTGCCTAAAGGTGTATCTTTACAACCAGTAGCTTTCTCCCTACTTTTATTTTTACAGGGTCAACACAAGGGTGAATCCAGTGTATATCTCTCTGGTTTATTCTACTTCTCCGCTTATTCCTAAGTGTTTTGGGAATTTTTAGTGCATTTATTAAGCTGGGTTCTGGATAACCGGTCAATGAGCTGTTACCACCGATAACTTGCCAGACATACTCGTGCGGCGAAGTGTGGCTTATTTCCTTTTTTCTTTTCTCTCTCTCTTTTTTTTTGACTTTCTTTTCTCTTTTTTTAAGTAGGTGGCTTCCCTGATCTAAGATTTACCTAAAGGCAGCAAAAAGAGAAAGGTCCAGTGATTGGGCTCTGGACAACCTACCTATGGGCTATTACCCATGATAACTTGCCAGCCATATCACCCTAGAAGGTTTATTAGCTACCCAATTTCCATTACAATCACCGAACAACGAGTCAGTGACAAGATAGTGTGTAGATGCTTAAAACTCAAAATTCCCTCAAATCAGAGGGCGGGTTGATAAGTCATGTACTTATCACCCAAACTTATTTACTCCAATTAAAATAGAATTCAGGTTGGCGAGGACTCGAAAAACAAATCCACATTTTAGTGGATACATGGGTTGATTAAGTCCAAAGACCTGAAGGGTCTTTGTGTTTAGATCATAATGTAGTATTTCCTAAGATTAAAAATTTTCTTAAACCCAAGTTCTCTTTTCTAATTCCATAATTTTTTTAATAAAAAAAAATAAAAAAAATCTACGGAGGTGACGAATAAATTCAGAGATGAATATCCACCCCCCCATGCCTATCTAATGCAATGCCCTCATTGTATTGAAAAGACATAAAACAGAGTGGAATAGCATAGAAAGCACTTGAATTGCAGAATGTCGGGTCTGCTCCGAGATAAAAACTAAAAAGAACTGTATACGTACTGAATTTAGTGCCTTCAGCTAGGCACACTATACAAA
Organism: Thalassia testudinum; assembly: GCA_037157565.1. Taxonomy (NCBI): domain Eukaryota; kingdom Viridiplantae; phylum Streptophyta; class Magnoliopsida; order Alismatales; family Hydrocharitaceae; genus Thalassia; species Thalassia testudinum. Next base: position 4,431,777 of record JAZHRO010000062.1, on the reverse strand, counting down.
GAAGAGAAATAAAGAATTCACAGGTGTAGGTCAGAATCAGAATAAAGAGAAGAATCCTCTGACCTGCCAGCAGAGGTCCACGGATGTGGACCAGATTGTGGTGCAGAACCATACCCCATAATCAAGAATATCTCAGGTTCTAGACAAAAATTACCCAAAACCAAAAATCAGTATGCAAGCAGGGTCGGGCCTGCGATTTATAAGGATGCAACCCAAGACCAAAAAGTCGGGTTACAGAGAAATCAAGCTCAAAAGGATAATCATTGAATGTGTGCTTGGGTTTGACATCCTCAGAACAAATGTCGTAAGATTCATGGTTTGATGGTTTCTGCTTAATAGGAACCCTTTGACTCAGTCTTCTACTTCCTTTGGAACTTGCTTCCCAAATCAAAATCTCTCAGCTCCTATCCTCCTCATTTAGCATGTCAAATTCCAGGACCTCTTGCATATTAATCACCCCGTCTGAAATCTCCAAGTCTAAATGATGTGGCTGAATCAGAATTAACTTAGGTCTAATTATCTCATAAACAGAATCATCGATAAGCTCAATGGGGTGTAACTGACAATCAGGGTATTGAATTGAATCCTCTAGAAAATGCGATTTTGGATTCGTAATGTGAGCCCCAATAAGATTAGTTTTCTCAATTATTGGGCTATCAAATGATCTATCAGATTCCTCAGGCCCAATCGTCTCACAGAAATCGTGTTCTGTAAACTCGTGTGAGACTTCTCAACTTGAATCTTCACCATCAGAATCAAAGAAATCAAGATTCGTATTAATGTATGTCCCAAAATCATTTGTCACTTTCTGATCCATGGAGACATACGTTTCCTCGTACCCTGGCTCAGGGATCTCAGGTGAAGAAATTAAATCATCCTTAATTGGTTGCTCTAATTCAATCTAGTCAGCCTCGTAACGCATGTCCCCCCCAACAGGTGCCTGAGCGGGTTCTGACATTGGCTCTCCTGAAGGGAGTTCATCCTGGGAATCATCCCACGACTGAACTAAAGCAACCACAAATCTCATCCTCAATTTCGCTAACTTCCCAAGTAGAAACTCATCCGAGTTCTTATCCTTAACATCCTGGAGCCAATCCAACGAATACTTGTTCAAATCATCAATCATTTCAATCAGGGACTCCAATCTTTCAATAGAAGGTGTTGGCTGAACTTCTAAAGCTTGTATGATATTCCTCAAGTTATCCAGAACCTTATCTTGAACCTGGTTACCTTGAACCAAATGACTTGGTTCAGGGTTGGGCGGGTTTTGGATCGGTGCAGAGGAGTTAACGAATTGAGATTCGTTATACCCTTCCTGATAATAGGTCATTTCGGATTGTTCAAAAGGTTGTGATGACCTAAAGGTAATGTAATCAGAGGATAGGTAAGAATCAATGTATCCTTCTTGATTATAGATCGAATTAGGTTGTCCATGAAAGGTTGACGATCTATAATCGATGTGGCTCTGAGAAGGATAGAAATCACAATTGTAGTGTTTAGGGTTAGACCCTAAACATGGAGGTCCGAAACTGTATCCCCAATCTGAGTTATCCCAACTAACTGATGGTTGATTACAGTACAAGTTGGGATAATCGTCATGTTGAGAATAATTCAACATAGGAGGGAAAGAGCGGGAATGCGTATAATATGTGGAAGGATTCATGATAAACAGGAGGAAGAAAGGTGCCCTGCAATACAAGCAATCAAACCTGTCCTTAAGTTGGCTAGCCTAAAGACCTATAGACTCCTACAACCCGTCTTGAGATAAAGGAACGATTTGATCTACTTCTGTCTGTTCAATCCAACCAGTTAGAAGGAGGGACTGGGGAAAAGGTTCTTCCTTCAGCTTGCGCCTCCGGTTCCTAGTGTACCCCCCAACCTTGATCGTTTGATTTTTCTCCCCTAGCTAGACATCAGATTGAATAGTAGAAATAGACTAATTGAAAATAATCTCGTTCTAGGCTCTGAAGAGCGAGTCGAATCCTTAAGGCCAACGTCTACTCTGTTTTATTTAGGGCTAGGTTTAAATGTGCTTTGGAATGTGATGGGCCCTTTATCTGGGTTGTGCCCTTAATGATTGATTGATTTGTGTGTGCGTGCACAGCTAGTGGTTTTCAAGCAAGATTATTTTTGATGCGATGAATTTTAGGGTTCAAATCTTGCTTAGTAGCTTTTAGGATTCAACTTTAGGTATTTTCAACCAAGTTTTGTTGGCACACTAAGTTTTGAAAGGACGGGTGAAGATGTTTTCCTTTGAAGCTTAAATAGAATGTGGAGTGCCTCGTAAACCCTTAAGAGTTGAACCTAATCAGCAGCTATTTGATGAGTTGATTTTAATTGAAGTGTTGCAGCCCAATCTACTCAAACAATCAGCCTGTTGCATCACTTAATTAGGCACACAAATTATTACCTAATCTGATTTCTACTCAATTATGTGTTTGGATGTGTGTACCGGCTCCAAATATCGGTTTACCGGTTGAGTTTGAAAATCAGATGAGGTTGTGTACCTTTGTGAGATTTTTTTTATTTTTCTTTTTAAATGTGGAGGTTGGGGCCGATGTGGGTGTTAAACAACAAACAATCTAACCTTAGAGTTTATAAGAATACCTAGGTTGATTGATGTTTGTGTTATTATGTGGCGAAATGAAAACTAATGGGTAGGAGGTGGGGGAATAACTTACAGAACCTTCAACAGCACTTTACTCCAATCTACCGCTTTTGCTCGTCTCGGAAGAGTACCTGCAATCACAATAAGAAAGGAGAAAAGTGAGGTAAATGATTTATAAGTTATAAAATGCGAAAAAAAAAAAAATCAAAGAGCGTTGCCTCCCTGGCAACGGTGCCAAAATGTTGGAGCTATGAGTTGCTACGCTAATGTGTTTGATTTTGAAAACCTGTCATCGTAGTTTAAAAGCGAAGAACTCGTGTTCAATAAATAAAATTTATACCGGAATAAAAATCCTGGGTTGAACTCAGGGAGGCAGACATTTGATTTAAAAACATACGTTTGTTTTATTTATCACGAAGTAGAATAATTGATTAGAAACTATCTATCTATTTACAATAAATAAAAGAGAGAGAGAGAATATTAAAAACAAAAATAAAAAAGAGATGTAGAATGAACATGGATTCATTACCAGAAGGATTGTTCGTTACACTAAACATTACGATTAGAAAGCGGGAAAATGATTACACTAGAAAGCAGTAAATCTACTCTAGAAAGCGGTAAATCTATTCTAGAAAGTAGTAAAAAGAATGGGGAGAGAGATATCCTCCTCAACGGTCACTTGGAGGACGAGTCGGACGGGACGACGCCTGGAAGACGGGGAACAGAGCAGGACGAAGCAGGAAGAACGAGAACGGAGCAGCACGTCATCATCGTCGAAGTATCCACTTCCGAAAGGGGGACGAAAAAAATTGACTTTATCTCGTGAGAAGCATCTCGGGTGTAGGACAAGCTTCTCTTGAGCTTTGGAGAGGGAAAGAAGAGAAGGAAGGGATGAAGATTTCGTATGGAGGAGGCCTCCTTTTATAGTTGCAAGGAATGAGGGCAAATTGGTCTTTTAAATCTCAAAACATTAAATAAAGGGTCTTTAGTGACGAATAAAACCGTTGCTAAAGTCCCATCGTGGGCATAGTGGGGCGGAGCGCACACGCCTGCTCGCCTGCTTGCGCGTAATGCGCGCTCCACATTCAACTGATCCTCACGATTGGACGGCTTATCTCGCACCTCGCAGCGCCTCCTCTGCGTGCAACGCCCACGTTTGATGGCACGTGAGGCGCGCATGTGCAATAGCGCGTGGGCGCTATCGAGCGCCCGTAGCCGCTCGATCCTCATCCAACTCTCCACGCGCTCGCTCGCCCGCTCCTCGCGACTCGAACGCACGCCACTCGCTCGCGTAAGCGCGTTCACCCCCTGCGCTACAGTGGCGCTTATGTCGAGGAGAAGAATTTGTGTGTGAGCGGTCAGGACTGTTGGGTCAGGATCCAACGGTCACGGTGGCTTCTTCAAGTGCAGCTCAGAGGATGGGCACGCCGGTTGGGCGCAATCTCAGTCCTTGGATCTTGATCCAACGGCGGAGATTCGTGGGTGTTAGCATCTTCAGAAGTTGAGGGCGGTCGGTTGGGCGGCTGAGATGGCACCACATGGTGCCATCTTCGTCGTCCATCTTCTGGATGATGTAGATGGTGCCAAAGTTGTCAGATTGAGTCGATTTTTGTGTCGTTAGGCTGCGATCGTCGATCCGAATCCATCCATGCGGTCGGATTTGTCGTTTGAAGTGTGGATTCACACCATCTTGGCCTTTGATCTTCTAGGGTTCCTCGGTCTCTATCTAATGCTACAGATGTCTGATTAGGGTGATTTTTGAGTCGTTGAACTCCAATCGTCGCCCTGATCACATCTGTACGCTTGGATCTTCGATCCAAGGCCCCGATAAAAATTTTGCCTTATCCCTGAATATAAAAGGAGACAATAAACCTCCATTTTATTCAAACTAATCTAAATGCAAGATGATGCATGTTATGCAATATTTATAGCATGTAATGCAATCCTATGCTTAATAACATGCATAAATAGACATCTTAAGTAGTGTAAACATGTTTACATAAGTATGGTGTGGTCGGCGTCGTGGAAGGAGGGGCCTAGGATGAGGGAGAACGGTGAGGAAGAGAGGGGAAGACGACCTTCGCTGGTATTGCGAGCAGTGGAGGAGTGATAACACTACATTTTACAATGTTAATTCTGCCAAAAGGGGGACTGTCTTAAGGGCAAAATGCACAGATAACATATCATAAATAGGATTGGGAGCATTGCATGCATCACACATTAAGATTGCTTATAGTGCATTATTAATGGCCATTTGTACAAGTTCATATCAAAACAGGCCTCAGATAAGAGATCGGACTGCATGGATGGATTCAGAGTGACGAACGGAGTCCAACGAACTTGAAATCGGTCAAATCCGACATCCGGAGCTCCCATAAATGACCCAATAAGTTCTGACTGTTGATCTGACGATCAACGGCCATGAGGTGGCCACGTGGCAGCATCAGGAGCGCCAACCCGCACACGCGACGTCACCCCATCACTCAGGATCTAACGACAGCCGTTCGATCTCCATCGAACGACTGACGATTGATGTAGAGGCACGACCATTCGGCTCGCAGTGCAACGATCGCGCCCTCGCCTTGCACAAAGGAGGTGCGGGTTCAAATTGCCCGCCGTTGATTTCACCCGCGCACTCAAAATTTGGCCGCCTGATCACCATCGAGCGGTCTCAATAATGCTATGAGGCGCGCCCTCAAGCGTCGATCATCCACGTGCGCGCCCACGCCGGTCAACGATGCCCGTGCGCACGCGCGCTCAAGGCGCGATCCAAGCGCGCCCTTTGCGAAGACCTCAGCCGTCCGATCTTCGATCAGACGGCCTACAACGCGCGCGCACAGATCGCACGTGAAGAAGAACGGGCGCACGTGAGCAACCTTCGGGTAGGGGGCTTCACTGACGTTTTGGGAAGGGTTTTAGCGACGTCCTGGATGTCGCTAAAACCCCTTGTTCATTTGGAAAGACCTTCTCCCTATTTTAAACCCCTTCCAACCACCCATGGAAGGCATTCAATACCTTTGCAAGTGTTCTACCCCACTCTTAGCCACCTTAGCACTCTTTTGTAAGCGCCGGAGTCGACGAGCTGCCGACGGGGCCAACCTCCACTGCCGTGGCCACCTTGCCGACTCTTCTTTCTCTTTTTTTCTCTCTTTCTCTCATTAGCTTAGCTTTATCTTACATAAGCATTATCTATTGTTGTAATTGTAAAACTCAAAGTTGATGATTAAATGATGATGTTTCTTATTTAGCTATTATCTCTCTCTTGTTATCAAGTCTTCCTTAGCTTAAAGTTGCATAGATGTGCTGAACAACAAACTCTAACCCTACTCTTTCTCGCTCTCTTTCTCTCTCTCTTGCTCATTTTTCTACCACGTCTTCTTGCAAGCAAAAGCTCACTTTCTCCGTGACATAAAGTGACAAAGAAAATCTAATTTTTACGCCTCCCTGTGATCGACACTCGGACTCATGTCCGTTTCTTCTTTTAAAATCGACACTGCAAGCACGAACTATAACGAACCTTTTAAACAAACACGCCTCTCGCACGTCAGTTTTTGGCGCCGTTGCCGGGGAGGCAATAGATTTATTTTGTCACTTCCATTTTACATTCATGCTCACATCGTCTAACGCCTTGTCTCCTACTTGATGGTTGCAGGAATTCGATGCTTGAACGGCGAAACAATGCAACTCGTGACGGTAATAAGGGAGTAAGCGCAACAAGGACCGGTCGTGAGTATTTCTTCACCCGTGGTTGTTTGCTTGCTTAAAAATCTAAAAAAAAATTGTAAAATTGAAAAAAAATTGGCGTGGTGCATGATTGCCTGATCCACATCCTTAACACATCACCCAACAAAAAAAATGCACTCTAACATTCTGAATGACCTAAGCTTCTTAGAGTGTTCTTTCTTTTTGAGTGGTGTTTGCGAAGCCACCTTGAATTGACATGGGCCGCACCACTCAACCCTAAAATCAACTCATCTGATAGCAATTGCATGAACACTAGGATGAGCACTCTAGGGTTTTAGAGCCTCTTCACATCAAAGGAAATCTACTCTCACCAATTGTGTGCAAAACTTGACGTGCCCACCTGAAACTTGTCTGAAAACATTAAGACACGTCAATCCTAAAAGACACAAAAGTAAGGATGAAACATTAAAAGGCACCACATCTTAAAAAATCCTTGCTTGAAAACCATGTTTTGATATGAGCACACACACTGGAATTGGAAAACTAAGAGGCACTATCCCAATCAACGCCTCATCATATAACCCTAGACAAGCACTATCTTAGCCCTTTTAAAACAAAGTAGACGTGCCCTAGGCAGGACTGGGTTTAGTTTGCTGGGCACTTGGCTTTCATTCCCTTAGTAGAATCTTGTGACTAGGTTGCAGGGAAATGTCAAACGATCGTGGTTGTGGGGTCTATGGAATCGGCAGCGCATGCCAAAGGAAGAACCATCCCTACAATCCCCTCGTAATCAACCTGGTTAAATTAGCTTTGGAAAGAGAAGTCCAGTGCTTACGGACTTAATCGCCCCTTTGATGATTTCTGGGTCCCCTAAGGAATACACCATAAGGTCTAGGCTTGTTTGCTTGGTTGTACACACACACTTCTTGCATCTGTCGCTCTCCGCAACGCCTCCTGTTCTTCTCTAGTGTATGCATGGGAGACAATCATTGCATCCCGAGTTGTTTGTTTTGGGATGGGAATCCAGGCGATCTGATTCTGCTAGAGACATGGCTGAACCCAAAGTAGGTGAGGTTGAGGACCAACCCCCACCAGACATAATGGCCATCATCCAAGCCCAGATTAACGCAAACCACCAGCTTCAGCAGCAACAGATCCACACTATCATGCAAGCCATACATCGGTTGCAGAACCCACAGGGGCAACCACCACCACCTTTCCAAGGCCCACAAGGGCAACGACCACTTGATCCACCACCATTCCAAGACCAACCTAGGCCCCTCCGCAACTTCTACAATCCTTTCACTATTCGAGTCGAGAGGCACCTTAGGATCCCCGAAGGGGGAGATGATTTCGAGCTAAATCCAAATGTCCTGAGTCTGATTCAGAGCCACTTCCATGGAAGCTCAAATGAAGATCCCTTCCAACACCTAGAGGATCTCGACCGGATCGCCCAAACTGTGAAACCTAGGAACATTAACCTTAACATTGTTTTGATTAAGATGTTCCCCTTCTCGCTAAGAGACAAAGCATCTCATTAGCTTAGAACCCTAGGTAGACCCATCACCACCTAGGAAGAATTGAGGCATGCATTCTTAAAGAAATTCTTCCCCATTGGAAAAACCAATGCCCTTAGAAGAGCCATTACTACCTTTACACTCCAGGGCGAGGAACAGTTCCATGAGGCGTGGGAAAGATTTAATGAACTATTGAGGAAATGCCCACACCACGAAGTATCGAGGTGGCAATTGGCTCAAATCTTCTACCACGGTTTGGACAGCAACCTATGAAACTTCGTCGTTGCCTTATGCGGGGGTAACTTCCTAAACAAAGACGAGGAGAGCGCGTTTGAACTCTTTGAGTCTATGAGAGAAAATTCGCTCAACAATGCCTCCATGACCCAGTTTAGCCGATCCAGTCAACCCCATGGTGGATTTATGAGGTACAAGCAAATTTTGGAATGGTTGACATGGATATCATTGTCAAGAAATTAGATTGAGTGGAATTGGTGGATAAAAAGATAGATGAGCTACTGAACCAGACCAAGAACCCATTATAGACCTTCTCCCTAGCAAAGGGAGTTTACAATGTTGACCTAGTCCAGCCCTTAAGCCAAATGATCTCGGAACAACCCCTGACCATGTTCCAGGGAGGGACCTTTACTCTCTCAACCCTTGATTACTCTCTTTCCTCCCCCTCGACATCTGCTATCTTTCAAGACGTACTGGCTATCCAAGGTTATGCCAAACCTGACCCTTTCTCCAACACTTACAACACCAGCTGGCGGAATCACCTAAACTTTGCTTGGACAAACCAGAAACCGCCTCAATTTCAGAACCAACCCAGGCTAAACCAACAGCCAAACCTGCCCCCTATCAGCAAGGACCACTAGTTAGACCCCCATATAATCCGAATAGGAAGGCCCCTCCCCCACAAAACCAAATGGACACCCTGATAAAGATGATGGTTGAAACAAACTAGAAACATCAGAAGGAAATGGCTTTAGTAAAGGGATAGTTAAGCCAGCTGTTGGACTGTAAACAACAAGGATCCCTACCTTCCCAGCCACATCCGAAACCGCGAAACATGATTAACAGAGGCCCCAATTCGGAAGGGTTCCAAGGCAATCCCGGGCAGGCTCACATGGTCCAGCCAGCCCCACAAACACCCCCTGGGTTTGGTGTTTCTTTGTCCTTGTCTTCTCAAGGATCAACCCGTGATCCAAATGCCTCTGCAAATGTGGTAACCTTGAGAAGCGGCACCAAAACCCAAGACCCTAAACGACCGACTCTTCTCAAGACTTCACCTTCTGAAACACCCGACTCAGAAGAGGCACTAGAAAAACCCAAGGACCCAGAAATAGATCCTATCCACGTTCAGACACCATATCCTGAGGCCTTGGAGACAATCAAGAAGAAGAAAAGTGTTGTGGAAACTGAGGAGCTTTTGGAGATCTTTAAGCAAGTTCAGATTAATATTCTACTCCTCGAAGCCATCAAACACATCCCGGCTTACGCCAAGTTTCTAAAGGATGCTTGTACACCCAAACGTAAGCCAAGACCTCAAGCACCTAGGAAGGTTGTGCTCTCAGAGCAAGCAAGTTCTGTAATATCAAGCAACCTTCCGCTCAAGCGAACTGACCAAGGAGCACCCCTGATATCCTGCAATATTGGGGACATGACATTTGATAGAGTTCTCCTGGACTTAGGTGCTTCCATCAATCTGATTCCGACAACCCTATACCACCAATTTGAATTCAGATAATTGAGACCCACACCTGTTACCATCCAATTGGCTGATAGATCTGTGAAAACCCTAAAGGGGGTTGTTGAGAACGTAATTGTGCAGGTCAAGGACATCTATTTTCGGGTTGACTTTTTGGTGCTCGACATGGAAGTCCCTGAACATCTACAGAATACACCCATCATCCTAGGCAGACCCTTCTTAGCTATGGCTAAGGCAAACATCGATTGTGACACGGGATGTATGGAAATTACCTTCGGAGACAAGAAAATGCAGTTGGATATCTTCCGGGCAACCAAGTCTTTTGATTGCGACTGTATTGGGGAACACGACCCCGTGGAACCTTTGGTCGAGGAATGCCTCACCCTTAGTTCTGTCTCGGACTACCAATCCTCTAACAACTGTTCTGACCCATCACCATCTATGCCCATGGACCTCTGTAAGGCTGATTACCATCAACCAACACTATTCGAGGAAATTGATGTTGATCAACTCCCACCTTTCCCCTTTCCATCAAACATTGTTCCACCCGCACCTAAACTAAAGCCGTTACTTGAGAATCTCAAGTATGTCTTCCTGGGACCTGACCAGACCTTCCCTGTAATTATCAATGCCAACCTAACTAGGGATCAGGAACTTAGATTGACAGCGACCCTATCAGAACACAAGGCTGCCATTGGATGGACTATTTCAGATTTGAGAGGAATTAGCCCCACCTATTGTACCCACAAGATCTACCTAGAAGATGGGGTGTGACCCTCCCGTCAGATGCAGAGACGGTTAAACCCAAATATGCAGGAGGTCGTTAAGAAGGAAATTATCAAGTGGCTTGACGCCGACATCATCTATCACATCTCCAATAGCCCCTGGGTAAGCCCCACTCTAGTGGTTCCAAAGAAAGCCAGGCTCACCGTTGTCACCAATGAACATGGTGAATCCATCCCCACCCGCACCACTGCCGCATGGCGGGTGTATATTGATTACTGGAAACTCAATGAAGCAACCAAGAAGGATCATTTCCCCCTGTCATTCATCGACCAGATTCTTGAAAGATTGGCAGGGCAAAAGTATTTTTGCTTCCTTGATGGATATTCAGGATACAACCAATTTGAAATTGCTCCTGAAGATCAAGAGAAGACCACATTCACTTTCCCGTACGACACATTTGCATTCCGTCGTCTGCCGTTAGGGTTATGCAATGCACCCACTACCTTTCAGCGTTGCATGCTAGCCATTTTCTTAGAAATGGTGGGTGAATACCTGGAGGTCTTTAAGGATGATTTCTCTGTATTTGGGAATTCATTCGACCACTGTTTGAGAAACTTGGAGAAAATTCTTAAACGATGTATCGAGGTTAATTTGGTGTTAAGTTGGGAAAAGAGCCATTTCATGGTTCAAGAAGGAATCGTCCCGGTCACATCGTATCACATAGGGGTATTAAGGTGGATCGGGCTAAAGTTGATTTGATTTCCAAACTTCCTCCGCCTAACTCGGTCCGACAGATTTGTTCATTCGTTGGACATGTTGGCTTTTACCAAAGGTTCATCAAAGACTTCTCCAAGCTTTCCAAACCCTTAACCGACCTTCTAGCCAATGACACCGTATTCCACATGACCTCTGATTGCATCTAGGCTTACCACACCCTCCAAGACTTAGTCTCCACAGCACCTGTACTTTAGCCCCTTGATTGGTCCCAGGACTTTGAGATCATGTGTGATGCATCAGATTTTGCAATAGGCGTTGTCCTGGGATAAAGACAAGATAAGAAACCCGTGGTGATCTACTACGCAAGCAAGACGTTGGACGAGGCCCAACGAAATTATACAGTCACAGAGAAAGAACTGCTCGCTGTAGTTTTTGGACTTGAGAAGTTTCGATCTTACCTGCTGGGATCCCACGTGACCATCAATACGGACCATTCATCCATCCGGCACTTGTTTGCTAAAAAGGATGCGAAGCCCAGGCTCATCAGATGGATCCTGCTCTTGTAGGAATTTGACCTGGAAATCCACGACAAAGCTGGATCAAAGAATGTGGTGGCTGACCACCTATCCAGACTTCACCCAAACCACATTGGACCCTCCCTACCTTTATCTGACACCTTTCCTGATGAACACATTCCGGCTGTGCAAGACAAGAAACTGCCTTGATATGCTGACTATGTCAACTACCTGGTTGTAGGACAAACTCGGCACAGCTGGTCCAGACAGCAACGGGACAAGTTCTTGGCCAAGGCCAAGCATTATTTCTGAGATGATCCCATGCTGTTTCGCCTCTGTACCGACCAGATCATCAGAAGGTTATCCTTAAGGATGAAGTTCAGAGTGTGCTATCTTTTCGTCACAACCAGGCTTGTGGTGGCCACTTCTCAGGAAAGAAAACAGCTGCAAAGGTTCTGCAGTTCAGATTTTACTGGCCTTCCTTATTTAAGGATGCACACAATTTCGCTAAGACTTGCTCTCGCTGCCAGACGCTGGGGACCATGACCAGAAAAGATATGATACCCCTCCAACCCATTTTGATTGTCGAGATCTTCGTCGTTTGGTGTATTGATTTTATGGGCCCCTTCCCACCATCCAACGGCTTTGAGTACATCTTAGTCTCGGTAGACTATGCCTCTAAATGGATTGAAGCCGTCGCCACCCACCGATGTGATCATAAGGCTACCATGGACTTTGTTAAGCAGAACATCTTTTCCCGATTTGGAATACCAAAGGCCATGATCAGTGATGGTGGAAGTCATTTTATCCACACCCAATTCCGTGCCCTACTCAGAAAATACGGGGTTAACCACCGCATTGCTTCCCCGTATCATCCGCAAACAAATGGGCTGATCGAGGTCTCAAACAAGTAGATCAAGAATATTCTACAGAAGACTGTGAGACCTGACAGGAAGGATTGGTCCGCACGATTGGATGATGCCCTATGGGCATATTGGACCGCTTTTAAGACCCCGATCGGCATGTCGCCTTATCGCCTGGTCTTTGCCAAAGCTTGCCACCTTCCTATCGAGTTGGAACATCAGGCTTACTAGGTTGTCAAGCAGTGTAACATGGATCCCCACTTAGCAGGTGCGCAGAGGACTCTCCAACTCTTCGAGCTCGAGGAAATTCGTCGGGACGCTTTTGAGAATAGTCGACTATACAAGGAGAAAATGAAAGCCGTCCATGACCGACTCATCCATAGAAAAACCTTCAAGCCTAATCAGCAAGTTTGGCTTTTTGATGCCTGCTGAAAACTCTTTCTAGGGAAGCTCAGGTCCAAGTGGATAGGACCATTTAGGGTGGTCAAGCCCCACTCCAATGGGGCAATTAAAATTGTTGATCCAAACACTGGGCACACTTTCACAGTCAATGGCCAGAGATTGAAACACTTCCTCACCCAGGTTCCCCCGAAGGAGGTTGTCACCCTCGTTGAGGGATGACATGAAGCACTGCCCAGCTGGAGGCATTAAACTCAGCACTTCCTGGGAGGCAACCCAGAAGATTCAGACTGATTTGGTACTTTACTTCACTCAGGTAAAATCTTTTTGACCCCTGTGTATCCATGTATTTGTCAATGAGGACATTTTCCACCTTAAGCATGGGGGGGTGGTAAATTGCATGATTCTGAGTTCATTTAATCAGTCTGAATAGAATAAATAAATAAATAAATAAAATGAATTTAGGAAGAAAAACTTAGGCATTAGAAATTTGTCAATAGTGGGAAATAATACGGAATGAACCTAAACACTTAGAGGCCTTCAGGCTCAATCAGCCCTGGTGTCTGTTAAAATATGGATTTAGCTTCAAATCCTTACAACCTTAATCTATTCTAACCCACCAACTAAATAAGGTGATAAGTATACGACTTATCAACTCACCCTCTAACTCAGAAGGACTTTTAGTCTAAGCATCTGTGATGAGAGCCTCATAATGAGCCATAACTAGCTCATTTTGATCCAATAAAGAAGATAAAAGCTCCTACATAACCTAGAAGAAGGCTTAATTGAAGGAACAAGTGCTCTGAGAAGAAAACATGAAATAAAGGTTAAAACTGCAATTTTACCATTGCAGTACATAAACGGGATTTCTCAGAAGAAAAACATAGGTCAAATGGTCCAAATAAGATAAAAACTGGGTTGAGTTAATTAGAAATGGGTTTATGTGCAATCTAAGAACTAAATGACACTTGGTAACCCTAAAACAGACTCGCTTAAATTAACAAGGTTCCGGTCAGAATAAAAATCAAGTAAACCCTCTAAAAATCATAGAAAAACATCCTCTAGGGTTTATAACACTTAATTTGGCCTTTGGAACCTAGTTTGATCTAGATTAGGGTCCTAGCTCTTCAATTAACCTAATTTAGGTTTTTACGTAAAATGTCCAGTCAAACGAGGTCAAACCTAAAATCCAACTTCACCATTGGATTCCTTAGGTCCAAATTAGGTTTGTACCAAAATTTGCACCTAGGGAGAGGTCATCTTGACCTACTTTGCAATTTAGTACACCCAAATCACAAATTGGTCCCTATCTTTTGAATATCCTTGCAAAGAGCCCCCCAAGTTCTTCGCCCCCTTTGCAATCCGGTCCTGCCGCCATTGCTAGGGCAGAACCGAGCTCCGACGAAGTTTCGAGAGAGATTGCTCTCTAATTCCTCAGAGATTCTCTCCCAGAAATGGAAGGGGGATTCTCTGAGGAATTCCCTTCCTTCTAAAGCCAATTACAATCGCTGGTGTGAACCCAATCTCTCGTGCGAATGCACGAGAGATTTGGGTATCCACCTTCCTTCCATCTCCGGCGAGCCGGCAGCGTTGATTGCGCGGTCTCCACGCGCTAGTAGGTGTGGCCAGCACCTATAAAAGACACCCCAGACCCTGCCGCAGAAGGAAGCTTGATTTTGACAGAGATCCCTTCCAAATTCCTCTCTCTCCCATCTCCGGCCAAACGACCCACAAGCTCCAGCGACCTCCTCCCCTCCTTCTCGTCGCTCTGCTGCCATACCAGCAGCAGAGTCCTCTCCGCCGCTTCCTCCTGCGTTGCGCTGTACCCCACGCGCGCGCTTCTGACCTCATCTTCGTCGCCGCTTCCTCCCTCAGGGTCTTTCTTCCCCGACGACGGCAGTTACGAGCCGTCCTCTCCGCCGCCTCCCTTCCTTCCAGACAACCCCATATACGTTCTCCATCCTCTCCTCTTTCTTTTCCCCCAACTATTTTACTTGATTACCCCTTGACAGTACCTAACCGCCTCCATCTTCCTCGCCTCCGACCGCACTCCGATGAGCTGCCCACACCACTCCGCCACTCCACACGGCTTGCCAACCACCTCGTGAGCTTCGCCTCACCACCAGGAACCCATTCCACCCCATCACTGCCACTCCAGACCTCCACAAGCACCCCCTGACCAACCCACCATCTCCGGCCACAGGTTGACCTAGGCACGCACGCCTAGGCCGACCGGCAACCTGCAGCATCACCCACCGCCTTCGCCGTGCTACGGCGAAGATTTCCAGCTATTCTGATTGGGCCAATAGGCCGTTCTGTTGGATGTCAGGTGTACGCCCCAGCCGCCATTAACAGCCGAAGCAGCAGGGAGCTTGGAGCAGCAACAGGCGTCAGGCTTCCCAGGCGGCAGGTGCAGCAGACTCTCGCAAGTGTCGCGAAGCAACCGAGGCCAGCCAGTAGCGCAGAGGAGTCAACAGCTTGGGCAATCGAGCGACAAAACTCTGCGAGCGCGCGTGAAGGCGAGACCAGATAGTCCCACATCGTGGGATTGCAACACTCAGGTACCAAATAAGTTGTTTTTGTGTTTTTGTCTTAGTGCCTCCGTAAGCACAGGGGTGAGGTCCCTCACTGTCCTCACACACGCCTCGTCTACGGCTTGACCTCGCGGATCTGGCGGATCCGACCCGACCTAGACCTACGCACTCCTCGCGCATCATCACTTGCCGGTGTGCCTGGTCCCGGGTGCGAACCCGACCCGACTAGCCGTGTGGCTCTGGGAGAGCGTTCGTGAGTGAATTGCTTGAGAGAGAGAGACGCTTGGGTAGAGGGACCGGGGTAGGTTTTTGCTGCTGTGTGGTGTGTGCAGGAAGGAAGAACTGACCAAGGCAGCGAACACTTAGCGGCTGCAGAACAGGAAGAGAAGAAAGAAGAGGCTGTGTAGCAGTGAAAGGAGAAGTCTTTGCAGAGAAGAATAAGAAGGAAGACAAGGCAGAAGAGAGAGAAGAACGAAGAAGAAGACAAGGGAAGACTGCAAAGAGATCAGAAGAAAAAGAAGAAGAAAGAAGAAAGGCAAGGCAGGAGAAGGAAAGATACAGAAGCAAAGAAAGGAGAAGAGCCACGAAGAAGAAGAAGAGAGAAAGAGAGATCACATTTAAGACTTCTGATACACAAATTAGACGTCCAATTCTACTTTTTTTTTTTCTCCAAATCCTTTTTAAAATTCTCTCTTTGAATCAATTATATTTGCATTTAACAGTTGTATTCTTTGGTTTTACAAAGTATTGAGATTGCTCCCCGTGTTCGACCTCGGATACTCTAGTTTTTCGAGTAATAAAATTCTTTATATTTGTTTAGACGTTTTGTCGGTTATACTACAACGTGACATCCTTTAAACCCGCACAAAACGTTGACAACATTTTGGCACCGTTGCCGGGGAGCAATGGGCACTTCTAAAGCTTTTGAGTACAACTTTTCTATCTAATATCTGACTTAACTTCTCTCTTTTGTTGTGTTCAAGCAGGGAAAGCAAAACAAAAAGGAAAGAATAGCAACTGCACAACAGACTCTCCAAGGAATAGGTAATCTCCATAAACCCTCTCTCTTAACCCTCTCACAATCTAAAAAAGGAAAAAAAAAAGAGAGAAATCAACTTAGGGCTACATGTTTCATATTTAGTAACTCATCAAGTTGCCTGATTTTCATTTCAACATATTTTTGTCTGTTCATCCAACTAAGGCAACTAGGGCTAAAACTTTCTTGATTGAGCCCTAGGTGCTAATTTCTAAGGCAACTAAATTGGACCCACTAGAGCCAAGTTAGGGATTGCAAAGCTAGGGTTTTTAGAGACACATCTTCTCTAAAACAAATAAACAAACTTTCCAAAAAGAGGTGTGCCTAAACCGTGTTTGAAACGATTTATACAAGAGGAACCCTAAGCAAATCAGGCTGATAATCCATTTGAACCATAAAAGGAAGGACCTAAAAGCTCTCAAAGGAACAAGAGGTGAAGTTGATCCCTTGGGTCAACCAACCTTAATATTAGGTCACTTTTGCACTCAAAATACTTAAAAGTTCAAGTGGAACATTAAGCACCTTGATCTTAAAATAAAAAAGGTAGACTTAAGAGGTCAAGATCCCCATTCTGGTCTACCTGGAACCGCAGTGACAAGAGAGGTCGGGTGGGGGAGACCCTGTAACCGGTGGGGACGCTCTACCGTGTAGGGGTCTTTGCGGGACTCTCCCTCTCTGGCTGCCTAGGTATTTCTCAGGTGAACGATCTTCTGATCCAGGGGTCCATCTGCCCCGAACCTCTATAGTCACCCAACAATTCTTGGGTGTCTTGATTGGGTCCAGCACCTTCTAATCTCATCACATCTTTCGGCGCATGTTCGGTAGGAGGTCCTTAAGACCACCTTTAAGACCTCCTTTAGAAATTCATTCTCGTCGAGGCCAAGCCTCGACGGCCTTGTTTGTGCAGCAACCCCACCACATAAATCTTTCATCTGATTCAGACCCTGATTCTCCTTCTTCTCCCATCATGGCACAACCCATTGAAGAGGAGAATAACCTTGAACACCAACTTCAACGCTTGAACGATCTCTTTCAGAACTTTGTAAACCCACCGCAGCGACCTATGATGCGAGATCACTATAATCCCGCTGCGGTGGCAATCGAACCCCGAGTACGAATCCTAATTGGAGGACCCGATTCTGAACTGAAGCCCAATATGATTCATGCCCTACCGAAGTTCCGTGGGCTTAACTCTGAGGATCCATTCCAACACATTAAACAACTCAAGCATTTGGCCCAGACCTTCAGGTCAGATGTACAAAATCGGGATATCCTACTCATGAAAATGTTTTCGTTCTCCCTCTTGGACAAGGCCGCACACTGGTATCAGACTCAGACCCGCCCGATCAACACTTGGGAGGAATTACAGTCCGAATTTTTGAAAAAATTCTTCCCTGTTGGCCGGATGAATGCCTTGCGCCACCAGATCACTCATTTCACTCAACAATCGGGAGAACCTCTCACGAAGCTTGGGATTTATTCCTAGATCTCATGCGAAAGTGCCCCCATCACGGAGTTCCTAAGTGGGAACAAGTCCAGTCTTTTTACCAGGGACTCCGTGAGGATATTCGTCTATTCGTCAATGCAACATGTGGAGGAAACATCATGGGCCAACACGAGGACACGGTGTGGGAGATTCTCAAAAACATGTGCGAGAACTCCATAAACAATGACTCCTTGGGCTTATTCGACAGGACGAATGCTCGCGCATCGACGAATCTAAGAGGGACACATGAGACGCAGGACCTGTCCACTTCTGTCGACCTGGAACTGATGGCCAGTTGATTGGACAAGGTCTCTATCATAGAAAAGAAGGTGGACGAGCTAACTCGACATTTGCAGCAAGCCACCTCTGCACAAAACTCTTTTGCACGACCTCCTCTGGCAAGGGAAACAGTGCAAAACATCTATCACCAACCTGCCAAGGGGATGGACCCATATCCACCCCTGTCTACCTCTCAGACCGGAGTGACCTCCGATCCCTTCTACTCGAGTTGGGGGAACTCTGAACCCTCGTATTCTGACTTTCCTGAGGTTCCTCAGAACTGCGAGGACCTCAACGCCATCCAGAATGACCCATACTCCAATACCTACAACCCTGGATGGAGAAATCATCCTAACTTTCAGTGGGCGGGAAATTCTCAAAAACCACATTATCAACCCCGTCCACAAGCTCCTCGCCCATATCAGCCGCCTCAGCCTCGGCCCAATCCCACCTACCAATCCAGGCAAAATCAGGATCAACTGACTCTTATCCTTCAAACACTGGCTGACATTCAAAAGACGAATGCGGCAATGCAAAAACAGCACAAGGACGAGATCACAGAGGTTCGCAATCAACTGGCCCAGATGGCAAATTCCCGCCAACCTGGCACCCTTCCTTCGCAACCTCTGCCCAACCCAAATAACGTGCCGACCCAGAGGCGCGTTATGAATCCGAATCCAGGCCACGCACATTTGATTTATCAGGCCCCTGCTACTCCATCACCAGACGGGATGGAGGCTTCAACATCTTATGCAGGATTGTAGCAGCAGCCACCCCTCCTACCTAACCCAAACCAAAGTCAGGCCGGATTAAACTCTGTAACAACACGTAGTGGTAAAACAACACAAGACCCACATTATCCGAACCACTCCAAGCCTGATAATCGCCAAGACCCTAGGGTAGTCATCCAAGATACTACTATCCCAGATCAAGAACCTGGACCTATCCTAGAGGAACCAGCTAGGATCCTATTTCCTGAGGCCTTGACCAAAGGAAAAAGGACAACCAAACCTGTGGCTCCTGAGGAGGATCTGGTCAAGCTCTTTGATCAGGTCCAGATAAACATCCCGTTGATGGATGCAATCCGCCACATACCGGCTTACGCAAGGTTCTTGAAAGACATATGTACACCTAAATGTAAGCCGCGAACCAAGGATGGGAACCCAATCGTACTGTCAGAGCAAGCCAGCTCTGTCATCTTGAGCAAACTCCCACCCAAGGCTAAAGACCCAGGAACTCCCTTGATTTCTTGTAAAATTGGTGAAACTCAACTTGATAGAGCCCTACTAGACCTAGGTGCCTCCATAAATTTAATACCTACATCCCTCCTTGACCACCTTGAAGAATCTGAACTTAAACCCACTGAGGCGACATTGCAGTTAGCCGATCCATCCATCAAGTCACCCAAAGGAATACTCGAGGATGTCATTGTTAGGGTACGAGATTTTTATTTCCCAGTGGACTTCATAGTACTGGACATGGATGCACCTAAGAACCCAAGGGACACACCAATCATATTAGGGAGACCCTTTTTGGCCACTGCTAGGGCCAATATAAACTGCGAAGAGGGCCAGATAGAATTAAAATTTGGGAATCAAAATCTGAAGATTGACATTTTCAAGGCCCATCAAGGGATTAATTGCGGGGTTATAGAGGAAATTTGTGATGTCGAAGTCGTGGTTGATGAACTGCATATAGAGGACAACCTGATTATTCCTGATCAACCACTGGAGAATCAAAAACCGCTAACAGAGGAGTGCAGACATGATCTAGACACACCTATGACTCCTACCATTGCTCCCGATACAAACCCCGAACCACCCGCTGCTGCTGACAATCCTGTCATGGAACTCAAGCCCCTTCCCGAACATCTAAAATACGTCTTTTTGAATTCAAATCAGACGTTTCCTGTGATTATCAATTCTCGACTCACACCTGACCAGGAACTCCGTTTGATTTCTGTTCTCCAGCAACATCGTAAAGCCATTGGATGGACTCTAGATGATTTGACTGGTATAAGCCCTTCATACTGCACACATCGAATCTACATAGAAGAAGGCTCACGACCTTCAAGAGAAATGCAAAGACGCCTAAACCCTAACCTACAGGAGGTCGTGAAAAAGGAGATCATTAAGTGGTTAGATGTAGGGATCATCTACCCGATCTCCGACAGTCGTTGGGTGAGTCCAATACAAGTGGTGCCTAAGAAGGCAGGACTTACCATCATCACGACTGAAATCGGAGAAGTCATTCCTACCCGAATAGCTAATTCGTGGAG
Source organism: Thalassia testudinum (assembly GCA_037157565.1). Taxonomy (NCBI): domain Eukaryota; kingdom Viridiplantae; phylum Streptophyta; class Magnoliopsida; order Alismatales; family Hydrocharitaceae; genus Thalassia; species Thalassia testudinum. The sequence continues at coordinate 4,411,427 of JAZHRO010000062.1, read as the reverse complement.
AGTCTGCATTGATTACAGAAGACTAAATTCCTCCACGAAGAAGGATCATTTCCCACTACCGTTTATTGATCAGATCCTCGAGAAACTAGCGGGAAATAGATTCTTTTGCTTTCTTGATGGGTACTCCGGTTACAATCAGGTGGCAATCCATCTAGAGGACCAAGAAAAGACCACATTCACCTGCCCCTTCAGGACGTACGCGTTTCGAAGGATGCCGTTCGGTCTCTGCAATGCACCTACAACTTTTCAGCGGTGCATGCTTGCCATATTCTCAGATATGGTAGGTGATTATCTGGAAGTCTTCATGGATGACTTTTCAGTTTTTGGACAATCATTTGACGATTGCCTCCAACACTTGGTCCATATACTCAGGCAGTGCATCGAGGTGAATTTGGTTCTTTCCTGGGAAAAGAACCATTTCATGGTGCCTGAGGGAATTGTCCTGGGACATTTAATCTCAGAGAAAGGCATCCAAGTGGATCGAGCTAAGGTTAACCTGATTTCCAAGCTCCCTATGCCTAGCTCGATTAAGGACATTCGATCTTTTTTGGGGGCACATCGGTTTCTACCGTCGATTCATCCCTGATTTCTCCAAAATCGCGCGCCCCCTGACCAATCTTCTCTCCAAGGATGTGCCTTTCGAAATTTCCAAGGAATGCACTCAAGCATTTGAGATCCTACGTGACCGAGTCACCCAAGCCCCAATCCTACAGTCCCCTGATTGGTCTCAACCCTTTGAGATCATGTGCGATGCATCTGACTTCGCTGTAGGAGCAGTTTTGGGGCAGAAAATTGACGGGAAACCTGTGGTCATTTACAACGCCAGCAAAACACTGGATGAGGCTCAGTGTAACTATACGGTTACTGAGAAAGAGCTGCTGGCCGTAGTATTTGCCCTGGAAAAATTCAGATCATACCTTCTGGGTTCCCGTATTATCATATACTCGGATCACACAGCTGTAAGGCATCTCCTTGCCAAGAAGGATGCGAAACCTCGACTAATCTGCTGGATCTTGCTGTTGCAAGAATTTGACCTCGAGATTCGCGACAAGGCGGGAAAGCACAATGTGGTAGCTGATCACTTGTCCCGCCTTCCTTCTGAAATTATTGATCCTTCCGGACCTATTACAGAACATTTCCCTGATGAGCACCTCCTGACTATCAATACAAGTCTTCCATGGTTCACCGATATAGTTAATTACCTGGCATCACATTAGATTCCGCCCGATTGGTCGAAGGCCAAAAAGGACAAATTGCGTTCCGATGCCAAGTATTACCTATGGGAAGACCCGTATCTTTTCCGCATTGGTGCTGATCAGATAATCCGATGGTGCGTCACGGAAGTGGAAATCAAAGACATACTCTCATTCTCCCATGACCAGGCATGCGGTGGACATTTTTCTGGACATAAAACCGCATCGAAAGTCCTCCAGTGTGGCTTCTACTGGCCCACAATTTTCAAGGATGCATACGATCACAGTAAGGCATGTTCCCGTTGCCAGACTCTGGGCAACATGAGCCATAGAGACATGATGCCTCTACAGCCGATCTTGGTATGCGAAATTTTTGATATTTGGGGGATTGATTTCATGGGACCCTTTCCGACCTCGGATGGCTTCGAATACATCTTACTTGCAGTTGACTATGTTTCCAAGTGGATAGAAGCCATTCCGACCCGAACCAACAATCATAAAGTCGTTATAAAATTCCTCCATCAAAACATTTTCTCAAGGTTCGGGATTCCGCGTGCTATAATTTCCGATGGAGGGACCCATTTTACGAACGCTCAGTTCAGGTCACTGATGACCAAATACGGGGTGTCACACCGAATCTCTACTCCTTACCACCCCCAAACTAGTGGTCTAACTGAGCTATCTAACCGAGAGATCAAGAAGATCCTTCAGGTTACTGTTCGATCTGATAGAAAAGATTGGTCTTCTCGGCTTCCGGAAGCATTGTGGGCCTATAGGACCGCCCACAAGACCCAATTAGGAATGTCTCCCTTCAGACTAGTGTACGGGAAAGCATGTCACCTCCCTGTCGAATTGGAGCATAAAGCCTATTGGGCAGTACGGACCTGTAATCTCGACCTTTCTAAGGCTGGAACCCACATAAGACTTCAAATGAGCGAGATCGATGAATTACGCCACGACGCGTATGAGAACTCGCGAATTTACAAAGAACGGGTTAAAGCTTTTCACGACAAACACATTTCTAGAAAGGTCTTTCATCCTGGTCAAAAAGTTTTACTCTTTGATGCCCGACTCAAATTATTCCCAGGAAAGCTAAGATCCAAGTGGGTCGGACCCTACCTAGTCCAACAAATCTTCGGAAATGGAGCCATTGAAATCAGCCCACTCAGCCACGATTCTGAACCCTTTGTCGTGAACGGTCAGAGACTCAAGCCGTTCATTGACATGACCGATATAGATTTGGCTGAGTCATCCTTTACCCTCCATTCCTCTTGAGCTCATTGCGCCCAGCCGATGGTGTAAAACTCAGCGCTTAACGGGAGGCAACCCGTCATTCTTTGAAAAACCCGAAACCGTTTCTGACATCTCTATGCGGAACTCATATTGCACTTTAGGGTTCATCCATTAGAATAGCCGACTTCACCTCAGGTATACCTACCCGAGATTAGAAATCGCTCGCAACAAGTCACTTCGACCCATTCACTCACCACACACCTGTCCTAATACATGAACTAAGCTGAATTCGAACCCACCTAATTTACAATGGGGACATTGCAAATCTTAGGCATGGGGGGGTATGAAAGTGCAAAATGTCAGAAAATTCATATCAAGAAAGGGTTTCACATAAAAAAAAAAAGAGACTTGATAGAGGGGAGGAACAATTCATGGTCATACAAATGAGAGGAGGAAAAGAAAGAAAAATGACAAAAAGGAGCACAAAATGAAAATGAAAAGAAATAGTCATTAGTAAAAAAATTAAGGGGTTAACTGAAGTTCTAGACCGAATCAAGAAAAAGAAAAGAAAAGTGCTACGGAGATAACAAGAGATTAGCGGGAACACTGGTCTTAGGCCTTTTGGGCTAGTACCTTTAGCTTAAAAATTCACGTATTCGTTAAAATCTGGATAATCCTCAAGAGGTTGAGGAAAATGAGAAGCTTGAGTATTAGGTCTAAGGCTTAGGAAGTATTCGGCCTCGTTAACTGACCTCCGATTTGCAGGATTCGGTAACCTAAGCACCCAAATTCACACACAGTCTGGTTCAGTGCGCATAAACATCCAAATCACGCGAAAAGCGTTTAATGTTCTGAAAAAGTCACCTAGATTAGGAGCGGCCAATCAGCACAAATTGATTTGGACAAGTTCCCAGTGCAGAGAGGCGGGAAATTCCCCTCGAAGATGCGTAACAACATATCGTCTCCTCGGTGCTTGTCTCTTAGGATATTTAAATATCCTACCGGGGGCATGTAAGCACTCTGCTGGTTCAGATACCATGGGCGGCATTATCACGAAATGTTGATCTCTAGGGTCTGGATTCGGCCACGGAACGCCATGGGCGGGATTATCTCCAAATCTCGAAAGCCAGGGTTCCGGGGGTTGCCATGGGCGGGATTATCTCGAAATCTCGAAAGCCAAGGACCCTTGAGGATTGATGATGGGGACGAGGAATCCGATACAGACCGTGTTGAGAAGCTAATCTGAAGCTAGAAATAAAAAGAAAAGAGAGAGAAAATCTCTCCAAACAAATAAATCTTCTATCTCTCTCTTACAAAAATGCACTGCAAACTGAACTTAGGCTAAAAATGTCTCAAGCACGGGTGCTTTAACCGCGGAGTCCAACAAACCCTAGGTTAGTTTCTGTGGGCCGTAGAAACCTTTGCGGAAGACTGAGGCTAAAGCGGAACAGGTCCGGATTTTGGTTGGTACTTGAGTACCTCTAGGCCTATTGTCGGCATTCCCACCTAATCACAAAAGAAAAGGAGAAGCACTTATCATTGTTGACAGACATTCAGGGTCTAGAACGGAAGTTAAAACTTTGAAATTTTGCGAAGGGACTAGCAAAAGCTAGGCATGGGGGTATGATGAGAGCCTCATCATGAGCCATAACTAGCTCATTTTGACCCAATAAAGAAGATAAAAGTTCCTACATAACCTAGAAGAAGGCTTAATTGAAGGAACAAGTGCTCTGAGAACAAAACATGAAATAAAGGTTAAAACTGTAATTTTACCATTGCAGTACATAAACGGGATTTCTCAGAAGAAAAACATAGGTCAAATGGTCCAAATAAGATAAAAAGTGGGTTGAGTTAATCAGAAATGGGTTTATGTGCAATCTAAGAGCTAAATGACACTTGGTAACCCTAAAATAGACCCGCTTAAATTAACAAGGTTCCGGTCAGAATAAAAATCAAGTAAACCCTCTAAAAATCATAGAAAAACATCCTCGAGGGTTTAGAATACTTAATTTGGCCTTTGGAACCTAGTTTGACCTAGATTAGGGTCCTAGCTCTTCAATTAACCTAATTTGGGTTTTTACACAAAATGTCCAGTCAAACGAGGTCAAACCTAAAATCCAACTTCACCATTGGATTCCTTAGGTCCAAATTAGGTTTTTACCAAAATTTGGACCTAAGGAGAGGTCATCTTGACCTACTTTGCAATTTAGTACACCCAAAGCACAAATTGGTCCCTATCTTTTGAATATCCTTGCAAAGAGCCCCCAAGTTCTTTGCCCCCTTTGCAATCCGGTCCTGCCGCCATTGCTAGGGCAGAACCGAGCTCCGGCGAAGTTTCGAGAGATATTGCCCTCTAATTCCTCAGAGATTCTCTCCCAGAAATGGAAGGGGGATTCTCTGAGGAATTCCCTTCCTTCTAAAGCCAATTACAATCGCTGGTGTGAACCCAATCTCTCGTGCGAACGCACGAGAGATTTGGGTATCCACCTTCCTTCCATCTCCGGCGAGCCGGCAGCGTTGATTGCGCGGTTTCCACGCGCTGGTAGGTGCGGCCAGCACCTATAAAAGACACCCCAGACCCTGCCGCAGAAGGAAGCTTGATTTTGACGGAGATCCCTTCCAAATTCCTCTCTCTCCCATCTCCGGCCAAACGACCCACAAGTTCCGGCGACCTCCTCCCCTCCTTCTCGTCGCTCTGCTGCCATACCAGCAGCAGAGTCCTCTCCGCCGCTTCCTCCCGCGTCGCGCTGTACCCCACGCGCGCGCTTCTGACCTCATCTTCGTCGCCGCTTCCTCCCTCAGGGTCTTTCTTCCCCGACGACGGCAGTTACGAGCCGTCCTCTCCGCCGCCTCCCTTCCTTCCAGACAACCCCAGATACGTTCTCCATCCTCTCCTCTCTCTTTTCCCCCAACTATTTTACTTGATTACCCCTCGACAGTACCTAACCGCCTCCATCTTTCTCGCCTCCGACCGCACTCCGGCGAGCCGCCCACACCACTCCGCCACTCCACACGGCTTGCCAACCACCTCGTGAGCTTCGCCTCACCACCAGGAACCCATTCCACCCCATCACTGCCACTCCAGACCTCCACAAGCACCCCCCGACCAAACCACCATCTCCAGCCACAGGTTGACCTAGGCACGCACGCCTAGGCCGACCGGCAACCTGCAGCATCACCCACCGCCTTCGCCGTGCTACGGTGAAGGTTTCCAGCTATTCTGATTGGGACAATAGGCCGTTCTGTTGGATGTCAGGTGTACGCCCCAGCCGCCATTAACAGCCGAAGTAGCAGGGAGCTTGGAGCAGCAACAGGCGTCAGGCTTCCCAGGCGGCAGGTGCAGCAGACTCTCGCAAGTGTCGCGAAGCAACCGAGGCCAGCCAGTAGCGCAGAGGAGTCAACAGCTTGGGCAATCGAGCGACAAAACTCTGCGAGCGCGCATAAAGGCGAAACCAGATAGTCCCACATCGTGGGATTGCAACACTCAGGTACCATATAAGTTGTTTTTGTGTTTTCGTCTTAGTGCCTCCGTAAGCACAGGGGTGAGGTCCCTCACTGCCCTCACACACGCCTCGTCCGCGGCTTGACCTCGCGGATCTGGCAGGTCCGACCCGACCTAGACCTACGCACTCCTCGCGCATCATCACTTGCCGGTGCGCCTGGTCCCGGGTGCGAACCCGACCCGACTAGCCGTGTGGCTCTGGGAGAGCGTTCGTGAGTGAATTGCTTGAGAGAGAGAGACGCTTGGGTAGAGGGACCGGGGTAGGTTTTTACTACTGTGTGGTGTGTGCAGGAAGGAAGAACAAATACACCTTCAAGCAAAACACTTCCTTTTCCGGTCACCTAGGGGTCTATAAACCCGAAGTCTGTCTAAATTACTGTTGAGTGAGTCTATCACGATCTTCACACCAAGATGCTTAGCACTTAGAGTTTTTTTCCGAGTTTTGGATGGGTTGGGTAGCCGTAAAAAGTTACCAACACACTCTTAACTCCAAAAATCTAAAAAAATGAGAGAAGATAAAATATATATACATGCCTTTAAGCAAGGATTCGGGTGATTCATGTTTTGGCAGACACCCGGACCCTGCTTAGTCTTTGTAGATCAGGATCTTAGTATATTTCCTCCTATTGACAAGTGACAAAATGTCCAAGTAATCACTTTTTGAATTCTGACTGGAAATAATGGCTAGAATAAACCTTGCTAGGGACTATCAAGATGTAAGCATGGGGGTATGATAACACTACATTTTACAATGTTAATTCTACCAAAAGGGGGATGGTCTTAAGGTCAAAATGCACAGATAACATATCATAAATAGGAATGGGTGCATTACATGCATCACACATCAAGATTATTTATAGTGCATTATTAATGGCCATTTGTACAAGTACATGTCAAAATAGGCCTCAGATAAGTGATTGGACCGCACGGATGGATTCAAAGGACGAACAGAGTCCAACGGACTCGAAATCGACCAAATTCAACATCCGGAGCTCCCACAAATGACCCAAGAAGTTCTGACCGTTGATTTGACGATCAACGGCCACGAGGTGGCCATGTGGCAGCATCAGGAGCACTCGCCCGCACACGCGACGTTGCCCCATCACACAGGATCTAACGACAGCCGTCTGATCTCCATCGAACGGCTGACGATTGATGAAGAGGAGCGGCCATCCACGTTCGCAGTGCAACGGTCGCGCTCTCGCCTCGCACGAAGGAGGCGCAGGTTCGAATCGCCCGTTGCAGCCATTTGCTGATTTCTCCTGCATGCTCAAAATTTGAACGCCCGATCGCCATCAAGCGGTCTCGATAACACTATGTGGCGCGCCCTCAGGCATCGATCATCCACATGCACGCCCACGCCAGTCAACGACGCCTGTGTGCACACGCGCTCAAGGCGCAATCCAAGCATGCCCTTTGCGAAGACCTCAGGCATCCGATCTTCACGCCCCATCACAGATCGCGCATGAAGAAGAACGGGTGTGCACGAGCAACCGCCGGGGAGGGAGCTTCACTGACATTTTGGGAAGGGTTTTAGCAACGTCCCAGATGTCGCTAAAACCCCTTCTTCATTTGGAAAGACCTTCTCCCTATTTAAACCCCTTTCAACCACCCATGGAAGACATTCAATACCTTTGCAAGTGTTCTACCCCACTCCTAGCCACCTTGGCACTCTTTTGTAAGCGCCGGAGTCGACGAGCCGCCGACGGAGCCAACCTCCACCGCCGTGGCCGCCTTGCCGACTCCTCTTTCTCTTTCTCTCTCTCTCATTAGCTTAGCTTTATCTTACTTAAGCATTCATCTATTGTTGTAATTGTAAAACTCAAAGTTGCATGATTAAATGATGTCGTTTCTTATTTAGCTATTATCTCTCTCTTGTTATCAAGTCTTCCTTAGCTTAAAGTTGCATGAATGTGCTGAACAACAAACTCTAACCCTACTCTTTCTCGCTCTCTTTTTCTCTCTCTCTCGCTCATTTTTCTACCACGTCTTCTTGCAAGCAAAAACTCGCTTTCTCCGTGACATAAAGTGAAAAAGAAAATCTGATTTTTATGCCTCCCTGTGATCGACACTTGGACTCACGTACGTTTCTTCTTTTAAAATCGACGCTATGAGCACGAACTATAACGACCCTTTTAAACAAACACATCTCTCGCGCGTCAAGGAGCTTGAGAGTAGATCGGCTGCCTATAGTTTGTGATGGCTGGCAAAGAATGTAGAACAAGGAGCTCGCTGGAGATTGCGGAGGAATTGGCCAGAGAGAGGAGAAGAAGGTGGAGAATCGGTCCAAACCAAGCTGAGGTAAGGCATGCCATGGGCATGCTTTTATAGGCATTTGGGTGAGTCTCCAAGCTTGTAAACAAGCTTAAAGAGCTCGGATTTCGCGTATAGGTTTAGGAATTTTCAGGAGTTCGCATGAGCATTTGAACGGATTTGAAAGGTCATGAACAAGCTCAGACAGAAGAGGAAGGTCTCAAGATCCTCCCTTCCAAAATTGGTAGGGATTGGCCGTGAAATTAGGGAGTTATCCCTGATTGAAGGTTGGCACAAGGTGGGTTTAGGAGTTCTGCAACCATGGAAGCAGCGGGGATCTACTTGTGAAGAAGGTGATGAAATTAGGGGGTTTTTGCAAAGATTTCAAAAATTGAGGGGCTCTTTGTAAGAAAATGAGTCAAAACAAGATTAAAATGCAAACTAGGTCAAGATGATCTTAGATCTAGCTCAAACTTTGGTACAAACCTAATTTGGACCCAAGGAATCTGATGGTGAAGTTGTATTTAGTTTTTTACCAAGTTTGGCTAGGTAATTTGTGTAGAAACATAAATTAGGGCAACTGTCTGTCTGAGACTCTATTTTAGGTCAAATTGGGTTCTAATAGTCAAAGCAAGCATACCAAACCTTATAGAATATTTTTCTATGATTTTTAGAAAGTTTAGGTGAATTTTATCCTGACCAGAACCTTAGTTAATTAAACGGGTCTGCTTTTAGGGTTTCAGATGTCCATTAATTCTTGAAATGCATGAAAACCCGTTTCTGTTTGCATGAACCCACTTATTAGACATTTATGACCATTTGACCTTTAATTAAATCCTAGGAAACCTGTGATTGCTCTGCAATTAAGATATTATGTTAAAACTACAGTTTTACCCCTGTTTTAATTCATTTCTCTCAGAAAGGATTTGTAGTGAATTATGGCTCTTTGGTGGTTATGTAGGAGCATTTATCAATGGATTATGATTATTTAAAGTTAGATATGGCTGATGATGACGTTATCACCACATGTGCTCTAATTTATACAAGGACAAAATTCTACAAGGGATCAAGCACCATCATTTGACTCAAGACATGCAACTAAGGATTTCCTTGTTGCATTGTGCGGTTGCTCAGATCTTGTTGAAATTAGATTCAAAGAAACTCTATTTGGATATTTCGTTGGGTATGAGTACCTTGTGAAAGATAAGAGACTATGTGCAAATCTCGTCACTGCTTATGAAACAAATAGTGGTGACTTTTTCATAGCTGGATGGCGTGTTCCCTTCACAGTAGAGCAAGTTTCAAAGATAACAGGATTGTCATTAAACTCACATGAAATTGATTTGAAGGTGGACAACTTTGAGAAGCATCCATTTAGATTGAAATACTTCCCCACTGGCAACCCAACGGTCTTATAAGTACGGAAAGCCCTACAGGAAGTACAACGTGGGGATGGTGATCACAATGTTGATGTCCAAGTAAAACTTCTAATCAAGCTCTTATGTGGCAATTTCTTACTTGCACATGGATCACACTCTATCTACCCAAAACCGTTCCATTATATTGAAGATATTGATGCCTTGCATGAGTATGCCTGGGCCTTAGCAGTCCATTACATCATGGCTGATGGATTTGCACAAATGTCTTAGAAGATTTACATCTCAAGGAATGGAACTGAATTTGGATACTTAAAGGGATGCGCTCTATTGCTAAGTGTAGGAAACATCATTAATCCTTATGTAAATCGATCATAGAATTTTAACACAGTTGATACCTAGTATTTCAACACACTACAGGTTTGGGCTCTTGAAGTGCTTGACCTCAATGAATCGACAAATCCAACCACATACCCATTGTTGCATGATGGAGTTATAAGAAGCCTATTTCAAGATTTCTTGATGGGTACGGTGTTGACCTAGATGACTTGCCCCCAAGTTTCTTAAGAAGAAATTCTTTCAAAGAATACCCTAGAGAAACCCATAGCATGGCAGAAGAACATGGCAACAACATTCGTTGACCAATACCTCAAACACGAATAAGCACTCCACCATGCATAAATAATTCACCAACCCAGGAGCTTCATGCAAAGAGAAATGTTGATGAGATTTCTGAATCGATGAACAGAAGGATGGTGAAAATGCTTGACTATCATCTGACTTGGAACTTTTATTGGAAAAGTACAATTACTTGGAGATGCTATGAAAGCTGCAAACAAGAGATTGCACCCATTTGTACAGAGGTAATAAAAAGTTGAATTACTTCCCATACAATAGATACAACCATTTTATAGTAATCATATATGTACATAATCCTTCATATTGAACAAAACCATAATCAATAGCACATACACCAGGCGAGGCACTTGTAACAGGTGAGAATTTACATAACAATCGCTTAGTAGGTAACTATAGATTATACATGGTACATTTGTCTAATTTTCGCTATTGGGAATTGATTGAAATGTTGTATATAGGAAGCACCTATTCATAAAGCACCTTCTACATATTTGTCAGTTATCAACCAAGTAACTCTAGCAGCAACTCAGTCCATAGTATGTAATGCATGTCATATCCCTATTCTTCTTCCATTTTGTCCCTATGATAAGTTTGCCAAACAAATTGCAGGAAAGACAGACTATTCAAACGCAACATGCTAGAACTGATTCGCACAAAATGAGGGGTGGCACCAAGTCCTTTGGCGACTCAATCTCACATAACACATGCATCCACTTTCCACCAATTCCAAGTACTGAATACCACAATGAAGCACACAGCACAATGCTCAACCTCACTGTCTTATCCCCTATATAAACAAGGAGATGATTTTCCAATTAGTGATTCCATTATTAGGGTCAGTATAGCACAGTACAAAAATAGCACATTATACATGTTAGAATATCCCAATTTCTTTCACTAACAAGTATAGATAAACATAGCAGGAGAACAATCATTTGGTTGAAGATACAATAAGGTAGAGAAGTCCACAACACAAAGTCCCATCCCATTCAACACCACTGCGCACAATGGTATTTAGTTAAGCTTGACCCCTATATATAGTGTTCTTTTGTACATTATAATGGAAGTTTTTCTTACAGTTGCATTTCATTTACAGGCAACATCCAATCTTGTTGCTAACAAAGATCGCACCCCAATACAACATGTAAACACGCATCCACAGTCACTACCACCTAAAATGGTATTGTAATCCTCAAATGAACTGAGAAAATAAATTCGCAATACATAGTCATCATAATAGAACTAACACAACAATCTTCCAGCCATCATTTGAACTCCTCCCACCTAAAGAGTTGGACTCTGACAACAACTTCAATCTCTCTTTAGTACTGTAAGATCTACTTTGAAGGGTAGAAGCTTTGGAGCACTTTGAACTAATCGTACATTTACTACAGGACACTTGGGTATAACAACCACCATAATCACCATAACTATCACTTGATAAAGCAAATCAAACAACAAGTACAACTGAAGCCAAGGTCAGTGACATGGTGTACACATTACAGGATTCGTAGGTGATAGAATTTAAAACTTGTATTCTAACTAGTAGAAATTAAATTCCATTGTAGGTTAAGATAGAAACAAAGGAGATGAATCATGTAATTGGCTTAATGGAAAGGGATATCAAGCTAATCCCATGAACAAGATCCCTTATAAAAAAAATGAAGCTTAACAAAGGAATTTCTGATGAGTCCTAAGAAGGCATACAAGCAAGTTCAAATGAACTTCTTCAAGCAGTAGTTGCCCATGTAAAATTGATGGAAACACCATCATGGGCTCTAACTAGCCACATTTAGTCAGGTTTGATCGGTAAAAGCTCTTATCTAATCATTTGAGGGTCATAGCTCCGCATTAGTTTGATTTGAGAGAAGAACTGGAAAACAAGGTTAATTTTGTAATTTTAACAGCACATCAAAAATATAGATTAACCATAGGGTCACTCAGGGGATAATTGAAGGTCCAATGAGCTCAAATGTCCAAAAAGTTGGTCAACACTGACAGAAATAGGGTTTTACACATTTCAAGAACTGAAACAATACATAAAACCCTAATAACTAACCTGTTTAAATTAAAGAGGTTCTGATCAGGATAAAACTCATCTAAACCTCCTAAAATTCATATAAAAATATTCTACGAGGTTTGGTACCCTTAGTTTGACCATCTGAACCCATTTTGACCTAGAATAGAGTTTCAAACGGAATTTGCCCTAATTTGGACTTCTGTGCAAATTACCTGATCAAACCTGATCAAAACTCAAATCCAAGTTCACCATTATATTCCTTGGGTAAAATTAGGTTAGTACCAAAATTTAGGCCCAATCAGAGTCCATCTTGACCTGGTTTGCAATTTAGCCCATTAAAACTCTATTTCTTATGTTTAGCCCTCCGATTTTGAATTTATTGCAAATGGGTCCCTAACTTCTCATATTTTCTTCATTTTGGTCCTTTCCACCATTGGTGTGAACCCAAGCTCAGCAGCAAGATTCAAGGGAGATTTTATCCCTCCAATCAAGGCCAAACTTCTCCAAAATTGGGGAGAATGGTTGCAGGGATCTTCCCAATCGATTGGACCAGATCTTAGACCCTAATCCGCTTCCTAGAACTTGAGTGAGATCAACTAATTTGGAGATATTTTTCCCCAAAAACCTCAACCAAATCAGGCTGCCTTCCTCATTTAGAGCTCATGTTGGACCTCTATAAGAAGTCTCCTACCCCAGACCATGCTCCTTAGCCAAGTTTGAAGCCAAGTTCCCTCCTCTTCTCTCACCTCTAGCCAACCCTACTTGAGCTCTGGTGATGCTCTTCGATCTCGTTCATCTAGCTTCCTGACAATCAAACTAGGAGGTTCTTCGTCTTCATCTCGGTCCTCCGCTCCTCGCTAGCCACCATAAGAGTCTTCTTCCTTTTCACTGTCGCCGTCCTACCTCACCGTCTTCTTTGTCTTCTTTGACGTCGGCCGGCCAACGCTAATGCCTACTCCTCCCTGTTCCTCCTCTTCCTTCCCTCTAATCTCTTCCTCTAAACCCCCACTTCACTTTTATCCATTCAAGTCCCACTCTTAATCGCTGAACAAACTGCACCACTTCCATCTTCCCTAGCGCCGGCAAAACTCCGGCGAAGCCGTGCGACTACCACACACCACGGCGATTCTACCCGCAGGTCTGGACAAGATCTGATTGCTCGATTATTCAAGTCTGGTTTGGTTCTAAAAGAAATCAAGAAGAAGACAGGAGGGTTTTGCACCTCGGGAATTGTGCCATCTCCTACGCTTAACACTTAGCCTTCTGATGACTCTGAGAGGCCCTTGTGCCTTGTGCTTATGAGACCCTTGTGTCTCTCTGCTGCTGTTGTCGCCTTGGGTTTTGCTGAGGCTTGAGGTTAAGGCATCTGAGACTTTAACCCATCGTCTAAGACCTTGTTCTAATTCTACCAGCTGCTGTGGTTACATTTCATTGCGATTAATGTTCCTATATTTGAGATTTAATTGAGAGCTTAAACATTAGGGTTAAATTGGTGGTTCAAACCACCATTTTAACCCAATCTTTTTGCATTTTGGTTCCTGATTATTCTTGAGATACTATTTTGATATACATTGAGCATTATTTTGATTCTAGTTGCATATTATTCTTGATATTGTGATTAGTGGATTGAATTGTTCTAATTGCTCCCTGTGAATGACCTTAGACCCACTTCTGTTTCCCGAGTTTTATAAATTTAAGTATTGTATTGCTTTTGTTGCTATACTACAACGTGTTTTCTTAAAACTTGACGAAAGCGACGCAACTTTTTGGCATTGTTGCCGAGGAGCAATGCGCATTTCATTCACTGATAACGATTCTGATTTGATACTAACTTGCTTTATCAGATCTGTTGTGATTTTGTGAGGTGCATCTGAAGATCGGTTGCATGAACAACTACTCCAGGAGTAGGTAATTTCATTCCCTTCTTTTTAAGCCCCTCATTTATGGAGGATTAAAAGCAAGAATCAATTAGAATCAACTCACGTTATTTCATAGAATTAATCATCTGAGTTGCTTGATTTGGTTTGATTTGATTAGAAACCCCCAATCCTGATACTTGCACTTATTAGGGACTTAAGGTACCTGGGGCTATTCACCTTCTTGATTGAGCCCTAGGTGCCAATTGTGGAAAGAACTGGAGTTGGAAACTAGAGCCAAACTAGGGTTTCCATTTTATGGTTTCAGGAAAAAACACTTGCCTAATTTAAAGAGAACAGATTTCCCGCATCGTGTGTTACCTAAGCCTTGGTTGAATTGATCTAATCAAGTAAACCCTAAAAGAAGGCTCTAACAATCACTTGAATCACTAAAATTTGGGACCTAATAACCTGTTTGCAAACCACTCATGTGATTTTGGGTTTTTTACCCAACTCATCCTAAACTTTAGGACAAGTTAGGTGAAGTTGACCCACCTTGTGGGTTAACCAACCTTCAAATTAGGTCACAAATCAAAATCAATTCTAAAGTTCAAATGAAATTCAAGGCACATACTTAGGATTAAAATTGGTAGACTTAAGAGTCAGGCTTGCTCATTCCAGTCTACTTGGATTCTCGGTGACAAGGAAGGTTGGGTGGGGGAAACCCTGTAACCCATGAAGATGCTCTACCGTATAAGGGTCTTTGCAGGACTCTCCCATCTTGGCTGCCCAAGTAATTCTCGAGTGAGTGACTTTCTGATTTAGAGATGTCATCCGTCTCGAACCTCCTTAGTCATCCAAAGATTTTTGGGTGCCTTGATTAGGTCCATCACACATTCTGTCCCTCATCTGGTTCCATAGTGCATGTTCGAGAGGAGGTCCTTAAGACCACCCTTGAGACCTCCGTTAGTAGTTCACTCTCTTCGAGGCCAAGGCTCGACCCATTTGTTGTGCTACTGCCCGACCAAATTGACATCTCTTCCGACTCATCTGCTTCTGAGCCCAGATCTCCATCATTTGCATCCATGGAGAACCAAGAAGAAGAACCCAATCTTTAGAATCGGTTACAGTGCCTCAATGATATATTCCAAGCATTCATGAATCCACCACAGCATCCTCAGATGCGAGATCATTACAATCCCACTGCGGTGGCGATCGAACCCAGGGTGCAAATCCCAGCTAGAAGGCCTGATACTGAACTCAAGCCGACTCTGATTAATGCTATCCCCAAATTCCATGGCTTAAACTCCGAAGACACCTTATAGCACATCAAGCAATTGAAACATTTGGCCCAGACCTTCGGCCTCCTGTTCAGAATCAGGACATCCTGCTCATGAAGATGTTCTCCTTCTCCCTTATGGATAAGGCTACCCACTGGTATCAGACTCTGACCCGTCTGATCAACACATGGGAAAAACTCCAATCTAAATTCCTGAAGAAATTCTTCCTAGTTGGTCGGATGAATGCCTTCAGGCACCAGATCACACACTTCACACAGAATGTGGGAGAACCACTTATGAGGCATGGGACCACTTTTTGGATCTCATGCGGAAATGCCCCCATCACTGAGTTCCTAATGGGAACAAGTCTAGTCTTTTTACCAGGGACACCATGAGGATATCAGGCTCTTTGTCAATGCAACCTGTGGTTGAAACAACATGGGCCAGCATGAAGATATAGTTTGGGAGATTCTTGAGAACATGTGCGAGAACTCCATAAACAATGAATCTATGGGTGTGTTCGACCAGAAGACCACCCGTGCATTAACAAACACGCGAGGGGCACACGAGACTCAAGGCCTATCCACATCCATCGATCTGGAGTTGGTGGCTAGTCTCTTGGATAAGGTCTCTATCATCGAAAAGAAGCTGGATGAGTTGACTCAACATCTATAGAGAGCCACTACCGCACAGCATAACACATATGTACAACTACCCTCACGTAGGGAGGCTGTGCATAACATTCACCACCACTCGTACAAGGGGATGGGTCCGTATTGTTGCAGCAGAAAATCTACGCAAAAAGAGTTGAGTTTTGAGAACCTGTCCTTGTAGTGTGATTTGTAAGGAAATTCGTCAACAAATAAATTTACTGAAACTCAAAAGGAATTTCGAGTCGAACACACGAAGGCAGACATTTGATTAAAAATCGCATTTGTTTTGTTGTCACGGAGCATATTAGCTGGTCGAATTAAATCTAAACTAGCTATCTATTTAAAGAATACTTAATAGAAGATAGAGAGAATAATATAAATAAAGACAAATAGAGATAGAGTAAACATGGATTTTGTAACCATAGAGTAATGTTCATTACAACTAATCACTGCACTAAAAAGCTATAAATATTACAACTAGAAAGCGGTAAATCTACTCTAGAAAGTAGTAAAGAGAAGGGAGGTGAGAAATTATCCTCCTTGATAGCAGCTTGGAGGACGAGCCGCGTTGATGGAGTGCTCGAACGTAGGTGGTGAGATGTGATACGAAGGAGAACGACGACGGACGACGGAGGATGGGGCAGGGCGGCGTCGCGGGGAGATCCGCTTCCCGAATGGCGGTGAGAAGACAACTGCGTGATGCTCCACGAAGAAGGTGAAAAGGTGGAAAAATTCTAATTTTAACTCTAACGGAGCATCTCGGGTTTGGGACAAGCTTGTAGAGCCTTTGAGGGGGTGAGAAAAGAGTGGAAGGGATGAAGAAAGTGTAGGGGTCGTAGGGCTATTTGGTGAGGTTTGAGGGGGCAAAAAGGTTAATTCATGTTCAAAACATTAATGTCAGGGCCTTTAGTGACAGATTTATTCATCACTAAAGCCCTGAACGTGGGCTTAGATCCGCTCACCCGTGAGCCTCTTCTCCTTCCTTTGCTGCAACACCTTTTGCAAGTCCAAGCATTCTCGTGATCAGACGACTGAGAACTCATCTCGTTGTGCCTTAATCGCACGCCTATGCGTGCGATGGTGCGTTCGATCACGTGTCATCGCGCGCATAGGCGATTTGCGTTCATTCATTGTGTCACATGGCTGTTGAGATCAGAAAACTATGCGATCGAAGTTGGATTTGAAAAACCCGTCGTAGTTCAATTTGCGAAGAATTCGTCAATAGATAAATTTATACCAAAACTTTAAGAATTTCAGGTTGAACACAGGGAGGCTACATCAATCTAAAATCCGTGATTATATTTTTTTGTATTTTTGTTTCAAAATAAGATAATTACAATGGAATTATTATAAACAATAAGAGAGAGAGAGAACAAACACTTGATATAATAATAATGTTTTTACAACTAGAAAGTGGGAAAAGATTACAACTAGAAAGTGGGAAATTCTAATCTAGAAAGCGATTAAAAAGAAGGGAGAGAGATGTTATCCTCCTTGACGAATGCTTGGAGGACGAGCCGGATGGAGCGATGCTTGGAAGGTGGAGGATGGAGCAAGAAGAAGAAGGACGAAGCAGGAAGAAGCAGGAACGAGGCAGCACGTCATCGTCGTCGTAGGATTCACTTTCAGAACAGGGGCGAGAAAATTGGATTTGGCTCTAGAATAGCATCCCAAGTGTGGGATAAGCTTCTCTTGAGCTTTGGAGAGGGAGAGAGATGAAGGAAGGGATGAGAATTTCGTAGGGTAGGGGTCTCCTTTTATAGTTGCAAGGATAGGGGGCAATTTGGTCAATGCATAGTTAAAACATTAAATAAGGGGGTCTTTAGTGACGGATTTAAACATCATTAAAGACCCCACATCGCCGCAACCTTACGTGCATGCCCACCTCCTCGCCTGCCGCATGCTCAACGCCTAGCCACGTCCAAGAAATCTCAGCTGTCCAATTGCGGGATTGGATGGCTCAAATCGCTCCTCACCCGCTTCAGCTGTGCCTAACCGGGCGCCCGTGCGTGCGATGGGGCGTGCAGAAGCACGTCATCATGCGCATGGAGATCCGAAGCTCCTCTATGCGCCACATCTTTGCAACTCGCCCACTCGATCGCCATCCGATGGCTGAATTGCGCCCTCTTCCGTGCCCACACCTGATTTGAGGCACGCTGCATTTTGAATGTGTGCCTTGCCCACAGCGTCATGACCGCTGCGCTACAGGTAGAGCTTTGTTGCATTTAGGAATTAAACATGCGTGCCTGTGGCCGTTGTGGTCATAACCAGAACTAGCCTTCTCGTTCATTTTAGGAAGGTGGTACTCTCCGAGCAGGCTAATTCTGTTATCCTGCATCACCTTCCTCAGAAAAAGAGAGATCCAGGTGCTCCTTTGATTTCTTGTGTCATCGGAGATTACACCTTTGATAGAGCACTTCTAGATTTAGGTGCATCTATTAACCTAATTCCGACTTCTCTTTACGAGAAGTTCGGATTAGGTGAACTTCGGCCGACTTCAGTAACGTTACAATTAGCGGACCGTTCGGTCACAAATATGTGAGGCGTTATTGAAGATGTTATTGTCAAGGTTAAGGATTTCTATTTTCTTGTGGATTTCCTTGTCCTTGACATGGATGTACCTGAAAATCTAAGGAACACGCCCATCATTCTGGGGCATCCATTCCTGGCTACCTCTAAGGCCAATATCAACTGTGAGAGCGCTAGCATGGAAATCACCTTTGGGGATCAGAAATTGAATTTGGATGTTTTTAAGGCGATTAACAAATTTGAGGATTGTGGATTTATAGAGGAACTTAAGGAAGACAATTTGAACATTGAAACATGTATGGCTGTTTCTACAGTCAAAAGTTCCTCCTGTTGTGATGGATCTGACCCGCAACCCTCTGTGGCAAACCCGCCACATTCTAAAGAGGTTATTAATTTTATTCACTTTCAACCTCTTCCTCTTGATGAATCTTCTTCAGCATCATCTTTACCCTCAATCCAAAACCCACCCCAGCTCGAATTGAAACCATTGCCTGAGAATTTGAAATATCAGTTTTTGGGACCTCAAAAGATGCTCCTTGTAATTATCAGTGCTAGATTAACTAAGGAGCAGGAGATTAAACTGATCAAGGTCCTAAAGGAACACAAGGAGGCAATTGGTTGGACCATTCATGACCTTGGGGGGATCGAGCCATCTTACTACAATCATAGAATATTTTTGGAAGATGGATCCTGCCCTTCTCGCCAAATGCAGAGGAGATAAAACATTAATATGCGAGAAGTGGTCAAGAAGGAAATTATCAAGTGGCTCGATGCAGGAATCATTTATCCGATCTCTGATAGTCCTTAGGTAAGTCCCATGCAAATTGTTCCCAAAAAAGCCGGGATTACCGTTGTGACTAACGAGAAAGGAGAATCTATCACAACTCATTCAACTTCCTCTTGGAGGGTTTGTATTGATTACAAGAAGCTGAATATAGCCACGAAAAAGGATAATTTCCCTTTTCCCTTTATCGATCAAATCCTTGAAAGATTAGCCGGGCAGAAGTACTTCTATTTCCTAGACTATTACTCAGGATACAATCAAGTCCCTATCCATCCCAAGGATCAGGAAAAACTGACTTTCACCTGTCCCTATGGAACCTTTGCTTTCCGTAGGATGCATTTCGGCTTATGCAATGCACCTGTGACTTTTCAAAGGTGTATGCTAGCCATATTCTCTGACATGGTGGGAGAGTTTATGGAAGTCTTCATGGACGATTTCTCTATTTTCGTAGAATCGTTTGATTCTTGCCTGACTAATCTTGAAATGATTATTAAAAGATGCATCAAAACAAGACTGGTCCTTAGCTGGGAAAAGAGTCAAAATGTTGAGATCGGAAAACTACGCGATCAAAGTTGGATTTGAAAAATCTATTGTTGTAGTTCGATTTGCGAAGAAATCCGTCAACAGATAAATTTATACCGAAACTCTAAGAATTTCGAGTCGAACACAGGGAGGCTATGTCGATCTAAAATCCACGATTATATTTTTTTGTATTTTTGTTTGAAAATGAGATAATTACAATGGAATTGTTATAAAAAATAAGAGAGAGAGAGAACAACCACTTGATATAATAATAATGTTTTTACAACTAGAAAGCGGGAAAAGATTACAACTAGAAAGCGGGAAATTCTAATCTAGAAAGTGATTAAAAAGAAGGGAGAGAGATGTTATCCTCCTCGACGAATGCTTGAAGGACGAGCTGGACAGAGCAACGCTTGGAAGACAGAGGAAGGAGCGGGAAGAAGGAGGTCGAAGCAGGAAGAAGCGGGAATGATGCAGCCTGTCATCGTCATTGCGGGATCCACTTTCGGAACGAGGGCGAGAAAATTGGATTTGGCTCTAGAATAGCATCCCAGGTGTGGGACAAGCTTCTCTTGAGCTTTGGAGAGGGAGAGAGATGAAGGAAGGGATGAGAATTTCGTAGGGTAGGGGTCTCCTTTTATAGTTGCAAGGATAGGGGCAATTTGGTCATTACATCGTTAAAACATTAAATGAGGGGGTCTTTAGTGATGGATTTAAGCGTCACTAAAGACACTAAAGACCCCACGTCGCTGCAGCCTCGCACGCACGCCTGCCTCCTTGCCTACCGCGCGCTCAACGCCTGCCCATGTCCAAGAAATCTCAGTTGTCTGATCACGAGATCGGACGGCTCAGATCGCTCCTCACTCGCTTTAGTTGCGCCTAACTACACACCCGTGCGTGCGATGGAGCGTGCAGAAGCCCATCATCATGCGCGTGGCGATCCAAAGCTCCTCCATGTGCCACATCTCCGTTCCTTGCCCACCCAATCGCCATCTGATGGCTGAATTGCGCCCGCTCCCATGCCCACGCCTGATTTGAGGCGCACTGCGTTTCGAACGCTCACCTCGCGTCTCACCCACAGCGTCATGACTGCTGCGCTACAGACAGTGCTTTGTTGTATTTAGGAATTAGGAACACGTGCCTGTGGCCGTTGGATCAAGATCCAACAGCCCAGATCGTCCACTCCTTATTCCTTAAGATGAGAGTGGCGCCTCTGAGTAATTCCTGGCCATTGGATAAAGATCCAACGGCTAGGATCACTCGATGGAGAGCCTTTGGAGATGTAGCAGTGGGTCTTAGGGTTGATTGAGTGGATGAGATGGTGCCACGTGGCGCCATCTTGGTCGTCCATCTTCTGTGTGTTGTAGATGGTGCCACATATGTTGGATTGAGCCGATTTTCGCATCGTTAGGCTGCAATCATCGATCTGAACCTATTCGTGCGGTCGGATTTGTCGTCTAAAGTGCGATTTGGCACCACCTTGGCCCTTGATCTCTAGGATTCCTCAGACTATATCTGGTGCTACGGATGTCCGATCAGGGCGATCTTGGAGTCGTTGAACTCATGTCGTCGCCCTGATCAGATCCATACGATTAGATCTTCCGTCCGAAGCCTCAATTAAAAATCACCCTATCCCTGATCATAAAAGGAGACAATTACTATGCAATTTATACAATTTGACCTAGATGCATGATTATGCATATTTACAATGCATGATGCTAATATGACACTAAGAACATGCATTAATAGACATTTTTGGCTATTTAGATGTATGCACATCAGTGGTGCCCCCATTGCCTCACGATCTGCATCCGATGGCCTAATTTGGTCGTGCTTGCACTGCACGCCTAATTTGAGGCTCGCAGGGCTTGAACCCATGCCTCTTCTACACGTGCAAGCTCCTCGACCGTTGCACTATGCCTCAACAAGTGTTGTGTTTACAATTCAAGGCCCAAGCACCCTCAGCCGTTGGATTAAGATCCAATGGCTGAGATCAACTGAGCGCGTGAGGATAGAGAAGGAGCAGTGGGTCCTTACTCTTTTAGCTGGGCCGGTTTCGACGGCTGAGATGGCATCATGTGGCGCCATCTTGGCCGTCCATTTTCCAATGCTTGTAGATGGTGCCACGGTTGTCGGATTGGACCAATTTTCACGCTGTTAGGCTGCAATCGTCGATCCAAACCCATTCATGTGATTGAATTTGTCGTCTGAAGAATGGATTTACACCACCTAGCCCCTTGACCTATGATCTTTCTCAAACTGTATCTGATACTACGAAACTCCGATCAAGGTGATCTTGGAGTTGTTGAACTCCTCCCGTCGCCCTGATCAGATCCATATGGTTGGATCTTCAATCTGAGGCCTCGATTAAATGTCACCCTGTCACTTGACCATAAAAAGGAGAACTTAACCTAAAATTTATACAACCTAATCCAAATGCATGATGATGCATGTTATTCAATATTTATAACGTATGATGCAGCTTTATGTCTAAGAACATGCAAAATAGATGGTTTATGTGATATAAACATGTTTACATCACGTATCCACCCCCGTCTGATCCCAGTTTCAGAGGAAACTCTACACCTGCCTACTCTAGTTGGGGGAACTCTAAACCCTCATACTCTGACTTCTCTGGAGTTCCTCAGACCTGCGAGGATCTCCATTCCATCTAGAATGATCCATTCTCTAACACCTATAACCTTGGATGGTGCAATCATCCAACTTTGCATGGTCGGGTAATAATCAGAACTCAAAACCTCAATTCCAACCCCGACCACAAGCTCTGTGCCCATATCAGCTCACTCAACTTAGGCCTAATCCGAATTACCAATTCGGGCCATCAAGGGAAGATCAAATGAATCTGATTCTACAAACCCTGGCTAGCATTCAAAAGACCAATGCGGCTATGCAGATACAGCACAAGGACGAGATCATAGAGGTTTGAAATCAGCTTACATAGATGGCTGGGTCCCGCAAGCCTAGTGCACCCATCCCAACCTCTGCCAAATCTGAATAACGTGTCGAACTAGAGACGCGTTATGAACCCAAATCAGGGCCAAGCTCACTATGTTTACCAAGCCCCTTCTGCTCCATCACCCGACAGGATGCAGGCTTTGACATCGTATTCGGGATATCAGCAGCAACCACCTCTTTTTCTAACTCTGAACTAGAACCAGGAAAGTCTTAATTTTGTTACCACTCAGTGGCAAATCGACTCAGGATCCACCTTATCCTAGCCACTCTAAGCCTGGTAGATCAAAGCCTATCTCTAGGATGGCTATCCAGGATACTCCTATCCCAGATTCAGAGCCTAAACACATCTTAGAGGAACCTACTGTGGTTCCATTTCCTGAGGCCTTGACCAAAAGGAAAGAGGAAACCAAAACTCATGGCACTTGAGGAAGACCTGGTCATGCTCTTTGAGCATGTCCAAATAAACATCCCCTCGATGGATGTGATCAGCCATGTACCGACTTATACGAGATTGTATTGTGTTAGCAATACAAGCTGGCGGATAGCGCGATCCGCCACAATACAAGCTGACTTGCTCAGATCATGCGGTGCTACGCATTCGATAGCGCATGCGTGTGATGTAAACAGATTTATTGAGGGTAAAATGCCTATTTATGCATGTTCCTAGGCTTAGATTTGCATTTCATGTTATAAATATTTCATAGCATGCATCATTTTGCATTTGGAGTAGGTATATATAATTTAGGTTAATTGCGTCCTTTTTATGGTTAGGAGAGAAGGATATTTATTTCTAAGCCTCGGATTGACAATCCAATCATATGGATCTGATCAAGATGATGATCGGAGTCCAACGCTTCTGAAATTGCCTCGATTGGAGTCCTAGAGCACCATATGCAGCCCGAGGAAGATCAACAGCCAAGGGACTAGGAGACATAATTTGGAGCTTCAAATGACAAATTTGACCGCGCAAATGGATTCAAGTCGACGATCACAGCCTAACGGCGCAAAAATTGACTCAATTCGACCTTTGTAGCAACCCCTACAATAAGAAGATGAACGGCCCAGACTGCGCCATGTGGCGCAGTCTCGGCCGCTCAGCACACACACACATCACCGAAAGCGCGCGGGTGCATGCGCACGCGTAGGCGCGCATTCGCACAGCGCAGCGCCAGCGCATGGGTGCGCACTCGCGGTGGCAAGGTGGGGGAGCAGCACCAGCTATGCGTAAGCTGGACCTACAGCGACGCATGAGCTGGACTTACAACGACGTTTACAGCCATTGCTAATTCTTTGCACGCCGGCAAAGCCAACTTTGGGCATGAGTGGGCATGACCTGCCTACAGCGACACTTCCAGCGATGACGTGGATGTCACTAAAGGTCCCATACCTATTTTTGCCTCTTCTCCTCCACTATAAAAGGACCTACACCCCCTCCCTTCCAAACCATCTCTACCTACTCTACTCCCACCTACTCCCAAGCTCTAGCAAGCCTACCAACGCTCCATTAGAGCTTGTTCTCAAGCTCCCAAGGTGCCTATTAGTGTAGTGAACCTCTGCACCACCAAATACTCCTTCAACTTCCCATCTCCTTTCATAGGTCACCTTGGAGCCGTCCTCCCACCTCCATTCCGGTAGCAGATCATCTCCATCTTCTCACCTCCATTCTGGAGCCACGCCGAAGCTTTCCTCAACACGATGTCCTCCTGCATCTTACCTTCGTCGTCCCGCTCCTCACCTCCTTCATCCAAGCTTCCGTCAGGCGCCGTCATCTCGCTGAACAGCCGATTCGGGAGATTTCATCTCACCTCCCTCTCTTTTTATGCTTTCATAGTTCATTGTAATCGATATTGAATTGATATATATATCATATTTGTTCCATTTCTATCTTGTGATTCATTCTGCTTGTCTTCTTTTTCAAAAACACAAAAAAAATCAAAACCCTAAAATACCAAAAAGAAACAAAATGAAGCGCGGTTTTCACGTAAAGTAAACGTCGCCTCCTTATGTTCGACCTGGGACTCCGTTGGAGTTTCGGTATAAATTTTATCTGATCGACGTGTTTTGCAACTACGACGATGGGTTACTTATAACCTCGATTTCTAACACACGAAACACGCCCGACCAGCGTGCTTCTCTTCAACCGTGCTTCCACATGGTGACATCCGAGCCACTAATTGACCATCGCACAGATGAATTTCGTGCAACCCTAATGCACTATGGATTAGAGGCACTGTGGGGATTCGATCCAATACCCTCTCAGTGCAAACGTCTTCCCCCACTGTTGCGCTAAGGTCGAGCTTGTGTCTCGATTTGGTTTTAAAGTCAAAGCACTCATGATCATTGGATCGTCATCCAACGGTCGATCTTCATCTCATCACAGGCGAGGGGCCGGCGACATGGCATTCTCATGGCTGTTGGATGAGGATCCAACGGCCCATAACACGTGCTAGGGGCGCTTTAGAGGTTGAGCAGAGGTCCTTGGGTGAGTTTGGGTGGCTGGGATGGCCACTTTGGCAACTCATGGCAAATATTCTATCATGGTCTTGATGACCAATTGAGGTGATTTGTTGATGTCTCATGTGGAGGCAACTTTTTAAACAAAGATGTCGAAAGTGCCTATGAACTTTTTGGCAAAATGAGCGAAAATTCTTTCAACCATTCGTCTATGGACACCTTTGGCAGAAGTGCCAATCCCCGTGTAGGTGTCCATGAAGTAGGTATGCAACAACAATCTCTCCTTGTCACACAAGACGATTTACAACTTTTCGCACAAAGGCTTGACCAAATGCAAATCAATCAAAAGAAAATGAAAGAAAAATTTAATGCGCATCCACAAAACTTTGTTCCGACCAACCCTAACTCGCTTTTCTAACTGACACTAACCCGACCCTACTCCTTCGAGAAAATTTGCAACAAGTTGACACAAGTGGATTTCAAAACCTTGACCTTACACCTGAATTTACTGGGATTTGTGATAATTCTACAATGTTTCTCCTAGTCAATTAAAACATTTCCCCTCTCCAGGATAACTTTAGAAACAATTCCTCCAACTTCTATAATGCCACTTGGAGGAATAACCCACATATTTCCTAGAAAAATACCAATCAAGTTTCGCAATTTCGAAATCAATTAAGGAATTTTAGCCAAAACCAACCTTCGCAGGCTGATATTAATAACCAATTAATGAAAACCCTATAAGGAATGCAACAATAGATGAAGGATGTTACCTGTGTTGTTTCTAATTTACAAAATCAAATCACGGTAACGCCTGATCAAAGGTCTATGAGAAATTTACCTTCCTAACCTATCCCGAACCCTCAAAATCAACAGAACCAAATCCCAAGAGAAAATAATCAAGGTCAGTAACCAATAAATCCTACACCTCAATTCCCACCCAATTTTCAAAACCCGCAGCAAAATCAACGCTTTCCACATAGAAATAATCACACTGCCAATGCAGTAACATTAAGAAGTGGTAAAAATACACATAACATGGGACCCTCACAGGCAAACAAATTGGACCCAGAGCAAATTTTTCCCACCCCCGTTCACTCTCAGGATAAAGAAGACAACACAAACACGACACCTTTCCCATAGGCATTAAACTCTAAGAAAAAGAAAACTCGAAAAATTGAGCCATCTGAAGAAGAATTACATGAATTATTTAGCCAAGTGGAAATCAATATTCCTCTCCTAGATGTAATTAAATACGTTCCTGCCTACGCAAAATTTTTAAAAGAAATTTGTACACCAAAAGGGCAACTTAAAATCTAGGAAAGGTGGTCCTTTCTAAGACAGTTAGCTCTGTTGTCCAAAGCAAGCTGCCTCACAAAAGAAAGAACCCGAGCACCCCACTAATATCTGTTGTCATTAATGGCACCACTTTTGATCACGCCCTCATAGACTTAGGTGCATCTATAAATCTTATCCCTACCATACTTTTTGATGAATTCCAGTTCGGTGAACTTAAACCGGTGAAGGTAACCGTTCAACTTGCTGACTGATCTATTATTCACCCAAAAGGGTAGTAGAGGATGTCATTGTTCGGGTACAAAATTGCCTCTTTGCTATGGACTTTTTGGTCATCGACATTGATGTACCTGAAGCAATTAAAAATGTCCCTATTATTCTTGGAAGACCCTTCCATGCCATCGCTAAAGCTAATATAAATTGTGATTATGGTAAAATGGACATAACTTGCAATGGCGAAACACTTACGTTAGATATTTTTAGGGCTTCAAATGATTCCAAGAACCAGATTTCTTTAATGACTCAAATTATGAAATCTTAAATCTTGTTGAGGAAATGCTTTCTGTGGACACATGTTTTGCAATTGATTCTTCTCTTAAGCTACAGCAATCGTCTAACCCACCTTCACCCACCACACCTAATTTCACGCTAACCACTAACCTCATTCTAGAACCCATCCTGCAATTAGATCTGAAACCCTTGCCAGATTCTTTAAAGTATGTGTTTTGGGCCCCAATCACACAATGCCCCTTATTATTAATGCACATCTTTCTAGGGTACAAGAGGAAAAATTACTCCAAGTTTTGACCAAATATCAAAAAGTAATCGGTTGGACTTTAAACAACTTAAAGGCATTGACACGTCCTATTGTGCACACCACATTTTTCTTGAGGACAATTCTAGACCCTCCTGCCAACCACAACATCGCTTAAACCCTAATATGCAGGAGGTCATAAAATGGGAAATCATTAAATGGCTCGATGCGGGAATTATTTACCATATCTCCAATAGCCAGTGGGTCAGCCCTACATAGGCCATACTGTTCTTCATGCTAAATTGGTATTTAAGATTGTCGCGTTGTAGTATAGCCAAAATAGCGCTTAAATAAATAAATTTTATTACTTGAAAAAGTTCCGAGGTCGAACATAGGGAGCAATATGGAATTTAAATCTCAAGAATTGTAATTTAAATGCAATATAAGCAATTTGTAATAAAACTCCAAACAATAATGATATAAAAGTGAAAACAGATGTCAATAGTGCAAAAAGAATGAGGTAAAATGGTGATTTGAATCACCAAATGCCCCTCACAATAACAGTAAATTTCTCAACAGTATCAATCAAATAAAGCTTAGCAATATCAGATAGCTATATGGTTAATCAGACGGCTTAAATGTCTGATGCTACAGTGCATAGCCTTCTTTCTCTCTTCTCAGCCTCTTCTTCTTCTTTCTCTTCTTTCTCTGTTGCTCTTCCCTCTTCTCTTCTTCTTCTTCTGCTCAGCCTCTTCTTCTTTTGCCGCCTTGTCCTTTCTCTGTTCCCTTCTTTAGTTATGATCCTTCTTCTTTCTTTCTTCCTTTCTTTGTTCTGCTTCTTCACACACAGAGGGGGGAGGTTTCTTGAATTTGGCTAGGTGTCAGCCAACACTTTCTGTAGCAAAGCCCTCCCCCTACCCCACCAATCTCTCTTTCTCTCTCTAAATCATGCTCTCCCAGAGCCTTCCACAGTACTGGGTGTTGAACGTCAGGCTGCTACGCTAACGTGTTTGGTTTTGAAAACCTGTCGTCATAGTATGAAAGCGAAGAACTCGTGTTCAATAAATAAAATTTATACCAGAATGGAAATCTTAGGTCAAACATAGGGAGGCAGACGTTTGATTTAAAAACACGCATTTGTTTTATTTGTCATGAAGCAGAATAATTGATTAGAAACTATCTAACTATTTACAATAAATAAAAGAAAGAGTGAGAATATTACAAACAAAAACCAAGAAGAGATGTAGAATGAACATGGAATTTCATCATCAGAAAGATTGTTCATTACACTAGAAAGCGGGAAAATGATTACACTAGAAAGCAGTAAATCTACTCTAGAAAGCAGTAAATCAATTCTAGAAAGCAGTAAAAAGAATGGGAATAGAAATATCCTCCTCGACGGTCGCTTGGAGGACGAGCCGGACGAGACGACGCCTGGACAAAGGAGGACAGAGCAGGACGAAGGAGGACGAAGAGGTAAGAACAAGAATGGGGCAGCACGTCGTCGTCGTCGCGGGATCCGCTTCCGAAAGGGGGACGAAAAATTGACTTTATCTCGAGAGAAGCATCCCGGGTGTGGGACAAGCTTCTCTTGAGCTTTGGAGGGGTAGAGAAGAGAAGGAAGGGATGAGAATTTCATGTGGAGGGGGTCTCCTTTTATAGTTACAAGAAGTGGGGGCAATTTGGTTATTACAACTTTAAAAACATTAAATCAAGGGTCATTAGTGACGGATAAAACCGTCACTAAAGCCCCATCGTGGGCGTAGTGGGGGCGCCCGCTCATCTTCCACACCGCCAACATTCAGCTGCTCTAAACCGTCTGATCGTGAAATCAGACAGCTTAAGTCGTGCCTCCGCCCGCCTCCTCTATGCGCCCGCCTGCGTGCAATCCCGTGTGAGGCGCGGCGTGCAATAGCACGTGGGCGCTATCAAGAGCCCGTAGTTGCTGGATCTCAATCGTGCGGTCGATCGGGCACGCACCTCCACTCCAATTGCTGCACGGCGTGGATCGAACGTGCGCCTACGCTTCGCATTAGAGCGCTCGACCAACGCACTGTGGGCGCGTTTGTGTCGAGCGCTTAACTTAAGCACGGACACATCGCAGCTGTTGGATCTTGATCCAACGACAGGGAAGGGTTGGTGTAGAGTCCTTCATCTGATGTGTGCAGTCGATTGGGCGACTGAGATGGCACCACGTGGCGTTATCTTGGCCGTCCATCTTCTGGATGATGTAGATGGTGCCACGGTTGTCGAATTGAGTCGATTTTCATGCTGTTAGGCTGCGATCGTCGATCCGAATCCATCAGTGCGGTTGGATTTGTCATTTGAAGTGTGGATTCAGACCATCTTGGTCCTTGGTCTTCTAGGATTCCTCGATCTTTATCTGATGCTACAGGTCTTTGATTAGGGTGATTTGGAGTCGTTGAACTCCAATCGTCGCCCTGATCACATCTGTACGGTTGGATTTTCAATCCGAGGATCCGACAAAAAGTTTGCCCTATCCATGAACATAAAAGGAGACAATTAACCTCCATTTTATTTAAACTAATCTAAATGCAAGATGATGTATGTTATGCAATATTTATAGTATGCAATGCAATCCTATGCTTAAGAACATGCATAAATAGACATCTTAAGTAGTGTAAACATGTTTACATCATACCCCCATGCCTATCTTTTGCTAGTCCCTAACAAAAACTATATGCTATTTATAAAAGAATCAGGTCGGATTATTTGGGCTTGAGTTTATTTTCAATCATTAAGAAAATGTCTACTTAGGATCTGAACTTTCAAAGACACAATAGTGCCCAAGTATCTGTCAAAATGCAGATCGCCTCAAGCCCTTATCTTCTTCAAAGAAAAATTTCTTTTCCTCTTTTCTAATTTTTTTGGATTTTCAAGTTTTAGGGCTTAAGAGTGGCTTTTTACGGCCATTCAACTCATGCAAAATTTGATGAGAACCCTAAGTTTTAAGCATCTTATTATGAATGTGATAGACTCGTTGACCGGCAGTTAAAACGGACTTCAAATTTCTACACCTCTAGGTGACCTAAAAAAATATGTATATTCTACCTAAAGGTGTATCTTTACAACCGGTAGCTTTCTCCCTACTTTTATTTTTACGGGGTCAACACAAGGGTGAATCCAGTGTAAATCTCCCCGGTTTATTCTACTCCTCCGCTTCTTCCTAAGTGTTTTGGGATTTTTCAGTGCATTTATTGAGCTGGGTTTTGGACAACCGGTCGATGAGCTATTACCACCGACAACTTGCCAGCCATACTCGTGCGGTGAAGTGTGGCTTATTTCTTTTTTTTCTTTTCTCCTTTTTTTTTTTTTAAGTAGGTGGCTTCCCTGGTTTAAGATTTACCTAAAGGCAGCAAAATAAGAAAGGTCTAGTGACTGAGCTCTGGACAACCTACCTATGTGTTGTTACCCATGATAACTTGCCAGCCATATCACCTTAGAAGGTTCATTAGCTATTCAATTTTCGTTAAAATCGCCGAACAACGAGTCAGTGACAAGATAGTGTGTAGATGCTTAAAACTTAGAATTCCCTCAAATTAGAGGGTGGGTTGATAAGTCGTGTACTTATCACCCAAACTTATTTACTCCAATTAAAATAGAATTTTGGTTGGCGAAGACTCAAAAAACAAATCCACATTTTAGTGGATACACAGGCTGATTAAGTCCGAAGACCTGAAGGGTCTTTGTGTTTAGATCATAATGTAGTATTTCCTAAGATTGAAAATTTTCTTAAACCCAAGTTCTCTTTCCTAATTCCAAATTTTTTTCTTTGTTTTATAATAAAAGAAAATAAAACAAATCTACGGAGCTGACGAATAAATTCAGAGATGAATATCCACCCTCCCATGCCTATCTAATGTAATGTCCTCATTGTATTAAAAAGATATAAAACATAGTGGAATAGAATAGAAAGCACTTGAATTGCGTGAATGTCAGGTCCGCTCTGAGATAGAAACTAAAAAGAACTGTGTACGTGCTGAATTTAGTGCCTTCAGCTAGGCACACTATACAAAGAAGAGAAATAAAGAATTCACAAGTGTAGGTCAGAATCAGAATAAAATGATGAAACCTCGGACCTGCTAGCAGATGTCCACAGATGTGGACCTGATTGTGGTGCAGACCCATACCCCATAATCGAGAATATCTCAGGTCTAGATAAAAATTACCCAAAACCTAAAATCAGTATGCAAGCGGGGTCGGGCCTGCGATTTATGAGGATGCAACCCAACACCAAAAAGTCAGGTTACAGAGAATTCAAGCTCAAAAGGATAATCATTGAATGTGTGCTTGGGTTTGACATCCTCAGAACAAATGTCGTAAGGGTCCTGGTTTGATGGTTTCAGCTTAATGGGAACCCTTCGATTCAATCTTCTACTTCCTCCGGAACTTGCTTCCCAAATCAAAATTTCCTGGCTCCTATCCACCTCATTTATCATGTCAAATTCCAGGACCTCTTGCATATTAATCACCCCAGCTGAAATCTTCAAGTCTAAATGATGTGGCTGAATCAGAATTGATTTGGGTTTAATTATCTCAAAAATAGAATCATCGATAAGCTCAACGAGGTGTAACTGACAATCAGGGCATTGAATTGAATCCTCCAGAAAATGTGATTCTGGATCTGTAATGTGAGCCTCAATAAGATTAGTTTCCTCAATTATTAGGCTATCAAATGATCTATCAAATTCCTCAGGCCCAATCATCTCACAAAAATCATATTCTGTAAACTCGTGTGAGACTTTGCAACTTGAATCTTCACCATCAGAATCAAAGAAATCAAGATCCGTATTAGTGATGTCCCAAAATCATCTGTCACTTTCTGTTCCAAGGAGACATACGTTTCATTATACCCTGGCTCAGGGATCTCAGGTGAAGAAATCAGATCATCCTTAATTGGTTGCTTTAATTCAATCTGGTCAACCTCGTAACATGTGTCCCCCCTAATAGGTGCCTGAGCAGGTTTTGTCATTGGCTTTCTTGGAGGGAGTTCATCCTGGGAATCATCCCACGATTGAACTAAAGCGACCGCAAATCTCATCCTCAATTTCGCTAACTTCCCAAGTAGAAACTCACCCAGGTTCTTATCCTTAACATCCTGGAGCCAATCCAACAAATACTTGTTCAAATCATCAATCATTTCAATCAGAGGCTCCAATCTCTCAATGCAAGGTATTGGCTGAACTTCTAATAATTGTATGATATTCCTCAAGTTAGCCAGAACCTTATCTTAAACCTGGTTACTCTGAATCAAATGAGTTGGTTCAAGGTTGGGCGGGTTTGGGGTCAATGCAGGGGAATTAACGAATTGAGATTCGTTATACCCTTCCTGATAATAGGTCATTTCGAATTGTTCAAAATGTGGTGATAACCTAAAGGCAGTGTAATCAGAAGATGGGTAAGAATCAGTGTATCCTTCTTGATTGTAGATCGTATTAGGTTGTTCATAAAAGGGTGACGATCTATAATCGATGTGGCTCTAAGAAGGATAGAAATCACAATCATAGTGTTCAGGGTTAGGCCCTAAACACGGAGGTCCGGAACTGTATCCCCAATCCAAGTTATCCCAACTAACTGATGGTTGATTACAATACGAGTCGGGATAATCGTCATGTTGAGGATAATTCAAAACAGGAGGGAAAGAGCGGGTATGCGTGTAATATGTGGAAGGATTCATGAGAGACGGGAGGAAGAAAGGCGCCATGCAATACAAATAATCAAACCTATCCTTAAGTAGGCTAGCCTAAAGACCTACAGACTCCCAAAACCCATCTTGAGATAAAGGAATGGTTTGATCTACTTCTGTCTATTCAATCCAACCAGTTAGGAGGGACTGGGGAGAAGGTTCTTCCTTCGGCTTGCGCCTTCAGTTCCTAGTGTACCCCCCAGCCGCGATCGTTTGATTCTGCTCCCCTAACTAGACATCAGATTGAACAGTAAAAATAGACTAATCGAAAATAATCTCGTTCTGGGCTCTGAAGAGCAAGTCGAATCCTTAAGGCCGACGTCTACTCTGTTTTATTTAGGGCTAGGTTTGAATGTGCTTTGGAATGTGATGGGCCCTTTATATGGGTTGTGCCCTTAATGATTGATTGATTTGTGTGCGTGCACAACCAGTGGTTTTCAAGCAAGATTACTTTTGATGCGGTGAATTTTATGGTTCAAATCTTTCTTAGTAGCTTTTAGGATTCAACTTTAGGTGTTTTCAAACAAGTTTTGTTGGCACACCAAGTTTTGAAAGCACAGGTGAAGATGTTTTCCTTTGAAACTTAAAAGAATGTGGAGTACCTAGTAAATTCCTAAGAGTTGAACCTATGTGGCAACTACTTGATGAGTTGATTTTAATTGAAGTGGTGCGGCCCAATCAACTCAAACAATTGGCCTGTTGCACCACTTAATTAGGCACACAAGTGATTACCTAATATGATTTCTACTCAATTATGTGTTTGGATGTGTGTGTACTGGCTCCAAAGATCGGCTGACCGGTTGAGTTTGAAAATCAAATGAGATTGTGTACCTCTGTGAGATTTTTTTATTTTTCTTTCTTTTTTCAATGTGGAGGTTAGGGCAGGTGTAGGTGTCAAACAACAAATAATCTAACCTTAGAGTTTATAAGAACACCTAGGTTGATTGATGTTCGTGTTATTATGTGGTGAAATGAAATCTAATGGGTGGGAGGTGGGAGATAACTCACAGAACCTTCCACAGCACTTTTCTCCGATCTACCGCATTTGCTTGTCTCGAAAGAGTACTTGCAATTACAATAATAAAGGAGAGAAGTGAGGTAAATGATTTGTAAGTTATAAAACACAAAGAAAAATCAAAGAGCGTCGCCTCCCCGGCAACAACGCCAAAATGTTGAACGTCGGGCTGCTACGCTAATGTGTTTGGTTTTGAAAACTGTCGTCGTAGTATGAAGGCAAAGAACTCGTGTTCAACAAATAAAATTTATACCGGAATGGAAATCCCGGGTCGAACACAAGGAGGCAGACGTTTGATTTAAAAACACGCGTTTGTTTTATTTGTCATGAAGCATAACAATTGATTAGAAACTATCAAACTATTTACAATAAATAGAAGAGAGAGAGAATATTACAAACAAAAATCAAGAAGAGATGTAGAATGAACATGGAATTTCATCATCAGAAAGATTGTTCATTACACTAGAAAGCGGGAAAATGATTACATTCGAAAGCAGTAAATCTACTCTAGAAAGCAGTAAAAAGAATGAGAAGAGAAATATCCTCCTCGACGGTCGCTTAGAGGACGAACCGGACAAGACGATGCCTGGACGAAGGAGGACGGAGCAGGACGAAGTAGGAAGAACGGGAACGGGGCAGCACATCGTCGTCATCGCGGGATCCGCTTCCAAAAGGGGGACAAAAAATTGACTTTATCTTGCAAGAAGCATCTCGGGTGTGGGACAAGCTTCTCTTGAGCTTTGGAGGGGGAGAGAAGAGAAGGAAGGGATGAGAATTTTGTGTGTAGGGGGTCTCCTTTTATAGTTGCAAGGAGTGGGGGCAATTTGGTCGTTACAACTCTAAAAACATTAAATCAGGGGTCTTTAGTGATGGATAAAATCGTCGCTAGAGCCCCATCGTGGCGTAGTGGGGGCGCCGGCTCATCTTCCACACCGCCCACGTTCAGCTGCTCTCAGTCGTCTGATCGTGCGATCGGACGGCTTAAGTCACACCTCCGCCCGCCTCCTCTGTGCACCCGCCTGCGTGCGATCCCGCGTGAGGCACGACGTGCAATAGCGCGTGGGTGCTATCGAGTGCCCACAGCCACTGGATCGCGATCGTGCAGTCGATCAAGCACGCGCCTCCGCTCCAATTGCAGCACGACGTGGATCGAACGCGTGCCTACGCTTTGCGTAGAGTGCTCGACCAACGCGCTGTGGGTGCGTTTGTGTCGAGCGCTTAACTTAAGCGCGGGCACATCGCAGCCATTGGATCTTGATCCAACGACGGGGAAGAGTTGATGCAGAGTCCTTCAGTTGATGCGTGCGGTCGATTGGGCGGCCGAGATGGCACCACGTGGCACTATCTTGGCCGTCCATCTTCTGGATGATGTAGATGGTGCCACGGTTGTCGGATTGAGTCAATTTTCGCATCGTTAGGCTGCGATCGTCGATCCGAATCCATCCGTGTGGTCGGATTTGTCATTTGAAGTGTGGATTCACACCATCTTGGCCCTTGATCTTCTAGGGTTCCTCAATCTTTATCTGATGCTACAGGTGTCTGATTAGGGCGATCTTAGACTCATTGAACTCCGATCGTCGCCCTAATCACATCTGCACGGTTGGATCTTCAATTCGAGGCCTCGATAAAAAGTTTTCCCTGTCCATGAACATAAAAGGAGACAATTAACCTCCATTTTATTTAAATTAATATAAATGCAAGATGATGCATGTTATGCAATATTTATAGTATGAAATGCAATCCTATGCTTAAGAACATGCATAAATAGACATCTTAAGTAGTGTAAGCATGTTTACATCACTGGGTATACGAGTAATCAGACCTAGAGCGTACCCGGGACCAGGGCTACGGGTGTGGGTCGTAGCCGAGGAGTGCAGGGCTTAGGCGGGTTATCGGGCACACCAAGTCCGCGGGGGAGATGTCGCAGACAAGGTGTGTGAGGGGGGCTCGCGGGGCCCTCACCCCTTGTGCGTGCTGAGGCGATAAGCCTAAAGAACAAATTCAATTTATGCGTGCTTAGGTCCTTTGCCGCTTCCGAGGTGGGACTATCCCACCCTTCGTCCTTCACGCAGCAGCAACAACAGCTTCCTTCGTTGAATTGGTGCAGAGGACTTGGTCAAAAGCTCCAATTGACCATGCGAGGATACATCTGGAGGTAATCCACTCTTCCTGGAGTTGACGCCTAGAACCTGTAGACGTGATGAAACCTTCAAGCTTTGGTTGAAGCTTCGTCAATGGCAGTCGAGACCTGGGAACCTGAAAGCAAGAAAATGGGCTAAGAGCCCCAGCTAAAACAGTTCATAAGCTTTGCCGTGAGGTGGGGAATTTAACGACGGTGTTTGTGAGGTGTAAGAGTATGTGAGGTGGCCGGACGGCGACAGAATGTAAGGTGCGACAGTGTGGTGTTCGGTGGAGTAGTGGGGAGGCCAATGGCCTCGAAGACCAGAGGGCTTTTGCTCTCTAGAACACGAAAGAGGTGTGGAGATGAATGGCGGCCGGATTGATGGAGTGTAGTGGCTGTGCGAGCTCACTGGAGGTACGCCGGCGAGGTGGAAGACGGAGGGTGACGGGGCGAGTTGACGGTCAAAACAAAGTGGTAGATGGCTGGAAACAACGAGGGGAAGTCGAGGAGTTGTTTAGGAGGGTAGGAAGATGAAAGGGAGCGGAGTTGGCACCGGTTGAGGTGTGGTCAACGTCGGAAATGAAGCTGCTCAGAGAGATGGGCGACGGCGAGGAGGAAGGGGGTAGGAGCGCCGGCGGGTGCTGTACGACGCGAAGGAAAGCAAGGAGGAAGAGTCTGCCACTGGTATTGTGGTCAGACGACGAGGGAACGTAGGGAGAGTCATAGGGGCTTGAAAAGCAAATCGGCCAGAGGAGGGGAGAGGAATTTGAGGGATTTTCAGGTCGAATTCAAGCTTAAGGAACTTGGCGAGGTCTGAAGGTCCTTATATAGGGCTATAGAGAGAGTTTTGACCTTGGAAGCTAAGATTCCAAGCTAGGAATGCTTGCTGGAGTTGGAAGTTTCTTGATACCCAAATTTCTCATGCGTTCACATGAGAGATTGGGTAGGTTTTAGGGCTTAGGATTAGGTCCAAAAGGGAATTTCTTAACGAACTTCCCTTTCAAATTTGAAAGGGATTCGTCAGGAAATCAGGGAGTTCTTTCCCTTTTAAGGTCACAGGAGCAAGTAGGAATAGGTTAATGGCGACAGGGACTTGTTTGTGAGAACAACGACAAAGTTAGGGGCCTATTTGAAAGATTTTTGAAAGTTAAGGGCAGAAATGAAATTAGACTGGATAAATTTGTAAACTAGGTCAAGACAAACTCATCTTGGGTCCAAATTTTGGTACAAACATAATTTGGACCTAAGGAATCTATTGGTGAAGTTGGATTTTGGTTTTGACCATGTTTGACTAGGTAATTTATTCAAAAATCCAAATTAGGGCAAATGTTTGTCTATGGTTTTGTTTTGGATC
Source organism: Thalassia testudinum (assembly GCA_037157565.1). Classification (NCBI taxonomy): domain Eukaryota; kingdom Viridiplantae; phylum Streptophyta; class Magnoliopsida; order Alismatales; family Hydrocharitaceae; genus Thalassia; species Thalassia testudinum. The sequence goes on along the minus strand of JAZHRO010000062.1, from coordinate 4,373,909 downwards.
AAAATGGGTTCTGATGGTCACATTGAAGGTTCCAAACCCTAGAGAATATTTTTCTATGATTCTTAAAGGATTTTTTTGTAAATTTTATCCTGAACAGAACCTCAGTTTATTATGCAGGTTTATTTTTAGGGTTTCAAAAGTCATTTAATTCCCAGAACACGTGCAAACCCTTTTCTAATTATTCTATCCCACTTGTTATCTTTTTAAGACCAATTGGCCTTCATTCAACCCCTGAGAAAACCCGTGGTTGTACTGCATTCATGATGAGCTGGTAACATTACAATTTTAACCCTAGTTTCTTATTTTTCCTTCAGAATGATTATGCAATGACTTGTGACTCTCTAAAGGTTATGTAGGAGCATTTACCAACTTAATTGGGTCAAAATGAGCTATTTATGGCTCATGATAGTGTTCCCATCACGTACCCAAGAAAGCTGGCCTCACTGTTGTTGTAAATGATAAGGGTGAAGAAATCCCAACTCGAACTACCTCTTCAGGCATGTTTGTATTGATTATTGGAAACTAAATACCGACACAAAGAAGGACCATATTCCTCTCCCCATTATTGATCAAATTTTGGAGCGGCTAGCCAAACAAGAATATTATTGCTTTTTAGATGGATATTCCAGCTACAATCAAGTGGTAGTCTATCCTGAGGACTAGGAAAAGACCACTTTCACCTGCCCCTTCAGAACCTTTGCTTTCTGAAGGATGCCCTTTGGATTGTGTCATGGACCCACGACTTTTCAACGGTGTATGTTAGCAATCTTTTTTGATTTGGTAGGTGATTGCCTGGAGGTCTTTATAGATGAATTTTCCATTTTGGAGATTTTTTTTATCATTATCTTTGAAATTTAGAAAGAACTCTCCAAAAATGTATTGAGGTTAACTTGGTACTTAGTTGGGAAAAGAGCCATTTCATGGTCCAAGAAGGCATTGTCCTGAGCCATGTTATTTCCGGAAAGGGAATCTCAATAGATAAAGCTAAAGTTGATACAATCTCAAAACTTCCCCCACCCAGTTCGGTGAAATAAATACGATCTTTTCTGGGGCATGTGGGATTCTACCGATGATTCATTAAGGATTTCTCCAGAAGCTCCCGACCTTTAAGCCACCTCTTAACTAAAGACCAACCATTTGATTTTAATGAAAATTGCTTGGAGAGTTTTCACATTTTAAAATAAGAGATTACTAAGGCACCCATTTTGCAAGCACCTGACTGGGCTCATCCTTTTAAGCTAATGACAGATGCCTTAGATTACGCAGTAGGAGCTGTCCTAGGGCAAAGAATCGATAAGAAACCTGTTGTGATTTATTACGCCAGTAAAACTCTTGACGAAACACAACAAAATTACACTGTTATCAAAAAAGAACTTGTGATCATTTTTGCTCTCAAAAAATTTCATTCATATATGTTAGGGTCACACATCACCACCTACACTGATCACTCGACCTTGAAATATTTGCTTAACAAGAAAGATGAGAAACCCTACTTAATTCGATGGATTTTATTGTTACAAGAATTTGATTTGGTGATCAAAGATAAAGCGGGTTCTAAAAATGTCGTGGTCGATCACCTATCAAGACTAGAGACTGGTGATGTATTTCCCTAAACAAACATTTTTCCGGATGAAACACTCCTAACACTAAGGTCCCTCCCTTGGTATGCTGATTATGCTAATTATCTCGCCACTGAACAATTCCCTTCTGACTGGCCTAAACAAAAAAGTGATAATTTCTTTGCCAAGATCAAAATTTACCTTTGGGAGGACCCCGATCTATTCCGCATCTGTGCTAACCAAGTCATTAGATGGTGTGTTCCCAATTCAGAAACACATGATATTCTGAACCATTATCATTCAATGGCTTGCGGCAGACATTTTTCAAGGAAGAAAATGGCGGCCAAGGTTTTAAATGTCGGATATTATTGGCCTAGCATTTACAAGGATGCTCATGAATTCTCATGGTCCAGTGTGCGTTACCAGAGAATCAGCAACATGAACCCTAAGGATATGATGCCCCTCAACCCGATTTTAGTAGTTGAAATCTTTGATGTGTGAGATATCGATTTCATGGGACTGTTTGTCACTTCTTTTGGGTACGAGTTTATTTTAGTCGTTGTCAACTACATTTCGAAATGGATTGAAGCGGTACCCACATGCACTAATGACCATCGGGTGATCGTGGATTTTATCAAGAAAAACATTTTTTAGCATTTTGGTGTCCCTGAACCATAATTAGTGACGGAGGATTGCGTTTACACATTCCTAATTCCGTCAACTTTTTGCTAAATATGGGGTGAACCATAAAATCTCTACACCATATCACCCTCAAACAAGTGGTCAAGTTGAAGTCTCCAACCAAGAGATTAAAAACATATTACAAAAGATGGTAAAGCCTAATCGAAAAGACTGGTCAATCAAACTTGACAATGCATTATGGGCTTATCATACGGCTTTCAAAACTCCGAATGGCATGTCACCTTTCCGCCTAAATTTTGGCAAGGCATGTCACCTCCCGGTTGAACTAGAACACAAGGCTTATTGGGCGATAAAAGAATTTAATTATAATTTGGACGCGGCCAGAAAACACAAGAAATTGCAATTAGCCAAACTTGAAGAACTTCGCAACATGGCTTATGAAAATGCATGCATTTACAAAGACCGAACAAAGAAATTTTATGACAAATTCATTGTTCAGAAATCTTTTGAACTTGATCAACGCGTGTGGCTTTTTGATGCAAGGTTAAGACTTTTTCCTGGTAAGCTTAAATCTAAATGGACCGATCCTTACATCGTAATTCATACTTATCCCCCACGGTGCCGTTGAAATTTTGGATCTTAAAACAAACATCACTTTCAAAGTCAACGGCCAACGGCTTAAGCCCTATTTTAATAATGCCATTAACATGAAATCTGACACTCAAGACCTCAACAATGTACTTGATAATTAGTGACTTCACGCTCAGCTGAATGGCATAAAAGATAGCACTGGATGGGAGGTAACCCATCATATTTTCTGCTTTTCATTTTTCATTTTCTTTTTCAGAGGTTTTGACTATCCTGATTCAAACCACCTTCACCAAGGTGATTTCTTTTCCCCTCCCACTGCATGAGGACATGGCATATCTTAAGCATGGGAGAGTGTTTTTAAATTCTGACGATTGATTCAGGATTTTCAAAACCTAAAAACATTCAAATATTTGTCTCATTTCTTTGCATGCATACACAAAAAAATAAAAATTTTGAAAACCTTTTAAGGAAATCTTGAAATCAAGACCAAGGTTGAAGATTCATCTTAAGGTACAATGGGATTTAATCCTTAACAAACTAGGGATTAAGATGAAAATCTGATTGTTAGAACTTCTAGGTCTATTTTTAGACTAGATAAGTATCCACCTCCTAATTCCACCTAAACTCATGATGATTCAGGTGACTTGATCTCTTTTTGTGACCTGAAAATCACTTGGCCTAGTTTCTGATCCAAAAACTTGTGTCTCTTGCAAAATTCTTGTGTCAAATTTCACACACAGCCAACACCTAAAAATAATTTAGAAAAACTAGAAAAGCCCCTTGTTTAATCTTAGTAAAATACGAAGCAGATGATTGGTTTGAGTTCCCACCGTCGAGAAGGAGGAAAATGCTTCCTTTGAGGATGCGATGTCAACATGTTACTGCCTCGACGTTGCTTTATATCTATATTTCATATCTTTAGATGGAGCATTAAAGTGCAATTTAGCAGCTCAGGTGTCTTGAACTGTGCTCTACCCATTATGTTGGAGCAAGAGCCTGAGTTTGCTTGGAGTGCCCCTTTACACCTCATTGTGTTTTAGGGTTGTGAGCTCCTAGGAGGTGTCTTGGATAGTATTATCTCGAAGTGCTGGCGCCAGAGCCCCCTTGAGGATTGATGATGGGAATGATGATCCTGACACATTTGTTGTAGGATTAAGCTAGGAATAAGCATGGGAGAGACAAAAAGAAAATGTTTCAAAAACATGACCTCATAAATGTTGGCATTCACAAAGCACCGACACAAGGTTTTAAAAGACAATGCAAGTTGCGAGTTGGATTCAAGAGCCAAAGAAATCTTAACTGTAAAATAATTTCGGGTCATTTGAATTATCGAGGAGTTGTGAATTTGTAAATGATACATTGATCCCGATTCATCTAATTTTTGGATCCAAAGATGAATCCTGAGGTTTATCTTTAACAAATCCCATTCCTTTCATGTTTTAATCAACCAAAGTCTCATGATCTCCTTTTCCTCAACAGTAAAAAAAAAAAAAATCTTTCCCAAGAATCCATTTTTGAAATAGTTTTGGTAAGAGACTAGCAAAAGATAAGCATGAGATATGATAAACACCAGTTTATCATCATTCTTATGCCTTAAAAGTGATCTAGATCTTAGAATTTTAACTCTACAAAAGGGTTTTTGAGTTGCATTTAGGCATTACTTAGGTTAGGCATGCATTGCATATTTTTTTTGCGTTTTTAACATACTTACTTAAGTGTTAAGGATAAGCAAATAACCAGACTTCTAAAACCCTAGCACTCAAGAAGGTAGAAGGTGAAGAAGAAAATCAATTCATCTAAACCCTAGCTGAACCCAACTCATCACAGCTGGATATCAGCTCAACTAGGTTGGGTCTAACTCATCCTAGCTCCATTCAGCTCATCTCAACTAAATGGTAGCTTAGGGTAGCTTAACTCAACTCAGATCCAACTCAACTTAGTTGAGTCTAGCTTTTCCTAGCTCCAATTAGTTCACTGGGAGCTCTAGTTAGCTCAACTTAGTTGACAAAAATTCACCCCAGCTCAAGTGCAACTCTCCGCAGCTCCACTCAGCTCATGACAACTGAACTCCTAGTTTAGCTACTACTTGACAACTTAGTACCTAAGCTAGCTCAGGAGTTCTCAAGAGAAGTAGGTCAAGATCAATCCAACTCCAGATAAGTTGAGACCAGCTCAACTTAGCTCCACTACTCAAGCTTAGCTGCTAGCATAAGAACTAGGTAGCTAAGCTAGGTAGTTGAGCTCCTAAGAAGACCTCTTCAACTATCAACAGCTCCGAGAAATTTACTTCAGCTCTAGATCTACTTCAGACAGCTCCTGGCTACCTTCTTCCAGCTAAAGCCTAGATTCCTCTACTCTCCAACTAGCTAAACTACCTTAGCTAGCTAACCGTAGCTCCTCTCCACTCCATGGTCGTCCACCATCACCCTAAACCCTACCTAATCTAAGCTCCACCAAGTAACGCTACTTAGCTCCACTTAAGCTATCCCTACTCCTACCCACTTTTGGCGCCACCTAATAGCTACCCCATCACCACCACCAAAAGCCACCTATTTTTCCCTCCAAAACCATCTATTAACTACCCCTTTTTGGTGCCAAAACAAAAAGACACCACCACCATACACCCTTCTATCTTGGCGCCAAAATAGCATTCAATCACCACCCCACACCTAACTCTAGAACCCAATCCTAGCCTTCCCTTTTGGCACCAACTTCTAGAACCCATAGTTGGTGCCAAAAGGAACCTAACCACACCTTAATTCCACTTCCTACACCCTTCCACAATCTCCACCCTCCATCCTATAATCACCACTTCATAAGCCTATCCTAGCCCTTCATACTCCATGCCAACCACCAACCCTACTAACTTCCCATAGTTGGCACCACCTTATGGTGCCTCTCCACCACCATAACCACCATCCACATGCCCCTTCCTTTGGCACCAAGGAACCCTAGCCTTAGGATCCATAACCACCTCCTAAAAGCCTATCCTAACCATCCATCCATCACCACACCTACCCCCTTCCTACAACTCTATATATACCACCCATAACTACCTTAACCAATTACCCTTGGCTACACATATACAAGCACACATCCACCATTACTCCACTATATCCCACGGCCAAGGAGAAGAAGAGAAGAAGAAGAAGATTAAGGGGGTGCTCTTGCCCTCTTGGTGCCTTCAACTTCCTATCCTCTTCTACCTTATGTCCACGCCAAGCCAAGGGGTTAACCAGGCAAGGAGGACATTTAGGAGGAGGAGCATATAGAGTGGTCTACGTCCGCCCTAGGAGGAGTCAAGAGCAGGCCATCTAGGCTTGCTAGGAGCCAAGTTGCCATGAGGAGGAGATCTAGGAGCAAGCTTCCTTTGATTCTGGGGCAACCAAAATTGGAGCGGGAGTTCTGCAGCAACATCACCTTCTTCTTCATAAGCTTTCCTCTACTTTTGTATTTTTTTGCATTGTAGTGTAGTGTTTGCATTTTTGTTGGAGATTACAAGTGAGAATCCTTCTTGCTTGTGAGTTCTCCAACCCCATTTGCAAAACATTTTTTTTGTTTAAAGAAGCATTCCGCTACTTTTCTTTTAGTTAGCCTGTGTTATTCTCTTGTTGTGTGTTGTTCCTCCATTACTCCAAGCCTCCCGTGCTTGGGGTGAGTTGGAGAAACAAGGCACCTGTCACTTCATTCTTAGTTTTTCTAGTTCCCATCTTCTCCGCATTCACTTTCGCCCATATTTAAAAACCCTAAAAATTATATATTCAAAAACCTAAAAAGAAAGTTGATTTCCATCTTTCAAGCAAGAGATTATAAAATTTGCATTTCAACTTCCTTGGACAACTCTAGATACCACCACTATCTAGGATTTAAAAGCAATTGCGATTTTATGTGTTACAACAATAAAAACCCTAATTTACAAATCACACGATTTTCACAATCAACCCTTAATACAATTTCCTTGTCATGCTTACCATATTTAGACCAAACCATCAAAAACTCAAATCCTTTCATATGTGCATACTCTTGGCAATGTGAGTAAAATGCATGAAATGTTTCAAATTCCATCCCCATAAGTAGATCCCCTCCCTGAATTTGCACACCATTTTCAAGTAATAATTGCTGACCATCAATTTCACCTACATTTATTTGAGACATGTACGTAGTGAACATCTGTGTGCAACAAATGTAAACAATTTAGCAAATAAAGAGTACTGAAAATACTAGTTGGTTTTGCCATCAATGTGTTGTCAAGTTGACCATTATATAATTCAATCTGTGCATCTTGCACATTATGTTCAACAACACTAATAACACTTGTTACAAAGAAAAAATCATTGAAATTTGAAGGATTAAATTCTTATAGCTAAGCAAAGGTAGGTCATGCAAGACATACATTTCTTTGATAATGATACACCATTATGTAATGATTGTGTGCCGAGGAGTACATTCCCTTTCTCTCCACCATCATTGAATTCCCTTCCAAGTTCAGGGCATGACTGCTCCAAATCTGATTCACCTACATTTTATTTTCTCTCATCTGAGTAAGTACCATGCACTTCAAACAGATTTATTCACATATTTATTAAGTTTACAAATAAAGGGCAGTCAAAATACCAGGCACTTCCATCAGCAAGTTGTCCTGAGGTTCTACATCATATACATTATCGACAAATTTGTCGTCACCATCCACAGTGCAATCAATAAGAGTAAGGACATCATCAATATCATCAAGTAAAGTCCTTGACAACATTAGAACGTCACTTCATTCTTAGGCCATTGTCATGAAGGGTAGGGAAAAATGTTTAAATCATTACAAACCGTCATTCTCTACTAGTAATGTGCAATCATTGCTAGAGCACACCGAAAGATTTAAATCCAACTCCATCCTTTGCAATTACACTACAAATGAACGAAAAAAGTTGGAAGTAAATTAAAGCAGTTTCACATACGCAATGGATGGAAGTTTTAAGAAGTGGGCATGCGACATAGGAGAGCACATAGACATAGCAAACTTGCACAGACTATGGAAGCACACAGGAAGTGGACAAAGAACACATGACAGCACACACATGTAAAAAGTGTAGATAAAAGGTTACAAATGCAGAAGAGGCACATAAAGGACGAGAATGACATAGAGAGGCACGATAGAGCACAAGATGAAAACCCATCAAATATGAACACTCATAAAAAAAAAAAAACACAGCAAAGGGTTAAAAAATGCACGAGTGATATCAGTCCCAACGAAAAAGGCACCTACAAGAGGAGAACCACATAGAGTCATCGTGGACCAAGCACACACCAAAAACGCACACAACATATGCAATGGAGAAGAAACATAATGGCAACACACACACCATACCACATATGGGTGGGAGAGCAATGAAGAGAAGGCACATAGAGGAGGAAAACCATATAGACAGGCACGAAAGAGTAGAAGAAGAGCTAGCACACACGCTACGACAAAGCATAAGAACAATGAGCACACACCGCATTCCACCACATATGAACACACAACAAACAAATGGCAGCACATACAGCCAAAAACTACATCGCAAAGGGTTAAAAATGTGCGAGCGATATCATTCCCAACAAAGAAGGTAGATAAAGGAGGAGAACCACATAGAGAGGCAGGACAGGCACAACCCACACCATATCAAAACTCATAGCATTCCCTCACATATGAAAATGCACATAGCACACACGTTTGTTCTCCGATAGCGTGGGCTCCTCCTTCCACGTCACGCACAATGCTTAACAAGCAATTAAAACTGGGCCTATTAGTGTCACGCACACGATGCATGAAACCATTGTACAGCACACATTGGGCGGGAACGCGATAAAGTGCCTCGAGATATGCACAACTCACCTCGAGATCGGGAGCACATGGAAAAGTTTGTGGCATAAAGCATATGTTATTCATTTTCCTAACTAAAATACTCCTCACAAGCCCTCATATCACATCACTTATTTAAATAATTTCTATAAAGGCAAAATGTAATTTTCTCACTAAAGAATTGAGAGCTTATTATAACTTGAAATTACAAAAAGAAACTAGGAAAAAAAGAGTAGAAAATGTAAAATAACATGTGAAAGGACCTACATGCATGAATATTGCATGTGTAGTTTGCTGGTATAAGGGCACCACAATCGTTAATTTTGATGATAACAAAATACTTGTTATTTAACATTTACACTTGAGTTTAAGCTTTTAGGATAAATGCAAATGGATTCAAATGTGAAGGAGCTCAAGCTCGCATCCATGATGAATTGGAGGAGCTTGATGGAGGAAGAAATAAAGACAGAGCTTCGCGTGGAGTGAGAGCTTGAAGAGAAGAAGAATAGGATAGATATTTGTCTTTCATGTATCTTGTATTTGTATTTGTCTTTGCTATTTTATTTACTTAGATTCATTATTTAAGAGCCCAAAGTGCCTTACCTTAGTCCTAGGAACACTATTCCTACACTAGGACTCCTAGACAAACACTTAAACATTTCATAGAAAACTTAGAAAACCAAAATAGGCTTCAGACAACCTTATTAGACATCTAATACTGACCTCAGACATCCGATTATGGACTTTAAGACGTCTAATAGTTTGTATAGACATCTAAACACTTAGGCTGGATTTAGTGTTCTCTAACCATTATTTTCAAACAACCAGCCAATAGTCTAGACGTCTTACAAGACGTCTGATAACCTTACTAGACATCCAATTAGAGGACCGTTGGCATGTTAGAGAATATCTTCGAGGATTGACCTATGATTGTATTAATAATTAATCAGATGTCCGTAGAGGCTCCCAAACATCTGATAAATAGACGTTAGCCTAAATCTGACCGAAATCTACTTTTGTCAGATGATTATAGTTATTAACCTCTCGGGAAATCCATTCCAGCAGAGAATTCTCTTTCCAGATGTCCAGACACTTTAACAGACGTCCAGTCTGTCGTCTGACCATTAAGATCTAGAACCTTGTTTGGATCTGGTCAAAACAAGAATGAACTCGCATATTATTAGATGTCCAATTTTAGTGCCAGACATCTTATAATGACATATCAGACGTCCTCCTAAATCCTTGTTTTAATCCAATAAGATTAGTGACTCTAACCCTTTATAGAAAACGTCCAAACTTGACATAATACGTCTAACTAGACGTCTAACCCAGATATTAGATGTCTGATAACTCTACTAGAGTCATAATGACCCTGATTTCGTTAGGATTTTGGCCCAATCTCTTGAGCCTTGTTCCCAACTGCTACAAGAGGTTTCCTAAGCCTTCCAAATACTTCTTAGGACCTCTATAAATAGATAAGCACCCTTCCTAAGCCAAGACACACCCAAGATACACTACTTTCACACCATTTGTGTCATAGAGAAGAGATTATCAAGAAGAGAAGTTGTTGCTCTCCAAAATTTTCACTGCAAATCCGAGAGCACCAGAACTCTGTTGTGATAAGGCTTACATCACGTCCAATTTAGCGAAGCATTTTCTCACCTATGGGAGCTAGTTAAACCTTTACTCTTTGTGCCTCTATAAGTTTACTTATTTTGTTTTTGTTTTGTGGTTGGGTATTTGCTTTGCGAATTCTCGTCTCTTTCATAAGATAAAATACTCCTTATGAAGAGGAAGGGTTTGAGGTTATACTACCCTCGGTTGTAAAGTAGCGTGGTTGTAAGATATTGAACTACTCTCATTTAAGTAGTTCGTTAGTGGATTTGATCTATTAGGTAAATTGAGAAATCTTAAACCAAGAGGTTTAGGTGGTGGGGTTTTTACTTGGACTTGGGTTTCCACCTAAAAATCTTTGTGACATTTGTGAGATTACATATTTGTGTGATTATTACATTTTTTCCACATTATTTCATATTACGCAAATCTCACCCCCTTCCATTGAAACCTACATAGTCAACATACTATGCAGCATGGCCCTTTGTCTAATCATCCGTATGATCTTAAAGTTATGATTAGATTTGTAATAACTTCGATTGTATGGGAAGCGTACAAGCATATGAAAAATTCCCATAAGTCAAGGTGCTATCAACACATGTATATAATGAAGCAATACAAAAGGAATCAAAACTTAATTAGCAACATCATAAGTGCCACATTCATGGAGTTCCATTATTACATCCACAAGAAAAGCTCAATAAAAAAGACTAATTTATTGTTGACGTGGTCCCAGTGGACATAAGGATATCCAAGCTTGGCTCTTACATTGAGAAAGATTTTCTATGACCTCACAACACAATACCTCTACTTTACTCCTCTGATGCACTTGAGATTTTATTTTGAAGCACTTAATGAGCCAATGCTCAATATGTGGTCAGAATAGGGTCATACCCATTTATTACCGATTAATATCTTTTCTTCTTAACATGCTTAATTAAACATATATACTACACATCTATATATGTGCCAATGCTTATCATAATACTTAATTTATACTACAAGACGTGTCCAACTATAATAAATCCATGGCTTAACGAGGATTCCATGAACTTTAAGAACATAAAATATGTTATCTTGCATATACTTGACATGAGGTTTATTATCTAAAACCTTTTTAAGGTATTTGATTTAAATTTTACCGTTGTCACTTGGGATTCATGACTTGAACTTGACATAACAGAGTAGCTACATTTGTAGAGAACTCCTTAGAGTCATGTACTTTAGGCTATGAGACTCCTTGGAGTCAAATATATGACTCTTATGAGTTGATGCCATTATCCATCACATGATGTATTTGAAAGTTCAACCTTGAAATCTAATATTGATATATATATACCAAGCTATTTAGATATATATGTACACACACTTGGAATTAGTTGGAATACTATCTTGTGTAGATATATTCTTACCATGTGACTTGGCATGTTGCTTTTTGTGCATCTAAGTCAAAACACTATATATTTATGCATATTACCCATTTTTTACTTATCTCTTACCATTAATAGTTCTTTTTAGCTTTTATTATTTTATTGTCAAGTTTGAAATTAATCCCACTGCATGTTTCTATTGGGGATTTGCATGAGATAGTATTTACTGTATCAAGAACTTGGTGATTTAAGCAAATAAAAGAAATTCTATAAATAATGTGATTTTATTTGTAACTAGTTTTTTTTTTTGGCTTTACATTTGAGTATCATCGATATTATCCTTTCTTGTCCGCAGATAATTGTACAAGTGATCCCACAAAATTGAGGTATGTGTCTGTCGACATAAAACAAAGTCTTAACGTACTAAATTCATAAATCCTACATATATCTATGTAATTGCATTAATTTATGCACAAATATGGCTTATTGAGAATCTAAGTGGTGAAAGTTCCACTAGCCATATAATCTATTCATACTAATTAGTAAAAAATATATATATATTTTCCATGTCCATTTACTATTCTTATGGTAGATTCTTGAAGTAAATTAATCTATAAATGATTATAATTTTCCTCGCATTCATTGAATGCGTAAATCTGTTGTTAGGAAAATATCATGTCCATAACAATTCTTGAGACTTGACTTTTACTTTTCCTATAGAATAACTGAGAAGAAGATTTAAAGATGGATCATATACATCATTTGGAGTGACATGATGATGTAAATAAATAGCAAATCAAACTATCTTCGATAGACATGAATACGTAACATTTGGGATAGGACATTCCACATAAATTTCCAATATCAACAAGGACATGTGATAAGTTTACCCTTTACCGTTTCTTCCGCTACTCATTTGAGTGGCAATGAAAAACAACGATAACTTATTGTAGCAACCAATCATTATTGGCTAGAACACCACATTGACTATCATCACAAGGAATTGAACCATATACTTCAAGCAACGTAGATTTATTCCCTTAACCATCTCGAACCACCGCCCCCCCGCCCCACCATTTCATGCGGATGTCACCGTCGATCTCCTACATGATCGAGTAGCACAATCCACCTCCAACACCACCTCAAAACCTCCTATAAGCGAACAAGATGAGGCCTTCTATCTATCTCACATCTAAACTTCTCTTTGGTGGTATAAGGGGGAGGAATAAAAAAAAAAATGTACCCTTAGACTTGTGGGTTTATATCTTTTTAAATGGTTAATTCCTTTTTCTTCTTTTTTTGAAAAAAATGATAGCTCCCTAGTCGTCCAACGAGGAAATAACCAAAAGAGTAGTAAAATAAATCACATTCAGCATGAATATAACTAGTAGTAACAAAATACAGCAGTAAGAAAAGGAACTACTACAGTATATACCACCACAACAATAGAACAACAATTATAACATAACATGAAGCTACAAGTAAAGAAGTACAGAGAGTAACAAGAACTACTCACTACAGTGGAACAAAAAGGGTACAAAGAACTGCGGTAACTCTACTGGACCCTACTCGACCCAGCGTCCTCTGCAGCCGCTGACCCTGGCTGCTCAACACCTGATCCTGAAAAGTAACGAGTGTAACACGTCAGCGAAACGCTCAGTAGAGTGGCAGCTAAAACTAAAGAAACAGTAGAGTATACAGTAGCTGTTATATTTTCTTTCTTCCTTTATTTACGTCTTTTTATTATTTCATAATTTATCTATTTCTCAGATCCTTCACTTGATCTCAAATGTTCATCGTGGGAATGATCTTGATTGCAGTCTTTTCCGAAAAGTAGAAGTAACACGTGGTGCTCTTCTGGCCGGGAGAGTCCCCGTGGTGATCCTACCCTCAATCAACCACCCAAGGGTCGCTGACAAACGTAACGGTGACTACGGCACGCGCGATAAGCGCATGGGTAGCTACCCCGCACTGGCACGCGGTCAGTCGTTTCCGTTAACGGGTGAGCCCAAAGCATAGTAAAGAACCAGTATAGGGCAGAGCCCTCTCAGTAACAGGGGTCCAACCCCTCCACAGTCCGCGCACCCTCGCCTGACTACCCTGGTTTGCCCAGTGGGCCTAACAAGTCGGTGTAGGAGGCTAGCAGAACCCCAGGGCCCGTGGGGTAGCTAGTGCTCTCCCTACACTAGTATCTCTCCTCGATACTGTGTACGCGAAGGCCAGCAAGTCGGTGTACAGTGGCCAAACCCACTCCGATCTCAACCTGAGGGTGGCAAGCTCCCCTCTACACTAAAAGGTCATGTGTGCTCTCATTGGTACCACGTACCCCAGAGACAACACACTTCCACGTCTTTCTTTCTCAGTTCCATCCATTCTCTTTCCAGGAGTTCTACTCCTAATTCCCTGTAGGGTTCCAGCTCTTTTAACGCAACACATTTAGGTTTCACCGTTCCAATTTTACGTTCATACAACCCATGTTTTCAATCATATTTATTCCTTTATAACAGGCAGCGATTAAATCAATTTACAGGCAGCTATTATTTCCTTTCCACCTTTCCAAGACTGCAATATTTATATACATATCACTAGTTTCCCAGTCCTAGGATTCATGCCGTATCCTAGGATCTATCATTCAATTTAGTTTCCAGTCCTAGGTTTCATGCAATACCCTAGGATCTATCATTCAATCTAGTTTCTCAGTCCTAGGGTTCATGCAGTGCCCTAGACTCTATTAATTATTCCACAATTGTAACAAATTTGATTAAGTAAATTAAAAGCCACTCTACCAGCTACAACGGGAGTACTGGGGGCATGGTCGGAAATCCCGCGCGCCTCCGCAATCCCCAAGACTGCAATGGAACGGGATCCTAACACAAGGATCAAACACAAGGAGTTTCTCAAAACGGTATATAATTACTGTAAACGGGTAGAGGATTTTATTCCGGAAAGAACGCAACTCGAAACGCGGAAAACGGACTCCGAACGGGCCCTAAACGGTTTGAAAACGACGAAACTGCCCAAAATTAGACTTCTGGAACATCTTCCAGACGTCTTAAAATGTGGGTCAGAGCGTACCTTTGTTTTGTGTAGTCCATCGGATGTCCAGAAGCCTGCAGGGGCGTCTAGCTTAGTTTCCAGACTTCCGATGGTCACCCAGGACGTCTGGAAGTCCTTCCCATCGTCTGGCACTGAGGCCAGACGTCCGATTCACGTGAGATGGCGAGCCCTCGCGCCCTCCCGAGCAGAACCTGCACGCACCCACACCTGTTCTCAGTACGACGAGTCGCAGATGAAGGCGCGGCGGACGGCTGCATGGCCGTACACGCGAAAAAGGAAGAAGATAGAAATATCTTACCTGACAGACGTCTGGGCAGTCCTCCAGACGTCTTCACCGTCGTTTAGTTGTAAGCCCAGATGTCTGATTCTGGAAAAAATTCCAGAACCAGAGCTCAACTCGCCCTCCGCCCACGACGCACGACCGCGCCGCGTCCCGTCCGCCTGTTGCTCAAGCTGCAGCAGCCCTTCCGCGACACTCCACGCCCACTGCTACCCCGTCGGCCGGCTCTAGCTGCCTCGGCAAGCTCGAGCCCTCACGGTCGAGCGTCTCCTCCCTCGCGCAACACCTCCTCCCGCACACTTGCCGCGGCCGCTGCTGCCGTCGCTCGCTCGCGCTCTCGCACCAGCTGAGAGAAGAAGGAGAGGGACACGGAGGAGATGAGGGTGAGGGAGAGGGCGAGGGGCCTTTTAAGGTCGTGCAGGGAGAGAGAGAGAGACGCCACGCCCTGTAGGAGGAGAGAGGGAAAAAGAGGGAAGAGAGCGGCGAGTGCATGCGCGCGCAGACGCAATCCCGTACGCCGCAAAAATTAAATACCAGACATCTGGAAAGGATCCCAGACGTCTGGATCACTTTCCAGACGTCTTAAAAGCCATCTTGAAGCCACGTTCGTAACTGTTACAAGACATCCCTTAAATAGTTCCTCCTTAGCTTAATTGTTGAACAATTCTATAACCAAAATCACCACTACCATCATCCATTTACTACCTCATCTAGCCTCTGAGTGGCCCTCGCCACCCCCATTTGTTGCTAATTAATATGTTCAAATAAGTGGAAATTTTAGGTTGCTCGACCGGCACCCTCACAGTATTATTTATTTTTTATTGATCTCTTTCCCTTGTTTATTTTATTTAATGCAATTTGTCTCTTTGTAGTGCTTAACCTTGTAATCACCTTTCATTGCAATGAGATGAAGTTTTAGTTTTCCACTGAGTTTTCTCTACCTTCGTTAGTTTAATTTCTCATATTTACATACTGAGCTTTACATTATCTACTCGTTCTTGCATATCCACTTAAAGCAATTTAGCATCTTCCCAACAATTTCTCTCCTCTAATAATAATTGCATTAGATCTTAGTAGTAGCTTAGTTTCACCACCATAACCTCTTCATTCAAATTTAGCATATTTTTAATTGCACTAGGTCACATAAATTTGAGAGAAAACAGTCAAAACTGACTTAACTAAAACAATTTTATCAACTTCAGACAAGGTATTAAATTTCCAACCTTGAAGCTTGTTTTCGCTTTATCAATTAAAATCCTTGAGAGTTGACATTTATATCTAGAGCTAGTCAAAGGAACACTTGAATAGAATTGGCTTTTCCTGTCATTTGAGATGGAGAATATCACCCTTTCTTTTCGATATCCTTAGGACAATTAAAGTGACTGGAAATTCGTAAAATTTGATAAATTATCAAAACCATTACAATATAGTTCTTCAGCATCTTTTGAGAAGTACTCGCTACATTAATCAAAATGGTATCATCTCCATAAAAAACGCTAATCACCGATTGAAATTTAAGTATTTTCATGTCATTCTAGAGCCAATACTATAATTAATCTTGATTAGTCTAGATATAACTTTTCTATCCATGACAAAAAGGGTTGGACACCCTTGCATAAGACTACCCTTGGAAGTGGCAAATCTATCTGGATAGCCATTGACCACAATAATATTGGTAGCAGAAGTAATATACAACTTCCTATCAGATTTATTATTGTAGAAGGTAATCTCAATTAATCAATAATGAATTTTTAGCTCATTTATTGAAGTTCTTTTCATTTGAAACATAATAATGATATGACTTTTTATGAGACTTCTTTTCGAAAGAATGAAGTATTTCCAAACTTTTCGGGTACCTTAATCTTACAACTTGAGTAGTCAAAACAAAGCATAAAAATTCAACCTTACTGACTTTAATAGTTATACAAATCCAACCCAATCTAAACCTTTATGCATTAGATTGTATTAGAACTTAGAATAGATTAAACAAAAGTATTTCACGTCTTAAGGTTAGATCAAATTATGGATGGCTAAATTTGAGGTAATTCAATTTAGGTATCAATTTTTACATAAATATCCCTATAACATTTTAAAATTACATGTATATTTCTATCCTTTTCATATTTACATAGGCACGCCCAAAAATATGATCAGTTAATTTACACGTCGTACTCCTTTGTAAACAAATTTATTAACTTTAATAGATATGAATTAAAATATGCATATTTTTACAAAGCGATCCTTGCAATTTTTTTATCTGTTCTCTTAATTCTTCTTTTTTCCCTTTCTTCCTCCTCCTCCAATCCACATCCTCTATCCTCTATCCTCCCTTCCTCCTTCTTCAACCTCCTTCCTCCACCATCCATGCCCTCTACACCCCTTGGACCTCCCTTGGACAATTGGACTCATGCCTTCCTCCATATCTCCGCTTACACCGAGGGCATCAGATCCCTTGAGTGCATTGACTCCATCTGGCCCAGTGGGATTGAGCTCTTCATGGCATGGAAGGCGTGGATGGAGGAGAAGGAAGGAGGTTGGAGAGGGAGAAAGGTTGGAGGAGGAAGAGAGGAAAAAAAAGAAAAGTTAAGAAAGCAAATAAAAAATTATGATCTCTATATAAAAAATATTCATATTTTAATTCAATGTCGTGAGAGGGGCATGATGTGTAAATTATCCAATGTTTATGACATACCTATGTAAATATGGAAAAAACAGGGCTATAGGCGTAATTTCAAAAGATTATAAAAACATTTATGTGAAAACCCAATTTAGATAGATAAACAACATTTTTATTGATAAACAATCCTACTGTTGTAACCGATTGTCCCAGGAGCATATGAGAATATTGTAACGGTAGTCAGGGTCAAAATGTGATTCATTTTGTCCAGAGTGTCCAAATTTGCACTCACCCCCAGTTTGGACAAAGAAATTCTGGGTCAAAAAGAAATTTAAAAAAAAAACTATCGTGAATACATTTATCGTCATTAATACATAAATAAAAAAATAATAATAATGAGTAATAATTGAATTTCTTCATTTGTTCTAAATGAGAAATCAAGATAAATATAACCCACATGTTCAATCGAACTATAAGTTTCATTTGGGTCATGGCAACCAATTCTCTTAATATCATGAAAGCAATGTAGCTTAGCCACACTTGTGTTTTTTCCTGCTTCCCTTTTTTTATTTTTTGCATAGGAGGAGGGTACTTTTAATAGCGGATACCTTGCAAACTTGACCTACTTACTTGAACCATGGATGGCTATGTAGGAAGGGGTACTCCTAGGTGCGTGCAAGGGTTATATTTGTTAGCGAGAATGGATTTCTTGTCGAGTTTGAGACACTAGCACAAATTCGAGAAGAGACTACAAGGGAGAAATCAAAAGGAAATCCAAATCAAGAATGGACATAAACTTCAAAAGCTCTAAGGGTAGTGATAATCATCCAGGTCTTATTATTAAAGAGAGAGAGAGAGAGAGAGAGAGAGAGAGAGAGAGAGAGAAGGCAACTTCTCTTAGGAACCTTGTTTGCAATCTATCAAAAGAGCATCACTTGCAGATTGAGGGAGGATCAACCCGTTTATTTGGAGGCTAAAGAAAGACTATTGGCAGCATCTGATGGGTTTTGATGGGAAGTGGGAGGGGGAGTAACTCTTTTAGGCAAGACCCACAACATAAGAAGAAAAAGATTTGAGAATTTAGGTGGAGTATACATGCATTGTGGTCTAGTGACAATGGATGACAATAGAAGCTTGACGGCTCCTTGAGAAGGGAGTGGCCGAACAACCACATCGGTCAAGTTAATTCTCGCTTTGGGGCCATGACTGACTCTACTATTAATGTTAAAGGTCAAGGTAGCATATCAATTTTTCCTATATACCTTATGGGATTTGTTTTCATGCTATTAGTTATTCTATTGGTTCTTCTCTAAACAAGAGACTAAATCTTTCTATGGGTTGCTCTTTCTCACCCCTCTCTCTGTCAGACTACTATGGTATCACCGTATATCTGATTATCCGAAGCCCATGTGGAGGCACAAACAACCAGATTTGTTCTACTGGTAGGAATTCTTTTATAATTTGAAACCTACAGGTTTTGTAAGATTTTCAATTCCTACGTTTCTCAAAGCAACACTTTGTTTCACTCCTTTTACTTATATTCTCCCTCTCTTGGAACACTATGAACACACCTTCCAATGAAAGAATATGAAGTGAAATGGAGTGGAACGAAGAACAAAGTTTGACGGACTCAGTATCCATAGACTTGCAACTACAGCTCGCACCTTGTACCTCACTTGTTGAATGGTTGAAACATGTGGGAAAAGGGAGGGCCGTCGATTATCGAGTCCTCTCAATTAATTCACTGATTATCAATCTTAATGGTTATTTAAGAGGACTGGTGAATGGATCAACCAAGTATAAATATTTCCTTCATTGAAAGTTTTAGTGGTCTTTGTAGTAAAGCAAGAACACAGCCAACCAACAGTACATTGACGGGCCAATGGCATCTCTTTCTATGAGTGGGGGTAGATTTCCAATCACAACAATAAGCTTCCAACCATAGCAGGAATTTACGTGGATGGGTAGAGTAAGTAGTAGAGAGGGAAGTTATACTTTTTGGAAGAAAGTCACCTGAGTGGTGAAAAAACGGGGAAAGGCTTGACTAGAGGAGGAAATAAAATGAAGGAAATGGGAAATAAATAATAAAAAATGGATTATGAGAAATAAAAAGAGAGATGGAGAAAATAAAAAATGTCGCTTGATCTCAAATACGTCCATTTCTAAGTTTGCATTCACTAACCCAACCATGGACCTTGCGCAAGTTCCACGAATCCTGTAAATGCAAGCAAGGTAGTGAGCATGCTATATCAAGGTCTCTCAAATTGAGTTTGGATAGATTCAAATTTTGATTAAGAGGGAGAGTTCCTCGTGGTTCATTGCAGCATGACTTCGAGCTTCAAAATGGCATCCAAATCTCCACTTGACCTGAAATGAGAAATGTTACGATAAAATTTCGTCTGAACATGCTTTAGGACTCAAAGTTATGCATCTTCTAAGATATAAAAGAGGGTTATGCAGTTGACCTCAATTGTATGCATGTAAGTGCATATTAAGCTTTTTTATTTGCTTATAATGCAATAATTAGTATCGATTGTCGTGATGTTATCAGTTGCCTTCCGCCATCCTTTGATCATTATCATGACAAGATTACACTATGGCAACAAGAATATCACATTAGATGAGATCAATACTTCATTGCCGACAAATGAATTATGGCATAGAAACACAAGTGAAGCCACTTCGGATGTCAATTAAGTGTTAGATTGAAAAGAGTAGATGGGGTACAAACAATCTCAAATGAAGCATCAGGGGGAAGGGGTCATTTAGCATCTTGTGGTTCCTCTATACATGCTTCTATAATGATAAGGAGGGTCCTGAAGAAGCTAATTGTCTAAGATGTGAGATCAAGATGCAAAGAAGAGATGGGGAAGATCATAGATGAAGTCCAGTTTTCCAAGACACCAACAATCATTTTAAGTCTATCCAAATGAAAGGCATGGTAGCCTGCTCAACAACAACAAATGAGAAGTTAGATTCAATGTGGTGACTAGCTTCAACATCTTCATTTGTCATGTGCTTATCCAGGGAGCAATTCAACACATTACCTATGTGATGATAACATAGTTACGATGGCAAATAGAGAGAGGTACACTAAGTTACAGGTATTTACTTACTTAGTGTGATTCTAAATGTTCAGTGGAGAGGTGTGAACTCTAAAAGGCATTGACACATGTCAACGACTTAAGATGGATAGGATTTCATTCAGATGGGTCTAGTGGGCATTAAATCATGGATGATTGAATACAAGCTGCAGTACATGGATGATGGATGGCAAACATAGGAGACATAATTGTAAAGAGAGTCGTGATAATCAATACAAGTTGTGATAGCTACCGTCTGCTAAATGGTGTAAGATGAGAAGTGCAATCCATCAACATATCTATAGGACTGTGATGAAAGGAGTGAAGTTCTCTTTGAAATGAGCATGGCTGACACAATCCTCGGCCATAAGAGACATGCAATGCCACGTGGACATGAATAATGCATGTCCCTATGCAAGGAGCAAAAAAGCATTTAGGGTATTTGATTGGTAGGTTAAG
This sequence comes from Thalassia testudinum, assembly GCA_037157565.1. NCBI lineage: Eukaryota > Viridiplantae > Streptophyta > Magnoliopsida > Alismatales > Hydrocharitaceae > Thalassia > Thalassia testudinum. Next base: position 4,352,804 of record JAZHRO010000062.1, on the reverse strand, counting down.
TGAATTTGCATTATGTTAAGTTTTTAACTTGCCACTTAATCCCACCCCTAACTGCATCAGGTTACGTGAACTTTAACTCAATAAAACTATCCTGTTCTCTTTATGAAATAAATTTAATCTGTCAAAACATTTAAACAAGTTGACTTATTTACTCCACTTCTCTATTCCTATACTTATTCTACGAATTTACCATCCTTACCAAATGGGACCTTAGAGTTGGGTGCAAACTTTGCAAGATACAACCTACATATGAAGAGTACTCCAATGTAGGAATATTCCTTGCAGGTAACTTGCAAAGGAGCACTGTAAGATAGATCAATGTAGATTCAAGGCGATGAGTGCAATGAATTCAAGTCAATAAAGAGATTGTTAATACAGATTTGAGTTATTTCAATTTTCAAACTATAGCTTGAATATTTACCTTATTGGAATCCTACTAAGATTAGAATCTTCAATGCTGTATTTGGTCTAAAAATAGAGTATAGCCTTCAAGCTCTATAAGTCAAAAGAAGAGGGATTGAGATCAAGATGTCATATATTCATTAATCAACAGAATTTTCTTCTTGGCGATCCCTGCAGTAACTACACCACTCATGAAAATTAAATTTTAAAGGGACTGTCATTGAATGTAAAAGGCAAATGCTTTGAGACCAGATGCTCACAGGACCAACAGCTCGACATTAGATAATGAAGATGCATGGACCCTTACCCTTAGGAAAAGAAAGCAAAAGTACATGGAATAAACGTGACGAAATTCAGAAACCTGCACTAAGTCCTGGTCATTAATATATCATGACTTAGCATTGTGGAAGTCTAGATGAAACCGCTACATTTTTATCGAGGGCATTAAGGCTTCTTGCACTTTGTAAGGCACTGATAAGGCAAAAAAGAGCAAGCTGTTATTCAGATGAATTGAAGGTGTTTCACACCCTGGGAATCCTCCTTTGACCCCTATCTGTACAGCATGCAGCACCATCAGAGTTCACAAGCAAGGTGCAGCCAAAGGGCGCCAGAACCTATTGTTCCCTGAATTCCATGAATACCCCAATCCTCATTAGTTCACTGGTTACACATTTTTCAGCACAATATTTGGAGCTAAAGGACATGAACTTTCACTGCTATTGAATCTTTGGAATCAGGCGTGAAGATGGCCCGTGCAGAAGCTTTACGAATCCAAGGAAGCTCAGCTTCCCATCTGAATGTCTTATCCAATCCTTGAGTACAACATGGACTGGGACCGACGGGCTCAGCCCAAGTTCCTGTTATAGAAGCAACCTACATCTTAGATTTCCAAGGTAAACATTCCATGCCATGACCAGGTCAGATAAGCTTCTTACCGAGGCAAGCTCTTCGATTACAATGGGCCTGTTACCATCCTTATCAAAGAATTCGTAACCACGTCGAGCATGTTGCTCCCAACTATCTAGTGCCTCCATTTGATGCACACTTATGGTGGCAGCTGCAAATTCCTCGAAGTCCAACTTTCTGCATTGTAGAGAACCGACCTGAACAGACAAAAAAATCATCATAAGGGCAAAAAAAAAAAAAAAGAATTCAGATTCCAATCATGTCACTGTTTTCAAACTACCGAATTGATGAAATCAGTAACCCTTGAGTCTTTCATGGCATTACTGTAGTTCTTCATGAGAGCCTGGAAACATCAGTAAGGTTATCATCTGTCGCAAACAGCATTTCAATAAAGAGATATAAACCTTAGACTAGAATGCTCACCGTCTTGAAGTTCTGTAAGGAAATAAACCCATTTTTACTTGCCCCAAGCAAGGAAAATTGCTCTCGCAGATATGAAAGTTGGTTCACTGTTAGTGTTTTTGCAAGAGCCTGTCAAGCACAATGTGTCCTTAATTAAGTATAACTGCATAAAAAGGTGCACTGAAAATGAAGACGCACCATAAGCAATGAGAGATTTGGCAAGCCATGTCATCATTTTGTAACTTATTAGCATGCAATCAACTTCTTTGCACGCGCTTAGTCACTATAGTACCATATAGATAGATTCATGTATAATTAAAGTTCAGTAAGTGACCATGCAATGAGCAAACCACTCTTAAGCATACTCTAGCATTTTAAAATGTTCCAGAGTTGAACTACTGCTCTTTTCCCTCACTGATGTTGCGTGTCAAATGCATGATTTTGGTGCGAACTGCAACCACCTTTTTCACCATGTTGTGAAGATGAAGAGATTACCATTTGCGAGTGCCAACAGAACCAAAATTAGCTCACCATCATCAAACACTCCACAATATAACAGAAGTGACCAGTGGAAAGAAAGACTCAGTTATAGATTTCAGTTTTTCTTGGAATAAGTTGTAGATTTTAGGGCCAAACTTTACATGGTAGAGATCATGAGTTATTTTTAATCACAATTACAGGGTATAGGCATGAAGAATGGAATTTCAGGAGCCACATAAGTAGAGTCAATCATTAGCTGGTGACTATAGTAAATAAAGAAAATGGTAGAACGATTCAAAGGACTATGAGAGAAACAACAAATGATATTACAAAACTGAGAGAAAATGGACATACATAATTAGCTCAATTTTAATATTATAATTTAAGAAGTTAACATCATGAATAAAACCAAAACATACAATTGAGTTTTAAAGAAAGGATGGAGAAGCATACACTCAAGGCTGACTTGCGTAACGACGTTGAAACTATATAAGCTTTGACAAGCTTATAGACAAGGATATCTAGAGGTATCTTAACATCTTGACAACCATGTATCCAAGGATGACCTGGTCACCAGAATAGTTAAATTTAATAAAAAATCAGCTTAATTAGCTGTGGATTACACAAGTTCTTTTTCATTTTATACAACTTACTGAGTGCCTGGGCAGCAGTTATTCTTCTACGGTAGTCCTTGTTTAACAACCTCTTCACAAAGTCACGTGCATCGGAAGACAAAGAGGGCCATGGTGCATCCTCAAAATTAGGTTCTGCCTTCAAAACAGTTCGAAATATACCAGATTCTGTACGTGCCCAGAAAGGACGACTTCCACAGAGAATAATATATGCAATAACACCAATACTCCACATGTCTGCCTCAGTTCCATAGGATCTATGTAAAACTTCAGGGGCAACGTAGTAAGCACTGCCCACAATGTCATTCAACCTTTCATCTGAACGTGGCCAGGGCCAGCCAGCAAAACAATGGAATTAATCAAAAGGAAATAGTACAACATTATGTTAAAAGGGATAAAATCATTATAATTTCTCGGTATAGTTAATGTAAAAAAGGCAAAAATCATTTCAATTTCTAGCTTCACAGGGTCATACCTGGTTTGACAAAATCTGACAAGCCGAAGTCAATGACCTTCAAGGGGGATTTTTCCTCTTTGGAACTGAAAAGAAAATTCTGTAACATAGAAGACATCAGAAATACATTATATCTGAAGAAAATTTTGCTTCAGAAAAAAGTTGCAAGTAATACTCCATGAAAATATTAACTTAATCACTTGATAATAGAATCCTAGCACCAATTGCCTCATTTAACAGAAAAAAATGGCCATAAATTACCATACGAGGAGTTTGAATATTACCTCTGGTTTGAGATCTCGGTGAACTACACCTTGCAGATGGCAAACTGATACAACACTTAGGATTTGTGTAATTACTGCCTTAGCATCTTCTTCATTGTACTTTCCACCCCTGAAGACAGCAGCATGACATTAATTCTAGTAGTATTATTCTTTATTGTATATGATGCAGTTTACAAGAGCTATTCAAAGATAAAGCACCTTGAGAGTATCCTGTCTAATAGCTCCCCTCCTTTGCATAGCCTGAAGGATAATGAATGGTGTGTTTATCAATCAGAATAGAGAAATGATTAAATAATATGTGAGCCAAAAGAAAAGGCTAAGATAGAAAAATAAAATAAAATGGGGAAGACAGAATTGATGTCTAACCTTCTCCTACAGGCCAAGAATACCACAAAAGTTAAAATTGGAGGAAATGAGACATGCAATTCCAATTGGCATGCAATTAAATTAGGTGGGGTAACTGAGATTCCACAAGTTACATACATTGGTACAAGGGCAACATTTTTATCCGTATGTTGAAGTTTAAAGGTCAAGAAACTTGCAGCTATTGACATTTATTTTTTTTTGAAAAAGGACAAGGTAGATTACCGGAAGTCGGTAATCATCCAAGAAATTGTATTAACAAAAATGGAACGGATTTTCAGGTTTGATAGCCAAAAACCAGAAAAATAAAAAACCTCCCTAAAAATATTCTCCACCCATTGTGTTGCAGCCATAAACAACATAAAATAGCAGCAGCCACAATCCACCTTGCTGTGTCAACACACATGATTTCTGAAGGAGACCCAGAAATTATCTGCTGAAGAAATATCCGCCGTATGAAGCCTGAAAACTTGCCACACTTGTCTGCCAATCTCTCAGAAAAAAAATTATTGTGGGATATCCTCATCTGCATCATGGCAAAGAGAGCACCTCACATCCAAATCTGCAGACCAAGTTCTTAAACATTTCGTTACGATCTTCCCTCTCCTAAGAAACTACAAAAAAATCTCAATCTTCAGCGGCAGCTTCAATTTCCAAAGTATTGCACAATCAGAGTTGATCTCACTTAATTGAGGTGCAGCAGAGCAAATTTTATTATATGCTCTACAGATGGTGGAGAATCCATGTCTCCAAATCATCTTGTCACGCTCACTTGGGAGGAAGATGTTAGTCAGAAATTGAAGACAACAGCTGCTGAAACTCTGAAAAAGTTGCCTCAGACAGACCTGATGGGAGGATCAGATTCCAAGATCTTGACAAATTATCCCCAACATTGGAGACGGCTTCAATTTTGTTGCTGACCAGTTGGAACAGATGTGGGAAAAGGTTCACAAAAACACCATTACCAGTCCAATCATCCTTCCAAAACCTGAAGCAATCTCCCTTATCCAGGACAAGAGAAAAATCCAACGCAAACTCCTGTAGAATCAGCACTATAGATCTCCAGAAGGCAGAATCCCCACGTCTCACCACCGGTCTCTCAAGCAGAATCATGTTAGATCCATACGAGTCCTGCAGCAAGCTGGTCCACATAGAATTAACACCAGAGACCATTTTAAATATCCATTTGAGTAACAAAGCCTTGTTGAAAACTTCAAGTTGACGTATCCCCAAACCACCCTCTTTTTTTGGCCAACACAGATCATTCCAAGCAACCAATTGCAGAAAACTCCCCTCGGAATCAGGTCCCTCCCAGAAAAATCTTTTGCAAGCAATCTCCAACTTTTTTAACACTTTTTTCAGTGGTTTGAAAGCATATAAAAATAGAAAACCAGTATGGGTGACGACAGATTTGAGAAGCACCAAATGCCCACCCCTAGACAATAGTTTCCCACTACAAGATGATAACCTGCTCGTAAAATGCTCCAATAACAGATTCCAATCCAACGCCAAAAGCCATTTTCCCCTACGCAGGAGACCCAAATATCTGATTGACAAATGCACTAGCGGTGAATCCAAAGTGTTTTTAATTTCCACCACATTACCATCCAAATTGAACACGACACACATGGACTTCATCCCATTAATTCTCAAACCTAAAATCTCCACGAAAATCCTAACCAAAAAGCAGAGGTGTTCTCCCTCAATAAGATCCCCTTCTATAAAGAAAATAAAGGATTCCCGCAAAACCTGATGAAAGCTAATTGTATTGGACTAATGATCCCGAGCAAAACTTCCCTCAATCTATTATCTAACACCTTTGCAACCAGCAAATGGGAGGCATTGGAGAGAACACTAGACCTAAACTTGTCAATCATATCTGCACCAGGTCACTTTGGCAACAAGAACAAATAAAATCTATTCAATCTGTCGAAGCCTCTATTCTCACCGAAGAACTCCCAAATCATGGCCATCAACATCAGGACTCACAATCTCCCACAGCTCTATAAAAACAAACAAACCTGCAAACCATCGGGACCAAGGGAACCCTCCACCTTAAGACCACACAAGGCCCCCAAAACCTCCTCTAAAATTGCCTTAACAAGAACTCTCTTCATATCCTCATCTAAAATAGGCATATCCAACCTCCCCAACTACCAGTCTCCAACAGGTCGTCCCCTAGTGAAAGCGTAGAAGTGACTACAAACCACCTCGCAAATCTACAACCTCTAATCAAGAATAGAGTCTTCAAACCAGAGAGAATTAATCATATTGGACTTCCTTCTAACGCACACTAGCAAGTGGAAAAATCTCGAGTTAGAACCACCCTCCCCAAGCCACAATTGCCTCGACTTTTATCTCCAATCCATTTCTTTCTTCAAATCCTCCTCCGGTATAATGGTCCGCAACCTTTTACACTCGGGCCTTTTACCCATAGACAAAGGCTCAAGTTGCTCAACCTCCTCCTTCCTATCAAGGCTGTTGATAGCCTACAAAGCCAACCCTCCTCTTTTCCCACCATACCACCAGATCCCACTTCAACTCAATCAAAGCCAATCTAATACACCAGATTTTACTGACAAAAGTGCGAGCAGCCAACGTAGAGATAGGAACCCCCAACCACTTCTCACGAACAAAACCCTTGAAACATGGTTCCTTCAACCAAGATTTTTGAAACTTGAAGTACGCCGAATAAAACAAACCTTTGTTGTTGTCCCAAAGGAGAGGAGTATGGCTTGGGAAGGGTTTGTCCATCACCCTCACATCTACCTCCTAAAATGCCTCTGCTAAAGGTACATTACAAACAAATCTATCGATTCTCGATGCTGCCCTTGAACCATTCCTCCAAGTATAATGTACCCTAGACACCGACAAATCCATAAGGTCCAAATCCTCCATTGCCTTCTGGAATTCCAGAGTAGACCTATCACATCTCCCATCTGATCTATCAAGAGATGACAACATTACATTGAAACCACCACCAATCAGCCAAGGCCCTCCATCAACCACCCCCGATGCTTGTGCAATCTCATCCCAAAACTGAGGTTAGGAAGCCTCATCATAAGGACTACATACGCACGAAACAAACAAAGCAAATCCATCATACTTTCTCATAAACGAACTTGTAATTATGCGGGTGGAAATGAAAGAAGAATTTAACTCTAGTAGATCACTATTCCACATCATCACAAGACCCCTAGACCTTTCCACCACCTTCACCTTCAAGAGATCAATGCAACGGTCCCCACAAAGACTTCTCCTTAGCTGCGAATCCATAAGATCAAGGTGTGTCTCCTGCAACAAAACACAATCAGCCCTCCACTCCGCAAGGTATCGCCTCAAGATCTCTGTGCCTCATTACGAAAACCTCGAGCATTCCACGACAAGACTTTAACCATCAAACTTCACGCTCCTCCCTCCCTTGTTAATCTTCTTAACATCTAGAACTTTTGCAACATGAAAATCAACATTTTTCCAAGACTTACCTCCTTTGGAAGCTTCCTCGTGCACCATCTTTTCTTATGAATCATCTTCCTCTTGTAACACAAATTGAAAAGTAATTTATGCTTCTGCTGCACCACTTTTGTTGATCTAGAAGACCTACAAGTGGATGAAGATCATTTGAGAATGTCCTTCCCATTTCTCTTCCAAGCCCCCCTACCATTAGAGACAATTCTTGCATTCTCTTCCTTCAACCAAGTATCAAAACTACTACCACGTGTTGGATTGTGCAAAACTCCTAAAGATTCATCACCCAGGCCCTACTGCATGGGAAACACCACCGCTCTAGACATCTCAATCCCCACCAACTCCATCATACCGGGAAGAATGCGTGAAGGCTACTCACATTTAGCATCGTTGTAGCAAGCAAAACAAAAATCGACGCAAAAACTGAAGGTGATGTCGCTTGGACCTGCAAGGAATCAAACGACGCAGAGCCCAAACCCAATGCAAAAGGGGGTTCAAGCAAGTTAGAAGAGCAAGATAAATGGGATTCGAACTCACCATTCCTAGAATCGAAATCAAATCCAGAAGCCACCTGCTAAGTGCACAACTCCCTTATTCAGCACTCCATTCCCCTTTAAGACAGCTAACGCCGCTTTGTTTTCCAAATAAGGAAAACCATCCCTCTCGAAATCAAAAGTGTTAGGAAAATTGATTGGAATTGCAACTGCCCTCGATTCAAAAACTTCCAGCTGGCACTTGGAAATTGGGCGCTAAGTGAGTCTCTTCCACCTCATCGGTGTTGTCTCCTAGACTTATAAGGAATCAGACAGCAACACAAAGCCCAAATCAGGTGCAAAAGGGGGTTCAATCAGGTTAAAAGGGCGAAGTAAATTGGACCTGAACTCACCACGCCTAGATCTAAGTTCAGATCCGAAAGACACCTGCTAAGAGCGCAATTAATTCCCTCAATGTCCCATTCCCCGCCAAGTCTGCTAACGATGCTTTGTTTTCCAAACAAGGAAAACCACCTCCCTCGAAATCAGGAGAATTAGGCAATTTGGTTGAAATCGCAATTGTCCTCAATTTAAACAATTTCAACTGGCGCTTGGAAACCAGGCTCCAAACAAGCCTATGCCCCCTCGTCGCCAGAGAAGATAAGCCAAATCCAACGACAACCACCATTGCAACGTTTGTGCCCCACTGCACAATGACGACATCAACCTCCTCGAATAAGATAACCCAAGCACAACCACCATTACGCAAAACAACCTTCTTAAGAATCACTTGACTCACGAGCAATTCTCCTTTAGCCACAATTGATGAAGCATCACCTTCGAAGAGCCCAATACCGTGACACCTTTTGATTTGAGCAAAAGACACACAAATCACTCCAACTACCTCGAACCCTAAATGAAGGCCGTAAAGGCACCCTCTCCTCAATTGCACCCACATACAAACCCGACAGCCTCCATTTAAATGCAAACATCACCAAAACGTCTCCCCGATCTTCAGCAAATCAACATTAGACTCTAATAACCTAAAGAGAATCAACTTCTTCGAGAGCGCCACAACCTTACAATCCTTCAACACAAACCCCACCTTAGAAAGCATAGAGCATAACTCAACTACATTGGCCATCTCCTTAATGAAATCACCAATCAAGGAAAATCGTAGCATAGAATTGATAACCTTCACCATAGGTGACCATGAAGCTTCCCAACTCCAAAGGAGGAGGGTCGTAAGGTGGTGGTGGAAGCTCCTTCTCACCGTCCTTCCCACCGGAAGAGCCTTTCTCATTGGACATGACGTCCACCGATTGCCACAACCCTTTCAAAGCAGACAAACCACAAGATCATGACAATCCTAAGCGAAATGACCTCTCACTCGAAACTTGTAGCAAATCAAATCTTGAGAGCAATGAAGAAAGAACCTTCCTCCATCGCCCCCTACCCTCCAGCCTCTCTCAACTCTCATACCCTCCCATTTCTCTGATCTAAGGGCCTTCTGCTGCTATTGACATATTGAACACAACATAAACATAACGCGATCATCATTCACTTTTGCAACACCTATTGATCATTAAAGAAACAATCATGTACCTGGTACAATCAAGTAGCTTCGGGAGAAACCAAATTTACAGGCAAGCCGTAATCATATTCAAAAAAGCAATGTCCTCAATCTAGTTTTCTAACAGGGACCAAAAAATATAACCCCAAGAGTTTCAGATAATCAATGAATGTGCTTGTCATGCTTCTCTGTTTAACGCAAAGTTTCTGTTCATCCACAATCTTTTTTTTTTTTTTTGAAGTGTTCATCCACAATCTTAATATTCATCAAATCAAGTATAGTAACGAAAACTCAAGAATCATAGAATCAAGAAAGGCACAAGAAGCATTGGTCTACGTGGAAAAGTCTCGCAATAGAGGGAAAATATTCTTGGCGGTCTGTTGCTCTTTGTCAAGAGGATACTTTGTTGTATTGAAAGCACAACCCTTAGACACATAAATAGGAAGGGTACCTGGTAAAATACAAAGACATTCTACTTAAACAACAAATGAAAAAATATTAAACACAGATACAAGGAATAATGTGTCAAACACTCTCCCTCAAGTTGGAGCATAGATGTCAATCATGCTCAGCTTGGAACATCTCTCAAAGAAAGACTGAGGAAGTACCTTTGTAAACATGTCTGCAGCCTGCTCATCTGAAGCAACATGTAAAGTGTGAATGTCGCCCCTCTAGATCATGTCTCTAGTATAGTGACAATCCACCTCGACATACTTTGTTCTCTCATGTAAAGCTGGGTTACTGGCAATGAATGTGACAACTTAACCATCACACTTCATCTTCATAGAACCAACAACAAAGACCTGAAGGTCTATAAGTACCAACTTGATCCACATCAGCTCTGTAATTGCTTGCGCCATAGCACAATACTCAAATTCTGCACTGAATCTGGCAACTATGATTTGCTTCTTACTCCTCCAAGTAACTAGATTTCCATGCACAAAGGTCCATAATTTAGACATAGATTTTCTATCATTAAGACACCTAACATAATATGCATTAGTATATGTCATGACTCCTAAGGTACCTGTTGGGATCGAAAGGAATTAGTTCTATTAGAGAGACCCTATGCATCTTTATATAGAGAGAGGCACTAGAGGGGAGATTACAGGAGTACCCATTCACCTTACATCAAAATAAAAAGAAACCCATTACATATAACTCAAACATGCTGGAGCATAAACATAAAGCATGCTCAACTTGGTACAAATATAATGTAATCTCTTCTTGAAAAGTTCTTTAGTGAAAACATCTGCTCGTTCGTCTTCAGTACCGATATAAGGTGTACAAATCTTCTTAGCTAGAATAGCCTCTCTGATGAAGTAACAGTCCACTTCAATATGCTTGGTCCTCTCATGAAAAATAGGGTTATTTGCAATAACTGTGGTAGCTTTGTTGTCACAGTGCATCAGAACAGAATCAAGTACCTTCACTCCAAAGTCTTCTAGAACGGAACAAACCCAGAGTAACTCACAGATAGTCTAAGACATGGCCCTGTGTTCTGATTCAGCACTCGATCTAGATACCAATGCCTATTTTTTGCTTCTCCAAGTACCAGATTACCTCCAACAAATGTGCAGTATCTTGCAGTGAACTTCATATCCTCATGAACACCCGCATAGTCTGCGTCTGAGTACCCACACACATCCAAGTGCCCATTGTCTTTGAAAAGAAATTCCTTTCTAGGTGCACTTTTCAGGTACCTGAGAATCTGGCAAACACCATCCCAGTGGATTCCCTTGGTGACTGCATAAATTGGCTTAATCTTCCAACTGCAAAGACAACATCAGGATGAGTAACAGTCAGATACAGTAATTTACCAATCACTACACGATATCTGCTGACATCTTACAGTAGTAGGCTATCATCATCTACAATAGGCAAGGGCACGTCCATGGGCACATATGCCGACTTACACACCAGCATACTCATGTCTCTTAGCATGTCAAGAACAAACTTGAGTTGGGAAAGCACAAGTCCTATATGCTGCACCTCAATACCAAGGAAGCAGTTGATAGGACCTAGATCTTTGGTAACAAAGTGTGACTGTAGCATCTTCATTTCCTCTATGCCCTATTTGTCACTGCCAGTCAAAAGCATGTCATTCACATATACCACTAGTATGACGAAGTCTGTCTGTTTATGCAATGTAAAGATAGAATGATCTGCCAACGACCTGGTGAAGCCATAATCTTGGATCACCTTGCAGAATCTTTCAAACCAAGCTCTAAGGCTCTGTTTTAATCCATAGATAGCTTTCTTCAGTCTACACACCTTCTGACACTCTCCCTGAATAGGGAAGCTAGATTATTGCTTCATGTAGACTTCCTCCTCCAAATCATTATATAGAAAGGCATTTTTGATATCCAACTGATATACGGTCCAATGTTTGTTGATAGCAAGAGAAAGAAACATCCAGACTAAATTAAGACGAACAACCAGGGAGGTCTCAAAGTAGTCAACCTCGAATGTCTGAATACATCCTTTAGCCACCAAGCGTGCTTTGTACCGATCCGCAATGCCACCAAGCCAACATTTGAGGGTGAACACCCCTCTACACCCCACAATAGTAGCTCCTTGGGGTAGATCAACCAGATCCCATGTGCCATGAGACTGTAAAGCTGCCATGAGACTGTAGATCTCCTCCTCCATTGCCAATGTCCAAGACGAATCTAGGAAGGCCTCATGATGATCTTGAGGTACTTACATGCTATCAATGGCCAGGGAAAACTGGTGTCCAACTGGAGACAAGCTATCAAGAGACATAAACTGAGACAGAGTATTTGATACAAGAACGTAGAGCCTTCCTTTGGGTAAGAGGAAGATCCAGAGTAGTGTCCTCAGTAATAGGAGTTACATGGTCCTCAAACAAGTCATCAACAACTGATGAGGATTGAGCAGAGACAATAAACAGTGGTTTATCCATCTGAGGAATATCATGGGTCCTGTGTTGGAAGTGTTTAGGGAAGGTATCCGTATCAAGAATCTCAGGACGATGCGGAAAAGGACCTGGATCAAGTTGAGTAGTCCTGGGTATAGGTGGCTCAGTGGACATAGAAAGGGGAACCTTATTTGATGGCTCAGTAGATTCCTCCCCCTATTTTTTGTAATATGGTATCTCCTAAAAAAGAGTGACATCAACAAAAACATAAAATCTCTGTGAAACAAGATCATAGCATCTGTACTCTTTCTAGGTCCTAAAATAATCCAGAAAAATACATTTCACAGACTGAGGAGAAATCTTATCCACTGTATGGAAGTGGACCAAAACACACAGCCAAAAACGATAGGAGTAACTGAAAACATATCCTTGTCAGAAAACAACAAAGAATACAAAGTTTTGCCCCTAAGACAGAGGAGCAAACTCTGTTTACCAAATAGGTAGCAGTAAGAATAGCATCAGCCCAAAATTGTGAACGTTCATGTGAAACATGATAGAATGGGCTACATCAAGTGTTGAAGCTTACGTTCAGCAACCCCATTTTGTTGGAAGGTGTGAACGCAAGTAGTCTAGTGAACAATACCCAATAATTTAAGGAAAGCATCAATCCTAGTATTAAAAAATTCCAATCCATTATCACTCTGAAAAATCGTAACGAGTCTTTATTTCCAAAATAAAATTTTTGACAATATCAAAGGCTTCTGATTTTTCTTTCATCATAAAAGTCCAGGACATCGTGGTATGATCATCCACAAGAATAAGAAAAAATCAAAATCCTCTAACACTCTTGACCCTATAAGAGACCCAAATATCAGCATGCACAAGAGCAAAAATAGACTCAGCTTTTTTATTATTTGGTTGAAAAGAAGACCTATAATGTTTTCCTAACTGACAGGCTTCAGACCTCAAAACCTCAGGAAAAGACAACGCAGGAAACTAACGATGAAAAACATGAAGGCTAGGATGACCAAGTCTCAAATGCCACTGGAAAGCAATGGCACACACAGTATTACTACTGGAAAGAGGAATATGCAGGTAGTAGAGTCCGTTCTGCTCAAGTCCTCCCCCAATTTGCTTCATTGTCGTCTAGAGGTCCTGTAAAAGAAAACACTGATCATAAAAAATAGCCCTGCATCTCAAATCTCTGGTAATTTGACTAATAGATATCAAATTAAGTGAAAATTTAGGAGCATGCAAGACGTTAGAAAGAGGCAAGGTGTTAAAGATAGAGATATTTCCAAGCCTAGTTGCAAGCGACAAACCCCTATCAGCCACTTTGACCTGAAAAAGTGTGACAAGGTTCCAAAGAGACGAAAAAAGTGTACTATCACCAATAATGTGGGAGGAGGCACAGAAATCTACAATCCAGACAAGAGCTTAGGATTAAACTGACATGGCAAAAGTACCTGCAAACCTCTACACAGAGGCAAAAGTAGATCCCTGAGATGCTATGATTAGCTCGTAATCAACCCTAGAAACAATGATCTGGTTGTCATCCTCCTGCACTTGGGTAGGCTCCTCTGCAGACACTTGATGAGCATGTGGATTCATATCCTATGGGTAATCATACTTCACCCAGCATCGGTCCACTATGTATCCATTCTTGTGACAATGCTCACCGAAAAAAGAACTCTGACCACGACCACGTCCACATGCACCACCACCACGAGCTCTGCCACCTCTTCCCCCTAAGTTTCCTCTACCACGACCAATAGCAACTATGGCAGAGGCATCAATAGTGGGGATGGGATCCGAGGTGGCAAGCCTGGAAAGACAAGCATAGATCTACTCCGGTATCAGGATCTTATCCATTGTCATGAACTGATCCTTGACAGCCTTGTACTCGAAGCCAAGACCCAGCAACAGCTGAGTGGAGCGAATAGCTTCTCTCTGCTTGACTATAATTGCAGCGTCTATAGAAATAGGTTGGTACACATCTGCTCGTCCCACAGATTCCGCATAGTGCCATAATATTCGGACGACATGGTGCCTTTCCGAAGATTGTGAATATCCTCCACAACACAGTATAGTCTAGTAATATTACTTTTATGAGAGTGTATCTCATGAAGTACTTCCCACATTCTTTTGGCTGAAGCATGAGCCATCACCTGCTTGGCTATGGTCTGGGTGACGCTGTTGAGAAGGCAAGTAGTCACCCAATTGGCAGACTTAACAGCATAAACAACATCAGGCAAGATATACTTCTTTTTGTTGGATTCCACAAACCGAGAGGTGGACCAGAGCAAGATGTTGGATCCATCCAACTTGATCGATGTCTCCTGCATGTGAGAGGGAATGCTTGTGACAGAGTTCTTCCCCATCAAGTCACTCACTTGTCTTTCTAATCCCCCATGATGTGTGGAGTCGAGATCATGAAGTATCGCTGACTTAGGATCTGAAAATCAAATCATGAGACCATGAGATCTGAAAGAGTCGAATTTCATATCAACAAAACGCATTCCAACAGATTTTGCACACACTAAGGCAAAGAAGAGGCCCGAGTGGTTCTTTACAATGGCAGATCACCTGAAAAGGCCTCGACAACGGCGTGGAGGTGATCAGAAGCGTGAGGCGACTGCGCTGCGGAGCTAGATCTCCGGTGGCGACACCGTAGAGGCATAAGGCAGCAACGCTAGGGGCCTGAGGGGGACCTGCGACGCAACTGCAAGTGATAGGGAGGCCAACGTGCCTCGTTACTGCAATGCTACTAGCCTAGGTGGTCGGCAACGTCGCTGAGGAAAAGTCAAGGTTTTGGTGGGAGGGAAGGGAGGCTAGGGTTTTGGTCAAATACCAAAGGCCCAATTTAGGACCGCTGCTCTGATACCATGTTAGGTCTGAAAGGAATTAGTTCTATTAGAGAGGTCTTGTGCCCCTT
Organism: Thalassia testudinum; assembly: GCA_037157565.1. Taxonomy (NCBI): domain Eukaryota; kingdom Viridiplantae; phylum Streptophyta; class Magnoliopsida; order Alismatales; family Hydrocharitaceae; genus Thalassia; species Thalassia testudinum. The sequence continues at coordinate 4,337,551 of JAZHRO010000062.1, read as the reverse complement.
TATATAGAGAGGCACTAGAGGGGAGATTACAGGAGTACCCCTTCACCTTACACCGAAATAAAAAGAAACCCATTACATATAACTCCACAGTACGCATTCGAGAAAAGAAAAGCCCCTTACCAAGGGCAAACTTCAGATATCTCAATATCATGATAGTCACTTCCCAATGTACCCTGTGGGGTTGATCCATGAATTGGCTTATTTTACTCATAGCAAGTGTAATGTTTGGTCGTGTGTTACTAGATCTCTAAAGGGTCTTGCATCAACCAACTCAGAACTCTCCTTGTAGAGGTGTATGCTAGGATCCATAGGGATCGATGTTTGCTTTGCTCCGAACATGCCAGTTTCCTGGAGCAATTCTAAGACATACTTCCTTTAAGACATGGGTACTCCTTTGTTGTTCCAAGCAACTTCAATGCCAAAGAAGTACTTGAGTAAGCCCAGATCTTTAATAACAAAATGTTGTTGCAAAAATTTCTTGATGGTAGCAATCCCATCTATGTCATCCTCGGTCAAAATAATATCATCAACATAGACTAACATTACAACCCTTCCACTTACTATCATACGAACAAACAGAGTGATCCACTGCAGACCTTTTAAAACTAATTTACCCTACTACATCAGACATTTTTTAGAACCATGCCCTTAGACTCTATTTCAGGACATAGATGGCCTTGTGAAGTCTGTAGACCTTGGTACACTCCCCTTGAACCTCAAAACTCGAAGGTTGTATATATAGTTCATCAAGATTGCCATAAAGAAGGCATTCTTGACATCTAGTTGATAAACCCCCAATCCAAATGGATAGCAATGGAGAATGCAAATAGTAAGAAGCCACGCCACTGTAGAAAAGGTGTCAAAGTAATCAATCCTATAAGTTTAGGTGTATCCTTTGGCAACCAAGTGGACTCTACATCGTTCCACTAACCAATCTAGTTGATACTTAATTGTGAAAACCCAATGATAGCCAACAATTTTTAGATTTGGTGGAGGATCAACCAATGTTCATGTGCCCCTAGAACATAATGTAATCATTTCTTCTTCTATGACATGCTTCCACAATTGATCACTAAGTGCCAAGTGATGAGTGGAAGGTATTTGAATAGCTGAGATAGCAAAGGTGAACTACTAATGCTCAGGAGATAAGCGAGCCAGAGAAACATGCCAAGATAGTGCAAGACCTGGTCCCCCTTCTCAGGGCAATAGGAAGGTCAGATGTCAGCATCCTCAACAATATCAAGAGAGGAATCTGGAGTCTCAGAGTCATCTGGAATACCTGTCCAATCAGGGCTAGAAACCACATCAATCTCAAGGTGAATAGGAATTACCTCAAAGGCAGGTGGACAGAGGCGTAGGAGGGGGAGGCTCTAGTTGCTTTCCATTATGGGTTTGCAAGTATATATCAAAGGAAATGTACCATTCTGCTCTTCAGTCAGTGTTACTAGTTGTTTAGGGTTAGGAATCTAAATAGAGAGGTGAGCCTCCACCTCTGCAGAGGAAACCTCCAGTCGAGACCTGGTAGACGAATAATAAGGAATGGACTCAAAGAATGAGACATCACGTTAACATAGTATCGTTGCCCAATCGGATCATAACACCTATATCCTTTCTAGGTCCAAGAATATCCTATGAATATACACTTGATGGATATGGGGGATAATTTATCCTTGCTGGGTCCATGTATGTGGACAAAAGAGACACGCCCAAAGACCTTAGGAGCGACACTAAACAAGTCCTTGTTAGGATCTAACCTAACGTAAGGGATCCCTTCCTCCAGAATAGTAGAAGGCATGCGATTGATCAAATAATAGGTTGTGAGAACTGCATCCCATCGCCCCAGTAGGATGCTAACACATGATTCTGGATAAGAAGGGTCCGAGAAACATCTAGAATATGCCAGTGTTTCCTCTCAGCCACCCTATTTTGCTAAGAGATATAAAGGTAGCTAGTTTTGGTGGATAATCCCTTGATCTTGGAAGACACCACGAAGCATAGAACAGAATTCAAGGGCATCATTAGTGTGAACAACCTTCACATAAGCATTAAATTGATTTCTTATTTCTACCAAAAAATGCTTGATAACAAGCCCCACCTCAGACATAGACTAAAGTAAAAAGACCTACAAGAGACGTGAAAAGTCATTAACCCACAAAATAAAAGCGATGGCCTACCTGATTAGGAGATCGACTAGGGCCCCAAACATCAACATGAAGAAAATGTAATAAAGACTCATAACAACTCCCCTGTCGACTTGGAAAAGAGCTCCCATGGTGCTTTCCAAGCTTGCAAGTCTCACACTGAATGATAGCAGTAGGTAGGATATGGAGAATGACTCTTCTCAACTTCTGTAATGGGAGATGACCAAACCACAGGTGCCACAACTAAGTTGATGCTCCTTTAGATGATGTCACTACATGGCCAGCACATAGAGTCTACTCCAGGTGGTAGACCCCCCTTTCCTCATGACTACAGCCAATCACCTGCCCCGTCAGTATATCCTGAAACACAAGATGTGGCATCAAAAATAGCACAGTAATGAAGTTCCTTGGTAATATGGTTGACCGAAAGCAAATTTAATGGGAAATCAGGAGCATGCAAAGCATGATGAAGTCTAAAGAAGCAATGTGAATGTCCCCTTGATTCGTAATAGGGGAGCTTCTACCATTAGCAACCACAATGGTTCTACCAGAAGTGTCTAATTGCAGACGGGTGAACTGTTGTGCCTTGCCACAGATGTGGCGAGAAGCACTAGAGTTTACAAGCCAATCTGTGCATGCCCTAAAGGGATGGGAAGCGAGGTAGATACCTGATGTCGTGGCAACTGCAGTGGTATCTCCATGCCCAAAGGTGGAGGCCTAAGAACTAGACGAGATATGTGAGATCCTCTAGACTAAATTATCAAACTCAGCCCAGGTGATAGGAGCTTGCTCAAGAGTCACCTCTAATCCAACTGCAGCCTGATGAGCATTAAAAGCCCCCCCCATGCTTGGTTCAACACAACTCTTCCACATGCCCAAATTGACCACAACATGTGCATTGAGATTTGTTGCACCCTTAGTATGCCTGCACCCATGCCAACGAGTCAATGGACCAACTCCTCATCCTCTGCCAAGGGTGATAGTCATGGTAGAGGTATGTTCCACCTACCTAACAGACGAAAGGAAGACATCCAGCTTGCTCAACCTATTATAAGCCTCCTTTATGGTGAGAATCTCAGGTAGCATCAACATCTGTGACCAAGCAGCTTCATATGAAGGATCCAGACCAACAAGAAAGTAGCCCACAATGGTTTGGGCCTTGTAGAATTTCTATGACTCACACAAGCACATAGGTATATATGCATTCAGCCTCTCAAAGGCAGACTTGAGGCAAGAGAAATACTGAGCCAGAGATAACCCCTCTTGCCTCATGTGGGCAATTTCATGATGAAGCTGCAATATCTTGGTTGCATTTTTGTCCAGGGAGTAGGTGTGACGAAGGACTTCCCACATCTCTTTAGCAATCTTGTAATACATTATCTTCGTTGCAATGTGTTGAACTGTAGTGTTCATAATCCATGCCCTGATCATGGCATTGTCTTTCTTCCACATCACATACTTCCCAACCTTCTCGGTGGGCTATATCTCTGTATGTGTTCCTTATCGTGACCTTCAAACACATTGAGGATTGACTAGGCCCATAAAGCATAGTTTGGCTCATGAAACTTAACGATTGGGCCACATAAGGGGTTCTTGAACTCCCTTTGTCCTTCCCCACAAAAGGATGTATTAATAACTTCAAAGCCCTACCAACCGATTTAGGACTAGGAAATCCTACTTAAATCATCACAAGTATTGAAAACAATGCGGAAAAACCACCTTCAGACCTTTTGGCGACACTGCAATGAGTTGGTCGGACTCTAGCGATGCTTCGACAACTGTTCCAACCTTCGGTCAATTGCCACGTGGTTGTTGAGGTGAGTCTAAAGACCTTCGATTCCCTAACAACCCAAGGATCTACGCCTTAGAAGGGTTCTCGCCCAAATGGTCTGGGTGATGTCACTGAGGTCGTGGCCTCCTACCAGCGATAGGATAGCCATAGCCTCACCAGAGGCTGTCGATCCAACCAGCGACTGTTCAGTGACACCCGTTAGGTGGTGGCTCACCGATGGAAGCTTCTCCTCACTAGCGATGAGCCAACCAAGGTCCAACAGTAGTAGATGCTCCCCCATGATCGTGAACAAGAGTTGAGCACTATTCAACTCAAAGAGAAAATCGCACTAAATCGAAGGAGCGTGAATTTGAATCAATTGAGGTGGAGGAAAAAAGAAAGATATAGGAATCAAGGTGGGTATCGACACAGGCTTAGAGAAACGATACTTTGATGTATTGAAAGCAAAGCCCTAAGCACATATAAATAGGAAGACTGCCTGAGTAAAATACAAAGGCATCCTACTTAAGCAACAAGTGAAAAAATATCAAACACAAACTTAAGGAAAAGCATCTCGAACACTCCTCGAAGAACAAATAGGATACAAAAGCCACATATCAGATATGACACACCTCTTACAATATAAGACTAAAACACATGATTGGATTTAAGCAAGATCCCTTAACCAAGTAGTCCAATGGCTACATCTCCGAACACTCATGAAATACCTCTTGTTATAAAAAAGAAATCTTCACTCTCATAAACAGAGCACTATACTAACAAATGGTGCAACCACAATCATAACTCTCCTCTTGGCAAATGACAATAAAGTTGTTTGTCATCGATCCTTGTGCAAGTTCAGCAGCATGGAGCAGTGCTAAGCACTACCCTGCGCATGCCTAGCACCGCCTGTGTTGTAGTGATAGCAGCGCCACAATGTTGTAACCACAATGCCATAGTGCAAACTAGCACTTGGCAGCAGCGCAGCAGCGACGCATCATGCAATACGACCGCCCTTACGTACGAGCACTCAAACTTGGTCAGGTCTACATGTGTTCATGTGCATGTAAATTCTCCCCACATGATTCCTAGTGATTCTCTACCACCAGAGATGACTTTATGATACTCGTGACTCACTCCTATCTTATTTACTTCTCTAATGGGTCATGAATGATGTGATATCTCTCTACTATGATGAAGTGGATTCCCCCTCATCTATTGCTTGAGATCATCTCCCAACTCCTGCTTAGGGTAGTCTCCTACCGTTGCTTAGGATCGTTTCCCATTGTTATTATCGTGTCTGCATGCTACCTCCTTAGAGGATTCCTACTCGAATGGATCTCTACTATTGACACATTGGCCACATGTGACGACAATCCCTATGCTCAAGTCACTAGGGTTCAAACAAACCTACTATCTACTATTGTCTGCAATTGGGTGATCGATTTTGGTGCATCCACTCACTTTACTAGTGAAGTTAATTCCCTATATGAGACTAAACCAGCCAGAATGATCACCTTTGTGAAGCTGACAAATGGTACCTACTCTTTTGTGGCTGCAGTCAATGATATTCAATTCTCCTCTCAACTAAACTTGCCAGACACATTGTGTACCTAAGTTCCCTATGAACCTCTTATCTGTCAGCAAGTTGTGCAAGGATCTGAAGTGTCGCATTATATTTGACAAGCATCACTGCTATTTTTAGGATAGAAGTCCAATCAGATTATTGATAGTGTATATGAGAAGAATGGACTATATTATCTTGATATACCCACTCACTTTGCCCAAGCTACCTCTATCTCTACCGATCCCCTACTTTGGCATCGCCAACTTGGTCATCCATCCTTTGGAAAGATATGTTAAATGTTCCTGACCTGCCTTCATCTACCAGATTTGACTGCAAAGCTTGTCAACTAGATAAGCATCATTGATCTACTTTCCCTCCATGGGTTGAATAAATCACCCTTTCATCTGATACACTACAATGTTTGGGGATCGTCTCGTGTAACCAGTACTATAGGCCATAGATACTTTGCAGTGTTTGTTGATGACTTCAATTGATCGACATGAATATTTCTTTTGAAGGACCAATCTAAGAACCTTCATGTGGTGCAGCACTACTTTATTGAAGTGCATACCATCTACTCCATAACTATTAAAATTTTTCCATAATGATAACGCTATGGAATTCATGCAAAATGAGCTACAATCATTCTCCATCACCAATGGCATTGTGCATCAGACGTCTAGTGCATATACTTCTCGACAAAATGGTATTGCTAAGAGTAAGTTGAGACATATACTGGACATAGCTCGAACTCTTCATGTTTTCATGAAGATGCCAGAGCAATTTTGGGAATATGTTATACTCACTACGACTTATCTAATTAATCGAGTCCCTTCATCTCTCCTACATGGGAAGATTCCATTCCAGCTACTACATCCCAATGTGGATCATCCTTTTGCCTTGTCACTTCATGTGTTTGGATGTACATGCTTTGTACATGACTTTAAAAAGCAAGATGAGTTGTCTCCACGTGCCCTTAAGTGTATCTTTCTTGGCTACTCTCATACTCTAAAGGGATGCCAATGTTATGATCTGAGTAGTCGACGATACATTGTTACAATTAATGTTACCTTCTTTAAGAAGATTCATTTCTTCTCTAAAGAAGAAACCAATTTTTGAACTTGTAATCTGCCAACTACAGACATATCACAGACGAGACAAGGAATCAACTCTTGTTTCCTTGCCTGTTATGTTAGCTCCACCGAATGATAGTCTTACCACATCATTGCAAATGCCGAGTCAAAGTGAGGTGGGTGATAAGCCGTTTACTCTAACAAAGCAAGTTCGTTCCAACAAACTGCATCTTATCTTTCATTACACATCCAATGACCATTTGTATCCTTCTTTATCCAAAGCTCTATTCAATACTATGGTACCACGTGATTAATCGGAAGCCTCTTAGGATCCCCAATAGAAGGCTTCCATGGATGCTGAGATGAAGGCATTTACAACTCGAGGCAAATGGAAACTTGTGCCATGTCCACCTGGGGCAAATACTGTTGATTGCAAATGCCTATATATTGTGAAATACCTTGCAGATTGACAAATTCAAGCTAAGACTAGTGACCAAGGGATTCACACAGGCAAATGATGTAGATTACTTTGAGACCTTTTCTCTTGTAGCTCGGGTTGCCTCCATACGTATCATCCTCTTTGTTGCCATAAATAGTTATCGGCCATTATTTCAGTTGGATATCAAGAATGTCTTCCTTTATGGAGACTTGATTGAGGAAATATATATGTAGGAACCTCCTAGTTACGAGGTTGAGGGGGAGCATGTATGTAGATTGAGGAAAGTCATATATGGCTTTAAACAAAGCTCATGTGCCTGGTTCGAAAAATTGAGCACAAAGGTGATGAAGATGGACTTTAAGCAATCCACATCTGACCACTCTATCTTTATCAAGAAGGCTACCACTGGCATTGTCGTTCTTGCTGTGTAGGTTGATGACGTGGTTTTGACAAGAGATGATTGTGCAGGCATTCAAGAGGCAAAGACATTCTTGCAAAAGGTCTTTATTATAAAAGACCTAGAAGAACTACTGTATTTTTTAGCGATAGAGGCAATTAGAGAGGAACATGATCTGATGCTCTTTTAGCAAAAGTACATTCTTGAGATAGATGAGGATGCAGAACTCCATTGCCACCAAGCCCTTTGTTGTTCCTATCAAGCAAAGAAGGAAATACGGGGAGGCAAAAGATTCACCTTTCGAGGACATCTACAAGTATCAGAGCACTATGGGCAAGCTAATTATCCCTGACCATTACTTGCCCATATATCAACTTTGCAATCAGTAAGGTAAGTTAGTATATAGACACGCCATGTTACAGTCACTGGCATGATGTTTGTCTCATCCTAAAGAATCTGAAGGGGTCTCTAAGCAAAGGGCTGCACTGTAGAAACAATAGGCTTCTAGATCTATGTTTCTATCAAGGTCTGTCAAAGATAGGAATTCTACCACTAGCTAGGACATTTTTTTTGGAGGCAATCTTGTTTTATGACATAGCAAGAAGTAGACAATTGTTGCTTGGTCTAGTGCCGAAGCTGCGTATAAAGCAATGGCCCAAACTGCTTGTAAGGTGATGTTGATCACTTCCTGGATCTTGGGGTACAAGTAAAGAACCAAGTTCCTATGTTTTATGACAAGTCAATTATGTAAATTTCTTTCAATCTTGTCTTCCATAAGAAAACAAAGTACATTGAGATAGATTATCACTTCATACAAAATGTTGTGACAAAAGGAAGGATTGCTACCCCTCATGTGTTCTCTAAATTTCTAATGTGACAACTTAGGTTTGATGGATATCTACGCTTCAATTGGAGTACTAGAGTCTTAATATCATGTTATTTTCAATTTGAGGAGTATTAATCTTTGTATCATGTTATTTTTTGGATCTTGTGTTCTTTTTTTATTTTCCTAAAGGGCATGTACGTAAACTTTGCATCCTTACTCTCTAATTTAGAGAGGTTAAGGTTTCTTTTTGAGAATTGAAACCTCATTTTCCCTCACACTCAGAGAAATACTAGTGTGAACAATCCAAAAAAAGTTTCTTTGAACTCAACTGTGCAGGATCAGGGGTTGAAATCTCAAGCAGACAGTGACTAGCTCAAGGAGGCCCCACTGGATAGCTTAGGACTAAACTGAAAATTCCAAACTTCTGAGGGCAAATTCACGATTGTGAAACCGACTGATTTAAAAAATCTCAAGATATTGGGCTGAGAAAAAAATCAATAGTTTGGAGTTGCATGTGACTTCTGAAATTTTAGGGATAAATTGGAAATTATCAGAAGATCATGGACTAATACGGAATCAGAAAAATATGGACTGATTTGCATCACCATAAAAAAAAAAAAAACAAACCACTAGTTATTTACAAATTTCCTTTTGGCAGCTTTCTTCCATAAAGAATGATTAGATCTTGTCTCCACATGGAAACTGATTTAACAAAGTCCTATTCACTTCACAGCTTTGAACAGACCAAAGAAATAAGAAATGAGTCTTGAAACTGCTTTCCTTATCCCTCTTCAAAAGAACATTCTACCTTATCCACCATCTTCTGAGTCAGTTCTGACTATTTTTCAAACATGCTTACCATAGAAACCTTCTACACCTCTAGCCTTGGTACTGACAAGGGCCTGATATCACCATGTGAATTGAAACTATTAAGGAAGATGGTAGGGAACACCCATTGCAACGCATTTTGCAATGCATGTTGTAAAGAGGACATGTAATTGTCTGCTCTCCTTAAATCATGAGCTTAGTGGGTCCTATATTGTCACTCACCCCTCCAAAATCAAATATCATCAGTTATTTTTACATCTCAACCAAATATAGTGGGAGGTAAGTCACTATCAGAACAGCATCCTTCCAATAACTCTGCGGCACATTGTGATGAATCAATAATATACGGGTAACATCCAACAAGTGTATGTGCTTCCCCTCTACAATTACATTATGCCGTGAAGTGTAAGGATAGGTGGACAATCCCACGGGTCCTGTACTCTGGCGGTGCAGAACTCAAGGGCATTACCAATCCGCACAATCTTCATTGTTGCTAAATACTGTGTGCTGATCTCCAGAAGAAGTCTCTATACATCCTCCAACATCTGCCTTGCTCTTCAACAAGAGCACCCAAGTAGCTCTAGAGAAATCATCTACCACAACCAAGTAGTACCAGTGTCCCATCCTGTCTGAAACTTTGCTCGGTTCCCATACGCCCATATGCAGCAATTGAAATAATGACGAAGATCCAAGAGAAGTGCTAGTTGGAAAAGAGGACCGATAGTGCTTACCTAATTGGCAAGCATTACACTTATGGTAACAGCTGGGGAAATATGTGGTATCACAATCTTGAGGCGATCCAAAGACAAGTAGCCAAGACGAAAATGTCATTGTAGAACACTCTCACTGCCATACTGAGTAACTCCTGCAAATGGCTCTTGTCCCAAACAGTAAACGCCATTCTCCTTTGTACCTCTGACCACAATCCTCCTGATGAGCTTGTCCTGGATAATGCATTCAACATCATCGAAGATCACTCTACAATTGAGATCCTTCGTGATTCTACTCACGGACAATAGGCTAAGCGGGAATTCTGGCACATGCAACTCGCCAAACAGCTGGAAACTGGGGCTCACAAACACCTCCCTCTTACCCCCAACTGAGGTGTATCTATCATCAGCTACCTGTACAATTCTCCCTGGAGGAACGAACTGTAGCAAGCGGAGATAGGTCTGATCACCGCAGAGATGTTATGATGCACCAGAGTTGATCAACCACCATGCTCCATGGTGGCTCCTGTATTGCTCCTGGTGCACCATACTCACATACTCTGCTATTGATGTCAAACAGACCACATCCAGAGAAACAATGACAGATCTAAATTCCTGCATCAAACATCAATGTTCGAGGAATACACACCCTATAAGCCGAATACAATACCACAAGGGAATACACACCCCAAGAGTCATCCAATAAGGGGAATTGAGACCCTAACCATTCATCAATAAGGGGAATACACACCCCAAAATCAAACTGTTGAGAGAATTGAGTGGTTGTTTAGTGCGACATTGGAAAGTGTGGGCTTTGTGTGTAAGTGGTGGCCTATAAATAGGCATGTACTCTCATTTTACTTCGAGACGAAATACAGAGAAAATACACCCATTGGGCACTTCTCCTGTGATTTTCTCTCCGCTCCTCGTGAGTGGAGTTTTCACGTAAACCCAAACATTCCTATGATTGTCTTATTACCTTAATTTATGCTTCAGCATTATTTAAATATTTCAACTCAAACCATAGATCTAGGAAAAAATCATGCCACTGCTAGGAATCATCAATAGATATAAAGTCAGATGCGTTCAGACCTGTATCTTCGTGGAAAGCCCCCTCGGACGAGTGTTGGCCTAACCCGGGCGCCGGGAGAACACCCTAGACGACCCCAAGGGGACCTAGGTGTCTCTCTTCCTGCGATCTGGGGGGAAGTAGTGCTAGAAAGGGACTACCGACCCCTCACGCGCGTGGTACAGCCATTGCACGCTGCCTCCGACCGCTACACGTTGCGCCACAGATGGCTCTACATCGACGCTCACAACGCTTTGACGTCTACACGCCACCACAGTCGACGTTGCGCTGCTGTGCTCTGACGTCGCTTACGCTGGTCGAGTCACCCTCAAATAGCCCTCAGATGGGTCATCGTGCATAAATCAAGGCATGCACCGCCCTCGAACGTCACCCAGCATCTCGATGAGCTGCCGCCCTCAAGCACATCCCTGTGCGCACGTGCCACCGGTGGAGGAGAATTAGCGCCAATCGAGGAGAGAGGAGAAACGGGTTTGGTGGTAGGGTTTCAAAGGCCACAGGGGTGGGATACCTAGAGCCACGATCTAAGACCGATGCTCTGATACCAAGTGGGAGAATAAAATCCATTCACTTCATTATGGAAGCCCTACACTTCATAAAGAGACGAGGTGTGGGAAAATAAAACCATGATCTATAAGAAATAGATGATTTCTCGATCTATGGTAGGTGAAGTCCTACCATGTGCACTGCAAGGAACATATAACCTTTCACATGACAATGATGAATATCGTCAGTGATATTTTAAATGCACTGATGCATTCTATTGGTGAATCCTACCTGAGTGGAGGAAATGTATTCCCACACATCAGGGAGGCACGTGGCATAGTCCCCATTTTCGCATTGCAAAATGTGTTTCTTTACATTTTACCACCCTTTTGTTGTAACCATCTTGTTTACCTTCTAAAGGTTGACGGTATCACTACAAGTACTAGGCAAAACACCATGGGTTGCAAATCATGGCGAGCTAGAAACGGCCATGTATATTGCAAAGATATTGGCAAATGTTTAGTAACAGAAGTCCACATGGAATAAAGAATTGACTAACAAACAGCAACGCATATTTGGATGCAAAGAAGTTATGACAACGTTTTAACTGCCGTTATTGATGTAATGCCGATAAATTTTCAAGTCCATGCATCGAAGGTATGCTGTGGAAATGTCCGTGTTTCGACATCAGATTATCATTATCAATGACCCAAAAATTGTGTATCGACGTCACGCCGACAACATACCAACGTAGCTCGACAAATTTATTTAAATAATTAAAAATGCAAGCAAATCACAAATTACCAACTTAACTCTAAAAGGTTATGTAAGGGCATACATGTAAAAACACAAGTGTAGAATCAATACACAATCAAATAAAGTACTCTCTGCCAACTTAAAATTTGAAGTGATAATGATATATTATCAATAGACTTGTGATCTTAGGAAATTACCTAGCTAAGACATTCAACATTTAGAAAGTTAAAATATAAGCCTGTTTTGAATCATATAAGCCATTGAATATGTGCAAACCAATACCAACAACCACCTACACTCCCTTTTTAGTCTGCTTGTCGTGCAACATCGACCACCTTTACCTTCTTTGATGTCACTCGACCACTTGCAACCCTCTACTGCCGCCTTTTGTTGTCGTCAACCTTCTCCAACGCACACCTAACCGATAGCAGCAACATGTAGAAGCAACAAGGCATAAACAAAATATATATGAGTAAAATATCGAAGTTATCGAGAGTTTATCAACGTTATCAAGGTTATCAGCAACATTATCAACGGTACACCGGTAAATCAACAACCATTGCATTTTCCGAAAACTCCCGTTATCGCCAACATGTCGTAGGCAACTTGATCGTTGGATTACGAGCAAAAAGAAAACATCTAACTTAACATTGAAATGTTTTTACCAATTTTCCACATCCATTCAAACTCCAATTACAACATCGATTTTTGTTTCATTCTCTTTAGTCACAAAAAATCCAACGCACTTCTCATTGTGAAGGAGATTTCTATAATACAATCAGAAACATACAAAATGACTAGCCATCTTATCTCGATTGCTAGCCAATGAAATAAATTGAAAAGAAAAAAAAGAAAAAAACTTTGCAAACAAGATCCCAAATTCTCCATAAGTCATGAAATGGATAAACTCAAAGTATTACTTTGAATAAATAGTAAAACACACCTTGAGAATAATACGGCCAAGATTCCATGTTGAATAAAAAATATATATATATAATTGTAGCACCAAGAGAATCTCAGGATGCCATGATTCATGCCTTGCTTGAATTATGTATTTTTCATTTATTTGTAAGGGTGCGTTAGTTACCTTTTATTAGTCTCGGGATTATTTTGTAATTGTCCTTTTTTCTCTCTTTAAATAGAGAGAGGTAGGACCATTGTAATAATCTAAGGCCTTTCATTTTCTCCTACTTGATATCAGAGCATCGATGCCTTACATACCCCACCCAAATAAACCTCTAAGGCCTTTCATTTTCTCCTACTTGATATCAGAGCATCGATGCCTTACATACCCCACCCAAATAAACCTCCAAGACCTTGAGAATAATATGACCAAGATTCCATGTTGAATAAAAATATATATATAATCGCAACACCAAGAGAATCTCAAGATGCCATGATTCATGCCTTGCTTGAATGATGTATTTTTCATTCATTTGTAAGGGTGCGTTAGTTACCTTTTATCTGTCTCGGAATTATTTTGCAATTGTCCTTTTTTCTCTCTTTATATAAAGAGAGGTAGGACCCTTGTAATAATCTAAGGCCTTTCATTTTCTCCCACTTGATATCAGAGCATCGATGCCTTACATAACCTAGCAAGCAACCTCCGCAACCCAGCCACCGTTGCCACCTTTCCCAGCGTCGCTGCCACTAACCAGCGAAGAGTAGAGGAGGCGGCGGGGCAGCCAAGGGTGTCGCTGCTAGGTCCTCCAGCACCGCTTGGGAGGCTCTATGCTGATCGGAGGGGCCTATGTCACCTAAGGGGTTGTTGCTCAGTGCCTCCAGCTGGTCTCAGCATCACCCCGATGGTCTAGCATCGCCTAGATCGACCAAGGAGTGCCGCCTAGACATCCTAAGGGGCGTCGCCCAAGGCCTCTAATGCTACCCAGACCGCACCACCCAGGGGCCCTAATGCCACCCAAAGGCCGTTGCTACATCTGAGGGGCACCGCCTAGTCTCCAAGAGGTTGTTGCAGGGCTCCTGATCCGTTCTCAACAGATTCATGGTCTGAAACTCCATTTTCATATCATGATCGGGTAACTTCCTGATTTGTGTTTCAAAGGGCTTTGTTTTCATCTAGTGGGTGGTACAGGATAACAAGATAGCATCCTCTAGTTATAGTGGCTCCAGTTCATCCGAAGTCATGTCGGACACGTTTATGGACATCGGGGGATACAAGAGTCCGTTCTTTAGTCCCATGATTAAGTTCGATGAGACTAATTACTCATGGTAGTCCCAAATATTTCTGATGACCGTTAAGGATCATGGGAAGGAGCACATCCTAAGTCAGCCTAAACCCAAAGAGAAAACAGAAGCCAATGCTACATGAGATTGTGATAACGCTATGGTTTGTGCATGGATGATGAACTCAATGATACCTAGCATTGGCGATGAGATCGTGTACTATCCTATAGCCAAGAAGATGTAGGACTCACTTAATAAGACATACTCTCACGAGAAAAATTATGCTCGAATCTTCCAGATTTATCATGAGCTCTTCCATCTTCGTCAGGATGGGAAGACACTAGCTCAGTATTATTCTCAAGTGAAGGGGTTATTAGAGCGTCATAACTTCTATAGACTTGGATGTGCATGGTCCTCTTGGCGTGCTTTCAAGAGAGAGCTTGCAGTTTCTCTCTGGTCTGGGACCAAAGTATGTTGCTACACGGGACCAGATATTGACTATGACCAACCTGCCCACACTTAAGGACACATGCAATCAACTTAGCAAGATTACAATCACTACTGCTTCCCCTAAGACTGCAGGTCAGACTATTGCATTGGCTGCTTCTCATGGTTCTTGGAGAGGGGCCTCTTCTATCCGTGGTCATGGTCGTGAAAGAGGTACTGGAGGTTGTGGTCCCAAACCTTCATGCACTTATTGTGGTAGACTGGGACACACTGAGGCTACGTACTGACAGAAGCATAGTAAGCTGCTTCTGTCACTGCTCACCAAGAGACAGAGATCACTACATCTATGACTAATTCAGTAACTAGAGTAGAATTCGAAGAGTTGTTGCAAAAGTTCAGTTAGATGCTTAAACTACTCCAGAGACTGCAGTTGTTGCCTCCTCATCAGGTATAATTGATGCATATTCATTGCCTGCACTTCGTAAAGGAAACTGGTTGGTAGATTCTGGTGCCTCGCAACATCTTTGTGGTACTTCAAGTGCATTCTCAAACTTGAGATATGTCCATCCATGAAGGACAATACAAGTGGATGATGGTAGATTATCTCAGGTAGATGGAAAAAGGCGGGTCTCATTCCTCTGCTTTACAGCTACCAAATGTTCTTTATGTGCCAAATTTTCCACTTAGACTCTTGTCCGTTAATTATATTACCAAAGAGCTTAATTGCCTACTTATTTTTATGCACGATCTTATGTCTTACAGAATCGACTCACAGGGAGGACGATTGATGTAGGACTTGAGAAAGGAGTGTACCGTCTAAGTAACTCCCCAATTGCTATTGCTGCTTCTGTGTATCACAGGGAGACTGCCTTAGCCACTGGGTCACCAATCCAATGGCATCTTCTTCTTGACCACCTTCTTGTGAAGAGACTTGGGCATATTCTACCTCACATTCCTGCCAGAACCACCATCACTTGTGATGCCTGCTAGCTTGGAAGCACCACCATGCTGGTTTTCCTGTTTCCTCACATGTTGAGTTGACTGCTTTATTTGATTTAGTTTATATAGATGTCTGGGGTCCAAGTCGGGTTATTGATCAGCTTGGACATCAGTATTTTCTTGTGCTTGTTGATGATTTTTACCATGCTTCTTGGTTGTTCTTGTTGAAGAATAAATCTGATGTTGGAACTATCATTGAAAATTTTGTTATGGAAATAAAGACCCAATTTTTTGTTACTGTCAAATGTTTCGTTCTGATAATGCCTTGGAGTTATATACTTCTCGTTTGATGCAGTTCTTTTACACCAATGGTATCATACATCAAATCACTTGTGCTCACACTTCTCAACAGAATGGTGTTGCTGAAAGGAAGCATAGACATCTCGATGTTGCACGCACTTGACTTATTTATCACACAAGGCCTACTTTGAATTGGGGGGTGTTGTCCTTGCAGCAAGTTTTCTCATAAATAGGGGCAGCAAGTTTTCTCATAAATAGGACGCCGAACTCTGCCATTCATGAGCAAAATCCGTGGCAAGTTTTGTATTCTGGTAGCCCCTTATTTTATGTTATCCTTCGTATTTTTGGGCATTAATTTAAATGCCGCCGGCATACTGTCGGCAAGGCCATTTCTGGAAGGGGGTCGTGCCGACATGAATATGTTGTCGATTTACAGGTGTGCCGCCAGCATGCCGATGAATTTCGCCGGCATGCCGATCGACGCTGCAGGAGATTTCGTCGGCATCCCTTCACGACTGTGCTGACGTGTGTATTGTCCAGTGAAGGGCCTATCTTGGACAGACCAAAATCAAAAACCTTGGCGACCAAATTGTCATCCAAAAGGATGTTGGTTGTCTTCACATCACGGTGGATGATGGTGTACTTGGCACCGGTGTGCAGATAATGGAGGCCAGGAGCAGCCCCGATACATATCTCAAGCCTCTGCTTCCAACTCAAGGGCTGGTTCTTGGACTTGTAGAAGTGCTCGCGGAGCGTGCCATGAGCCATGTAGTCATACACCAATATCATCTCGCCATTCTCTTCACAGTAACCGATTAGAAAGACAAGATGGCGGTGGCGGAGCTTGGACAACATCTCAATTTCATTCTGGAACTCGTGCAGGCCCTGTTCGGACATTGGGTTAGCACGCTTGATCGCTACCATGGTCATCCCATCATCGATACTGCCGCGGTAGACCTTCCCAAAACCACCAACGCCAGGCAGAAGCTTCTCATCGAAATTATTCGTTGCGGCCTTGATCTCTGCAAACGTGAAGTGGCAGCAAAGATTGGAAGGCAAAGATGATCCATAGCTCACTGTCATCGTTTTAGCCCCCGAGCTAGTGATGGAAAGTGGCAGCCAAGCATGGCCTGCTTCCTCATGTGCTTTGCGCCGATGACAGCAGCAGAAGAACACCAAGTCACTTATCAACAACCCCACCATAGATCTATGGGCAACAACATGCCATATATCTAAAATCACATGCCTCAATCTAAAAGTGATCCAATGACGCTTTTCAAGCTGACAAGCATTACAACCGATGACAACAGTAGGAGATCCCTGTGGTATAACATGATTATCCAAAGATAAATGACCCAAATAGAGATGCCACTGAAAAGGAAACTCAACAGAAGTGGTGACTCTACCAAAACTTACCGCAATAAAAGGATATTAGAAGAGGCGATAGACTTCCCCTTCTTTACAACCACCACTAATCGTTCTCCCCATCAGGACATTCTAAAAAGTACAAGCAACTACATCAAATATAGCCTGGCAATTCAATTCATTGGTAATTCTGCTAACTAAAAGTAAACTGATCGAAAAATCAAGAACAAGCAGGATATCAGTCAATCTCATGTTGGGGACGCCAGTAACCTCCCCTTGACCAGTGATGGGAGAATGCCTCCCATCGACCACCTGTACTGTATGTCCAGGAGGAACAAAGAGGAGACGACAGAAGCGTCGCCGATCTCGACTCAAGTGACATAATGCTCCTGAGTCCACTAGCCAATATGTGTCACATAAATCATCACTTTGTATAGAGAGTGTAGGCAATATACCTGAAGAGGTGGTTAGGGCAGCTTTAGCAGAGGTAGAAGAGGTCACCAGGATAGTAGTGTCAGATGCAGAAGAAGTATCTTGAGAGAGCTAAGAAAGTCGTTGAAGAGGCTTATCATAGTCAAACCAAGGTACTGATACAGTGTCTCTTGGCTGCTCTTCAGTGGCAAGCACCTGATTGGCAAATAGTCGTCATACATGCTTGGTTCAACAAGTGCTCTCAATATGACCAAGCTTCCCGCAATATGTGCAGAATTTGCACCCTCTGCCCTTAGCACCATGCCTCCCGTTGGTAGAGAGAATACCTTGTCCATGACCTTCGGCAACAACCAAGGAAAAAGCCTGACCTATGGACTCCTTAATCGTGAGAGAAATGAAGATCCTACTCAGCATGTTGTATGCTTCCTCAAGACTAGGAAGCTCTGTTAATGTAAGCATCTAAGAATAAGAAGTCGCATACTGAGGCCCCAAACCAACCAGAAACTTCACAACTACAGCTTCCTTGTGATATGCCTTTTATGTGTCACAAGCACTAATCGGGCAACACGTATTGGACTTCTCAAAGACGTCCTTAAGTGTCAATTGTCACTGAGATAAAGTGCAACCTTCTGGTTGTCGTTCTGTTGCTGTAGTCTGTGATTTAAATGCAGACGGCATGCCACCAGCATGCCGTCGGTAAGGGGTTTTTTGGAGGGAGGGCATATCGACACAAATATAGCGTCAGTTTGCAGGGAAACCGTCGGCATGCCGAGGATTTCACCGACACGCCGACAGTTACCGACGAAACGTCGGCATGCCGATGGTGGTTGAGCGGCGGGATACTTGAAAAGGGTGGGCGGGAAGCTTTTGGGCGGGGAGCGGGCGCGGGGGGGAGGGGGTCTGGGAGGGAAGGGAAGGTCAAGCACGTGGGGGCGGTCTGGGAGTGAAGGGAAGGTCACACACACATCTAAAATAACCTGTTTTTATTATAAAAAAATGTTTCTAATATCTTGATCACACACACATACAGAGATAGATTTTCAGGCTAAAATAACATATTTTTATTATAAAAAAACCTGTAAAACGTTTCTAATATCTTGATTTAGTTATCTTTCAAATCTTAATCATTTCTGTTGGCATGCACCGGCATGCCCTCGGCGTGCCTCGAAATATCATTTTTTCGGGCCATCGAAATCATGAAAATCTACCATCGAAAAATGGGCATTTGCACAGCATGCCTTCGGCATGCCCACGAAATGCATACCTACAATTTTATCGGCACGACGTCGAAATCGGCATTTCGAACCTTGTTTTTGGGTAGGTTGCATTTGTACATGATTTGAATCCTAGACATGGAAAGCTGGCACTATGGGCTACAAAGTGTATTTTCTTGGATTATTCTAGAACCTAAAAGGGATATAGATATTTTAATCCGATCAATTATTGACATTTTGTGTCCGCTGATGTGACTTCATAAAGCCATACCATATTTTTCTATCACTAGTAGTGAGCTGCTTCCTGCGAATAAAGGAAACCCTATGCCTATTTCACCTATTCCATTTGGGTCAGTCCCTGTGGATGACCACTTTACTTCTGAGAAGGAACAGTTTCAAGTTCCCATTGTTACCCATCAGAGACCACATACTACATTCAAGATGCCCCCTCCGCCTCTAGCCTCCCTAACTCAGGTGAGTCTACCGTCTTTGGACACTAATGCTTTGGTGCCTAATTGTGATACAGAGATAGGCGACCTAGCTAATGATGATGTCCAGGTCGATAGTAATCTCTTCATTGTTATTCGAAAGGCTCCAAGGTCATGTGCCAAGTACCATGTTGCAGGAGATCTACACACAACGGATCTTGGCACAGCGTTTTCAAGGTTTACTAGAGCCCTAGTCTCCACAATAGTACCTGCTTCTTATCAAGAAGCCATGTTTCATCCACAGTGACGTCAAGCCATGGAGGAGATGACTACACTTCATAGCAAAGACACATGGGAGCTTACCTCACTCTTACCAAGAGCCAGTCTTGTTGGGTGCAGGTAGCTCTTTACACTTAAATTTCATCCAAATGGTAGCATTACCCAATACAAAGCCTGGCTAATAGCAAAAGGGTTCACCCAAACTTATGGGGTGGACTTCCTTCATACCTCATCCCCTGTGGCCAAATTATCAACTATGAGGATTCTGCTATCAGTAGCAGTTCATTATGACTGGCAGCTGCATCAACTTGATGTCAAGAATGCGTTTATATATGGTGACTTGCAGGAAAAGGTGTACATGCAACCACCGAGGCATGAAACACAAGGGGAGCGTGTATGCAGGTTAAGGCTATCTGTAAACTCAAGCAAAGTCCACGTACGTGGTTTCAAAAATTGTCTCAGGTGGTAAAAGGTAATATTTTCAGACGTTACCAGCAAGTCATTCCTTGTTTGCCAGAAAAATGGGAAAAGGGGTTGTTATTCTTCTGGTCTATGTAGATGACTTAATTGTCACAAGTGATGATGCAGAGGGTATTAACGTAGATTAAAGAAAGATTGGCCAGTCGGTTCGTGATGAAGGATTTACACCCATTGCGGTATTTTCTAGAGATAGAAGTTGCTCGAGGGAAACTTGGGATAGTTATATCTTAAAGAAAGTATGCATTAGATGTTTTGTAGGAGGCTAGAATGCTTGAGGCAAAACCAGCCAACATACCCATAGATCCAAAGGCACATCTTTTGGATGCAAAGGTACCTTCAGTGGATAACAGATAATACAGACAGCTTATGGGGAAGCTACTTTATCTCACAATTACCAGACCAGACATTGCATTTGTTGTAGAAAGACTTAGTCAGTTCATGGCTAAACCCACAAAGCAGCATTGGGAGATTGTTATGATGGTTCTACGTAATATTAAGAAAGCACTAAGACTTGGCCTTCTATTCACTCGAGGCACTTCCATGACTGTAGTGGCCTATTCTAATGTAGACTACGTCAGGTGTTTGGCTGACAGAAAATCCACCACTGGATTCTGTACTTATGTGGCTGGAAATTTACTGACCTGGAAAAGCAAGAAACAAGCTGCAGTATATAGGTTGAGTGCAGAATCAAAATATTGAGCGATGGCTCAGTCAACTGCGGAACTCATGTGGATGAAGTCATTATTGAGAGAATTGCATGTTTATATCATTGGCCCTATGGAGATGAGGTATGACAATGTTGATGCCACATATATTGCCAATAATCCAATGTTACATGAAAGAACCAAACATGTTGAGGTACACTGTCACTACACTAGGAACTTAATTCAGAAAGGCTTGATATATACAACCCCTGTAGTTACAGAGGATCAAACGACAAACGTGTTTACCCAAGTCACTTCCCAAATCCACGTTTGAATCTTGTTGTTCCAAGCTGAGCATGATAGACATATATGTTTCAACTTGAAAGGGAGTGTAAACTTATTTATATTATGTTTCTTATTTTTCCTTTATTTGTAAGGGTGCGTTAGTCACCTTTTGTTTGTCTCGAGTTTGTTTTATAATTTACACTTTTTCTTTCTTCATATAAAGAGAGGTAGGGCCCTCATAATAATCTAAGACCTTTCATTTTGTCCTAATTATACCTTGGTTTCCCTTCAATTACTTCTCAAAGATTAGAAGTGGAGTTAATAAATATAATATGCGAAAACGCATGATAATATCAAAGTATAAATAATAAAGAATGCTTAGATTCATGTAGAAACCTTTCACGAAGAGCGAAGAGAAAATCATGAGAGAAGACCCCATTAAGGCTGACAGTTTACCATTCTTCTCAAAGAAACAAGTGAGAAGTACATGCCCATTTATAGGCCACCACACATTACATTCTCACAACGGACGATGTGATATTAAATGAACACTTGCACATAATTCTCTCAACACTCCCCCTCAAGCTGGAGTATGAAATATTCAACTTATAACACAAAGAAACCCCTCTACATAGCAAAACAAAAAAACTTTCTCAACAAGTACAACTGTCTCTCCTCTATAGACGACAACTGCACTATTATTCATGCCTACAGGTAGGTATGCTAATGACAGCACATCAACAGGGCTAAAGCTTGACGACAAACTACTGTAATCAATTCAAACATGTGCCTCTCCTCTGGAGACCTCGATTTGTGCTAGAGGTTCCTCATTCAGTATCCCTGTCATGACCTTCCTCAGAAGACCTTAGAAATTGAAACTCCCCTCTAAAGTCCACGAAACAAATCTCTCACATAGAAACTTGGCACGAGCCCTTCCTCTAAGGATCTAAAAGCAAGATCTCTCTATTAGAGACCTCAAAACTCTGGACCTCCCAGAATTGTAATTTCCTATGTGGTGACTTCGAACAAAGGGACTCCCAAATGAGGGATGACTATGGTAAGATCTACACTCCCCTTTTCTCCTATACCCATATAGGAGAAGAAACAAACACAAAGAAGGCAAAATAAGACTAGAAAAAAGCTTCTCCTCCTCTACTCTTTAAATTCATCATTTTATTTTTTTATTTCAATTTTTATTATTTTTCCTTTTCTTATTTTTCTTTTCTTTCTCATTTTTTTCTTTTATTCCCTAGAATTTTTCCTCCCTTCCTCTTATTTTTTTTCTTTGATATTTTTCTTCTACCTTTTTATTGTCTGCCCCATTTTTCCTTTCACTAAGAAGCCAACATGAGTCAAAAAGATAAAATGAATGAATAAAACCTTTCAGGTTCAAATGAACCTCATTTGGCCGCCCCTTTTTCCTATCCCTGCTACTTCCTCCACCGAAGGGGATATCATCAAAGGACTGGAAGATGTCGAAGGGGTCGTGCATGCCACTGCTGCTGCACACGATGGAACTCATCATCATCTGCGCAGCAAGATCTATGGCATTTTCTCCCTCACCTTCTCATCTTATTCGCAACAGCAACAACCCCCACGAGGCCCTCCACCTCTTCACCCCCCCTCCAGCTTCATGGAATCGCCATCACCATCGTCACTCTACTTCGTCATCACCATCGCCACTCTATATCGTCTTTGCCCCCTTCTGTACGAGGCCCAAAACCCTACTCGCACAGCTCCTCATAATCGCCACCATCAATGGTGGAGATCTTGCGAAATGTGTCAAGGCGACTCCATGATATAAAAGAAAAGATCTCTTTTTGTACCTTTAGTATGCAAAGAAGAATTGGCATGGGATAGAATGACCACTATAATGAATTGAGTGAGGAATGGGATGAAAAGGTAAATACTTTTATGGTGTTTGGTAGAGTTCACGAAGATAAGGTCAATATCATGTTATTTAATAACAGCATATATGATTTCCAATATCAGAATGACAATGGCTAGTTGTGTGGTGTTTGGAAATGCCAAAAATGACTCTACCGCTTTTGACTCTACATATATAGGTGCATCTTAGGATCCATGAGTATGTTGGTTGATTTTGCTCCCAACATCCTAGTCTCCTATAATACATCAAGTGCATATTTTCTCTGATTGAGTACAATACCTTCTTTGCCTCTTGCCACCTCAATGCTAAGAAAATATCACAAAGGACCCAAGTCCATGGCAAATCTCTCAACCAAACTCTGCTTAACCTCAGTTATCTCAACTGCATCATCATCGATGATAATGAGATCGTCTACATAGATAAAAAGAGTAACAACTCCCTTCTTTATCTTCCACACAAATAAGGAGTGATCTAATGATAACCGGCTAAGCCCTAGACCTTCAACAACTTTTGACAACTTCTGGAACCAAGCCTGTGGACTCTGCTTGAGTCCATAAATTACCTTCTTGAGCTTGAATGCACACTCCCCTTTAACCTCAAAACCTGAGGGTTGCATGTATACTTTCTCGTGAAGATCACCAAATAAGAAAGTGTTCTTCATGTCTAATTGATGTAATGGTCAATCTAGATGCACTGCAACTCCTATGAGAATTCGTCCTGTAGGATGCCTCGCAATCGGAGAGATGTCAAAGAAATCCACTATATATGTCTGGGTAAATCCCTTCACCACAAGGTGAGCCTTATGTCGAGAAATAGATTCATTAGGATTGTAATTCAAGGCAAAGACCCCACGGCGGCCAACAATATGTGCACCAAGTGGAAGTAGAGTAAGCACCCATGTCTCTCGTGACTGAGGTGAGGCCATCTCATCTTCCATGGCCTGTCGTCACTTTGGATTAAGCATGACCTGCTGGTATGTAACCGGTATCTAAGTAGAAGGCAGAGCCTCAGTGAAACGAGTAAACGGACAACTGAGGTGGCTAATAGAAACAACCCCAGCCACCTGATACTGGACACAACTCCGAGGCGCCTTTCGAATAGTTATCGGAAGATCAAGATCAGCAAGTAAGGTCTCAACATCCTTAATAAGAGGCTCAGAAGCCAATGATACATCATCACCAAGGCTAGTATCA
Organism: Thalassia testudinum; assembly: GCA_037157565.1. Lineage (NCBI taxonomy): Eukaryota > Viridiplantae > Streptophyta > Magnoliopsida > Alismatales > Hydrocharitaceae > Thalassia > Thalassia testudinum. The sequence goes on along the minus strand of JAZHRO010000062.1, from coordinate 4,313,392 downwards.
TCACTCCGAGATCACCACCAAACACATGACAGTCAATATCATCAACACATCAACTGTGGAGAGGATGATGGTGCTGAAGTAAGGAAGTGTGTTGCTGATATGTCACAGGTAATCTACATGAAACAGGAGGATCTCTGAATCTAGTAACAACTTTGTTTGTAGTGCCTGGTGATATAGACTGAAAGATAAAAAAAACTCCTAACTAAACAGGAGGAATAGGCATTAATGCCACCTCTGCCACAAAAGACAACACACACTCGATCACTGAAAAGTATGGCACTACCTCATGAAAAGTGACGTCCATACTAACGTAATACCTCTTCTACAATGAATCATAGCATATGTAACCTTTCTAGGTATGACTTTAATCCAAAAACACACATTTAATTTACTGTGGGGTCAATTCATCTTTGCTAGGCCCAGTAATGTGAACAAAGGCTACACCCAAAAATCCAGGATGACAATTAAAATAATTCCCAATCTGGATACAATATTTGCCATAGTACCTACTCAGATATTATAAAACTAGGCATCCTATTAATCAAATAACATGCAGTAAACATTGCATCTCCCCAACACACTAATGAAACATTATAATGAATTAGTAAAGTCCTGGACACATCCAAAAGATGCATGTGTTTCCGCTTTGCCACTCCATTCTACTGAGACGTATGGAATCAGGTAGTCTGATGAATAATACCATGTGATCTCTAGAATGTAGTCACTCAAACAATACAAAACTCAAGAGCATTATTTGCATGAGCCACCTTAACAATAAAAGCAAACTAACTCTTTATTTCAATAATAAATGTCTCAATTACTATCCTAACATCTGACTTATTCTTTAACAAAAATAACCATGACATTTTAAAATAATCATCAACTATCACCAAATAATATCGATGGCCCTGTCGATTTGAAATACAACTAGGACCTCAAACATCTAGAAACAATAAATCAAAAAAAGACTCAACAATAGTAGAACTAACAAGTGGCTCTGTAATGTTTCCCTATTTTGCATGCATCACAATGGATCTCAATGGCTAATGAAAAGTGACGGATACTACAACGTAGCTTGTTCAGAGGTAGATGGTCAAGATAATTGTGCCACTGCAGAGCACTCCTTATAGCAAAAAACACATCGCCCTGGCAAGAAGCTGCAACCGATGTCTGAAACAAGTAATGCACACCCCCTCTTCATGTCTGCCACCAATTATCCTCCTCGTAAGCTTATCCTGAAATACACAACCAACATCATCAAATATTGCACTACAATTAAGATCCTTCATAATTCTTCTAATATATAATACACACTAACAGGAAAGTCTGGAACAAATAAAATATTAGGCAATCTCAAATTGAGGGTAACTGCCACCTCCCCCTAACCATCAACCTTAGAATGTTGCTCATCTACGACATGAACTATCCTAATAGAAGGGACTGACAGAAGCTACCGAAAACAACTCTGATCGCCACTCAAGTGACATGAAGCATTAGAATCAACAAATCAAGTGGCATTGTTAGAAACCCTATCAAAAACACTAGATACTCAATCTATACCTAAGAAGGCAATGACAACTGTACCAGAAGATGAAGAGAGTATCTCCTGAATAATCTGGGCAAGTCACTGGACCACAGCATCATGCTCTATTCAAGACACAGTATTTGACTCTACCTTAGAAGTAGTCATTGCCTGATTGGCCACAAAAGGCTTCCCATGCTTGGTCTAGCATAAAGCCTCAACATGATCCATCTACCCACAAGAAATGCATGTACAACGCACTCTACCAGTCTATCCTCTGCCACGTCCATGACCACGAGTCAGATGGAGAATCAGTGAACCACGACCTCCACCAATTGCAAGTACAGAGGTCTATCCAGCTATCTCTGGTAAAGAAGAGGTGACAGTGATCCTACTAAGACGGCTATATGCTTCCTCGAGATGGAAGGTCCAACAGACTCAGTATCTCAGAGGGAGTAACGTCATACTCTGAACCCAAACTAGACAGAAAGTACAAAACTATTATCTTCTTGTGGTATCCTTACTGACTAATACACGTGCATACAGGTCTGCACGCGTTATACTCAGCGTTTTAAATGCCATCGGTAAGCCCATTTTTGGAAGGGAGGCTTGCCGACACGGATAAGGTATCGAAATGCAGGGATGCCAGCGACATATCGCTTATATCGTTGTCATGCCAGCAGATTTCGATGTGCGCAAGGTCTGACTGAGCGGGACAGCAGCTGCTAGTTGGGCGCGAGGCTTATTGCTGTGCTTGGAATGGGCGAGAGTTCTAAGCTGTTTCGAAATGGTTAAGCGCAAGGACTGCTGCTCTCCTTGAAATGGGCAGGAATTCTGCCCTAGAAAATAGGCGAGAGGTCTGGGTGTTTCGAAAGTAGGGCACACACAATTAGTATTTTTCGAAATTGATACCATTGACTATTTATGTGATTTTTTGTCAGTATATTGTCGGCATGTCCTCGGCAATTCCACGGCATGCTCTTAGCATGCCCATCGGTATAGCCATCAAAAAACGGGCATTTCCACGACGTTTCGTCGGCATGCCCACGAAATGCACACTTAGGATTTCATCAGCATGACGTCGAAATCGGCATTTCGAACATTGGTTATACTTTTCCAGAAGCTCCTTCAAGGTAGCATAGTGCTAAGGTAAGGGTTGACCCTTTTGCTTAAGGGTAAATATGCCATTGCATATCTGGTATACCTTACTGAAATTCTTTTTATAAGAATATGTGTCATAAAGAGAATCCCACATCTCCTTAGCAACTTTGTAGTAGGTAATTCCATCTCCAATCCAAGGCAAAATCACATTCATAATCAATGCTCTCACTATAGCGTTGTCCTTCCAAGTAGCATATTTTCCTATCTTATTTAGGGGCTTTGGCTCAAGAAGAATGTGTTCATTATCATGACCCTCAATTGTCACGAGGAACATTTGTGACCAAGCATAGTTAGTTTCATCCAACTTCACAATGGGAACGAAGAACGGGTTTTTATACTTCCCATTATTCGGAGTTGTCTTTGATGACACTTCAGATGAAGAAGACGTAACCATGATACCCAGGAGATCAAGAAATCACCAAAATTAGATTTGAAACAAACTTTTCAAATTTGCAAAATCACCATGGATCAGTGAAACGGGTAATCTAACATGAAATCTAAGCAATATACTTCATGGAAATCACATTAAGACTACATGACAGCCCCTCCAGAGACAGAAATGCACGCTAGGGTCAAGAAGGACCCCTAGCAGTGCTCAAAGGCTCTTGTTGCCCCCTCACCAATGCAAGGGCAGCGCAGCACCCACCGACGATGCCACTGCCGGCCAGCAGTGCTCCTACAACTGTTACAAGTGATCCCACCACCGCTGCTGCTAGGGTCATTGCTACTCCTATTGCCACTGTTGCTATCGATAGGCAAGCCAACGATGTGGAAAGGAGAGGGGAGGAGAGATTAGGGTTCAGGTGGTTTAGGTAGGAGGCCTATTTCAATGGGATACCAGAGTGCCAACCTAGGACCGTCACTCTAATACCAAGTCAAAGGAAACAAATAATCTTATTCTCCAAAAAACCATACACATCTTTATATAGAGAGAGGTGTTGGAAAAATTACATCAAAGAACCAACTAGAAACAAAAAACTAGCAAACAATCCAGAAACAACTAAAATAATATGGAGAGTTCTCACAACAAACCATCTCCTACAACTACTGCAAGTGTGATCGCTACTGATGTTACAAAAGTACTCTCTACCCAACCTGCAACTGGCTTGAAGGACTACTAAAGCCTTGAGTCATAATCAAGGTAGAAGATTTCGATGAGTCGTAGGGTAATTGAGCCACAAGCTCAATCCATCTGTATATGCCCTATGTTAGTTCTGCCTCCTCATAGTGAGAAGGATTTTTTGCTATTATAAGGAAACTACTAATGCTTGGGATCATTTCCCCTACTTGGGATCGTCTCCCCTACTATTGCTTACTAGTGCTTAGGATCATTTCCTTTACTTGGGATCATCTCCCCTACTATTGCTTAGGATCGTTTCTCTTGTTTGAGATCATCTCCCCTACGTTGCTTCCTATTTGGGATTGACTCCCTTCTTCCACTACAGTGTGGAATTGTCTATGCTACTATTGTAACCTGCTTGGGATCGCCTCCCACCTACCTAAAGGTATCCGAGTTAATTTTTTGTTCTAACTCTGAGGGAGTTAGGCTTCCACTGGTAAAGGGACAACTCCCTGCATGCTTGTCTACCTATTCCAATCTCAAATTGCATCAAATGGCCGGAGCTCCCCTGCTACATTGCTCCTACAAGTTGGGCATTACAAATTCCAACTTAGGGGGAGTATTATAGATAATTTAGAAAATAGCATTTAGGCAAGAAAAAATTCTCTTTGTATGTTTGTAGAAATTATATCTTTCTATATTTATCTATTTCCAAATTGTAGGAGATATATTTTAATTTATTTAGGATTTGATTTGTTTCCATATCTAAGACTGGGATTGGAATTATAATTGATCCCTATCTATATAAAGGGATAAATTCTACTTGTTTTTTCTTTTGAAAGGCGAAAGGGTGGTTATCCGATTAATAACCACTCAAGAAATTCATTAATTAAAGGCCAAAATGATCAGATTACAAGTTGGAGGCCCAAAACTAAAGAGATAGAAGCAACCAAATTCTAATTTTAAGAGGTTTAGCCCCTGAAGATAGCAACATTCCTTCCAAGCCATATGCCCCAAAGTACGGCTAACACCTTAGCCTTCTCTTTCTTCATCCTAAACACATTCTACCTACCACTCTAGTTCCCATATCTGAATGACCTACATGGGACAACCACCCCAACGAAAACTAACACTAGCCTTGCGAGGTAAAGGAGCATCAAGAAAACAAATGATTGGCATCTTCATCTATCGTAAGACAAAGCAAGCAAACCTTCTCCACCTTCGACACCCATCTGGCCCACCAAACTCTCGACTAATGTTGTAAAAATCAATAGTCGGTATTCATTCGGTCAAGTCACTGACTAAGGAGCATATGCTATGCCAAGTAGTCGAAAAGCACTCGGTCGTATATTTTTTACATATTTAAATATAATATATATATCAAGAAAAAATATATCATTTCATAAAAGTAAATTATTTTCAAACTTAAGAATATGAAAATAAGTCACAAACAATAAGTCCAACAAAATAAAGGCACAAGTCAAAGTATTTAATCATCAAAACTTCACATCTAAAGTAAACATCTAAATTTAATATACATCTTTCTCATCCAAAAATAATGAAACATCCTCTTCATCACCTTCACCTTCATCTATTTCTTCAAAATCAGCTTCCTCTTAGGCCGTTTACCCATGAATCCATAATGCGATTACCAACTCGTTTCTCGCAATTGAGAAAGCAAGCGACTACTCAGCCAACCATATGGGCCACTTAGCTGGGTAGTCGATGTTGTCAACTATTACCCATTCAATCTTAGTCTAATTTTTACATCACTACTCTCATCATGAGTTTACCTTTCCTAAGCAACCAAGAAAAAACTTTCACATTCAACATACAAGAAGATAACCAGATCTGTTAGTAGTCCCTAATGAAATTTAAATCCATCACTGACCCACCATTGCTCAACCTTCTATAAGCCTCCCTTACAAAGAACTCACTTTTTTTCCCGCATAAAAGCATCATCCCCATCTTCCAATTTGAAGAGCTCCAACTCATGTAACAATACTTGGAGCTCTCCAATCCTCTGATTAAACAGATTTCACACAAAGGAAGGGCACCACGACTCCTCCCAACAAGCAGCCACTCTGACTTCCTTACAAGCAGCCATCGCAAATAATCTCAGAAAATAACCTTTCAGTCTTCCTTCCCCATCCAATCATCCAGCTAAAAGCGAAAAGTACAACCCACCCCAATAAATGGGACAAAGAAAGCTTTCACCATTTGTAACACCAAAGATATCCCCTCATAGAAATGAGAATAGCAATCCTACATGACTCTTACCAATACATCCCCCCTACACTTAAATAATTTATTAATCCATTTAGCCAAAAGGCTATCATTCATTCTCCCCAAATCCCTCACCCCCAGACCTCCTTCCTTCAACAACCTACAGACCTCCTCCCAAGCCGCCATTCTTGCTCTCTTCCCAGTCAAACGATAGTTCTATTAGTGCAAAGCACTAAAATGATCGAGTTTTGATGTTAACAAAATAAGATATATTTGTGTAACTTTATATTTTAGAGCTATAGTTTATGAGAAAAATGCATAAGTTAAAGTTCAAGATGAAGTCTACGCTACATATGTAGTTGATTAGCTCAAGAAAGCTAAAGAAAAAGAAGGCTCAATGAAACTCAAGAAAGTCATATGGATCTAGAGACTTCAAGTTAAAAGAGCTCCATGTACTCTTTTTATTATTTTCTAGAAACTTTGTACAAGAGACAATGCACCACACTTAAACATATGACACTCTTCCAGGAAAAATACTTTAAAATTCTAAATAAATTAAAAAATAATCCAATTAATTGATTAGGTATGCTTTGAGGGTCATCTAAAAAGTAAGTTATAGATTTGAAATAACACTCCTTCCAAAAGACAACTATCAAATTTTTCAATGTTTAACACAAAATTAATCGATTAAGAAAAATGATTATTCAATTAATTTCAAATGAGTTCTAAGTAATGGATATGTAAAAAATAAGAATAATAATCAATTGAATCTAAAAATTAATCGATTAGAAATTCATTAGGATAATTCTAGAATTAAATTAATCGATTAAAAATGATTGATTAGTCGATTAATTTTGGGTTTCATGTTCTGGATTTACCTTGCACAAATATTAATCAATTAATTATTTTTTTATAAGAAAAGAAAATTAATTATTTTTTCATTAATCGATTAACTACGATGCTTTAATCGATTAATATGTGTTAATCAATTAATTTCAAGATTTTTTTATCTGAATCGCATCTTTTTATTTGAACTCTAAATGTTTGATCTCAAACTTAAGATGATTATTAAGTCTCTAAATACTCTTTATAAATATCCTCTGATAGCTTAAGAGTTTTACACACAACATACTCTTTTTTGTTCAAGATGTCCATCATTCTAAAGATTTGAATCGGAGGAAATGAGATAATATATTATTAAGCCTTGCCTCTCCTTATATAGGGAGAGGCACGGGAAAAGTTGCGGTACAACATCAAAATAAGAAAAGAATACAAGCCTACTCATAAAATAAAATAAATGCATATGCTAACATTTCCCCTTAAGCTAGAGCATAGATATCTATCATACTCAACTTGAAAACACACAAATCAAATAAAGGTCTTGCCAAGGGCTTGGTAAAGATATCTGTAATCTATTCCTCAAATGTGACTGGCATTGTATATAACAGTTCCTTCTGAATAATATCTCTGGTATAATAGTAATCAATCTCAACATGCTTCGTTCTTTTGTGAAATGTTGGGTTGTTGGCAATGAAGGTAGCGGCTTTGTTATCATACCACATCTCCATCGGGCTAGAAAACTGTACCTCCAAATCAATAAGTAGAGACCTGATCCACATCATCTCTGCAGTCGTCTGAGCCATAATCCTGCACTCAGACTCAACACTCGACCTACCAATCGTGCCCTATTTCTTGCTCCTCCATGTGATCAGATTCCTACCAAAATAGTGTAGAACCCCGTAGTGGATTTTCGATCCACGTGACATCCAACGTAATCTGCATTACAGTAGCCAACCAAAGTCATAGAAGACCCCTTGGAGAAAAGAAGAGCTTTTCCAAGAGCCTTCTTGATGTATCTAAACACCATCAATGCTGCATTCCAATGCTGACATGTTGGCTTGGCTATGAACTGACTCAATCTCCCCACTGCAAAGGAGATATTAGGCCTCGTGATAGTCAAGTGTAGCAACTTCCCCACAAGCTGCCTATACTGGCTGTTGTTCACCAACTGTGCATTCTTATCATAAAATGACATCTTAGGATCCATAGGAATGTTGGCTACCTTGGCCCCAAGCATACCCACCTCTTGCAGAATATTCAATGCATACCTCCTCTGGGACAAGACTACACCCTTCCTACTCCGAGCAACCTTAATATCAAGAAAGTATCGTAGAGCCCTAAATCTTTCATTGCAAACTACTCCACCAAAATGTGCTTGATCTCAGTTACACCATGCACATGATCCCCTGTAACAATCAAGTCATCAACGTATACAAGAAACGACACAGTACCTCGCCTAGTCCTCCTGACAAAAAGAGAGAAATTAGTCTATCTCTTGAATCCAGTTGCCTCCACAACCTGAGACAACCACTGGAATCATGATCTGAGACTCTGCTTGAGGCCATATATGGCCTTCTGCAGTTTACATACACACTCCCCTTGAACCTCATATCCTGACAGCTGCTACATGTAGACTTCCTCTTAGAGATTACCATAGAGGAATGCATTCTTCACGTCCAACTGATACAAAGGCCAATCGAGCTGAATCGCCATAGCTACCAACACTCGTACTGTGGGAAGTCTGGCAACTGGTAAAAAGGTGTCAAAGAAGTCCACCCTAGGTTTCGGTGAACTCCTTTGCCACAAGGTGTGCTTTATATTTGGCAATGCCTCCAACTGGGTTGAATTTCACTGTGGAAACCCATCGATAGCCAACAACATTAGCTCCTTCTGGAAGTGGAGTGAGCTCCCAAGTCCAACGACCTCTAAGAGCAACCATCTCATCCTCCATGGCTACTCGCCATTTTGGATCAAGCATGACCTCGTGATGTGTTACTGAGATGTAACAACCAACGCCTGTGTAAAGCCTGCAAACCTAGGGCTTAGGCTGTCAGTAGCAAGTGTCGCAGCTGTTGAGTAAGTAGCACAAGTCCTTGACCTCTTCCGAATAGCTATCGAAAGATCCAAATTATCACCTATCACATCACCTGTCATGTCCCTATGATCAACATGTAGCAAACTAACGTCAATGTCTAAGGGACTTACCTAAAACTCCGATTATGGAGGAGGCCCCTGAAAGGTAGTGTGAGGATAGGTATATGTCTAAAGTAGCTCAGTCAAATGTGGAAAGGGTGGCATAGCAAATGGTGGTGGTAGTGGTACAATAGGGATAGGAATCTTGGGAAAACTCCCAAAGCAAATAGGTGTAAATGGCATGGGTGTCTGAACACCCTCAGAAGGTAGCTTAGCTACACATGCGGAAAAGGGTAGCGTCTCATGAAAGGTAACGCTGCTAAAACGAAATGCCGAGAAGTAGTCAGATCAAAACACCGATAACCCTTCTGGATCCAAGTATACCTAAGAAAAACACACTTAACTGCTCTCGTTAATTTATCCTGGTCTGATCTCAACAAATGGACAAAAGTAACACAGCCAAAGGTCCGGGGGGTAACATGAAATAGAGGTCTATCGAGATACATAACCTGCAAAGGGATCCGCTCGTGTAAAGCAACGTTAGGCATCCAATTAATCAAAAAATAAGTTGTCAAAACGTCACCCCAATAAAGAGAGAGGACTGAGTAGTGAATCAACAAGGTACAAACAACATTAAGTAACTGATGGTGCTTCCTCTGAGCAACACCATTCTATTAAGAGGTGTAAAGGCAAGTAATCTCATGAATAATGCCACAACTAGAAAAGAAAGTACGCAATTGAGTAATACAAAATCCTAAGGCATTATCAGCCCGAAAATGTTTCACAAAACATGAATGCTGAGTTTTTATTTCTTTGACAAAATTTTCAACAATTTATCCCACGTCAGACTTATATTTCAAAAGAAACAGCCAAGAAAGACGGGAAAAATCATCCACTAACATCAAATAATATATGCCTGCAAGTTGATCAAAAATACAACTTGGACCTCAAGCATCCATTTAAACCAAATCAAACATAGCAACAAAGGAAATAGAAACTGACGTGGAAAAACTAGTCCTGTGATGCTTACCCAACTAACAGGCATCACAGGTGAGAGCAATAGTGGAGAGTATGTGCGGCAGAACTCGTTTGAGACAATCAATAGGCACATGACTAAGGCGATGATGCCACTGGAGAGGAACCTAGCAGAACCAAGGCCCTGGGTAGCAGAAGCAACAACGATATGACTCAAACGGTACATGCCTTGTTCACACCCTCCATCAATAGTCTACCCAATGAGCTTGTCCTGCAAGACGTAAGAAGATGCATCAAATATAGCTCGGCAGTTTAGATCTCTTGTAATACTTTTAACAGACAACAAACTCAATGGAAAATGAAGCACATAGAAAACATCTGTCAGTCGCAAAGTCAGCGATAAAGACATCTCCCTTACCAACAAATGGCAAGTGTCCCCCATCTGCCACCTGTACAGTCCTAACTGGTGTAACTGGTGCTAACTGAGAAAAGGATCTCTTGTCGCCACACAGGTGCTTGGACACACCAGAGTCAATCAACCAATCGCCAAGGGATAAAGAGACGACATACCAGTCGCACGTGCCTCGGAAGAGACAATGGCTTCAGCGTCTGGAGGCTGAGAAGAGGATGCCTGGGCTAACTGAGCAATCTGCCATCGTAGAGTCTTAATCTCTGTACTGTGAGAACTGACATTAGGACTCAAGGAGGCTGCATCAGTGACCTGATTGGCCACAGGTGGCCTACCATGTTTCTGCCAGCATTTAGCCTCAGAGTGGCCCATCCTGCCACAGTAGGTACATGGAGACCGAGTACATATACCAAAAGGGTGTCCACATCCATGACCATGTGCAGGGAGGGGAGCACCCTTGCCACGTCCAGCAATCGTAACCAGTGCAAACATCTGAGCACCAAAGTCAAAAGTTGTGTGCACTGCTACTCTGCCAAGTCTATTGTAGGCTTCCTTCATATTAGAAAGCTAAGGGGTTGTGAGGATCTGACCTCTAGCTGTCGCGTACTCAAGTCCAAAGCCTGCCAGAAAAAGGGAGACTGCCACTTGTCTCTGAAAACTCCTCCAGGACTCACAGGCACACCCCGGCAGATAGGAGTGATGCCTCTCCAGCATTCTCTTCACGAAGGAGTAATACTATAACAGCGTACATCCCTCATAAAGCAAGTAAAAGAGGTCATAAAAAACCTAAAAAACACGTGCGAAGTTCTTGGCATGTGAATACGTCTCACACAATAGGAGTGATGCCTCTCCAGCATTCCCTTCATGAGGGAGTAGTACTACAACAGCATGCGTTCCTCTTAAAGCAAGTAAAAGAGGTAAAAAACCTAAAAAACACGTGCGGAGTTCTTGGCATGTGAATACGTCTCACGCAAAGGCTTCTACATCTCCTTTGTTATCAAATAGTACATAATCTCATCCCCTATTCGGGGAATAACAATCTGCATAAGCCATGCATAAACTTTAGCGTTGTCTGTGTCCCAATTGACGTGTGTTAGTCTTGTCTGTAAGCTGCAGATCCGTAAGAATGTGACTTTTCCCATGACCCCTGACGGTCATAAGAAAGGTTTGGGACCATCGCAGGTAGTTGGTCTCATCTAATTTGATGATGAGACAACAAAATGGATTTTTGAGTACCCCGGTGTCCAAAAGAGAGCTCGATGTCACCTCAAACTGATTTAAAGAAGCCATCTTCGCAATCCGCAAGCCTCAATCAATCTTCTATTATCAAAGAAACATTAGTAGATCTAAAAGTGTATGGTTTCAAATCTGCATCTTTAGTGGAAAGCCCCCTTGGACAGGCGTTGGCCTAACCTAGGTGCCGGGGTAGGCAACCGAGACAACCCTAAAGGGACCTAGACTCCCTCTCCCTGCGACAAGGGATGCAACACTAGAACAGGGCTACAAACCCCCCACAGCCGCCCTCGGTTGCCACATGTGTGGACTGCGCCAAGACCCCACGCAATGCTTGCCTCACTGCCACACGCTACACCACCGGTCGCCTTCACCACCTCGCCTCACTGCACCTAGATCAGCGTCGCCTGCACCGTCGCACCTCACTGCAATGCCTAGATTAGCTCCTCGCCTAGATTGCCGCACCACTAGGCCCTTGCTGCAACGTCGCTGGTCTGCATGCTTGCCATCGTGGGGAGTGCAATGCGTTAGTGTAGAGAGGCAGAGAGAGAAAGAGAGATGGGATTTGGTGGTTAGGGTCTGGAGGCCTTAAGGGTAGGATACTTGGAGCCTCAATCTTGGACCACCGCTCTAATACCAAATTAAAGGAAATGAAATAATCTATTATTGAGCCCTTCCCTCCTTATATAGGGAGAGGCATAGGAAAAGTTGCGGCACAAGACCAAAATAAGAAAAGAATACAAGCCCACTCAAAAAATAAAATAAATGCATATGCTAACAATTTGCAAATCAATTTCAAAGTGCTCCATTGCTATCATCCAGCAGTGAAAGATTTTCTACTATGCTTCCTACATGCTACTCACTTTAATTTCGCAAAAGGGAAGTTTAAAGAAGTAATTTTCGAGTTCTATTTTGCGCACACTTTCATTTACACATAATCTTATCTATATAGAACTTATTGTACTTTCATATTCAAATTTTCATTTTGTTGGATACTTAAGTTATAGGCTTCCCATTCTCTATTAAGGAGGAACAAAAGCTTCTTGGGGTTATCCAAGAAGAGGTTTTGTACAAGAGGTACACCACCATCGAATTTGTAGTGTGATTTAGTATTTTCTTACGGTTGCAAGGGCAATCGTAAACTAGGTAAAGGTTTTTCCTGATTTAGGTTTCCTCTCTATATTATTTTGTTCATTCGTGGTTTGATTTTTGTAGCGTGATTTTATTTGCTTGCATTTTTATTTTTAGTACAAATCACCCCCCTCTTGTGCCAATTTTATGTTCGTCCAGAAAAAATCCCTCATCATGCCAAAGATCTTTTCAACCTTCCTTGGTAGCTTCAACTCAAATGTGAAGTAGGAAGGCATAAAAGCCAGGACCGCCTTCAAAAGTACCAGCCTTCCCCCTCTGGATAAGACCTTGGAGGCCCACCCTGCCAACCTTCACTCCAGTTTATCAATCAATGGGACCCATTCCTATACTAGTTCTCCCATGTCAAAGGGAGCCCAAAGTAGGAGCTTGGCAAGCTACCCACCACCGTATGCAACTCCATGCTGCACCCGCAGGCCTCCTTAAGCGACATCTGGACTGGGACAAAAGTAGATTTTGAGAAATTAATCTGCATACAAGAAGCTTCACTAAACAATTCTAGAAGAAAGCACATTCTTTGTGCTTCAACCTCTGATCCTTCCACAAAGAAAATAATATTGTCAGGATACTGAATAGTCAGTGTTTGCATCCCATCCCCTAACGAGAAGCCCTTAAGCAAGTCCCTCCCACAAACCATAGCAATGGATCTCGTTAGTGCAGCTGATGCTAGAACAAAAAGCATAGGTGCTAAAGGGCATTCCTATCTAACCCCCTCATCGACTATCTATTCACCTGTCAGGTTTCCATTAATAAGAATGAAAAAGGATGTCGTCGTTATACACCTCTCCATCCAATCCACCCATTGAGCAGAAAAGCCCCCTTTTACCAAAGAAGTCCAAATAAACAACCACTGAACAAAACTTGGGCCTTGCTAAAATCAACCTTCCAAAAGAATGCCTTCCTCTTCTTTCTCCTCCAGAAGGCCAGAATCTCTGAGGCAATAACAAACCCATCTAGGATATTATGACCTAGGATAAAAGCCGTCTAAACCATCAACACAATGCTATCCAATACTCCCCTCAACCTATTGGTAAGAACTTTGGCAACAATGAGATAGTAGCATTGGATAACGCAATGGGTCTGAACTCTTCGATGACTTCCACCCCATCCTTCTTTGGAAGTAGAAACATATAAAACTTGTTAAGCCTATTGAAGCCTTGGTTGCCATTTGCAAACTCGAAAACAACCTGCATGACATCCTCAACCAAGGTCCAAAACTCCTAATAACAACACAATGGAAACCCATCAAGGCCCAAACGACCATATGTATTTAAACCCCAAACTACCCTTCGAACCTCATCCTCGTTGAAGGGCAAAATAAGACCATCTACCTACTCCACTGTTAATCTCGACGTTTCTTCTCCTAACCACCTCCCACCCATCCTACTCATGAACTCCCTGTAGTATGATGAACACATGATATAAATATATATCATGCTTATTTATGTTACTTTCGTAGCAACGATTGCATTATTGCATTAGGTTTTGTGCATTTTTGGTATAAGAACACTTAATCAAGCATACATGCATCCTAAGGCCAATGTTGTGCTACTTAGCCTATTTATGTATATCTAGTAATACTTGGTTGTCTTGATTGTCTTCTTTGCAGGGTTAAGATCGAGGATTTGCAGAACAAGGATTCAAGCAGGACTCTTCAACCCACCATGCAACCTAAAATCCCAAACCTACAACCCACAAAACCTATGCCACCCTCCACATTAATTCCATGCCACCCTTCTCTTCAAAAAACCTTCAACTTACCCAAAATATCTCACCCCAACCCTTTTCTCTCCCCTCCATTCACGTAAACAATATCCCAACTCTCCCCAACTCATGCAACACCCCACCAAATTCATAAAGTTACAACACCCATTTCCCTTATCCTCTCCCATCCACGCACAGCCCATCTCCCTCTCCATATATAACCCACACTCACGAGACCATAGGGGATCCCATCATCTTTCATGCCCATCTCACCTCTTCCAATTCCCACATCCACACACAACCCCTCCCCCATCTCCATCCACCACCCTTAGCCACTATTATCTCTACCTTGAACAAGACTCTGCGAAGAGATCTTTGGACACTAGGCTTCAAGTCAACGCTACTTCTTCTGCCTCTTCCTTACCATCGCCAAGAAGACACGCTGCCAGCAAACTTCAGAAAGATACTCAGTTCAATCTATTCCTATCTTGTGATATCTTTCTTTTGTAGAGAAAAAAAAAATCGTTGTACTCATGTTTGTTTCAATGGATTTGATTGAATGTATTTTTGAGATGTTGCATGTTATCCTTGCAATGCGTAGTTAATTCCCTTTGTGTGTGGGGTGAGGGAGGGAATGCTTGATGTTGCACTTATCTGGTAAACGGAGATAGGTGCATCTTGTGAGGACCATCAAAAAATCAAGTTATTCTATAGCTATAGGTCCTTGCCTAGGATAGTCCAAGCCTAGGAACATGTTTCCAAGTTGGACCATGCCCTTGGTAAGGACGTCTTGGATAGAACAAGTCTAAGGCAAGCGATCCTCCACGTTTATCTCATTTAATTTGTCTTTAAAGTATCTTGCAAACCTCCCAAAACCCCATACGTGGCTTTCATATTGAGAACCCTCCGTTAAAGCCATTAGGATGCTCTTCTTGTCTCTATCCTGCCAGTCCAAAGTTGTAGGTTAGTTTTAGAAATTAGGACCAATAGTTTAAGTTCATCCAAAAATCTCTGAACTCCGTCTGCAGGTTAGAAGTCTAATAGGTTTTCACGCTGTGAAATCCCAGAGCAAAATTCTTTCTTCATTATTTTATAAAATTCATGCACAACCTAGGGGTCAGACCTCTAAACAGAATGTGAAAATTCCCTTTATCCAGATTTTCTGCAAATTTTATACACCTCCAATTTGCACAAAATTTGTGGCCTCTTTTCCCTTACTAAGTTAGGAATCTTAGATAAATTCAGGAGATTTTTTTGAAGTTCAAAATCCTAGGTTAGTTGAGTCTCAGTCGAGTAGGGTTAGAACTATCATTCTGCCCTATTCACAAAACGAAAATCCCAAAAAAATATATAAGAAACCCCCAAAATTCCAAGAAAAGTTTCTGGACTTGTTCAACTGACTAGAGAACACAGAAATACCACCTCCCCGTGGAATCGACCTGAGTCACTCTATCTATGAAACACATAAGTCAACTTTTAAAATCTGGTGGGCTATTACAGCTTAAGCTTTGACCACCCACCATATTGCAACTGCAGCACCTGCAGCTTCCCTGCCCAAGAACTCTGTGCCATTCACCTAGAGCTTCTAAATCCAATTTCTCCTCCATCTCCCTGATGCTGCCATGTGGAAGTATCTAATATTAGAGTCACCCTCCTTCAACCACTTCTGCCTCGACTTTGTCTTCCACTCCACCCCTACCGTATAGTCCTCCACCTATACCATATGAAAGTGCGTGGCTCTAGTCATCCGATCTGCCTCAAATAGATTCCCCAAATCCTCCTCTCTATCAAGCCTCACAATCTCCGACAGCGCCTCATCCTTCCACCTACTCAGTTCCTCTCTAATCCACTTCCTGTATGTCTTAGTCTCACAACTTGGCCTCCATCCTATTTGTTTTCTTTAAGATTTGAGAGCAATGAATTCTAATTATAAAAATCTCCACAAATTCCATTCTTAGTTCCGTATTTACTTTCCTTAGTGTAAGAGCACTATGTGCACTAGACGGCACCTGAAATCCTGGCTGCAATTCAACCTCTTTATAAAAGTTCTATTGTAGCATAAGCCGAACAGATATCATAGAAATGAAACATCTCTTTGGACGACAATGTGATCCACTAGAATGGTCTGTGGCCCTATAAAGTCTTCATCTCTGGTTCCCTCTAGCATTACCATTCATAAGGTAATGGCTACCTTGGCAGAAGCCTCCAAGTTTGATGGTGTAATGATTATATCGGCATCTGCTAAGAAGATTGTTTGCTTCTGGGTGATTAGTGTTCCTTTGTCTTTGAGTATTTAATAATCCCAATATATTTTGGAGAATGGAAAAAATGGACGGCCCTACTCAATGCTATCTACAATCCATATTATTAAGAAAACAAAACATCCCTTCGACCATGGCTTGGGGTTCAAAAGTGGCCATAAACTACTTAAATAAATACCCAGATTGTTTCCCAATAGCACAGAATATCCTCACTCTGTATGAAACTAGTGGGTCATCAACGACCAGTTCTTTTCTTCTTTCTGTAACTAACCACCTCCTAAGCTGTTTCCCAATAGCAACATCAATGGAGTCACCTATGCTTTCACGTCGGTGGAAGCCAAAGAAATGACTCCCTTCTCAAAAGGAAAACCTATTTATATAGAACGAGGCAGGAAATACTCATAAAAAAAATAGCATTTACTCCATCACTCCTTAAATTGGAGCATATATTCAAACATGCCTAGCTTGTTACATGAGTAGTCATGATGCTTCCGTAGGAGTGCCTTTGTGAAGATGTCAACAACCTTTTACTCTAAGGTAGAGTCGGGGTACTAATCCTCCATGTAATAATCATGTCTCTAACGAAATGACAATCAACTTCAATATACTTCGCGGAGCGATTATCACAAAACATAGACATTAGATGAGAAACATGGATCCCAAGGTCTGCTGAGAAATGTACCAGCCACATGGCTTCACAGGTCACACAAGCCATGACCCGATACCCAACCTTTGCATTGGATCAGGCAACCATAGTCTCCTTCTTGCTCCTCCAAGTAACAAGATTACCCCCAAGAAAGGTGGCATTTTCAATAGTGGATCACTTATTCTCTATAGATCCTAGAGTCTACATCGGAATATGAGTATAGTCTGGCATGCCCATTGTTCTTCATATAGAGATCATTTCCAAGGTTCCGTTAAGGCAACTGAGAGTCTACATCGAAATATGGGTATGGTCTAGCATGCCCATTGTTCTCCACATAGAGATCATTTCCAAGGTTCCTTTAAGGTTACTGAGGATCAGGTAGACAACATCTCAATGATTATAATGAGGGCTCTCCATGAACTAACCTGCTCCGTTGACTGTGAAACTAATGTTGACTTGGTCACAATAACATATAGTAGATTGCCAACAATGCTTTTGTACATCTTCTTGTCTTCAAATAATGGATTGTCCTCCTTTAATATATTTTCGCCGTGAAAAAATAATGCCACGAGAATTTCTAACAACTTTGACGCTCAAAAAATACCTCAGAGTACCCAAGTCCTTTATCATAAAGATAGTCTACAAGAAATGTTTCGTTTCCTAAATCCCAGTAAAAATTATGTCATCAATGTACACTATCAAATCACAATGCCCGACTTCATGCACCTCACAAAAATAAAATAACCAAAGGTATATCTCTGAAAACCAATCTTATGAATTTTCCCACTGAACTTCTCAAACCATGCTCTTAGATTTTGTTTTAGGTCATATATAGTCTTTCATAGACAACAAACCTTCTCCCTTTCAACTACGTAGCCAAGTGGTTAGTTCATCTAGACTTCCTCTTACATGTACCGTATAAAAAGGCATTCTTCACATTAAACTACTACAGGGGCCACTACTTATTAGCAGCAACAAGAAAGAATCACACAAACTGAGTTGAGTCAGGCTACTGGTGAGAATGTACCAAAGTAGTCAACACCATATGTTTAAGTGTAACCATCGGCCACCAATCTAGCCTTTGGCCATCATCCCATCAAGTTTATATATGATAGTATAAATCCATCTTCAATCTACCACAGTAGCCCTATCTAGGAAAGGGATCAGCTCCTAGGTTCATCGTGGAGTAAACGTTGTCACCTCCTCATCTATAACCTATCACCAACTTAGGTCCTACGCAGCCTCATGGTAGTTCTTAGGAACTATCATGACAAATAAAGCTATAGAAAACTTTTGTAACGCAAAACTAAGATGATCAACAACAATATAATGTGACATGGGAAGTAAAGGACAACTCCTTACTGCCTTTCCGAGGGTAATGGACAAATCCTCTACTTACGAAAGGGAAGGACAATCTAGTTCAGATGTTGATGGGGAAGATATAATAGATGGTCTCTCCTCAGGGACTTCAACATGCATGGAAGATAAGGGAACAAACATGGGATCCTTACAGCAACACTCATAGGTGTAAGTGATCTAACCAAGAGGAGCATTCATCAGAATAAAAGGGTACATTCTCAAATAAGGAGACATCAACAAACACATAATACCTATTTCCAAAAAGGTCAAAATAATGATAGCCCTTCTGAGATCAGGAGTATCCCAGAAAAACAAAGTTCACCAACCTTAAGAGAACCTTGTGAGCCACCCTAAACAAATGAACAAAACATGTGCATCAAAAAATGTGCAGTAGTAAAGTAAAGAGATCGGCATCGAGATGAAGAATAATGAATGGTACATCTACATTAAGAACAGGACGAAACCCTGTTAATATTATAAGTGACAGTAAATACTGCATCCCCCAAAAAATGCTTGAGAACTTTGATAGCAATAAATATGGGCTACATCAAGAATATGGTGAAGCTTGCATTCAATCATACCATTCTGTTGAGGCGTATAGGCACAAGAAGTCTAATAAAAGGGCAACATTTTTAGCCAAAAACTCTTAAATATTCCTTTACATAAACTCAAGTGCATTATCACTACTAAAAATTTTGAAAGTTCAGTGGAATCTCTAACCAAACCATTAACAAAAACATCCAAGCAAATGACTACGATCATCCACGAAGACAATGAAATACTAAACACAGAACAAACCATTGATTTATTTGACAAGTATCTCAAATATCACAATGAACTATCTTAAACAAAGATTAACTCCTTTTATTTTCTCCGAAAGGAAGAGATAATGATGCTTCCCTAAATAACAAGCTTTACTGTCAAAAGAGGATGGAACACTGAAATCCAGAAATATCCATCAAAGCCTAGAATCAGAAGAGTGTCCCAAACGACAATGCTAGAGCTCGAAATTGACAAAGACTAACATAGCACCAGCAAAAACCTAAGAGAGTCGATATATTAGTGTTACGTTGCAAAATACTAATCAATTTTTTATTAGAAACCCTAAGTACCTTTATATAGAAAGATACAAAGGGTAAAAGTATAAGAATGCCCTCTTTAAAAGACATAACAAAATAAATAACTCAGCATTCCCCTCAAGGAGGAGCATAAACATCAAGCATGCTCAGCTTGGTACATAACTGTAGACACTTTTTGGATAGTGCTTTAGTGAAGACATTTGTAATCTAATCTTCAGTGACAATATAAGGTGTCGTGATCTTGCTAAAAGTAATGACATCTCTGATAAAATGACAATCGACCTCTATGTGTTGTGTTCTCTCGTGAAAGGCAAGATTATTGGCAATAAATCCAACTCCCTTATTATCGAACCAGAAACACACTCCCAAATCACATAAAATAGATCCCACCTATAGAAGCTCACAAGTAGTATGGGCCATAGCCCTATATTCCGATTCTGCATTGGGTCTGGAGACAGCATTTTACTTCTTGCTTCTCCATGTGACTAAGTTGCCACGCACATAGGTACAATAACCAGTAGTAGATCTTCTGTCATCATGTGCACCTACATAATCTGCATCAGAATATGCCAGACATCTAGATGGCCATGATTTATAAATGATAGCTCCTTACCAAGAGCTTGCTTGAGACATATCAGTACCTGACACACCATCCCATTGTACTCTAAGAGACCGCATAAATTGGCACAGTCTCCCAATAACGAAACAAATGTCAGGTCTCATAACAGTCAGATATAATAGTTTTCCCACCATAACACAATATCAGGTGCCATCCTCAAGTAATGGACTCTCAGAATCTACAAGTGGCAAAAAAGGGTCCATTGGAATGCTGGCAGGCTTGCAACCCAACATCCCTGTCTCTTTTAACCTGTCAAGAACATATTTTCTTTGTGACAAAATTAGACCACCATCAACATATTGTACCACAATGCCCAAAAAATAATTTATCATTCCCAGATCTTTAGTAACAAATAGAGAACGCAAAAACCTTTTGGTAGCCTCTATCCATGTTTCATCACTTCCAGTGAGTGGTATATCATCTACATACACAATAATAATAACAGATCCAGCAACTCTATGCATAGTGAAAACAAAGTGATCTGCAGTGAATCTAATAAAGTCAAACTCTTGTACAGCTTTACTAAATCTCTCAAACCAAGCCCTAGAACTCTACTTAAGACCATAAATGACCTTCAACTTGCAGACTTTCTGACACTCCCCCCCAACCATAAAATCAAAGGGTTGTTGCATCCTTCTTCCTCTAAATCACTATAGAGGAAAACATTTTTAATATCAAGTTGAGAAATAGACCAACCACTGTTGACTACCACAGAAAGAAGTATCTGCACTGAATTGAGTCTGGTTGCTTGAAAAAATGTTTCAAAATAATCAACTCTAAAGGTTTGTGTGTAACCTTTGATGATCAATCATGCTTTGAATCTTTCCACTGTATCATCTGGGCAACATTTCAGGGTGAACACCCACCTACACCCCACAACAGTAACACCAGGAGATGGGTCAACAAATTCCTAGGTACCCCTGAACTGAAGAGCAGCCATCTCTTCCTCCATGGCTAAGGTCCAAGAAGGGTACAAAGAAGCCTTAATATGATTTTCAGGAATATTTTTATTTTTAACTGCAAGAGATAAAAGTATCCCTGCTGCAGGTAAACGATCAAGTAATATATAATTGGAAACAAAATATTTAACATAAGATCATTGTGGCTTCCTCTGGGCAATAGGAAGATCTACATCAGGTACCTCTAGTGGCATAAAGTCTAGATCTCCATCTAAATCAACGGTATCAGCAGAGGACCGAGCACGAATAGTAGAAAGTGGTTCATCTACCTGTAGAGTAGTAGAAGGAGGTCTGCGTTGAAAGTGCTCAGGGAAGGTATCTATAGCAGACACCTCAAGATGTCTAGGATAGGCGATAGGAGGGACATCATGAGATAGGGATGAAGGTGGCTCAGAGGGACCTGGAGATGCAGCAGTAGGCAAAGGCAATGGAATATCCTACAAGACACTAAGAGACTTTCCTGTAGTAGAATAATAGGGCATGTCCTCAAAAAAAGTCACATCCTTGCTAACATAGAACCGATGTGAAAGAAAATCAAAACATCTATACCCCCCCTGGGTTCTACAATAACCCAAAAAATGCATTTAACCAATCTAGAAGCAAGCTTATCCACTTCAAATAAATGAACAAAACAAATACATCCAAACATTTTTGGAGAAAGAGAAAAAGTTCCTAATCAGAAAACAAAACAAAATACGTTGTCTTCCCACCAACAACAGAAGAAGACAATTAATAAAAAAAGTAGCCATAAGCACAGCATCAGCCCCGAAGGTAGTAGAAGTATGTATCTGAAACATAATAGTACAGACAACATCAAGAAGGTGCCTCAATTTGCATTTAGCCACCCCATTCTGTTGAGATGTATGAACACAAGAGGTACGATTTATAATACCAAGAGACTGAAAAAACTAGGTCAAAGTAAAATTCACAAATTCAAGCCTATTGTCAATCCGAAACATGCGAATAGTAGTAGAAAACTGAGTCTTTATTTCATGTACAAAATTTTTAATCAAAGTAGGGATTTCAGATTTTTCCTTCTTCATAAAAACCCAACACGAGTATAATCATCCACCAAAACAAAAAAATACCAAAAACCCCTAAGACTCCTAACCAAACATGGACCCCATAAATCAGCATAAACAAGTGAGAAAGCAGACTCAGTTCTACTAAAACTACTAGGAAAGGAAACTCTATAATGATTGCCGAGTTGACAAACATCGCAAAAAAATGAGTTGGGAAACCACATGTTAGGAAACTAGCGACAAAGAGAAACACTAGGATGTCACAATCTAAGATGCCACTATAAAGCAGAGGCAACAAAAGCGGTAGCCATGGAATGATACTCTGATGGGAGGTCAAGGTAATATAGGCCAACCTGTTCAAGTCCCCCACCAATCTACTTCATTATCAGGAGATCCTGCAAGAAGAAAAAGTGATCATAAAGCATTGCTCTACAATTTAATGCTTTAGTAATAGATATTAAATTCAAAGCAAATGTAGGCTCATGCATAACATCAAAAAGAGGCAAAGTAGAGGACAAAGAGATTCACCCAAGTCTGTCACAAGGGACAAGGCACCATCAACTACTCTGACATGTACTGAAGTAATCAATGGTCGAAGAGACGAAAAAAGTGTAGAATCTCCTATGATATGAGAGGATGCACCCAAGTCTGCAAGCCAAGATGGCCTACAAACACCTCTTAGCACTAGCAACAGTATCAGACATCTAAGCAACAGAAGCACTAGTAGTATAACTGGCCTGATGTCCCTTAGAAAATCCACATTTTATCCAACACCTGTGAGAAATGCATTTCTTCCGATTCGATCCCACAAATCGAGAAAGAAAGGTAGACCACAGAAGGAGGTTGGAGACACCCAACTTAATAGTGGTTCCTTGCATAAAAAAAGATATGCTTGGGATAAATATCTTCTCCACCGAGTCACCCAAAGAACACTTCTAGTCATCCATATTGCCCAACATGTGGGAACCTCAAAAAAAGTACTACAGAAGCAAAATCAGACCCTATTCAGGTCTGACATTCCTCTAATCTAAGATAAAAGAGCAAAATCAAACTATAAAAACACCCTTTAGGGTCAAATAAGACCCCTAAAGGGGTTATTTCTTCTCTTTGACCTCTGTTTGGCTGGAGAAGGCAATGGATGGGTGACTTCTAAGCCACCCCATATCTCCTATGAGAGGAGACCACCGCAACAAAGGTGCGATGATCAGATCGGCACCCAGAACACCCTGTTGCAGCATCACAGGGCTACCACCCCTTGGTCCGCCACCCCTAATGGCAACGCTAGCCCTACTTGGTCGCCTCTAGGGGCCTCCTGCCGATGATGGCTACTGCTGTTGCTGATAAGGGGTTAACCGGAGTGGATCAAGGGCCGGTGATGCCCTTGAAGGGGAGAAAGGATTGGGTGGAAAGAGTTGGAGGCTAGTTTTCTAGGTGGGATACCTAAACATCAATCTAGGAATCGCTGCACCGATACCATGTTAGGTTGCAAAATGCCAATCAATTCTTTATTAGAAACCCTAGGTGCCTTTATATAGAGAAACACAAAGGGTAAAACTATAAGAATACCCTCACTCTAAAAGACAACAAAATATAACAAAATAAATAACTCAGCAAGTAGAGACCATCTCTCTCAATCCCCTCACCAATCATCTTCCCCATCTAGATATCCTAAGAGAAGACAAAGTACTCATCAAATATCACTTGACAGGATAGATCTTTACACAATCTATAGACATGTAAAAGGCTCAACGAAAACTTTAGAGCACAATATATACGTAAAAAGATTGTAAAGAATCAGTAAAACAAACATCGGCAAAGTCATTACAAAAGCATATAAACTGTTTGCCAAACAAACAAAAATAACAGCAAGTAACCTTTGTAAGAAAGTGCAGCTTTCTTACTAGTAAAATGATTTGATGGACCTCAATCCACCACCCACGACAAGGTGGATGAAATAGTGGCTAGATTAACTGAAGCCCCAGTAGCAACAACAAGAGATATAGTGGGATCCTGCGATGCAACAAATGGCACGACCTGCCTAAGGAGCTGAAGGAGGCACGCATAATCATTTGTAGATCAAGAATGCAATCCAGGTGAGGTAGGCTCCGCCAAAATTACAGCAAAGTTGGGTCAACCAAGTCTTCTGAACTTGGCCCAACATCTTTCGGAAAGATGATTCGTTCATTGACAATAGATGCACAGCTCACAAGCGTGGCCACGGCCACGACCACGACCACGACCACGACTAGCTCCAAAACCACCACGCCCACCAAACCGCAAAGAAAAAGGTTTCTGGAGGAACTATTGGTGTCAAAGTACTCCCATCAACAAAGATCTTCTAGAGTCTCCCAGACACCATCTCCAAATCAGGAACATCCATGGCCAATATCTGATCACAAGCATACAAATGTCTAGAACTCAATCCATCCAGAAATCAATAGGCCTACCACATCCGTTGCTGCCCTATCTACATATCGCAATATGATCGTTGGAACACATTCAACTCCTTAAAAAGAAACTCCATCTCAATATAATAATTGACTAGAGAGTGCCACCCCTAAGATGTAGACCAAATCTGACGGTAAATATATGCAAGACATGCATGATTAGACTTCTGAGAAAATTTCTTTGCCAAGCTATCCCAGATCTCTTGGCAGCCTTTTTATAACGCAAATTAACAGCAATCTATAGCTCAATACCATTTCTCATCTAATTCACAATCAAATAATTATCCTATTCCCATTTCTTGAAGTTTATAAATTGGAAACTAAGAGGAATCTTAATTAGGATGTAGAGCTTCTTCTATTCTTCAACAAATATCTTGAATACCTATAAGGTAATTTTAAACATCGTTAAGCTTGATAAAGGTGCCTTAAATCACCACAAAGGCAAAGGAAGCCATGGACTTGACTTCAAAGAGGAAGAAGGTCTGGCCACTGGCATGTAATTGAAATTAGAACTCAAACTTCACGAATTCATCAAAAAATCATCCTAGTAAGAATTATAAAGGGTAGCCAAGAGTGCCTCGAGCCACATCAAGGACTATACATGACCCGAGATGCAAGAACAAGGCATAGGAAGCGCTGACAAGTCCCTTAGGAAGCCACTAGATACCCCAGCCAAGAGGAGACCCCCAATAGCACTAGTGGGCACTGCAGCAAGCCCAAATGATGATGAGGAACCTTCGGCCACATCATTAGGCATTGGGGAGCATTCTAAGAGTGGCGCTAGGTGCTAGGGAGCTTTCGGTGGCAACACTAGGGGAAGTCCTAGTAGCGGCATTGATCACTTAGGAGCTCCTTCGACAACACTTGGTTCGGCAACGATGGTAAGGGTCACCCCTACTGTTGTGATGACGCTGGGGGTTGTTGCTCATACCCCTGCAACGGCACTAGGCGCTGCGGCGACAACAATGGTGGTGAGAGTGCCAGTGGTGGTGGGATGAGAGAAAGAGAGAGACAGGTTCTCTCTCATCTAGGATTAGGGTTTGTTGGTGAGAGATACCAGAGCATGAAGAGCCTAGAACTCAACCTACTCTAATACCATGTTGGAAGATAATAAAAGGACTCTTCTCATAAGGAACCCTTAACCCTCTTTATATAGAGAGGCTATGGGTAAAATATAGGGAACATCTTTAAGAAAATAACAAATAACAAAAAACACCCCTACATATTCTCTTTTTTTTTGGAGTAAGAAATGCTAAATGTTGTCATGGTTGCACCAACACCTTCCCTCCTCCATCTATATCCCTTTCCTTTCCCAAATTTTCCCATCCTAAAGTTCCCCTCCCCCTCCCCCTCCCCCTCCCCCAAAAAGCAACTACACAAACATTCCCACATGACGGACCCAAGTTCGTCTTACAATCCACCTCCCCTCTTTAATGCACCAACCTCAACTAAATGGATTAGCACCATTCCACCACTTCTCCATTACTTGCCAAGTACAAAGCATATTGAATTCTAAATGATGGTTTTGGATTCATTACTCTACAGGTAGTACAAAATATATGTATAATTACGAAGGCTAGCCCTTTCTACAAAGACAATACCAACCCCCTTGTTGGTATCTCCAGAGGATAACATGGAACGCACATGGCAAAATAGAGACCATGAGAGACATCAAAATATAGTGATGCATTATTTGTGAAATGATTTTTTTAAAAATAGAAATGATAATAATATTCAATGCAGCATTCTTAGCACTCTTCAACAACGCTCCTCATCAAAAAGGTGGAAAGACGCAAAGATACATACAAATCAACATAGACCTCCACAAAAGTTCCATTTTAGGTTTGAGGTTCTCCTTGCTACTAAAGCTAGGCTAGCAACCAACACCCACATGTCCAACAACATGAACCTGAAGCCTTTTAAGAAAAGTGTCTTAAAAGGACCACCTTCGCCGCAGTGGTTGGTGGGCAAGTGGAGCAATGGAAGCAAAGCAATACGACAGCGGTGGCAGATGGGGTCACCAAATCTCTAAGGTTTAGCAAACCGCGAGGAGGAAGATGCAAGGCCAAAGGGTTGACATGGCACCCCCAATGGTGTCGGTGGAGGGTGTGATGGTCGAGACAATAAATGCGAGCCCATGCAAGGAAAGGGTGACGATCTCAGAGGAGAAGGCAAAGGGGTTGTCAGGAAACGAGGAGACTCCTCGGGTTAACAAGGCAACAATGGTGACTGAGGCAGTGTTGAAGGCCGCACCATGCATGGGGTTTGAATCCGAGGAGGCGCGTGCTGAAGATTTCTTGGTGGAAGCAGTCGAGGATGATGAAGCGAAGGGTTGCCCCTCTTTATGTGGTGTGGGGACTAGGTCGAAGGGGGATCCAGTTAATGTTGACTCGGATCCCCTGTTAAGTGGCATGAAGGGTCCGGCGGGGGCCTCTAAGGTCCACACTTTTGTCCCAATGAATGGTTATGAAAGGGATGCCCTTATCCTGCCGACCCCTTCAACTGCGACAATGGCGTGAGAGAGAACCAGATAGGGAAATGACTCGCACCATGCCTCAACTTCCAAGAAGCCACCCCACGATGAGGATCGCCCCACAAGGGGTGATCTCGTGCATCTCTACGGCATCTACATGATCTCTCCCGTGGGAGGTGCGTCTGCAGGAAACGTCTGGAGGAGGAACCCCCTCGGCCGAGAGAGGCGAAGACGCCAGCGACCTCTCTACACTCAGTTGAGACCCCAACCGCCGAAGTGGACTTCAATGTTTCAACAGGGGCTTGAGAGGTTTTTGAAGGGGGGGGCCTGACTTGGTTAGCGATGGTTGTAGCAGCGAAATGGAGTGTAGGGTCCCCCTGACACGATGGCAACTGCAGGTGGTGCAAAAGAAGGCATGCTATACAACAAGAGGTAGGGCAACCAAGGCAGTGGAGATGTCTCACGAGACGAGGGTCAAGTGTAGGAGGTAGTTGATGGCCGCACTCAAGAGGCAATGAAGCAACCACGACCTCTGTCCGAGACTATGGCTAATGATGAGGAGATCGTGCAGCAGGTAGAGGAGGCAGCGGACTTTCATTGATCCGCGAGTGAGGGTGTCACCTTTGCTCAATGTTAGGCATCCTAA
Organism: Thalassia testudinum; assembly: GCA_037157565.1. Taxonomy (NCBI): domain Eukaryota; kingdom Viridiplantae; phylum Streptophyta; class Magnoliopsida; order Alismatales; family Hydrocharitaceae; genus Thalassia; species Thalassia testudinum. The sequence continues at coordinate 4,285,469 of JAZHRO010000062.1, read as the reverse complement.
CTTAGAATGTTAGGGGTTTGAAGGACCCCTCCAAAAGGGCAGCACTTGGGAGCTACATCATGCAATGGTCCAATGGAGAGTGAATGTCATGTTGCTTTAGGAGACAAGGTTGGCAAGGTATGAAGGAAGCCTGTGGAGGGATTAGAGGCACATGGATGGAGGGCTTCGGATCCCTCGATTAAGCTGGCGGATCAGGTAGGCAACTCGTGGGGTGGAGGGAGGATGTCCTTGCATTGGAGGATGTTTTCACAGGAAACCATGTGTTTTCCACTACATTTGTCGAAAAGGGGGTGAGCTCCAAGTTGGTGGTGACAAGGGTGTACGAGCCATTGGAGGCACGAGCAAGAGATGTGATGTGGGAGGAGCTTGTTATGATCGCAGCGAGCAACCAAGGTCTTCCCTGGCTGATTGGTGGCAACTTCAACATCACACTGCAGGTGGATGACAGGCCGGATGGACAAGGTAGGACCCAGGTTCGAACCATTTTGCTGAGTTCGTGGCTATTCATGGGCAAATCAACATGGCCCCGATCTCCTACACCTATACCTAGAGGAGCACCAATGGACAGAACTCTAGGATAGATTTCTCTCCAATGTAGAGTTCGCTAAGGCATGCCCTTTGGTCGATGTCTCACCAATGGAGAGGCCTTTCTCCGATCATACACCGTTGATGTTGCGACCGAATGAGGCAAAGCATGCGGCACATATTTCAAATTCGATAGATCATGGATGCTAAAGCTGAGTTTTAAGCAGGTGGTGGAGGAGAAATGGAGGTCATTTCAGGTGGAAGGATTGGCGGCAACTCGTTTAGCAAGGAAACTGAGAACCTTACGGAATTTTCTGAGGGGGTACAGGAAGGAACTCAGGGAGTCAAGATCTAAAAGGAAGAGAGAGGCACTAGCCAAGGTGTCGAAGTTGGACAAGCAGGAAGATGCTGGGCCGCTATGCACAAAAGGCAAGGACTGCAAGGTGAGACACTTGAAGGTAATACAGGAGGAGGATAGGAAGACGAAGATTGAGTGGAAGACAAAGTCTAGGCAGAAGTGGATGAGGGACGGTGACTCCAACACTAGATTTTTTTACCAGATGGCATCAGTTAGGAGAAGGAACTAGATCGACAGGCTAGTGATGGGTAGGAATTCCCACTGGGGCATGAACGAGGTTGGGTAGGCAACGGCGAACTTCTTCAAAGAGTTCTATGGAAACCATAGGAGAGGCAAGTAGAGATGGACAGGGGAGGATGCGCGAAGGGTGTCTACCCAGGAGGCAGAGACACTCATAGCCACTTTTTCTGAGGGCGAGGTTAGGAGGGCGATGTGGGGGCTTAGTGCTGATGGGTGCCCGAGACCGAACAAGTTCCCAATTTTCTTCTATAGGAAGATCTGGACGTTGGTGAAAGAGAAGGTGTTGTAAATGATAGCAGAGTTTGCAAAAGGAAACAGGGACTTTGATAGGCTCAATATGTTCGACCTCTTCCTACTGCCTAAAAAGGAGGGGGCGGAAGCTATCGAGAACTACAAACCAATTACATTGTCAAATGCGACATGTCTCATCATTTCCAAGGTCATGGCTAATAGGCTACGTGGGGTTCTAGAGGACATTGTTTCACCGATACAGACGACTTTTGTCCCTGGGAAAGGTATACCTCATGGTTTTGTGTTGGCTACAGAAGCCCCGGCTGCTTAGAGGAGAGCAGGGAAGAAGGCCTTCCTCTGGAAGGTAGATTTCAGCAAGGCTTACGATTCCATCCAATGGGAGTTCTTGTGGGCAACACTAATTAAGAGAGGGTTTTTGCAACAGTGGCTTGATTGGGTGAAGAGATGTGTCACAACATCTTTCTCAGCCTTGGTTAATGGAAATCCAGCAAGCAGTTGGGTGCAGCCCAGGAGGGGGGGTCAGGCAAGGGTACCCACTTGCACCGATGTTGTTTGTCCTTACAGTAGACACCCTTGCTAAGGTGGAATTCAGATTCTATCAGAGAGATTTGTTCAAAGGCTTCAGGGTAGGGGCTGACAGAGAGATCTCAATGATACAATTTGTAGATGACACTTTGTTCCTGGTATAAGGCTCTTCGACGAAAGCTAACAGATTGCGTGTGCTTGTGGAGCTATTTGGGGACACCTCTGATTTGCGAATTAACTATGGAAAATCCAGTCTGGTGCCTTGTAATATATCGAAGGAGAGGACGACTTGTGGGACTGCACTTAGGATGGGCAAGGGATTTTTATCCTTGTCTTACCTTGGCTTGCCTCTCACAGATAGGTGCCTCAAACTACAGGATTGGCTTCCGCTTCTGGAGAGGATGGAGAAGAGACTGTCTAGCTAGGCCTCCAGGTTGTTATCGAGGGGTGGCAGATTGACACTAGTAAAGGCGGTCCTCTCCTCCATTTCAGCTTATTTCCTATTTGTTTTTAGGTTGCCCCGGTAGGTGGAAAGGAAGACCACAGGACTGATGTGGGATTTCTTCTACACGAATTTTGGGACAACGGGGAAGGGGGCAAGATTGGTGGCATGGGAGCACGTTTGCCGGCCTACAATGGAGGGTAGCCTTAGGGTTAGAGATGTTGAAGGTGTCAACTTGAGCCTTCTAGATAGTGAGACTAGTGAGCAAGGAGCAGTGTCTTCTTGGTGAAGTACTTCATGATTGTTCTGGTTCCCTTTTCTCATGGGAGACCCTCGAGTCCCCGATGCCAGGGTGTTACACTTCCTGAGGGGAGTGGCATCAATGGTCCCGAGGGTTCATAGTTTCTTCACCCCATACGTGGGAGAGGGGGACGTGTTCAAATTCCAGTTAGATGATTGGTCGGGAGAAGGGGCACTCTGCAGTAGGTTCCCCCACCTCTTCTCGAGGGCAGCAAACAAGGAGGCGTCTATTGGGAGTTGCTGGGACCGTGCTTGGTGTCTCACCTTTCAGGGAGCTTTGTCAGAGCCAAGGTGCTTGGAGTTCAATATGTTATTGTAAGATCTTTAAGAATGGGAGCCCAAGGGAGGTAGAGATGCTATTTTTCCAAGACGATGGGAGTTTCTCTATCAAGAAGGCCTTCCATAGGTTGCACAGAAATGCTCCGACGATGGACCTCGACCTCTAGCAAGATTGTAGGATGGCTTGGTTCACGAACTGCCCCCTGGAGGTTAAGATTTTGGCGTGGCTTGTGAGGAGAGGGAGCGTGCTCACAAAATCCTAAAGGGCGAGGTAGGTTGTAATGGAGGAAGTTTGATGCTCTTTCTGTGGCGAGGCATATGAGGACATCCATCATCTTTTTGTTGGATGTACCTTCGTCACACAAGTGTAGAGAGTGTTGGGTGTTGATTAGATTGATCTTGGCACTCTTCACTAGTTTTGGGCCTCGTTTTGGAGGGGGAATGTTCAAGGCAATGGAAATACCTTCAGGTCGAAGAAGGCAAAGGGCAAAGGTGCTGGCGGTGCTCTGGGGGGTGTGACTAGGTAGGAATGGAGTTGTGTTTAGAAGCGAGATGCCTTATGTTGAAAATTTTGTTTCCTCCAATTCCTCCTAGGTTGTGTTTTGAGAGTCCACAATAAGAGCTTAACGTTGTATCTGTTTAATTTTATTAATAAATTTGGGTGGCCATCACACGGATAATCGCCCTGCCACCTTCAAAAAAAAAAAAAAGCCTTATAAGGAAGAGCTTCTCTTCCAAGTCAAAACATAGTAATGTAGCACCTAGTGTAGGCAGTTATCAACATCGAAGACAAGGTGTCTACCATATAGGGAAGCAGCATATCTCCTGCTAGACATCTACTACTACTAGCCATCCTTGCAGAGGAAGAGGAGGCCATGGCTCAAAAGTATAGGCCAAAAGGGAGGAAGGTGGAAAGGAGGATATGGCCTGAGGTTTCAGGCAAAAGGATTTCAAACAATGGAGATTCGATTACGCAATGGCCCTATTCAACGATCAGTTTGAGTATCAAAGGCTAGGGGCATTCTTTGAAGACCGTTCAGAGTTGGACGAAGAAGCAACTTCCGAAGAAAGGTTATGTTAGACCAACTAGAATTATCTAGTGAACCTTCATGTCTTTCTTGTTTTAGCTCCAATTTGAGTGAAATTTATCTGAATGAGCTGTTCCACAGAATGTGATTACTTTGTTATAAATTTATTCCACAATATCTATACCAAGAGTGTTGTGAATCAAAGTGAATGGAAACTAAATTATTCTGTGACATAAAAAGGGAATATTGAAAGATAGGCTTACTCCATCACAATGTACACATTATCCTCGTCCTCATAGGCATCATAGAATTGAACCAAATTTTTATGGTCTGTGAGAGCACTCAGTATTCTCACTTCTCTTCTTACATCTTCAATAGCTATGGCTGTTGTCATCTGTAAAAGATAACCATGCATGACAAAGTAGTTCAGAAATAGAAGGCTAACAAGTGGACACAGTTCAATGCAAACAGAATTTTTGATGCAATGAATGTTGTGTCCAATATATAATAAATATTATCCTTTTAGAACTAACCTACAACCTTATGAAGCACAAGATTGAGCAAGCACAGTAGGTGGATCATGGAAGTTGGCCAAGAGCAAAGGTGACCATAACAAAGAATACTACTCAAGCACATGCACAATATGCATTTAACTGAATAGTTATGATATATTAAGTGCACCTTTTTGCATCCAAAATGCCATATTACAGAACAGAAATAGTTCCAGACTTTAAGAGCATTCAACAGTAAAGGTTGAGACGTCAATTTCTCACTTTTTTGCATTGGAAGGATCTGAACTACAGCAAATGCATTAATTCTCGAAATGCAAGATGCCAATGCCAGGGAAACAAGTGCAGATAGTATGTGCATATCGTTTCAATGCTCTGAAATGACAAATTACATTCAATGGGGTGCCCAACTGTTTCCACAGTGACCCCTCGGATACAATAGACAAAGGTAACTAGCAATAAAGACATTTGATATTAAAAGAACAGGAAAGTGTGGCGAAAACCCGGATGGTTCACCAACAGGGAAACAGCAATTCACAGCTAAGCATCAGAAGCAAGCGTGTCATCGGCAACCTTAAATCGCATAACTATTATTTCCAACACCCATTAAGAGTCTAGCAAGATCCAAGCACCAAGTGGAACGTAGATGGCTCCACCCGTAAAGTTGCTTCATAAATGGTGGCTCCAATTTGCCAGCAAAGACACTGTCCACAGGATCAGATTTCACCTCATGATTAAAGGAAGACGATGGATCGCTCAACCGTTCCAACCACATATCAGCGCCTCCGATGGACCATTTAAGACCAGTTTCCAAACAAGCAACCTCAAAAATCATTACGGCAACATTACCATTACCATCACTACTATCACAACAACAAATATAATTCAGACTCAGAAAAAGAAGAGCCGCTTGATGGAAATTTCATTCCAAGCAAAACAAAGGCCATTGCCAATCAGCAGCTACCGAGAAAACCATCCTCAAGATTTGAAGGGGAAAAGAAAACGAAAGAGAAAAGGAAAAAAAAAAGAGGGGGGAAGAACAGACCTTGGCTTTTGGGATGACCTTAACAGCAACCTCCTGCCCCTTGAGCTCCCCCTTCTTGACCCTGGCGGAACAGGTGTACCCGAAGTGGCCCCTACCGATCTCATCGCCGACCTCATACTTACCGAACAAGTGCTTGGAGAAGCCGAAGGTCTTGTCGAGGCCGAGCTCGAGCTCGGAGCCCTCCCCGTCCTCCACGCCCTCGGGGATGGAGGCTTCGTTGGGCTTGACGGAGCCGTGCCTGCGGGCAAGCAACGCCTTTATATGCTTTGCAGGGGAAGGGGGAGGGAAGGGCCTCTTGAAGAGCCTCAAAGGCGTGGAGTTGACGCTGGAATTCGCCGGGGTTTCCCAACCCTTGTAGAAATACCCAGGCAGAGGGCTCGGGCTGCAGAAGGGGAACTTGGGTTGCTGCTTCTTCCGCTGCACTTGCACTGCCTTCTCCTCCTCCTCCTCCTCCTCCTCCCCCTCCCCTCTGGTTCTGGTGATGATGGTGGTTGTGGCTACTTGGGTTGCTGTTGTTCTCGTCGTCGTCGTCGTCGTCGTCTTCTTCTTCTTCTTCTTCTGGTCGTCGTGGTGGGTGGTTTGCCTTCTTCTTTCTTGGGTTCTTGCAGCTTGCTTCCCATGGCAGATTCCCATGGAAAAGAAGTAAACAGGGAGACAAAAAAAAAAAACCCAGCAACAACAATAACAAGGCAACAAAATGGAGTAGAGAGCTAAGATGGGTTCCTGAAACCCATGGAGAGAGGAGGAATGGAGTGGATGGAATCAGACCCACATGCCGAAATCGCAAGGAACGGCGTGTTGGGGTGGTGAAAATTTGAGATCTTTATTCACGGCAAGGACTCTGAAAAAAGCAGCGGACTTTTTGACAGGGAAATCGAGAAGGAAGAAGGGCCGCTGCAAGTGGGTCAGGTGGTGGTATTGGAATAGCGTTAAAGGAAGAGGAGTAGGAGTGGGAGTAGAAGAAGAAGAAGAAGGATCGATGGAGCAGCACCCTCCTCTCCCCTCCCCTCTCGATCAGCACAAATAGCTGTCAAGAATTCCAAAAGAAAGCGCAGGGAATAGGAGCAGCCCTCAAGGTGAACACTTTGGAAACTGATCAGAGAGAGAGAAAGAGTGAGAGAGAGCTGAAATAGAAAGAGGAGGGGAGTCCAAGGGGGACTCCTTTCCTTTTCCCAACTTTTTCTTTTATCTGTTAGCTTTTTGGCTGCTCTCTCTCTCTCTCTCTCTCTCTCTCGGCCTCAGTTTGGTTGGACTTAGGGGGCTGATTTGATTGATACCAACTGCATTTTCCTTATTTTTCTATTCCCCCACAAACTTAACTTGAATCGAATCGGCGTTGTTCGACTGCTCAGAGGGGGAGGGAGGGATGGGATTGTGGTTTAGTTTAGTGGGTGGCCAAGTCATGTCAAGGCACGAACGAACCACCACCTGCTGTTTGCTTGAGGTGGGAAATCTCTTTTTCTAAATGCGGGATGGTTCTGGTTCCGTCAGTGCCCCCATATGGTTCCTCCACCTTGCATTTGTCGTCCCCCCGTGGCTTCCTCTCGCAACGTTTTTGAAACTTCGCACGTGCGCTGAGGAATGTTAGAACCGTGGTGAATCTTTGACGTGACCGGGAACGAGATAGGTGTCGTGACTTTGCTCCTTCGGTAGTAATAAATTCATAAAATCCTTCCGAACGTTTAACATGAATGCTCCATGTCATTCTGCTAGAAAATGATGGTTGCCGTGGGAAGAACGTGGTGCAAACATGGGATAAAATATTATAAAAACATATTAGTGTAAAGTAAGTAAAAGAAGATATTTGTTTAAGTTCCGAAGTAAGTAAAAGAGTAGAATAATTAGTATATTGATGTAATATTAATAAATATTTATTTAATATTAAAAATATAAGTAGAGGATATTAGTAAATATTTATTTAATATTAAAAATCAAAATAAAAATTATTATTATGTAATGTAAAACACTTTCAAGGTAAACCTCTAACAAAAATTTTAAAGAAAATATTAGTGGGGCCTAAAAGATGTAATTAGTTATTCAAATGAAAAATTTTGAATGTAGTGATGGGTGGACATTTTTATTATGATTGACATTAAAAAGAATCTATAGGAGACACTGAGGATAAGTTCTACATGCGTATGTTCTCTCTCGTTCAGATCCTCTACTTGTCGTGCACTTTATCAGTGTACCCATGTATGGAATGTGGAGCCTATGTGTTAATTTCTTAAATGTGAGCATGTCACTCTCCCTCCAAACTCATTTAACGAAATTTTAAAGAGATTAATTTCCGTTTACGAAATTTCCCTTAAATGCAAAAGCCCTTGCCATTCTATTTTAAAAGCCCTTTCGCATTCTAAAATTTTCCAAGCTTTTATTGTCACTATAATTTTCCTTTATTTGTTTTATCTCCTACAAAATGATTGTCAAAAGCAAAGGCTTCTCGATATCACCAAAGGTACTCCATTACTTCCTTTACAAATCCTTTAGCCATTTTTCAATTCTTATCATAATGCTATTCATCTTTAATCAAATAGACATGCATTAAATCTTATTATCTTCGGCATATATTTGAAATATGTTTGTGAGATTTAATTAGTATGAATGAAATTGTGCAATTTATTTTAGCCTTTGTTATGCTTTATATCCAAATTAACATCCCTATATTTTCATCAGTGAATACCTAATTCCTATTAAAAGAGTAATGATGGTCTTTTACATCACAATACACCACAAGTAATTTTCTTAGCCTTTTATTGGTGGTCTCATGTAACATCAAATTTTTTTAAACCCACCTTATAGGTTCTTAAGGAAATATGTGAAGAAACAAATACTATGACAATTTATCTTTTTATTGAACTTGGTAAACCAACCGTTTGATTCAGATGAAGATGCCTATGCATTTTATAATCCATATGCAACCATGTTTGCTTTTAGCATTTGCCATGATGTTGTGAACAAAGATAGATGTACACATGAAATCACATCTTGCTCATTTGCTTATTCTAACGAGGGATGTCAATGTAATAAAATTAAGAGCTAAGACAGGGATTGCTTGCTTAGCACGATTGTTCTTTTTAAGAAATAATGAAATAAAAAAACACACTACAAAAAGAGTTTAAAGATGATCGCAGCCATCCCTCGCATATTTTAAAATTTAGTCATACAATACGATCATAAAGAAATATATGATGCACAAGCAACAGATATAGGCTTACATAATGACTTTGACATAAGATTAAGAGCTTCTCATGAACTAGTTAGGAAGATGGTTGATGGTAGATCAAACATGGAATTTACTAAGTAGATCAAAAGAATTATTTATATACAAGATGGGAAAGAGATTTAAAAGATGGAGAGTATGGAAATATTGTAAGATATTTTCAAAAAGGGAGTCTAGACAACCCTTCTTTTTATTATACAATGCAACTAGATTATAAAGAACAAGTTATGGACACTTTTTGGGTTGATGCAAGAATGTGCATTGAGTATGTTAGTTTTGATATCACTTTCATTAGCAAAGCCATGTATTCCAACAAGGGGGTGAAGTTATAAGCACTATCATATACTTACCATAATTTTAATTATATAAATATATTTTGTAAAACTTAAATAACTCTAGATATTTTTACATAAAATGCCACTAAAATCTTTTGAAATTAATTAAATATCGTTCAATTCACTATATTTATATATATGCCATTGAAAAAATAATGTCGTTTTCGTAATTGCTACTCTATTAGCTATAACCGTTAAATTTAACGGTTTTAAACTAAAATGTAATAAAAAATTATTTTTTAATCCTCAAAATTATTTTTCAATCCTCATGAAGCCTTTACGTAATTATTAAAGGTGACATCGTCATTACATTTTACTTATGTTGTTCTTATATAGTTTTACTTTTATATAATATCTAAAACTTATAGTTTATGTATGAATTTAAATTGGGTGCTAATAGAGATCAATCATTATTCTTTTGAGCATCTTGTCCTCAATCAATGTTTTAAAAATCGAATCAAATTTGTCAGCTTAACCAGTTCAATCAAAAACTAGTGCCTTACTAGTTTGACTAATTGATTCAGGTGATGAAAGTCAAAACTAGTGTAAATCGATCAAAATTAGGTTGGACATATTGATTTGGTTAAACCAGTCATATCGACCAGCTTGACAATTCTCTTACCAGTTAAATTTTTTTTTAAAAAAAAGAATATGCATGTGACTTTAAAACTTGAAACAAAGATTCAAAGATTTATGTATTCTTCAAGATCAAACTCTCAATTTCAATTATACCTTAATTTTTCTTTGGTACTGATAAAAATATATCAATTTTAGTATAATTAAAGTTGCAAAATAACTTTCATACTATATATCTTTAATGATTTTTTATTGAACACCGATTCATATCGATTAGACTTGGTTAAACCAATACAAGCTAATCTAAATATCTTACGGTTCAATTCTTTTTAATTTTTTACAAGCTGACATCATACCGACGTCATCACCGGTTCAACTGATACAAATCGCTTGTTGAATTATTAAAAAATCAAACCAGCACCTAACTAGTTTAATGACCAGTTTAATTTTTAAAACATTGTTCTCAACTTACCATGTTATAAGAAGATATATGTTACAACCCGATTTCCAGATCTCTACAAGACTCGAGACCGGCTCGTCTCAACTAATCCTAAGACCTAGTCGTTGAACGAGAAATATCCAAAAGCAGAAAATAAACCATATTCACGCATGCAATATAACAAGTATAAGGAAAAACGAGACGTAAAGGAATAATAGAGCTAAATATCTCAATAAAGTAATACATGCCATCATAACAACACAATGGAAAAGAAAGCAGAAAGTAACAGAAACAGTAAAAAAAAAATATGTTTATTACTCACTACAACAACAGAAACAAAAGGGCTGGAAAAAAACTATTACGGCTAAGCTCGGCTAGGCTCAGCACCCTCTGTAGCCGGAAACTCGGCCTGCTCAACTCCTAGTCCTGAACAGGGTTACGAAAAGACAGAGTCATCGAACATTGGGTAGAGTGGTGTTTACATTAATTATGTGCAAGTAAGGTAAAACAAGTAACCAAGTTTTATTCTTATTTCTATTTATCTCATTTATGTATTTCTTGTTCATTTATTTCACAAAGGATCCAAGTATTTCTTGATCTTGCTTGTTCCTCGTGGGAACGATCTTGATTGCAGTCTTTTCCGTGGAGTAGAAGGTACACGTGACGCTCTCCTGGCCATGAGAGTCCACTACAGTAGTCCTAAACACAGTCAACCACCTCGAGGTCACTGTTGCAACATAGCATGACTACGGCACGTGTGATAAGCGCACGGGTAGCTACCCTGCACTGGCATGCCGTCAGTCGTTTCTGCTAACGAGTACGCCTAAAGTACAGCATGGAACAATATAGGGCATTGCCCTCTCAGAATAGGGGTCTCACCCCTCAGAACCAAATAAGGGTCTCGCCAATCCACAGTCCGCGTACCCTCGTCCGACTACCTCGGTTTGCTCAGAGGGCCTAAAAGTCGGTGTAAGTTGGCAAGTCCTAACCTCGGGTTCCGTAGGGCGGTTAGCTCCCTCTCTACACTAGTAGCACACCTCGATACTACGTACGCGAGGGCCAAATAGGAGTCGGTGTAGAGTGACCAGTGCTATCCTAGGTCTCAACCTAAGGGGTGGCTGGCTCACCTTCTACACTAAAAGGGATAGTCGCTCTCCTTGGTATCATGTACACAAGGGTCAACTCACTTCCCATCTACATACCAGATTCCTTTCATACACAGGAGTTCTACTCCTAATTCCTCGTAGGGTTTATGCTCATATTCGTCTCATTACCAATATCCAGATCATACTATCCAATTCTCAACTTTTCCATCACATACAGGCAGCTCGTGTTTTCATGTCTAAAGCAGTATCTCATAATTACACAAATACCATTGCTAGCAATTTATTTTAAACATGCACTCAAGTAAACAGTATAGCTCAAAACAGGCTCATACATTTCTATCCTAAGGTTCATTACACATCTTAGAGCTCGATCCAATCATTCCAAACAAGCACATTCTTATTTAAATATTAACAACTGGATTAAACCACTCTACCGGGTATCACGGAAGGAATGAGGCCTGCACCGCAGATCTTGTCGTCTCCGCGGGCCCCGAACACGCCACCAGCTGGTAACCTGTACCAACAACTAATTCACATTTGATGGGTCAAAAATAGTAGGTATTCAACACTAACACGTAGAGAAACTCAAATGGAAAACAACGGTACTTCCTTTGCGGAAATCCGATTCCGTTTGGGCCCTGAACAGGCCAAAAACACGGTTACCATCCAAAATCAGACATCTGGGACTAATCCCAGACATCTTAAAAGACGTCAGATCTTACCTTGTGTCTCCTACGGGTTCCTCAGACGTCTGGATCTCTCCGTGATCCTATAAAGGAAGTTCCAGACATCGGACTATGCCTCCGGTCGTCTGAAAGTGTCGTCGGACGTCTGGCGATGTGGTCAGACGTCCAAAAGTGCCTAGAAAGGCGCACAGCGTGTCTTTCCAACACCCTGCACCTGCGTATAAAAATCGCAGACCTATTTTCAGCTAGACATTCCTACACTACGGTCTGCATGGCGGAAAGTAGCACAGGAAACACGTACCTTCACGCGATAATATGCTTTCAGACGTTCAGCTTTAGCTCCGAAAGTCCTGTTGCCTCTACAGACATCTAGTTGACCTTCCAAACGTCTGATATTGGAAATTTTCCAATAACAGAACCTCCTCTGCGACGTTGCCTTCCTCGCAGTGTGTAACGACCTGGTTCCCGAGTCCCTACGAGACACGAGAACCGGACCGACTCGACTAATCCCAAGACCTAGTCGTCCAACGAGGAAGTAACCAAAAGACAGTAAAATAAACCACATTCAGCATGAATATAACTAACAGTAAGAAAGTACAGCAGTAAGGAAAGAAACTACTACAGTAGGTACCACCACAACAGTAAAACAACATTTATCATATAACAAGAACTGCAGGTAAAGAAGGTACAGCGGAAACAAAAACTACTCACTAGAACAGAACAAAAGAGGTACAAAAGCTGTGGTAACTCTACTGGACCCTACTCGGCCCAACGTCCTCTGCAGCCGCCGACCCTGGCTGCTCAACACCTGGTCCTGAAAAAGGTAACGAGTGTAACACGTCAGCAAAACGCTGAGTAGAGTGGCAAACTAACTAAAGGCAAAAGTAGAGTGTACAGTAGCTGTTATGTTCTATTACTTCCTTTATTCACATCTTTCAATTTTTCTCACTATTTCATTTATTTCTCAGATCCTTTACTTGATCTCGAATGTCCTCGTGGGAACGATCTTGATTGTAGTCTTTTCCAAAAGTAGAAGTAGCACGTGGTGCTCTCCTGGCCGGGAGAGTCCCCCGTGGTGATCCTACCCTCAGTCAACCACCCCAAGGTCACTGACAGACGTAACGGTGACTACGGCACGCGCGATAAACGCACAGGTAGCTAGCCCGCACTGGCACGCGGTCAGTCGTTTCCGTTAACGGGTGCGCCCAAAGCACAGCACGGAACCAGGGCAGAGCCCTCTCAGTAACAGGGGTCCAACCCCTCCACAATAACCAAACCGGGGCCTTGCCCCTCCACAGTCCGCGCACCCTCGCCTGACTACCCTGGTTTGCCCTAGTGGGCCTAACAAGTCGGTGAAGGAGGCTAGCAGAACCCCGGGGCTCGTGGGGTAGCTAGTACTCTCCCAACACTACTAGCTCTCCTCGGTACTACGTACACGAGGGCCAACAAGTCGGTACAGAGCGGCCAATCCTAACCCCGGGTCCCTGCGGCGGCTGGCCCCACTCTGCACTAAACAGGTACAGGTACTTCCCTTGGTACTGCGTACCCAAGAGACAGTACAAACTACATCTCAGTTCCATTCCTTTTTCTTTCCAGGAGTTCCACTCCTAATTCCCCGTAGGGTTCCAGCTCTTTATCTCAGAACATCATATGTTTCACTTTCCAGATTCACGTTCTCAAAATCCATGATCTCAAACATGTTTCTTTATTCATAACAGGCAGCTGTTAATTAAATTTACAGGCAGCTTTGTATATTCCTTTCCAATTTTTCCAAGACTGCAGTAATATACATTCCACTAGTTTTTCCACCCTAGGATTCATGCCATATCCTAGGATCTATCATACAATCTAGTTTTCCGGCCCTAGGATTCATGCAACACCTAGGAGCTATCATTCCATATATTTCTCATTCCTAGGATTCATGCAATGCCCTAGGTTCTAGTTATGGTTCCATACTTTAACAGATTTTATTAATACTTAAAGCCACTCTACCAGGTACAACGGGAGTAGTGGGGGCGTGATCGGGAATCCCGCGTGCCTCCGCGACTCTCAAGACTGCAACCGAACGAGGTCCTATCACAAGGATCAAACACAAGGAGTGTCTCAGAACAGTGTATAGCTACTGTAGGCGGGTAGAGGAATTAATTCTGAAACGAACGCAACTCGAATCGCGGAAAACGGAGCCCAAACGGGCCCTAAACGGGTCGAGAAAGACAATACTGTGCAAAATCAGACGTCTGGAACTCCTTCCAGACGTCTTAAACGGTGGATCAGAGAATTACCTGTTCAGCTTGGTTCCCCGGACGTCCAGAAGTCTGTGGGGACGTCTGTCCTATACCCCAGACGTCCGATGGTCCACACGGACGTCTGTAGATCACTCCCGCAGTCTGGTACAACTTCCAGACGTCTGATTCGCAAAGGATGGCGAATCAGCGAACCTGCGCACAGCCAACCCCCCTCCCTCAGTACGGTCAGTCGACAAGAAGGAAGAAGAAAGCGGAAACTCACCTTTCAGACGTCTGTATGATCTTACAGACGTCGACCTTGCCGTCTGGCTATCAATCCAGACGTCTGATTCTGGAAATTTTTCCAGAATCAGAACCCTGCTCGGCCTCCGCTCGCGACGCCGCCCGCGTCGCACCTCGCGCGTCTGCTGCTCAGCCCGCAGCAGGTCCCTCTCCGCATCGCTCCGCGCCCCCTGCGCCCTCCGCCGGCCGGCCAAGCCGCTCCGGCGAGCTCGCCCTCACGGCAGAGCCCCGCCCTCGCACGCCTCACCTCCTCCGCGCTCACTGCGGCTGCCGCTGCCGCTGCCGCCCTCGCGTCCGCTCGCTCTCGCGCACAGGAAGGAGAAGAAGGAGGAGACGGTGGAGACGGTAGTGGAGGCGCGCCCTTTTAAGGCCGCGCGAGGAGGAGAGAGAAGGCGGCAGGCCGCCTGCAGCCGCAGAGAAAAGAGGGAAGAATCGCAGGTCTGCGCGCACAGGCGCGCAGACGAATCTCCCGTGCGAACATAACTGTTCTCCAGACGTCTGTAAACTATCCCGGACGTCTGGTCAGACGTCTGGATGTGATCCCAGACGTCTGGTCCGACGTCTGGGCCACCTCCCAGACGTCTTAAAAGGCGTCTGGGGCACGCGCTCGTTACACAGTGTCGCCTGCAGCACGCTACAGCAGCCTCAACAACTGCAGAGGGTCGGGAGGTTGCCTCCTCGAGCCCCTCCTCGTGTGCGTGCCTGCCGTTGCTCAAGCGAGCTCCTCCGAGCTCCAGCATGAGCTCCACTGAGCTCCTTCAGCCTTGAACCTCCCTTCACGTTCTTCCTTCCTCTCTCTCCCTCTCAATCTCTCTCGCTTACCCTCTCTCTCTCTCGCTCTCCCTCCTAACCCTTGCTGCGGCTGCATAGGGACGACGACTAGAGGTAGTGGTGGTTGGTGGAGAGTGGTGTAGGTGAGGGGAAGTGGGCGTTTAAATAGAAGGGGATTAGGGTTAGGGGTGAGGGGTGTGAAGGAGAGAGAGAAGCTCTGCGCATCGCTCGTGCGCAGAGTGCAAGGAATGTACGATATTTTCCCACTTTCAGACGTCTGGCCCTTCATCCAGATGTCCGGACAGACGTATGACAGTTAGTCCAAACATCTTAAACATCCCAAACAGGCACAGGGTCATTTCAATACGCAATGGAAAAAGAGAAAAAAAAGAAAATATTCAAAGCTAGATGATGCCTTCGTGTAGAGTACAACAAGGTTGCCCTCTTTCCCCTTATCTCTTCATTCTTTCCACTGAACTCCTTTCCTTTTATTTGAAAAGCTCCTTGTCAAGGAACTTACTTGCAGGTTATAGGTTAACAAACTCTTCCGCCAGCCATCTCTCATTTAATGTATGCAGATGATACTCTTCTATTTGGTGATGCCACACTTGCTGAACCCTATGCTTGGATCAATATTCTCAATGATTATGAGCTGCATTCAGGGCAGAAAGTAAATATGCAAAAATCCAGAATATTTTTCTGTCCAAGAGTACTAGAAGATATTCAGCATGAAATTCTTAATCTCTTTCAAGCTACCAGGATGGAAGACAATGAAATTTATTTGGGTTGTCGAATTCTTGATGGCAAACGAGGGAAGCATATTAAAAAAATCATCCAAGCTAAATGTCACGCCAGCTTGCTGTATGGAAATCTCGATTGCTATCTCAGGCAGGCAGATTGGTTCTTATTAAAAGCTCTCTTTTGGTAGGGTTATGAAGGTGTGCACAAAAAAATGTATCTGATCGCATGGAAACAAATTGCCAGACCTATTGTTCTTGGGGGTTTAGTCTTGCCTTTCCTAGTGAAAACTACGTGGAGACTCTGTCATGAATGTAATTCTCTATGGACTGTTTTACTGAAAGAAAAATATTTTGGCAATCTGATATTTGGGATGCAAAATTGCCATCTAAATCATCGCCTTTCTGGAATGCTTTAATTTCAGTTCAGTATCTGCGATATGATTCTAGCTTGTTGGAGGTGGCTGCTCCTTTAATTTATGGAGGGTTAAGTGGATTAAAGGTCTCACTACCCTAGTTCATCCACAATTCTCCAATTCTCTCCAACCCACTTATGTTAGTGATTTGATTTCCTCTAATGATTGATGGAATATACCCTTGGTTGAAACTATTTTTTATCCTAAAACTGCAAGTTGAATTGTTAGAACTGATTGTTGGCCTTTGACTAAAGATGAGGTGATATGACACTTTCATCCAAAAGGGAATTTCAGCATCAAATCAAACTACTTCTCCATGATTGCGAACAACCTAAATGGAGAGGAGCCTGATGAAGGCTTTTTAAAATCAATTAAAAAGCTCTTTGCTGAAAGCAATTTAGCCCCTAAAACAAAGCTCTTCCAGTGGCATTTTTTGACAAACTGCCTTCCATTATTTGATCTTATTTCTACAAGAATAGGTGGTGAACCAAGACATTGTCCCTTTTATCATTTAATGGGGGAAAGTGTAGCCCATTTGTTTTTCCAATGCCCATTCTCTTATGTTGTGTCGTTTGCAGCCAATCTGAATTGCAGCTGGGATGTCACCAATTGGCTAAATCAGATTTACATGTTATGCCCTCGAAGAGAGCTTGATCTTGAAGGCCATTTGAGACTTTTCTACATGTTTCATGCCTTATGGCTATCTAGATGTGATATGGTATGTGGTAAGTCCAACTTTCTCCCTATGTAGATTTGGGGGCGAGCTAAGCACATGTTCCTTTTTTACTCGTTGAAGAAGGATAATTCCCCTATCACCTCCCAGTTGAGGCATGCAGCTCACAGCTCAAAATTGGAATTTCAGAATATAAATTTCTTTTCCATCTATACTGATGTTGCAGTTGGAAATGATTTTTCTTACATTACTGTAGTTGAAAGAAATGATACTCTTGGCTATCATTTATCAGCTCAGGTAGTTAAAATTAGAGCTTGTTCCATTGAAGAAGCTGAAACCCATGCCATCAGACTTGCCATCCAAGTCACTTTAGATGACACTGACAGGAATTTCTTAGTTAAGAGTGATGCTCTTAATCCTATTAGCAGCATTTTGGGAATGAGACAATCGTATTGGACCGCTAAACATATCATTAGAGGTTGCAAAGAAATGATACCTAAATCTAATTTCATTTCATGAACCCATGTCCCCAAGTCTTAGGCTATTTTTGCTCATTCTGTTGCTCAACATTGTACGAAAAATGACTCTCAAGGAATTTAGCGATAGCCAAACTTTTCCTTTATCGTTTGATATGTAGATCGTAATCGTTGTCTCTATTCCAATGAAATGCATCCCTTTTCCGACAAAAAAAAACAATCATAAGGTGCAAGGGAAAATGTGAATGGAAAACAAATAAAAGATTGAATGCCAAATCACTCGGCAGCTCAACTTGGAGCATCGTCATATATCATTGTGATAATCGGTTTTTTTTTAATGAAAACCATGTTATGTCGCCTGCTTGACTTTTTTTTTTCTTTTAATGGATTATATCTTCCTTTTGATGGAATGAAACTTTAGCCTTCAAGCCCTTCTATCTTTTTTGAATGTAGTATGGCTCCGATTGGATTTCCAAAAAGGTAAATAATATTCCATGGAATCCATTTTTCCTCATATGATAGGATTGCAATAAAATGGAAATTTCAAATAATTAGTTTAGAGAATGCTAGAATTTTGAAACTCTACTATTTTTAATAATAATATTTTTGTGATGATCGAGTTATCGTCGATAGAGAATGGGAAATCAAATAGTTAAGTTAAAAATATAATATTTATAACATTTGCTAGAGGAAAAATTACAAAATTTGATTATTATCTTCTTTTAAAGACAAAATAGATAAAGGGATATTTCAATTAATTGCTCTAAATATTCGATGCATAAAGATACTGCCAAAAGCGTGGAAACCATATTTGAAATGGGAAATTAATCTCCCCCATATTCTTATTAAGTGAGTTTGGAGAGAGAGAGAGAGAGAGAGAGAGAGAGAGAGAGAGACGGAGAGGAGATATGCTCACATTTAATCAAATAGAAGCTTCACTTCCATATATGGGGTGCACAATGGAGTGGTTAACTAGTAGAGGATTCGAACCTTGTTCTCTCCCTCGCAACCTGTTCATAAAGTTTAGGAACCTTTGCACTTTAACTTATAGATCGAACACATGACTTAAGTCCTAAATCTATTATGAATATAACTTTCTCATAGGTTGGAGGGAGAGATTATTAAGCCCTTAAAGCTTCCAAACCAAGAGGGTATACTATTCTCCGCGACATAGAAGGTGATAATAAAACTTTGCCATCAATTAGTCTTGCAAGGATTAAGGTTGATTAGTGGCAACTCTCATTATGAATACTAATTAGCTGCAAGATAAGGAGACGAGGAGGAAGAATGGAGCTTTCTTAGAGTTATGTCACAATCATTTAAGTAGTGGTTTTGTGGCAATTGATTTCTACAAAAATTTATGAAAATCTACTTTTCAAGTGGAAGAACTTTAGTAGTTAATTCTCTGAATTACTTAATCTTGCAAAATATTTGCAATGCTTGAAACCCTAAATCCAAATAAATTAAACTAATTACTATAGAGGAAATTTGATTAGCTAAATAATAGAAGGATATGTGAAGAATGTGATGAAAGATACAATTAGGAGAAAAAGGACCTAAGAAAGGCAATATTTTTACTACCATAGTTAATTATCATTTAGTTGTAATTAACTACAACTAAGGCACCAACTTGGAAACTTAATTTGGCCTCAAGTGGTTGACTCCAATAATTTATAGTCAACTACGCCTGTGAAGAACCCATATCAATGGGCTTTTATGTAAAATTCACATAGTTAACATCATAAATCATGAGACAAAACATGCATTAAAAGGGAAATAGGTGGAAACCTCTATAACTAGAGATGAATATCAACCAAAAAAAATTGTTTCCATGGAAATTTTTGGGTATAACAAGTAGTACTTGGTTGCGGCCTATGAAGCTAGCTATGCTAGAAGCTATAGGGCAAGAATGTTGTTGATTCGCTAGGGTCGATGATTAGGAAGGGGTAGAGCATAAGGGATGTCAAAAGCTACAAGAGAAATCCATCTACTTAGTTTTCCCATCCTAAAGTCCTTTAAAACTTAGGAAGCATAGGAGATCCTTTAAAACTTTTCAAAACTTGAAAACATGATCCCAAAATCGTTTGAATGATATTAAAACAACGGAAATATTTTCCTATCAATTTCATGAGTTAGTGATTTTACCTTTGTGATTAGCTATCACGGGAAATAAAGTAGTGTGTGGATGGATATCCAAGCATCTAAAATGAGGCACAATTCCTTTGGGTTCATTGATGAATGAAAGCATCAGAGTTTCACGAGTAAGGCCTTCTTTACGCAAGCACTACCTTCTTCTTAGCCAAGAAGAAAGGCTGGAGAGGAGGAAATGGAGGAGGAGAGGGCATGTCGTTAGGGATCAAATAGTTTGACCCTGATGGCATCGTAGAAGCATGAAATAGGTCAATTAAAATTTAATTCAATTAGATAAATAGTTCGATGGCCAAAAAATTGAATAACGAGAATCGAAAGAGACAATAACTATAGTAATTACTATTTACTTTTTTTTTGCTTTGATTTGTTGCTAACTCTCTCTTTCTTCATGGGCATTCAACATAGCACTATTCATTTTTTTATAAAGTTTTTTGTCTGGCTATTGTGCTTTCATCTCTCTCTCTCTCAATTTCCATCATCTCTCTCTCATCTCTCTATTTTTTTCGATTTTTTTGTTCAACATCAACTTCTTTCTCTCTAAAAATCAACGTCCCCTTTTTTTTGTTTGCGAGAAATTTCAAAAGGTGCTTCCTTTCATTCATCCATTTTTTTATCCTTTTGTAAATAGAATAAAGATGATGGATTCAAAGAGGAAAATGATATTGTGTCTTTTTCTTTTTTGATTTTTCTTTTTTCGTTGGGGTGGAGTTTTTGGGAAAATTTAGGGAAGTTTAGTAGAGTTGATTGTTGAGGATTATTGATTATTTTTCCCTTTTCTTCGGATTAACTCATCATCCAATGCAACTAAACAATTCAGATTGTTGTAGTTGTCAAAGTCAATAGTGTAAATATCTTTAAATCTATTTCTACTTAAAATGTTTCTTTAGTCTTTTTGTCTATAATTTTAAAGCCTTTTAGAGAGAAATTAACCTTATGACCTTTATCACAGATTTGGCTTACACTAAGTAAGTTGTGTTTTAAACCATTAACATGATGAACATTATCAAAAGAGGTTTGAGAATTATCAATTTCACTAGTACCAATTGTAATTCCCTACGGGAGGGGGTGAGATATGCATGACGTAAAAAAAAATGCGGAATTAAAATAAATAACAATCTCACAAAAGCAATCACACAAAGGCACAAGTGATTTTTATATGGAAACCCAAATCGGGTAAAAATCACCACCTAACCCTTTCCAGTTAGGATTTCTTGATCAACAAAGTCAATCAAATCCACTAAACGGACTACTTAAAATAAGGGTAGTTCAACCTCAGTACAACCACGCTACTTAATACCCGAGGGTAGCGTACCTTAAAATCACCCCTCTTCACGAGAAGTATTTTGTACCTCGATAGAGACGAGAATTCGCAAAGCAAATACCCAACACAAGTAAAGATAAAATACAATACAACCTATAGAACCACAAAGTATAGGGTTAAATTTAGCTATTATAGGTAAGAGACTTTCCTTTGCTGGAAGTGTGTCGACTTAATGCGGATGAGTGAACCACGCGGCGACACTTCGTCGCTCTCGTAATCTTGAAGGGAGAGCGGGTATGCAACTATAAGGCAACTCTCAAGATGTGGAATGGTGAAATGGAGAGCAAGATCTTCTTCTCAAGATGAATTTGACACAAATGATGTGGAAATACTAATGCTTAGTGTGTCTTTGCAAGGCAAGGGTCCTCCTTTATTTATAGAGGGTCTAAGAAGGCTTCCATAGTCGTTGGGGTTGAACCCAAGGAAAACAGGCCGTAATCAGAATCATTTATGATTCTGACAGGGTCATCAGATGTCTGGTCCTGGTATCAGACGTCTGGAAAATTAGTTTAAGACGTCTGGTAACTAAGTCAAACATCTGATTCTAGGCGAGTTCCTTCCTAACTTGATTCAGACCTAAACAGGGTTCTAGTGTAAGGCCATCAGATGACGTACAGGACGTCTGACACTAGGTTTGGAAGTCTGGAAACCTATTGTACTGCGGGAATGGATTCCCAAGATAGGTTAACTGCTAGAATATCTCACAAAGTGATTTTGGGTCAGTCGAGGCTCAACGGTCACATATCAGACGTCTGAGGTCTTCTATGGACGTCTGATAAAAGCCTAACGGTTATTTTCCTCAACGTTTGCTTTGTTTGCCAACATTCCACTAATTAGACATCTGGCACAACTATCAAACGTCTTTTAAGATGCTTGGACTAAGGTCTAGTCATCTGATTTCATCAGACAGAACCTACGAAGTCCAGCCTAAGTTATTGGACATCTGAGTCAACAGTCAAACGTCTTAAAAAGTCAAGATTAGATGTCTAATTTCCAGATTGGACGTCTGATCAGGCTGTCTGATACCTATCTTGGTTTTTTAAGTTCTCTAAGAAAACCTAAGTATCCTAGGTCTCGTAGGTGTTCCTAGGACTACTTTGAGGGTACTTTGAGGCTCTTTAACATAAGATATAAGAAAGAAATAAAGAGCAAAAATAAAGTACAATGAAACAAGAAAGGAAATCTATCATATTCTTCATCTCCTTCATTCTTCAAGCTTTCGCTCCTCGCAAAGCTCTTTCTCTTCTGTCAAGCTCTTCCAATCCGCCATGGATGCGAGCTCGAACTCCGTTTAAACATATCTCCATTTGCAAATATCTTGAAATCTAAGAATTTAAATGCAAATGTTAAATAGCACGTGTTTTGTTATATCAAAATAAATGATCATGGTGCTTTAGCACCAACACCAATAATACAACCCTTGTGGTTGTTACCAACACCTTTCTTATGGTTTAGCTCAAGGAATAGGTCTTCTTCTCCTATCCATGACCCATCTTTTGTTTTGGACCTGTCATTAGTTTAGGCTTGTAAGGTCCAGAGTTCCGTCTAACAGCTATAAGGTGTCCATCTTTTTCTTTGTATAGCCATTCTAAATACTTTATGAGCCCTTCATTAAGGTGTCATAAGAACAAGATTGCAGGGTTTCCATTTTCTTTTGGGTCCACGCTTGTTAGTAGGTGCCTGTTTAGGCATGAACCCCATAAACGTATGAGAGACCAACACGCATTTACAATTTATTCCACACATGCTAGCCTCTCCTGAAATAAAAACTCGTTTCTTGCTCTCTAAATGCACCACATAACTGTCACCATATTTATGTGCACTTTATCCTTCATTAGAATTGTTTTCCGTAATAAGTCCCACGTGGGTAGTGGCTCCCCGCAGACTCTCCTCCAAACTGTATCCGTGACCACGCACGATGAGAATATGTGCCCAGAGCTGTCAGTAAGAAGACCACAAAGCAAGCACAATTGTAGCGCCACCCCTATCCTTCTGTGTCTGAGGTCTCCAGTGAATAAGCCGTCTCTCCTACACAGCCATAAAAAGATTTGTACCTTTGTTGGAACTTTCAAGAGCCATATTTTTCTTGATATCAAATCTGCCTCCTCCGAGATTGCCAAAAATCTGATCTTGTCGTATGCACTAGCTGGGGTGAAGACCCCCTTCCATCTGTAGTGATCCTCAATTCCAGCCACCGGACTAAATGCCTTCAGGTCTAGCTACAGCCTTACCTTTTCCTCCCATGTTCTGGTGCCATCTCTGTTCGATTCAGTCCCTTCAATCCTCCAGGATTTATCAGATTCAGACCAGCAACAATTGACTGGACCCCACTTGTCTTCAGCAGCAACGTATGCCCTTGGATATGCATTTTTAAGCACCCCCAGAGTTGACCACTCCTCCTGCCAGAAATTGAAAGACCTGCCATCACCTAAGACTGGTTGAAATAGCTACCAGTTATTCCCCATGGCCTGCACCATCGACGCCCAAAAGGGAGATGGTTTGATCGGGTGGAGTCTGTTCAGCGGATTATGCAGCTTGCCATAGCTATCACTGATCAAGACTGTCCAATTTTTACTGTCGCCATTAGAAATCTTGACAACCCATTTAAGGAGAAGAGCCTCATTGAATTCATTTAGCGATTTAATCCCCAAACCCCCTATTTTTTTGGCTTGGTCAGCAGATCCCATTTCAATGGCTGGAAAAACTGCCCCTCATGCTTCGAACCCCTCCAAAAGAAGCGTTTTCTCAAAATATCGATGCACTTCCAAATAGATTTAGGTGCTTTAAAAAGAGAGAAAAAAACACCGGGATGGAAGTTATCACTGAATTTAGGAGGGTGAGTCTACCCCCCTTCGATAGATAGCGGCTGCTCCACCCTTCCAGTTTGATTGCAACTTTATCAAACAGGATGTTCCAATCGCTTTTTTTTCAGTTTAAAGCACTTCAGAGGAAGACCCAAATACCTAATAGGAAGAGTGACCAAGGGTGTACCCAGCTGTGATGAAATGGCCATTTGTTCAGCGCCTGTTAACCCAAAATAGACCAAAGATGATTTGTCCCCATTCAATTTCAGACCTGATATTTCTCAAAATATCTTCACCATATGAAACAAAGCTTGTGCTTCCTGCTCTTTCCCTTCTACAGAAAATATCGTGTTGTCAGCATATTGCAAGATCGGAGCCAAAGCACTCCTATTTGATATGGAATAGCCTCTAATCAAACCCACTTCAGCTAGTCGACGTGCATATCTTGCAAGCGTGTCAACCACAAGATTAAAGACAAGGGGGGAGAGAGAACACCCTTGTTGAACCCCACATTGAGGTTGAATCTATGCCCCACATGGTTTACCATTAATAAGAGGAGAAAAGGACGCAGTGGTGATGCACCTTTTCATCCAATGCAGCCATATAGCAAGGAACCCCCTCCTCTTGAAAATCTCCCATAAAACAAAACATGTGTCATTTAACATTTGTTGGTGCTAGAGCATTGCGATCATTTATTTTGATGATAACAAAATATGTGTCATTTAACATTTGCACTTGAAGTCTTAGATTTCATGTCAATTGCAAATGGAGACTTGATTAGACGGAGTTCGGGCTCGCATCCATGGCGGATTTGAGGAGCTTGACGAAGAACAAAGGAGCTTTGCGAGGAGCAATGGCTTGAAGAAGGAAGGAGATGAAGAATATGATAGATTTCCTTTCCTTGTAATCGTTGTAATTTTATTTCTTTTGTTGCTCTTTATTTGTTACTTAGATTCATATTAAAGAGCCTCAAAGAACCCTAACAGTAGTCTTAGGAACACTTACACAACCCTAGGATACTTAGGCTTTCTGTAGAGAACTTAGAAAATCAAAATAGGGTTTAAACAACCTTTTTAGACGTCTAATCTGAAAATCAGACGTCTAATAAATACTTTTAAAATGTCTGAATGTTGACTTAGACGTTCGATTATGTTTAGGCTGGACTTAGTTCTGTCTAATGAAATCAGACGTCTAGACCTTAGAGCAGACGTCTGA
Source organism: Thalassia testudinum (assembly GCA_037157565.1). Lineage (NCBI taxonomy): Eukaryota > Viridiplantae > Streptophyta > Magnoliopsida > Alismatales > Hydrocharitaceae > Thalassia > Thalassia testudinum. The sequence goes on along the minus strand of JAZHRO010000062.1, from coordinate 4,260,512 downwards.
TGACTTCTCCAGACGTCCAATTAGTGGACCGTTGATTGGCTTAGCAAATACTGAAGGATATGGCCGTTAGCCGATATCAAACGTCCGTAGAGGACTCCAGACGTCTGATACATGATCGTTTTGCCTCGGCTAACCCAAAATCTCTTCTCAGAGATTTTCTAGCCATTGCACTCTCTTGAAAATCCATTCCCGCAGAAAAGTAGATTTCCAGACGTCCTGTATGTCGTCTGATGACAATGCACTAGAACCCTGTTTAGATCTGATTCAAGTCAGGAAGGAAATCCGCCTAAAATCAGACGTTTGACTTTGTTCCCAGACGTCTTAAACTATTTTTCCAGACGTCCGATGTGACTTTGTTCCCAGACGTCTTAAACTATTTTTCCAGACGTCCGATGCCAGGATCAGACGTCTGATAACCCTATCAGTGTAATGATTAACCCTGATTTCGGCCTGATTTTCTTGGAGCTTGCACCCAACGGCTATGGAAGCCTTCCAAGGCCTTCCAAAGCCTTCCTAGGGCCTCTATAAATAGAGGGGAGCCTTTGCCACTGATACATACACCTAGAAACACCAAGACACACATAGCAACATACTTTCCACTCTTTTGTGTCCAAGAAAAGCTCTTGCTCTCCAAGCTCAAGTTCTACATCTAGAGAGCTTCATCCTATTGTGCACTCGCTCTCCCGCCGTAGTTCACGAGAGCACTGTTGCGCCATCGCGTGGTTCACGCATCCGCGTCATCGACGCACTTCCAGCAAAGGGAAGCATCCTTATTCCTATAGAAGCTTAGGTTAAGATTATCTTTGTTGGCTCTATAGGACTATTTGTAATTTACTTTGTTATTTGGTTGGGTATTCGTTTTGCGAATTCCCGTCTCCTTCGTGAGACAAAATTCTTCTCATGAAGAGAAGGGGTTTGAGGTACGCTACCCTCGTATAAAGTAGCGTGGTTGTAATTGAGGTTGAATCACCCTCATTTAAGTGATTCGTTTAGTGGATTTGATCAACTTGGTTGATCGAAAAATCCTAATTCGAGAGGATTAGGTGGTGGTTTTCACCTGGTTTGGGTTTCCACTTTAAAATCATTGTGTACATTGTGCGATTGCTATTTCTCTGAGATTGTTATATTTTTATTCCATACTTTATTGCATCACCCCCTCCTACCAGGGAATCTACAGGTTTACCATTAATAAGAGGAGAAAAGGACGCGATGGTGATGTACCTTTTCATCCAATGAGCCATATAGCAGGGAACCCCCTCCTCTTGAAAATCTCCCATAAATATGGCCAAGAAACAGAATCATACTCTTTACGGAAATCTACTTTCCATAAAAAAGCTTTGCACTTCCTCCAGTGCCATCCCACCACCATTTCCTGAGCCATTATGAATGACTCGTGCAGAGATCTGTTAGGAAGAAAAGCTGATTGGACTGGAAGGATATGATCCTGTAAGACACTACAAAGTCTATTGGCCAGGACTTTGCTCACTATCAAATAGATAGAGTTTGATAGTGCAATAGGTCTAAAGTCGGGGAATTTGTCCGCTCCTTATTTCTTTGGAAGCAAAAAAAGATAGGATTGGTTAATCTTATCGAAGCCATAGTTCTCCCTTTCAAATTCAGATAGTACCTCCATCACCTCCTCCTTCAATACATTCCAAAATATTTTGTAGAAGAAAACTTGGACGCCATCTGGACCTGGCGCACCTTCACTGTTTAAGTCATTTATAGCATCCAAAACTTCATTTTCAGATATTGGAGCAACCAGTTTACCTACCTGATCCTCAGAGATTTGAGGAAAGATTGATCCAGCCATTCTCCAATCTCCCCTAGCTGCTACCCACGAGGTTTCCCTGAAATATACGGTAGTTGCAGCCCGTATATCTTGCATACAGGATGTTCTCTGACCATCCACCTCAATCGTGGAGATGCATTTGTGTCTTCTACGAGAACTAGCTGCTAAATGAAAATATTTCGTATTGGTGTCCCCCTCTTTAAGCCACAACTGTCTGGAGCGTTCTCGCTAATCCATCTCTCGTTTCAAATCTTCCTCTGCTATAACCTCCTGCCACCTTCTCCTAACACACAGTTCATGTTCAGACAGAGTTGCAGTAGCTTCCTTTTCATCCTGCTGCTGCACCTCCAAGAGAGCTTCCTAATGCTTTTGCTCTCTCAGAATTGTAACAACTAACCCATATTCCTTTAACATTTCCTGCATGGCTGCAAGCTTTGATGCTAGCCTAATGGTAGTCGTACCTTGCACTTGTTGAGCTCTCCACGAGGCCTCCAACATTTTGCAAAAACCCGCTTCTCTAAGCCACAACCGTCTGAACTTGAAGTAGGAACCAGTTTGCACATTTTCGCCACTATCCTAGACCAAAGGAGTATGGTATGAGAAAGGTCGTTGAAGCCCAGCGATTGAAGACAGTTGGAAATTTTCCATCAATTTTGCATTTTCGAAGAATCTGTCAAGCTTTGACATCAAGACACTTCCGTTACTCCAAGTAAAATCCACCCCAGAAGTTGGGAACTCATTAAGACCCAGATTTTGTAGTGTCAGCATAGATCCAGTGAATGTAGAGTCAATTGACCCTGATGGCCTGTCCGTCTCAGTCATTTTATAATTGAAGTCACCACCCACTATCCATGGCAGCCCCTGCACCAGTGTTTCAGCAGAAGACAAGTCCTCCCATAGTTTAGGTATGAGATTTGCTACACAGAATCCGTACACTCCTATGATTAACAATTCCTTCTCCCCATGTTTCAGCATACATCTACAAGAAATCATATGCCTATATTTAGTTACCTCAGTCACACTCAGACATGCCTCTTTCCACTAGATGGCAATACCTCCTAATCTCCCATGCGCATTTAAAGACACGCAGTCCGAAAAACCTTCTCTTTTCAGATCACACCACGAATATTCATTCTCATCCTCAATGTGCATTTCTTGGATGATAGCACAATCGATCTCCCATTCCCTCAAATACCTCATAAGCGAGGCTCTTCTCACTCGGTCACACAGCCCACGCACGTTCCAAGAGAGGACATGCATCACACAGTCTGAGAACCCCTACTGTTAGACTGTTTGATTTTTTCAACTTTAAGAGCAGCAGATATAGAGTTTTCATCCAATCTTATTGCATTTGCATTTCTTCTTGGTCTCCCACCTCAAGACTTTGAGGTAGAACCCGGCCCAAGCTTCAGTCCTTTAGTAACATGAGAGGAAGATTGGTTCTTCAACGAATTACCATCAATCTCTTGAATCACCCCCACTGAACTATCCACTTCCACCGTCTGCATCTCATTCTTTGAATCCACCATCACATCTTCTTCAATTCCCATGTGATGGGAATCTTTTCTCTTTTTTGGTTTTGGAGCCTCATCTGGGGTATCACGACCCATCTGTTTCATAATGGGGTCATTCTTAACAACCTTTGCATAGGTTTTCAAACCTTCCTATTCTTGGAAGGTTGTCTCTTCGCATCCAAATTGCAGACGTATTAGCCAAGAGCTACCTCTACACCTTAAAATGATTTTCTCCGGAATTGAACCACCACTAAATACCTCGACCTGGATGCAAAGCATTCGGCCATCCCCTTCCCCTAATTCTATCTCAGCGCCTTCTGCCAGTTTTGCAAAACCAGCCACCATGGATTCAACCACACTCCTTAATCTTAGTTGCAGTGGTAATCCTCTGATTTCTAGCATACCAGATCGCACACCTGCCCTCTGCGGCGGACGTTCCAGCAAAGCACCATCGAAAGGCAAGACAAGTCTCCATAAAACTGTCGTAGACTCAAAATTACTCGATTGAAACCTGAGGCGCTCCACATCGATCTTCCCCAGTCCAAACAACAGAAAACGCTTGGGAGAAAGTGTGGCAATTTTCCAGCCATCTACTGACAGAGAAAGAGAGCTTACCAATTGTTGAAGTTGCTCCAATGAGGGGTTTCCCGTCATCACCTCTCTGACCAGCACCCCTCTCAAAACCAAGTTCGTAACCCTAATATCGTCAGACATAGGAACCTCCACATCAATGGTATGTCCCGGGTAGGTGGAGGGTGGTGGTGGCAGCGGACCACCCGTGTATCATCCATCAGGGTGCATGAAGATCCCCTCCCCAGTCCTCCCTCTGCTCGTCGCGCATGAATCACGCTTGTGCCCATGGCCACTGCAAGCAAGGCATACCAGTGGGTAACGACACACCGCCGCCATGTGCCCTTGTCGTCGGCATTAGTAGTAGAGAATCTCTCTATTGATTTCTTTCCGCTCCCCCATCTTTGTGCGGCTCCTTCTCGCCTCCTTCATCCCAATCTGATCCTCCTCTCTCTTCTCTCTTCTACGCCACATCTTCGACCTCCAGGTCGACCATCCCTCGTCGACCCCCCCACCGCCATTACTCTCCTTCCTAATCGCCCTCATCCTTCCATCGGCATGAACCTATTCTTGACCTAAATTAGGGTTAGAAGTGTTATATTTGTTGGTTTGTGAACTTAAAACTTCATGATCATTCGTTTGAGTATTCATACCCTAACCCAAATTTAGTTGTGGTTTGGGTGTGTGTGCTTAGCAACTTTTTAAGATTTGCTCTACCTTTAGTGAATTTAGCTAGATCATTTACAAGAGAAATATATTTCTTATGAGAGTTGTTGATTTTGTGAAGCAAATCTACGCTTTAACTTAGTTTCCTCATCTAGATCCTTTGTTAATTTTTTGTTAGCTACTTTTAGTGCTTTAGCTAAGTCATGCAATTCATATAAAGCATCTAGAAGTTCTTCAAAAGTAAATGAAGATACCTCATCTTTAATTTCCATAAGTCCGCAGAGGGCTTCTTGACTTGATGTGTCTTCCTCTCCTTATGATGAGCTTGAATCACTGTCATCCCAAGTGGCTTATAAGGCTTTCTTTTTACTTTCTCATCTGGGTTGTCTTTTGACCTTCTTCTTTTTAGCTTCTTTCTTCAATTGAGGACCTTCCTTTCTCATGTGACTCTTCTTCTTGCAATTGTAGAAGATGACTTGATTATCCTTTGGCTCCTCTTTCTTCATTCTTTAGGTTTTCTTGTCCTTCTGGATTTTTTTGAACTTCCTTAAGAGTAGTGCTATATCATCTTCTTCTTCTTCATTTAATTACTTTGTATCTGTGTTGGCCTTCAAACCAATGTCTTTCTTCTTCTTTCATTCGCCTTTATGCTCTTTCATATGTTCTAATTGAACTTCATAGGCCATCAAACCTCCTATGAGATCATTCAACTGTGGTTGAGAGAGATCCTTTCATTCTTGGATCCCAGTTGTCTTTGTTTCCCAATTGCTTGTGAGCGATCGAAGAATCTTCCATACGAGGGCTTCATTTGTAATCTCCTGATCAAGATTTCTTAAGGAGTTTATGATATCGGTGATTCTCGTATACATCTCCTTGATAGTCACTCCTTTCTTCATGCGGAAAAGCTCATATTTTTGAGTCAAGAGGTTGATTCAAGTTTCTTTCACCTTTGAAGTACCTTAATGTGTAACCTCCAAGGTGTTCCAAATTTCATATGCTGTTTTACAAGTAGAAACTCCGTCGAACTCTTTTGATAGTCCACAAATGATGGCATTCATAGCTTTGCCATTATGGATAGCCATCTTTTCTGATCTGACGAGATTGCTACTCCTTTATTCTTTGGATGGGTGTATCTGGAGATAATTACATCCCATACCTCATAGTCCATGGACTCTAGAAAGATCCACATTCTGGTCTTCTAGTAACCATAGTTGGTGCAATCAAATAACGGAGGTCTCATAGCTGACTATCCCTTAATGTAAACTTCAAATGAATTTGACATCGTTCTGAGAAGAGTCTATGCTTTAATACCATATGTGAGTGCACAAGGAGCCTGTAAAATCTAAATGTCTACACTAGAGGGGGTGAATATGTACTATAACAAAATATAACGATTTTCAAAGAAACAATACCACAAATCGGAACAATAACGCTTGATTTTAGAGTGGAAACCCTTTCAGAAAAAAATCACTACTTAAGCCTCCCAGCTTAGGATTTCACAACTAGTCGATGCTAGTTAAATCCATTATTGTACCACTTAAACGAGGGTGGCACAACCTCTTACAAGACCTTCTTCTCTTTTACACCTAAACAATAGAAGAATAACAGGACTCCCAACAACTTGGGTCCCAAATAAAAGCAACAATAGTATAAAATAACAATATATCCTATGTAACCTCAAATAAATATGCAAATCGAGAATTTTTGGGGTTGTAGAAGGGTGTGCTTTAGAAAGCATTGACGACAAGTGCAGAGGTGTAAAAGCACAAGAGAGAAATAGTGCTTTTTGCTTTGTAGAAGCTCTTGGAGGCATATTTTGAAATGAGGGTCGAGGGATCCTATTTATAGGTGTTTTTAGGCTTGATTTAGAAGATTTGCAAATACAACATTGGTCAATCAAAATTAAGTATTGGTTGATTAAATTGAACTTTTTTCGATTAAAACAATATTTTGATCGATTCTAGGTTGCTCGATTAAACTAGGAATTTGATCGACTTTTAGGATTTGATCGTTAGAGGATTTTAATGGATTAAAATCATAGGTTTGATCCCTTCAAAAAAAATCATAGGTTTGATTGATCAATTAAATTTGGTCAATTATGATAGAAATATTAGTCGGTCAATAGTATTTAAAACTTAGTGTTTAACCTAAATCTTTTGTCTATCGAAGTTCAAGTGAAGCGTTTGATATTCTTGGGCTTCCTTACATATTTCTAGACTCAATAAAAAAAAATAGCATCTCTAGAATGAATAAAAGTCTTCTTGAACCCGAACTTTCATGGCACATAATCATACATTTGATGATCCGGCTTGAGTGACCTAAAATGATCAGTCTACAATAAAACATAACTTTATTACATCAGAACAAGGTATCAACAAATTCAACTTTCTTGGATAAGACATTAGTCAAGTGGATTCAATTATGGTGGCCTCGTCTTGGTTGGGTTCAATTAACTCTCTGAGAATCCTTCCTTGGATTGGATTATAAGTTGACTATTTATTCTTTCAAAATCTAATATTATGCAAATCAAAATGCTTAACTAATCTATATCATAACACTAATAACCATCATCATGCTTGTGATATCCAATGGATTGTCCTATGTTGTAGTTGAAAATTGTTCTATTTAGGAAAATATCGTGTCGTAGTATAGCGACGAAAATTGATATGACATTTAAATTTATAATGCTCGAAAAATCATGAGTTCCGAGGTCGTTCGCAGGGAGCAAGTATAACAAATCAATCCACTAATCACAATAATAAGAAATAATAATGCAAGTGAATAAAAAACTAAAATGATATTCAATTAAGAACAATAATGTATCTCAAAAGTTAAGGACAAAAATATAAAAAGAAGGCCTAAAAATGGTGGTTGAAATCATCAATTAAGCCCTACAATTAAGCACAATGCCTAAGGATTAGTATCTCAGTAGTAACTCAATATCTCAAACCATGGCCAAATATCTTCAACAGTGGCCTTCAACCACTTAGCCACAGAATATCCACGTCAGAGCCAAATATCATATCAGAGCTAAATGTTTCAATAATACCCAAATCAGACGTCTCCAAGGCACATCAGACACCTTAATCACCAAGCACAAATCACCTCAGAATTGCTTAAGTGTTGACACGCACCCCAAGGTGCTACAGTGAAAAGCCACCCCCTCTCCCCTTAGAAATTTCTCTTTCCTTCTCTCTCCTTAAATTCGAGTTAGGGTATACGAGTAATCGGGTAAGCGGACCAGAGACCAGACTTGCCGGCGTGTAAGGCAAGTGAAGTGTGTGGGTCACGTGCGTGGGGGACCCGACCCCCCATGTGTTGGGTAGCCAGGTTACACACAAGATGCGTATTATATGCCTTTACAAGCTGCAGCTTCCCCGATGTGGACCTAAAATCCCCGCACTCTTCGTGTGGGCACACCTGGGAATTTCTCTACAATCGAGCTATTTTTCCTGCTTTCTTCATTCAATTGAGGGTGCAAGTGTTGTTGTGAAGTCAAGCTACGTCGATTGGTGGTGGAGGCGAGGTTGTTAGCAACGAGACGGTTAGTGGTGGCGATGAAGAAGACAACCGGCGACGGCGAGGTTGACCTACAGGGGAAGTATGGCCTTGGGCCCAATCAGATAGTTGGCAACCTTCGCTGTGGTGTGGTGAAGGCGATGGTGTGTGCAATTTGGTGCGACGTGCAGTGCAGTGCAATGGCCGAAGCGTGAAGGTGGGCGAAGCTCCAGCCAACGTGGTTGGAGGAGACGATGGAGGTGTTGCGGTGTGTAATTGGTTGGGGGAAACTTTTGTGTAGGTGTGGGGAACATTTCGCCTAACCTAATTGGGGCGTAGGAAGATGGAGGTGGTGGGTTGGTGAAGGTGGCTGGAGATGGATTTGTCAAAGTTGGAGGAGGAGAGGAATGGGGCTAGGGTTTGAACTAAAGTTAATTGGGAGAGAGAGGAACAGATGCCCTAAACCTATTGGAAGAGTGGAGGCAAGAAGCTAGGCCATCGGAGTGACTGCCGACGAGGAAGAAGATGATTAGAGATGGTGCTGATGAGGGGGATAGGGGGCATCTCCTTTGGCAGGGAGGACGATGATGTCAAGGGGAAGGTAAACTGCTTCTTGTTTGATGGCGAGAGGCAGCGAGGAAGATGGTCAAGGAAGCTCCAGGTCTTCGTTATTGGCGGTGAGAAACGAAGGAGAAGGCATGTTTATGAGACAAAATGAGACAAAAACCCCTTGGGTAGAAGCAACCCTTTTTATAGATGAGGTTTCCCTCCTCATCTGTCCAATTTGAGTAGCTCCTGAGTTAGTTTTTGAGCTTGACAAACTTGGATTTGCCGGTGATGAAATCGGCCGAGATTGGCTGAGAAGATGTATTCATTCGATGTAGCAGATCTTCACGATCATTTTCGCCAAATTTAGCGATTTATGGTCGATATTTCTTTAATCAACTTCCTCGATTAAATATTGACGAGGAGGAAGTTGATGCTGTTGCAGCTGCGTTCCCACGGTGAAGAAGGAGAAGGAAATAGGGGTGTTTTTGAAAGAAAATTAAGAAGTTAGGGACCTGTTTACAAGAATGGTTGAAAGTTGAGACCTATAGGTGATAGGTAGAGAATTTGTGGACTAAATTGTAGACTTGGCCAAGATAGACTCTAATTGGGTCCAAATTTTGGTATTAACTTAATTTGGATCTAAAGAATCTAATGGTGAGCTTGGATTTGAGTTTGACTACATTTGACTGGGTAAATTGCATATAGGCCCAAATTAGGGTAAATTCCCATCTGAAACTCTATTCTAGGTCAAAATGGGTTCAGATGGTCAAAGTGAAGGTACCAAATCTCTTAAAATATTTTTTAATGATTTGTAGGAGGTTTTGATTAATTTTATCTTGACCAGAACCTTTTCAATTTAAGTGGGGTTGATAATTAGGGTTTTCAGTATAATTTTCACTCTCGAAATGCATGAAACCTTGATTCAGTTAGTGACTTTTATGCTCAATTACCTTTAATCAACCCCTGAGTAACCCCGTGGTTAATCTTCATTTGTGATGTGCTGTTAAAACACAGAATTAACCCTATTTTCTTGTCTTTTTCTTAACTCAGATTATTACGGAATTGTGATCCTCAGATGATCAAGTAGGAGCATTTACCATTTGAATCTAACAAATTGTGGCTAGTTAGGACCCATGATGGTGTTACCATCTTCCTAGAGCCCAACTCATTTGGACTTTGACATGGGCAATTAATACCAAATTTGGATATCTAGATGCTAATCTGTATCATATGCGATCAAGGAACTAGACTTAAGGATATCCCTTCACAGTCCCCAATGTGAATCGTTATTAGATTTAGGGAATTTGGCATTGATCATTATTTAAATTATTCTTAGTTTAGTCTCATCTCAAGAAGGGAAGACTAAACTGAGGTGTACAAGAGGAATGAGTTAGAAACCATTTCTTACTCATTGAGATACTCCTTCATAGATCCACTATCTAAATCAGATCAAATATCATATGATGTGTTCATGAAATTCACCAACTCCATAAACACGTGGGAGTCATCAAACTTCCCAAAACATCTTTGACCTTTTCCATATTTAAATAAATCATGATTAGAATGATTATTAGTGAATGTCTCCATATACTAAAGATCCTTTCCAAAGTGCACTCATCACTATGTGTTACTTTGAGATACATCTCCCTAGAAAAGGTCCTTTCATAAAAGGATCAGACATAAACTATCTTAAAGTCCTTGATTTTTGGGTCAGAAGAGACTGTTCTCAACTGTCCTCTTAATGTTACTTACAAACACTCATGTCGAGGAGATGAGGCACCTCATAGAGGTGAAGTATCCTTTTTGCACTTATTTAGAATTCTCATTGATGATCATATCATTATAGAAGTCAAAGTATCTAAGAATAGATTCCAAATCAGTCAAGCACCCAATGTCTAAAACTTACAATAAATTATTCATCTCATGAATAAGTCAATTTCAAACAATTTGGAAATAAAAACAATTTCTATAGATACATGATTACAAAGATAATCTTTATGATTTAGAATTCAAATTCCAGATATTGTGCTTTGTATTTCATGATAGCTCCTACTGTAACAACTCACCTTGGGTTCCATCTACAAGGCTTCTCCATTTTTAGTTGTAGTCTGATCACCTGAATGATAAGTAACGATTGAAAAAATGTCAAGTGCATCAAAATCTTTATCCATCATATGAATAAATAGATAATGAAGAATAGTACCTTGAGGAACTTTTCCTCCTTCCTTTGGAACTTTTCCTCCAACCTTTGATAAGGTTTGCACATCTCCATAAACAAATCCACATCTCATGCGAGGCCCTCTTATGCATGTGTCAGTTGTCCTTTCCTTAAGCTCTCATGGTTGAGGCATGCTTCTTCCTTGAAATGTTGCAAAATCTATCAAGATGATCCAATAAGTTTGATAGATGTTCTACCAAATCATGAACTGTCCCTTTAAAGCTTTCTTTATTGAGGGCCCAAGCATACAGGTTAAGAAGAGACGTTGCAATTATATCGAGCTTTTTGTCTTCAAATAAGACCCCTTCATACACTTCATATTCTAGAAATAAATTTTGTATCGAGAATATGTGTTCTTCTAAGGAACATTTCGAACTCATTTTGAAATCTCAAAGTGTAGAGCAAACAACATTTCGAGTGGCCAAGACATCAAGCTTAAATACAATGTCACTTGCATATTTACATCCGCTCACATGGTTTGTCAATCCCATTAGTTGACACTTGATGATGCAGTGCTTCGTAAACATGTTATCATCATTCCAAGGTTCATTATATTTCTCCATGACTTGATTTCTTGGGTTCTCGAATGGCCTAGATAACAACATATAGTTTAAGTTATTTGCTTTCACTATAGGAAAAAGGTGCATTTTGCGACGGTTATAAATCGTCGCTAATGAGCTTAAAAACTGTTGCTAATGAGCCTAAAATCGTCGCATAGTCCGTCGTGAAATAATGCGTCGCTGCAAGGATTTGGCAATAGTTAAAATGATGTACAGATGCTTTTTCTCCTGATGCCAGGTTTGAGGGGCATGAACATTTGCAATAGTTATTGACCGTCCCAAATTTCATTTGGCAACGGTATAGTCACATGCCGTCATCGAATATGTTGACTTGAAATGGAAGTGGGTAGGCAAGAAAATATTGGGATTTGGTGACGATTAATAACGGTTGCCAAATCTCACTTCTACTATTGCATAAATTTATTAAGTAGAGGGAGGAGAGTTGGGGTGCCAAAATTAGATATTATGCGAAGATTATATAAAGGTCGTTCTAACTTTTTTGGCGACGATTTTGATGTAAGCTGTCGCCAAATGTATGTATTTTTTTTTAGAAAAGATTTTCAGTTAGGGTTTATATCTATACCTATCAACTAATTATAATAATAAATCACACTATAATAAAAATTCAAATGTAAATCAACTACAATAAAAATACAAATCATTTATAGATAAAAAGAATTTAATTATTACAAAAGATATATATGATATATACACTAGCTGGGGCACCTATGCCACCAGCACCTGCTCCACCTCTATCGTCGTCGTCCCGTGGTGGAGGTGCTTGAAACGTCAAATGGTCAAGTCCAGATCCTCGGAGGAATGCCATTAGCTCCCTCAACTGCTAGCTCTGCTGCTTTAATAACTCGTCCTGTTACTCCATCCTGTCAGTGGCTGCCTACAGCTGCGAGGTCATACCCTCCAATCTCTTCTCCCTCTCCACCTCTCGATGTTCCATTGTCTCCATCTTCTTATTCAGATTCTTCACTTGGGATGTTGATGACGACGATCCTTTCCTCCCATACCAGGACGAGATAGTCGCACTCCTACCCCCACTATGAACAAAGCCTCCATGCTTCAAAGGCATCACAGTCCTGAATGCCTCCTCTGGTGTCATCGGAGGCGCTTGTGGGATGGTCGTAGAGTTCTCCTCCGTGACCTTAGGAGGGTGGATCAAGTCCATCATACGAGTCTGTAAATACATTTGTAATTATTTGAATATGTAAATTAGTGTAATAAATTAGTAGTGTAAAAATTCATGATACTTACATGTCTCTCCTGCTATGTCTCGTGAATCCATGCACGAGGGTCATCGAGTGTCTACTTACTGTGAGTGTGCTCATAAACTCCCACTCGATCCAGCTCAGCACCCTCGTGTGCATCAACCTGAAAATATTAATAAAGGATAAAATATTAAGTTACATATATTCTTATGGATATATTGAATGTAAATAAATATTTTTACTTACATATTTGACTCTTAAAGAGTCCATACTCATCCAACCCAAGCAATGGGTATATGGTGGAACTTGGCACCTGTTGGCCTTATTTTTTTTAGCTTACTCCTACAAGAAATTATAAGTATTAAGTAATAATACAATAATTTAAAGTAACCGATATAAACAAATAATTGTTTACCTCTGTAGTTGGAGCACTCCAATGCTCGCATGTGTCCCTCAAAATGCCAGGCATTGCCATTGGAGGCACATTCCTCAATGCCACTTCAAATGGCTTATTCCTAAAGTGCTGAAATATTTATATAAATCATTACCAACTTTTTAAAGAGATATTGTTACTGTTGTATTTTTAAATCGTTAAATATCTTACCGTACTCTTCACCTCCTCCCTCCAACCATGATGAATCTTGCTCGCGTCTTTAGAATATACTTGGGCATGTTTGGATCGGGCCCCCAATCAAATATCCCCTACAATTATAGAATAATTGTAAATCTTATATAAAAAATTTTAATTAAGATTTGGTTCATGGATAGTGGAAATGCATTTACCTGCAGCTCGCGAATAAGTGCCGTGTTCAAGTCCTACACTTTCCTCCAGTCGAAGCATGAAAGGGTCACTATCAACTTCGTAATCGTTGCTCGTTGACTAATGAACTTCGGGAAATTCTTTGCTTCCCTCGAAGGATTAATCCAGATTAGGATCCTAGTGCCTACTGGTAATCTATCTATGTCCAGATTTTGAGTTGGATCCCTTATTTTTTTACCTGAAAACAAATTATATCATATTATTAATAAATTAAATACAAGTTAATTAAATTATAATTTAGAGAAATGTAAGTTTAAAATAAAAGATGAACGAATTATTTACTAGCACTAATGCTTGCCTCAGTCGTAGCAGGTGCAGTTGTGCCAACATCAGTCGTAGCAGGCACCTCATCCTATACCTCCTCCTTGTGTGCGTCCTCCCCACCAACCTCCTATTCATACTCCTCATTGTTAGGCTCCTCAATGAAGTAAGTGGTAGAAGGAACCTACGTAGAAAGAAGTTGGGCCTTACCCTTCCCCTGGAGGTGATGCCCTTGAGAAAGAGTATGTGGTGGTATGAACTGGGATCTACGAGGAGGCGGCTTATATGAAGTATAGCTAGGGGTGGTAACATAGTAGGTGGTGTTGGAAATATCCTGGGGTAGGGTGGGGATATACTGAGATGGCAATGGGAAGGTCTAGGGCCATGGTGGAGGCTTAAAAACTGGAGGCTGAGTTTGGGCCTCCTCCTCCTTAATCACTGCCTCTTGATTCTCCCTAGAAGCATTCTTTTTAACCTTCATTTGCACATCAAATTACCATTAATTAGCGACAAAATATAAAAAAAAATCCAAAATTATTTCGGCAAAGTTTCCTTTATATTATTCAATTGTTCCCAAATCTTGTATTGAAAAGAGAACATATAATAACAGAATTATAAACACGTAATACAGAAACAAAAATTGTGGCACCTCACATTCATTCTCACATGTATTAATAAAGCACTGCAATATGAATGTAAACAATTAAAAGAAACATCTTTTTCGTTTGTAAGAATTTACAAGAGGCCTTTGTTTATATGCAATTATTAAAGGGCATTAGCCAGTAGTTTAGGTTAAACCTCCTGTGTAAACCTAAGTTTTCTAATTAAGTTGCAAATTAAAACCCACTTCATGTTAGGAAAGTATTTGACCTAAGGGATATTGGATGGTCAATAACTTAGGGATTGTTTCTAATGTCGTGTAATTTCTATTTAAGTTGTGATTTCAATAACTTAGGGTCAATAACTTAGGTATTTGATCTAAGGGAATACTTTGCCTTATTTAAGACATAATCTTTTCTATTTTTTCAAGAACCGTTCAATTGGATACATCCATCTGTACTGTATAGGTCCCCCAACTCTTACTTCATTTGCAAGATGTAGCATGAGATGTGCAATATCCTCAAAGAAGGTCAGAGGGAATATTTGTTCCATCTTGCATAGTGTGAATAACTTGTTTGTTCCAATAATCTAAGAGTTCATAGTCTAAACTCTTCGAACATATGACTTTAAAGAAATGACTCATCCCTGTGAATGCATCAACCACTAGATCAGACATAACTCCACGAATGGAAAGTGGAAACAAAATCTGCATATTAACATGAGAATCATAACTTTTTAACCAACTGATTTTCTTTTGAACTTCTTTTACATAGCACAAAAGTTGTGAAGAGAACCTATCAGGAACCCATATTCCCTTCAAGAAGGAAAATACTCTTTTCCTATGATCTTGATTCAGACTATATGTAGCTGATGGGAAATCCTCTCCCTTGGTAACATGCAACTCAGGACTAATACTCAATTTTTTCATGTCATTTCTTGTTCTTAACGTGTCTTTTGGGTTATTTGTTAAGCTTAACTTGTCTAAGATGTTGTCCATGAGATTCTTCTCAATATGCATTACATCAAGGTTGTGGTAGATTGTAAGATCTTTCCAATAGGGGAGCTCCATGAAGAAGATGCTCTAAGCCGTAAGGTCCTTCTTAAATGTACGACCTAATCGAATGTTGCCAAGTTTTTGTAACTTCTCCATTACTTTAAATCCTCACATCTCGATGGAATCTATTCTCAACATATTTCTTGGATTCCTAGATGAATATCAACAGGTTTTACCATCAAATCTTTCCTTGAACTATGATGTTCTCCATCTGTGCTCCATAGGAAGAAATCTGTGGTTCCTTAAGTAACAAAATTTGTCACTTTCAGGTAGACGCAAATGATGCATATCCTCCATGCAAATCAGATATGCTAACTTCCCCTTCGTGCTCCATCCTGACAAGTTTGCATATGCTAAAAAGTCATTTATGGTCCATAATAGTGTTACGTACATCTCCAAAAATTCTTTCTTATGGACATCGTAAGTTTGAATGCCGTCATGCCACAATTGTTTTAATTCATCTACCAGCGGTTGTAAATATATGCGATTCGCATTTCCTTGCTTTGGACATGGGATGAGAAGTTTTGTCATCATAAATGAGGACTGCATACAAAAAAAACCAGGGTGGTAAGTTATAACTAGCCAACACGACTGGCCAAATTAAATATGATGGGTACATGTTCTCGAAAGGATTAAATTCGTCGCTTATAAGTCCCAATCGAACATTACACGAATCCCTGACGAAGGAAAAATGTATGCTGTCAAATTTTTTTCCACTCTTTAGAATCTCATGGATGACGAATACGCCCGTCTCGTGACTTGTTATTTGCATGCCATGTTATCCACGTTGTTGTTTTACTCGACATAAATAGTCGCTGGAGCTTTGGAATCAATGGAAAGTATCAAAGAACCTTTCTTCCTTGTTTCTTATCTCCTCTATATCATTCCTCACCACTATCCAGGCAAAAACTCAACCTTGCGTACTCTTTTTTGTATAACACATAGTCATTCAAACATGCATGAATCTCACAATTCAAACCTAGCCCTCAAATCTGCTTTTTCGCTTTATACCATGACTCAGGAAATCCACTTAGAGTATTCAACAACTCTCGTATGAATTCAAGTACCTCTGACATTAATTTCGTTGCAGCTCAATAGGAATGATAACCTGCTCATGGAACTAATTCCGAGAGTAATTGGTTCTTCTGCTACATTCATTGCTTTATAAAACTGATTACAACCTCTCAATGTTTCTTCCTCATTTCCAATCTCAACATCACCCGCTCTCATCTCATTGAGCATCTCATCAATTTGATTCCCTTCGACATCATCATCAGAGTCATCAACTTCCATTGCATTCCCTGTGACCTCCTCAGTTGGTTCCTCTCCATGCATTGTCTACTTCGTGTAATGTTACCACCAACCATTGCAGATCACGTGCTCAATCATAGTGTTTCTATCCTGAACCCATTCAAACACTTCCTACACGGACAAAATATCTTCTCCAGATGTTCTCATCTATATTATTTCGTATCCTCATGGAAGGCCTAATCTAAGACTGAAAGGACTCCACTCTTATATGGAGTGTAATCCAAGGTCCTCAAACCAATCCATGACTTGTCCATGGTAACCTACAATTTATAGTAAACCACAGGCAATTTAGAAATGAATGTAGGGATGATGTGTGTATTTTAATGAAGGTTTTCAGTTGATAGCCCATCCTTGAAGATTTGATCATAACGTTACTTATTACATGTAACTAGTGTCTAGAGAAATTTTGGCAACATCTCCTCGCACTTTTCTAGTATAACCCCCAAGACTAACCTTAACTATATTTCCAATAACCCCCATTTAAGGGTGCTCTAGGAACGTAGATAAGATCAGTTGGTATACCAGAGAAGAGCGAGAGGATGCTACCGAAATTCCTTCATACACCGATTCCATGTAATAAGTAACCTTAAGTTGTGATCAAATCTTCAAGGACCCTCTTTAGCCTGGTACTTCACCAAACTAAAGACAATTGACACTTATGGCTTGCTATAATGACAAAGCATCGTGCATGTAAGTAAGGTACACATGCACTCTGCATTATTCGTATAACATGATCATAAGTCTCGACAGGTGAATATTTTGACACAATTTGACTCCGTAACATTTACTCTAGGAGTTAGAATATCTAGTGTTTGGCCTCATATGCATTTAATTTTTGTGCAAGTGTGTGTATTTAATAATTATAATAAATTACGTTCTAATTGTAGAATCCTAACATAACCTAACCATAACCCAATAAACCACCAACCAGCCAATATATTGAATAGTACTGAATTTAAAAAAAAAATTGGCAAAGCTTCCTTTGAAATTTTGAATTTTTTCCCATAAACCATCATTTAAAAATAACACACCCCACATGCAGAAATAGAAGTGAGCATACCCCATATTAAAAATATGACAAACAAAATATATAAATGCATAAGAACATATATGTGGACATACCCTACATTTAATAAAATCTTAAATTTACAAACAAAATATAGAAAAGTGGGCACATCCCATCATCAATTCACCAAAATATAATTTATATGTGGGCACACCCCACATCTAACATGATCCTAAAATATTACAGAATTAAATTAGAAAAATTTAAATTATATCTCTAAAGACTTTGATAGTGACTATCACGCGCGAACAACCTGTAATTTCGAAAACACAAAATAAATTAAATAACTAATTGCTATGTTTTTAATAACTTCACTAATTACTTTAATACAATGAGAAGGAAAGGAAGAAGCAAATTATTAACTATAAATAACAAGACAAGACAAGAATAACAAATATATGGAAGTAGAGATTGCTTAAATTGGCTCCCTTCGTATTTTGTCCCTTATATAGGTTGGCAGTATTTTCCCCTTTATACACACTGTGAGATTCTTCTATACAACTTGGAGTTCAAAATCTAACCCTGAGGTTTGCATAGCGAATGTGCTCCGTATTAGAGGACTAGCTGGAAGAATATTCGTTCCAACTTTAATTTACATTTTTAGAATCCCCATGTGACGCTCTTAATCTTAGGCTTACATCAATAGGGTGAACTTAGTTCTTTGATTTCAATCTTTTCAACTCGATCTTCTCATTCACACTAAAAAATAGTCATTAATTTTCTCTCCCATAAGCCAAGTTTTACATGTAATTGTTTGAATGCATTAATGAGGGATGCCATATTCTTCAAGAAAAAAAAGCCATCCGATCCATATATATAATGATGTTCTCATTGCCATTCTAGTGGGATATTGATACCTATGCCAAAGACTACCCTTATTTCCAACCGCATGCTAACTATATCATCAAATAAAATTAAAGGTAAGAAATATGGCTTGGATTTTTTATTCCAATTTTCAGGATATGAGAAAACTGCCTGTGCAAATCATTAGGAAGGGTGTAATTGCTAGATTAACATTTTTAGGATGAGAAAGCCTAGAATTTAGGAACTTTTTGGAGGCTATTGACATTAATTGATGTATTTCCAAAAGAAGATATCAAAAGGTGTAGTAGTTATGGTTTTAAATCCATAAAGTATCTTTTTCTTCTTTATACAAGTGCATTTCTATTTAATATAATCTTATTTACCTGAAAATCATTTTGAAATTCCTTTCTCAATTTTAATTTTCTTGTGTTCATTCATGGATGTTACATGTACCACCATGGCTAAGTTCATTGTTATTGTGTGGCTAAGAGATACCTAAAGTATCAACCCAAGCAACTAATAAGATTACATTCACAAATTAATTAACAAAACGACCTAACATTATCAAATTAACTTCATATCACAACTTTTTTCAATTGACTAACAATTTTCAAATTTAATTAACATGTAACAATTCAAACCACAATTCACATTAATCTAAACAATTATGAAACAATTTAATTATTAACAATTACAAAAAATAGAATTTAACAAAAACATTCCCAAAATAAATTTCAGAAGGGGTTATGGGGGTCTTGTAGGAGGAGGCAGGGGGTTGGAAGAGGACGGGGTAGGGGGGTCTCGTAGCTATTTGAGGAGGAGGGGGTAAGGGGATGGGAGGAGGAGGGGGCGGGGTAGATGCTAGAGGAGGATGGGGCAAGGGGGTAGCGATTGGTGGGGGCAGGGAGTTTGGAGGAGGAGGGGGCAGTGGGGGTGGCGGTGATGGGAACACCATCATGAGCTTTAACTGGCCCATTTTGAATAAAAGATAAAAGCTCCTACATATTCATTTGAGGGTTGTATTGATAAACGCTAGTTTATCATCATTCTTATGCATTAAAACAAACCTAGCTCTTACTATTTTGCTCCGCAAATGGGTTCTTGGGTTGCATTTAGGCATAAATTAGGTTAGACATGCATTGCATTTTTTATTGTGTTTTTGATGTGTCTTTGTGAGTGTTGGGGATAAACAGATTGCCAGATCCCTAGAACCCTAGCACTCAAGAAGGCAACTGATGAAGGAGAGGATCTCACCAGCTGGAACTCAACTTGATCCAGCTCAGCATAGCTGGAATTTAGCTCACCTGAATTAGGGTTAGCTCATCTTAGCTCCATTAAGCTCATCTCATCTAAATGGCAGGTCAAGAGAGCTCATCTTAGCTCACCCTAGCTCAGGTCAGCTCAGATCCAGCTCAACTTAGCTGAATCTAGCTCATCTTATCTCCCATTAGTCCACAGGGAGCTTTAGCTATCTCAGCTGAGTTGACGAGAGTTCACCCCAGCTCAGTTCTAGCTACATCCAGCTCCACTCAACTCTAGCCAGCTGAAGATGAATTCATCCTAGCTCAGGAAGCTCAAGTCTAGCTTCCGGGGACTCAGCTTAGCTCAACTTAGTTGAACTAAGCTACCTTAGCTGCCTCAACCAGCTTGATCCTCCCCAGGAGCACCAGACCTAGCTCACCTCAGCTCCATTCAACAGAAACCAGGTCACTTTAGCTTGGCTTAGTAGCTAGCAAAGAACTAACAAGCTAAGCCAACTAGAGTAGCCCCATGTTGACCTCTTCAGTAGCTGCCAGCTCCACTTCAGCTCCAGAGTCTTCAGATCCAGCTCCTCCCTCCAAACCCTAGCTCCAACACCTCCTCCTCTACTCCACTATTAGCTAAGCTAGCTTAGCCTAGCTTAGCTTAGCTATGCTCCAGCTCCCTTGGCTTTTATCACTAAAAAACCCTACCTAACAACTGCACCAACTAGCTCCACCTAAGCTCCACATTAGCTACCACCTTGGAGGACATCATTTGGAGGAGCATCTCACACCATGGAGAAGAAGGAGTTGTCTTTTCAAGTCAAGGAGCTACGTGGCTTGGAGCAAGAAGCCCTCTTCTTCACCATCTATCTAGAGGATTTGTGTTTTATTTTTCTTGTATTTTCAAGTAGAGTAGAAGCATTCCTCTATAGGTTTTGTGTGCATAATTTTGCTTTAATTCAAATTGCCTTCTTTCAATTTCTGTTGCAAAGCTTGTTACAAATTTTGCCTAGCAATTGTTTCACTCCCTCTCCCTAATTATTCTAGGCCCCCACGTGCCTGGGGTGAGCTTAAGGAGAGGCTCTACCTATCACCTTAGGGTTAGGTTTCTTGAATTAGGTATTAGTTGTTTTCCTGCTATCAACAAAATTCGTATTGCTGTTATTTCAAAACCTATAAAAATCATATATATAAAACATCAAAAAGAAAGTTGATTTCCATTCCAATCAAGGGATTTAATTTTGCAAACATTTGGCCTCCTTGGACGATCCTAGATACCCCACTATCTAGGTATATAAATTTAAAAGCGAAAGATGATTTACGCGTTGCAACGACACTAAATTGCCTAATTAACAAACCGCGTATTCTCGCGATCATGTATCTCCACCTTATTATGTTTTGAGAAGAGAACAAGAAACTAGGGTTAATTTTGTAATTTTAACATCATATAATGAACACATAATAACCATGGGATTCTCCAGGGGTCAATTGAAGGTCAATTATGCATTAAAATCTAACAAGAGGGTTTGTGCAGACAGAAATGGGTTTTCGCACATTTCTAGAATTAACGACAACTCAAAACCCTAATTTTAGATTCGCTTAAATAATAGAGGTTTTGGTCAGGATAAAATTCATCTAAACCTTCTAAAATTTATAGAAAAATATTCCATGAGGTTTGGTAGCCTTGGTTTGACCATCTGAACCTATTTTGACCTAAAATAGAGTCTCAGACGGAAAGTTACCCTAATTTGGATTTCTACGCAAATTGCTCAGTCAAACTTGGGAAAAATTAAAATATGACTTTTCCATCAGATTCCTTGGGTCCAAATTAGGTTTATATCAAAATTGGACCTAATCAGAGTCCATCTTGACCAAGTTTGCATTTCAGTCTAGTCAAACTCTTTTCCTTTCAATCAGATCCTCAGCCTTTGAATTATCTAAAGATTGGTCCCTAACTTTCTCATCATTCTTTGCAAATGGGTCCCTACTGCCATTGGTGTGAACGTAGGAGTTCCGTTGAGATTCGAGCTAGGATTTCTCGCTTGATTTTCAATCAAACTCTTCTAAATTTGAACGGGAGATTCCTTGGGTAATTCCCTACCAAATGAACCCAATCTCGGACCTTGATTCTTCCCCAAAAGTTCATGGGAACGGTTTGAAGAGAAGGGTATTTGGTTTGTGTGAAATAGCTGGAGTTCGCGAGCTTGTTTCCAAGCTTGGAACTCCTCTCTTGGGCCTATAAAAGGACCCAGGACAAGAATCCTTACTCAGCAAGTTTTTACTTGGAAAATCCTCTTCTTTTCCTTCTCTAACCACGTCAAAACACCGCTTTGGTGACCCTCTCCACTCTCCTCTTCTGGTCATCCAACATCAAATTGGACGGCCCTCTACCTTCACTCTCAACTTTGCTCCTCGCCAGCCACAGCAAGGGTCTCCTTCCTCGTCGTCGTCGCCACTCCAACTCATTGTTGACTTCATCTTCTTCGGCTCCAGCTCGCCAATGTCGGCCGCCTTCGCCCTCCATCCTCCTTAGTTAGCCAAGCCTGCAGGCGACCCATGCCCGTAGGCGCTGCACCCACCACCCGCGTGCAAAGGACCACCTTTAGCTGCGCCCTAGCACGCCTTGCACGCATGCGCCTAGCGCGTAGCCGCGCAGGCTGCATCAGCAGCTCCACCCTCTCCAAGCGCGGTAAACCTCCTCCAACAGAGACAACAGGCCGGCGGCCATTCTCCTCCATCCGGCCGCTGCCGTCCACCTCCGGCCGCCGCGTCACCATCATCCATAGCCCTTGTCGAGGCGCACCTTCCCGTCGACTCTCGTCGCCAACCGTGCATAGCCATCCATGTGAGGAAGAGAGAGGAAAAATCCTCTGTTTTCTCCTCAATTAATATTTACATCTAATTCCATTGCCATTTAGATATTAATATTTTATTTAGGACACATTGCATTGATGCACTCATAGTTTCCTAAAATTACTTCACTTGTGTTATGTGCATGATTTAACTTTGAATTTCGAATCAGTTTTGCATGCAAGTTAAATTTACATTATATGCCATTACACATGCATCATATGCATATTTTTGGAGCTTAATTCCTGACGTGAAAATTACATAAATAACCCTGAACTTTTAAAGAAATTGCAAGCTCTTTTTAAAATAGCATATTCCTCGCATTAAAGTCGCGAAATTGTATGCGAATAGTATATTCCTGTACTCATGAATTTATTAGTCTATTCCTCCTTGTAGATGAGACATCTTTATTGTGGTTAAATTTGATATTTAGTTTTGATTGAGAGATTTTCCACCACATTAAACACTACGACATTCTATTGCTATTTTAATTAGGCGAAACTCTCTTTGTCACCATACACACATTCACCTCACATCTCCTACCCACATACCCGTGCACTCACCCATTCACCGTGCATCGGATCGCAAGAATATTCGCACCAGTTGCGAATATTTCTTGATACCTGTGCAAAGCAAGCGCTTCTACCCACACTCACACACATTCGCTCCACACTCCACGCAGCACTTAGTCTTGTTGGTTGCATCTTGCTAGTCGTGGACCAACTTGACACCGTGCTACATCCCATCCCCATTTCCATCTCCACCCCTATATATATAGTATATATATCTAAATCTATTCTATATCCACTTACATATCTACTATATATATATACATATACTAAGCTAAATATCTCTTTTCATTTCTTTCCTTGCATTTTATTTTGCTTTCATTTTTCTTTTATTCTTGCTATTAAAAAGACAAAAAAAAAACTATAAAAGAGAAAAGATAATTCTTGTCTTGCAGGTACCCAATCTTGGGAGTGACAAGATCAATTTTGGAACCCTAAATTGGCTTCAAGCCAAGTACCATTTGGCTCAAGGCCAAGGACTTCATTTTTCAGGGTGTGCCTCAACGACAACATAATCACAAAAATCTTAAAAGTAGAAAAAAACCAAAATCATAATAAACGCAAGGAAGAGATATGTTCTAGGAAAGGTGTAGAAACTTCTTAATCTCTTAATTCTCGCTTCCCTGAGATCGACCTTGGACCTAAAAGTGACCAAGATAAAATCAAGTAGGGCAGGTTAAAATTTTTGTGAAACTGGTGTAGACTCGATTTAGGTTACTCACTATACTAATTTAGACGACAATATCACCATATTAAATAAGCCTATTCGAGTCTGCAACACAATCTCATGCAGAAATGCCCCCATCACGAAGTTCCAAAATGAGAACAAGTCTAGTCTTTTTACCAGGGACTCCATGAAGATATTAGATTATTCGTCAATGCGACCTGTGGCGGTGACATCATGTGTCAACATGAGGACACCATGTGGGAGATCTCAAGAATATGTGCAAGAACTCCATCAATAATGAATCCATGGGCATGTTCGACCAGACAATTGCCCGTGCATTGACGAACACCCGGGGGGCACATGAAGCCCAAGGCCTATTCGCATCCGTCGATCTGGAACTAATGGCCAGTTGCCTGGACAAGGTCTTGATTATCGAGAAGAAGGTGGACAAATTGATTTGACACTTGCAGAGAGCTACCTCAGCATAGCAAAACCCATTTGCACAACTGCCCTTTGACAGGGAGGCTATGCATAACATCTATCACCACTCTTCCCAAGGGATGGGCCTATATCCACCCCAGTCCGATCCTGGTTTTGGAGGAAACTCTAGACCAACCTACTCTAGTTAGGGGAACTCTGAGCCATTGTATTCTGACTTCTCTGGGGTTCCTCAGACCTGCGAGGACCTCAACACCATCCAGAATGATCAATTCTCAAACACTTATAATTCTGGATGGTGTAATCATCCCAATTTTGCATGGTCTAGGAATAATCAAAATATGAGATCTCAATTCTAGCCCCGACCACAAGCTCCATGCCCATATCAACATGCTTAGCTTAGGCCCAATCCGAATTACCAACCCAGGTCAACACGGAAAGATCAAATGTCTCTAATCCTTCAAACCCTGGCTGACATTCAGAAGACGAATGCGGCTATGCAGAAACAACATAAGGACGAGATCATAGAGGTCCATAATCAGCTCACACAGATGGCGAATTCTCACCAGCCTGGTGCACTTCCTTCACAACCTCTGCCGAATCCGAATAATGTGCCGAACCAGAGGAGTGTTATGAAGCCGAATCAAGGCCAAGCTCACTTTGTCTGTAAGGCACCTTCTGCTCCATCACTTGACAGGATGGAGGCTTCGACATCATACTCAGGATATCAGCAGCAAGCACCACTTCTATCGACTCCAAACCAAAACCAGGCATGACTAAATTCTTTTACCACCTGTAGTGGCAAGACAACTTAGGATCTACCTTATCCAATCCACTCTCAGCCTGGTAGTTCAGATCCTAACCCTAGATTGGTTATCTAGGACTCCCCTATCCCAAATCCAGAACCAATCCTAGAGGAACCTACAGAGGTTCCATTTCCTGAGGCCTTGACCAAAGGAAAAAGGAAACCCAAACCCGTGGCACTTGAGGAAGATCTGGTCAAGCTCTTTGAGCAAGTCCAGATAAACATCCCCTTGATGGATGTGATCTGCTGCGTATCGGCATATGTGAGATTTCTGAAGGATTTGTGTACACTTAAGCGTAAGCTGCAAAGCAAAGACGGGAGTTTGATCATATTGTCTGAGAAAGTTAGCTCGATCATTTTGAGCAAGCTCTCGCAAAAAGCAAAAGATCTTGGCACCCGTTTGATCTCCTGCAAAATTGGTGATCTAGAGTTTGATCGAGAATTATTGGATTTAGGGGCCTCCATAAAATTGATACCTACATCCATACTAGACCATTTTGAGGAAACTTAGCTCAAACCGACAGAGGTGACTTTGCAGTTAGCAGACTAATCGATCAAGTCACCTAGAGGAATTCTTGAGGATGTTCTAGTTCGGATTCATGATTTTTACTTCCCAGTGGACTTTATCATATTAGATATGGATACTCCTGAGAATCTGAAGAATACACCGATCATTTTAGAAAGACCATTCCTAGCCACAGCAAGGGCAAATGTAAATTGTGAAGAGGGCTAGATAGAATTAAAATTCAGGAACAAAACATTGAAGATTGATATATTCAAGGCCCAGAGAGGAATTAATTGTGGGGCAATTGAGTAAGTTTTCCACATTAGTTCTATGATTGAGGACCCACTTCTAGAAGAAAATCGGCTTACCCCTGATCCTCAATCCTAAGAAGATCATGCCCCACAAATAGAGGAGCCTAGAACTGATCCAGATTCACCCACAGCACCCGCCTTATCTTCTGAGGCCCGTCCCGAACCTCCTTCTACTGCTGATAACCCAGTTATGGAGTTGAAACCTCTTCCCAATCATCTGTCTTCTTGGGTTCTAATCAAACGTTTCCTGTGATCATCAATTCTTGACTCACATTTGATTAGGAAAAAAAGTTGATTTCTATCCTCCAACTGCATCGGAGAGCCATTGGATGTACTCTCAATGATTTGACTGGTATCAGTACCTCATATTGCACACATTGTATCTACACTGAGGAGGGATCATGATTGTCTGAGAGATGTAGAGAAGACTCAATCCGAATCTGTAGGAGGTCGTGAAAAAGGAGATCATCATCTGGTTAGATGCTAGGATCGTCTACCCGATCTCTGACAGCCGCTGGATGAGCCTGATCCAGGTTGTGCCTAAGAGGGCAGGCCTCATCGTTATCATGACCGAATATGGAGGGACCATCCTGACCTGCATCGCGAATTCGAGTCTACATTGATTACTAATGACTGAATGCCTCTACGAAGAAAGATCATTTCCCACTGCCATTTCTTGATCAGATTCTCGAGAAATTGGCGGGAAATCGATTCTTCTATTTCTTAGATGGTTACTTCGGGTATAATCAGGTGGCAATTTATCCAGAGGATCAGGAAAAGATCACCTTACCTGCCCCTATGGTACGTACGCATTCTGTAGGGTGCCTTTTGGGCTATGCAATGCACCTGCCACCTTTCAGCGGTGCATGCTAGCCATATTCTTAGACATGGTAGGTAAATACCTTGAAGTCTTCATGGATGACTTTTCGGTATTTGGTGAATCTTTTGATGAGTGCCTTCTGCATCTGGTCTAAATCCTCAAAAGATTCTTTAATGTGAACCTAGTGCTCTCCTGGGAAAAGAGCCACTTTATGGTTCTAGAAGGCATCTTCCTGGGTATTCAAGTCGACCAAGCCAAGGTAAATTTGATTTCCAAACTTCCTGTGCCTAACTTGGTTAAAGATATCAGATTGTTCTTGGGGCACGTGGGTTTTTATCGACAATTTATATCTGATTTTTCCAAGATTGTGTGCCCCTTGATGAACCTCCTCTCAAAGGACATGCCTTTTGAGATGACGCATAGGTGCATTCATGCATTTGAAATATTGCACGACCGAGTCACCCAAGCACCAATCTTGCAATCCCTTGACTGATCTCAACCCTTTGAGATCATGTGTGAGGCGTCTGACTACATAGTGGGAGCGGTGTTAGGGCAGAAAATCAACGGGAAACCCTTGGTCATTGACTGTGCAGCAATCATAGGTCTTAATTGACCTAAATTAGGCTAGAACTTAGCATAAGTTAGGGTAATTCATGCATGCATAAGCATTATCTGCATCTTTACTGCTTTACTTTAGCTATGCATAAAATAATGTTATAATGTGCTAATTAAGTGCATTATGTCAATTGCAAGCAATAAGCTGGATCTGGAGCTGGATCAGGAATAATGGGTGTTGCAGCAGGACTGGAGTAGAAGACTTAGATTAGATATAGGGAATAATGATGTAAGGGAGTTAAGGTATGCTGTTTTATTAAGTAGGAATAAAGCAGTAAAATGTGAAGAGCTTAGATCCATCTTAGCCCTAGGATAGCCTAGAGAGTTCCCCCAAGCCTTAGCCACCCTTAGATTAGGTCATCGCTGTTGGTGCTAGAGCACCGCGATCGTTTATTTTGATGATAACAAAACACGTGTCATTTAACATTTGCACTCGAAGTCTTAGATTTCAGGTTAATTGCAAATGGAGATGTGGTTAGATGAAGTTCAAGCTCGTATCCATGGCAGATTGGAGGAGCTTGATGGAGAACAAAGGAGCTTCGCGAGGAGCGATAGCTTGAAGAAGGAAGGAGATGAAGAATAGGATAGATTTTCTTTCCTTTGTACTATGTATGTTTGTCTCTTTTGTTGCTCTTTATTTTTGTTTCTTAGATTCATGTTAAAGAGCCTCAAAGAACCCTAACAGTAGTCCTAGGACCACCTGCACAACCCTAGGATACTTAAGTTTTTTGTAGAGATCTTAGAAAACCAAAATAGGGTTTAGACAACCTTATCATACGTCTAATCTGAAAATCAGACGTCTGATAGTGACTTTTAAGATGTTTCACTATTGATTCAGACATCCGATAACATCTAGGTTGGACTTAATAGGTTCTGTCCATTTGAATCAGTCGTCCAGACCTTAGCCCAGACGTCTTAGCAGATGTCTGATGCCTTTGCCAGACATCCAATTAGTGGATTGTTGGCTGCCTTAGTAAACATTGAGAAAATAACCGTTAGCCTTGTATCAGACGTCCGTAGAGGACCCTAGACGTCTGATACATGACCGTTTTGCCTCAGCTGACCCAAAATCTCTTCTCAGAGATTTTGTAGCCGTTGCACTCCCTTGGAAATCCATTTCCACAAAAAAGTAGGTTTCCAGACGTCCAGAATTAGTACTAGACGTCCTGTATGTCGTCTGATGGACTTTCACTAGAAGCCTGTTTCGATCTGATTCAAGTCAGGAAGGAAACCCACCTAAAATCAGACGTCTGACTTTGTTCCCAGACGTCTTAAACGAGTTTTCCAAACATATGATGCCAGGACCATACATCTGATAACCCTGTTAAAGTCATGATTTATCCTGATTCCGACTTGATTCTCTTGGAGGTTGTACCCAACGGCTATGGAAGCCTTCCAAGGCCTTCCAAAGCCTTTCTAGGGCCTTTATAAATAGAGGAGAACCCTTGCCACTCAAAAATACACCAAGCAACATACTTTCCACTCTTTTATGTCAAGAAGAAGAAGATCAAATAGAAGAAAGCTCTTGCTCTCCAAGCATACTTCTACATCTAGAGAGCTTCAATCCAATTGCGTACCCGCTCTCCTGCCGTAGTTCACGAGAGAACTGTTGTGCCATTGCGTAGTTCACGCATCCACGTCGTCGACGCACTTCCAAGCAAAGGGAAGAATCCTAACACCTATAGAAGCTAAGTTTAAGAATTGTTTTGTTGGCTCTATAGGATTATTCTTGTATTTGTTACTTTGTTATTTAGTTGGGTATTCGCGTTGCGAATTCTCATCTCCTTTGTGAGACAAAATCCTTCTCGTGAAGAGAAGGGGTTTGAGGTACGCTACTACCCTCGTATAAAGTAGTGTGGTTGTAATTGAGGTTGTACTACCCTCGTTTGAGTAGTACGTTAGTGTATTTGATCGACTAGGTTGATCGGAAAATCCTAACTCGAGAGGGTTAGATGGTGGTTTTCACTCGGGTTGGGTTTCCATCTAAAAATACTTGTGCCTAATTGTGTGATTGTTATTTTTGAGATTGTTATATTTTTAATTCCACATTTTTACGTCATGCTGATCTCACCCATTTCGAGTAAGGGAATCTACAACTGCACCTTAGGAAACCCTAAAACCCTAGTTTCAACCCTTATCTAGATGTCTAGATAAGTTATAGGACATCCAGAACCCTTAGGCAACTCCCACACATCTTAAACCCACTTCTACAGTGTTATTAGACGTCCAGACACTTTGTCAGACGTCCAATTTCTGCAGAATACCCAAAATAGAACCTAGAATTTCCCCTGATTCAGATTAGATGTCCAGAATTAAAGTCTGGACTTCTGATTTTTGAGTATAAGATGTCTGATTTCTTTTTTGGACGTCAGGAACTACTCTCCAGTTCCTGTTTTGAGATTCAAGCCTTGATCTTGGATCTCTAGCTCCCTAGACCCAATTCCAACCCTATAGGAACCTAAATTAAGGTACCCTAACGCTAGTACACCACCTCTAGACCTCCCTAAGGACCTAATTAGGTCCTCACCAAACCCAATTGACTTAGATCATAGTCAATTACCATTACCTAAGTCAATTAGACTCATTGAGTCCAATTGGGTTCAGATCTCAACCCATACAAGTCTAATTGGACTTAGTGAGTGTCCAATTGACCTAAGCCCAACCTAATTGAGTTATTCCACTCTCAATTAGGTTCACACTCATTTAATTAAACTTAGGTTAAGTTTAATTGCAATTTCTCCTTTGCAATTAGGGTTTGCAACCCTAATTCAAGGCATGCACCTACCCAAACCCCTTAGGACCTAACCTAGACCTCTTGGCCACCTAGGGCACGACCACACACACACACACACACACCCATTCACGCACTCCCACACATCTAGAGTTCTCTGTAACTCTCTTCAAGTGGCGCCACTCTTGGTTGCCAAATTTAGCAACCAAGAGCCATTCAAGTCTTAGATCCACAAATGGTGGATCTAAGAACCACCTCTCTCTTTCTTGGCTGGCCACTCTTGGGACTCTCTCTAGAGAGTTCCACACTTCTCTAGAGAGGCACCCTTAGGTCTATGAAAACACTTAAGGGGTGGCCATTTGCACCCATCCATTTCCTTGGCATTCATTCCACTTAGGCTAGCCACTTTCATCTCCACTCCACCTCCACGAGGAGTACCACCATGGAAGCCACCATCTCCACGCCAGGATGCTGGATCATCTCCCCAACCTCTCTCCAAGGGCTGGCCTAAGCACCATTGGTTGCCCCTCCTTCTTCTCTCAGCCACTCAAAGGTCATCGGAGACCACCTCTGAATGCCCTTCCTTTGTACTAGATTAGTAACTTAGCTCTTCGTAGTTTTACTACTATTTACTGCTTAGTAATATAGCTCTTTATTCTCCCCTAATGATGCATGCAAAATCCCCCCATAGATTCCTATATGCGATCATTTTCTGTTAGCTAGATTTACATTTTGAAGCATTTCTGTACAAGCTTTCCTCTACATTCCATGTTGTAAACACTTCTCTGAATGAATGAATAAAAGATATATTTTTACATATCTTTATGTTTGAAATCACCATGAGCTTATTGGTTGCCATCTTTTCTGTGTGATTCAAGTTGCCTGTTTTTCACTTATATATATATTTTGCAACAAGCATGTCGGTTCCGGAAAATGTAGAAGACCTAAATATAAATGCATTTTCTGTAAATAGCCACCACGTAACTAGAATTGTGCGCACCGAAACTCACACTTTCACTTTCGTTATCTATTTGACACACGTGCACGTGAGCAGAATTCATCATAGAAGTGGTGAAATCTTAATCCGAAGATTGGAAACCGGCATGCGATTTTAAATAAAGTAGAGCGATAAAAGATCGATTTCAGATTTGCACAAATGCCTCCCAGAGATGAATGACCGGGTCTCAAAGTCTCGTTATCTTTAGAAATTATTTTTTGACGAACGTTTAGCGCGACTATACTACGATTTTCGACGACTTTCAAATGCACGAAAATGACATCTGTCAGTCATATATATGCTAGCAAGACATTAGATGAGGCTCAGTGTAACTGCACAATTACGGAGAAAGAGCTGCTGGTTGTCGTATTTGGTTTGGAAAAATTCAGATCATACCTCTGAGGTTTACATGTCATTATATACTCGGATCACACCGCGGTGAGGCACTTACTCACAAAGGACTCGAAACTTTGATTAATCCAATGGATCTTACTATTGCAAGAGTTCGATTTGAAATTCGTGACAAGGTGGGAAAGCAGAACGTGGTAGCTGAACATTTGTCTCGCCTTCCTTCTTCGCTCATTGACCTGTCCAGACCTATTAGACCCTCGGCAATGTGCCCATTGTTAGACCCTCGGCAACATGGTCCCACGCGATACGATGCCCTTGATACCAATCATCGTGTGCGAAATCTTTGACATCTAGGGAATTGATTTTATGGGACCCTTTGTAGGATCTAATGACTTCGAGTACATCTTACTCGCTATTGATTATGTCTTGAAATGGATTGAAGCCGTCCCCACCAGAATTAGTGATCATAAAGTTGTTCTCCGATTCTTTCAGGAGAACATCTTTTCCAGATTTGGGGTTCCAAAGGCCATCATCAGTGATGGTGGGTCTCATTTCGCGAATGTGCACTTCCAGTCCCTGATGAAAAAGTATAGGGTGTCGCATCGTATCTCGACTCCTTACCACCCCCAGACTAATGGATTGGCAGAACTATCGAATCAGGAGATCAAGAAGATCCTTTAAATCATTGTTTGACCTGACAGGAAGGATTGGTCTACTAGCCTTCCAGAAGCCTTGTGGGCCTATAGGACTACTCACACGACCCAATTAGGCATGTCTCCCTTTAGACTGGTGTACGGAAAGGCATGTCACCATCCTGTAGAAATGGAGCACAAGGCCTATTGGGCAATACGGAAGTGCAATCTAGATCTTATGAAGGCTGGAACCCACCACCAGTTACAAGTGAGAGAGATCAAGAAACTACGCAATGATGCATACGAGAACTCGTGAATCTACAAAGAGTAGGTCAAAGCCTTCCATGGCAGGCACATTGTACAAAAAACATTTCATCCTGGTTAGAAAGTACTACTCTTTGATGCCAAACTCAAGCTCTTCCCAGGCAAACTCAGATCTAAATGGATTCGACCATTTCTAGTGAGACGAGTATTCGGAAATGGAGCAGTTGAAATCAGTGAACTCAGCCATGATTCTGAACCTTTTGTTGTGAATGGTCAGAGACTCAAATAGTTTGTCGAACTTACTGACTCAAACTTGGCTGCTGTATTTTTTGATCTCCATTCTCCCTAAGCATCATTGTGCGTAGCTGATGGCATTAAACTTAGTGCTTAACGGGAGGCAACTCATCTTTTGAAAAAAACCCAAAACCCTTTTGACATATTTCTTTGCTGAATTCATATTGCACTTTAGGCTTCATCCATTAGAACAACTGTCTCCACCTTTGGTACTTGTATCAAAGCTTCAAATCATCTGCAACAGTCATCTCGACCCATTCACCCACCCTTTTGACCCTGTTCTAATGTACGATCTAAGCTGAACTCGATCCCACTTAATTTACAATGAGGACATTGCAAATCGTAGGCATGGAGGGATATTAAAGTGCAAAACACTGTGAAAATCAACTCATAGAAGAGTTTCACACAAAAGAAAAAAAAAAGGAAAGGAAAGGAGAGGATAATTTGAGTTGAATGAAAAATGAGAAGGGAAGGAAAAGAAAAGAAAGAAGAAAAAGGAGCAAAAAGAAAAAAGAAAAAAGTGAGCCGCTTGAAATTTAATATGGAACCTACCTAACTTCTAGGTTGGATCGGATGATGAATTAAGCCCTGGAAGGCTAAAACATAAGGAATTGGTGGCGGATATCGACCTTAGGCCTCTTGGATCTATTTTAAGGTTTAAATACTCAAGTATTTGTTAAGATCCGGATTAATCCTCTAAAGGTTGAGGAAAATGCGAAGCTGATATATTAGGATAAGGCTTAGGGATTATTTGGCCTCGTTGCCTGCCCTTTGGTTTGTGGGACTCAATAACCTAAGCACCCAAAATCACACTCCAGTCTAGTTCAGTGAACTTAATTATGAAAATTATGCAAAAGTGTTCATTCTGTTGTGAAAAATGGTCCTCAGATCTAGATTTGGAGTGAATCGAAAACATAAGTTGATTGGATAAGTTTCCAGCGTGGAGAGGTGGGAAATTCCCCTTAAAGATTCGTAATAACATCTCGTCTTTTGGTGCTTGTCTTCTAGGATATCTACATATCCTGTCGAGGGCATATAAGCACTTTGTGCTGGTTTAGATGCCAGGGTGGCATTATCCCAAAATGTCTATTGTTAGGGTTTGAATTTAGCTACAGAACGCCATGGGCAGCATTATCTCGAAGTGTCGAAAGCTAGGGTTTTGGGGATTGCCATGGGCAGTGCTGTCCCGAAGTATCGATTGCTAGGGACCCTTCGAGGATTGATGATGGGGGCAATGAATCCAATATAGACTGTGTTTAGGGCCAATCTGAAGCTAGATTTAAGGAGAAATAATCAAAGGAAAAGAGAGAAAACTCTCCAAATGAAAAATCTTCTTCTATCCCTCTCTTTTGCAAAAATGTACTGGTAAATTGAACTTGGACTCACCATGTTATACGCATGGGTGCTTTAACCACTGGGTTCAACGAACCTCTGGGTAGTTTTTGTGGGCCTTAGGAACCTTCGCGGTAGACTTAGGCTAAAGCTGGTCAGGTCTAGTTCTTGGCTGGTACTTGAGTACCTCTAGGCTTATTGCTGGTATTTTAGATTTGATTCCTAGAGATACAGATTAGTAAGGCATCCTGACGGTTACATCCAACCTAGAGACTTGGTTTGATCCATAGGATTTTTGCTAAGGGACTAGTAAAAGCTGGGCATGGGGGTATGATGGGAGGCATGGGGGTATGATGGCAACACCATCCTGAGCCTTAACTAGCCCATTTTAGTCTGGAATAAAAGATAAAAGCTCCTACATATTCATCTGAGGGTTGTATCTCCACGTTATTATGTTTTGAGAAGAGAACAAGAAACCATGGTTAATTCTATAATTTTAACAGCATATCATGAACACAGAATAACCACGGGATTCTCCAGCGGTTAATTGAAAGTGAATTATGCTTTAAAATCTAACAAGAGAGTCCATGCAAACAGAAAAGGATTTTCGTGCATTCCAAGAATTAACGGTAGCCCAAAACCCTAATTTCAAATCCGCTTAAATAATAGAGGTTTTGGATAAATTCATCTAAACCTTATAAAATTCATAGAAAAATATTCCATGAGGTTTGGTAACCTTGGTTTGACCATCTGAACCCATTTTGACCTAAAATAGAGACTTTGATGGAAAGTTGCCCTAATTTGGGTTTCTAGGCAAATTTCTAGTCAAACATGGTCAAAATTGAAATCCAACTTCGCCATCATATTCCTTGGGCCCAAATTAGATTTGTACCAAAATTTAGGTTCAATCAAAGTCCATCTTGACCTAGTTTGCATTTCAGTTCAGTCAGACTCTTTTCCTTTCAATCAAACCCTCAGCTTTTAAATTATTTGTAGATTGGTCCTTAATTTTCTTGTCATTCTTTGCTCTATTGCCATTGGTGTGAACGTAGGAACTCCATCAAGATTCGACCAAGGATTTCTTGCTCGATTCTCAATCAAACTCTTTCAAATTTGAACGGGAGTTTCCTTGAGTAATTTCCTACCAAATGAACCAAACTTGGACCTTGATTCTTCCCCAAAAGTTCATGCAAACGGTTTGAAGAAAGGGTATTCGGTTTGCGTGAAATCGCCGGAGTTCATGAGCTTGTTTCCAAGCTTAGAGATCCTCTCTTGGGCCTATAAAAGGACCCAGGATAAGAATCCTTGCTCCTTTATCATTTTGACTTGGAAAATCCTTTTCTTTTCCTTCTCCGACCACGTCAAAATGCTTCTCCGACGACCCTTTCTGCTCTCCTCTTCCGTCTGTCCAACCATCAAATTGGACGACCCTCTACCTTCCCCTCTCAACTTCGCTCCTCGCCAGCCACAGTAGGGGTTTCCTTCCTCATCGTCGTCGCTGATCCAACTCGCATCGACTTCATCTTCTTCGGCTCCAGCTCGCCAACACCGGCGCCTTCACCCTCCATCCTCCTCTCTAAGTCCCTCTATCCCCTCCTCTCCTCTTCCTGATCATTCCCATCCTCTTAGCCCTTAGGTCAGACCACCAACACCCCTACATTCCCATCATCTTCCTCTGGTCCAGTGATGCTCTGACATAGCCTCTCGCTTGCTACGGACCATCAAATGCCTTGCTGCCACCTCCACGACCTTCGCAGCATCTCCCTCGTCTATAGCCCTCTCCCTATTTGCTCGTGCGACCACCAAAAACCTCCACTGAACTCCCTTTCCTGCATACACATTCTCCGAGGTCGCTAGACCTCCTTACCCACTCTCACGCGACGCCACCACCACCGTTCCACTCGTTGACGTCTGGCAAACTTTTTGAGTTTTTCTGATGGGGCTAAGAGGTTTTATTCTCCTTTTTAGGTGCATGTCGGAGCTTCGCCACCGCCTTCGTCTTCTCCAGCCCCGCTAGTTATCTTTGAGCCGTGTTCTTCAGTGCCCTCCACTCCAGGTGCTGTGGAGGACTCCTAGGAAGCACTCCAGACTTCCAATTGAAGTAGCAGGTGCTTCTCTCGACCTCAATCAGAGAAATCTTCAACTGCTGCTGCGCGAGGAGGACTGAGGACATATAGTCCCACATCGTAGAATCAGAAGTCGTTCGTGCGAGATAAGAGGAACTTGTCCCCCCAACCCTTGTCCAAGACATGGGGGTCAAGTCCCTATGCACGTTCCTCCTCGCGTTCACTCCTTACTTGCTACACCATGCAGGTGGGTCTGGTCCCTTGTTCGAATACCCAATTATTGACTCAATTGTCCCTTGGGTTTGAGAGAAGAGAAAGAAGAGAGAGGGGGGTTTTGCCCTTCGTGCCTTTGCTCTCTGCACTTAATCAATTCTTGAGAGGTCTTGACCCCTGTGGTGCTGTGCTACGCCTCTCTCTTGAGGCTTGAAAGAAGAAAGAAAACAAGAGGCCCTTGATCCTCTTGAGGTTGCTGTAGTGGCTTACACTTAAGCTGTCTGATGCTAAATTCCATTGTCTGATCTCTGCGGGTGCCTTAGTTCTACACACTATGGAAACATTTGATAAACTTGGTTGACGTGGATATTTGGTTGAGATTTACTGTTCAATTATTTGAGGTACTTGTGAGCTTAATTTCAGGGGCTAATTTGGTGATTCAAATCACTATTTTAACCCGATCTTTTTGCACTATTATTCTGATTTTATTAAAACTTCATTTTGATTAATCCTTGCTTATATTTCTTGAGGTTGATGAAATTTAAATTGCATCTTTGTTCCTTGTGATCAACCTCGTACTCTATTTCCTGAATCTGAGCATATAAATTTAAATGATTTGAGCGATTTTGTCCTATACTACGATGCATCTCTTAAACAATGACAATTTTGCCTAAACGGGTGGCTGGTGAAGGAGGAAGGGGCAGGGGGTTGGCTGCAGCTAGTGGACGAGGGTGCAGGGCCAATGGCGACTGGTGGTGGAGGAGGGGGCAAGGGGGGGCGATGGCGGTTGGTGGAGGAGAAGGGGGAGAGGGGAGTGGTTGAGGGGGAGATGGAGGAGGAGAGGGTGGAGGAGGAGGACATGGAGGATGAGGAGTGGGCGGAGGAGGGGGATGTGGAGGCAAAGGAGAGGGTGGGGGATAGGTTTCATTGGAGGAGGGGAGGTCCGATACCTCTACGAGGAGAGAGGTAACAATGATCGGAGTCGCGATGAGGATGATCGAAGGCGTAGCGAGGAGGAGGTTGAGGTCGCACGGGCGGTGAGGAGGAGGAGAACGTCGTGCTGCAAAGGGGAGGGGTGAGGAAGAGGAGAGGGGTCACATGGCGCACCCTAATATTCCAGATTTTGCAACAGTTTCTATAAACCCATCACCGAATGTATTATAGAATTCATTTTTCTTGCGTGGATGAAAATCTATGCCACTATCTGCCTGCACTACCATTTCAAATGAATTTTGAAATGGTTGCTGAATCCATTAAAAAAATTCTTTCTCGCGCGCATACTACAAAATTTGGAACATTTTAGAGACGGTACACCACTGACGGTCATGAAATGTATTCTGCGATGATTTTCACATCGTCGCACATTTAATAAATAATTCTAATTTGCGCCATAATGGGGGGTGTTTACTGCCACATTCGGCAATGGTGAAATAAATAACGGTCGTCGAATATGTTATTCGGCGACGGTTTCAAAACCATCACTGCAAAAGCATCACAAAACATACCTATTCTAGTAGTGTTTTAGCATATTTGCAACCATTGTGAACCATTCGTTGTGAATGGATTTTGTCCACTTATTTTGGTCGAGGGTAGTTTTGAAATCTATTATTTCTGTGAACAACATGAACATGATTAGATTTTGAAAAGTCGCTTTGTTTGAGAATTTTAAAACAAACGTCTGTCACTATGACTAATTTGAGTGTTGTTCCCTCTAAAATTCTCAAATTAAGAGGCTCGTTGAACATAATGCCTTAAGTGGGAACAAATGCTCTTCTCCATTAAGTTGGTGTAGCTGCGAGGGCATTTGATAAGTCCACTTTAGTGGACCATTATTTGGTTTAAGTGCTCTTTAATTATCTGATCTTAATTTCTAATTAATTAGGAGGTAAATGATAATTCACCTTAGTCTGTGTATAATTTTATGCACCAATTTTACAACATATGATTTTGATAATCTGTATGGTTGAATGCAGGCTAGGTGGAAGAGTCAGACATCCATTATGCTTCTATAAGACATCTGGAGCTCAAATCAGACGTCTGGAAATTGCCATCGTAGACCCCTTGATGTCTACACTTTTTAGGACTTCTGGAGTTCAGGCCGGACGTCTGATGACGTTACTACCAGGCTTATCTTGCCATTCCAACCACTCGCGATCTTTGCCGAGTGGTTGGAGAAGCTTGCGGCCGAAGGAAAAATAGATGGAGAAATTTTTAAAATGGGAGGGTCGACTATCTGGAGAGATCATCTTCTTCCTCAGACCTAGATCGTGCACATAGATTGAACACCATGGCTTGAAGCGCACTACGTTGACCTTACGCCACTGTGGCCTACCCTCAACTTGTGGCGCTCTTTGACAGAGAGCATCGCCACCACCATCATCACCTACCCCTCACCATCACCACCTTCACCTTCTCCACCGAAGATCCCCCCTCACCGTAGACCACCATCACCACTGCCAACCCCTAGCTGCCGTAGCTGCCCTCACCCACTCGTGAACCCACGCCGTCAGTTGTTCCCACGACCTCCCCTTCTTTTTCTTCTTCTCCTTCGTTGTTCTTCTTCTTCACACAATCCCTTCCCTCGCAACTTCACAAAAGAACCCAAAGTTGCAGCCCCCCTTCTCGCTTCACGTAGCCACATTCCTTGCGACCAATCTCACCATCAACCTCGCCATTCTCGCCTCACGCCCACGACCCCCTTATGACTGCTAGCCGCCCTCAATAACCTCGCTCACCTCCTGTAGCCACCATTGTCGGCGACCTCCACCATCGACCGGCCATGTCCAGCCACCTCCGGGTGTGCCTTCACTGTCATGGCGTAGCCTACGCTCCGGAGGTCCTCCACGTGCAACCCCATCGCCGACGACCTCCCTCCTTGCACGCACAGGTCACCGCAAGAGATCCTCTATTTTGGATCTAATTAGAAATTACATTTCTTTCCATTGATGAAATCCGAATTTTCATTTAATATTTGAATTATCATGGGAAGTGCAGTCGGGCCCTTCACCTTTTCAGTTTTTATGTGATTCTCTCATTGAATAACTATCTCCCCAATCTATGAGTTGCATATATGTTTCATGTTATGATCAAATATCTGACCATCATATTTTGATAAACTTGTGAGTTTATTTGGTTCGTACCTCCCTGTGGATACATCTTTACTATGGTTTAATTTGATATTTGTTTGAATCCTTGATTGAGAGATTTTCCACCACATAAAATACTATAACAACACATTATTTTATTGCTAATTCTTTAATTAAACGAGAATCTCTCTGTAAAATGACACTGTTGCTGGGGAGGCAATGGGTCTAATAAACTTGCAAGTATTTTTTTTTGTCTAGATTGAGTTCTAATTGAGATTATACATCCATTGATCTATTATTTTTCTGTGTGAGGTACATTCTTGAGGAGGAGGAGTGCGCAGTGGACACTCATTTTAGTGGACCTTGACGCCACCTGGAGGATAGCAATAGGCATTGTGTGGGCTTTGATCCCATGCACATGAAGGCGTACGGAGGAGCCTTTCCTGATATAGTCATTAGATCTTAGTTTAGATTTAGACTGGTAGATTTAGCTTAGTATATGTTTTCTTTCCCTTGTAATCTGGGGCTTGTTTTCGGGGGAGTGTCCCCTGTTCTTTAGATTCTAGGTTTACTCTTAGATAGCTAGTTTCTTTTGATTGCGTACTTATTTATAAAAAAAAATTCGAGCTGCCTGATAGAAGTTGCATATCCATAGATCGATCATCTAGGAGTGCTTAAGCAACATCTTGATTTTTCTTATTGCATGGCATGCATTTCTGCATCGTAGAGTGCTGGAGCAAGCTGGTACGTACTTTCTATCTTTCTGCATCAGTTATCTGCACACGCATTGCATTTGGACATAGTTAAAGAAGGCCACTTAAGCTGACTTGGAAAGATTAATCAAGTGGTCACATTACTTCTTGAAAGAAAGGTAAAATATACAGGAAGTATTTGAATAACTTGATTGCTATTTTCAAAAGAAAAATTATTTTTGGCAGTGTAATGGACACTTCCTGCACCGAGCATGCACTGTAGGCACTGCACTAGGACTTGGACGCTTAAGGCTATAAGAATCGATCTCTTTATCAGTGCAAACCCTCCTATCTTGCTTTGTGATGATGGTATTAACTTTTTCTTGAGTGATTTGATACTCTAATGAGGGGGGACACCTCTTAAAGGAATTTAAGGGTAGTTAAGAGGCACCGCTAATGCATCACCTCAAAGGAAGGGTTCGCCCTACTTGCATCTCTTGGTTCCATCCTTGGAGTATCTTTTTACTTGAGCATTTGAGAATATCATTGCAACAAGGTGTTTGTCTTTAGGGCACCTGAAGGTCAATTTAGGGTGCGTAATTGATTAACAATCTAATTGGTCACCTAAAAGGACTAAAAGTAACCTCAACCTCCTTAACAGACATTGACTAGGAATCTTAAGTGCCTCATTTCTCTTATACCACTTACGTGGAAATGGAGAAACACTGCCTTGACTCTATTTGGCTAAGCTGGAGAGTTGGAAGAGGGTTTAAAGTACTTTAAATCAACAAAAGACCTGTTGCCTTGTGTTTGCTTGGTGTATGCTTGGTAGGTGCTCCCTTAGAAGGAGTCTTGTTTTCAACCCGGAACCTGAGAGAATTATTTGAAAAGCCAACCAAGAAAGAAGAAAATTTGCAGAAGAAAGACCTGAGGAAGAGATTAGGCTGGGTGAAAACCAAAGAACCTCTAGAGACTATTTCCTCCCTACAACTCACCAAGCCCTACCTATCCGGAGACCTAGAGTGGATAACCCTTATGAGATCAAGAGCAGCACCATATCTTTTCTCCTCGCTTTCTATGGTACTGATAGGGAGGATCCCTACAGGCATCTTGAGGAATTCACCAAGGTCTGTTTCACGGTGAAGCTCTAGGCCTTTACTGATAAGCCCTGATGAGAACTCTATTTCCTTTCTCCCTAAAGGATAAGGCTAAGCACTAGTATCATACCCTCGATGTAAGGGTAAATGATTGGGCTACCCTTAAGGGAGAATTCTTGAAAAAGTACTTTCCTATGAGTAAGACCAATCATTACAAAAGAGAGATTATGGGTTTTACTCAACAGTAAGGGGAGCAATTTCAAGAAACATGGGAGCGCTTTAATGACCTCCTTAGGTTATGCCCTCACCATCAAGTGACAAGATGGCAATTGGTCGAGAGGTTCTATAATGTATTATTTGAAAGGCATAGGCAGACCATTGATGCAGCATATGCAGAAACTTTCATGACCAAAACTGAGGATGAAGCCTGGGAATTATTTGGAACATTAAGTGATAATTCCATACATATGTCCTCTTCCTATCAAGAAAGAAAACCATCAATCTTGCTGAGGAAGATAGAGGCCCATGAAGCCGGGGCTACTTAGGATTTGGCTTATTAGATTGAACAAAAATTTTGATAGGCTTTTAGAAAACCCTGGCATGAACCCGCAATAGTGTCTATCTTTCAAGCTTCAAGTGAATGCTCCATTTGCCAAAGCATTAGGCATGCCACTGCGAAGTGCCACATGGCAAATCAATTCCTTGAGTTGATTCAGGTCGACCTGAACATGGTCCAAGGTTTCCGACCTCCTCTTCGTAATAATCCCCATTCCAATACCTATAATCCGGGATGGCGGAACCATCCAAACTTTTCATGGAAGTAAGTGATGCTTCCAACTCAGGGAATGCAAAACCCCAACCTCCCCAACCCGTATACCAACCATCCTATACAAACCCTCCTCAGAATAAGCCTTCTGAGATGGATGGACTAAAAGCCATGATGAAAGCGATGCAAGAGCATCAGAATATGGTCATCCAATCTCAGAATAAGATGATCACTTATATGCAATCCCAAATTGGTCATCTTACTGAGGCAATTAGGCAGCGAGATCCGGGGAAGTTGCCTAGCTCTTTTGAGGAGAACCCAAAGGGTAAGGGGTCATGTTCAGGGAGCACACTCAAGCTGTGACCATGCTGAGGATTGGAAAGAAAATCAATAAACCTGATAGCACTCCTATGGTCACCTCTCAAAATTCACCTCCTACATCGAACCCGACTTCCACCCTCACCGAGGAAGAGCCACACTACTCTCCCTCGCTTGAAATCACCCACCGAGAGGATGTCGTCATTTTGCCTCCCCTTTCCCGACATGACGACCCTTCTACCTAGAAGCCGAGGGTGCCTTATCCTGAGTGCTTATCCGCTCCTCGAGAATCTTCTGTTGGCTTGTCTGGAGACAAGGATAGGACAGATGAGATTATGGACACTTTCAGGCAAGTCTACATCAACTTGCCTTTATTGGATGCTACTAAACAGATCCCATCTTATGCCAAGTTTTTGAAGGACTTGTGTACCCAGAAGCGCCGATCTGGGAGATAGGTCCAAGCCAAGGTCATCCTCCCTGACCATGTTAGCTCGGTGCTCCAACATGGAACACCTCCCAAGATGAAAGACCCAAGGGCCCCATATATCTCAGTGGTTATAGGTAACCAACACATTGATGAGGCTCTACTCGATCTGGGTGTGGGGGTGAACATTTTACCGAGCTCTATCTACTACCTTTTGGGAGGAGGCGGTTTAAAGCCTAGTCCAGTCATCCTCCAAGTCACGGACAGATCGCTTAAGATACCACAGGGATTTCTGGAAGATGTCCTAGTGAGAGTGGAGGACTTCTTCCTTGTTGACTTTCTCGTGCTAGATATTGACCCATCTAATAAGCCCACCAAACTGTCCATTATTCTGGGATGCCCTTTCTTGGCCACAGCCAATGCCTCTATCAATTGTAGATTAGGGGTACTTAAAATGGGCTTTGGGAATAAGAAGATCCGGTTGATTGTTTTTGATACCTACAAGCAATCTGGATTTGAAGATTGTTCTCAGATTGAGGTTGTTGATGAAATTATTGAGAAGACTGCTCCAGCACTCTTATGTAGAGATCCTCTTCAAATGGTCATATCTAAGGACCATCCTCCGAGTATTAAAGAGAATGAAGGGTATATGCCCAAATTGGAAGAGTTATTGGGAGTACACACAGTCTTTGTCCCCACCCTAGACCTTGAAGGTAGATTTGCTACTTGAGGCGGGGACATCTCAACTTATACCCTCAATCCATAAGGCTCCTGAGTTGGAGCTTAAACCCCTCCCGAGAACATTGAAGTATGCTTTCCTTAGCCCTAATGAAGCGCTCCCCATCAATATCTTGTCTGCATTATCTGAATTGCAGGAGGGAGCTTTGCTCGAGTGTTTACAAAGGCATAAGGGAGCTATTGCTTGGTTGATAGCTAAAATTAAGGGTGTTGACCCTTCCCTCTGCATGCATCATATATACATAGACGAGTCTTTGAAACCCTTTCGAGACATGTATAGAAGGTTCAACCCCAATATGTGGGAGGTTGTTAAAAAAGAGATTCTGAAATGGCTGGATGCAGGAATTATCTATCCCATTTTAGACAGTAAATGGGTCAGTCCAATACATGTGGTGCCCAAAAAGGCAAGAATCACTGTGGAAGAAAACGACCAAGGAGAGTTGGTGGCCACTAGACCCTCAACTGGCTGGAGGGTCTACATTGATTATCGCCATTTGAATACAGCTACCCAGAAATACCATTTCCCCTTGCTGTTTATCGATCAGATTTGGAATTACTGGCGGGGAACAAGTACTTCTATTTCCTTGACGGGTACTCTGGGTATAATTAGATAGCTATCTTCCTTGCCGATCAAGAGCGTACCACCTTCACCAGTCCGTATAGCTCATTTGCATTCCGCTGTATACTATTCGGGTTATGTAATGCTTCTGCCACATTCCAAGGATGTATGATGGCTATCTTTTTTGACATGATTGACGAGTTTGTAGAGATATTCATGGATGATTTCTCTATTTATGGCTCATCGTTTGACCTATGCCTTTCGCACCTTGATAAAGTCTTAACCTGTTGCGAAGAGGCAAAGTTGGTGCTTAGCTAGGAGAAGAGCCACTTTATGGTCCAGCAGGGCATTGTTTTAAGGCATGTAGTTTCCGAGAGAGGATTAAAGGTGGATACAACCAACATTGATTCCACCTCTAAACTTCCATCACCCACCAATGTTCGTCAACTTAGATCTCTTTTTGTCCATTTGAGCTAATGTGCAATGCTTTTGATTTCGCAGTGGGAGCGATCTTAGGTCAAAGGGTTGGTGGAAAACCTCATGTTTTGCATTA
Source organism: Thalassia testudinum (assembly GCA_037157565.1). Classification (NCBI taxonomy): domain Eukaryota; kingdom Viridiplantae; phylum Streptophyta; class Magnoliopsida; order Alismatales; family Hydrocharitaceae; genus Thalassia; species Thalassia testudinum. Next base: position 4,216,072 of record JAZHRO010000062.1, on the reverse strand, counting down.
TGCTAGCAAGACCCTTATGGATCCTCAGCAAAGCTACAAGGTCACTGAAAAGGAACTTCTTGATGTAGTATTTGGTTTAGAAAAGTTTCGGTCTTATTTATTTGGGATCCAAGGTTGTGGTGTTTACTGATCATTCTGCTTTAAAGCACCTTCTTGTGAAGGACACCAAACCTTGTTTGATTCGTTGGATTATGCTACTCCAGGATTTGACCTGGAAATTAAAGATAAGAAAGGAGTTGAAAATGTGGTAGGAGATCATCTGTCTAGGATCCCTATTGAGGCATCAACCTTTGCTGGCGATATCCAAGAGACTTTTTCTGATGAGTCTCTAATGACTGTGGAGGCCAAAACTCTTTGGTTCGCTGATATAGTGAATTATCTGGTCACGGGCATAACCCTCAGTACTTAGGACAAGCAGAAGCGAGACAGGTTTCTTGTCGACGCTAAAGTTTATCACTGGGAGGAACCTGAGCTTTTTAGAATAGGCCTTGACCAGTTATTCCGCCATTGTGTCCATGATGAAAAAAAAAGGAGTGTTCTGAGTTTCTGCCATGACCTTCACTGTGGAGAGCATTTTAGTGGCAAACAGATTGCCCATAAGGTTCTTCAGTCTGGATTTTGGTGGCCCACATTATTCAGAGATGGACATACATATGTGGGCGCATGTTTACGTTGCTAGCAGATGGGAACCATCGGAAAAAGGGATGAGATGCCTCAGCAACCTATTCTCCCAAATGAGGTCTTTGATATTTGGGGCATCTACTTCATAGGGTCCTTTTTTGTGTCCTTCTAATATGGGTACATCCTTGTGGCCATGGAATATGTATCGAAATGGATAGAAGTCATACCCATGTGGATCAATGACCATTCTGTGGTCTTGGATTTGGTTAGGGCTAATATCATTTCTTGGTATGGGTGCCCAAGGACTATCATAAGTAATGGAGGACCTCACTTTAAGAATGTGCACTAAACAAGACTACTTTAAAATTTGGGAGTCAACCCCATGATAGCCACACTTTACCATCCCCAAACGAGTGGACAAGTTGAAGTGTCTGATAGGGAGATTAAACAGATTCTGGAAAAAATTATTAGGCCCGACTGTGAGGATTGGTGAAAAAAATTGAATGATGCTCTGTGGGCCTACAGAACAGTGTATAAAACTCCCTTGGGCATGTCTCCTTTCCATCTTGTCTACGGAAAAGCGTGTCACCTTCTTGTTGAAATCCAATACAAAGCTTATTGGGCTATTAAAAATGTTAACTTAAATCTAGATAAAGCGGGAAAGGCACACATGCTGGAGTTAAGTGAGCTTGAGGAGCTTCACAATGAAGCATATGAAACATGCCAAGCTTACAAGCAATGTACAAAGGTCTTCCATGATAAGCACATCATTAGAAAGACCTTTAAGCCCAACTAGTGGGTCTGGCTTTTCAATTCTAGACTTAAATTATTTCCTAAAAAGCCCAAGTCTCGCTGGGATGGACTGTATGTTGTTATTAATGCCTTCCCTCATGGAGCAATTGAAATTCGAAACCCTACTTCTGGTGCAATCTTTAAGGTAAATGGCTAACGACTTAAACCATATGTTTCTCTTTCAGATGGCCAAGTTTTGGACAAACTCTGACTTGAAGAGCCTTAGCTCCTCCCACTCTCCTCAGGTGAAACTCTTCCATGTCTTTATTTTTTCAATGAGGACATTGTCAATCTTAGGCATGGGGGGTATAATCTGAGGTTGTTTATATCATTTATAAATATTTGCATACATTTAGGATAGGTGCATTAGTCAAGAAAAAAAATCTCTTTTATTTTCTTGAGCTGATTTGGTTAGTCCCTAGCAAAATATCTTAATCAAGGAATTGAAGATTTTCTTCTTAAATTGTTTCTTAAGTTTAGAATCCAGTACATTTACTTCACTTGCACGTAGACTGGGTAATGGATCTTCGAAGAAAACTAATAAACATTTTTAGTCTGTTGAATCCTTAGATAATTAGTAGGGAGTCAGGAAAACTATTTTCTATTAGATCCACTTAATATTTGTGAGGAGAAAGTAGAGAGATTACTGGTGCGTTAAGTCTAGTGTAAGGACTCTTAAGTTTTGGATAATTAGATGATGATACCTCAGAGTTAGGCACAGTTTTCGTTCTCTGTTCTTGTGTGTGAACATTGTGTGTGAATTCCTGAGAGTCACCAAATAAGGTCGATACACGAAGATTAAGTTCTAATAAAACTATGACTATGATGGATGGTTACGATTGCCCTTCATAGAATCCTCAGCTAAAAGAGGGTATTAGTGCTAAAGGTTAGAAATACGCTTATCCTATCCATTCCTTCCAGGTGTCGAGAGTAGGCACTTCCACCAAATAAGCCACACAATATCCTCTTGAACATTATCATCCCAATAATGCCTCATGAATAAAAGTTCGCATTGTGTTGTATTGGTAGTTATAAAAAAAAAAGGGAAAAAAAAGAAAAAAAATAAAAAAATAAAAAAAAAGGAAAAAAAGAAAAAAAATGTTTGAGTTTATAGCTATGTCTTCATGTCGATTTCATCACGTGTCAATGTCTTTGAGGCAACAAAAACACCCATTATAATTCACCAAATATGACCTATACCTACTTTTCAGTATTTCTGATCGCCCAAATATTGGCTAAGGAGTTCTAACTTAGTTGTAGGGTTATTAGGACTATAATTAAAAGTGAATGCCATGTGAGGCTACCAAACAATGAGTACATTTATAGAATCTAGTGAGATATGTGATCTCAGAAAAGAAAAAAAAAAGGTGAGCGCAAAGGAACATTAAGAGAGCACAGTTTTGTTTAGCCTCTCTCTGGGTTGTCTCATTTGATAGTTTAGAGATTTAGAGTTTACAGCACTAGACTACAAGTAGCACTAGATAAGTTAATCCACCAAATATAAATCCATTTGACTCAGTATCTTCTATCTAAGCCAAAAAGAATCACAGACTATTTTCTACTTTATCCTTGAGGGAAGTAGTTGCCTATCCTAATAGAATCTATACCAAGGGTTAAGCATGAATTGTAAATGAAAGTCTTTTTTTCACTTGGATCCGCTACCTAGGCTACTATCACTTCACATTTTTCTTGATCTCTAAACGTTTAGAATAAGAAAAGAAGAAATCTTTTTGATAACATCATACATCTTGCATTCATTTTTTTGCTCGGGATTAGCAAAACTTAGGCATGGGGACATTTGATAAGTCCACTTTAGTGGACCATTATTTGGCCTAAGTACTCTTTAATTATTTGATCTTAGTTTCTAATTAATTAGGAGTTAAATGATAATTCACCTTAGCATGCGTATAATTTTATGCACCAATTTTACAACATATCATTATGATAATCTGTATGGTTGAATGAAGGCTAGGTGCAAGAGTTAGACGTCCATTCTACTTCTATAAGACGTCTGGAGCTCAGATCAGACGTCTGTAACCTGTCATTGTAGACCCCCTGATGTCTACACTTTTTAAGACATCTGGAGTTCAGATTGGACGCCTAATGACATTATCGCCAGGCTTATCTTGCCGTTCCAACCACTTGCGATCTTCGCCGAGTGGTTGGAGAAGCTTGCAACTGAAGGAAAAATAGAAGGAGAAGTTTTTAAAAAGGGAGGGCCAGCTATCTGTAGAGATCTTCTTCGTCGGACCTAGACTGTGCACACAGAATGAACACCATGGCCGTAGCATCCACCATGGCTTGAAGTGCACTATGTCGACCCTACACCACTGTGGCCTGCCCTCGACTTATGGTGCTCTATGACAGCATCACCACCACCATCATCGCCTACCCTTCACCATCACCACTTTCACCTTCTCCACCGAAGATCCCCCCTCGCCGCAGACCACCATCACCACTGCCAACCCCTAGTCGCTGTAGCTGCCCTCACTCGCTCGTGAACCCACGCCCTCAGTCGTTCCTACCACAACCCCCTCTTTTTTTTCTCCTTCATTTTTCTTCTTCTTCTTCTTCACCCAATCCCTTCCCCTGCAACTTCACAAAAGAACCCAAAGTTGCAGCCCCCCTCCTCACTTCACGTGGCCACGTCCCTCGTGACCAATCTCACCATCAACCTCATTGTTCTCCTTGCCTCATGCCCATGGCCCCCACGTGACCGCCAACCATCCTTTTCATGCATCTCCTGCTGTCACCATCATTGGAGACCTCCACCGCCGATCGGCCACATTCGGCCACCTCCAGGCACGCCTTCGCCATTAAGGTGTAGCCTACACTCCGAATGTCCTCCATGTTCAACCCCATCGCCGATGACCTCCCTCCCTACATGCACGAACTGCCGCAAGAGATCCTCTATTTTATATCTAATTAGAAATTACATTTCTTGCCATTAATGAAATCCAAATTTCCATTTAATATTTGAATTATCGTGGGAACTGTAGTCGAGCCCTTCACCTTTTCAGTTTTTCTGTGATTCTCTCATTGAATAACTATCTTCCTAATCTATGAGTTGCATATATGTTTCATGTTATGATCAAATATTTAACCATCATATTTTGATAAACTTGTGAGTTTATTTATTTTGTACCTCCATATGGATATGACATCTTTACTGTGGTTTAATTTGATATCTATTTTAATCCTTGATTGTGAGATTTTCCACCACATAAAATACTATAACGACACATTATTTTATTGCTAACTCTTTAATTAAGCGAATAAAAGAGAAGAGGTAGAAGAATCCCCCTCGACAGCTACTTGGATGATGAGCCACATTAATGTGACGCCTGAAAGAACATTATGAGGAGCTGGATGAAGGAGAATGGAGTCGAACGAATTGAGGACAAAGCAGGACGACGCCACAATGAGATCTACTTCCTGAACGGGGTGATAGGACGGCCACGGGTGCTCCTCGAAGAGGATGAGAGAGAAGGAGTAGAAATTATATTTCTACACTCTAATGGAGCATCCTGGGCTTGGGATAGGCTTGTTGAGCTTTGGAGGGGGTGAGGAGAGAGAAGGAAGAGATGAAGAGGAAGTGGAGGGGGTGTAGGGGTTTATATTTGGCTTGGAAGGCTTGTGGCAAATGATTTGCCATGCAAGGACCTCAATGTCCTGCAGCAGACATGCACCGCACATGGCACACCAGTGCATGCCCGCGTATTGCGCCTGGCCAGCACGTGTGTAGCACTCGTGCTCGCGCACGCATAGTTGGGATCGCGAAGGAAGCAGCTCCACTGTCGGATGTGTGATGGATGGTCGAGATCACACCTCGTACGCAGTTCAAATTGTGCAAAAGGCACGCACGATCACGCATGTGTTGCAGACTGTCTATCCGTGAGGCCACGTGGACACAGTCTCACCGCTTGATGACGATTGGACAACCCAATTTAGCACCCCCGATGTCTTGAGGAACTGAGGCGCTTGTGGGGGTTTTCGAACCTGTGTTCCCCCGGTGAGAGTGGCACTCGCAATCGTTGAGCCACACACTCATTTGTGTCACATGGATGGTTATGTGCTGGGGTGACATGGTGCATGCTGACCGTTGGATCTCCATCTAATAGTTGAGCTTGATGAAGGCACAGGCGAAGGAGATGGTAATGTGGCAGCTCTTTGGCCGTTGGATCAAGATCCAATGGCTCAGATTTTAGGCCGCAAGCACTTTAGAAGTGGGCTAGGGGACTTGGGCGATTTGGATGGTGCCACGTGGCACCATCTGGACCATCCATCTTCTTTCCTTCACTGGTGACACTACATATGTCGGATTGGGTCGATTTTTGCACTATTGGGCTGCGATCGTCAGCCTGAATCCATCCATACAGTTGGATTTTTGATTTGAGGCCCAAATTTGTGTCATCTTGTCTCCTGGCCATCGATCTTCTATGTCTTGTAAAAGATGCTAGGGATATCCAATCGGGGTGATTTTGGAGGCGTTAGACTTCGATCATCATCCTGACCACATCTGTACGGTCTGATTCTCCATGAGAAGCCTAGAGATGTTTTGCCCTCTCCCTTGGCCATTAAAAGAAGTAAATTGATATACAATTTACAGAGTTTACCCTAAATGCATGATGTTGTATGTTGTGCACTATTTACATTGCTAAATGCATCAAAACAGCTTAGGAGCATGCATGAATAGGAATTTTATTACGAATAATTGTGTATCTATCATTAGAGTACTTCAAATTGCATGAGAGGAGAGAAGAAATCATCTTACCCACCTCCCTAAACCTTAGCCCTAACCCTAGTCAGAACCCACTTTAGCCTCACCTAAAACCTTAATCCTGATACCTAACCCTAACCCTAACCAGCTCCCCTAACCCTAATCGTAACCCTAGCCTTCATCCTAAACTTAGTCTTAACAACCTAGCTTACACTCTAGTGACACTAGCTCACTTCTAGTCCTAATCCTATCCTATGAAGTCCTACACTTTATCCACTTGCCATATAATATTTTTTGCATATAAAAATGCAAAAAAATTCTTTGTAATTATCTAAATGTGGTAATCAATCAATTTAATTAGGCTTTAATTACATCCCATGATTTTAGTCAATCAAGATCTTAATCTCAAAATTCGTGATAGCCTGACACACTTTTAATATTTTAGCCATAACTTTCTCATTGTAAATCCAAATTTAATGATTCAAGTTTCATTTAAAAGATAATTTCAAGGGCTACTACTTTTTTGTTATGTGCAATTTGAAATTTGGAACATACAGAGGTCGAATGTCGAAGGCAATTAAGATTCCTACTTTATTATTTAGATAATCTCCAACTCCTAATCCTATTCCCAAAACCCAATGTCTTAGCCTCCAAGACACATTATGGATGTCCCCCCTTGCTCTATTTATACCTCTTGGCCAGACATCTCGAGGCTCCTTAAGCCTCCTTAGTTGCCTTAGGGTTACTTAGTTCTAGTTGCAACCATTAGCCTCCTACCTTTTTCTTCTTCCTAACCTTCTTCTTCCTTAGGTAGAAAACTTCCTTTCATTGTCTTCTTCCTCTCTCCCACATGCCCACCTTCCTCCACCACCTCCTCCACCCTCTAGTTTAATTAGATCCCATTGTTGCTTATAGCAGAAACGACTCTTGATGCCATCTTCAAATCACCTAGAAATTACTCTGAAAGAAAAAAATGGTAAAACCTGCGCTGGTACAAAATTAATGAGATTGGCATAAGTGGGAAGGTAATTTGTGCTTAGGAGAAAAATAATAGCAAATTAAAATCACATCACAAATTCAAACCACAAATACGATAAGAATTTATAAAGAAAACCCAAACCAGGAAAAAACCTCTACATAGATATCTCCTATCTAGGATTTTGCCCTTACTTTGCAAGCAAGAAACACTAACCACACCACAGATTCAAGGGTGGTGTACCTCAAGTACAACTTCATTTCTTGAACAATCCCAAGATGGATTTTATTCCTCTTCTTTCAAGAAGAATTGAAAACCTACATCCTACATGATGTGCATGCATAATTCGACATCAACTATGCTTAATTTGCATTAGTTCCAAAGCAATGCAGGCATCATCACATTATCATTAGTGCATTTTATAAGTATTACATTTATATAGATAGACATGCATTTTTGGGTCAATAATGTGTCATTAGATCCTATCCTACTATATTATAATAATTGACCATTTTTCTTACAAGATTAGGAATAAAGTTAAGAGGGCGTTGATGCATGAGCTATCTCTTGGAATTATTTTGGTGGTTGTTGATTCCGCCATACATCTTCCATCTCATCCCACAAAGACCCACTCTTGAATAACTAATTACATCACCTATAAATTCCACCAAAGCCCAAATCCCATTACATTTTAACCTTAAAAAGCCCTCAAACCCACTCAGCACTAACCATCCTCTTGAGCCACACGTAGGCTCTAGCGTTGAGGAGGCACACACCCATTACCCTACCTTAATTCCCACCTCACGATTGCGTGTGGGGGTCGTAAAACGCGTATTTGATTAAAAACATGTCGTAGTATAGTGTGAATTACAACTCAAACAAAAATTTAAGTAATGATATGGTGAGTCTCAGTTGATCTCAGGGAGGCATTAAGATACGAGATTGATTTTGACTCTTTTACTTGCTTAAAATTGGACGTCAGTTTCAACCCTACGAATGTAAGTTTTGTCCGTTGCATTGTTAAGCCTAACTACATGTGTATGTGTTAGATAAACAATAAACGTGAATGTGTGAGTACTAGTGCGCACCATTCTAACTTCACAATGGCTATTAATGGAAAATGCGTCAATCACAAGGACATTGATATCTTCAGGAACCAACATTTTGTTGCAATATAATAAGAATATAACTCAGGCAACTGATGATTGCAATAGATACGAATAAATCAAACAAGTGGTGATTTCATTACTGCAAAGATATTGTCATTACAATCACAGGTAGAGGAAAGCTTGTACCTGAAAGCTTAAAAAGCAATTCTAGCTATTAGAAAATGGATGCATGCATGGATCTAAGAAAGATTATGAATGCATCATTTAGGCAGAGGATTACTACACTACTAATTAGAAAATTAATCCGGAAACTAACTACGTAGAGCATCTAGCTAGCTAATAGAACTTAGGGCATTGGAGGTGGTCTCCAATGGCTGTGTGGCTTGAGGTGGTAGGAGGGAGGAGAGGGATGGCCAAGGTGGTTGGTTGGCCTCTTGAGAAGGTGGTGGAGGTATGCTCTAGCCTTGGACGTGAAGGTAGAAGTGATGGAGGTGATGGAGCTCATAAGATGGTGTGCACATGAATGGAAGCTAAGGCTAGATCCCCTGGTCCATGGCCATCCAAGGGTGTGCTTATATAGACTAAGGGAGACACCCTCTAGAGAAGTGTGGAGTTCTCTAGAAGATCTTTCCTTATGGTCGGCCACCCCATTTGAAATGGGTCTTCATAGATCCACATTAGATAGGTTGGTTGTTGGACTTCTTGAAAGACTAAAAGTAGTCTTTCAAGGTGGCACCACTTGTAGAGGGTTCTAAAGATCTCTAGAGTGGGTGGCTAAGTGTGTGGGTGTGGGTGTGTCTATATAGTCTGGATCGAGTCCTATAGGTCAAAGTGATTGGGTTTAGGTTATAAACCTAGTGCATAACCTAGTTCCATAACCGGGTTCCTAGAACTAGGGTTATAAACCCTAATACTAATGTGAAACTGCAATTAAACTTATTACAAGTTTAATTGAGTGGATGTGTGTCTAATTGGGAGAGAAAATACCAAATTAGGTCAGGCTTAAGTCAATTGGACTCTTACTGAGTCCAATTAGACTTGTGTTGGTTGAGATTTGAGCTCAATTGGGCACTATGAGTCCAATTGGCTAGGTGAAGTGTGATTGACTTAGATCCAAGTCAATTGGGTTTAGTGAGAACCTAATTAGGTTCTTAGGAAGGTCTTAAGGTAGTGTACTAGGCTTAGGGCACCTTAATTTAGGTTCCCTAGGGTGTAGAATTGGGTTTAGGGGCTTAGGTAATCAAGATCTAGGCTTGATTTCAAAAATAGTGATTGGAGAAGGGTTCCAGACGTTTGATTTAGTAATTAGACGACTTATACTTCAAAATTAGAAGTCCAAACCTTTGGTCTGGATGTCCAAAGTTGAATCAGGGTGAATTTGAGGTTCTATCTTGGAATTCTGCAGAAATTGGACATCTAACAACTTGTCTGGACGTCCACTGTTCTAGAAGAATTGGGTTTTGGCTCTGCAGGTGGTGTCTAAGTGTCTTGGACATCCAGTAACCTTCCTGGACGTCCAGATATGGGCTGGAATAAGGGTTTTGAGGTATCCTAGGCTAAGGTGACCTAATCTAAGGGTGCCTAGGGTTTAGGAGGGTCTTTAAGGCTACCCTAGGGCTAGGAAGGGTCCTACGTTCATCATAATTTAATTTTACATTATGATTCTACTTAGCAAGGTAGCATACCTCATCCCTATTTTATTTCCTTCATCTTTATTCCAGGGCTTTTGCTTCAGTTCTGCTGCAGCTCTGGCTTCTTCCTTGCTTCAGATTCAGCTTCAGGCCATCTCCTGTGTTTCTTATTGCCTACAATCCAAATAATGCACTAATCAGTATATTATAACATTATTTGATGAATATCTAAGTAAAGCAAGAAAATATGCAATACATGCTATTTATGTATGAATTATACTACAATTATGCTAAGTTCTAACTTAATTTAGGTCCTTTACGTCCTATGATTGCTGCACAATCAAGAGGCTTTTCGTAATTGGAAGTGTAGAAAATAAGCGCTTTATGAACACTTGAAAATCTCAAGAATGTTGGAACTTAAGAGTAAGTGAGAGAGTTGTGTATCTTGGTTCTAATCCTTCATAGGGTATTTGTAAACTTTGATTTGAGGCTTGGTAACCATTGACAACTCGAAATATTTCATTTGAATTCAAAATAAAAAGGTGTGATTTTGAAAAGATGTGAAACTGTTCAAATATCTCTGAAATTAGTTGATTAACTCTGATATTAGTCAATTAATGTACTATAGTTAATCGATTAATGAAGAGAAAATTGATCAATTAATTTCTTCCCATTACAGTTCAACTTAGTGCATAAAAAGCAAAATTAATAGATTAACCTATTTTGTTAATTGATTAACCCTATTTTAGGAACTTTTAATTGGGCTTCTAATCAATTAATTTTTAGCTTGCATCAATTAAGTCTCTTTTCAAACTTGAAATTAATCGATTACTCATTACTCTTAATTGATTAATTATTCATTTTGAATGTTGGAAAAGTTGAAATTTGTGTCTTTTCATTAAGGGTTGTTTTTAAACTTGCAACTAACCTTCTAGATGAATCATAAACATTCTTAATCAATTAATTTTGATTAATGTTGAATTTTAAACAATTTTCTATGTAAATAACTCTAAGAGGTGTTGTGTGTGCGTGAATGCTCATGGCTTGTCTCTTAAACAAGAAATCTAAAGATCAAAATATAGCCTTACATGAGTTAAGTTTTTAATTTCTTAAGCTAAACTTCGATAATATGAAGCTTGACAAATAATACTTCAAGCTTCCTTGCCATTAGCTCCATATCATCATCATCAGATTTTATCTTCTTTGCAAGAGATTTTATATTCTACATCACAAAGTTTGGACATATCCAAATATCATATCTTATTTTGTTAACATCAAAATTAGGATAATTAGTACTTTGCACTAACACATAATGGGATGTGGTGATCCTGCACCGAGTAAGGTAGTCAACTGACCATGCTATTTCTGGTCGACTTTTGGACCCGAGTCTAAGGGATTGAGTTACCAAAGGCTAAGATAGTTCAACCTTGAACCTTAGCTAAGGGAGTGCACATGTAATATCTACCTTAATTAAATGAGGGATGATTACCACTTGAGCCAATCAACTAGCTCTATGCTCAGAATGATCTATGGGTCATAATAGATCTAGGTGGGGATAAAGGTAGCCAAATAAACAGATAGAGGGAGGAATTTCTAGGTTAATTAAGAATTGTACATTTGTATATGCCTCCACCTATACTAATGAAGTACTAGCTTAAAGCCCTACTAAAACACTTGGCTAACACTTACATCACATTTCTTTTTTCAAGGTAGGATGGCAGACACAAGGGTTCCATGTTGCCTCAAAATTCAGATTGTCCAGCAACATGCTCAGCTATTGAGGGATTGCCTGGAGGTGGCCAAGACCCTACTACCAGTACACGGGGATGTGGAGATGTACTTTTTTTTTTTTTTGAAATTGCGAGGAAAGTTATCGTGGTACGATAGCAATCCGGAGGGCATTTTATTTCATACTAAACAAAAAGAAATGGATAACTACACATTGGATCCCCATCTATATATGAGGGACTAGCACTCATTTATAATTTGCTCACAATAGATTGGTCTCTCCTGAAATAACTTCTCATTTCTCACCCTCCAAACACACCACAAGGTTACGGCCATACACATATATTGTCTTCTGGGTGTTGCAAACCTCTGCCATAGAGACTCCCATGAAGGTAGAGGTTCCTAGCATATTTTTCTCCATATCATGTCGGTGACCAAACATGAAGAAAAAATGTGGGACAAACTGTCAGTGTGTAACCCGCATAGATAGCAGTCATTTAATGTTGTCCCCATTCTTTTGTGTCTAAAATCACCTGTGATCGGGCCTTCCCTCCTGCACAACCATAAGAAAATTTGTACTTTCAATGGGATCTTCAATAGCCATATTTTCTTATCAACCGGGTCACTTTCCATATTTTTGTTTGATCTAATGATTTTTTCATATGCCTACTGGGCTGTATATCTCCCATTCCAGCCATATGTATCGTCCACGCCTTGTCTTGGACAGAGCTGCTGCGATTTAGATGTTAGAGTTTGCCTTTCCTCCCACTGCCGAGTACCCATTCTACTAATTTCAGGTCCTTCAAACCTCCAGCAGCCACCAGAATCTGACCATAAGCTGCTAACAGGGACGTCTTTGTCTGCTGCAGCTGCATATGCTCTTGGGTAGGACTCTTTTAGAATACCCAACGGTGACCAATGTTCATTCCATAGACTGAAATCATGGCCATCTCCAAGCTTGGGTTGCATCAACTGCCAATTACTTTTAATTGCTAAGATGATCGATCTCCAAAAAGGGGATGGTTTGGTTGGATATAATCTCTTCAAAGCATTGTTTGAGCGACCATAAGAGTCTTTGATAAGTTCTGTCCATAGTTCTTCCTTGCCCTAAAAAATCTTGATCGTCCATTTAATCAGAAGAGCCTCATTAAATTCTTTAAGAGCCTTGATCCCCAACCCACCCACTTCCTTTGGCCGATAGATTTGGTCCCACTTCATGGGCTGCATGAACCTCCCCTCATGTCTGGTCCCTTTCCAAAAGAATTTCTTGCGCATTACATCTACACGTTTCCAAATAGACTACGGGGCTTTGAAGATACTGAAGTAGAATATTGGGATAGAGGTAATCACTGAATTTAGGAGGATCAGTCTCCCACCTTTTGACAAAAATTTACTGCTCCATCCTTCCAACTTGACAGAGATCTTGTCAAAAAGAACATTCCAATCATTCTTCTTCAGTTTCGAGGATCGCAGTGGTAGCCCCAGGTATTTAAGTGGTAGCTTAGAGCGAGGCGTTCCCAACGTAGCTGATATTGTGTCCTGTACCTGATCATTCAGGCCAAAGCAGATCAAGGTAGATTTTTCCCTATTTAATTTCAGACTTGAAATGTCTTCAAAAATCTTCACCATGTGTCCTAAAGCATGGGTAGTAGGAGTTGACCCCTCCACAAAGAAAATCGTGTCATCTACGTATTGTAAAATAGGGGCCATAGACATCCTGTTGGAAAGTGAATGGCCTCTTATAACACTAGCCTCTATCAATTTACATGCATATCTTGCAAGCCCATCAATTGCAAGATTAAAAATCAAGGGGGCTAATGGACATCCTTGCCTAACCTCACATTGGGGTTGAATCCAGGCACCACATGGTTTCCCATTGATCAGCGAGGAGAAGGAAGCAGTTGTGATACATCGCTTCATCCACTGGATCCAAATGGGGGGGGCATCTCTTCTTTTGAAAACTTCCAAAATGTACGGCCGTAAGATTGAATCATAGGCCTTTTGGAAATCCACTTTCCACATAAATGCTTTGCATTTCCTTCTATGCCACCCACACACCATTTCTTGGGCCATAATAAACGATTCTTGGAGGGATCTGTTGGGTAGAAAGGCAGATTGTACAGGATGGATCAAGCTTTGTAGAACTGTTCTCAATCTGTTAGCCAGTATCTTACTGATGTAAACACATTTACACTACTTAAGATGTCTATTTATACATGTTCTTAAGCATAGGATTGCATTTCATGATATAAATATTGCATTACATGCATCATCTTACATTTAGAATACTTTGAATAAAATGGAGGTTAATTGTCTCCTTTTATGTGCTTGGACAGGGAAAATATTTTATCAGGGCCTCGGATCAAATATCCAACCGTATGGATGTGATCAGGGTGACGATTGGAGTTCAACGACTCCAAGATCGCCCTAATCAGGCATCCGTAGCATCAGATAGTGACCCGGGAACCCTATAAGATCAAGGGCCAGGATGGTGTAAATCTGCACTTCAGATGATAAATCCGACCGCATGGATGAATTCGGATCGACGGTCGCAGCCCAACGACACAAAAATCGAGTCAATCTGACATCCGTGGCACCATCTACAACTTCCAGAAGATGGATGGCCAAGATAGCGCCACATGGTGCCGTCTCAGCCGCCCAAACAGCCACTTGCGTCTTGTGAAAGCCACGCGCCCAATCGCTCTCCGCCGTTGGATCTTAATCCAATGGCTGTGGGCGCTCGCATTTAAAAACGCTCGCTCGACCATTCGCGCCCCATAGCGCAGCGGTCGAGCACGCTATCGCGAGTGCGGGGCGCGGGTTCGAGCCGTGGCGAGGAGCGGCGGGCGCGAGCAATTGGAGCGTAGGATGGAGATCGGACAGTCGCGTGCGCCCGATAGCGCCGACGCGTGATTGGACGCGCAATCGGACGAGCAATCAGACGCGCGGGGGGCGCGGACGCATCTTAAGCCGTCCGATCTCGCGATCGGACGGCTGAAAAGCGCTGGACCTGCGCGGGCAGCCGAGGAGGCATGCGTGGGCGCGGAGGCGACCGCCACGTCAGGGCTTTAGTGACGGATTTATCCGTCAATAAAGACCCCTCTTTTATATTTTGAAGTTGTTATGTCCATTTTGCCCCCACTCCTTGCAACTATAAAAGGAGACCCCCTCCATACGAAATTCTCATCCCTTCCTTCTCCTCTCTACCCCTCCAAAGCTCAAGAGAAGCTTGTCCCACACCCGGGATGCTTCTCGCGAGATAAGTCCAATTTTCGTTCCCCTTCGGAAGTGGATCCCGCGTCGACGACGGCGTGCTGCTTCGTTCCCGTTCTTCTGCTTTGTCCTGCTTCATTCTCCTTCGTCCAGGAGTCGTACCGTCCGGCTTGTCCTCCAAGCAACCGTCGAGGAGGATTTCTCTCTCCCTATTCTTTTTACCGCTTTCTAGTATAGATTTACTGCTTTTAAGATTAATCTACTCTTCCTCCAAGCAATCGTCGAGGAGGACATTTCTCCCTCCATTCTTTTAATGCTTTCTAGAGTAAATTTATTGCTTTCTAGAGTAATTGTTTTATGCTTTCTAGTTGTAATGAACAATCTCTTCAATGTAAAAATTCCTTGTTTATTCTACGTCTCATTTTGATTTCTCTGTGTAATATTCTCTTTCTCTCTTACTCTCTCTCTCTTCTATTTATTGTAAATAATTAGATAGTTCTAAATTGAATTATTCTGTAACAAATAAAAAGAAACACGAAGTTTTTAAATCAAACGTCCACCTCCCTATGTTCGACCCGGAATTTTAATTTCGGTATAAATTTTATTTGTTGAACACGAATTCTTCGCTTTCGAACTACAACGACAGGTTTTCCAAAACCAATCTCGTAAGCGTAGCAATTTGCAAAAACACGTTTAACATTTTGGCACCGTTGCTGGGGAGGCAACGATTTCCGATCTTTTCTTCGCATTTCTTGCACTTTATTTGTTTTCTAACTAGCTTTCTCTTGTGTCTATTGTTTTGCAGAGACCTCCATCAAGGAATAAACAAGCGATAGACTGGAGTAAAGTGCAGTTGAAGACAACTGTAAGTGCTCCCCCATTCTTTCCCCCTCCATAGATTTCATTCGCCACATTAAATCTAAATCCCAAATAACCTAGGTTTTTGCATAAATCCTAGGAATATTTTGGCTGTTTGGATTTTCACTCACATTCATTCCACCCTCATCCATAAAAAAAAAAAAAAACAAAAAGATAATCTTGTGGGGTAATATTCAACAAACACACAACACACACCCACATTCAAGGCATTTGATCAACTTGATTTGTTTTCTACTCAATCGGGTTCTGATCTGTGGAACCGGTACACACAAAGCAACACATAACAGGGTAGAAATCATTCTAGGTTAATCATCTTTGAGTGCTAACTTAGTGGTGCATTTGTGGCCAGTTGTTTGAGTTGTTTGGGCCGCACCACTTTATTTTAAAACCAACTCATCAAGTAGCTGCCAATTAGGTTCAACTCTTAGGGATTTACCAGGCACTCCACATTTTTTTTTTTAAACTTTAAAGGAAAACATCTTCACCTGTGCTTGCAAAACCTGGTGTGCCAATGAAACCTGTTTGAAAATACCTAAAGTTGAATCTTAAAAGCTACTAGGCAAGATTTGAACCTTAAAATTCGCCACATCAAAAATAATCTTGCTTGAAAATCACTGGTTGTGCACGCACACACAAATCAATCAATCATTAAGGGCACAACTCATTTAAAGGGCCCATCACATTCCAAAGCACATTCAAACTTATCCCTAAATAAAACAGAGTAGACGTTGGCCTTAAGGATTGGACTCGCTCTTCAGAACCCAGAATGAGATTATTTCTGATTAGTCTATTTCTACTGTTCAATTTGATGTCTAGCTAGGGGAGCAGAGTCAAACGATCATGGCTGGGGGGTACACTAGGAATCGGAGGCGCAAGCCGAAGGAAGAACCTTCTCCCCAGTCCCTCCTTCTAACTGGTTGGATTGAACAGACAGAAATAGATCAAATCGTTCCTTTATCTCAAGACGGGTTTTGAGAGTCTGTAGGTCTGTAGGCTAACCCATTCAAGGACAGGTTTGATTGTTTGTATTGCAGGGCGCCTTTCTTCCTCCCGTGTCTCATGAATCTTTCCACATATTTCACACATTCCCGCTCTTTCCCTCCTGTTGTGAATTATCCTCAACATGACGATTATCCCAACTCGTATTGTAATCAACCATCAGTTAGTTGGGATAATTCGGATTGGGGATACAATTCCGGACCCCTGTGTTTAGGGTCTAACCCTGAACACTTTGATTCTGATTTCTATCCTTCTCAGAGCTACATCGATTATAGATCGTCTTCCTTTCATGCACAACCTAATATGATCTACAATCAAGAAGGATACACCGATCCTTACCCATCCTCTAATTTCACTGCCTTTAGGTCATCACCATCTTTTGAACAATCTGAAATGACCTATTATCAGGAAGGGTATAACGAATCTCAATTCGTTAATTCCTCTGCATTGATGTCTAACCCACCCAACCCTGAACCAACTCATTTGGTTCAGGTTAATCAGGTTCAAGATAAGGTTCTGGCTAACTTGAGGAATATCATTCAATCTTTAGAAGTTCAGCCAATACCTTTCATTGAGAGATTGGAGCCCCTGATTGAAATGATTGATGATTTAAACAAGTCTTTGTTGGATTGGCTCCAGGATGTTAAGGATAAGAACCCGGGTGAGTTTCTACTTGGGAAATTAGCGAAATTGAGGATGAGATTCATGGTTGCTTTGATTCAATGTTGGAATAATTCCCAAGATGAACCCTCTTCAGGAAAACCAATGACAGAACCCGCTCAGGCACCTGTTGGGGGGGACACATGTTACGAAGCTGACCAGATTGAATTAAAACAACCAATTAAGGATGATCTAATTTCTTCACCTGAGATCCCTAAGCCGAGTTACGAGGAAACGTATGTCTCCTTGGAACAGAAAGTGACAAATGATTTTGGGACATACATTGATACGGATCCTGATGGTGAAGATTCAAGTTGCGAAGTCTCACGCGAGTTTTCTGAAAATGATTTCTGTGAGACGATTGGGCCTGAGGAATCTGATAGATCAATTGATAGCCCAATAACTGAGGACACTGATCCTATTAGGGCACACATTACGGATCCAGAATCACATTTTCTGGAGGAATCAATTCAATGCCCTGATTATCAGTTACACCCTATTGAGCTTATTGATGATTTTAATTCTGAGATAATGAGACCCAAGTCAATTTTGATTCTGCCACATCATTTAGACTTGGAGATTTCAGACGGGGTGATGAATATACAAGAGGTCCTGGAATTTGATAAGCTGAATGAGGAGAATAGGAGCTGGGAAGTTCTGATTTGGGAAGTCAATTTTGGAGGAAATGGAAGATTGAGTCGAAGGGTTCCTTTTAAGTTGAAACCATCAAATCAGAACCCTTATGACATTTGTTTCGAGGATGTTCAACCCAAGCACACATTCGACGATTATCCTTTTGAGCTTCAATTCTCTGTAACCCGACTTTTTGGTTTTGGGTTGCATCCTCAGAAATCGCAGGCCCGATCCCGCTTACATTCTGATTTTTGGTTTTGGGTAATTTTTATCCAAAACCTAAGATATTCTCGATTATGGGGTGTGGGTCTGCACCACAATCTGGTCCACATCTGTGGACCTCTGCTGACAGGTCAGAGGATTCTTCTGTTCATTCTAATTCTGACCTGCACATGTGAATTCTTCATTTCTTTTCTTTGTATAGTGTGCCTAGCTGAAGGCACTAAACTCAGCACTTATACAGTTCTTTTTAATTTTTCATCTCGGAGCGGACCTGACATTCACGCAATTCAGGTGCTTTCTTCGCTTTTCCACTCTATTTTATGTCTTTTTAATACAATGAGGACATTGCATTAGATAGGCATGGGGGGTGGATATTTATCTCTGAATTCATTCGTCAGCTCCGTAGATTTGTTTTATTTTGATTAAAAAAAAAAATCGAAATTAGGAAAGAGAATTTGGGTTTAAGAAAATTTTCAATCTTAGGAAAAACTATATTAAGATCTGAACACAAAGACCCTTCAGGTCGTTGAACTTAATCAGCCCGTGTATCCACTAAAATGTGGATTTGTTTTTCGAGTTCTCGCCAACTTGAATTTTATTTTAATTGGAGTAAATAAGTTTGGGTGATAAGTACATGACTTATCAACCCGCCCTTTGATTTGAGGGAATTTTGAGTTTTAAGCATCTACACACTTTCTTTGCACTGACTCGTTGTTCGGCGATTTTAACGGAAATTGGGTAGCTAATGAACCTGTTAGGGTGATATGGCTGGCAAGTTATCGTGGGTAACAGCCCATAGGTAGGTTGTCCAGAGCCCAGTCACTGGACCTTTCTCTTTTTGCTGCCTTTAGGTAAATCTTAGACTAGGGAAGCCACCTACTTAAAGAAAAAAGAAAAAAAAATCATCAAAAAGAAAAGGAGAAAAGAACAAAAAGAAATAAGCCACACTTCACTGCACGAGTATGGTTGGCAAGTTGTCGGTGGTAACAGCTTATCGACTGGTTGTCCAGAACCCAGCTCAGAAAATGCACTAAAAAAATTCCCAAAACACTTACGAAGAAGCGGAGAAGTAGAATAAACCGGGGAGATATACACTGGATTCACCCTTGTGTTGACCCCGTTAAAATATAAAAGTAGGGAGAAAGCTACCAGTTGTAAAGATACACCTTTAGGTAGAATTCTTTTTGAGGTCACCTAGAGGTGTAGAAATCGAGAGTCTGTTCTAATTGCCGGTCAACGAGTCTATCACAATCACAATAAGATGCTTAAAGCTTAGGGTTCTCATCAAATTTTGGGTGAGTTGAATGGCTGTAGAAAACCACTCTTAAACCCGAAAATTTGAAAATAAAAAAAAATTAGAGAAGAGAAAAAGAGAAAAATAAATCTTTCTTTTAATAAGGCGAGGGCTTGAAGCGGTCTGCATTTTGGCTGATACCCGGGCACTGTTGTGTCTTTGAAAGTTCAGTTCCTAAGTAGACAATTTCTTAATGATTGAAAAATAACTCAAGTCTAAATAATCTAACCTAATTCTTTTATAAATAGCATATAGTTTTTGCTAGGGACTAGCAAAAGATAGGCATGGGGGTATGATGTAAACACATTTACACTACTTAAGATGTCTATTTATGCATGTTCTTAAGCATAGGATTGCATTTCATGATATAAATATTGCATTACATGCATCATCTTGCATTTAGAATACTTTGAATAAAATAGAGGTTAATTGTCTCCTTTTATGTGCTTGGACAGGGAAAATATTTTATCAGGGCCTCGGATCAAATATCCAACTGTATGGATGTGATCAGGGCGACGATTGGAGTTCAACGACTCCAAGATCGCCCTAATCAGGCATCTGTAGCATCAGATAGTGACCCGGGAACCCTAGAAGATCAAGGGCAAGGATGGTGTAAATCTGCACTTCAGATGATAAATCCGACCGCACGGATGAATTCGAATCGACGATTGCAGCCCAACGACACAAAAATCGAGTCAATCTGACATCCGTGGCACCATCTACAACTTCCAGAAGATGGACGGCCAAGATAGCGCCACGTGGCGCCATCTCAGCCGCCCAAACGGCCGCTTGTGTCTTGTGAAAGCCACGCGCCCAATCGCTCTCCACCGTTGGATCTTAATCCAACGATTGTGGGCGCTTGCATTTAAAAATGCCCGCTCGACCATCCGCGCCCCATAGCGCAGCGGTTGAGCGCGCTATCGCGAGCGCGGGGCGCGGGTTTGAGCTGTGGCGAGGAGCGGCGGGCACGAGCAATTGGAGCGTCGGATGGAGATCGGATGGCCGCGTGCGCCCGATAGTGCCGACGTGCGATTGGACGTGCAATCGGACGCGCAATCAGATGCGCGGGGGGCGCGCAGCGCGCAGGCGCGGACGCATCTTAAGCCGTCCGATCTCGCGATCGGACGGTTGAAAAGCGCTGGACGTGCGCGGGCGTTGAGGAGCGGGCAGTCGAGGAGGCGCGCGTGGGCGCGGAGGCGACGGCCACGTCGGGGCTTTAGTGACGGATTTATACGTCACTAAAGACCCCTCTTTTATTATTTTGAAGTTGTAGTGTCCATTTTGCCCCCACTCCTTGCAACTATAAAAGGAGACCCCCTCCATATGAAATTCTCATCCCTTCCTTCTCCTCTCTACCCCTCCAAAGCTCAAGAGAAGCTTGTCCCACACCCAGGATGCTTCTCACGAGATAAAGTCCAATTTTCGTTCCCCTTCGGAAGTGGATCCCGCGACGACGACAGCGTGCTGCTTCATTCCCGTTCTTCTGCTTCGTCCTCCTTCGTCCTGCTTCATTCTCCTTCGTCCAGGTGTCGTCCCGTCCGGCTCGTCCTCCAAGCAACCGTCGAGGAGGATTTCTCTCTCCCTATTCTTTTTACCGCTTTCTAGTATAGATTTACTGCTTTCTAGATTAATCTACTCGTCCTCCAAGCAATCGTCGAGGAGGACATTTCTCCCTCCATTCTTTTAATGCTTCCTAGAGCAAATTTATCGCTTTCTAGAGTAATTGTTTTATGCTTTCTAGTTGTAATGAACAATCTCTTCAATGCAAAAATTTCTTGTTTATTCTACATCTCATTTTGATTTCTCTGTGTAATATTCTCTTTCTCTCTTACTCTCTCTCTCTCTTCTATTTATTGTAAATAATTAGATAGTTCTAAATTGAATTATTCTGTAACAAATAAAAAGAAACACGAAGTTTTTAAATCAAACGTCCGCCTCCCTGTGTTCGACCCAGAATTTTAATTTCGGTATAAATTTTATTTGTTGAACACGAATTCTTCGCTTTCGAACTACAACGACAGGTTTTCCAAAACCGACTACGTAAGCGTAGGTTCATAACGTTCAACACTTACTCACCACTAAGTAAATGGAATTCAATAAAGAAATCAGTCTAAAATATGAAAATTTCTCGCCCCCAGTGTCTTTGGCAACAAAAAGAGAAAAGATTTGTTGATCTTGTCGAAACTTGCATTGCCCCTCTCAAACTCTTTTATGACATCCATCACCTCCTTGCCAGTCACACTCCACATTTCTTTATAAAAGAAAACTTGGATACCATCTGGTTCGGGGGAGCCCTCAATGTTTAGATCTATAATGGCATCTATAGTTTCCTTTTCAGTGATAGTAGCTGTCAGTTTAGAAGCTTGATCATCTATAACTCTAGGTGCATCACTTGCAGCCATCCTCCAGCCACCTCTCTTTGTTGCCCGTGACGAATCCCTGTAGTACCTGGTAGCCTCAGCTCTTATTTCTTGCATAGAAGACAGTCAGTGCCCATCTTTGAGAATGGAAGAGATAAAGTTTACTCGTCTACGAGAGCTGGCTGCAAGGTGGGAAAATTTTGTGTTGGCGTCTCCCTCCTTGAACCACAACTGTCTAGACCTCTCCCTCCAGTCCATCTCCTGTTTGAGATCCTCCTCCACTACCACACCCTGCCACAGGCTGCAAGTTCCTCTTTAGATAATGGGACTATTGCTTCCTTAGAATCCAGTATCTGAATTTTATTCAAAGCCTCTACACGCCTTTGCTGCCTTAGTGTAATCACCGTAGCTCCATACTCTTTCAGAACAATGCGTAGAGCAGCCAGCTTGGAGGCAAGCCTGATAGTCGCTGAGCCCTCCATCTGTTTGGTCTTCCACCATGAGCCAACCATCTTGCGAAACCCAGGCTCTCGCAGCCAAGATCTTTTGAGCTTGAAGTATGGGCCTATTTGGACCTCTTCACCATTGTCCCACAACATTAGATAGTTGGAATCTATCAAGGGTAGTAGCATTTCCAAACAATCTGTCAATCTTCAACAACAGGCCATTGCCATTACGCCAAGTGAACTCATCTCCTGATGATGGATATTCATTCAAACCAAGGGACTGAACTACCAGCTGAAACCCAATAGAGGAGCTGTCTATGACACCATTTGGTCTATCAGTCTTTGTCAACACACAATTGAAGTCTCCTTCTATTAGCCAAGCTTCCCCTTGCACAAGTTCTACAACTACAACCCAATCCTCCCAAAGTTCCTGTCTCATAGAAGCAACACATGGGCCATACACACCAGTACTCCAGATGACATCTTGCCCCTGATGTCTTTAGAACTTGCAGGTCACCAAGTGTCGAGCCTTGTGTACATCCAGCAGGTGTAACCAAGCCCTTCTCCACCAAATAACGATGCCCCCAGACTTACCATGTGCATTAAGCATCACACATTGATTCGCCCCCACAGCCTTCAAATCATTCCATACTCTATCAGATTCATTTTCAATATGGGTCTCTTGTATGATCGCATAATCAATCTCCCACACTCTCAAGTATCTCATCAAAGAAGCTCTTCGGCTCTTATCGCGCAACCCACGCACATTTCATGTAAGAATTCTCATCTTTCCTCTTGAGATCCCTCCCTCTTTTGGTTTTGGCTCTTACTAACCTGCATAATCGCAGCTACCGTGTTTTCATCCAGAAGCAGATCAGATTTTGGCCTCCTCTGTCTGAGCCTGTAGGGTGATCTGCCCACACCAGTCTTGGTAGTAGATCCATTACCAAATTTTAGACCCTCCACCTCTTTTAACTTTTGTTGGGTCTTCAAGGAGATAGTCGAGATTTCTTTCAACACTTGTATTTCAGTGTTATCTGCCACTGATTGTGGATCCCCCGTAGCTTCAATCACGGGCATCATTGTCTCATTCTTGACTGATTCCACCTGCTCAACCATCATCTCCCCCATTTTCCCAAGGTGATGGTCCTTGAGCTTTTTTGTTGCCGGTGCCTCATTAGGAGAAGGTCTGCACAATACATGTGCATTCGTCTCTTCAGCAACCTGCATACCAAATGACTTATCCTACCCCTTCTTCACATCATTGTCACCCACAATGAATCCCAAGAGCAACAACCAGGAGCTACCCCCACATCTTAGGATCAATCTATCAGAGACCGAACTTGATTTGAAGACATCCACCATAACACTCAGGACCCGTCCATCACCCTCCATCAAACCAACCTCTACATCTTCAAGTATTGTAGCAAACCCAGAAATCATGGTCACCACCACCTTTCTTGATCTCAAGTGTAGCGACAGACCTTTAATCTCAAGTCTCCCCGATCTAGAGCCTAATCTCTGTGGCAGTCTCTCCGAGAGAGCTCCATCAAAGGGAGAGACTAATCTCCATATCACCATTAAACCTTCAAAGGAGCTTGACTGAAAGCGCGACCGTTCGACATCCATCATCCCCAAGCCAAAAAGCACAAATTGTGTGGGAGATAGAAAAGCGATTTGCCAGCAGTTGGTCGATGGGGATAGAGAACTCACCATTTTTTGAAGGTTTTCTGAAGATGGATTACTGATCATTACCTCACCGATCAGAGCCCCTCTCAGTACTAGTTCTGCTGCTCTTATGTTCTCTGTCATTGGAACCTCAATGTCGACCGTGTGACCCCTATATGTATGAGGAGGCGGAGGTGGCGGCGGCTATGCCCTAAAATTCAAACCTCCAGAGCGCAAGTTCGACCGACCCTTCATCTACCCTTTGTTTGCCTTGCATGAGTCTTGCTTATGGCTGTGACCACCACACGCAAGGCACACAATGGGGAAGCGACATACAGCTGCCATATGACCACGACATTGGCATCGGAAGCAGACGATCTTCCTATTGCCCCATGAACTCCCTCTATCTGTCTTCCTCATACCGCCTCCCATCTACCAGTAGTGACAAATCCTCTCCTTTCCTTCCGCCTCCATGCCCTAGATCTCCATGTAGTCCATCCCTCATTGTCCCGGTTTCTCCCCCCTATCGCCCCATGATCGTCTTCTGCCTCCATCCTCCCCAAAACAGTTGATTGAACAGTGTCGGATGGACTCGGATGCCCATGGGGCTTAATGGAGATAAGGATGTCGAGATGTACTTCTTTGATGTGAGGTGTGAGGAGTTATTCAAAATGTGTGTGAAGGAGCTATGGAATATTGTAAGATATGGGGGGACCTCCTCGAGGAGAAAGGCGTGGCTTGGTGGCAGACGGGCAACCAACTTTTCTTTTTGCTTAGTGAGTAGCTAGTTTTCACTCGTATACTTTTTTGCCTTTTAGTTAGTTGGATCACCTTTCGTATTATTTGCATATGTGATCCTTTTACTTTTGTAATCCACTAAATTTCTTAACTACATATGCTAATGTAGTTGGTTGTGGCCTATAAATATAAGAATGGTGGTTTGATGATGGAATGTGATGGTTATGTATATGTATCATGCTTTCTCTTTTTCTCTTTCTCACTTCCACTATCATTTATCAGGTGTATGTCATGCGTATGAAACTGTATAGGTACAGCTACAGGTGACTACAAATGATTTACAAGATTTCATGCACGGTTGAAAATCTAGGGCACCACAAACCTAGTATCAGAGCTTTAGCTTCGACTATTGACTGGAAGCAATCTTTATAGATTACCTGTATGCATAAGAACCTAGTATCAGCCATCCACAAGAGAGAGAATTAGGATAGGTAGCTTGGGAATCTAAATTGGTTAGAGAGTTATTTATTGAAAGTAAAGTCTCATGAATTCTTAGGCTTTTCTTGCTATAACGAGGATTAACTTGGAAATTGTTGGTCGTTGCAACGATGCCTCCAAAAAGTAATTCTTGTGCTAGCGATTCATAGAATGTGGCTGTACTGGTCATTTAAATGTAGCAATTTATGTAGTTGGTGCAACAAATGCTCGACTAAAGGCTACCTACGTTCTCAACCGAGAGAAACTTTGAGGGCATGCAACCTGATAAATGAGCATCAATTTTATGTTGACATGTTTAGTTTTGTTGGTTTTGGGTGGTAGTTGCATTAGATTTAGGTCATTATGTACATATTTGAATATTTGCATGCTAAGGGTAAAATTATCATTTTGAGCATTTTTTGTGCTAATTTGAGGTCCTTCTATGTGCATGAATCCTTTACCTAGGCTCATGAGAAGAAGAAGTAGGAATACAGATCATCAAAGGTTCAATTGAGAGGAGAAGAATCTTTTCAGGCAATAAAAACCCTAGCCCTAACACTAGTCAAAACCTGCCTATTTTAGCCCTCAACCAAAACCCTAATCCTAACCCTAAACCAACTCCATTTAGCTCCCTAAACCGTTGTCTTAACCGTAGCCTTCATCTTAAACCTAGTCTTAAAAATCTAGCTCACACTATAGTGTCACTAGCTCAATCATAGTCCTAATCCTATCTTCTAAAAACCTTTACCTTATTGACATGTCACATAATATTTTCTACACATAAAAATGCAAAAAGATATTCTTTAGAATCATCTAAATGTGTCAATCAATTAATTTAATTAGGCTTCAATTAGATCCCATGATTTTAGCCAATCAAGATCCTAATCCCAATCCTAATTCCAAATTTGTGACAGCCTAACACATCTTTAGTAGTTTGGCTATAACTTATTTTAAATCCAAATTAAGTGATTCAGGTTGCATTTGAAAGATGATTTTAAGGGTTACAATTTTCTTTTATGTGAAACTTATAATTCAAAACATATAAAGGCTAAAAATTGAAGACAATTAGGATTTCTACTTTCCTATTTAGGTAAAACCTAAATCTAAACCTAATTTTCAAATCCTAAATCCTAGCCTTGCCTCTAAGAAGCCTATGGACGTTTGTTCGCCATGAAACATGTAAAATATTATTTCTATCATTGTAGTGTGAATGATGTTGAAACAAATAAATTTATAAATCATAATTGGTGAGTCCTGAGTCGTTCACAAGGAGGCAAAACATGATTTTCAAAGCCTTTCGTACTAACTAATCTATCATATTGTAACATAGAAATAGAGACTAGATATTCAGAAAATCATATTTTTATTGCTAATGGAAAACTATTCTTAAACTAGGAATTAAAACAACTATGCTAAAAAATAGAGAGAGAAAAGTACATGGATGGTGCTGCTTGTGGGATGCTTGTGCGAAGTGTGGTAGCACTTCAGATCTAGAGCACTGGGAGGAAGACCAAAGAGAAGTTACAGAGAGAGAGGCTAGAGATGTGTCTGGTGCAAGTTGCCTCTCAGCTGGGGGCTTTGAGGCTCTTTTTATAGCTTCAATGAGGGCAAAGTAGGTATTTAGGCCCCTAAACTCGTGCAACAACTTAGGTGCTATTAGATTCATCGATCAGGAGATCAACATCTCAGATAGTGCCTAAAAATAGCCTCTTTTGCACTTGTAACGCATGCACTGCACCAGATGTAGACACATGGCAACCTCTGAGCTGCTGGATTTGATCATGCCTCTCGCTCGTGCTCCTTGCGCGTGTGCTTGCATCTTTATGTGCGCTTTTCACAATCGGACGTCTTAAAAAGAATGCAGCATTGCCTTAAGAACCTACGTGTGGTAGGGCATTAGTTTGGGCGTTAGATCGAGCGTCATCCTTACCGTCACATCGGTCGCACCATGTTGTGCCATGCGGCCGCATTCGTGCCCTTTGATCTCCATCGCACAGTCTGATTTCATGCAAGTGCCACCGCCTTTCCAATTTCATGAGAAGCACAAATTGAACCCTCACTGGTTGCTTGCATGTGAGCGTTGAGACCAACACACTACGCACGCTTTTGTGTTGCGGTTTTGATTTTCAAGTACGGTCACTCTCAACCATTGGATGGAAATCTAATGGTTGAGATGGACTCCTCTGATGAAGCGTGTGGTAGTGGCTGCGTGGCCTCTTCGTGGTCGTTGGATGATGATTCAATAGCCCACGTTTTTCCTTCATTGGTTGGGGGCATGGCAGTGGATCGTTGGGATGGTGCCATGTGGCACTATCCTAACCGTTCATCTTCCCATTTTTGTGTTTGGTGCTACAGGGCTCCAATTGGGTTGATCTTTGCGTCGTTGGACTACGATCGTTGATTCGGATCCATCCGTGCAGTCGGATTTGACATCTGACACTTGGATTTGTGCTATCTTGCTCCTTGGCCTAAAATCTTCTAAGGGCTGTGTGTGATGCTACGGAAGTCTGATTAGGACGATTCTAGAAGCGTTGGACTCTTGTTGTGGTCCTAATCAGATCTGTATAGTCTGATCTATCATCTGCGGCACCGAATCATTTGCAATTAATATTGTCTCTCTTTTAGAGCATAAAATAGCATCATTATCTATAAAGCTGACCAATCATCTATGATGCAAATTATGATGCTTATGCATGCATTGTTCCTAAGTTATACTAAAATCTAACTTAATTCAGGTAGATTAGGTCCCATGATTACTATGCAATCACACCCCCATGTTTGAATCTTGCTAATCCAGAGCAAATGTAAGACTAAATGCAAAGTGATCCTAAATGAATAATTCTATCAAGAGCTCGACTAGAGATTTATTTCATTTTGTTTTCATCCAAAACTTTAGAAATCCAGACAGTCGTGAAAGTGTAGTGTTGTAGCCTATGCAACGAATCCAAGTGAAAAGTCGATCCACATCTAAAGCTCGTACTTGACCCTTAGTAAAAATTCTATTGGGATAGGCAAATATCTTCCCCTAGGGTTGCAAAATAATCTGTAATTTCAGCCCTGGCTTTTGGCTTAGGTAGAAGATGTTTGAGTCAAGTAGGTTTGTATTTGGTGGCTCACACTCCTCTGGTGCTACACATAGACTAGTACTACAGAACCTAGATTTCCATACTTATTCAATAATTCAACTCAAAGAGAGGCGGAGAAACTGTGCTTTCTTTAGTTCCTTTGTACTCATTCTCTCTCTTTCTTTTCCTTCTCTTTTCTTTTTCTTTTATTTTTCTTTTTGAGCTCACAATCTCACCATATTTGTAAATATATTTGGTGGTCTCTTATGGCATTAACACTTTGATTAAGTTCTGATAATCCTATGACTAAGTCAGCTATCCTCGACCAGTATTCGGGAGGTCAGAAATATAGAGAAGTAGGTCAAGGTTGTATTTGGTGAGCTGTAAAGGGAATGGGTGATGTTGCCTCAATGTGCTTGACATGAAGTAAACACAATGCAATTAACACTCTCTTTATATATATATATTTTTCTTTTGCTTTCCTCTTTCTTTTTTTTCTTTCTTTTTCTTTTTTTGCCATATATATTTATTTCTACCAACGCAACGTATTGTAGCACCTATGCACATTTTTAATCACTAGGCATTATTTGGGATTGGGGGTGTTCAAGAGGATAACGGGTGGCTTATTTGGTAGAGGTGCCTACGCTCGGCACTGGGAAAGGAATGGATGGGATATTATATTTTCGACCTTGATATTAATATCCTTCAGCAGAGGATTCCATAAAGGACTGTTGTAACCATCCATCTTAGTCCTAGTTTTATTAGAACTCGCTCTTTGCGCATTTGCCTTATTTGGTGGCTCTCCAAAAATTCTCACAAAGAATTTGTACGCAGGAACCGAGATCAAAAACTATGCTTAAATCTAAGTATCATTATCCAATTACCCAGAAATTAAGATTTCTTATATTAGTCTTAGAGCACCAGTAGACTCTCTACTCTCACCTTGCACTTTTCTAGTAGATCTACTAGAAGATGATTTGCCTGACTCCCTAATTATTGTCCAAGGATTCAGGAGAAAAAGCAATGCTTCTTCTTGACAAGCTAAAGATGTCTATCGGTCTTCACAGAGGATCCATTGCAGATTCTACGTGTAAGTGCGAAATTGTACTGGATTCTAAATTCAAGAATCAACTTAAGAATAAATCCCTAATAAAACCTTCTTGGTAAAAATTCTTTATTCATGAATGTAATTTTTTTTTCTGATTTAAAAATAAGATATGAAATGTCCACCCCCCTATGCCTATTCATTACAATGTCCTCATTGAAATGTATGCAAAGAAATCAAAATGTAATAAGCAAGAGGAGGGGATATCACCTGACTGAGCTTGTTAATCCAGGTTAGCTTGGATAGAAAAATGCCTGCATAGAATACTGGGTTGTCTCTCAGCTAGCGCTAAGTTTAACGTCATTTGCCAGACCTAAACTCAAAAGAAGTATGCATTTCAATATTGTGGGTCAAGAGAAGAAGAAATAATTGTTGTTGAGAGATTCAGGATTAGTATGAATATATGATCGTGTGGTCTAAGAATCAGTGATCCACAAATGCAGACCAACTAATGATGTAGCCCTACTCCGAAGAGTTTTTCTGATTCGAAATATAGAATAGGGTAGATAGATGAGGTTCATGATGTAGAGCTTGTTCATTAATCCAATTCCATAATTCTAGAAGAGGTAGTGGAGGATCTGGATTGAAATCATGATTGAAATTTAAATATGGTTCTAAATTAGAATTTGAAGGATCCTCATAATGGTAATCAATGTCAAAAATCATGAATTCTCTAGGCTCTGGGTCATATGAGGATAAAGGTAGAGTTGTGTTGAATTCCTCGAAATCCTCATTAGAAATTACCTCTTCCTTTTCTGAAATCATTTCTTCCTTAGAATCAAGACATCCATTTGAACTAGTTGGATTATAAGTTCTTCCCTAGTCCATCATGATTTGAACTTCTTTTTCTGAGGTTGTTTCTTCATTTTCCTGGTTCATGTCCTTTGGTTGTCCAATGTCTCAAACCCCCTCAAAATTCAATAATTCTTGAATTTCTGGGTGGATATATTGAGGATTCTTAATGTCATCATCTAATTCATCATAAGATACTCCCAATAGTTTCTCAATCTCACTAATGTCTTTTTCAATTTGATTATCTATGGGAAGTGGTAGATCAGAAGCATCCTCAAGTACATCACTTGCCTCTCGTGTTGATCTTGAGATTTGATAGAATTTGGATCATCCTTAGTGTGAATTACCAAGACCTCTTCAATTATTCCTGTGACCTGGATGGAACCACAATTCACTTTATTTTTTTGGGAAACTTTAAAGATATTGAGTTGACAAGTTTTCCTTCCAGAAGTGATTTGAATATTCCCTATCTCATAGTTGATCAGAGCCTTGGCTGTGGCCAAGAAAGGTCTTATTAAGATTATTGGGGTGTGGTTCAAATTTTCTAATGCCTCCATATCTAAAACTAGAAAGTCCATAGGGTACTCAAAATCCCTCACTTTTATAATCGCATTTTGTAAGAGTCCCTTTGGAATCTTGGTTGACCTATCAGCAAGCTGAAGGGTAACATTAGAGTGTTGCAGGGGACCTAAATCTAGCTCTCCATATAATTCCATAGGGATTAGATTGATGGAGGCACCAAGGTCTAGTAAGGCTCGTTCCAAGACAAAACCATCCATTTCACATGAAATTAAGGGGGTCTCGGGATCTTTCTTTTTAAGAAGGAGTTTATTTAAGATGATGGTATTGGCTTATTCAGAAACTATAACCTTTTTGATGATTTGGCCTGGCGTTTCGATTTGCACAGTTCCTTAAGAAATTTCCCACATGCTGGGATGTTCTCTATAGCTTCAAGGAGTGGTATATTCACCTGGACTTGCTTTAAAATCTCAAGCCACTACTTAGATTGATTGGTTTTCTTTTCCCTAGATTTGTTCAAGGCTTCAGGAAGGTGTGCTTGAGAGAAATCATGAGTGTTCAAATCCTTATCCTTGTTTTCTAGATTAGCTTGGTCTCCTAGGTTAGATTTGGGCTCCTCAAGATCTTGATTAGATTTAGATGCAGAAGAATAAGGATCTTCGATTTGTTTCCCACTTCTCAAGGTGATAGCATAGGCATAAGCATTAGGGTGAGGTGGGTTTTGCGAAATGGGTTGAGCTTGGGTTGGGTTCAGGTTAACAAAGCCAGGTGGGTGCTGGGGATTAGGCTGAATTATGTGTGCCTGTTGCTCTCGTGTGTTGTTTTGGCTAAACCTATTAAGATTCCTTGGGTTGGGGACGAGTTGGGATGGCAGCATCTTGTGTTGTCTAGCATCAACTAGTTGATCCAATTATTTTGTCAAATCGATCCTCAATTGATTCATTTCTTCTTTATGTCTCAGATTCATTTGTCGCATTTCTTTGAGATCCATACTCAGATCAGTAGGCTGGGTTTCCTGAGTAGGTTGTGGCTGATAAGTGCAACATTGTGTGTACCTACTGGGTTGCCCATAAGTGCTAGGCTTAGTCAAGTTAGGTCCCAAGGCGGGTTTCTGACTTAACCAAGCAAAGTTAGGATGGTTACGCCATCCAGGGTTGTAGGTGTTTGAATATGGGTCATTTCTAGTGTATCCCTAGATTGCATTAACATCCTCAACATAGTTAGGCATAGGGATGCCTAACTTAGGGTTTGAGGGCATCAAGGTCCCTCCTTGGTACCCAGAAAGAGATGGATCCAAGTAGAGTTGGCTCATAGGTGGAGCCATGGTCAAGTCATTAATATTGTGCACTATTTTTTGACCCAAAGGGTTGGGGAGTTGGTGGGTTACCATAGAAACTCCTTGGGTAGGTATAGGGTTTACTCTGGAATGTGTTCCTAAGGAACTCTCGCCCTTTAGAAGATTGCCCAATTTATTATCCAAACTCTCTACATTTTTCCCAACGAGTTCCACCTTATCCAACCATTATGCAATCAGTTCTAAATCAACTGAGTTTGAATTATCCTTAACTTCACAGACTCTGCTCCTTGGTTGATTTAATCTGTTCACGGCAGACGTTAAAGCATTATTAAGGAAATTTTCACTTGTATTCTCAAATAATTCAAATGCTCCCTTAGCATCTTTGCTTAGGAAATTGCCCCCACATGCTGCATCAACAAAATTCTTAAAATGTCACTTAACCCATAATAGAAAATATGGGCTAAGTGCCACTTGGGAATCCCATGATGAGGGCATTTCCTAGCTAAGTCATTAAATCTCTCCCAAGCCTCATGCAATTATCCCCCAGGGTTATGCAAGCATCTAAGGGCATTTGTTTTTCCTATGGGAAAGTATTTTTTCATAAAAGTGCTTCTCAAATCTTCTCAAGTTAGGATTGGTCTATCAATTGTTCTTAACCATTGAGTAGCTTTATCTTTTAAAGAAAATGGGAACATTTTCATCGTTAAGGTATTTTCATTTATGTTCCTCGGGCCAATGGTCCTTCCTATGTGTAGAAGTTCTTCAAGGTGATGGAATGGGTCATTAGAGTTGTGGCCATGGAAGTGGGGAATCAGATTATTGATTTGTGGTTTGAGCTCAAAATCATCCCCATCCTGAGGTACCCTATTAAAAGGTTCAGGTTGGGCATCAGGAGGATTATAAAAGTCTCTGAGAGGTCGATTTGCTCTCCCATTTTGAAGTTAGGTAATGGCCTGTATTATGACCTGCATTTGTCTATCATGATGTCGACCTTGTCTATCAATTTGCCTCTGTAATAGAGCCATTGGATCCAGATTTTGTTCCTCCTCTTCAACCTCATCTTCCTCGTGGTAACTAGACATTGAAGAGGGTTTAGATTCAGATCTTGGACAATCAGGTCTTCTCCTCGAATTTCTCTCTAAAGGTGGTAGCATATCAGGATGTAGAGATCTTCTACCATGCATGCATGATGGTAATATTGTCATTAGTCATAACTAACTTGAATTAGTTGAAATCAAGTGACAAATGCTCCTGAATAATTGCATGAGGATAGTAATTCCACGCAAATCCATTTTGAGAAGAAAATAATAAAAAAGGTTAATTATGTAATTTTAATAGAACATCATGAACATAGGTTAACCACGGTGTCACTCAGGGGTTAAATAAAGGTCCAATGAACTCAAAAGTCCAAAAAGTGGGTCAACGCAGACAGAAACAGGGATTTACATGTTTCGAGAACCAAATCAAAACATAAACCCTAATTTCAGACCTGCTTAAATTGAAGAGGTTATGGTCATAATTAAATTATCTAAACCTCCTAAAATTCATAGAAAAATTTTCTAAGAGGTTTTGTACCTTTGGTTTAACCATCTGAACCTATTTTGGCCTAGAATAGAGTCTAAGATAGGATTCTACCTTAATTTGGGCTTCTGTGCAAATTTTCAATTTAAACATGGTCAAAATTGAAATCCAAGTTCACCATCAGATTCCTTGGATCCAAATTAGGTTAGTACCAAAATTTGGGCCCAATAAGAGTCCATGTTGACCTATTTTGCAATTTAGTCCCTAAGATCTCTATTTCTCTCACTTAAACCCCTAACTTTTGATTTTATTGCAAATGGGTCCCCAACTTTCTCTTCTCCTTCACAAATCTGTTCTTGTAGCCATTGCTTTGTGAACAGCATCTTGAACCCAACACCGACTGACTTCAAAGGAGACGTTCTCCTCCAATCAGCGTCCAATCTCCTCAAAAATTGGAGGAAACGATCGCCATGAGATCTCCTATCATTTAAACATGATCTTGAGCCCTGATTTGAGGCCAAGAGCTTAGGCGAGATTGAAGAATCTGTGAAAGAAAACCTAGCCAAATCGTAAAGGATTCACAACGAATTTCCTAATTAGAGTTTGGTCTGAGCTTTATAAGAACTCCCCCAACTCCAGACTGTCCTCCTTAGCTCGGTTCCAGGCCAAAATTCCTCTTCTCCTCCTTTCCCGGCCTTCTCTGATTGAAGTTCTGGCGAGCCTCCTCGACTTCCTTCCTCCGGCCACTAGATGGACAAATCAAGCGGCCCTCCTTCTTCCTTGCTTTCCTCTGCTCCTTGACAACCACAGTAGGAGTCATCTTCCTTGTCGTCGTCACCATCCTCTCTCAATGGAGACTTCATCCCCTCCGGTGTCGGCCAATCACAGTTGGTGTCATTCCTCCCCCTTCGTTCATTAAAATAGGTTCTTTCTCTTCCTCTCCTCTTCTAGATAATTCCTAGTCCCTCACCTTCCCAATTCCACCGCCAATCGCTTCGCTCCCCCATCATCTTCTCCAATGATGGCAATGCCTTCAGTGAAACCATAGCGCCACCACTGTCCACCAATCGCCCATTGACCACCACCACAAGCTCGCCCACGACCATGCGAGCAAAAGCCCTCAAGAAATTGAGGTTTTCGCTTACACAAACCCTTGGTCGAAGAACCCACCAATTCGCCGATCATCCCTTCACCCTCCGGCCACCATTGACCTCCATCCACCAAATCAACACCACCGATGCACTCCTCACCTCATGGCGACCCTGTTGAACCTTCTAATTGGGGCTTCTAGCCCATTTTGCTTGTTTCAAGTATAGCTCACCAGACCTACGCCTCATTCTGCTCGTTACCATCGTCCAGACTTCAATTGCTACCAACACTATTTCCAGGTGCTGCAGAAACATGCCACAAAGCCTTCCCGACTTCCAATTGAAAGAAAGCACCAAGGCAGTTGCTGAATTGAAGGCGAGTTGCTCATGCTTCTACGCGAAGAAGATGACCTATGCATTAGTCCCACCTCGTGCATTTTCAAAGCCTTCACAGCATATAAGTTGATTTCGTGGTGTACGCTATTCGCCTCAGACATGAGGTGAGGTTCCTCTCCCTTACATGCCTCTCACTTCGCGCTGACCGCCACACCTGGTGAGCTTGGTCCCCTATGCTCGAGACCCGATAACCTAGTTACTATGCACCCATATACCTGATTTTGAGAGGAGAGGAAATATAAGAAATTCTGAAGGGGGTAGGGGTAGGTTTTGCACTGTAGCCTCAAAATTTGTGCATGTATATGCTGAATACTTGTGAGATTCCTAGAGGCTTAATCCTTGAGGTTATTGAGGCCTTGTGCTTTGAATGGTTAAGTCGTCTGACCTTAGGGTCCGATGTCTGATTGAAGGTTCTGTGAGATTATTTGGTATTGTGGACTTATCTGACATGGCTATTTGAGAATTAAGTGGTTGAAACCACTATTGAGATATTGAATGCTTTGATATGTGCTTAATTTAAGGGATTAAGTGGTGATCTAAATCACCATTTTTAGTGTTTCTCTCTTCTTTTTGTCATAGCAATTTCTTGAGATACATTGCTTTATCATTGAACATCATTTTGGGTAGATTACTATTCATTGCATATTTTTATGGGGTTTTTACATATATACCATTGTAATCTTTTGATAAGACGTATATACCCTCATATTCTTGATATTTACGTATATACCCCTATAAAGTTACTCCGTTAAGGTCGTTTGCCCCTACTCCGTTAAACCCAACGGAAAATGTTATAAAAAATTAAAAAAATAGAAAAATTTACATATACACCCCTATGTTTATAATCCCCAAATCCCTCCCCTCCTCCCCTCCCTCCTCCTCCCTCAGAGGTCTCGACGCTCCTCTCCCTCCCCTCTTCCCCCGTAGATGCCCCTCCACCTGACAACCCTCCCTCTCCCACAACTTCAAACCTTTGCTCCCTCGTCCTGTCCAACACCTCCCTTGTCGACCCCATCCCCCCGTCCCTCCAGAAGTTCGACCTTAGCGGCAACTTGATCAAGGGTGGCCTCCCCATGGTGGAGGGAGGATTGGAGTTGATGGCGGAGGTGAAGAACCCTTCCCTATCTCCTCCTTCACCACCACCACCATGAGGTCGGTGTTCGATGGCAGCAAGTCGAACTACCAGATTTGACTCACAACCAACCCTATCAAGGAGGAGGAGCCAAGCGTGTCACTCCTACCGATCCCGGTGGTAGAGTTCGCTAGCTCCTTGTCATCCTTGACATTGTTGTTGCAGTTGGATAAGAAGCTAGAGGAGAAGGATGAGGAGAAGGAGAAGGCAGGGGAGGAGAAGTTGTAGGAGAGGAGCTCCTCCTCGATGTTGTTGGCGCGGGAGGTGAGGATGTAGGGAGCTCATCCTTGAGGTGATCCATGGTGAGTTGGAGGGAGGTGCACCTGTGGGGGCCTTTGACTGAGGACATCTGATGGACCTCATCGACCTTACGGAGGTAGCACTCAGCCTCCTCGTCGACCTATGAGATGGAGAGGAGAAAGGGA
This sequence comes from Thalassia testudinum, assembly GCA_037157565.1. Taxonomy (NCBI): domain Eukaryota; kingdom Viridiplantae; phylum Streptophyta; class Magnoliopsida; order Alismatales; family Hydrocharitaceae; genus Thalassia; species Thalassia testudinum. The sequence continues at coordinate 4,179,566 of JAZHRO010000062.1, read as the reverse complement.
GGTGTGCGGCGACGGAGAATAGAGCATGACTGCGATGAGACTTAGGTCCTTTTGTTTCTGAAGGATGTGTTTTAGATAGATGAAGATGAAGAGGGATGAATACGTAGGTTTTCCTCACACATACAAGAGATGGTGAATGGTGTGATGAATATGTAAATTTTCCTATTTTTTAAAGTTTTTTATGACATTTTCCATTAGGTTTAACAGAGTAGGGGCATATGACTTGAAAGGAGTAACTTTACAGGGGTATATACGTAAATATCAAGAACATGGGGGGTATATATTTCTTATCAAAAGTTTATAGGAGTATTTATGTAAAAATCGTTATTTTTATTGTTATGCTCATTATTTCTAATTGTGATTAGTGCGTGAATTCCATATTTGCTCTGTGCAAACGACCTTAGACTCAATTTCTGTTTTCGAGTACTTTACAAATTTAAATGTTGTATTGTTTTTGTTGATTGTACTACAATGCACATTTCTTAAAACTCAACGGAAGCGTTGTAACAATGCACCAGAAGAATGTCTAAGGATGAGAGAGAGAAGAAAGATGTGAGAATACCTACACTCTTAGTACAAGCAATCAAGTTAATCTTTAGAGTGTAATCCTTAATTAGACTTAATCCTGGCTCCCCAAAACACGGCTAGGTTAGATCAACACTTGAATTACTTGGCTAGCTAGAAGGGTGAGACTCCCTAGGACACCTCGCACGGCGGGAGACCACTAAGGGTTAACGCAGTTACTGCTCCAACCTTTCTTGTCACCAGTGGGTCCAAGTAGACAAGGTCTTGACCTTAGCCCAATCTAATTATAAGTTACAAAGAAGATTAATCTTGCCTAGGGCATGTCTACTCAATTTTAGGCTTAGGCTTGAGGTACTTTTGGAATATGATGGGCATTAGGGGGTGTTGCCCTTAAAATTGATTTTCAAAGTGTGAAGTGCACAGGCAAGGGGTTCACAAGTAATTTTTTCTGATGAAGTGAATTTTAAGGTTCAGGTACTTGTATTAGTGAATTTCAGTGTTCACTTGAGTAAATATCTTCAAACAATGGTTCTGATGAGGCACACAAGAGGTTTTGCAAGTCCCAATTATTTAATAGAGTTTCTTTTAAGTATGGAAAGCAAAGTGTACTCTACCTTAGTGTGAAATCCTAAGAGCAGATAATGCTAAATGATTAGGTTTAAGTCCAAAGCCAGGAATGTGGTGCTACCCAAATAATGCAATCAATTGGTCTTGTTGCACCACTAAGTAGACACTCAAAAAATATTTTTTTCAGGAATTTTAATGCACATTTTCTATTTTTTTCAGATTTAAAGTGTATTGGGGGTTATGTAGTCAGTTTTGACCCCCAATTAGTAATTGAATGTTTCGTGTAATCAAACGTGCACCAAATATTTTTTCTAGAAATTTTCAAGATTCTATGTTACCATAGGAATCCAATGCAATAAAAATTTGATAAATAGAAGTTGTATAAATATTCCTATGATTTTTTGAAGTCTGAAAAATCAGGAGCAATAATAGATTTGATATCAGTTTAGTTCACAAATTTTTAAATTTTTATATAACTTAGAATGGTGCAAAATTTGGATATGTCCTTCTTGACTTTAAAACCCACGTCCACTAAAAATTTTAGAATTTTTGAACGTGCAAATTTTCAAGAATTGAATTTTTAAAATGAAAGCTTATTTCAGCCCGAAAATATAGGATGTGATTTTGTTGATTGCCACCAACAAGAGATTTTTTTTTTGAAAGAAAATCTAACCTATTCTAAGATACGAGTATTTACCTGAGATTAGAAACATATAATTTTTCCATTGTTACATTTCTTCTGGATTTCTACGTTTTCTGCACACATGAAATCAATAGAAATAAAGCAGGTTAGAAATCACAAATAAACACTTGAAAGAAAAGCTTTAAAAATTTTCGTTTCCTCCCCGGTAATGGCGCCAACTTGTTCGTCGTGAAACATGTAAAATATTATTTATATTGTTTTAGTGCGAGACATGTCGAAACAAATATATTTATAAATCAGAATCGGTGAGTCTTATGTCATTTGTAGGGAGGCAAAACACGATTTTCAAAGCCTTTCGTACTAACTAATCTATCCTATTGAAACACAGAAACAGAGACTAGATATTCAAAAAATGAGATTTTTATTTCTAATGGAAAACTATTTTCAAACATGGAATTAAAACAACTATGCTAAAGAATAGAGAGAGAGAAAAGTAGATGAAGGATGATGTTGCTTGTAAGATGCTTGTACGAAGTACGGCAGTAGTTCGGATCCAGAGCGTCAAGAGGAAGACCAGAGAAAAGATGCAGAGAGAGAGAGGCTGGAGATATGTTTGGTGAAAGTTGCCTCTCAACTGGGGGCTCTGAGGCTCTTTTTATAGGTTTAATGAGGGGCAAAGTAGGTATTTTGGCCCCCAAAACCATGCAACAAGTTAGGTGCGATCAGATTTGTCGATCGGGAGATTAATGGCTCAGATCCCCCCTAAAAATAGCCTCTTTTGCACCTGTAATGCACGCATCGAATGAGGTGTTTACACGTGGTGGCCTTTGAGCCGTTGGATCCGATAGTGCCACACCGCTTGCGCTCCTCGCGTGCGTGCTCGTGTCTTTATGCATGCTTTCGATCTCAGTTGTCCGATCATGAGATCGAATGGTTTAAAGCGTATGCAAGACCACTTTAAGAACCTGCGGGTGGCGGCCGCATCAGATCAGGCGTCATCCACACTGTCGCATTGGTCGACCATGTTGCACTACGCGGTTGCATCCTCGCCCTTTGATCACCATCACACAGTCTGATTTTGTGCAAGAGCCACCTCCTTTCCAATTTCATGCGAAGCATGAATCGAACCAGCGTCGGCCGCTTGTGCAAGAGCGCTAAGGCCAATGCACCACTTGCACCTTTGTGTTGCAGTTTTGATTTTCAAGTGCGACCACTCTCAGCCGTTGGATGGAAATCCAATGGCTGAGATGGACTCCTCCTTTGATGAAACGCGTGGTAGCGATTATGTGGCCTCTTCATGGCCATTGGATGATGATCTAATGACCCACGTTTTGCCTTCATTGGTTGGGGGAAACGGTGGATCGTTGGGATGGTGCCACGTGGCACCATCCTGACCATTCATCTTCCTGCTTTTGTGTTCGGTGCTACATGGCTCCGATTGGGTTGATCTTTGAGTCGTTGGACTGCGATCATTGATCCAGATCCTTCCGTGTGGTCGAATTTGACATCTGAGGATTGGATCTGTGCTATCTTGCTCCTTGGCCTCAGATCTTCTATGGGCTGTATGTGATGCTATGGAAGTCTGATCAGGACGATTCCAGAAGCGTTGGACTCCTGTTGTCATCCTGATGAGATCCATATGGTCTAATCTATCTTTTGCAGCACCGGATCATCTACTATTAGTATTGTCTCTCTTTTAGAGCATAAAACATCATTATTATCTATAAAGCTAACCAATCATCTATGTTGCAAATTGTGATACTTATGCATGCATTGTTCCTAAGTTATACTAAAATCTAACTTAATTCAGGTAGATTAGTCCTATGATTGCCATGCAATCAACATCCACCCTCTCCTTTTGTGTCTATAAAAATACCACATGACCTCTATTAGTTGCATACAACTCTCCTCCCTGGGTCTTCTTCAACCTCCTTAGCCTCTTCCTCCTTCATAGCTTTTTCCTACCTCCACCTCCTCCTCCTTCTTCCTAGTTCCTTCACCTTCTTCCACCTTCCAACAACCTCCTTAGGTGAAATGACCCATTGCCTTTGTAGTCAGATAAGACGTCTGGAGTTTCGGTCAGACGTCTGTCCAGACGTCTAGACACAGGCTTGAACGTCTGAAAGTGGGAATTTTCGTACGTTCCTCTGCACTCTACACGTGGGTGGCACGTAGAGCTTCTCTCTCCTCCACACCCATCACCTCTTAAACCCTAAACCCATTCTATTTAAACCCCCCGTTTTCTTCTTCTCACCACCCTCACGCCACTCTCCAGCCACCACCACCTTCAGCTCCTCCCTCTTGCGGTCGTGGCAAGGGAGAACGAGAGTGACGAGAGAGAGGGAGAGAGAGGGAGAACGAGAGGGAGAGAGAGCAAGAAGAGCGTGAAGGTCAGAGGACCTTTGGGAGCTCGACGGAGCTCGCACGACAGGCGGCAGGCACACACGTGAGGAGGAGGGCCTCAGGGAGGCGACCTCTCAGCCCTCTACAGCTGCTGAAGTTGTTGCAGTGCATTGCGGGTGGTGTTACGAGGAGAGGAGAGTCGCGGAGGAGGTTCTGGTATTGGAAGTTTTCCAGTATCATACGTTTGGAGCATCGACTAGATGTCTGGAGAGGTACCGGGACGTCTGGAGATGAAGCTGGACGTATGAAAGCATAATATTACACGAGGTACGTATCTTCCTGCACTACTTTTTGCCATGCAGATTGTAGCACAAGATATGTTGGGCTAAAGATGTGCCTCCGATTTTCGTACGAAGGTGAAGGCTTTGGGAAGGCACGTGGTGCACTTTTCTAGGTACTTTTGGACGTTTGATCACGTCGCCAGACGTCTAGAGGTACTTCCAGAAGATCAGAGGCCTTGTCCGACGTCTGGAGCTGCCCCAGATGGTCGCGGAGGGGGTCTAGATGTCTGAAGTAGCCGCAGGAAGTGCAAGGTGAGATCTGACATCTTTTAAGATGTCTGGGACTAGTCCCAAACGTCTGATTTTGAGCAGTAACCATGTTTTTGGTCCGTTTAGGGCCCAAACGAAATCGGATTTTCACAAACGAAGTACCGCTGTTTTCCATTCGAGTTTCCCTACATGTTCGTGTTGAGTATCTTCTGTTTTGAGCTTGTCTAATGAAAATTAGTCGCTAGTACAGGTTACCAGCCGGTGCCATGTTCGGGGCTTGCGGTGACGACGAGATTTGCGGTGCAGGCCCCCATTCCTCCTGTGATTCCCAGTAGAGTGGTCTAATTCAGTTATTAATATTTAAATAAGAATGTACTTGTTTGGAATAATCGGATCGAACTTTAGGATGTGGAATGAACCCTAGGGTAGAAGTGTATAAGCTTGTTTTGGGCTGTACTGTTTACTTGAGTGCATGGTTAAAATAAATTGCTAGCAAATGGTATTAGTGTAATTATGAGATGCATGTTAAAATACGAGTTGCCTATATGTGAATGAGAAAGTGAATTGTGAAACCACAAGTTGCATGTATATGATTGAGAATTAAATTGTGAAAACATGAGTTGCCTGTATATGGATGAGGAACGACTAATGAAACATGAGATCTGAAAATGGATAAATGAGATGAATATGAGCATGAACCCTACGAGGAATTAGGAGTAGAACTCTTGTGTATGAAAGGAATCTGGAATGTAGATGGGAAGTAAGCTGGCCCTTGTGTACACGGTACCAAGGAAAGCAACTGTCCCTTTTAGTGTAGAGCGGAGCTAGCCGCCCTTGGGTTGAGACCCGGGGTTAGGATTGACCACTCTACACCGAGTCCTGTTGGCCCTAACGTATGTGGTACCGAGGCATGCTACTAGTGTAGGGAGGGAGCTAGCCACCCCACCAGGCCCAGGGTTAAGCTAGTCACCCCACCGGGCTCGGGGTTAAGCTAGCCACCCTACACCAACTTTGTTAGGCCCGCTGGGCAAACTGAGGTAGTCGGACGAGGGTACGTGGACTGTGGAGGGGCGAGACCCTTGTTTGGTTCTGAGGGGTGAGACCCCTGTTTTGAGAGGGAAAGGCTCTATACTGTTCCGTGATGTACCTTAGGCTTACCCGTTAGCAGAAATGACTAACCACGTGCCAGTGTGGGGTAGCTACCCGTATGCTTATCACGCGTGCCGTAGTCACCGCTACGTTGCAACAGTGACCTCGGGGTATTTGACTGGGTGTAGGACTACCGCGGGGGACTCTCTCGGCTAGGAGAGCACCACGTGTACCTTCTACTCCATGGAAAAGACTGCAATCAAGATCGTTCTCACGAGGAATAAGCAAGATCAAGAAATACTTGGATACTTTGTGAAATAGACGAACTAGAAATACATAAATGAGATAAATAGAAATGAGAATAAAACCTGCTTGTTGTTTTTACTCTACTTGCACATCAATAATGTAAACACCACTCTACTCAGCGTTCGCTGACTCCGTCTTTTCGTAACCTTGTTTAGGACCAGGAGTTGAGTAGCCCGAGTTTTCGGCCGCAGAGGGAGCTGGGCCTAGCCGTAGTAGTTTTCTTTCCAGCTCTTTATTACTGCTGTAGTTGTGAGTACTGGACTTTAAAATTACTATTCTCGTTACTTTTTGTTTTCTGTTGTTGTTGTGGTGGCATGTACTATATTTTGAGATAATTGTTCTACTTTCCTTTATTGTTTCGCTTTTCCTTCCGCTTAGTTATATTGCATGTGTGAATGTGGTTTATTTTCCTACTTTTGTTTATTTCTCGTTGGACGACTAGGTCTTAGGATTAGTCGAGGCAAGCCGGTCTCGAGTCCTGTAGGGATCCGGGAACTGGGTTGTAACAAGATGGTATCAGAGCAAGGTCATCCTAAGAAATGAAGCAATTGGTCTGAGAATAACCACTCACATGCATATAATTAGGATAGCCACCACAACGTATCGCTTTGATATTCATTTCTGACTCTTTTTCTCGATGTAATCCAGTATCGTTGACACCTCATGTTCTATCTCTTACATCTCCTTACCGGAGATGTCTTGTCAGGGAGTTCCCGAGGCAGGTTGTGGTCGTGGCCGTGGACGAGGTCGGAGGGGCGGACATGCCGGACCTGAGGCACTAGTTGACCCACCTCTCCTCCCGAGCATTCAGGCCTAGAATCTCGCCCAGCTGATCAGAGTCATCGTGCGAGAGGAGCTCCACCAGCCTCCTCGAGCACCTCTTCTTAAGGACGTGGAGGGGGAGTCCTCGGTGGGATAGAGAGACCGTCACAACGCCAGACGAGTAGGAGGGGGAGGGGGTGATCCTCCACCACCTCCACCACACTCTGACACTTCTGAGCACGAGCCCTCCTTTCCTGGAGGCATGCTCGTTTCCCCACTACAGTACACCACGAGCTTTTCGGACAGTTCCAGAAGCTTAAGCTCCCCTCCTTCAAGGGGGATGAGGACTCGTCTGAGGTAGAGGACTAGCTGGAGTAGATAGAGAAGGTGTTCGACACCCTTCTCCCTTCTGTGGAGTGCCATGTGGCCTTTGTTACGTACCAGCTAGAGAGCGCAGCACATAGGTGGTGGAGGGAAGTCAGAGGCCAGGAAGGGAGAGAGTCGACATGGGACCAGTTTGTGTCTCTCTTCTGCGAGCAGTACTTTTCGCAGACCTGGTAGGACCAGAGGAGGCGGGAGTTCCACACTCTTCACCAGGGGACGATGATGGTTAGCGTGTAGCGCATGCGTTTCCTAGAGATGTCACATTTCACCCCGACAGCTGTGTCTACTGAGGAGGAGCGCCTATGGAGGTTTACTGAGGGGCTCCGACCTGCTATTCAGGGGTATGTCAAACCCTGAAGCTGCCCACTTTCTCTCGTGCGGTCGAGGTAGCCATGACTTACGAGGAGACCAACCTGGTCGCGCAAGACACTGATGGCGGACGGAAGAGGCCCTACCAGCTAGAGTACTCTCAGGGTCGTCGGGAGAGGAGGCACACTGCGCCCGCAGGAGTCGTCTCATTCTGCGGGGCCACCAGTGGCCTTTGGGGGCCCCAGACAGGGGCCAGTTGCTAGCATTGGACCCTCGCCCAATTGCCAGCAGGGACTTACTGAGGGAGGAGGTCGTGTACCCCTCTGTTACGAGTGTGGCCAGCCGGGCCACATCAGGAGGGACTGCCCATCTAGGGCCGGAGCACAGCAGATGCTCCCCGCATCGAGTGCTGGAGACTGAGTTGGCGGTCATGGTCACCAGGTGCGTGGGGAAGGACAACAGTCACGAGGAGGATACTGGTCAGCTACTGCTCACCCGACCTAGAGTGTAGCTGCTTCGTCTGCACCGAGAGCTAAGGGACGTATCAACGCCCTAACACACAGAGATGCCAGGGCTTCGGGTTCTGTGGTAGCAGGTATGGTTACTGTTTCTGGCAAATTAGTGTACGTACTTTTTGATTCCAGCACCACCCACTCCTTCGTTGCTATGAGTTTTGCCGTCAGTTTGAGGCAGGGTAGTGTACTGTCAGAGGATCTGTTTGTGATCAGAGGCCCAGGTGGCCAGTTGTTTGTAGTCGAGGAGGTCTACATGGACTGCGAGGTCAATATAGGGGGACACAGCCTCCCCGCTGACCTGATTGTGATCCAGATGGAGGACTTTGGCATGATCCTAGGGATGGATTGGTTGTCCACCTATCACGCCCTGGTGGACTATTTTGGGAGGAAGATCTTCTCCATACCAGAGTCTCCTCCCTTTGAGTTTCACAGTCAGCCGGTGGACGGAGGTTTTAGATGCATCTCAGCGCTTCGGGCTGCGAGGCTTTTGAGCCAGGGGTGTGAGGGATTCTTGGCCTGTGTAGTGGCAAAGCCTAGCCCTGTGGCTGATTTTCAGAGTATCCCGGTGGTTTATGAGTACCCTGACATTTTCCTAGAGGAGCTGCCAAGACTACCGCTTGAGCGTGAGATCAAATTTGAGATCTCACTGGTACCGGGGACCAACCCCATTTCTACTGCACTGTACTGGATGGCACCGTTTGAGCTGCGAGAGCTCAAGTCACAGCTATAGGACCTGTTAGAGAAGGGCTTTTTGAGGCCCAGTGCATCCTCATGGGGAGCCCCTGTGCTGTTTGTGAAGAAGAAGGACAGTACCCTGCGACTTTGTGTCGACTACTGACAGTTGAATAGGGTCACTGTCAAGAACAAGTATCCGTTGCTAAGGATCAATGACCTCTTCGACCAGTTGCGAGATGCCACAGTGTTCTCCAAGATAGATCTGAGGTCAGGTTACCACTAGTTGAGGATCAGCTAGAGCGATGTCTCCAAGACAGCTTTCCGTACTCGGTACGGGCACTACGAGTTCTTGGTCATGCCATTTAAGCTGATTAATGCCCCCACAGCCTTTATGCATTTGATGAACCGTGTTTTTAGGCCGTACTTAGACTAGTTTGTGGTGGTGTTCATCTACGACGTGCTCGTTTACTCGCAGGATCAGGCGCAGCATGGACAGCATTTACGCATGATCCTAGATACCTTGAGGTGACATAGGCTATATGCCAAGTACAACAAGTGCGAGTTTTGGTTGAGATAGGTGACTTTCTTGGGCCATGTGATTTCAGGAGATGGATTGGCTGTCGATCTAGCCAAGGTAGAGGCCATACTCAGGTGGGAGAGGCTACGCACAACGACAGAGATACGCAGCTTTTTGGGATTGGCAGGTTACTACCGACGGTTTATCAGAGGATTCTCTCAGATCGCGCGTCCTATGACCTAGCTTGCCTGGAAGGACGTGCCCTTTGCATGGACAGACGAGTGTGAGGTGTGTTTTTAGGAGTTGAAGGAGAGACTGACTTCAGCTCTTGTACTTTCCATCCTAGATAGCAATGGCGGTTTCGTGGTTTACACCGATGCTTCATTGCAGTGGTTAGGGGGTGTGCTCATGCAGCGGGGTCATGTTGTCGCTTACACTTCGCGGCAACTGAAACCCCATGAACATAGTTGTAATTCCCTGGTTGGAGGGGGTGAGATATGCGTGACGTAATAAAGTGCGGAATAAAAATACACAATCTCACAAAATTAAGCAATCACACAATAGGCACAAGTATTTTTTGGTGGAAACCCAAATCGGGTGAAAACCACCACCTAACCCTCTCGATTTAGGATTTCCCGATCGACCTAGTGGATCAATTCCACTAAACCCAATCACTTGAACGAGGGTGACTAAACCTCAAATACAACCACACTACTTAGACCGAGGGTAGTGTTCCTCAAAACCCCTTCTCTTCACAAGAAGGAATTTGTCTCGCGAAGGAGACGGGAATTCGCAAAGCGAATACCCAACCAAAGACAATATAAAGTACAACAATCCTATAGAGCCTCAAATATTTAATTCTAGCTTCTATAGGAGTTAGGAAACTTCCCTTTGGTGGAAGTGTGTCGAGGTGACGACGCAGATGCGGGAGCCATGCTTTGGCACAACAGCGCTCTCATAACGTCGACGGGAGAGCGGGTGCACAGCAGGATGAAGCTCTTAGGTGAAGAGAGTGCTTGTAGAGCTAGAGCTTCTTCTATTTGATCTTCTACTTCTTTTTGACACAAGTGAGTGGAAATATTCTAGCAAGGGTGTGTCTTGGGTGCGTCTCTCAATCCAAGGGGTCCTTCTCTATTTATAGAGACCCTAGGAAGGCTTTGGAAGGCCTTGGAAGGCTTCCATAGCTGTTGGGTGCAAAGCTAAAGAGAATCAGGCTGTAGTCAGAAATAATCATGATTCTGACAGGGTCATCAAACGTCTGGTCCTGGCATCAGACGTCTGGAAAACCCATTTAAGATGTTTAGGAACTAAGTCAGACGTCTGATTTTAGGCAGGTTTCCTTCCTGACTTGAATCGGACCTAAACAGGGTTCTAGTGAAAATCCATCAGACGACACACAGGATGTCTGGCACAAGGTTTGGATGTTTGGAAACCTATTTGTTCTCTAGAAATAGATTCCCAACGAGTGTAACGGCTATAAAATCTCTGAAGGAAGATTTTGGGTCAGTCGAGGCAAAACGGTCATGTATCAGATGCCTGAGGTCCTCTACAGACGTCTGATACTAGGCTAATTGTCATTTCCTCAACGTTTGCTAAGGAAGCCAACGGTCCACTAATTGGACGTCTGGCAAAGGCATCAGACGTCTCCTAAGATGTCTAGACTAAGGTCTGAACGTCTGATTTTATTAGACAGAACTAACTAAGTCTAGCATTAATAATCGGATGTCTGAGTCAACAGTCAGATGTCTTAAAAGTTTTTATCAGACGTCTGAAATTCAGATTAGACCTCTGAAAAGGCTGTCTGATCCCTATTTTGATTTTCTAAGTTCTCTATAGAAAACCTAAGTATCCTAGGATAGTGCAGGTGTTCCTAGGACTACTTTAAGGATCTTTTGAGGCTCTTTAACAGATATTCTAAGAAACAAAAAGAGCAAGGATATAAAGACAAAAGTACATAGGAAAAGATAAACAGAAATCTATCCTATTCTTCTTGTCCTTCCATCTTCAAGCTTTCACTCCTCGCGAAGCACCTCCGCCTCTGTCTAGCTCCTCCAATCCACCATGGATGCAAGCTAGAACTCCATCTAAACACTTGTCTCTATTTGTGATTTGACCTGAAAACTAGAACTCAAATACAAATGTTAAAAGACACATGTTTTGTTATCATCAAAATAAACAATTGTGGTGCTCTAGCACCAACAATAGCTACCTTATCCATGACTTAGAGCTGGCAGCAGTTGTCTTCGCGCTGAAGAAATGGAGGCACTACCTTTACGGTGAGACTTTTGAGATATTAACAGATCAAAAGAGCCTCAGGTACTTGTTTGACCAGAAGGAGCTCAACATGAGACAGAGACATTGGTTAGGGCTCCTGAAGGACTACGACTACAGTATCTCCTACTACCCAGGGAAGGCTAATGTGGTGGTCGACGACTTGAGCCGGAAGGCGCTCACCCACTTGACCAGTTTACAAGAACACAGTTGGAGACTCATGGAGGAGTTCGGCAGTTGGGGACCCTGGGAGTCACGGGGGTACTGTGGGGTAGTGGCAGTGATGTGGCAGTCATGACCAGAGCTGATAGACCGCATCATCGCAGGGCAGATGGTCGATCCGTACTTACAGACGCTGCGAGACAGGGTGTTGATAGGGGACCCAGAAGACTTTTCTTCTTAGACGAGATCCTGCGTATGAGGGGACACTTATGCATTCCTAGGGACGGGGAGTTGTTAGAGAGCTCTCGACTGAGGCGCACGGGTCCAGGTTTACCATACATCCCGGGAACACTAAGATGTACCACGATTTGCGATGTGACTTCTGGTGGAGAGGGATGAAGTGGGTTGTCAGTGAGTTTGTTCAGCAGTGTTTGGTATGCCAGCAGGTGAAGGTCGAGCACCAGAGGCCTGTAGGGCCATTGCAGCCACTTCTGGTGCTAGAATGGAAGTGGGAGAGCATCACCATGGACTTGGTGGTTGATGAGAGCCTCATCATGAGCCATAACAAGCTCATTTTGACCTAATAAAGAGAATAAAAGCTCCTACATAACCTAGAAGAGGGCATAAATGAAGGAATAAGTGTTCTGGGAAGAAAACATGAAATAAAGGTTAAAACTGCAATTTTACCATTGCAGTACATAAACGGGATTTCTCAGAGGCAAAACATATGTCAAATGGTCTAAATAAGATAAAAAGTGGGTTGAGTCAATCAGAAATGGGTTTATGTGCAATCTAGGAATTAAATGACATTTGATAACACTAAAATAGACCCGCTTAAATCAACAAGGTTCTGGTCAGGATAAAAATCAAGTAAACCCTCTAAAAATCATGGAAAAATATCCCCTAGGGTTTATAACACTTAATTTGGCCTTTGGAACCCAGTTTGACCTAGATTAGGGTCTTAGCTCATCAATTAACCTAATTTGGGTTTTTATGCAAAATATCCAATCAAACGTGGTCAAACCTAAAATCCAACTTCACCATTGGATTCCTTAGGTCCAAATTAGGTTTATACCAAAATTTGGACCTAAGGGGAGGTCATCTTGACCTACTTTGCAATTTAGTACACCCAAATCACAATTTGGTCCCTATCTTTTGAAAATCATCACAGAGAGCCCCCTAACTTCGTCGCCAACCTTACAATCAGGTCCTTCCACCATTATTGGGGCAGAATCCTTCTTCGGCGAGGATTAGAGAGGGAATACTCTTTGATTCCTCAGAGATCCCCTCCCAGAAATGGAAGGGAGATTCTCTAAGGAATTCCCTCCCATCTGAGGCCTGCCATGATCTTTGATTTGATCCCAATCTCTCGTGCGAACGCACGAGAGATTCGGGTATCCACCCACTTTCTTTCTCCGGCGAGCCGTCGGAGATGATTGCGCGCCCTCCACACACTAGAAAGTTCGACCAGCACCTATAAAAGAATCCCCAAGTCCAGCCGCTCAAATTCAGACTTGTCTTGGTGGAGATTCCCCCAAATTTTCTTCTCTTCCATCTCCGGCCAAGGAACCCGCAAGCTCCGGCGACCTCCTCCCCTCCTTCTCATCGCTCTGCTGCCATACCAGCAGCAGAGTCTACTTCGCCTCCTCCTCCCGCGTCGCGTCGTACCAAGCGCACGTTTCCCCGACCTCTTCCTCGTCGTCGCTCTCTCCCTTAGGGTGCTTCTTCTCCGACGACGGTAGTTACGAGCCATCCACTCCGCTGCCTCCTCTCCCACAACAGTCTAGATACGTTCCCCATCTTCCTCTCTCTCTTTTCCCCCTTACATTTCATTTAATTACCCCTCGACCACGGCTGACCACCACCATCTTCCATCCCTTCAGCCACCCTCCGGCGAATCGGTCCCGTCGCTCCACACTTCCGCACGACTCGCCGACCAACTCAGAGGCTTCGCCTCACCACAAGGAACATCCTCTGCCCACCCACTGCCGCTCTACACCCCCTCGACGCCCCCCCGAACACACCCACACCTCCGGTCACAGGACGACCTAGGCATGCATGCCTAGGCCGTCCTACGACTTGGTGCACCTTGCACCACCTTCGCCGTGCCACGGCGAAGGTCCTCCGGTGATCTGATTAAGCTGAGAGGCTTGTTTTGTGTCTGACAGTTTTCAAGCCCTTGCCGTCATTGACGGTGACGCGAAGCAGCTCCAGGCTTCAGGACGGCCAGGCTTCAGGTGCAGCTGACTCGGGCAAGCACTGCGAATCTATCTGAACCAGTGAACAACGCAACAAAGTCCACAGCTTTGGCAATCGACGAAGAGCGTTCTGCGGGCACGCATGAGAGCAGGGTGGGACTAATAGTCCCACATCGGTAATCTACGAGGCACAGGTACGGTTTAAATTGAATTTGTGTTATTCTCTTATCGCCTCCAAATGCACAGGGGTGAGGTCCCTCACCTAACACTCGCCTCGTCCGTGGTTTCACCTCGCGGATCTGGTGGGATCCGACCCGACCCTATCTGAGCACACCTCGCGCATCACCCTCACGCCGGTGCGCCTGGTCCCGGATACGCTACCTGACCTGATTACCCGCGGCTCTGATAGAGCATCCTGTGAGTGATTCTCAGAGAGAGAGAGACGTGCGGGTAGAGGGACAGGGTAGGTTTTGCTGTCTTGTGCGCAGGCAGGCCGAGCACTGAAGAGAAGAAGCTCAGCAGCAGGAAGGAGAAGAGAAGAAGAAGAAACTCTGAAGAGGAGGCTGAGCGAGGCAGAAAGACCAAGGAAGAAAAAGCCTTCGCAGAAGAAAAGAAAAGATAAGAGAATCCAAAGAAGAAGAAGAAGAAGACCAAGAAATAAGGAAGACAGAAGAGAAAGAAGCAAGGCAGAAAAAGAAGAAGAAGATCAGAGGCACACACAAGAAGAAGAAGAACAGCAAGAAGCCTTACATTTAAGACGTCTGATATAGAAATCTGACGTCCAATCCTGTTCTCTCTTAGCAATTTCCTTTTAAATCTCTCTGTGAATCAATTGTCTTTTATTTAAAAGTTGTATTCTCTAGTTTTTTTAAAAGTATTTAGATTGCTCTCTGTGTTCGATCTCGGATATTCCGATTTTCGAGTAATAAATTCTCTATTTGTTTGAATGATTTTTCGGCTATATTACAACGTGTTATTCTTTAAAACCTGATCAAGCGCGATAAACATTTTGGCGCCGTTGTCGGGGAGCAACAGGCACTTTTAAAGCTTTTGATTACAACTTTTTGATCTAATATTTGACCTAACTCCTCTCTTTTGTTGTGCTTATTACAGGGAAAGCAAAAAGGAAAGAAGAGCAGCTGCACAATAGACACTCCATGGAATAGGTAATTTCCATAAGCCCTCTCTCTTAACTCCCTTAAAACCTGAAAATAAAAAAAAGAGAGAACAATCAACTTAGGGCTACCTGTTTCATATTTAGTAACTCATCAAGTTACCTGATTTTCATTTCAACACATTTTTATCTTCTCATCCAACTAAGGTAACTAGGGCTAAAACTTTCTTGATTGAGCCTATTTATCGCGCTCGATCGGGTTTAAAGAATGTCACGTTGTAGCATAGCCGAAAAAGCGTTCAAACAAATAGAGAATTTTATTACTCGAAAATCGGAGTATCCGAGGTCGAACACAGGGAGCAATCGGAATTTACTACTAATCTGAAATGTAATTGAACACTCTAATTTGCTCAAAACTTGAATTCAAATATGAATGTATGCGGTTAAAAAGTAATTGTGACAAAAGAGTAAAATTGGACGTCTGATCTTGTGATCAGACGTCTTAAAAGTGTTTTCCCTTTTTCCTTTTGCTTTCTTTCTTCTGCAGTCTTCACTTTTCCTTTCTTCTTCTTTCTCTGCAGTCCTTCTTTCTGTCTTGGTCTTTCTTCTTCTTTCTCTTCTCTCTCTGCGAAGGCTTCTTCTTCCTTGGTCTTCTTCTTTGGTTTCTGTCTTGGCCTTCTCTTCTTTGCAATCTCTCTTCTTCCTGCCTTTGCTTCTTTTCTCTTCTGTCTTCTTCTTCTCAGCAGTCTCTCCTTCTTCCTTGTCTTCTCTCTTCTTGGAAGGCTTCTTCTCTGCCTTTGCTTCTTTGGCTAAGTTTCTTCTCTTCAACGCCCGGCCTGCTTGCACAGAGAGAAAAACCTAACCATTTCCCTCTACCCGCACGTCTCTCTCTCTCTGTAATTCACTCAAAGGATGCTCTCCCAGAGCCGCGGGTAATCGGGTCGGATTTCGCACCTGGGACCGGGCGCACCGGCGAGTGGGTGATGCACGAGGAGTGCTCAGATTGGGTCAGGTTGGAGCCAGCCAGATCCGCGAGATGAAGCCGCGGATGAGGCGAGCGTGCATTGGGTGAGGGACCTCACCCCTGTGCGTTCGGAGGCTAAGAGCTAATAACACAAAATCAATTTATACCTCTTCAGCCGCTTGTAACTTCACGATGTGGGACTATTAGTCCCGCCTTGCTCTCGTGCGCGCCCGCAGAAGACCTTCGTGCAATCGCCACAGCTGCGGCCTCAGTTGGTGTTGATTACTGGATCAGATGCCTTCGCAGTGCTTGCCTGAGTCCACTGCACCTGAAGCCTGGAGCTGCTCCGAAGCTGCTTCAACCGTCAATGGCGGCAGGGGCTGAAATAATGTCAAACACAAAACAAGCCTCTCGGCTTAATCAGACCAGCTGGGGACCTTCGCCGTGGCATGGCGAAGGTCGTGCACGGTGAAGCAGGTCGTGGGATGGCCTAGGCATGCGTGCCTAGGTTGTCTTGTGACTGGAAGTGTGGGGGTGTTTGGGGGGCTGTGGTGGAGGCATAGAGGGATGGTGGATGGGCGGAGAGTGTTCCTTGTGGTGAGGTGGAGCTTATGAGTTGTTCGGCGAGTCGTATGGAGGGGCGGAATGATGGGGGCGACTCGCCGGAGGTCGGCCGGTGGCGAGGAAGATGGCGGTGGTCAGCGACGGTCGAGGGGCAATCAATTGAAATAAAATCGAGAAAAGAAAGAGGGGAGGTTGTGGAACAATTCTAACCTACTTACAGGGACGAAGGGGATGGAGAGGCGGACAGCAGTACTTGCTGTCGCCGGAGAAGAAGCTGCCCAGTGGAGGAGGACAACGGCGACGACGGGGTTGAGGCGGCGTGCACGGGTATTGCGCGAAGCGGAGGAGAATCAGGAAGAAGTCTCTGCCACTGGTTTTGTGGCAGAGCGAAGAGGGAGGGGAGGGGGGCTCGCCGGAGCTCTCTGGACCCTTGGCCGGAGAATAAAGAGACGAATTTGAGGTGGAAGTCCGGCTAAGTCAAGCTAAAAATGAGCGGCCGGGTTTGGGGGTTCTTTTATAGGCACTGGGTTGTGCTTTCAGAGCGTGGAGGGCACGCCTTTCTCTCTGACGGCTCACCGGAGAAGGAAAGTGGGTGGATACCCAAATCCCTCATGCGTTCGCACGAGAGATTGGGTTCACACCAGGGGTCAAGACTGGCGTCAGATGGAAGGGAATTCCTCAGAGAATCTCCCTTCCATTTCTGGGAGGGGATCTCTGAGGAATCAGAAAGTATTCCCTCTCTAATCCTCGCCGGAGAAGGATTCTGCCCCAATAATGGTAGAAGGACCTGATTGTAAGGTTGGCGACGAAGTTAGGGGGCTCTCTGTGATGATTTTCAAAAGATAGGGACCAAATTGTGATTTGGGTGTACTAAATTGCAAAGTAGGTCAAGATGACCTCCCCTTAGGTTCAAATTTTGGTATAAACCTAATTTGGACCTAAGGAATCCAATGGGAAGTTGGATTTTAGATTTGACCACGTTTGATTGGATATTTTGCATAAAAACCCAAATTAGGTTAATTGATGAGCTAAGACCCTAATCTAGGTCAAACTGGGTTCCAAAGGCCAAATTAAGTGTTCTAAACCCTAGGGGATATTTTTCCATGATTTTTAGAGGGTTTACTTGATTTTTATCCTGATCGAAACCTTGTTGATTTAAGCGGGTCTGTTTTAGGGTTACCAAATGTCATTTAATTCCTAAATTGCACATGAACTCATTTTTGATTGACTCAACCCACTTTTTATCTTATTTAGACCATTTGACCTATGTTTTGCCTTTGAGAAATCCCGTTTATGTACTGCAATGGTAAAATTGCAGTTTGAACCTTTATTTCATGTTTTCTTCTCAAAGCACTTATTCCTTCATTTAGCCCTTCTTCTAGGTCATGTAGGAGCTTTTATCTTCTTTATTGGGTCAAAATGAGCTAGTTATGGCTTATGATGAGGCTCTCATCATACCCCCATGCCTAGCTTTTGCTAGTCCCTTAGCAAAATTTCAAGGTTTTAACTTCTGTTCTAGACCCTGAGTGTAAGTGCTTTTCTTTTTCTTTTGTGATTAGGTTAGAATGCCGCCAATAGGCCTAGAGGTACTCAAGTACCAACCAAAATCCGGACCTATTCCACTTTAGCCTCAGTCCTCCGCAAAGGTTTCTAAGGCCCACAGAAACTAACCTAGGGTTTGTTGGACTCCGTGGTTAAAGCACCCGTGCTTGAGACATTTTTAGCCTAAGTTCAGTTTGCAGTGCATTTTTTGTAAGAGAGAGATAGAAGATTTATTTGTTTGGAGAGCTTTTCTCCCTCTTTTCTTTTTATTTCTAGCTTTGGATTAGCTTCTCAACACGGTCTGTATCGGATTCCTCGTCCCCATCATCAATCCTCAAGGGTCCCTGGCTATCGATGCTTCGAGATAGCACCGCCCATGGAAACCCCCAGAACCCTGGCTTTCGAGATTTCGAGATAATCCCGCCCATGGCGTTCCGTGGTCGAATTCAGACCCTGGCGATTGACATTTCGTGATAATGCCGCCCATGGTATCTGAACCAACAGAGTGCTTACATGCCCCCAGTAGGATATTTAAATATCCTAAGAGACAAGCACCGAGGAGACGATATGTTGTTATGCATCTTCGAGGGGAATTTCCCACCTCTCCGCGCCGGGAACTCATCCAAATCAACTTGTGTTGATTGGCCTCTCTTAATCTAGGTGACTTTTTCAGAACATTAAATGCTTTTGCGCGATTTGAATATTTATGCGCACTGAACCAAACTGTGTGTGAATTTGGGGTGCTTAGGTTACCGAATCCTGCAAACCGGAGGTTAGCTAATGCAGCCGAATACTTCCTAAGCCTTAGACCTAATACTTAAGCTTCGCATTTTCCTCAACCTCTTGAGGATTATCCAGATTTTAGCGGATACGTGAATTTTTAAGCTAACAAATCTAGCCCAAGAGGCCTAAGCCCAGCGTTCCCGCTAATCTCCTGTTATGTCTCCTTAGCACTTTTCTTTATTTCTTTTCTTGATCTGGTCTAGAACTTCAGTTAATTCCTTAATCTTTTACTAATGACTACCTCTTTTCATTTTCATTTTGTGCTCCTTTTGTCATTTTTGCTCTTTTTCTCCTTATGTTTATGTGGCTTACAAAATTTCCTCCCTCCCCAATTTTTTTGTTCTTTTTCATAATTTTTCAATTTTTTTGTGTTTTTGACATATGCAAAAAATTTTGTGTGTGTGAGAATCCTTCTGATTTTTTCTTGGTTCCGTATGTGTGCACTTTATCAACCCCCCATGTCTAACTTTTGCAATGTCCTCATTGTAAACGGAGGGTGTGAAATAGTGTTGAGGTCAGGGACTTAGAACGGGATACATCGGGTGGGTGAATGGGTCGGAAATGAATGATGCGGATGATTTCAAGCTCTGATACGTGTATCAACTGTCTAAGGCTGAACTCAAGGTGCAATAGACGTGGAGTACGAACGGATACTCAGACGGGTCTCTATTTTTGAGATGACGGGTTGCCTCCCGTTAAGAGCTAAATTTGATGCCTTTAGCCGAGCGGAAAATGGGGTGGAGAGGGAGTGGTCAAATCAGTAGAGTTTTGGAAAACAAGCACCTTGATTAAAAGCCTGGTTGGTCTAACCAGGTGCTTGTTAAGATCAGTAGGCTGATGATGCAGCCCAAACCCAATAAGTCTGGTGGGTTGATAGATGTAGATCAACAGATGCGGAACCCACCATATGCAATGAAATTCAAATGAATATGGAAGTGAAAACTCGGGTTTAGGCTGAGTCGACTCGGCCTAGTTAGAGTAGGGTTCCGAAAAATAATCAATGTAAGGTGTGGAATCCCTACAGGGGTGATCAAAGAATGTTGGCTCCTGTTTTTTGGTCTGATCAATGCCTGATACCCAATATAGATATGGAGTTGAATCATCTGCAAACGGCTCAGTGAGAGGTGAATCGGAATAGAAATTGAGTCCGGTTGCGGGTCGGGGTAGGGAACGGGTTTTGATTGGTTCTGTATATGTGGAGCAGGTGGCTTCAAAGAAAATTGGCTTGTTATAATCAGGAAGCAGATTTTCTCCGATGTTGTGGTCAGATTCGAAATCGTCGGAGAGTTTGAGAAAATCAAAATTTGAATGAGATTCAAGATCATGAGTTCCACCATAGAATAAATCATATGTTGTAGATTCAGCAGCCTGACTAGGGTCTAGCCTAAATGTTAATTCTGAGCTTAAAAAGGTGTCCCTATCTAGTAGAGGCTCAGGTTCCAAGCTAGTAGGGCAGACCCAATTGAAACCTCGCTCGTCCAACTCCTCGATTTCTGTGTCGTAGATTAGCATGACTTCCGAAAAATCAATTAGTTCCTCTGAGGATGTTGGCGAGGGATATTCATCAAATTGAGGCCCAAAATCATATTCTTCATTAAAAGATTGATCTTCTTCATATGGGGCCTTGAAATCTTCAAAATATGTTTCAGATCTAGGTTCTAGGCTTAGGATGTGGGTTGAATTACTAGAATCTAGGTCTGAATAACCTTCGAGGGTCACCTTATCATAATAAGGGACGAAATTTACACCCTCGAGAGGTTCAGTTCTACTCTCATTCTTGCAGGAGTTTTGGGATTCTAGAATGGGCTCATCATGGTATTTTCCTGCATTTGGAGCTTCCCAACCTTCTTCAATATCAGGCACATTGTATTCTATTTGGGTTGGGAATCCACAACCATTTTGTGCCTCAAACCCGAGATCAGATTTATCCTCGATGTTGTCCCAAGATAGTTCCTCCTCTGTTTGTGGTATATACGGGTACTTTTGGTCAATAACTTGTTTTACTAATCTCATTATCTCTTCCTATTTTTCAAGACTATCTTGGTGTTGCTTCCAAAGTCGAGGATTTGTCATACATTGAAGGTATTCAATATTGTGCAGTTTTTCTATCTCAATGTATGCAGTAATGAGCAAGTCACGGGTTGATCCTTCTGTGGCTTCTACTAATAGTACTTGGGCATAAGTTATGATAAAGGTTGTAGTTGTTGGGACATCAACTTGAATGTTTCCTACTGGTGTTGAGGCTTCTTCACTTTCATAAAATTTTATGGCATCCTCAATCATTTTAATTCTCATGGATCTCTGATATTCAGGTTTCTTAAATGGTGGTCCTAAGTGGTTTGGCTGCATATTTGGATCAGGTGGTGGAATCAAGATGTAGAATCAAAGTTTGAATCAAGATGTAGAATCAAGTTATGAAGCGATCATATCTGAATAACGAGTCCCACTGAAAATGTGTATGTGTGCTCTAAGGAGAAAAGATGAGGGACTGGAGATATTTTTGACCCAATCAAGACACCCAAAGATGTTTGGATGACTATGGAGGTTCGGGGCGGATGGACCCCTGGATCAGAAGATTGTCCACCTGAGAATTACCTGGGCAGCCAGAGAGGGAGAGTCCCGCAAAGACCCCTACACGGTAGAGCATCCCTATGGGTTACAGGGTTTCCCCCACCCGACCTCTCTTGTCACTGAGATTCCAGGTAGACTAGAATGGGGACCTTGACCTCTTAAGTCTACCACTTTTATTTCACATGTGCTTTAGGGTTCTCACTTGAACTTTAGATGTTATGATATTGTGACCTAATTTAGAGGTTGGTTGACCCAAAGGGTCAACTTCACCTGACCTGTCCTATGGATGGCAGAATGATTCTAGGTTTGGAGCCTAGTGATCACCCTAATTCGACTCCCAGGTTATTAGGTCCAAAAATTTTAAGATTCAAGTGATTTTAGAGCTCAATTTTTAGGGTTTGTCTTGTTAAGATCTCTTCAATCAAGGGCTTGGGTAGCACACTGATGCAGGAAGGTTTATTTCCTTTTATGCAGGCATGTGTGACTAACACTCCAAGATCCTACTGTAGAAACCCTAATTTGGTTCTATTTCCAATCTTTTTTTCTTTTTCACCAAAAATTCTCTTTGGACTTGAAAGCAAGAAGTGTGTTGTTCGTAGAGATTAAGCGTTATTTCTATTAGGCACATGAATTTGTGGGATAGAATCTAAAAAAAAATCGCTCCAACTTCAAGAAGATTTGAAAAATTTTCGCAGAATCAGGAAATGTTTGCCTTAAAATGGTGATTACTATAGAAAGAAGGCAATTGATTCCTAAATTGATTTTCTTCCTTTTGTCTTTTCAGGATTAGGGGATGGTTTAAGGAAGAAAAGAAATTACCTGCCCTGGAGTGGTTGACTTGCGGGAGGGATTTTCTCGTGAAATACCTGCAAGATCAAAACAAAGCAAAGTAGGGCAAGTTAGTGTTCAATATGATAAAAAGAATGTAGAGACTAGTGATAAATTGCGCGTTGCTCCCCGGCAACGGCACCAAAATGTTTATCGCGCTCGATCGGGTTTAAAGAATGTCACGTTGTAGTATAGCCAAAAAGGCGTTCAAACAAATAGAGAATTTTATTACTCGAAAACTGGAGTATCCGAGGTCGAACACAGGGAGCAATCGGAATTTACTACTAATCTCAAATGTAATTGAACACTCTAATTTACTCAAAACTTGAATTCCAATATGAATGTATGCGGTTAAAAAGTAATTGTGACAAAAGAGTAAAATTGGACGTCTGATCTTGTGATCAGACGTCTTAAAAGTGTTTTCCCTTTTTCCTTTTGCTTTCTTTCTTCTGCAGTCTTCACTTTTCCTTTCTTCTTCTTTCTCTGCAGTCCTTCTTTCTGTCTTGGTCTTTCTTCTTCTTTCTCTTCTCTCTCTGCGAAGGCTTCTTCTTCCTTGGTCTTCTTCTTTGGTTTCTGTCTTGGCCTTCTCTTCTTTGCAATCTCTCTTCTTCCTGCCTTTGCTTCTTTTCTCTTCTGTCTTCTTCTTCTCAGCAGTCTCTCCTTCTTCCTTGTCTTCTCTCTTCTGGGAAGGCTTCTTCTCTGCCTTTGCTTCTTTGGCTAAGTTTCTTCTCTTCAACGCCCGTCCTGCTTGCACAGAGAGCAAAACCTAACCATTTCCCTCTACCCGCACGTCTCTCTCTCTGTAATTCACTCAAAGGACGCTCTCCCAGAGCCGCGGGTAATCGGGTCAGATTTCACACCCGGGACTGGGCGCACCGGTGAATGGGTGATGCGCGAGGAGTGCTCAGATTGGGTCGGGTCGGA
Source organism: Thalassia testudinum (assembly GCA_037157565.1). Taxonomy (NCBI): domain Eukaryota; kingdom Viridiplantae; phylum Streptophyta; class Magnoliopsida; order Alismatales; family Hydrocharitaceae; genus Thalassia; species Thalassia testudinum. Next base: position 4,156,459 of record JAZHRO010000062.1, on the reverse strand, counting down.
GCCAGCCAGATCCGCGAGATGAAGCTGCGGACGAGGCGAGCGTGCGTTGGGTGAGGGACCTCACCCCTGTGCGTTCGGAGGCCAAGAGCTAATAACACAAAATCAATTTATACCTCTTCAGCCGCTTGTAACTTCACGATGTGGGACTATTAGTCCCACCTTGCTCTCGCGCGCGCTCGCAGAAGACCTTCGTGCAATCGCCACAGCTGCAGCCTCAGCTGGTGTTGATTACTGGATCAGATGCCTTCGCAGTGCTTGCCTGAGTCCACTGCACCTGAAGCCTGGAGCTGCTCCGAAGCTGCTTCAACCGTCAATGGCGGCAGGGGTTGAAATAATGTCAAACACAAAACAAGCCTCTCGGCTTAATCAGACCAGCTGGGGACCTTCGCCGTGGCATGGCGAAGGTCGTGCATGGTGAAGCAGGTCGTGGGATGGCCTAGGCATGCGTGCCTAGGTTGTCCTGTGACCGGAAGTGTGGGGGTGTTTGGGGGGCTGTGGTGGAGGCGTAGAGGGATGGTGGATGGGCGGAGAGTGTTCCTTGTGGTGAGGTGGAGCTTATGAGTTGTTTGGCGAGTCGTATGGAGGGGCGGAATGATGGGGGCGACTCGCCGGAGGTCGGCCAGTGGCGAGGAAGATGGCGGTGGTCAGCGACGGTCGAGGGGCAATCAATTGAAATAAAATTGGGAAAAGAAAGAGGGGAGGTTGTGGAACAATTCTAACCTACTTACATGGACGAAGGGGATGGAGAGGCGGACAACAGTACTTGCTGTCGCCGGAGAAGAAGCTGCCCAGTGGAGGAGGACGGCGGCGACGACGGGGCTGAGGCGGCGTGTGCGGGTATTGCGCGCCGCAAAGGAGAATCAGGAAGAAGTCTCTGCCACTGGTTTTCTGGTAGAGTGAAGAGGGAGCGGAGGGGGGCTCGCCGGAGCTCGCTGGACCCTTGGCCAGAGAAGAAAGAGAAGAATTTGAGGTGGAAGTCCGGCGAAGTCAAGCTAAAAATGAGCGGCCGGGTTTGGGGGTTCTTTTATAGGCACTGGGCCGTGCTTTCAGAGAGTGGAGGGCACGCCTTTCTCTCTGACGGCTCGCCGGAGAAGGAAAGTGGGTGGATACCCAAACCCCTCGTGCGTTCGCACGAGAGATTGGGTTCACACCAGGGGTCAAGACTGGCCTCAGATGGAAGGGAATTCCTCAGAGAATCTCCCTTCCATTTCTGGGAGGGGATCTCTAAGGAATCAGAGAGTATTCCCTCTTTAATCCTCGTCGGAGAAGGATTCTGCCCCAATAATGGCGGAAGGACCTGATTGCAAAGGTGGCGAGGAAGTTAGGGGGCTCTCTGCGATGATTTTCAAAAGATAGTGACTAAATTATGATTTGGGTGTACTAAATTGCAAAGTAGGTCAAGATGACCTCCCCTTAGGTCCAAATTTTGGTACAAACCTAATTTGGACCTAAGGAATCCAATGGTGAAGTTGGATTTTAGGTTTAACCCCGTTTGACTGGATATTTTGCGTAAAAACCCAAATTAGGTTAATTGATGAGCTAGGACCCTAATCTAGGTCAAACTGGGTTCCAAAGGCCATATTAAGTGTTCTAAACCATAGGGGATATTTTTCCATGATTTTTAGAGGGTTTACTTGATTTTTATCCTGACCGAAACCTTGTTGATTTAAGCGGGTCTGTTTTAAGGTTATCAAATGTCATTTAATTCCTAAATTACACATGAACCCATTTCCGATTGACTCAACCCACTTTTTATCTTATTTAGACCATTTGACCTATGTTTTGCCTCTAAGAAATCCTGTTTATGTACTGCAATGGTAAAATTGCAGTTTTAACCTTTATTTCATGTTTTCTTCTCAGAGCACTTATTCCTTCATTTAGGCCTTCTTCTAGGTTATGTAGGAGCTTTTATCTTCTTTATTGGGTCAAAATGAGCTAGTTATGGCTCATGATGAGGCTCTCATCAGAGCCCTAGGTACTAAATTCTGAGGCAACTAAATTGGACCCACTAGAGCCAAGTTAAGAATTAAAAAGCTAGGGTTTTTAGAGAGACATCTTATCTTAAACAAAGAAACAAATTTTTCCAAAAAGAGGTGTGCCTAAACCTTGTTTGAAAAGACCTATACAAGAGGAACCCTAAGCAAATCAGGCTTTTAATCCAGTTGAACCCTAAAAGAAAGGACCTAAAAGCTCTCAAAGGAACAAGAGGTGAAGTTGATCCCTTGGGACAACTAACCTTAAAATTAGGTCACTTTTTCACTAAAAATACCTAAAAGTTCAAGTGGAACATTAAGCACGTTGATCTTAAAGTAAAAAAAGGTAGACTTAAGAGGTCAAGGTCCCCATTCTGGTCTACCTGGAACCGCAATGACAAGAGAGGTCGGGTGGGGGAAACCCTGTAACTCGTGGGGACGCTCTACTGTGTAGGGGTCTTTGTGGGACTCTCCCTCTCTGACTGCCCAGGTATTTCTCAAGTGGACGACCTTTCTAACTAAGGGGTCCATCCGCCCCGAACCTCTATAGTCACCCAACAATTTTTGGGTGTCTTGATTGGGTTCAGCACCTTCTAATCTCATCACATCCTTCGGTGCATGTTCGGTAGGAGGTCCTTAAGACCACCCTTAAGACCTCCTTTAGAAATTCATTCTCGTCGAGGCCAAGCCTCGACGAGAATGAATTTCTAAAGGAGGTCTTAAGGGTGGTCTTAAGGACCTCGACGCCCTTGTTTGTGCAGCAACCCCACCACATAAATCTTTCATCTGATTCAGACCCTAGTTCTCCTTCTTCTCCCATCATGGCACAACCCATTGAAGAGGAGAATAACCTTGAACACCAACTTCAACGCCTTAATGATCTCTTTCAGAACTTTGTAAATCCACCGCAGTGACCTATGATGTGAGATCACTATAATCCCGCTGCGGTGGCGATCGAACCTCGAGTACGAATCTCGATTGGAGGACCTGATTCTGAACTGAAGCCCAATATGATTCATGCCATACCGAAGTTTCATGGGCTTAACTCTGAGGATTCATTCCAACACATTAAACAACTCAAGAATCTGGCCCAGACCTTCGGGTCAAATCTACAAAATCGGGATATCCTACTCATGAAAATGTTTTCGTTCTCCCTCTTGGACAAGGCCGCACATTGGTATCAAACTCAGACCCGTCCGATCAACACATGGGAGGAACTTCAGTCCAAATTTTTGAAAAAATTCTTCCCCGTTGGCCGGACGAATGCCTTGCGCCACCAGATCACTCATTTCACTCAACAACCGGGAGAGCCTCGTCACGAAGCATGGGATCGATTCTTAGATCTCATGCGAAAGTGTCCCCATCACGGAGTCCCTAAGTGGGAACAAGTCCAGTCTTTTTACCAGGGACTCCGTAAGGACATTCGTTTATTCGTCAATGCAACGTGCGGAGGAAACATCATGGGTCAACATGAGGACACGGTGTGGGAGATTCTCGAAAACATGTGCGAGAACTCCATAAATAATGACTCCATGGGATTATTCGACAGGACGAATGCCCGCGCATCGACGAATCTAAGAGGGACACATGAGATGCAGGACCTGTCCACTTCCGTCGACTTGGAACTGATGGCTAGTCGGTTGGACAAGGTTTCTATCATAGAAAAGAAGGTGGACAAGCTAACTCGGCATTTGCAGCAAGCCACCTCTGTGCAAAACTCTTTTGCACGACCACCTCTGGCAAGGGAAACTGTGTAAAACATCTATCTCCAATCTGCCAAGGGGATGGACCCATATTCACCCCCGTCTACCTCTCGGACCGGAGTGACCTCCGATCCATTCTACTCGAGTTGGGGGAACTCTGAACCCTCGTATTCTGACTTTCCTGAGGTTCCTCAGAACTGCAAGGACCTCAATGCCATCCAGAATGACCCATTCTCCAATACCTACAACCCTGGATGGCGAAATCACCCTAACTTTCAGTGGGCGGGAAATTCTCAAAGACCACCATTTCAACACCGTCCACAAGCCCCTCGTCCATATCAGACGCCTCAGCCTCGGCCCAATCCCACATACTAATCTGGGCAAAACCAGGATCAACTGACTCTTATCCTTCAAGCACTGGCTGACATTCAAAAGACGAATACGGCAATGCAAAAATAGCATAAGGATGAGATCATAGAGGTTTGCAACCAACTGGCTCAGATGGCAAATTCCCGCCAACCTGGCACCCTTCCTTCACAACCTCTGCCCAACCCAAATAACGTGCCGACCCAGAGGCGCGTTATGAATCTAAATTCAGGCCACACACATTTGATTTATCAAGCCCCTGTTGCTCCATCGCCAGACGGGATGGAAGCTTCGACATCTTATACGGGATTTCAGCAGCAGCCACCCCTCCTACCAAACCCAAACCAAAATCAGGCCGGATTAAACTCTGTAACAACACGTAGTGGTAAAACAACCCAAGATCCACATTATCCGAACCACTCTAAGCCTGATAATAGCCAAGACCCTAGGATAGTTATCCAAGATACCACTATCCCAGATCAAGAACCTGGACCTATCCAAGAGGAACCAACTAGGATCCCATTTCCTGAGGCCTTGACCAAAGGAAAAAGGATAACCAAACCCGTGGCCCCTGAGGAGGATCTGGTCAAGCTCTTTGAACAGGTCCAGATGAACATCCCATTGATGGATGTAATTCGCCACATACTGGCTTACGCAAGATTCTTGAAAGACATATGTACCCGTAAACGTAAGCCGCGAACCAAGGATGGGAATCCAATCGTACTGTCAGAGCAAGCCAGCTCTGTCATCTTGAGCAAACTCCCACCCAAGGCTAAAGACCCAGGAACTCCCTTGATTTCTTGTAAAATTGGTGAAACCCAATTTGATAGAGCCTTACTAGACCTAGGTGCCTCCATAAATTTAATACCTACATCCCTCCTTAACCACCTTGAAGAATCTGAACTTAAACCCACTGAGGTGACATTGCAGTTAGCCGATCGATCCATCAAGTCACCTAGAGGAATACTCGAGGATGTCATTGTTAGGGTACGAGATTTCTATTTTCCGATGGACTTCATAGTACTGGACATGGATGCACCTAAGAACCCAAGGGACACACCAATCATATTAGGGAGACCCTTTTTGCCCACTGCTAGGGCCAACATAAACTGCGAAGAGGGTCAGATAGAATTAAAATTTGGGAATCAAAACCTGAAGATTGACATTTTTAAGGCCCAACAAGGGATTAATTGTGGGGTTATAGAGGAAATATGTGATATCAGAGCCGTGGTTGATGAATTGCATGTAAAGGACAACCTGATTATCCCTGATCAAACACTAGAGAATCAAAACCCACTAACAGAGGAGTGCGAACATGATCTAGACACACCTATGACTCCTACCCTTGTTCCTGATACAAACCCCGAACCGCCCGCTGCTGCTGAAAATCCTGTCATGGAACTCAAGCCCCTTTTCGAGCATCTGAAGTACGTCTTTTTGGATTCGAATCAGACGTTTCCTGTGATTATCAACTCTCGACTCACACCTGACCAGGAACTCCATTTGATTTTTGTTCTTCAGCAACATCGTAGAGCCATTGGATGGACTCTCGATGATTTGACTGGTATAAGCCCTTCATACTGCACACATCGAATCTACACAGAAGAAGGTGCACGACCTTCGAGAGAAATGCAAAGACGCCTAAACCCTAACCTACAGGAGGTCATGAAAAAGGAGATCATAAAGTGGTTAGATGCAGGGATCATCTACCCGATCTCCGACAGTCGTTGGGTGAGTCCAATACAGGTGGTGCCTAAAAAGGCAGGACTTACCATTATCACGACTGAAGCCGGAGAAGTCATTCCGACCCGAATAGCTAACTCGTGGAGAGTCTGCATTTATTATAGAAGACTAAATTCCTCCACGAAGAAGGATCATTTCCCACTACCGTTTATTGATCAGATCCTCGAGAAATTAGCGGGAAATAGGTTCTTCTGCTTTCTTGATGGGTACTCCGGTTACAACCAGGTGGCAATCCATCCAGAGGGCCAAGAAAAGACCACATTCACCTGCCCCTTCAGGACGTACGCGTTTCAAAGGATGCCATTCGATCTCTGCAATGCACCTGCAACTTTTCAGCGGTGCATGCTTGCCATATTCTCAGATATGGTAGGTAACTATCTGGAAGTCTTCATGGATGACTTTTCAGTTTTTGGAGCATCATTTGACAATTGCCTCCAAAACTTGGTCCAAATACTCAGGCGGTGCATCGATGTGAATTTGGTTCTTTCCTTGGAAAAGAGCCATTTCATGGTGCCTGAGGGAATTGTCCTGGGACATTTAATCTCGGAGAAAGGCATCCAAGTGGATCGAGCTAAGGTTAACCTGATTTCCAAGTATGCCTAGCTTGATTAAGGACATCCGATCTTTTTTGGGGCACATCGGTTTTTACCGTCGATTTATCCCTGATTTCTCTAAAATCGCGCACCCGCTGACCAATCTTCTCTCCAAGGATGTGCCTTTCAAAATTTCCAAGGAATGCACTCAATCATTTGAGATCCTACGTGACTGAGTCACCCAAGCCCCTATTCTACAGTCCCCTGATTGGTCTCAACCCTTTGAGATCATGTGCGATGCATCTGACTTCGCTGTAGGAGTGATTTTGGGGCAGAAAATTGATGGGAAACCTGTGGTCATTTACTACGCCAGCAAAACACTTGATGAGGCTCAGCGTAACTATACGGTTACTGAGAAAGAGCTGCTTCCTGTAGTATTTGCCCTAGAAAAATTCAGATCATACCTTCTGGGTTCCGTGTCATCATATACTCAGATCACACAGCTGTGAGGCATCTCCTTGCAAAGAAGGACATGAAACCTCGATTAATCCGATGGATCTTGCTGTTGTAAGAATTTGACCTTGAGATTCGTGACAAGGCGGGAAAGAAAAATGTGGTAGCTGATCACTTGTCCCGCCTTCCTTATGAAATAATTGACCCTTCCGGACCTATCACAGAACACTTTCCTGATGAGCACCTCCTGACTATCAGTACAAGTCTTCCATGGTTCGCAGATATAGTAAATTACTTAGCATCACATCAGATTCCGTCCGATTGGCCGAAGGCCAAGAAGGACAAATTGCGTTTCGATGCCAAGTATTACCTTTGGGAAGACCCGTATCTATTCCGCATTGGTGCTGATCAGATAATTCGATGATGCGTCACGAAAGTGGAAATCAAAGACATACTCTCATGTTGCCATGACTAGGCATGCGGTGGACATTTCTCAGGACATAAAACTGCATCAAAAGTCCTCCAATGTGGCTTTTATTGGCCCATAATTTTCAAGGATGCATACGATCACTGTAAGGCATGTTCTCGTTGCCAGACTCTGGGCAACATGAGCCATCGAGACATGATGCCTCTAGAGCCGATCTTGGTATGCGAAATTTTTGATGTCTGGGGGATTGATTTCATGGGACCCTTCTCGATCTCGGATGGATTCGAATACATCTTACTCGCAGTTGACTATGTTTCCAAGTGGATAGAAGCCATTCCGACCCGAACCAACAATCATAAAGTTGTTATAAAATTCATTCATCAAAACATTTTCTCAAGGTTCGGGATCCCACGTGCTATAATTTCCGACGGAGGGATCCATTTCACAAACGCTCAGTTCAGGTCACTGATGACCAAATATGGGGTGTCACACCGAATCTCTACTCCTTACCACCCCCAAACTAATGGTCTAGCCGAGCTATCTAACCGAGAAATCAAAAAGATCCTTCAGGTTACTGTTCGACCTGATAGAAAAGATTGGTCTTCTCGGCTTCCGGAAGCATTGTGGGCCTATAGGACCGCTCACAAGACCCAATTAGGAATGTCTTCCTTCAGACTAGTGTACGGGAAGGCATGTCACCTCCCCATCGAATTGGAGCATAAAGCCTATTGGGCAGTACAGAATTGTAATCTTGATCTTTCTAAGGTTGGAACCCACAGAAGACTTCAAATAAGCAAGATCGATGAATTACGCCACGACGCGTATGAGAACTCGCGAATTTACAAAGAACGGGTTAAAGCTTTTCACGACAAACACATTTCTAGAAAGGTCTTTCATCCTGGTCAAAAGGTTTTACTCTTTGATGCCCGACTCAAATTATTCCCAGGAAAGTTAAGATCTAAGTGGGTCGGACCTTACCTAGTCCGACAAATCTTTGGAAATGGAGCCATTGAAATTAGCCCACTCAGCCATGATTCCGAACTCTTTGTTGTGAACGGTCAGAGACTCAAACCGTTCATTGACATGACCGATATAGATTTCGCTGAGTCATCCTTTACCCTCCATTCCTTTTGAGCTCATTGCGCCCAGCCGATGGCGTAAAACTCAGCGCTTAACGGGAGGCAACCCGTCATTCTTTGAAAAACCTGAAACCTTTTCTGACATCTCTATGCAAAATTCATATTGCACTTTAGGATTCATCCATTAGAACAGCCGACTTCACCTCAGGTATCCCTACTCGAGATTAGAAATCGTTCGCAATAAGTCACTTCGACCCATTCACTCACCACACACCTGTCCTAATGCATGAACTAAGCTGAAATCGAACCCACCTAATTTACAATGGAGACATTGCAAATCTTAGGCATGGGGGGGTATGAAAGTGCAAAATGTCAGGAAAATTCATATCAAGAAAGGGTTTCAATTAAAAAAAAAAAAGAGACTTGAAGGAGGGGAGGAACAATTCAGGGTCATACAAATGAGAGGAGGAAAAGAGTAAAATGCCAAAAAAGGAGCACAAAATGAAAATGAAAAGAAATAGTCATTAGTAAAAGATTAAGGAATTAACTGAAGTTCTAGACCAGATCAAGAAAAGAAATAAAAGAAAAAGTGCTAAGGAGACATAACAAGAGATTAGCGGGAACGTTGGTCTTAGGCCTCTTGGGCTAGATTCGTTAACTTAAAAATTCATGTATCTGCTAAAATTTGGGTAATCCTCAAGAGGTTGGGGAAAATGCGAAGCTTGAGTATTAGGTCTAAGGCTTAGGAAATATTCGGCCTCGTTAACTGACCTCCGGTTTGTAGGATTCGGTAACCTAAGCACCCCAAATTCACACACAGTCTAGTTCAGTGCGCATAAACATCCAAATCACGCAAAAGCGTTTAATGTTCTACAAAAGTCACCTAGATTAGGAGCGGCCAATCAACACAAGTTGATTTGGATGAGTTCCCAGCGCAGAGAGGCGGGAAATTCCCCTCGAAGATGCGTAACAACGTATCGTCTCCTCGGTGCTTGTCTCTTAGGATATTTAAATATCCTACTGGGGGCATGTAAGCACCGTGCTGGTTCAGATACCATGGGCGACATTATCATGAAATGTCGATCGCCAGGGTCTGAATTCGGCTGCGGAACGCCATGGGCGAGATTATCTCGAAATCTCGAAAGCCAGGGTTCTGGGGGTTGCCATGGGCGGGATTATCTCAAAATCTTGAAAGCCAGGGACCCTTGAGGATTGATGATGGGGACGTGGAATCCGATACAGACCGTGTTGAGAAGCTAATCCGAAGCTAGAAATAAAAAGAAAAGAGAGAGAAAAGCTCTCCAAACAAATAAATCTTCTATCTCTCTCTTACAAAAATGCACTGCAAATTGAATTTAGGCTAAGAATGTCTCAAGCACGGGTGCTTTAACCGTGGAGTCCAACAAACCCTAGGTTAGTTTCTGTGGGCCTTAGAAACCTTTGCGGAGGATTGAGGCTAAAGCGGAACAGGTCCAGATTTTGGTTGGTACTTGAATACCTCTAGGCCTATTGTCAGCATTCTAACCTAATCACAAAAGAAAAAGAAAAGCACTTACACTCAGGGTCTAGAACAGAAGTTAAAACCTTGAAATTTTGCTAAGGGACTAGCAAAAGATAGGCATGGGGGTATGATGAGAGCCTCATCATGAGCTATAACTAGCTCATTTTGACCCAATAAAGAGAATAAAAGCTCCTACATAACCTAGAAGAGGGCATAAATGAAGGAATAAGTGTTCTAGGAAGAAAACATGAAATAAAGGTTAAAACTGTAATTTTACCATTGCAGTACATAAACGGGATTTCTCAGAGGCAAAACATAGGTCAAATGGTCTAAATAAGATAAAAAGTGGGTTGAGTCAATCAGAAATGGGTTTATGTGCAATCCAGGAATTAAATGACATTTGATAACCCTAAAACAGACCCGCTTAAATCAACAAGGTTCCAGTCAGGATAAAAATCAATTAAACCCTCTAAAAATCATGGAAAAATATCCCCTATGGTTTAGAACACTTAATTTGGCCTTTGGAACCCAGTTTGACCTAGATTAGGGTCTTAGCTCATCAATTAACCTAATTTGGGTTTTTATGCAAAATATCCAATCAAACGTGGTCAAATCTAAAATCCAACTTCCCATTGGATTCCTTAGGTCCAAATTAGGTTTATACCAAAATTTGGACCTAAGGGGAGGTCATCTTGACCTACTTTGCAATTTAGTACACCCAAATCACAATTTGGTCCCTATCTTTTGAAAATCATCACAGAGAGCCCCCTAACTTCGTCGCCAACCTTACAATCAGGTCCTTCCACCATTATTGGGGCAGAATCCTTCTCCGGAGAGGATTAGAGAGGGAATACTCTCTGATTCCTCAGAGATCCCCTCCTAGAAATGGAAGGGAGATTCTCTAAGGAATTCCCTCCCATCTGAGGCCTGCCATGATCTTTGATTTGATCCCAATCTCTCATGCGAACGCATGAGAGATTTGGGTATCCACCCACTTTCCTTCTCCAGCGAGTCGTCGGAGATGATTGCGCGCCCTCCACGCACTAGAAAGTTCGGCCAGCACTATAAAAGAATCCCCAAGTCTGGCCGCTCAAATTCAGACTTGTCTTGGCGGAGATTCCCCCAAATTTTCTTCTCTTCCATCTCCGGCCAAGGAACCCGCAAGCTCTGGAAACCTCCTCCCCTCCTTCTCGTCGCTCTGTTGCCATACCAGTAGCAGAGTCTACTTCGCCTCCTCCTCCCGCGTCGCGCCGTACCAAGCGCGCGTTTCCCCGACCTCTTCCTCGTCGCCGCTCTCTCCCTCAGGGTGCTTCTTCTCCGACGACGGCAGCTACGAGCCATCCACTCCGCTGCCTCCTTCTCTCCCACAACAGTCCAGATATGTTCCCCATCTTCCTCTCTCTCTTTTCCCCCTTGCATTTCATTTAATTACCCCTCGACCACACCTGACCACCGCCATCTTCCATCCCTCCGACCAACCTCCAGCGAATCGCTCCCGTCGCTCCACACTTTCGCACGACTCGCCGACCAACTCAGAGGCTTCGCCTCACCACAAGGAACATCCTTTGCCCATCCACTACCGCTCTACACCCCCTCAACACCCCCCCGAACACACCCACACCTCCAGTCACAGGATGACCTAGGCACGCACGCCTAGGTCATCCCACGACCTGCTGCACCTTGCACCACCTTCTCCGTGCCACGGCGAAGGTCCTCCGGTGATCTGATTAAGCCGAGAGGCTTGTTTTGTGTCTGATAGTTTTCAAGCCCCTGCCGCCATTGACGGTGACGCGAAGCAGCTCCAGGCTTTAGGACGGCTAGGCTTCAGGTGCAGCTGACTCGGGCAAGCACTGCGAAGCTATCTGACCCAATGAACAATGCAACGAAGTCCGTAGCGTTGTCAATCGACGAAGAGAGTTCTGCGGGTGCGCGCAAGAGCAGATCGATAATCTACGAGGCACAGGTACGGTTTAAATTGAATTTGTGTTATTCTCTTATCGCCTCCGAACGCACAGGGGTGAGGTCTCTCACCTAACGCTCGCCTCGTCCGCGGTTTCACCTCGCGGATCTAGCGGGATCTGACCCAACCCTATCTGAGCACACCTCGCGCATCACCCTCACACCGATGCGCCTGGTCCCGGATACGCTACCTGACCCGATTACCTGCGGCTCTGGTAGAGCATCCTGTGAGTGATTCTCAGAGAGAGAGAGACGTGCGGGTAGAGGGACAGGGTAGGTTTTGCTGTCTTGTCCACAGGCAGGTTGAGCACTGAAGAGAAGAAGCTCAGCAGCAGGAAGGAGAAGAGAAGAAGAAGAAACTCTCAAGAGGAGGCTGAGCGAGGCAGAAAGAAGAAAAGAAGGCAAGGCAGAAAGACCAAGGAAGAAAAAGCCTTCGCAGAAGAAAAGAAAAGAGAAGAGAATCCAAAGAAGAAGAAGAAGAAGACCAAGAAATAAGGAAGACAGAAGAGAAAGAAGCAAGGCAGAAAAGGAAGAAGAAGATCAGAGGCACACGCAAGAAGAAGAAGAACAGCAAGAAGCCTTACATTTAAGGCGTCTGATATAGAAATCAGACGTCCAATCCTGTTCTCTCTTAGCAATTTCCTTTTAAATCTCTCTGTGAATCAATTGTCTTTTATTTAAAAGTTGTATTCTCTAATTTTTTTAAAAGTACTTGGATTGCTCCCTGTGTTCGACCTCGGATATTCCGATTTTCGAGTAATAAAATTCTCTATTTGTTTGAACGCTTTTTCGGCTATATTACAACGTGTTATTCTTTAAAACCCGATCAAGCGCGATAAACAATGGTGGGTCTACTAGTTGCCCAGCGGGGACACGACGCAGTTTGGGTGATCGTAGACCGGTTGACGAAGATGGCACGATTTTTGCCGATCCGAGTCACTTTTGGGCCAGCACAGCTAGCAAAGTGATACATCAGAGATGTGGTGCGCCTGCACGGAGTCCCACGTGAGATTGTATCCAACAGGGATACTCGTTTTAGGCTGAGTTTCAGCAGGCCTTGGGGACACGTTTGAGGTTCAGTATCTCCTACCACCCCTAGATGGATGGGCAATCAGAGCGCACCAAACAGACACTTGAGGACCTTCTGCGCGCCTATGTACTAGACTGGAGAGGCTCTTAGGAGGGGCATTTACCCCTGGTAGAATTTGTATACAATAACAATTACCACTTAAGCATCGGCATGGCACCTTACGAGGCTCTGTACGGACGGAGGTGTACTGCACCCTTGAATTGGGTCAAGGTGGGGACCAAGTGGGAGGTGATAAGATGGTTTTCACTTTCGAATAATGTGAATAAGATGATTTGTCATTTTAGTAACAAAGTGGTGGAAAACTGCTTAACAAAATAATTAAAATAAAAATTAAACCACTCACAGAAGAGTGGGTCATGTCCACAAGGAGACAATGACGCAATAAATTCACGAATATTTTTCTCGTATTCGTTCAATCAAGTGCGAAATCCATAGTCAAATTTGACATGAAATGCGACGAAAAGAAGACACATAATAACTCGAAAATGTAAGGTTATATGTGCAATTTTTCCTTATTGAAATATTCAATAAATATGTGATGAATCTCTGTAATTTCCAATTGCACATGCATTAGAGAGAATTTGTGTACATCTTAATCCAAAACCAATGTCAAAAGATGTGAATAACAAAAGTCAAGCAATTGTGAGAATGCATGAGCATGAAGTTGTAATTTCACTCAATATATCAAATATTAAAATAAAAATGAAAATTTGGCAATGGCATTCAAATGTAAATATTAATTAACCCAAAAACAAAGGATTTGGTTCCTTTGTGCGTGCGCGAAGAGGAGGCGATGGCGACCCGCGGGAAGCTTGGAGAAGGATAAGTGCGACGAGAGATTTCCAATGGTGGTGGTGCACTCTGAACTGTCGTCAGTGGTCGCTGGCCAGAGTGGAAGAAGCCGTCGGTGGTGAGGCTCTTCGACCGGCCATCGGGTGGTCGGTGCGGCCGGAAGCGTGGTTGTGCTCGAGGAGTCGAGGTGAGTCCGATGGAGTTCCCGACACGAAGTTTCATGGCCAGATTTGATGGCTGCGTTTGTGGTGGCTTTGGGTACCTTCGGTCGGTAGAGAAGAAGAAGAAGAGGAAGAAGAAGGAGCCAGGCGTGTGCACAGGCGGCTACACTGGCTGGAGTAGAGCACGCTATGTGCGCGCTGTTGGTGGGTGAGGCCAGTTGCTGCTGCTGGGCGTGCGGCTTTGGCTGCGAAGGGCGCGTGACTGTTGCTGCGGGCAGCGTGTGCACGCAACAGCAGCGGGTGTGGGAATGGTGCTGGAGGGCGTGCTGCTGTGCATGCTTTGTGTGGCGAGGGGGGTGCGTACGGTAGGGGCTCGCACAGTTGGTGGAGTGCAGGTGCGTGCAAGGTGTGTACTGTAGGAGGTGCATGGGTAGGGAGCTGGCGAGGTGCGTGCAGTAGTTGGGAGTTGCGCGTGGAAGGGAAGATGAAGCATGGTGATGCAAGGACTCTTGGCAGTGTGGGCTGTCACAACACACGCCCACGGTGGTGGAGTCGTACTGCTGCGGTTGAGGCCGGTGGTGAGGTGTGGATGAGAAACAAAGTTCTCTACGCAGTGAGGAAAGGGGTGGTGGCCTCCACGAGCACAGCTGCCTCCTCCTCTCCCTTGTAGTCGCAACTGCCTCCAACCAGATCCATCTCTCCTGCTCCTCCATGAATGGGGTCTTGAGTGTAAGCAGCTGGCGAAGATTGAACGCGTAGGTGGAGGAAGTGGAGCGGTTGCCTGCGGGAAGAAGAATTAATAAAATAAAATATTCAGATTATTTATACATAAATCCTTAAGTTCTATGTTAATTGAAACAATGCATGTAATGCACGTAATGCCATTCTAAGTCAATTCCAAATGCCTTTTATTATGAATGCAATGCAGGAATTATGTAATTAAATTAGAAATATAAATTAATCTATTTACATCCTAATGCATGCTAAATAAATGTTAGAATTAACTTAATGTCTAGGCACTTAAATACTTAAATAGTCCACAAATATGGGCTAATCAAATACCCCTATGCCTAGTTTTTGCTAGTCCCTAGCAAATCTAAGCAAGAACCTAGCACTCTAAGTAGACTAGCCAACCCAATCGGTCTTCCTTTAGAAGCATGTTGAGTTCAGGCTTTAGACTTAAGGTTCCCAAGTAGTTACTAAGTTACAGACTAGGTTAGCTAAAGACGAGTTGCAGGTACAAGTTTCCCTGATTTCTAACTCTACCCTAAGGTTTATTGAACCCTGAGATTAAAGCATCCGTGCATGTGCATTGGTTTGAGTTATTTGAGGTTGGTATGATTGCCAACCTAGAAAGGAAAAATGATTTTTTTTAATATATATATATATATTTGTTTGATTCCTCTAAGTCTAACATTGGATCAGCTATCAACACGGTCTGTGTCGGATTCATTGTCCCCATCACCGTACCTCGAAGGGTGCCTGGCTTTCGATGCTTCGAGATAGCACCGCCCATAGCGACCCCAAGAAATCCTGGCAATCGACACTTCGAGATAGTATCACCCATGGATTTCTTAAGCGAATTCAGGCCTGTGGTAATCGACACTTTGAGATAGGGCCACCCATGGTACTTGAACCTCACAATGCGCTTACATGCCCCCAGTAGGATGGATATCCTAAGAGACAAGAGCCGAGGAGGTAACATGTTATCATCGCATCATCAAGATGAGTATATACTCCACCTCTCCTGCGGTAGGAACTCTTCCAGTCAAATTGTGTTTTCAAGCTTCTCCTAAGTCAAAACTAAGAGAACCAAATTTCTTTTAAGAAAGGAATTAAGGTGATCACTTACTTACACAAGACCAAGTGTGTGTGAAATTTGGATGCTTGGGTTACAAGGGCCTGTAAACCAAAAGGTAGAACAAGGCTCCAGGTACTACCCCGCCTTTTAACTCAATCCTTAGCTTTTCTTCCTCAACCTCTTGAGGAATGATCCGCAACTTAACTCCTACTTAAGTTTTTAAGTCCACAAAGGATCCTAAAGGTCTAAAGCTAGTAGCTCATTTAGCTTCTAAAGTTCGACACCTAGAATCAACTTAGTCTAACCTAGAGTTTTGATTTGCTTAAGAATGCAGGGCCCAGCCAGTTAAGCTCAATAATATATATATATATTTAATGCAATATGCATGAATGAATGCAAAATGTAGACATGCTATAAACAGATCCCTCAAGTGTTCTCCCCCATGCTTGGTTCAAACAATGTCCTCATTGGAAACAAAACAGTTAAAGGAAGATATTACCTGAGGCGGAGAATGGTAGGAGCTAAGGCTCTTCAAGAGTGATCTTGTCAACCAGATGGCCATCCAAAGTAATATATGGTTTTAACCGTTGACTGTTGACGATCAAGGGAGTTGCTAAAGAGGAAGGGCTCTTAATCTCCACAGCTTCATGTGGAAACACTTTAGTGATTATGTAAGGCCCATCCCAATGAGATTTTAATTTTCCTGGAAAAAGCTTAAGTCTGGAATTGAAAAGCCAGACTTGTTGGTTAGGCTCAAAGGTCTTCTAAGGATATACTTTTCATGCAAGGCCTTAGTTCTCTCTTTATAAGCTTGAGAGGTGTCATAGGCATCATTCCTCAGCTCCTCAAGCTCACTTAATTCCAGAAGTCATGCCTTACCCACCTTTTCTAAATCCACGTTAACACTTCTAATAGCCCAAAGTGCCCTATGTTCCAGCTCAATGGGTAAATGGCATGCTTTCCCATACATAATCCGAAAGGGAGATGTACCCAAAGGGGTCTTATAGGCCATTCGATACACCCACAAAGCATCATCGAGCTTTTGGGACCAGCCTTTCTTATCAGCTCTAACGGTCTTTTCTAAAATATCTTTTAGCTCCCTATTCAACACTTCAACCTAGCCACTTGTCTGAGGATGGTAAGGGGTAGCAACCTTGTGAGTCACTCCCAGACTCCTGATTAGCCGATTGAAGTGGTGGTTTCGAAAATGAGGTCCCCCATCACTTATAATGGTCTTAGGACAGTCAAAACGAGATATGATATTGGCCTTCACAAATTTCAAAACCACAGAGTGGTCATTTGTGAGCGTAGGAATGGCCTCTATCCATTTAGAGACATAATCAACTGCCACCAAGATATATTCATAACCATGGGACGAAGGGAAGGGGCCCATAAAGTCAATTCCCCACACATCAAAAATTTCAACAGATTGAATAGGGTGTTGAGGCATCTCATTCCTCTTCCCAATTGTTCTAGTACGTTGACATCTAATATAGGCCTTAACAAAATTATGAGAATCCTTAAATAACGAAGGCCACCAAAAATCGGATTAGAGAACCTTAAAAGCAGTTTTCTTAGTGCCAAAGTGTCCTCCACAATGAAGTTCATGGCAAAAACTCGACACACTTTGTTGTTCCTCTTCAGGTACACATCGTCTCAATACTTGGTCTTGTCCAATTCTAAATAATTTCGGCTGTTCCCAATGAAAGCATCTAGCTTGGGAAATGAATCTCTTTCTTTTCTGCTCATCCCAAGAGCCAGGAGTTTCTCCAGTGACCAAGTAATTTACGGTATCAGCATACCAAGCTGAAGTTGGTGTTACCGCCATAAGGGCTTCATCGGGAAATGTCTCGTGGATGTCTCCAGATAGAGAGTCATTAAGTGGAAGGCGAGACATGTGGTCAGGCACAACTTTTCTACTCCTTTCTTTTCATGTATCTCCAAGTCAAATTATTGAAAGTCTTGGGGTGGGTAGGACCCGTTGCTTACCGACTTTCCCTTCCTCCCCAGCTTTCTGGAGTGCATGACATGTTCTACGTGTCCAACCTCAGGAAGTATGTTGCCAATCCCAGTCACATTCTGAGCCACAAGAGCGTCGAGGTGGGGGATGACCTGACCTATCCCGAGAGACCAGTACAGATACTAGACAGAGCCGTCTGGAGTCTGAGACGGAAACAAGTACCACTGGTGAAGGTTTTATGGAGAAGCCAGCGGTACGAGGAGGCGACTTGGGAGCCTGAGGTGATGATGCAAGAGTGGTACCCGGAGCTTTTTGAGGGTATGTTTCTTCGGACCTACTTCTGTCCTCTTTAAGTTTGTTATGCATTTTTACATTCCTTTTTCCGCACCCTAGCTAGCTCAAATTTCGGGGATGAAACTTCCTTTAAGTTTGTTATGTTGAAATGACTCGTTGCCTTTTTAGTCGGATAAGACATTTGGAGTTTCGGTCTGACGTCTGTCCAGAAGTCTGGACACAAGCTCGGACGTCTGAAAGTGGGAATTTTCATATGTTCCTCTACGCTCTGCACGTGGGCGGCATGCAGAGCTTCTCTCTCCTCCACACCCCTCACCCTTTAAACCCTAAACCCATTCTATTTAAACCCTCCCTTCTCTTCTTCTCACCACCCTCACACCACTCTCCAACCACCACCACCTCCAACGTCTCCCTCTTGCGGCCGTGGCGAGGGAGAACGAGAGTGACGAGAGAGAGGGTGAGCGAGGGAGAATGAGAGGGAGAGAGGGAGAGAGAGGAAGAAGAGCGTGAAGGTCGAAGGACCTTCGAGAGCTCGGCAGAGCTCGCACGGCCGGCGATGGGCACGTGTGCGAGGAGGAGGGGCATGGGGAGGTGGCCTCCCGGCCCTCTACAGTTGCTAAAGCTGCTACGGTGCACTGCGGGTGGCGTTGCGAGGAGAGGAGCGTCGCGGAGGAGGTTTTGGTACTGGAAGTTTTCTAGTATCAGACATCTGGAGCGTCGACCAGACGTCTGGAGAGGTACTAGGACGTCTGGAGATGAAGCCAGATGTCTAAAAGCACAATATCGTACGAGGTACGTATCTTCCTACACTACTTTTCGCCATGCAGATTGTAGTACAGGAGATGTTGGGATAAAGATGTGCCTATAATTTTCGTACGTAGGTGAGGGCTTTGGGAAGGCGCACGGTGCACTTTTCCAGGTACTTTTGGACGTCTGATCGCGTCCCAGATGTTCGGAGGTACTTCCAGACGACTGGAGGCCTTGTTTGACGTCTAGAGCTGCCCCCAGATGGTCGTGGAGTGAGTTTGGACGTCTGAAGCAGTTGTAGGAAGTGCAAGGTGAGATCTGACATCTTTTAAGATGTTTGGGACTAGTCCCAGATGTCTGATTTTGGGAAGTAATCGTGTTTTTGGCCCGTTTACGACCCAAACGGAATCAGATTTCCGCAAACGAAGTACCGCTGTTTTCTACTCGAGTTTCCCTACATGTTCATGTTGAGTATCTACTATTTTGAGCTCGTCTGATGAAAATTAGTCGCTGGTATAGGTTACCAACCGATGGCGTGTTCAGGGCCCGCGGATATGACGAGATCTGAGATGCAGGCCCCCATTCCTCCCGCGGAGATGAATATGAGCATGAACCCTACGAGGAATTAGGAGTAGAACTCTTGTGTGTGAAAGGAATCTGGAATGTAGACGGGAAGTGAGCTGGCCCTTGTGTACACGGTACCAAGGAGAGCAACTGTCCCTTTTAGTGTAGAGCGGAGCTAGCTGCCCTTGGGTTGAGACCCGGGGTTAGGATTGGCCACTCTACATCGAGTCCTATTGGCCCTAGCGTACGTGGTACCGAGGCATGCTACTAGTGTAGGGAGGGAGCTAGCCACCCCACCGGGCCCGGGGTTAAGCTAACCACCCTACACCGACTTTGTTAGGCCTGCTGGGCAAACTGAGGGAGTCGGACGAGAGTACGCGGACTGTGGAGGGGCGAGACCCTTGTTTGGTTCTGAGGGGTGAGACCCCTGTTTTGAGAGGGAAAGGCCCTATACTGTTCCGTGATGTACCTTAGGCTTACCCGTTAGCAGAAATGGCTAACCACGTGCCAGTGTGGGGTAGCTACCCGTGCGCTTATCACGCGTGCCGTAGTCACCGCTACGTTGCAACAGTGACCTCGAGGTATTTGACTGGGTGTAGGACTACCGCGGGGGACTCTTTTGGCCAGGAGAGCACCACGTGTACCTTCTACTCCATGGAAAAGACTGCAATCAAGATTGTTCCCACGAGGAACAAGTAAGATTAAGAAATACTTGGATTCTTTGTGAAATAGGTGAACTAGAAATACATAAATGAGATAAATAGAAATGAGAATAAAACCTGCTTGTTGTTTTTACTGTACTTGCACATAAATAATGTAAACACCACTCTACTCAGCATTCGCTGACTCTGTCTTTTCGTAACCCTGTTCAGGACCAGGAGTTGAGCAGCCCGAGTTTTCGATTGCAGAGGGAGCTAGGCCCAGCCGAGCTCAGCTATAGTAGTTTTCTTTCCAGCTCTTTGTTACTGCTGTAGTTGTGAGTACTGGACTTTAAAATTACTGTTCTTGTTACTTTCTATTTTCTATTGTTGTTGTGGTGGCATGTACTATATTTTGAGATAGTTGCTCTACTTTCCTTTACTGTTTCATTTTTCCTTCCGCTTAGTTATTGCACGTGTGAATGTGGTTTATTTTCCTTCTTTTGGTTATTTCTTGTTGGATGACTAGGTCTTGGGATTAATCGAGGTGAGCCGTTCTCGGGTCCTGTAGGGATCCGGGAATCGGGTCGTAACATTAGGTCCTTTGGATCATTAGGTAATCCCTTAGGTACTTAGTTTCTCCATTATCTCCTCCTTCCACCTTAAGTTCTTCTTCGGGATCTTCTTTGACTTCTTCCTCGACTTCTTCTCTGGACTTCTTCTGAAGCTTTCCTCTACTTTTAGGGCCTTGAGGTGGTGTTCTTCTTCAATAGTCTTGGGCTTTGTCATTTTTGACATCTTTATGGCTACTTCTTCTCTACTCTCTTTCTTCTCCCTCTTTCTCTACTACTTCTTCTTGTTCTTCTTTCTTCTTAGTTGTAGTTGTGAACTTTTGATTAGTAGTAATATATTCATATTTGGTTTTGCATCCCTCTCTAATCTTTTTACTCTCTAGTTTGTTGTTTACATGCTTTATTATTTTGAAAATTGAAAAATAGTATGTGTGTGTTGTGTTTTATGCAATCTGCATTTCCCATATTTTTGCGGATTCACAATCTTGTCTTTTGAAATTTTTTTTGAGTATTTCACTCTTCGAAAAATCACCCAATTTTGTCAGTACACTAGGATACTAGTAGGGAGTATTTCTACAAAATTTTGGCGCAAAAACCTTTTTCAATTATTTTATTAAATTTGTGGATCAATAAGAGGTTAAAGCCAAAATAAAACTTGATTTTTTAAAGTTTGTCTAAATTCTAGGAATTTTTATACACTTTGGATTGATGCAAAATAAATTGCATCTAGTCAAGAATCTTTAAAAAAATCAATATAAATTTAGGACACATTTGCATCTAGATTAGGCACGTATCTTGCACCAGGGGTCAAAGTAACCATTTTACCTTGATCATAAAGAAAAATCCCAAAAAAGAAATAGAAAATTACCTTCAATTTTTTTTTTTAAAATTCCTACATACTTAGGATTAGTTAGGAAGCAATTTAGCCAAAAGCCTCCTTAAGATACGACCTGGACTTCCATATATTATGTTTTTAATGCAATACATGTTTAGAAATTAATTTTGAGCGATCGCATAACTTACGCAACAATGACACAATTTTACCTTAAGTGGGTTTCACGCTTCACAATCACCACTTCGAAACTCCCTCTCCAACTTGAATACTCTTGATGCCTTAAATGGAGGGAGGGAGTTCAAGAGGTTTAGGAAGTTGCAACCCCCAATGTATAATTGGGATAGAGAGCCCTCTAAGGTTGATGATTGGATTTCAAAAATATAGAAGATGTTCATGACACTACAGTTGAGGCAGAAATTCTTTGTCTCGCTCACCACCTATCGGCTTGAAGGTGTTGCAGAGCGATGGTGGACCTCGATCTTGAGGTTGAAGCTACAACTTGTATCCCAAGAAAGGTTCCTTTAGTTGTTTGAGGACTAGTACTACCCCAAAGTTTGGAGAGAGCTGAAGAAGACCACTTTCTGAGTCTTCAATAGGGCACATGACCATGGTGGAATACCAAGAAAAATACCCAGAGTTGTCCCATTTTGTGGGAGGGATGATAGTGAATGAAGGTGAACTAAAGTGGCATTTTGAGCAGGGACTGAACCCTCTTATTAAGCTACAATTGGCCACCACACAGTTTGGGACTTTGGATGAGTTGGCACAAAAGGCCATGATGGTGGAGAAACAGATAAACTAGTTTACCTAGATTGTCCAATATCTTACAGCTTTGGTCACCCTAGAGCGAAGGAATAGAAATAGGGATGAAAAGATAGGAGGTATAACCCCATGAAGTCTTCTCAGATTGCACCCCAGCTTTTACCAGCCCAAGTTTAGAACACCATGTTGAGCATGACAGAGGTTGGCAGCACACCGACACCATCTCGACAGTTCATAGCTTGGAAGTCTAAGGGAAAGCAAGGGGGCAAGAACGGGAATTGCCCAAATTGTGCAAAAATTTATCTTGAGAAATGCAAACTTCCACTTGTCTAGTATCTGTGTAAGCAGCCAAGACACTTCTAATGAAATTGTCCACTAAAGGATTTAGGATCTTCCTACCTTATGCCTTAGGCTGGGAACTAAGTCACTGGGAAAGTGTACGCTCTGATACTTCAGGATGTGCAGGCTTCAACATTGGTGGTCAAAGGTATGGTTATGATTTTTGGCCTTTTAGCACATGTTCTTTTTGATATTGGTGCAACACACTCTTTTGTGTTTGTAGAATTTGCATGCAAACTTAGATGAGAGCCAACCTATTGGAATCCACCATATCTAATAGTAGGACCCGAAGGACAAAATTTTCAAAATGTGAATTTTGGCTGATTGAAGTGACATTCTTAGGCCATGTGGTCACTCGGGATGGCATCTCTGTGGGCCTAGAAAAATTCAAGGCAGTACTGAAATGGGAGAAGTCGAAGGCAGTCACCGAAGTGTGAAGTTTCCTCGGATTGGTAGGATACTATCGAAGGTTCCTACATGACTTTTCAAAGATTGTGGTGCCACTTATTGGTTTGAAGACACCAAGTATGTATGGTTTGAGTAATGTGAAAGAAGCTTGGAGGAGTTGAAGTAGAAACTCACATCAGCATC
The DNA here is from genome assembly GCA_037157565.1 of Thalassia testudinum. Lineage (NCBI taxonomy): Eukaryota > Viridiplantae > Streptophyta > Magnoliopsida > Alismatales > Hydrocharitaceae > Thalassia > Thalassia testudinum. The sequence goes on along the minus strand of JAZHRO010000062.1, from coordinate 4,133,576 downwards.
AATCTTAGTGATTCCTGCCAACAATGGAGGATTCGTGGTGTATAGTGATGCTTCCTATTTGGCACTTGGGTGCATGTTGATGCAGAATGGACGAGTTGTGGCATATGCATCAAAAAAGCTATGCACTCATGAGAAAAATTATCCTACCATGATCTGGAACCTACTACTATCATGTTTGCTCTGAAAATTTGGAGACGTTATTTGTATGATGAGATGTTTAATATCTTCGCTGATCACAAAAGCTTAAAATAGTTATTGTCTCAGAAAGAGTTGAACATGAGATAGAAATGGTGGATGGATCTGCTCAAAGAGTATGATTGCTAGATTCTATACCAACTAGGTAGGGGCAATGTGGTTGGAAACACGTTAAGCAGAAACCCTTTGCTCATGCTAGCCATGCTAGAGGTCATGGAATGGGGCTATTTATCAGAAATCAATGGCTGCAAGCTAGAGGTGAAAAGGGTACATGTGAATACATTGAATTTCTTGAGGCAAGTGCAGTTGAGCCTAACCCACCAAATTCTTCAAGCCCAATTCAGTGACCCTAAGTGGTTAGGATTAAGGAGAAAGTACTATAAGGAAATGCCTCAAGTTTTTCCCTTCAAGTCGAAGTGCTATGGTTCTGAGGTCAATTATGTGCACCTTAAGATGAAGGTATTAAGATGGAATTGCTCTTAGATGCATATTCCACGAGGTTGACTATACATCCTAGTAGTATTAAGATGTACAAGGACTTGAAACAAGGCATTTGGTGGAAAGGGATGTAGCAAGATGTGGCAAGGTTTATGAGTCGATGTCTAGTTTATTGGTAGATCAAGGCAAAGCATAGAATCCCAATGGGATTGTTGTAGCCACTTTGAGTTTTGAAATGGAAATAGGAAAGCATTACGATGTGAAAGTCCCCTACTAACAGGAGGGGTGACGTAATAAAATTGTGGAAATAAAAATATAAAGCAATCTCACAAAAATAAGCAATTGCACAATGTACACAAAGATTTTTAGGTGGAAACCCAAACCGGGTGAAAACCACCACCTAACCCTCTCGAGTTAGGATTTTCCGATCAACCTAGTTGATCAAATCCACTAACCGAATCACTTTGAACGAGGGTGATTCAACCTCAATACAACCACGCTACAAGTACGAGGGTAGCGTTCCTCAACCCCTTCTCTCCACGAGAAGGATTTTGTCCCACGAAGGAGACGGGAATTCGCAAAGCGAATACCCAACCAAAATACAAAGATAAAATAAAACAACAGTCCTATAGAGCCAACAAAATTAAACCTAGCTTCTATAGGAAATAGGAAACTCCCCTTTGCAAGGAGTGCGTCGACGATGACGCGGTGCGTGTGCCACGCGATGGCGCCACGTCGCTCTCGTTATCAACGCCGGGAGAGCGGGTGCGCAACGGGAATGATGCTCTCAAGATGATGGAGCTTGAGCTTAGAGAGCAAGTGCTTCTTGGACACAAGAGAGTGGAAATACTTGATCTTAGTGTATTGCAAAGTGTTTCTTGTGTTTCTCTTGTTGTGTGTAGGTGTGTAAAGGCTCCCCTCAATTTATAGAGGCCTTAGGAAGGTTTTGGAAGGCTTGGAAAAGCTTCCATAGCCGTTGGGTGCAAAGCCCAAGAGAATCAGGCCGAAATCAGGACAATGATTGCATTTGACAGGGTTATCAGACGTCTAATTCTGGCATCAGACGTCTGGAAGGCCACTTTAAGACGTCTGATTTCAAGGTCAGACGTCTGATTCTGTGCGGGTTTCTCCCTGACTTGAATCAGATCTAAACAGGGTTTTTGTGCAAGTCCATCAGACGACATAGAGGACGTCTGGCACTAAGTCTGGACGTCTGGAAACCTACTTTTACCGTGGGAATTGATTTCCAAACGTTGCAACGGCTAGAAAATCTCTGCGAAGAGATTTTGGGTCAGCCGAGGCAAAACGGTCATTTATCAGACGTCTGTAAAGACCTATGGACGTCTGATAAGGCTCTAACGGTCATATACAGCCGTGTCTGCTAAGTTAGCCAACGGTCCACTATCTGGACGTCTGGCAAATCCATCAGACGTCTTCTAAGACGTCTGGTCTAAGGTCTGGACGTCTGAGTTCATCAGACAGAAAACTAAGTCCAGCCTAACAGTTATCAGACGTCTGAAACAACAGTCAGACGTCTTAAAATACTTTATCAGACGTCTGATTTTGGGATTAGACGTCTGGAAATGCTGTTTGAACCCTATATTGGTTTTCTAAGTATTCTACAGAAAACCTAAGTATCCTAGGGTTGTGCAGGTGTTCCTAGGACTACTTTTAGGGTACTTTGAGGCTCTTTAACATAATGTCTAAGGAAAATAAAGAGCAAGAAAATAAATACAAGAGATACATGAAAGGATAAAAAAGAATCTATCCTATTCTTCTTGTCTTTCATCTCCAATCTTTTGCTCCACGCGAACCTCCTCTATTTTCCGTCAAGCTCCTCCAATCCGTCCTGGATGCGAGCTCGAGTTCCGTCTAAACACGTCTTCATTTGCAATTGACCTGAAATCTAGGACTCAAATTGCAAATGTTAAATAACACGTGTTTTGTTATCATCAAAACAAATGATCGTGGTGCTCTAGCACCAACAATCTCCCCCTTTTTGATGATGACAAAACCGTAAATAATAATGCATAAAAATCCTCCCCCTTTTTGACATTATCAAAAAGGTTTGATTGATTTTATATTTCCTATTACTCCCCCTTAAAACATGCTCTTCTACAAAGGTAATGTCCTCCCCCTTTTTATAACAACAAGATAGCTATTATTTTTCTCCCCCTTACTAAAGGAAATTTAGCTAACTTGTATCTCCCCCTTAAAAATTGACAATAAGCTCATCATTTTTAACTCCCCCTATCTAAATGCTTATAAAAAGGATAGGGTTAAGAATTTTACCTCACCTACCATGGCCAATAAAATGGCCCGAATGGTGGTGGTGGATGCCACATCGGATGGGGCTCCCATCCGTAGCTTGGAGGCCCGGGCATCGGCGCCGGTCTCCAATCTGGTGGTCGACGTGCGGCGGGTCCGTCGTTTGTTCGCCGTCTCGTCGGTCTTCTTCTTCTCCTCCTTGGTCTACTCATTGGTTCTCCCAACTTAAGTTGACCAGCCTTGAGCTTGTAGGTCCAGTCCTTTATGTTGTAGTCATCCCTGAACCCTACAAAACAAGATTCTAATTTTTTCTTCGGTATCCAAGTGAGCTTGGATCCGGATTTGTTAGAAGGTCTCCTGGATGGAGATCCTTTCTCAACCTTAGGGCTATAAAACTTATCTACTTTGTTGATTAAATTGTTAGAATTTTCCCTAAGACATGCAATTTCTCTTTCTATAATTTGCATCTTAGTCTTTAAATCAAAAATTTCTAACTTTAGACTATTATTTTCCTCAATCAATTTATTATTTTCATTGATGAGGTCTTGATTTTCTAATAACAGGTTATTATCCTTAGGACTAGTCTCTATATCCTTGAGTTGTTTTTCTAACCTATCATTTTCATTTCTAAGAAAACTAAGGTTCTTTTTAATGCTTTTATTTTCTACCCTAAGTGATTTACTAATCTCAAAAATTTCATTAAAGGCTTCTTGTAAATCCAGGTTTACCTCATTGTCGGAGTCGCTTTCGCTGTCGATGTCGCTTTCTCCGATTGCCATGAAACCAAAGCAAGTGGTTTCTTCTTCTTTTTCTTCTTCTTCTTCCTCCGAGCTGGAATTCTCATGAGTGCCTTCCAACCTCCTCCATATCTCGTGGGCGGTGGTGCACTCTTGGATTTTCTCGAACTCTTCCGGACTCAATGCGCAATACAGGGCATTCATTGCCTTTGCGTTGAGTGAGAGATCTTGAATCTGCAGCTGCGAGTAGCCTGCATCCGGTCGCTCCGGGATCTCGTATGAGGCTTCGCAACGTCCCCATAGAGCGAAGTCCGTGGCTTGAAGCCACATCCTCATCCTCAGCTTCCAGCAGCTGTAGTTGTTCCCGTCAAAGTAGGGCGGACGGGTTGTGGACTGTCCCTCCGAAATCCTACTTGTGGAACAGCTTCCCTCCATGTTTAGATCCTCGCCGGTTTGTAACGCCGAAAATGCGAGACCTACTCTGATACCAAATGAAAGTCCCTACTAGGAGGGGGTGACGTAATAATTGCGGAATATAAACAATATCAAGCAATCTCACAAAAATAAGCAATTGCACAATGTACACAAAGATTTTTAGGTGGAAACCCAAACCGGGTGAAAACCACCACCTAACCCTCTCGAGTTAGGATTTTCCGATCAACCTAGTTGATCAAATCCACTAACCGAATCACTTTGAACGAGGGTGATTCAACCTCAATACAACCACGCTACAAGTACGAGGGTAGCGTTCCTCAACCCCTTCTCTCCACGAGAAGGATTTTGTCCCACGAAGGAGACGGGAATTCGCAAAGCGAATACCCAACCAAAATACAAAGATAAAATAAAACAACAGTCCTATAGAGCCAACAAAATTAAACCTAGCTTCTATAGGAAATAGGAAACTCCCCTTTGCAAGGAGTGCGTCGACGATGACGCGGTGCGTGTGCCACGCGATGGCGCCACGTCGCTCTCGTTATCAACGCCGGGAGAGCGGGTGCGCAACGGGAATGATGCTCTCAAGATGATGGAGCTTGAGCTTAGAGAGCAAGTGCTTCTTGGACACAAGAGAGTGGAAATACTTGATCTTAGTGTATTGCAAAGTGTTTCTTGTGTTTCTCTTGTTGTGTGTAGGTGTGTAAAGGCTCCCCTCAATTTATAGAGGCCTTAGGAAGGTTTTGGAAGGCTTGGAAAAGCTTCCATAGCCGTTGGGTGCAAAGCCCAAGAGAATCAGGCCGAAATCAGGACAATGATTGCATTTGACAGGGTTATCAGACGTCTAATTCTGGCATCAGACGTCTGGAAGGCCACTTTAAGACGTCTGATTTCAAGGTCAGACGTCTGATTCTGTGCGGGTTTCTCCCTGACTTGAATCAGATCTAAACAGGGTTTTTGTGCAAGTCCATCAGACGACATAGAGGACGTCTGGCACTAAGTCTGGACGTCTGGAAACCTACTTTTACCGTGGGAATTGATTTCCAAACGTTGCAACGGCTAGAAAATCTCTGCGAAGAGATTTTGGGTCAGCCGAGGCAAAACGGTCATTTATCAGACGTCTGTAAAGACCTATGGACGTCTGATAAGGCTCTAACGGTCATATACAGCCGTGTCTGCTAAGTTAGCCAACGGTCCACTATCTGGACGTCTGGCAAATCCATCAGACGTCTTCTAAGACGTCTGGTCTAAGGTCTGGACGTCTGAGTTCATCAGACAGAAAACTAAGTCCAGCCTAACAGTTATCAGACGTCTGAAACAACAGTCAGACGTCTTAAAATACTTTATCAGACGTCTGATTTTGGGATTAGACGTCTGGAAATGCTGTTTGAACCCTATATTGGTTTTCTAAGTATTCTACAGAAAACCTAAGTATCCTAGGGTTGTGCAGGTGTTCCTAGGACTACTTTTAGGGTACTTTGAGGCTCTTTAACATAATGTCTAAGGAAAATAAAGAGCAAGAAAATAAATACAAGAGATACATGAAAGGATAAAAAAGAATCTATCCTATTCTTCTTGTCTTTCATCTCCAATCTTTTGCTCCACGCGAACCTCCTCTATTTTCCGTCAAGCTCCTCCAATCCGTCCTGGATGCGAGCTCGAGTTCCGTCTAAACACGTCTTCATTTGCAATTGACCTGAAATCTAGGACTCAAATTGCAAATGTTAAATAACACGTGTTTTGTTATCATCAAAACAAATGATCGTGGTGCTCTAGCACCAACACGATGGACTTCATGATGGGATTGCCATGTAAAACGAAGGGTTGTGGTGCCATTTACGTAATTATGGACAGATTGATGAAGGTAGTCCAATTCCTTGCCATTCACACCATGACCACTCCAGCTAGCAAACTTGTATGTGCAGGAAGTTGTTTGTAGCTATGGTGTACCCAGAGAGGTCACCTCCAATCAGGATAATAGCTTCACTTCACATTTCTAGAACAACTTCCATAAGGCATTGAGGACCCAACATAATTTTAGCACCGCTTATCACCCCCATACCAATGGTTAGTCAGAGAGGACAATCTAGACCTTGGAAGATTTGTTGTGATCTTGTGTCCTGGAATGGGGAGGTAGCTGGTTGGAAGACTTGCTGCTAGTTGAATTTTCTTATAATAATAGCTACCACTCCAGTATTGGGATGGCCCTATTCGAAGCACTGTATGGAAGGAGGTACTTGTCTCCCCTAAGTTGGGCTGAGGTAGGAGTAAAATTTATACAAGGGCCAAAATTGATACAAAAGACAATTGAGGCAATAAAATTGATCAGATAAACGATGATGGCGACACAAAATTGATAAAAGAAGTATACTGATGTCAGAAGGCATGAAATAGAATTTCAAACTAGTGATAAGGTTTTCCTGAAGGTATCTCTTGTGAAGGGGATTTAGAGATTCATTGTCAAAGGGAAGTTGAAGCCTCAATTTGTGGGACCCTTTGAGATAGTGGGTTCAGTCACATACAAATTGGCTTTGCCTCCACATCTATTTCGAATCCATGTTGTATTCCACATGTGAAGCCTGAGGAAATATTTGCTAGACCTGACTCACATTTTCAATATAAAGATCTCAGTGTGGAGCCGAATCTCACTTTCAAAGAATAACTAGTTTAGATACTTGAATGAGCTACAAAGAGATCAAAGAATAAAGTGATGCCTTTAGTTAAAGTCCAATGGCACGACCGAACAAGTGAAGAGGAGACCTAAGAGCCAGAGGCTGGGATGAAAAAGCAAAACCCCTCCTTATTCTTAACTCAAGATATGTGATCAATTTTGAGGATGGCATTATCTTTAAGGGGGGTAGGGTGTGGAGCCTTACTTCTAATTATACCTTAATTAAGGGTTTATGGGAATCTCTTGGGTCACAAGATTTGGAACCTAAGGATGGTGATTAAGGATTTAGCAACTTGTGGGAAAAGAAAGCTTGAATGGGAAGGTGAAATTAGCCCTTGGGAAGGCCCTGAAAGCAAGAAAATCACATTTTTGGTAAGGTGGAGATAAAAAGATGAAAGAAGAGGGATCACCTGACAATTTACACATTCTCTCATATAAGCACCTACAGATAAACCCACCAACCACTCCCTACCTACACAACATTCTTTCCTGTTGTTCGGCAATGCAAGAGAGATGAGAAGCCCTATTTTCCCTCCCCATTACCGTGAAGAGGAAGAAGAAGGACATGAGGAGGAGCACCCACTTGGAGCTTGGAACAAAGGGAAGAGTTCCTCCATTCCGCTCAAACAAAATCCTAGTGGCAAGGTGAGATCTTGTTCTAAGATTGATGATGGGAGAAAAATCCCCATTAAAACTTTGCCAACAAACCTAATGGGCTCGATGACCCGACAGACCTAGCTACTTGGTGTTCGATCGGATCCAACTCAGTTCAAGAGCCTGATAAAAGATATTATTGACTGGAGTTGAAACGGATGACTGTTGCGCCGATGATTGCGATAATGGTCTACATTGGTTACTAGACTTGAATTCTATTAATAGCCAAATTACATGATCATGTGGGAGAGGTGAGACCCATGATCGAGAAGGATCATCCTATAGATACCTAGGATGGGTTAGCTTTTGTTTTTTATGCAATTAGAGAGAAAGAAACACAAAGTGAGTGCTAGTATTTTACTTGAACTATACTAGTGCAACTTGGGAGAGTTACTCTCCCCCCAGACGTACACCTTTTCTAGGTGGAATTGGGTCATCAGCCCTTGGTGTGATCTTTCGTGAATTTGTTTGTTTGAGTCCAGTCTCCAGATCTTGGGGGCTTGATCAATTACTTGAACTATACTAGTGAAACTTAGGAGAACCACTCTATCCCAAGACGTACACCTTTTCTAGGTATAACTGGGTCATCAACCCTTGGTGTGATATGATGTGCACACATCTAATTGGCCTAAAATGTCTATTTATGCATGTTCCTAGTGTCATAAAAGCACCATGCATTGTAAATATTGCATAATATGCACCATCATCATTTAGGTTAATTTGCACAAATTGTATAGTACTTCGCCTCTTATTGTGGTTAGGGAATAGGGTGATATTTATCTAGGCCTCGGATTGAACATCCACCATACAGATTTGATCAGGGTAACGATTGGAGTTTAACGCCTCCAAGATTGCCCTGATCAGACCTCCATAGCATCAGATACAATTCGAGGAAGATCAGAGGTAAAGGGACAAGATGGTGAAGATATGGACTTCAGACGACAAATCTAGCCAAACGGATGGGTTCGAATCAACAATCGCAGCACAATAGCACAAAAATTGATCCAATCCGATGTTCGTGGCACCACCTACAAGCATTTGAAGATGGACAACCTAGATGGTGCCATGTGGCACCATCCAAGCTACCCACAGCCACTGGCCTCCTTCATCCATGCCATCAGATCTCGACCATTGGATCAAGATCCAATGGTCAAAAGAGCGCAGGCGTAAAAGTATCTCTGCGACAATCTGTGGAGATAGCACAGTGGAGAACACCTCCACGCATAACTCAGAGGCACGCGTATGAGCCTCCATTTGAGGAATTAATTCGTTGAAGACGCCGGCACATGAAATTCAACCGCATGATCGAGATCGGGTGGTTACGGTGTGGCCACATGAGTGGATTCGACGGGTTGGATAAGAACGTCGTGCACATGCGCGCGATCATGCGCGATTTCATGAGGAGGCGTTAGCACGTTTTGAAGGCAAGATGGCGCGTGATCTGAATCGTTCATCGGTGATCCAATGGCTGAAGCGCGATGCCTCTTCAACATTGTTAAGCACAAGTGAATCAACGTTGCTTCCACGTTGTGCGATCAAGATCAGACGCTCTTCCTCTCTCCGTGCACCTTTACCGACGTTTACCTTCAGTGACGAATGCGTGTCACTAAAAGCTTGTAATTAATTTTAAAGATGTGAAGTGCCCCTTTTGCCTCCATGTCCTCAACTATAAATAGGACCTTACACCCCACATAGTTTTTCATCCCTTCCTTCTCTCAACCTCCTAAAGAACTAAGAGCAATGTTCTCAAGCTCGCTCTAGTGCTCCCAAGATACAGGAAACTCCACTAGCGTTAAAAATAAAAAATTTCCACTTCTCACCCCCTTTCACGGAGCTCTTGCCAGCCATCCTCTCGTTCCCGTTCTAGAAGCGGATCTTTTGACATCGACACCCTACCTCATCCTCGGTTATTCCAGATTCACCCTCCATCGTCCGTGTTCGTTCTCCTTCTAGGCGTCATCCGTCTGGCTCGTCGTCTAAGCATTTGTTGAGGAGGATAATTTCTTATCCCATATCTTTTTATCGCTTTCTAGTATAGATTTTCAGCTTTCTAGTTGTAGTCATTTGTGGTAATCGACATTATCATAATTATAAAGTTGTTTCTTTCTCTCTCTTGTTTATATTTCAAGTAGTTCAGCTGCCATTGTAAATGTTTCCTTTATAAAAAAATACGAAAAAATATAATTGCAGATTTAGAATTGACGTAGTCTCCCCGTATTCGATGCGGGACTCACATGAGTTTCGGTAAAACTATTTGATTAGCAGATTTTTTCACACAACTACAAGGATGAGTTTTTTACTCAATCTTTTACGCATTCAAATCTCGCTAATCATTTTGGCACCGTTGCCGGGGAGGCAACGGATCCTGATTATTTTTTACATTCCGCTCACTTGTTTGATCTTTGATAAACACTCATGAATTCATGATAAAATGCTTATTTATCATAGTTCCAAGGATTAGCATTGCATATCATGGTATAAATATTGCATAAACATCAATTGCATTGCATTTAGGATAATTGTTTATTATGTACATTAATTCTTTCATCTTACATGGCCAGGAGGCAATGTGACATCTTTACGAGCTTTGGATGAAGAACCTAACTGTATGGATGGATTTAGAGTGACGATCGTAGTTCGTCAACGTGAAAATCACCCCAATCAGAGCTTCGTAGCATCCTCTATAATGAGAAGAAGATGGACGGTCCAGATGGCGCCACGTAATGCCATTCCAGATTGCCTACGCGAACCACGACCCCCCAACTTCACGCATGATGTGATCTTAGCTGTTGGATCTCAATCCAGCGGCTAAGTGGCGCTCTACATTGCCCGGCCTTAAGCATCTCAAGGAAGGCTTCATTGTGACTGTTGGATCTTCATCCAATGGTCGAGACGCGCGACCACATCGCCCTCCACACGACAATCCATCTCCTTCGCACAATGGTAAAGCACTTGGCTTGCAAAGAAGGAGCGCGGGTTCGAGACTCGCGGACCCCCCAAATCTACAATAGGAGGCACCGGTCGCACGCACAGCCAACAACATTGCAGCAAGCGCGCACGCGCACAAGGGCGCATCACACAACCACCCGCATCGCAGCACCAATGCGTGAGTGTGCACGCGACAAGGGGCACATGATGTGCTGGCAAGCAGGGGCGAGGGTTGGCGTGGATCTTCAGCGACAGCCTGGGCGGACCTTTAATGACGCTTACAGCCATCACTAATTGCTTGTAGGTGCAAGGACAACTACGAGCGTGAGCAGTGGGGGCATGATCTTTAGCGACAGTTGCAGGGGTCTTTAGTGACACTTGCAGCTGTCACTACATCCCTTTACACGAATTTCTTCCTCTTCCTCCACTATATAAACACCCCTACACCCCCCATTCCTCTTCATCTCTACCAACTCTACTCCCACCTACTCCTAAGCTCTAGTAGCCTACCAAAGCTCCATTAGAGCTTACTCTCAAGCTCCAAAGGCCTCCTATTAGTGTAATATTCCTATTTCCCACCAAATATTCATCCTTCATCCCACCACCTTCATAGGTTGCCTTGGAGCCGTCCTCCCACCTCCATTTTGGTAAAAGATCGCCTTCGTCTCCTCACCTCCATTCCAAATCCTCGGTGAAGCATTCCTCTACTCGACGTCCTCTTACATCTCACCTCCATCGTCCTGCATCTCACCCCTTCATCCAAGCTTCCGCCAGGCACCGTCGTCCCACCGAACAGCCGATTCAGGAGATTTTCTCTCACCCCCATCTCTTTTATGCTTTCATAGATTATTAGAACAAACATTTGCGTGATATATCATAGTTGTTTCATCTCTCTTGTGATCTATCTTGCTTGCTTTTTCTATAAAAACAAAGGAAAAAAATAACAAAACCCCAAAACACCAAAAAGAAACAAAATGAAGTGCAGATTTCAAACAAAGTAAACGTCGCCTCCCTGTGTTCGACCTGGGACTCCCTTGGAGTTTTGGTTATAAATTGTATTTGATAGATGCATTTTGCGAGCTATGACGACGGGTTCTCCAAACCCCGATTTTAATTCGCAAAACACGACTCATCATAGGCAACGAAATTTACTTTCTTGTTTTCTGCGCTTCTTTGCATTTACATAGTATTAACACCGCTTGTCTCTGATCTATTGTCTTGCAGGTACCCTAGCATGGAGATCTAAGTGTGATAGACCAGAGTAAAGTGCGGGTAGAGTAATCTGTAAGTGCCCCCCACTAGTTTCATTTTGCCACATTCATAACCAAGACCTAATCTACTTAGGTGTTTGCATAACCCTAGGATAGAATTTGTTTGTCTTGTTTACCACCCTCACTCATCTCACATTCGCATATAAAAAAAAACAAAAAGATACTTTTTGTGGGACGAATCAACATTCATACTTTATACACCTACATTTTGGGTACCTAACCTGACTTGATTTTTATCTACTCAACCGGGATTTTGACCTTGGGAACCGGTACACCAATTCAACACCTAAAGGAGTAGAAATTATATTAGGTTAATCACCTTTTTGTGTGCTTTAATCGGTGGTGCATTTAGGTCGATTGATTGAATTGTCTGGACCGCGCCACCTAATCTAAAAGAAATCCATTTCGTAGCTACCCCATAGGATTCAATAATTAGGTCAAGCCAGGCACTCCATATTTCTTCTTGATTTATAAAGGAAAAACACTTGAACTTGTGATTTCAAATTTGGTTTGCCTCCTGAAAACTTGCCTGAATACACCTAATATTTGAATTCTAAAATCTACTAAGCAAGATCTGAATTTTAAAACTTACTTCATCCTTAACAATCTTGCTTGAAAACTTCTTGGTTGTGCACATACACACGCTCTCAAATAAATCATTAAGGGCCCATCACATTCCAGAAGCACCAATATCCCAAGCCTAACTAAAATTGAGTAGACGTTGGTCCTAAGAACTGGTTCGCTCGTTGGGATCCAGATTAAGATTGTTCACAATTAACTTGCTTATACTAGTCAATCGGATGTCTAGATAAGGGACGACCGAGGCTGGGGGTACACTAGGAACCGAAGGTGCAAGCTACAGGAAGAACCTTCTCCCCAGTCCCTCCTCCTAACTGGTCGGATTTCCTGGATACAAGTAGAGTAAATAGTCCATAATCTTAGGATGAATTTTGAGAGTCTGTAGACCTTTAGGCTACTCAACCTAAGGACAGGTTTGTATTTTTTATGCTGTAGGGTTTCTTCTCTTTCCCGTCCTTCCAACTTCCTTCCAGTGTATGCATGGAAGGAGGTCATTGAACCCTAGATTGGAAGGACCTTTAGACCATTCCCGGAGGCGGAGGTTGAGCTATAGTCAAGCAGAACCCATGGCTGATAAAAAACCACCTCCCCTGCCCCTGAACCAGGAGGAGCTGATTCAGAGGCAGTTGGACCAATTGCAGCTGATGCAGCAATGGTTCCAACGAATTAATGGTCAGGGAGCTCGGCCCTTGAAGGATTTCTATGATCCTTCAAACTATGGGGAATGTTCTGGTGTCATGATACCCGCCGGAGATGTAGAAATCAAGCCCCAGGTCTTAAGTTTGGTTAAACACTTCCATGGGCTTGGCTCGGATGACCCATTCCAGCACTTGGAGGAGCTGACCACTTTGGTACAGACCACCAAAGCTAGGAATGTTGATGAGGAGCAAATGATCATGAGTCTCTTTCCCCACTGTCTCAGGGACAAGGCCGCACATTGGTACCGACCCATTGCAAGGCTAATAGAAACATGGCTGCTCTTAAGTCGGCTTTCCTGAGGCAATTCTTCCTAAAAGGATGGACCAATGCCTTGCGACGGGCAATTACCACTTTTGCCCAGCGGCCGGGGGAACCATTTCATGGTGCCTGGGAGGGATTCCAGGAACTTTTGAGGAAGTGTCCACACCATGAGGTGTCAAAATGGCAACTCGTGCAGATTTTCTATCACGGGTTGGTTGAACAACTCCATAATCACGTGGACACCTCCTGTGGAGGTAATTTCCTCAATAGGGATCTAGATAGTGCATACGACCTATTTGAGGAAATGAGTGAGAACTCAATTAATCACGCCTCCATGGATGCATTTAACCAGTCCCAACAACCCAGGTCAAATGCTAATGAGATCCAGGATTCTCATTCATTTGACATGGAATTGATTTGTAATAAGCTAGATAAGATGGACTTGGTTGCTAAAAGAATGGAAGAATGAATGTCTGAGAATTCGGGAAACACATCTACACTCAATCACAGAATTCAGGATTTCATTCCTTACGAGCTCCCACGGGGTGGAAGTTTGTGAACCAACTTGAATTAGCTCAACCTATGAGCCAGGATTTCTCGGAAACTTTTGGGTTCCAAATTGGGGCCTTTGATCCCAGTTTTTTTTATCCTTCCTTCTCTCCATCCTCATCCTATGAGGATGCATATGCAGTGCAGGAGAATGCTAGATCCAACCTATATTCCAATACTTATAACTCAGGTTGGAGGAACCACCCTAACTTCTCCTAGAAAAGTTAGGGGCAACAGACCCAAACATGACCCAGCAACTATGCATCTCAAAGACCTATGGGTCAGGGTCAAGTATACAGCTAGTTAGCCTCGAGATCGGTTACTCAGTCATCTTGGAATGCCCAACAATCTGTAGGGCAGGCTGATTTAAACTGGTAGATGGTGGAAATGCAAGGGTCCATGCTTCAGCTTATGCAACAAATGAAGACATCATTAGACAACTTGCAATCTAGATTTATTGCCAACACTCGACAACTCGGGTCTCTACCATCCCAACCTGTACCCAACCCGCGCAATGTGCAAAATCAGGGTAATAGAGCCCAAGGGTACGGAAATCAAAGGGGCCCACATGCACATGCTCAGGTGGCTGAGCAGGATCCCTCTTCTTCTTCTTATAGTTACATGACCAACCAAGGCCCTCCAATATTCACTAACCCACCTCATGACCCGAACCCATATGCCTCTGCAAACTTTGTCACCTTGAGAAATGGAAAGTAGACCCAGGACCCTGAATTACCTTCTAAAAGCCAAAACCCTAGGGAGCTTGAGAGAGAGAAGGAGGAGATTGAAGAAGGCAATAAGGCCTAGGGACCAGAAATTGAAAATACCACCCACATCCCGTTCCCTGAAGCCCTATTGAAAACTAGGAAGAAGAAAACCTTAGTTAGCAATGAGGAGCTCTTGAATTTATTCAAGAGCGTAGAGATCAACATTCCGCTCCTCGTAGCTATTAAGCACATCCTGGCTTACGCTAATTTTCTGAAAGAACTATGTACCCAAAAGCGTAAGTCGAGAGAACCCACTCTGAGGAAGGTGATTCTCTCTGATTAGGCAAGTTCTGTCATCCTGCATCACCTTCCTCAAAAGAAGAAAGATCCTTGTGTCCCCTTGATTTCATGCATTATTGGGGAATACACTTTTGATAGGGCATTGTTGGATCTAGGTGCATCCATCAACTTAATCCCAACTTCTCTTTATGAGAGGTTTAGGTTAGGCGAACTTAGGCCAACCTCAGTAACGCTACAATTAGCAGACCGCTTGATCACCACACCGAAGGGCGTTATTGAGGATGTAATCGTCAAGGTCAAGGATTTCTATTTTCCCGTAGATTTCCTGGTCCTTGACATGAATGTACCTAACGATTTGAGGAACATGCCCATCATTCTGGGGCACCCATTCCTAGATACCGCCAAGGCCAACATAAACTGTGAGAGCGATAGTATGGAGATCACCTTTGGGGATAGGAAGCTAACTCTTGATATTTTTAAGGAGATAAGATGATTGAGGATTGTGGATTCATTGAGGAGCTCGAGGATCATGATTTTGAGACTTGTATGACGATCAGTACACTCGAGGACTCCACTAGCTTCAGCGAACACAACCCACAACCCTCCGTGGCAAACCTGCCACATCTTGAAGAGGCTGTTGATTTTGTTCATTCCCAGCCTCTTCCACTGGATCATCCTGATGAATCTTCATCGGCATCCTCCCTACCTTCTATACTAAACCCACCTCAGCTTGAATTGAAACTATTGCCTAAAAATTTGAAATACGAGTTCTTAAGACTTGAGAACATGCTCCCTGTGATTATTAGTGTTGATTTGACTAAAGAGAAAGAATTGAGGTTGATTAAGGTCCTTAAGAACAATAAGAAGGCAATTGGTTGGACCATCCACGACCTTAGGGGGATTGAGCTATCTTATTGTAATCACCGTATTTTTATGGAAGATGGATCCCACCCTTCTCGCAAAATGCAAAGGAGACTAAACCCGAATATGTGAGAAGTGGTCAAGAAGGAGATAATCAAGTGGTTCGATGCTAGAATTATATACCCAATCTTTGATAGTCCGTGGGTTAGCCCCGTTCAAATTGTACCCAAGAAGGCAAGAATAACCGTTACGACTAACGAAAAAGGGGAAACCTTCACTACTTGTTTAGCTTGTGCTTGGAGAGTTTGTATTGACTATAGGAAGCTGAACATAGCCACCCAAAAGGATCATTTTCCCTTGCCATTCATCGATCAAATCCTAGAAAGGTTAGCTGGGAAAAAATATTTTTGCTTCCTGGATGGTTATTCAGGATATATCCGAGTCCCTATCCATCCCAAAGACCAGGAAAAGACAACTTTCACCTGTCCCTACAGAACCTTTGCATTCTATAGAATGCCGTTCGGGCTTTGTAATGCACCCGCGACTTTTCAAAGCTGCATGCTGGCCATCTTTTCTGACATGGTGGGAGATTGTCTTTAGGTGTTCATGGATGATTTCTCTGTTTTTCGAGATTCTTTTCAGTCCTACCTAGCTAATTTGGAGTTGATCCTCCAGAGATGCATCAAGACACGACTAGTCCTTAGCTGGGAAAAGAGCCACTTTATGACTCGGGAAGGCATTGTCCTCGGTCATGTGGTCTCTAATCGAGGTATTGAGGTTGATAAGGCTAAGGTGGATGCTATCTCTAGACTTCCTCCACCTACATTTGTAAAATGGATCCGCTTTTTCCTTGGGCATGTGGGTTTTTATTAAAGATTCATCAAGGACTTCTCGAAGGTTGCTCGACCCTTGAGTAACCTTTTGGCCAAAGACATGCTGCTCGAGTTTGATGAATCATGTCGTAAGTCATTTGATTTGTTAAAAACGGCAGTCACCTATGCCTCGGCGTTGCAACCATCGGTCTAGATAGCCCCATTTGTGATTATGGCTGACGCATTTGATTATGCCGTTAGGGCTGTCTTGGGTCAGGAGATTGAGAAAAAGCCCTCTGTGATCTACTACGCTAGTAAGACTCTGGACGAGGCCTAGAGGAACTACATCATTACTGAAAAAGAATTGCTAGCTGTAGTTTTCGCTTTAGAAAAATTTAGGGCTTATCTTTTAGGTTCTCATGTAATCATTTATACTGACCACTTGGCCTTGAAACATCTCTTGGCCAAAAAGGATGCCAAGCCCTGGCTTATTCACTGGATTCTGTTACTTCAAGGACTTGATCTTGAAATTAGGGATAAAGGCAGGGCACAAAATGTAGTGGCGGATCACCACTCGAGAATCCTAACTGATTCTCCTCATCCGGATATCCTTATTTCAGACACTTTCCGGATGAGACTATCCTTACAATCTTCGTATCTGAACCCCTGGTTTGTAGATATTGTCAATTATTTGGCCGTTGGTCAAATCCCCCAAGATTGGATCAAACAACAACGGGATAGACTTGTGTCTGAGGCTAAATATTATTTTTGGGACGATCTCAAGCTGTATCACATCGGCACAGACTAGATTATTCGTCGATGCGTCCTGGAAATTGTGTTCCATAGTATACTTGAGTTCTGCCATACAATTGCGTGTGGTGGACACTTTTCCAAGAAAAAGACGGCAACAAAAATCTGGCAATCCAGATTCTATTGGCCATCATTATTTAAGGATGCCAAGGAATTCTCAAAGTAGTGTGCCCGATGCCAGACACTCGGGAACGTGGCTAAGAGAGATATGATGCCCCTAAACCCAACACTTTCCGTCGAAATTTTTGACATTTGGGGCATCGACTTCATGGGACGCTTCCCTCCATTTGGACACCTGTATATTTTGGTCTTTGTTGATTACGTGTCCAAGTGGATTAAGGCAATCTTCAACTGGACCAATGACCACAAGGTGGTCATTGATTTTGTGAAGAAGAATATCTTTAGTCGGTTCGGGATTCCTCGGGCGATTATCAGTGATGGTGGCACGCTTTCACTCATGCCCAATTTTGGAATTTACTAGGGAAATACGGAGTGCATCATCTGATTTCCACACCCTACCACCCTTAGACGAATGGACAAGTCGAGGTCTCCAATCAGGAGATCAAAAACATTTTGCAGAAAATCGTAAGGCCCGATAGGAAGGATTGGACCCAAAAGCTAGATGATGCTCTTTGGGCCTATAGTACGTCATACAAAATGCTATCAGTATGTCTCCGTTCCATCTGGTGTTTGGTAAGGCATGTCACTTACCCGTAGAGCTAGAACACCGAGCATTTTGGGCCATCAAGAAATGTAATTTTGACCTAGAGTTGGCCAGGATGATCAGGAAACTCCAACTATCTGAGTTGGAGGAGCTTAGAAATGATGCCTATGAAAATGCTAGAATCTATAAGGCAAGGACCAAAGCTCTCCATGACCAGATGATTTTACGTAAGAGCTTTGAGCTGAACCAGAAGGTTTGGCTTTTTGATTCTCGACTGAAGCTCTTCCTCGGCAAGCTTAGGTCTAAGTGGAACGACCCATTCATTATTGAGTAGATTTTCCCTAGCGGGGACGTTGAAATCTCTGACCCAAAGACGAGTAATTCCTTCAAGGTCAATGGGCAGCGTCTCAAACCCTTTGTTGACCATGTGCTCCCTGAACCTGTCTTAGACAAGGTTGCTCTTGCCTTGCCCTAACCACCGCGGGCCGATCGTCGCCTAGCTGAAGGCACTAAACTTAGCACATGTAAAGACTATTCCGAGCTGACGCACAAGGGCGCAGCGCACAGCCACCAGCATCGCAGCTCCAATGCATGAGCGTGCGTGCAACAAGGGGCGTGTGATGTGCAGGCTAGTAGGGGCAAGGGTTGGCACGAATCTTCAGCGACAGCCTGGGCAGACCTTTAGTGATGCTTATAGCCATCACTAATTGCTTGTAGGCGCAAGGACAACTGCAGGTGTGAGTGGTGGGGGTGCGACCTCCAGCGACAGCTGTAAGGGTCTTTAGTAACGCTTGTAGCTGTCATTACATCCCTCTACACGAATTTCTTCCTCTTCCCTCCACTATATAAACACCCCTACACCCCCATTCCTCTTCATCTCTACCTACTCTACTCCCACCTACTCCTAAGATCTAGTAGCCTACCAAAGCTCCATTAGAGCTTACTCTCAAGCTCCAAAGGCCTCCTATTAGTGTAATATTCTTATGTCCCACCAAATATTCATCCTTCATCCCACCACCTTCATAGGTTGCCTTGGAGCCGTCCTCCCACCTCCATTCCGGTAGAAGATCACCTCCGTCTCCTCACCTCCATTCCAGAGCCTTGGTGAAGCATTCCTCTACCCGACATCCTCTTGCATCTCACCTCTGTTGTCCTGCATCTCACCTCCTTCATCCAAGCTTTCGCTAGGCACCATCATCTCACCGAATAGTCGATTCGGGAGATTTCCTCTCACCCTCATCTCTTTTATGCTTTCATAGATAATTGTAACAAACATTTGTGTGATATATCATAGTTGTTTCATCTCTCTTGTGATCTATCTTGCTTGCTTTTTCTATAAAAACAAAATAAAAAAATAACAAAATCCCAAAACACCAAAAAGAAACAAAACAAAATGCGGATTTCAAACAAAATAAATGTCGCCTCCTTGTGTTCGACCTAGGACTCCCTTGAAGTTTCGGTTATAAATTGTATTTGATAGATGCATTTTGCAAGCTTTGACGATGGGTTCTCCAAACCCCAATTTTAATTCGCAAAACATGACTCATCAATCCCTAACCTCTCTTTTATTTCTTTTATTGTCTTGCAGGTAACCTGTTGTGTCGAAAATCGTCGTATTTAGGAAAATGTGCCATAGTATAGTGACGAAAATCGCAACAACATTTAAATTTATAAGCTTGAGAAATAGAAATATGAGTCTGAAGTCATTCGCAGGGAGCAATTTTAAGCAAATCAATTACTAATCACAATAATTAGAAACAGTGAAGTAGATAACCAAAAAGATTTGCAATATGTTTCAGAAAATGAATCTCAAAATGTGGATATCAAAGTGCAAAAAGATTGGGTTAAAAATGGCGGTTTGAACAACCAAATTTAACCTATAATTAGTCTCTAATAATATCTCAAATAAATCAACAGTAACCACAACCACTTAATGTCAATTTCCACGACAGTAGATGTATGCACAGTAACCAATAAACAAAACCTAGCTAAGGCCTCAGATGACAAGTATTAGGCTCAGATGCCTTATCTCAAGCTCAGAAGAACTGCAAGCATAGCATAATAGCATAGAGGCACAAGGGCCTCGCAAAGCCTCAGAATGGCTAAGTACTGAGTGAAGGGGAGGGCACAAATCCTGAGGCAAAACCATGCCTAGGCTCACTGATTTCATGGCAATCATAGGTCTTAAATGACCTACAGTAAGTTAGAACTTAGCATAACTTAGTGTAATCCATGCATACATGAGCATACTTTGCATCTTTCTTGCTTTATTTTAGCTATGCATCAAATAATGTTATAATGTGCTAATTAAGTGCATTGTGTGGATTGTAGGTAATGAGAAGATCTGAAGCTGGATCTGAAGATGGATATGAAGGATAAAGAGAAGCTGGAACTGTAGTAGAGCTGGACCAGAAGACTTAGTAATAAATAGTAGAAGAAATAATGTAGGGTTGAGATATGCTACTCTAGTAAGTGGAAATTAAGGTACCCTAACCCTAGTACACTACCCCTAGACCCTCCTAAGAACCTAATTAGGTTCTCACTAAGACCAATTGACTTGGATCATAGACAATTACATTTTCCTAGTCAATTGGACTCATAGAGTCCAATTGAGCTTAGATCTCAACCCACACAAATTCAATTGGACTCGATGAGAGTCCAATTGACCTAAGCTCAACTTAATGGAGTAATCTCATTCTCAATTAGGTTTTCACTCACTCAATTAAACTTATTACAAGTTTAATTGCACATCTACCTTAGTAATTAGGGTTTCTAGTCCTAATTCTATGACCTAACCTAACTCAAACCCCTAGGACCTAACCTCGACCACTAGACCACTTAGCCACACACACACACCCTCACCTAGACGAAAATACACTAAGAGTTCTCTATAACTCTTATCCAAGTGTTTTTACCTTGGTTGTTAAAAATAGCAACCAAAAGTAATTCAAATTTTTCGATCCACATTTTGTGGATCTAAAAACCACCTCCAACCTCTCTTGGCCAGCCACATAGAGCTCTCTAGTGAGATTTCCAGGGGTCTATAAAAAGGCCCCATAGGTGGCCATTTGCACCTATCTTGATTCTTGTCTCCATTTAGTATAGCTCCACCTCCATTCACCTCCACCTCCACGACCCCATCACCATGGCCACTCCACCTCCACGCCAACTCAAGATCACCCTCTCTTACCCTCTCCAAGGGTCGACCTAAGCACCATTGGCCGCCCCTCATTCTTCTCCCTACCACCTCAACCTCAAAGGCCATTAGTGACCACCTCCGATGCCCTTCTTTCTGCTAGATAAGTA
Source organism: Thalassia testudinum (assembly GCA_037157565.1). NCBI lineage: Eukaryota > Viridiplantae > Streptophyta > Magnoliopsida > Alismatales > Hydrocharitaceae > Thalassia > Thalassia testudinum. The sequence continues at coordinate 4,112,434 of JAZHRO010000062.1, read as the reverse complement.
GTAGTTCTTCATAACTTTTATCAGCTTTATTTTCCGCTAAGTAGTTTAGCTCTCTCTCCCTCCTCAATGATGCGTGTGTAATCTTCCTGTAGACCCACACATGCACTCATTTTTTGCTAGATAGTTTTATGCTTTAGGCTTTCTTGTACAAGCTTTCCTCAAGCTTCGCTTTGTAGCAACCATTCTGGACTCAATGGAAATCATCCTTCTATATATAAATGTGTGTGCTGCAAAATCACCATGAGCTTCCTTGCCATATTTTCTTGTGATTAAAGTTTCCTGTTTTAATTTCTGCATCTTTGGCAACAATATGTCGTGCATAAATACCTAAATATTATTATAAATCGACATGCATTTTTAAGCAAGTAGAGAGAGAGAGAGATCGAAATCAGATTTCGTATTTCCAAAATGCCTCTCTGAGTTCGACCGGGACTCACCATCTCATTATTACAAATATTTTTGTTTTGATAGGATTTCGCACTATACTACATCATAATGACAAATTTCATTTTCAAAAATGTGAAATCCTATCGAATACTCAGTCTTGAGCACGCGCTCACGTGTGCATGTGAGCAAGCATGTGTGTGTGCGTGTGTATGGGGTAGGGGACCCTAACCCCAGTGTTCATGGCTAATAAGGCCTCTGCATGAAAACGTTTTATACGTTGTTGGCAACTGATGTAAACACATCCATTTAGGTTAAAATATCTATTTATGCATGTTCCTAGGCTTAGATTTGCATTCCATATTGTAAATATTGCATAGCATGCATCATTCTGCATTTAGAGTAGTTGTGTATATTTTAGGTTAATTGCATCTTTTTGTGGTCAGGAGAGGAGATTTATTTTGGAGCCTCAGATTGACGATCCAACTGTACGGATTTGATCAGGACGACGATCGGAATCCAACGCCTCCGAAATCGCCTTGATCGGAGTCCTGTAGCACCATATGCAGTTCGAGGAAGATCAACGGCCAAGGGACTACGTGACATAATTTGAAGCTTCAAATGACAAATCCAACTGCGCGGATGGATTCGAATCAATGATCGCAGCCCAAAGGTGTGAAAATCGACTCGATCCGACCTCTGTAGCAGCCCCTACAACGAAAAGGAGATGGGTGACCCATATTGTGCCACATGGTGCAACCTAGGCCTCCCATGCGCATGCACGCACACAGTAGCGTGGAGGCACACGCGCAGTAGCAGTAGCGCACATGGGTGCATAGCGAGAGATGTGCGACACGGGCGTGTGGAGCGCGTGCCACCGTAGCAGTAGTGTGGGTGCGTAGGCTATCTTTAGCAACATTTGCGGTGGATCTTCAGCGATGTTTATGACCGTCACTAAATGTCCTGTATATGAATTTGATTCTCTCCACTATAAAAGGACCCCTACCCCTCCCATTTATCTTCATCTATTCCTTTCTTCCTCTCACCACCTCCAAGGATCTAGAGAGAGCTTGTCCCAATCTCGGGATTCTCCTCTAGAGTAGAAAGCCAAATATTTTTTCCACCTCTCATCCCCATTCATGGAGCATCCTGTGGCCATCCTCTTACCACCCTTTGGGAAGAAGATCCTCGCTGCAATGCCGTCCTGCCCAACCTTTGTACTCCAGCTCCGTCCTCCTTCTTCCTGCTCCTCACCACCGTCCTCCAGGCGATGTTAGAGCAAGTCATCCTCCAAGCAACCGTCGAGGGGGATTCTCTCACCTCTTTCTATCTTTTTTGCTTTCGTAGTTGTAAAAAATATTTATTCATAAATAGATGATTGTTCTTCTCTCTCTCTCTCTCTTTCCTTCATATTTTGCAAGTAGATTAGTTAGATAAGCAATTATCGATCTGATCTCTTGCTTTCTAAACAATTCCAAAAAAAAATTATAAAAGATAAAAAATGAAAAAAAAAATAAATAAAAGTGAAACGAGGACTTTTCAAAACCAAACATTCGCCTCCCTATGTTCTATCCGAGACTCACTTTTCAAGTTTCGGTTATAAATTTTATCTGATAGACACGTTTTGTGAGCTACGATGATGGGTTCCTCCAAACCCCAATTCTACCATGTGAAACACACCAATCAGCAACCCTTCCACTCACGAGGTGGGACTAAATGTCCCCTTCTTTTCCTTCATGTGGTTGCGTGAGATTTCCTTCCAAATCGAAGCAGTAGCTAGGGCTATCTTCTCTAGTTGAGGCCCTAGGAACCTTCACAGTGGTATTTCGCTCCAGTTGAGGGTGGCAGTGGTGGTGATTAACGGTCGACGTGTGGTGGAGGATGGTGGTGACGGGGCTACTCCGATGAGGGTACTTGAAAACATGGACACGATCGATGGGGCCCAATTAAGCACATGGGAAGCTTTGTCGTGCTGAGGCGAAGCTAACGGTGTGGGTGATTGGGTGGTTGGTGAAGTGTAGTGATAGGATGGTGGCAGTTAGGGCGGTGGATGGAGTGTTTGTCCGGTGGGGTGGAGTGGTTGAAGCTTCTAATTCGTAGAGGGTTTTGATCGATGAGTGATGGGGAAGCTTCTGGTGGTGGCGGTTGGGTATGTGGTGGTTAGTAGCGAGTGCACGGCCTCGCTGGAGGCACGACCGACGTCAGAGAAGATGAAGGGGGATGTAAGTGAACAACAGTTGAATTGTGGTTTGAAGGGCCTAAAGCTAAGCTAGGGAGAGAGACAGAGTGAGGAGACCTAATTACAGATGAAGGGGAGGGGTGATTCATGTTGGCTTTGATTGACTGGCGCCGAAGGAGGTGAAGTCTCCAGTGATGAGGATGGCAAGGAAAGGGTTGGAGAACTTATGCTGTGACTGATGAGAAGTAGATGAGGTCAGGGAAGATTGTGGGCCTTTCAATTTAGCTGTTGGCAAGCATAAATATGGAATCGAGGAGGCATGCCAGAGCCATGGTTGGAGACGACCGGAGAGAGGAGAGGAAGACTTTTCTCGTCCTAAACCAGGCTAGCGAATACGTTGGGAGGATCTAAGACTTAAATAGAGCTCGAAATTGGGCTCAAATTGAGAGAAATCCCAAGTTTGACTCATGGTTTAAGCAAGTCTTGATTCCATGAAATCAGAGCTTTGCCTGAGCTCTAGGAATCAGTTTGGGGTCCCTGAGGTGATTCAATTGGTAGGGGATCTTTTGAAGATTGTTTCTTCCAAATTTGGAAGGGTTTGGTTGAGGAATCAAGGAGATCTCCAAGTTTGAAGGTCGGCACCTTTGGGTTTCACACCTCTAATGGCGGCAAGGACCTGTTTGAAGAAAATGATGAGAAGTTAGGGACCCAAACGTAGTAAACTTGAAAGTTGAGGGACTAATTGTGAGAAATAGAGATCTTAGGGACTAAATTGCAAACTAGGTCAAGATGGACTCTGATTGGGCCCAAATCTTGGTGTTAACCTAATTTGGACCCAAGGAATCGAATGGTGAACTTGGATTTGAGTTTTGACCATGTTTGACTCAATTTTCACATAAGCCTAAATCAAGGCAAAATCTCATCTGAAACTCTATTCTAGGTCAAAATGAGTTCAGATGGTAAAACCAAGGATACCAAACCTCTTAGAATATTTTTTTATGAATTTTAGGAGGTTTAGATTAATTTTATCTTGACCAGAACCTCTTCAATTTAAGCGGGTCGATAATTAGGGTTTTGGTGTTATTTTCGCCCTCGAAATGCATGAAATCCCATTTTTGTCAATGTCGACGCACTTTTTGGACTTTCATGCTCATTTGACCTTCAATTAACCCCTAAGTGATCCCATGGTTACTCTGCACTTGTGATGCGATGTTAAAACTACAAAATTAACCCTATTTATTGTTTTCTTCTCAAAATGGATTAGAGTGGAATTATGGTTCTCAGGCGATCATTCAGGAGCATTTATCTTTTGACTTCAACTAATTCAAGTTAGTTATAGCGAATGATGGTGTTACCATCATACCTCAACGAGGAATCTTCAAGCGGTAGAAAGGAGTAAAGTGCAGTTGAAAACCACTGTAAGTGCTCTCCCAATCTTTCCCCCTCCATAGCTTTCATTTCATCGCCTTAATTCAAACCCTAATTAACCTAGGTGCTCTCATAAACCCTAAGCTTAGTTTGGTTGTTTGGTTGCCACGTCGACCTACCTCACCCTTCGTTTATAAAAAAAGATCTAAAAAAATCTTATTTAATACACAACACATACACCCACTAAGGTACGCAACCTCTTCTGATTTTTCTCACTCAACCGCAACCCGATCTTTGAAACTGATACACTTATCAACACATAATTGAGTAGAAATCAAATCAGGTAACCACTTATGTGCTTAATTCAATGGTGCATCAAGGCTAGTTGCTTGAGTTGTTTGGGTCGCGCCACTTCATCTAAAGACAACTCATCAAGTAGCTTGCTCATTAGGGTTAACATTTAAGGTTAAGTACCAGGTACTCCACCTTATTTTGATTTCAAAGGAAAACATTTTCACTCATGGTTGCAAATCTTGGTGTGCCTCCTGAACTTGAATCAACCTTAATTCAGACCCTAAAAGCTACTTAAGTAAAGGTTTGAACTCTAAAATCCAGTCATCCAAAGAATCTTGCTTGAAAACCCTAGTTGTGCAATTAATCATTAAGGACACAACCCATTTTAAGAGCCCATCACGTTCTAAAAGCACTACTATCCCAAGCCTAATCTAAAATTGAGTAGACGTTGGCCCTAGGACACATCAGTTCGTTTCAAGGTATTTTTCAAACTATGGTGTGAATTTGTGATGTCTGCTTTCTCCAGAAGGTGCTAAGTTGGGGGGCTTGATTGTTAAATGACTTAAGCAGGCAGGGGTTTGGCATAATTAGCGACCTTCGGGACATGCACCCCCTGCTTCACCAGCCCAACTTAACTAGCTTCTGGATTAAGCACAACACAAAATTCATGTTGTGGTTTGTATTTATCTTGAAACCTAGGTTCTTAAGATACCAAACTTAAGGACAGGCTTGTAATGTTGTGTTGCAAGGTTCTATTCTCCAGTCCTTCTGACCCCTTCCTAGTTTATGCTTGGAAGGAGGTCATTGAATCCCCGCTTGGAAGGACCATTAGACTATTCTAGGAGGAGTAGGTTGAATTTTAGTCAAGTAGATCCCATGGTTGATCAACCACCTCCTCCACCTCCAAATCAGCACTAGATGCTGCAAAGGCAGCTGGAACAATTGCAACAAATGCAAGAATGGTTCCAACGAATGAATGGTCAGGGTGCTCAACCCTTGAAGGATTTTTATGATCCTTCGAATTATGGAGAATGTCCCGGTGTCCAGATTCCAACTGGTGACATGGAAATCAAGCCTCAGGTTTTAAGCCTGATCAAACATTTTCATGGGCTTGGCTCTGAAGACCCATTTCAGCATTTGGAGGACTTGACCACTTTGGTCCAGACCACTAAAGCATAAAATGTGGATGAGGAGCAGATGATCATGAGGCTTTTCCCCCACTCTCTTAGAGATAAGGTTGCACATTGGTACCAGACTATTGGAAGGCCGATGGCTACTTGGAATGATCTTAAATCGACCTTCCTAAAGAAATTCTTCCTAGTCAAGCATACCAATGCATTGCGATGGGCGATTACTACTTTTGTCCGGTAGCCGGGGGAATTGCTTCCCGGTGCCTGGGAGTGATTCCAGGATCTGTTGCAGAAGTGTCCACACCACGAGGTACCAAAATGGCAACTCGTACACATCTTTTATCACGGGTTGATTGAACAACTCCATAATATCAACTGTGAAAGTGGTAGTATGGAGATCGCCTTCGGGGACAGAAAATCGAAACTTGATATTTTCATTAGCATGAACCTGAACCACAGCCTTCTGTGGTAGACCTGCCACATTTTGAAGAGGTTATTGATTTTATTCATTCATAACCTCTTCCACTGGATCATCCTGATAAATCTTCATTAGCATCCTTCTTACCTTCTGTTATCAGCCCGCCCTAGCTAGAACTTAAACCATTGTCAGAAAGTCTGAAATACGAGTTCTTGGGACCCAAGAAGATGCTCCCTGTGATTATTAATGCAAAATTGACTAAGGAGCAAGAATCAAAATTGATTAGGGTCCTAAAGGCAGATAAGGAAGCAATTGGTTGAACCATTTGTGATCTTAGGGGGATCGAGCCATCTTATTATAATCATCAAATTTTTATGGAAGATGGATCCCATCCTTCTCGCCAGATTCATAGGAGACTGAACCCCAATATACGAGAAGTGGTCAAGAAAGAAATCGTTAAGTGGCTTGACGTAGGTATCATATACCTGATCTCGGATAGTCCCTAGGTGAGTCTCATGCAAATTGTTCCTAAGAAAGTCGGGATTACCATTGTGACTGACAAGAAAGGTGAATCTATCACAACCCATTTAGCTTCCTCTTGGAGAGTCTGTATTGATTATAGGAAGCTAAACACAGCCACGGAAAATGATCATTTCCCTTTTCCCTTCATCGACCAAATTCTTGAAAGGTTAGCTGGGCAAAAGTATTTCTGTTTCTTGGACGGTTATTTGGGATATAACCAAGTCCCTATTCATCTCGAGGACCAGGAATAGACAACTTTCACCTATCCCTATGGAACCTTTGCATTCTATAGAATGCCATTTGGGCTTTGCATTGCACCTGTGACTTTTCAAAGGTGCATGCTAGCCATTTTCTCAGACGTGCTGGGAGATTGTACGAAAGTATTCATGAATGATTTCTCCATTTTCGGAGAATCATTTGCATCTTGCCTAGCTAAACTAGAATTGATCCTTAAGAGATGCATCAAAACATGGTTGGTCCTTAATTGGGAGAAGAGTCACTTCATGACATAGGAAGGCACCATCTCGAGTCATGTAGTCTCTAATCAAGGAATTGAAGTTGATAAGGCTAAGGTGGATGCTATCTCCAAACTTCCTCCACCCACATCTGTTAAACAAATTCAATCATTCCTTAGTCATGTGGGTTTTTATAGGAGGTTCATCAAGGACTTTTCTAAGGTTTCTCAGCCTTTGAGCAACCTTCTAGCCAAAGACACACCGTTTGATTTTGATGAATCATGTCACAAGGCATTTTATTTACTCAAAACAGTAGTCACTTTTGTTCCGGTGTTGCAACCACTAGTCTGGACAACCCCATTTGAGATCATGACCAACTCTTATGATTACACGATTGGGGCTATTTTAGGTTAGAAAATTGACAGAAAGCCCTCTGTCATTTACTACGCTAGCAAAACTTTGGATGAGGCCCAGAGGAAGTACATAGCTACAAAAAAGGAATTGAAGGATGCCAAACCCCAACTCATTCGATGGATTATTTTACTTCAAGAATTCAATCTTGAAATTATAGATAAATCCGGGGCACAAAATGTAGTGGCGGATCATCCTTCAAGAATCCTAATTGATTCTTCTCGTCTGAATATTTCGATTACTGACACCTTTCTAGACGAGACTATTCTTATAGTTTCAGGTGTCCAAAACCCCTGGTTTGCGGACATCGTTAACTATTTGGCTGTTGGTAAATCCCCTAGGATTGGGCCAAGCAGCAATGTGATAGACTTATATCAGAGGCCAAATATTACTTTTGGGATGACTCCAAACTGTATCACATTGTCTCTAATGAAATTATTCGCCAATGTGTTCCAGAGAATGAGTTCCAAAGCATACTTGAGTTCTGCCATGCATTTGCATGTGGCAGATATTTCTTCGGGAAAAAGATGGCTGCGAAGATTTTGCAATCTGGATTTTATTGGCCGTCTTTATTCAAGGATGCCCAGGAGTTCTCGAGGTCATGTTTCCGATGCCAAGCAGTCAAGAGAATAGCTAAGAGAGATATGATGCTTTTAAACCCGATTCTTCTCATCGAAATCTTCGACATTTGGGGCATCAATTTCATGGGACCCTTCCTCCCTTCATTTGGACACCAGTACATTGTTGTAGCTGTTGACTAGGTGTCCAAGTGGATTGAGGCTATTCCCACCCGAACCAATGACCACATGGTGGTCATCGATTTTGTGAAGAAGAATATCTTTAGTCAGTTCGGGATCCCGAGGGCTATCATCAATGATGGTGGTACCCATTTTACAAATGCCAAGTTATGTAATTTATTGAAAAAATACGAGGTGAATCATAGGATTTCCACACCTTACTACCACCAGATGAACGGACAGGCCGAGGTCTCCAATCAGGAGATCAAGAACATCTTACAGAAAATGGTTAGGCCTGATAGGAAAGACTGGACTCAAAAGCTCCATGATGCTCTTTAGGCTTACCGTACGACATACAAGACGCCTATCGGCATGTCATCTTTCGTCTGGTGTATGGTAAGGCATGCCATTTACCCATAAAGATTGAACATTGGGCATTCTAGGCAATTAAGAAATGCAATTTGGACCTTAGTTTAGCCAGAATGACCAAGAAACTCCAACTATCTGAGTTGGAGCTTAGAAATGATGCATATAAGAATGCTAAGATCTATAAGGCTAGGACCAAAGCACTTCATGACCAGCTGATTTGACGCAAGAGTTTTGAGCTGAACCAGAAGACTTGGCTCTTTGATTCTCGACTTAAGCTCTTTTCCGGTAAGCTTAGGTCGAAATGGAACAACCCATTCATCATTGATCGGATATTCCCAAATAGGGCCGTTGAGATTTCTGACCTAAAGATGGGTAACTCTTTCAAGGTCAACGAACAACGTCTAAAACCTTATGTTGACCTCATTATCCTAGAACCCGTCTTAGACAAGGTTGCTTTTACCATGATCTGACTTCTTTGGCTGGACCCTGCCTAGCTGATGGCACTAAACTCAGCATTAGTATCGTTTAACTCAAAGCTAACCAGAGCATCATAGAATACAGGTGATATTTTCTTCATTCTACTCTTTTCTCATGCCTTTTATTTCCAATGAAGACATTGCATAAGCTAGGAATGGGGGGGGGGGGGTGGATTTATTTCTGAATCATATTGTTAGCTCTGTGGATTTCTTGTGAATTTCCCTTAATTTTCTTTTTATTAAAAAAAAAATTTAATTAGGGAAAGAGAACTTGGGCATTAGAAATTTGTCAACTTTAGGAAATGATACAATAAGACGTGAACACTTAGACTCTAGGTCTTCGGGCTTAATTAGCCCGGGTGTCCACTAAAATGTGGACTTGATTCTCGAGTCCTCGCCATTCGAAAATTTTATTTCTAATTGGTTAAATAAGTTGGGGTGATAAGTACATGACTTATCAACCTGCCCTTTGATTTGAGGGGAGTTATAGTTTAAGCATCTGCACATTATTTGCACTGACTCATTTTTCAGCAGTTTTAATGAAAATTGGGTAGCTAATGAACCTTCTAGGGTGGTATGGCTAGCAAGTTGTCGAGGGCAATAGTCCATTGGCCGGTTGTTCAGATTCTAGCCACACGACCATTCTCTTTCTGTTGCCTTTAGGTAAATCTTAGATCAAGGAAGCCGCCTACTCAAAAACAAAAGATAAGAAATAGAAAAGAAGAAAAAGTAAATAAGCCACACTGCACCGCACGAGTATGGTTGGCAAGTTGTGGGTAACAGCCCATTGGCCGGTTGTCCAGAATCTAGCTCACAAAATGCAAATTTAATTCCAAACACTTAGGAAGAAGTGGGGAAGTAGAATAAGTCGGGGAGATATACATTGAGTTTGCCCTTGTGTTGGCCATATAAAAATAAAAAGTAGGGAGAAAGCTACCGGTCGGATAGATACACCTTTAGGCAGAATTTCTTTTCAAGGTCACCTAAGGGCATAGAAACCTGAAGTCTGTTATGATTGCTGATTAGTGAGTGTATCACAGTCACAAAAAGATGCTTAGAACTTAGAGTTCTTTTCGAGTCTTAGGTGGGTTGGGTAGCCATAGAAAGTTACCTCGAAACTTTAAGCTAAAAAATCTAAAAAAATTAGAAAAGAAGAAAAAGAAAGAAAAAAAAAGTATTTGCTTTTGAATAAGGTGAGGGCTTGCGCGATTTGCATTTTGGCAGACACTCGGGCATTGTTGAGTCTCTGTAATCCAGGTCTTTAGTAGAAATTTCTTAGTGTTGAGAAATAACTATTGCCTAAGTAATTTGATTCTAATTCTTTTATAAATAGCATGTAGTGCTGCTAAGAACTAGCAAAATGTAGGCATGGGGTTGTGATGTACACACATCTAATTGGCCTAAAATGTCTATTTATGCATGTTCCTAGTGTCATAGAAGCATCATGGATTATAAATATTGCATAACATGCATTATCATGCATTTAGATTAATTTATACACATTGTATAGTAATTCGCCTCTTATTATGTTCAGAGGATAAGGAGATATTTATCTAGGTCTTGGATTGAAGATACAACCATACGAATCTGATTAGGACAAATATCGGAGTCCAACGCCTCCACGATTGCCTTGATCGGACCTCCCTAGCATCAAATGCAATTCGAGGAAGATTAGAGGCAAAGGGGCAAGGTGGTGAAAATCTGGACTTCAGACGACAAATCCACCCACACGGATGGGTTTGAATCGACAATCATAGGCCAATGACGAAAATCGACCCAATCTGATGTTCGTGGTGCCACCTACAAGCATTTGAAGATGGACAACCTAGATGGCGCTACGTGGCACCATCCAAGCCGCCCACAGCCACTGGCCTCCTTCATCTGCGCCATTAGATCTCGATCATCGAATTAAGATCCAATGGTCGAGGGAGCATATTCGTAAGAGCATCTTCATGACAATCTGCGGAGATAGCACAGTGGAGAACGCTCCACATGCAACTCAGAGGCACGTGTTTGAGCCTCCGTTCGCAGAATTAATCAGCTGAAGACGTCGACACAGGAGATTTGATCGCGCGATTGAAATCGGGCGGTCATGTGTAGCCATGTGGGTGAATTCGACGCATTGGATAAGAGTGTCGTGCAAACGCATGCGATCACACAAGATCGCACTTGGAGGCGTTAGCGCGTTCTGAAGGCGAGATAGCGCATGATTTGAACCGTTCATCGTCGATCCAACGGTTGAAGCGCAGCGCCTCTTCAATGCTAGTAACACATGTGCGAATTGATGCCGCTTCCACACTGTGCGATCAAGATTGGACACTCCTTCTCTCTCCGTGCAGCTTCACCATCATTTACCTTTAGTGACGAATGCGTGTCACTAAAAGATTGTATTTAATTTTAAAGATGTGAAGTGCCCCTTTTGCTACCATGTCATCAAATATAAATAGGACCCTGTGCCCCACATATTTCTTCATCCCTTTCTTCTCTTAACCTCCCAAAGAGCTAAGAGTAATGTTCTCAAGCTCGCTCTAGTGCTTCCAAACTATGGGAAGTTCCGCTAGAGTTAAAAATCAAAATTTTTTACTTCTCACCCCCTTTCATAGGGCTCTCGCCAGCCGTCCTCTCGCCCCCATTCTGAAAGCGGATCCCGCGACATCGACGCCCTGTCTCATCCCTAGTTCTTCCAAATTCGCCTTCTGTCCTCTATCTTCACTCTCCTTCCAAGAGTCGTCCGTCCAACTCGTCATCCAAGCATTCGTCGAGAAGGATAATTTCTCATCCCATATCATTTTATTGCTTTCTAGTATAGTTTTTCAACTTTCTAGTTGTAGCCATTAGTTGTAATCGACATTATCATAATTATAAAGTTGTTTCTCTCTCTCTCTCTCTTGTTTATATTTCAAGTAGTTTAGTTGCCATTGTGAACGTTTCCTTTATAAAAAAAATACAAAAAATATAATTGCGGATTTAGAATTGGCGTAGCCTCATTATGTTTGACACAGGACTCACACAAGTTTCAATAAAATTATCTGATTAGCAGATGACAAGTCCATTTTTACGCATTTTAAAATTGTCGGAAATTGTAATGTAGTCGCGTTAAACCCTTGATCAAAATATTTAATTGTTTAAGAAACTCGCGTAGATTTTATTCTTTTTAGAACTTGAGTCCCAGTCATTCGTCTCTGGGAGTTCTGAAAATGAATCGAGATTTGGATCCACTTTTCTAACCTAAATCTAACCTAGCCTAATATTTTTATTTTTTTATGTTTTTTTTATTTTTATTTTGAGACACAAAATGGAATTGTTGAATGCGGATGACTACACGTTCGCAATTGGATTTGAAAACTCATCGTTGTAGTTTGAGTCGCGAAGAAATCCATTCAACAAATAAAATTTATACCAAAAAATCTGTAAAGAAATTTCAGGTCAAACACAGGGAGGCTGCGTCGATCTCAAAATCCGTAGTTATATTTTTTTTGTATTTTTGTTTAAAGGGCGAAATAATCACAATGGAAGTAATATAAACAATAAGAGAGAGAGAGAAAGAACAATCACTTGATATTGAATAATGTTTTTACAACTAAGAAAGTGAAAAATGATTACACTAGAAATCGGGAAATTGTTATAACTAGTAAGCAGGAAAATTCTACTCTAAAAAGAGGAAAAAGAAGGGAGAGAGAAGTTATCTTCCTTGACGATAGCTTGGAGGATGAGTCGGACGAGACAACGCCTGGAAGACGAGGAATGGAGCAGGAAGAAGGAGGAAGAAGCAGGAGGAACGGGAACGAAGCAACACGTCGTCGTCGTTGCGGGATCCGCTTCCGGAACGAGGGCGAAAACTTGGTTTTAGCTCTTGAGGAGCATCCTGCGTGTGGGACAAGCTTCTCTTAAGCTTTGGAGAGGGAGAGAGAAGGAAGAGATGAGAAATTCGTATGGTAGGGGTCTCCTTTTATAGTTTCAAGGAGTGGGGACATTTTGGTCATTACAACATTAAAAACATTAATTTAGGACATTTGGTGATGGATAAATCCATCACTAAAGGTCTGAATGTGGCCGACATGCACAATCCCCCTCGCCTTCACTGCCTCAGCGCCTACGCACGACCGCACATGCTCAGCCATCCGATCAACAGATCGGACGGCTTAAACTGCTCCTTGCCAGCGCCGCGCGCTTGCCTGTGATTGGGCATTCGCACTGCGCGTTTGATAGTGCGTGGGTGCTATCGACTGATCCGTGCCGCTCGATGCGAATCACACGGCCCCGATTGTGTGCTCGCGCGCTCGCTTGTCTTGATTTGGAGGTCGGGCAGGATTCGAATGCATGCCTAGCAGAATTCGTAGGGCGTTGGACCAACGTGCTGCGAGGGCATCTTTGCCTCGTTTAGGAATTAGGCATGCGCGATCTGCGACCGCTGGATGGAGATCCAATGGCCTAGATCACCCACGCCTTTGCCTTCAGACATTGAACGGATGGGGGCGACTGGTGCTGGGCGGCTATGATGATGCCACGTGGCACCATCTAAGCCGTCCATCTTCTGAGTGTTGTAAATGGTGCCACGGGTGTCGGATTGGACCAATTTTTGCATCGTTAGGCTGTGATCATCGATTTGAACCCATCCGTGTGATCGGATTTGTCATCTGAGGTGCGGATTAACACCATCTTGGCCCTTGATCTTTAGGGTTCCTCGGTCTCTATCTGGTGCTATGGACGTCCGATTAGGGTGATCTTGGAGTCGTTGAACTCCAATCATCGCCCTGATCAGATCTGTACAGTTGGATCTTCGATCTGAGGCCCCGATAAAAAGTCACCCTGTCCCTGACCATAAAAGGAGATAATTACTATACAATTTATACAACTTGACCTAAATGCATGATTATGCTTGTTATGCAATATTTACAATGTATAATGCTAATGTGACACTAAGAACATGCATTAATAGACATTTTAGGTTAATCAGATATATGCACATGACACCCCCATGCCTATCTTTTGTTAGTCCCTAGCAAAAACTACATGCTATTTATAAAGAAGTTAGGTTGGATTACTCGGGGACAAATCATTTTCAACATTAAGAAATTTTTACTTAGGACCTAAACTTTCTAAGACACAATAGCGCTCGGATATCTGCCAAAATGCAAACCACCTCAAGCCCTCGCCTTATTCAAAGAAAGATCTCTTTTTTTTTCTCTTTTTCTTCTTTTCTAATTTTTTTGAGTTTTTGAGTTCAGGGTTACAGAGCGGCTTTCTACGGCCACTCAACCCGCCCAAGATTTGATGAGAACCCTAAGTTCTAAGCATCTTTTTGTGAATGTGGTAGACTCATTGATCGGCAATCAGAACGGACTTTAGGTTTCTACGCCCCTAGGTGACCTTAAAAAGCGAGTTCTGCCTAAAGGTGTATCTTTACGACCGGTAGCTTTCTCCCTGCTTTTATTTTTTATGAGGTCAACATAAGGGTGAATCCAGTGTATATCTCCTCGGATTATTCTACTTCTCCGCTTCTTCCTAAGTTTTTTGGGAATTTTTAGTGCATTTCTTGAGTTGGGTTCTGGACAACCAGTCGATGAGCTGTTACCACCAACAACTTGCCAGCCATACTCATGCAGCGAAGTGTGGCTTTTTTTATTTCTTTTCTCATTTTTCATTTTCTTTTTCTTTTCTTTTTGACTTTCTTTTTCTTTTTAAGTAGGTGGATTCCCTGGTCTAAGATTTACCTAAAGGCAACAAGAAAAGAGTGGTCCAGTGACTGGGCTCTAGACAACCTACCTATGGGCTGTTACCCATGATAACTTGCCAGCTATATCACCTTAGAAGGTTCATTAGCTATCCAATTTTTATTAAAATCGCCGAACAACGAGTCAGTGGCGAATAGTGTGTAGATGCTTAGACTTAAAGTTTCCTCAAATCATAGGGCGGGTTGATAAGTCATGCACTTATTACCCAAACTTATTTAATTAAATTAAAATAGAATTCAAGATGGTGAGGACTTGATAACAAATCCACATTTTAGTGGATACCCTAGCTGATTAAGCCCAAAGACCTGAAGGGTCTTAGTGTTCAGATCCTACTGTAATATTTCCTAAGATTAAAAGGTCCTAATGTCCATGTATTCCTTCCTAATTCAATTTTTTTTATGTATATAAGAAAATGGGTAGAATTTACAAAAATTCCACAAAGCTGACAAAATGATTAAGAAATGCACCCTCCCATGCCTAGCTGATGCAATGTCCACATTGAGAATAAAAGACATGAAAGGAAGGGTAGAATGCAGAAGATATCACTTGAATATGAAGCTTGGGTCAGCTCTGAGTTAGACTGTATAACTGTTGAGTTTAATGCTGTTAGCTAGGTGAAGTCCAACCAAAGAAGTCAAAACATGACTAGAGAAACCGTGTCTGAGATGGGTTCTGGAATAGTACGGTCAATAACAAGCTTCAGATGTTGACCGTTGACTTTGAATGAATTACTCGCCCTTAGGTCTGAGTTCTAAAGAGCCCTATTTGGAAATATCTGATCGATAATGAATGGGCCATTCCATTTCGACCTAAGTTTGCCGGGAAAGAGCTTAAGTCGAGAATTGAAGAGCCAGACCTTCTAGTTCGCTTCAAAGCTCTTGCGGGAAATCAATTGGTCATGAAGAGCTTTGGTCTAAGCCTTGTAGATCTTGGCATTCTCATACGCAACATTTCTAAGCTCCTCCAACTCAGATAGTTGGAGTTTCTTGGTCTTCCCGGTTAAACTTAGATCTAGATTGCACTGCTTGATTGCCGAGAATGCCCTATGTTCAATTTCTACGGGTAAATGGCACACCTTTCCATACACTAGACGAAACGGAGACATGCCGATGGGCGCTTTATACGCCGTACGGTAGGCCCAAAGAGCATCCTCAAGCTTTTAAGTCCAGTCTTTGCTATCAGGCCTAATCGTTTTCTGCAGAATATTCTTGATCTCTCGATTGGAGATCTAGGCCTGTCTATTCGTCTGGGGATGGTAAGGTGTGGAGATTCGGTGATTAACCCCATATTTTTCCAGTAAATTATAGAATTGGGCATTAGTGAAATGAGCGCCACCATCGCTGATGATGGCCCTCGGAATCCTGAATCGACTGAAAATGTTCTTCTTGACGAAATCAATGACCACCTTGTGGTCATTGATTCGGGTGGGAATAGCCTCGATCCACTTGGACATGTAATCAACAACAACGAGAATGTACTGATGTCCAAATGAAGGGAGGAAGGGTCCCATGAAATCGATGCCCCAAACGTCGAAGGTTTCGACGGGAAGAATCAGGTTTAGGGGCATCATGTCTCTCTTGGTTTTGCTCCCAAGTTCCTGGCATCGAGAACATGACCTCAAGAATTCTTGGGCATCCTTGAGTAAAGACGGTCAATAAAATCTAGATTGTAAAATTTTTTCTACTGTCTTTTTCCCGGAGAAGTGTCCACCACATGCAGATGCATGGCAGAACTCGAGTATACTCTTGAATTCGTTCTTCGAAACACATCGGCGAATAATCTGATTAGAGTTGATGCGGTACAGTTCAGGGTCCTCCCAGAAGTAATATTTGGCCTCAGATTTGAGTCTATCCCATTGTTGCTTGGTCCAATCCTGGGGGATTTGAGCAATGGCCAAATAGTTGACAATGTTAGCAAACCATGGGGTTTGGACACCTTAAACTATAAGGATGGTTTCGTCCGGAAAAGTATCAACAATTGGAATGTCCAGATGAGAAGAATCACTCAAAAGTCTCAACAGATGGTCCGCCACCACATTCTGCACCCTGGATTTATCCTTGATTTCAAGATCAAATTCTTAAAGCAGAAGAATCCAACGAATAAGCCAGGGTTTGGCATCCTTTTTGGCCAAGAGATGTCTCAAGGCCAAGCGGTCGGTATATATGATGACGTGAGACCCTAAGAGATAAGCGATGAATTTCTCCAAAGCAAATACTATAGCTAGTAATTCCTTCTCAGTAGTAGTGTAATTCCTCTGGGCCTCATCCAGAGTTTTACTAGTGTAGTAGATGATAGAGGGCTTCCTGTAAACTTTCTGACCCAAAACAGCCTCGACCGCGTAATCAAAAGCGTCAGTCATAATCTCAAAAGGGGTTGTCCAAATCGGTGGTTGCAATATTGGAGCACAAGTGACTGCTGTTTTAAGAAAATTAAATGCCTTGCGGCATGATTCGTTGAAATCAAACATCATTTCTTTGGTGAGAAGATTGCTCAAAGGACGAGCAACCTTCGAAAAGTCCTTGATGAATCTCCTGTAGAATCCCACATTACTAAGAAATGATCGAATTTGTTTGACAGATGTCGGAGGAGGAAGTTTAGCGATAGCATCAACCTTAGCTTTGTCCACTTCGATTCCCCATTCAGAGATTACATGACCCAAGATGATGCCTTCTTGTGTCATGAAATGACTCTTTTCCCAGCTAAGGATCAGTCTTGTTTTGATGCATCGTTTAAGAATTATTTTAAGATTAGCTAGACAAGAGTCAAACGATTCTCCAAAAATAGAGAAATCATCCATGAAGACTTCCATAAACTCTCCCACCATGTCAGAGAATATGGCCAGCATACACCTTTGAAAAGTCGCAGGTGCATTGCATAAGCCGAACGGCATCCTACGGAAAGCAAAGGTTCTGTAGGGACAGGTGAAGGTAGTTTTTTCCTGATCCTCAGGATAGATAGGGACTTGGTTGTATCCCGAGTAGCCATTGAGAAAACAGAAGTACTTCTGCCCAACTAGTCTTCCAAGAATTTGATCAATAAAAGGCAGAGGGAAATGATCCTTTTTCATGGCTGTGTTCAGCTTCCTGTAATCAATACATACTCTCCAAGAGGAAGCTAAACAAGTTGTGACAGATTCTCCTTTCTCGTTAGTCACAATGGTTATCCCAGCTTTCTTGGGAACAATCTGCACGGGACTTACCCAAGGACTATCGGAGATCAGATAAATGATTCCTGCATCGAGCCACTTGATAATCTCCTTCTTGACCACCTCTTGCATATTTGGATTTAATCTCCTCTGCATATGGAGAGAAGGGCGGGATCCATCTTCCTAAAATATTTTGTGATTGCAATAAGATGGCTCGATCCCCCTAAGGTCATGAATGGTCCAACCAATTGCCTCCTTATTTTCCTTTAGGACCTTAATCAATTTAATCTCCTGCTCCTTTGTTAATTTAGCACTGATAATCACAGGGAGCGTCTTATGTGGTCCTAAAAACTGATATTTCAGATTCTCAGGCAACGGTTTCAGTTCAAGCTGGGGCGGGTTGATGATTGAAGGTATGGAAGATGCTGATGAAGACTTATCAATAGGAAGAGGTTGAGAGTGAACAAAATCAATAACCTCTTCAGAAGATGGCGGGTCAGCCATAGAGGGTTGCAGGTCCAATTCAACATCAGAGGAGGAACTTTCAAATGTAGAAACCATCATACAAGTTTCAATATTCACATTATCGTCCAGAAGTTCCTCAATAAATTCACAATCCTCGAATTTATTAATCGCCTTAAAAATATCCAATTCCATTCTTTGATCCCCAAAGGTGATTTTCATACTACTACTTTCACAGTTAATGTTGGCCTTGGCGGTAGACAGGAACTGACACCCTAGAATGATGGGAGTGTTTCTCAAATTTTCAGGGACATCCATGTCAAGGACAAGGAAATCTACAGGAAAATAGAAATCCTTAACTTTAACAATAACATCTTCAATAACGCCTTGTGGATTTGTGACTGAACAATCCACTAAATGTAGCGTTACTGAAGTCGGCTGAAGTTCACCTAATCCAAACTTCTTGTAAGGTGAAGTCAGAATTAGGTTAATGGATGCACCCAGATCTAGCAGTGCTTTATCAAAGGTATAATCTCCAATGACACAAGAAATCAAAAGAGCACCTGGATCTCTCTTTTTCTGAGGGAGGTGGTGCAGGATAACAGAACTAGCCTGCTTGGAGAGTACCACCTTCCTCGAAATAGATTCTCTCAACTTACGCTTTTGTGTACATAAATCCTTTAAAAATTTCGCGTAAGCCGGTATATGCTTGATAGCGTCGAGGAGCGGGATATTGATCTCAACATTCTTGAAAATATTTAGAAGCTCCTCATTACTATCAACAGACTTCTTCTTCCTTGATCTAATCAAGAACTCAGGAAAAGGAACATGAGTCGGATCTTCGGAATCAGGTTCCTAAGCCTTGATTTCTTCTCCAGAGTTCTCCTTTCTTTCCTCAGGCTCTTCAGGATTTGGTAAATCAGAACAGTGTGGTTGTGGATCCAGAGTTTGTTTACCACTCTTCAAAGTAACAAAATTAGCAGATGCATACTGGTTTGGGTCTTGGGGAGGGTTAGGAAAGATTGGAGGGGCTTCATTAGCTAAGAATCATTGATTTGAGGAAGAAGAAGAAGAGGAAGGACCCTGCTCAACCACCTGAGCATGTGTGTATGGGTCCCTCTAATTCGCGTACCCCTGGGCTTGATTGCCCGGATTCTGGATATTACGTGGGTTGGGTACGGGTTGAGATGGTAGAGATCCAGGTTAACGAGAATTAGCAATGAACCCATTTTGCAAGTTGTCCAGTGAGGTTTTCATTTGCTGCATGAGCTGGAGCATAGATCCTTGCATCTCTACCATTTGTCGGTTCAAATCAGCCTGCCCTACGGGTTGACGGGCATTCCAAGTTGGCTGATTGACCTAATTCGGGGGCAGCTGAGTGTAAACATGACCCTGACCCGTTGGTCTTTGCAGAGCATAGTTGCTGGGTCGGAATTGGGTCTGCTGCCCTGGGTTTTTCCCGGAGAAGTTAGGGTGGTTTCTCCAACCTAGATTGTAAGCATTGGAGTAAGGGTTGGATCTAACATTCTCCTGTATAGCATAAACATCCTCTTAGGGTGAGGAAGGAGAGAAAGAATGGGAGGGATCAGAGAAACTGGGATCAAAGGCCCCAGTTTGGAATCCGTAGGGTTCCGAATAATGCTGGCTCACAGGTTGAGCCGCATTAAGTTGATTCACGAACTCCCGTCCAGAAGGAGCTCACGATGGATGGAATCCCGAATTCTGGGATTGAGTGGATCGAGAGTTATTCATTGAGTTTCCAGCCATCCACTCCTCCATTCTCTTAGCAACCAAGTCCACCTTATCAAGTTTATTACAAATCAATTTGATATCGAATGAATGAGAGTCGTGGACCTCATTAACATTCTATCTGGGCTGCTGGGACCGGTTAAAAGTATCCATGGAGGCATGATTGATTAAATTCTCATTCATCTCCTCAAATAAATCGTGCATGCTATCTGCATCTTTGTTGAGAAAATTGCCTCCGCAAGAAGTGTCCACGTGATTTTTGAGTTGCTCAGTCAACCCGTGGTAGAAGATTTGCACGAGTTGCCATTTCAGCACCTCGTGGTGTGGACACCTCCACAATAGGTCTTGGAATCTCTCCCAGGCAACATGAAACTGCTCCCTCGGCCGCTGGGTAAAAGTAGTAATTGCCCGTCTCAAAGCATTGGTACGTCCGACAGGGAAGAATTTCTTCAGGAAGGCCGATTTCAACTCATTCCAAGTTGCAATTGGTCTTCCTATAGTCTTGTACCAATGAGCGGCTTTATCCCTAAGAGAGTGGGGGAAGAGCCTCGTGATCATTTGCTCCTCATTCATGTTTCGTGCCTTGGTGGTCTGGACCAAAGTGGTTAAGTCCTCCAAGTGCTGAAATGGATCTTCAGAGCTAAGCCCATGGAAATGTTTGATCAGGCTTAACACCTGGGGCTTGATTTCTATGTCTCCAGTAGGAATCTGGACACCGGGACGTTCCCCGTAATTTGAAGGATCATAAAAATCCTTCAAGGGCTGAGCACCGTGCACTCTCTGGAACCATTCTTGCATTCTCTGCATTTGTTCCAGCTGCCTTTGAGATACCTCCTGTGGATCCTGAGGTAGAGGAGGTTGTTGATCGGCCATGGGATCAATTTGGCCAAAATCCAATCTACGCCTCCTAGAATAATCTAGTGGGGTCCTTCCAATTGGGGATTCAATGACCCTCTTTCCAGCATAAACTAGGAAAAGGTCGGAAGGACTGGGGATAAGGACCCTGCAGCGCAACAAAACAAGCTTGTCCTTAAGTGGGGTAGCCTAAGGATCTACAGACTCTCAGAACTCGCCTTAAGATTATATACGATTTACTCTACTTGCATCTACTCAATCTAACCAGTTAGAAGGAGGGACTGGGGAGAAAGTTCTTCCTTCGGCTTGCACCTCCGGTTCCTAGTGTACCCCCCTGCCGCGGTCGTTTGATGTTACTCCCCTAGCTAGACATCAGATTGATCAGTACAAGCAGGTTAATCGTAAACAATCTCAGACTAGGCCCCAAAGAGCAAATCAGTTCTTAAGGCCAACGTCTACTCAATTTTATTTAGGCTTGGGATTGTAGTGCTTATGGAATGTGGTGGGTCCTTAAAATGGGTTGTGCCCTTAATGATCAATTGAGTATGTGTAAGTGCATGCACAACCAGGGTTTTCAAGCAAGATTATTTGGGATGAGTAGATTTTAGGATTCAAATCTTGCTTAAGTAGCTTTTAGGGTTTAGAATTAGGTTTAATTCAATCAAGTTTGAGGCGAACCAGGTTTTCAAGCACGGGTGAAGATCACTTTCATTTTGAACTCAAAAATAAAGTGGAGTGCCTGGTATGAACCTAGATTGAAAACAACTAGGTTAAGTGGTGAGTTGATTTTAGGTTAAGTGGTGCGGCCTAAACAACTCAAACAATTGGCCACAATTGCACCACTGAGTTAGGCACACAAAATGATTAACCTAGACTGATTTCTACTCTTTTATGTGTTGATTTACATGTACCGGTTCCACAGATTAGAATCTGGTTGAGTAGAAGAAAATCAATTAGGTTATGTGCCTTGAATGTGGGTGTATGTTGAATTACCCCATAAAAATATCTTTTTATTTTTTTTTGTTTTTATATGCGAGGGTGAAATGAATGTGGGTGGAAATCCAAGTAACCAAACTAATCCTAAGATTTATGGAAACACCTAGGTTAATTGGAGTTTGAATTAATGTGATGAAATGAAATCTATGGAGGGAGAAGAATGGAGAGCACTTACAGTTGTCTTCAACTGTACTTTACTCCGATCTACCTCTTGACGATTCCCTGATAGAGGTATCTGCAAAACAATAGACATGAGATAAAGCAAGTTAGAAAATAGTAAAGTGCGTGAAATGCGAAAAGAAGATCTAAAAATCGTTGCGTCCCCGGCAACGGCGCCAAAATGTTAAATGCGGATGACTATGCATTCGCAATTGGATTTAAAAACTCGTCGTTGTAGTTCGAGTCGAGGAGAAATCCGTTCAACAAATAAAATTTATACCGAAAAATCTGTAAAGAAATTCTGGGTCGAACACAGGGAGGCTACGTCAATCTCAAAATCCGTAATTATATTTTTTTTGTATTTTTGTTTAAAGGGCAAAATAATCACAATGGAAGCAATATAAACAATAAGAGAGAGAGAGAAAGAATAATCACTTGATATTGAATAATGTTTTTACAATTAAGAAAGTGAGAAATGATTACACTAGAAAATGGGAAATTGTTACAACTAGTAAGCAGGAAAATTCTACTCTAGAAAGCGGAAAAAGAAGGGAGAGAGAAGTTATCCTCCTCGATGATGGCTTGGAGGACGAGTCGGACGGGACAATGCCTGGAAGACGAGGAACGGAGCGGGAAGAAGGAGGATGAAGCAGGAGGAACAGGAACGAAGTAGCATGTCATCGTCGTCTTGGGATCCACTTCCGAAACGAGGGCAAAAATCTGGTTTTAGCTCGTGAGGAGCATCCTGGGTGCGGGACAAGCTTCTCTTAAGCTTTGGAGAGGGAGGAGGAGAAGGAAGGGATGAGAAATTCGTATGGTAGGGGTCTCCTTTTATAGTTTCAAGGAGTGGGGGCATTTTGGTCATTACAACATTAAAAACATTAATTCAGGGCCTGAACGTGGTCGACATGCGCGCGCCCCCTCGCCTTTGCTGCCTCAACGCCTACGCATGACCACGTACGCTCAACCGTCTGATCAAGAGATTGGACGGCTTAAACCGCTCCTCGCCAGCGTCGCGCGCCCAGGAGCGATTGGTGTTCGCACTGCTCGTCTGATCGCGCGTGGGCGCTATCGGCTGATCCGCGCCTCTCGATGCGAATCGCACGGCTCCCATTGCGTGCCCGCACCTCACTTGTCTTGATTTGGAGGTCGGGTGGGATTCAAACGTGCGCCCAATAGAATTCGTAGGGTGCTGGACAAATGCGCTGTGGGGGTGTCTTTGCCTCATTTAGGAATTAGGCGTGTGCGATTTGCGACTGTTGGACGAAGATCCAACAGTCCAGATCGCCCATGCCTTTGCCTTCAGACATTGAAAGGAGGGGGGCGACCGGTGCTGGGTGGCTATGATGGTGCCACATGGTGCCATCTGGGCCGTCTATCTTTTGAGTGTTGTAGATGGTGCCACGGGTGTAGGATTGGATCGATTTTTGTGCCGTTAGGCTACGATCGTCGATTCGAACCCATCCATGTGATCAGATTTGTCGTTTGAGGTGTGGATTAAGACCATCTTGGCCCTTGATCTCTAGGGTTCCTCGATCTCTATCTGGTGCTATAGATGTCCGATCAGGACGATCTTGGAGTCGTTGAACTCCAATCATCGCCCTGATCAGATCCGCATGGTTGGATCTTCGATCCGAGGCCCTGATAAAAAGTCACCCTGTCCTTGACCATAAAAGGAGACAATTACTATATAATTTATACAACTTGACCTAAATGCATGATTATGCATGTTATGCAATATTTACAATGTATAATGCTAATGGGACTCTAAGAACATACATTAATAGACATTTTAGGTTAATCAGATGTATGCACATTAGAAACCTAGATCTAGACATGCTAGCTAAAACCTAACTGACTACGTGCATCTAAGTGGGGCCATGGTGGCCGTGCATGGTGTGAACGAACCTAAGTAACATGGAGACAACCACCACATAAACAAGAATGTCATAATGTTATTAATGCATAAAAATGTCAACACATCTATACTAGAAAGCATTTAAATAGAAGAAATCCCTCACGCCAAGAAGGTGCCATTAGGGCCATCGGCTATGTGTGAGGGTGTAGGCTAGACCATGGGTATACAAACCCGTCTACATGCCTACCAACAAGAGATGGGCGGCCACAAGAGGCTATGGGTAAGCCTTTATGGCCGTCCAAGAAGAGAAAAAGATGTGTGTGGGGGGGGGGGGGGGGCATGAACCCTCTATGCAGGAGAAGGTAGCATGCCTAAGAGGAGAGAGGGTGGAGATCCCTTCTTCTTCCTAGCTGTCCCTGAGAAGTTGTGGAGAAGCTTCTCTATGGCCATTCATGGAGCCTTGGAGAAGGAGGAGCACCCTTTGGAGGAGAGAGTGGTGGACGGCCTTGGGTGGAAGGGAGGGTGTCACAAGTGAGAGGTGGAGAGAATGGATGGAGATGGGAGTGCCATTTCGTGGCTCTCTCTTTGTCCTTATGGGAAGGCTCCATTTGGTTGCCACTTTTGGTGGCTCCAAAAATAGCCAATGTCACCTTTCTAGGATCTAAGTTTGACACAAGTTTTAGGGTTTCCAAGAGAGTGTGTGTGGGTTTGGTAGGGGTAGAATAGGAAGGTGTGTGTGTGTGGGGGGGGGGGGGGGGGGTGTGTATTTTTCGTAGGGCTAGGTTGTGTGTTTTGGTAGGATTAGGTGCTAAATAGGTTGGGTCAATCTAGATTAGGTGGGTATGGACCTAATTAGGCTTAGGAAAGTCTAATTGGATAGGAGTGAACCTAATTAGTTCTAGGTCAAGTCTAATTGGATGTGTGCATGTGATTAGGCTAGGGTAACCCTAATAGGTATGAGTCGATTAGATCTTGGGTGGATCTAATTGGGCTTGGGTGCACCCAATCAACTGTAGATGCACCCAATTAGGTATGGGATGGTTCAATTGGGTTAAGGATAGGATAAGTAGGGCTATGGATAGTGGACTAGGCTTAGGAGGTCTCTAATTAGGTTTCCTAGGGTGTCTGGTGGGGTTCCTAGGTCAAAATAGGCAAGCTAGGGCTTCCAACACCAAAATTAGGAACTAGAGAGCAGTATCAGACGCCTAGAATAGTGGTTAGACGTCTTATATTACAAAATTGGATGTCTGGACATTAAATTAGACATCTAATTCTGTGTTAGTATGAGTTCTGCCTTCCTGGATTGTTAGTCTGCTGAAATCAGATGTCCAGCCAGATGTTTGGACGTCTTAAAAGGTGCTGGAGAGTGGGTTTTAGGTTTTCTAAGGTGGGTTTTGTTTCCGAAGTGTTTGGGAGAGGGATAGGGTGGATAATAACAAGGATAGTGCTATCCATGTTTGGGTTTTGAGGCTAAGGTGTCCTAATGGAGGTCATTTTGGATTTAGGAAGGCTGTCTTAGGATTTCTAAGGGTAGGGATAAGGCTATCCTCCTTGCTCCTCTTATTTGGATCAGTCTTCTTCCTTTATTACTTTATTCCACTATCTCCTTCATCCTGGATCACTTTATTACCTGCAAATAGTAATAAAAACCATTAAATAGTAGGATTTCTCATTTTATTCTAAATAAACTGATGCAATGCATGATATGCAAGATATGAGTGCAATATCCACAAATTAAGCTATGTTCAGGCATTATTTAGGTTGATTAGGACCCATGATTGCTATGCAATCAGTTGATTTTTTTACGCAACTACAACGACGGGTTTTTAACTTAATCTTTTACGCGTTCAAATGTTGCTAATCATGAACTTTCTTGCATTTATTTGTTTGAGTTAATTAAGGCTCCTGATCTCAGGGGATTGATCAAAGACCATAAGGCTTTTGGTTCGTTAGATTTGTGTTTGTTTGCATGCATGATCATGTAGTTGGCGGGGAAAGGGATTGGGATGTCATTTTCCCAACCTAATAGCTATGAACCTAATCTAGATCTTGTGTATGCTTTTTGGTTGCTTGATCTTAGGTTGGGGGGTTGTTGGAATTCCATGCCAGGAAGAAGAAGTGCAACAACAACAGCTTATAAAGATCATCGGGTAGGGCTATAACGTTTTGATTTGTGAGTAGAAAATAGGATCTCGATTAATGATAATGATGGCCTATATGGTGATACTAATATGATATTGGTGTTTGATAGCTTAGTGATAGTATCAACCACCTATGAAGCATGGTTTTGTTATTGCATGTCAAGTATTAGTAGTTTAGAATTTGATTCCAAGAGTTAAATGTGGATCAAATGAGTTGAACCATGATTAAAAGGGGTTTAGATAATGTTTTCCTCCTTTTATGCTTTGGGTGGCTAGAAATGAGTTAGAGTTGAGGGTGACAAAGGTTGTAAGGAGAGAAAGTGACAGCCATGCTTCAGGCAACATATGATTATGAAATCAGACATCTAATTCTTGTGTAAGAGACATCTGATAAGGTTCTCAAATGTCTGATGGCCCAAGTCCAAAACATCTGAGAGCTTGGTTGGGCATTAATTGGAGGGGAATCATCTCCTAGAGTTGAGAGGACTGTGTAGGCAACATCTAATCTTAGATTAGATGTCAAATGTATGAATGTAGGTCGTCTAATGATTAGCTGGAAGTAGTAGCCTAAGACCACTTCCAGGGGACATCTGATCTCAGAGGCAAGACGACTTATTTAGTAGTATAGGATGCCTAACCAGTTGAATGGATGTATGGAGTCTTGGACGCCTGATAAGGAAGACAAATGTCAGATAAGTAAAGTTTGCGAATCTTGCTTCAATACACTCCTAGGGGACATCTGATCCCAATGTTGGATGACTCATTAAGTGGCATAAGACGTCTGATAAGAAGGATATGTTTTGTTATGGGTCTTGATATTAGACCTAAGGCTTGTCTAGCTACTTTGAGACTCAGAGAGGGTCATTCTAGACTTGCTTAACTTGTGGAGTCAACCACAAGGGTAATTTGTAATGGTAACTCGTATTGATTTTAGTGACTAAAGGATTGTACTAGGGGTACGAGTCACAACCAGGGAAAGACTAGAAACTCAAGCAAGAGTGCCTGTAGAGGTAGTCCACTTAGGAGTGCTTGATGATGTCTCTTTGGCAAATCATTCATCTTAGGTTACAAGTGCCGTGAAAGACCATTTTGACTTATGGGAGGGGAACACTTTGAGATACTCATGGGTTTAGAATGGATTGGTTGACAAGGGGTTAAGCCTTTGTTACTGCAGAATAGGGTGACTGATAAGTTGTACCAGAGAGTACAAGCGAAAACCCATGGATATGTGGGGCAACTCAATGAAGCATTGAAAAGGCAACCCACTTGGGGTGTCCAGTGATGTCTCTACGGGGAATCACTCACGTGATGGGATGTGGCGATCACCTATCAGGTAAGGTAGTCAATCAGACATGCTATTACCTGGTGACTTTTGGATTCGAATCTAGGGGATTGAGTTACTGAAGGCCAAGGTAGCCCAAACTCGAACCTCGGCTAATAGAGTGTGCATGCGATATTGCCCTTAATCAAATGTGAGGGTTGATTACCACTTGAGCTGACCAACTAGTTCAATGCTCAAAGTGATCTATGGGTCATAATAGATCTAAGTGGGGATAGAGGTATCCAAATGATTAGATAAAGGTAGAAATTTCTAGGTTAAGTAAGAATTATACATTCGTATAGGCCTCCACCTATACTAATAAAGCACTCGTTTAAATTCCTACTAAGCCACTTGGCTCTCACCTATGTCACATTGCCTTTTTCAAGGTAGGATGGCAAGCGCAAGGGTTCCATGTTACCTCAAGTTGTAGGCTATCTAGTGACATGCTCAATTGTTAAGGGACCATCTGAAGGTAGCCAGAGCCTTTCTATCGTTAGCGAGGGAGGTGGAGATGTACTTCTCTGACGTGAGGTGTGAGGACTTATTCAGGATGTGCGTGCAGGAGCTATTTGGCATACTGTATGATGTGGTGGACCTTCTCGAGGAGCGAGGCATGGCTTGATGGTTGACGGGCAACCATCCTTTCTTTTTGGTTGGCAAGTATCTAGTTTTTACTCCTATACTTTCTCATTTTTTAGTTAGTTGGATCACTTTTTATAATATATGTATACATTATCCTTTTACTTTTGTAATCTACTAAACTTATGAACTACATATGCTAATGTAATTGGTTGTGGCTTGTAAATATAACAATGGTGGTATGATGATGGAATGTGATGGTTATGTATATGCATCATGCTTTATCTCTCTCTTCTGCTATCATTCATTGGATGTTCATTGTATGCATGAAACTGTATAGATATAGGTGACTACAAATAAGGATTGCATGCTAGGTTGGAAATCTGGGACACCACAACAAGATATCAATGATGTTGGATGATTATCACGAAGACCAATTTAGGGTTTTGTTTGTTTTGGGCCTTTTGGTTGCTTATGTTGACTTGAAATCCTTTTTTTAAGGTTAGTTTTTCATTTGTTATACACTTGCCTTTTATGTCTTTTATTTTAATACATGCAAATTATTTTGTAGTGCGGTTGCATATCCAGAAATGGCAATTCTAATGGTTATATCTAGCTTTTTTATGAACTAAACGCCGGTTTAATTCGATTCCACTTGGTTGGGCCAACACAAACTAAATTGGAACTTGGCGAGTCCAATTAAAATGATGATATCATCACCAATTCGGGCCACCAGTTGAACCATTAAAAACCAAAATCGAACTTGACTAATCCGATGGTTGATGCAATTGTTAAAACCTTGTTCCTAACTATTGATTTTTTTACCTTGTATTTGAAATATTAATTTCCCATATACCACTATTTAGTATTTATGATTTGATTTTGAGTTTGCTATTGTCACCTCCTTTATGGATATTCTTTTAAATGCTCCATAAATAAGTATCTTTGGTTACCCATAAACTAATTTGGTGAAGATTGGCTAACCACTCCATTGGATATGCATTTGCATGGATCCATTACGATGCCTAGGATTGAGTAATATCTAAGGATGTGGGTTGGGAAATGTAAAAGTTGATGCAAAAGTTGACGCATAACTGTAAATGTGGTCCCAACCCGCTTCCCTCCTTTTTATGCAAAAAAGTGTTGACACGTGGTGGGGTTCATCACTGTTGAAACCAACAACAAACCACTTTCATACGGGTGCAAACCACTTAAATCACCTTCGGAGCACTTTGCACGGGTGCAATCTTATTTTGCACCTGTGTAAAATCACTTTGCACCTTCAAAATAATTTTACACGGGTGCAAAATTAAATTCCAAGTGTTTCTCCACCTATGACAAGTGATTTTACACTTGAAAGGTGATTTTTTACCTTAAAGTTTAGGATTTAGTCTTTAGTGTTTAGGGCTTAGCAAACCTAAACCTTAAATCCTAAACCCTAAACACTACGGTGAAAAATTACCTTTCAAGTGAAAAATCACTTTTCATACATGAAATCACTTTCCATAAACCTAAACCCTAAACTCATAGGTCAAAATCACTTTGCACGGGTGCAAAATCACTTTGGACATGTGAAACTACCCTTGGAATAATTTTGCACCGATGTAAAATGAGATTGCACCAGTGCAAAGGCACCTTAGAATAATTTATCACTGGTGCAAAGCTTTTTATGACCTGTGCGTTCTAGGTTAAAGTGGTGTGGTAGATTTTTTGAATGTAGTGGGGATTACCACATAACAAACCTTACGTTCTTTTGTTTCTTTACATTAAATATCAATTAAGTGGGCCCACGTTCTCAATGCTGTGTAAAGTACGAAAATAGTACCCTGCGTCACTTTTTGCGTCAGAACCTACGTTTCCCTATTTTTTGGCAATATCTAAATGGAACAAGTAACCACTCGCAAGATTGTTTCATGGAGTAAAAAGGAAGGCATTTTGAAGAGTCCCCTTTTTAAGGTGTGTCTGTTCCCACCAAGATGGGCCTCTTTGGTTGGAGGAATAATTATGAGGGATAAAAAAGGGATGTAAAAGAATATGAGGAATTAGGGATTTTTATTCCATTTAAGTGTTTGGTTGTGTTTGTTGTTACATCAAAGAATTAGAAGTATTTATTCCACCTGAGGTGTTTGGCAGTAGGAATAAACGAATTTTATGTGGTGAAGTTGAGAGAGGGAGATAAGTGAGGTGGAATAAACCAGCGGAATAAGCAAATTCCACCTCTTCGGCGGAATTCATTTATTTTGGAATCCACCCCTCAATTCCAAAATTCACCGATGCTGGAATAAAAGCTGCCAAACATGGAATTCGGCCCTAATTCCCCCTCTATTCCACCAACCAAATAGTCCCCTAGGGTTTGTGTTCCTTCTTCATTATAGCAAGTTTCGGCTCATCTTGGAGGTCTGCTGGAGGTGCAGCACACGGAGAGGTTCGCTGGGAGTGCTATACACGGAGGATGCTAGAAGACTGGTGAGCATCACTCTCCTTTCCTGACCCCTACTCGGCTGTTAAAGCACCTAGGTGTGTCCCTTAGGGGATCTCATGGAGCTAATGGTCAGAAGGTTGGAGGATAGCCTGGGAGTTTCTACTAAAAATAAGGGAAGATCTACTTGATACAACGGTTGAGACCTGATGGAGGAGCTAATGATAGCAATGCGAGTTTCGATGGTGCTATCATGATAGACTGAGGGGAGATTCAGAATACTGAAAGAATGGATAAGGAGCAGATGAAGTTGAAGCCTGATAGTAGAAAAAGATTTAAAAGGCCAGCGATGTGAAACATAAAGTTACGAAATCTATGCTCATCACGAAGAGGAAGTATAATGAAGATGAAGATCAAAATGAAAGGAAGGAAAAAGAAGTTGTATGATGCAAACCGACGAGCTAAGGCCTTTGGCAATTGAGCCACATCAGTTGCCAAGGATACAATGAATATTTTATCTTGGAATTGCAGAAGGTTGGGATCTCCCTCTCCAATTACACATTTAAAAACCCTAGTTGAGGCCATGAAAGCTCAAATTATTTTTGTCTCCGAAATGCATGTTAAGAAGAAAAAATTTGGGTTGATTAGTAAGAAGTTAAAAGGATTTTTGCTTTTGTCCGTGGATGCTGTTGGTAAATCAGGAGGGTTGGGTATTTTATTTAAAGATACTCACTTGGTTGATTTTATCTACTCTAAATTGCATTGTCAGATTCTCAAAATTATGTTAGATGGTTATACGTGGTTTATGGCGTGCTTGTATGGTACTCCTAATCAAAACAAATTTAGGCTTGTATGGAGAGATTGTTATCCAGTTATGTTGAAAATCTTATTTGTATAGGTGATTTTAATGTTATTTTATCCACGGTAGATAAATTTGGTGGGGCAACAATACCTTCAAGATAATTTTATCATTTGCAGAACTTTGTTACAAAATTGGGATTTATGGATTTAGGTTATTCAGGTCAAGCATATACATGGTCTAGAAAGCGTTAACCACAATTTCTGACTAAGGAGAGATTGGACAGAGTATTTGTTTCTGGACAATGGAATCTTCATTATCCTAATGCAGGGGTTCTACATTTACCTGCATTAGGAAGTGATCATAGTCTGATGCTATTGAGATTGCAGAGGGAGCAAAGATGGGGTGCTAGCATTTGGAGAATGGGGGCAAAATGGTCCTTGAGGGATGACTACCAAGAGGTGGTAAAGAAGGGCTAGAAAAAAGATGGATATAGCCACAAATTAAATATATGGGAGCACAGTGAGGTCATGGCTCAGGAATTTAAAAGATGGAAAGCTATGGATGGAGTTAATTGGCAAAGGAAAAAAAGAAATATTGAAGATGAAATGATGAACCTATAGCAATGTACCCTGATGAAAACAATTTTCTGAGACAAAATCAATTACAGAAAGATTATGAAACAATATTACAATAGGAAGAGGTATATTGGTACCAAAGATCTAGGCACACTTGGGTGATGAGTGGAGATAGAAATACAAGTTTTTATCACTTATATGCCCAAAATAGAAAAAGGAAAAATCACATTGATTTCCTTATTCTTCCCTTTGGAGAGGAAATGAGAGACTAAAATAAGATTGAAAACTGTTTTCATAGTTTTTATAGTCTTTTATTTACCTCTCAGTTGAATGAATTTAGGCCTTCTGAATTTCTCAATGAAAGAGATTGGCCAGCAAAAATGGAAATGATGGAGTGTATGCAATGCCACAAGAAGAGGAAATCAAATCTCTGTTATTTGTGATGGCTCCCTGTACAAGTTTCGGAAAATGGGCTACTTGCATTATTTTATTAGTGGAGTTGGAATATGGTTAAAAAAGAGGTTGTTTCATTTGTTCAAGGTTGCTTCAGCACTCACTCTATGCCGCAGTAGATGAGTAGAACTTACATCACTCTTGTACCAAAGCTGATAACCCCAAACCAGCCCAAAGACTATCGGCCTATAAGTTAAATGAATACGTTATATAAGATGGTAACTAAGTTGGCAGCAAGAAGAGTCAAGTTGATTCTCAAGAGAATAGTCTCTATGAATTTAACGGGCTTCCTATCAGAGAGACAAATAGCAGATAATATGGTGTTGGCAAAGTAGCTTGTGCATGCCATGAAGCAGTCAAGGAGGAAAAAAAGGTTGATGATGATTAAATTCGATATGGAAAAGGCATTTGATAGAGTAGAATGGAGATTTATACGATTTTGCTTGTGCCAGCTCCATATTCCTCATCATTTGGTTGAATTGATCATGTCATGTGTCTCTACTGCCACATTTTAGGTGT
The DNA here is from genome assembly GCA_037157565.1 of Thalassia testudinum. Lineage (NCBI taxonomy): Eukaryota > Viridiplantae > Streptophyta > Magnoliopsida > Alismatales > Hydrocharitaceae > Thalassia > Thalassia testudinum. Next base: position 4,079,923 of record JAZHRO010000062.1, on the reverse strand, counting down.
TGGTAAATGGCAAGCCTACTAAAATCATTTATCCAACATGTAGAATACGTCAAGGATGTCCGTTGTCTCTGTACATATTTACGCTATGTTTAGAATATTTGTCTAGAGAATTAAATTATGTACTTCACAGTAGGGAAATATATGGGTTTAGAATTCATAAGAATGCCCATCCTATAACACATCTAATGTTTGCAAATGATATGGTGTTGTTTGCTAAAGTATCTGAAACTAAGGCATTAGAATTGCATGGTTTATTGAGTTCATATGAAAATTGCTCTGGTCAGAAAGTAAACTATGAGAAATCAAGATTTGTTTTTTAGTTCTGGCATGGCAAATGATCTACAAGGAATTATTAAAAACATCTTGAAAGTCAATCTAATGCCTCCTGATGAGATTTATCTAGGATGTCCAATCTTGAATTCAGCAAATCAAGCAAAATTAAAAGATCTTCTTATCATAAAATATAGAAACAAACTTGCAGGATGGAAAGGGAAATTTTTGTCGCAGGATGGAAGGGGTGTGTTATTATAGTCAACCTTATCGTCAATTCCAATATATGTGATGTTGGCTAATTTATTCTTTAAAAAACTTTGTTCCACATTAGATAGATTGGCCAGAGATTTCTAGTAGGGTTTTATGGATAAGGACATACACTTATATTTGAGAGCTTGGCATGATATATGTGTTCCAAAGCATTTGGGGGGTCTTGGATTTCGCACTGCCAAACTTACCAATTTAGCTTTCTTGATTAAAATGGCTTGGAAGTTGTATATTGATCAGAATGGATTTTGGTAGTCGCATTTCAAAGCCAAAAATTTTCCTAAAGGCCCCTTTTAAGAGTATACTCTTAATGAGCGAGATTTTATGCTAGAAAAATCGAATTTGAAAACCCATTGTTGTAGTTGCGAAAAATCTGCTAACCAAATAAATTTTCCAAAACTCTGGTGAGTCCCGGGTCGAACATAAGAAGGCGAACGTTTGATTTAAAATTCTCATTTAGAAATTATTGTTATAAAGTAGAATAGCTGGTTGAAATCAATCTACGTAAACTATTCTAAAAGAATAAATAATAGAACCAATAGAGAGAATAATACAAAGAAAGAGAGAGATAGAGAGTGAATAGATATTTCATAAAAATAGAGCAATGTTCATTACACTAATTGTAGAATTAGAACTACACTAAAAAATAGTAAAAAGATAGAGATGACAGAAATCCTCCTCGATGGTTACTTGGAGAACGAGCTGGTGCTGATGGAGTGCTCGGAAGATGGTGGTGAGATGCTGGATGAGGGAGGGTGAAGTTAGAGGAAGGAGAATGAAGCAGGGCAATGTCACAGTGGGATCTGCTTCCCGAACATGGAGAGAAAATAACCACGGGATGCTCCAAGAACGGGGAGAGAAGCGAGAAAAAATATTTATTTTTTACTCTAGAAGAGCATCTTGGGCTTAGGACAAGCTCCTTAGAGCTCTGGAGGAGGTGAGGAAAGAATGGGAAGAGATGATGGACAAAGGGGGGGGTGTACGTGCCCTTTTATAGGTGAGGTTTGAGAACAAAAAGGTCATTTTAAGCCTTGAAAATTAACTTTACACCCTTTAGTGATGCATGCAAGCTTTGTTGTAGAGGCACATCATTAAAAGCACTCATGGAACGTGACCCTTTGATTAAGATCCGATGCACCATAACTGGCCATGTCACGTGGCTCTTCTTCTTCAGTCGTTGAGGCGCGCAACCAAGTGCTGCGACACATGGCCAAAGCAAGGTCGTTTGATGAAGATCAGAGGGTTGAGAAGCAATCACGTTCACACTTTAGATCACGCTTAGACGTTCGATCGTGGGATCGGATGGCTTAAAACGTGCCTCGCGTTGCGCTGTTGAGAAGGTGCGCATCAGATCACGCGTTATTGTGTGCGTGCAAATCACGTGATGCCTAAAGTGCCACGTCGCCTCTTCTAATGCCGCTCATTGCTAATCGAATGACCGAATTTCAATTGCAACGAAGATGCCACTTCAGCAGGACTCGAACTTGCGCACTTCACTCCACGCAACCCCTTCGACCGCTGCGCTAAGTCCTTTAGTTTGTCACGTTTTTGAATTAGGCTCACGCTCTCTTAACTGTTGGATGAGGATGCAATGGTTGAGATCGCACGATGGATTCCTCTTTGGAAATGATGTAGGAGACGAGGATTGCTTCTCAACCATTGGATGATGATCCAATGGTCGAGAATTCATGCAAGGTTCTTCTTTGAGTTATGACCTTAAAATCCACAGTATTGGAGGTGGCAATTCTCTTCGATGATATCAACCCAGTGTGTCAAGTTCTTGCCTAGTAGCAGCCAAACTAGGAAGTAAGGAATGTCATTGATACTTGTATGAATATTTTGCATGCTAATACTGGTTTCCATCTGTTTAAAGTTCCCAAAGAAGATGTCAAGCCAGCCCATAAGGTATCTTGACATTGTCTCTTAGTTGATTTCCAAGGAAGTTGGGTTTACCCCAACCTTCTTTGCCATGTTCCTGGCTGTAAATGAAAACTTTCTCCTTGCAAAAAAAAGAAGTAACCACCGACAAGCATGCCCCAATATCAACCTTCAAAATGATGTCAGAATTTAGATTTTGGCACTTGTTGACATTTATTATTCAAGTTCCAATCTCCAATCAAATTAATCATACACTTAATTGATAGTTTGTGATAATTAATTCACATTCAATGTGGTTCAAATTCTAATGTATCCAACATTGAAATGAAAAATAAAAATAAAAAGTCAACAAGAGAGTAATTTATCCGAAATGATACCTCCACTACTTTGTTTTGATCTTTAACTATGATGGTACTTGGAGGAAAGGCATTGTGGGACTGTAGGTATTAAAAGTTCATAATTGATATTAGGGCTAATCAAATAAATAAGGTAAAAAGTAAATACATGAATGTGGTAGTATTTTACGATGCACGAGGTGAAAATGATGATTTTAATTGATGTATTTTAATTTTTTATCAATGAAAATTACTTTTCATAGATAAAAAATTATTTTTCAGTGGAAAAATAATTTTTCATTGATAGAAAGATAAAATACACCAATATATTTTTATTTTCAATCGGTATGTTTAAATTTTAGATTAGTTAAAAATTATTTTCAATTGATGTGTTTAGATTTTAAGTCGATCTACATGATTTTTAATTGGTAGAGTTTAATTTTCAACTCATATGCTTTCAATTTTAAACAATTACTTTTAATTTTCAACCAATTAATTATAATTTTCAATGTATATATTTTACTTTCTTCTTTAAACACATATATAACTAAAGATCACACATTTCAAAATACATTATTATGCCATTGCACTCACAACCAGCAAATAAAAACCCCACCGCAAGAGATAAAGCCGACTAAAACTTAGAGGAACAACGAATAATGTGTAAATTAATTCAAGATTTTTAACTTTACATCCCCACCGCGTTCCGTGTAACACAAGCAATCCCCATACACTTAATTTAATAGTATTAGCCCGATGGAGATAGAAAGCAACTTAAAAGGACCCAACCTGTTGGGAATCGGATTCCATCTACATTAGAAGCTACGCGAGAAAATGTACCTGTGCCGGCTTTTGGAGCGACGTCACTATAGATATGCCGTCTGTGGAAGAGATATTGGAGCCATTTGATTTTCTTTAATTTGTTTCCTTGTCGACTTTAAAATTTGTTGAGATGATTTTATTCTCATTTCTCATCCCAAGAACATCTCTGGATCGCATTTTATATGTTTGTAAAGTTAATTACTATTTTTCAGCTTTCATTATCAACGTTTTTATGTTTTCACAATCTTCCTAATTTGTTTCCCAATACTTGTGACGCCCATGTTTTTTTGTCAGATTTGGAAATGGAGAATAAGATATCAATTTGAATGAAATAATTTTAAGGAGATGAATAAATCCATAAACGACGCATAAAGGTTGATTGAATAAAGAGAAATTGAAGACAAGAATTAAAGGTTTAATGATACGATCATGTATATGGTAAATGTTAGAATCTACTCAGCAGTAAACAGATACTTTTCCTCTTTGGTAAGCTGCACAAAGTAAAAGTTGCCACCAGGTGCATTTGCTAATCGCCTTTTTGTAACGGGCTTAGGAATATGCCACCGGATCCAACATCAGCAAAAAGGAAAAAAAAAAAAAAAAATGATGATGTTTACCTTGAGTGATGTGGACTTACTCATCAGCCGAGGAACTCGAAGAAACAATATCACACGGCAAAACTTTTGTAGAGAGGATTTTTTCTTTTTATTTTTTTCTTGATAACCCAAAACTGATGGGGTCGATCTTGAATTATATATATCACAGGTGCATGCCAGCACATGCAATGTCGTAAAGGAACTTAATTTGGAGGTTTGGATGCACTAAATCAAATATTTATAGATATCATACAACAAATTCAATACTTAGACTCTGTTTGGGTTATAATTAATAAATGTAAAATGAATGCAAATGGGACCACGAAATTATTGACGATAGATCTGAGGCCTTTTCTAAATCCTATTACGCCTCGGATCTCCATCAAAACATGAGTAATTTGCAGGATCTGTTTAATTAATACAAGTAGTAAAAAAGAAATCACCAAGCATCACTACAATGTGCACCAATTTATGTACAGATCTCACAATCTCTCTTTCTAACTTGAAAAAAATGAAGGAAAGGGAGAAGAGCTGCAAGAACGAGATCTCGTGGATCAGGATGGCATGGGATTTGGACCTTGTACATAGATGCATGAGAATAATGACTATTGGAAATGGCGTGACAACTGTATATAATGACTTGGTCAACGGCAAGGTGCCAACTAGATGGATTCCAGGTCGAGTTGTTGAATTATCTCCAGCAAAATCATTAAAAATCAAGCCATTATGCAAGAAATTTTACATAATGAAGCCTTAGCCGACCGCCCCCAATCATCACCGCCAAGAAATTCTATTAAAGGATTTTTATTAAAAGAGACTCTTTGTTCTCTTTAATTATTTTATCTCCCCACCTCTCGTGTTATGGTGGTCACGCTGGAGGCGGAGGGACTAGGGAGAGGGGAAGGTGAGGTAGTAGGGTGGTCGGCTAAAGGAGAAGGTAGTGGAAGAAGACAAGGGAGGGTTGGTGGAAGATGAAGAGGAAGTCAAGTGGAAGACGAGGAATGGCTAGGGTGTTGGTTGGTGGAGGGGTGGGTTGGGGGAGGAGGGGTCAAGTACAAGTGGATGCCGTTGGATGCTAGTGGTGTTAGCTAGAGGAGGAGGTGGTGGTGGGAGGATCTAGGAGAAGAGGGTAAGGGGGATTCGTAGGGTGGAGGAGGAGGCATAAGGGGGGTCTATAGGGTGGTCGGGAAAGAAGAGGTGGCAGAGGGTTTTGTTGGTATATAAATAAAGGATTTACATATAAATTTTTAAATTATTTAATCTCAATAGTTTATAAAGGTATTTGAATAAGTAAACAAATATTTTTGAAGGTGTATATATATATATATATTAAAAAAAGAGCATGCAAGTAACTTGTATGTGCAGATATGATAATATCTTCTACTCCAAGTAATATTTTAAATTAAAAATTTAAAGATTGAGATTACTTCATATATATATATACATATAATATATTAAATTTGAAATCAATCCAACATTCTTATCATATATTTCAACATGATCAAATTTCGTGATACTTATGTCATAAAAAATGAATCCCTTTTAATGTATGTACTAGAAATATTAGATTAATTTCACATTTAATACATAATATATTCGTATAGATTGATATCAATTTTTAAATTTTTAATCAAAAATATTAATCATAGTGTGATATATTATCACACATGTACCTAATTTACATGTAAGTTGCCTCCATCTATAAAAATCTCATATACATTATTATATAGCCAAATAAATGGAGCAATTTCCGCTACGGTGCATTGAGATAATGACAAGAAATATGCAACCATTGGGATTTAAATCACATTGAAAGAGATGTTGTCGTGGGTAAAGAGAAGGTGGAAGGCAATTTCTGAAATAATGAGAATGAAAAATGGGTGATTGGTTGGAAGGGATTGGAGTCAAAAGCCGTCTTGGTGGATCTGCGCATGGACCGATGGCGGCATTTAAGGGTTGCACTGTCTCTATCACCAAATTCCATTCCAACTTTATTTCTCCTATATATATATATATATATATATATATATATATATATATATATATATATAAGGACGTAAGAGCGATAAATTGACCTTTTCTAATGTCATTAAAATAAACTGACGTAAAAGTGACGAATACCCTATGAAAATAGCAACAAATATATTTTTGTTATATAATTTGTCAATCAATAATTTATTTATCCTCATATTTTTTGATATATAAATTATCATTAAATCTACAATAAATAATATGTTTATTGACAAATTTAAATAACAAATAAAATTATGACTAAAATTGTCACTAACCTAAATGTTTTTCCTTGTCTTTACTTCTTTTTAGTAACATGTTTTTCGTTGCTATGAGAAAAATATGCCAATAATTAATTTGTCATGATGTAAGATAGATATCAAAATTTGTTAATTATCCTACAAAATACTTGTAATGCATTATACTTATAATTTTTCTCGTTACTTATAAAATTGGCAATTGTTTACAATATCCACAAAAGTATTACTCACAATATAGACTTTTGTAATGGAAACTTTATAGAAAATATATCTAAAAAATTGTAAACAAGTTTCACTGCAATATATACTTGAAAGACTAAAAACTTACTTTATTTCCATGATATAGAAACTAAAAATATTCTCACAACCTAAGATGGTCAAAAATTTGAAATTATCAAATTACTCTAAAATAAAGGTACTATAAAAGACATAATGTACTGAGAAAAGTCTACTAGATTAAAATTTTCCTTCTACCAAATAACAAAAGATTAAGGTACATGTATATTATGTTTCGTAAAGTTAGGTTACTTGTTCAACAAGGGAAGAAAATCCCATCATCACATCGCTAAAAGAAAATGATCGCATAAGGCATTGCCCTATAAAAAGAAGAGAGGAAAGTGTTCACCATAATCATCCATTAAACACCCAGCTATGCTAATAATGATAGATCTTTCAACACTAATGCAAGTACATGCAAAAATGGATCTAACGTGTTGCAAAAGAGTTACAAAATTAAAAATCTTAGATAAGTATGAAAATTAAATAGGCAAGTTACAAAATACTACATGAATAAGGTAACATTTTGCAGGATACAACTATTTATTCATAGTAGGGTGATCATAATGATTCTATAAGTAGCAAATTGTATATAAAAATAATAAAAAAGCTTTTTATCATTTGAATACTAATTTGTGGATGCTTTTAAAGTGTAAGGGCTTAGAATTTAAATAACATTTAAGGAAGATAAAACATAGTAACTTAGTGTAGGCATTGAAGCTTATGGGCAGAATGGAGATTATGAGGTTTTGATTCTTTTCAGAGGTTTTTGATGGAGACATATTGATCTAGAGTGTTCGCTACTATTTTGGCTTTTCTAAAATTTGATTACTGAGTAGTTGGTGTTGGAGTTTTCTCTTTGTTGGAGATTCTTTGTTTGCATCTTAACAAGTTTGATTGATTTTTTGACACAAATGATAGTATTGTGAAGATTATTATGGTGTAATTTATGGGGATTTGGTTGTTGTTTTTCCCCTATTCTTGCTACGCTCATGTTCTAGTTTGGCTTATTCTAGATGCTCTTGCTTGATATTTGAAGTTGGTCTTTTTTTTATCCTAATCAGGTATTCTTTTGAATGACGCTGATCAAGCTATGGTTGTGATTGTTAAAGGCTTATTTGATGAATTTTACTTTTCATTGAACTTTGCTTCCATTGACATGTTGAAACATAAGGGTTTTTTGGGATTGCCCATTCCTATGTGGAAGTTGATGTAATCCTTTTCAAGCACAAAATTATGGTTGTAATGGTTCTTGGTTTAAGGAGCTATCAAAAGATTATGGGGTGCTTTACTTTGATTGCATAAGCAAGATTTTAGTTGGCTTAATCAATTAGCCATTTATCAAAGACTATGCTTATTATATACGAGAAAATATTCAGCTATTGTAGTTGATGTGTTTCTTATCCTATTTGAGTTGGACAATGAGAGATATTTGCCTAATTTGGGTTAGAGATTTTACTGCTATAGATTTTGGATAGATTTGGTTGTTTAATGTTGCATAATTATTCTTTGTCAGGACTATTTTGTGAATTTAATAGTTTATATTAGGGGTGGATATCGAATCAAACGAGTTGAGTCAAGCTTGACTCAAACTCAAACTCAATAAGCCTAATAGGACTCGAACTCAAATGAGCCTTCTTGAGTTCAAGTTGACTCACAAGCTAACTTGAGTTTAAATAATATATCACTTAAATGAGTACACACTAGACTCATTTGAGCTTGAATTGACTCATTTCAGTCTAAATGGGCTTACATCGCTTAAATGGGCCTAGTTTGATTTTCTTTTAAATTTTGGGAAAATGACGTTTAGTTGAATTGTATTTACAAAAGATAGCTAAATTAACCTCAATGACATTTTTAAAAATCATCAAACTATGAAAAAATGAGTTAGAACAACTCGTGGTTTTTTTGCATGGGGGTATGGAATTCTATGGGGTTCAATAATCAATCCATATACTACATTTATATATATGTTAAATTCAAAATGAGTCACAAACTTGAGTTGATGAGTTGAGGTTGACTCAACTCGAACCTAACTAGATAATAAAATGAGTCAGGATCTCTAACTTGAAATCGACTTGAAAACTTAATGAGTACTCTAACTTGCGAGTTCTTATAGAGGTGAACTCCAGTTCAACTCATCAAGTTTGAGTTTGATGGCTACCCCTATTTATATTTTGTTACCAAGGAATATGGGGATAGAAGAGGCTTTTTTGGAAATGGATTGAGCTTGGTCAGTTGGGCCTTCTTTCTGACTGATTAGGCAACCTCTGGAGGCATAATAAAGCTTAGAATTCAATGGTAGGGTAGTTCTTTGGCCTAGAATTAATCGTCATTCTCAATTCAAACTAAAGGCTAGAGTCATGCTTGATTTGAAGCTTTACATTTTCGCTCAAGTAAGATGAGGATGAGAGATTAGTATTTGATTTGGATTTCTTTTCTATTGTTGAAGAATCTATATGGATACAAATGCCTTTTGATGTTGCTCATATTCTTTATCTTGATCTTTTTTGGATCAATTGTCTATCATTTTGCTACTGATAAATATTCAGATAGAGAAGCCATTTATATGAACCAAAGACTGCTAGCTATTAATTTTTAGCCTAATTAGAGTTCTTTAGGTAGTTTAAATGATCTAGATTGCTACTATTGGATTAATGGACATATTTTGATTTTGGTTTTAAGTTGAGATTGGCTACAATTTAATATTTAGTTGAAGTTTTTCTACTATATAATGACATAAAAGATGCCTATATACTAAACTTACTAAAACATGGACAACTATGTTAGGGTTCAAGAGAAGCTACGGTCCCTACATATACTAAGACAAATTAAAATTTAGGTCCATATACCCTACAGACAACTATGTTAAAAACATGAGAAATAATTCCTTCAACATAATAAGTTAAGGCATTGCAGTGACAACTCAAGGAATTTAAAATTGGTGAAAAGGTAGGAAATTCTTTCTGGCTACTTATTCTCTCAAAAGTTCAAACATCTTTATGGTAATCAACTGTAAGCCTTTATAAGGGGAAAAAGAAGAAATATTTTGCTTGTATACAAAACTATATTGTGGAAATAAGAAAAACTTGCTTCAGGCCAGTGCAATCTATCATTGTCCCTAATATTCTATTCATCTTGAGCACAATAAGCTTGTTAAGAGGTTGCTTGGTCACTGTAAGATATGTATTGTTCCCATATTACACAATATATGCTGGAGTTATGTGCCTTTGGAGAGTCAACCTGAGTGGAATCACTTGATCGGTCATTCAGATTTGAATGTTAGATCACATGGACAAACTATTATGGTTAGTCGGGTCTTGTAGTATAAGTAGGAGAATGTATTATAGTCATGTTGGATATAACAATGACGGGCATTGAAGATTCAAATAGTTTGGTAAGAACCATCATGATATCCAACTGTTGTCTCCAATCTGAGAAGAGATAGCAATCTTCTCGAGCGACTGTTGCTTGATTGATGCCCTTGATGCACGCCCTTTGCATATGAATAAAGATTCAGAGGTGTTACAAAGGTTGGGTCAAGGAGTTGACTTGATGAGATGGAGATGCAGAAGTCCTATCATCATTGTCATGAAGAAGACGTATCCTTTGACTTAAGATAGATATGTGTCTCTGTGCTTGATTATGCACATTTGGTGGACCAATGACTGATGCACCCACCTTGATGTTGAAACTGGAAAGCTAATATGTATATAAGAGTATAAGAGACACATGATCACTTGAAAGGATCACACAAATCTACTATTGTAGGTATGCGAAGTAAATCGGAAGACATAGGCTTGCTCTGTATATATTCAAGTGTACGAAATTTCATGTGCAATCGTATGGGTCCTGATCATACCGATACATGAAAGTGAAGACAGTCCTTTATGGAAAGAAATTGGTCTTCGATCTTGTCCCAATGATATACAAAAAACATAAAAGTGTATATGAACCATTGGCCCTTCACTAAAGTTGATCTTCATTCTTGTCACCACTGAAATTCAAATCATCCCTATAAAAAGCTATCCAACACCACCCACCCACACCCATCCACAACCACACCCCCACCTACAACTCACCGGCAACCCACTCCAATTGTCGTCGAGCTCCTCCTCCACCCCAAGCTTCACTGAGACTTTGCTAAAATCCTTGAATACTCCGAGCTCGAGCTCCTCAATGGTAAGCTTGACGATTGACGACTATGTTGAGCTCCTCTCAACCTCCAACCTCTTCCTACCTCGAGATCCTCCACGGCGACCTTACCTTCCAACACGACGACCTCGACCTTGACCTTGGCAGTGAGCTCGACGATGACCTCAACCTTGACGTCGACAACGACCTCAAACTCGACGTTGATAATGACCTCGGTGACGATCTTGACCTTGACGGCTGTGACCTCAACCTCAACCTCGATATTGGCGACGACCTCAGTGACGACATTGACCTCGACCTCCAACATGACGACCTCAACCTTGACAGTGAGCTTGACGATATCCTCAACCTCAACGTTGACAATGACCTTGGTGATTATCTTGGCCTTGATAGTGGTCACCTCGACCTCGACCTTGACATCGATGGTGACCTCAACCAAATTTTTTGTCATATGTGTGTGTCACTAATTCCTAAGTGTTGTTGCTACTATTGAAAGTAAAATTAAAGTGGTTCATGATGTTGCAAGTATAGTGATATTCACCCCTTCAATCTGTTGTAAGCATAGTTGGTGTAAAATTTGTATATTACAGTAGGCATCTTTGATAGCCATAGTAGAGTGTGTATAGATACTACTTCGTGGACTAATTATATTGTTGTTAGTAGCATTTGAAAATGCTTCAGGCATCATCCAAACTGTTGTAGGCATTACTCATAGTAGTATGCTAAATAGTACTTTGTGGCAAGAAATATGTCTGCTAGAGGCACCAACCATAACGTAAGCAATATTCTGAAATTCGTAGTGCTACTGGCAGTATTGTTAAGAACTTCATAGTGCTGTTGGCAGGAATGTTTAGAATTTTATAGTACTGTTGCCAATATTATTTTTTTGCATAAGACTATTATACTCTTTAATAATGATAGCATTGTTAAGAAATTTATAGGACTTCTTGAGATCACTAATTGAATGAAGTATTCCACGATCAATTTCCATCAATGTACATATCACGTATAGGAAAGTTGATAGTTGAAGGAATGATCATAGATGGACGTGAGCTAATGTATCTGTTTGGATTTGAATGAAATTCATTCATTTACCTGCTGTTGGCACTAGTGTTTTGTTTTATAATTTTTGATCCCAAAGGGATTGCATTAGTGTAGGTTCACATACCTCAAGTACAATATTCCCTTCTTAAACACTCTAAAGAGGGTGTTTTGTTCCTTTCGTCACGAAGAAATGGGAAGCCTACAGCTTAGGACAACTTGTACCAACAACACCACCACTAGGACAATTTTATTGATGCCAACAGTAAGTTGGTATGTCATAAGCTACCACTTGCTGATTGATTGGTGTTGCTGGAATTAACTTATCTGTTGTTGGCACCATACATTATGTCACAAGATTGGTGTTGTATATATTGTAACTAGGATTTTAATTGCTTTAAATTTAACTGTTTTAACTACAATGATTTTACCTCCTTCACTTTGATGTAGGCATAGGTGCTGTAACCACTAATTCCTTAATGTCTCTTGTTGCTACTATTGGCAGTAAAATTAAAGTAGTGGAAGATGCTGTAAGTACAATGATATTCACCTCTTCAGTTTGCTGTTGGCATAGTTGGCGTAAAATTTATATATTACAATAGGCATCTTTGATAGTCATAGTAGAGTGTGTATAGATACTACTTTGTGGACCATTTATACTGCTGTAGGCAGCATTCAAAAATATTTGAGGCATCATAAAAAATTTTATAAGCATCATTTATAGTAGTATGCTAAATAGTGCTGTTGTGGCAAAAAATATGTTTGCTAGAGGCATCAACCATAATGTTGGCAACATTCTGAAATTCATAGTGCTGCTTGTATCATTATTAATAAATTCGTAGTGCTGCTTGTAGCATTGTTAAGAACTTCCTAGTGCTAGTGGCATCATTTTTACTAAATTCATAGTGTTGTTAGCAGCATTGTTAAGAACTTCATAGTGTGCTGGTAGCAATGTCAAGAATTTCATAGTGTTGTTGGCAACATTCTTTATTTGTATAAGACTGTTGGCAACATTCAGTTACTTCGTTAATTGAATGAAGTATTCCATGATCAATCTCCATTAGTGTACAAATTAAATATACGAAAGTTGATAGTTGAAGGAATAATCTTAGATGGACGTGAGAGTTTCTATGAGATAATGAGATGGACGTAAAAAAGGTGAAGTTAGTTTCTATCGATGTAGTTATGTAAATAATAATGTTCACAACATCATTAGTAGGAGTGGATTGTCAACACATCTTACTTGAATGTATGAAGAAAGTGAAGGCATGAACGATGGCCAACCAAAATACTACCAATCAAATAAGAAGAGGAAAATGGTAAGGAGTACAAGATTTGTCATTGCACAGAAATAAAAATACGCAGATTTGACTTCTGCAGACCGAAGCTTCTGCATGGAATGCAAGTAAACCTACCGTTGGCATCAATGAAGCATTAAGAAGACCTACTGCACACCTGTTGATTGCGTAGCAAACATAAGACTTAAATGACCTAAATTGAGTTAGATCTTAGCATAACTTAGGAATAATACATGCATGAGCTACATAGTTGCATCATAATTGACTTATTTAGTTATGTAAAGAATAATGCTAGTTTTGTGTTCTAAGTGATAGATAATAATAATTATAGATAAATCAGGGTCGTGGATGATAAATTTGATTGTACAGATAGACTTAGAGCAACGATCATAGCCCAACGACGTAAGAATCGCCTCCATCGAAGCCCTGTAACACCATCTACAAAAGTGGGAAGATAAACGGTTAGATGGTGCCACTTGGAGCCATCCCAATGGCTTACCGCTGCACCCTTATTCTTTGAAGGCAATCCCATGTGCTCTCTGAGCTGTTGGATCATCATCCAACGGCCACAGATGCACCAGGTAGTTGGCCCCAACATTTCATCAAGAGGAGGCCTCATCTCAGCCATTGGATCATCATCCAACGACTGAGGACACGCAAGCATGAAGTCAAGAATGCACCCTATGGTGAGTGAAGGGTGCTTGTTTGAAGCTCTATGAGGTGGGAGAATTCGTGCTCGATGATGGCACGTGAAATTGGAGCATTGGATCAAGATCGTGCGTTGGGTAAAGTGATGCATGGCGTAGCGGATGAGAGGAGAATAGCATGCATGTGATGAAATGCGGATGTACGCAGACGCAAGCCCTCGGTGAGTGATGAGCACACTATTTGACGAAATCTCGACCGTCGATTCTAGATCGGACTATCATCGGAGGGTCCTTGCGCAGTCTCGTGTGATGAGTGTATGTTGGAAGCATGACTTGGCTTCATCAGAGTCGTTTGATTAGCAGATGAATGATAACACTGCATAAGGGGGTGATAAGTATGTTGAATATGGCCCATCTTAAGAATAAAAGGCATAACATAAGTAGAATGGGAGCATTGCATGCATCATGTACCAAGATTGCTTATAAAACTGTATTAATGGCCATTTGTGTAAGCATTTGTCAAAGCAGGCCTCAGATGAGCAATCGGATCGCACGGATGTATTCGGAACGACGAACGGAGTCCAACGGACTCAAGATCGGCCAAATACGACATCCGGAGCTCCTACAATGGGCCCAAGAAGTTCTGATCGTTGATCTGGAGATCAACGACCCATATTGCGCCACGTCAGCCCCGCCCCACCGCGCGCCGCGCCCTCATCTAGCTGAGATCAAATCTCGGCCGTCGATCTTCGATCGAACGGTCGAGACTCGCGTGCTTGCCCGCGGTCGTCGCGACAAAGCGCGGGCGTGGCGCAACTGTTAGCGCGCATGCTCGCATGCACGCGACGCGGGTTCGAGCCACGCGGAGTCGGAATTGAAGACGGGGGACGCACGCAGTGAAATTGGGCTGCCCGATCAGTAGTGGGTGGCTGAGATCTTGCCATGTGGCACAACCGTAGCTCATGGGCGTCCACGTGCACGCGCACTCCGGGAGATGACGCCCACGCACACGCGCGCCCGAGGCGTTATCCCAATGCAGCCGAGGAGGATTCTCAGATCGGACGACTCTCGTTCAATAGCCGCGGATCGCACGAGGAGAAGAAACGAGGCAGGTGGTTGACTAGCGGCTGGAGGGCTTCATCGACGCTTCTGGGAGTGGTTTTAGCGACGCTCTGGACGTCGCTAAAGCCCCTTCTTCTTTTAGGAAGCCCTTAACTCTATTTAAACCCCCTCCAACCACTCATTCAAGGCATTCACTCCCCTTGAAACTACTCCACCCCTCTCTTAGCTAGCTTTAGGCCCTCTTGTACTCGCCAGAGACGACGAGCCGCCGACGGAGCCTCCTCCACCGCCGTGGCTGCCTCGTCACTCTCCACACTCTCTCGCTCTCCACTCTCTCTCTCTCTATCTCCCTCTCTCTCTCTCTCTCTTTAAGCTTTCCATTACTTTTGTTTGAAGCATGTATTTAATGTTGTAAGCTATGAACTACAAGTGCATGATTAATGAAGTTATTTTCCGTTCAATTGTCATTTTAATTTCTGTTCAAGTTGCATGATCAAACAAAGAACTTTCTAACCCTAAACCCTATCTCTCTATCTCTCTCTCGCTTTTCAAAATCGCATCTTTCGCAAGTAAAACTCCGCACTTTCCGTGACAACAAGTGATAAGCAAAAATCCGATTTTCACGCCTCCCTGAGACCGACACTCGGACTCACCTCCGTTTACTTATTTTAAAACTGACGTTGCAAGTGTGACTATAACGACACTTTTTAACACACACGCACAACGACACGTCAGTTTTTGGCACTGTTGCTGGGGAGGCAACGGATTTGTTTTATCACCTCCATTCCACATTCATTCTCACATCGTCTAATGCCCTATTTTCCTTTTTACTTGATGGTTGCAGGAATTCGGCGTGTGGACGGCGAAGCGACGCATCCCACGACGGTAGCAAGGGAGTAGGCTCCACGAGGACCGATAGTGAGTAATCTTTCTCTCATGATTGTTTGCTTGAGTGAAAAAAACTAAAAAAAAATTGTAAAAATTGAAAAAAAATTGGCGTGGTGTATGATTGCTTGACCCACATCCTTAACACATCACCCCACAAAAAAATGTACACTCTAACATTTTGAATAAATTCTTGGAGTGTTCTTTTCTTTTTCTTGAGTGGTGTTTACGAAGCCACCATGAGTTGACCTGGGCCGCACCACTCAACCCTAAAACTGACTCATCTAATAGAAGCTGCATGATCATTAGGATGAGTACACTAGGGTTTTAGAGCCTCTACAGAATAAAAAGGAAATCTACTTTCACCAAGTTGTGTGCAGAACTTGATGTGCCCACTGAAACTTGTTTGAAAACATTAAGACACGTCAACCCTAAAAAGTACTAAAGTAAGGATGAAACACTAAAAGACACCACATCTTAACAAATCCTTGCTTGAAAATCATGTTTTGCTAGAAGCACACACTTTGAAATTGGAAAATTAAGAGGCACCACCCCAATCAACGCCTCATCACATAACCCTAAGCACAAGCACTATCCTAGCCCTTTAAAACTGAGTAGACGTGCCCTAGGTAGGACTGAGTTAAGTCTCAAAAGGTGAGGTTTTGTTCGCTAGGCACTTGGCTTTCATTCCCTTGGTAGAATCTGGTGACTAGGCTGCGGGGCAGTGTCAAACGACCGCGGTTGTGGGGTCTATGGAACTGGAGGCGCAAGCCAAAGGAAGAACCTTCCCTGCAATCCCCTCGTAATCAACCTGGACAGATTAGCCTTGGGAAGGGGAGCCCAGTGCTTACGGACTTAATCACCCTTTGTGAGATTTCTAGGTCTTCTAAGGAATAAACCATAAGGACTAGGCTTGTGTGCTTGATTGAAACACATTTCTCGCATCTGTCACCCTCTGCATCCCCACCTGTTCTTCTCTAGTGTATGCACGGGAGACGCTCACTGCATCCCGAGTTGTGTGTTTTGGGGCAGGAATCTAGGCGACGTAATTCTATTGAAAACATGTCTAAACCTAGGGTAGATGAGGCTGAAGATCAACCCCCACCAGACACTATGGCCATCATCCAAGCTTAAATCAATGCTAACCACCGGCTTCAGCAACAACAAATCCACACCATCATGCAGGCCATACAATGGTTACAGAACCCACAAGAACAACCACCACCACCTTTCCACGACATACCAGGGCAACCACCACTTGATTTACCACCATTTTGGGATCAATCGAGGCCCCTCTGCGATTTCTATAATCCCTCTGCTATTAGAGTCAAGCCACACCTTAGGATCCCCGAGGGGGGAGATGATTTTGAGCTGAAACCGAATGTCTTAAGTTTGATCCAGAGCCACTTTCATGGAATCTCAAATGAGGACCCCTTTAAGCACCTAGAGGATCTCGACCGCATAGCACGAACTGTGAAACCTAGGAACATTAGCCTTGACATTGTTCTAATCAAGATGTTTCCCTTCTCCTTAAGTGACAAGGCATCTCATTGGCTTAGAACCCTAGGTAGACCCATCACCACCTGGGAAGAACTGAGGCATGCTTTTTTAAAGAAATTCTTCCCCATAGGAAAGACCAATGCCCTCAGAAGAGCTATCACTACCTTTACACTCCAGGGCGAGGAACAATTTCATGAGACGTGGAAAAGATTTAATGAACTTTTGAGGAAATGCCCACACCATGAAGTACCAAGGTGGCAATTGGCCCAGATCTTCTACCATGGTCTGGATAGCAACCTACGGAACTTCATCGATGCCTCATGCGAGGGAAACTTCCTGAACAAAGATGAGGAGAGCGCGTTTGAGCTCTTTGAGTCTATGAGCGAGAATTCGCTCAACAATGCCTCCATGAACTAGTTTAACAGGTCCAGTCAACCCCGTGGCGGGATTTATGAGGTACAAGCAAATTCTGGAATGGTTGACGTGGACATCATTGCCAAAAAGTTGGATCGAGTAGAATTGGTGGACAAAAAGATTGATGAGCTACTGAACCAGACCAGGAACCCCTTGCAGACTTTCTCCCTAGCAAAGGGAGCACATAATGTTGACCTGGTCCAGCCCTTCACCCAATTGAACCTGGAACAACCCTGATGGGCGTGAGCGACAGCAGGGTTTTATTGTTATAGCGTCGTAGTATAGCCAGTTGTTGCCATCATTTCAAATATATAAATTTTTTACTTGGAAAAGAGTTCCCGAGGTCGAACTCAGGGAGCAAGTTGTATTCTAGAGATATACATGTTTCTTTTACAAAAATAAAGAAAGAGAGAGAAAGAATTTGTTGTCTTCTTTTCTCTTTGTTTCTCCTCGTCTCAGATCTTCTTCTTCTTTGTCTGCAGAGGTGATGTTCTTCTTCTACAGTGGTGATGCTCTTCTTCTTCTTCCAGCTGTTCCTGCTCTTATGTCTTTCTTCAGATCTTCTTCTTTCTTCTTTGTTTTTCTTCTTTCAGTTCTTCCCTTGTTCTTTTGTGTTCTCCTCTGCCTCGCCTTCTTCTGTTGTTCTTCAGACCTCCTTCTTTCTTCTTTTCTTTTTCCAGTCAGGACGTCGCCCCTCCTTCTTTCTTCTTTTCCCTTCAGGACGTCGTCTGATTTCCAAATCAGACGACTTAAACTGCCTGTTGCTACAGTGTCTCCCTCAGCTTCCTTCTTCTTCCGCGGTCCTTCTTCTTCACCTGTGCCTGCACACTTCAGAGCTTACGTCAGAGGACAAAACCTACTCTACCCTCTCCCCCTCGCGTCTCTCTCTCTCTGAAACCACTCTTGGGAAAGCTCTCCCAGAGCTGCCGGGTAGTCGGGTATGGGTCAAGTCCGGGTCCAGGCCCACCGGCGTGCGTGGAGGGCGAGGAGTGCAGGTCAGTCTAAGTCTGGTCAGGTCCGCGGGGCGTGAGCGCGGACGAGACCGGGTAACCGGGCGGGTGAAGGGGACCTCACCCCGTGTGCTGAGGCAGTAAGGCTAATGCACAAAATCAATTTAAACGGTGAAGAGGTTGTGAGGCTTACCGATGTGGGACTAAACGGAGGCCTTTCCTCGCGTGCGCCTGCTGGGAGACCGCGGCCTAGCTTCTGCAGCTGCGGCTTCGATTTGCGTCGGTTGCTGGCTGGCTGCCTTCGCAAGACTCCCCGCAATCCGCAGCAGCTGGAGACCTGGAGTCCTCAAGCCTGGAGCGCGGGAGAAGCTGCTTCAATGTGCGTTAATGGCGGTCGAACCTCAAAACCTGTCGGACACGAATATGGCCTCTCGGCCTGATCAAACCACTGGGGAACCTTCGCCGTGGCACGGCGAAGGTGTGGAGCTGCGCGGCAAGCCGCAAGGTGGTGTCTGGCGGCAGCCCTAGGTTGGACTGCAACCGGAGGAATGGGTTTGTTCGGGGGAGCGTTACGTAGGTGTGGAGTGGCAATGGAGGGGTGGGGGGTGCTCAGTGTGATGAGGCGGAGGTTCGGTGAGGGTCGGCGAGGTGTGTGAGGCTGTGGAGCGATGGGAGCATCTCGCCGGAGGGTGGCCGGAGACGAAGGGGGTGACGATGGTCAGGGTCGGTCGAGGGCTTAATTGAATAAATTGAAAGCGGGGAAAGAAAGAGGAGAAGAAGGGGAGTAGTTCTAGCTTACTTGCAGGGACGAAGGGGGAGCAGCAGGGCGACAGTCGTATCGACTGTCGCCGGAGAAGAAGATGCTCAGGGAAAGGGGCGGCGGCGAGCAGAGAGCCGGAGAGGCGCCAGCTGGGTGCGGCGTGGCGCGGGAAGAGCAGGGGAGGAAGTCTCTGCTGCTGGTATTGCGGCAGAGCGAAGAGGAGGGGGAGGAACCGCCGGAGCTGGTGAGCGTCTGCCGGAGAGAGAAGAGAGGAAAGTTGGGGGTTTTCTCCGTCAGATCCGAGCTGCCCAGGTCGGTGGAGCAACGGGGGGTATTTATAGGGATCAAAACAGGGAGGAAGGCGGAGGGAGACGACGTGTCTCCCTCGCCGGAGGATGGCCGGAGACGAAAACCCATACCGTCCGTGCGTTCGCACGGCCGGTATGGTGGGCTACAGCGACCAGGGGGGTGTCCCTGCGACGGCTGACGACGCAGGGCACCCCCGGTTTACTTGCCAGGCTTTCCCCCTCACCCTGCGCGGCGCCATGCTCCGCGCAAGGTCGCCGGAGCATGGTGCTGGCAGGTTTTGCAGGGGGGACCTGAATGCGAAGAACGAAGGAGAGTTAGGGGCCAAAATGCGATGGTTCAAAAGTTGAGGGCCAAAAAGTAAATATATGAGGACCAAAGTGTAAAGTCGGTCAAGGAGGTTTCTTCTTAGGCTCAAGTTTTTCTACATGATTAATTAGGACCTAAGGAATCTGATGGTGAACTTCATTTCTATATTAAACCTTGTTTGACCGGTCAATTTATGCAAAAACCCAAATTAAGTTATTAATTGGGCATGGTTCTCAATGTAGGTCAAAATGGGTTCTGAAGGCCAAATTGAGGGTTCTAAACCCTAGAGATTATTTTTCTATGAATTTTAGAGGGTTTATTCTATTTTTAATTTGCCTCGAACCTCGTGAATTGAAGTGGGTTGTTTTAGGGTTACAGATTATCATTTAGTTTCTTGGAAGTGCTGTAGCCCTTGCTAGATCGTCTCATCCCACTTTTATTCTTATTAAGCTGCTTTGACCTATGTTTGGGCCCTGAATTACCCTGTATGCAGATTATACTGGTAAAATTGCATTTTTACCCCTTATGACTTGTTTTCTTCTCAAACTCAGAATTCTCTGAGTTAAGCCTTTCCTTAAGATATGTAGGAGCTTTTATCCTTTGTATTAGGTCAAAATGAGCTAGTTATGGCTCATGATGAGGTTCTCATCATACCCCCATGCCTAGCTTTTGCTAGTCCCTTAGCAAAAACTTAAGGTTTCAACCCTTGTTCTAGACCATGAAGTTTTTAATAGTTTTAGATAAGTGCCTTTTTTATTTTAGCATAGATTAGGTTAGAATGCTGACCATAGGCCTAAAAGGTACTCTAGTACCAATCAAGATCCAAATCTGTCTAGCCTTAGCCTCAGTCTTTACCAAAGGTTTTTAAGGTCCACAAGAACTAACCTAAGGTTTATTGGACTTCGTGGTTAAAGCACCCGTGCTTGAAATGATTTTAGCCCTGGCTCAGTTCGCAGTGCATTTTGTAAGAGAGAGATAGAAAGTTTTTCTGTTTGGAGAGTTTTCTCTCTTTTTCTTTTTAGTTCTAGCCTAGGATTGGCTTTTCAACACGGTCTGTATCAGATTCCTTGCTCCCATCATCAATCCTCAAGGGTTCTTGGCGATCGATGCTTCGAGATAGCACCGCCCATGGCAACCCCTGGAACCCTGGCTATTGAGATTTCGAGATAATCCCATCCATGGTGTTCCGTGGCTGAATCCAGACCCTGGCAATTGACACTTCGAGATAATGCCATCCATGGAATCTGAACCAGCAGAGTGCTTACATGCCCCTAGTAGGATATGTAAATATCCTAAGAGACAAGCACCGAGGAGATGATATTTTGTTACGCATCTTCGAGGGGATTTCCCGCCTCTCCGCGCTGGGAACTCGTCCAAATCAACTTGTGTTGATCGGCCGCTCCTATTCTAGGTGTTCTTTTCAGAATTTTGTGACGCTTCTGCATGATTCTGATTTTTACGCTTACTGAACCAGGCTGTGTGTGTGGTTAGGGTGCTTAGGTTACTGAGTCCCGTAAACCAAAAATTAGTTAACGAGGCCGAATACTCCCTAAGCCTTAGACCTAATACTTCAGCTTTTCATTCTCCTCAACCTCTTGAGGAGTGTCCAGATCTTAATGGGTACTAAGAGTCTATTCAAGAATGCCTAAGGTTTGCATTCTTTACTAATCTCATTGTGCACTTTTCTTGAATGAGGTCTAGAACTTAGGTTAATTCCTTAGTTCCTTACTAATGACTATCACTTTTTCTCATAATTTTGTGCTCCTTTTTCATTTTGTTTCTTTTCTCCTTCACAAAATTTCCTTCTCCTCTTTTCCTCTTATTCTTTTTCGAAAATTTTTTAATTTTTATGGTGTTTTTGGCATATGTGAATTTTTTTGTTTGAAACCTTTTCTTACAAGTTTTGCACTTTCATACCCCCCCATGCCTAAGATTTGCAATGTCCTCATTGTGACCTAGGGGTTTTTATTCAACTAAGTTCATACATTAGGATAGCTGTTTTGATGAGTGAATGGGTCGGGGTGACTGTTGCGGACGATTTCTAATCTCAGATGCAAGCACCTGAGGTGGAGTCGGCTATCCTAAAGTGTGAGCTTTAAGTGCAAAAAGGTGTCAGAACAAGTTTCAGGTTTTCAAAGAGAATGACGGGTTGCCTCCCATTGAGCGCTAAATTTGATGCCTTCAGCCAAGCGGGAAATGCGATGGAGAGGGGATGGTCAAATCAGCAGAGTTTTGTAAGACAAGCACCTCGATTAAGAGCCTGGTTGGACCAACCAGGTGCTTGTTCAGATCAACAGGCTGCTGATGCAGCCCAAACCCAATCAATCTGGTGGGTTGATAGATGTGGATAAAAAGGTGTGGAACCCACCATAAACTATGAAGCTCAGATGGATGTGGAAGTGTAAACGCAGGGTTTGGCTGAGTCGAATTAGCCTGGTCAGAGTAGGGACCCGTAGAATAATCAATGAATGACGCGGAAACCCTACGGGGGTGATCAGAGAATGATAGAGTATGGTATGTAGTCTGATCAATGTTCGAAACCCGATGTGGAAATGCAATCGGCTCGGTGAGAGGTGAATCTGAATAGAAATTGAGTCCGGTTGCGGGTCGGGGTTTGGGAGAGGTTTTGATCTGTTCTGTGTGTGCGGACGAGGTGGCCATTGTGTACGAGGGCTCTTCTAGAAACAGATGATAGGTGGTTTTCTGTAGAGAGTCCTCTGGGTAACTATCAAATGCCGGAAGAGTGTCTGTAGGATGAAAGGAATCAGATTCGAGAAAAAATTTGGATTCTGGGTTACAATCACTCTTGGCATTTTCTGTTTTTGGTTCCTGAGGATCGAAAAGGAATGATTCTGTGTTATCAGTGATCTCGGGAATCAGGACCTCAGAGTCGGAGTCAGAGTCATGAGAACTGAGGTCGTAGATAGGCCTAGCGTGTTCAGGAAGGGGAATCTCTCCGCAATTATAGTCAGATTTGAAATTGTCGGAGAGTTGGCGAAAATGAAATTCATGATCATGAATTCCACCACAGCAAAAATCATCAGATGTGGAATCAGCAGCCTGATTGGGGTCTAGCCTATATGTAAATTCTTGGCTCGAAAAGGTATTCTGTCTAGGCTCAAGCTCCAAGCTGGTAGGATAGACCCAATTAAAATCCAACTCGTCCAACTCCTCAGTCTCTGTATCATAAATTGGCATGTTCTCTGGAAAATCGATCAGATTTTCTGAAGATGTTGGAGAGGGATATTAATCAAATAGAGGCCCGGAATCATATTCTGTAAAATTTTGATCTTTCTCATAAGGGGCCTCATAATCTTCCCAATAAGTTTCAGATCTAGGTTCTAGGCTTAGGATGTGGGTAGAATTATTAGAACCTAAGTCCGAATATCCTTCGAGGGCCACCTTATCAAAATAAGGGGCGGAATTTATACCCTCAGAAGGTTCAGTTCTGATCTCATTATTGCAGGAGTTTTGAAATTCTAGGCTTGACAATTCATGGTCTAAGTTTGGCTCATCATTGTGTTCTCCTGCAATATCCCAACCTAATTCAACATTGTCTTCTATCTGGGTTGGGATTTTACAACCACTTTGTGCCTCAATCCCGAGATCTGGGAAACTGATTGTTCCTTAATACTGTTCCAAGATGGTTCATCCTCTGTTTCTGGTATATACGGGTATTTCTGGTTGATAATTTGTTCTACTGATTTCATCATTTCTACCCGTTTCATAAGGGATCTTGGTGTTGTTCCCAAAGTACAGGATTTGTCAAGCATTGAAGGTATTCAGATTGGTGTAATTTTTCCATCTCAATGTATCCTGTCATGAGCATATCTCGGGTTGATCCTTTTGAAATTTCAGTCAATAGAATTTGGGCACAGTTTATGATGAAAGCTGTGGTTGTTGGAACATCAACCTGAATGTTTCCTATTGGTGTTGAGGGTTTGTATTTGATTTCATAGATTTCAAGGGCATCCTCAATCATCTTATCTTTCATGGATCTCAGATATTCAGGTTTTTTACATTGTAGTCTTGCTAGGTAATTAGGCTGCATCTTCGAATCAGGTGGTGGAATCAAGATAGAATCAGAAGTTTGAATTAATGGAAGAAGGGGACTTTGTTCAGAATCAGAGGAAAGAGGGGCTATGTGAATGATTTCTGCAAAAACAAGGGAGCCGAGGCTTAGCCTCGGGGAGAGTGAATTTCTATAGGAAGTTTCAAGGACCTCCTGCAAAGTACTGAAGGGCTGGATGAGATAAGCAGGTGCTGGACCCAATCAAGACACCCAAAAAATGTTGGGTGACTATAGAGGTTCGGGGCAGATGGACCCCTTGATCAGAAAGATCGTCCACCTGAGAATTACCTGGGCAGCCAGAGAGGGAGAGTCCCGCGAAGACCCCTACACGGTAGAGCGTCCCCACGGGTTACAGGGTTTCCCCCACCCGACCTCTCTTGTCACTGCGGTTCCAGGTAGACCAGAATGGGGATCTTGACCTCTTGAGTCTACCAATTTTAGCTTAAGATCAGGGTGCTTAAAGTTACACTTGAACTCTTAGGTATTTTGAGTGAGAAAGTGACCTAATTTTAAGGTTGGTTGACCCAAGGAGTCAACTTTACCTCTTGTTCCTTTGAGAGCTTTTGGGTCCTTTCTTTTAGGGTTCAAGTGTTTAGAGAGCCAATTGTTTTAGGTTTTCTTTTGAATAGGTATTTTCAATCAATGGTTTAGGCACACTTCTTTTGGATTTTCTCCATTCTTGATTTAAGTAGTGTGTCTCTAAAACCCTAATGTTGAATCTTATGTTGGCTCTACTTGGTCCAGTTAGTTCTCTGTTGGGTAATTAGGGCTCAAGCAAGAATGTGTTAGCCCTTAAATACCCTTAATAGTGTGCAGGAATAATGAGTTGAAAACATGCAACTTTTATGGTTACTAAGTATGGAAGACAGGTTAGCCCTATATTGCTTGTTCTTTTCTTTTTTTTCTCTTTAGAGTTTAGGGGTTGATAGCGAGAGGAAAAATTTACCTGTCCTCGGAGTGGTTGTTGTGCGGTTGCTTGTCTTCTTGATTTCCTGTAGTTTTCTGCACAAAAGAGAGGAGATTATCAGAAATTAAAAAGAAACAGGAATGTTTACCTCTAGAATAGCCGTTGCTCCCCGGCAACGGCGCCAAAAATGATGGGCGTGAGCGACAGTAGGGTTTTATTGTTATAGCGTCGTAGTATAGCCAGTTGTTGCCATCATTTCAAATATATAAATTTTTTACTCGGAAAAGAGTTCCCGAGGTCGAACTCAGGGAGCAAGTTGTATTCTAGAGATATACATGTTTCTTTTACAAAAATAAAGAAAGAGAGAGAAAGAATTTGTTGTCTTCTTTTCTCTTTGTTTCTCCTCGTCTCAGATCTTCTTCTTCTTTGTCTGCAGAGGTGATGTTCTTCTTCTGCAGTGGTGATGCTCTTCTTCTTCTTCCAGCTGTTCCTGCTCTTATGTCTTTCTTCAGATCTTCTTCTTTCTTCTTTGTTTTTCTTCTTTCAGTTCTTCCCTTGTTCTTTTGTGTTCTCCTCTGCCTCGCCTTCTTCTGTTGTTCTTCAGACCTCCTTCTTTCTTCTTTTCTTTTTCCAGTCAGGACGTCGCCCCTCCTTCTTTCTTCTTTTCCCTTCAGGACGTCGTCTGATTTCCAAATCAGACGACTTAAACTGCCTGTTGCTACAGTGTCTCCCTCAGCTTCCTTCTTCTTCCGCGGTCCTTCTTCTTCACCTGTGCCTGCACACTTCAGAGCTTACGTCAGAGGACAAAACCTACTCTACCCTCTCCCCCTCGCGTCTCTCTCTCTCTGAAACCACTCTTGGGAAAGCTCTCCCAGAGCTGCCGGGTAGTCGGGTATGGGTCAAGTCCGGGTCCAGGCCCACCGGCGTGCGTGGTGGGCGAGGAGTGCAGGTCAGTCTAAGTCTGGTCAGGTCCGCGGGGCGTGAGCGCGGACGAGACCGGGTAACCGGGCGGGTGAAGGGGACCTCACCCCGTGTGCTGAGGCAGTAAGGCTAATGCACAAAATCAATTTAATTGGTGAAGAGG
Source organism: Thalassia testudinum (assembly GCA_037157565.1). Classification (NCBI taxonomy): domain Eukaryota; kingdom Viridiplantae; phylum Streptophyta; class Magnoliopsida; order Alismatales; family Hydrocharitaceae; genus Thalassia; species Thalassia testudinum. The sequence continues at coordinate 4,053,816 of JAZHRO010000062.1, read as the reverse complement.
TTGTGAGGCTTACCGATGTGGGACTAAACGGAGGCCTTTCCTCGCGTGCGCCTGCTGGGAGACCGCGGCCTAGCTTCTGCAGCTGCGGCTTCGATTTGCGTCGGTTGCTGGCTGGCTGCCTTCGCAAGACTCCCCGCAATCCGCAGCAGCTGGAGACCTGGAGTCCTCAAGCCTGGAGCGCGGGAGAAGCTGCTTCAATGTGCGTTAATGGCGGTCGAACCTCAAAACCTGTCGGACACGAATATGGCCTCTCGGCCTGATCAAACACTGGGGAACCTTCGCCGTGGCACGGCGAAGGTGTGGAGCTGCGCGGCAAGCCGCAAGGTGGTGTCTGGCGGCAGCCCTAGGTTGGACTGCAACCGGAGGAATGGGTTTGTTCGGGGGAGCGTTACGGAGGTGTGGAGTGGCAATGGAGGGGTGGGGGGTGCTCAGTGTGATGAGGCGGAGGTTCGGTGAGGGTCGGCGAGGTGTGTGAGGCTATGGAGCGATGGGAGCATCTCGCCGGAGGGTGGCCGGAGACGAAGGGGGTGACGATGGTCAGGGTCGGTCGAGGGCTTAATTGAATAAATTGAAAGCGGGGAAAGAAAGAGGAGAAGAAGGGGAGTAGTTCTAGCTTACTTGCAGGGACGAAGGGGGAGCAGCAGGGCGACAGTCGTATCGACTGTTGCCGGAGAAGAAGATGCTCAGGGAAAGGGGCGGCGGCGAGCAGAGAGCCGGAGAGGCGCCAGCTGGGTGCGGCGTGGCGCGGGAAGAGCAGGGGAGGAAGTCTCTGCTGCTGGTATTGCGGCAGAGCGAAGAGGAGGGGGAGGAACCGCCGGAGCTGGTGAGCGTCTGCCGGAGAGAGAAGAGAGGAAAGTTAGGGGTTTTCTCCGTCAGATCCGAGCTGCCCAGGTCGGTGGAGCAACGGGGGGTATTTATAGGGATCAAAACAGGGAGGAAGGCGGAGGGAGACGACGTGTCTCCCTCGCCGGAGGATGGCCGGAGACGAAAACCCATACCGTCCGTGCGTTCGCACGGCCGGTATGGTGGGCTACAGCGACCAGGGGGGTGTCCCTGCGACGGCTGACGACGCAGGGCACCCCCGGTTTACTTGCCAGGCTTTCCCCCTCACCCTGCGCGGCGCCATGCTCCGCGCAAGGTCGCCGGAGCATGGTGCTGGCAGGTTTTCCAGGGGGGACCTGAATGCGAAGAACGAAGGAGAGTTAGGGGCCAAAATGCGATGGTTCAAAAGTTGAGGGCCAAAAAGTAAATATATGAGGACCAAAGTGTAAAGTCGGTCAAGGAGGTTTCTTCTTAGGCTCAATTTTTTATACATGATTAATTAGGACCTAAGGAATCTGATGGTGAACTTCATTTCTATATTAAACCTTGTTTGACCGGTCAATTTATGCAAAAACCCAAATTAAGTTATTAATTGGGCATGGTTCTCAATGTAGGTCAAAATGGGTTCTGAAGGCCAAATTGAAGGTTCTAAACCCTAGAGATTATTTTTCTATAAATTTTAGAGGGTTTATTCTATTTTTACTTTGCCTCGAACCTCGTGAATTGAAGTGGGTTGTTTTAGGGTTACAGATTATCATTTAGTTTCTTGGAAGTGCTGTAGCCCTTGCTAGATCGTCTCATCCCACTTTTATTCTTATTAAGCTGCTTTGACCTATGTTTGGGCCCTGAATTACCCTGTATGCAGATTATACTGGTAAAATTGCATTTTTACCCCTTATGACTTGTTTTCTTCTCAAACTCAGAATTCTCTGAGTTAAGCCTTTCCTTAAGATATGTAGGAGCTTTTATCCTTTGTATTAGGTCAAAATGAGCTAGTTATGGCTCATGATGAGGTTCTCATCAAACCCCTGACCACGTTCCAGGGAGGGACCTTTGCTCCCTCGACCCTTGATTACTCCCTTCCCTCTTCATCAACATCGGCTATCCTAGAAGATGTGCAAGCTATCCAAGGTTATGCAAATCCTGACCCTTTCTCCAACACTTACAACACTGGCTAGCGTAATCACCCCAACTTTGGTTGGACAAACCAGAAACCACCGCAATTCCAAAACCAGCCTAGGCCAAAGCAGCAGCCACACTTGCCCCCCTATCAGCAAGGACCACCAGTTAGACCTCAATATAATCAGAATAGGGCGGCCCCTCCCCCACAAAACCAAATGGATACCCTAATAAAGATGATGGCTGACATGAACCAGAAACATCAGGAAGAAATGGCCTTGGTAAAGGGACAGTTAAGCCAACTCTTAGACTGTAAACAACAAGGATCCCTACCTTCCCAACCACAACTAAACCCATGAAACATAATTAATAGAGGCCCCAATTCGCAAGGGTTCCAAAGCAACCCCGGGCAGGCTCACATGGTCCAGCCAGCCCCGCAAACACCTCTTGGGTTTGGTACTTCTTCGTCCTCTTCTTCTCAAGGATCAACCCATGGCCCCAATGCCTCTGCGAATGCGGTGACCTTGAGAAGCGGCACCAAAACCCAGGATCCCAAATGGCCAACTCTCCCTGAGACTTCACCCACTGAAATACTCGACTTAGAAGAGGCACCAACCAAGGACCCAGACATGGAACCAATCCACATTCAGACACCCTACCCTGAGGCCTTGGAAACAATCAAGAAAATGAAGAATACTGTGGAAACTGAGGAGCTATTGGAAATTTTTAAGCAAGTACAGATTAATATTCTGCTCCTTGAAGCTGTCAAACACATCCCTGCTTACGCCAAGTTTTTAAAGGATGCCTGTACACCCAAGCGTAAGCCGAGACCGCAAGCACCTAGGAAGGTTGTACTCTCTGAGCAGGCAAGTTTCGTAATATCAAGCAACCTTCCACTCAAGAGAACTGACCCAGGAGCACCCCTGATTTCCTGCAATATCGGGGACATGACGTTTGATAGAGCGCTCCACGACCTAGGTGCTTCTATCAACCTAATTCCAATAACCCTGTACCACCAATTTGGTTTTAGGGAGCTGACACCAACCCCTGTCACCATCAAGCTGGCTGATAGATCAGTGAAAACCCTGAAGGGGGTTGTCGAGGACGTGATTGTACGGGTCAAGGACTTCTATTTCCCGGTCGACTTTTTGGTGCTCGACATGAAAGTCCCTGAAAAATTACAGAATGCACCCATAATCTTAGGCAGACTTTTCTTAGCTACGGCTAAAGCAAACATTGATTGCGACATGGGATGTATGGAAATCTCCTTCGGGATAGGAAAATGCAATTGGATATCTTCCGGGAGACAAAGTCTTTTGATTGCGATTGCATTGAGGAACATGATCCCGTAGAAACTCTAATCGAGGAATGCCTCACCCTTAGTTCTGTATCAGATCACCAAACCTGTAGTGACTATTCTGACCCGTCACCATCATTACCTGTGGACCTTTGTAAGGTTGAGTTCCATCACACAACACCATTTGAAGAGATTGATGTTGATCAACTACCGCCCTTTCCCTTCCCATCGGCTGTGGTCCCACCCGCACTTGAACTTAAACCATTGCCCGAGAATCTCAAGTACGTCTTCTTGGGACCTGACCAGACCTTCCCGGTGATTACTAATTCTCATCTAACCAAGGATCAGGAACTCAGGTTGACTGCAACCCTTTCAGAACATCGGGCCGCCATTGGTTGGACCATTTCAGATTTAAGAGGCATTAGCCCCACCTATTGCACCCACAAGATTTACCTGGAAGACGGGGCCTGACCTTCCCGGCAGATGTAGAGACGTTTAAACCCAAACATGCGGGAGGTCGTTAAAAAAGAAATTATCAAGTGGCTTGACGTCGACATCATCTACCCTATTTCCGATAGCCCCTGGGTGAGCCCCACTCAAGTGGTTCCAAAGAAAGCTGGGCTCACAGTTGTCACCAATGATCGTGGTGAATCCATCCCCACCCGCACCACCACTGCATGGCGGGTGTGTATTGATTATAGGAAGCTTAATGAAGTCACTAAGAAGGACAACTTCCCCTTGCCATTCATTGACCAAATCCTTGAAAGATTGGCAGGGAAGAAGTATTTTTGCTTCCTGGATGGATATTCAGGATATAACCAAGTTGCAATTGCTCCGGAAGATCAGGAAAAGACCACATTCACTTGCCCGTATGGCACGTTTGCATTCCATCGAATGCCGTTCGGGTTATGCAACGCACCCGCGACCTTCCAACGTTGCATGCTAGCCATTTTTTCAGAAATGGTGGGTGAGTACTTGGAGGTCTTTATGGATGATTTCTCTGTATTCGAGAATTAATTCGACCATTGTTTAAGCAACTTGGAGAAAATCCTGAAACGATGTATCGAGGTTAACCTGGTGTTAAGTTGGGAAAAGAGCCATTTTATGGTTCAAGAAGGAATTATCCTCGGTCACATCGTTTTGCATAGGGGCATCAAGGTAGATCGAGCTAAGGTTGATTTAATTTCCAAACTTCCTCCACCTAGTTCAGTCCAGCAGATTCGCTCCTTCCTAGGACATGTTGGCTTCTATCGAAGGTTCATTAAAGACTTCTCCAAACTTTCCAAACCCTTGACCGACCTTCTAGCCAACGACGCCATATTCCACATGTCTCCTGATTGCATCCAGGCTTATCACACCCTTCGGGACTTAGTCTCCACCGCACCTGTACTTCAACCCCCAGACTGGTCCCAAGACTTTGAGATTATGTGTGATGTATCAGATTTTGCCATAGGCACTGTCCTGGGACAAAGGAAAGACAAGAAGCCCGTGGTGATCTACCACATGAGCAAAACGTTGGATGAGGCCCAACGTAATTATACTATCACAGAGAAAGAGTTGCTCGCTGTAGTCTTTGGACTTGAAAAATTCCGATCATATTTGCTGGGATCCCACGTGACTATTTACACTGACAACTCAGCCATCCGGCACCTGTTGGCCAAAAAGGATGCAAAGCCCAGGCTCATCAGATGGATCCTGTTTTTGTAGGAATTTGACCTGGAAATCTAAGACAAGGCCGGATCGAAGAATGTGGTGGCTGACCACTTGTCAAGACTTCATCCAGACCACATTGGACCCTCCCTACCTCTATCTGATGCCTTCCCTGATGAACACATCCTAGCCGTGCAAGACAAGAAAATGCCATGGTATACTGACTACGTCAATTACCTGGTTGTAGGACAAACCCCGCATAGCTGGTCCAGACAGCAACGGGACAGGTTCTTGGTTGAGGCCAAGCACTATTTCTGGGATGATCCCATGCTGTTTCGCCTCTGTGCTGATCAGATCAACAGAAGGTGTATCCCTGAAGACGAAGTTCAGAGTGTGCTTTCCTTTTGTCATGACCAAGCGTGTGGCGGCCACTTCTCTGGAAGGAAAACAGCTGCAAAAGTTTTGCAGTCTGGATTTTACTGGCCGTCCCTATTTAAGGATGCACACATCTTTGCCAAGACTTGCTTATGCTGCCAAACACTGGGGATCATGACCAAGAAAGATATGATGCCCCTTCAGCCCATTTTGATTGTCGAAATCTTCGACGTTTGGGGTATCGATTTTATGGGCCCCTTTCCACCATCCAATGGCTTTGAGTACATCCTGGTCTCGGTAGACTATGTTTCCAAATGGATTGAAGTCGTCGCCACCCCACGATGTGATCACAGGACTGTTATGGACTTTGTTAAGAAGAACATCTTTTCCCGGTTTGGAATACCCAAGGCCGTGATCAGTGATGGTGGAAGCCATTTTATCCATTCCCAATTCTGTGCCCTGCTTAGAAAATATGGGGTAAACCACCGCATTGCCACCCCGTATCATCCACAAACAAATGGGCAGACTGAGGTCTCAAATAGACAAATCAAGAACATTTTACAGAAGACTGTGAGACCTGACAGGAAAGACTGGTCCACACGACTTGATGATGCCCTGTGGGCATACAGGATCGCTTTCAAGACCCCGATAGGCATGTCGCCTTATCGCCTAGTCTTTGGCAAAGCCTGCCATCTTCTTGTCGAATTGGAACACCGGGCTTACTGGGCTGTCAAGCAATGTAACATGGATCCCCAGTTAGCCGGTGCGCAGAGGATGCTCCAATTATCTGAGCTCGAAGAAATTCATCGGGACGCCTTTGACAATAGTCGACTGTATAAGGAGAAAATGAAAGCCGTTCACGATCGACTCATTCATAGAAAAACCTTTAAGCCTAACCAACAAGTTTAGCTGTTTGATGCACGCCTAAAACTCTTCCCAGGGAAACTCAGGTCTAAATGGACATGACCATTTCGGGTGGTTAAGCCCTACTCTAATGGGGCGGTTGAAATCGCTGATCTTAACACTGGGCACACTTTTACAGTTAATGGTCAAAGATTGAAGCATTTCTTGGCCTAGGTTCCCCCAAAGGAAAGTGTTACCCTCGTTGAGGGCTGACACCGAGCACTGCCCAGCTGGAGGCGTTAAACTCAGCGCTTCCTGGGAGGCAACCCAGAGGATTTAGACTGATCTGGTAGTTTACGTCACTCAGGTACTATCTTTTTGAACCCTTTTGCATCCATGTATCTGCCAATGAGGACATTGTCCAACTTAAGCATGGGGGGGTGGTAAATTGCATAATCCTGAGTTCAATTAATCAGTCTGAATGAATAAATTAATTAAAAAAAAATTGAATTTAGGAAGAAAACTTAGGCATTAGAAACTTGTCAATAGTGGGAAATAATACAAAAAGAACTTAAACACTTAGACTTTTCAGGCCTTCAGGCTTAATCAGCCTTGGTGTCCGTCAAACTATGGATTTAGCGGCGAATCCTTGCAACCTTAAGCTATTCTAATCCACCTACTAAATAAGGTAATAAGTATACGACTTATCAACTCACCCTCTAACTCAGAAAAACTTTGAGTTTAAGCATCTGCACACATTTTTGCACAGACTCACTTCTCGGAGATTTTGACAGAAATTGGGTAGCTAATGAACTCTCTAGGGTGGTATGGCTGGTAAGTTGTCGTGTGTAATAGCCCATTGGCAGGTTGTCCAGAACCCAGCCACAGGCCATTTCTTTTTCATTGCCCCTAGGTACATTTGAAAACAGGGAAGCCATATAGGAAAAAAAAAAAGGGAAAGGAAGGAAGAAGAAGAAAAGAAAATAAACCACACTTTACCACATAAGTATGGCTGGCAAGTGATTGTGGGTAACAGCCCATTGGTCGGTTGTCCAGAGCCCAGCTCAATAATTGCACAAAAAAGACCAAAACACCTAAGGAAGAAGCGGGGAAGTAGTACAAGCTGGGGAGATATACACTGGAAAAATCGTTGTGTTGACCCCAATTAAAACAAACGTAGGGAGAAAGCTACCAATCGAACAAATACACCTTTAGGCAAAATTTATTTCCTTTTCCGGTCACCTAGAGGCGTAGAAACTCGAAGTCTGTCTCAATTACCGTTAAGTGAGTCTATCACAACATTCACACCAAGATGCTTAGCACTTAGGGTTTTGATCGAGTTTTGGGTGGGTTGGGTAGCCGTAAAAAGTTACCAACCCACACTAAATTCCAAAAAAAGAATTCTAATATATATATATATATATACATATACATATGTATAGTTATATACATTAAAACAATGATTCGGGCAATTCGTATTTTGGCAGACACTCGGGCGCTGCTTAGTCTTTGTAGATTAAGATCTTCGTATATTTCCTCTTATTGACAAGTAACGAAGTGTCTAAACAATTACTTCTTAAATTCTGAAAGGAAATAAAAGCTAGAATAAACCTTGCTAGGGACTAGCAAGGAGTAAGCATGGGGGTATGATAACACTGCATAAGGGGGTGATAAGTATGTTGAATATGGCCCATCTTAAGAATAAAAGGCATAACATAAGTCTCGGCCGTTGATAACACATGCTCCCATTCTACTTATGCTCCCATTCTACTTAAGATGGGCCATTGATAACATAAGTCTCGGTCATTCGAGCGTTGAGTCTCCGTTTACTTATTTTAAAATCGACGTTGCAAGTGCAACTATAACGACACTTCTTAACACACACGCACAATGACACGTCAATGAACGACTATGGAGATGGCTTGGTGTTGAGTGCGATCTGAGCATTACAGGGGAACGATTTTGATGAAATTTGAGCCATTGATCTTGAGATGGACGACTCTCATTACTTCAACAAGGTGGCATGGTTGAGCGCCTTAAAATACATATTCTACTCCCCAATTTGCCTACTTAAAGGGCCAAGGACCCCCCATATCATAAACTAGCTCCACCGAGCATCTACCTCCCTAATTCTACTCCAAAGAAGCTTTCTTCCTCTAAGCACCTCACTGCCCCCTTACCGCCTAAGGGGTCGATTCTGCTGTTCTTTCTGAAGTGATCCAAGGTCTCCGAAGCACTCCTCTCTAGAGCAGCATCAGTGCCCTCATCTCTGCTCTCATCTTCCTACCTTTCTCTCTCTATTTCTTGTTCTTTTACTACATTCTTAGTAGTAATAGAAGCATGAATTTAGCATCAGCCAGTTATTTATGAAGCTTTATTTAAATTCTATTTCTCTTCATTAGAAAATAATAATGGCAGTAAAAATCAAAATCAATCTGCCACTAATTGCCTCCTTGAGTTCAACCGGGACTCACCCAAGTCTCGTTACAAATATTTTTGTTTGAATCGGAATCGCGTTAATACTATGGCCTAACTTAATCAAACTCACGATTTCCTGATTTCAACAAATGGCGCCATTGCCAGGGAGGCAACGTGACTTTTGATTTCTAATTTTCGATCTTATTTCTGTCATATTAACTTTTGCTTGCTTTTGGTGTGTAGGAACAAAGAAAGAAGATTTTACGCACACATCAGGCGCAGTTGAAGATTTCAGGTACACACCAGAATCTTAGATTTGAGGATTCCTTCTGAATCTTAAGTTAGGTAGTTTGTTTTTGAAATTAGAACACAGAAACATCTGAAAAGAATTGCAAATTTTGAAAAAAAATCTCTTTTTGTAAAAGGCTTCTTTGCTTTCAAAATCACATTGAAAAACTTTTTTACTAGTTTCTAAAATTCGCCAGAGTTTTTCAACAAATTAAAAATCATTTGCTAAGTTTTTGATAGTCCAAAAATTTTAAAATTTTAACTGAAAATAGATTTTAAAATTTTCTTTCCAATGCCATCGTTTTCTTGAAAAAATTCACTTTGTAGAATTTTTAAAAATTCATGAAGCACATAAGGGTGGAACAGACTGAAATCCAAAATTTTCCAATTTTCAAAAATCAATTTCGAATGGGATAGAAATCTGATTGACCTAAAATCAATGAGGTTTGAAAGCTGGTCAAGTGAGATTTAATACAAATATTTTTCTTGAATTTTTGGATCTGGTTTGATACTATTTCAAGGAGAAAAACCAACATGGGGTCAAGTTTCCAAATCTGATCCCTTGTTAGTTAAAAATTCATATTTATTCACTCAAACTAGTAAAAATTTCAAAAAGATATTCTCTGAAAAGCTTATTTGAAATGGGATCTGCCTACCAAATTTCATCTTATTTGGATTCCGTTTGTGTCTTAAAGAGTATTTTTGATTTGATACTTAGTTTGTTGGTTGAATTATTTAGAATTGCATAAACCCTAAGAACAACACTTAGGGTTTTCACTTGTAGAGACCACATTGAATAGCTTGGACTTAATCGAGTCCATTGACTAGTCGGTGAGTCGAGTCACTTTGTTGATGATGGTAACATCATCATTCATTATAACTAACTTGAATTAGTGGAAATCCAGTGATAAATGCTCCTAAATGATTGTCTGAGGATCATAATTCTTTACTACAGTAATCTGAGAAGAAGATAGAAAAATTGGGTTAATTCTACTGTTTTACCATCTCATCACAAATGTAGATTAATCAAGGGGTTGATTAGGGGTTAATTAAAGGTCAAATAAACTTAAAAAACCAAGAAGTGAGCTCATACTAACATAATCATGATTTTACACATTTCAAGGATGAAAATAGTGCTGAAAATTGTAATTATCAGTCATGCTTGAATTAAAAGGGTTCTGGTCAAGATAAATTCAATCTAAACCTCCTAAAATTCATTGAAAAATATTCTGGGAGGTTTGGTACCTTTAGTTTGATCATTTGAACCCATTTTGACTAAGAACAAAAATTCAGAAGGGAATTTACCCTAATTTGGGATTCTATGTCCAATTTACCTAGTCAAATGTGAGCAAAACTCAAATCTAAGGTTACCATTAGATTCCTTTGGTTTAAATTAGGTTAACACCAAAATTTAGGCCCAATCTGAGTCTATCTTTACCTAGTTTGCATTTTAGTCCCCAAATCTCTATCCTTTACACCCAAGCCCGTAACTTTTAAGTTTTCCTACCGAAAGGCCCTCAACTTCTTGTCCTCTTCACAAAAATGCCCTTGTCACCATTGATGTTAGGATTCTTAAAGAACCCAACTAAATCAACACTGACTTTTAAGTTGGGATTTCTCTCTCTAATCAACACCAAATCCCTCCAAATTTGGAGGGATTGGTGTTCGGATGGTGGAGAATCAAATCCACTACATCTCAGATCTTGATTTGAAGCACAGACCTCTGGCGAAGCTTCAATTTCGCGATATGAAGACTTGCCTAAATCACAAGTCCAACATGGGAATTCTCTCAATTTGGGCTCAAATTCTAGCTCTATATAAGTCCTAGCAAGTTCCCATGTCTTCCTTAGTCGATTTTTGGCCTAGAACCCCCTCTAATTCGTCCTCTTCTATCAATTCCACCATTGGCTCTGGCAATCCCTCTACCCTCCTACTTCCACACGTGTTCTCAACCAATAGGCACCGCCATCACCTTCCTCTCCTCCTCGTGACCACAGCCAGTCAAAGCGTAGCTGCTTTCGACCTTTTCTTCCTCACTGATACCTCCGCCAGACCTTGGCATCTTCCTCGCGTCCAGCTGGCCAATGTCGAATGCTCCCCACCTCTACTTGTCTAAATATGAACCTCTCTCCTTCCCTCTCTATCTCTATTAACTTCTCGCACCCTTAGGACCTAGTTACACCCACTATACACGCCACACCACCATCATCTTCTCCATCTTCGACATGAACTTTGGGGAGCTTGCGTCGGCGCCCTACTCCACCAAACTGTTCATTGTGACCATCTGCACCTTCCTGACAACCCAACGATCAAAAGTCCTAGGGTTAATGAAGCTTTTGATCGCTGGAACACTTGGCTAGGCTAACCCATTCACTGCTACCTCCACAGTCATCGTCTGACCACTCAACATGCATGAACCACCCTATCTCCACCACCACGTTCCTCGTGACGGTGAAGGTTTTGAACACTCTAATTGGGGCTTTTAGCCTATATTTTTCATGCAGAAACTTCGCCAGACCGCTACTCATCACCGTCATCGTCAGCCCCTCTCCAGCCTCAATTCAACCTTCAGCTGCTGTGGACCACTTCCAGGAAGACATCTGGGCTTCAAATTAGAGAAAGAACACCCACAGTAGCTGCAATTGACGAGAGTCTCTTAGTTGCTGCAGCAAAGAAGACCGTGGATAGTCCCACATCGGATAAAGATGAAATAATTTTTGATACTTATTGAGTTTCGCGCATCTACTGTTCTCCTCAAAACACACGGGGCGAGGTCCCTCCTCACACCCCACTCACACCTCGCCCGTGCCCATGCACACGAACCTGGTCCCCTGATTTGATTACCCAATTACCTGCATACCTATTACAAAGAGAGAAAAAGGGGGATATTTTCTGAGAGGATTAGGGGGGTTTTGCATCGGGAAATGTGCCTAGGGACTTAGGCACATTCTTGAGGTGCTTTGGAGCTGAGACTTAAGTTGTCTGAGGCTTGCTGAAGATGTCTGATTTGTGAAGAAATTTTATTCTGATTTGACTAAGTGTTTGAGATTTGATTGAAAATTGTGCTTAACTATTGAGAGTAATTGGTGGTTCCATCCACCATTTTTTTATTCTCTTTATTATATTTTTGTTCTGGGATACAATTGGAGCATTAATTGATTATTCATTGCATATTATACTTGTGATTGATTATTGTACTCATTACTTATCATCTGATTAGTTGATTGAATTGCAATATTTGCTCCCTGCGAATGACCTCGGAATTCACGATTTTTCGAGTAATTACAAATTTAAATGTTGATTCAATTTTCGTCTCTATACTAGGATGTGTTTTTTGAACTATGACGAATTTTGAACCAACATGAGGCGTGTGATTATGACTTTTTCCCAAGGACCAAGGGAAAAGTTGAGTGATGCATGAGACAGATTTCATGATCTCCTTAGGAAATGCTCGCACCATGGTGTACCCAGATAGCACTTAGCTCAGATTTTCTACCATGGGCTAGATGACACACATTGGTACCTAGCCAATGCATCTAGTGGTGGGAATTTCCTTGCGAAAGATGAGAATAGCACATTTGAGTTGTTCGAGTCCTTAGCAGAGAATTCCATGAATGTCACCTCAATGCACCAGTTCCAGGGACCTGGACAGTAGCGAGTTAATGTCCATGAGGCTCATGTCGAATTAGCCTGAGCCGACATGGATATTATTACCAAGAAGTTGGACAAAGTGGATTTGCTGGATAAGATGCTCGATGAATTGATTCGAGCTCGACCTGGATATTCCGGTAATTTTGCTACATCTTACTCCTCATTTTGAGTCCCTCTTGCTCGAGTACATTTACTCACTCGGGATGTATCTTCTCCATCTTTGCGAGATCCTACATATCAGGAACCCGTGAATAATCTAGATATGGTGCCTTTTGATCAGGGTTATGCACCTTAGGATGATTTTAGTGCGTATTCCATTGACGAGTATACATCTCAGACATCTTCGACCTACGAAGATGTCAACGCTATCCAAGGATACAGGTGTAATAACCTATACTCGGAGACATATAACCCTGGTTGGCACTAGCATCTGAATTTCTCCTGGTTTAGCAATTCACAGTGGTCAAATCAAGATCCACACCACCAGACTAGACAATAAGGGAATGCATAGAACACGTATCTGAGGCAGCAGCCACTACTGTCTCAGCAACAGTCACGTTCTATTTATCAGTTGCTACACCATGCTGCCAGTCACCCTTCAAAATGGGTCGACCCTTTGAAGGAGCTTAAAGTGGAACTGTAAGAATCTATGCGGAAATCAACTCATGACAACTTGAAGATCATGAAAGCCATGGTTGACCAGATTCAGAGCATCCAGAACATGCAGAATCAGCTATTGCAGGAACACAGATCCTAGGGAGCCTTTCCCTCCCAACTCGCCCCAAATTTGAGGTATGTGCAGAACCAGGGCATCCCACCTAGGTTCCAGGCACCGCAGGGATAGGCACAGCTGTATTACAGGCACCTCCTGCACCACCTGGCTATGCGCAGAGTTAGCCAGCTTTATTGCCAAACCCTGCCTATTCTGCCCCTTCCACTCCTCCGCCACCTCATGAACAACATGTCGATGCAAAGGTTGTCACATTGAGGAGTGGGAAGACCACACAGGACCCACCATTTAGGCAGGCAAGTCATGATTCTTCTTGCCCTCGACCGTAGGATGGCTTGTCTTTTTCTTGTCAGGAGCCACCTAACATAGACAAGGGAAAATGACCTATTAACCTTGAGATTCTTGTCCCTTTTCCTGAAGCTCTGACACAAGATTTAGCGAAGAAAAAGGGCACATGGAATTATGTGGAGTTGAAGACCATGTTCAAGGAGGTTCATATTTAGGTCCCACTCCTCAACCCGATTGATCACATTCCTACTATTGCTAGGTTCTTTAAGGACTACTATACTCCGAAGCGACAACAAAAAATAGAACGATAGGTGATACTATCAAAGGAGGCTGGTGTTGTTATTCTAGCTGGCTTACAACCGAAAGAGGTCCCTGGTACCCCACTCATTTCCTACTTTTTGCAGGATTCTCCATTTGACCGGACCCTTCTAGATTTGGGTTTGTCCATCAACCTAACTCCCATCGAGGTATTTGATTGATTTTGATTTGGGGAGTTAAAAACCCACCTCAGTTACCATTCAGTTGGTTGATTGATCAATAAAAACACCAAGGGGGTGGTTGAGAATGTTATTGTCAAAGTTTGTAGATTCTGTTTTCCAACGGACTTCTTTGTTCTGGATATGGAGGTTCCTTCTAATCTCCGAGATGCATCGATTATTTTGGGTCACCCATTTTTGGTGATAGCTCCCGCGAACATCAACTATGCATCTGGGTGTATGGAGATAGCCCTAGGGAATGAACGACTTGGACTAGATATATTCAGGGCATCAAGGAACTTTGATTGTGATCTGATCGAGGACGACAGTGAAGGTGACGATTCAGCATTTTGTGGGAACATTGGTCTCCTCTTGATAACACTACACAAGGGGGTGATAATTATATTGAATATGGCCCATCTTTAGAATAAAAGGCACAACATAAGTAGAATAGGAGCATTGCATGCATCATGTACCAAGATTGCTTATAAACTGCATTATTGGCCATTTGTGTAAGCATTTGTCAAAGCAGACCTCAGATGAGCAATCAGACCACACAGATGGATTCAGAACGACGAACGGAGTCCAACGGACTCAAGATTGGCTAAATCCGACAACCGAAGCTCCTACAATGGGCCCAAGAAGTTCTGACCGTTGATCTGGAGATCAACGGCCCAGATTGCGCCACGTCGGCCCCACCCCCACGCGCGCCGCTCCTTTAGCTAGTCGAGATCAAATCTTGGCCCTCGATCTTCGATCGAACGGCTGAGATTCGCACGCCCGCCCGCGGTCGCCGCGACAAAGCTCGGGCATGGCGCAACGGTTAGTGCGCACGCCCGCACCCACGCGACGTGGGTTCGAGCCGCGCGGAGTGGAAATTGAAGACGGGCGATGGACGCGGAGAAATTGGGCCGCCCGATCAGCAGCGGGTAGCCGGGATCCTGCCACGCGGCGCGACTGCAGTTCACGAGCATCCACGCGCGCACGCATGTCGGGCGGAGACGCTGGCGCACACGTGCGCCCGAGGCGTGATCCTAGCGCAGGCGAGGAAGACTCCTAGCTGTCCGATCTTTGATCGGACGGCTCTCGTTCAACAGCCACGGATCGCGCAAGGAGAAGGAACAAGGCGAGCGGCTGACCAGCGGTGGGAGGGCTTCACCGACGCTTTTGGAAGCAGTTTTAGCGACGCTCTGGATGTCGCTGAAGCCCCTTCTTCTTTTAGGAAGCCCTTAACTCTATTTAAACCCCCTCCAACCACCATTCAAGGCATTCACTCCCCCTTGCAACTACTCCACCCCTCTCTTAGCTAGCGCTAGGCACTCTTGTAATCGCCGGAGACGACGAGCCACCGACGGAGCCTCCTCCACCGCCGTGGCTGCCTCGTCGCTCTCCACACACACACACACACTCTCTCTCTCTTTTAAGCTTTCTATTACTTTTGTTGAAGCATGTATTTAATGTTGTAAGTTATGAACTACAAGTGCATGTTTAATGAAGTTATTTTCCGTTCAATTGCCATTTTAATTTCTGTTCAAGTTGCATGATCAAAACAAAGAGCTTTTTAACCCTAAACCTTCTCTCTCTATCCCTCTCTCTCGCTTTTCAAAACCGCATCTTTCGCAAGCAAAACTTCGCACTTTCCGTGACAAGTGGTAAGCAAAAATCCGATTTTCACGCCTCCTTGAGACCGACACTCGGACTCACCTCCGTTTACTTATTTTAAAATCGACGTTGCAAGTGCGACTATAACGACACTCCTTAACACACACGCACAAACACACGTCAGCTTTTGGCGCCGTTGCCGGGGAGGCAACGGATTTGTTTTATCACCGTTATTCCTCATTCATTCTCACATCATCTAATGCCCTATTTTCCTTTTTACTTGATGGTTGCAGGAATTCGACGCATGGACGGTGAAGCAACGCATCCCACAACGGTAGTAAGGAAGTAGGCGCTACGAGAACCGATAGTGAGTAATCTTCCTCTCATGACTGTTTGCTTGCGTGAAAAAACTAAAAAAATTTTGTAAAAACTGAAAAGAAATTGGCGTGGTGTATGATTGCTTGACCCACATCCTTAACACATCACCCCACAAAAAATGTACACTCTAACATTCTGAATAAATTCTTGGAGTGTTCTTTTCTTTTTCTTGAGTGGTGTTTGCGAAGCTACCGTGAGTTGACCTGGGCCGCACCACTCAACCCTAAAACTGACTCATCTAATAGAAGCTGCATGATCATTAGGATGAGTACACAAGGGTTTTAGAGCCTCTACAGAATAAAAAGGAAATCTACTTTCATCGAATTGTGTGCAGAACTTGACGTGCCCATTGAAACTTGTTTGAAAACATTAAGGCATGTCAACCCTAAAAAGAACTAAAGTAAGGATGAAACACTAAAAGACACCACATCTTAACAAATCCTTGCTTGAGAACCATATTTTGCTAGAAGCACACACATTGAAAGTGGAAAATTAAGATGTACCACCCTAATCAACGCCTCATCACATCACCCTAAGCACAAGCACTATCCTAACCCTTTAAAACTGAGTAGACGTGCCCTAGGCAGGACTGAGTTAAGTCTCAAAAAGCTAGGTTTTGTTCGTTAGGCACTTGGCTTTCATTCCCTTGGTAGAATCTGGTGACTAGGTTGCGGGGCAGTGTCAAACGACCGCGGTTGTGGGGTCTACGGAACCGCAGGCGCAAGCCAAAGGAAGAACCTTCCCTGCAATCCCCTCGTAATCAACTTGGCCAGATTAGCCTTGGGAAGGGGAGTCCAGTGCTTACGGACTTAATCAACCTTTGTGAGATTTCTAGGTCTCCTAAGGAATACACCATAAGGACTAGGCTTGTTTGCTTGGTTGAGGACACAACTCTCTCTCATCTGTTCTTCCCGCATCCCTCCATTTCTTCCAAACCATGGATTTCAATGCCTATCCATCTTTCCCAAACTACCCCCAACAGGATGTATATGCTAACCCAAGTGGACCATACCCACAGCCTACTTGGGCTAACCAACCACCAAGTTGGGGATACAACCTTGAATATCCCTCTTGGCCCGACTATGACCAAACCGCACCAACCTCTTATTGGAATACACCCAACATAGCCACCCAAGGGTACGATTCAAATTGTGGGGCTCCATATCTCGATTCTCCTCATGATGCCTCCTCATTTAGGTCTGACCCGCTCTACTGTGATAGGACCTACGCTTTAGGAGAACACCAAGAACCCTACCCTTCTCAAGATAATAACCAAGAAAGGTCATCTGGATTCAACAACCTTTCCTACTTGACCTTTGGATTGGAAGGAGTTCTAGACAAATGAAAATCAGAAAATGATTAGAAATCTAGGCAAGCCCAGGATCATCAACCTTTGATTTGGTCCCCTGATGAAGAATCTGACTGGGAGGAGAACTTAGAACCTCAACTATTCTGGAGTAGGACCAAACAGAGAATGGTTCCTCTTGAAGAACTGGACCCTGAACATGATAGAATAGAGGACCCACCCAAGAATCTAAACACCAGTGTGGGTTCTGACCCACAACCTCAACCATACTCTCTTAACCTGGATTTCAAGGAGGAAATCCAAAGGACACCAAATGACACCATGTCAATTCTTGATAACCTCCAGTTAGAACTACATAAACAGAATCAAGAATTGGTTAAAGGGCAACAGGCCATGTTGGATTTGTTTCAACAATTGGGGGAAGAAGGCCAAAGAAAGCTGTTGCACACAATGCCATTCATGGAATTCATAAAGCAAGGACCTACCATGATCAATTGGACTACACCCAGTCATCCTGATTTGGTTTAGTCCACCATTGATTCCCCTCAGGAATTGGACAGCTCAGTGGATAAAGACAGTAAGGATTCCTCGGAACACAATTTGGGGAGCATTGAGAACAAACATCAGGAGGAAACTGAGAATGTGAGGGGAGAGGCCTTGGAATCTGAATCTAATCGGCCCAAGAGAAGCAATCTGGTGGGAGCAGCAGCCAACATCATAGATGGAGAATGGAGTTACAATTTCAAAGAAATTGATTATGAATCGAGTGGAATCCTCATCATAAATTTGGAGGAGGGCTGAAAGAAACAATATGATCTAGAGGATGAAATTGATCCTACCTCTAATGCAACCCCAAACAGTGAATCTGATACAAAGGAGGTTGAAGAAAATATTCTTGAGATCATGGGCTTGGAGGGAATGAGCAATGAAACCATAGTTGCAGAAGAGATGGATTCAACTTGGGAGAGAGGCCTCATGCTTGATTGTAGGGCTCATTATGAAACTTTGGACTTTGTTACCTACCCTACCAGAATAAAGATCCCGCAACCCGAATGCAATGGAATTGATACACTTTCGATGGATTACAATTTTATGGGGACACAAGCTGAATATAAAACCTACATCTTTAGTGTCTGGCATGTCATATTTGGGGTGCGTTCGTCCACAGCAACTTGTTTGCATGCCCACAGACTAAGAGAGGATCTGACACGGGCATGCATGATACATCTGTTGCAGAATTCCCGCCCCTTAGGAACGAGACTCCACCACAACCTTATTTGCATCTATGGACTTCTGATTTTGGGTCTGGTTAATTTTGAACATATCTCCTTGACCCAAACCATTCCTGTTTGCGCACCGCCCAGCTGGAGGCGTTAAACTCAACGCTTCCTGGGAGGCAACCCAGAGGATTCAAACTGATCTGGTAGTTTACATCACTCAGGTACTATATTTTTGAACCCTTTTGCATCAATGAATCTGCCAATGAGGGCATTGTCCAACTTAAGCTTAGGGGGGTGGTAAATTGCATAATCCTGAGCTCAATTAATCAGTCTGAATGAATAAATTAATTAAAAAAATTGAATTTAGGAAGAAAACTTAGGCATTAGAAACTTGTCAATAATGGGAAATAATACAAAAAGAAGTTAAACACTTAGACTTTTCAGGCCTTCAGGCTTAATCAGCCCTAGTGTTCGTTAAAATATGGATTTAGCGGTGAATCCTTACAACCTTAAGCTATTCTAATCCACCTACTAAATAAGGTAATAAGTATACAACTTATCAACTCACCCTCTAACTCAGGAAAACTTTGAGTCTAACCATCTGCACACATTTTTGCACAGACTCACTTTTCGGAGATTTTGACAGAAATCAGGTAGCTAATGAACTCTCTAGGGTGGTATGGCTGGCAAGTTGTTGTGGGTAACAGCCCATTGGCAGGTTGTCCAGAACCCAGTCACAGACCATTTCTTTTTCGTTGCCTCTAGGTACATTTGAGATCAGGGAAGCCACCTACGAAAAAAAAAGAGAAGAAGAAAAGAAAATAAACCACACTTTACCACATAAGTATGGCTGGCAAGTGATCGTGGGTAACAGCCCATTGGTCGGTTGTCCAGAGCCCAGCTCAATAATTGCACAAAAAAGACCAAAACACCTAAGGAAGAAGCAGGGAAGTAGTACAAGTCGGGGAGATATACACTGGAAAAGTCTTTGTGTTGACCCAAATTAAAACAAACGTAGGGAGAAAGCTACCAATCGAACAAATACACCTTCAGGCAAAATTTATTTCCTTTTCCAGTCACCTAGAGGCATAGAAACTCGAAGTCTGTCTCAATTACCGTTAAGTGAGTCTATCACAACATTCACACCAAGATGCTTAGCACTTAGGGTTTTAACTGAGTTTTGGGTGGGTTGGGTAGCCGTAAAAAGTTACCAACCTACACTGAATTCCGAAAAAAATTCTAAAAAGTATATATATACATATACATATGTATAGTTATATATACATTAAAGCAAGGATTAGGGCGATTCGTATTTTGGCTGACACCTCGGCGCTGCTTAGTCTTTGTAGATTAAGATCTTCGTATATTTCCTCTTATTGACAAGTAACGAAGTGCCTAAGCAATTACTTCTTGAATTCTGCAAGGAAATAAAGACTAGAATAAACCTTGCTAGGGACTAGCAAGGAGTAAGCATGGGGGTATGATAACACTACACAAGGGGTTGATAATTATGTTGAATATGGCCCATCTTTAGAATAAAAGGCACAACATAAGTAGAATAGGAGCACTGCATGCATCATGTACCAAGATTGCTTATAAATTACATTAATGGCCATTTGTGTAAGCATTTGTCAAAGCAGGCCTCAGATGAGCAATCAGACCGCACAGATGGATTCAGAACGACGAATGGAGTCCAACGGACTCAAGATCGGCCAAATCCGACATCCGAAACTCCTACAATGGGCCCAAGAAGTTCTGACCGTTGATCTGGAGATCAACGGCCCAGATTGCGCCATGTCAGCAATACCCCCACGCGCGTCGCGCCTTCAGCCAGCCGAGATCAAATCTCGGTTGTCGATCTTCGATTGAATGGCCGAGATTCGCGCGCCCGCCCGAGGTCGCTGCGACAAAGCACGGGTGTGGCGCAACGGTTAGCGTGCACGCCCGCACCCACGCGACGTGGGTTCGAGCTGCGCAGAGTGGAAATTGAAGACAGGCGATGGGCGTGGAGAAATTGGGTTGCCCGATCAGCAGCGGGCGGCCGGGATCCTGCCATGCGGCGCGATCGCAATTCACGAGCATCCACGCGCACGCGCACGTCGGGCGGAGACGCACGCGCACATGCGCGCCCGAGGCGCGATCCCAGCGCAAGCGAGGAAGACTCCCAGCTGTCCGATCTTTGATCGGACGGCTCTCGTTCAACAGCCACGGATTGCGCGAGGAGAAGGAACGAGGCGGGCGGCTGACCAGTGTCGGGAGGGCTTCACCGACGCTTTTGGAAGTGGTTTTAGCGACGCTCTGGATGTCGCTAAAGCCCCTTCTTCTTTTAAGAAGCCCTTAAATCTATTTAAACCCCCTCCAACCACCATTCAAGGCATTCACTCCCCCTTGCAACTCTCCACCCCTCTCTTAGCTAGCTCTAGGCACTCTTGTAATCGCTGGAGACGATGAGCTGCCGACGGAGCCTCCTCCACCGCCGTGGCTGCCTCGTTGCTCTCCACACACACACACTCTCTCTCTCTTTTAAGCTTTCTATTACTTTTGTTGAAGCATGTATTTAATGTTGTAATTTATGAACCACAAGTGCATGTTTAATGAAGTTATTTTTCGTCCAATTGCCATTTTAATTTCTGTTCAAGTTGCATGATTAAAACAAAGAGCTTTCTAACCCTAAACCCTCTCTCTATCTCTCTCTCTCTCGCTTTTCAAAATCGCATCTTTCGCAAGCAAAACTCCACACTTTCCGTGACAACAAGTGGTAAGCAAAAATTTAATTTTCACGCCTCCCTGAGACCGGCACTCGGACTCACCTCCATTTACTTATTTTAAAATCGACGTTGCAAGTGCGACTATAACGACACTCCTTAACACACACGCACAAACACACGTCACCTCTGTAATGACCCAATGTCGCATTCATCTTCATTGTCAGGGTTTTTAGACCTTGATCCATACGGGACCGAGACTACTAAGTTGCACATTTCATCTCACAGATCTGATTGTCTGGGATGCTCATCTGATCACAACACCTCAGGTTCTGATTCTCTTGATCCATCATTTCTTGATTCGCCCCTGCTAGTGCAGGATGGCGTGTTCACGATAGACGATTTTTTCGTTAATGCAGTCACGACCAACCTCTTCGTTGATGATTCTTCTCCTCCCATCCACGACTCTATTTCCCACCTACCTATGATTGAATTGAAGCCCTTACCTGATTCACTAAAATACATGTTTTTAGGTGATAGTGAGACATATTCGGTGATTATCAGTGCTTACTTGACCCCATAATAGGAACAACAATTGATTTCGATATTACAAGCAAATAGAGCTGCTATCGGGTGGAGTATTGTTGATCTCTATGGTATTTGTCCCTCGTATTGTACTCATCATATTTACATGGATGAGGGGGTGAAACCTGATAGTGATTTCACGCTGTTTGTTAAATACGTTGTTGTAACGCGCAAAATCGATCAACTCTTAAATTTATATTCCTAGATAGGGGAGTATCTAGGGTCGTCCAAGGAGGCCAAATGTTTGCAAAATTGATTCTCTTGATTGGAATACAAATCTCAACTTTCTTTTTGGTATTTTTCAATATATCATTTTTTTGTTTTTGAATTAAGACAACATGCGAAATGGTGGCAGGAAGGTGATTTACACTTCAAATTTAATAAACTACTTCTAAAGCGGCAAGTAGAACCTCTCCCTAAGCTCACTCTAGGCAAGTGGAGGCCTAGAATAATTAGGGAGAGGGAGTGAAGAATGCTAAAAATAAAGCAATTAGAAATGCAAATAAGGAAATTGCAAAGAAGGCAACAAGATAAATGAAAAAGTATTTTACAAAAAGGCCTAGTAGAGGAATGCTTCTACTACTAGAAAATTGCAAATAAGAAAAGCAAACACAAATCCTCTAGATAGATGGTGAAGAAGAGGGCTTCTTGCTCCAAGGTTGGTAGCTCCCAATTTTGAAAAGAGTCCTCCAACTCCTTCCTTGCTGTGCTCCGCCAAGGTGATGTCCTCCAAGGCAAGCCCTAAGGGGGCGTGCCCTAAGCTTCTCTCCAAGGGTGGACGTCCACCCTAAGTCCTTCTCCCTTGCTTGGCTGTCCTCCTTGAAGTGGAAGAGTCCTCCTCCTTGGCGTGGCCTAAGTTGAAGAGAGTGGGGAGAAGAAGGCACCAAAAGGGCTGGTGATGTGCCCCTTTAATCTCCTTCTCTACTCCTTCTTCTTGGCCGTAGGTATAGGTGGTATAGGTAGCAAATTACACTAATGGTGGATGCCCCCAAATGGTGGTAGGTGGTGGGTTTTTATAGAATAGGAAGGGGGCTAAGGTGACTCTTGGAATGGAGGGCTAAGATGAAGAGATGGAGGTGGTTAAGGATCCAATGGCCAAGGTCAATTCACGCCACCTTAAGGGACACCTAGGGGGTGGTTATGGGTGTTGACACCCCTTGATGTTGGTGCCAAAATGGCTTCTAGAAGGGGGTCTAAGTTGGCGCCAAGAAGGATTCTAGAAGGAGGGGTAGGTGGATGGCTAGGATGGGTTATGTGGGTAGGTGTAGGGTGGCTTACGGGCTGAAAGTTGGCGCCAAAAGAGAGGTGGTTAGGGGTAGTTTTGGCACCAACTTTTGGCGTCTTTTGGTGGTTAGTTGAGGGGTAAAAGGTGGTGAAGAAGTGGCACCAAAATGAGTAGGGTAGCTAGCTTAGGTAGGGCTTTAGTTGGTGGAGCTAGCTAGGGTTAAATTGAAGGTGGTGGATGGCCAAGGAGTTGGTTGCTAGCTGAGCTAAGCTAAGCTAAGCTAAGCTAAGCTAGCTTAGCTAAAGGAGGAGTAGAGGAGAAGGTGTTGGAGCTAGGGTTTGGAGGGAGGAGTTGAGGAGGAGAAGTCTGGAGTTGAAATTGGAGCTGGCTGCTGCTGAAGAGGCTGGCATGGAGCTACTCTAGCTGGCTTAGCTTGCTAGTTCGTTGCTAGCTGCTAAGCCAAGCTAAAGTAAGCTAGCTTCTACCATAATGAGCTGAGGTGAGCTAGGTTTGGTGCTCCCGGGGAGAATCAAGCTGGTTGAGGCAGCTAAGGTAGCTTAGCTCAACTGAGTTGAGCTAAGCTAAGTCCCCGGGAGCTGGACTTGAGCTTCTTGAGCTGGGATGAGTTCTTCTTCAGCTGGCTGGAGTTGAGTGGAGCTGGATGTAGCTGGAGCTGAGCTGGGGTGAACTCCTGTCAACTCAGCTGAGCTAGCTGGAGCTCCCTATGGACTAGTAGGAGCTGAGATGAGCTAGACTCAGCTAAGTTGAGCTGGATCTGAGCTGACTTGAGCTAGGGTGAACTAAGATGAACTCCCTTGAGTTTCCATTCAGCTGAGATTAGCTGAATGGAGCTGGGATGAGCTAACCCTAGTTCAAGTGAGCTAGGTTCCAGCTGTGGTGAGTTGAATCAAGCTGAGTTCCAGCTAGTCTGGGCTTCTCCTTCACCATTTGCCTTCTTGAGTGCTAGGGTTTCAGGGATTTGTATATCTGTACATCCCTAACACTCACAAAAACATATTAAAAAGACAATAAAAAATTCAATGCATGCCTAACCTAATTTATGCCTAAATGCAGCCCAAAAACCCTTTTGCGGAGTAAAATTCTAAGAGCTAGGTTTGTTTAAATGCATAAGAATGATGATAGATTGGCGTTTATCAAAACCTTCTTGACAACCTTAGAGATGGCTAAATCCAAAATTGCTGGAGGTTGTAAAGAAGGAGATCATCAAATGGCTGGACGCGAATATTGTATATCCCATTTTTAACAACTAGTGGGTGAGTCTTATCCAGATCATGTCCAATAAAGCAGGACTCACCGTCATTAAAAATGAAAAGGGTGAATCCATCCTGACCCATACTGCAACTTTGTGGCGAGTCTGCATTGACTATAGGAAGCTAAACATGGCTACCAAAAAGGATCATTTTCCTTTGGCTTTCATTGACCAAATCTTAGAAAGGTTAGTCAGGCGCAGCTTCTTCTGCTTTTTAGATGGATACTCTGGGTATAATCAAGCAGCGATTAACCTGAAAGATCAAGACAAGACTACTTTCATGTGTCCCTTTGGAACATTTGCTTTTAAGCGAATGCCCTTCGGCCTCTGTAACTCATCTGCAACTTTTCGCGTTGTCTGATGGTCATCTTCTCTAATATGATTGGGGACTTCGTGGAAGTATTTATGGACGATTTCTCCATTTGTGGAGATGATTTCTTGTCTTGTCTTGATAACCTCACTAAGATCTTGAGGAGGTGCATAGAAGTCAACCTAGTACTTTCATGGGAGAAAAGCCATTTCATGGTGAGGGATGGCATTGTACTAGGTCACAAGATCTCTTCTAATGGACTCGAGGTTGATTGAGCTAAATCTAAAGTCATTTCTCGACTACCTCTACCTAGTTCGGTTAAACAGATCTAATCATTCTTGGGTCACGTTGGATTTTACCGAAGTTTCCTTCGCGATTTCTTTAAAATTGCCCATCCTTTGACGAATCTTCTGGTAGTCGATGCCCCATTTAATTTTGATTCCTCGTGTCTCAACTCTTTCGAGACCTTACAAAGTGCTGTTTCAGAGTCCCCAATTCTCCAACCACCCGACTGGTCTTAAGATTTTGAGATGATGTGTGATGCCTCCGATTTTGCTGTCGGAGCTGTTCTGGGCCAGCTTTGGGAGCGCCACTCATTCGTCATTTACTATGCTAGCAAGACGCTAAATGAGGCTTAGCGCAATTATACGGTTACTGAAAAGGAACTGCTAGCCCTAGTATTTAGGTTGGAGAAGTTTCGATCTTATTTACTTGGGTCGAAAGTAATTATTTTCACATATCATTTCGCCTTCTGGCATTTATTGTCAAAGAAGGATGCCAAACCCCATCTAATTAGATGGATCCTTTTATTGCAGGAGTTTGATGTCGAAATTTGCAACAAGGGTAGAGCTCATAATGTAGTGATGGATCACTTATCTTGACTAGACCCTGCCCACATCCCTTATTCCCCGCTGATATCAGAACATTTTCCAGATGAATCTCTTTTGGATACAAATTCTTTGGAGTTTCCCTGGTACGTGGACATTGCGAATTATCTTGTCACAGGAAAGATTCCCGCAGGATTATCCAAGGTCTAGAAACTCAAATTCATTTCAGAAGCCAAATTTTATATCTAGGACAACCCCTTACTCTTCTGCATTGGGGCTGATCAGATAATCAGGAGGTAAGTCCCTGACTCTAAGATTTCTAGTGTGCTATCTTTTTGCCACAGTGATGCTTGTGGTGGTCATTTTTCTGGCCAGAAAACTGCTGCAAAGATTTTGCAATTAGGTTTCTTCTAGCCAACCATTTTTAGAGATACACACGAATTTGCTAAATGCTACAAATGATGCAAGTTGGTCGGTTCTATGACCCGGGGAGACATGATACCTCTCCAACCTATTCTGGTTGTAGAAGTGTTTGACATTTGGGGCATTAATTTTATGGGCCCTATCCTAAACTCGCATGGCTTCGAGTACATACTTCTCATAGTTGAAACTACAGGAAAAGGTGCATCTTGCGACGGTTCAAAATCGTTGCCATATGTCTTAAAACTGTCGCCAAATTCTGCCGCAAAAAAGTGTGTCGTTGTATCTATTTGGTGACAGTGTAAATGATGTATTGCCGCAAATAATCCCGAGCCTAGGCTCGCAGGCCTCAAGGTTGTGCGACGGTTATTGATCGTCACCAATTACTTTTTAGAACAGTTGTAAAACAAACCATTGCTAAATGTCGGGGCGGGAAAAAATTGCATGGAGGTGGAAATATTTCCGTAACGGTGAATAACCGTCGCCAATGGTTGTGATATCGTCCCACATAACTGGTTTTGGCGGGAGCGTAATAAGGAAAGAAAATCTATCATTTAGTGGCAGTTACGACCATTTCCCACGTACGTCAGAACTGTCGCCATAGTTGATTAATGGGCGGGTATCCATTGTGGGCGCCAAAATCAGATATGCGGTGACGATTTTATAAAAGTTGTGGTATATTAATGGTGTAAGTTTTATTAGAATCTTTGCCAAATGTATCTTTTTTTTTTAGAGAGATTTTAGTGGAGGTGTAGATCTATACCTGTCAACGTACTACAAAAGTAATGCACTTCACAATTGAATATTAACTATATAATAAATGCAATTGAAGAAGAAATCATATATATATATATATAAAGAGTTTAACTATTACAGAAGGTGAACATAATAAATACACTACACTGGGGCACCTATGCCACCAGCACCTGGTTCATCATCGTCATCCCATGGTGGAGGCTCGTGAAATGTCGAATGCTCTGGTCCTCCAGATCCTCGTAGGAATGGCATCAACTCTCTCAATTGCTGGCTCTATTGCTTTAGTAACTTATTCTATCGCTGCATCCTGTCAGTGGCTGCCTGCAGTTTGGAGGTCATATCCTCCAATCTCTTCTCCCTCTTCATCTCTCGGCGTTCCATTGTCTCCATCTTTTGATTAAGATTGTTCATTTGAGATGTGGATGACACTGATCCTTTCCTTCCATACCAGGAAGAGATAGTCGTGCTCCTGCCCCCACTACGAACAAAAACTCTGTGCTTCGGAGGTATCACAGTCCTAAATGCCTCCTTTGGTGTCATCGGAGGCACCTGGGGAACAGTCTCGGAGTTCTCATCCGTGACCTCAAGAGGACGAATCAAGTCCACCATACGAGTTTGTAAATATATAGATTTGTAATTTTTCAAATATTTAATAAATTCAGTAAATTAGAAGTGTATACATTAGTGATACTTATATGTCTCTCCTGATATGTGTCATGAATCCATGCACGGGGGCTATCGAGTGTCTACTTACTGTGAGTGTGCTCATAAACTCCCACTCGATCGAACTTGTAACGACCCGGTTCCCGAGTCCCTACGAGACACGAGAACCGGACCAACTCAACTAATCCCAAGACCTAGTCGTCCAACGAGGAAGTAACCAAAAGAGCAGTAAAATAAACCACATTCAGCATGAATATAACTAACAGTAAGAAAGTACAGCAGTAAGGAAAGAAACTACCACAGTATGTACCACCACAACAGTAGAACAACATTCATAATATAATTTGAACTGCAGGTAAAGAAAGTACAGCGGAAACAAGAACTACTCACTACAACATAACAAAAAGAGGTACAAGAGACAGTGGTAACTCTACTGGACCCTACTCGGCCCAGCGTCCTTTGCAGCCGCTGACCCTGGCTGCTCAACACCTGGTCCTGAAAAGGGTAACGAGTGTAACACTTCAGCAAAACGCTGAGTAGAGTGGCAACTAAACTAAAGACAACAGTAGAGTGTACAATAGCTGTTATGTTCGAGTACTTTCTTTATTCACATCTTTCAATTGTCTCACTATTTCATTTATTCCTCAGATCTTTTTCTTGATCTCGAATGTTCCTCGTGGGAACGATCTTGATTGCTGTCTTTTCCAAAAAGTAGAAGTAGCACGTGGTGCTCTCCTGGCCAGGAGAGTCCCTCGTGGTGATCCTACCCTCAGTCAGCCACCCCAAGGTCACTGACAGACGTAACGGTGACTACGGCACGCGCGATAAACGCACAGGTAGCTAACCCGTACTGGCACGCGGTCAGTCATTTTCGTTAACGGGTGCGCCTAAAGCACAGCACGGAACCAGTCCAGGGCAGAGCCCTCTCAGTAACAGGGGTCCAACCCCTCCACAGTAACCAAATCAGGGCCTTGCCCCTCCACAGTCCGCGCACCCTCGCCTGACTACCCTGGTTTGCCCTAGCGGGCCTAACAAGTCGGTGTGGGAGGCTAGCAGAACCCTGGGGCCCGTGGGGTAGCTAGTACCTCCCTACACTAGTAGCTCTCCTCGGTACTACGTACGCGAGGGCCAGCAAGTCGGTACAGAGTGGCCAGTCCTAACCCCGGGTCCCTGGGGCGGCTGGATCCGCTCTGCACTAAACAGGGGGATAGTCGCTCTCTTTGGTACTCCGTACTCAAGGGCCAGATCACTTCCCCAATACTATTCCATTCACTTTCCAGGAGTTCTACTCCTACTTCCCCGTAGGGTTCCATCCTTTTTACTGAAACATCCAGGTTTCACTTTCCAGTTTCACATTCTTACAATCCATGTTCTCAACCACGTTATTTATTCACAACAGGCAGCTGTTAATTCAAATTACAGGCAGCTTTATATCTCTTTCCATTTTCCAAGACTGCAGTATTATACATTCCACTAGTTTTCCCATCCTAGGATTCATGCCATATCCTAAGATCTATCATACAATCTAGTTTTCCAGCCCTAGGATTCATGCAACACCTAGGAGCTATCATTCCATCTATTTCTCATTCCTAGGATTCATGCAATGTCCTAGGTTCTATTTATGGTTCCATAATTTAACAGATTTTATTGATAACTTCAAGCCACTCTACCAGGTACAACGGGAGTAATGGGGGCGTGATCGGGAATCCCGCGTGCCTCTGCGACCCCTGAGACTGCAACAGAACGGGGTCCTATCACAAGGATCAAACACAAGGAGTGTCTCAAAACAGTGTACAGCTACTGTAGACGGGTAGAGGAATTAATTTCGAAAAGAACGCAACTCGAATCGCGGAAAACGGAACCCGAACGGGCCCTAAACGGGTCGAAAATGACGAAACTGTGCAAAATCAGACGTCTGGAACTTCTTCCAGACGTCTTAAAAAGTGGATTAGAGAATTACCTTGTTCTGCGTGGTTTCTCAGACGTCCAGAAGCTTGCGGGGATGTCTGGCCTAGTTTCCAGTCGTCCGATGGTCACCCCGGACGTCTGGAGGTCACTCCCGCCATCTGGACTACAACGAGACGTCTGATTCGTTTTGGATGGTGAATCACCGAGCCTGCGCACACCCATCTCCCTCCCTCAGTACGGTCAGTTGACAAGAAGGAAGAAGAAGATGGAAAACTCACCTTTCAGACGTCTAGACAGTCTTCCAGACGTCGACCTCGCCTTCTGGCTATCAGCACAGACGTCTGATTCTGGAAATTTTTCCAGAACCAGGGCGCGACTCACCCTACGCTTGCGACGCCGCCCGCGTCGCACCTCGTGTGCCTGCTGCTCGAGCCGCAGTAGGCCTCCCGCGTTGTTCCGCGCCCACTGCGCTCCCCGCCGGTCGGCCCTGGCAGCCCCGGCGAGCTCGCCCTCACGGCTGAGCACCGCTCTCGCACACAGCACCCCCTCCGCGTTCACTGTGGCCATCGCCGCCGCAGCAACCCCGCACCTGCTCTCGCGCTCGCTCACTGGAAGAAGAAGAGGAAAGGGGTGGAGGTGACGGAAGTGAGGGGAGGCGTGGTCTTTTTAAGGCCGCGCGAGGAGGAGAGAGAGGGAGCACGACAGCGGCGTCTGCAGCCGTAGAGAGAAGAATAAGCGAATATGCGGTCTGCGCGCTCAGGCGTGCAGACGACCCGCGCGTGTCAAAAATAACTGATTTCCAGACGTCTGGAAATGATCCCAGACGTCTGGTAAGATGTCTGGATGTGATCCCAGACGTCTTGTCCGACATCTGGGCCACCTCCCAGACGTCTTAAAAGACGTCTGGGCCACGCATTCGTAACAGAACTCAATGCCCTTGTGTGTATCAGCCTAAAAATATTAATAAAGGATAAATGATTAGGTTACATATAATTTTATGAAAATATTTAACCTAAATAACTAATTTTACTTACATATGTGACTCGTATAGAGTCAGTACTCATTCGATCCAAACAATGGGTCTGTGGTGGAGTTTGACTCCTATTGACTTATTTTCTTTAGCTTGATCCTACAAGAAATTATTAGTAAATAAGAATATAGTAATTTCAACTTAAATAAATAAGGAAATAATTGTTTATCTCTATAGTAGTAGAACTCCAATGCTCGCACGCCTCTCTTCAAATGTCAGGTGTAACCATTGGAGGCACATTCCTCAATGCCTCCTTAAATGGCCTATTCCTAAAGTGTTGAAATATTTATATAAATCATTACTAACCTTTTAAATAAATATTATAGATGTTGTAAAATTAAATAGTTAAATATATCTTATCATACTCTTGAGCTCATCTCTCTAACCACGGTGGATCTTACCCGTGTGCTTCAAAATATATTTGGGGACATTCGGATCGGTCCCCCAATCAAATATCCCCTACAATTATGAAGTAAATCTAATTCTTATATAGAATAAATGAAGATTTATTATGGCATTGGAGATGCATTTACCTGCAGCTCGCGAATAACTATTGCCTTAATGTCCTTCGACACTTTCCTCCAGTTGAAGGATGAAAGGGGCACTACTGACTTGGTAATGGTTGCCAATCGACTAGTGAACTTTAGGTAATTCTTCGCTTCCCCTTAATGATTAATCTTGATTGGGATCCTAGTGCCTGCTGGTAGTCTATCTAGGTCCAGATTCCGAGTAGGACCCTTGTTTTCTTACTTGAAAACAAATTATATCATATTATCATAAAATAAATTACAAGAGAAATAAATTATAAATTCTAGAAATGCAAATTTATATTAAAAGATGGAATTATTTACCAGTACTAGTACCTGCCTCAGTCATAGCAGGCACCTTCGCTTGCACCTCCTACTGTATCTCCTCCTCCTGTTGTACCCCCTCCTCCACCTGTACGTCCTCCCCTTGTACATACTCCCCACCAACCTTCTCATTGTAGTCCTCATCATTAGGCTCCTCAACGAAGTAAGCGGTAGAAGGAACCTGATAAGAAAGTGGGGCCTTACCCTTCCCATGGAGGTGAAGCCCCTGAGAAAGAACATGCGGTGGTATGAAATAAGATCTAGGGTGAGGGGGTCTATGTGGCCTGGGGTGGGGTGGGTATATACTGGGAAGGTAATGTGGAGGTTTGTGGCTGTGGTGGAGGTTGAGAAAAAAGAGAAAAAAGAGGAGGCTACGAGACTGGAGGCTGACTATGAGCTTCCTCCTCCCTGATCACTGCCTCCTGATTCTCCCTAGAGGCTTTCTTCTTAACCTTCATCTGCACATGAAATTACCATTACTTAGCGATAAATATAAAAAAATCCATAAAAAGTTTAGCAGAGTTTCCTCTATATTATTAAAATTTTCAAAAATCCTGTATAAAAGAGAAGATATACAAGAACGGAATTATAAACACGTAATGCAGAAACAAAATTTGGGGGCACACCCCCAATTCAATATAGAAGGAAAACACCCAAAAACAACATTATTATGAAAAAGATAATGATAGAGATTGATATTGGTGTCACGTTGCTCTACGTTGTGCTTTAGTGAAAATTTTTGATCTAAAAATAGAGCTGCATGATTATACTCCATAGGTAGTGTATAGTTAAAAGATAGGGGTTATAAATGTACAAAACTCTCTAATGTGAAATGACCCTTACCAAGGGCCGTTCGTAGTTTTCTGGAAATATAGGGGAGTGAGTGTAATTTCAAACCCCCTGGGTTTAGGTGTATGGGCCTTGTGGGAAGAGAAACATTTCGCGGGGGGAAATCTCACAATTTTTCTCTCTCTTCCCACACAACACACCCACCCATTCACACACCTCTCACAAACCCTCACCCTCCTATCTTTAAAACCCCCTCCACCCTCTCCATTTCCTCTCCACCTTCACCATCTTCCTCACCTCTCCACTTCTCCACCACCTCCACCTTCACTTCTCTACCACCTCACCGCCGATGAGCTCTCCTCCCCTATCCCCCTTGCAGTCGCGAGTGGGGAAGAAGGAGAGGGGTGGAGCACGAGAGAGCGAGAGCATGGGCGAAGGAGTCGGAGCCGTGAGGGAAGGAGCAAGGAGCTCAAAGTAGCTTGGGAGAAAGGGCGAGGGGAGGAGCTGAAGGCGCAAGGAGGAGCTTAGGAGAGGAGGCGTGACCTCCTGCAGCTGCGGGAGGTACTGCTGTGGCCTCTGTGGGGGGAGGAGAGTGCGAGGAGAAAGCTCGCAGGAGGGTATTGCGGAACCATTGTCTGTAGTATCAGACGTCTGGAACTCCATCCATATGTCTGGAGGATCCTTGGGACATCTGGAGCTGGTGCCGGGTGTCTGACTGCACACAGAGTGCCGAGGTATGTCCTACATACGCGCCTGCATGCACATACTTATGTTACGTGTCTCATTTTTTTTAACCCCATGCTCATGTGCAGGTACAAGATGTGGGAAAGGTACGTGCAACGCCCTTCAAGGTACTTTAGGGCGTTTGAAGATGGTTCCAGACGTTTGACTGCACTCCCAGATGATCGGAGGGAGTGTTAGATGTCTGGGATCCCCCTCAGACGGTTGTGGAGGGGTTCAGATGTCTGAGGAAGCCGCAGGAAAGCAAGGTGAGATTCTTAGTTCGTTTAAGACGTCTGGGTCTAATCCCAGACGTCTGATTCAGTCAGTATGCGTGTTTTTGGCTCGTTTAGGGCCCAAACAGAGTCGGTTTTACACCAAGTACTGTTAGCTTTCGTTCAAGTTTGTTTAAGTATTAGTGTCACTCATATACTATTTTGAACTCGTTTGACGTGTTTGGTCAATTGTATAGGTCTCCAGCCAATTGAATATATGGGGCTCACAGATACGACGGGATCTGCGATTCGAGCCCCCATTCCACCTAGGTATCCTGGTAGAGTGGTTCTCTCTCTAAATTCCAGAATCAATAATTAAATTGAATGCTTTAGAAATATTCAACTAAACCCTATGTTGTGAGATGAACCCTAGGGCTGAAAGA
This sequence comes from Thalassia testudinum, assembly GCA_037157565.1. Taxonomy (NCBI): domain Eukaryota; kingdom Viridiplantae; phylum Streptophyta; class Magnoliopsida; order Alismatales; family Hydrocharitaceae; genus Thalassia; species Thalassia testudinum. The sequence goes on along the minus strand of JAZHRO010000062.1, from coordinate 4,020,636 downwards.
GATAAATGCATGCTGCTTTAGAAATATTCGATTGAACCCTAGGTTGTGAAATGAACACTAGGGATAAAAAGAGATGAATGCGCATGTATTGAATGATTAAATTGTTGTGATGCTTATGGAAAGTAGTAAACTATGAGCTTCCTATACCACATTTAATGAACCATGACATGAATGAAAATATCTGCGGTGTACTGAATAATCGATTGTGAAATCTTGAGCTTTCTGTTATACATTTAATGAATTGGATGTGGAAATGACAAAGTCCATGTACGAACCCTATAGGTAACTAGAAAGGAACTCACATGTACGGAATGAATATCGTATCTAGGAGGGAAGTGAGTTGGCCCTCGAGTACACGGTACCGAGGAGAGCAACTATCTCTTTTGCATGGAAAGTGAGCTGGCCCTCGTGTACGCGGTACCGAGGAGAGCTACCATCACTTTATTGTAGGGGGGAGCTAGCCGCCCTTGGGTTGAGACCCAGGGTTAGGAATGACCCCCTACACTGACTTTGGTTACTTTAGTGTAGGGGGGGAGCCAGCCACCCCATGGGGCCCGGGGTTAGAACTAGCCACCCTACACCGACTCTTGTTAGGCCCTCTGGGCAAACCGGGATAGTCAGGAGAGGGTGCACAAATTGTTGAGGGGCGAGACCCCTGTTTTGAGGGGCGAGACCCTTGTTTTGTTCTGTGATATACGTTTGAGCGTACTCACTAGTGGAAATGACTGATAGCGTGCTAGTGCAGGGTAGCTACCTGTGCACTTATCGCGTGTGCCGTAGTTACCGCTATGCTGCAATCGTCACCTCAGGGTGGTAGACCGGGTGTAGGACTACCACAGGGGCTCTCCTAGCCAGGAGAGTGCCACATGTACATCCTACATCACGGAATAAACTGGAATCAAGATCGTTCCCTTAGGGAACAAGAGGATTAAGAAATGTTGTGGATCCTTATTAGAATAACCGAAACAGAAACACGTAGTTGAGTTAAATGGAAATGAATGATTAGTTACTTGCTTGTTTCTTTAAGTTAAATTGCATATAAATGGATTAACCACCATTCTACTCAGCGATAGTTGACTATGGATTGTATAACCATGTTCAGGTCAGGGAGTTGAGTAGCCAGTGCCACCGGCTACTGAGGGTGCTGGGCCTAGTCGAGCCCAGCCGTAGTGTTTTTCTCCTTTCTATTTCAGAGCTCTATTGTTGTAGTTACTACCTTTAGCATGTATTAGATGTTCTGCTATATTCCTGTTCATGTTATATTTCCCTTTATTGTAATTGTGATGGCTATGTATGTTATTGTACTTTTCCGCTTGTAGCATGTAATATGTTTGAGATTTCTCATCCTATTTTCCCATACTGTCTCTTATTTATTTTTTCTTATTTACATTGCATGTGTGGTTGTAATATATTTTCTACTTTTTGGTTATTTCTCGTTGGACGACTAGGTCTTGGGATTAGTCGAGGCAAGCCGATCTCGGGTCCTGTAGGGAGCTGGGATCAGGTCGTAACATAACTGAAGTCATGTTACCTCTAAACACAAATCCTTTCAACCTATATATATGGCCACTTATACTTAGCAAGAGATCCATTAATTTCAACTTACTTTAATCCTATAGGAGTTGAAATCATTCCTAGGAAATCTATTTCCTTGTAAACCTTATATTGGTTGCTATTGTAGCTATATATTTTGTTAATACACTCTTTGATCGATTTGAGATCATACGTGCAGCTAGAATGAAACATCTCTAGTTCTTTATTGTTCTGGTCCTTTTGAGTAAAAGGAGATGATATAAGATTGTGGACCCACATCCCTCTATCATATGTGCCACATAACCTTAGATCCCTATGCTTTCATCATATGTTACTAGCAATAAGTTACCGGTACCAATTTTTTAATTAGGCATGGTATTGGTCGCATATTTGCAAGTTTGACTTGTGACAAGAACGAATTAATAAGGCATCTTATATTTCATTTGTCACGTGGTAGGGAGTTAGTAAATAGTACATGAGAAGTAACATGGGCTACATGATTTGCAAGAACTCAACCTATCACATCTAAGCTAAATTACTTGATGTGCATACATCTGATCAACTTGAAATGTCTATTAATGCATGTTCTTAGTGTCACATTAGCATCATACATTGTAAATAGTGCATAACATGCATTATCATGCATTTAGATCAAGTTGTATAAATTGTATAGTAATTGTCTCCTTTTTATGGTCAGGGATAGGGTGACTTTTTATTGGGACCTCGGATTGAAGATCCAACCATACGGATTTGATCAGGGCGACGATTGGAGTTCAACAACTCCAAGATCGCCTTAATCGGACATCTGTAGCACCAGATAGAGATCGAGGAACCCTAAAGATCAAGGGCCAAGATGGTGTTAATCTACACCTCAGATGACAAATTCGACCGCACGAATGGATTCGGATCGACGATCACAGCCTAACAATGTGAAAATCGATCCAATCTAGCACCCGTGGCACCATCCACACTGCTCAAAAGATGGACGGCCAAGATGGCGCCACGTGGCACCATCTCAGCCTCCCAACTGACCCCAAGGAACTGAAGTTGCCTTTCCTTCTTCACCCGCCCGCTCATCTTGACTGTTGGATGCTCATCCAACGGTCACAAAACCGTGCATACAAATCCTCCACGCGACGCAAAGTCGCTCGTAGCGCAGTGGTTAGGTGTCATTGCGAGAAGAGGCGGTCTTGCGTTCGAGCTGCGATGCCTCAAATTGAAGAGCAGAAGAGCGGAGCCACATGATGTGGATTGAACGGCGCTGCGTGAGCGATAGTGCCCACGCACAATCAGATGCGCGGCGCTGATGCGTGATCACACGCGGGCGTGAGGCGTAGGCGGGGATGGTTTGAGCCGTGTGATCTCTTGATCGGACAGCTGTAAGCGCACGGACATGCGCGTGCATTGCGCGACACGGAGGCGAGCGACGCACGCACACGAAGGCCATGTTTAGGCCTTTAGTGAGGGATTATCCATCACTAAAGGTCCTGAATTAATGTTTTTCAAATTGTAATGTCCAAAATGCCCCCACTCCTTGTAACTATAAAAGGAGACCCCCTCCATACAAATTTCTCATCCCTTCCTTCTCTTCTCTCCCTCTCCAAAGCTCAAGAGAAGCTTGTCCCACACCCGGGATGCTCCTCAAGAGATAAAATCAATTTTTCGCCCTCATTCCGGAAGCGGATCTCGCGACGACGACGACGGGCTACCTCATTCCCATTCCTCCTTCTCGCTCCGTTCCTCGTCTTCCAGGCATCGTCTCGTCCAGCTTGCCCTCCAAGCGATCGTCGAGGAGGATAACTTCTCTCTCCCATTCATTTTTCTAGCTTTCTAGAGTAGAATTTTCCTACTTTCTAGTTGTAATAGTTTTCCTACTTTCTAGTATAATTTCTCGCTTTCTTAGATGCACAAACATTTTGCAACTTCAAGTGGATGTTTTCTCTCTCTCTCTGATTGTTTATATTGATTCCATTGCATTGTAATTACTCCACTCTTTAAACAAAAATAAAAAAATATAATTGTGAATTTTGATTGACGTAGCCTCCTTGAGTTCAACCTGGGATTTCTATTCCAATATAAATTTTATTTGTTGAACCTGAGTTATTAGTTATTCAAACTATAATGACAGGTTTTCAAAATCAAATCCGATAGCGTAGTCCTCCGACGTTCAACATTACTCCATTTCTTATATTTCATTTTTTCTACTTATGGCCTCTTAGTAGGTTCCAAATCTTATACTAAGATGTAGTAGGTAATAATGAACTAATGACTGAAATAAAAGCTTCTTGAAATAAACAATATACCTTATATGTCATTGTATAATGATAAGCACCAATTTTGAATGCATGTTAGGCTTATTTTGGGGCTTATCCTTAGTACATTATTGCATAAATCATCTTGCATCATTGCATTTTAGAAATAATATGCCAAGCTAGACCATGTTTAAATTTTGATACAAATTGGTACCTTGATCATTTTTTGTTAGCTTGTGCAGCAACCTGCAAGTATCCATTCCCAAAGAAGAACCTTGAGGAGCTACATAAATGAAGTCATGTTACATGTGGAAGATAAATTAAATGAGATTGGGATAAAAATTATTCAAAGGAACTCATTTGTTGGAATTAAAGCCAAGAGGTGCATAGGAAAGTCAAGAAATTAAAGAGGGATATACATTTTCAAGGGAGGCTATTGCCTTCCCAAGGAAGCCAACACTTGGAAGCTTCCTTGGGAAGCTAAAAGCCACCTTTATTGCCAGCTACCACTTTTGAAAAGGGAGCCAAAAATTGGCTCCAAAAATGGCTCCCTTTGGAATTTGAAATTGTGACCTTTAGGCTCCCTTGTCACTCTCTTTATAAAGGGACCTAAGGCACCATGAGGAGATATCTTTTTTGGAGGGGGGAGAATTGAGAGAAGCCACCATTGCATCCACCACCATTCACGCCACCTCAAGGAGCAGGGAGAGAAGAAGGTTCAAGGGGGTTAACCACCACCACCCCTTGGAGCCCTTCTACCTCTTCTTCCTTACGCCAAGTTGGAGAAGGAAACACCGCTGATTTCAGCAACATCACCTCCATGACATCCTTTTTCTCTCTTTTTCCTTCCTCGTGTTCTTCTCTTAGTTGGTAACTTGTAGTTTTCCTTGACCTTGAATTGTTGTAAGATCTTGTTTCATAGTATTAATCTTATTATTGCATTTGCTTCCTTGGCTTTCCTTTTTAGTTGTTGCATCACCCTTGATTCCTTAGGCACACTCGTGTCTAAGGGAGCTCACGGACATGCCATATTTGTCTTTAGTTGAGTATGTGTGCAAGTATGTAGGTGCTTCATATTATCTTTACTTGCTTTACTTTCTTATATCGAAAATAATAAAAAAATAATATAACCAAAAAAAAAATAAAAAAAAATACATAACATAGCAAGACTAAGGTTGAGCTTGGTGGAACTTTTTTGCCTCCTTGGACAACCCTAGATACTCCACTATCTAAGTATTTAAAATTTAAAAGCAAACAGTTCAATCGCATTGCAATGTCTTATTTTCATGTTTTACGAAATCACGTTCGAATCGTTTCACTTTTTGGCACCGTTGCCGAGGAGGCATGGCTCTATTCGTTACTCTTCTTTCTTAGCCTTGTCACCCATAAACTTGTTTCTCTTAGTTGGTATCGAAGGAGCAAAGGAAGCGTAAGAGAAGACCGTCATCAACCAGAAGATTTGATACCTTGTCTTCCCGTGGTCTAAAGGTAACCTCTCATCCGTGGACTATGGAAAACACTTTAAAAAAATACAAAAATTTTCAAAAAAAAAAAAAAGTGAGTGGTGGTGCTTAAAAAGTACCTCTCTTGTGTTTGTCGAAGCAAATACCACCACTAGGTTCTCAACTTGTCAATTTCACAACTCTATTTTCTGGACTTGGGTTGAGCACTTGATTACAGGGACCTTAAGACCTCTAAAAATTCTGAAAAAACTCTCAAAGGTGCCCCTTCCAGTGGAGAACTTCACCTAAATTTCATACCCAAAATACTTGTACTTTGGCTGTGAGAAATTCGTTACTGGAAGTGTGCAAGGTAGTCCTGACTTCTGAAGACCTGTAGGTTGCTGTTGCTGTGAACTCCACGCAGCTTGGATTTGTACAAGCTTTATATTTATGGAAATTTCTTGAAGTGCTCTACACTTATTCTTAAGATTACTTTTGCATTTGAAAAGGATAAGTGCATCTTCTGACTAAATTTCTAAACTCGCGCACTATTCTAGAGGTTCTAGATAGACTGACTCCCACTTGAAAAAACGTGAATTTGGGTGGTCCATAATCCTTGAAAAATTCTGAAATTGGTTTTGTTGGAAAGCTCATTCGATTTTGGTTTGTTTGGGGTCATTGATTTCTCTGTTTGGACTCCATGACATACACTTATAGTAAAATCAACTTATACCGACTAGAAGTTGCCTGCTAGGATCCACATTTGGCCCTGAAAGGGAATTGAAATCAACTCATTGTGTGTCAAACCTATTGCCTTGATTTCAATTCATAACAAGTGGAATCCTAAAACCCATTAAGCAAGGATCAAACCCTAAAAGATAATCACTTAAATCTTGCTTGTTCAACCACATGTCTTGGCATTGGGTAGATCCTACCCAATTTTCGAACACACATTGTAAAATCAATCTTAAGGGAAATCGACCCCCTTAACGGCCATCATCTCCCATGCACACACTGTCCTAAGCCTAATTCTAAAAATGGTAGCAATGTGAATCTAAGGATAGGACCGAGTTTAGGCATGGGTGAGTGGATTGAGTAGGTTTGGAAGAAATCATCTTCTATTTGGTAGCTCGGTGTTAGGTTGAGTGGGTAGTGCCAAACTATTGAAGTAGGTTTACATAGGCACTTGAAAAGGATGAGCTTGGGCCTTCCTCTCTCACTTAGGACAGCCTAACTTGAGCCTCTAGAGAGCCGGTGATTGCTTCTACACTTCATCCATTCAATCCAGGTCTTAGCACTAGGACGACATTGTAGGGTAGAGTGTTTGTTTGCTTGCCTGTCACACCTTCTATCTCCTCATGCTCTTCGCATCCCCAGACTCTTCTTCTGTTGTATGCATAGTCGTCGGTCATAACACCCCATGTTGTGGTCTAGAATTGGTTCTGCCACTTGACGGCGGATCTATTTCACTAATAGCGAGCCACCGTATCCGGACTTTACCTTTGATCCAGTATTTCCTGATCCTGAACTTGACCCTAGCCAAGACCCTGAAAAAATGGCAAACTCTTCCCAACAACATTAGATGGAGAACCACCTAGAGGACCCTATTTACCCGAACCCTTTCCAGAATCCTTCTAGACCCCCCTCAACTGACACTTGCGAGAATCAAAACTCGTAGAATCCTAATGCATCACAACCACCCCCTAATTTCAACCTTGATGCCTATAGACAAAATTCCATGTACAACCAAGCCAAGATTGTAAATGGAAGCTACCAGATCTATCAACAACCCGACTTAGGTCAACATCCCAATAGGCTTCACCAGGGGAACCAACATCAAGGGCCACCTCCTAATGGGGGAGGCCAATAAGACTTTGCCCAAGCCTAGTCCTATTTTGCCCAGTAGATGGACCAGATGGTCCAAATGTAGAACCAACTTTTCCAACAAGTACAAGGGCAATACAACCAACCACCTCTTCCTTTGCCTTCTTCTGTTCATGAGGAGGATGAATCACAAAGGACCTTGAGGGATTTCTATGATCCCTCTAACTGCCAAGACCAACCAAGGGTACATATTCCAATTATTGACTTTGAAGTTAAACCCCAAATCCTGAGCCTTCTACAACAATTTTATAGGCGAACCCAAGATGACCCCTTCCAACACTTGGAAGAGCTGACCTTAGTAGCCCAGACTACCTGAGTGCAGGATGTGCCCATTGAACTTTGGCTCATGTGAATTTTCTCACACTCGCTGAAAGATAGAGCCACCCACTGGTTCTGCATGATTGGCCAACCCATCAACACCTGGACTCTATTGAAGAGTGCCTTCCTTAAGAAATTCTTTCCCATTGGCCAAACTAGTGCCTTGAGAAGGGCCATCACTACCTTTGCACAGAAACCTAGGGAGCCCTTGAATGAAGAATGGGAGAGGTTCCAAGAGCTCCTTAAGAAATGCCCACACCATGAAGTACCAAAGTGGCAATTAGTACAAACATTTTATCATGGATTAGATGGCCACCTGCGCAACTATGTTGATGCATCATGCAAGGGCAATATCCTAAACCGTGACCTTGACAGTGACTATGACCTATTGTTGTGATTGAAATCCGTCGTAGTTTAGTGAGAGTAAAACATGTCGTAGTATAGGAACGAAAATAAATACGACATTTAAATTTATAAATGCTCAAAAACTTGTGAGTTTCAAGTTCATTTGCAGGGAGTAAATATGGAATTCAAACTACTAATCAAAATAATAAACAATGAGCACAATAATTCACGATAAAGATTTGTAATGAATAAATAATCTACTCAAAAAGATATTCAATAAGAACCAAATAATGTATCTCAAAATAAATGGGACAAAAAGAATAATTAAAAACTAAAAATGGTGATTTGAATCACCAATTAAATCCCACAATCAAGCACAGATCCCAAGGTCAGCAGTAGTTTCAATGTATCAAACCACAATAAAATGTTTCAACAGTAGTCACAAACACTTATCCACATCAGCCAAGAATTCAATATCTTAATAGTGATCTCAAACAAGATTAGACGTCAGGCACCAACATTAGATGACTTAAGAATCCAAGCCTCAGCAGTCCCTCAAACATCTGAAATTTGCTAAGTGTTGGCATGGACTTCAAGGAGCAACAGTGCAAAAACCACCCCCTCCCTCCTTTGAATTCCTCTTCTCTCTCTCAATTACAGAACTGGGTTAGTAACGGGTAATCGGATCAGTAATCAGGTTGAGGGGTCTAGGCTAACCGGCGTGAAGGTGGGCGAGGAGTGAGGGCAGAGAGTGAAGGGGACCTCACCCCCTGTGTGAGAGGTGATAAGCCATCAACACAAAGTCAATTTATAAGACTTTTCGAATTTTACACATACGATGTGGGACTAAACCCTTTCATTCTCTTCATGCGGAGCTGTAGGGGCAAGGCTCCTTGATTGTTACTGTTGTTGTTGCTGCTATGGCCAATTGAAGGCCCAGAAGCCTTCTCCAGATGAGTTTGCAGCTGAGCAAGATAATGCGAGGTCGAGTGAAGGTCGGGGGATAGTGGATAGAGGCATAGTGATCGATGGTGACGACAAAGACCTGAAGACAACCATATGGGCTTTAAGCCCCAATTAGATATCTCATTATGGTTGTCGTGAGGTGAGGAGTGCGGTGGTGGCGTTAATTTAGTGAACGATAGTCTATGGTGGTCGAACGAAGTCGATTAGGGTAGTGAAGAGTGGGTTTGTCTGGTGGGGTTGTGGAGTGAGCGAAACCCTCAATTAGTTGAGGGGTTTTGCTCGCAGAGGTGAATGGAAGGTCGTGGTAGGGATGGTTGTGAGTTTGGGTGTGTGTGGTAGTCGCACATCCCCGCGAAGGCGTGGATGGTGCTGGGGAAGATGGAAAGGGAGAGAGATGAACGACAGTTGAATTTGGATCTTGAGGAGCTAACTTTAAGTTAAGGAGAGAGAGGAATAAGAAGGACCAAGTTACGGATGAAAGGGGTAGGAGTTCCATGCTGGCGTGCCTTGCCGATCGTGGAATGGATGAAGTCCTCCAGCGAGTGAGATGGCGACGAGGAGAGAGGGAGGAAACCCTTGCTTTGATTGGCGAGTAGTGGACGACTGTGAGAAAGGAGGAGATACTCCCAATTTTTCCATTGGGAGGCTGTAGGAGGACAAAGGAAGAAGGCCGTTGGAGCCGCAGCAGAGGTGGCCGGAGAAGAGATGAATTGACGATTTTGGTCGTGACCAGGCTCAAATGGACGCTGGGATGTGCACAAGCTTAAATAGAGCTCGATTGGACCTTGAACTACACGAAATCAGTGAGAATTCTTTGCAAAAATTGCAAGGAACCCTCACTGATTTCGTGAGTTCACCTGAGGTCTTCAATCCGTCAAAGGTATTGTGATTGGGTTCACTGGATCAGGCAACTTCTTTAGATCAATCCCTCCAAGTTTGGAAGGATTTGATCAAGAAACCAGAGAGAAATCCGTGATTGAATGATCACGGTTTGGGTCTGAGGTGCTATTCACATGGCTATGGTAGTAGGGACTTATTTGTAAAGACGACAAGAAAGTTGGGAGCCTTTTTGTGAAAAACTTGAAACCTAGGGTTTTGATTGAGAGGAATAGAGATTTTAGGGGCCAAATGCAAACTAAGTCAAGATGGGCTCTGATTGGGCCCAAATTTTGGTGTTAACCTAATTTGGATCCAAGGAATCTAATGGTGAGCTTGGATTTCAGTTTTGACCATGTTTGACTAGGTAAATTACATAGAAGCCCAAATCAAGGTAAATTCCCGTTGAATCTCTATTCTAGGTCAAAATGGGTTTAAATGGTCAAACCAAAGGTACCAAACCTCTTAGAATATTTTGACATGAAGTTTAGGAGCTTTATAGTGATTTTATCCTAACCAAAACCTCTTCGATTCAAGTATGGCTGATAATTAGGGTTTTTAGTCTTACTTTCGTTCATGAAATGCATGAAATCCTGATTCTATTGATGTGAGCTCACTTTTTAGTCTTTTATGCTCAATTGGCCTTTAATTAACCCCTGAGTAACCCCATGGTTATTATTCATTTTTGATGTGCTGTTAAAACAATAGAATTAACCCTATTTTCTTGTCCTCTCTTCAAATCAGATCAGAGTGAAATTATGATCCTCAAGCGATTATTTAGGAGCATTTATCTCCTGATTCCAAATAAATTAAGTTAGTTATGACAAGTGGTGGCGTTACCATCACCTGTTTGAAGAGATGAGAGAAAACTCGATCAATCACTCATCCATGGACACCTTCTTTCGATCCTCAAACCTGCGGGTAGGAGTCCATGAGTTATCTACCTCTTCTTCTAAACAGTCATCAGGCCAGTATGACATGGAGCTCATTTGTAAAAAATTAGACCAAGTGGACCTTGTGAATGAGAAGCTCGATGAGCTTCTTACCAAATAAAATACTCCCCATCAAGCTTAGCAGACTCAAACTCCCACCCCAGCTATCATGTTTTGGAGAGGCCCCATTCTGCTCTTCCTGCTTACTTAGGATGGGAATAGGTGCACCAACTTGATTAGACACACGCTGAACTTCTCACTAGCAATTACACCCCTCCTGGACCTACTTATGTGGACTTTTATTCTCAAAACTCTTACCAGCCCATTGAAGACCTTTGTTATGCCAATACCTTCATCCTGGCTGGAGGAATCAAGACCAACATCAAATGCCACAACACTAAAAACCACACCAGGGGACTTATCATGGGACTTTTGGACAACAGGGACTGTCCTACTCTCAGTCAAACACCTAGAATGATTTAATGCAAAAGATGATTAAGACCTAAAACCTTATACTCCGGACCATGTAGCAAGGGATGAATCAGTTGTCCCAAGCTATACTGTTACACTTGAAAATCGTTGTTTTAGGAAGATAACATTGTAGCATAGTGATGAAAATCGCAACAACACTTAAATTTATAAACTCGAAAACAAAAGTGAGTCCAAGGTCATTCGCAAGGAGCAATTTGAAACAAATCAGTCACTAATCACAATTATCAAAGAGAATAATGCAATTGAAACCAAATGTATAGCAAAATATATTTCATATGTCAAGTAGAAAATATAAAAAGAATAGGGTAAAAAATGGTGGTTTGAAGCACCAATTTTAACCCTAATGTTTAAGCACAAATCTCAGCAATATCACCTTAAATATTTCAACAATACCAACAATCAGATATTTCACATAAAGCTTAATAGATCCAAAGTAGCACCAAATTAGAACCAACACAAGGCCTCAGATGACAAGTATAAGGCTCAGACGCCTTAACTCAAGGCCTTAGAGAAGCTAAGGCACAACACCACAGAAGAGAGACACAAGGGCTGTTGGTGCAAGGGCACTACGATCATTGATTTTGATGATAACAAAATACTTGTGTTTTAACATTTGCATTTGAGTTATAGTTTCAGGATAAATGCAAATAGAATCAAGTGTGATGGAGTTCAAGCTGGCATCCATGGTGGACTAGAGGAGCTTGATAAAGAAGAGAAGATGGAGCTTGACAAGAAGAATAGGATAGATGTCTTTTTATCTTGTTCATGTATTTGTACTTTGCTTTTCATTTCTTTAGATGATTTTTAAAGAGTCCCAAAGTAACATACCATAGTCCTAGGATCACTTATACAACCCTAGGTACTTTGACAATCTTTGAGAAATTCAGAAAATAATATAGAACTCAAACAACCTGATTAGACGTCCAATCTAGACATCAGATGTTTGACCTTTTGTCCAGATGTCCAAAACACTTAGGCTGGTAACCTACTCTTTATTTGCCAAATTCAGACATCCAGCCCATAGTCTAGGCATCTTACCAGACGTTCGAGGACCTTCCCAGACGTCTGAGGACCTTGCTAGACGTCTAACAATAGGACCGTTGGATTGTCAGACCTTTATCTTAGAGGATTAAGTATTAATAAGATCTACATCTACTTCCAGACATCCATAGAGCATTCCAGATGTCTGATAAATAGACGTTAGGCTAAGATCTGACCCAAATCTCTTTTTGTCAGACGATTTAGCCATTAAGTCTCGTAGGAAATCAATTCCCATAGAGGATTGCTTTTCTAGACATCTAGACCTCTTGTCGGACGTTCGATCCGTCATCTGCTTAACATTAAAACCCTATTTTGATCTTGTGAAAATAGGAAGAAACCCATCTTTTGATGAGATGTCTGATTTGTATCCCAGATGTCTTAAAAATGTATCTTAGACATCCATCTTGATCCAACCTCGTGCAGAAACCCTTCTAAGATCAGACAACTGAACCTCAGATCAGACGATGACCCAGACATTTGAGCATAAAACCAGACATCTGATAACCCTATCAGAATCATAAATGACCTTGATTTTGATGGGATTTTGGAAACACTCTTGAGACTTGTTCCTAACGGCTATAAGAGGCTTCCAAGGACTTCCAAAGCCTTCTTAGGACTTCTATAAATAGAGGAGCACCCTTCTTAAGCCAAATACACCTTGATATACTATTTCCACATCGTATTGTGCCCAAGTGATCTTGCTGTCCAAAGCCTTAGTCTATATCTTGAGAGCATCATTCTGGTTGTGCACCCGCTCTCCCGCCTATGAATACGAGAGCACTGTTGTGCCATTGCGTAGATCACGTACTCCGCATCACTAGCCGACACACTTACAACAAAGGGAAGTTTCCTTTGCCTATAGTAGCTAGTTAGATTTATACTTTGTGGCTCTATAGGATATATTGTAATTGTCTTTGTTTGGGTATTTGCTTTGCAAATTCCTGTCTCCCTTGTGAGACAAAATACTTTTCATGAAGAGAAGGGGTTGAGGTTACACTACCCTTATACATAGTAGTATCAGTTTGAGGTATGCTACCCTCGTACATAATAGCTTGGTTGTAAGAGGTTAAATCACCCTCGTTTAAGTGACTTGGATAGTGGATTTAATCGACTAGGTAGATCAGGAAATCCTAAATCGAGAGGTTAAGGTGGAGGTTTTTACCTGAGTTTGGGTTTCCACCTAAAAATCCTTTGTGTGCTTGTGAGATTGGCTTTTGTGTGATTGTCATATTATTTCCACATTACTTTTGTTTATCACACTCGACCTCACCCCCTCTGCTTAGGGAATCTACAACGGCCTCACAAGGCTAAGTCTTGAGCACGGGGGAGGGGGTTGGCATGAATCTCGAGGTGCTATAGTGTAAAACCCTCCCCTTTCCTCCTCAGATTTCTCCCTCTCAGACAAAGTCAGACCTGGGTAATCAAGTAAATAGATCCAGCCTAGACTCGTAGGCATGTTTGTAGACGAGGGTGCATGAGTGAGCACGTGTGAAGTGCGTGCATATGGGCATGAGAAGGGACCTAACCCTGTGTGTTCTGAGTCGAAGAGCATTCAACACGTTTGTGTATTATACATTGCACAAGCTTTGGTAGCACCCGATGTGGGACTAAAATCCCTCTCCTTCCTTCACGCGAAGCTCCGCGTGAGCTACAACAGATGCGTCGAGGAATTGAGGCACTAAAGCTATGCCTTTGCTCTATTGGAGGCCTGGAGGGCTTCAGGGCCTGGAGCTGCGAAGGTTGCAGGTTGCAACATGATGTTTGAAGGTCGGAGAAAGGTGAACGATGTTGGAGAAGATGGTGGTGGCGACGACACTCTGATCATACCTGAAACACAAGAATATGGCCTCGCGGCCTTGTCAGAGATGCTCAGAAGCTTCATCGTACGAAGGCGAGTGCAGTGGTGGTGGATTTAGGGCGTGAGATGCTCGGAAGTGGGCTTTCGGTGATGGAGAAGGTGAGCAAAGGAGGTGGTTGATTGCACGGCAATCATGCAACCTAAATCACCTGAATTAAGCTAGATTCTAGCATAACTTAGGAATAATGCATTTATAGGCATCATAATTTGCACAATAGCTAGTTTATTAGTCATATAGATAATATCGTCATTTTATGTACTAATGAGAGATGGATTTCAGATCAGATTGGACAAATCCGATCAAAATGATGATGGGAGTCCAATGCTTTCGAAATCATCTCGATTAGACAACTAGAGCATTGTGTGCAGTCCATAAAAGAACGAAGTTCATGGAGCCAAAGGATAAAGATCCGAGCCTCAGATGAAGAATCCAATCGCACGGATGGATTTGGATCAACGATTGCAATCCAACGACATAAAAATCAACCCGATCGGAGGTCTACATCACCAGATACAAGGAAAAGAAGATGGACGGCCATCATGGTGCCATGTGGCACCATCACAACTGCCCCCTCATTGCCACCCCATTTGAGAAGGCTACCCTCGCACATTGTGGGCCGTTGGATCTTCATCCAATGGCCACGAGTGCACCGCATTGCCCACCTCTTCATGCATGATCAAGAAGGAGAAGATCTCGACTGTTGGATCTTCATCTAATGACCAAGAATAAGTTGCCTTAAAATAAAATGCAACAAACCAAAGGCGCAGTGCAACGGTCCGCACCTTCACCCTTAAGTAAAGGGCACGCGTTCGAACGACGCCATGCGAGAAATCAGGAGCAAGTGCAATTGGATCATCGGATGGAAAGTGGAGGATGGAGATGCAACCATGCTACAAGTCGAGAGAGGAACGCGGTCGAACGCCTAATCCAACGCATGATCCTAAGCGATTTTTGAAGCTCAAAGGCGAGGGGCACGTGCGTTTACGATTGGACGACTGGCGTTGAGGCGCATTTTAAAGGCGAGAGACGAGGGGGAAAATACAACGTGTGCGTGACGAGCGTACAGGAGAGTCCGATCCTGGTCCAACTCACGAGAGTGCGCCACGTGTTGCCACCAAGTTAAATCTGAGAGTAGAGAAGGATTTTGAAATTGTTTTGAGGCCTAATCAGGTCTGTTGATCATCCGATTGACGGATCTGATTAATCCTAAGGTTGTTGCATGAGATAGAGGGATAAAATACCCTCTTTGCCACTCATCAAAGCTATAAAAGAAGGCCCAGGGCCCCCCAGTTGAAGAACAACTCTTGCTATGAACTAGCCTTCTTCTCTGTGATTGTCTGTCCATCTGCAACTCTGCTCCGACCTTCATCCCGGCGCTCTAGATCTGAGTGCTACCGCATCTCGCACAAGCATCCTACAAGCGTCGTCATCTCTCTGCCTCCTTCTATCTCTCTATCTCTCTATCTCTCTCTCTCTATCTATCTGTCTTCTATCTATGTATCTGTTTCTATTAGCATTTTCTATTGTGAAAAACTTTATCTAATTGCAATAAAATTCTGATTCTTTGGATATCTACTTTATACATATATACATATATAAATACCTGTTAGAACTAGTTTTATTGAAATGCTTCTGTTAAAAATCGAGATTGCCTCCCTGTGAACGACCTGGTACTCATCGATCTTTACAAATTTATTTGTCGACGTGTTTTTGCACTATACTACAACTAAATAAGCTTTTAAAATGCGATTTACGCACCGAACAAGTTGGCACCATTGCCGGGGAGGCAATGAAAATTTTTGAAGCTTTTTTGGTGCGAATTTGAGATTTCTAACTTGCTATTTTCGTTGATTTCGTGTGTGCAGGAAAGCAAGGAAATTAGAACGAAACACGACAACGGGAATTGCGGGTTCGAACCTCAAGTAAGTACTCATAGTGTAGATTAGTTAGATTTAGGATTTACTTAAACCTTAGGATTAGTTAGAATTTGTTTGCTTAATGAAAAAAAAAATTCTCTTGATTTTCAGGCTGAAATAAAGTTTTATCTTAAAAATTCAATTCCCAAAGATCTGTACATCCAAAAATTCTCAAATTTTTACTGGACATGGGTTTCAAAGTCAAGAAAAACATATCCAAATTTCACACAAATGAGAGTTATAAAACATTTTAAAAATTCATGTACTGATCTATTATCAGTTCGGTTATTGTTCCTAGTTTTTCGAAGTTTAAAATATCATAGGAATTTTTATACAACTTCGATTGACTTAAAATTTGTGGCATTGAATTTCTGAGATAATCAAGAATTTAGAAAAAATTTTAAAAGAGTATTTATTGCATGTTTGGTTGGATGAATTATTCAATCAGGAACTAGGGGTCAAATCAGACTGCAAAACCTCCAGTACACTTTAAATCAGAAAAAAATAGAAAATGTGCATTAAAAATTCTTGAAAATTATTTTCTGAGTGCTTAGTTAGTGGTGTAATAGGATCAATTGATTTCATTGCTTGGGTCATACCACTAATCAGATTTGAACTTAAAAGAATCATCTAGAACTATCTGCGCTTAGGTTTCACATTAAGGATAGAGCACACTTGCATCAGCATACTTAAAGGAAATCTATTAAACAAACTGGGATTTGCAAAATCTCTTGTGTGCCTCATCAGAACCTTGATTGAAGAGATTAAATCAAGTGAACCCTAAAATGCATTACGCAAGCATTCGAATCTTAAAATTCACTTCATTAAGAAAAATTGCTTCTGAACCCTTTTGCCTACGCACTTCACATCTTTGAAATCAATCTTAAGGGCAAACACCCCCTAACGCTCATCATATTCCAAAAGCACATCAAACCCAAGCTTAAAACTGAGTAGACATGTCCTAGGCAGGACTAATAGTCTTGGGGACTTGAAATTAGATTGGGCTAAGGTTAAGGCCTTGTCTACTTGGACCTACTGGTGACAAGAAAGGTTGGTGAGGTAATCGCGTTAACCCTTAGTCGTGTCTCACTGTGCAGGGTGTCCTAGGGGGTCCCACCCTTTTGGCCAGC
The DNA here is from genome assembly GCA_037157565.1 of Thalassia testudinum. Lineage (NCBI taxonomy): Eukaryota > Viridiplantae > Streptophyta > Magnoliopsida > Alismatales > Hydrocharitaceae > Thalassia > Thalassia testudinum. The sequence continues at coordinate 4,003,650 of JAZHRO010000062.1, read as the reverse complement.
CATGTAATTCAAGGGTTGATTTAACCCAGCCGTATTTTGGGGAGCCAAGATCAGGTCTATTTAGGGTTGACACTCTAAGGACTAGTTTGATTACTTATATTGAAAGGGTGGGGTATTCTCTCATCTATCTTCTCTCTCTCATCTATTAACTTTCTTCTGGTACATGGATGCTGAAAGGTCTTTGAACCCTGATTTGGTACTACCTTTAGAGAATAAACTAAGGAGAAGACCCAATTCTTTTGAATACATTCCAATGACTAATTGCCATGAGGAAGAACTGATTGAGGAGGAAACCATAGACCCATACTCTTTTGCCTCACACTATTCCTCCTTTTCCACCTATCCCAACCCTTCCCTTACTTCAACTTCTTCAGGATGCGAGAACTCTCCTCAACACTCGGGACTTGATTCCCTTGCCTACACCTCATATTCCCTGGGTATAGCCAGGCCTACCTCGAATGCCAAACGAGTCTCTGGATATCAAGGATCTCTACAACCTCAAAAGACACTCTCCCTGCAGGACCAACACTTGATTGGCATGACCAACTATCTTGACCGATTCAGCCAAATTCATCTCTCCCCAGATCAGGGATATGCCTCAGAATCCCAATACCTAAAATACCAATCCTATCCTCGAAATCACTTTGCGAATTATCATAATTCGACCCAAACAACTGCACCTTCTTATTGGGATAACCCTACAGCAATCAACCAAGGATATGATTCTTACCCTAGGTATTCTGATGATAGATATTTTGATTCAACTGAGGAAAGAAATCCTGGAAATTGTTATCTTCAACCCACTCAAATCCCTGACCATGGCTGTGATCCTGAGATCACCCAATTACTCCAAGTAGTCCAGGGGATGAGAGAAGCTAATAAAAGAAACACAGATAATCTGACAAAATAGCTCAATAGAATTCGAAAAGCACAAGGTGATAAAATTGGTCCGAGTATGAAACAAGTTGGTGGTAAGCCACTCAAGGTTGAGGATCCAACCTTAAGTATGACATCTTATCAAATCCCAATCTCTACATACACTAAGCCCACCCACCAGCATTGTGATTATACAGAATAGATCCTTTTTGATATCCCAAAAATTAACTTTGAGGAGGAAGACTCACTTGAAGAAATACATCTTGATTTAGGCCCTGAATTGCAACCATTCTATTTTGAGGAGCCAATTCATGGTGGGCTGGAGTATGAGTCTTTTATGTTTAAAGACACATAATTGGATTACATGGATGATTTGGAAGGATCAAAGCAAGATCAAGAAGATAGAAAGATTGGGGACTATGACATTCCCAGCCAAGCACAGTTGGATGGCTCTGATGTCATCTTGTTTGAAGATTACCATGATCAGATGTGCTTAAACGATTTGATATCTAGATTTGGCAAGATATCCCATTTTGAAGTCGAATATGCTTTCACTTCTGTTTCAGCTAATTCTCACCCTTCTCTTCCCATCCACCAGAGTCCTAAGGAAAACCCTGACTCTTATCCTCAACATCTCGAGATTGAACAAGACAAACAATCCCCTTATGAAAAAGATGTTCAAGAAATTGCATAATTACTGGGGATGACTTATGAGGATCTATCTGAGGAAGCAAAGAATTTAGCTGAATCATGGAATTCTGAGGAGCTTGACTTGATTGATGAGAAACAAGTAGACATTCCCTTAGAAGATATAGTCCAAGAGAAAAACAATTGGGATCCAATTCAGAAGTCCACAAAACAAAAAGGATTTGAGGTGTTGACTAATCTAAACCCCGATCTTACTCCACTTGGCGCTGTGATTCTTAGGAATAATGAATTTCCGTCCAATACATTTGAAGACTTGCATCATGATTTAGGCAACTTGAATGAGACTTTTGATCACCCCTAGGATAAGATTGAGGATTCTGATAAGTCTGGAACTAGTGAGATGGACCACTGGATCTTATTTGACTCACCTACTCGACATCCATCCATACCTAACTTGACTTGTGAAGTGGTTTCCTATACCATTTCAGATTACCCCACTCAAGTTCCTCCTTTCATTTCCCATCACTTTCAGGACCCATATGATTTATTCCCCATGAACCACCTTGTATCCACCTCATCTACCTTCCTCATAAATCACTTCTTAAGGTTGCCATTATCTACTTTCCACTATGGCACCCGCACTAATATTTCTCTCTTTTGTAATGATGTGCATACATCTAATTAACCTAAAATGTCTATTAATGCATGTTCTTAGTATCACATTAGCATTATACATTGTAAATAGTGCAAACATTCATAATCATGCATTTAGGTCAAGTTGTATAAATTGTGTAGTAATTGTCTCCTTTTTATGGCCAAGGATACGGAAACATGTTAATCGGGGCCTCGGATCGAAGATCCAATCATACAGATCTGATTAGGGCGATGATTGGAGTTCAACGACTCCAAGATACCCTGATTGGACATCCGTAACACCAGATATAGATCGAGGGACCTTGAAGATTAAGGGTCAAGATGGTGTTAATCTGCAATTCAGATGACAAATTCGACCGCACGGTTGGGTTCGGATTGACAATCGCAGCCTAACGGTGTGAAAATCGGTCCAATCTGACACTCATGGCACCATCTACAACATTCAGAAGATGGACGGAATAGACGGTGCCACGAGGCACCATCATAGCCGCCCAGCACTAGCCGCAAGTTTTCTCTTCTTCAACCGCTTGACACATCTATGCCGTTGGATGCTCATCCAACTGCCGCATGCACGTGCGCACAAAATTGCCAACGTGCCTCAACCGCATGCGTAGCATAGCGGTTAAGGTGCTGCGAAGGCAGGAGGCGAGCGTTCGACTCACAAGAGTGGCGTCCCTTCCTCACGTGCGGGCACGCAATCGGGGCTGTGCAATTCGCATTGAGCGGCGTGGATCAGCCGATAGTGCCCACGCGCGATCGACGCGCAGCGCGAACGCCCGATCGCATGCAGGCACCCGCGCTGGCAAGGAGCGGTTTAAGCCGTTCGATCTCTTGTTCGGACGGCTGAGTGTGCGCGAATGTGCGCATGCATTGAGAGCATGAAGGAGCGGTTGGCCATGTTCAGGCTTTTAGTGATGGATTTTTCCATCACTAAAGGCCTTGAATTAATGTTTTTGATGTTGAAATGTCCCAAATGCCCCCACTCCCTGCAACTATAAAAGGAGACCCCTACCCTACAAATTTCTCATCCCTTCCTTCTCCTCTCTCCCTCTCCAAAGCTTAAGAGAAGCTTCTTCCACACCCGGGATGCTCCTCAAGAGCTAAAATCAAGTTTTCACCCCCGTTCCGAAAGCGGATCCCACGACAACGACGACGACGACATGCTACTTCGTTCCCGTTCCTCTTGCTTCGTCCTCCTTCCCGCTCCGTTCCTCATCTTCCAGGCGTTATCCCGTCCGTCTCATCCTCCAAGCGATCATCGAGGAGGATAACTTCTGTCTCCCTTCTTTTCCGCTTTCTAGAGTAGAATTTTCCTGCTTTCTAGTTGTAACAATTTCCCACTTTCTAGTGTAATCATTTCTCACTTTCTTAGTTGTAAAAACATTATTCAATATCAAGTGATTGTTCTTTCGCTCTCGCTTTCTTATTGTTTATATTACTTCCATTGTGATTATTTCTCCCTTTAAACAAAAATACAAGAAAAATATAATTACGGATTTTGAGATCGACGTAGCCTCCCTGTGTTTGACCTGAAATTTCTTTATAGATTTTTTGGTATAAATTTTATTTGTTGAATGGATTTCTTCGCGACTCGAACTACAATGATGGGTTTTCAAATCCAATTGCAAACGCATAGTTTGTCGCCGTCAACATTTTAGAGCCATTGCCGGGGAGGCAACGATTTTTCGATACTCTTTTCACATCTTGTTCACTTTACTATTTTTCTAACTTGCTTTATCTTGTGTCTATTGTTTTGTAGATACCTCTATCAGGGAATCATCAAGCAGTAGATCGGAGTAAAGTGCAGTTGAAGACAACTATAAGTGCTCCCCATTCTTCCCCCTTCCATAGATTTCATTTCACCACATTAATTCAAACTCCAATTAACCTAGGTGTTTGCATAAATCCTAGGATTAGTTTGGTTGCTTGGATTTCCACCCACATTCATTTCACCCTCGCATATAAAAAAAAATAAAAAGATACTTTTGTGGGGTAATTCAACATACACACAACATACACCCACATTCAAGGCACATAACCTAATTGATTTTATTCTACTCAACCAGATTCTGATCTGTGGAACCGGTACACATAAATCAACACATAAAAGAGTAGAAATCAGTGTAGGTTAATTATTTTGTGAGCCTAACTCAGTGGTGCACTTGTGGCCAATTGTTTGAGTGTTTGGGCTACACCACTCAACCTAAAATCAACTCACCAAGTAGCTTCCTCTTAGGGTTTTCAATCTAGGTTCATACCAGGCACTCCACTTTATTTCTGATTTCAAAAGGAAAGCGATCTTCACCCGTTCTTGAAAACTTGGTTTGCCTCAAACTTGATTGAATTAAACCTAATTCTAAACCCTAAAAGCTACTTAAGCAAGATTTGAACCCTAAAATCTATTCATCCTAAATAATCTTGCTTGAAAACCCTAGTTGTGCACGCACTTACACATACTCAATTGATCATTAAGGGCACAACCCATTTTAAGGGCCCACCACATTCCATAAGCACTACAATCCCAAGCCTAAATAAAATCAAGTAGACGTTGGCCTTAAAGACTGATTCGCTCTTTGGGATCCAGTATGAAATTGTTTACGATTAACCTGCCTGTACTGATCAATCTGATGTCTAGCTAGGGGAGTAGTGTCAAACGACCGCGGCTGGGGGGTACACTAGGAGCCGGAGGCGCAAGTCGAAGGAAGAGCCTTCTGCCCAGTCCCTCCTTCTAACTGGTTGGATTGAGCAGACGCAAGTAGAGTAAATCATCTATAACCTTAAAGGCAAGTTCTGAGAGTATGTAGATCCTTAGGCTACCCCACTTAAGGACATGCTTGTTTTGTTGTGCTGCAGGGTTCTTATCCCTAGTCCTTCTGACCTTTTCCTAGTTTATGCTGAGAAAAAGGTCATTGAATCCTCGATTGAAAGGACCACTAGAGTATTCTAGGAGGCGTAGATTGGATTTTGGCCAAATTGATCCCATGGTTGATCAACAGCCTCCTCTGCCTCAGGATCCACAGGAGGTATTTCAAAGGCAGTTGGAACAAATGTAGTGAATGCAAGAATGATTCTAGAGAATGCAGGGCGCTCAGCCCTCGAAGGATTTTTACGATCCTTCAAATTACGGGGAACGTCCCAGCATCCAGATTCCTGCCGGAGACATAGAAATCAAGCCCTAGGTGTTAGGCCTGATCAAACATTTCCATGGGCTTGGCTTTGAAGACCCGTTTTAGCACTTAGAGGACTTGACCACTTTGGTCTAGGCCACCAAGGCACAAAACGTGAATGAGGAGCAAATGATCATAAGGCTCTTCCCCCACTCTCTTAGGGATAAAGCCACTCATTGGTACAGGACTATAGGAAGACCAATTGCAATTTGGAATGAGTTGAAATCGACCTTTCTGAAGAAATTATTCCCTGTCGAACGTACCGATGTGTTGAGACAGGCAATTACTACATTCACCCAGCGGCCAGGAGAGCAGTTTCATGTTGCCTGGGAGCGATTTCAGGACCTATTGCGGAGGTGTCCACACCATGAGGTACTGAAATGACAACTCGTGCAGATCTTCTACCACGGGTTGACTAAGCAACTTAGAAATCACGTGGATGCTTCTTGCAGAGGCAATTTCCTCAACAAAAATGTAGATAGCATGCACGATTTGTTTGAGGAGATGAGCGAGAATTTGATCAATCAAGCCTCCATGGATACTTTTAACCAGTCCCAGTAGCACAGATTGAATGTTAGTGAAGTTCACGACTCTCATTCATTCGATATGGAATTGATTTGTAATAAACTTGATAAGGTGGACTTGGTTGCTAAGAGAATGGAGTGGATGGCTGGAAACTCAGTGAACAACTCTCGATCCACTCAATCCCAGAATTCGGGATTCCATTCATCACGAGCTCCTTTTGGACGGGAGTTTGTGAATCAACTTGATGTGGCTCAACCTGCGAGCCAATATTATTCGGAACCCCACGGGTTCCAAACTGGGGCCTTTGATCCTAGTTTCTCTAATCCCTACCCTTCTTTCTCTCCACCCTTACCCTATGAGGATGTCTATGTTGTACAGGAGAATGTTAGATCCAACCCTTACTCCAATGCTTATAATCTGGGTTGGAGAAACCACCCTAACTTCTCCTGGAAAAACCTAGGGCAGCAGACCCAATTCTAACCCAGCAACTATGCTCCGCAAAGACCAATGGGTCAGGGTCATGTTTACACTCAGTTGCCTCCGAATTAGGTCAATCAACAGGCTTGAAATGCCTGTCAACCTATAGGGCAGGCTAATTTGATCCGACAAATGGTAGAGATGCAAGGATCTATGCTCTAGCTCATGCAGTAAATGAAAACCTCGCTGGGAAACTTGCAAACCTGGTTCATTGCTAATTCTCATCAACCCGAATCTCTACCATCTCAACCCGTACCCAACCCATGTAATATCCAGAATCCGGGCAATCAAGCTCATGGGTACGGGAATCAGAGGGACCCGCACGCACATGCTCAGGTTGTTGAGCAGGGTCCTTCATCTTCTTTCGCAAATCAATGGTTCTTGGCTAATGAAGCCCCTCCAATCTTTCCTAACCTTCCCCAAGACCCAAACCCGTATGCTTCTGTTAATTCTGTTACCTTGAGGAGTGGTAAACAAACTCAGGATCCACAACCACACTGTTTTGATTTACCGAATCTTGAAGAACTTGAGGAGAGAAAGGAGAACTCTGGAGAAGAAATCAAGGCTCAGGAACCTGATTCCGAAAGTCTGACTCATGTTCCTTTTCCTGAGGCCTTGATTAGATCAAGGAAGAAGAAGTCTGTTAATAGTAATGAAGAGCTTCTGAATATTTTCAAGAATGTCGAGAGCAATATCCCGCTCCTCGACGCTTTCAAGCATATACCAGCTTACGCGAAAATTTTAAAGGATCTATGTACACAGAAGCGTAAGTCGAGAGAATCTATTCCAAGGAAGGTGGTACTCTCCGAGTAGGGTAGTTCTGTTATCCTACACCACCTCCCTCAGAAAAAGAGAGATCCAGGTGCTCCTTTGATTTCTTGTGTCATCGGAGATTACACTTTTGATAGAGCACTGCTGGATCTGGGTGCATCTATTAACCTGATTCCGACTTCTCTTTACGAGAAGTTTGGATTAGGTGAACTTCGGCTGACTTCAGTAATGCTACAGTTAGCAGACTGTTCGGTCACAAATCCGTGAGGCGTTATTGAAGATGTTATTGTTAAGGTTAAGGATTTCTATTTTCCTGTAGATTTCCTTGTCCTTGACATGGATGTACCTGAAAATTTGAGGAACACACCCATCATTCTGGGGCATCTGTTCCTGGCTACCGCCAAGGCCAATATTAACTGTGAAAGCGGTAGCATGGAAATTGCCTTTGGGGATCAAAGAATGAAATTAGATATTTTTAAGGTAATTAATAAATTTGAGGATTGTGGATTTATTGAGGAACTTGAGGACGATAATGTGAATATTGAGACTTGTATGATGATTTCTGCATTTGAAAGTTCCTCCTCTAATGATGATTTAGACCCGCAACCCTCTATGGCAAACCCGCCATCTTCTGAAGAGGTTATTGATTTTGTTCACTCTCAACCTCTTCCTATTGATGAGTCTTCATCAGCATGTTCCTTACCTTCAATCATCAACCTGCCCCAGCTTGAACTGAAACCATTGCCTGAGAATATGAAATATCAGTTTTAGGACCACATAAGATGTTCCCTATGATTATTGGTGCTAAATTAACAAAAGAGCAGGAGATTAAACTGATTAAGGTCCTAAAGGAACACAAGGAGACAATTGGTTGGACCATTCATGACCTTACGCGGATCGAGCCATCTTATTGCAATCACATAATATTTTTGGAAGATGGATCTTGCCCTTCTCACTAGATGCAGAGGAGATTAAACCTGAATATGTGAGAAGTGGTCAAGGAGATTATCAAGTGGCCCGATGCAAGAATCATTTATCTGATCTCTGATAGTCCTTGGGTAAGTCCTGTGCAGATTGTTCCCAAGAAAGCTGGGATTACCGTCGTGACTAACGAGAAAGAAAAATGTCACAACTGGTTCAGCTTCCTCTTGGAGAGTTTGTATTGATTATAGGAAGCTAAACACAGCCACAAAGATGGATCATTTTTCTCCCTTTTATTGATCAAATCCTTGAAAGACTAGCTGGGCAGAAGTACTTTTGTTTTCTTAATGGCTACTCGGGATACAATCAAGTCCCTATCCATCCCGAGGATCAGGAAAAAACTACTTTCACCTGCCCCTACAGAACCTTTTCTTTCTGTAGGATGTCATTCGGCTTATGCAATGCACTTGCGACTTTTCAAAGGTGTATGCAGGCCATATTCTCTGACATGGTGGGAGAGTTTATGGAAGTCTTCATGGACGATTTCTCTGTTTTTAGAGAATCATTTGACTCTTGTCTAGCTAATCTTGAAATGATTCTTAAATGTTGCATCAAAACAAGACTGATCCTTAGCTGGGAAAAGAGTCATTTCATGACACAAGGCATCGTCTTAGGTCATGTAATCTCTGAATGAGGAATTGAAGTGGACAAAGCTAAGGTTGATGCTACCGCTAAACTTCCCCCTCCTACATCTGTCAAACAAATTCGCTCATTTCTTGGTCATGTGGGATTCTACAGGAGATTCATCAAGGACTTTTCGAAGGTTGCCCGTCCTTTGAGCAATCTTTTTGCCAAAGAAACACCGTTTGATTTCGACGAATCATGCCATAAGGCTTTTGATTTTCTTAAAATGACAGTCACTTGTGATCCGGTATTGCAACCATCAGTTTGTAAAACTCCTTTTGAGATCATGACTGACGCTTCTGATTACGCGGTCAGGGCTGTTTTGGGTCAGAAAGTTGACAGGAAGCCCTCTGTTATCTACTACGCTAGTAAAACTCTGGACAAGGCCAAGAGGAACTACACTGTTACTGAGAAGGAATTACTAGCTGTAGTATTTACTTTGGAAAAATTTAGGGCTTATCTCTTAGGGTCTCACGTCATCATATATACTGACCACTCGGCCTTGAGACATCTCTTGGCCAAAAAGGATGCCAAACCTCGGCTTATTCGTTAGATTCTTCTGCTTCAAGAATTTGATCTTGAAATAAAGGATAAATCTGGGGTACAGAATGTGGTGGCGGATCATCTGTCAAGAATTCTGAGTGATTCATCTCATCCAAACATTCCGAAAGCTGATACTTTTCCGAACGAAACCATCCTTACAGTTTCAGGTGTCCAAATCCCATGGTTTGCTGACATCGTCAACTATTTGGCCGTTGGTCAAATCCCCTAGGATTGGACCAAGAAATAATGGGACAGACTCAAGTCTAAGGCCAAATATTATTTCTGGGAGGACCTTGAACTGTACCGCAAAAGCTCTAATCAAATTATTCGCCGATGTGTTTCGGAGAACGAATTCAAGAGTATAGTCGAGTTCTACCATGCATCTGCGTGTGGTGGACACTTCTCTGGGAAAAAGATGGCTGCAAAAGGTTTGCAATCTAGATTCTATTAGCTATCTTTATTCAAGGATGCCCAGGAATTCTCGAGGTCGTGTTCCTGATGCCAGACACTTGGGAGCATGACTAAGAGAGATATGATGCCTCTAAACCCGATTCTTCCTGTCGAAATCTTCGACGTTTAGGGCATTGACTTCATGGGACCCTTCCTCCCTTCATTTGGACATCAGTACATTCTCGTCGCTGTTGATTATGTGTTCAAGTGGATCGAGGCTATTCCCACTAGAACCAATGACCACAGGGTGGTCATAGATTTCGTCAAGAACATTTTCAGTCAGTTCGGGATTCCGAGGGCCATCATCAGCGATGGTGGCACTCATTTCACTAATGCCAAGTTCCGTAATTTGCAGGAAAAATACGGGATTAATCATAGAATCTCCACACCTTACTATCCCCAGACGAATGGATAGGTCGAGATCTCCAATCGGGAGATCAAGAATATTCTATAGAAAACGGTTAGGCCTGATCGCAAAGACTGGACTCAAAAGCTTGAGGACGCTCTTTGGGCCTACCATACGGCGTATAAAATTCCCATCGGCATGTCTTTGTTTCATCTGGTGTATGGAAAGGCATGCCATTTACTCGTAGAAATTGAACATATGGCATTCTGGGCAATCAAGCAGTGCAATCTAGATTTGAGTTTAGTTGAGAAGACTAGGAAACTCCAACTATCTGAGTTGGAGGAACTTAGAAATGATGCGTATGAGAATGCCAAGATCTACAAGGCTCGGACCAAAGCTCTTTATGACCAATTGATTTCCCGCAAGAGCTTTGAGTCGAACCAGAAGGTCTGGCTATTTGAATCTCGACTTAAACTCTTTCCTGGCAAACTTAGGTCGAAATGGAACGGCCTATTCATTATCGATTAGATATTTCCAAATGGAGCTATTCAGATCTCTGACCCAAAGACAGGTAATTTATTCAAAGTCAACGGTCAATGTCTGAAGCCTGTTATTGACCGAACTATTACAGAACTCGTCTCAGACACGGTTGCTCTAGCCATGTTGTGACTTCTTTGGCTGGACTTTGCCTAGCTGATGGCATTAAACTCAGCAATTATATAATCTGACTCAAAGCTAACCCGAGCTTTATATTCAAGTGATATCTTCTGCATTCTACCCTTCCTTTCATGTCTTTTATTCTCAATGTGGACATTGCATCAGCTAGGCATGGGGGGGGTGGATTCATTTCTGAATCATTTTGTCAGCTCTGTGAAATTTTTGTAAATTCTACCTATTTTCTTATATATACAAAAAAAAGAAATTTTGAATTAGGAAGGAATACTTGGACATTAGGAACTTTCAATCTTAGGAAATATTACAGTAGGATTTGAACACTAAGACCCTTCAGGTCTTTGGGCTTAATCAGCCCGGGTATTGGTGGCTCCTCTCCTCAACACAGTTAATTAAGTTAATTGTGCTTAATTATGTGTAGAAGAAAGTAACTTAGGTTAACTCGAATTTGTGTTGATTGAGTAGTATAGGGTCAAGTTAACCTAACATTTTAGATTTTATTTCTTTTAACTGGTTGAGTCCAGGTCATTCGCTGGGAGGTATAGGTTATTCAAAATTCACCAATCAATCTAATCTACTCATAGAAGGTATAATTAAGTTAATTTTAACAACATGAACTTTGCCTAATGATTTCAAATTAAAGAAGTATGCAAAATTCCATAAGAAAACATATTTACACAAATGATCTTCTTTAACAACAAGTAAACATGTTTATTTCTATTTATTTCAAAGATATTAAGGCAATAGAAAGTTTTTCTAATTGAAGTATGCCTTATTACAACATTAAAATAAAAAGAAATTAAAAAGTAGTGCAAGAATTTAAACCATTTCTTTTCTTCTCTTTGTATCTTCAGCCTCTCTCTCTTTCTTCTTTTTTTACCTTTTCTCTTTTTCTTCTCTCTCTTTCTCTTTTTACTTATCTGTTAATCTTCTCTTAATCTTTTCCTTTTCTTTCTCTTTATTCTCTCTTATTTTTCTCGAGCTCTTCTCTTCACAAGTCTTCTGTTCTTCCTTTCTTCTCTGCCTTATCTCTTTAGTGCCTGTTCAGCCTTCTCTTCCTTCTATGAATTCTCCCTATCTTCCTTCTCCTTTCTCTTCCTTTGCTTTGCTCCTTCTTCCTCTTTTACCTTAGCATTTTTCCTTAGCATCTTTCCTTAGCAACTTTCCTTACCTTCTTTCTTTTTTGAACCGAACCAGGTTTTTTTCTCTTCAACCAAAAATTAGGTTTATTTATTGGCGGCTTGGACCAATCGGGGATACAGAGCACCCCTCTCAGGGTGGGACCAGACCCTACTAGGTCCAAGCCTGGTTCATTTAGTTCGATTTATTTTCGATTTATAGGTTCAAGCCAAACCGGCTCACGGCCTCCCAGGCCTCGCTCACGCCCTCCCAAGGCCTACACTCACACGCCCACAGGTGCACACACACCAGGGAACATACGTGCCCACACACACACCCAATTATCGTTCGGTAACCATGCGCCGTGCGCTGTCGACTGAAGTGGCTATATAACAAAAGACTTTTATACCTACGCGGCCGTTCAGATCTACCCGAGGTGGGACTAACTTATCCCCTCCCAGACCAAACTTCAAGTGATGATTTCTCCTAGCTCAGAGCTCCATTCCAAGCAAATAAAAGCTTATTGGAAAGCTCTTGAGTTGGTCTAAAGGATTGAAGTGTCAATTTAATGCGAAGGGGAAGGTAAGCTCTTCGATTTGAAGGGTGAGGATACTGTTCTTTTTGCATCTATAATGGCCTGGAAAGTGAATTTCTCAACTATAAGTCCACAGACTAGACTTTAACTTCCAGTTGAAGTTCTAAATAGGTTAGAAAGTGAATTCTGCAGCTGTTGGTATAGATATTAAGCTCTCAAGAGCTTCAGGAAGTGTGCAGGAGCTCAAAGCTTCTCTGGAAGCTTCAGGACTATTATTTAGACTCTGAAAAGTCCTAATAGACAACTAATGACTGGTTTAATCGATTAAAACAACTTCTAAAGGTTGTTTTAACTTCATCTGGGTAGAGTTTGCATCCAAATCTCATCTAAAATCTACTGTCATCAGTTTGGGTTTAAAAATAACCCAAGCTGGCAGAAATCTAATTCTACTTTATAAACCATTAGAGCTCATCCAAACCTCTTTTAAATCATTCACAAACTTCTCAGAAACAACTTGAACTCATTAATTCATCTGATTGAATCCAGAATTTGAGAATTAGACTCAGGTTTGACTAATAAGCCTCAAATTTTGACTTTTTGATTTTGGCCTTTTCAAATGAAATTTAAGCCTAAAACATCATCTCCTCCATCTCAGGAATAGATTCAACTCCTTAGATAGGTGTTTCAACTAGAGTTTCTAGGGTTTTAGGCTCATCGCCTGAGATTGAAAAGGTGTTTGTTCATCAGAGCAACCTAAGGGCTGTTACACTGGTTTAAGCATGGAAATGAATTCAGTGCATAGCACTGAAGCTTCCAGACCTATTAATTGTATCTTAAAACTAACTATTAGACTTCTCCAACTTGTCGGAGTTGGAGAAGATGAAGACCTATCTCAGGCTCCAGACACTTAAACCTTAAAGAAACAAGCTCAACATAATCAGTGAACCTCAATTCATTGATCTGGAGCTTCTCACCCTGTTCTACAGGTTGAAGAACTAGTTTTGACTCACCGAAGCTCGCCGGAGCTCCGATGAGTCCAGAAAAAGGTGAAATTGTGATACAGAATGTGGAATTGTGCCATTAATGATTTGAAAAGGTTCCTGAGTTCACAAGGAACCTCAGGATCAAGTTAATTCTTTCAATTGATCATTAGAATAAAGATTTAACAGTGAATTCAATTTTTAAAGAATCTGAGTTGAATTAAGCTCATGACTTGTTTTCCCACTCAATTGAGTGGATAAAATAAATCTACAGTTGATTGCAATCATAAATATATATATATAATTAATGATTTAAACTACTCTTGAGCCACCATTGACAACGAGCTCAGGAGCTTAATTAAATTTGGGCATTTAGGTTATATGTGGCAATTAATCGAATTAAAGTGATGATTAGGATCCTTAGGAGATGAATAGGTGATGGAGGATCCAGTGAAGGTGGAAAATAGGTCAACTACTACCGCCGTGGACAATAGAAGTAGTCGGTGGAGGTGGAAGTGGTTTAAGCGATTTAGTAATCAAATTAGTAATTAATGACTATAGAAATGTTCATGGAAGATTCAAGAAGATGGACAATGACTTAAAAAGACAAAATTATTGCTCCTAACAAGCTCAAGGAGCTCACCGGAGTTGAGGAAGATGAAAGCTAAATCTAACATTACAACTATCTAAGCTACCTAACTAACTAACTAAACTAATCTACCTACCTAGTCTACTATTACCTGGATGAAGGGGATAGAGGATCTCTGTCGAAGGCTCATAACAGAGGAAGAAATCAGAGGGTTGTCGAAAAATCTCCAGCGGCGGTTGTGAGGTGAAGCAGAGGAGAGCTCATAGTCAGTGCTTGTCAGAAGACGCGGCTGACTTCGACGGAGATCCAGAGCTATTGAAGATGGATAGAGGATGTCGGATGAGGCAGAGGATGTTCGCCAGAGTTTTGGAGAGAATAGCCTATCGAAGTCAGCTTAGTGAAGAAGAGGGAAGGGCGCCAACTTAGTGGAAATCGAGGGTGTCAAGGGGTATTTATAGTTGACGGCGACTGAGAAGGAGGTGGAATCTGGACAAATTTGTGGCTAGGAGGTTATCTCCAACCCTAAAATAGGATTTAGGCATCATCCAGACCGGTGGATGAAAAGGAGATGGTGAACAAGCTCTAGGAGCTTGGAGAAGAAGGGATGACATCGGATTGGCAGTGATTAAGCAGTGGTTGCACCTTCAGTCGTCAACTGTACAGACAGGTGAAGAAGAGAAGAAGAAGTCCAGGGACTTATTCGCAGTGAAACTTAAGGACCTAAGTGGAAAATAAGGACCTGAGTGAAATAAAATGTAAGGACTAAAATGTAAATTGAGGTTTTCAAGGTTTATTTTAATTTAAATATTTTTCAACTTTTTATGTATGATTATAAATAATATAATTATTATATCTAGACCTTGAATTTACATTTTTGACCTTTTTAAATTAATTTATTTAATGTTACTTAAGTTATTACATACTTAGATATATATTATGCTTAAGCTAGTTAACATTAATTAAATGAATTATTGATAATATTTTGAGTATAATTATTAATTAGATTATTAATAATATTAATTGGATGATAATATAGCATTTTAAACTTATTTTAAGGTCCTTTACTATTTATCCCTTATTTAATAATTAACCCATATATTCACATATTTCTAGCTAATTAACTAGGAAGACTAGTTAATTAGAGGTAATTTGAGACCATGATGAGCTTCTCATCAGGCATCCACTAAAATGTGGATTTGTTTATCGAGTCCTCACCATCCTGAATTCTATTTTAATTTGATTAAATAAGTTTGGGTGATAAGTACACGACTTATCAACCCGCCCTCTGATTTGAGGGAACTTTTAAGTCTAAGCATCTACACATTATTCATTACTGACTTGTTGTTCGACGGTTTTAATGGAAATTGGGTAGCTAATGAACCTTCTAGGGTGATATGGTTAGTAAGTTTTCGTGGGTAACAACCCATAGGTAGGTTATCCAGAGCTCAGTCACTGGACCACTCTCTTCTTGCCGCCTTTAAGTAAATCTTAGACTAGGGAAGCCACCTACTTAAAAGGAAAAAGAAAGTAAAAAAAAAGAAAACGAAAAAGGAGAAAAGAAAGAAAAAGAAACAAAAAGAAATAAGTCACACTTCGCCGCATGAATATGGTTGGCAAGTTGTTGGTGGTAACAGCTCATCGACCGGTTGTCCAGAACCCAACTCAAGAAATGCACTAAAAATTCCAAAAACACTTACGAAGAAAAGGAGAAGTAGAATAAGCCGGGGAGATATACTCTGGACTCACCCTTGTGTTGACCCCATAAAAAATAAAAGTAGGGAGAAAGCTATCGGTCGTAAAGATACACCTTTAGGCAGAACTCGCTTTTTAAGGTCACCTAGGGGAATAGAAACCTGAAGTCCGTTCTGATTGTCGATCAACGAGTCTATCACATTCACAAAAAGATGCTTAGAACTTAGGGTTCTCATCAAATCTTGGGTGGGTTGAGTGGCCGTAGAAAGCCACTCTGTAACCCTAAACTCAAAAATCCAAAAAAATTAGAAAAGAAGAAAAAGAGAAAAAGAGATCTTTCTTTGAATAAGGCGAGTGCTTGAGGCGGTCTGCATTTTGGTAGATACGCAAGTGCTGTTGTGTCTTTGAAAGTTCAGGTCCTATGTAAAAATTTCTTGATGCTGAAAATGATTTTTGCCCGAGTAATCCAACCTAATTCTTTTATAAATAGCATGTAGCTTTTGCTAGGGACTAGCAAGAGATAGGCATGGGGGTGTGATGTGCATACATCTAATTAACCTAAAATGTCTATTAATGCATGTTCTTAGTATCACATTAGCATTATACATTGTAAATAGTGCATAACATGTATAATCATGCATTTAGGTCAAGTTGTATAAATTGTATAGTAATTGTCTCCTTTTTATGGTCAGGGACAGAGCAATTTGTTAATCGGGACTTCAGATCAAAGATCCAACCATACGGATCTGATTTGGGCGACGATTGGAGTTCAATGACTCCAAGATCGCCCTGATCGGACATCCATAGCACCAGATATAGATCGAGGAACCCTAAAGATCAAGGGCCAAGATGGTGTTAATTCGCAATTTGGATGATAAATCCGACCACATGGGTGGGTTCGGATCGACGATTGCAGCCTAACGGCGCAAAAATCGGTCCAATTTGACACCCGTGGCACCATCTACAACACTTAGAAGATGGATGGCCTAGATGGTGCCATGTGGCGCCATCATAGTTGCCCAGTACCGGCCGCAACTCTTCTCTTCTTCAACCGCTCCACGCATCTACGCCGTTGGATGCTCATCCAACTACCGCACGCACGCGCGCACAAAATCGTCAGAGCACCTCAATCGCACGCATAGCATAGTGGTTAAGGTGCTACGAAGGAAGGAGGTGAGCATTCGACTTGTAAGAGCGGCGTCCCCTCCTCACGTGCGGGCACTCAATTGGGGCCGTGGGATTCGCATCGAGCGGTGCGGATCAGCCAATAGCGCTCATGCGTGATTAGATGCGCAGCGCGAACGCCCGATTGCACGCGGGCGCACGGCGTTGGTGAGGAGCAGTTTAAGCCGTCTGGTTTCTTGATCGGATGGCTGAGCGTGAGAGAATGTGCGCATATGTTGAGAGTGTGAAGGCGAGGGGACGCGTGCATAGCAAGCACATCAGCCACGTACAAGCCTTTAGTGACGGATTTATTCGTCACTAAAGGTCCTGAATTATTATTTTGAATGTTGAAATGCCCCCACTCCTTGCAACTATAAAAGGAGACCCCTGCCCTATGAATTTCTCATCCCTTCCTTCTTTTCTCTCCCTCTCCAAAGCTTAAGAGAAGCTTATCCCACACTCAGGATGCTCCTCAGGAGCTAAAACTAAGTTTTCGCCCCCGTTCCAGAAGCGGATCCCGCGATGACGATGACATGCTACTTCGTTCCCATTCCTCCTGCTTCGTCCTCCTTCTTCTCGCTCTGTTCCTCGTCTTCCAGGCGTTGTCCTGTCCGACTCGTCCTCCAAGCGATCGTCGAGGAGGATAACTTCTCTCTCCCTTCTTTTTCCGCTTTCTAGAGTAGAATTTTCTTGCCTTCTAGTTGTAACAATTTCCCACTTTCTAGTATAATAATTTCTCTCTTTCTTAGTTGTAAAAATATTATTCAATATCAAGTGATTGTTCTCTCTCTCTCTTATTGTTATATTGCTTTCATTGTAATTATTTCACCCTTTAAACAAAAATAAAAAAAATATAATTGCGAATTTTGATCGATGTAGCCTCCCTGTGTTTGACCCAGAATTTCTTTATAGATTTTTTGGTATAAATTTTATTTGTTGAACGGATTTCTTCAAGACTCAAACTACAATAACAGGTTTTCAAATCCAATTGCGAACATGTAGTTTGACGCCGTCAACATGTAGCATCTGGCTGCAAATAGTTTCAAGCCTATTCACTTTAATTTTCCGACCTTTTGGGCTTGGTATTCACCATCAGTTGATCCGCATTTGTGGATCACTGATCCTTGCATTACATGATCACATCTTCATTTTAGTCTTGACTCAACCCATTTATTTGTACTACATATTTTTGGGTTTAAGTCCGGTAAATGACGTTAAACTTAGTGCTGGCTGGGAGGCAACCCAGTAGTCTATACAGGTAGCTCTACATCCTCTGTATCCATGCTGACTTAGATCAACAAGCATAGTGAGGTGATATCCCCTCTTACTTATTATATTTTCATTTTCATTCATGCATTCTAATGAGGACATTGTAATGAATAGGAATGGGGGGGTGGACATTGCATGTCTTATTTTTATGTTAGAAAAAAAATTGCATTTACGCATAAAGAATTTTTATTAAGGTTTTATTAGGGATTTATGCTTAAGTTGATTCCTGAGTTTAGAATCTAGTACAATTTCACACTTACACGTAGAATTTGCAATGGATCCTCTGTGAAGACCGATAAACATTTTTGGTTTGTCGAGAAGAAGCAATGCTTACTCTCCTAAACCCTTGGACAATAATTAGGGAGTCAGGCAAACTATCTTCTAACAGATCCACCAAACAAGTGTGAGGTGAGGGTAGACGTCTATTGGTGCTCTAAGGCTAGTATGAGGAATCATACACTCTGGATAATGAGATAATGATACTCAGAGTTAGGCATAACTTTTTGCTCTTTATTTTTGTGTACAAGTCCTTAGTGCAAATATTTTGAGAGCCACCAAATAAGGCAAATACGTAGAGAGTGGGTTCTAATAAAACTAGGACTAAGGTGGATGGTCACAACCATCCTTTACGAAATCCTTGGCTGAAGGAGGGTATCAATATCAAGGTCAGAAATATGCTGTCTTATCCATTCCTTTCCTGGTGTCGAGAATAGGCACTTTCGCCAAATAAGCCACGTAATGTCCTCTTGAACATCCCTTAATCCTGAATAATCCCTCATGAATAAAAGTCGTATGCTATACTGTGTTGTGTTAGTAGATATTTGGATGCAGAAAAAAAGAAAAAAAGAGAAAAAAGAAATATATATATACATTTATAAAAAAAATAGGGGAAAAAGAAAAGAAAAGAAAAAAAAATATACATAGAAAAATTTAGAAAAAGAAAAGAGCAGAAATAAATGAGTTTATGAGTTAGAGTTTATTTCAAGTGTAATGAGGCAACACCACCTACCAACCTCATGATCAACCAAATACAACATTGACCTACTTTTATGTATTTCTTGCCACTTGAATACGGGCTGCAGAATTCTGACTTAGTCGTAGAGTTATTAGAACCTAATCAAAGTGTTAAATACCAGGAGAGACCACCAAATAGACTGACAAACCTGATGAGATTGTGAGCTCTAAAAGAAAGAAAAGAAAAGATAAGAAAAAGAAAGAGAGAGAATGAATACAAAGAAACTAAAGAGAGTACAGTTTCTCCACCTCTCTTTGAGTTAAATTATTTAATAGTCTGGAAATCTAGGTTCTAAAGTACTAGTCTATATGCAGCACCAGATCAGTGTAAGCCACCAAATACAAATCTACTTGACTCAGAAATATTCTACCAAAGCCAAAAGCCAGGGCTGAATATATAGATTATCTTATAACCCTAAGGGAAGAAGTTTGCTTATCCCAGTAGATTTTTACAAAGGGTCAAATACAAGGTGTAGATGTGGATTAAGGATCAAATACGAGGTCTAGATGTGGATTGGTTTTCACTTGGATCCGTTGCATAGGCTACAACAAAACACATTCACGACTATCTAGATTACTAAAGTTTTGGATGAAAACAAAAGACATAAACCTCTAGTCACACTCTTGATAAAAATTAGTCATATAGGACCACTTTCATTAAGTTTTGCATTTGCTAGGGACTAGCAAGATTTAGGCATGGGGGTGTGATTACATAGCAACCATGCAACCTAAATCACTTAAATTAAGCTAGATTCTAGCATAACTGAGGAATAATGCATTCATAGGCATCGTAATTTGCACAATAGCTAGTTTATTAGTCATATAGATAATATCGTCATTTTATGTACTAATGAGAGATGATTTTAATCGCAGATGATTCGAAGCCACAGATGTCAGATCAGACTGGACATATCTGATTAGAACGATGATGGGAGTCCAACGCTTCCAAAATCGTCTCTATTAGACAACTAGAGCATCGTGTGCAGTCCATAAAAGAATGGAGATCATGGAGCCAAAAGACAATGGTCCAAGCCTTAGATGAAGAATCCAACTGCACGGATGGATCCAAATCAACAATCGCAGTCCAACGACACAAAAATCAACTCGATCGGTAGTCTACATCACCAGATACAAGGAAAGAAGATGTATGGCCACGATGGTGCCACGTGGCACCATCACAGCCGCCCCCTCATCGCAACCCCATCTGAGAAGGCTACCTTCGCACACTGTGGGCTGTTGGATCTTCATCCAACGGCCACGAGCATGCTACATCGCTCACCTCTCCTCGCTTCATCAAGAAGGAGAAGATCTCGACTGTTGGATCTTCATCCAACGACCAAGAATAAGTTGCCTTAAAATAAAAACACAACAAACCAAAGGTGCAGCGCAACGGTCCGTGCCTTTGCCCTTAAGCAAAGGTGCACGTTCGAACGGCGCCGCGAGAGAAATCAGGAGCGGGCGCAATTGGATTGTCGGATGGAAAGCTGAGGACAGAGATGTAGCCATGCGGTGAGTTGAGAGCGAATTGTGGCCGAACGCCTGATCCAACGTGTGATCCCATGCGATTTCTGAAGCACGAAGGCGAGGGGTGTGCGCGTTTAAGCCATCCAATCGTGAGATCGGACGACTGACATTGAGGTGCATTTTGAAGGTGAGCGGCGAGCGAGAAAATACAATGCGTGCATTAAGAGCTAGCGGGAAAGTCCGATCCTGATCCAACACATGAGAGCGCACCACGTGTCGCCACTAGGTTAAATCCTAGAGAAAAGAAGGATTTTTAAGGTGTTTTGAGGCCTAATCAGGTTTGTTGATCTCCCAATCGATGGATCTGATTAATCCTAAGGTTGTTGCACAAGATAGAGGGCCAAAATACCCTCCTTGCCCCTCATAAAAGCTATAAAAGAAGGCCTAGGGTCCCCCAGTTGAAGAACAACTCCTGCTATGAACTAGATACAACTTCTGCTATCAACTCAAGACATCTCTTCCACCTTCTTCTTTGCGATTCTCTGTCCATCTGCAATTTTGCTTTGACCTTCATCCCGGTGGTCTGGATCTGAGGTGTTGCTGCATCTCGCATAATCATCCTACAAGCGTCGTCGTCTCTTTGCCTCCTTCTATCTCTCTCTCTATGTATCTATCGTCTATCTATCTATCTGTTTCTATTAGCATTTTCTATTGTGAAAAACTTTATCTAATTGCAATAAAATTCTAATTCTCTAGATATTTGCTTTATCCATATATACATATATAAATACTTGTTAGAACTAGTTTTATTGAAAATCTTCTATTAAAAATTGAGATTGCTTCCCTATGAATGACCCGGTACTCACCGATCATTACAAATTTATTTGTCGATGTGTTTTCATGCTATACAACTAAATAATATTTTAAAACGTGATTTACGGCCGAATAGTGGTGTTTGGTGGAGAGAAGGAGTGAGCGAACCCTTCAATTAGTTGTGGGGCTTTGCTCACGTGAGTGAGGGGAAGGTCGTGGTGGTGGTGGTGGTTTATGGATGATTGAATGTAGCGACCGGACGAAGCTCGCCGGAGCTTCATCGACTGCTAAGAAGATGAAGGGGGAAGCTGTGGTATGTCGATTGAATTGGGATGAAAAGTGGTCAAAGAGATGCTAGAGAGAGAGAGGGAGAGATAAATCTAGTTATGGATGAAAGGGGAGAAGATTGGGGCTAGCTTTGATTGGTCGATGCCGGAGGAGAAGAAATCCTCGGTGAGGGAGACGGTGGTGAAGATAGGGCTTGGAGCGGCTGAACTAGGGTTGGTTCTGGTTGCGAAGAAGGAGGAGCTTGGTGCCTCCAATTTGGCTGTTGGAGGCACGGAAGAGGAGAGGGTAGAGGGCCACTAGAGCTTTGGTCGGGGATGGCTGGGGAAGAAGAGGATTTTTGACCTTTTTCTAAGCTCAGGAAGATAGCTAGGACTTTGGGGCTTTTTATAGAGCTCAAGACCGAGCTCTAAATGAAGAAAGAGGCTTGATTTGGCTGTGGTTTTGGGAGAAAACATCCCCAAATTCGTCGAGCTCGCCTGAGCTCTAAGGAGTAATTTAGTGTCCAAGATCTAGTCCAACGATTGGGTAATCTCTCAAGATTAATCCGTTCAAGTTTGGAGGGATTTGGTCTTGATTTGAGGGAGAAATCTCCTCTAGAATCTCAGCCTGAGATGCGCTCATACGTTAATGGTGGAAGAGACCTGAATGAAGAAAATGACGAGAAATTTAGGGACCCAAATGCAAGAAACTTGAAACTTGAGGGGTAAAATGTAAGAAATAGAGTTGTAAAGGACTAAAATGCAACCTAGGTCAAGATGGACTGTGATTGGGCCTAAATTTTGGTAATAACCTAATTTGAACACAAAAAATCTAATGGTGAACTTGGATTTGAGTTTTGACCACATTTGGCTGGGAAATTTGCATAGAAGCCCAAATCAGAGCAAAATCCTGTCTGAAACCTATTCTAGGTCAAAATAGGTTCAGATGGTCAAACCAAAGATACTAAACCTCTTTAAATATTTTTTTATGAATTTTAGGAGGTTTAGATTAATTTTACCCTGACCATAACCTCTTTTATTTAAGTGGGTTGATAATTATGGTTTTGGTGCTTATTTTCGCCCCCGAAATGCATGAAACCTCGTTTCTGTCAATGTTGACCCACTTTTTGGAATTTTGAGCTCATTTAACCTTCAATTAACCCTTGAATGATCCCATGGTTAATCTGCATTTGTGATGTGTTGTTAAGATTACAGAATTAACCTTGATTCCTAATTCTTTTCTCAAATCAGAATAATGTGGAGTTATGACCCTCAGATGATTAGGTAGGAGCTTTTATTAATCAAACTTGACTAAATGTGACTAGTTAGGGTCCATGATGGTGTTACCATCTAGTGCGTTTGAGCAACCGCGGCTCGCCTTTGTGCGTTTTTATGCTTATTACAGTAATGTCGTTATAGTATAAAATAAGACAGCTACGGTTGTCATTACCATAGAAATTTACTCGGAAATAGTTTCCCGAGGTCGAACTCAGGGAGCTACTGGAATTCTAGAAGTACAAAGTTTCTTTACAAAAATAAGAGAGAGAGAGAAATAGATTTCTATTTTTGGCTTCTTCTTCTTCTTCTCTTCTCTTTGTGCTTGTCTTTTTCCCTCTTTCTTTTGCTGCTCTTCCTGTCTTCTTCTTCTCTTCTTTCTCTTTCCTTCAGTTGCAGTATCTCTATCTACGGGTCTTCTTCTTCCTTGGCTCTGTTTGCCTTCAATTCCTCTTCTTCTTCTGCTTGTCTTCTATTTCTTTTCTTCTTCAGTTCTTCTTCTGTTTCTCGTCTCTGTCTTCTGCTCTTCAGCTGCAAATTCTTCTCTTTCTTCCTTCTTCTCTTTTCTTTCTCTTTTCTTCAGCTGCGAAGCCTTCTTCTTTCCTTCTTCTTCTTCTTCTTCTTCTTCTTCTTCTGCTTCTTCTCTGCTTTATCTCCTTTGAAGGTTCATCCGTCGTCTGATACAGCCATCAGACGACTTAAAATGCGGTCTGCTACAGTGCTTCTCCTCTTTTTCTTCCTTCGCTGCTTCTTCTTCTTTGGCGAGCCTTCTTCTTCTTTTGCTTCTTCTTCCTTGGTCATCTTCCTTTCTCAGCCTCTTCTTTAGAGTTTATTCTTCTTCTGCTCCTTCTCTTCTCCTTCCTACGGCTAAGTGATGAGCCTTTCTCCTTCGCGCCTTGTTCCTACACAAAGCACAGCAAAACCTAGCCCTTCCCTCTACCCACACGTCTCTCTCTCTGTGTAAACCGCTCACAGGAAGCTCTCCCAGAGCCGGGTTATCGAGTCGGATAGCGTACCCGTGACCAGGTGCACCGGTGTGGGTGGTGCGTGAGGAGTGCAGGGTAAACGGGTCGGCCAGGTCCACGTAGCGTGGGTCGCGGACGAGGCGGGTAAGTGGGCGAGGGGACCTCACCCCGTGTTCTGAGGCGATAAGGTAAAAACACAAAAACAATTTAAAGTGGTGCGGCGCTTCGAGAACTCACGATGTGGGACTAAATTGATGCTCCTTCTCGCGCGCGCCCGCAGGAGAACCTCCTCGCAATCTGCTCAGCTGCTGCCGCTGTTGGTGCCAAGTGCTGAAGCAAAAGTCTTCACAGACTTCACCCCAGCCCACAGCACCTGGAGCGCAGCTGCCCCGACGCCTGGAGCCTGCTTGGAAGCTGCTTCAATCATCAACAATGGCGGCAGGGCTCCAGAACCTGTCGTACACGAATACGGCCTATCAGCCTAATCAAACCATAGGGGAACCTTCTTCGTGGCACGGCGAAGGTAGTGCGAGGTGTAGTAGGCTGCGGGGCGGCCTAGGCGTGCGTGCCTAGGTCGTTCTGTGGGCGAAAAAGTGGGTGTGATCGGGGGACTGTTTTGGAGGTGTAGAGTGGCAGTGGAGGGGCGGAGGGCGTTTGGTATGGTGAGGCGGAGCTTTTGGGACAGTTGGCGAGTCGTATGGGGTTGTGGGATGACGGGGGCGACTCGCCGGAGAGTGGTCGGAGGCGGGGAAGGTGAGGGTGATCGGGCGTGGTCGTGGGGCAAACAAGCAAAATAAATTGGGGAAAAGAAAGAGGGGAAGAAGGGGAGTAACTGCAACCTACTTTCAGGGATGAAGGGGGCTGGAGCGCGCGGGCAGTCGTATCGACTGTCACCGGAGAAGAAGCACCTAGAGGGATAGAGCGACGGCGAGGAATTGGGCAGGGAGGCGCACGCTTGGTACGGCGTGACGTGGGAAGATTGGGCGAAGCTGGCTCTGCTGCTGGTATTGCATCAGAGTGACGAGAAGGAGGAGGAGTGGCTGTCGGAGCTGGTGGGTTTCCTATCGAAGTGGGGAGAGAGGAAGGGTTGGGGGTTTCTCCGCCAAGACCAGACTGCGAGAATCGGCTGGCGATGCTGGTTCTTATAAAGGCGGTGGCGGAGAGGAGGATGCAGGCTGGCGACGTGCGCCCCTTGCCGGAGTATGGTCGGAGATGAGACCCATACCTTCCGTGCGTTCGCACAGAAGGTGTGGGGGTCGTCAGGCAGCATGGCTAAGTCCCTGCGACAGCAGACGTCGCATATAACTCCGTGTTCACTTTGCAGGACATCCCCCTTACCCTGTGCGACGCCATGCTCTGGGCAAAGTCGCCGGAGCATGGTGCTGCGCAGAGACTTGCAGGAGGGACCAAAATGCAAAGAACGACGAGGAAATTGGGGGCCAAAATGCAAGGGTTTCGAAAGTTAAGGGTCAAAAAGTAAATGATGAGGACCAAATTGCAAAGTCGATCAAGGAGGTCTCTTCTTAGGCTCAAGTTTTTATGCATGACTATGTTGAACCTAAGGATTTTAATGGTGAATTTTTTTTCTAGGTCAGACCATGTTTGACTGGCCAATTTATGTAAAAACCTAAATTAAATCATTAATTGGGCATGGTTCTCAATGTAGGTCAAAATGGGTTTCTAAGGCCAAATTGAAGGTTATAAACCCTAGAGATTATTTTTCTATGAATTTTAGAGGGTTTAGTTGATTTTTACCCTGCCTCAAACCTCGTGAATTGAAGTGGGTTTATTTTAGGGTTACAAAATGTCATTTAATTCCTTGGAGTTGCTGTAGCCCTTGTTAGGTCAGATCATCCCACTTTCCTTCTTATTAGGTTAGTTTGACCTGTGTTTGGACCCTTAATTACCCTGTTTGTAAATTGTGTTGGTGAAATTACATTTTTACCCTTTATGACTTGTTTTCTTTTTGAACTCATAATTTTCTGAGTTAAGCCTTTCTTTAAGTAATGTAGGAGCTTTTTCTTGCATATGTAGGTTAGATTGTGCTAGTTAGGGTTCATGATGAGGTTCTCATCACAATCATACCCCCATGCCTAGCTTTTGCTAGTCCCTTAACAGAAACTTAAGGTTTCAACCTTTGTTCTAGACCATGAAGTTCTTAATGGTTTCAGATAAGTGCTTTTTTCATTTAAACCTAGATTAGGTTAGAATGCTGACCATAGGCCTAAAAGGTACTCTAGTACCAACCAAGATCCAGATCTATCTAGCCTCAGCCCCAGTCCTTAGCAAAGGTTTTTAAGGCCCGCAAGAACTAACCTAAGGTTTATTGGAATTTGTGGTTAAAGCACCTGTGCTTGAAATGATTTTAGCCCTGGCTCAGTTCGTGGTGCATTTTGTAAGAGAGAGAGATAGAAGATTTTTCTATTTGGAGAGTTTTCTCTCTCTTTTTCTTTTTAATTCTACCTTAGGATTGGCTTTTCAACTCGGTCTGTATCAGATTCCTTGTTCCCATCATCAATCCTCAAGGGTTCCTGGGAATCGATGATTCGAGATAGCACCGCCCATGGAAACCCCCGGAACCCTGGCTATTGAGATTTTGAGATAATCCCATCCATGGTGTTCCGTGGTAGAATCCAGACCCTGGCAATTGACACTTCGTGATAATGCCATCCATGGAATCTGAACCAGCAGAGTGCTTACATGCCCCCAGCAGGATATGTAAATATCCTAAGAGATAAGCACCGAGGAGATGATATTTTGTTACGCATCTTTGAGGGGAATTTCCCACCTCTCTGTGCTGGGAACTCGTTCAAATCAACTTGTGTTGATCGACCGCTCCTACTCTAGGTGTTCTTTTCAGAATTTTGCGATGCTTCTGCGTGATTTTGATTTTTACGCTTACTGAACCAGGCTGTGTGTGAGGTTAGGGTGCTTAGGTTACTGAGTCCCATAAACCAAAAGTTAGTTAATGAGGCCAAATACTCCTTAAGCCTTGGACTTAATACTTAAGCTTTTCATTTTCCTCAACCTCTTGAGGAATGTCTAGATCTTAATGGGTACTAAGAGTCTATCCAAGAATGCCTAAGGTTTGCATTCTTACTAATCTCACCATGCACTTTTCATTTCTTTTCTTGAATGAGGTCTAGAACTTAGGTTAATTCCTTAGTTTCTTACTAATGACTAACACTTTTTTTTTTCATTTTGTGCTCCTTTTTTCCTGTTGTTTCTTTTCCTTCTCCCACAAAATTTCCTTTCTCCTCTTATTCTATTATTCTTTTTTCGAATTTTTTTTTAAATTTTTGTTGTGCTTTTGGCATATGTGAATTTTTTGTTTAAAACCTTTTCTTACAAGTTTTACACTTTTATACCCCCCCATGCCTAAGATTTGCAATGTCCTCATTGTGACTTAGGGGATTTTTATTCAACTTAGTTCATTCGTTAGGATAGAAGTTTTGATGAGTGAATGGGTCAGGGTGACTGCGGCGGATGATTTCTAATCCCAGATGCAAGCATCTGAGGTGGAGTCGGCTATCTTAAAGGGTGAACCTTAAGTGCACAAAGGTGTCAAAAAGGTTTTTGGTTTTTAAAGAAAATGACTGGCTGCCTCCCATTAAGCACTGAGTTTTACGCCATCGGCTGGGTGCAATAAGCTCAAGGGGAATGGAGGATATAAGATGATTCAGCCAAATCAGTAAAAGTTACATCAATGAACAGCTTGAGTCTCTGACCGTTCACGATAAAGGGTTCAGAATCGTGGCTGAGCGGACTGATTTCGATGGCTCCATTTCCAAAAACCTGTCGGACCAAGTATGGTCCGACCCACTTGGATCGCAACTTTCCAGGGAAAAGTTTGAGTCGGGTATCAAAGAGTAGGACCTTCTAACCAGGATGAAAGATCTTTCTCGAGATATGCTTGTCATGGAAAGCTTTAACCCGCTTCTTGTAGATTCACGAGTTCTCATACGCGTCTAGGCGTAATTCATCGATCTCGTTGATTTGAAGCTTTCTGTGGGTTCCAACCTTCGAAAGATCTAGATTATAGTTTCGTACTGCCCAATAGGCTTTATTCTCCAGTTCGACGGGAAGGTGACACGCCTTCCCATACACCAGTCTAAAGGGAGACATGCCTAATAGGGTTTTGTGGGCGGTCCTATAAGCCCACAAGGCTTCCGGAAGTCGGGACGACCAGTCCTTCCTGTTAGGCCGAATAGTGACCTGTAGGATTTTCTTGATCTCCCGATTTGATAGCTCAGCTAGACCATTAGTTTGGGGGTGATAAGGAGTAGAGATTCGGTGAGACACCCCGTACTTGGTCATCAATGACCTAAACTGAGCATTTGTGAAATGGGTCCCCCCATCTGAGATTATAGCACGAGGAATCTTGAACCTTGAGAAAATGTTTTGATGAATGAATTTGAGAACGATTTTGTGATCACAGGTTCGGGTTGGTATGGCTTCGATCCATTTGGACACGTAGTCCACAGCTAGCAGAATGTATTCGAAACCATCCGAAACATGAAAGGGGCCCATAAAATCAATCCCCCAAACATAAAAAATTTCGCATACGAGAATCGGCTGCAAAGGCATCATGTCGCGATGGCTCATGTTGCCCAAAGTTTGGCAGCGAATGCATGCCTTGCAGTGATTGTATGCATCTTTGAACAGCGTGAGCCAGTAAAAGCCACACTGGAGGACTTTTGATGCGATTTTATGCCCAGAGAAATGGCCACCGCATGCCTGGTCATGGCAGAAAGAGAGAATATTGTTGATTTCCTCTTCCGGAACACATCTCCGGATGATTTGATCAGCACCTATGCGAAAGAGGTATGGGTCTTCCTAAATGTAATACTTGGCATCAGAGCGTAATTTGTCTTTCTTGGCCTTCGGCCAATCAGACGGGACTTGATGAGATGCCAAGTAGTTTACTATATCAGCAAACCATGGAAGTCTAGTACCAATAGTCAGCAGGTGCTCATCAGGAAAATGTTCCGTAATGGGTCCGGAAGGGTTGATAATCTCAGAAGGAAGGCGGGACAAATGGTCGGCTACCACATTCTGCCTTCCCGCCTTGTCGCGAATCTTGAGATCGAATTCTTGCAACAGCAAGATCCATCGGATTAGTCGGGGCTGCATGTCCTTCTTGGCAAGGAGATGCCTTACAGCCGTGTGATCCGAGTAGATGATGACGTGGGAACCCAGGAGATACGATCGGAATTTTTCAATGGCAAATACTACGGCTGGCAGCTCTTTTTCTGTAACCGTGTAGTTACGCTGAGCCTCGTCAAGTGTCTTGCTAGTGTAGTAGATGACCACGGGTTTCCCGTCAGTTTTTTGCCCCAGGACCGCTCCTACAGCGAAATCAGATGCATCGCACATGATCTCAAAGGGTTGAGACCAGTCAGGGGATTGTAGGATAGGTGCCTGGGTGACTCGGTCATGAAGGTTTTCAAAGGCTATTGTGCATTCCTTGGAGATTTCAAAGGGTACATCCTTAGAGAGAAGAGTAGTCAAGGGGCATGAGATTTTCGAGAAATCAGGAATAAGACGACGGTAAAAATCGACGTGCCCCAGAAAAGAACGGATGTCCCTAATCGAGCTAGGCATAGGAAGGCGAGAGATTAGATCAACCTTAGCTCGATCCACTTGGATGCCTTTCTCCGAGATTAAATGTCCCAGGACAATTCCCTCAGGCACCATGAAATGGCTCTTTTCCCAGGAAAGAACCAAATTCACATCGATGCACCGCCTGAGTATTTGGACCAAGTGTTGGAGGCAATCGTTAAATGACGCTCCAAAAACTGAAAAGTCATCCATGAAGACTTCCAGATAGTCACCTACCATATCTGAGAATATGGCAAGCATGCACCGCTGAAAAGTCACGGGTGCATTGTAGAGACCGGAAGGCATCCTTTGGAATGCGTACGTTCCGAAGGGGCAGGTGAACGTGGTCTTTTCTTGGCCCTCTGGATGGATTGCCACTTGGTTGTAACCGGAGTACTCGTCAAGAAAGCAGAAGAACCTATTTCCCGCTAGTTTCTCGAGGATCTGATCAATGAAAGGCAGTTGGAAATGATCCTTCTTCGTGGATGAATTGAGTCGTCGGTAATCTATACAGACTCTCCATGAGTTGGCTAATCGGGTAGGAATGACTTCTCCGATTTCAGTCGTTATAGTGGTGAGCCCTGCCTTTTTAGGCAAGACCTGAATTGGGGTCACCCAACGGCTATCAGAGATCGGGTAGATGATCCCAGCATCTAACCACTTGATGATCTCCTTTTTCACGACGTCCTGCAGATTGGGGTTCAAGCGTCTCAGCATTTCACGAGAAGGTCGTGCTCCCTCTTCTGAATAGATATGATGAGTACAATAAGAGGGACTTATTCTAGTCAGATCATCGAGAGTCCATCCGATGGCTTTGCGATGTTGCTGGAGGACAACAATCAGACGGGATTCCTATTCGGGATTGAGCTTGGAATTGATAATCACAAGAAGGGTCTGATTAGAACCCAGAAAGATGTATTTCAAGTGATCCGGAAGGGGCTTTAGTTCAAGGATGGGTTTATCAGTAGCAGCGGGTGGTTCAGAATAGATGTGAGGTTCAAGGGTAGGAGCTATTGGTTTGTCTAAATCTGGATTTGACTCCTCTGTTTGCGGGTCAAGATCTTTCTACGGTTGATGAGGTATAATCAGGTCATTCTGAAAGTGTGTTTCATCAACCAAAGACCTAATGTCACAAATTTGTTCGATGACACCGCAATTGATTCCTTGTTGGGCCTTAAATATATCAATTTTCAGGGTTTGATTTCCAAATTTGAGCTCTATTTGGCCCTCCTCACAGCTGATGTTGGCTCTAGTAGTAGCCAAGAAAGGTCTCCCTAGAATGATCGGTGTATCCCTAGGGTTTTCAGGTGCGTCCATGTCTAAGACTATAAAGTTTACAGGAAAGTAGAAATCCTGCACTCTTACAATAACATCCTCGAGAATTCCTTTTGGTGACTTTATAGATCGATCTGCTAATTGTAATGTCACCTCAGTTGGTTTTAGCTTAGATTCTTCTAGATGGTTAAGTAAGGATGTGGGTATCAGATTTATGGAAGCACCCAAGTCTAGCAATGCTCTATCAAATTGGGTATCACCTATCTTGCAGGAGATCAGGGGAGTACCAGGATCTTTAGCCTTGGGTGGGAGTCTGCTTAGGATTACAGAGCTGGCTTGCTCTGACAGTACAATTGGACTCCCACTCTTGGTTCGCGGCTTACGTTGGGGTGTACACACATCCTTTAAGAATTGTGCGTAAGCCGGTATGTGGCGGATTGCATCCATCATGGGGATGTTTATGTGGACCTGCTCAAAGAGCTTGACTAGGTCCTCCTCAGGTGCCATGGGCTTGGTAGTCTTCTTTCCCTTGGTCAAGGCCTCGGGAAACAGAACCTTGGTTGGTTCTTCTAGGATTGGTCCAGGTCTTTGATCTGGGACAGGGATAGGAACGTCCTGGATTACTGTCCTAGGCTTGGGATCACTGCCAGGCTTGGAGTGGTTTGGATAAGGTGGATCTTGGGTTTCCTTACCACTACGGGTTGTCACGGAATTAAGTCCTGCCTGGTTTTGGTTGGGATTGGGTAAGATGGGTTGCTGCTGATAACCCGTAAAAGAAGTGGAAGCCTCCATCCCGTCAGGTGAAGGAACAGAGGGGACCTGATAAATCATGTGGGCTTGGCCTGGGTTTGGGTTCATAACTCGCCGCTGTGTTGGCACGTTATTCGGGTTAGGAAGAGGTTGGGAAGGAAGTGTACCTAGCTGGCGAGAATTTGCCAACTGGGCCAGTTGATTTCGGACCTCTGTAAGTTCATCCTTGTGTTGTTTGTGGATAGCTGCATTTGTTCTTTGAATGTCAGCCAGAGTCTGAAGGATGAGGGACATTTGATCCTGATTTGGCCCTGATGGATAAGTAGGGTTGGGCTGAGGCTGAGGCGGCTGGTAAGGACGAGGGGGCTGTGGGCAGGGCTGAAAGGGTGGTCTTTGGGTTTGGGAATTTCCCGCCCACTGAAAGTTGGGATGGTTTCGCCATCCAGGGTTGTAGGTGTTGGAGAATGGGTCATTCTGGATGGCGTTGAGGTCCTTGCAGGTTTGAGGAACCTCCAGAGAATCGGAGAAAGGGGGAATGGAATTCCCCGGGCTGATATAGAAAGGATCGGATGACCCTCTGATCTGAGAATCAGATGGGGATGGATATGGATCCATCCTAGGGGAAGATTGGTGGAGAATGTTTTGCACAGTCTCCCATGTGGAAGGAGGTTGTGCAAAGGAGCTACGTGCAGAGGTGGCTCGCTGCAAGTGCTGAGTCAGCTCTTCCACCTTCTTCTCAATGATTGAGACCTTGTCCAATCGATTGGCCATTAATTCAAGGTCGACTGATGCGGACCTGCCTTGCGTCTCATGTGCTCCCCTAGGGCTTGTCGATGCACGGGAATTCATCCTGTCGAATAATCCCATGGAGTCATTATTGATGGAGTTCTCGCACATGTTTTCAAGAATCTCCCACATGGTGTCCTCATGTTGACCCATGATATTCCCTCTGCAGGTTGCATTGACGAAAAGACAGATGTCTTCACGGAGTCCCTGGTAAAAAGATTGGACTTGTTCCCATTTAGGAACTCCGTGATGGGGGCACTTTCTCATGAGATCCTAAAAGCGATCCCATGCCTCATGGAGAGGTTCCCCTGTTTGCTGAGTGAAGTGAGTAATCTGATGGCGCAAGGCATTGGTTCGACCAACGGGAAAGAACTTCAAAAATTCAGACTGAAGTTCTTCCCAAGTGTTGATCGGCCGAGTCTGAGTTTGATACCAATGACCGGCCTTGTCCATAAGAGAGAAGGAGAACATCTTCATGAGGAGAATGTCCCAATTTTGCGCATCTGACCCAAAAGTTTGGGCCAGATGCTTCAGCTATTTGATGTGCTGGAAGGGATCTTCAGAATTAAGCCCATGGAATTTAGGTGTAGCATGAATCATATTGGGCTTTAATTCAGAATCAGGTCCTCCAGTCGGGATTCTGACTCGAGGCTGAATAGCCACCACAGCAGGATTATAATGGTCCCGCATCATAGGCCGCTGCGGTGGGTGTACAAAGTTTTGGAAGAGGTCATTGAGTCGCTGGAGCTGGTGCTCCAGATTATTTTCTTCCTCAACTAGCTGAGCCATGATGGGGGAAGAAGAAGAGCTTGGTTCCGAATCTGATGAGAGAATAATGTGGTGGGGTTGCTGCACAAACACGGGCGTCGAGGCTTGGCCTTGACGGGAGTGAATTTCTAAAGGAGGTCTTAAGGGTGGTCTTAAGGACCTCCTACCGTACATGCACCGAAGGATGTGATGATGAGATTAGAAGGTGCTGGACCCAATCGAGACACCCAAAAATTGTTGGGTGACTATAGAGGTGCGGGGCAGATGGATCCCTTGATCAAAAAGATCGGCCACCTGAGAATTACCTGGGTAGCCAGAGAGGGTGAGTCTCTCGAAGACCCCTACACGGTAGAGCGTCCCCACGGGTTACAGGGTTTCCCCTACCCGACCTCTCTTGTCACTGTGGTTCCAGGTAGACCAGAATGGGGACCTTGACCTCTTAAGTCTACCTCTTTTACTTTAAGATCAAGGTGCTTAAGGTTCCACTTGAACTTTTAAGTATTTTGAGTGAAAAAGTGACCTAATTTTAAGGTTGGTTGACCCAAGGGGTCAACTTCACCTCTTGTTCCTTTGAGAGCTTTTGGGTCCTTTCTTTTAAGGTTCAAATGGATTTAAGAGCCTGATCTGCTTAGGGTTCCTCTTGTATAGATCTTTTCAAACAAGGTTTAGGCACACCTCTTTTTGGAAAGATTTTTTTTCTTTGTTAAGAGAAGGTGTGTCTCTAAAAACCCTAGCTTTTCAATCCTTGAGTTGGCTCTAGTTGGTCCATTTTAGTTGCCTCAAAATTTAGTATCTAGGGCTTAATCAAGAAGGTTTTAGCCCTAGTTACCTTAGTTGGATGAACAGTTAAAAATGTGTTGAAATGAAAAATTAGGCAACTTTGATGAATTACTAAGTATAACACAGGTAGCCCTAAGTTGATTCTTCTTTTTATTACTTTTCAGATTTTGAGGGGGTTTAAGAGAGGGCTAATAAGGATTAGCTGTTCCTTGAAGTGTTTGTTGTGTGGCTGCTCTTCTAATTTTTTTTCTTTACCTGCACACAAGAGAGAAAAGATTAGCAATTTTTTTTTAAAAAGAAATTCAAAGCTTCTAGAATAGCCGTTACTCCCCGGCAACGGCGCCAAAATATGGTGCGTTTGAGCAACCGCGGCTCGCCTTTGTGCGTTTTTATGCTTATTACAGTAATGTCGTTATAGTATAAAATAAGACAGCTACGGTTGTCATTACCATAGAAATTTACTTGGAAATAGTTTCCCGAGGTCCAACTCAGGGAGCTACTGGAATTCTAGAAGTATAAAGTTTCTTTACAAAAATAAGAGAGAGAGAGAGCAATAGATTTCTGTTTTTGGCTTCTTCTTCTTCTCTTCTCTTTGTGCTTGTCTTTTTCCTCTTTCTTCTGCTGCTCTTCCTGTCTTCTTCTTCTCTTCTTTCTCTTTCCTTCAGTTGTAGTATCTCTCTCTACGGGTCTTCTTCTTCATTGGCTTTGTTTGCTTTCAATTCCTCTTCTTTTGCTTGTCTTCTATTTCTTTTCTTCTTCAGTTCTTCTTCTTTTTCTCGTCTCTGTATTCTGCTCTTCAGCTGTAAATTCTTCTCTTTCTTCCTTCTTCACTTTTCTTTCTCTTTTCTTCAACTGCGAAACCTTCTTCTTTCCTTCTTGTTCTTGTTCTTGTTCTTCTTCTTCTGCTTCTTCTCTGCTTTATCTCCTCTGAAGGTTCATCCGTCATCTGATACAGCCGTCAGATGACTTAAACTACGGTTTGCTACAGTGCTTCTCTCTTTTTCTTCCTTTGCTGCTTCTTCTTCTTTGGTGAGCCTTCTTCTTCTTCTTCTACTTCTTCTTCCTTGGTCTTTTGCCTTGCTCAGCCTCTTCTTTAGAGTTTATTCTTCTTCTGCTCCTTCTCTTCTCCTTCCTTCGGTTAAGTGATGACCCTTTCTCCTTCGCGCCCTATTCCTGCACAAAGCACAGCAAAACCTAGCCCTTCCCTCTACCCGCACGTCTCTCTCTCTGTGTAAACCGCTCACAGGAAGCTCTCCCAGAGTCGGGTTATCGGGTCGGATAGCGTACTCGTGACCAGGCGCACCGGCATGGGTGGTGCGAGAGGAGTGCAGGGTAAACGGGTCGGCCAGGTCCGCATAGCGTGGGTCGCGGACGAGGCAGGTAAGTGGGCGAGGGGACCTCACCTCATGTTCTGAGGCAATAAGGTAAAAACACAAAAACAATTTAAAGTGGTGCGGCGCTTCGAGAACTCACGATGTGGGACTAAATTGATGCTCCTTCTTACGCGCGCCCGCTCGAGAACCACCTCGCAATCTGCTCAGCTGCTGCCGCTGTTGGTGCCAAGTGCTGAAGCAAAAGTCTTCACAGACTTCACCCCAGTCCACAGCACCTGGAGCGCAGCTGCCCCGATGCCTGGAGCCTGCTTGGAAGCTGCTTCAATCGTCAACAATGGCGGCAAGGCTCCAGAACCTGTCGTACACGAATACGGCCTATCGGCCTAATCAAACCACAGGGGAACCTTCGCCATGGCACGGCGAAGGTAGTGCGAGGTGCAGCAGGCCGCGGGACGGCCTAGGCGTGCGTAACTAGGTCGTTCTGTGGCCGAAAAAGTGGGTGTGACCGGGGGAGTGTTGTGGAGGTGTAGAGTGGCAGTGGAGGGGCAGAGGGCATTTGGTATGATGAGGCGGAGCTTTTGGGACAGTTGGCAAGTCGTATGGGGTTGTGGGATGACGGAGAGTGGTCAGAGGCGGGGAAGGTGAGGGTGATCGGGCGTGGTCGTGGGGCAATCGAGCAAAATAAATTGGGGAAAAGAAAGAGGGGAAGAAGGGGAGTAACTGCAACCTACTTTCAGGGACGAAGGGGGTTGGAGCGGCGGGCAGTCGTATTGACTGTCGCTGGAGAAGAAGCACCCAGAGGGAGAGAGCGACGGCGAGGAAGTGGGCAGGGAGGCGCATGCTTGGTACGGCGCGACGCGGGAAGATTGGGCGAGGCTGGCTCTGCTGCTGGTATTGCAGCAGAGCGACGAGAAGGAGGAGGAGTGGCCGCCGGAGCTGGTGGGTTTCCTGTCGGAGTGGGGAGAGAGGAAGGGTTGGGGGTTTCTCTGCCAAGACCAGACTGCGAGAACGGGTTGGCGATGCTGGTTCTTATAAAGGCGGTGGCGGAGAGGCGGATGCAGGTTGGCGACGTGCGCCCCTCGCCGGAGTATGGTCGGAGGCGAGACCCATACCTTTCGCGCGTTCACACGGAAGGTGTGGGGGTCGTCAAGTAGCATGGCTGAGTCCCTGCGACAACAGATGTCGTAGGGAACTCTGCGTTCACTTTGCAGGACGTCCCCCTTACCCTGCGCGGCGCCATGCTCCGCGCAAAGTCGCTGGAGCATGGTGCTGTGCAGAGACTTGCAGGAGGGGCCAAAATGCAAAGAACGACGAGGAAATTCAGGGCCAAAATGCAAGGGTTTCGAAAGTTAAGGGTCAAAAAGTAAATGATGAGGACCAAATTGCAAAGTCGGTCAAGGAGGTCTCTTCTTAGGCTCAAGTTTTTATGCATGACTATCTTAAACCTAAGGATTTTAATGGTGAATTTTGTTTCTAGGTCAGACCATGTTTGACCTTCCAATTTACGTAAAAACCTAAATTAAATCATTAATTGGGCATGGTTCTCAATGTAGGTCAAAATGGGTTTCTAAGGCCAAATTGAAGGTTCTAAGCCCTAGAGATTATTTTTCTATGAATTTTAGAGGGTTTAGTTGATTTTTACCTTGCCTCAAACCTCGTGAATTGAAGTGGATTTGTTTTAGGGTTACAGAATGTCATTTAATTCCTTGGAGTTGCTGTAGCCCTTGTTAGGTCAGATCATCCCACTTTCCTTCTTATTAGGTTAGTTTGACCTATGTTTGGACCCTTAATTACCCTGTTTGCAAATTGTGTTGGTGAAATTACATTTTTACCCCTTATGACTTGTTTTCTTTTTGAACTCAGAATTCTCTGAGTTAAGCCTTTCTTTAAGTAATGTAGGAGCTTTTTCTTGCATATCTAGGTTAGATTGTGCTAGTTAGGGTTCATGATGAGGTTCTCATCACCATCCTATCCCCTTGCCTAGCTTTTGCTAGTCCTTAGCAAAATCCTATGGATCAACCCAAATCTCTAAATCGGATGTAACTGTTAGGATGCCCTACTAAAATGCATTTCTAGAAATCATATCAAAAAACCAATAGTAGGACTAGAAGTAATCAAGTACCAGACATGATCCAGACCTGACCAGCTTTAGCCTGGGTTTGCTGCAAAGGTTTCCAAGGCTTGCAAAAACTACCTAGAGGTTCATTGACCCCAGCAGTTAAAGCACCCATGCGTATTTGTATCGAGTCTAGGTTCAGTTTGCCAGTGTATTTTGATGAGAGTGAGAGAGAAGGATTTTTCATGTTGAGAGTTTTCTCTCTTTTCTTTTTATATTTCCCTAAATCTAGCCTTGGATTGACCCTCAACACAGTCTGTATCGGATTTGTTGTCCCCATCATCAATCCTCGAAGGGTCCCTGGCTCTTGATGCTTCGGGATAGCACCATGCATGGCAACCCTTAGAACCTTGGCTTTCGACACTTTGAGATAGTGACGCCCATGGTGTTCTATAGCTAAATTCAGGCCCTGCTATTTGACATTTCGGGATAATCCCGCCCCCAATAGGATATTTAGATATCCTAGGAAACAAGCATCGAGACAATATGTTATTACGCATCTTCGAGGGTAGTATCTTTCACTCCACCTCTCCACGTCGAGAACTCGTCCAATCAACTTGTGTCTTCGAGATGCTCCTAAGCTAGATCTTTGGAAAAAACCTTCTAAGAACAAAAAAGTTTTGGCATTATTTCTTCATTATGCGCACCGAACTAGACTAGTGTGTGGATTTTGGGTGCTTAGGTTACCAAGTCCCACAAACCAAAGGGCAGGAAATGGTGCTGAATACTCCCTAAGCTTTAGACTTAATACATCAGCCTCGCGGTTTCCTCAACCTCTTGAGGACTAATCTGGATCTTAACAAATATGTGAGTGTTTAAACCCTGGATTAGGTCTAAAAGGCATAAGGTTGGTACTCATCACTAATCTCCTAAGTTTTAACCTTCTAGGTCTTAACTCATCATCTAATCCAGCTGAGAAGTTAAGTGAGTTCCACACTCAATGATTGCATAGTAATCATAGGCCCTAATTCGCCTGAATTAATGTAGAACCTAGATAAACATGGGCATTCTGCATACATACACATCATACTTTGCATCCTAGATGATTTGTATGTTTTATACATAATAATGTGCAATTTGAGAGGTATTAATAATTGCAGGTAATCTAGGGCTGTAGATGACCGATCCAACCTTATGGATCTATTTGGAATGACGACAGGAATCCAACGCTTCCAAGAGAGCATCAATCAGACTCCCATAGCACCCTAGGGACTCCGCAGAAGAAATAGGAGCCAAGGGGAAAATTGAAGAATATTTGAACCTCAGATGACAAATCCAACCACATGGATGGATCTGGATTGATGTTCGCAGTCCAATGACGCAGAAATCAACTCAATCGGAGGACTACATCATCAAATACAAGGGGAAGAAGATGGACGGCCACAATGGCACCACGTGGCACCATCGCAACCGCCCTTCACCACACCCCAATCTGGGAAGGAAAGTCATGTGTCGTTGGATCGTCATCCAATGGTCGCGATGCATCCACGTTGCTTGCCTCTAGTCGCCTCATCAAGCAAGGGCAAGATCTTGACCGTTGGATTTCTATCCAACGGCCGAAGGCAGCTGCACAGGAGATGGAAACCGCAAAAATTTGCACACGTAGCACAGTGAAGAATGCACTTAACAACCAACGTGCGACACGGGTTCGAGTCGCGATGTGGGAATTGGCTTTGCACGGATGAAATTCAATCGTAGGATCTTCATCGGGCGGATCAGGCGCGGACGTGTGGCGGTGCAAGAGGTTCGGATGAAGATGCACGTGATAACGTTCACCTTAGGAATCAGAGGGTGTTGCACACGATTTTTAAGCCATCCAATCGAGAGATCGGGCGACTGATATGGTTTAGGAGGATGAGGTGCGGATTGAGGGTGAGCAACGGGCATGCGGACGAAGCGACAAGTGGCAAGCGAGCGAAGGCCGTCAGATGTAGATCCAAGGGTGCACAGTGCACCACGTGTCAGCACCAGATCAAACCGTGGATGGAAGAAGGATTTGGAAGGCTTAATTAGGACCATTGATCCCCCAATCAACAGATCTGATTAATCTGAAGCCTTTGCATGAAATTAAGGGCTCAAATGCCCTAAATGCCATTCACAAAAGCTATAAAAAGAGGCCTAAGGGTCCCCTTTGAAGGCATTCATTAGCTTTATTCTTCTTCTTCTTCCTCCTTCTACAACTCCTTTCCCTTTTTCTTCTTCTCATCTTCTCTACCTCTGTCTCTGCATCTCCGTTTGAAGTGTTCGTTGGACCACCCCGACGGATCGTTGCTGCTCTTCCCAACCTCTCCAGAAGGCTAGCACGAACCACCTATGGTGCTCTTATTCTTTTACATAAGTAGTTTATGTTTATGTTAGAATTTGTTTAGTTCAATGTATGCAATTCATGTTCAAACTCTCTGATTGATATATATATACTACGATATTGTGTCTATACCATTTAGTAATTATATTGGGAACAAACGCATGAGATCAAAAGTGCTTTCTACCACCCTGTGATCGAATGAGACTCACCAGTTCCATTAATTAAATTGCTTGAGACGTATTTTGCGCTATACTACAATGTGCTAATCTTCTACGCGATCTATGCTCTGAACAAATTGGTGCCATTGCTGGGGAGGCACGGCGACTGTTGATTTCATCTCTAACATAGTATTTTTGTGTGTAGGTACAACAACGCGAAGCGGCAAATGAGGCAACGAGGGTGCTGGGAAAATCAGTGCCCACATTCTTATTAGAAACTCAGCCAGAAATTAAGTGTCATCTTTAAAATTAAATAGCTATGTTTCTGAAGCTCAAAAAATACTAAAATTTGGACTGGAACTAGATCTTTAAATTATCTTTCCAACGCCACCTTTCTCAAAAGAAATTTCTTTTGTGGAATTTTTAAAAATTCGTGGAGTACATACTGGTCAGATTGCTTGAAAACAGAACTTTTATAAACTTTAGAAATCAATTTTGACCAACATACAAATCAGATTTACTCACGATTTGTGGGTTTGAAAGATAATCAAATTAGCTTTCATTAGCATATTTAAAAAAAAAATTGGAACATATTTGATATTGTTTCCAACAGAAAAACCAACACGGGGTGTAAATCCTAGATTTGACCCCTGGTTTGTTAAAATTCATAACTAATTGCTGGAAATAGTAAAAATTTTGGAAAAATACTCTCTGAAAAGCTTATTAAAAAAGGAATTTTCTTGCCAAGTTTCAAATCAATTGGATTCCGTGATCCAATAGGAACAATTTTGGAAAATACTCTTTGAAGTGCATGGGTCAATAAGACCACATAGACTAACTTGGACTCCGACGAGCCCAAGAGTTGGTCAGTGAGGCGAGTCACTTTGTGGACCTGCTACCATCTACTAAATCGAAGAAACAGGTTAAAATTCACAAAAATATATCAAATAACTTGCATTTGGCTTGAAACTACTGGGTAGTTCCAACCTCTCCTGCAAAACCTAGTGTCTAAGCCTGCGAGGTAGCATCAAACGACTACGGCTGTGGGGTAATGGAACCAGAGGTGAAAGCCAAAGGAAGAACCTTTTTCATAGTCCCCTCGTAACTAGCCTGGCTGGGTTAGCCTGAGAGGCGTGAATTCCTTGCAGTCGGTCTCTCGCCAAATTGTTTTTAATAACACAAACTTAAATAAAAAATCTGGTCATCTGATCTAAAGGACCACTCTGATTAACAAGGCCTTAGCCTTGCTCTGCTTGATGCACCAACCCTTTGAGTTGGTGTATGCAAGGAAGAAGGTCGTTAGGACCTAAACTTGTGGGACCTTGGGAGCTGAACCCAAGGTGGCAAAGGAGATTCTCGCCCGGCCTCTCTTCTCAACCTTCTTCCACTCGATTAGCTAAGATGGCTAATCCTGGTCCTCGAGTTGGTCAAGACCCTCAGAATCAGGACCCAATGGCTCGTCTAGAAGCCAGGGTTGAGGAAACAGAACAAAAATATGAGCAGAGCATCGACAAGATTCTCACAACACTTGACAAGATGCAACATCCACCATGCGGAGAACAACTGCGGGACTTCTACGATCCGGTGGCAACAATTATAGCACCTTAGGTCCGGATTCTCGCAAGTGGAGATGCATTCGAGTTGAAGCCGAGTATCATAAATTTGATTTAGACTCATTTCCATGGAAACTCGAATGAGGATCCCTTCCAACACATTGAAGATCTGAGTCAGATTGCTGAGTCAGTTCGACTCAGGAATGTAGATATCGTAATTGTTCTCATGAAGCTTTTTCCTTTTTCTCTCAAAGATAAAGCTGCTTATTGGTTCAAGACTATCGGGAGGTCAATTGGAGCCTGGGAGGAATTACGTCGCGAATTCCTCCAAAAGTTCTTCCCGATCGGTCAAATAAATGCTATAAAGCACGCGATCATGACCTTTGCCCAAGGCCCTAAAGAGAAGCTGCATGACGCTTGGGATAGATTCCACAATCTTCTTAGGAAGTGCCCACACCATGGAGTACCCAAATGGCACCTTGCTCAAGTCTTTTACCATAGGCTGGATGACACACATCGGTACTTGGCCGATGCATCTAGCGGTGGGAATTTCCTTGCAAAGGACGAGAACAACGCATTTGAATTGTTCGAGTTTTTAGTAGAGAACTTGATGAATGCCGCCTCAATGAGCCAGTTCCAGCAACTTGGACAACAACGAGTCAGTGTGCACGAAGCTCGAGCCGAGTTTGCCTGAGCCGACATGGACATTATCACCAAAAAGCTGGATAAAGTGGATCTGCTCGGTAAGATGCTCGATGAATTAATGAGAGCGATATCTGGATCATCTGGCAACAATGCTCCATCTTACTCCTCTCAAGCATCCCGAGCCCCCTCTGCTTGTACATATCCATTCACTCGGGATGTTTTCTCTCCATCTCCATGGGATCCTACGTACCAGGAACCCATGAACAATGTGGATCTGGCACCGTATAATCAGGGTTACACACCACATGATGATGCAAGTGCATATTCTTTTGATGAATTTACATATGAGACGTCTTTGGCCTACGGAGATGTCAATGCGATTCAAGGTTATGGGCGTAACAACCCATATTCTAAAAATATAACCTTTGTTGGCGCCAGCATCCCAATTTCTCCCGGTCTGGTAACCCATAGAGACTGAGTTAAGCCCCACACTACCAAACCAGGCAATACGGGAACGTGCAAAACACATACCCAAGGCAGCAGCCCTTCCCGTTGCAGCAACAGACACGCTCTATCTATTAGCCACTGCACCAACCTACCAACTACCCTCCAAAGCGGGCTGACCCTTTGGAGTCTCAGAAGGAGATATTGTATGCATCAATTCAGAAATCTACTCATGAAAACCTGCAAATAATGAAGGTAATGGCTGACCAAATACAGAGCATACAAAACACGCAAAACCAGATGATGCAAGAGCATGGTCACAAGGAGCTTTGCCCTCCCAACTTGTCCCAATCCCAAGATATGTGCAGAATCAGGGTGCCCCACCTAGATTCCAAGCACCACAAGGGCAAGCACATGCTGTTCTGCAAGCACCTCCCGCACCACCTGGTTATGGGCTCGGTCAGTCACCTCTGTTGCCAAACCCTGTGTATCCAGACCAACCTGCTCCTCTGCCCCTTCAAGGACAGCACGCCGATGCAAAAGTTGTCACCCTAAGGAGCGAAAAGATACATAGGACCCTCTACCTAGGCAAGCAGGTAATGATTTTTCCTGCACTCTACCGCAAGATGGCTCACAACCCTCTTCCTCTCACAAGTCAGCTTCATTAGATAAAGGAAGAAGCCCCTAAACCCTGAAATTCCCATCCCTTTTCCTGTGGCTCTAATGAGAGATTCAGCATGGAAAAAGGACATAGAATTTCGAGGACCTGAAATCTATGTTCAAGGAAGTTCACATTCAGGTCCCTCTCCTCGAAGCAATAGATCACATCCCTACTGTTGCTAGGTTCTTCAAGGACTACTGTACTCTGAAGCGACAACAGAGAATCGAACGACAGGCGATATTATCTGAGGAAGCTAGCGTGGTTATCTTAGCCAACTTACCACCCAAAAAGGACTCAGGCACACCACCGATTTCCTACTTTTTGCAGGATTCCCCTTTTGATAGGGCCCTTCTTGACTTGGGGTTGTCCATCAACCTAACTTCGACCGCATTATTTGATCGATTTTGATTTGGGGAGTTAAAGCCCACCTCGATTACCATATAGTTGGCTGATCGATTGGTGAAAACACTGAGGCAGGTGGTTGAAAATGTGATTGTAAAAGTCCAAGGATTCTGCTTTCCAGTGGATTTTTTTGTTCTTGATATGGAGGTTCCTCCTAATCTCTATGATGCACTGATTATTCTAGGTCACCTATTTTTGGCAACTGCCTGTGCAAATATCGACTGTGCATCAGGATGCATGGAGATTGCCATAGGGAACGAAAAGCTTAGACTAGACATTTTCAGGGCATCAAAGAACTTCGATTGTGATTTAATCGAGGATGGTGAAGACGAAGATTCAGCTTTTTGTGGGAACATTGAGCTCCTCTGCAGCGACCCAATGGCACATTCATCTTCACTATCAGGGGTCTTAGATCGTGATCCACACGGGACTGAGACTAATGACATACACATTTCATCCCATGGATCTAGTTGTCATGGGTGTTCATCTGCTCCTAACACCCTTGATCCTGACTATCCTATCCTATCTAGCACTAATATCTTAGGACAGGATTACATGACCACTGCAGACGGATTCTCCATTAGTCAGGATCAGCAGATTTCGACTGTTGCTTCCTCTCCTCCCCTGC
Source organism: Thalassia testudinum (assembly GCA_037157565.1). Classification (NCBI taxonomy): domain Eukaryota; kingdom Viridiplantae; phylum Streptophyta; class Magnoliopsida; order Alismatales; family Hydrocharitaceae; genus Thalassia; species Thalassia testudinum. The sequence continues at coordinate 3,959,565 of JAZHRO010000062.1, read as the reverse complement.
ATAAACACTCTCCCCACCATCCTTTACTAGAGTTACAACCCTTACCTAATTCACTCAAGTACGTGTTTCTAGGAGAAAGATGTACCCTGTGAGTATTAATGCTCACTTGACTCCGGACTAGGAACACCAGTTGATCTCCGTTCTGCAAGCACATAGGGCTGCTATCGGGTGTGGCATTGTTGATCTCCATGGGATTTGCCCCTCATATTGCACTCACCATATCTACACTGATGAAGGGGTGAGACCTTTGAGACAACCTCAGAGATGCCTAAATCAAAATATGTTGGAGGTTGTCAAGAAGGAGATCATTAAATGGCTGGATGCGGACATTATCTATCCAATTTTCGACAGCTAGTGGGTGAGTCCCATTCATACTATGCCCAAAAAGGCGAGACTCACTGTAATAAAAAATGAATTGGCGAATCCATCCCAACCCGCACCACGACTTCTTGGCAGGTTTGCATTGATTATAGGAAGCTAAACTTGGCTACCAAAAAGGATCATTTTCCTTTACCCTTTATTGATCAAATTTTAGAATGGCTGGCCAGGCATAGCTTCTTCTACTCTTTGGATGGATACTCTGGGTACAATCAAGTAGCGATCAACCCAGAAGATCAAGACAAGATGACTTTTACGTGTCCCTTCGGAACATTTGCTTTTAAGCGGATGCCTTTCGGCCTCTACAACACACCAGCTACTTTTTACCGATGCATGATGGCCATCTTTTCAGACATGATCAGGGACTGCGTAGTTCATGGATGACTTCACCGTGTTTGGAGATGATTTTTTGTCTTGTCTTGATAACCTCACAAAGATCCTGAGAAGATATATAGAGGTTAACCCAGTACTTTCATGGGAAAAAAGCCATTTTATGGTGAGGGATGGCATCGTACTAGGTCACAGGATCTCCACTAATGGACTCGAGGTTGACCAAGCTAAGTCTGAAATCATTTCGCGATTACCTCCACCTAGCTCGGTCAGGCAAATCAGATCATTCTTAGGGCATGTCGGATTTTATAGAAGATTCATTCGAGATTTCTCAAAAATTGCTCATCCATTAATGAATCTTTGGGTGACCGACACACCCTTTGATTTTGACTCCTCGTGTCTCAGTGCTTTCGAGACCTTGTGAAGCGTTGTTTCAAGTGCACCTATTCTCTAACCTCTCGACTGGTCTTTTGACTTCTAGATGATGTGTGACACCTCTGACTTCATTGTCAGAGCCGTTCTTGGCCAACATCGGGAGTGGAACCATTTGTAATATACTATGCTAGCAAAACGCTGAATGAGGCTCAGCATAACTATACAGTCACTGATAAACGCCAGTTTATCATCATTCTTATGCATTAAAACAAACCTACCTCTTAGGATTTTACTTCACAAATGAGTTTTTGGGCTGCATTTAGGCATTAATTAGGTTAGGCATGCATTGCACTTTTTGTTGTCTTTTTAATGTGTTTTTGTGAGTGTTAGGGAAATACAGATTGCTAGATCCCTAGAACCCAAGCACTCAGGAAGGCAACTGGTGAAGAAGCTCAGACTAGTTGGAACTCAGCTTGATCCAGCTTACCATAGTTGGATTCCAGCTCACTTGAACTAGGGTTAGCTCATCTTAGCTCCATTCATCTCATTTCAACTGAATGGCAGCTCAAGAGAGCTCATCTTAGCTCACCCTATCTCAGGTCAGCTCAGATCGAGATCAACTTAGTTGAATCTAGCTCATCTCAGCTCCCATTAGTTCACAGGGAGCTCTATCTAGCTCAGCTGAGTTTCTTGGAGTTCACCTCAGCTCAGGACCAGCTACATCCAGCTCCACTCAACTCCAGCCAGCTGAAGATGACTTCCTCTTAGCTTAGGAAGCTCAAGTTCAGCTCCTGGGGACTCAGCTTAGCTCAACTTAGTTGACTTAAGCTACCTTAGCTACCTCAACTAGCTAGGTCCTCCCTGAGAGCATTAAACCCAGCTCACCTTAGCTCCTTTCAACAGAAGCCAACTTGCTTTAGCTTGGCTTAGTAGCTAAGGTTGAAATAGGGACTAAGGTTGGGTGAGCTAAGATGAGCTCATCTTAGCTCATCTTAGTAGCTAAGGCTTAGTAGCTTGGCTTAGTAGCTTGAAATAGGGACTAAGGTTGAAAACTTACTTTTGGCACAATGGGATTTAATCTTTCACAAACAAGGGATGAATATACGGATCTAATCATTAGAATTTCAGGGTCTATTTTTAGATCAGATTAGATATCCGTCTCTAAAATTCCACCTGAACTCATGATAGTCAGGTGACTTGATCCTCTTTTATAATATGAAAAGTATTTGGCTTAGTTTCTAATCCAAAAACTTGCATTTCTTGCGGAACTTCTTGTGTCAAATTTCACACACAAGCCAACACTTAAAAATAACTAAAAATTAAAAAAACTCCTTTGTTTGGGCTTAGTAAAAGTCTGAAGCAGATCATTGGTTTGAGTTCCCACCATCGAGAAGGAGGAAAATGCCTCCTTTGAGGACGTGATGTCAACATGTTAGCGCCTCGGTGCTGCTCCATTTCTATATTTCATATAAGTAGATGGAGCATTAAAGTGCATTTTAGCAGCTCAAGTGTCTTAGATGGTGCTCTACCTATAGTGTTGGAGTAAGAGCTTGAGTTTGCTTGGAGCGCCCCTTTACACCGCATTGTGTTTTGGGGTTGTGAGCTCTTGGTGGTGTCATGAACAATGCTATCCCGAAGTACTGGCGCCAGAGCCCCCTCGAGGATTGGTAACGGGAATGATGATCCCGACACATCTGTTGTAAGATAAGCTAAAAATAAGCATGGGGGAGAAAAAAAAGTTTTAAACCAAAAACACACCGTTATAAATGTTGGCTTTTCACAAGCATGGACACAAGGTTTTAAAAGTTATTGCAAGTTGCAAATCAGATTCAAGAGCCAGAAAAATCCTAAAAATAGAAATTTCAAGTTATCTGAATTAACAAGGGGTTAATCTGTGAATTTTCTGGATGACATATTGATCCCGTTTTGTCTAATTTTAATCCCGATGTTTATCTTTAACAAATCCTGTACCTCCTGTGTTTAAACCAACCAAGGTCCCGTAGCCTCTTTTTCATCAAAAGTCGAAAAAAATTAGATTTCCTAAAAATACCGTTTTATAAAAATTAAAGTTTGCTAAGAGATAGCAAAAGATAAGCATGGGGGTGTGATAAATGCCAGTTTATCATCATTCTTATGCATTAAAACAAACCTAGCTCTTAGGATTTTACTTCACAAATGGGTTTTTGGGCTGCATTTAGGCATTAATTAGGTTAGGCATGCATTGCACTTTCTGTTGTCTTTTTAATGTGTTTTTGTGAGTGTTAGGGATATACAGATTGCTAGATCCCTAGAACCCTAGCACTCAGGAAGGCAACTGGTGAAGAAGCTCAGACTAGCTGGAACTCAACTTGATCCAGCTTACCATAGTTGGATTCCAGCTCACTTGAACTGGGGTTAGCTCATCTTAGTTCCATTAATCTCATTTCAATTGAATGGCAGCTCAAGAGAGCTCATCTTAGCTCACCCTATCTCAGGTCAGCTCAGATCCAGCTCAACATAGCTGAATCTAGCTCATCTCAGCTCCCATTAGTTCACAGAGAGCTCTAGCCAGCTCAGCTGAGTTGACTAGAGTTCACCTTAGCTCAGGACCAGCTACATCCAACTCCACTCAACTCCAGCCAATTGAAGATGACTTCATGTTAGCTTAGGAAGCTCAAGTCCAACTCTCAGGGACTCAGCTTAGCTCAACTTAGTTGACATAAGCTACCTTAGGTACCTTACCTAGCTAGGTCCTCCCCGGGAGCATTAGACCCAGCTCACCTCAGCTCCTTTCAGTAGAAGCCAGCTTGCTTTAGCTTGGCTTAGTAGCTTGCAAAGAACTAGCAAGCTAAGCCAGCTAAGGTAGCTCCTTGTAGCTCTCTTCAGTGGTCGCCAGCTCTAGTGTAGCTCAAGATGACTACCTCCAGCTCTTCTCCCTAAAAACCCTAGCTCCAAATGCCTCCAACCCTACTCCCTACTAGCAAAGCTAGATAAGCTAGCTTAGCTTAGCTAGTTCACCTCCATGGCACCAAAACCTACTACCTTACTACCTAAGCTCTAGCAGAAAGACCACCTACTCCTAGTTTATTTTGGTGCCAACTATCCCTTCCATCACCACCCTACATCCACCATCAAAACTCATTTCGACCCTCCATTTTTTCCCTCCAAAATTAATGCCTTCTAGAAGGTATTTTTGGGGGGAAAACCAAGGCACTTCTTCATTTTCCTCCCATTTTTCCCTCCAAAAATATCCAAGCACCCCTTCATTTCCCTCCAATGAAACACCATAACCACCCCCTTCCCATCCTATAAATACCCTACCCTACCACCACATAATTCCCATCCTCCCATTAGTTTAATTCCACATTACAACAACCACAATTCAATGCCAAGGAAGAAGAAGAAGAGAAGAAGATTAAAGGGGCATCCTACTCGCCCTTTTGATGCCTTCGTCCCCTTCTTTCTTCTCGCTTGTGCCACGCCAAGCAGGAGGAGCATTCCACTACTAGGAGGACGGCCAGGAAAGGAGGAGCAAGGGTGGTGCACACCCACCCTTAGAGGAGATCATTGGAGGTGGTAGCTTCCACCTTGGAGGACACCATTTTCAAGGAAGGAAAACGAGGAGCCCTTTTCAAGCCTAGGAGCCCCTAAGCTTGGAGCAAGGAGCTTCCCCTCTTCACTAACCATTCTGGAGGACTTGTGTTTTATTTTATTTATTGCAATTATCTAGTAGTAGAAGCATTTATCTACTAGGTTTTTCTATAAAACACTTTCTCATTAATCTAGTTGCCTTCTTTGAAATTTCTTTTTAGTTGCATTTTAATTACTGTGATTCTAGCACTCTTCACTCCCTCTCCCTAATTACTCTAGGCCTCCACGTGCCTAGAGTGAGCTTAGGGAGAGGAATTATTTGTCACTTAGGTGTTAGCTTAGTGATCGTAGTTATTATTTATTTTCCCACCAACAACTCATGTTTTCCCTCGTTATTTCAAAACCCTAAAAAAATGATATAGTTGAAAAGACCAAAAAGAAAGGTGATTTCTATTTCCAAGCAAGAGACCTGAATTTTGCAAATATATTGCCTCCTTGGACGACCCTAGATACCCTACTATCTATGCTTATAAATTTAAGAGTTGATCGATTTTGCACGTTACAACGACGTATTTTATAAACCGCGTAAAATCCGGATCACTTTTTGGCATCATTGCCTGATTGCATAGCAAAAATACACTAACAATTGTGTCATCTTGTGCTATTTCCAAGCATTGCCAATGTATATTAGGTAGCCATAGTCACATTTGTAAAAATAAACGCATGCATGCATTTATTTGAGAGGGGAGGAGAGTGAATAAAATGGCCTTGAAATTTACGTTTTTCTCAAGTGATGCCTCACAAATTCACCATCTTTATTTTTATTTTCATTTTGGCTTTGAATTTCTTCTTCGCAGTTGCAGCAAGGCACTGGCCCCCTCTCGCCTGCACGCAGGTCTCCGCGCATGCCAGCAGCCGGCGCAGCCCCTTCCGCGCGTGCGCCAATCGCTCCACAGCGCCCGCGCACACTTAATCGGGCGCAGGCGGTTGCACGAGCCGAGCACGCACTGTAGCCACTATTCACGCTAGAGAGCGCGACACTGTGGCTACAGTGCGATGACCGAAAAGTTTCTCATTTATCCGGTCACTGCGTGCTCTCTCTCCGCATCTCAACCGTTGCCAGCCCATCCGCGTGCCCGCTTCCTGATACACTAGCGCCCGCACCCATCTGCGCCCGCGTCTCTCCCAGCGTCCGCTTTTTCGCCCGTTTTTCCCCTCAGCGCGCAGCGTCCACACTCCAAGAAGTGCCGCGTGGAGTGTAGGATGGATGGGTGGAAGATGTGTGTGGAGACGCTTTCTGTATTCGTGTATCGGGGAATATTAGCAACTGGTGCAGATATTCCCGTGATACAAAGTGTGGTAGGTGATATGAAAATATATATTTATATGTATAGATATAAATATGGTTATAACTATATAGGTGTATATGTAGTTATATATATATATATAAATATATATATGTATATGTATATATATATATAGATATATGTATGTATATAGGTATATATATATATGTATTTATAATTAGATATATCTGTAGGTATATATAACTATATAGATGTAGATATGTATATGTATATATATATATATAGTAATATATGTATATAGATATATGTAGATATATATATATACATGTGTGTGTGTGTATTTATATCTATAGATATATATGTATATATGTATATATATATATATGTATATATATATGTATAAATATATATATATATAAATATATAGATATATATATATATGTATATGTATGTATGTATATATAGATATATAAATATATATATATATAGATAGATGTATGTATATATACGTGTATATATTTAAATATTTATAATTAGATATATATGTATGTATATATATAACTATATATATATATCTACATATATCTATATACATATATTACTATATATATATATATATATTTTTTTTTTTTTATATCTATAGATATATATCTATATATGTATGTATATATATGTCTATATATGTGTATATATATGTAAATATATATATATATATGTATATTACTTATACTTAGTTGTATAGGTAATAATATATGTATAGATATATATATATATATATATACATATATATACATATATAGATACATATATATATATGTATATTTATATATATATATATGTATATATATATGTGTGTGTGTGTGTGTGTGTGTGTATGTATGTATATATATATATATATGTATGTATATATATATATATCTATATACATATATGTGTGTGTGTGTGTGTGTGTGTGTCTATATCTATATATATATATATAAGTATATAGTTGTGTACAAGTGAGTGGGTGTGTGTACGAGAGAGTGTGTGTGTGTATGTGTCTGTGTGTGAGAGAGAGAGAGAGAGATCTTCTGCTGGAGGAAGAGGCACGGTGAGTTAAGCCGTCTGGATGCAGCGGCCAACGTCTGGTGGTCCATGCGTAGGAGTAGGCGCATAGGCGCACGAAGATGCACGCGCACGCTGGAGGGAGCGAGCCGAGGGAGGGATTGCAGCGAAGCGTGCTACGGACCGCAGCGCACCCCGCTGCACGCTGAGTGGAAACGCGGGTGAAGAAGTGGGCACTGGGAGAGACACGGGCGCAGACGGGTGCGGGCGCTGGCGTACGCTGGAGTGGGCACGTGGACGGGCTGGCGACGGTTGCGATGCAGAGAGAGAGCGCGTGGTGACTGGATAAGTGAGAAACTTTTCGATCACCGCACTGTAGCCACAATGTCACGCTCTTTAGCGTGAATAGTGGCTACAGTGCGCGCTCGGCTCGCACGACCGCCTGCGCCGGTTCAACGTGCACGGGTGCTGTGGAGCGGCTGGCGCGCGCACGGAAGGGGTTGTGCCGGTTGCTGGCGTGCGCGGAGACCTGCGTGCAGGCGAGAGGTGGCCGACGCCTTGCTGCAGCTGCAGAGAAGAAATTTAAAGCCAAAATGAAAATAAAAATAAAGATGGTGAATTTGCGAGGTAGCACTTGAGGAAAACGTAAATTTCAAGGCCATTTTATTCACTCTCCTCCCCTCTCAAATAAATGCATGCATGCGTTTATTTTTACAAATGCGACTATGGCTTCCTAATATGCACTGGCAATGCTTGGAAATAGCACAAGATGGCACAATTGTTGGTGTATTTTTGCTGTGCAATCATACCCCCATGCCTATCTTTTGCTAGTCCCTAGCAAAACATTTTTGTATTGTATTTAGAAATGATCTTATGCTGAAAATTTTCTTCTGAGGCGACATAGGTGTGTTTATTTGTTGGATATTGTGAGAACCAATTGTAGAGAAGACTACCAGTACTTTAAGTCTTACATGACATAGACCATCTCTCAACTAACCTAGACTCTTGATATTTAAACCTTAAGTACGATTTCTAGGACCCAGGAGGTTTTTGCCGTACTCGAGAGCTCAAGAGATTATGGCTTGTGCATAGTGAAGGATTAAGACTGACCAGATGAACATTAAGACTCAAGCCCAGGGTTTCACAAATTTTTAAGTGCAGGTTGGTCCCAGTTTCAGCTCATGTCTTCAAATTGACCCTTAAAAAGATGACGGAAAACTCAACTCCCATTTTATGACATTTGTGGCTCAAAGAAAACAGGGTATTTGTAACTTACCCTGAAGAACTTTTGTAGGGGGAAGACTTTACAGACATTTGCGAGATATACTGACTTATTTACATCCTTTTTTTTTTTTGAAACACGTGTTAGTATATCTCTTACAACTTTATTTGGAGGAGCACACTTTTCTTTTGGTGGGAGAGTTTCTTTTTGGTGGAAAGAGTCTCTCCTAAACACAAGACTAAAGCCTGAGATAAAAAGTCTACCTGCGCGCACAGGTAAGGACTCCACCTTCCCTAATGAACACTAGGGTTGGATCTTATGTTCACCTGGTCTTTCCTGATATGTGTAGTGTGAACCAAGATTACTTAGGCTCTCGAGTAGAAGCAAACCAACGAATCCTATACTGGTGTCTTAGGTACAAGAATAAGTCCTTAGTTAGGAGAGATTCCGATCTATCTTGTCAATGCTCAAGTGAATTAAGCTGAGCCTGAGCGAATCAAGCTTCTGTGGCCTGGAAAGCCTTCAAAACAGTGGTTGAATATCCACAAACACTTATTGTATTTTTGTTTCATCCTTCAGATCATTACTAAATATCATTTTTTTTTTTACATATTTACATATTTATAGATAGGTGGAGACTTCATGATACCCTAAAATACCCAGATCCTATGGATGCCTATCCACCCCCCCATGCCAAACAATGCTATGTCCTCATATGTATGCAGGGCAGGGTAGAGGAAGGACGAAAGATCGGGTAACGAGTGCTGAGGTGCAGGGTATACAGCAGGGTGGTAGGGTGGGTGGATGGTGGGTGGTGAAGTGATTATGACAGTGGCGACGTGTTGTTGGGGTGCCTCCCAACGAGCGCTGAATTTGACGTCCCCAGCTGGACTTAGAATGAGCACAACATTAATTACCCTCCAGCAGGGCAACAGTTTCTCCAACGGGGGCAGGTTCATGAGTAAGATAGGGTTTCAAACACTACCCATTGACCGTAAATTTATGCTCAGATTTGGGATCTTCAATCTCAACGGCCCCGTTGGGAAATGGTTCTGAGACCAGGAAAGGACCAGTCCATTTGGACTTCAGTTTCCCAGGAAAGAATTTGAGCCGGGCATTGTAGAGCCAAACTTGCTGAGATGGCTCAAATTCCTTCCGCTGAATACGGCTGTCGTGAAAAGCCTTAGTGCGTTGCTTGAAAGTTAAGGCAGAATCATAGGCTTCACGACGGAGCTCTTCCAGCTCCTGGAGTTGGAGTTTCCTTTCTCAACCACACAAGTCTGGGTCGAGGTTACATTAGCGAACCGCCCAATAAGCGCGGTGCTCCAACTCCACGGACAAATGACAAGGCTTCCCATAAATGATTCTATAAGGAGACATACCAAGGGGAGCCTTGAAGGCGGTCAGATACGCCCAAAGTGCGTCAATCAGCTTGTCGGACCAATCCTTAAGGTCAGGCCGAACCATTTTTTGGAGAATTTGCTTGATTTTCCGGTTCGACACCTCTGCCTGGCCATTCGTTTGAGGATGATACGGAGATGCTATACGATGGTGGACTTCGTATTTCCTCAGAAGTGCCCGAAAAGAAGAATGGGTAAAGTGGCTTCCTCCATTCGAGATAATGGCTCGAGGGATCCCAAAGCACGCAAAAATGTGGTCTTTGACAAATCGAGTGGATATAAATGGTCAGCATGGCGCGTGGGAATAGCCTCGATCCATTTTGAAACATAATCAACAGCCACGAGAATGAATTTGAAGTCATTGGAAGGAGGAAAGGGACCCATGAAATCAATTCCCCAATTGTTGAAGATTTCCGTAGCTAGGATGGGTTGTAAGGGCATCATGTCACGACGTGACATTGACCCTAACGACTGGCATCTAGTGCAATGTTTGGCATAATTGTGTGCATCCTCGTGAAGGGAGGGCCAAAAGAAACCGCATTGCAACACCTTGGCTGCAGTTTTCCTCCCAGAGAAATGGCATCCGCAGGCCTGATCGTGGCAGAGGGATAGCACACTGGGCAATTCGTTGTCAAGAATACAGGGATGGATGATTTGATCAGCAACTATTTGAAAAAGAAGTGGATTATCCTAGAAATAATACTTTGCTTCTGTCATGAGACACTCACGCTGGTTTTTAGGCCAGCTACGTGGAAGGGATCCAGAAGCAAGGTAATTGGCAATGTCGGCATACTACGGTCCACTTGCCACATTAATTGCCAATAGGTGCTCATCAGGAAAAATCTCATTAATCGGCAGAGTAAGTCCAATATGGTCAGGGTCCAGTCTAGAAAGATGATCAGCCACAACATTCTGGGCTCCGACCTTATCGCGGATCTCAATGTCAAATTCTTAGAGTAGAAGGATCTAACGAATCAGTCTAGGCTTGGCATCCTTCTTGTGCATGAGATGGCGAATGGCCGCGTGATCAATGAAAACAATAATGTGTGAGCCTAGAAGGTAAGAGCGAAATTTCTCCAGCCCAAAGACGACCGCCAGTAGTTCTTTCTCAGTGGTAGTATAATTACGCTGGGCCTCGTCCAACGTCTTACTGGCGTAGTACACCACGAAGGGGTGTCTATCGCATCTTTGTCCCAGGATGGCTCTGACTACAAGGTCGGAAGCATCACACATGAGTTCAAAGTCGAGGGACCAATCAGGTGGCTGGAGAACAGGGGCCTTGGTGATAGCATTACGCAACTACGTGAATGCTCGTATGCAATCGGGGCCCATATCGAAGGGTACGTCGGTCGATAGGAGATGAGTTAAAGGTCGAGAAATCTTGGAGAAATCTTTGATGAATCTCTTATAGAAACCAAACGTGTCCCAGGAAGGAGCGGATTTGTTTGATAGAGCTAGGCACAGGTAAATTAGCAGTTACATCAAGCTTAGCTCTATCAACCTCGATACCCCTATCGGAGATGATATGCCTGAGAATAATTCCCTCGTGTACCATAAAATGACTTTTTTCCTAGGAAAGCACGAGGTTTACATCAATACATCTCCTAAGGATACGGGTCAGGTTGGCAAGACAGTCATTGAAAGATGGTCCAAAGATCGAAAAGTCATCCATGAAGACCTCGAGAAAGTCACCCACCATGTCATGAAATATCAGCAGCATACATCTCTGGAAAGTTGCTGGCGCGTTACAAAGTCTAAACGGCATTCTTCTAAATGCAAAGGTGCCGAAGGGGTAGGTAAAAGTGGTTTTCTCTTGGTCCCGGGGGTCAATTGCCACCTGGTTATATCCTGAGAATCCATCTAGGAAACAGAAAAATTTATTTCCCGCTAACCGCTCTAGGAGTTGGTCAATGAAAGGTAGCGGAAAGTGATCTTTCTTAGTTGCAACATTGAATTTCCTATAATCTACACACACTCTCCAAGATGTAGGAGTGCGTGTAGGGATGGATTCGCCCCTATCATTGACATGGATGGTGAGTCCCACCTTTTTGGGCACGACGTGAATCGGGCTCACCCGGGGGCTATTGCTGATCGAGTAGATTATACTCACATCCAGCCACTTAATAATTTCTTTCTTAACGACCTCTTACATGTTAGGGTTGAGACGTCGCTGCATCTCGCGGGAAGGTCGAGCCTCCTCCTCCGTATATATACGGTGAGTGTAGTAGGAGGGGCTAATGCCAGTTAAATATGATAAAGACCATCCAATGGCTGCCTTGTGTTCCATAAGGACCTTCGTTAGTTTGCACTCTTGCTCCTTGGTCAATTTTGAACTGATGATTATGGGGAGCATTTCATTTGGTCCCAAGAAAACATACTTAAGTGTACTAGGCAGCTCTTTCAGCTCGAGAGTGGATGGTGAAAGATCTGGCATTTCTTGGGATGAGAGTGCCCTAGGCGGATCGGAGAACAAGTCAGGAGGAAGAAGTTGGCCCTCAGATTGGCTAAGAGGAGGGGCTTCTTGGATTGATGGATCCAAGAAGGAATAGCCCCAGTGAGTAGTATATGGGCTCAAGGTCCCAGTGTGGAGTTGCAACTCTGCCTGATTTGGTGGGAAAGAAAGGGCAATCCGGTCTTCAAGAGTATGGACCGGCGGTGAGTAGCTTGGATATGACTCAGACCACGAGGTATGGGAAGCGGAGAAAACCTCGTCAAAGTCTGGTTAGGAGAAGGTACAAGAATAGGGAGGGATGGGGAAATGTCACAATATGTGTTGGTCAGGCAATCGTCAATGTTTAAAGGCTGTTCGCAGCAGTTAGAATAGGTCCCAATTAGTCTGATACAAGCGCTGACGGCCATGTCCTTGTCAGACATGTCATCCTCGATGCAATCGCAATCAAAGTTCTTGGCTGCCTTGAAGATGTTAAGCTTGAGCTTTTCAGATCCAACGGCAATCTCAATACAGCCCGACTCGCAGTCGATATGGGCGCGGGTTGTGGCCAAGAAAGGTCGACCAAGGATGATCGGACAATTAGAAAGTGAGCTAGGAACTTCTATATCTAAAACAAGAAAGTCAACAGGAAAACAGAGACTGTTGACCTTAACCACCACGTCTTCCACCACACCCTTCGGAATTTTGACAGAACGATCTGCCAACTGTAACGTGACAGGGGTGGGTTTCAGATTTCCCAAGGAAAATTTTTCGAGCATGATAGTTGGTATAAGGTTGATGGAAGATCCTAGATCAAGCAGGGTACGGTTAAAATTGTAGCCTTGGATGCTACAGGAAATAAGTGGTGTGCCTAGATCTTTCTGCTTCGGTGGTAGATTTGACAGTATAGCATAACTCGCATGAGGCGAGAGAACCATCGGATTCTTAGTTTTCTTTGACTGTCGCCTGGGTGTTGTGTAGTCTTTGAAAAATCGGGCGACAGTAGGTATGTGGTCGATAGCCTCGAGTAGGGGTACCTTGATTTCAACATCCCTGAACAAATTACGCATGTTATCAAAGGCCTGCGTATCCTTCTTCTTGCCTTTTGGCTCCCTCAGTAGAGCCTCAGGGAATGGGATTGATTCTGGCACCAATTTGGGTGTATCGTCCTCTCGCGAATGCGGTGCACATCCCGAATGAGAGGGCGATGAAGAAGACGGATCAGGATCAGGTCGAGGCGGATCGACAGTCTGCTTGCCACTCCTTGTAGTGATCGCATTGGACAATGCGGGTCTAGTGGGATCATACGGCGGAGGAGGGTTCGCAATAGGGACATAAGAGTGAGGTGCTGCAACGGGATTAGCCTAAAATCCCGGTGGAATGCTCGGAGCTTGCAGAATCTGATGAACCTGCCCCTGAGAAGGTCGTACCTGTGGTTGAGGACCACGAGGTACGAAATTTCACGGGTTTGGAACAGGTTGGGCTGGAAGAGTGCCCTGAGATCGAGTCGCCATGTGTAGTTGACTGATCTCTGCATTCTGCTGCGCTAATTGGTGCTGAAGAGAGGTCATGTTCTCTTCATGGCGCTTTGACATTTCCGTCATCATTCGCATCAATTTATCAAGAGGACTTGATGCGTGTTCTGTTTGTGGTACGTAAGGACCCGATGGCGGATTCGCCATAGGATTAGATTGGGCCCTTGGGATGACGGGTGCGGACGGTGGCATTGGTCCACCAACGGGGTTTTTGCGCTACGGGTTGTTGGACCATGCGAAGTTCTGATGATTTCGCCATCCTGGGTTATAAGTGGCAGAGAACGGGTTGTTCCCTAGGGCGCAAGCATCTTCTTTGCCAGAAGACGCGTCCGCACGTAAATATGCTTCCGAGCACACGGAGGCTTGGTCCTCCATGTCAAAATACTGGCTCGTAGAAGCCAGATCTACATAACTTACCGAATCGCTCAGCACGACACTCGGTAAGGAAGGTCTTACAGGGTTTCTAGGGATAAGCCTGGTGTTGGAAGAATTGGAATTGTGACGAATTTGTGAGGTGGGGGTGTTTGCCATAGAACGGGCGGGGTTGGCCAGAAGCTCGTCCAGCTTCTTGTTCACGACGGAGACTTCATCCAATTTCTGTGCGATAAGGCTGAGATCTGTGGATGAATGGGAGGGTCCCGTGTCAACTTCGTGGACATTACGGGGCAGGCTGGTACGATTAAAGACGACAATGGAGGCATTGTTCATTGAGTTTTTGCTCATATTTTCAAATAATTCGAATGCTCCATTCTCGTCTTTATTCATGAAATTCCCTCCGTAGGAAGCATCTGCAATCTGCTTCAAAGTCTCATTTAGCCCATAGTAGAAAATCTGGGCTATATGCCACTTAGGCAGATCGTGGTGAGGACACTTCCTAAGGATGTCATTATATCTCTCCCTTGCCTCATGAAACTGTTCGTCATTTTGTTGTGTAAATGAAGTGATAGCACGGCGAAGCGCATTGGTTCTCCTAAGAGTGGATGGTTCTCCCAAGGGTGCGTAACCATTGCGACGCTTTATCCCGCAATGAAAACGGGAACATTTTCTTGAGGACTATAGGTAACCCGATATTTCTTGGTTTAACTGTTTCAGCCAATCGGGTTAGGTCTTCTAAGTGGAGAAAAGGATCTTCACTTGCAAGACCATGGAAGTGAAAATTTATCAGGCCAATTATGTTAGGTTTCAATTCAAAGTCGTCCTCGCCCATGGGGACCCGAATTTGTCCTATGGTCTCTGTAGTAGCGGGATTCTGATAGGAGCTAAGAGACCTAGGCTCCTCCCGTTCGGGAGGGTTCTGCATTTCCTCCAATGTTTCCCTAATGGCCTCAATTTGTTCATTATACATTTCCATTTGGGCTTGGAGGCAGGTTCTGGGATCCAAGGCTCCACCACCTAGTGGGTTTTGAGGGCGGTTTCCTCCCTCGGGATTTAGGGGTGGGCGTGCAGGCATGTTTGTGGAGGAGGAGGATGATTCGGCTTCTTTTCTAAATTTATCAGACAATTCAAACAGTTCAGGGTTTTATGACCTCCTCCCAAACATGCACTACGGCAGGAAGAATTAGGGAGATAAGAAGGGAAAAAGAGATGAGAGAAATGACACCGCAAAGGTACACTTTATGACAAATCAATGCAATCAAATTCCTAACCTCTACAGTGTGCCCTTAGACCTACAGATCTAAGTTACCTACTATCACAACCTACGGAACCGAATGCGAGCACTGCGGAACCACCAGGCCAGATTGAAAGTCCGTTTTCCCCAGTCTTAGATACTCGATAGCATGCGGGAACCCTCACCAGCACGTAGGCGCTACACGCAGGTAGTTAGACCTCCAATCCTTAATAAGGGTCAAGTTGCTATCAGTTTTAGTTAGAGGCTTAGGATCAAGTGCTTCTGGAATGTGAAGGGCATTGTTTACGGGTAATGCCCAAGTGATTGATTTTAAAGTGTATAAACCAAGCATGCAACGGGGAAATCTCCCTGAATTGAAGTTTTAAGTGGTGAATGGTTTTTAGAGTTTCATCCTTAAGTAGTATGGATTTTAGGATTTCGCTGAATTACCAATTCAACCAATCTCCGGGTTTTGAGAGAATACAAGTTTTCTTTTTATGCCCAACAAACCCTTCTTCAATGTCAGTTGGTTAATGCATGCTAAAATGCAATGGGCTTCCCTAGATGGAGATTTCTATGTCTGGATGCACGAGTCAATTTTAAATTAGTGTGAAAGGGAGCCAAAGCACTTCAATTCAAGTGCTCCCAATCACCAGAATGATGTTCCACACACAAGGCTCAATCATAAGATAAAGAAAATCAAATTGTTGGGGTTGAAGTATTCAGGATTGAATCTTAGGCATGTGAAAAGTCATGGTGGGGTTGGAATCAACTCAATTCCAAGTCTCCCCACCAAAAAGGTGATCTTAAATTGCAGATAAATGAGGCAAAGAGGGATAGCAATCAATCTTTTTATTTTTGCCTCAAAGAATACTTCACACGGCAAAAAATTCAAGAATCAAGATTCTTGGATCTTTGCTATGCGAAGTTTGGCGGGAAATCCCAGGGCGGTGAGAGTGATGACAAACAATCAAACAAGTGATTTTTAATCCACTTGCCCCAAGAGATCCCAAGAAGAGTTTTTAGTTTTTTATTAAGGTGACAAGTTGACCTAAGTTGCTAAGAAAGAAAGACCTACTTGTTCAGCAACGTGGGCAAAGCTCCAGTGTGGTGCTGACGACTTCATGCTCTTGTTCCCGCCTTGGATCTGCCCACATCTCCGACTTTGTCTGCCTGCCTTCTCCTTGCAACTGGTTCACCTGCACACCAACAAACAGAAACACCCGTGAAGAGAAGGGTGTGAGAAGAGAAAAATTAAAGGAATGGAGTAGAAACTTACCTGAATGCTCACTTCCCCAGCAATGGCGCCAGAAAAAGAGTGGTGTAGACTCGGATAGGTTGTGTTAATAGGGTGATTTAATCGTCGAAATGCGTATAGTGGTTAACCTAAATCGGACCTAACCATCTTTTTACAAAAAATTTTAACCTGGCCTACTTGATTTTATCTTGGTCACTTTTAGGCCCAGGGTTGAACTTAGGGAAGCGGGATTAGAGGTGAATAAGTTTCTACACCCTTCCTACAATGAATTTCTTCCGTTTGTTTATTATGTTTTTGGTGTTTTTCTATTTAAGATTTTTTTCTGATAATTTTTGTCTTTGAGGTACACCCTCAAAATCAGGTTCTTGGCTTTGAGCCAAATTAGGGTTTCAAAACTGGTCTTGCTATTTGCAAGATTGAGTACCTGCAAGTCAAGGATTATCTTTTCTCTTTTGTATATATTTTTTTATCTTTTTTAATGGCAGGAAAGAGAAATAGAAATAAGATAAATATAGTATATATAGATGTATATATTATATATGTATATAGGGTTGGGGGTGGAGGTGGAAATGGCGTATAGCACGGTGTCGAGTTGATCGTCGTCTAGGAAGACACAACTAACAGGATGAAGTGCCGCGTGGAGTGTAGGATGGATGGGTGGAAGATGTGTGTGGAGACGCTTTCTATATTCGTGTATCGAGGAATATTAGCAACTGGTGCAGATATTCCCGCGATACAAAGTTTGGAGGGTGATATGAAAATATATATTTATATGTATATATATATAGATATGGTTATAACTATATAGGTGTATATGTAGTTATATATATAAATATATAAATATATATATATGTATATATATATAAAGGTATGTATATATATATATAGATAGATGTATGTATATAGGTATATATATATATATATGTATTTATAATTAGATATATCTGTATGTATATATAACTATATAGATGTAGATATGTATATGTATATATATATATAGTAATATATGTATATAGATATATGTAGGTAGATATATATATATGTGTGTGTATTTATATCTATAGATATATATGTATATATGTATATATATGTGTATAAGTATATATATATATATATAAATATATAGATATATATATGTATATGTATGTATGGATATATAGATATATAAATATATATATGTATTTATATCTATAGATATATATGTATATATGTATGTATATATATGTATATATATGTGTATATATATGTAAATATATATATTTGTATATACTTATACTTAGTTGTATAGGTAATAATATATGTATAGATATATGTATATATATATATGTATATAAATATATATATATGTATATATATATATATAAGTATATAGTTGTGTACAAGTGAGTGGGTGTGTGTACGAGAGTGTGTGTGTGTGTATGTGTCTGTGAGAGAGAGAGAGAGAGAGAGAGAGAGAGAGAGAGAGAGAGAGAGAGAGAGAGAGAGAGATTGTCTGTTGGAGGAAGAGGCTCGGTGAGTTAAGCCGTCTGGATGCAGCGGCTGATGTCTGGTGGTCCACGCGTAGGCGCACGAAGATGCGCACGCACGCTGGAGGGAGCGGGCACGAGGGAGGGACTGCAGCGAAGCGCGCTGCGGACCGCAGCGCACCTCGCTGCGCGCTGAGGGGAAACACGGGTGAAGAAGCGGGCGCTAGGAGAGACACGGGCACAAACGGGTGTGGGCACTGGCGTACGCGGGAGCAGGCGCGCGGATGGGCTGGCGATGGTTGCGGCGCGAAGAGAGAGCACGCGGTGACCGGATAAGTGAGAAACTTTCCGGTCACCGCACTGTAGCCACAGTGTTGCGCTCTCTAGCGTGAACAATGGCTACAGTGCGCACTCGACTCGCGCGACCACCTGCGCCTAGTTCAACGTGCGCAGGCGTTGTGGAGCGACTGGTGTGCACGTGGAAGGGGTTGCGCCGGTGCTGGCGTGTGCGGAGACCTGCGTGCAGGCGAGAGGTGGCTGACGCCTTGCTGAAGCTGTGGAGAAGAAATTCAAGCCAAAATGAAAATAAAAATAAAGATGGTGAATTTCCGAGGCAGCACTTGAAGAAAACGTAAATTTCAAGGCCATTTTATTTACTCTCCTCCCCTCTCAAATAAATGCATGCATGCATTTATTTTTACAAATGCAACTATGGCTACCTAATATACACTGGCAATGCTTGGAAATAGCATAAGATGGTACAATTGTTGGTGTATTTTTGCTATGCAATCATTGCCAAGGAGGCACGTCTTTGCTTGATTAATTCTCTTTCTTGAAGTGGATCTCATTTCCTTGTCTCTCTTTTCTCTTGTGTGTGCAGGAATCAGTTGCAAAAAGAAAGTGGGAAATTTTGAGAAGCTTACATTATCTTGTCTTCCCACGGAATTTCAGGTTGGTTCTCCATTTCTTGTCACATTTATCCTCGAAAACTACCAAAAAAATATTAAACTTGGCTTTCAGGATCTTAAATATCTTAATTAAGTGGAGTAGTGCAATTTAAAGCTCATTGTTTGCTTGTTTGCACCATTAAACACCACTCCATTTCAAGTGCGGGTGTTCTGTTTTTCAGATTCAGACTTCTATCCGGATTTGAAAAATCAATTATGAATGCCACAGGCCTCCTAAAATCTTGGAATTTCACCCAGAGATTTCAAATCAAGTTGGGAACATTTGTTCCAAATTTCAGAGTAATTGGATTTGTAATTAATTTTTAAAAATTCGTGGACTGCATAGGAGTCACACCCTTTATTCTTCCTGTTTTTCTACCATCCATGAATTTTTAGATTGTTTTACTTAGCCAATTTTTATGAGATTTAGTTTTCTGGAATCCTTGTAAAATTATACACATCACATAAATTCATAAAAGGTTTTGGAGGTCAGTGGTGGTACATAAAGTCCAAAATACCCACAGGTATCATTTCTGGACTTTGACACCAACACAAATGAAATTCAAAACAAATATCAAACAAATTTTTAAAATCTTAAAATAATCTTTTCTGGAATCCTTGTTTGATTTTCTTCAAAGTAGTGGTGTTGTTTGACTTGTTTGGATCACTACTTAATACAAAAATCCTAAAAATAATTCATTGGTAATAATTTTCTATCTTAGGGACAATTGGCTTAGGGTTTCTTTCTTTCTTTTTAGAGACTCACATTAAAGGAAATTAATCATCACCAATACAACTTGTTTTTCCTTTGATTGTGGAGTTTCAAACTTTTTTTAAAGTTTAAAAAGAGAAACCCTAAAACACATTAAATTAAATTAAATCCTAAAAGACAAAAATACAAGAAATTGTGTGACAACTTGTTTGAAATTGGAACCACTTTCCAATTCTTACACACGCTATAAAATTTGAAATAACAAGGTAATAACCCAATCAACACCCTCCACATTCCATGTGCACTTTAGTATCCTAGACCTAATTAAAATCTATAGCAACTTGACCCCTAAGGTTTCATCAACTTAGGCTTACTATCTAGGTCTTAAGTTTTCTTTAGTTAATATCAATTCTGTCATCTATATCTGGTGTTTAGGCTGAGGGGCCATGTTAAACGACCAGGCACGGGTTTGTACAAGCACCTATGGATTTCCTAGGAAATGCTTAAGCCCAAACCTTCCTTTAAATAACTTGGCTAGATTTGTTGACAAAATGGGTATTCACTAGTGATTACTTATTTCCTAGGTAGATTAAGTCTTAGGTTAATTTTTAGGGAGTCACATTTAAGTTAGGTCTAGAATTTTGATTGATTGATTGCACACTTTCTCTCATCTCCATCTCTTCTCCTCCCCTACTATTTCTTCCATTTTGCACGGGCAGCGGTCCAAAACTCTGCACTTAGAGGGACCACTTGATTTTGCCTCCCCAAAAAGACTTTTCCTGCATTTTTCCTCTTCTTTAAAAATGGAAAATAAAAATTGGTTCTCTAACTTGCATGATAATTATTCTTTCCCCAATCTTTCCACCTAGGAGATTCTTAATCAGGCCCCCCCACCTAATTTCTACTCCATAATGGCTCAGCTACAGGTTAAGCAACAACAGTTACATAAGGATTTAAACAACCTAGCCAACCAAGGGAGTCCTGCCACACCTGCCCAAGCTCAACACATTCCACATCTCACCCCTTCTCACATCCCAAAGAGACAAAATTTGCATACGACCCGTGCTGAGTATAATAATTATTCTGAGGCTTTCTATGGTTCAATAGGGAATTATACTTATCCAAATCATTACCCCACTCAAAATGTCTCCACTTTCCAGGAGCAGTTGCAAAATTCCTCTAATTTGAGGAATTATCCGACTCACTCCTGGACCAATCTAGTTCCTCACCAACAACAAAACCCATTTGGAGAGTATGGTTCAAATCAAACTTATCAATCTGGGCCATCTCAAGAAGACATTAAATGCCCAAATGATGAAAACCCTGCAGGAGATGCAAAGAAAAACTACGAAAATCACCCGTGTTATTAACAATCTCAATGATCAAATGGGGTTATTCCAACTCAAGGACCTGCAGAACATTCACCATCCCAGCCCACACCAAACTTTGTCAATCAAAGGAACCAACACCCGGGTGTACACTAACATCAGAACCACACTGTTCATCCTTCCATTAACCCAATATCTCAGCACCAACTTGGTTTCTATCAACATCAGGCCCCCTCACCTCCTACCATTGATAACCAAATTGCATATGTAGATATGTTGAGTGGGAACACCACCACTAATTAGGGCCTTCAAATTGAATTGATGAAACCCACTCTCATCCTATGTAAATCAACTCTCCTAACCCCACTTAGGAAGAAGAAAAAGAAATCCCAAAAGCACTTGATTCAAATCCTACTTCTCACTCTCAAACACTGCAATCCAATCTTTTTGATAAAAAATCAGAGCCCTCTCACCAAGATCTTTTGGACTTATTTGGGCAAGTTGAGAGGAATATCCCCCTCCTAGATGCCACCCCTGCCTTTGCTAAATTTTTGAAAGGAAAGTTTACTCCAATAGGGGAGGCTCAGAATCTAGGAAGGGTGGTCCTTTTTAAGACAACAAGCTTAGTTGTTCAGAGAAAGCTGCTTCTCACAAAAAAGGACCTGGGCGCACCTCTCATCTCGGTTGTCATAAATGACACCACCTTTTTTCACGCCTCTCTCAACTTAGGTACCTCCATTAATACCATTCCCCCAGTCATATACGAGGAATCTCGATTCGGTGATTTTAAACCTACTAAGGTTCAATTTCAATTGGGAGATCGATCTACCATTCAACTACGGGGAATCATTGAGGATCATATTGTCAAGGTCCAAAATTGTCTAAATCCGGTAAATTTTCTGGTCCTTGACATAGAGTTACTTGCAGGTCTCACTAACACCATTCTTGGAAGACCCCTTCTTATTACCGCAATGGCTAATATCAACTCTCACTCTGGGAAAATGAATATAAGTTGCGGTAACCAGATTTTCTCATTAGATTTATTTCAAGCTTCCAAGAGGTCCATTGATCATAAAATTTTCGAGGACACTGATAATACAATGGAAGCAATTTGTGAGAAATCTTTGTTGATCAAATCCTACTCTGCTTTGACCACCATGGATCTAGATTTTATTGATTCCTATTCTATGGATGATTTTGTGGTCCGAGACTTTTTAGATCAACTAGGGTTTGACTTTTATTCTTTCAATCTTCCTGATTTTTCACAAAACACCTCTACACTAACTTCACCCACCCTACATCTCATTGAATCCTTTCCCCCTCCCTTTCCATTGGACCTATCACCCGACCCACTAGAGTCTGGCATTTTACATAAACCATGGCCAGATTCGGGTCATTCTTCCATTTTTCCATTTCATTTTGATCCTGATTTCTTTACCATTTATCTTTTCAGGGATCTTGAAAAAAACACATTTCTTGAGGATATTCAAGTGTCCAATTATTTACATGATTTTCCATCTTCCGTGCATACCTTCACGCTCGACTGAATGACGTAAAAGATAGCACTGGATAGGAGGTAACCCGTCATTTTTCCTGCTTTCCTTTTTCCTTTCTTTTTCCAGGTTTTAACCATCCTAAACCCGACCGCTCTTTATTAAAGTGATCCCTTTTCCCTCATAATGCATGAGGACATTGCATATCTTAAGCATGGGGGGGTGTTTTTAAAATTTTGACGATCGATTTAGGATTTTCAAAACCTAAAAACATGCATTTTTTTTAGTTATTTTATTTTCCTGCTTGCATACCCAAAAAAATAAAAATGTTGAAAACTTTTTGAGGAAAAATCTTGAAATAGGGACTAAGGTTGAAAATGTACTTTTGGTACAATGGGATTTAATCTTTCACAAAATAGGGATGAAGATACGGATCTGATCATTAGTATTTTAGGGTCTAATTTTAGACTAGATCAGATATCCCTCTCTAAAATTCCACCTGAACTCATGATAGTTCAGGTGACTTGATCCTCTTTTGTAATATGGAAAGTATTTGGCTCAGTTTCTGATTTAAAAACTTGCATTTCATGTGAAACTTCCTATGTCAAATTTCACACACAAGCCAACACTTAAAAATAACTAAAAATTAGAAAAAGTCCTTTGTTTGGGCTTAGTAAAAGTCTGAAGCAGATCATTGGTTTGAGTTCCCACTGCCGAGAAGGAGGAAAATGTCTCCTTTGAGGATGCGATGTCAACATGTTACCGCCTCGGCGCTACTCCATATCTATATTTCATATCTGTAGATGGAGCATTAAAGTGCATTTTAGCAACTCAAGTGTCTTGGCTGGTGCTCTACCTATAGTGTTGGAGTAAGAGCTTGAGTTTACTTGGAGCGTCCCTTTACACCGCATTGTGTTTTGGGGTTGTGAGCTCCTGGGTGGTGTCATGGATAGTGTTATCCTAAAGTACTGGTGCCAGAGCCCCCTCGAGGATTGGTAACAGGAATGATGATCCCGACACATCTGTTGTAAGATAAGCTAAAAATAAGCATGGCGGAGAAAAAAAAAGTTTTAAACCAAAAACACGCCATTATAAATGTTGGCTTTTCACAAGCACGGACACAAGGTTTTAAAAGTTATTGCAAGTTGCAAATCAGATTCAAGAGCTAGAAAAATCCTAAAAATAGAAATTTCAAGTTATCTGAATTAACAAGGGGTTAATCTGTGAATTTTATGGAGGATATATTGATCCTGTTTTGTCTAATTTTTGGATCCAAAAACAAATCCCGATGTTTATCTTTAACAAATCCTGTACCTCCTGTGTTTAAACCAACCAAGGTCCCGTAGCCTCTTTTTCATCAAAAGTCGAAAAAAATTAGATTTCCCAAAAGTACCATTTTGTAAAAATTAAAGTTTGCTAAGAGATAGCAAAAGATAAGCATGGGGGTGTGATAAATGCCAGTTTATCACCATTCTTATACATTAACACAAACCTAGCTCTTAGGATTTTACTTCGCAAATGGGTTTTTGGGCTGCATTTAGGCATTAATTAGGTTAGGCATGCATTGCACTTTTTGTTGTCTTTTTAATGTGTTTTTGTGAGTGTTAGGGATATACAGATTGCTAGATCCCTAGAACCCTAACTCTCGGGAAGGCAACTGGTGAAGAAGAAACTCAGACTAGCTGGAACTCAGCTTAATCAAGCTCACCATAGCTGGATTCCAGCTCACTTGAATTACGGTTAGCTCATCTTAGCTCCATTCATCTCATCTCAGTTGAATGGAAGCTCAAGAGAGCTTATCTTAGCTCACCCTATCTCAGGTCAGCTCAGATCCAGCTCAACTTAGCTGAATTTAGCTCATCTCAGCTCCCATTAGTTCACAGGGAGCTCTAGCCAGCTCAGCTGAGTTGACTGGAGTTCACCTCAGCTCAGGACCAGCTACATCCAGCTCCACTCAACTCCAGCCAGCTGAAGATGACTTCATCTTAGCTTAGGAAGCTCAAGTCCAACTCCCAGGGACTCAGCTTAGCTCAACTTAGTTGACTTAAGCTACCTTAGGTACCTTAACTAGCTAGGTCCTCCCCGGGAGCATTAGACCCAGCTCTCCTCAACTCCTTTCAGTAGAAGCCAGCTTACTTTAGCTTGGCTTAGTAGCTAGCAAAGAACTAGCAAGCTAAGCCAGCTAAGGTAGCTCCTTGTAGCTCTCTTCAGTGGTCGCCAGCTCCAGTGTAGCTCAAGATGACTACCTCCAGCTCTTCTCCCTGAAAACCCTAGCTCCAAATTCCTCCAACCTTACTCCCTACTAGCTAAGCTAGCAAAGCTAGCTTAGCTTAGCTGGTTCACCTCCATGGCACCAAAACCTACTACCCTACTACCTAATCTCTAGCAAAAAGACCACCTACTCCTAGTTTATTTTGGTTCCAACTATCCCTTCCATCACCACCCTACATCCACCATCAAAACTCATCTCCACCCTCCATTTTTTCCCTCCAAAATCAATGCCTTCTAGGAGGTATTTTTGGAGGGAAAACCAAGGCACCTCTTCATTTCCCTCCCATTTTTCCCTCCAAAAATATCCAAGCATCCCTTCATTTCCCTCCAAAAAAACACCATAACCACCCCCTTCCCATCCTATAAATACCCTACCCTACCACCACATAATTCCCATCCTCCCATTAGTTTAATTCCACATTACAACAACCACAATTCAATGCCAAGGAAGAAGAAGAAGAGAAGAAGATTAAAGGGGCATCCTACTCGCCCTTTTGATGCCTTCGTCCCCTTCTTTCTTCTCGCTTGTGCCACGCCAAGCAGGAGGAGCAAGGGTGGTGCACACCCACCCTTAGAGGAGATCATTGGAGGTGGTATCTTCCACCTTGGAGGACACCATTTTCAAGGAAGGAAAACGAGGAGCCCTTTTCAAGCCTAGGAGCCCCTAAGCTTGGAGCAAGGAGCTTCCCCTCTTCACTAACCATTCTGGAGGACTTGTGTTTTATTTTATTTATTGCAATTATCTAGTAGTAGAAGCATTTATCTACTAGGTTTTTCTATAAAACACTTTCTCATTAATCTAGTTGCCTTCTTTGAAATTTCTTTTTAGTTGCATTTTAATTACTGTGATTCTAGCACTCTTCACTCCCTCTCCCTAATTACTCTAGGCCTCCACGTGCCTAGAGTGAGCTTAGGGAGAGGAATTATTTTTCACTTAGGTGTTAGCTTAGTGATGGTAGTTGTTATTTACTTTCTCGCCAACAACTCGTGTTTTCCCTCGTTATTTCAAAACCCTAAAAAAATGATATAGTTGAAAAGACCAAATGAAAGGTGCTTTCTAGTTGCAAGCAAGAGACTTGAATTTTGCAAACATATTGCCTCCTTGGATGACCATAGATACCCCACTATCTAGGTTTATAAATATAATAATTGATCGATTTTGCACATTATAACGACGTATTTTACAAACCGCATAAAATCTGGATCAGTCACTGAGAAAGAATTGCTAGTTGTGGTATTCGAGTTGAAGAAATTCAGGTCATACTTACTTGAGTCCAAAGTTATCATCTACACTGACCATTCCTCCTTCCGGCATTTGTTGGCAAAGAAGGATGCCAAACCCCGCTTTATCAGATGGATCCTTCTTTTGCAGAAGTTCGATGTCGAAATCCGCGACAAAGTCGAAGCCCATAATGTTGTGGTGGATCACTTGTCTCGGCTAGACCCAGACTATATTCTGTACTCCCCACCAATATCAGATCGATTTTCAGATGAGTCTCTATTGAGTTTCCTTGGTACGCTGATATAGCAAACTATCTCGTCACAGGCAGGCTACCTGCGGGGTTATCCATGGATCAAAAGCTCAAATTTATATTAGAGGCTAAATACTATTTTTGGGATGACCCACTACTCTTTCGCATTGGGGTTGATTAGATCCTCTGTAGATGCATCCTTGATTCAGAAATCTCTAGTGTGCTATCCTTCTGCCACAACGATGCTTGTGGGGGTCATTTCTCAAGACGAAAGACCGCTGCAAAGATTTTGCAGTTGGGATTTTTCTGGCTAACCATTTTCAGAGATACACACGAGTTTTCCAAGTGCTGTAAGCGATGCGAGACGATCGGTTCTATGACCTGGAGAGACATGATGCCTCTCCAATCTATTCTTGTTGTAGAAGTGTTCGATTCTAGGGCATTGACTTTATGGACCCCTTCCCGAACTCGCATGGCTTTTAGTACAAACTCCTTACAGTAGACTATGTCTCAAAGTGGGTAGAAGCTATCCCGGCAACACGAGCTGATCATAAGACTGTTATATCCTTCGTCTGAGAATTCATTTTTGCGAGATTCGGAGTTCCCGTGCCTTGATAAGCGATGGGGGTAGTCACTTCATCCATGCCCATTTCAGGTCATTATTGAAGAAATACGGGGTGCAACACTGCATTGCTACCCCGTATCACCCACAGACCAATGGGCAAGCTGAAGTATCAAATCGTCAAATCAAGCTTATCCTTCAAAAGACGGTTAGACCTGATAGGAAGGATTGGTTCGATCGGTTGATTGATGCACTATGGGCATAACGGACCATGTACAAGGCCCCGCTCAGAATGTCGCCATACCGCATGGTGTATGGAAAGGTTGTCACCTTCCTGTCGAGTTGGAGCATCGTGCCTTTTGGGAAGTGCAGAAGTGTAATTTTAACCTCGAGGTCGGAGGCTATGAAAGGAAACTCCAACTTAGTGAGTTAGAGGAGATTAGGCAGGAAGCTTACGAAAATGCAAAAATATACAAAGACAAGACAAAGGCTTTCCATGATCGACACATCCAGAGGAAGGAGTTCGCACCTAACCAGCAGGTCTGGTTGTTTGACTCCCGACTCAAATTCTTTGCGAGAAGGCTTAAGTCCAAGTGGACTGGACCATTTCTGGTGGTCTACCCGTATCCTAATGGGGCGATCCAAATTAGAGTCCCGAAATCTGGGCATGTTTTTACGGTTAATGGCTAGTGCCTCAAACCATTTTTTGCCTAGGAACCTCCTCCTGCTGACGAAATGATACATCTTCTAGAGGATGTGTGACTGATGAGTTGCCCAGCTAGAGGTGTTAAACTCAGCACGTATACATATATACATACCATATATAAATAGCATATTATTTCGCATATTGTTTTGCATATTGTGTATGCCATTGCAGTGATGGCATGAGCTAAATGACAACTCAAAAGCACTTCTAGGTGATCTCTATCCACATACACCTTGCCTTATTCCAATTTCTTTCATTCATGCATGAGGACATGCAAACACTTAGGCATGGGGGGGGGGGGGATAGTCCATAAAAACTGAAAATTTTCTGCCAACAAGCGAGGGATTAGATTGTTTTATCAAGAGGTTTTATTAAAGATTTATTATTTAGTAGATTCTTAAGCTTAGAATCCAGTATAACCTCACATCTGCATGTAGAATTTGCAATGGATCCACTGTGAAAATCGATAGACATCTCTAGTTTGTCAAGAAGAAGCATTGCTTCTTCTCTTGAACCCTTGGACAACACTCAGGGAGTCAAGTGGACCATCTTCTAGTAGATCCACCAAAACATACATGAGATGAGAGTAGAGAGTCTACTGGTACTCCAAGGCTAGTGTAAGGAATCTTTAACTTTGAATAATTGAATAATGACACTGGGAGTTGGGCATAGTTTTCGCTCTCAGCTCTTGCGTACTAATTCTGTGAGAAATTTAGTACGAGAGCCACCAAATATGGCAAAAACACAGAGAGAGGGTTCTGATAAAACTAGGACTGAGGTGGATGGTCACGGTCATCCTCTGCGGAATCCTTAGCTAAAGGAGGGTATTGATGTCAAGGTTAGAAATACGTCGTCCTATCTGTTCCCTACCCAGTGCCGAGAGTAGGCACATCCCCCAAATAAGCCACCCAAAATCCTCTTGGTCATCCCCAAAAATCCCAAATAATGCCTCATGAATAAAAGTACGTATGTTGTGTGCATTTTTACATTTTGCCATGTTGGTAATGGCATTATGCCAGTTGATATGAAAAAAAAAAAGTATACAAAAGGGGTATTTTCCTGAAAAGAGAAAGTGTTATGTTAAGAAGTTTAAGTTATGTAAATCAAAGTGTTTTGAGGCAAAAACACCTACCATGCCCACAAACCACCAAATACAGCCTTAACCTATTTTTCTGTATTTTTGACCGCCTGAATACGAGCTGAGGGATCTGACTTAGTCGTACGATTATTAGAACCTAATTAAAGTGTGATGCCATGTAAGACCACCAAATACAGTTGCAAATCTAGTGAGATGTTAGCTCAGGAAGAAAAAGAAAAAGAAAAGAAGAAAAAAGAGAAAGAGAAAAGAAAAAGTACAAAAGATTAAAGAGAGCACAGTTTTCCAGCCTTTCTCTAAGTTAATTTATTCAATAATCTAGAAATCTAGATTCTAAAATACTAGTCTCTAGGTAGCACTAGAAGAGAGTGAGCAACCAAGTACAAATCCATTTAACTTAGACGTCTTCTAACTAAGCCAAAAGCTGGGGCTAAAATCAAAGAATAGTTTATATCCCCAAGAGAAGAGGTTTGCCCATCTCAATAGAATTTTACTAAGGGTCAAGTACAATCATTAAATGTATATCGACTCTTCGATTGGATCCGTTGCAGAAGCTACAACATTATATATTCATGGTTATCTGGATTATGAATTTTTGGATGAAACAAAAAGAAATACATCTTTAGTTAAACTCTTAATAAAATGCATTTAGTCTTGCGCCTGCTAGGGACTAGCAAGCTTTAGGCATGGGGGTATTGTTATAATGCTTGATCGGGTTTTAAAAAGGTGGCGTTGCAATATAGTCGAAAAAGTGTGGAAAACATAGGGAGTAAATAGAATTTATTCACTAATCTCAATAGATGTAATTTGAACACACAAAATTACTCAAAACCTAATTCAGAATGTAAAGCATGAAGTTATGAATAATAAAATGTAGCAAAATAGAGAGATTAGGAAGAGTTAGATAAAAAGTGGTTGATTGCTTCTTCTCTTGACTCTTTCTTCAGCTTTCTCTTCTTTCTTCTGTCCTTCTTTCTTTTTCTTTACCTTCTCTTCTTCTCTACCTTTCTTTCTTTCTTCTTTTCCTTGGCTTTGGTCGATGGCTTTCTTCTTCTTCGTCTTCTTTGATTTCCTTCTCTGACTTGGCCTTTAACTTCTCTCTTCTTTCTTTTATTCTTTGACTTTCTCTTCTTCCTTGATTTCTCCTCCCTTCTTCTTCCTTCTTCTCTGCCTTAGCTTCCTTGGCTTCTAATCTCTTTCTTCTTCAGTTGTGCCGTTTTCCTTCTCTGCTATAGTGCCTTCTCCTTCCTTCTCTGGCTTGGCCGTGCCTTCTCCTTCCTTAGATCTTCTTTAGCTTCTTCTACTTCCTCTGCGGCTCCTCCTGCCCTTAGCTTCTTCAGCCCCTTATTTGGCCTCAGCTTCCTCTTCCTTCTCCTTCTTCTTTGCGGCTGCACCCAAGGCTTCCTCCTCCTTCTTCTTTCTTCCTTTCCCTGCACACAAGTTCAAAACCTACCCCCACCCTTCCCCGCGTACGCACTCTCTCTTTTCGCTCTTAGGTTCGCTCTCCCAGAGCCAATCGGGTATTCGGGTCAGGTCAAGCGCACCCGGGTCCAGGCGCACTGACGTGGGTGGCGCGTGAGGAGTGCAGGGTAAACGGGTCAGGTAAGCTAGGTCCACGGAGCATGGGTCACGGACGAGGTGAGTAAGTGGGCGAGGGGACCTCACCTCGTGTTCGGAGGCACTTAGGCTAAAACACAAATTCCACTTATATCACTCACCGCGCTCTAAACTTTCCGAGGTGGGACTAAAAGTCCCACCCGCTTCGCTTGCGCCCGCAGGAGGGTGCTTCACTCAATTGCCATGGCTGCAGTGCTCTCTCAAAGCTACTCACTGGATGGATGTGTGCGCGAGCTAATTCCGCATCACCTGGACCTGGGAACTTGGAGCACGACAGCTTGGATTGAAGCATGCAAGCAAGCTTCACAGCTGCGCTAATGGCGGTGGAGGCCCGGTCCTGCATTCAAGCAATACAGCTTTGTGGCCTCATTAAAACACACAAGAAGCTTTGCCGTGGCACGGTGAAGGTGCTACGATAGGTGGCTGGTCACGGGGTGGCCTAGGCATGTGTGCCTAGGTCGGTTTGTGGCCGTGGTGTCGGGTGTGGTCGGGGGGAGTGTGTGGAGGTGATGGAGGTTGATGGAGATGGGGATAATAATTAGTGGAAGGTGGCGGAGGTTCCGAGGAGTCTGGCGAAGTGGATGGGTGTGTGGAGGTGACGGAGACACCTCGTCGGTGGTCTGCCGAAGATGACGAAGATGAGGGTGGTTTGCGGTGGTCAAGGGTCGATAATAGAAATAAAGAAGGGGGAAATATAGAGAGGAGAGAGAGGAAGAGATCTAACCCTAATTAAAGGATGAAGGGAGACAGGAGGGCAGCTGGCACGTACCTGCCGTCGTCGGAGATGAAGGGTCCAGTAGAGGGGTGACAGCGACGACGAAGGGGTATTGGGTGCCAGCGCAGGTACGGCGCGACGCGAAAGAAGGCAGCAAAGATGTCTCTACCACTGGTATTGTGGTAGAGCAACGAGAAGAGGGAGGAGATGTTGCCGAAGCTCGCTGTACGCTTGGCCGGAGGTGAAGAGAAGAAGTTGGTGGTTGTTCTCCGACCAAACCAAGCTGAGAATGAGCAGTCGGATCTAAGGCATCTTTTATAGGCACAGGCAGAGGGGATTATGCTTGGAAGACAAGCTTCTAAGCACAAGTTTCCTCACTGAAGTAGGAAATTTGAGAGATACCCACATCTCTCATGCGTTCGCACGAGAGATTGGGTGTGAATCAGAGCGTGTGATTGAGTTCACATGGTCGGGAATTCCTCAGAGAATCTCTTTCAAATCTGAGGGGGATTGTCTGAGGAATCAGGGAGAACTTCCCTCTTGAATCCTCGCTGGAGTAGGACTCATCCGCTGTAATGGCGGAGGGACCTTATTGCAAAGAGTGGCGAGGAAGATAGGTGGGTATTCGCAAGATTTTCAAAAGCTACGGGTCTAAAAGTAATTGGGTTGGGCTGTTTTGCAAAGTAGGTCAAGGTAACCTCCCCTTAGGTCTAAATTTTGGTACAAAGCTAATTTGGACCTAAGGAATACAATGGTGAAGTTACATTTTAGGTTTGACCATGTTTTACTAGACATTTTACACAAAAATCCAATTTAGGGTAAATATTTGACTAGGACCCCTATTTAGGTCAAAATAGGTTTCAAAGGCAAAATTGAAGGTTCTAAACCCAAGAGGATATTTTTCCATGAATTTTAGAGAGTTTAGTTGATTTTTATCCTGACCAGAACCTTGTTGAATTAAGTGGGTCTATTTTAGGGTTACAAGAAGTCATTTAATTTCCAGATTGCACATTAACCCTTTTCTGATTGAGCCAACCCACTTTTTATCTTGTTAAGACTATTTGACCTATGTTTAGCTCCTGAGAAATCCCGATGATGTACTGAAATGGTAAAATTACAGTTTTACCCTTTGTTTCTTATTTTCTTCTCACTATAGTTATTCCTTGAATTAGGCCCTTCTCTAGGTTATGTAGGAGCTTTTGCTCTCTTTTCTAGGTCAAAATGATCTAGTTAGAACTCATGATGGTGTTTCCATCAGGTATGATTGCGAAGCAATCATAGGCCCTAATTCGCTTGAATTAAGGTAGAACCTAGTTTAACATTGGCATTCTGCATGAATACACATAGTACTTTGCATCCTAGATGATTTATATGTTTTATACATAATAGTGTGTTATTTGAGAGGTATTAATAATTGCATGTCATCCAGGGCAGTAGATGATCGATACAACCTTATGGATCTATTTGCAATGACAACGGGAGTCCAACACTTCCAAGAGCGTATCAATCAGACTCCCGTAGCACCCTAGGGAGTCCACAGAAGAAGCAGGAACCAAGGGTAAAATTGAAGAATATTCAAACCTTAGATGACAAATCCAACTACACAGATGGATCCGGATCGATGTTCGTAGTCCAACGGAGTAGAAATCAACTCAATCGGAGGCCTACATCATCAGATACAAGGAGAAGAAGATGGACGACCACGATGGCGCCATGTGGTGCCATTGCAGTTGCCCCTTACCGCACCCCAATCTGGGAAGGAAACCTGTGGGTCGTTGGATCGTCAACCAACGGTCGTGATGCATCCACGTCACTCTTCTCCAGCTGCTTCATCAAGCAAGGGCGAGATCTTGACTGTTGGATTTCCATCCAACAACCGAGGGCGGCTGCACAGGAGATGGAAACTGCAATAATCTGCACATGTTGCATAGTAGAGAGAGCGCTTAACAGCCAATGCATAATGCGGGTTAGAGTTGTGATGTGGGAATCGGTCGTGGATGGATGAAATTCAACTATAGGATCTTCATCGGGTGGATCAGGCGTGGACGTGTGGCAGGCGCAGGAGCATCGGATGAAGACGAGCGTGATAACATGTGCCTTAGGAATTAGAGGTTGCTGCGCATGATTTTTAAGCCATCTGATCGAGAGATTGGACGGCTGATATGATTTAGGAAGATGAGGCGTGGATTGAGGGCGAACGGTGGGTGTACGGACGAAGTGGCGAGTGCGGGCGATGAAGGCTGTCAGATGTAGACCCAAGGGCACACAGTGCGCCACGTGTCAGCACCAGATCAAACCGTGGATGGAAGAAGGAATTGGAAGGGTTAATCAGGACCATTGATCTCCCGATCAACGGATCTGATTAATCTGAAGCCTTTGCACAGAATTAAGGGCTCAAATGCCCTAAATGCCCTTCACAAAAGCTATAAAAAGAGGTGTAAGGGTCCCCTTTGAAGGCATTCATTAGCTTTCTTCTTCTTCCTCCTTCTACAACTCCTCTCCCTTCTTCTTCCCATCTTCTCTACCTCTGTCTCTGCATCTCCGTTTGAAGTGTCTGTTGGGCCATCTGGACGGATCATTGCTGCTCTTCCCAACCTCTCCAGAAGGCCACCACAAACCACCCGTGGTGCCCTTGTTCTGTTACATAAGTAGTTTATGTTTATGTTTGAATTTGTTGAGTTAGATGTATGCAATTCATGTTCAAACTTTCTGATTGATATATATATATATTATGATATTGTGTCTATACTATTTAGTAATTATATTGGGAACAAATGCATGAGATTAAAAGTGCTTTCTGCCTCCTTGTAATCGACCGGGACTCACCAGTTCCGTTAATTAAATTGCTTGAGATGAATTTCGCACTATACTACAACACACTAATCTTCTACGCGATCTATGCTCCGAACACTCAATCGCAAGGGACTATTCTCTTTCTTTCTTTTTGATTGCTCCTTGTTTTCTTTTCTTTTCTTCCTCAATTGTTTCCGATTCAGCTCAAAGTTTGACCTCTCCTTTTCTCCTTCCTCCTTTTTTTTTTTTGAATGAAACCCTTCCATGAATTGAATTGATTTTCACAGCATTTTACACTTTAATACCCCTCCATGACTATGATTTGCAATGTCCCCATTGTAAATTAGGTGGGTTTGAGTTCAACTTAGATTGTACATTAGAATAGGTTTGGTGGGTGGCGAATGGGTCAGGGTGACTGTTATAGATGATTTCAAGCTCTGATATAAGTATCGAAGGTGGAGTCCATTGTTCTAACAGACGAACCCTAAAGTGCAGTATAATTTCAGTGAAAAGATAGGTCAAAAGGGTCACAGGCTTTTTCAAAATGACGGGTTGCCTCCCGTTAAGTGCTAAGTTTAACGCCATCAGCTAGGTGCAATGTGGCTAAGGGAGAATGGAGATCAAAAGATACTTCAGCCAGATTCAAATCAATGAGTTTGAGGAATGTTTTGAGTCTCTGACCAATCATGACAAATGGTTTTGAGTCGTGGCTGAGTTCGCTGATTTTGACAGCTCCATTTCCAAAGACTCGTCTCACGAGGAATGGTCCAATCCACTTTGATCTTAGTTTTCCTGGGTAACGCTTGAGTTTGGCATAAAGAGTAACACTTTCTGACCAGGATGGAAATATTTCCGTGAAATGTGCTCGCCATGAAAGGCTTTGACCTGCTCTTTATAGATACGTGAGTTCTCGTACACATCATTGCGTAGTTCCTCGATCTCACTCATTTGCAACTGGCAGTAGATTCCAGCCTTCATGAGATCTAGATTGTACTTCCATACTGCCTAGTAGGCTTTGTGCTCCATTTCTACAGGGAGATGACATTCCATCTCGTATACAAGCCTGAAGGGTGACATTCCTAACAGGGTCTTTTGGGCGGTCTTATAGACCTACAAGGCTTTCGGAAGGTGGGTAGACAATCTTTCCTGTTAGGCAGAATAGTGACTTGAAGGATCTTCTTGATCTCCGTATTGGATAGTTCATCCAATCCATTAGTCTGGGGGTGATAAGGAGTCGAGATACAATGCGACACCCCATACTTCTTCATCAGGGACTAGAAGTGCACGTTCGCGAAATGAGACCCGCCATCACTGATGATGGCTTTTGGAACCCCATCGATAAGGTGGATCCTGAGTCGATTTGCCCCTACGGGTGGTGACAAAATTAAGGCTTGCCTGGTTTTGGTTCAGAGTTGGCAAAAGAGGTGGTTGCTGTTGATATCTCGAATACGATGTCAAAGCCTCCATCTCGTAGGGTGATGGAGCAGAAGGGGCTTAATAAATGTAGTGAGCTTAGCCCTGGTTCGGATTCATAACATGCCTCTGGTTTGGCA
Organism: Thalassia testudinum; assembly: GCA_037157565.1. Classification (NCBI taxonomy): domain Eukaryota; kingdom Viridiplantae; phylum Streptophyta; class Magnoliopsida; order Alismatales; family Hydrocharitaceae; genus Thalassia; species Thalassia testudinum. The sequence continues at coordinate 3,924,375 of JAZHRO010000062.1, read as the reverse complement.
TGTTATTTGGATTTGGCATTGTTATACGCGTGAATCACATTTTAAAAGATTATTTAGTTGTAGTATAGAGCAAAAACAAGTTGACAAATAAATTTATAAAGACTAGTGAGTATCGGGTTGTTTGTAGGGAGGCAATTTTGATTTTTGCAGAAGCTTTTCAATAAAACTAATTCTAACTAGATATATATGTATACATGTATAAATCAGAATTTTATTGCAACTAGATAGAGTTTTTCACAATAGAAAATACTAATAGAAATATATAGATAGATAGAAGACACATAGATAGAGAGAGAGAGATAGGAGGCAGAGAGACAATGCTGCTTGTAGGATGCTTGTGCGTGATGTGGTAGCACATCAGATCCAGAGTGTTGGGATGAAGGTTGGAGCGAAGTTGTAGAGGGAGTGCTTAGTCTGGAGGATGGAAGAGAGTTGTATCTAATTCATAGCGGGAGTTGTTGATTTCAACTAGGGGGCACTAGGCCTTCTTTTATAGTTGAGTTGAGGGGCAAATAGGGCATTTGAGCCCTTAATCTCATGTAACGACTCTTGGGCAATTAGATCCATCGATCAAGAGATTAACGGATCCGATTTGGTCTCAAAATTGCCTCCAACGCGCCTTCATCACACAGAATGAACTTGGGCTTAACCTAGATAGTGGGGTATCTAGGGTCGTCCAAGGAGGCAATTTGATTGCAAAAAATCGGTCTCTTGCTTGAAAATGGAAATCAACTTTCTTTTTAGTCTTTTTAAATATGTAGTCTTTTAGGGTTTTGAAATAACGGCAATGCTAATTTTGTTGGCAACGAAAAATGGCTAACACCTAACTCACTACACTACTACTAAAGTGACAAGTAGAGGTTCTCCCTAAGCTCACTCTAGACACGTGTAGGCCTAGAGTAATTAGGGAGGAGTGAAAAGTACTAGAAACTAGATTATAAAAAGAAATTGCAACAAAATGAAATAGAATTGAAGGCAACTTGATTGATGCAAAAGTGTTTTACATAAAAACCTAGTAGAGGAATGCTTCTACTACTAGAATAAATGCAATAAATAAAGTAAAACACAAATCCTCCAGAAGTGATGGTGAAGAGGGGAAGCTCCTTGCTCCAAGCTTAGTGGCTCCTAGGCTTGAAAAGGGGCTCCTCCTTCTCCTTCCTTGAAAGGCTCCTCCAAGGTGGAAGCTTCCACCTTAACTGTCCTTCTCCAAGGGTGGGCGTGTACCACCCTTAAGCTCTCCTCCAAGGTGGCGTGGACCACCTTCAAGACCTCCTCCAAAGGTCTTCCTTGCTTGGCTTCTCCTTTGGTTGACATGGGCACAAGAGAGAAGGGAAGAGGGGAAGGCACCAAGGGGATAGAGTATGCCCTTAATCTTCTTCTTCTCTCTTGGGCATGAGCTTTAGGTAGAATATGAGAGGTATTTTGCTAGCCAAGGATGGGTTGTAAGGTGGTGGGTGTTGTTCTTTTTATAGGGTAGGATGAGAGGGTTAAGGTGACTCTTGAGATGGATGGCTAAGATGGGAAGATGGGGGTGGTTAGGTGATCCTAGGGCTAAGGGGAGTTGGCGCCACCTAAGGGATGTAAGGGGGTAGTTATGGGTGGCCAAGGGACACCTAAAAGTGGTGCCAACCATGGAGAGGTGCAATGGGTTGGTGCCAACTTCTAGGCTTCTAGAAGAGGGTTGAGGTGGATGGTGGATGTGGGTTGGAGGGTTATGTGTAGGGTGGATATGGGGTTTGAAGTTGGCGCCAAAAAGGGGGGTGGTTAGGGTGGTTTTGGCACCAACATCTAGGTGTCTTTTGGTGGTGATTGAGGGGTGAAGGGTGGTGAAGAAGGTGGCACCAACTTGAGTAGAGGTGGAGCTAGCTAGGTGGACTTGAGTTTATTTAGTAAATGGAGCTAGTTAGGGTTAAGTTATGGTTGATGGATGGCCAAGGAGCTGGATGCTAGGAAAGCTAAACTAATCTAAGCTAGCTTAGCTAGCAGTGGAGTGGAGGAGTAGGCATGTGGAGCTTAGGGTTTGAGGAGAGGAGCTGGATATGAAGAGTATGGAGCTGAATTGGAGTTGGCAGCTACTGAAGGGGTCAACATGGGGCTACTCTAGCTGGCTTAGCTTGCTAGTTCTTTGCTAGCTGCTAAGCCAAGCTAAAGTGAGATGGCTTCTGTTGAATGGAGCTGAGGTAAGCAGGGTCTGGTGCTCCCAGGGATAATTGAGCTAGTTGATACAGCTAAGGTAGTTTAGCTCAACTAAGTTAAGCTAAGCTGAGTCCCCGGGAGCTGGACTTGAGCTTCCTAAGCTGGAATGAATTCATCTTCAGCTGTCTGGAGTTGAGTGGCACTGGATGTAGCTGGACCTAAGCTGGGGTGAACTCCAGTCAACTTAGCTGAGCTAGCTAGAGCTCCCTATGGACTAGTGGGAGTTGAGATGAGCTAGACTCAGCTAAGTTGAGCTGGATCTGAGTTGACCTGAGCTAGGGTGTTCTAAGTTGAGCTCTCTTGAGCTGCCATTCAGCTAAGATGAACTGAATGGAGTTAGGATGAGCTAACCTGAGTCCAAGTGAGTTGGATTCCAGCTGTGGTGAGCTGGATCAAGCTGAGTTCCAACTAGTCTGAGCTTCTTCTTCACCAGTTGCCTTCCTGAGTGCTAGGGTTTTAGGGATCTGTATATCTGTTCATCGCTAACACTCACAAAAACACATTAAAAAGACAAGAAAAATGCAATGCATGCCTATCCTAATTTATAACTAAATGCAACCCCAAAAACCCATTTGCGAAGCAAAACCCTAAGAACTAGGATTGCTTTAATGCAAAAGAATGATGATCAACTGGCATTTATTAGCGCTCGCCGCTCGCTCAAAATGAGCGCCTAATCCTCAGCCGTCCGGTCACGATCGCCTGCACTTCCTTCGCGTCTGATAAAGTGAGTGGTATCGTGCGTTAGCATCGGGTGCTCCTCATCATGCCACGTGGTCATGCCTGCGTGCGCTAATCTCCATCCGACAGGCAATAGTGCCTGCGTGCGACTCTTTCCTGATTTAAGCGTTGCACAGCTCGAACCCACGCACTTCGCTTCCAGCACAAGTGTATGAGCCAACACGCTACACGTGTGTTTTGTTAAGATTTCCTCTTTGCATCTAGTTATTCTTAACTGTTGGATGGTCGGCGTGGATGCATTATGGACTGTTGAATGACCATCCAATGGTTGAGAGTGGGCGAGGGATGGTCTTTAGAGATGGGTCGGTGGTGAGGGGCTATTGTGATGGTGCCATGTGGTGCCATCATGGCCGTCCATCTTCTTTTCTTTGTATCTGGTGATGTAGATCTCCGATCGGGTTGATTTTTGTGTCGTTCTATTGCAATCGTTGATTCAGATCCATCCGTGTGGTTGGATTTTTCATTTGGGGCTTGGATCTTTGTCCTATAGCTCTGTGGCCTCTATTCTTCTTTAGACTGCACAAGAGGCTCTAGTTGTCTGATCGAGACAATTTCGGAAGTGTTGGACTCCTATCGTCATCCTAATTAGATCTATATGGTCTGATCTGTCATCCACGGCTTCGAAACATCTGCGATTAATTTCATCACTCATTTAATGCATAAAATAGCAATATTACCTATGCAGCTAATCAAACTAACCATTGTGCAAATTATGATGCATGTGAATGCATTATTCCGAAGTTATGCTAGAATCTAGCTTAATTCAGGTGATTTAGGTTGCATGATTGTTGTGCAATCAGGCAGAGGTTGAGATGGGAGTGCACCAGGTTGGCGAGACTCGACCATCTGTGCGAGCTGATTTCAAACCTCTGTGATTTCATCTTTGTGCTATTTTGCATAGCTGCATTGGGCTTCTGAATGTCAGCCAGGGTTTGTAGAATCAAATTCATTTGATCTTCCCTTGACAACCCAGATTGGTAATTCGGATTAGGCCTAGGTTGAGTGAGTTGATATGGGCCAGCGCCTATGGTCAAGGTTGGAATTGAGGTCTCGTGTTCTGATTATTTCCCGATCACTCAAAGTTGAGATGATTGCTCCATCCAAGGTTATAGGTGTTAGAGAATGAATCATTCTAGATGGCGTGGAGATCCTTGCAGGTTTAAGGAATTCCAGAGAAGTTAGAGTACGAGGGTTCAGAGTTCCCCCAACTAGAGTAGGCAGATCTAGAGTTTCCTCCGAAATCGAGATCAGACGAGGGTAGATACGAGTCCATCCCCTGGCAAGAGTGGTGGTGAATGTTATGCACAAGCACCCTGCCTGAGGACAGTTGTGCATATGTGCTTTGTTGTGCGGCAGTGGCTCTTTGCAGATGTCGAGCCAATTCGTCCACCTTCTTCTCGATAATAGAGACCTTATCTAGGCGACTGGCCACCAACTCTAGATCGATGGATGCGGATAGGCCTTGAGTCTCGTGCCCCTTGGTGTTTGTTAATGCACAGGTGGTCGTCCGATCGAACACACCCATAGATTCATTGTTTAGGGAGTTCTCGCACATGTTCTCGAGAATCTTCGAAATGATATCTTCATGCTGACCCATGATGTTGCCACCACAGCTTGCATTGAAAAATAGCTTGACATCCTCACGGAGTCCCTGGTAAAAAGACTAGACTTGTTCCCATTTAGAAACTCCGTGATGGGGGCATTTCCGCATGAGATCCAAAAAGTGGTCCCATGCCTCATGAAGTGGTTCTCTTCCATTCTCGTGAAGTGCGTGATCTGGTGCCTTAAAGCATTCGTCTAACCAATTGGGAAGAATTTCTTTAGGAATTCAGATTAGAGTTCCTCCCATGTGTTGATCAGATGGGTCAGAGTCTAGTACCAATGGGCAGCCTTATCCATAAGTGAGAAGGAGAACATCTTCATAAGCAAGATGTCCCGATTCTAAACAGGAGGCCCAAGGTCTGGGCTAGATGTTTTAGATGCTTGATATGCTGGAAGGGATCTTCGGAGTTTAAGCCATGGAATTTGGGGATAACATTAACCAGATTCATCTTAAGTTCAGTATTAGTCCCTCCAGCTGGGATCTACACCCTGGGTTCGATCACCACCGTAGCGGGATTATAATGATATCGCATCTGAGGACACTACGGTGGATGCATGAATGCCTAGAATTGATCATTGAGGTGCTGTAATTGATTTTGAAGATTGAGTTCTTCTTCTTGGTTCACCATGGATGTAGATGATGGAGATCAAGGCTCAGATATGGAAGAGTCAGACGAGATGTTAATTTAGCCGGGCGGTAGCACAAACAAGTGGGTTGAGGCTTGGCCTCGATGAGAATGGACTGCTAATGGAGGCCTTAATGGTGGTCTTAAGGACCTCCTCTCGAACATGCACTAAAGAACCAGATGAGGGACAAAATATGTGATGGACCCAATCAAGGCACCCAAAAATCTTTGGATGACTAAGGAGGTTCGAGGCGGATGATACCTCTAGATCAGAAACTCATTCAACTAAGAATTACTTGGGCAGCCAAGAAGGGAGAGTCCCGTAAAGACCCCTGCATGGTAGAGTGTCCCCACAGGTTACAGGGTTTCCCCCACCTGACCTTCCTTGTCATTGAGAATCCTAGTAGATTGGAATGAGTAAGGTTGACTCCTAAGTCTACCAATTTTAATCCTAAGTATGTGCCTTGAATTTCACATGAAGTTTAGAGTTGATTTTGATTTGTGACATAATTTGGAGGCTAGTTGATGAGTCTATTTTGGCTTTCGAAAATGATTAAAATGATTTGTCGTTGTATTTCTAAGTGGTGGAAAAATCGACTAATCAAGGTGTTGAATTGAAACTAACCACTTGAGAAGAGTGGGTCATATCCACAGGGAGGGAATGGCCTATTTAAACTCGCACCAGTTAAAAATAGATTTTCACGATTAGTTTCGTCAAGAAATTGGATCAAAATCGCTTTTCAATTGAGATAATAATACATTATCATGCTAATATTATAATTATGCAAAATATGAGGGAGATGCCCATAAAATCAACAGAATAAAATATTAATACCTAAAAAAATCCCTTCTCGCTCAATGGCACACAAATGTAAATTTTAATCTCACCTAAAATAGAGGAATGCCTCTCTCTCTTCATCGTGAATGGGGAAGACCACGGCCGGAGGCGTAAAGCTCACCAGACGTCGAGTAGGCCGAGGGCTACTCGGCGACGGTGGCAGCGAGACGTGGTGTGGTCAGAGCTGGTTGCACGGAGGAGAGGAGCGACGGCGGGTGGTGGTGGCTGCAGCTCTGTTACTGCTGAAGCTCGCGAAGATGAGGGGGTCATAAGTGCACTGCGCTTGCGCAGCGCTGGTGGAGAGCTTGATAGGGAGGGGCGAGGCTAGTCGGCGAGGGCTGGTGGTGCACGGCACATTGGGGGCTCGGGGAGTGTCCACACTATTGTTGTGGGAGTGGCGCATCAGCTGCTATTGGACGCGCTCTTAGTGCGTGTGGGATGCGATGGTGCTTTGCTGTTGAGCGCACAAAAGCGTGCTGGAGGGTCACTTGTGCAGCTGCAACTAAGGGTGCACTGGAGGGCGCTATGTGCGCTGCTGCTATGGGTGCGAAGAGCCGCTGTGAGCTTTGCTGCTGTGCGTGCCAAGAGGAAGGAGGCAGAAGCACGCGGTTGTGCGATTGGTGGCCGCACATGGGTGATGTGCGTGGTGGGGCTGCTGGAGGTGATGCGTGCTGCAGCTGTGTGGTGGAGGAGAGAGCTATGCGTGTGGTGAGGTGGTGATGACAATTTGGGTTGTGTATGGTGGAAGAACAACAGGGGAAGAAGAAAATGAATAGTGGTGGCTGCGTTGGGTTTTCAGACGTTTGGGAACATTCCCAGATGTCTTAATCAGCTGGAAAGATGAAGGTGCAGGTGATGCGTGGAGGTAGCGGTGGTGTTGACGGTGCTGGTTGTGTGGTCGTCAGAGATGCACGCGCACGGTGATGCGAGGCTCTGCAAATGACGGTGCGGGCTGTCACCCCACACGTCCATGGTGGCAAAGCTCTCGCTGTGGTAGAGGCTAGCAGTAGTGAGACAGAGGAGCTTAAAGCTATGCACAGTGATGGAGTGAGGGTGGTGGCCTGTCGATGATGGTGCAGTTGGAGTCTTCTTTTATGCTGCAGGAGGAGGCATGCATGCGGACGTTGGTTGAAGAAGAGGTGAGGCGACGAACATTGTGGGGAACAGGGATCCACGATTGTCGCTTGTGCATTATAGCTGGTGCAACTCTCCTGCATGCATCTGTTGGAGATAAATTAAAGGAAAGAAATGAGGGGTTATTTATATGCAAACCCTTACTTTCCATGTTGAAACCAAACAATACGTGTAATGCACCCATAAGCTATTCTAACTTAATTCTAAATGCATTTAATTATGAATGCAATGCATAAATTATGCAATTAAGTTAAAAACATAAACTAATATATTTACATCCTAATACATGCTAAATAAATGTTAAAGATAATTTAATATCTAGGCATTGAAATACCTAAATAGCCCACAAATATGGGCCCATCACTAGTTAACCCACAAGGTGGGTCAACTTCACCTAACCTGCCTTAAAGTTTAGGATGAGTTGGGTAAAGAACCCAAAATCACCTTGAGTGGTTTGGAAACAGGTTATTAGGTCCCAATTTTAGTGATTCAAGTGATTCTTAGAGCCTGCTGATGAGCCCATATTTGTGGGCTAATTAGTTACTTAAACACCTAGACAGTATATTAATATTAACTTATACATAGCATGAATTAAGATGTAAATAATGTAGTTTATACATATTTGCTTGTATGCATTACATTCATTATTTAGCATGCATTAGAATTTAAGTAGGTTATTTATTATTTAGTTTGCATGCATACATTACATGCATTGAATAGTTAGAAATAAGAATTAGTAATTTTGCAAGGTTTTGTATATAAATAATCCACACATGTTTTTATGACATCTTTCTTAATGCAGTAGGAATGGCTCCTCCCCGACAAGCCATTTATGGCTAAATCAGGCAATGAAGGCGGTAGTGAAGGGGAGCAGTGGATGCGGATTTGGCTGACCTTCCTCCATGCTCCATCTTCTTCATCTTCCCCTGTAGCCATAAGAAAGTGGGAGCCACAACTAGGCTCGAGGAGACTCTGCCCTGATGATGAGAGCCTCATCATGAGCCATAACTAGCTCATTTTGACACAATAAAGAAGATAAAAGCTCCTACATAACCTAGAAGAAGGCCTAAATGAAGGAATAAGTGCTCTGAGAAGAAAACATGAAATAAAGGTTAAAACTGTAATTTTACCATTGCAGTACATAAACGGGATTTCTCAGAAGCAAAACATAGGTCAAATGGTCTAAATAAGATAAAAAGTGGGGTGAATCAATCAGAAATGGGTTTATGTGCAATCCAGGAATTAAATGACATTTGGTAACCCTAAAATAGACCTGCTTAAATTAACAAGGTTCCGGTCAGGATAAAAATCAAGTAAACCCTCTAAAAATCTTGAAAAAATATCCTCTATGGCTTAGAACATTCAATTTGGCCTTTGGAACCCAGTTTGACCTAGATTAGGGTCCTAGTTCATCAATTAACTTAAGTTGGGTTTTTACGCAAAATATCTAGTCAACCATGGTCAAACCTAAAATCCAACTTCACCATTGGATTCCTTAGGTCCAAATTAGGTTTGTATCAAAATTTGGACCTAAGGGGAGGTCATCTTGACCTACTTTGCAATTCAGTACACCCAAATCACAATTTGGTCCCTATCTTTTGAAAATCATCGCAGAGAGCCCCCTAACTGCCTCGCCACCTTTGCAATCAGGTCCTTCCGCCATTATTGGAGCAGAATCCTTCTCCGGCGAGGATTAGAGAGGGAATACTCTCTGATTCCTCAGAGATCCCCTCCCAGAAATGGAAGGGAGATTCTCTGAGGAATTCCCTTCCATCTGAGGCCAATCTTGATCCCTGGTGTGAACCCAATCTCTCGTGCGAATGCACGAGAGATGTGGGTATCTACCCACTTTCCTTCTCCGGCGAGCCGTCGGAGACGAAGGCGTGCCCTCCAAGCTCTGAACACATGGCCTGTGCCTATAAAAGAACCCCCAAACCCGGCCGCTCAATTTCAGCTCGACCTGGCCGGGGTTTCACCTCAAATTCGTCTCTTCCTTCCCGGCCAGGGTACCCAGCGAGCTCCGGCGAGCTTTCTTTCCTTTCCTCTTCGCTCTGCCACAAAACCAGTGGCAAAGACTTCTTCCTGATTCTCCTCCGCGTCGCGCAATACCCACGCACGCTGCCTCAGAGCCGTTGTCGCCGCCATCCTCCCCCACTGGGCATCTTCTTCTCCGACGACAGCAGGTACAGCCGTCCGCCTCTCCACCCCCTTCATCCCTGCAGTTAGGTTTAAACTATTCTCCTCTATCCCCTCTTTCATTCCCCTCACCTTATTTCATCAATCGACCCTAGACCGTCGCTGACCACCGTCATCTTCCTCGCCTCCGGCCAACCTCTGGCGAGTCGCCCCCGTCGCTCCACACTTCCGCACGACTCGCCGACCAACTCAGAGGCTCCGCCTCACCTCACCGAGCAACCTCCGCCCATCGACCATCCCTCTATGCCTCCACAACAGCCCCCCAAACACACCCACACCTCCGGTCACAGGACGACCTAGGCACGCACGCCTAGGCCACCCTGCGACCTGCTGCACGTCGCACCACCTTCGTCGTGCCACGGCAAAGGTCCGCAGGTGGTTTGATTAGGCCAATAGGCCGTATTCATGCATGAGAGGATCGGAGCTGCAGCTGCCATTGACAACTGTTGAAGCAGCTTCCAAGCACGCTCAGGCTCCGTGGCTTCAGGATTTCAGCTGCTGTGGAGTGGAGTGAGTTGTGTGCAAGCAGCCAGTTATCCAGTGAAGAGAGTTGAGGCTGCAACTGAGCAGAGCGCAAAGAGCGTTCTGCGAGCGCGCACGAGAGTAGGGCGGGACTAATAGTCCCACATCGGAAATCTACGAGGCGCAGGTGTAGTATAAAGTGAGTTTGTGTTATCTTCTCGTTGCCTCCGAACGCACAGGGGTGAGGTCCCTCACCTAACGCACACTCGCCTCATCCGCAGTTTCACCACGCGGATCTGGCGGGATCCGACCCGACCCTATCTGAGCACACCTCGCGCATCACCCTCACACCGGTGCGCCTGGTCCCGGGTGCGCTACACGACCCGATTACCTGCGGCTCTGGGAGAGCATCCTATGAGTGATTCTTAGAGAGAGAGAGACGCGCGGGTAGAGGGGCAGGGTAGGTTGAGAGTTGAAGAGAAGAAACTTAGCCGCAAGGAAGAAGAAGAGAAGAAGCAGAAAAAGAAGCCTTCGCAGAAGAGAGAAGGAGCAGAAGAAGAAGAAACTCTAAAGAAGAGGCTGAGAAGAAGAAGAAGAAAGGCTGCAGAGAAGAAACAGAAGACCAAGGAAGAAGAAGAAACCTTCGCAGAAAGGAGAAGAGAAGGAGCAGAAGAAGAAGAAACTCTGAAGAAGAGGCTGAGCAAGGCGAAGAAGAAGAAGAAGAAGAAAGGCTGCAGAGAAGAAACAAAAGACCAAGGAAGAAGAAGAAGCCTTCGCAGAAGAGAGAAGAGAAGGAAGAAGAGAGAGACTGCAGAGAAAAAGAAAGGCCAAGACAGAAGACCAAGGAAGAAGAAGAAGACAGAAGGAAGAAAGAAGCAAAGTGAAGGCCGCAGAAGAAAGAAAGCAAGATTAGAAGAAGAAGAATAATCAAAGAAGGGAAAACACTTTTAAGACGTCTGATATTGTGATCAGACGTCCAATTTTACTCTTGCCTGGATTACTTTTTAAATGCATTTGAATTAAACTTTTGAGTAAATTAGAGTGTTCAGTTACATTTGAGATTAGTAGTAAATTCCGATTGCTCCCTGTGTTCGACCTCGAATACTCCGGTTTTCGAGTAATAAAAACTTTTATTTGTTGACAACGCTTGATCACCTATACTACGACACAATAACTATTAAAACCCGATTGAGTCAGTCGCTTCAACACCTGACTCCACCACCATGAAGAGCTTCAAGCTCACCTCCACTCCACCACCGTGCGTCTCTGAGGTCAAGCGCCACCATACTATGGGCCGACAGGATGACAGACCGCTGCACCAATTCGGCGAGCTCGACCATCACCGTGCACGTGTGCCTCTGGGTCATGCAATTATCTTTACTGTGTTAAAACCCTGTCTACAGTCATCCTCATCACCCACACCATCTCCTCATCTTCACCATTGTGTGCCATCCCCTTCGGTTAAGCCATTCGGGAAGGTTCCTGGGCGTCTGAAGACTCGACGGCCCAACACCTTCCACCTTATGAGCAGTCGGCCCTCCATAGACCTTCACCGCGACTATCGCCTCTGGCTCCTCTCAACTTCAGTAGCAGCACACCTGGCCACCATGCGCATCATGCCCACCATCATCCATGCACCACGCCCTTGTGCGTGCCCTCATGTGCCCTTACGCGTGCCATCAATGCCACCCACTGCACACAGCAAACAAGTACACTCCACACACCACTATTCATCTTCTTCCCCATCTCTTCTTCTTCCTTTATTTTTCATCCATCAAAAACAACCCAAACTATCACCCACTACCATCACCACAAACAACACCATCGCCACCAGTTTCTCCTCCACCTTGCATGCAGCCACCTCCAACACTCCGCTTTACCTCTTCGCGCACCACCCTCCTCCCGCACACAACTCCATGCACGCACGTCTAGCACCCATCCTCACTGCGCGTGCCCTCGCACTCTCGTGCAGCAGCCAGCTGCGTGCCATCACCAGACATCACACCACCAGTGCCCATGTGCACCCCAGTTGTGCGTGTGCGCCCCGTTCACCCAACCTCTCCTTCCCTCCAGCACAAGCACGTAGTAGCCGCGTGCCCCCCAACGTCGGCTTCTTCTTCCTCTTGTTCTTCTTTGTCTTCTCCTTTTCCACCAACAGAAGGAACCCAACACCACCACCAGTCCTCCTCCTCGTACCCATCAACTTCGGCCATGAAGCTTCACACTATCACCTTCAACGAACTCATCTCGACCCCCCGAGCACAACCATGCCTTCAACCGCACCGATTAGCCACTGTCTCGCAGGTCGGAAAGCCTCACCACCGGTGCCCACCTTAGCTTCATTCAGCCACCTCCGACCACCAACGTTGACGCTGTCACCGCCTACGTATAGCTCTTAACAACGACAATCTTCCTCGAGCTCCTCGACCCTCGCCATCGGCTCCTCGAACGCATGCACAAGGGCAAGTTTTTGCCTATTTCTTGTTGCATTAGTTATTAAAGTCCATGCCATTACCAAACTTGATTTTTCTCATTTAGTGAATTTTATAAGGCATTTTATTTTGTGAATATGGCCTCCCTCCTTTCTTTAAATGCTTTATCAACATATATGAACACTATGAGCCTCACTTGAGAGGAGTTTTGGCACCGATTCTTCATGACTTTAGTTGTGAACATTGGTTTCTCGATTTCTATAATTTTACTAAGCTAGAGCATCCCTATGGAAACGACTTACTCCATCTGCGAGTGGTTTAATTTAAATTGTGTTGATTGAGAGTTTTCCACCATGTAATATATATAACGATATTATCATTTTATTGTGATCATCTTATTTAAGCGAAAATGTCTCCGTCACCTACTTTTAGGGTTCACTTGATAAGATTAGTTCAACCAAGGCATATGTAACACATAATGTGGGAAATCTACTCTTTTTAAATCAGGCAAGTGTGCTTTCCTGAAACCCTATAATGGAAACCCTACTTTGGCTTTGTTTTCCAAGTCCAATTCTTTCCAAAGTTGGCACCTAGGGCTCAATCAAGAAGGTGAATAACCCCAGGCACCTTAAGTCCCTAATAGGTGCAAGTATCAAGATTGGGATCTCTAATCAAATCAGATCAAATCAAGCAACTCAGATGATTAAATCTATGAAATAAGTGAGTTGATCCTAATTGATTTTCATTTTAATCCTTTGAGAGATGAAGGGCTTAAGAAGAAGGGAATGGAATTACTTGCCCCTGGAGTGGTTGTTATGCGGTTGATCCCATGATTCACCTTGTAAAAAAAAAAATCAAATCAGATAAAGCAAGTTAGAATCAAATCAGAATTGTAATTAGTGAATGAAATCCGTGTTGCTCCTCGACAACAACACCAAAATGTTTCGCTCGAAAATCGTTGTTTTAGGAAGATAACATTGTAGTATAGTGACGAAAATCGTAACACTTAAATTTATAAACTTGAAAACACAAGTGAGTTCGAGGTCGTTCGCAGGGAGCAATTTGAAACAAATCAGTCACTAAGACAATTATCAAAGAGAATAATGCAATTGAAACCAAATGTATAGCAAAATATATTTCAGATGTCTGTTACAAAATATAAAAAGAATAGGTAAAAAATGGTGGTTTGAACCACCAATTTTAACCCTAATGTCTAAAAACAAATCTTGGCAATATCACCTAAAATATTTCAATAGTACCAACAATCAGATATTTTACGTAAAGCTCAATATATCCATAGTAGCACCAGATCAAAACTAACACAAGGCCTCAAACGACAACGATAAGGCTCAGACGCCTTAAGCTCAAGGCCTTAGAGAAGCTAACGCACAGAACAATAAAAGAGAGGCACAAGGGCCTCACAAGGCTAAGTCTTGAGCACGAGGGATGGGGTTTATTGCAGGGAAAATTAGGAGATTTAATATGCGTTCGTTGTAGTACACTCCTAAATCGCGCAACAAAATAGTTAAATTTGTAAACTCAGAATCTAATTGGAGTCCGAGGTCGTTCGCAAGGAGCAAATGTAGAATTCACAAACTAATCTTTATTTATAATAAATGAGCATAGTAAATTCAGCACAATAATAGATATGCAATTAATAAAACTTGAGATTGGTAATCAAATATAATTCAACATATCTCAGAAAGTATACAGACAAAAAGAATAGAAGAAACATAAAAAGTGGTGATTTAGATCACCATTGGGATCCTTCTAATTAAGCATATCTCATATTCAAATTACTCAAATAATCCAATAATATTCTCAATTAGATAACTTAGGTACTTAAATGTTCCAACAGTACCAGCAGAAGCAAAGGCTCAATCAGATGTCACCTATTAGAGCCAAACAACTTAACCTTCACAACACAGCCCCACAGAAGGCAAGGTTCTCAAGGCCTTCTCTTCTTCAAGCCTTTCTCAAGACCAAGGCTTTTCTCTCCATAGTGCACACAAAGGCACTCAGAGGCTAAGTGTAAAGCCTCTCTATCTTCAGCACTCGCCCAAGGACCTCAGAGCAAAACCCTCCCCCCTCCTCTCACAAATACTCTTCCTTCTCTCTCAGATAATTGGGTACATATTCGAGTAAGAATGCGATAATTGGATCCTAAACAGTGGCTTGACTCGCAAGCGTGGATCGTGGGCAAGGCGTGCGTGGCATGTGAGCAGGGGGCCCGACCCTCTAGTGTCTTGGGCAAAAAGCTCAAGGTAGGAATTCAATTTATGTCCAGTGGTGAGTTTGTCTCGCATGATTTGGGACTAAGTGAGGGGGCTTCTTCGCGTAGTAGCAGTAGGTGAAGATGGCTGGATTGCGTGCTGCTGCTGGGCTTCTTCCAATCAATTGGTGTTGCACCTGGATACGTAGATGTAACTCGAGTCACCTGAAAGTGGAATTGGGCCTTGAACTCAATGGAGAACTGCAAAGGACTTCGGAGAAGATGGCGGCGGCAGCGAGCTTCGGTGGGGACCTGAAAACATGCATACGGCCTCTCAGCCCACTTAGATTAGCTGATAAGATTTTCCCAGTGATGGCAAAGGTGATGGTGGTGGTTATTTGGCGTGAGACGATGTGTTGAGGCCTGGCGGAGTCGAGGAAGGTGTCAGCGACAGGTGGTCTTCGATGGGGTGATTGAGTGGATGGAATGTGAAATAGGAAGAGGGGTTTTGGTGGTGGTGTGCTGGCGAAGGTTTTGGAGGAGGTTGTGTGGGGTCTGGTGGTCTATAGCATGAGGATGGCTTCGCCGAAGTGTCACTGGAGCTGAGGAAGACGATGGTAGAGGCAGTGGATGTTTGGTTGAATTGGGGTAGAAAGGGTCCTAATCTAAACTATAGAGAGAGAGAGGGAGATGTAGAACCTAACTACGAATGAAGGGGGAAAGGGAGGTGTTGGCTTTGATTGGCTGCCATTGAAGAGGGTCGAGCCTCTAGTGAAGGAATGGTGAGGAAGACAAGGACCTAGGAGCTCTTGTTGTGGCTAGTGAGGAGCGGAAGAAGGCGAGGAAGATGATCCCGCTGCCTATAGTATGTGGCAGCAGGTGAGGAAGTCAGAGGGAGAGGTGTTGTCGGAGCCGTGATGGAGGTGGCCGGTGAAGGAGAATTGGTGAAGAAATAAGGCCAAACTGCACTAAGGACTACAACTTTGCAAAGGGGATGTTTTTATAGAGCTCAGGGCAAGCTTTAGACAAGGAAACAAGCCTAAATTGGCTTGTGCTTGAAGCAAAAAACACCCACAAATTTCATGGGTTCTCTATGGCTAACTAGTGTGATCTGGCATCCCTAACCACCTTCAGAGGGTTCCTTGTAATGTGAACACCAATCCCACCAAATTTGGTGGGATTTGGCGTTGATTTGGGTAGGATTTGAGGCGGTCAAAAGCTGCTTGGAGGTCGGTTGACCTCCAATGGTGGCAAGGACTTATTTGCAAAGAAGATAAGGAAGTTAGGGACTTATTTGCAAGTATTTTCAAAAGTTAGGGACTTGTCTGAAAGAAACAGAGTTTTAATGGATTGAAATGCAAACTAAGTCAAGATGGACTTTGCTTGTGCCCAAATTTTGGTACAAATATAATTTGGACCCAAGGAATCTGTTGGTGAAGTCGGATTTTAGTTTTGACCAAGTTTAACTAGGAAATTTGCGTAGAAACCTAAATTAGGGTAGAAATCTGATTATGACTATTTAAGGTCAAAATAGGTTCAAATGGTCAAATCAAGGATACCAAACCTCAAGAAATATTTTTCTATGAATTTTTGAAGGTTAGATGAATTTTATTCTGACCAAAACCTCTGTAATTAAGTAGATTTGAAATTAGGGTTTTGGGTGATGTATTGATTCTTTAAATGCGTGAAACTCTATTTCCGTTTGTGTAGACCCTCTTACTAGACTTTAATGCTCATTAGACCTTAGATTAGCCCTTGGTAAACCCCATGGTTACTCTGCTTTCATGATATGATGTTAAAACTATAGAATTAACCCTCATTTAATGTTTTCTTCTCAAACTGGCTTTGTATGGAATTATGGTTCTCAGGCGATTATGTAGGAGCTTTTGTCACTTAATCTTGACTAAATAAAGCTAGTTATGGTTCATGATGGCATTACCATCATACCTCTATACCTAAATTTTGCTAGTCCATAGCAAAATCTTATGGAAAGAACTAGATCTCTAGACCGTGCTTTTAAGTTCAGATGCCTGATTTGTGACATTCTCTAGAAATTAGATCAGAATGCCAACAATAGGCCTAGAGGTACTCAAGTATCAATCAAGATCCTGACTTGACCAGCTTCAGCCTGGGTTTGCTGCGAAGGTTTCTAAGGCCCTCATAAACTAGTCAGAGGTTCGTTGAACCCAGCGGTTAAAGTACCCATGTGTAGAATGTAGCATGTCTAGGTTCAATTTGCCTGTGCATTTTTGTAATAGAGAGATAGAAGGATTTTTCATTTGGAGAGTTTTCTCTCTTTGCTTTTTATTTTTCCCTAAATCTAGCCTCACATTGGCCCAAAATAGGGTATGAATCAGATTCCTTGTCCCTACCATCAATCCTTGAAGGGTTCTTTGATTTCAATGCTTTGAGATAGCACCGCCCATGACAACCCCCAGAACTGGTGGCTTTTGATAGTTCAAGATAGTGCCACCCATGACTCTCTATAGCTAAATTTAGGCCCTAACAATTGACATTTTGGGATAATCCTACCCATGGCACCTGAACTAGTACAAGGTGCTTACATGCCCTCAGTAGGATATTTAGATATCCTAGAAGACAAGCACCGAGGGGGCGATATGTTATTATGCATCTTCGAGGGAAATTTCCCACCTCTTCGCATCAAGAACTCGTCCAATTA
Organism: Thalassia testudinum; assembly: GCA_037157565.1. Lineage (NCBI taxonomy): Eukaryota > Viridiplantae > Streptophyta > Magnoliopsida > Alismatales > Hydrocharitaceae > Thalassia > Thalassia testudinum. Next base: position 3,907,259 of record JAZHRO010000062.1, on the reverse strand, counting down.
ACTTATGTTATTGAGCTGCTCCTAAGCTAGATCTTCAAGATGGCTTTTCATAATAGAATACTTTTTGGCATTATTTTCTTTATTAAGCGCATTGAACCAGACTTAGTGTGTGATTTTGGGTGCTTAGGTTACTAAGTCCCGCAAACCAAAGGGCAGGCAATGGAGATGAATAATCCCTAAGCCTTAGACCTACTACATCAGCCTCACATTTTCCTCAGCCTCTTGAGGACTAATCCAGATCTTAACAAATATGTGAGCATTTAAGCCCTAACACAAATCCATGAGGTCTAAGATCAACACTCATTACTAATCTCCTTGTCTCTATCATTTCAGGATTAAATCTTTATTTTTGATTAGGTCTAGAACTTAACTAAATCCCATAATCATTTGCTATGACTATCATTTCTTTCTTGATTTTTCTCCTTTTTGACATTTGAATTTCCTTCCTTTTCCTTAAGAAATATTTTCAATCAATTCACAAAATTTCCTCCCTTTCTCCATTTTTTTTCCTTTTTCCTTTTTTTATTTTTTATCATTTTTGAATATGTATTTTTTTTGTGAGAACCCCTCAAAGAATTAGATTTCCATATGTTTGCACTTTAACACCCCCCATGCCTAAGTTTTGCAATGTCCTCATTGTAAACTAGGAGGGTATGACGTCAACTTGGTTCAAAGTTTAGAACAGGGTCAAAGGGTGGGTGAACGGATCGGGATGACTGTTGCAAATGATTTCAAGCTTTGATACAAGTACCAAAAGGGCAGTCGACTGTTGATTGCACCACAATCATGGATCCTAATCAACCTAAATAATGTTTGAACCTAGCTTAATTTGTGGATATTGCACTCATATCTTGCATATCATGCATTGCATTAGTTTATTTAGAATAAGATGAGATATCCTGCTATTTAATGGTTTTTATTACTATTTGCAGGTAATAAAGTGATCCAGGATGGAGATAGTGGAATAAAGCAATAAAGGAAGAAGAAGACTGATTCAGATAAGAGTGAGGAGGATAGCCTTATCCCTACCCTTAGAAACCCTAGGATAGCCTTCCCAAACCCAAAACAACCTCCATTAGGACACCTTAGCCTCAAAACCCAAACATGGATAGCACTATCCATGTTCTTATCCACCCTATCCCTCTCCCAAACACTTAGGAACCAAAATCCACCTTAGAAAACCTAAAACCCACTCTCCAGCACCTTTTAGGATGTCCAGACATCTGGCTGGACGTTTGATTTCTGCAGAAAAACAATCTAGGAAGCCAAAACTCATACTGACACATAATTGGACATCCAATTTAATGTCCAAACATCCAATTTTGTAGTATAAGACGTCTGACCACTATCCTGGATGTCTGATACTGCTCTCTGGTTCCTTATTTTGGTGTTAGAACCCCTAGCTTGCCTATTTTGACCTATGAAACCCACCAGACACCCTAGAAAACCTAATTAGAAACCTCCTAAGCCTAGTCCACTATCCATAGCCCTACTTATCCTATCCCTAACCCAATTGAACCATCCCATACCTAATTGGGTGCATCTACAGTTGATTGGGTGCATCTGAGCCCAATTGGATCTACCCAGGATCTAATTGACTCATACCTATTAGGGTTACCCTAGCCTAATCACATGCACACATCCAATTAGACTTGACCTAGACCTAATTAGGTTCACTCCTATCCAATTAAACTTTCCTAAGACTAATTAGGTCCACACCCACTTAATGTAGGTTAACCCAACCTAGATTCACCAAACCCACTACCCTACTCCATGAAAATTACACCTACACATACATACACTTTCCTAAATCCCACTTGCCCATTCCAGCCCTCATTAGTTGGTCACCAACCTAGATCCTACATTGGTGGCACTTGCTATTTTGGGAGCCACCAAAAGTGGTGACCCATTTGAAATGGAGAGGCCTTCCCATAAAAACCAAGGAGAGAAGAGAGCCACGAAATTCATTCACATTTCCACCACTCTCTTCTTCTCTCAACTTGCGACCACACCTCCTCCTCTCCCTCTCAAGGCCATCCTCTTCCTCCAAGGCTCCCTCCACGGACGACTAAAGAAGAAGCTCCTCCAAGGCATCTTCATGAGGGTGGCAAGAAGAAGAAGAGCATAAGGATGCAACACCTTCTCCTTTCTTCTTGTGGGCATGCCCTCTTCTTCCACCATAGAGGATCCATGCCCCCATTTTCTTTTCTTCTTAGACGGCCATAGAGAAGACCCCCCTCAAGTTCTTCTCATGGACGGCCATTGGTAGAGAAAGGGTGCAACACCCTCCTCTCTCCACTTGGGTGAAACACCCATCCTCCTCTCTTTAGTGGATAGCCAAGAAGGTTTCTCCTTAGCCTCTCTTGGTTGATCCCTTTAGTTTAGCTTTATTTCCATGTATCCGTATTTTATAGTGACTTAATTTTTTGATGCATGATGCTCTTGTCTAATGGTTTTATATGCAGGCTATTATCTTCATGGCTTACAACTTTGATGAATGCTTTCATTTCATGTTTCAAAATAAAGATCAAAAACATAAAAAGACAAAAATATTATGTTATATTAGATTTAGGTTAGATTAAGCTGATCCAAATCTTGACTTGTTTTCATGCCTCCCAGAGACGAATGACAGGGACTCAAGTTTTCAAAAGAAATCTATGCGAGTTTCGTTATTATAAATATTTTTGTCAAGGGGATTTCATGACTATACTACGATTTCCGACGATTTCAAAATACGTGATTTCCACGCTTGTTAGCTATTCTAAAGTTGAACTCAAAAGTACAGTAGAATGTTGCTCAAAAGAATGATCAAAAGGGTCTTAGGTTTTTTGGAATGATAGGTTGCCTCCCGTTAAGCACTAAATTCAATCCCTTCAACCGAGCAGAAAGTGGTCAAGGAGAAGGGGTGGTCAAACTAGAGGAGTTTTGAGAACAAACACCTTGATAAGTAGCCTGGTTAGTCCAACCAAGTGCTTGTTCAGATCAATAGGCTGACGATGCAGACCAAACCCAATCAGTCTGGTGGGTTGATGGATATGAATCAATAGATGTGGAGCCCACCAGATACTATGTGGCTCAAAAAGATGTGGAAATAAGAATGTAGGGTTTGGCTGAATCGACTCAGCTTGATCCAAGTAGGGATCCTCAAAAGAAAATGGAGCTGAAGAGGACGTAGGAACCCTACGGGTGACATTAGAGAAGGATAAGAAGTTTGTAACTGTCTGATCAATGTCCGATACATGATCAAAAGATGGAGGAGAATCATATGCAACTTGATCAGAGAGACGTGAGTCAGAATAGAAGTTAATTCCGGTGGCAGGTCGGGGTTGGGATCGGATTTTGGAAGTCTCTATATGTGTATTGGAAGGTGTGGCTACTTTAAGGTCCAAATCATTAGCCTCAGCATCAGAATCGAAGAACGGATCATGGATGCTGAGGTCATAAATTGGCTCGTAATTGTCAGGGAACAACGGTTCTCCGAAATCAGAGTATGATTCGAAATCATCGGAGAATCTGTGAGAATCAGTTTCTAAACTAGATTCCAGATTGGGAATTCCTCCATAGGATAAATCATGATGTGTAGAATCAACAACCTGACTTGGATCTAACCTATTCTCAAATTCCAAGCTAAAAGAGGTGTCCTTATTAGGCATAGGCTCAGGTTCTTGGTTCCTAGGATAGACTCAATCAAATCCCAACTCTTTTAACTCCTTTGTTTCTATATCGTAAATCGGTGTGACTTCCAAAAACTCAATTTGTATCTCAGAGGAGTTTGGAAAGGTGTAATCATCAAACATAGGCCAGAATCATAATTCAGATCTAAAATTTGGTTCTCCTTAAATTGGGCCTTTTGATCATCCCAAATAGGTTCAGATCTAGATTCTAGGTGAAAGGTAGGAATTGGGTCACTAGAATCTGGACATGGTTCTATTGGGATGTCAAAATCACTCTTGAGGATTGCCTTAACAAGATAAGGTTTGGGAATTACATCCTCGAGAGGTTCTAATTCAAGCTTACTACAAATGTTTAAGAAATCAAGGCATGATGGACCAGCTTCATGGCTCTCTAAGGCTGGTTTAGAATCAGGAACACCTGCAACTGGATCCACGCAACCAACATCAAGATCAGGCATGTCAATTTGCACAAAGTTTCAATTTGATCTCATTTGGGTTGGGGGTTGATTGCGTAGCAATCGTAGGTCATAATGAACCTAAATTAGGCTAGAACTTAGCATAAGCTAGTGTAATTCATGCATACATAAGCATTATTTGCATCCTTATTGCTTTCCTTTAGCTATGCATCAAATAATGATATAATGTATTAATTAAGTGCATTATATAAATTGTAGGAAATAAGAAGCTTACAAGTTGGATTTGAAGTTGGATCTGAAGCTGGACTTGAAGCTAGTGCTGCATTAGAGCTGGAGCGGAAGATTAGGATAAAATGTAGTAGAGAAATAATGTAAGGGGTTGGGGTATACTATTCTATTAAGTAGAAGTAAAGCAGTTAAATTATGAAGAACTTAGGTCCAATCCTAGCCCTAGGATAGCCCTAGAAGCTTTCCCAAGCCTTAGCCACCCTTATATTAGGTCACCATAGCCTAGGAAGCCTCAAAACTCTAGTTCCAGCCCTTATCTGGACATCCAGATAGGTTATTGGACGTCCAGGACCCTTAGCCACAACCCGCACACCTTAAACCCATGTCTACAGTGTTATTGGACATCCAGACACTTGGTCAGACGTCCAATTTCTACAAAGTACCCAAGACAGAACCCTGAATCCCTCTTGACTCTGATTGGATGTCCAAACAACAAGTCTGGACTTCTAATTTTTTGAGTATAAGTCTTCTGATACTAATATTGGACGTCTGGAACTATTCTCCAGTTCCTATTTTGGAATTCAAGCCTTGATCTTGAGTTCCTAGGTCCCTAAACCCAATTCCAACCCCTTAGGAACCTAAATTAAGGTACCCTAACCCTTGTACACAACCTCTAAACCTTCCTAAGAACCTAATTAGGTTCTCACTAAGCCCAATTGACTTAGATCATAGTCAATTACCATTGTCTAGTCAATTGGACTCATAGAGTCCAATTGAGTTCAGATCTCAACCCACACAAGTCCAATTGGACTCAGTGATAGCCCAATTGACCTAAGCCAAACCTAATTGAGTTATTTCACTCTCAATTAGGTTCACACTCATTCAATTAAACTTGTGTTAAGTTTAATTGTATTTTCTCCTTAGCAAATTAGGGTTTGTAACCCTAATTTGAGACCTACCCTAACCTGAACCTATTAGGACCTAACCTAGCTCACTTAACCCCCCTAGGTCATGACCACACACACACACACACACACACCCATTCATGCACTCCCACACCACCTAGAGTATTCTAGGTCCTTCCAAAGGTGACGCCACTCTTGGTTGCTAAAATTAACAACCAAGAGACATTCAAATTGTAGATCCACTTTTGGTGGATCTAAGAACTACCCTCTCTCTCCCTTGGATGGCCACACTTGGTGCTCTCTCTAGAGAGTTCCACACTTCTCTAGAGAGGATCCCTTAGGTCTATAAAAAGACCTAAGGGATCACCATTTGCACTGATATAGCCTTCCATCTAGTTTTAGCATATCTCCACCCTCATTCCACCTCCACTCCACGAGCTCCCACCATGGTTCCACCACCTCCACGCCAAGGCTAGAGCACTCCTCCTCTACAACTCCAAGGGTCGGCCTAACCCCCATTGGTCGCCCCTCCTTCTCTCAACCAACTCAAAGGCCATCGGAGCCCACCTCTGAATGCCCTTATTTCTGTTAGCTAAGTAGATATAGTTCTTCATAGATTTACTGCTTTATTACTGCTTAGTAGTGTAGCTCCATATTCTCCCCCAATGATGCATGCATAATCCCCCCATAGATTCATGTATGCAGTCATTTTCTACTAGCGAGTAGTTTATGTTTCAAGCTTTCATGTACCAAGCTTTCCTCTAGTTGTGTTTGGTAACTCTGATGCAATCAATGAAATCATCTTTTTATATATATCTATATCTATGTGTGAAAACCACCATGTGGTTGATTGCAATATCTTTCTCGTGATTAAGTGGCCTGTGCTCATTTTTCATCTTTCTTGCAACTAGCATGTTGGTGCCTAAAAACATTGAAGATCTAACTATTAATGAATTCTCCGTCAATAGCCATCATTTAACTATGACCGTGCGTGCTAAAACCCATACATTTACATTCATTGTCTACTTAACGCATGCGCACATGATAAGGGTTAATCATGCAACTGGCAAAATAGTGATCTGGAGATTAGAAAATGGCATGCGATTTTAAGCAAGTAGAGAGTAAAAGAGATTGAATTCATTTTTCATTTTCATAATGCCTCCCAAAGACGAACGACTGGGACTCCAAGTCTCATTATGTTAGAAATTATTTTTTGACGAGTGGATTTCGTGACTATACTACGACGTTGTTTTCCTTAAACTCACGATTTCCATGCTTGTCAGGGGTCCACAACAACCTTGATCTTCAAACCCAGGAATTGAGAAATCATATTGATCCTCAATGTTGCTCCAAGGTGTCTCATCAATCTTTGAATGTTGACATGGGTGTTTTTGATCGATAGCTTCATACATCATATTCAGTAATTTTCCACATTCCTCCATGAGACCTTGGTGTTTTTCCATAAGTAGGGGATTTGACCAACATTGTAGATACTCATTGCTATGTAATTTCCTTAATTCAATATATTCTAATAAGAGATCATCTCAGGTTGAACCATGTGTCATTTGTGTCAATATCATTTCAATAGGTTCACAATGTAGGTTGTTGTTTTTGAAACATTAACCTAAATTTGCATAGATGGATAAGAGGTTTTGTAATACTCATCATGATGTCTAAGAGCAGCCTCAATCATCTTTTCTTTCATGCTCATTTGGGATTCAGGTTTCCTAAAATTTCTTTCTAAATTATCACATTGCATTTTCAAATCAGATAGTGGACTGAGATGTAGAATCAAATTTAGGTTCAAATTGAATTGATTAGATCAGATCAGAAGTCCCCAAGAAGATCAACTCTAATGATGCCTCTAGGTCAACAACCTAGGGACCTTTCTTATGTATGTGCTATAAAGAATAGATGAGGGACTGGATATGAATTGGACCCAATCAAGGCACCCAAAGATTTTTGGATGACTAAGGTTGTTTCGAGGCGGATGATACCTCTAAATCAAAAATCCACACACTTGAGAAGTACTTAGGCAGCCAGGAAAGGAGAGCCCCACAAAGACCCCTACATTGTAGAGAGTCCCCACGAGTTACAGGGTTTCCCCCACCCAACCTTCCTTGTCACTACGGTTCCAACTAGACCAGAATGTATGAATTGAGACCTTAAGTCTACCAATTTTAGTCCTTCTATGCCTTGGATTTCACTTGATTAGAAGTTGATTTAATTTGTGACCTAATTTGGAGGTTGATTGGCCCATAAAGTAGGCCAACTTTACCTGACCTGCCTTAAAGGATTGAGGATGAAATTTGAGCCAAGACCGAAAAATTCACCCTGAAATGACTCTCAGGTTATTAGGTCCAAAGTTTTAGGGTTCAAGTGAATTTAGAGCCTACTTTTAGGGTTTTCCTTGAAAAGATCTTTTCAAGGAAAACCTAAAAGTAGGCTCTTTTGATCTTTTCAACCGAGGGTTTGGGTAGCACACAAATGCAAGAAGATCAATTTCCTTTAATGCATGCAAGTGTGCACTAAGACTTCAAAACCCTAATGTGGAACCCAAATTGGCTCTATTTCAAGTCCAATTTAATCTCAAATGTAACACCTTCGACTCAAACAAGAAAGTGAGTAGTCCTAGTAGGTACAGGAAATTAGGGTAGGGAATCTCTAATCAAAATCATCTCACTTCAATTAGATATCAAGTTGAGTTCACAAATTACGAAACTTACCTTTAAATGATAATTACTAAGAAAATAAGGCAGATGAATCCTAATTGATTTGTTTCCTTTTTTCTTTCCCATGATTAGGAGGTTGATTTAGGGAAGAAGAGAAGGTTTACCTACCCTTGGAGTGATTGATTGCATGGAAGATCTCTTCGTGATGTACCTCACAAAATCACAAGCAAAGCAGATAGGGCAAGTTAGTGCTCAGATAAATCAAGAAAGATAAGACTAATGGTGAATTATGCGTTGCTTCTCAACAACAGTGCCAAAATGTTGCAGGGCAAATTAAGAGATTTAATATGCGTTTGTTATAGTATAATCCTAAATCGCACAATAAAACACTTAAATTTGTAAACTCAGAATCTAATTGGAGTCCGAGGTCATTTGCAGGGAGTAAATGTGGAATTCACACACTAATCTTCATTCAGAATAAATGAGCATAGTAAATTCAACACAATAACATATATGCAATGAATAAAACTTGTTAGATTGATAATCAAATATAATCCAATGTATCTGAGAAAGTATAGAGATAAAAAAAATAGAAGAAACCAAAAAAGTGGTGATTTAGATCACCATTTGGATCCTTCTAATTAAGCATATCTCATATTCAAATTACTCAAATAATCCAATAGTATTCTCAATCAGATAACTTAGGTACTTAAACGTTCCAATAGTACCAACAGAATCAAAGGCTCAATTAGACATCGCTTATCAGAGCCACATGACTTAACCTTCATAGCATAGCCCCACAGAAGGCAAGGCTCTCAAGGCCTTCTCTTCTTCTTCAAGGCTTTCTCAAGACCAAGGCTTTTCTCTCCACAGCGCACATAAAGGCACTCAGAGGCTAAGTGTAAAGCCTCTCTGTCTTTAGCACGTGCCCAAGAACCTGAGAGCAAAACCCTCCCTGCTCCTCTCACAAATCCTCTTCCTTCTCTCTCAGATAACCGGGTACATATTCAGGTAAGAATGTGGGTAATCAAATCCTAAACAGTGGCCAGACCTACATGCGTGGCATGTGAGTGGGGGACCCGACCCCCTAGTGTCTTGGGTGGAAAGCTCAAGGCAGGAATTCGATTTATGTCCGGTGGCAAGTTTGTCTTGCACGATGTGGGACTAAGTGAGGGGACTTCTTCACGTAGCAGTAGCAGGTGAAGATGGCTGGATTGTGTGTTGTTGCTGGGCTTCTTCCACTCAAATGGTGTTGTAGCTAGATATGCGGATGTAACCCGCATCACTTGGAAGTGGAATTGGGTCTTGAACTCAATGGAGCACTACAAAGGATTTTGAAGAAGACGGTGATGACAGAGAGCTCCGGTGGGGACCTAAAAACATGCATATGGCCTCTTGGTCCACTTAGATTAGCTCATAAGCTTCGTCCAGTGATGGCGATGGTGATGGTGGTGGTTATTTGGCGTGAGACGATGTGTGGAGGTCTAGCGGAGTCGAGGAAGGTGTCGGGGATAGATGGTGTTCGGTGGGGTGATTGAGTGGTTGGAATGTGAGGTAGGAAGAGGAGTTTTGATGGTGGCATGCTGGTAGAGGTTTTGAAGGTGGTCGCGTAGGGTTTGGCGGTCTGTAGTGTGCGGATGGCTTCGTCGGAGCATCACTAGAGCAGAGGAAGACGATGGCAAAGGCAGTGGATGGCCGGTTGAATTGGTGTAGGAAGGGTCCTAATCTAAGCTACAGAGAGAGAGAGGGAGATTTAGAACCTAACTAAGGAAGAAGGGGGCGAGGGAGGCACTGGCTTTGATTGGCCGGTGTCGGAGAGGGTGAAGCTTCCGGTGAATCAACGACGAGGAAGATAGGGACCTGGGAGCTCCTGCTATGGCTTGCGAGGAGCGAAGGCGAGGAATTGTAGCAGTAGGCGAGGAAGACGGAGGGAGAGGAACTGCCAGAGTTGCGATGGAGGTGGCTGGAAAAGGAGATTTGGTGAAGAAATGAGGCCAAACCGTGCTAAGGACTACGACTTTGCAAAGGGGATGTTTTTATAGAGCTCAGGGCAGGCTTTGGATAAGGAAACAAGCCTAAATTGGCTTGTGCTTGAAGCAAAAAACACCCACAAATTTCATGGGTTCTCTAAGGCTAACTGGTGTGATCTGGGATCCCTAACCACCTTTAGAGGATTTCTCGTAATGTAAACACCAATCCCGCCAAATTTGGTGGGATTTGGGGTCGATTTGAGTAGGATTTGAGGTAGTCAAAAGCTGCTTGGAGGTTAGTTGACCTCTAATGGTGGAAAGGGCCTGTTTGAAAAGAATATAAGGAAGTTAGGGACTTATTTGCAATGACTTTCGAAGGTTAGGGGCTTGTCTGAAAGAAATAGAGTTTTAATGGACTGAAATGTAAACTAGGTCAAGATGGACTCTAATTGGGTCAAAATTTTGCTGTAAACCTAATTTGGACCCAAGAAATCTGATGGTCAAGTCAAATTTTAGTTTTTAACAAGTTTTACTGGGCAATTTGTGTAAAAACTCAAATTAGGACAGAAATCTATCTATGACTCTGTTTAAGTTCAAAATAGGTTTAAATGGTTAAATCAAGGATACTAAACCTCAAGAAATATTTTTCTATGAATTTTAGAAGGTTTATATGAATTTATCCTGATCGAACCCTCTGTAATTTAAGTGGGTCTGAAATTAGGATTTTGGGTGCTATATTGATTCTTGAAAAGCGTAAAGCCCTATTTCTATCTATGTGGACTCTCTTATTAGACTTTAATGCTCATTAGACCTTATATTAACCTTTGGAAAATCTCATGGTTACTCTACTTTCATGATATGATGTTAAAACTGTAGAATTTACCCTAATTTAATGTTTTCTTCTCAAACTGACTTTTTATGGAATTATGGCTCAAGCGATTATGTAAGAGCTTTTGTCACTTAATCCTGATTAAATAAAGCTAGTTATGGCTCATGATGGTGTTACCATCAGGGTTGGCATGAGTCACGAGGTGCTACAATGCAAAACCCTCCCTACTCCTCATATTTCTCCTTCTCAGACCAAGTCAGACTCGGGTAATCGGGTAAACGGATCTAGCCCAGACCCACAAGCGTGTTCACAGGATAGGGCACGGGAGCAAGCATGTGTGAAGTGCGTGCGTATGGGAGTGAAAGGGGACCTCACTCCATGCGCTCTAAGGCAAAAAGCTTTCAGCATGTTTGCGTATTATACATTGCATGAGATCTGGAAGTACCCAATGTGGGACTAAAGTCCTTTCCTTCCTTTGCGTGAAGCTCTACGTGAGCTGCAGCAGATGCATCAAGGAATTGAGGCACTTGAGCTATGCCATCGCTCAATTGGAGGGTTGGGGGACTTCAGGGCCTGGAGCTGCGAAGGTTGTAGGTTGCAGTAGGATGTTTGAAGGTCGGAGAAAGGTGAATGACATCGGAGAAGATGGTGGCGATGACGATGCTCCAATCAAACCTAAAACACAAGAATATGGCTTCGCGACCTTGTTAGAGATGCTCAGAATCTTCACCATGTGAAGGCGAGTGTAATGGTGGTGGATTTAGGGTGTAAGATGCTTAGTAGTGGGCTGTTGGTGACGGAGAAGGCGAGCGGAGGAGGTGGTGTTCGATGGACCGGAGGAGTGAGTGAACCTCTCAATTAGTTGAAGGGTTTTGCTCACGTGAGTGAGGGGAAGGTTACGGTGGTGGTGGTTTTGTGGATGATCGAATGTAGTGATTGGACGAAGCTCGCCGGAGCTTTGTGTAAGCACCTCTATTTTGATAAACCAAAATCATGCTTCTTGCAAAACTATTATTTCAAGACTCTCACGGATCAGAGCTTTTCTCATGGATGAAGTTTAGAAGAATGCTGATTTGTGTCTTAGTGTCTTTTATCTTTATTGAGTCTAGAATATTTTTGTAAGGAGCCTCAAAATAAGTCTCAAACGGATTTTTGCGCTTCTTTCTAAAATCAAGCTTTTAGGGATATTGATCGACCAAATTAGATTAATTGATCGATCAATTTAATTGATCTACCAACCAACTTAGTTAATTGATCAAACCAACCCATGTTAGGAAGTTGATTAATACACTCTTGATCGACCAATCTACCTTAATTGATCAACCAATTTGATTTCCTTTTCAGGTCAATTCTCCAGTATAAATAGAGGTCCTAGTTAGCCCTTTTTACATACACTCTTAAGTGGAAAAATCCTCTCAAAAGCAAAGATCTTCTCGTGCTTCTTCAAGTGCTTCTACACTTCGATTTTCACGCCTTCCAAAGCACGTGGATTCATACCTCTACTGAAATTCTAGTTTGACTTTTATTGAGGTTCCATAGTTCTACATTATTTTTTTACATTGTTGTTTTGATTAATGGATCCCAAGTTGTTGGGGAAGACTCATTGTTGTTGTTGTGCTTCTCTTTAGGCTATAAAGAGAAGTGTTTGTAAAGAGGTTGTGCCACCCTCGTTCAGGTGGTACGATAATGGATTGACTAGCCTTGACTAGTCGGGAAAATCTTAACCTGAGAGGCTTAGGTAGTGGTTTTCACTTGGTTTGGGTTTTCACTATAAATCTAGGTGTAATATGTGCTTGATTCTATTGTGAATTTATTTTTTATTCATATTTCTTTTTAAAGCAATACTATTCACCCCTCCCCTCTAGTATACTATTACAATCCACAGGAAACTCTCATTTGGTATCAGAGCTTGGTTGTCCAGAAGATGCAAAATCAACTATTGACACGTATGTAGAGGGATAATCAGTAGTTCAACCTCCATTATTCAATGGAATGAACTACGGTTATTGAAAGACCAGGATGCAGGTTTTCCTAGAGTCAATGGATTTAGAGGTATGGGATGTCATTGCCTCCAAGTACACACGCTTCAAAATTAAGGAGGGAGTGGCAGCAACTCCAGATCAGAAGATAGCAATGCATAATGCAAAAGCCATGAATGCAATCTTCTGCGGGCTTTCTAGAGCAGAATTAAATCATGTCCCTGCTTGCAAGACAACCTACGAGATCTGGGGCATCCTCGAAGTCACCCACAAGGGGACATCTAAGGTAAAAGAAACTAGAGTTAATTTACTAATGCAAAATTATGAGCTTTTCAGGATGAAAAAGGGAGAATCAATCAAAGAGATGTTCATGTGATTCATGGACATCATAAACTCCTTAAGGAATCTAGACCAGGAAATCAAGAATGAAGCCTTGGTGAGAAAGATCCTTCGATCACTCAGTGGTGATTGGGAGACTAAGACTACAGCCATATAAGAGTCAAAAGATCTATCTACTTTAAAACTAGACGATCTTATTTGAAGCCTAATGGCCTACGAGGTTCAACTCCAACACATGAAGGACCATGAAGATGAAAGAGTCAAGAAGATCGTAGCCCTTGAAGCTAATCAGCAATCTGAAGATTCCTCAAGTGAAGATGAAGAGGAAGACATAGCCCTCCTCTCCAAAAAGTTCAGAAAGTTCCTCAAAAATAAGAGTTGGAGAAAGAAGAAAGAAGAATCCAAAGCAGACACCATTATCTACTACAACTACAAGAGAAAAGGACACATTAGGAAAGATTACCCACTTCTCAAGAAGAAATCAGAAAAGAAGAAGAGATTTCCCAGAAAAGTTGGGAAGGAAAAGGCCTTTACAGCAACATGGGATGAATCAGATTCAAGTTTAGAAGAAGAACAAACCTCCGAAGAAGAAGCTCTTCTAGGACTTTTGACTCTAGAAGATGAGGTAACCTCCTTTTCACAAGATGAATTATTAGAAGCATTTTTTGAGATGCTTGGCATAGCTAAATCGCTAAAAGTAGAAAATAAAAAACTTAGCAAAAGCATTAGGGGAAGAAAGAGTGCAAAAAGATATGCTTACTTTACAAAATAAAGAGTTATCTGTTGAAATTGCTTCATTAAAATCACAAATAGACAATCTAAAGGTAGATATAGATAAGCTAAAAGAGAATTCTGCTATTCTCTTAAATGATTTGGCTAAATTTACTAAAGGTAGTAAAAATTTGCATAAACTATTATGAACACAAACCCAGAGCACTACAAAATTTGGGTTAGGTTACATACCTAAAAATGATCATGAAGCATCTAGTTCTAGCCAAAGCAAGAAGAAAGGTAGCTTGCCTAAATAGGCAACATCAGCTATCCATCGTGGACCCAAATAAAAATGGGTACCAAAAGCACTTTTGCAATCCTGTTTTGTAGGTCAAGTAGACTATAAAAGGTGGACATATCAAGAAACAAAGGGAAATCTGAAGCCACTCTATAGATCAATCAAACCAAGACCTCACAAACGCAAACCAATGACAGGATCGAGAAGAAACAAGGTGGATCATGGACAACAGATGTTCCAAGCATATGACCGGAGAGGAAGACCTATCCCTACAACTCCACTGCCAGGAAGGTGGTGCGGTCACATTTGGGAACAACCAAAAGGGCCGTACTATTGGTACTGGCCAAGTTGGTAACTCCTCCACATCTTTTGATAATATACATTTAGTTAGTGGATTAAAACACAATCTTCTTAGTGTAAGTCAAATATGTGATCAAGGATATAAAATCACTTTCACATCAAATGGTTTTAAAATAAAGGATAAGGAAATAAAACGAACTCTCCTTAAAGGAAACAAACATAAAGATATCTATACTATCAACTTCGACAAATGTGACAATCTTGAATGTCTTGTTGCATTTGACGAAGAGGCAATACTTTGGCACAGACGACTAGGTCATGTTCACATGAGAAACATCCATAAACTTATGAAACATAAGCTTGTCAAAGGTCTACCAAAGATCAACTTCAAGAAAAACAAAGTTTGCGATTCTTGTCAAGTTGTCAAACAAACCAAAAACCATTTTAAACCAAAAAGGATGGTTAGCACCTCTCAACCCCTGGAGCTACTTCACTTAGACTTATTCGGACCAACCAAATCCGAAAGCTTAAGCAAGTGTAAATATTGTTTAGTCATAATCGATTATTTCTCTAGATTTACCTGGGTATCATTCTTAAAAAGTAAGGATCTAACTATTGATATCTTTAGTAAGCTTGTAAGAAGACTATAGAATGAAAAAGGATCTGAAGTGATTAGGAGTAGAAGTGATCATGACAGAGAATTTGAGAACGAATCTTTTTCTTATTTCTATGATCAATATAGGATAAAACATGAATTTGCTTTCCCTAGAGCCACAGCTTAGAATGGTGTAGTTGAAAGGAAAAATAGAATCCTGCAAGAGTGTGCCCATACAATGCTGTGCGAGTCAAAGCTGCCTCAATATTTTTGGGTAGAGGTTGTAAACATAGCGTGCTACATCCAAAATAGATCCCTGATTAGACCAATCCTAAACAAAACACCTTTTGAACTCTATCATGGAAGAACACCTAGAATTTCCTACTTCAAGATATTTGGTTGTAGATGTTTTATACTTAACACAAAAGATAATCTTGATAAATTTGATGCTAAGAGCTCAGAAGGAATCCTCGTAGGTTATTCAACCAGAAGTAAATCATATAGAGTTTTTAACAAAAGGAATTCTAGGAAACTATGCATGTATCATGCAATGAAACACCAGCTCACCCTCAATCTTCTGTAAATGATGATGATGACCTAATAGATGACCTGTCAAACATACTAGAAGAGAACATTTTGGATGAACTACCCAAAGATATGTCCTAGATAAATGATCATCCAAAGAAATTGGTGATAGGAGAACTATCCAAAGGAGTACAGGCCAGATCTTCCATCAACGCTTTAACTTTCACAGCCTTTGTTTCTTAGTTAGAACCTAAAAATGTTAAGGAAGCCTTTTCTGACAATTGTTGGATTATTGAAATGGAAGATGAACTGAATCAATTCAAAAGAAATCAAGTATGGGAACTTGTTCCAAAACTAGACTCTCAGACCATTATAGGATCCAAATGGGTCTTTAGGAATAAACTTAATGAATCACGAGAAGTAGTAAGAAATAAAATTAGACTTGTGGCCCTAGGGTAAAATCAAGAAGAAGGAATAGATTTTGATGAAACATATGCACCTGTAGCTCACCTAGAATCCATTAGAATGCTGCTAGCCTTTTCCTCCCATATGGAATTTAAACTTTTCAGATGGACGTCAAAAACACCTTTCTAAACAGATTTATCACGGAGGAAGTCTACGTGATGGGAACACCATCATAAGACCTAACTAGACACTTTTAGTCAGGATTGAAAGATAAATGCTCCTACATAACCATTTGAGGGTTATAACATCATATCATTCTGTTTTGAGAAGAGAATAGGAAACTAGGGTTAATTATGCAATTTTAACAGCATATCATGAACACAGAATAACCATAGGATTTTTCAAGGTAAACTGAAGATCAAATGAGCATTAAAGACTAATAAGTGGGTCCATGTAGACAAAAATGGGATTTCACGCATTTCGAGAATCGAAACAACACCCAAAACCCTAATTTCAGACTCGCTTAAATTAAAGTGGTTCCAATCAGGATAAAAATCATCTAAACCTCCTAAAATTCATAGGAAAATATTATGAATGGTTTGGTATCTTTTTTTTGACCATCTGAACCCATTTTGACCTTGAACAGAGTTGCAAATGAAATTATGCCTTAATTTGGGTTTCTACACAAATTATCTTATTCAACTTGGTCAAAACTCAAATCCAACTTCACTATCAGATTCCTTGGGCCCAAATTTGGTTTATACCAAAATTTAGGCCCAATCAGAGTCCATCTTGACCTATCTTGCATTTTAGTCCATTTAAACTCTATTTTTCACACCTAAGCCCCTAGCTTTTGAAATATTTACATTTAGCCCCTAACTTCTCATCATTTTCTTTAAAACGGTCCCAATCGCCATTAACAGTGTGAACCCAAGATGACCAACCTTCAATCTGGGATTTCTCCCTGAATTCTCGACCAAATATTTCCAAAATCGGAAGGGATGATCTTAAGGAAGTCCCCAATCATCTAAATCACATCTTGGACCATGATTTGGACCGTAGAGCTCAGGCGAACTCCACGATTTCAGGGATGTTAGCTTTTCGAGCTTCTTTCCTTGCTTAAAGCTTGCCCCAAGGCCTTTAAAAGGTTCCCCTTCGCAAGGTAGTGCTCCTTAGCGAGTTTTTGGCCTAGAAATCTTCTTCAACCTCAGGCCTGCTCCAAGCTCACTCCGACGATCTCCTTCCTCCGACTTCCTCGCTTGCTGCCACATACTATAGGCAGCAGGAACCTCTTCCTCTCCATCGTCCACACCTCTCCATACCTACGAGAGGCTTCCTCCTCCTTCAGATGTCACAGTCCCTCTCTTCGGAGACTCCTTCATCTCCTGCGCCAGCCAATCATAGCCGGTGCCATATCTGCTTCCTCTTGGTCCGCAGCTATCCCTATTCTCTTCCTCTTGCCTCCCTATATCTTCCTGTGCCCTTAGACCATAGGATCAAACACAATCACACCTACAACACATTTGTCTTCCTCCACTCCGGCCAAGCCTTCGGTAAGGCCGCCTGCATGCTACAGACCCACCAACCACAATGCCATCACCTCCACCACCTTTGTCTCATCGCCCTCTTCAAAAACCCTCAACAAATTTTGCTTTCCACCAACTAAAACTCCTTCCCGAACACCACCTTCTCCATTCTCCTTCTCCATCATCGTCAGAGCTCCACCACCCACCCAACTCCTTCAAACCACCACCAGCACACTCACTGCTTCACGGCGAAGCTTTTGAGCTATTTTGACATGGTTGCAAGGTTGTATTCATGATTTCAGGTTCTTCTCTGGAAAACTATCACCGCCACATCCTTCTTCGACTCCGTCCACCATCTCCCAATTGCATTCCTCAATGCTTCCACGCCCAGGTGTTGTGAAACATCTCCAGGGCGTCATCCTAGGGCTTCAATTGGGACGTGAAGCCACAACAACTACATCAATTTGGCAAAAAGTGACCTACAGTTGCGCAAGATGAAGACTTTGTGGGATAGTCGCACATCGTTGAGAGTTGACCTTGCTGCAGCATATAAGAGATTTTTGTGCCTCATCTCTGTTGCCTCAGTAAGCATGGGGTGAGGTTCCTCCTTGCACATGTGTACACACGCACTCGCTCGCCATACACGCCAGCGGGTCTAGACTGATCCGTTTACCTGGCCACCCATGTCTGGTATGTTTTGAGTTGGGAAAAGAGAAAAGTGAATCTTAGAGGGAGGAGGGTAGGTTTTGCTTTGCCTTGGGATTCATGTCCTCTCTCCTCTCTCGACACTTAGTAAAACTTTGAAGAGGCCCTTGAGGCTCTGTTCGGTTACTACTATGCTTCTTCTGAGGCTCTTGAGAGAGAGAGCCTTGAGCTCTTGCGAGGCCCTTTGAGCCTCTTCTGATAAGGCATCTGGAAGCTTGCCCTATTGTCTGAGATTGATTCTGCTGGTTACTATGGGAATATTTGAATACTTGATTGACGTGGCTTAATTGTTGTGGTTCATTGTTCATTTATTTGAGTATTTGTGAGCTTAAACTTAAGGGTTAATTTGATGATTCAAATCATCATTATAACCCGATCTTTTTGCATTGTTCCTTTAGTTCTTATTGAAATATTATTTTGAGCATCTTATTGATTTCAATTGCATATTCTTTTGATAAATTGTGATTGGTGAATTAAATTGCACAATTGCTTCCTGCGAACGACCTCAGACTCCTTTTGAATATGAGTTTTACAAATCTAAGTGTTTTGCATTTTCGTTGACTATACTACATGTGCATTTCCTATATATCGACGATTTCGCCTTAAACATTTTGGCATCGTTGCCGGGGAGCAAAGCGTAGTTTCATTTTGCTAATTACAATTCTAATTTGATTCTAACTTATTCTATCTGATTTGTTGTGGTTGTGCGAGGTACACGGGAGAAGATCAGCTGCATGACAATCACTCCAGGGCAGGTAATCTTATTTCCTTCTTCTTAAGCCCCTATTTCTAGAAGGAATTAAAAAGAAGAATCAATTAGGATCAACTCGCATTCTTTCTTAGACTTAATCACTTGAGTTGCCTAATTTGATTTATTTAGACATCCCCATCCAGATTTCTACACCTATTAGGAACTTAAGGTGCCTAGGGCTATTCACCTTCTTGATTGAACACTAGGTGCCAAATTGGGAAAGAATTGGACCTGGAAAAGAGCCAAATTAGGGTTTCTACTTTAAGGTTTGAGGAAAACACACTTGTCTGAATTAAAAGAAAATTTATTTTTTGCATTGTGTGTCACCCAAGCCTTGATTGAATTGATCTAAGCAAGATGACCCTAAAAGAAGGTTCCAACATTCACTTGAATCCTTAAAACTTGGGACTTAATAATTTGCTTGTAAACCACTCAGGGTGATTTTGGGTTCATTACCGAACTCATCCTAAACTTTAGGGCAGGTAGGGTGAAGTTGACCCACCTTGTGGGTTAACCAACCTTTAAATTAGGTCACAAACCACAAATCAATTCTAAAGTTAATGTGAAATTCATAGCACCATAATTTAGGATTTAAATTGGTAGACTTAAGGGGTCAAGTTACTCATTTCGGTCTATTTAGATTCTCAGTGACAAGGAAGGTCGGGTGGGGGAAACCCTGTAACCTGTGGGGACGCTCTACCGTGTAGGGGTCTTTGTGGAGCTCTCTCTTCCTGGTTGCCCAAGTATTTCTCGAGTGAGTGACTTTCTGATCATGAGGTATCATCCGCCTCAAACCTCCTTAGTCATCCAAAGATTTTTTGGGTGTCTTGATCGGGTCCATTACACATTCTATTCCTCATCCGGCTCAATAGTTCATGTTTGGGAGGAGGTCTTTAAGACCACCCTTGTGACCTCCATTAGCAGTTCATTCTCATCGAGGCCAATCCTCGACTCACTTGTTTGTGCTACCATCTAACTAGATTGATATCTCTTCCAACTCTTCTGCTTCTGAGCCCAGATCTCCTTCAACCCAATATGCTCTATGCTATCCCCAAATTCCATGGGCTAAATTCCAAAGATCCTTTCCAGCACATCTAGCAATTGAAACATCTGGCCTAGACCTTCAGGCCACCTGTTCAGAATCATGCTATCTTACTCATGAAAATGTTCTCCTTCTCCCTCATGGATAAGGCTGCCCACTGGTATCAAACTCTGACCTGTCTGATCAACACTTGGGCTGAACACCAATCTGAATTCCTGAGGAAATTTTTCCTGGTTGGTCAGACGAATGCTTTGAGGCACCAGATCACACACTTTATGCAAAATTCGGTAGAACCACTTCATGATGCATGGGATCACTTTCTGGATCTCATGCGAAAATGCCCCCATTACAGAGTTCCTAAATGGGAACAGGTCCAATCCTTTTACCAGGGACTTCGTGAGGATATCAGACTATTTGTCAATGCAACCTATGGTGGCAACATCATGGGTCAACGTGAAGATACTGTTTGAGAGATTCTCGAGAATATGTGCGAGAGATCTAAGTAATGAATCTGTGGGTATGTTCAACCGGACAACTACCCGTGCATTGACAAACATGCGGGGGGCACATGAGACTCAAGGCCTATCCGCATCCTCTGATCTGGAATTGATGGCCAGTCGCTTGGACAAGGTCTCTATTATTGAGAAGAAGGTTGACGAATTGACTCAACATCTACAGAGAGCCACCTCAGTATAGCAGAGTGCATATGCGCAACCTCCTTTCGGTAGGGTGGCTGTGCATAACATTTATCACCACTGACACCATGGGATGGACTTCTATCCACCCTCATCTGATCTTGGTTTCAAAGGAAACTCTGGAACTACCTGCTCTAGTTGGGGGAAGTCTGAACCCTCGAACTCTGACTTCTCTGGAGCTCCTTAGACCTGCGAGGATCTCCATGCCATCCAGAGTGATCCATTCTCAAAGACCTATAACTCTGGATGGTGTAATCATCCCAACTTCGTGTGGTCAGGTAGTATTCAAATCTGAGATCTCAATTCCAGCCCCGATCATAGGCTCCACGCCCATATCATCCTGCTCAGCCTAGGCCCAATCAGAATTATTAATCCGAGCCATCAAGGGAAGATCAAATGACTTTGATTCGATAAACCCTAGCTATCATTCAAAAGGCCAATGTGGTTATGCAAAAATAGCACAAAGACGATCATAGAGGTTTGCAATCATCTTGCATAGATGGCGAATTCTCACCAGCATGGTGCACTTCCATCTCAGCCTCTACCAAATCCTAATAACATGTCAAACCAGAGGGTGTTATGAACCCAAATCAGGGCCAAGCTCACTATGTTTATCAGACCCCTTCTGCTCCATCACCCGACGAGATGGAGGCTTCAACATCATACTCAAGATATCAGCAGCAACCACCTATTTTGCCTACTCTGAACCAAAACCAGGCGGAACTTAACTCTGTTACCACCTGTAGTGGCAAGTCGACTTAGGATCCACCTTATCCAAGCCACTCTCAGCCTGGTAGTTCAGAGCCTAACCTTAGGTTGGTTATCCAAGACACCCTTATCCCAGATCTAGAACTTGAACTAATTCTAGAGGAACCTATAGAGGTTCCATTTCCTAAGGCCTTGACCAAGGGAAAGAGGAAACCCAAACCTGTGGCATTAGAGGAAGATCTGGTCAAGCTCTTTGAGCAAGTCCAGATAAACATCCCCTTGATGGATGCAACCCGCCACATACTGGCTTACGTGAGATTTATGAAAGATCTATGTACATTAAAGCGTAAGCTGCGAAACAAAGATGGGAGTCTAATCGTATTGTTTGAGCAAGTCAGCTTGATCATCTTGCGCAAACTCCCGCAAAAAGCAAAAGATCCCGCCACCCCTTTGATCTCCTACAAAATTGATGATCTAGAATTCGATCGAGCATTGTTGGATTTAGGAGCCTCCATAAACTTGATACCTACATCCTTACTAGACCATTTCTAGGAAACTGAGCTCAAATCGATCGAGGTGACTTTGCAGTTAGCAGACCAATCGATTAAGTCACCTAGAGGAATTCTTGAGGATGTTCTGGTTCAGATTCGTGATTTCTACTTTCCAGTGGACTTTATCGTATTAGATATGGATACTCCTGAGAATCTGAAGAATATACTAATTATTTTAGGAAGACCATTCCTAGCCACAACTAGGGAAATATAAATTGCGAAGAGGGCCAGATCGAATTAAAATTCGGGAATAAAACATTGAAGATTGATATATTCAAGGCCCAGAAAGGAATTAACTGTGGGGCAATTGAGCAAGTTTGCAACATCGGTTTTGTATTGAGGACCCACTACTAGAAGAAAACCAAATTATCCCTGATCCTCAATCCCAAGCAGATCATGCCCCACAAATAGATGAGCCTAGAGCTGATCCAGATTCACCCACAGCTCCTGCCTTATCGTCTGAGGCCCATCTTGAACCTCCTTCTGCTATTGATAACCCAATTATGGAGTTGAAACCTCTTCCCGATCATCTGAAATAATTCTTCTTGGGTTCTAATCAAACATTTCCTGTGATCAACAATTCTCGACTCACATCTGATCAGGAAACAAAGCTGATTTCTATCCTCCAACAACATCAGAGAGCCATTGGATGGACTCTTGATGATCTGACTGTTATCAGTCCCTCTTATTATACACATTGTATCTACACTGAGGAGGGATCACGACCGTCCTGAGAGATGCAGAGAAGACTCAATCCAAATCTGCAGGAGGTTGTGAAAAAGGAGATCATCAAGTGGTTAGATGTTGGGATCATCTACCCAATCTCTGACAGCTGTTGGGTGAGCCCGATCCAGGTTGTGCCTAAAAAGGTAGGGCTTACCGTTATCACAATTAAATCTGGAGAGACCATCTCGACTCGCATCACAAATTCGTGGAGAGTTTGCATTGATTACCAAAGACTGAATGCCTCCATGAAGAAAGATCATTTCCTACTGCCATTTATTGATCAGATTCTCGAGAAATTGGCAGGAAATCGATTCTTCTGTTTCTTGGATGGTTACTCTGGATATAATCAGGTGTCACTTCATCCAAATGATCAGGAAAAGACCACCTTTACCTGCCTTTACGGTACATACATGTTCCGTAGAATGCCTTTTGGGCTATGCAATGCACCCACCACCTTTTAGCGATGCATGGTAGCCATATTCTCTGACATGGTAGGTAAATACCTTGAAGTCTTCATGGATGACTTCTCGATATTTGGTGAATCTTTTGATGAGTGCTTCCCGCATCTAGTCCAAATCCTCAAAAGATGCATTAATGTGAGCCTAGTGCTCTCCTGGGAAAAGAGCCACTTTATGGTTCCAAAAGGCATCATCCCGAGGCATCTTATTTCTGAGAGAGGTATTCAAGTCGACCAAGCCAAGGTGAATTTGATTTCCAAACTTCCTGTGCCTAACTTGATTAAAGATATCAAATCATTCTTGGGGCATGTGGGTTTTTATCATTGATTTATATATGATTTTTCCAAGATTGCGCGCCCCTTGACGAACCTCCTCTCAAAGGACATGCCTTTCAAGATGACGAGTGAGTGCATTCATGAATTTGAGATCTTGCGTGACTAAGTCACCCAAGCACCAATCCTACAATCCCTTGACTGGTCTCAACCCTTTGAGATCATGTGTAATGCATTTGACTTCACAATGGGAGTGGTGTTAGGGTAGAAAATTGATGAGAAACCTGTTGTCATATATTATGCCAGCAAGACATTAGACGAGGCTCAGCATAACTACACAATTACAGAGAAAGAGCTGCTGGCTGTCGTATTTGGCCTGGAAAAATTCAGATCATACCTCCTAGGTTCCCATGTCATTATATACTCAGATCACATTGCAGTGAGGCACTTACTCATGAAGAAGGATGCGAAACCTAAATTAATCCAATGGATCTTGCTGCTGCAAGATTTCAATCTTGAAATTCTCAACAAGGCGGGAAAGAAAAACGTGGTAGCTGACCATTTGTCTCATCTTCCTTCTTTGGTCATTTACCCGTCTAGACCTATTACCGAGCATTTTCCGGATGAACATCTGTTGGCCATTAACGGACTTCCCTAGTTTGCTGACATGGTAAACTACTTGGTTACTGGTAAAGTCCTGCCAGATTGGTCGATTTCCAGGTGGGATGAGTTGATTTCTGATGCCAAGTACCACATTTGGGAAGAACCACATCTTTTCCATATTGGCAATGATCAGGTTATCCGACGATGCATTCCTGACAACGAGGTCAATAACGTCATCTCATTCTGTCATGACCAAGCCTACGGTGGCCATTTCTCTAGTCAGAAAACCACAATAAAGATCGTCTAGTGTGAGTTCTTCTGGCCTACAATGTTCAAAGATGCATAAACTTATTGTAAGGATGTGCTCGTTCTGCCCTTGAATCCGATCACTGTGTGTGAAATCTTTGAAATCTAGGGACTTGATTTCATGAGACCCTTTCCAGGATCTAATGGCTTCAAATACATCTTACTCACTGTTGATTACATCTCTAGATGAATCAAAGACATCCCCACCAGAACAAGTGACCATAAAGTTGTTCTTCGATTCATCCAGGAGAACATCTTTTCCCAATTCGGGGTTCTAAAAGCCATCATTAGCAATGGCGGGTCTCATTTCGCTAATGTGCACTTCCAATCCCTGATGAAAAAGTATGGGGTGTCGCATCGTATCTCAACCCCTTACCACCTCCAGACTAATGGATTGGTTGAGCTGTCAAAT
Source organism: Thalassia testudinum (assembly GCA_037157565.1). NCBI lineage: Eukaryota > Viridiplantae > Streptophyta > Magnoliopsida > Alismatales > Hydrocharitaceae > Thalassia > Thalassia testudinum. The sequence goes on along the minus strand of JAZHRO010000062.1, from coordinate 3,882,658 downwards.
TGGGAGATCAAGAAGATCCTTCAGGTCACTATTCGGCCCGATAGGAAGGATTGGTCTACCTGCCTTCCGGAAGCCTTGTGGGCCTATAGGACCACCCATAAGACCCAGTTAGGCATGTCTCCCTTTCGACTCATGTATGGGAAGGCATGTCACCTCCCTGTGGAAATGAAGCATAAAGCCTACTAAGTAGTACGGAAGTGCAATCTAGATCTTGTGAAGGCTGGAATTAATTGTCGGTTGCAATTGAGTGAGATCGAGGAACTACGCAATGATGCGTATGATAACTTGCGAATCTACAAAGAGTGGGTGAAAGCCTTCCATGATAGGTACATTTCAAGAAAATCCTTCCATCTTGGTCAGAAAGTACTACTCTTTTATGCCAAACTCAAGCTCTTCCCACGCAAACTCAAATCTAAATGGATTGGACCATTTCTGGTGAGACAAGTATTTAGACATGGAGCTGTCAAAATCAGTGAACTTAGCCTTGATTCTGAACCTTCTGTTGTGAATGGTCAAAGACTCAAACTTGGCTGCTGTATATTTTGATCTCCATTCTCCCTGAGCTTCATTGTGCCCAACTGATGGTGTTACACTTAGTGCTTAACGGGAGGCAACCTGTCATCTTTGAAAAACCTGAAACCTTCCTGACATATCTCCTTGCTAAATTCATATTGTACTTTAGGGTTTGTCCATTAGAATAGTCGACTCCACCTTTTATACTTGTATCAGAGCTAGAAATCGTCTGCAATAGTCATTCTGATTCATTTACCACCCACCTGTTCTAATGTATGATCTGAATTGAACTCGAACCCACCTAATTTACAATGAGGACATTGCAAATCTTAGGCATGGGGGGGTATTAAAGTGCAAAATGTTGTGAAATCAATGCATCGAAGGATTTCATCAAAAAGAAAAAACATAGAGAGAGGAGGAAAGAGGAAAGGAGATCTCATTTTGAATTGAATGAAAAAAGAGAAGGGAAGGAAAAGAAAAGAAGAGAAAAAAAGGGAGCAAACAAAAGAAAATGAATTAGTCCCTTGAAAGTTAATATAGAACTTACCTAACTACTAGGTTGGATCGGATGATGAATTAAGACTTGGAAGGCTAAAACTTAGGGAATTAGTGGCGGATACTAACCTTAGGTCTCTTGGATCTATTCAAAGGTTTAAACACTCAAGTATTTGTTAAGATCTGGATTAATCCTCAAGAGGTTGAGGAAAGTGCATGGCTGATGTAATAGGTCCAAGCCTTAGGGAGTATTCAGCCCCGTTGCTTGCCCTTTGCTTTGCGAGGCATGGTAACCTAAGCACCTAAAATCACACACTAAGTCTGGTTTAGTGCACTTAACAAAGAAAAATCTACCAAAAGTGTTTTGTTCTGAAAAGCCATCTTGAAGATCTATCTTAAGAGTGGCTCGACAACACAAGTTGATTGGATGAGTTCCTGACACGGAGAGGTGGGAAATTCCCTTCGAAGATGATTAATAACATGTCATCTCCTCTGTGATTGTCTCCTAGGATATCTAAATATCCAACCAGGGGCATGTAAGCACCATGTGCTGGTTCAGGTGCCATGGGCAGGATTATCCCGAAATGTCGCTTGCCAAGGCCTAAATTTAGCTACAAAATGCCATGGGCAGCACTATCTTGAAGTGTCGAAAGCTAGGGTTCTGGGGGTTTCCATGGGTAGTGCTATCCCAAAGCATCGAAAGCTAGGGACCCTTTGAGAATTGATGGTGGGGACAAGGAATCTGATACAAATCGTGCTTTGGGCCCATTCAAGGTTGGATTTAAAGAAAAATAAAAAGAAAAGAGAGAAAAATCTCCAAATGAAAAAAAAATCCTTCTCTATCTCTTTCTTACAAAAATGCACTGGCAAACTGAACCTAGACATGCTACGTCTATGCACAGGTGCTTTAACTGCTAGGGTTAACAAACCTCTAGGTAGTTTCTACAGGCCTTAGAAACCTTCAAGGTAGACCCTGGCTAAAGCTGGTCAGGTCTGAATCTTGGCTAATACTGAGTACCTTTAGGCCTACTGTTGATATTTTGATCTGATTTCTAGAGATGCAGCTTAGTAAGGCACCCTGACGGTTACATCCAACCTAGAGACCTGGGTTGATCCATAGAATGTTTTGCTAAGGGACTAGCAAAAGGTAGACATGGGGGTATGATGGGAACACCATCATAGGCCCTAACTAGCCTCTTTTAGTAAGGTTTAAACGATAAATGCTCCTACATAACCATTTGAGAGTGATAACTCCACTTCAGGTTGTTTTGAGAAGAGAACAAGAAACTAGAGTTAATTCTGTAATTTTAACAAAATATCATGAACTCAAAATAACCAAGGGGTTTGCTAGGGGTGAATTAAAGGTCAAATAAGCATTAAGTCTAATAAGTGGGTCCATGTAGACAGAAATAGGTCTTCACACATTTCAATAATTAATAGTAACCCAAAATCTTAATTTCAGATCCGCTTAAATTACTGAGGTTTTGGTCAGGATAAAATTCATCTAAACCTTCTAAAATTCATATAAAAATATTTCATAAGGTTTGTGAACCTTGATTTGACCATCCGAACCTATTTTGATCTTAAGCAAAGTCACAGACACAATTCTATCTTAATTTGGATTTCTATGCAAATTACCCAGTCAAACTTGGTCAAAACTGAAATCTGACTTCGCCATCAGATTCCTTGTGTCTAAATTAAGTTTGTACCAAAATTTTGGCTCAATCAGAGTTCATCTCAACCTAGTTTGCATTTTGGTCCAATCTAACTCTTTCTTTCACATTCATGCCCCTAACTTTTGAAATATTTACAAATAACCCCATAACTTCTCTTCATTTTCTTCAAATGGGTCCCTACCACCATGGTAGGTGTGAACCCATAGATCTGAGCTTTCAATCAAGGATTTCTCCCTGATTGCTTGGCCAATCCCTTCCAAAATTGGAAGGGAAGATCTTGAGGAAGTCCTGAATCATCTAAACCTTGATTTTGATCCCAAATCCCCTCATGAAGCACGTGTGAATCCTTGGATTTCAAGGATCCTTTTCCTGAAAATCCAAGCTTCTCAAGTTTATTTCCAAGCTTGGAAGCATGCATGAATCTCTATAAAAGCCTCTCCAACGCATAACTGAGCTCCTTAGCAAGTTTTGGTAGGAGAAATCCCTACTCCTTTCCTCTCTGGCCACCTTCACACCTTGCTCCGGTGACCCTCTCCACTCTCCTCGTCTGGTCATCTAACAATCAAATTGGATGGCCCTCTACCTTCGTCCGTCTCTTCCACTCCTCGTCAGCCACTTGGTAACCTAAGCACCTAAAATCACACACTAAGTCTAGTTCAGTGAGCTTAACAAAGAAAAATCTACCAAAAATGTTATGTTATGAAAAGCCATCTCGAAGATCTAACTTAAGAGCGACTCGACAACACAAGTTGATTGAACGTGTTCCCGACATGGAGAGGTGGGAAATTCCCCTCGAAGATACATAATAACATATCATCTCCTTAGTGCTTGTCTCTTAGGATATTTAAAATCCTACCGAGGGCATGTAAGCACCTTGTGCTAGATCAGGTGCTAGAAATGGGGTTTCTATAATTTTAACAGTATATCATGAACACAGAATAATCACGGGGTTTGTCAGGGGTAAAATGAAGTTCAAATGAGCATTAAAGATAATAAGTGGGTCAATGTAGATATAAACGAGGTTTCACGCATTTCGAGAACTAAAACAACACCCAAGACCCTAATTTCAGACCTGCTTAAATTAAAGTGGTTTTGATGAGGATAAAAATCATCTAAACATCCTAAAATTCATAGAAAAATGTTCTGAATGGTTGGGTATCTTTTGTTTGACCATCTGAACCCATTTTGACCTTGAAAAGAGTCACAAACTGAATTCTGCCTTGATTTGGGTTTCTATGCAAATTACCTAGTCAAGCTTGGTCAAAACTCAAGTCCAACTTCACCATCATATTCCTTGATACTAAATTAAGTTTGTGCCAAAATTTGGGTCCAATCAGAGTCCATCTTGACCTAGTTTGCATTTTAGTCAATTTAAACTCTATTTTTCACACCTAAGCCCCTAGCTTTCAAAATATTTACATTTTTCCCCCTATCTTCTCGTCATTCTTTTTTCAGAAAGGTCCCTTATGCCATTAACTATGTGAACCCAAGCCCACCGACCTTCAATCTGAGATTTCTCCCTAATTTCTTGACCAAATCTTGAGGAAGTCCCCAATCATCTAAATCACATCTTGGACCTTGATTTGGATCGTAGAGCTTAGAAGAACTCCATGATTTCAGGGATCTTCTTCCCCGAAAACTTCAAGCTCTTCGAGCTTCTTTCCTTGCTTAAAGCTTGCCCCAAGGCCTTTAAAAGGTTCCCCCTCGCAAGGTCATGCTCCTTAGCGAGTTTTTGGCCCAGAAATCTTCTTCTACCTCTGGCCTGCTCCAAGATCGCTCCGACGATCTCCTTCCTCCGGCTTCCTCGCTTGCTGCCATGTACTATAGGCAGTAGGAACCTCTTCCTCTTTGTCATCCGCACCTCACCATACCTGTGAGAGGCTTCCTCCTCCTTTAGACGTCCCTTCCCTCTCTCTGGAGCCTCCTTTGTCTTCGGCGCCAGCCAATCATAGATGGCACCATATCCGTTTCCTCTTTGTCCGCAGCTAACCCTATTCCCTTCCTCTCACCTCCCTGCATCTTCCTATGCCCTTAGACAGTAGAATCAAACACAATCACACCTGCAACACCTCCATCTTCCTCCACTCTGGCCAAGCCTCCGGCGAGGCCTCCTGCACGCTATAGATCACCAACCACAAGGTCATCACCTCCAACACTTTCATCTCACCACCCTCTTCAAAAACCCTCAACAAATTTCGCTTTCCACCCACTGAAACTCCTTCTCGAACAACACCTTCTCCGTTCACCTTCTCCGTTACCGTTAAAGCTCCACCACCCACCCAACACCTTCAAACCACAACCAGCACACTCGCTGCTTCACGGTGAAGTTTTTAAGCCATTTTGTCGTGGCCGTAAGGCTATATTCGTGATTTTAGGTACTCTACCAGACAACCGTCGCCACCACCTCCTTCTCCAACTCCGTCCACCGTCTCCCAGCCACATTCTTCAGTGCTTCCACTCCTAGGTGATGCAAAACATCTACAGGAGTCAACCCAGGGCTTCAATTAGGATGCAAAGCCACAGACGCTGCATCGATGTGGTGAAGAAGCAACCTACAACTACGTGAGATGAAGACTCTATTGGATAGTCCCTGTCACACCCCAAAACTCAAACCCCAAAAATGAGGGTCGAAGTCCCGAGGGATGGAAAGGAAAGAGGTGCTAGTTTATTTAATTTGGGTTGTACCTAACTAAGTCGAGCTAGAAAGAGTTCCATTTACAACATAAAATGGAAGAAAATCTGAAAAGAATAGGACATAATTAATACAGGAAAACAGTAACAAACACATTAGCAACAGCAGCAGCTTCAACAACAGCTGCAGCAGCAGCTCTCCTCTTCCCTCCCTTCTCCTCCTCCTCGTAGCAGCAGCAACAACCACATCAGCAATAGCAGCATCTTCAACAATAGCTGCTACAACAGCTCTCCTCTTCCTTCCTTTCTCCTCCTCCTCGTAGCAGTAGCAACAGTAGGTGGCAAGGAGGAAGGGGCACCGGCTGAGGGGAGAAGAAAATGTGATTTTTCTTTTGAGATTTTAAATTTCTCTCTCTTATATAAGGGTCGTGAAATTTGCATTTAAGCCCTTCAGCTTCTTTCTTGAGCCTTAAGAAAGGCCACCAAACATGTTCTCACAAAGGGTCCCTCAACTTTTCATTTATTAACATTTTATTAATGACTTAGGGGATTTGTTTAATCCCAAGGCTACCATTACTAAATTAAGGTTCCCAAAGCCCTTAATCTCACATTAAGCAACCAATTAAAGTTTTTAATTAGCCTACTAAGAGTATTATAAATTTGGGGCGTCACACCCAATTGCCTTAGCTGATTTTATGGATCCAAGCATTTCCTTATGACTACGTTCTAGGCACGTAACCCAAATGAAATCAAAGAGATGGTAAGTCAACTGGTGAGATCGTAAGGCTGCCCCCTTAGACTTGGTGAACCACGGGTTCACTGCTTGGGTAGAAGACCCGAGCTGTTGCGATAGCAAGAGGCTAGCAAGGAGATTTACCTCGAAATAGGTAGGTTCCTAGGTTTGGTGACAAGCCTTGGGCCTATCACTGGTGTTTGGTACTTGGATGTACTCGAATCTAACTCGATGTGAAGGTACTCGAGCAAGAGGCTCACTAGGTGCTCGCATATGTAGAGATGGCCGGGGTACTGAGATGGATTGGTTGAGATCTCGTCCGATAACAGATTGAGAGGGCACACCCGAGAATTGCGCTCCTACAGGGAGCTGCTTTTAGTAGGAGCATTGGTGTGGCTTGACAATTCTGGCCAATCCTATGATAATGATCTGGTTGTTCTGTGATTAGTCCTTGCTAGACACCATTTAGGCTTGTGTTTCATGATCACAAACCATAGGCCTGGGTAGCTCCCAAGAGGCCCGACTCTTTTGACTGAAGTCAGCAACATTCTCAATACATCGAGAACGGGCATGCCTTTCTAGAGGACTAATAGACTGCTAATCTCTCCCTTGGCTAGGGCGAGACTATCAGGCTGGGATTCAAAGGAAAGGATGTGTCTCAATCTCCTATAGTAGAGAGGGATGAATTTCCAGAATCTGATCATTTAGGCGAGTGAGGGAATAAATTATTACACCAAATTGAGGAAGGAATCTTAGGTAACTTGTTAATCGGTTACTGGGCCAAGGTGATTGGTCGTACCAGGTAGGGTTCGAGAAACTAGAACCTAGAGTGTGGGTTTACACTAGGAGCTAGCCAGTAATTGAAACCGTGCACTATCCTGTTTGATTGATATGCAATAGATGATTGTTCCTTGTTGAACCGATTGGCTCATCCCTACTTTGTGACCTACTTTGAGGTTGTCATCATAGGTCGTCGATGTACAAAATTTGTCGCTGCGCAAGTGTCCGTGCTCTATTCACAGGTACATTCTATGCTTTGGTGTACAGCAAGTTTATGTTTGTTACTGTCTTCCTATATTAATTATGTGCCATTCTTTTCAGATTTTCTTCAATTTTATGTTGTAAATGGAACTCTTTCTAGCTTGACTTAGTTAGGTAAAACCCAAATTAAATAAACTAGCACCTCTTTTCTTTCCGTCCCTCGGGACTCTGACCTTCGTTTTTGGGGTTTGAGTTTTGGGGTGTGACAGTCCCACATCGTTGAGAGTAGACCTTGCTATAGCATATAAGAGATTTTCGTGCCTCATTCCTATTGCCTTAGTAAGCATGGGGTGAGGTCCCTCCTTGCACGTGCATAAACATGCCCTCGCTTGCCAAACACACTAGTGGGTTTGGGCTGATCCGTTTACCTGGCTACTCGGGTCTGGTTCGTTCTAAGCTGGGAAGAAAGGAAAAAAACTTTGAGAGGGAGGTGGGTGGGTGTTTAGAGTGCTGGATCAGTATTTAAGAGTGTTGCATTGTAGTACAACAGAAAAGGCATTCAAAACAAATACAATTTTATTACTCGAATTTAAAGTCCGAGGTCGAACACAGGGAGCAAATGGAATTCATGCACTAATCTCAACAATAAATGCAAATTGAACACATAATACTACTCAAAATCTAATTAGGAGTGTAAAGCATGAGTATATGAAGAGTAAAAATAATTGTAGACAAAATAATTGAGAGCATATAAAAATTGGACATGTGCTACAGTGTCTTTGCTTCTTCTTCTTCTCTTCTCTTATGCCTTTACGAGCCTTCTTCTTCAGCTTCTTCCTTCTTCTCTGTCGTCTCCTTCCCACTTTCTCTTCTTAGCTTTCTCTGGTTTAGCTTCTTCCTCCTCTGTCTTCTCCTTCCTTCTTTCTATCTTTAGCCTTCTCATCCTTAGCTTCTTCCTCCTTCCTTCTTTGCCTGACCTCCTCTTCTTCCTCTGTGATTTGGCTAAATGTCGAGCTAAACTTTCCAAGGCAAAACGCCCCTTCCCCTGCGTAGCTTTCTTCTCTTTCTCTCTTCTCTATTTTAGGTTCGCTCTCCTAGAGCCACAACCGGTTCGGGTAATCGGACCTAACGGAGACCCAAGACCAAGCTCATCGACGTGGGTGGTGAGCGAGGAGTGAGTCGGTCAGGTAAACGGGTCAAGGCTAGGTCTACATGGGCAGTGCTGCGGACGAGGCCGTGAGAGGGGGGAGAGGGACCTCAACCTCAGTGTTGGAGGCGATAAGCCTCTAACACAAAATCCTTTTATGCGGCTTTTGGCGGTCATCCACTTCCGAGGTGGGACTATCCACCCACCTTCCTTTTGCGCACACAGCAACAGATGGTGCGTCCAATTGGTGAGGTTGCAAGGGCTCTTGACTCCGATTGAGAACCTGAGTGCGTGTGTGCCTCAAGTCCGCCCCGCCTGGGACTCTTGCCTAGAGCAGCAGCACCTGGAGCATAGCAAGCGAGCCTCAAGCTCCTTCGTCAAAGGCGGTCGGTGTGCTTGAACTTGAAAGCATGAGAACAGCCTTGTAGCCACATCAAAGCGCTCAGGGAGCTTCGTCGGACCATGGCGGATGTGATGGGCATGATTTCATGGTGTGTGGGTGGCTGTGGTAGCGGATCTAAGGCTTACTATGGCCGTGTAAGTAGGTGAGTTTGGTGGGATGTTTGCGCGGTCAATGGAGTGAATGGAGTGGGGGAAAATGATCAGTGAGTTGTTGCAGAGGTTGTAGGGTGGTTGGTGAGGTGGATGGAGGTGCGGAGCAGTGGGGGCACCTCGCCAAAGGGATCACCGGAGGTGGAGAAGGTGATGGTGATCAGTGACGTCAAGGGTTGTTTAGGAAGTAGAGAGAGGGAATGGGAGTATAAGAGAGAGGGAATATAATAAACCTAATCTAAGGATGAAGGGAAAGGGAATCCTATGTCGGTATGGTCGTCGAACGTGGGGAAGATGAATACCTCCGTAGGTGAGGCGACGGCGAAGATGGGGTAGAGGCAACGTCGGCTGGTGTTGCGCATCGCAGATGAATGAGAGGAAGACAACCCAACCACTAGTATTGTGGTTGGGCGACAAGAGAGCAAGGGAGAAGCCGCCAGAGCTTGCGGAGGGTTGCGGTCGATGAGGAGAGAAAAATGTGAGGGAATCCGACCCAATTTCAAGCTGTGGGAATGCAGTTGGATTAGGAGCTTCTTAAATAGGTCTATGGAGAAGGATTTGTGCTTGGAAGCCAAGCTTCCAAGCAAGGTATGGTCGCCGGAGTTGGAATCTTCAAAATACCAAATCTCTCATGCATTTGCATGAGAGATTGAGTAGGAATTATGGATCACTGACCGGTTCAGACTGGAGGAGATTACTCAGAGAATCTCCCTTCCAATTTTGGGAGGGATTCTCTGAGCAATCAAGGAGAAACCTCCTTTCAAAGCTCGCTGGAGTAGGATTCCTCTGCTATAATGGCGGATGAACCTATTTGTGAAGAGGAAAAGAAAGCTAGGGGGCTGATTGTAAGGGTTTTTGAAAGATAGAGGTAGAAATGTAGTCAAATTGGACCTATTTGCAAAGTGGGTCAAGATGAGTTCCCCTTAGGTCCAAATTTTGGTACAGACCTAATTTGGACCTAAGGAATCCAATGGTAAAGCTTGATTTTGGGTTTGACCACGTTTGACTGGGCAATTTACTCAAAAACTCAATTTAGAGCAAATATTTGTCTGAGACCCCATTCTAGGTCAAGATGGGTCCCAATGGCCAAATTAAATGTTCTAAACCCTAGATAATATTTTTCTATGACTTTTAGAGGGTTTAGGTGAATTTTATCCTGACCAGAACCCTATTTAATCGAGTGGGTCTGTTTTAGGGTTCAAGAAGTCATTTAATTCCCAGGACTCACACGAACCCTTTTCTGTCTGATTCAACCCACTTCTTATCTTGTTAAGGCCTTTTAAACTTTGTTTAGCCCTTGAGAAAACCCGTTGTTGTATTGCAATAGTAAAATTGCAGTTCTACCCCTTGTTTCTTGCTTCTCTCAGAAAGGTTATTCAGTGAATTAGGACCTTCAGTTGGTTATGTAGGAGCTTTTATGCTCTTCATTGGGTCAAAATAAGCTAGGTAGGGCTCATAATGGTGTTCCCATCATACCCCCATGCCTAGCTTTTGCTGGTCCCTTAGCAAAATTTTAAGGTTTTAACTTTGATTTTAGACCATGAGTTCCTTTGATGTTCAAAAACTATGATGTGTGCTTTCTTCTGTAGATTTGGTTAGAATGCCGATAGTAGGCCTACAGGTACTCAAGTACCAACCAAGATCCGAACCTGACTAGCTCTAGCCTTAGTCTGCTGCGAAGGTTTTTAAGGCCCACAAGAACTATCCTAAGGTTCGTTGAACTCCGCGATTAAGGCACCCGTGCTTGTAACATATTTTAGCCTCGGTTTAGTTTGTAGTGTATTGTTGTAAGAGAGAGACAAAGGAATTTTCTTTATTTGGAGTGTTTTCACTCTCTTTTCTTTTTATTTCTAGCTTTGGATTGGCTTCTCAACACGGTCTGTATCGGATTCCTAGTCCCCATCATCAATCCTCGAAGAGTCCATGGCAATTGATGCTTCGTGATAGCACCGCCCATGGCAACCCCAAGAACCCTGGCTTTCGAGATTTTGAGATAATCCCGCCTATGGCTTTCTATAGCTAAATCCAAACCCTGGCAATCGACATTTCGTGATAATGACGCCCATGGCATCTGAACCAGCACAGGGTGCTTACATGCCCCCAGTAGGATATGTAGATATCCTAGGAAACAAGCATTGAGGAGACGAAATGTTATTGTGCAGCTTCGAGGGGAATTTCTCGCCTCTCTACACTGGGAACTCATCCAAATCAACTTGTGTTGATTGGCCGCTCCTAATCTCGGTGACTTTTTCATAACATTTTAAACGCATTTGTGTGATTTTGATACTATGCGCATTGAACCAGACTGTGTGTGGATTGGGGTGCTTAGGTTACCGAGTCCTGCAAACCAGAGGTCAGTTAACGATGTTGAATACTCCCTAAACCTTAGACCTAATACTTAAGCTTCACATTTTCCCCAACCTCTTGAGGACTATCTAGATCTTAGTGGATACTTGAATTTTTAAGCCTAGGAGTATAGCTCAAGACGCCTAAGATCAGCGTTTTTACTAATCTCTTCTGTGTTTCATTAGCACTTCTCTTTTTTATTTTCCTTGATATGGTCTAGAACTTAGTTAATCCCTTAATTTTTTACTAATGACTTTCTCTTTTCTTTTTCTTTTCAATTTGTGCTCCTTTTTTGACATTTTTCACTTTTCCCCTTTTTCTCCTCAAGATTTGTATGGCCTCAAAATTTTTCTCTCCCCTTAGAGTTCTTTTGTTCTTTTTCAAGAATTTTTCCATTTTGGTATTTTTGGAATATGTGATTTTTTTGTGAGAACCCTTCCGAACTTTTATTTTTATATGTTTGCAATTTACCACCCTGCCATGCCTAAGTTTTGCAATATCCTCATTGTAAATGGAGGGTGTGAAATAGGTTTAGGTTTCAAGAAATAGAACAGAATTTATTAGGTGGGCGAATGGGTTGGGAATGATTGTTGCGGACGATTTCAAGCTCTGGCACATGTACCTGAGATGGGATCGACTGTTCTAAGATCGAACATAGGGTGCAATAGACGTGAAGTCCAAAAGGATAATTAGAAGGATCTCGGGTTTTTGGAATGATGGGTTGCCTCCCATTAAGTGCTAAATTCAACACCTTCAGCCGAGCAGGAAATGGTATGGAGAGGGAGTGGTCAAATCAGTTAAGTTTTGTAAAACAAGTACCTTGATCAAGAGCCTGGTTGGTCCATCCAGGTGCTTGTTCAGATCAACAGGCTGATGATGCAGCCCAAACCCAATCAATCTGGTGGGTTAATAATTATAGATCAAGAGATGCGGAACCCACCATATGCCGTGAAGCTCAAAATGATACGAAAGTGTGAATCCTGGGTTTGGCTAAGTCGAATTAGCCTGATCAGAGTAGGGATCCTTAAATGAAAAAGAATCAGTGGATGATGTAGGAACCCTACAAGAGTGATCAGAGAATGATGGGGCCTGATTTGTAGTCTGATCAATGTCCGAAACCCAATAAAGATGTGGAGGCGAATCATCTGCAGTTGGCTCAGTAAGAGGGGAATCAGAATAAAAATTGAGTCCGGTTGCGGGTTAGGGTTGAAAACGGGTTTGAATAGGTTATGTATATGTGGAGGATGTGGCCTCAATAAGAATTATGTACGAGGGCTCATCTAAAAAGGACTTAAAGGTAGGGTAATTTAGAGAGTCTGCATAGTAGCCATCAAATTCGAAAGTAAATGCCTGAAGAGTGTTTATAGGATGAAAAAAATCTAGGTCAAGAAAAGATTCAAATTCTAGGTTGCAGTCACTCTCGGCACTTTTTGGTTTTGATTCCTGAGGATCAAAAAGAAATGATTCCATTCCAATGGAACTTGAATTTAAATTAGTGATCTCGGGAACAAGGACCTCAGAGTCAGAATCGAAGAATGAATCATGTGAGTTGAGGTCGTAGATTGGCTCATAGTCATCAGGAAACAATGGTTCTCTGAAATCATGGTAAGATTCGAAATCATCGAAGAAATTGCGAGAATAAAGTTCTGAATTTGATTCAAGATCAGAGGTTCCACCACAGAATAAATCACAAGATGTAGACTCAGCAGCCTGACTTGGGTCTAGCCTATTCTTAGATTCTGAGCTTAAAAAGGTGTCCTTATAGGGTCTAGGCTCGAGTTTTAGGCTTGTAGGAAAGATCCAATCAAAACCCCATTCTTCCAATTCCTCGATTTCTGTATCGTAGATTGGCATGACTTCCGAAAAATCAATCCATATCTCTAAGGATGTTGAAGAGGACTATTCATCAAACAAAGGCCCAGAATCATAATCCCAATTCAAACTCTGATCTTCGTCATACGGGGCCTTGTAATCATCCCAATAAGTTTCAGATCCAGATTCTAGTCTGAGGATGTGGGTCGAATTACAAGAATCTAGGTTAGAATTGCCTTCGAGGGTCACCTTATCAGAACAAGGGGTGGAATTTACACCCTCGAGAGGTTCTATTTTAATCTCATCATTTCAGGAGTCTCAGAATTCTATGCTTGGTGAACCAGGATTTTGGTTTTCTAGGGCTGGCTCAAAATCGTGTTCTCCTGCAATTGGGACTTCCCAACCTAATTCAAGATCAGGCATGTTATATTCCATCTGGGTTGGGAATCCACAACAACCTTGTGCCTCAAACTCAGGATTTGGGAAGGCATGTTGATCCTTAGTATTAGTCCAAGATGTTTCATTAACTATTTGGGGCATGTACAGGTATTTTTGATCGATAACTTGTTTCAATAATTTAATCATCTTTTCCCATTATTCAAGATCATCTTGTTGTTTTCCCCAAAGTACAGGATTTCTCAACGGCGCCAAAATGTTTATGAGCGCTGAATCGGTATTTAAGAATATCGAGTTGAAATACAACCGAAAAAGCATTCAAAATAAATACAATTTATTACTCGAATATATTCCGAGGTCGAACATAGGGAGCAAATGGAATTCACGCACTAATCTCAACAATAAATGCAAATTGAACACATAATATACTCAAAATCTAATTAGAAGTGTAAAGCATGAGTATATGAAGAGTAAAATAATTGTAACTAAAAATAATGGAGAACTAATGAAAATTGGACGTCTGATTTTGTAAATCAGACATCTTAAAAGTTTTCTCTCTTGATTCTTCTTCTTCTTCCTTTGGCTTCTTCTACCTTCTCTTCTTTCTCTGTCGTTAGCTCCTTCTTCTCTGGCCCTTTTCTTCCTTTTCTTTTTCCTTTGCCTTAAGCCTTTGCGAACCTTCTTCTTTAGCTTCTTCCTTCTTCTTTGTCTTCTCCTCCCATCTTTCTCTTCCTTCCTTCTTTCTGTCTTTAGCCTTCTCATCCTTAGCTTCTTCCACCTTCCTTCTTTGCCTAACCTCCTCTTCTTCCTCTCTGATTTGGCTAAGTGTCGAGTTAAGCTTTCCAAGACAAAACCCTCCTTCCCCTGCATAGCTTTCTTTTCTTTCTCTCTTCTCTATTTTAGGTTCGCTCTCCCAGAGCCACAACCGATTCGGGTAATCAGACCTAACGGAGACCTGGGTCCGAGCTCACCGACGTGGGTGGTGAGCGAGGAGTGAGTCAGTCGGGTAAACGGGTCAAGTCCAGGTCCACGTGGGTAATGCCACGAACGAGGTCTTGAGAGGGGGGAGAGGGACCTCACCCCGTGATTTGGAGGCGACAAGGCTATGGTGCAAATTCAACTTATGTGCACACGATCGCTCTTCCAGTTCCGAGTTAGGACTAAATGTCCCACCAACCTTTACGCGCCGCAACAGCAGGATGTCTTCTTCAAATCGTGAGGCTGTAGCTGCTCTCTACTCTAATCAAAGGCCTGGATGTGTTCGCACCTCAAGTTCACACCACCTGGGACTATCACCTGGAGCAGCAGCGCCTGGAGCGCAGCAAGCAAGCTTCAAGCTCCTTCGTCAATGGCGGCCGGTGGTCGATACCTGAAAACATGAGAACGACCTCGTGGCCACGTCAAATCATCCAGGGAACTTCGTCGAGGCACGGCGTGTGTTACGATGGTTGGCGTGGCGTGGGGATGCTATGGTGGCATGTCTAGGGTTCACTGTGTGCGTATGTGTGAGTGTGTTCGGCGGTGCTTTTGGGTGGTCGACGGAGTGAATGGAGTGAGTGTGAACGGAGGTTGTAGGGTGGTTGGCGAGGTGGATGGAGGTGCGGAGCGACGAGGGCAACTCGCCGAAGGGATCGCCGGAGGTGAAGAAGGTGATGGTGATCAGTGGCGTCGTGGGTTGGTTTAGGGAAATAAAGAGAGGGAACGGGAGAAGAAGAGAGAGGAAATCTAATAAACCTAATCTAAGGAAGAAGGGAAAGAGAATCCCACTCTAGTATGGTCGCCGGACGTGGGGAAGATGAATACCTCCGTAGGTGAGGCGGCGGCAAAGATGGGGCAGAGGCGACATCGGCCGGTGTTGAGCGATGCGGATAAATGAGAGGAAGACAACCCAACCACTAGTATTGTGGTTGGGTAATGAGAGAGCGAGGGAGGAGCCGCCGGAGCTTGCGGAGGGTTGCAACCGGTGAGGAGAGAAGAATGTGAGAGTTATCCGGCCCAATTTCAAGCTAAGGGAATGCGGTTGGATTAGGGGCTTCTTAAATAATTCTCTAGAGAAGGATGTGTGCTTGGAAGCCAATCTTCCAAGCAAGGTATGGTCGCTGGAGTTGGAATCTTCAAAATACCCAAATCTCTCATGCGTTCACATGAGAGATTGCGTAGGAATTATGGATCACCAATGGGCTCAGACTGGAGGAGATTACTCAGAGAATCTCCCTTCCAATTTTGAGAGGGATTCTCTGAGCAATCAAGGAGAAACCTCCTTTCAAAGCTCGTCGGAGTAGGATTCCTCCGCTATAATGGTGGAGGGACCTATTTGTGAAGAGGATAAGAAAGATAGGGGGTTGATTGTAAGGGTTTTTGAAAGATAGGGGAAGAAATGTAATCAGGCTAGACCTATTTGCAAAGTGGGTCAAGATGAGTTCCCCTTAGGTCCAAATTTTCATACAACCCTAATTTAGACCTAAGAAATCCAATGGTGAAGTTGAATTTCAGATTTGACCATGTTTGACTAGGCAATCTATGCAAAAATCCAATTTGGGGTAAATATCTGTCTGAGACCCCCTTCTAGGTCAAGATGGGTTCCAATGGCCAAATTAAATGTTCTAAATCATAAAGAATATTTTTATATATATTTTTAGAGGGTTTAGGTGAATTTTATCCTGACCATAACCTTGGTTAATTGAGTGGGTCTGTTTTAGGGTTTCAAGAAGTCATTTAATTCCCAGGACCTACACGAACCTTTTATGTCTGATTCAACCCACTTATTATCATGTTAAGACCTTTTGACCTTTGTTTAGCCCTTGAGAAAACCCGTCGTTGTACTGCAATGGTAAAATTACAATTTTACCCCTTATTTCTTGCTTTTCTCTTAGAAAGGTTATTCAGTGAATTAGGACCTTCAGTTGGTTATGTAGGAGCTTTTATTCTCTTCATTATGTAAAAATGAGCTGGTTAGGGCTCATGATGGTGTTCCCATCAATGGGTTTTGCTCCACCTTGGGATCCGTGTCCTTTCTCCTCTTTCGACACTTAGTGAAACTTTGAAGAGGCCCTTGAGCCTCTGTTTGGTTACTATTGTGCTTCTTCTGAGGCTCTTAAGGGAGAGAGCCTTGAGCTCTTGCAAGGGCCTTTGAGCCCCTTCTGATAACATGTCTGAAAGCTTGCCCTATTGTCTGAGATTGATTCTACTAGTTACTGTGGCAATATTTGAGTACTTGACTGGCGTGGCTTAATGGTTGTGGTTTACTGTTCATTTGTTTGAGTATATGTGAGCTTAAACTTTAAGGGTTAATTTGTTGATTCAAATCACCATTTTAACCCGATCTTTTTGCACTATTCCTCTAGTTATTATTGAAATATCATTTTGAGCATCTTGTTGATTTCAATTGCATATTTTTTTGATAAATTGTGATTGGTGAATTAAATTGCACAATTGCTCTCTACGAACGACCTCAGACTCCTTTTTGAATATGAGTTTTACAAATTTAAGTGTTTTGTGTTTTCGTTGACTATACTACATGTGCATTTCCTATACATCGATGATTTCACCTTAAAAACTATGTTAAACAACCTCTGGGCTTTGAAGATGCTAAACATCCAAAATACGTAAAGAAATTAAATAAAGCACTATATGGTCTAAAACAAGCTCCACAAGCTTGGTACGACATATTAGAAACTTATCTAATTGAAAATGAATTTAAAATTTGCAAAATAGATCCAACCTTATTCACAAAAAGAAAAGAAAGGATCTCTTAATAATACAAATTTATGTAGATAATATCATTTCCATGCTACTAATGATCTGTTATGCAAGAATTTACAAAGGTAATGCAGGATCAGTTTGAGATGAGCATGATGGGAGAACTTCAGTTCTTTCTTGAACTTCAAATTGACAAGTTATCCTCTAGAATTTTCATATCTGAAACCAAATACACCATGGAGATCTTGAAGAAATTCTCCATGGACAAAGTAAAAGGAAAAGAAACACCTATGGCAACTTCTACACAGCTAAAATATGATGACACAGGTAAGTCTATAGATAAAAAATTGTATAGAAGTATGATAGGATCTTTATTATACTTGATTGCTAGTAGACCTGATATTCTATTTTTTACTTGTTTATGTGCTCTCTTTCAAGTAAACCCTATATCTAAATGCTGTCAAAAGAATACTTAGATACTTAAACCACACACAATACTTAGGACTTTTCTATTTAAAGTCAGACACATTGAAACTTTATTCTTTTTGTGATGCCGATTATGCAGGTAGCTAATGTGAACACCATCATAGGCCTAACTGGCCACTTTTAGTCAGGTTTAAAAGATAAATGCTCCTACATAACCATCTGAGGGTTATAACTCCACTTCAGACATTATGTTTAGGGAAGCAATTGAAAATGGTGAGGGTGTAACAATCGGCGATGGGAGGCGACGATGAGGGTGTAGCTAGGGTTGGAGATGAGGAGGTTTGGAAGACATAGAGATCGAGAAATTGGAAAAGGAGGGAGAGGAGATGGCAGACCTACGAGGGTAGGGCAACCAGATTTGTTTCAAGTTAGGGCTAGAAGAGGATGAATGGGGAGGTTCTGTGTTATCGGTGCAAATGAAGAGGGCACACGGTGGCAGTGTGTAGAAATCCCCTTATGTGTTTAGTGTGTAGGGGAGACGGGCACAAACGTGACTCGTGCACAAGGGTATGGTTGTAGAGTATGAAGATGGACCCTCCACACCCGAAACAAAGAGGTAATGAAGGAGCCTTGGCTACTGCCATCGCCGGCACAGGTTGGCCATACGATTGATGTGGAGATCCCATTTTCTAAGGATATCCTATTTGTGGAGATGATGCTGAGGGGTGCACTGATCGGTGAAGTTATGACTGGCAACCCTACTGTTGAAAGATTCCATCAATTGATGAGTTCTTAATCCCCTATCTCATCGGGTTGGAAGATTGCTGTGTTATCCCAAACCCATTTTCTTGTTTTCAATTTGCCTGTCCTCGGAGTGGTTGTTGTGCGGTTGCTTGTCTTCTTGATTTCCTGTAGTTTTCTGCACAAAAGAGAGGAGATTATCAGAAATTAAAAAGAAACAGGAATGTTTACCTCTAGAATAGCCGTTGCTCCCCGGCAACGGCGCCAAAAAATGATGGGCGTGACGACAGCAGGGTTTTATTGTTATAGCGTCGTAGTATAGCCAGTTGTTGCCATCATTTCAAATATATAAATTTTTTACTCGGAAAAGAGTTCCCGAGGTCGAACTCAGGGAGCAAGTTGTATTCTAGAGATATACATGTTTCTTTTACAAAAATAAAGAAAGAGGGAGAAAGAATTTGTTGTCTTCTTTTCTCTTTGTTTCTCCTCGTCTCAGATCTTCTTCTTCTTTGTCTGCAGAGGTGATGTTCTTCTTCTGCAGTGGTGATGCTCTTCTTCTTCTTCCAGCTGTTCCTGCTCTTCTGTCTTTCTTCAGATCTTCTTCTTTCTTCTTTGTTTTTCTTCTTTCAGTTCTTCCCTTGTTCTTTTGTGTTCTCCTCTTCCTCGCCTTCTTCTGTTTTTCTTCAGACCTCCTTCTTTCTTCTTTTCTTTTTCCAGTCAGGACGTCGCCCCTCCTTTCTTCTTTTCCCTTCAGGACGTCGTCTGATTTCCAAATCAGACGACTTAAACTGCCTGTTGCTACAGTGTCTCCCTCAGCTTCCTTCTTCTTCCGCGGTCCTTCTTCTTCACCTGTGCCTGCACACTTCAGAGCTTACGTCAGAGGACAAAACCTACTCTACCCTCTCCCCCCCGCGTCTCTCTCTCTCTGAAACCACTCTTGGGAAAGCTCTCCCAGAGCTGCCGGGTAGTCGGGTACGGGTCAAGTCCGGGTCCAGGCCCACCGGCGTGCGTGGTGGGCGAGGAGTGCAGGTCAGTCTAAGTCGGGTCGGGTCAGGTCCGCGGGGCGTGAGCGCGGACGAGACCGGGTAACCGGGCGGGTGAAGGGGACCTCACCCCGTGTGCTGAGGCAGTAAGGCTAATGCACAAAATCAATTTAAACGGTGAAGAGGTTGTGAGGCTTACCGATGTGGGACTAAACGGAGGCCTTTCCTTGCGTGTGCCTGCTGGGAGACCGCGGCCTAGCTTCTGCAGCTGCGGCTTCGATTTGCGTCGGTTGCTGGCTGGCTGCCTTCGCAAGACTCCCCGCAATCCGCAGCAGCTGGAGACCTGGAGTCCTCAAGCCTGGAGCGCGGGAGAAGCTGCTTCAATGTGCGTTAATGGCGGTCGAACCTCAAAACCTGTCGGACACGAATATGGCCTCTCGGCCTGATCAAACCACTGGGGAACCTTCGCCGTGGTACGGCGAAGGTGTGGAGCTGCGCGGCAAGCCGCAAGGTGGTGTCTGGCGGCAGCCCTAGGTTGGACTGCAATCGGAGGAATGGGTTTGTTCGGGGGAGCGTTACGGAGGTGTGGAGTGGCAGTGGAGGGGTGGGGGGTGCTCAGTGTGATAAGGCGGAGGTTCGGTGAGGGTCGGCGAGGTGTGTGAGGCTGTGGAGCGATGGGAGCATCTCGCCGGAGGGTGGCCGGAGACGAAGGGGGTGACGATGGTCAGGGTCGGTCGAGGGCTTAATTGAATAAATTGAAAGCGGGGAAAGAAAGAGGAGAAGAAGGGGAGTAGTTCTAGCTTACTTGCAGGGACGAAGGGGGAGCAGCAGGGCGACAGTCGTATCGACTGTCGCCGGAGAAGAAGATGCTCAGGGAAAGGGGTGGCGGCGAGCAGAGAGCCGGAGAGGCGCCAGCTGGGTGCGGCGTGGCGCGGGAAGAGCAGGGGAGGAAGTCTCTGCTGCTGGTATTGCGGCAGAGCGAAGAGGAGGAGGGGGAGGAACCGCCGGAGCTGGTGAGCGTCTGCCGGAGAGAGAAGAGAGGAAAGTTGGGGGTTTTCTCCGTCAGATCCGAGCTGCCCAGGTCGGTGGAGCAACGGGGGGTATTTATAGGAATCAAAACAGGGAGGAAGGCGGAGGGAGACGACGTGTCTCCCTCGCCGGAGGATGGCCGGAGACGAAAACCCATACCGTCCGTGCGTTCGCACGGCCGGTATGGTGGGCTACAGCGACCAGGGGGGTGTCCCTGCGACGGCTGACGACGCAGGGCACCCCCGGTTTACTTGCCAGGCTTTCCCCCTCACCCTGCGCGGCGCCATGCTCCGCGCAAGGTCGCCGGAGCATGGTGCTGGCAGGTTTTGCAGGGGGGACCTGAATGCGAAGAACGAAGGAGAATTAGGGGCCAAAATGCGATGGTTCAAAAGTTGAGGGCCAAAAAGTAAATATATGAGGACCAAAGTGTAAAGTCGGTCAAGGAGGTTTCTTCTTAGGCTCAAGTTTTTATACATGATTAATTAGGACCTAAGGAATCTGATGGTGAACTTCATTTCTATATTAAACCTTGTTTGACCAGTCAATTTATGCAAAAACCCAAATTAAGTTATTAATTGGGCATGGTTCTCAATGTAGGTCAAAATGGGTTCTGAAGGCCAAATTGAAGGTTCTAAACCCTAGAGATTTTTTTTCTATGAATTTTAGAGGGTTTATTCTATTTTTACTTTGCCTCGAACCTCGTGAATTGAAGTGGGTTGTTTTAGGGTTACAGATTATCATTTAGTTTCTTGGAAGTGCTGTAGCCCTTGCTAGATCGTCTCATCCCACTTTTATTCTTATTAAGCTGCTTTGACCTATGTTTGGGCCCTGAATTACCCTGTATGCAGATTATACTGGTAAAATTACATTTTTACCCCTTATGACTTGTTTTCTTCTCAAACTCAGAATTCTCTGAGTTAAGCCTTTCCTTAAGATATGTAGGAGCTTTTATCCTTTGTATTAGGTCAAAATGAGCTAGTTATGGCTCATGATGAGGTTCTCATCAGGCATGTTAGATGTGGAGAGGCTACGCTTTCAGTCGAGTACCTTTGAGAACATTAGTGTGTTGTGGAGGCTAGTCTCTCCCTTTGATGGGGCACTCCCTGATCATCCTCCCTAGAGATTGGGCACTAGGCAGGTGACGCTAGTGATCAAGGGTCTGCCTCTGCATTTGAGATCAAGAGGGGTGGTGTCCATGATGATTGCAGGCTTTGCGTCTATTCTTGATGATATTGAGATCACAATTAGGGCGGTGATGCCTGTATACTGCAAATCAGTGCTGAGGTTTTTAGAAGTGGGTCAATGCCTAGATGTGGTAGGTGTTCATGCTTATTCGTTTGTCAGTGGTAGGGCAGGAATTTACTTCCAGAACTAGGTCAGAACAAGGTGTTTGATGAACGATCTGATGAGATATAGTAGGAGGAACCAGAGGGTCATAAGCCTTCAGATGAGGTGCCTGAGCCAAAGAAACGGAAAGACTGCCATGAGGAAGTCCTAGAGGGGGATCAGATGACTATGGCTGATGACACTACTATGGGGAGTGCAAACCACCCACATGAGGACCCTGGTCATTCCTCCAATTGCAGGGATGTGATTACGGGGACTCAAATAGTTGTCAGTAGTGGCAGCAAGGTCCTTAGGGATGTGAATCAAATCCCTCTCCTTGTGCCTGAAGATCTGAAATTTGGGAAAGGAGCCAGCCACAAGAGGGGGGTTGGGCGCTCTCCTTACATGCTTAGGAGAAGAAGGAAGGAGAACTTGAGTCCCATCGAGGAGGAGACAGTTGCAAAATCCATTATGGTTGAATATGTGGAAAATTTGGCTCAGGGAGATCAACAGTGTAAGGGATGAGAGTCTTAACGTGGAATGTACGTGGGTTGCACAACAAAGTGAGAAGAGCTTCGCTTATCAGATATCTTTTGGAGTGGGAGATTGATTGTGCTCTTATTCAAGAGACACACATAGATGATGAAAATAGCCCAGTCTAGAATTCCTTAAGGCAATTTGGGAGAGATGAGTGCGTGGGGATGGTAGCAAATGGCAGATCAGGTGGGATGGTTGTTTAGTGGAAGAAATACAGTCTTAAATTGTATGAAATACACTGGGACAGACATGTGTTTACCTGTAGATTTCAAAGTCATCAGGGTGGATTGGATTGGTTCATTTCATATGTTATGGACCATGTTCTACAGCAAGCAGAGTGGAACTGTGGGAAGACCTCACTACAATATATTAGAAGGTCCAATAGGTGCCATGGCTTATCGGTGGAGACTTTAATTGCTCCTTGTCAAGTGGGGATAGACCTGGTGGCAGCACAGATGGATCTATGGCCGGGTTTCAATTGACTGTGTAGTGTTTAGGCATCACTAAATATCTAGTCAGTGGGGTGGAATTTACTTGGAGAAATAGAAGTGGGCTCTTATCCAAGTTGGACAGGTTCTTTGGCAACTCTAGCCTCTTGGATAAGTTCCATTTGTCGTCTACCATGAGCCTAGATAGGCCATCCTCTGACCATACGCCAATTGTGTGGGATTGTGGGGTGAGTGTTGATGTTGGTTCTTACTTCAAACTCAAAAAGTTGTGGTTTAGAGGAGAAGGTTTTAAAGATATGCTGTCCAATTGGTGGAAAAGCAAGATTGTCACTAGTTCGGCTATTCAAAAATTTGCATCTAAGCTGGAAGATATGCATATAATGTTAAAGGAGTATGGGCAGACTATGACAGCTATCAGGGAGCATAAGAGAGTTGAGGCATTGGCTGAGGTTCAGAGGCTTGACTTGAAAGAATGCATGGTGGCTCTTAGTTCCCAGGAGCAGGACATGAGGAAATTTTGGTAGCAGGTTATTGGGGAGGAGGATGTAAAGAAAGAGATGGATTGGCCTGAGAGGTCTAGACAACTTTGGCTCAAGGAAGGAGATGCAAACATGAAATATTTTCATCTTGCTGCCAATTCTAGAAGAAGAGTCAATCTCATCTCCTCTATCAAAGTGGGTGAGAGAACCATTACCTCCACTTGCAAGATTAGAACTGAAGCTTCCCGTTACTTTAAAGAAACAACTAAGGCAGCACTAAGAGGCTCGTGAAGGATGGCTTCGGTTGCTTTCCCAGGTGTCAGCGCTGAACAATTTGCTATGCTGGTTGCCCCCTTCACTGAATAGGAAGCTGAAGCAGCTATCAGAGGTTTCAATAATGAGGGAGCTCCTGGTACAGATGGGGTTGAAGTTCTATTCTACAAGGAGATGTGGAGCATCCTTAAGGAGGAAGTGATGGATGTTATACATGAGTTTGAAATGGGTAACTCTGGATTTGAAAGACTTAACAAGTCGTACTTGTTCTTGTTACCAAAGAAGTTAGGTGCTGAGAATTTTTCATATTATAGGCCTATTGCACTGTCAAATTCTATTTATCTCATCACCAGCAAAATTCCAGCCAACAGAATTCATGTTGTGTTGCAAGATCTGGTAATGCTTGTCCAGTCTGCATTTTTACCTGGGAGGTCACTGCAGGAATCATTCATTATGGCTCAAGAAATGGTTATAGGGTGGCATAGGCGAAGGACTAAGGCCTTCCTATGGAAGGTAGATTTTTCTAAAGCGTATGACTCAATATCATGGTCATACCTTTAGGAAATTCTTAAAAGGAGAAAATTTCCTCCCCTCTGGATCCAATGGGTGAAATGGTGCATCATGACTACCTCCTATTCCCCTTTGATAAATGGGAAACCTTGTTGAGCCTGGATCTAGCCTCAGTGTGGGGTACGGCAAGGCTATCCCTTGGCCCCACTGATTTTTAATTTTGCAGTAGATACATTAGCAAGATATGCATGCAAGTTGGCAGCTGACAAGATGATAAGGGATTACTTGATGACAAATAAAAGGGCATTGGCCCCCATTCTCCAATATGTAGATGACACAGTTTTTTTGTGGAAGGTGGGAAGCACAGGTGTTATATTATATGGCCAATATATTTGGTGAAATTTTTGGGCTAAAACTAAATGGAAGCAAATCCTCCTTAGTTTGTTTTGGTATGAATGGTAGTGATCAGAATGACATTTCCAACGTCTTGTGCATGCCTGTGGTATCACTGCCAATCAAATATCTGGGTCTGCCATTGAAATGCAAAAAAATGAAGAAAACTTATTGGACGTTTCTTTTTGAGAAGGTGGCTACGAAGCTTGAAGGCTGGAGCAGCCGTTACCTATCTAAAGGGGGGAGCTTATCTTGCTTCCCCGTCTTCTTCTTCTCCATCTTCCGAGCTCCAAAGTCAATTTGGAAAAAACTTGATGTTATGCGCAAATGGTTCTTCTGGAAAGGGGCTACTCACCAAGGTACCTTCTTCCAACCTGTTAAATGGGATACAATTTGTTCTTCTAAGAAGTATGGTGGTATGGGAATCAGATCTCTCAAAGAGTTCAATGATGCTTTGTTGCTGAAATGGGAGATTCTACTGCTTCAAGGGGAACAAAAATTTTGGACAGAGATCCTACATGATAGCTATCGGGTTGCAAATGATGAGAAGAGCCGTTTAAATCCTCATAAGCCATCTCCTTTTTGGGCTTCCGTTGTGCGTGCTTTGGTTGATAATTGGAATCTTTTCAAATCAATCTTGGGAGATGGGAGAAGATTTAGATTCTGGTTAGATAAATGGCTTCCTGGTGGGGCGATAAAAGACAGGTACCCTCTTGCATATTTGGTTGTTCCTGATAAAAATGTTGTGGTATGTGATTATTGGGACATGACTTCAGAGAACTGGATGATAAATAGTGATGTGGGGAACAACCATGGAACAAGAACATGGGCAGAAAATGAACGTCTCCTGCAGGAACTTGCTGCTTTTAGACCTACGCCGAAGGAATGTGATAAATACAAGTGGGATGGGACTTTCTCATCAACGGCTGCCTATGAGAAACTCATCTTATCATCAAGGTTGGCGGAGGTGGATGAAGTAGGGAGGAAAATATGGAAATTGAAAATCCCATTGAAGGTGCAAATTTTTTTGTGGCTATGTAGAAGAGATGGTTTAATAACGGGAGATCTGCGGCATAGGAGAATGGGCACTCCTGGCCAATTTTGTCATTTGTGTGCCTTACATAATGATTACAGTCATCATATTTTTTCTACATGCATGATAACAGATAGTGTTTGGAGGAAGATCTGCAGGGATTCAATTCCCATGTGGGAGGATCTATGGAGCTCTTTTTTAGTTTCTAATAAGCCATATGTGCCCATGGTGGCTGTTTTATGGTCGGTATGGAGAGCTAGAAATAAGAAATTATTTTAGGAGAGTCCAGTGAGTGTGGATAATATTATAAACAATTGCTGGAATCTCATACATATGTGGGGTTCAATTTTGTAATCCTTTTGTTTCATATAATCAATAATAGCTCTCCTGGATTGCTATCGGCGATTCGATAGCTTTCCTTTTCTTTTCAAAAAAAAAACTCCACTTTAGGCTGTTTTGAGAAGAGAATAGAAAGTAGGGTTAATTCTGTAATTTCAATAGCATATTGATGAGGTGAAATTTCATCATGAAAAGGTTTGAGTTTGGAAAACCCGTCATCGTAGTTTGATTTGCAAGAAAATTCGTAGATCAGATAATATTTGTAACCGAAACTCGAAAGGTGAGTCCCGGGTCGAACACGGGGCAGTGAACATTTGGTTTTATGAAATCCACATTTCAATTTTATTTGCTTTTGTCCTTTTTATCTTTTCTTATTTTTTTGGTATTTTTATCAAGCAAGAGATTAGGTTGATGAAAACTTTATCTACTTGCAAAAATAATGCAGAGAGAGAGAGAGGAACAATCATATATTTATGAACAAATGTTTCTACAACTATGAAAGAGGGAAAACTACACTACAAAAGCGAAAAGATAGAGATAGGTGAGAAGAATCCCCCTTGACGATCTGTTAGAGGATGGTTTGCTCTGACAGTGCCCCGAAGAAGGTGGTGAGGAGTGGGATGAAGGAGAATGGTGGCGGAGGAAGGAGGACGGGACAAGACGTTGTCACGGTGAGGATCTTCTTCCCGAAGGAGGTGAGAGGACAGTTGCAAGATGCTCCACGAATGGGGATGAGAGGTGGGAAAATATTTGATTCTCCTCTAAAGGAGCATCTTGGGCTTGGGACAAGCTTTCTCTAGAGCCTTGGAGGTGGTGAGGAGAAGAAAGGAAGATATGGTGAAGAATGGGGGAGTGTAGGTCCTTTTATAGTGGAAGGGGAGAGGACAATGTGTATAGGGCATTAGTGATAGCTGTAATCAACACTGAAGATTTTCCTAACTATCACTGAAGATCTACGCCAACCCTCACTCCCGCTGGAGTGAGCATCAGGCACTCGTGCCCCTCGCGCCATGTCGCGCATGCGTGCGCTGGCATGCGCTGCGCTGCCCAATGCACGGTTGTGGCTATGAGCTCTTTCTTGTGCGCGCATGTGGCTATGCACGCGTGTGTTGCGATGCGTCCAACTGGTGCACCTCCAATCCTTAATTTTCAGGGGTTGTGGGGATTCGAACGTGCGCCCCTCCTATGTGAACACGCTCCTTCACCACTGTTCTACTGTAGCACTTGTGTTGAGGAGGGTCTTGGCAGCAGCGGCATGGAGATTTCCTAATCGTTGGATTATGATCCAATGGTTAGGATTCAAAGGTGAAAATGATGAGGGGCACCATCTGGTTGTCGCTAGCCAATGTTGGGCGGCCTAGATGGCACCACGGGACGCCATCTGGGTCGTCCATCTTCTTTCTCTTGCAGAGGATGCCACGGTGCTCGGATCGAAATGATTTCCACGCTGCCGGACTGCGATCGTCGCTCTGGATCCATCCGTATGGTCAAATTTTTCATCTGAAGTCCGTAAGGATGTCGCATTGCCCCCTAGCCATTGATCTTCTTCGGACTACCCAAGGTGCTACGGGGTTCCGATCAAGACAATCTTGGAGGCGTTGGACTTCGATGATCGTCCTGATCAAATCCTTATAGTCAGATCGTCAATCGAAGGCCCTGAATTAAATCTCCTTCTCTCCTAGCCATAAAAAGGATGCAATTAACCTAAAATATACACAACTACTTTAAATGTAGAATGATGTATGTTATGCAATATTTATAATATGAAATGCATATCTAAGCCTAGGAACATGCATGAATAGGCATTTTATCCTCAATACTTGTGTCTACATCATACCCCCATGCCTATCTTTTGCTAGTCCCTAATAGAATTAAACTACATTGTATGTATAAAAACAGAATTAGGACTTAATCACTTAGGCTTAAGTTGTTTATTAACAATAAAAATTTTCAACTAAGGTCCGAAACTACCAAAACTCAACAGTACCCGGGTGTCTGTCAGAATGTAAACCGCCCAAGTCCTCGCTTTATTTGTAAAGGGAAGATACATTTTTTTTACTTTTTCTTCTTTTCTAATTTTTTGGAATTTTGGAGTTTGAGAGTTTCGGGATAACTTTTTATGACTACCCGACCTGCCCAAGACTTGAAAAGGACTCTAAGTGCTAAGCATCATTTGAAAGAGTGATAGACTCACTGAGCAACTGTTAAAACAAACTTTAGGTTTCTATGACCTTAGGTGACCTTAGAAGTTTATGCCTAAAGGTTTATCTTTCTAATCAATAGCTTTCTCCCTACTTTTTTTTTTATGGGATCAACACAAGGGCAAACCCAGTGTATATCTCCCCAATTTATTCTACTTCTCCGCTACTTTCCTAAGTGTTTTGGGAATTATTTATGCATTTTTTGTAAGCTGGGCTTTAGACAACCAGCTAATGGGTTGTTACCCACGGTAACTTGCCAGCCATACTCATGCGGTGAAGTGTGGTTTTATTTTTTATTTTTTTCCTTTTTTATTTTTCTATTTATTTTTCTATTTTTTTATTTTTGAGTATCATTTTTTTCTTTTTCTAAGTAGGTGGCTTCCCTGATCTAAGATTTATCTAAAAGTAGTAGAATGAGTATGGTTATGTAGCTGTGCTCTGGACAACTGGCCAATGGGTTACCCACGACAACTTGCTAGCCATACTATCCTAGAAAGTTCATTAGCTACCTAATTTCCATAAAAACCATCGAAAAGTGAGTCAATACAAATAATGTGTAGATGCTTAGGCTTAAAGTCTCTTCAAATCAGGGGGCAGGTTGGTAAGTCCTGTACTTATCACCCTAATTTATTGGTCAAATTTGAATAAAATTACTTGGTAAGGACTCGAGACTAAGTCCACATTCGAGTGGACACCCAAGCTGATTAATCTCGAAAATCTGAAGAGTCTAAGTGTTCAAGTCCTAAAGTATTATTTCCTAAAGTTAACAACACTTAATGCCTAAGTTCTCTTCTCCTAATTTTATCTTTATGAATTTTGAAATTTTTTTAAAAGAAAGTAAAAGAAATTCTACGAAGCTAACAAAATAATTTTGAAATTAAGTATCCACCCCACCATGCCTAAATGATGCAATGTCCTCATTATAGAAATAAAGGCATGAAAAGGGCAGAATAACATAATATCACCTGAATTTCATGACAATCTAGTCAGCTCCCCAGAGAATGTGGAATATACACATGTGCTAAATTTGTTTCCTTCAGCTAGGCACGGTTCATAAGTAAAGAAGACATGAAAGTTCAGAAGTGCAGGTCAAAATTAGAATAAGAAGATTGATTTTGGAACCTGCAAAAAGATGTTCATAGATGTGGACCAGATTGTGATGTCGACCCATACCCCAGGATAGAGTGGTTCTAAGGTTATGGATGAAAATCACCCAAAACCAAAGATTATTGTGCTTGCAGGCTGGACCTATGATTTTGTAGTATGCAACCCAAGACTAAAGTGTCGGACAAAAGGCAGATTTGATTCACTAGGTTCAGATGTCCATTTAAAGTTTAGCTAAGAAAGATAGTCAGTTATTCCCAGCTTGGGTCGCACGTCAAAGATATCGTAAGGGTTCTGGTAAAAAGTTGGTGGTTTTAGGTCAATAGGAACCCTTAGATTCAAAATTGTGTTTCCCTCAGAATTAGCCTCCCAGATTTTCATTTCCACATTTCTATCCTCTAAAGTCAATGTTTCCTGGACCGCCAAATCGTTGTACACCCCATCTAAAATATCCAAGTCCAACAATTATGGCTCAATCAGGATTGACTTGGGTCTGGTGATCTCAAGAATATCATAATTCAGCTCTTTAGGGTGTAGTTGAGCACTAGGGCTACTGATTGAATCATCAGGATTCAAATCATCCAAGTTAGCCCCAACATGATCATAATCTTCAATAATCGGGCTATGAAAAGGTTCGTCATGCTCCTCGAGCCCATTCCTCTCACTAAAATCCTATTCCTTAAGCTCAAGTGAGACTTCACCTAAAGATTCTTCA
This sequence comes from Thalassia testudinum, assembly GCA_037157565.1. Classification (NCBI taxonomy): domain Eukaryota; kingdom Viridiplantae; phylum Streptophyta; class Magnoliopsida; order Alismatales; family Hydrocharitaceae; genus Thalassia; species Thalassia testudinum. The sequence goes on along the minus strand of JAZHRO010000062.1, from coordinate 3,853,139 downwards.
TCCTCAGAATCAAAGAATTGTTGATCCTCATTTACATATGTCTTAAAATCATATGTCATTTCCTGGTCCATAGAGACATATTTTTCCGCTCTCCCTGGTTTGGGGATCCTGAGTGAAGCAATCAGTTCATCCTCAATGGGTTGCTTTAGATCGACTTGGTCATCTCGGGTCTCAGAAAATGTATCCCCCCTGACAGGTGCCTGAGCTGGTTCAGATATTAGCTCTCTTGAAAGGGGTTCATCTTGAGAATCATCCCAAGACTAGACTAGGCCAACCACGAATTTCATCCTGAATCTCAATAATTTCTCAAGTAGAAACTCACCCGGGCTCCTATCCTTAACATCTTAGAGCAAATCCAATAAAGAGCTATTCAGCTCATCAATCATTTTGATCATGGGATCCAATGCTTCAATGCATAGTGTTGACTGAGTTTCTAAAGATTGTATGGTGTTCCTCAAGTTAGCCAACACCCTGTCTTGGACCTGGTTCACCTGAACCGAATGGTTCGGTTCAGGGTTGGGTGGGTTTGAGTTAAATCTAGGGGGGTCAAGATATTGAGGTTCTTGGGGTCCTCCCTGATAGTAGGTCGTTTTGGGTTGTTTAAAAATGGTGGTGACCTATATTCAATGGAATACTAGGGAGGGTAGTGTTATAATTATCGTATCCTTCCTGATTGTAAATCGGGTTAGGTTGATCATCATAGGGTGGAGATCTATAATCATTGTAGGCGTGAGAAGGATAATAATCATAGTCTTGTTGTCCAGGGTTAAGTCTTGGACACTGAGGTCTGGATTCATATCCCCAATCAAAGTTATCCCTACTAGGAGATGGGTAGTCATCAGTCGAGTCAAGATAGTAATCATCTTGAGGATAGGCAGTGGTAGGAGAGTAGGATTGGAATTGTGTGCAAGATGTGGAAGGATGCATGGTGGAGTAGGAGGGAAAACATAGGAGAGTAAGGTGCCCTACAGTATAGTCAACCAAACCTATCCTTAGGTGGGTAGCCTAAAGAACTACAGACTCTCATAACCCATCCTAAGATTACAAACTGTTTAGTCTACTTTTATCCGGTCAATCCAAATAGTTAGAGGGTAGGGCTGGGGAGAAGGTTCTTCGTTTGGCTTGCACCTCCGGTTCCTTTGATAACCCCCAACCACGGTTGTTTGACGCTACTCCCCTAGCTAGACATTAGATGGACTAGTAGAAGTAGATTAATCGAAAACAATCTCAATCTAAGCCTCAAAGAGCGAATCAATCCTTAAGGCCAATGTCTACTCAGTTTTAGTTAGGCTTGGGATGATCGTGCTCTTAGAATGTGATGGGACCTTTAGATAGGTTGTGCCCTTAATGATCAGTTAAAATGTGTGTGCATGCACAACCAGGGTTTGCAAACAAGGTTATTTGATGATGTGTCTTTTAGGGTTTAACCTTTTTTAGTAGCTTTTAAGGTTTAATTTTTAGGTTCATTCAATCAAGTTTAGTAGAACACTCCAAGTTTTGAAAGCACTGGTGATGATATATATTCCTTTAGAAATAAAAAAATAATAACGTGGAATGCCTGGTTCAACCCTAAAGTTCAACCCTAAGTGGCTACTTGATGGATCACTTTTATCTTAAGTGGTGCGGCCCAAACAGCTCAATCAATCAGCCTGCTGCACCACTTGATTAAGGCATAAAAAATGTTTAACCTATTCAAATTTTCTATTCACTTATTTGTGTGTTGAGTTAAGGTGTACCGGATCCACAGGTTAGATTCTGGTTAAGTGGTAGAATCGATGTAAAGTGGTGTGCCTTAAGTTGAGACTTGTGGGTGTTAATGTGTGTTTCTTTCAGTAAATCCCACAAGAGAAGAGTATTTTTTTTATATATATGAGGGGGTGAGATGAGTGGAGGTGGCAAACAAGACAAACAATTTCTATCCTAGGGTTTGTGAAAATGCCTAAGTAGATTAGGTCTTGATTATTAAGGTAGCGAAATGAAATCTAGTGGTTGGGAATGTAGGGGCACTTACAAACCACTCAACCCGCACTTTACTCAGATCTACTGTACTTGGATCTCCTTGCTAAGGTACATGCAAGACAATAAATCAGAGGCAAGCGGGGTTAGTAATAAGTAAATGCAAAGAAACATGGAAAAGAAGAAAGAAAATTCCGTTGCCTCCCTAGCAACAATGCCAAAATGATGCGACGGAGATTCATTGTGAAAAGGTTTGAGTTTGGAAAACCCGTCGTCGTAGTTTGATTCGCAAGAAAATCCATCGATCAGATAATATTTATATTCGAAAGTCGAAAGGTGAGTCCCGGGTCGAACACGGGGAGGCGAATGTTTGGTTTTATGAAATCCATGTTTCACTTTTATTTATTTTTGTCATTTTTATATTTTCTTATTTTTTTGGTATTTTTATCAAGCAAGAGATTAGGTTGATGAAAACCTTATTTACTTGCAAAAATAATGTAGAGAGAGAGGAAAAATCATATATTTATGAACAAATGTTTCTACAACTATGAAAGCGGGAAAACTACACTACAAAAGTGAAAAGATAGAGATAGGTGAGAAGAATCCCCCTCGACGGTCGCTTGGAGGACAACTCACTCTGATGATGCCCCAAAGAAGGTGGTGAGGTGTGGGACAAAGGAGAACGGCAGCGGAGGAAGGAGGATGGGTAGGATGTCGTCGTGGCGAGGATCTTCTTTCTGAAGGAGGTGAGAGGACGGCCGTGGGATGCTCCACGAATGGGGATGAGATGCATGAAAATATTTGATTCTACTCTAGAGGAGCATCCTGGGCTTGGGATAAGCTCTCTCTAGAGCCTTGGAGGTGGTGAGGAGAAGAAAGGAAGAGATGGTGAAGAATGGAAGGGCATAGGTCCTTTTATAGTGGAAGGGAGAGGACAATTCATGTATAGGGCATTAGTGATAGCTGCAATCGTCACTGAAGATCCGCACCAACCCTCGCCCCTACTGGCGTGCACATCACGCGCTCGTGCCCCTCGAGCTGTGTCTCACGCGCGTGAGTTGGCATGCGCTGTGCGTGGTCATGCATGCTGCTTGTGCGCACACGTGTGTTGCGGTGCACCTCCAATCCTCAATTTGGGGGGACTACGGGGATTCGAACCCGGACCCCTCCTATGGGAACACGCTCCTTCACCACTGTTCTATGATGTCACTTGTGTTGAGAAGGAGGGTCTTGGTACCAGCAGCGTGGAGATTTCCTAACCGTTGGATGATGATCCAATGGATAGGATTCGAAGGTGAAAATGACGAGGGGAAGCCATCTGGTTGTTGCTGGCTAGTGTTGGGTAGCCTAGATGATGCCACGTGGTGCCATCTGGGTCGTCCATCTTCTTTTTGTTGCAGAGGATGCTACGGTGCTCAGATCGAGATGATTTCCACATTGTCGGACTGCGAATGTCACTCCAGATCCATCTGTACGGTCAAATTTTTCATTCGAAGCTCGTAAGGATGTTGTATTGCCCCCTGGCCATTGATCTTCTTCGGACTACCTAAGGTGCCATAGGATTCCAATCATCGTCCTGATCGGATCTGTATAGTCATATCATCAATTTGAGGCTCTAAATTAAATCTCCTTCTCTCCTGGCCATAAAAAGGACGCAATTAACTTAAAATATACACAACTACTCTAAATGTAGAATGATGCATGCTATGCAATATCTATAATGTGAAATGCATATCTAAGCCTATAAACATGCATGAATAGGCATTTTATCCTCAATACTTGTGTCTACATCACATATCTTGAACACAGAATAACCAAGGGATTTACTTGGGGTAAAATAAGGGCCAAATGAGCATTAAAGTCTAATAAGAGGGTCCAGGTAGACAAAAATAGGGTTTCACACATTTCGAGAACTAATACAACACCTAAAACCCTAATTTCAGAGTCGCTTAAATTATAGAGGTTCTGATCAGGATAAAATTCAACTAAATCTCCTAAAATTTATAGAAAAATATTCCATGAGGTTTGGTATCCTTGGTTTGACTTTTGGAACCTATTTTCACCTTAAACAAAGTCACAGACAGAGTTTTGACCTAATTTGGGTTTCTGCTCAAATTACCTAGACAAATTTGGTCAAAACTGAAATCCGAATTCACCTTTAGATTCCTTGGATCAAAATTAGATTTTTACCAAAATATGGGCCCAATCAGAGTCCATCTTGACCTAGGTTGCATATTAGTCTATTTAAACTTTATTTTTCACACTTAAGCCCCTAACTTTAAAAATATTTGCATTTAGCCCCCTAACTTCTCTTTGTTTTCTTCAAAAAGGTCCCTACTGTGATTAACAGTGTGAACCCATTAGCAACGACCTTCAATGAAGGATTTCTCCCTGATTTCTCGATCAAATCCTTCCAAAATTGGAAGGAATGATCTTGAGAGAATCCCCAGCCACCTAAACCTTGTCTTGGACTCAGATTTGGACCAAAAAGCTCGTGCGAACTCTTTGATTTCAGGGATCTTCTTCCCTACTTTTTCGAGCTCCTCAAGCTTGTTTCCAAGCTTAGAGGTCGGCCTGAAGCCTTTAAAAGGACCTCCATCTCATTGCCTAGCTCCTTAACGAGTTTTACGCCTAGAAATCCTCCATCTTCTCTACCTCCAGCTTGCTCCAAGAACCACTCCGGTGACCTTCTCCCTCCAGTCTCCTCACCTACTACCACATAATATAGGCAGCAAGTATGCCTTCCTTAGCTTCATCCACGTCTTTCCATACTTGCGAGAAGCTCCTTCCCCCTTCAGGCGTCGCTGCTCTTCCTCCCTGAGCAACCCTTTGCCTCCGACACCGACCAATCATAGCCAGTTCCATCTCCGCATCTCCTTCATTTGTGACCACTCCAGTTTGACTCCTCATCTTCTCCTGACCCGATTCACACACTCAACCCCCACATTAGAACGCTCTCACGTTCTTGCCACCATCGTCTTCCACATCTCCGGCGTACCTCCGATGACCTCACACAACCGCCACGTCACACTAAATCACTTACCACTGGTCCCAAAACCTCCGCCATGTCCTCACGACCAAGACCCCTCAAGTAATTGAGGGGATTGGCCACGCATGCACTCCACTCGACACTACCCTCACGCACCACCTTCATGAGGTCGCCAAACCTCCACACGCACTCTTACTCCACAAAACACCCACCATCATACTCGTCATTGTCAGACGAACCTCCTGAGCATCTTTGGTGTGGCCATCAGGCTGTATTTCTTGTTTCAGGTCATCGTCGTCGCTCCACCACCGCCCTTGTCTTCTCCGACATCGGCTGCTATTCTCTAGCTACAATCACCCTCAACTCCACTCTCAGGCACTACGGACAACTCCTAGGTTCTCTTCCAGGACCTCAATTGGAGCCTTCAGCCTCGCCTTTGCCTTCAATTTGGAGCAACATCTCACCTGCTACTGTGCGAAGAACAGTGGGAAAGATAGTCCCAAATCGAGATCTTGAAGCACCAAGTAGTGGATAAAAGGAATTTCTAGTTCTGCCTTATAGCCTCAGCAAACGGGGTGAGGTCTCACTCACTGCACGTGTGCTTACTCCTCACCCGCTACACCTCACAAGCAAGTCTGGACCTCTAACCGTATACCCGATTACCCGGTACTATTCACCTAGGTCTAAGCTGAGAAAGAAGAAAGAGAACTAGAGAGAGGGGGGAGGGTTTTGCACTTGTGCCCTCATCTCCTCTCAGGACTTAACGGCCTTGAGCTTCATAAGGCTCTTGTGCCTTACACACATAATGCTGCTGTGCCTCTTCTGTAAGGATTTGTGCGAGGCCCTTGAGCCTTGGTTGCTGGTGCTGCTATGTTCATAAAGAAAAGAGGACCTTGTGCCTCTTCTGTTAAGGTGTATGGAAGCTTTTCCTATCGTCTGAGGCCCTTACTTTGGATACTTAATTGATGTGGAAGTTTGGTTGTGGTTACTGTGCATTTATTTAAATACTTGTGAGCTTAACTTTGAGGGGTTAATTTGGTGATTCAAATCACCATTTTAACCCGATCTTTTTGCACTATTATTATGATCTTATTGAACATTTTTGAATATCATTGCTTTCAATTGCTTACATTTCTTGAGATTGTTGAATTCAAATTGCATCTTTACTCCTTGTGAATGATCTTGGATTCTATTTTCTAAATCTAAGTTTATAAATTTAAATGATTTGAGAAATTTTGTCATATACTACAACACATTTCCTAAACAATGACAATTTCGCCCAAACAGTAGCTTTACAAACCAAAAGAGTAATACTAGAATGTGTCAATTTCTCGGAAATTCCCTAATCTCGGTTGTCTAGAAAACAACACACTATTTCACTTTGAACAACAGAAGCTGAATATGTAACTGCATCCATAGCCTGTTCACAACTATTATGGATGAAACAAACCTTGCAAGATTTTGTCCTATCCTATAAGAATAACAAAATAATTTGTGACAACAGTAGTGCCATAAACTTATCTAAAAATCCAGTTCAGCACTCTAGGACTAAACATATTGATGTAAGACACCATTTACTAAGAGATTTTGTCTTAAAAGGAGAAATCAACCTAGAATTTGTTAAAACAGAAAATCAATTAGCTAATATCTTTACAAAACCTTTACCAAAGGAGAGATTTAACCTAATTTGCCATTCACTAGGTTTATCTAGGTTAAAAGAGCTTAATTGATCATTTTGATTGATTCACTTTCAATCTTTGATCGATCAATTTTTTAAAATTAATCGACCAAAATCTTTAATTGATCAAAATCCTTGATTGATCAACCAAATTCTTTGGCAGGAAATTTCCCTCCAAAAATTTGAGTTTCGATCGATTAACTTAGTTGTTTGATCGACTAATCCGGTTGGGCGAGAATTTTCCCTCTAATTGTTTGAACCCTGATCATCGACCAATTAACTTCATTGATCGATCAGTTTCTATTTTGATCTACCAAGACACAGTTTTATTCGACCAAAACTAGGCGGATTCACTTTTCGAGATTACAATCTTTTCATCTCAAATCTCTCTCTTAATCATCTCAACCGAACCTAATCTCTTTGATTAGCTACCCAAAATATTTTTACCTATTTTACTAATCCAAGTTCGTTTAAAACACCACCATTTTTACCTCAACCTTTTTTTTTTTTTTGAGATTGAGAGGAATGCTATTGAAAATGATAGCAAACCGAGATTTATTCTATTAAAAAATCAACTATAAGAATTTACAAAGAATCACTCCAAGCCTAAACAAAAGTGTTACAACTCCACACAATTTTCCCCACACACACCGACAACCCCCTAAATAATTTATGATTTCTAACCCTCCACACACTCCAAAGCACGATTGCCATAGTTACTCGTGGTTTCCCATGAGTTTGAAAATCCCTCCAAAGGACTTCCCACGTTGGCAAGGGTTATCCACACATAGATCTCCATATTTGGCCAGTCACCAAACACAACAAGAATAGATGTCTCGCACTATTAGTGGGGAAATCACATAGGGGGCAATGTTGCAGTTGGGTTCCCATCCTTTTGTGTCGCAGCTCTCCCTTGACAAGTCCATCTCTTCTACACAGCCAGAGGAAAATTTGTACTTTAAGGGGTATACGTAGCTTCCATAAACATGTGCATTGTCTATCAATCTCCTCCATATTAGTTGAATCATTTGCACACAATAGAACATTATATGCTGCAGCCGACGTGAAATTTCCATAGGACCATTCAAATCTATCCACTCCACCCTTTGGCATGAAGCTATCCAGATCATGAAAAAATCTATCCATCTCTTCTCTTGCTCTGCCAACTTCACGCAGGTTGCACCCAGCTGGTGCCCAAAGCTTGCGGTCCTCATCCTAGCAACTAGCCACAGGTGCTGCCTTCTCTGCTGCTGCAACAAATGCTCGTGGGTACAAATCTGACATCTGCTTCCTCTGAGACCACCGATCAGTCCAAAACATAAATTCTTCACCATCGCCAAGCAGCAGCTTGAAGTGCTGCTAGTTCTCTTGCATAGCTTTGACAACTGAATTCCAAAAAGGTAAGGGTCTGCATGGTTTCAATCTTGAACACTCCATGTGTGAAACTCCATATGAATCCATAACCAATTCAGTCCACAAGTTGCTGCCACCACCAAGAAGCTTAATCGCCCACTTCAGCAGCAAGGAATCATTGAATTCCTTCAATGATCGTATCCCCATACCACCTTCCTTCTTTGGTCTACACATCCCCCACCACTTCACCAGCTGGAGGAAATTCCCTTTAGACTTAACCCCTTTCCAGAAGAACCGCTTGCAAAGCACATCCAACCTCTTTCCATACAGATTTTGGAGATCTGAACATGGAGAAATAAAACATCAGAATGGAGGTGATGACAGTATTCAAAACAATCAGTCTCCCCCCCTTCGATAGAAAATGACTACAATTCTCAAGCTTCACAGCAATTTTGTCGAAGAGGACTTTCCAATCACTTTTTTTTAGTTTCGAATCTTTCAGTGACAACCCAAAGTATTTCACGGGCAGAGGAGTGATTGGAGTGTGCAGAATTTCAGAGATCGTGGTGCTCTCTTGCCCCTCCATTCCGAAGCAAATCAGGGAGGACTTGTCTCCATTGAGCTTCAAGACAAAGATTTCCCCAAAAATAGATACCATGCTGAATAACACCTTAGCTTCCCTTGTACCGCCCTCCACAAAAAGGGTAGTGTTGTTAGCGTATTGGAGAATCGGTGCCAAAGATTGAGAGTTCGACATCGAATACCCTCTGACCATGCCCACACCTAATAACTTGCAAGCAAACCTAGCAAGGGTATCCATGGCCAAATTGAAGACCAAGGGAGCCAATGGGCAACCCTGTCGGACTCTGCATTGTAGCTGAATCCAATTACATCACGGTTTCCCATTAATCAATGGCGAAAAAGATGTTGTTATGCATCTCTTCATCCATTGGATCCAATTAGAAGGGAATCCCCTTCACTTAAAAATTTCCCATAGATATTGCCAAGATACAGAATCGTACGCTCATCTAAAGTCCACCTTCCACATATAGGCCTTACACCTTCTTCGACGCCACCCCATCACAACTTCCTGTGCAACAATGAAACATTCTTGCAAAGACCTATCAGGAAGAAAGGCGGATTGCACCGGGCTGATCAAGTCCTTCAGTACCCTCTTCAATCTATTGGCCAAAATTTTTCCAATAATTAGATAAATGGAGTTAGACAAGGCAATCGGTCTAAACTCTGATAGGCTTTCTGCCCCCAGCTTCTTTGGTAACAACAATAGATAGGATCTATTAAATCTCTCAACTCCAGAGTTCCCAGCCTGAAACTCTCTTATGACCTCCAGCACATCAGTCTTTACAGTTGGCCAAAATTCCTTGTAGAAAAAAATCTGGAAACCATCTGGGCCTGGAGACCCTTTAGCATTCAGATCTTGCATGGATTCTACCACCTCTTGGTCAGAGATAGGTGCTATCAACTATTCCCCATCCTCAATTCCAACTCTTGGCATATCTGAAGATTTCATCCTCCATTGCCCCCTCCCCACGGATCTAGTGGAATTCTTGAGAAACTTGATTGTTTCTCTTTTGATTTCATCCATATTCATAAAGACTTGATCCCCCACTCGCAATGTAGCTATGAGATTGTGACGTCGCCTTGAACTGGCTGCTAAGTGGAAGAACATAGTTTCGTGTCCCCTTCTTTTAGCCACAATTCTCGAGATTTCTCCCTCCAATCAATTTCTCTCTTCAAGTCCTCCTCAGCCACCACCGACTACCAATGGATACGCTGGCACCTTTCCACCTCAGACAACAGGCCCATGCCTTCTCTAATATCCAAACTCTTCACCATCTCTAGAGCCTCAAATTGCCGTTGACCTCTCAGAATCTCAGAGGTGCATCTGAATTCCCTTAGAACATTACACAACTCCCTCAATTTAATGGTTAACATAACAATTGCAGAGACAGCCATGAGCTTTAATTTCCACCAATGAGAAATCATCTCCCTACAGCCCTCCTCCTTGAGCCATGACTTCCTAAATTTAAAATAGGTTCCACACAAGGCACCTTCACCACAATCCCACATGAGCAGAGTATGATCTGAAAAAGGATGAACCAAGCCTACCACCGACGATAATTGGAATGTCTTTAGCAATTCAGAGTTCCCAAAGAAACGATCCAACTTGGACATTTGCCCATTACCATTCCTCCATGTATATTCAGCTCCGATGGATGGATATTCATTAAGATCCAGCTCTGCAATGGCCATCTGAAACCCCGTCAACGCTTGATCAACCCTTTTGCTCGCCCTATCTACCTCAGACAGTGTGCAGTTGAAATCACCCCCCACCAGCCATGGCCTCCCAAATGTCCTTACTGCCACATGAGAAAGTTCATCCCACAATCCAAATCTCTGGCTAGCTGCACACTGACCATATACACATGTAACATAAAATTCATGTTCACTACAGCTCATTCTGAACCTGCATGTCAATTGGTGATTCTCCTTCCATGAGTCCATTAGTATTAGACGAGATCGCTTCCACCAGATAGCCAAGTCACCAGATCTTCCCATCGCATCTAAAGATCGCACCTCTGCCTGTCCATCTGCAGCAATGAGGACCATATAGAGGCATCCCTTTCTTCGAGATGTGCCTCCTGTAAGAGTGCACAATCCACTTCCCACTCCCGCAAGTAGCGTGCCAGAGATGCCTTTAGAATGCCATCGCGCAACCCACGCACATTCCAGGTGAGGATCTTCATTCCCTCACCTTTCCATTTGAAAAATGTTCCACCTGCAAAATAGTCGCAATGGCTTTCTCATTAGTCCCCTTCCCACCTCCCATCGTGAGTCCCCTCAACTTATAGGGAGACCTAACTGCCTTAATTTTGTAGGAAGATCCTACACCAAACTTTAAACTCCCCACAGTAGTAGGATTGAGCACCATCATAGCCTTCCCATCCTGCCCTTCCTCCAGCTCTCTCCCTTGTATTCCCTCCATTGCACAGCTACCTTCCTGATCCCCACCAACATCACTACATTCAACCATCACCCTGATAAGCTAGTCCGAAGCTACTGCCTCATCATCCAAACCCTCCAGTTCATGATGCTCTTCCTTTTCTTAGACTTTGGACAGTCAACCTATACATTACTGCTATATTCAGGTCTGCTTTGATGCGAAAAGTCACGTGATTTTTAAATTTAGGGTTTTAAGTCGTTGCAATGTACAAAAATGGATTCGCTTTTAAATTTATATTCTTAGATAGGGGAGTATCTAGGGTTTTTCAAGGAGGCCAAATGTTTGCAAAATTAAATCCCTTGCTTTAAAGATGGAGCTCAACTTTCTTTTTGGTGTTTTATATATATGATTTTTTTTTTGGTTTTGAAATAACGAGAACAAGGTGGGTTTGTTGATAGCAAGAAAATTCTCTATACTAATCCACTACACTACTATTATAGTGACAAGTAGAACCTCTCTGTAAGCTCACTCTAGGCATGTGGAGGCCTAGAGTAATTAAGGAGAGGGAGTGAAAAAGGTTAAACAAGAATTCTACACGACTATGCAACAAAAAAGATTAAAGAAGGCAACTTTGATTAAAAGAGAGAGTGTTTTACAAAAAATCCTAGTAGATGAATGCTTCCACTACTAGATAATTGCAACAAAGAAAATAAAACACAAATCTTCCTGAATTGTTGGTGAAGAGGGGAAGCTCCTTGCTCCAAGCTTAGTGGCTCCTAGGCTGGAAAAGGGCTCCTCCTTCTCCTTCCTTAAAAATGGTGTCCTCTAAGGTGGTAGCTACCACCTTTAATTCTCCTCCTCCAAGGGTGGACGTCCACCCTAGGTTCTCCTTTGCTTGGCCGTCCTACTTGAAGTGGAAAGCTCCTCCTCCTTGGCGTGGCCCAAGTTGAAGAGAGTGGGGGGAAGAAGGCACCAAAGGGGCTAGTGATGTGCCCCTTTAATCTTCTTCTCTACTCCTTCTTGCCTGTAGGTATAGGTGGATGTAGGTGGAAGTAAACACTAATGGAGGATGTGAATTATGTGGTGGTAGGGTAGGGTATTTATAGGATGGGAAGGGGGGTGGTTATGGTGCTTTTTTGGAGGGAAATGAAGGGGTGCTTGGATATTTTTGGAGGGAAAAATGGGAGGGAAATGAAGAGGTGCCTTGGTTTTCCCTCCAAAAATACCTTCTAGAAGGAAATTTTGGAGGGAAAAAATGGAGGGTGGAGATGGGTTTTGATGGTGGATGTAGGGTGGTGATGGAAGGGATAGTTGGCACCAAAATAAAGTAGGAGTAGGTGGTCATTCTGCTAGAGCTTAGGTAGTAGGGTAGTAGGTTTTGGTGCCATGGAGGTGGACTAGCTAAGTTAAGCAGCTTAGCTAGTAGGGAGTAGAGTTGGAGGCATTTCGAGCTAGGGTTTTCAGGGAGAAGAGCTGGAGGTAGTCATCTTGAGCTGCACTAGAGCTGGTGGCTGCTGAAGAGAGTTGCAAGGAGCTACCTTAGCTAGCTTGGCTTGCTAGTTCTTTGCTAGCTACTAAGCCAAGCTAAAGCAAGCTGGCTTCTTCTAAAAGGAGCTGAGGTGAGTTGGGTCTAATGCTCCTGGGGAGGATCAAGCTGGGTGAGGCAGCTAAGGTAGCTTAGCTCAACTGAGTTGAGCTAAGCTGAGTCCTTGGGAGCTGGACTTGAGCTTCCTAAGCTGGAATGAAGTCATCTTCAGCTGGCCAAAGTTGAGTTGAGCTAGATGTAGCTGGACCTGAGCTGGGGTGAAATCCAGTCAACTCAGCTGAGCTAGCTAGAGCTCCTTGTGGACCAATGGGAACTAAGATGAGTTAGACTCAGCTAAGTTGAGCTGGATCTGAGCTGACCTGAGCTAGGATAAGCTAAGATGAGCTCTCTTGAGCTGCTATTCAGCTGAGGTGAGCTGAATGGAGCTAAGATGAGCTAACCCTAGTTCAAGTGAGTTGGAATCCAGCTATGGTGAGTTGGATCAAGCTGAGTTTCAGTTAGTGTGAGCTTCTTCTTCACCAGTTGCCTTCCTGAGTGCTAGGGTTTTGGAGTTCTGACAATCTGTATATCCCTAACACTCACAAAAACACATCAAAAAGACAATAAAAAGTGCAATGCATGCCTAACCTAATTGATGCCTAAATGCAGCTCAAAAACCCGTTTGCGGAGCAAAATCCTAATAGCTAGGTTTGTTTTAATTTATAAAAATGATGATAAAATGATGTTTATCATGCTCCTACCATTGACTACCTCTGCAAAGGATCTTCCATCCCCCTGCTTAGTAGCCCGCACTTTGCCAAACAATATTTTCAGACGGAGCATCCATGAACTTCCCCTATATTGAAGAATAATTTTCTCTGGCAAAGACCCCCTCTAATCACTCGAACCTCCACCACAATAGACCTTCCATCCCCTTCTTGTAGTCCCACCTCAACGCCCTCTTCAAGAGTCGCAAACCCTGCAGTTACCTTCTCAACAACACCTCGCATCCTCAAATGTAGGGGTAGGCCCCAAATCACCAGTCTCCCCACCCTGATCTCTGCACACTGAGGGGGCCTCTCCTATGAAGCACCATCAAAAGGCGAGACCAGCTGCCAAATTATCGTCAAACACTCGAAACAGCTCATGCTGAATCGAAGTTTCTCCACATCGAGCATTCCCAGCCCAAATAAAACAAATCTCGATTTACCCAACATCAATATCTTCCAATTAAAGGAGGAAAGGGACAGAGAAGTCACCAATCTATAGATTTCATCAAGACTCGTAGACCCCATCGTGATCTCCCCAATTAGGGCACCCTGCAACACCAACTCAGCAGCAGCGACTTCATCAACATAAGGCACCTCCACATCCATCACCTAGTCCAAAACCTTAGGAGGGGGGGTAGATGGGTCCTCCCCCAAACCTGGTTGTGGGGCATCTTATCTCCATATGGTTTCAAAGTCTTCCTCTTACTGCATGAATCCCTCCTATGCCCCAAGCCACCGCACGCAAGGCAAAGGATCGGATCCCTACAAACGGCCGCCATGTGCCCTCACCTTCTACACCTATAGCAAACAACATCTCCATTCTTCTGATTCCATCTACCACTCCTACCCTCTACCCACGTCCTACAGGAGGTTGCACCGAAGACTTTCCTGCCAAAATACCTACGTCGCCATCCACTGGATCTCCATGTTCTCCATCCTTCATTAGCCCCTTCGCCACCACCGTCATCCCTCCCAAACCCTGGAGCCATCCTCGAAAATCCTGAATGATATTAAGAAAAGTTCAAATAGTTTAATCAAAGGAATATTTTTTACTACCCATACCCTACATAATGGTCCCACTTCCTTCTCTCCACCAAAACAACCTCCTCTAACCGACCCCAACTCTCCTCCTCCGGCCACCCTGATCGATCAACCTCCCCGGCGCCTCTGACCACCTTCTCTTCTCACAAGAGCAAGCCATGCCACCACCATGCATCCTCCATGTGTGTAAACGCTGAGCACTCCTCCGTGCCGACATCTCCACGCATCCTCAAGCTTATCGCACACCAACCATTTGGCCGTGCATGCCCCTCTTTCTCAACCAGTCATGCTCACTGCCTTCACCACCCATGCTGTGCTCCCTCGATCGACCAATATTTGATCGATCATGGTACACTCTAAACTTAAATTACATCCATTTCTTTTGGATTTTTCTTGAGTTTTAGATGTGTTATGAATAGATCTGACAATGTTTTTGGTTAAACATGTGATTGCTTATGAAATCTTGTAGTATAAGTGAACAAATCATCTATGTACATCTCATTTTTTTCGCATCTATTCACTTTTGGTCGGCCAAATTTGTTGGTTGATCGACCAAAAGACCATTTTCCATAACCTTGTTTGACTTGATTTTGATTGACCAGTTAAGCTTCATTGATCGACCAACATGTTTTTCTTGATTTGTTATGGCTCCCAAATGTGCACGTGCCTCCTATTCTCATTGTGATGATACTTTTGATCGCTTTTTCATCATAGAGGCTGCTCGCAATCATTTTTCACTCTTAGCCAAACTTTCCTTATATGTTGGTAGACCGGTTGATTTTGTCTATGTCAATTCTATCTTTCTTGGAATCCACAAAAAATTTGCATATCATCAGATTTTACATCTTTTTGAGTGGAACTTTAATGTGGGTTCCAAGAATAGCCGCACACCTGGTGTTGACCCTATGGCCTGTCACTTATTTTATGCCAACTTGAAGAATATAGGTGAGGGTTTCAACATTGAGTTGACCTCGAATGTCTATGGCATAGAGGTTCTACTCAATGTGGATGTGATCTCGAAAATTCTTGGTTGTCCATCTGTTGGTCCTACCAGAGCTTCACCAATAGACACAAACGGATGCCATTAGGGAGACCCTACTCACTCCCTTACATTTTGACTTGGGTCGTCCTGCCAAGTCTCCTTATTTTCACCATCTTCCATGATTTCTTAATCGTGTATTTCTTTGGAATTCTATGTCCAAATCCACTTCATTTGAGAATTGCCCTAGCATTATGCTCATTACCCTTTATACTTTTCTTAAGAACAAGAGGTTCAACTGGAACCACTTGATTTTATATTTGATGAGCAAGCAGCCCACCAGCTCCTTGCAGTTTGGGACACTTCTTTCACACATCTTTCTACATTTTAGTGTTCCCATGGATATTAATCATAAACAGTTTATTACTAGAGTCGTCATTTTCTATAAGCTCACTTATACAAAGATGGAGCAAGCTCAGGGAGCCCGTGGTGAGGAAGCCCAGCAGCATTAGGAACCATCAGTAGTCCCTCCTCCATTCCCACCTTACAAGCATTTTACTATGACCTGTCCTCCTCTAGTGCGACCCTCTCCATCCTTCTACGAGCAAGACTGGGGCCTTTTGGATAGACCTCTTACAGGCAGGGATTTTGTCAGCATACAGGATGTGACAGATGGTATTTCTTTGATGATGCATCAGTAGAGAGAGACTGACATGGTGATGATGAGACATGGGCATCAGATATCAGAATACCTGAATGCTAAAAGGCAATTCTTGGATAGACTTGGAGAGTCTATTCATGGAATTCAGCAGCAGCTTCACTGGCCTCCTCGTCCTCGCCGATCTACTACCATGCCTCCATCATCAGCAGCACCTCCTCCTACCTCTACTGTAGAACCAGCAGACCAACAGGTGACACCTCCTCACCGGACATCTAGGCAGCCAACATCGAGATCCTCAACTCAGCGACACCTATGTCTTGGCCAACCTGCCTCCTCAGAGAGATCTAACTCAATGGACCTCGAGTCAGATACTAACCTCCAGAGCACGATGGATGCCTTCATGGCATCTTTAGAGGAGTAGCTTTACCTTAGTTTCTATTTTTCTTAGCTTCTTGGATTACAAAACTTTATAATTCTATGGACTATTTTATCTTGCTCTGCTTATCTAGACTCATTTATATTGTTGTTACATGCATGGATATTATCTCTCTTAGCTATATTTCACTCTCTTAAAATTGCATGTTGAAATTATTATTGCTTCATTTACATGCTTAAGGAGGAGTTAATTGAAATTGATAGTAGCATGTTTTACTTTTTGCTGAAACAAAAAGGGGGAGATATTATGCATAACTATTTCAATTCATAGTTATAATTTTGTTGTCATCAAAAAAGGGGAGAATGTAAGCACCTCTATTTTGATGCATCGAAATTATGCTTCTTACAAAACTAATATTTTAGGACTCTCACGGATTAGAGCTTTTCTCATGGACCAAGTTTAGAAGAATGCTGATTTGTGTCTTAGTGTCTTTTATCTTTCTTGAGTCTAGAATATTTTTGTAAGGAACCTCAAAATAAGTCTCAAATGGATTTTCATGCTTCTTTCTAAAATCAAGCTTTTAGGGATATTGATCGACCAAATTTGATTAATTGATTGACCAACTTAGTTAATCGATCAAACCAACCCATTTTAGGAATTTGATTAATACACTCTTGATTGATCAATTAAGTTAACTAATTGACCAATCAGTGATTGATCAAATAACTAGATTGATCGACCAAACCTCGCTTTGATTGACCAATCTACCTTAATTGATAGACCAATTTGATTTCCTTTTCAGGTCGATTCTCTAGTATAAATAGAGGTCGTACGTAGCCCTTTTTACATACACTCTTAAGTAGAAAAATCCTCTCAAAAGCAAAGAGCTTCTCATGCTTCTTCAAGTGCTTCTGTGCTTCGATTTTCATGCCTTTCAAAGCACGTCAATTGAAACCTTCACTGAAATTTTGGTTTGACTTTTATTGAGGTTCCATAGTTCTACATTGTTCTTTTACATTGTTGTTTTGATTAACGGATCCCAAGTTGTTGGGGAAGATCTGTTCTTATTGTTGTTGTGCTTCTCTTTAGGTTGTAAAGAGAAGTGTTTGTAAAGAGGTTGTGCCACATTCGTTCAAGTGATATGATAGTGGATTGACTAGCCTCAACTAGTCGGGAAAATTCTAAGCTGAGAGGCTTAGGTAGTGGTTTTCACTATAAATCTAGGTGTTATCTGTACTTGATTCTGTTGTGAATTTATTTTTTATTCATATTTATTTTTAAAGCAATACTATTCATCCCTCCCCTCTAGTATACTATTACGATCCACAGGGAACTCTCACTTTGCCGACCGTGAAGAAGATGGAGGGGGAAGCTGTCGTATGTCGGTTGAATTGGGATGAAAAGGGGTCAAAGAGATGCTAGAGAGAGAGAGAGGGTAAACCTAGTTACAGATGAAAGGGGTGAAGATTGGGGCTGGCTTTGATTGGTCGGTGCCGGAAGAGACAAAATCCCTGGTAAGGGAGACGGCAGTGAAGATAAGGCTTGGAGCGGCCGAACTAGGGTTGGTTCTGGTCGGGAAGAAGAGAGGAGGAGCTTGGTGCCTCCAATTGGCAGTTGGAGGCACAAAAGAGGAGAGGGTAGAGGGCCGACGAAGCTTCGGTTGCGGATGGCCGGGGAAGGAGAAGAGGATTTTTGGCCTTTTTCTGAGCTCAAGAAGACGACTAGGAATTCGAGGCTTTTTGTAGAGCTCAAGATCGAGCTCTAATGAAGAAAGAGGCATGATTTGGCCATGGTTTTGGGAGAAAAACATCCCCAAATTCACTAAGCTTTCCTGAGCTCTAGGAAGTGATTTAGGGTCCAAGATCTGGTCCAACGGATTGGGTAATCGCTCAAGATCAACCCCTCTAAGTTTTGAGGGATTTGGTTTTGATTTTAGGGAGAAATCTCCTAGAGAATCTTGGCCTGAGGTGCGTTCATATGCTAATGGTGGTAGGGACCTAAATGAAGAAAATGATGAGAAAGTTAGTGACCCAATGCAATAAACTTGAAACCAGAGGGTCTAAATGTAAGAAATAGAGTTTTAAAGGACTAAAATGCAACCTAGGTCAAGATGGACTCTGATTGGTTCCAAATTTCGGTAATAACCTAATTTAGACCCAACGAATGTAATGGTAAAATTGGATTTGAGTTTTGACCATGTTTGACTGGGCAATTTGCATAGAAGCCTAAATTAGGGCAAAATCCCGTTTGAAACTCTATTCTTGGTCAAAATAGGTTCAGATGGTCAAACCAAAGATACCAGACCTCTTCAAATATTTTTCTATGAATTTTAGGAGGTTTAGATTAATTTTATCCTAAACAGAACCTCTTTAATTTAAGTCATTTGATAATTAGGGTTTTGGTGCTTGTTTTCTCCCTCGAAATGCGTGAAACCCTATTTTTGTTAATGTTGACCCACTTTTTGGATTTTTAATCTCATTTGATCTTTAATTAACCCCTGAATGATCCCATGGTTAATCTGTGTTTGTGATGTGCTGTTAAAATTACGGAATTAACCTTGATTCCCAATTCTTTTCTTAAATTAGAATAATGCGGAGTTATGACCCTTAGATGATTAAGTAGGAGTTTCTATCAATCAAACCTGACTAAATGTAGCTAGTTAAGGCTCATGATGGTGTTACCATCATACCTCCATACCTACCTTTTAGTAGTCCTAGGCAAAATCCTATGGATCAAATTAGATCTCTAAGTCGAATGTAACTGTCAGGATGCCCTACTAAGCTGCATCTTTACAAATCAGATCAAAATACCAACAGTAGGCCTAGAGGTACTCAAGTACCAGCCAAGATCCAGACCTGAATAGCTTCAGCCTGGGTCTGCCACGAAGATTTCTAAGGCCCGCAAAAACTACCCAAAGGTTCGCTGACCCCAGTGATTAAAGCACCCGTACATAGACGTATTGAGTCCAAGTCTAGTTTGCCAGTGCATTTTGATGAGAGAGGGAGAGAGGGATTTTTCATTTTGAGTGTTTTCTCTCTTTTCTTTTTATATTTTCATAAATCTAGCCTTGAATTAGGCCTCAACACGGTTTGTATCGGATTCCTTATCCCCATCATCAATCTTTGAAAGGTCCCTGGCTTTCGACACTTTGAGATAGTGCCGCCCATGGCGTTCTGTGGCTAAAGTCAGGCCTTGGCAATTGACATTTCCTGATAATCCCACCCATGGAATTTAAACCAGCATAAGGCATTTACATACCCCCGGTAGGATAGTTAGATATCCTAGGAGAAAAGCACAAGGAGACGATATGTTATTACGCATCTTTGAGGGGAGTATCTTTCACTCCACCTCTCTACGTCAGAAACTCATCCAATCAAATTGTGTCTTTGAGCTACTCCTAAGTTAGATCTTTGGAAAAAGCTTTTTATAACATAACACTTTTGGCATTATTTCTTCGTTAAGTGCATTAAACTAGACAATGTGTAGATTTTGGGTGGTTAGGTTACCAAGTCCTGCAAACCAAAGGGCAGGCAACGGGGCCGAATACTCCCTAAGCCTTAGACTTAATACATCAGCCTTGCACTTTCCTCAACCTCTTGAGGACTAATCTATATCCTAACAAATACGTGAGTGTTTAAACCTTGGAACATGTCCATAAGGCCTTAGGTCATTACTCATCACTAATCTCCTAAGTTTTAGCCTTCTAGATCTTAACTCATCATCTGATCCAGCCTAAAAGTTAAGTAAGTTCCATACTCAATCACAAGGGACTATTCTATTTCTTTCTTTTTTATTGAACTTTTTTTCTTTTCTTTTCTTTTCTTTTCTTCCTCAATTATTTTCAATTCAGCTAAAAGTTGACCTCTCCTTTTCTCCATTTTTTTTGAATGAAACCCCTCCATGAATTGAATTGAATTTCATAGATTTTGCACTTTAATATCCCCCCATGCCTAAGATTTACAATGTCCCCATTATAAATTAGGTGGATTTGAGTTCAGCTTAGATCGTACATTAGAATAGGTTTAGTGGGTAGCAAACAGGGTGGGGTGATTGTTGTGGACGATTTTAAGCTCTAATACAAGTATCAAAGGTAGAGTTGGCTGTTCTAATGGAGGAACCCTAAAGTGCAATATGATTTCAGTGAAAAGATAGGTCAGAAGGGTCTCGAGTTTCTTCAAAATGATGGGTTGCCTGCCGTTAAGTGCTAAATTTAACACCATCTACTGGGCGTAATGTAGCTCAGAGATAATGGAGATCAAAAGATACTATAGCCAAATTCGAATCAATGAGTTAGAGGAATTGCTTGTGTCTCTGACTGTTCAGGACAAATGGTTCTAAGTTGTGGTTGAGTTCGTTGATTTTGACAGCTCCATTTCCAAAGACTCATCTCATGAGGAGTGGTCCAATCCACTTTGATCTTAGTTTTCCTAGGAAGAGCTTGAGTTTGGCATCAAAGAGTAACACTTTCTAACCAAGATGGAAAGATTTCCGTAAAATGTGCCTATCATGGAAGGCTTTGACCTGCTCTTTGTAGATACGCGAGTTCTGGTACAAGTCATTACGTAGTTCCTCGATATTGCTCATTTGCAACTGGCAGTGGATTCCAGCCTTCATGAGATCTAGATTGCACTTCCATACTGCCCAATAGGCTTTGTGCTCCATTTCTACGGGGTGATGACATGCCTTCCTATATATGAGTCTGAAGGGAGACATTCCTAACTCGGTCTTATGGGTGATCCTATAAGCCCACAAGGCTTCTGGAAGGTGGGTAGACCAATCTTTCCTATCAGGCTGAATAGTGACCTGAAGGATCTTCTTGATCTCCCTATTGGATAGTTCAGCCAAACCATTAGTCTGGGGGTGATAAGGAGTCGAGCTACGGACCCCATACTTCATCAGGGACTGGAAGTGCACGTTTGTGAAATGAGACCCGCCATCGCTGATGATGGCTTTTAGAACCCCAAATCTGGAAAAGATGTTCTCTTGAATGAACTGAAGAACAACTTTATGATCATTGGTCCTAGTGGCGACGGCTTTGATCCACTTCGAGACATAATCAATAGCGAGTAAGATATACTGAAAGCCATTATATCTTGGAAAGGGTCCCATAAAATCAGTTCCTCAAATGTCAAAGATTTCGCACATGACGATCGGATTCATGGGCATCATATCATGTGGGCCCATGTTGCCGAGGGTCTGACAACAGGCACATGCCCTACAATAGGATTGTGCATCTTTGAACATTATGGAACAAAAGAACCCATACTTGAGGATCTTCACTGTGATTTTACGCCCAAAGTGATGGCCACCGCAGGCCTGGTTGTGACAGAATGAGATGACATCATTGACCTCATTGTCGGGAATGCATCTCCGATCACTTGGTCATTACCAATGTGGAATAGAAACAGATCTTCCTAGACATAGTTCTTGGCATTAGAAATCAACTTGTCTCGCCGGGAGGTCGCCTAATCTAACGAGACTTTCCCCGTAACCAAGGAGTTCACGATGTTGGCAAACTAGGAAGTTTGTTAATAGCCAACAAATGCTCTTCTGGAAAGTGCTCGGTGATAGGTCCGTACGGGACAATGACCAAAGAAGGAAGGCGAGACAATTGGTCAGCTACCATGTTCTGCTTTCCCATCTTATTGCGAATTTCAAGATCGAATTCTTGCAACAGCAAGATCCAGCGGATTAATTTAGGCTTCTCATCCTTCTTCGTAAGTAGGTGCCTCACTACAGTGTGATCCGAATAAATGATGACATGGGATCCTAGGAGGTATGATTTGAATTTCACTAGACCAAATACTATGGCCAGCAGCTCTTTCTCTATAATTGTGTAATTACGTTGAGCCTCGTCTACTATCTTGCTAGCGTAATATATAATTACTGGTTTCCCATTGATTTTCTGACCCAGCATTGCTTCTACTACGTAGTCAGATCGCACATGATCTCGTAGGGTCAAAACCAGTCAAGAGATTGTAGGATTGGTGCGTGGGTGACTCAATCAAGTAGGATCTCGAATGCATGAATGCACTCACTCGTCATCTCGAAAGGCATGTCCTTCGAGAGGAGATTCGCCAAGAGGCGTGCGATCTTAGAAAAATCAGACATGAATTGACGATAAAATCCAACATTCCCCAGGAATGATATGATGTCTTTGATCGAGGTAGGCGCATGTAATTTGGAAATCAAGTTTACCTTAGCTCGATCTACCTGAATACCTCTCTCGGTGATAAGATGTACAAGTATGATGCCTTTAGGAACCATGAAGTGGCTCTTTTCCCAAGAAAGAACCAGGTTCACCTTGATGCATCTTCGGAGGATCTAGATCAAATGCAGAAGGCAATCATCAAATGATTCAGCAAATACTAAGAAGTCATCCATAAAGATTGATTGTGAAGCAATTATAAGACTTAAATGACCTAAATTAAGTTAGAACTTAGCCTAATTGTAGCATAATCCATGCATGAGTAGCATACATTGCATCTTTTATGTCTTATACAGATATGCATGAATAATGTTATAATGTACTGATTAGTGCATTATTTGGATTGTAGGCAATAAGAAGCTCAGTAGCTGGGCTCAAGCTGGATCTAAAGCATGGAAGAAGAAAGTGTTGCAGTAGAGCTGGAGCAAAAGCCTTGGAATAAAGAGAAAGAAATAATGTAGGGAGTGGTATACTACTCTACCAAATAGAATTTTACTGTAGGAGTTAAAGTATGAAGAACATAGGACCTTTCCAAGCCTTAGGATAGCCCTAGAGACACTCCTAAACCATAGCCACCCTTATATTAGGTCACCTCAGCCTAAGATACCTCAAAACCCTCATTCCAGCCCATATCTGGATGTCCAGGTAGGTTGCTAGACGTCCATAACCCTTAGACACCACCTGCAAACTTAGAACCCAATTCTGCTAGAATATTGGATGCCCAGACAAAGTGATAGACGTCTAATTTTTATAGAATTCTAAGATAGAACCTAAACTCCTTTCTGACTCAACTTTGGATGTCCAAACCAGAGTTTTGAACTTCTGATTTTGAAGTATAAGTCGTCTGATTGTTAAATCATACGTTAGGAACCCTTCTCCAATCCCTATTTTTGAAATCAAACTTGGATCTTGATTTCCTAAGCCCCTAAACCCAATTCTACACCCTAGGGAACCTAAACTAAGGTGCCCTAAGCCTTGTACACTACCCTAAGACCCTCCTAAGAACCTAATTAGGTTCTCACTAAACCCAATTGACTTGGATCTAAGTCAATTACACTTCACCTATTCAATCAAACTCATAAAGTCCAATTGAGCTCAGATCTCAACCAACACAAGTCCAATTGGACTCAGTAAGAGTCCAATTGACTCAAGCCTAACCTAATTGGGTATTTTCTCTCTCAATTAGGCACACATCCACTCAATTAAACTTGTACTAATTTTAATTGCACTTTCACATTAGTAGTAGGGTTTATAACCCTAATTCTAGGAGCCTACCTAAATGCAATCACCTAGACCTATTGAACTCGACCTAGACCACCTAACCACATCTACATAATCATGCACACACACCCACACACCCACACATAGCCGCTCACTCTAGAGTCTTCACTAGGTAGCACCACTTTGGTTGCCAAAAATAGCAACCAAGTTGGTCCATTCTTAAATCCACAATTTGTGGATCGAAGGAGACTCACTCCCATCCATCTTGATGCCAAGATGGAGGATTCGCTAGAGAATTCTATAGTTCTCTAGAGGGTCTCTCCCTCATTCTATTGAAGGTCCCCTTGGATGGCCATGGAGCCATCTAGCTTGGACTCCATTTCCTTGTGCACACCTCCATCTCACGAGATTCATCACCTCCACCACTTGCACCTTTACGTCCAAAGCTAGAGCACCTCTCTACCATATTCTCAAGAGGCCAGCCAACCACCTTGGTCGTCCCTCTCTTCCCTCCTACCACCTCAAGCCACACTAGCCATTGGAGACCACCTCCAATGCCCTAAGTTCTCCTAGCTAGCTTAGTTCTTCTCAATTTAACTTCTGCATTAATTTCTCGCATAGTGTAGTAATCCTCTGCCTGAATGATGCATGCATAATCTTTCTTGGATCCATGCATGCATCCATTTTCTGTTAGCTATAAATTCTTGTTCAAGCTCTCATGTATAAGCATTCCTTTAGATTCAATTGAAATAATGACAATTTTTTAGGAAATAAAATTAATTGTTGCATGATATCTATTGTGTTTTCTATATTGCGACCTCCTGTTGCATGATATCTATTGTGTTATTTTAATGCAACAAAATGTCAGTTCTTGAAGACATTAATGAATTAGTGATAGATTCATTTTTCGCTAGATGTCATCGGATTATTGAGATTGTGCGCACGCCAACACACACTTTCACATTTGTAATATATTTGACACATGCACATGTTTTTCACATAAACAATACGACTAGCTCATCTTTAACTCGCACTTTAGAAATCGACATCCAATTTTATGCAAGTAAAAAGAATCAGAAATCAATGTCGTAGCTTAACACCTCCCTAAGATTGACAAGGACTCACTGTCTCGTTATTTAAATTTTTGTTTGAGTCATAATTTGCACTATACTATGACGTTGTTTTAGCCAAAAATGCAATTTACGATGACAATAAAGATCTCAAGGTATTTACCTACCATATCAATGAATATGGCTAGCATGCACCGCTGAAAGGTGGCGGGTGCGATGCACAACCCAAATGGCATCCTGTGGAATGCGTACGTATCGTAGGGGTAGGTAAAGGTGGTCTTTTCTTGATCTTCGAGATGGATTGCCACCTGATTATATCCAGAGTACCCATCCAAGAAATAGAAAAATTGATTTCCCGCCAGTTTCTCGAGAATATGATCAATGAACAAGAGCGAGAAATGATCTTTCTTCGTGGAGGCATTCAATCTCTAATAGTCAATGCAGACTTTCCATGAATTCACAATACGAGTCAGGATGGTCTCTACAAATTCAGTCGTAATCACGGTGAGCCCTGCCTTCTTAGACACAACTTGGATGGGGCTTACCCAGTGGCTATCAGAGATCAGGTAGAAGATACCAACGTCTAACCACTTGATGATCTCTTGCTTCATGATCTCTTGAAGATTCAGATTTAGTTGTCTCTACATTTCTCTTGATGGTCGTAAGCCCTCTTCAGTGTAGATGTGATGTGTGCAATAATAGGGGCTTATCCCAGTCAGATCATCTAGAGTCCATCGATGGCTCTTTGATGCTATTGGAGAATAGAAATCAGCTTTGTTTCCTGATCGAGTGTGAGTCAGGAATTGATAATCACAGGAAATGTTTGGTTGGAATGCAAAAAGATGTACTTTAGATGATCCGGGAGGGGCTTCAATTCTAGTACTAGGTTATCAACAGTGGGTGGGGGTTTGAGATGGGCCTCAAAAGATAAGGTGGGAGCTATTTGTAGGTCTGGATCAGCTTTGTTCTTCTCTATCTGTAGGTGAAGATCTTTTTGTGGCTGAGGATTAGGGATGATCGAATTTTCCTCTATAATCGAGTCCTCAACCAAAGAACTGATGTCGCATACTTCAATTGCCCCACAGTTTATTCCTTTCTGGGCCTTAAAGATATCAACCCTCAGAGTCTTGTTCCCGAATTTCAACTTGATCTAGACCTCTTCACAAATGATATTTACCCTAGCTGTGGCTAGGAATCATCTCCCTAAGATGCTCAGTGTATCTCTCAAGATTTTAGGAGTATCCATGTTTAATATGATGAAGTCCACTTGAAAGTAGAAATCTTGAATCCTAACTAGAACATCCTCGAGAACTCCTCTAGGTGACTTGATTGATCTGTATACTAACTGCAAGGTCACCTCAGTCAGTTTGAGCTTAGTTTCCTCGAAATGATCTAGTAGGGACGTAGGGATCAGGTTTACGGAGGCTCCTAAATCCAATAAAGCTTGATCAAATTCTAGGTCGCCGATCTTACAGGAGATCAAAGGGGTGCTAGGGTCTTTCACTTTTTGCAGGAGTTTGCTCAGGATGATTGAGCTAGCTTGCTCAGACAATACGATCGAACTCCCATCTTTGTTTCGCAGCTTACTCTTTGGTGTACATAAGTCCTTTAGAATTCGTGCGTAAGCCGGCACGTGGCAAATCGCATCCATTAAGGGGATGTTTATTTGGACTTTCTTAAAGAGCTTGACTAAGTCTTCCTCAAGTGCCACGGGTTTGGGTTTCCTCTTTCCTTTGGTCAAAGCCTTAGGAAATGGAACCTCTGTAGGTTCCTCTAGGATTGGTTCAGGCTCTGGATCTGGGACAGGGGTGTCCTGGGTAAAAATCCTAGGGTTAGGCTCTAAACTACCAGGTTTAGAGTGGCTAGGATAAGGTGGATCCTGAGTCGATTTTCCACTATGGGTGGTGATAGCATTAAGGCCTACTTAGTTTTGGTTTGGAGTAAGCAAAAGAGGTCATTGCTGCTGATATCCCAAATATGATGTCGAAGCCTCCATCCTTTTGGGTGATGGAATAGAAGGGGCTTGATAAACGTAGTGAGCTTGGCCCTTGTTCATGTTCATAACTCACCTCTAGTTCGACACGTTATTTGAATTTGGCAGAGGTTGAGATGGGAGTGCACCAGGTTGGCGAGACGCAACCATCTGTGCAAGCTGATTTAGAACCTCTATGATCTCATCTTTGTGTTGTTTTTGCATAGCCGCATTGGTCTTTTGAATGTCAGCCAGGGTTTGTAGAATCAAATTCATTTGATCTTCCCTTGACGATCCAGATTGGTAATTTCGATTGGGCCTAGGCTAAGCGGGCTGGTATGGGCATAAAGCCTGTGGTCGAGGTTGGAATTGAGGTCTCGTGTTCTGATTATTTCACAACTACTCAAAGTTGGGATGATTGTGCCATCCAGTGTTATAGGTGTTAGAGAATGGATCATTCTAGATGGCGTAGAGTTCCTCGTAGGTCTGAGGAATTCCAGAGAAGTCAGAGTATGAGGGTTTAGAGTTCCCCCAACTAGAGTAGGCAAATCTTGAGTTTCCTCTGAAACTGGGATCAAATAGGGGTGGATACGGGTCCATCCCGTGGTAAGAGTGGTGGTGAATGTTATGCACAACCTCCTTGCCTGAGGGCGGTTGTGCATATGTGCTTTGTTGTGCGGCTGTGGGTCTCTGCAGATGTTAAGCCAATTAATCCACCTTCTTCTTGATGATAGAGACCTTGTCCAGGCGACTAGCCACCAACTCTAGATCGACGGATGTGGATAGGCCTTGAGTCTCATGTGTCTCTCACATATTTGTCAATGCACGGGTGGTCGTCCAATTGTTGACATCACAGATGTGTCAATGCACAAATGTGGATAGGCCTTGAGCCACCCATAGATTCATTGTTTATGGAGTTCTCACACATGTTCACGAGAATCTCCCAAATGATATCTTTATGCTAACCCATGATGTTGACATCACAAGTTGCATTGACAAATAGCCTAATATCCTCACAGAGTCCTTGGTAAAAAGACTGGACTTGTTCCCATTTAGGAACTTCGTGATGGAGGCATTTTCGCATGAGATCCAAAAAGTGGTTCTCCCGCATTCTACATGAAGTGTGTGATCTGGTGCCTCAAAGCGTTCTTCTAATCAACTGGGAAGAATTTCTTCAGGAATTCAGATTAGAGTTACCCCCATGTGTTGATCGGATGGGTCAGAGTCTGGTACCAGTGGGCAGCCTTATCCATAAGTGAGAAGGAGGACATCTTCATGAGAAGGATGTTCCGATTCTGAACAGGAGGCCCGAAGGTCTAGGCCAGATGTGTGATGCAAGAAATACGTGGTTTGTTAAATGATGTAATTAGTGTTGTTGTAACGCGTATCTTTGCAATCAACTTTAACAATTTATAATACCTAGATAGTGGAGTATCTAGGGTCGTCTAAGGAGGCCAATTTATTAATCACAAAAATGATTCTTCTCACCTCTCAAATCAACACATGTATTTTTGTATTTTTCATTTTGTTGTTTTTAGGGGTTTTAGAAATAATCGGGTTTTTGCTGTGAAGATTAACTACGCTAAAACTATGCCTAGGTGATAATAATGAAACCCTCTCTTCTAAGCTCACCCTAGGCAAGTGCACCTAGGGTAATTAGAAGAGGAGAGTGTGGTGTGCACTACAATAGAATAACATGAGAAACACACTAAGATAAAGACATGAACTTGGAAGGCAATTTGCAACTTGTATTACTAGCAACTAGACAGAATGTAGCGAAATGCTTGTTACATGAAAATAAAAACACACTAGCTAATACAAGAAACATATAAAGATAAAGAACAGAAGGGATCCTTTGGTAGAGCTTTGGATAGCCTTGCTCCAAGTGTGGTTGCTCTTGCACTTAAAAAGGCTTCTCCTTGGCCTCTTCAAATAGTCCTCCAAGCCTTCTCCTCCAAGGTGGGCATCAACCACCTTGCTCCTCCTCAATGCCTAGCCATCTCCCCTTTATGAAGAAGATCTCCTCCTTGGCATGGCTAAGGGAGAAGAGAGAGAGGAAGAAGGCACCAAGGGGGCAAGTTGGTTGCCCCTTGATCTTCTTCTCTCCTTCTTCTTCCTTAGCGTCGATGAAGGTGGTATGGGTGGAACCTAACTAATGGAAGAGATGTTGCTTGCCAAGGATGGTTTGAATGGTAGGATGGGGGGTCTTTTCATAGGCTAGTATAGATGGTGGTTAGGAAGCTTCCTTGGCACCATGTGAAAGGGTGTTAAAGAGGGTGGTTAGGAAGCTTCCTTGGCGCCATGTGAAAGGATGCCAAGGAGGATGGTTAGGAAGCTTCCTTGGTGCCATATGAAAGGGTGCCAAGGAGTGTATTTTCGGCACCAATGGTCGGTGGTTTTAATGTAGGTGGACGGCCATTAAGGTGGAGAGGGAGTAGGGTAGGAGTTGGATTTGAGTTGGATCTAGCTGAGTTGAGCTGGGGTCCAACTACTGGAGCTTCTGTCTTCACAAATGTTCTAAGTGCCTTCCATATTGCCAAGGTTTCTCTGATTTCCAATGCATTCATCCCTGGCAATCAAACAGAAACTACATGAGATAATGTGAAATGAATGCTAATGTATGCTCTAAACCCTAAATGCACATGCATGCTAAATGCAATGATATAATGAAATGCAGTGGACAAAATCTTAGGAACTAGATGTGAATGGATGCTAAGGATGATGATAAACTAACATTTATCAATGTGGCTGGACTACCCAGGACCTAGGGCCCTCAACCTCCCAACCTAACACTAAACCTGAACCTGAGATCCTGGAGGATGACCAGGTTAGACCTGAATTTGATTTGACCAACAAGGGCAAGAACCCAATTCCTTACCTTGAGGCCCTTAAACAAACTAAGATGCCCAAGAAGAAAGCTGAACCTTCATCTAAGGAATTATTGGAACTCTTTAGGAAAGTCCACATTAACATCCCTCTCCTTGATGCCGTACAACAAATTCCCACATATGCAAAGTTCCTTAAGGCGCTTTCCACTCCTAAAAGTCAACAAAGGAGTCCCAAGAGGGTGGTCCTTTCAATGCAAGAGAACTTGATCATTTTGAGCAAGCTACTCCTGAAGAGAATGACCTAGGCTCACCTTTGATCTCGTGTGTCATTGGAGACATATCTTTTGATTGAACCCTCCTTGACTTGGGAGCCTTCATCAACTTGATTCCCTCAATGCTATATGAAGAATTTGCATTTGGTGACCTGAGGCTGGCTGATGTGATGAACGGGTTTTAGCGAAGAAAAATTAGGGTTTCGAGAATCCGTCGTCGTAGCTCGCAAAATGCGTTATCAAATACAATTTATAATCGAAACTCCAAGGGAGTCCCGGGTCAAACACAGGGAGGTGATGTTTACTTTTGTTGAAATCCGCACTTCATTTTGTTTCTTTTCGAGGTTTTAGGGTTTGTGATTTTTTTTTGTGTTTTTATAAAGAACAGGGCAAGCAAGATAACTCACAAAGGAGAGGAAAACAAATCTAATATATCATGCAAATGTTTATTACAATATACTAAAAAAATACAAAAGAGATAAGGGTGAGGAGGAATATCCCAAATTGGCTGTTTGGTGAGACGATGGCGCTTGGCGGTAGCTTGGATGAAAAGGGTGAGGTGTTGGACGACGGAGGTGAGATGCAGGAGGACACCGGGTATAGGAATGCTTCACCAAGGCTTCGAAATGGGGATGAGGACCTTGAGGTGATCTTCTACCGGAATGGAGGTGGGAGGACAACTCTAAGGTTCCCTATGAAGGTGGCGAGAGAGATGACGAATATTTGGTGGGGTAAGGGATCACTACACTAGTAGGGGACCTTTCGAGCTTGGGCATAAGCTCTTGGAAGCTTTGATGGGCTTCTAGAGCTCTAGAGTACGTGGGTGTAGCAAAGGTAGAGATGGCTAGGCAAGGGAGGTGTGTAGGTCTTTATATAGTGGATGGGAAGGGGCCAAAAATGGACACAAGATAATTAGCGACCTCAAGGACGTCACTGTAGGTCCAGCTCAAGCATTACTGTAGCCAACTCATGGCTACTCACGTGAATCATGCTCATGCCCTGCTGGTGTGCGCTGGTGTGTGCGCAGGTGTGCACTGCTGGTGTGTGCTGGCATGCGCATTGGTGTGCGCCTAATTGACAAATTGATGGGGACTTTGCTAGTCTCAAACCTGTGCCCCTCCCTTGGAGATCGGTGCTTCAACCAATGTGCCAAGCCCAAGTTTATGTCGCAAAGGTGAGTCATGGGAGCACGGTGAAGGGGGTCTCTCAGCTTTGGATTTTCACCCAACGGCTGAGATTGCTGGTTGAGAAAACCTTGGAGTGACGTCGGCCAGCGTTGGGCACTCTAGATGGTGCCACGTGGCACCATCTGGACCGTCCACCTTTCCTCACTTGCAGAGGATGCCACGGTGCTCGAATTGAGGTGATTTCGACGTTGTCAGACTGCGATCGTCGCTCCAGATCCATTCGTACAGTCGGATTCTTCATCTGAGGCCCGTAAAGATGCCGCATTGCCTTCTGGCCATAAAATGTCTAAATTACTAAACAATATACACAAATTATCCTAAATGTAATGTAATGCATGTTATGCACTATTTATACTTATGGAATGCAATGCTAGGCTTAGGAACTATCATAAATAACATTTTATCATGAATTTATGCATGTTCATCATACCCCCATGCTTATCTTTTGCTAGTCCCTGACAAAATTAACCTAAATGCTATGTATAAAAGTAGAATCAGGATTTGATTACTTAGGCAAGATTTATTGATTCCTTTAGAAAATTTTAACCCAAGACCTAGTTACAAAAACTTGACAGTGCCCAAGTGTCTGCCAGAATGTAGACCGCCGAAGCCCTCGCCTTATTTGAAAAAAGGAAGGTACATTTTTTTTGCTTTTTCTTCTTATCTAATTTTTTTTGGATTTTTTTGAGTTTGAGAGTTTCAGGATAACCTTTTATGGCTACCCAACGTACCCAAGACTCTAAAAGGACTCTAAGTGCTAAGCATCTTGTGAAAAAAGTGAAAGACTCACTAGGTAGCCGTTAAAATGAACTTCAGGTTTCTACAACCCTAGGTGACCTTAAAAGTTTCTGCTTAAAGGTTTATCTTTTCGAATGGTAGCTTTCTTGCTACTTAAAAAAAAAAAAATTATGGGTTCAACACAAGGGTGAACCTAGTGTATATCTCCCCGGTTATTCTACTTCCCCTCTCCTTCCCTAAGTACTTTGGAAATTATTTGTGCATTTTTGTGAGCTGAGTTCTGGACAGCCGGCCAATGAGTTGCTACCCACGATAACTTGCCAGGCATACTTGATAAGTTCACTTTCGTGGACCATTATTTAGCCTAAGTACTTTTTAATTATTTACACTTAGTTGTTAATTGACTAAGAGATATATGATAATTTACCTTAGTTTGCATATTATTTTTTGCATCAATTTTGCATTTAATAACATATGATATGATAACATAATTTATTTGATGAATGCAAGCTAGGTGCAATAGTTTAGACGTTCATTTCTACATCTATAAGACGTCTGGAGAAAATGACAGATGTCTGGGATCGCCATCATGAATTTACTGATATCTACATTTTTAAGACGTCTGTAGATCTGATCAGACGTCTGATGAGGATGTTGCTTGGTGGATTCTACCGTTCCAACCACTCGCAATCTTTGTGAGTGGTTGGAGAAGGGTGCGGCCGATGAAGATCTTTTTATGAGGAGGCAGGCGATCTGCAGAAAAAAAACTCATCCTTCCCCCCGGCGGAGATCTCCTCCTTCCTCCATCACCGTGGAATAAACGCACCCTGTGGACACTGTGCACACTATGGCTTAGGCATGCTGCACCTTTGCTCTTTCTCCCTCTCGCCGGTTGCACGATGACAGCGTGCAGCCACAACACCACTGCCGTTGCCACACTACACCTACTCCAACTCCATGCCCGCACATGCATCGCTAGCAGGCCAGCAGCCTATGAGCCCGATCGCACTGCTAGTAGACCAGCAGCATGCTCCCACTAGCGGTCGATAGTGAATGCGCGCGCGCAACTCCAGCAGGCTAGCAGCCCACCCGCAGCGGCCGCTCACACTTCCAGCAGCCTCCCTTCTCCTTGTGCAGCAGCCACGTGCACCTCCTCGCGTCGCCTGCAGCAAGTAGCAAGAAATAACCCACACTCGCCAGCGAGATTCATCACCTACAGTTGGCTGCCACCGACCTGCCGCTGCCACCATCATGAAACACTCGTCGAGGTGCGCCATCCCCTCGACTCTCGCATCCATCCACACCTATTCCTTCACGCAAGGAAGAGAGAGGAGAAATCTTCTATTTCTCCTCCAATTAAAAATCACCAAGTTTGCCATTGGGGGGTTCACTATTCACTTATTTACTGAATAAATTTATTGATGTGAATTTGCATAAATACCCTTTTACTCAATTGAAATTATTTGTGGTGGAATGTCTTTACTGAATGAGATTGAGCATGTCATATTGATTATAGTAAACAAGCTATATTTTATTGGAGATTAATATTTATGGTGTTTTCCCGTGCTAAGATCACCTGTTAACATAATATTATATGGTGTTGATTTTACATCTAAACACCTACATTCTTGATTAATTGGTTAAAACGAGAATTTATGTGAGAAAACAATTGCACGAATTAGCATGCGCACCCATTGAGTTTCTCGAATAATTGAGGCACCACTCACTAGTTTAATAGGCTAATTCCTCCTCGTGGAGATGACCTAACTATTTTCGTGGTTAGTTTTTGAATATTAAATGTTTTGAAAAGCGATTTTCTACCATGCAACAAACTATAAAGACACATCATCTTATGTTACAAATTTTATCGAAAACGAAGATCGCTTTTTCAATACTAGTGCTGTGAAGTGTGGTTTATTTTTCTATTTTTATTTTACCCCTTTTTCTATTTTTCTTCTTTTTTTATTTTTATTTTTTAGCATCATTTTTTTTTTTTTCTAAGTCGGTGGCTTCCCTGATCTAAGATTTACCTAACAGTAGTAGAATGAGTATGGTCATGTAGATGAGCTCTAGACAACCGGCCAATGGACTGTTACCCACAACAACTTGCCAGCCATACTACCCTAGAAAGTTCATTAGCTACCCAATTTACAAAGAAACCACCAAAAAGTGAGTTAGTGCAAATAATGTGCAAATGCTTAGACTTATAGTCCCCTCAAATCAGAAGGTGAGTTGATAAGTCGTGTACTTATCACCCCAATTTATTAGCCAAATGAGAATAAAATTATTTGGCGAGGACTCGAGGCTAAGTCCACATTCGAGTGGACACCCAAGCTAATTAAGCCCGAAGACCTGAAGAGTATAAGTATTCAGGTCCCAAAGTATCAATTCCTAAAGTTTGCAACTCCTAATGCTTAAGTTCTCTTCTCCTATTTTTTTTTTTAATAAAATAATAGGAAATGACTGTTACCGCTGACAAAAAGATTATTTCATAAGATATCCACCCCCATGCTTAGCTAATGCAATGTCCTCATTGTTAAAATGAAAGAATGAAGGAGAGAAAAATTGGGAGAATAGCACCTAGTTTCCATGAGATTCTAGTCAACTCGAAATAGCCTTTACACGTGCTAAGTTTAGTGCCTTCAACTAGGCGATGTTTGGCCAATGGTGGTCAGGGCAAGGTGAGAGCAACCTTGTCCGAGACGGGTTCAGGGAGTACATGGTCAACAAAGGGTTTGAGACGTTTCCCGTTGACCTTGAAGGAATTACTTGTCTTTGGGTCAGATATTTCGATAGCCCTATTAGGAAAAATTCGCTCAATAATGAACAGGTCGTTCCACTTAGACCTAAGCTTACCAAGGAAGAGCTTCAGTCGAGAATCGAAAAGCCATACCTTTTGGTTTGGCTCAAAGCTCTTACGTGAAATCATTTGGTCATGAAGAGCTTTAGTCCTTGCCTTATAGATTCTAGTATTTTCATAGGCATCATTTCTAAGCTCCTCCAACTCATCTAGTTAGAGTTTCCTGGTCTTCCCGGCCAACTCTAGGTCAAAATTACATTTCTTGATGGCCCAAAATGCCCGGTGTTCTAACTCTATGGGTAAGTGGCATGCCTTATCAAACACCAGACGGAACGGAGACATACCGATAGGCATTTTGTACGTCGTACAGTAGACCCAAAGAGCATCATCTAGCTTTTGAGTCCAATCATTCCTATCAGGCCTTACAATTTTTTGCAAAATGTTTTTGATCTCCCGATTGGAGACCTTGGCCTATTGGTTCATCTGTGGGTGATAGGGTGTGAAGATCTAATGATTTACCCCATATTTCCCCAATAAGTTTTGAAACTGGGCATGAGTGAAATGTGTGCCACCATCACAGATAATTGACCGAGGAATCCCGAACCAACTGAAGATATTTCTCTTCACAAAATTGATGACCACTTTATGGTCATTAGTCCGGGTGGGGATTGCCTCAATCCATTTGGACACGTAATCAACAGAGACCAAAATATAATGGTGTCCAAATGGAGGGAAGGGTCCCATGAAGTCAATGCCCCAAATTTCAAAAATTTCGACGAAAAGTATTGGGTTTAAGGGAATCATGTCTCTCTTGGCCATGTTCCCGAGTGTCTGGGATCAGGCGCATGACCTTGAGAATTCCTAAGCATCCTTAAATAACGACGGCCAATAGAATCAGGATTGCAAAATTTTGGCCATCGTCTTTTTCCCGAAAAAATGTCCACCACACGTAGATGCATGGCAAAACTCAAGTATACTATGGAACTCATTTTTCAGGATGCATCGACGAATAATCTGGTCAGCACCGATATGGTAAAGCTTGGTATTGTCCCAAAAATAATATTTGGCCTCAGACATAAGTCTATCCTATTGTTGTTTAGTCCAATCCTGGGGGATTTGACCAACGGCCAAATAATTGATGATATTTGCAAACCAGGGGGTTTGGATACCCAAGACTGTAAGGATAGTCTCATCCAAAATTATTTCAAAGATGGGGATATCCAAATGAGGAGAATCAATTAGGATTCTTGACATATGATCCACCACTACATTTTGTGCCTTGGCTTTGTCTCTGATTTCAAGATTAAATTCTTGAAGTAATAGAATCCAGCAAATAAGCTGGGACTTGGCATCCTTTTTGGCCAAGAGATGTTTCAAGGCCGAGTGGTCCGTGTAAATGATAACATGAGAACCTAAAAGATAAGCCCTAAATTTTTCTAAGGCGAAGACTACGGCTAGCAATTCTTTTTCAATTACAGTGTAATTCCCCTGGGCCTCGTCCAAAGTCTTGCTAGCATAGTAGATTACGGAGGGCTTTTTCTCGATTTTCTGACCCAAGAAGGCCCGACTGCATAATCAGATGCATTCGCCATTATCTCAAATGGGGCTGTCCAAACAAGTGGTTGCAACACCAAGGCACAGGTGACTGCCATTTTTAATAAATGAAATGTCTTATGGCATGATTCATCAAACTAAATGGCGTGTTTTTGGCCAGAAGGTTACTCAAGGGTCGAGCAACCTTCGAAAAGTCCTTGATGAATCTTCTATAGAAACTCACATGCCCAAGAAAAGAGCAGATATGCTTTACGGATGTGGGTGGAGGGAGTCTAGAGATAGCATCCACCTTATCCTTATCAACTTCAATACCCCGTTTAGAAACCACTTGACCCAAGACAATGCCTTCTTGAGTCATGAAGTGGCTTTTCTCCCAGCTAAGGACCAGCCATGTCTTGATGCATCTCTGGAGGATCAATTCCAAGTTAGCTAGGCATGACTTGAAGGAATCTCCGAAAATAGAGAAATCATCCATGAATACCTCAAGACAATCTCCCACCATGTCCAAAAAGATGGCCAGCATGCACCTTTGAAAAGTCATGGGTGCATTGTAGAGCCCGAACGACATTCTATGGAATGCAAAGGTTCCGTAGGGACATGTGAAAGTTGTCTTTTCCTAGTCCTTAGGATGGATAAGGACTTGGTTATATCCCAAATAACCATCCAGGAAGCAAAAGTACTTATGCCCAACTAACCTTTATAGGATTTGATCAATGAATGGCAAGGGGAAATGATCCTTTTTGGTGGCTATGTTTAGTTTCCTATAATCAATACAAACTCTCCAAGCGGAAGCTGAACGAGTGGTAAAGGATTCCCCTTTCTCATTAGTCGTAATGGTTCTTCCTACCTTTTTGGGTACAATTTGAACGAGGCTAACCCACGAACTATCCGAGATCTGGTAAATAATTCCAACATTGAGCCACTTGATTGTCTCCTTTTTGACCACTTCTCGCATATTCGAGTTTAATCACCTTTGCATTTCACGAGAAGAGCGGGATCCATCTTCCATAAAAATATGGTGATTATAGTAAGATGGCTCAATCCTCCTAAGGTCGTGGATGGTCCAACCAATTGCCTATTTATTTTTCTCAAGGACCTTAATTAATCTCACTTCTTGCTCCTTAGTCAAATCAGCACTAATAATCATAGGGAGAATATTTTTAGCTCCTAAGAACTCGTATTTCAAATTTTTAGGCAATGGTTTCAATTCTAGCTGAGGTGGGTTTAGTACAGAGGGAAGGGAGGATGTTGATGAAGATTTATCAGGACAATCCAGAGGAAGAGGTTGGGAATGAACAAAATCAACAACCTCTTTAGGGTGTGGCAGGTCTACCATGGAGGGTTGTGGGTCGAGTTTGCTAAGGCTGATGGAGTCCTCAAGTACACTGATCATCATATAAGTCTCAACATTAAAATTGTGATCCTCAAGCTCCTCAATGAATCCACAATCCTCAAATCCTTTTAACACCTTGAAAATATCAAGAGTTAGCTTCCTATCCCCAAAGGCAATTTCCATACTATTGCTCTCACAATTTATGTTGGCCTTGGCGGTAGCTAGGAATGAGCGCCCCAGAATGATGGGCGTGTTCCTCAAATCGTTACGTACATCCATGTCAAGAACCAGGAAATCTACGGGAAAATAGAAATCCTTGACCTTGACGATTACATCCCCAATAATGCCCTTTGGTGTGGTGATCGACCAGTCTGCTAATTGTAGCATTACTGAGGTTGGCCTAAGTTCGCCTAACCCAAACCTCTCATAAAGTGAGGTAGGGATTAGGTTGATGTATGCACCTAGAGCCAACAGTGCCCTATCAAAAGTGTACTACCCAATGATGCATGAAATCAAGGGGCACCTGGATTTTTCTTCTTGAGGAAGGTGATGCAAGATAACAGAACTTGCCTGCTCAGAGAGAATCACCTTCCTTGGAGTGGGTTCTCTCAGTTTACACTTTTGGGTACATAAATCTTTCAAAAATTTAGTGTAAGCCGGGATACACTTAATAGAATCAAGGAGTGGAATATTGATCTCTACACTCATGAATAAATTCAAGAGTTCCTCATTGCTCTCTAAGGTTTTCTTCTTCCTGGTTTTCAAAAAGGCTTCAGGGAATGGGATGTGGGTGTTGTCTTCAATTTCTGGTCCCTGGGCCTTATTGTCCTCTTCAATCTCCTTTTCTCTCTCAAGCTCCCCAGGGTTTTGGCTTCTAGAAGGTAATTTAGGGTCCTGTGTTTGCTTTCCACTTCTCACGGTGACAGAGTTTGCAAAGGCATATGGGTTCGAGTCTTAAGGTGGGTTAGTGAAGATTGGAGGGCCTTGATTGATCATGTGTCCAGAAAAAGAGGAGGGGCCCTTAACCACCTGAGCATGTGCGTGAGGGTCCCTTTGATTTTCGTACCCTTGTGCTCTATTGCCCTGATTTTATACATTATGCGGGTTGGGTATGGGTTAGGATGGTAGAGATCTAGGTTGTCGGGTGTTGGCAATAAGCCCAGATTGCAAGTTGTCCAAGGATGTCTTCATTTGCTGCATAAACTGTAGCATGCACCCTTGCATTTCTACCATCTACCTGTTTAAATCAGCTTGCCCTGCAGATTGTTGGGCATTCCAAGGTGGCTGAGAAACTAGTCTCGAGGGAAATTGGGTGTATACTTGACCCTGACCCATAGGTCTTTGAGATGCATAGTTGCTGGATTGTGTTTGGGTCTATTGCCCCTGACATTTCCAGCAAAAGTTAGGGTGGTTCCTCCAACCTGAATTATAAGTGTTGGAATACGGGTTGGACCTAGCATTCTCCTGTATTGCATATGCATCCTCATAGGGTGAGGATGGAGAGAAGGAAGGATCAGAAAAACTGGGATCAAAGGCCTCAGTTTGGAACCCATAAGGTTCCGAGAAATCCTAGCTCATAGGTTGAGCTTATTCAAGTTGGTTCATGAACTCTCGCCCCGTGGGAGCTTGTGAGGAATAGAATCCTGAATTTTGGGATTGAGTGGGTGTAGATGTGTTTCTCGAATTCCAAGACATCCATTCTTTTAGCAACCAAGTCCATCTTATCGAGCTTGTTACAAATCAATTTCATGTCAAATGAATGAGAATCCTGGATCTCATTAGCATTTCACCTGGGTTGTTGGGACCAGTTGAAGGCATCCATGGAGGCGTGATTAATTGAATTCTCACTCATTTCCTTAAATAGGTCATATGCGTTATTTGCATCCTTGTTGAGGAAATTATCTCTGTAGGAGGCATCCACATGATTACGAAGTTGTTCGACCAACCCGTGATAGAATATCTGCACGAGTTGCTATTACGACACCTCGTGGTGTGGACACTTCCTCAAAAGTTCCTGGAATTGCCCCTAGGCACTATGAAACGATTCCCCTGGCTGTTGGACGATAGTGGCAATTGCCCGTAGCAAGGCATTGGTCTGTTCGATTAGGAAGAATTTCTTCAGGAAAGCCGACTTAAGAGCAACCCATGTTTCTATCGGCCTTCCAATGGTTTAGTACCAATGTGTGGCCTTATGGGAAAGAGCCTCATGATCATTTGCTCTTTGTTCACATTGCTCGCTTTGGTGGTCTGAACCAAAGTGGTCAAATCCTCGAAGTGATGAAATGGATCCTCCGAGCCAAGCCTATGGAAATGCTTAATCAAACTTATGACTTGGGGCTTGATTTCTATGTCTCTGACAAGAATCATGACCCCAAGACGTTCCCCATAGTTTGAAGGATCATAGAAATCCTTCAAGGGCCGATCGCCCTAACCATACATCTGTTGGAACCATTGCTGCATCTGCTGCAATTCTTCCAACTGCCTTTGAATCAGCTCTTGCTGGTTTGAGGGCGAGGGAGGTGGTTGTTGATCAGCCATGAGATCTGCTTGACTATAATTCAACCTCTGCCTCTGGGAATGGTCAAAAGGTCCTTCCAAACGATCGTTCAATGACCACCTTCCAAGCATACACTGGAAGGAAGTCGAAAGGACAGGGAAGAGAAGGAGCCCTGTAGCACAAAAATATAAGCCTATCCTTAAGTTGGGTAGCCTAAAGGTCTACAGACTCTCAGAATCCGTCTTAAGATTATAGACGATTTACTCTACTTGTATCCAGCCAATCCAACCAGTTAGGAGGGATTGGGGAGAAGATTCTTTCTTTGGCTTTCGCCTCCGATTCCTAGTGTATCCCCCAACTGTAGTCATTTGACGTACTCCCCTAGCTAGACATCAGATTGACTAGTATGAGCAGGTTAATCATGAACAATCTCAATCTGGGCCCTAAAGAGCGAATCAGTCCTTATGGCCAACGTCTAATCAATTTTAGTTAGGCTTGGGATATTTAGTGCTTTCAGAATGTGATGGGCCCTTAATGGGTTGTGCCCTTAATGGTTCATTGAAAATGTGTGTATGTGCACAACCAGAAAGTTTTCAAGTAAGATTATTGATAATGAAGTGAGTTTTAGGATTCGAATCTTGCTTAGTAGCTTTCAGGGTTCAAATATTAGGTATATTCAACCAAGTTTCTAGGAGGCAAACCAAGTTTGAAATCACGAGTTCAAGTATTTTCCTTTACAAATAAAGAAAAATATGGAGTGCCTGGCTTGACCAAATTATTGAATCCTATGGGACAGCTACAAAATGACTTCCTTTTAGATTAGGTGGTGCGGCCCAAACAATTTAATCAACTGGCCCAAATGCACCACCAATTAGGGCACACAAAAAGGTGATTAACCTAGTATGATTTCTACTCCTTTATGTGTTGAATTGGTGTATGTAGTGTGTATGTTGATTTGTCCCACAAGAAGTATCTTCTTTTTTTTTTTATAATATGCGAGGGTGAGATGAGTGGAGGTGACAAACAAGACAAAAAAATTCTATCCTAGGGTTTATGCAAACACCTAAGTAGATTAGGTCTTGATTATTGATGTGACAAAATGAAACTAGTAGGGAGGAATGTGGGGGCACTTACAGATTACTCTACCCACACTTTACTCTGGTCTACCACACTCTAATCTCCTTACTAGGGTACCTACAAGGCAGTAAATTAGAGGCAAACGAGGTTAATAATAAGCAAATGCAAAGAAACACAGAAAACAAGAAAGCAAATTCTATTGCCTCCCCGGCATCGGTGCCAAAATGATGAATGGGTTTGGAGAAGAAAAATTAGGGTTTCGAGAACCCGTCAGCGTAGCTTGCAAAATGCATTATCAAATACAATTTATAACCGAAACTCTAAGGGAGTCCTAGGTCAAATATAGGGAGGCAACGTTTACTTTCGTTGAAATCCGCACTTTATTTTGTTTCTTTTTGAGGTTTTAGGGTTTTGTGATTTTTTGGGTGTTTTTGTAAAGAAAAGGGCAAGCAAGATAACTCACAAAGGAGAAGAAAACAAATTTGATATATCATGCAAAATTTTATTACAATATGCTAAAAAAATACAAAAGAAATAAGGGTGCGGAGGAATCTCTCGAATCGACTGTTTGGCGAGACGACGGCGCTTGGCGGTAGCTTGGACGAAGAGGGTGAGGTCCTAAACGATGGAGGTGAGATGCAGGAGGACATCGAGTAGAGGAATGCTTCACCAAGGCTTCGAAATGGGGATGAGGAGCTTGAGGTGATCTTCTACTGGAATGAAGGTGGGAGGATGGCTCCAAGGCTCCCTATGAATGTGGTGAGAGGGACGATGAATATTTGGTGGGGTAAGGGATCGCTACACTAGTAGGGGACCTTTGGAGCTTTAGGATGAGATCTTGGGAGCTTTGATGGGCTTCTAGAGCTCTAGGGTAGGTGGGTGTAGCAAAGGTATAGATGGATAGGTAAGGGAGGTGTGTAGGTCTTTATATAGTAGATAGCAAAGGGGCCAAAAATGGACACAGGGTAATTAGCGACCTCCAAGATGTCGCTGTAGGTCTAGCTCAAGCGTTGCTATAGCCAACTCACGCCTGCTCATGTGAGCTTCACTAGCCCTCCATCACACGCGCGAATCACACTCGTGCCTTGCTGGTGAGCGCTGGTGCACGTTGGTGTGCATGTGGGTGCACACTGGCATGCACGCGGGTGTGTGTTGGCATGTGCACTGGCATGCACCCAATTGAAAAATTGGGGGGCCTCTGCAGGTCTCGAACCCGCGCCCCTCCCATGGAGGCTGGTGCTTCAACCAATGCG
Organism: Thalassia testudinum; assembly: GCA_037157565.1. NCBI lineage: Eukaryota > Viridiplantae > Streptophyta > Magnoliopsida > Alismatales > Hydrocharitaceae > Thalassia > Thalassia testudinum. The sequence continues at coordinate 3,810,836 of JAZHRO010000062.1, read as the reverse complement.
CCATGCCCACGTTTATGTCGCAAAGGTGAGTCGTGGGCGCAAGGTGAAGGGGGTCTCTCAGCTGTTGGATTTTCATCCAATGGTTGAGATCGCTTGTTGAGAAGCCCTTAGAGGGACACCGGGCAGGCTTGGGTGCTCCAGATGGTGCCATGTGGCACCATATGGACCATCCACCTTTCCTCACATGCAGAGGATGCCACGGTGCTCGGATCAAGGTGATTTCTACGTTGCTGGATTGCGATCATCTTTCCGAATCCATCTGTGTGGTTGGATTCTTCATCCGAAGCCCGTAAAGATGTCACATTGCCCTCTGGCCATAAAATGTCAGAATTACTAAACAATATACACAAATTATCCTAAATGCAATGTAATGCATGTTGTGCACTATTTATACTTATGGAATGCGGTGCTAGGCTTAGGAACTATCATAAATAAGCATTTTATCATGAATTTATGCGTGTTTATTACCCTACAACTAGCAAACCGATCTTTGGTTAAACTAAGAGGGATGGTGGAGGATGTGATAATTAAAATCAGATACTTTTATTTCCTAGTAGATTTTCTAGTTCTGAACATGGAAGTCTCGAAAGCCCTCAAAGACACGCCTATCATATTGGGAAGAGACTTCCTGGCCATTGCAAAGGAAAACATAGACTATGCATTAGAAACAATGGAGATTGCCTGTGGTGGTCAGAAAATGAGCATGAACATCTTTCAACTTGTGAGACAACCCTAGGACTGAATTTACTTGAAGATGATGATGAATTTTTTGAAGATGTATGCATGATTTCCACTGTTTTTGGGATAGAGACTGAGGAAGAATCTGGGACCAAGATTGAAATCCCCTCGACTATTGACCACACTTCACCTATTCTCATTCATGAGGTGAATCTATCCCCAGAAAGACTTGTCCCTATTGATCCCACACCTGACTCAAGCTCGCACATAGAGCTGAAACCCTTGCCTGAGACTCTGAAATACACTTTCCTTAGGCCAGACGAAACCTATCCTATGATCATTAATGCCCATCTGACCAGTGACTAGGAGAGCAAGCTGATTTCTGTGTTGAAAAAAAACAATTAAGCAATTGGTTGGACCCTTGGAGATCTTAAAGGGAATGACCCATCATTCTATACTCATCGGATATTCACCGATGACAAGTTGCGACCTTCTTGTGAATTTCAAAGCAGACTAAGCCCGACTATGAAGGAGGTCGTAAAGAAGGAAATAATTAAGTGCCTCGATGCTGGTATTATCTACCCAATCTTGGATAGTGCTTGGGTCAGCACCGTGCAAGTTGTACCCAAGAAGGTCAAACTAACCGTTGTCACCTCAGAGATAGGGGAGAAAATACCGACTTACACAGCTTCCTTATGTAGGATTTGCATAGACTATAGGAAGCTGAATACTGCCACGAAGAAAGACCACTTCCCGCTCCCTTTTATTGACTAGATTCTTAAGCAGTTAGCTTAACAGTAGTATTTCTGCTTCTTGGACGGATATTCCAGCTATAATCAAGTGGCCATACACCCTGAGGACCAAGAAAAGACTACATTTACATGTCCCTTCAGAACATTTGTGTTCCAAAGAATTCCTTTTGGTTTATGCAATGCACCTGTGACTTTTCAAAGGTGCATGCTCGCCATATTCTTGGACATGGTCGGTGACTTTCTACAGATTTTCATGGATGATTTTTCTATCTTTGGAGAATCCTTTGATTCTTGTTTGTTACACCTCGACAAGATTCTCTAAAGATGTAAGGAACTCAATTTGGTCCTCAGTTGGGAGGTCACGTTTCATGGTCCAATAGGGCATTGTCTTAGGCCATATCATTTCTGAAAGAGGAATCAAGGTGGATCATGCTAAAGTGGATGCTATTTCAAAAATCCCACTGCCCAACTGTGTTAAACAGATCAGATCATTTTTCGGGCATGTGGGGTTCTACTGTCGATTTATCGAGAAATTATACCATATTTTGAAACCCCTGAGTAATCTCCTTCGAAAAGACCAACCCTTTGAATTTGATGAGGCCTGCATGAATTCTTTTAATACTCTGAAAAAGGCTATCACTCAAGCTCCCATTCTCCAACCCCCCAACTGGAATGAGCCCTTTGAGCTCATGACTAATGCATCCAATTATGCAATTGGGGCGATTCTTGGGCAGCGAATTGACTGGAAGCTTGATGTGATATACTATGCCAGCAAAACCATGGATGAGGATTAAAGAAATTATACTGTCACTGAAAAGGAACTGCTGGTAGTCATTTTTGCTCTTGAAAATTTTGACCTTACCTTTTGAGCTCTCATGTCACAATCTTTACAGATCCTTCAACCCTCAAATACTTGTTGGACAAAAAGGATGCCAAACCCTGCCTCATTAGATGGATTTTATTATTGCAAGAATTTGACTTGGAGATAAAAGATAGGGTGGGTACCCAAAATGTAGTGGCCAACCACCTTTCTCGCATCTCGTTTGGTGATTCAACCTTGCCCTACTACTCTTTTCTAGACAAGATGCTTCTAACCATTTCCCGCAGTTCCCTCCTGTGGTTTGCTGACCTTGTTAACTACCTAGCTTCTGCAAAATTACCTGAGAATTGGCCTAAGGCCAAGAGTGACAAATTTCTAGTAGAAGCTAGGCACTATTTCTAGGAAGAACCTGATTTATTCAAGATCTGCCCCGATCAACTCATTCGACGATGTGTCCTTGAACGGGAAATTCATAGCATATTGATGCATTGTCATGCTTCTACTTGTGGGGGACATTTCTCTAGAAAAAAGACCACGGCCAAGGTTTTACAATGTGGATTCTTCTGGCGACTCTGCATAAGGACGCCCATAACTACACTCAGACCTATACTAAATGCCAAACCACCCAAAACAAGACCCAGAAAGATATGATGCTCGTTAAACCCATACTTGAAATTGAGATCTTTGATGTTTGGGGGATAGACTTCATGGGACCGTTCCCAGTGTCGAATGGGTATTACTTTATCCTCTTGGCTATAGATTACGTGTCCAAGTGGGTAGAGGCAATTCCTACTCGAAACAATGATCACAAAGTGGTGGTAAAATTTGTCAAGGAAAATATATTTTCCAAGTTTGGGGTCCCACAAGCAATAGTCAATGATGGGGGGCACTAACTTCACCAACAACCAATTCTGGAACCTCTTGGCTAAGTACGAGGTCAACCACAAGATCTCCACCCCGTACCATCTACAAACTAATGGCCAGATAAAGGTTCTCAACCGAGAGGTCAAGAATATCCTGTAAAAGAGTGTTAGGCTCAACAGAAAGGACCGGTCTAATAAGTTGGATGGTGCTTTATGGGCCTATCGGACCACCTTTATGACCCCTATTAGCATGTCTCCATACAAGTTGATCTTTGGAAAAGCATGCCACCTCCAGGTTGAATTAGAACACAGGGCCTACTGGGCAATCAAAGAACTGAATAAGAACTTGGATAAAGCTAGCCACTAGAGAAAGCTCCAACTCATAGAGCTGGAAGAGTTATGGAACGAGGCATACGAAATCTCTCGTATCTATAAGGATCGAGGAAAGGCTTATCACGATAAGCATATTGCAAGGAAGTCCTTTGAACCCCATCAGAGAGTCTGGCTCTTCGATGCCCGTTTGCACCTCTTCCCTGGTAAACTTCGTTCTAAATGGATGGGCCCTTTCACTGTAACGTAGGTATTTCCTTCTGGAGCCATTGAAATTCAGGACCACAAGACAAGAGCAATTTCTAAGGTTAACGGTCAACAACTCAAACCTTACTTTTACAACACACCTGCACCCACACCAGAGGAGGTAACTATTATTGACCCATCTACTTCCTCCTCTTAGTGCTTCTTTGCCCAGCTGAAGGTGTAAAGCTGAGCACTTGTTGGGAGGCAACCCAACAAAAATTTTGATAGATTCATTCTAGCATGTTAGCTTTCAGGATTGCAGCATTCTCGCCATCTATTCAACAGCCATTTTGATCAAGTGATTTCTTTCCATCGCATGCATTGAGGACATTGCATACCTTTAGCATGGGGGGGAGGACTTCACAATTTTTTCGCAGCAACCTTAGCTTTCATCTTTTTATTCAAAAAAAAAGGGGGAAAGATAGTAATGAGTCGAGACGATTTGTGATGAATTTGACACAATGTTTTCAAGAAATAGTAAGAGCGGTAAATTTGTAAGATAGGCCCATCAGAGCGAAAGCCTTAATTGCCAAGGTACCAACTTAAACGAAATTTTGAGGATCTTTCAAGAAAACCAATTGGAACTAGGATTAGGGGGAGATTATAGTTAGTACTAGGCCAAAATTTGAATCTTGAATCATGTTTTCCCTGAGGTATTTGGTGTCACATATACACACACGAGTCTCCACGTAAGCTTCAAGTTCCCATAATACCCTTTGTCAAAAAAAAAAAAAAAGGAAAAAAGCAAAAAAGAAAATGTCCAAAACCCAACAATTGAAGCTTAGAAGAACTCTGGTCCTGGTTACTTGAGTACCCAGTGTTGAGGGCTTGATAAACGCCAGTTTATCATCATTTTTATGCTTTAAAACTAACCTAGCTCTTAGGATTTTACTCTACAAACGGGTTTTTGGGCTGCATTTAGGCATAAATTAGGATAGACATGCATTGCATTTTTTATTGTCATTTTAATGAGTTTTTGTGAGTGTTAGGGATGTACAGATGCACAGATCCCTAAAACCCTAGCACTCAAGAAGGAAAATGGTGAAGGAGAAGCCCAGACTAGCTGGAACTCAGCCTAATCCAGCTCACCTCAGCTTGATCCAGCTCACCTCAGCTTGATCTAGCTCACCGCAGCTGGAACCTAGCTTACTTGAACTAGGGTTAGCTCATCCCAGCTCCATTCAGCTAATCTCAGCTGGATGGCAGCTCAAGAGAGTTCACCTTAGCTCACCCTAGCTCAAGTCAGCTCAGATCCAGCTCAACTTAGCTGAGTCTAGCTCATCTCAGCTCCCACTAGTTCACAGGGAGCTCTAGTTAGCTCGGCTAAGTTGACAGGAGTTCACCCCAGCTCAGATCCAGCTACATCCAGCTCCACTCAGCTCCAACCAGCTGAAGAAGAATTCATCCTAGCTCAGGAAGCTCAAGTCCAGCTCACAGGGACTCAGCTTAGCTCAACTCAGTTGAGCTAAGCTACCTTAGCTGCCTCAACCAGCTTGATTCTCCCCGGGAGCACCAGACCCAGCTCACCTTAGCTCATTTTGGTAGAAGCTAGCTCACTTTAGCTTGGCTTAGCAACTAGCAAAAAACTAGCAAGCTAAGCCAGCTAGAGTAGCCCCATGCCAGCCTCTTCAGCATTAGACCCAGCTCACCTCAGCTCCTTTTAGCAGAAGCCAGCTTGCTTTAGCTTGGCTTAGTAGCTAGCAAAGAACTAGCAAGCTAATCTAGCTAAGGTAGCTCCTTCCAGCTCTCTTCAGCAGCCACCAGCTGTAGTGCAGCTCAAGATAAATACCTCCAACTCTTCTCCCTGAAAACCTTAGCTCCAAATGCCTCCAACTCTACTCCCTACTAGCTAAGCTAGCTAAGCTGTTTAACTTAGCTAGTCCACCTCCATGGCACCAAAACCTACTACCCTACTACCTAAGCTCCAGCAAAAAGACCACCTACTCCTACTTTATTTTGGTGCCAACTATCCCTTCCATCACCACCCTACATCCACCATCAAAACCCATCTCCACCCTCCATTTTTTTTCCCTCCAAAATTGCCTTCTAGAAGGTATTTTTGGAGGGAAAACCAAGGCACCTCTTCATTTCCCTCCCATTTTTCCCTCCAAAAATAACCAAGCACCCCTTCATTTCCCTCCAAAAAAACACCATAACCACCCCCTTTCCCATCCTATAAATACCCTACCATACCACCACATAATTCCCATCCTCCCTTAGTATATTTTCTACCTAAACCACCTATACCTACGGCCAAGAAGAAGGAGTAGAGAAGGAGATTAAAGGGGCACACCACCAGCCCTTTTGGTGCCTTCTTCTCCCCACTCTCTTCAACTTGAGCCACGCCAAGGAGGAGGACTCTCCCACTTCAAGGAGGACGGCCAGGCAAAGGAGAAAAGCTTAGGGTGGACATCCACCCTTGGAGAGAAACTTAGGGCACGCCCCCTTAGGGCTTGCCTTGGAGGTCATCACCTTGGCGGAGTTCTGCAAGGAAGGAGTTGAAGGATTCTTTTCAAGCTTGGGAGCCACCAACCTTGGAGCAAGAAGCCCTCTTCTTCACCATCTATCTAGAGGATTTGTGTTTTATTTTCTTATTTGCAATTTTCTAGTAGTACAAGCTTTCCTCTACTAGGCCTTTTGTAAAACACTTTATCAATTATCTAGTTGCCTTCTTTGCAATTTTTTTTTTTGCATTTCTATTAGCTTATTTTCAGCATTCTTCACTCCCTCTCCCTAATTATTCTAGGCCTCCACTTGCCTAGAGTGAGCTTAGGGAGAGGTTTTGCTTGTCACCTAAAAGTAGTATTTTAATTCGAAGTGTAAACACTTTTCCCGCCATCAGTTCGCATGTTGCCTTAGTTTAAAAATAAAAAAAATGATATATTGAAAAATACCAAAAAGAAAGTTGAGATTTATATTCCTAGCAAGAGAATCACTATTGCAAACATTTGGCCTCCTTGGACGACCCTAGATACTCCCCTACCTAGGATTATAAATTTAAGAGCGAAAGCGGATTTACGCGTTACAACGACGTATTTTAACAAACCGCGTATTTTCGCCATCACTTTTTGGTGCCGTTGCCGGGGAGGCACGGCTTTGCATTAACTCATTTTCTCTTGCTTGAAGTGGATCTCATCCCCTTCTCTTTCTTTCTTTTGTGTGTGCAGGAACTACAGCGGGAAGGCGGGAATTTGGAAGAGAGAGCTCAAAGGTCCTTTTCTTCCCGCGAAAATTCAGGTTGGTTCCTCTTTCTAGTCACATAATTAATTAAAACTACAAAAATATATTAAACTTGGCTTTCAGGACCCTAAACACTTAAATTAAGTGGAGTGGTGCATTTTAAAATCATTGTTTGCTTGTATGCTTCTTTAGCACCATTCCATTGCAAGTATTGGTGTTCTATTTTTCGGGTCTGGATTTTTGTCCAGACTTGAAAAATTGATTCCTAACACCACAGGCCTCCTAAAACCATAAAATTTCATAGAGTGATTCCCAATTAAGTTTGGAACATCTGTTCCAAATTTAATATCAATTGGATTTGTATTTAATTTTTAAAAATTCGTGGATTACAGAAGGGTCACACCCTCTAATCTTCCTATTTTGCTACTGTCCGCGAATTTTCAGAATTTTTATACTCATCCAATTTTTGTGAAATTTATCTTCTTGGAATCCCTGTGAAATTTTACATATCATATAAAATCATAAAAATTTTCTGAGGTCGGTGGTAATACTGAAAAGTCTATAATACCCATGGGTATTATTTCTGGACTCTGACACCAGTACAATTAAAAATTCAAAACTATTATCAAACAAATTCCTAAAATCTTACAAAAATCTTTTCTGGAATCCTTGTTTGATTTTATTCAAAGTAGTGGTGTTGTTTGACTTGTTTGGACCACTACTTAATTCTGAAAGCTAAAAATAATTCATTGGTAGTTAAATTTCTGTCTCAGGGATAATTGGTTTAGGGTTTCTTCTTTCTCTTTAGAGACTCAATTAAAAGGAAATATACAATCACACATACAACTTGTCTTTCCTTTGATTATGAACTTTCAAACTTTTTTGAAAACTTAAAGAGAAAAACCCTAAAATTCATTTAATTAAATCACATCCTAAAAGACAAAAATATAAAAAAATTGTGTGACAACTTGATTTTCAATGGAGCCACTCTCCAATTCCTACACACACACAAAAAAATCAAATACAGGGCAACAACCCAATAAACGCCCTCCACATTCCGTGTGCACTATAGAATCCTAGACCTAATTAAAATTTGTAGCAACTTGACCCCTAAGGTTTTATCAACTTAGGCTTGCTATTTAGGTCTTAAGTTTTCTTTAGTTAGTACCAATTCTGTCATCTGTATCTGGTGTTCAGGCTGAGGGGCCGTGTCAAACGACCAGGCGCGGGTTTGTACAAGCACCTGGGGTTTTCCCTGGGAAACGTTTGGGCCCAAACCTCCCCTTAAGCAACCTGGCTAGATTTGTTGATAGAACGAGTATTCACTATTGACTACTTATTTCCTATATAGACCAAGTCTTAGGTTATTATTAGGGAGTCACAATTAAGTTAGGTCTAGTTTTTGTTTGTTTGAATTGCACACTTTCTCTCATCTCCATCTCTTCTCCTCCCCTCCCGTTTCTTCCATTTTGCACGGGCGGCGGTCCAAAACTCCACACTTGGAGGGACCACTTGATTTTGCCTCCCCAAGAAAAGACTTTTCTGCATTCTTCCTCTTCTTTTAAAATGGAAAATAAAAATTGGTCCTCTAACCCACATGTTAATTTTTCTTTCCCCTACTCTTCCACCCAGGAGCTTCTTAATCAGGCCCCTCCACCTAATTTCTACTCTATCATGGCTCAGCTACAAGTTAAGCAACAACAGTTGCATAAGGATTTAACAAACCTGGCCAACCAAGGGAATCCTGCCACACCTGCCCAAGCTCCACACATTCCACATCTCACCCCTTTTAACACCCGCAAGAGAGAAAATCTGCATAAATCCCATGCTGAGTATAATTGTTATTCTGAGGCTTTCTATGGTTCAACAGGGAATTATGTTTATCCCAATCATCACCCCACCCAAAATGTCCCTACCATCCAGGAGAAATTGAAAAATTCCTCTAATGGGGGGGATTATCCGACCCACTCCTGGACCAATTCGGTTCCACACCAACAACAGAACCCGTTTGGAGGGTATGGTTCAAATCAGACTTATCAATCTGGGCAATCTCAAGAAGACATTAATGCCCAGATGATGAAAACCTTGCAGGAGTTACAAAGAAAAACAAAGGAAACAACCCATCTTATTAACAATCTCAATGATCAAATTGGGGATATTCCGACTCAAAGACCTGCAGGACACTCACCATCCCAACCCACACCAAACTTTATTAATCACAGGAACCAACACCCGGGTGTCTACCAACATCAGAACCACATGATTCGGCCTCCTATTAACCCAATATCACAGCACCTACCCAGTTTCTTTCAACATCAGGCCCCCCTACCTCCTCTCAGTGAACACCAAGCTGCATATGCAGAGACTATGAGGAGTGAGGAAACCACCATGGATTTAAGGCCTTCTCAATCAAATGATGAAACTGATTCTCAACCAATGCAGATTGACCCCCCTAACCTTAATAAGGAAGAAGAAAAAGAAACCCCAAAAACACTTGATTCAAACCCTATTTCCCACTCTCAAAAACTGCAATCCAACAATCCAAAATCAGAGCCCTCTGACCACAATTCTTTGGATTTATTCGAGCAAGTCGAGAGGAATATTCCCTTCCTAGATTCCCCCCATGCCTCTAAAGAATTTACTGCAAAAGGGCATGATCAGAATCTAGAAAGGTTGGTCCTTTCAAAGACAGCCAACTCAGTTTTTCAGAGCAAGCTGCCTTTCACAAAAAAGGACCAGGGCACATCACTTATCTCAATTGTCATAAGTGACACCATTTTTCGTGCCCCTCTCGACTTAGGTACCTCTAGTAATCTCATCCCCCCTGTCTTATTTGAGGAATTTCGATTCAGTGATTTAAAACCTACCAAGGTTCAATTTCAATTAGAAGATCGATCTACCATTCAACCGCGGGGAGTTGTTGAGGATAGTATTATCAAGGTCCGGAATTGTCTATTTTCGGTAAATTTTCTAGTCCTTGACATAGAGGTACCCAAGGCTCTCATTAATGCCATCCTTGGAAGACCTTTTCTGATTATAGCAGCAGCTAATATCAATTCTCATTCTGAGAAAATGAATATAAGTTGCAGTAACCAGACCTTCTCATTAGATTTATTTCAAGCTTCCAAGAGGTCCATTAATCACAAAATTTTTGAGGACACTGATAATAAAATGGAAGCAGTATTTGAAATGTCTATGTTGATCCAATCTCATTCATCTTTGACCACTATTGATCTAGATTTTTTTGATTCTTATTCTAAGGATAGTTATGTGGTCCAAGACTTTCCAGATCAACTAGGGTTTGACTTTCCCCCTTTTCATCTTCCTGAAACATCCACACTAACTTCACACACCCTACATCTCATTGACTCCATTCCCCATCCCTTTCCATTGGACCTATCACTCGACCCACCAGAATCTGGCAATTTACAAGCACTTAAACCATGGCCAGATTTGGGTCACTTTTCCATTTCTCTATTTTATTTTGATCCCTTTATCTTTACCACTCATCTTTTTAGGGATCTTGAGGAAGACACTTTTATTGTGGACATTCAAGTGTCCAATTATTTACATGATTTTCCGTCTTCTGTGCATACCTTCATGCCCGGCTGAATGGCGTAAAAGATAGCACTGGATGGGAGGTAACCCATCATTTTTTTTCTTGCTTTTCCTTTTTCTTCTTTTTCCAGGTTTTATTCATCCTAAACCCGACCATTCTTCACTAAGGTAATTCCTTTTCCCTCCTAATGCATGAGGACATGGCATATCTTGAGCATGGGGGGGGGTGTTTTTAAATTTTTACGATCGATTTAGGATGTTTAAAACCTAAAAACATGCAATTTTTTTTAATTTATTTCCTGCTTGCATACCCAAAAAAAAAAAATGTTGAAAACTTTTTGAGGAAAAATTTTGAAATCAGGACTAAGGTCGAAAAATTCACTTCTGGTACAATGGGATTTAATCTTTAACAAACTAAGGATGAGGATATGGATCTGATCATTAGAATTCCAGGGTCTATTTTAGACTAGATCAGATATCCTTCTCTAAAATTCCACCTGAACTCATGATAGTTCAGGTGACTTGATCCTATTTTGTAATATGGAAAGTATTTGACTTAGTTTTTGATTCAAAAACCTGCGGTTCTTGAGAAACTTCTTGTGTCAATTTTCACACACAAGCCAACACTTAAAAATAACTAAAAATTTGAAAAAACTCCCTTGTTTGGATTTAGTAAAAGTCTGAAGCAGATCATTGGTTTGAGTTCCCACCGTCGAGAAGAAGGAAAAAACCTTCTTTGTGGACACGATGTCAACATGTTACCGCCTCGGCGCTGCTCTATATCTATATTTCATATCTTTAGACGGAGCATTAAAGCGCATTTCAGCAGCTCAAGTGTCTTGGACGGTGCTCTACCTATAGCATCGGAGCAAGAGCTTGAGTTTGTTTGGAGCGCCCCTTGTCACCGCATCGTGTTTTGGGGTTGTGAGCTCTTGGGTGGTGTCATGGACAGTGCTATCCCGAAGTACTGGCGCCAGAGCCCCCTCGAGGAATGGTAACGGGAATGATGATACCGACACATCTGTTGTAAGACTAAGCTAAAAATAAGCATGGGGAAGAGAAAAAAAAAAAAAATAATAATAATAATAACACGTCCTTATAAAGGTTGGCTTTTCACAAGCACAGACACAAGGTTTTAAAGGAATTTGCAAGTTGCGAATCAGATTCATGAGCCAGAAAAATCCTAAAAACAAACATTTCAAGTCATCTGAATTAATAAGGGGTTAATTTGTGAATTTTCTGAGGATATATTGATCCCGTTCTATCTAATGGTTGGATCCAAAAACAAATCCTGATGTTTATCTTCAACAAATCCCGTATCTCCTGTGTTTTAATCTACCAAGGTCCCGTAATCTCTTTTTCTCCTCAAAAGTCAAAAAAAAAATAGATTTCCCAAAAATTCCGTTTTCCAAAAAAATTAATGTTTTGCTAAGAGACTAGCAAAAGATAAGCATGGGGGTGTGATAAATGCCAGTTTATCATCATTTTATGCTTTAAAACTAACCTAGCTCTTAGGATTTTACTCTGCAAACGGGTTTTTGGGCTGCATTTAGGCATAAATTAGGATAGAAATGCATTGCATTTTTTATTGTCATTTTAATGAGTTTTTGTGAGTGTTAGGGATGTACAGATGCACAGATCCCTAAAACCCTAGCACTCAAGAAGGCAAATGGTGAAGGAGAAGCCCAGACTAGCTGGAACTCAGCCTAATCCAGCTCACCTCAGCTTGATCCAGCTCACCTCAGCTTGATCTAGCTCACCGCAGCTGGAACCTAGCTTACTTGAACTTGGGTTAGCTCATCCCAGCTCCATTTAGCTAATCTCAGCTGGATGGCAGCTCAAGAGAGTTCACCTTAGCTCACCCTAGCTCAAGTCAGCTCAGATCCAGCTCAACTTAGCTGAGTCTAGCTCATCTCAACTCCCACTAGTTCACAGGGAGCTCTAGTTAGCTCGGCTAAGTTGACAGGAGTTCACCCCAGCTCAGATCCAGCTACATCCAGCTCCACTCAGCTCCAACCAGCTGAAGAAGAATTCATCCTAGCTCAGGAAGCTCAAGTCCAGCTCACAGGGACTCAGCTTAGCTCAACTCAGTTGAGCTAAGCTACCTTAGCTGCCTCAACCAGCTTGATTCTCCCCGGGAGCACCAGACCCAGCTCACCTTAGCTCATTTTGGTAGAAGCTAGCTCACTTTAGCTTGGCTTAGCAACTAGCAAAAAACTAGCAAGCTAAGCCAGCTAGAGTAGCCCCATGCCAGCCTCTTCAGCATTAGACCCAGCTCACCTCAGCTCCTTTTAGCAGAAGCCAGCTTGCTTTAGCTTGGCTTAGTAGCTAGCAAAGAACTAGCAAGCTAATCTAGCTAAGGTAGCTCCTTCCAGCTCTCTTCAGCAGCCACCAGCTGTAGTGCAGCTCAAGATAAATACCTCCAACTCTTCTCCCTGAAAACCTTAGCTCCAAATGCCTCCAACTCTACTCCCTACTAGCTAAGCTAGCTAAGCTGTTTAACTTAGCTAGTCCACCTCCATGGCACCAAAACCTACTACCCTACTACCCTACTACCTAAGCTCCAGCAAAAAGACCACCTACTCCTACTTTATTTTGGTGCCAACTATCCCTTCCATCACCACCCTACATCCACCATCAAAACCCATCTCCACCCTCCATTTTTTTTCCCTCCAAAATTGCCTTCTAGAAGGTATTTTTGGAGGGAAAACCAAGGCACCTCTTCATTTCCCTCCCATTTTTCCCTCCAAAAATAACCAAGCACCCCTTCATTTCCCTCCAAAAAAACACCATAACCACCCCCTTTCCCATCCTATAAATACCCTACCATACCACCACATAATTCCCATCCTCCCTTAGTATATTTTCTACCTAAACCACCTATACCTACGGCCAAGAAGAAGGAGTAGAGAAGGAGATTAAAGGGGCACACCACCAGCCCTTTTGGTGCCTTCTTCTCCCCACTCTCTTCAACTTGAGCCACGCCAAGGAGGAGGACTCTCCCACTTCAAGGAGGACGGCCAGGCAAAGGAGAAAAGCTTAGGGTGGACATCCACCCTTGGAGAGAAACTTAGGGCACGCCCCCTTAGGGCTTGCCTTGGAGGTCATCACCTTGGCGGAGTTCTGCAAGGAAGGAGTTGAAGGATTCTTTTCAAGCTTGGGAGCCACCAACCTTGGAGCAAGAAGCCCTCTTCTTCACCATCTATCTAGAGGATTTGTGTTTTATTTTCTTATTTGCAATTTTCTAGTAGTACAAGCTTTCCTCTACTAGGCCTTTTGTAAAACACTTTATCAATTATCTAGTTGCCTTCTTTGCAATTTTTTTTTTTGCATTTCTATTAGCTTATTTTCAGCATTCTTCACTCCCTCTCCCTAATTATTCTAGGCCTCCACTTGCCTAGAGTGAGCTTAGGGAGAGGTTTTGCTTGTCACCTAAAAGTAGTATTTTAATTCGAAGTGTAAACACTTTTCCCGCCATCAGTTCGCATGTTGCCTTAGTTTAAAAATAAAAAAAATGATATATTGAAAAATACCAAAAAGAAAGTTGAGATTTATATTCCTAGCAAGAGAATCACTATTGCAAACATTTGGCCTCCTTGGACGACCCTAGATACTCCCCTATCTAGGATTATAAATTTAAGAGCGAAAGCGGATTTACGCGTTACAACGACGTATTTTAACAAACCGCGTATTTTCGCCATCAGGGCTCGAAAAAGGCCAATGATGTGCAATAACATATCACTTCCTCTGATTGCTTGCCTCAATATATACAACATATATAGCTCAGGGGCTTAAGGGCATGTGTCCGTCCAAGTGCCATGGGCAGTGTTATCATGAAATGTCAAAAATCGAGGGCTTTTGGTCGATGGCTTCCTTGGGCAGTACTGTCTCGAAGTATCGATTGGCAGGGGCCCATGGGGGAAAGTGATGCGTACAAGGATTCTAACCATCCATGACTAGACTGATTAGAGGCCAAAATTGAAAAAAAAAAGAGAGTACACCAATAAATCTTTCATCCACATTCACTCTGAAGCAAGCATAGAACTTATTTTGCATGCACACACTGACACCAAACTCTGAAGGGGAAACAAGATCAAGAATTGGATCAAGGCCAAGGAACACCATGATTAATTCTTGAAATTGGAACTATGAGGAATCTGAGAGAGAGAGGCATCCCTGTTTTAAGAAGGCACCCAGAAGCTGTAGGTCTAGGTTGCGAATTTAAAAGCTCTAGCTCGCTCTTGAAAAACAATTGTGTCCTTGATTCTCGCTGACTTCATCCAAGAACTTGTGAAACCCTTCCCAATCAAAAGATGTCTAGGATTTTTGTTTTACTAGGGACTAGCAAAAGCTTAACATGGGGGAGTGCTAAACACCAATTTTTCATGCATGGTAGGCTTATTTTGGGGCTTATCCATAGTACATTATTGCATAAATCATCTTGCATCATTGCATTTTAAAAATTGGTACCTTGATCATCTTTTGTTAGCTTGTGCAGCAACCCACAGGTACCCATTCCCGAAGGAGCACCTTGAGGAGCTACATAAATGAAGTCATGTTACATGTGGAAGATGAATTAAATGAGCTTGGGATAAAAATTATTCCAAGCAACTCATTTGTTGGAATTAAAGGAAGAGGTGCTTAGGAAAGTCAAGAAATTAAAGGGGGATGCACCTTTTCAAGGGAGGCTATTCCTTCCCAAGGAAGCCAACACTTGGAAGCTTCCTTGGGAAGCTAAAAGACACCTTTACAGCCAGCCACCGCTTTTGAAAAGGGAGCCAAAAATTGGCTCCAAAAATGGCTCCCTTTGGAATTTGAAATTGTGACCTTTAGGCTCCCTTGTCACACTCTTTATAAAGGGACCTAAGGCACAATGAGGAGATATCTTTTTTGGAGGTAGGAGAATTGAGAGAAGCCACCACCGCATCAACCACCATTCACGCCACCCCAAGGAGCAAGGAGAGAAGAAGGTTCAAGTGGGTCAACCACCACTACCCCTTGGAGCCCTTCTACCTCTTCTTCCTCACACCAAGTTGGAGAAGGAATCATCGTCGACTTCAGCAACATCACCTCCACACCATCCTCTTTATTTGTTTTTCCTTCCTTATGTTGTTCTCTTAGTTGGTAACATTTAGTTGTAGTTTTCCTTGACCTTGAATTGTTGTAAGAACTTGTTTCATAGTGTTAATCTTATTATTGCATTTGCTTCCCTGGCTTTCCTTTTTAGTTGTTGTATCACCCTTGATTCCTTAGGCACACCCGTGTCTACGGGAGCTCAAGGGCATGCCATATTTGTCTTTAGTTGAGTATGTGTGCAAGTAAGTAGGTGCTTGATGCGAAAAATATGTGGTTTGTTAATTGTACTAAATAGTATCATTGAGATGCGTAAATCCACAATCAACTCTTAAATTTATAATACCTAGATAGTGGAGTATCTAGGGTCATCCAAGGAGGCTAATTTGTTAATCACATGAATGGTTCTCTCTCTCGTCTCTCAAATTCGCACTTTCTCTTTGTGATTTTTGATTTGTTGTTTTTATATTTTTCAGAAACAATCGAGTTTAAGGCACAACTAACCCTAGGTGACAAGAATGGAGTCTTCTCTTCTAAGCTCACCCTAGGCAAGTGCACCTAGGGAGGAGAGGAGAGTGTGTGCACTACGACTACAAAAACAACATGGAAAAATTGGAAGGCGAATAACTTTTGTATTACTAGTAAAGTCAAATGCAGGTAGAGGAATGCTTCTATAAGAACATTAAACTACTAGCTAATACAAAAAGTAGAGTGGAAGATAAAGAAGAAGAAAGGGGGATCCTCTAGTTGAAGTTGGGATGGCCCTTGCTCCAAGTGCAGTTGCCCCACACTTGAAAAGGGTCTTCCTTCTTCCTTGATGTAGTCCTCCTCCAAGCTATCCTCCAAGGTGGGCGTCAATCACCTTGCTCCTCCTCTTGCCTGGTCATCCCCTTGATGTTGAAGATGATCTCCTCCTTAGCGTGGCTAAGGGAGAAGAAGAGAGAGAAAGAAGACACCAAGGGGGTGGGTGGATTTCCCCCTTAATCTTCTTCCCTCCTTCTGCCTTGGCATGGAGATGGGGTGAAAGAATGGTGAACCTAAATAATGGAGAAGATGAGTTTTTGGTGGTGATTATGGTAGGTATTTATAGAGGTAGATGAGGGGTGGTTGGCATGGGCTTAGGTGTAGGGCTAGGATTAGGTTTGGTGGGTAGTTAGTGGTGGTTATGGGGATCCTAGGGTTAAGGTTTGGTGGCGCCAACTTAAGGGTGTGAAGGGGGGTAGTTGTTGGTGGTGTTGGTGGCTTTTGGTGGTGAAGAGACACCACAAGTTGGCACCAAAGAGGGGGGCATTCTAGAAGGTTTTTGTTGGTACGAAAAGCATGGGTTAGGATGGGTTGGATGGTGATGTGTAGGGTGGAGATGAGGAGTTGGGTTGGCACCATTTTGATGGTGGTTATGGAGGGAGTTTTGGTGCCAAAATGTGCTGCCCCTTGGTGGTGGTTGAGGGGTGAAGAGGTGGCTTGGGTTGGCACCAAGTTGAGGTGAAGTAGGGTAGCTTAAGTGGAAGCTTAGGTGGTCTTAAGTAGGTGGACTAGTTAGATGAGAATTAGGGTTAGGTAGGGTTGCCAAGGAGATGACTAGCTAAGCTAAGCTAGCTTAGCTAGTAAGGAGTAGGGTTGGAGGCATTTGGAGCTAGGGCTTTGAGGGAGAAGAGCTGGAGGTAGTCATCTTGAGCTGCACTAGAGCTGGTGGTTGCTGAAAAGAATTGCAAGGAGCTACCTTAGCTGGCTTAGCTTGCTAATTCTTTGCTAGCTACTAAGCCAAGCTAAGATGAGCTGGCTTCTGCTGATGTGAGTTGAGGTGAGCTAGGTCTGGTCTTCTTGGAGATTACCTAGCTAGTTGGAGTAGCTATCTTAGGTCAAGTAGCTTAGCTCAATTAAGTTGAGTAGAGTTAGGTCTCCGAGAGCTGGACTTGAGCTGGCCTGAGTTGGTTAAGGTCATCTTCAGCTTACCAAGTCTAGCTAGTTGATAGTAGTAGCTAGTCCTAGTCAGGTTGAACTTCCAGTGAACTCTTCTAAGTTGGAAGAGCTAGAATGGAGCTGGGATCAACTGTCTTCAGCTAGTTTGTGTTTCCATCCAGCTGAGGTGATATGAATGGAGCTAAGGTGAACTAGCTAGAGCTACCAATTAGCTAAGATGAGCAGAATGGAGCTAAGGGTGAGTTGATCCAGCTAGAAGGAGCTAGGATCTAGCTGGGACGAGCTAGATCTAGCTGGGATTCAGTTGAAATGAGCTAGATCTAGCTGGGATCCAGCTGATAGGAGCTTCTTCTTCATCTTCTACCTTTCTGAGTGCCAAGATGTGTGGGATCTGACATTCTGCCTAATCCTGAAACTTAGATAAATGCATCAAAAATTCATTAAAATGCAATGCATGCCTGTTCAACTGTCTGAATCGGTGTTTTAGAAGGAATGTGCTATAGTATAGTTGATAAATTGCGTAGAACACTTAAAATTTATAGCTCGAAAGAAATTCCGAGGTCGAATGCAGGGAGCAATATAGCAATTTATCTCAAGATCATAATTTTAAGTAATAATATAGCAATGTAATAGCAATTTTGAGCACAAATGATGTACATATAGATCCAAGAGTCATTGTGGCAAAAAGATTAGGGTAAAATGGTGATTTGAATCACCAAATTACCCTATTACAATTATACTCAAATAATGCTACAGTATCAATCAATCAAATGCTACGTATAATAAGTGCACAGTGCACTCCCTGTCAGAGATCAGATGATTGGAACTTCAGTTAAACAGCTTAACCGTCTCCTGCTACAGTGCCAAAGGGACACTGTTCTTCTTCTTTTCCTTTCTCTCCTTAAGCTCTTCTCTTCTTCTCTCTTTTCTCTTCACGCACAAGGGAGGAAACTCACAAAATTTTGGCTAAGTGTTGGGGGCATTCAAGAGCAAAACCCCCCTTTCCCCGCTCACTCTCTCTCTCCTATTCTTCTCTTCTCTCTTAGATACCCGATTGATTAGGTAATCGGGCGAGTATTCGGATTCAGACAAGGGTCCAGGGTTACCAGCATGGGGTAGTGACTAATGTGTGAGGCGTATGTGAGGAGGGACCCGACCCCTCATGTGCTTAGGCAACCGAGTCGGGTCACAAATCCAATTTGTCTCGCACTTATAACTTCTAATCCCACGATGTGGGACTATCTTTTCCTTTAGCCCTTCTAATGCTATTTGAATCTTCTCTTCTTCTTTTGCTGCTCCTTTCTTCTCACCTTCGTCTACTCTTTTCTCTACGCACTAGAGGCATCCAAGTTTCAATGTGACTAATGGTTGGGGTTTCCCTCTGAAGAGCAAAACCCCCCCCACCCTCACTCTCTTTTCTTCTCTTCTCTCTCAGAAACCCACTTACTCAGGTCGATAGTTGGGTAAACAGGCAGGTAATCGAATTCTGGCCAGACCCACATGGTGTGTCCACGAGTGAGGTGTGCACTAGGCGTGCATGGGGACCCGACCCCTGTGTCTTGGGAGAGGGGTTGGGAACACAAAAACACTTTATTCGCTGCTTTGGCTTCAGTGACTTCCGAGGTGGGACTAAAGTCCCCGACTCCTTTGCATGCAGCAACAGGCAGCAAATGTTGTTCAATTGGAGTCTTGAGAGCGGTCAATGCTCCCAATTGACCCTCTGGGTAGATGCCTGGGCTGAATCCGCTTTGTCTGGAGAGAATGCCTGGAGCAAATACTGCAAGAACCATGCTTCGAGCTTGCTCGAAAAAGCTTCAGTAATGGCGGTGCATCCCTTTGAATATGAAAATAAGAAAAAGGTCTCTTAGCTACATCAGAATGGTTTAGAAGGTGCGCAAGAGTGCAGTGAAGTCCATGGTGGCAGTGGCATGCTATGTATGTAGTCGAAGAGGCCTGCCGACCTCAAGGAAGGTGGACTAAGGTGTGTGAGTCGGGTGAGGAGATAGGGAGAGCCGTTTTTACTCAGTGAAGTAAGGCAATGCTTGTGGACATGATGGCAAGAGGAAAGATGATCTGTGGCGGTAGGAATGCTTCATCGGAGGTATGACGACGAGATGGAAGACGGAGTCAGAGCGGGTGAGTGAATGGTTGGAACGGAGTTTCGGTAGTACGGTGATGATGAGTTGACAAAGACGAATCGAACGAACTAGCTATCGAATGAACGAGGACAGAGTTGGCGCCTGTTGTGGTATGGCTGGTGCTGGAGGAGATGAAAACTTCGATGAGGTAGACGGCGATGAAGATGGGGTTAGGAAGTGTCACACGAGTATGTTGAGACGCAGAAGATGATGGGCAAGAAGAACCAGCCTCCTATGGTATGTGGTGGCCAGCGAAAGAACTAGGGATAGGAGTTCATCGGAGCAAGCTAGAGGTAGAGGAAGGAAGAGGATTTTTGGCTTAATGACTTGCTAAGGAAGAGGGGAATGCCAAGGAGGTCTTTTATAGGCCAAAGGGAAAGCTTCAAAGCTTAGAAACCAAGCTTTGAAAGCCCGAAAATCACAAAATAGGTTTAGGATTTCCAAGAGTTTGCATGAACTCTTGGACGAGATTCGGAAGACAAGACCTGCCTCAGATTGAAGAGCAACTCCTCAAGAATCTTCCTTCCAAATTTGGAAGGCTTTCGCGATGAAATCAGGGAGAATCTCTTGATTGAAGGTCAACGGTTCATGGGTTCACATAGTAATGGTGGCAGGGGTATTTCTGTGAAAAAGATGAATAAGTTAGGGGGCTTTTGTAATAATTTCAAAAGCTGAGGAGTTATTTGTGAGAATAAGAGTTAGACTTAGACTAAAATGCAAACTAGGTTGAAATAATCTCAGTTAAGCCCACATTTTGATACAAACCTAATTTAGACCCAAGGAATCCAATGGTGAAGTTGGATTTTGGTTTTGACCTAGTTTGACTGGGTAATTTATGCAAAAACACAAATTAGGGCAATAGTCTGTCTGTGACTGTTTTGGGTCAAAATAAGTTCTGATGGTCAATTCAAAGGTACCAAACCCTATAGAATATTTTTCTATGAATTTTAGATGGTTTAGGTGAATTTTATCCTGACCAGAACCTCAGTTAATTAAGCAGGTCTATTTTTAGGGTTTCAGATGTCCAGTAATTCTTAAAATACGTGAAATCGCATTTCTATCTGCATGGACCCACTTATTAGACATTAATGACCATATGAACTTTAATAAACCCCTGAAATACCCCATGGTCATTCTGTATTTGTGAAATACAGTTAAAATTGCAGAAATAACTCTGGTTTCTTATGTTCTCAAAATAGAACATTATGCTTATATGACCCTCTAATGGTTATATAGGAGCTTTTATTGACTTTATCAGACCAAATTGAGCTAGTTATGGCTCATGATGGTGTTCCCATCATACCCCCATGCCTAGCTTTTGTTAGTCTCTTAGCAAAACTTTATGGACTAAACTAATTATCTAGGTCGAATGTAACTGTCAAGATGCCCTACTAAGCCACATCCCTAGGAATCAGATCTTAATACCAACAATAGGCCTAGAGGTACTCAAGTACCAGCCCAGACCCAAACCTGACTAGCTTTCACCTCAGTCTGCCATGAAGATTTCTAAGGCCTGCAGGAACTAGCTTAAGGTTCGTTGGATCCAGTGGTTAAAGCAACCATACATGTAACATGTTTGTCCAGGTTCAATTTTCCAGTGTATTTTTTTGAGAGATGGAAGAATTTTCATTTGTGGAGAGTTTTTCTCTCTCTTTTAATTTTCATTATATTTTTCCTTAGATCCATCCTCAGATTAGCCCTAAACACGTTCTGTATCGGATTCTTGGTCCCCACCATCAATCCCCGTAGGGTCCCTAGCAATCGATGCTTCGAGATAGCACCGGCCATGGCAACCCCAGAACCCTGGCTATCGACACTTCGAGATAGTGCTGCCCATGGCATTCTGAAGCTAAATCTAGACCCTAGCAATCGACATTTCATGATAGTGCCGCCCATGGCATCTGAACCAACACAACTGCTTACATGTCCCCGATAGGATATTTAGGTATCCTAGGAGACAAGCATCGAAGAGACGATATGTTAATTGTGCATATTCGTGGGGAATTTCCCACCTCTCCACACCGGGAACTCGTCTAAATCAACTTATATTTCCAAGCCACTCCTAATCTAGATCTTAGGGCCATTTTTAGAACACATTAAATGCCCTTTAGCATGATTTTATTATTTAAAGTGCATTGAACCAGACTGTGTGATTTAGGGTACTTAAGTTACCGAGTCCCGTAAACTAGAGGTCAATTAACAAGGCCGAATACTCCCTAAGCCTTAGACCCAATACACAAGCTTTGCGTTTTCCCCAACCTCTTGAGGATTAATCTGGACCGTCACAAGTATGTGAGTGTTTAAATCCAATCAGATCCAAGATGCCTAAGGTCGGTATTCGCCACTAAGCCCTTAAGTTTTAACCTTCCAGATCTTAATTCATCATTCGATCCAACCTAGAAGTTAGGTAAGTTCCATATTACTTTGAAGGGACTCAATTTCTTTCTTTATCTTTTTGCTCCTTTCTTTTCATTTTTTAATTTTTCTTCCCTCATTTTCTCATTTTTTCTCAAAAATAGCTCTCCTTTTTCCTTAACCTCCTCTCTTCTTTTTCTTTTTTTTGATGAAACCCTTTTTGTGAATTGATTCTCATGGAATTTTACACTTTAATACCTCCCATGCCTACGATTTGTAATGTCCTCATTGTAAATTAGGTGGGTTCGATTTCAGTTTAGATCGTACATTAGAACAAGTTCAAAGGGTAGGTGGATGGGTCGGGATGACTATTGCGGATGATTTCAAGCTCTGGTATGAGTACCAAAGGCGGATTCGGCTATTCTAATGGATGAACCCTAAAGTGCAATATGAGTTTAACAAAGAGATGTGTCAAAGGGTTTCGAGTTTTTCAAAAGATGATGGGTTGCCTCCCGTTAAGCACTGAGTTTAACACCATCAGCTGGACATAATCAGCTCAGGGAGAATGGAGATCAAAGGATAACACAGCCATGTTCGCATCAATAAGTTCGATGAACGGCTTGAGTCGCTGGCCATTCACAATGAAAGGTTCATAATCAAGGCTGGGTTGACTAATTTCGATGTCTCCATTTCCAAACACACGTCGCACCAAGAATGGTCCAATCCATTTAGATCTGAGTTTTCCTGGGAAAAGTTTTAGCTTGGCATCAAAGAGTAGGACCTTCTGACCAGGATGGAAAGTTTTTCTATAAATGTGTTTGTCATGAAAAGCCTTCACCCACTCTTTGTAAATTCGCGACTTCTCGTATGCGTCATTGCGTAGTTCCTCGATCTCGCTCATTTGAAGCTGATGGTGGGTTCCAGCCTTAGAAAGATCTAGATTGCACTTCTGCACTACCCAATAGGCTTTGTACTCCATTTCGACAAGGAGGTGACATGCCTTCCCGAACACCAATCTGAATGGAGACATACTAAATCGGGTTTTGTGGGAGGTCCTATAAGCCCACAAAGCTTCCGAAAGTCAGGCCGACCAATCTTTCCTATCTGGTCGGATAGTGACCTGAAGAATTTTCTTGATCTCCCAATTAAACAGTTCAACCAATCTATTGGTTTAAGGGTGATAAGGAGTCGAGATTCGGTGCAACACCCTGTACTTGGTCATCAGGGATCTAAACTGAGTATTATGAAATGGGCCCCTCCATCTGAGATAATGGCACGTGGGACACCGAACTGAGAAAAGATGTGCTGATGAATGAACTTGATTACCACCTTATGATCATTGGTTCGGGAAAGGATAACTTCGATCCATTTAGACACGTAGTCCACAGAGAGGAGAATGTATTTGAAGCTATCCGATTTAGGGAAGGTTCCCATGAAATCAATCCCCCATATATCGAAGATTTCGCATACGAGAATCAGCTGTAAAGGCATTATATCATAGTGGCTCATGTTGCCCAAGGTCTAGCAATGAGTGCATGCCTTATAGTAACTGTATGCATCCTTAAAGATCATGGGCCAATAAAAGTCGCACTGGAGGACTTTAGCTGCGGTTTTATGTCTGGAGAAGTGTCTGCCACAAGCCTGGTCATGGCAGAAGGATAGAATGTCCTAAATTTTCGCTTCTGGAATGCATGATCTGATGATCTGATCAGCACCAATGAGAAAGAGGTATGGGTCTTCCCAGATGTAGTACTTGGCATCAGAAAGCAACTTGTCCTTCTTGGCCTTCGACCAATCAGATGGGATTTGATGTGATGCCAAGTAGTTAACCAAATCAGCGTACCAGGGAAGTCCTGCACCGATAGTTAGGAGGTGCTCATCAGGAAAGTGTTCTGTGATTGGTCTAAAAGGGGCAATGATATCAAAAGGAAGGCAGGACAAGTGATCAGCTACCATATTCTGTTTTCCCGCCTTGTCGCAAATCTCGAGGTTAAATTCTTGCAACAGCAAGATCCAAAGAATTAGTCAAGGTTTTGTGTCCTTGCGAGGAGGTACTTCACTGTAGTGTGATCCGAGTATATGATAACACGGGAACCCAAAAGATAGGATCGAAAATTTTCAAGGCCAAATACTACAGCTAGCAACTCTTTCTCAGTAACTGTGTAGTTACGTTGAGCCTCATCAAGTGTCTTGCTAGCGTAGTAGATGACCATGGGTTTCCCTTCTATTTTTTGCCCAAGTATCACACCCACTACGTAGTTAGACGTATCACACATGATCTCAAAGGGTAGAGACCAATTAAGGGATTGCAAGATTGGTGCTTAAGTAACTAAATCACGTAGACTCTGAAATGCATGAGTGCATTCCTCAGTAATTTTGAAAGGGACATCCTTTGAGAGAAGATTAGTTAGGGGGCGTGTGATTTTCGAGAAATCAAGAATGAAATGGTGGTAAAAAATGACGTGCCCCAGAAAAGAGCAGATATTCTTTATTAAGCTAGGCATGGGTAGTTTGGAAATCAAATTAACCTTAACTCGATCAACCTGGATGCCTTTTACAGAGACGAGGTGACCTAGGACAATTCCCACAGGTACCATGAAGTGGTTCTTTTCCTAGGAAAGAACTAGATTTATGTCGATACAACACTTGAGGATTTGGACTAAGTGTAGGAGGCAATCATCAAAAGATTCCCCAAATACCAAGAAGTCATCCATGAAGATTTCAAGGCATTCACCTAGCATATCTGAGAATATGGCAAGCATGCATAATTGAAAAGTAGCTGGTGCATTGCAAAGATTGAACGGCATCCTACGAAACACATATGTCCCGAAGGGGTAGGTGAAGGTAGTCTTCTCTTGGTCCTCAGGATGCATTGCCACCTGATTATAACCGAAGTACCCATCTAAGAAGAAAAAGAATCGATTCCCTACCAATTTCTCGAGTATCTAATCAATAAATGGCAGCGATAAATAATCCTTTTTCGTAGAGGCATTTAGTCTTCGGTAATCAATACAGACTCTCCACAAGTTTGCGATATGGGTCGGTATAGTCTCCGGTTTCAGTTGTAATGACGGTGAGTCTTGACGTGTTGGGCACAACCTAGATTGGACTCACCCAACGACTATCAGAGATTAGGTAGATGATACCTGCATCTAACCACTTGATGATCTTCTTTTTCACAACATCTTGAAGGTTCAGACTCAGACGTCTCTGCATTTCACGCGATGATCGTGATCCCTCTTCGGTGTAGATGCGATGTGTGCAATATGAGGGGTTGATGCTAGTTAGGTCATTGAGAGTTCAACCAATGACTCTCCGATGTTGCTGGAGGATAGAAATCAAGCGGGTTTCCGTATTAAAGGTAAGGTGGGAATTGATGATCACAGGAAACGTCTGATTTGATCCCAAGAAGGTCAGGGAGGGGTTTCAACTCCATGACTAGATTTTCAGTAGCAGCAGGTGGTTCAGGGTGAGGTTCAAGAGCAATGGCAAGAACTAACGGAATCTCTAGGTCTGGTTCAAGCTCCTCTGAGTGTGGGGTTTGATCCTCTTGTGGTTGATCATCGGATATAAGTAGGTTTTCCTTGACATAAGGGTCATCAACCATGGACTTGATGTCGCAAATTTATTCGATAACCCCATAATTAATTCCTCCTTAGGCCTTAAAGATATCAATCTTTAGTGTCTTGCTCCCAAATTTTAGCTCAATTTGGCCTTCCTCACAATTGATGTTGGCCCTAGCTGTAGCAAGAAAAGGTCTCCCCTCAATGATCGGTGTGTTCTTAAAGCTCTCAGGAGCATCCATGTCTAAAACTATAAAGTCTATGGGGAAGTAGAAATCGCGTAGCCTAACTATGACATCCCTGAGAATTTCTTTTGGTGACTTAATAGATTGATCAGCTAACTGCAATGTTACCTCTATCGGTATGAGCTCAGATTCTTCAAGGTGGTCAAGTAGGGATGTAGGTATTAGGTTTATGGAGGCTCCTAAATCCAATAATGCATGGTCAAATTGAATATCACCGATTGTACAAGAGATCAGAGGGGTACTGGGATCATTTGCCTTAGGCAGGAGCTTACTCAAAATGATGAAGCTAGCTTGCTCTGACAATACAATCAAGTTCCTACCTTTGGTTTGCGACTTACACTTTATTGTACATATATCTTTTAGAAATCTCACGTAAGTCGATACGTGGCATATCGCATCCATCAAGGGGATGTTTATTTGGACTTGCTCAAAGAGCTTGACCAAGTCCTCCTCAAGAGCCACGAGTTTGGTTTTTTTCTTTCACTTGATCAAGGCCTCTGGAAATGGAACCTCAGTTGGTTTCTCTAGAATTGGCTCAGGCTCTTTATCAGGGATCAGGGTGTTCTGGATGACTAGTCTAGGCTTAGGATCTACAGTATCAGGCTTGTCGTGGCTAGGAAAAGGCAGTTATTGTGTCGCTTTGCCACTACGGGTGGTGACAGAGTTTAATCCTACTTTCTTCTAGTTTGGGCTAGGGAGGATAGGTGTCTACTGCTGAAATCCAGAGTAAGAGGTTGAAGCACCTATCCCATTAGGGGGAGTAGCAGAACGGGCCTGATAGACAAAGTGGGCTTGGCCTTGATTTGGATTCATAATGCCCCTCTGGTTTGGCACGTTATTTGGATTCAGAAGAGGCTGGGTAGGGAGTGCACCCGGCTGGTGAGCACTTGCCAGCTAGGCCAATTGATTGCGTAGCTCAAAGATCTCTTCTTTATGTTGTTTTTGCATGTCAACCAAGGTCTGGAGAATCAAAGATGTCTTATCTTCATTAGGTGGTCCACATTGGAAATTTTGATTGGGCCTTGGTTGAGTGGGTTGATAGGGACACGGGTTTTGTAGTCGGGGTTGGAATTGAGGTCTTGGATTTGGGTTATTTCTCGAACACGCAAAGTTTGGATGATTACTCAATCCAAGGTTGTAGGTGTTAGAGAAGGGATTGTTCTAGATGGCGTGGAGATCCTCACAGGTTTGAGGATCCCAAGAATAATCAGGGTACAAGGGTTCAGAGTTGCCTCCAAAATCATAATCAAGTGGGGGTGGATACGCATCCATCCCCGGAGAGTGGTAGATATTGTGTGCAGCTTCCCTACCTGAGGGCGGGTGTGTATATGTGCTTTCTGGTGCAGAGTTGGTCTTGTGTAGATGTCAAGTGATGTCATACACCTTCTCAATGATGGAGACCTTATCCAATTGACTGCCTACCAACTCCAAGTCAACTGATACAGAAAGGCCTCGAGATTCGTGTACTCCCCAATTGTTTGTCAATGCACGGGTGGATGTCCAGTCGTACGCACCCAGTGACTCATTGTTCAGGGAGTTCTCGCACATGTTCTCGAGAATTCCCCAAATCTCATCTTCATGCTGACCCATGATGCTGCCACTACAGGTTGCATTGACAAATAGCTTGATGTCATCACGGAGCCCATGGTAAAAGGATTGAACTTGTTCCCACTTCGGGACTCCGTGATGGGGGCATTTGCGCATGAGATCTAGAAAACGATCCCATGCCTCGTGTAGAGATTCTCCCGCACCTTAACAGAAGTGCGTGATTTGGTGCCGCATAGCGTTTGTGTGACCAATGTGATAGAATTTTTGTAGGAAGGCGGTTTGAAGTTCTTCGCATGTGTTGATCGCATGTGGATAAGTTTGAAACTAGTAGGCAACTTTGTTGGCCAGAGAGGAGAAGATTTTTAAGAGCAAGCCATCTCGATTCTTCATGTCTGCCCCAAAGGTGTGGGCCAAATGCTTTAGATTCTTGATGTGTTGGAAAGGATCCTCAGAGTTCAAGCCATGGAATTTTGGAGTCATGTGAAGCATACTAGGCTTAAGCTCCACCTCGGGTCCACCCACAGGGATATTGATTCATGGTTTGATCTCCACTACCGCAGGATTGTAGTGATCTCGCATTTGAGAACGCGGCGGTGGGTTGATGGAGGCATTGATCTGATCTCTAAAATCAAAGAATTGTTGTGGTTCAATGTTAGGTTGTTCTGGCTGATCCATGGTTATGATTGGAGGTTTGGGCTTAGAATCAGAGGAAATGTCTATATGATTAGGTTGTTGCACAAACACAGAGGTCGAGGCCTAGCCTCGATGAGAGTGAAAAACTAATGGAGGCCTCAAGGGTGGTCTTAAGGACCTCCTTCCAAACATGCATCAATGGAGAAGATGAGGGATAGAATATCAGACGAACCTAATTGAGGCACCCAAAGATTTTTGGATGACTATAGAGGTTCGGGGTCGATGATACCCTTGGATCAGAAATTCGTCCACATGAGAATTACCTGGGCAGCTATGAAGGGAGAATCCTACAACGACCCCTACATGGTAGAGCGTCCCCACAGGTTACAGGGTTTCCCCCACCCGACCTTCCTTGTCGCTGAGGGTACAAGTAAACCAAGATGGATAACTTGACCTCTTAAGTCTACCAATTTTAAGTTTAGGTGAGGTGCTTATGATTCCTCTTGAACTTTAAGATATTTTTGTGTAATGTGACCTAATTTGAAGATTAGTTGACCCCACAAGGTGGGTCAACTTCACTTGTTTGGCCTTTGAGATTATTAGGTTCCAACTTTTTAAGATTCAAGTGGATATTTAGAGCTTAATTTTAGGGTTTGCTTGATTAGGTCAATTCAAGAAAGGCTTGGGACACACACAAGTTGAGAGAATATATTCTTGATTAAGTAAGTGGAGTCCTCAACCCTAGAATTGAAATCCTATTTTGGCTTCGATTGATCCAATTAGTTTCGTCCAAATTTGGTACCTAGGGCTCAAGCAAGAAGGTGATAGCCCTAGATACCTTAAACCCTAAGTAGGTGCAGAAATCAAGGTTAGGGTTTCTCTACAAAAGAATCAAATTAGGCAACTTGTGAGGATTGATTCTAAGAATGAAAAACAACTTGTCCTTAATTGATTTTCTTCCTTTTTTATCACTTCTCAGAACTAGGGGCTTTTAAGGAAAAAGGGAATGGAATATACCTGCCCCTGGAGTGTTTGGTGTGTGGTTGACTCTCCTTGATTGGATTCCTAGATAGATCACAACAAAAAAGATAGAGCGAGTCAGTTTAAAATTAGAAATCGCAATCAAGAGATCAAACTCCACGTTGCTACCTGGCAACGGTGCCGAAATGTTCACGTGCTGAATCGGTGTTTTAAAAGTAATGCACTACAGTATAGCTGATAATTCCGAGGTCGAATGTAGGGAGCAATATAGCAATTTATCTCAAGATCACAATTTTAAGCCAAAATATAGCAATGTAATAGCAATTTTGAGCACAAATGATGTAAATATAGATTCAAGAGTCAATGCGGCAAAAAGATTAGGGTAAAATAGTGATTTGAATCACCAAATTACCCTATTACAATTATAATCAAATAATGCTACAGTATCAATCAACCAAATGCCATGTATGATAAGTGCACAGTGCACTCTTTGTCAGAGATCAGACCTTTGGAACTTCAGTTAAACAACTTAACCGTCTCCTGCTACAGTGCCAAAGGGACACTATTCTTCTTCTTCCTTTCCTTTCTCTCCTTAGGCTCTTTTCTTCTTCTCTCTTTCCTCTTCATGCACAAGGGAGGAAACTCACGAAATTTTGGCTAAGTGTTGGGGCTTTCAAGAGCAAAACCACCCTT
This sequence comes from Thalassia testudinum, assembly GCA_037157565.1. NCBI lineage: Eukaryota > Viridiplantae > Streptophyta > Magnoliopsida > Alismatales > Hydrocharitaceae > Thalassia > Thalassia testudinum. The sequence continues at coordinate 3,781,260 of JAZHRO010000062.1, read as the reverse complement.
TCCCCGCTCACACTCTCTCTCCTGTTCTTCTCTTCTCTCTCAGATACCCGATTGTTCAGGTAATCGAGCAAGTATTCAGATCCGGATAGGGGACCAGGGTCACCGGTGTGGGGTAGTGATCGAGGTGTGAGGCATATGTGAGGAGGGACCTGACCCCTCGTGTGCTTGGGCAATCGGGTCGAGTCACAAATCCAATTTACCTCGCACTTGCAGCTTCTAATCCCATGATGTGGGACTATCTTTTCCTTTAGCCCTTCTAATGCTATTTGAATCTTCTCTTCTTCTTCTACTGCTCTTTTCTTCTCACCTTCATCTGCTCTTTTCTCTACGTATCAGAGGCATCCAGGTTTCAAAGTGGCTAAGGGTCGAGGTTTCTCTCTGAAGAGCAAAACCCCGCCACCCTCACTCTCTTTTCTTCTCTTCTCTCCTAGAAACCCACTTACTCAGGTCGATAGTCGAGTAAACAGGCGGGTAACCGGATCCTGGCCAGACCCGCGTGGTGTGTCTATGGGTGAGGCATGCGTTGGGCGTGCGTGGGGACCCAACCCCCGTGTCTTGGGTGAGGTGTCGAGAACACAAAAACACTTTATTCGCTGCTAAGGCTTCAGTGACTTCCAAGGTGGGACTAAAGTCCCCAACTCCATTACGTGTAGCAACAGGCAGCGAACATTGTTTAGTTGGAGTCTTGAGAGCGGTCAATGCTCCCAATTGACCCTCGAGTAGATGCCTGGGCTGAATTTGCTTTGTCTAGAGTCAATGCCTGGAGCAAATGCTGTAAGAACCATGCTTCAAAATTGCTCGAAGAAGCTTCAGTAATGGCGATGTATCCCTTTGAACCTGAAAACAAGAAAAATGCCTCTCGACCACATCAGAATGGTTCAGAAGGTGTGTGAGAGTGCAGCAAAATCAATGGTGGCAGTGGCGTGTTGCGTATGTAGTTGGAGAGGCCTGACAACCTCGAGGAAGGTGGACGGAGGTGTGTGAGTTGGGTGAGGAGATAGAGTTACTTTTACTCAGTGAAGCGAGGCGATGCTTGTGGACGCAGTGGCGGGCGGAAAGATGATCTATGGCGGTAGGAATGCTTCGTCGGAGGTACGCTGGCGAGATGAAAGACGAAGTCGGAGCGGGTGCATGAACGGTTGGAGTGAAGTTTCGGCAATACGGTGATGATGATTTAACAAAGAGGAGCCAAAAGAACTAGCTATCGGATGAAGGAGGATGGAGTTGGGGCCGATTGTGGTATGGCTGGCGTCGGAGGAGATGAAAACTTCGATGAGGTAGACAGTGACAAAGACGGGGTTAGGAAGCATTACATAGGTATGTTGAGACATGGAAGATGATGGGGAAGAAGAATCAACTGCCTATGGTATGTGGTGGCCGGCGAAAGAGTTGGGGATAGGAGTTCGCCGGAGCAAGCTCGGAGTGAGTCGGAGGTATAGGAAGGAAGAGGATTTTTGGCTTAAAGACTTGCTAAGGAAGAGGGGAATGACAAGGAGGTCTTTTATAGGCCAAAGGAAAATCACAATATAGGTTTAGGATTTCCAAGAGTTCGTATGAACTCTTGGAAGAGATTTGCAAGGCAAGACCTACCTTAGATTGAAGAGCAACTCCTCAAGAATCTTTCTTCCAAATTTGGAAGGGTTTCACCGTGAAATCAAGGAGAATCTCTTGATTTAAGGTCGGTGGTTCATGGGTTCACAAAGTAATGGCGGTAGGGGCATTTCTGTGAAGAAGATGAATAAGTTAGCTGGGTTTTTGTAATAATTTCAAGAGCTAAGGGGTTATTTGAGAGAATAAGAGTCAAACTTTGACTAAAATGCAAACTACGTTGAAATAATCTCATATTAGGCCCAAATTTTGATATGAATCTAATTTGAACCCAAAGAATCTAATGGTGAAGTTGGATTTTGGTTTTGACCTAGTTTGACTGGGTAATTTGTGCAAAAACCTAAATTAGGGTAATAATCTGGTTGTCCATTAATTCCTAAAATGCGTGAAAACTCGTTTCTATTTGCATAGACCCACTTATTAGACATTAATGACCATATGACCTTTAATAAACCCCTAAAATACCCTGTGGTTATTCTGTATTTGTGAAATGAGGTTAAAATTATAGAAATAACCTTGGTTTCTTATCTTCTCAAAACAAAACATTATGCTTATATGACCCTCTAATGGTTATGTAGGAGCTTTTATTGACTTTATCAGACTAAACTGAGCTAGTTATGACTCTTGATAGTGTTTCCATCAATGCCTATCCTAGGTAAATGCTTATATGCAGCCCAAAAACCCATTTGCAGAATTAAAACCCTAAGACTAGGTTAGTTTTGGGACATAAGATTGATGATAAACTGGCATTTATCAGTGCTTCACATTATCTTTACTTGCTTTACTTTCTTGTATAAAAAATAACAAAAAAATCACATAACCAAAAAATACATAAAATAGCAAGGCTAAGGTTGAGCTTGGTGGAACTTTTTTTGCCTCCTTGGAGGACACTAGATACTCCACTATCTAGGTATGTAAATTTTAAAAGCAAATGGTTCAATTGCGTTGCAACAACTTATCTTCATCTTTTATGAAACTGTGTTCGAATCATTTCATCTAATGCTCTGGCTACTTGTCCTTCTTCTGAAATTTTTTGATAAGCTTCAGATTCAAAATCAAGATCAATGTCCTTGTCTGCATCAAAGTATTCATGTAGCATGATTCTAATAGGTATTACTCATCCATTCTTGCTATTATCAGACACGTAAAATACTTGTGACACTTGACACACTAAGGTGAATGGTTTTACTGTCTAAAGAATACAGTGATTCGTATTTAAACTTAAGAAACCATCTTTAACATCTTTCTTAAAACCAATGCCATTCTTGAAAACATCAAAATAATCACACTTAAACATGACCACTCTGCTATCAAATCTGAAGCTCATCTCCACAATTTCAATGATTTGGTCATAGTAGCCATCACAACCAATTGTCATATTGCAACTGACAACGACTCCAGCATGTTGCTTTGTCTTCTCATCATCAATTGATCTTATCTTGAATTTGAAGCCATTTATTATAAATCCTGAGTGATATTGTCTATAACTCAGTAGGATCCCAGCAATAACATCAAAATCTTCAACCCACCTAGGGTCATTGTTTTCTTTCATCTGTTTTACATGCTCCTTAAACCAATTAAGGATGTCCAACTCTCGAATAGATTGATGTGAAGATTGTTTGAATTCCGTATAGAATGGATCAGCTTCAGGAATCTGATTTAAAATGTATAAGTGCGCTAACTTTCGATCCATCTAAAATCAATTTATACTGTGTCAGTAGGATTGGCCTTCCCTTTGTATCGAAAATGGAGAGAGAATCTTCTTCATTTTCATTATATCCTCCATCAAAATTTCTCTCAAGTCCATTAAATCTGTTATCTAGATCATCCATGTACATTGTACAAAAGTTTATGCATTCCTCAAGAAGATATCCTTCGACAATTGAGCCTTTAGGCTTCGCCTTATTTAAGGCATAATATTTCAATTTTGCAAGAATCGTTCAACTAGATACATCCACCTGTTCTTGCTTCATTTGCAAGATGGAGTGTAAGATGTACCATAACGTCAAAGAAAATCGGAGGGAATATCGGTTCTCTCTTGCATAGTGTGATAACAATTTGTTCATTTTAGTTATCTAACAGTTCATAGTCCAAACTCTTCAAACATACAGCTTTAAAGAAATGGCTCATCTCTGTAAAAGTATCAACAATTGGATCGGGTAGAACTCCACGAATAGCAAGTGGAAACAAAATCTACATATAAACATGAGAATCATGACTTTTTGACCCAACAATTTTCTTTTGAACTTCATTCACATAGAGTGAAAGCTGTGAAGAGTACTCGTCAAGAACCCTTATTCCCTTCAAGAAGGAGAATAGCCTTTCGCTCTGATCTTAATTCAAACTATACATTGCTGATGGGAAATCCTCTCCCTCAGTAACATGCAATTCAGGATGAATACCCAATTCTCGTTCTTAATGTGTCTTTTGGGTCATCTGTTAAGTTTAACATATCCAAGATGTTGTCTATGACATTCTTCTCAATATTCATTATGTCAAGGTTGTGACGAATTGTAAGATATTTCCAATATGGGAGCTCCATGAAGAAGATACTCTTCTTTTTGAAACCCGAATATTTCAAAGTCGTAAGGTCCTTTTTTAATGTACGAGCTAATCGAATGTTGCTAAGCTTTTGTAACTTCTCCAATACTTCAAATCTGGACAACCTAATGGAATCTATTCTCAGCATATTTCTCGGATTCCTACTTAAATACCAACAAGTTTTGCCTTCAAATCTTTCTTTGAACTGTGATGTCTGTCATCTGTGCTTAATAGGAAGAAATTTGTGGTGTTCTAAGTAACAAAATTTGTTACTTTCAGGCAGACGTAAATTATGTGCATCATCCATGCAAATTAGACATGCTAACTTCCCTTTAGTACTCTATCCTAACAAGTTTGCATACGCAAGGAAGTCATTTATGGTTCATAGTAGTGCTGCGTATGTCATGAAAATTTCTTTCTTATTTGTGTCGTAAGTTTGAACAATATCCTTCCATAGTTCTTTTAGTTCATCTACCAATGGTTGTAAATACACATCAATTGCATTTCCCAGTTGCTTAAAACCTAGGATGAGAAGTGTCATCATCATAAATGAGAATCGCATACAAAGCCAAGGAGGTAAATTATAAATAACCAACACAACTGGCCAAATTGAATATGACGGATACGTGTTCTTGAAAGGATTAAATCCATCGTTTGCAAATCCCAACCGAACATTATGCGAATCCCCAACAAAGGAAAAATGTGTGCTGTCAAATTTTTTCCACTCTTCATAATCTCCTGGATGATGAATACAACCATCCCATGACTTGTTGTTTGCATGCCATGTCATCCACGTTGCTATTTTACTAGACATAAATAGTCGCTTGTTGAGCGTGATTTCTACGCTAAAAGTTTTGAGTTTGAAAGCATGTTGTTGTAGTTGCATAAAAATCGGTCAATCAAATAATTTTTACCAAAACTCAAAGTGAGTCCTGGGTCAAATACGGGGAGGCGAATGTTTGATCAAAAATCACGTTGGAATTATTATCACGAAAGTAGGTTAACTGGTTGAAATTAATACTAGTTATTCTACTTAAAGAATAATACAAATAAAGAGAAAATAGGGAGAGAATAAACAAATGCTTCATAATAATAACATCATGTTCATTACATTTACTTGCTACACTAGAAAGCGGTAAAAAGAGAAGGGGGTGAGAAGTTATCCTCCTCGACGGCTGTTTGGAGGACAAGCCGCGTTAACGAAGTGCCCAGACAATGGGGATGAGAGGCTAGATGAAGGAGGACGAAGTTGGAGGACGGAGGACAAAATAGGGCGATCTCAGAGCGGGATCCGCTTCCCGAACGATGGTGAGAGGACAACCACAGGATGCTTCACGATCAGGGTGAGAAGATGGAAAATTATTTTACTATAGCTCTAATGGAGCTTCCCGGGTATGAGACTAGCTTGTAGAGCTTTGGAGGGGGTGAGAGAAGAAGAGAAGGGATGAAGAAAATTATAGGTATGAGGTCCCTTTTATAGTTGAGGAAGAAGGGCAAAAGAGTCATTTTCAATCGTTTAGAATTAATGTTGGGGTCTTTAGTGACAAATATAATCGTCACTATAGTGAGCGTTGGTGAAGGTGTGCCTCTTCTCCTTCAGCCGTTGAGGTGCTTCATCTCGCCCGATCATCTTCAACTGTCCGATCTCGGCTGAAGATCAAGAGATCGAATGGCTTAAATGACACAAGCACACTTCATCTTTTGCTTTACGCACCCCCGCATGCGATGGTGCATCATCGCACTCATCTGCCGAGCACTCTCATCCAACGCGTAAGATCGTGCCACCTCTCCAGATCCTCACTGCTCGATGTGCATCACAAGGTTCAATTTAGTGCTCGTGCCCGCGTTGCTTGATTTGTGGCGGAAGGGGGCTCAAACCCTGATCGCTCTCTTCACGAAAGCGCGCTCTACCAATGCCTTGCAGCCACGGATGGCTGCGTGGATAGTTTTGTGCTCACCCGCTCATGGCCATTGGATCTCCATCCAACAACCGAGATCATCCGTCAATTAAGCCCTCAAAGGTCGTGCGGAGGCACCTTGGCGGGTTTGGATGGTTGGGATGGGGCCACGTGGTGCCATCTTGGCCGTCCATCTTCTTTGACTTGTAGATGGTGCCACAGATGTTGGATTGGACCAGTTTTCACGCTGTTGGGTTGCGATCGTTATTCTAAACCCATCTGTGCGGTTGGATTTGTCGTCTGAGGTACGGATTTTACACCATCTTACCCCTTGACCTCTAATCTTTCTCAGATACATCTGATGCTATGAAGGCTCGATCAAGGCAATCTCAGAGGCGTTAGGCTCTACTCGTTGCTCTGATTAGATCCGTACAGTTGGATCTTCAATCCGATGACCCGATAAATATTACCCTATTTCCTAACCATAAAAAGGGAAAATTAACCTAAACTTTGTATAAACTAATCTAAAAGCAAAATGATGCATGCTATGCAATATTTATAATGCTGAATGCAATTATATGCCTAAGAACATGCATAATAGACATTTTATGTGACATAGATGTGTCTACATCACACCCCTATGCCTATCTTTTGCTAGCCCCTAGCAAAACTATATGCTATTTATAGAAGAATTAAGATCAAATTACTTGGGCAATAGTTATTTTTCAACACTGGGAAATTTCTACTAAGACTTAAACTACAGAAACACAACAGTACCTGGGTGTCTGCCAAAATGTAGACTACCCCAATCCCTTGCCTTATTCAAAAGCAAAAGCATCTTTTTCTTTTTCTTCTTTTCTAATTTTTCTGGATTTTTGAGTTTAGAGTTTCGGGGTAGCTTTCTATGGCTACCCAACCCACTCAAGACTCGAAGAGAACTCTAAGTACTAAGCATCTTTTTGTGTGAATGTGATAGACTCACTGATCGGCAATCAGAAGGGACTTCAGGTTTCTATGCCCCTAAGTGACCTTAAAAAGAAATTCTACCTAAAGGTGTATTTATCAAACCAGTAGCTTTCTCCCTACTTTTTATTTTTATGGGGTCAAACAAGGGCGAACCTAGTGTATATCTCCCTGGCTTATTCTACTTCCCCGCTTCTTCCTAAGTGTTTAGAAATTATTTGTGCATTTCTTGTGAGCTGGGTTCTGGACAACTGGCCAATGGGTTGTTACCCATGACAACTTACTAACCATACTTGTGCGGTGAAGTATAGCTTATTTATTTTTTTCCTTCTTTTCTATTTCTTACTATTTTTTATATTTTTGGGTATTTCTCTTTTTTTTTTTAAGTAGGTGGCTTCTTTGATCTAAGATTTACCTAAAGGTAACATAAAGAGAATAATCATGTGGCTGGACTCTAGACAACCGACCAATGGGTTATTACTCATGATAACTTGCCAGCCATACCACCCTAAAAGGTTTATTAGCTACTCAATTTCCGTTAAGACTGTCGAAAAGTGAGTCAGTGCAAATAGTGTGTAGATGCTTAGACTATAAGTTCCCTCAAATCAGAGGGTTAGTTGATAAGTCGTGTACTTATCATCCCAACTTATTTAACCAATTAAAAATGAATTTTTCAAATGGTGAGGACTCAAAAAATAAATCCACATTTTAGTGGACAACCGGGCTGGTTAAGCCCGAAGACCTGAGGAATCTAAGTGTTCAGGTCCTATTGTATCATTCCCTAAAGTTAACAAATTTCTAATGCCAATGTTTTCTTTTTCTAATTCAATTTTTTTAATAAATAAAGAGAAAATAAAAAAATCTACGGAGCTAACAAAATGATTCAGAGATGAATATCCACCTCCCATGCCTATCTAATGTAATGTTGTCATTGTATTAAAAAGACATGATATAGAGTGGAGTAGAGTAGAAAGCACCTAAATTTCATGATTACCCTATTAGCTCCAAGATGAAAATAGACTGTATATGTGCTGAATTTAGTGCCTTCAGATAGGCACACTATATAAACAAAGAGGAAATAAAGAATTCACAAATGCATGTCAGAATTAGAATAAAAAGATTAACCTCAAGACCTGCCAACAGAGAATGTCCACAGATATGGACCAGGTTATGATGTCGACCCATGCCCCAGGGTCAAGTGTATCTAAGGTTCTAGATAAAAATTACCCAAAATTGGAGATCAGTATGCAAGCAGGGTCGGGCCTGCAGTTTGTGGTGATGCAACCCAAGTCCAAAAAGTCAAACAATAGGAAAATCAAGATCAATGGGCTCATTTATCTAGTTATCAGTTTGCTCAAAAAGATAATCCATTAATCTACACCTAGGTTGCATATCCTCAGAGTCACAAATATCATAAGGGTCCTGGTAAAAGGTTGGTGGTTTCAGGCAAATGGGAACCCTTAGACTCAGACTTCTACTTCCCCTCAAATTGGCTTCCTAAATCTTCATTTCCCAGCTCCTGTCCTCCATAATCATGATTTTGAATTCTAGGACCTCCTGCATGTTATGCACCCCATCTAAAGTATCCAAGTTGAAGATTTGTGGCTGAATCATAATTGACTAGGGTCTAGTGAACTCAAAAATAGTATCATCATTGTACTCAATCGGGTGTGTGTAAGGAATGGGGCTATAAATTGAATCCTTCATGAAATCAGGATCTGAGTCCACTATGCTAGCCCCAACAAGATTAATTTTCTCAATTATAGGGCCATTAAATGATTCATCAAATTCCTCAGGCCCAGTCATCTCACTAAAATCATTTTCCTCAAATTCAAGTGAGACTTCACATAAAAATTCTTCACCTTTAGAATCAAAGAATTCTGGATTCGCATTTATATATGTCTGAAAATCATCTATCATTGCCTGGTCCATGGAGACATACTATTACTCGTACCCTAGTTCAGGGATCTCGGGTGAAGAAATCAATTCACCCTCAACTAGTTGCTCTAGACCAGCTTGGTCATCCCTGATCTCGTAAAACGTGTCCCCCCTATAGGTTCCCGAGCAGTTCTGACATTTGTTCTCCTGAAGGGGATTCATCCTAGGAATCATCCCAAGATTGAACTAAAGCAACTACAAATCTCATCCTTAATTTCGACAACTTCCCAAATAGAAACTCACTTGAGTCCTTATCCTTAACATCTTGGAGCCAATCCAACAAATACTTGTTAAGATCGTCAATCATTTGAATCAAAGGCCCCAATTCTTCAGTGCAGGGTGTTCACTGAGCTTCTAAAGATTGAATGGTGTTCCTTAAGTTAGCCAACACCCTATCTTGGACCTAGTTCACCTGAACCAAATGGTTTGATTCAGGGTTGGGTGGGCTTGGGTTTAATCCAGGAGTCAAGGAATTGAGGTTCTTGGTGCCCTCCCTGATGATAGGTCACTTCAGGTTGTTCAAAGAGAGGTGGTGACCTAAATGCAGTGTAATCTGGGGGAGGGTATGAGTTGTAATCAACATATCCTTCTTGATTGTAGATCAAATTGTGTTGATCATATAGAGGCAGAGATCTATAATCATTATAGCTTAGAGAAGGATAGAAATCACAATCATGGTGTCCAAGGTTAGACCCTGAACACGGAGGTCCAAAATTGTATTCCCAATCAAAGTTATCCCAACTAGTAGATGGTTGATTACAGCATGGGTCAGGATGATAATCATCAAATTGGAGATAAGATGTATTAAGCGGGTAGGAGTGGAAATGCGAGTAGGATGTGGAAGGGTCCATGACAAAATGGGAGGAGAAAAGGTACCCTGCAATACAAACACTAAAACCTATCCTTAGGTGAGGTAGCCTAAAGATTTACAAACTCCCAGAACCCATCTTAAGATGAAAAGAACAATTCGATCTACTTCTTTCTGGTCAATCCAACCAGTTAGAGGGAGGGATTGCGGAGAAGGTTCTTCCCTTGGCTTTTGCCTCAGGTTCTGTTGAACGTGATTTCTACATTAAAAGTTTTGACTTTGAAAACCTGTTGTTGCAGTCGTGTAAAAATCTGTCAAACAGATAATTTAACCGAAACTCAAAGTGAGTCCCGGGTCGAACATGGGGAGGCAAACGCTTGATTAAAAATCACGTTGGAATTATTGTCACGAAGCATATTAGTTAGTCTAATTAAATCTACACTAGCTATTCTACTTAAAGAATAATTAATAGAAAAGAGAGATCGAATATTAAAAAGAAAAGAGAGAGAGAGAGAGTGAACCAACATTTGATAATCGTATAATGTCATTACAACTAATTGCTACACTAGAAAGCTATAAATCTACATTAGAAAGCGATAAAAAGAGAAGGAGATGAGAAGTTATCCTCCTTGACGACTACTTGGAGGACGAGCCGCATTGACGGAGCGCCCAGACGATGGAGATGAGATGCTAGACAAAGGACAACGGAGCTGGAGGATGGAGGATGATGCAGGGAAACGTTGTGGTAGGATCTGCTTCCCGAACTGTGGTGAGAGGACAACCGCAGGATGCTCCATGAAGGGGGTGAGAAGATGGGAAAATTATTTTACTCTAGCTCTAATGGAGCATCTCAGGTATGGACCAACTTATAGTGCTTTGGAGAAGGTGAGAGAAGAAGAGAAGGGATGAGAAAATGTTTAGGAGGGGTATGATATTTATAGGTGTAGTCACCAAGGCAAAAGGGTCTTTTTATAGCTTAGAAATTAAAATCAGGGCAATAGCGTCACTGAAGACACACATCACTGAAGCTGCACCTCAACCTCCGCCGTGCGATGAGGATCCAATCTCTCAGAAGAAGCCACATCGTCGCCTTCACACCTTCAACCGTTGCGCCGTTTAATCGCGCTCAACTCCACTCTGTTATTCGATCAAGAGATCGGACGGCTTAAAAAGCATGCAAGTCTCTTCATCTTACCGCGTGCGCAGTGCCCGCATGTATGTTGACGAGCAAGATCGAGGTTGTAAAAGATGCATCGTAGTATAGGTCAAAGTCACTTGAAAACAGATAAAATTTATAATTCGAATGAAAGTCCAAGGTCGTTCGCTGGGAGCAAGTAGAAATTCAATCGCTAATCTCAATAAAGAATGTAAATGAGCACAATTAATGATAACAATTACTCAAAACTAATATTCAATGTAGCACATGAGCATATCAAGAATCTATTGAGGCAAAAAGTCATCTAAGACAAAATAATGGTGATTTGAATAACCAATTATTAGCTTAGATACACATATAATAATTACTTAATCATCTAAATAAATGAACAGTTTCAACCATGCAAACTTTAGTGCACAGTGCACTTCATCAAACAGCTTAAGTCAGCCTTGCTACAGTGCCAAGAGGGCACTATACTTCTTCTTCAGCCTTCTCTTCTTTCTCCGTTCTTCTCTTCTTCTTCTTTCTACTATCCTCTTCAGGTCTTGGCTCTTCCCTTCAATTCTCCTTCCTCTCCTTCTCTTATGCACAAGGGGACACTTACGAAATTGGCTAAGTGTTAGCCAACCCACAACAGAGCAAAACCCCCTGCCCCCGCACTCTCTCTCCTTCCTCTCTCTCGATTTTCCTCCTTTCCCACCTTTCCAAGGCCAATGTTCGAGTTATCGGGTAAACAAGCATACGTGTACCCGAGACCAGAGCTACCAGCCATGAATGGCAGCTGAGGTATGAGAGTAGGCTTAGGTGGGTAATCAGGTGAGTGGCAGACCTGCGTGCGCAATGTCACGGGTGAGGCAGGTGAAGGGTGCGGAGGACCTCACCTTCGTGTGTTAAGCGGCAAACAACCGTATGCACTTTTTCAATTTATTCCATAGCTTTTGCTCATCAACCAACGATGTGGGACTAAAGTCCCACACCTTCTTCGCTTGCGTCTCTAAGTAGCACCTACAGGGGAAACCTTGTCCAATTAGGCATGTTTTGTGTTTGGTGTCTCCAATCCAAAACCTGAAAACCCTCCTGGAATGAGTCCACATTTCCTGGAGTAGCAGCTGGGGCTTGCGTGGCTAGGAACACAAGGAACGGGGCAGCGACGATGGCAGAGCTCCTGCAAAACCTGAAAAACACGTAAAATGGCCTCACGGCCACATTGAACTTTCTTAGAAGGTTCGTCGGACATTGGCAAATGTAGTAGCAGTGTTTTCAAGGTGAGGCGAGGCATGGAGTGGTGTATCAGAAGTGGCAGAGGTCGAAGAATAGTGGGTTGGTCTTTGGGGTGTTAGGATGAGCAATAGGAGGAGAGATGTTAGGGTTTTTGTGTGGGTAGATGTGGCAATGATGTAGAGGGTTTCGGCGAGGCGGATGGAGGGATGTAGCGGTGCGGATGCCTCGCCGGAGGGATAGCCGGAGACGGGGAAGATGGAGGTGATAGCGTATGTCGAGGGTCAAAACTGAGGTTTAAGGAAGGGAAACTACCCTATGGGATAAGATAAAATAATCCAACCCTAATCTAATTGACGAAGGGGATGGAGTGGTGCCGGTTATGGTATGGTCGGCGTCGAGGAAGAAGATGCTCCAGTGAAAAGGACAGCGACAATAACAGAGATAGAGCGACGGCGGCTGGTATTGCACAATGTGGAGGAAGCTGAGGGAGATAAATCCATCGTCGGTATTGCGAACGGGCGAGGAATGGAGATAGAGGAGGTCGCCAGACGTCAAGGAGCACTTCGACCAGAGGAGGACAGAAGAATTAGGGGTTATTCCGGTCGCATTCGAGCATGGGATGGACGATGTGCATTGGGGTTTCTTTTATAGGCCTCTGGAGGACGATTTGAGCTTGCGAAGCAAGCTTCCCAAGCTTGGAAGGTCACCGAAGATGGGGACCCGAATCTTTCAAAGGTTCACACCAAGATTCGAGCCAATTTTAGAGCTTCGAATCTGGTTCAAAAGGAAGGGAATTCCTTGACGAACTTCCCTTTCAAATCTAAGAGGGATTCGTCAAGGAATCAAGAAGAAAATGCCCAATCAAGCTTGCCAAAGTTGTAGGATTAAGATTTCATGGCGGAAAGGACCTATTTGAAGGATTCGATAAAGTTGGGGACCTATTTGTAAAGGATTCAAAAGTTAGGGGCACGTGTGTGAGATAAAAGAGTCTGAAAGGATCAAATTGCAAACTAGGTCAAGATAATCTCAAATTGAGCCCAAATTTTGGTACAAACCTAATTTGGACCCAAGGAATCCAATGGTGAAGTTGGATTTTGGTTTTGACTTATTTTGACTAGGTCATTTATGCAAAAACCTAAATTAGGGTAAAAGTCTGTCTGTGGTTCTATTTTGGGTCAAGACGGGTTTCAATGGCCAAATCAAGGATGCCAAGCCCTAGAGAATATTTTTCTATGTATTTTAGAGGATTTATGTGAATTTTACCCTGATCGAAACCTCAATTATTTAAGCGAGTTTATTTTTAGGGGTTCAAAAGTCACTTAATTCTCAAAACATGCGAAAACCATTTTCTGTCTGTACTAACCCACTTGTTAGACTCTTAAGATCACTTGACCCTTAATTAACCCCTTAGAAATCCCATGATTGTACTGCAATTGAGATATGACATTAAAACTGCAGTTTTACCCCTGTTTTACTATATTTCCCTCAGAATGGATTTGCAGTGAATTACATCTCTCTAATCGCTATGTAGGAGCATTTATTCCTTGATAAGACTAATTAAAGCTAGATATGGCTGATGATGTTATCATCATGATCGCATGTGCAATTACTCGTCATCGCACATGTGTTCATCTAGTGCACCATGTAGCGCCACATCGTCGCTCCCTTGACCGTCCATCACGCATCCAACGACCAAATTGCATCCATGTGCCTCTTCAGTGGATTCGATCTATGAGGTGTGGATCAAACTTGCGTCCCTTGCCCTTGATAGAGCGTTTAACCGCTGCGCTGCGCCGGCCTCTTTGTCACACTTTTGTTTTAAGGATCAAGCACTCGCAACCATTAGATGGCGATCCAACCGTCGAGATCACTCGAGCCTTCACCTTCAAGAGATGTAAAGCTCGGCTTGGGAGCGACATGGCCAAATCGTGGCCATTGGATGGTGATCCAATGGTCCAAATCATAGGTTGCGGTGCTTTAGAAGTTGGGAAGGGTGCCACGAGCGATCTGGATGGCACCACATGGTGCCATCTGGGTCGTTCATCTTCCTTGCTTTGTAGGTGGTGCCACGGTTGTCGGATTGAATCAAGTTTCTTACCGTTGGGCTGCGATCGTCGATCCGAACCCATCTGTGTGGTTGGATTTGTCATCTAAGGTACAAATTTACACCACTTTGGCCCTTGACCTCTAATCTTTTTTGGACTGCATCTGATGCTACGGAGGTCCAATCGGGGCGATCTCAGAGGCTTGGCCTCTGATTGTCACCCTGATCAGATCTGTATAATTAGATCTTCAATCCGAGGCCCTAAAATGATATTGCCCTGTCCCCTAACCGCAAAAAGGAAAAATTAACCTATAATTTATACAATCTAACCTAAATGCATAATGATGCATGCTATGCAATATTTATAATGCATGATGCTTCTATAAACCTAGGAACATGCTTAAATAGGCATTTTAGGCTAATTAGATGTGTGCACATCACACCCTCATGCCTATCTTTTGCTAGTCCATAGCAAAACTACATGCTATTTATAAAAGAAGATCAAATTACTTGGGCAATAGTTATTTTTCAAAACTGAGAAATTTATGCTAAGACCTAAACTACAAAGACACAACAGCGCCTAGGTATCTGCCAAAATGCAAACCGCTACAAGCCCTCGCCTTATTCAGAAGCAAAAGCACCTTTTTCTTCTTTTCTAATTTTTTTGGATTTTTGAGTTTAGAGTTTCGGGGTAGCTTTCTACAGCCACCCAGCCCAGCCAAGACTCAAAAAGAACTCTAAATGATAAGCATATTTTTGTGACTGTGGTAGACTCATTGATCGGCAATTAGAACGGACTTCGGGTTTTTACACCCCTAGGTGACCTTGAAAAGAAGTTCTGCCTAAAGGTGTATCTATCCAACCGGTAGCTTTCTACATACTTTTTATTTTTATGAGGTCAACACAAGGGCAAACCCAGTGTATATCTCCCCAGCTTATTCTACTTCTCCTCTTCTTCCTAAGTATTTGGAATTAAACATGCATTTTGTGAGCTGGGTTCTGGACAACCAGCCAATGGGCTATTACCCACGGCAACTTGTCAGCCATACTCGTGCGGTGAAGTGTGGCTTATTTGTTTCTTCTTTTCTTTTTCTTATCATTTTTTTTCTTTTTGGGTATTTCTCTATTTTTTCTTTTTTTTTCCTAAGTAAGTAGTTTCCCTGATCTAAGATTTACTTAAAAGCAGCAGAAAGAGAATAGCTGTGTGGCTGGTCTTTGGACAATCGACCAATGGGCTATTACCCACGTTAACTTGCCAGTCATACAACCATAGAAGGTTCATTAGCTACCCAATTTCTATTAAAATCGCCATAAAGTGAGTCAGTGCAAAGAGCATGTAGATGCTTAGACTATAGGTTCCCTCAAATTAAAGGCAACTTATTTAACCACTTAGAAATGAATTTTCAAATGGCGAGGACTCGAAAATCAAGTCCACATTTTAGTGGACACTCAGGCTAATTAAGCCTGAAGATCTTAAGGGTCTAAGTGTTTAGGTCCTAATGTATTATTTCCTATGGTTGACAAATTTCTAAAGCCCAAGTTCTTTTTTCCTAATTCAATTTTTTTAAATAAAATAAAGAGAAAATAAAAAGAATCTACAGAGATAACAAGATGATTCAGAGATGAATATCCACTCCCCTATGCCTATCAATGCACTGTCCTCATTGCATTAATTGACATGAAAAAGAGCAGAGTAGAGAAAAAAGCACCTGAATTTCATGATTAACAGGTCAGCCTCGAGATGAAAACAGACTATATACATAATGAATTTAGTGCCTTCAACTAGGCACACTATACAAACAAAGAAGAAATCAAGAATTCACAGGTGCAAGTCAGGATCAAAAGAAAAAGATTAACCTCAGGACCTACCAGCAGGTGTCCACAAATGTGGACCAGATTGTGTGTAGACCCATGCCCCAGGGTTGAGTGGTTCTAAGGTTATTGATAATAATTACCCAAAACCTGAGATTAGTATGAAAGTAGGGCTAGGCCTGCGATTTGTGAGGATGCAACCCAAGTCCAAAAAGTTAGACAATAGTAAAATCAAAATCAAAAAGATAATCAATGAATTTGTGCTTGGGTTGCACATCCTCAGAATCAAGAATGTCATAAGGGTCCTGATAGAAGGTTGGTGGTTTCAGGAAAATAGGAACCCTTAGACTCAGACTTCTACTTCCCCTCGAATTGACTTCCCAAATATTCATTTCCCAGCTCCTATCCTCTATAATCAAAGTTTCTGGGACATCAAAAGTGTTATGAACCCCATCTAAAATGTCCAAGTCCAAAATTTGTGGCTTAATCAAAATTGACTTGGGTTTGATAATCTTAAGAAGATAATCATCATTATGCTCAAGGGGGTGTGATTGAAGAATGGAGCTATGAATTGAATCATCCATGAAAACAGGATTTGTATCTTCCATGCTAGCCCCAAAAGGATCAATTTCCTCAATTACTGGGCTATTAAATGATTCATTGAATTCCTCAGGCCTAGTCTGTCCGCTCGCGAGATGCGTAAAAGATTAAATCTATCGTTGTAGTGCGAATCGCGATGGAATAAATAAATTTATAAAAATCGAGAGTACTAGGTTGTTCGTAGGGAGGCAATTTTGATTTTTGTATGGAAGCTTTTCAGAAAACTTGCTTTAAACAGATATATGTGTGTGTGTGTGTGTATGTATAAAGCAGATATGTAGAAGATCATAATTTTATTGTATTCAAAAATAGTTTCTCAAAATAGAATTTGCTATGATAAATAGGGAGAGAGAGAGAGATAGAAGGCAGATAGATGACATCGCCACTTGTGGGATTCTTGTGTGAAGTGCGGCAGCGCTTCAGATCTAGAGTGCTGGGATGAAGTTCGAAGAGAAGTTGCAGAGAGGGAGAGAGGCTGGAGCTGTATCTAGTGGGAGTCTGGTTGAAGAGATGATCAACAGAGGGCCTTGGTCTTCTTTTATAGATTTAATGAGGGGCAAAGAGGGCATTTTAGCCCTCCAACTCGTGTAACAACTTAGGTTTGATCAAATCCATCAATCGGGAGATAAATGACTCTGATATGGCCTCAAAACAACATCTAATGTGCCTTATATGCTCGGATTTGTCCTGTGGCTGACACGTGCCAACTTTGCAACCACCCGATCGCGATTCGCACCCTCTTCTCTTTTCTCCGTGTGAGCACTCACATCTTTACGCATGCATTCAACCTCGGCCATCCGATCTCACGATCAGATGGATGGGAGTGCATGTCGCACCATCTTTATGATGCATGTTCATCGGCACATTATAACCGCACGTCAAATCGCGTGTGCGCATCGAAGACCCCTCGTCGTGCCATGTGCTCGCATCCACACCCTTCGATCGTCATCCAACGGCTGAATCGTGCCTGAAGCCACTGCCTTCCTAATTTGGTGCGTAGCGTGGCTCGATCGAAAATCTCACACCCGCCTTGCGCACGTTAACTACTATGCTACTCCATCCTCTATTTGTGTTTATGAAATAGGCAAGTCGACTGAGATCTTCTCTCGGCTGATGAGGGCGTGGGATAGATCAATCGACGTGGCACGCTTGCAGCTGTTGGATGACGATCCAATGGCCCACAATGCATGAGAAGAGTGCTTCAAATGTTGGGGTTGCGGCAAGGGGTGGCTGTGATGGTGCCACATGTCGCCATCATGGCCGTCCATCTTCCTTGCTTTGTAGAAGGTGTTGTAGGCCTTTGATTGAGATAATTTTTACACCGTTGGCCTACGATCGCTGATCCGAATCCATCCATGTGGTCAGATTTTACATTTGAGGCTTCAATTTCTGTCATCTTGCTCCTTGGCCTCCATTCTTCTATGGATTGTACGTGATGCCATGGTTGTTTGATCAAGATGATTCCAGAAGCATTGGACTCCCGTTGTCGTCCTAATCAGATCCGTATGGCTTGATATATCATTTGCGACCTCAAATCATCTGCAATTAATTTCATCTCTCTTTTAGTGCATAAAATGACAATATTATTTATGCAGCTAACAAACTAACTATTATGAGAATTACGAAATTTATGCATGCATTGTTCCTAAGTTATCCTAGAATATAACTTAATTTAGGTGGTTTTGGTTGCATGATTGCTGTGCAATCACACCCCCATGCCTAAATCTTGCTAGTCCCTAGTAAATGCTTGACTAAATGCAAAATGGTCCTATATGACAGATTTCTTATCAAGAGTTCGATTAGAGATTTATTTCTTTTGTTTTCATTCAAGACTTTAGAAGTCCAGGTAGTCATGAAAGTGTATTATTGTAGCTTATGCAACAGATCCAGGTGAAAACCCAATCCATATCTAAAGCTCGTACTTTACCCTTAGTAAAATTCTATCGGGATAGGCAGACTTCTTTCCTTGGGGTTATAAAGTAATCTGCAAATTCAACCCTATCTTTTGGGCTTAGGTAGAAGATACTTTAAGTCTACTAGATTTGTATTTGGTGGCTCATACTCATCTGGTGCTACATATAGACTAGTACTTTAGAACCTAGATTTTCAGACCATTAAATAAATCAACTCAAAGAGAGGCGAAGAAACTGTGCTCTCTTTAGTTCCTTTATACTCATTCTCTCACTTTCTCTTTCTTTCTTTTTCTTTTTCTCTTTTCTTTCTTTATGAGCTCACAATCTCACCAGATTTTTTAGTATATTTAGTGGTCTCTCCTAGCATTAACACTTTGATTAAGTTCTGATAACCTTGTGACTAAGTCAGAATTCCTTAGCTAGTATTCAAGCGGCCAGAAATATAGAAAAGTAGGTCAAGGCTATATTTGGTGGATCGTGAGGGTGGTAGGTGTTGTTGCCTAAATATACTTGAAACAAATTCTAAAGTCTTTTTTTTTTGCTCTTTTCTTTTTCTAAATTTTTTTCCTATGTGTATATATTTTTCTTTTCTTTTTCTTTTTCTCTTTTTTTTTCTATATATGTATATATCTTTTTTTTTAGATCCATATATCTACTAACACAATGCAGTATAGCATACAAACTTTTATTTATGAGGCATTACAGGGGATTAGGGATGTTCAAGAGGATATCAGGTGTCCTATTTGGTGGAAGTACCTACTCTCGACACTAGGAAAGAAATGGATAGGACAACATATTTTTGACCTTAACACTAATACCCTCTTTCAGCTAAGGAATCCATAAAGGATGATCATGACCATCCACCTCAGTCCTAGTTTTATCAGAACCCTCTCTCTACGTATTTGCCTTATTTAGTGGTTCTCAAAAGATTCGCACTAAGAATTTATATGCAGAAACTGAGAGCAAAAAACTATGCATATCTTTGAGTGTCATTATCTTATTATCCAGAATTTAAGATTCCTCATACTAGCCTTAGAGCACCAGACTTTCTACTCTCACCTCACATTTGTTTGGTGGATCTACTAGAAGATAGTTTGCCTAACTCCCTAATTAATGTCTAAGGGCTCAGGAGAAGAAGCATTGCTTCTTCTCAACAAACTAAAGATGTTTATCGGTCTTCATAGAGGATCCATTACAAATTCTACAAGTGTGAAATTGTACTGGATTCTAAGTTAAGGAATCAACTTAAGAATAAATCCCTAATAAAAACTTTTTGATAAAAAATCCATATGCGTGAATGCAATTTTTTTTTCTGACATAAAAATAAAACATGCAATGTCCACCTCCCCATGCCTATTCATTACAATGTCGTCATTGAAATGTATGCAAGAAAATCAAAAAGTAACAAGCAAGAGGAGGGGATGTCACCTGACTGAGCTTGTTATTCCAGGTCAGCTTGGATAGAGAAATTGTAAAACTTCCTGTAAAGAATACTGAGTTACCTCCCATCCAGCGCTAAGTTTAACGTCATTTGCCGAACTTAAACTCAAAATAAATATGTAATTTAATATTGTGGGTCAAGAGATGGAGTAATGACTATTGTTGAGAGATTCAGAATTAGTATAAAGATATGATCATTTGGTCCAAGAATCAGTGATCCACAAATGTAGACCAACTGATGATGCAATCCTACTCCAAAGAGGTTTTCTGATTTGAGATAGTCAATAGGGTCAAATAGATGAGGTTCATGAAGTAGAGCCTATTCACTAATTCAGTTCCATAATTCAAGAAGAGGTGGTAGAGGGTTTGGACTGAAATCATGATTTATGTTTAAGTCTGGTTTTGAATCAGAATCATAAGGATCCTCAAAATGGTAGTTGATGTCAAAAATCATGAATTCTCCAAGCTCTGGTTCATATGAGGACAAAGGTAAAGTCGTGCTGAATTCGTCAAAATCCTCATCAGAAATTACTTCTTCCTCATCAGAAGTCATTTCTTCCACAGATTCAAGCCATCCATTTGAACCAGTTGGAGTATAAGTTCTTCCCCAAGACATCATGATTTGAGCTTCTTTTTCTGAGGTTGTTTCTTCATTTCTCTGGTTCATATCCTTTGGTTGTCCAACTTCTTGAACCCCCTTAAAGTTCAATAGTTCTTGAATTTTAGGGCAGATGTATTGAGGATTCTTTATGTTATCATATAATTCATCATCAGATACTCCCAAAAGTTTCTCAATCTCGTTAATGTCTTTTTCAATTTGATTTTCTAGGAGAGGTGGTAGATTAGAATCATCCTCAAGTACATCACTGTCTTGTCTTTCATGTTGATCTTGAGATTTGGCAGGATTTGGATCATCTTTAGTGTGAATTGCCAAAATCTCTTCAATTGTTCCTACGACCTTAATGTAACCACAATTCACCTTATTCTTTTGGGAAGCTTTAAAGATATTGAGTTGACAAGTTTTCCTTCCAGAAGTGATTTGCATAATCCCCATCTCATAGTTGATTAGGGCCTTGGTTGTGGCCAAAAAAGGTCTTCCTAAGATTAACAAGGTGTGGTTCAAGTTTTCTGATGCCTCCATATCTAAAAAAAGAAAGTCCACAGGGTACTCAAAATCCCTCCCTTTTATAATCACGTTTTGCAAAAGTCCCTTTGGAATCTTGGTTGACCTATTAGCAAGCTGAAGGGTAACCTCAGTGTGTTACAAGGGGCCTATATCCAACTCTTCATATAATTTTGTGGGGATTAGATTGATGGAGGCACCAAGGTCCAGCAAGGCTAGATCCAAGACAAAACCATCTATCTCACATGAAATTAAGGGGGTCCCTAGATCTTTCCTTTTAGGAGAGAGCTTGTTTAAGATGGTGGCACTGGCTTGTTTAGAAACTGAGACCCTTTTTGATGATTTGGCCTGGCATTTTGGTGTGCATAATTCCTTCAGAAATTTTGCACAGGCCAAGATGTTCTTAATTGCCTCAAGGAGTGGTATGTTCACCTGGACTTGTTTTAAAATCTCAAGCCAGTCCTTAGATGGATTGATCTTCTTTTCTCTGGATTTGTTCAAGGCTTCAAGAAAAGGTGCTTGAGAGAAATCATGAGTGTTCAACTCCTAAGTCTTGTATTCTAGGTTAGTTTGGTCTCCCAGGTTAGATTCAGCCTCCTCAAGATCTTGGTAAAATTTTGATGTAGAAGGATAAGGATCTTCGATTTGTTTCCCACTTCTCAAAGTGACAGCACAAGCATAGGCATTAGGATTAGAAGGGTGAGGTGGGTTTGGCAAGATAGGTTGAGCCTGGGTTGGGTTGGGGTTAGCAAAACCAGGCGGGTGCTGGGGAGCAGGTTGAACTATATGTGTTGCTGCTCCCATGCGTTGTGCTGGTTAACCCTAGTGAAGTTCCTTGGGTTAAGGACGAATTGAGATGGTAGCATCCCGTGTTGCCTAGCATCAACTAGCTGGTCCAGTCGTCTCGTTAATTCTATCCTCAATTGATTCATTTCTCTCATTTCGTTGAGGACCAAACTAAGATCAGAGGGCTGGTTTTCCTGAGTAGGTTGCGGCTGATATGTGCGTGGTTGTTTGTACCTGCTAGGTTGCCCATAAGTGTTTGGCTTAGTCAAGTTAGGACCCTGGGTGGGTTTCTGACTTGACTAAGCAAAGTTATGATGGATGTGCCATCCAAGGTTGTAAGTGTTTGAATAAGGCTCATTTCTAGAGTAACCCTAGAGTGCATTCACATTCTCCAGATAACTAGGCATCGGGATGCCTAGTTCAAAATTTGAGGGCATCAAAGTCCCTCCTTGGTACCCAGAAAGAGATGGGTCCAAGTACAGTTGGCTCATAGGTGGAGCCATGGTTATGTCATGATGTTGTGCACTAATTCTTGACCTAGGGGGTTGGGGAGCTAGTTGCAGGTTAGCATAGGCACTCCTTGGGTAGGCATAGGATAATTACTCCAGATTGTGTACTTAAGGAACTCTCACCCTTCAGAAGATTATCCAGTTTTGTATTCAAATTTTCCACATTCTTTCCCATAAGTTCCACCTTGTCTAATCGTTATGCAATTAATTCTAAATCAACTGAGTGTGAATTATCGTTAACTTCATAAACTCTGCTTCTTGGTTGATTAGCTCTGTTAAAGGCAGACATTGAGGTAATGTTGAGGGAATTTTCGATCATATTCTCAAATAATTGAAAGGCTCCCTCAGCATCTCTACTTAGGAAATTGCCCCCACATGCCGCATCAACAAAATTCTTCAGATTATCACTTAACCGATAATAGAAAATATGGGTCAAGTGCCACTTTGGAATCCCATGATGAGGGCATTTCCTAGTTAAATCGTTGAACCTCTCCCAAGCCTCATGTAGTTGTTCCCCAGGGTTCTGCTTAAAGGTTGTAATGGCACATCTAAGGGCGTTGGTTTTTCCTACGGGAAAGAATTTCTTCAAGAATGTGCTTCTCAGATCTTCCCAGGTTAGGATTGCTCTACCAATAGTCCTCAACCAATGAGCAACTCTATCTTTTTAGGAAAATGAAAACATTTTCATCACCAAGGTACCTTCATTCATGTTCCTAGGGCCAAAGGTCCTTCCTACGTGTAGAAGTTCTTCAAGGTGGTGGAAGGGGTCATCAAAATTGTGGCCATAGAAGTGGGGATTTAGATTGATAATCCAAGGTTTGAGTTCAAAATCTTCCCCATCCTGAGGTCCTCTAACAAAGGGTTCAGGTTGGGCATTAGGAGGGTTGTAAAAGTCACGGAGAGGCTGGTCAGCTCTCCCAGTTTGGAGTCAGGTGATGGGCTGCATGATGACCTTCATCTACCTATCATGGTGCTGGCCCTACTTAGTGATCTACCTCTGTAAGAGCATCCTTAGATCCAAATTTCATTCTTCCTCTTCGATCTCATCTTCCTCATGGTGACTAGCCATTGTAGAGGGTTCAAATTCAAATTCTGGACAAACAGGTTTTCTCCTAGGAATTCTTTCTAAAGGTTGTAGCAAATCAGGATGTAGAGATCTTCTACCTTGCATGCCCCAGAAGAATGTCCATAAATGAGAGGGAGAAAATAGATGAGAGAATACCCCACCCTTTCAATGCAAGTAATCAAGCTATTCCTTAGAGGGTAAATCCTAAATAGACCTAATTTTGGTTCCCCAAAACATGATTAGGTTAGGTCAACCCTTGAATTACTTGGTTGGTCGGAAGGTTGGGACCCCCTAGGACACCCCGCACAGCGGGAAACCACTAAGGGTTAATGCGGTTACCACACCGACCTTTCTTGTCACCAGTGGGTTCAAGTAGACAATGTCTTGGCCTTAGCCCAATCTAATTTCAAGTCCCCAAGAATAGTAGTCTTGCCTAGGGCACATCTACTCAGTTTTAGGCTTTGGCTTGATGTGCTTGTCGAATATGATGGGCGTTAGGGGGGTGTTGTCCTTAAGATTGATTTTCAAACGTGAGTGCTCAGGCAAGGGGTTAACAAGCAATTTTTTTTATGTTGAAGTGAATTTTAAGGTTCAAATACTTGTATTAGTGAGTTTTAGGGTTTATTTGAGTTAATATCTTCAATCAAGGGTTCTGATGAGGCACACAAGAGTTTCGAAAATTTTAATTGTTTGATAGATTTCCTTTATGAATGGAAATGTAGGTGTGCTCTACCCTAGTGTGAAACCATAAGAGCAGATAGTGTTAAATGTCTCTTTTAAGTTCAAAATCAGAGAAGTGGTGTGACCAAAATAATGCAATCAATTTCACATATTTCACCACTAACTAAGCACTCAAAAAATATTTTTTCAAGAATTTTAATGCATGTTTTCTATTTTTTCAGATTTAAAGTGTACTAGGGGTTTTGCAGTCTATTTTGACCTCCAGTTAGTGATTGAGTAATCTGTGTAATCAAACATATAGAAAATATTTTTCTCATTTTTTTCCTAAATTCTTGATTTCAACAAGAATTTAGAGAAATAAATTTAAAGTCAATCGAAGTTGCATAGAAATTCTTATGATATTTTCAACTTTGAAAAATCAGGAACAGTAACTGAATTCATAATAGATCAGTGCATGAATTTTTAAAATTTTTCTATAAATCATATTTTCTATAAATTTGGATATGTTCTTTCTGACTTTGAAACCCACGTCCAGTAAACATTTGAGAATTTTTGAACTTGCAAATCTTTGGGAATTGAATTTTTAAGATAAGACTTTATTTCAGCCCAAAAATCAAGAGATTTTTTTTTAATAATCAAGCAAATTCTAACTAATCTTAAGGTTCAAGTAAACACCTTTTTTCTTTTTTGGATTTTTTTTAAATCTAACTAATCTAACTATGAGTACTTACCTCATATTAGAACCCATAATTTTTCCGTTGTCGTGTCCGATTCATATTTCCTCGTTTCCTACACACACGAAAAAACATCAACTTAGAGATCTCAAATAAGCACTGAAAAGGTTCAAAAATTTTCGTTGCCTCCTTGGCAACGACACCAACTTATCTGCTCGCGAGACGCATAAAAGATTAAGTCGACTCTGATCTGGCCTCAAAACAACCTCTAATGTGCCTTATATGCTCGGATTCATCCTGTGGCTGACACATGGCAGCTTCGCAGTTGCCTGATCACAATCTGCACCCTCTTCTCTTTTCTCCATGCTCACGCTCACATCTTTATGCGCGCATTCAACCTCGACTGTCCGATCTCACGATCGAATGGCTGGGATCACGCACCGCACCATCTTTATGATGCGTGTTCATTGGTGCGCTATAATCACATGTCAAATCACATGTGCGCATCAGAGGCTCCACGTCGCACCCGTGCCCACATCCGCACCCTCCGATCGTCATCCAACGGTTGAATCATGCCTGAAGCAACCACCTTTTTGATTTGGTGCGCAACGTGGCTCGATCGTACGTCTTGCGCATGCCACGCACGCGTTAACCGCTACGCTACACCATCCACTGTGTCGCGTTTATGAAATAGGCAAGTCCACTTCTCAGCCGATGGATGGAGATCCAACAGCTGATATCTTCTCTCGACTGATGAGGACGCAGGATAAAGCGATTGACGTGGCATGCTTGCGACCGTTGGATGACGATCCAACGGCCCACAATGCTTAAAAAGAGTGCTTTAGAGATTGGGGGCACGGTGAAGGGTGGCTGTAATGGCACCACGGGGCGCCATCGAGGTCGTCCATCTTCCTTGCTTTGTAGAAGGTGTTGTAGGCCTCTGATTGAGATAATTTTTACACCGTTGGTTTGAGATCGCTGATCTTGATCCATCCATGCAGTCAGATTTTACATCTGAGGCTTGGATTTCTATCATCTTGCTCCTTGGCCTCCATTCTTCTATGGATTGTATGTGATGCCACGGTTGTCTGATCGTGACGATTTTGGAAGCGTTAGACTCCCGTCACCATCCTAATCAGATCCGTATGGCCTAATCTATCATTTGCGGCCTCAAATCATATGTAATTAATTTCATCTCTCTTTTAGCGCATAAAATGACAATATTATTTATGCAGCTAACAAACTAACTATTATGCGAATTATGACACTTATGCATGCATTGTTCCTAAGTTATGCTAGAATCTAACTTAATTCATGTGGTTTAGGTTGCATGGTTGCTGTGTAATCATAGTCATCACACTAAAATTATTTTCGTCAAAGTCAAGTGAGACTTCACATAAAGATTCATCACCGTCAAAATCAAAGAATTCTGGAATCGCATTTATATGTCTCAAATCATCAATCATTTCCTGGTCCATGGAGACATACTTTTCCTCGTACCCTGGTTAAGAGATTTTGGGTGAAGAAATCAATTCATCCTCAACTGGTTGCTGTAGACCAGCCTGGTCATCCTCAATCTTGTAAAATGTGTCCCCCCCTACAGGTACCTGAGCAGGTTTTGACATTAGCTCTCCTGAAGGGGGTTTATCTTAGGAATCATCCCAAGATTGGAATAAATCAATCATAAATCTCATCCTCAATTTTGATAATTTCCCAAGTAAAAACTTACCTGGGTCTCTATCCTTCACATCTTGGAGCCAATCCAACAAATACTTGTTAAGATCATCAATCATTTCAATCAAAGGCTCCAATTCTTTAGTCATGGTGTTGGCTGAGCTTCTAAAGTTTGAATGGTGTTCCTTAAGTTAGCCAACACCCTATCTTGAACCTGGTTCACCTGAACCAAATGGTTTGATTCAGGGTTGGGTGGATTTGGGTTCAGTCCAGGGAAGTCAAGAAATTGAGGTTCTTGGTGCCCTCCCTGATAATAGGTCATTTCAGGTTGTTCAAAGAGGGGTGGTGACCTATATGCAGTGTAGTCCTAGGAGGGTTAAAGTTGTATTCATTATATCCTTCATGATTGTAGATTGTATTAGGTTGTCCATATGCGGGTGGTGATCTATAATCGGTGTAGCTTGGAGAAGGATAAAAATCAAAATCATGGCATCTAGGGCTAAACCTCGAAAACAAAGGTTCGGAATTGTATCCCCAATCCGAGTTGCCCCAACTAGTAGATGGTTGATTATAGCACGATTCGAGATAATAATCATCATATTGAGGATAAAAAATGTCAAGAGGGTGAGAGTGGAAATGTGTGTAGGATGTGGAAGGATTCATGATAAAATGGGAGGAAAAAAAGTGTCCTACAGTACAAACAATTAAACCCGTCCTTAAGTGGGATAGCCTAAAGATCTATAGACTCCCAAAATCCATCTTGAGACGAAAAGAATGATTTATTCTACTTCTTTCCGATCAATCCAACCAGTTAGAGGAAGGGATTGGGGAGAAGGTTCTTCCCTTAGATTTCGCCTCATGTTCCTTTGATACCCCCCAACCACGGTCGTTTGACACTGCTCCCCTAGCTAGACATCAGATTAAATGGTAGAAGCAGATTAATCAAAAATAATCTCCATCTAGGCCCTGAAGAGTGGGTCCAATCCTTAAGGCCAACGTCTACTCCATTTTAATTAGGCTTAGGTTTGAATGTGCTTAGGAATCGGATGGGCCCTTTCTCTGGGTTGTGTCCTTAAAGATCAATTTCAATGTGTATGCGTGAGTGCACAATCAGGGTTTTCAAGCAAGATTATTTGGTTGAGTGGATTTTAGAGTTCAAATCTTGCTTAAGTAGCTTTTAGGGTTTAAGTTAAGGTGAATGCACTCAAGTTTTGGAGGCACACCAGGATTTGCAAACACAGGTGAAGATGTTTTCCTTTGAAATCAAAAAATGATGGAGTACCTAGTACTGACCTTAAATGTTAACCCTAATGAGAAAACTACCTTATGAGTTATTTTTAGATGAAGTAGTGCGACCCAAACAACTCAAACAATTGGCCTGTGCACCACTGAATTAGGCACACAAATGGTTACCTAGTCTAATTTCTACTCGATTATGTGTTGATGAATGTATGGGTTACAAAGATCAGGTTACCGATTGATTATGAAAAATCAGAAGAGGTTGTGTACCTCTGTGGGATTTTTTTTTTAGATTTCTTTTTATATGGAGCATGAGGTGGGTGGAGGTGGCAACAAACAACCAAACTAAGCTTAGGGTTTATGCAAGGTCCTAGGTTAATTAGGGCTTGTGTTATTTATGTGATTGAATGAAATCTAGGGGTGGGAGGTGTACAGGTAAACTTACAGACCATTCAACAGCACTTTACTCCAATCTACCACTTTTGCTCGCCTCGAGAGAGTACCTGTACTCACAATAAGAAGGGAGACAAGTGAGATAAAAGATAAGTAAGGCGAGAAACGTGGGAAATCAAAGAGAGTTGCCTCTCTGGCAATGGCGCCAAAATGTTGAACGTGATTTCTACGCTAAAAGTTCTGAGTTTCAAAACCCATCATTACAGTCGCGTAAAAATCTATTAAACAGATAATTTAATTGAAACTCAAAGCGAGTCCCGAGTCGAACATGGAGAGGTGAATGTTTGATTAAAAATCACATTGGAATTATTATCACGAAGTAGATTAGCTGGTCGAATTAAATCTACACTAGCTATCTACTTAAAGAATAATTAATAGAAAAGAGAGATCGAATATTACAGAGAAAAGATAGAGAGAGTGAACCAACATTTGATAAGCATACAATGTATTTAGAACTAATTGCTACACTAAAAAGCTATAAATCTACACTAGAAAGCGATAAAAAGAGAAGGGGGTGAGAAGTTATTCTCCTCAACGTTTGCTTGGAGGACAGACCGCATTGACGGAGCGCCTGAATGATGGAGATGAGATGCTGGACAAAGGAGAATGGAGTTGGAGGATAGAGGAAGAAGAAGGGTGACGTCGTGGCAAGATCCGCTTCCCAAACGGTGGTGAGAGGACAACCGTAGGATGCTCCATGAAGGAGGTGAGAAGATGGGAAAATTATTTTACTCTAGTTGTAATGGAGCATCTTAGGTATGGGACTAGCTCATAGAGCTTTGGAGGGGGTGAGAGAAGAAGAGAAGGGAAGAGAAAATGTGTAGGAGAGGTAGGCTATTTATAGGTGTAGTCATGGAGGCAAAAGGGTCTTTTTATAGCTTAGAAATTAATATCAGGGTCTTTAGTGACATTTATGAGCATCACTGAAGACACACATTGCTGAAGCAGCACCTCAACCTCTGTCGTGCGATGAGCATCCAACCTCTCAAAAGAAGCCACATCGACGCCTTCACACCTTCAGCCGTTGCGCTATTTAATCATGCTTAACTCATCTCAGTCGTCCGATCAAGAGATTGAATGGCTTAAAAAGCATGCGAGTCTCTTCATCTTACCACGCGCACAGTGCCCACATACAATCATGCGTGCGGTTACGCATCATCGTGCGCGTGTTCATCTAGTGCTCCATGTAACGCCACGTCGCCACTCCCTCGACCATCCATCACGCATCCAACGACCGAATTGCATCCGCGTGCCTCTTCAATGAATTTGATCTGCGAGGCGCAGATTGAATTCGCATTCCTTACTCTCGATAAAGCATTCAACTGCTGAGCTGCACACGCCTCTTTTTCGCGCTTTTGTTTTAAGGGTCGAGCACTCACAACTGTTGGATGGCGATCCAACGATCGAGATGACTCAAGCCCTCACCTTCAGGAAATGTAAACCGCAGCTTGGGAGCGACGTGGCCAAATCATTGTCGATGGATGGCAATCTAATAGCCCAAATCATAGGTCGCGGCACTTTAGAGGTTGGGCAGGGTGCCACGGGTGGTCTGGATGGTGCCACGTGGCACCATCTAGGCATCCATCTTCTTTACTTTGTAGGTAGTGCCACGATTATCAGATTGAATCGATTTTCACATTGTTAGGCTGCAATCGTTGATCCAAACCCATCCGTGTGGTTGAATTTATCATCTAAGGTACATATTTACACCACCTTGGCCCTTGACCTCTAATCTTTCTTGGACTGCAACTGATGCTACGGAGGTTCGATCACGGCTATCTCGGAGGCGTTGGACTCCGATTGTCACCCTGATTAGATCCGTACAATTGGATCTTCCATCTGAGGCCCCAAAATGATATTGCCCTGTCCCCTTATCACAAAAAGGGAAACTTAACCTATTATTTATACAATCTAACCTAAATGCATAATGATGCATGCTATGCAATATTTATAATGCATGATGCTTCTATAGACCTAGGAACATGCTTAAATAGGCATTTTAGGCCAATTAGATGTGTGCACATCAGGTTCCTTTGATCCCCCCCAACCGCGGTCGTTTGGCACTGTTCCCCTAGCTACACATCAGATTGAATGGTAGAAGTAAATTAATCGAAAATAATCTCGATCTGGGCCCCAAAGAGCAAGTCAAATCCTTAAGGCCAACGTCTACTTAATTTTAGTTAGGCTTAGGTTTGAATGTTCTTAGGAATGTGATGGGTACTTTATTTGGGTTGTGCCCTTAAAGATCAATTTCAATGTGTGTGCATGCACAACCAATGATTTTCAAGTAAGATTATTTTTAGATGTAGTGAATTTTAAGGTTCAAATCTTACCTTAGTAGCTTTTAGGGTTTGAATTAAAGTGAATTCAATCAAGTTCAAGAGGCACACCAGGATTTGCAAACACGGGTGACGATGATTTCCTTTGAAATCAAAATAAGATGGAGTGCCTGGTACTGACCGTAAATGTTAACCCTAATGAGCAAGCTACTTGATGAGTTATTTTTAGATGAAGTGGTGCAGCCCAAACAACTCAAACAATTGACCTGATACACCATTGAATTAGGCACACAAGTAGTTACCTAATCTGATTTCTACTCAATTATGTGTTAATGAGTGTACCGGTTTCAAAGATCGGGTTACTAGTTGAGTATGAAAAATCAGAAGAGGTTATGTACCTTTGTAGGATTTTTTTAGATTTTTTTTTTTAAAAAGAAGGTGAGGTGGGTGGAGGTGGCAAACAAACAAACAAAACTAACCTTAGGATTTATGCAAGCTCCTATGTTAAGTAGGGCTTGTGTTATTACGTGGTGGAATGAAAACTAGTGGGTGGGAGGTAGGGATATACTTACAGAACCTTCATCTACACTTTTTTTCCAATCTAACCACTCTGGCCCACCTCGAAAGACTACCTACAATCACATTAAGAAAAGAGAAAAGTGAGGTAAAAGACAAGTAAGGTGGAAAACGTAGGAAATCAAAGAGCGTTGCCTCCCCAGCATCGACACCAAAATGTTGAACAAGATTTCTACGCTAAAAGTTTTGAGTTTGAAAACCAATCATTGTAGTTGCGTAAAAATCCATCAATCAGATAATTTTTACCGAACCTCAAAGTGAGTCCCGAGTCGAACATGGGGAGGCGAACGTTTGATCAAAAATCGTGTTG
Source organism: Thalassia testudinum (assembly GCA_037157565.1). Taxonomy (NCBI): domain Eukaryota; kingdom Viridiplantae; phylum Streptophyta; class Magnoliopsida; order Alismatales; family Hydrocharitaceae; genus Thalassia; species Thalassia testudinum. The sequence continues at coordinate 3,749,948 of JAZHRO010000062.1, read as the reverse complement.
GAATTATTGTCACAAAAGCAGATTAGCTGGTTGAAATTAACCTACTAGCTATTCTACTTAATGAATAATTAATAGAAGAGAGAGAAAGAATAATACAAATAACGAGAAAATAAGGAGAGAACAAACAAATGCTTCAAACCACATGGCGCTATCCTAGCCGTCCATCTTCTCTGACTTGTAGATGGTGCCACAGATGTCGGATTGAATTGATTTTCGCACCATTGGGCTACGATCGTTGATCCAAACCCATTCGTGCAGTTGGATTTGTCGTCTGAGATATGAATTTTACACCACCTTACACCTTGACCTCTAATCCTTCTTGGACTACATCTGATGCTACGGAGGTCTGATCGGGACAATCTCAGAGGCGTTATACTTCGATCGTCGGCCTGATCAAATCCATATGGTTAGATCTTCAATCCGAGGCCCCAATAAATATTACCCTGTCTCCTAACCATAAAAAAGGTAAATTAACCTAAAATTTCTACAAACTAATCTAAATGTAAAATGATGCATGCTATGCAATATTTATAATACTGAATACAATTATGTGCCTAAGAACACAAATAAATAGACAATTTATGTGACATAGATGTATCTACATCATCCCTGCAACCTTAGAATCAATGAAAATTGTCGAAGAACCTTTCTTCCTTGTTTCTTATCTCCTCTATCTTTCCTCGCCGCAATCTAGGCAAGAACTCAGCCCTGTGTACTCTTTTCTATATAAAACACAATCATTCGAATATGCATGAATCTTCTCACAATTTAAACACAGCCCCTCAAATATGCTTCTTCGCTTCATACCATGACTCAGGAAAACCACCAGGAGTATTCAATAATTCCCGAATGAAATCAAGTACCTCTAACATTAATTTTGTCATTGCTCTATTCATAACTTTCATCTGAAATAACTTCAATAAGAATGATAACTGAGTCATGGAACTAATGCCAGGTGCAATTGGTTCTTCTATAGCCTTCATTGCTTCATAAAACTGATTACAACCTCTCAATGTTTCTTCCTTGTTTCCAATCTCAGCGTCACCTACTCTTATCTCATTAAGCATCTCATGAATTTGATTCCCTTTGATATCATCATCGGATCCATCAATTTCCATTGCATTCCCTGTGACCTCCTCAGTTGGTTCCTCTCCATGTGTTGTCAACTTCGTGTAATGCTGCCACCAACCTTCACAAATCACGTGCTCAAACATAGTGTTTCTATTGAATGAATCCATTCAAGCACTTCCTACATAGACAAAATATCTTCTCCAGATGTGCTCCTCATCTATATTGTTTCCTATCCTCTTGGAAGGCACAATCTAAAAATGAAAGGACTCCACTCTTATATTGAGTGTAATTCAGGGTCCTCAAACCAATCCACGACTTCTCCATGGTAACCTACAATTTATAGTAAACCACGACCAATTTAGAAATGAATGTAGGGATGATGTGTGCTAATTTAGTGAAGGTTTTCACTTGATAGCTCATCCTTGAAAGTTTGATCACAACGTTACTTGTTACATGTAACCAGTGTCTGGAGAAATTTTGACATCATCTCCTCGTAGTTTTCCAGTATACCCCCCAAGATTAACCTTAACTACATTTCCAATAATTCTCATTTAAGGATGCTTTAGGAACGTAGATAAGATCAGTTGGTATATCGGAAAAGAGCGAAAAGAAACTAACAAAATTCCTCCAAACATCAGTTCCATGTAACAAGTAACCCTAAGTTGTGATCAAATCTTCAAGGAGCCCCTTAGTTTAGAACTTCTTTGAACTAAGGACAGCAACTCTTATGGCATGCTATAAAGATAAATCGTTGTGCAAGTAAATGAGAGATACACACACTCTGCATTGTCTGTACAACATGATCATAAGTCTCAACGGGCCAGTATTTTGACACAATTCAACTCCATAACTTTTACCTAGGGGTTAGAATACCTAATGTTTGGCCTCATGTGCATCTAAATTTGTGCAAGTGTGTGTATCTAACAATTACATATTGAACATTCATGAATTTTTAAAAAAATTTGGTAGAGTTTCCCCTTAAATTTTTAACTTTTTCCATAAACCTACATTTAAAAATAACACACCACCATGCAGATATAGAAGTGAATACACCCCACATTAAAAATGTAATAAACAAAATGCATAAATCCTTAAGAACATATATGCGGGCACAACCCACATCTAATGAAATCCTAAATTTACAAACAAAATATAGAAAAGTGGACACACCCCACCATCAATTCACCAAAATATAATTTATATGTGGGAACACCCCACATCTAACATGGTCCTAAAATATCACAAATTTAAATTATAGCTCTAAAGACTTCGAGAGTGACTATGGCGCACGAACAACTTGTAATTTCAAAACACGAAATAAATTAAATAACTAACTGCTATGTTATTAATAACTTCAACAATTAGTTTATTATAATGAGAAGGAAAGGAAGAAGCAAATGATTAACTATAAATTTCAATTCTAGGGTCATAGTGTTATATATAGGCCATAGTGTTATTATTACTTTTCACTATGTGAGATGGGTCAGAGTGTTATTCTAGGGTCATTTCTAGGGAAGGTAATTCAGTTTGTTTCTTTATATCTAGTAAAGCTATATATGGGCCATAGTGTTATTGATACTTTTCATTATGTGAGATGGATTTAAATCCATCTTTTCACTATGTGTTAGGTTTTTGGTGAATGTGTCAAAACCCTAACCCTTCCAAGACACCTAACCCTAATCTCCACTATAACCCACATCCAACTTGTTTTCCCTTCACAAAAATTCCTTGCAAAAACACTTAATCCTATTTGGAATCCAATTACATCAATTAGCATCAATCACTTGGATTCCTTCCTAAATATCTTCCATTGTCAACATGCCCCCATTTCCACTCAAATGTGCTCACACCCATGTTGAAACCTCCAAGACCCAACTCTACATAACATGATCCTCTCAACATCTCCACCATAGCCTACAACTCCACCAACTAAACCCTAATACTTTCCATCACAACATCAACACCACCACCTCAAGGCCCTCCCCTTCATCCTCTCAACATCTCCACCATCATCTTCGTCAACCACCTTGACATGCCAACATCTCCATCAACATCATCTTCACACCATCATTAGATTTACACTTAATTTACATAAAAACGTTAACATTATCAAATAAACAACAATTCAGAACTTTTTTCAATCGACTAAAAATTTTCAAATTTAATTAACATGTAACACTTCAAATCATAATTCACATGAATTTAAACAACTATGAAACAATTTAATTATCACTAATTAAAAATAACATAATTTAACAAAAAAAACTTCAAAAAAAATGACAGGAGGGGTGTGGGGAGAGTGCAGGAGGAGGCGGTGTGGGTGGCAGCTGGAGGAGGGAAGGTGGAGGAGGATGATTGCAAGAGAGTGAGGGGGCCTTGAAGGATGGGGAGGCGGAGGAGGACAGAAAGGGGGGTTGGGGGGGCCATTAGAGGAGGGGTGAGGAGTTGGAGGAGGAGGATAGGAGGGAGGGGGAGCAGCGGAGGAGGACAAAGGGATGGAGGGGGCAGATAGGGAGGTGGAGGAGGTCAATAGGGGAGGGAGGGGGTGGTGGGGAGTTGGAGGAGGAGGACAGGAGGGAGGGGGAGCAGCAGAGGAGGATAGGGGGAGGAGGAGGACCGGGGGGGAGGGGGTTGATGGGGAGTTGGAGGTAACGGGGACGAAGGGGGGTGGTGGGGAGGAGGAGGTTGGGGATGCGGAGGAGGAGAGGGGGGTGTGGCCTGGAGGAGGGTGTCGGAGGGGGAGGTGGAGGAGGAGAGGGTTGTTAACACTCTAAATCGGTGTTTTAAAAGTAATGCGCTATAATATAGCAAATAAATCAAGTAAAACACTTAAAATTTATAGCTCAAAAGAAATTCTGAGGTCGAACGCAGGAAGTAATATAGCAATTTATCTCAAGATCACAATTGTAAGCAAGAATATAGAAAGGTAATAGCAATTTCAAGCACAAATGATATAGATATAAATTCAACAGTCAATGTGGCAAAAAGATTAGGGTAAAAATGGTGATTTGAATCACCAAATTACCCTATTATAATTCTACTTAAATAATGCAATAGTATCAATCAACCAAATTCCACGTATGATGAGTGCACAGTGCACTCTCTTTGATGTTACAGTGTCTTAGAACCAACTCTTTTTCCTTCAGGCCTCAAGGAGAGGCACAGGCACAGCACAACACCAATAGAGGAAGGCCTCTTCAGATTTTGCTAAGTGTCGAGAGATAGGCAGCAAGGCAAAACCCCCCTTCTCTCTTTCCCTTTCTTTCCTTCTTTTCTTTCTCTCAAAGACCCAGGGTTAACTGGGTAATCAGGTAGGAACAGTAACCAGATCCAGGTGCAAAGCTGCAAGCATGGGGTCACAACCGAGTAGTGAAATGGGTCGGGTCAGGTGAGCTAGGTGTGGGGACCACACCCCAGTGTGTCAAAGCGATAAAGCCTCAACACACAAAAAATTTATGTGATGTAGGAGGCACTTCGATTCACAATGTGGGACTATCTTCCCACACTTCCTCGCACAGCAGATGTAGCAGATGCTATCTCCAATTGAAGTCGAAGGCGAGCTCGTGGCATGGAATTGAGGGTCTGGCAGGGTGCCTGGGAATCACCTGCGAAGCCTGGGACTGCAATCTAGAGTGGATGTGGTCGGAGGAATGAAGGCGTAGTCAGAGGAGTTGAGGCGGCGACAGAAGTCCGGTGAAGCACCTGAAAGCATACAGCCTTGCAGCCAAGTTAAAGGTGCTCAGAAGCCTCACCATGGAGCGGCGAGTGTGATGGTAACTATGCCGTCGCGTGAGGGTGTGTGAGGTGGTCTAACGACCTCGGGGAGGTGGTGCGGTGAGACTGGTGATGTGCACACATCTGAATAGCCAAAAATGTCTATTAATGCATGTTCTTAGTATCATATTAGCATCATGCATTGTAAATATTGCTATTGAAGCTACGGGTTACTACGCTACCGTATTTGATTTTGAAAAACCTGTCGTTTTAGTTTGAAAGAGAAGAACTCATGTTCAACAAATAAAATTTATACCGGAATAGAAATCCTGGGTCGAACTCAGGGAGGCGGATGTTTGATTAGAAATACACGTTTGTTTTATTTGTCACAAAGCAGAATAAATGATTGGAAACTATCTATATATTTACAATAAATAGAAGAGAGAGAGAGAGAAAATATTACAAACAAAAGCAAAAAGGGATGTAGAATGAACATGGATTTCATTATCAAAGAAGTTGTTCGTTACACTACTCATTACAACTAGAAAGAAGAAAATGATTACACTAGAAAGCAGTAAATCTACTCTAAAAAGCATTAAAAAGAATAGAAAGAGAGATATCCTCCTCGACGATCGCTTGGAGGACGAGCCGGACGAGACGACGCCTGGAAGATAGGGAACGGAGTAGGAAGAAGGAGGACGAAGTGGAAAGAACGGGAACAAGGTAGCACGTTGTCGTCGTCACGGGATCTGCTTCCGAAATGGGGGCGAAAATTTAACTTTATCTCTTGAGAAGCATCCCGGGTGTGGGACAAGCTTCTCTTGAGCTTTGGAGGGGGAGAGAAGAGAAAGAAAGGATGAGAATTTCGTATGGAGGGGGTCTCCTTTTATAGTTGCAAGGAGTGAGGGTAAGTTGGTCTTTACAATTTCAAAATATTAAATAAGGGGCCTTTAGTGATGGAATTAAGCGTCACTAAAGCCTAGGTCGTGGGTGACGTGCGCTGCGCCTGCCACCCGCTCACCTCTCGCGCCGCCCACGTTCATCAAATCTCGGTCGTTCGATCGTGAGATCGAACGGCTACGATCGAACGGCTGAGGATTGATAACCGCAGTGCCTCAATGCATGCCTAGCGCGTGCGATCCTGCATTACGCGCGGGCGTGCGCTAGCACGTGATTTGGATTGAGCGTGCGTAGTCATCTGATCCTCATCGGGCGGTCAAGCGCACCCGCTCGGTCGTGCCTCAGCTCCTGCTCCTCGCGGCTCGAACCCATGTCCATCCGCGAGCGAATGCTCTATCCACAGTGCTACGCACGTCGATGGGCGGGTGGAGCTTCTCTTGATCGCACGATCTGGACCGTTGGATTGAGATCCAACGGTCAAGGCTACGTCTTTAGGTAGTCCTTCAGAGTCTTCAAGCACCGGTTGGGATCCACTCTCAGCCATTGGATCTTGATCCAACGGTGGAGAGGCGAGGGTGTTAGAGGCTTCAGAGGTTGAGGGTGGCCGGTTGGGTGACCGAGATGGCACCACGTGGTGCCATCTTGGCCGTCCATCTTCTTGATGATGTAGATAGTGCCACGGGTGTCGGATTGAGTCGATTTTCACGCCGTTAGGCTGCGATCGTCAATCCGAATCCATCTGTGCGGTTGGATTTGTCATCTGAAGTGTGGATTCACACCATCTTGGACCTTGATCCTCTAGATTTCCTCGATCTCTATCTGATGCTACATATGTTTGATTAGGGCGATCTTGGAGTCGTTGAACTCCAATCGTCGCCCTGATCAAATTTGTATGGTTGGATCTTCGATCCGATACTCTGATAAAAAGTTGCCATGTCCCTGATCATAAAAGGAGATAATTAACCTCTATTTTATTCAACTAATCTAAATGCAAGATGATGCATGCTATGCAATATTTACAGTATGTAATGCAATTCTATGCTTAAGAACATGCATAAATAGACATTTTATGTAATATAAACATGTTTACATCACACCCCCATGCCTATCTTTTTCTAGTCCCTAGCAAAACTATATGCTATTTATAAAAGAATTAGGTTGGATTATTTGGGCATAAGTTATTTTTAATCATTAAGAAAATGTTTACTTAAGATTTGAACTTTCAAAGACACAATAGTGCCCGGGTATCTGCCAAAATGCAAACCGCCTCAAGCCCTCGCCTTATTCAAAGAAAATTTTCTTTTTCTCTTTTTCTTCTTTTCTAATTTTTTTTTGGATTTTTGAGTTTAGGGTTTAAGAGTGGCTCTCAACGACCATTCAACTCACCCAAGATTTGATGAGAACCCTAAGTTCTAAGCATCTTATTATGAATGTGATAGACTCGTTGATCGGTAATTAGAACGGACTTCGGGTTTCTATGCCTCTAGGTGACCTTAAAAAGAGAGTTCTGCCTAAAGGTGTATCTTTACAACCGGTAGCTTTCTCTCTACTTTTATTTTTATGGGCTCAACACAAGGGTGAATCTAGCGTATATCTCCCCGATTTATTCTACTTCTCTGCTTCTTCCTAAGTGTTTTGGGAATTTTAAGTGCATTTCTTGAGCTGGGTTCTGGACAACCGGTCGATGAGCTGTTACCGCCGATAACTTGCCAGCCATACTCGCACGGTGAAGTGTGGTTTATTTCTTTTGTTTTCTTTTTTTTTCTTTTCTCCTTTTCTTTTTGATTTTCTCTTTTTTTCTTTTTAAGTAGGTGGCTTCCCTGGTCTAAGATTTACCTAAAGGCAGCAAGAAGAGAATGGTCCAATGACTGGGCTCTGGACAACCTACCTATGGGCTGTTACCCACGATAACTTGCCAGTCATATCACCCTAGAAGGTTCATTAGCTACCCAATTTCCATTAAAACCATCGAATAATGAGTCAGTGACAAGATAGTGTGTACATGCTTTAGACTTAAAGTTTCCTCAAATCAGAGGGCAGTTTGATAAGTCGTGTACTTATCACCCAAACTTATTTACTTAAATTAAAATAGAATTCAGGTTGGCGAGGACTCGGAAAGCAAATCCACATTTTAGTGGATACACAAGCTGATTAAGTTCGAAGACCTGAAGGGTCTTCGTGTTCAGATCCTAATGTAATATTTCCTAAGATTGAAATTTTTCTTAAGCCCAAGTTCTCTTTCCTAATTGTATAATTTTTTTTAATATATAAAAGAAAATAAAATGAATCTACGGAGCTGACGAATTAATTCAAAGATGAATATCCACCCCCATGCCTATCTAATGCAATGTCCTCATTGTATTAAAAAGACATAAAATCGAGTGGAATAGAGTAGAAAGCACCTGAATTGCGTGAATATCGGGTTCACTCCGAGATTAAAAAAAAAACTATATACATGCTGAATTTAGTGCCTTTAGTTAGGCACACTATACAAAGAAGAGAAATAAAGAATTCACAGGTGCAGGTCAGAATCAGAATAAAAAGATGATACCTCTGACCTATTAGCAGATGTCGACAAATGTGGACTAGATTGTGGTGCTGACCCATACCCCATAATCGAGAATATCTAAAGTTCTAGATAAAAATTACCCAAAACCTAAAATCAATATGCAATCGAAATCGGGCCTACGATTTATGAGGATGCAACCCAAGACCAAAAAGTTGGGTTACAGAAAATTCAATATCAAAAGGGTAATCAATGAATGTGTGCTTGGGTTGGACATCCTCAGAACAAATGTCGTAAGGGTCCTGGTTTGATGGTTTCAGATGAATTGGAACCCTTAGCCTTAGTCTTCTACTTCCTCTGGAATTTGCTTCCCAAATCAAAATTTCCCAGCTCCTATCCTCCTCATTCAGAATGTCAAATTCTGGGACCTCTTGCATATTAATCACCCCATCAGAAATTTCCAAGTCAAAAAGATGTGACTAAATCAGAATTAACTTGGGTCTAGTTATTTCAAAAATAGAATTGTCAGTAAATTCAATGGGGTGTAACTGACAATCAGGGCATTGGATTGCATCCTCCAGAAAATGCGATTCTGGATCCGTCATGTGAGCTCCAATAAGATCAGTTTCCTCAGTTATCGGGCTATCAAATGATCTATCAGATTCCTCAAGCCCAATCATCTCACAGAAATCGTGTTCTGTAAACTCACGTAAGACTTCACAAATTGAATATTCACCATCAAAATCAAAGAAATCAAAATCCGTATTAATGTATGTCCCAAAATCATCTGTCATTTTCTGGTCCATGGAGACATACGTTTCCTCGTACCTCGGCTCAGGGATTTCAAGTGAAGAAATCAGATCATCCTTAACTAGTTGCTCTAATTCAATCTGGTCAGCCTTGTAACATGTGTCCCCCCCAACAGGTGCCTGAGTGGGTTCTAACATTGGCTCAACTAAAGGGAGTTCATATTGAGAATCATCCCACGATTGAACTAAAGCAACCACAAATCTCATTCTCAATTTCGCTAACTTCCTAAGTAGAAACTCACCTGGGTTCTTATCCTTAACATCTTGGAGCCAATCCAACGAATATTTATTCAAATCATCAATCATTTCAATCAGGGGCTCCAATTTTTCAATGCAAGGTATTGGCTGAACTTCTAAAGATTGTATGATATTTCTCAAATTAGCCAGAACCTTATCTTGAACCTGGTTACCCTGAACCAAATGACTTGTTTCAGGGTTGGGCAGGTTTGGAATCAGTATAGAGGAGTTAACGAATTGAGATTCATGATACCCTTCCTAATAATTGGTCATTTCGGATTGTTTAAAAGGTGGTGATGACCTAAAGGCAGTGTAATCAGAGGATGGGTAAGGATCAATGTATCCTCCTTGATTGTAGATCGTATTAGGTTGTCCATGAAAGGGTGGCAATCTATAATCGATGTAGCTCTGAGAAGGATAGAAATCACAATTATTGTGTTCAAGGTTAGACCCTAAACATGGAGGTCTGGAACTGTATCCTCAATCTGAGTTATCCCAACTAACTAATGGTTGATTACAGTACGAGTCGAGATAATCGTCATGTTGAGGATAACTCATAACAGGAGGGAAAGAGCAGGAATGCGTATAAAATGTGGAAGGATTCATGAAAGACGGGAGGAAGAAAGGTGTGTTGCAATACAAGCAATCAAACCTGTCCTTAAGTGGGCTAGCCTAAAGACCTATAAACTCCCAGAACCCATTTTAAGATAAAAAAATGATTTGATCTACTTTTGTCTATTCAATCCAACCAGTTAGGAGGGACTGGGGAGAAGGTTCTTCCTTCGACTTGCACCTCCGATTCCTAGTGTACCCCCAGCCGTAATCATTTGATTCTGCTCCCCTAGCTAGACATTAGATTGAATAGTAGAAACATACTAATCGAAAATAATCTCGTTCTGGGCTCCAAAGAGCGAGTCGAATCCTTAAGGCCAATGTCTACTCTATTTTATTTAGGGCTAGGTTTGAATGTGATTTGAAATGTGATGGGCCCTTTATTTGGGTTGTGCCCTTAATGATTGATTGATGTGTGTGTGCGTACACAACCAGTGGTTTTCAAGCAAGATTATGTTTTATACTGTGAATTTTAGGGTTCAAATCTTGCTTAGTAACTTTTAGGATTCAACTTTAGGTATTTTCAAACAAGTTTTGTTGGCACACCAGGTTTTGAAAGCACAGGTGAAGTTGTTTTCCTTTAAAACTTAAAAGAATGTGGAGTGCCTGGTAAATCCCTAAGAGTTGAACCTATGTGGCAACTACTTGATGAGTTGATTTTAATTGAAGTGGTGCGGTCCAATCAACTCAAACAATTGGCCTCTTGCACCACTTAATTAGGCACACAAGTGATTACCTAATCTGATTTCTACTCAATTATGTGTTTGGATGTGTATACCGATTCCAAAGATCGGTTTACCAATTGAGTTTGAAAATCAAATGAGGTTGTGTACCTCTGTGAAATTTTTTATTTTTTTCTCTTTTTAAATGTGGAGTTTGAGGAGGGTATGGGTGTCAAACAAACAAACAAAACTAACCTTAGAGTTTATAAGAATAACTAGGTTGACTTATGTTTGTGTTATTACGTAGTGGAATGAAAACTAATGGGTGGGAGGTGGGAGATAACTTATAGAACCTTCAATAGTACTTTACTCTAATCTACCACTTTTGCTCGTCTCAAAAGAGTATCTGCAATCACAATAAGAAAGGAGAGAAGTGAGGTGGGATAAGCTTCTCTTGAGCTTTGGAGGGGGAGAGATGAGAAAGAAGGGATGAGACTTTCGTAGGGAGGGTGTCTCCTTTTATAGTTGCAAGGAGTGAGGGCAATTTGGTCTTTACAATTTCAAAATATTAAATAAGGAGCCTCTAGTGACGGAATTAAGCGTCACTAAAGCCCAAGTCGTGGGCAAGGTGCACCGCACCTGCCGCCCGCTCACCTCCCACGTCGCCCACGTTCATCAAATCTCGGTCGTTCGATCGTGAGATAGAATGGCTGAGGATTGATAACTGCAGCGCCTCAACGCACGCCTAGCACGTGAGATCCCACATTACACGCGGGCGTGCGATGGCGCATGATCTGGATTGAACGCGCGTGGCTGTCTGATCCTCATCGAGCGGTCAAGCATGCCCTCTCGCCCATGCCTCAGCTCCTGCTCCTCGTGACTCGAACCCGCGTCCATCCGCGAGCAAACGCTCTATCCACTGCTCTACATGCGTGGATGGGCGGGTGGAGCTTCTCTTGATCGCACGATCTGGACTATTAGATTGAAATCCAACAATCAAGGCTACGTCTTCAAGCGATCCTTCAGAGTCTTCAAGCGCCGGTTGGGATCCACTCTTAGCCGTTGGATATTGATCCAACGGCGGAGAGGCAAGAATGTTAGAGGCTTCAGAGGTTGAGGGCGGCCAGTTGGGCAGCCGATATGGCACCACATGGTGCCATCTTGGCCGTCCATCTTCTTGATGATGTAGATGGTGCCACGGGTGTCGGATTGAGTTGATTTTCACGTCGTTAGGCTGCGATCATCGATCCGAATCCATCCGAGTGGTTGGATTTGTCATCTGAAGTGCGAATTCATACCATCTTGGCCCTTGATCTTCTAGGGTTCCTCAGTCTCTATCTGATGCTATAGATGTCTGATTAGGGCGATCTTAGAGTCGTTGAACTCCAATCGTCACCTTGATCAGATCTGTATGGTTGGATCTTCGATCCGAGGCCCCGGTAAAAAGTTGTCCTGTCCCTGATCATAAAAGGAGATAATTAACCTCCATTTTATTCAACTAATCTAAATGCAAGATGATGCATGCTATGCAATATTTATAGTATGTAATGCAATTCTATGCTTAAGAACACGCATAAATAGACATTTTATATAATATAAACATGATTGCATCAATTGCATAACATGCATAATCATGCATATAGGTCAAATTGTACAAATTGTATAGTAATTGTCACCTTTTTATGGCCAGGGACAGGGCAACTTTTAATCAGGGCCTCAGACTAAAGATCCAACTGTATGAATTTGATCAGGGCGACGATTGGAGTTCAACAACTTCAAGATCACCCCAATCAGACATCCGTAGCATCAGATATAGTCCGAGGAAGATCAGAAATCAAGGGCCAAGATGGTGTCAATCAGCAGTTCGGAGGACAAATCCAACCATACGGATGGGTTTGGATCGACGATCGCAGCCTAACTATGAAAAAATCGACCCAACCCAACATCTGTGGCACCTTCTGGAAGACACAGAAGATGGATGGCCAAGATGGCACCACGTGGTGCCATCCCAGCTGCCTAATCAGCCTAAGGACTTGTCGCTACCCTTTCCCTCGTCAACGAATCGATCAATCTCAGCCGTTAGATCTCGATCCAGTGGCTGTGATCAACGCCCACTGCTCTCTCTATCTTCTCACGCCCTCTCTCTTTCTCCTCGCACGCATGATCGGATCTGGGCTGTTGGATCTTAATCCAACAGCCGTGAGGGTGCACGCCTTGGTGAGAAACTTGACAATCCACCATGACAATGCATTGGTCACGCACTCATGTCCAAAGCAGAGGTCACGGGGTCGAATCCCCACAAGCCACAAATTGAGCTGAAGGCGCGAGGGGCATGGATTTCGACCGTTACATGAAGATCGTGCGGGCGAGGAGTGGGACATGTGGCTCACAGAGGAGCTTTGGATCATGTATGCACATGATGATGCACCTTTGCACGTGGGGGCGCTGCAGCTGAAGAAGATGAAGTAGGCGAGGAACGACTTTAAGCCATCCGATCTTGAGATCGGACAGCTGATCTCATGAGAACGTGGGCAGGCAGAAGTGTAGAAGGCGAGGAGGCGCGGGTGTGAGTGCGAGGCTTCAGCAACGTGGGGCCTTTAGTGACGCTTAATTTCGTCACTAAAGACCCCCTTGTTTAATGTTTTAAATATGTAATGACCAAATTGCCCCCAATCCGTGCAACTATAAAAGGAGACCCATACCCTACAAAATTCTCATCCCTTCCTTCACCTCTCTCCCTCTCCAAAGCTCTAGAGAAGCTTGTCCCACACACAGAATGCTCCTTTTGAGCCAAATCCAAAGTTTTCTCACCCCCGTTCCAGAAGTGGATCCCACGACGACGACGACGTTCTGCCTCATTCCCGCTTCTTCCTGCTTCGTCCTCCTTCTCGCCCCATCCTCTGTCTTCCAGGCATCGCTCCGTCTGGGTCGTCCTCTAAGCAATCGTCGAGGAAGATAGCATCTCTCTCCCTTCTTTTTATCGCTTTCTAGAATAGAATTTCCCACTTTCTAATTGTAAAAATAGTCTTCATATATCAAGTGATAGTTCCCTCTCTCTCTCTCACAGTGTTAATATCAATTCCATTGTAATTATTGCTCTTTCAAACAAAATTTTCAAAAAAAATATATAATTGCGGATTTTAGATCGGCGTAGCCTCCCTATGTTCGACTCGGAATTTCTTTACAAATTTCGGTAAAATTTGATCTCTTGACAGATTGCTTCGCTAATCGAACTACAACGAGGGTTTTCAAATCCAACTCTGATCGCGTAGTTTTCCGCTTCAATAGCTGGTGTCAGGTGGAGGTGTTGAGTGACCAATCCCCTTAATTGCTTGAGCAGTTTTGGTGGGCGAGGATTGGCAAGGCTTATGAGGTGGTTGGAGAGGTGTTTGGGGTGGTGGAGCATGTGGGAGACCTCGCTAGAGTGGTTGCCAAAGCAGAGGAAGATGAAGTCGCGGATGGTGTAGGAGTGGTCGAAATAGAAGTCATAGTGGCACGGTGATGATGTGCGAAAAATAAGGAGTCGAGGAGACTAAGTGGTGGTCGACGAGGGGGAGGAGCGACATCGGGTCTTGGTGTGGCCGGCGTTGGAGATGAAGGGAGCTCCGTTGGGTTAGAAGTGACGACGACAAAGATAATTGAGGCACCCGCTGGTATGGCACAATGCAAAAGAGGGAGAGGAAGAAGAATTCGCCACTAGTATTGCGAGCGAATGACGAGGGTGGTCGGAGAGAGTCACCGGACGTCATGGATCCTTTCGACCGGAGAGGAGGGAGAAAGGAGGGGGGTTGTCCAGCCAAAAATCGAGCATAATGAGATCGGCGTGCAACAGGGTCTTTAAATAGTCTGTAGACGGAGGTTTGAAGCTTGGAAACCAAGCTTTCAAGCTTGGTAAGCTTGACACACAAGAGGTACCCAAATCTTTAAAGGATTTGCACAACCTCCTTAGAGAGATTTGGAGACTTGGACATGGCTCAATAGGAAGGAGATTACCTGACGAATCTCCCTTTCAATTTTGAGAGGGATTCGTCAAGTAATCATAGAGTTCCTGCTAAAAGACGCTCGCCAAAGTAGGATTTCTCCACGACAATGGCAGAGGGACCTCTTTGCAAAGAGTGATGACAAAGCTAGGGGGTATTTGCAAGGAATTTCAAAAGCTAAGGGGTTGTGTGAGAGAGAAAGAGTCAGACTAGACCAAATTGCAAACTGGGTCAAGATAATCTCTGATTGGGCCCAAATTTTGATACAAACCTAATTTGGACCCAAGAAATCCAATGGTGAAGTTGGAGTTTTGTTTGGACCTAGTTTGGCTGGATAATTTATGCAACAACCCAGATTAGGGTAATAGTCTGTCTAAGACTATTTCAGGTCAAAATGGGTTCTGATGGTCAAATCAAAGATGTCAAATCCTAGAGAATATTTTTCTATGATTTTTAAAGGGTTTAGATAAATTTTATCTTCACTAGAACCTCAGTTAATTAAGCGAGTTTATTTTTAGGATTTCAAATGTCTATTAATTCTTGAAATGCGTGAAAACCCATTTTTGTCTGCATGGACACACTTATTAGCCATTAATGACTAAATGACCTTTAATAAACCCCTGGCATACCCTGTGGTTATTCTGTATTTGTGATAAGATGATAAAATTGCATAAATAACCTTATTTTCATCTTTTCTTCTCAAAACAACTCATCCTGCTCAAGGGACCTTCTGACTGATATGTTGGAGCTTTTATTGACTTTATAAGACCAAATTGAGCTAGTTATGGCTCATGATGGTGTTCCCATTAAGGGTGATACCTCAAAGGTGAGGGGAAGGCACAACGGCAAGGAGGAGGAGCTCATCGACAAGGAGGACCAGGCGAGGCATGTTGTGTAGGCAATAAAGGAGATGACTCAGGGGGGAGATGAGTCACTGTGTGGGCGAGGCATGCCCTAATATTACACATTTGGCTGTGGTTTTGATAAAACTATCGCCAAATTGCTTTATAAAATTAATTAAATTGGAACATTAGCAATCATACTACTAATACCATCGTTGATTTCATTAGTAAAATTTCACCTTGCGCGCCAACCCAAATTTTGACATTACTCAACGACGATACCGACATAACCATATGGGAACAGTTTCCTAATAGTCATCGATTTCAAGATATTTCAGTCCCCGCGCCATGAGGAGCACAGGTGTCCATTAGACTTTTGACAACGGTTACATTAATAACCGTCGCAGATGACCACATTTAGCACCGGTTAGGAAACTGTCACAAAACGCGCCTATTCTAGTAGTGTGACTACATCTCGAAGTGGGTTGAGGCCATCCCAGCAAGGCGAGTTAATCATAAAACTGTTATTTCCTTCGTTTGGGAATTTATATTTGTGAGATTTGGTGTCCCATGTGCTTTGATTAGCAACGGGGGAAGTCACTTCATCCACACCCATTTTAGGTCATTATTAAAGAAATACAGGCTCCATCACCGTATTGCTACCCCATATCACCCACAGACCAATGGGCAGGCTGAAGTTTCTAATTGTCAGATCAAACTAATTCTCCAAAAGACGGTTAAACCTAATAGGAAGGATTGGTCTGATCGTTTGATCGATGCATTATGGGCATGTCAGACTGCATATAAGGCCCCACTCAGAATGTCGCCATACTGCATGGTGTATGGAAAGGCCTGTCACGTTCCTGTCGAGCTGGAGCACCACACCTTTGAGTGGTGCAGAAGTGTAATTTTAACATCGATGCAGGAGGTTATGAAAGGAAGCTCTAGATTAGCGAATTAGAAGAAATTTGGTTGAAGGCCTATGAGAACACGAAGATATACAAGGATAAGACCAAGGCCTTTCACGACCAACACATCTGGAGAAAAACCTTCACGCCTAACCAACAAGTCTGGTTATTTGATTCTAGACTCACATTCTTCACAGCTAAACTCAAGTCCAAGTGGACTGGCCCATTTGTTGTGATTCACCCCTATTATAATGGGGTGGTCCAAATTATGGACCCTAAAATTTGGCATGTTTCTACGGTAAATGGTTAGCACCTCAAGCCATTTATGGCCCAGGAATGTCCTCCTGTTGATGAAATCATCAAATTTTATCGAGGGCATGTAATTGAGTTTTCGCCCAACTAGAGGCGTTAAACTCAACACTTATACATATGTAAATATCATTTTATACGTAGCATATTTTATTTTGGCATATTTTCTGCATAGTTCGTTCCCGCCATAGTGTTGGATTATGCAAAATGAAAATTTAAGAGCGATTCAGGTGATTTCTATCCATTTACTCCTTGTCTTAAATTTATTTTCCTTATATTCATGCATGAGGACATGCAAGAAAGTAGGCATGGTGGGGTAGTAAACATAAATTGAAAAATTTTCTGCCAACACTTAGAAAAATCTTTCAGCAGCATGTTAATTGTACTTTAGGGTCCTTAATTTAAGAATAACTGACTCCTCCAATGTTCTCATTGGAGCTAGAAATCATCCGCAACAACCACTTCCAACTCATCAACTCTCCTTTTTGTTCTAAAATTAGGACCAAGCTAAATGTGAACAGAAATATAGGAAAATTTTGAAGTGCAATTATGAAAGGTTATACATAGCATCTATACATGTTTCATGCATAGATTTTTATCAAGAGGATTTATTAAGGATTGTATTCTTGAGTTGATTCCTTAATTTAAAATCCAGTACAACTTTTACACTTGCATGTAGATTTTGCAATGGATCCATTATGAAAACCAATAGACATCTTTAGTTTGTCGAGGAGAAGCATTGCTTCTTTTCCTGTACCCTTGGACAGTGATTAGGAAGTCAGGCAAGCTATCTTTCAATAAGATCCACCAAACATTTGTGAGGTGAGAGTAGAGTGTCTACTAGTGCTCTAAGTCTAGTGCAAGTACTCTTAATCTTTAGATAATTGAATAAGGATACTTGAAGTTAGGCATACTTTTCGCTCTCAGTTCTTGCGTGCGAACTTTGCATGAATTCTTGAGAGCCACCAAATAAGTCAAATACACAGAGATCGAGTTCTAATAAAACTATGACTAAGGTGGATGGTTACAACCGTCCTCTATAGAACCCTTAGCTGAAGGAGGGTATTAGTGTCAAAGGTTAGAAAATACGTTGTCCTATCCATTTCTTTCCCGATGCTAAGAATAGGCATTTCTACCAAATAAGCCACCCGATATCCTCTTGAACATCACCAACACCCAATAATGCCTCATGAATAAAAAATCGCGTGAGCTGTGTTGTATTGCATTGTGTTGGTAGTTATGAAAGAAAGAAAAAGAGAAAAGAAAGAAAAAAAATTATGTATGTAAAAAAAAGAGAAAAAATAGAAAAAGAGAAAAGGTCTGAAAAAAAAAGTGCTGAGTTCATGTTGTGTTTATTTCATTTTGGGTCAATTATATTGAGGCAACAATACCCACTCCCATTGCGATCTGCCAAATATGGCTCATACCTACTTTTCAATATTTCTAACCACCTGAATATGGGCTGAGGAATTCTGACTTAGTTGTAGGATTATCAGAACTTTAATTAAAATATTAATGCCATGTGAGGCCATCAAATATTGAGTGCATTTACAAAATATGGTGAGGTTGTGAGCTTAAAAGGAAAAAGAGAAATGGAAAAGAAAAGTTAAAAGAGAGAAAAAGAAAAATAGAGAGTACAAAGGAACGAAAGAGAGCACAGTTTTTTAGCTTTTTTCTGAGTTGATTTGCTTGATAGTCTGAAAATCTAGAGTCTGTAGTACTAGATTATATGTAGCACCAAATGGGTGTGAGCCACCAAATACAAAACCACTTAACTCAGAAATCTTCTACCTAGGCTAAAAACCAGGGTTAAATTACAGATTATTTGTTACGTATCCCTAAGGGAGGAAGTTTGCCTATCCTGATAGAATTTTTATTGAGGGTCAAGTACAGACTTTAGATGTGGATTAGTTTTTCACTTGGATCCGTTGCTTAAGTTACTGTCACTACACTTTCACATTGTCTGGATTTCTAGATTTTTGGATGAAACAAGAAAAAATTCTTTAGTCAAGCCCTTGATAAAAAGAATAGTAGTCCTATAAGGATAAATTTCTAGATAACATAGTTCATAGACCTCACATTTTGCCTTGCATTTGCTAGGGACTAGCAAAATTCAGGCATGGGGATATGATTGCACAGCAATCATAGGACTTAATTGACCTAAATTGAGTTAGATCTTAGTATAACTTAGGAATAATGCATGCATGAGCTACATAGTTGCATCATAATTGACTTATTTAGTTATGTAAAGAATAATGCTAATTTTACATTCTAAGTGATAGATAATAATAATTGCAGATAAATCAGAGCTGTGGATGATAAATCCAACCATACAGATAGACTTAGGGTGACGATCACAGTCTAACGACGCAAGAATCGCCTCAATCGGAGCCCTATAGTACTATCTACAAAGGAAGGAAGAAGGACAGTCAGGATGGTGCCATGTGGAGCCATCCCAATGGCTTACCACCATGCCCTCATTGTCTGAAAGCAATCCTACGCACTTTGTGAGTTGTTGGATTGTCATCCAATGGCCACAAACGTGCCACGTAGCCAGCCCCAGAATGTCATCAAGAGGAGGCCTCATCTCAGCCATTAGATCGTCATCCAATGACTGAGGACACGTGAGCACAAAGTCAAGAATGCAACACAAACGCGCACATAGTGCGTTGGTCAACCACCCTATGGCTAGCAAAGGGTGCCTATTCGAAGCGTGATGAGGAGGGTGAATTTGCGCTCGACGATGGTGCATGAAATTGGAGCGTCGGATCGAGATCATGTGTGGGGAAAAGCGACCTATAGAACAGCCAATGAGCAGAGATTAGCACGCTCATGATGATGAGTGGATGTATGTGGACGTGACCCCTCAGCACGTGATGAGCGTGCAACTTGGCGAAATCTCGACCATCAATTCAAGATCGGAAGGCCATCAGAGGGTCCTCATGCAATCTCACATGATGAGCGCGCGTTGGGTGTGCGACTTGACTTCATCGGAGTCGTTTGATCAGCAGATGAATGGCTACGGTGAAGGCTTGGCATTGAGCGCGATCTGAGTGCTACAGGGGTGCAATTTTGACAAAATCTGAGCCATTGATCTTCAAATGGAAAACTCTCATTACTCCAGCAAGGTGGCACGGCTGGGGGCCTTAAAATATCAATTCTACCCCCAATTTGCCTATTTAAAGGGCCAAGGACCCCCCCATATCATAAACCAACTCCACCAAGCATCTTCTTCCCTAATTCAACTCTAAAGAAGCTCTCCTCACCTAAGCTCCTCGCTACCCCCTTATCACCTAAGGGGCTAGTTCTGCTACTCTTTTTGAAGAGATCCAAGGTCGCCAAAGCACTTATCGTCGAAGCACCATCAGTGCCCTCATCTCTACTCTCATCTCCCTACCTTTCTCTCTCTATTTCTTATTATTTTACTACATTCTTAGTAGTAGTAGATGGATGTATCTGGAGACAAGCAGTTATCTATGAAACTTTATTTTAATTATGTTTCTCTTCATTAGAAAATAATAATGGTAGTAAAAATCAGAATCAATCCACCACTAATCGCCTCCCTGAGTTCGACTGGAACTCACCTAAGTCTTATTACAAATATTTTTGTATGAATCGAAATCACGTCTATACTACGACCTAGCTTAATCAAACTCACAATTTCCCGATTTCAACATTTTTCGTTGGAAATGCAAGTTCATTTGCCATTGTCATCAAATGTAGCATTAAATGGACCATGTTGCCTTAGCTGTCACACGCCTGCCACGCTACACCTTCAAGTATCAAACCCGTTGCACATCTGTTACATTTTGATGCAGACAATGTCAGAATGTCACATGGGAAAGTGGCATCTAGGGACATCCGACATTGTGGAAAGCCAGTGAGGATGCCACATGGGCTGGGTACGCTAGTGGGTGCTTATGTAGGTAAGTTTACACTTTTTCTATACATAATATGTGCATGTAGACATAATGTCACTAGCCTCACTAGTACTGCATATATATACATCTATATGGTCATATACCTATGAGACTCATGTATGCATACACACTTATATATAATGTACATATAATACTTAAATCACCACTACCTAACTCTCTGTCTCCCTTCCTTTTTCTATCGTTTTATCTGTCATCATCTTTTTCCTCTCTTCTCATTTCTCTTATCCACATACGTACACACGCAACAAATATCCACACATCCTTCCTCCCTCTCTCTCTCTTATGTACGCACACCTCCACTCTCTTTTACCTTTTTCCTCTCACATTCTCCTTCATCCATTCTCTCCTCTATTCTCCTTCCTACACCTTCTTCTTGCTCATCTACCTGCCATCAAAGAACCCAACGGCAACCATCACCACCTTCCTCCTTTACGCATACACCACCTTCATAAGACCATTAGCACCAACAACCACCACCACCTCACGTTCACCCCTCTCTTTTCCTCTCAGTCTTCCATCTTCCTCTCTTCCCACACATAGCCACAAGCACATGCTCACGTTCACAGAATGTCAAACACACCAACACCTCCACCACACCCTTCATGTGTCGATTGATCAGTGTAGGTGTTGGTCGATGCCCTACAACATCTGCTTTGCTCTCTTTCTCTCTTGCTATTGCTCTCACTCTTATTCTCATAACATACACATTGACCACCATCAACACCATCATGCCATCACCATCGAATGCTTCCCCCTCCTCAAGGGCATGTACATTCCACCACACGAGCACCACCACACTATTACCTCTCCCTCTCTCTCTTCCTCTCACGAGCTCACACACACATATGCTGACGCAAGCCAAAAGGAAAATAGAAGAGATGGGGGGAGGGACTCACCAATCATTGTCAAGGTGGTGAGAAGGTCACTAGAGTGTTCATTGAAGGTCATCACATGGAAGGAAGAAGTAGTGCTAGGAGGGAGAGAGAGATCGGGGGGGGAGGAAGTTGTGGATTTTATAAGTGGGTAGGGCAGGGTTAGGGTTTAGGTTTTCTTTTTATTTGAAATAAGACAAATGAGGATCTGTAGGATTTTGTTTTCAGGTCTCGGAAACATCGATTTAGGTGTGATGAAGTCCACGGGACTCGTCTTGTTAAGAGGAAATAAAATTAAATTGCACAAAAAAATAAAATCCAAACCACAAAGAGTACACAATATGTATAATGGATCCTCATCTTGGATACTCTACTACCTAAACCTCTCGAGTTAGGATTTTTAACCCCCATTCCCTTACTCAGAGGGAAACAAATTCACTAAATGAGATAATTAATAGGTTACCTCAACCCAATTACAAGTAATAATCTGATTACAAGATAGTACTGGTGTAAGACACGAAATAATCTCTTACAACAAGAATCAAATGCTCCCAACAAAAATTAAATAGATGTTACCGATTTGAGAGCCTAAGGATCTAGGCATGTAGTGATTAAGAAGCGAATCTAAGCACGTTTGCGAGCTTGTCTCAATAGAGAACGAGTGATGTGGCTACTTAATTATGTCATAACATGGTTAATTATGCTAGTTTTGAGTCATTAGTTCCATTAGAATTATGTCATATTATAAATAATTGCATACATGCATCTTAGAATTAGGTTTTGCATAATTGAGCCTAATTATTTCTTGATTATCAATTTGAGGTTCTATTGTATTTTGTGCTAATTGATGGGAACACTATCATGAGCCATAACTAGCTCAATTTAGTTATTATCAATGAATAAATGCTCCTACATAACTGCTAGAGAGCCATAATTCATTTCATAATCATTCAGAGAGAGATAAGGAAATAGAGTTAAAACTATAATTTTACCATCATATCTTGAATGCAGAACAACCACGGGTTTTCTCAAGGGGTAATTAAGGGTCAAATGGCCTTAAATGTCCAACAAGTGGGTTAGTATAGACAGAAATGGATTTTCACATGTTTTAAGAATTAAATGACTTATGAAACCCTAAAAATAGACTCACTTAATTAATGAGGTTTTAGTCAGGATAAAATTCACCTAAACCCTCTAAAATTCATAGAAAAATATTCTCTAGGGTTTAGTACCCTCAATTTGACCATCAGAACCCATCTTGACCCAAAACAGTCTCAAACTGACATTTGGCCTAATTTAGGTTTTTGCATAAATTATCCAGTCAAACGAGGTCAAAACCTAAATCTAACTTCACCATTGGATTTCTTGGGTCTAAATTAGGTTTGTACCAAAATTTGGGCCTAATCTGAGATCATCTTGACCAAGTTTGCATTTTGGTCCATCCATACTCTTTTTATCTCATTCAGACCCTTAACTTTTTGAATTCCTTGCAATTAGCCTCCCAACTTCTTTATCTTCTTCACAGAAAGGTCTCTACTGCCATGAATCCTATTCCTACAACTCCAGAGACCTTTGATTGAAGAGAACTCTGTTCAATCAATCCCTTCCAAAATTGGAAGGGAGATTCCTAGAGGAGTCCTCTTCCCATTGAATCCATCCATGAGCCCTAAAACTTTCCCAATATCTCATGTGAACACATGAGAGATTAGGGCATCGTAGATAATTCTTACTCTGGCGACATTTCCTAGCTTGGAAGCTTGGCTTCCAAGCTCAAAATCCCCTCCTAAGCCCTATAAAAGGATCCCTAGGGCACGGTCGTGCTCTTTAGACTTGATTCCTACCGTGAAACCCTAAATTCCTCCCTCCTTGTCCAGCCGGAAATCTCCTCAAGCTCCGGCAACTTCCTCCGACTCCTCTTGTCATCTGACCACAAAACCAGTGGCAGCTTCCAAGCTCAAAATCCCCTCCTGAGCCCTATAAAAGGATCCCCAGGGCACAGTCGTGCTCTTTAGACTTGATTCCTACCGTGAAACCCTAAATTCCTCCCTCCTTGTCCGGTCGGAAAGCTTCTCAAGCTCTGACGACTTCCTCTGACTCCTCTCGTTGTCTAACCACAAAACCAGTGGCAGATTCATGTTCCTTTCTCTCATTCGCTCTTAGCCATACCAGTAGGAGCCCCTCTATCTTTGTCATCGTCGTCGTCCCCTCTACTGGAGTATCTTCCTTCCCCAGCATTGGCCTACCAACATCAGTGCCGATTCTCTCCATTTCGTCCGTTTAGATTAGGTTAGATTAGTTAGTTTAGATTCTTAGGCTAGTTTTATTCTCCAAAAAGTCAAAAACAACCCTCGACTCGACATGCTCACCTCCATCTTCCTCGTCTCCAACCGCTCCTCCGATGAGGCAGTTTCACTGCTACACAACTCCATCCACCTTTCCAACCACCTCATGACCTCCATCATGCCCCACTCTTCAAAACCCTCATCCTACTTCGCCCTATTACACCCTCAGCCACTACGCCGAACAACGCACCTACGCACTTCATTTTCCGACACCAACAGGTCAACTCACGCACTCTCACCCTTCACGGACACTACCATTCACTTCCTCGCCTCACGGCGATGCTCCTGAACTGTTTTGACGTGGTCATTAGGCCTTGTTCTTGTTTTCAGGTATAGGACCCCCGCACCATTGTTGAAGCTTCTCTGCAAAGCTCCTAGCCTTGCTTGTGCAGGGATCCACTCAGGTACCTACTCCAGGAGTCGCGGAATCGCATCAGGAATACACTTGGACTTCCAATTGGAGCCTTGGACCATTCCCAAGACCTCAATCAAAGCTTCAGCTGCTGCAGCAGTACTCCAATTGGTGAAGAACAACAGTGCAACTCCATGAGAAAAAGGCGGTGGGATTTAGTCCCACATTGTGGACTGAGGAGCAATAGAAGCCGCATAAATTATTTTTGTCACATGAGCTTATCACCTCAAGTAACACACAGGGGGTGAGGTCCCCGCACCCTCACATGCCTCGCCCGCGACACCTCACATGCGGGTCCGGTGCACCCAATTACCTACCTAAGCCTGTTCACACCTCCCTCACCACCCACGCCGATGAGCCTGGTCCCAGGTGTGCGCCTACCCGATAACACAACTACCCTAAATGTGGCCCTGGGAGGACGGAACCTAAGAGGAGAGAAAGAGAGAGAGAGTGGGGCAGGGGAGGGTTTTGCCCTGTGCGACACTTAGCCAAATCTGAGTGCCTCCCTTATGCAAAAGAAGAAAGGAAGACAAGAGAAGGAACAGAAGGAGAAGAATAAAAGAAGAAGGCTTGTGCATAAAGAAGAGAAGAGAAGAAGAAAAGAGAAGGCACAGCCGCAAAAGTCAAAGAAGAAGAAGAGAAGCATGCCATAAAGAAGAGAAGAGAGGAAGAAGAACAGTGCTAGAGAAGCACTGTAGCACTTGTTGGATAAGCCGTCTAATTCATTAACCCGATGTCTGATTTGAGGCTTTATCTGGTTATCTAAGTACCTAAGTTTCATGTTTGATGGCACTGTTGCATTATTTGCATATATGCTTAAATTAAATAATTGGTGATCTAAATCACCATTGTTTTTATTTTGAGATTCTTTTTACCATATGTTCAACTCATGCTTTATATTGATTATCAATTCTGAGTTATTTCTCGTGCTCATTTACATATTTATTGAGATTAGTGTGTGAATTCCTATTTGCTCCCTCTGTTCGACCTCAGACTTTCATTCTAGTAATAAATAGTATTTGTTTTCAAGCGATTTCGACCTATACTATAACGTAGCTTTTATAAACATTGATTTCACTCTGTCAACTCTGATGTGCCTTGGGTAAATTTAGATGCAAGATGGTCTACTCAACCTAACATCATAGCCTAAATGGACCTAAGTTTATCTAGGCCACCTAATTAAACCTTCCACCTAGACTAATTAGACACCCAACCTAGCCTTTCAATTCAAGGTCCATGTCACCTTAGGATTAATCCCAACCCTCCATGCTAAAATTCATCAATCCTAGCCCTCTACATCAAGTCCATGCCACCTTAGTGTAAAACCTTAAGCTTATCCCACTCTATCCTTTAACCCACGGCCAGAAGCCTCCCTTCTAAGTCTTTCATTCAATCCAATTAATCATAGAACTCCACCATGTGGTCACAACCAACCCTAGCCTAATCACTATCCCACATAACCTGGTCTACCATCCTAGCTGTCCACCCTTCCAAGACTCATCACCACCCTTAATCTCCCTTGATCCAAGGCACCCCCCACCAACCAATCACAACACTTCCCTACTTCTATAAACAAACCTAAATCTTAAACCATTAAGCCTTAATCCCCCCTCCATTCTTCTTCCCAACTCTCCTCTCCATAGTCCATGGCCTCCCCCCTCTCCCATATCTCCATAGCCATCCTCTCCCCCCCCCCCCTCTCCTCCAAGAAAAACCTAACACACCATCCCTCCACCTCTCCACCATCATCCACCTTAAGATCTCTTCATCTGCATCTCCATCTCCAGCAACACTCTAGATTCCTCCTTTTCTTCTTCTTTACGTAGACTACATTTCAGAGGCTGTTGATGGAACCCTCCATCCTCGCCTTGAATGCTTCATTCTATGCTTCGCACGATTTGTTCTAAGGATTTATTTCATCTTCTTCCTTTTTATTATTTTCTGTTTTATTTCTTTCATAATTTCCTTTTTCAATTCTAGTTCTAAGAACTATCCATTATTTCAATAAAGGTTAGTGTTTTTATTTTTGTTGCAATCGCTTTCTAGTGAAGTTGATTTTTTGATCTATTTTACTCGCTTTCATAAACTACTATAACTTCTTGATTTCTCACCTTGATTCTATGCGTCCAAAAATTCTAAAAGAATATATTTTACCGACTAGATTTAGTTTGCTTTCAAAATTTGTGCAAAAATTCATTATAGATAAAAAAATTAATTTGCATTTTAGGTTTTGGTCCAAACATTGTCGCGATTTAGTCCTTGAAAGAATTTTCCAAATTCATGTCTAGTAGTATATTTGTCAGATTTAAATAAAATTTGGTATATATCTTATTTAGGTCATGAAATAGATGTAGTAATTTTATTAGGATTTTTAGATGTGTGAAAATTTATTTTTATGCATATTTCTTTTAGGTCTATTCTGTTATGATTTGGTCCCTGATTGAACCTATCCTTATCTTTTGACTTATTAAAAATACCAAAAAAATCTAAGAAAACCTAAAAACCTCAAAAACAGTAATTAGGATCATTTAGGAATTAATTAGTCCCCCGGGCTCCTTGAGACGACTTGGACTCCCTATTTTAATTCAATTTTTTTATGAGTTTGGATTTTATAAATTTAAAATGGTTGCAATTTCCATGCTACAGCAACACGAAATTATTATTAGCGGATTTTGATGGTTAGTTCTTGGTGCCATTGTTGGTGAGGCAAGTCTTATAGTTAATTTCCAGTTGCATGCATTTTTATTTAGTTGCATTTTTTATTTGTTATTTTGCATATTTGATTACTAATGCATTTGTCTATTTTTGGTTTTACATTTTTTGCAAGAGGAGATTTGAGACTCGGGTCACTCTAGATAGTCCCACATGTAAAACTCTCCAATTCCTGAACCACACACAAATAAAATTAAAAAATATATATATTTGCTTTATTTCTGTAACCATGCATTTAAAGAATATAAAATATATATATCCTTCGAATATCTAGTTAGTTAGGGCTTTTGTTTATCTCTTCATTTTAACAAAAATAATTTTTGCATATTTATTTACTTTCTTCTTACTTTGAAATAAAAAGTTAGTTTGTTTTATCTTACTTATTTAGTAGTTAGTTTTTTGTTTGTTTTTTCCTTGTAAAAAAGAGAAAAATATTTCAAAATTATATAAAAAATTAAAATAGAAAAATAAATTAAAAAATTTTTAAATAAGGACCGTATTTGCTTGTCTGACACAACACTACACTTGCTAAATTGATTTTATGGGTAACAACCCCCTAATGCCTATCACATTCCAAGAGTACAATTGTGATTATGCAGCAATCATAGGACTTAAATAACCTAAATTAAGTTAGAACTTAGCATAATTATAGCATACATTGGATCTTTTATGTTTTATACAGATATGCAGGAAATAATGTTATAATGTACTGATTAGTTATTATATGGATTGTAGGCAATAAGAAGCTCAGGAGATGCCCTGAAGCTGGATCTGAAGCAGGGAAGAAGCAAGAGCTGCAGCAAAGCTGGAGCAAAAGCCCTAGAATAAAGAGGAAGAAATAATGTAGGGAGAGGTATACTACACTATGATCGCTAAAATGCGTGATTTATAAAAATCAAGTTTTAAGTCATTGTAACACACAATTTGGATTGCTTTTAAATTTTTAAACTCTGAGTACTTGGGAAAGTATTCGAGTCATCCCAAGAGAGGTAGGAATACTTTTAACAAAACCTCTCACTTGAATCTTGGAAATCAACTTCTTTTTTAGGCTTTGAAATATGTAATTTTTTTAGGGTTTTGAATATGTCAAAACAAATATGGAGAGAGAGACGGAAATTGAAACTACGGGAAATGCAAAGTAACAAGTGCCTTGCTTCTCCAACTCACCCTAAGCACGGAAGGCCTAGTGTAATAAAGAAGTAAATCACAACACAATCACAAGCGATCTAAAAAAATAGAGGAATGCCTTTGTTGATTTGAAAAATTATTTTTCAACGAGTTAGAGAACTCACAAGTGAGAGGGGTTCTCACTTGTAATCTCCAACAAAAACACTACACTACCATTCAAAAGAAATAACATGAATATAAAAGAGAGCTTAGGAAGATAATGTTGATGATGATGATGCTACCCGAAATTCCTACTCCAATTCTGGTTGCCCCAGGACCAAAAGGAAATATTCTCTCTTGAATGTCCTCCTTGTGGTAAACCCTAGGTGGGTGTGCCTCCTCCTCCTAGAGTGGAAGATCTCCACTCCAAGAACTTCTCCCTATGGTGGTGTGGACCACCCTCTGTATCTCCTCCTCTGGATGTCGTCCTTGCCGAGCCTTCCTCCTTGGCTTGGTGGTGACACAAGGAAGAAGAAGAAGTTGAAGCCACCAAGGAGACAAGGTGTCTTTTTTATCTTCTTCTTCCTCTCCTTCCCTCCTTGGACATTGGCTATGGGTGGAATATGGGTAGAAATAATGTAACCAAGGATGATCTGAAATGGGTAGTTAATGGTTTTTTTATAAGATGGGTAGGGGTGTAGGTATGGTTAAAGGATGGATGGGTAGGATGGCTTATAGGACGTGGTTATGGGATCCTAGGGCTAGGGTTAGTGGTGCCAAAATGAAGAGGCTTCTAAGAGTTGGCGCCAACCCTAGGTGGAGACTAGGTTAGGATGGATTCTTAGGAGGGTGGTTAATGGATGGAGGGTTAGATTAGGTTGTCACCACATGTAGGGGTGTGTTGAGTGGTGGTTATGGTTGGGTTAGATGGAGTTGGCACCAAATCTATGTAGGTTTAAGGTTATAGGTTGGCGTGGAGATGGATGTAGGGTTAGGATTAGGTCTTTAGGTGGTCGTTGTTGGATGGAGGGTGGATGTTAAGTGGTGCCAAAGGAGGGGGTGTGGATAGGTGTGGTTGAGGGAAAGTTAGCACCACATTTAATGTGGTTAAGGTTAGGTGTTGGTGTGGAAATGGATGGATGGATAGGATTAGATTAGGAGGGTAGTTAGGTGATCTAGTGGCTAGGGTTAGTTGGTGCCAACCATGGAAAGGTGCCATCTTAAGGGGGTTCTAGGGGGGGGTAGATGTAAGGTTGAGATGAGTTTAGGGGTAGGTGTAAGGTTGAGATGAGTTTAGGGGTAGGTGTAAGGCTAGGATAGGGGAGTGTTTTGGTGCCAAAGGGAGGGGTTTCTAGAAGGGGAAGTTGGCGCCAATATTGGTGGCCTTTGGAGGTGGTGGTGTGAAGGGACATGAAGGTTTGGTGGCGCCAACTAAGAGTGGAGTAGGTAGCTTGCTTAGGTGGTAGACTTTGGAGTGGAGTTAGGTTAAGGTTTAGGTTAGAATTGTGGTGGATGGTGGATGGCCATGGAGGTGGAGATGGTTTAGAGCTTAGCTAAGCTAGCTTAACTAGTGGTGTAGTAGTGGAGGAGTTAGGGTTTTGAGAAGAGGAGCTAAGGAAGAGCTGACTGGAGCTACACTGGAGCTAAATCTGCTGAGGAGGTCTTCATGAGGAGCTCAACTACTTAGCTTAACTAACTAATTCTTATGCTAGTAGCTAGGCTTGAGTAGTTGAGCTAAGTTGAGCTGGTTTCAACCTAGCTGAAGCTAGGTTGAGCTGGAATTGCCTCTAATGAGAACTCCCGAGCTAGCTTAGCTACTAAGTAGGCAAGTAGTAGCTAAGCTGGAGGGAGTTTAGTTGTTGTGAGCTAAGTAGAGCTAGACTTGGAATAAGCTAGAGCTAAAATGAACTCCCATCAACTAAGTTGAGCTAGCTAGAGCTCCCAATGAACTGATTGGAGCTAGGATGAGCTAGACTCAACTAAGTTGAGCTGAATTTGAGCTGAGTTGAGGTGGGTTGAGCTAAGATGAGCTATCCTAAGCTACCATCTAGCTAAGATGAGCTGAATGGAGTTGGAAGGAGCTAAACTTAACCAATGTGAGCTGATATCCAGCTGAGATGAGATGGATCCAGCTAGGGTTCAGCTGATCTGATCTTCTTCTTCACTTTCTTCCTCCTTGGGTGCTAGGGTTTTAAGGGTTTGAACATCTTCTTAACCTTAGCACTCAAGTAAAGATGTTAAAAATACAAAAAAAATGCAATGCATGCCTAACCTAGGTTATGCCAAAATGCAACCCAAAAACCCATTTGCGAAATTAAGATCCTAAGAGCTAAGTTTGTTTTAGGGCATAAGAATGATGATAAACATACGTTTATCACTCTACTAAGTAGAATTTTAATGTAAGAGTTAAAGTATGAAAAACATAAGACCATTCCTAGCCTTAGGAAAGCCCTAAGGACCCTCCTAAACCTTAATCACCCTTAGATTAGGTCACCTCAGCCTAGGATACCTCAAAACCCTCATTCTAGCCCATATTGGGACATCCAAGTAGGTTGTTGGACATCCAGAACCCTTAGACACCACCCGCAGACTTAGAACCCAATTCTGCTAGAATATTGGACGTCCAGACAAGGTGTCAGACGTCCAATTTCTACAGAATTCCAAGATAGAACCTAAACTCCTCCCTGACTCAACTTTGGAGGTCCAAACCAGAGTTTTGGACTTCCAATTTTGAAGTATAAGTCGTCTAATTGTTAAATCGGACATCAAGAACCCTTCTCCAATCCCTATTTTTGAAATCAAGGTTGGGTCTTAATTTCCTAAGCCCCTAAACCCAATTCTACACCCTAGGGAACCTAAACTTATGTGCCCTAAGCCTAGTACATTACCTTAAGACCCTCCTAAGAACCTAATTATGTTCTCACTAAACCCAATTGACTTGGATCTAAGTCAATTACACTTCACCTATTCAATTGGACTCAGAGTCCAATTCAGCTCAAATCTCAACCAACATAAGTTCAATTGGACTCAATAAGAGTCCAACTGACTCAAGCTTGACCTAATTGGATATTTTCTCTCCCAATTAGACACACATCCACTCAATTAAACTTGTACTAAGTTTAATTGCACTTTCACATTAGTAGTAGGGTTTATAACCCTAATTCTAGGAGCCTACCTAAACCCAAACACCTAGACCTATAGGAGTCAACCTAGACCACCTAACAACACCCACATAATCATGCACACACACCCACACACACACACATAGCTGCCCACTATAGAGTCCTCTAGAGTCTTCACTAGGTGGCACCACTTTGGTTGCCAAAAAGAGCAACCAAGCTTGTCCATTCTTAGATCCACAATTTGTGGATCTAAGGAGACTCACTCCCATCCATCTTGACGCCAAGATGGAGGATTCTCTAGAGAATTCTATAGTTCTCTAGAGGGTCTCTCCCTCATTCTATTCAAGGCCCCCTTGGACAGCCATGGGAGCCATCTAGCTTGGACTCCATTTCCATTTGCACACCTCCATCTCACATGCTCCATCACCTCCACCACTTCCACCTTCACGTCCAAGGCTAGAGCACCTCTCCACCACCTTCTCAAGAGGCCGGCCAACCACCTTGGCCATCCCTCTCTTCCCTCCTACCACCTCAAGCCACACAGGCCATTGGAGACCACCTCCAATGCCCTAAGTTCTCCTAGCTAGCCTAGTTCTTCTTAATTTAATTTCTACATTAATCTCCTACTTAGTAGTGTAGTAATTTTCTGCCTAAATGATGCATGAATAATCTTTCTTAGATCCATGCATGCATCCATTTTCTGTTAGCTAGAAATTCTTGTTCAAGATTTCATGTATAAGCATTCCTCTAGATTCAATTGAAATAATAACAATTTTTTTGGGAATAAAATCAATCGTTGGATGATATCTATTGTGTTATCTAAATTGCGACCTCCTGTTGCCTGATATCTACTGTGTTATTTTAATGCAACAAAATGTCAATTTTGGAAGGCATTAACGAATTACCGATAGATTCATTTTCTGCTAGTCGTCATCGCATTATTGAGATTGTGCGCATGCCAACACACACTTTCAAATTCATAATATATTTAATGCACACACATGTTTTTTGCGCAAACAATACGACTGGCGCATCTTTAACTCTCACTTTAGAAACTGGGGTCCAATTTTAAGCAAGTAAAAAGAATCAGAAATCAATCTCATAGCTTAACTCCTCCCTGAGATTAACCAGGACTCACTGTCTCATTATTTAAATTTTTGTTTGAGTCATAATTCGTAGATTCCTAAACCGTAAATTGAGTAGATGTATCCTAGGAAGGATTTAATATGTTAGTGCATTAAGGTTAGGTTAAATTAAGTCAAGACGTTGTCTACCTGGGCCAAATGGTGACAAGACGTGACAGTGCAAGAATCGTGTTAACTGCTAGGGGGAACTGCCATGTGAATTTTCCTAGTAGGACCCTCCTATCTGGCTGGCCAAGCAATTCAAGAGTCGAGGAGATTTAGTTTGACCCTAATTGTACTTGGATTAGGTCCATTAAGGTTACATTATAGGGCTAGAATTGTATGCTTGATTTGTTAGTTAGTTGATGAAGCATTTCTCAATACAATGAATTAAGGTTATTAGTTGATGCCGGTGCGTTTCACGAATTAAAATCAGGGTTTGGAGGACCCATCGTCGTAGCTCGCAAAACATGTCAATCAGATAAAATTTATAACCGAAACTTGAAAAGTGATTCCCAGGTCAAACACGGGGAGGCGAACGTTTGATTTTATAAAAATCCGCACTTCGCTTTTATTTATTTTTGGTTATTTTTGTCTTTTTTAATTTTTTGGTATTTTTAATAGGGCAAGAGATCAGGTCAATGAAATCTAGCTAATCTACTTGCAAAATAAAAAGAAAAGAGAGAGAGAAAGAGGAACAATCACATATATTTTTGAATCCAATGTTTTCTACAATTAAGAAAGTGGGAAAAACTACACTAGAAAACAATAAAGAAAGATGGAGATGAGAAAATCCCCCTCGACAGTTGCTCGGAGGATGACTCGCTCTGACATTGCTTGGAGGAAGGCGGTGAGGAGCAGGACGAAGGAGGACGGAGTGCGAGGTAGGACAGCATCGTGGCGAGGATCTTCTTCCCGAAGAGCGGTGAGAGGATGGCCATGGGATGCTCCATGAATGGGGATGAGAGGTAGGAAAATATTTGGTTTTCTACTATAGACGAGCATCCCGAGCTTGGGACAAGCTCTCTCTAGAGCCTTGGAGGTGGTAAGACGAAGAAAGGAAGAGATGAAGAAAAATAGGAGGGGTAAGGGTACTTTTATAGTGAACGAAAGAATCAAATTCGTATACAAGACATTTAGTGATGGCCATAAACGTCGCAAAAGATCCGTCGCAAACGTCACTAAAGACAGCCCACGCGCCCACGCTGGCGCGCGCTACGTGCCTGCGTGCACTACCGCTGAGCACGCGCACATGCCTGCACTGCTGTCCACGTGCAGTGGCACGTGCGTGCTCATGGGTGGCCTGGGTTGCACCATGTGGCGCAATTTGGGCCATCCATCTTCTTTTCATTATAAGGGCTGTTACAGAGGTCGGATTGAGTCGATTTTCTCATCGTTGGGCTGTGATTGTTGATCTGAATCCATCTGCATGGTCGGATTTGTCGTTTGAAGCTCCGAATTATGTCACCTAGTCCCTTGGCCATTGATCTTCCTCAGACTGCATATGGTGCTACAGGACTCCGATCAAGGTGATTCTAGAGGTGTTGGACTCCGATCGTCATTCTGATCAGATCTGTACGATTGGATTGTCAATCCGAGGCTCCAAAATAAATCTCCTCTCCTGAACACAAAAAGGATGCAATTAACCTAAAATATACACAACTACTCAAAATGCAGAATGATGCATGCTATGCAATATTCATAATATGGAATGCAAATCTAAGCCTAGGAACATATATAAAAAGGCATTTTAACCTAAATAGATGTGTCTATATCATACCCTCATGCCTATCTTTTGCTAGTCCCTAGAAAAATTAAACTACATGCTATGTATAAATCAAAATTAGGATTAGATTGCTTAGGCCTAAGTCGTTTATTAACAATAGAAAATTTCAATTAAGGTCCTAAATAATGAAAACTCAAAAGTACCAAGGTGCCTGCCAAAATTAAGACTGCCCAAGTCCTCTCCTTATTTGAAAAGAGAAGATACTTTTTTTATTTTTCTTCTTTTCTAATTTTTTTGTACTTTTGGAGTTTGAGAGTTCCAGGATAACTTTTTACAGCTACCCTACCTGCCTAAGACTCGTAAAGGACTCTAAGTGCTAAGGATCTAGTGAAAAGAGTGAAAGACTTACTAGGCATTCGTTAAAATGGACTTCAGGTTTCTACGACCCTAGGTGACCTTGCATAGAGGTTTATCTTTTCGAACTATAGCTTTCTCCCTACTTTTATTTATGGGATCAACATAAGGGCGAACTCAGTGTATATCTCCCTAGCTTATTCTACTTCCCTGCTTCTTCCCTACGTATTTTGGAAATTATTATGTATTTTTGTGAGCTGGGCTCTGAACAACCGACCAATGGGCTGTTACCCATGGTAACTTGCCAGCTATACTCGTGCGGTGAAGCATGATTTTATTTGTTTATTTTTATTTATTTTCTCCTTTCTCTATTTTTTCTATATTTTTTTCTTTTTCTTTTTCTTTTTTTTTCTAAGTAGGTGGCTTCCCAAATCTAAGACTTCCTTAAAGGTAATACGACGAAAATGGTCTTGTGGCTAGGCTCTGGACAACCGACCAATGAGTTGTTACCACCAACAACTTACCAGCCATACCACCCTAGATAGTTCATTAGCTACCCAATTTCCGAAGAAACCGCCGAAAAGTGAGTCAGTGCGAATAATGTGCAGATGCTTAGACTTAAAATCCCCTCAAATTAGAGGGCGGGTTGATAAGTCACATACTTATCATCCTAATTTATTAACTAAATTAAAAATGAATTTGAATTGGCAAGAACTCAAGACTAAGTCTACATTCGAGTGGACACCTGGGCTAATTAAGCCCGAAGACGTGAAGAGTCTAAGTGTCTAGGTCCTATCGTATCATTTCCTAAAGTTAATAACGCCTAAAAGCCTAAATTCTCTTCTAATTCTATTTTCTTTTTTTGTCTTTTTGAATTTTTTTTTAAAGAAACAAAAAGAAATTCTATGGAGTTAACAAAATGATTTCAGGATAAAGTATCCACCCCCCATGCCTAAATGATGAAATGTCTTCATTGTAAAAATAGAGACATGAAAAGGGCGGAGTAAACAGAATATCACTTGAGTATCGTGAAAATCTGATCAGCTCCACATAGAGAAGAGAGTATACACACGCGCTAAATTTAATGCCTTCAGCTAGGCATAATATACATACAATGAAGAAATTGAGAATTCACAAGTGTGGGTCAGAATCAAAATAAAAATATTGATCCTCCAACCTGCTAACAGAAGACGTCCACAAATGTGCACCAAATTATGATGCAAACCCATGCCCCAGGGTCGAGTGGTTCTAAGCTTCTAGATGAAAATCACCTAGAACCTAAGATTGTTGTGAAACTTGCAAGGCCGGGCCTGTAGTTTTGTGGTGTGCAACCCAAGACCAAAGTATCAAACAATGGGTAAAGATGGTTCAATAAGTTCGGATATCCACTTGACGTTCAGCTCAGAAAAATAATCAGTTATTTCGAGCTTAGGTTGCACATGAAAGATATCATAAGGGTCCTAGTAGAAAGTAGGTGGTTTCAGGTTCGTAGGTACCCTTAGATCAAAAATCAAAGTTCCCTCAAAATTAGCCTCCTAAATTTTTATTTCAACAATTCTATCCTCCAACATCAAGAACTCAGGCTCCGGGACCTCTAGCATATCATTCACCCCATATGATTCACCCAAGTCCAGAAATCATGGCTAACTCAAAATTGACTTGGGTATAATATTTCCAAATCAAAATAAATCCCTTTGGGGTGTGGTTTAAGAATGGGGCTATTAATTGAATCTTCTAGTAAATGAGGATTCGAATCCTCCAAGTTAGCCTTAACCGAATCCAAATCTTCAATAATTGGGCTATCAAATGGTTCGTCAGATTCCTTAAGCCCATTTGTCTCACTAAAATCATCTTTCTTACGCTCAAGTGAGACTTGACTAAGAGATTTTTCACCCTCAGAATCAAAGAATCCATGATCCTCATTTATATATGTCTCAAAATCGATTGTCATTTCCTAGTTCAAAGAGACATTTTTTTCCTCGCTCCCTGGCTCAGGGATCTTAGGTGAACCAATTGGTTCATCCTCAATGGGTTGCTTTAGCCCAACCTTCTCATCCCCGGTCTCAGAAAGTGTATCCCCCCCGACAGGCACCTAAGCAGGTTCAGACATTAGCTCTCCTAAAAAAGGTTCACCTTGAGAATCATCCCAAGTTTTGACTAGGGAAACCACAAATTTCATCCTCAGCCTCGATAATTTCCCAAGAAGAAACTCACCCAGGTCCCTATCCCTAACATTTTGGAGCAAATCCAATAGAGAACTATTAAGTTCATCAATCATTTTGATAATAGGCTCCAATGCTTCAGTGCATGGTGTTGGTTGAGCTTCTATAAATTGTATAGTGTTCCTCAAATTAGCCAGCACCCTATTCTGGATCTAGTTTGCCTGAACCAAATGGTTCGGTTCAGGTTTGGGTGGGTTTGAGTTAGATCTAGGGGAGTCAAGAAGTCGAGGTTCTTAAGTCCCTCCCTGATAGTAGGTCGTTTCAAGTTGTTTAAAGAATGGTGGTGACCTATATTTAGCATAATCTTGGGGAGGGTAGGTGTTATAATCAGCATATCCTTCATGGTTGTAGATTTGGTTAGGTTGATCATCAAAGGATGGAGATCTATAATCACTGTAGCTCTGGGAAGGATAGTAATCATAGTCTTGTTGTCTAGGGTTAGGCCTTAGACACTAAGGTCTGAATTCATATCTCCAATCAAAGTTATCCTGGCTAGTGGATGGGTAATTATAAGTCGAGTCGAGATAGTAATCATCATGAGGATTCGTGTTGGTAGGAGGGTAGGATTGGAAATGTGTGAAAGATGTGGAAGGATACATTGTGGAGTTGGAGGGAAAACAGAATAGAGAAAGGTGCCTGCAGTACAATCAACTAACCTATCCTTATGTGGGTAGCCTAAAGACCTACAGACTCCTAGGACCCGTCTTGCGATTATAAATGATTTAGTCTACTTTTATCCTGTCAATCCAACCAATTAGAAGGAGGGACTGGGGAGAAGGTTCTTCCTTTGGCTTACGCCTCCGGTTCCTAGTGTACCCCCCAGCTGCGGTCGTTTGACGCTACTCCCCTAGCTAGACAACAGATGGACCAGCAGAAGCAGATTAATCAAAAAAATCTCAATCTGAGCCTCGAAGAGCGAATTAATCCTTAAGGCCAACGTCTACTCGATTTTAATTAGTCATGGGATGATTGTGTTCCTGGAATGTGATGGGCCCTTTAGATGGGTTGTGCCCTTAATGATCAGTTAAAATGTGTGTGCATGCACAACCAGGATTTGCAAATAAAGTTATTTGATGATGTGCCTTTTAGGGTTTAACCTTGTTTAGTAGCTTTTAGGGTTTACTCTTAGGTATATTCAATCAAGTTTAGGAGAACACTCCAAGTTTTGAAAGCACGAGTGTAGATATGTTCCTTTAAAAATCAAAAATAATGTGGAGTGCCTGGTTCAGCCTTAAGAATCAAACCTAAGTAGCAAGCTACTTGATGGATCACTTTTATCTTAAGTGGTGCGGCCCAAATAGTCCAATCAATTGGCCTATTGCACCACTTAGTTAAGGCACACAAATATTTAACCTATTCAGATTTCTACTCACTTATTTGTGTGCTGAGTTAAGTGTACTGGGTCCACAGGTTAGATCCTGGTTAAGTTGTAGAATCGATGTGATTGTGCACCTTAGGGTGAGAAGTTGTGGTATTAAGTGTGTAGCTTTCAGAAAATCCCACAAGAAAAGAATTTTTTTTTTATATATGTGGGGGTGAGATGAGTGGAGGTGTCAAACAAACAACCAAATCTATCCTAGGGTTTATAAAAAGCATCTAAGTTGATTTGGGTTTGAGTTATTAGTGTGGTGAAATGAACTAGTTGGTGAGGGTGGTGGGGATAAACTTACAAAACCTTCATCCGCACTTTTCTCCTATCTAACCGCTTTGCCCCACCTCGAAAGAGTTCCTGCAATCACATTAAGATCAGAGAAAAAGTGAGATAAAAGTTAGGTAAGGCGGAAAAAATGCGAGAAAAACCAAAGAGCGTTGCCTCCCTGGCAACGATGCCAAAATGATGCCGATGCATTTCGCGAATTTAAATCGGGGTTTAGAGGACCCGTCGTCTAGCT
Organism: Thalassia testudinum; assembly: GCA_037157565.1. NCBI lineage: Eukaryota > Viridiplantae > Streptophyta > Magnoliopsida > Alismatales > Hydrocharitaceae > Thalassia > Thalassia testudinum. The sequence continues at coordinate 3,711,572 of JAZHRO010000062.1, read as the reverse complement.
CGCAAAACATGTCTATCAGATAAAATTTATAACCGAAACTTGAAAAGTGAGTCTCGGATCGAACATGGGGAGGCGAACGTTTGATTTTATAAAAATCCACTCTTCGCTTTTATTTGTTTTGGTCATTTTTATCTTTTTTAATTTTTTTGGTATTTTTAATAAGGCAAGAGATCAGGCCGATGAAATCTAGCCAATCTACTTGCAAAATAAAAAGAAAAGAGAGAGAGAGGAACAATCACATATATTTCTAAATCCAATGTTTTCTACAACTAAGAAAGCAAGAAAAACTATACAAGAAAGCAGTAAAGATAGATGGAGATGAGAAAATCCCCCTCGACGGTTGCTCGAAGGACGACTCGCTCTGACATCGCTTGGAGGAAGGTGGTAAAGAGTAGGACGAAGGAGGACGGAGGGCAAGGAAGGACGGCATCGTGGCGAGGATATTCTTCCCGAAGGGCGGTGAGAGAATGGCCACAGGATGCTCCACGAATGGGGATGAGAGGCGGGAAAATATTTAGTTTTCTACTCTAGAGGAGCATCCCAAGCTTGAGATAAGCTCTCTATAGAGCCTTGGAGGTAGTGAGAAGAAGAAAGGAAGAGATGAAGAAAAATGGGAGGAGTAGGGGTCCTTTTATAGTGGAGGAAATAATCAAATTCATATACAGGACATTTAGTGACGACCATAAACGTCGCTAAAGATCCGCTACAAATGTTGCTAAAGACAGCCAACGCACCCACGCTATTGCTGCGCTGGTGTGAGCTCTGCACACTGTGTCGCATGCCTACGTGTGCTGCCACTACACGTGCGCACGCGCCCGCGTTGCTTTGCGCGTGTAGTGGCACATGCGTGCGCATGGGTGGCCTGGGTTGCACCATTTGGCGCAATTTGGGCCGTCCATCTTCTTTTCGTTGTAGGGGCTGCTACAGAGGTCGGATTGAGTCGATTTTTGCACGTTGGGCTGCAATCGTCAACTTGAATCCATCCACACTGTCAAATTTGTCGTTTGAAGCTTCAAATTGCCACCTAGTCCCTTGGCCGTTGATCTTCCTCGAACTACATATGGTGCTACAGGACTTCAATCAAGGTGATTCTGGAGGTGTTAGACTTCAATCGTCGTTCTGATCAGATCCGTACAATTGGATCGTCAATCCGAGGCTCTAAAATAAATCTCCTCTCCTGACCACAAAAAGGATGCAATTAACCTAAAATATACATGACTGCTCTAAATGCAGAATGATGCATGCTATATAATATTTATAATATGAAATGCAAATCTAAGCCTAGGAACATGCATAAATAGGTATTTTAACCTTAATAGATGTGTCTATATCATTAGCCTTAATTAATCGTGCTAAAATTGATGCTTAGGCTACCTCAATTAAATTATCGTTGTTAATTGTAGTAAAGGGTGCAAGATAACCTAATATTTAGAATCTTTTTTTTAACTGATTGAGTCCAGGTTGTTCACTAGGAGACATATTAGCTTAATTATTCACCATATTATATATTCTAAGTTACTTTTATTATTTTTTACTTAAGGTAGTTACTATTCTACTTAAGTTATTTACCTAATAACTACTAATACTTAGCTAAATATCTGACATTACTCTATACTATAGATTATTATACTACTTACTTAATTACACCAATCACATAATTAATGGCTTAATCAACTACTAATTATTAAATATGTTAACCACACAAACAATTGCATAAGAATTGAACGTTTAAACTTGGCAATCATTCCTTATATGAGAAAAAATGTTATTACAATTGAATGCAAGAAAAAATTACAACAAAATAGGCATTTAAAATGAATTAAACAATTAACTACACATGCCTCTCTTCTTAAACCTTCACATCCTTTAGCCTTCACTACATCCAATACTTAGCCATTTTTGTCCTTTTTCCTTCTTCACTTAGTAAAAGTTAAGTTTTAAGTGGTTGGGCCTGCCTTTCACAGGGTCTACCGCCACTAAGGCCAAATTAAACCATTACTAGACATACCCTAGTTCAATTAGGTTTATTTTCGTATCAATTTAGGCCCAACAAGCTCACAATATGCTCACAAATGGGCTCCTCACCCGCACACACTCACAAGCATGCACACATGCACACACCATATGGTCATAATATGCGTTGAGTGCTAACAACCAACGGGATTGCTAGCGCGGTTCCTTTTATGCAAGTGCCTAGCTTCTTTCTCTTCCGATGTGGCTCTAACACAGTCTGATTTCCTTCAGCACAGTGCCCAACCAAGTTGATCTTCAATCACCAATTACTCGCAGCTCAGATGACCAAATCAAGCTTACAATAGCTCGATAGAAAGCTGTTGGACTCATCTATCAATTGACAGTGTCAATTTGAAGATTGGATCATGATTGATCTGTGTATTTAGGTCAAGAACATGGACTGACCGCCATGCATGTTCTATGTATCTACTATGTCAAAAATAGGTCAAATGACATGCGAATCATGTACTACTCTCAATTGAGAATCCACAAAGACTTATGAGAATCATTATGCAGGAAATTGAGAAGGTTTTGAGGTTAGGGAGTGCTTAAGAAGCTTTCTGAGCTTTGAAACTTCGAACTAGAACATAAAGCTCTAATTTCCAAGTTGAATTAGTCCAGCAAAGGGATATTAACCTCAAGACTAGATTTGGATCATTTCTAAGGATTAAAAGTGACTGATCAGGGTAAGATTCAGCTTCAAAACTCAATAAAAAGTCACTGAACGACTTTACTATTTAGAAATGGCCCAAAATGGTCAAAAGTTAGAATTCACCTTAAATCTCAATTAAACTCACTCAATTTAGTTCTAAATGATTCATGTTCACCACAGAAACCTAAATAACCCAATAAATCTGAAATTGAACTCCCAGAAAACCAAAATCAACTCAAAGTTACCTAAAAGGCTTAAGAGTTGACTTTTAAATTCAAAGCTTCTTAGAGTCAATTAAAGACCTAGATATACTAAATTCGACATAAGGAATTGATTCAATACTTCAAATTCATGTTTCAAGCACTCTATAAGTGCTCTTAGGCTTCGTTGCCTGAGCTTCAAGGGTGGTTTGTTCAGCAGATCAGATCAATGGCTCTAAGATCTAAAAGAAAGCTAAAATAGATTCTATGAGGTTTGCTCATTCTTTAGGGTCAGTTTCTAGGTTCTAATCTTCAAGGACTTTGTCTCTCCAACTCCACCGGAGCTAAGGAAGACGATGTCCAACAGAGATGTCTAAACATTAAAACTTAATTCCAATAAGGTAATTCTACTCTTAACATGAAAAGATAATCTAAAGCATTTCAGGAAGTTTCAAGCTCTATAGCTCTCAATCGGAGTTGCCGGAGCTCGTCGAAGCTCCGGTGAAGGCTAATTTTGAACGCTAGAGATAAAATCTCCATGAAACACGTTGAGAATGGATTCAAAAGCTTCCTGAGGTTGCAAGGAACCTCAACTTTACAATTGACGATTGGAAACATGGGTTTATCAAGAAATGCTTCAACGGAACATCTTGAGTTCAAATAAACTCAAGAAACGATTTTTCACTCAATTGAGTGAGGGGAAATATGCATTAGAGTGTGGCGATGCTATATGGTGGAGGAATTAACATTCCAACTCCTCTTGAGCTGCCATTAATAGCGAGCTCAAGTGGTTGAGTGTAAATTAGGCATTTAATATATACATGATTATAGATCTAATTATATACAAGAACGAAGTCCTAATGAAGTGAAGAAGTGATGAAGGACCATAATTTGGAGGTGGAATACCTCTGAGACCTCTGCCATGGACAATAGAGCTCTTAGATGTGTGTGAAGTGATTTAGGTGGTATAGGTGATAGATTAAGGAATTAGAAGGTGTAGTGAGATCATGGAGTGATGAAAGAGGTGATTATGTGAGTGAATAGATGATTCAAAGTCTAGCAAGGTCGGATTTGACCTCGCCAAAGTTAGAGAAGAAGTGAAACATACTCTAATTACACCTACTCCTAACAATTAAAGGTCTAACTCTAAACTATAGACTAAACTAAAGATCTTAGTCTACTTACTTGATGAAGGGGGTGAGAGATCTCACCATTGGCAAGGTGAGAATGGGAGCAATATTCGAGGTTATTGGAGCAAATTCCGACGGTGAATGAAGCGAAGGAGAGATGAGTCTCTCCTTTGCTCTGTTACAGCTCCAGAGAGAAAGAAGAGGTGAGGAAGATGTGCTTCCCCCGTGGAGATGCTCCGAGGAGGGAGAATAAGGTAGTCAGAGAAGAAGAATAGCCTACTATTGATGGTGCGATAGTCGCTTTAGGAAAGTATAGTGTCGTAGTATAGTGACAAAAAATGCAACATTTAAATTTATAAGTACTCGAAAATAAAATTGAGTCTAAGGTCATTCACAGGGTGCAAATTTAGAATTCACAATACTAACCAAAATTAATAACAATGAGCACAATAAGATATTCAATAAATAATAGAATTCTACACAAAATCAAGTTCAATAATAAAAAATGTATCTCAGAAATTATTGGGATAAAAAGAACAATGAAATCCTAAAAATGATGATTTAAATTACAAATGATATCCCTCATTTAAGCACATATCAAATGTAATCAGCCACTTAGATTTTCCAACAGTGGTTAGAATCACTTATTCAAATATCCATGTCAATGTCAGCTTCAAATATCTCCATAGTACCCAAATTAGATGTTAGCCACAGAGACCAAACACCTTAAGTGACCATAGCACAGCACAAGCAACCAACCTCTCGAAACACTAAGTGTTGAGTGTGCATGCACGCATCCCGAGGTAAAACCACCCCCCATCATCTTAGAATTTCCTTTCTCTTTCTCTCTAATCGAGTCAACACACGGGTAATCGAATCCTGAACAGAAGGGCTAGGCCCGCGCACATGTGACCGTGGATGAGGTGTGAGGCAAGAGGTGAGTGTAGACCTCACCCCAAGTGTCTGAGGCAATGAGGCACTATGACGAATTGCATTTGTGCGTCAGCCTCAGTTCATTCCTATACGATGTGGGACTAAATATAAGTCCTCATCTTCGCATGCAGCAACATGGTGATGCTGGAGTAATTGAGGTGGTTGCTATTGCTTCTTTCCTCGATTGATGCTGTAGAAGCCTTCTTCGGATGAGTCCACAATTCTTGAGAGTTGGAGCAGGGCTAGAACTAGTCGGATGGTGGTTGTCAACATCAGAGAGGACGACAGTGAAGATGGAGCTTTGACGATCGCCTGAAATCAAGAACATCGGCTAAATACTCCAATTAAAGTGTTCATAAGCCTCACCATGAGGCGAGGAAGATGATGGCGGTGGTCTTGGGAGTTTGGTGGTGTTTAGTGGTCGAACAGAGTCGAGGTGACCAGTGAAGGAGTGGGTTAGTCAGTGGCATTGTGGAGTGCGTGTTCGGTGAAATTTCTTGAGAGATTTTGGTGAGTGATATGAGGCAGGGCTTTTGGCGATGATGGCCTGGCGTTTAGGGGTGTATCATGTCGAAATGACCACGCTGAAGCCGTGGTCGAAGTCGGGGAAGATGGAGGGGAAGGAGGTGATTCAAAGGTTGAATTGGATTGGGAAGGAGTTGAATCTAACCTAAAGAAGGAGAGGAGGAAGAAGAACTTAGCTACGGACGAAAGGGATGACGAATTGGCGCCGGCTATGATTGGCCGACACCAGAGACGAAAGGAACTTCGGTGATGAGTACAGCGATGACGACGAGGTTAGGAGGCTCTAGATTTGGCCCACCATGCGCGGAATAAGGCAAGGAAGGAGGCACTCTCAATTTGATTATTGAGAGGCCATAGGAGGACAGGGGAGGCGATCATCGGAGCTGAGGTTAGAGCTTGGCTGGGGAGAGGAAGAAGGCTTGTTTTCGGCCTTAAACCTATCTAAGGAGGAACCTGGGGCTGAGGGGAATTCTTATAGAGCTTAAACCCGAGCTCTAAGTAGGAAATTAGGTGCTCTTGACTTGGTTTTGGGAACAAGGAATTCCACATTTTTCTCATATTTTGCTGGGGCTTTTCACTCAAATTTCGCATCTCGAATAGTGTTCAAATGATTCCCTAGAGTATAAACATCAATCCCACCAAATTTGGTTGGATTTGGTATAGGCTTGATGAGGTTTTAGGCTTGGTCAAAGGTTTGTGTAGGTCAATTGACTTAACAATGGAAGAAAGGACCTATTTGAAGAAAATGACGAGAAGTTAGGGACCCAAACACAATAAATCTGAAAGTTAGGGGCTTAGATGTGAAGAATAGAAATTTTAGGGATTGAATTGCAAACTAGATCGAGATGGACTTTAATTAACTTAATTTGAACCCAAGGAATCTAATGATGTACTTGGATTTGAGTTTTGACCAAGTTTGACTAGTCAATTTGCATAGAAGCCCAAATTAGGGTAAAATCCCGTCTGAAACTCTATTCTAAGTCAAAATAAGTTCAGATGGTCAAATCAAAGATACCAAACCTCTTAGAATATTTTTCTATGAATTTTAGGAGGTTTAAATGAATTTTATCCTGATAAAACCTCTTCAATTTAAGAAGGGTTGATAATTAGGGTTTTGTGTACTAATTCAATTCTCAAAATACATGAAACCCTGTTTCTGTTAGTGTGGACCCCCTTTTTGGTCTTTAATGCTCAATTGACCTTTAATTAACCCTTGGGTGACCCCGTGGTTACTCTACATTTATTATGTGATGTTAAAACAATATAATTAACCCTAATTTGCTATTCTCTCCTCAAAACAGATCTTAGTGGAATTATTATCCTCAGGCGATCATTCAGAAGCATTTATCTCTTGATTCCAACTAATTCAAGATAGTTATGGAGAATGATGGTGTTACCATCACCAATCATTGTGCTTAGTTTGGGGAAGAGGGATAGGAAGTCAACAGTTCAAATCAGAGGTGAGGAGGGGTTTATATAGGTTGCGGTGGACCTCCAGGAGGAAGTACCTGGATGGATACATGTCTAGGTTCATGGTAACCACCGACATCTTCTCCAATGTCGGTGAGCTTATTACCCTAGTAAAAATAGGATTTGAAGGTCATCCGAACCGTTGGATGAAAAGGTGTCGGCAAGTTGAGCTTGGAAGCAAGGTTTAGTGGTCAAATGACGTCGAATGGGCAGTGATCGTGGAGTATGGACACCGAAGACACGCAGCCATCATAGAAGAAGGAAAGGTTGAAGAAGGAGGTCTTCACAGGGTCCTACATGTAAATATAGGACCTATTTGGAATAAAAAGGACTCAATCGAAATGAAAGTTAAAGGCAAAAGTGCAAACAATGAATTTGAAGGGTTATTTTAATTTATTTCTTTTTCAACTTTTTATATGTAATTATAAATAATGTAAATATATTGTTCATGCCTTGAAATTACATTTTTTATCATTTTAGCTATATTTATTGAAGTGATTAACTTAAGTAGGTTAATTAACAACTTAGATCATTAATTAATATGAGTTATATTACCTATTATATAGCTAAATGGTTATGATTTGAGTCCAAATTATTAATTAAACTTAGATTAACATTAATTAATATTAATTACATTATTTTAGCATATTTTCTAGGTCCTTACTATTTTACCTTTATTATATAATTAACCCTGTAGTTATGTTATTTTTTGGTAATTAGCTAGGGAAACTAGCTAATTAATGTTAATTAGGAGACATGATGAGTCTCTCATCATTAGGGGCACTTCTTCTCTCTCCTATTCCCTTTTTATCCCCTTTATTCTTCCAACACTAACACAAATAATGAATTTTAACTTTTATCCTTCATAGTACCCTTATCCCCAAAAATGATTTCAACTCTTATCCCAATTCAAACCAATCTTATCCATCTTTGTAATAGGATAACTTTATTCCAGATTGGGGGTCAACTCATAACCTGGGATTGCAATATATAGATCAAACCCCTATCCCCAAATGATCTTAATGCTAATCCCAATTCAACTCAACCTTATCCATCATCAAATTGGGATAATCCTACACCTAATTGGGGAAATGGATCTGATTGTGAACCAGGACTGCAACAATATCTCCAAGATGATTCTAGTTCTAATCCCAATCCGAGTCAACCCGATCCATCTTCTAATTAGGACAACTCCACAACCAATTGGGGATATCAAGGTCAAGCTTCATACCCTCTTAATGATAACTTCCAATCTAGGTCATTACATCCAAATGATTATCTCAACATGACCTATAACCATGGAGGACACCCAAGACCTTTTTATTCCAATCCTCAAGACTTAAACCCATACCCGCCTAACTTAAATCTTCATTATGGGTTCAATCAAAACCATGCCCAAGACTAATTTTTGGAACCTCAGCGAACATCTAATGAAAACCAAGGGGACCAATTCTTCCAGGATCAAGTTAGAATGGTGACTAAGATGATGCAAATGATCCAATTAATGGAACCTCAATCCCCACATTAAAATATAGCATTGGATTTCCTAATAAATCATAATAAGAGCATGATTGAGCTGGTAGATTTGAAAAATCAAAATAAGGCTCTTAAGGTGGCCACAGGTGGAAACAGTTAACCTAAATAACCTTAGCTCTAAATGACTATCAATTACCCATTGAAACCCTAATTGAGTTTGATAGAGACATATCTATGTGGAACAGTGAAGAAATGTTGTTTCGCGACGTTTTATTGGGTTTTTAAAGATTATCACATTGTAGTATAGCCGAAAAAAAATTGTTCAAAACAAATAAAGAGTTTATTACTCGAAAATCAGAGTATCCGAGGTCGAACACAGGAAGCAATCTAAGTACTTTTAAAGACTTGAGAAAACAATTGATTCAATGAGAGAATTATAAAAATGAATTGCTAAAAAGAACAGAATTGGATGTCTGATTTCTGTATCAGACATCTTAAAATGAAAGTCTTCTTCTTCTTTGGCTGTTGCGTGCCTCTGATCTTCTTCTTGTTCACTGTTCTTCTTCTTCTTCTGCCTTGCCTCTTTCTATTTCCTCTGCAGTATCTTCTTCTTCTTTCTTTCTTTCTCTTGCTCTTCTTTCTCCTTCTCTTCTTTTGAGTCCTTCTGCTTCTTCTTTGGCGAGCCTTCTTCTTCTGAGTTCGCTATTTCCTTCCTTCTCTTTTCTTCTTCACGGCCTCTCTTCTTCTGCTTCTTCTCTGCCTTGCCTTTTCCTCTACTCAGCCTCTCTTCAGAGCTTCTTCCTTCTCCTTCCTGCGGCTAAGTACTTAGCCTCTCTCCTTCGCGCTCTATTCCTGCACACAAGGCACAGCAAAACCTAACCCTTCCCTCTACCCGCATGTATCTCTCTCTCTGCAAACCGCTCACAGGAAGCTCTCCCAGAGGTGGGTTAACGGGTCGGGTTGCATACCCGGGACCAGGCGCACCGGCGTGATATGATGCGCGAGGTGTGCTCGATGGTGTCGGGTCGGATCCCACCAGGTCTGCGAGGTGAATCCGCGGACGAGGCAGGTGTGATGGGCGAGGGACCTCACCCCAGTGGATTCGGAGGTGATTAGCCGTATGCACAAAATCAATTTAAACCAGTGCGGCGCTTTGAGGCTTACCGATGTGGGACTATCCTGGCGCCTCTCCTCGCGTGCACCCGCAGGAAGACCTCTTCACAATCTCCTCAGCTGCAGCCCCTGCTAGTGTCAATTGCTGGGGCAAAAGTCTTTACAAAAGTCTCCCCAATCCGCAGCACCTGGAGCGCAACTGTCTTGAAGCCTGGTGCCTGCTTGGGAGCTTCTCGAATCGTCGATAATGGCAGCCGGGGCAGCAGAACTATTAAGCATTAAAAGGGCCTCTCGGCTTAATCAAACCACTGGGAAACCTTCGCCGTGGCACGACGAAGGTGTTGAGCTGTGCGGCAGGCCGCGGGGCAGCCTAAGCGTGCATGCCTAGGTCGTCCTGTGGCCGGAAAGATGGGTGTGTTCGGTGGCATGTTGAGTGAGTGTGGAGGAACTATGGAGGGGCGGAGGGCGTTCAGTGTGATGAGGCGGAGCTTCTAGGATGGTCGGCGAGTTGTGTGGAGCTGCGGATCGACGGGGGCAACTCGCCGAAGGGTGGCCGGAGACGGGGAAGGTGATGGTGGTCAGGGACAGTCGAGGGTCGGTTTGAATGAAATAATGTGGGGAAAAGAAAGAGGGGAAGATGGGGAGTAATTATAACATACTTGCAGGGACGAAGGGGGCCGGAGAGGCAGGCAGTCGTATCGACTGTCGCCAGAGAAGAAGCACCCAGAGGGAGAGAGTGGCGACGAGGAAGTGGGCAGGGAGGCGTGCGCTTGGTATGGTGCGGCGCAGGAAGACGAGACGAAGCAAACTCTGCTGCTGGTACGGCAGCAGAGCGACGAGAAGGAGTGGCCGCCGGAGCTTGCAGGTTTCCTGTCGGAGAAGGAAGAGAGGAAATGTTGAGAGATTTTCCGCCAAGACAAGCTTACCAGAACCGGCTGGTCCTAGGGTTTCGTTTAAAGGCGCCAGTAGAGGGGCAGATGCATGGAGGGTGAGCGAAGCTCTCACCAAAGGTCGCCGCAGGTACAACACCCATACCTCTCGAGCGTTCACACGAGAGGTATGATGCGAATCAGGGCATGGGGAGTTGCTCAGGCGGTAGGGGACTTCTCAGGGAACCCCCCTTTCACATCTGAGAGCAGCTCCCTAAGGAAGCGAGGAGAAATCGTCCTCAAAGCTTCGCCAGAGTATGGGTCTTCTGCTGCATTGGCAGAGGGACCGGAATGCAGAAAGTGACAACAAAAGTTGGGGGAGTTTTCGCAAGGGTTTTCAAAAGTTAGGGGCCAGAATATAATTCAGTGGACTATTTTGCAAAGTAGGTCAAGATGACCTTCCCTTAGGTCCAAATTTTGGTACAAACCTAATTTGGACCTAAGGAATCCAATGGTGAAGTTGGATTTTAGGTTTGACCACTTTTGACTGGACATTTTGCGTAAAAACCTAATTTATGTCAATTGATGAGCTAGGACCCTAATTTAGGTCAAACTAGGTTCCAGAGGCCAATTTGAATGTTCTAAACCCTAGGGGATATTTTTCCATGATTTTTAGAGGGTTTACTTGATTTTTATCCTGACCGGAACCTTGTTGAATTAAGCAGGTCTATTTTAGGGTTACCAAATGTCATTTAATTCCTAGATTGCACATGAACCCATTTCTGATTGATTCAACCCACTTTTTATCTTATTTAGACCATTTGACCTATGCTCTGTCTCTGAGAAATTTCGTTTATGTACTACAATAGTAAAATTACAGTTTTAACCTTTATTTCATATTTTCTTCTCAGAACACTTATTCCTCCAATTAAGCCCTCTTCTAAGTCATGTAGGAGCTTTTATTCTCTTTATTAGGTCAAAATGAGCTAGTTATGGCTCATGATGAGGTTCTCATCAAGAAACGAGTCCCATTGATCATTATACAAGTTTTGGTGTCCATGAAATCAAGAATTGGGATGAGGATCATGACCAAAATAAATATAAATCACTTGAAATAGAATTTAAAGGTCTCATCCCTTCTAGTGAGGACATTGCAAGCCCAAGTCATGTACAAATGTTGGAGCATCTAGCTGGATATATCATGGATCATGGGCTTGATGTACATGAATTTTTGAAGGATTTAGAAGATAGGGACAATGAGAATTTGAATTACGAAGATGAAATTAAGGAAATAATGATCCCTTCATTTGAGGTCCTAGATCTTGATAAACTAAGTAAAAAAGATGTCTCATCAAATGATGTGGATACTAACGAAGGTTTGAAAATTGAAAACAACTCTAAATATGAGACATCAAATTTTGAGAATGGGTCACCTAGTGAAATTGATTTTGAGAACCTGAATTTTGGATTGAATGGAGGTCCATTACTTGACTTAGATGAGGCTAAGATAGAAGAATCCAATCAGGAATTTGATGACGACTTGATTAATAGCCTCACCTCTCAGTCAACCCTTGAAGAGCCTAAAATTGAATCAATTGTTTCTAACTCTGATGAAACCAAGTCAGAACTAATTCATCATGACTCGATAGAGTTGGATTTTATAAAAGAGGATAAGGAAATACAAGTTATCGTACGTGAAAATCTGAATGAATTGGAGGATAACTATAGAGAATTCATTGTAATTGACGAGGAAAACATGATGAGAAAAGAATTCTTGAACTTAAGGGTTCCTATATTTTTGAAGCCACCAACATTCTACGAGAACCTTTATGATTTATTTCACTTGGACTTAGGAATCATGGAACCTAAGTATGTTGAGCATAGAAATCATCATTTTATGTTGAATTTCAAGTGGACACAACCTTTGTACTAGTCCTGAACTTTAGACTAGGGTTGCATAATCCTAAGCCTAAAATTGAACCCCATGTTCATTAGCTTCAAAATAAAGGGATGTGGACATGTTTGATTCACTATTTCAAGAGCATCTACTATTTTGGAATGGGGTTACACCACCAACTTGTCCACAATTGTTGACATTTGATTGTTGAGTCTAATGATCACATTTTGATCTTCACCATCTTTGCTAGGATGATTGGTTCATCCTCTTGAATCTGTGTTTGGTTGTCTACTCATAAGAAATTTGAAGTTATAAAAAAGCTTGTCATTGTAGTTGGAAAAATGTGAAAGTTTTAATATTTATAAAATCAAACTCTAGAGAATTTGCAAATAAGATCACGAGTCAAAGTTCTTTGCAGGGAGACAACTTCTAAGTAACCATCTTTTAACACTCTCTTTTATTATATTTTTGGTATTTTTTCTTTCCTATTTTTTTTTTGTATTTTCGAATAAAGATTATGAACAATATGTGAAGAGATACTAAGATTTAAGTCTAACTACAAAAGCAAAATCTAGCTACGACCATCAAAATAGATAAAGTTATCAATAATAGCATATCATGAATAGAGATGAAAGATCTGAAATGAAAATTTTCATTAACCAAAACAAAAGTTGATTACAATTAATAAAAGGGAAGTACAACTAAAAAGACACAAAAAGGAACAAGAATGAAATGAAGTAGAAAATAATAGGAGAGATGGAGCGGGTGCAGAAGCCACTGGGTGGTGGTAGTAAAGACTCCACCCAACCACCTTGCCCTTGAGATATTAGGAAGGAAATAGAATAGGGGAATGAAGGAAGTAGAAAACAATCATCAGAGAGATGGAGCGGGTGCAGAAGCCACTAGGTGGCGGTGGTAGAGACTCCACCCAACCTTCTTTCCCTTGAGATATTAGGAAGGAAATAGCATAGGGAACCTAGGGGAACATCTACGATAGACCTAGGATAAGGGCGTGAAGGTAGAGGAAGGCTTAGGAATTGGGAGGTGGTTATGGAAGGTAACATAAGATAGGAAGAGATAGAACCTAAGGAAGCTAATGGAGGAGGTGGTCAGCCATAGTGGAGCTAGGTTTTCTACTTAGGAAGGTTATGAAGGTGGTGGAAGAAAGTGGCAGAGAGAGATGGAAGAAGATGATCCTAAGGTGGAGCATAAGTGGTGTATTTAGAGGAATGGAGGGCTTCTCAGAGATGGACAAGTGTCACTCTAGGATTGGGTATTAGGAAGGCTCTTGGATTGGTCTTGTGTTGGATGGTAATGAAAGGTTGGGATTGGGTTGGTTATCTAGAGTTTAAAATGGGCCTTAAGATGTGATTTCAAGGGTGTGGATGGAGCTTGCTATCGCTAGCCATGCAAGTTGAATTTTGGCTAAAAATAGAATATTAGTGTGTGCCCTTGGATGGAGTGTGTAAGGTATAGATGGAGTATGTGTCTTTACTAAATTTAGGTTGGTTCTTATTAGCCCTTAGATAAAGGATGAAGGGTGATGTGGAGTTGGCTAGACAAGGTCATTAGGAGGTTTAGGACAAGGCTAGATGTAGAGTAGGTTGTCTTAGGGTTTAAGGGTGTAGAGAGGATGTGAAAATGCCATGTGTCCCTTGTCTTTGTCATCCTTCCTTCTCTTTCTTTTCTTTGAGCTCCATTATCCCTGTATGTCATAAACACATGAATTAGTTGTTATAAAACACTTATTAAGCCAATATGCACGTATGACCTAAATTCATGAAATGTAGGGATATATATATATATATGAAACATGCTAAGACTAATCAAGATTAGGCATTTTATAACTATTAATTACACATTTATCACATCTTCATGCTTATTTTTTTCAAGTCCATTAGCAAAAGAAAAGATGAAAATCATGCAGGAATCTGAAAAGAGTTTGAACCAAGGTAGATTTAGAAATTCTGACATTGATTTTTCACCAAGTCAAAAGAACCTGTTTTCAAAATCTTAACTACGAAAACTTCACTATTCTCGAGTATCAACTTCAATAAAGACCACCTAAATCCCATCAGAGATTTTATTAGCCGTAGACTTGGGTTTCAAGAGCAATGTTTTATGGCTCTTCAACCCACCCAAGGTTTCAATTAAATTTGAATCTTAAGCATCTAGTCCGTGCAAATAGGTGACTCATCAATTGGGCAATCAGATTGAACTCTAAGTTTTCACTAAGGCAATTAGATCATCTTTTTGCTTTATTGGACCCCATTTTCGGATCTACCTTACTAAGGATTGGTGGCTTTATCCCTAATTTTTTCTATCCTGAGGTCAACATAAGGGCAAACATAGTGTATATCTCCCCAACTGAGCCGTTTGGCCTCTTATTACTATACCTTACTCTTTTTTGGGGTTTTTGGACTTTTTTTTGCCACACCTTTTTTATTTGAAATCATTTTTTTCCTTTTCTTTTATTCCTTCTACTACTTTATTTAATTTTTTATTCTCTTTTTTCTCTCATTTTTCTAGGCAGGTGGCTCTTCCGAATCTTATTCAAGAGCATTTCTAGATGAAGGCTCGTAAGCTAAAGACGTGAGGCTGAGATCTAGACATCCTACAATTACGGAGCAAACCTAGTGCAACATGGCCATACCCGCAAGGATCACATGACCCTCAATCTAAACCCTATTGACCACTTAGTTTTCAACAGGTGGTTGCCCAAAAGATGAGTCAGTGCATAGGTGCAATGATGGATTGCTTAATTTTCTCAATCTTTTCAAACCAAAGGGTGGGAAGACAAGTCACATGCTTATCACTTGACTTAATACTTCACCTTTTTAAAATCTCGTTCAAGAACTCAAGAAACAAATTCATATTATGTAAATACTCAAGCTAATTAAGTCAAAAAACAACCTAAATAGTCTAAGCAAAAAGATCTTGATGATATGTTTCTTAAGATAAGTAAACTCAATGTTAAAAATTTTCAATTTTTTCCTAGCTGAAGACTCTAAAAATAGTGTATTTTTTTCTTTTTGCAATATATTAGCAAAAATTTGGAAACTGAATAAAATACTCAACATAGTTATCTACCCCCTACCTCCAAATGTCTATTTCATGCAATGTCTTCAATGCATGCAATAAACATAAGAAAGAGTAAATATCACCTAACAATCCTTGAGTCTTCTCAAGAAGGCCCAATCAATTCCAGATCTGAATCAATTCAAACTAAATTATGTTTAAATTAACCTAATATGTACAACCTGATATATACAACTAGAAGTGTTGGGTTTCCTCCCAACAAGTGCTAAATTTTACGTTGACAGCTAGACACAGTGTAACGTTAAAATGTATGCATTCAATTATAGAATGTCCACAGAGGTGGACTTGCTGATGGTGCAGCCCCATTCCAAGAGGTTGGGTGCAAGATAAATAGATTAAGTAAAGTTGTACCCAATGGCTTCCAAAATTAAGGTGATGGGTTGTAGTTCTAGAATTTAATTTGTGTAACCCAAGTCTCAAAGATGGTCATAGGAAAGACAGATATTGAGAAAGGTATGTGCCCAATGGTAGGCAAGTTTGATATGATAATCTAGTTGATGAGTTGGCTTGGGTTTATAGGAATTAGATTTGAATAAATGATAAGGGTCCTTGTAAGAAGTTGGAAGTTTTATAAATAAGGGCACCCTTAGATCCTTAAATTTGTCTCCTCAGGAGTCTTTTCCCAATTGCACCATTTCTTTGATTTCTTTTATTTCTTTTTCTTCATTCCCTTCATTAAACTCCAAGTCCTTTGAATCAAAGAAGTTAAAATCTGACTTTCTTACATAAAATGTGCAATCAAACTTTAGGCAAAATGTTGCAAGTTTAGACTCATCCATATTTGATGTAAAGGTAAAGCTAGTCATTGAAGGTTCATCGACTTCAAATTGAAATATTTGTGCTTCACCTACTTTAGAAAGAGAATCTTCCTCAAAAGCAAAGGTAAAACATTTACTTTAGAAAGTTTAGATTTATTAGAAATTTCCTCAAATAAAAATGTCTCATATTCAAGTATATTTGTATGTTTCACTTCAACCTCATATTCTAAGTCCTTCAAAGATATATTTTCTTTATTTTTAATCAGACCCTAAACCTTATTAAGTTCTTCAATAAACTCACAACTTTCATTGGAATCCTCAATAACCTTAAAAAGGTTTAATTGCATCTTTTGTTCCTAAAAGGTATTTCCATGTTCCCATCTTTGCAACCAATTTGGGCCTTTGCAGTAGCCAAAAAGGATTTTCTTAAGATAATTGAGGCCCACCTCAAATCATCGAGAATTTTAAGGTCCAATATAGTAAAATCCATAAGGTAAAAAATCATTAATTCAAATTATCACATCTCCCAGAATTCCATGAGGGTTTCTTATAAATTGGCAACCAACTGGATCTGAATCAAACTTGGTTCAAGTTCCTCGAGTCCAATCTTCTCATAAACCTATGTGGATAATAGGTTGAAGGATGCCCCCAAATCAATTAAAGCCTTGCCAAAGCCTGTCACCAATTGAATAAGAAATCACAATTTCAATTGCTACAAAAAGTTGTGGAGCGCACACTCAGTGTTCTGAAGTCACGATTTCGATTTCTAGATTACCATCCCTTCTATAGCATCAAGGTGCAACATGGAATGGTTATGTCTGCTTGTATCATCCATAACTTCCTTTGATGTTACGATCCAGAGTTTCATTAGATATTTGAGGAGGATGACGATGAGGATGATGAAGATAACTCAGACAGTGAGGAAGACAACTCTGACGTAAAGGTGAGGTTGTGTACGATTAGATTGCCAGCAGTTTATAGGCAGATTGCACAAGTTGATGTTGAAGAAGACATTAGCCAACATCTATGGTTAGTAGTAATATCATGCAAGTTTACTTTCTACCCGTTGTTTTAGTCATGTAACTATTTGTGTATGTAGTTCGCCATGTATTGAACTCTTTTATTCTATTGACTTTGTTGACAAATCTATCACCTGTGGTTGGACAAATAATTTGTCACAATTGTTAGAGTCATTCCATGGTTGTTTAGATATAACGATGTAAGAACGGAGGTTACATCACAATGTGGGCCATTCCGGTTTCATGGCTGACAATGTGTGTGCCATGAGATTTGTAATTTCATGCTGCTAGAGGGTAATGGTCAAGAGGAGACGATCTTGGAAAGGTTTTACTATGTATATCCATTAGGTAACGAAGTGAGTATCATGTGGTGTAAATTATATCAACGAATTTGCTATCTCCTTCCCAATGTAATGAATCGACACCCCCATCAATGAGAGGAGCTCACCTTCTTCGTAGGTTTGGTGGGTAAGCTAAAGAGGGAACTCTCTCAAACATGGAGGGATGACCATGAGGATCATGTTGACTAGCATGATAGATCGCATTGTAGAATTAGAGTATGCGTTTGAAGCTAAGAATGAAAAGGTATAAAGGTTTCAGTTGACGTAATTTAATATTTACCACTATAGATCTTCAATTTGTGGCTATATACAATTACCGATGCTTAAAATAATTACCGCTTAATTGCCACCTTCATTGGTGTCACTAAAAGGTTAACAGCAATTGTACTTTTGTCACTAAATCAATCGTATTAACGTTACTTTAATTGCCACAAATAATGTTGCTAATAATCTTTAATGGCAATTTATTTACCATTAATTTGCCACTATTGATTTATATTAGTGGCAATTTAATTGACGCTATTAGTGTCACTATATATGTCATTTAATGATCTTTTTAATGTTACTAAATTGTCACTATTAATTTACACATTTTATTTTACCATTTAATTGTCACTATTAATATTATTTAGTAGTAATTATGTCTCTAAATTGTCACTATTGATTTGCTCTATGACGCTTTCTTATGCCACTAAATCATCACTAATTATTTACTTTAATAACACTTTCATTTGCCTTTTAATTGCCACGTTGATTCACTTTAATGATACATATACGACTTAATTTTATTATTTACTAAGAAATAAATTTTTTAACAAGCACAAAACATATGGACACGACCACAAAGTCCTTTTATTAACTTCCCAATCATCAAAATATATATTCCCCTCTTAAAGGTAATACAAAAGAAAAGAAAGATGCAAAAAAAATAAAAATACAATAAGGATCAATTCCAACAAATCTAACTAAAATATGAAGTACTTCATCAACCCAACTAAAATCATCTACAAAATCATATTTGTCTAACGGACACCTTCAACAACTCCAAATAGTATAACATTCAACTTTAGCAGGTACAAAGAATTTTCAAGTAACATACAATCTTCTTGTTAGCAGCAACAATGAGATTGACAGCAATAACAGTAGCATCTTATGAGATTGTGAGGTATAATTGTTAAAAGAAGAAACAAAAATATTCTACAACAGAAGATCACATAGTCTACGCATGCTATGACAAGAAGTTTCAAGATATCCAAAGCAAATGTAAAAGCTTACCTTGAGAACATCAATAAGAGATGGATCAACAAAAGCTTTTCAAGCACAGGATCAAATAAAGAGATACTGCTCAATGATGCTCTTCTTTATAAATTAACAATAGATATGGAAATTCATTTCAACACATCAGCTAATGTTGCTTCTTCCTGAAGTTAATACAAGCTACAAGGGAACACCAAATAACAAAAGTCCTATGTAGGACAATGGTAGTTGTGAACATCCAGATGCAGTGATACAATTCCATAATGATAGAAATTTACCAAATTTCTAATAGTAGACTTTATGGGATACTAATGATAATAGGGAGCAACTAATCCACACCTAATGTGGTGCTCTATCCATTTTTAGAAGGATACCATATAAATTTTATCCATATAGAAATATGGTCATTCTTTCATAGACATGCATGTTTACATCTGTCATCCATTTCATATTATAAATATACTCATATTTGATGAAAATTTTGTTTAGCACTATTCCTCTACCCTTTTCTAAAATGATAGAAACAATTAATGTTATCTTGAAAAGAAACGAAAAAGAAACATACTCCTAAGAAGGTGTAGGGCCGACATTTTATGAAGCCTAGCAATCTGCTCCTCTTGGTTAATATCCATGAACTCTTGAAATTCCTCTAAGCTTGCAAACTAGAAGAACACCAAAAAGAAGAACTGCCACTAAAACACATGGATGATGAGAATGACAGTGATGAAAGGACATAATAAGGACATACATATTGTAATTATCTAAAATAAGATCCATCTGAGTACTAAACTCTAGAAACTAAAGCCGGACTTCACATTTTCTTTTGTTCTCTTTTTTGAAAGGGTATGCACTTATTCTTTTTCAAGTTTAGTTTTAATGCGTCAACAA
This sequence comes from Thalassia testudinum, assembly GCA_037157565.1. Taxonomy (NCBI): domain Eukaryota; kingdom Viridiplantae; phylum Streptophyta; class Magnoliopsida; order Alismatales; family Hydrocharitaceae; genus Thalassia; species Thalassia testudinum. Next base: position 3,691,932 of record JAZHRO010000062.1, on the reverse strand, counting down.
AATTGATTTCCTCACATACAATCCACACAAGTGTAGCAACTAAATAAAGGAATAGGAGTGCAAATAATAGCAGTAGCCAATCTTTTCAAATTCTTGAAATATGGGATTTTCCTGCTTAGAGTTAGAGATATTTCTTCGACTGAATACAAATCTACACAGAGATCTAATTTAAATTAGTAACATCATTATTCTATGATTACCTACTCTGAAGTTGCATAGGATCCATAATGCATTTCTTTACATGATAAAGCCTTCAATGATGTAATAAACGAATGGATGTGTATGGGCATTACAAATAAATAAATGAACCATTATTTAGCCTCTCTTCAGAAAACATGAGTGGTTGTTCAAAGGGAATCAACTAATAAGCTAAAATAAGCAACACATATCTTTCCCCTAGGGATTGCCAAGGCAAAGATGGGCTATCATAATTGGACTTGAAGCATACCTTCTTGGTGAGCATATTTTCGCAAGTGAAAATCAGGGTTTTGGAGAACCTGTCGTCGTAGTCGTAAAAACCGCTACCAGATAAAATTTATGCCAAAACTCGAAGGAAATCCCGAGTCAAACACAGGGAGGCGAACATTTGATTTCAAATCAGCGCTTTCGATTTTATTATTTTTTTTGCTTTTATGCTTTGCAATTTTTTTGTATTTTAATAAGGCAAGAGATCAGGTCAATAATATCTAACTAATTTATTTGCAAAATAAGACAGAGAGAGAAAATCAATGTATATCGAAAAGAGTTTGATACAGATAGTTCAAGATAATTACAACTAGACTAGAAAGCGATAAAAGATAAAGGTGAGAAGAATCCCCTCAACAATCACTTGGAGGACGACTCGCTCTGACGACATCTAAAAGATGGTGGTGAGGAACTAGAGAAAGGAGAATCGCAGTGGAGGAAGGAGGATGGGGTAGGACGGCGTCGCGGCAAGGATCTTCTTCCTGAAGGTGGTGAGAGGATGGCCACGGAATGCTCCACGAAGGAAGGTGAGAAGCGGGAAAATATTTAATTTTCTACTCTAGAGGAACATCCCAGACTTGAGGCAAGCTTTCTCTAGAACCTTGGAGGTGGTGAGGGAGAGAAAGGAAGAGATGAAGAATGGAAGGGGTAGAGGTCCTTTTATAGTGGAGAAAAGACAATTCGTGCATGGGACAATTAGTGGCATCCACAAACGTCGCTGAAGACCTGCCTTGGACATCACTGAAGGCCTTTACTCTCCACCGCTGGCGTTTGCGCGTACGTGCAAGTTGGAACAGGCGTGGATGAATCGTGGCCGTCAATCACGCATCAAAGGGCTAAGAACACGCAATGATTGCGCTTGAGATCGCTCCTCAAGAGCACATCAGATCGGGTGTGCGTTCGCACGTTATCACATGTGTGCAGATCACACGGCACTGATCACGCCACATCGCTCCCTTAGCTGCTGTTAATCTTTGATCTAGCAGTCGAATTTGGCTTGTGGCATACGCTCGCAGATTTGGAGTGCGAATGCATTTCGAACCAGTGCATGGAGACCTCGACCAACGTGCTGTGGCTGTAGATGGTCGAGCAGGCATTCTTATGGTCGTGAGCTCTCGATCGTTGGATCTCGATCCAACGGTTGAGATTTCATCCAGACTCTTTTGAGGCGAGGCAAAGGCTACGGCCGATCTTGGGCTACTATAATGGTACCACGTGATGCCATCATGGTCGTCCATCTCTTTGCTCTATAGGTGGCACCACGAATGTCGGATTAGGTCGATTTTCACGTCATTAGACTGTGATCATCAATCCATATCCATCAATACAGTTGGATTTGTCATTAGAAGCTCCAAATTGAATCATCTAGCCCCTTGACCGTTGATCTTCCTCGAACTGCATAAGGTGCTATGGAACTCCGATCAAGACGATTTCAGAAGCGTTGGACTCCAATTGTCGTCTTGATTAGATCCGTACGGTCAGATCGTCAATCTAAGACCCTGAAATAGGTCTCCTTCTCTCCTGGCCATAAAAGGACACGAATTATCCTAAACTTTATACAAACTATTCTAAATGCAGACTATGTGATATTTATATTATGGAATACATATCTAAGCCTATGAACATGCATAAATAGGCATTTTAACCTAAATAAACGTCTCTACATCATACCCCCACGCCTATCTTTTGCTAAACCCTAGCAAAATCAAACCAAATGCTATGTATAAAATAAAATCAAGATCTGATTACTTAGACAGGGCTTGTTGATTACATTGAAAAATTTTAGCTAAGGACCTAATTACAAAATCTCAACAGTGCTTGGATGTCTGCCAAAATGTAGACAATCCAAATCCTCTCTTTATTTGGAAAGGGAAGATACATTTTTTTATGTTTTTTCTTCTTTTCTAATTTTTTTTTTTGATTTTTGAGTTTAAAGTTTTGAGGCAGCTTTCTACGGCTACCCAACCCACCTAAGACTCAACAAGAATTTCAAGTTCTTAGCATCTTATGAAAAGTGATAGATTCACTATGTGGCTATTAAAATGGACTTCAGGTTTCTACGACCCTAGGTGACCTTAAGAGTTTCTACCTAAAGGTTTATCTATTCAACCGGTAGCTTTCTCCCTACTTTTTTAATTTTTTATGGGGTCAACACAAAGGCGAACCCAGTATATATCCCCCCAGTTTATTCTACTTCCCCGGTTCTTCCGTAAGTGTTTTGGGAATTATTTATGTATTTTTGTAAGCCGGGCTCTAGATAACCGACTAATGGACTATTACCCACAGCAACTAACCAGTCATACTCGTACGGTGAAATGTGATTTATTTTATTTTATTTTATTTTATTTTATCCTCCTTTTTCTATTTTTCTTCTTTTTTCTCTCTTTTTAAGTATCTTTTTTTTTTTGAGTAGGTGACTTCCCTAATCTAAGATTTACCTAAAGGTAGTAAAAAGAGTATGGTCATGTAGCTGGGCCCTTGACAACAGGCCAATGGACTGTTACCTACAACTTTTCAGCCATACTATACTAGCAAGTTCATTAGCTACCAAATTTCCGTAAAAATTGTCGAAAAGTGAGTCAGTGCAAATAGTGTGTAAATGCTTTAGACTTAAAGTCCCCTCAAATCAAATGATGGGTTGATAAGTTGTGTACTTATCACCCCAATTTATTAAGTAAATTAAAATAGAGTTAACATGGCAAGACTCAAGAATAGGTCCACATTTTAGTGGACACCCGAGCTTATTAAGCCCGAAGACCTGAAGAGTCTAAGTATTCAAGTCCTAAAGTATCATTTCCTAAAGTTAACTCTTAATGCCTAAGTTCTCTTCTCCTAATTCTATTTTTTTGTCTTTTTGAATTTGATTTTTTTGTAAAGAAAATTAAAAAAATTTCATAGAGCTAACAAAATAATTTCATGATTAATTATCCACCCCTCCATGCCTAAATGATGCAATGTCCTTATTGTTAAAATAAAGACATGAAAAAAGTGGAATAAATAAAATCACCTAAATTTCGTAAAATCCAATCAGCTCCGCAGAGAGGAGTATAGACACGTGCTAAGTTTAATGTCTTTAGCTATGCATAATATACAATCAAAGAAGAAATTAGGAATTCACAAGTGCCGATCAAGATCAGAATTAAAAGATTGATCCTAAAACCCACTAGCAGAAGATGTCCACAAATGTGAATCAAGTTGTGGTGCAGACCCATGCCCCAGGGTCGAGTAGTTCTAAGGTTCTGGATGAAAATCACCCAGAACTAGATATCATTAAGCTTGCAGGACTGGGCCTGCGGCTAAGTCTAAAATGTCAGACAATGGACATATCTAATTCACTAGGTTCAGATGTCCACTTACAGTTTGTCTCAAAAAGATAGTGAATTATTATGTACTTGGGTTACACATCCTCAAAGTCAAAAATATCATAACGGTCCTGGTAGAAGGTTGGTGGTTTCAAGTCAGTAAGAACCCTTAGATCCAAAATTATACTTCCCTCAGAATTAGCCTCCCAAATTTTCATTTTTGAATTTCTACCCTCTAAATTCAAGTGTTCGATTTCCAGGACCTCTAGCATATTATTCACCCCATGTGATTTATCCAAATCCAAAAATCGTGGCTGAATCAAAATTGACTTGGGTTTAATAATTTCAAGATCATCAATATAATCTTTGGGGTGTGGTAGAGGAATGGGGCTACTGATTGAATCTTCTAGTAAATCAATATTCGGATCCTCCAAGTTAGCCCCAATCGGATCACAATCTTCAATGATCGGGCTATCAAATGGTTTATCATGCTCCTCAGGCCCGTTAGTCTCACTAAAATCATTCTCCTTAAGCTCAAGTGAGACTTCACTAAGAGATTCCTCACCATCAAAATCAAAGAATTCATGATCCTCATTTATATATATCTCAAAATCGTATGTTATTTCTTAGTCCATAGAGACATTTTTCCTTGTTCTCTAGCTCAGGGATCTCGGGTGAGAAAATCACAAAATCCTCGATTGGTTGCTCTAACCCAACCTGGTCATCCCCAATCTCAGAAAATGTGTCTCCCCCGACAAGCACCTGAGTAGGTTCAGACATTGACTCTCCTGAATGCGATTCTTCCTGAAAATCATCCCAAGATTGGACTAAGGCAACCACGAATTTCATCCTCAATCTTGATAATTTCCCAAGTAAAAACTCACCCGAGCCCCTATCATTAACATCTTGGAGCCAATCCAATAAAGAACTATTAAGCTCATCAATCATTTTGATCATATACTCCAATGCTTCAGTACATGGTGTTGGCCGAGCCTCTAAAGATTGTATAGTGTTCCTCAAGTTAGCCAACACCCTATTTTGAACCTAGTTCACCTAAATCGAATGATTTAATTCAAGGTTGGGGGTTAAAACTAGGGGAATCAAGAAATTGAGATTCTACGGGTCCTCTATGATAGTAGGTCATTTCGGGTTGTTTAAAGAATGGTGGAGACCTACATTCAGTATAATCTTGGGGAGGGCAAGAGTTATAATCATCATATCCTTCTTGATTGTAGATCGAATTAAGTTGATCATCAAAAGGTGGAGATCTATGATCATTGTAGACGTGAGAAGGATAATAATCATAGTCATGATGTCCAGAGTTAGATCCTAGACATTAAGGTCTGGAATCATATCCCCAAACCTTAAGTGGTGGTAGGAGGGTAGGGTTGGAAATGCGAGTATAGTGTGGAAGAATACATGATGAAGTAGGAGGGAAAATAGAGGAAAAGAAAGGTGTCCTGCAGTACAATCAATCAATCCTGTCCTTAAATTGGGTAACTTAAGGACCTATGCTTCAGGAATGAACTCTGACCACACAACGAATTTGATGTTGTCCTTACTCCCAAAGGTGGTAAAGTTGGGTCGGCAAAGCAGGGGGAGCGTGTCCTAAGGGCCACTAATTATGCCAAACCCTTGCTTAAGTCATTTGACAATTGAGCCCCCCAACTTAGCACCTTTTGAAGCAAGCAAATGTCACTAATTCGAAATGCGTTCAAGAGAACACCCTAAAACGGACTCAATGAATCCTAGGGCTAACGCCTACTCAATTTCAATTAAGGCTTGGGATGATTGTGCTCTTGGAATATGATGGGCCCTTTAGATGGGTTGTGGCCTTAATGATTAATTGAAATGTGTATGTGTGCACAACCAGCATTTACAAATAAAGTTATTTGATGACGTATCTTTTAGGGTTCATCCTTGTTTAGTGTCTTTTAGGGTTTAATCTTTAAGTTCATTCAATCAAGTTTAGTATAACACTCCAAATTTTGCAAGCACCGGTGATGATATATTCCTTTAAAACTCAGAAAGAATATGGAATGCCTGGTTCAACCCTAAAAATCAACCATATGAGGCAAGCTACTGATGAATCAGTTTTAAATTTAGTGGTGCGGCCCAAATAGTTCAAGCAATTGGCCTGTTGCACCACTTGTAAAAGCACACAAAATGTCTTAACCTTATCAAACTTCTACTTATGCGTATTAATTGAAGTGTACCGAGTCCATAGGTCAGATCCCGAGTTAAGTAATAGAATCAAAGTGATTGTGCACCTTAAGATGAGAATTTGTAGGTGTTAAGTGTGTAACTTTCAATTTAATCTGACAAGATAAGGGATTTTTTTTATTTTTTAATTTATGGGGGTGGGTGAGGTGAGGTGAAGTGACAATCAAATCTATCCTAGAGTTTATAAAAGCACCTAAGTTGATTTGAGTTTGAATTATTAAGTGATGAAATGGAAATCTAGTGGGTAGTTAGGGAATACACTTACAGAACCTTCTAACCGCACTTTACTCTAATTTATCTGCTTTGGCTCACCTTGGAAGGGTACCTGTAATCACAGAAAGAAAGGAGCAAAGTGAGCTAAAAGTTAAGGTAGAAAACGCGGTAAAAATCGAGCATTGCCTCCCCGACAACGGCACCAAAATGATAAGTGTATTTTCGCGAGTGAAAATCAAGGTTTTAGAGAACCCGTCGTCGTAGTCGCAAAAATCGCTACCAGATAAAATTTATATCGAAAGTCAAAGCGAGTCCCGAGTTAAACACAAGGAGGCGAATGTTTGGTTTGAAATCTGTGCTTTCGATTTTATTTATTTTTGTTGTTTTTTATCTTTTTGCAATTTCTTTGTATTTTAATAAGGCAAGAGATCAGGTCGACAATATCTAACTAATCTACTTGCAAAATAAGACTGAGAGAGAGAGAATATCAATGTATGTCGAAAAGAGTTTGATACAGATAATTCAAGATAATTACAACTACACTAGAAAGCAATAAAAGATAAATGTGAGAAGAATTCCCCTCGACAGTTACTTGGAGGACGACTCGCTCTAACGTGGCTTGGAAGATGGTGGTGAGGAGCTGGAGGAAGGAGAATGGCGATGGAGGAAGGACGGGGCAGGACGACATCACGGCAGGATCTTCATGAAGGTGGTGAGAGGATGGCCACGAGATGCTCCACAAAGAGGGGTGAGAAGCGGGAAAATATTTGATTTTCTACTCTAGAAGAGTATCCCAGGCTTGAGACAAGCTCTCTCTAGAGCCTTGGAAGTGGTGAGGGAGAGAAAGGAAGAAATGAAGAAAAATGGGAGGGGTAGGGGTCCTTTTATAGCGGAGAGAAGACAATTAGTGGCGTCCATAAATGTCACTGAAGACCCACCTTGGACGTCGCTGAAGACATTTACTCTCCACTACTGGAATCTGCACACACGTGCAAGGTGGAACAGGCGTGGATGAATTGTGGTCATCGATCGTGCATCGAAGGGCTAAGAATGTGTGATGATCACATTTGAGATCGCACCTCAAGCGCGCGTCAGATTGGGCGTGCATTCACGCAACATCACGTGGCCTAATCACACCATGTCGCTCCCTTGGCTACCGTTTATCTTTGATCGCGTCAGATCGGGCGACCAACGTGTTGTGCCTGCGGATGGTCAAGTGGTCGTTCTTATGGCTATGAGCTCTTGACTGTTGGATCTCGATCCAACGATCGAGATTTCATGCAGACTTTCTCTTTTGAGGCGAGGCAAAGGCTGCGGCCGGTCTTGGGTGGCTGTGATGGTGCCACGTGACACCATCATGGCCGTCCATCTTCTTTACTCTGTAGGTAGCACCACGGACGTTGAATTAGGTCGATTTTCGCATCGTTGGATTGTGATCATCGATCCAGAACCATCCACGCGATTGGATTTGTCGTTTGTAGGTCCAAATTGCATCACCTAACCCCTTGGCCGTTGATCTTCCTCAAACTACATAACGTGCTACAAAGCTCTGATCAAGACGATTTCAAAGGCATTGGACTCCGATTATCGTCTTGATTAGATTCATATGGTCAGATCGTCAATCCGAGACCCTGAAATAGATCTCCTTCTCTCTTGGACATAAAAGGACACGAATTAACCTGTTACGACCCGGTTCCCGAATCTCTACGAGATACGAGAATCGGACCGACTCGACTGATCCCAAGACCCAGTCATCCAATGAGAAAGTAACCAAAAGAGCAGTAAAATAAACCACATTCACCATGTATATAACTAGCAGTAACAAAATACAGCAGTAAAGAAAGAAATACTACAGTATACACCACCACAACAGTAGAGAATTAAACATATACATAAACATAAAGCTTACAATGAAAAGAATACAGGGATAACAGAACTACTCACAACAGCAAGAAAGTACAGTAGGTACTACAAGTAACACTACTGGACTCTACTAGGCTCAGCGCCCTCTGCAGCAGCGGACTCTGGCTGCTCAACACCTGGTCCTGAAAAAGTAACAAAGGTGACACGTCAGCGAAACACTGAGTAGAGTGGCAACTAAAAGCTAAGAAATAGTAAGGTGGCCAGTAGCTGTTATATTTTTAATTTCTTTCTTTATATTTTTCCTTTTATTCACTATTGATTTATCTCTCAGATCCTTTTCTTGATCTTGAATGTTCCTCGTGGGAACGATCTTGATTGCAGTCTTTTCCGAAAAGTAGAAGTAACACGTGGTGCTCTCCTGGCCGGGAGAGTCTCCCCATGGTAGTCCTACCCTCAGTCAACCACCCCAAGGTCGCTGACAGACGTAACGGTGACTACGGCACGCGCAATAAACGCACGGGTAGCTACCCCGCACTAGCACGCGATCAATCGTTTCCGTTTACAGGTGCGCCCAAAGCACAGCACGGAACCAGTATAGGGCAGAGCCCTCTCAGTAACAGGGGTCCAGTCCCTCCGCAGTAACCAAACAGGGGTCTTGCCCCTCCACAATCCGCGCACCCTTGCCAGACTACCCTGGTTTGCCCAGTGGGCCTAACAAGTCGGTGTATGAGGGCTAGCAGAACCCGGGGGTCCGTGGGATAGCTAGTGTTCTCCCTACACTAGTAGCTCTCCTCAGTACTGTGTACACGAGGACCAAAAGTCGGTACAAAGTAGCTATACCTAACCTCGGATCCCTGGGGCGACTAGCTCCGCTCTGCACTAAACAGGGGGACAGTTGCTCTCCTTAGTACTCCGTACTCGAGGGCCAACTCACTTCCTCAATTCTATTCCATTCACTTTCCAGGAGTTCTACTCCTAATTCCCCATAGGATTCATGCTCTTTTAACTCAGCCAATTAGGTTTCACCGTTCCAGCTTTATATCCATATAACCCATGCTCTCAACAGTAATTATTCATTCATAAGCAGGCAGCTGTTAACCAATTTACAGACAGTTATCGTTTCCTTTCTACTTTTCCAAGACTGCAATGTATATATTCAACTAGTTTTCCAGTCCTAAGATTCACGCCATACCCTGGGATCTATCATTTAATATAGTTTTCTAGTTCTAGGATTCATGCAATACCCTAGGATCTATCATTCAATCTAATTCTTCAGCCCTAGGGTTCATGCAATGCCCTGGACACTATTAATTATTTCATAAATATATAATTTTTGATAAATAAATTAAAGGGCCACTCTACCTGCAAAACCGGGAGTACTGGGGGTGTGGTCGGCAATCTCGCGTGCCTCCGCAACCCCCAGAGCAGCAAAGGAACGGGATCCTAACACAAGGATCAACACAAGGAGTTACTCAGAACAGTATACAATTACTGTAAACAAGTAGAGGAATTAAATCTGGGAAGAACTAAACTGGAAACGTGGAAAACGGACTCCGAACGGACCCTAAACGGGTCAAAAACAAGTCTATCCAAAATCAGACTCAGGTCATACCTTTGTCTGCGCAGTCCTTCAGACATCCAGAAGCCCGCTGGAACATTTGGATGTAGTTTCCAGACGTCCGATTGTCACCCCGGACGCCTGGAAACCCTCTCCATCGTCTGGTGCTGTGCCCAGACGTCTGATCTATATGGAATGGCGAGCCCTAGCGCCCTCCCGAACAAATCCTGCACCTACACACGCCCGCTCTCATCACAAAAAGGTGCAGAAGAACTCGGCAGAACGGCTGCATGGCCGTACACGCGAAAGGAGAAAATAACAAATATTGTACCTGTCAGACGTCTGGACCTTCCTCCAGACGTCTTCTGCATCGTCTGGACGTAAGTCCAGACGTCTGATTCTTGAAAATTTTCCTAGAATCAGGACCCTTTTCGCTCTCCGCCGGCCACGCACGGCCGTGCCACGCCGCGCCCGCCTACTGCCTGAGCTACAGCAGCTCCTCCACGGCACCACACGCTCTCTACTCTCCCGCTGACCGGCTCTAGCTGCCCTGCAAGCTCGCACCCTCGCGGTCGAGCTTCTTCTTCCCCTCGCAATAGCTTCTCCCCACACGCCCGCAGCAGGCTGCTGCCGCTCTCGCTCGCTCGCTCTCTCGCTGATAGGGAGAAGGAGAAGAAGAAGACAGAGTGAGGGTGAGGGAGAGGTAGAGGCGCTATTTGAAGGCAGCGCGGGAAGAGAGAGAGGAAAAGCTGCGTCTGCAGGGAGGGAGAGGAAAGGGAAGAAGGCGGGTGGAGGGTTCAGTCTGCGCGCGCATGCACGCAAATGCGAACCCGTACGCCGAAAAAATTTAATACCAGACGTATAGGAAGGCTTCCAAACGTCTGGGCCACTTCCCAGATGTCTTAAACGACGCTTGATGCCCTATTTGTAACAATATAACAAACTCAAAGGAAGTTTCGTCCCCGAAACTTGTGCTAACTAGGGTGCGGGAAAGGACAATACATGCATAACTCAAAGAGGACCGAAGCCAGTCCGAAAAGACGTACCCGCGAAAAGCTCCGAGTACCGCTCCCGCATCGCCGCTTCAGGCTCCCAGGTAGCCTCCTCGTACCGCTAGCTCCTCCACAAAACCTTCAGCAAGGGTACTTGCTTTCGTCTCAGACTACGGACGGCTCTGTCAAGAATCTACACTGGCCGCTCGAGGTAGGTCAGGTCGTCGCCCATCTCGATGCTCTCGTAACTCAAGACGTGACTGGGATCGGGGACGTACTTCCTGAGGTTGGACATGTAGAACACGTCGTGCACACCAGAAAGCTGAGGGCAAGCCTGTAAGCAACGGGTCCAACCCACTCCAGGACCTCAAAGGGCCCCACGAACCTCGACGTAAGCTTCCCTCTCACCGCAAACCGCTGCAAGCCCTTCATGGGCGAAACATGAAGGAAGACATGGTCCCCAACCTCAAACTGCACCTCTCTGCGTTTCCGATCTACGTAGCTCTTCTGCCTGCTCCTGACAGTGCGGAGCCGCCTGTGAATCTGCTCAACTACCTCCTGACTCTGTCGGATCAGCCTGGGGCCAACCTCCCACTTGGTCCCCACCTCAACCCAACTCAAGGGTGCCGTACATCTCCGTCCGTACAGAGCCTCGTAGGATGCCATGCCGATGCTCGAGTGATAACTGTCATTGTATGCAAACTCCACTAGGGGCAAGTGCTTCTCCCAAAAGCCCCTCCAGTCCAGTACACAGGCACACAAAAAGTCATCAACTGTCTGTATCGTGCGCTCAGACTGTCCATCCGTCTGGGGTGGTAAGCTGCATTGAACATCAACCGCGTCTCCAGGGCCTGCTGAAACTCAGCCCAAAACTGAGACGTAAAGCGGGTATCCCGGTCGGATACGATCTCCCGCGGAACTCCGTGTAGATGTATCACGTTGCCGATATACCTCTCTGCCAACTGTGCTGGTCCCAAGGTGACTCAGATCGGCAAGAAACGCGCCGTCTTCGTCAATCTATCAACAATTACCCAGGCTGTGTCGTGTCCTCGCTTGGTAACAAGTAAGCCCACCACCAAGTCCATGGTGATGCTCTCCCACTTCCATTCTTGCACTGGAAGTGGCTGTAGCGACCCTACGGACCTCTGATGCTCGGCTTTCACCTGCTGGCACACTAAACACTGCTGCACGAATTCACCCACATCCCGCTTCATCCCCCTCCACCAAAACTCGCGTCTCAAGTCATGGTACATCTTCGTGTTTCCGAGATGTATGGTGAACCTGAAACCGTGTGCCTCAGTCAGGAGCTCTCTCAACAGCTCCTCGTCTGTGGGAACGCACAAGCGTCCCCTCAGGCGCAGCACCTAGTCTGTAAAAGAGAAGTCCCTTGGGTCTCCTAACAGTATTCTATCGCGCAAGGACTGCAAGTACGAGTCAACCATCTGTCCTGTGATGATGCGATCTATCAGCTCTGGCCTCGTTTGTCGTGTCCCACTCACTGCCCCACAATACCCCTGTAGCTCTAGGGGTCGCCAACTACCCATCTCCTCCAAAAGGCTCCAACTCTACACCTGTAAACTGGCCAAGTGTGCGGGTACCTTCCGGTTCAAGACGTCAGCCACCACGTTGACCTTTCCTGGGTGGTAGGAAATGCTGCAGTCATAGTCCTTCAGGAACTCCAACCAACGTCTCTATCTCATGTTAAGCTCCTTCTTATCAAATAGGTATCAGAGGCTCTTATGATCTGTGAAAATCTCGAAGGTCTCACCGTACAAGTAGTGCCTCCAGGTTTTCAGCGTGAAAACAACAGCTACCAGCTCCAGGTCGTGGGTAGGGTAGCTATGCTCATGGGGCTTCAGTTGCCGCGAAGCGTAAGCGACAACGTGACCCCTTTGCATGAGCACACCCCCTAACCCCTGCAGGGAGGCGTCCGTGTACACAACGAACCCGCCACTACTGCCTGGGATGGTGAGCATGGGAGCTAAAGTCAACCCCTCCTTCAGCTCCTAAAAACACGCCTCACAGGCGTCTGTCCAAGTGAAGGGCACGTCCTTCCGGGTCACCTGTGTCATAGGACATGCAATCTGTGAAAAACCCCTGATAAACTACCTGCAGTAGCCTACCAGTCCTAAGAAACTGCGAATCTCAGTAATCGTACGCAGTCTCTCCCACCTGAGCACTACCTCGACCTTGGTTGGGTCCACAGCCAAGCTATCCCCAGAGATCACATGACCTAAGGTCACCTCCCCCAACCAGAACTCGCACTTGCTGTATTTGACGTACAGCCTACGTCGTCTCAGTGTGTCTAGAACCATCCGCAAGTGTTGTCCATGCTGCGTCTGATCTCGAGAATAGATGAGCACATCATCAATGAATACCACCACAAACTGATCCAAGTAAGGTCTAAACACCCGGTTCATCAAGTCCATGAAGGTAGCGGGGGCATTGGTCAGCCCAAACGGCATGACCAAAAACTCATAGTGTCCGTACCGGGTGCGGAAAGCTATCTTGGAGACGTCTGCCTCCTTGATCCTCAACTAATGGTATCCAGACCTCAAGTCGATCTTGGAGAATACCATGGCACCTCGCAGTTGGTCAAACAAGTCATCGATCCTCGGCAGCGAATATCTGTTCTTGATGGTGACCCTATTCAGCTGTCGGTAGTCCACACAAAGGCGTAGGGTACCATCGTTCTTCTTTACAAACAGTACCGAGGCTCCCCAGGGAGACGCGCTAGGCCTCACAAAACCCTTCTCCAAAAGATCCTGCAACTGAGACTTGAGCTCTCGCAGCTCAAGTGGTGCCATCCTGTATGGTGCTGTGGAGATGGGGCTGATCCCTAGTACTAACGAGATCTCAAACTCGATCTCACGCTCGGGCGGTAGTCCTAGCGACTCGTCTAGAAACACTCGGGATACTCTCTAACCACCGGAATACTCTGAAAGTCTGCCACAGGGTTGGGCTCTGCCACCACAAAAGTTAAGAAGCCCTCACACCCTTACTCAAAAGTCTCACCGTCCGAAGTGCAGAAATATACCTAAAGCCTCCGTCCACTGGCTGACCGTGGAACTCGAAAGAAGGCAACTCCGGTATAGAGAAGACGATCTTCCTCTCAAAACAGTCCACCAAAGCGTTGTAAGCGGACAACCAGTCCATCCCCAAAATTACGCCAAAGTCCTCCATCTGTATCATAATCAGATCAGTGGGAAGGCTATGTCCCCCAATACTGACCTCGCAATCCGTGTATACCTCCTCAGCTACAAACAGTTGACCACTCAGACCTCTGATCACGAACGGATCCTCTAACAGCATATAATCCTAGCCCAAACTGACTACGAAACTGGCTGCGACAAACGAGTGCGTAACGTCGGAATCGAAAAGCGTGTAAACAAGTCTGCCAGAAACAGAAACCATACCTGCCACCACTGATCCCGAAGCTCTAGCATCCCTGTGTGTCAGGGCATTGATACGTCCCTCAGCTCTAGGTGCAGACGAAGCAGCCACACTCTACATAGGGCGGGTAGCTGTTGGCCGGTACCCTCGTGACTACGGTCCTCCTCCTCACGCCTAGAAACCACGACCTCCTGCTCACCCTCTAGTGCTCGGCGCGGGAAGCATCTGCTGACCTCCTGCCCTAAACGGGCAGTCCCTCCTGATGTGGCCCGGCTGGCCACACTGATAGCAGAGAGGAACCCGACTCCCGCCCTCAGTGGGTCCCTGCTGTGGGCAGGGCAGGGGTCCGGTGCTAGCAACTGGCCCCTGTCAAGGACCCTCAAAGGCCACTAATGGCCCTGCAAAACGTGACGGCTTTCCTACAAGCACCACGTGTCTCCTGTCTCACGGACCCTGGAAAAGTCTGGCTGGTAGGGCCTCTTCCACCCGCTGTCAGTATCTCGCGCGGACGAGTTGGTCTCCTCGTAGGTCATAGCTGCCTCCACCACCCTCGAGAACGTAGGCAGCTTCAGGGGTTTGACATACCCTCGAATCGCAGGTCAGAGCCCCTCTGTGAACCTCCAAAAGCGCTCCTCCTCAGTGGCTACTGCTGTCGCTGCGAAGCGGGATGCTCTAGAAAACGCGTGCGGTACGCGCTCACAGTCATCGTCCCCTAGCGGAGAGTGTGGAACTCCCGCCTCATCTGGTCCTGCTACGTCTGAGGAAAGTGCTGCTCGCAGAAGAGGGTGACAAACCGGTCCCAGGTCGGCTCGCCCCTCTCCTGTCCCCTGACCGCCCTCCACCACTTGTGTGCCGCACTCTCCAGCCGATACGTGACAAAGGCCACGCGACACTCCATCGGGGGGCGAAGGGTGTCGAAAATCTTCTCGATCTGCTCGAACCAATCCTCTGCCTCGGTCGGGTCCTCATCCCCCTTGAAGGAGGGGGACTTCAGCTTCCGGAACTGCCCGAAAAGCTCGAAGTGGCACTGCAGTAGAGATGCTGGTGCACCTCCAAACAAAGAAGCCTCATGCACAGAAGTGTCAGAGGAAGGTGGCGGTGGCAACCCATCCCATCCCCTGCGTCCAACGCCACGTCCGTCGCGTGGTCCCACAGAGGACTCCCCTCCGCAGCCCTAGGGAGAGGTGCTCGTGGTGGCGGGTGGAGCTCCTCTCGCATTGTCCCGTATCAGTTAGGCGAGGTCCTAGGCCTGAATGCCCGGGAGCAGTGGCTGGTCCACTGAGACGTCGACCGCAACACACCCACCTCGCCGACCTCGTCCTCGGGCTCGCCCGCCTCGCTAGTCGCTCATCGAGGCATCTCCTGCAAGGAGACGCGAAACAAAACGGAAACACGTCAATATAACGATATCTAACGAAGAAGTCTAAGAGCTTATGTCAAGAGAAACGTTGTGGTGGCTACTCTAGTTACAGACGCGTGAATTGGTTATTTTCCAGTCAGTTGGTTCACTTCTTGGGACGACCTTGCTCTGATACCATCCTCGGCCTCGCCCGCCTCGCTAGTCCCTCATCGAGGCATCTCCTGCAAGGAGACGCGAAACAAAACGGAAACACGTCAATATAACGATATCTAACGAAGAAGTCTAAGAGCTTATGTCAAGAGAAACGTTGTGGTGGCTCCTCTAGTTACAGACGCGTGAATTGGTTATTTTCCAGTCAGTTGGTTCACTTCTCGGGACGACCTTGCTCTGATACCATCTTGTTACGACCCGGTTCTCGAATCCCTACAAGATACGAGAATCGGACCGACTCGACTGATCCCAAGACCCAGTCATCCAACGAGAAAGTAACCAAAAGAGTAGTAAAATAAACCACATTCACCATGTATATAACTAGCAGTAACAAAATACAACAGTAAAGAAAGAAATACTACAGTATACACCACCACAATAGTAGAGAATTAAACATATACATAAACATGAAGCTTACAATGAAAAGAATACAGGAGTAACAGAAACTACTCACAACAGCAAGAAAGTACAGTGGGTACTACAAGTAACACTACTGGGCTCTACTAGACTCAGCGCCCTCTGCAGCCGCGGACTCTGACTACTCAACACCTGGTCCTGAAAAAGTAACAAAGGTGACACATCAGCGAAACATTGAGTAGAGTGGCAACTAAAAGCTAAGAAACAATAAGGTGGCCAGTAGCTGTTATATTTTAATTTCTTTATATTTTTCCTTTTATTCACTATTGATTTATTTCTCAGATCCTTCTCTTGATCTTGAATGTTCCTCATGGGAACGATCTTAATTGCAGTCTTTTCCGAAAAGTAGAAGTAACACATGGTACTCTCCTGGCCGGGAGAGTCCCCCGTGGTGGTCCTATCCTCAGTCAACCACCCCAAGGTCGTTGACAGACGTAACAGTGACTACGGCACGAGCGATAAACGCACAAGTAGCTACCCCGCACTAGCACGCGGTCAGTCGTTTCCGTTAACGGGTGCGCCCAAAGCACAGCACGGAACCAGTATAGGGCAGAGCCCTCTCAATAACAGGGGTCCAACCCCTCCGCAGTAACCAAACAGGAGTCTTGCCCCTCCACAGTCAGCGCACCCTCGCCAGACTACCCTGGTTTGCCCAGTGGGCCTAACAAGTCGATGAAGGAGGGCTAGCAGAATCCCAGAACCCGTGGGGTAACTAGTGCTCTCCCTACACTAGTAGCTCTTCTCGGTACTGTGTACACAAGAGCCAAAAGTCGGTACAAAGTGGCTAGACCTAACCCTGGGTCCCTGGGGCGACTAGCTCCGCTCTGCACTAAACAGGGGGACAGTTGCTCTCCTTGGTACTCCGTACTCAAGGGCCAACTCACTTCCCCTCCATTCACTTTCTAGGAGTTCTACTCCTAATTCCCCGTAGGGTTCATGCTCTTTTAACTCAGTCAATTAGGTTTCATCGTTTTAGCTTTATATCCATATAACACATGTTCTCAACAGTAATTATTCATTCATAAGCAGGCAGCTGTTAACCAATTTACAGACAGTTATCGTTTCCTTTCTACTTTTCCAAGACTGCAATGTATATATTCAACTAGTTTTCCAGTCCTACGATTCATGCCATACCTTAAGATCTATCATTCAATATAATTTTTCAGTCCTAGAATTCATGCAATACCCTAGGATCTATCATTCAATCTAATTCTTCAGCCCTAGGGTTCATGCAATGCCCTAGACTCTATTAATTGTTTCATAAATATATAATTTTTGATAAATAAATTAAAGGGTCACCCTACCCGCAAAACCAGGATTACTGGAGGCGTGGTCGGCAATCCCGCGTGCCTCCGCAACCCCCAGAGCCGCAAAGGAACGGGGTCCTAACACAACGATCAACACAAGGAGTTACTCAGAACAGTATACAATTACTGTAAATAGGTAGAGGAATTAAATCTGGGAAGAACGAAACTTAAAACAAGGAAAACAGACTCTGAACGGACCCTAAACGGGTCAAAAACAACCAGTCTGTCCAAAATCAGACGTCTAGAACTTATTACAGACGTCTTAAAAGGTAGCTCAGGTCATACCTTTGTCTGCGCAGTCCTTCAGACGTCCAGAAGCCCGCTGGAACGTCTGAACGTAGTTTCCAGACGTCCGATTGTCACCCCGGATGCCTGAAAGCCCTCTCCATCGTCTGGTGCTGTGCCCAAATGTTTGATCTGTATGGAATGGCGAGCCCTAGCGCCCTCCCGAACAAATCCTGCACCCACACATGCACGCTCTCATCACGAAAAGGTGCAGAAGAACTCGGCGGAACTGCTGCATGGCCGTACACGCGAAAGAAGAAGATAACAAATATTGTACCTGTCAGACGTATGGACCTTCCTCCAAACGTCTTCTGCGTCGTCTGGACGTAAGTCCAAACGTCTGATTCTGGAAAATTTTCCCAGAATCAGGACCCTTTTCGCTCTCCGCCTGCCACGCACGACCGTGCCGCGCCACGCCCGCCTACTGCCTGAGCTGCAGCAGCTCCTCTGCGGCACCACACGCTCGCTGCTCTCCCACAGGCCAGCTCTAGCTGCCCCGGCAAGCTCGCACCCTCACAGTCGAGTTTCTTCTTCCCCTCGCAATAGCTTCTCCCCACACGCCTGCAACAGGCTGCTGCCGCTCTCGCTCGCTCTCTCGCTGATAGGGAGGAGAAGAAGAAGACGATGGAGTGAGGGTGAGGGAGAGGGAGAGGCGCTATTTGAAGGCAGCGCGGGGAGAGAGAGAGGAAAAGATGCATCTGCAGGGAGGGAGAGGAAAGAGAAGAAGGCAGGTGGCAGGTTCAGTCTACGCAGGCATGTGCACAGACGCGAACCCGTACGCCGAAAAAATTTAATACCAGACGTCTGCGAAGGCTTCCAGACGTCTGGCCAGACGTCTGGGCCACTTCCCAGACGTCTTAAACGACGTTTGATGCCCTATTCATAACATAACCTAAACTTTATGCAAACTATTCTAAATGCAGAATGATGCATGCTATGCGATATTTATACTATGGAATGCATATCTAAGTTTAGGAATATACATAAATAGACATTTTAACCTAAATAAATGTGTCTACATCACTTCTCAGCAACTAAAGTCAACTTGAAGGTCAAGTACAAGCCAATAGTCAGTGATGAAAAGAGGCTTCCATATTCTTTTTAAAGTAAAACCAGTACAAAACAGGTGTTGGCAACAATGCCCAATAAAGGGGAAAATATTCCACTAAGTTTAGCATTTGTCCCTAAAAGAAGAGATAAGTTAAAATTGGGAAGACGTAAAAATGTACAAAAGCTAGAAGATAACCGGGTGATTTTCTAAAACAAGGTATTTACAACTAAACAGGCAAAAATAGATAACTCATCTGATTCTCAAATAAGGACTTCACAGGTTTTGCATTCTAATATGTTAAAAGTTCCTTTTGATAGTTAATAGGAGCTTAAATTGAAGAATCTCTATTAACAAGAATAAATAAATATTAGAATTTTAGAGCTCAATGAAACGATTCACTTATTTCAAAAGGAATCTTGTGTGACTTCATAAATTTTATCTTATGAGGATAAAGGGCTTGAGAAATATTATGGTCATACTTATGAGCAAAGTTCTCTTATAATTCAAACAAAGATCCTTCTCTCATGCAAATGCGCTTAAAATTCTCCGCAAAGACTATCCAAAGGAGCATTTATGCTTCAACATAAAGGTAAACTTAACATAACAACAAGATCACTATAGAAAATCGATCTATAATAGGAAAAGGTATATTAAAAGACTTGATAATTATAGGTAAACATGATTGCTAATTAAAGAAAGTAATAAAAGAGTTATTTGGGTTTTTCAACTAATATCAAAGACTTGCAGTTGCTAAAAATGCAGTACTTTAATCCTCTTCATTTCTAAGTTTACCTGCCAAGATTAATGCACCCATATCAATTGGAGACAGCTTTAAATGCTACAACTAAGCAAAATGTGACACATAAGTTGCAGGAGGATATTGAGGGTTGTCATTTTCCATCTAGGAAACAATATAAGGCAGGGTTTGATATATCGGCGATTTATCGACGATATATCACTGATATATCGGTATCGATGTCCTAGGGCGTATCTATATCACCTGAGGTTTCCATGATATCGACAATATATCACCGATATCATAATATATCACTAACATATCAGGTGATATCCCTGAGATATCGGTGATATATCGTCAATACCAAGAACTACTGGGTGGGAAAGCTATTCAGTGATGGGCGGGAAACCTGAAAGTTATTCACTGCTCAGTGGTGGGCAGGAAAATTGAAACCTATTCACACAGTTTAAATCTATTTACTACCTAGCGATAGGCGAGAAACACACACGCACACGCATATGCCCATGCCCACGCACACACCTACGCCTACGCACACGCACACACACACACACACCCACGCACATACACATTTCACCTTCTACGTATTTCTTTATTATGTATTAGTTAACAAAATGCTAATTTTCATAAAATTTATGTCATTTTTTTATATTTTTAACCTTTAATTTATTGATTTTCGTCTTCTTATTATTTCTTTATGATGTATTAGTTATTAAATGGTTAATTTTCATAAAATTTATTATTTTTTTATATTTTTGACCTTTCTCAGCGATTTTCCCAAAATTCACCAAAATCAACGATATATCCCTTTTTTGACTTTTATCGATATGATATCGATATCGATATTTAGAACCTTGATATAAGATGCTTACTTGATAACCAAGGAATCATCCAAAAAAATGTGAGTAGATCCAAATACAACTCCCTATTGCTGCCCCTCAAAAAGAAAAAAAAGCCTCCCTGCTGCTTACAATTAAAAATGTTGAGAGAAGAGGACAATGATTAAAATTATGTTCTTCATTTTCTTTCCACTAACCCGTCGGACACTAGCAGAAGTTCAAAGGGACATCTCCACACTAGTTTGCTTGAGATTCTCCTAAGAATATATAGTGCCTGAGACTAACTGATAAAGTTATTATCTTTATCAGAAAATGTGATGGCTGGTTTCAAGAAATGACTCTGCAGAATGTCAGCACTCCTCGATGGCCAATAGTAGGAATAGCTTAGAAATACTCTCAAATGTCAATTAACAATTTTGGTCGGCGAAGTCCAAATGTAGCTGGTTCTATACTGAAATGATATGTAGAATGGTGTTCAAACCCCATGCAACCATATCAATTTATCTGGTTGGAGGAATCCTCTCGCCAGTAATCTAATTTACCTAGTTGTATAATGATATGATATGCAGAATTTTAAGACTTACATTCCAAATATATCATCCATATCTTGCAGAAAATGCTTGGTTCCAACCACAAAGGCAATGGTCAAAAGTACGTAACTATAGTCATCCTGCTTTAAGAAGTTTTCTAGGAGCGCTATAGGACACTAAATAATAATCCTGATATGGTGGTGAATCTAAATAGATATATATGGCAACTTTGATTCCTACCTTGCTTTTGAAAGACATTGTCCTCCAACTTGAGCCATTTAATCAATGCAAATACTTAGAATGTAAACATGTATGCATCGAAATTGAGGCCAATTGCATTTAAAGCAATGAATCAAGATTCGATTGCTTGCATCATGTCATAATATGTATTGCCAATTAAACTTCCTTCCAATCATTCCTCATATGTCTATGATGTTTTTCATCCTCAATGTTCTCATTTTCGCCACCAAATTCTATTTACTTAGTTTCCAATCCAATAGGTAGGTTTCCATGATTGATAACCCATCATCTTCTATGCAATTATCCCTTTCAAAAAAAAAACACACTTCTATGCAATTATGTGGAGTAGCTTTGTCATTTCAGGGTGAATGTGAAACATAAACCCAACTCTCAGCATACAAGATGGCACTTTAATTGCAACATAATGGTGGTGTTTCTTTAAGGAGGTGAGATGGTGTGTGATGTAGAATGCACCCTACTTTTTTTAGATTTTTTAAATACCTGTATGCAGTTTTCCTTTCTACTTTAATTTAGTATCCAAATCAAGTTAATCAATAACATGCAGAGATAATTACTGATCCTAAGTAGCCCATCCATTTTACCTGGAAAAGGTTGGATATTTTAATTTTAACAGCAGTCAGGTGCAGAAATGCACTACCTTTTTTTCAAGGTGATTCCCTTCTTTGTGCAGGCAGCAGGATAATAGATATGGATGCCAATCTCATGGTTAAATATGGCATCAAGGGCAGTTAATCTCTCTTTGTTCTCATCCAAGTCAGTCCTAATTCATGAGTACACAAAAGCATTTGCAATCCCACTACCTCCCTAGCAATCTATATGGGTTCAACTCCTGCCAAATGCATCCATAGTTTCTCCATTCCTGGTTAATTTGCATCATAGCCATTACTCAATCTCCTCCACTGAAACTGCATAGTGCCTCCCCACACACACCCCCCCTCACATAATGGAACACCAATACAAGGTACATGGTATAATTTGAATCAGATTGCTTTTGTTTATCAGAATTGCAGTAGTCCTCGAACGAGAGCATAGATCTTATAGATGACATTTCAAATTGGAAGACCAAAAACTCACATCCTTGCTTGCATAAGAGCCTTAAAAACCATCCAACTTATATAAAACATATTACATGGTTAAAAGAACAAACTTGCATGTTAAAGGAAAGGGGCAAAACAAAATTAATATCCCGTCAAATCCCCACCTCTCTAAACTAAACTTCAAAGAGGAAAACTTCTTCAGCTCCTCAAATCAACAGCTTTCTTATCCTCGTCCATCTACTCGATCACCTCCATGGCCACCCCATATTGTCATTGAAATATGTCATGCATGGTTGCCTACCGATAACATTTCAAACAGAAGAAACCAAAAACTTAAACCCTTGTATCAGGGACTTGAATTTTCTTTTTTGGAAAGAGATATGGGATTTGATTTTTTTTCAGAAAGAGGAAAGGATGACTACACAAGGTTCACCGAAAATTTTATTAGAGGACATGGCAAAATTACTTAAGTTACAAAAAGTCCTACTCCAACAAAGAACAGCCAGCAAAACAACTGGTTGTCACTACAGCATACTTTGGTTGTCGGGATATGCAATGTTACCCAAAAAGGCAGGATATCCTAGTTTGGTTAGCAGGATATTCCAAGGAAGGATGACTTGCAAATTACTAATTCCATAATGGTAATCCAATAAGGAATAAGTCACATCCTCCACTTGATTCTTTCTCTTCCCACAACTTATTCCCAGATCTTACTCCAATACCCAACAACACATAAGACTGCTCTTGGAAAAGTTTTTCAATTTAAGACTGGTTAAAATTTAGAAAATGTTAAGATTTGGGAGTGGTGAAATAAGTGGTGGATGAATGAAGAATAGATGTAATAAGTGTGTTGATATATTGTAAGTAGTTTTTATTTGTATTGGGAGTGGGTTTGTAGAGGTAAATGTGATGGATAAGGTTTTTTTTTTTTTTGAAGAGTAGAATGAGTTGATATGTTGTAAGTATTATTTATTTTTATTTGTATTAGAAGTGGATTAGTGGAGTTAATGTAATGGGTGAGTTAGTATATTGTAAGTAGTAGTGGGAACAGATGCAATCGATAGCCATTGATACTCTACATTGTTCATAGACTATAGCATTTTCCCAACCACATAGGATAAATCATCCCATTAATACTCTACCAAACATGACCTAAAGGATTATCTCACTTTGCAGAAGACATATTTCAAAATATATTATTCCCTCGACAAAATTAGGAGCCAAAGTATCAAACTCACACGAAGGAAAAGGAGGAAAAACACACAAAAAAACTAGTTACATTAGGAGAATGTAGTCACCTCTACAATCTTCAACCCCTCAAACCAGGGTTGCAAAACTCAGTCAAGTAAGACAATTAATTAGCTATGTAATCCTACTCAACCCCTTGGACAATCCAAAGAACCATACTCAAGGCTTTGCATAGTTGGGTCGAGCAATGGACCTTACAATCAATTGGTTTAGTTGGTCAAGTAAAAGGGCATCTATTATGAGACCCTCACCTAGATAAGCTCTTCATCCCTTGAACCTAATTATCCATGCTTAAAGCCTTGAAACTTATATTATTTGCTTCCATTGGAGACATGGTCTAAAGTTTATTTGCATTACTTTGAACTTCAAAATGGTTGTTGTGTGTATCTTATTGGAATTTCCATTTTATCTATGGCTCAGTAGTAAATTTGTGCAAGTCATACATCTTTTTAATTTATTTTATAAATGCATCTATATATTCTAATATTTAAATATTAAAAAATACTTGACTTATGAATAATCCCCAATAACTTCCCCGTATACGATATACTCTTTACTCAGTGACCTCACTGACTAAATATGAAGTACCAAGTTTTGCAACCTTATCAAAGCACCAACTCTCCTACCCCCCTCCACGTACTTGCTCCTAGTTTTGGTGATGGGATATTCTAGAGGAAGATGTCCTATAGATTAAATACTCATTCCACTTATAATAACTTAAACTTTGAATAGAGTAAGGAATGAGATGCCTTTCTCTGCTCACTCTCCTCTCACTACTTCTACACAATATCCGATCAAATAAGAGATAAGGCTATCCCACTTGCACAATAAGTATTCCAAAATAAGTGGCATCCTCCTCTCTCTATTTTTTATTCATTATTGGTTCTAACTTAGTTCTCAATAAACAAGGAATAAGGTTATCCAACTTGTGCAAAAGCTATTCTAGAATAAGTGACATCTCTCTCTCTCTCGCTCTACACTATAAGGTCCAACTCAATTCTTAACCAAACAAGAAATAAGGTTATCCTACTTGCACAAAAGTTATTACAGAATAACAATGACGAAGAAAAAAAAAACTTAGGAACTCTATCAAGAGTGAAAACAAGAAGAGTCCTCACCTCCCCATCAAACCCTCCCAAGAGGTCTCTCTTCTACATCCTCAAGGCTGCTCCTTTCTTTTCCATCTTCTCCTCCTCCACCTGCTACCCAAATGCGTTCATGGCGAGGACGTTCTCCTTGAAGTACTATGCGTATGGGTGCCCTTGGGGGATGAGGCAGCGGTACTTTTCAAACACTTGCTCCACGTAGCCCTTCCTCCGCATTATCGAGTAGACAATTCCTTAGCAGAGGTATGGCCGGAAGTCCCACGGCTCCTCCCTCACCAATTCTCGTACAACCTGATTGCCTCCTCGTACTTCCCCTCTATCACCCTCACCCGAGCCACCAGAAGCTTCAAATCACTCGCCACCTCCTTCTTATTCTTCTCCCCCTCCTTTCTACACTTCTCTACAACACCCTCGATCCGCTGGCGAGCTCTGAAGCCTGGAGGAGGGGTCGTCTCGAGGGCGGCGACTATGACGAGGCCGTGGTAGGTGTTGACGAGGAAGGGGTTGCGGAGGAGGAGGTCGTGGAAAGCGACGTGGGAGGAGGGAAGGTCTTCGGAGTGGATGAGGAGGAGGGGGAGGTCGAGGTCGTAAGGGGGGAGGAGGCGTTCGGCGACAGAGACGACGTTGGAGAAGCGACCGGAGCGGGTGTGGAGTTCAAGAAGGGAGCGGAGGGAGGGGGCGTCATTGGGGTGGAGGTCGAGGTGGTCCTCGAGGATTTGAGCCTTCTCCTCATCAGAGAGGGAAGGAGTGGTGGTGATGGAGGGGGGGAAGTGGAGGCGAGGGAGGAGCGGTGTGGGAGGAGGAGGAGGAGGAGGAGGAGGAGGAGGGCGGCGGAGGTGAGGGTTAGCGTTATGGGTTTCAGGAGAGGGGAGAGGAGGTGGTGATGGTTGGAAGAAGAAGAAGAGGGAGAAGAAGAGGAAGAGGAGAGGGAGAACCGAGGACGAAGGGATGATGGAGGAGGACAAGGAAGAGTAAGGGCGGAGAACCTTACAACATCTGTGGCTGCTGGAGGGAAAGGATATCGACAGGGAGATACCAGTTGTAGGGAGGAAGGAAGACTGCGATTGAGGTTGTTGGAAAATTTTGTTTGTGGGCGGGGGCGTGTGGGGGCGGGGTTGAACGAACCCGTTCCATTACCATTCCGAAAATTGTTGTTTAAAATTTTTTTTTTTTTGAAGAAATTGTTGTTTAAAATTTTAGTGATGGCATAAAGTAAAATCATTAATAAATTATTTTATTTATGATCTTTTTTAATTATTAAAAAATTTATTGTCAAATATCTTTTTTTCTATAGTAGTTAATATATGTAACTTTTTTTCAAGTATCATATATATTTTCTACTAATGTTATTTGTTGTTTGACAAATGAATTAGAAGTATATAATTTTTCTACCCCTATGATATGATTTAAAAAATTATAATAGTAATATATTATAAACATATAGTGACATATATATTTGTCACCAATAGTAATTGTATTTTGACAAAAGACTTATAGTGTCATATATAAAAAATTACTTCTAAATCAAAAGTAATTGCAGTAAAGTATTACCTACTACTATACAATTTGCCACTAAATGTCATTTTTCTTATCATAGGAATTTTCAACTCGACCCACACTTACCTCGACCTTAAATGAAATCGAAATTTCTTTTCCATTTAAAAGAATAAGTTTTAATTTTGCTTTTCACTCTTTATGCTACTAAAAAAATTGTTGAATATGAACTAGCGACGTCCTTTCAATTCTACCAAAATGTCTCAACCGATGCTTCAGAAAAGGTCTTTAGTGGCATAATTTTTTTCCTAAATTATCCTTTAAAAATTACTTATATTAATTTATAAGATGCATATTGCGGTAACTTCATTTATCATTAATACTAATTATCGTTCGACAAAACTATTATCATGGCATAAGTAATAATTATCGCTAAATTAAATGCTATAGTGGTAATTATATCTGCCACTAATGTTAATTGTCATTTGACAAAAATATTGTAGCAGCATAAGTAACAATTATCACTAACTCAAAAGCAATAGTGGCAAATATATTTGTCACTAATACTAATTGTCATTTGACAAAATATTATAGTGAAATATACAAAAAAAATTACCGCTAAATCAAAAGAATTAGTGACAAATGCATTATATGCTACTATTTAATTTGTCACTAAAGACTTTTTTATAATGAGAATTGTATGAATCTAATGCATAGAATACAGAGTTGTAGCAGAGGGTATCGGGCTTGCAGATTGAGGTTGTCATTTGTAGTGTTGAAGAACACTACGATGGAATGGTTAGCCGTTTCAATAACCTAAGCATGTAGAATGTCATGTGTTTATTTGATGTCATTGCTGCACTTTAGCATGATGCCTGGTAGCGCACCTCGTAATGCTATTTCTTTAAGTACAATGAACCTATGCTAGTACTGCTATCAAATGTCCATGAATCTCTTTCTCTTTTATCCGTAATTCTTGGAAAACTTAATTTCCGTGCTCCTATTTAAGTTTCAAAGACACTTAATATTTAGTGTAGTGTTATGTCGATTGTCAAATTCATTGGGGATCTCATTGTTGTAAATTTAGGATGCCATGTCAATTTTAATTCTAGTCTAATGATGCAAATTCCATTTTGGTTGTGAGAATATACTAAGCAAAGATGAGTAGAGAATGGTATGCAGCTACACCCATGAAAGAAGGATGGAGAGATATGGCTCGTTCGTTCAACTTCGATTATGAAGTCACCTTACCAATGAATGAGGTGGTCAGCAGATGGAAATTTTTGAAGTGACAATTCATGGTAATAAATGATCTGTTGCAAAATGACGATTGGAGTTGGTGCAATGTGTGGTTTATAGTAGTTCTACCAATAACAGAGACATAGGATCAAGTATGTGTGACAACATTTAATGAAAATCCTATTACCATGTCAATCCAGAAGCTAATTGCAAAATACTCGCCTTTATTTCGTAGGTGGATGATTTGGAAGCTACACGCATGAAGGACCGCCTATTCTTGCAGTATCGCATGATCGAGGACTTACTGATGATCTGAACTATAAGTTGTGGTCGTATCGTGCAACTCGTGATCACATATTCAATGTTTCTCATGCATGACTGACTATGTTTGGTGATGTACTAAGTATTAAACTTAGACTCGTGCATGGTGGTGTAATCAGTGGTGACTCATGTCATGCTCGCTTTGCATTACATGCTTACTACAAGAAAAAGCATCTAAGGTGACAAAGAAATAACGACTAACTATATTTGTCTTTATGTTTAAATATAATAATGATTTACATTATTCATTGTCATATTTTCGAAAATAACAATGATTGTATGGATTCAACGTTTGTACAATGTAATAACCAAAAAAATCATTGCCAATATTTTTTAATAATAACGAATAATCGTCGTTATTTGTTAACATACAACATAAGATCTCATTTATAATTACCCAAAACTCTACCCCCACTCTAGACCTTGTTAGTTACGCTCCTCTGACATTTGAATCATCTGAATCGCTAGTTAATTAGGGTTAATTAATCTCATTGTAGTATAGCATCACAATTCAGATAGATGTCATTTATTTATATACAATTTTTACTAGTTTTATTTCAGGTGGTTCACTGGGAGGTAGTTATTGACATACATCACTTTCTATTATCCAAACATCATCTTTTATTCCAAAAATGTTAAGTTTATTTACAATAAAGTGAATTATGAATGAAAGAATCAAAGAATAAACTAATCTAAGTCAATTATGTACAAGAATGAATGAATTAAAGTTAGTGACAATGCCTCAAGAATATATATAAGATTAAAGGCATAAAAAACTATTCTAAGTTGGCTTTGTTAATTATATACACTAATATCTAAATGTAACAATTAATTAAGTACACAATTAACTAATGCCTTAAAACTATATATAATATAGGCACAAAATGAATATATATTAAATATATCTAATTCATACTAATAATATACATCAAATATATTTACAATACCTAAGTATATGTACTAACTAACCTATATATCTATAACATATACATATATAATACTAACCATATAAATATACTAGCATATGTACCTACTACTAATATATATACATATCACTACTTATATATATACAAGAACCTTAAAAACATGTTTATACAAAAATAAGGCAAAAATAATATATATATATATATATATATGTATGTATGTATAATTCTTTATTTACAATATACATACATAACATAGTATATATACAATCTATACACACACACACACACACACACTAAATATATATACTAACACACACAACACTTAACATATGTATACACACTCAACACTTAGTCAATCTTACACAACACACGCACACATGCCTAACACTTAACACTAACACTAAAGCACATGCTGTACAACACTTAAGTTTATTTTTACCTTTAACCTCAAAAAAATTGGTTTTGGGCCTACTTTTAGCAAGATCGGTGCTCCCTTACAGGGTTGGATCGACCACTACTAGGTTGGCCCATAGGGGGGTATTTACTTAATTATGTAAAGTTCTAGGCTTAATCAAGCTCATGTAGGCCCACCTAGGCCTAGCTAGGTCAACCCATGCCTCTCTCTCTTCTCTCTCACTCAAGGGTCATATAATTGCTTTAGGGATCTGACCTCCATACTGGGCGGTCGATCCCTAGATGCCATTCAATAAATACGTTGTGTGTGCTTCATTAGTTTCCGATATGGCACCATTCTGTGCACTGTAGTTGTGTGGTTTATTGCATAGTTTAGAGCTTTAATTAGGTGTAAAATAATTAATTATTTTACAATTAAATTATATGTACATGTAGCCAAGACATAGGGTTATTTATTGGTATAATATATTTACTTAATTAAATATATAAATATATTTAAAAAATCGTTGAAGTTAAAGATAGATACATGTTAAATTTAGGTTTCAATACTTAATTAAAGTATAAATTAATGAATTAATGATACAATTGACTCTTAAATTAGTTAATTGACATTATTATCTAATTACCAAATATTTTAATTGATTTTTGTTGATTTATTTCTATATTTACATATTTAAATACACAGGTTATATATATACACATATATTATACAATATAAATACTGTTTATTGTATAAATAGGATTATAAGCATACTAAAAATACTTTAAATTATAATATACATTAATACTACATAATTTGCTTTAGTAGTTCACTAATTTACTAATATAGATTATACTAACTTAATAATATACTAATTGACTTATAAATATAAATATATACAATATTTAAGTAAATAAATAAATATATGGCTATATTACTGTACATAATAATTACTATAAGTTATATATATAGTTATGAAATTGTTGATAA
Source organism: Thalassia testudinum (assembly GCA_037157565.1). NCBI lineage: Eukaryota > Viridiplantae > Streptophyta > Magnoliopsida > Alismatales > Hydrocharitaceae > Thalassia > Thalassia testudinum. Next base: position 3,662,154 of record JAZHRO010000062.1, on the reverse strand, counting down.
GTACATATATAGCTATTTATATTTACATATAGATTATATACATATAGTATAAATAAATATAATTATATACATAAATATAGTATTATACTATATAACTTAACATAACTAATTAGTACAATTTATTTATTTATAGATAGTATAGGTATAATATATATACACTCTTATATACAAATATAACTTAATATTTACTTAAGTATGCATATCTACAAGTATTTAAATTATTTACATAGGTATTTTTGTAGGATTTTTGAGTTTTTCATATTTTTATTTTTTTTTTATTTTTTATAGAAATAGAGGAAGAGGGGAGAAAGTTGAGGAGAGAAGAAGATTTTTTTAGTTTGTTTTTGTGTTGTTTTCTTTATTTCAAAATCCTGAGAAGTATGAACTTCTGCAGGTATGTTCTCCTAACTACTGGACTTAAAACCTAAATCTAACAAAACATACACCTAAAAGACATCCTAATCTCACTCAAGACAGTTTTATTTGATTTATTTACATTATTTTTTATTTTTCATGCTTTTTGCTATAGGAATGTTGGAAATTGGTTTTAAAAGGTTACCAATTGATAATAGGCCATAAAAATTTATCTAGAAATGATGGAATGAAAGATGTAAACAATAAAAACTTCCAAGAAACAGTAGAAATACAGTTCAGATTCAAACATGATTTATATAATGAAGTGCATCAGAAAAGCTATGTTGGACAATTATTAAAGATTCAAGTTGCTGACAATGAATTATCAATTGATTTATGCTTTTGAAACTCAAATTATGACTGATAAACTGTACATGAATACTTATTCAATCCTTAGACTCTTATAAAGCTCTTTTGATCTCTGAAATATCATTAAAACTCAATTAAAAACATAACCTCTTCATCCAGACCTATCAGCTCTTTCATTCACTGCTACCAATAGAAGATGTCTCAGCTGATCTAAGCTCTAAAATGTGTAATCCATAGTTTGCACAAGTGCCTAAGATATTAATTTGTGAAGGATTAATCTCAGAAACTCTATTTCATTCATATTAGTACACAGAAACTATTTGTAATATACAATTAAATCAATTCAAAATTCATCTAGAAAACATATCAGTGTTGCTTGGGTGATCCCAGATCTGAGTCTGCTCATTAAAGCACTCTTCTAATCTGTTGCAATTATTGTATGATAGATCTGGAGTCCAACAACATTAATAAACCTTGAAAACCCTAATTGATCTCTATCTTATGCCATAGTCAGCATGAAGAAGAAAAGAATAACTAAGGTATTCAAATATCTTAAAAACCAATTCTAGACCTCTCTTAGCATTTTCAAAACATCACTTAATCTTTGATCAATAATTTAAAACAATTTGAGATCGAATTAAATTGTTGCTGAGGTGAGCATTTGATGTGGATCCGCGAAGATGATTTGATCATTTGAGAACACTACACACTATTGATTAGTGTATAGGGATCTAAGGTGATGCTAAAGGAATGATTAGGTCCTTGCAAAGGCCTCGATCAGTGCATCGAATCTCATTGGCCTTTACTACCAAGCGAAGAAGGAAAACAATATCTAAGGGTGAAATTGGGCATAAACTCAAATTGCAATCAAACTCCAATCAAAGAGTATCAATCCAATTGCAATCCACTCAATTACATAGTCATAAATCAAATTCACTCAATTAAAACCTTTTGCAATCAATTTAGATCTCTAATTGTTCGATTAGACTTGAAGATCATAATCAACTAAATCAATTGAATCCGTTCAATTCAATACTCAAGGAGGGCTTTTGCGATCATGTAAAGTGAGTGAGGAGCCCTCTTGGCAATTTGGTGCACTATAAGATTTGATAGCTATAGAGCTTCAAGTCTCATAGTTGCCATGATGGATGGAAGTGAATTGTGATTAATCCAACAAGGAAAGAAGTGGAAAGTGAGTGTGAGGTGATGAGAAAGATCAGTGGATCAAAATTAAGGTGATAAATCACCTCTCTGATATGAATTGATCAAAGAGGTATGATCAAGGGAGATTGACAATTAAGCTAATCTACCCCTATTTTAACACAATCATTGATCAAATTCTACTTTAAGCAATTTGATCTACTCTAATCTACTCTAGAACAATGGTAAATCAAATCTAGGAAAGCAATAGCTCTAATCTAAGGATGAAGGGGACCTCAGGGACTGCAGTGGGTAGCTACAACAATGGAGGGAGAGAAGCTTCCAACGACGAAAGCTTATAGATGGAGGATCTTAGGGATGTCCTCAGGAGTCATGGGATCCGTAGCAACATGGATGAAGGGTGGAGGGAATGCAGCCTCTGTCACAAGTAGCGGAAGAAGAAGAGCTGGAAGGGGAAGAATGGATTGGCTCATGGGGAGGGAGTCGATCTGGAGTCTCAGGTCACCTGGGGTTGGGTATTTATAGACCATGGGAGCTGGGGTGGCTGGGATTTGTGGGTGAATGCTGTTGGCCATCAATGGCCATAGATAGATCTAGGGAGCGCACACATGATTAGGATGAATAGGAGTCGTTGGATGTGATCTCTGGAGTAGCACGAAAGTGGTGAAATTGGCTCCATCAAGTTAGAGCTAGATCCATCGTAGGATAAAAAATGGGTAGATGAATGGTTGGCTGAGCTCGTGTTCATTGTTGAGGAACAGGAGAAGAAGAAGCGAGCTCTAGGTATGTTGGTGAAATTACACCAAAGGCCCTTATAATGAATTGGCATAAAAATTGCACAACCCATAAGTGGTTAGAAAGTCATACAGATAGGTCCCCAGCGATTTACGAAAATGTCCTTGACCTCTTTTAAATAAATAAAATGTAAATGCCTGAATATGTAATAAGGACCTAGATGTAAAACACTAAATGTAACATCCTAATGAGATCAAAATGCACTAAAGTTTTTATGGCATAATAATTGAACATTTTAAAAGATAATCCAACCATTGATTTGTGAATTTATGCTCGTTTGGTGTTCAATTGGCATTCAGATCATCCATTTACATAGTTAAGTACATAATCTCTCAAATATGACCTGATTATGCATTTTTAACACAATTTTGATGTTTTAGGTCATTTTCCTTAATTCCCACACTTAACCCTTTTATTGTGTTAATTTGATAGTGTTTAACTTAGTTTCTAGCTTAACTTGGGCATTTTAGCTATGATGAGCTATACTTCATCAGTTAACATACAACATAAGATCTCATTGATAATTACCCAAAACTCTACCCTCACTCCAAACCTTGTTAGTTGCGCTCCTTTGACATTTATGCACCTTTGCTGTGATCACCTTACTCTCTCATGATTACCTCCACCGTCGTGTGCCTTCCCCTTTGAACTCATTACCACCATCATCTCCCCATCCTTCTCTACCCCTCCTCTCACCACCTGCATGCACCCCCTTCTATCGATGTGGAGCTTTGGAGGGAGCTCATGGAATAAGAATCAAATGAATTAGGAGGTTCCAGTGCTCAAGATCATAATATTTTGGATCGAGTTAGGATCTGCAAGGGACAGGGGATCAAGTACAGATCTACTCTTGTTATGTTTTTGATTTGGTGTTTCTTAACTCTTTTTAGAGTTTGAATGATGGACTTCTTACTTTCCACTACTCTGCCCCATTGCCACCTCACCAATTTGCCCCCATCGACGCCTCTTAGGCACTTCAGTTCTTAGGGTTTGTGTGTGTGTATGTGGTATAGTTGTGGTGGTGGGGTGGCTATTGTGGTGGTTGGTTAGTTGTGGTGGTGGTACGGTGTGATAAAGGATTTGAAGATATGTAATATATGGCTATCTACACGCACAAAATCTCAAACACAATGTTTGTAATACAAAAAGATTTGCACAAAATACAATCACAGAAATTTGCACAAGATATATAGTGGTTCCCTTCCCTTGGGTACTCCACTACCTAAGCCTCCGAGCTTAGGATTTTTAACCCGATTCTCTCAACCCCAAGAGAATCAATTTACTAACCGAGGTAATTAACAGGTTACCTCAACCCAAGTGCAATAACGGGTTTGTTACAACCCAACGAGTAAATGCTCAAATACAAAAGGTAGTACAGGTGTAAGAAAGACTAATCTTACAACTAAGTTCCTAAGTCTCTCAACAATATATAGAATAATATACCGATTTGAGAGCCTAGAAAGAACGTGATTCACTTCGTAGATGCGTAAAAAAGAACACGTTGTTGAGCTTGCAAGAATACTATGACAGTGGATGGCAAGCTTCTTTCTCTCTTGTGAATATAGTGGGAATTTGAAATTCTAGCATTAGGATTTTCTCCTCTTTTCTTGTCTCTTGTGTGCAAACAAAGAGTCCTAGGGTCATTTTATAGAGTTTAGGACCTAGGATACTCGTCTACCAGACGTTGGGAATTAATTCCCAACGTTCACATTATTGGAATTAATTTTTTAGCCATTCAGTTTTGAGCCAACGGCTACCTGGTACCGGTACTCATTGCTTCCAGATTTGGGTTTCAAACTCTTAACACAAATCTATAACCCACTTGTACCGTTACTGATCATTAGTACCGATACTCGTTACCTCCAGTACCGGTACTGATCATGAGTATCAGTACTTGCAGGGTACAGGTTTGTTTCTTGACAAAACCAAACCTGTAACTCACATGTACCGGTTCTAAACTTTAGTACAGGTACTTGTGGGTTAACAAGTACCTTTTTTAAGTGATTTAATTCATTATGTACTTTGAAAATGTTCGCAATATAAATCCTAATTTATCTCTAATTGATTTTACGATCTAAGTTATGATTCCTTGTTAAGAGGCATATACAATCTATAAAAAATAAAATCTAAACTAAATAAACTAAAGTCAAAGATGATCTTCTTCTCCTCGATTCTTCCTTGTCATCTTGCCTCCTTCTTATCATGATCTTCTCCTTTTCATCAAGCCTTCATCATTTCTTGTTTGCCTTGCTTCTTTACCTAAATATGAAAAAACACTTAATTGCAAACATTAATCCATAATAATTTTGTTAACACCAAAACAAGATGTGGAACAAGGTTCCAACAATCTCCCCCTTTTTGGTGTTGACAAAATTATCTTGCAAATAGATAATTAAAAAATTTAACAATGTTATATGAAGGAAAAATTTTCATTTTAATTCTCCCCCTCAATATATGCTCCCCCTAAAAATATTACTATTTGCCTTCTATCTTTCTCCCCCTTTTTGTCAATCACAAAAAACTGAAGAAATATCATACCATAAAGTTTACCAATAGTAAAATGATGAATGTGGGTACCAAGCTTTGTTAGGCTATCGCTCTTGGTCTTCATTCAACCTATAGAAAGGTTGAAATATTCCGTTGTGTGCCTTGAACACCCACTGATCTCTTTGATCTATTCCTGCAAAATAATGTACAATATATTTCCTAGGTACCCATTTTCTTTTGGGTCCTTGATTGTTAGTACCTTTCAAATCCTTAGCTTTATAGATCACATTAGTGTTGGATCTATAATTCTTAGGATTCTTGACCTTTTGATGATTTATTTTGTGTGTTCTTCTTATTATTAAACTTGGCTTTTAAATTATTACAAAATTTCGTATTCAGCCTAGTTGTTGTTTTTAAATTATTCAAGGTGTCCTCAAAGTATTCATAAATATCTTCTAATTCTACTATTTTTGCATGCAATTGTGAGTTAGTCACTTTTGACATTTCTAATTCTATTTCTAAACATGACTTTTCTAATTCTAATGTTTGGTAATTATTCTTTAAAACCTTATTTTCTTTTTTAAATGACCTAGCTTTATGATATAGCTCTTCATATGCTTCTAATAATTCTTCAAATGAAAAATCAAGGTTTACCACGTTGTCTGTATCTTCTGAAGTTGCCACCAAGCAAAGATGTGCGACCTCATCTTTGGATTCCGATTCGCTGGAGTCGGTGTTCATGTCGAAGTCGCTATCATCCCATGTTGCTTTAAATGCTCTCTTTTTCTTCTTCTTCTTGAGCTCCTTTATTTCTTTCCTATTATCCTCCTTCTTGTTTTCGGGGCAATCCTTTCGTAGGTGACCATTTCTCTTTCATTCATAGCAAACAATATCAGATGAAATTTTATTCACTTTCTTACCTTGCTTTTGAAGAAATTTCTGGAACTTTCTTGTGAGTATCTTCATCTCTTCATCTTCAGATTCTGAGGTGCTTGAATCCGAGTCCTCCTTGATTGCTCTAAAAGCAATGCTCTTCGTCTTGCTTGTCGCCTTCTCCTCGTTCTTCTTCATATTCTCCAATTGGACTTCATATGCCATGAGGCTTCCAATTAGATCATCCAAGGAGAGAGTAGAAAGGTCTTTCACCTCTTGGATGACTGTGGTCTTTGGAGATCAATCACTTGTAAGTGATCTTAAAACCTTTCTTACAAGCTGCTCTTCTTTCAGCTTGATTCCAAGATTCTTCATGGGGTTCACGATCTCTCCAAACCTCGTGTACATATCTTTGATTGACTCTTCTTTCGTCATCCTGAAACACTCATATTCTTCAGTTAGAATAGAAATATGGGTTTCTTTAACCTTACTCGTACCTTCATAGGTGATTTGCAGAGTATTCCATATCTCGTAGGCAGACTCGCATGCGGAGATCTGGTTGAACTCTTCCCTTGATAACGCACAATAGAGTGCGTTCATCGCCTTTGCATTTCCTGCAATCTTTTTCTTTTGCTCAGCTGTCCATTCAACTCCTTCCAGCGGTTCTGGATCCATGTACCTCTCTTGAATGAGAGTCCACGAATCTTCATCCATTACCTTGAGGAAGACTCGCATCCTCCTCTTCCAATATCCGTAGTTCATCCCATCGAAATAGGGAGGACGGGTGGATGACTGTCCTTCGGTGTGCCTTGAAGTTGATGCCATTGCGAGTTGATTTGTTACGTCTTCTCGCAACCCGCTCTGATACCACTTGATAAAGGATCTGAAGATATGTAATATATGCCTATCTACGCGCACAAAATCTCAAACACAATGTTAGTAATACAAAAAGATTTCCACAAAATACAATCACAGAAATTTGCATAAGATATATAGTGGTTCCCCTCCCTTGGGTACTCCACTACCTAAGCCTCCCAGCTTAGGGTTTTTAACTTAATTCTCTCAACCCCGAAAGAATCAATTTACTAACCAAGGTAATTAACGGGTTACCTCAACCCAAGTACAATAACGGGTTTGTTACAACCCAATGAGCAAATGCTCAAATACAAAAGAAGTACAGGTGTAAGAAAGACTAATCTTACAACTAAGTTCCTAAGTCTCTCAACAATATATAGAATAATATTACTGATTTGAAAGCCTAGAAAGAACGTGATTCGCTTTGTAGATGCGTAAAAAAAAAATGCATCGTTGAGCTTGCAAGAATACTTTGAGAGTGGATGGCAAGCTTCTTCTTTCTCTCTTGTGAATATGGTGAGAATTTGAAATTCTAGCTCTAGGATTTTCTCTTCTCTTTTCTTATGTCTCTTGTGTACAAACAAAGAGTCCTACGATCATTTTATAGAGTTGAGGACCTAGGATACTCGTCTACTAGACGTTGGGAATTAATTCTCAACGTTCACATTGTTGGAATTAATTTTCTAGCCATTCAGTTTTGAGCCAACGGCTACCTGGTACCGGTACTAAAGTACCTATATCGGTACTCGTTGCTTCCAGATTTGGGTTTCAAACTCTTAACACAAATCTATAATCCACTTGTACCGATACTGATCATTAGTACCGGTACTCGTTACCTCCAGTACCGGTACTGATCATGAGTACCGGTATTTGCAGGGTACAGGTTTGTTTCTTGACAAAACCCAAACCTGTAACTCACATGTACCGGTACTAAACTTTAATACTGGTACTTGTGGGTTAACAAGTACCTTTTTTAAGTGATTTAATTCATTACGTACTTTGAAAATGTTCACAATATAAATCCTAATTTATCTCTAATTAATTTTACGATCTAAGTTATGATTCTTTGTTAAGAGGCATATACAATCTATAAAAATAAAATCTAAACTAAAGAAACTAAAGTCGAAGATGATCTTCTTCTCCTCGACTCTTCCTTGTCATCTTGCCTCCTTCTTATCATGATCTTCTCCTTTTCATCAAGCCTCCATCTTTTCCTATTTGCCTTGCTTCTTTACCTAAATATGAAAAAACACTTAATTGCAAATATTAATCCATAATAATTTTGTTAACACCAAAACAAGATGTGGAACAAGGTTCCAACACGGTGGTTGTGATGGAGGTGGGTAGGTTGTCATGGTGGTAATGTTGTTCATGTGGTGGTGGCAGCAGTGGCGATGGCAGTGTTCTCGTGATGGTGGTGGTGTCCAGGTGGTAGCGACAGTGTTGGAAGGGCGGTTGTGATGGGGTGGTGTTGTCTTTGTGGTGGTGGTGGCTGTAGTGGGGGTGTTCGACGAAATGCCTATTTGGGAGGCTTAAGGTTGAGGTGGTGCAGGTGAAGTGTCCAATGAAAAGCCACAATGTGCCAAGAGTTCGATGTAATGTATTTTGCTCTTTGAATTTTTTTGTTATAGTTACATTTTAGAAGTTCTATTATTTAATTTTGTTTCTAGGAAGTAAAACTTGAAAGATGGGATCGTTTTGATGGTAGAGAACAGGGTAATTTGCTCTGACCATGAAGAGTGCACCACTCACCAGGAGAGAATCAAGATATCAAAGGGTTTTATGGTTAAGGTGCAAATTAAAGGCCACATGGAGTTTAAATCCCCTCATCCATATGCCCCGAAGTTGCCACCAATGAAGAGATACACCCACACAATGGCATTTTCCAACACTTGCTGCTTTTCTTTATTAGTTGTGGACATTAAAGATAGAATTCTATTTAACCAAATAACATTATGAATGTAAATTATTGTTAAATGTTGTGAAAGGTTTGAAGGCTTTTGAAGATGTATTTATAGATTTTGAGCTCTTAAAGATTGGAGAGTTCATACATGAACTTCGAGCTGCAGGAACGGAGATCTCTCAGGTGAGTGGTTAATCGTTCTAATTTCTAATATACCTCCCATTGATGCAATGAGATTGCAGTATATGGTATTTGGTTTCATAATGATGGATGTAACTTGGAGCTTTGACAATTGATCACTTGAATATTCTTGTATAGTGGAAGAGTAATTTTTATATTAAGAAAAGAAAGTAATTCCCCATCCGATAGATTGCCATTTATTCGGCTAAGTGTATGGATAAGAAGATATAGTCAAAGAACTGGACTCAAAATGGGAAAAAAACTAATGATGTATATGTTTCTTTCCCTTGTGGAAAAAGTAGCAAATAATAATGACAAATTATTTTCAAAAAATAACAAAGACAAATCAAGATTTAGATTATTGAGATAAAACCAACTAAAAAGAACTGCAACAACAAAAGCAAGAAAGAATGCCATGTAGGCACTACTATTAGGAGAATTATTTGATCAAGCCTTCCAAATCATTGAGGTACCCTGTATTCTCGTGATTCTGCTCAATTTTAAAGTATTACCTAAAATAATCATTACAATTATCAAAGTATATTGGTTTAAATCATAGAATTACACCTTTAGTTTTCAATATAATGAAAAAATTTGCTATCTTACAAAAACTTGCAGTAGATTGGTTTGAGAACATAAACATTTTGAGCTTGTTTGAGCATAAACATTTTTAGCTTATTTGAGGCACTACTATCAGCATTACGATATCGCCACTGACTTCCTTCATCAGGTTAGTTAAAGTAACCCTTCATTATCTGAAAGAGGGTCTCTTGTTTGTTTATTAGCTAATGGTTATCGAGTGATCATTTCATTTGTGGTGTGGACACAAACAGAGGACAACTAGTAGGCCCTATGCTTAACATTACTAATAAAGTTGGAGAACAAAGGTAAGATAACTTGATTATTTTTCTGACTTCTTTAGAAGGGTTAACAAATATCTGAGTTTGATTAAACTTCAATGAAATTGAGATTGAGGAGATATTATTATGGAATCATGATGATTGAAGGTATATAAATGGCATTGTCAATATAAAGAAAAATACAAACTGTAAGTACCTACAAGATCTGGGAGTCTACACTAGAGAGGTGTGAATAATGTAGATAGCTAATTATATAAAACTAAAAATAATTTAATCCACAAAGAGCATGACTGATGGGAATACCATCATGAGCCATAACTAGCTCAATTTGATTTGATTAAGTCAATAAATGCTCCTACATAACCGCTAGAGAGACGTAATTCACTGTAAATCCATTTTGAGGAAAATACAGTAAAATAAGGGTAAATTTGTAATTTTAACAGTATATCTCAATTGCAGTACACTCACAGGTTTTCTTAGAGATTAGTTAAGGGTCAAATGGACTTAAATATCCAACAAGTGGGTTAATACAGACAGAAAAGGGTTTTCGCATGTTTTGAGAATTAAATGACATCTGAAATCCTAAAAATAGACCTGCTTAATCTACTAAGGTTCTGGTCAGGATAAAATTCACCTAAACCCTCTAAAATTCATAGAAAAATATTCACTAGGATTTGGTATCTTCAATTTGATCATCAGAATCCGTCTTGACAAAAAATCGAGTCATAAATAAACATTTGCCCTAATTTAGATTTTTTCATAAATTACCTAGTCAAACTAGGTCAAAACCTAAATTTAACTTCACCATTGGATTCCTTGGTTCTAAATTAGGTTTATAGCAAAATTTGGGCCCAATCTAAGATCATATTGACCAAGTTTGCATTTTGGTCCAGTCAAACTTTTTTTATCTCATTCAAATCCTTAACTTTTGAATATCTTACAAATAGCCCCCAGATTTGTTGTATTCTTTACAAAAAGGTCCCTGTCACCATGAAATCCTACTCCTACAACTCCGACGACCTTTTATTGAAGAGAACTCCTCTGATCAATCAATCCCTTCCAAAATTGGAAGGGAGATTCCTTGGGGAGTCCTCTTTCTATTGAATCCATCCATGAGCCCTAAAACTTTCCCAATCTCTCATGCGAATGCATGAGAGATTAGGGTATCTTAGAATTCCTACTCCAACGAGCTTTCCTAGCTTGGGAAGCTTGGCTTCCAAGCCCAAAACATCATCCAAAGGCCTATAAAAGGAGCCCCAGATCGGGCCAAACTTCTCAAGCTTGATTCCGGCCGTGAAACCCCTCCCTTCCTCTCTTCGCTCCAACCGCGAAGCTCCGTAAGCTACGACAATTCATCCTGACTTCCTTCTTCATCCAACCGCAATACCAGAGGCCAGATTTCCTTCCTCTCACTCGTCTGCTCTTGGCCGTACCAACAGGAGCCTCCTTCCTGTCATCGTTGCCGTTCCTACCCTCACCGGAGCACTTCATCTTCTTTGTTGCCGACGTACCCCCGGTGCTGTTCTCCCCCCTTTCGTCTGATTAGATTAGGTTAGATTAGTTAGTTTAGATCCTTAGGTTAGTTTTGTACCCAAAAACCTCAAAAACAAGCCCTCGACTACACCGCTCATCCCCATCTTCTCTGTCTCCGACCGCTCCTCTGACGAGGCGGTTCCACTGCTATAAAACTCCATTTGCCTCACCGGTCACCTCAAAACCTTCATCTCATCCTCCTGCACAAAAACCCTGACATATTGCACTCCATCATCCACCCAATCACGCCACTGAACAAACCCATCATCGATTTCCAACTCTGTCACCGTTTGGCCACCACAGCCACTCCCACTCCACGCTGAACCCATCACCACATTTGCCATGCTACGGCAAAGCTTGCTGAACCTTCTGACGAGGCTGCAAGGCTATATTCTTCTTTGCAGGTATCCTCGCCAGAGCTTTGCCACATCCGCCATCGTTGCCCTTGTTCTTCAAGTCCCAGGTGTCGCGAGCCCCAGGCAACTTCCCTAGGTAGCACAGCTTACTCTTAGAGGCATCCCCAGGCCGCTAATTAGAGGCACTGAGGCCCCTACAACCGCAATCGAAGGCACCATCTCTCGCAGCTGCACGCAAAAAGAAGGGTGGGACTTTAGCTGCACATCGTAAACTGGCAAGCTCCTACAACCGCATAAGCTGATTTTGTCACATACGCTCTTTGCCTCCTAACATGAGGGTGAGGTCCTCCTTACCCACGCACGCCTCACCCGCGACACCTAACCCGCGGGTCTGGCTCACCTGATTACCCGCCTAAGCCCTGTTCACACCTTGCTCACCACCTACTGCCGGTGAGCCTGGTTCCATGCGCCCGTTCACCCGATAACCTGGACCTTGGCCTTGGGAAGGCGGGAAAGAAGGAGAAAACCTAGAGAGAAAGGAAAGAGAGTGCGGGGAAGGGGGTTTTTGCTCTCTGTAGCATTTAGCTGTTTAAGGAACCTCCCCCTTGTGCATGAAGAGGAAGAAGAGAAGAAGGCATAGAAGAAGAGAAGAAGGAGAAAGAAGAAGAAGAAACATTGAAGAGAAGAAGAACAAGGGTTGAAAAGAAGAGGAAGCACTTAAGCCGTTTGATTATCAAATCAGACGTTCGAGGCACTATTCATTTATTTAATTGCTTAAGTGGTCCTGGCTATTGTGGGTTTATTTGGCATTCTTGCTAAACTATTATATGTTTATCTAGATTAAATAATTGGTGATCTAAATCATCACTATTTTTATTCTAGATTTCTTTTTGATATGCCAAACTCTTGTTAGACTTATATTCTATATTGATGATCAATTTTGAGTAATTAATATTCATTCTTACCATTATTTGGCTCATTTTCTTGTGCTCATTTACTTGTTAATTGAGATTAGTGCTTGAATTCCTACTTGCTCCCTGTGTTCGACCTTGGGCTATCATTCGAGTAATAAATTCTATTTGTTTTCAAGTGATTTCGACCTATACTACGATGCACCTTTTATAACCTCGATCTCGCTCTGTTAACAATGACACAAGTGCACCTGGATTTATAGTGTAAACCCTTTCAGGTAAAACCCACTACCTAAGCCTCTCAATTTAGGATCTTTTCGACTAGGTCAAGCTTGTCAATCCACTAAACATACCACTTGAATGAGGGTGGCATGACCTCTTACAATACCCATTCTCCTTTTCACCTAAGAGAAGGCAAACAAAAACTTCGAGAATTCCAAATAACTTGGGTCGCTAATCAAACCATAAGAATAAAAAGATACAAATATTGATCCTATGGAACCTCAAATAAATTAAATAACAAACTGAGTTTTCATAATAACATAGAATGACGAGTTTTGGAGAGCATAGACTTATGAGCATTAAAGAACAAGAAAGTGAGGAAGTAGAGCATTTTTTCTCTCAAAGATTGCTTTTTAAGTTTGTATGTAGAAAAGACTACTAAAGGATCCTATTTATAGTTGAAAAAGGACAAGATTAGGAAATAATTTAAACTTGTTTGATTGATCGAAATTACATATTGGTTGATCAAATTTATATTTGGTTGATTAAATTTTATTTTAGTAGATCAATTGTTGGTCAAATAAAAGTTATTTAATCAATCTATTTTTCTAAATCCGAAGTTACCCTATATGGATATTTTGGTCAATCAACTAATTTATTCATTTTATTGGTCGATCATTTCTTCACTTTGGTCGATCAACTGTTGATAAAATTTATTCATAGAGAAATACTTTGAGTATGAAAAAGCGTAAACGAATGATTTGAGGTTCCATACAGGAATTCTAGACTCAATAAAAATGAAAATACTATAATAGACTCAAGCAGACTATCTTCATCTTGTCTCATCATAGAAAGATTGCATATCCAAGCCTGTTTACCTGAATGATTAGTTCACAATAAAATGTAATTTTATTTCATCAAAATAGAGACATTCTCTCCCTTTTTGATGATAACAAAATTTCAATAATGTAAAAATGTAATTTTATTTCATCAAAATAGAGACATTCTCTCCCTTTTTGATGATAACAAAATTTCAATAATGTAAGCTAAAAGAAATTTAAAGTCTTTTAGATCTTGCATAATTTTCTCCCCCTTATGTTTCAACAAAAAGTCCTATTGTAGAGAAATAAAAGAGAACAAATGTATCTTATCTCCCCCTTTCTAATGCAATTCATACCCCTATATTTTAGGCAAGAGATTTTGTGACATATAATTACATTTCTCCTTTGAAGGTGATCAAGCCAAATAAAATTTAAGGGAATAATTCACATAAGCAAATAAGGTGCAACATAAACTATAGCAGAAGGATATAACAAAAATATGTAGAATGTAGGAATATATAGTAAGTTCAGCATATATACAGGAAAAGCACATTTTGTGACAGTTATAAACCGTTGTTAATTATCCTAAAACCGTCACCATAGTCCATCGCGAAATAGTGTGTCGTTGCAATATTTTGGCGACGGTTAAAATGATGTATGGACGTTATTTCTCCCGATGCCAGGCCTGAGGGTCTCGATAATTTGTGGTGGTTATTGACCGTCCCCAATTTCATTTAGTGACATTTCTCGAACCAACTATCGCTAAATGTTGGTGCGTGATTGCGCAGTAATCATAGGTCTTAAATGACCTAAATTAAGTTAGAACTTAGCATAACTTAGTGTAATCCATGCATACATGAGCATACTTTTCATCTTTCTTGCTTTATTTTAGCTATGCATCAAATAATGTTATAATGTGCTGAGTAAGTGCATTGTGTAGATTGTAGGTAATAAGCTAGATCTGAAGATGGATCTAAAGAATAAAGAGAAGCTAGAGCTGTAGCAGAGCTGGAGCAGAAGACTTAGGAATAAATAGTAGAAGAAATAATGTAGGGTTGAGATATGCTACTCTACTAAGTAAAAATTAATGCTTAGATTCAAGTATGAAGAACATTAGGACAACCCTATCCTTAGTCTCTAGGATAACCCTATCTATGTCCCTATCACTAAGCCACCTCCCTATTAGGCTAATTTAGATGAAAAAACCAAAACATGGATAGTGCTATCCATGCCCTTATCCACATTATCCCAACTCTTATTCCCCTTTCGGGGTACCCTTATCCCTAAACCTCAATTTCCCCACTTCAGCCAAAACTTGGATAGCACTATCCAGATTCCCACTATCCACTATCCCTATACTCAATCCTCATATCCATAACCCAATTCCCACCTTAGAATCCCATTAAATCCCTTGATATCCCAATTAGCTCAATTGGAGGTAATTGGGTTAGCCTTGTTCTAATTAGGTCCAAATGAACCTGATTAGGCTAACCCCAATCTAATTAGGCTTAGACTAGTCTAATTAGATTCAGCTCAAACCCAATTACCTAACCTACATCCAATTATGTGCATTCCTACTTGATTAGGTGTACCTAAATCCAATTGGGTCTACCCAGGATCCAATTGATCCATCCTAACCTATTCAAATCTAATTAGGCTCAGTAGAACCTAATTAGGGTTGGACCTGAATTTGATTGATTCAAAACCCAAGCAAGTCCAATTGGCTACCCCTAGACCCTTCTAAGAACCTAATTAGGTTCTCACTAAGACCAATTGACTTGGATCATAGTCAATTACAATTGCCTAGTCAATTGGACTCATAGAGTCCAATTGAGCTCTGATCTGAACCCACACAAGTTCAATTGGACTCAGTGAGAGTCCAATTGACCTAAGCCTAACCTAATTGAGTAATCTCACTCTCAATTAGGTTTTCACTCATTCAATTAAACTTGTGTCAAGTCAAGTTTAATTGTGCATCTACCTTAGTAATGTGGGTTTCCAACCCTAATTCTATGACCTAACTTAACCCAAACCCTTAGGACCTAACCTAGACCACTTAGCCACACACACACATGTTCACACACACACACACACCCTCACCTAGCCGAAAATACACTAAGAGTTCTATGGAAGTCTTATCCAAGTGTGTTACCTTGGTTGCTAAAAATATCAACCCAGAGTAATTCAAATTCTTAGATCCACATTTTGTGGATCTAAAAACCACCTCCAACCTCTCTTGGCCAGCCACATAGAGCTCTCTCTAGAGAGTTCTACACCTCTCTAGAGAGATTGCCAAGGGTCTATAAAATGACCCCATAGGTGGCCATTTGCACCCATCTTGATTCTTGGCTCCATTTAGTATAGCTTGATAAACATCAGTTTATCATTATTCTTAAGCTTTAAAATAAACCTAGCTCTTAAGATTTTGCTCCGTAAACAAGTTTTTGGGCTGCATTTAGGCATAAATTAGGATAGGCATGCATTTTACTTTTTATTGTCATTTTGATATGTTTTTGTGAGTGTTAGGGATAGACAGAGAGTCAGATCCCCAGAACCCTAGCACTCGGGAAGGCAACTGGTGAAGGAGAAGCTTAAACCAGCTGGGACTCTGCTTGATCCAGCTTACCATAGCTGGATTCCAGCTCACTTGGACTAGGGTTAGCTCATCCCAGCTCCATTTAGCTCATCTCAGATGAATGACAACTCAAGAGAGCTCATCTTAGCTTACCCTAGCTCAGGTCAGCCCAGATCCAGCTCAACTTAGCTGAGTCTAGCTCATCTCAACTCCCATTAGTTCACAGGGAGCTCTAGCTAGCTTAGGTGAGTTGACTGGAGTTCACCTCATCTCAAGACCAGCTTGATCCAGTTCCACTCAACTCCAGCCAGCTGAAGATGACTTCATTTCAGCTTAGGAAGCTCAAGTCCAGCTCCCGGGGACTCATCTTAGCTCAACTTAGTTGAGCTAAGCTACCTTAGTTGCCTCAACCAGCTTGATCCTCCCTGGGAGCACCAAACCTAGCTCACCTTAGCTCCTTGTGGTAGAAGCTAGCTTACTTTAGCTTGGCTTAGCAGCTAGCAAAGAACTAGCAAGCTAAGCCAGCTAAAGTAGCTCCATGCCACCCTCTTCAGCAGCTGCCAGCTCCGGTTCAACTCCAGACTTCCTCTGTCCAGCTCCTCTCCTTAAACCCTAGCTCCCATTTCCTCCTTCTCTACTCCATTACTAGTTAAGCTACCTTTGCTTAGCTTAGCTTAGCTTAGCTAAGCTCCAGCTCCTTGGGCCATCCATCACCTAAAGTCCAACCTAACTACCTCTACCTCAAGCCCACCTAAGCTACACCCAAGCTCCACCTAGTCCACCCTAAGTTGGTGCCAACCTTAGCCATCTCTTCACCCCTCAACAACCACCAAAAGGCACCTCCAAGTTGGCACCCAAACCACCCTTAACCACCCATAAAAGTGGCGGCAACTCTCCTTTGATCTCATCCCTACACCTACCCCTTCCAAGCCCTATCCACCCTACACCTCACCTTCCTTCTAGAAGCCTTCAAGTTGGCACCAACCCATGGCACCCTTCCATGGTTGGCGCCACTTTTAGGTGCCCTTTGGCCACCATAACCACCACCCATCATGCCCTTTAGGTGGCGCCAAATATCCCCCTCCATTGGATCATGATAACCACCCCTAACCACCTTATAAGTCCATCCTAACCCTACATGTGTCCACGCCAACCCCTTCCCTCCTAAACCTTATATATACCCCCATTAACTACCACTTAATCCCATCCTCCATTTAGTCTAATTCCACTTTACACCCACCATAGCCCACGGCCAAGGAGAAAAAAGAAAGAAGATTAAGGGGGCACATCACCCGCCCCCTTGGTGCCTTCTTCTCATTCCTTCACCTTGTGCCACGCTAAGGAGGAGGAGAAATTCTTCATTAAGGAGGACGGCCAGGAAAGGGAGAAGCACTTAGGGTGGACGTCCACCCTTGAGGAGAGGTTTAGGGCATGCCCCCCTAGGGCTTGCCTTGGAGGACACCATTCTGCCGGAGCTGTAGAAGGAAGGAGTTGGAGATCTTCTTTTCAAGTTCAGGAGCTACCAGGCTTGGAGCAAGAAGCCTCCACCTCTTCTTCACCATCATCATCATCAAGACCATTAGTTTTCTTTTACTTTTGTACCTTGATATTTGTAGGAAAAGCTTTCCTTTATTAGGGTTTTCTGTAAAACATTTTTTTTGAGTCCTAATTTAAAGTTGCCTTCTTTGCAATCTTTGTCGCATTTAATTGCTTTGTTTTCTAGCACTTTTCACTCCCTCTCCCTAATTACTCTAGGCCTCCACATGCCTAGAGTGAGCTTAGGGAGAAGAATTAATTGTCACCTAGGTATTAGTCTTTTCCGCCAACAAAATTCAAGTGTTGCCATTATTTAAAAATCAAAAAAATTATATATTTAAAAGACCAAAAAGAAAGTTGATTTCCATTTTCCAAGCAAGGAATTTGATTTTCAAATGATTTGGCCTCCTTGGATGACCCTAAATACTTCCCTATCCAGGTTTAAAAATTTAAAAGCATTTGCAATTTTGCATGTTGCAACGATTTGAAACTTGAATTACAAATCTTGCATATTTTCGCAACACTTTTTGGCGCCATTCCGGGGAGGCCTCCTTGGATGGCCCTAGATACTTTTCTATCCAGGTTTAAAAATTTAAAAGCATTTGCAATTTCGCGTGTTACAACGATTTGAAACCCTAATTACAAATCACACGTATTTTCGCAACACTTTTTGGCACCGTTGCCGGGGAGGCACAGCTTTGCATTCATTTAGTCTCTTGTTTGCAGTGGATCTCATCCCCTTCTCTCTTTTTCTCTCTCGTGTGTGTAGGAACTACAGGAAGCAAGTGGGATTCTTGAAAGAAGAGCTTCAAATTTTTTGTCTTCCCATGATTTCAGGTTGGTTCCTCTTCTCTTGTCACATAAAGCCTTAAAACCTACCAAAAAATACTAAACTTGGCTTTCAGGATCCTATACATTTTAATTGAGTGAAGTGGTACAAATTAAAACTCATTTGTTGCTTGGTTGAACCATCAACACCACTCCACTTCAAGTGTTGGTGTTCTAATTTTTGGATCCAGACTTCTATCTGGATTTCAAAAATCAATTCCTGACACCATAGGCCTTCTAAAATTATGAAATTTCACCCAGTGATTCCAAATCAAGTAACATTTTTCCAAATTTCAGAGCAATTGGATTTATATTTAATTTTTAAAAATTCATGGACTACAAGGGGGTCACACCCTATAATCTTCATGTTTTCTAATGTATGAGAATTTTTGGAATTTTTATACTCATCCAATTTTTGTGAAATTTAGTTTTCTAGAATCCTTGTAAAATTCTACACGTCACATAAAATCACCAAAATTTTATGAGGTCGGTGGTAGTACTGAAAAGTCAAAAATACCCATGGGTATCATTTCTTGACTTTTACACCAGTACAAAGAAAAATTCTTTAAAAATATCAAACAAATTCCTAAAATCCTAAAAAAATATTTTCTAGAATCCTTATTTGATTTGCCAAAAGTTAGTGGTGTTGTTTGATTTTTTTGGATCACTACTTAATATAGAAATCCTAAAACATATTCATTGATTGTTAATTTTCTATCCTAGGACTAATTAGATTAGGGTTTTCCTTTTCATTTTCTAGAAACCCACTTTAAAGGAAATCGATCTTCACCAATACAACTTATTTTCCTTTGATTGTGGAGCTTAAAACTTGTCTGAACTCTTACGAAGGAAACCCTAAAACACACTAACTTAAATTCAATTCTAAAAGACAGAAATACATTAAATTGTATGACAACTTGCTTTTCATTGGAATCAACTTCCAATTCCTGTATACACACATAGAACAAATTGAAATAACAGGGCAATGTCCCCATCAACACCCTCCACATTTCGTATGCACAATAGTATCCCAGGCTTAACTAAAATTCGTAGTAATTTGACCCCTAAGGATTCATCAACTTAGGTTTACTATCTAGGTTTTAAGTTTTCATTAGTTAATATCAATTCTTTCATCTATATCTGGTGTCAGGCTGAGGGTTCGTGTCAAACGACCAGGCATGGGTTTACACAAGCCCCCAGTGATTTTCCTGGGACATGCTTGGGCCCAAACCTCCCCTTATTCAACTTGGCTGGATTTTTTGATAGAACGGGTATTCACTTTTGATTTCTTATTTCCTAGGTATATCAAGTCTTAGGTTAATTTTAGGGAGTCACATTTAAGTTAGGTCTAGAATTTTGATTGCCTGTGTGCACACTTTCTCTCATCTCCATCTCTTCTCCACCCCTCCCGTTCTTCTATTTTATGCATGGGCAACGGTCTCAAAATCCGCACTTGGAGGGACCTTTTGATTTCGCCTAAAGCACAAAAAGATCACTTTTTCCATCTTCTAAAAAAATGGAAAATCAACAAAATAGGTCCACTAACCCTTCTACTTCCACCTCTAATCCTACCTCTAACCCCACTACTAACCCTAATTCTGACCCTTCCACCCAAAACCCCCCCACCTTTGTCTTCCCGCACTGGGAGCTCCCTAATGCTGATTTGCCTCAATCACAACACCAAACCCCCCGCTTGATCTTTACACCTTGATGGTAGAGCAAATTGCTCAACTTAATGCCAATCAACAAGTGTTGACTAGGAATATTCAAAACCTAGCCAACCAAAGGCCAAACCCACCACCCCGTCAGTAGCTTGTTGTTCCTCTAAAAGATTTTTTGATCCTTCTTACTATGAGGAGCGACCAGGGGTGGTCATACCAGAGGGGGACTTCGAGAACAAGCCAACGGTTCTGAACCTGATTAAATATTTCGATGGCCTTCCTAGGGAAGACCTATTTAGCCACCTTGAAGAACTTATTCTTCTTTCACAAACAACTTGTTCTCGAAATGTGCAAGAAGGCATTTGGCTAATGTGGCTGTTTCCATTATCTCTTAAAGATAAGGCTGCTTACTAGTTCAGAACCATTGGTCGACCCATCACCCAATGCCTAAGCTCAAGAGTGCCTTCCTCAAGAAATTCTTTCCCATAGGTCGTACTAATTCCCTACGAAGATCTTTACGACCTTTCAACAAAAATCTGGCGAGACTTTCCATGATTCTTGGGAAAGATTTCAAGATCTCCTAGGAAGTTGCTCGCACCACAAGATTCCTTTATGGCAGCTCGTGTAGATCTTCTATCATGGTTTAGAAGATCAAATTTAACATTTTTTCGACACCTCGTGTGGCGGCAACTTCTTGAATAAAGATGCTGAAAGTGCCTACGACCTTTTTGAAGAAATAAGTGAAAACTCATTTAATCAAGCTTCCATGAACACATTTTGCAGAGCGTCAAACTCGCAGTTCTGTGTTCATGAAGTAAGCGCTTCATCTATTCCTGTAACCTAAGACGATCTTCAAATGACTGCGCAAAAACTAGACCAGATGCACATTAATAAAAAGAAATTGAGGAAAGACTCACCACATCAACCCCAACTCCACACATTCCACATCTAATCCACCCTAACATTCCACGAAGAGAAAATTTGCACAATCTCAACACTACTCCTGCTTATTATTACCAGTATTCTGAGGTTGCCCATGATTCACTGGGGAATTACAACTATCCCGATCTTAACCCCACTCAAAATATTTCTGCCATCCAGGATCCATTTAGAAATTCCTCCAATCGGAAGAATTACCCGAACCACTCCTAGAATAACCAGGTTCCTCCCCAACCAAACCAATGTAATGGTTATGGGTTTAATCTGACCTTTCATCTTGGGCCATCCCAATAAGACATCAATGCCCAAATGATGAGAACCTTGCAGGAAATGTAGACAAAGATGACAGAAGTAACCCGCACCATCATAAATCTGAATAATCAGATTGGGGTTACTCCTACCCAAAGACTTGCAGGACATCTACCCTCCCAACCCATGCCCAACCCTAATCATCACAGGAACCCATATCAGGGCAGAAATCAAAACTTTCATACCCAGCCTCCCATAAATCCATCACCTCAGCAGCCTCCCAGGTTTCAACAACCACAATCCCCCCACCTCCTCAAAATAATAATCCGACTGCACATGCAGTTATGTTGAGGAGTGGGAAAACCACCACTGATCCTGGGCCTTCACAAAAACCTAGTGACATCCTCATCCTTGTGCACATTGACTCTGATGGGAACACCATCATGAGCCCTAACTAGCTCATTTTGACCCAATAAAATCAATAAATGTTCCTACCTAACCGCCAGAAGGTCATAACTCACTGTATAAGCATTCTAAGGGAAAAATAAGAAATTAGGGTTAAAATTGTAATTTTACCAATACAGTACAACCATGGGTTTTCTCAAGGGTTGAATAAAGGTCAAATAGCCCTAATAAGATAATAAGTGGGTTAGATCAGACAGAAATGGGTTTGTATGTGTTCTGAGAATTAAATGACTTTTAAAATTATAAAAACAGACCCACTTAATTCACCAAGGTTCTAGTCAAGATAAAATTCACCTAAACCCTCTAAAAATCATAGAAAAATATTCTCTATGGTTTAGTACCTTCAAATTGACCATTAGAACCCATCTTGACCTAAAATGGAGTCTCAGACAGATATTTGCCCTAATTTGGGTTTTTGCATAAATTAACTAGTCAAACGTAATCAAAACCAAAATCTAACTTCACCATTGGATTCCTTAGGTACAAATTGGGTTTGTACCAAAATTTAGACTTAAGGAGAACTTGTCTTGACCTAGTTTGCAAAAAAGGTCCTGTCTAATTACATTTATACCCTTAACTTTCAAAAATCATTGCATTCAGGCCCCTAACTTATTTATTGTCTTCACAATTAGGTCCCTCCACCATTATCGTGGAGGAAACCTACTCTGATGATCTTCAACTTGAATTTTCTCCCTGATTGATTGATGGATTCCTTCCAAAATTGGAAGGGAGATTCATCAATTAATTCTCTCCAATATGAACTCGGTTAGATGCCTTGAATCTTTCCCAATCTCTCATACGAACACATGAGAGATTTAGGTCTCTTGAAGTTTCCTTCTCCAAAGAGATTTTTAAGCTTGGGAAGCTTGCTTCCCAAGCACAAAAGACTCTTTGAAGACCTATAAAAGGCTCCCCAAGGTCCAACCATTCTCCTCATCTTGAATTTGGGCCAGAATCCCCCTATTCCTCTCTCCCCTCCGGTCACAACACTCCGCAAGCTCCGACGACCTCTCCCTAACTTCTTCATCATCCTACTACAACACCAGTGGCAGATTCACCTTCATCACCGTCCTCCACGTCGAGCAATACCAGCCGTCATCGTTCCTTCCCCATCTTCGCCGCCGCCTCTCCTACGAAGGTTCATCTTCCCCACGTTCGGCAACCACACCGACGTGGGATCCCTCCCCCTTTTCGTCCCTTAGAGTAGACTCTTAGTTCCCTATCTCTCTCTTACTTTCTCCCCCTCTCTTTATGTCCCAAAACCGACCACCAACGCTACCGAACACCTTCATCTCCATCTCCAGCAACTCCTCCGATGAGGTGTTCCCATTGCTACACACCTCCATCCACTTCGCCGACCACCCTACAACCTCCACTGCACCTTCCCACTCATTTCCCCTTACTCCATTCTCTCCATCATCCACCCAAATGCCTCCCCGAATAGACCCACTCTCACCGATCGTTCCCGTTATCGTCCGGCCACCATAGCCACCCTTGCTCCACGCCATTGCCACCGTTACATTCGCCGTGCCACGGCAATCCTACTGAGCATTTTGACACGGCCATAAGATGCCTTTTCTTGATTTCAGGTAGTAGGCCAACAACTGCCATTGCTGCTGAGCTTCGAGCGAGCTTCAAGTTGCTCAAGGGTCTCTTTGCTCCAGGAGATACCTCTAGGCTATCCAAACTTGAGGCATGCAGGTGTCCAAGTCCTCACGCAGGGGCTTCAGTAGCTACAGCCTCGCCAAATTGGCCAAGCACCCTGTTGCTGCGTTGCGTGGAAGAAAGGTGGGACATTTAGTCCCACCTCGGATATGAAGAGGCACTTTCAGCCGCATAAATTGAATTAGTGAATGGGGCTGTTTGCCTCCAAACACTGAGGGTGAGGTCCTCCTCCCCCTTCACCCGGACTTGTCCACGACACCTCACCCGCAGACCTAGCCGACCCGACTACCTGCCTGACCTACACTCCTTGCTCACCATCGCATGCCGGTGAACCTGGACCCGGGTATGCGCTAGGTTCGATTACCTGACCGACTGTGGCTCTGGGAGAGTGAGACTGAAATAGAAAGAGAGAAAGGGATAGGAGAGTTGTGCGGGGGAAGGAGGGTTTTTGCCCTGGGAAGATTGGCTCCAACACTTAGTTAGATTCAGAAGGTAGAAAGGCCAGAGAAGAAGAAAGCCTAAGGGCTGAAGGCAGAAGAAGAAGAAGGATTGCTGAGTTGAAGGCCTAAGAAGAATAGAAGAAGGAGGAGCAAAGCAGAGATAGAGAAGAAGAAGAAAGGAAGAATCAGAGAAAGGAGGACTGTAGCAAAAGTCATTTAAGACATCTGATTGCAAAATCAGATGTCTGATTTCATATTCCCTTCTTTCGTACATTTGAGTAATTATTCTATATATTAGACTTATAATTGGTGATTCAAATCACCATTATTTTGTCTAAAGTTCTTTTTACTCTTCATATACTCATATGCTGTACATTGCAAATTAGTTTTTGAGTAATATTTTGTGTTCAAATTGCATTAATTGTCAAGATTAGTGTGTGAATTCCATTTGTTCCCTGCGTTCGACCTCAGAACTTTTTTGAGTAATAAAAATTGTATTTGTTTTCAAAGCGATTTCTACTATACTGCAATGCGACACTTTTAAACATCGATTTCGCCTTGCGAACAGACTCTCCACCCCCCCATCAGGAAGAAAAAGAAATCCAAAAATCTCAAGACAAAATTTCTATCCCCTTTCCACAAGCTCCCCACCCAACCACCAATCGAGAAAAGAAATCTGAGCCCACCATAGAAGAACTCATGGATTTATTCGAGCAAGTTCAAATCAATATCCCTCTCCTAGATGCAATCAAGTATATACCTGCCTACGTCAAATTTTTGAAGGAGATTTGTACTCCAAAAAGGCAGGCAAAAAATCTAAGAACAGGTACATCTTTCAGAGATAGTAAGCTCTGTCATATAAAGCAAGCTGCCTCCTAAGATGAAAGATCCAGGGGCGCCATTAATTTCAGTGATTATTGATGGTACTAGTTTTGATCGCGTCGTCCTTGATCTTGGTGCCTTAGTTAATATCATTCCCACGATTTTATTTAAAGAATTTCAGATCGGTGAACTAAAACCCGTTGAGGTTACCCTACAATTAGCCGACCGATCTACAATCAAATCTCGTGGGATTGTTGAGGATGTTTTGGTCAAGGTCCAGAATTGTGTCTTCCCTACAGACTTTCTGGTCCTTGACATTGAGGTACCTGAATCTTTGATGAATGCCTTGATAATCCTTGGATGACCCTTTTTGGCCACTGCAAAGGCAAACATTAATTGCCACACAAGCAAAATGGATATCACCTGCGCAGGCCAAACTATCACTCTTGATATTTTTAAATCCTCCAAGAGATTCCATGATGATGATTTTTTCGAGGACTTAGATACTGAAAATTCAAATTTGGTGGAAGAGGCAATGTTGGTAGATACCCTTCCTGACCATAAAATTTTCAAGGAATCTAACTCAGAATCAGTGGTCGACGAAAACTTTGATTTGGAGACTTGTCTTGACCAAAAATTCATTCCTGATGAACCTCCTGATCACCCTGACCCACCCACTCTTCCCTTACCCCACCTTTCCACACTAACTTCACCCAATCCTCACCATCCCTTCCCCGACCCCTTTCCTATGGACCTGCCACCAGACTTGCCCGAGTTTGGCATTCAACCCAATTTAAAACCATGGATAGACTTGGGCCACACTAATCATTTTCCATCGAACTTTGATCCCTATCTTTCTACTAATCAATTTTCTAGGGATTAGGAAGAAGATGCATTTTTTGTGGGCATCCAGGTGTCCAATTATTTACATGATTATCCATCTTCAGTGCATACCTTCACGCCTGGTTGAATGGCATAAAAGATAGCACTAGATGGGAGGTAAGCCATCATTTTTTCCTACTTTCTTTTTCCTTTCTTTTTCTAGGTTTTGACCATCCTAAACCCGACCACTTTTCACTAAGGTGATCCCTTTTCCCTCCTAATGCATGAGGACATTACATATCATAAGCATGGGGGGGTGGGTGTTTTTAAAATTTTGACAATAGATTTAGGATTTTCAAAACCTAAAAACATGCATTTTTCTTTAGTCATTTTAATTTCCTGCATGCATATCCAAAAAAAAATAAAAATGTTGAAAACTTTTTGAGGAAAATTTTGAAATCGGGACTAAGGTTGAAAACTCACTTTTGGTACAAGGGGATTTAATCTTTAATAAACTAGGGATGAGGATATGAATCTAATCATTAAAATTTCAGGGTCTATCTTTAGATTAGATCAGATATCATTCTCTAAAATTCCACCTGAACTCATGATAGTTCAGGTGACTTGATCCTCTTTGGTAATAGGGAAAGTATCCGGCTTAGTTTCTGATTCAAAAACTTGCATCTCATGTAGAATTCTTGTGTCAAAATTCACACACAAGCCAACACCTAAAAACTATTAAAAATTGGAAAAATCCCTTGTTTGACCTTAGCAAAAGTCCAAAGTAGATCATTGGTTTGAGTTCCCACCGCCGAGAAGGAGAAAAATGCCTCCTTTGAGGATGTGATGTCAACATGTTACCGCCTCGATGCTTCTCCATATCTATATTTCATATCTTGAGACGGAGCGTTAAAGTGCTTCTTTGCAGCTCAAGTGTCTTGGACAGTGCTCTACCTATAGTGTCGGAGTAAGAGCTTGAGTTTGCTTGGAGTGCCTCTTTACACTGCATTGTGTTTTGGGGTTGTGAGCTCCTGGGTGGTGTCATGGACAATGCTATCTCGAAGTATTGGCACCAGAGCCCCCTCGAGGATTGGTGACGAGAATGATGATCCCAACACATTTGTTGTAAGACTAAGCTAAGAATAAGCATAGGGGAGAAAAAAAAAGTTCTAAATCAAAAACACACCCTTATAAATGTTGGTTTCTCATAAGCATAGATACAAGGGTTTAAAGTTTTTGCAAGTTGCAAATGAGATTCAAGAGCTAGAAAAATCCTAAAAACAAAAATTTTAAGTCATCTGAATTAACAAAGGGTTAATCTGTGAATTTTTTGGAGAATATATTAATCTCGTTTTGGTCTAATTTTTGGATCCAAAAACAAATCCCGATGTTTATCTTTAACAAATCCCATACCTCTTGTGTTCTGATCAACTAAGGCCCTGTAATCTCTTTCTCCTCAAAGTCGAAAAAATTAGATTACCCCAAAATTTCGTTTTGTGAAAACTAAAGTTTTGCTAAGAGACTAGCAAAAGATAAGCATGGGAGTGTGATAAACACCAGCTTATCATCGTTATTAAGCTTTAAAATAAACCTAGCTCTTAGGATTTTGCCCCGCAAACATACTTTTGGGTTGCATTTAGGCATAAACTAGGATAGGCATGCATTTTACTTTCTATTGTCATTTTGATATGTTTTTGTGAGTGTTAGGGATAGTTAGGAGTCAGATCCCCAGAACCCTAGCACTCAGGAAGGCAACTGGTGAAGGAGAAGCTCAAACCAGTTGGGACTCAGCTTGATCCAGCTTACCATAGCTAGATTCCAGCTCACTTGGACTAGGGTTACCTCATCCCAGCTCCATTCAACTCATCACAACTGAATGATAGCTCAAAAAGCTCATCTTAGCTCACCCTAGCTCAGGTCAGCCCAGATCCAACTCAACTTAGCTGAGTCTAGCTCATCTTAGCTCCCATTAGTTCATAAGGAACTCTAGCTAGCTCAGCTGAGTTGACTGGAGTTCACCTCAGCTTAGGACCAACTTGATCCAGCTCCACTCAACTCCAGCCAGTTGAAGATGACTTCATTTCATCTCAGGAAGCTCAAGTCCAACTCCCGGGGACTCAGCTTAGCTCAACTCAGTTGAGCTAAGCTACCTTAGTTGCCTCAACTAGTTTGATCCTCCCCGGGAGCACTAGACCTAGCTCACCTCAGCTCCTTGTGGTAAAAGCCAGCTTACTTTAGCTTGGCTTAGCAGCTAGCAAAGAACTAGCAAGCTAGGCCAGCTAAAGTAGCTCCATGCCACCCTCTTCAACAGCTGCTAGCTTCGGTTCAACTCCCGACTACCTCTGTTCAGCTCCTCTCCTCAAACCCTAGCTCCCATTGCCTCCTCCTCTACTCCATTACTAGCTAAGCTAGCTTAGCTTAGCTTAGCTAAGCTCTAGCACCTTGGGCCATCCATCACCCTAAAGTCCAACCTAACTACCTCTACCTCAGGCCCACCTAAGCTACACTTAAGCTCCACCTAGTCCACGCTAAGTTGGCTCCAACCTTAGCCATCTCTTCACCCCTCAACAATCACCAAAAGGCATCTCCAAGTTGGCACCAAAACCACCCTTAACCACCCATAAAAGTGGCGCCAACTCTCCTTTGATCTCATCTTTACACCTACCCCTTCCAAGCCCTATCCACCTTACACCTCACCTTCCTTCCAGAAGCCTTCAAGTTGGCGCCAACCCATGGCACCCTTCCATGGTTGGTGCCACTTTTAGGTGCCCTTTGGCCACCATAACCACCACCCATCATGCCCTTTAGGTGGCGCCAAATATCCCCCTCCATTGGATCATGATAACCACCCCTAACCACCTTATAAGTCCATCCTAACCCTACATGTGTCCACGCCAACCCCTTCCCTCCTAAACCTTATATATACCCCCATTAACTACCACTTAATCCCATCCTCCATTTAGTCTAATTCTACCTTACATCCACCATAGCCAACGGCCAAGGAGAAGGAAGAAAGAAGAAGATTAAGGGGGCACATCACCCGCCCCCTTGGTGCCTTCTCATTCCTTCACCTTGTGCCAAGCCAAGGAGGAGGAGAAATTCTTCATCAAGGAGGACGGCCAGGAAAGGGAGCACTTAGGGTGGATGTCCACCCTTGAGGAGAGGTTTAGGGCATGCCCCCCTAGGGCTTGCCTTGAAGGACACCATTCTGGCAGAGCTGTAGATGGAAGGAGTTGGAGATCTTCTTTTCAAGTCCGAGAGCTAACATGCACTTTTCACTCCCTCTCCCTACTTACTCTAGGCCTCCATGTGCCTAGAGTGAGCTTAGGGAGAGGAATTAATTGTCACCTAGGTGTTAGTCTTTTCTACTAGCAAAATTCAAGTGTTCCCGTTATTCAAAAATCAAAAAAATTATATATTTAAAAGATCAGAAAGAAAGTTGATTTCTATTTTCCAAGCAAGGGATTCGATTTGCAAACGATTTGGCCTCCTTGGATCACTCTAGATACTTCCCTATCTAGGTTTAAAAATTTAAAAGCATTTGCGATTTCGTGTGTTACAACGATTTTAAGCTCTAATTACAAATCACGCATATTTTCACAACATAGCTCCACCTCCATTCACCTCCACCTCCACGACCCCATCACCATGGCCACTCCGCCTCCACACCAACTCAAGATCACCCTCTTTTACCCTCTCCAACGGCTAGCCTAAGCACCATTGGCCACCCCTCCTTCTCCCTACCACCTCAACCTCAAAGGCCATTGGAGACCACCTCCGATGCCCTTCTTTCTGCTAGATAAGCAATAGTTCTTCAAAACTTTTCTTTGCTTTATTTTTTTCTTAGTAGTTTAGCTCTCTCTCCCCCCTTAATGATGCATGTGTAATCTTCCTATAGATCCACACATGCACTCATTTTCTGCTAGATAGTTTTATGATTTAGGCTTTCCTGTACAAGCTTTCCTCAAGCTTCGCTTTGTAGCAAGCATTCTGGACTCAATGAAAATCATCCTTTTATATGTGTGTGTGTGTGTTGAAAAATTACCATGAGCTTCCTTAGCATATTTTCTTGTGATTAAAGTTGCCTGTTTTAATTTCTGCATCTTTAGTAACAACAATCATGCATAAATACCTTAAAATTATTATAAATCGACATGCATTTTTAAGCAAGTAGAGAGATAGATCAGAATCAGATTTCGCATTTCCAAAATTTCTCCTTGAGTTCGATCGGGACTCACCGTCTCATTATTACAAATATTTTTGTTTTGATCGGATTTCGCACTATACTACGACATAACGATGATTTTCATATTCAAAAATGCGAAAATCCTATCGAACAGTGTGAAAATTATTCACGTGGGAATTGAAATCCTTTAGTGACATTTCATAACAGTCGCGGTATTGTCACATACTATCGTTAAATACCTTAACTTGGCGCGAAAGTGGGATGGTGGGAAAATATTGGGATTCGGTGATGATTAATAACCATCACCAAATCTCACTTCTAATGTAGTAATTTATTAATTGGTAGGAGAGTTGGGAAGGCAAAATTAGATATTAGGCGATGGTTATATAATGGTCATGGTAACCGTTGGTGACAGTTTTGATTAAAACCATTGCTACATGTATGTTTTTTTTAAAATGATTATCAATTAGGGTTTATATCTATACCTATCAACCAATTATAATAGTAAATCACACCATAATAAAAATTCAAATGTAAATCAACAATAAAAGTGGAAATCATTTGTATATAAAAAGAGTTCAACTATTACAAAACATATATATGATATATACACTACGCTGGGGCACCTATGCCACCAGCACCTGGTCCCCTATCATCGTCATCTCGTCGTGGAGGTTCATGAAACGTTGAATGGTCTGGTCTAGATTCTCGAAGGAAAGCCATCATCTTTCTCAACTGCTAGCTCTGCCACTCCAATAACTCGTCCTATCACTCCATCCTGTCAGTGGCTGCTTGCAGCCGTGAGGTCATATCCTTTAATCTCTTCTCCCTTTCCACCTCTCAATGTTCCATTATATCCATCTTCTTATTCAGATTCTCCACTTGGGATGTCGATGACGCCGATCCTTTCCTTCCATACCAGGAAGATATAGTTCCACTTGGGATTTTTCCCAAATCCTGTATTGAAAAGAGGATATGTAATAACAGAATTATAAACATGGAATACAAAAAAAAAAATTGTGGCACGCCTTACATTCATTCTCACATGTAATAATAATGCAATGCAATATGAATGTAATCAATTAAAAGAAGAAACATCTTTTTTGTTTGGAAGAGTTTGGTTCTTTTTCATTTGCAAGAGTTTGGTTCTAATACTAGATTCGTTTGGTATGTTGATTGTCTTGACAAATGCAATCTATTCAAGTGAGCTTAGGTGAAGACATTGTTTGATGCTAGAAAGCATAATGTATCTACATATAGTTTATCTGAAGCTCGCTTGAATAGGTTGCATTTGTCAAGACAATCGACATACCAAATGAATCTAGCATTAGAGATGCGATGTGGAGTACCTTTGTTGCTAAATGTTATGGAGGTGCTTATTATGCATCAAATCCTCAACGTATTAGTGCTTTCCATTCCCTCATTTTCTTTATCTCTTAAGAAATATTATTATAGAGTTGGATGTTTATGAAAAATATAGGGGTGCATTTTGTTGTGCTTGTGAAAAATGGGGATGTACTAGGAAATAATGAAATAATGCTTGAAATAAAAGCTTTTTAAAATGAACATTATACCTTATATGTTGTTGTCTACTCTCCGACTACTTCTTGTCCTTCTTCTGGAATTTATTAATAAGCTTCAAATTCAAAATCAATATCAATATCCTTTTTTGCATCAAAGTATTCATGTAGCACAGTTCTGATAGATATTATGCATCCAGTCCTGTTATTATCAGGGACATAAAAACTTGTGACACTTGACATGAATGGTTTTGCTGCCTAAAGAATACGGTGGCTCTTATTTAAACTTAAGAAATTGTGTTTAACATATTTCTTGAAACCAATGCCATTCTTAAAAACATCGAAGCAATCACACTTAAAAAGGACCACCCTGCGATCTCATCTGAAGCTCATATCCACAATCATAATGATTTGGTTATAGTAGTCATCACAACCAGTCGTTAGATCGCAACTGACACCGACTCCAGCATGTTGCGTTGTCTTCTCATCATCAATTGATCTTATCTTGAATCTGAAGTAATTTATTTTATATCTAGAATGATAATGTCCATAACTCAACAAAATCTTAGTAACAACATCAAAATCTTCAATCTACCTAGGGTTGTTTTCTTTCATCTATTTTACACACTCAAACCAATTAAGGAAGTCCAAGTCTCAAACAGATGGATGTGAAGACCGTTTGAATTCCATATAGAATGGATCAACTTTAAGAATCTACTTTAAAGTGTATAAGTGCACTAACTTTCAATCCATTTCTGAAATCGATTTATACTCTGTCTGCAGGATTGACCTTCCCTTTGTATCAAAAATGGAGAGAGAATCTTCATCATTTTCATTGTATCCTTCATCAAAATTTCTCTCAAGTCAATTAAATCCATTATCTGCATCATCCATATACATTGCACAAAAGTTTATGCATTCCTCCATAAGATATCCTTTGACAATTGATCCTTCAGGTTTCGCCTTATCTAAGAGATAATCTTTTAATTTTTTCAAGAGTTGTTCAACTAGATACATCCATCTGTACTGTACAGGTCCCCCAACTCTTGCTTCATTTGCAAGAAGTATCGTAGAATGTACCCTAACGTCAAAGAAGGATGGAGGAAATATTTGTTCCATCTTGCATAGTGTGATAACAATTTGTTTGTTCCAATAATCTATGAGTTCATGGTACAAACTCTTCGAACATACGACTTTAAAGAAATGGCTCATCTCTGTGAATGTATCGACCACTGGATTAAGCAGAACTCCACGAATAGCAAGTGGAAACACTATCTGCATATAAACATGAGAATAATGACTTGTTAACCCACTGATTTTTTTTTAACTTCATTCACACAGTGGGAAAGCTGTGACGAATACCCTTCAGGAACCCCTCTTCCCTTTAAGAAGGAGAATAGTCTCTCTCTGATCTTGATTTAGACTATACATAGCTGATGGGAAATCCTCTCCCTTGGTAACATGCAATTTAGGACGAATACCCAATCTCTTCATGTCATGTCTCATTCTTAACATGTCTTTTGGGTTATCTGTTAAGTTTGACACGTCTAAGATGTTGTCCATGACATTCTTCTCAATATGCATTACATCAAGGTTGTGACGAATTGTAAGATCTTTCTAATAGGGGAGCTCCATGAAGAAGATGCTCTTCTTTTTGAAACCTGAATCCTTTAAAGCTGTAAGGTGCTTCTTAAATGTACAACGTAATCAAATGTTCCCAAGTTTTTGTAACTTCTCCATTACTTCAAATCTTGACAACCTGATGGAATCTGTTCTTAACAAATTTCTCGGATTGCTGCTCAAATATCGATAGGTTTTACCGCCAAATCTTTCCTTGAACGGTGATGTCCACCATTAGTGCTCAATAGGAAGAAATCTGTGGTGTCCTAAGTAACAAAATTTGTTACTTTTAGGCAAATGCAAATGATGCGTATCCTCCATGCAAATCAGACATGGTAACTTCCCTTTCATACTCCATCCTGACAAGTTTGCATATGCTGGAAAGTCATTTATGGTCCATAACAGTGTTGCGTACATCTTAACAAATTCTTTCTTATGTGCATCATAACATTGAACTCTGTCATACCACAATTGTTTCAATTCATCTACCAGTGGCTGTAAATGCACATCAATCGCATTTCTCGATTACTTTGGACTTGGGATGAGAAGTGTCATCATCATAAATAAGGATCTCATACAAAGCCAGGTAGGTAAGTTACAGGTAACCAACACGATTGGCCAAATGGAATATGATGGGTACATGTTCTTGAAAGGATTAAATTCGTCGCTTGGAAGTCCCAACTGAACATTATGTGAATCCCCGGTAAAGGAAAAATGTGTGCTGTCAAATTTTTTCCACTCTTTATAATCTCCTGGATGACGGATATGCCCATTCGCGACCTGTTGTTTGCATGTCATGTTATCCATGTTGCTTTTTTAATCAACACAAATAGTCGCTAGAGCCTTGGAATCAACGGAATGTATCGAAGAACCTTTTTTTCTTGTTTCTTATCTCCTTTATATCTTTCCCCGCCACAATCCAGGCAGGAACTCAACCCTACGTAGACACAGTCATCAGACATGCATGAATCTTCTCGCAATTCAAACCTAGCCCATGAATCTACTTCTTTGATTCATACCATGACTTAGGAAAACCACTGGGAGTATTGAACAATTGTCGTATGAATGCAAGTACCTCTAACAATAATTTCGTTGTAGCTCTATTCATTACTTTCATCTGAAATAACTTCAACAGGAACGATAACCTAGTCATGGAACTAATTCCAGGTGCAATTGTTTCTTTTGCTGCCTTCATTACTTCATAAAACTAATTACAACCTCTCAATGTTTCTTCTTCATTTCTAATCACAGCATCATCCTCTCTCATCTCATTAAGAATCTCATCAATTTGATTCCCTTCGACATCATCATCGGAGTCATCAGCTTCCATTGCATTCCATGAGACCTTCTTAGTTGGTTCCTTTCCATGAGTTGTCCACTTCACGTAATGCTGCCACCAACCATTGTAGATCACTTGCTCAAACACAGTGTTTCTATCCTGAATGAATCCATTCAAACACAGCTCGGGCGTAAAATCACGTTTTATGATATTTTTGTCGTAGTATAATGTGAAAATACGTTGAAGCAAATAAAATGTAACAAGATGGTGAGTCCCGGTTGTTGTCACACTTTCATCGTAGTTTAAGAAATGCATCGTAAAATAGTCAACAAAAGCGATACAACATTTAAATTTGTAAGTGCTC
This sequence comes from Thalassia testudinum, assembly GCA_037157565.1. NCBI lineage: Eukaryota > Viridiplantae > Streptophyta > Magnoliopsida > Alismatales > Hydrocharitaceae > Thalassia > Thalassia testudinum. Next base: position 3,627,503 of record JAZHRO010000062.1, on the reverse strand, counting down.
GAAAATAAGAATGAGTCTGAGGTCGTTCGTAGGGAGCAATTTGAGCAAGTCAATTCACTAATCACAATATCAAGAATAATATGCAATTAAAATCAAAATGATAATCAATAGATATATCAAAAGAGTATCTTAAAATGTCCGATATCAGAGTGCAAAAAGAACGGGCTAAAAAATGGTGGTTTGAACCACCAAATTTAACCCTACAATTAAGCTATAAATATCTCAAATAATTCAACAGTAATCTTAATCAAATATCACAAAGTAAATGTATCCACAGTAACACCAGATCAGAACCAACACAAGGCCTTAGACGACAAGTATAAGGCTCAGATGCCTTAACTCAAGAGCTCCGAAGAACCAAAGCACCAGTAGAACGGATGCACAAGGGAAACCTCTCAAGTACAAGGCACAAAAGGCAAGCAGAATGGCTAAGTACTAAGTGAGGGGGGGGGCATGAATCCTGAGGCCACAGTGCAAAACCCTCCCCCTTCCTCCTGAAATTTCTCTCTCTCAAAACCAAGTCAGACCTGGGTAACCAAATCCGGCCCATACTTGTGAGCGTAATCGCAGGTGAGGGTGTGTGTAGCATGTGTGAGCGCGTGTGTTGGGGCATGGAAGGGGACCTCACCCTATGCGTTCGAAGGCAAAGAGCCTTCTCACTAAAATCCTCTTATGTGTGGTTCTAGTGTTTGCAATCCACGATGTGGGACTAAAATGTCCCACTTTCCTTTCAGCTACATCTGGTATCTTGCTTCACAATCAAGCTGCTATAGCTACGTGCTATGCTTGATCGAGGCTGCATCTCCCCTCAGGAGATGAATCCGCATTAGGTGAAGGCAGCAGCAGGTCGAGTAGTAGTCGGAGGGTAGTGGATGGCATCGAGGAAGATGGTGGCGATCATCTGGAGAGAGGCCTAAAATAAGAGAAAGGACTTATAGTCCTATTAGATATGCTTAGGAGCTTCATCGTACGAAGATGAGCGTGGTGGTGGTGGTTGGAGGGTGTGCGAGGTTGTAGAGTGCCTGTCGTGGTCGGAGAAGATGACCAGGAGTGGTGGTGTTCGATGAGGTGTAGGAGAGATCAAAGCTCCAAATTTCTTTGGGGATTTTAATCAATGCAGTGAAGTAGAGCTTTGGATCAGGTAGCAGGTGATTTGGTGGAGTGGAGCAGTGGTGCGAACTTGCTGGAGTTCATGCTGGCATTGGGGAAGATGACGTAGGGGATGCGTGTGTGGTGATCGAACCTAAGTCCTAATCAAGTAGAGGTGAAGTAGAGAGGGATAGAGAGGGTTTGAGGGGATGTAGGAGGAGAGATGAGGGCTGAGTCGTCCGACATTGGTTAGCTGGAGTTGAAGAAGACGAGTGCCTCTGGTGATGCGAAGCAGCGACTACAAAGAGGGGAAGAGCTCATGCTTTGTCCAGCGAGGAGCAGAAGACAGAGAGGGAGATAGTGAGCCTCCCAATTTGGTCATTGGGAGGTCGGAGGAGAAAGGTCTAGGAGAGTCACCAAAGTTGAGGTCGAGGCAGCCGGAGGAGAGAAGGATGAGGTGTTTCTTGGCTTAAACTTGGCTAAGGAGGATGGCCCGGGCATCAGGGCTCTTTATAGAGCTCTAAAATGAGCTTAGAAGCAAGGAAATAGCCCACGATTTCAGAAGAAATATCTCCTAAAATCTTGAGCTTCGCCTAAGCTCAAGGGATCTTCATGGGGTTTCTAAGTTGGCCCGATCAATCGGAGAGGTTCTTGCAATCAATCCCTCCAATTTTGGAGGGATATAGCTTTGATTTGAGAGAGGAATCCTCCCTTGAATCTTGCTGCAAAGCTTTGGTTCACACTCATGGAGGTAGGGACCTAAGTGAAGAAAATGATGAGAAGTTAGGGACCAAAATTTAATAAACTTGAAACCTTAGGAGCTAAATATAAGAAATAGAGTTTTAAAGGGCTAAAATGCAAACTAAGTCAAGATGGACTCTGATTGGGCCCAAATTTTGGTTCTAACCTAATTTGGACCCAAGAAATCTAATGGTGAACTTGAATTTGAGTTTTGACCATGTTAGACTAGGCGATTTTCACAAAAGCCCAAATGAGGGTAAAATCCCATCTGAAACTCTATTTTAGGTCAAAATGGGTTCAGGTAGTCAAACCAAATGTACCAAACCTCTTAGAATATTTTTCTATGAATTTTAGGAGCTTTAGATTAATTTTATCCTGATCATAACCTCTTTAATTTAAGTAGGTTGATAATTAGGGTTTTGGTACTATTTTCTCCCTCGAAATGCATGAAACCCTGTTTCTGTCAGTTTTTACCCACCTTTTAGACTTTTGTACTCAATTGACCTTCAGTTAACCCTTGAGTGACCCTGTGGTTAATCTGTGTTTGTGATGTGATGTTAAAATTATAGAATTAACCCTGATTCCCTATTTCCTTCTCAAATTAGAATGATATAGAGTTGTGGCCCTCAAATGATTAGATAGGAGCTTTTAACAATCAAACTTGACTAGCTGTGGCTAGTTAAGGCATATGATGGTGTTACCATCACTAGTCGAACTTAGGGAGGCAGTAAAATGACTTGATTTTAATACTAATCATGATAAATATAAAGCAACTCAACTTTAAATTAGATGATAATTAGGCAATTGTTTCATCGAATTTCAATTAGAACTTAACTAGAACTAAATAACTAGAACATGCTTTACTAGAACTAGAATTACTAAAAATAACTATCTAATCTACTAGAACAAGGGCACCAAGGGTGGTCCTTGGTGGCCTTTGGAGAGGCATGGAGTAGCAGCAGTAGTGCCCCAAGGGTGGTCTTGGTGGATCTCTTGGAGGAAGAGGGAGCAGGAGAATCTTGGAGATGTTTGGCGCATGAGATGGAGGGAGAGATGTCTTTCAAATGGGTGGTATGGGGTCCCTTTTGTAGCTAAAGTAAGGGGCAAACCAGTCTTTTAGAGGCCCCCAATCCATGCTAACAAGTTGGAGCAACCAGAGCTGTTGATCTAAAGATCTACGACTCATATCACATCCAAGATGCGCGCCTGTGTTCCTCCATCGTGCCTTCAACGCACCTACAATTTTGATGTTACCACGTGGTGCTCTTAACGCCACCTGATTACGATCGCGCTGTTGAGACCCTGCACCTCGCCACCACCTCTGTTGAAATCGCGCGCTAAGTGCACATTCAAATCTATCCGTTCAATCTTGATGATCAGCAGTCCTGATCACATGCTCTCCACCACCTCATTGCACCCGCATTCATCCGCGCGTGTCGATCCAACACACCTCTGCACGCTAAGCGTCACCTCCAACGCAATGCGATCCGAATCTAACGCTGCAATTTTACACACTCGCGTGGAGCACGAATTCGCCCCCTTCGTGCGTTTCGATGGGCATGTGGCACTCGCCTTAAGGCGCTTGACCAACGTGCTATACTCATGTTTGTGTCATACTTTTATTTTAGCCCAGGTGCGTCCTCAACCGTTGGATGAAGATCCAACAACTGAGATGAAGCCTTCTCTCGATGAAGCGTGCTGAGCGGTGACATGGCTCGTTCCTGGCCATTAGATGAAGATCCAACAGCCCTCGTTGTATATGAGAACTCTTTTAGAGGATGAAGGCACGGTGGAGGGCCATTGGGATGGTGCCACATGGCACCATCGTGACCGTTCGTTTTCTCACTTTTGTAGATGGCGTTGTAGGGCTCCGATCAAGGCGATTTTCATGTCATTGGACTGCAATCATTGATCCGAATCCATCCATGTAGTCGAATTTGGCATCTAAGGTTTGGATTTGCTTCACCTTGCTTCATGGCCTTTGCTCTTCCACATACTTCATAAGATGCTATGGAAGTTTGATCAAGACGATCTCGAAAGTGTTGGACTCTGGTCATTGTCCTGAACAGATCCATATAGTCGGATTTATCATCCGCAGCCCCGAATTACCTACAATATTATTGTCTATCAATTATAACATAAAATAACATTATTATTTACAAAACTAACAAATCAACAATGATGCCAAATATGCTGCTCATGCATGCATTATTCCTAAGTTAAGCTAAGATCTAACTTAATTTAGGTAGATTAAGTCCTATGATTGTTGTGTAATCAAACACTTCCTACACGGACAAAATATCTTCTCTAGATGTTCTTGTCTATATTGTTTCTTATCCACATGGAAGGCCCAATCTAAGAATGAAAGGACTCCACTCTTATATTAAGTGTAATCCAAGGTCCTCAAACCAATCCAAGACTTGTCCATGGTAACCTACAATTTACAGTAAACCATAGGAAATTTAGAAATGAATGTAGGGATGATGTGTGTATTTTAATGAAGGTTTTCACTTGATAGCCCATCTTTGAAGATTCGATCACAACGTTACTTGTTACATGTAACCGGTGTCTGGAGAAATTTCGGCAACATCTTCTCTCACTTCTCCAGTATACCCCTCAAGACTAACCTTAACTACATTCCCAATAACTCCCATTTAAGGGTGATTTAGAAATGTAGATAAGATCAGTTGGTATACTAGAGAAGAGTTAGAAGATACTATCGAAATCCCTCCAGACATCGGTTCCATGTAACAAGTAACCCTAAGTTGTGATCAAATCTTCAAGAACCCTCTTTAGCCCAGTACTTCACTGAACTAAAAACGATCGACACTTATGGCATGCTATAAAGACAAAACATCGTGTATGTAAGTGAGGTATACACATACTCTGCATTGTCCTTATAACAAGATCATAAATCTCGATGGGTCAGTATTTTGACACAATTTGATTAAAAACTTTTATGCTAGGGGTTAAAACACCTAGCGTTTGGTCTCATGTGCATCTAAATTTGTGCAAGTGTGTGTATCTAGAAATTACAATAAATTCCCAACCATCATATATTGAACATTAATGAATTTTAAAAAATTTTCAACAGAGTTTCCCCTTAAATATTCAATTTTTTCCCATAAACCTGCATTTCAAAATATCATACCACACAAACTTATAAAAGTGGGCACACCCCACATAAAATTTGTAATAAACAAAATTATTAAATGTAATAAAAAATCATATATGTAGTCACACCTCACATTTAATACAGTCCTAAAATTACATTCAGAAGACATAAAAGTGGGACACCCCACATCAAGTCAACAAAATATAATATATGGGCACACCGTACATCTAACATTATCCTAAAATGGTAGAAAAATAAATAAGAAAGCTTTCAATTATACCTCAAAAGCCTCCGAGAGTGAATATCGCAAACAACCTATAATTTCAAAAACACAAAATACATTAAATAACTAACTATTATGTTATTAATAACTTAAAGAATTAATTTAATAAACCAAGAAAAAATGAGTTAAGTTTTTACATGTTTCTTTAGATTTGTTAGTCACTCAACTAAACCCTAACTCTTAAACCCTAATTAAATCATAAATAAATCTAACACTTCATTGGATCTCATCTAGCAACCTAAATTTCACTATCTTATAATAGCACGTATCGATGCTAGTGAAAAGAGTAGTCTAAAGTACCACAAATGTTTAAATTTGTGCTTGGTTAAGGAGAAAGATTGTGCTTCCACATTTAAGTAGGCTATGCATAGATCTAAATCTGATTCTATTTATTTTTATTTGAACTATTTTACCAGGTCAATTCTAGTTTTGTTGTTCTTATATTCATAGGCTTTGTTTCATTCCATTACCAAGTTCTAGTTTCATTCTAGTTGCTAAACTTCTTGCTAGTCAATTAGACCAACAAATGTAGCAAGCCTAGATTGCTCTAGTTGATTAATGATAAAGTGGTGATAAGTTAAGAATGATAATAAGTGGTAATAATTTGCTTACAAATGACAAAAAGTGCCTTAGCATCAAGGAGCATCATCATAAAGAATGATAATATCCTCTCTTTGTTTACTTTTAACCATCATCAAGGAGCATGCACCACATGCAAATTGTAACGAGTTAACCTAATCTAATAGGCAAACTCAATTAAAAATGACATTTAATTAACATGATTCTAGCTGTCATGATTAAACACACAACTTGCAAATCACATAAGAATTAACATGTAAATAAAATGAATAAGTTATCACGTAATCTAATTAATTATTTATAGGAATGTAAACACATTAAATTAACATTTAATGTATACATTTAATTCAATTCCTCATGTATTTAATTTAAAAAATAGTAAACTATAATTAAAAAAAAATGAGGAGCAAGGGGTTTGGGATGTGGCTTGGGGGGTTGGAGGGAAGGGAGTGGAGGAGGGGGATGGTGGTTGGGCGATCGAGGAGGAGGTAGGGGAGGGGATCAGTGGTGGTGGATGGAGGAGGCAGCAAGGGACAAACGGTGGAGGAGGGGGAGAGGGTAGGGGCGTCGGCTAGAGGAGGGGGAGGAGGGGTTTGGCTGATGGAGAGGAAGGGGAGATCGATGGCTGGAGGAGGGGGCGAAGGGGGAGGAGAGGGCGGAGGAGGAAGGTGGATAGGAGGAGGAGGTTGATACCTCGAGGGGAGGGCCGACGAGCGGAGGAGGTTGGTGACAAGTCAGTCGCGGCACACAGGCAGAGGAGGAGATCGAGGGTTGAGGAAGAAGAGAGGAGTGGCAGCTATCGAGCAAAAGGTGCCCTAATACACTAACATTGCCAATAATTTTTTACAAAACATCACAGGTTTAATAAAAAAAATATTCCTCATGCACTAAAACAAAAATCCGAGATACTATTGACAACGATTTTTAAATTACCATTGCCGAATCTGTTAAAAATTTATTTCATGCTCTAAAAGTAAAATCCAAGACACTTTTAGCAATGGTAACTTAATACCCATTCTCATAAGTATTCGACAACGTTTTTGAAATTGTCATCGAATACTTGAAATGTTCCTACCTTTGCCATGCAAGGGGGTGGATTGACCAAGCTTTAGACAACTGTTACAAAAATAATCGTTGCTGAATACATACATTAGCAACGATTTTAAAATCATCACAAAGAAAGCATCGCAAAACGTGCCTTTTGTAGTAGTGATAGAAGTTTCTAATGTAACAATAGAAAGCATAAAATGTTTAAAAAAGCTTTCCAGTAGATCTAGCCAGAATAATATAATGTGCAACATAGAGAGAAATATATCATCATCAACTAAATGTAGCTAAGAATGCATCTAAGTCTGTCTGAAACTCTACGTCTAACTCCATATCCATGGGATCCATTGCTATTGATCCAGAGGGTCCAGAAGAGGAGGAAGCCCATGGTTGACCAAGATGAAGTCGTCTCTACACATAAGTGATTGTAGGCTCCGATGCTAGCTATCATGGTAGAGTGACATGCTGATCTACTAGAGGCTCCATAGGAGGTGGAGAAGGTGCTGCTACTGAGCGTTTGTGATGATGGGGAGGGTGTTGGTCTCTATACTGTAGTGCATGGAGAGACTCACTAATGAGATGTAGAAATCACCACTGACCATTCAGGTAGTTGGTTACCTGAGTGCAATGCTCCATCATCACTGCAGAGGTCCCTCTCTGCCTAAACATCAGAAGGGAAATGCCATCTATCACATCCTGAATATCCACAAAGTCACGGTGCGTGAATTGTTTGTCCAAAAGACTCCACTCGTGGTTGTAGAATGAGGGAGTGGGTCGAATAGGAGCTGGGAAAAGTTGAGAGAAGTGCTCATAAGGAGGAGCTATCGAAGGAATTGCAAAAGAAGAGGGTCTACGCTGAGAAGAGCCAGGATAAGAAGAAGGTTCTACCTCTTGAGATGGCTGAGACTCAGATGTCTTGCCATGTGCTCCTTGTGCCTGCTCCATCTTGGTATATGTGAGATTATCAAAGATAGAGACTCTAGTGATGACCTATTTATGGTTAAAATCCATTGGGACATTGAAGTGGAGGAAAATGTGAGAGAGAAGAGTCCCAAACTAGAATGAACTACTCGACTTTTTGTCCATCAAATAAAGAATCAAGTGGTTCCAACTGAACTACTTGTTCTTGAAAAAATTAGTACTAATTTTGTGATATTTGATCGATCGGAATAGACAATTGATCGATCAACGATGTTTTATGGAGAAAAATTAGTGAGACAATGGAGGATAAAAATCTATGATAAGCTCACATAATCTCAAAATAGAACATGCACTGGGTACTAGGAAGGAAAAACCTATAAGATTAACAACCCATCATGCTAATTATCTTTCATCACATTTAGAAGGAAAAACTTTGATAGAGAAAAAAGAGGTTGTAGAGATTACCAAGATCGATCAAGTTGATTTAATATGATTGACACTGACTGTTGAGGAGCCGATGATGATGGCATCGAGGAGGAGGCAATGGTTGTCATGGAGGAGGAGATGGTCGACGAGGAGGAGGAATCATTAAGGAGAAAGGAGAAGGGAGAAAGGGGGGTGTGGTCAGGTGGTTGGCATGAAGAGAGGCTGCACAAGGTGGTGGCATCGGCAGTGGTCGATGGATGACAACGTAGGGAGGAGGGTGGTCTGCATAGTGGTTGATGGGAGGGGGGAGGTAGGGGGTTGGTCGATCAAATGTGGGGTAGGCCTTGTGAATGGTGGGGTAGGGTATGTTTTTGGTGGTAAAAATGTTGTAAGAATAATGATGGTAAAATCATAACTTTTTATAGTTTTGTAGTGGTTTAATGTGGTAAATGGTTAAAAGGAAATCGTGAACATGATTGAAAAGATTTTAGTAAATGTGATCAAGAAAAATGGTTGATTGGAACAAGATTTGCGAAACATTGATTTCACCTAGAAATGGTCGATCAAAAACTATATATATATGTTTTCATGACGAGGTTCCCTCTTGCAAGGTAGTCCCCGAGAGACCGCAAGCACCCCAACTCCATGGTCTACAGGTAAATTCAATGTTGGCAAGACTCAAATCGGCGACCCCATTCTCCCAATAGTGGTATAAGGGCCTTACCAGCTGAGCCACCTGCTGCGGGCCAAAAATTATTTTTGATTGATCAGAGTTTAAGTTGATCAATAAACATTTACATTTGATCAATAAGAGGATTTTCATTTTGGAGGGAATTTTCCCACCCAGACAATTGATTGATCAAAATCGTTGATTGGTCTATCAATCCATTTGGATTTTGGAGGGAATTTTCTTGCCCAGAATTTGATCAGTCGTCACATGTTTTTGATTGATCAAATTGAAGTTTTTGGTTGATCAAATATTGAAAAATAAAAAGTTTTAAGATTTGTCACTACAATCTTGAAATCCCTAATTCACGACGAATTAAAACAAATCTATCTTAGCTCGAAGTTTTGTAAAAATATCAGCTAACTATTTTCTAGTTTGAATAAATTCTAAGGAACTTTCATTTTAAGTACAAAATCTCTCAGAAAGTGATGTCGAACATCTATGTGTTTTGTTCTAAAATTTTGTATAGGGTTTTTTGAAAGATTTATGGCACTAGTGCTATGAGGAAGTATTCTATTATTTTTGTAGGTTAGGCCTAAATCTTTTAAAGTTTGTTTCATCCACAAAAGTTGTGAACATACTAGAGAGATAGCAATAATTTCAACTTTTGTTGTGGATAAAGAGACAATTTTGTTTCCTAGAGAACCAAGAGACTAGCGAACTTCCGAGGAACTGACACGTTCCACTGATACTCTTGCGATCTATTTGACTTCCTATGTAGTTAGCATCACAATATGAGTATAAGTCAAGCATGGCTGACTTAAGATAAAATAGTCCTAGATAAACAGTTTGAACTATCTAAATATCCTTTTTATTGTGTTCAGGTGTGATTCTTTAAGGTTTACTTGAAATGGTGTACACAGACAGGTGCCAAATAAAATATTTGGTCTACTTGCAATTAAGTATAGTAAGGAGCCTATTATGCTTTTAGAGAACTTTTGATCTACAGACTTACCTGATTCATCTGTCTTAAGTTGTGTTGTTGTGGCCATGGTGTTTAATGTTCTGAATCGGGTCTTAAAAATGATACATTGTAGTATACCCGATAAAGCGCGAAAATAAATAAAATTTATACTTGAATAGAAATCCGAGGTCGAACACAGGGAGCAAGTAGCAAATCAATCTCAAGATCACAATTTTAAGTAAAAGATATAAACAATTGCAATCAGAATTGATTCAACAATGATATATCAATAATTTCAAGTAACAATATGCAAAAATGATGGGTTAAAATGGTGATTTAAATCACTAATTAACCCCTTTAATTAAGCTCAAGTATCTCAAATAAATGAACAGTGAATCCAACCAACTATTCCATGTCAACTATCTCAATAATGCAACAGTGATTTAGAACCAGTAGTAGAGGCAAAGGCCTCCCTTTTCTCCCTCAAGCCTCAAGGGAGAGGCACAGGCACAACATAGCACAACAACACAGAGGCGAAGGCCTCTTAATTTTTCTAAGTGTAGAGAGCAGCAGAGGGCAAAACCCCCCTCCTCTCTCTTTCTTTCTCTCTCAGAATCAGGCGAACCAAACCGAACCTGGGTATCTGGGTAATCAGACCAAGGCCCAGACCCACGTGGCATGAGCACTGGCGAGGGTGTGCATATGCGCGTGTGTGAGCAAGGACCTCACCCCCTGTGTGTGCTGAGGCAACGAGCTGTAGGCACAGAAATAATTTATGGGCTGCGGGTGCATCTGTGCTCCACAATGTGGGATTATCCCACCCACCTTCGTCTCAACGCAGCAGCAAATGAAGAAGCCTCAAATTGAGGTAGAAGATGATGCTGGAAACCGCAATTGGGTGCCTGGAAGACACCTGGGAATCGTCTGCGCCTTCAGGAGATGCTTGCGGGGAAGAACGTGGTCGGAGGATTGCGAACGAAGTCAGAGGAGTCAAGGCGACGACGAAAGTTCGGTTAAGCACCTAAAATAGAAAATACGATCTTTAGACCTTGTCAAAGCAGCTCAAAAGGTCCGCCGGAGCACGGCTAATGTAATGGTGGTGGTGGCGTGGAGTGAAAGTGCCTATGGTGGTCTGACGACCTTGGGAAGTTGGTGCATAGGTGGTGGTTTTCGGTGGCACTGAGAAGAGGCTAATAGCCTCAATAACCAGAGGACTTTTGCTCTCTGGAATATAGCGGTGCTAATGGGTGCGGAGCAGTGGCGCGATGGGAAGGCTTCACCAGAGCATTGCCAGAGCGGATGAAGACGATGGTGTGGCGGGTGATAGCGTGGTTGATTTGAAGTCAGGTAAGGAAGAAATGATGTCGGGGAGTAGAGGAGAAGGTAGAGGGGCTTAGGAATGAGGAAGAACGTTGGAGAGCTTCGGTTGTGGCTTGACCAGAGCCGGAGAAGGAGATGAAGACAACGAGGTGGCGACGGCGAATGAGGCAAAGGAACGCCCTCCCTTTGATCGGAGAGGTGCGTGAGGAAGAGGGGAAGGCAGTGGCACCTCCAATTTGATGGTTGGAGGTGCAGAGGAGCAGGATGGAGGGTGTCGCCGGAGCAAAGATGTTTGGTGGCCTGAGAGGGTAGATTAGGGTGATTTGGCTCACCAAAACTTGCTAAGGAATTCGGCCTTGTGACCTGGGTCTTTAAATAGGGCTTAGAAGGACATTCCAAGCTTGGAAACCAAGCTTAGAAGCACGTGGTGCTTGCACGACAAGGAGACCTGAATCTTTGAAAGCTTCTCATTAGGTTTTGAGTAGGATTCAGAGCCTAATGCGTGGCTCAAATGGAAGAGGATTTCATCAGAGATCTCACTTTCTAATTTGGGAAAGATTCATCAAGAAATCAGAGAGAAATCTCTGATTGAAGGTCACTGGAGTAGGAGTTCCTCCGCGGTAATGGTGGAGGGACCAATTTGTAAAGAATGATGACAAATTTGGGGGCAATTTGTAATTATTTCAAAAGTTAAGGGCATAAATGTGAGAGAAAAAAGTTAAACAGGACTGAAATGTAAACTAGGTCAAGGTGATATCTAATTGGGACCAAATTTTCGTACAAACCTAATTTGGACCCAAGGAATCTGATGGTGAAGTTGGATTTCTGTTTTGACCAAGTTTGACTAGGTAAATTGCGTAGAAACCAAAATTATGGCAACTGTCTATTTGAGACTGTTTTAGGTCAAATTGGATTCTAATGGTCAAATCAAGGATGGAAAACCCTAGAGAATATTTTTATATGATTTTTAGATGATTTAGGTGAATTTTATCCTGACCAGAACCTTAGTTAATTAAGCGGATCTGTTTTTAGGATTTCAGATGTCCATTAATTCTTAAAATGTATGAAAACCTGTTTCTGTCTGCATGGACCCACTTATTAGACATTAATGATCATATGACCTTTAATAAACTCCTGGCATACCCCGTGGTTATTCTATATTTGTGATACGATGGTAAAATTGCATAAATAACCCTATTTTCATCTTTTCTTAAAATAGAATATTAAGCACTTAGGACCCCTTGAAGGTTATGTAGGAGCTTTTATTGATTTTATTAGACCATATTGAGTTAGTTATGGATCATGATGGTGTTCCCATCACATTGGTGTCTCCTTCCCTTTCATCTTGTCCGTTGATAATTTCTTCTATATCTCTTTTGTGCACTTGGTTTGGGATATAAATATCTCATTTTCCAATTGGTCTTTTTGTAGAACCAGGAAGAACTTCAGCTTGCTCATCATACTCATTTCAAACTGTTCTTGCATAAACTTAGTGATCTCTTGGCATAGCAGATTGTTAGTAGCACCAAATATTATACCATCGACATATATCTGAATTAATAGTAAGTCAGTATCTTTTCTTTTTGTAAGTAAAGTTGGATCTATTTTTTCAATTTTAAATCCATTTTCAATTAGGTAATTTTTTAGCCGTTCATGACAAGCCCTGGGGGCATGTTTCGGACCATATAAAGCTTTGCTTAATTTATACACGTAATTGGGATAGTCATCGTTCTTGAAACCGTGAAGTTGTTTAACGTAGACTTCTTCCTTGATAAATTCATTTAGAAATGCACTTTTGACATCCATTTGGAATAATTTGAATCCCATATGAGTGGCAAAAGCTAGATTCATCTGAATGAATTCAAAGCGAGTGCATATGTCTCATTAAAATCTATTACTTCTTCTCGATTGTAACCTTGAGTCACAAGTCCAGCCTTATTTCTAATAACCCATCTTGATTCATTAAGTTTGTTCCTAAATACTCATTTTATTCTAATTATAGATTGTGATTCAGGCTTTAGCACTAATTTCCAGACATTATTCCTTTCAAATTGATCTAATTCTTCCTAAATTGCCAGGATCTAGTCTTCATCACTAAAGGCATCTTTAATAGTCTTTGGTTCTAATTGTGAAACAAATGCAATAAGGGCTAGATTGTTAATGGAAGATCTGGTTTGTACTCTAGATAAATCACCAATTACCAAATCTTTTGGGTAATCTCATAAGTATGTAACATCTTTGGGTAGATCAACTGCTATATTATCTTCTAGTGTATTTGATGGATCTTCTAAGAGTTCATCATCTTGATTCCTAAATGGTCTAGGTTTTGTTGATGTCACATCAAAGGATATGTATAAAGTTTCTTTAACAACAAAGGTCATCTTATTAAAAACCCTATAGGCTTTACTTCTTGAGTATCCTAAAAAGATCCTTTCATTACTTTGAGCATCAAATTTATCCTGATTTTCCTTTGTGTTGAGTATAAAACACTTGTATCCAAAGATTTTGAAGTAAGAAATTTTAGGTGATCTTCCAAAATATAGCTCAAAGGGTGTTTTATTTAGGATAGGTCAAACTAAGGCTCGATTTTGAATATAGCAAGCTGTGTTTACTGTCTCTTCCCATAAATATTGAGGTAGATTTGACTCGCACAGCATTATGCAGGCACACTCTTGCAATGACCTATTATGTGTTTCTATTACTCCATTTTGTAGTGCAACTCTAGGAAATGCAATTTATTATTTGATCCCCGATTGAGTACAAAATTCATAAAATTGTCGATTTTCAAATTCTCCTCCGTGATCACTCCTAATTTTAGAGATCATATATCCTTTCTCAATTTGTAACCTTTTTGCAAGTTTACTAAATTCCTTAAAAGTTAAATCTTTGGACTTAAGAAATAATACACAAGGGAACCTAGAGAAGTTGTTGATTGCACAGCAAACTGTTAAACGTTCGAATTGCTACGCTAACGTGTTAGGTTTTGGAGAACCTATCGTTGTAGCTTGAAAGCAAAGAATTCGTGTTCAACAAATAAAATTTATACCGAAATTGAAATTCCGGGTCGAACACAGGGAGGCGGACGTTTGATTTAAAAACTACGCATTTCTTTTTATTTGTCACGAAGTAATTTAATCTAAAACTATCTAATTATTTACAATAAATAGAAGAGAGAAAGAGAGGGTAAGAGAGAGAGAATATTATACATAGAAATCAAAATGAGATGTAGAATAAATAGGGAATTTATCATTAAGGAGATTGTTCATTACAACTAGAAAGTATAAAACAATTGCACTAGAAAGCGATAAATTTACTCTAGAAAGCATTAAAAGAATGGAGGGAGAAATGTCCTCGACGATCGCTTGGAGGATGAGCAGAACTACTCTAGAAAGCAGTAAATCTATACTAGAAAGCAGTAAAAAGAATAGGGAGAGAGAAATCCTCCTCGACGGTCGCTTGGAGGACGAGTCGGACGGGACGATGCCTGGACGACGGAGGACAAAGCAGGACGAAGGAGGACGAAGCAGAAGAATGGGAACGGAGCAGCACGCCGTCGTCGTCGCGGGGTCCACTTCCGAAGGGGGACGAAAATTTAGACTTTATCTTGCGAGAAGCATCTCGGGTGTGGGACAAGCTTCTCTTGAGCTTTGGAGAGGTAGAGAAGAGAAGGAAGGGATGGGAATTTCATATGGAGGGGGTCTCCTTTTATAGTTGCAAGGAGTGAGGGAAAATGGGTCATTACATCTTTAAAATAATAAATGAGGGGTCTTTAGTGACGGATAAAATAGTCACTAAAGCCCCAATGTGGGCATAGTACCCGCGCCCACGCGCGCCTCCTCAACTGCGCTCTTTCTCAACTCCCGCCCATGTTCGTTCATCTACAGCTGTCCGATCGCGAGATCGGACGACTTAAGATGCACCTTCACCCGCTGCTGCGCGCCCGCTTGGTGCGTGCGATGCTGCGTGACGCCGCGCGTGCAATAGCGCGTGAACGCTATCGGGCGCGCGCAGCCGTTGGATTGCTATCTGACAGTTGATAACGACGCGTCCGCTCTCTTCAGAATTCGCATGGCGAGGTTCGAACGTGCGCCAGCGCCTCGCGATAAGGCGCTGGACCGCTGCGTTGCCTCACCCAAAAGGTCACGCGGACGATTTCAACGAGCCACGTCCACAGCCGTTGGATCGAGATCCAACGGCGGAGAGGGGGCGGATGCGGAGCCTTCAGAGATTGTATGCAGTTGTTTGGGCGGTCGAGATGGCACCACGTGGCGCCATCTTGGTCGTCCATCTTCTGGATGTTGTAGATGGTGCCACAGATGTCGGATTGACTCAATTTTTGCATCGTTGGGCTGCGATCGTCAATCCGAATTCATCCGTGTGGTCGGATTTGTCATTTAAAGTACAGATTTACACCATCCTGGCCCTTGATCTTCTATGGTTCCCCCATCACTATCCGATGCTACGGATGCCTGATTAGGGCGATCTTGGAGTCGTTGAACTCCAATTGTCACCCTGATCACATCCATACGGTTGGATCTTTGATCCGAGGCCCTGATAAAATGTTTGCCCTGTCTAAGCACATAAAAGGAGATAATTAACCTCCATTTTATTCAAACTATTCTAAATGCAAGATGATGCATGTTATGCAATATTTATATCATGAAATGCAATCCTATGCTTAAGAACATGCATAAATAGACATCTTAAGTTGTGTAAATGTGTTTACATCATACCCCCATGCCTATCTTTTACTAGTCCCTAGAAAAAACTATATGCTATTTATAAAAGAATTAGGTTGGATTATTTGGACCTGAGTTATTTTCAATCATTAAGAAATTGTTTACTTAGGAACTAAACTTTCAAAGGCACAACAGCACCCGAGTATCAGCCAAAATGCAGACCGCCTCAAGCCCTCGCCTTATTCAAAGAAAAATTTCTTTTTCTCTTTTTCTTTTTTTCTAATTTTTTTGGATTTTCAAATTTTAGGGTTTAAGAGTGGCTTTCTACGGCCATTCAACTCACCCATGATTTGATGAGAACCTTAAGTTTTAAGCATCTTATTGTGAATGTGATAGACTCGTTGACCAGCAGTTAAAACGGACTTCCGATTTCTATGCCTCTAGGTGACCTCAAAAAGAATTCTACCTAAAGGTGTATCTTTACAACCGGTAGCTTTCTCCCTACTTTTATTTTTTTAACGGGGTCAACACAAGGGTGAATCCAGTGTATATCTCCCCGGTTTATTCTACTTCTCCGCTTCTTCCTAAGTGTTTTGGGAATTTTTTAGTGCATTTACTTTGCTGGGTTCTGGATAACCGGTCGATGAGCTGTTACCACCGACAACTTGCCAGCCATACTCGTGTGGGAAGTGTGGTTTATTTCTTCTTCTTTTTTTCTTTTCTCCTTTTCTTTCTAATTTTTTTTTAAGTATGTGGCTTCCCTGGTCTAAGATTTACCTAAAGGCAGCAAAAAGAGAAAGATCCAGTGACTGGGCTCTGGACAACCTACTTATGGGTTGTTACCCACGATAACTTGCCAGCCATATCATCCTAGAAGGTTCATTAGCTACCCAATTTTCGTTAAAATCGCCGAACAACGAGTCAATGTCAAGATAGTGTGTAGATGCTTAAGACTCAAAATTTCCTCAAATCAAAGGGCAGGTTGATAAGTCGTGTACTTATCACCCAAACTTATTTACTTCAATTAAAACAGAATTTAGGTTGGCGAGGACTCGAAAAACAAATCCACATTTTAGTGGATACACAGGCTGATTAAGTCCAAAGACCTGAAGGGTCTTTGTGTTCAAATCATAATGTAGTATTTCTAAGATTGAAAATTTTCTTAAACCCAAATTCTCTTTCCTAATTCTGAATTTTTTTTATAAAAGAAAATAAAACAAATCTACGGAGCTGACGAATGAATTCAGAAATGAATGTCCACCCCCCTATGCCTATCTAATGCAATATCCTCATTGTATTAAAAAGACATAAAACAGAGTGGAAAAGCGTAGAAAGCACCTGAATTGCGTGAATGTCAGGTCCGCTCCGAGATGAAAACTAAAAAGAATTGTATATGTGCTGAGTTTAGTGCCTTCAGCTAGGCACGCTATACAAAGAAAAGAAATGAAGAATTTACAAGTGCAGGTCAGAATCAGAATAAACAGAAGAATCCTCTGACCTATCAACAGAGGTCCACAGATGTGGACCAGATTGTGGTGCAGACCCATTCCCCATAATCGAGAATATCTTAGGTTCTGGATAAAAATTATCCAAAATCTTAAATCAGAATGCAAGCGGGGTCGGGCCTGCAATTTGTGAGGATGCAACCCAAGACCAAAAAGTCAGGTTACAGAGAATTGAAGCTCAAAAGGATAATCGTTGAATGTTTGCTTGAGTTTGACATCCTTGAACAAATGTCGAAAGGGTTCTGATTTGATGGTTTCAGCTTAAAAGGAACCCTTCGACTCAATCTTCCATTTCCTCCGAAATTAACTTCCCAAATCAGAACTTCCCAGCTCCTATCCTCCTCATTCAGCATATCAAATTCCAGGACCTCTTGTATATTAATCACCCTATCTAAAATCTCCAAGTCTAAATGATGTGGCAGAATCAGAATTGACTTAGGTCTAATTATCTCAGAAACAGAATTATCGATAAGCTCAACAGGGTGTAACTGATAATCAGGGCATTGAATTGATTCCTCCAGAAAATACGATTTTCGATCCGTAATGTGTGCCCTAATAAGATCAGTTTCCTCAGTTATTGGGCTATCAAATGATCTATCAGAATCCTTAGGCCCAATCGTCTCACAGAAATCGTGTTCAGAAACCTCGCGTGAGACTTTGCAACTTGAATCTTCACCATCAAAGAAATCAGAATCCGTATCAATGTATGTCTCAAAATCATTTGTCACTTTTTGTTCCAAGGACATATACGTTTCCTCATAACCCGGCTCAGGGATCTCAGGTGAAGAAATCAGATCTTCCTTAATTGGTTGCTTTAATTCAATCTGGTTAGCCTCGTAACACGTGTCCCCCCAAATAGGTGCCTGAGCAGGTTCTGTCATTGGCTTTCTTGAAGAGGGTTCATCCTGGGAATCATCCCATGATTGAATCAAAGCAACCATGAATCTCATCCTCAATTTTGCTAATTTCCCAAGTAGAAACTCACCCGGGTTCTTATCCTTAACATCCTGGAGCCAATCCAACAAAGACTTATTCAAATCATCAATCATTTCAATCAGAGGCTCCAATCTCTCAATGCAAGGTATTGGCTGAACTTGTAAAGATTGTATGATATTCCTCAAGTTAGCCAGAACCTTATCTTGAACCTGGTTAACTTGAACCAAATGAGTTGGTTCAGGGTTGGCGGGTTTGGGCTCAATGCAGAGGAATTAATGAATTGAGATTCGTTATACCTTTCTTGATAATAGGTCATTTCAGATGGTGATGACCTAAAGGCAGTGAAATCAGAGGATGGGTAAGGATCAGTGTATCCTTCTTGATTGTAGATCGTATTAGGTTGTTCATGAAAGGAAGACGATCTATAATCGATGTAGCTCTGAGAAGGATAGAAATCAAAATCAAAGTTTCCAGGGTTAGACCCTAAACACGGAGGTCTGGAGCTATATCCCCAATCCGAGTTATCCCAACTAACTGATGTTTGATTGCAGTATGAGTCGGGATAATCGTCATGTTGAGGATAATTCAAAACAGGAGGGAAAGAGCGGGAATGCGTGTAATATGTGGAAGGATTCATGAGAAATGGGAGGAAGAAAGGCGCCCTGCAATACAAACAATCAAACCTATCCTTAATTGGGTTAGCCTACAGACCTACAGACTCCCAAAATCTGTCTTGAGATAGAGAAACGATTTGATCTACTTCCGTCTGTTCAATCCAACCAGTTAGAAGGAGGGACTGGGGAGAAGGTTCTTCCTTCAGCTTGCGTCTCCGGTTCCTAGTATACCCCCTAGCCGCGATCGTTTGATTCTGCTCCCCTAGCTAGACATCAGATTGAACAGTAGAAACAGACTAATTAAAAATAATCTCGTTCTGGGTTCTGAAAGCGAGTCCAATCCTTAAGGCCAACGTCTACTCTGTTTTATTTAGGGCTAGGTTTGAATGTGCTTGGGAATGTGATGGGCCCTTTAAATGGGTTGTGCCCTTAATGATTGATTGATTTGTGTGTGCGTGCACAACCAGTGGTTTTCAAGCAAGATTGTTTTTGATGCGGTGAATTTTAAGGTTCAAATCTTGCTTACTAGCTTTTAGGATTCAACTTTAAGTGTTTTCAAACAGGTTTCATTGGCACACCAGGTTTTGCAAGCACAGGTGAAGATGTTTTCCTTTAAAATTTAAAAGAATGTGGAGTGCCTGGTAAATCCCTAAGAGTTGAACCTAAGTGGCAGCTACTTGATGAGTTGATTTTTTTTGAAGTGGTGCGGCCCAGTCAAATCAAACAATTGGCCTGTTGCACCACTTAATTAGGCACACAAATGATTACCTAATCTGATTTCTACTCAATTATGTGTTTGAATGTGTACCGGCTCCAAAGATCGGTTTACCGATTGAGTTTGAAAATCAGATGAGGTTGTGTACCTTTGTGAGATTTTTTTAATTTTTCTTTTTTTTTAATGTGGGGGTTGGGGTGAGTATGGGTGTCAAACAACAAACAAACTAACCTTAAAGTTTATAAGAACACCTAGGTTGATTGATGTTTGTGTTATTATGTGGTGAAATGAAATCTAATGGGTGGGAGGTGGGGGATAACTTACAGAACCTTCCACAGCACTTTACTTCAATCTACCGCTTTTTCCTGTCTCGAAAGAGTACCTGCAATTACAATAAGAAAGGAGAAAAGTGAGGTAAATGATTTGTAAGTTACAAAATGCGAAGAGAAATCAAAGAGCGTCGCCTCCCTAGCAACGACGCCAAAATGTTGAACGTATCGAATTGCTACGCTAACGTGTTAAGTTTTAGAGAACCTATCGTTGTAGCTTGAAAGCGAAGAATTCGTGTTCAACAAATAAAATTTATACCGAAATTGAAATTCCGGGTTGAACACAGGGAGGCAGACGTTTGATTTAAAAACTACGCCTTTCCTTTTATTTGTCACAAAGTAATTTAATCTAAAACTATCTAATTATTTACAATAAATAGAAGAGAGAAAGAGAGGGTAAGAGAGAGAGAGAATATTACACATAGAAATCAAAATGAGATGTAGAATAAACAGAGAATTTATCATTAAGGAGATTGTTCATTACAACTAGAAAGCATAAAATAATTGCACTAGAAAGTGATAAATTTACTCTAGAAAGCATTAAAAGAATGGAGGGAGAAATGTCCTCCTCGACGATCGCTTGAAGGACGAGCAGAACTACTCTAGAAAGCAGTAAATCTATATTAGAAGCAGTAAAAAGAATATGGAGAGAGAAATCCTCCTCGATGGTCGCTTAGAGGACGAGTCGAACGGGACGATACCTGGATGAAGGAGGACGAAGCAGAAGAACGGGAACGCATCAGCACGCCGTTGTCGTCGCGGGATCCACTTCCGAAGGGGGACGAAAATTTGGACTTTATCTCGCAAGAAGCATCCCGGGTGTGGGACAAGCTTCTCTTGAGCTTTGGAGAGGTAGAGAAGAGAAGGAAGGGATGAGAATTTCGTATGGAGGGGGTCTCCTTTTATAGTTGCAAAGAGTGAGGGCAAATGGGTCATTACATCTTTAAAACAATAAATGAGGGGTCTTTAGTGACGGATAAAACCGTCACTAAAGCCCCAACGTGGGCGTAGTACCCGCGCCCACGTACGCCTCCTCAGCTGCGCTCTTTCTCAACGCCCGCCCACGTTCTTTCATCCACAGCCATTCGATCGCGAGATCGGATGGCTTAAGATGTGTCTTCACCCGCTGCTGTGTGCTCGCTTGGCGCGTGCGATGCCACGTGATGCCGCGCGTACAATAGCGCGTGAACGCTATCGGGCGCGCGCGGCCGTTGGATTGCGATCTGACGGTTGATAACAGCGCGCTCGCTCGCTTCAGAATTCGCGTGGCGAGGCTCGAATGTGTGCCAGCGCCTCGCGATAAGGCGCTGGACCGCTGCGCTGCCTCGCCCAAAAGGTCGCGCGGACGATTTCAATGAGCCGCGTCCACAACTGTTGGAGAGGGGGCGGATGCGGAGCCTTCAGAGATTGTATGCGGTCGTTTGGGAGGTCGAGATGGCACCACGTGGCGCCATCTTGGCCGTCCATCTTCTGGATGTTTAGATGGTGCCATGGATGTCGGATTGACTCGATTTTTGCGTTATTGGGCTGCGATCGTCAATCCGAATTCATCCGTGCGGTTGGATTTGTCATTTGAAGTATGGATTTACACCATCCTGGCCCTTGATCTTCTAGGGTTCCCCAGTCACTATCAGATGCTACGGATGCCTGATTAGGACGATCTTGGAGTCGTTGAACTCCAATCATCACCCTGATCACATCCATACGGTTGGATCTTTGATCTGAGGCCCTGATAAAATGTTTGCCCTATCCATGCACATAAAAGGAGACAATTAACCTCCATTTTATTCAAACTACTCTAAATGCAAGATGATGCATGTTATGCAATATTTATATCATGAAATGCAATCCTATGCTTAAGAACATGCATAAATTGACATCTTAAATAGTGTAAATGTGTTTACATCACAAGCATGCAACCTAAATCACCTGAATTAAGCTAGATTCTAGCAAAACTTAGGAATAATGCATCAATAGTCATCGTAATTTGCATTATGGTTAATTTGATTAGCTGCATAGATATATTCATCATTTTATGTATTAATGAGAGATGAGTTTAATCGCAGATGATTCAAAGCTACGGATGATAGATCAAATTGGACAAATCTAATCAAAACGACGACAGGAGTCCAACGCTTCCAAAATCATCTCAATCAAACAACCAGAGCATCGTGTGCAATCCATAAAAGAACAAAGATCATGGAGCCAAAGGATAAAGATTTGAGCCTCAGATGAAAAATCCAACCACACGGATGGATATGAATCAACGATCATAGTCCAATGATGCAAAAATCAACCCAACTGGAGGTCTACATCATCAGATACAAGGAAAAGAAGATGGACAGCCATGATGGTGCCACGTGGCACCATCACAGCCACCCCCTCATCATCGCTCCACCTCTGAAGGCCATTCCTCACACATTGTGGGTCGTTGGATGGCCATCCAACTACCACGATGCATCCATGTCGCCCATCCAACCGTGCCTCATAAAAGGAAAGATCTCGATCGTTGGATCTTCATCCAACAACAGAGAATAAGCTACCTTAAAACCTTAATGCAACAAAAAGTCAAAGTAGCGCGTTGGTTAGAGCCTTTCCCGTGAAGCAAAGGGCGCACATTCAATTCGCGCCTTGCTCGAAATTGAAGAACCTTTGCGGGTGAGCAATATTGGGCCGTCAGATGGAGATCAGAGGGCGGAGATCAGACCATGTGGCACAACGAGATTACTATGCAATCGAACGTGCGATTGCACACGTTTCTATGCAACAAAAGAGGCGATGCATGCGCTTTAAGCCATCCAATCTTACGATCGGACGGCTGACGTTGAGGCGCTCAGAGAAAGTAAGCAGCGAGCAGGAAAATTAAAGAGAACGCACATGAAAGCAGCTGGAGTGTCTGATCTTAATCCGACGCTGGGGGCGCCACGTGTCGGCCAAAGGTTAAATCCGAGCGTAGAAAAGTTTTTTGAAGGTGTTTAGAGTCCTAATCAGGTTCGTTGATCTCTCGATCGATGAATCAGATTGGACTAAGGTTGTTGCATGAGATAGAGGGCCAAAATATCCTTTTTGTCATCCATAAAAACTATAAAAGAAGGTCGATGGGAACACCATCATGAGCCATAACTACCTCATTTTGACCCAATTGAGTCAATAAATGCTCCTACATAATCGCCAGAGAATCATAACTCGCTGTATAACCATTCTGAAAGAAAAATAAGAAACTAGGGTTAAAACTACAATTTACCAGCTTATCATGAATGCAGTACAACCATGGGTTTTCTCAAGGCTGAATAAAGGTCAAATTATCTTAATAGGATAATAAGTGGGTTAGATCAGACAGAAAAGGGTTTGCGTATGTTTTGAGAATTAAATGACTTTTGAAACCTTAAAAACAGACCCACTTAATTAACCAAGGTTCTGGTTAGGATAAAATTCACCTAAACTCTCTAAAAATCATAGAAAAATATTATTTAGGGTTTAGTACCTTTAATTTAACCATCAAAATCCATCTTGATCCAAAATGGAGTCTCAGACAGATATTTTCCCTAATTTGGGATTTTTCATAAATTACCCGGTCAAACGTGGTAAAAATCAAAATCCAACTTCACCATTGGATTCCTTATGTCCAAATTAGGTTTGTACCAAAACTTGGACCCAAGGAAAACTTCTCTTGACCTAGTTTGCAAATGGTCCTATTTGATTACATTTATACCCCCAACTTTCAAAAACCCTTGCATTCAGCCCCCTAACTTCTTCGTCATATTCACAATTTGGTCCCTCCACCATTATCGCAGTGGAAACCTACTCCGACGACCCTTGACAGGAGATTTCTCCTTGATTGCTTGGAGAATCCCTTCCAAAATTGGAAGGGAAACTCCTTGAGAAATCCTCTTCAATCTGAACCTACCCTGTGCACCGAATCTTTCCTATCTCATGCGAACGCATGAGAGATTTGGGTCTCAAGAAATGCCCAAATCCGGCGACCTTCCAAGCTTGGGAAGCTTGCTTCCCAAGCTCTAACCGCCCCTAGAACCCTTTATAAGGACCCTCAGAGCTCGCTGATCTCCTCACGCTCAAAATTGGCCAAGAACTCCCTAAAATTCCTCTCTCTTTCACGGCTGAAGGCTTCTTGACATTTGATGATCCCCTCTGCCTTTCCTCATCATCCTTCCACAATACCAATGGTGGATTCCTCTTCCTTGCTTCAGTCTGCGTCTTGCCGTACCAGCAGACGCCCTTTCCTCCTTCACCCTCGTCGTTTCTACCTCACCGGAGCTGCCTTCGTCTTTCGAGTCGACAACACCACATCCCACGCCACATCTCTTCCCCACTTTGTCCATCAACCTCCTAGCTAAGTTCCCTATCCCCTCTATTTTATTTCCAGACCTACCACATCTTGTTTTGACAACCAACGATACTAAACACCTTCATCCCTTCCATCTTCGGCCATCCTCTTCGGCGAGACCATCCCACCTCCACAGACCACCAAATCCCTCGCCGACAAGCCCATGACCATCGCCACATATTTCCTTACATTTCCCCTCTTCCTATTTGATCCCTTATCCACCCAAATCACCCCCCGAACACACCCACTCACACGCACGCAGTTTGACCTCGCCACGCACTCACAGCCACTATAGCTCTACGCCACCACCCCCATCACATTCGCCGTGCTCCAGCGATACTCCCTGAGCATTCTGACATGGCCGAAAGGTTATTTCATTGATTTCAGGTGTTCGCCTTGTCTGCTATTGATGAGCAAGCTTTGAGCTTACTTGAAGCTCGCTCTAGGCACTTCGGTCCTAGGTTAAAGCCCCAGGTCACGCGGAAGCGTCTCGCGCACAAGTCCAGGTCCTCAATTGAAGACGTGAGCCTCGCGAGTTGAGGCAATTGAATGGAGACCCCGTGCTGCAGACACGCGAAGGAGGGGGGCGCAGATAGTCCCACATCGGAAAGTGTTGAAGCCGTGCACCCGCATAAATTAATTTTGTGCTGATAGCTGTTCGCCTCTGTTCACGGGGTGAGGTCCCTCTCACTCGCTGACCCAGCCTCATCTGCAACATGTACTCGCAGACCTGGTTGACCCGATAACTCGACCTGCACTCCTCGCTCACCACCGCATGCCGATGAGCCTGTACCTGGGTATGCACCTGAACTTGATAACCTGAATACCTGTGGCTCCGGGAGAGTGGATCCTAAGAGAGAAAGAGGAGGAGAGTTGCGCGGGTAGGGGGAGGGTTTTGCTACAAGGACATTCGGTTGAGACTTAGCCGGATTCAGAAAAGGAAAGCCAGAGAAGGACAAAGAAAAGAAGAAGAGGTGAAGGCTTGGGGAAAAAGGTGAAGAAGCCGTAGCTGAGAAAGAGAAGAAGCTGCAGAAGAAAGGAAGAATCAGAGAAAGAAAGAAGAAAAGAAGAAGAACATCAGACTTGGGGAAAAAGATTGCCTCCCTGTGAATGACCCGGTACTCACAGGTCATTACAACTTTATTTATCGACATGTTTTCGTGCTATACTACAACTAAATAATCTTTTAAAATGCAATTTACATGTCGGACAAGTTGGCACTGTTGCTAGGGAGGCAATGGAAATTTTTGAAGCTTTTTTGTGCGAATTTGAGATTTCTAACTTGCTATTTACGTTGATTTCGTGTGTGCAGGAAAGTAAGGAAATCAGAATGAAACACGACAGCAGGAATTGCGGGTTCGAATCTCAAGAAATTACCTGTAGATTAGCTAGATTTAGGATTTTTTTGAATCTTAGGATTAGTTAGAATTTGTTTGCTTATTGAAAAAAAAATATATAAATCTCTTTATTTTCAGGCTAAAATAAAGTCTTATCTTATAAATTCAATTCCTGAATATCCACATGTCCAAAAATTTTCAAATTTTTATTGGACATGAGTTTTGAAGGAATGAACAATGTATCCAAATTTTACATAAATCTGAATTATAGAAAAATTTCAAAAATTCATGTACTGATCTATTGTCAAAATAGTTATTATTCCTGATTTTTCGGAGTTCAAAATATCATAAGAATTTTTATGCAACTCCAATTGACTTGAAATTTATGGCACTGGATTTCTGAGATAATAAAGAATTTGGGAAAAATATGAAAAATATTTCTTACACATTTGATTGCACGAGTTATTAAATTACGAACTGGGGGTCAAAATAGGCTGCAAAATCCCCAGTACACTTTAAATCAGAAAAAATAGAAACATGCATTAAAAATTCTTGAAAAATATTTTTTGAGTGCCTAGTTAGTGGTGCAATAGGACCAATTGATTGCATTACTTGGGTTGCACCACTAATCTGATTTCTAAACTTAAAAGGACATCTAGCAACTATCTATGCTTAGGGTTTTCTATTGAGGGTAGAGCACACTTGCATTTTCATGCTTAAAGGAAATATATCAAACAATTGGGATTTGCAAAACTCTTGTATGCCTCATCAGAATCTTGATTGAAGATATTAACTCAAGTGAACCCTAAAACGCAATAATACAAGCATTTGAATCTTAAAATTCACTTCATCATAAAAAAAAATTGCTTGTGAACCCTTTTGTCTGAGCACTTCACACATTTGAAATCAATTTTAAGGGTAAACAACACCTAACGCCCATCATATTCCAAAAGCACATCAAACCCAAGCCTAAAACTGAGTAGACGTGCCCTAGGTAGGACTAATAGTCTTGGGGACTTGAAATTAGATTAGACTAAGGTCAAGGCCTTGTCTACTTGGACCCACTGGTGACAAGAAAGGTTGGTGCGGTAATTACGTTAAACTTAGTGGCGTCCCGCCGTGCGAGGTGTCCTAGCAGGTCCCACCCTTCTAGCCAGGCAAGTAATTCAAGGGTTTATCTAACCCAGTCGTATTTTTGGGAGCTAGGATCAGGTCTATTTAGGATTAACACTCTAAGGACCAGTTTGATTGCTTGCATTGAGCTGGCGAGGTTTCTCTCATATGTCTTCTCTCTTGCCTACAGACATTCTTCTCGTGCATGTAAGGTAGAAGATCTCAAAATTCTGATTTGCTACCACCATTAGAAAAAATCCTAGGAGAAGACCTATTTATCTAGGATCTGAATTTGAATCCTCTACAATGGCTAGTCACCACGAGGAAGAAGAGTTTGATGAACAAAATCTGGATCCTATGACCCTCTAACAAAGGTAGATCACTAAGCAGGGCCAGCATCATGATCGACAAATGGAGGTCATAGTGTAGGCCATTACTCAACTCCAAAATGGAAGGGCAGACCGACCTCTCCGTGACTTTTACAACCCTCCTAATACCCAGCTTGAACCCTTTGTTAGGGTACCTCAGGATGGGGATGATTTTGAACTCAAACCTCAGATTATCAATTTGATTCCCCACTTCCATGGCCGTGAGTTAGATGACCCCTTCCACCACCTTGAAGAGCTGCTACACATAGGAAGGACCTTTGGCCCTAGGAACATGAATGAAGGTACCCTGATGATGAAGATGTTCCGATTCTCCTTGAAAGATAGAGCTGCACATTGGTTGAGAACAATTGGTAGACCAATCCTAACTTGGGAAGACCTGAGAAGCATATTCCTAAAGAAATTCTTCCCCGTAGGAAAAACTAATGCCCTTAGATGTGTCATAACAACCTTTAAGCAGAACCCTGGGGAACAACTACATGAGGCTTGGGAGAGGTTCAATGATTTAGCTAGGAAGTGCCCTCATTACGGGATTCCAAAGTGGCACTTGGCTCATATTTTCTATTATGGGTTAAGTGACAATCCGAAGAAGTTTTTTGATGCAGCATGTGGGGGCAGTTTCCTGAGTCGAGACGCTGAGGGAGCCTTTCAATTGTTCGACAATATGAGTGAAAATTCCCTCAATAATGCCTCAATGTCCACCTTTAATAGAGCTAATCATCCAAGGAGTGGAGTTTATGAAGTTAACAATAATTCACACTTAGTTGATTACGAATTAATTGCACAACAAGTAGACAAGGTGGAACTCATGGGAAAGAATGTGGAGAATTTGGATAAGAAATTGGATAATCTTTTGAAGGGTGAGAATTCCTTAGATACACAATCCAGATTAAATCCTATGCCTACCCAAGGAGTGCCTATGGTAACTCACAACCAATTCCCCAACCCCCTAGGTCAGGAATCAGTGCATAACATCAATTACCTAACCATGGCTCCACCTATGAGCCAACTGTACTTGGACCCATCTCTTTCTAGGTACCTAGGAGGGACCTTGATACCCTCGAATTCTAAACTAGGTAGCCCGATGCCTAGTTATCCTGAGGATGTGAATGCACTCCAAGGTTACACTAGAAATGAGCCTTATTCAAACACTTACAACCTTGGATGGCGCAACCATCCTAATTTTGCTTAGTCAAGTCAGAAACCCTCCCAGGGTCCTAACTTGACTAAGCCAAACACTTATGGGAAACCTAATAGGTACACACAATCGCGCACATATCAGCCACAACCTACTCAGGAAAACTAGCCCTCTGATTTGACTCTGGTCCTCAAAAAAATGCGAGAGATGAATCTAACACATAAGGAAGAGATGAATCAATTGAGGACAGATTTGACGGGACGATTAGACCAACTAGTTGATGCTAGACAACACGGGATCTTACCATCCCAACCCATCCCAAACCCAAGGAACTTCAATAGGGTTAACCAGCATAACACACAAGAGCAACAAGCACACCTAATTCAGCTTGCTCCCCAGCACCCACTTGGTTTTGTTAACCCTAACCCAACCCAGGCTCAACCCATTTTGCAGAACCCACCTTACCCTTCTAACCCTAATGCACATGCCTATGCTATCACTTTGAGAAGTGGGAAACAAATCCAAGATCCTTCTACATCAAAATCTTTCCAAGATCTTGAGGAGCCTGAATCTGACCTGGGAGACCAAACTATTCTAGAAAACAAGACTCAGGATTTGATTTTTCTCAAGCACCTTTTCCTGAAGCCTTGATCAAACCCAGGGAAAAGAAAGCCAACCAATCTAAGGAGTGACTTGAGATTCTAAAGCAAGTCTAGGTGAATATACCACTCCTTGAGGCCATTGAGAACATCCTAGCTTGTGCGAAATTTCTGAAGGAATTATGCACACCGAAATGCCAGGACAAATCATCAAAAAGGGTCATGATTTCTGAACAAGCTAGTGCCATCATCCTAAATAAGCTCCCTCCTAGAAAGAAAGATCCAAGGACCCCCTTAATTTCATGTGAAATAGATGGTTTCATCCTGGATCGAGCCTTACTGGACATTGGTGCCTCAATCAACTTAATCCCCATAGAATTATATGAAGAGTTGAATTTAGGCCCCTAGCAACACACTTAAGTGACCCTTCAGCTCGCTGACAGGTCAACCAAAATTCCAAAGGGCCTTGTACAAAATGTGATTGTAAAAGTGAGGGATTTTGAATATCCTATGGACTTCCTTGTTTTAGATATGGAGGCATCAAAAAACTTGAACCACACCCTAAAAATCTTAGGGAGATCTTTTTTGGCCACTGCCAAGGCTCTAATCAACTGTGAGACGGGGATTATGCACAGCACCTCTAGAAGGAAGAATTGTCAACTCAATATCTTTAAAGCTTCCCAAAAGAATAAGGTAAATTGTGGTTCCATTGAGATTGTAGGAACAATTAAACAAGTTTTGGCAATTCACACTAAAGATAATCCGAATCCTGTCAAAGCTCAAGATCAACACAAAGGGAAAGAAGGGGATGTACTTGAGGATAATTCTGATTTATCATCTCCCATGAAAAATCAAATTGAAGAGGACATTAGTGAGATTGAGAAACTCCTGGGAGTAACTTATGATGAATTAGATGATAACATAAAGAATCCTTAATACATCCACCCTAAAATTTAAGAACTTTTGAATTCTGAGGGAGTTCAAGAAAATGGGCAATCTAAGGACATGAACTAGGAAGTAACCCCAGAAGAAGAAGTTCAAAACATAATGAACTGGGGAATAACTTATAAGCCAAATGGTTCAAATGGATGGCTTGACTCAGAAGAAGTGACTTTGGATGAGGAAGAGGAAATTTCTGATGAAGATTTTGACAAATTCCACACAACTCTATCCCTATCCTCATATGACCCAAAACCTGGAGAACTCATGATTTTTGATATCAACTATCATTATGAAGACCCTTACTACTCTGATTTAGAACCAGATTTAATTCTAAATCATGATTTCAATCCAGACCCTATACCACCTCTTCTTGAACTATGGAACTGGATTGACAGACAGGCTCTGCAATTTGAACCTCATCCACATGACCCTATTTCATATTCCAAATCAGAAAGACTCTTTGGAATAGGGCTGCATCATTAGCTAGTTCGCATTTGTGGATCACTGATTCTGGGACCAAATGATCATATCTTTCTACTAATCTTAAATTCCCCTGCAACAATTATTACTTCTTCTCTTAACCCACAATATTGAACTATATATTTTTGGGTTTAAGTCTAGCAAATGATGTTAAACTTAGCACTGGCTGGGAGGCAATCCAATATTCACTATAGGTAGCTCTGCATCCTCTGCATCCATGCAGACCTGGATCATCAAGCATAGTTAGGTGATATCCCCTCCTTTTGCTTATTATATTTTGATTTTCATGCATACATTTCAATGAGGACATTATAATAAATAGCCATGGGGGGTGGACATTGCATGTCTAATTTTTATGTCAAAAAAAAAAATGCATTTAGGCATAAAGAATTTTTATTAAGGTTTTATTAGGGATTTATTCTTAAGTTGATTCCTGAGTTTAGAATCTAGTACAATTTCACACTTACACGTAGAATTTGCAATGGATCCTCTGTGAAGACCGATAAACATCTTTAGTTTGTCGAGAAGCACTCCTGAACCCTTGGACAGTAATTAGAGAGTCAGGCAAACTATCTTCTAACAGATCGGCCAAACAAGTGTGAGGTGAGAGTAGAAAGTCTACT
Source organism: Thalassia testudinum (assembly GCA_037157565.1). NCBI lineage: Eukaryota > Viridiplantae > Streptophyta > Magnoliopsida > Alismatales > Hydrocharitaceae > Thalassia > Thalassia testudinum. The sequence continues at coordinate 3,596,610 of JAZHRO010000062.1, read as the reverse complement.
GGTGCTCTAAGGCTAGTATGAGGAATCTTAACTTCTGGATAATTAGATAATAATACTCGGAGTTAGGCAAAGTTTTTGTTCTCGATTTCTGCGTACAAGTTCTTAGTGTGAATATTTTGAGAGCCACCAAATAAGGCAAATATGTAGAGAGCAAGTTTTGATAAAACTAGGACTGAGGTGGATGGTCATGACCATCCTTTACGAAATCCTCAGCTGAAGGAGGGTATTAATGTTAAGGTCAGAAATACGTTGTCCTATCCATTCCTTTCCTGGTGCAGAGAATAAGCACCTCCACCAAATAAGCCACTCGATATTCTCTTGAACATCCCTTAATCCTAAATAATGCCTCGTGAATAAAAGTCGTATGCGATATTGCGTCGCGTTAGTAGATGTTTGGATGCAAAAGAAAAAGAAAAAAAAAGAGGTATATATGTCTACACATATAGAAAAAAAATATATATATATACAAAAAAAAAGAGTAGAAAAGAAAAAAAAAGAGTTTATAAGTGTTTTTAGAGTTTATTTCAAGTGTATTGAGGCAACAACACCTACCACCCTCACAATCAACCAAATACAGCCTTGACCTACTTTTTTGTATTTCTGGCCGCCTAAATACAGGCTGAGGAATTCTGACTTAGTCGTAGAGTTATCAGAACTTAATCAAAGTGTTAGTGCCAGGAGAGACCACCAAATATACTGATAAATCTGGTGATATTATGAGCTCAAAAAGAAAGAAAAGATAAGATAAGATAAGAAGAAAAAAAAGGAGAAAGAGAAGAATGAGTACAAAGGAACTAAAGATAACACATTTTCTCCACCTTTCTTTGAGCTAAATTATTTAATAGTATGAAAATCTAGGTTCTAAAGTACTAGTTTATATGCAGCACCTGATGGGAACACCATCATGAACCTTAACTAGCTCATTTTGACCCAATGAAGTCAATCAATGCTCCTACATAACCAACTGAAGGTCATAATTCACTGCATAACCTTTTTGAGAGAAACACAAGAAACAAGGGGTAAAATTGTAATTTTACCAATGTAGTACAACCATAGGTTTTCTCAAGGGCTAAACAAAGGTCAAATGGTATTAATAAGATAATAAGTGGGTTAAATCAGACAGAAAAGGGTTTGTGTATGCTCTGGGAATTAAATGACTTTTGAAATCCTAAAAACAGACCTACTTAATTAACCAAGGTTCTGGCCAGGATAAAATTCATTTAAACCCTCTAAAATTCATAAAAAAATATTCTCTAGGGTTTAGTACCTTTAATTTGGCCATCAGAACCCATCTTGACCTAAAATGGAGCCTTAGACAGATATTTACTCTAATTTAGATTTTTGCATAAATTACCCAGTAAAAAGTGATCAAAACCAAAATCCAACTTCACCATTGGATTCCTTGGGTCCAAATTATGTTTTTACCAAAATTTGGACTTAAGGGAAGCTAATCTTGACCTAGTTTGCAAAAAGGTCTTATCTGATTACATTTCTACCCCTAACTTTAAAAAACCCTTGCCAACAGCCCCCTAACTTCTTCTTCATCTTCACAAATAGGTCCCTCTGCCATTATTGCAGAGGAAACCTACTCTGACGATCTTTAACTGTGATTTTCTCCTTTATTGATTGATGAATCCCTTCCTAAATTAAAAGGGAGATTCATCAATTAATCCTCTACAATATGAACCCATTAATGAGCCCTGATTCTTTCCCAATCTCTCATGCAAATGCATGGGAGATTTGGGTCTCTTGAAACTTCCTTCTTCGGCGAGCCTTCCTTGCTTGGAAGCTTGGCTTCCAAGCACAAAACCCTCTTCGGTGACCTATAAAAGACTCCCCAAGGTCCAACCGTACTTCTCAGCTTGGAATTGGGCCGGAATCCCCGTATTCCTCTCTCCCCTCCGGCCAAAACTCTCCGCAAGCTCCGGTGGTCTCTCCCTAGCTTCTTCGCCATCCGACCACAATACCAGTGGTGGATTCACCTTCACCACCATCCTCCGTGTCGCGCAATACCAACCGACGTCGTCTTTGCCCTGTCTTCGCCGCCACCTCTCCTACGGAGGTTCGTCTTCCCCACATCCGGCAACCATACTGACGTGGGATTCCTTTCCCTTTCATCCCTTAGAGTAGATTATTAGGTTCCCACTCTCTCATACTTTCTTCCTCTCTTTTTATTTCCCAAAATCGACCACCGATGCCACCGAACACCTTCATCTCCTCCATCTCCAGCGACTCCTCTGGCAAGGTGTTCCCATCGCTACGCACCTCCATCCACCTCGCCGACCACCCTACAACCTCCATCGCACCTCCCTGATCATTTCCCCTCACTCCATTCACTCCATCGACCACCCAAACACCTCCCTGAACAGACCCACTCTCACCATCCATTCCCTTCACCGTCCGGCCACCACAGCCACCCTCACTCCACGCCACGGCCACCGTTACATTCGTTGTTTCACAGCGACCTTGTTGAGCATTCTAATGCAGCCATAAGGCCTCTTTTCTTGATTTTAGATAGTAGGCTCAAGACTTGCCATTGCTGCCGAGCTTCAAGCGAGCTTCAAAGCTTCTCCAGGCCTTGCTACACCCAGGCTTCAATCCCAGGTTGCGCAGAATAGAGGTATGCAGGTGTCCAAGTCCTCAAGCGAAGGCTTCAGCAGCTGTAGACTCGCTAAATTGCCAAGCACCTTGCTATTTCATTGCGCAAAAGAAAGGTGGGACATTTAGTCCAACCTCGAACTTCGAAAACGAAGAGACGCTTTCAACCGCATAAAGTGAAAAAGTGAATGGGGCTGTTCGCCTCCAAACACTGAGGGTGAGGTCCTCCTCCCCCTTCACCGGACTCGTCCGTGACATTATCGCCGCGGACCTGGTCGACTCGACTACCTGCCTGACCTACACTCCTCGCTCACCACCCCATGCTGGTGAGCCTGGACCCGAGTATGTGATAGGTTCGATTACCCGACCGATTGTGGCTCTGGGAGAGCGAGACTGAAATAGAAAGAGAGAGGAGAGTTGAACAGGAGTAGGGGGGTTTTTTCCCTGGGAAGATTAGCTCCGACACTTAGTCAGATTCAAAAGGCAGAAGGATCAGAGGAGAAGAAAGCCTAAGAAGAAGAAGAAGAAGAACTGAGGTCATAGGCAGAAAGGTTAGAGGAGAAGAAAGCCTAAGGAAGAGAAAGGAAGAGAAGAAGAAGAAGAGAAGGATTGCTGAGCTGAAGGGCTAAAGAAGAAGAAGTGAATAAGAAGGAGTAAAGAAGAAGCAAAATCAAAGATAGAAAAGAAGAAGAAAAGAGAAATCAAAGAGAAAGAGAAGAAGAAAAGAAGAGGCACACAGATAAGAATAAAGAGGGATACTGTAGCACAGGTCATTTAAGATGTCTGATTACAAAATCAGACATCTGAATTCATATTCCCTTCTTTAAGTAGATTTGAGTAATTATTCTTATAATTGGTGATTCAAATCACTATTATTTTGTCTAAAATTCTTTTTACTCTTCATATACTCATATGCTCTACATTCCTAATTAGTTTTTGAGTAATATTTGTGTTCAATTTGCATTAATTGTTGAGATTAGTGTGTGAATTCTATTTACTCCCTGTGTTCGACCTCGGAACATTTTCAAGTAATAAAATTGTATTTGTTTTCAAAGCGATTTCGACTATACTCCAACGCGATTATTTAAACATTGATTTCGCAGCGATAACAGCACCAGATGAGTGTAAGCCACCAAATACAAATCTACTTGACTCAAAAATCTTCTACCTAAGCCAAAAGCCAGGGTTGAATATATAGATTACTTTATAACCCTAAGGGACGAAGTTTGCCTATCCCAATAGAATTCTACTATGGGTCAAGTACGAGCTTTAGATGAGGATTGGCTTTCACTTGGATCCGTTGCATAGGTGTTTGTTTATTTTCTCAACACAGTTAATTTAGTTAATTAGGCTTAATTATGTGCAAGAGAAAGTAACTTAGGTTAACTTGAATTAATGCTGATTGAGTAGTATAGGGTCAAGCTAACCTAACATTTTAGATTTTAATTCTTTTTTTAATTGGTTGAGTCCAGGTCGTTTACTGGGAGGCATAACTTAATTTAATTCATCATTTAATCCTAAGCATTAATTACTACTTAATTAATTAGAGTTATAATTATATTACTTTAAGATCATGAATCTTGCACAAAGGATATTTAATTAAAAACATGCAACATTTCATAAGACAAACATATTTACATATGAGATCAATTATTAAAAATAAGTAAATATGTTTATTTTTATTAATTTCTTTTGATCTACAAAAGATTTAAGGCAAGAAAGAAAAATGCAATTAAGTACAAGTGCCTTATTTATCAATTAAACTCTAAAAAAAATTGTATTAGAGTAAGGTACAAAAATTAGGCGACTTAAAAAAAATGAGCTTGAATTATCAGACGTTTAAACTTTGCTTTTCCGTTTACTATCTTCTTCTTCTTCAACCTTCATTCTTCTCTTTCTTCTTCTGCTATCTCTTTCTTTCTTTCTTTCTTTCTTTATTCTTTTCTTTTGTTCTCTGTTTACTTCTCTTTCCTTTTTCCTTTACCTTTCTCCTTTGTTCTTCCCTTAAGCTCCACAAGCTCTTCTCTTCTTCTTTGAATTCCTTCTTAAGTCTCTTATCATCTTCTCTTCTCTTTCTTTTCCTCTTATCTTTCAACTATGCATTTGAACTGCATTTGAACTGAACCAAAAATTTGATTTTATGGTTGGCGACTCGAACCAGTCAGGGATACACAGCACCCCTCTCATGGTGGGACCAGACCCTACTGGGTCCAAGCCTGGCTTATTACATTTGGTTTATTTTCTGATTTAATCATCACATATGCATAGTCGCCGGCCTCCTAAGCCCACATGCACACACCCGCTCACGAGCCCACGTTCGCACGCCCACAAGCACACACACACCATATGCTCTTTATGCGCCCTGCGCTGACGACTAAACAACTTACAACACTTTTTACTTTTATCCCATGTCTCGTGCTCTTTCCTTACCGATGTGGGATTATTCTTATCCCTTCCAGACCAGACTTTGGCTGGAGGCACAGGCCGACTCAGAGCTCCAAATCAAGCAAGCTATAGCTCGTTGGAAAGCTCTAGAGTAGATTCAAAGGATTGCAGCATCTATTTGGTGTTGAGGATAGATTCTACTCTTCGATTTGAAGGGCGAAGATCGACAGTTTCCACGGCCATTCTGGCCTGCAGATGAGCAACACAGGTCTAAGGACCTACAGATAGGGTCTTTGACCTCGAATGAGGTACTGAAGAGGTTCAGGAGCTAATTCCGCTCCTAAAGGTGAAAAAAGGAGGTTCAGAAAGCTTCAGGAAGGTGGAGAAACTCAAAAGCTTCAAGCAAAAGCTTCAGAGCTTCAAATTAAGCTCTGTAAAGCTTCACAAATAGTTGAAGGATAGCTGCATCTAATTCAACAACCTCTGAAGGTTGTTAGGACTCTATCTAGGCTGTGTTTGCATTTAAATCTCATCGAAAAGGCATTGAAGTCAGTATTGGGTTCACATGAACCCAAACTACATAGAAGTTGGATTCATCTAAAACCTTGATTAAAACTCATCCACATTGAATTAAATCTATCTAAAATCATTCCAGAAGTAATTTAAACTCATCAATTTCTTGAATTGAAACCTAAATCATCAGATCAGACCTAATTTTGACCACTGAACCTCAATATTTGACTTTCATCATTAAGCATTCTCAGATGTAATTAGCACTTAAAATCATCTCTATTTGATCTCAGGAATGTGGTCAAGGTCTCAAAAGAAAGTTTTGACCTAGAAACCTAGGGTTTCAGGTCTGTCACCTGGGCTTTAAAAGTAGTTTGTTCGACAGAACAAACTGAGGCCTATCTAAATGAAAGATCTTCAAATTTGACATTAAGGCATCCATCTGATGCTTCTAAACCTTTAAAATTAGGATTATCCCTATTGGATAGACTTCTCCAACTCTGTCGAAGTTGGAGAAGACAAAGGTCTAAATCTTGCTCCAGGTCTTAAAACTTCAAATAAAATGTTGCAGAATGATCAGTGAGCCTCAAATAAGTGATCTAGAGCTTCTAAGGGAGTTCCATAGGCTGAAGAGTACAAGTTGACTCACCGAAGCTCGTCGGAGCTCCGGTGAGTTCAGACATTAGCTAAAAGATAGTAAACATTATCAAAACAAGCCATGGATGATCTGAAAAGTTTCCTGAGGTCACAAGGAACCTCAGGAACACTTTAATTCATTTAATTATTGATTACATAGAAAGATAAGCATTGAATTCATAGTGAATGTAATCTAAGTTCGACAGAACTCAGGACATGTTCTCTCACTCAATTGAGTGGAGAGATCATGTCAGTGGAGTATGGCGAAGGTGAATAGGTGATTAATTGGGTGGATACACTCCTCCTGAGCCACCATTGACAGCAAGCTCAGGAGGTTGAATGTATTTTAGGCATTTTAATTATATGTGATTATCAATCCAATTAAAGTGAGGATAGGTGCCCTAAGATGATGATTAAGTGATGGAGGGCCCCAGTGGTGGTGAATTGCCCTTGGATACTTCTGCCATGGATAGTGGAAGCAGCCAGTGAAGGTGGAGATGGATTAGGCGATTAGGTGTTCAAATCAGGGAATTAAAGTGTTAGAAGTGATCATGAAGGATTAAGGAAGATGATCGATGAAATTAAAAGACAAAAGAGTGCTCCAGTCAAGCTCAAAAAGCTTGCTAGGGCTAAGGAAGATGACAGGAAATCTAGCATTAAATCTAACTAACCTACCTAATTAACTACTCTAATTAAACTACTTACCTAACCTACTGTTACCTGGAAGAAGGGGGCAGAGGATCTCCGTCGAAGGATCTTAACGGAGGAGGAAATCAGAGGGCAAAGGAAGAAGTTTGGCAAGTGTAGGCTAAGCATAAAGGTGAAACCCGACATCGGCACTGCATCAGAAGACTCAGTGGATGACGATGGAGATCAGGAACAAGCGAAGACGAATTCAGGAAGACGGGGGAAGCGGAGGAAGGTCGTCGGATTTTGGAGTGAACAGCCCATCTGCTAGCTCAGTGAGAGAAAGAGGGAAGGGAGCTAACCTCTTGAAATTGGAGAGGTAGAGGAGTATTTATAGGTTGTGGCAGCTGAGGAGGAGGGTGAATCTAGATGGAAAGAGGTCTAGGAGTGAAGTAACCACTGACGTCTTCTCAGACGCTAGTGAGGTTAACTTCAAACCTTAAATAGGATTTAAGCTTCATCCAGACCGATGGATGAAAAGAGGACGGTGAGCGCAAGTTCCAGGAGCTTGGCAGGGAAGAGCAGACAACGAATGGACGGTGATCGGCAGGTGTGGAAACCTCCTGTCGTTAGCTGTCGAAGAGGCTGAAGAAGAAATGAAGAGGAAGAAGAAGATGTTTATAGGGACCTATCTGCAATGAAAGCTAAGGACTTAAGTGAAGAAGAAGGACTCGATTGAAATAAAACTTAGGGACTAAAACTTAAACTAAGGTTATCAAGGTTTATTTTAATTTAAATCTTTTTCAACTTTTTATATATGGTTATAAATAAGACAAATATTATATTTAAACCTTGGATTTATGTTTTTTGACCTTTTTAGCTTAATTTATTTAATTAAGTAAAGTTACTTAAGTTATTACATACTTAGGTATAAGTTATACTTAAGTTAATTAACACATTAATTAGGTAAATAATTAGTGATATTTCGAGTCCATTTATTAATTAAATTATTAATAATATTTAATTGGATAATAATATAACATTTTAAACTTATTTTAAGGTCCTTTAATGTTTTATCCCTTATTCTATAATTATCCCATATATTTACATATTCCTAGCTAATTAACTAGGAAGACTAGTTAATTAGGGGTAATTAGAAGCCATGATGAGCCTCTCATCAATAGGCTACAACAAAACACATTCATGATTATCTAGATTACTAAAGCTTCAGATGAAAACAAAAGACATAAACCTTTAGTCAAACTCTTGATAAAAATTACTCATGTAGGTCCACTTTGCATTTAGTCTTGCATTTGTTAGGGACTAGCAAGATTGAGGCAAGGGGGTGTGATTGCACAGTAATCATGTAACCTAAATCACCTGATTTAAGTTAGATTCTATCATTAGTTAGGAATAATGCATTCATAGGCATCGTAATTTTCATAATGGTTAATTTGATTAGCTGCATAGATAAATTCATCATTTTATGTACTAATGAGAGATGATTTTAATAGTAGATGATTCGAAGCCACATATGATAGATCAAACCAGACAAATCTGATCAGAACAACGATGGGAGTCCAACGCTTCAAAATCATCTTGATCAGACAATCAGAGCATCGTGTGCAGTCCATAAAAGAATAGAGATCATGGAGCCAAAGGATAAATATCCGAGCCTTAGATGAAAAATCTAACCACACGGATGGATCCGAATCAACGATCGTAGTCAAACGACGCAAAAATCAACCCAACCGGAGGTCTACATTACCAGATACAAGGAAAAGAAGATGGACGGCCATGATGGTGCCATGTGGCACCATCACAGCTGCCCCCTCATCACTGCTCCACCTTTGAAGGCCATTCCTCATGCATCGTGGGTCGTTGTATGGTCATTTAACGGCCATAATACATCCACGTCGCCCATCCAATCATTCCTCATCAAAGGAAAGATCTCGACCGTTGGATCTTCATCCAAAAGTAGAGAATAAGCTACCTTAAAACCTAAACGCAACAAAAAGTCAAAGTAGCATGTTGGTTAGCGCCTTTGCCGCGAAGCAAAGGGCACGCATTCGATCCGCGCCTTGCACAAAATTAAAGAACCGTTGCACGCGAGCGACATTGGGCCGTTAGGTGGTGGAGATCAAACCATGTGGTGCAACGAGATCGCTATGTGATCAAATGTACGATCGCACACGTTCTACGCAACAGAAGAGGCGAGGTGCATGCTTTAAGCTGTTCGATCATAAGATCGGACGGCTGACATTGAGGCGCTCAGAGAAGGCAAGCGGCGAGCGGGAAAATTAAAGAGAACGCGTGTGGGAGTAGCTGGAGCATCTGATCTTGATCCAACGACGCTGGGGGTGCCACGTGTCGACCAGAGGTTAAATCCGAGCGTAGAAAACATTTTTGAAGGTGTTTTGAGGCCTAATCAGGTTCGTTGATCTCTTGATCGACGAATCTGATTGGCCTAAGGTTGTTGCATGAGATGGAGGACCTAAATACCCTTTTTTCCATCCATAGAAACTATAAAAGAAGGCCAAAGACCCCCTTGGATGGATCATCTCTTCCATACATCAACTAGACATCTCTCTTCCACCTTCCTCTAGGCCAAATCTCTCCCTCTACAACTTCTCTTCGACCTTCGTCCTGGTACTCTATATCTGAGGTGCCGCCGCATCTAGCACAAGCATCCTACAAGCGGCCTCATTTCTCTACATCCTTCTATCTCTCTTTCTCTATCTCTATCTATCTGTCTCTACTTTTTGCATAGCAATTTCTACTGTGAAAAACTCTTTATCAATGCAATGAAAATTGATCTTATGGATATTTGATGCCTCTTTATACATATATACATATATAAGTACCTGTTAGAACTAGTTTTATTGAAAAGCTTCTGTTAAAATCGAGATTGCCTCCCTGCGAACGACCTGTTACTCACCAGTCTTTACAAATTTATTTGTCGACATGTTTTCACGCTATACTACAACTAAATAATCTTTTAAAACGTGATTCACGTGTTGGACAGTTGTCAATGATGATAATATAATAGTGACATCCACTTAGACTCTCAAATTTGGTTAGTATGAATAAATCCAAGTGGAGCAGCTCCAGGGGTTGAGAAGTGTTAACCATTTTCTTTGCTTTAAATGAGGTTTTATGCAATTTTCCTAATTCATAAGATTCACACATATGATTATTCTTTGAAGTTGATATTTGGTTGACCTTTGACTAAGTCATGTTTCATTTATTTATATTCTTCATGTGAACATGTCCCAATCTTTATGCTAAAGTGTTGACTCGTTATCCAATGCAACCAGGCAGTCATAAGTGTTGCATTTGTCAAAGTCAACAATATAAATATCTTTATATCCGAGTCCTTTTAGTAGGTTTTTTTTGTCTACTTGTCTTTAATTTTGAAGCCTTTAGAATTAAAGTTAATTTTATATCCTGTATCACAAATTTGGCTTACATTAAGTAGATTATGCTTTAGGCCTTTAACATTATTAAAGGAGGTTTTGGAGTTACCAATTTGGCTAGTACCAATAATACGACCCTTGTGGTTGTTGCCAAAGGTAATTATTCCACCTTCCTTGAGATTTGAGTTTTAGAAATAATCCTTCTTCTCTAGTCATGTGCTTGGAGCAACTGTTGTCCATGACCCACCTTATCTTTTCTTAGTTCTATCATTGGTTCAGCTTTGTGAGGCCCAACACCAGGTAACCATTCTCTTAGCTCTAATAATGTTCTAATGGGATCGATGTTTCCATTCCATTCTCGATATAACTAGTTATAGTTTACTTGATCTTCATGGGTAGATTACAAAACAAAATTTCAAGGTGCCTTTTGGTACCCATTTTTTCTTTCTGGGTCCATCTGTGTTAGTGTGTTGTGCCCCATAATGTGTGTTATTAGGCATATATACATTCTTGACATTTTGACTAGGAAATCTAGGTGTGTCCTTTTGTGAATTAGAGCTAGAGGCTTTGTGATCATTTTTATCCTAATTTGAATTTTGTGGAACCTTGTATGTGTGTAGCTAATAGTTTCAATAGGTTATCTCTTCCTTTACTGAACTTGGTTAGATCATTAGCAAGAATAGCAGACTTATTCTTTATCTTATCTAGATCTACTTTAAGTGAATCTATGTGAGCTTTCAGGGAAGTGATTTCTTGTGATAACTCATAATTTTGTGAAGCATATCTATATTTAAGGGTAGTTTCATCTTCTAGGTTTTTTGAGAGTTTCTTATTTTCAGCTTTAAGTGCTTTAGCTAAGTCATGTAATTCATAAAAAGCTTCTAACAATTTTTCAAGAGTAGAGGAAGATACCTCATCTTCAAGAGTCATGAGCCCGAGAAGTACTTCCTCATTGGAAGTTCCTTCTTCTTCAGAGCTTAAGTCTGAATCATCCCATGTGGCTAATGGGAACACCATCATGAGCCTTAACTAGCCCATTTTAGTCTGGAATAAAAGATAAAAGCTCCTACATATCCATCTGAGGGTTATATCTCCACCTTATTATGTTTTGAGAAGAGAACAAGAAATTAGGGTTAATTATGTAATTTTAACAATATATCATGAACATAGAATAACCAAGAGGTTTTATAGGGGTAAAATAGAGGTCAAATGAGCATTAAAGATTAATACGTTGGTCCATACAAACAGAAATGGGGTTTAACGCATTTCGAGAACTAATACAGCACCCAAAACCCTAATTTCAGACCTACTTAAATAACATAGGTTCTAGTCAGGATAAAATTCATTTAAACCTTATAAAATTTATATAAAAATATTCCATAAGGTTTGGCAACCTTGATTTGACCATCTAAACCTATTTTGAATTTAAATAGAGTCACAGACACAATTCTGCCTTAATTTAGGTTTTTATGTAAATTTTCTAGTCAACTTGGTCAAAACTGAAATCTGACTTCACCATCAGATTCCTTGGGTTCAAATTAGGTTTGTACCAAAATTTGGGCCCAATTAGAGCCAATCTTAACCTAGTTTGCATTTTGATCCAATCTAACTCTTTCTCTCTCATTCATACCTCTAACTTTTGAAATATTTACAAATAGCCCCCTAACTTCTCTTCAAATTCTTCAAATGGGTCCTTTCCACCATGGTAGGTGTGAACCCATAGATCTGAGCTTTCAATCAAGGATTCCTCCCTGATTGCTCGACTAATCCCTTCTAAAATTGGAAGGGATGATCTTGAGGAAGTCCTAAATCATCTAAACCTAGATTTTGACTCCAAATCCCCTCATGAAGCTCGTGCAAATCCATGGATTTTAAGGATCTTTTTCCCTAAAAATTTAAGCTTCTCAAGCTTGTTTCTAAGCTTGGAAGCTTGCCTGAAGCTCTATAAAAGCCTCCCCAACACATAGCCGAGCTCCTTAGCAAGTTTTGTCAGGAGAAACCCCTCCTCCTTCCCTCTCTGGCCACCTTCACACCTTGCTCTAGTGACATCCCTCCACCCTCCTCTTTCGGCCTTCCAACAATCAAATTGGATGACCCTCTGCCCTCCCCTCTCAATTCTACTCCTCACTAGCCACAGCAGGGGTTTCCTTCCTCCTTATCGTCGCCGTTCCAACTCACCATCGACTTCATCTTCTTCGGCCTCGACTTGCCAATGCCAACCATCTCCATCTGCCTCCTTCCCCTCTAAGCATCTCTATCCCTTCCTCTCTCCCTTTGCTTTCTTCCCCCACACTCACAACTCACTCACGACCACCGTACGCCTGCACGACCTCCATCTTCCCCGCCTCCAGCAAAGGCTCTGGTGAGCTCGTGCCAATGCTACACCACACCAAAATGCAAGCCACGACTACCCACATCTTCGCCATTCTCCACTGGCCAAAAGCCCCAACTTAGTTGGGTTTATTGGTCTCTCGTTCCTACTGTCAAACTCATCCCTCGCCGCACTGCCTCTCCAACCTCGACAGAGGTTCACCGGCTTCCAACCTCCACAAAACCACCACCAATGCACTTGCTGTCCTACGACGATCCTCTTGAGCATACTAATTGGGGCATTTAGCCCATTTTTCTCCTTTTCAGGTATACACCAAACAAGCCATCGCCGCCGTCGTCTTCTCCAAGCACGGCAGCCCTCCTTTGGCCTTTCCATGAACTGTTGTGGCCCTGTACGTGTTCAGCTCCAGCTCCTGACGCATGCCCAGGTGTTACTCAAGGAAAGGCAAGCTCCAGCTGCCTTGATTTGGCATTCAATCCTACAGCATTCGCATGCAGTTGCACGAGAACTGTGGGACATTTAGTCCCACATCATGGAAACTGAAAGCACTCATGCCAGATAAGAGGAATTCCTCTCCCCGACCCCTCGCCCAAGACACGAGGGTCTAGTCCCCAGCCACCCTCACCCACTTACCCGCCTCTGCGCACTCCTCGCTTATGACCACGCTCGCAAGCCTGGTCTACTGTTCACGCCCGAATACCCAGTTGATTACCGATTAAGCTCGAGTCTTTGAGAAGGAAGAAAGAGAGAGAGGGGGTGGGGTTTTTTTTCCCTTTTACTCTCTACACTTGGCTGAGTCTTGAAGAGGCCTTTGCCTCTATAGTGCTGTGCTTGTCTCTCCCTTGAGGCACGAAGGAGAAAAGAGGCTTTTGCCTCTTCTATGGAGCTGAGCCCTTAGTAACTTAAGGCAACTGATGCCTTGTGCCTTTGTCTGATCTTTACTAGTGGCTTAGTGATACATATTGTTGGGATATTAATTAGTTGACGTGGCATATTTGATTGAGAGATACTGTGCATTTATTTGAGCTTAATATTAGGTGTTAATTTGGTGATTTAAATCACCATTTTAACCTAATCTTTTTTCACATTGCTACCTGATTTCATATATAAATCATTTTGAGTAGTTCTAAATAAAGCTTTGGTCATGATTACTTATATTTTTGATTAAATTGTGATTAGTGAGATTGAATTGCCATTATTTGCTCCTTGTGATTGACCTCGAACATTATTTTAGAATCTGAGTTATAAATTTAAATGATTTGAACGATTTTTTCTTATACTACGATGCAACTCTTAAACAATGATGAATTCTCTTAAACATTTTGGTGTCGTTGTCGGGGAGCGACGCGTAGTTTGATTTTACTTATTACAAATTCTGATCTGAGACTAACTTGTTCTATTTGTTTTGTTGTGGTTGTGCGAGATACATTTAAGAAGATCAACCGCACGACAGCCACTCCAAAGACAGGTAATCTCATTTCCTTCTTCTTAAGCCCCTATTTCTGGAAAGAATTAAAAAGAGAAATCAATTGGGATCAACTCGCATTTATTATTAGATTTAATCACTTGAGTTGCCTAATTTGATTCATTTTAGACATCCTCATCTAGATTTCTGTACCTATTAAGAACTTAAGGTATCTAGGGCTATACACCTTCTTGATTGAGCCCTAGGTACCCAATTTGGAAAGAACTAATTAGACCAAAAGAGCTAAATTAGGGTTTCCATCTTAGGGTTGAGAAAACACACCTGCCTGAAATAATGAGAATTGATTTTTTTGCAATGTGTGTCACCTAAACCCTTGCTTGAATTGACCTAATCAAGAGAACCATAAAATTAAGCTCTAATCATCCACTTGAATCGTAAAAGTTGGGACATAATAACCTATTTGCAAATCACTTAGGGTGATTTTGGGCTCATTGCCCAACTCATCCTCAACCTTAGGGTAGGTTAGGTGAAGTTGATCCACCTTGTGGGTCAACCAACCTTCAAATCAGGTCACCAAGCACAAATCAAATATAAAGCTTAAGTTAAATTCTAAGCACCCTAATTTAGGTTTAAAACTTGGTAGACTTAAGAGGTCAAGTCATTCATTTCAATCTACTTGGATCTGCGATGACAAGGAAGGTCGAGTGGGGGAAACCCTGTAACCCGTGGGGATGCTCTACCATGTAAGGGTCTTTGCGGGACTCTCCTTTCCTAGTCACCCAAGTATTTCTCAGGTGGATAACTTTCTGATCAAGCGGTATCATCCGCCTCGAACCTTCTTAGTCATCCAAAGATTTTTGGGTGCCTCGATTGGGTCCATGATGAGAGCCTCATCATGAGCCCTAACTAGCTCATTTTGACCTAAGAAAGTAAACAAAAGCTCCTACATAACCTAAAAGAAGATCTAAGTCAAGGGTTTACTATTCTGAGAAGGAAACATGAACTAAAGGGTAAAACTATAATTTTACCGTTGCAGTGCATCAACAGGATTCCTCAAGGGTTAAACATAGGTTAATTGGACTTAATAACAGGAAAAGTGGGATGGTTCAGTCAGAAAAGGGTTGTGAGATTTAAGAATTAAATGACATTCTGTAACCCTAAAACAAACCCGCTTAATTCAATAAGGTTTTGATCTGGATAAAAATTAACTAAACCCTCTAAAATTCATGAAAAAATATCTCTTAGGACTTAGAACCTTCAATTTGGCCTTTGGAACCTATTTTGACCTAGATTGGGGTCCTAGCTCAGTATTTAACCTAATTTAGGTTTTTGTGCAAAATTTCCAATCAAACATGGTCAAACCTAAAATCCAACTTCACCATTGGATTCCTTATGTCCAAATTAGGTTTTCACCAAAATTTGGGCCTAAGGGAAGGTCATCTTGACCTACTTTGCAAACTGGTCCACCTAATTACATTCTGGCCCCTAACTTTTGAAAACCCTTACGCAAAGCCCCTAACTTCCTTTCCACCCTTACATTCAGGTCCTCCTCCATTATAGCGGAGGAATCCCACTCCGGTGAGGATTTGAGGCTGATATATCCTCGAATCCTCAAAGATCTCCTCCCAGATTTGGAAGGGAGATTCTCTGAGGATTTCTCCATCGTCTGAACGCGATCTCCAGATCAAATTTACACCCAATCTCTCGTGCGAATGCTCGAGAGATTTGGGTGTCCTAAGCACCTTCCTTATTTGGCGAGGATTTTGCGCTGGAAGGCTTGCCCTCCAAGCACAAGGAGCTCGACCAGCGACTATAAAAGGACCCCCGGTCCTCTACGCATCTCCCAAGCTTGATTTGGCTGCCGATACCCTCTCAATTTCTTCCCTCCTCATCTCCAATCAAAATGCCTGCAAGCTCTGACGACCTCCCCTCCCTCCTCTCGTCGCTCTGCCACCATACTAGTGGCAAGGTTCACTTTGCCTCATTCCTCCGCGTTGCGCCGCACCAGCGCACGCTTCTCTGACCTCCTCCTTGTCGCCGTCATCTCCACCTCAGGGTAGTCTTCCCCGACAACGGTACATACGCGTCGTTCATCTCCTCTACCTCCCCTTCGATCCAATCACCACAGATAAGTTTCTCTTCTCCCACTCTTTATTTTCCCTCCTTTCATTTCATAAACCACCCCTCGACTGCCACTGTCCACCCTCATCTTCCTCAACTCCGGCTGACCTCCGGTGAGATGCATTCATCACTTCGCACCTCCACACATCTCGCCACCAACCTCTTCACCTCTGCCATCACCCACTACTCACTTTCCGCCCATCCACTGACCTCTACTCACGCCCCACACTTCCACTGAACAAACCCACCCGCACAGTCACAGTCTGACCTAGGCACGAATGCCTAGGCCATTCTGAGCCACACTGACCCCCGCCTCACTTTCGCCGTGATACGATGAAGCTTTCCATGCTATTTGACAGGGCTGCAAGGCCATTCTTGTGTCGTGCAAGTCTGAGCCTCCGTCCGCCATTAACGAACAAGCAAGCTTGCTTGCTTCAGAGCTCTAGGCCACGCGCTCCAGGCTTCAGGACTTCAGGCTACGCAGGTTGAGTGTGCGAGTGCATCCAGCTTGAGAGCAGTCGTTGTGAGGCCTTCAGCTGCTCCAATTGAGTGAAGATCTCCTCCTATGGGTGCCAGCAGAAGTGAATGGGACATTTATTCCCACCTCGTAAACTCAGGGGTGAGCGGCATGAGTTATATTGATTTTGTGCTTTCAGCTAATCGCCTCCAGTACATAGGGGTGAGGTCCCTCGCCCTCACTCGTTCACACCTCATCCATGACCTGCCCCCGTGGACCTGGCACCAGACCCGATTACCTAAACCTAGCACTCCTCACGCATCACACCCACGTCAGTGCTCCTGGACCCGGGCGCGCACCCGACCCGATTACCCGGCTTTGGAAGAGCATACCGAAGAGAGAAATAGAGAGAGAGAGATGTGGGGAGGGTAGGGGATAGGTTTTGTTGCGTGGTGTTGTGCAGGAAAGAAGAAGGAGCTAAGGAAGAGCGCAGCAAAGAAGTGGAGGAAGAAGGTAGCGGCTGAAGGACTTAGCCACAGCAAGGAAGGAAAAAGGAGAAGAAGAAAAGAGAAGCACTATAGCAGAGGAGCGGCAGAGGAAGAGAGGAAAAAGAAGAAGGTAGCTGGTGAAGAAAGAGAGAAGCAGGGACTTAGCAGAGAAAGAAGAAAGAAGTTAAGGGCAGAAGAAAGAGAGAAGCAGGAGCGGCCAAGCAGAAGAAGAAGACAAAGAAAGACAACGAAGAAAAGAATCCAAAGAATAAAGCAGAAGACACACAGCCGTAGAGCAAAGAGAAAGAGAACGAAGAGAGAAAGAGAAGACAAAAATCACATATCGAGCACTATAGCAAAAAGTTTTTAAGACGACTGATTTTTCATCAGACGTCCAATTTTTTAGCATTATTTCTACATAACATTACTCTTCAATTTTGGTTGAATTAGTTATTGCTTTTTATTAAATTGAGAGTTGTGTTCTTAAGTTTTGAAATACCCAATTACTCCCTGTGTTCGACCTCGGATATTTTGATTTTTTAGTTATTTGTTTTTGCGGCGATTTCATCTATACTACAACGTGACATCTTTTAAAACACGATTTCACCTCGTCAACATTTTGGCACCGTTGCCGGGGAGCAACAGCCATTTTAGAAGCTTTGATCACAACTTCTGATTCAATACTGACTTAATCTCTCTCTTTTGTTATGTTTGTTTCAGGGAAAGTCGAGAAAAGAAAAGCAGCCGCACAACAACCACACCAAGGAACAGGTAACTTTCATTAGACCTCTCTCTTAATCCCCTCAAAGGCAGAAAAGGAAAAAAATAAAGAAAAATCAATCTAGGGCTACCTACTTCCATATTTAGTAAATCACCATAGTTGCCTAATTTTCATTTCAACACATTTTGAATTGCCCATCCAATTAAGGTAACTAGGGCTAAAACCTTCTTAATTGAACCCTAGATACCAATTTTTAAGGCAACTAAATTGGACCAACTAGAACCAACCTAAGGATTGCAAAGCTAGGGTTTTTAGAGACACATTTTCTCTTAAGCAAAGAAGCAAAAGCTTCAAAAAGGGGTGTGCCTAAGCCTTGTTTGAAAAGATCTATACAAGAGAAACCCTAAGAAAATCAGGCTCTTAATCCATTTGAACCCTAAAAGAAAGAACCTAACAGCTCTCAAAGGAACAAGAGGTGAAGTTGATCTTTTGGGTCAACCAACCTTAATATTAGGTCACTTTTTGCACTCAAAAGGCCTAAAGTTCAAGTGGAACCCTAAGCACCTTGATCTTAATTAAAAAAGGTAGACTTAAGAGGTCAAGGTCCCCATTCTAGTCTACCTGGAATCTCAGTGACAAGAGAGGTCAGGTGGGGGAAACCCTGTAACTCGTGGGGACATTGTACCGTGTAGGGGTCTTTGTTGGATTCTCCCTCTCTGGCTGCCCAAGTACTTCTCAAGTAGACGACCTTTCTGACTAAGGGGTATCATCCGCCCCGAACCTCTATAGTCACCCAACAATTTTTGGGTGTCTCGATTGGGTCCAGCACCTTCTAATCTCACCAAATCCTTCGGTGCCTGTTTGGTAGGAGGCCCTTAAGACCATCCTTAAGACCTCCTTTAGAAATTCATTCTCACTGAGGCTAAGCCTTGACGCCCTTGTTTGTGTAGCAACCCCACCACATAGACCTTTCCTCTGATTCAGAACCAAGTTCTCCTTCTTCTTCCATCATGGCACAACCCATTGAAGAAGAGAACAACCTTGAGCACTAGCTTCAGCGCCTAAATGATCTCTTCCAAAACTTTGTAAATCCACCGTAGCATCCAATGATGTGAGATCACTATAATCTCGTTGCGGTGGCAATCGAGCCACGAGTCCGAATCCCGGCTGGAGGTCCTGATTCTGAACTCAAGCCCAATATGATTCATGCCATACCAAAATTCCATGGGCTTAAACTCCGAGGATCCATTCTAGCACATTAAATAGCTCAAGCATCTCGCCCAGACCTTCGAGTCAGATGCATAAAATCGGGATATTCTGCTCATGAAAATGTTTTCTTTCTCCCTAATGGACAAGGCTGCTGATTGGTATTAAACTCAAACTCGTCCGATCAACACATGGGATGAACTTCAATCCGAATTTTTGAAGAAGTTCTTTCCCGTTGGCCGGACAAATGCCTTGCGCCACCAGATCACTCATTTCACCCAACAAATGGGAGAACCTATTCATGAAGCATGGGACCTATTCTTAGATCTCATGCAAAAGTGCCCCCATCACGGAGTTCCTAAATGGAAACAAGTCCAGTCTTTTTACCAGGGACTTCGTGAAGACATTCGATTATTCGTCAATGCAACCTGCAGAGGAAACATCATGGGTCAACATAAGGACATGGTGTGGGAGATTCTCGAAAATATGTGTGAGAACTCCATCAATGATGACTCCATGGGCTTATTCGACCGGACGAATGCCCGCACAGCGACGAATCTTAGGGGAGCACATGAGACGCAAGACCTGTCCACATCGGTCGACTTGGAACTGATGACTAGTCGGTTGGACAAGGTCTCTATCATAGAGAAGAAGGTGGACGAGCTGACTCGGCATCTACAATGAGCCACCTCTGCGCAGAACTCTTTTGCACGGCCACCCCTTGCGAGGGAAACTGTGCAGAACATCTATCACCAATCTTCTCAGGGGATGGACCCGTATCCACCTCCATCTGACTCTTGGATCGGAAGGACCTCTGATCCACTCTATTCTAGTTGGGGGAACTCTGAACCCTCGTATTCTGACTTTCCTGAGGGTCCTCAGACCTATGAGGACCTCAATGCCATTTAGAATGACCCACTCTCCAATACCTACAATCCTGGATGGAGAAATCATCCCAACTTCTAGTGGATGGGAAATTCTCAGACTCAAAGACCACCTTACCAACCTCATCCACAAGCTCCTCGTCCATATCAGCCGCCTCAGCCTTAGCCTAATCCTACTTATCAATCTGGGTAAAACCAGGATCAAATGACTCTTATCCTTCAAGCACTGGCTGACATTCAAAAGACGAATGCGGCAATGCAAAAGCAGCACAAGGATGAGATCACAGAGGTTCGTAATCAACTAGCCTAGATGGCAAATTCTCGCCAACCTGGCACCCTCCCTTCGCAACGTCTGCTAAACCCAAATAATGTGCCAACCCAGAGGTGCGTTATGAACCCAAATTCAGGCCATGCACATATGATTTATTAGGCCCCTTCTGTTCCATCACCAGACAAGATGGAAGCCCCGACATCTTATGTGGGACTTCAGCAGTAGCCACCCCTCTTACCAAACCCAAACCAAAACCAGGCAGGATTAAACTCCGTAACAACTTGTAGTGGTAAAGCAACCTAAGACCCACATTATCCAAACCACTCTAAGCCTGGTAGTAGCCCAAGCCCTAGGATAGTTATCCAGGATACCCCTATCCTAGATCAAGAACCTGGACCTATTCTAGAGGAACCAACTAGGGTTCCATTTCCTGAGGCCTTGACCAAAGGAAAAAGGATAACCAAACCTGTGGCTCCTAAGGAGGGTCTGGTCAAGCTCTTTGAACAGGTCCAGAAAAATATCCCCTTGATGGATGCAATTCACCACATACCGGCTTACGTAAGATTCCTGAAAGCGTGTGTACACGCAAGCGTAAGTCGCGAACCAACAGTGGGAATCCGATCGTACTGTCAGAGCAAGCTAGCTCTGTAATCTTGAGTAAACTCCCACCCAAGGCTAAAGACCCAGGAACTCCCCTGATTTCATGTAAAATTGGTGAAACCCAATTTGATAGAGCCTTGCTAGACCTAGGTGCCTCCATAAATCTAATACCTACATCCCTCCTTGGCTACCTTGAAGAGTCCGAACTTAAACCCACTGAGGTGATGTTGCAGTTAGCTGATCGATCCATCAAGTCACCTAGAGGAATACTCGAGGATGTCAGTGTTAGGGTGCAGGATTTCTACTTCCCGGTGGATTTCATAGTTCTGGATATGGATGCACTTGAGAGCCCAAGTGATACACCAATTATATTAGGGAGACCTTTTTTGGCCACTGCTAGGGCCAACATAAACTGTGAGGAGGGCCAAATAGAATTAAAATTTGGGAATCAAACTCTGAAGATTGACATCTTTAAGGCCCAAGAAGGGATTAATTGTAGGGTTATAGAGCAAATATGTGATATCAAAGCCGTGGTTGATGAATTGCATGTTGAGGACAACCTGATTATCCCTGATCAACCACTAGAAGATCAAAACCCACAATTAGAGGAGTATGAACCTGATCTAGACACACCCATAACTCCAACCCTTATTCCTGATACAGACCCTGAACTACCTACTGCTACTGATAATCCTGTTATGGAACTCAAGCCCCTTCCCGAGCATCTGAAGTACATCTTTTTGGGTTCCAATCAAACACTTCCTGTGATTATCAACTCCCGACTCACACCTGACCAGGAATCCCGTCTGATTACTGTTCTCCAGCAACATCGTAGAGCCATTGGATGGACTCTCGATGACTTGACTGGCATAAGCCCCTCGTATTGCACACAACGAATCTACACAGAAGAGGGCGCACGACCTTCACGAGAGATGCAGAGACGTTTAAACCCTAACCTGCAGGAGGTCGTGAAAAAGGTGATCATCAAGTGGTTAGATGCAGGGATCATCTACCCAATCTCCGACAGTCACTAGATGAGTCCAATCTAGGTTATGCCTAAGAAGGCCGGACTCACCATCACTACAACTGAAACTGGAGAGGTCATACCTACCCGAATAGCTAATTCGTGGAGAGTCTGCATTGATTACAGAAGACTCAATTCCTCCACGAAGAAGGACCATTTCCCACTACCATTTATTGATTAGATCCTCGAGAAACTAATGGGAAATAGGTTCTATTTTCTTGACGGGTACTCCGGTTGCAACCAGGTGGCAATCCATCCAGAGGACCAAGAAAAGACCACGTTCACCTGTCCCTTCGGGACGTACACGTTTTGAAGGATGCCTTTCGGTCTCTACAATGCACCCACGACCTTTCAGCGGTGCATGCTTGCCATATTCTCAGATATGGTAGGTGATTATCTGGAAGTCTTCATGGATGACTTTTCAGTTTTCGGAGCATCATTTGACGATTGCCTCTAGCACTTGGTCCAAATACTCAGGCAGTGCATCGATGTGAATTTGGTTCTTTCTTGGGAAAAGAGCCATTTCATGGTGCCTGAGGGAATCATCCTGGGACATCTAATTTCGGAGAAAGGCATCCAAGTTGATTGAGCCAAGGTTAACTTGATTTCCAAACTACCTATGCCTAGCTCGAACAAAGAACATTCGATCTTTTCTGGGGCATGTTGATTTTTACCGTCGATTTATCCCTGATTTTTCAAAAATCGTGCGCCCCCTGACTATTCTTCTCTGCAAGGATGTGCCTTTCGAAATCTCTAAGGAATGCAAGCAAGCATTTGAGATCCTTCATGATTGAGTTACCCAAGCTCCGATCCTACAGTCCCCTGATTGGTCTCAACCCTTTGAGATCATGTGCGATGCATCTGACTTCACTGTAGAGCGATTTTGGGGCATAAAATTGATGGGAAACCCATGGTCATTTACTACGCTAGCAAAACACTAGACGAGGCTCAGTGTAACTATACAGTTACTGAGAAAGAGCTGCTGGCTGTAGTATTTGCCTTAAAAAAATTCAGATCATACCTCCTGGGTTCCCGTGTTATCATCTACTCGGATCACACGACTATGAGACATCTCCTTGCAAAGAAGGATGCGGAACCTCGATTAATCCGATGGATCTTGCTGTTGCAAGAATTTGACCTCGAGATTCGTGCTAAAGCGGGAAAACAGAATGTGGTAGCTGATCACTTGTCCCGCCTTCGTTATGAGATCATTGACCCTTCCAAACCCATCACATAACACTTTCCTGATGAACACCTCTTGACTATCGATACAGGGTTTCCATGGTTCGCAAACATAGTGAACTACTTGGCATCACATCAGATCCCGTCTGATTGGCCGAAGGCCAAGAAGGACAAATTACGTTCCGATGCCAAGTATTACCTGTGGGAAGACTCGTATCTATTCCGCATTAGTGCTGATCAAATAATTTGACGATGTGTCATGGAAGCAGAAATCAAAGACATACTCTCCTTCTGCCATGACCAGGCATGCGATGGACATTTTTCAGGACACAAAATCGTATCAAAAGTCCTCCAGTGTGGCTTTTACTGGCCCACAATTTTCAAGGATGCATATGATCACTGTAAGGCATGTGCCCGTTGCCATACCTTAGGCAACATGAGCCATCGAGACATGATGCCTTTACAGCCGATCCTGGTATGCAAGATTTTTGATATTTGGGGGATTGATTTTATGGGACCCTTCCTTATCTTGGATGGCTTCGAATACATCTTACTCGCCGTTGACTACATGTCCAAGTGGATAGAAGCCATTCCGACCCGAACCAATGATCGCAAGGTTGTTATTAGATTCATTCATCAAAACATCTTCTCAAGGTTCAGGATTCCACGAGCAATAATTTCCGACGGAGGGACCCATTTCACAAACGCTCAGTTCAGGTCACTGATGACCAAATACGGGGTGTCGCATTGAATCTCTACTCCTTACCACCCCCAAACTAATGGTTTAGCTGAGCTATCAAATCGAGAGATCAAGAAAATCCTCCAGGTTACTATTCGACCTGACAGGAAGGATTAGTCATCCCGACTTCCGGAAGCATTGTGGGCCTATAGGACCACCCACAAGACCCAATTAGGTATGTATCCCTTCAAACTAGTGTACAGGAAGGCATATCACCTCCCCGTCGAATTGGAGCATAAAACCTATTGGGCAGTATGGAATTGCAACTTAAATCTTTTTAAGGCTGGAACCCATAGAAGTCTTTAAATGAGCGAGATCGATAAATTACACCACGATGCGTATGAGAACTCGCGAATTTACAAAGAACGGGTTAAAGCCTTTCACGACAAATACATTTCTAGAAAGATCTTCCATCTTGGTCAAAAGGTTCTACTCTTTGATGCCTGACTCAAATTATTCCCAAGAAAGCTACGATCTAAGTGGATAGGATCCTACCTAGTCCGACGAATCTTTGGAAATGGAGCCATTGAGATCAATCCATTCAGCCACGATTCTAAACCTTTTGTCGTGAACGGTCAGAGACTCAAACCGTTCATTGACATGACCAATACAAATTTGACTGAGTCATCTTTTATCCTCCATTCTCCCTGAGCTCATTGCGCCCAGCCGATGGTGTAAAACTCAGCGCTTAAAGGGAAGCAACCCGTCATTCTTTGAAAAAACCCAAAACCTTTCCTAACATTTCCATGCTGAATTCATATTGCACTTTAGGGTTCATCCATTAGTACAGCCGACTCCACCTCAGGTATCCGCACCCGAGTCTAGAAATCATTCGCAGCAGTCACCTCAACCCGTTTGCTCACCCAACACCTGTCCTAATGAATGAACTAAGTTGAATTCGAACCCACCTAATTTACAATGGGGACATTGCAAATTGTAAGCATGGGGGGGTATGAAAGTGCAAAATGTCAGGAAAACTCATATCAAGAAAAGGTTTCAACAAAAATCACATATCACAAAAAACACAAAAAAATTGAAAAATTTGGAAAAAGAAAAAGAAAGAAAAAACTGAGGGGGGAGAGAAAAATTTTATGGGCCATACAAAATATGACGAGGAAAAGAGCAAAATGCCAAAAAGGAGCACAAAATGAAAAAGAAAAAAAGGAATAGTCATTAGTGAAAGATTAAGGGATTAACTGAAATTCTAGACCACATCAAGAAAAGAGAAAAATGAGAAAAAAGTGCTAAGGAGATACAAAAGAGATTAGTAGGAACGCTAACTTTAGGCCTTTTGGGCTAGACTCTTAGGCTTAAAAATTCAAGTACTTGCTAAAATCTGGATACTCCTCAAGAGGTTGGGGAAAATGAGAAGTTTAAGTATTAGGTCTAAGGCTTAGGGAGTATTTTACCTCGTTAACTGACCTTAGGTTTGCGGGATTCGATAACGTAAGCACCCCAATCTATACACAGTCTGGTTTAGTGCGCATAAATATCAAAATCACGCAAAAAGCATTTTAATGTTCTGAAAAAGTTGCCTAGATTAGGAGTGGCTGATTAACACAAGTTGATTTGGATGAGTTCTCGGCGCGGAGAGGCGAGAAATTCCCCTCGAAGATGCGTAACAACATATCGTCTCCTCGGTGCTTGTCTCTTGGGATATTTAAATATCCTACCGGGGGCATGTAAGCACTCTGCTGGTTCAGATACCATGGGTGGCATTATCATGAAATATCAATTGCTAGGGTCTGGATTCGGCCACGGAACTCCATGGCTAGGATTATCTCGAAATCTCGAAAGCCAGGGTTCTGGGGGTTGCCATGAGCGATGCTATCATGAAGCATCGATTGCCAGGGACCCTTGAGGATTGATGATGGGAACGAGGAATCCAATACAGACTGTGTTGAGAAGCCAATCCGAAGCTAGAAATAAAAAGAAAAAGAGAGAAAACTCTCCAACCAAATAAATCTTTATCTCTCTCTTACAAAAACGCACTGCAAACTGAACCTATGCTAAAAATGTCTCAAGCACGGGTGCTTTAACCGGGGAGTCCAACAAACCCTAGGATAGTTTCTGCGGGCCTTAAAAACCTTTGCGGAGGACTGAGGCTAAAGCGGGTCATTTAATTCCCAGATTTCACATGAACCCTTTTCTGTTTGAACTAACCCACTTTTTATCTTATTAAGATCATTTGACCTGTGTTTATCCCATGAGAACACTACAATGGTAAAATTACAATTTTACCCCTTGTTTCTTGCTTTTCTTTCAGAAGGGTTATTCCTTGAGTTAGGACCTCTAGTTGGTTATGTAGGAGCTTTTGTTCTCTTTTCTGGATCAAAATAAGCTAGTTAGGGCTCATGATGGTGTTCCCATCATACCCTCATGCCTAGATTTTGCTAGTCCCTTAGCAAAATCTTAAGGTTTTAACTTCTGTTCTAGACCATGAATTCCTTGTGTTCAAAGATTATGCTGAGTGCTTTTTTCTTTTCTTTTTGATCAGGTTAGAATGCCGACTGTAGACCTAGAGGTACTCAAGTACCAACCAAGATCCGGATCTGACCAGCTCTAGCCTCGATCCTCCGTGAAGGTTTTTAGGGTCCACAGGAACTATCCTAAGGTTCGTTGGACTCCGCGGTTAAAGCACCCGTGCTTGAAATGTATTTTAGCCTCGGTTCAGTTTGCAGTGCATTTTTTTTTGTAAGAGAGAGATAGAGGATTTATTTGTTTGGGGAGTTTTCTCTCTCTTTTCTTTTTATTTCTAGCTTCGGATTGCTTTCTCAACACGGTTTGTACCGGATTCCTCGTCCCTATCATCAATCCTCGAAGGGTCCCTGGCAATCGATGCTTTGTGATAGCACCACCCATGGCAACCCCCAGAACCTTGGCTTTCGAGATTTCGAGATAATCCCTCCCATGGCGTTCTGTAGCTAAATCCAAACCTTGGCAATCGACATTTCGTGATAATGCTGCCCATGGCATCTGAACTAGCACAGGGTGCTTACGTGCCCCCGGTAGGATATGTAAATATCCTAGGAGACAAGCATCGAGGAGACGATATGTTATTACGCATCTTCAAGGGAAATTTCCCGCCTCTCTGCGTCGGGAACTCGTCCAAATCAACTTGTGTTGATCGGTCGCTCCTTATTTAGGTGACTTTTTCAGAACAGTTAAACGCTTTTGCGTGATTTTGATAATTATGCACACTGAACCAAACTGTGTGTGGATTGGAGTGCTTAGGTTACCGAGTCCCGCAAACCAAAGGTCAGTTAACGAGGCCGAATACTCCCTAAGCCTTAGACCTAATACTTAAGCTTCTTATTTCCCCCAACCTCTTGAGGACTATCTAGATCTTAGTGGATACTTGAATTTTTAAGCCTAAGAGTCTAGCCCAAGAGGCCTAAGATCAGCATTTCTATTAATCTCTTTTGTGTCTCATTAGCACTTTTTTCATTTTCTTTTTCTTGATATGGTCTAGAACTTTAGTTAACCCCTTAATTTCTTACTAATGACTATCTCTTCTTTTTTTCTTTTCATTTTGTGCTCCTTTTTTTTGACATTTTTCACTTTTCCTCCTCATTTTTCTCATGATTTGTATGGCCTCAAAATTTTCTTTCCCCTCAGTATTTTTTGTTCTTTTCAAGATTTTTTCATTTTTTTGGTATTTTTGGAATATGAGATTTTTTTGTGAGAACCCTTCTGAATCTTGATTTTTGTACATTTGCACTTTACCATCCCCCCATGCCTAATTTTTGCAATGTCCTCATTGTAAACAAAGGGTGTGAAACAATGTTGGGTTCAGGGACTTAAAACAGGATTTATCAGGTGGGTGAACGGGTCGGGAATGACTGTTGCAGACGATTTCAAGCTCTGGGCACGTGTACCAGAGGTGGGATTGACTGTTCTAAGAAAATTCAACTCAGGGTGCAATAGATGTGAAGTACAGACGGATAATTAGACGGATCTTGGGTTTTTGGAATGACGGGTTGCCTCCCGTTAAGCACTAAATTTAACACCTTCAGCCGAGCAGGAAATGGTATGGAGAGGGAGTGGTCAAATCAGCTGAGTTTTGTGGAACAAGCACCTTGATTAAGAGCCTGGTTGGTCCAACCAGGTGCTTGTTCAGATCAATAGGCTGATGATGCAGCTCAAACCCAATCAATTTGGTGGGTTGATAAATGTAGATCAAGAGATGTGGAACCCACCATATACTATGGAGCTCGGAATGATGTGGAAGTATGAATTCAGGGTTTGGCTGAGTCGAATCAGCTTGGTTAGGAGGGATCTATAAAGTAATTAGTGGATAATGCGGAAACCCTATAGGGGTGATCAAAGGATGATGGAGCATGGTCTGCAGTCTGATCAATGTCCGAAACCCGATAAAGATGTGGAGGCGAATCATCTGCAATCGGCTTAGTAAGAGGGAATCCGAATAGAAATTGAGTCTGGTTGCTCGTCGGGGTTGAAAATGGGTTTGGATGTGTTCTGTATATGCGGAGGAGGTGGCTTCAATAAGAATTGTGTATGAGGGCTCTTCTAGAAAGGAGTTACAGGTGGTTTCATTTAGAGAGTCCTCATAGTAGCCATCAAATTCAAAAGTAAATGCCTGAAGAGTGGTTATAGGATGAAGAAAATTTGAGTTAAGAAAAGATTCAAACTTTGGGTTGCAGTCACTCTCGACATTTTCTGGTTTTGATTCTTGAGGATCGAAAAGAAATGATTCCATCTCATTGGAACTTGAATTTAAATCAGTGATCTCGGGATCAGGGACCTCAAAGTCAGAGTTAGAGAATGAATCATGTGAGCTGAGGTCGTAGATTGGCTCGTCGTAGTCAGGAAACAAGGGTTCTTCGAAATCATGGTAAGATTTGAAATTGTCGGAGAAATTGCGAAAATCAAGTTATGAGTTTGATTCTAGATCAGGGGTTCCACCACTGAGTAAATCACATGATGTAGGCTTAGCATCCTGACTTGATCTAGCCTATATGTAGATTCTGAGCTTAAAAAGGTGTCCTTATTTGGTCTAGGCTCAAGTTCTAGGCTTGTAGGAAAGACCCAATCAAAACCCCACTCTTCCAACTCCTTGGTTTCTGTATCGTAGATTGGCATGACTTCTAAAAAATCGATCTGTATCTCTGAGGGTGTTGGAGAGGGATATTCATCAAATAAAGGCCTGGAATCATACTCTTCATTGAAATTTCGATCTTCGTCATACGGGGCCTCATAATCTTTCCAACAAGTTTCAAATCTAGATTCTAGGCTGAGGATGTGGGTTGAATTACTAGAATCTAGGTCAGAATTACCTTCAAGGGTCACCTTATTAGAATAAGGGGCAGGATTTACACTCCCGAGAGGTTCGATTTTAATCTCATCATTGCAGGGGTCTCGGAATTCTATGCTTGATGACCCAGGATTTTGGTTTTCTATGGTTGGCTGAAAATCGTGTTCTCCTACAATTGGGACTTCCCAACCCAATTCAAGATCAGGCATGTTATTTTCTGTTTGGGTTGGGAATCCACCACAACCTTGTGCCTCAAACCTGGGGTTTGGGAAGTCAGATTGGTCCTTGATACTATTCCAAGATGTTTCATGAGCTGTTTGGGGCATGTACGGGTATTTCTGATCGATAACTTGTTTCAATAATCTCATCATCTCTTCCCATTTTTCAAGATCATCTTAGTGTTTTTCCCATAGTACAGGATTTGTCATGCATTGAAGGTATTCAAAGTTATGTAATTTTTCTATCTCAATGTATCCTGTTATGAGAATGTCTCGGGTTGATCCTTTTGTAGCTTCTGTTAATAGCAATTGGGCACAGTTTATGATGAAGGTTCTTATTGTTGGTATATTAACCTGAATGTCTTCTACTGGTTTTGAGGTTTTGTATTTAATTTCATAAAATTCAAGGGCATCCTCAATCATTCTATCTGTAATGGATCTTTGTGACTTAGGTTTCTTGAATGGTAATCCTAAGTAACCAGGCTGCATATTTGGATCAGATGGTGGAATCCAAATGTAGAATCAGAATTCAGATCTTAGACTGAAGTGATTAGTTCTGAATAGAGAATCCCACTGAAAATCTATGTGTGTGCTCTAAAGAGAAGGGATGAGGGCTGGATGTTTGACCTAATCAAGGCACCAAAGATGTTTGGATGACTATGGAGGTTCGGGGCAGATGATACCCTTGGATCGGAAAGTCGTCCACCTGAGAATTATCTGGGCAGCTAGAGAGGGAGAGTCCCGCAAAGACCCCTACATGGTAGATTGTCCCCACGGGTTACAGGGTTTCCCCCACTCGACCTCTCTTGTCACTGAGATTCTAGGTAGACCAGAATGGGGACCTTGACCTCCTAAGTCTATCAATTTTATGTCCTAGTTGGTCCCTTTGATTTCACTTGAATTAACAGTTATTTGTACTTGTGGCCTAATTTGGAGGTTGGTTGGCCTACAATGTAGTCCAACTTCACCTGACCTGCCCTAAAGATGGCAGAATGCTTCTGGGTCGAGACCCAGAAATCATCTTGATTTGACTCCCAAGTTATTAGGTCCAAGGTTTTTAAGGTTCAAGTGATTTTAGAGCCTAATTTTAGGGTTTGTTTTGATTAGATCCTTTCAATCAAGGGCTTGGGTAGCTCACAGATGAGGGTGGGTTTGTTTCCTTTTATGTATGCAGGTGTGAACTAGCACTCCAAAATCTTAATGTAGAAACCCTAATTTGGCTCTATTTCTAGTCCTCTTTGATTTTCACAGAAGTTCTCTTTGGACTTCAAATAAGAAGTGTGTAGTCCATTGAGATTTAGAAATTAAGCGTGATCCCTAATAGGCACAGGAATTTTGGGGTAGGATCTCAAGAAATTGCTTCAACTTCAATAAGATTTGAAAAAAAACTTTCGCAAATTAGGAAACTTTGCCTTTAAAATGATAATTACTAAAAAAAAATAAGGTAGTTGATTCCTAATTGATTGCTTCCTTTTTGACTTTCCAAGATTAGGAGATGGATTATGGAAGAATAGAGAAGTTACCTGCCCTGGAGTGGTTGATTTGCGTGAGAGATCTCCTTGTGAAATACCTCGCAAAATCACAATAAGACAAATAAGGCAAGTTAGTGCTTAAATATAATCAAAATAATGCA
This sequence comes from Thalassia testudinum, assembly GCA_037157565.1. Classification (NCBI taxonomy): domain Eukaryota; kingdom Viridiplantae; phylum Streptophyta; class Magnoliopsida; order Alismatales; family Hydrocharitaceae; genus Thalassia; species Thalassia testudinum. Next base: position 3,565,861 of record JAZHRO010000062.1, on the reverse strand, counting down.
GAGACTAGTGATGAATTGCGCGTTGCTTCCCGGCAATGGCTCCAAAATGTTGACAAGGAGAAATCGGGTTTTAAAATAAAGTGTTGTAATATAGCCGAAATCGCTTTGAAAACAAATGAATTTTATTACTCGAAGTTTAAGTCCAAGGTCGAATATAGGGAGCAAATGAAATTCATGCACTAAACTCAATGATTGCAATTTGAACACATGATATTACTAAAAAATCTAATGAAAAATGTAAAGCATGAGTATATGGATAACAAAATGTAGCAAAAATGTAAATGAGGACTTATGAAGAATTGGACGTCTGATTATAATCATATGCTACAGTGCTTTCCTCTGATTTTTCTTCTTTCTCTGATTTTTCTTGCAATCTTTCTTCTTCCTTTCTCTGGCTTTGATTCTTTCTTCTCTTTGTCTTCTCTTTTCTTTACCTTCTCTGTCTTCTTCTTCTTTCTTCTTCTGTTCCTTCCTACCTTGGCTTTTTCTTCCTTCTTTCTTCTCTTTCTTCTTCTCTGGTCTTAGCCTTGCGAACCTCAGCTTCTTTCTTCTTCCTTTCTTCTTCCTCTTCCCTTAGCTACTCTACGGCTCTTTTCCTCTTCAGCTCTCTTCTGATTTCTGCCTTCGCTTCTTTTCCTTAGCTTCCTCTTCGACTTCCTCCTTCTTCTCCCTTGGCTTCACCCTTGGCTTCTTCTTCTTCTCCTTTCCCTGCAAGAGCAAAACCTACCCCTACCCACGCATGCTCTTTTCTCCTCTTTCTCTCTTAGGTTCACTCTCCCAGAGACACTGTCTCGGGTAATCAGATCAGGTATGTGCCCGGGACCAGGCCCACCGACGTGCGGTGATGGGAGAGGTTTGCTAGGTCGGGTAAACGGGTCAGGCCAGGTCCACGAAGGCAAGATCACGGGTGAGGCGTGTGAAGGGTGAGTGGGACCTCACCCCGTGGTAACTGAGGCGATAAGGCATATGCACAAAAACAATTTATGTGCATATGCCCGCTCACCCACTTCCGAGGTGGGACTAAATGTCCCACCTTCGTCTTGTGCGCACAGTAGCAGATGGTGGGTTTGATTGGCGAAGCTGCTCGGGCTATCGACTCCAATTGGTAGCCTGGACACACTAGTGCCTGAAATTCGCGTCGCCTGGGACTTACGCCTGGAGAGAACAGACCTGGAGAAGCTTGCAAGCAAGCTTCAAGGTTGTCAGTAATGGCGGTTGGCTGCTGGATACCTGAAAACACCAAATCAGCCTCGTGGTCACATCAAAGCACTTAGGGAGCTTCGCCATGGAACGACAAGTAGGTGGCAGTGGTTGGCGTGGCGTGGGAGTGGTTGTAATGGCGGATCTAGTGCGTACTGTGGTCGTGTGAATGGGTGTGTTCGGGGGGTGGTTTGGGTGCATGGCGCGGTGAATGGAATGAGGGTTTAGGGTCAGTGAGGTGTGGCGGTGCTCGTGAGGTAGTTGGCAAGGTGGATGGAGGCGTGGAGCGGCGAGAACACCTCATTGTAGGTTTGGTCAGAGGTGGAGAAGGTGACGGTGGTTTGCGAGCGTCGAGGGATAGTTCAAGAAATAAAGAGGGGGAACAGGAAGAGGGGGGAGAGAGAGGAATTTTTTGACCTAATTGATGAGAACCTCATCATGAGCCATAACTAGCTCATTTTGACCCAATACAAAGGATAAAAGCTCCTACATATCTCAAGGAAAGGCTTAACTCAGAGAATTCTGAGTTTGAGAAGAAAACCAGTCATAAGGGGTAAAAGTGCAATTTTACCAGTATAATCTGCATACAGGGTAATTCAGGGCCCAAACACAGGTCAAAACAGCTTAATAAGAATAAAAGTGGGATGAGATGATCTAGCAAGGGCTACAGCACTTCCAAGGAACCAAATGATAATCTGTAACCCTAAAACAACCCACTTCAATTCACAAGGTTCGAGGCAAAGTAAAAATAGAATAAACCCTCTAAAATTCATAGAAAAATAATCTCTAGGGTTTAGAACCTTCAATTTGGCCTTTAGAACCCATTTTGACCTACATTGAGAACCATGCCCAATTAATAACTTAATTTGGGTCTTTACGCAAATTGACCGGTCAAACAAGGTTTAATATGAAAATGAAATTTACCATCAGATTCCTTAGGTTCTAATTAGTCATGTATAAAAACTTGAGCCTAAGAAGAAACCTCCTTGACCGACTTTACACTTTGGTCCTCATATATTTACTCTTTGGCCCTCAACTTTTGAACCCTCGCATTTAGGCCCCTAACTCTCCTTCGTTCTTTGCAAACAGGTCCCTCCTGCAAAACCCTGCCAGCACCATGCTCCGGCGACCTTGCGCGGAGCATGGCGCCGCGCAGGGTGAGGTGGAGGACCTGGCATGTGTACCGGGGGTGCCCTGCGTCGTCAGCCGTCGCAGGAGCACCCCCATGGTCATTGCAGCCCCCCATACCGGCCGTGCGAACGCACGGACGGTATGGGTTCGAATTCCGACCATGCTCCGGCGAGGGAGACACGTCGTCTCCCTCCGCCTTCCTCCCTGCTTCAACCCTATAAATACCCCCCGCCGCTCCACCGACCAAGGCAGCCTGGATCTGACGGAGAAAACCCCCAGCTTTCGTCTCTTCTTTCTCCGGCAGACGCTCACCAGCTCCGGCGACTTCCTCCCCCTCCACCTCTTCGCTCTGCCGCACTACCAGCAGCAGAGACTTCCTCCCCTGCTCTTCCCGCGCCACGCCGCACCCAGCTGGCGCCTCTCCAGCCCTCTGCTCGCCGCCGCTCCTCTCTCTGAGCATCATCTTCTCCGGCGACAGTCGATACGACTGTCGCCCTGTTCCTCCCCCTTCGTCCCTGCAGTTAAGTTAGACTTACTCCCCTTCTCCTCCTCTTTCTTTCCCCGCTTTCGATTTAGTCAATTAAGCCCTCTACCGACCCTGTTCACCCTCATCCTCTCCGCCTCCGACCACCCTCCGGCGAGCCGCTCCCATCACCTCAGCGACCCACACGGCTCGCCGACCACCGCAGAACCTCCGCCTCCTCACCCTGATCCTCTTCCGCTCCTCCACTTCCCACCAAACACCCTCTGCAGATCCCCCGAACACACCCACTCCCTCGCTCACAGTTTGACCTAGGACGACCTGACAGCTCCATCTCGCCCCCTGCAGACCCCCTGACCACCTTCGCCGTGCCACGGCGAAGGTCCCCCGCCTGTCTGATTTGGCCGAGAGGCCGTGCTATTGATTTCAGGTTCCAGGCCTCGACCGCCATTGGCGAGGAAGCTCGAAGCTTGCTCGAGGTTGCTCCAAGCCTAGATATCCCAGGTTGAAGAGCCACGGCCAGCGCGGAAGAGTCTTGCGCACACACCCCGGCCCTCAATTGGAGTTGCGCGCCTCAACAGCTGTTGCAATTGGAAGCGCCATCCCTGCTGCAGGCGTGAGAGAAACGGGTGCGCGGATAGTCCCACCTCGGAACCTTCTGAAGCCACGCACCCACATAAATTGAAAAACTGCCACCATCTGTTTGCCTCAGTTACCACGGGGTGAGGTCCCTCTCACCCGACCCGACCCGACTCGGCCTCGTCCGTGACCACGCTCCGCGGACCTGGCCCGACCCGAGTAGACTGACCTGCACTCCTCGCCCACCACACACGCCGGTGGGCCTGGACCCGGGCCTGACCCGAACCCGATTACCCGGTAGCGCTCTGGGAGAGCTTCCGAAGAGTGATTTCAGAGAGAGAAATACGCGGGGGAGGGGGGTAGAGTAGGTTTTTGCCTCTTGACGAATAAACTCTGAAGTGTGCAGGCCAAAGAAGAAGAAGCAGACCCGCTGAAGAAGAAGGAGCTGCTGCACTGTAGCGAAGGCATTGTTAAGTCGTCTCAGCACCGGGGCAGACGACGGAAGGTCAGCAGCCAAAGAAGAAGAAGACCCGCTGAAGAAGAAGGAAGAGCAACGGCCATCGCGAAAGAAGAAAAAGAGAAGTCAAGGCAGGTGAAGACAAAGAAGAAGAAGGAATGAAGAGAAGCAAGAAGCAAGAAAAGAAGAAGATGATCTGACGAAAAAGAAAGAAAGGAAACAAGAAGAAGAGCACGAGGGGAAAATCTGAAGAAAGCAGAAGAAAAAGAAGAAGAAGAAGAAGAAGAACAGGAAGAACCAAAGACAAAGAGGAAGAAAGAAGAAAAGAAGAAGAAGCCAATTTTTATCTCTCTCTCTCTCTCTTTATTTTTGTAATAGAACTTGTATATCTCTAGAATACAACTTGCTCCCTGAGTTCGACCTCGGGAACTCTTTTATTTTTCCGAGTAAAAAATTTTATATGATACGTTGGTAACAACCGGCTTTACTACAACGATAACAACCCGGTCCAAACCATACGTCATCATTTTGGCGCCGTTGCCGGGGAGCAACGGCTATTCTAGAGGTAAACATTCCTGTATCTTTTAAGTTCTAATAATCTCCTCTCTTTTGTGCAGCTATAGGAACTCAAGAAGACAAGCAACCACACAACTACTCCGAAGACAGGTAAAATCTTTTCTCTCACTATTAACCCCTACACTCTAAAGAGGAAGAAAAGAAAAGAACAAGCAATATAGGGCTAACCTGTCTTCCATATTTAGTAACCATAAAAGTTGCATGTTTTCAACTCATTATTTCTGCACACTATTAAGGGTATTTAAGGGCTAACACATTCTTGCTTGAGCCCTAATTACCCAACAAAGAATTAACTGGACCAAGTAGAGCCAACCTAGGATCCAACACTAGGGATTTAGAGACACACTCCTTAAGCAAGAATTGAGAAAACCAAATGAAGTGTGCCCAAGCCCTTGTCTGAAAATACCTATTCAAAGAAAATCTAAAACAATTGGCTCTCTAAACACTTGAACCCTAAAAGACAGGACCTAAAAGCTCTTAAAGAAAACAATAGGTAAAGTTGACCCCTTGGGTTAACCAACCTTAAATTAGGTCACTCTTTGCACTTAAAAAGACTAAAGTTCAAGTGAAACCTTAAGCACCCTGATCTTAAAATTGGTAGACTTAAGAGGTCAAGATCCCCATTCTGGTCTACCTGGAACCGCAGTGACAAGAGAGGTCGGGTGGGGGAAACCCTGTAACCCGTGGGGACGCTCTACCGTGTAGGGGTCTTCGCGGGACTCTCCCTCTCTGGCTGCCCAGGTAATTCTCAGGTGGACGATCTTTCTGATCAAGGGGTCCATCTGCCCCGCACCTCTATAGTCACCCAACACATTTTTGGGTGTCTTGATTGGGTCCATCACCTTCTAAACTTACCTCTCCCAACTGTGCATGTACGGAAGGAGGTCTCTAAGACCACCCTTAAGACCTCCTTTAGAAATTCACTCTCGTCAAGGCCAAGCCTCGACGCCCGTGTTTGTGCAGCAACACCCTCACATTATTCTCTCTTCTGATTCAGAACCAAGTTCTTCTTCTTCCCCCATCATGGCTCAGCCAGTTGAGGAAGAAAATAATCTGGAACACCAGCTCCAGCGACTCAATGACCTCTTCCAAAACTTCGTGCACCCACCGCAGCGTCCTATGATGCGGGACCACTACAATCCTGCTGCGGTGGCCATTGAGCCTCGAGTTAGAATCCCGATTGGAGGACCTGATTCCGAACTAAAGCCCAACATGATTCACGCTATACCTAAATTCCATGGGCTTAATTCTGAAGATCCCTTCCAGCACATCAAACAGCTTAAACATCTGGCCCACACTTTTGGATCAGATGCGCAAAATCGGGATATTCTTCTCATGAAGATGTTCTCCTTTTCTCTTATGGACAAGGCCGCCCATTGGTATCAAACTCAGACCCGGCCGATCAACACTTGGGAAGAACTTCAATCCGAGTTTTTGAAAAAGTTCTTTCCCGTTGGTCGGACCAACGCCCTGCGCCATCAGATTACACACTTCACTCAACAATCAGGAGAACCTCTCCATGAGGCATGGGATCGTTTTCAGGATCTCATGAGGAAGTGCCCCCATCACGGAGTTCCTAAATGGGAACAAGTCCAATCTTTTTACCAGGGACTCCGTGAGGACATCCGCCTTTTCGTCAATGCAACCTGCGGAGGAAACATCATGGGTCAACATGAAGACACCGTATGGGAGATTCTCGAAAACATGTGCGAGAACTCCATCAACAATGACTCCATGGGATTATTCGACAGGACGAATACCCGCGCAGCGACGAATCTTAAGGGAGCACATGAGACGCAGGGCCTGTCCGCATCAGTCGACCTGGAATTAATGGCCAGTCGATTGGACAAGGTCTCAATTATTGAAAAGAAGGTGGATGAGCTGACTCAGCACTTGCAGCGAGCCACCTCTGCGCGTAACTCCTTTGCACAACCTCTTTCCACACAGGAGACTGTGCAAAACATCCTACACCGATCCTCCCCTGGGATGGATCCATATCCATCCCCATCTGATTCTTGGACTGGAAGATCATCCGATCCTTTCTTCACCAGCCGGGGGAACTCCATTCCCCCTTTCCCTGATTCTCAGGAGGTTCCTCAGACCTGCGAGGACCTCAACGCCATCCAGAACGACCCATTCTCCAACACTTACAACCCTGGATGGCGAAACCATCCAAATTTTCAGTGGGCGGGAAATTCTCAAACCCGAAGACCACCTTTTCAGTCCCGCCCACAGCCCTCTCATCACTACCAGCCGCCTCAGCCTCGGCCCAACCCTACTTATCCATCAGGGCCAAATCAAGATCAAATGTCCTTAATCCTTCAGACTCTGGCTGACATTCAAAAATCGAATGCGGCCATTCAAAAACAGCACAAGGACGAGCTTACTGAAGTTAAAACTCAGCTGGCCCAGTTGGCAAATTCTCGCCAGCCAGGCACACTCCCTTCCCAACCCCTTCCTAACCCAAATAACGTGCCAACCCAGAAGCGCGTTATGAATCCAAATTTAGGCCACGCTCAATGGATTTATCAGGCCCCTACTGCCCCATCTCCAGACGAGATGGAAGCCTCTACTTCTCGTACGGGATTTCAGCAGCAGCCACCCCTCCTACCAAATCCAAACCAAAATCAGGCCGGATTAAATGCTGTAACAACACGTAGTGGTAAGACAACTCAGGACCCGCGTTATCCAAACCACTCCCAGCCTGATAATCATGACCCTAGGATAGTTATCCAAGGTACCGTTGTTCCAGACCCACAACCAGGACCTATCCTAGAGGAACCAACCAAGATCCCGTTTCCCGAGGCCCTGACCAAGGGAAAGAAGACCACCAAACCCGTGGCCCCTGAGGAGGACCTGGTCAAGCTCTTTGAGCAGGTCCACATAAACATCCCCTTGATGGATGCAATCCACCACGTACCAGCTTACGCACGATTTCTAAAGAATATATGTACACCCCAGCGTAAGCCGCGAACCAAGGGAGGGAGCCCAATTGTTCTGTCAGAGCAAGCCAGCTCTGTAATCCTTAGTAGACTCCCACCCAAGGCAAAAGATCCTGGAACTCCCCTGATCTCCTGTAAGATAGGTGGTACCCAATTTGACAAAGCATTGTTAGACTTAGGTGCATCTATAAATCTGATACCCACATCCTTACTTGACCATCTGGAAGAATCTGAGCTGAAACCAACTGAGGTGACATTACAATTAGCAGATCGATCTATAAAGTCACCAAAAGGGATTCTCGAGGATGTTATCGTAAGAGTGCGGGATTTCTATTTTCCAGTGGACTTTATAGTCTTAGACATGGATGCACCTGAGAACCCTAGGGATACACCAATCATTCTAGGGAGACCTTTCTTGGCTACTGCTAGAGCCAACATCAGCTGTGAGGAGGGCCAAATAGAGCTTAAGTTTGGAGATCAAACACTGAAAATTGATATATTTAAGGCCCAACAAGGAATTAATTGCGGCGTCATCGAGCAAATTTGTGACATCAAGACTTTGGTTGATGAATCACACCTCCAGAATGACTTGAGTATTCCTCATCAACCACAGAAGGATCTTGACCCGCAAATAGAGGAGTCAAATCCAGATGTGAACAACCCAATAACTCCCACCCTTGAACCTCACATCTATACTGAACCACCCGCTGCTGCTGAAAACCCCATCCTCGAACTGAAACCCCTTCCTGCTCATTTAAAATACATCTTTTTGGGTTCTAATCAGACCCTTCCTGTGATCATCAATTCCAACCTTAATCCTGAACAGGAATCCCGTCTGATTGTTGTCCTCCAGCAACATCGCAGAGCCATCGGATGGACCCTCGATGATTTGACTGGAATAAGTCCCTCTTATTGTACTCATCATATCTATTCAGAAGAGGGCACACGACCTTCTCGTGAAATGCAGAGACGCTTAAACCCCAATCTGCAGGAGGTCGTGAAAAAGGAGATCATCAAGTGGTTAGATGCCGGGATCATCTACCCGATCTCCGATAGTCGTTGGGTGAGCCCGATTCAGGTCGTGCCTAAGAAGGCAGGACTCACCACTATAACGACTGAGACCGGAGAAATCATTCCTACCCGATTAGCCAACTCGTGGAGAGTCTGTATAGATTACCGTCGACTCAATTCCTCCACGAAGAAGGATCATTTCCCACTACCCTTCATTGATCAAATTCTCGAAAAACTAGCGGGAAATAGGTTCTTCTGCTTTCTTGACGGGTACTCCGGTTATAACCAGGTGGCAATCCATCCTGAGGACCAAGAAAAGACCACATTCACCTGCCCCTTCGGAACATACGCTTTCCGAAGGATGCCTTTTGGTCTTTGCAATGCACCCGCTACTTTTCAGCGATGCATGCTTGCCATATTCTCAGATATGGTAGGTGATTATCTGGAAGTCTTCATGGATGACTTTTCAGTTTTCGGAGCATCATTCGACGATTGCCTCCAGCACTTGGTCCAGATACTCAGGCGGTGCATCGACGTGAATTTGGTTCTTTCCTGGGAAAAGAGCCATTTCATGGTGCCTGAGGGAATTGTCCTGGGACACTCAATTTCGGAGAAAGGTATCCAAGTGGATCGAGCTAAGGTTAATCTGATTTCTCGCCTTCCTATGCCTAGCTCGATCAGGGACATCCGATCCTTTTTAGGGCATGTCGGTTTTTATCGACGATTTATCCCTGATTTTTCAAAAATCGCACGCCCCCTGACCACTCTTCTCTCCAAGGATGTTCCCTTCGAAATCTCCAAGGAATGCACTCAAGCATTTGAAATCCTGCGTGACCGAGTCACCCAAGCCCCGATCCTACAGTCCCCTGATTGGTCTCAACCCTTTGAGATCATGTGTGATGCATCCGACTTCGCTGTAGGAGCGGTTTTGGGGCAGAAAAATGACAAGAAACCTGTGGTCATTTACTACGCCAGCAAAACACTCGATGAGGCTCAGCGTAACTATACAGTTACTGAGAAAGAGCTGCTAGCTGTAGTATTTGCCCTAGAGAAATTCAGATCATACCTTCTGGGTTCCCATGTCATCATATACTCGGATCACACGGCTGTGAGGCATCTCCTTGCAAAGAAGGACGCGAAACCTCGATTGATCCGATGGATCTTGCTGTTGCAAGAATTTGACCTCGAGATTCGCGATAAAGCGGGAAAACAAAACGTGGTAGCTGATCACTTGTCCCGTCTTCCTTCTGAAATGATAGACCCTTCCGGACCCATCACTGAGCATTTTCCCGATGAGCACCTGCTGACTATTGGTACTAGCCTTCCATGGTTTGCTAATATTGTAAATTACTTGGCATCTCATCAGACCCCGTCCGATTGGCCGAAGGCCAAGAAAGACAAATTACGCTCCGATGCCAAGTATTACATTTGGGAAGACCCGTACCTCTTCCGCATAGGTGCCGATCAGATCATCCGGAGATGTATCCCGGAAGGGGAAGTCAACAATATCCTCTCTTTCTGCCATGACCAGGCATGCGGTGGCCATTTTGCCGGGCATAAAACCGCATCAAAAGTCCTCCAGTGCGGCTTTTACTGGCCCACACTGTTCAAAGACGCATACAGTCATTGCAAGGCATGCAGTCGTTGCCAGACTTTGGGCAACATGAGCCATCGCGACATGATGCCTATGCAACCGATTCTAGTATGCGAAATCTTTGATGTTTGGGGGATTGATTTTATGGGCCCCTTTCCTGTTTCGGATGGTTTCGAATACATTCTGTTGGCTGTGGACTACGTGTCCAAATGGATCGAAGCCATACCGACCCGAACCTGTGATCACAAAATCGTTCTCAAATTCATTCATCAACACATTTTCTCAAGGTTCGGGATTCCTCGTGCAATAATCTCTGATAGGGGGACCCATTTCACAAATGCTCAGTTTAGGTCACTGATGACCAAATACGGGGTGTCTCACCGAATCTCTACTCCTTACCACCCCCAAACTAATGGTCTAGCTGAGCTGTCGAATCGGGAGATCAAGAAAATCCTACAGGTCACTGTTCGACCTGACAGGAAGGACTGGTCGTCCCGACTTCCGGAAGCATTGTGGGCCTATAGGACCGCCCACAAGACCCAATTGGGCATGTCTCCCTTTAGATTGGTGTACGGAAAGGCATGCCACCTTCCCGTCGAACTGGAGCATAAAGCCTATTGGGCAGTACGGAACTGTAATCTAGATCTTTCCAAGGCTGGGACCCACAGAAAACTCCAAATCAGCGAGATCGATGAATTACGCACAGACGCGTACGAGAACTCGCAAATCTACAAGGAGCGGGTTAAAGCCTTCCATGACAAACACATCTCAAGAAAGATCTTCCATCCTGGTCAAAAGGTCCTACTCTTTGATGCCCGACTCAAACTCTTCCCAGGAAAACTGAGATCTAAGTGGGTCGGACCATATTTGGTCCGACAGGTTTTTGGAAATGGAGCAATCGAAATCAGTCCACTCAGCCACGATTCTGAACCTTTCATCGTGAATGGTCAAAGACTCAAGCCGTTCATTGATGTAACTTCTACTGATTTGGCTGAGGCATCTCATATCCTCCTTTCCCCTTGAGCTTATTGCGCCTAGCCGATGGCGTAAAACTCAGCGCTTAACGGGAGGCAGCCCGTCATTCTCTTTAAAAACCTGAAACTTGTTCTGACACCTTTCAGCACTCGAAGTTCACCCTTATAGACAGCCGACCCCAACTCAGATGTTCGCATCTGAAATTTGAAATCGTCCGCAAAAATTCAACCCGACCCATCCACTCACCCAAATTTCTGTCTTAAGGAATGAACTAAGACCCCCTAGGTTACAATGAGGACATTGCAAATCTTAGGCATGGGGGGGTAGGAAAGTGCAAAAACTTGTAAGAAAAGGTTTCAAACAAAAAAATTCACATATGCCAAAAATACCATAAAAATTAAAAAATTTTTCGAAAAAGAATAAGAGGAAAAGAGGAGAAGGAAAATTTTGTGAAGGAGAGAAGAAACAAAATGAAAAAGGAGCACAAAATTATAAGAAAAGTTGATAGTCATTAGTAAGGAACTAAGGAATTAACCTAAGTTCTAGACCTCATTCAAGAAAATAACTGAAAAGTGCACAATGAGATTAGTAAGAATGCAAACCTTAGGCATTCTTGAATAGACTCTTAGTACTCATTAAGATCTGGACACTCCTCAAGAGGTTGAGGAAAATGAAAAGCTGAAGTATTAGGTCTAAGGCTTAGGAAGTATTCGGCCTCGTTAACTAATTTTTGGTTTACGGGACTCAGTAACCTAAGCACCCTAATCTCACACACAGCCTGGTTCAGTAAGCGTAAAAATCAGAATCACACAGAAGCGTCGCAAAAATCTGAAAAGAACACCTAGAATAGGAATGGCCGATCAACACAAGTTGATTTGGACGAGTTCCCAGCGCGGAGAGGCGGGAAATCCCCTCGAAGATGCGTAACAAAATATCATCTCCTCGGTGCTTGTCTCTTAGGATATTTACATATCCTACGGGGGGCATGTAAGCACTCTGCTGGTTCAGATTCCATGGATGGCATTATCTCGAAGTGTCAATTGCCAGGGTCTGGATTCGGCCACGGAATACCATGGATGGGATTATCTCGAAATCTCAATAGCCAGGGTTCCGGGGGTTGCCATGGGCGGTGCTATCTCGAAGCATCGATCGCCAGGAACCCTTGAGGATTGATGATGGGAGCAAGGAATCTGATACAGACCGTGTTGAAAAGCCAATCCTAGACTAGAACTAAAAAGAAAAAGAGAGAGAAAACTCTCCAAACAGAAAAAACTTTCTATCTCTCTCTTACAAAACGCACTGCGAACTGGGCCAGGGCTAAAATCATTTCAAGCACGGGTGCTTTAACCACGAAGTCCAATAAACCTTAGGTTAGTTCTTGCGGGCCTTAAAAACCTTTGCTAAAAGACTGAGGCTAAGGCTAGACAGATTTGGATCTTGATTGGTACTAGAGTATCTTTTAGGCCTATGGTCAGCATTCTAACCTGATCTATGCTCAAATAAAAAGGCACTTATCTAAAACCATTGAAAACTTCATGGTCTAGAACAAGGGTTGAAACCTTAAGTTTTTTTTTGCTAAGGGACTAGCAAAAGCTAGGCATGGGGGTATGATGAGAACCTCATCATGAGCCATAACTAGCTCATTTTGACCCAATACAAAGGATAAAAGCTCCTACATATCTCAAGGAAAGGCTTAACTCAGAGAATTCTGAGTTTGAGAAGAAAACCAGTCATAAGGGGTAAAAGTGCAATTTTACCAGTATAATCTGCATACAGGGTAATTCAGGGCCCAAACACAGGTCAAAACAGCTTAATAAGAATAAAAGTGGGATGAGATGATCTAGCAAGGGCTACAGCACTTCCAAGGAACCAAATGATAATCTGTAACCCTAAAACAACCCACTTCAATTCACAAGGTTCGAGGCAAAGTAAAAATAGAATAAACCCTCTAAAATTCATAGAAAAATAATCTCTAGGGTTTAGAACCTTCAATTTGGCCTTTAGAACCCATTTTGACCTACATTGAGAACCATGCCCAATTAATAACTTAATTTGGGTCTTTACGCAAATTGACCGGTCAAACAAGGTTTAATATGAAAATGAAATTTACCATCAGATTCCTTAGGTTCTAATTAGTCATGTATAAAAACTTGAGCCTAAGAAGAAACCTCCTTGACCGACTTTACACTTTGGTCCTCATATATTTACTCTTTGGCCCTCAACTTTTGAACCCTCGCATTTAGGCCCCTAACTCTCCTTCGTTCTTTGCAAACAGGTCCCTCCTGCAAAACCCTGCCAGCACCATGCTCCGGCGACCTTGCGCGGAGCATGGCGCCGCGCAGGGTGAGGTGGAGGACCTGGCATGTGTACCGGGGGTGCCCTGCGTCGTCAGCCGTCGCAGGAGCACCCCCATGGTCATTGCAGCCCCCCATACCGGCCGTGCGAACGCACGGACGGTATGGGTTCGAATTCCGACCATGCTCCGGCGAGGGAGACACGTCGTCTCCCTCCGCCTTCCTCCCTGCTTCAACCCTATAAATACCCCCCGCCGCTCCACCGACCAAGGCAGCCTGGATCTGACGGAGAAAACCCCCAGCTTTCGTCTCTTCTTTCTCCGGCAGACGCTCACCAGCTCCGGCGACTTCCTCCCCCTCCACCTCTTCGCTCTGCCGCACTACCAGCAGCAGAGACTTCCTCCCCTGCTCTTCCCGCGCCACGCCGCACCCAGCTGGCGCCTCTCCAGCCCTCTGCTCGCCGCCGCTCCTCTCTCTGAGCATCATCTTCTCCGGCGACAGTCGATACGACTGTCGCCCTGTTCCTCCCCCTTCGTCCCTGCAGTTAAGTTAGACTTACTCCCCTTCTCCTCCTCTTTCTTTCCCCGCTTTCGATTTAGTCAATTAAGCCCTCTACCGACCCTGTTCACCCTCATCCTCTCCGCCTCCGACCACCCTCCGGCGAGCCGCTCCCATCACCTCAGCGACCCACACGGCTCGCCGACCACCGCAGAACCTCCGCCTCCTCACCCTGATCCTCTTCCGCTCCTCCACTTCCCACCAAACACCCTCTGCAGATCCCCCGAACACACCCACTCCCTCGCTCACAGTTTGACCTAGGACGACCTGACAGCTCCATCTCGCCCCCTGCAGACCCCCTAACCACCTTCGCCGTGCCACGGCGAAGGTCCCCCGCCTGTCTGATTTGGCCGAGAGGCCGTGCTATTGATTTCAGGTTCCAGGCCTCGACCGCCATTGGCGAGGAAGCTCGAAGCTTGCTCGAGGTTGCTCCAAGCCTAGATATCCCAGGTTGAAGAGCCACGGCCAGCGCGGAAGAGTCTTGCGCACACACCCCGGCCCTCAATTGGAGTTGCGCGCCTCAACAGCTGTTGCAATTGGAAGCGCCATCCCTGCTGCAGGCGTGAGAGAAACGGGTGCGCGGATAGTCCCACCTCGGAACCTTCTGAAGCCACGCACCCACATAAATTGAAAAACTGCCACCATCTGTTTGCCTCAGTTACCACGGGGTGAGGTCCCTCTCACCCGACCCGACCCGACTCGGCCTCGTCCGTGACCACGCTCCGCGGACCTGGCCCGACCCGAGTAGACTGACCTGCACTCCTCGCCCACCACACACGCCGGTGGGCCTGGACCCGGGCCTGACCCGAACCCGATTACCCGGTAGCGCTCTGGGAGAGCTTCCGAAGAGTGATTTCAGAGAGAGAAATACGCGGGGGAGGGGGGTAGAGTAGGTTTTTGCCTCTTGACGAATAAACTCTGAAGTGTGCAGGCCAAAGAAGAAGAAGCAGACCCGCTGAAGAAGAAGGAGCTGCTGCACTGTAGCGAAGGCATTGTTAAGTCGTCTCAGCACCGGGGCAGACGACGGAAGGTCAGCAGCCAAAGAAGAAGAAGACCCGCTGAAGAAGAAGGAAGAGCAACGGCCATCGCGAAAGAAGAAAAAGAGAAGTCAAGGCAGGTGAAGACAAAGAAGAAGAAGGAATGAAGAGAAGCAAGAAGCAAGAAAAGAAGAAGATGATCTGACGAAAAAGAAAGAAAGGAAACAAGAAGAAGAGCACGAGGGGAAAATCTGAAGAAAGCAGAAGAAAAAGAAGAAGAAGAAGAAGAAGAACAGGAAGAACCAAAGACAAAGAGGAAGAAAGAAGAAAAGAAGAAGAAGCCAATTTTTCATCTCTCTCTCTCTCTCTTTATTTTTGTAATAGAACTTGTATATCTCTAGAATACAACTTGCTCCCTGAGTTCGACCTCGGGAACTCTTTTATTTTTCCGAGTAAAAAATTTTATATGATACGTTGGTAACAACCGGCTTTACTACAACGATAACAACCCGGTCCAAACCATACGTCATCACTAATCTAAGGACGAAGGGGGTCGGGATGGCAGTTGGCTCGTGTTTGCCGCCGCCAGAGACGAAGGACCCAGGGGGAGGAAGACGGCGACGACGAGGGGGTTGTATGGACGTCGGTTGGTGTGGCGCGACACGGACGACGAGGATAAAGAGAACTCTACCATTGGTATTGTGGCAGAGCGGTGAGAGAGAGAGAGAAGGGTCGTTGGAGCTTGCTGGGTTGTTGACCGGAGGGGAAGAGACGAATTAGGAGGTATCTCAGGCCAATCTCAAGCTTAGGAGGTGCGGAATGATATGGGGAGGCTTGTATAAGCCCTGGTAGGAAGTCTTGTACTTGGAAGCCAAGCTTCCAAGCACGGGCATGTCACCGGAGATGGAAGGTCAGAGAGACCCAAATCACTCATGCGTTCGCATGAGAGATTGGGTAGGAATTAAAGCTTGATAATGGGTTCACATGAGAGGAGATTTCTCAGAGAATCTCCCTTTCAATTTTGAAAGGGATTCTCTGAGGAATCAGGGAGTTCTTTGCCTTGATACCTCACCGGTGTAGGATTCCCTCCGCTGTAATGGTGGAGGGACCTAATTGCAAAGAATGATGAGGAAGTTAGGGGGGTTTCTGGAGAGGTTTTCAAAAGTTAGGGGTAGAAATGTAATTGGGCTGGACTGGTTTGCAAAATAGGTCAAGGTGAATTCCCCTTAGGTCCAAATTTTGGTACAAACCTAATTTGGACCTAAGGAATCCAATGGTGAAGTTGGATTTTAGGTTTGACTACGTTGTTTTGGATAATTTATGCAAAAACCTAATTTCGGGCAAACATTTGACTGAGACTCCAATTTAGGTCAAAATAGGTTCTAAAGGCCAAATTGAAGATTCTAAACCCTATAGGATATTTTTTAATGAATTTTAGAGGGTTTAGGTGAATTTTATCTTGACTAAAACCTTGTTAAATTAAGTAGGTCTATTTTAGGGTTACAAGAATTCATTTAATTCGTAGATTTCACATGAACCCTTTTCTGTTTGAACCAACCCACTTTTTATCTTGTTAAAATCATTTGACCTGTATTTAGCCCATGAGAACACTGCAATGGTAAAATTACAGTTTTACCCTTTGTTTCTTACTTTTCTTTCAGAAGGGTTATTCCTTGAGTTAAGACCTCTAGTTGGTTATGTAGGAGCTTTTGCTCTCTTTTCTGGGTCAAAATGAGCTAGTTAGGGCTCATGATGGTGATCTCATCATGCATGCACACACATCTCAATCAATCATTAAAGGCACAACCCAGATAAAGGGTCCATCACATTCCCAAGCACATTCAAACCTAAGCCTAATCTAAAATCAAGTAGACGTTGGCTTTAAGGATTAAACTCGCTCTTCGGGGTCCAGATCGAGATTATTTTTGATTTATTTGCTTCTACTATTCAATATGATGTCTAGATAGGGGAGCAGTGTCAAACAACTACAGTCGAGGGGTATCAAAGGAACCTGAGGTGAAAGCCATGGGAAGAACCTTCTCCATAATCCCTCCCTCTAACTGGTTGGATTGACCGAAAAGAAGTAGACCTAATCGTTCCTTTCATCTTGATATGAGTTCTAGGAGTCTGTAGATCTTTAGGCTATCCAATTAAGGATAGGTTTGAGTGTTTGTACTGCAGGGCACCTTTCTTTTCCTCCCATTTTCTCGTGGATCCTTCCACATCTTACATGCATTTCCACTTCTACCCTCTTGACACATCTTATACCCAATATGATAATTATTATCCTGACCCATGATATAATCAACCATCTACTAGTTAGGATAACTTAGATTGGGGATACAATTCCGAACCTCCATATTCAAGGTCTAACCTTGGACACCATGATTTTGATTTTTATCCTTCTCTAAGCTACACCGATTATAGATCACCGGTTGCCTATGGACAACCTAATATAATTTACAATCAAGAAGGATATAATGATTAGAACTCTAACCCTCCCCAGAATTACATTGCATATAGGTCACCACCCCTCTTTGAACAACCTGGACCTATCATCAGGGAAGGCACTAAGAACCTCAATTTCTTGATGCCCCTGGACTGAACCCAAACCCACCCAACCCTGAACCAAATCATTTGGTTCAAGTGAACTAGGTCCAAGATAAGGTGTTGGCTAACTTAGGGAATACCATAAAGTCTTTGGAAGCTCAGCCAACACCTTGCACTGAAGAATTGTAGCCTTTGATTCAAATGATTGATGATCTTTTTTTTTTTTTTGAAATAGTGAGGAAAGCTATCGTGAAACGATAGCAATCCGGAGGGCAATATATTTCAAATCAAACAAAACATTACAAAATAGATCCCCAACTGTGTATGAGGGACCAACACTCATTTACAATTTTCTCACATCTAACCGGTCTCTCCTGAAAGAACCTTTCATTTTGCGCCCTCCACACACATCATAAGGTGGTAGCCATACAGCTGTACGGCCGTCCAGGTGTGTCGAACCTCTGCCAAAGGGAGTCCCAGGTAGGTAGAGGTTCTTGGCAAATCTTCCTCCAAAGCTTCTCTGTGACCAGGCATGAAGAAAAAATATGAGACGCTCTGTCAGTGTGTAATCCATAGAGATGACAGGCGTTCAACGTAGTCCCCATTCTTCTGTGTCTAAGATCTCTAGTGATCAAGCCTTCCCGCTTGCATAGCCACAAGAAAATTTGAACCTTCAAAGGGATCTTCAATAGCCATATTTTCTTGTCAATTGGATCACTCTCCATATCTGTGTTTGATCTAATGATCCTCTCATAGGCCTGTTGCACTGAGAAGATCCCATTCCAACCATAAGTATCAGCCGCATTCTTCCTAGGATGCATCTGTTGCAGTGTAGCCACCATATTCTGCCTGTCCTTCCATAACCGAGTGCCTGATCTGCATTGCTCAAAACCTTCCAGCCTCCAGTAGCCCTCTACAGCAGACCACAAGCTGCTGATAGTAGCCTCTTTATCTGCAGCTGTTGTGTATGCCCTCAAGTATGCATCTCTTAGTATCCCCAAATCTGACCATTGCTCGTTCCACAGATTGAAGTCACAGCCATCTCCAAGCCTAGGTTGCAGCAGGTGCCAATTGCTTTTGATTGCAAGGATAACAGATCTCCAAAAAGGGGATGGTTTCACTGGTTGTAGCCTCTTCAGTGCACTATTGGAGCCACCATAGCAGTCGTTGACCAAGTCTATCCATAGTTCATCCTTGCCCTCCAAGACCTTGATGGCCCATTTGATCAGAAGAGCTTCATTAAACTCCTTGAGCGCCTTAATCCCCATACCACCTGTTTCCTTTGGCTTGCATATCTTTTCCCATCTCACAGGCTGCATAAAACCTCCCTCATGACCAACTCCTTTCCAAAAAAATCTTCTCCGCATAACATCCAATCATTTCCAAATAGATTTCGGGGCCTTAAAGATGCTGAAATAGAAGACCAAGATGGATGTTATGACTGAGTTTAGGAGGATTAATCTCCCACCCTAAGATAAGAATTTACTACTCCATCCTTTCAATTTGCCAGAAACTTTGTCAAACAAAATATTCCAATAATTTTTCTTTTGGTTTGCTGCTCTCAATGGCAGTCCCAGATACTTCATAGGTAGCTTAGCTCGAGGTGAGCCCAATGTAGTCTCTAGCTCCTTCTGTTCCTACTCATTCATGCCAAAACATATTAGAGTAGACTTTTCCTTGTTCAATTTCAGGCCAGAAATATCCCCAAAGATTTTTACCATAAGCCCGAGAGCATGTGCAGCAGAATTGGTCCCTTCCACAAAGAAGACCGTGTCATCTGCATATTGCAAAATGGGAGCCAAGGACCTCCTGTTGGACAGTGAGTACCCTCTGATGACCCCCACCTCTGTCATTCTGCATGCATATCTTGCAAGCCCATCCACTGCAAGGTTAAAGATCAAGGGGGCTAGAGGACACCCTTGTCTAACCTCCCGTTGAGGTTGAATCCAAGCACCACATGGCTTCCCATTGATCAACGGGGAGAAGGAGGTAGTTGTGATACATCGCTTCATTCACTGGATCCATAGAGGAGGGAAGCCTCTCCTTTTAAATACCTCCCAAATATAAGACCAAGAAATCGAATCATATGCCTTTTGGAAGTCAACTTTCCACATGAATGCCTTGCATTTCCTTTTGTGCCATCCACTCACCATTTCTTGGGCCAAAATGAAGGATTCTTGGAGTGATCTATTGGGCAAGAAAGTAGACTGCACTGGGTGGATTAAGTTCTGAAGAACAGTTCTCAGTCGATTTGCTAATATCTTACTCACCACAAGGTAGATGGAATTTGATAATGAGATCGGCCTGAAGTCTGAAAACTTCTCAGCTCCCAATGTCTTTGGCAGTAGGAAGAGATATTATTTGTTGATCTTATCAAAACCTGCATTGCCCTTCTCAAATTCTCTTATGACTTCCATTCCCTCATTGCCAACCACACTCCATATTTCTCTATAGAAGAATTCTTGTACCCCATCAGGTCTTGGGGAACCTTCCATATTAAGTTCTTTAATCGCCTGCAGGGTCTTCTGTTCAGAAATGGTTGCTGTTAGTTGAGAAGCCTGTTCCCTTGTAACTCCTGGTGCATCATTCCCTACCATCCTCCATTGCCCTCTCTTAATTGTCCGAGAGGCTCCCCTGTAATATTTGATAGCTTCTGACTTTATTTCCTGAATAGAAGAGATCCTATGTCCATCTTTGATAATGGAAGAGATAAAATTTGCATGACTCCTAGAGCTAGTGGCAAGATGGAAGAATTTCGTGTTGGCATCTCCCTCCTTGAGCCACAATTGTCTTGATCTCTCCCTCCAATCAATCTCCTGCTTGAGATCCTCCTCCATTATCACTCCCTGCCACATTTTCCTATCTGCAAGTTCCTCATCTGATATAGGACCTGCTGCTTCCTTAGAGTCCAACTCCTGGATGTTACTCAAAGCCTCTACCCACCTTTGTTGCCTTAAAGTGCTCACAGTAGCACCATACTCTTTCAAGATTGTGTGCAAGGTTGCCAGCTTGGATGCTAATTTGATAGTAGCTGATCCCTCCACCATTTTATCTTGCCACCATGAATTGATCATCTGATGGAAACCCGGTTCATTCAGCCAGGATTTTCTAAGTTTGAAGTATGAGCCGACTTGGATCTCTTCCCCACTATCCTTAACCAAAGGGGTATGGTCGGAGAAAGGTTGGTCCAGGCCAGCAACACTCGACAATTGGAATCTATCAAGGATGGTCACATTACCAAAAAATCTGTCAATTTTGGATAGCATCCCATTACCATTGCGCCAAGTAAACTCAACACCTGATGAGGGATACTCATTCAGTTCAAGAGATTGAACCACCAACTGGAAACCAATAGCTAAATTGTCTGTGCCACCATAAGGCCTGTCTGCCCCTATCAGCACACAATTGAAGTCTCCTCCTGTTAGCCAAGCTTCCCCATTCACCGACTCAATCACAGCAGCCAAATCCTCCTACAATTCCTGCCTCGCAGATGCAACATAGGGGCCATACATACCAGTAACCCAGATAGTGTCATGCCCTTGGTGAGTTTGGAATTTGTAGGTCAGCATATGTCTAGCCTTGTGAACTTCCAGCATGTGTGACCAAGCCTTTCTCCACCAAATAGCAATACCCCCCAATCTACCATATGCACTAACCTTCACACATTCATTCGCCCCCACAACCATCAAGTCACTCCATATTCTATCAGAGTCATTCTCAATGTGTGTCTCTTGAATGATTGCACACTCGATCCCCCACTCTCTCAAGTATCTCATCAAGGAAGCCCTTTGGCTCTTATCGCGCAACCCGCGCACATTTCAAGTGAGGATTCTCATCTATCATCATGAGATCCCTCCCCCCTGTGATTCTGACATTTACATACCTGCATAATCTCTGCAACCTTGTATTCATCCAGATGCAGATCGGCCTTTGATTTCCTCTGCCTGAGGCTATAAGGTGACCTGCCCCTAGTAGATTTAGAGCAAGATCCAGCGCCAAATTTGAGACCCTCCACCTCTTGCAGATTCTGTTGATCCTTCAGGGAGTTAGGAAAAGTTTCTTGTAACACTTGCACCTCATTGTCCTCAGCGTCTGGCAACACACTCCCTGCATCCTTAATCGCATGCCTAGTTGCTTCCATCCTTATCAATTCCTCCTTCTCTTCAGCCATCATCTCTCCCCTTTCCCCCAAGTGATGGTCCTTGCGCTTTTTGATGGAAGGTGATTCTTCATGAGGAAGCCTACACATGCCCTGCACGTTCACCTCTTCAGCAGCTTCAGAATCAGACGACTTATCCTGCCTCTTGTTCACAATAGTTTCACCCACCGTGAAACTCAGCAGCAGCAGCCAAGAACTACCACCACATCTCAAAATCAATCTGTCAGGGACCGAACCTGATTTAAATACATCGACCATCACATTCAATGAGCGTCCATCTCCCTCCATCAGTCCTACAACCGCATCTTCTGCCATTAAAGCAAATCCAGATATCATGGATGCCACAACCTCCTTCGACCTCAGGTGTAACGGTAAACCCTTGATCTCAAGTCTCCCCGACCTGGATCCCAATCTCTGGGGTGGCCTCTCTGGCAAGGCTCCATCAAAGGGAGATACTGATCTCCAGATCACCGTTAGGCCATCATTGAAGGACGTTTGAAATCACAGTCTTTCGACATCCATCATCCCCAATCCAAATAGCACAAAACATGTAGGTGATAGAGAAGCTAACTGCCAGGAGTTAGTCGATGGGGAAAGAGATCTTACCAGATTGCGCAAGTTCTCAGGGGTCGGGTTCCCGGTCATAACCTCACCGATCAGCGCCCCTCGCAATACCAGCTCTGCTACTTTAATGTTCTCTGTCATAGGGACCTCCACATCAATCGTATGACCCCCATAGGTACAGGGGGGTGGTGGTGGTGTCGGTTGAACCCTAGCATTCAAAATTACAGAGCGCGAATTTGGGCGGCCTTTCATTTACCCATCTGGAACCCTACACGAGTCCCGCTTATGACCAAATTCACCGCATGCTAGACACACAATGGGAGAATGACAGATAGCCGCCATATGGCCCCATCGCCGGCACCGGAAGCACATGGTCCTTCTGTTATCCCTTGCGCTCCCTCTATCAGTCCTCCTCGCCTCCATCACCCTTTTACCATATACATCAGATTCTCTCCTCTCCTTTCGCCTCCATGCCCTAGATCTCCAAGTAGTCCATCCCTCGTCTTCCCTGATTCTACCTGTTACCGCCCTGAGATCGCCTGTTGCCACCCCAAGATCACCGGCCACTGGCATGGTCATCACCCAGTCAGCCTCCATCCCTTAGCAAAATTTTAAGGTAGGATAAGGACCCAGGTGAGTTTTTACTTGGGAAATTGTCAAAAGTGAGGATGAAATTTGTGGTTTCTTTAGTTCAATCTTGGGATGATTCCCAGGATGAACCCCCTTCAGGTGAGCCAACATCAGAACCTGCTCAAGCACCTATAGGGGGGACACATTTTACGAGATCGGGGATTACCAGTTTGATCTAGAGCAACCAATTGAGGATGAATTGATTACTTCACCTGAGATCCCTGAGCCAGGGTACGAGGAAAAGTATGTCTCCATGGACTAGGAAATGATAAATGATTTTGAGACGTATATTAATGCGGATCTAGAATTCTTTGATTATAAGGGTGAAGAATCTTTATGTGAAGTCTCACCTGAGTTTGAGGGAAATGATTTTAGTGAGCGATTGGGTCTGAGGAATTGATGAACCATTTGATGGTCCTATAATTGAGGAAATTGATCCTGTTGGGGCTAGCATGGTGGATTCATATTCTGATTTCATGAAGGATTCAATTCATAGTCCCATTCCTCAATCACACCCCGTTGAGCATAATGATGATTTTATTTTTGAGATCACCAAACCCAAGTCAATTTTAATTCAGGCATAAATCTTCGACTTGGACAATTTAGATGGGGTGCAAAACATGCAAGAGTTCCTGAAATACGAAATTATGATTATGGAGGATAGGAACTAGGAAATGAAAATTTAGGAAGTCAATTTCAAGGGAAGCATAATTCTGCGTCTAAGGGTTTCTATTTGCCTGAAACCACCAACCTTCTACCAGGACCCTTATGACATTTTTGATTTTGAGGATGTGTAACCCAAGCACAAATTCATTGATTATCTTTTTTATCTTGATTTTCCTATTGTCTGACTTTTTGCACTTGGGTTGCATCCTCATAAATCATAGGCCCGACTCTACTTGCATATTGATCTTAGGTTTTAGGTAATTTTTATTCAGAACCTTAAAACCACTCGACTATGGGGCATGGGTCTACATCATAATCTCATCCACATATGTGGACATCTTCTCTTTGCAGGTCCAAAAATTGATCTTTTCATTTTGATCCTGACTTGCAATTGTGAATTCTTTATTTCTTATTTATTTGTATAGTGTGCCTAACTGAAGACACTAAATTCAGCACGTATACTATCTCTTTTTCATCTCAAAGTTGACTGAATAATCATGAAATTCAGGTGCTTTCTTCTCTAATTCGCTCTTTTTCATGTCATTTAATACAATGAGGACATTGCATCAGATAAGCATGGGGGGGTGGATATTCATCTCTATATCATCTTGTTAGCTCTGTAGATTCTTTTTATTTTCTCTTTATTTAAAAAAAAATAGGAAAAAAGAACTTGGGCATTAGAGTTTTTCAACTTTATGGAATGATACGATAGGACCTGAATACTTAGATTCTTCAGGTCTTCGGGCTTAATCAGCCTGGGTGTCCACTAAAATGTGGACTTATTTCTTGAGTCCTCGCCATTTGAAAATTTATTTCTAAATGGTTAATAAGTTGGGGTGATAAGTACACAACTTATCAACCCGCCCTCTGATTTGAGGAGACTTATAGTTTAAGCATCTACACACTATTTGCTCTGAGTCACCTTTTGGCGAATTTAACCAAAATTGGATAGCTAATGAACCTTCTAGAGTGGTACGACTAACAAGTTGTCGTGGGTAACAACCCATTGATCGGTTGTCCAGAGCCTAACCACACGACTATTCTCTTTCTGTTGCCTTTAGGTAAATCTTAGATTAGGGAAGCCAACTACCTAGAAAAAAAAAGAAAGAAAAAAGTAGAGAAATACCCAAAAAAGAAGAAAAAATGATAAGAAATAGAAAATAAGAAAAAAAAAAGCCACACTTCACCGCACAAGTATAGCTAGCAAGTTACCGTGGGTAATAGTCCATTACCCGATTGTCCAGAGCACAGCTCAAGAAATGCATGTATAATTCCAAACACTTAGGAAGAAGTGGAGAAGTAGAATAATCCAGGGAGATATACACTAGGTTCGCCCTTGTGTTGACCCCATAAAAATAAAAAGAAGGGAGAAAGCTACCGGTCGGATAGATACACCTTTAGGCAGAGCGTAGAAATCTGAAGTTCATTGTGATTGCCGATTAGTGAATCTATCACAATCACAATCACAAAAAGATGCTTAGAACTTAGAGTTCTCTTTGAGTCTTGGATAGGTTGAGTAGCTGTAGAAAGATGCTCTAAAACTCTAAACTCAAAAATCTAGAAAAATTGGAAAAGAAGAAAAAGAAAAAGATGCTTTCGCTCTTGAATAAGGTGAGGGCTTGGGGTGGTCTGCATTTTGGCAAACATTCGAGCGCTGTTGTGTCTCTGTAGTTCAGGTCATAGTAGAAATTTCTCAATGTTGAAAAATAACTATTGCCAAAGTAATTTGATCTTAATTCTTTTATAAATAGCATGTAGTTTTGCTAGGGGCTAGCAAAAGATATGCATGGGGTGTGATGTGCACACATTTAATTGGCCTAAAATGCCTATTTATGCATGTTCCTAGGTCTATAGAAGTATCATGCATTATAAATACTGCATAACATGTATCATTATGCATTTAGGTTAGATTGTGCAAATTATAAGTTAATTTTCTCTTCTTGTGGTCAGGGGACAGGCAATATCATTTCGGGGCTTCGGATTGAAGATCCAATCATACAGATCTGATTAAGGCGACGATCGAAGTTTAATGACTTTGAGATCTCCCTGATCGGACTTCCGTAGCATCAGATGCAATCAGAGGAAGATTAGAGGTAAGGGTCAACGAGGTGTAAGTCTATACCTCAGATGAAGAATCTAATCACACGGATCGGTTCGGATCGACGATCGTAGCCCAATGGCATGAAAATCGATCCAATTAGATATTTGTGGAACCATCTACAAGTCAAAGAGGATGGACGGCCATGATGGCACCATGTGGTGCCATCACAGCTACCCAACATGTCCAGCGTTCTCCCTCCTCAGCAAAGGCCTTGTGATCTCGACTATTGGATAGAGATCCAACAACTGAGAGCGTCGCTTCCTTAAAACAAGAATGCGACACAAAGAGGAGCTTGGCACATTGGTTGAGCGCCTTGTGAGAAACGTCGGGCATGGGTTTGAATCCCCACTAGTGCCTTAATTAGCAGCGTGGGTGCGAGCGCTCAATTGGGTAGTCCGATCAACAATGAGCGGGCATGACGACGCTATGTGGCGCAAGGAGATGCTAGCGCTTGAGAATGTGTGGATATACACGCGATATAACGCACAGAGGAGGAAATGAACGTGCGATGGAGCATGGATCTGAACCCTTAGATCCTCATCTGACTCTCCACGTCCTTCCTAGTCGCGATCTCAACACACGACCTTACGACGTTCGCTACTTCTCACAGCCGTTCGATCGAGATTGGGTGGGGATAAGGAGCTAATGGCTGAAGGTGAAGAGCTCGCAGATGTGGCTGCATGTAGGCACCCGATCATGATCAAAGTGTCCATGTTCCATGCATGCTTGAGCGAAGTGGGGCCTTAGTAACGCCTACAAGCATCACTAAAGGCCTTGCATTTATTTTAAAGGCCTTAAAAAGACCCTTTTGCCCCTATGACTACACCTATAAATAGCCTACTCCTCCTACACATTTTCACCATCCCTTCTCTTCTTCTCTCATCCCCTCCAAAGCTCTACGAGCTGGTCCCATACCCAGGATGCTCCCTTAGTGTTAGAGTAAAATAAATTTCCCATCTTCTCACCCCCTTCGTGGAGCATCCTGCAGTTGTCCTCTCACCGTTGTTCGGGAAGCGGATCCCACCACAACATCGCCCTACTTCATCCTCCGTCCTCTATCTTCGTTCTTCCTCGTCTAGCATCTCATCCCCATCGTCCGGACGCTCCGTCAACGTGGCTTGTCCTCCAAGCAGCCGTCGAGGAGGATTTTCTCATCCTTCTCTTTTTATCGCTTTCTAGTGTAGATTTCCAGCTTTCTAGTATAGCACGTAGATGTAATGGACATGATTATATCATTATGAAACATTTATTTATTCTCTCCCTATTTTCTCTTTATTTGTATTATTTTATCTCTCTCTTCTATTAATTATTCTTTAAGTAGAGTAGCTAGGGTAGATTAATTTCAACCAGCTAATATGCTTTCATGACAATAATTCCTACGTGGTTTTCTATCAAACATTCACCTCCCCATGTACAACTCGGGATTCACCAGAGTTTCGAAAAATTTTATCTGATAGCAGATTTTTATGCACTATAATGACA
The DNA here is from genome assembly GCA_037157565.1 of Thalassia testudinum. NCBI lineage: Eukaryota > Viridiplantae > Streptophyta > Magnoliopsida > Alismatales > Hydrocharitaceae > Thalassia > Thalassia testudinum. Next base: position 3,538,934 of record JAZHRO010000062.1, on the reverse strand, counting down.
TGTTTTTAAACTTAAAACTTTTAGGGTAGAATTCATGTTCATCATTTTGGCGTGATTCTTGGGGAGGAGGCGACGCTCTTTGATTTCCTATGTTGTCCGCTTTACTTATCTTTTACCTCACTTGTCTCCATTCTTATTGTGATTGTATGTACTCTCTCGAGGAGGGCGAAAGTGGTAGATTGGAGCAAAGTGCAGTTGAAGGGTTTTTAAGTATATCCCCACCACCCACCTCTTAGATTTCATTCCATCACCCAATAACATAAACCCTAATAAACCTAAGAGCTTGCATAAAGCCTAAGGTTAGTTTTGGTTGTTTGGTTGCCACCTCCACCCAACTCACCCTCCATATATAATAAAAAAATCCCACAGAGGTATACAACCTTTTCTGATTTTTCATACTCAACAAGTAAGCCGATCTTTGGAACCGATACACTCATTAACACATAATCGAGTAAAAATTAGATTAGGTAACCACTTGTGTGCCTAATTTAGTGGTGCATTGGTCAATTGCGTGAGTTGTTTGGGCCGCACCACTTTATCTAAAAATGACTCATCAGGTAGCTTGCTCATTAGGGTTAACATTTAGGGTCGGTGCTAGGTGATGAGACACTCATCATGATCTCTAATTACCCCTAATTAACTAGTCCTCCTAGTTAATTAGCTAAGGTTATGAATATATAAGGGTTAATTATAGAATAAGGGATATTTAGTTAAGGACCTTAAAATAAGTTTAAAATGACATTTTATCATTCAATTAACATTATTAATAATTTAGATAATAATTGGACTCGAAATCCTATTAATCATTCTCTTAATTAATAAGATAAGTAACTTAAACTTAATGTAAACCTACGTATATAATAACTTAAGTGATTTTACTTAATCTAATAAATTAACCTAAAAAGGTCAAAAATGTAAATTTAAGGTGTAAACATAATATTTACCTTATTTACTAACATATATAAAAAGTTGAAAAAGACCTAAGTTAAAATAAACCTTTAAAACCTGGGTTTACATTTTGGTCCTTAATATTCATTGCAGTCGGGTCCTTATTTCTCACATAGGTCCTTAAGTTTTATTACTTTTATGCCCCTCTTCGTCTTCTTCTTCTCCAATCGAATGAACGGCTGGCAGCAGAGAGTCACCCCACCGCGCGATCACCGCCCTGTCGACATCAACCTTCTTTGTCCAAGCTCTTACAGCTTGCGCTCACCACCTCTAATTCATCCATCGGTCTGGATTAACCGGGAATCCTATTTTTCAATGGGAGATAACCTCACCGTCGTCGGAGACGATGACAGAGGTTAGGCTCCTCGAGCTCCGTCTTCGGCCAGACCTCGCCACTCTCTTCACCGCAAACTACTATAAATACCCCCTCACACCTCTGATTTTATTCAAGTTGGCTCCCTTCCCTCTTCTAACACTGCAGCTGACCCAATAGGCTATTTGTCCAAAACTCCGGCGACTTCCCATTCCATTTTCCGACTTCCTCCATCCATCTTAAGCAGCCGAGGAGGTCCACCATGGTCTTCCGCACCTTTGAACAGGCACTGACCCAAGGATTCCTCTACTCCACCTCAAATCCGCCCATCGGAGATCTTTCTTCAACCCTCTGATTCCGTCGTCTGCTATGAACCTTCGGTGGAACCCTCTTGACCCCTTCGTCTAGGTAATAGTAGATTAGGAGTAGGAGTAGGAGTAGGCTAGCTTAGTTAGTTAGTTTAGTTAGTTAGGTTAGAGTAATTTCAGAATTTCAGTTTCATCTCCTTCGACTCCAGCAAGTTCCTTGAGCTCGCCAGAGTTTTAATTTCATCTTTTTAACTCATTGTACCCTTCTTGTATCTTCCATGACCACTTCTAAATCACTTAATCATTAATTGAATCACCTAATCGCCTAATTCATATCTCACCTTCACTGATTACTAACACTGTCTATGGTGACAGTAATCGAGATAATTTCACCTCCACTGGGTTCTTTCATCACTTATCACCACTTATGAACCCTAATTGACATTATAATACATATTATTATCATCTATAAATTAAATGCCCAAATCTTAATTAAGCTCCTAAGCTCGCTGTCCATGGCGGCTCAAGAATAGTTCAAACTATAAATTAAATATATATTTATGAATATTAACATCTGTTGACTTGACTTAACTTCTCAATCGAGTGGTTAAACAAGTCCTGAGCTTTAACCACTCAGATCTTTTAAGAAAATAATTTCACTGTCAAATATTACATTTAAAGAGACAAATGAGGAATTAAATGTGATACTGAGGTTCCTTGTAACCTCAGGATCCCTTTTGATTAAAAATGGTTAGTTTTGTCAATCTGTATACAATTTTTGCCATTTTCTGGACTCACCAGAGCTCCGGCGAGCTCCGACGACCCAAAATTATGTTTCAACCTCTAAAACTTGCTGAGTAGCTCCAGAATAGTATAATAAGAATCACTGATTGTTTTGAAGATATTTGTTTGAAGAATTAACCACTGGAGCTGAAGAATGAACTTCATCTTCCCCAACTCCAGCGGAGTTGGAGAAGTCTGTTAGGAAAGATTTAAGAAGCATTTAATGATCCTAGATTGCACTGAAGCTATTTAAACCCTTAAAACACTGTAACAACCTTCCATTGATTTTGTCGAACAAATATGTTTTTTAGTTCAGGTGGCGAGCCTGAAACCCTAGGAATTAAGGTCAGAACACAAATTTGAAGATCTAAATAAGTTCTGGATGATGAGAAGACTCTATTTGAGGCTTTGATTTCTTGGGAGGAAGCTTTGAACAGAAAGTCAATTTTTGAGCTTCCACAGTCAAACATGAGTCTGTTAATGGAGATCTAAGCTTGAATTGAGATTTTGAGAAGTGTAAATTGTTTCTGGGAACTTATTTGATGATCTGAAAATGATTAAAGTAAGCTCAGTTGAGTTTTTGTTTGAGAATTTAGTTTCTGCCAATTTGGGTTACTTTCGAATCCAAACCAACAGGAGAAGTATTTTGATGAAATTTAAACTTAAAAACCTTCCCAGATTGATCTGTTATAACCCTTAGAATTAATCTAAATTGATTAGAAACACTTTTAAGTGTCTGTTGCACATATTGATGTCTGAAAAATCGAATTCTGAAGCTTTCAGAGAAGTGAAGAGCTTCTCTAGTGGTTTTGAAGGTCTTAAGAGCTTAAAACCTATTCTAATAGATGCAGAATCACTTATATAACGTGTACACACCTTTAAATAAAAGTGAGAAGTCCATCTGAGGACTCTCCTGACTTAATTTCACTTCCAGGTTAAAAATAACTAATAGGAACCCCTGATTTCATCTTTCAAATTGAAAAGGAAAAAATCATTAAAACATTAAATTGACCCCGCAATTGTGTAGATTACCCTTAGAGCTTTCTAACAAACTTGAAATCATTCAATTTGGAGCTCTAGGTAGAAAGTTATGATCATTTGAATTTGGGTCTGGAAGGGGTAAGTTAGTCCCACCTTGCTTATTCACGAGTGCGCGCCTGGGGATAAAAACAATTCGTTTCTCTGGCTATGCAGTCGTCAGCGCTCGGTGCACCGGTTACTGATTCCATCTGATTTTAGCATTGTATGTGTGTGTGTGCGGGCTTATGCCTGCGGGTGTGCGCCCTTGGGGGCGTGTGAATGAGATTGTGCCCTGGGAGGGCGAGAGAGCCCTGGGAGGCCGAGTTGAGCCGAAATGGCTCGAGACTGTGAACCGATAAGAAATGAACCGAAACGAACCTAATTGAGATTAGGCGAGGACCGAGTAGGGTCTGGTCGCACCCTGGTCTCAGGGTGCTGTGTTTCCTCGAAAGGACCTCTCCGCAAATAAAATAACTTTTGGTTAAAAAAGTAAAAAAACCCGGTTCAGCTGAAGAACTTAAGGAAAAGAGAAGCCGCTGAAGGATGTTAAGTTAAAGCTAAGTGTTGAAGCTGAAAGCTAAAGAAGGAGCACAGGCGCTAAGGAGTGTTAAGGAAAAGAGACTAAGGAACAAAGGAGAAAACTAAGTGAAGAAGAGAAGGCAGGAGAAGACTAAGGGAAAAAGAATAAGAGATAGGAACAAGAGAAGAAAGGTAAGAAAAGAGCTCGAGAGAGAGAAGAAAATAAAAGAAAGAAATGGAGAAGAAGATGAGAGGCTGAAGAAGATAAATGAAGGATATTATCTTTTATTGCATTACTTTTTGTTATTAACTATAAAAAGGCATGTTTTAATAGAATAACTTTTAATTGCCTTAATTTCTTTTGAAATAAAATTGGAAAACAAACATCATTTTGAGTAAATATGTTTTTTCATATGGAATTTTGTATATTCTTTATAGTTTAAATATTTTGACAAAATTCATGTTTTGAAAATCAAACTAGTTATACCTCCTAAACTTAAAGAGATAAAAGAAAATTGGTGAATTTGGAAAAAAATTATTATACCTCCCAGTGAACGACCTGGACTCAACCAGTAAAAATTCTAAAATGTTAGGTTAATTTGACCCTATACTACACAACCGACATAATTTCGAGTTAACCTAAGTGATTTCTTCTACTCTTAACTAAGTGAAATTAACTTAATTACTGAGTTGAGTGGAAACACACATCATTAGGCACTCCATCTTATTTTGATTTCAAAGGAAAACATCTTCACCTGTACTTTCAAAAATTGGTGTGCCAACTGAACTTGACTGAATACACCTAAAGTTGAACCCTAAAAGCTACTAAACAAGATTGAACCCTAAAAGACAAATCATGAATAAACCTTGTTTGAAAACCTTGGTTGTGCACGCACACACATCTCAATCAATCATTAGGGGCACAACCTAGATAAAGGGCCCATCACATTCCCAAGCACATTCAAACCTAAGCCTAATCTAAAATCAAGTAGACATTGGCCTTAAGGATTGGACTCGCTCTTCGGGACCCAGATTGAGATTATTTTCTATTAATTTGCTTCTACCATTCAATCTGATATCTAGCTAGGTGAGTAGTGTCAAATGATCGTGGTTGGGGGGTATCAAAGGAACCTAAGGCAAAAGCCAAGTGAGGAACTTTCTCCCCAATCCCTCCCTCTAATTGGTTAGATTGATCGGAAAGAAGTAGATAAAATCATTCCTTTCATCTCAAGATGGGTTCTAGGAGCCTGTAGATCTTTAGGGTATCCAACTAAGGACAGATTTAAGTGTTTGTACTACAGGATACCTTTTTTGTCCTCCTGTTTTGTCATGGATCCTTTCACATCATACATGCATTTCCACTCCTACCCTTCTGACACATCTTATCCCCAATATGATGATTATTATCTTGACCCATGCTGTAATCAACCATCTACTAGTTGGGATAACTTGGATTGGGGATACAATTCCAGAGCTCTGTGTTCAGGGTTTAACCTTGGACACCATGATTTTGATTTTTATCATTCTCCGGGCTACACCGATTATAGATCACCGCCCGCCAATGAACAACCTAATACGATCTACAATCAAGAAGGATATAATGATTACAACTCTAACCTTCCCCAGGATTACATTGCATATAGGTCACCACCCCTCTTTGAAAAACCTGAAGTGACCTATTATTAGGGAAGGCACCAAGAACCTCAATTCTTGACTCCCCTGGACTGAATCCAAACCCACCCAACCCTGAACCAAACTATTTAGTTCAGGTGAACTAGGTCCAAGATAAGGTGTTGGCTAACTTAAGGAATACCATACAATCTTTGGAAGCTTAGCCAACACCTTGCACTGAAGAATTGGAGCCTTTGATTCAAATGATTGATGATCTTAACAAGTATTTATTGGATTGGCTCTAAGATGTTAAGGATAAGGACTTGAGTGAGTTTTTACTTGGGAAATTGTCAAAATTGAGGATGAGATTTGTGGTTGCTTTAAATCAATCTTGGGATGATTCCCAATATGAACCCCCTTCAGGTGAGTCAACGTTAGAACCCGCTCAGGCACCTATAGGGGGACACATTTTACGAGACTGAGGATGACTAGTTTGGTCTACAGCAATCAATTAAGGATGAATTGATTACTTCACCTGAGATCCCTGAGCAAGGGTATGAGGAAAGGTATGTCTCCATGGACCAGAAAATGATAAATGATTTTGAGACATATATAAATGCAGATCTAGAATTCTTTGATTCTGAGGGTGAAGAATCTTTATGTGACGTCTCACCTGAGTTTGAGGGAAATGATTTTAGTGAGATGACTGGGCCTGAGGAATTGGATGAATCATTTGATTGACCTATAATTGAGGAAATTGATCCTGTTGGGGCTAGCATGGTGGATTCAGATCCTCATTTCATGAAGAATTCAATTCATAGCCCCATTCCTCAATCACACCCCGTTGAGCATAATGTTGATTCTATTTTTGAGATTACCAGACCCAAGTCAATTCTAATTCAGCCACAAATCTTAGACTTAGACAATTTAGATGGGGTGCAAAACTTGCAGGAGGTCCCGAAATATGAAATTATGATTATGGAGGATAGAAACATTAGAATGCACCAAACCAAATGGTTTATTGCTCTTGGAATTAGTAGAATGTAGGGGTAATCTACTTTTGCTCTACAACATGAATCACATAGAGTACTGCTCTTTGTCATGGAAGGTAAGTTGAATCGAAAGAGAACATTTTGTATGAGATTATGATGGCATTACCCATCCGATTGTGCCAAGTGGAGTATGGAACTTTTATTTTGTTGGAAACAGTATGGGCATGACCCATCCAATTGTGCCAAGTGGAGTATGACACTTTTATTTTGTTGGAAACAATAGCAGTAAACACAGAAGATGTTTTATTTGGAATGGAGCTAAAGGAAGTATGCTGATAGAGAGGAAAGGATTTAGTTGAACCATGTGCATCAGCAGGCACCGAAGATTTACGTGGTATCCACATTTGATACATGCCTCGATTAGGGTTGCCTTGAAGAAAAACCTCCTTGGTGGCCAGGTCCTTGAAAATAAAATAATCAGGATAAAGCTTGAAGTAACATTGATTATCATTTGTGAATTTGTATATAGATAGGAAATTGTTAGAGATGCGAGGAACATGAAGAATCTTCTTCAATAATAGATGGCATTGGCCAGTAAGAAATTTGGAAGTACTTGTGTGAACTATAGTCTCTGCATCACCATTCCCAAAGTAAACAGTGCCATTTCCATTGTACTATGAACTTATGTCTAAATTTTGTAGGGAATTAGTTATATGGTGGGAGGTTGCTAAATTTGCTAGCCAAGGAGAGAGGATAGTAGAAGAGGCACCGACAACTTGGACCAGGGGCACATCTCAACAACATTGGTCACACGTAATCGTAGAGTGATTGAGACATCCATAGATCTGACACTGAATTCCAGCTACTGAAGGTGGGTGAGGTTGTCTGAAAGAAGAAGAATATGAACCTAAACGAGATCAAAAAGAAGAGGAAAACTTGCCATAATTTTGGCATCCACCTCTGGTATAGCCTTGAAATTGACCCCCTCTATTCTGATGACCTCCACGAGTAGCTTGATGCATAGAGATGTCAATAGCAGGCTGAGATTTTGTAACTCCTTATTTTTGTGTTAGAAGTGGGATATTACGACCCGGTTCCTGGATCCCTACAGGACACAAGACCGGACTGACTCGACTGATCCCAAGACCTAGTCGTCCAACGAGAAAGTAACCAAAAAGCAGTAAAATAAATCACATTCACCATGCTAGCAACTAATAGTAACAAAAGTACAGCAGTAAAGAAGTAAACTACTATAGTACACACCACCGCAACAGTAGAAAATTAAAAGAGATACAGGAATATAAAGTGCAGAATGAAAGAGTACAAAATATAAATGTACAAGAAACTACTCATTACTACAAATGAGTACAAAAGAACTACGACTACTGGGCTCTACTGGGCCCAGCACCCTCTGCAGCCGTGTGCTCTGGCTACTCAACACCTGGACCTGAAAAAGGTTATGAGTACAAAACATCAGCGAACGTTGAGTAGAGTGGCAACTAACTACTAAACAGTAAAGGTGGACAGGTAGCTATTGTTTTTCAATTTCTTCCTTTAACTAATTATTCTTTCTTCACCATTTAATTATCAGGTCTCTTTCTTGATCTCGAATGTTCCTCATGGGAACGATCTTGATTGCAGTCTTTTCCGAAGAGTAGAAGTAGCACGTGGTGCTCTCCTGGCCGGGAGAGTCCCCCGTGGTGGTCCTACACCCAGTCAACCACCCCAAGGTCATTGACAGACGTAACGGTGACTACAGCAGCGTGATAAACGCATGGGTAGCTACCTCGCACTGGCACGCGGTCAATCGTTTCCGTTAGTGGGTACACCCAAAGTACAATACGGAACCAATATAGGACATAGCCCTCTCAGTAACAGGGGTTTAGCCCCTAACAACCAAACAGGGGTCTCGCCCCTCCACAGTCCACGCACCCTCGCCTGACTACCCTGGTTTACCCAGTGGGCCTAACAAGTCAGTGTAAGGTGGCTAGCTGAACCCCAGGCCCCGTGGGGTGGCTAGCTCTCTCCCTACACTAGTAGCTCTCCCCGGTACTGTGTATGCGAGGGCCAAAAAGTTGGTACAAAGTGGCCAATCCTAACCCCGGGTCCCAACCCAAGGGTGGCTAGCTCCGCTCTGCACTAAATAGGGGGATAGTCGCTCTCCTTGGTACTCCGTACTCAAGGGCTAGCTCACTTCCTCACTCACATTCCCAGTTCCATTTCATTTATTTCTAGGAGCTCTACTCCTAATTCCCCGTAGGGTTCATGCTCATATTTCTCAGGCCAAGCCATACCAGGTTTCATCATTTCTATTTCCATTCTCAGGTTATACACATGCAATTGTACTCTATTTCATATTCAGTTTATTCACAGATAGCTCGTATTTCCAACATTCACCTTTCCATTTCCAAATTATATACATGCAGCTCATATTACATCATTTCACGGGTATGACAGAAAGGTTACATTCAACAGTTAACTTACACAACTACTATATATTTCGCAGGCAACTGTTATTCATTTACAGGCAATAGTTATCATTCTATTTACTCATTCAAGATTGCAATTCATTCATTCAATACAGACAATCCAATATTTCTAGTCCTAGGATTCATGCCATATCCTAGGTTCTAATCATTCATTCCACACATGCAATTAGGTTGAAATTAAATTAAGGAGAAGCCACTCTACCAGTAAACCCAGGAGTAGTGGGGGCTTGATTGGCAGGTCCACGTGCCTCAGCAAACCCCAAACCCGCAACGGAACAAGGTCCTACCACAACGATCAATCACAAGAGAATACTCAGAACAGTATAGAAAGTATTCCAACAAGTAGAAGAATTCATACGGGAAACAACGGTATCTTAATTACGGAAATCGAACCTCAAACGGACCCTAAACAGGTCAAAAATAGTAATTCTGACTCAAATTAAACATCTGGAATACCTTCCAGATGTCTTAAAAGAGTCCAGAGCCATACCTCAAGTCCTGCGCCACTCCTTAGACGTCCAGGAACTTTGCTGGACCGTTTGGACCCAGTTCTAGAAGTCCGACCACCTCTCCGGACATCTGGAAATGCTTCCCATCATCTGGTGCCTCGCCCAGACGTATGAACTATGTGGGAGGGCGTGTCCCGCGCCTTCCCGAAGCGAATCCTGCACGCGTCAACGAAAATCTTCTCAATAAGGTACGAAACAGCGCCTCGGCGGAACGGCCTGCATGGCCGTATCCGCTAAGAAGATGTATGTCGCGAAGCTTACCTCTCAGTCGTCTGGAAGCTCCTCTAGACGTCGTCTACATCGTCTGGACGTCGATCTAGATGTCTGATTCTGGGAAAACCCCAGAAGTAGAACTTGCCTTCACCTTCTCGCGCCGCGCGTGGCCGTGCCGCGCCCGCTCACCTGCTGCTTCGGCTGCAGTAGTGTCGGGGAGGACCTCCTCGACGCACTCCTTCACCTTGCGCACATGCCAACCAGCCGTGAGCTCACTGGCAAGCTCCCACACGAGCTTGCATGCTTGCTCTCCCCTCCTCCCCTCGCTGCTCCTCCTCTCCTCCCATGCCGCTCACGCTCTCTGCTCGCTGGAGGAAGGAGAAGGGTGGCTGGAAGTGGGGTGGTGTGAGGGAGAGGAGGGGGGTTATATAAGGTGTGGGGTTATGGTTTGCGTCAGGCGAGAGGAGAGAGAGAAGGAAAAGAAAACGAGGGTTGTGTACTGTCTGCGCGTAGCACACGCGCAGACGCGAGGACGTATACGAAAATTTCGATTTTCAGACATCTGGGAATGAGTCTAGACGTCTTGCAAGACATTTGACCATCAATCCAGACATCTTACCAGATGTCTGACCTAAAGTATGGATGTCTTAAAAAGGCTTAATGACACAGGTCTTAACATGGGCCAAGAACTTCATCTAAAGATGGAAGTGCCATGTGTTGTAATTGATATAAAAACTGAGTCAAATTTAGGAGGAAGCCCATTTAGAATAGCCAGAATAATATTATCGTCATTGAGAGGTTTTCCACATGAGGCGAAAGACATAGCAATTTAACAAATTCAAGAATAGATGTATCCCCTTTCTTTAAAGAACTTAATTCAGCTTTGTATTGGAAAGCCTTACCACACAATTGTGTACCAAAAAGGCACTCAAGATATAACCAAACATCACACGACATTTGAAGATCTGATAGTTGCATGAATATTTCCTTTGAAATAGAAGACATAAGCCAATTGAGCACGAGTTGGTCATTGTGAAAAGGAAGAATATAATTAGAATTAGGTACTTGAACAATATCCTCCCCAGTGCTTTGTGGCACAAGTTTTGGGTGAACAACAGTTGAACCATCAACATAGGAAATCAAATCATAAGCATGCAAAATCAATAGGAACTACACCTTCCACATGGCATTTGTGAATTTAATTTGTAGGGGATGCTGTTGTAATTGTAAATGGTTGTGGGTAAGGAGGTGATCATTCCAGTAATGGAAGACAAACCACCACAGGAAGTAATAATAGAATCGGACTCCATCAAGAGGTCCACCGAAACAAATCAATAGCAGCAACCAGGAAAAAGAAAATGAAATCGTTCCAATGATAAAAAAGAACAGAACATGAAGATGCTTAGAACGAGAATATCATAGAATGAGGTCGAAGAATTTCTCCAAAATTACTCCAGCGAGTTCATTAGTAGTAAAATTTGAAGATCAGAGTGAACTTCATGACAACACTCAAGAAGTTTAACTTGACCCAAAATCCTTCCAAGGAGAATTACAATTTGACGAACTGAGGCAGAGATCTATTGTAGTTAAGTTAGAATACCTCTGAGGAGATCTCTAATCATCATAGGTAGTGATCCTCACACGAGACTCTAAAATGGAGGCTTTGATACCATGTTATTAGAGCTAGAAGAAGAATGGATCAAGTGGGTTCACAGCTAATAGCTCACTTGTGCCTTGATATTTACAGTTGAATTGTAATAAATTATGTAATAAATTACAAGAGTATCCTAAGATGTGTAAGTAATTACGAGTGATGCAAGTTATACTGAATGTAAATACATTAATAAATCTACCATCTTATACTTCTAAAGTCATTAAGCAGGATACATGCTTGTGGAATACCCAACCTATAAATCATATTATGCCTACTTGCACTACAGCTTGCATGAAGAAAATTCATGTTCATTTAGGTGGCACCTTTCTTAACTCTCAATTTTGGGCCTTAAATAAGAAGGGATTCTTCTCGATGAAATCTACTTATCACTTTCTCCTTCAAGGCAATATCATATTCCTACTTATGATGAAGAAATAGAGAATTCAATCAAATCACTTTGAAAGGTAAAATTTCTACCTAGGGTCTAGATCATTTGCATGGAAGTTGATCCTTTATGGCTATTGATTGGGGAAAAAAATGAAGTCTTTATTGACATCAACCAAAATTTATTGCCCCTTCTATCAAAACTACTTTGAGACATTAGAGTATCTATTCATCAATTGTCCAACCACCGGAGCTGTTTGGTACTATATTAGCTTTAGGATCAAGCTCTACTCTAGTAATCTGCTGAAAGTGATTTTTCCTTAAATTTATGTAGCAAGCATAGATACTTAATCCTCAATCTTTATATTCTCTTTGGAAAGCTAGATATAAGTTGTGTCATGAGGTAAGATAAACTCAAATCAAGAACGTAATCTCCTAGGCCAAGCTCCTTAACTTCAAACCCAAATGAACATAGAAAGATCAAATATCAACAAATTGCATCTCAATCCATTGATTGCCATTTGGAATGTTTTTCACATTCAATTTTCTTTAACATAATCTTGTTGAGTGAATTCTTATGTGGAGTTCCTCCTTATTTGGACCCAAATGGAGCGATTTTTTGGACGCTAATGCAAGAGTTCTAACATTAGGGATGTGGACAGGTTAGGTTTACCCATATCCTACCTATATCTCTATTGGATGCCTAAATCAAAATCTGTATCTTCACTTATTTACCCATTGATATCCATTTATCCATCAAGTAACTTTTTCGAAATTATAATTGGGGAAGATGATGAGTTAGATTTGACATGAATTTGAATGCATATAGTCTCTAAACCCATAGCTATTTGGAAATCTGATATCCATATCCATGTGGTTAACCATCAAATATTTATATTTGAACAATGTTAACATTAAGGTTATGATTTGCATATAAAAATATCAATAGCAACACTTAACATTGAAAATCATTGATGAACCATTAATCTTAGTATGAAAACCCCAAAAAAGTTAGTAATATGATATCATACTTGTGTTATATATGCATCTACATATGCCAAGTAAATGAGCCAGATAAATAGGTAATTAAAGAATCAAACCCAAATGATATCCACACTCAATTGAGTTTTTACATCAAAACCTGTACACATATCTATTTGTTTATTAACGAGTCGAGTTTTATCCATGATAGTTGAGTTAGGGTTGAGTTCAAGAACCTGACAGATGATATGGCTAAAGCAAGGATTTTGTGAAGATGAAGAAACGATGACGCTATGGAGAAGCCAATAATCTTTTCCGCTGATTTCCTCTTGATTGTCGAGGGATTAAACTAGAAATATAGGTAATATGTCTTGGTGTCAATGGGTTTCAAATAAAGGGCTACTGAATTGTGCTTAATACTTTTCCATATGCCACTGGCAAGTATATACCTAGGACATTCAATGATATTTCAACTTCCCTATCTCAGACTACTGAAAAGAAGGATGAGTTAGGTTTTTAGTATGATTCTAATTTATCTGCATTAATTGTTGCGTGTAAGGACAGAATGTTTAAGAAATGAAGCTTCTTTGCCATACGAAAAAAAAGAAAGAGACTAAAACTTAAGAGTGCCCTAAGGCAGGTACGTGTATATATGTCATACCAATCTACGCATGCATGTTGATCTTCCTTCTCTGATGCTACGTGGGCTCATTTTGCAGCTTCTCTTGGGCCTTTTGAGGTTGTCTACACTGTAACCCTTCCACCATTTTGTTTCGTGATGCTGCTTGTAATTCTTGTCTAACACAGAGACGGTATCACTTGTACATGCTCGTGTTAGGCTTTCGTGCTATCTTTTAGAAGGAAAAATGAATATTTCTTCGAGTCTCTTAATTACCAGTAAATCCACGTGAAACAGCTTAACTTAATTGGTAACAGTATTTTTTTTTTTGAAAGGATTATTTGGTAACAGTATTACCAGTAAATTCATATCAAACAAGTTAATTGCATACTTTTCTCGTAAAATTCTCTTGCGCAGAAGCCTATATATATATATATATATATATATATATATATATATATTCCTTCCACTGATTCAAAAAATAAAAAGAAAAAGAAAAGAAAGAAAAGCAGAGAAACAGAGGGCCGTGGTCTGGCGGCACAGCTGCAGATGCGAAGAGAAGTAAATACGGGGAGGTCCTTACCCTACCCCTGATGCAAAGAATCCAAACCATTTGCTTGTTGTTGAGAAGCAGTTGTCCCGTAGCGACTAACTGCTAGGAAGTACAATGACAGTGTGCCTACATACATACATATATATATATATATATACATATGTCAATTTCACGTACACACAACAAGGAACTGCTAAAAGCTGAGACACACATATCATATCATACCATCTCATGCGTAGACCCGCATAATTAAAGCTACATCCTCCGTTTCTTGCCTCCCCATCTCCCATTTATATCGTTTAGCATTAAAGCCAAACCGAATAAAGTGTTGGGTCGACGCAACTGACGCTTCCACTCTGAATCCAAAAGAGCAAATGTGATCGCAGAAGGATGAGAAGATTCCGAGGTTAAAAGGCAGGAAACAGGAGAGAGGCGACGAAAGGGGGATCGAGATTTCATGGGGAGGCCTTTTCCCCAGTGATACATGAATGCATTTTGCTACATGCTGTTGATAGCGATTCCTGCCACTTCCAATCTACCTATAGTTCTAGACCTAGTCAAATCCCCACTATATATATCATGTAAATTTCCAAGCTAATGTGATATATATTGCGATATGTCTTTGACTAGATAGATTCCTACATGTTTGTTTCAGTATTCGTTACATTTACATAAACTGGACAGCAATATTGACACCTCCACGTAGACACACCTATCCTCTCAAAAGAAGCTAAATATCACTGGTCTTTTCTATATACTATCAGGGGATTTCGGTCGGGAATTAAAAACTGTTGTACTTAAATTGTATACTAAAAATTGTTTCTATATTTCAGTTGTGAACTAAAAATCACTGGTGCATTATAGAAGAAGATGCTGCTGATATTTAGTTTTAGTTAATCCATCTTTTAGACAGTTCGGTTTTTCTGACACAGTCATGCAGCAGTGGAAGCAAGAAAAACGAGGAAGGGAATAACGATTGCTCGCCAACATTAATTTTGTTCGAAGCAAGAAGATTGCCAAACTTGGTCGACCTTCAAAGGAGGACGGAAATTCTAGAGATCCATTGGAGAGGGAGAGTAGTATCATCCACATCTTTGGACAATAAAAACACTTTTATCCATTCATAAAACTTTATCGAATATAACACATGTACGTCTTTGAATAGAATAATTGTTATATATATTATATATAATACAAATTAAAATTATATTTCTAATTACAATTTTTCAATATTTAATACCTTTAATTCTCCAACATTATTCCCATTAACCAATTCAATTTGGATGTAGATTATTATTGAAATTTGTGTGCCCTTGGCGAGCTATCTGAATAATGTAAGGAGTTACATTGATTTGATTATGTCGTCCAAATAAGAATTAGAATTATTTCTAGTGCATAAATTGGGTCCTTTAGCATAAATAAGGTGACATACTTAGCCAGATCGAATAAATCTAACACATGCCAACTTAGAGATCTAAATGCCTTAGAAGATTCGATGGTACGTTAAGAAACCATTACAGAAGATTCAATTGTTTTGCTTCTGGTTTGAGTTGGGATTATAAACTTCTTTAGAGATCATCACTTGATTGATATTCTTGAATGGGGGATTCAGAACTGCCACGCAAGTCGAGGCAAAGAGTTGACTTGATGAAACATGAGATAAGTGGAAGTCCATTTCGAATGCTATCATGGAGGAGTGTGGCACCCTAGATCCAATGACCCAAGACACCACTGATCCTAGAGATTACTTGTACTTGTAATTTGTACCTGTACCTGTACTCACATATATACATATCTCACGATACATCTGATGAGTCCATTTTAATGGACTAATATTACGCCTAAGTAACTTTAATCTTACCTTTTAGGTTTGTTAATAACTACATTAAGTTATAGAATGTTGGCATACATCATGATTTAAGTTTACATCTATTTTATAGCATTCTATAACTAAATATGTAATGATTTTATGTTTTTATGTGCATGAATGATATTTAGAAAGAACAAGGAGGGGGGAATAAATTTCCCCAACAAATAGCTGGTTCAATCCCTCCCTCATCCTCCGGCTAGCCGCAACTCTTCCCTCAACAAATGCAAACCGTCGTAGGCTAAAATTAGAAAAAGGATTTTGAAAATCCCTTGTAGCGCGGAAGAGAGGAGTTAAGAGGAGGAGCACAGGAGAGGAGGATCTTCTTCTCCCCTTAGCGGGGACCTAATTGGGAGAGGAGCGTGCACTGTGTACCATCACCCCCCCCCCCCCAACACCTCCAACCTTTTGCCCTGCAGGCACTCACACCTCCAACCAGGCGCCCACAGGTGCGCCACCTCCGTTGCACAATGCCTGCACCCGCACCCAACACCTGCAGGCGCTTTGCCCAGCCACCGCGCCCCACAAGCGCTGTATGCCAAGCACCCGCAGATGCTCACCGCTCTTCTCCACACTGCCTGCAGGCTGGTACTTGCGCCCTCACCAAGCGGCCGCACTCGCGCCTTCTCCAATGCAGGTGCACCCCTGTAGGTGCCTGCACCCTCGCCACCAGTGCCCTGCTAGACCGCCTGCAGCACGCCCTCGCCTGTAGCACCCTGCAAGCTCCCATGCCACCTCCTCTGCACAACGCCTAACGCCCGCAGGCGCTTTGCCCAGCCACCGCACCGCACAGGCGCTGCATGCCAAGCGCCCGTAGATGCTCGCCACTCTTCTCCACATTGCCTGCAGGCTAGTACTTGCGTCCTCACCAAGCGCCCGCACTCGCGCTACCTCCACTGTAGGTGCTCGCGCCCTCGCCACCAGTACCCTGCTAGACCGCTTGCAGCATGCCTTCACCTGCAGCGCCCTGCAAGCTCCCATGCCACCACCGCTCTCTGTAGGCGCGCACCCACGCGTACCTGCGCCATCACCCAGCGTCGCACCCGTGCGCACCTACGCTAGCACGCGGCCACGTGGGCTGTAGCAGTGGCCTCCTCCTCCAATAAGCCGGCAGCCATCCTCCTCCGTCCGGCCACAGCCGGCCACCTCTGGCTGCCACGTCATCGCCGTTGCGTAGCCCTCGTCGAGGCGTACCTCCCCGCCGACTCTCGTGGCCAACCGTGCATGGCCGCACATGCGAGGAAGAGAGAGGAGAAATCCTCTGTTTTCTTCCCGTTAAAAATTACATTTATTGCCATTGCCACCAAAATCAATTTTAATTTATGATTATTTTATTATGGTGAAATTGTGACTGCACGCTCATACTTTCTGATAATTGCACGTTATTGATATTCACATGTTTTAAAATTGGTTTTGGGATTAACATGTGCACAAATTTTCTCTAATATATGTCAATTGAAAATTACATAAAATCATCACATATTTATTAAATATTTCAGTGAGGAAAAATTACACATATACCCTTATATTTTTGAGTTATTGTGCATCTTCTTTCCATCACATTTCATGTCGGATTTGATTAGGGGTTTCGCACTTGATCGAAAGAATATGAAATAATCGAGAGTTTATTGCATCATTGCCTCCCTGTGACATGACCCCCTCTTCTGTGAGTGGTTATTTTTATTGTTGATTAATCAATTTTTCCACCACTTAAATACTACAACAACATGTTATTTCATTTGTGAAACTTAATCGAAAGCGAAAAATCGACTTGTCAACATCCACAAAACAAAACCAAATGACAGTGAGATAATGAAGAAGGAAATTGAAAAAGTAAACCATTCGTAATCGACGTAACATCAACAACAATAATAAACAACCACATTATATATATATACAAACAACCCACATCAGTTTACGTTGCTAAAGAAGTTTAGTGGTTACATATCATTACATATCATCAAAGGATCGCTCCTACCATAAAATGCAAGGTGGTCTAATAGAAGTGAGAAGAGAAGGGAATAACTATCTACATGCTAACAAAAAGAAACTAAAAGCCATCAGCTACCCATCTGCCATCATGCCACGCCCCGCTAATAGATTACTAAGTCCAGTATGGCTCCAACGAGCTCCTTTATGCACATGCAGAGCAACTCCTCACATCCCCTACTCGTGAGGATAACCTCCTCCTCTTGTGGCACTGGTAAGAGGATCCAAGCTAGCTCTAGGCACTCCCACAAAAGCAGGGCATGCTACTGCATTACCCTAATCTGTAGCCTACGAGGGACTCGCCCACCTAGCATCCCATCCTAAAAATGGAATATAGAGTAGGTATGAGTCAAATGGCTTAGTAGGACTTTAACTAATATGATTTATTATATGGATGGCACATACATGTGGTACATATGCATACATATACATCTACAGATACACACACACACAAGACCTGCCCTTGCTATAATCCTGACACATCCCATTGGTCTTCTTGTGTGTGCACATTTCCTCGTTCAAGGTTCGAGGTTTGGGTTACCTTGGCCTTTGGTAGCTTATACCTTTAGACTTGGATCCAAAAGTTGCCTAAGATAGCCATGGTTAGTTACATTACCGTACCTGGTAGGTGATCACCAAAATCCCTCCCCCTTAGGTGATTCCCTGAAGATATTGATTACATAGCAATCATAGGACCTAATTTGACTCAATTAAGCTAAAAATCGAGCCTACATTATGTAAATAGTGCATCCATTACATGCATTGCATGCATACCATCATCTATACATTCTAAACTCTAATTCTGTCATTTCCATTGGGTAATATTGAGATTTTATGCACATAGGACCATAATCTTGGAGCAACACAAGGCGAAGCAGATAGCAAGAGAGTGAGAGAGAACCACACGCGATTTCAGGACAAGCCTTAATCCTTCGGGACAACCCCATGTAGGCCCTTATTTCACATCCAACTACACCCATTCACACATCCATGCACCTTACATGCACATGCACTTGTGCACATTCACACAAATTATTATTTCATGTGTACACATCACTATTCATACACATTAGACACATGAATATTATTGGTACACATTTATAGTACCTATGCATATTTTTCCTATTTTTATTTAAGCTTATGTGAGTCTAGTACTAGCTATTATATGGTAATATTTTCTATTTCTACTTAGGCCCACACATATACATCACACTAGCCCACCTACTGATGTGAACACATTTATCGATAGAAAAATGCCTAGTTATGCATGTTCTTAGGTTAGTTAGATGTACATAGCATTGTAAATATTGCATAATAGCATCATTATTCATTTAGAGTGTATTATATAATATGTATATTAATTTCCCTATTTTAATGTCTAGGAAATAGGGTGGCATAAATCGGAGCCTCGAATGATGAACCCGACCGTATGGATGGACTCAGAGCGACGATCATAGTCTAATAACGTGAGAATCGTCTCGATTGAAGCTCTGTAGCACTCAATAAGAAGTGAAGAAGATGGATGGCCACGATGGTGCCACATGGCACCATCGTAGCCTCCCACCATTGCTGCCCTCCTCTCTTCTCAATGTGTCCTTCAAAATTGGGTTGTTGGATCTTCATCCAACGGCCATGGATTCGCGAGCACCAATTCAATTCTGCGACAATCCACACGAGCAGCACAGCAGTCAGCACTCGTCCAGCAAGCACGTGATGCACATTTGAATCACGCAGGTGCACCCCTCATGAACGTAATTGAAATTCAGTTGTTCAATCATACATCGATGCCTCAGATCAAGCCACGTCGCATATGATCGAATGCATAATTCAACACTCGATCACATTCCCGATCGTACACACCTGCCTGTGCATGCTCGCAACCCTCCGATGAAGATCTAATGGTGGTGAACCTCACAACATGATCGTAGCACATCTTGCATGATCAGAGCACTAGAAGCGTAATCAAGATGAAATCTCGACCGTCCGATCAAGAACAGATGACCATCAGCGCCCCTTACGTGGGTCTCATGCGATCAAGACGTGATCGCAACCCTTCGATGGAGATTGGATGGTCCTCGTTCCTCCAAGCTATGTGGCATAGTTGGAGGGCCTCAAATGACCATTTTGCCCCCATTTTCTCACTATAAAAGAGGCCATAGCCCCATCCTTCCTCCTCATCCCTTCCTACTTATTTCTCTCCCACTCTAGAGCTCAAGAATCCTTCTTGACTGAGTCCTATGCCCTAGGATGCTTCACTAGAGTAATTAAAATAATTTTTCCACCTTCTCAACCCCCGTTCATGGAGTACCAGCCGGTCGTCCTCTCACCACCCTTCCTGGAAGCGGATCCTACTATGACGTCACCTTGCCACATACCCATTTCGTCCAAGCTTTATTCTTCTTCCTCCACCTCTGTCCTCATTCTTTTGAGCACCGTCCAAGCAGCTCGTCCTCCAAGTAGCCATCGAGGAGGATAACTTCTCTGCCCTCTCTCTTTCTACTGCTTTCTAGTATAGTTTTTATCTTCTGCAATTGGTGTAATGAACATTAACTTTGTTTGATAAAATAGTTGTTCTCCCTCTCTCTATCTCTCTCTCTTTCTTTCTCTCCCTTATTATGAAAGTAGAGTAGCATTAGCTAGATAATGTTCTGATTTAATTTCTTGCTATATAAAATACTAAAAAAAAAGAAAAGTAGAAAGTCTCCAAAAACAAATAAAACAAATGTGGATTTCATAAATCAAACATTCGCCTCCCTATGTTCGACTTGAGACTCACCTGAGTTTTGATTATTTTATTTGATAAATGAATTTTCGCGACAGTAACGACTTAATTTTCTAAACTTTAATTTTTCTCACGTAAAATCTCATTAATCATTTTGGCACCGTTGCCGGAGAGGCAATGAATTTTGATTCTTTCGCCTTCTTTGCCTGACTTATGCATTTTCTAACCTCTCTTTTCTGTGATTTATTGTATTGCATGTTACGACCTAGTTTCCAATCCCTACAGGACCCGAGACTGGCTCGCCTCGACTAATTCCAAGACCTAGTCATCCAACAAGAATAACCAAAAGCAGGAAATAAACCTCAATCACACATGCAATATAACTAAGCAGAAGGAAAAATGAGACGTAAAGGAACAACATAACTAAAAGTCTCAACAAAGTAATACATGCCATCACAACAATAACAGTGGAAAAGAAAATAGAAAGTAACAGGAATAGTAAAATAGATGTCTAATACTCACTACAACAGCAGAAAACTAAAGAGCTGGAAAGAAACGACTACAACTGGGCTTGGCTGGGCCCAGCACCCTCTGCAGCCAGAAACTCGGGCTGCTCAACTCCTGGTCTTGAATAGGGTTACGAAAAGACAGAGTCAGTGAACGTTGAGTAGAATGGTGTTTACATTATTTATGTGCAAGTATAGTAAAACAAGCAACTAGGTTTTATTCCCATTTCTATTTATCTCATCTATGTATTTTTTGTTCATTTATTTCACAAAGAATCCAAGTATTTCTTGATCTTGATTGTAGTCTTTTCCGTGGAGTAGAAGGTACATGTGGTGCTCTCCTGGTCGAGAGAGTCCCTCGTGATAGTCCTACACCCAGTCAACCACCTTAAGGTCACTATCGCGACGTAGCAGTGACTACCGCATGCGTGATAAGCGCACGGGTAGTTACCCCGGACTGGCACGCATAGCTACCCTGCATTGGCACGCGGTTAGTCATTACCGCTAGCAGGTACGCCTAAAGTACAACACGGAATAGTATAGGGCCTTGCCCTCTCAAAACAGGGGTCTCGCCCCTCCACAGTCCGCGTACCCTCATCCGACTACCTGGTTTGCCCAGAGGGCCTAAAAGTCGGTGTAGATTGGCTAGTCTTAACCTCGGGTCCCGTGGGGCGGCTAGCTCTCTTCTTACACTAGTAGCTCACCTCGGTACCACGTACGTGAGGGCCAACAGGAGTCGGTGTAGAGTGACCAGTCCTACCTTGGATCTCAACTTAAGGGGTGGCTGGCTCCCCCTCTACACTAAAAGGGACAGTTGCTCTCCTTGGTACCATGTACACAAGGGCCAGCTCACTTCCCATCTACGTACCAGATTCCTTTCATATACAGGAGTTCTAATCCTAATTCCCTATAGGGTTCATGCTCATATTTATCTCATTTATCAATATCCGGATTATATTATTCAACTCTCCATGTTTCCATTACATAGTAGGCAGCTTGTGTTTTCATATCTGACAAGGCAACTCATAAATCAGCTAATACACATTGCTAGCAATTTAGTTAAACATGCATCTCAAGTGAACAATATAGCTCAACATCAGGCTCATACATTTATACCCTAGGGTTCATTCTGCATACTAGAGTTTCAAATCAATTTAATCTAAGTAAGAATATTCTTTATTTACATCTTAACAAATGAATTAAACCACTCTACCAGGTGCACGGGAAGAATGGGGGCCTATACCGCAGATCTTGTCATCTCCGCGGGCCCCGAACATGCCATCGGGTGGTAACCTGTATTAGCGACTAATTTACATAAGACGGGTCAAAAATAGTGGATACTCTACACTAACACGTAGAGAAACTCGAGTGGAAAACAATGGTACTTCGTTTGCAGAAATCTGATTCCGTTTGGGCCTGAATGGGCCAAAAACACCCATACTGTCCAAAATCAGATGTCTGGAACTAGTCCCAGACGTCTTAAAAGATGTCAGATCTTACCTCTCACTTTCTGCAGCTGTCTCAAACGTCCATACTCCTATGCAACCGTCAAAGGAGAGTTCTAGACGTCTCACCTTCCTTCCAGTCATCTGGAAGGGTCGTCGGACGTCTGGCGATGTGGTTAGACATCTAAAAGTGCCTGGAAAGGTGCACTGCGTGCCTTTCCAACACTCTGCACCTGCGTACTAGAGATCCATACCTATTTTTAGCCAGACATTCCTGCGCTATGGTCTGCATGGTGGAAAGTAGCACACGAAACATGTACCTCCGCGCGATAAAATGCTTTCAGACGTCCGGCTGCAGCTCCGGACGTCCTGATGCCTCTCCAGACGTCCGGTCGACATCCCAGACGTCTGATATTGGAAAACCAGTATCCAGAACTCCCCTGCACAACTCGCCCTGTTCGCACCTTCGCCCTCAGACGATGTAGCGGCAGCTCCAGTAGCTACAAGAGCTTGAGAAGCTCCCCACCGGCGTCCTCCTCTCTCCCACGAACTCCTCCTCGAGCTCCACCAAGCTCCCTCATCGTCCCTTTCCCCCATTCTCCTCTCACTCCCTCACACTCTCTCACTCTCGCTCTTCCCTGTTCTCCCTCGTCGGCTCCTTTCCTTCCTCGCCGCAGCTACAGCAGAGATGGGAGGCTGGTGGGGCGTGACCGAACGCAAGGAGAAGGTGGAGGTGGCAGTGGCTCGAGTCGTGGGGGGTGGAGTGTAGATGGGGGGTTTAAATAGGAAGGATTTAGGGTTCGTGGTGAGGGGATGGAGGAGAGAGAAAGACTCTATGCATCGCTCGTGCGCAGAGCAAAAAGAACGTATGATATTTTCGTACTTTCAGATGTTTGGCCTTCCATCTAGACGTTTGGATAGACGTCTGACGGTTAGTCCAGACGTCTTAAACAACCCAAAAAGGCACTGGGTCATTTCATTGCAGAAACTCGATCCAGGAAACCAAAGAGCGATAGATCAGGGCAAAGTGCGAGTTTGCAAAATTTGTAAGTCTGTCCCCACTTCCCCACCCATTAGATCATTTAGCCATGCTAATAACTCAAATCTTAATAAACTTGGGTGTTTACATCAACCCAAGGTTAGATTCTGTTTGTTTGTCATCTTCATCTGCCTCACCCCTCTGCATAAATTTAAATATATATATTATGCTTTGATTGTGGGAATTGATTTGAAATATACACACATAAACATCCATAAATCTCGACCTAAGATGCACTAGTCTACTTTGATTCTACCACTTAATCAGAATTTGACATGTGGATCCGATACACATTAACTCAATACACACATAAGTGAGTAGAAATATGAAAAAGTTAAACATTTTTGTATGCCTTAATTAAGTGGTGCTACAGGCTAATTGGTTGATCTGTTTAGGCCGCACCACTTCAGATGAAATTGATTCATCAAATAGCTGCCCTATAGGATTTAATTGTTAGGTCAAAACCAAGCACTCCATTTTATTTTTGATTTTTAAAGGAAAATACTCACATCTGTGCTTTCAAAATGTGGTTTGCCTCATTGAACCTGATTGAATGAACCTAACAATTGAATCCTAAGAGCTACTAAACAAGGTTAAATTTTAAAAGATAAATCATCAAATAACCTTGTTTGAAAACCCTAGCTGTACACGCACACATGAATTAATCGATTTTTAAGGTACAACCTATCTAAAGGGCCCATCAAATTCCTGAGCACATTCAAACTTAAGCCTAATTAAAACTGAGTAGGTGTTGGCCTTAAGGACTGACTCACTCTTTAGGGCCTAAACCAAGATTATTCTCGATTAATCTGCTTCTACCAGTCTATCTGATGTCTAGCTAGGGGAGTACCGTTAAACAACAGTAGTTGGGGGGTATCAAAGGAACCCAAGGCACAAGCCAAAGGAAGAACCTTCTCCCCAATTCCGCCCTCTAACTGGTTAGATTGACTGAATAGAAGTAGATTAAATCATCTGTAATCTCAAGATGGGTTTGGGAGACTGTAAATCTTTAGGTGACTGCACAGCAATCATGCAACCTTAATCACCTGAATTAAGCTAGATTTTAGCATAAATTAGAAATAATGCATTCATAGGCATCGTAATTTGCATAATGGTTAGTTTGATTAGATGCATAGATAAAATTGTCATTTTATGTACTAATAAGAGATGATTTTAATTGCAGATGATTCGAAGCCGCAGATGACATATCGGACTAGATAGATCTGATTAAAACGACGACAGGAGTCCAACGCTTCTGAAATCGTCTCGATCAGACAACTAGAGCATCCTGTGTAGTCCATAGAAGAACGGAGATCATGGAGCCAAAGGACAAAGATTCAAGCATCAGATGAAAGATTCAACTGCATGGATGGATCCGAATCAATGATCGCAGTCCAACGACGTCAACTCAATTGGAGGTCTGCATCACCAGATACAAGGAAAAGAAGATGGGAGGCCATGATGGTGCCACGTGGTGCCATCATAGCCGCCACCTTGTCGCTGCCCCATATGTGAAGGCTTCTCTTCACATGCTGTGGGTCGTTGGATCTCCATCCAATGGTCACAAACATGTCGCGCCTTCGCCTTCACGCACTTCATCAAGAAGGAGTGACTCTCGGCTGTTGGATCTTCATCCAATGGCCGAGAGCGTGCTTCAACAAAAATGAAAACGTAACGATAAGTGGGAGTAGTGCATTGGTTAGCACTCTCTCCACAAGTCATTAGGCACCCATTCGAACCAGCCTTCGCGTGGAATCGGGTGCGGAGGAAATAGGGTCGTCGGATGTTGGACGGAGTGTAGAGATCAGACCACATGGTGCAACGAGATTGCTTCACGGCCGAATGCATGATCCGACACATGTTTAACGGGTGATCGTACGCGTTTCTATGCAACAGAAGAGGTGAAGCGCGCACGTTAAGCCGTCCGATGACATTGAGGTGCATTTTGAAGGCGAGCGACGAGCGGGAAACGCAACGTGCGAGCAAGGAGAGATCCGCGGCCATCCGATTCTAACCCAACACACGAGAGAGTGCCATGTGTCAACTAGAGATTGAATCTGAGCGATAAGAAGGCTTTTGAAGGTGTTTTGAGGCCTAATCAGTTTCGTGGATCTTCCGATCAACGGATCTGATTAGTCAAGAGGTTGTTGCACAAATTTAAGGGCTCAAATGCCATACTTGCTCCTCAACACAACTATCAAAGAAGGCCCAGGGCCCCCCAATTGAAGAACATACTCCGATCAACTCCATACAACTCTCTCCAGATCAGGCTTTCCCTCTACAACTCTGCTTCGACTTTCGTCCCGATGCTCTGGATCTAAGGTGCTGCCGCATCTCGCACAGGCATCCTACAAGCGGCATCGTCTCTCTACTTCCTTCTATATCTCTCTCTCTATCTATTTTCTATTTCTCTTTTTTCTATTTAGCATAGCACTTTCTAGTTTGAAAAACTGTTTATGAATGCAATAAAATTCTGATCTTCTGAATGCCTGAAATCTTCTCTTTATATATATATGCATATATAAATACCTGTTAGAACTAATTTCCTAAAAAGCTTCTGTATAAATTGAGATTTCCTCCCTGCGAATGACTTGGTACTCATCGATCTTTACAAATTTATTTGTCGACGTGTTTTCGCGCTATACTACAACTAAATAATATTTTAAAACATGATTTACGCGCTGAACATTAGGCTACCTACTTAAGGATAGGTTTGATTATTCGTATTGTAGGGCACCTTTATCTGTTCTCTATTTTCCTCTCACATTGCCATGTATTCTTCCAACTCTTACACATACTTCCACGCCTGCCCTCTTAGCACAAATTATCCCTAAGGTGACTACTATCCTGACTCGACCTATAACCACCCATCCACTAGTTGGGATAATTCTGATTGGGGATATGATTCCAGACCTTAGTGTTCAGGGCCTAACCCTAGATACCAAACCTATGATTATTATCCTTCTCAGAGCTACACTGATTATAGATCTCCACCTTCTTATGAACCACCCAATATGATCTGCAATCAAGAAGGATATGATGATTATAACACTTACCCTCCCTAAGATTACACTGCATATAAGTCACCACCCCTTAATGAACCACTTAAAATGGCCTACTATCAGGGAGGATGATGAGCCCATATTTGTGGGCTAATTAGTTACTTAAATGCCTAGGAATTAGATTAATATTGGCATATAAATTGCATACAATAAGATGTAAATAGATTAGTCTAGGTATTCATTTATTTACATATTCCATGCATTGCATTCATACTTAGAATTCATTTAGAGTAGCATGCATTAGAATAGTTAATCTTTTAGGTTGCATTACATGTATTATTTTATTTCACATTCCTCTTAAGGGTTTGCACATAAATAATCCCTTATTTATTTTCTTTATTTATTTCTTCTCTAACGGCTGCATGCAATAGAGTGCGCGAGCTAAATGCGTAGACAAAAATCGTGGATCTCTGTTTCCACGATCTGCGTCGCTTTTTCTTCAACCAACGCCTGCCTACGCCTACACTCCTCTTGCAGCATAAAAGAAGGGTTCCTACGTCCTTAGTGAGGAGGCCACCACCATTCTGATCCACCACTATGCAGAGCGTTAGAGCTTTTCCATTCCACCACCACCGGCCTCCTACCACGAGCGCAAGTCCACACCACTACGGGCAGGTGGGGTGACAGACCGCCGTGCCATCAGTGGCTTGTGCAACTCACTACGAGCGTGTGCCTAAAGGCCACGCAACCACTGCCAGCAACCACCTTCAGTTCCTCGTCCCCGTGCCAATTAAGACGTCTCGGAGTGATCCCAGACGTCCGACCTCCCATATCTTTTTCCGTCTTCTTCTTATTTCTTGTTGGTCTGTTTCCCCTCCACTTCAACAAAACCCATCACCATCCACACCAACAGCAGCTACCACCTGCGGCCAAGCCCACCATGCACCCGCGTGGCCAGTGCACCTCTGGCCAGCATTCCTGTAGTGTGCAGCAGCAGCTGCTGCAACCACTGCTCGTGCACCACAGCTTCTAGCACCTCCCCGCGTGCACTTACGCGCCTTCAGCAGCAGCGAGATCTGCCACCAGAGCCCACGCACACCCTCGCGGCCACCAGAGCCTGCACATGCCCGTGCGGCCTATAGTGCCCGCGAGCACCCAGCAGGTGCGCCTTCTCTTCCACACGCGCGTGTTGCCTCCAGCGCCCCGCCAGCAGCTCCGCGTGCCCTCGTCGACATTTTCCAGTGCACCACCAGCGCCCACACGCCCCACCAGGCCTCCGCGCCTCCTTCAGCAGCGTCCAACACTTCTCCGTGCGTGGCATGTAGCGCCCACGTGCACCTGCAGCGTCTGCGCTCGCCATCGTCCTTAGCAGCTGCAGCCACCATCAAAAACCACCCTTCGCTGGAGCTCCGTTCGGTTGACTCCAGCCATCTCGCAACCTACCGCTGCCACCACCGAGAAGCCCTCGCTCTGGCCAACCTAATCCCAGAAGGGTTCCTTGAACGAACCTCTCTCCCGTGCGTGAGGAGAGAGGTAGAATCCTTTGTTTTTGGTGGTATTAGTATTTACATTTCATGCCATTGCCACAAAAATGATTTTTGATTTATTATTATTTTATTGTGGTGAGTTTTTGCAAAGAACCTCCTTTCTCGTAAATGCAAAATCAGCATGTTAAAGTCTTTTTATCTTGATTGAAAAGTGATTTTGGCTTGATTCCTTGAAGAAATTAATAGTGAATATTGGTTTTTGACCCTGGCGAGTTTAAATAGGCCATTGCCTTCCTGTGGATATGACCCGCTCCTAATTGAATGGTTATTTTAATTGTTGATTAGTCGATTTTTCCACCACTTACATACTACAACAACGCGTTATTTTATTTGCGAAACTTAATCGAAAGCAGAAAATCGTCTCGTCAAATGGCGCCGTTGTTGGGGAAGCAACAAGCTTGTTAAACTCTCATTTATCTATTTATTTGTTCACATTTTAATTAAGGCATATTTAACCTATTTATTTGATTTGGTGCGAGGTACACATATTACACACGGGTTGTCGCATCGGCCTCAGCAATGCCGTGGTGGACCTTGTTTTTGAAGGTTCCCTAATCGGAGGAGGTGACGTAATAATTGCGGAAATGAAATATAAATAATCTCACAAATAAGCAATCCCACAAGGTACACAAAGTATTTTTAGGTGGAAACCCAAATCGGGTGAAAACCACCACCTAACCCTCTCGAGTTAGGATTTTCCGATCAACCAAGTTGATCAAAATCCACTTAACCGAATCACTTTAAACGAGGGTGATTCAACCTCAATACAACCACGCTACTTAAACGAGGGTAGCGTACCTCAACCCCTTCTCTCCACGAGAAGGATTTTGTCTCGTGAAGGAGACGGGAATTCGCAAAGCGAATACCCAACCAAATAACAAAGATAAAATAAATAACAAGTCCTATAGAGCCAACAAAGTAATTATAAACCTAGCTTCTATAGGAATTAGGAAACTCCCCTTTGCAAGGAGTGCGTCGAGTTGGTGACGCGGTGCGTGAGCCATGCGACGGCGCAACTTCGCTCTCGTGAACTACGGCGGGAGAGCGGGTGTGCAACAGCTTGATGCTCTCAAGATGTAGAACTTGAGCTTAGAGAGCAAGAGCTATCTAGGACACAAGAGAGTGGAACTATGTTGCTTAAGTGTGTCTTGTGTTTCTCTTAGTGTGTATTTGTGTTGCAAAGGTTCCCCTCTATTTATAGAGGCCTTAGGAAGGCTTTAGAAGGCTTAGGAAGGGTTCTATAGCCGTTGGGAACAAAGCCCAAGAGAATCAGCCCGAAATCAGGAACAATCATTGCTCTGATAGGCTTATCAGACGTCTAATTCTGGCATCAGATGTCTGGAAGTTCACTTTAAGACGTCTGATTCCAAGGTTAGACGTCTGATTTTGGGCGGGTCTCTTCCTGACTTGGATCAGATCTAAACAGGGTTCTAGTGCAAGAACATCAGACGACATATAGGATGTCTGGCACTATGTCTGGACGTCTGGAAACCTACTTTTACTGTGGGAATGGATTTTCCAAACATTGCAACGGCTAGAAAATCTCTGAGAAGAGATTTTGGGTCAGCCGAGGCAAAACGGTCATTTATCAGACGTCTGGAAAGGCCTAAGGACATCTGATAAGGCTCTAACGGTCATAACCTTGAGTGTTTACTAAGCCAGCCAATGGTCCACTAATTGGACGTCTGGCAAATCCATCAGACGTCTCCTAAGACGTCTGGTCTAAGGTCTGGACGTCTGATTTCATCAGACAGAAATAACTATATCCAGCCTAATAGTTATCAGACGTCTGAAACAACAGTCAGACGTCTTAAAATACTTTATTAGACGTCTGATTTGGGAATTAGACGTCTAGAAACTCTATTTGAACCCTATATTGGTTTTCTAAGTGTTCTACAGAAAACCTAAGTATCCTAGGGTTGTGCAGGTGTTCCTAGGACTACTGTTAGGGTACTTTGAGGCTCTTTAACATGAATTATCTAAGGAAATAAAGAGCAACAAAAGAAATGAAAAGAAGGAAATCTATCCTATTCTTCATTTCCTTCCATCTTCAATATATCGCTCCTCGCGAATCTCTTCTGTTCTCCATCAAGCTCGTCCAATCCATCTTGGATGCGAGCTCGAACTCCGTCTAATCACGTATCCATTTGCGATTGACCTGAAATCTAGGACTCAAAGCGCAAATATTAAATGACACGTGTTTTGTTATCATCAAAACAAATGATCGTGGTGCTTTAGCACCAACAGTTTCCACTACTTGGAGGAGGAACTAAGCTTCGCATCTTGGTGGATCTTGCGGCCACCTCCGAGATCATCACAGGAGCTTATGGGTTGTGACCCACACGCATAGAAATGCACGAAGGACCATCTAGGAGGATCTTCCTCTTAACTTTTGATTCAGCATTTAGAGTAGACTCTTTAGGTTTAGTTTAGTTGTTTCTTTTCTCACCCTTGTTCTGGGGTACAGTTTTAGTGGTTTGTTCCCCGATTTTGTTAGGCCTGTGTTGGGTAATTTTTGGGAGTCTGTTCCCTTTTTCTTTAGATTTAGGTTTTTACTTTCATTTGTGAATTGATTTTATTTTGATTGAGCATAAGTAGTTTAAAAAAAAAAATGCACTGCCTGCTAGAAGCTGCCTGCCTTTAGGACGAACCATTCAGGTTTGTATGAGCAGCCACTAGATTTATTTCTCTACATTGCGTGCATTCTCGCATTGTTGATTGCTGGAAGCAAGGTACGCATTCTCTTACTTTGCATTCATATTCTGATCACGCATTGCATTTTAAACTTAATTACAAGACCACATAAGTTGTCTTGAAATGATTTAACAAGTGGTCATATTCTCTTAAAAAGGACTAATCAAAGGAGGAACGTATAAAACCCAAGGAGTTGATTTGAGATATTGTGCTGCAGTTCAAAAAAAATTCAAATTTTTATGGTGAATGCACATGTGCATGACTGCACACTAAGCATGCATTTAGACACTCCTAGGTTTTTGAGCTGCTAGGAAAGAACTCTCCTATCATTGGATACCAAAGTGCTTGAAACTTAAGCTCAAAGGTTTTGTAACTCCAAGGAGGGGGATACCCTATCACGGATTTTTGAGGGTAGTTAAGAAGCACCACGAAAGCACAACTTCAAAAGGAAGGCTTAGACCTACTTGCATCCCTTGATCTTCCGTCCTTGGAGTACTTTACCATTTGAACTTTAGGGCAGAGTACCTATGTTCCAATTAGGTCTTCAATAAGGCATTTTGTAGGTTGACAATAGGCACGTGATTGTTTGGGCAATTTGTATTGTCATCTACAACTGGACTTAAATCTCAAAGGCCTTAATTGATTAAAGACATAAAAGTCCTTTGGAATTGTGTTTGTTTGTGTATGTTTGGTAGGCGATCTTTGAGGAGACAACTTGTGTTTAATTCAGAACCTGAAAGGATCCTTAGGAGAGCCAACCAAGAGAGAATAGAATTGTGGAAAACCAACGATCTTTGAGAAATTATTTCATCCCTATCAATCAACCTGGCCATACACTAAGAAGACCTGGGGGGGATAATCCATATGAAATCAAGAGTAGTACCATATCTTTGTTGCCCTTATTCTATGGTACTTCTAGGGAGGACCCCTACAGGCATTTGGAGGAATTCACCGAGGTCTGTTCCATGGTAAGATTGCAGGGTGTTACTGATGATGTCCAAATGTGAACCCTCTTTCCTTTCTCCCTCAAAGATAAGGCGAAGCATTGGTATCACACTCTAGATGGTAGAGTGGATACTTGGGAAGCCTTGAAGGGAGAATTTTTGAAAAAATACTTCCCCATGAGCAAGACTAATCACTACAGGAGGGAAATCATAGGTTTTGCTCAACAAGATGGAGAACAATTTCATGATGCATAGGAACGCTTCAAAGATTTGTTACGCTTATGTCCCCATCATCAAGTGCCAAGATGGCAGCTTGTAGAAATGTTCTACACTGGACTAAATGACAAGCATGGGCAAACAGTGGATGGTGCCTGTGCAGGAACCTTTCTCACAAAAACTGAAGATGAGGCTTGGGATCTTTTTGAGACTTTGAGCGAGAATTCTATCCATCTTAATTCTGCCTATTTGGATAGAAAACACACTCTTATGTAGTGAAAGATGGAGGCAAATGAGGCTAGGGATACCCAAAATTTGGCCTTTCAGATTCAATTGTTGAACCAAAACATGGAAAGGCTTATGACAAACCCTAGCCAACTCACACCAAATGCCTTTGTTTCCCAAGCTTCTGAATGCTCCATTTGTAATGGCAATACGCACGCTATTGTGGATTGTCATTTGGCCTCCCAATTCCCTGACCCTGTATAGGGGAACCTGAATGTTGCCCAAGGGTTCCGACCCATACCTCGTAATGACCCATTTTCAAACACTTATAACGAGGGATGGATGAATCACCCCAATTTTTCATGGAGATAGGGGAATGTCTCTAATTCAGGGAATTACAGATCCCAACCCTTTCAGGCTCAACAGTATAATCAACCTCCTATGACTTCCCAACCATCCAAGACTTCTAAGATGGATGAGCTTAAAGCAATGCTTAAAGCCATGCAGCAGAATCAAAGTATGATCATCCAATCTCATGACAAGGCAATCAATGAGATGAAATCACAAATTGGACACCTTGTCGAGGCCATAAGTAAAAGAGAGACTGGGAAGCTTCCCAGTTCATCTGAGGAGAACCCTAAAGGGAAAGGGGTTATGTTTAGGGAGCAAGCCTAGGTGGTGACTATTCTGAGGAGTGGGAAAGAAATTTCCAAACCTGATGCTCCTATAGTCCCACCTTCTGAAAAACCATCCAGTCTGACTTTTGACCTCACTGGAGAAGAGTAGCCTAACTCTTCTCCGCTTGAAATCATCTCACCGGAAAAGGTTGTCCTCGTTCCCCCTCTTACCTGACATGACAACCCTTCCACCCAGAGGCCGAGAGTGCCCTTTCCAGAGTGCTTATCTAACTCTGGGCAGACTTCTGCTGGCTCATCTGGAGCCAAAGATAGGATGGATGAAATAATGGAGACTTTCAGACAAGTGCAAATTAATCTGCCCTTGCTTGAAACTATCAGGCATATTCCATCCTATGCCCGCTTTCTTAAGGACTTATGCACGAAAAAGTGGCAATCAAGGAAGCAGGTCCAACCAAAGGTTGTCCTGCCTGATTCTGTTAGCTCAATTATACAACATGGGACACCCCCGAAACTTAAGGACCTAGGAGCCCCATACATCTCAGTGGTTGTTGGTGACCTACAAATAGATGAGGCTCTGCTTGATCTGGGTGCGGGAGTGAACATCCTTCCGAGCTATGTATATGAACAACTTGGAGGAGGCAATCTGAACCCTTCCCTTGTAATCCTCCAAGTTGCAGACCGTTCTTTGAAGACACCACGGGGCCTGTTGGAAGATGCTTCATGAGAGTGGAGGATTTCTTTTTTCCCGTTGACTTTTTAGTACTGGATACTGACCCTACCAACAAACCAACCAAGCCCTCCGTCATCTTGGGCTTCTCTTTTCTTGCGACTTCTAATGCTTCAATTAATTGTCACATTGGGGCATTTCAAATGGGCTTTGGGAATAGGAAAATTCCGCTGAATGTGTTCGATGCATATACACAAGCTGGATTTGAGGATTGTTCCCAAGTTGAGGTGGTAGATGATCTGATTGAAGAGACAACCCTTGCAATTTTATGTGATGACCCCCTTCAGCATGTCATGTTAAATGAGCATTCCCATCTCTTAGAAGAATGTGAAGGGGTGTGCTAGAACTTGAGGAATTGCTTGGAGTTTCTACTGAGTCTCTTTCTCCATCATATCTGCCTAAGGTAGATCTGCTACCTGAGATGGGAACTTCTATTATGAAACCCTCAACCATACAAGCCCCCGACCTTGAAATGAAACCCCTCCCTGACTCTTTCAAGTATGTATTCCTTGGGCCAAATGATACGCTCCCTGTAATCATCTCATCTGCACTATCTGAAGTGCAAGAGGGAGCCTTGTTAGATTGCTTATCAAGGCACAAGGAAGCCATAGCTTGGATGATTGCTGGTATTAAGGGTATAGACTCTATGCTCTGCATGCATCACATTTATACTGATGATTCCATCAAACCCTTTTGAGACATGCAGAGACGTCTTAACCCCAACATGAGGGAAGTGGTTAAAAAGGAGATTCCGAAATGGTTGGATGCTGGGATCATTTATCCCATCGCAGATAGCAAATGGGTTAGTCCAATACATGTGGTGCCAAAGAAGGCAGGCTTCACGATTGAAACAAATGACCAGGGTGAACAAGTGGTGACCAGACCCTCAACAGGTTGGAGGGTCTGCATTGACTACCGCAAACTGAACACCGCTATCCAGAAGGATCACTTTCCCTTGCCCTTTATTAATCAGATCCTTGAAAGATTGGCAGGGAACAAGTATTCCTGCTTTTTAGATGGCTATTCTGGGTACAACCAGGTTGCGGTCTTCCTTGATGATCAAGATAAGACAACTTTCACTAGTCCTTATGACACTTTTGCGTTCAGGCGTATGCTGTTTTGATTATGTAATGCACCTGCAACTTTCCAGTGGTGTATGATGTCCATTTTCTCGAACATGATTGACGAGTGTGTTGAGGTTTTTATGGATGACTTCTCCATTTATGACTCATCTTTTGACCAATGTCTCCTGCACTTAGAGAATGTGCTGAAGAGATGTAAGGAGATTGGTTTAGTCCTCTGCTGGGAGAAAAGCCACTTCATGGTATAGAAAGGCATTGTACTTGGGCATGTTGTGTCTAAAAGGAGCTTGGAAGTGGATAAGGATAAAGTTGATTCTATTTCCAAACTTCTATTGCCCACGAATGTCAAACAGATTAGATCCTTTCTGGGCCATGCAGGTTTTTATAGGTGATTCATTAAGAATTTCAGCAAAATTTCTAGGCCACTTTGAGACTTATTGGCAAAAGAATCTTGCTTCGATTTCGATTCAAAGTGTGTCGAGGCTTTTCATATGTTGAAGGAGGCCTTGACCTTTGCGCCTATTCTCCGAGCTCCTGACTGGACACTCCCAT
Organism: Thalassia testudinum; assembly: GCA_037157565.1. NCBI lineage: Eukaryota > Viridiplantae > Streptophyta > Magnoliopsida > Alismatales > Hydrocharitaceae > Thalassia > Thalassia testudinum. The sequence goes on along the minus strand of JAZHRO010000062.1, from coordinate 3,503,843 downwards.
TTGAGTTGATGTGTGATGCTTTGGATTATGCAGTGGGAGTTGTTCTTGGACAGAGGGTTGAGGGAAAATCACATGTGCTGCATTATGCTAGCAAGACTTTAACTGAACCACAGCAAAACTACATAGTCACTAAAAAGGAATTACTTGCTGTAGTTTTTACTTTGAAGAAGTTTAGGTCTTACCTTCTTGGATCCAAGGTGGTCATTTTCACTGATCATGCGGTAGTGAAACATCTCATTTCCAGGAAAGATTCTAAGCCATGTTTAATTAGATGGATTCTACTCCTTCAAGAGTTTGACTTGGAGATTCATGAAAAGAAAGGAGTGGAAAATGTAGTGGCTGACCACCTGCCTCGCCTTCCCATTGATGACTCTCAATCTGGAGACATTCGCGAGACATTTCCCGATGAAACCCTTATGGCGGTAACACCGACTTCACCCTGGTATGCGGATACAGTTAACTACTTGGTCACTGGAGAAACCCCTGGCTCTTGGGATGCCCAAAAACGGAAGCGATTCATTTCCCATGCTAGATTCTTTCATTGGAAAGAGCCATAATTATTTCATATTGGACAAGACCAAGTTTGGAGACGATGTGTGCCTGAAGAAGAGCAACAGAGTGTGTTGAGATTTTTCCATGAGCTTCTTTGTAGAGGACACTTTTGTGCTAAGAAAATAGCTTTTAAGGTTCTCCAGTTCGATTTTTGGTGGCCTTCTTTATTTATGGATTCCCATTACTTTGTTAAGGCCTGTCTTGGATGTTAACGGATTGGAACGATTAGGAAGCAGAATGAGATGCCCCAACACCCTATCCAACCTGTGGAAATTTTTGATGTTTGGGGGATAGACTTCATGGGTCCCTTCCCTTCGTCCCATGGATTTGAATATATCTTGGTGGTAGTGGATTATGTCTCCAAGTGGATAGAGTCCATTCCTACGCGCACAAATGACCACTCTGTGGTCTTGAAATTTGTGAAGGCCAATATCATATCTTGCTTTGGCTACCCCAAGACAATTATAAGTGATGGGGGACCTCACTTTCGGAACCATCATTTCAATCGGCTACTCAGGAGTTTGCGAGTAACTCACAAGATTGCTACCCCTTATCACCCTCAGACAAGTGGCCAGGTTGAAGTCTCAAATAGGGAGCTCAAGAACATTTTAGAAAAGACTGTTAAGCCAGATAGGAAGGACTGGTCCCAAAAGCTCGATGACGCTTTATGGGCTTATCGAACAGTCTACAAAATCCCTTTGGGTATGTCTCCCTTCCGAATTGTGTATAGGAAAGCGTGACACTTACCTGTTGAACTTCAACATAGGGCACTTTGGGCTATCCGAAGTGTTAACATGGATTTACAGCAAGTTGGTAAAGCATGTTTATTGGAGTTGACTGAGCTTGAAGAGCTGAGGAATGATGCTTATGACACCTCCCAAGCTTATAAAGAGAGAACTAAGGTCTTGCATGACAAGTACATCCTTAGAAAGACCTTTGAGACCAACCAACAAGTCTGGCTTTTTAATTCCAGACTTAAGTTGTTTCTCGGAAAATTGAAATCACATTGGGATGGGACTTATATTGTCACCAAAGTATTTCCTCATGGGGCTATGGAGATCAAGAATCCTTCCTCTTTAGCACCTCCCTTCACTGTCAACGGCCAACGATTAAAACCTTATGTAACTTTGGATGGCTAGCTGGTTGATGAGGTCACTCTCGAGGAGCCTTAGCTCCTTTCTTTTCCACCTCAGGTAATATCTTCCCTTGGTCTTTCTACTTTCAATGAGGACATTGTTTGAACAAGGAATGGGGGGGATAGGACCTGAGGCATCTGTACATAGCATTTATACATAGTGCATTCATGCATTTAATTTAAATATTCTGCATTGCATAAATTTGATCTTAAAAAAAAAAGAAAAAAAAAGAAAACATTTTACATCATTGAGCTTAACTGGCTGAGTCCTGCATTCTTAGGCAGACCAGAACTTTAGGTTAGACTATGTTGACTCTAGGTGCCTAACTTTAGAAGCTAAGTTGAAGTACTAGTTCTAGACCTTTAGGGTCCCTTGTGGACTTAAAAACTTAAGTAGGAGTTAAGTGGCAGACCATTCCTCTAGAGGTGGAGGAAGGAAAGCTAGGGATTGAGTTAAAGGCTAGGTAATATCTGGTGTCTTTTTCTACCTTTTGGTTTATGGGTCTTCGTAACCAAAGCATCCACAATTCACACACACTTGGTCTTGTGTAAATAGTGATCACCTTAATTTCTTTCTTGGGAAAAAAATTCTTTTGGTTCTCTTAGTTCTAACTTAGGAGAAGTTTGAAAGCACAAGTTGATTGGAAGAGTTCTTACTGCAGGAGAGGTGGAGTACATACTCACCTTGAGGATGCGATGATAACATGTCACCTCCTTGGCGCTTGTCTCTTAGGATATCCATCCTACTGGGGGCATGTAAGTGCATTGTGCGGTTCATGTACCATGGGCGGCCCTATCTTGAAGAGCCAATTGCCACAGGACTGAATTTGCTTTAGAAATCCATGGGCGATACTATCTCGAAGTGTCGATTGCTAGGAGTTCTTAGGGTCATTATGGGCGGTGCTATCTTGAAACATCGAAAGCTAGTCACCCTTGGAGGTGTGGTGATGGGGACAATGAATCCGACACAGACCGTATTGATAGCTTATCCAAGGTTAAACTTAGAGGAATCAAACAAAAAAAATTAATTAAAAAAAAGTCTCTTTCTTACTCTCTTTCCTAGTTGGCAATCAAACCAACCTTAAATAACTCAGACCGATGCACATGCACGAATGCTTTAATCTCTAGGACCAATAAACCCTAGGGTAGAGTTAGAAATCAGAGAAACTTGTGCTTGCAACTCATCTTTAGCCGACCTAGTCTGTAACATATCAATTACTTGGGAACCTTAGGTCTAAAGTCTGAACTTAACATGTTCTAAAGGAAGACCGTTGGGTTGGCTAGTCCACTTGAAGAGTTGGGTTGTTGCTTGAATTTGCTAGGGACTAGCAAAAACTAGGCATGGGGGCAGTTGATGAGAAAATATTTGTGGGCTAATTAGTTACTTAAATGCCTAGGAATTAGATTAATATTGGCATATAAATTGTATACAATAAGATGTAAATAGATTAGTCTAGGTATTCATTTATTTACATATTCCATGCATTGCATTCATACTTAGAATTCATTTAGAGTAGAATGCATTAGAATAGTTAATCTTTTAGGTTGCATAACATGTATTATTTTATTTCACATTTCTTTTAAGGGTTTGCACATAAATAACCCCTTATTTATTTTCTTTATTTGTTTCTTCTCTAACGGCTGCATGCAGGAGAGTGAACGAGCTAAATGCACAGGCAAAAATTGTGGATCTTTGTTTCCAAGATCTGCGTTGCTTCTTCTTCAACCAACGCCTGCCTACTCTTACACTCCTCTTGCAGCATAAAAGAAGGGTTCCTACGTCCTTAGCGAGGAGGCCACCACCATTCCGATCCACCACAGTGCAGAGTGTTAGAGCTTTTCCATTCCACCACCATCGGTCTCCTACCGTGAGCGCAAGTCCACACCACCGTGGGCAGGCGAGGTGACAGACCGCTGCGCCATCAGTGGCTTGTGCAACTCACTGCGAGTGTGTGCTTAAAGGCCATGAACCACCGCCAGCAACCACCTTCAGTTCTTCATCCCTACTCCTGTGAAGACGTCTGAGAATGATCCCAGACGTCTGACCTCCCATATCTTCTTTCGTCTTCTTCTTATTTCTTGTTGCTCTGTTTCCCCTCCACTTTAACCAAACCCATCACCATCCACACAAGCAGCAGCTGCCACCTGCAGTCGAGCCTACCATGCACCTGCACGGCCAGTGCGCCTCTGGCCAGCATGCCTGTAGCATGCAGTAGTAGCAGCTGCAACCACTGCCCGCGCACCACAGCTTCCAGCACCTCCCTGCGTGCACTTACACGCCTTCAGCAGCAGCGAGATCTGCGACCAGAGCCCGTGCGCGCTCGTGCGGCCACCAGAGCCCGTGCACACCCATGCGGCCTGCAACGCCCGCGAGCACCAGCAGGCGCTCCTTCTCTTCCACACGCGCGTGTTGCCTCCAGCACCCCGCCAGCAGCTCCGCGCACCTGCCCCTTCAGCGCCCTCGCCGACCTCCTCTAGTGCACCACCAGCGCCCGCACGCCCCACCAGGACTCCGCACCTCCTTCAGCAGCGTGCAACACTTCTCCGCGCGCGGCTTGTAGCACCCATGCGCACCTGCAGCGCCCGTGCTTGCCACCGTCCTCAGCAGCTGCAGCCACCGCCGGAAACCACCCTTCGCCGGAGCTCCATCCGGCCGACTCCAGCCATTTCGCAACCTACCGCCGCCACCGTCGAGAAGCCCTCGCTCCGGCCAACCTAATCCTAGAAGGGTTCCTCGAACGAACCTCTCTCTCGTGCGAGAGGAGGAGAGAGGTAGAATCCTTTGTTTTTGGTGGTATTAGTATTTACATTTCATGCCATTGCCACAAAAATGATTTTTGATTTATTATTATTTTATTATAGTGATTTTATGTAAAGAACCTCCTTTCTCGTAAATGCAAAATCAGCATGTTAAAGTCTTTTTATCTTGATTGAAAAGCAATTTTGGATTGATTCCTTGACGAAATTAATAGTGAACATTGGTTTTTGACCCTGGTGAGTTTAAATAGGCTATTGCCTCCCTGTGGATGCGACCCACTCCTAATTGAGTGGTTATTTTAATTGTTTATTAGTCGATTTTTCCACCACTTACATACTACAACAACACATTATTTCATTTGCGAAACTTAATCGAAAGTGGAAAATCATCTCGTCAGAGGACCCTAAGAACCTCAATCTTTTCACCCTCACTGGCTAAACCCAAACCCAATCAACCTTGAACCGAATTATTTGGCTCAGGTAGACCAGGTCCAAGATAGGGTGCTAGCTAACTTGAGGAACATCATTTGTTCTTTTGAAGCTCAGCCTACACCCTACACTGAAGAATTGGAGCCCTTGATTAAAATGATTGATGATTTAAATAAGACCTTATGTTAAGGATAAGGACCAGGTGAGTTTTTACTTGGGAGGTCGTCAAAATTAAGGATGAAATTCATTGTTGCTTTAGTCCAATCTTGGGATGATTCCCAGGATGAACTCCCTTTTAGGAGAGCCTATGTTAGAATCTGCTTAGGTGCCTGTAGGGGGGGATATATTTTATGAAACATAGGATGACAAGGTTGATTTAGAGTAACCAATTGAGGATGAATTGATCTCTTCACCCGAGATCCCTGAACAAGGAAATGAAAGAAATGTCTATGTGAATTAAGAAATAATATATGATTATGAGACATATATAAATGAGGATTAAGAATTCTTTGATTCTGAAGGTGAAGAATCTATAAGAGAAGTCTCACTTGATGTATTATAATTTAAGGATAATGATTTTAGTGAGACATGCGGGCTTGAGGAATATGACAAATCATTTGACGACCTTATAATTGAGGATTATGATTTAGTTGGGGCTAACATGGAGGATTGAAATCTAGATTTAATGGAAGATTTAACCAGCAGCCTTAGTCCTCACCCACACCCTGAAGAGTATAGTGATTTTATTTCTAAAATCACCGAATCGTAGTCAATCATGATTCAACCGCAATTGTCATACTTAGATATTTCAGATGGGGTGCATAACATTTTGGAGGACCCAGAAACTCTGATTTCGGAGGAGATGAGACTGGAGATGAAAATTTGGGAAGCCAATTCCAGGGGGTAATAGAATTTTGGATCTATGGGTTCCTATGTGCCTAAAACCACCAACTTTTTACTAGGATCTTTATGATATTTTTGAGGATAGTGAACCCAAAGTATACAATAATTGATTATCTTCTTGAGCCGAATATTAACTGGACAACTACACTTATTGATCCAAACCTACCTATTGTCTGACATTTTAGACTTGATGTTGTCACACTTTCGTTGAGTTTTACAAATTGCGTCATAGTACAGTCAACAAAAGTGAATCAACATTTAAATTTGTAATCTAGAAAACAAAAGTGAGTCCGAGGTCGTGTGCAAGGAGTAATTTTAAGCAAATCAATCACTAATCATAATTATCGAGGATAATAATACAAGTGAATAAAAAAGATATGTAATATATGTCAGAAAAGGTGCCTTAGAATGTAGATATCAAAGTCCAAAAATATTGGGCTAAAAATGGTGGTTTGAACCACCAAATTTAACCCGACAATTTAAGGTCTTAATCAACTCAAATAAAGCAATAGTAAGTTCAATCAAATATCCACGTTAGTAATGTATCCACAGTAACGAATGAACATAACCAAGCCAAGCACCAAGTCAGACGATAGTATTAAGGCTCATACGCCTTATCTTACTCCTCAGCAACAGCTAAGGCACAACACAGTAGCAGAGAGGCACAAGGACCTCGCAAAGTCTTAGAATGGCTAAGTACTGAGTGAGGAGGGGCACAAATCCTGAGATCAACAGTGCAAAATAGCCCCCACCCTCATCAGATTTCTCTCTCAGACCCAGGTGAATAGTAATCGGGTAATCCGGGTTGCATATAGGGGTCCAGACCCGTACGCATGATTGCTGGTGAGGAGTGTGCACGTGGGTTGATTGGGACCTCACCCCGTGTACCAAGGCAAAGAGCGATGGTTATAGATTCAATTTATGTGTCTTTGCGGGTCTCTATCTTTCCGATGTGGAACTAAAGTCCCTTCTCCCATAGTGCGTAGCTGTTGCAGATGAGTTGAAGAATCATAGGCTCTGCAGTTGCCTCTTCACTTGATTGAAGGCCTGGAGAGCTTCAGGACCTGGAGTTGCATCTATTGAGGGTTGCAACAGGGTCGATGATGGTTGGAGTGGAGCTACTAAGGTCAGAGAAGATGGCGGCAGCGGTAGCTGTTCGGCGAAGACTTGAAAGTCAAGAAAATGGCCTTGCGGCCCTATTAGAGATGCTCAGAAGCTTTGTTACGAGAAGGCAAACATAGTGGTGGTGGTTTTAGGGCGTGTGGTGGTCAGAGTAGACCTGTCGGTGACGAAGAAGGTGAGTGAAGGTGAGTGTGTTCAGTGGAGTGAAAAAGAGTGCAAAGCCCAAAATTTCTTGAGGGCTATCACTCAGTGTGACACGTTAAAGGTTGTGGAGGTGATGGTGTTGTGTTTGGTGGTCTGTGGTGGCCGTGCAAGTTGGCTGGAGCTTCGCCAGCCATGGGGAAGATGAGGGGCGTGAGGGCGTTACGGTGGTCGGAGGTGGACTTTAAGTGGATGAAAATGAAGTCGAGAAGTAGAGGAGGGGAAAGAGGTGCTTAGCTAAATGAGAAAGAGAGAGAGATTGGTGTAGGATTTGGTTGGTAGGCACTGAAGAAGATTGGGTCAACGGCGAGGGAGTGGCAAGGAAGGAGAGGTCAGAGGTGGCTGATCTTTGGTTGGACTCGATTGCGAAGAAGAGACGAAGAAGATGAGTCGATCAGTTTGACTGTTGACCGGCTTGATGAAGTGGTTGGAGAAGGCTCACCAGAGCCGAAGTTGCGGAGGTCAGAGAGAGGAGAGGGTATTTTCGGCTCGAACTTGGTTGAGGAGGACTGCCTGGGGTCGAGGGCTCTTTATAGAGCTCAAGAACGAGTTCAAAAACAAGGAAGATAGAATAGCTTGCGATTTCAAGGAAAAAGGTCCCCTAAAATCTCAAGCTCTCCTGAGCTCTAGAGTCCAAATTAGGACTCAAGATCTAGTCCAATAGATTGGGCAACCTCTCAAGATCAATCCCTGCAAATTTGGAGGGATTTGGTCTTGATTTGAGGGAGAAATCCCCTTAAGAATCTCGACGTGAGGTGAGCTCACATGCTAATGGCAGCAGGTACCTAAATGAAAAAAAATGGCGAGAAAGTTAGGGACCCAAATGCAATAAACTTGAAACTTGAGGGGCTAGATGTAAGAAATAGAGTTTTAAAGGGATAAAATGCAAATTAGGTCAAGATGAACTCTAATTGGGCCTAAATTTTGGTGGTAACCTAATTTGGACCCAATAAATCTAATGGTGAACTTGGATTTGAGTTTTGACCAATGTTTTTCTAGAAAATTTGCACAGAAACCCAAATCAGGATAAATTTCCATCTGAAACTCTATTCTAGGTCAAAATAGGTTTAGATGGTCAAACCAAGGTATCAAACTTCTTAGAATATTTTTATATGAATTTTAGGAGGTTTAGATTAATTTTATCCTGACCAAAACCTCTTTACTTCAAGCAGGTTGATAATTATGGTTTTTGGTGCTATTTTTACCCTCGGAATGTGTGAAACTCGTTTCTGTCAGTGTTGACTCACCTTTTAGACTTTTGTGCTCATTTGACCTTTAATTAACCCCTGAGTGACCTTGTAGTTAATCTATTTTTGTGATGTGCTATTAAATTACAGAATTAACCCTAATTCCCAGTCTTCTTCTCAAATAAGAATGATGTGGAGTTGTAGCCCTCAGATGATTAGGTAGGAGCTTTTATCATTCAAACCTGACTAAATGTGGCTAGTTAGGGCTCATGTTGGTGTTACCATCATACCCCCATTCCTAGCTTTTTCTAGTCCCTAGCAAAATCCTAAACCAGATCTTTGAGCCGGATGTAACCGTAAGGATGCCTACTAAGCTGCATCTCTAAAAATCAGATCCAAATGCCAACAGTAGGCCTAGAGGTACTCAAGTACCATCCAAGATCCAGACTTGACCAACTTTAACCTTGGGCCTACCGCGAGAGTTTGTAAGGCTTGTAGAAACTTTCCAGAGGTTCGTTGACCCCAGCTGTTAAAGCACCCGTGCATTTTTATAGCATGTTCAAGTTTAGTTTGCCAGTGCATTTTGATAAGAGAGATAGCGAGGGATTTTTCATTTTGAGAGTTTTCTCTCTTTCCTTTATGTTCCCTTAAATCCAACATCAGATTGGCCCTAAATACAGTCTGTATCGGATTCCTTGTCCCTACCATTAATCCCTGAACGGTCCTTAGCTTTCGATGCTTCAGGATAGCACTGCCCATGGCAACCCCCAGAACCCTAGCTTTTGACACTTTGGGATAATGCTGCCTATGGTGTTCTGTGGCTAAATTCAGGCCCTGGAAATCGACATTTCGGGATAATCTTGCCCATGGCACCTGAACCAACGCAAGATGCTTACATGCCCCTGGTAGGATATTTAGATATCCTAGGAGACAAGCATCGAGGAGACAGTATGTTATTATGCATCTTCGAGGGGAATATTTTTCATTCCACCTCTTCGTGTCGAGAACTCGTCCAATCAACTTGTGTCGTCGGGCCGCTCCTAAGCTAGATCTTCGGGATGACCTGTTAGTAACATAACACTTTTGGCATTATTTCTTCATTAAGTGCACTGAACTAGATTGGTGTGTGAATTTTTGGTGCTTAGGATACCAAGTTCCGCAAACCAAAGGGTAGGCAATGGGGCCAAATACAACATAAACCTTAGACTTAATACATCAGCCTTGCACTTTCCTCAACCTCTTGAGGACTAATCTGGATCTTAACGAATACGAGAGTGTTTAAGCCCTAGAATAGGGCCTAAGAGGCCTAAGGTCGGTACTCGTCACTAATCTCCTAAGTTTTAGCCTTCCAGGTCTTAATTCATCATCCGATCTAGCCTAGAAGTTAGTTGAGTTCCATACTCAATCACAAGGGACTATTCTATTTCTTTCTTTTTGATTGCTCCTTTCTTCCTTTTTTTTCTTTTCTCCTCCTCAATTGTTTTCAATTAAGCTCAAAATTTGACCTCTCCTTCCTTTGTTTCTTATTTGAATCAAACCCCTCCATGAATTGATTTTCACAGCATTTTGCACTTTAATAACCCCCATGCTTAAGATTTGCAATGTCCCCATTGTAAATTAGGTGGGTTCAAGTTCAACTTATATGGTACATTAAAGTAGGTTTGGTGGGTGGTGAATGGGTCGAAATGACTATTGCAAATGATTTCAAGATCTGATACAAGTATCAAAGGTGGAGTCGACAGTTCTAATGGATGAACCCTAAAGTGCAATATGATTTCAGCGAAAAGATAGGTTAGAAGGGTCTCAGGTTTTTGAAAATGACGAGTTGCCTCCCGTTAAGCTCTAAGTTTAATGCCATCAACTAGGCACATTGTGGCTCAGGGAAAATGGAGATCAAAAGATACTGCAACCAGATTCGAATCGGAGAGTTCGAGGAATGGTTTGAGTCTCTGACCATTCACGACAAATAGTTCTGAGTCATGGCTGAGTTCACTGATTTCGACAACTTCATTTCCAAAGACTCATCGAACAAGGAATGGTCCAATCCACTTTGATCTTAGTTTTCCTGGGAAGAGCTTGAGTTTGACATCAAAGAGTAACACTTTCTGACTAAAATGGAAAGATTTTTGTGAAATGTGCCTGTCATGGAAGGCTTTGACCTGCTCTTTGTAGATACATGAGTTTTTGTACACATCATTGCGTAATTTCTCGATCTCACTCATTTGCGATTAGCGTTAGATTCCAGCCTTCATGAGATCTAGATTGCACTTTCATAGTGCCCAGTAGGCTTTGAACTCCATTTCTACGAGGAGGTGACATGCCTTCCCGTACATGAGTCTGAAGGGAGACATTCCTAACTGGGTCTTATGTGTGGTTTTATAGGCCCACAAGGTGTTCAGAAGGCAGGTAGACCAATCTTTCCTGTCAAGCCGAACAGTGACCTAAAGGATTTTCTTGATCTCCCTATTGGATTATTCAGCCAATCCATTGGTCTGGGGGTGATAAAGAGTTGAAATATGATGTGACACCCCATACTTTTTCATCAGGGACTGGAAGTGCACATTCGTGAAATGAGACCCGCCATCGCTGATGATTTCTTTTAGAACCCCAAATATGGAAAAGATGTTCTCCTGAATGAACCGGAGAACAACTTTGTGATCATTTGTTCTGGTGGGGATGGCTTCGATCCACTTCAAGACATAATCAGCAGCAAGTAAGATGTACTCAAAGTTGTTAGATCTTGGAAAGGGTCCCATGAAATCAATTCCCCAGATGTCAAAAATTTTACACACAATGATTAGATTCAAGGTTATCATATCGTGCAAGCCCATGTTGTAGAGGGTTTGACAACGGGCACATGCCCTAGAAAAGGATTGTGTGTCTTTGAACATTGTGGAAAAAAGAACCCACATTGGAGGATCTTTGCTGCGGTTTTACGCCCAGAGTAATGGCCACCGCAAGCTTGGTCATGATTGAATGAGATGACATCATTGATCTCGTTGTCGAGAATGCATCTCCGGATCACTTGGTCATTACTGTTGTGGAAAAGATATGGACCTTCCTAGACATAGTGCTTGGCATCGGAAATCAGCTTGTCCCACCATGAGATTGCATAATCTGGCGGGACTTTCCCCATAATCAAGTAGCTCACAATATCGGCAAACTAAGGAAGTCCATTAATGGCCAAGAGATGCTCATCCGAAAGTGCTTAGTGATAGGTTCGGGCGAGTCAATAATCGAAGAAGGAAGGCGAGACAAATGGTTAGCTACCACATTATGCTTTCCCACCTTGTCACGAATTTCAAGATCGAATTCTTGCAACAGCAAGATCCAGCCGATTAATCTAGGCTTCACGTCCTTCTTTGTGAGTAAGTGTTTCATTGCAGTGTGATCCGAGTAAATGATGACATGGGATCCCAGGAAGTATGATCTGAATTTCTCTAGACCATATACTACAGTTAGCAACTCTTTCTCCGTAATCGTGTAATTATGCTGAGCCTCATCCAATATCTTGCTGGTGTAATATATAACCACCGGTTTCCTATCAATTTTCTTACCCAACACCTCTCCTACTGCATAGTCAGATGCATTGCACATGATCTCGAAGGGTTGAGACTAGTCAGGGGATTGCAGGATTGGTGCTTAGGTGACTCAATCACGTAGGATTTCAAACACGTGCATGCACTCACTCGTCATCTTGAAAGGCTTGTCCTTCAAGAGAAGATTTGTCAAGGGTCGCGCGATTTTGGAAAAATCAGATATGAATCAACGAAAAAATCCAACGTGCCTTAAGAACGATCTGATGTCATTGACTGAGGTAAGCATAGGTAATTTGGAAATCAGATTTACCTTAGCTTGGTTGACTTAGATACCTCTCTTGGAAACAAGGTGTTTAAGCACGATGCCCTCAAGAACCATGAAGTGGCTCTTTTCGCAGGAAAGAACCAGGTTTACTTCAATGCATCTTTGAAGGATTTAGACCAAATGCTGGAAGCAATCATCAAAAGATTCACCAAAAATTGAGAAGTCATCCATGAATACCTCAAGGTATTTACCTACCATATCAGAGAATATGGCAAGCATGCATCGCTAAAAGGTGGTGGGTGTGTTGAACAGCCCAAATGGCATCTTACAGAACGTGTACGTACCATAGGGGTTGGTAAAGGTGGCATTTTCTTGATCTTCGGGATGGATTGTCACTTGATTATATCTAGAGTACCCATTTAGGAAATAGAAAAATCGATTTCCCACCAGTTTCTTGAGAATCTGATCAATGAACGGGAGTGGGAAATGATCAGTCTTTGTGGAGATATTTAGTTTCCGATAGTCTATGCAGACTCTCTACAAATTTGTAATACGAGTCGGGATGGTCACTCCAGATTCGGTTGTAATCACGGTGAACCCTGCCTTCTTAAGCACAACTTGGATGGGGCTCACCTAGCGGCTGTCAAAGATCGAGTAGATGATACCAGCATCTAACCACTTGCTAATCTCTTTCTTCATGGGCTCTTGAAGATTTGGATTTAGTCGTCTCTGCATTTCTCGAGATGGTCGTGAGCCCTCTTCAGTATAGATACGATGTGTGTAATAAGAGGGGTTTATCCCATTTAAGTCATCTAGAGTCCATCCAATGGCTCTTCGATGCTGCTGGAGGACATAAATCAGCTTTGTTTCCTGATCAGGTGTGAGTCAGGAATTGATAATCACATGAAACGTTTGATTGGAACCCAAGAAGACATACTTCAGATGATCCAGGAGGGGCTTCAATTCTAGTACCGGGTTATCAGTAGCGGGTGGGGATTCGGGATGGGCCTCAGAAGATAAGGTGGAAGCTATGGGTAGGTCTAGATTAGCTCTAGGCTTCTCTATCTGTGGGTCAAGATCTTCTTGTGGTTGAGGATCGGGGATAATTGTGTTTTCCTCTGTAATCGGGTCCTCAGCCAAAGAACTGATGTCGCATACCTCTTCGATTGCCCCATAGTTTATTCCCTTCTGGGCCTCAAAGATATCAATCCATAACGTCTTGTTCCCAAACTTTTAACTTGATATGGCCCTCTTCATAATAGATATTTGCCCTAGCTGTGGCTAGGAACGATCTCCCTAAGATGATTGGTGTGTTTCTCAGGTTTTCAGGAGTATCCATATCTAATATGATGAAGTCCATCGGGAAGTAGAAACCTTGAATCCTAACTAGAACTTCCTTGAGAACTCTAGGTGACTTGATTGATCTATCTGCTAACAGCAAGGTCCCCTCAGTCGGTTTGAGCTCAATTTCCTCAAAATGATCTAGTAGGGATGTAGGGATCAGGTTTAATTATGGGGGCTTCTAAATCTAATAAAGCTTGATCAAATTCTAGGTCACCAATCTTACAAGAGATCAAAGGGGTGCCAGAATCTTTTACTTTCTGCAGGAGTTTTCTTAGGATGATTGAGCTGACTTGCTCAGATAATATAATCGAATTCCCGTCTTTGTTTCGTGGCTTACGCTTTGGTGTACATAAATCCTTTAGAAATCACACGTAAACCAGTACGTGGAGGATTGCATCCATTAAGGGGATGTTTATCTGGACTTGCTTAAAGAGTTTGACTAAGTCTTCCTCAAGTGCCATGGATTTGGGTTTCCTCTTTTCTTTGGTCAAGGCCTTAGGAAATGAAACCTCAGTAGGTTCCTCTAGGATCGGTTCAGGCTCTGGATCTGGGATACGGGCATCCTAGGTAACCATCCTAGGGTTAGGTTCTGAACCACAGACCCGTCTCCACAAGCTGAAAGGTCTTCGATTTTGGAATTTGATCATTCAGAGCATTAGAACTACTCGACCCTGGGGCATGGGTTTGCATCACAATCTCATCCACATTTGTAGACATACTCTGGCGAGTCTAATGGTCAATCTCTTTATTCTAATCTTGACCTACACATCTCAGTTCTTAATGTCTTCTTTGTGTCTATATTATGCCCAGATGAAGGCACTAAACGCAACACTTGTATAAGCTATTTTCAGAGTTGACCGGATCTGTCACGAAAATTAAGGGGATATCTTGTCTACTTTGCTCCTTTTCATGCCTTTATTTTTATACAATGAGGACAATGCATTAGCTAGGCATGGGGCCTTGGATACAGTTATTTCCAAATTATTTTGTTAGCTCTGTATATGTTTTTATTTACTTTCTCTTCCAAAAAAAAAAAATTGATTGAGAATTTAAGCTAGAAAAAATCAATTATTCTCAATTTTGAGGATTCACCGACTTTAGGAAATGTAAAACAAAGTCTTTCCACATAGACTCTTCAGGTCTTAATAAACTTAATTATCTCGAGTATTTACCTAAATTTGAATTTGTTTCTTGAGTCTTTGAAGGGATAAATAAAAGCTCGAAGTTTTGAGTTCAAATGGTAATAAGTGAATGATTTATCTCCCCACCTTGTGATTTGAATAGTCTTTAAGTCTCAAGCATCCTAAACTACACTTTGCATTGACTCGTTTGTTGGACGACCTTATTAAATCCTTAGTAGTTGATGGTAACACCATCATTCATCATAACTAGTTTAAATTAGTTAGAATCAAGTGACAAATGCTCTTGAATAATTGCATGAGGATAGTAATTCCACTCAAATCCATTTTGAGAAGAAAATAATAAAAGGGCTAAATCTGCAGTTCTAACATCACATCCTAAATGCAAAATAACCATGAGGTCACCCAGGGGTTAATCTAAGGTCAAATGAGAATTAAAATCCAAATAGTGGGTCCACACAGATAGAAACGGGATTTCACGAATTTCGAGAACCGCAACAGCACACAAAACCCTAATTTTAGACCCACTTAAATTGAAGAGGTTATGGTTAGGATAAAATCCATATAAACCTCCTAAAATTCATATAAAAATATTCTAAAAGATTTGGTACTCTTGGTTTGACCATTTGAACCCATTTTGACCTTGAACAGAGTTTTAGATGGGATTTTGCCATAATTTGGGCTTCTATGCAAATTTCCTAGTTAAACGTGGTCAAAACTGAAATCCAAGTTCACCATTAGATTTCTTAGGTCCAAATTAGGTTAGCGTCAAAATTTGGGCCCAATCAGAATCCATCTCGACCTAGTTTGCAATTTAGTCTCTAAGATCTCTATTTCTCTCACTTAAACCCCTAACTTTTAATTTTATTGCAAATGGGCACTGAAGTTTGTCATCTTCCTTACATTTTGGTCCCTGCCGCCATTGGCGGTGGGAACACATCTGCAGCAGGAATCGAGGGAGATTTCCTCCCTCAAATCGAAGCCAATCTCCTCTAAATTTGGAGGGATTGCTCGTGAGGAGTTTCCCAATCTCTTGGACCTAATCCCAAACCCTGATTTGCTTCCTAAAACCTTGGCAAACCCATGAATTTACATGCAAATTCATTGCAAATTTTGCAAGGGAATTGCATTGATTTCGTGCAATTCAGAGGTCCAGGCTCTTCTATATAAGCCTCCCCATATTTTTACGTCCTCCTTAGTCTAGTTTGACCCAAAATTCTTCTTCTCTTCCTCTGGTCACCTTCACCACAACTCTGGAGAGCTCCTCGATCTCTGTCGTCACCCTCTGCCATGTACAATAGGCAGAGGGAACGTCTTCCACAACTGCATTCGCATCTAATGCACATTAGCTAGCACCGCCTACCCCCTTCTCGCCATTCTCCCACCGGAGAGTTCACCTTCTCCGTGATCGGTCATCACACCGACACGGTATCTTCCTCTCTTTCTCTAGTATTAGTTTAGGCCCTTTAGACCTCAATTCAACCATCGATTCACTCTTCTCCCACTTCATCTTCTTCACCTCCGACGTGGTCGCTACGCCACTACACACCCTCGAACAACACGCCGCCACTCCAAAAAGCTTCACCACACCCTCACCTTTAAAAGCCCTCTACAAATTTCAACATCCACCTACTCAAACACCCTACCAGATGAACCCATCCTCTGCCTGCTCCTCCAACTTCATCTAACCACATCAGCCCACAAACTTCACGCCACCACGATCGTTGCCTTGCTCGCCTCACGGCGATTCCCCTGAGCATTTTAATTGGGCCACGAGGTCGTATTCTTGAATTTTTAGGTATCGCCTGAGCTCTGCCTTCCACCATAGTTAATCGTAGTGCTCCGGCTGTAATCACCGCAACTACCACATCCAGGAACTGCGGAGCAACCTCACGAAGCAATCTAGGACTTCAATTTGGGAAGAGAAGCAGTAACGGCTTCCAATTGAACGAGAGCTTCACTTATAGCTTCGTGTGAGGAGGAACAATTGGTTTAATCCCACATAGTTCACTGCAAGACACTCGCAGCAGTATAAAGGAAAATTGTGAAGAGGACTTATCACCTCAGACACGGGGTGAGGTTCCCCTGATCTCATGTGCCTTATACCTCGCTTGCAGTACACACCACGCGGGTTTGGTCCCCTACCCGATCTATACAAACCCTATTACCTGATTAAATACCCGGTTCTGAGAGCGAAGAAAGATATTTGTGGAGGTAGGTGCCTCAGGAATCGTGCCGTACATGCCAACACTTAAGCATTTCTGAGGCTCTGTGTTTGTGCCTTGTGCTGAGACTTGGCGGTTAAGTCATCTGGCTCTTCGGTCTGATGTCTGACATTGGATGAAGCACTGTGGAGTTATTTGATTCTAACGTGGCTATTTGAGAATTAAGTTGTTGAAGCCATTATTAAGAAATTTAAGTTAATTGCTTACATTGAACATGTGCTTAATGTGGGGATATCCTTGGTGATTTAAATCACCATTTTTGGGTTTTTATACTCTTTTTATCGCTTTCTTTCCTGAGATATAATTTGGGCTATTATTGAATATATTTTTGATTACTAATATTCATTGCATATTTTTTTCTCCATGCTTATTACTTCTATGTTGTGATTAGTACGTGAATTCCATATTTGCTCACTACGAATGACCTTGGATTCAATTATGTTTTCAAGCACTTTACAAATTTAAATGCTATTGCATTTTCGTTGTGTACTACAATGGGCATCTCCTAAAACTCGACTCAAGTGCTTGTAACATTGTGGCGCCATTACTGGGGAGTAATGCGTAATTCACCACTAATCTTATCTTTCTTGATTGATTTGATTTCTACCTTGCCCTATCTTCTCTGCCTTGATTTTGTGAGGTACATCACAAAGAGATCTTCCATGCAATCAACCACTCTAGGGGCAGGTAAAATTTTTTCTTCCCTAAATCAACCTCCTAATCTTGGGAAGAGAAAAAGGAAACAAATGAATTAGGATCCACTTTCACTTTTGTCATCACCACTATCACCATTACACACTCTCCGCCTCACACGCACCATCTCACTCTCTTGAGCACACACACACTCACTCATTATTCCTAGCTCACACATACCCATTAGGACAACCACCCATTAGGACCATCTTACAATACCTATCACTACTAGCATCATTACTAGAACCCTAGGTTATGGCTATTTCATCTCCCTACCATAGAGCCCACCAAATAGACTCTATAGAGAACACAAGCCTAGAACAAACCTTACTCACTCCCAAATATAGAATTTTCATCTCCATATCCTTAACCTCTACCATAGAGATCACCACCAACCTAAGGACCAATGAGCACATTATCACCCACATAATCGAGCCTCTTAACCTAAACCACATTAGGGAGTTTGAGCACTTTATCCTATCCTAAATGTCCTTCTACTTAATTATCATCACCCTTATCATCACCACCACATCAACCTTTGTCCCATCACCATTTTGGATTCCATTCCTCCAAGAGCGACTTTGCGAAACCACTCACCATGTTACACTTGTCATTTCCACTTATCTTGTTAATGAGTGAAAGTGTGTGCTTTGTAAATATCTCTTTTTCAAGTTTTGTATGTGGCTCAAGCCACCATTAGTGTAATGAAGGTTATTTTAATTCCAAGTTGTTTCTTACTCTTTTTGTTGCAATAAAAAGTTAGTTTAGTTCTCTTTACTTTTATGAGTTTAGTCCTATTCAAAAAGCCAAAAAAATCACACATTGGAAACCCTAAAAACACTTCTTTTTTTATTTAGTTGGCGCTTGTAAATACGCTTTCCCATTTTCTTTCGTTAACTCAAAAGCCAAAAAAATATATAAAAGAGACAAGATAAAAAAAATAGTTAGCTAGTCTCCCATTTTGACATTAAACAAAATTCACAAAAAAAAGTAAGCATGTAGTTAGTCTTAAGTTGGATTTATCTTTCACAAAGAAAAAAATGAAGAAAGCCAAAAGCACCAAAATAGAATAAAGGAACTCTTAAGGTCCCTTTGTAATTAGCTTCCTTGAGGATCGACTGGGATTGACTCAACTCTAATCACATTCTAGTTTCGTAATTAAATAAATGGTCGAGTGTTTAAGTGCGAAACACACTACAATGACTCATTTTAAATCCAAATCTTGCAACTTAACATGCTAGTTAGCTAGCTTAGCTTATTTGTTAGAGATCACTGGATGCACCCATTAGACTACCCTAAAGTTGCTCCGCCAAGTCATCTGTCACATCTAGGGAATTGGTCTATACTCTACCTATATGACCCATCAGTTACCCTATTCCAAGATACTAGAGGTCCAACCTCCCATCAACCGACCCATTTTTGTCTCGTGATTAGTCCTAGTATTTCCCTCTCCTAGAGGGTGCATTGGTCATTTGATCTTGAGCATCAATTAGATGATTCCTTGTAGAGACATAATTAGGCACTCTCATTAAACTGCCATTTCGAGCACTCACTCTTGAGCTCCTATGTGAGTATTCCCACAAAACTTGCATGACTTTCATTACTTCCTCGATTCTCATCAGGATTAGACATGAGTGGGTCCCTGATTAGGACTTACACCCACTACTACACCCAGTATCTGACATCTTATATTGCCCCATTAAACATTTGACGTCAACTTCAGATGTCACTTGGCAACGTGTCAGAGCAAGTCTCTCCTAACCCTCATACATTAGATGTCATTTCTCAAAATTAAACATCCAGGATGTTGGCCAGACGTCCAACACTGACCAAGGACGTTGACCAATCTGCTTGTTTTGGTCATTGCCTGGAACTTCCCTTCTTGGAGCTCCAACACTCACGCTATCAGATGTCTGCCATTCACCCCAGACATCAAGTTGTCCACCACCCCAACTCCAGGGGTGTGTGTAGCTACACTATTCATATAACCTCTCCCATCAACAGGCACTTGGTGGCATTATCAGATGTCTGATGTTGTGGGTTACCCATTTCAGGAGAACATTCTTCTCTAATGGACGACTGGTCAGATGTTCAGATGCCTAACCTGTAGTTATGAGACGTCTGATTACTTAATCAGATGTTTGCTAGAGTGCCTCAGTGCACTCTGATAAGTCCGCTTCAATTGACTAATATTTAGCCTAAGAATGGCTAAGTCAACGTAATAATATGCATATGCATACAAACATTAGCATGAAATTAGATGCTCTGTTTGATTACTAAATTCATGCATTTATTTGGCATATGCATCTTGTGATTAATTGCACATCATATCCTATTTGCAAATATTCTGAGATTTCATTTTTTGATATCCTCTGAGTTGATGCACATGCATGCATTCTACACATTGCATTAGATGAATAGAGCATCACATCTTATTTGCATTCAATTAATTGATTAATGTTTCTATTATGCAGGAAGGGCATTGTGGGAATTCCAATTTACAAGAAATTCCAAGGAGCCGCAAGCACCCTGTCAATTTGGCCATGCCAAATTGGGAGGATGAATGGCTAACTCTCTACATGGACGCTTGATGCATTGGCATCCTCCTCTTGATCAAGAATGGAAGGTTGCTTGGATTATGATTGCTTGATTTAAAGGATGAGGTGTTGGGATTTCAATTACATAACAAACCTTCCTTGTCCTACCTACCCAATCCTTTCCTAATGGGGATCATGCCAACTCACGCCCCCTCCCCTTCCCTTCATGGTGGAATTCAAATCCCATCGCTACTTTTTGGGGCATGGGAATATTTAAAGGAGAGAGAGGGGGAAGGGGCATTCTCTTCCTCATTGATTCACGACATCCAAGCACCATACTTTTCCCCCGATCACCACAACTCCACCACCGTCCACCTTCAAACATGTGAGAGAGATCCTTTCCTTGCCACCCTTCCACAATGTTGTGCATCTGTGCACCAAGCGCTGCATATGCTCAAGCACCACATCTCCGCCAATTCTTCTTCGACTCTCCAGGCGCAGAGATATAAAGAGGAACCTTTGTTATGTGTTCGTACTCTGAGTGAAGCATCCCATGCCATGTCTCCACCTTTACCTCTCCACCTAAGGAGGACGGCCGCTTCCTGGTGGTGACAACACCGAGGATGCCCATCTCATCCTCATCACGTAAGGGTACTCCTTTCCCTTATCTAGCATTTATTCTTTTTATTTGATTTGATGTATGCACTTGGTGAATATTTTTCTAAGGATGAATAATTTAATGATGTGTGTTTAATCATCCTTGTTGATGACTCATATCTTGTACTTTTTGTGGTTCGATTTTATTTGTTTGTCTTGCACTTTTTCATCACATTCAATGACGAAAACCTGATTTTTATTTTGATAAAAATCACAAACAAAATGGCACCATTGTCAGGGATGATTGGCATGCATTTTTATATTATTTGTTCTCTTACAGCATCCTAGGTTAGGGTTTCTTTTTCTAGGTCAGATTTTCATTTAGGTAGGTTTAGGCTTAGTTTTGATTTAGGTTTGATCATGATTTTAGGTTTGATAGTTTGGATGTTTTTGAAAAATCAAGACCCATTGCTACAAGGATTTGAAAATTTTGAAAATTTTTTTCATAGTTCGACTATTAAACGAGCTTTCCAGATATATAAATTATGTTGGATGATTCAAAATATTGAGATCTGCGGTTTTGATAAGTAAATCTGTCTTGTCGAAATTGTTTGTCCTAACTTCGAAATAGAAAGTAAGTCAATTTTTTTTCATGATTTCCTGATGTAATCTAGTTTCTTAGGAAGAATAGAAAAAATTTAGGTCGAGGAATGAATTAGGTTTCTCAGAATATACCATCTAGGGGTCACTTTTGCTTTAATTGCATAATCAAGGAGAAAATTAAGGAAAAATTCATTTTCATGTGGAAAATTAAAAAAAATCTAATATGCTCCATTTTTGTTAAAAAATGTTTCTACTTAATTTTGGTATTTTTGAAGGTCATTTGCCCCTTTTGGAATAATAGATAACTTATTTTGGTGTTGATTCTAGGTGTACAAAGATTAATAAGGAGCATTGACCTCATCACTAGGTGGACCTTGTTGCCACCTTGAGGAGGAGGAGCACCAGTGGCTAGGAAGCCTAGATTCAAACACAAAAAGTTCTCCACCTTCATTTTAGCTATAGATAGAATAATTTAGTTTAAACTACCATTAATTTTAAATTTTTGTAATTAATTATTAGTCCTTGTTTTGGGGCTTGACTTTTAGGAGCTTGTTCCCAACTTTGTTTAGTTGATTAGGGCAATTTGTAATAATTTTGTGGTGTGGTGACCTTGCTTTATTTTCTTTTGGGTTGTTTTTGGTTCTCTAAAAAAAAAAAACACTCGAGTTGCCTAGTAGAAGTTGCATGTTTTAGGACAAACATATAGGATTGTATGAGCAACATCTAGTTTTTCTTTTCTACATTGCGTGTCTTCATGCATTATAGATTGTTGGAGTAAGGCACATATTTTCTTATCTTTTGCATCAGCTACCTATCACGCATTGCATTTGTGGATCTAATTGAAGATCACTTGATCTGATTGAATCAACTTAAAAAGTGGTCTCCTAATCTCAAAAATTGGGCCTTAAGAGGAGGAGCTTTAAAATCAAAGGAAAAGTGCATGTGACTTGTATGAGGATTTCAAAATTCAAAAATTTGCACATTTTACGGTGTGTTGCACCTGATTTCATGAGCATGCACATAAGGATTACTAAACTATTTCTATCTCTCCTCTCTGCACCACAAAGGACCTAGACCTAGGTCAACATTCGACTGTGTCTAGGCACCCTTTGTAAGTAAGTTTCTAGGCACTCTGTAAGTTGGCTAAGAAGTGTTCCCAAGTGTACTTGCCCAGAAATAATACTTGGTGTTTGAGATGAGCTTATCTTGTTTTTTCTTGGGCCAATCAAAGGGGATTTTCCCTATTGATGAGGTGTGGCTCATCATAGCTAAAATGCCAAAGTTAAGTTAGAAATTACGTTAAACACACATAAAATGTGTTAAGTGTGGGAAATAACTAAAATGACCTAAAACATCAAAATTATGGTAAAAATGTGAAATTAGGTCATAAAATGAGACATTGTATTCATTTATGTAAATTAATGATCCAATTGCAAATTTAACACACAATTGAGTTCAAAACCTCAAATCAAAAGTGAAATCAACTTCTTGAATGTTCAATTGGGCTTCAATGAAAACTTGGTGGCATTTAGAAATCATTAGGATCTTGCATTTATTAGATTACATTTAGGTCCTTTGTTCACATACATTTCATTCATATAAAAACTTCTAGGGACCATTTTGTAAGCTTCAGTGACCTCTTTGCATAGACCTAGGGACGACTCTACATTACTTCCTCACCACTTATTGGCCTTGCCATAACAGTTCTGTCGTTTCATCCGTAAAGACCTCTCTGCAATTTTCCCATTAGACCTGCACCTAAGGGTGCACTGTTCATCCCAAGAACTCAGTCAATTTGGGTCGTTCATCCTTTGATTTCACAATTCAAGGGGCCAAACCAATTTGAACCTTTGCGCGCATCAGCACGTGTAATCACCCCTTGCCCCAGATCTCATCCAATGGTTGACCTTTGGATTAAAACTTTCGCATGCCCTTGCAAGCCCATCCCATCGTTGAAGCCCTAAGCGTTTAATCTCACCTTTGTGGTGATTTGACTCACTCTCCCCTCTAGTTAAACACCTACACTAAGCGCGTGTACGCCAATCGACTCCCCACTACACCTTTTGAGCAGATCCTTTCCTCCCTCTCCAGCTCTCCTAACCCCTTCACTCGCCACTCCTGAGATAGGGGCGTGGTTTTTCACCACCATTTCGTCCTCGTCGCTAGGGATGGCGTACACCTGAGGATGACCCTAGAGCTCCTCGTGTGGGCTCTTCACTAGCTAGAGATCTCTTCCTATTCTTCCTCCTTAGCCGCTAGCTTTGGATCTAGGCAACCCCATTCCTCTTGTTAGATAGGATTTCTTGCTTTCTAGAGTAGCTTAGATTAATAATTAGTGTAATTTAGATTAGTAGGAGTAGATTAGAAATTAAATTTAGTGATGGTTTAGTGTAGCTTAGGAGTAGATCAACATAGATTCGATCTCTCCCTCTCTGATCAATTCAGATCAGAGAGGTGTTTTTCCACCTCCATTTCGACGCATACATCTCCCCCTTCATATCACCATTGCACCTTTTGATTTTCCTCAAGTTTTATCATATTTCACCCATCCATTGAAGCATTAATCAGATCTGATGCTATATAGCATTCTGATCTGATTGAGCACTAATTCATCAGAGGACCCCTTCATCCACTCCATTGTTCACAAGGGTCCTCATCGTGGCTTTAATTGGATGGAATTCACTCGATTAATGATTATTTTTATCTGAACATCTGATTGGGATATTTGGGTTTGAATTTGGAATTTTAATCGATTGAATGCTTTTATTAGAGTCCAATTGAGCTTATGGCAATGGATTGGAACTCAATGAATTGGATTTTCATCGAGTGTATGCTTTGCGCCTAGTTTGAATCATGGATACTATTTTTTCTTTTTTGGAGAGCCATGCCAAGGAAAGTCAGTGTTCTTGACTTGAGGTTTGAGCAAGGATCCAGTTGGTTTTACATGATCACTTTGAACTCCTATACACCAATCAATGGTATGTAGGAACTCTAGATGAACAATTCAATTAGGTGATTCAAATCCCATTTAGGGCGACATGGTTTTAAATTCAAAAATCAGTCTCGATCTATGATTTCAGAAGAGTATGATGTTGGATTTAATCATTTGATTAGAGTTTTAACTACAACAAAAGCTACAGCTAAGATGTTTGATCAGATGAATGT
This sequence comes from Thalassia testudinum, assembly GCA_037157565.1. Lineage (NCBI taxonomy): Eukaryota > Viridiplantae > Streptophyta > Magnoliopsida > Alismatales > Hydrocharitaceae > Thalassia > Thalassia testudinum. The sequence goes on along the minus strand of JAZHRO010000062.1, from coordinate 3,479,450 downwards.
TTCATCTGTTCTTGAGTGGTATTGCGGCAGATAACATCTAGTTTGAATGTTGACAGTCGTTAAGATGTTTGCTTTGCTGAGAATTCATTTGATCCTGATTAGTGGGTTTTCGCGATGTAAAAATTACGATTTCGAGAGAACTCGTCGTCGTAGTCGCAAAAATTGCTACCAAATAAAATTTATACCAAAACTCAAAAGGGACTCCCGGGTTGAAAACGGGGAGGCGAACATTTGATTTTGAAATCCGCACTTCGATTTTATTTCTTTTTGTTGTTTTTATCTTTTGCAATTTTTTTGGTATTTTAATACGACAAGAGATCAGGTTGATGAAATCTAATTAATCTACTTGCAAAATAAGAGAGATAGAGAGAGAGAGAGAGAAAGAGAGAGGAACAAATCACATATATGTTCAAACAAAGTTTTCTACAGATAATCTAGAAATTACAACTAGACTAGAAAGTGATAAAAGATAAGGTCAGAAGAATCCCCCTCGATGGTTGCTTGGAGGATGACTTTCTTTGATGATGCCCTAGATGAATGTGGTGGGAAGCTAGATGAAGGAGAATGGCATTGGAAGAAGGAGGATAGGGCAGGACGGCATCCCGTCAAGGATCCACTTCACAAAGTGGTGAGAGGATGGCCACGGGATGCTCTATGAATGGGGATGAAAAGAGGAAAAAATATTTGATTTTCAACTATAAGGGAGCATCCCGGGCTTGGAACAAGCTCTCTCTAGAGCCTTGGAGGTGGTTAGGGAGAAAAAGGAAGAGATGAAGAAGAATGAGAGGTGTAGGGGTCCTTTTATAGTGGAGGATAGAAGACAATTCACACATGGTCAATTAGTGACATCTAAAGGCATCATTGTAGACCTACCTTAGACGTCGCTGAAGGTCCCCAACCAATGCTCGCACGCGCTTGCGCTTGCTGGAGCTCATGCACTCACAGCTGTTGTGCCTCATCGATGGAGAGTCGTTCGATCGAGATTGGGCGGCTGAGGATGAGCGGAGATCACGAGCTCAGATTGTACGTGAGATGAGGCATCAGTCTGCGCATGCGTATCTGCACTCATCCGTTGAGCCACGTGGCTACATCTCTGCCGCTTGATCATGACCGAGCGGTCTAATTTGGGCGCGCCTCACCACTGGGTTGGATTTGAGGCATTGGAGGAGTTGAGCGCACGCCACGGCTTTAAGAGTGGCCTTTGCAACCACTGTGCTACGCGCTCATAAGTGTTGCAGTTTTGAATTTACCGCAGCCGATGGTCAAGCGATCTTGGTCATTGGATTTTCATCCAACGGCTAAGATCATGCGATGGAGGCACTTTTGAAGAAGGGCGGGCGACATTGGGCGATCTGGATTGTGCCACGTGGCACCATCCTGACCGTCCATCTTCTTTTTCTTGTAGAGGATGCCACGGTGCTCGGATCAAGATGATTTTTATGTTGGCAGATTGTGATCGCTACTCCGGATCCATTCGTATGGTCAGATTTTTCATTTGAAGCCCATAAAGATGTCGCATTGTCCCCTGGTCATTAATCTTCTTCGGACTGCACAATGTGCTACAAAACTTCGATCAAGACGATTTTAGAGGTGTTGGACTCTGTTTGTCGTCTTGATCAGATCCGTACAATCGAATCGTCAATTTGATGCCCCGAAATAAATCTTCTTCTCCCTTGGCCATAAAAGGACACGAATTAACTTATAATTTATACAGGCCATTCTAAATGTAGAATGATACATACCATGCAATATTTATAATATGGAATGCATATCTAAGCCTAGAAACATGCATAAATAGGCATTTTATCCTAAATGGATGTCAACATCATACCCCCATGCCTATCTTTTGCTAGTCCCTAGCAAAATCAAACTAAATGCTATGTATAAAAATAGAATTAGGGTCTAATCACTTATGCCTAAGTTGTTTATTAACAATATAAAAATTCACCTAAGGTCCTAAATTACAAAAACTCAACAATACCTGGGTGTCTGCCATAATGTAAACCGTCCAAGTCCTCGCCTTATTTGAAAAGGGAAGATACATTTTTTTGCTTTTTCTTCTTTTCTAATTTTTTTGGAATTTTGGAGTTGAGAGTTTCAGGATAACTTTACAGCTACTCGACTCGCCCAAGACTCGAATAGGACTCTAAGTGCTAAGGATCTTGTGAAAGAGTGATAGGCTCACTAGGTGGCCGTTAAAATGGACTTTACGTTTCTACAACCCTAAATGACTTTAAGAATTTCTATCTAATGGTTTATCTTTCTGATCGGTAGCTTTCTCTTTACTTTTTATTTTTTACGAGGTCAACACAAAGGCGAATCCAGTGTATATCTCCTTGGCTTATTCTACTTCTCCGCTTCTTCCTAAGTGTTTAGGAATTATACATGCATTTCGTAAGTTGGGTTCTAGATAATCGGCCGATGAGCTATTACCACCGACCATGTGTCAGCCATACTTGTGTGGTGAAGTGTGGCTTATTTCTTTATTTTATTTTTTTCTCATTTTTTCTATTTTTTTCTTTCTCTCTTTTTTTTTCTTTTTGGATATTTCTTTTTCTCTTTTCTTTTAAGTAAGTGGCTTCCTTGATTTAAGATTTACCTAAAGGCAACAGGAAGAGAATTATCATGTGATTGGGTTCTGGACAATTGGCCGATGAGCTGTTACCACCGACAACTTGCCAACCATACCACCCTAGACGGCTCATTAGCTACTCGATTTCCATAAAAACTGCTGGAAAGTGAGTAAGAGCAAATAGTGTGTAGATGCTTAGACTTAAAGTCCCCTCAAATCAGAGAGCAGGTTGATAAGTCGCATACTTATCACCCCAATTTATTGACCAAGTTAAAATAAAATTACTTGATGAGGACTCGAGACCAAATCCATATTTTAGTGGACACCCGGGCTGATTAAGCCCAAAGACCTGAAGAGTTTAAGTGTTCGAGTTCTAAAGTATCGTTTTCTAAATTTAACAACTCTTGATGCATAAGTTCTCTTCTCTTAATTCTACTTTTTTTTGTCTCTTTGAATTTGATTTTTTTATAAAGAAAATAAAAGAAATTCCATGGAGCTAACGAAATAATTTCAGAATTAAGTATCCACCCCCCTATGCCTAAATGATGCAATGTCTTCATTGTAAAAGTAAAGGCATGAAAAGGGCAGAATAAATAGAGTATCACCTGAATTTCATGATAGATTCGGTCAGCTCCACAGGGAGAAAGATGTATATACACGTGCTAAGTTTATTACCTTTAGCTAGGCATAATTTACAAACAAAGAGAAGGTTAAGAATTCACAAATGCGGGTTAAGATTAGAATTAAAAGATTGATCCTCAAACCTGCCAGAAGAAGATGTCCATAGATGTGGACCAGATTATGATGCAGACCCATGCCCTAAGGTCGAGTGGTTCTAAGGCTTTGGATGAAAATCACCCAGAATCGGAGATTGTTGTGCTTACGGGACCAGGTCTGCGGTTTGGTGGTGTGCAACCTAAGTCTAAAGTGTCGGGCAATGGGTAGATCTGATTCACTAGGTTCAGATATCCACTTAGAGTTTATCTCAGAAAAATAGTTAATTGTTATGTACTTGGGTTGCACATCCTCAATGTCAAAAATATCATAAGGGTCCTGGTAGAAGGTAGGTCGTTTCAGGTCAACAGGAACCCTTAAATCCAAAATTTCATTTCCCTCGGAATTCACTTCCCATAATTTAACTTCCAAACTCCTCTCGTCTAACATCAATGTTTCCGGGACCTCCAAATCGTTGTACACCCCATCAAAGATATCCAAATCAAACAATTACGATTGAGTCAAAATTGACTTGGGTCTAATGATCTTAAGAATATCATCATTCAGTTCCTTGTGGTATGGTTGAGGAATAAGGCTATTGATTGAATCAACCAATAACTCAAGATTGGAATCCTCCATGTCGTCCCCAGTAGGATCAAATTCGTCAATTATAGGGCTATCAAATAGTTCATCATGCTCCTCAGGCCCGTTAGTCTCACTAAAATCATTCTCCTTAAGCTTAAGTGAGACTTCACCTAAAGATTCTTCACCCTCAAAGTCAAAGAATTCTTGATCCTCATTTATATATGTCTCAAAATCATATGTTGTTTCATGGTCCATGGAGACATATTTTTCCTCATTCCCTGGCTCGGGGGTCTCAGGTGAGAAAATTTGTTCATCCACAATGGGTTGCTCTAGACCAACCTGGTCATCGCTAATCTCGTAAAATATGTCCCCCCCAATAGGTGCCTGAGCGGGTTCTAACATTGGCTCTCCTAAAGGGGGTTCATCTTGAGAATCATCCCAAGATTGGACTAGGGCAACCACAAATTTTATCCTTAATCTTGATAATTTCCCTAGGAAAAACTCACCTGGGCCCTTATCTTTAACATCTTGGAGTCAATCCAATAAAGAACTATTAAACTCATCAATCATTTTGATCATAGGCTCCAATGCTTTAGTGCATGGTGTTGGCTGAGCTTCTAAAGATTGTATAGTATTCCTCAAGTTATCCAACACCCTATCCTGGACCTGGTTTTGTTCAAGGTTGGGTGGGTTTGGGTTTAGTCTAGGGAAGTCAAGATATTAAGGTTCTAGGGGTCCTCCCTGATAATAGGTCATTTCGGGTTGTTCAAAGAATGGTGGTGACCTATGATCAGCATAATCTTGGGGAGGGTAAGAGTTAAAATCATCATATCCTTTTTGATTGTAGATCGGGTTAGGGTGATCATCAAAGGGTGAAGATCTATAATCATTTTAAGCTTAAGAAGGATAATAATCATAGTCTTGTTGTGCAAGGTTAGTCCTTAGACACTAAGGTCCGGATTCATATCCCCAATCAAAGTTATCCCAGCTAATGGATGGGTAATCATAAGTCAAGTCGGGATAGTAATCATTTTGAGGATAAATGGTGGTAGGAGGGTATGATTGGAACTGTGTGTAGGATGTGGAAGCATACATGGTGAAGTAGGAGGGAAAACAGAACAGAGAAAGGTACCATGCAATACAATCAACCAAACCTATCCTTAGGTGGGTAGCCTAAAGATCTACAAACTCCTAGGACCCATCTTGAGATGAAAGAAATGATTTGATCTACTTCTATCTAGTAAATCCAACCAGTTAAAGGGAGGGGTTGGGGAGAAAATTCTTCCTTTGGCTTGCTCCTCCTGTTCCTTTGATAGCCCCTAACTGCGGTCGTTTGACACTACTCCCCTAGCTAGACATCAGATAGACTAGTAGAAGTAGCTTAATCGAAAAAAATCTTAGTTGGAGTCCCAAAGAGGGAGTTAATCCTTAAGGCCAACGTCTACTCAGTTTTAATTAGGCTTGGGATGATTGTGTTCTTGAAAGGTGATGGGCCCTTTAGATGGGTTGTGCCCTTAATGATCAATTCAAATGTGTGTGTGTGCACAACTAGGGTTTTCAACAATGTTATTTGATGATGTGTCTTTTAGGGTTTAACCTTGTTTAGTAGCTCTTGGGGTTTAATCTTAGGTGTATTCAATCAAGTTTAGGAGAACACTCCAAGTTTTGCAAGCACCGATAATGATATATCCCTTTAAAAATCAGAAATAATGTGGAGTGCCTAGTTCAGCCCTAAAAATCGAACCTTAAGTGGCAAGCTACTTGATGAATTAGTTTTATCTTAAGTGGTACAGCCGAAATAGCTCACTCAATTGACCCTGATGCACCACTTAGTTAAGGCACACAAAATGTCTTAACCTAATCAGATTTCTACTCACTTATTTATGTGTTGAGTTAAGTGTACCAAGCCCATAGGTCAGATCCTGGGTTAAGTGGTAGAATCAAAGTGATTGTGTGCCTTAAGATGAGAATTCATGGGTGTTAAGTGTCTCTTTTAGCTTAATCCCACAAGAAGAGAAGAGTTTTTTTTTAATTTTTTTGTATTTTTAATCCATGAGAATGGGTGAGGTGAAGTGTCAATCAAACAATCAGATCTAACCTGGGGTTCATGCAAGCACCTAAGTTGATTTGAGTTTGAGTTATTATGTGGCAAAATGGAATCTAGGGTGGGGGGGTGGGGATACACTTACAGAACCTTCATCCACACTTTTCTCCAATTTAACCGCTTTGGCCCACCTTGGAAGAGTACCTGCATCCACAGTAAGATCAAAGAAAAAGTGAGATAAAAGTTAAGGTGGAAAAGCGTGAGAAAAACCCAAGAGCGTTGCCTCTCCAGCAATGGCGCCAAAATGATTAGTGGGTTTTCGCGATGTAAAAGTTAGGGTTTTGGGAGAACCCGTCGTCGTAGTCACAAAAATCGCTACCAAATAAAATTTATACCGAAAATCAAAAGGGAGTCCCGGGTGGAACACGAGGAGGCGAACGTTTGATTTTGAAATCTACGCTTCAGTTTTATTTGTTTTTGTTGTTTTTATCTTTTGAAATTTTTCTGGTATTTTAATACGGCAACAGATCAGGTTGATGAAATCTAACTAATCTACTTGCAAACAATTTTTATCTACTTAACTTTTACAGCTCATGCACCCACAGCTGTCGCCCCTCATCGATGGAGAGTTGTTCGATCGAGATTGGGTGACTGAGGATGAGTGGAGATCGCACGCTCAGATTGGGTGTGAGATGAAGCATCGGTTTGCGCGTGCGTATCTACACTCATCCATTACGTTGCATGGCTGCATCTCGGCCGCTCGATCACGATTGAGCAGTCAAATTTGGGTGTGCCTCACCGCTGAGCTAGATTTAAGGTGTTGGAGGAGTTGAACATGCACCACAGCTTTGAGAGTGGTGTTCGCGACCACTGTGCTACGCTCTCATAAGTGTTGCGATTTTGAATTTACCGTAGCCGATGATCAAGCGATCTTGGCTATAGGATTTTCATCCAACAGCTAAGATCGCATGATGGAGGTGCTTTTGAAGAAGGGCGGGCGACGTTGGGCGATCTGGATGGTGCCACGTGGCACCATCCAGACCATCCATGTTCTTTTTCTTATAGAGGATGCCACGGTGCTCGGATCAAGATGATTTTTATGTTGGCGAACTGCGATTGTTGCTCCGGATCCATCCGTATGATCTAATTTTTTATCCAAACCCTGTAAAGATATCGCATTACCCTTTGACCAATGATCTTCCTCAGACTGCACAATGTGCTACAGAACTCCAATAAAGACGATTTCGGAGGCCTTAGACTCCGTTTGTTGTCTTGATCAGATTCATATGGTTGGATCGTCAATCTGAGGCCCCGAAATAAATCTTCTTCTCCCCTAGCCATAAAAGGACACAAATTAACCTATAATTTATATAGACTACTCTAAATGCAGAATGATGTATGCTATGCAATATTTATAATATGAAATGCATATCTAAGCCTAGGAACATGCATAAATAGGCATTTTATCCTAGATGGATGTGTCTACATCATATCCAAACAACAACAACACTAAATGCTGCATTTGAATAGTAGTAACAACAATAGTCACTGCTATGGCTGTCAGTAGTGGCTTGAATGGTCTGAATTGGGATTTCAGCTAGGATTTGAAGTTTAAATAGAAGTTGACCTATTGTGTAGTGTTATAACCTCATGTATCAAGCATTCATGTACTGTTATAGTTTAAAATTTGATTGAATGTCTTGATTTCAAGTTTAAATCTTCATTGTTAGCTCTTTGCATAAATTAACTGTCCAATGATGGAAATTAATGACATTTGAAGTAGAAAGCATGTTTAATTGATTACATATCTTTTATGTGAAGTGTTGGACATTACTGAATGTTTAAACATCCTTTCCAGCACTTAGAGTTCATTTTAGGCCTTAGGTTTCACTCTTAAACATCCATAAAGGCCTCTCTTGTGTCAACTTTGTAAATAAATAAAAATATTAAAAAAATTCTAAAAAAATAAAATAAAAGTGTCTCAGTTAGGATTAGATTTATTTCTAAGTGTATACAAAGTTTCAAGGCATTCTGAACCCCCAACTTGGTAGAACATACCAGTCGATGGTTCAGTATACCTTGGAACTTAATAAAAGAACCAAACATCAAAAATACCAAAAATAACTCTTCTCTCTCATCTCTTTCTTTCTTTCTCATCCCCTATCTCTCCTATATATATAAAACCCATAAAAATCAGAAAATGATTAAAAATACATAAAAATACCTTGTATATTATGTATATACTTGTATATATTAATTAAACGTAAGCTATATGTATATAGTACATAATATGTACAAAATATCTACAAATAACTTATACATGTATTCTATATAGTAAATTAAGTATTTAGAATAACTTATTATATATATAACTGTATTATAAAATTATATATTAATTTATATAACCTAAATTTATAATAACTAAATAATTCTATAAACCTATTTAAATGTACATATCTGTACCTAATACTATGCATACATATTTATATATGTATTATGTACCATATAATACCTGTAATTTAATTTAATTATATATTTACAGTAAATAATTAAGTTATTAAGATAATTAGGTAATTTATTAAGTTAAAATAGACTAAATTAGTAATTTAAGTTAATACTGAGATAAATTATATTGTATACTTGTAAAATATTATATTAAGTATTTTTAACTAATTTAAATTGCATTTATACTGCATTATAGTATTTATAGTTTATTTATTGTTAAACCATCTAAAACATGTATTTAATTGTAAATAAATTAAAATAAAGCTTATAAAATATCATAAAAATATGGAATAAATAATTTATCATGTATATTAATACTGTATTAAGTCAATTTGATGATTAATTAACTAATTTATACTTTAATTAACGAATTAACACATAATTTAACATGTATAAATAGTTAACTTTACCTAATTTTATTATATAATAGAATAACTTATTTTTTGTAAAATAATTACATAATTATGTAGCCCTATGTAAGGGCTTCGTAACCCTATAATTTATTTCTAATTTAAAATAAATTATGGCCCTCAAATCAAGGGCCAAAATCAGCTAATTCACATGCATGCATGCACAGCAGTTGCTCAATTTTGGTTGCTTTTGTAGTGCCACATCGTGTGCTGTGGAAGTGTCGATGCGGTATATTAGGAATTTGTGTCATGGGCTGTTCCGTTGTCATGGTGCAGGGCACCAAAGAAACTCTACACTACTGATCCTCGATTTGCATGTCGCGTGCGTATGTGGGAATGCGTGGGTGCATGCATGTGTGTGTGAGCATGCAGGTGTGTGGGCCTTTGTGGGCCAAAGCTTGAGCTCTGAACATGATTTAATGAACCTAATTAAGAACTAGGGTGGCCCTAGTAGAGGTCTAGTCCCACCCTGTAAAGGGTGCTGTGTATCATTTGAAAAGGCTGCTTGCCCACTAATAAACCTAATTTTTGACTAATAAGTGTTAGAGAGCCCTTGTGTGTTGTATGTTTGTGTATGCCTATGTGCATGTATATATGTATACATATATATATATAGTGTATAATAAGTATATGTATATAAATAATATAATATAATGTAAATAAATAGGTATACGTATGTATAGTATATATATGTGTGTGTATGTGTGTGCATATAAGTATAAATAGTAGTGTTATTTGAGCTTTGATATCCTTCACTGTAGATATAAAGATATGTTAGTATAGTTAGTTATTTTGCCTTAGGTTATGTATATAGTTTTACTAAGGTTTTAGAAACACTTATATGTCATTGTAAATATAATATATGTTACTATATTTACTAATACGTTATCATAATTTAGAATAGTAAATATTATTAAATATTTTTATACCTATAATTAGGTATTAACTATTTTAGTTGTATATAACTAACATAGAGTAATTATATATAGTTTTTAATACTTGTTTATGTCCATATGTTTTCAAGCATGGTAATGTGTTGTAATTGTTTCTTTTGTAAATAATAAACCAAATTCTTTCATTCATTCAGTCATTCATTCATTTTGTAAATAAGGTTAACATTTTTGAAATAAAAGAATACTTTTGGACTTAGAGAGATGTATATCAATAACTGCCTCCCAGTGAACGACCTGTAATAAATCGGTAAAAATTAAGTAAATAAATAAAATTGATGCAACATCGGTTTGCATTTATGACATATACTACAACGGCATTTAAAAACCATTTTTTATGCAAATCAATAGTCGACGATCATATTTTTGGCACTAATAATACTTTCTTATGATTGTTGACATGTTGTCCATCATATTTTTTGGCATTGTTGCAAGGGACAAAAATCCGTCAACAACGTTTTATTGTGATTGATTGACAATTGACGCAGAAAGTCGATTACCTACTACCAAGTAATTGATGATATCTGCAAACTAGGTTAGTTTACAGATAGCGTGGATGGTCTCATTAGGGAAGGAATCGGTCAGCTACGAGGTCGAGTTATCAACTAGAATCCGGGATAGATGGTACGCAACTATGTTTTGGGCATTGACCTTATCTTGAATCTCAAGATCAAATTTCTAGAGAAGGGTCCATCTAATTAATCTTGGTTTTTCAGCCTTCTTAGCAAAAAGGTGCCTTAATATGGGGTAATCTATATAGACAATAACACGGGATCCTGGTAGATAGGGTCTGAATTTTTCAAGGGCGAATACTATGACTAGTAGTTCTTTTTCTATTGTGGTATAATTCCTCTGGGCATCGTCTAGAGTTCTAGTGTAGTATATCACGGTTCGCTTCTTCTCAACTTTTTGCCTAAAGATCATGTCAACAACAAAATAAGAAGCATCGGCCATAACCTCAAATGGGTTATCCTAGTTGGGAGGTTGTAAGATAGGAGCTTGGTTAATAGCCTCCTTCAGAAGATTGAAGGCCCTAAAATAGTCAAAAGAATGGTCTTTTGTCAATAGGGTGCTTAAGGGCCTTGCTACCTTGGAAAAATCTTTGATAAATTGATGGTAGAATTCTACATGGCCAAGGAATGACGTTACTTGTTTTACCATCGTAGGGGATGGAAGTTGAGTTATGGCATCTGATAACTCTACATCCAATGATGATAATTCCATCAACTAGAGTTAGTTTTGAGGATATATGTGCGTTAATGAAATACCATAATGGGATTGGGAGTATTGCATGCATGATGAATTAAGATTGCTTATAATCAATGTTTAATGGCTATGTGTATAAGTGCATGTTGAAATAGGCCTTAGATGAGCAATCGGACCGCACAGATGGATTCAGATTGACGAATGGAGTTGTTTATCACGACGAAATCGAGTTTAAAATAAAGCGTTGTAATATAGTCAAAATCGCTTTGAAAACAAATACAATTTTTATTACTCGAAAAGATTCCGAGGTCGAATACAGGGAGCAATATGGTATTTAGAAATTAAGATCATAATTCAAACTAAAAGAATTTGCAATAATATCAGTATCAATGTACAAAAGATGGAAATAAAATGGTGATTTAGATCACCAAATACTCCTACAATATCAACTAAGGAACTCAATGTATATGTATGAAATGAGAGCTAAGATCTGTCATTTGATTTGGAAATCAGACGACTTAAAGTGATTGTCTTCTTCTTCTTTTCTTCTTTCTTTTTCTGATTCTTCCTTTCTTCTGCAGCTTCTTCTCTTTCTCTGATTCTTCAGCTACGACCTTCTCTTCCTTCTTTTTCTCAGGCTTTCACCTCTTCTTCTTCTTCTTCTTCTTCTACCTTTAGCTTCTTTCTCTTTAGCTTTGCGATCCTCCTCTTCTTCTTCAGCTTCTACTCAGGCCTCTTCTTCTTCTTCTCTGGCTTTCCCTTTCTGAATCCGGCTAAGTATCAGTTGAAGTCCCCTGTAGCAAAACCCTCCCCCTACCTACGTGACTCTCCTCTCTCTTTCTCTCTTAAGATCTATTCTCCCAGAGCCACAGGGTATCCAGGATATCGGATCAGGCGCGTACCCGGGTGCAGGCTCACCGGCGTGCGGTGGTGAGTGAGGAGTGCAGGTCAAGTGGGTTATCGGTGTTGGTGCTAGAGCACCACGATCATTTGTTTTGATGATAACAAAACACGTGTTATTTAACATTTGCACTTGGAGTCTTAGATTTCAGGTCAATTGCAAATGTAGACGTGATTAGACGGAATTCGAGCTCGCATCCAGGACGGATTGGAGGAGCTTGATGGAGAACAGAGGAGATTCACGAGGAGTGATAGATTGAAGATGGAAGGACAAGAAGAATAGGATAGAATTCTATTTATTCCTTTCATGTACTTTTGTCTTTATTTTCTTACTCTTTATTTCCTTAGAACATTATGTTAAAGAGCCTCAAAGTACCCTAACAGTAGTCCTAGGAACACCAGCACAACCCTAGGATACTTAGGTTTTCTGTAGAGAACTTAGAAAACTAATATAGGGTTCAAACAGCATTTCCAGACGTCTAACTCTAGAAGCAGACGTTTGATAATGTGTTTTAAGACGTCTGATTGTTGATTCAGACGTCTGATAACATTTAGGCTGGACATAGTTAGTTTTGTCTGATGAAATCAGATGTCCAGACCTTAGACTAGACGTCTTAGGAGGTGTCTGATGACTTTGCCAGACATCCAATTAGTGGACCGTTGTCTCTCCTAGCATACGCTCAAGGATATGACCGTTAGAGCCTTATTAGACATCCTTAAGCCCTTCCAGATGTCTGATAATTGACCGTTTTGCCTCGACTGACCCGAAAATCTCTTCTCAGAGATTTTCTAGACGTTGCAAATCCATTCCCACAAAAAAGTAGGTTTCCAGACGTCCAGACATAGTGCCAGACGTCCTGTATGTCGTCTGATGGACTTGCGCTAGAACCCTGTTTAGATTTGATTCAAGTTAGGAAGAGACCCACCCAAAATCAGATGTCTTAAAGTGGTCTTCCAGACGTCTGATACCGGAATTAGACGTCTGATTACCCTGTCAGTGCAATGATTGTTCCTGATTTTGGGCTGATTCACTTGGGCTTTGCATCCAACGGCTATGGAAGCTTTTCCAAGCCTTCCAAAGCCTTCCTAATGTCTCTATAAATAGAGGGGAGCCTTTACACACCTAAGACACACAAGACACACACCTTGCAATACACTTTCAAACCATTTTGTGTCTCTCTTGCTCTCTAAGCTCTAGTTCTACATCTAGAGAGCATCAAGCTGTTTTGCGCACCCACTCTCCCGCCATAGTTCACGAGAGCAACGTTGCGCCATCGCGTGGCTCACGCACCTGCGTCATCAACTCGACGCACTCCTTGCAAAGGGGAGTTTCTTAATTCCTATAGAAGCTTAGGTTTAAAATTACTTTGTTGGCTCTATAGGATTATTTGTTATTTTATCTTTATTTTTTGGTTGGGTATTCGCTTTGCGAATTCCTGTCTCCTTCGTGGGACAAAATCCTTCTCGTGAAGAGAAGGGGTTGAGGAACGCTACCCTCGCACTTATAGCGTGGTTGTAATTGAGGTTGAATCACCCTCGTTTAAAGTAATTCGTTTAGTGGATTTTGATCAACTTGGTTGATCGGAAAATCCTAACTCGAGAGGGTTAGGTGGTGGTTTTCACCCTGTTTGGGTTTTGACCTATAAATCTCTGTGTACTTTGTGTGATTGTATTTTGTGAGATTGTTTATATTTTATTTCCGCAATTATTACGTCACCCCTCCTGGTAGGGAAAATCCACAATTGGTATCAGAGTAGGTCTTGCTGTTTCGGCGTAACCCAGCAAGAAGATCTATGGAGGGGAGCAGTTCCGCGGGTAGGATTTCCGAGGGCCAGTCTACGACTCGTCCGCCGTTCTTCGACGGGAGCAACTACCCTTACTAAAAGCTGCGGATGAAGACGTGACTTCAAGCCACCGATTTCACGATTTGGGTCAGGTGCGAGACCCCCTTCGTCATTCCACAAAAACCCACCGTAGGATACTCGTAGCAGCAGATTCGGGAGCTCTCTCTCAACGCGAAAACAATGAACACGTTGTATTGCGCGCTCAGCTCGGAGGAGTTCAACAGAATCTCGCAATGCGCCACCGCATACGAGATTTGGCACACACTTGAGGTAACTCACGAAGGTACCTCTAAGGTAAAAACCTCTAAAATTAATTTACTTTCTCAAGAATTTGAATCTTTTTCAATGAAATCTAACGAATCTTTAAGTGAGATGAACACTAGGTTCACTCTCATTATAAATAACTTGAAAGCTTTAGGGAAGACTTTCATCAAGGGGGAGTTTCAAGGGAAGCTTCTTCGTTCCCTTGGACCGGAATGGGAATAGAAAGTCATCGCCATCGAGGAGGCAAACGAAGTGGAGGAGCTCAACATGGAAGATCTCCTAGGCAATCTAATGGCCTACGAGACAAAGTTGAAGCAGAAGAAAAAGGATACACCAGAGCCTAAACCGAAAAAGATTCTCGCCTTCAGATCCTCGTCGGATAGCGAGGTAAGTTTCGACGACGAAGACTTTAGAATTTTACTTAAAAAATTTTCCAAGTTTTGTAGGGAATTAAAAAAAGAGAAAAAGGAGAAGGAAAGTCCGAGACGTTGCTACCACTGCAACGAGAAAGGGCGCCTACGACCAGAGTGCCCTCTTCTCAAAAAGGAGAAGAAGGAAAAGGAAAAGAGATCTAAGAAGAAGGCGTTCCAAGCCACTTGGGATGACTCCAGCTCGGAGGAAGAAGAAGAAGAAAATTCCATAGAAGAAGAAACCGCTTGCTTCGGTTTTATGACCAGAGGAAGCGACAGCGAAAGCGGAAGCGACTCAGACAACGAGGTAAGTTACGACTTACAAAAAGCTTTCAATGAATTATTTGATGTTAGTAAATCATTAAGAATAGAAAACAAAAGCATTAAAAAGAACCTTAGTTTTCTTAAAAATGAAAATGATAGGTTAGAAAAATAACTTAAGGATATAGAAGCTAGTCCTAGAATTGATAACCTATTATTAGAAAATCATAACCTCATCAATGAAAATAATAAATTGATTGAGGAAAATGATAGTTTAAAGTTAGAAATATGTGATTTAAAAACGAAGATGCATACTATAGAAAAAGAAATTGCATGTCTTAGGGAAAACTCTAACAAATTAATCAACAAAGTAGATGATTTATATAGCCCTAAGATTGAGAAAGGATCTCCATCAAGGAGACCCACTAACAAATCTGGATCCAAGCCCACTTGGATATCGAAAAAAGAATTGGAATCTTGTTTTGTAGGTTTTAGGGATAACTACAACACAAAGGACTGGACCTACAAACTCAAGGCTGGTCAACTCGAGTTGGGAGAACCAATGAGTAGACCAAGGAGGAGAACGAGAAGACCGACGAGACGGCAAACAAACGACGGACCTGCCGCACGTCGACCACCAGACTGGAGATCGGCGCCAATGCCTGGACCTCCAAGCTACGGATGGGAGCCCCATCCGATGTGGCATCCACCACCACCATTCGGGCCATTTTATTGGCCATGGTAGGTGAGGTAAAAACCATTTACCCTATCTTTTTATCATAAGCATTTAGATAGGGGGAGTAAAAAAATTATAAGCTAATTGTCAATTTTTAAGGGGGAGATATAAGGTAGCTAAATTTCCTTTAGAAAGGGGGAGAAAAATAATAGCTATCTTGTTGTTATAAAAAAGGGGAGGACATTACCTTTGTTAAAAGAAATTTATAGAAGAGTATGTTTTAAGGGGGAGTTATATAAATTTTAAAATCAATCAAACCTTTTTGATAATGTCAAAAAGGGGGAGGATTTTTTGCATTATTATTTATGGTTTTGTGATCATCAAAAAGGGGGAGATTGTTGGTGATAGAGCACTACGATCATTTGTTTTGATGATAACAAAACACGTGTTATTTAGCATTTGCACTTGGAGTCTTAGATTTCAGGTCAATTGCAAATGTGGACGTGATTAGACGGAATTCGAGCTCGCATCCAGGACAGATTGGAGGAGCTTGATGGAGAACAGAGGAGATTCACGAGGAGCGATAGATTGAAGATGGAAGGACAAGAAGAATATGATAGAATTCTATTTATTCCTTTTATGTACTTTTGTCTTTATTTTCTTGCTCTTTATTTCCTTAGAACATTATGTTAAAGAGCCTCAAAGTACCCTAAGAGTAGTCCTAGGAACACCGGCACAACCCTAGGATACTTAGGTTTTCTATAGAGAACTTAGAAAACCAATATAGGGTTCAAACAACATTTCCAGACGTCTAATTCCAAAATCAGACGTCTGATAATGTGTTTTAAGACGTCTGACTGTTGATTCAGACGTCTGAGAACATTTAGGCTGGACATAGTTAGTTCTATCTGATGAAATCAGATGTCTAGACCTTAGACCAAATGTCTTAGGAGACGTCTGATGACTTTGCCAAATGTCCAATTAGTAGACCGTTGGCTTTCCTAGCATACTGATAACGATGGCTTCGAGAGATAACCGGGTTTTATTGTTATCTCGTTGTAATATAGCCGGTTATTGCCATCATTTCAAATATATAATTTTTTACTCGGAAAATAAAAGAGTTCCCGAGGTCGAACTCAGGGAGCAAACTGTATTCTAGAGATATACATGTTTCTTTTACAAAAATAAACAAAGAGAGAGAAAGAATGTGGTGTCTTTTTTTCTCTTTGTTTCTCCTCGTCTCAGATCTGCCTCTTCTTCGTTCTGCAGAGGTGATGCTCTTCTTTCTTTCTTCAGATCTCCTTCTTTCTTCTTTGTTCTGCAGAGGTGATCTTCTTCTTCTTAGTTCTGCAGAGGTGATGCTCTTCTTTCTTTCTTCAGATCTCCTTCTTTCTTCTTTGTTCTGCAGAGGTGATCTTCTTTCTTTCTGCAGATCTCCTTCTTCCGTCTTTTCTTTTTCCAGTCAGGGACGTCGCCTCTCCTTCTTTCTTCTTTTCCCTTCAGGCCGTCGTCTGATTTCCAAATCAGACGACTTAAACTGCTTGTTGCTACAGTGTCTTCCTCAGCTTCCTTCTTCTTCACCTGTTCCTGCACACTTCAGAGCTTACGTCAGAGGACAAAACCTACTCTACCCTCTCCCCCGCGTCTCTCTCTCTCTGAAACCACTCTTGGGAAAGCTCTCCCAGAGCTGCCGGGTAATCGGGTACGGGTCGTGCCCGGGTCCAGGCCCACCGGCGTGCGTGGTGGGCGAGGAGTGCAGGTCAGTCTAAGTCGGGTCGGGTCGGGTCAAGTCCGCGGGGCGTGAGCGCGGACGAGACCGGGTAACCGGGCGGGTGAAGGGGACCTCACCCCGTGTGCTGAGGCAGTAAGCCTCCAGCACTTTTGCGTCTTATATCGCTGCGCCTCTTCGGACTTTTCCGAGGTGGGACTAAATGTCCCACCTCAATTGCGCGCCCGCAGCGGGGAAAGCAGCGGGAGACCGCGGCGTCACGCGAAGCCTTCTGCCTTAGCTGCGAGCCTGGTGTTTTATCGAAACGCCTCACAAGGCCTGGGAGTCGAATCTGGGCGTGGCGCTGAGCGTGGCGCGCCTGTAGCTGCAGGCGGAAGCAGCTCCTTCTGCACGGCAATGGCGGCGGAGGTCGGGTGGCCTGTTCACAGAAAAATGGCCTCTCGGCCTAATCAGAAAGTGCCGGGAGCTTCGCCAGGGTGCGGCGAAGCTCGTGTGGGTGGTGGCGAGGCGCGGGGCGGCGTGCAAGGGCTGCCCTAGGTCGAACTGTGGGTCGGAGGATGGGTTTGTTGGGGGAAGCGTTACGGAGGTGTGGAGTGGCAGTGAAGGGGTGGGGGGTGCTCAGTGTGATGAGGCGGAGGTTCGGTGAGGGTCGGCGAGGTGTGTGAGGCTGTGGAGCGATGGGAGCATCTCGCCGGAGGGTGGTCGGAGACGAAGGGGGTGACGATGGTCAGGGTCGGTCGAGGGCTTAGTTGAATAAATTGAAGGCGGGGAAAGAAAGAGGAGAAGAAGGGGAGTAGTTCTAGCTTACTTGCAGGGACGAAGGGGGAGGAACAGGGCGACAGTCGTATCGACTGTCGCCGGAGAAGACGATGCTCAGGGAAAGGGGCAGCGGCGAGCAGAGAGCCGGAGAGGCGCCAGCTGGGTGCGGCGTGGCGCGGAAAGAGCAGGGGAGGAAGTCTCTGCTGCTGGTATTGCGGCAGAGCGAAGAGGAGAAGGGGGAGGAACCGCTGGAGCTGGTGAGCGTCTGCCGGAGAGAGAAGAGAGGAAAGTTGGGGGTTTTCTCCGTCAGACCCGAGCTACCCCGGTCGGTGGAGCAACGGGGGGTATTTATAGGGATCAAAACAGGGAGGAAGGCGGAGGGAGATGACGTGTCTCCCTCGCCGGAGGATGGCCGGAAACAACAACCCATACCGTCCGTGCGTTCGCACGGCCGGTATGGTGGGTTACAACGACCAGGGGGGTGTCCCTGCGACGGTTGACGACGCAGGGCACCCCCGGTTTACTTGCCAGGTCCCCCACCTTACCCTGCGCGGCGCCATGCTCCGCGCAAGGTCGCCGGAGCATGGTGCTGGTAGGTTTTGCAGGGGGGACCTGATCGCAAAGAATGAAGGAGAGTTAGGGGCCAAAATGTGAGGGTTCAAGAGTTGAGGGCCAAAGAGTAAATATATGAGGACCAAAGTGTAAAGTCGGTCAAGGAGGTTTCTTCTTAATCTCAAGTTCTTATACATGACTAATTAGGACCTAAGGAATCTGATGGTGAATTTCATTTCTATATTAAACCTTGTTTGACCGGTCAATTTATGCGAAAATCCAAATTAAGTTATTAATTGGGCATGGTTCTCAATGTAGGTCAAAATGGGTTCTGAAGGCCAAATTGAAGGTTCTAAACCCTAGAGATTATTTTTATATGAATTTTAGAGGGTTTATTCTATTTTTACTTTGCCTCGAACCTCGTGAATTGAAGTGGGTTGTTTTAGGGTTACAGATTATCATTTAGTTTCTTGGAATTGCTGTAGCCCTTGCTAGATCATTTCATCCCACTTTTATTCTTATTAAGCTGCTTTGACCTATGTTTGGGCCCTGAATTACCCTGTATGCAGATTATACTGGTAAAATTGCATTTTTACCCCTTATGACTTATTTTCTTCTCAAACTCAGAATTCTCTGAGTTAAGCCTTTCCTTGAGATATGTAGGAGCTTTTATCCTTTGTATTAGGTCAAAATGAGCTAGTTATGGCTCATGATGAGGTTCTCATCATACCCCCATGCCTAGCTTTTGCTAGTCCCTTAGCAAAAACTTAAGGTTTCAACCCTTGTTCTAGACCATGAAGTTTTTAATAGTTTTAGATAAGTGCCCTTTTTTATTTGAGCATCGATTAGGTTAGAATGCTGACCATAGGCCTAAAAGGTACTCTAGTACCAATCAAGATCCAAATCTGTCTAGCCTTAGCCTCAGTCTTTTAGCAAAGGTTTTTAAGGTCCACAAGAACTAACCTAAGGTTTATTGGACTTCGTGGTTAAAGCACCCGTGCTTGAAATGATTTTAGCCCTGGCTCAGTTCGCAGTGCGTTTTGTAAGAGAGAGATAGAAAGTTTTTCTGTTTGGAGAGTTTTCTCTCTCTTTTTCTTTTTAGTTCTAGCCTAGGATTGGCTTTTCAACACGGTCTGTATCAGATTCCTTGCTCCCATCATCAATCCTCAAGGGTTCCTGGCGATCGATGTTTCGAGATAGCACCGCCCATGGCAACCCCCGGAACCCTGGCTATTGAGATTTCGAGATAATCCCATCCATGGTGTTCCGTGGCCGAATCCAGACCCTGGCAATTGACACTTCGAGATAATGCCATCCATGGAATCTAAACCAGCAGAGTGCTTACATGCCCCCAGTAGGATATGTAAATATCCTAGGAGACAAGCACTGAGGAGATGATATTTTGCTACGCATCTTCGAGGGGATTTCCCGCCTCTCCGTGCTGGGAACTCATCCAAATCAACTTGTGTTGATCGGCCGCTCCTATTCTAGGTGTTCTTTTCAGAATTTTGCGACGCTTCTGCGTGATTCTGATTTTTACGCTTACTGAACCAGGCTGTGTGTGAGGTTAGGGTGCTTAGGTTACTGAGTCCTGTAAACCAAAAATTAGTTAACGAGGCCGAATACTCCCTAAGCCTTAGACCTAATACTTCAGCTTTTCATTTTCCTCAACCTCTTGAGGAGTGTCCAGATCTTAATGGGTACTAAGAGTCTATTCAAGAATGCCTAAGGTTTGCATTCTTTACTAATCTCTTTGTGCACTTTTCTTGAATGAGGTCTAGAACTTAGGTTAATTCCTTAGTTCCTTACTAATGACTATCACTTTTTCTCATAATTTTGTGCTCCTATTTCATTTTGTTTTTTTTTTCCTTCATAAAATTTCCTTCTCCTCTTTTCCTCTTATTCTTTTTCGAAATTTTTTTTTTAATTTTTATGGTGTTTTTGGCATATGTGAATTTTTTTTGTTTGAAACCTTTTCTTACAAGTTTTGCACTTTCATACCCCCCCATGCCTAAGATTTGCAATGTCCTCATTGTAACCTAGGGGGTCTTAGTTCATTCCTTAAGACAGAAATTTGGATGAGTGGATGGGTCGGGTTGAATTTTTGCGGACGATTTCAAATCCCAGATGCAAGCATCTGAGTTGGGGTCGGCTGTCTACAAGGGTGAACTTCGAGTGCTAAAAGGTGTCAGAACAAGTTTCAGGTTTTCAAAGAGAATGACGGGATGCCTCCCGTTAAGCGCTGAGTTTTACGCCAACGGCTGGGCGCAATAAGCTCAAGGGGAAAGGAGGATATAAGATGCCTCAGCCAAATCAGTAGAAGTTACATCAATGAACGGCTTGAGTCTCTGACCGTTCACGATGAAAGGTTCAGAATCGTGGCTGAGTGGACTGATTTCGATTGCTCCATTTCCAAAAACCTGTCGGACCAAATATGGTCCGACCCACTTAGATCTCAGTTTTCCTGGGAAGAGTTTGAGTCGGGCATCAAAGAGTAGGACCTTTTGACCAGGATGAAAGATCTTTCTCGAGATGTATTTGTCGTGGAAGGCTTTCACCCGCTCCTTGTAGATTTGCGAGTTCTCGTACGCGTCTAGGCGTAATTCATCGATCTCGCTGATTTGGAGTTTTCTGTGGGTCCCAGCCTTGGAAAGATCTAGATTACAGTTCCGTACTGCCCAATAGGCTTTATGCTCCAGTTCTACGGGAAGGTGGCATGCCTTCCGTACACCAGTCTAAAGGGAGACATGCCCAATTGGGTCTTGTGGGCGGTCCTATAGGCCCACAATGCTTCCGGAAGTCAGGACGACCAGTCCTTCCTGTCAGGTCGAACAGTGACTTGCAGGATTTTCTTGATCTCCCGATTAGACAGCTCAGCTAGACCATTAGTTTGGGGGTGGTAAGGAGTAGAGATTCGGTGAGACACCCCGTATTTGGTCATCAGTGACCTAAACTGAGCATTTGTGAAATGGGTCCCCCCATCAGAGATTATTGCACGAGGAATCCCGAACCTTGAGAAAATGTGTTGATGAATGAATTTGAGAACGATTTTGTGATCACAGGTTCGGGTCGGTATGGCTTCGATCCATTTGGACACGTAGTCCACAGCCAACAGAATGTATTCGAAACCATCCGAAACAGGAAAGGGGCCCATAAAATCAATCCCCCAAACATCAAAGATTTCGCATACTAGAATCGGTTGCATAGGCATCATGTCGCGATGGCTCATGTTGCCCAAAGTCTGGCAACGACTGCATGCCTTGCAGTGACTGTATGCGTCTTTGAACAGTGTGGGCCAGTAAAAGCCGCACTGGAGGACTTTTGATGCGGTTTTATGCCCGGCAAAATGGCCACCGCATGCCTGGTCATGGCAAAAAGAGAGGATATTGTTGACTTCCCCTTCCGGGACACATCTCCGGATGATCTGATCGGCACCTATGCGGAAGAGGTATGGGTCTTCCCAAATGTAATACTTGGCATTGGAGCGTAATTTGTCTTTCTTGGCCTTCGGCCAATCGGACGGGATCTGATGAGATGCCAAGTAATTTACTATATTAGCAAACCATGGAAGGCTAGTACCAATAGTCAGCAGGTGCTCATCGGGAAAATGCTCAGTGATGGGTCCGGAAGGGTCAATTATTTCAGAAGGAAGACGGGACAAGTGATCAGCTACCACGTTTTGCTTTCCCGCTTTGTCGCAAATCTCAAGGTCAAATTCTTGCAACAGCAAGATCCATCGGATTAATCGAGGTTTCGCGTCCTTCTTTGCAAGGAGATGCCTCACAGCTGTGTGATCCGAGTATATGTTGACACGGGAACCCAGAAGGTATGATCTGAACTTTTCTAGGGCAAATACTACAGCTAGCAGCTCTTTCTCAGTAACCGTATAGTTACGCTGAGCCTCATCGAGTGTTTTGCTGGCGTAGTAAATGACCACAGGTTTCTTGTCAATTTTCTGTCCCAAAACCGCTCCTACAGCGAAGTCGGATGCATCACACATGATCTCAAAGGGTTGAGACCAATCAGGGGACTGTAGGATCGGGGCTTGGGTGACTCGGTCACGCAGGATTTCAAATGCTTGAGTGCATTCCTTGGAGATTTCGAAGGGAACATCCTTGGAGAGAAGAGTGGTCAGGGGGCGTGCGATTTTTGAAAAATCAGGGATAAATCGTTGATAAAAACCGACATGCCCTAAAAAGGATCGGATGTCCCTGATCGAGCTAGGCATAGGAAGGTGAGAAATCAGATTAACCTTAGCTTGATCCACTTGGATACCTTTCTCCGAAATTGAGTGTCCCAGGACAATTCCCTCAGGCACCATGAAATGGCTCTTTTCCCAGGAAAGAACCAAATTCACATCGATGCACCGCCTGAGTATCTGGACCAAGTGTTGGAGGCAATCGTCGAATGATGCTCCGAAAACTGAAAAGTCATCCATGAAGACTTCCAGATAATCACCTACCATATCTGAGAATATGGCAAGCATGCATCGCTGAAAAGTAGCGGGTGCATTGCAAAGACCGAAAGGCATCCTTCGGAAAGCGTATGTTCCGAAGGGGCAGGTGAACGTGGTCTTTTCTTGGTCCTCAGGATGGATTGCCACCTGGTTATAACCGGAGTACCCGTCAAGAAAGCAGAAGAACCTATTTCCCGCTAGTTTTTCGAGAATTTGATCAATGAAGGGTAGTGGGAAATGATCCTTCTTCGTGGAGGAATTGAGTCGACGGTAATCTATACAGACTCTCCACGAGTTGGCTAATCGGGTAGGAATGATTTCTCCGGTCTCAGTCGTTATAGTGGTGAGTCCTGCCTTCTTGGGCACGACCTGAATTGGGCTCACCCAACGACTATCGGAGATCGGGTAGATGATTCCGGCATCTAACCATTTGATGATCTCCTTTTTCACGACCTCCTGCAGATTGGGGTTTAAGCGTCTCTGCATTTCACGAGAAGGTCGTGTGCCCTCTTCTGAATAGATATGATGAGTACAATAAGAGGGACTTATTCCAGTCAGATCATCAAGAGTCCATCCGATGGCTCTGCGATGTTGCTGGAGGACAATAATCAGACGGGATTCCTGTTCAGGACTGAGGTTGGAATTGATAATCACAGGAAAGGTCTGATTAGAACCCAAAAATACGTATTTCAAGTGAGCAGGAAGGGGTTTCAGTTCGAGGATGGGGTTTTCAGCAGCAGCGGGTGGTTCAGTATAGATGTGAGGTTCAAGGGTGGGAGTTACTGGGTTGTTCATATCTGGATTCGACTCCTCTGTTTGCGGGTCAAGATCCTTTTGTGGTTGATGAGGCATAATCGAGTCATTCTGGAGGTGTGATTCATCAACCAAAGTCTTGATGTCACAAATTTGTTCGATGACGCCACAATTAATTCCTTGTTGGGCCTTAAATATATCAATTTTCAATGTTTGATCTCCAAACTTAAGCTCTATTTGGCCCTCCTCACAGCTGATGTTGGCTCTAGCAGTAGCCAAGAAAGGTCTCCCTAGAATGATTGGTGTATCCCTAGGGTTCTCAGGTGCATCCATATCTAAGACTATAAAGTCCACTGGAAAATAGAAATCCCGTACTCTCACGATAACATCTTCGAGAACCCCTTTTGGTGACTTTATAGATCGATCTGCTAATTGTAATGTCACCTCGGTTGGTTTCAGCTCAGATTCTTCTAGATGGTCAAGTAAGGATGTGGGTATCAGGTTTATGGATGCACCCAAGTCTAACAATACTCTATCAAATTGGGTACCACCTATCTTACAGGAAATCAGGGGAGTTCCAGGATCTTTTGCCTTGGGTGGGAGTCTACTAAGGATTACAGAGCTGGCTTGCTCTGACAGAACAATTGGGCTCCCTCCCTTGGTTCGCAGCTTACGCTGGGGTGTACATATATTCTTTAGAAATCGTGCGTAAGCTGGTACGTGGCGGATTGCATCCATCAAGGGGATGTTTATGTGGACCTGCTCAAAGAGCTTGACCAGGTCCTCCTCAGGGGCCACGGGTTTGGTGGTCTTCTTTCCCTTGGTCAGGGCCTCGGGAAACGGGATCTTGGTTGGTTCTTCTAGGATAGGTCCAGGTTGTGGATCTGGAACAGCGGTACCTTGGATAACTATCCTAGGGTCATGGTTATCAGGCTAGGAGTGGTTTGGATAATGCGGGTCTTGAGTTGTTTTACCACTACGTGTTGTTACAGAATTTAATCCGGCCTGATTTTGGTTTGGGTTTGGTAGGAGGGGTGGCTGCTGCTGAAATCCCGCATAAGAAGTTGAGGCTTCCATCTCGTCTGGAGATGGAGCAGTAGGAGCCTGATAAATCCATTGGGCGTGGCCTAAATTTGGATTCATAACGCGCTTCTGGGTTGGCACGTTATTTGGGTTAGGAAGAGGTTGGGAAGGGAGTGTGCCTGGTTGGCGAGAATTTGCCAATTGGGCCAGTTGAGTTTTAACTTCTGTAAGCTCGTCCTTGTGCTGTTTCTGAATAGCCGCATTCGTTTTTTGAATGTCAGCCAGAGTCTGAAGGATTAAGGACATTTGATCTTGATTTGGCCCTGATGGATAAGTAGGGTTGGGCTGAGGCTGAGGCGGCTGGTAGTGACGAGAGGGCTGTGGGCGGGACTGAAAAGGTGGTCTTTGGGTTTGGGAATTTCCCGCCCACTGAAAATTGGGATGGTTTCGCCATCCAGGGTTGTAAGTGTTGGAGAATGGGTCGTTCTGGATGGCGTTGAGGTCCTCGCAGGTCTGAGGAACCTCCTGAGAATCAGGGAAAGGAGGAATGGAGTTCCCCCGGCTGGTGTAGAAAGGATCGGATGATCTTCCAGTCCAAGAATCAGATGGGTATGGATATGGATCCATCCCAGGGGAAGATCGGTGGAGGATGTTTTGCACAGTCTCCTGTGTGGAAGGAGGTTGTGCAAAGGAGTTACGCGCGGAGGTGGCTCGCTGCAAGTGCTGAGTCAGCTCATCCACCTTCTTTTCAATGATTGAGACCTTGTCCAATCGACTGGCCATTAATTCCAGGTCGACTGATGCGGACAGGCCCTGCGTCTCATGTGCTCCCTTAAGATTCGTCGCTGCGCGGGTATTCGTCCTGTCGAATAGTCCCATGGAGTCATTGTTGATGGAGTTCTCGCACATGTTTTCGAGAATCTCCGATACGGTGTCTTCATGTTGACCCATGATGTTTCCTCTGCAAGTTGCATTGACGAAAAGGCGGATGTCCTCACGGAGTCTCTGGTAAAAAGATTGGACTTGTTCCCATTTAGGAACTTCGTGATGGGGGCACTTTCTCATGAGATCCTGAAAACGATCCCATGCCTCATGGAGAGGTTCTCCTGATTGTTGAGTGAAGTGTGTAATCTGATGGCGCAAGGCGTTGGTCCGACCAATGGGAAAGAACTTTTTCAAAAACTCGGATTGAAGTTCTTCCCAAGTGTTGATTGGCCGGGTCTGAGTTTGATACCAATGGGCGGCCTTGTCCATAAGAGAAAAGGAGAACATCTTCATGAGAAGAATATCCCTATTTTGCGCATCTGATCCAAAAGTGTGGGCCAAATGCTTTAGCTGTTTGATGTGCTGGAAGGGATCTTCAGAATTAAGCCCATGGAATTTAGGTATAGCATGAATCATGTTGGGCTTTAGTTCGGAATCAGGTCCTCCAGTCGGGATTCTGACTCGAGGCTCAATGGCCACCGCAGCAGGATTGTAGTGGTCCCGCATCATAGGACGCTGTGGTGGGTGCACGAAGTTTTGGAAGAGGTCATTGAGTCGCTGGAGCTGGTGTTCCAGATTATTTTCTTCCTCAACTGGCTGAGCCATGATGGGGGAAGAAGAAGAACTTGGTTCTGAATCAGAAGAGAGAATAATGTGAGGGTGTTTCTGCACAAACACGGGCGTCGAGGCTTGGCCTTGACGAGAGCGAATTTCTAAAGGAGGTCTTAAGGGTGGTCTTAGAGACCTCCTTCCGTACATGCACAGTTGGAAGAGGTAAGTTTAGAAGGTGCTGGACCCAATCAAGGCACCCAAAAATGTGTTGGGTGACTATAGAGGTGCGGGGCAGATGGACCCCTTGATCAGAAAGATCGTCCACCTGAGAATTACCTGGGCATCCAGAGAGGGAGAGTCCCGCGAAGACCCCTACACGGTAGAGCGTCCCCACGGGTTACAGGGTTTCCCCCACCCGACCTCTCTTGTCACTGCGGGTCCAGGTAGACCAGAATGGGGATCTTGACCTCTTAAGTCTACCAATTTTAGCTTAAGATCAGGGTGCTTAAAGTTACACTTGAACTCTTAGGTATTTTGAGTGAGAAAGTGACCTAATTTTAAGGTTGGTTGACCCAAGGAGTCAACTTTACCTCTTGTTCCTTTGAGAGCTTTTTGGGTCCTTTCTTTTAGGGTTCAAGTGTTTAGAGAGCCAATTGTTTTAGGTTTCCTTTGAATAGGTATTTTCAGACAAGGGCTTGGGCACACTTCATTTGGTTTTCTCAATTCTTGCTTAAGGAGTGTGTCTCTAAATCCCTAGTGTTGGATCCTAGGTTGGCTCTACTTGGTCTAGTTAATTCTTTGTTGGGTAATTAGGGCTCAAGCAAGAATGTGTTAGCCCTTAAATACCCTTAATAGTGTGCAGGAATAATGAGTTGAAAACATGCAACTTTTATGGTTACTAAGTATGGAAGACAGGTTAGCCCTATATTGCTTGTTCTTTTCTTTCTTTTGAGTTTTAGGGGTTAATAGCGAGAGGAAAAATTTACCTGTCCTCGGAGTGGTTGTTGTGCGGTTGCTTGTCTTCTTGATTTCCTGTAGTTTTCTGCACAAAAGAGAGGAGATTATCAGAAATTAAAAAGAAACAGGAATGTTTACCTCTAGAATAGCCGTTGCTCCCCGGCAACGGCGCCAATTGATAACGATGGCTTCGAGAGATAACCGGGTTTTATTGTTATCTCGTTGTAATATAGCCGGTTATTGCCATCATTTCAAATATATAATTTTTTACTCGGAAAATAAAAGAGTTCCCGAGGTCGAACTCAGGGAGCAAACTGTATTCTAGAGATATACATGTTTCTTTTACAAAAATAAACAAAGAGAGAGAAAGAATGTGGTGTCTTTTTTTCTCTTTGTTTCTCCTCGTCTCAGATCTGCCTCTTCTTCGTTCTGTAGAGGTGATGCTCTTCTTTCTTTCTTCAGATCTCCTTCTTTCTTCTTTGTTCTGCAGAGGTGATCTTCTTCTTCTTAGTTCTGCAGAGGTGATCTTCTTCTTCTTAGTTCTGCAGAGGTGATGCTCTTCTTTCTTTCTTCAGATCTCCTTCTTTCTTCTTTGTTCTGCAGAGGTGATCTTCTTTCTTTTTGTAGATCTCCTTCTTCCGTCTTTTCTTTGTCCAGTCAGGGACGTCGCCCCTCCTTCTTTCTTCTTTTCCCTTCAGGCCGTCGTCTGATTTCCAAATCAGACAACTTAAACTGCCTGTTGCTACAGTGTCTTCCTCAGCTTCCTTCTTCTTCACCTGTTCCTGCACACTTCAGAGCTTACGTCAGAGGACAAAACCTACTCTACCCTCTCCCCCGCGTCTCTCTCTCTCTGAAACCACTCTTGGGAAAGCTCTCCCAGAGCTGCCGGGTAATCGGGTACGGGTCGTGCCCGGGTCCAGGCCCACCGGCGTGCGTGGTGGGCGAGGAGTGCAGGTCAGTCTAAGTCGGGTCGGGTCGGGTCAAGTCCGCGGGGCGTGAGCGCGGACGAGACCGGGTAACCGGGCGGGTGAAGGGGACCTCACCCCGTGTGCTGAGGCAGTAAGCCTCCAGCACTTTTGCGTCTTATATCGCTGCGCCTCTTCGGACTTTTCCGAGGTGGGACTAAATGTCCCACCTCAATTGCGCGCCCGCAGCGGGGAAAGCAGCGGGAGACCGCGGCGTCACGCGAAGCCTTCTGCCTTAGCTGCGAGCCTGGTGTTTTGTCGAAACGCCTCGCAAGGCCTGGGAGTCGAATCTGGGCATGGCGCTGAGCGTGGCACGCCTGTAGCTGCAGGCGGAAGCAGCTCCTTCTGCACGGCAATGGCGGCGGAGGTCGGGTGGCCTGTTCACAGAAAAACGGCCTCTCGGCCTAATCAGAAAGTGCCGGGAGCTTCACCAGGGTGCGGCGAAGCTCGTGTGGGTGGTGGCGAGGCACGGGGCGGCGTGCAAGGGCTGCCCTAGGTCGAACTGTGGGTCGGAGGATGGGTTTGTTGGGGGAAGCGTTACGGAGGTGTGGAGTGGCAGTGAAGGGGTGGGGGGTGCTCAGTGTGATGAGGCGGAGGTTCGGTGAGGGTCGGCGAGGTGTGTGAGGCTGTGGAGCGATGGGAGCATCTCGCCGGAGGGTGGTCGGAGACGAAGGGGGTGACGATGGTCAGGGTCGGTCGAGGGATTAGTTGAATAAATTGAAGGCGGGGAAAGAAAGAGGAGAAGAAGGGGAGTAGTTCTAGCTTACTTGCAGGGACGAAGGGGGAGGAACAGGGCGACAGTCGTATCGACTGTCGCCGGAGAAGACGATGCTCAGGGAAAGGGGCGGCGGCGAGCAGAGAGCCGGAGAGGCGCCAGCTGGGTGCGGCGTGGCGCGGAAAGAGCAGGGGAGGAAGTCTCTGCTGCTGGTATTGCGGCAGAGCGAAGAGGAGAAGGGGGAGGAACCGCCGGAGCTGGTGAGCGTCTGCCGGAGAGAGAAGAGAGGAAAGTTGGGGGTTTTCTCCGTCAGACCCGAGCTACCCCGATCAGTGGAGCAACGGGGGGTATTTATAGGGATCAAAACAGGGAGGAAGGCGGAGGGAGACGACGTGTCTCCCTCGTCGGAGGATGGCCGGAAACAACAACCCATACCGTCCGTGCGTTCGCACGGCCGGTATGGTGGGTTACAACGACCAGGGGGGTGTCCCTGCGACGGCTGACGACACAGGGCACCCCCGGTTTACTTGCCAGGTCCCCCACCTCACCTTGCGCGGCGCCATGCTCCGCGCAAGGTCGCCGGAGCATGGTGCTGGCAGGTTTTGCAGGGGGGACCTGATCGCAAAGAACGAAGGAGAGTTAGGGGCCAAAATGCGAGGGTTCAAAAGTTGAGGGCCAAAGAGTAAATATATGAGGACCAAAGTGTAAAGTCGGTCAAGGAGGTTTCTTCTTAGGCTCAAGTTCTTATACATGACTAATTAGGACCTAAGGAATCTGATGGTGAATTTCATTTCTATATTAAACCTTGTTTGACCGGTCAATTTATGCGAAAACCCAAATTAAGTTATTAATTGGGCATGGTTCTCAATGTAGGTCAAAATGGGTTCTGAAGGCCAAATTGAAGGTTCTAAACCCTAGAGATTATTTTTATATGAATTTTAGAGGGTTTATTCTATTTTTACTTTGCCTCGAACCTCGTGAATTGAAGTGGGTTGTTTTAGGGTTACAGATTATCATTTAGTTTCTTGGAATTGCTGTAGCCCTTGCTAGATCATTTCATCCCACTTTTATTCTTATTAAGCTGCTTTGACCTATGTTTGGGCCCTGAATTACCCTGTATGCAGATTATACTGGTAAAATTGCATTTTTACCCCTTATGACTTGTTTTCTTCTCAAACTCAGAATTCTCTGAGTTAAGCCTTTCCTTGAGATATGTAGGAGCTTTTATCCTTTGTATTAGGTCAAAATGAGCTAGTTATGGCTCATGATGAGGTTCTCATCACATACGCTCAAGGATATGACCGTTAGAGCCTTATCAGATGTCCTTAAGCCCTTCCAGACGTCTGATAATTGATCGTTTTGCCTCGACTGACCCGAAAACCTCTTCTCAGAGATTTTCTAGCTGTTGCAAATCCATTCCCACGAAAAAGTAGGTTTCCAGACGTCCATACATAGTGCCAGACGTCCTATATGTCGTCTGATGGACTTGCGCTAGAACCCTGTTTAGATCTGATTCAAGTCAGGAAGAGACCCGCCCAAAATCAGACGTCTGACCTTATTTTCAGACGTCTTAAAGTGGTCTTCGAGACTTCTGATGCCAGAATTAGACGTCTGATTACCCTGTCAGTGCAATGATTGTTCCTGATTTCGGGTTGATTCACTTGGGCTTTGCATCCAACGACTATGGAAGCTTTTCCAAGTCTTCCAAAGCCTTCCTAAGGCCTCTATAAATAGAGGGGAGCCTTTACACACCTAAGACACACAAGACACACAACTTGCAATACACTTTCAAACCATTTTGTGTCTCTCTTGCTCTCTAAGCTCTAGTTCTACATCTAGAGAGCATCAAGCTGTTTTGCGCACCCGCTCTCTCGCCATAGTTCACGAGAGCAACGTTGCGCCATCGCGTGGCTTACGCACCCGCGTCATCGACTCGACGCACTCCTTGCAAAGGGGAGTTTCTTAATTCCTATAGAAGCTTAGGTTTAAAATTACTTTGTTGGCTCTATAGGATTATTTGTTATTTTATCTTTATTTTTTGGTTGGGTATTCGCTTTGCGAATTCCTGTCCCCTTCGTGGGACAAAATCCTTCTCGTGAAGAGAAGGGGTTGAGGAACGCTACCCTCGCACTTGTAGTGTGGTTGTAATTGAGGTTGAATCACCCTCGTTTAAAGTGATTCGTTTAGTGGATTTTGATCAACTTGGTTGATCGGAAAATCCTAACTTGAGAGGGTTAGGTGGTGGTTTTCACCCTGTTTGGGTTTCCACCTATAAATCTCTGTGTACTTTGTGTGATTGTATTTTGTGAGATTGTTTATATTTTATTTCCGCAATTATTACGTCACCCCTCCTAGTAGGGAAAATCCACAATCGGGTCGACCAGGTTCGCAGGCATGTGTCGCGGACAAGGCTGGGTGAGCGGGTGAGAGGGACCTCACCCTGTGAACTGAGGCGAATAGCTTCTTTCGCAAAATCAATTTATGTGGGCATGTAGCTTCAACACTTTTCGATGTGGGACTATCCGTGCCCTTCTTTCTCGCGTGCCTGTAGCAGGGAGTCTCCTTCAATTGCCTCAACTCACGAGGCTTGCGTCTTCAATTGAGGACCTGGATTTGTGCGCAAGACACTTCCACGCAACCTGGGACCATAGTGCCTGGAGTGAGCTTCAAGAAAGCTCGAAGCTTGCTCGTCAATGGCGGACAAGGTCAAGTACCTGAAAATAGTGAAATAACCTCTCGGCCACGTCAGAACTCTTAAGGAGGGTCACCGGAGCACGACGAACGTGATGGTGGTGGCGGCGTGGAGTGATAGTGGCTGTGAGTGCATGGCTAGGTCAGACTGTGTGCGTAAGAGTGGGTGTGTTTGGGGGTGCGTGTGAGTGAGTGGAGAGGTGAATAAAGAGAAAGGAAATGATCGGTGAGGTGTGGCGATGGTCGTGGGCTTGTCGGCGAGGGATTTGGTGGTCTGTGGAGGTGGGATGACCTCGCCAGAGGGGGTGGCTGAAGATGGAGGAGATGGAGTTGTGGAGTGGCGTCGGAGTTTGAAACAAGGTGTGGTGGGTGCGAAAATAAAGTAAAGAAGATGAGGAACTTAGCTAGAAGGTAGGTGGACGAAGTGGGGCAGTGATGGCATTGGATGTGGTGTTGCCGACGTCAGAGACGAAGGTGGTTCGGGCAAGGGAGAGATGGCGAGGATGAACAGGAACGGGCATCTGCTGGTACGGCGAGATGTGGAGAAGAATAGGGAGGATGAATCTGCTGCAAGTATGGCGGACGGACAATGAGAAGAGGCAGGAAAGGTTGCCAGACATCGAGGAGCCTTTGGCCATGAAAGAGAGAGAGGAATTGTGGGGATTCACGGCCAATTTCGAGAGTCAAGAGATCGGTGAGCTCTGAGGGTCCTTATAAAGGGCTCTAGGGGGCGGTTAGAGCTTGGGAAGCAAGCTTCCCAAGCTTGGAAGGTCGTCGGATTTGCGAGTTTGAAGAGACCCAAATCTCTCATGCTTTTGCATGAGAGATTGGGAAATAATCAGAGCATATGGACGGGTTCATATTGGGGAGGATTTATCAAAGAATCTCCCTTCCAATTTTGGAAGGGATTCTCCAAGCAATGAAGGAGAAATCTCCTGTCAAAGGTCACCAAAATAGGTTTTCTCCACAATAATGGAGGAGGGACCTAATTATGAGGATGACGAAGAAGTTAGGGGGCTGAATACAAGGGTTTTTGAAAGTTGGGGGTCTAAATGTAATCAAAGAGGACCATTTTGCAAACTAGATCAAGACAAGTTCTCCTTCGATCCAAAATTTGGTACAAACCTAATTTGGGCCTAAGGAATCCAATGGTGAAGTTGTATTTTGGTTTTGACCACGTTTGACTAGGTAATTTATGTAAAAACCTAAATTAGTGCAAATATCTATCTAAGACTTTATTTTAGGTTAAGATGGGTTCTGATAACCAAATTGAAGGTACTAAACCCTAGACAATATTTTTATATGATTTTTAGAGGATTTAGGTGAATTTTATCCTGACCATAACCTCGATTAATTAAGTGGGTCTGTTTTTAAGATTTCAAAAGTCATTTAATTATCAAAACACACACAAACCCTTTTTTGTCTGATCTAACCCACTTGTTATCCTATTAAGATCATTTGACCTTTATTCAACCCTTTAGAAAACCAGTGGTTGTACTGCATTTATGATAAGCTGGTAAAATTATAGTTTTAATCCTAGTTTCTTGTTTTCCTCTCAGAATGATTATATAGTGAGTTATGGTTCTCTGGCGGTTATGTAGGAGCATTTATTAACTTAATTGGGTCAAAATGAGCTAGTTAGGGCTCATGATGGTGTTCCCATCAAGAGTCCAACGGACTCAAAATCGCTCAAATCCGACATCCGGAGCTCCCTTAACCAGCCCAAGAAGTTCTGGGCGTTGATTTAACGATCAATAGCCCACAATCGGCCATGTGGCGCCATTCGCCGTGCGCATGCACCTTGCTCTTCTTCATTGTGCATGCAAGGAGCATTCTCGGCCGTCCGATCTCCCATCAAATGGCTGAGCACCCATGCAAAGCCTCGACAAAGCACGGAGGCATTGCACTGGTTAGTGCCTCTCCTCCCACATCTTCGACACGCGATCGAACCTTACCAGCCGCATCTATGAGCACAATCAAAATTCAATCATTGATGCACACACGAACGACAAAGATGGAAGCTACATGGCGTGATCTAGCGTGCCCAACGCACGTAGGGCTCGATCCAAGCATCCGATCATGCATAATCTCGACTGTTGAGGCATGATCAAATGGTTGACGCTTTCTTATCATGTGAAGGGTGCGAAGGTAGCTCGTACGGGCGTGCAGGAGGGTGACGTGGCACGCCCTCAGCTATCCGATGGCGATCCATGCCTCGAATGTGACGGTTGAGGATACGTGGGCGTGGATTGAAGGAGAAACACGCGTGCCTCTAAGGAGCAATGGGTGAGGGGCTTCATCGACACTTCTGGAATGGGTTTAGCGATGTCTTGGACATCGCTAAAACCCTTGCTTGATTTAGAAACCCCTTCTCTATAAAAAGCCCCATACGTCTCCATTCATCTCCATCTCTTAGCATTCGGTTCTCATTCACTCTCCATGCAATACTAGCCCTCTTCTAGCTCCACCAAACACTCCATATCCACCCCCGGAGTTGTCGAGCCACCGACAGAGCCCCCCTCCACCATCGTGGCTGCCTCGCCTCCTCCTCGCACTCTCTTTTACTCTAGTTTTATATTACACCATTTTAAGCTTTCATCTATTGTTGTATTTGTAAACAATCTCTAATTGCATGCTATATGTTGATGTTGCTTCTTACATCATAGTTCACATCTCCTTAAGTGATTGTCATGTTTTAAACACAAGCTCTAACCCTACTCTCTCTCTCTCTCTCTCTCTTTCTTGCTCTCGTTTTGGCAAGCAAACCACGCTACCATTTTGTGACACTTAAAGCGACTAAAATTAATATGATTTCATGCCTCCCTGAGATCGACACTTAGACTCACAAATCCATATCTTAATTTAAAATCGACGACGCGAGTGCATACTACAATGACATAATTAAACCAACGCGCTTCGCGCAAGTCAGTTTTGGCACCGTTGCCGGGGAGGCAACAAATTTCTTTTATCGCTTTCATCCTCATTAGTATTCACATCTTCTAACTCATTTTTCTCTCTCTACTTGATTGGTTGCATGAACTCGATGCTTGGGTGACGAAGGAGCACGATCCAAGACAGTAGACAAGGAGTAAAGTGCTGTAAAGACTACTGTAAGTATCACTCCACCCATTGAGTGTTTGCTTGCTTAAAAACATACAAAAAATATATAAATTCAAAATTGGAAAGGTGAATGGCTACTTGATCCACATTCCAAACTCATCACCCAACCAAAAAAAATACACTCTAACGTTCTTGAAGAGATAATCTTTTTGGAGTGTTCTTCTTTCTTTTGAGTGGTGTTTTTGAAGCTACCATGACTTGACTTGGGCCGCACCACTCACCATAATTAAAATCAACTCACTTGGTAGAACTATATGAACACTAGGATGAATACACTTGGGTTTCTTTTCTAGGGCCACATCATTCTAAAGGAAATAGACTTTCGCCTGTTGTGTGCAAAACTGTGTGTGCCCACTTGAACCTTGTTTGAAAACATTAAGGAACTTCAACCCTAAAAAGCATTAAAGCAAGGATAAATATGATGGGAACACCATCATGAGCCCTAACTGGCTCATTTTGACCTAATGAAGAGAATAAATGCTCTTACATAACCAACTGAAGGTCATAATTCACTGCATAACCTTTCTGAGAGAAACACAAGAAATAAGGGATAAAATAATAATTTTACCAATGAAGTACAACCACAGGTTTTCTCAAGGGCTAAATAAAGGACAAATGGTCGTAATAAGATAACAAGTAGGATGGATTTGACAGAAAAGAGTTTGTGTGTATTCTGTGAATTAAATGACTTCTTAAAACCTTAAAAATAGACCCACTTGATTAACCAAGGTTCTGGTCAGGATAAAATTCACTTAAACCCTCTAAAAATCATAGAAAAATATTATCTAGGGTTTAGTACCTTTAATTTGGCCATTAGAACCCATCTTGACCTAGAATGGGGTCCCAGACAGATATTTACCCTAAATTAGATTTTTTTCATAAATTTTCCAATCAAACGTGGTCAAACCTAAAATCCAACTTCACCATTGGATTCCATAGGTCCAAATTAGGTTTGTACCAAAATTTGGACCCAAGATGAGTTTGCCTTGACCTAGTTTGCAAAAAGGTCCAGTCTAATTACATTTCTACCCCTAACTTTCAAAAACCCTGCTAACAGCCTCATAGCTTTCTTGTCGACTTCACAAGTAGGTCCCTCTACCATTATCGCGGAGGAAACCTACTCCGGTGACCTTTGACAGAGGATATCTCCTTGATTGCTTGGAGGATCTCTTCCAAAATTGGAAGGAAGATCCTCTGAGAAATCCTTGTCAGTATGAACCCATCTTTGAGATTTGATTCCCTCCCAATTTTCCATGTGAACGCATGAGAGATGTGGGTATCTCAACAACTTCCATAGTCGGCGACCTTCCAAGCTTGGGAAGCTTGCTTCCCAAGCCCTAACTGCCTTTCAGAGACCTATTTAAAGAAGTCCAGATCGCCCTGACTCCTCCACGCTCGATTTCGACTGCGAATACCCCCAATTCTTCCTTTCCTCCTCATGGTCGTAGTCTCCTTGACGTCCGGTGAGCTTCCCTGCTCCTCCTTGTCGTCCGACCGCCATACCTACGGTGGATTCCTCTTCCCTGCCTCCATTTGCGTCTTGTCGTACTAGCAGGCACTACTTCCCCTTCATCCTCGCCGTTCCCACCTCACCGGAGTTGCTTTCGTCTCCGGCGTCGGCCATACCAGACCCGATGCCCTTGCTCACCCCCTTCGTTCCTTGACCTCCCAGATAAGTTTCTGACCTTTCTACTTCCTTCTCCGCCCTCTACTTTCCAAAATCGACCACTGCTGCCCCTCGCACCTCCATCTCCTTCATTTCCGACCACCAACTCCGGCGAGGCCATCCCAGCTCCACAGGCCACCAAAACCCTCGCCGACAAGCCCACAACCTTCGCCACACTTTACTGAGCATTTCCCCTCACTTCACTCACCGCGCCACTCACTCAAACCACCCCCCAAACACACCCACTCATACGGACATAGTGTGCCCTAGGCACGCACTCACAGGCACTGCCATGCCATGCCACCACTCCCAGCACATCTGCCGTGCTCCAACGAACCTCTTTGAATGATTTGTCATGGCTGCGAGGCCGTTCTCTTGATTTCAGGTATTAAGTCTTGTCTGCCATTGCTGCCGAGCTTGAAGCAAGCTTGAAGCTGCCTCAGGTCTTGCTATGCCCAGGCTGAAGCCCCAGGCTGAACAGAATTCCCTTGCGCATGGTTCTAGGCTCTCAATTCCAGTCGAAGGCCTTAGCAGCTGCTATAATTGGACACAACAACCTCTGCTACAGGCGCACGAGGGAAAAAGGTGCGGATAGTCCCACCTCGGAAACGAAGGGGCATCCGCACCTGAATAAATTGAAAAAATGGTGTAGGCTTATCGCCTTGAAGAAGAAGGGAAGAGGATGAAAAGCTAAAGCCAGAGCAGAAGGAAGCCAAGGCAAAAAAAGAGAAAAAAAGGCAGAAGATAGAGAAATCTAAGGGCAGAAGAAGCTAAAGAGAAAGAGGAGGATCGTAGAAGAAGCTAATGGAAAAAGAAGAAAGAAAGAGAAGAAAGAAAAAGCAGAGAAAGAGAAGGAAGGATTAGACACTTTAAGTCATCTGATTCCTTCATCAGACGACAAATCATTAGCTTACATTGCATATTCATACAATGAGTTCCTTGGTGATATTGTAGGATTATTTAGTGATCTAAATCACCATTTTACTCCCATATTTTTGCACTTTGATACTGATATTATTGCATACTCTTTTAATGTTGAATTTTGATCTTGATTTCTAAATACCAATTTGCTCCATGTGTTCGATCTCGAAAATCTTTTCGAGTAATAAAATTGTATTTGTTTTGAACACTATTTTGGCTGCACTACAATGCAACACCTTTTAAACCCCGACTTAGCTCGATTAACATTTTGGCTCCATTGCCGGGGAGCAACGAGAAATTTAAAATTCTTGATTACAATTCTTGACTTGGTACTAACTTGCCATATCTCTTTTGTTGCGGTTGTTTCATGGAGAAGATACATTGAAGAAAGTCATCCGCACATCAAACACACCAAGGGCAGGTAAATTCTGATTACTCTCTCTCTCTTAAGTCCCCCATTCTGAAAAGGTTAAAAAGAAAAAAATCAATTAGGGATACTTGTTTTCCATTCTTAGCTAATTCATCAAGTTGCCTGATTTGATTTCAACAACAAAACATGATTTGTGCACCCATTTAAGGTAACTAGGGCTATCACATTCTTGTTTGAGCCCTAGATACCACATTTGGCAAATGAAATTGGACCAAAGTTTTAGCCAATTAAGGATTCCAAGTTAGAGTTTTTAGAAACACACTTGCATAAACAAGAATCAACTTTTCCAACTGATGTGTGCCTAAGCCTTGGTTGAATTGATCTATTCAAGCAAACCCTAAAAATCAGGCTCTTAATCTCACTTGAATCCTAAAAGAGGGACCTAAAACTTCTCAGAGGACAAATAGGTGAAGTTGACCTACCTTGTTGGGTTAACCAACCTTGAAATTAGGTCACTTTTGCACTCAATACATTCTAAAGTTCAAGTGAAATCCTAAGCACCCTTGCTCTTAATTAAAATTGGTAGACCTAAGAGGTCAAGTCCCCATTCTGGTCTACTTGGAACATCAGTGATAAGAGAGGTCAGGTGGGGGAAATCTTGTAACTAGTGGGGGCACTCTACCATGTAGGGGTCTTCGCAAGACTCTCCCTCTATGGCTACCTAGGTAATTCTCAGGTGGATGGCTTTCTGACTAAGGGGTATCATCTACCCCGAACCTCTATAGTCATTCAAAATTTTTGGGTGTCTTGATTGAGTTCATCACATTCTATCCTCATCCAGACCATTGGTGCATGTTCGGTAGGAGGTCCTTAAGACCATCCTTAAGGCCTCCTATAGTCATTCACTCTCGTCGATGCTAGCCTCAATTTTCGTGTTTGTGCAGCAGCCCCAGCACAGAGACATCTCTTCTGATTCATCTAAACCTAATTCTCCTTCATCCATCATCATGGCACAACTCGAAGAAGAAGAGAATAACCTTGAGAATCAACTTTGGCGCCTTAATGATTTATTCCAAGCCTTTGTGAATCCACCACAGTGTCCTATGATGCGAGATCATTACAATCCCGCTGCAGTGGCGATCGAACCTTGAGTCCAAATCTCGGCTGGAGGTCCTTGATTGCACAGCAAGCATAGGTCCTAACTCGCTTGAATTAAGCTAGAACTTAGCTTAACATGAACATTCTGCATACATACGCATCGTATTTTGCATCATAGTTGATAGATGTGTTTTATGTTTTAAACTATGTTATTTGGGAGATACTAATGATTGCAGGTAATCCAGGGCTGCAGATGTCTGATCCAACCTTATGGATCTGTTCGGAATAACAATGGGAGTGTAATGCATCTAAGATAGCATCAATCAAACTCTCGTAGCACCCTAGGGTGTCCACAGAAGAGTAAGAGCCAAGGGGAAAATTGAAGAAGATCCAGACCTCAGATGACAAATCCAACCGTACGGATGGATTCAGATCGACGTTCACAGTCCAATGGTGCAAAAATCAACTTAATTGGAGACGTACGTCATTAGATATAAAGAGAAGAAGAATAGATGGCCACGATGGTGCCATGTGGCACCATCGCAGCCGCCCCTCGCCACGCCCCCAACCCCTAAAGGTGCCTCACCTCGCAACGTGGGCCGTTGGATGTTCATCCAACGGCCACGAACATGCCACATCGCCACCCAGAACAGATTAATATAAATATAATTAAGTATATATGGTAAAGGCTCTACGCAGTGCATTGGCTCGCGCATGAGCCCGCCGTGTATGTGCGGGGGCGCAGGTTCGAGCCCTGCGCAGTGCATAAATTGGTGAGGGTCGCAAGCGGGCACGTGCAGGCGATCATGCGCGATTGGAGGGCCTAGAGGCATCCACGTGGTGCGATCGCGTGGGTTGTTGTGAGATCTGGAAGGCGCATGAATCGCGCTTAGGATCTGATGAATGGCGCGATGAGCACGCATTTAAGCTGTCTGATTGCAAGATTAGAGGACTGAGATGATGAGGTAGGATTTGAAGGCGAAATGCGAAGGCCCAGAATGCTTGTGCGATGCGGATCTGAGGGCGCAAAATGCTTCACGTGATAGCATAAGAAAGAACCAGGGAAGAAGGATTTGCAAAGCTTTTAAAAGGACCTAAGGCCCCCCCTTGAGAAAAAACACCTCTCTCTCAACTCTCATTCTCTTCTTCCTTCTTTTACCTCTCTCTCTTCTCCCTCTTCCCGTCGTTTCTGCATTTCTATCCACAAAATCCGTTGGGCCACCCTGTCGGATTGCCGCTGCTCCTCTCAACCTCTTCAGAAGGCCACCACGGACTACCTGTGGTGCCCTTGTTCTGTTACAGTAGTAGTTATTTACTTTATGTTTTATTCAAATACATGTATGATATGCAATTAATGTTCAAACTTTCTGCTTGATATATATTACAATTCATTGTCTCTACTACTTAGTAATTAAATTTAGAATAACTGCATGAAATCAAAAGTGTTTTTCTGCCTCCCTGTGATCGATCGGGACTCCCAGTTTCGTTAATTTTATTTGTCGAGACGTATTTCATGCTATACTACAACGTATTCATCTTTTACGCGATCTACACTCCGAACAAATTGGTATCATTGCTGAGGAGGCAAGGCGACTTTTTGATTTCATCTCTAACATACTATTTTGGTGTGCATGATTAAACTAGAGAAGCGACGAACGAATCAAAGCGGGTGCTGCGGAAATTAGGTGCACATATTTCTATTAGAAATTCAGCCAAAATGTAAGTGTTATCTTCAAAATTCAATAGTCATGTTTCTAATACTCCAAAAATCTTGAAATTTGGATTGGAATTAGATTTTCAAATTGTCTTTCTAACGCCATCATTCCTAGGAAGAAATTCTATCTGTGGAATTTTTAAAAATTCATGGAGTACATATGTGTCAGATTGCTTAAAAATAAAACTTTTATAAACTTTGAAAATCAATTCTAACCAACATACAAATATGATTTACTCACAACCAGTGGGATTTGAAAGATACTCAAATTAGCCTTCATTATCATATTTTTACAAAATTTTTGGAGCATATTTGATACTGTTTCCAATAGAAAAACCAACATGGGATCTAAATCCAAGATTTGACTCCCTTCTTGTTAAAAATTCGTAACTAATTGTTGCGAATAGTAAAAATTCTGAAAAAATACTCTCTGAAAAGTTTATTGAAAAAGGAATCTTCTTGATGAGTTTCAAATAATTTGAATTCCATCTTTACTTGAAAGTTTATATTTGATTTGTGGTCTTTAATTTGAAACAACTTAGAAGTGCATGAGCCAATAGGACCACATTAGACTAACTTGGACCCTAACGAGTCCAAAATTTAGTCGGCGAGGCGAGTCACCTTGTGGACCGCCCACCATAAATACTACATTGAAAAGACAGGTTAAAATTCACGTAGAACACATCAAATAACCTGCATTTGACTTGAAACTACTGAGTAGTTTCAACCTCTCTTGCAAAACCTAGTGTCTAAGGCTGCGGGGTAGCGTCAAACGACAGTGATTGCGAGGTAACAGAATCGGAGGCGAAAGCCGAAGGAAGAACCTTCCTCGTAGTCCCCTCATAACCAGCCTGGCCTGGTTAGCCTGAGAGGCGGGAATTCCTTGCAGTCGGTCTCTTGCCGAATTTTCATCAACTTGAACTTGAACGAGAAATCTAGTTATCTGATTTTAAGGACCAATTTGATTACAAGGCCCTTGCCTTATTTTGCCACTAGTCCCTTGTAACTAGTGTAAGGTCATTAGGATCCTTATGGTGTCCTTTGACCATCTTAATCGTGGACTCATACTCCTTGTCTTATCATTGTTAGGGTTCTCCTACCCCAACGTCTTATGGGTGGGAGATTGCTTCTCATTATTCAGATATGCATGCTCCTCAGGCTTGGGACATACCCACCTCAACCTCTTGGACATCCATACAGATCTCCTAATGCTTAGAGACACTCTCCATGCAGGATCGAGATCTCATCATGATGACTGATTATCTTGATCAGTCCCACCAAAGGCAAGCTCCTACATCTCACAAGAACCCTAAGATCGTCGAATTGATTCACATATTCCAGAAAGAAAAGAGGTCAGAAAAAGGGAATATGAAGACTTAAGAAAAGAAATTCAGGATGAAAGACAAAGAATCCAAGACATCAACTCTTGGGGCCCTAAATTTAGAGAGAATGTACCGCAGGTGGATGGTGAGGCACTCAAGGTTACGGAATCGACCGCAACCTATAACTGCACTAAACCCACCCACCACCCTTCTAATTCCCCAGACCAAATCTATTATAACCCTCCATCTTCCTTGAGACTCACATTTGAGGCCACGTCCACACAGATCACCACTGGGGAGCTACCAATAGACTCGCAACTACTTCTCAGACTGCAACAAACAATAGCAAAGTACAAGGACACAGTTGTGAGATATCTACATCAAAT
This sequence comes from Thalassia testudinum, assembly GCA_037157565.1. Taxonomy (NCBI): domain Eukaryota; kingdom Viridiplantae; phylum Streptophyta; class Magnoliopsida; order Alismatales; family Hydrocharitaceae; genus Thalassia; species Thalassia testudinum. The sequence continues at coordinate 3,437,376 of JAZHRO010000062.1, read as the reverse complement.
CCAAATAACTACTGATCCAGGGCAGAGACAGACTTTGATTGCAACGAAGAATCTCTGATGGAAGCCCTTAAATAACTAGAATCTGTGGCTAGGATGAATCAACAAACTCACACAATTCAAGATATACTCCTTTTGCAGAACCAAGTTCAAACTAGCCCAGAGGATTTTAGGGAACTTAAGATGACTTTTAAGGATTCTTCGATTCACATGCCAGAAGTAGATGATGTAGGTGATTTTCAAGTAAGAGATGAGATATCATATGTAATTAAGGGAAATGTTCTTGGCATATTTGAAAAGAAATTAGTTGAGAGCCCTAGCCTAGAAAATAGTGAGGAAAGTCCCATGATCGATTTTCAATCTAAAAATCCTGAATCTTGGGAGATAGAGATAGAGGATCATGACACCCAAGACTTGGTACATTCTAAGACTTGGGTATATACACTTAATGAGGCCCATGATTTGGGTTATAAGAGATCTGGAGTGGAATTGCCTAAACCCCTCATGACAAGCTTAGATGATAAATATATTGAAATCCATGAGGGTAATTTTGAGTTACTAGAGAATCCAATCGAAGCTGAGAAAGAATCTACTAAAAACTCAATTTCTGATTGTCAGGATAATCTGAAAAATCTGGAGGAATTTTTAGATTTGGAGTCAGACGAATTTATTACAGGTTCTTTCGCATCTTCACTTTTGGATATCGAGGATTTCACTAAAGCCACAGAGCAGAAAATGAAAGAATTTGAGGCTTTACTGTATTATGATTCTTCACACCTTGGGGAAAATAAATTGCTACCCAGTACATTTGAGGATTCACACCACGAGCAAAATTTGGGCGATCTGTACGAGATTCCTGATCAACCTAAGGATGAGAATGATTTGGGTGAAAATACAGCTGTTAGGATGGAAAACAAAATCATGTTCGACACACCTACTCTGCAACCACCAACACCCAGATCCAATCACAAAATAGTTCTTTACACTATTTCTGATTACACCACATGGGTCCCCCATTCCTATTTCACCACTTTCGGGACCCGTATGACTGGTTTCCTACTCCTGACCCTTCACAACTGCTACTTGCTCCCTATCACTCTAGCACCCGAATTTATTTCTCTCGTAGCACCAGCTACAACCTGTTCTAGGCCTTGCAATTCTATTTTGCCAACCTTGTGGCCTTGGTATTCACAGGCAACTACTCTACATTCGTGGCCCGTTGTTGACAGTGGAACACATCTTCCTATCTATCTTTAGTCTATCTCCTTCAGTCATTGATTCATCTGATGAGTTTTGCCCAGCTGAAGGTGTTAAACTCAGCACGTACACATATATACATACCATATATACATAGCATATTTCATTTTCGCATAATGTTTTGCATATTGTTCTGCGTATTGTGTATAGCATTGCAGCAATGGTGTGAGCTGAATGATAACTCAGAAGAGTTCCAGGTGATTTCTATCCATACACACCCTACCTTATTTCTTTTATTCATGCATGAGGACATGCAAATACTTAGGCATGGGGGGGTAGTTCATAAAAACAAAAAATTTTCTGCCAACAATTAGGGTGATTAGATCATTTTATCAAGAGGTTTTATTAAAGATTTATTCTTTAATAGATTCCTAGACATATAATCCAGTATAATTTCATACTTGCATGTAGATTTTGCAATGGATCCTCTGCGAAAATCGATAGACATCTCTAGTTTGTCGAGAAGAAGCATCGCTTCTTCTCCTGAACCCTTGGATAGCAATCAGGGAGTCAGGTGAACTATCTTCTAGTAGCTTCGCCAAAATATATGTGAGGTGAGAGTAGAGAGTTTACTGGTGCTCTAAGTCTAGTATAAGGAATCTTTAATAATTGAATAATGACACTTGGAGTTTGGCATAGTTTTTGCTCTCAGTTCTTGCATACTAAATCTGTGAGAAATTCTATACGAGAGCCACCAAATAAGGCAAAAATACAGAGAGCGGGTTCTGATAAAACTAGGACTGAGGTGGATGGTCACGATCATCCTCTACGGAATCCTTGACTGACAGAGGGTACTGATGTCAAGGTCAGAAATATGTTGTCCTATCCGTTCCCTACCCGGTGTCGAGAATAGGCACTTCCACCAAATAAGCCACCCGAGATCCTCTTGGTCATCCTAAAAATCCCTAAGAATGCCTCACGTATAAAAGTACGTATGTCGTGTTATGTTGTGCTGATAAATACAATAGTATGTCATGTTGTGGCATTGTGCCTATAGAATTGCATACAAAAGAGTTGTTTCTCGAAAAAAAGGGAAAAAAAAGAAGCAGAAAAAAAAGAAAAAAAATAATAAAAAAATTATGTGAAACAGTTGCGTAATGTGAGTCAAGTTAAATGTTTTAAGGAAAAAATACCTACCACCCTCACGAACCACCAAATACAGCCTTAACCTACTTCTATATTTCTAATTGCTTGAATACGGGTTGAGGGCTTCTGACTTAGTCGTAGGGTTATCAGAACCTAATTAAAGTGTCATGCCATGTGAGACCACCAAATACATTTGCAAATCTAGTGAGATGTGAGCTGAGGAAGAAAAAGAAAAAAAGAGAGAAGAGTACAAAATATTAACGAGAGCACATTTTTTCCAGCCCTTCTCTAAGTTGATCTATTCAATAATATGGAAATCTAAATTCTGAAATACTAGTCTCTAAGAAGCACCAGAAGAGAGTGAGCCACCAAATACAATCCAGTTTACTCAGACATCTCCTACCCAAACCAAACACCAGGGCCAAAATCAGAAAATATTTTATAACAACGAGAGAAGAGGTTCGCCTATCCCGATAGAATTTTACTAGGGGTCTAGTACAAGCTTTAAATGTATATCGACTCTTCACTTGGATCCGTTGCAGAAGCTACAACATTATATATTCATAGTTATCTGGATTCTGAATTTTCGGATGCAGCATAAAGAAATAAATCTTTAGTTTAACTTTTGGTAAAATACATTTAGTCTTGCACTTGCTAGAGACTAGTAAGGCTTAGGCATGGGGGTATGATTGCGCAGCAATCATAGGACATATCTAGCCTGAATTAAGTTAGAACTTAGCTTAACATGAACATTATGCATGCATACGCATCATATTATGCATCATAGTTGATAGATGTGTTTTATGTATTAAACAATGTTATTTGAGAGGTATTAATGATTGCAGGTAATCCAGGGGTGCAGATGACCGATCCAACCTTACGGATCTGTTCGGTGTGACAACGGGAGTCCAACGCATCCAAGATCACATCAATCAAACTCCCGTAGCACCCTAGGGAGTCCGCAGAAGAGTAAGAGCCAAGGGGCAAATTGAAGAAGATCTAGACCTCAGATGACAAATCCAACCGTACGATTGGATTCGGATCGACGTTCGCAGTTCAATGGTGCAAAAATCAACTTAATTGGGGACGTATGTCATCAGATATAAAGAGAAGAAGAACTGATGGCCACGATGGCCCCACATGACACCATCGCTACCGCCCCTCGCTGTGCCCCCAACCCCTGAAGGCACCTTGCCTCGCAGTGTGGGCCAATGGACGTCCATCCGATGGCCACGAACTCGCCACATCGCCACCTAGAGTAGATTAATATAAATATAATTAAGTATATATGGCAAAGGCTCTACGCAGCGCATTGGCTCGTGCACGCGCTCGCCCACGTATGCGCGGGGCGTGGGTTCGAGCCCTGCGCTGTGCAAAAATTGGTGAGGGTCGCGAGAGGGTGCATGTAGGCGGGCATGTGCGATTGGAGGGTCCAGAGTCATCCATGTGGTGTGATTGCGTGGGTTGTTGTAAGATCTGGAAGGCGTGTGAATCGCACTTAGGATTTGATGAATGGTGTGATGAGCACGTGTTTAAGCTGTCCGATTGCAAGATCGGACGACTAAGATGATGAGGTGGGATTTGAAGGCAAAAACGGGAAGGCGCGGGCGAGCGGGAGCCGTGCGATGCGGATCTGAGGGTGCAGAATGCGTCACGTGGCAGCATAAGAAAGAACTAGGGAAGAAGAAGGATTTGCAAAGCTTATAAATGGACCTAAGGCCCCCCTTAAAAAAAGACTCTCTCACAACTATCATTCTCTTCTTCCTTCTTCTACCTCTCTCTCTTCTCCCTCTTCCTGTCGTTTCTGCATTTCTATCCGCAAAATCCGTTGGGCCACTTTGTCGGATTGCCACTGCTCCTCTCAACCTCTCCAGAAGGCCACCATAGACTACTCATGGTGCCCTTATTCTATTACAGTAGTAGTTATTTACTTTATGTTTTATTCAAATACACGTATGATATGCAATTAATGTTCAAACTTTCTACATGATATATATTGCAATTCATTGTCTCTACTACTTAGTAATTAAATTTAGAATAAGTGCATGAAATCAAAAGCATTTTTCTACCTCCCTGTGATCGACCGGGACTCTTAGTTTCGTTAATTTTATTTGCCGAGATGTATTTTGCGCTATACTATGATGTATTCATCTTTTACGCAATCTATGCCCCAAACAGTCCTGATCCTGAACTCAAGCCCAATATGATTCATGCTATCCCAAAGTTTCATGGGCTCAATTCTGAGGATCCTTTCTAGCACATCAAACAGCTCAAGCATCTGGCCTAGACCTTCGGGTCAGATGTCCAAAATCAGGATATTCTTCTTATGAAGATGTTCTCCTTCTCTATCATGGACAAAGCAGCTCACTAGTATTAGACTCAAACGCGTCCAATCAACACATGGGTTGAACTACAATCCGAGTTTCTAAAAAAGTCTTCCTAGTTGGTCGAACGAATGCTTTACGACACCAGATCACGCACTTCACACAGTAGCCTGGAAAACCACTTCACGAAGCATGGGATCGCTTCCTGGATCTCATGCGAAAGTGCCCCCATCACGAAGTTCCTAAATGGGAACAAGTCTAGTCTTTTTACCAGGGACTCTATGAGGATATCCGTTTATTTGTCAATGCAACTTGCAGAGGAAATATCATGGGTCAACATGAAGACACAGTGTGAGAGATTCTCGAGAATATGTGCGAGAACTCCATCAATAATGACTCCATGGGCTTATTCGACCGGACGAATGCTCGTGCATTGACGAATCCAAGGGGGGCACATGAAACGTAGGGCCTGTCCTCATTTGTCAACTTGGAATTATGGCAGTCATTTGGACAAGGTCTTTATCATTGAGAAGAAGGTGGATGAGCTAACTCGACATCTACAACGAGCCACCTCTGCACAAAACCTGTTTGCACAGCCACCCTCTGGGAGGGAAGCTGTGCATAACATCTACCACCGATCTTCTTAGGGGATGGACACGTATCCACCCCCGTCTAACTCTAGGGTCGGAGGAAACTCCGATCCTGCCTACTCTAGTTGGGGGAACTCTGAACCCTCGTACTCTAATTTTTCTGAGGTTCCTCAGACCTGCGATGACCTCAACGTCATCCAGAATGACCCATTCTCTAAAACCTATAACCCTGGATGGCGGAATCATCCCAATTTCCTGTGGGCGGAAAATAATTAAAATCAGAGACCACCATATCAACCCCATCCTCCTCGTCCATATCAGTTGCCTTAGCCTCAGCCCAACCCTACCTATCAATCCGGGCCAACTCAGATAGATCAAATGATTCTCATCCTTCAGACTCTGGCTGACATTCAAAAAATGAATGCTGCTATGCAAAAATAGCACAAAGACGAGATCACAGAGGTTCGCAACCAACTTGCCTAGATGGCGAATTCCCGCCAACCTGGTACACTCCCTTCGCAACCTCTGCCAAATCCAAATAACGTGCCAAACCAGAGGCGCATTATGAACCCAAATTCGGGCCAAGCACACATGATTTATCAGGCCCCTTTTGCTCCATCACCTAACGGGATGGAAGCTTCGACATCATACTCGGGATTTCAGTAGCAACAACCTATTTTACCTACACTAAACTCGAACTAGGCAGGACTGAATTCAGTAACAACCCGTAATGGCAAAGTAACACAAGATCCACCTTACCTAAGCCACTTTTAGCCTGGTAGTAACCCAAACCCTAGGATAGTCATCTAGGATACCCCTATCTTAGATCAAGAACCTGGACCTATTCTAGAGGAACCATCTAAAGTTCCATTTCTCGAGGCCTTGACCAAGGGAAAGAGGACAACCAAACCCGTGGCACCTGAAGAGGACCTGGTATCCCCTTGATGGATGCGATTCGCCATGTACCGGCTTGTGCACGATTTCTGAAAAACGTGTGTACACCTAAGCATAAGCCGCAAACCAAAAGTGGGACCCCAATTGTATTGTCAGAGCAAGCTATCTCTGTCATCTTGAGCAAACTCCCACCTAAGGAAAAAGACCCAGGTACTCCCCTGATTTCCTGTACAATTGGTGATATCCAATTTGATAGAGCTTTATTGGATCTAGGAGCCTCCATAAACCTATGACCTACATCCCTACTTGACCATCTTGAGGAATCTGAGCTCAAACCCACAGAGGTGACCTTACAATTGGCAGACCGATCTATTAAGTCACCTAAAGGAGTTCTTAAGGATGTCATTGTTAGGGTTCAGGATTTCTATTTCCTGGTGGACTTCATACTCTTGGATATGGATGCTCCAAAAAATCTGAGGAACACACCAATCATACTAGGGAGACCCTTTCTAGCCACTACTAGGGCCAACATTAATTGTGAGGACCAAATTGAACTAAAATTTGGGAACCAGACATTAAAGATTGACATTTTTAAGGCCCAACAAGGGATAAATTGTTGAGTTATAGAACGGATATGTGATATCAAGGCTGTGGTTGATGATCTGTATATTGAGGAAAACATGACTACTTCTGATCAACCACAAGAGGATCAAAACCCACAATCAGAGGAGTTCGAACTTAACCTAGACACACCCATCACTCCTTCCCTTGCTCTTGACACCCACCCTGAACCACCCGCTACTGTTAATAACCCTATCTTGGAACTTAAGCCTCTTCCCGATTATCTAAAGTATGTCTTTTTGGGTTCTAATCAGATGTTTCCTGTGATTATCAACTCCAAACTCACACCTGATCAAGAATCGTGTCTGATTTCTGTTCTCCAGCAACATCAAAGAGCCATTGGATGGACTCTCGATGATTTGACTGGTATCAGCCCCTCTTACTGCACACACCACATTTATATTGAAGAGGGCACACGACCTTCCTGTGAAATGCAGAGACATGTGAATCCTAATCTGCAGGAGGTCATGAAAAAGGAGATCATCAAGTGGTTAGATGCTGGGATCATCTACCCGATCTTTGACAGTCTGTGGGTGAGTCCAATCCAGGTTATGCCTAAGAAGGCAGGACTCATCGTGATCACGACTGAGATCAGAGAAATCATACCGGCCCATATGGCAAATTCGTGGAGAGTCTGCATTGATTACAGAAGACTCAATACCTCCACGAAGAAGGAGCATTTCCCACTACCATTTATTGATTAGATCCTCAATAAGCTAGCAAGAAACAGATTCTTTTGCTTTTTGGACGGGTACTCCAGTTATAACCAGGTGGCAATCCATCCTGAGGACTAAGAGAAGACCATTTTCACCTGCCCCTTTGGGACGTACGTGTTCTAAGGATGCCTTTCGGTCTCTGCAATGCACCTGCTACTTTTCAGTGGTGCATGCTTGCCATATTCTCAGATATGGTAGGTGATTATCTGGACTTCTTAGTGTTTGGAGAATCATTTGACTATTGCCTCCTACACTTGGTCCAGATCCTTAGGTGGTGCATTGACGTGAATCTGGTTCTTTCCTGGGAAAAGAGCCACTTCATGGTGCCTGAAGGAATTGTCCTGGGATATCTTATCTTAGAAAAAGGCATCCAGGTTGATCGAGCCAAGGTGAATCTAATTTCCAAACTCCATATGCCTATCTCGATCAAGGACATCCGATCTTTTCTGGGACACGTCGGTTTGTACCGTTGATTCATTCCTGATTTCTCAAAGATCGTGCGTCCCCTGACTAACCTGTTATCTAAGGATGTTCCTTTTGAAATCTCTAAGGAATGCACTCAAGCATTTGAAATTCTATGTGATTGAGTTACCCAAGCTCTGATCCTACAGTCCTCTAATTGGTCTCAACCCTTTAAGATCATGTGCGATGCATTTGATTTCGCTATAGGAGCGGTACTTGGGCAGAAAATTGACGGGAAACTCATGGTCATCTACTACGCTAGCAAGACACTTGACGAGGCTCAGCGTAACTACACAGTTACAGAGAAAGAGCTGCTAGCCGTAGTATTTGCCATAGACAAATTCAGATCGTATCTTCTGGGATCCCGTGTTATCATTTACTCTGATCACACAGCTGTAAGACATCTCCTTGCAAAGAAGGACACGAAACCTCAACTAATCTGTTGGATCTTGCTGTTGCAAGAGTTTGACCTCGAGATTCACGACAAGGCGGGAAAATAGAATGTGGTAGCTGATCACTTGTCCCGCCTTCCTTCTGACATTATCGATCCTTCCGGACTCATTATGAAACATTTTCCAGATGAGCACCTCCTGACTATCAGTACAGGAATTCCATGGTTTCTTGATCTAGTAAACTACCTGCCATCACATCAGATCTCGTTCGATGGCCGAAGGACAAGAAAGACAAATTGCTTTCCAATGCCAAGTACTAGTTTTGGGAAGACCTGTATCTTTTCTACATTGATGCTAATCAAATCATCCGACGATGTGTCCCGGAAGAGGAAATTCAAAACATCTTGTCCTTCTGCCATGACCAGGCATGCGGTGGACACTTCTCTAGTCATAAAACCACAGCGAAAGTCCTCCAATGTGGCTTCTATTGGCCCACGATTTTCAAAGACACATACAATCACTGTAAGGCATGCACTTGTTGTTAGACCTTAGGCAACAAGAGCCACTGTGATGTGATGCCCTTACAGCCGATTCTCGTATGAGAAATCTTCGATGTCTGAGGGATTGATTTTATGGGACCCTTTCCTATTTCAGATGACTTCGAGTACATTCTACTCGCTGTTAACTATGTATCCAAATGGATCGATGTCATTCCAACCTAAACCAATGATCATAAAGTGGTTATCAAATTCATTCATCAGAACATCTTTTCTCGGTTCGGGATTCCACGTGCTATAATCTCTGATGGAGGGACCCATTTCACTAATGCTCAGTTCAGGTCACTAATGACCAAATACGGGGTGTCACACCGAATCTCTACTCCTTATCACCCCCAAACCAACGGTCTAGCTGAGCTATTGAATTGGGAGATTAAGAAAATCCTCCAAGTTATTGTTCGACCTGACAGGAAAGACTAGTCATCCTGACTTCTGGAATCTTTGTGGGCTTATAGGATCGCCCACAAAACTCAATCAGGTAAGTCTCCCTTCAGATTGGTGTACGGGAAGGCATGTCACCTCCCATCGAATTGGAGCACAAAGCCTATTGGGCAGTACAGAACTACAATCTCAATCTTTCTAAGGTAGGAACCCACAGAGAGCTTCAAATGAGTGAGATCGATGAATTACGCCATGACACGTATGAGAACTCACGAATTTACAAAGAGCAGGTTAAAGCCTTTCACAACAAGCACATATCCAGAAAGATCTTTTACCCTAGTCAAAAAGTCCTACTCTTTGATGCCAAGCTCAAACTGTTCCTAAGAAAACTCAGATCAAAATGGATCAGATCATACCTCGTCTGAAGAATCTTTGGAAATGGAGACATCGAAATCAGTCAACTTAGCCATGACTCAGAACCTTTTGTCGTGAATGGTCAAAGACTCAAACCGTTCATTGAACTTATTGATACAAATTTGGCTGAGACATCTTTTACCCTCCATTCTCCCTGATCTCATTACACCCAGCCGATGGCGTTAAACTCAGCGCTTAATGGGAGGCAACCCATCATTTTTGAAAAACCCAAAACCTTTCTTGACATCCTATGCTGAACTCATAGTGCACTTTAGGGTTCATCCATTAGAACAGCTCACTCCACCTCTGGTACACGTACCTGAGCTTGAAATCATCCGCAATAGTCATCCTGACCCATACACCCACCCAACACCTGTGCTAATGAATGATATAAGCTGAACTCAAACCCACCTAATTTACAATGGAGATGTTGCAAATCGTAGGCGTGGGGGGGTATGAAAGTGCAAAACATCGTGAAAATCTTCTCACAAGAAAGGGTTTCATCAAAAAAATTACATATTCCAAAAATACCAAAAAAATGAAAAAATTCTTGAAAAAGAATAAAAAAATTGAGAGGAGAGAAAATTTTGAGGGCATATAAGTTTTGAGGAGAAAAAGGGAAGGAGATAAAAATGTCAAAAAGGAGCACAAGTTGAAAAGAAAAAGAGATAGTTATTAGTAAGAAATTAAGGAATTGACTTAGTTCTAGACCATGTCAAAAGAAAAAATGAAAGGCAAAAAGTGCTAATGAAATAAAGAAGAGATTAGTAGGAACGCTGATTTTAGGCCTTTTGGGCTATGATCATAGGCTTAAAAATTTAAGTACTCGCTAAGATCTGGATAGTCCTCAAGTGGTTGGGGAAAATGCGAAGCTTAAGTATTAGGTTTAAGGCTTAGGAAGTATTCGACCTCATTAACTGACCTTTGGTTTGCAGGACTCGATAACCTAAGCACCCCAATCCACACACTATCTGGTTCAGTGTACTTAAGTATCAAAATCATGCAAATGCATTTAAATCGTTTTGAAAAAAGTCACCTAGATTAGGAGCGGCTAAGTAACACAAGTTAATTTGGACGAGTTCTCGGTGCGGAGGGGCAGAAACTTCCCCTTGAAGATGCACAATAACATATCGTCTCCTCCATACTTGTCTCCTAGGATATCTACATATTCTACCAAGGGCATGTAAGCACCCTGTGCTGGTTCAGATGCCATGGGCAGCATTATCCCGAAATGTTGATTTCCAAGGTCTGGATTTAGCTACAGAACACCATGGGTGGGATTATCTCGAAATCTCGAAAGCCAGGGTTTTGGGTGTTTCCATGGGCGATGCTATCGCGAAGCATCGATTGCCAGGGACCCTTCGAGGATTGATGATGGAAACTTGGAATCTGATACAGACCGTGTTGTGAAGCTAATCCGAAGCTAGAAATAAAAAGAAAAGAGAGAGAAAACTCTCCACAAAGAAAATTCCTCTGTCTCTCTCTAACAAAAATGCACTACAAACTGAACCAAGGCTAAAACATGTTACAAGCATGGGTGCTTCAACCACGGAGTTCAACGAACCTTAGGTTAGTTCCTGTGGACCTTAAAAACCTTCGGGACAGACTGAGGCTAGAGCTAGTCAGGTTCGGATCTTGGTTGGTACTTGAGTACCTCTACTATCGGCATTCTAACCTAATCTACAAAAGAAAAGCACACATCATAGTTTTTGAGTATCAAAAGATTGCATGGTCAAGAATTCAAGTTAAAACCTTAAAATTTTGCTAAGGGACTAGCAAAAGCTAGGCATGGGGGTATGATGGGAACACCATCATGAGCCCTAATTGGCTCAATTTGACCCAATGAAGAGAATAAATGCTCCTACATAACTAACTGAAGGTTATAATTCATTGCATAACCTTTATGAGAGAAACACAAGAAATAAGGGGTAAAACAGTAATTTTACCAATGAAGTACAACCACAGGTTTTCTCAAGGGCTAAACAAAGGACAAATGGTCTTAATAAGATAACAAGTGGGTTGGATTTGACAGAAAAGAGTTTGTGTGTGTTCTGTGAATTGAATGACATTTTGAAATCCTAACAACAAACCCACTTGATTAACCAAGGTTCTGGTCAGGATAAAATTCACTTAAACCCTCTAAAAATCATATAAAAATATTATCTAGGGTTTATTACCTTCAATTTGGCCATTATAACCCATACTGACCTAGAATGGGGTCCTAGACAGATATTTACCCTAAATTGGATTTCATAGGTTCAAATTAGGTTTGTACCAAAATTTGGACCCAAGATGAGTTTTCCTTGACCTAGTTTGCAAAAAGGTCCAGTCTGATTACATTTCTACCCCTAACTTTCAAAAACCCTGCTAACAGCCCCCTAGCTTTCTCGTCGTCTTCACAAGTAGGTCCCTCTGCCATTATCGCGGAGGAAACCTACTCTGGCGACCTTTGACAGAGATCTCCTTGATTGCTTGGAGGATCTCTTCCAAAATTGGAAGGAAAATCCTCTGAGAAATTCCTGTCAGTATGAACCCATCTTTGAGATCTGATTCCCTCCCAATCTCTCATGCGAACACATGAGAGATGTGGATATCTCAACAACTTCCATCGCCGGTGAACTGCCCTTCAGAGACCTATTTCAAGAAGCCTAGATCTCCTTGACTCCTCCACGCTCGATTTTGGCAGTGAATACCCCCAATTCTTCCTTTCCTCCTCAAGGCCGTAGGCTCCTCGATGTCCGGTGAGCTTCCCTGCTCCTCCTCCTCATCCGACCACCATACTTGCGATGGATTCCTCCTCCCTACCTTCATTCGCATCTCACCGTACCAACAGGCGCTACTTCCCCTTCATCCTCGCCGTTCCCACCTCACCGGAGTCACCTTCGTCTCAGCCATCGGCCATACCAGACCCGAAACCCTCACTTACCCCCTTTGTCCCTTGACCTCCTAGACCCCCCTACTTCCTTCTCTGCCCTCTACTTTCCAAAATCGACCACTGTCGCCCCTCGCACCTCCATCTCCTTCATTTTCGACCACCAACTTCGGCGAGGCCATCGCAGCTCCAGAGGCCACCAAAACCCTCACCGACAAGCCCACAACCTCCGCCACACTTCACTGAGCATTTCCCCTCACTTCACTCACCATGCCACTCACTCAAACCACCCCCCAAACACACCCACTCATACGCACACAGTGTGACCTAGGCACACACTCACAGGCACTGCCACGCCAAGTTACCACTCCCAGCACATCCACCATGCTCCAGCGAACCTCTCTGAACGATTTTACATGGCCGCGAGGCCATTCTCTTGATTTCAGGTATCAAGCCTTATCCGCCATGCTATTGAGCTTGAAGCAAGCTTGAAGCTGCCTCAAGTCTTACTACGCCCAGGCTGAAGTCCCAGGCTGTGCGGAATTCCCTTACGCACAGTTCCAGGCTCTCAATTCCAGTCGAAGGCCTTAGCAACTGCTGCAATTGGATGCAACAACCTCTGTTGTAGGCGCGCGAGGAAAGGGGGTGCGGATAGTCCCACCTTGGAAAAGAAGGGGCATTCGCACCTAAATAAATTGAAAAAGTGGTGTAGGCTTATCGCCTCAGTTACCACGGGGTGAGGTCCCACTCACCTGACTTGTTCTTGTCCACGAACACGCTCCTGTGGACCTGGCTGACCTGACCAGACCTACACTCCTCGCCCAGTACTGCACGTTGGTGGGCCTAGTCCCAGGTACGCACCTGACCCGATAACTTGAATACCTGTGTGGCTCTGGGAGAGCGGATCCTAAGAGAGAAAGAGAGGAGAGTCACGTGGGTAGGGGTAGGGTTTTGCTACAGGGTTCTTCGATCGATACTTAGCCGCAGTCTAAAGAAGAAAAGGAGGCCAAAGGAAGAAGCTGAAGAAGAGGAGGCCAGAAGAAGAAGAAGAAGGGAAGAGGACGAAAAGCTAAAGCCAGAGCAGAAGGAAGCCAAGGCAAAAGAAAGAGGAAAAAAGGTAGAAGACAGAGAAAGCTAAGGGCAAAGAAGCTGAAGAGAAAGAGAAGGATCGCAGAAGAAGCTAAGGGAAAAAGAAGAAAGAAAGAGAAGAAAGCAAAGGCAGAGAAAGAGAAGGAAGGATCAGACAATTTAAGTCGTCAGATTCCTTCATCAGACAACAGATCATTAGCTTAGATTGCATATTCATACAATGAGTTCCTTGGTGATATTGTAGGATTATTCCATGATCTAAATCACCATTTTACTCCTATATTTTTGCACTTTGATACTGATATTATTGCATACTCTTTTAATTCTGAATTGTGATCTTGATTTCTAAATACCAATTTGCTCCCTGTGTTCAACCTTGGAAATATTTTCGAGTAATAAAATTGTATTTGTTTTGAACGCTATTTCGGCTGTACTACAACGCAACACTTTTTAAACCCCGACTTAGCACGATTAACAAAATCATTAAAAGACACCACATCCTAAAATCCCTACTTGAGAACCATGTTTTGTTAAGTGCACACACACGCTCAATCAGACTAACTAAGAGGATGCCTCATCACATATCCTGAGCACAAGCATTGACCTAGCCCTCATTAAAATCGATTAGACATGCCCTTGGAAGGACCAATCTAAGTCTTGGAGGAGTAATTGGGTTTGCCAAGTGCTTAGCCTTAGTTCCTATCGTGGAATCTGGTGTCTAGGTTGATGGGAAGTGTCAAATGATCGCGGTTGTGGGGTCTACGGAACCAGCAGCGCAAGCCAAAGGAAGAACATTCCCCTCAATCCCCTCGTAATCAACTTGGCCAGATTAACTTTGGGAAGGGAGGTTAAGTACTTGCAAGTTTAATTATTCCCTCCAAGGCTTTTTAGGTCACTTAGGTCTACACCATAAGGACTAGACTTGCTTGATTATTTGTGCACACACCTCTCACCTGTCCACCTCTTCCCAACCATGGATTTCAATGCCTATCCATTTTACCCAAACTATCCCCAACATGATTTGTATTCTAACCCAGGTAGATCGTATCCATAGCTTACTTGGGATTACCAGCCACCTAGTTGGGGATATAACCCAGAATACCTCCCTTGCCTCAACTATTCCAATTGTAGCCAACCTGCACCAACCTCTTATTGGGATACATCCAACCCACCCACCCAGGGGTACAATCCAAACCTTGGGAATCCTTATCTCGATTCGCCTCATGAAGACTCTCCAGTTATGTCCCACCCACTCACTAGTCACTTTGATGGGACCTACACTCTAGGAGAACACCAAGATCCCTGCCCTTCCCAGGACTATAACCAAGAGAGGTCATTTGAATTCAAGGATCTCTCCTACTTGACCTTTGGATTGGAAGGGCTTCTAGACAAATGGAAATCAAAGGATGATCAGAAACCTAGGAAAATCAAGAATGATCAACCTTTGATTTGATCTCTTGATGAAGAATCCGACTGGGAGGAGGACTTAGAACCTCAATTATTCTAGAGTAGAGAATGGTTCCTCTTGAAGAATTGGACCCTGAAAATGATATAATAGAGGACCCACCTAAGAACTTAAACCCCAGTGCTGATTCCAGTACACATCCTCAACCACACCTTCCTAGCCCTGATTTGAAGGAAGAAATCCAAGGGAAACCAAATGACACCCCATCAATTCTTGATAAGCTCCAGTTAGAGTTACATAGACATAATCAAGAATTGATTAAAGGGCAACAGGCCATGATGGATATGTTCCAACAACTGGAGGAAGAGGGCCAAAGAAAACTATTGAAAATAACTCTGTTCACAAAATTTGTGAAGCAAGGCCCTGCCGTGATCAATTGGACTACACCTATTGACCCAAAATTGGTTCATTCCACCATTGATACCCCCCAGGAGTTGAACAGCTCCATAGAAGATGTCATTGAGGATTCCTTAGAACATAATTTGAGGAGAGTTGAGGACACACATCAGGAGGAAACTGAGAATTTGGGAGCGATGTCATGGAAACCAAATCTAATCTTCCTGAGAAAAGTGATTCGGTGGAAATGACATCCAACATTGGAGATGGGGAATGGGATTGTAATTTCGAAATAATCGATTTCGAATTAGTTGAAACCCTCGTCGCAAATTTAGAGGAGGGCCAAGAGAAGGAATTTGAGCTAGAGGATGAAATCAGCCCTACCTCTAAAGCAACCTTGAACATTGAGTCTAATATGAAAGAGGTTGAAGTGAATATTCTTGGGGTCAAGGACTTAGAGGGAATAGGCAATGAAACCCTAGTTGAACAAGAGATGGATCTTTCTCTGGAGAGAGACCTCATGCTTGATTTTAGGTCTCATTATGAAACTCTTGATTTTATTACATGCCCTACCAGAATAGAAATCCCGCAACTCGAATGCACTAGAATTGATACATCTTTGAGGGTTTACAATTTTATAGGGGCACAAGCTGAGTACAAAACCTACATCTTCAGTGTCCGGCATTTGAGATTCGGGGTGCAGTCGTCCACATCTTCTTTGCATGCCCGCAGACTAAGAGAGGAACAAACACGGGCATGCATGTTTCATCTGTTACAGAGCTCCCATCCCTTCGGGATGGGATCCACCACAACCTAGTTCGCATCTGCGGACTTCTAATTTTGGGTCTTGCTGATTTTGTCTACACCTTCTTGGCCAAGACAATTCGTGTTTGTGCATTATGACCAGCTGAAGGCACTAAACTCAGAGCTTCCTGGGAGGCAACCTAGAAGATTCAAGCTGATCAGGTACACAGCTGCACTCAAGTGATTTCTTTCTGTACCCCCTTGCATACATTTATTTGCCAATGAGGACATTGTCCAACTTAAGCATGGGGGGGTGGTAATTCACATTCTCTGAGTTCATATTATCAGCTTGAATTATATATATATATATATATAAAGAGAGAATTAGGAAAGAAAACTTAGGCATGAAGAGCTTGTCAACTATAAGAAATAATACGAGAAGAACCTGAACACTTAGACTTTTCAGGCCTTCAGGATTAATTAGCCCAAGTGTCCACTAAAATGTGGATTTAGCCCCGAATCCTCACAACCTTAATTTACATTAATCTGATCAATAAAGTAGGGTGATAAGTATATGACTTATCAACTTGCCCTCTGACTCGGAGGAACTTTTAGCCTAAGAATTTGCACATATTTTTGCATTGACTCACTCGGAGATTCTAACAGAAATTGGGTAGCTAATGAACCTTCTAGGGTGGTATGGCTGGCAAGTTATCGTAGGTAACAGCCCATTGGCCGATTGTCCAAATATTGCCTCTAGGTAAATCTTAGATCAGGGAAGCCACCTACTAAAACAACAAAAGAAAAAGAAAAGAAAAAGGGAGAAATAGAAAAATAGAAAAAGAAGAAAAAGATAAATAAGCCACACTTCACTGCACGAGTATGGTTGGCAAGTGGTCATGGGTAACAACCCATTGGCCGGTTATCTAGAACCTAGCTCACTAAATGCACGAAAAAGCCCAAAACACTTAAGAAAGAAGTAAAGTAGAGCAATCCGAGGAGATATACACTGGAAGCACCCTTGTGTTGACCCCACACAAAATAAAAGTAGGGAGAAAGCTATTGATTGGACAGATACACCATTAGGCAAGCATTTTATTTTACGATCACTTAGAAGCGTAGAAACCCGAAGTCATTTTTAATTATCATTGAGTGAGTCTATCACAATCTTCACACCAAGATGCTTATCACTTAGAGTCATTTTCGAGTTATGAGTGGGTTGGGTAGCTGTAAAAAGTTGCCTACACACTCTCAACTCCAAAAGTCCAAAAAAATTAGAAAAGATGAAAAAGAAAAAAGTATATATATCTGTATATATGCTTTAAAGCGAGGACTTGGGTGGCTTGCATTTTGGCTGACACACGGGCGTTGTTTAGTCTCTATGGATTAGGCTCTTAGTATATGTTTCCTCACGTTGATAAGCAACATATGTCTAAGTAATCAATTCCTAATTCTGACTGAAAATCTAAGGATTAGCAAGGGATGAGCATGGGTGTATGATAACTCTACATCCAATGATGATAATTCCATCAACTAGAGTTAGTTTTGAGGATATATGTGCATTAATGACATACCATAATGGACTTGGGAGCATTGCATGCATGACAAATTAAGATTGCTTATAATCAATGTTTAATGGTTATGTGTACAAGTGCATGTTGAAACAGGCCTCAGATGAACAATTAGACCACACGGATGGATTCAGATCGACGAATGGAGTCCAATGGACTCAAAATCTCTCAAATCTGACATCTAGAGCTCCCTCAACCAGCCCAAGAAGTTCTGAGCATTGATCTGACAATCAACGGCTCACAATCGACCATGTGGTGCCATTCGCCAAGCACACGCAAGGAGCATTCTCGGTCATCCGATCGCCCATCGGACGGCTAAGCACCTATGCAAAGTCTCGAAAAAGTGCGGAGGCATCGCAGCAGTCAGTGCCTCTCTTTGCGCGCCTTCGACGCGCAATCGAACCTCACCTGCCGTATCCGTGTGTGCAATCAAAATTCAGCTGTTGATGCACGCATAGACGACAAAGATGGAAGCTACGTGGCGTGATTCAGCCCGCCTAAGCACAGACGCGCACAATAACACACGCAGGGCGCGAATCAAGCATCCGGTCATGTGCAATCTCGGTCGTTGAGGCATGATCGAACGGTCAACGCTTTCTCATCGCGTGAAGGGCACGAAGGCAGCTTCTGCGAGCGCATGGGAGGGCGATGTGGCGCACCCTTGTTATTCGATGGCGATCTGTGCCTCGGATGCGACGGTTGAGGACGCGCAGGTGCAGATTGAAGGAGGAAACATGTGCGCTTCTAAGGACGAGAGGGTGAGGGGCTTCACCGACACTTCTGGAATGGGTTTAGCGACATTCTGGATGTTGCTAAAATCCTTGCCTGATTTAGAAACCCCTTCTTCTCTATAAAAAGCCCCATACCCCTCCATTCATCTCCATCTCTTAGCATTCAATTCTCATTCACTCTCCATGCAATAATAGCCCTCTTCTAGCTCTACTAAACACTCCGTATCTGCCCCTGAAGTTTTCGAGCCGCCGACGGAGCCCCCCTCCACCAATGGCTGCCTTGCCTCCTCCTAGCACTCTCTTTTACTCTAGTTTTATGTTGCACCATTTTGAGCTTTCATCTATTAGTGTATTTGTAAACGATCTCTAATTGCATGCTATATGTTGATGTTGCTTCTTATATCATAGTTCACATCTCCTTAAGTGATTGTCATGTTTTAAACACAAGCTCTAACCCTACTCTCTCTCTCTTCTCACTCTTGTTTTCGCAAGCAAACCATGCTACCATTTTGTGACACCTAAAGCGACTAAAACTAATCTGATTTCATGCCTCCCTGAGATCGACACTTGGACTCACAAATCCGTATCTTAATTTAAAATCG
Organism: Thalassia testudinum; assembly: GCA_037157565.1. Taxonomy (NCBI): domain Eukaryota; kingdom Viridiplantae; phylum Streptophyta; class Magnoliopsida; order Alismatales; family Hydrocharitaceae; genus Thalassia; species Thalassia testudinum. The sequence goes on along the minus strand of JAZHRO010000062.1, from coordinate 3,418,275 downwards.
ATGACGCAAGCGCATGCTATAATGACATAATTAAACCAACGCGCTTTGTGCACGTCAGTATCCACCTTGGCTTTATCCACTTCTATACCTCACTTAGAAACAACATGGCCAAGGACAATGCTTTCTCTAACCATGAAGTGGCTTTCTCCTAGGATAGGACAAGGTTAATCTCAATGCATTTCTGAAGAGTCTTTTCTAGGTGGATTAGGTAGCTCTTAAAGGAATCACTAGACATAGAAAACTCATCATGAATCCCTCCATGAAATCATCTACATATCCAAAAAACTGGCTAGCATGCACTGTTAAAAAGTCATCAGTGCATTGCATAGCCCAAAATGCATTCTTTGGAATGCAAATGTTCTGTAAGGATAGGTAAATGTTGTTTTTTCTTGGTCATCTGGGTGGATGGCTACTTGGTTGGAACCCGAATAGCCATCAAGGAAATAGAAAAGCTTTTGGCCAACTAGTCTTTTTAGGATATGATCAATGAAGGGAAGAGGGAAATAGTTGAAAATATTGATCTTCATCTTCTTATCCCCAAATTTTATTTCCATATAATCGAATTCGCAATTAATGTTAGCTTTGGCAATAGCAAGAAAGGGTCTTCCAAGAATAATAGGCGTGTTCCTCAATTTCTCTAGTATCTCAATATCAAGGACCAAGAAATCCACTAGAAAATAAAAATTGTGGGCCTTGATAATAATGTCCTCAACAACACCCCTTAGGGTGGTCACAAATCGATTAGCCAGTTGGAGTGTCACTTTAGTTGATTTTAATTCACCAACATCAAATCTCTCATAAAGCATCATGGTATAAGATTAATCAAGGCACCTAAATCAAGACGAGCTTAATCAAAATTAGTGTCCTCGAGTACATAAGAGATTAGTGGGGCTCCTAGATCTTTTCTCTTTTCGGGTAGTCTACTAAGGATGATGGCACTTGCTTGCTCGAATAACACTGCCCTTTTGGGTGACTCGGTCTGGTGTTTAGGTGTACATATCTCCTTAAGAAACTTGCCATAGACTAGGATATTTTCAATGGCATGAAGGAGTGGAATATTCACATGCACTTGCTTGAAGATACCAGGCCACTCCTCAGAATGATTGGGTTTCTTTTTCCTTGGTTTGCTTTGGGCTTCAGGAAATGGTACTTTGGTCAAATCAAGAATAATAGGATCCTAAGCCTTGTTTCCATAATTACTTAGGTCATCTTTGTCCCTTGGTCAGAATCAAGCTCATCAAGGTTTTAGTGGAATGTGGATATGGATGGTCCAACGTCACTACAAGAAAAATGGCTTTCGCGATGCTTTTATAGCGATGGTTTTTGTTAAAACCGTCTTCTACAGCAAAATATATAAGCGACATTTTTTAAACCGTATTATTGATGATATAGACGACGGTTTTCATTAAACCTGTCATGTCTCATGATGCGTTATAAATGACTGTTATTAATATAACCATCATATATAGGGAATCATATACACAACAGTTTTTAAACCATAGTATAAATCACCAAAAATGACGGTTTCACACAAATCGTCATATATATTTTGTGAATTTCTTTTGGGCATAAGTGGTGCCCTAACGCGACATTAAACGATGATTTTATACAAAACCATTGTTAAATGTGCACTATTAACACATGACACCTGATCCCCCAAACCCTCCCCTTCCTTTCCCTCTCTTCTCCCCCGAGGCCAGCCGAACCACGTCTGACTGCATCGCATCCTCCTTGTTGGTAAGCACCAGTTGTTCACTCTAAAACGAGTTTAAAAATCGTCATGTTGTAATATAGGTCAAATAAACTCGAAAAACAAGTAAAATTTATAACTCGAATATCAGAAATGAAGTTCAAGGTCGAACACAGGGAGCAATTGGCAAAAATAATTCTCAAGATTGCAATATAAGTAATGTATAATAGAACTCCAGACAAGAATGATATATAAATGAAAGTGAATGTCAAATAATACAAAAAGAATGGGGTAAAATGGTGATTTGAATTACCAATTACCCCTCACAATTATATCAAATAACTCAATAGTACTAAGCAATTAAATGACGCGTAGGATAAGTTTACAGTGCACTTCAAATGAAGCTCAAACGTCTACTCAGCCAATCAGATGGCTTATCCTGCTCACTACTACAGTGCCTGGCTGCTTCTTTCTCTGGCTTCTTCTTCTCCTTCTCTTAGGCTTCTTCTCTTCTACAACTCCTCTTCTCTTCTTTTTCTCAGGTTTCTTTCTTTTTCTTCCTCCGACCGTGCTGTAGCTACTCTTCTTTTCTTTCTCTTCTTCACGCGCAAGGGAGAGGTTCCTTAAATGGGTAAGTGTTGGTCGTTGGTCTTGAGTGCAAAACCCCCTACCACCACGCGCTTTCCTCTCCTTTTCTCTCTGGGATCCACCCTCACAGGGCCTCAGGTTATCAGGTATTTGGGTAGAGCACACCCGGGACTAGGGCTGCCGACCGTGAGTAGCAGTCGAGGAGTGCTTGGCTAGGTAGGTAATCGGATGCATGAGACCTATGAGAGCACTATCATGAGTGAAATGTGTGAGGGGCGCGGGGACCTCACCCCTGGTGTTTTGTTGATGAGAATAGCCTATGCGACAAAATCACTTTATTTGGTTGTGGGCACTCATCAGCTTCTGAGGTGAGACTATCCCACCGCCCTTCATCTGCGTGCAGCTACTATGGTTTCTTCGCTCAAAGGCTCCAATTGTTGGTCCACTCAGACTCCTGAAGTGATTCCACATGAATTGGGGATGATGCCTGGAGCCTGTAGGTGCTGGAGCAAGCTTCTCCATCTTCGGCAGTTCACCCTCACCTTCTCCATCTCCGACCGCTCCTCCGGCGAGCCCATCTCACCACCACAGACCACCAATCAACTTGCCGACTACCATACAACCTTCACCTCTCCACCCTCTTCAAAACCCCTCTCCCTATTCATCCTCTCGCCTACTCAAACTCGTAGTCAAACAACCCACTATTCTCCGACCTTCGCCGCGTCCGACACATCACTCCATGCCTTGCCTCACCACAAAACCACCGCCACTACATTCGCCAACATTCGGCGAACCTCCTACGCGAGTTTAATTTGGACGTGAGGCCATTTTGCATGATTCTTAGGTTTTGTCGGAGCTCCGCCCATCGCCACCGTGTTCTTCAAGTTCACGGCCTCGCATGTCCCAGGTTGCATCTCCAGGACATGCGGTTTGGCTCAACACATGCACCCAGGATCTAGATTGGAAACACCAAGCACAAGAGCACGCTCAATTGAACGAGGTTCCCCTACAGAGACACAAGCAAAGACGGTGTGGGACTTTAGTCCCACATCATTAGTTGTAGAGTGCACCGCAGTGCATAAATTGAAAAAGTGCCTAGGGCTTATCGCCTCGGACACTTGGGGGGTGAGGTCCCCTGCTCACCCGCTTACCTATGCCTTGCTCGTGACCCGCTTCCTGTGGGCCTGGTGCAGCCCCGACCTGCTAACCTGATTCCACTCCTTGGCTGTGATCACATCTGCAGCCCTGGACCTGGGTGCACTCTAGGTTCGAAACCCAATAACCCAATACTGATGGAGGCTCTGGGAGAGCGTGACCAAAGGAGAGAAAGAGAGGATCGTGTGCGGGGGCAGGGGGTTTTGCTACAGAGCATAATGGCTGACACTTAGCTGTTTGAAGAACCTTCCCCCTCTGTGTGAAGAAGAAGAGTTGAAGAAGAAGAAGAAGTAGAGAAGGAAAGAAAAGAAAAGAAGACAAGGCAGGAGAAGCAGAGGACAGAAGAAGAAGGAGAGTTGTACAGGAAGAAAGGCAAAAGAAGGCAGAAGAAGAAAGAAGGAAAGAAGAGGACCCACACAAACAGAGAAGAGCAAAGAGGAAGAGTTTAAGAAGAAGAAAGAGATTTCTTTTAAATTTTAATTGATATTGTGCATCCCTTAACTATCATTGTGCGGAGTAATTGGTGATTTAAATCACCATTTTACTCCATTCTTTTTACAGTATTGACATTAGCTTTCATTGTTATATCATAATTGCTTGAAGTTTCAACATAAATTGCTCATATTGTGTTTAAATTACAATTTTGAGATTGAATTCCATATTTCTCCCTGTGTTCGACCTCAGACTTCAAATTCAAGTAATAAATATTATTTCTTTTCAAAGCGATTTCGACTATACTACAACGTAGTTTTTAAAACCTCAATTTCGCTTGCGAACATTTTGGCGTCGTTGCCGGGGAGCAACGCGCAATTCAGATATCTTGATTGCAATATCAGGTTGGATTCTAACTTGTTACATCTCTTTTGATTGTGATCTGTTTCAGGGAATCACTAAAGGAAGATCAGCCACGCATCAACCACTCTAGGGGTAGGTAAACTCCATCTACCTTCTTCTAAAACCCCTGAATATGAAAACGTTAAAAAGGGAAAACTCACTTAGGGCTACTTGCATTCTATTCTTAGACAAATCATCAAGTGTTTGATTTGATACATTCTATTTAGACAACATCCAAACCCTGATCTGTGCACCCATTTGAAGCTAAGGTATTTAGGGCTATCACATTCTTGTTTGAGCTCTAGGTACCATATTTTGACAAATTAAATTTGACCAAATCAGAGCCAATTAAGGATTCCAGTTTAGGATTTTAGAGACACACTTGCTTAATCAAGAATTGATCTTTCCAAAACAATGTGTGCCTAAACCTTGATTGAATTGATCTATTCAAGAAAAATCCTAAAATCAGGCTCTTAAATTTATTTGAACACTAAAAGAGGGACCTAAATTTCTCAGAAGGACAATACAGGTGAAGTTGACCCACCTTGTTGGGTTAACCAATCTTCAAATTAGGTTACTTTTTCATAAAAATATCTTAAAAGTTCAAGTGAAATCATAAGCACCCTTGCTCTTAATTAAAACTGCTAGACTTAAGAGGTCAAGTCTCCATTCTAGTCTACTTGGATCATCAGTGACAAGAGAGGTTGGGTGGGGGAAACCCTGTAACCTGTGGGGATGCTCTATCATGTAGGGGTCTTTGTGGGACTCTCCCTCTCTGACTGCCTAGGTAATTCTCAGGTGGATAGCTTTTTGACTAAGAGGTATCATCTGCCTAGGTAATTTGTGGGACTCTCCTTCTTATTTATAGCTTTTGTAGTGTAGAATTTTCCTATTTTATAGTGTAATTGATTTTCCGCTTTCCAGTGTAACTTTTATTTAGTTTGATTATATAAACAATTGGAATATTGAATGCATGTTCTCTTTCTCTCTCTCGCTCTCTCTTTCTCTCTCTCTCTCTCTCTCTCTCTCTTTTAGTCTGATAGCTCCATTGTAATTATATCGCCTTGCTTATAAAAAATATCCTAAAAAAAATATAATTGCGAATATAGATCAACGTAGCCTCCCTGTGTTCGACCCGGAACTCCTTTCGGTATAAATTTTATTTGTTGAACACGAATTCTTCGCTTTCGAACTACAACGGTAGGTTTTCCAAAATCAAATACGTAAGCGTAGCGATTCGCAAAAACACGTTCAACATCCACTAAGCAACCGTTGAGGAGGATATCTCTCTCTCCATTCTTTTTAATGCTTTCTAGTGTAATCATTTTTTACTTTCTAGTCATAATGAGTAGTGTAACGAACAACCTTTTCGATAATGAAATCCGTGTTCATTCTACATCTCTTTTTATTTTTGTTTGTAATATTCTCTCTCTCTCTCTTTCTCTTATTTATTGTAAATAGATAGATAGTTTCTAATAAATTATTATGCTCTCCTAAAAAAAAAAATCAATTATTCTGCTTCGTGACAAATAAAATAAGCGCATATTTGTAATCAAACGTCCACCTCCCTGAGTTCGATCCGGGATTTCTATTCCGGTATAAATTTTATTTGTTGAACATGAGTTCTTTGCTTTCAAACTACAACGACAGGTTTTTCAAAATCAAATATGATAGCGTAGTAACCTGTAGGCTCAACATTTTGGTGCCGTTGCCGGGGAGGCGACGCTCTTTGATTTTTTTTTGCATTTTCCAACTTACGAATCATTTACCTCACTTCTCTCCTTTCTTATTGTGGTTGTAGGTACTCTTTTGAGACGAGCAAATGTGGTAGATTGGAGCAAAGTGCTGTTGAAGGTTCTGTAAGTTATCCCCCACCTCCCATCCATTAGTTTTCATTTCACCACATAATAACACAAACATCAATCAACCTAGGTGTTCTTATAAACTCTAAGGTTAGTTTTGTCTATTTGTTTGAAACCTACACCTACCTCAACCTCCATATTTAAATAGAAAAATTAAAAAAAAATCTCACAGAGGTACACAACCTCATCTAATTTTCAAACTTAACCAGTAAACCAATCTTTGGAGCCGGTACACACATCTAAACACATAATTGGGCAGAAATCAGATTAGGTAATTACTTATGTGCCTAATTAAGTGGTGTAACAGGTCGATTGTTTGAGTTGATTGGATCGTACCACTTCAATTAAAATCAACTCATCAAGTAGCTGCCACATAGGTTCAACTCTTAGGGATTTACCAGGCACTCCACATTCTTTTAAGTTTCAAAGGAAAACATCTTCACCTGTGCTTTCAAAACTTGATGTGCCAACAAAACTTGTTTGAAAATACCTAAAGTTGAATCCTAAAAGCTACTAAGCAAGATTTGAACCCTAAAATTCATCGCATCAAAAATAATCTTACTTGAAAACCACTGGTTGTGCATGCACACACACATCAATCAATCATTAAGGGCACAACCCAGATAAAGGACCCATCACATTCCAAAGCACATTCAAACCTAGCCCTAAATAAAACAGAATAGACGTTGGCCTTAAGGATTCGACTCGCTCTTCGGAGCCCAGAATGAGATTATTTTCGATCAGTCTGTTTCTACTATTTAATCTGAATTCTAGCTAAGGGAGCAGAATAAAGCGATCGCAGCTGGGGGATACACTAGGAACTGGAGGCGCAAGCCGAAGGAAGAACCTTCTCCCCAGTCCCTCCTTCTAACTGGTTGGATTGAATAGACAGAAGTAGATCAAATTGTTTCTTTATCTCAAGACGGGTTCTGGGAATCTGTAGGTCTTTAGGCTAGCCCACTTAAGGACAGGTTTGATTTTGTGTATTGCAGAGCGCCTTTCTTCCTCCCATCTATCATAAATTCTTCCACATTTTATACGCATTCCTGCTCTTTCCCTCCTGTTATGAGTTATCCACAACATGACAATTATGCCAACTCGTACTGTAATCAACCATCAGTTAGTCGGGATAACTTAGATTGGGGATATAGTTCCGGACCTCTGTGTTTAGGGTCTAACCCTAAACACTATGATTGTGATTTCTATCCTTCTCAGAGCCACATCGATTATAGATCGTCACCCTTTCATGGACAACCTAATACGATCTACAATCAAGGAGGATACACTGATCCTTACCCATCCTTTGATTACATTGCCTTTAGGTCATCACCACCTTTTGAACAATCCGAAATGACTTATTATCAGGAAGGGTATAACGAATCACAATTCATTAACTTCTCTGCCCTGACCCCAAACCCACCCAACCCTGAACCAAGTCATTTGGTTTAGGTTAACTAGGTTCAAAATAAGGTTTTGGCTAATTTGAGGAATACCATACAATCTTTAGAAGTTCAGCCAATACCTTCCATTGAAAGATTGGAGCTCCTGATTGAAATGATTGATGATTTAAACAAATATTTATTGGATTGGCTCCAGGATGTTAAGGATAAAAACCCTGGTGAGTTTCTACTTAGGAAGTTAGTGAAATTGAGGATGAGATTTGTGGTTGCTTTAGTTCAATCGTGGGACAATTCTCATGATGAATCCCCTTCAAGAGAGCCAAGGTCAGAGCCCGCTCAGGCACCTGTTTGGGGGGACATGTGTTACAAGGCTGACCAGATTGAATTAGAGCAACCAATTAAGGATGATCTGATTTCTTCACCTGAAAGCCCTGAGCTGAGGTACGAGGAAACGTATGTCTCCATGGACCAGAAAATGATAGATGATTTTGGGACATACATTAATATGGATTTTGATTTCTTTGATTCTGATGGTGAAGATTCAATTTGCGAAGTCTCACGTAAGTTTACAGAACACGATTTCTGTGAGATGATTGGGCTTGAGGAATTTGATAGATCATTTGAAAGCCCAATAATTGAGGAAACTGATCTTATTGGAGCTCACATTATGGATCCAGAATCACATTTTCTGGAGGATTTAATCCAATGTCCTAATTATCAGTTACACCACATTGAGCTTATTGACGATTATGTTTTTAAGATTATTAAACCCAAGTCAATTCTGATTCAGCCACATCTTTTAGACTTGAAAATTTCAGACGGGGTATTAATATGCAGGAGGTCCCGGAATTTGACATTTTGAATGAGGATAGGAGCTGGGAAATTTTGATTTGGGAAGCAAACTTCGGAGGAAATAGAAGACTGAGTCTAAGGTTCCAATTCATCTGAAACCATCAAACCAGGACCCTTAAGATATTTATTCTGAGGATGTCCAACCCAAGCACACATTCATTGATTATCATTTGGAGCTTGATTTCTCTATAACGCGACATTTTGGTCTTGGGTTACATCCTCATAAATTGCAGGCTTGGCCCCGCTTGCATACTGATTTTAGGTTTTAGGTAATTTTTATCCAGAACCTTAGATATTCTCGATTATGGGTATGGGTCCGCACCACAATCTGGTCCATATTTGTGGACATCTGCAGGTAGGTCAGAGGTCTCATCTTGTTATTCTGATTCTGACTTACACCTGTGAATTCTTTATTTCTCTTCTTTGTATAGTGTCCCTAGCTGAAGGCACTAAATTCAACACATATAAAGTTTTTCTTTATCTTGTAGCGGACCCATCATTCACGCAATTTAGGTACTTTCTCCTCTATTCCACTCTGTTTTATGTCGTTTTAATACAATGAGGAAATTGCATTAGATAGGCATGGGGTGTAGATATTCATCTGTGAATTAATTTGTTAGCTCCATAGATTTGTTTTATTTTCTTTTATTTATATATAAAAAATTATAGAATTAGGAAAGAGAACTTGGGCATAAGAAAATTTTCAATCTTAGAAAATATTACATTAAGATTTGAACATGAAGTCCCTTCAGGTCTTCAGACTTAATCAGCCTGTGTATCCACTAAAATGTGGATTTGCTTTTCGAGTCCTCGCCAACCTAAATTCTATTTTAATTTGAGTAAATAAGTTTGGGTGATAAGTACACGACTTATAAACCCGCCCTCTGATTTGAGGGAACTTTGAGTCTTAAGCATCTACACACTTGCTTTTCACTAACTTGTTGTTCGGTGGTTTTAACAGAAATTGGGTAGCTAATGACCTTCTAAGGTGATATGGCTAGCAAGTTATCATGGGTAACAGCCCATAGGTAGGTTGTCCAGAGCCCAGTCACTAGACCATTCTCTTCTTGCTGCCTTTAGGTAAATCTTAGACCAGGGAAGCCACCAACTTAAAAAAAAAAAAAAGAAAGTCAAAAAGAAAAGAAAAAGAAAAGGAGAAAAGAAAAGAAACAAAAGAAATAAGGCACACTTCGCCGCACGAGTATGCCTGGCAAATTGTCGGTAGTAACAATTCATCGATCGATTGTCCAAAACCCAGCTCAAGAAATGCACTTAAAATTCCCAAAACACTTAGGAAGAAGCGGAGAAGTAGAATAAACCGAGGAGATATACATTGGATTTACCCTTGTGTTGACCCCAGAAAAATAAAAGTAGGGAGAAAGCTACCGGTTGTAAAGATATACCTTTAGGTAGAACTCTCTTTTTAAGGTCACCTAGAGGCGTAGAAACCCGAAGTTCGTTCTAATTGCCGATTAATGAGTCTATCACATTCACAATAAGATGTTTAGAACTTAGGATTTTCATCAAATCTTGGGTGAGCTTAATGGTCGTAGAAAGCCACTCTTAAACCCTAAAACTCGAAAAGCCAAAAAAAAAAATAGAAAAGAAGAAAAAGAGGAAACGAAAATTTTCTTTGAATAAGGCGAGGGCTTGAGGTGATATGCATTTTGGCAGATACCCGGGCGCTGTTGTGTCTTTGAAAGTTTAGATTCTAAGTAAACATTTTCTTAATGATTGAAAATAACTTATGCCCAAATAATCCAACCTAATACTTTTATAGATAGCATATAGTTTTTGCTAGGGACTAGCAAAAGATAGGCATGAGGGTGTGATGTAAACATGTTTATATTACATAAAATGTCTATTTATGCATGTTCTAGAATTGCATTACATACAATAAATATTGCATAGCATGCATCATCTTGCATTTAGATTAGTTCGAATAAAATGAAGGTTAATTGTCTCCTTTTATGTTCAGGGATAGGGAAAATTATTATTCGGGCCTCGGATCGAAGATCCAATCGTACAGATTTGATCAGGGCGACGATTGGAGTTCAACTACTCCAAGATCACCCTAATTAGACATCTGTAACATCAGATAGAGATCAAAGAACCCTAGAAGATCAAGGGCCAAGATGGTGTGAATTTGCACTTCAGAGGACAAATTCGACCGCATGGATGGATTCGGATCAACGATCGTAGCCTAACGGTGAGGAAATCGACTCAATCCGACAACCGTGGCACCATCTACATCATCCAGAAGATGGACGGCCAAGATGGCCCCACGTGGTGCCATCTCAGCTACCCAACCGGCCGTTGTACCTGCCGCTCCTTCTCTTCTTCAATCTGATTGTCGCTTCTCCACCGTTGGATGATCATCCAACGGCTGTGGACTCGCGCACACAAATCACAAGTGCGACACAAACGTGCTTGTATCACGTTGGTGAAACGCACTCGCGAGAAGGTGAGGCGCGCGTTCGAGCCTTGAGGAGTGGCAACTGAGGTGCAGGCGAGCGGGCGTAACGACCGCTTGATCATGATCGAGCAGCTGCGAGCACCCGATAGTGCCCACGCGATATTGCACGCTTGTCTGAATGTGGGATTTCACGCAGGCGTTGCGACTTGACGAGGCACGACGAGGATGCATCTCAGCTGTTCGATCTCACGATTGAACGGTCGAGATTTCAAGTTCGTGGGAAAGCATTGCACGTTGAGGAGATGAGTGGGTGTGTGGGCCACCCCCACTACGCCCACGTTCGAACCTTTAGCAATGGATTTATCCGTCACTAAAGGTCCTGAATTAATGATTTTCAATTTAAAAAGAAGAATTTGCCCTTACTCCTTGCAACTATAAAAGGAGACCCCCTCCATATGAAATTCTCATCCCTTCCTTCTCTTCTCTCCCCCTCAAAGTTCAAGAGAAGCTTATCCCACACCCTGGATGCTCCTCGGAAGGTGATGTAAACATGTTTATATTACATAAAATGTTCATTTATGCATGTTCTAGAATTGCATTACATACTATAAATATTGCATAGCATGCATCATCTTGCATTTAGATTAGTTTGAATAAAATGGAGGTTAATTGTCTCCTTTTATGTTCAGGGATAGGGAAAATTTTTTTCGGGGCCTTGGATTGAAGATCCAATCATAGAGATTTGAGCAGGGCGACAATTGGAGTTCAACGACTCTCAGATCGCCTTAATAAGACATCTGTAGCATCAGATAGAGATCAAGGAACCCTAGAAGATCAAGGGCCAAGATGGTGTGAATCCACACTTCAGACGACAAATCTGACCACACGGATGGATTCGGATCGACGATCGCAGCCAACAGCGTGAAAATCGACTCAATCCGACAACCGTGGCACCATCGTCATCATCCAGAAGATGGACGGCTAAGATGGTGCCATGTGGCACCATCTCAGTCGTCCAATTGGCTGCTGCACCTGCTACACCTTCTCTTCTTCAATCTAATCATCACTTTTCTACCATTGGATGATCATCCAACGGCTGTGGGGCATGCACACACAAATCATAGGTGTGACACAAATGCCTGATAGCTCTTTGGTCGAACGCGCTTGCGTGAAGGTGAGGCGCGCGTTCGAGTCATGAGAGGATGCTGAGGTGCGGCAAGCAGGCACGATTAAGCGCTCGATCACGATCGAGAAGCTACACGCGCTCGATAGCGCTTACTCTCCATTAGACGCCTGTGCGTAACGCGGAATCGCACGTGTAGGCACATGATGAGGAGGCGTGGCGAGGATCTCTCTCAGTCGTTTGATCTCACGATCGAACGACCGAGATTTCAAGATCGTGGGTGAGCGTTGCACCTTGAGGAGATGAGCGGGAGCACGTGCGCCACCTCTAAGCCTGCGTTTGGACCTTTAGCAACCGATTTATCCCTCACTAAAGGTCCTGAATTAATGTTTTTCAAATTAAAAAGATCAAATTGCCCTCACTCCTTGCAACTATAAAAGGAGACCCCCTCCATGCAAAATTTTCATCCCTTCCTTGTCTTCTCTCCCTCTCCAAAGCTCAAAAGAAGCTTGTCCCACACCCGGGATGCTTCTCAAGAGATAAAGTCAAATTTTCGCCCCCATTTTGGAAGCGGGTCCCACGTCGACGACGACGCGTTGCCCCATTCCCGTTCCTCCCACTTTTTCCTCCTTCTTCCTGCTCCATTCCCCGTCTTCCAGGTGTCATCCCATCCAGCTCATCCTCCAAGCAACTGTCGAGGAGGATATATATCTCTCTCTCCATTCATTTTAATGCTTTCTAGAGTAGATTTACTGCTTTCTAGTGTAACCATTTTCTGCTTTCTAGTTGTAATGAGTAGTGTAACGAACAACCTCTTCAATATTGAAATCCATGTTCATTCAACATCTCCTTTTGTTTTTGTTTGTAATATTCTCTCTCTCTATTTCTTCTATTTATTGTAAACAGATAGATAATTTCTAATCAATTATTTTGCTTCGTGATAAATAAAACAAGTGCGTATTTTTAATCAAATGTTTGCCTCTCTGAGTTCAACCCAGGATTTCTATTTCGGTATAAATTTTATTTGTTGAACACGAGTTCTTCGCTTTCAAACTACAACGATAGGTTTTTCAAAACCAAATACGATAGCGTAGTAACCCGCAGCCTCAACAGCAACCAAGGTGGCGCCACCTTGGTTGCTGTTGAGCGCCACCTTTGGAAGGTCCTAGAATACTCTAGGTTGTATGGGAATACGTGAATGGGTGTGTGTGTGTGTGGTCGTGCCCTAAGTGGTTAGGTGGGTTAGGATAGGTTCTAATGGGTTTAGGTCTAAGTTAGGTCTCAAATTAGAGTTGCAAACCCTAATTCACTAAGGCAAAGTGCAATTAAACTTAATACAAGTTTAATTGGGTGTGTGAAAACCTAATTGAGAGTAAAATAACTCAATTAAGTTAGGTCTAGGTCAATTGGACTATCACTGAGTCCAATTGGACAGTGTGTGCTGAGATCAGGGCTCAATTGACTCAATGAGTCCAATTGAACAGGCTAATGCAATTGACTAAGATCCAAGTCAATTAGGTTTAATGAGGACCTAATTAGGTCCTTAGGGAGGTCTAGAGGTGATGTACTAGAGTTAGGGCACCTTAATTTAGGTTCCGATGGGGTTGGAATTGGGTTTAGGGACCTAGGATGCGGTGACCTAATCTAAGGATGGCTAAGGCTTAGGGAAGCTTCTAGGCTGTCTTAGGGCTAGGATGGACCTAAGTTCTTCACAATTTATTGCTTTATTCCTACTTAATAGAATAGTATACCTTAACTCCCCTACATTATTATCTATTGCATTTAGTCTAGGTCTTCCGCTCTAGCTCTACTGCAACACCATTTATTCTTTATTCTTCAGATTTAGCTTTTGATCAGCTTATTACCTGCAATTGACATAATGCACCTAATTAGTACATTATAGCATTATTTTATGCATAGCTAAAAGAAAGCAGTAAAGGTGCTAGTAATGCTTATGCATGCATGAATTATCCTAACTTATGCTAAGTCCTAGGATAATTTAGGTTAATTAAGACCTATGATTGCTGGGAAATCATGCCCCCATGCCTAAATCTTGCTAGTCCCTAGCAAATGCAAGACTAAATTATTCACATAAGGGTCCCTAAGGGATTGATTATTTTATCAAGTGTATGCGTAGAGATTTTTCTCCTTTTTGTTTTCATCCTATGTTCTAAAAATTCAAACAATCGTGAAAGTGTAGCCATGTAGCTTTTGCAACGGATTCAAGTGAAAAACTAATTTACCTTTAAAGCCTGTACTTGACCGCTAGTAAAAATTCTAGCGGGATAGGCAGACTTCTTCCCTCGGGGTATTCAAGATATTCTATGAATTCTACCTGGATTTAAGCTTAGGTAGAGAATCTTAGAGGGAAAAGATTATATATTTGGTGGCTCACTCTCGACTGGTGCTACATAGAGATTAGTACTGTAGAATCTAGATTCCCAAATTATTAAATAACTCAACTCAAAGAAAGGCAAGAAAAACTATGTTCTCTTTTGGTTCCTTTATATTCATTCTCTCTTTTTCTTTTTCTTTTCTTTTCTTTCTTTTTCTTAGAGCTCACAATCTCACCAGATTCACACATATGACTTGTATTTGGTGGTCTCACTTGGCATTAACACTTTAATTAAGTTCCCATAACTCTAACACTAAGTCAGAATTCCTCAGCCAGTATTTGGGCGGTCAGAAACACAAGAAAGGTGGGTTAAGGTCATATTTGGTGGATCTTAAATTTATTTGGTAGTATTGCCTCAATGCAACTGAAATAAACACTAAATATTCACTCTCACTTTTTTCTTTTGCCTTTTCTAATTTTTCTCTTTTTCAATTTTTATTTTTTTTCATCATTTTTTTCTTTCTTCTTTTTTTTTCATTTTTTTTCTATGTTTCTTTTTTTCAACACAACACAACTAGCACACATCCATGAACTTTATTAAAGAGGCATTATTAGGGATTGGTGGTACTCAAGAGACATTGGGTGGCTTATTTGGTGGGAGTGTCTTTTCACAGCACTGGGAGAGATAGGTAGAATGATGTATTTCTAACCTTGACATCAATACCCTCCTTCAGCCGAGGATTCCGTAAAGAATGGTCGTAACCATCCACCTTAGCCCTAGTTTTATGAAAACTTGTTCTCCGCATATTTTCCTTATTTGGTGGCTCTCAAAATTCACACAAAATGTATACGCAGCAATCGAGAGTGAAGACTATGCCTTATCTCTGAGTATCATCACCTAATTATCTAAGATTCTGGATTCCTTGCACTAATCTTAGAGTACCAGTACACTCTATTCTCATCTCACACTATTTGGTAGACTTTTGGAAGAAAATCTGCCTGACTCCCAAAACACTGTCCAAGGGTTCAGGAGAAGAAGCATTGCTTCTTCTTGACAGACTAAAGACGTTTATCAACCTTTACCGTGAATCCATTGCAAATTCTACGTGTGTGAAATTGTACTGGATTCCAAATTGCAGGAATCAACTAAAGGATAAAATCCCTAATGCATTCTCTTAATAAGATAATCTTATTCATGGATGCACTATGTATATATGCTATAAACAAGTAACCTCCTATATTCGTATTTCATGAAATTTCCCTTTTGGGTTACATTCAGCTTGACCCTAAATTTAGAACAAAAGGGTGAGCGGGTGAGTCGGAAGTGGTTGTTGCGGATGATTTTTAGCTGCAATGCGAGCATTGGAGGTGGAGCCGGTTGTTCTTTTATTTAGGGTCCTCAAGTACGTTTGACATGCAGCTCTGAGGTTTTCCTAAATGTTGGCACAAAAATTTTTAGTTTTATCTTATCTACCCCCCCATGCCTAAGTTTTTACATGTCCTCATGTATGAATATAAAAGAAAATAAATATAGCAGGGAGTAAATGGGTAGAAATCACCTGGAATTGCTCTTGAAGTTTAACATTTAGCACCGGCCAACCTGATAGTATGCAATATGCAAGAGAAATATGCTTAAAAGAGAAATATGCTATGTATAAAGCGAGTATGTATAGGGTGATGGTAGAATGTGAGGTAGATGCTAAGTTTAACGCCTCCAGCTGGGAGAGAACTTACTCAGATAGCCTTGATAAGAGGAATGAGTTCGTTAGCTGGAGGAGGTTCCTGGGCCGTGAATGGCTTGAGGAGCTGGCCATTTACCATAGATACATGCCTAGAATTTGGGTCCCTGATTTGGGCTGCCTCATTAGGATATGGATGAATCACAACATATAGGCCAGTCCACTTGGACTTGAGCTTCCCTGAAAAAAGTTTCAGTTGCAAATCAAACAACCAGACTTGCTGGTTGGGCATAAATGCCTTCCTCCGGATGTGGTAGTCATGAAAGGCCTTGGTCTTGTCCTTGTATATCAATGCATTCTCATAGGCTTCCCATCGGATCTCTTCTAATTTGCTGAGCTGGAGTTTCCATTCTTTACCTCCTACATCGAGGTCAAGGTTACATTTTCACACCGCCCAAAAGGTGTGGTATTCCAGCTCTACAGGAAGGTGACAAGCCTTGCTATATACCATACGATATGGTGACATTCCGAGTGGGACCTTGTACGTGGTCCGATATGCCCAAAGTGCATCAACTAATTTATCAGACCAGTCCTTCCTGTCTGGTCTAACTGTCTTCTGAAGAATCAGCTTGATTTGACGGTTAGACACTTCAGCCTGCCCATTTGTCTGCAGGTGATACAGGGTGGCTATGATGTACCCTGTATTTCTTTAAAAATGAATTGAAGTGGGCGTGGATGAAGTGGCTTTCCCTGTGGCTAATCGGAGCGTGGGGTATTCCGAATCTCACAAAGATGTATTCCCGTATGAAAGAAATGACGGTCTTATGATCAGCCCATCTCGCCAGAATGGCCTCAACCCACTTCGATACATAATCAACAGCTAGTAATATGTACTCGAATCCATGCGAGTTAGGAAAAGGGCCCATAAAATTGATGCCCTAGACGTTGAACACTTCTACAACCATGATGGGCTGGAGTGACATCATGTCTCTCCTGGTCATAGAACCGACCGACTGGCATTGTTTACAACGCTGGGCATATTCGTGTGTATCTCTGAAAATAGTTGGCTAGAAAAATCCCAACTGCAAAATTTTTGCAGCGGTTTTCCGTCCCGAGAAATGACCACCATAAGCATCGTTGTGGAAAAAAGATAACACACTGGGGATCTTAGAATTTGGGATGCATCTTTGAATAATCTGATCCGCTCCAATGTGGAAGAGCAGTGGGTCATCCCAGAGGTAGAGTTTGGCCTCCGCAGTAAATTTGAGTTTCTAGTTCTTGGATAGGTTCGCGGGAATCTTGCCTGTGGCAAGATAGTTTGCGATATCCACGTACCAGGGGAAGTCAATAGAGTGAACTGCCAAAAGGGATTCATCCGAAAATTGGCTGTGGATAAGCAGGGAATAAGGAATGTGGGCTGGGTCCAGTCTGGATATGTGATTAGCCACAACATTCTACTTTCCGGCTTTGTCGTGCATTTCAATGTCAAATTCTTGCAATAGAAGGATCCATCTGATGAGCCGAGGCTTGGCATCCATCTTTGCCAACAAATGCTAGAGGGTGGAGTGGTCAGTGAAGATGATAACTTTGGACCCTAATAGATAAGATCTAAATTTCTCCAACCCGAATACTACTGCTAGCAATTCTTTTTCAATGACAGTATAATTGCGCTGAGCCTCATTCAGCATCTTGCTAGCATAGTATATGAAAAAAGGTTATTTCTCCCGACGATGGCCTAAAACAGCACCGACAGAGAAATCAGAAACGTCGCACACCATCTCGAAATCAAGCAACCAGTCAGGTGGTTGGAGAATCGGGGAATCAGAGACAGCGCTTCGTAAATTCTCGAAGGCACTGAGGACAAGGTGTCGAATTCGAATGGGGCATCAGCAACAAGGAGATTCGTCAAAGGTCGTGCAATTTTCGAGAAAGCATGTATAAATCTCTGATAGAAGCCAACGTGACCCAAGAATGATCTGATCTGCTTGACTGAGCTAGGTGGCAGTAAGTGGGAAATAATCTCAGATTTAGCTCGACCAACCTCGAGTCCATTTTTAGAGATCCTGTGTCCTAGTACTATGCCATCCCTCACCATGAAATGGCTTTTCTCCTAGGATAGTACTAGGTTTACCTCAATACACTGTTTCAGGATTTTGGTGAGGTTATCAAGACAAGATACGAAATCATCTCAAAAAATGGAGAAGTCATCCATGAACACCTCCACATAGTCCCCAATCATGTTAGAGAAGATGGCCATCATACAACGCTGAAATGTTGCTGGTGCGTTGCAGAGGCCAATGGGCATCCGCTTGAAAGCGAATGTTCCAAAGGGCATGTGAATGTGGTCTTGTCTTGATCTTTCAGGCTAATCGCTACTTGATTATACCCGGAGTATCCATCTAGAAAGCAAATGAAATTGCATTTGGCTAACAGTTCCAAGATCTGATCAATGAAAGGCAAAGGAAAGTGATCCTTCTGGGTAGTCATGTTCAGTTTCCTATAGTCGATGCAGACCCGCCATGATATCGCAATGCAGGTCGGGATGGATTTGCCTTGATCATTTTTCACTACGGTGAGTCTTGCTTTCTTGGGCACTATCTGGATCGGACTCACCCATTGGCTGTCAGAGATTGGGTATATAATACCTGCATCCAGCCATTTGATGATCTCCTTCTTAACAACCTCTAGCATATTCGGGTTTAGCCATCTTTGAGGTTGTCTTGAAGGTTTCAACCCCTCATCCGTGTAAATGTGATGGGTGCAATATGAGGGTTGAATACCGTGAAGATCAACAATGCTCCACCCTATAGCAGCCCTATGGTCTTGTAAAACCGAAATCAGTTGATGCTTCTGTTCTTGGGTTAAGTGAGCACTAATAATGACCGGGTATGTCTCACTTTCACCCAAGAACACATACTTAAGTGAGTCAGGTAAGGGCTTCAATTCAATCACGGCTGGGTCAGAGTCAGAAATGGGAATAGGAGGAGCAGACTCGAAGATGGGAATCTGATGATTCGGATGCGTGTGAATTCCTATTGATTCACTACCTGTGAGATAATTGGTTATGACTGTGTTAACGGGAAACCCATTAGCTGTGGTCACGTCTTCTTGTAATAACAAGGGCAATCCAGTAGTGTACGGATCAGGATAGCTAGATTCAGGGTTGCTGTGGTAAGAAACACACCCTAAAAAATTGGATCCATGGGGAGATATGTGCAGTGTAGTGGTCTCAGTCCCGTGTGGATCAAGGTCCAAGAACCCTGATAGTGCAGACGAATGAGACATTGGGTCGTCACAAAGGAGCCCAATGTTACCACAGTATGCCGAATCTTCGTCTTCACCATCCTCTATGCGATCACAGTCAAAATTCCTTGATGCCCTGAATATGTCAAGTCGAAGTCGCTCATTACCTAGGGTTATCTCCATACACCCAGATGCACAATCAATGTTTGCTCGGGCTGTCGCTAAAAATGGGCGACCCAAAATGATTGGTGCATCTCGGAGATTAGGAGAAACTTCCATATCGAGAATGAAAAAGTCTGCGAGAAAGCAGAATCCGCGGACTTTTATGATCACGTTCTTAACCACCTCCCTCGATGTTTTTACTGTTCTATTAGCCACTTGAATCATGACTGAGGTTGGCTTTAACATCCCAAATTGAAATCGATCAAATACGGCAGTGGGAGTCAGGTTGATGGACGGACGCAGATTTAGAAGGGCTCGATCAAATGGAGAATCCTGCAAGAAGCAGGATATGAGTGGGGTACCAGGTGATAAACGTTAGTTTATTATCATTCTTTTGCATTAAAACAATCCTAGCACTTAGGGTTTTGCTTCGCAAATGGGTTTTTGGGTTGCATTTAGTCATAAATTAGGTTAGGCATGCATTGCATTTTTTATTTTCTTTTTCATGTGTTTTTGTGAGTGTTAAGGATGAACAAGATTAACAGATCCCTAGAACCCCAGCACTCAGGAAGGCAACAAGTGAAGGAGAAGCTAAAACTAGCTGGAACTCACTTGATCCAGCTCACCATGGCTGGAATCCAGCTTACTTGGACTAGGGTTAGCTCATCCTAGCTCCATTCAGCTCATCTCAGCTGAATGGCAGCTCAAGAGAGCTCATTTCAGCTCACCTAGCTCAGGTCAGCCCAGATCCAGCTCAACTTAGCTGAGTCTAGCTCATCTCAGCTCCCATTAGTCCACAGGCAGCTCTAGCTAGCTCAGATGAGTTGACTAGAGTTTACCCCAACTCAGGTCCAGCTACATCCAGCTCCACTTAACTCCAGCCAGCTGAATATGACTTCATTCCAGCTCAGGAAGCTCAAGTCCAGCTCTTGGGGACTCAGCTTAACTCAACTCAGTTGAGCTAAGCTACTTTAGCTGCCTCAACCAGCTTGATCCTCCCCGGGAGCACCAGACCCAGCTCACCTCAACTCATTATGGTAGAAGCTAGCTCAGTTTAGCTTGGCTTAGTAGCTAACAAAGAACTAGCAAGCTAAGCCAGTTGGAGTAGCTCCGTGCTACCCTTTTCAGTAGCTGCCAACTCCAGTTCAAGCTCCAGACTTCTCCTCCTCAGCTCCTCTCATCAAACCCTAGCTCCAATACCTCCTCCTCTACTCCATTGCTAGCTAAGTTAGCTTAGTTTAGCTTAGCATAGCTAGCAACCAGCTCCTTGGCCATCCACCACCTCCAACTCAACCCTAGCTAGCTCCACCAACTTAAGCCCTACCTAAGCTCACCTAAGCTAGCTATCCTACTCCAAGTTGGCACCACCAGCTAGCCACCTCTTCACCCCATCATCACCACCAAAAGGCACCAATTTTGGTGCTAAAACCTAACCCTAACTACCCCCCTTTTTGGCACCAACATCCACCCCCATATCCACCATACACCTAACCATACAACCACATCTAGCCATCCACCTAACGCCCCCTTCTAGAAGCCAAAAGTGGTGCCAACTCTAGGTGCCTTTTGGCCACCATAACCACCCCCTTAACACCCTTTAAGGTGGTTCCAAATAGCCCCCTCCCTTGGATCATGATAACCACCCATAACCACCCTATAAGTCCATCCTAGCCCTACATGTGTCCACGCCAACCCCTCCCCTCCTAAAGCCTATAAAAAGACCAACACCCACCACCTTACAACCCATCCTTGGCTAGCAAAATACCTCTCATATTCTACCTATAGCTCACGCCCAAGAGAGAAGAAGAAGAAGAAGAAGAAGATTAAGGGGATACTCTATCCCCTTGGTGCCTTCCCCTCTTCCCTTCTCTCTTGTGCCCACTCTAGCCAAAGGAGAAGCCAAGCAAAGGAGACCTTTGGAGGAGGTCTTGAAGGTGGTCCATGCCACCTTGGAGGAGAGCTTAGAGGTGGTCCACATCACCTTGGAGGAAAGCCTTGGCACGCCCCCCTACTTCAGGATTTGCCAAGGAAACTACACCTTGAAGAATTTTGCAAGGAGAAGGAGAAGCTCTTTTTGATTGCGGGAGCAGCCACAATTGGAGCAAGAGCCTCGCCATCTTCACCATCATTTCAAAGGATTTTTGTGTTTTCATTACATGCATTTTCAATTCTAGTAGTTTAAGCATTCTTCTACTAGATTCTTGTTAAACAATTCCTCAATTTTATACAAGTTGCCTTCATTAGATTTGCTTGTCTTGATTGCAATTTAAATTTTCCTTTTGTGCACTCACTTCCCTCACTCTCTAATTACCCTAGGCCTTCACATGGCTAGGGTGAGCTTAGAAGGAAGGTAGCTCTTGTCACCTAGGGTTACTATTAGGAGTAGTTTTCATTAATTCAAAATCATTGTTATTTCAATTATAAAATAGAAAAAAAAAGATATGTTAAAAAACCAAAAGGAAAGTTGAGATTTATTTTTTAAGCAAGATATTTGATTTGCAAGCATTTTGCCTCCTTGGACGTCCCTAGATCTCCCCTATCTAGGTTATAAATTTTAAAAGCGTATGTGATTTCGCCTGTTACAACGACTTAAAAATCCGCCTTTATAAATCACGCCAAATTTCGCATCACTTTTTGGTGCCATTGCCGGCGTGGCACAGCTTTACATTTTAATTGATTCTCTTGCTTGAAGTGGATCTCATTCCCTTGTCTCTCTTTTCTCTCATGTGTGCAGGAACTACAGGAAGAAAGTGGGAATTTGGAAGCGAGAGCTCAAAGTTCCTTTTCTTCCCACGATTTTAGGTTGGTCCCCCATTTCTTGTCACATTTATGCTAAAAGACTACCAAAAAAATATTAAACTTGCTTTCAGGATCCTAAACATCTTAATTAAGTGGAGTGGTGCCTATAAAAATCCATTGTTTTCCTGTATGCTTCATTAAACACCACTCCAATCCTAGTGTTGGTGTTCTATTTTTCAGGTCTAGATTTCTATTCATACTTCAAAATTCAATTCCTAACACCAAAAGTCTTTTAAAATCATGAAATTTCACATAGTGATTTCATATTAAGTCATGAACGTCTGTTCCAAATTTTAGATCAGTTGGCTTTGTATTTAATTTTTAAAAATTCGTAGACTACCAAGGGGTCACACCCTTTGATCTTCCTGTTTTGCTACTGTCCGTGAATTTTTAAAATTTTTATACTTATTTAACTTTTGTGAAATTTATCTTTTTCGAATCCTTGCAAAATTCTACATCTCACATAAAATCGCCAAAATTTTCTGAGGCCAGTGGTGGTACAGAAAAGGTTAAAATACCCACGGATATCATTTCTGGACTTTGACATTAGCACAAATAAAAATTCAAAACAAATAGCAAACAAACTTCTAAAATCTTGAAAAAATCTTTTCTTGAATCCTTGTTTGATTTTACATTAAGTAGTGGTATTGTTTACATTGTTTGGACCACTGCTTAATCAGGAAGCCTAAAAAAGATTCATTGATAGTTAAATTTCTATATTAGGGTTCAAATCCAATTTGGGTTTCTTTCTTTCTTTTTGGTCCCATAACATAAAGGAAACACATCATCACCAATATAACTTGTTTTCCTTTGATTGTTTTAGTTTCAAACTTGTTTGAACATTTAAAAAGAGAAACCCTAAAACATATTAAATTAAATTGAATCCTAAAAGATAGAAATACAAAAATTATGTGACAACTTGTTTGAAATTGGAACCACTTTCCAATTCCTGCGCACACACAAAAAATTGAAATAATAGAGCAACAACCCAATCAACGCCCTCTACATTTCGTGTGCACACTAATATCTTAGACCTAATTAAAATTTGTAGCAATTTGACCCCTAAGGTTTTCATCAACTTAGGCTTACTATATAGGTTTTAAGTTTTCTATAGTTAATACCAATTCTGTCATCTATATCTGGTGTTTAGGCTGAGGGGCCATGTCAAACGACCAGGCACGGGTTTGTACAAGCACTTGGGGATTTTCCTAGGAAATTCTTGGGCCCAAACCTCCCTTTAAGCAACTTAGCAGGATTTGTTGATAGAACAAGTATTCACTGTTGATTACTTATTTTTTAAGTAGACCAAGCCTTAGGTTAATTTTTTTTTAGGGAGTCACACTTAAGTTAGGTCTACAATTTGTTGCTTGAATTACACACTTTCTCTCATCTCTTTCTCTTTTCCTCCCCTCCAATTCTTCCAAAACAGTGCATGCATGGGCGAAGGTCCCAAAAATCACATCTTGAGGGACAATCTGATTTTGCCCCCCGCACCAGAAAATCTTTGTTTTCTTCTCCTTCCTCTTTCAAAAAAATGGAAAACCCAAGAAACTGACAAAAAAATTCTGCTTCCACTTCTAACTCGTCAGCCGACCCACAAGCTGACTTCCCCCTCCCTCACCTCCCTCATCTGGAGCAACCAGAAATTCCTACAGGGCCAGGTGGCCCTCCAATCCTAACTCAAAATTCAAATCCCTTTGCCTTGATGGTCGACCATTTGGTTCGGCTACAACAAAATCAAGAAGATTTTGCTAGGACTGTAACGAACCTAGCTAACCAAGGGCAAAACCCCCCACCCTGCCAACAACCTGTCGTTCCTCTTAATGATTTCTATGATCCTTCTAATTATGAGGAAAGACCCATGGTGGTCATAACACAAGGGGATTGTGAGATCAAACCAACCATTCTAAATGTTATCAAGCACTTTCATGGTTTTCCAAGAGAGGACCCTTTTTGTCATCTCGAGGAATTAACTGTCCTCGCTTAAACCACTCGTTCCCGCAATGTGCAAGAAGACATGTGGTTAATGAGACTTTTTCCTTTCTCTCTTAAAGATAAAGCTTCACATTGGTTTAGAACGGTTGGGCACCTGATTACCACCTGGCCCTAATTAAAGAGTGCTTTTCTAAAGAAATTTTTTTCCGATCGGTCGAACTAACGCTTTAAGAAGATCCAAACGACCTTTCAACAAAAAATTGGTGAACCCCTCCATGAAGCCTGGGAAAGATTCCAAGAACTTTTAAGAAGTTTTCCCTACCATGAAATTCTGCAATGGAAGTTAGTGCAGATCTTCTATCATGGATTAGAAGATCAATTGAAGCGATTTGTGGATGACTCATGTGGGGACAATTTTCTTAATAAAGATGCCGAAAGTGCCTATCTCCTCTTTGAAGAAATGAGTGAAAACTTATTTATATGACTTTAATGGACACTTTTGGTAGAACACAAAACCCTAGACACGGAGTCAATGACATTGACTCCAAATCCACCTCTATTCCAATTACTCAGGATAATTTATATATGTTAGCTCAACGACTGGACTAGATGCAAATTCACCAAAAAAAGTGGAAGAAAAGCTCACAAACAAACAAGCTCCACACTTTAACTCTCCACACACTAACACTCCACAACTTCTTCGAAGAGAAAATCTGCACAATATTGATGCCACACTTGCTGGTCAGCAGTTTCCAATTGATTTCCCACAAGAATTGACTGGGAATTTTGATCAAAATATTTTTGATCCCACCACGAAAAATATTTATGCTCTGCAGGAGCAATTTAGAAACCCCTCCAACTCTTTCAATCAAAACTGGAAGACCAACCCGAATCACTCCTGGAAAAACTCGAACCCGATTCCTTTTCCCAAACAAAATCATTTTGGGAATTACAGGCAACCTGTATATCAACCTGGACCATCCCAGGAAGATATTAACACTCAGGTCATGAAAACTCTGCAAGGCATGCAGAATCAAATGACAGAAGTAACCCGCATGATTACCAACTTGTAACACCAAGTTAAGGTTACTCTTGATCATCGACTTGTTGGGAATTTACCTTCCCAACCCATGCCCAACCCGAATAATCAAAGGAATCAGTTTCAAGGTGGATATCCCAGTCAACCCATTCAACCAGCACCTCAGCATCCCCCGAGTTTCATTAACAGTCAGGCTTCTCGTCCTCATCCTAGAAACAACCAGACTGTAAATGCAGTTACTTTGAGGAATGGGAAAACCACTCATGACCCCCTTCCTTTTAAAGAAACTCATTTCAATGAAAAACTGATCAACCCTTCCCCATCTTCCTCTAACATTATTTAGGAACCTAATAATGCAAAATAGGGAAATCCTACACCATTTCCACAAGCCCTCCAATCTTCACAAAATAAGGAAAAGAAGAAACTCAAGCCCACTGATAAGAAATTAATGGATTTATTTGGGCAAGTTGAAATTAACACCCCTCTCCTAGATGCCATAAAATACATCCATGCCTATGCAAAATTTCTAAAACATTTGTGTACCCCAAAAAGGCAACCCACAAATTTAGGAAAGGTGATCCTTCTTGAGACAGTCAGCTCAGTTGTGCAGAGTCGACTGCCTCTTAAGAGAAAAGATCCAGGCGCCTCCTTGATTCAAGTTATCATTAATGATACTTCTTTTGATCATGCCTTGTTGGATCTCGATGCCTTAAGTAATCTTATCCCCACAATTATTTTTGAAGAATTTAAGATCAGTGAATTAAAGCCTATTGAGGTTACTCTTCAGTTAGCCGATCGATCTACAATTAAACCAAGGGAAATTGTTGAGGATGTCCTTGTCTGAGTCAAAATTTGTCTATTTGTAGTATACTTTTTAGTTCTGAACATAGAGGTACCGGAAGCATTGAAGTTTGCCCCTATAATTCTTGGAAGATCATTCTTAGCCACCACCCGCGCAAATATTGATTGTTATTCTAGTAAAATGAAGATCATGTGTGGCGATGAATCTATAACCCTAAATATTTTACAAGCTTCTAGGAAGTTCCAAGAACCTGATTTCTTTGATGACTCGGATTTAGAAATAGAACATATCATGGAGGAAACTTTGTAGATTTCACATTTAGGTTCCTGTTTTGCCATTAACATGGTTCCTGAACAATCCACTTCTTCTCACCCTTCCACCCTAACCACACATTCAGTTAACCCTCTAGCTGACCCTTTCACTCTCACTTCACCACTAACACAAAAAGCAGAAATTCTTTCGGAGCCGGGCCCACAATTGGAATTAAAACCCTTGCTCGACTCCCTTAAATATGTTTTCCTGGGTCCAAATCAGACCTTGCCCCTGATTATAAATTCTGGACTTATTAGGGCACAAGAACACAAACTTCTCCAGGTTTTGAGTAAATATAGAAAAGCTATTGGCTGGACCCTTTCTGATCTTAAGGGTATTCATCTGTCCTATTGTACACATTGTATATATTTAGAGGACGATTCTCACCCCTCCCTTCAACCACAAAGGCGCTTGAACCCTAATATGTAGGAGGTGGTAAAAAAGGAGATTATTAAGTGGCTTGATGCCAATATCATCTACCTCATTTCTGATAGCTCCTGGGTTAGTCCAACACAAGTTGTGGCCAAAAAGGCTGGACTAACAGTTGTCACCAATGCCATTGGGGAGAATATAGCCACTCGAACCGCCTCTTCTTGGCGCATGTGTATTGATTACAGAAAATTAAACACTGCCACCAAGAAGGACCATTTTCCGCTCCCCTTTATTGATCAAATCTTCGAGCAATTAGCTAGATGGGATTTTTACTATTTTCCGGACGGTTATTTCGGCTATAATCAGGTAGCCTTTCATCCTGAGGACCAGGACAAAACAACTTTCACTTGCCCCTTCGGAACCTTTGCTTTCCGAAGAATGCCCTTCGATCTTTGCAACGCACCTGCGACTTTTCAAAGGTGTATGCTTGCAATATTTTCGAACCTGGTAGGTGAATGCTTAGAAGTCTTTACGGATGACTTCTCTATTTTTGGAGATTCTTTTGAGCATTGTCTCAAGAACCTTGAAAGAACGCTCCAACAATGCATAGAAGTCAGTCTGGTCCTTAGTTGGGAAAAAAGTCATTTCATGGTCCAGGAAGGTATTGACTTGGGCCATGTTATTTCAAAATAAGGAATCGCGGTAGATAAAGAAAAAATAGATGCTATATCTAAGCTCCCACCGCCCACTACTATCAAACAGATTAGATCCTTTTTGGGTCATGTGGGTTTCTACCGTAGATTCATACAAAATTTTTCCCAAATCTCCAAACCCTTAAGTTAGCTGCTTACTAAAGACCAGCCATTCGATTTTAATGATAAATGCCTAGAGAGTTTTCTGAGGTTAAAGAAGGAGGTTATTGAGGTGTCAATTTTGCAGGGACATGATTGGAATAGTCCCTTTGAATTAATGACAGATGTCTCATATTTTGCTGTGGGGACTGTTCTAGGGCAAAGAATTGGCAGGAAGCTCGTTGTGATCTATTATGCTAGCAAAACTCTTGATGATGCATAATAGAATTACACTGTTACTGAAAAAGAACTTCTTGTCATTGTATTTGCCTTAGAAAAATTTAGATCTTATCTTTTGGGGTCACATGTCACTGTATATATCGACCACTCAACAATTAAATATTTGCTAACAAAAAAAGATGCGAAACCCTGCCTTATCCATTGGATCCTGCTGCTCCAGGAATTTGACCTAGAAATCAAGGATAAGGTAAGATTACAAAATGTAGTGGCTGACCATCTCTCTCATCTTATGACGAATGACATAATGACCCCACCTGATCAATTCCCCGATGAAAGCATTTTAGCTACCACTACCCTCCCTTGGTTTGCGCCCATCGCAAACTATTTAGCAACAGAACGAATCCCCACTGATTGGCCAAAAACAAAACAGGATAAGTTCTTTGCTGACATTAAATACTATTTTTGGGAGGAGCCCAACCCTTTCCGCATTTGTGCCGATCAGGTCATTCGACGATGTGTCCCTGATTATGAAATCCATGATATTCTGACACATTGTCATTCAATGGCCTCTGGCGGACATTTTTCGGGCAAGAAAATTGCAACTAAAATCCTTAATGTAGGATTCTTTTGGCCTAGCTTGCACAAAGATGCGCATAATTTTGTTCGGTCCTATGTGCATTGCCAGAGCATCGGCAACATGACTCGGAAGGATATGATGCCCCTTACTCCTATTTTAGAGGTTGAAATTTCTGATGTTTGGGGCATCGACTTCATGAGACCGTTCATCAACTCTGGTGGGTATTCTTATATACTAGTTGTAGTCGACTATGTTTCTAAGTGGATTGAAGTAATACCCACCCGCACTAATGATCACCATGTGGTTGTCAAATTTCTTAAGAAGAATATTTTCTCAAGATTCGGCATTCCAAAAGCCATTATCAGTGACGGAGGCTCACATTTCACTCATTCACAATTCTGTCACCTTTCTAAATATGGGGTTAATCATAAAATTTCCACACCCTATCACCCCCAAACAAATGGCCAGGCAGAAGCTTCTAACCGTGAAATCAAAAATATTTTACGAAAGATGGTTAGGCCAGCCCGTAAAGACTGGTCCACCAAATTGGACAATACTTTATGGGCCTACCATACCGCTTTTAAAACCCCGCTCGGCATGTCTCCCTTCCGTCTGATTTTTGGGAAGGCATGCCATCTCCCGGTGGAACTAGAACATAGGGCTTTTTGGGCTATAAAATAATTAAACATGGATTTATCTGAAGCTGGTATCCATAGAAAACTACAATTAACTGAATTGGAAGAATTACGTAATTTTTCCTATGAAAACTCGAGGATTTATAATGACCGAACAAAGAAATTCCATGATAAATACATTGTTCGGAAACACTTTGATGCTAATCAACACGTTTGGCTTTTTGATGCTAGATTACATCTTTTTCCTGGCAAATTAAAATCCAAATGGACCGGCCCCTTTATTGTCCTCAAAACTTATCCATACGGTGCTGTTGATCTTTTCGATCCTAAAACTAATACGACATTTCAAGTCAACGGCCAACGTTTAAAGTCCTATTTTGATCATACCCCGAATCTTCCGTCTGAATCCTTCGATTTCACTGAACCAACCACCATTGATCACTAATGCAAACTACGCCCGGCCGAATGGCGTAAAAGATAGCACTGGATGAGAGGTAACCCATTTTCTTTCTGCTTCTTTTTCTTTCTTTTCCCCAGGTTTTGCCTATCCTAAATCCGACTGCCTTTTACTCCGGTAATCCCTCTCTCCCTCTTATTACATGAGGACATTGCATATCTTAAGCATGTGGGGTGTTTTTAAAATTTTGACATTTGATTTAGGATTTTCAAAATCTAAAAACATGCATTTTTCTTTAGTCATTTTATTTTCCAATTTGCATACCCAAAAAATAAAAAAATAAAAATAAAAATGTTGAAAACTTTTTGAGGAAAAAAATTTCAAATCGGGACTAAGGTTGAAAAACTCACTTTTAGTACAATGGGATTTAATTTTTAACAAACTAGGGATGAGGATACAAATCTAATCATTAGAATTTCAGGGTCTATTTTTAGACTAGATTAGATATCCTTCTCTAAAATTCTACCTAAACTCATGATAGTTCAGGTGACTTGATCCTCTTTTGTAATATGGGAAGTATCTAGCTTAGTTTCTTATTCAAAACTTGCATTTCTTGCGGAACTTCCTGTGTCAAATTTCGCACACAAGCCAACAAATAAAAACTACTAAAAATCAGAAAAACCCTTTGTTTGGCCTTAGTAAAAGTATGAAAAAGATCATTGGTTTGAGTTCCCACCGCCGAGAAGGAGAAAAATGCCTCCTTTGAGGATGCGATGTCAACATGTTACCACCTCGACGCTGCTCCATATCTATATTTCACATCTTTAGACGGAGCATTAAAGTGCATTTTAGCAACTCAAGTGTCTTGGACGGTGCTCTACCTTTAGTGTCGGAGTAAGAGCTTGAGTTTGCTTGGAGCGCCCCTTTACACCGCATTGTGTTTTGGGGTTATGAGCTCTTGGGTGGTGTCATGGACAGTGCTATCTCAAAGTACTGGCTCTAGAGCCCC
Organism: Thalassia testudinum; assembly: GCA_037157565.1. Lineage (NCBI taxonomy): Eukaryota > Viridiplantae > Streptophyta > Magnoliopsida > Alismatales > Hydrocharitaceae > Thalassia > Thalassia testudinum. The sequence goes on along the minus strand of JAZHRO010000062.1, from coordinate 3,388,028 downwards.
CTTGAGGATTGGTAACGAGAATGATGATCCCGACACATGTTGTAAGACTAAGCTAGAAATAAGCATGGGGGACAAAAAAAAGAAGTTTTAACCCAAAAACATGCCCTTCTAAATGTTGGCTTTTCACAAGCACGGACACAAGGTTTTAAAGGTTATTGCAAGTTGCAAATCAGATTCAAGAGCTAGAAAAATCCTAAAAACAAAAATTTCAAGTCATCTGAATTAACAAGGAGTTAATCTGTAAATTTTATGGAGGATATGTTGATCCCATTTTTTCTAGTTTTTGGATCTAATAACAAATCCTGATGTTTATCTTTAACAAATCCCGTACCTCCTATGTTTAAACCAACCAAGGTCCCTTAATCTTTTTCTCCTAAAAAGTCAAAAAAATTATATTTCCCAAAAAATCCATTTTGTAAATGTTAAAGTTTTGCTAAGAGACTAGCAAAGGATAAGCATGGGGGTGTGATAAACACCAGTTTATCATCATTCTTTTGCATTAAAACAATCCTAGCTCTTAAGGTTTTGCTTCGCAAATGGGTTTTTGGGTTGCATTTAGTCATAAATTAGGTTAGGCATGCATTGCATTTTTTATTTTCTTTTTTATGTGTTTTTGTGAGTGTTAGGGATGAACAAGATTAATAGATCTCTATAACGCTAGCACTTAGGAAGGCAACAGGTGAAGGAGAAGCTCAAACTAGTTGGAACTCAACTTAATCCAGCTTACCATGGCTGAAATCCAGCTCACTTGGATTAGGGTTAGCTCATCCTAGCTCCATTCAGCTCATCTCAGCTGAATGGAAGCACAAGAGAGCTCATCTCAGCTCATCTCAGCTCACCTAGCTCAGGTCAGCTCAGATCCAGCTCAACTTAACTGAGTCTAGGTCATCTCAGCTCGAATTAGTCCACAGGGAGCTCTAGCTAGCTTAGATGAGTTGACTAGAGTTTACCCCAGCTTAGGTCCAGCTACATCCAACTCCACTCAACTCCAGCCAGCTGAAGATGACTTCATTCCAGCTCTCGGGGACTCATCTTAGCTCAACTTAGTTGAGCTAAGTTACTTTAGCTGCCTCAACTAGCTTGATCCTCCCCGGGAGCACCAGACCTAGCTCACCTCAGCTCATTATGGTAGAAGCTAGCTCACTTTAGCTTGGCTTAGTAGCTAGCAAAGAACTAGCAAGCTAAGCCAACTGGAGTAGCTCCATGCTACCCTCTTCTGTAGCTGCCAACTCCAGTTCAAGCTCCAGACTTCTCCTCCTCAGCTCCTCTCATCAAACCCTAGCTCCAATACCTCCTCCTCTACTCCATTGCAAGCTAAGTTAGCTTAGCTTAGCTAGCAACCAGCTCCTTGGCCATCTACCACCTCCAACTCAACCCTAGCTAGCTCCACCAACTTAAGCCCTACCTAAGCTCACCTAAGCTAACTATCCTACTCCAAGTTGGCACCACCAGCTAGCCACCTCTTCACCCCATCATCACCACCAAAAGGCACCAATTTTGGTGCTAAAACCTAACCCTAACTACCCCCCCTTTTGGCACCAACATCCACCCCCATATCCACCATACACCTAACCCTACAACCACATCTAGCCATCCACCTAACCCCCCCTTCCAGAAGCCAAAAGTGGTGCCAACTCTAGGTGCCTTTTGGCCACCATAACCACCCCCTTAACACCCTTTAAGGTGGTTCCAAATAGCCCCCTCCCTTGGATCATGACAACCACCCATAACCACCCTATAAGTCCATCCTAGCCCTACATGTGTCCACGCCAACCCCTCCCCTCCTAAAGCCTATAAAAAGACCAACACCCACCACCTTACAACCCATCCTTGGCTAGCAAAATACCTCTCATATTCTACCTATAGCTCACGCCCAAGAGAGAAGAAGAAGAAGAAGATTAAGGGGATACTCTGTCCCCTTGGTGCCTTCCCCTCTTCCCTTCTCTCTTATGCCCACGCTAGCCAAAGGAGAAGCTAGGCAAAGGAGATCTTTGGAGGAGGTCTTGAAGGTGTCCACACCACCTTGGAGGAGAGCTTAGAGGTGGTCCACATCACTTTGGAGGAAAGCCTTGGCATGCCCCCCTACTTCAGTATTTGCCAAGGAAACTACACCTTGAAGAATTTTGCAAGGAGAAGGGGAAGCTCTGTTTGATTGTGGGAGCAGCTACAATTGGAGCAAAAGCCTCACCATCTTCACCATCATTTCAGAGGATTTTTGTGTTTTCATTACATGCATGTTCAATTCTAGTAGTTTAAGCATTCTTCTACTAGATTCTTGTTAAACAATTCCTTAATTTTATACAAGTTGCCTTCATTAGATTTGTTTGTCTTGATTGCAATTTAAATTTTCATTTTGTGCACTCATTTCCCTCCCTTTCTAATTACCCTAGGCCTTCACGTGCCTAGGGTGAACTTAGAAGGAAGGTAGCTCTTGTCACCTAGGGTTACTATTAGGAGCAGTTTTCATTGATTCAAAATTCTTGTTATTTCAATTACAAAACAGAAAAAAAAATGATATATTAAAAAACCAAAAAGAAAGTTGAGATTTATTTTTTAAGCAAGAGATTTGATTTGCAAGCATTTTGCCTCTTTGGACGACCCTAGATACTCCCCTATCTAGGTTATAAATTTTAAAAGCATATGCGATTTCGCATGTTACAACTTAAAAACCCACCTTTATAAATCACGCCAAATTTTGCATCACCAGGGTCTTTCTTTTTTGGCGGTAAGTCGGCTAGAATCACGGCACTAGCCTCTTTTAACAGTATCGCCTATTGTCCAATTCTAGGTTGTCGCTTCAGGGTACAATAGTCCTTGAAGTACCTAATGACAGCGAGGATGTGATCAATTGCCTCGAGGAGAGGGACCTGAATATGTACTCCTTGAACATTGACTTCACGTCCTCAAAATTCCACGTGTACTTCCGTACTACATTTCATGTCAGAGCCTCAGGAAAAGGGACGGGAATCTCACGGTCAAGTGGCCTCTTACCCTTATCTACCTTAAGTGGCTCCTGAGATTAAGGAGTCGAACCCTCCTGCGGAGAAGGGTGAGAAAAATTAGGACTCGCCTACCTATGTGGTGGGTTGAATGTCTTCCTTCCACTCCTCAATGAGACAGCATTTGCATCGGCTTGCTGTCCATGAGGTGGTGGGGGAGCGGAAGGGGCAGAGTATGTGGGGTTCTACATCAAAGGGGCTAGCCTTGAGCGTAACCAGGTGGTGTAGGAGGAGCTTGTAATATGGCATGTGCATGTCCCTGTGGTGCCTGAAACCTAGGCAGGGAACCTTGGTTCCACACATACCGAGGGTTCAGGACAGGTTGAGAGGGCAAGGTGTAGGATCTAAAATATGGATATATGGCTATACGTACAAAAAACTCAAATACAAAATCAGTAATAATAAGAAAATTTGCACAATCAATCAAATCACAGAAATAGGCACAATATGTATAGTGGTTCCCCTCCCTTGTGTACTCCACTACCTAAGCCTCCCAGCTTAGGGTTTTTAACCCGATTCCCTCAACCCCGAGGAAATCAATTTACTAACCGAGGTAATTAACGAGGCACCTCAATCTAAGTACAAAAATGGGTTTGTTACAACCCAACGAGCAAATGCTCAAGAACAAATGAAATACAGGTGTAAGACAAAAAAATAAATCTTACAACTATAACCTAAGCCTCTCAACAAATGTAAATATAATGTTACCAATTTGAGAGCCTAGAATGAAAGTGAATGCCTTGACAATGTGTAAAGAAATCACGTTGATGTGCTTGCAAAATCGTAGAGAGATTGATAGCATCAAACTATTCCTTCTTCAAAATATTATGAGAATATGAAATATAGCTCTAGAATTTTTCTTCTCTATTTTTCATATACAAACTAAGGGTCCAAGGGTTTATTTATAGAGTTTAGGACCTCAAGGATTCGTCTACTAGACGTTGGGATTTAATTCCCAACGTTCACATAGCTTAAATAAATTTTCTAGCCGTTCAGAATTGAGCCAACGACTAACTGGTACCGGTACTAAAGTGTGGGTACCAGTACTCATTGCTTCCAGATTTGGGTTTCAAACTCTTAACACAAGTCTGTACCCACTTGTACTGGTACTCATGGTTAGTACTGGTACTCGTTACCTCCAGTACCAGTACTGATCATGAGTACCGGTACTCACGGGGTACAGGTTTGTTTCTTGAGAAAATCCAAACCTGTAACTCACATGTACCGGTACAAAACTTTAGTATCGGTACTTGTGGGCTAACAAGTACCTTTTTAAAGTGATTTAATCAATTACGTTCTTTGAAAATGATCGCAATATTAATCCTAATTTATCTCTAATTATTTTTACGATCTAAGTTAAATTCTTTGTTAAGAGGCACATACAATCTATAAATAAAAAATCTAAACTAGAAACACTAAAGGTCGAAGATGATCTTCTCCTCCTTGATTCTTCCTTGTCATCTTGCCTCCTTATCATGATCTTCTCCTCTTCATCAAGCCTCCATCATTTCCTGTTTGCCTTGATCTTCACCTAAATCTGAAAGAACTCAATTGCAAACATTAATCCATAATAATTTTGTTAACACCAAAATAAGATGTGGAACAAGGTTCCAACACAAGGCTCCCTAAGTACTATGCTCCTGCAACAGTTAGTTTTGCGTGTCCTGTATAGTCTGTATCTGGTCAGCCATCGCCTTCATTATCTGCAAGTTATCCTACATAGACTTCCTCATTGATTCTTGCAGCTCCTCTTTCAGTGCCTCCAGAGGGTCAGCCCGCTTTGGAGGGTGACTGGCAGCTTGGTGTAGTAGTTGGTATATAGAACGGGGTTGCTACTGCTGACACGGGAATGGCTACTGCCTAGAGTATGTGTTTTGTGCATTCCCGTATTGCCTGGCCTGGTAGTGTGGATCTTGATGTGGTCTTTGTGAGTTACCTGACCAGGAGAAGTTCGGATGCTGGCGCCAACCAGGGTTATATGTCTCTGAATACGGGTTATTACGCTTGTATCCTTGAATAGCACTGACGTCCTCGTAAGCCAAAGATATCTAAGACGTATATCCATCAAGGGGATACATATTATAGTCAGCGGGTGGTGCGTAACCCCAGTCATATGGTGCCAGATCGGGATTGTTCATGGGATCTTGATATGCAGGATCTCATAAATAAGGAGAAGATGGATCCCGAGTAGTAGATTAACTCAAGTAGGAGGGGCTTGGGGTGCATAGGAGGGTCTTGGAGCAGCAGAGTTCAGGTCAGATCGACCCTGACTAATTTGGTCAATCTTTTTTTTGATCAGGTTCATTCTATCCAACTGCTTGACGATGATATCCATGTCGGCTCGAATAGACTAGGTGTGAGCCTCATGGACACCAACTCGCTGCTGACCAGGCCGCTGGAACTGGTTCATGGACGCGGCATTCATCGAGTTCTCCGCCAAAGATTCGAACAACTCAAATGCACTGTTCTCATCTTTTGCGAGGAAATTCCCACCACTAGATGCATCAGCCAGATACCGATGTGTGTCACCTAGCCCATGGTAAAAGATCTGAGCTAGGTGCCATCTGGGCACACCATGGTGTGGGCATTTCCAGAGAAGGTCGTGAAATTGGTCCTAGGCATCATGCAACTTCTCCCCATCTCCTTGGGAGAAAGTCGTGATCGCAACCCTCATCGCGTTTGTTCGACCAATCGGGAAGAACTTTTGCAGGAATTCACGTCGTAATTCCGGCCAGGTTCCAATCAACTTCCCAATGGTCTTGAACCAGTATGAAGCTTTGTCCCTTAGAGAAAATGGGAAAAGCTTCATTAGAACAATCCCAAGATCAACATTCCTGGGTCGAATCATCTCTGTGAGTCGACTCAGGTCCTCTACGTGCTGGAACAAATCTTCGCTTGAGTTTCCATAGAAATGACTATTGATCAAACCAATCACATTAGGCTTGAGCTCAAATGCATCTTCGCCTACAGGAATCCTGACTAAGGGTGCGAAGATCGGTGCAACTGGATCATAGAAATCCCGAAGTTGTTCTCCTCACGGTGGATGTTGCATTCTATCAAGCGTTGTCAAGATACAGTCCAGGCTCTGCTGATGTTGCTCCTCTGATTCAACCATCCGGGCCTCCAGATGAGCCATCGGGTCCAGATTACCTACAATCTGACTCGATCTAGGCCCAAGTCTAGGATTAGAGTTAGCCATCTCAGCTAAGGGAGTAGAAGTGGGGGGAGAAGATGGTCCTGGCGAGGTGACTCACCTCCTTGGGAGCAGCTCCCAAGGTCCAACCAGTCGAGGTCTGAGTGACCTCCTCCTTCCTTGCATACACCACCCAACCCCTGGGTTGGTGTAGCCAAGCCAAACAAGGCTAAGGCCCTGTCATTCAGATGGTCCTTATGATCGGATGACCAGATTTTTCATTTTAAGTTTGAATTCCTAAAGAAAAATTTGTCGTACAATCGACTGAAAGTGATTCCCGCCTCTCAAGTTAACCCAGCTAGTCTGGTTACGAGGGGACTAAGGGGAAGGTTCTTCCTTCGGCTCACGCCTCTAGTTCCGTTACCCCTTAGCTGCGGTCGTTTGACACTGCCTTGCAGACTTAGTCACCAGGTTCGGCAAGAGAGGTTGAAGCCACCTAATAGTACGACAACGGATTTGGGTTGCTTATGTGTTTTAAAATTAATTTAAGCCCATTTTTCTTTAGTTGGGGTTTGTGGTGAGTGGCCCACAAGGTGACCAAGGTCACTGGCTAAACACTAGACTTGACTAAGTCTAGGCTAGCCCAAGTGTGGTCTCTAGAATGTAACCCTAAAGGTAAAACCTAGGGTTCATGCAATTCTAGGTTTTTTTTTTTCTTTGCGATTTCAGCAGACCACTGAAACACAAAATAATTATCTAGATAAAATTTGAATCCAAATAAATTGAAATTTTGCAAGTCGATTCCTTTTTCAATTATCCTTTCAGAGAATTTTTTTGTAATTTTTACTATTTCAACTGAATTTCTAGAGATTTTTGAATGTCAAGGGATCAGAATTGGAATTGTGACCCCTGGTCTATTTTTCAAATTGAAATAGTATCAAATGATCTTCAAAAATTTGGGAAAAATATGGAAATTAAAGCCAATGAGATCAGCTTTCAAATCACACCATTTTTAGTCAAAACAGACTAGCAGATTGCTCGAAATTCTTTTTGAAATTTGAAAATTTTCAAATCTGAGTTAGTCTGGCCCCCTTGCACTTCGTGAATTTTTAAAAATTTTGTACTTGGAATTTTTTCAAATGAACAGTGGCTTTTAAAAGGTGGTTTACAAATGAAGGTCTAGCTCAAATTTCATAATTTTTTGCTCATTAATTTTTTGGCAATTGAACTTTTAAATCGAAATTTGAAGCCTGGCTGAAAATCAAAGGGTGGTGGGGAAGCTTTTGAAAAGGTGTTCGAATTTGAAATTCAAACTTTCTACCAAAATGATTTTTTTTTCAAAAGATTTTCAATTTTTCTTTTTTTTTTCCTTACTTTTTTTTTTCAAAACTAACTTAACTAATCCTAAGATTCAAAAAGGGAAACCTATTCTAACTACCTAAATTTTTTTTCTTTCTTCATGAAAATAAATAGGCTTTTTTTTTTCAAATGAAATTTCTAGAAGGAAATCTAACCGAAGGTTCAAATCAAACCTAGACTAAGAAAGATATGATGTACACCTGGTATTTTTTTTTCGCGCTCGTTGGGTGCGTAGATCTCGTTTTTCCCTATTTTCCTACACATCAAAAGACAAGTAGAGGAAGATTTATCAGTGATAATTCTAGAGATCAAAATAAAAAATGACATTGCCTCCTCGGCAACGGTGCCATTTGTTGAAATCATAAAATGCATATTTGATTAGACATGCATCGTAGTACAGTTGCGAAATACAATCAACAAAAATAATTTCTAAGATAACAAGACTTGAGTCCCAATCGTTCGTTTCTGGAAGGTATTTTGGAAATGCAAATTATAAATCGATATCTCTTTTTCTACTTATTCAAAATCGCATGTCAATTTATGCTAAGTTCGTATTTATGGACGACGTGCTTAGTTGCCAGAGTATTAGAAATTAAAACATGCAACTTCAATCACACAGAAATATTGCAACAAGGCTCATGATGATTTTCACAAATATATATATATATATAAAAGGATTTTCATTGATTCATGATGGTGTTTGCAACATAAAGCTCATGGAAAGCTTGTAGAGGGATGCTTGAAAACATAAATCTAGCTAACAGAAAATGATTGCATATATGAATCTAAGGGGGGATTATGTTTGCATCATTGGGGGAGAATATAGAGCTACACTATTAAGTAGTAAATAAAGCAGTAGAGAAGTAGTAAATAAAGCAGTAGAGCCACCCCTTAGGTCATTTTAGAGACTTAAGGGAGGGTTTCTAGAGAAGTGTGGAACTCTCTAGAGAGAACTCCAAGTGTGGCCGTCCAAGGAGAAGGAGAGGGTGGTTCTTAGATCCACCAAAAGTGGATCTAAGAGGAGACTCATCCTTGGTTGCTATTTTTGGCAACCAAGATGGCGCCACCTTTGGAAGGTCCTAGAATACTCTAGGTGATGTGGGAGTGCGTGAATGGGTATGTGTGTGTGGTCATGCCCTAAGTGGTTAGGTGGGTTAGGATAGGTTCTAACGGGTTTAGGTCTAGGTTAGGTCTCAAATTAGGGTTGCAAACCCTAATTCACTAAGGCAAAGTGCAATTAAACTTAATACAAGTTTAATTGGGTGTGTGGAAACCTAATTAAGAGTAAAACAACTCAATTAAGTTAGGTCTAGGTCAATTAAACTCTCACTGAGTCCAATTGGATAGTGTGTGCTGAGATCAAGGCTCAATTGGACTCAATGAGTCTAATTGAATAGGCTGATGGAATTGACTAAGATCCAAGTCAATTAGATTTAGTGAGGACCTAATTTGGTTCTTAGGGAGGTCTAGAGGTGATGTACTAGGGTTAGGGCACCTTAATTTAGGTTCCGATGGCGTTGGAATTGGGTTTAGGAACCTAGGATGCGGTGACCTAATCTATGGGTGGCTAAGGTTTGGGGAAGCTTCTAGGCTGTCTTAGGGCTAGGATGGACCTAAGTTCTTCGCAATTTATTGCTTTATTCCTACTTAATTGAATAGCATACCTTAACTCCCTTACATTATTATCTACTACATTTAATCTAGGTCTTCCGCTCCAGCTCTACTGCAACACCAGTTATTATTTTTTCTTCAGATCCAGCTTTAGATCCAGCTTTAAATCTAGCTTCTGATCAGCTTATTACCTACAATTGACATAATGCACCTAATCAATACATTATAGCATTATTTTATGCATAGCTAAAAGAAAGCAGTAAAGGTGCTAGTAATACTTATGCATGCATGAATTACCCTAACTTATGTTAAGTCCTAGCCTAATTTAGGTCAATTAAGACCTATGATTGTTGCCCAATCATCAGAAAATAATCAAAATCATAGACCTCAATATCAGCTCCGACCACAAGCTCCTCGTCCATATCAGCCGCCTCAGCCTCAGCATAACCCAACTTATCAATCTGGGTTGACTCATACAGATCAAATGACTCTTATCCTTCAGACTCTGGCTGCATTCAGAAGTCGAATGCAGCTATACAAAAACAACACAGAGACGAGATCACAGAGGTTCGCAATCAACTTGCCTAGATGGCAAATCTTCGCTAACCTAGTGCACTTCCTTCACAGCCTCTGCTTAATCCGAATAACATGCCAAACCAGAGGCGCGTTATGAACCCAAATCAGGGCCAAGCTCACTTTGTTTATCAAGCCCCTTCTACTCCATCACCCGACAGGATGGATTCTTCGACATCATATGCAGGTTACCAGCAGCAAGTACCTCTTTTACCCACACCAAATCAGAACCAAGCGGGATTGAATTCTGTCACTACTCGCAGTGGCAAAACACAGGACCCATCTTATCCAAGCCACTCCCAGCCTGGTAATACAAACCCTAACCCTAGGATAGTCATCTAGGATACCTCTATTCCAGATCAAGAACCTGGACCCATTCTAGAGGAACCATCTAAGGTTCCATTTCCCGAGGCCTTAACCAAGGGAAAAGGGACAACCAAAACCGTGGCACCTGAGGAGGACCTGGTTAAGCTCTTTGAGCAGGTCCATATAAACATCCCCTTGATGGATGCGATACGCCATGTATCGGCTTACGCACGATTTCTGAAAGACGTGTGTACACCTAAGCGTAAGCCGCGAACTAAAGGCAGGAACTAGATCGTACTATTGGAGCAAGCTAGCTCTATCATTTTGAGCAAACTCTCGCCTAAGGCAAAAGACCTAAGCACCCCTCTAATCTCCTGTGCACTTGGTGATATATAATTCGACCGAGCTTTATTGGACTTAGGAGACTCCATAAATTTGATACCTACATCCCTACTAGATTACTTCGAGGAATCCAAGCTTAAATCGACAGAAATGACTTTACAACTAGCAGATCGATCAATTAAGTCACCAAAAGGAATTCTCGAGGATGTCATAGTTAGGGTACATGATTTCTATTTTCCAGTGGATTTTATTGTCTTATACATGGATACTCCTGAGAATGTGAAGAATACACTGATCATACTAAGGAGACCCTTTCTGGCTACTGCTAAGGCCAATATCAATTGTGTGGAGGGCCAAATTGAATTAAAATTTGGGAGCAAGACACTAAAGATCAACATCTTTAAGGCCCAACAAGGAATTAATTGCAGAGTCATAGAATAGATTTGCGATATCGAAGCTGTGTTGATGACTTTATCAAGGAAAACCCGATAATTACTGATCAACCACAAGAGGATCAAAACCCACAATTAGAGGAGCTCGAACTCAACCTAGACACACCCATAGCTCCTTCATTTGTTCTCGACACCCACCCTGAACCACCCGCTGCTGCTTACAACCCAATTATGGAATTAAAGCCTCTTCCTGATCATCTCAAGTACTTCTTTTTGGGTTCCAATCAGACGTTTCCTGTGATTATCAACTCCCGACTCACACTTGATTAGGAAACATGCATGATTTCTGTTCTCCAGCAGCATCAGAGAGCCATTGGATGGACTCTCGATGATTTGACTGGTATCAGCCCTTCATATTGCACACATCACATCTACATTGAAGAGGGCTCATGACCATCTCGTGAAATGTAGAGATGCCTAAATCCAAATCTGCAAGATGTCGTAAAAAAGATCATCAAGTGGTTAGATGCAGAGATCATCTACCTGATCTTCGACAGTCGATGGGTGAGCCCAATCCAAGTTGTGCCTAAGATGGCAGGGCTCACCATCATCACGACTGAAATCGGAGAAACCATATCGACCCGTATAGCAAACTCGTGGAAAGTCTGCATTGATTACAGAAAACTCAATTCCTCCATGAAGAAGGATCATTTCCCACTACTGTTCATTGATCAGATTCTTGAGAAATTAACGAGAAATCGATTCTTCTGCTTTTTGGACGGATACTCTGGTTACAATCAGGTCGCAATCCATCCCGAGGACCAAGAGAAGACCACTTTCACCTGCCCCTTCAGAACATACGCATTCTGAAGGATGCCGTTCGGCCTCTACAATGCACCTGCCACTTTCCAACGGTGTATGCTTGCCATATTCTCAGATATGGTAGGTGAATACCTTAAAGTCTTCATGGATGACTACTCGGTATTTGGTAAATCATTTGATGATTGCCTCCTACACTTGGTCTAAATCCTCAGGTGGTGAATCGACGTGAACTTGGTTCTTTCCTGGGAAAAGAGCCACTTCATGGTACCTAAGGGAATTGTCCTGGGACATCTCATCGCTGAAAAAGGCATCTAGGTTGATTGAGCCAAGGTGAATCTGATTTCCAAACTCCCTATGCCTAGCTCGGTCAAAGACATTCGATCCTTTCTGGGGCATGTCGATTTTTACTGTCGATTCATTCTTAATTTCTTGAAAATCGCACGCCCCCTGACTAATCTTCTATCTAAGGATGTCCCCTTTGAAATCTCCAAGGAGTGCGCTCAGGCATTTGAAATCCTGCGTGATCGAGTTACCCAAGCACCTATCCTGTAGTCCCTTAATTGGTCTCAACCCTTTGAGATCATGTGCGATGCATCTTATTACGTTGTAGGGCCGATACTTGGGCAGAAAATAGATGGGAAACCCGTGGTCATCTACTACGCTAGCATGACATTTGATGAGGCTCAGCATAGCTATATCGTTACTGAGAAAGAGTTGCTAGCCGTGGTATTTGCCTTGGAAAAATTCAGATCATATCTTCTGGGTTCACATGTTATCATATACTCAGATCACACTACAGTGAGGCACCTCCTTGCGAAGAAGGATGCGAAACCTCGACTAATCTGCTGGATCTTGCTATTGCAAGAATTTGATCTCGAGATTCACGATAAAACGGGAAAATATAACATAGTAGCTGACCACTTATCCCGTCTTTCTTCTTCCGTCATCGACTCATCTGGTCCAATCACCGAGCATTTTCCGAACGAGCACCTGCTAGCCATTCACAATCTCCCTTGGTTTGCTGATATTGTAAACTACTTGGTTACGGGGAATGTTCTGCTAGATTGGCCAACTTCTAAGCGGGACAAATTGATTGCAGAGTCCAAGTACTATATTTGGGAGGAACCATACCTTTTCCACATTGGCAATGATCAGGTGATCCGAAGATGCATGCCTGACGACGAGGTCAATGACGTAATATCATTTTGTCACGACCAGGCCTACGGAGGCCATTTCTTTGGGCGTAAAACAACAGCAAAAATTCTCTAGTGTGGGTTCTTTTGGCTCACTTTGTTCAAAGATGCACAGACGTATTATAGGGCATGCACTCATTGTTAGACCCTCGACAACATGGCCCTACGGGATATGATGCCCTTAAACCTGATTATTGTGTGTGAAATCTTTGACATATGGGGAATTGATTTTATGAGACCCTTTCCAAGATCTAACGGCTTCGAATACATTCTACTCGCTATTGATTATGTCTCTAAATGGGTTGAAGCCATCCCCACGAGAACTAGTGATCATAAAGTTGTTCTTCGATTTATCTAGGAGAACATCTTTACCAGATTTGGGGTTCTTAAGGCCATCATCAGCGATGGTGGGTCTCATTTTACCAATGTGCACTTCCAGTCCCTGACGAAAAGGTACAGGGTGTCGCATCGTATCTTGACTTCTTACCACCCCTAGACTAATGGATTAGCAGAACTGTCAAATCGAGAGATCAAGAAGATCCTTCAGGTCACTATTCGGCCTGATAGAAAAGACTGGTCTACTCGCCTTCCGGAAGCCTTGTAAGCCTTTAGGACCGCCCACAAAATCCAATTAGGCATGTCTCTCTTCAAACTAGTGTACGATAAGGCATGTCACCCTCCCGTCGAGATGGAGCACAAGGCTTACTGGGCAGTATGGAAGTGCAATCTAGATCTAGTGAAGGCTGGAATACACCGCTGGTTGCAATTAAGCGAGATCGAGGAACTACGCAGTGATGCATATGAGAACTCACGTATCTACAAAGAGCGGGTTAAGGCCTTCCATGACAAGCACATTGTGCGAAAATCTTTCCACCCTGGTCAGAAAGTTCTACTCTTTGATGCATAACTCAAACTTTTCCCAGGAAAACTCAAATCTAAATGGATTGGATCATTCTTGGTGAGACGAATCTTTGGAAATTGAGCTATTGAAATCAACCAACCTAGCCTTGATTCTGAACCCTTTGTTGTGAATGGTCAGCGACTCAAGCCGTTCATTGAACTCACCAATATAAATAGGGCTGAGGTATCTTTTGATCTCCATTCTCCCTAAGCTTATTGCGTCCAGCTGATGGCATTAAACTCAATGCTTAATGGGAGGCAACCCGTCATCTTTTTGAAAAACCCGACACCCTTCTTGACACACCTTATGCTGAACTCATATTACACTTTAGGGTTCATCCAATGGAACAGCCGACTCCACCTCTAGTACCCGTACCCAAGCTTGAAATCGTCCGCAATAGTCATTTTGACCCATCCACCCATCCAAAACCTATTCTAATGAATGATTTAAGCTGAACTCAAACCCACCTAATTTACAATGAGGATATTGCAAATCATAGGTATGGGAGGGTATTAAAGTGCAAAACGCTGTGAAAATCACTTCACAAGAAAGGGTTTCATCAAAAAAATCACATATTCCAAAAACCAAAAGATAAATAAATAAATTGAAAAAGAACAAAGATAGGAGAAGGAAGGAAATTTTGAATTGATTGCATATCATTTTTGGGGAGAAAAGGGGAGGAGAGAAAAATGTCAAAAAGGAGCACAATTTGAAAAGAAAAGAAAAAGAGATAGCCATTAGTAAAAGATTAAGGAATTGACTTAGTTCTAGAGCAAATAAAAAAGAAAGAAAATGAAAGACAAAAAGTGCTAAGAGATAAAAGAGATTAGTATGAGCGCTGATCTTAGGCCTCTGGGGCTGCAATCCTAGGCTTAAAAATTCAAGTATCCACTAAGATGTGGATAGTCCTCAAGAGGTTGGAGAAAATGCAAAGCTTAAGTATTAGGTATAAGGCTTAGGGATTATTCAGTCTCGTTAACTGACCTTTGGTTTGCAGGACTTAGTAACCTAAGCACCCCAATCCACACACAGTCTGATTTAGTGCGCTTAAGTATCAAAATCACGCAAATGCGTTAAATCTATTCTAAAAACGTTACCTAGATTAGGAGCTACTGATCAACACAAGATGATTTGGACGAGTTCTCGGCGCGGAGAGGCAAGAAATTCCCCTCGAAGATGCACAATAACATATTGTCTCCTCAGTGCTTGTCTCCTAGGATATCTAAATATCCTTCTGGGGGCATGTAAGCACCTTGTGCAGGTTCAAATGCCATGGGCGGCATTATCATGAAATGTTGATTGCCAGTGTCTGGATTTAGCTACAGAATGCCATGGGCGAGATTATGTCGAAATTTCTAAAGCCAGGGTTTTGGGGGTTGTCATGGGCGATGCTATCTCAAAGCATCGATTGCTAGGGACCCTACGAGGATTGATGGTAGGAACTAGGAATCCGATATAAACTGTGTTGTAAAGCTAATCTGAGGCTAGAAATAAAAAGAAAAGAGAGAGAAAACTCTCCAAAAACAAAGAAAAATTCTTCTATCTCTCTCTTACAAAAATGCACTGCAAACTGAACCTAGGCTAAAACATGTTACAAGCATGGATGCTTTAACTATGGAGTTCGACGAACCTTAGGTTAGTTCCTGTGAGCCTTAGAAACCTTCGCGGCGGACTGAGACTAGAGCTGGTCAGGTCCAGATCTTGGTTGGTACTTGAGTACCTCTATGCCTACTATCGGCATTTTGACCTGATCTACAAAAGAAAGCACACATCAAAGTTTTAAGCTTAGAAAAGCATATGGTCTAGAATTAAAGGTAATTCCATGAGATTTTGCTAAGAGATTAGCAAAAGCTGGGCATGGGGGTATGATGGGAACACCATCATAAGCCATAACTAGCTCATTTTGATCCAATTAAGTCATTAAATGCTCCTACTTAACTGCGAGAGAGCCATAAGTCACTACATAACCATTCTAACGGAAATACAAGAAAACAGGGTTAAAACTGTAGTTTTACCATCATATCATGAATGCAGTATAATAACAGGTTTTCTCAGGGGGTAATTAAGGGTCAAATGGTCCTAAAAGTCTAACAAGTGGGTTAGAATAGAAAAAAAGGGTTTGCACGTGTTTTAAGGATTAAATGACTTTTGAAACTCTAAAAATAGACCCGCTAAATTAACTGAGGTTCTGGTCAGGATAAAATTCACCTAAACCCTCTAAAATTCATATAAAAATATTCTCTAGGGTTTGGAACCTTCAATTTGACCATCAGAACCCATCTTGACCCAAAACATAGTATCAGACAGATATTTGCCCTAATTTGGGTTTTTGCATAAATTACCCAATCAAACTTGGTCAAAACGTAAATATAACTTTACCATTAGATTCCTTGGGTCCAAATTAGGTTTGTACCAAAATTTGGACCTAATCTGAGATCTTGACCAATTTTGCATTTTGGTCCAGTCAGACTCTTTTTATCTCATTCAGACCCCTAACTTTCGAATTCCTTACAAAAAGACCCCTATCTTTGTCGTTACTCTTTGCAAATAGGTCCCTCAACCATTATCGTGTAGGAATCCTACTCCGGCAACCTTCGACTAGGGATTTCTCCCTGATTGATTAGCGAATCTCTTCCAAAATTGGAAGGGAGATTTTTAAGAGATTTCCCTACAACTTGAGTCACATCTTGGGCTCTAATTCTTGCCCAAATCCTAATGTGAACTTGTGGAAAAATTGGGTTTTCTACTCCAGCGATGATTCCTAGCTTGGAAGCTTGGCTTCCAAGCTTAAAACCCCCTCCTGAGCCCTATAAAAAGATCCCCAGGGCACGGCCATGCATTTCAGCAAGTTTTTGCCTGAGAAGTCCTCCTCTACTCCATCTCCGGCCACCTTCAAACTTAGCTCCGGCGACCCCTCTCCCCTGTCCACCTCCAGCCATCCAACCATCAAATTGGATGGTCAACTAGCTTCCCCTCATCCTCGCAAACCTCTCCTACCAACGAGAGGTTGTGCCTCTACCTCAGTCAACGTCGTCGCCTCGCTGCACCAACCTCCTTATCTGGCTCCGGTCGACCAACACCAAAGCCCTCTGCCTCCCTATTCTCTTGTTAAGCCCTTCTTTAGCTCCCTCTCTCTTTCTATTTCATTTTCCTACCCTCACAGACACACACAACCATCAACCGCCATCATTCACCATCACCTTCTTCATCTCCAGCCGCTCCTCCGGCGAGCCCATCTCCCCACCATAGACCACCAATCAACTCGCCGACCACCGTACAATTTTCACCTCTCCACCCTCTTCAAAACCCCTCTCCCTATTCATCCTCTCACACACTTAAACCTGTCGTCGAACAACCCACTATTCTCCGACCTTCACAGCGTCCAACACATCACTCCATGCCTTGCCTCACCACAAAACCATCGCCACTACATTCTCCAATGTCCGGCGAACCTCCTAAGAGAGTTTAATTTGGCCATGAGGCCATTTTGCGTGTTTCTCAGGTTTCATCGGAGCTCCACCCGTCTCCACCGTGTTCTTCAAGTTCATGGCCTCGCACGTCCCAGGTTGCATCTCCAGGACGTGCAGTTTGGCTCAACGCATGCACCCAGGCTCTGGATTGGAGACACCAAGCACAAGAGCACGCCTAATTGAATGAGGTTTCCCCTGCAAAGACGCAAGCAAAGAAGGTGTGGGACTTTAGTCCCACATCATTAGTTGAAGAGTGCACCGCAACGCATTAATTGAAAAAGTGCCTGGGACTTATCGCCTCAGACACTTAGGGGGTGAGGTCCCCTACTCACTCGCTCACCTACACCTTTCCCGTGACTCGCCTCCCATTGGCCTGGCACAGACTCGACCAGCCTAACCCCATTCCACTCCTCGACTGTGATCACACCCGCAACCCTGGACCTGGGTGCACTCTAGGTTCAAAACCCGATAACCTGATACTGTTGGAGGCTCTAGGAGAGCATGACCAAAGGAGAGAAAGAGAGGATCGTGTGCGGGGGCAAGGGGGTTTTGCTACAGAGCATAACGGCTGACACTTAGACGTTTGAAGAACCTTCCCCCTCTGCGTGAAGAAGAGTTGAAGAAGAAGAAGAAGTAGAGAAGGAAAGAAAAGAAAAGAAGACAAGGCAAGAGAAGCAGAGGACAGAAGAAGGAGAGTTGCATAGGAAGAAAGGCAAAAGAAGAAAGAAGGAAAGAAGAGGACCCGCACAAACAGAGAAGAGAAAAGAGGAAGAGTTTAAGCAGAAGAAAGAGATTCCTTTTAAATTCTTAATTGATATTGTGCATCTCCTAACTATCATTGTGCGGAGTAATTGGCGATTTAAATCACCATTTTACTCCATTTTTTTTGCAGTATTGACATTAGCTTTCATTGTTATATCATTATTGCTTGAAGTTTCATCATAAATTGCTCATACTGTGTTTAAATTGCAATTTTGAGATTGAATTTCATATTGCTCCCTGTGTTCGACCTCGGACTTCAAATTCGAGTAATAAATATTATTTGTTTCAAAGCGCTCGAGGGTTGCACTTTGGATGTCGAGGTTCCCCTGACTGAGGATGTCAAAGTAGCGGAACTGGCTCTACATAGTGCTTTGATTGGAGAAGTTATGATGGGCACCATATCGATGGACAGAATTCGACAACTGGTGAGATCTCTCTCTTTATCAACTGATGATTGGAAGATTGCGATTATTTCGTCGTCGCGATTTGTGCTGTTTGATGTGGATGAGGGAGATGTTGAAAGATACTGCTTTCAGACTAGTTTTTTGGGTGGGATATCAGTGATTTGGCAGCTGGTATCCCCTTTTGATGGATCTTTGCCTGAACGTCCCCCTCAAAGAACAACCGCTAGGTCTGGTGTTCTTGAGATCAGAGGTCTGCCTCTACATCTGAGATCTAAGAAGGTGGTGAAAAACATGATAGCTAGGTTTGCATCTATGGCCGTGGATGCTGATGTTGGGCTGACTGAAGGAGATGCCAGTGTTCTGAATGTGAGGGTAAAGGTCTTCAGGGTTGGTGCCATTCTTGATAAACTGATCCTCAGATGTGGGGGCAGTTCTTGGATGCTCCTTCTAAATTTTATTGTGGCAGATCGAGAGGTCGTCCCTAGACATCGTCCCCCCTCTTATGCTGTGGTGCTAAAATCTAAAACTCCTCCCTTGAATCCAAATTGTGCTAATCAGGATATGATGGCAAAATGTTCTAAGGGCAGGGAATTGGTGGATGGGGTAGGGAACCTGGGGGATGTAGAGACGAGGACTGAAGCTCTGGCGGGTGTGGCTGAAGTATCTCTGATCCAAGACCTCCCCTCCTGTGTTGAGGTGCTGAAGTCCAAAGCCCCTTTCTTGCAACCACATGGTGACTGTCAGGAGGTGGTGGCAGAATGCTCGAGAGAGAGGGAACTGGTAGATGAGGTGGGGAGCCTGGGAATTATGGAGATGAGGTCTGAAGTTCAGGACATTGTAGATGATGTACCCCTGGTCCAAGAGGCAGCTGCAGTGATGGATGCTAATGGAAAGGAAATGAGTTTATCAAATGAAGTTGTGAGGATCTGAAAACCCATCTGGGTGAGCCTGATGAAGGGATGATTATGAATGTGATTAATGAGCATGCTGTCTCGGATATGGTGGACCCCTCTGTGAATCCTATGAACTTGCAGACTTGCTCTCTTGTGGCTGAAGTCATGCATTCGAAGTCAAAGACTCCTTCTACTGCTAGGAGTTGGAAACCTCCCTATAAGCTGAGGTTAAGAAGGCACACTCCCACACAAAAGATTGATGAATCAGTTGTTGCAGCTGTGATGAAGGTTAGCAGGACTTCTGCAACTGTGAAGGGGACAGACTTGATTCCCAAATGAAGATCTTGAGTTGGAATGTGCATGGGCTGTGCGATAGAAGCAAGAGGGGGTTGCTAATTAGATATCTGCGTGAATGGGAAATCGACTGTGCCATCCTTTAGGAGACACACATTGACTGTGCTTTTGATAAGGCATGGGAAGAGATGAGGGCAGGATCTGCAAATGACCTTGTGGTGGTCAATTCCATTGGCAGATCTGGGGGAATTGCCATTTGGTGGAGGAAGCAGATGCTGTGCTTACAGGAGGTTTCCATGGCTAGGCACCTTCTGACCTGCAGATTCACAAGAGGCCAGGGGGACAATGTCTTCTATGTGACTGGTGTATATGGGCCAAACAATCCTAACAGGAGGCAGGAACTGTGGGAGGACTGGAATCTAGCTGCAGAATTTGTAGGTGGGGGGGCTTGACTTGTTGGAGGTGACTTTAATTGTACTTTAGTGGGGAGTGACAGACCTAATGGGGTGGTCGACAGCTCCTCCACAGGATTTCAGTTGGTGGTCCAGGCCTTGGGGATGTGCAAATTTCCATCATCAGGGGCTGAATTCACCTGGAGGAATGGCAATGGGCTCATGTCCAAGATTGACAGATTTTTTGGGAATGCTGAGCTGTTGGATCTCTTCCAGAAGTCATTTGTGTGTGGTCTTGAACGTCCATTTTTTGACCATACACCTTTGGTGTGGGACAATGGTGAGCAGGTGGTGGCTGGTTCCTATTTTAAATTTAGGAGATCTTGGCTGAGGGAAACAGGGTTCAGAGACATGCTTGCCAGCTGGTGGAGGTCACAGTAGGGTGAGGGCACAGCCACCTCCAGACTGGCTTCTAAGCTTATGGCTCTGAAAGGCATGCTGAAGGAGTATGGAGATATTGTCTCAGTTCTTAGACATCAGAAGTGTCATGAGGCCTTGCTGAAAATTCAGGAATTGGATACCAAGGAAGCTGTGGACCATCTATCTGAACTTGATCTTGATGATAGAAGAAGATGACAGGGGGTGGTAATTGAAGAAGACCTGAAATTGGAGATGAATTGGAGGGAGCGATCTAGACAACTATGGCTAAGTGAGGGGGATGCAAACACCAAATTTTTTCATTTGGCTGCTAGTTCTAGGAGGAGAACAAATCTGATCTCATCAATGTTTGTAGAGGGGCAGAGAATTATCTCCTTATCTGATATCAGAGCTGAGGCCGTCAGGTACTTCAAGGAATCTTCAAGAGCTGTAGGTAGGGGCAACTAGAGAATGACAACATATGATTTGCCCAAGATTAATGAGTCTCAAGGGGCCAGCTTGATTGAATCTATTTCTGAGGTTGAAGTATTGAAGGCTATTAATGATCTCAATTGTGAAGGATCGCCTGGTCCTTATGGAATCCAGGTTTTTTTTTACAAAGAACTATGGGACATTGTGGGCTCAGAGGTTATGGGGGTAATTAGAGAATTCCAAAGTGGCAATTTTGGCTTTGAAAGAATTAATAGATCTTATCTATTTCTTTTGCCTAAAACTCCGGATGCTGAATCTTTCCAAGAATTTAGACCCATTGCTCATTCTAACTCCTTGTATCTGGTGATTGGAAAGGTCCTGGCTAATAGATTGAGGCCTGTATTGCAAGACTTGATCCATCCTACTTAGTCTGCTTTCCCCCCTGGTAGATCCCTACAAGAATCTTTTATCTTGGCCCAAGAGATGGTTTGTGGCTGGCATAAGAGAAGATGCAAGGCTTTCATGTGGAAGGTTGATTTTCGTAAGGCTTATGACTCAATCAACTGGCCTTATTTATGGGATGTGCTTAAAAGAAGGGGCTTTCCCCCTGCTTGGATAGCTTGGGTTAAGAGATGTATTACCACGGCCTCCTTTACCCCTCTAATAAATGGGAAACCCTGTGGTGCATGGATCCAGCTTCAATGTGGCATCAGGCAAGGATGCCCCTTGGCCCCATTGATCTTTAATTTGGCAGTTGACAGTTTAGCTTGGTTTGTTTGTAAGCTTTTTGAAGCAGGTCTTGTTAGAGGATATTCACTCTCTTGCAGGAATAGTCTGGCTCCCATTCTTTAGTACGCAGATGATACTATCTTTTTTGTTGAAGGATCCATGGATGGAGCATTGGCTTTGCTTCACTTGGTTGATATCTTTGGTGAGCTTTCTGGACTGAGGTTAAATAGGGACAAGTCTGGTTTGGTCTGCTTTGGTTTACCTGAGGAGGAGCAAGAAGCCTTAGCAACCATCCTGATGACTCAACGCATCAGTCTTCCTATCAGATATCTTGGGCTGCCTTTGAGGTTTTCCAGGTTGAAGAGAGGTGATTGGAATTGCCTTTTTGACAAGATCTCTATGAAACTTGATGGTTGGCATAGCAAATTCTTATCCAGAGGTGGAAGGCTTATCTTGCTCAATTCGATGATCACCTCCATTCCTGTTTTCTACTTCTCCATTTTCAAAGCACCAAGATCCATTTGGAAAATATTGGATGTGATGAGGAAGAGATTTTTTTAGAAGGGAGCTAGACACAAGGGCAGCTTCTTGCAGCCTCTCAAATGGGATCAAATCTGCTATCCTAAGGAGTTGGGTGGTCTTGGGATCAAGTCCTTGCAGCATTTTAGTGATGCCTTGCTACTCAAATGGGCTGTTAAGTTGCTGCAAGGTGATCTGAAACCGTGGTCTGATCTGATCAGAGATGGATATGGAGCTTCCAACAGCAGGTTTTCTAGACTTCAGCCAAACTATCCATCACATTTCTGGAAATCGGTAACTAAGGCTTTGGCTGATCACTTCCATCTGCTGCAACAATCACTTGGAGATGGTAGGTCTTTCAGATTCTGGAAGGAGGAATGGTCTGAATTGGGGGTCTTGAAGGAGCTCTATCTGAGAGCTTTTGATGTAGCAATTGACAAGAATGCTACGGTCAGCAAGATCTGGTCTTGCAGTAGCAGCAGTTGGAATCTGGATGATGTGGAATCCAGCAGTAGCAGAAGAACTACCCGATTATGGGATGAGAAGAGAAGGCTTTTATTAGACCTGGAAAATTTCAGACCTAGGCCTGGAATGGAGGACAGATATCTGTGGGATGGGATCTATAGTGCCCAATCTGGGCATAATAGAATTTTAAATTTTGAAGAGGGATTGAGACATATTCCATTGATAAGAAGATATGGATGTTAAAAATTCCTCTCAAGGTACAAATCTTCCTTTGGCTATGCAGGAGAGATGGGTTAATCACAAGTGATCTACGCCACAGAAGATTGGGTACTGATCATCATGTGTGTTTTTTTATGTGAGATGAGCACTGATAATGTAAATCACCTCTTCTCTTCTTGCCTTATCAGTGATGTCATCTGGAGAAAAATTTGTCAGGAGCCTTTACCAGAGTGGAATTCTATGTGGCATGGGTTTGAGGTGAGAGGGAAACCACGTCCACATGGCTGCTTCTATTTGGTGTGTATGGAAGGCAAGGAATGAGAGACTTTTTCAAGAGAGGCCGGTTTGTTGTGAGAATATTGTAAGAGAGTGCTGGTCCCTCATATAGTCTTGGAGATCCTTTTTGTAATCTCCCTTCTTTGCACATAATATACTGCTCCGGACTGCTATCGCAGGACGATAGCTTTCCTTTCTATTTCACAAAAAAAAAAATACTACAACGTAGTTTTTAAAACCTTGATTTCACTTGCGAATAGGAGCGAAGACCTGAAAGTCAGAATATGGCCTCTTAGCCTTGTTAAATAAGTTCAGGAGCTTCACCATAGGGTGGCGAGTATGGTGGTGGGTGCAACGTGTCGTGAAGGTGGCTGTGGTGGCCAGACGGTGTCGGAGTTGGTGAGCAGAGGTGGGTGCGTTCGGCAGAGAGTTTGGGGGAGCAAGCAGCCTAACTAACTTAGGGCTTTTGCTCCTGAGATTGAGGCGGAGGTGTAGAGATGAACGACAAGGGGTTTGGTGGTGTGTGGAGCGAGATGTGCCTCACTGGGGGAGTGGTGGACACGAAAGGGATTACAGTGAACGGGCGGTAGCGTGGTTAAAATTGAGTGTGGTTGGGATGAAAATGATGTAGAGGAGTTAGTGGACTTATCTAGGTAGTTGGCAGACGACGGGGAGTCGAGGCAGTGCCAATTGCGATATGGTCGACGTCGGGGAAGAAAGTGCTCCGGTGAGTAGGAATTGGTGAGGAAGACGGAGGACGGGGCGTTGACGGGTACAACATGACACGGAAGAGAGCGAGGGAGATAAATCCATCGTCGATATTACGCGCAGACGAAGGATGGAGTTGGAGGAGCTCGTCGGATGTCTAGGAGCTTCTGCTAGATGAGGAGAGACGAAATTAAGGGGGAATCTGGTCGAATTTGAGTGCGAGAAGTTCGGCCTGATCTGGAGATCCTTTCATAGGCCTTTGGAGGGAGTTTTGAGCTTGGCAAGCAAGCTTCCCAAGCTTGGAATGTTGCTGGAGTTGGTATTCTCTAGGATACCCAAATCTCTCATGTGTTCGCATGAGAGATTGGGAAGGTTTGAGAGCATGGGAATTGGCTCAAAAGGAAGGGAATTCATTGACGAACTTCCCTTTCAAATTTGAGAGGGATTCATCAAGGAATCAAGGAGAACATGCCATATTTAGGTTGTTGAAATTTGTAGGAATAGGATTCATGGCAACAGGGACCTATTTGAAGAAAATGATGATAAATCTAATTTGGACTAAGGAATCCAATGGTGAAGTTGGATTTTGGTTTTGACCTAGTTTGACTAGTAATGTGCACAATTACCCAAATTAGGGCAAATATCTGTCTGAGAATCTGTTTTAGGTCAATGAGGGTTTCAATGGTCAAATTGAAGGTGTCAAACCCTAGAGAATATTTTTCTATGATTTTTAGAGGGTTTAGGTGAATTTTATCATAACCAGAACCTTGGTAGATTAAGCAGGTCTATTTTTAGGGTTTCAGATGCCCATTAATTCTTGTAACGTATGACAACCCTTTTCTGTCTGTTCTAACCCACTTATTACTCTTAAGACCATTTGACCTTTGTTCCACCCCTGAGAAAACTTGTGGTTATTCTATTTTTGTGATAGAATGGTAAATTTGTAAAAATAACCATGTATTCTTGTTTTCTTCTCAAATCAATGTTTTATGCCCTTAAGACCTTCTGATGGATATGTAGGAGCTTTTATTGACTTAATCAGATTAAACTGAGCTAGTTATGGCTCATGTTGGTGCTCCCATCATACCCCCATGCCTAGCTTTTGTTAATCCCTTAGCAAAATCTCATGGAATTAACTCAAATTCTAAACCATGCCATTTTATGCTCAAATGTGTGCTTTCTTTTGTAGATTAGGTCAGAATGCCGATAGTAGGCCTAGAGGTACTTAAGTACCAACCAAGATCCAAACCTGACTAGTTCTAGCCTCAGTCCGCCGCGAAGGTTTCTAAGGCCCATAGGAACTAACCTAAGGTTCGTTGAACTCTACGATTAAAGCACATGTACTTAAAACATGTTTAGTCCTAGTTCAGTTTGCAGTGTGCTTTTGTAAGAGAGAGACAGAGGAATTTTTTTCTTTATTTTTGGAGAGTTTTCTCTCTCTTTTCTTTCTTTATTTCTAGCTTTGGATTGGCTTTACAACACAGTCTGTATCGGATTCCTAGCTCCCACCATCAATCATCGCAGGGTCCCTGGCAATCGATGCTTCGAGATAGCACCGCCCATAGCAACCCCCAAAACCTTGGCTTTCGAGATTTCGAAATAATCCCGCCCATGACGTTTTGTAGCTAAATCTAAACCCTGGCAATCGACATTTCATGATAATGCCGCCCATGGCATCTGAACCAATACAAGGTGCTTACATGCCCCCGGTAGGATATTTAGATATCCTAGGAGACAAGCACCGAGGAGATGGTATGTTATTGCATATCTTCGAGGGAAATTTCCCGCCTCTCCCCATCGGGAACTCTTCCAAACCAACTTGTGTTGATCAGCCGCTCCTAATCTAGGTAGCTTTTTCAGAGCAGAATTAACGCTTTTGCATGATTTTGATAGTTAAGCGCATTGAACCAGACTATGTGTGGATTGGGGTGCTTAGGTTATGAGTCCTGCAAACCAGAAGTTAGTTAACGAGATCGAATAATCCTAAGCTTTAGACCTAATACTTAAGCTTCGCCTTTTCCCCAACCTCTTGAGGACTATCCGGATCTTAACTGATACTTGAATTTCTAAGCCTAAACACAAGCCCAAGAGGCCTAAGATCAGCATTCATACTAATCTCTTTTGTTTCTTAGGACTTTTATTTCTTTTCTTTCTTTCTTTTGATTTGGTCTAGAACTAAGTAAATTCCTTAATTTTTTACTAATGTCTATCCCTTTTTATTTCAAATTGTGCTCCTTTTTGACATTTATATCACCTCCCCTTTTCCTCCTCAAGAATGATATGCAATTAATTTTTTTTCAAAATTTCCTACCTTCTCCATTTTTTTGTTCTTTTTTGATTTTTTATTTTCTTTTTGGCTTTTTAGACTATGTTTTTTTTTTTTTGGTGAAACCCTTTCTTGTGAAGTGATTCTCATAGTGTTTTGCACTTTAATACCCCCCATGCCTACGATTTGCAATGTCCCCATTGTAAATTAGGTGAATTTGAATTCAGCTTAGATCGTACATTAGAATAGGTTCTAGGTGGGCGGATGGGTTGGGGTGACTGTTGCAGATGATTTCAAGCTCTGGTACAGGTACCAGAGGTGGGGTCGGCTCTTCTAATGGACGAATCCTAAAGTGCAATATGAGTTCAGCACGGGATGTGTCAAGAAGGGTCTCAGGTTTTTCAGCAAGATGATGGGTTACCTCCTGTTAAGCGTTGAGTTTAACGCCATCAGCCGGGCACAATGAGCTCAGGGAGAATGGAGATCAAAAGATACCTTAGCCAAGTTTGTATCGGTGAGTTCAATGAACGGCTTAAGCCATTGGCCATTCACAATAGAAGGTTCAGAATCAAGGTTGGGTTGACTGATTTCAACAGCTCCATTTCCAAAAATCCTTCTGATAAGATATGGTCCAATCCATTTTGATCTAACTTTTCCTGGGAATGGTTTGAGTTTGGCATCAAAGAGTAGGACTTTCTGACCAAGGTGAAAGATCTTTCTAGATATGTGCATGTCATGAAAGGACTTAACCTATTCTTTGTAAATTCATGAGTTCTCGTATACATCATTGCATAGTTCATCGATCTCGCTCATTTGAAGCTTTCTGTGGGTTCCTGCCTTAGAAAGATCTAAATTACATTTCCGTGCAACCTAATAGGCTTTGTGCTCCAACTCGACAAGGAGGTGACATGCCTTCTCATACACCAATATGAAAGGAGACATGCCCAATTAGATCTTGTGGGTGGTCCTATAAGCCCACAAGGCTTCTGGAAGTCGGGACGACCAATCTTTCCTGTCAGGTCGGACAGTGACCTGAAGGATTTTCTTAATCTCCCGATTCAATAGCTCAGCTAGACTGTTAGTTTGGGGGTGATAAGGAGTAGAGATTTGGTGTGACACCTTGTATTTGGTCATTAATGATCTGAACTAAGCATTCGTGAAATGGGTCCTTCCATCAGAGATAATGGCACGTGGAATCCCGAATCGAGAAAAGATGTTCTGATGAATGAATTTGATTACCACATTATGATCATTGGTTTGGGTTGGGATGGCTTTGATCCATTTGGATACGTAGTCAACAGTGAGAAGAATGTACTTGAAACTATTCGAGATAGGGAAGGGTCCCATGAAATCAATCCCCCAGATATCGAAGATTTCGCATACGAGAATTGGCTGCAAAGGCATCATATCGTGATGGATCATGTTACCCAAGGTCTGGTAGCAAGTGCATGCCTTACAGTGATCGTACGCGTCTTTGAAAATTGTGGGCCAATAAGAGCTGCACTGGAGGACTTTTGCTGTGGTTTTATGTTCGGAGAAGTGTCTGCCGCAGGCCTGGTCATGGCAGAAGGACAAAATGTCCTAAATTTTCACTTTCGGAACGCACTGTTTGATGATTTGATCAGCACCAATGCAGAAGAGGTACAGGTCTTCCCAGATGTAGTACTTGGCATCGGAAAGCAATTTGTCTTTCTTGGCCTTCGGCCAATCGAAAGGGATCTTATGTGATGCCAAGTAGTTCACCAAATCAGCAAACCAAGGAAGTCCCATACTAATAGTTAAGAGGTGCTCATCAGGAAAGTGGTATGTGATGGGCCCGGAAGGGTCAATAATGTCAGAAGGAAGGTGGGATAAGTGGTCAGCTGCCACGTTCTACTTTCCCGCTTTAGCGCGAATCTCGAGATCAAATTCTTGCAACAGCAAGATTCAACGGATTAGTTAAGCTTTCACGTCCTTCTTCGCAAGGAGGTGCCTCACTGCAGTATGATCTGAGTATATGATAACATGGGAACCCAAAAGATACGATCTGAATTTCTCCAGTGCAAATACTACGGCTAGCAGCTCTTTCTCAGTAACTATAGTTACTCTGAGCCTCGTCAAGTGTCTTGCTAGTGTAGTAGATGACCACGGGTTTCCCATCTATTTTCTGCCCAAGTACTGCACCCACAACATAATTAGATGCATCACACATGATCTCAAAGGGTTGAGACCAATCAGGGGACTGCAGGATAAGTGCTTGGGTAACTCGATCACGTAGGATCTCAAACGCCTGAGTGCACTCCTCAGTGATTTCGAAGGGGACATCCTTAAATAGAAGATTAGTCAGGGGGCGCACGATTTTCGAGAAATCGAGAATGAATCGATGGTAAAAACTGACATGCTCTAAAAATGATTGGATGTCCTTGATCAAGCTAGGCATAGGGAGTTTGGAAATCAGATTCACCTTAGCTCGATCAACCTAGATGCCTTTTTCAGAGATGAGATGTCCCAGGACAATTCCCTCAGGTACCATGAAGTGGCTCTTTTCCTAGGAAAGAACCAAATTCACGTCGATGCACCGCCTGAGGATTTGAACCAAGTGCAGGAGGCAATCATCAAAAGATTCTCCAAATACCAAGAAGTCATCCATGAAGACCTTAAGGTATTCACCTACCATATCTGAGAATATGGCAAGCATGCACTGCTGAAAAGTAGCGGGTGCATTGCAGAGACCAAACAACATCCTCCGAAATGCATATGTTCCGAAGGGGCAAGTGAAGGTAATCTTCTCTTAGTCCTCAAGATGGATTGTGACCTGGTTATAACTAGAGTACCCATCCAAAAAGCAGAAGAACCGATTTCCCGCTAGTTTCTCGAGGATCTTATCAATGAACGATAGTGGGAAATGATCTTTCTTCATGGAGGAATTGAGTTTTCTGTAATCAATGCAAACTCTCCACGAATTCGCTATACGGGTTGGTATGGTTTCTCTGCTTTCAGTCATGATCACGGTGAGTCTTTCTTTCTTAGGCACAACTTGGATTGGACTCACCCATCGACTGTTGGAGATCGGGTAGATGATCCCTGCATCTATCCACTTGGTGATCTCCTTTTTCACGATATCCTGCAAGTTTGGATTTAGGAGTCTCTGCATTTCACGGGATGGTCGTGAGCCCTCTTCAGTATAGATGTGATGTGTGCAGTATAAGGGACTGATACCAATTAGATCATCGAGAGTCCATCCAATGGCTCTCTGATGCTGCTGTAGAATAGAAATCAGTCGTGTTTCCTGATCAGGTGTGAGTCAGGAGTTGATAATAACAGAAAATGTTTGATTGGAACCCAAAAAGATATATTTTAGATGGTCAGGGAGGGGTTTCAATTCCATAACAGGATTATCGGCAATAGCAGGTGGTTCAAGGTGGGTGTCGGGAGCAAAGGAAGGAGCTATGGGTGTGTCCAGGTTATGTTCAGGCTTCTCAAATTGTAGGTTTTGATCTTCTTGTGGTTGATCAGAAATATTCAAGTTTTCCTCGATACATAGATCATCAACCACAGCCTCAATATCACAAATTTGTTCTATAACCCCACAATTAATTCCTTGTTGGGCCTTAAAGATGTTGATCTTTAGCATCTTGCTCCCAAATTTTAACTAAATTTGGCCCTCTTTACAATTAATATTGGCCGTAGTTGTGGCCAGAAAGAGTCTCCTTAATATAATCGGTGCATTTTTTAAGTTCTCAGGAGCATCTATATCTAAGACAATGAAATCCATAGGAAAATAGAAATCGTCTATTCTAACTATGACATCCTCGAGAATTCCTTTTGGTGACTTAATAGATCGATCAGCTAACTGCAAAGTCATCTTTGTCGGTTTAAGCTTAGATTCCTCAAAGTAGTCTAGTAGGGATGTGGGTATCAAATTGATGGAAGCTCTTAGGTCTAATAAGGCTTGGTCAAATTGTATATCACCAATAGCACAGGAGATTAGAGGGGTGCTTGGATCTTTTGCCTTAGGCGGGAGTTTGCTCAAAATGATGGAGCTAGCTTGCTCCGACAGTACAATTGGGTTACTGCCTTTGGTTCGCGCCTTACGTTTAGGTGTACACACATCTTTCAAGAATCATGCGTAAGCCAGTACATGGTGAATTGCATCCATCAAGCGGATGTTTATATGGACCTGCTCAAAGAGCTTGACCAGATCCTCTTCAGGTGCCACGGGTCTTGTTGTCTTCTTTCCCTTGGTCAAGGCCTCAAGAAATGGAACCTTAGATGGTTCCTCTAGAATTGGCTCAGGCTCTTTATCAGGGATGGGTGTGTCCTGGATGACCAATCTAGGGTTAGGGTTTATGGTCTCAGGTATGTCGTGGCTAGGAAAGGGTGGGTCTTGTGTTGCTTTGCCACTACAGGTGGTGACGGAATTTAATCTTGCCTGATTTTGGTTTGGGTTGGGAAAAATAGGTGTTTGCTGCTGAAATCCCGAGTATGAAGTTGAAGTGTCCATCCCGTCAGGTGATGGAGCAGAAGGGGCCTGATAAACAAAGTGAGCTTGGCCCTGATTTGGGTTCATAACGCTTCTCTGGTTCGACACATTATTTGGATTTGGAAGAGGTTGAGATGGAAGTGCACCAGGTTGGCGAGCACTTACCAGCTGGGCCAATTTATTTCGTAACTCAGAGATCTCTTCTTTGTGTTGTTTCTGCATGTCAACCAAGGTCTTGAGAATCAAAGATGTCTGATCTTCTTTAAGCAGTCCAGATTGAAAATTTTGATTAGGCCTTGGTTGAGTGGGTTGATATGGTCTCTGGTTTTGTGGTTGAGGTGGGAATTAGGATCTCAGATTTGGGTTATTTCCCGACCATGTAAAGTTAGGATGATTCCGCCATCTAGGGTTGTAAGTATTGGAGAAAGGATTATTCTGGACAGCAAGGAGATCCTCGCAGGTCTGAGGAGCTCCGTGATAATCAGGGTACGGGGGTTCAGAGTTCTTCCAACTGAGGTGGGCTAAACCAGAGTTGCCTCTGAAGCCATAATCAGACGGGGGTGGATATGCATCCATCCTCGGGGAGTGGTAGATGTTGTGCGCAGCCTCCCTTCTCATGGGCAGGTGCGCGTATGTGCTTTGAGGTGCAGAGGTGGATTTGTATAGATGATAAGTGATGTCGTCCACCTTATTCTCAATAATGGAGACCTTATCCAATTGACTATCTACCAACTCCAGATCAACGGATGCGGAAAGGCCTCGGGATTCATGTACCCCCCGATTATTTGTCAATGCGCGGGTGGACGTTTGGTCGTACGCACCCAATGACTCATTGTTCAGGGAGTTCTCGCACATGTTTTCGAGAATTTCCTAAATCGTGTCTTGTTGTCCCATGATGTTACCACCACAAGTTGCATTGACAAAGAGCTTGATATCTTCACAGAGACCATGGTAAAAGTATTGGACTTGTTCCCACTTCGGAACTCCATGATGGGGGCACTTACGCATGAGATCCAGAAAGCGATCCCATGCCTTGTGTAGAGATTCTCCCGCTCCTTGGGAGAAGTGCATGATTAGGTGTCGCATCATGTTTGTACGACCAATGGGGTAGAATTTTTACAGGAAGGCAGCTTGAAGTTCTCCCCATGTGTTGATCGTGTGTGGTTGAGTTTGAAACCAGTGAGCGGCTTTGTCAGCCAGAGAGAATGACAAGAGCTTTAAGAGTAATCCGTCCCGATTCTGCACATCTGCCCCAAAAGTGTGGGCCAGATGTTTTAGGTTTTTGATGTGCTGGAAAGGATCCTCAGAGTTCAAGCCATGAAATTTTGGGGTCATATGAAGCATGCTAGGCTTGAGATCTACCTCGGGTCCTCCCACGGGAATGTTGATTCAGGGTTCAATCTCCATTGCTGTAGGATTATAGTGATCTCGCATTTGAGGACATGGCGGTGGGTTGATGATAGCATTGATTCGATTTTGGAAATCATGGAATTGTTGCTCAAGATTAGGTTGTTCTTCTTGGTGATCCATATCTGATGAAGGGGAAGTAGGTTCTGAATCAGAGGATATGTCAATGTGATCAGGTTGTTGTACAAACACGGAAGTTGGGGCTCGACCACGACGAGAGTGAATAGCTAATGGAGGCCTCAAGGATGGTCTTAAGGACCTCCTCCCGAACATGCACCGATGGAATAGATGAGGGATAGTAGGTGATGGACCCAATCAAGACACCCTCAAAAAGTTTGGATGACTATAGAGGTTCGGGGCGGATGATACCCCTTAGTCAGAAAGCCGTCCACCTGTGAATTACCTGGGCAGCCAGAGAGGGAGAGTCCCGTGAAGACCCCTAATTGGTAGAGCGCCCCCACGAGTTACAAGGTTTCCCCCACCCGACCTCTCTTGCCACTGAGGATCTAGGTAGACCAGAATGGGGACTTGACCTCTCAAGTCTACCAGTTTTAAGTTAAGAGCAAAGGTGATTGTGATTTCACTTGAACTTTAAAATGTTTTTGTGCAAAAGTGACCTAATTTGAAGATTGGTTAACCCAACAAGGTGGGTCAACTTCACCTGATTTTTCCCTTGAGAAATTTAGGTTCCTCTTTTAGTACTCAAATGAAATTAAGAGCCTGATTTAAGGGTTTGATTGAATATATCAATTCAACCAAGGCTTAGGCACACATTGTTTAGGAAGGTTAATTCTTGATTAAGCAAGTGTGGCTCTAAAACCTTAAATTGGGAACCCTAATTGGCTTTGATTGGTCTAATTTAATTCGTCAAAATGTGGTACCTAAGGCTCAAGCAAGAAGGTGATAGCCCTAGATACCTTAAGCTCAAAGTAGGTGCACAAATCAGGGTTTGAATGTTCTCTAACCAGAATGTATCAAATCAGGCAACTTGATGATTTATCTAAGAATAGAATGCAAGTAGCTCTAATTGATTTCTTTCCTTTTTTAGCTTTTTAGAATCAGGGGTTTAGGAGAGATTGGATTTGTGTTTTACCTGTACCTAGAGTGGTTGATGTGTGGCTGATCTTCCTCAACGAATCCCCTGAAATAGATCAAAGTCAAAAGAGATAGAGCAAGTTAGTACCATATCTGATATTGCAATCAAGAGATCTAAATTGCACATTACTCCCAGTCAACGATGCCAAAATGTTGTTCGCTCTGAAACGGGTTTAAAAATTGTTGCATTGTAATATAGGTTGAATCAACGTGAAACACAAGTAAAATTTATAACTCGAATATTAGAAATGAAGTCCGAGGTCGAACATAGGGAGCAATTGGCAAAAATAATTCTTAAGATTGCAATATAAGCAATGTATAATAGAACTCCAGACAAGAATGATATATAAATGAAAGTAAATGTCAGATAATGCAAAAAGAATGAGGTAAAATGGTGATTTGAATCAACAATTACCCTTCACAATTATATCAAATAACTCAATAGTATTAAGCAATTAAATGCCACATAGGATAAGTGCACAATGCACTTCAAATGAAGCTTAGACATCTGCTCAGCTAGTTAGACGACTTATTCTGCTCACTGCTGCAGTGCCCGACTGCTTCTTCTTCTTTCTCTGGCTTCTTTCTTCTTCTCCTTCTCTTGGGCTTCTTCTCTTCTACAGCTCCTCTTCTCTTCTTCTTCTCAGGTTTCTTCCTTTTTCTTCCTCTAGCTATGCTATAACTACTCTTCTTTTCTTTCTCTTCTTCACGTGCAAGGGGGAGGTTCCTTAAATGGCCAAGTGTCGACCGTTGGTCCTGAGAGTAAAACCCCCCCTACACCTACGTGCTTTCCTCTCCTTCTCTCTCTGGGATCCTCCCTCTCAGGGCCTCAGGTTATCGGGTATTTAGGTAGAGCGCGCCCGGGACCAGGGCTGCCAGCCGTGAGTGGCAGTCAAGGAGTGCTTGGCTAGGCAGGTAATCGGATGCATGAGACCTGTGTGAGCAATGTCACGGGCAAGGTGCGTGAGGGGCGCGGGGACCTCACCCCCTGTGTTCAGTTGAGGCGAATAGCCTATGCGACAAAATCACTTTATTTGGCTACGGGTGCTCGTCAGCTTTCGAGGTGGGACTATCCCACCGCCCTTCCTCTGCATGCAGTTGCTACGGTTTCTTTGCTCAATTCATGCAAGATGGCAGTCAAAGGCTCCAATTTCTGGTCCACTCAAACTCCTGGAGCGATTCCACGCAAACTGGGGACGACGCCTGGAGCCTGCAAGTGCTGAAGCAAGCTTCCAGCTTCGCTCGAAGCTGCAGTCATGGCGGTCGAGGGAGCGAAGACCTGAAAGTCAAAATATGGCCCCTTAGCCTTGTTAAATAAGTTCAGGAGCTTCGTCGTAGGGTAGTGGTATGGTGGTGGGTGCAGTGTGTCGTGAATGTGGCTGTGGTGGCCAGACGTTGTCGAAGTTGGGGAGTGGAGGTGGGTGCATCTGGCAAAGAGTTTGGGGGAGAAATCAGCCTAACTAAGTTAGGGCTTTTGCTCCTGAGGTTGAGGCAGAGGTGTAGAGATGAACGGCGAGGGGTTTGATGGTGTGTGGAGCGAGATGTGCCTCGCTGGGGGAGTGGTCGGACGTGGAAGGGATAACGGTGAACGGGTGGTAGCGTGGTCGAAATTGAGTGTGGTTGGGATGAAAATGAAGTAGAGGAGTTAGGGGACTTGTCTAGGTAGTTGGCAGACGACGGGGAGTCGAGGCGGCACCGATTGCGGTATGATCGGCATCGGGGAAGAAAATGCTCTGGTGAGTAGGAATTGGCGAGGAAGACGGAGGACGGGGCATCGGCGGGTACAGCATGATGCGGAAGAGAGCAAGGGAGATAAATCCACCATCGGTATTGCACGTGGACAAAGGATGGAGTCGAAGGAGCTCGCCGGACGTCGAGGGGCTTCGGCCGGATGAGGAGAGACGAAATTAAGGGGGAATCCGGTCGAATTCGAGCGTGAGAAGTTCAGTCAGATCTGGAGGTCCTTTTATAGGCCTCTAAAGGGAGTTTTGAGCTTGGGAAGCTTGGAATGTTGCTGGAGTTGGAATTCTCTAGGATACCCAAATCTCTCATGCGTTCGCATGAGAGATTGGGAAGGATTAAGGGCTTGGGAATTGGCTCAAAGGGAAGGGAATTCATTGACGAATTTCCCTTTCAAATTTGAGAGGGATTCATCAAGGAATCAAGAACATGCCATATTTAGGTTGCCGAAATTTGTAGGAATATGATTCATGGCGGCAGGGACCTATTTGAAAAAAATGATGATAAAGATAGGGGCCTTTTTCCAAGAAATTCAAAATCTAAGGATCCATGTGGAATAAAGGAAATCAGACTTGGTCC
This sequence comes from Thalassia testudinum, assembly GCA_037157565.1. Classification (NCBI taxonomy): domain Eukaryota; kingdom Viridiplantae; phylum Streptophyta; class Magnoliopsida; order Alismatales; family Hydrocharitaceae; genus Thalassia; species Thalassia testudinum. The sequence goes on along the minus strand of JAZHRO010000062.1, from coordinate 3,352,868 downwards.
AAAGTGCAAACTAGGTTGAAACTATCTCAGATTGGGCCCAAATTTTGGTATAAATCTAATTTGGACTAAGGAATCCAATGGTGAAGTTGGATTTTGGTTTTGACCTAGTTTGACTAGTAATGTGCACAATTACCCAAATTAGGGCAAATGTCTGTCTGAGAATCTGTTTTAGGTCAATGAGGGTTTCAATGGTCAAATTGAAGGTGTCAAACCCTAGAGAATATTTTTCTATGATTTTTAGAGGGTTTAGGTGAATTTTAGCCTAATAAGAACCTTGGTAGATTAAGCAGGTCTATTTTTAGGATTTCAGATGCCCATTAATTCTTATAATGCATGACAACCATTTTCTGTCTGTTCTAACCCACTTATTACTCTTATGACCATTTGACCTTTGTTCCACCCCTAAGAAAACCCACGGTTATTCTATTTTTGTGATAGAATGGTAAATTTGTAAAAATAACCATGTATTCTTGTTTTCTTCTCAAATCAATGTTTTATGCCCTTAAGACCTTTTGATGAATATGTAGGATCTTTTATTGACTTAATCAAATTAAACTGAGCTAGTTATGGCTCATGATGGTGCTTCCATCGGCACCCCTCCTCGTCCCATGGCTGTCCTCCTCCTCCAACCACCAACCCTCGTCATCCTCCTCCATGCGTGCAGCTGGCACCCTCCTCCGCCACGTGCATAACCACTGCCCCCGACCCCATCCACGCCCTCCCACACCATCTCCTCTTCCTCCAGCCCCCTCCCCACATCGTCCTCCTCCTCCACATGCGCAGCCGCTGTCCTCCTCCTCCATGCGTGCAGCTGTTGCCCCTAGTCCACCCCTTCCCATGCCATCTCCTCCTCCTCTTGCTATCCCCTCCATCCTCCTCCTCCGCCTCGCCATCTCCTCCTCCCCCTACCATCTGTGCCCCCTCCCACCTCCTCCAGCTGACCCCCCCTCCCCTCCTCCTCCCAACCAACCGACCCCTCCCACCTACTCTTCCCAGCTAACCCCTCCTCCCCCCCTTCTCCTCTTAGTCAACCCCCCTCCCCTTGCAACTAGCATCCGTTACCCCCCTCCTCCTCCTCCTTCTCTGATAAACACCAGTTTATCATCATTCTTATGCCATAAAACAGATCTAGCTTTTAGGATTTTAACGTCACAAATGGGTTTCCGGGTTGCATTTAGCCATTTACCTAGGTTAAGCATGCATTGCATTTTTTAATTATACCTTTGATGCATTTATCTGAGTGTTAGGATTAGGCAGAATGTCAGACCCCACATACCTTGGCACTCAAGAAGGCAGAAGATGAAGAAGAAGCTCTTAACAGCTGGATTCCAGCTAGATCCAGCTCATCTCAGCTGGATCTCAGCTTCTTCTAGCCGGATCAACTCATCCCTAGCTCCATTCAGCTCATCTCAGCTGAATGGTAGCTCTAGCTAGTTTACCGCAGCTCCATTTAGCTCACCTCAGCTGGATGGCAGCTCAAACTAGCTCAAGTCAGTTGATCCTAACTCCATTCCAACTCTTCCAGCTCAGAACAGTTCACTAGAAGCTCAACCTAACTCGGACTAGCTATTGCCATCAACTAGCTAGACCTAGTCAGCTGAAGATGACCTCAACTAGCTCAGGTCAGCTCAAGTCCAACTCTCAGAGACCTAACTCAACTCAACTTGGTTGAGCTGAGCTACTCCAACTAGCTAGGTATTCTTCGAGAAGAGCCGACCCAACTCACCTCATCTCATTTCAACAGAACCAGCTCACCTTAGCTTGGCTTAGAAGCTACCAAAGAACTAGCAAGCTAAGCAAACTAAGGTAGCTCCCTACAGTTCTCTTTGGCAACCACCAACTCCAACGTAGCTCCTTCCAGCTACCTCCAACTCCTCTACCTTAAAACCCTAGCTCCCTTTGCCTTCAACCCTACTCCCTGCTAGCTAAGCTAGCTTAGCTTAGCTAAGTCCACCTCTATGGCACCAAAAACCTAACCCAAACCCACCTACCTTAGCTCCACCAACTAGCCCTAAACCTAGACCGCCTAAGCTCTCCTATTCCCAATCCTTTTTGGTGCCAAAACTAGGCACCCTTTGGCCCCTCAACCACCACCAAGAGACACCTATTTTTGGCGCAAAAATATCCATAACCACCTCACCCTTTTTGGTGCCAAAATAACCCCACATCACCACCCTACACATCATCAACCAACCCATCTCAACCCTTGATTTTTGGCACCGAAAACACCTCCTTCTAGAAGCCAAAAATGGCGCCAAAAATAGGTGTCCTTCTACCCCATATTCGGCCACCAAAAGTCACCTTCAAACCCCCTTCACAACCCCTTGGTTGGCAACATTAAACCCTCTCCATTGGATCCTTAACCACCTCCCATCAAGTCATCCTAACCCTCCACCTAAGGCCACACCAACCACCCCCTTCCTACCCTATATTTACCCCATCTAACCACCACCATTGGCACATCTTCTCCCTTAGTTTAATTTCTACCTACACCACCTACACCTAAGGCCAAGGAAGAAGAAGAAGAGAAGAAGATCAAGGGGGCAACCTACCCATCCCCTTGGTGCCTTCTTCCCCTTTCTTCTTTTCCCTTATGCCATGCCAAGGAGGAGGAGCTCTACATCCAAGGAGGACAGCCAGGCATTGAGTAGGAATCTAAGGTGGATGTCCACCCTTAGAGGAGAACCAATTGAAGGAAAGAGCGAGGGAAAATCTTCTTCAAGCTCAGGAACTACCAAGCTTGGAGCGAAGATTTTTTTGAGCTTCAATTGGAGGATTATCTTCTCTTTTATCTTCATTTTATTCTTGTATTACCTAGTAGTTTGCTTTTTCTTGCTAAGAAGAATTCCTCTACCTATATTTTACTCTGCTACTAATACAAGTTTTCATTACCTTCCAAGTTCATGCTTAAATTTAGTGTGTTTTTCTTCTCTTATTAGTGTAGTGCACATCACACCTTCTTCTAATTACCCTAGGCACACTTGCCTAGGGTAAGCTTAGAAGAAAAGGTTCTCTTCTTGTCACTTAGGATTATTTTTAGCATAATTCATCTTTTCATCAATCCCGATTATTTCCAAAACTATAAAAATAACAAAATGAAAATCACAAAAATATGTGTTGATTTGAGAAGAGAGAGAGAGAGAACCCATTCTTTGTGACTAACGAATTGACCTCCTTGGACAACCCTAAATACTCCACTATCTAGGTATTATAAATGTAAAATTTTGATTGTGAATTTACACATTGCAACAACACTAATTACATCATTTAACAAACTGCGTATTTCTCGAATCATCCTCCCAATCGACCCCCCCTCCCCCTCCTCCTCCCACTACAAATATTAAATTTTTAGGTTATTAAAAATATATATTACATTAATTAAATGTAAAATGTGTTTAAATTTATGTAATTTTTTGCTTATAAATTTTTGTAATTTGATTTAGGTATCTCGCGTCATCGGACACCTTCTCTTCGATTCACACGCTTCGTTGAGTTATCAAATTAAGCTGTCTTAATTAATTTGTGAATGAATGTGGGATGTACCCACTTAATTAGGTTTAGAATGTGAGGTGCACCCACTTGATTAATTTATGATTTGTGAATGAATTATTTTTATGAATGTGGGGTGTGCCCACTTGATTTAGTAAATTAAATTTGTTTGATTGATTGTGAGGTGTACCTATTTTCTTCTAAATGCTTATTTGATTGTATTTTAGTATTAATTTATTATGGTTAGAAGCTTATATTATATGGAAAATTCTGTGAAAGTTTTTATGAATTTAAGAAGTTAGGAAGAAGTAATGAGAGAAGAGAGGGAAGGTGAAAGGAGATGAAGATGAGAGGAAGAAGAGGGAAAGATATGAATAAAGAAGAATATAAATTAATGAAGGGAAGGAGGAGAGGAAGGATAGGGATAAGAGGGGGAAAGAGAGGATAAATAATTAGATAGGAGAGGAAGAAAAGGGAGAGAGATGCATAATGAAGAATATCAAGGGAAGGATGAGAGAAAGGGTAGGGAGAGGAGAGAAAGAGAGTAGAAAAGAAGTGGTAAGACAGGGAGGTAGGAGAGAAGGGAGAGGAGGGAAAGGGAGAAAGAAGCTAATTTTATTTTGTATATATAACTATTTTTTTATTGCAAATTTTATAATTTTAATGAATTTATAGATACACACACTTGCACAAATTTAGATGCACTTTAGGCCAAACAATAGCCATTCTAACCCCTAGGTTATATGTTTTGGAACGGGATAATCGTGTCAAAATACTTGCTCATCAACACTTATGATCATGTTATACAGATAATGCAAAGTGTTTGTATACCTCACTTACATTCACGAAATTTTATCTTTATAGCATGCCATAAGAGTTGTCCTTTGTTCAAAGAAGTTCTGAACAAAGGGCGGTCCTTGAAGATTTGATCACAACTTAGGGTTACTTGTTACATGGAACCGATGTCTAGAAGAATTTCGGTAGTATCTTTTCGCTCTTCTTTGATATACCAATTGATCTTATCTATGTTCCTACTGCACCCTTAAATGGGAGTTCTTAGGAATGTAGTTATGATTAGTCTTAGGAGGTACACTGGAGAAGTGCAAGGAGATGCTGCTAAAATTTCTCTAGATACCGATTACATGTAACAAGTAACGTTGTGATCAAATCTTCAAGGATAGGCTATTAAGTGAAAACCCTAATCAAAATACAAACATTGTTATAAAATCATATTATAATTATTGGGTGATTTTATTTCATTTTTGTAGATTATCATGGATAAGTCTTGGATTAATTTGAGGAACTCGGATTACTCTTGATATAAGAATGGAGTGAGAGAGTTTCTTGATTGGGCATTTCATGATGATAGGAAGTCATTCAAACAAGGAGACAAGCTCGACAGGATATTTTGCCCATGTAGGAGGTGCTTGAATAGATATTCACATAATAGGAACACCGTATACGAGCACACGATTTGCAATGGTTGGTAGCAGCACTATACTAAGTGGATTGCTCATGGAGAGGATCTTAGAGAGGAAGTCAGACAATCTCCGATAGATTTTGATGAAACAGCTGTTGATATTAAAGATGATGGCATCGATGAAATGTTTGATAAGATGACAGTAGGAGTTGAAGATCCAGCTAGTGGGGAAACTTGTAATCAGTTTTATGATGCTATTAGGGCAGCAGATAAACCTATTGCTCTTAGTATCACGTCCATTTCTAAGTTGTCATTTCTTTTGAAGTTATTTTCAGTGAAGGTTATGAATAGAGCGACCTCTAAATTGATGTTTAAGGTGCTTGAATTCATTGGAGAGCTTTTAAATGATCCAAAGGGTTATCTAAAGACATGATATGAAGCAAAGAAACAGATTCGTGGACTTGGTTTAAATTGCGAAAAATTGACACTTGCCTAAATGATCATGTGTGATACAGAAATGAATATGTAGAGTTGACTAGTTGTCCACAGTGTGGTGTTGAGAAATTTAAAGTAGGAAATTCACTAAATACAAGGGCCAAAAGACAACTAGAGAAGGTTTTACATTACTTTCCATTGATTCCTAGGCTACAACGTTTTTTTATTTCGAGTAGAATTGCAAATTTGATGACATGGCATAAGGATAACATGTCAGGAGATGGTCACATTCGTCATCTCATAAATTCAGAAGAGTAGAAAATATTTAGCAGCACTCATTTAGCATTTGCAAAGGATGCAAGAAATGTCAGATTGGGTCTTGCAAGCATTGGGTTTAATCCTTTGAAGAACATGTACCCATCCTATTCAATTTGGCTAGTCGTGATGGTAACTTACAACTTACCTGCATGGCTTTGTATGTGATCGTCGTTTATGATGTTAACCCTCCTCATCCCTAGTCTAAAGCATCCAAGAAATGCAATTAATGTTTATCTTCAACCATTGATAGATGAACTGAAACTGTTGTAGTGTAACGGCATTCGTACATATGATGCATATAAAAGAATTCTTTAATATGCATGCTACATTATTGTGGACCATTAATGACTTCCCCACATATGCAAATTTGTTGGGTGGAGTATAAAGGAAAAGTATGCTTGTCCAGTATGTTTGAATGACACTCATCACCTTCGACTACCTGAAAGTAACAAGTTCTGTTATTTGAGACAAAGTAGATTCCTACCAGTTAAGCATAGATGGCGAACAACAATATTTAAGGACAAGTTAGATGGTAAAACTTGCCGGTATTCTTCCAAGAATCTGAGGAATAAGTTAAGTATAAATTCAATAAGGTTGTCAGGTTTTCAAATAATGGAGAAATTATAACAACCTGGCAACATATGATTAGGTTATTTGTTCAAGAAAGATCAAATAGCTTTGAAATATATGGATTTTAAAAAGAAGAGCATTTTCTTCATGAAACTCCTGTATTGGAAAGATCTAACTATTCAACATAATCTTGATATGATGCATATTGAGAAGAATGTTATGAGTAACATTTTGGATGTGTTCAACTTAACTGATAGTCCAAAGGATATAGTGAAATTGAGAAAAGACATGATAACTTTAGGCATTCGTTCAAAGTTATATGTTATTGAAAAGGAAGACGGCAGTTATTACTTTCCGGAAGCCATTTACAGCCTAAATAATGATCAACGAGAGAAAGTTTCACCTTCTTGAAAGAAGTATGGGTGCCAGTGATGTAAACACATTTACATTGCTTAAGATGTCTATTTATGCATGTTCTTAAGCATAGGATTGCATTTCATGATATAAATATTGCATAACATGCATCATCTTGCATTTAGAGTAGTTTGAATAAAATGGAAGTTAATTATCTCATTTTATGTGCTTGGACAGGGCAAACATTTTATCGGGGCCTCAGATCAAAGATCCAACCGTATGGATATGATCAGGGCGACGTAATTACTCCAAGATCGCCCTAATCAGGCATCCGTAGCATCAGATAGTAACCGAGGAACCCTAGAAGATCAAGGGCCAGGATGGTGTAAATCCGCACTTCAGATGACAAATCCGACCGCACAGATGAATTCGGATCGACGATCGCAGCCCAACGACACAAAAATCGAGTCAATCCGACATCCGTGGCACCATCTACAACTTCCAGAAGATGGACGGCCAAGATGGTGCCACGTGGCGCCATCTCGGTCGCCCTAACGGCCGCTTACATTCTATGAAGACCCCGCACCCGCTCACTCTCCGCCGCTGGATCTCAATCCAACAGTTGTGGTCAGTCGCGCCTAAAAGCGCCCGCTCGACCATCCACGCCTCGTAGCGCAGCGGTCGAGCACGCTTACGCGAGCTGCAGGCGTGGGTTCAAGCTGCAGCAAAGGGCTGGAAGGCGTGGGCGATTGAGCGCAGGCGGGCGTTGGATCTCGATCGGACGGCCGCGTGCGCCCGATAGCGTTCACGCGCGATTGAACGCGCAGCATGGACGAGCGATCGCACGCGCCAGGCGGGCGCCCGACAGCGTGCGAAGACGCGTCTTAAGCCGTCCGATCTCGCGATCAGACGGCTGAGAATCAAACTACGTGGGCGTAAGCGTTGAGCGCGGGCAGCTAAGGAGGCGCGCGTGGGTGCGGAAGCTACACCCACATTGGGGGCTTTAGTGACGGATTTATCTGTCACTAAAGACCCCTTATTTATTATTTTAAAGTTGTAATGACCATTTTGCCCCCACTCCTTGCAACTATAAAAGGAGACACCCTCCATACAAAATTCTCATCCCTTCCTTCTCTGCTCTACCTCTCCAAAGATTAAAAGAAGCTTGTCCCACACCCAGGATGCTTCTCGCGAGATAAAGTCTAAATTTTCGTCCCCCTTCGGAAGTGGATCCCGCGACGACGACGGTGTGTTGCTCTATTCCCGTTCTTCTACTTCGTCCTCCTTCGTCCCACTTCGTTCTCGTTCGTCCAGGCGTCGTCCCATCCGGCTCGTCCTCCAAGCGACCGTCGAGGAGGATTTCTCTCTCCCTATTCTTTTTATTGCTTTCTAGTATAGATTTACTGCTTTCTAGTGTAGTTCTGCTCGTCCTCCAAGCAACCGTCGAGGAGGACATTTCTCCCTCCATTCTTTTAATGCTTTCTAGAGTAAATTTATCACTTTCTAGTGCAATTGTTTTATGCTTTCTAGTTATATTGAACAATCTTCTTAGTGATAAATTCTTTGTTTATTCTACATCTCATTTCCATTTCTATGTGTAATATTCTCTCTCTCTTTTACCTTCTCTCTCTCTCTTCTATTTATTATAAATAATTAGATAGTTTTAAATTGAATTACTTCGTGACAAATAAAAAGAAACGCGTATTTTTAAATCAAACATCCGCCTCCCTACGTTCGACCCGGAATTTTCATTTCGGTATAAATTTTATTTATTGAACACGAATTCTTCGCTTTCAAACTACAACGATAGGTTTTCCAAAACCAAACATGTTAGCGTAGCGATTCGATTACGTTCAACATTTTGGCTCCGTTGCTGGGGAGGCGACGATCTTTGATATCTCTTCGCGTTTTGTAACTTACAAATCATTTACCTCACTTTTCTCCTTTCTTATTGTAATTGCAGATACTCTTTTGAGAAGAGTAAAAGTGGTAGATTGGACTAAAGTGCTGTGGAAGGTTTTGTAAGTTATCCCCCATTTTTTTCTCCCTCCATAGATTTCATTCGCCACATTAAATCCAAATTCCAATTAACCTAGGTATTTGCATAAATCCTAGGAATAGTTTAGTTGTTTGGATTCTCACTCACATTCATTCCACCTTCATTTATATAAAAAAATAAATAAAAAGATAATTTTGTGGGGCAATTTTCAACAAACACACAACGTACACCCACATTCAAAGGCACTTAACCGAATTGATTTATTTCTACTCAACCAGGTTCTGATCTATGGAACCAGTATACATAAAGCAACACATAAAAGAGTAGAAATCATTCTAGGTTAACCATCTTTGTGTGCCTAACTTAGTGGTGCATTTGTGGCCAGTTATTTGAGTTGTTTGGGCTGCACCACTTCGAATAAAATTAACTAATTAAGTAGCTGCCACTTAGGTTCAACTCTTAGGGATTTACCAGGCACTTCACATTCTTTTTAAGCTTCCAAGGAAAACATCTTCACCCGTACTTTCAAAACCTGGTGTGCCAATGAAACTTGTTTGAAAACACCTAAAATTAAATCCTAAATGCTACTAAGCAAGATTTAAACCTTAAAATTCACCACATCAAAAATAATCTTGCTTGAAAACCACTGGTTGTGCACACATACACAAATCAATCAATCATTAAGGGCACAACCCATTTAAAGGACCCATCACATTCCAAAGCACATTCAAACCTAGCCCTAAATAAAACAGAGTAGACTTTGGCCTTAAGGATTGGACTCGCTCTTCAGAACCCAGAACGAGATTATTTTCGATTCGTCTATTTCTACTGTTCAATCTGATGTCTAGTTAGGGGAGCAGAATCAAACGATCACAGCTAGGGGGTACACTAAGAACCGGAGGCGCAAGCCGAAGGAAGAACCTTCTCCCCAGTCCCTCCTTCTAACTGGTTGGATTGAATAAACGGAAGTAGATCAAATCGTTTCTTTATCTCAAGACGGGTTTTGGGAGTCTGTAGGTCTGTAGGTTAACCCAATTATGAACAGGTTTGATTGTTTGTATTGCAGGGCGCCTTTCTTCCTCCCGTGTATCATGAATCCTTCCACATATTTCATGCATTCCCGCTCTTTCCCTCCTGTTGTGAATTATCCTCAACATGACGATTATCCCTACTCGTATTGTAATCGACCATCAGTTAGTTGAGATAACTCAGATTGGGGATACAGTTCCGGACCTCCGTGTTTAGGGTCTAACCCTGAACACTTTGATTCTGATTTCTATCCTTCTCAGAGCTACATCGATTATGGATCGTCTTCCTTTCATGAACAACCTAATACGATCTACAATCAAGAAGGATACACCGATCTTTACCCATCCTCTGATTTCATTGCCTTTAGGTCATCACCATCTTTTGAACAATCTGAAATGACCTATTATCAGGAAGGGTATAACGAATCTCAATTCGTTAATTCCTCCACATTGATGTCAAACCCGCCCAACCCTGAACCAACTCATTTGGTTCAGGTTAACCAGGTTCAAGATAAGGTTCTGGCTAACTTGAGGAATATCATACAATCTTTAGAAGTTCAGCCAACACCTTGCATTGAGAGATTGGAGCCCCTGATTAAAATGATTGATGATTTGAATAAGTCTTTGTTGGATTGGCTCCAGGATGTTAAGATAAGAACCCGGGTGAGTTTCTACTTGGGAAATTAGCAAAATTGAGGATGAGATTCGTGGTTGCTTTGATTCAATCTTTGGATGATTCCCAGGATGAACCCTCTTCAGAAAAGCCAATGACAGAACCTGCTTAGGCACTTGTTGGGGGGACACGTGTTATGACCAGATTGAATTAAAGCAACCAATTAAGGAAGATCTGATTTCTTCACCTGAGATCCCTGAGCCGGGTTACGAGGAAACGTATGTCTCCTTGAAACAGAAAGTGACAAAAGATTTTGGGACATACATTGATACGGATCCTGATTTCTTTGATGGTGAAGATTCAAGTTGCGAAGTCTCACGCGAGTTTTCTGAACACGATTTCTGTGAGACGATTGGGCCTGAGGAATCTAATAGATCATTTGATAGCCCAATAATTGAGCAAACTGATCTTAGGGCACACATTACGGATCCAGAATCGCATTTTCTAGAGGAATCAATTCAATGCCCTGATTATCAATTACACCCCGTTGAGCATATTGATAATTCTGTTTCTAAGATAATTAGACCCAAGTCAATTCTGATTCTGCTACATCATTTACACTTGGAGATTTCAGACGGGGTGATTAACATGCAAGAGGTCTCGGAATTTAACATTTGGAATGAGGAGGATAGGAGCTGGGAAATTCTGATTTGGGAAGTTAATTTTGGAGGAAATGGAAGATTTAGTCGAAGGGTTCCTTTTAAGCTGAAACCATCAAATCAGAACCCTTACGACATTTGTTTCGAGGATGCCAAACTCAAGAGCACATTCAACGATTATCCTTTTGAGCTTCAATTCTCTGTAACCCTACTTTTTGGTCTTGGGTTGCATCCTCATAAATCGCAGGCCCGATCCCGCTTGCATTCTGATTTTAGGTTTTGGATAATTTTTATCCAGAACCTAAGATATTCTCGATTATGGGGGATGGGTCTGCACCACAATCTGGTCCACATTTGTGGACCACTGTTGATAGGTCAGAAGATTCTTCTGTTTATTTTAATTCTGACTTGCACTTGTGAATTCTTCATTTCTTTTCTTTGTATAGTGTGCCTAGCTGAAGGCACTAAACTCAGCACATATACAGTTCTTTTTAGCTTTCATTTCAGAGCGAACCTGACATTCACGCAATTCAGGTGCTTTCTACGCTTTTCCACTCTGTTTTATGTCTTTTTAATATAATGAGGACATTGCATTAGATAGGCATGGGGGGTGGATATTTATTTCTAAATTCATTCGTTAGCCTTCGTAGATTTGTTTTATTTTCTTTTATATATAAAAAAAAATCGGAATTAGGAAAGAGAATTTAGGTTTAAGAAAATTTTCAATCTTAGGAAATACTACATTATGATTTGAACACAAAGACCCTTCAGGTCTTCGGACTTAATCATCCCATGTATCCACTAAAATGTGGATTTGTCTTTGAGTCCTTACCATCTTAATTCTATCGTAATTGGAATAAATAAGTTTTGGTGATAAGTACACGACTTATCAACCCGCCCTCTGATTTGAGGAAATTTTGAGTCTTAAGCATCTACACACTTTCTTTGCACTGACTCGTTGTTTGGCGATTTTAACGGAAATTGTGTAGTTAATGAACCTTCTAGGGTGATATGGCTGGCAAGTTATCGTGGGTAACAGCCCATAGGTAGGTTGTCCAGAGCCTAGTCACTGGACCTTTCTCTTTTTCCTGCCCTTAGGTAAATCTTAAACCAGAGAAGCCACCTACTTAAAATAAAATAAAAAAAAAGCAAAAAGAAAAGGAGAAAAGAACAAAAAGAAATAAGCCACACTTCGTCGCATGAGTATGGTTGGCGAATTGTCGGTGGTAACAGCTCATCGACCGGTTGTCCAGAACCCAGCTGAGTAAATGCACTAAAAATTTCCAAAACACTTAGGAAGAAGCGGAGAAGTAGAATAAATCGGAGAGATATACACTGGATTCACCCTTATGTTGATCCTGTAAAAAAATAAAAGTAGGGAGAAAGCTACCGGTTGTAAAGATGCACCTTTAGGCAGAAGTCTTTTTGAGGTCACCTAGAGGCATAGAAATCTGAAGTCCGTTTTAATTACCGATCAACGAGTCTATCACAATCACAATAAAATGCTTAAAGCTCAGGGTTCTCATCAAATCTTGGGTGAGTTGAATGGCCGTAGAAAGTCACTCTTAAACACTAAAATTTGAAAATTCAAAAAAATTAGAAAAGAGTAAAAAGAGAAAAAGAAAATTTTCTTTGAATAAGGCGAGGGCTTGAGGCGGTCTGCATTTTTCCTGATACCTGGGCACTGTTGTGTCTTTGAAAGTTCAGTTCCTAAGTAGACAATTTCTTAATGATTGAAAATAACCCAGGTCCAAATAATCCAACCTAATTCTTTTATAAATAACATATAGTTTTTGCTAGAGACTAACAACAGATAGGCATGGGGGTATGATGTAAACACATTTACACTGCTTAAGATGTCTATTTATGCATGTTCTTAAGCATAGGATTGCATTTCATGATATAAATATTGCATAACATGCATCATCTTGCATTTAGAGTAGTTTGAATAAAATGGAGGTTAATTGTCTCATTTTATGTGCTTGGACAGGGCAAACATTTTATCGGGGCCTCGGATCAAAGATCCAACCATATGGATGTGATCAGGGCGACGATTGGAGTTCAACGACTCTAAGATCGCCCTAATCAAGCATCCGTAGCATCAGATAGTAATCGAGGAACCCAAGAAGATCAAGAGTCAGGATGGTGTAAATCCGCACTTCAGATGATAAATTCAACCGCACGGATGAATTCGGATCGACGATCGCAACCCAACGACACAAAAATCGAGTCAATCCGACATCCGTGGCATCATCTACAACTTCCAGAAGATGGACGGCCAAGATGGCACCACGTGGCGCCATCTCGGCCGCCCAAACGGCCTCTTACATTCTATGAAGACCCAGCACCCACTCGCACTCCACCATTGGATCTCAATCCAATGGTTGTGGTCAGTCACACCTAAAAGCGCCCGCTCGACCATCCGCGCCTCGTAGCGCAACGGTCGAGCGCGCTTACGTGAGCTGCGGGCGCGAGTTGGAGCGGCAGTGAAGGGCTGGAAGGCGCGGGCGATTGAGTGCGGGCGGGCGTTGGATCTTGATCGGACGGCCACGCGCGCCCGATAACGTTCACAGGCGATTGAACGCGCGGCATGGACGTGCGATTGCACCCTCCAGGCAGGCGCGCGGCAACAGGCGAAGACACGTCTTAAGCCGTCCGATCTCGCAATCGGATGGCTGAGAATCAAAGTACGTGGGCGTAAGCGTTGTGTGCGGGCAGCTGAGGAGGCGCGGGTGGGCGCGGAAGCTACGCCCACGTTGGGGGCTTTAGTGACAGATTTATTCGTCACTAAAGACCCCTCATTTATTATTTTAAAGTTGTAATGACCATTTTGCCCCCACTCCTTGCAACTATAAAAGGAGACTCCCTCCATACGAAATTTTCATCCCTTCTCTTCTCTACCTCTCCAAAGCTCAAGAGAAGCTTGTCCCACACCCGGGATGCTTCTTGCGAGATAAAGTCCAAATTTTTGTCTGCCTTCTGAAGTGAATCCCGCGACGACGACGGCGTGCTGCTCCGTTCCCGTTCTTCTGCTTCGTCCTCCTTCATCCCGCTTCGTTCTCGTTCATCCAGGCATCGTCCCCTCCGGCTCGTCCTCCAAGCGACCGTCGAGGAGGATTTCTCTCTCCCTATTCTTTTTACCGCTTTCTAGTATAAATTTACTGCTTTCTAGTGTAGTTCTGCTCGTCCTCCAAGCGACCGTTAAGGAGGACATTTCTCCCTCCATTCTTTTAATGCTTTCTAGAGTAAATTTATCACTTTCTAGTGCAATTGTTTTATGCTTTCTAGTTGTAATGAACAATCTTCTTAATGATAAATTCTTTGTTTATTCTACATCTCATTTTGATTTCTATGTGTAATATTCTCTCTCTCTTTTACCCTCTCTCTCTCTCTTCTATTTATTGTAAATAATTAGATAGTTTTAAATTGAATTACTTCGTGACAAATAAAAAGAAACGCGTAGTTTTTAAATCAAACGTCCGCCTCCCTGTGTTCGACCCGGAATTTTCATTTCGGTATAAATTTTATTTGTTGAATACGAATTCTTCGCTTTCAAACTACAACGACAGGTTTTCCAAAACCAAACACGTTAGCGTAGCGATTTGATTACGTTCAACATTTTTGTGCCGTTGCCGGGGAGGCGACGATCTTTGATTTCTCTTCGCGTTTTGTAACTTACAAATCATTTACCTCACTTTTCTCCTTTCTTATTGTAATTGCAGGTACTCTTTTGAGACGAGCAAAAGCGGTAGATTGGAGTAAAGTGTTGTGGAAGGTTTTGTAAGTTATCCCCCATTTTTCTCCCCCTCCATAGATTTCATTCGCCACATTAAATCCAAATTCCAATTAACCTAGGTATTTGCATAAATCCTAGGAATAGTTTGGTTGTTTAAATTCTCACTCACATTCATTCCACCTTCATTTGTATAAATAAAAAATAAAAAGATAATTTTGTGGGGAAATTTTCAACAAACACACAACGTACACCCACATTCAAAGGCACTTAACCGAATTGATTTGTTTCTACTCAACCGGGTTCTGATCTGTGGAACCGGTACACATAAAGCAACACATAAAAGAGTAGAAATCATTCTAGGTTAACCATCTTTGTGTGCCTAACTTAGTGGTGCATTTGTGGCCAGTTGTTTGAGTTGTTTAGGCCGCACCACTTCGAATAAAATCAACTGATTAAGTAGCTGCCACTTAGGTTCAACCCTTAGGGATTTACCAGGTACTTCACATTCTTTTCAAGCTTCCATGGAAAACATCTTCACCTGTGCTTTCAAAACCTAGTGTGCCAATGAAACTTGTTTGAAAACACCTAAATTGAATACTAAAAGCTACTAAGAAAGATTTGAACCTTAAAATTCACCACATCAAAAACAATCTTGCATGAAAACCACTGGTTGTGCACGCACACACAAATCAATCAATCATTAAGGGCACAACCCATTTAAAGGGCCCATCACATTCCAAAGCACATTCAAACCTAGCCCTAAATAAAATAGAGGAGACGTTGGCCTTAAGGATTGGACTCGCTCTTCAGAACCCAGAACAAGATTATTTTCGATTAGTCTGTTTCTACTGTTCAATCTAATGTCTAGCTAGGGAAGCAGAATCAAACGATCGCAGCTGGGGGGTACACTAGGAATCGAAGCCGCAAGCCGAAGGAAGAACCTTCTCCCCAGTCCCTCCTAACTGGTTGGATTGAATAAACGGAAGTAGATCAAATCATTTCTTTATCTCAAGATGGGTTTTGGGAGTCTGTAGGTCTGTAGGTTAACCCAATTATGGACAGGTTTGATTGTTTGTATTGCAGGGCACCTTTCTTCCTCCCGTGTATCATGAATCCTTCCACATATTTCATGCATTCCCGCTCTTTCCCTCCTGTTGTGAATTATCCTCAACATGATGATTATCCCGACTCGTATTGTAATCGACCATCAGTTAGTTAGGATAACTCAGATTGGGGATACAGTTCCGGACCTCCGTGTTTAGGGTCTAACCCTGAACACTTTGATTTTGATTTCTATCCTTCTCAGAGCTACATCAATTATAGATCGCCTTCCTTTCATGAACAACCTAATACGATCTACAATCAAGAAGGATACACCGATCTTTACCCATCCTCTGATTTCATTGCCTTTAGGTTATCACCATCTTTTGAGCAATCTGAAATGACCTATTATCAGGAAGGGTATAACGAATCTCAATTCGTTAATTCCTCAGCATTGATGTCAAACCCGCCCAACCCTGAACCAACTCATTTGGTTCAGGTTAACCAGGTTCAAGATAAGGTTCTGGCTAACTTGAAGAATATCATACAATCTTTAGAAGTTCAGCCAACACCTTGCATTAAGAGATTGGAGCCCTTGATTGAAATGATTGATGATTTGAATAAGTCTTTGTTGGATTAGCTCCAAGACATTAAGGATAAGAACCCGGGTGAGTTTCCACTTGGGAAATTAGCGAAATTGAGGATGAGATTCGTGGTTGCTTTGATTCAATCTTGGGATGATTCCCAGGATGAACCTTCTTCAGGAAAGCCAATGACAGAACCTGCTCAGGCACCTGTTGGGGGGACACGTGTTATGACCAGATTGAATTAAAGCAACCAATTAAGGAAGATCTGATTTCTTCACCTGAGATCCTTGAGCCGGGTTACGAGGAAACGTATGTCTCCTTGGAACAGAAAGTGACAAAAGATTTTGGGACATACATTAATACGGATCCTGATTTCTTTGATGGTGAAGATTCAAGTTGCGAAGTCTCACGCGAGTTTTCTGAACACGATTTTTATGAGACGATTGGGCCTGAGGAATCTAATAGATCATTTGATAGCCTAATAATTGAGCAAACTGATCTTAGGGCACACATTACGGATCCAGAATCGCATTTTCTAGAGGAATCAATTCAATGCCCTAATTATCAGTTACACCCCGTTGAGCTTATCGATAATTCTGTTTCTGAGATAATTAGACCCAAGTCAATTCTGATTCTGCCACATCATTTACATTTGGAGATTTTAGACGGGGTGATTAACATGCAAGAGGTCTCGGAATTTAACATTCGAAATGAGGAGGATAGGAGCTGGGAAATTCTGATTTTGGAAGTTAATTTTGGAGGAAATGGAAGATTGAGTCGAAGGGTTCCTTTTAAGCTGAAACCATCAAATCAGAACCCTTACGACATTTGTTTGGGGATGCCAAACTCAAGCACACATTCAACGATTATCCTTTTGAGCTTCAATTCTTTGTAACCCGACCTTTTGGTCTTAGGTTGCATCCTCATAAATCGCAGGCCCGACCCCGCTTGCATTCTGATTTTAGGTTTTGGATAATTTTTATCTAGAACCTAAGATATTCTTGATTATGGGGGATGGGTCTGCACCACAATCTGGTCCACATTTGTGGACCTCTATTGATAGGTCAGAAGATTCTTCTGTTTATTCTAATTCTGACCTGCACTTGTGAATTCTTCATTTCTTTTCTTTGTATAGTGTGCCTAGCTGAAGGCACTAAACTCAGCACATATACAGTTCTTTTTAGTTTTCTTCTCGGAGCGGACCTGACATTCACGCAATTCAGGTGCTTTCTACGCTTTTCCACTCTGTTTTATATCTTTTTAATACAATGAGGACATTGCATTAGATAGGCATGGGGGGTGGATATTTATTTCTGAATTCATTCGTCAGCTCCGTAGATTTGTTTTATTTTCTTTTATATATAAAAAAAAATCAGAATTAGGAAAGAGAATTTGGGTTTAAGAAAATTTTTAATCTTAGGAAATACTACATTATGATTTGAACACAAAGACCCTTCAGGTCTTTGGACTTAATCAGCCCATGTATCCACTAAAATGTGGATTTGTCTTTGAGTCCTCGCTATCTTAATTCTATCGTAATTGGAATAAATAAGTTTGGGTGATAAGTACACAACAGGTTTTCCAAAACCAAACACGTTAGCGTAGCGATTCGATTACGTTCAACATTTTGGAAAACCTGTCGTTGTAGTTTGAAAGCAAAGAATTCGTTTCAACAAATAAAATTTATACCGAAATGAAAATTCCGGGTCGAACACAAGGAGGCGGACGTTTGATTTAAAAACTACGCGTTTCTTTTTATTTGTCACAAAGTAATTCAATTTAAAACTATTTAATTATTTACAATAAATAAAAGAGAGAGAGAGAGAGTAAAAGAGAGAGAGAACATTTCTTTTTATTTGTCACGAAGTAATTCAATTTAAAACTATCTAATTATTTACAATAAATAAAAGAGAGAGAGGGGAGGTAAAAGTGAGAGAGAATATTACACATAGAAATCAAAATAAGATGTAGAATAAACAAAGAATTTATCATTAAGAAGATTGTTCATTACAACTAGAAAGCATAAAACAATTGTACTAGAAAGCGATAAATTTACTCTAGAAAGAATTAAAAGAATGGAGGGAGAAATGTCCTCCTCGACGGTCGCTTGGAGGACAAGCAGAACTATACTAGAAAGCAGTAAATCTATACTAGAAAGTAGTAAAAAGAATAGGGAGAAAGAAATCCTCATCGACGGTCGCTTGGAGGACGAGCCGGATGGGACGACGCATGGATGAACGAGAACGAAACGGGACAAAGGAGGACAAAGCAGAAGAACGGGAACGGAGCAGTACGTCATCGTCGTTGCGAGATCCACTTCCGAAGGGGGACGAAAATTTGGACTTTATCTCGCGAGAAGCATCCCGGGTGTGGGACAAGCTTCTCTTGAGCTTTGGAGAGGTAGAGAAGAGAAGGAAGGGATGAGAATTTCGTATGGAAGGGGTCTCCTTTTATAGTTGCAAGGAGTGGGGCAAAATGGTCATTACAACTTTAAAATAATAAATGAGGGGTCTTTAGTGACGGATAAATCCGTCACTAAAGCCCCCAATGTGGGCGTAGCTTCCGCACCCACGCGCGCCTCCTCAGCTGCCCATGCATAATGCTTACACCCACGTACTTTGATTCTCAGCCGTCCGATCACGAGATCGGACAGCTTAAGACGCGTCTTCTCCCGTTGTCGCGCGTTCAATCACGCGTGAACGTTATCAGGCGCACGCAGCTGTCCAATCAAGATCCAATGCCCGCCCACGCTCAATCGCCCGCGCCTTCCAACCCTTCGCTGTGGCTCGAACCCGTGCCCGCAACTCGCGTAAGCGCACTCGACCACTGCGCTACGAGGCGCGAATGGTCGAGCGGGCGCTTTTAGGCGCGGTTGACCACAGCTGTTGGATTGAGATCCAACGGTGGAGAGCAAGCGGGTGCCGAGTCTTCATAGAATGTAAGCGATCGTTTGGGCGGCCGAGATGGCGCCACGTGGCGCCATCTTGGCCGTCCATCTTCTGGAAGTTGTAGATGGTGCTACCATCTTGGCCGTCCATCTTCTGGAAGTTGTAGATGGTGCTACGGATGTTGAATTGACTCAATTTTTGTGTCGGGTTGCGATCGTTGATCCGAACTCATCCGTGCGGTCGGATTTGTCATCTGAAGTGCGGATTTACACCATCCTAGCCCTTGATCTTCTAGGGTTCCCCGGTCACTATCTGATGCTACGGATGCCTGATTAAGGTGATCTTGGAGTTGTTGAGCTCCAATCATCGCCCTGATCACATTTATATGGTTGGATCTTTGATCCGAGGCCCTGATAAAATGTTTGCCCTGTCCAAGCACATAAAAGGAGACAATTAACCTCCATTTTATTCAAACTACTCTAAATGCAAGATAATGCATGTTATGCAATATTTATATCATGAAATGCAATCCTATGCTTAAGAACATGCATAAATAGACATCTTAAGCAGTGTAAATGTGTTTACATTAGCCAGATAGCTATTCTTCACAACTTTCTCAATGTGTGAACGAGGCTCAAAAGAAAATTAATGGGTTAAAGAGTCACAATAGTCACATTTACATGCAAGTCTTACTCCCACTAGCTATTCATGGAGTACTACCTAATCCAGTTGTGGATTCATTTACAGAGATGAGCTAATATTTCAAAGCTATTTATTCAAAAACTGTAGATTCTGATTTATTAGAGTGCTGGAATAAGCAAATAGTCGTCACATTATGTAAAATAGAGCAGATATTTCCTTCGGCATTCTTTAATGTCATGGTTCATTTAACTCTGCATCTTGCAAATGAAATGAAAGTTACTAAGCCGCAAGACGACATCGTGATTGGAGGATGACAACGAAGAGAAAGGTGAAATTTGTAATATTTCTCATTTTTTATTATTTACTTAATTAATTTATTTTAACAATTTATTTGTATAATTTAGTATTATAATATAATGTCATCTAATAAGGAGGCATTGAGGAACATGCCTCCTACAATAGCAGCAGATGTGTGGAAAGAATGCTATGAGCATCGGTATAAGCCTGAGATGGAGGTAATTACAAATACTTTAAGAGCATTTGGAGATAAATGATTTAATTATTTCCCATTACAATATGTTATATGTACATGATCAGGCAAAGAGGAACAAGGCCAATAGAGCCAAAGCTCCTCCACAGACCCACTGTTTGGGTCAAACTAGTATAGATAGAGTTAAGGCTAAATATGTAAATAATTCTTTATGATTATGTCACTTTTATGTTTTTAGTTAAAGTTTTAATTATAACTATTACCTACAAATCACTAAAATATATTTACAGGCACATTCACACGATGGTGCCACGCTCGATTGGGTTGGTGTGTATGAGGTTACTCATAGTAAGGCCACCACTGACGGCGGGCGAACAAGGATACATGAGATATACCAAACAAAGCATGTAAGTGACATTTATTTATCTACTTTAATTTTTATACTTACGTTAATATGACATTAAATTATTGTAATTTGTAGGGAGAAATGATGAACTTAATCAACCCCCCTACATATGTCACTTCTGACACTTAGCAACACCCTCCTATGACACCTGAGGAGGCTTTTAGGAGCGTCATGCCTTTGGAGCACGGAGGCTTCTCTCATAGTGGGGGGAGGAGTCAAACGATCTCCAGCTGGTATGGGTGAAAGGGGTCAGCGACAATAGTCATCATCCAACAGATGCAGACATAGCTCCATGATGTCACCACATAACTCCATGATGTCACCTCACAGTTCCACCAGAACTCAAGCTTGGCAAGATGCCAAGAAATTCATGGAGTAGAGGAAGGAGATGGAGCAGCAAAGAGTGGAGATGAGAGAGATGATGGCATTATTACATGGCAGCGGTCGGGATCACACTTCCTATCACTACCCGCTTCATAGAGACGACGACGACCTCGGAGGTGGTGAGCAGGATAGGGGGTAGGAGTTGAGGCATAGGTTTAGATTATTTATCTTTTCGTTAGTTAAGTTTTGTATTTTCCTTATGTATATTTTGACATTATGATATACTCTTTCCATTAGGTTTATATATATTTGTTGTATGTTGAATGTTTTATGTTGCATGTCGTATGTTGATAAAATTTTTATATTATCTATGTTTTTGATGTTACATATGTTTATGGTTTATAAGATTTATATTGGTTTATATATAAACCTAAATCCTAAACCTACATTATATAGTGAAAAAAAATGCACATATATACACGACAGTTATATTTATAACCGTTGTTTTTATATACACGATGGTTATATGAAAATGGTTGTTTATTGCATTACATGATGGTTATCAAAACTGTCGTTTAATGGTACTTAACAATAGTTTGTAGTAGAACTCTCTTTTATAAATATATATGACAGTTTCTATAACCGTCGTGTAAAATACAACGATTTGAATACAAAACTGTCGTGTATACACTAACACAACAAACTTTCGTGATGACAGAATACAACGGTTTTGACTGAATAGGTGATGGTTTTCACCCATTGCGAAAAGCATTCATCCTAGTAGTATGTTTTGGGTTTTCTTCCCACTACTAATGTAATAGCACTAGCAGAGACATTAGGGTTTGGAAATTGAGGTGGCTTGAGCAAGATAGCTTGAGTCTAGTTTGGGTTAGGAAATCTAAGTGGGAATTGGGGAGTTGGTTGAACCACTTGGGAATAGGGTGACTTACATGCCATTGGGAATAGAGAATTGATCTAACCAACTTAATGAACCTTGGCCAAATTGAATATGAGGAGATTAATGGGAAGGTTTGGCCCAGTTTAGTACTAGGCTCCTTTGTAACCCCTAACCATGGCTATTTGATGCTACCTCGCAACCATAGACACCAAAATCACTTAAGTGATTAAATCAATCACTTGAACCCTAATTTAGATCTCTAAAGCTTGGACTCAAATGATTCCTTAAGGGCCAACATCTAATAGATTTTATTGGGCTTGATATCTAAGTGCTTCTAAAATGTGATGGGGCATTGTTTAATAGGTTGGTTCCCCTTAAAGATTGATTAGAAGTGTGTAGTGCACAAACAAAAGGGTTCACAATACAAGCTTAATTGATGCAGTCTCTTTTAAGGTTCAATGCTTGTATTAATGGATTTTAGAGATTTAATTGGTAAGATATCTTCAATTAAGGTTTTAGGGGAGCATTCAAAGGTTCACACATCCCAATTTGTTTGATGGATTTCCTTTTAAAAGATGCAAGTGCGAATGTACTTTACCCTAATGTGAAATCCCTATTGAACATATAGCTTTGCATAATGAATTTAGGTCCAAAGAGCAAGATGTGGTGCAGCCCAACCAGATAATTCAATGGCCAGCCATAATGCACCACTAACTGAGGAACATGAAAAAAAATTAGGATTTTTAATGCACGTTCTATATTTTTTTCATATTTAAATATTCCCTTAGGGTCTTTAAGTTTGTTTTGACACCCAATAAGTGATCAGGTTTACAATGGAAACAAATGTGCTCACAATTTTCAGATTTTTCCTTTGATGCTCAGTTACCCAAGGATTCAAATGCCCATAATTTCAGATCAATCTGATTAGTATAGAAATTATAAAAATTCATGGATAGAAGTAAAATAATAACAAAAGTCAAATCTGATAGTAGTCCACTACACTAATTTTAAAATTTTCTTTGTAACTTAGATTAATCTAAAATTTGAGTACGAGCTTCCTAACTTCAATACCTACTTTTGGGTAAGTTTTCAGAATTTTTAGAGGTCAGGAATACCAAGAACTGGAATCTGCCATTGGAGTTTTTTCAAGAGGCTGCTCAAGGAAAAAGCTTCAACCAATATTAATTTTTTTATTTTTGGATAAAAATGATAGCACACAAACAACCAAATTAGCCTAAGATTCAAGCAAAGCACCTACTCTATTTTTTATTTCTTTTAGATCCAATAAAATCTAAACCTAAGCTAAGTGATACAAACACTTACCTTGACATCTTTGATCTTGACTTTACTCGGTCTACCACCTTACTCCGACTTCTCATAGTTCTCCTGCACACAAGATGGTAAACACAAGACACATAGATTAGAGATCACGTGATATGTGCAAAGAGAAAGGCAAAAAACAAGGTCGTGCATCCTCATAAACGACACCAAATTGATATGCTAACTAAACACGATTTGGTTTTGAAAATTGTTGTAGTGCAAATACCTAGCAATCAATTAATATTTACACTAAACGATTAATATATGGTCCAAGTCAAACACAAGGAGGTAGTCGCTTGTTTAGGAGCCTTTCTTTTTATTAGGTTTTTTGTTGTTTTCATGTGCAATTTTTTTTTTTTGGGTTTTCCACTTATATTAGGCACGAGAATGCAACAAGTAAAGAGACTATGAAATGAAACTCAAAAGACATTTATATTCATCACCATTGAGTTCATACTAGACAAAACTAAGAGTAATAAAAGCAACCAAATAACCTTAAAATAAAAGAAGAGAGAGGGGGCGTCACGAAGAAGTGAAGGAAAAGAGGTGCAACATTGCTTGTAGGATGCTTGTAGGAGGCCTCTTGGATAGAGGTCTTAGATCCAGAGCACTGGGAGAAAGCTGGAGAATATTAGAGGAGCTACAGCAAGGCCACCAAGGGTAGAGGAGAGGGATAGAGGTAGAATGGAGAAGAGGATGGAGGTAGTCGAGTTGGCGTGCACTAAGGGTTCTGAAGTTGGAGCTAGAGATGATTGAATGGTAGGGTGTCCTAGTGTTTTTATAGAAGTTGCAGGGTAATGTAGGCCATTAGATTAAGTGAAGGGTTAAGATGCATCCATCAGCTTGAATTCAAATTGGGCCCTTAGATGGGCATCCAATGGTGGCAACTAGGCTTGGGTGGTTGGCCATAAGAAGCTTTTAGAGTACACTAGAATGGCTAGCCATAGGTGGTAGAATGAGATCCCTTGGATTAATGATGGAAGGTGAGGATTATGTCTTGTAGGTTGGTTGGCCATGGAGGGAATTGGGGAGGGAGTTGTGGCCATCCAAAGTGATTCAAATGGGGCTATTAGATGAATAGTTGATGGTGGATGATGGGGCCTCATGGCTGGCCATGATGGAGGGTCCAAGGAGCTTAGTGTCTGGCCATTCTAGTCTAAAAATAGCCTTGTGATGGTGGCCTTTGGATGGTAGATGTGTGGCTTAGGTTGGCTAGGTTTAGGTTACTAAGAATAGGAAAGTTCTAGGTGACCTTTATTTAGAAAATCAAGGGTTGAGAGGGTTCTTCTACATTGGGTTTAGGACATGGTAGTGTAGAAGAATAGGTTGTCCTAAGGTCTAAGGATAGAAAGGGTTTAGGTGAGGCCATGTATTCCTCTTGTCTTTCTTCATCCTTGCTTGTCTTGCTTTATTTGATCTTCTTGTCCTAAGCTTCCGCTATTTATTATTATTTGACTTCTAGATAGGTGCTTCACCTCTCATGGTAGAATCCTAAGCAACTTAGTTTATTCTCTTTCCTTCTTGATACATGCATTGTTCATAAGAAGAAAAATTATACATTATTAAGCATAAAATACGCATAAACCCTAATAATGCATGTAATCTTAGACTATAGTATTTACAACCTAAATGCATGCTTTTACCAAGAAACTAACGCTAGATTAATCATGTTGGGAATATAAATTAAGATGTTATCAATTTCATGTCTTGCCTTTGGAACATATATGTAGGGAATCCATATATTCTTAATATGATGGGGAGCATTAGATGGAATCCAATAGTTGGGATAAAATCCTAAATAAATTTGCATGAGTAGCTCTTAACTAATTTAGCTAATTTGAATATTAATACCCAAATTCATTTAATTTCCATTCAAACCTTTTGAATCAAGACCAAACATATTTGATTAAATGCCAAATCAAAAACTAGTTAACTCAATTTCTATATAACTAAGAACTCATCAAAATTATTTTTGATTTTATTACACCAATAATAAAGCTTTTAGGATTTAGGATTCACAGCACTATGTTCCGTATAAGTATTCCAAATACTTACGAATCCTTCATACTAAAAGTCATATGCAGTCCTGAGAGGAGCATGTAAGGGGGGAGTGGAGTGATGGTGTGTAACGACCCGGTTCCCGAGTCCCTACGAGACACGAGAACCGGACCGACTCGACTAATCCCAAGACCCAGTCGTCCAACGAGGAAGTAACCAAAAGACAGTAAAATAAATCACATTCAGCATGAATATAACTAACAGTAAGAAAGTACAGCAGTAAGGAAAGAAACTACTACAGTAGGCACCACCACAACAGTAAAACAACATTTATCATATAACAAAAACTGCAGGTAAAGAAGGTACAGCGGAAACAAAACTACTCACTAGAACAGAAACAAAAAGAAGGTACAAAGCTGTGGTAACTCTACTAGACCCTACTCGGCCCAGCGTCCTCTGCAGCCGCCGACCCTAGCTGCTCAACACCTGGTCCTGAAAAAGGTAACGAGTGTAACACGTCAGCAAAACGCTGAGTAGAGTGGCAAACTAACTAAAGGCAACAGTAGAGTGTACAGTAGCTATTATGTTCAATTACTTCCTTTATTTACATCTTTCAATTTTTCTCACTATTTCATTTATTTCTCAGATCCTTTACTTGATCTCGAATGTCCTCGTGGGACGATCTTGATTGCAGTCTTTTCCAAAAGTAGAAGTAGCACGTGGTGCTCTCCTGGCCGGGAGAGTCCCCCGTGGTGATCCTACCCTCAGTCAACCACCCCAAGGTCACTGACAGACGTAACGGTGACTACGGCACGCGCGATAAACGCACAGGTAGCTAGCCCGCACTGGCACGCGGTCAGTCGTTTCCGTTAACGGGTGCGCCCAAAGCACAGCACGGAACCAGGGCAGAGCCCTCTCAGTAACAGGGGTCCAACCCCTCCACAGTAACCAAACCAGGGCCTTGCCCCTCCACAGTCCGCGCACCCTCGCCTGACTACCCTGGTTTGCCCTAGTGGGCCTAACAAGTCGGTGAAGGAGGCTAGCAGAACCCCGGGGCCCGTGGGGTAGCTAGTACTCTCCTAACACTACTAGCTCTCCTCGGTACTACGTACACGAGGGCCAGCAAGTCGGTACAGAGCGGCCAATCCTAACCCCGGGTCCCTGGGGCGGCTGGCCCCACTCTGCACTAAACAGGTACAGGTACTTCCCTTGATACTGCGTACCCAAGAGACAGTACAAACTACATCTCAGTTCCATTCCTTTTTCTTTCCAGGAGTTCCACTCCTAACTCCCCGTAGGGTTCCAGTTCTTTATTTCAGAACATCATATGTTTCACTTTCCAGATTCACGTTCTCAAATTCCATGATTTCAAACATGTTTCTTTATTCATAACAGGCAGCTGTTAATTAAATTTACAGGCAGCTTTATATATTCCTTTCCATTTTTCCAAGACTGCAGTAATATACATTCCACTAGTTTTTCCATCCTAGGATTCATGCCATATCCTAGGATCTATCATACAATCTAGTTTTCCGGCCCTAGGATTCATGCAACACCTAGGAGCTATCATTCCATATATTTCTCATTCCTAGGATTCATGCAAGCCCTAGGTTCTAGTTATGGTTCCAGACTTTAACAGATTTTATTAATACTTAAAACCACT
The DNA here is from genome assembly GCA_037157565.1 of Thalassia testudinum. Taxonomy (NCBI): domain Eukaryota; kingdom Viridiplantae; phylum Streptophyta; class Magnoliopsida; order Alismatales; family Hydrocharitaceae; genus Thalassia; species Thalassia testudinum. Next base: position 3,325,990 of record JAZHRO010000062.1, on the reverse strand, counting down.
CTACCAGGTACAACGGGAGTAATGGGGGCGTGATCGGGAATCCCGCGCGCCTCCGCGACTCTCAAGACTGCAACCGAACGAGGTCCTATCACAAGGATCAAACACAAGGAGTGTCTCAAAACAGTGTATAGCTACTGTAGGCGGGTAGAGGAATTAATTCTGAAACGAACGCAACTCGAATCGCGGAAAACGGAGCCCAAACGGGCCCTAAACGGGTCGAGAAAGACGATACTGTGCAAAATCAGACGTCTGGAACTCCCTCCAGACGTCTTAAACGGTGGATCAGAGAATTACCTGCTCAGCGTGGTTTCCCAGACGTCCAGAAGTCTGCAGGGACGTCTTTCCTAGATCCCAGACGTCCGATGGTCACTTTGGACGTCTGGAGGTCACTCCCGCCGTCTGGTACAACTTCCAGACGTCTGATTCGCAAAGGATGACGAATCAGAACACCTGCGCACAGCCAACCCCCCTCCCTCAGTACGGTCAGTCGACAAAAAGGAAGAAGAAAGTGGAAACTCACCTTTCAGACGTCTGTATGATCTCACAGACATCGACCTTGCCGTCTGGATATCAATCCAGACGTCTGATTCTGGAAATTTTTCCAGAATCAGAGCCCTGCTCGGCCTCCGCTCGCGACGCCGCCCGCGTCGCACCTCGCGCGTACGCTGCTCCGCCCGCAGCAGGTCCCTCTCCGCGACGCTCTGCGCCCCCTGCGCCCTCCGCCGGCCGGCCAAGCCGCTCCTGGCGAGCTCGCCCTCACGGCAGAGCCCCGCCCTCGCACGCCGCAGCTCCTCCGCGCTCACTGCGGCTGCCGCTGCCGCTGCGCCCTCGCGTCCGCTCGCTCTCGCGCATAGGCAGGAGAAGAAGGAGGAAGATGGTGGAGACGGGAGGGGAGGCGCACCCCCCCTTTTAACACCGCGCGGAGAGGAGAGAGAAGGCGGTTGCAGCTGCCTGCAGCCGCAGAGAAAGAGGGCAGAACGCAGGTCTGTGCGCACAGGCGCGCAGACGAATATCCCGTGCGAGCATAACTGTTCGCCAGACGTCTGTAAACTATCCCGGACGTCTGGTCAGACGTCTGGATGTGATCCCAGACGTCTTTACAGACGTCTGGGCCACCTCCCAGACGTCTTAAAAGACGTCTGGGGCACGCGCTCGTTACATGGTGGCGATCGAGGACGAGTGAGGAAGTTGTGTTGGTGCTCAGAGAGGAAGGAGGTGGAGCATGCGGTGGTGGTGGTCAAATAAAGTGAGAGGAAGTGGAGGAGGAGGTGGAGTAAGGGGAGGAGTTCTTTGCATCGTCACCAGTGGGGAGGATCAACCAATGATGTGGTGGCAAAAAGGGCATTCAATGAGGAGGAGGCCTGGTTTAGGGCTTTTGAGTGGTGGTCGGCTTGAGGAGAGAGCGGGAATCATATGAGGCATTGGTTTCTCTTTTTTTTCCGCAAGGTACGGTCACCAATTGAACTAGATTTTGTTGATTCCAACCAATATGGACCTCCACTTCAAAGACTGACCAATTCAACTAATCTTCCACCAGCTTTTGGTTTAACTAGTTCAACCAATCGATTTGATCTAATTTTTAAAACATTGGTTGCCAATGAAAAAATAATGTACAATTTTCAAAATCTAAGGGCCCCTAAGTTCCCTAGGGTCATTCCTTGTCTCACTGATGTCAAACACATAATGTATATCAACATCAGAATCTAAGTGGACTTTATAGATCCAAGAATTAAGCAAACTGCATTGGTTTGTTGACCTGTCACGTGGCACATGTGTGAGTCATGTGATTAATGACCGAGACCATTTTCTATTCTATAGTCCCAAGTGCCACTCGTTGTTTGCCATTGATCGATAAAAAGGAGAACCAGTAATTTACCTATAAATGCTACGAAATTCTCCGTTCTTGTAACGATCAATGTCAAAACAATTGTCAATCTACTTAGCTTGCGAATTATGGAACAAGCCTTGTTTGATTTTGGGTCATGACAAAGCCTGTAGCCAATGTTACCAAATATATTTTTCATATCCTAATGTACTAGAATTAATATGAAATTTTAATACAAAATACATTGGATAAAGGTTACAACATTCCTTTTTGGATTGTCTGTAGCTTTTTTTTCTTGCGTAAATTATCTTTCATTGAGAAGCTGAAGAATATGATACAAGTGATGTAAGGGAACATAGGAATACCTAATCTTTAAAAAGAAAAAAAAAAAATCTTGTGGTATGAGAAAACATCAAAATACAAAATAACAAGATGAGAAATAAATGAAAAAAAAAAAAAAAACATCTTGAGGTCGGAAATTAGACAATCTTTTAAAGAAGTTTGACTCCACTCGAAACAACGTTAATAGACAACCCTGAATCCCGATCAGGGAACTTTGCCAAATTAAATACGGAATCGCACGTGATCCAGTAAAATTAGACTACACTAAAAAAAAAAAGAAAAAAAATAGACCAGACATCTACACCATCGAGACTATCATCCGATAGTCGAGCTTCGACCGCAGACGAGTCTACGACACCCGCCAAAAAGGTAGCGGCCTCCGAGACGAACCACCACCGCAGCACGATCCACGTCGCCGGCTAGACCATGCCGTCGGCCACGATGCAGCGAGCTCACGCCGCCAGCCCCCTCGCAGCGAGAGAAACCCCGCTGGTCACCCACACATGACGATGGCCCGCGACAGCTAGACGACAACGATCTACGATCGCAGGAGGCGAGTCCACGACGACGACCTCGCACAAAAATGAGCGACGACTGCACGTCGACGACGACCATTGACCGTAGCCGGCTAGACCACGACGCTTCAACCACACGTCGACGATGACCATTGACCGCAGCAAGCGAGACCACGACGCCAACCTCGCATGACACGATGACTGCAGCACAGAGCGCACCAGCGGGCGCACCACGGCCTCACATCGAGCTCGAACGCCGGCCGCCTCGTCGCCGCGACCACGCTACGAACTCGACCACCGTAAGGAGACCACGTGCAGCCAAACGCCATGCATGTCGGAGAAAGGGGACAGACAGTGAAGAGGAGAGGTCCAATAGGAAGAAGAGGGAGTTCCGACGGTTGGGGCATGCAGGGTGTTTCTCTTTTCAGCAGAGGAGAGGAGAAGGCGACGACAACGGGAAGGTTCACGATCATCTGTTGCTATTAAAGGAGGTCAATCATGCTGCCTATCGATGAACTGAACTGTAGCGGAGAAAAATTATTCTGCTTAGTTAAAAAAAGAAAAGAAAAGGGACAGAAAAGAAAAGGAAAAAGAATAAAAAAAAAAAGGGGGAAAAGGGTGTTTAGAAGTCCGTACATATGGGCCCTCAATGTTTTTGCTATAGATAATCGTAAAAACAGTAACTTTATATAAATGTTCCAATTTAATCAGTTGGTAATTTCAAAATTAATATCCTTCTCAATAGAATGACGAAAATTAATGTCCTCAAGCGTACTCTTGAATGATTTGGCTCACTCTCAAATCATATACAGTTATCTTTAAAATAAAAAATAAAAAATAAAAAGACCCCGAAAATCAACTCATTGCTCAGAGAATGATCTGCAACATATAACTAAATGGTATGTTTGCCAAACGACTTTACCAATCATTTATCCCTTCAAGATGGGTCTATCTGGAAATTTCAGTTTTCTGGTTACAAAATTGGACATTGGATCCATTTATTCAAGACTGGTCAACTGCGTCTCTCCCTGAGAAAATGGTTTTATCCTGAAATGAACTCCACTTCAGGAGTTATTTTTTAAAGAAAAAACTTTTATAAGCAAGATCCTGCGGCTGGAATTACAAGTGAAAGTGTTGACTGGGATGGACATAGATACATTTGAAATTTAAACTCTCCTGCCACCATGAAAAATATAGGTAAGACTAGATCATGGAACTTTTAGCAGAATTCGTGAGAAGGGATCTAGATTTTAACTAGCTTAGCCAAAGAATATGGCGCTTGTCTCATTTGACTTTTGTCATGAAGGCAACTTGAATTGATTAAAAATCAAGAGCAATCAATGAGAATCGAAACTCCAGAAAATGTAAAATAACCCATAATTGTGAACAATTAATATAATCTTGCTCTATGTTAATGGGTTTCCAAAGGGAGCTCTTGAGGTTTTTTCTTTTTTTTTTGGAATTACCAAGCTAGACCCGATGATGCGAGGGATTTCAGCACCCAATCGGTGTGACCAATTCTTTGCCCTCTTCACAATGAGGAGAAAAAAAAAGAGAAGACAGAGCCAAATTTGGAAAAGCCATGCAGATGACTAGACATGGCATAGATAACGACACTACCCATATGCCTGCCATCTTCACAATAAAAACAAAGAGTACCAAATCTTAGCATCTTCTCCATGGGATAGTTGGCAGTTAAAACTGAGTGCAGCAGAAACAAAACAAGAGAGGTGGACACCTGACCACCCCCTCCAATCTCTCGAACATGAACAACAACGATCTCAAGAAACACAACGCATCCTCGACCCGCTATTTTCTTTTCGACAGCTCCATTTCGGGGAAGCGAACACAGAGAGGAAAAGAAGTGGTCATAAATCAAAAATTAACTGAGAGGGGAACGGATTATATAATATATATGTTCAAGTCAGCAAAATGGAAGGATGATAGGAACAAGGGATGCTACGTACGTACGTGCTCAATCTCATCTCTATGTATCATCTGTTGTGGAGAGGATTGGCACCAGAATAAACCTTCCTCATCTCTGCTTGGAAGACTTTGCCTCTTGCTGCTGACACCTTGTTGATACCACCTGCGGCTGCGAATGGGGGGGTATCTTGCCGAGTTGAAGAGGGAGGGTGTGATCTGGTGGTACTGCTGCTACCTCTTGGTCCTCCAGACTTGTGGTTGATATGCTTCTCATGGAAGGAGGAGGAGGAGGACGAGCACCCAAGATGTGAGAAGAGAACCAACAAGACAAGGAAAAGTACTATGGTCTCCTTCTTCCTTGTACACGTACCCATTGCAGCATATCAAGTGTTGTAGTAGGGAGGAGGTCTCTGATTGGATATTGCTACTGCATAGGTACATGGGTTCCCCTTTCTTTTTATTTTTTACATCTTGAGTTTTGCAAAGGATTGACAGAGAGGTGTGGGAGGAGGAGAGGGGTGTGATTTGATGCGGAAAGAGACAGAGGAGGGAGGGGTTTGTTTCGTCAAGTAAGGAGGTGAGTGGAGGAGGAAGACGTCACAGCATTATGCTGTTGTCCGGTAGGTGGGTTAAGTTCGCTTGACTCCTGCTTGAATGAGGCCCACATCTGATTTAAGTTAACTTAATTTGGTGCAAATTTATTCCATCTAAAGAGTAAAATTTAATATATTTATTATTTTAAATATCAAAATCTATTTATTCCTCTGTTCTGTTCTATTCTTCTCTAATTTTTCTTTTATTTCGTAAACGTATTCCCTCTTCCCCCACCCCCCAACAGATATATATTTGTGTGTGTGTGTGTGGATAAACAAACACATGGGAGTCGGATGCTTGATCCCCAAATTAAATAAGAAGATGGAACCTTCGGCAGGTACTAACGTGTTGGTTTCAAAACAACACGCCTTTTTCTTTACCTTTTCTTCAACTTTTCTTTACCTTTCCAGTGATGAATCTTCAATGCCACCATGTGGGTGCGCGCTTGGACTTTAACACAGAAGCCTCATCTCCATTGCATATATATAATATGTATGATCCTTGTCTTCCTGTTAGTTGTCTGACATATCCTACGGACACGGGAGGAATGGGATCCAAGGAGTGTCCTCCCAAGTTCAGAGATCTGGGAGATTTGACATAAACGAATCCTCAATAATTATAAACAGGTTTTTCTTTGGTTTTTTTTTTGTTTTTTCAATGCATCTCTCTCTCTCCTTTTTTTTTTAATGTATTGTTCAACGTTTACTTCAACTTAAATTTTTTCTTTGTCGTATGTCGCTCCGTTAGAGTTTAATATTAAATATATTTTTATGAGAATATAAAATTATATATATATAACAAGTCATTGTAAATATAATTTATGATTTTATTTGAAAATTAAAATATACCGGATAATATATTTTACGATATGTGATGTATTTTGATTTCTAATCATTATTTTTTTTCAATCGAACTTTTAACTTTCCTTTGCAAGAAAATGAGAAATCAAAACACATCATTTAATTTCTAAATCAAAATATTTTAATTGACATCGGTGAAAAATTAAAATATATTGATTGATATAGGTGAAAATTTTAAATGCATGGAAATCAAAATACACAGATTGACATCAGTGGAAAATTAAAATTCATTAAGTATTTATTTATTTCTTTTTTTTTTGAAACTTTTGTTAGCAGCATTACATTTTTTTTTTTTTATTTACTTTTGACTTTTATACTCACATGCCAACGAACGAATTTAAAACCAGTTAATATTAGTCATAAGCTGTGACAACTCATCCTCTATACGTGAAAGGGTAATCGATAGGTTGCCCACAGTCATACATTGGGTTTGTAAATAGGCTGCATTTTGTATCCCTGTAAATGTTGCTAGTTTTATCTTTCTTTGCAATATTATCTACTAGTAGTCTAGTAGAGCTTTGCCAAATTTAACGATAAGACAATATCCCCAAAAAGGTTTTCATAAAGATATGCTTATAGCATTTTGCAATTATATGCATACACCTTCAGAGTTTGTAATTTACCAGTTATATATTCTAGACCTTTACAGTTTATTTATAAAGAAAGTTGCTTCTCTCTCTCTTTTTTTTTTTTTGAGATAAAACTTTCCATTGATTAGGGAAGAACCCAATACAAAGGATGCAACCCAAGAAGAGAAAGGAAGGAAGAGAGATTTGAACACCCTCATGAAGAGGGGAAGGTTGCTCCCTGTAGCAACAGGAGAACTCCATGAAAATGAAGGCATACAAAACTACAATAAAAGAAATAAAGAAATAGAAAATTCAATAAAAGATAAAGAAAGCATCCCAAGTAAGGGAACTAGTCATGCTCCCCCAAGCTTTAAAGAGCAGAAACTCCACACTCAATGATACGACAGCACCACCAAGAAGAAATCTTGACGATCATCTTGATCCGCACTAACAAGAAAATAGATAGACATTGGCCCCCCAACAAGAGTCGTTAAATTTCGGTCGTAGAAGGCACAGGGTCTAACATGGTCCTAAGTGAAAAAGAAAGCCATTGACTCCCTCCATGACCACGGCTTAAGCAACTCCGATCGAGCAACATGTGCCACCATCACCGCTCCCACCATAGAGGGCATGATAGCCATGAAGCGCATCTCCACGGTGGGTTGCAGCAGTTATCCAATCGTCCACAAGTAAAGCCATTGTCGCCCCAACCGTGACGAGGGACATCAACGCAGCATGCCTCCATTGACCGCAATAATGACCATGGAATAGGGCAATGTCAAGGACGAGCATTACTAGCTAACCGAACAGCGAGGTTGGCGAGTGCAGGTCTAGGAGAAAGAGGAGGCCAGGAGAGCAGGGAAAGGGAGAGGAGGGGCGAAGAGGGGGGGTGGAGGCAACTAGCAAGGGAGGCCAGTCAAGGCCCATCGACGTTGGGATGTTTAGGTTTTCTTTTTTCAGGGGGACTAGAGAGAAAGGGGATCTATGTGACAAAAGGTTGATAGTGAGATCTCAAATCAATTTTGTGGTCCCATGCTATGTCTTCGAATATAGAATGATACCCTGGAGTATGTTTTTGTTTGTAAACTCTCCTAGAGGACCTTTTTTTTGTAAGATAAATACTCAATTTAGAGTTTTGACTTAGAAATTTGAGCAAGATTATTTGTGTGGAAGGTAAAAGTCACTATTCACATCCATAATGCCTTAGTTTAGTTCTCTTTAAGGTTATTATGCCTCTTCAAGGTTGTTATGGATGTGAATAGTGACTTTTACCTTGTTCACGAATAATCCTGCTCGAGTTTCCAAAGTGAAACTCTTTTTAAGGTTGTTATATTTGTAACGCATAAAATCTAGGCTTTTAAGGCATTTAGGACACAAGTGTGCCATTATGGACCACTTGGTACACATCAAATTCGAATCAAGTCAGTTGAATATCTCATAAAACATGTACAAACTTATGTTTTCTATCAAACCTATCCCAAATAGGTTTTAACAGGTAACGTTGGATTTGTCTCATCGTAAGTTTTCCAACAGTTCTTGTTTTGTATAAATCCAAGGTGTATCTCAAGTTACGCCTACAACAAATTTAACAGGTAAGAGTTATAAATAAACCAAGTTTCATGCGTATGTCAATCAATCTCGAGCTCCTTAATCCTAACTCGAGTCTTAAGTAGTCTATTAAAAGGCTTAATTCACATTGGGAGTTGTCATTAAGTTCCATTGGTTCCATAAAACTCGAGAAGAGAGAGAAAAGAGAAGAAAAGAAGGGGAACGAGGCTCCTTTCGCAAAACTAGGGTCAGCAGGGACCTCTCTACAATTTTTTGTGGAAGCACGATGATAGGAGGAAGTCCACATAGTGGTGGGGGTGGCGGCAAGCCACGCACAAGGTGACACATGCCCTAAGGAGAGCACCCTACAAGCGTGCGCACACGAAGAGGAAAGGGAGCATGCAGAGGCTCTATTGCCACCAAGAGTCATAAGGCACAACACGTGGTAAGATCAAGTGGTCTTGGGCACATATGACATGATTTGATGCATATGGAAACGGCAAATCGCATGCTGCCATGTAGTAGCAATGGTTTACACAACCGATTCAGGTCTAATTCAACTGAACTAACTTGGTTCAAGCCCTTTTCATCAAATATGAGTAGCTCAAGGGGCAAATAGACTCCATTTTTCATAAATAAGTACTCATCAGAATCGTCTTGAAGAGTACTACACATCGATAAGTCTTAAACCTCTTTTTCCCATTATTTCATATGTTAAATTTTATATTTGTCTCCTAATGAGCACATGAGTTATTAGCTAAATCATGTCTAATTTATGTTAGTCTTATAGCAACCATTGCATATTTGCATTATAAATAGGGCATTTTAGGTATTAATGCATTTTAGGTTGCTAATGTATTTTTAGGGCCAAACTATGAATAAGTGCCTATTTTTCTTTAAGGTGTATGTAAGCTAAGCTAAGCCAAGAAGGAGTGACCACTAGAAATTGACAAAGGGAGCCACCTAAACCCTAACCCTCCCTACCACTTCATCAATCCACATCCTTTCCTTTCTTCCCATCACTTAATGCCACCAAATATTGACACATCACCATAGCCTTCTCACCAATTGGTCACGCTACCTATGCCTCTCCAACAACCCAAAACCCCAAACTCTAGTCTCTCCATCCTAGCTAAACTCCATGCCAACTTTAAGACCCCATCATCGTCCTCCACGCCACCCCTCCCCTCATCTCCAGTATCCATGCCCACATCAATCCATGGCCTTCCCTTTCACACAATCACCTCATGCCAATCCCCTTCTTCCAATCAAATGATGCCACCTCATCCTCTCCACATCATCAATCAATGAAACCTTGCCACCTACGCCTCTCAACATCACTACTCTCCACGCCTACTGCTCTATATAACCCTTCACCCTCCTCCACGTCAACATCATCATCTGCCTCCATAGTTTTCCACGCCACCTCTCCATCTCCATCTCCCTTCCTCCACTTCTCATGGCCATCCATTCCCTTCTCTCCCTTAGAAACTCTAGGTCCCCCTCTCAACCATCATCTTCCCTACTCCTCCATCTTTATCAAGGCTTCTTCATCTTTATCAGCATCTCCAGCTTCTTTCTCTTCTTCTCTAAGTAAGCTACCTCCTGGTGGTCAATGGAGACACTCTCCACCTCTGTCATGAGTCCACTCTTCATTTTCTACTCCTCTTCCTTCTTATTCTTCTCATTATTTTCTTTTTTATTTATACTATTTGTAGTTATAGTTTTTGATGACATTAGTTGTGCACATTCTCTATTAATAAAATCATGTTTTTGTGCTATTCTCTTTTCTATTTCTATTTCTTTCCTTTCTTTAATATTACATGTTAGTTTAGTTGCTTTGTTACTTCATCTTAGTTAAGTTCTTAAATTTTTTGCATTTATTTATGTGTGTCCAAAAATGGCAACTAATTTATATTTAATTCCTGCATGTTAGATTAGATTAGCATTTAAATTTCACACAAAAGGACGTTCTATATGAAAATTAAAAAATCATTTACTTTTGAGTTCTGCCATTGTCACAATTTAGTCCCTATAGTTTATTTGTGAATTATTATGCTTAATGTAGATGTCATATTTCTATGAAATTTTTTAGGAACCATATTCAGGTGTTAAAGTAGATTCACGAATTTTATTAGAATTTTTAGATATTTGAAAAATTATTTCACATGAATTATGCTTAGGTCCTTACTATTGTAATCCAGTACCTGTCCTTAGTTCCTTTGGCTTATCCCTTATTTAAAAATACCAAAAAAATCAGAAAAACTAAAACTACCAAAAATATATTAGAACCTGTGCCTCCTTTTGAAACAACTTAGACTCCCATCTCTCACTTAAATCTTTACAAGTTCGAAAAATATAAATTTATAATAGTCGCATTTTTCGCACTACGATGACGTAATTATCATTTGATGAATGTCATGCACCATCTCCTAATGTGTTTGGGACTCTGGTTCTCGACATTTTAACCTAGGTTCTCCACTCCATAGCGTGCATAGAGTACATAAGCACCAAAGAAGTACTCCTATGCCTCTAACAAGCATTTTAAAGTCATTGTGATTCCCTGGAAACACTACGTAGAGTAGTCTCACACCTTCTACTATTTGCTCCATAATGGTGATTTGCTTTTCGCGTATTATTTCATTTCATGTGCATCCTCTATCGTTTGCTGAGTTTGGGAGCCCGTCATGGTCAATCCACATATTGTTGATTTTTTAGAGTCATAACTAATGGACCCCTTACATTGATTGACTAAGTTACTATAATTGTACAATCATTCTGGTTAATTACTAAATGAACATGATTAATATAACAATTGTTCCTAATTGATCTAATTAAACACTGATCAATGTATTCTTTCCTACATTGTCCAAAAACATCTCTATAGTTGTGATTTTTTATTAGAAGGAAATCGTGATGCTCATACCCTTAGGCTTCATTTGGTGTAGTATTAAAATGGGGTATTATCCTATGTGTCAAGGCTAGGTACTTTAGTAAATGAACTGTATTAGGTATTAGTGATCATCACATCATTTTCTACTATTACTTATAACATATCAACTCATTCATCACATCTACCTTCATTGACCTATTCCCAATACAAATAAAAACAAAAGTTATTGATAACATATCCATTCACCCATCACATCTACCCCCACTAACCTACTCTCAATACAAATAAAAATAAAAACTAATAACAATATATCAACTCAAATATCATGTTTTCCTCCTACTAACCCACCACTTAACACATTCTCAAATCTTACAACTTCCTAAAGTTTACCCTCTATTAAACTTTAAACCATTACCAAGCAGAACCTTAGTGTGTGTGTAAATAAGGGACTATATAAACTCCATCATTAAATGTTTAGAATTCATATTTGAATAATAGCTATTAAACAAATGGCATCGCCATCAAACCACTTAATTCATGTTGAGTAAAGGGAACCCTAATATAGGGACTAGTAGTCGATGAAGTGTAAATTACATCTCTAAATGAACGAATCGAATTAAGGAAACCATATATAATAACTCAGTTATCCAGAAACAAGCTTCCAATTATAGATAACAATGGATCAATCGAGTTTTGCACATGTGAGGTAACTGGTTTAGTCCTACATCTTATTGGTGTTTGGCTACAACCGAATTTAGATTTAGACTAGTTGGGTTGGTCAAGGAGTTGTTAGCATCGCTGCAACTAGTAGCTAAGCTTAATGGCCAACTGGGATGAGGGGGTGCATGGATCTACGGTTGGAATTAGTTTATACTTTACTTGGCTGGTGAGTGGATGAACGACTATATGTGAATTAGCATGCCTAGTTAGCACATGTTTACACCACATGATGTAAACACCACTTCTCTTAGCAAGGACCCCAAGGTGATGGATTGAGTTGTGGGATGGGTATGAGCCATTCTTCTAGCCAAAAGAGTGTCTTATATCAGTTGCACTTCTCAAGATATCATATTTAGATTGTCTCGTGTCCCGAGGCATTAATTGGAATAGTAAGGACTGTAATTTCAATAGGCAACATGCATAACAACATGCATAACGACAATTATTGAACAAGTGTTTAATATATACAAATAGTACACATACTTGTTCTCTACTGCTTTTATGTTATAACATTTAGTCTACTCTCCTCAACTTTCATTGATGTTTTCTTTTGGCCCTTTACTAAGGTGTAGTTGAGTAGTCAGGTGCAGGGTTGCATTTGGTACATACTTCTAGTGCAAAAGCTAGCTCGACGCTAGGAAACGGTATGTGCAAAAAGTAGTCTTTTACTTAATTACTTAGTTTCTTTCTAATTCTCTTCTAGATGTACTTTGAGACTTTAATTACTCTTTTCTTTCAGTTTTCTGGGACTTGTAGAGTTCTATTTATTTTCTAATTAGCACTTTATTTGAATAAATATTTTGTGAACTATTGTTTAATTATTGATGTTTTATAACTACGTGTTAAGTGACAATGATCTTGTATTTGATTTGGTAAATCATACTCGATGACTTGGGTCTTATTGGGCGCTCTTGGTTGGTGAGACCTAGGTCATCATTGATTGGTGGAGGGGTGGTGGGGAGGGGACAACTAGCCTTGACAAGGGGAGCCTACTCCCTAAAATAGAGGAACTCCAAAAATTGGACAAAAGTTAAAATAAAAAAGTAAGAAAAATAAAATCATATAGAAAAGAAAACACCCTAATGACACAATCTCGTAGCAAATAAAATAGCTACTCCATGTCAATAAATGATGATGACGACACCAAAGACTTCCCCACTGATCTTCATAATTCTCACTAACAAGTACTGGTAAGTCATGGTTGAAGGACTTGTTAGGGAAAATCCTAGACATTGCTTAACAATCAAGGGGGTGTGGGGACTTGAACGATTCTATCCTTGGTTCCTCATGGCATCATGAAAGTGTGAAACATAAGTAGTTAAAAAAGGTCTTCAAATATAAACTTGGATCAATGCCCAAAAATCTAAAAAATCCAAATTGAGAAATAATAACAACCTATGTAACCAGAATCACATGAAAAGAACTACTTTCTTCACATTCCAGGATTCCCGTGAGTAATGAATTACTCTTGCTGGTGGTGTAGCACAACACCCCACGTGTTGTGCTTCCTTAAATAAGTCCCACCCAGAGGGACTCCATTCTTCTTGGCAAGCGGATGAAGCCCTTCGCACCAAAAACACTTGACCCTCGTCAGGTGCAATGTGAACCCTTTGTGCCCCACAACTCCATGATTTCCAAGGCAACAATTGACTCGGAAGCAACTCTGCATAATCAAAGAACCACCAAGAAGGTCATCAACTTGCAACCCTATAGTACTCAGATGGCCAACAAAACATTGCTCATCCAACTACAATAAGCTACATACTTCCTGGAAACAACAACCCTCAACCCTATAGTAGCTGATCTTCCAACAGACGCGTTGGTGGTCTGGCTATTATCGGCTACATGCCACAAAATTCATTCCCCCTTTAGTGGTCATTCTTCCAATTGCTTGATTGACCATCCAACTACTATAGGGTTGGTCTTCCTTCCTTCATGTTGGACAACCAACCAGAGAGAACTCCTTCTTCTCTTGGCAAGGGAAGGTTACAGGCTCTTTCTCTCATGGATGAAGGTATGATAATGATCAATTAAGGTTCCCATAGGTTAAGAGAGATATTTATAGGGACCCTAACCTAATCCTAATATGGTGGGAACCCTTGGATCTCCTTCCAACGGTTGGGATCTAATCATACTTGATTTCTATAGGACCGACCCATAATAACTTATGGGATATTTAGATCTATTATCTAAACATTAATTAATTGTAATCTAACCCATGAATTTTGTACCTAATCAGATTAGGTTGAATTGATCACCAAATTAAAATGCAATTTAACTCCTTAAATCACATTTAATTAATCCTACAAGTAGGAACCCAACAAAATCATTATTGCTTTCATCGCGCAAATAATGAAGTGTTCAAGATTAGTGAAATTATGATGTTATGCCTCCCTTAAGTATTTCAAATACCTATGAATCCTTTACACTGGAAGACATATGTAATCCTTAGGATTAAATCCCATATTCACTATTGATGAGTCCCTTTTAATGGACTATTATTATACCTAAGTAATTCAATTATAAGATTGTATGTTGGTTAATAATTACATTTGTTCATTAAATGATTGCATGTGTCATTATTTAAGTTTACATTTCTTCTATTGCTTATTATGTAATTATATTTCATGTAGGAACCCGCAATAGCGCACTCATCTTCTCCAATTAATCTACTCTAATAATCGGGAAGAAGAGGGAGGAGGATCAAATGTGGAAAAGAATGGGGGGTTGGAAAGATATCCCCCCCCCCAACAAATATCTCCACCTATGGCCAACGGAACCCAATAGGCGCCGGCTAAAATTAGGAAGGGATTTGAAAATCCCTTGATTAGCACGGAAGAGAGGAGTTAAGAGGAGGAGCAGCACAGGAGAGGAGGATCTTCTTCCTCCCCCTTGTGGGGATCCACCTTCTCCCTAGCCACCACCAACACTGTGGTAAGAGCATACATTGTGAACCAAGCACAGCCAAGCGCTCTATAGGTGCTGCGCCTGCCCTTGCAAGCCACGCCATCAGTGCCTCCACCGCAAGTGCCTGCTACACTGCGCCTGCACCAGCGCCCTGCTAGACTGCCTGCAAGCGCCCGTGCCATCTCCACTGCAGGTGCACCCCTGCAGGTGCCCGCGCCCCCACCAACACTCCTGCCTGCTGCACGCTACCACCGCAGTGCACCCTCCACCGCAACGCGCCCTTACCTCCAGCGCCTTCGCTTGCCCACACGCCAGTCTGTCCACACGTGCATGCGCGCCCTTGCAACACCACCCAGGCGCCTCGCAGGCGCTCGCCACCCTTCACCATCCTCTGTAGGTGCACCTTCAACCCCGCAGGTGCCCCTTCAAGCCTGCAGGCGAACCCACGCCCGCAAGCACTGCATCGCCTTCACCCTCCAGCGCTTCTATCCATCTTATTACATGTTACATTTTTTTTTATGTTCTCTGTATATCATTGGGACGAGAATGAAGATCTGATCCTTTTCTAAAAGGATTGCCTTCTTCTCTTTCATGTATGAGTCAGATCAGGACCCATCAACCATGCACTTAATTTTGTACTTTCTAATATACGTGGAGTGAGCCTGAGTCTTCAAATCTACTGTGTACACCTATGACAGCAAATCCGTGTGATCCCTTCGAGAGATCATGTGTCTCTTGTGCTCTCATAAGCACACTAGCTTTCTAGTTTCAACACCATGATGGGTACATCAACTATCAGCTCACCGAATGTGCATATTCAAAAATTGAGATGCATATCTGTCTTATGTCAAAGGATACGTTTTCTCCATGAGAGTGATAAGGGGACTTATGCATCTCCATCTTATCAAGACAACTCCTTGACTCAACTTGCGCGGCATCCTCGAATCTCCATTCCCATGCAGAGGATGTGCATCAATGGCATCAAATAGAAAACAACCTCTAGAGAAGACTGCCATTTTTCTCAAACTGGAGACAATAGTTTGATATCATGATGATTCTCGATGACTTATCGAATTTCTCGATCCAACCTGTTTGGATTCTTCGATACTCGTCATTAGTATATCCGATACACTCTCCTAATTATTCTGAGGGATCCATCTAATCATATTAGTGTGTCTACATGATCTGACACTCATATTTGAATCAATGATTGAGTGATTCGACTTAGGTTGGCTCACTCAGGGCATTAAACTTCAAAAGAATGACTAACTCAATTGTGAGGGAGTTTCATTTCAAGCATGATCCTAAAGGAGAATAGGTGGCATGGGTGTGGATGATAATTCCTTGGACAACCTTCATCACCAACCAAATATCGAACCACTAGTTGTACATTAGTTGCAAGCCCTATTTGATGGAAGGTTCCTATCACCATCAATCACCCTCTTCAACATCACATGAGGCACCTATTCTACACGCGAAATAGATACGCAAAAGCACATTAATTGTAATGTTTGCATGTAGAAACTCTTAAATTTATATTCAAAATCAAACCTGTGAACAATGAAATGAACTTTTCAAAATGGAGTCTAAGTCGTTCACAAGGAAGCAAATGGACTACTTCACTTTCCTATGATCTAAGAAGCAGATAGAATGATCTAGATGTGAAATTACTACTAACAAGTGCAACAAGAATTGAAGTAGAAATTGACTAGAACTAATATCATGAAAGTGCTAGAATTAACAACTAGAATAAGTACTAGAAATAAACAAATAACTTGAACGTAAGTTGATGAAAATAATTGAAACTTTATTGCAACTCAAAGTTTGAACAAGAAGAGATGATTACAAACTAGAGGAATGAATAGAAAGTAATTCTGAATACAACTAGAACTAGAATAAAAACACTAGAGACTAAGGGCTTTGAAGGAGAAGTCTGGAACAAAGTCACATTAGAAGATGCGATGGCGCATCCAAGAACTCTAAGGGGAAGGTGAAGAAGAAGAGGAGGAAGGCTAGTTCTAGTTGGTGTCACTATTTGGAAGTAGGAAAGAATTGAAGTTCAAGGGGGGCATGCATAGGGTTACTTATAAAGGGTTTGGAGGCCTTCTATTAGTGGATTTCTAGAACCTAGGATTAGTGAGGTGTAGATCTAGGATTTAATCGAGGGGACGGGGGGGGGGGGGGGGGGGGGGGGGGGGGGCGCTAAATAAGTGTAAGGGGGCCATTGGATTTGGAATGAAGTAGATATATTGGCAAATATAGTTGGGGTTTATTAACTTATAATGGCTGGCCATAGTAGGTTTGTTCTAAGGGATAAGACTACGGTTTCTAGGTGGCTTGGTGTCCTCAGGATAGGAGATGGAGGGTGGGGATTTGGGTTGGTCTTGGGTGGCTAAAGAAGAAGGGATAGAAGGGGGGTGGTGGCTAGAAGATATTGTGGGGAAAGGATAAGGCCGAAGGTTTTCTAGGTTTTGCTAAGGCTAATAGGATCAACTTAAGTGGTAGGGATTAGGGCTTCCTTTGGCTAGCTATTAAAGGATAAGATAAGGGGAAGATGGGAGCTAATTAAGGTTGTGGGAGTAGGATTAGGTTAGGTTTAGGTATTGGGTTTTCCTATATGGCATGAACCTAATTTGGCTGGCCTTAATAGTTCTAAATTTAAGGCTCATGGCTAGCCAATTGGGTTGGGTAAATGGGCTAGATGATAGGATATAGGTCTAGGCTAATTAGGTTCCTAAATAGGCTAGGGTTAGGTTCAATTAGGTTTCCAAATAAGTCCACCAACTTGACTCAACTTCCTTCTATATGAGCTTAATTCCAGAACTTCCTCTAGCCATAGTCTAATCAGTTTGAAACCTAGCACCTACACACATATGAACAGACACGTTAAGGCACCAAATATAGCTAAGTGAAATATTGTAGAAAAACCCAAAATTATGCATTATTTACAAAATGCACTAAATGACTAATCTAACCTATCTAAATGCATTCTAACCCACG
Source organism: Thalassia testudinum (assembly GCA_037157565.1). NCBI lineage: Eukaryota > Viridiplantae > Streptophyta > Magnoliopsida > Alismatales > Hydrocharitaceae > Thalassia > Thalassia testudinum. Next base: position 3,308,291 of record JAZHRO010000062.1, on the reverse strand, counting down.
TTACCCTTAGACTAACATTAGTTAGGCCTTAATTAATGTAAATAAATATGCAATTATCAATACCTTGTGTACTTTGTCATCGTGATTGCATAGCAATTACAGATCTTAAATCACCTAAATAATGTTACAAACCTAGCTACTGTGTTTATATTACATTTATATCATGCATATATTACATTGCATTATTTTGTATAGTTGTACAGAAAATAATGTTAGAGCATAGTATTATTTGACGCTTTTAATTTTGTGATTCAAGTAATAAGAAGACTAGGTGACAATGTAGATGTAGAATAAACCTAAGTAGAAAAGGCTATGGACACCTCCAGAGGAATAAAGTGAAAGGAATAAAGGGCTAGAAGAAATAAGAAGAGAATAAAAGAACAAAAGAGAGGAACCAAACCTAAACCCTGACTCTAAACCTAGACCAACCTAAACCCATGATCCATAATCAAGTCAACCTTCCTAAGTCTTATCCCATTATCCATAGGCCTATCCACATTTCTCCTTTTCCCAATTAACCTATCCCTAGCATAATTTCCTATTTCCACACCCAATTGACTTAATAAGCTCTAACTGGGTTTAATGGCTACTTAGTTAGACTCAGTTGGAACTTAATTAGGCTAGAGCCACTTAATTAGACCCACCTAAACCTAATTAAGCTAGCCCTTAACCTAGTCCATCACCTAACCTTAGGATGTACCCTTCCTAACTTATCCTAACCTACACCTTAAGCACATCATACCTAAACCTAGTTCCATAAATAGAGACCAAGACCACCACCACCAAGCATCCAATCTCTTCCCCCTCTCTTCTTCTTGTTCCACCCTCACAAGCCCCTCCCACCACCTTCAACCACTGGCCCTCCTCCTCCTTGCGTGGCTAGCTGGACATCCTCCACCAAGAAAGGCCGCCAACCCTCCTCCATAATTCAGTCGTTCAATCAGAAACGAATAGCCAAGATAAAGCCACATTAGCGTGGCACGTTTGAGGCACTATTTCAACGAACACAAATCTCATGCAATATGAGCCATATGATTAAGATCTAGCGGTCATCATTCGATCACGATGGTTGAGGCATGTGATGAGTACAATTCGAAGTGCACGATTTACAATGCCGATTGTGCCACATGTTGGAGTGGATGAGAAAGCACGACCTCATTGTGATTTTGAGTGCACGATGAGTGTACGATGTCGACCCTATGATCAAGATTGGATAGCCCTCAAGCTTCCTCACCCATTGTTGAGATGCTTTCATTGAGTTTTATGAAATGCTCGTTGCAGTACGATCAACAAAAATGCTTTACAACATTTAAATTTATAAAAGTGCTTGAAAACAAGGAATTTGAGTCCAAGGTCATTCGTAGGGAATAAATGTGGAATTCACACACTAATCGCAATTTAAAAATAATGAGCACAATGAATTAAGCACAGAAAAGATATACAAAGAATAATATTCTCAAGAATATATTGAATGATGCTGGGATAAAAAGAATAAGAGAGAACTAAAAAGTGGTGATTTAAATCACCAATTAATCCCACATTTAGCACCATATCAAAGCATTAAATTTCTCAATAGTACCTTGAACCAAATATCAGTTAAGAACTCAAATAAACCCACAATACATAGGATCAGACGTCGCAAATAAGGCTCAAATGCCTTAAACCACTTAGAAGTAAGCCTTACTACAAGGCTTCAGAGCACCACCCTCAGAAACAGGCAAGTGTAGAGAATATGGGCATGTTTCCCAAGGTAGAGTAGTGTAAAACCCTTCCCACCCTCCTTAGAATTTCTCCTCTTATATCTCTAATCGAGCATACGGTCATACACAGTAACCAGGTAATCAGGTGTAAATAGTGACTAGGCTCACCAGGTGTGTGAGGTGAGCAAGGAGTGCATAAGCGTGAGAGGGGGCCTGACCCCCGTGTTCATGGGTGAAGAGGCATATGCAAGTTTTCCTCTTATATGACATTGTTGGTCTGGTAATCCACGATGTGGCACTAAGCGGAGGTCATCTTCGTGTGCGTGCAGCTACTGGAGTCTCGAGCAATTAGTGTTGTTGCTGTCTTGCTTTTGCTTGATTGATGAAGCTAATTCCCTCACGAGATTAAGCCATGGCTATTGGCTGCAAAATCATGGCTAGAGATAAACGGAGCACGGTGGAGGGAGGCGAGGAAGATGACGACACAAGAGGAGTCTGGCAAACCCTAAAATAATGAATATAGGATCAAAAGCCCCAATTAGGGAGTTCATGAGCATCATTAGAATGTGTGGAGTGTGTTGGTGGTGGTCTTGAGGTGATTGGAGCATCGTGGCAGATAGAGGGTGAAGAGATGACCGGCAGATGAATGGGTTCTTTGGTCGATGGTTCCAGAGGTCAAGAGCTCCAATAACCTTGAAGCTTTTGATTGCTAGAATATGAGGAAGATATTGGTGGTGGTTGTTGTGAGTTTGGTGGCATGTAGCTGGCATATGGCTTTGCCAGAAGCGAAGAAGACAAAGTGGGAGGCAGGTGTACGGTGGTCGAATTGAGGTGGGAGACGGTTGGTTCTAACCTAGAAAAGGAGAGAAGGAGATAGGAACCACTTATAGACGAAGGGGATGGGAGGCTCACACCAGCGTGGCTAGCCGGTGTTGAGGGAGATGAATTCTTCGATGAGGGAGGACGACGACGACAATGGGAAAGGTAGCTCCTATTGTGGCTAGTGAGGAGCAAAGGAAGGAGAGGAAGAAGGAAGGACACTTGATTTGCCCGTCTAGTGGCTGGAGGAAGGAGGTTGAGGAGGCTCATTGGAGCTAGGTCAGAGAAGGTCGGGGAAGGAGTTGAAGAGGAATTTGTTCTCAAACCTTGCTGAGGAGGACGATCGTGACAAGAGGGCTCTTTATAGAGGGATCTAGGGCCGTGAGAGGCAGGAAATAAATGCAATTTCCTCAAGAAAATTGCAAGGAACTTGACCTAAAATCATGGGTTCTTTGGCGGTGTAGAGGTCAGATCAGGTCTCTTGGCCTTGCTTGCTTGATAGAGGACCTCTTGAGGATCATTCCCTTCAATTTTGGAGGGAATTGGATCTGATTTGAGAGAGATTCTCTCTCTCGAATCTCGGCTGAAGGTGCTTTCACACCTACAATGGAACAAGGGCATTTTTGAAAGAAGATGAAGAAGTTAGGGACCCGTTTAAAAGGAATTTAGAAAGTTAGGTGTTAGAGTGTAGGAAATATAGATTTTTGGGATTAAAATGCAAACTAGGTCAAGATACACTCTGATTGGGCCCAAGTTTTTCTCTTAACCTAATTTAAACCCAAGGAATCTAATGGTGAACTCATATTTGAGTTTTGACCACGTTTTACTGGATAATTTGCACAGAAACCCAAATTAGGGTAAAATCTCATTTGAGACTCTGTTCTGGGTTAAAATAGGTTCAGATGGTCAAACCAAGGGTACCAAACCTCTTAGAATATTTTTATATGAATTTTAGGAGGTTTAGATGAATTTTATCCTGACCAAAACCTCTTCAATTCAAGTGGGTTTAAAATTAGGATTTTATGTGCTGATACAGTTCTCGAAACGTTTGAGACTTCGTTTCTATCTATGTGGACCTACTCTTTGGACTTTAATGCTCAATTGACCTTTAATTAACCTCTGAAAAACCCCGTGGTTACTCTGCATTTATGATGTGATGTTAAAATTGTAGATTTAACCCTGTTTTAATGTTTTCTCCTCAGAATGGATCTAGGTGGAATTACGACTCTCAGGCGATCATTCAGGAGCATTTCTCACTTGATTTCCACTAATTTAAGTTAGTTATGGCTAATGATGGTGTTACCATCATACCCCCATGCTTAACATTTGCTAGTCCCTAGCAAAATCTCATGGAAAGAATTAGATCTCTAGACTATGCTTTTGATGTTTAGATGCTTGATTTGTGCCACTCTTTAGAAATTAGAATAGAATGCCAACAATAGGCCTAGAAGTACTCAAGCACCAACCAAGATCCATACATGACTAGCTTCATCTTGGGTCTTCCGTGAAGGTTTCTAAGGCCCACAAAACTACCCAGAGGTTCGTTGACTATTGAATCAGAAAATCTTTGCAAATGGATTTGAGTTTGGAAAATTCGTCGTTGTAGTACGATTTGCGAGAAAAATCGTCAACAAATAAATTTTACCGGAACTCAAAGGAATTCCGAGTCGAACATAGGGAGGCGGACGTTTGATTAAAAATCGCATTTGTTTCATTGTCGTGAAGCAGATTAGCTGGTCGAATTAAATCTAAACTAGCTATCTACTTAAAGAATAATTAATAGAAGAGAGAGAGAATAATACCAATAAAGACAAAATAGAGATAGAATAAACATGGATTTCATAATCAAAGAATGATGTCTATTACAACTAACCGCTACAGTAGAAAGTGGGAAATCTTGCAACTAGAAAGCGGTAAATCTACTCTAGAAAGCAGTAAAAAGAAGGTGGAGAGAAGTTATCTTCTTCAACGGCTGCTTGGTGGATGAGCCACGTTGACGGAGTGCCTGGACAAAGGTGGTGAGATGTGGGATGAAGGAGAATGACAACGGATGACGGAGGACGGGATAGGGTGATGTCGCAGTGGGATCCACTTCTCGAACGGCAATGAGAGGACCACCGTGGAATGCTCCACGAAGGGGATAAGGTGGAAAAATTATATTTAACTCTAGAGGAGCATCCTGGGTTTAGGACAAGCTCTTAGAGCTTTGAAGGGGGTGAGAGAAGAGAGGAAGGGATGAGAAATTCGAGTGGTAGGGTCCTCCTTTTATAGTTGTAGGGATTATGGGCAATTTGGTCATTTCATGCTTAAAAACATTAATTCAGGGTCTTTAGTGATGGATTTAAGCGTCACTAAAGCCCCTGAACGTGGGTGTAGGTCGTGCGCACATCGCTCCTCCTCCTCTCCCCGAGCCTCAACGCCTACACACGATCGTTCGCTCTTAACCGTCTGATCATGAGATTGGAAGGCTTAGAAGCCATTGCACCTGGGCCTTCATTGCGCCTCATCGTGTGCCTGTGTGCAATTGGGCGTTCAAACGCACGTCCAATCGTGTGTGAGTGATGAGGCGCCCAGATCACGCCACGTCACCACTTCATCCACCATTTGCGCTACATCCAATGAGTGAATTTCACTCGCACTCGCTTGTGGTTGATTTGAGTGCTTGAAGAGGCTCGAACTCGCGCCTCCGCCTTTGCATGGCGCCTTCGCCCAACACGCTACGTTTGCGTTTGAGGTGCACTCATGTTTTAATGCACACGCGACCATGGTCGTTGGATGGTGATCCAACGACCCAGATCTGATCGCATGGTTGAGGAGAGAGAGGGAGCGGACGCGTTTGGCTGGTGTGGGCTAAATTCAACACCTTGTGTTGTGAGTCGCGTTTGGCTCAGCCACGTGGCACCATCTTGACCGTCCATCTTTTGTCTTGTAGATGATGCCACGGATGTCGGATTGGATTGATTTTCGCACAGTTGAGCTGCGATCGTCAATCCGAACCCATTCGTGTGGTTAGATTTGTCATCTGATGTACAAATTTACACCATCTTGGCCCCTTGACCTCTGAACTTTCTCGGACTGCATCTGATGCTACGAAAGTCCGATCGAGGCGATCTTGGAGTCGTTGAACTCCAATCGTCGCCCTGATCAGATCTGTATGTTTGGATCTTCAATTCGAGGCCCCAATTAAATGTCGCCTTATCACCTGACCATAAAAAGGAGAAATTAACCTAAATTTTATACAATCTATCCTAAATGCATGATGATGCATGATGCAACTATATTCCTGAGAGCATGCATAAATAGACAGTTTATGTGATATAAACATGTTTACATCATTGACCCTAGTGGTTAAAGCACCTGTCCATAGAATGTATCAAGTCCAGGTTCAGTTTTCCAGTGCATTTTGATGAGAGAGAGAGATAGGGAAATATTTTTCATTCTGAGAATTTTCTCTCTTTTCTTTTTATATTTCCCTAGATCCAGCCTCGAATTGGCCCTAAACACAGTCTGTATCTAATTCCTTATCCCCACCTTCAATCCTTGAAGGGTCCTTGGCTTTCGATGCTTCGAGATAGCACCACCCATGGCAACCCCCAGAACTCCTGGCTTTTGACACTTTGAGATAGTGCCGCTCATGGCATTCTATAGCTAAATTCAGGCCCTGGCAATCGATATTTTGGGATAATCCCTCCCATGGCACCTGAACCAACACAAGGTTCTTACATGACCCCAGTAGAATATTTAGATATCTTAGGAAATAAGCATTGAGGAGATGATATGTTAATATGCATCTTCGAGGGGAATTTTCCACCTCTCCATGCTGAGAACTCGTCGAATCAACTTGTATTTTCGAACCTCTCCTAAGTTAGATCTTTGAGATGACTTTTCGGAACAGAACACTTTTGTCATTATTTCTTTGTTAAGCGCATTGAACCAGACTAGTGTGTGGATTTTGGATGCTTAGGTTTCCAAGTCCCGCAAACCAAAGGGCAAGCAATGGGGTCGAATAATCCCTAAGCCTTAGACCTGCTTCATCAGCTTTGCACTTTCCTCAACCTCCTGAGGACTAATCTGAATCTTAACAAATACATGAGTTTTTAAGCTCTAAAACAGGTCTAAGAGGCCTAATATCAGCACTCATATTAATCTCCTTATCTCTAGCTCTTCAGGACTTAATCCAATTTTGATTTAGTCTAGAACTTAAGTAAATCCCATAATCAATTGCTATGACTATCATTTTTGTTTCTGATTTTTGCTCCTTTTTGTCATTTTGTATTTCCTCCTTTCCTCCTCAAGAAAGATTTTCAATCAATTTTTAAAAATTTTCCTCCCATTTCTCCATTTTTTTAATTCAAATATGTTATTTTTTTTGTGAGAACCCCTTAGAGAATTGAATTTTCATTTGTTTGCACTTTAACACCCCCCATGCCAAAGTTTTGTAATGTCTTCATTATAAACTAGGTGGGTACGGATTTAGCTTGGTTCAAGATTAGAATAGGGTCAAAGGGTGGGTGAATGGGTCGAGATGATTGCTGTGGACGATTTTAATCTTTGATACAAGTACCAAAGGTGGAGTCAACTGTTCTAAAGTTGAACCCTTAAGTGCAATAGGAGTGTAGCTCAAAAGATGGTCAAAAAGTATTGATTTTTTTTTGGAATGATGGGTTGCCTCCAGTTAAGCACTAAATTCAATGCCTTCAACTGAGTTGAAGGTGGTCAAGGAGAAGGAGTAGTCAAATCGGAAGAATTTTGTAGAACAAGCACCTCAATGAGTAGCCTGGTTAGTCCAACTAGGTGCTTGCTCAAGTTAACAGGCTGATGATGCAGACCAAACCCAATCAGTCTGGTGGGTTGATGGATATGAATCAATAGGTGTGGAGCCCACCAGATGCCATGTGGCGCGAAAAGATGTGGAAGTGAGAATCTAGGGTTTGGCTGAATCAATTCAGCCTGATTAGAGTAGGGGTCCTAAAAAATCAATGGATCAATGGAGAATGTAGGAACCCTACTGGTGGGATCAGAGGATGATAAGATGTGATTAACAGTCTGATCAATGTCCGATTCCCGTTCAAAAGATGGAGGTTAATCATTGCAACCAAATCAGAGAGAGGTGAGTCAGAGCTGAAATTGATTCCGGTGGCAGGTAGAAATTGATTCTAGTGGTGGGTCGAGGTTGGGATCGGATTTTGAAAGCTCTATATGTGGTTGGCTTCTTTAAAATTTGGGTGCGGTGTGGGATTTTGTAGAAATGATTCAAAGATGGGTTCATCTAGAGAGTCTTCATGATGCTCATCCCAATCAAATGTAAATGCTTGGAGAGTGCTTATAGGATCATGGAAATCTGAGTCAGCAAAAGATTCAAACTCTGGATTGTGGACACTCTTGGCACTTACTATTTCTGATTCCTATGGATCATAATTGAATGATTCCAATTCAATAGAATAGGAATATGATTTTGAATCAATGATCTTGGGATTAGGGACCTCAGAATCAGAATCAAAGAACGGATCATGGATATTGAGGTCGTAAATTGGCTCATAATCATCTGGAAACAAAGGTTGTCCAAAATTAGAGTATGATTTGAAATCATCGGAGAATCTACGAAAATCAATTTCTGAACCTGATTCCAGATTGAGATTTCCAACACAAAACAAATCATGATGCATATAATCAACAACCTGACTTGGATCTAACCTAATTTCAAATTTCGAGTTCAAAGAGGTGTCCTTATTAGGCATAGGCTTAGGTTCTAAGCTCTTAGGGTAGACCCAATCAACTCTCAACTCTTCTAACTCCTCTGTTTCTGTATCATAAATCAGTGTGACTTCTGAAAAATCAATTTATTCTTCTGAGGAGTCTAGAGAGGTATAACCATCAAATGCGGGCCCAAAATCACAATTCAAATATGAAATTTGATTCTCGTCATAATGGGCCTCCCGATGATCCCAAATAGGTTCAGATCTAGATTCTAGGTTAAAGGTAGGAATTTGGTCACTAAAATCTGGACATGGTTCTATTGGGATGTCAGAATCACCCTCGAGGATTACCTTAACAGGATAAGGTGCAGGAATTACATCCTCAAGAGGTTCTGACTCTACTCTGTCATAGGTGTTTGGAGAATCAAGGCATGATGGACCAAGTTCATGGCCCTCTAAGGTTGGTTCATAATTGGGAACACTTGCAATTGGATCCACCCAACCAACATCAAGATCAGGTATGTCATTCTGCATAAAGTTTGAATCTGATTCCATTTGAGTTGGGGGTCCACAACAACCTCAATTTTCGAACCCAGGCTCTGGGAAGTCATATTGATCAACGTTGCTCCAAGATATCTCATTAATTTCTGAATGTTGATATGGGTATTTTTGATTAATGGCTTGTTGTAACGTATTTAGCAAATTTCCATGTTTCTCAATGAGTTCTTGGTGTATTTCCCAAAGTGGGGGATTTGACCGACATTGTAGATACTCATTGCTATGTAATTTTCCCAATTTAATGTATTCTGTTAAGGCATCATCCCAGGTTGAACCATTTATCAATTGGGTCAATAATAGATGGGCTCGGTTCACAAAGAGGGTTGTTGTTTCTGACACATTAACCTGAATTCTTCTAAAGGGGTCTGAGGTTTTGTAGTACTCATCGTGATGTCTAAGCGCAGCCTCGATTATTTTCTCTTTCATGCTCATTTGGGATTTAGGTTTATTGAAAATCTTCCCTATATTGTCGGGTTGCATTTTCAAATCAAGTGGTGGATCGGGATGTAGAATTGAATTCAGGTCCATATTGAATTGATCAGATCATATCAGATTTTCCCCAAGAAGATCAACTCTAATGGAAGACTCTAGGTAAAAAGACCTAGGGACCTTTCCTGTGTATGTACTCTAGAGAATAGATGAGGGATTGTATGTTTATTGGACCCAATCAAGGCACCCAAAGATTTTTGGATGATTAAGGCTATTTCGAGGCGGATAATACCTCTAAATTAGAAATCCACACACCTGAGAATTACTTGGGCAACCAGGAAGGGAGAGCCCTGCAAAGATCCCTACATAGGAGAGTGTCCCCACGGGTTACAGGGTTTCCTCCACCTGACTTTCCTTATCACTGTGGTTCCAAGTAGACCAGAATGTATGAATTGAGACCTTAAGTTTGCCAATTTTAGTCCTAATTTGTGCCTTGAAATTGAATAGATTAGAAATTGATTCAATTTGTGACCTAATTTGGAGGTTACCTGACCCACAAAATGGACAAACTTCACCTGACCTGGCTTAAAGATTGAGGATGAAATTTGGGTAAAGATCTAAAATCACCCTGAATTGACTCTTAGGTTATTAGGTCCAAAATTTTAGGGTTCAAGTGAATTTATAGCCCGATTTTAGGGTTTTCTTGAATAGATCTTTTCAACCAAGGGCTTAGGTAGTACACAAATGCGGAAAGGTCAATTTCCTTTAATGTAGGTAAATGTGTACTAACACTTCACAACCCTAAAGTGGAAACCCTAATTGGCTCTATTTCAAGTCCAATTTGATCTCAAATGTAACACCTTGGACTCAAACAAAAATGTAAGTAGTTCAAGATGTCGAGAATTTAAGCATAAATCTCTATTAGGTATAGGAAATCAGGATAGTGATTTTCTAATTAAATCATCTCAGTCTTTAATCAAATACTAAATTAATTTTGCAAATCAGGAAATTCTACCTTTAAATGATAATTACTAGAAAAGTAAGCCAAGTGGATCCTAATTCATTTATTTCCTTTTTCTCTTCCTAGGATTAAAAGGTGATTAGGGAAAAAGAAAAATTTTACCTGCCCTTAGAGTGGTTGATTTGCACGGAAGATCTTCTTGTGATGTACCTCGCAAAAACACAGCAAAACAGATGGGGCAAGTTAGTAATAAGCTCAATCAAGTAAGATATGACTAGTGGTGAATTGCACGTTGCTCTCCAGCAATGGTGACAAAATGTTGAGATGCTTTCGTTGAGTTTTATGAAATGCTTATTGTAGTACGATCAACAAAAATACTTTACAATATTTAAATTTATAGAAGTGCTCGAAAATAAGGAATTTGAGTCTAAGGTCATTCGTAGGGAGCAAATGTGGAATTCACACATTAATCGCAATTTAAAAACAATGAGTACAATTAATTAAGCACATAAAAGATATGCAATGAATAATATTCTCAAGAATATATTGAATGATGCTAGGATAAAAAGAATAAGAGAGAACTAAAAAGTGGTGATTTAAATCACCAATTAATCCCATGTTTAACGCCATATCAAAGCATTAAATTTCTCAATAGTACCTTGAACCAAATATCAGTTATAAACTCAAATAAACCCACAATACTCAGGATTAGACGCCGCAAATAAGGCTCAAACGCCTTAAACCACTCAAAAGTAAGCCTTACTACAAGGCTTCAGAGCACCACCCTCAGAAATGGGTAAGTGTAGAGCATATGGGCATGTTTCTGAAGGTAGAGTAGTGCAAAACCCTCCCCCACCCTCCTTAGAATTTCTCCTCTTATCTCTCTTATCGGGCATATGGTCATACATAGTAACCAGGTAATCAAGTGTAAACAGTGACCAGGCTCACCAGGCATGTGAGGTGAGCAAGGAGTACGTAAGGGTGAGAGGGGACCCGACCCCCGTGTTCATGGGCGAAGAGGCATATGCAAGTTTTCCTCTTATACGGCATTGTTGGTTGGGTAATCCACGATGTGGCACTAAGTAGAGATCGTCTTCATGCGCGTGTAGCTACTGGATTCTCGAGCAATTGATGTTGCTGCTATCTCACTTTTGCTTGATTGATGAAGCTAATGCCCTCAAGAGATTAAGCTGCGGCTATTGGGTACAAAATCATGGCTGGAGATGAACGGAGCACGGTGGAGGGAGGAGGGGAGATGACAGTGCAGGCAGAGTCCGATGGACCCTAAAATAATGAATACGAGGTCAAAAGCCCTAATTAGCGAGTTCATGAGCGTCGCCAAAATGCATGGAGTGCGTTGGTGGTGGTCTTGAGGTGATTGGAGCATCGTGGTGGCTGGAGGGTGAAAAGATGACTTGCGGATGGATGGGTTTTCCGACCGCTGGTTCTAGATGTCAAGAGCTCCAATAACCTTGGGGATTTTGATCGTTGGAATATGAGGAAGGTATTGGTGGTGATGGTTGTGAGTTTGGTGGAATAGAGGGCATATGGCTTCATCGGAGGCATCACCGGAGGCAAAGAAGATGAAGTGGGAGGTAGGTGTATGGTGGTTGAATTGAGGTTGGAGAAGGTTGGTTCTAACCTAGAGGAAGAGAGAAGGAGATAGGAACCACTTACGGGCGAAAGGGATGGGAGGTTGGCACCAGCGTGGCTGGCCGGTGTCGAGGGAGATGAATTCTTCGATGAGGGAGGACGGCGGCGACGATGGGAAAGGTGGCTCCTGTTGTGGCTGGTGAGGAGCAAAGGAAGGAGAGGAAGAAGGAGGGACACTTGATTTGTCCGTCTAGTGGCTAGAGGAAGGAGGTTGAGGAGGCTAACTGGAGCTAGGTCGGAGAAGGCCGGGGAAGGAGTTGAAGAGGAATTTGGCCTCAAACCTTGCTGAGGAGGACGATCGTGACAAGAGGGCTCTTTATAGAGGGATCTAGGGCCTTGAGAGGCATGAAATCAATGCAATTTCCTCAAGAAAATTTCAAGGAACTTGACCTAAAATCATGGGTTCTTTGGAGGTGTAGAGGTCAGATCAGGTCTCTTGGCCTTGCTTGCTTGATAGAGGATCTCTTGAGGATCATTCCCTTCTATTTTGGAGGGAATTGGATATGATTTGAGAGAGATTCTCTCTCTCGAATCTCGGCTGAAGGTGCTTGCACACCTACAATGGCGCAAGGGCATTTTTGAAAGAAGATGAAGTTAGGAACCCGTTTGAAAGGAATTTCAAAAGTTAGTGGTCAGAATGTAGGAAATATAGATTTTAGGGATTGAAATGCAAACTAGGTCAAGATACACTCTGATTGGGCCCAAATTTTTTTTTTAACCTAATTTGGATCCAAGGAATCTAATGGTGAACTCAGATTTGAGTTTTGACCATGTTTTATTGGGTAATTTGCACAGAAGCCCAAATTAGGGTAAAATCCCATTTGAGACTCTATTCTAGGTCAAAATAGGTTCAGATAGTCAAACCAAGGGTATCAAACCTCTTAGAATATTTTTATATGAATTTTAGGAGGTTTAGATGAATTTTATCTTGACCAGAACCTCTTCAATTCAAGCGGGTTTAAAATTAGGGTTTTGTGTGCTGATACGGTTCTCGAAACATGTGAGACTCCGTTTCTATCTGTGTGGACCCACTCTTTGGACTTTAATGCTCAATTGACCTTTAATTAACCCTTGAAAAATCCTATGATTACCTTGCATTTATGATGCAATGTTAAAATTATAGATTTAACCTTGTTTTAATGTTTTCTTCTCAGAGTTGATCTGAGTGGAATTACGGCTCTCAGGCGATCATTCAGCAGCATTTGTCATCTTGATTTCCACTAATTTAAGTTAGTTGTGGCTAAGGATGGTGTTACCATCACCTGTGACAGTTGCGTAGAGCCGTCCTCTCACACCCATTTAGGTAGATGATCACTTCCACCTCTTCACCCCCATTCCTGTAGGTTAGAATCCCTCTTTTCTCATCCTAAATTCCACTTAGCTTAGACCAAGCCTTTCTCTACCCTAATTCTTCCTATATCACATCCCAATCGTCCAAACTTTGCACCTCCTTCGTCTAGCTGCCACCAAGCGTCGTCGTCTCACCGAATAACCGTTTTGGGAGATTTTCCTCATCTCTCTTTCTCTTTTATTTCATTTTTCATTATTTTATTACATTATATTGTAATAAACTTATAATTTGGAATATATCAAGTGTTCTTTCTCTCTCTCTATTTATTTTGTCTCGTAGCTTATTTTTGGCTCCTCATTCTTTTCTATATATATGTATAATAAAAAAAAATTACAAACTGAAAATACCAAAAGAAATAACCTAACGTGGTTTCATAAATCAAATGTCGCCTTCCCATGTTCGACCCTGGACTCACTAGTCTCGGCTATCTTTATTTGATCTCGGATTTTTAGGACTATGACGACGAGTTTTTGAAAACATTAATTTCTTCTCACGAATTTTTCGAGCATCAAACTATTATAGGCACAAGAAGGGGGTTTGAGTTATGCAATAAAATTAAGAAAATTCAATCGCAACAAATAACATAAGAATGTACAGAGGAAACCCTTGCAAGAAAAACCTCTACCTAGATCTCTCGATCCAGGATTTTGCCACTACTCAAGTAGGAATTACTAACAACAAGTAATTTTACAAATCCCCTCTTGTTGGACAGACCCCAAGAAGAGTTTTGCCCCTCTATTAGGAGGAAACAGGAAACCCAGAGTTCAGGTACCCAAACAAACTAACAAAAGCAATATAATGTAAATCATCCTAAGAGCCTTAAATAATGTAGGAAATAAAATAGGCTAGAATACTCCCTTTGCAAACCTATAAGAGGATAAAACTTAGTGTGGGAGTAATGTAGCTCTCAAGAACTTTCTAAGGCTATTAGAGCACAAGAGAGCACTAAGGAGCACAAATGAGAGCAAGAAGCCTTTTTTGAATGAATAGCTTAAGTCAGCTCATGGAGGGTATTTATAGGTGTAAGAGGTCAGATTTAGGTCTTAGGAGTTGTTGGAATTCGAATTTGAGAGAATTAAGTTGAGCTAGAATAGCTACAAATCATTTAAGTGTAGATTGATTGGACCAGACATCTGAAAAACCAAGATAGGCATCTGAGATAAAAATAGGACATCTAAAAAGGCCTCAATGTCAAAGTGATCATTATTGGATTTTACAACTTTGAATACAGGGACGTCTGAGCAAATAGTTACTCTTAAGATGACAAGTTAGATGTCTGAATAAAGGTATAGATGTTTGAATGACTACAATGTTCCAAATTCAATGAGTAACAGTCATAATCAATTATGGTCAAATTGAATGTTGGATAAGAAGCGAATGTTGGTCATTTCCAGGCATCTTAAAAAGAAACCAGATGGCTGAATATGAGGAATGTTTTGACCATTGATAATCCAAAGCAAAGAGGCGTCCAAGGGATATCTTAAAGGTAGAGACGTCTAAAATTCCTCACTAGATGTCTGAGGAGAATTATAGACATCTTGAAAGCTATGTCAGACGTCTAAACCAAGAAAACAAAGAGCATAGGTTCTGGATGTGATACTGGATGTCTGAAAGAGTAGGTCAGACGTCTGAAAGATTAAATACAAACATCTGAAAATAGTATAGGATGTCTGAAAATCTAACAGAGGCTAAGTCTTGAGTTTTGAGTGAGAAGAGTATGGATAGCAAGGTTCTAAAGGTATCCTAAGGATAATGCAAGGCTCATTTGCATTATAAAAATGAAATAACAAAGACATAAACAAATCTTCATGAAATATCTTCATTTTCCTTTTCTCTTCATTTTTCGTTGATCTTTCAAGACTATCTATCAAGAATTCTTGTAATACATATTAGTCCTTTCCAAAAAATTATTATTTCTCATTACCAAAAAATGCTTTTAATCAAGTTAACAACAATCTTCCCCTTTTTATAATGACAAAATAAACATTAGTTCCAACAAAATTATTTCTCCCCCTATCAAAAAGCTTATCTCAATTATAGAGTCAATTAGTAAACCTATTTAACTTATCCCATGTCTCCCCTTTTTGGCATTATCAAAAATAATATGCGATAGTTCAACCTATGATATTCTCAAATAGATATCAAACTTGAATATAAAAGAGCATAATGTCATAGAAGTGTTCAAATAGATATCAAACTCAGTACAATGCATAATAAGTTCATAACAAGCACCTAATAAAAGAGTTCAATAAGAGTAGAGTCCTAATTGTCACAAACCAGCCATCTAAAAATAACATCAAGTCTTCTTCTTTCCTTTGGAGTAGTCAGACTCCAAGTTCTTCATTCGATCTTTCAAGGTGGGAGAGTTGCAAGGTATATTGATTAGTGAAGCTCCTTAAATAATCACGATCTTCATGTTGCCGCGTCAATTGTAGCTCCATCCCATTAAACATGGCTTTTTGAAAAACCTCTTGATTTCCCTACACATTCTTCCAAGAGTAGTCCCAAGTAGTAGTGGAATAGTAGGAATGAGTGGAAGGATCTGAAGTGTGAGAGGAACTTGTGAAGGAGTAGGAAAAGAATGAGGAGGTGGAGGAGGAGGAACTTCTTCCTCATCTTGTTCTTCTTTATTTCCTTTCTTAAGACCAAGAAGTAGAAAAGTCGTGTAGTCAAACTTCTTAACGGATTCATCTGCAAATTGGCATTTTAGGTAAAGGTTGAAATGAAGAAGCATATTAGAAATAAAGGCACCTAATGGGAGGTTCCTACACTGTGTGGCAATCAATGTGTCCATGATAAGATCACACCAATCCATCTTGGTGCGATTCAATAGGGCATATAAGATGTAGGCAAGCTCCCTAGAGATGTGATCAAAGGATCCAGATTTCCCATGGAGATTCCATGAGACAAGTCTAGCTAAAAGGTGAGGCACAACCTTAAGATGACGAGATTCTAATTTCATCCCTTCAAAGTAAGCATATCTTCAACTAAAAGTTGGGTAACGGTTGAAAAGGTTACTTCTTTTGCAATGTCCTGCTAATGAACTCCCGAATTGGCAGTGCAAGCAATAGAAGAGATAACCTCATTAGTCACGGTAAAGGATACATTTAATACACTTGATTTTAGGATAGAAGTAGTGGGTGTAGAGTCATTCACTAGGTTGGCATATAACAATTTTACTAGCTTGGGGAAAATACCAGGAATTTTACCATTAGGAAAAAATTGTTCATCAAAGAAATGTTGTATACCTTGGACTTGAAATAAGGCTAGTGATAAACACCAGTTTATCATCATTCTTAACCTAAAAATCACATCTATTCCCTTTCCATTAAGGTATTGGGTTGCATTTAGGCTTTTCTTAGTTTAGGCATGCATTGCATTGTTTTCCCCTTATTTTTGTTTTTCATACACTTCATGTCATTGTCAGGGATGATTACACAGTGAAGATCACCTAAAACCTGGCAATGTGAAAGGCATACTATCAAGAAGAAGAAAATGGAACCTGTTAACGCGGCGAGATAGATGTTTTAAATGATCGCATTGTAGTATAGTCGAAATCACTTTGAAAACAAATATAATTTTATTACTCAAAAAGATTCTGAGGTCGAACACAGAGAGAAAATGGAATTCACACAGTAGTTTCAACAATAAATGCAATTTGAACATAAAATATTACTCAAAAACCAATTTGGAATGGAGAGCATATGAAGAGTAAAAAGAGTTTTAGACAAAATAATGGTGATTTGAATCACCAATTATAAGTCTAATACATAGAATAATTACTCAAATCTACTTAAAGGAAGGGAATACGAAATCAGACGTCTGATTTTGCAATCAGACATCTTAAATGACTTTGGCTACAGTCCCCTTCTTGCTTTTCTTCTTCTTCTCTCTTTCTCTGATTTCTCTTTTCTTCTTTTCTTCTTTTCTATCTCTGATTTGCTTCTTCTTTGCTCCTTCTTCTTCTTCTTCTTCTTCACTTCTTCTTCTTCTTCTGCCTTCAGCCCTGCAACTCTCTCTTCTTCTTCTTTTCTTCCTTAGGCTTTCTTCTCCTCTGACCCTTCTGCCTTCTGAATCTGACTAAGTGTCGGAGCTAATCTTCCCAAGGCAAAAACCCCCCTTCCCACGTGCAACTCTCCTCTCTTTTTCTCTCTTTCTATTTCAGTCTCTCTCTCCCAGAGCCACAGCCGGTCGGGTAATCGGACCTAGTGCATACCCGGGTCCAGGCTCACTGGCGTGCATGGTAAGTGAGGAGTGAAGGTCAAGTAGGTAGTTGGGTCGGCCAGGTCCGCGGGTTAGGTGTCGCAGATGAGTCCGGTGAAGGGGGAGGAGGACCTCATCCTCAGTGTTTGGAGGCAAACAGCCGTATTCACTTTTTCACTTTATGCGCATGAAAGCACCTCTTCACTTCCAAGGTGGGACTGAATGTCCCACCTTTCCTCCGCGCACCGCAGCAGCAGGGTCTTTGGAAAATCGATGGGGCAGAAACTACTAAAGCCTTCACTTGAGGGCTTGGATGCCTGCACGTCTCAAGTCTGCACAGCCTGGGGCTATCCCCTGGAGCGTAGCAAGGCCTGGAGCAGCTTGAAGCTTCATCGAAGCTCAGTAGCAATGACAGACAAGGCCTGATACCTGAAAATAATAGAACGGCCTTTCGACCCCTTCAAATCATTTAGGGAGCATCGTTGGAGCACAGTGAATGTGCTGGTGGCCTTGGTGTTGAGCGAGGGAGGCTGTGGTGGCATGCCTAGGGCGTACTGTGTGCGTGTGAGTGGGTGTGTTCAGGGAGGGGTTTGGATGGTCGATGGAGCTAATGGAGTGAGGGGATATGATCAGGAAGGTGTGGCGGAGGTTGTAAGGTGGTCGGCAAGGTGGATGGAGGTGCGTAGCGGTGGGAGCACCTCGCCGGAGATGGATGAGATGATGGTGGTCAGTGGCGTCGGTAGTTGGTTTTGGGAAATAGAGAGAGGGAGAGAAAGTAGGGAAGATAGGGAACCTAAAAACCTACTTCAAAGGGACGAAAGGGAAAGGAATCCTACGTCGGTGTGGTTGCTGGACGTGGGGAAGACGAACCTCCATAGGAGAGGCGAAAGCAAAGATGGGGCAGGTACGACATCGACTGGTATTATGCGACGCGGAGGATGGTGAGGGAGATAACCCCACCACTGGTATTGTGGTTGGGTGATGAAAAAGATAGGGAGAGGTTGCCAGAGCTTGCGGCCAGAGGGGAGAGAGGAATAGGGGGGATTCCGGCCCAAAATTCAAGCTGAGTTGGTTGGACCCTGGGGAGTCTTTAAATAAGGATCTGAGAGGGTTTTGTGCTTGGAAGCCAAGCTTCCAAACATGGAATGCTCACTGGAGAAGGAAGTTGTTAAGATACCCACATCTCTCATTCGTTCACATGAGAGATTGGGTGGGAATCAGGACATATGGACGGGTTCATACTGAGGGAATTTCTTAGAGAATCTCCCTTCCAATTTTGTAGGAGATTCTTTAAGCAATCAAGGAGAAATCTCCTTTCAAAGGTTGTCGGAGTAGGATTCCTCTAAGATAATGGTGGAGGGACCTATTTGTCAAGATGAAGAAGTTAGGGGGCTGTTCGCAAGGGTTTTTGAAAGTTAAGGGTGGAAATGTAATCAGATAGGACCTTTTTGCAAACTTGGTCATGACAAGTTCTCCTTAGGTTCAAACTTTAGTACAAACATAATTTGGACCCAAGGAATCAAATGGTGAAGTTGGATTTTGGCTTTGATTACATTTGAATGGGTAATTTATGTAAAAACCCAAATTAGGGCAAATATCTGTCTGAGACTCTAATTTAGGTTAGGATGGGTTCTGATGGTCAATTTGAAGGTACTAAAACTTAGAGAATATTTTTATATGATTTTTAGAGGATTTAAGTAAATTTTATCCTGAACAGAACTTTGGTTAATTGAGTTTATTTTTAGGATTTCAAAAGTCATTTAATTCCTAGAACATACACAAACACTTTTCTGTCTGATCTAACCAACTTATTCTCTTATTAAGACCATTTGACCTTTGTTTAGCCCTTGAGAAAACCCATGGTTGTTCTGCATTGGTAAAATCGTAGTTCTAACCCTTGTTTCTTATTTTTCTCTCTGAAAGGTTATGCAATGAATTATGACCTTTAGTTGGTTATGTAGGAGCATTTATGGACTCAATTGGGTCAAAATGAGCTAGTTATGGCTCATGATGGTGTTCCCATCATACCCCCATGCCTAAGTTTTGCTAGTCCCTTAGCAAAATTTCAAGGTATTAACTTTGATTCTAGACTATGCAATCTTTTGATGTTCAAAAAACTGTGATGTGTGCTTTCTTTTGTAGATTAGGTTGAAATGCCGATAGTAGGCCTAGAGGTACTCAAGTACCAACCAAGATCCGAACCTGACTAGCTCTAGCCTCAATCTGTCGTGAAGGTTTTTTAAGGCCCACAGGAACTATCTTAAGGTTCGTTGAACTCCATGGTTAAAGCACCCGTGCTTGTAATATGGTTTAGCCTCGGTTCAGTTTGCAATGCATTTTTGTAAGAGAGAGACAGAGGAATTTTCTTTGTGGAGAGTTTTCTCTCTCTTTTCTTTTTATTTCTAGCTTCAGATTGGCTTTATAACACGGTCTGTATTGGATTCCTAGTCCCCATCATCAATCCTCGAAGGGTCCCTAGCAATTGATTCTTTGAGATAGCACAGCCCATGGCAACCCCCAGAACCCTTGCTTTTGAGATTTCGAGATAATCTCGCTCATGGTGTTCTGTAGCTAAATCCAGACCCTGGCAATCGACATTTCGAGATAATGCCACCCATGGCATTTGAACCAGCACAGGGTGCTTACATGCCCTCGATAGGATATGTAGATATCCTAGGAGAAAAGCACTGAGGAGACTATATGTTATTGGGCATCTTCGAGGAGAATTTCCTGCCTTTCCACGTCGGGAACTTGTCCAAATCAACTTGTGTTGATCGGTCGCTCTTAATCTAGGCGACTTTTTCAGAACAACTTAAACGCATTTGCATGATTTTGATACTTATGCGCACTGAACTGAACTGTGTGGATTGGGGTGGTTAGGTTACCGAGTCCCGCAAACCAGAGGTCAGGTAATGAGGCTGAATACTCCTTAAGCCTTAGACCTAATACTTAAGCTTTGCATTTTCCTCAACCTCTTGAGGACTATCTAGATCTTAGCGGGTACTTGAATTTTTAAGCCTATGATCATAGCCCAAAAGGCCTAAAATTAACGTTCCTACTAATCTCTTCTTTGTTTCATTAGCACTTTTTGCCTTTCATTTTCTTTTGATATGGTCTAGAACTAAGTCAATTCCTTAATTTCTTACTAATGACTATCTCTTTTTCTTTTCTTTTCAACTTGCGCTCCTTTTTGGCATTTCTATCTCTTCCCTTTTTCCTCCTCAAAATTTGATGTGCCATCAAAATTTTCTCTCCTCTCAATTTTTTGTTCTTTTTCACAATTTGTTATTATTTATTTTTGGTATTTTTGGGATATGTGATTTTTTTGTGAGAACCCTTCCGAACTTTTGATTTTTGAATGCTTGCACTTTACCACCCCCCATGCTTAAGTTTTGCAATGTCATTGTAAACGGAGGGTGTGAAACAGTTTTGGGTTCAGGAATTAGAACAGGATTATTGGGTGGGCGAATGGGTCGGGATGACTATTGTGAAGGATTTCAAGCTCTGGCATGTGTGCTAGAGGTGGGATCGATTGTTCTAAACCCAAACTCAAGGTGTAATAGACGTGAAGCACGGAAGGATAATCAGAAGGATCTCGATTTTTGGAATGATGGGTTGCCTCCCATTAAGCGCTAAATTCAACGCCTTCAGCCGAGCGGGAAATGGTATGGAGAAGGAGTGGTCAAATCAGCTGAGTTTTGCAAAACAAGCACCTTGATCAAAAGCTTGGTTGGTCCAACCAAGTGCTTGTTCAGATCAATAGGCTGATAATGCAGCCCAAACCCAATCAATTTGGTGGGTTGATAAAGGTAGATCAAGAGATGTGGAACCCACCAGATACTTTAGAACTTGAAATGGTATGGAAGTGTATAGCTAGGGTTTGGTTGAGTCGAATCAGCCAAATCAGAGTAGGGATCCTTAAATGAAAAAGAATAAGTGGAGGATGTAGGAACCCTACAGGAGTGATCAGAGAAGGATGGGGCATGTTTTGTAGTCTATTCAATGTTCGAAACTCGATAAAGATGTGGAGGCAAATCATCTGCAATCGGCTTAGTAAGAGGGGAATCAAAATAGAAATTGAGTCCGGTTGTAGGTTGTGGTTGAAAATGGGTTTGAATAGGTTCTGTATATGTAGAGGAGGTGGCATCAATAAGAATTGTGTATGAGGGCTCTTATAAAAAAAATTAAGGTGAGTTCATTTAGAGAGTCCTCATAGTAGCCATCAAACTGAAAGGTAAATGCCTGAAGAGTGTTTATAGGATGAAGAAAATCAGAGTCAAGAAAAGATTCGAATTCTAGATTATAGACACTCTCAGCAATTTTTGTATCTGATTCCTGAGTATAAAAAAGAAATGATTCCCATCTCAATGGAACCTGATTTTGAATCGATGATCTCGGGATTAGGAACCTTAGAGTCAGACTCGAAGAATGTGTTGGTGCTAGAGCACCACGATCATTTGTTTTGATGATAACAAAACACGTGTCATTTAACATTTGCACTTTGAGTCCTAGATTTCAGGTCAATCGCAAATGGATATGTGATTAGACGGAGTTCGAGCTCGCATCCAGGACCGATTGGAGGAGCTCGATGGAAAACAGAGGAGATTCGCGAGGAGCGATAGATTGAAGAAGGAAGGAGATGAAGAATATGATAGATTTCCTTCTCTTGTACTCATTGTATTTTTCGTTTCTTTTGTTGCTCTTTATTTTTGTTACTTAGATTTCTGTTAAAGAGCCTCAAAGTACCCTAATAGTAGTCCTAGGAACACCTGCACAACCCTAGGATACTTAGGTTTTCTGTAGAACACTTAGAAAACCAATATAGGGTTCAAACAGAGTTTCCAGACGTCTAATTCCCAAATCAGACGTTTGATAAAGTATTTTAAGACGTCTGATAACTATTAGGCTGGACATACTTAGTTCTGTCTGATGAAATCAGATGTCCAGACCTTAGACCAGACGTCTTAGGAGACGTCTAATGACTTTGCCAGACGTCCAATTAGTGGACCGTTGGCTGGCTTAGCGTACAGTCAAGAATGTGACCGTTAGAGCCTTATCAGACATCCATAGGACTTTCCAGACGTCTGATAATTGACCGTTTTGCCTCGGCTGACCCAAAATCTCTTCTCAGAGATTTTTTAGCCGTTGCAACGTTTGGAAATCCATTCCCACAGAAAAAGTAGGTTTCCAGACGTCCAGACATAGTGCTAGACGTCCTATATGTCGTCAGATGGACTTGCACAAGAACCCTGTTTAGATCTGATTCAAGTCAGGAAGGAACCCGCCCGAAATCAGACGTCTGACCTTGAAATCAGACGTCTTAAAGTGAACTTCCAGACGTCTGATGCCAGAATTAGATTCTGATAAGCCTGTCAGAACAATGATTATTCCTGATTTCAGGCTGATTCACTTGGGCTTTGCACCCAACAGCTATAGAACCTTTCCTAAGCCTTCCAAAGCCTTCCTAAGGCCTCTATAAATAGAGGGGAACCTTTGCAACACAAAAACACACTTAGAAACACCAAGATACACAAGAAACACTTTGTAATACACTTTCCACTCTCTTGTGTCCTAGCTAGCTCTTGCTCTCCAAGCTCAAGCTCCATTCTCTTAAGAGCATCAAGCTGTTGCGCACCCGCTCTCCCGTCGTTGTTGACGAGAGCGATGTTGCGCCGTTGCGTGGCACACGCATCTGCGTCGTTGACGCACTCCTTTCAAAGGGGAGCATCCTATTTCCTATAGAAGCTTAGGTTAAATATTACTTTGTTGGCTCTATAGGATTATTTGTTTTATCTTTGTTATTTGGTTGGGTATTCGCTTTGCGAATTCCCATCTCCTTCGCGAGACAAAATCCTTCTCGTGAAGAGAAGGGGTTGAGGTACGGTACCCTCGTCTAAGTAGCGTGGTTGTAATTGAGGTTGAATCACCCTCGTTTTAAAGTGATTCGGTTTAGTGGATTTTGATCAACTTGGTTGATCGGAAAATCCTAACTCGAGAGGGTTAGGTGGTGGTTTCACCCGGTTTGGGTTTCCACCTAAAAATACTTTGTGTACTTTGTGTGATTGCATCTTGTGAGATTGTTTATATTTTAATTCTGCATTTTTTGTCATCACATTGATCTCACCCCCTCCAAGTAGGGAATCTACATTTGGTATCAGAGCAGGTTCTTGCGAGATCGGAGTAACACCCGGCAAGAGATCAAATGGAGGGAAGCACATCTGCAATCTGAATCTTCAAGGGGCAGTCCACGTCCCGTCCTCCATTCTTCGACGGGAGCAACTACCCCTACTGGAAGCTGCGGATGAAGACTTGGCTTCAAGCCAATGACTTCATGATTTGGGCCAGGTGAGAGACGCCATTTGAGATCCCAGAAAAACCCGCGGGAGGCTACTCGCAACAACAAATTCGCGAACTCTCTTTGAACGCGAAGACCATGAACGCTCTCTACTGCGCACTTAGCTCGAAGGAGTTCAATAGAATCTTGTAATGTGCCATCGCATACGAGATCTGGCACACACTCGAGGTAACTCATGAAGGTACCTTTAAGGTAAAAACTTCTAAAATAAATTTACTTTCTCAAGAATTTGAATGCTTTTCTATGAAACCTAACGAGTCTTTAAGTGAGATGAACACTAGGTTCACTCTCATTGTAAATAACTTGAAAGCTATAGGGAAGACTTTCATCAAGGGGGAGCTTCAAGGGAAGCTTCTTTGTTCCCTTGGACCGGAATGGGAATAGAAAGTCACCGCCATCGAGGAGGCGAACAAAGTGGAGGAGCTCAACATGGAAGATCTCCTAGGCAATCTAATGGCCTACGAGACAAAGTTAAAGCAGAAGAAGGATACACCGGAGCCTAAATCGAAGAAGACTCTCGCCTTCAGAGCCGCGTCGGATAGCGAGGTAAGTTCCGACGACGAAGGCTTTAGAATTTTACTTTAAAAATTTTCCAAGTTTTGTAGGGAATTAAAGAAAGAGAAGAGGGAGAAGAAGGAGAGCCCAAGACGTTGCTACCACTGCAACGAGAAAGGGCACCTACGACCAGAGTGCCCTCTTCTCAAAAAGGAGAAGAAGAAGGAAAAGGAGAAGAAATCTAAGAAGAAGGCATTCCAAGCCACTTGGGACGATTCCAGCTCGGAGGAAGAAGAAGAAAAGTCCATAGAAGAAGAAACTGCTTGCTTCGGTTTCATGGCCAGAGGAAGCGACAGCGAAAGCAGAAGCGTCTCAGACAACGAGGTAAGTTACGACTTACAAGAAGCTTTTAATGAATTATTTGATGTTAGTAAATCATTAAGAATAGAAAACAAAAGCATTAAAAAGAACCTTAGTTTTCTTAAAAATGAAAATGGTAGGTTAGAAAAACAACTTAAGAACATAGAAGCTAGTCCTAGAATTGATAACCTATTATTAGAAAATCAAAACCTCATCAATGAAAATAATAAATTGATTGAGGAAAATGATAGTTTAAAGTTAGAAATCTGTGATTTAAGAACTAAGATGCATACTATAGAAAAAGAAATCTCATGTCTTAGGGAAAACTCTAACAAACTAATCAACAAAGTAGATGATTTATATAGCCCTAAGATTGAGAAAGGATCTCCATCAAGGAGACTCGCTAACAGATCCGGATCCAAGCCCACTTAGATACCGAAAAAAGAATTAGAATCTTGTTTTATAGGGTTCAGGGATAATTACAACACAAAGGACTGGACCTACAGACTCAAAGCTGGTTAACTCAAGTTGGGAGAACCAAGGAGTAGACCAAGGAGGAGAACAAGGAGACCGATGAGATGGCGGACAAACGATGGGCCCACCGCACGTCGACCACCAGATTGGAGACCGACGCCAATGCCCGGGCCTCCAAGCTACGGATGGGAGCCCCATCCGATGTGGCATCCACCACCACCATTTGGGCCATTTTACTGGCCATGGTAGGTGAGGTAAAAATCATTTACCCTATCTTTTTTATCATAAGCATTTAGATAGGGGGAGCAAAAAATTATGAGCTAATTGTCAATTTTTAAGGGGGAAATGCAAGGTAGCTAAATTTCCTTTAGTAAGGGGGAGAAAAATAATAGCTATCTCGTTGTTACAAAATGGGGGAGGACATTACCTTTGTTAAAATAAATTCATAGAAGAGCATGTTTTAAGGGGGAGTTATAGAAAATTTAAAATCAATCAAACCCTTTTGATAATGTCAAAAAGGGGGAGGATTTCTTGCATTAGTATTTATGATTTTGTCATCATCAAAAAGGGAGAGATTGTTGGTGCTAGAGCACCACGATCATTTGTTTTGATGATAACAAAACACGTGTCATTTAACATTTGCACTTTGAGTCCTAGATTTCAGGTCAATCGCAAATGGATACATGATTAGACGGAGTTCGAGCTCGCATCCAAGACCGATTGGAGGAGCTCGATGGAAAACAGAGGAGATTCGCGAGGAGCGATAGATTGAAGAAGGAAGGAGATGAAGAATATGATAGATTTCCTTCTCTTGTACTCATTGTATTTTTCGTTTCATTTGTTTCTCTTTATTTTTGTTACTTAGATTTCTGTTAAAGAGCCTTAAAGTACCTTAACAGTAGTCCTAGGAACACCTGCACAACCCTAGGATACTTAGGTTTTTTGTAGAACACTTAGAAAACCAATATAGGATTCAAACAGAGTTTCCAGATGTCTAATTCCCAAATCAGACATCTGATAAAGTATTTTAAGACGTCTGACTGTTGATTTAGACGTCTGATAACTATTAGGCTGGACATACTTAGTTCTGTCTGATGAAATCAGACGTCCAGACCTTAGACCAGACGTCTTAGGAGATGTCTGATGACTTTGCCAGACGTCCAATTAGTGGACCATTGGCTGGCTTAGCGTACAGTCAAGAATGTGACCGTTAGAGCCTTATCAGACATCCATAGGACTTTCCAGACGTCTGATAATTGACCGTTTTGCCTCGGCTGACCCAAAATCTCTTCTCAGAGATTTTTTAGCCGTTGCAACGTTTGGAAATCCATTCCCACAGAAAAAGTAGGTTTCCAGACATCCTGACATAGTGTTAGACGTCCTATATGTCGTCTGATGGACTTGCACAAGAACCCTGTTTAGATCTGATTCAAGTCAGGAAGGAACCCGCCCGAAATCAGACGTCTGACCTTGAAATCAGATGTCTTAAAGTGAACTTCCAGACGTCTGATGCCAGAATTAGACGTCTGATAAGCCTGTCAGAACAATGATTGTTCCTGGTTTCAGGTTGATTCACTTGGGCTTTGCACCCAACGGCTATAGAACCTTTCCTAAGCCTTCCAAAGCCTTCCTAAGGCCTCTATAAATAGAGGGGAATCTTTGCAACACAAAAACACACTTAGAAACACCAAGATACACAAGAAACACTTTGTAATACACTTTCCACTCTCTTGTGTCCTAGCTAGCTCTTGCTCTCCAAGCTCAAGCTCCATTCTCTTGAGAGCATCAAGCTGTTGCGCACCCGCTCTCCCGTCGTTGTTGACGAGAGCGACGTTGCGCCGTCGCGTGGCACACACATCCGCGTCGTCGACGCACTCCTTTCAAAGGGAAGCATCCTATTTCCTATAGAAGCTTAGGTTAAATATTACTTTGTTGGCTCTATGGGATTACTTGTTTTATCTTTGTTATTTGGTTGGGTATTCGCTTTGCGAATTCCCATCTCCTTCGCGAGACAAAATCCTTCTCGTGAAGAGAAGGGGTTGAGGTACGGTACCCTCGTCTAAGTAGCGTGGTTGTAATTGAGGTTAAATCACCCTCATTTTAAAGTGATTCGGTTTAGTGGATTTTGATCAACTTGGTTGATTGGAAAATCCTAACTCGAGAGGGTTAGGTGGTGGTTTTCACCCGGTTTGGGTTTCCACCTAAAAATACTTTGTGTACTTTGTGTGATTGCATCTTGTAAGATTGTTTATATTTCAATTCCGCATTTTTTGTCGTCACACTGATCTCACCCCCTCCAAGTAGGGATTCTACACAGAATGGATCATGTGTGCTGAGGTCGTAGATTGGCTTGTAGTCATCAGGAAATAATGGTTCTCCGTAATCATAATAAGGTTCGAAATTGTTGGAGAAATTGCGAGAATCAAGTTCTGAATTTGATTCAAGATCAGAGGTTCCACCACAGAATAAATCACAAGATGTAGACTCAGCAACCTGACTTGGGTCTAACCTATTCGTAGATTTTGAGCTTAAAAAGGTGTGCCTATTGGATTAGGGCTCAGGTTTTTGGCTTGTAGGGAAGACCCGATCAAAACCCCACTCTTCCAACTCTTCGATTTCTGTATCGTAGATTGGAGTGACTTCTGAAAAATTAATCTACATTTCTGAGGATGTTGGAGAGGGACATTCATCAAATAAAGGCCCAGAATCATAATCCACATTCAAACTTTGATTTTTGTCATACGAGGCTTTGTAATTATCCCAAGAAGATTCAGATCCAGATTCTAGGCTAAGGATGTGGGTTGACTTACTAGAATCT
The DNA here is from genome assembly GCA_037157565.1 of Thalassia testudinum. Taxonomy (NCBI): domain Eukaryota; kingdom Viridiplantae; phylum Streptophyta; class Magnoliopsida; order Alismatales; family Hydrocharitaceae; genus Thalassia; species Thalassia testudinum. The sequence goes on along the minus strand of JAZHRO010000062.1, from coordinate 3,280,419 downwards.
AGGTCAGAATTGCCTTTGAGGGTCACCTTACCAGAGTAAGGGGTGGAATTTACACCCTCGAGAGGTTTTGATTCAATCTCATTATTACAGGAGTCTAGGAATTCTATGCTTGGTGAACCAGGGTTTTGGTTTTCTAGGGCTGGCTCAAAATCGTGTTATCCTGCAATTGGGACCTCCCAACCTATTTCAAGATCAGGCATATCATATTCCATCTGGGTTGGGAATCCACAACCTGGTGTCTAAAACCTGGGATTTGGGAAATCATGTTGATCCTCAATATTACTCCAAGATGTTTTATTAATTGTTTGGGGCATGTACGGGTATTTGATCAATAACTTGTTTCAACAATTTCAATATTTCTTCCCATTTTTCAAGATCATCTTGGTGTTTTTCCCAAAGTACATAATTTATCATGCATTGGAGATATTCAAAGCTATGCAATTTTTCTATCTCGATGTATCCTGTTATGAGAATATCCTGGGTTGATCCATTTGTTGCTTCTGTTAGTAATAATTGGGCACAATTTACGATGAAGGTTGTTTTTGTTGTTACATTAACCTGAATGTCTTCAATTGATTTTGAGGTTTCATAATCAATGTCATAAAATTTAAGGGCATCCTCAACCATTCTATCTTTCATGGATCTTTGTGATTTAGGTTTCTTCAATGGTTTTCCTAAATAGCCAGGTTGCATATTTGAATTAGATGGTGGAATCAAGATGTAGAATCAAAATTCAAGTTTAGAATGAAGTGATTTGATCTAAATAAAACTCCCTAAGAAAATCTGTGTGTGTTCTCTAAATAGAAAGGATGAGGGACTGGATTGTGCTATTGACCCAATCAAGGCACCCAAAGATTTTTGGATGACTATAGAGGTCGGGGCAGATGATACCCCTAGATCAGAAAGTCGTCCACCTGAGAATTACCTGGGCAGCTAGGAAGGGAGAGTCTCGCAAAGATCCCTACATGGTAGAGCGCCCCCACGGGTTATAGGGTTTCCCCCACCCAACCTTCCTTGTCACTGAGGGTCCAGGTAGACCAGAATGGATAACTTGACCTCTTAAGTCTACCAATTTTATGTCTTAATTTGTGCCTTTGTTTTCACTTGAATTAGTAGTTGATTGGACTTGTGACCTAATTTGGAGGTTGCTTGGCCTACAATGTAGTCCAACTTTACCTGACCTGCCCTAAAGATGGCAGAATGAACTTCTAGGTCAAGACCTAGAAATCACCCTGATTTGACTCCCAAGTTATTAGGTCCAAAGATTTTAGGGTTAAGTGAGTTTAGAGCCTGATTTTAGAGTTTTTCTTTATTACATCTTTTAAATCAAGGGCTTGGGTAGTACACAAATGCAGGTGGGGTTGTTTCCTTTTATGCAAGCAAGTGTGTCTAGCACTCCAAAACCCTAATGCAGAAAACCCTAATTGGCTTTATTTCCAAGTCCCCTTTGATCTTTAAAAAATGTTCTCCTTGGACTTCAAACAAGAAGTGCGTAGTTCAAGAAGATTAGAAATTAAGCATAGTCCCTAATAGGCACAGGAAATTTGGGGTAGGATCTCTAAATAGAATCGCTTCAACTTCAATGAGATTTTAAAAAAAAATTTTGCAAATCAGGAAACTTACCTTTTAAATGATAATTACTATGAAAAATAAGGTAGGTGATTCCTAATTGATTGTTTCCTTTTTTATCTTCCCAAGATTAGGAGGTTGATTAGGGAAGAATAGAGAAGTTACCTGCCCTGGAGTGGTTAATTTGCATGGAAGATCTCCTTGTGAAGTACCTTGCAAAATCACAATAATGCAAATAGGGTAAATCAGTGCTCAAATATAATCAAATAATGTAGAGAATAGTGGTGAATTGCACGTTGCTCCCCAGCAATGGCGCCAAAATGTTAACGCAACGAGATCGATGTTTTAAATAATCACGTTGCAGTATAGTCGAAATTGTTTTGAAAACAAATACAATTTTATTACTCGAAAAGATTCTGAGGTCGAACACAGGAAGCAAATGGAATTCACACACTAGTTTCAACAATAAATGCAATTTGAACATAAAATATTACTCAAAAACCAATTTGGAATGGAGAGCATATGAGTATATGAAGAGTAAAAAGAGTTTTAGACAAAATAATGGTTATTTGAATCACCAATTATAAGTCTAATACATAGAATAATTACTCAAATCTACTTAAAGGAAGGGAATACGAAATCAGACGTCTAATTTTGTAATCAGACGTCTTAAATGACTTTGGCTACATTCCCCTTCTTGCTTTTCTTCTTCTTCTCTCTTTCTCTGATTTCTCTTTTCTTCTTTTCTTCTTTTCTATCTCTGATTTACTTCTTTGCTCCTTCTCCTTCTTCTTCACTTCTTCTTTGGCCCTTCTCTTCTTCTTCTTCTTCTTCTTCTTCTGCCTTCAGCCCTGCAACTCTCTCTTCTTCTTCTTCTTCTTCTCTTTTTCCTTAGGCTTTCTTCTCCTCTGACCCTTCTGCCTTCTGAATCTGACTAAGTGTCGAAGCTAATCTTCCCAAGGCAAAAACCCCCCTTCCCTCGCTCAACTCTCCTCTCTCTTTCTCTCTTTCTATTTTAGTCTCGCTCTCCCAAAACCACAGCCGGTCGGGTAATCGGACCTAGTGCATACCTGGGTCCAGGCTCACTAGCGTGCGTGGTGAGCTAGGAGTGAAGGTCAGGCAGGTAGTCGGGTCAGCTAGGTTTGCGGGTTAGGTGTGCGAACGAGTTCAGTGAAGGGGGAGGAGGACCTCACCCTTAGTGTTTGGAGGAAAACATCCCCATTCACTTTTTCACTTTATGCACATGAAAGCGCCTCTTCACTTCCGAGGTGGGACTAAATATCTCACCTTTTTTCCGCACACCGCAGCAGCAGGGTCTTTGGCAAATTGATGGGGCTGCAACTGCTAAAGCCTTCGCTTGAGGCTTGGATGCCTGCACGCCTCAAGTCCGCACAGCCTGGGGATATCCCCTGGAGCGTAGCAAGGCCTGGAGCAGCTTGAAGCCTCGTCGAAGCTCAACAGCAATGGCAGACATGGCCTGATACCTGAAAACAACAGAACGGCCTTTCAACCCTATCAAATCATTTAGGAAGCGTCGCCGAAGCATAGTGAATGTGCTGGTGGCCTTGGTGTTGAGCGAGGGTGGCTATGGTGGCATGCCTAGGTCGTACTGTGTGTGTGTGAGTGGGTGTGTTCAGGGAGGTGTTTGGATGGTCGACGGAGCTAATGGAGTGAGGGGATATGATCAGGAAGGTGCGGTGGAGGTTGTAGGGTGGTCAGCGAGGTGGATGGAGGTGCGTAGTGGTGGGATCACCTCGTCGGAGGAGTCATCGGAGATGGATGAGATGATGGTGATTAGTGGCGTTGGTAGTTGGTTTTGGGAAATAGAGAGAGGGAGAGAAAGTAGGGAAGATAGGGAACCTAAAAACCTACTTCTAAGGGACGAAAGGGAAATACCCACATCTCTCATAAGTTGGCATGAGAGATTGGGAGGGAATTAGGACATATGGATGGGTTCATACTGGAGGGAATTTCTTAGAGAATCTCCCTTCCAATTTTGGAGGAGATTCTCCAAGAATCAAGGAGAAATCTCCTTTTAAAGGTCGTCGGAGTAGGATTCCTCTACGATAATGACGAAAGGACCTATTTGTGAAGGCGACGAGGAAGTAAGGGGGCTGTTCGCAAGGGTTTTTGAAAGTTAGGGCTAGAAATGTAATCAGACAGAACCTTTTTGCAAACTAAGTCATGACAACTTCTCCTTAGGTTCAAATTTTGGTACAAACCTAATTTGGACTCAAGGAATCTAATGGTCAAGTTGGATTTTGGTTTTAACCATGTTTAACTAGGTAATTTATGCAAAAATCCAAATTAAGGTAAATATCTATCTGAGACTCCAATTTCGGTCAAGATGGGTTTTGATGGTTATTTTGAAGGTACTAAACCCTAGAGAATATTTTTCTATGATTTTTAGAGGGTTTAAGTGAATTTTATCTTGACCAAAACCTTGGTTAATTAAGTGGATCTATTTTTAGGGTTTCAAAACTCATTTAATTCGTAGAACATACACAAATCCTTTGCTGTCTGATCTAACCCACTTATTCTCTTATTAAGATCATTTGACCTTTGTTTAGCCCTTGAGAAAATCCGTGGTTGTACTGCTGATTGCATAGCAAAAATACACCAGTAATTATTCCATCTTGTGTTATTTCCTAGCACTGCCATTGTATCTTATATAGCTATAGTTGCATTTGTAAATAAACACATGCATGCATTTAGGATAATGCGAATAATTGGCCATCTAATTAACATCTTCATCAAGGGCTGCATTGCAAATTCACCATTCTCATTTTTTTATTTTGACTTTGAAATTCTTCTACCTCACGCAGCTCAGGGCATGGGGCATGCACCTCTTCGCGCCACTCCTCTGCCAGCAGCATGGCAAGAGGTCCTCCGCCAGCAGCATGGGTTGGCATTCTTCTTCCTCTTTAAAACCCTTGGCCCTCTCCCTCGTGCAGACAGACCCGGAGACACCACACTTCTACCCTCCCCTGCACACCACTCACACCACTCTCTGCCGGGCACTCATTTCCCCTCTCCCTCTCTATACACAGTACCTCTTCTCACCAGTTGAGAAGAAGAACGCTGAGTGCAGGAGAAGCTCACAGTGGTTCAGGACCCCATTGTGAGCTCCACCACCGCCCAGCTCCATCGTGAGCAGGTGGGCATGGTGGGTTCTTGTCTTATTTCCCTTTTTATTTCTTTGTGTTTGGCTTTCTGTTCTCTGTTTGGTTATCGTTTGCAGGTTACTCTCCGTTGCCATTAGAGCAGCAGAGCTCCAAGCTCTAAAGCTCGCGCACAGCTACAGTGCGCACTCCGCCACCTCCATGCGCCTTCGTGCGCCTCAGGCGCTTGTTCCGCGTGCTCTGTGCATGCTAGCCGGTCGCCCTCACCCCTCTCCGCGTGCCCTGTAGCAAACCCTTGCTCGTGGCCTAGCTGGTTTCCTCGTGAATCAGCCGGTCACCTTTTTACCCTTGCATTGTAGCCGCGACCTCACGCGACTATAGTGCGGTGACTGGTTTGTTTCTCATTTATCCGATCACCGTGTTTTCTCTCTCCTCCTCGCAACTGCCTCCAGCCAGTCATGCGCGTGCGTTCCTGCGCTCTGCGTTACGCGCCCACGCTCCTACGAGATCAGACGGCGGACACTTCCGCCAGACGACTTAAACTCCTCGCTCTCTCTCACAGTCACTCGCCAGTAGGTGCACACACACACTCACTTGTACACACTCACATGTACTCTCTCACACACACTTGTACACACACACACACCCTTATAAACTCACATCTACACACATATATATTTATATATCCACTCATATATACATAAATATATATCTACATATATATATATACATATATATCTATATTAATAGATACTTATAAAAATATATCTATATACATATATACATATACATATCTATATACATATATTGCTATATATATATATCTATAAAGTTATAAATATATACACACACACACACATATATATATATTTACATATCTATATATATACATAACTACATATATACCTATATAGTTATAACCCTATCTGTATATATACATATATATATATATATATATATATATATATATATATATATATATATATATATATATATATATATATATATATATATATATATATATATATATATCTTTACATACACCTCACCTACCTGTATCCATACACCCTTGCACTAGTCACTCCACCACGCATTATATCACAAGAATATCTACACCAGTTGCTGATATTTCCCAATACCCACGTAAAGCAAGCGCCTCCGCACACACTCCCACACATCAGTCCCACACTCTAGGCAGCACTTCGTCTTGTTGGTTGCATCTTACTAGACGTGGACCAACTCGATACTGTGCTACATGTCATTTCCACTTCCACCCCCACCCCTATATATATAATATATACATATCTATATATATAGAGACTGTATTTATTTCTCTACAAGCAACCTACCTTGTTTTTATTTCTCTTTTGTTTCCTGCTATTAGAAAGAAAAAAAAAGAGTAAAAGAGAAAAGATAATCCTTTTCTTGCAGATACTCGGTCTTGAAAATAGCAGGACCAGTTTTTTTGGAAACCCTAAGTTGGCTCAAAGCCAAGAACAATTTGGCTCAAAGCCAAGAACTTGATTTTGAGGGTGTGTCTCAAGGATAATATTATCAACACAAAAAAATCTTAAATAGAAAAAAACCAAAAACATAATAAATGCATAGAAGAGATACGTTTTAGGAAAGGTGTAGAAACTTCTTCACCTTTAATTCCTACCTCCCTGAGATCGACCCTAGGCCTAAAAGTGACCAAGATAAAATTAAGTAGGCCAGGTTAAAAAAAAAAAATTTTGTGAAAGATGGTTAGACTCGATTTAGGTTAACCCACTACACTAACTTCAATGATAATTTCACCATATTAACACAACCTATCGAGTTCTACCATGCTTTTTCTGGCGCCGTTGCCGGGGAGGTGCTCATTGAGGTAAGTTTCTACTCCATTCCTTTGATTTTCTCTTCTCACACCCTTCTCTTCACGGGTGTTTTTGTTTGCTAGTGTGCAGGTAAACCAGTTGCAAGGAGGAGGCAGGTAGAGGAAGTCAGAGACGTGGGCAGATCCAAGGTGGGAACGAGAGTGTGAAGTCGCCGGCGTTGCACTAGAGCTTCGCCCACATTGCTGAAAAGGTAGGTCTCTCCCTCTATTAGCAACTTAGGTTAACTTGTCACCTAAATAAAAAAAAACCTAAAAACACTTCTTGGGATTTCTTCGGGCAAGTGGATTAAAAATCACTTACTTGATTGTTTGCCATCACTCCCACCGCCCCAGGATTTCTTGCCAAACTTCGCATTGCGAAGATTCAAGAATCTTGATTCTTGAATCTTTCGTCGTGTGAAGTATTTTTTGAGGCAAGATTAAATAGATTGATTGACATCCCTCCTTGCCTCATTTATCCACAATTCGGGATCACATTTTTGGTGGGGAGACTTAGAATTGAGTTGATTCCAACCCCACCACAACCTTTTACCTGCCTAAGATTTGATCTCGAATATTTCAACCCCAACATTTTGATCTTCTTTACATTATCTTGTGGTTGAGCCTTGTGTGTAGAACATCATTTTGGTGATTGGGAGCACTTGAATTGAAGTGCTTTGGCTCCCTTTCACACTAACCTAAAATTGACTCATGCATCCACACATAGAAATTTCCACCTAGGGAAGCCCATTGCATTTTTAGCATGCATTAACCAACTCACATTGAAGAAGGATTTGTCGGGCATAGAAGAACTTGTATTTTCTCAAAACCCAGAGATTGGTTGAATTGGTAACTCAGCAAAATCTTAAAATCCATACTACTTAAGGCTAAAATTCTAAAAATCATTCACCAAATAAAACTTCAATTCGGGGAGATTTCCCCATTCCATGCTTGGTTTACACACTTTCTAAAATCAACGCACTTGGGCATTACCCGTATACAACACCCTTCACATTCCTGAAGCACTTGATCCTAAGCCTCTAATTAAAACTGGTAGCAACTTGACCCTTATTAAGGATTGGAGGTCTAACTACCTGCGTGTAGTGCCTACGTGCTAGTGCAGGTTCCCGCGTGCTATCGGGTGTCTAAGACTGGGGCAAACGGCCTTTCAATCTAGGCCGGTGGTTCTGCAGTGCTCGCATTTGGTTCCGTAGGTTGTGATAGTAGGTAACTTAGATCTTTAGGTCTAAGGGCACATTGTAGAGGTTAGGACTTTGATTGCCTTGATTTGTCATCAAGTGTACCTTTATGGCATCATTTCTCTCATCCCCTTTTCCCTTCTAATCTCCCCAATTCTTCCTGTGGTAGTGCATCTTTGGGAGGAGGTCACAAAACCCTAAATTGTTTGAATTGTCTGATAATTCTAGAAGGAAAGAAATCGAATCATCATCCTCCTCCACAAACATGGCTACACGCCCACCCCTAAATCTTGAGGGAGGAAACTACCCCCCTCAAATCCCACCAGGTGGTGGAGCCTTAGACCCCATAACTCGCCTCCAAGTCCAAATGGAAATGTATAATGAACAGATTGAAGCCATTAGGGAAACCTTGGAGGAAATGCAGAACCCTCCCGAATGGGAGGAGCCTAGGTCTCTTAGATCTTATCAAAATCCTGCTACTACAGAGACCATGGGACAAATTCGGGTCCCCATGGGCAGGGAGGATTTTGAATTGAAACCCAATATACTTGGCCTGATTAACTTTCACTTCCTTAATCTTGCAAGTGAAGATCCTTTTCTCCATTTGGAAGACCTAACCCGATTGGCTGAAACGGTTAAACCAAGAAACATCAGGTTATCAATTGTCCTCATGAAAATGTTCCCATTTTCGTTGCGGGATAAAGCATCGCAATGGTTATGCACACTTGGGAGAACCATCCATTCTTGGGAAGAGATGCGAATAACATTTCTCAAGAAATTCTTCCCAATCGGGCGAACCAATGCGCTTCGCCGTGCTATAACTTCCTTTACGCAACAAAACGGGGAATAGTTTCATAAGGCTTGGGAGAGGTATAATGACCTCCTCTGGAAGTGTCTGCACCACGGTCTGCCTAAGTGGCATATAGCCCAGATTTTCTATTATAAGCTAAATGAGACTTTGAAGCAGATTGCAGACGCTACTTGCAGAGGGAATTTCATGAATAAAGACGAGAATGGAGCATTCGAATTATTTGAAAACATGAGCGAAAACTCAATAAACAATGCCTCCATTGTCGCCTTTAATCATACCAGCTTGCCCTGTAATGTTCACGAAGTTGACACAGGACCCTCCCATTCATCCATTGATCTTAGCCTTATCGCTAAAAAATTGGATGAAGTCTCTGTCATGCACAAGAAGCTGGACGAACTTCTGGCCAATCTCGCCCATTCTATGGCAAACACCCCCACCTCACCACTTCGTCACAATCCTAATCCTTCCAACACCAGGCTTATCCCCAAAAACCACGTGAGATCTTCCTTACCGAGTGTCGCGTCAAGCGATTCGATAAGTCATGTGGATCTGGCTTCTGCAAGCCAGTATTTTGATACGGAGGACCAAGCCTCCATGTGCTTGGATGCATATTTACATGCGGACTTGTCTTCTGGCTTAGAAGACGCTTGCGCCTTGGGGAACAACCCGTTCTCTGCTACTTATAACCCAGGGTGGCAAAATCATCCTAATTTCGAATGGTCCAATAACCCGCAGTGCCAAAACCCCGCGAGTGGGCCAATGCGACCATCCGCACCCGTCATCCCAAGGGCCCAGTCTAATCCTGTGGCGAATCCGCCATCGGGTCCTTGCATATTGCAAACAGAACACGCATCGAGTCCTCTTGATAAACTGATGTGAATGATGACGGAAATGTCTAAGCGCCATGAAGAGAACATGACCTCTCTTCAGCACCAATTGGTGTAGCAGAATGCTGAGATCAATCAAATACGTATGGCGACTCGATCTCAGGGCACTCTTCCAGCCCAACCTGTTCCCAACTTGCAAAATTTCGTACCTCGTGGTCCTCAACCACAGGTACGACCTTCTCAGGGGTAGGTTCATCAGATTCTGCAGGCTCCGAGCATTCCACCGGGATTTTAGGCTAATCCTGCAGCAACTACACCTCACCCTTATGTCCCTATTATGAACCCTCCTCTGCCTTATGATCCCACTGGACCCGCGATGTCCAATGCAATTACTACGAGGAGAGATAAGCAAACCGTCAATCCGCCTCGACCTGATCCTGGCCCATCTTTTTCATCGCCCTCTCATTCGGGATGCGCACCGCATTCGTGAGAGGGCGATACACCAAAACTAGTGCCAGAATCGGTCCCATTCCTTGAGGCTCTACTAAGGGAGCCAAAAGGCAAGAAAAAGGATACGCAGGCCTTTGATAACTTGCGTAATTTATTCAAGGATGTTGAAATCAAGGTACCCCTGTTAGAGGCTATCGACCACATACCGTCGCCCAATTTTTCAAAGACTACACTACACCCAGGCGACAGTCAAAGAAAACAAAGAATCCAGTGGTTCTCTCGCCTCATGCGAGTTGTGCCATACTGTCAAATCTACCACCGAAGCAGAAAGATCCGGGCACATCGCTTATTTCTTGTAGCATCCAAGGCTGCAATTTTAACCGTGCTCTGCTTGATCTTGGATCTTCCATCAATCTTATACCAACCATCATGCTCGAGAAATTTGCCTTAGGAAATCTGAAACCCACCCCTGTCACGTTACAGTTGGCAGATCATTCTGTCAAAATACCAAAGGGTGTGGTGGAAGACGTGGTGGTTAGGGTCAACAGTCTCTGTTTTCCTGTTGACTTTCTTGTTTTGGATATGGAAGTTCCTAGCTCACTTTCTGATTGTCCGATCATCCTTGGTCGACCTTTCTTGGCCATAGCCCATGCCCATATCGACTGCGAGTCAGGCTGTATTGAGATTGTCGTTGGATCTGAGAAGCTCAAGCTTAACATCTTCAAGGCAACCAAGAACTTTGATTGTGATTGCATCGAGGATGACACGTCTTACGAGGACATGGCCGTCAGCGCATATATCGGACTAATAAGGACCTATTCTGACTGCTGTGGATTACCTTAAACACAGACGATTGCCTGACCGACACATATTGTGACGTTCCCCCATCCCTCCCTTTTCCCGTACCTTCTCCTTACCAGACTTCTGATGAGGTTTTCTTCGCTTCCCATACCTCGTGGTCTGAGTCATATTCGAGCTACTCACCGCTGGTCCACACTCTTGAAGACCGGATTGCCCTTTCTTTCCTGCCAAATCAGGCGGAATTGCAACTCCACACTGGGACCTTGAGCCCACATACTGCTCACTGGGGCTATCCCTTTTTGGATCCATCAATCCAAGATGCCCCTCTTCTTGGCCAATCTAAGGGCCAACTTCTTCCTCCTGCCTTGTTTTCTTCTGATCCACTTGGGACACTCTTGTCCCAAGAAATGCCAGATCTTTCACCATCCTCTCCCGAGCTGAAAGAGTTGCCTAATACACTTAAGTATGTCTTCTTGGGACCCAATGAAATGCTTCCTGTAATCATTAGTTCAAAATTGAACAGGGAGCAAGAGTGCAAACTAACAAAGGTCCTTATGGAACACAAGGTAGCCATTGGATGGTCCTTATCAGACTTAACTAGCATTAGCCCCTCCTACTCCACTCACCGTATATATACGGAGGAGGAGGCTCGACCTTCCCACGAGATGTAGCGACGTCTCAACCCTAACATGCGGGAGGTCGTTAAAAAGGAAATTATTAAGTGGCTGGATGCGGGTATAATCTACCTGATCATCGATAGCCCCTGGGTCAGTCCGATTCACGTCGTGCCCAAAAAGGCGGGACTCACCATCCGTGTCAATGACAGGGGTGAATCCATCCCTACACGCACTCCTACATCTTGGAGAGTGTGTGTAGATTATAGGAAACTCAATGCTGCAACTAAGAAAGATCACTTTCCGCTACCTTTTATTGACCAAATCCTGGAGCGGTTAGCGGGAAATAAAATTTTTTGTTTCCTGGATGGATTCTCTTGATATAACTAGGCGGAAATTGACCCCCGGGACCAAGAGAAAATCACCTTTACCTGCCCCTTCGACACCTTCGCATTTAGAAGGATGCCTTTCGGACTTTGTAATGCGTCAGCAACTTTCCAGAGATGTATGCTGGAAATATTCCATGACATGGTGGGTGACTTTCTTGAGGTCTTCATGGATGACTTTTCAGTCTTTGGACCCTCTTTTGATGACTGTCTTGCCAACCTGACCTGCATCCTTCAGAGATGTATTGATGTGAACCTCGTGCTTTCCTGGGAAAAAAATCATTTTATGGTACACGAGGGAATTGTTCTCAGGCATATCATCTCCGATAGGGGTATCGAGGTTGACAGAGCCAAGCTTGATGTAATTGCTAATTTACCTATGCCTAGCTCTATCAAACAAATTCGCTCCTTCTTGGGACACGTCGATTTCTATAGGAGATTCATCAAAGACTTCTCCAAGATTTTTAGACCTTTAACTCATCTCCTATTGACCGATGTGCCCTTTGATATGGGCCCCAACTGCATACGAGCATTCATGCAGCTGCGTGATGCCGTCACCAAGGCTCCTGTTCTCCAGCCACTTGATTGGTCCCTCAACTTTGAACTCATGTGTGACGCTTCCGACCTTGCAATCGGAGCCATCCTGGGACAAAGACGCAATAGACACCCCTTCGTGGTGTACTACGCCAGTAAGATGTTGGATGAGGCCTGGCGTAATTATACAACCACTGAGAAAGAACTACTGGCAATCATCTTTGGGTTGGAGAAATTCCGCTCCTACCTTCTGGGCTTGCATGTTATTGTATTCACTGACCATGCGGCCATTCGCCATCTCATGCACAAGAAGGATGCCAAGCCTAGACTAATTCGTTGGATCCTTCTGCTCCAAGAATTTGACATTGAGATCCGCAATAAGGACGGAGCCCAGAATGTTGCGGCTGATCATCTCTCAAGACTGGACCCTGACCACATTGGACTTACCCTGCCGATCAATGAGGTTTTTCCCGATGAGCACCTATTGGCAATTAATGTGGCAAGTGGACCTTGGTATGCCGACATTGCCAATTACCTTGCTTCTGGTTCCCTTCCATGTGGCTGGCCTAAAAACCAGCGCGAGCATCACATTGCAGAAGCAAAGTATCATTTCTGGGATAATCCACTACTTTTTCGAATAGGTGCTGACCAGATCATCCGCCGCTGTATTCCTGACAGCGAATTCCCTAGTGTGCTACCCTTCTGCCACGATCAAGCTTGCGGAGGCCATTTCTCTGGGAGGAAAACTGCAGCCAAGGTGTTGCAGTGCGGTTTCTTTTGGCCCTCCCTTCACCAGGATGCACACAATTATGCCAAACATTGCACTAGGTGCCAGTCGTTAGGGTCAATGTCACGTCATGACATGATGCCCTTACAACCCATCCTAGCTGCTGAAATCTTCGACATTTGGGGAATCGATTTCATGGGTCCCTTTCCTCCTTCCAACGGCTTCGAATACATCCTCGTTGCTGTTGATTATGTTTCGAAATGGATCGAGGCTATTCCCACGCGCCATGCTGACCATGTCATATCCACTCGATTTGTCAAAGACCACATTTTTGCACGCTTTGGGATCCCTCGAGCCATTATCTCGGATGGAGGAAGCCATTTTACCCATGCTTCTTTTCGGGCACTTCTGAGGAAATATGGAGTCCACCATTGTATCGCATCTCCGTATCATCCTCAGACAAACAGCCAGGCTGAGGTGTCGAACCGGTAAATCAAGCAAATTCTCTAGAAAACGGTTTGGCCTGACCGTAAGGATTGGACCGACAAGCTGATTGACGCACTTTGGGCGTACTAGATCGCCTTCAAGGCTCCCCTAGGTATGTCTCCTTATAGAATCATTTACGAGAAGCCTTGTCATTTGCCCATAGAGCTAGAGCACCATGCTTATTGGGTCACCCAGACCTGTGTGGTCGAGAATGGAAACTCCAACTCCAAGAGCTGGAAGAGCTCTGTTGTGAAGCCTATGATTCTGCCTTAACTTTCAAGCAAATCACTAAGGCTTTTCACGACAATCGTATTCAGTGGAAGGAATTTGAGCCATCTCTACAAGTTTGGCTTTACAACGCTCGGCTCAAATTCTTTCCAGGAAAATTGAAGTCCAAATGGACTGGTCCCTTGGTCTCGAGACCATTTCCCAACGGGGCCATTGAAATTGAAGATCCTAAATTTGGGCATAAATTTACAGTCAATGGGCAGCGTTTAAAACCTTATCTTACTCATGAACCTGCCCCCGTTGGAGAAACTGTTGCCTTGCTGGGGGGTAACTAATTTCGTGCCTCATTCTGAGTCCAGCTGGGGACGTTAAATTTAGCGCTCGTTGGGAGGCACCCCAGCAACACTCCTCCACTGTCACGTACACTTCACTTCGCATCTTTCCACTTCACCACCCACCATCCACCCACCCTACCACCCTGCTATATACCTTGCACCTCAGCTCTTGTTCCTCTATCTTTGGACCTTCCTCTACCCTACCCTGCATGCATATGAGGACATAGCATCATTTGGTATGGGGGGGTGGATAGGCATCTGTAGGATCTAGGTATTATATGGTATCATGCAACTTCCATCCATCTATAAATATGTACATAGCAAAAAAAAAAAAAAGGTGCTTAGAAATGATCTGAAGGCTGAAACAAAAATACAATAAGTGTTTATGGATATTCAACCACTGTTTTAAAGACTTTCCAGGCCACAGAAGCTTGATTCGCTCAGGCTCGGCTTAATTCACTTGAGCATTGACAAGATAGATCAGAATCTCTCCTAATTAAGGACGTATTCTTGTACCTGAGACATCAGTACAGGATCCGTTGGTTTGCTTCTACTCGAGAGCCTAAGTAATCTTGGTTCACACTACACATATCAAGAAAGACCAAGTGAACATAAGATCCAACCCTAGTATTCATTAGGGAAGGTGGAGTCCTTACTTGTGCGCGTACGTAGACTTTTTATCCCAGGCTTTAGTCTTGTGTCTAAGAGAAACTCTTTCCACCAAAAAGGAACTCTCCCACAAAAAAAAAGTGTGCTCCTCCAAATAAAGTTGTAAGAGATATACTAACACTTGTTTAAAAAAAAAAAATCTGTGCAAATAAGTCAGTATATCTCACAAATGTCTGTAAATCTTCTCCCTAAAAAGTTTTTCAGGGCAAGTTACAAATACCTTGTTTCTAGCATATATTCTTTGAGCCACAAATGTAATAAAATGGGAGTTGAGTTTTTCGTCATCTTCTTAAGGGTCAATCCGAAGACACGAGCTGAAATTGGGACCAACCTGCACTTAAAGATTCGTGAAACCCTGGGCTTGAGTCTTAATGTTCATCTGGTCAGTCTTGATCCTTCACTATGCACAAACCATAATCTCTTGAGCTCTCGAGTATGGCAAAAACCTTCTGAGTCCTGAAAATCATACTTAAGGTTTAAATACCAAGAGTCCAGGTTAGTCGAGAGATGGTCTATGTCATATAAGACTTAAAGTACTAGTAGTCTTCTCTGCAATTGGTTCTCACAATATCCAACAAATAAACACACCCATGTCACCTTAGAAGAAAATCTTCAGCTTAAGATCATCTCTATATACAATACAAAATATTTTGCTAGGGACTAGCAAAAGATAGGCATGGGGGTATGATTGCACAACAAAAATACACCAGTAATTATGCCATCTTATGTTATTTCCTAGCACTGTCATTGCATCTTATATAGCTATAGTTGCATTATAAATAAACACATGCATGCATTGAGGATAATGCGAATAATTGGCTATCTAATTAACATCTTCATCAAGGGCTGCATTTCAAATTCACCATTCTCATTGTTTTATTTTGACTTTGAAATTCTTCTCCCTCGTGCAGCTCAAGGCATGGGGCATGCACCTCTTCGCGCCACTCCTTTGCCAACAGCATGGCAAGAGGTCCTCTGCCAGCAGCATGGGTTGGCGTTCTTCTTCCTCTTTAAAACCCTTGGCCCTCTCCCTTGTGCGGGCAGACTCGGAGACACCACACTTCCACCCTCCCTTGCGCACCACTCACGCCACTCTCTACCGGGCACTCGTTTCCCCTCTCCCTCTCCATATACAACACCTCTTCTCACCAGTTAAGAAGAGGAACGCTGAGTGTAGGAGAAGCTCACAGTGGTTCAGGACCCCACTATGAGCTCCACCACCGCACAACTCCATCGTGAGTAGGTGGGCGTGGTGGGTTCTTGTCTTATTTCCCTTTTTATTTCTTCGTGTTTGGCTTTCTGTTCTTTGTTTGGTTATCCTTTGTAGGTTACTCTCCGTCGCCATTAGAGCAGCAGAGCTCCAAGCTATGAAGCTCGCGCATAGCTACAGTGCGCACTCCGCCACCTTTGTGTGCCTTCACGCACCTCAGGCGCCTATTCCGCGTGCTCTGTGCACGCCAGCCAGTCGCCCTCGCCCCTCTCCACATGCCCTGTCACAAACCCCTGCTTGTGGCCCAGCCGGTTTCATCGCGAATCAGCCGATCACCTTTTTACCCTTTCATTGTAGCAGCAACCGCACGCAACTATAATGCGGTGACCGGTTTGTTTCTCACTTATCCGGTCACCGTGCCTTCTCTCTCCTCCTTGCGACCACCTCCAGCCAGTCATGTGCGTGCGTTCCTGCGCTTTGCGTTACGCGCCCGCGCTCCTACGAGATCAGACGGCGGACGCTTCCGCCAGACGACTTAAACTCCTCCCTCTCTCTCACAGTCACCCGCCAGTATGTGCACACACACACTCACTTGTACACACTCACATGTACTCTCTCACACACACTTGTACACACACACACACCCTTATAAACTCACGTCTACACACATATATTTATATATCCACTCACATATATACATAAATATATATCTACATATATATATATACATATATACATATATATATCTATATTAATAGATACTTATAAAAATATATCTATATACATATATACATATACATATCTATATACATATATTACTATATATAGATATATCTATAAAGTTATAAATATATATATATATACACACACACACACACAGATATATATATATATATATATATATATATATATATATATATATATATATATATATATATATATATATATATATATATATATATACATATCTATATATATACATAACTACATATATACCTATATAGTTATAACCCTATCTGTATATATACATATATATATATATCTTTACATACACTTCACCTACCTGTATCCATACGGCCTTGCACTAGTCACTCCACCACGCATTATATCGTGGGAATATCTGCACCAGTTGTTAATATTCCCCGATACCCACGTAAAGCAAGTGCCTCCGCACACACTCCCACACATCAGTCCCACACTCTAGGCAGCACTTCGTCTTGTAGGTTGCGTCTTACTAGACGTGGACCAACTCGATACTGTGCTACACGTCATTTCCACTTCCACCCCCACCCCTATATATATAATATATACATATCTATATATATAGAGACTGTATTTATTTCTCTACAAGCAACCTACCTTGTTTTTATTTCTCTTTTGTTTCCTGCTATTAGAAAGAAAAAAAGAGTAAAAGAGAAACGATAATCCTTGTCTTGCAGGTACTCGGTCTTGCAAATAGTAGGATCGGTTTTTTTGGAAACCCTAAGTTGGCTCAAAGCCAAGAACTTGATTTTTAGGGTGTGCCCCAAGGACAATATTATCAACACAAAAAAAAATTTAAATAAAAAAAAACCAAAAACATAATAAACTCACGGAAGAGATACGTTTTAGGAAAGGCGTAGAAACTTCTTCATCTTTAATTCCTACCTCCCTGAGATCGACCCTGGGCCTAAAAGTGACCAAGATAAAATTAAGTAGGGCAGGTTAAAAAAAAAAATTGTGAAAGATGGTTAGACTCGATTTAGGTTAAACCACTACACTAACTTTAACGATAATTTAACCATATTAACACAACCTATTCGAGTTCTACCAACTGCATTGGTAATATTGCAGTTTTAACCCTAGTTTCTTATTTTTCTCTCAAAAAGGTTATGCAATGAATTATGACCTTCAGTTGGTTATGTAGGAGCATTTATGGACTCAATTGGGTCAAAATGAGCTAGTTATGGCTCATGATGGTGTTCCCATCAGAACCCATTCCAGCTGGATCTCAGCTCAATCCACCTAACCTTAGTTGGATTCCACCTCAACCCAGCTTAATACAGCTGGATCCAGCTCATTCCAGCTACACATAACTCATGGTAGCTCTACTTGACTAAGCTTAGCTACAACTTCGGCTAGCTAAGCTTGGTTAGATGAAGAGTCCTCAACTAGCTAAGGTCAGCTCAATTCCAACTTATGAAGACTCAACCTAGCTCAATCCAGTTGAGCTTAACTCTAGGACCTAAGCTAGCTAGCTAAGCTAGCTATAGAGTCTTCTAGCAAATTAAAGCCAGCTCATCTCAACTCCAGATTAGTTGAATCCATCTCAACTTAGCTCATCCTTCTTAGGTTAGCAACTAGCAAAGAACTAGTAGCTAACCTAGTAGCTGAGCTCTCAAGCACTTCTTCTTCAACATCAGCTCAGCTCCGTGAAGACATATTCAAGCTCCAGGCAGTTCCTTCTCTACTCAACACTAGCTCCTACCTCTACTCTCCTACTAGCTAAGCTAAGCTCCTAATCCTACTCTTCATGGCTGACCACAACACTCCACAGAACCCTAGCTAACCTCCACTACTCCCTACTACTTTTGGCACCAACACACATTACAACCACCAACCTTGGCATCCCTTTAATGTTGGTTCCAAAACACCCACCTTTTCACCCCTCAACCACCACCAAAAGGGCCCTTCAATTGGTGCCAAAAACACCCACTAACACATCCTCTTTTTGGCACCAACTTGCCCTTTAATCTCCACCTTACACATACCCCCTTAAGCCATCACCACTCTTCAATTTTCCCTCCAAAAAAAATCCCTTCTAGAACCTATTCTTGAAGCCAACTTGGTGGCACCTCTCCCACCATGGACGACCACCAAGGGTGGCCTCCAACCCTTAACCACCCTCCTTACATCCCTTAAGATGGCACCAACTAACCCTAGCTCTAGATCCCTTAACCACAATTCTAAGAATCCATCCTAACCCTCCATCTACTCCACGCCAACTCCCTATTCTACCCGATATATACCACCACCCTACCACTAAATAAACCATCTTTGGCTTACATAAATTCTCTACCCATATCCACCATATTTGACCAAAGAAGAAGGAGGAGGAAGTTGATCAAGGAAACTCCCTTGTCTCCTTGGTGTTCATTTTCTTCTTCTCTTCTTTCTTATGCCAAAGACAAGGAGCAAAAATGGGAGGATGGCCAGGCAGGAAGGACTCTAGGGTGGTGGACTCTAGAGGCACAAGAAAGGGGGTTGAATTATGTAATAAAATAAAGAAAATTCAATCGCAACAAATAACAAAGAATGTATAGAGGAAACCCTTATAGGAAAAACCTTTACCAAGATCTCTTGATCAAGGATTTTGCCCCTACCTAAGTAGGAATTACTAAAAATAAGTAATTTTACAAATCCCCTCTTCCTAGATAAACCCCAAGAAGAGTTTTGCCCCTCTACTAAGAGGAAACGGGAAGCCCACAACTCAGGTACCCAAACAAACTAACAAAAGCAATATAATGCAAATTATACTAAGAGCCTTGAATAATATAGGAATTAAAATAGGCTAGAATACTTCCTTTACAAACCTATAAGAAGCTAAAAATCAGAGTGGGAGTAATGTAACTATCAAGAACTTGTTAAGGATGCTATAGCACAAGAGAGCACTAAGGAGCACAAATGAGTGCAAGAACCCTTTTTTGAATGAATAGATTATTTTCTCTTGGTGTGCAGGCTTAACGAAACCCATGGGGGGTATTTATAGGTGTAAGAAGTCAAATTTAGGCCTTAAGAGTCATTGGAATTCAAGTTTAAGAGAATTAAATTGAGGTAGAACGACTGCAAATAATTTAAGTGTAGATTGACTAGGCCAAATGTCTAAAAAACCCAGACAGACGTCTGAATGGACTGTTTCAGACGTCTAAGATAAAAATAGGATGTCTGAAAAGGCCTCAATGTCAAAGTAATCTTTACTATATTTTACAAGTTTGAATATATGGACGTTTGAGCAAATAGTTAGACATCTTAAGATGACAAGTTAGACGTCTGAATAATGGTATAGACGTCTGAATGCCTACAACGTTCCAAATGTAATGAGTAACAGTCAATCAATTGTGGTTAAATTGAATGTTGGATAAGAAGTGAACGTCAGTCATTTCCAAACATCTTAAAAAGAAACCAGATGTCTGAAATATGAGAAAAATTTTGACCATTGGTAATCCAAAGTAAAGAGGCATCTGAGAGATATCTTAATGGTAGAGACATCTAAAATTCCTGACCAGATCTTTGAGGAGAATTACAGACATCTTGAAAACTATATCAAACGTCCAAACTAAGAAAACAGAGAGCATAGGTTTTGGATGTGATACTGGACATCTGAAGGAGTAGGTTAGATGTCTGAAAGATTAAATACAGGCATCTACAAATAATATAGGATGTCTGAAAATCTAACAGAGGCTATGTTTTGAGTTTAAGTGAGAAGAGTATGGATAGAAAGGTTCAAAAAGTACCTTAAGGATAATGCAAGGCCCATCTACATTCTAGAAATGAAATAACAAAGTGATAAAACTAATCTTCATGAAATATCTTCATTTTCCTTTGCCCTTCATTTTCCGTTGATCTTTTGACAGTTTATTTATCAAGAATTCCTGCAGTACATATTAGTCCTTTCCAAAAAATGGTTATTTCTCATTATTAAAAAATACTTTTAATCAAATTAACAACACAAACCACCACCCAAAAGCCAACACCTGAAAGGCACTCCCGGCGTGGTGATCTTTCTTCTAGTTATTTTAATTTATTTTATGTTTATCTTATTTCTAGTTTTTTTTACTATTTTTGTTGATCTGAATATTTTCTTGTATGCAAGTTTGAGTAGATTACTTGAATGCAATATTTTTTATATGTGATTCATTGTTCTATGTGTGGTTTACTTGTGTTTTTTTTCGCTTCAAATATGCTCGCCATTATCAGCATCACCACATGCACATCACCACCACCATTAAGGTGGCCATCCACCACCACTTCACAATCACCATCACATGCCCCCCCTCAGGAACCCTAGCTTAGGGTGAGTTGATTTTGTTAGCATGTAGTTAGGTTAGTTTCACTAGGATTCCAATTAGTTAGATCAGTTTACGATTTGAATAAAAATAAAAGTAAAAAAAATAGAAAATAAAAAATATATATATATGGCACTCCCATATTTGCAACACCTCGTACATGGTTTTTAAATGCATTAAACAGTGTAGAAGTCATCAAAATCATGCATAATTTGCAATATACCTTTACCTTCTACATATTCCTTAATATCACATTTGTTTTGAGCAAAAATAACTAGACTAGCGAGGTTTTGGCACACAAGTTAGTTCCCATTAGATCTTCATTTAGGGTTGTGTACCTTATTTGAAAAAATGTTTAAAAAAATAAGAAAAAGAAAAACATAAAAAAAGTGCAAGAAAATGATATCAAATACATGTGGATTCAAAACGAAGCAATCTAATTAACTCAAAATTCGCATAGCCTCCCTGACTTTGACTAGGACTAATAAATACCAGTTCATCATCATTCTTAGGCAAAAATTACACTTAGTTCTTAGGGTTTTTGCATTTGCATTACGATATTAGGCTGCATTGAGGCATTTACATGCATTTAGGGTTTAGGCATGCCTTATTAGTTTTCTCGTCATTTTATATATTGATACATCTTAGTCAGGGAAGAAAACACAATAGAAATCAACTAACCCTATCAATGTGAAAGGCAGAAAGACAAAAAGAAGATAGAAGTCTCAACCAGTAGGATCCCATCTTATTCCAACTCATCTCAGCTGGATCCTAGCTCACTCCAACTCATGTCAGCTTATTCCAACTCATCTTCATCTCTCCCTAGCTCATGGTAGCTCAACTCCATTGAACTTGGCTACTAGTTGAGAAGTAGCTAGTTAAGCTAGCTAAAGACTCATCAAGAAACTCAATGCTAGCTCATCACCACCTCATGCAGCTCATCTCAGCTCAATTCAAGTCAACTTGGCAACCAGTCCTAAGCTAGTTGCTGAGTCCATAGGAAGCTCTACGTCAACCCTCCTCAGCTTCAGATAAGATCAAGTTAACTCAAGGCAGCTCCTCCTAGCTACTCCTAGCTCTTACTAGCTACTAGCTACTAGCTTAGCTAGCTAAGCTAGTTTTTACTCTACTCCACCTAGCTCTCCAATTTTCCCTCCTAAAATCCCATAACTACTACCCATAGGCACCTCTTCATTTCCCTCCCATTTTTCCTTCCAAAAATATCTATGCACCCCTTCATTTCCCTCCAAAAAAAATCATAACCACCCCCTCCCAATCCTATAAATACACTACCCTACCACCACATAAATCCCATCCTTAGCTACCACTTAATTCCACCATATACCCTACATAATCGGCCAAGGAGGAAGGAGGATTGAAGGTGATTAAGGAGGCTATCTTTTCTCCTTGGTGCCCATCTTCTTCTTCCTTATTCCTTGTGTCCAAGCTAAGGAGTAAGCATTTGGAAGATGGCTAATGAGGTGTGACTCATCATAGCTAAAATGCCTAAGTTAAACTAGAAACTAGGTTAAACACTATTTAATTAACACAATAAATGGGTTAAGTGTGGGATTTAAGGAAAATGACCTAAAACATCAAATTCGTGTTAAAAATGCATCAGTAAATCAAATTAATGAGATACTCTATTCACAAATACAAATTAATGATCCAATTGCTAATTTAATACATTTCTGAGCTCAAAAGTACAAATCAAGGGTTGAATTAACTTTTAATATTTTCAATTAAGCTATCATAAAAACTTAGTTGCATTTGGATATCATTAGGACCTTACATAAATGATTTTACACTTAGGTCCTAGGTCATTCACATTTTATTCACATCTAAAACCTTCAAGGATTTATTTGAAAACTCACAGGGGCCTTTCTACAAGTGGCCAGGGATCGCTCTGTAACCATTTTATTCACTTTTGGATTCTTGCACAATTTATGCAGCGTTTCAACATAAGTCCTCTTATGCAAAGTTTCCAAAAGACCTACTGTGTTCATTTGGAGTCACTGTTCATGGAAGAACTAAAGCTACAGGTGTCGTTGATCCCTTGCTCCTCGAATCCAATGGCTAATCCATCTCCATCCATGGTGTGCCATTGTGCAGAGCTTCGTTACTCTTCCCAGATCCCATCCAATAGTGGACATGTGGTTCTAAACTTTCCACGCTCTTCTCAAACTTATCCCACTGTCTACGACCTAAAAGCCTAATCACACCTCCACGGTGATCTGATCACTCCAATGCCTATATAGGTAGCTCCTTAGTGCTCGCATGGCACCATCGACCCCCTCCTTCATCCCTCGAGCAGGTCATTCTTCCTCTTCAGTGCTTCTTCCATTTCACTCATGTCATTGGTGATAGTGATGGCATTTCTTCTTCCTCAATCGTCTTCACCGCTAGGGATGACATATGCCTGAGGGTGACCTTAGAGCTTCACTAGTAAGCTCTTCACTCGCTGGAGATCTCCCCCATTTCGTCCTCTTCAACTGTCGGCTATTGATCTGGGAGAGTCCTATTCTTCTTGTTAGATTAGGTTTTACTACTTTCAAGGTAGATCTACTGTTTTCTAGATTAGTTAGGAGTAGAATTAGTTAGTGATCTCATGGATTGATTGTTAGATTTACGAGTAGATTAGAATTAGTGTAGACTTCACCGCTTGAACTTCTCTGATCAACTCAGATCAAAGAGGTGAATTCACCTTATCATTTCAATCCATTCCTCTTCCTCCACACCTCACGATTTACATTCACTCACTTGTTGTACAATGTTGTCGCCAATCACCCCTTCACTCGAGCACTCAGTAGATCTGAAGCTCACTAGCTTTTAAATTTGTTGAAGCACTCCAAATCAACTTGAGGGCATCTCATTCAGCTCATGCATCGATCAATGCTCTCATCATGGATTTAATTGCAATTGATCCACTTGATTCATGTGGATTTGTGATGGAAACACCATCATGAGCCCTAACTAGCTCATTTTGACCCAAAGAAGAGAACAAAAAGCTCCTACATAACCAACTGGAGGTCCTAATTCACTGAATAATCATTCTAAGATCTGTTTCAAAAAAAAAAAAATCATTCTAAGATAAAAGCAAGAAACAAGGGGTAAAACTGCAATTTACCATTGCAGTACAACAACGAGTTTTCTCATGAGCTAAACATAGGTCAAATGGTCTTAACAAGATAAAAAGTGGGTTGGTTCAAATAGAAAAGGGTTCATGCGAATTCTGAGAATTAAATGACTTATTATAACCCTAAAATAGACCTACTTAATTTAACAAGGTTCTGGTCAGAATAAAATTCACTTAAACCCTATAAAAATCATGGAAAAATATTCTCTAGGGTTTAGAATCTTCAATTTGGTCCTTGAAACCTATTTTGACATAAATTGGGGCCTCAAACAAATATTTGCCCTAAATTAGGTTTTTGCAAAAATTACGCATTCAAACATAGTCAAACCCAAAATCCAACTTCAACATTAGATTCCTTAGGTCTAAATTAGCTTGGAAGCAAAATTTGGACCTAAGAGGAATTCATCCTGACCTACTTTGCAATTAGGTCCAGCCCAATTACATTTCTACCCCTATCTTTCGAAAACCTTTGCAAACTCCCCCTCTCTTCTTCTTCATTCTTTGCAATTGGGTCCCTTCACCATTATAGCGGAGGGAATCCTATTCCGATGAGATTTCGAGGGCAAGATCTCCCTGATCTCTCAGAGAATCTCCTTCAAAATTGAAAGGGAGATTCTCTGAGAAATCTCCTCCAGTATGAACCTAATTTGAGGCTCTGTTTGGTACCCAATCTCTCATGCGAATGCATAAGAGATTTGGGTCTCCTTCAAGTTGCCATCTCCGGCGAACTTGCTGTGCTTGGAAGCTTGGCTTCTAAGCACAAATCCATCCTCGGAGGCCTATATAAGCATACCTAAATCACCCCGCATCTCCCAAGCTTGAAATTAGTCGGAAAATCCCTCAAATTCGTCTCTTCCTCCTCCATCCAGTGGCTCATCAGGCTTCGGCAACCTCCCTCGTCGCCTAGCCACAATACCAGTGGCAGGTTCCTCTTCCTCCTGCTCGTCCGCGTAGCGCCACACCCGTTGACGCCTCTGCAGCCCCTTCATCCTCGTAGTCCTACCCCACTGAGCGCTTTCATCTCTGCCGACGGCAATACGAGCTGGCTGCCATCCCTACCTCCCCCTTCGTCTCTTTACGCTTAGATAAGTTCCATTTTCCCTTCTAATCTTTTTTCCCTCTTTATCTCTCGAAAACACCCTTCGACGTACTCTACCACCATTATCCCTTTCACCTCTGGCTAGACCTCCGGCGAGGCATCCTCGTCGCTCCGCACCTCCATCCACCTCGCCAACCACTCCATAAGCTCTGCAACACCTCACTGAACATAACCCCTCACTCCATACACGCTATCACTCAACCAAACCACTCCCCGAACACATCCTCACACACGGCCACAGGTTGCCCTAGGCACGTGCACTCAGGCAGTCCCACGCCACGTCGACCCCCGCAATACATTCGTCATGCCTTGGCGAAGCCTCCTGAGCATTCTGATGTGGCCGCGAGGCCTTTTGCATGATAGCAGCTACAGGAGGGTCATCGCCATTGATGATAGCAAGAAGCTTGCTTGCGAGCTCTCTTCAAGCCTGCTCGCTCCAGGCCAATAGCCCCAGGTTGCGCGGACTTCCCTCGCGCATAGTTCTTGGAAGCTAATTGTCATTGAAGGCCAAAGCATCAGTTGCAATCAACCGAAATCCCTGCTGTAGGCACGCACGAAGAGAGGTGGGAAGATAGTCCCACCTCGGATGCTGTTGGCGCACCGCACCCAAATAAATTGAAAAATTGTATAGGCTTTATCGCCTCAGTACCATGGGGTGAGGTCCCACTCACCTTCACCTGCCTCGTTTGTGACCTTGCCTCCGCGGACCTGGCTTGACCCGTCTACCTGACCCCGCACTCCTCGCCCACCACTGCACGCCGGTGGACCTGGTCCCGGGCGCATACTCGACCCGATTACCTTAGACGGTGGCTCTGGGAGAGCGAACCTAGGAGAGGAAGGGGAGAGGAGAGCACGCTTGGGTAGGGGTAGGTTTTGCTCTTGCAGGGAAAGGAGAAGAAGAAGAAGCCAAGGAAGAAGAAGGCGGAGGCCAAAGAAAGACAAGGCTGAAGAGGAGCTGAAGAGCTAAAGAGGAAAGAGAAGAAGAAGAACTGAAGGCAGAAGAAGAAGGAGCCACCAAAGAAAGAAAGAGAAGGAAGGAGAAGAAGTTGAAGTCAGAGGCTAAAGAGCTGAAGAGAAGCCAAAGAAAGAGAAGGAAGGAAAAGGCAGAAGAAGAAGAAAGAGAGTAGCCAGAGACAAAGAAGAGAAGAGAAAGAGAAGAAAGAAAATTCAACACTGTAGCATCACATATTTTAAGATGTCTGATTCACAAATCAGACATCCAATTTTTGTGCTTATTTACACACATTGATTTCTTTAATCTTCTGTGCTTACATTTTTGCATTATAACTCTAGTTTCTATTGCATATTATATTCAATTTCTCAAGTTGTGTTCTTGATTTCTAAACCCTAATTTGTTTCCTGTGTTCGACCTTGGACTTTAAATTCAAGTAATAAAATATATTTATTTTCAAAGTGATTTCGACTATATTACAATGCAACTTTTCTAAACTCGATTTTGCCTTGACAACATTTTGGCGCCGTTGCCAGGGAGCAATGGGCAATTTAGAAATCTTAATTACAATTGCTGATTTGGTACTAACTTGATATATCTCTTTTGTTGTGATTATTTCAGGGGAGAAGATTCAAAGGAAGACGGCCGCACAACAGACACGCCCGAGGTAGGTAATTTCTGATTAGTCTCTTTCTCTTAAGCCCCTCATTCTGAAAAGGAAAAAATAAGATAAAATCAATTAGGGTTACCTGCTTTCCATCTCTAGTTAATTCACCAAAATTGCCTAATTTGATTTCAACAACAAATACTGATTTGTGCACCCATTTAAGGTAACTAGGGCTACCACCTTCTTGATTGAGCCCTAGATACCATATTTTGGCAACTAAATTGGATCAAAATTAGAGCCAAATTAAGGATTTCAATTTAAGGCTTTAGAAACACACCTTCATAAGCAAGAATCGACTCTCCAAAAAGAGGTGTACCCAAGCCTTGGTTGAAGAGACTTATTCAAGAAAACCCTAAGAATTCAGGCTCTTAATCTTACTTGAATCCTAAATGAAAGGACCTAAGATTTCTCAAAGGATAAATAGGTGAAGTTGACCCCTTGTTGGGTCAACCAACCTTGAAATTAGGTCACTTCTACACTCAATACATTTGAAGTTCCAGTGAAATCTTAAGCACCTTTGCTCTTAAATAAAACTGGTAGACTTAAGAGGTTAAAGTCCCCATTCTGGTCTACCTGGAACATCAGTGACAAGAGAGGTCAGGTGGGGGAAACCCTGTAACTCGTAGGGATGCTCTACCATGTAGGGGTCTTTGCGGGACTCTCCCTCTCTGGCTGCCTAGGTATTTCTCAGGTGGACGACTCTGACTGAGGGGTATCATCCACCCCGAACCTCTATAGTCATCCAAATTTTTAGGTGTCTTGATTAGGTCCAGCACATTCATCTCTCATCCAAACCATCGATGCATGTTTGGTAGGAGGTCTTTAAGACCATCCTTAAGACCTCCTTTAGTAATTCACTCCCACTGAGGCCAAGCCTCGACGTCCGTGTTTATGCAGCAACCCCACCACATAGACATCTCCTCTGATTCATCTAAACCCAATTCTACTTCTTCCATTATCATGGCACAACCAGTAGAAGAAGAGAATAATCTTGAAAACTAACTCCAGTGCCTGAATGATTTATTTCAAGCCTTTGTAAACCCACCGCAGCATCCTATGATGCGAGATCACTATAATCTCGCTACAGTGGCGATCAAACCTCGAGTCCAAATCCCAGCTAGAGGTCCTTGATGGGAACACCATCATGAGCCCTAACTATCTCATTTTGACCTAGAAAAGAGAATAAAAGCTCCTACATAACCAAATGAAGTGCCTAACTCAGAGAATAACTGGGTTGAAAGAAAAGTAAGAAATAAAGGGTAAACTGTAATTTTACCATTGCAGTGCAACAACAGGATTTCTCAGGGGTTAAACATGGGTCAATTGGTCTTAACAAGATGAAAAGTGGGATGGTTCAATCAGAAAAGGGTTAATGTGAGATTTGAGAACTAAATGACATCTTGTAACTCTAAAACAAACCCACTTAATTTAACAAGGTTCAGGTCTGAATAAAAATCAACTAAACCCTCTAAAATTCATGGAAAAATATCCCCTAGGATTTATAACCTTCAATTTGGCCTTTGAAACCTATTTTGACCTAAATAAGGGTCCTAACTAATTATTTGCCCTAGATTGGGTTTTTGTGCAAAATGTCCAATCAAATGTGGTCAAACCTAAAATCCAACTTCACCATTGGATTTATTAGGTCCAAATTAGGTTTGTACCAAAATTTGGACCTAAGGGGAGGTCACCTTGACCTACTTTGCAAAATAGTCCACCTAATTACTTTATTGCCCCTAACTTTCGAAAACTTTGCAGAAACCCCCTATCTTCCTCGCCACTCTTTGCAATTAGGTCCCTCCACCATTATAGTGGAGGAGTCCTACTCTAGCGAGGATTCAAGAGGGAAGTTCTCCCTGATTCCTTAGAGAATCCCTCTTAGATTTGAAAGGGAGATTCTCTTAGGAATTCCCGACCATGTGAACTCAATCACACACTCTGATTCACACCCAATCTCTCATGCGAACGCACCAGAGATATGGGTATCTCTCGAATTACTACTCCGATGAGGAAACTCGTGCTTGGAATCTTGTCTTCCAAGCACAAGGTCCTCTACCGATGCCTATAAAAGAAACCCCAAGCCCAGCCAGTCATTCGAAGCTTGATTTGGCTGAAGAAACCCCCAAAATTCCTCCTTTCCCATCTCTGGCCAAATAGCCCGCAAGCTTCGGCGATCTCTCCTCCCTCATCTCGTCACTCTGCTACCATACCAGTGGTAGAGTGTTCTTCGCCTTGCTCTTCCGCGTCGTGCCATACCTGCGCGCGTGTCTTCAACCCTCTTGTCGTCGTCGCCTCTTCATCTCAGGGCTTTCATCTCCGGCGATGGCAAATATGTGCCGTTCGCCCTCCATCTCTCCCGTTCGTCCAGCTACTCTCAGTTAAGTTCCTCTATCCCTACCTTTCACTTTCCCCCTCTTTATTTCACAAAACCACCCTCGACAGCCACAGACCACCTTCGTCTTCCTCATCTTCGACAGACCACCGGCGAAGGTGCAACCGTCACTCCACACACCCACAAGCCTCGCCAACTATAGCATAAGCTTCACTATCATCCGCTGATCATCACCCGCCTCTTCATTGATTGCCACATGCACCCTACACTCTCCCCAAACAAATGCACTTTCACAGCCACAATCTAACCTAGGCACGCATGCCTAGGCCGTTCTGTGCCATGCCACTCACCGCACCACCTTCACCGTGTCACGACAAAGCTACCTAAGTTCTTTCACAGGGCCGCGAGGCCATATTTGTGATTGGAAGGTTCGACCCCCTGCTGCCATTGGAGTAGGAGCAAAGCTTGATCGCAATCTTGCTCCAGGTCGCTACGCTCCAGGAAGTTGAACCCCAGGTGCGTGGAAACACTCCACGATCCCTTTGCACCCAGTGATTGAAGCCAACGCCATCCACAACTGCAGCAATCAAGCGAAACTCCCTGCAGACATACGCGAAGAAGCGGGTGGGACTTTAGTCCCACCTCGGTAACTTTGGGCACAGGTAAGCAACTTAAATTATTTTTGTGATATCGTCTTGTTTCCTCTGATCACGGGGTGAGGTCCCCTCGCCTAATCACCTGCCTCGTCCGCACTCACTCCTCCGTGGACCTGGCTGCTTGACCCATTTACCCTGCACTCCTCGCGCACCACCCACGTCGGTGTGCCTGGACCCAGGTGCGCTTGACCCGACCTGTATACCTGATTGGCTCTGGGAGAGCGAACTTAAGAGAGAAAAAGAGAGAGAGCATACGTGGGGGAGGATATGGGTAGGTTTTGCACTTCTATGCAGGAAGAGAAAGAAGGAAGGGAAGCTAAAGGAAGGAGTCGCAGAGAAGAAAGAGGCTAAGGAAGGGAGCTGAAGAAGGCCAAGGGTAGGAGAAGCTAAGGAAGAAAGCTGAGGACCTGAAGGCAGATCTGAAGGAGAAAGAAAGAAATCAGAGGCTGAAGGAGAAGAAGCTAAAGGAAGGAAGGAGAAGGCACAGCTGAAGGAAGAAGAAGAGAAGGAAGGAGCCGTAGAAAGAAAGAAACCAGAGGCAGAAGATAAAGAAAGAGAAAGAAGCCAAGGCAGAGGAAAGAACGAAAGAAACCAAGAGATGAAAAGAAAGAAGAATAAGACAAAAAGAAGAAAGAAGCCACAGAGGAAGGAAGGAGAAATCAGAGAAGCTAAAGGAAGAAAGAAAAAGGCATTAGAGAAGAAGAAGAAAGAAGAAGAGAAAGCTCAAAAGCATCTAAATTTCTTTTTACATCTCTCTTCATCTCTTTAGCATCTATATACATTGAACTTAATTCTATTGCTTTATAAATTGTTGAACATCACATTTTATCAATTTGAGATTGTGTTCTTAGTTTTTAAATACCAATTTGCTCTTTGTGTTCGACCTCAGATTCTTAGTTTTTTGAGTAATAAATTCTTATTTGTTCTTCGAAGCGATTTCAATTATACTGCAACGCAATATTTACAAACCTCACTTCGCTTTAGAATGAACATTCCTGATTCTGAACTCAAGCCCCACATGATTCATCCTATTCCAAAGTTTCATGGGCTTAATTCTGAGGATCCCTTCCAGCACATCAAACAACTCAAACATCTGGCCCAGACCTTCGGGTCAGATGTCCAAAATTAGTATATTCTTCTTATGAAGATGTTCTCCTTCTCCCTCATGGACAAGGCAGCTCACTGGTATCAGACTCAAATGCATCCAATCAACACATGGGTTGAACTACAATCTGAATTCTTGAAAATGTTCTTCCTAGTTGGTTGGACGAATGCCTTACGACACCAGATCACACACTTCACCCAGCAAACTAAAGAACCTCTTCATGAAGCATGGGACCATTTCTTGGATCTCATGTGAAAGTACCCCCATCACGGAGTTCCTAAATGGGAACAAGTCCAGTCTTTTTACCAGGGACTTCGTGAAGACATCCCCTTATTCGTCAATGCAACCTGTGAAGGAAATATCATGGGTCAACACGAAGACACTATGTGGGAGATTCTCGAGAATATGTGTGAGAACTCCATTAATAATGATTCCATGGGCTTATTTGACCGAAAGAATGCCCGCGCATCGATGAATCCAAGGGGAGCACATGAGACGCAGGGCCTGTTCGCATTCGTCGACTTGGAACTAATGGCAAGTTGGTTGGACAAGGTCTCTATCATCGAGAAGAAGGTGGATGAGTTGACTCGACATCTGTAGCGAACCACCTTTGCACAAAACCTGTTTGCACAGCCGCCTTCTGAGAGGGAAGCTGTGCATAACATCTATCATCGATCTTCTCAGGGGATGGACCCGTATCCACCCCCGTTTGACTCTAAGATCGGAGGGAACTCCGATCCAACCTACTCTAGTTGGGGGAACTCTGAACCCTTATACTCTGACTTTCCTGAGGTTCCTCAGACCTGTGAGGACCTCAACGCCATCCAAAATGACCCATTTTCTAATACCTATAACCCAGGATGGCGGAATCATCCCAACTTCCTGTGGATGGGAAATAATCAGAATCAATGACCACCATATCAACCTCGTCCACAAGCTCCTCGTCCATATCAGCTGCCTCGGCCTCAACCCAACCCTACCTATCAATCTGGGCCAACTCAAACAGATCAAATGACTCTTATCCTTCAAACTCTGGCTGACATTCATAAGACGAATGCGGCTATGCAAAAATAGCACAAGGACGAGATCACAGAGGTACGAAATCAACTCACCTAGATGGCGAATTCCTGCCAACCTGGCACACTCCCTTTGCAACCTCTACCAAATCCGAATAACGTGCCGAACTAGAGGGGCATTATGAACCTGAATCTGGGCCAAGCCCACATGATTTATCAAGCCCCCTCTGTTTCATCACCCGATGGGATGGAAGCTTCAACATCGTATGTGGGATTTCAGTAGCAGCCACCTATTTTACCAACTCTGAACGAAAACCAGGCAGGACTAAATTCTGTAACAACTCGTAGTGGCAAAGCAAAACAAGACCCACCTTATCTAAGCCACTTTTAGCCTAGTAGTAACCCAAACCCTAGGATAGTTATCCAGGATACCCCAGTCCCAGATCAAGAACTTGGACCTATTCTAGAGGAACCAGGTTCCATATCCTGAGGCCTTGACCAAGGGAAAGAGGACAAACAAACCCATGGCTCCTGAGGAGCATCTAGTCAAGCTCTTTGAACAGGTCCATATAAACATCCCCATGATGGATGCAATCCACCACGTACCGGCTTATGCATGATTTCTGAAAGACGTGTGTACACCCAAGCGTAAGCCGTGAACCAAAAGTGGGAGTTCGATCGTACTGTCAGAGCAAGCCAGCT
This sequence comes from Thalassia testudinum, assembly GCA_037157565.1. Lineage (NCBI taxonomy): Eukaryota > Viridiplantae > Streptophyta > Magnoliopsida > Alismatales > Hydrocharitaceae > Thalassia > Thalassia testudinum. Next base: position 3,247,886 of record JAZHRO010000062.1, on the reverse strand, counting down.
TTGTAATTTTGAGCAAACTCCCACTTAAGGCAAAAGACCCAGGTACTCCCCTGATTTCTAGTACCATTGGTGATACCCAATTTGACAGAGCTCTATTAGATTTAGGAGCCTCCATAAACCTAATACCTACATCCCTCCTTGACCACCTTGAGGAAACTGAGCTTAAACCGACAGAGGTGACATTGTAGTTGGTCGACCAATCTATTAAGTCACCTGAAGGAGTTCTTGAGGATGTCATCGTTAAGGTGCGGGATTTCTATTTCTTAGTGGATTTTGTACTCTTGGATATGGATGCTACAAAAAACCCAAGGGATACACCAATTATACTAGGGAGATCCTTTCTGGCCACTGCTAGAGCTAATATAAATTGTGAGGAGGGCCAAATTGGACTAAAATTTAGGAACCAAACACTAAAGATTGACATCTTTAAGGCCCAACAAGGGATTAATTGCGGTGTTATAAAACAAATATGTGATACCAAGGCTGTGGTTGATGAACCGTATGTTGAAGACAACCTGATTACTTCTGATCAACCACAAGAGGATCAAAACCTGCAATCAGAGGAGTCCGAACCTGCCCTAGATACACCCATAACTCCTTCCCTTGCTCGTGACACACACCCTCAACTGCCTGCTGCTACTGATAACCCCATTTTAGAACTTAAGCCTCTTCCCGACCATCTGAAGTACGTCATTTTGGGTTCCAATCAGACGTTTCCTGTGATTATCAACTCTAGACTCATACCTGACCAGGAATCCCGTCTGATTATTGTTCTCCAGCAACATCATAGAGCCATTGGATGGACTCTCGATGATTTGACTGGTATCAATCCCTCTTACTGCACACACCATATCTACACCGAAGAGGGCACACGACCGTCTCGTGAAATGCAGAGATGTTTGAATCCTAATTTGCAAGAGGTCATGAAAAAGGAAATCATCAAGTGGTTAGTTGCAGGGATCATCTACCCGATCTCCGACAGTCAGTGGATGAGTCCAATCCAGGTTGTGCCTAAAAAGGCAGGACTCACCGTGATTACGACTGAAACTGGAGAAATCATACTGACCCGTGTGGCTAACTCGTGGAGAGTTTACATTGATTACAAAAGACTCAATTCCTCCACAAAGAAGGATCATTTCCCACTATCGTTTATTGATCAGATCCTTGAGAAACTAGTGGGAAATAGGTTCTTCTACTTTTTGGACAGGCACTCCGGTTATAACCAGGTGGCAATCCATCCTGAGGACCAAGAAAAGACCACTTTCACCTGCCCCTTTGGAACGTACGTGTTCCGAAGGATGCTGTTCGGTCTCTGCAATGCACCCGCTACTTTTCAGCAGTGCATGCTTGCCATATTCTCAGATATGGTAGGTGATTATCTGGAAGTCTTCATGGATGACTTTTCAGTATTCGGAGAATCATTTGACGATTGCCTCCTACACTTGGTCCAAATCCTCAGGCGATGCATTGACGTGAATCTGGTTCTTTCCTGGGAAAAGAGTCATTTCACGGTGCCTGAAGGAATTGTCCTAGGACATCTCATATCAGAAAAGGGCATCCAGGTCGATTAAGCCAAGGTGAACTTGATTTTCAAACTCCCTATGCCTAGCTCGATCAAGGACATCCGATATTTTTTGGGATACGTCGATTTTTAACGTCGATTCATCCCTGATTTCTTGAAAATCGTGCGCCTCCTGACCACTCTACTATCTAAGGATGTACCTTTCGAAATCTCCAAGGAATGCACTCAAGCATTTGAAATCCTCCATGACCGAGTTACCCAAGCTCTTATCCTACAGTCCCTTGATTGGCCTCAACCCTTTGAGATCATGTGCGATGCATCTGATTACGTTGTAGGAGTACTCGGGCAGAAAATTGACGGGAAACCTGTGGTCATCTACTATGCTAGCAAGACACTTGACGAGGCTCAGTGTAACTACACAGTTACGGAGAAAGAGCTGCTAGCCGTAGCATTTGCCCTGGAAAAGTTCAGATCTTATCTCTTGGGTTCCCCTGTTATCATTTACTCGGATCACACAGCTGTGAGGCATCTCCTTGCAAAGAAGGACGCAAAACCTCGATTAATCCACTGGATCTTGCTATTGCAAGAGTTTGACCTCAAGATTCGCGACAAAGTGAGACAACAGAACGTGGTAGCTGATCACTTGTCCCGACCTCCTTCTGAGATCATCGACCCTTTCGAACCCATCACGGAACATTTTCTTGATGAGCACCTGCTGACTATTAATACAGGGCTTACATGGTTTGCTGATATAGTAAACTACCTGGCATCACATCAGATCCCATCCAATTGGCCGAAGGCCAAGAAGGACAAATTGCTTTCCAATGCCAAGTATTACTTCTGGGAAGACCCGTATATTTTCCGCATCGGTGCTGGTCAAATCATTCGACGATGTGTCGCAGAAGCGAAAATTCAGGAATATTGTCCTTCTGCCATGACCAGGCTGTAATTCCCTACCTGGAGGGGGTGAGATATGCATGACGTAATAAAGTGCGGAATAAAAAAATAGACAATCTCACAAAATTAAGCAATCACACAATAGGCACAAGTATTTTTAGGTGGAAACCCAAATTGGGTGAAAACCACCACCTAACCCTCTCGAGTTAGGATTTCCCAATCGACCTATTCGATCAAATCCACTAAACCTAGTCACTTAAATGAAGGTGACTGAACCTCAATTACAACCACACTACTTAGATCGAGGGTAGTGTCCCTCAACACCCCTTCTTTTCACAAGAAGGAATTTATCTCGCGAAGGAGACGGGAATTCTCAAAGCGAATACCTAACCAAAGACAATATAAAGTACAACAATCCTATAGAGCCTCAAATATTTAATCCTAGCTTCTGTAGGAGTTAGGAAACTTCCCATTGGTGGAAGTGCGTCGAAGTGATGACGCGGGTGCGTGAACCACGCGGCGGTGCTTTGTCACTCTCGTAATCATAGAGGGAGAGTGGGTGTGCAAAGGGATGAAGCTCTCTAGATATGAAACAGATTCTTGGAGAGCTAGAGCTTCAACAACTTCTCTTGGACACAAAAGATGTGGAAAGTGGTTTGCTTAGCGTGTCTTGGTGTGTCATACAAGCCAAGGGGTCCTCCTCTATTTATAGAGGCCCTAGGAAGGCTTTGGAAGGCCTTGGAAGGCTTCCATAGCCATTGGGTGCAAAGCCAAAGAGAATCAGGCCATAGTTAGAATTAATCATGATTCTGATAGGGTCATCAGACGTCTAGCCCTGGCATTAGACGTCTGGAAAACCCATTTAAGACATCTGGGAACTAAGTCAGACGTATGATTTTAGACAGGTTTCCTTCCTGACTTGAATCAGACCTAAACAGGGTTCTACCAAAAGTCCATCAGATGACACACAGGATGTCTGGCACAAGGTCTGGATGTCTGGAAACCTATTTGTTCTCTGGAAATGGATTACCAATGAGTCTAACAGCTATAAAATCTCTGAAGGAAGATTTTGGGTTAGTCGAGGAAAAATGGTCATGTATCAGACGTCTGGGGTCTTCTACGAACGTCTGATACGAGACTAACAGTCATTTCCTCAACGTTTGCTAAGGAAGCAAACGGTCCACTAATTGGACGTCTGGTAAAGGCATCAGACGTCTCCTAAGAAGTCTAGACTAAGGTCTGGACGTCTGATTTCATCAGATAGAACTAAGTCCAGCCTAAATAATTGGACGTCTAAGTCAACAGTCAGACGTCTTAAAAGTTTTTATCAGATGTCTGAAATTCAGATTAGACATCTACAAAGGCTATTTGATACCTATTTTGGTTTTCTATGTTCTCTATAGAAAACCTAAGTATCCTAGGGTAGTGTAGGTGTTCCTAGGACTACTTTAAGGATACTTTAAGTCTCTTTAACAGATATTCTAAGAAATAAAAAGAGCAAGAATATAATGACAAAAGTACATAGAAAAAGATAAACAGAAATCTATCCTATTCTTCTTGTCCTTCCATCTTCAAGCTTTCGCTCATCGCGAAGCACCTCCGCCTCTGTCCAGCTCCTCTAATCTACCATGGATGCAAGCTAGAACTTCGTCTAAACACTTATCTCTATTTGCGATTTGACCTAAAAACTAGAACTCAAATGCAAATGTTAAAAGACACGTGTTTTGTTATCATCAAAATAAACGATCGTGGTGCTCTAGCACCAACACAGGCATGCAGTGGACATTTCTCAGGTCATAAAATCGCAGTGAAAGTCCTCCAGTGTGACTTCTATTGGCCTACGATTTTCAAAGATGCATACAATCACTGTAGGGCATGCACTCGTTGCCAGACCTTAGACAACATGAGCCATCGTGATATGATGCCCTTACAGCAGATTCTCGTATGCGAAATCTTCGACGTATGGGGGATTGATTTTATGGGACCCTTTCCTGTTTCGGACGACTTCAAGTACATTCTATTCGCTGCTAACTACTTGTCCAAATGGATAGAAGCCATTCCAACCCGAACCAATGATCATAAAGTAGTTATCAAATTCATTCATCAGAACATCTTTTCATGGTTCGGGATTCCACGTGCTATAATCTCTGATGGAGGTACCCATTTCACTAGTGCTCAGTTCAGGTCACTGATGACCAAATAGGGGTGTCGCACCGAATCTCTACTTTTTACCAGTTATCAAATTGGGAGATCAAGAAAATCCTCCAGGTTACTGTTCGACCTGATAGGAAGGACTGGTCATCCCGACTTCTGGAAGCTTTGTGGGCTTATAGGACCGCTTACAAAACCCAATTAGGTATGTCTCCCTTCAGATTGGTGTACGGGAAGGCATGTCACCTCCCCGTTAAATTGGAACACAAAGCCTATTGGGAAGTACGGAACTGCAACCTAGATCTTTCTAAGGCAGGAACCCACAGAAAGCTTCAAATGAGCGAGATCAATGAATTACACCATGATGCATATGAGAACTCGCAAATTTACAAAGAGCGGGTTAAGGCCTTTCACGACAAGCGCATATCAAGAAAGATCTTTCATCCTGGTCAAAAAGTCCTACTCCTTGATGCCAAGCTTAAACTGTTCCTAGGAAAACTATGATTAAAATGGATCAGACCCTACCTCGTCTGACAAATCTTTGGAAATGGAGTCGAGATTAGTCCACTAAGGCACGATTCAGAACCTTTCGTCGTGAACGGTTAGAGACTCAAACCATTCATTGATTTGATCGATACAAATTTGGCTGAGATATCCTTTACCCTCCATTCTCCCTGAGCTCATTGCACCTAGTCGATGGCGTAAAACTCAGAGCTTAACGGAAGGCAACCCGTCATTTTTGAAAAACCCAAAACCTTTCTTGACATTCCTACGTTGAATTCATATTGCACTTTAGAGTTCATTCATTAGAATAGCTGATCCCACCTCAGGTACCCATACCCAAGTTTTGAAATTGTTCGCAACAGTCACCTCGACCTGTTCGCCCACCCAAAATTGATTCTAATGAGTGATCTAAGCTGAACTTGAGCCCACCTAATTTAAAATGGGGACATTGCAAATCGTAGGCATGGGGGGTATGAAAGTGTAAAACACCATGAAAACCCATCTCACAAGAAAAGGTTTCAACAAAAAAATCACATATCACAAAAACACCAAAAAAAAAGAAAAATTCTTGAAAAAGAACAAAAAATCTGAGGGGAGAGAAAATTTTGAGGCCATACAAATCATAAGGAGAAAAAGGGGAAAAGTGAAAAATGTCAAAAAAAAAGGAGCACAAAATGAAAAGAAAAGAGATAATCATTAGTAAGAAATTAAGGGATTAACTAAGTTCTAGACCATATCAAGAAAAAGAAAATGAAAGGAAAAAAAGTGCTAATGAGACACAAAAGAGATTAGTAGAAACGCTGATCTTAGGCCTCTTGGGCTAGACTCTTAGGCTTAAAAATTCAAGTATCCGCTAAGATCTGGATAGTCCTCAAGAGGTTGGGGAAAATGCGAAGCTTAAGTATTAGGTCTAAGTCTTAGGGAGTGTTCGACCTCGTTAACTGACCTCTGGTTTGCAGGACTTGGTAACCTAAGCACCCCAATCCACACACAGTCTGGTTCGGTGCATATAAGTATCAAAATCACGCAAAAGCGTTTAATTGTTCTGAAAATGTCACCTAGATTAGGAGCTGCCGATCAACACAAGTTGATTTGGACGAGTTCCCAGCGTAGAGAGGTGGGAAATTCCCCTCGAAGATGTGCAATAACATATCGTCTCCTTGGTGCTTGTCTCCTAGGATATTTACATATCCTACTGGGGGCATGTAAGCACCCCATGCTGGTTCAGATGCCATGGGCGGCATTATCACGAAATGTCACTTGCCAGGGTCTGGATTTAGCTACAGAACACCATGGGTGGGATTATCTCGAAATCTTGAAAGCTAGGGTTCTGGGGGTTGCCATGGGCGATGCTATCATGAAGCATCAATTTCCAAGGACCCTTCGAGGATTGATGATGGGGATAAGGAATCCGATACAGACCATGTTGAGAAGCCAATCCGAAGCTAGAAATAAAAAGAAAACAAGAGGGAAAACTCTCCAAACAAAAATAATCCTTTATCTCTCTCTTACAAAAAATGCACTACAAATTGAACTAAGGCTAAAATGTGTTACAAGCACAGGTGCTTTAACCACGGAGTCCAATGAACCTTAGGATAGTTCCTGTGGGCCTTAAAAACCTTCGCGGCAGACTGAGGCTAGAGCCGGTCTAGTCTGGATCGTGGTTGGTACTTGAGTAACTCTAGGCCTACTATCGGCATTCTAACCTAATCAAAAAGAAAAAAAGCACTCATCATAATCTCTGAACAGCAAGGAACTCATGGTCTAGAACCGAAGTTAAAACCTTAAAATTTTACTGAGGGACTAGCAAAAGCTAGGCATGGGGGTGGGAACACCATCATGAGCCCTAACTAGCTTATTTTGACCTAAAGAAGAGAACAAAAAGCTTCTACATAACCAACTGGACGTCCTAATTCAGTGGATAATCATTCTGAGATAAAAGTAAGAAATAAGGGGTAAAACTGTAATTTTACCATTGCAATACAACAACGGGCTTTCTCATGAGCTAAACATAGGTCAAATGGTCTTAACAAGATAAAAAGTGGGTTGGTTCAAACAGAAAAGGGTTCATGTGAATTTTGGGAAATAAATGACTTATTGTAACCCTAAAAAAGATTCACTTGATTTAACAAGGTTTTGGTTAGAATAAAATTCACCTAAATCCTCAAAAAATCATGGAAAAATATTCTCTAGGACTTAGAATCTTCAATTTGGCCCTTGGAACCTATTTTGACCTAATTTGGGGTCTCAGACAAATATTTGCCCTAAATTGGGTTTTTCAAAAATTGCCCAGTCAAACGTGGCCAAACCCAAAATCCAACTTTACCATTGAATTCCTTAGGTTCAAATTAAGTTGGTACCAAAATTTGGACCTAAGAGGAATTCATCTTGACCAACTAAGTTCAGCCCAATTACATTTCTACCCCTATCTTTCGAAAATGTTTGTAGACACCCCCATATCTTCTTCTTCATTCTTTGCAATTTGGTCCCTCTGCCATTATAGCGGAGGGAATCCTACTCTGACAAGATTTCGAGGGCAAGACCTCCCTAAGCTCTTAGAGAATCCTCTTCAAAATTGAAAGGGAGATTCTCTAAGAAATCTCCTCCAGTATGAACCTAATTTGAGGCTCTATTTGGTACCCAATCTCTCATGCAAATGCAAGAGAGATTCGGGTCTCCTTCAAGTTGCCATCTTCGGTGAACTTGCTGTGCTTGGAAGCTTGGCTTCCAAGCACAAATCCATCCTCAGAGGCCTATATAAGCATACCCAAATCACCCTGCATCTCCCAAGCTTGAAATTGGCCGAAAAATCCCTCAAATTCGTCTCTTCCTCCTCTAGCCAGTGGCTCATCAAGCTTCGCCAACTTCCCTCTCTCTCCCTCGTCACCTAGCCACAATACCAGTGGCAGGTTCCTCTTCCTTCTGCTCGTCCGCGTCGCGCCACACCCACCGACGCCTCTACAGCCCCTTCATCCTTGCCGTCCTCCCCCATTGAGCACTTTCGTCTCTGTCGACAGAAATACGAGTCGGTCTCCATCTTTGCCTCCTCCTTTGTCCCTTTATGCCCAGATAAGTTCCCTTTTCCCTTCTAATCCTTTTTCTCTCTTTATCTCTCAAAAACACCCTTCAACGCACTCCACCACCATCATCCCTTTCACTGCTGGCTAGACCTCCAGCGAGGCGTCCCCGTCGCTCTGCACCTCCATTCTCCTAACCAACCCCCCCATAAGCTCTGCAACACCTCACTGAACATAACCCCTCACTCTATACACGCTATCACTCAACCAAACCACCCCCCGAACACACCCTCACACACGGCCACAGGTTGCCCTAGGCACGCGCACTCAGGCAGTCCCATGCCACGCCGACCCCCACAGTACATTCGCCGTGCCTCGGCAAAGCCTCCTAAGCATTCTGACATGGCCGCGAGGTTGTTTGCATGATAGCAGGTACAGGAGGGTCATCGCCATTGACGACAGTAAGAAGCTTGCTTGAGAGCTCTCTTGAGGCTCGGTTGCTCTAGGCCAATAGTCCCAGGTTGCGCAGACTTCCCTTGCGCACAGCTCCAGGCAGCTAATTGGCATCGAAGTCCGAAGCATCAGCTACAATCAACCGAAGATCCCTGCTGTAGGCACGCGCGAAGGGAGGTGGGAAGATAGTCCCACCTTGGAAGCTGTTGGCACACCTCACCTAAATAAATTGAAAAACTGAATAAGCTGTATCGCCTCAGTACCATAGGGTGAGGTCCCACTCACCTTCACCCTCCTTGTCCGTGACCTTGCTTCCGCGAACCTGGCTTCACCCGTTTACCCGACCCTGCACTCCTCGCCCACCACCGCACGTCTGTGGGCTTGGTCCCGGGTGCATACCTGACTCAATTACCCGAGACGGTGGCTTTGGGAGAGCGAACCTAAGAGAGGAAGAGGAGAAGAGAGCGTGCACGGGTAGGGGTAGGTCTTGCTCTTGCAGGGAAAGGAGAAGAAGAAGAAGCCAAGGAAGAAGAAGGCGGAGGCCAGAGATAGACAAGGCTGAAGAGGAGTTGAAGAGTTGAAGAGAAAAGAGAAGGAGAAGGATTGAGGGCAGAAGAAAAAGGAGCCGCTAAAGAAAGAAAGAGAAGGAAGAAGAAGAAGCTGAAGAGCTGAAGAGCTGCCAAAGAAAGAAAAGGAAGGAAAAGGCAGAAGAAGAAGACAGAGGAAAAGAATAAAGCTAAGGCACAAAATCAGAAGAAGAGAAAGAAAGAAGAAGAAGAAAGAGAGCAGCAATAGACAGAGAAAAGAAGAGAAAGAGAAGAAAGAAAATTGAGCACTGTAGCATCACATATTTTAAGACGTCTAATTCACAAATCAGACGGCCAATTTTTGTGCTTATTTACACACATTGATTTATTTAATCTTCTGTGCTTACATTTTTGCATTATAACTCTGGTTTCTATGGCATATTATATTCAATTTATCAAGTTATGTTCTTGATTTCTAAACCCTTATTTGCTCCCTGTGTTCGACCTCAGACTTTAAGTTCGAGTAATAAAATCTATTTATTTTCAAAGTGCTTTCAACTATATTACAACGTGACTTTTCTAAGCTCGATTTCGCCGTGACAACAATTTGTTTCTCACGCTGATCATAAGATCAAGATTAAATTTGGTTTTAATGAGTTTTAATCAAGTGAATCGAGTTTATTTTTGAGTAATTAGATTGATTGCAATGGGTTTGAACTTTAGTGCTTAGATTTTTAGTATTCATTAAGCATATACCAATTTTTAGAGTTGGCTCTATTGTTAAGGTAGTTTTGGCCAAGGAGAACCAAATGCACTAATTTGAGGCCAAGACAATGACCCAACTTATTTTTCTAGGGTCACCTGAGGTCCTAAACACTAATTGATAGTGTTTAGGAGCTCCCGGTGAATACTTCACCTGGGCAAACCCAAAGTGAAAGCCTAATCTGGGTGACATTGGTTTTTGACACAAAATGTTTTCAATGAGAGGATTGAAGATTGAATGAGTTTCTATAGACCAAAATGAAGGTTCTAAGTTAAGTTGTAAATGGGTTAAATGTCTAGTTTGATCCATTCTCTTATGTTGTCTATGACAAAGAGAAGGGTTTGAACTAGGGTTTTAGAGTTTTGTGGACTCGTGAATTGGTTTTGATGGATTTCAAACCTTCAAAAGAGTGTCTGCATTGATTTGGAGTGAATTTCCTTGGATTTTATGCATTGATTTTGACAATTTTAGTAGCAACAATTGCTGCTCTATTTGCCTGATTTGAGTTGTTTTCTCCACTATCTATAGTGGAAGGAAGCAATCAATCAGAGTCATTAAGAAAAATTGGATTGATGTTCATCTGGAAATACTTCCAGGCATTTGAGAAGGTATGAATTAGACCTATTAGGTTTGAGATTATAGTTGCATCAGCAATTAGCTGCTGAGAATTTAATAGTAGCAGTAGCAGTTCTGGAAATGGAATCTAAAGTGGATTTGACTTGGAATTTTGAGGAATTCATGTAGCTGTTAGGTTGTGTAATGTTAGGAATTCATGTCAAGCATTCATGTATTGATATTAACTTTATATTTGACTTGAATGGCTGATAATTTCATGTTTAAAATCTTTAATTAGGTACTTTTGAGTGTATTAACTATCCAATTTAAAATTTGAGTGAAAATTGAGTTGAAAATCTTGTTTAAATGATTATAAATCTTCCATGTGTTGTGTGATTGTTTAAACATGTTCTTCAGCCTTTGAAACACTCATAGAGGTCTTAGGTTCTTTGTTTCAAACTCCATTTAGGCCTCTTTTGTGTGAGATTTGAAATAATATAAAAATCATAAAAAAATTTTAAATAAATAAAATAAACCTGTCCTAAGTAAGATTGGGTATTTGTTCAAGTGTATGAGTAATTTCAAAGTATTTCAAACCCCCAGGTTGGTAGAATATACCAGCTGATGATTTGGTCTACTTTAATACTTAATAAAAGAAATACATTCAAAAATACAAAAAGAAATTCTTCTTCTATTGGCTCATCTCACCTCTTCTCTCTCTTTTCCTATCCATATTAAATCAAAAACACCATAAAATCTGAAAAAGTCAAAAATTTCATAAAAATATCTTGCATATAGTACTTATACTTGTTAAATATAATTTAACACTAAGTTAAATGTAAATATTGTAATACATGCAAATAATGTACATAAATAACTTATAAATTTAATATATATATATTTAAATAAGTATTTAGGATGAGTTACTATATATATAACTTTATTATATAATTATATATTTATTTAATTTTTTTGAAACTATATTTATTTATAATAGATTAAATGTATGTAAATTAAAATAAATATAAATAAATATTTAAACCTATAAAATAGTACTTATTAATGTACATATGTATTTAAGTAATTATTATATAACTATTTATACCAGTATATTGATCTAGTTATGTATTTATTGTATATAATTAGATTATTAAGTTAATTAGGTAAATTATTAAGTTAAAATAAAATAAATTAGTATTTTAAGTTATTACTGAAGTAATTCAGATTGTGAACTTGTATATTATTATTTTAAGTATTTTCATCCTATTTATAATATATTTATACTGTATAATAATACTTATAACTAAGTTATATGTACATCTATTTATAATGTGTAAATAAATGAATATAAATTAAAATAAATGTTATAAAATAAATTAAAAAGTTTAATAAATATCTTATTATATAAATTAACTACTTATAAAGTCAATTATATCATCAAATCATTAATTTATACATTAATTAAAGATTTAAGCTCTAAATTAACGTGTACAATTCACTAAGTTTAAGTAATTTTTAAATATAATTAAATAAGTTATTATCGTAAATTAATTGTACAATTATGTAGTCCTATATAAGGGCTTTCGAATGGTGTAATTTAATTGAAATTGGAAGTGAAATGGGCACTGAAATCGAGGCCCAAATCTTCACTCAACAAGCACGCTGAATGCGTCAATCAAGTGTATGGTTAATCCCACATCGTGGGATGACAACCTGCCTTTGCCATATAAATTGAAATGTGCCTGAGCACTACTCAATCGTTAGCGATCAACGCATATATAACCCCTGACCCATTACCCGTCCCTCTAAGTATATATGAGCATACATTGAGATTTGATTGTGGGGCTGGGAGCTTGATTTGAATAGTATCTGGGTCTAGTTTAATTGAGTCGGGTTTGGGCCAAAAGAATGCATTGAAGAGTACTGGTTTAGTCCCACCAGAGAGGGTGCTGTGTATCCCACGAATCGGATCGGCCCCGCCTACTTAAAAACCTAAGTTTTGTTTAAGTAAGGGCTAAGTGTGTTAAGAAGAGAGGGAACATGAGCAAAAATGACGAAGTGTTGGAACCTTAGAGACTTATGTGAACTGTGTGAGAGACTTAACCACAAAAAATGCCCAAGTGTTGTGTACTGTGAGTGTACTATGTCATGAGTGTACAATTAATGTATATTGTATACGTATATATGTATCAGTACATAGTATAGAGTATATATATAATAGTAGTGTGTGTTTTAGCCTTTTTATGTACATAGCCTTTAGTGATAGTTTTTTAGGCTTTAGTAATGTTTAAGAATGTTAGTATAGTTTTTTATGTTAATTTAGCTAAGTTAGAGTTTTGTATATTGTTGATATGGTACATAAGTGTGTATATAATTGTGTAGTATATATCAAGCACTATATATATAGAATATATATTTAATTATTAGTAGTATATATTTGTAAATGGATATATTATATTTGTATATATATATTGTAATGTATATATGTATATATATATATAGTTAGTGTATATAGTTGAGTCATTGTTTGCCTTAGGTTGTATATAATGTTTCTAAAGTTTAATAGTAGTTAGTATGTTTGTATATAGTATAGTATATGTAAATATTCATTTATTATTTTTGTACCTAGACATTGGGTATTGAAATATATATAATTGACATTGAATAGATTATGTAGTTTTTCATGCCTGTTTGATTATAAATATCTTTGAGGCATTGTAGTTAGCATTAATTGATTTATTTTGTACATAATTAGCTCAATTCATTCATTATTTGATTCATGTGATTCATTTGTAAATATAATTGACATTTATGGAATAAAAGAGCATTTTTGGAACATAGAGAGTGATGTAAATCAATAACTGCCTTCCAGTGAACGACCTAAAATAAATCAGTAAAAATTATGTAAATAAATAAAAATGATTGACATGACATCTATTTGCATTGTGATGCTATATTACAATGAGCGACACCATTAAAATCACATTTTATGCAACACAAATAATCATCGATCAACGGCTAGGTAGGAGAAAAAGGAAGGTTGACTTCCACTACCCTTGAGGAGCTAGGAGAAGGAGCATCATTATCAAGGAAGCAAGGAGGAGGTTCTCTTCAAGTCAGGAGCATTTTAGGGCTTGGAGCAAGGACCAAATTCTTCTTCATCTCAAGCGCTTTCTATCTTCATTGTATTATCTTTGCTTTGTAGTAGCAATCATTCATCTACTTGAGGATTACTTGTGTAGAATTCCTCTACACAAGTGAGCTCTTTAAGTAGCATTTTGTAGATACTACTTGACATTTTATAAAAAGATCAAAGTTTTTAACTCACAATTTATGTTCAAGCTTCTTTAATTCATACTCCTTTCCTAATTACTCTAAGCCACACGTGCTTAGAGTGAGCTTAGGAAGGTTGGGTTTCTATTTCCGTATTTTTATGTTCCATCTTCACCTTTAATTGCTCATATTTGAAAACTCTAAAAAAGAATTCACCAAACCAAAGATACAAAAAAAGAAGATTTGAGAGAGCGAGGGAGAAACTATTATTTTGATAACTAACAAATTAGCCTCCTTGGATGACCCTAGATACTTGCCCTATCTAGGTTGACAAATTTAAAAGTTGGTCTATTTTACATGTCGTAATGACACCAATTTGCATTAATTATAAAGCTGTGTATGTTCGCATCAGGAATTAACCAACTAAAAACAATAAAGTAGATCCAAAGTTGATTTCTGTTAATATTTTGTTTGAGTTTTAGGTGAGGAATGTACTACAATGTGATTCTAAACGATTTTCTCTCACGTCTAAACCCGATAGCCATCAAACAATAAACACAAAAAGAATGTAGATGATGATCTCCATCGATTGGCTACACCCTCAAATTCAATCAATAGTGGATGCTCAAAATGATATTGCATGCAAAACTGAAGTAAGAGGACTTCAAGAGGGTTGTTGGCTAGGAAAGGAGGATGACAACAGAGAAAAAATCCAAATTGAAAGAACACCACAAAACTGAGAAACATCTGCAAGGGTTGGTGAACAGTATTAACCAGTAAGAATCTACACAATAGACTTTGAAATGCACCCACATAAAAAGTCAACTCAGTCGAGGCTTAACCCAAAGTGTTACTACGATTGTTTAGAAGTCTTCATGCCATGTGAAAGAGTGAACAACCCCCACCATCAGAGGTTGACCTTCAACAACAACTATTGCAAAGGATGCCACTTACAACAGTCGGTGTGACCAGTAGAAGCCACAGAGGCTACCATCCACCAATGCAAAAAAGGTCGCTACTAGTAGAGCTAATAGCAATGCCATTTGGCACGTGATCAAATTGTGCGATGGCATCATGGAAGCGTGAATCAAGAATTTTAAAAATTTAAATCATGATATGATCGATGTCAAAACCAGATCAAGCAATTAAACAATGTCCTAAACTTCAGAGCCACATGATTGGAACTAGTTTCAAATCACTTTGGGTTCCCAAGAGTTAGATATTATACCTTTGTGGGTAACATAGAATAGCACCACATAAGTAGTGCCTCCTATAATAAGTCCTAGCATGCCTTAGAACTCTCCTCCTCGATGGGTGGATAAGGCCCTTAGTGTTGAGGATGATCAATCATGACGAATCCATGAACTTTTTCTCAAGAATCGAGGACGATGCTCATCCTCTTCCTTCATTGCCGTGATCTCTTAACAATCAAGAGACTATAGAGAGGATGCACCATAAATTAGAAGTTTGATGAGCAAATCAAACTTTCAATTAAGGGCTTCTGGAACTCTAACACAATTTTCAAACTTCTAGAATGCATCCCAGACTTTTGATAAGAAGTCTGGACATCTTGTGTAGAGAGGATGGGAAAGAGTGACCAGTGCTCTTCTCTTCTTCTCTCTCTCTCCAATGGAAAGGAGGAATTGGTGATTAATTGTTGGCTTAGGGTTTGCTTTTGGAAGATATTTATAGGGATTCCAAACCTAATCCTATTATGATGGGATCCCTTGGATCTTCATCCAAGGGATGGGATTAATTCTTACTTAAATTTTGTAGGATGAGCCCATAACACCTTATGGGATGCTTGTCCTTGGAGCTGCTATCCAAACATTAATTAATTGTAATCCAAACCCTTTGTATCTAACCTAATCAAATTAGACCTAATTAATTGTTAAAATCAAATGCAATTTAACTCCTTAAATAACATTTGATTTATCCTACTAGTAGGGATCCATCAAAATCATTGTTGGTTTCATTACACCAATAATGAAGAGTTTAGGACTTGCAAAATTATGGTACTATGCCTCCCCAGGTATTCCAAATACCCGTGAATCTTTCACACATGGAGGATAATATTATCCCTGAGGTTTAATCCCATTAGACACCTATCCTTCCTCCTTAGATAATATTATTTCTAACATATCTTTATATCATTGGGATGAGAATGAAAACTAGCTCCTTTTCCAAAGGACTATCTTCTCTTTCTTGCTTGAGTCTAATCAAGACTCCATGATCACACATGGAATTCTCTTTCTCAATATACTCGAAGTGAGCTTATTCCTTTAATTTTTCACATATACTTGCGAGATAGATTTCGTTGATGTTTTCAAGAGAGCATGTATCTCCCATCCCTTCCCACATACACCAGCTTCGCAGCCTCAACACCAAGGTAGGTGCATCTACAATTGATCCACCAAATATATGTGTTCGTAAATAGACATACATATCTGTCTCAGGTCAAACGATACTCCTCCACGACAACATTAGGGAAGGACTTTGGCTATCTCTTGATTCATTAGTTTAACTCCTTAACTCAACCTACATGACAATTTTGAATCTTTATTCAAGAACATCAATCAGGCGATGATCTCTAGAGAACCTTGTCATCTCAACTCAAATTGATCAAATTGAATGATTTCTTGATGTGTTATTGGATCATCTAAACCATTTAGATTTCCAAATCAATACACATCGAGCTTATTCCATTTGTCTAAGTACGTTACCCTATTCATATTAAGAGACCCAATTCATGTATTGAAAATTAATCTAATTTTCTTATTTTCATGAGTAATGTAATCATATGACATTATTTGGATGGCTCACTCAGGGCATACAAAATCCATCAAACTTGAACTTAGCCTTAAATCCATTCTGAAACCACTTTCAACCCCATGCTACACACGTGCCAATCAAATGACTCTCCAGTCAAAGTCTTGGTCAACAGATCAGAAAGGTTACTATAGAGGCCACCTTTATAATGTTTGCATCGCCACATTTGGTGACCTCCCAAATGATGTGGCATTTCCTTTCACTATGCTTGCTCTTCTAGTGAGAGTGAGGCTCCTTCACCTACCAAAGGCACCCATGTTGCCACATAGCAAAAAAATTGGTAATTGTATACACCAAGCTCCTCAACAAATTTACGTATCCACATTGCCTCCTTCGCAGCATTGGATACAATGATGTGCTCAACTTCTATCACTAAATTAGTTGTGGCATCCTACTTCTTGCTTCTCTAGCTCATAGAACCACCATTCAACAAGAAAATCAACCCTAATGTAGACATTCTATCATCAATGTCTGATTGGAAATTCGAGTCAACACCTAGAGATCTCCATCTTGAAATACTAGGCAGTAGTCTTTTGTTCTCCTCAAGTATTTGAGAATGTTCTTGACAATAGTCCAGTGTGTTTATCCTAGGTTGGATTGGTAATGACTTACCATCCCCACTGTGTGGCAAATATCTAGTCATATACATAGCATGGCATGCATCAAACTGCCCATTGTAGAAGCATATAGACATACGCCCACAACTTTCTTCTCCTCAACTATTTAGGGAAACATTTCCCTTGCTAAGGAAATTCCACGGGAAGAAAGCCCTTCTTAGAGTTATCAATGCCGAATCTCTCCAAGACCTTGGTACTGTATCCTTGCTGTGATAATCCTAGAGTCCTCTTCTCTCTATGTCTACACATCTTCAGACATAAGATATAAGAGGCTTCTTTGAGATCCTTCGTCTTAAAGTTCTTGGATAACCTAGGCTTGACACTTGATAGCATCCCTACATCATTTCCAATGAGTAGGATGTCATCCACGTATAATACCAGAAAGATGATTGCATTCCCACTAGCCTTCTTGTATTCATGAGTTTCATCTGGATTTTGATGAAATCCATAATCCTTTATGGTCTTATCGAAATAGATGTTCCAATTATGAGAACCCTGATTAAGTCC
The DNA here is from genome assembly GCA_037157565.1 of Thalassia testudinum. Taxonomy (NCBI): domain Eukaryota; kingdom Viridiplantae; phylum Streptophyta; class Magnoliopsida; order Alismatales; family Hydrocharitaceae; genus Thalassia; species Thalassia testudinum. The sequence continues at coordinate 3,230,271 of JAZHRO010000062.1, read as the reverse complement.
ATAAATTATCTCTCTAGCTTGCAATCCTTTATTTCCCTACCATCTACTTGGCAACCCTGAGATTGCTCCATGTAGATGTCCTCCTCAAGGAAACCATTGAGGAAAGTAGTCTTGACATCCATTTGCTAGATGCCATAGTCATAGTATGCAGTCGTGGCAAGCAATGTTCAAATGGATTCAAGCCTGGCAACAAGAGAGAAGGTTTCCTCATAGTCAACCCCTTCCTTTTGGGTGTAGCCCTTCGCCATAAGGTGTGCTTTGAAGGCCTCTACCTTCCCATCTAGTCCCTTTTTTCTTAAGATCAATTTACACCCAATTTATTTTGCCCCATTAATTGGATCTACCAGGGTCCATAGATCATTTTTATACACGGAATCTATCTCAAACTGCATTGCTAGCCTCCTCCTGTCCACATCATGACCCTTCATTGCTACATCATATGTGACAAGATCAATCTCAAACTCCTATGAGACATGGAATCCATGCCTTTCAAGTGTATGCACCACCCTAGAACTCCTTTTAGGTAGAATAGGAATATTACTATGTTCTGGTTGATCTCTTTCTTCTAGGTCAAGGATTTCATTGGTCTCATCAATCTCAATAGACACCCTTCACTTTTGTCTTAACCTTCCAGGAATATAGCATTCCTAGATATGAATACCCTTTGGGTCTCAGGGTCATAGAAGCAATGGCCTCTACCATATTTCAGATATCCAATAAAGCAACACTTAGTATAATGGGATTCTAGTTTGTTAGGGTTCACGTTCTTAACATGAGTCATACAACCCTAAATGCACAAGTGTCTGACACTTAGGTTCTTCCCATGACACATCCCATGTGGGGTTTCAGAAACAAATTTGGTTGGAATCCTATTCAAAATGTATGTAGCTGTCTCCAGCTCATATCCCCAGAAGTAAAGCAATAGTTCTGCTTTTCTCATCTTTAACCGAAGCATAGCTAATAGGGTGCAGTTGTAGCTCTCAGATATGCCAATCCATTTTGGTGTACTAGGTGGTGTGAGTTTATATGTAATTCCCTTCTCCTTAAGGTATTCCTTGAATTCCTCTTAAAGGTATGCACTTCCTTAGTTCGACTGAATTGCTTTGATTCATTTACCCATTCAATTCTCAACCAATGCCTAATGCTCTTTTAACTTTTCAAAGTTTTCAAAGTTGTGACGCATCAGGTAAATAAATTCATACCACGAATATTCATCAATAATGTCACAAAATATTTTTGACCATTTCTACTTGCAATACTAAATGGGCCACACACATAGGTATGTATGAGATCCAGCAAGTCCTCACATCTAACCCCCTTTGCCAAAAAGGGAGATCTAGGCATCTTCCTACAAATATAGTGTTTGCAAGTGTGCAAGGGTTGATCCTTTAGAAAATTGAATGGTCCATCCTTGAACAGTCTACTAATCCTATCAATAAACACATGCCCAGGTCTTTGATACCAAATCACCATGGATTTGTTTACATCACCCCTGGCATGCTTATAGGGTGTTTGATTCTCAATCATTACATCAGAAGCATTCATAATGGACTCACATTTATCCGACACATACAATCCACCAAGAGTAATGCTACTAGAAGCAAAAACTTTACCATAACGATTTATAGTAAGTGTTTACTCAAAAACAAATGAATATTTGAATCTAACTAACTTAAAAGCAGAAAAAAGGTTGCTTCTGATGGAAGGTATAAGGAGACAATCTCTAAGTAATAGAATGTGCCCATTAGGAAATCTAAGTCTATAGATCCCTTTGAGCTATTGCTGCAACCATTGCCTTGAATCCAATCATGATCTACACTTGTCCCTCCCTAAGTTTTCTGGTCACGTGAAACACATGCAACATATTACAAATATGAACAAATGCTCCTGAATCCACAATCTAACTTCTAGCTCATCCAACAAGCAAGTTTGTCTCAATGATAAGAAGGCATTCTATACCTATATTAGCCTTGCCCTTGCCCTTCTCAAAGAACCTCTTGTACTCCAGACAATTTCATTTCCATGGCCTAGCTTATTGCAGCGGTGGCACGTGTCTGCCACCTTGTCCTTCTTCTTCTTGGAAGAAGTGAGATGTACGGAAGGAGATAAACACTTATTCTGCTCTTAGGAACCTTTTACTTTGCCCTACTTCTTCCAATTTAACCTCCCACAAATCTCGGCAGCCATTTCCTCAAGTGGGTTCTTCTTCTTAATAATGTCCTCTACAGACTTAAGCAAGGAGATCAACTTAGCCTTAGTCGTCTTCATACTTATCATGTGAAATGAGATGATAAAGTTAGTGAAGGATCCAAGAAGAGTTTGCAAGATGATATCTGTGAGGGTCTCATGCCATTCTTCATCCTTTACCTTTAGAGCTCTGGAATATGTCCATACATTTTCAAAGCGTGCTCCCTCACTAGAGTCCTTACCTTCATCTTGTATGAAAGCAACTCCCTAAGTATGTTGTACTGCAAAGTTCAATTCACATCTTTGAACATCTCCTTCAAGCTTGTCAGGATCTTAGAGGCAATCTTCATCTCATCATGTTGCTTCTAAAGCACATTGCAGAGTAAACCTAGGACATAACACCGAGAAAGAGTGTTATCCTTATCCTAAGTCACATTGTACTCCCTCTCCTAACATTCCTGGGATTCCCATGCCTTGTCTCCTTAATCACATACTCTAACCCATCAACAACAAAAATAAGCTCAAGATTACGGAGCCCATCTGCTAATGCATTTTCGTTGGGTTTTAAGAAATACATCGTAGTATAGCAATGAAAATGAATCAATGATTGTGCAACAATCATAGGTCTTAATTGACCTAAATTAGGCTAGGACTTAGCATAAGTTAGGGTAGTTCATGCATGCATAAGCATTATTTGCATCTTTATTGTTCCTCCTATAGCTATGCATAGAATAATGCTATAATATCTAATTAGGTGCATTATATAAATTGTAGGAAATAAGAAGCTCAGGAGCTGGATCTGAGACTGATTTGAAGCTGGACCTAAAGCCAAAGTTGCAGCAGAGCTAGAACGAAAGACCTAGATTAGATGCAGTAGATAATAATGTAAGGGAGTTGAGGTATGCTATTCTGTTAAGTAGGAACAAAGCAATAAATTGTGAATAACTTAGGTCCATCTTAGCCCTAGGACAGCCTAGAAGCTTCCCCAAACCTTAGCCACCCTTAGATTAGGTCACGGCACCCTAGGAAACCTTAAAACCCTAATTATAGCCTCTATCTGGACATCCAGATGAGTCATAGGACGTCCAGAACCCTTAGCCAACTCCTGCACACCTTAAACCCACTTCTACAATGTTATTGGACGTCCAGACACTTGGTCAGACGTCCAATTTCTGCATAATACCCAAGACAGAACCTAGAATCCCTTATAACACTGATTGGACATTCAGACAACAAGTCTGGATTTCTGATTTTTCACTATAAGACATCTGACACTATTATTAGACGTCTGGAACTGCTCTTTAGTTTCCATTTTTGAATTCAAGCTTGGATCTTGAATTCCTAGGTCCCTAAACCCAATTCCAACCCCAGAAGAACCTAAATTAAGGTACCCTAACCCTAGTACATCACCTCTTGACCTCCCTAAGGACCTAATTAGGCCCTCACTAAACCTAATTGACTTGGATCATAGTCAATTTCATCAACCAATTCAATTGGACTCATTGAGTCCAATTGAGCCCTAATCTCAGCACACACTGTCCAATTGGACTCAGTGAGAGTCCAATTGACCTAGACCTAACTTACTTGAGTTGTTTTACTCTCAATTAAGTTTCCACACACCCAATTAAACTTGTATTAAGTTTAATTGCACTTTACCTAAGTGAATTAGGGTTTACAACCCTAATTTGAGACCTACCTTGACCTAAACCCACTAGAACCTAACCTAATCAACATAGCCACCTAAGTTTCGACCCACACACACCCACACACACCATCCACATGAAAATACCTAGCCTAGAGTTCTCTCAAACTTTCTACCATGCGTTGTTGCCTTGGTTGCTAAAATTAGCAACCAAGAGCCATTCAATTTTTAGATCCACATTTGGTGGATCTAAAACCCACCATCCATCCTCTCTCTCACTCTCCCACGAGCTCCCACCATAGGCCTCTCTAGAGAATTCCATAATTCTCTAGAGAGCTTCCCTTAGGTCTATAAAAAGACCTAAGGGGTGGCACTTTGCAACCATTCACTCTTGGCTCCATTTTAACTTAGCTTCATTCCACCTCCACTCCACCTTCACGAGTAGCTTCACCATGACCACCACCATCTCCACACCAAGATGTTGGATCACCTCCTCAACCTCTCTCCAAGGGCTGACCTAAGCACCATTGGCCACCCCTTCTTCTCCTCTCAACCAAGTCAAAGGCCATCGGAGCCCACCTCTGAATGCCCTTAGTTCTGATAGATTAGATTATAGTTCTTCATAGATTTAATGCTTTATTTACTGCTTAGTAGTATAGCTCCTTACTTCTCCCCCAATGATGCATGCATAATCCCCCGTAGATTCATGTATGCAGTCGTTTTCTATTAGCTGTTAGTTTTTACATTCCCTGTACAAGCATTCCGCTACTAGTGCTCTGCAACTTTGTTGTCATCATCTTTATATATATATATGTTGAAAATCACCATGTGCCTGATTATCATCTTTTGGTGTGATTAAAGTTGCATGTTTTCAATTTATGATATTTTGGCAACAGAATGTCATGCATCAATACGAACTTAGCATAAATTGATATGCGATTTTGAATAAGTAGAGCGAGCAAGATCGATTTCAATCTGCATTTCCATAAATGCCTCCCTGAGACGAACAACCGGGACTCAAATCTCGTTATCTTAGAAATTATTTTTGTTGATCGTATTTCACAACTGTACTACGACGCATTTCTTATCAAATACGCGATCTACAACCCCAACAATCAACACTTAAATTTGCATGCTCGAAATGCGAGTTCCAAGGTCATCTCAGGGAGCAAATAATGTGCAATTCAATCATTAATCGAATATAAAAGTGAAGCATAATAATTTGATTCATAAATAAATATATTGGGTAGCAATATCAAGCTCAATAAAAAATAAAGAGGGGCACGAGGCAAAAAATTTGGTCTTGTCTCTAAGGCCTCTTAAGCCTCAACACTTAAAGACCAAGAGAAGCTCAACACTTAGCCCTTTTTCTCAGCCAAAGAGCTTATTCAAACGGCTTAAAGTTGAAAATCTGATGTCTTGGAATTGCAACCCAAGAAAAATCGGCCGACTCCCTAGGCCCAACAAGTCTCCTCTTCCCCTCTTCTTATTTTTCTCTCTAGGCCTAGACCCACTTGGCGTGAGGATAGGTGAGAGCGTGCATATGGGCAAGCATGTGGGGACCCGACCCCCAGTGTTCTTGGGAGAATAACTAACAGGAATAAAGCCTTATGAAAGCATTTTAGAAACAAAATCCCATGATGTGGGACTATGTTTAGTCCCCCTCCTCTTTGTTTCTTCTTCCCTTCGACAGTGAGGAGTTCTCCTCGATTGTTCATTAATTGGTTGTTGGATCTTCAATCCAACAACCTAGCTTTCTTCCTACGATGAAACCGCATGGGGAGGAGGTGATTCTCTTGTTAGTTAGTTGTTGGATGGTGCTATTCGGAGGTAAGAAAGATGGGTTCATTGGTGGCAGACCTGCAATCAAAACATGGCTTCACAATCCAAATTAGACACGTAGCAAGGTCCAACAAACTAGGTTGGACAAAACCTTAGGTTAATTGTGTGCGAGGGTGGGTGTAGTGTGGTGGTGGTGAAGCTCGAAGAAGGTTTGTTGACGGTGATGGCATACGGCAGTGGAGGCGATGTGTAGGTCAATTGGGTTAGGCAAAAGGTTCGTGAGGGTGAAGGGGACCTTTTGCCTAACCTAGTTAAGCGTGAGGAGGGAGGAAAGAGCGAGGCAATGATGGTGGTCGATGCTACGATGGTCGGAGTCAGAGAAGGAGGTAGACTCAATGAATGGAGCTCTGGAGCTTCAGGAACCTAATTAGAGGTGGGGGAAGAACAAACCCTAAACTAATTTGAAGAAAGGAAAGGGGGAGTGGATCACCGGTGGTGCTCTGAAGATGAAGGAGGAGTTACCGGAGCCGAAGAAGAGGAATCAGAGGTCCAAGCTTCGTGGGAAGCTTCATGGAAGCATGGGGAAGAAAATTCCTCTGCCTATCGTACATGGTAGACGGTGAAGATGTGGGGAGGAAGGCTTCGGTGGTGCATCGGAGTTCGATCGACATGGAGGAAGAAGGAGGGGGATCTTGGTTAATTGAGCACGAATTGTTCTTGAGAATGCTCAAACCTATATATAGAGGTGAATGCCTTTGCAATTGGGCCAAGAATTGCAAGTTAGACTTGCGATTTTGGTGATTTTTAAGCTTTCAATTCTCGAGCTCACCAGAGCAATTCCAACCAAGTTGGGTTTTGAGAGCCAGTTCATTGGATTGACCATGACTTGATGAGTAATCTCACCAAGTTTGGTAAAATTTGCTTGAGATTTGCTCAATCAAATTGTTGATTGAATCTTAATGATGATGGGTGTTGTTGCTTCTGCACTTGCCACATTTTGAGAAGAAGGCGGTGGAGGAAGGACCAACTTGCAAGAAAAACTCAAAAGGTAGGGGCCTTTCTATAATGCACATCAGAAACCTAGGGGTAGATGTGTAATAAATAGAGATCTATAGGCTAAAATGCAAATTAAGTCAAAATGGACTCTGATGGGTTCACATTTTAGGGTTAACCTAATTTCAACCCAAGGAATCTAATGGTGACCTCATATTTAAGTTTTGACCAAGTTTATTGGAAAATTTACATAGAAGCCCAAAATAAAATAAATTCCTGCTTAAGTCTCTATTATTGGTCAAGATGGGTTCCTTTGGTCAAAGTGAAAGTTTCAAACCTTTTAAAATATTTTTAAATGATTTTTAGAGGGTTTAGATTACATTTATTTCCAACAGAATCTATTTAAATGAAGTAGGGTTGTATTTAGGGTTTTTATTAATAAAATAATCCTCGAAACATGAAAAACCCTATTTTAGTCAGTTAAAGCCCACTTCTTGAAATTTTAAGTTCATTTGACCAATAATTAAACCCTGATTAACTCCTTAGTTAATCTAAAATTGTGATTAGGTGTTTAAAACAGTAGAATTAACAGTATTTCCTGTCTTCTCTAATTTAGTTCATAATAGAGTTGTGATCTTTTGATGAATATTATGGAGCATTTATTATTGTAGTTAGGTTAAATTAGGCTTATTATCACCAATGATGGTGCTAACATTGATGAGACCACATTTGTGGGCTAACCAATTATGTAAATACCTAGATATTAGATTAATGTTTACGTGTACATAGCATACCTTTATATGTAAATAGGTTAGTTTATAAAATTGCTTACATGCATATTTCATACATTGCATTCATATATCATTCAGGATAGTATGCATTAGAATTTAAGGAGGTTAGATTATAATTTAGTCAGCATGCATACATTACATGCATTGTTTAATACAAATTAGATTTAGACATTCTTTTGGGCTTTTATATAAATAACCAATTTTTTTTCCTACAGAATGTATGCCCCAACATGCACCGCCACCCCTTTCCACCGCCAATCGAGCTTCTCGCAACAGCACCTTCGTCAACTTCAACGCACCGCCTCCCAATCGCCTCCATAACGTCGTGTGTTTGTTGGAGAAGACTTCAGGGAAAGTCTTACGCTCGCACGCAGGAGGATCTTCTTCTTCAGGCTCGCACCTTCCACCATAGAAACAGAAGGGCACCATAGACCCAACGTATACCATGGCAAAGGCATGCTCCACCTCTGCTAATTCCCCTTTTGCCGATCGCGTGGTAATAATGTGCCGCCATAACACCACCGTCCATCTCTCCTCTCACGATCCTACCCTACAGATCACCACAACCAACGTCCCTTCCCCTATTCATCTTGTTCTTCCTTTTGTCCTGCTGCACCACCACGAAGAACCCAACACGTAGGTCACCACCGAGCATTAAGCTGATTTGAAAAGATTAATCAAGTGATCACATTAGTTTGAAAAGAAGAGTAAAATATGTACAGGAAGTGTTTGAACAACTTGATTGCAATTTTCAAAAGAAAAATCATTTTTCATGGTGCAATGCACACTTCCTACACTGAGCACACAATGGGTACCGCACTAGTGATCTCTTTATCAGTGCAAACCCTCCCATTTCAATTTGTGACGGTGGTATTAACTTTTACCCAAGTGACTTGATACTTTAAGGAGATTTCATACGCGAAAAGATTTGAGTTGGAAACCCATCATTGTAGTGTGTAAAAATCCTCTAACCAGATAAAATTTACCAAAACTCGAAAGGGAGTCCTGGGTCGAACATAGGGAGGCAAATGTTTGGTTTTGAAATCTACGCTTTCGATTTTATTTATTTTCATTGTTTTTATCTTTCGTACTTTTTTTTGTATTTTTATAAGGTAAGAGATTAGGCAAAAATAATTTCTATCTAATCTATTTGCAGAGAGAAAGAGAAACAATCACATATATATCTCAAATAGTTTGCTACAACTAAGAAAGCGGAAAATCACACTAGAAAGTAGTAAAAGATAGATATAGGTGAGAAGAGTCCCCCTCGACGATCTCTTGGAGGATGACTCACTCTAACATCGCCTAGAGGAGGTGGTGAGGAGCAAGACGAACAAGGATAGAGCCGAAGAACAGAGGGCGGGGCAAGAGGGTGTCGCGACAAGGATCTTCTTTTGGAAGGTGGTGAGAGGACGTTCATGGGATGCTCCACGAATGGGGGTGAGAGGCAGGAAAATATTTTGGTTTTCTACTCTAGAGGAGAATCCTAGGCTTGGGACAAGCTTTCTTTAGAGCCTTAGAGGTGGTGAGGGAAAGAAAGGAAGAGATGAAGAAGAATGGGAAGTGTAGGGTCCTTTTATAGTGGAGGAGAGGGAACAATTCGTGTATAGGGCATTTAGTGACATCAAAGGCATTGCTGAAGCTCCGCCCTAAACATTGCTAAAGGTCACCAGCTCATGCTCGCTTGCAGCTGTGCTCGTGCATTCGCCTTCTCGCCATCAGATACTCGATCAATGGTCAATATCGAATGCTCAGCTGGTACATCTAATTAGGCATCAAACTGGGCGTGCGATCGTGCGTGCGCGTGTGGCCACATCCGTTGCGCCACATAGTGAGGTCTCGTCCGCTCGATCAAGATCGAGCGATCGAATTTGAGTGTGCCTCTCTCCTGCAGTCAATTAGAGGCATTGAAGGAGTCAAACTTGGGCCGCAGGTTTGCACTGCTACGCTGGATTGTCGAGCAGAGAGATCAGGTGGCATGAGCTCTCGACCATTGGATGGAGATCTAACGGTCGAGATTCAAAGTTGGTGAACTCTTCAGATGAAGCGGGTGATGTGGCATAATTATGGCCATTGGATCTCAATCTAACAATCGTGATTTGGCGTGGCTCTCCTTCAGCTCATGAAGTGCAGCCAACATTTTGCGGCCTAGATGGCACCATGTGGAGCCATCTGGGCCGTCTATCTTCTTTCCTTTGTTGGTGGCACCATGGGCGTTAGATTGGGTCGATTTCCATGCTGTTGGGCTAGATCGTCGATCTGGATCCATCCGTGTAGTCGGATTTGTCATTTGAAGCTCTAAATTATGTCACCTAGTCCCTTGGTCATTGATCTTCCTTAGACTGTATAAGGTGCTACGGGATTCCTATCAAGATGATTTTGGAGGTGTTGGACTCCGATTGTCGTCTAATCAGATCTGTACAGTCTGATCATCAATCTAAGGCCCCAAAATAAATCTCCTCTCCTGACCACAAAAGGACACAAATTAACCTATAATTTATACGTACTACTCTAAATGTAGAATGGAGCATGCTATGCAATATGTATAACAAGGATGCATGTCTAAGCTTAGGAACATGCATAAATAGGCATTTTATCCTAAATAAATGTGTCTACATCATACCCCCATGCCTATCTTTTGCTTGTCCCTAGCAAAATCAAACTAAATGCTATGTATAAAAATAGAATTAGGATTCGATTGCTTAGGTCTAAGTTGTTTATTAACAATACAAAATTTCAACTAGAGTCCTAAACTACAAAAACTCAACAGTGTCCGGGTGCTTGCCAAAATGTAGGCTGCCTAAGTCCTTGCCTTATTTGAAAAAGGAAGATACACACATTTTTTTCTATTTTTCTTCTTTTCTAATTTTTTTGGATTTTTGAATTTAGGGTTTTAGGGCAGCTTTCTATGGCTACCCAACCCACCAAAGACTCGAAAAGAAAATTAGTTTCTAAGAATCTTTGTGAATGTGATAGACTCACTAAGCAGCCATTAAAATGAACTTCGGGTTTCTATGACCCTCGGCGACCTTAAGAGTCTCTGCCTAAAGGTTATCTTTCTGATCGGTAGCTTTCTCCCTACTTTTTTTTATTTTTTTATGGGGTTAACACAAAAGCGAATCCAGCCAATGGGCTGTTACCCACAGCAACTTACCAGCCATACTCGTACGGTGAAGTGTGGTTTATTTTTCTATTATTATTTTCTCCTTTTTCTATATTTCTATTTTTTTTCTTTTTACTTTTTAGTATCATTTTTTTATTTTTTTAAGTAGGTGGCTTCCTTGATCTAAGATTTACCTAAAAGCAGCAGAATGAGTATGGTCATGTAGCTAAGCTCTGGACAACTGGCCAATGTGCTGTTACCCAAAATAACTTGCCAGCCATACTACCTTAGAAAGTTCATTTGCTACCTAATTTCTATAAAAACTGCCGAAAAGTGAGTGTGTGCAAATAGTGTGTAGATGCTTAGAATAAAGTCCCCTCAAATCAGAGGGTAAGTTGATAAGTCATGTACTTATTACCCTAATTTATTGACCAAATTAGAATAAAATTACTTGGCGAGGACTCCAGACCAAGTCCACATTCGAGTGGACACCTGGGTTGATTAAGCTCGAAAACCTAAAGAGTCTAAGTGTTCAAGTCCTAAAGTATCATTTTCTAAAGTTAACAACTCGTAATGCCTAAGTTCTCTTCTCCTAATTTTAATTTTTTTTTATTTTCACTTTTTAAGAAAATAAAAGAAATTCCATAGAGCTAACAAAATAATTTCAGAATTAAGTATCCACCCCCCGATGCCTAAATGATGCAATGTCCTTATTGTAAAAATAAAGACATGAAAAGGGCAGAGTAAATAGAATATCACTTGAATTTCATGACAATATGGTCAGCTCCGCAGAGAGAGGAGTATACACATGTGCTAATTTTATTGCCTTTAGCTAGTCATAATATACAAACCAAAGAAGGAATTAGGAATTCACAAGTGTAGGTCAGAATCAAAATAAAAATATTGATCATAGGACCTGCGAGTAGGTGTCCACAGATGTGGACTAGATTATGGTGTAGACCCATGCCCCAGGATCGAGTGGTTCTAAGGTTTTAGATAAAAATCATCCAGAACCTGAGATTGTTGTGTTTGCAGGGCTGGGCCTGCGATTTGGTGGTGTGCAACCCAAGACTAAAGTGGTGGACAATGGGTAGATCTGATTCATTAAATTTGGGTGTCCACTTAGAGTTTAGCTCTGAAAGATAGTCAATTATTTCGAGCTTGGGTTGCACGTCAAAGATATCATAAGGGTCCTGATAGAAGGTAAGTGGTTTCAAGTCAACAGGAACCCTTAAATCCAAAATCGTCTTTCCCTAAGAAGTAGCCTCCCAGATTTTCATTTCCAAATTTCTATCCTCCAAGTTCAAGTGCTTGATTTTCGGGACCTCAAGCATATCATTCACCTCATGTGATATATCCAAGTCCAATAATTGTGGTTGAATCAGAATTGACTTGGGTTTGATAATTTCAAGATCATCACTATATTCTTCAGGGTGCAAAAGAGAAATGGGGCTACTGATTGAATCTTCTAATAAATCAAGATTCGGATCCTCCAAGTTGGCCCCAACCAGATCACAATCTTCGATAATTAGGCTATCAAATGGTTCATCAAATTCCTCAGGCCAGTTTGTCTCACTAAAATCATGTTCCTTAGGCTCAAGGGAGACTTCACTAAGAGATGCCTCATCCTCGGAATCAAAGAATTCAAGATCCTCATTTATATGTGTCTCAGAGATATCTATCGTTTCCTGGTCCTTGGAGACATATTTTTCCTCATTCCCTGGCTCTGGAATCTCAGGTGAGGCAATCGGTTCATCCTCAATTGGTTGCTTTAACCCAACCTGGTCATCCCCGATCTCATTAAATGTGTCCCCCCTAACAAGCATCTGAGCGGGCTTAGACATTGGCTCTCTTGAAGGGGTTTCATCTTAAGAATCATACCAAGATTGGACTAGGGCAACCACAAATTTCATTCTCAATCTTGACAATATCCCAAGTAGAAACTCACCCGAGACCTTATCCTTAACATCTTGGAGCCAATCCAATAAAGAACTATTAAGTTCATTAATCATTTTGATCATTGGCTCTGATGCTTTAGTGCATGGTGTTGGCTGAGCTTCTAAAGATTGTATAGTGTTCCTTAAGTTAGGCAACACCCTATCTTGGACCTGGTTCACCTGAACTGAATGGTTCTATTCAAGGTTAGGTGGGTTTGGGTTAAAACTATGGGAGTCAAGAAATTGAGGTTCTCCCTGATAATAGGTCTTTTCAGGTTGTTCAAAGAATGGTGGTGACCTATGTTTAGCATAATCCTGGGGAGGGTAAAAGTTATAATCATCATATCCTTCTTGATTGTAGATCGGTTAGGTTGATCATCAAATGGTGGAGATCTATAATCATTATAGGCGTAAGAAGGATAATAATCATAGTCTTGTTGTCTAGGGTTAGGCCCTGGACACTGAGGTCCGGATTCATATCCCTAATGAAAGTTATCCCGATTAGGAGATGGGGAATCATAAGTCGAGTTGGGATAGTAACATCTTGAGGATAAGTGTTGGTAGGAGGGTAGGATTTGAACTATGTGTATGGTGTCGAAGAATACATGATGAAGTAGGAGGGAAAACAAAGGAAAGAAAGGTGCCCTGTAGTACAATCAATCAAAACCTATCCTTAGGTGGGTTACCCTAAAGACTTACAAACTCCTAGGACTCGTCTTTAGATGACAGAAATAATTTGATCTACTTCTATCCAGTAAATTCAACTAATTAGAGGGAGGGGTTGGGGAGAAGGTTCTTCCGTTGGCTTGCGCCTCAGGTTCTTTTGATATCCCCCAATCATGGTAGAAGCAGATTAATTGAAAAAAATCTCAGTTGGAGTCCCGAAGAGCGAATCAATCCTTAAGGTCAATGTCTACTCAATTTTAATTAGGCTTAGGATGATTGTGCTCTTGGAATATGATGGGCCCTTTAGATGGGTTGTGCCCTTAATGATCAATTCAAATGTGTGTGTGTGCACAACCAGGGTTTTCAAACAAGGTTATTTGATGATGTGTCTTTTAGGATTTAACCTTTTTAGTAGCCTTTAGGGTTTAATCTTAGGTGTATTCAATGAAGTTTAGGAGAACACTCCAAGTTTTGCAAGCACCGAAGATGATATATTCCTTTAAAAATAAAAAATAATGTGGAGTGTCGGTTCATCCCTAAAAATCAACCCTATGGGGCAACCTACTGATGAAACACTTTTATCTTAAGTGGTACGGCTGAAACAAATCAATCAATTGGACTATTCACACCACAGATTAAGGCACACAAAATGTTTAACCTAAATAAATTTCTACTCACTTATTTGTGTGTTGAGTTAAGGTGTATTGGATCCACAGGTTAGATCCCGATTAAGTGGTAGAATCAAAGTGATTGTGCGCCTTAGGATGAGAATTTATGGGTGTTAAGTGTGTCTCTTTTAATTAAATCCCAAAAGAGAAGAATATTTTCTTATTTTTTTGAATTTATGCAAGTGGGTGAGGTGAGGTGAAGTGATAATCAAGCAATCATGATCTAACCTAGGGTTTATGCAAGCACCTAAGTTGATTTGAGTTTGAGTTATTAGGTTATGAAATGGAAATCTAATGGGTGGGTGGGGGATACACTTACAAAACCTTTTAACTACACTTTGCTCTAATCTATTCCACTTTGGCTCACCTCAGAAGGGTACCTATAATCACAGAAAGAAAGGAGCAAAGTAAGCTAAAAAGTTAAGTAAGATGGAAAACACAGTAAAAACCAAAGAGCATTGCCTCCCTGGCAATGGTGCAAAAATGATGAGTGAGATTTCATATGCGAAAAGATTTGAGTTGGAAACCCGTCGTCGTAGTGCATAGAAATCCGTTAACCAGATAAAATTTATCAAAACTCGAAAGGAAGTCCCGGGTCGAACACAGGGAGGCGAACGTTTGGTTTTGAAATCCATGCTTTCAGTTTTACTTGTTTTTGTTGTTTTTATCTTTTGTAGTTTTTCTTGTATTTTTATAATGCAAGAGATCAGGCCAAAATAATTTCTATCTAATCTACGTGCAAAGAGAGAGAAAGAAACAATCACATATATATCTCAAATAGTTTGCTACAACTAAGAAAGCGAAAAACTACACTAGAAAGCAGTAAAAGATAGATGTAAGAAGAGTCCCCCTCGACGGTCTCTTGGAAGACAACTCGCTCTGACATCGCCTAGAGGAAGGTGGTGAGGAGCGGGACGAACAAGGATGGACCTGGAGTACGGAGGGCGAGGCAAGATGACGAAGGGTGAGGCAAGATGGCGTAGTGGCGAGGATCTTCTTTCTGAAGGTGGTGAGAGGACGGCCACGGGATGCTCCACAAATGGGGGTGAGAGGCGAGAAAATATTTTGGTTTTCTACTCTAGAGGAGCATCCCAGGCTTGGGACAAGCTCTCTCTAGAGCCTTGGAGGTGGTGAGGGAAAGAAAGGAAGAGATGAGGAAGAATGGGAGGTGTAGGGGTCCTTTTATAGTGGAGGAGAGGGAACATTTCATGTATAGGGCATTTAGTGACATCAAAGGCGTTGCTGAAGCTCCACCCTAAATGTTGTTGAAGGTCTCTAGCTCATGCTCGCTTGCAGCTGTGCTCACGTGCTTGCCTTCTCACCATCAAATGCTCGATCGACAATCATGATTGCACGAGGATAGCACGCTCGGCTTGCGTATCTGATTAGGTGTCGAACTGGGCGTGCGATTGAGCGTGCGCATGTGGCTACATCCCTTGCGCTGTGTAGCGAGGTCTCATTCGCTCGATCAAGATCGAGCGGTCAAATTTGGGCGCGCCTCTCTGCTGTAGTCGATTAGAGGCATTGGAGGAGTCGAACCTGTGCCACGGGTTTGCAAGTAAGCTTCGCAACCGCTACGCTGCTACGCTAGATTGTCCAGCGAAGAGATCAGATGGCACAAGCTCTTGACTGTTGTATAGAGATCCAACGGTCGAAATTCAATGTTGGTGAATGATGAGTTGCGACTCATCATAGCTTATATAAAAACTTGGATGCATTTGGACATCATTAAGGCCTTGAAATTAAAGCTATACATTTAGGCCCTTAGTGTATTACATTTCATTCATTAGAAAACTTCCTAGGACTTATTTGTAACCCACAAAGACCTATTTGTAAGCCTTAAAGGGTCTCTCTGTAACCATTCTTTATCACTTATGGGCCTGCCTACAATTTTTCTACCCCTTCTAGAGGGGTGTACCCTGCAATTTCACAAAAAGACTTCAACTGCCTGCAGCTCCCGCGTGAACACTGTTCACGCGAGGAACTCACATGATCTTGGCCGTCCATTCTCTTCATCGCTTGATCTGTGGCTCGATTTGAATCAAACCTTCGCGTGATTTAGCGCGTGTGGTCACCTTTTCACCGAAATCCCATCCAACGGCCACTTTTTGATTTGGCAGCTGCATGCGCTCTCTCCTCTCATCCTTGTCGCCCATGCCCTTAATGCCTAACTTCACCACGCGGTGCTTGGATCCACTGCTCTTCCTACTTAAGCAGCTCCACAACTGCGTGCGCGAGCGATCGCTCCCTCCTACACCTCTTAGCGATCATTCATCCTCTCCAACTACTCTCCCCACCTCTCCCCATTTTCACGGCCACCAGCTGTGAAATCCACATTCTCTCCAACACTCCTCACCGCTAAGGACTTCATAGCACCTAAGGGCGACCCTGAACTCCACTAGAGGGTTTTCTCTCCGCTGGAGCGCTTCCTCCCTCCATTCTTCCTCTCCATCCACCAGGTGGATATCCAAAGGTCCCATTCTTCCATTTAGACTAGGTTTTAATGCTTTTTAGCTGTATCATAGTTGTAGTGACTGTTAGTGTAGTGTAGATCAGTTAGGAGTAGATCAGTTAGGGAATCCACTAGTTTGTAATTTAGCCTAGGAGTAGGTTAGTGTAGAAATCACATCCACCTCCTCTGATCAATTTAGATCAGAGGAGATGAATTCATCTCACTCACCAATGATCTCCCCTTTTACATCCCCATTTCATGTTCTCTATTTTTCCTCGCAATTAAATTCATAAATAACCCCTTCAATAGACCTAATTTCAGATATGAAGGCTTTGAACCTCAGATCTGAAATTAGCGTCATAAACCACCTAGGGGTCTCCCATTCATGTCATTTTGTTCACAAAGACCCATGATCTTGATTTAAAATGGAATTGATTTGCATGATCTAATTTTGATTTGGTTTTCAATGCAAAATCGTGAGATTTTGATCAACTTGGGTTTTAAAGAGTGTTTGATCAAGCAAATCGATAAGCTTTTGAATAGATCTTTCCATGGTAGTGAATCTGAGATGATTTTAATGATAGTTTTTTCCTCAAATGAGCCATGGCTGTATTTGATTTTAAGTGGAGATTTTTGATGGTTTACAATGTGTGGGAGAGCTAAGGAGAATCAACGTTGTTGATTTTAGGCTCTACCTAGTAACTGTGAGTTGCTTTTAAGTGCAATTCTGATTTTTAACCTAAGGAATTCTCAATATTCCTTAAGGTTTCAGAGGTCTGGGATTCAAGTTTTTAGATTAAATTGACTGATTTAATCTCTTTCTTCATGCTATCTATAGCATAAGGAAGGTACTAGATCAATAGCTTTCTTTGGTTTGGAATGAAAAACATTGTTTGAGAATTTTTGATGTGGATCCTTTCACCTGATTTGATTGCAAAATGATTTCCAAGTATTGTCAGATTTTGTTTTAAGGATGATTTCTGTTATGAGTTTTGAATCCCAAATCCATCATATTAAAGTGTTGCATTAGCAGCTACACTCCAAGGGTTTCCCAACCCTGAACTCCATGCAAATTGCTCCCTGATTTGTACATTTTACAACTCTGATCAGACTTTCTCAAGTATGATCTGGGATTTGTATGTACAGAATTAGGGACTGATTTGTTAGATTGGAAATCTAGACTCTACAACAGCTTTTGGATGTTTTCTAAAGATGTCTGGAGCTGTTGCACCAGTTCAACCAGCTGTTGTTCAGTGGCTACTGCTGCTGTTAGCAGCATTGCTGCTATTGTGCTTGATTTTGGCTGCTGACTGCTTCTCCTGCAGCTGCTATTACATCTTAAGACAGTAGGATGGTGGGTTAGGATTAGATTACTTAAAATAGCTGACTTGTTGTAAATGTTGTAATTTAGGTGTACAAGCTTTCCTATACTGATTTTGATTTTAAAAATTGCATTTGAATGCTTGTATCTTGTGTCAAATCATTCATTGTTGGCTAGTTTTTGTACTTAACTATCCAACTATGGAAATTTTTGGAATGGAGTTAAAGAGCTTGATTATGTGATTGCACATCTTTCAGTTGGTGTTTAGAACCTACTTAAGGCAGTCTACTTCCTATCTAACCATTAGAACTAGATTTAGGGTTTTAGGTTCTTTTGAAAATACTTAAAAGACCCTAAAATGAGCTAACTTTGTAATTAAATAAAAATACTTTAAAAAATCCAAAAAAATAAAATAAACCTGTATTAGTGAAGATTAGGTAAATTTTTACACATATGCCAAGTTTTAAGGCATTCTAAACCCTCAGCTTGGTAGAACATACCAGCCGATAATTCAGTCTACCTTAAAACTCAATAAAACCCCTTTAATACAAAAACACCAAAAACATTCTCTCTATCTCATCTCTTTCTTTCTCTCTCACCTCTTACCTCTATAAAACTCACAAAATCCATAAAAAGAAGAAAAACCCTCAAAATACCTAAAAACACCTTATATACTATGTACATACATGTAAATATAAGTTATATACTAAGCTTTCTATGTACATAATGCATAATATGTACATAATGTATATATAAAACTTATGTGTATATTATATAAAGTAACTTAAATATTTAAGATAACTCAAACCGTATATAACTTATTCATATAATTATCTATTATTTATATTAACTTATATGTACTATCTCTAAGTACATTAATAAAACCCTGTAAATAAACATATTTACTACTAATACTGTACATATGTATTTATGTATATATAATGTACGTAATAAACCCTGTACCATAATTTAATTATACATATAGAATAAATAATTAATTTATTAAGTTACTAGCTAAGTTATTAGATTAAATTAAAATAAATTAGTAATTTAAGTTAAAACTAAACTAATTTATACTATATATTTGTATTAATGTATTTTAAGCAAATAAGCTAATTTCACTATATTTATAATGTATTATATTAGTTATATCTAATTTATATATAAAAAAGTCCAAAATAAGCTATTTAAATGGAAATTAAATCTAAATAAATGTTGTAATATTCAATAAAAATCTTTATTAAATACTTTAATAAATGTATTAATACTGAATAGGGTCAATTAGACCATCAATTAAATAATTTATACGTAATTAAGAAATAAAACCTAATAAACAGTATGAATAAACCGTAAACTTTACCTAATTTATTTATATAATAAACGTAATTAATTTTGTAAATTAATTGTCCAATTATGTAGTACTATGTAAATACTTTAATATCACATAATTTATTTTTAATTTATAATAAATTATGGCCCTCAAATCAAGGGCCAAAACTATGAAATCAGAACTGCTGCACTGTGATTTCAGCGCTGGGTAGCGGCACACATAGTGCCACATCATAGGTGCACAAGCAGTCTGAGGCACTTATATTATTTTTGTCCTCTCTACCGCTCAGTCGTCACGGGCGTTGGGCACCCGAAAATGAATCCCCTTATCCCTTTGAGCATGATATGGGATATGGCTTTGTGATGTGATGTGGTACTGGTGTGCGGTGTGTGGCTGGGAGCCATGCACTGTGCGAGGGCTTGAATGAGCCCATTATGGAGCATAAAATGCGATTAAGAGGTCTAATGAATGAATTAGAGCGGTTCTTAGTAGAGGTCTGGTCCCACTCGAGAGGGTGCTGTGTATCCCTCGAAAAGGCCGCCTGCCAACTAATAAACCTAATTTTTAAACTAAGTAAGGCCTAATAAGGGGGGATTAAGAAGAGAGAACAAATGGTTAAGTGTTAAAATTAAAAAGTGAGAGAGCCATAAGTAGAAAAGAAATAGAAGAACAAAAGAGGAAGAAGAAACGGCTAAGTTAACATATGAGGGAAAGAAGAGTAGTAGCAGAGAAAGAAGTGTAATGTGTACATACAAGTATATATAACAAATATAGAGTATACTGTAAATAAATAATATGTATAATACGTATATGTAGTATGGGTAATGTTTGAGCTATATATGTACATAAATAACCATATAGCTTTACTGACAGAATAAACCGTCACTATAGATAGAATAAGTGTCACTGCAGATCCTAGTTTCTACCTTAAATTCTATACATAGTTTTTCTAGGGTATAGCATCATTTATATCTATCACTGTAGATATTATATATGTTACTGTAATGTCAGTATGTTAAGTTAGGGCAGTCTAGTATATGTTTTTACTTATTATTGTATATTTATGTAAGAATTAGTATTATAAGTTAAAAATAGATAGTATACAGTATATATGTAGAGTGTTTGATTCTTGTTTGTAATTAGGTATTTGCAAGCATTTTAGTTTATTCCTTTATACATAATTGAGCTATTATTTGATTAATTCATTCATTTATGATTATATATAAAATTGATCTTTTTGGGATTAAAGAATAATTTTGGACTTAGAGAGTGATGTATATCAATAACTGCCTCCCAGAGAACGACCTAGAATAAACCAGTAAAAATTATGTAAATAAATAAAATTGACGCGATAATGATTTGTATTTGTGACATATACAACAACAGCGACTTTTCTACGAACCACAATCGCGCTTCACACCATTATTTTTGGCGCCGTTGCCAGGGATAGGAACCCGACAACAGCGTTTTATTGTGAAGTGATTGATTAACATGTCGTAGAAAGTCGATTATTTTTGGCACCATTGCCGCGGAGGCAACTCTCTATATGCCAAAATCATTCTTTAATTCTTCATTTGTAAATAATTTTTGCTTTTGTATATAAATTCATTCATTCATATTCATTATTTGTACATAATCATTCTTTTATTGATTAATTCTTTTTTTATATACATTCTTTAATTCTTTTACTAATCAATTGTTGTTTTTGTAGCACTTGAGTAGGAGTAGCGTCATCTTCCAGATGGAGGTTGTCTTCCTGGCGGGTTCACTGCGATCCTGACCTGACATCCCGATGGAGTTTTCCCTTGGAGTAGCTACATTAGCATTAGTAGTAGTAATAGTAGTAGTTTAGTATAGCTTAGTTTATATTTAGGTATATTACCTAGGACCATTTATTAGGCATAAGTTGTGAGAGCCTATTCTAACACATTTTGTAATATTTGTGGACTCTCTCTTTTATCTCTCTACTCATCTCTCATCGACGTGATTTTTTCGTTTACAATTTTTTCATATCGATTTCTTTTTCTTTTGTTTTTGTTTGTTGCATTATTCAAAAATCCAAAAAAATTAAAAAATCAAATATTTAAAAAAATCTCATCCTTATCTAGCAACAGCATATCATTAGGCATCCATTCTTAGGTTGCATTCTTACCTACTAGATTTTAACTCCAAGTCATTTGCATATTGAAGAATTGTTGGAGTTAAGTATGCATTTCTTATCCTTCCTCAACTCCTGCCATCCTTGCATTTGACTTAAAATTAAAAAGACCATCTCTTGTTTTGAAAGGATTAAAAAAGTGAGACAAGCAGCATAGAAAATACCTTCTAAATACTTGAATCAAAATAAAAAAGGAGACATAAAAACTTGATTGAAAACCTGTCTGAGGTTTCTCATCACCATTGTGTTGATTGCTACCATGCACATAGCACGATCACTTAAGATACACATACACAGGTTTCTACCTTATCTCTTTTAGCACCCACAGGATCTAGATTCGCATGCCAGTCTTACCTAGACTCCCGGTAGATTATAGAGGTCTGCACTTCGCTAGGTTTATCTAGGATGCGTACAATTGTTTGAAACATGTTGAAGCTACGAGTTGCTACGCTAACGTGTTTGGTTTTGAAAACCTGTCGTCGTAGTATGAAAGTGAAGAACTCGTGTTCAATAAATAAAATTTATACCGAAATAGAAATCCCAGGTCGAACACAGGGAGGCAGACGTTTGATTTTAAAAAAATATTTATTTGTTTTATTTATCATGAAGTAGAATAATTGATTAGAAACTATCTATCTATTTACAATAAATAGAAAAGAGAAAGAGAGAATGAGAGAGAGAGAGAATATTACAAACAAAAAAACCAAAAAGAGATGTAGAATGAACATGGAATTCATTATCAGAAGGATTGTTCGTTACACTAAACATTACGACTAGAAAAAGGGAAAATGATTATACTAGAAAGCAGTAAATCTCCTCTAGAAAGCAATAAATCTATTCTAGAAAGCAGTAAAAAGAATGGGGAGAGAGATATCCTCCTCGATGGTCGCTTGGAGGATGAGCCAGACGGGACGATGCTTGGACGACAGGGAACGGAGCAGGACGAAGAAGGACGAAGCGAAAAGAACGGGAACGAGGCAGCACATCGTCGTCGTCACGAGATCCACTTCCGAAAGGGGGACGAAAATTTGCCTTTATCTCGCGAGAAGCATCCCGGGTGTGGGACAAGCTTCTCTTGAGCTTTGGAGAAGGAGAGAAGAGAAGGAAGGGATCAGAATTTCATGTGGAGGGGGCCTCCTTTTATAGTTGCAAGGAATGAGGGCAAATTGGTCATTTAAATCTCAAAACATTAAATAAGGGGTCATTAGTGACGGATAAAACCATTGCTAAAGCCCCATCGTGGGCGACGTGGGGCGGAGCGCGCGTGCCTGCTTGCCTGCTCGCGCATCAAACACGCGTTCATGATTTGCAAATCTTGGCCATCCGATTGTGAGATCGGACGGCTTAACTCACCTCTTCGCCTGCTCCTCAGTGCGCACTCGCGCATGTGATGGCGCGTCATGTGCGAGCGTGCGATATGGCGTGAACGCTATTACACGCGTGCGACTTCTCGATCGCGATTGAGCGGTCAATCGCGCCCGCTCGCCTGCTAGCCGCAATTTGAACACGTGCCTCGCCTTCTCGTGAGCGCGTTCGACCAACATGCCATCAGCGCGTTGGTGTCGCGCTTACGATTTAGGCGTGCACATCCACAGCCGTTGGATGCGCATCCAACGGCAGAGAAGCGATGAAGAAGAGAGGGTGCAGTGAGTGCAGCGGCCGATTGGCCGGCTGAGATGGCACCACGTGGCGCAATCTTGGCCATCCATCTTTTGGATGATGTAGATGGTGCCACGGTTGTCAGATTGAGTCGATTTTCGCACCGTTAGGCTGCGATCGTTGATCCGAATCCATCCATGCAGTTGGATTTGTCGTTTGAAGTGCGGATTCACACCATCTTGGCCCTTGATCTTCTAGGGTTCCCCGACCTCTATCTGATGCTACAGATGTCTGATTAGGGAAATTTTGGAGTTGTTGAACTCCAATCGTCGACCTGATCACATCTATACGGTTGGATCTTCGATCCGATGCCTTGATAAAAAGTTTTCCCTGTCCCTGAACATAAAAGGAGATAATTAACCTCCATTTTATTCAAACTAATCTAAATGCAAGATGTTGCATGTTATGCAATATTTATAGTATGTAATGCAATCCTATACTTAAGAACATGCATAAATAGACATCTTATGCAATGTAAACATGTTTACATCACACCCCCATGCCTATCTTCTGCTAGTCCCTAGCAAAAACTATATGCTATTTATAAAGGCATCAGGTTGGATTATTTGGGCATGAGTTATTTTCAATCATTAAGAAAATATTTACTTAGGATCTGAACTTTCAAAGACACAATAGTTCCCGGGTATCTGCCAAAATGCAGACCGCCTCAAGCCCTCACCTTATTCAAAGAAAATTTTCTTTTTCTCTTTTTCTTCTTTTCTAATTTTTTTGGATTTTCTAGTTTTAGGGTTTAAGAGTGGCTTTCTACAGCCATTCAACTCACCCAAGATTTGATGGGAACCTTAAGTTCTAAGCATCTTATTATGAATGTGATAGATTTGTTGATCGGCAGTAAAAACGAACTTTGGATTTCTACGCCTCTAGGTGACCTTAAAAAGAGAATTATGCCTAAAGGTGTATCTTTTACAACCGGTAGCTTTCTCCTTACTTTTATTTTTATGGAGTCAACATAAGGGTGAATCCAGTGTATATCTCCCCGATTTATTCTACTTCTCCGCTTCTTCCTAAGTGTTTTGGGATTTTTCAGTGTATTTATTGAGCTGGGTTCTGGACAACCGGTTGATGAGCTGTTACCACCGACAACTTGACAGCCATACTCGTGCGGGGAAGTGTGGTTTATTTCTTTTTTTCTTTCTGACTTTCTTCTCTTTTTTTAAGTAGGTGGCTTCCCTGGTCTAAGATTTACCTAAAGGTAGCAAAAAGAGAAAGGTCCTGTGACTGGACTCTGAATAACCTACCTATGGGCTGTTACCCATGATAACTTGCCAGCCATATCACCCTAGAAGGTTTATTAGCTACCCAATTTCCTTTAGAATCGTCGAACAATGAGTCAGTGACAAGATAGTGTGTAGACGCTTAAAACTCAAAATTCCCTCAAATCAGAGGGCAGGTTGATAAGTCGTGTACTTATCACCCAAACTTATTTACTCCAATTAAAATAGAATTCAGGTTGGCGAGGACTCAAAAAACAAATCCACATTTTAGTGGATACATGGGCTGATTATGTCCAAAGACCTAAAGGGTCTTTGTGTTCATATCATAATGTAGTATTTCCTAAGATTAAAAATTTTCTTAAACCCAAGTTCTCTTTTTTTTAATAAAAGAAAATAAAACAAATCTACGGAGCTGATGAATAAATTCAGAGATGAATATCCACCCCCCCATGCCTATCCAATGCAATGTCCTCATTGCATTAAAAAGACATAAAACAGAGTGGAATAGCGTAGAAAGCACCTGAATTGAGTGAATGTCGGGTCCGCTCCGAGATAAAAACTAAAAATAACTGTATACGTGATGAATTTAGTGCCTTCAGCTAGGCACACTATACAAAAAAGAGAAATAAAGAATTCATAGGTGTAGGTCAGAATTAGATTAAAAATATGAAACCTCAGACCTACCAGCAGATGTCCACAGATGTGGACCAGATTGTGGTGCAGACCCATACCCCATAATCGAGAATATCTCAGGTTCTGGATAAAAATTACCCAAAACCTAAAATCAGTATGCACGCGGGGTTGGGCCTGCGATTTATGAGGATACAACCCAAGACCAAAGAGTCGGGTTACAGAGAATTCGAAAGGATAATCAATGAATGTGAGCTTGGGTTGAACATCCTCAGAACAAATGTCATAAGGGTCTTGGTTTGATGGTTTCAGCTTAATTGGAACTCTTCGACTCAGTCTTCTATTTCCTCAAGAATTTGCTTCCCAAATCAAAATTTCCCGGCTCCTATCCTCCTCATTCAGAATGTCAAATTCTGGGACCTCCTTCATATTAATCACCCCATATGAAATTTCCAAGTCCAAAAGATGTGGCTGAATCAGAATTGACTTAGGTCTAGTTATCTCAAAAATAGAATCATCGATAAGCTCAATGGGGTGTAACTGACAATTAGGGCATTGGATTGAATCCTCCAGAAAATGCGATTTTGGATCTATAATGTGAGCCCCAATAAGATCAGTTTCCTCAGTTATTGGGCTATCAAATGATTTATCAGATTCCTCAAGCCCAATCGTCTCACAGAAATCATGTTCTGTAAACTCGCGTGAGACTTCACAAATTGAATCTTCACCATCAGAATCAAAGAAATCAAGATCCGTATTAATGTATGTCCCAAAATCATCTGTCACTTTCTGATCCATGGAGACATACGTTTCCTCATTCCTCGGCTCAAGGATTTCAAGTGAAGAAATCAGATCATCCTTAATTGGTTGCTCTAATTCAATCTAGTCAACCTCGTAACACGTGTCCCCCCTGACAGGTGTCTGACCGGGTTCTGACCTTGACTCTCCTGAAGGGGGTTCATCCTAGGAATCATCCCATGATTGAACTAAAGCAACCACAAATCTCATCCTCAATTTCGCTAACTTCTCAAGTAGAAACTCACCCGGGTTCTTATCCTTAACATCTTGGAGCCAATCCAACAAATACTTGTTCAAATCATCAATCATTTCAATCAGGGGCTCCAATCTTTCAATGGAAGGTATTGGTTGAAATTCTAAAGATTGTATGATATTCCTCAAGTTAGCCAGAACCCTATCTTGAACCTGATTACCCTGAGCCAAATGAGTTGGTTCAGGGTTGGGCGGGTTTGGGATCAGTGCAAAGGAGTTAACGAATTGAGATTCGTTATACCCTTCCTGATAATAGGTCATTTCAGATTGTTCAAAAGGTGGTGATGACCTAAACGCAATGTAATCAGAGGATGGGTAAGAATCAATGTATCCTTCTTGATTGTAGATCGTATTAGGTTGTTCATGAAAGGGTGGCGATCTATAATCGATGTGGCTCTGAGAAGGATAGAAATCATAATCATAGTGCTTAGGGTTAGACCCTAAACACGGAGGTTTGGAATTGTATCCCCAATTCGAGTTATCCCAACTAACTAATGGTTGATTACAGTATGAGTCGGGATAATCGTCATGTTGAGGATAATTCAAAACAGAAGGGAAAGAGTGGGAATGCGTATAATATGTGGAAGGATTCATGATAAACGGGAGGAAGAAAGGTGCCCTGCAATACAAGCAATCAAACCTGTCCTTAGGTGGGCTAGCCTAAAGACCTACAGACTCCCACAACCCGTCTTGAGATAAGGAACGATTTGATCTACTTCTGTCTGTTCAATCCAACCAGTTAGAAGGAGGGACTGAGGAGAAGGTTCTTCCTTTAGCTTGTGCCTCTGGTTCCTAGTGTAGCCCCCAGCTGTGATCGTTTGATTCTACTCCCCTAGCTAGACATCAGATTGAATAATAGAAACAGACTAATAAAAAATAATCTCATTCTGGGCTCTGAAGAGCGAGTCAAATCCTTAAGGCCAACGTCTACTCTGTTTTATTTAGGGTTAGGTTTGAATGTACTTTGGAATGTGATGGGCCCTTTATCTGGATTGTGCCCTTAATGATTGATTGATGTGTGTGTGCATACACAATCAGTGGTTTTCAAGCAAGATTACTTTTGATGCGGTGAATTTTAGGGTTCAAATCTTGCTTAGTAGCTTTTAAGATTCAACTTTAGGTATTTTCAAATAAGTTTTGTTGTCACACCAGGTTTTCAAGCACAGGTGAAGATGTTTTCCTTTAAAACTTAAAAGAATGTGAAGTGCTTGGTAAATCCCTAAGAGTTGAACCTATGTGGCAGCTATTTGATGAGTTAATTTTAATTGAAGTGGTGCGATCCGATCAACTCAAACAATTGGCCTGTTGCACCACTTAATTAGGCATACAAATTATTACCTAATCTGATTTCTACTCAATTATGCGTTTGGATGTGTGTATCGGCTCCAAAGATCAGTTTACCGGTTGAGTTTGAAAATCAGATGAGATTGCGTACCTTTGTGAGAGATTTTTTTATTTTATTTTTCTTTTTAATTGTGGAGGTTGAGACGGGTGTGGGTGTCAAACAAACAAGCAAAACTAACCTTAGAGTTCATATGAACACCTAGGCTGATTGATGTTTGTGTTATTATGTTGTGAAATGAAAACTAATGGGTGGGAGGTGAGGGATAACTTACAGAACCTTCAACAACACTTTACTCCAATCTACCGCTTTTGCTCATCTCAAAAGAGTACCTACAATCACAATAAGAAAGGAAAGAAGTGAGGTAAATGATTTGTAAGTTGGAAAATGCGAAAAAAATCAAATAGCGTCGCCTCCCCGGCAACGACGCCAAAATGTTGAAGCTACGAGTTGCTATGCTAACGTGTTTGGTTTTGAAAACCTGTCGTCGTAGTATGAAAGTGAAGAACTCGTGTTCAACAAATAAAATTTATACCGAAATAGAAATCCTGGGTCGAACTCAGGGAGGCAGACGTTTGATTTAAAAAAAATACGCGTTTGTTTTATTTGTCACGAAGTAGAATAATTGATTAGAAACTATCTATTTACAATAAATAGAAGAAAGAGGGAATGAGAGAGAGAGAATATTACAAACAAAAAAACCAAAAAGAGATGTAGAATGAACATGGAATTCATTATCAGAAGGATTGTTCGTTACACTAAACATTACGACTAGAAAGCAGGAAAATGATTACACTAGAAAGCAGTAAATCTACTCTAGAAAGTAGTAAATCTATTCTAGAAAGCAGTAAAAAGAATGGGGAGAGAGATATCCTCCTCGACGATTGCTTGGAGGACGAGCCGGACGGGACGACGCCTGAACGACGGGGAACGGAGCAGGACGAAGAAGGACGAAGCGAGAAGAAATGGGGTAGCACGTCGTCGTCGTCGCGGGATCCGCTTCCGAAAGGGGGACGAAAATTTGACTTTATCTTGCTAGAAGCAACCTCGGTGTGGGACAAGCTTCTCTTGAGCTTTGGAGAGGGAGAGAAGAGAATGGATCAGAATTTCGTGTGGAGGGGGCCTCCTTTTATAGTTGCAAGGAATGAGGGCAAATTGGTCTTTTAAATCTCAAAACATTAAATAAGGGGTCTTTAGTGACGGATAAAATCATCGCTAAAGCCCCATCATGGGCGACGTGAGGTGGAGCGTGGACGCCTGCTCGCCTGCTTACACGTGAAACATGCATTCATGATCTGCAAATCTTGGCCGTCCGATCTCACCTCTCCGCCCGCTCCTCAGCGTGCGCTCGCGTGTGTGATGGCACGTCACGCGCAGGTGTGCGATACGGTGTGAGCGCTATTGCATGCGCACGACCGCTCAATCTCGATCGAGCGGTCAATCGCACCTGCTCGCCTACTAGCCGCGATTCGAACGCGCACCTCGCCTTTTCGCGAGCACATTTGACCAATGCACTACCAGTGCGTTTGTGTCGTGCTTACGATCTAGGCGCACGCATCCACTGCCGTTGGATGCGCATCCAACGCCGGAGAAGCGATGAAGAATAGAGGGTGCGGCGAGTGCAGCGGCCAGTTGGGTGCCTGAGATGGTGCCACGTGGTGCAATCTTGGCCATCCATCTTCTGGATGATGTAGATGGTGCCACGGTTGTCAGATTGAGTTGATTTTCACGCCGTTAGGCTGCGATCATCGATCCGAATCCATCCGTGTGGTCAGATTTGTCTTTTGAAGTGCGGATTCATACCATCTTAGCCCTTGATCTTCTAGGGTTCCTCGATCTCTATATGATGCTACAGATGTCTGATTAGGGTGATCTTGGAGTTGTTGAACTCCAATCGTCGCCCTGATCACATCTGTACGGTTGGATCTTCAATCCGATGTCCCGATAAAAAGTTTTCCCTGTCCCTGAACATAAAAGGAGACAATTAACCTCCATTTTATTCAAACTAATCTAAATGCAAGATGATGCATGTTATGCAATATTTATAGTATGTAATGCAATCCTATGCTTAAGAACATGCATAAATAGACATCTTATGCAATGTAAACATGTTTACATCAAAACATTTGTTTGCATACTATTATTTTCCGTAGCAGCCTCTAAGAAAATTCGATTTCTTCTCACTTGCTTGATAGATTGGTCTTGTTGTGATTGAGATTGATTGGGATTTCTGATTTTTGTGAGAGTGAGATATGGCTATTTTTAAAACTCATTTTCAAAAATCGACTCAATGGAAGGTAGGAGATCCCAAAACCCTGATCTAGTACTCCCCTTAGGTGCTGATGCCCAAGCCACCACTTCCACATCTATGCCTTCCACATCCAATCCTATACCTCCTAAACCTCAAACTCCCATCCACTACTCCACACATCATGAGGATGATCATGATTCTACACAATTCAAGGATTTCGAAGAACTTCTTCCACATCTTATTGCACATCCTCCACCACCACCACCAACACATAGGTTCCAACCTCCACCATATCCTAATTTCCCTAATCCACCACCTGAGAGAGAATTTATGCTCATCTTCAACACCTGTTTGAATCACAACTTCAGATGAACACCCTTACCCAACAGGTGCAACAGCTTACACAAGCTGTGAATCTTCTAGCAAACCCCCAACCACAACCTCAACCTAGAAACCCTCAGGCACCACCTCAACCTCGTAGATGTCAACTACAGGATTAGTATAATCCCGTAGTTGCCCAACCTATGCCTATGGTACATTATCCCAATGGGGGTCGTGCTGCTGAACTAAAGCCAAACATCATAGTACTTATTCCTCACTTCCATGGACTTGCTTCTGAGGACCCTTTTCAGCATTTAGAGGAACTGAAAAATCTTGCTCAAACTTTGGGTCCGCAAGGCCATGATTAGCACACACTTTTGATGAAAATGTTCTTGTTTTCATTAAAAGATAAAGCCTTCTTTTGGTTCAGAACCCTTGCACGGACTACACCTATAGACACGTGGGCTTCTTTGGAACATGAGTTCCTAAAGAAATATTTCCCTGTAAGCCGCACTAATGCTCTAAGGCGTGCTATCACTACATTCACCTAGAACTCAGGAGAACAAATGCACGAGGCTTGGGAGAGATTCCACGAGCTTCTGAGAAAATGTCCCCACTATGGTGTCCCATGCTGGCAACAGGTCCAGATCTCCTATCATGGGCTCCATGATGACACACGTAATTTTGTAGATGCCGCTTGTGGAGGCAATTTCCTGTGTCGGGATGAGGACTCAGCCTTTGAGCTCTTCAAAGGCATGGCCGAAAACTCTATTAACAATGCTTCGATGAGCGTGTTTAATAGAAAGTCCTCACATTCCCATTCACATTTGGGGGTATACGAAGCCCAATCCAGCAGCAGAGACATAGAGATAGTGGCCAGTCAACTGGATAAGGTGGGCTTAATCGAGAAGAAAGTAGATGAAGTATGGAAATTTCTCTCTAAACCTTCATCATCTTCTTCTCAGTCACCTACACAACACACTTCTTCTCAGTTTCCCACAGGGAGGGAAACTGTGAATAACCTTTCTGTGACACAACCAGCACTATCGGACTATTCATTTCCTTATCCTACACCAGTTGGAGGAACCTTTATCCCTCCTTACACTGACTTCCCTTCACCTTCTGGAGCTTCGGAGGAGCTCCACACCATTCACAATGACCCTTTTGCACAAACCTACAACCCTGGATGGCATAATCATCCAAATTTCTCGTGGTCGGGAAATTCACAAAGACCTCCATATCAACAACCTTATGTACCACCATAGCACAACCTGATCCAAGCACCACCTCCACAACCACACAGGTATCCATCTGTGCCTACCAGCAACTCCAACCCGGTCCCGCCTAATACTCTCAACATGGGCCTACACGAGATGACCAGTTGGGGTCTATCATGAAAGCTCTTGCTAATATGCAACAACAGAACATTGCTATGCAGTAGAGACAGGATGAAGCATTAGCTGAGATGAGAGCCTAGCTATCGCACTTGATGGAATCTCGTCAACCACATTCATTCCCATCTCAAGCACAACCTAATTCGAGGAACATACCTGCCTAGAGGTATGTTCAACCTAGACCTTCAGTGCAAGGTCAAGCACACGCCATCTCACAACCCTTGCATGAAACTGAATTCTACACTGACCCAAATTCTTCCTATCAACAACCTCAACCACCTCTGATACCAAAATCTGAGCTACCATCTACATCTAGGGCTGAACTTAATGCCATAGTCACTAGGAGTGGTAGAAGCACTGTAGATCCACCAATTCCTACTTCTACATCTTTTCTTGGACCATCTACTTCCACTCCTCCATCTGATCCACTTCTTCCTGCTTCTTCTCTACCTAGGAGTGACCCTCTTATCACCACTTCTATACCATTTCTAGAGGCTTTAAAGAAGAAGGGAAAAGGAAAAAAGAAGACCTGTGTGGCACTTGAGGAAGATTTGCTTAAGCTCTTTGAGCAAGTCCACATAAACATCCCCTTGTTGGATGCAATTCGCCACATACCTCTTTACGCTAAGTTTTTAAAAGACCTATGTACACCTAAGCATAAAGAAAGGATTCAAAAAGGGAGTAGTTCAATCATCCTCTCGAAACAAGCTAGTTCCATCATATCTAGTACCCTCCCTACTAAGATGAAAGACCCAGGCACCCCTCTCCTATCCTGCATGATAGGTAACACCACATTCAATAGAGCATTACTTGATTTAGGTGCTTCCATCAATCTTATCCCAACATCCCTTTTGACACATTTTGTGGTTGGCAATCTAAGCCAACCGAGGTGTCCTTGCAATTAGCTGACAGATCAGTTAAGATACCTCAGGGAGTGTTGGAAGATGTTATAGTGCGGGTCAAGGACTTTTATTTCCCTATAGACTTTATAGTCCTTGCCATGGAAGTACCAAAGGATATTCAGAACACACCTATCATTCTAGGAAGGCCTTTCTTGGCTACTGCCAAGGCAAACATTAATTGTGAGGAGGGCCTAATAGAGTTGAAATTTGGAGATCAGAGGATAAAAATTGATATTTTTTAGGCCCAAAGAGGACCATCATGTAGTTTAATTGAGGAAATCTGTTCCTTGGATTCTTTGGATAGGTTGATTGAGGATACTTTGATTGATTCACTAAATTTAGAACCTCAACACTCTTTAGACTCTAACTTGACTCTCACTGAGACACTAGCTGTAGAAATTGAGGACTTACCTCCTATTCCCTTAGTGTCTCTATGATCTTCTGAGTTCTCCACACTTGCTCCTTCACCTGATCCTGTACCTATTGAGCTTAAACCTCTTCCTGATTCTTTGAAGTATGTCTTCTTAGGACCTGATCAGACTTTTCTTGTGATTGTCAACTCTTTCTTATCATCTAATCAAGAAACACGACTCTTATCTATCCTGAGAGCACATAGACAGGCTATAGGATGGAACCTCTCTGACTTGACTAGCATTAGTCCTTCTTACTGCACACATAGGATTTTCACTGAAGAATGATCTAGACCTACTAGGCAACCACAACATAGATTGAATCCTACACTTCAGGAGGTGGTTAAAAATGAGATGATTAAGTGGTTAGACAATGGAATCATTTTCCCCATTTCTGATAGTCAGTGGGTAAGTCTTGTTCAGGTTGTGCCTAAGAAGGTCGGACTTACCGTCATAACCACTGAATATGGAGAAGTCATCCCTACACAGATTGCTAGTTCATAGCGAGTATGTATTGAATACCACAAACTCAACCAAGCCACGAAGAAAGATCATTTCCCATTGCCTTTCATTGATCAGATACTAGAAAGACTGGCTGGGAATAGATTTTTCTGCTTTTTGGATGGCTATTCAGGTTATAATCAGGTGGCAATTCACCCCGATGACCAAGAAAAAATGACCTTCACCTGCCCCTATGGAACCTTTGCATTCCGTAAGATGCCATTTGGATTGTGCAACGCACCTGCTACATTTCAGCGGTGTATGTTTACAATCTTCTCTGATTTAGTAGGTGATTGTTTAGAAGTCTTTATGGATGACTTCTCAGTCTTCGAGAGCACATTTGATGCATGCTTAGACCACCTGACTAAGGTCCTGCAAAGATGCATTAATGTGAATTTGGTACTTACCTGGGAGAAATCACATTTCATGGTACTAGAAGAACTAGTTTTAGGTCACCTTATTTCTGAGAGAGGAATAGAGGTTGACCGTGCAAAGGTAAAATTGATGTCTAAACTACCATTACCTTTGTCGGTTAAACAGATTAGATCTTTTTTCGGGCATGTTGGTTTTTATCACCGCTTTATAGCGGACTTCTCAAAAATAGCCCGACCTCTCACCAATCTCCTCTCTAAGGACGTAGGCTTCTAAATCTCTGACGATTGTGTTCGTGCCTATACAACACTTCGTGATCTGATTACAAAGGCAGCAATACTACAATCTCTGAATTGATCTCACCCTTTTGAGATCATGTGCGATGCTTCTAATTATGCAGTAGGGGCTATACTTGATCAAAAACTTGACGGGAAACCTACAGTCATTAATTATGCTAGCAAGACCTTAGATGAAGCTCAGAGGAATTACACTGTCACAGAAAATGAATTGCTAGCTATAATATTTGCACTGGAAAAATTCAGACCCTATCTTTTAGGTTCCCACATTATAGTCTACACTGACCACACAACAGTTCGACATCTTCTCGCCAAGAAGGATGTGAAATCTCGTCTGATTAGATGGATCTTGCTATTGTAGGAATTTGATTTAGAGATTCGTGACAAGGCCAGGAAGCAGAATGTGGTAGCTGACCACTTATCTTGCCTTCCTTCAGAAGCGATAACTCCTTCACTTCCTATTTCTGACCACTTCCCTGATGAGCAATTGCTGGTCATCCATTTTGATCTTCCCTGGTATGCTAACATTGTCAACTACCTAGCTTCTAGAATCATTCCCTCTAATTAGGTCCGACATCAAAAAGACAAACTTAGATCCAAGGCCAAGCACTATTACAGGGAAGAACCTTGGCTTTTCAAGCACTGCAAAGACCAGATTCTTAGGAAGTGTGTCCCTGATAAGGAGATTGATAGTATTCTGTCATGCTGCCATGACCAGGCTTGTGGCGATCATTTCTCTAGCAAAAGGACTACTGCAAAAATTTGGTAGAGTGATTTTTATTGGCCCATAATTTTCAAAGATGCACATGAATATAGTAGGGCATGTCCACGCTGTCAGTCTCTCAGCAGTATTGACCACCGAGACATGATGCCCTTGAATCCAATCATAGTGTGTGAAATCTTTGATATATGGAACATTGACTTCATGGGACCTTTTCCAAATTCTCATGGCTTCGAGTATATCTTACTAGCAGTTGGTATGTTTCTAAATGGATTGGAGCCATCCCCTCGAGGACTAATGATCATATAGTTGTGATGAGAGCCTCATCATGAGCCATAACTATCTCATTTTGACCCAATAAAGAAGATAAAAGCTCCTACATAACCTAGAAGAAGGCCTAAATGAAGGAATAAGTGCTCTAAGAAGAAAACATGAATTAAAGGTTAAAACTACAATTTTACCATTATAGTACATAAACGGGATTTCTCAGAGGCAAAACATAGGTCAAATGGTCTAAATGAGATAAAAAGTGGGTTGAGTCAATCAGAAATGGGTTTATGTGCAATCTAGGAATTAAATGACATTTAGTAACCCTAAAACAGATCCGCTTAAATTAACAAGATTTCGGTCAGGATAAAAATCAAGTAAATACTCTAAAAATCATGGAAAAATACTCCTTAGGGTTTAGAACACTTAATGTGGCCTCTGGAACCCAGTTTGACCTAGATTAGGGTCCTAGCTCTTCAAGTAACCTAATTTGAGTTTTTACGCAAAATGTCTAGTCAAACAAGGTCAAACCTAAAATCCAACTTCACCATTGGATTCCTTAGGTCCAAATTAGGTTTGTACCAAAAGCTGGACCTAAGGGGAGGTCATCTTGACCTACCTTGCAATTTAGTACACCCAAATCATAATTTGGTCCCTATCTTTTGAAATCATTGCAGAGAGCCCCCTAATTTCCTCGCCACCTTTGCAATCAGGTCCTGCCGCCATTGTTAGGGCAGAACCAACCTCCGGCGAGGTTTAGAGAGGGATTACTCTCTGATTCCTCAGAGATCCCCTCCCAGAAATGGAAGGGTGATTCTCCAAGGAATTTCCTTCCATCTAAGGCCAATCACAATCTCTGGTGTGAACCCAATCTCTCGTGCGAACGCACGAGGGATTTGGGTATCTAACCTCTTTCCTTCTCCGACGAGCCATCAGAGACACATGCATGCCCTCCACGCTCTGAAAGCACGGCCTAGTGGCTATAAAAGAACCCACACCTCCGGCTACTCATTTTTAGCTTGACTTGGCTGGACTTCCACCTCCAATTCGTCTCTTCTTCTCCAGCCAAGAACCCTGCCACAAAACCAGTGGCAGAGACATCTTCCTGATTCTCCTCCGCGTCGTGCAATACCCGCGCACGTCGCCTCAGCCCCGTCGTCGCCGCCATCCTCCTCCACTGGGCAACGTCTTCTTCGGTGACAGCAGGTATAGTTGTCCACCACCCCATCCCCCTTCATCCCTGTAGTTAGGCTCAAAACATTCTTCATCTTCCCCTCTCTCTTTTCCCCCTTTTATTTCACTTAATTGCCCCTCGACCGTCGCTGACCACCTCCATCTTCCTTACCTCCGAACGACCTCCGGCGAGCCGCATCCACCATTCCGCCCCTCCACACGGCTCGCCAACCGACTCATAAGCTCCGCCTTATCACAAGGAACAACTTCCACCCATCAGCCATCCCTCTACACCTCCACCACAGTCCCCCGAACAACCCCACACTTCCGGCCATAGGTTGACCTAGGCACGAACGCCTAGGCCATCCCACGACCTGCCGCATGGCTCACCACCTTCACCGTGCCACGGCGAAGGTCCCCAGCTGGTCTGATTGAGCCGAGAGGCTCGTTTTGTGTTTGACAGTATCAAAGCTCCTGCCACCATTCACGAAGGTTGAAGCAGCTTCGCAGCAGCTCCAGGCGTCAGGTCTTCCAGGCTTCAAGCGCAGCAGACTCGTGCGAGCAGTACGAAGAGGTCTGGCTCAGCAAGGAGCGCTGCGAAGTCTGCAGCTGTGGCAATCGCATGAAGGATCTGCGGGCGTACGCGAGATTTGGGCAGGCTGGATAGTCCCACATCGGTGAAATGCAAAGCGCAGGTATAGTATAAATTGTTTTTGTGTTATATGCTATTCGCCTCCGAACGCACAGGGGTGAGGTCCCTCACCTAATCCCACACGCTCGCCTCGTTCGCGGTTTCACCTCACGGATCTGGCGGGATCTGACCTAACCCATCCTGAGCACACCTCGTGCATCACCCACCTGCCGGTGCACCTGGTCCCGGGTGCGAAATCCGACCCGATTACCCGTGTGGCTCTGGGAGAGCATCCTTGAGCGAATTGTAGATAGAGAGAGACGTTTGGGTAGAGGGAAAGGGGTAGGTTTTGCTCTCTGTGTAGGCAGGCTGAACGTTGAGGAAGAGAGACTTAGCCGCGAGGAAGAAGAAGAGAAGAAGTAAAAGAAGAGAGACTGCTGAGAAGAAAGTAGAGAAGAGAAGCAAAGGCAGGAAGAACAGAAGACTAAGGAAGAAGAAGAAGCCTTCGCAGAAGCCAAGAAGGAAGAAGGAGAGACGGCAGAGAAAGAAGAAGAAAAGCCAAGGCAGAAGATCAAGGAAGTAGAAGCAGAATCTAAAGTGAGAAGAAGACAGAAGAGAAAAACAAAGGCAAAGTGAAGGCTGCAGAAAGCAAAAGAAAAAGGGAAAATACTTTTAAGACGTCTGATCACAAGATCAGACGTCCAATTTTACTCTTTTGTCCTAATTACTCTTTACCCACATACATTCATGTTTGAATTTAAGTTTTGAGTAAATCAGAGTGTTCAATTACATTTTGATTAGTAGTAAATTCCAATTGCTCCCTGTGCTCGACCTCGGATACTCCAGTTTTCGAGTAATAAAATTCTTTATTTGTTGACGACGCTTGATCACCTATACTACGACGTAATAACTGTTAAAACACGATCGAGCAAGTCGCTTCAACATTTTGGCGCTGTTGCCGGGGAGCAACGCGCAATTTACCACTAGTCTCTACATTCTTTTCTTCATATTGAACACTAACTTGCCCTACTATGCTTTGATGTGATCTTGCAGGTATTTCACAAGAAAATCCCTCCCGCAAGTCAACCACTCCAGGGCAGGTAATTTCTTTCCTTCCTTAAACTATCCCCTAATCCTGAAAAGACAAAAGGAAGAAAATCAATTTAGGAATCAATTGCCTTCTTTATATAGTAATCACCATCTTTAAGGCAAACGTTTCTTAATTTTGCGAAATTTTTTTCAAATGTTCTTGAAGTTAGAGAGATTTTTTTTTAGATTCCATCCCACAAATTCATGTGCCTAATAGAAATAACGCTTAATCTCTATGGACAACACATTTCTTGCTTTCAAGTCCAAAGAGAATTTTTGTGAAAAAGAAAAGTGGATTGGAAATAGAACCAAATTAGGGTTTCTACAGTAGGATCTGGGAGTGTTAGTTACACATGCCTGCATAAAAGGAAATAAACCTTCCCGCATCAGTGTGTCACCCAAGACCTTGATTGAAGTGATCTAAACAAGACAAACCCTAAGGAAAAAATTGAACTCTAAAATCACTTGAATCTTAAAATTTTTGGACCTAATAACCTGGGAGTCGAATCAGGGTGATCACTAGGCTCTAAACCAAGAATCATTCTGCCATCTATAGGACAGGTCAGGTGAAGTTGACCCCTTGGGTCAACCAACCTCTAAATTAGGTGACAACATCAAACTATCTAAGGTTCAAGTGAGAACCCTAAAGCACCTTTGAAATAAAAGTGGTAGACTTAAGCGGTCAAGGTCCCCATTCTAGTCTACCTGGAATCTCAGTGACAAGAGAGGTCGGGTGGGGGAAACCCTGTAACCCATGAGGACGCTCTACCGTATAGGGGTCTTTGCGGGACTCTCCCTCTCTGGCTGCCCAGGTAATTCTCAGGTGGACGATCTTCTGATCCAGGGGTCCATCCGCCCTGAACCTCCATAGTCATCCAAACATCTTTGGGTGTCTTGATTGGGTCAAAAACATCTCCAGTCCCTCATCTTTTCTCTTTAGAGCACACATACACATTTTTAGCGGGACTCGTTATTCAGATCTGATCGCTTCATAACTTGATTCTACATATTGATTCCAACTTTGATTCCACATCTGGATTCCACCACCTGATCCAAATATGCAGCCAAACCACTTAGGATTACCATTCAAGAAACCTGAATATCAGAGATCCATGAGAGATAAAATGATTGAGGATGCCATGAAATTCTATGAAAATGAAGAAACCTCAATAACAGTAGGAAACATTCAGGTTGATGTCCCAACAACCTCAACCTTTATCATAACTTGTGCCCAAGTACTATTAGCAGAAGCCAACAAAGGATCAACCCGTGACTTGCTCATTACTACATACATTGAGATAGAAAAACTGCACAATATTGAATACCTTCAATGTATGACAAATCCTCGACTTTGGAAGCAACACCAAGATAGTCTTGAAAAACGGGAAGAGATAATGAGATTAGTAAAACAAGTTATTGACTAGAAATACCCATATATACCACAAACAGAGGAGGAACTATCTTGGGACAACATCGAGGATAAATCTGATCTCAGGTTTGAGGCACAAAATGGTTGTGGATTCCCAACCCAGATAGAATGCAATGTGCCTGATATTGAAGAAGGTTGGGAAGCTCCAAATGCAGGAAAATACCATGATGAACCCATTTTAGAATCCCAAAACTCCTGCAAGAATGAGAGTAGAACTGAACCTCTCGAGGGTGTAAATTTCATCCTTTATTCTGATAAGGTGACCCTCGAGGGTTATTCAGACCTAGATTCTAGTAATTCAACCCACATCCTAAGCCTAGAGCCTAGATCTAAAACCTATTTTGAGGATTTCAAGGCCCCAGATGAAGAAGATCAATCTTTTAATGAAGAATATGATTTTGGGCCTCGATTTGATGAATATCCCTCGCCAACATCCTCAGAGGAACGAATTGATTTTTTAGAAGTCATGCCAATCTATGACACAAAAATCGAGGAGTTGGACGAGCAGGGTTTCGATTGGGTCTGCCCTACTAATGTTGAACCTGAGCCTCTACCCAATAGGGACACCCTTTTAAGCTCAGAATTAACATTTAGGCTAGACCCCAGTCTGGCTGCTGAATCTGCAACATATGATTTATTCTATGGTGGAACTCATGATCTTGAATCTCATTCAAATTTTGATTTTCGCAAACTCTCCGACGATCTCGAATCTGACCAAAATATCGGAGAAAATCTGCTTCTTGATTATAACAAGCCAATTTTCTTTGAAGCCACCTGCTCCACATATACAGAACTAATCAAAACCCATTCCCTACCCCGACCCGCAACCGAACTCAATTTCTATTCCGATTCACCTCTCACTGAGCCGTTTGCAGATGATTCAACTCCATATCTATATGGGGTATCGGGCACTGATCAGACCGAAAGTCAGGAGCCATCATTCTTTGATCACCCCTGTAGGGATTCCACGCCTTACATTGATTATTTTTCGAAACCCTACTCTGACCAAGCTGATTCGACTCAGCGTAAACCCGAGTTTTCACTTCCATATTCATCAGAACTTCACTACATTTGGTGGGTGTCACATCTACTAATCTACATCTATCAACCCACTAGACTTATTGGGTTTGGGCTGCATCATCAGCCTGCTGATCTTAACAAGCACCTGGTTGGACCAACCAGGCTCTTAATCAAGGTGCTTGTGTTACAAAATTCCGTTGATTTGACCACTCCCTCTCCACCCCATTTTTCGCTTGGCTAAAGTCATTAAATTTAGCGCTTAACGGGAGGCAACCCGTCATCTCAAAAACAGAGACCCGTCTGATTATCCGTCTGTACTCCACGTCCATTGCACCTTGAGTTCATCCTTAGACAGTTGATCCCACCTCTGGTACACGTATCAGAGCTTAAAATCATCCGCATCATTCATTCCCGACCCATTCACCCACCCAATGTATCCTGTTCTAAGTCCCTGACCTCAACACTATTTCACACCCTCCGTTTACGATGAGGACATTGCAAAACTTAGGCATGGGGGGTGATAAAGTGCATACATACAGAATCAAGAAAAAATCAGAAGGATTCTCACACAAAAAAATTCACATACGTCAAAAGCACAAAAAAATTGAAAAATTATGAA
This sequence comes from Thalassia testudinum, assembly GCA_037157565.1. Taxonomy (NCBI): domain Eukaryota; kingdom Viridiplantae; phylum Streptophyta; class Magnoliopsida; order Alismatales; family Hydrocharitaceae; genus Thalassia; species Thalassia testudinum. The sequence continues at coordinate 3,189,929 of JAZHRO010000062.1, read as the reverse complement.
AAAGAACAAAAAATGGGGGAGGGAGAAAATTTTGTGAGCCACATATTCATAAGGAGAAAAAGAGCAAAAATGACGAAAAGGAGCACAAAATGAAAAAGAAAAAGAAAAGGAAATAGTCATTAGTAAAAGATTAAGGAATTAACTGAAGTTCTAGACCAGATCAAGAAAAGAAATAAAAGGAAAAGTGCTAAGGAGACACAACAAGAGATTAGCGGGAACGCTGGTCTTAGGCCTCTTGGGCTAGATTTGTTAGCTTAAAAATTTACGTATCCGCTAAAATCTGGATAATCCTTGAGAGGTTGAGGAAAATGCGAAGCTTGAGTATTAGGTCTAAGGCTTAGGAAGTATTCGGCCTCGTTAACCGACCTCCGGTTTGCGGGATTCGGTAACCTAAGCACCCCAAATTCACACACAATTTGGTTCAGTGCGCATAAACATCCAAATCACGCAAAAGCGTTTAATGTTCTGAAAAAGTCACCTAGATTAGGAGCGGCCAATCAACACAAGTTGATTTGGACGAGTTCCCAACGCGGAGAGGCGAGAAATTCCCCTCGAAGATGCGTAACATATCGTCTCCTCGGTGCTTGTCGCTTAGGATATTTAAATATCCTACTGGGGGCATGTAAGCACTCTGCTGGTTCAGATACCATGGGCGGCATTATCACGAAATGTCGATCGCCAGGGGCTGAATTCGGCCATGGAACGCCATGGGCGGGATTATCTCAAAATCTCAAAAGCCAGGGTTCTGGGGGTTGCCATGGGCGGGATTATCTCGAAATCTCGAAAGCCAGGGACCCTTGAGGATTGATGATGGGGACGAGGAATCCGATACAGACCGTGTTGAGAAGCTAATCTGAAGCTAGAAATAAAAGGAAAAGAGAGAGAAAGCTCTCCAAACAAATAAATCTTCTATCTCTCCCTTACAAAAATGCACTGCAAACTGAACTTAGGCTACAAATGTCTTAAGCACGGGTGTTTTAACCACGGAATCCAACAAACCCTAGGTTAGTTTTTGTGGGCCGTAGAAACCTTTGCAGAGGACTAAGGCTAAAGTGGAACAGGTCCGGATTTTGGTTGGTACTTGAATACCTCTAAGCCTATTGTCGGAATTCTAACCTAATCACAAAAGAAAAAGAAAAGCACTTACACTCAGGGTCTAGAATAGAAGTTAAAACCTTGAAATTTTGCTAAGGGACTAGCAAAGGCTGGGCATGCAGGTATGATGAGAGCCTCATCATAAGCCATAACTAGCTCATTTTGACCCAATAAAGAAGATAAAAGCTCCTACATAACCTAGAAGAAGACCTAAATGAAGGAATAAGTGCTCTGAGAAGAAAACATGAATTAAAGGTTAAAACTGTAATTTTACCATTGCAGTACATAAACGGGATTTCTTAGAGGGAAAACATAGGTCAAATGGTCTAAATGAGATAAAAAGTGGGTTGAGTCAATCAGAAATGGATTTATGTGCAATCTAGGAATTAAATGACATTTGGTAACCCTAAAATAGACCTGCTTAAACTAACAAGGTTTCAGTCAGGATAAAAATCAAGTAAATCCTCTAAAAATCATGGAAAAATACTCCTTAGGGTTTAGAACACTTAATGTGGCCTTTGGAACCCAGTTTGACCTAGATTAGGGTCCTAGCTCTTCAAGTAACCTAATTTAGGTTTTTACGCAAAATGTCCAGTCAAACGAGGTCAAACCTAAAATCCAACTTCACCATTGGATTCCTTAGGTCCAAATTAGGTTTTCACCAAAAGTTGGACCTAAGGGGAGGTCATCTTGACCTACTTTGCAATTTAGTACACCCAAATCACAATTTGGTCCTATCTTTTGAAATCATTGCAGAGAGCCCCCTAATTTCCTCGCCACCTTTGCAATCAGGTCCTGCCGCCATTGTTAGGGCAGAACCAACCTCCGGCGAGGTTTAGAGAGGGATTACTCTCTGATTCCTCAGAGATCCCCTCCCAGAAATGGAAGGGAGATTCTCTGAGGAATTTCCTTCCATCTAAGGCCAATCACAATCTCTGGTGTGAACCCAATCTCTCATGCGAACGCACGAGGGATTTGGGTATCTAACCTCTTTACTTCTCTGGTGAGCCATCAGAGACATAGGTGTGCCCTCCACGCTCTGAAAGCACGGCCCAGTGCCTATAAAAGAACCCAGACCTCCGGCTGCTCATTTTTAGCTTGACTTGGCCGGACTTCCACCTCCAATTCGTCTCTTCTTCTCCGGCCAAGAACCCAGCGAGATCCGACGAGCCCCCCTCCCCTCCCTCTTCGCTCTGCCACAAAACCAATGGCAGGGACATCTTCCTGATTCTCCTCCGCGTCGCGCAATACCCGCGCACGCCGCCTCAGCCCGGTCGTCGCCGCCGTCCTCCTCCACTGGGCAACGTCTTCTCCGGTGACAGCAGGTACAGCTGTCCGCCTCCCTGTCCCCCTTCATCCCTGTAGTTAGGCTCAAAACATTCTTCATCTTCCCCTCTCTCTTTTCCCCCTTTTATTTCACTTAATTGCCCCTCGACCGTCGCTGACCACCTCCATCTTCCTCACCGCCGACCGACCTCCGGCGAGCCGCATCCACCACTCCGCCCCTCCACATGGCTCGCAAACCGACTCATAGGCTCTGCCTCACCACAAGGAGCAACTTCCGCCCATCAGCCATCCCTCTACACCTCCACCACAGTCCCCCGAACAACCCCACACTTCCTGCCACAGGTTGACCTAGGCACACACGCCTAGGCCATCCCACGGCCTGCCGCATGGCTCACCACCTTCGCTGTGCCACGGTGAAGGTCCCCAGCTGGTCTGATTGAGCCGAGAGGCTCGTTTTGTGTTTGACAGTATCAAAGCTCCTGCCGCCATTGATGAAGGTTGAAGCAGCTTCGCAGCAGCTCCAGGCGTCAGGTCTTCCAGGCTTCAGGCGCAGCAAACTCGCGTGAGCGGTTCGAAGAGGTCTGGCTCAGCAAGGAGCGTTGCGAAGTCTGTAGCTGTGGCAATCGTACGAAGGATCTATGGGCGCGCGCGAGATTGGGGCAGGCTGGATAGTCCCACATCGGCGAAACGCAAAGCGTAGGTATAGTATAAATTATTTTTGTGTTATATGCTATTCGCCTCCGAACGAATAGGGGTGAGGTCCCTCACCTGATCCCACATGCTCGCCTCGTTCGCGGTTTCACCTCGCGGATCTGGCGGGATCCGACCCGACCCATCCTGAGCACACCTCGCGCATCACCCACCTCTCGGTGCGCCTGGTCCCGGGTGCGAAATCTGACCCGATTACCCGTGTGGCTCTGGGAGAGAGTCCTTGAGTGAATTGCAGAGAGAGAGAGATGTTTGGGTAGAGGGAAAGGGGTAGGTTTTGCTCTCTGTGTAGGCAGGCTGGACGTTGAGGAAGAGAGACTTAGCCACGAGGAAGAAGAAGAGAAGAAGTAAAAGAAGAGAGACTGCTGAGAAGAAAGCAGAGAAGAGAAGCAAAGGCAGGAAGAATAGAAGACTAAGGAAGAAGAAGAAGCCTTCGCAGAAGCCAAGAAGGAAGAAGGAGAGACGACAGAGAAAGAAGAAGAAAAGCCAAGGCAGAAGATCAAGGAAGTAGAAGCAGAATCTAAAGTGAGAAGAAGAAGACAGAAGAGAAAAAGAAAGGCAAAGTGAAGACTGCAGAAAGCAAAAGAAAAAGGGAAAATACTTTTAAGACGACTGATCACAAGATCAGACGTCCAATTTTACTCTTTTGTCCTAATTACTCTTTACCCGCATACATTCTTGTTTGAATTTAAGTTTTGAGTAAATTAGAGTGTTCAATTACATTTTGATTAGTAGTAAATTCCAATTGCTCCCTGTGTTCGACCTCGGATACTCTGATTTTCGAGTAATAAAATTCTTTATTTGTTGACGACGCTTGATCACCTATACTACGACGTAATAACTGTTAAAACATGATCGAGCAAGTCTCTTCAACAAGTTGGGACACAATTTGTCCAAGACTTTATCTTCTCTAGATTTGAGGTACCAAAAGCCATCATTAGTGGTGGAGAGTCAGACTTTAGAAACACACATTTTCAGTCACTACTTCAAAAGTGTGGGGTGTCACATAGGATTGCTATACCATATCACCCTCAAACCAATGGACTAGCTGAATTGTCCAACCTAGAGATCAAGAAGATTTTACAGACTACCAACAAACCTGATAGAAAGGATTGGTCTTCCCGCCTTTCCGATGAGCTGTGGGCGTATAGGACAGCTCGCAAAGCCCCATTAGTCATGTCTCCTTTTAGACTTGTGTACGGGAAACATTGTCATCTTCCTGTTGAACTTGAGCACAAAGCCTATTGGGCCATCAGAAAGGGTAACTTGGACCTTGAGAAGGCCGGTGATTATAGAAGATTACAAATTTCCGAGCTAGATGAATTAAGGAATGAATCTTATGAAAACTTGAGGATTTATAAGGATAAATTAAAGGCCTTCCATGACCGTCACATTCATAGGAGATCATTTCACCGTAGTCAGAAAGTCCTTTTTGACTCTAGACTTAAACTCTTCCCAGGGAAACTCAGATCCAAATGGACTAGACCTTTCAAGATCTTGAGAATCTTTGACAATGGAGCTATTGAGATCACTGAAATTGACAAATCTGAACCTTTCACTGTCAACGGACAAAGATTAAAACCCTTTATTGAGCCACATGATCTCAGACTTGTCAACTCTAATATTTTGCTTTTACATTTTGAATTATCCACTGGGTTTACACCTAGCTGGAGGTGTTCAACTTAGCAAAACCTATCCTTGTATATAGTTGTTTTCACCTTTCTTATTTTCCCCATTCTTGCATTAGGTGTCTACCTTTGCATTTTAAGCATACATTCATTGTCACATATGTCATGCATTTCACTTCCTAGCCCTACTTTCCACTCTGATCTTGTATCAGACTTGAAATAGTCCGCATAGAGATTTTTATCTCCTCATTCCGACTTCCTTCCGTCACCCAGTCTAGGATAGTGAAAAGCATAGCATGCATTTGCATCCACCCTATTCATTCAATGAGGACATTGCATCATTTAAGCATGGGGGGTGTAAATGGTGAACCATTTAACTAAAATGCAATTGTAGACACACATAGTATTATCAAAAATACCAAAAAAAAAATTGAAAATTTTTTTGAAAAATTTTGAAAAAAATTTTACAAAGCCAAAAATACAAAAAAATGACAAAACCAAAAATTCCAAAAATACAATAAGGGACCTAAACTCTATTGTTGAGGAGGGAAAAAGAATCTTTGAAAGAAATATAAGTGTTTAACTATGACGTTCTAGCTGGAAACAAAAATCGAATAAGTGTTTATGGACATTCAATCTTGGCTGGTTTAACTTTTCGACCACGTAGCCTGATTCGTTCAGGCTTTGGCTTAATACACTTTGAGCTTTGACAAGATAGACCACAATCTCTCCTAACTTTAGGATGTATTCTTGTACTTGAGTCACCAGTACCGGATTCTCTAGTTTGCTTTGACTTAGGAGTCCAAGTAACCTTAGTTTACACGACACGGTGTCGAGAAAGACCTTGTCAATTTGAAATTTAACCCTAGTGTTCATTAGGGAAGGTGGAGTCCTTACCTGTGCATGCAGGAAGACTCTTTGTCCTAGTCTTTAGTCTTGTGTCTAGGAGAAGCTCTTTCTACCAAAGAACTCACCCACCAAAAAAGGTGCGCTCTACCAAATAAAGTGGTCGAAGACATACTGACAAAGTAAAAAATAAAAAAAATAAAAAAGAAAGTTCTTTAGAATAAGTCAAGTATGTTCTCTAAGTTCTGTAAATACAAAAATTTCACCAAAAATGTTTTCAGGGTTCATTACAAATACCCTATTCCACCAAATATTCTTTAAGCCACAAACACAATAAGAGTTGGGTTTTAGTATTCCTCGTTTCTTGAGAGTCGATCCAAAAACATGAGCTAAAGTTAGGATCAACCTGGACTTAAAAAGATGTGTAACCCTAGGATTGAGTTTTAAAATTCACCTAGTCAGTCCCGACTTATCACAAAGCATAGCCATAACCTCTTAGCATTCTAAGTTTCTATAAAACACCCTGAGTCCTGGAATTCGACTAAAAGGTTTACATATCAAGAGTCCTTGTTAGTTGAGAGATGGTCTATGTCATATCAGTCTTGAGTTTTGGTTAGTCATCCTAAGCAAAAAGGTTCTCACAATCTCCAAACATAAACACAGTTGGTTTATTAGAAAATCTTTTAGCTTAAAGATCATCTTGAAATAGTTAACTTTGTGAGAAAAAAAAAGTAAGAAGTAAAGATATCTCATCACACTTACCTTGTTGATACTTAAATTGTTATGCACTTTAATGAGTTGTTTGCTAAGGGATTAGCAAATCCTAAGCATGGGGGTATGATGAGTTGAGACTCATCATACCTAAATACCCTAAGTTAAGCTAGAAACTAGGTTAAACAATATCAAATTAACACATAAAAAGGGTTAAGTGTGGGAATCAGAGAAAAATACCTAAAATCTTAATTCTATGTTAAAAATGCATAATTAAGTCATTAAATGAGATATTCTATTAATAAATGTGAAATGGTGATCCAAGTGCAAATTGAACACACAAATGAGTTTAAAAGTTCAAATCAAAAGTATAATTAACTTCTTAAATGTTCAATTAAGCTTATATAAAAACTTGGATGCATTTGGACATCATTAAGGCCTTGAAATTAAAGCTTTACATTTAAATCCTTAGAGCATTACATTTCATCCATTAGAAAACTTCCTAGGACATATTGTAACTCGCAGGGACCTATTTGTAAGCCTTAAAGGGTCTCTCTGTAACCATTCTTTATCACTTATGGGCCTACCTACAATTTTTCTACCCCTTTGCAGATGGGTGTACCATACAATTTCACCAAAAGACTTCAGTCACCTGCAGCTCCCGCGCGAACACTGTTCACGCGAGGAACTTGCGTGATCTTGGCCGTCCATTCTCTTGATCGCTTGATCTGTGGCTAGATTTGAATCAAACCTTCACGCGATTCAATGTGTGTGGTCACCTTTTCACCCAAATCCCATCCAATTGTCGCTTTTTGATTTGGCAGCCGTGCGCACTCTCTCCTCTCATCCTCGCTACCCATGCCCTTAATGCCTAACTTTACCTACGTGGTGCTTGGATCCACTGCTCTTCCTACTTAAGCAGCTCCACAGCTGCACTCACGAGGGATCGCTCCCTCCTACACCTTTTATCGATCATTCTTCCTCTCCAGCTACTCTCCTTACCTCTCCCCATTTTCATGGCCACCGGTCGTGAAATCCAAATTCTCTCCAACACTCCTCGCCGCTAAGGACCTCGTAGCACCTGAGGGCGACCCCGAACTCCACTAGAGGGTTTTCTCTCCACTGGAGCACTTCCACCCTCCATTCTTCCTCTCCATCCATTGAGTGGAGATCCAAAGGTCCCATTCTTCCATTTAGACTAGGTTTTAATGATTTTTAGCTGTAGCATAGTTGTAGTGACTATTAGTGTAGTGTAGATCAGTTAAGAGTAGATCAGTTAGGGAATCCACTAGTTTGTAATTTAGCCTAGGAGTAGGTTAGTGTAGAAATCACATCCACCTCCTCTAATCAATTTAGATCAGAGGAGATGAATTCATCTCACTCACTGACCAATGATCTCCCCTTTTACATCCCCATTTCATGTTCTCTGTTTTTCCTCGCAATTAAATCCATAAATCACCCCTTCATTAGACCTAATTTCAGATATGAAGGCTTTGAACCTCAGAAATGAAATTAGTGTCATAAACCACCTAGGGTTCTCCCATTCATGTCATTTTGTTCACAAAGACCCATGATCTTGATTTAAAATGGAATTGATTTGCATGATCTAATTTTGATTTGCTTTTCAATGCGAAATCGTGAGATTTTGATCAACTTGGGTATTAAAGAGTGTTTGATCAAGCAAATCGATAAGTTTTTGAACAAATCTATCCATTGTAGTGAATCTGATATGATTTTAATGATAGATTTTTCCTCAGATGAGCCATGGCTATATTTGATTTTAAGTGGAGATTTTTGATGGTTTACAATGTGTGGGAGAGCCAAGGAGAATCAACTTTATTGATTTGAGGCTTTACCTAATATATGTGAGTTGTTTTTAAGTGCAATTCTAATTTTTAACCTATGGAATTCTCAATATTCCTTAAGGTTTCAGAGGTCTGGTGATGGGAACACCATCATGAGCCCGAACTAGCTCATTTTGACCCAATGAGGTCAGTAAATGCTCCTACATAATCGCCAGAAGGTCATAACTCACTATATAAGCATTCTGAGAGAAACACAAAAAACTAGGGTTAAAATTGCAATTTTACCAATGCAGTACAACCACGGGTTTTCTCAAAGGCTAAACAAGGGTCAAATGGTCTTAATAAGATAACAAGTGGGTTGGATTAGACAGAAAAGGATTTGTGCATGTTCTAAGAATTAAATGACTTTTAAAATCCTAAAAATAGACCTACTTAATTAAACAAAGTTTTGGTCAAGATAAAATTCACTTAAACTCTCTAAAAGTCATAGAAAAATATTTTCTAGGGTTTAGTACCTTCAATTTGGCCATGAGAACCCATCTTGACCTAAAATGGAGTCTCAGACAGATATTTACCCTAATTTAGGTTTTTGCATAAATTACCCAGTCAAACATGGTCAAAATCAAAATCCAACTTCACCATTGGATTCCTTTGGTCCAAATTAGGTTTGTACCAAAATTTGGACCTAAGGAGAACTTGTCTTGACATAGTTTGCAAGAAGGTCATGTGTGATTACATTTCTAACCCTGACTTTCAAAAACCCTCGCAAATAGCTCCCTAACTTCTTCGTCATCTTCACAAATAGGTCCATCCACCATTATCGTGGAGGAACCCTACTTCGATGATCTTCAACTAGGATTTTCTCCCTGATTGATTGTTGAATCCCTTCCAAAATTGGAAGGGAGATTCATCAATTAATCCTCTACAATATGAACCCATTGATGAGCCCTGAATTTTTCCCAATCTCTCATGCGAACGCATGAGAGATTTGGGTCTCTTGAAAGCTTCCTTCTTCGGCAAGCCTTCCTTGCTTGGAAGCTTGCCATCCAAGCACAAAACCATCTCTGATGACCTATAAAAGACTCCCCAAGGTCCAACCGTACTCCTCAGCTTGAAATTGGGCCGAAATCCCCCTTATTCCTCTCTCCCCTCCAGCCACAACTCCCCGCAAGCTCCGGCGGCCTATCTCTAACTCTTCTTGTCACCCAACCACAATACCAGTGGTGGGTTTATCTCCACCACTGTCCTCCACGTCGTGCAATACCAGCCGACGTCGTTCCTACCCCATCCTCACTGCTGCCTCTCCTACGGAGGTTCATCTTCCCCACCTCCAGCAACCACACCGTCGTGGGATCCCTTTTCCCTTTCATCCCTTAAAGTAGATTATTAGGCTCCCTCTCTCTATTTCCCAAAATTGATGACCGACGCTACTAACCACCGTCATTCCCTCCATCTCTGGCGACTCCTTCAACGAGGTGTTCCTGCCGCTACGCACCTCCATCCACCTCACCAACCACCCTAGAACCTCCACCGCACCTCCCTGATCATTTTCCCTCACTCCATTCACTCCGTCGACCACCCAAACACCTCCCCGAACAAACCCACTCTCACCATCCATTCCCTTCACCGTCTGGCCACCACAGCCACCCTCGCTCCACGCCACGGCCACTGGTACATTCGTCGTGCCACGGCGACCCTGCTGAGCATTCTGATGCGGCCATAAGGCCCCTATTCTTGATTTCAGGTAGCAAGTCAACACCTGCCATTGCTGCCGAGCTTCGAGCAAGCTTCAAGCCACTCCAGGCCTTGCTACGCTCCAGGCAATACCTCCAGCCTATGTAGAATAAAAGCCCGCACGCATCCAAGTCCTCACGTAGGAGCTTCAGCAGTCACAGCCTCGTCGATTTACCTGATACCCTGCTACTGTGTTGCGTAGAAGGCAGGTGGGACATTTAGTCCCACCTCAGAAACGAAGAGACACCTGCAGCCGCATAAGTTGATTTTGTGCCACCAGCTATTTGCCTCCAAAACAATGAGGGTGAGGTCCTCCTCCCCCTTCACTGAACTCATCCATGACATTGCCCCTGCGGACCTGGCCGACCCGACTACCTGCTTGACCTACACTCCTCGCTCACCATGCACACCGGTGAGCCTGAACCTGGGTATGCGATAGGTCCGATTACCCGACCAACTGTGGCTCTGGGAGAGGAGACTGAAATAAAAAGAGAGAAGGAGAGAGGAGAGCTGTGTAGGGGAAGGGGGTTTTTTGCCTTGGGAAGATTAGCACCGACACTTAGTCGAATTCAAAAGGCAGAAGGGTTAGAAGAGAAGAAAGGAACTGTAGCAAAAGTCATTTAATACGTCTGATTGCAAAATCAGAAGTCTGAATTCATATTCCCTCCTTTAGTACATTTGAGTAACTATTCTATGTATTAGACTTATAATTGGTGATTCAAATCACCATTATTTTGTCCAAAACTCTTTTTACTCTTCAGATACTCATATGCTCTACATTCCTAATTAGTTTTTGAGTAATATTTTATGTTCAAATTGCATTAATTGTCGAGATTAGCGTGTTAATTCCATTTGCTCCCTGTGTTCGACCTCAGAAATCTTTTCGAGTAATAAAATTGTATTTGTTTTCAAAGCGATTTTGACTATACTGCAACGCGATTATTTTAAACATTGATCCCGCCATGAAAACATCTGGGATTCAAGTTTTTGGATTAAATTGACTGATTTAATCTATTCTTTCATGTTGTCTATAGCATAAGGAAGGTATTAGATCAGTAGCCTTCGCTGGTTTGGATTGAAAAACATCGTTTGAGAATTTTTGATGTGGATCCTTTCACCTGATTTGATTGCAAAATGGTTGCCAAGTATTGTCAGATTTTGCTTTAAGGATGATTTCTGTTATGAGTTTTGAATCCCAAATCCATCATATTAAAGTACTGCATTAGCAGCTACATTCTAAGGGTTTCCCAACCCTGAACTCCATGCAAATTACTCCCTGATTTGTACATTTTACATCTCTGATCAGACTTTTTCAAGTCGAATATGGGATTTGTACGTACAGAATTAGGGACTGATCTGTGAGATTGGAAATCTAGACTCTTCAGCAACTCTTGGCTGTTTTCTTAAGACGTCTGGAGCTATTGCAGCAGTTCAACTAGCTGTTGTTTAGTGGCTACTGCTGCTATTAGCAGCATTGCTGCTATTGTGCTTGATTTTGGCTGCTGACTATTTTTCCTGTAGCTGCTATTACATCTGAAGACAGTAGGACAGTGGGTTAGGATTAGACTACTTACAATAGCTGACTTATTGTAAATGTTGTAATTTAGGTGTACAAGCTTTCCTGTACTGATTTTGATTTTAAAAATTGCATTTGAGTGCTTGTATATTGTGTCAAATCATTCATTATTAACTAGTTTTTGTACCTAACTATCCAACTGTGGAAATTTTTGGACATGGAGTTAAAGATCTTGATTTTGTAATTGCATATCTTTCAATTGATGTTTAGAACCTTGTGGCAGTCTACTACCTATCTACACATTAGAACTAGATTTAGGGTCTTAGGTTCTTTTGAAAACACTTAAAAGACCCTAAAATGAGCTGACTTTGTAATTTAAAAAAAACACTTTAAAAGAATCCAAAAAAATAAAATAAATCTATCTTAGTGAAGATTAGGTAAATTTTTACACGTATGCCAAGTTTCAAGATATTCTGAACCCTTGGCTTGGTAAAACATACCAGCCGGCAGTTCAGTCCACCTTAAAACTCAATAAAAATCCCTTTAATACAAAAACACCAGAAACATTCTCTCTATCTCATCTCTTTCTTTCTCTCTCACCTCTTACCTCTATAAAACTCAAAAAATCCATAAAAAGAAGAAAAACCCTCAAAATACCTAAAAATACCTTATATATTATGTACATACATGTAAATATAAGTTATATACTAAGCTATCTATGTACATAATGCATAATATGTACATAATGTATATACAAAACTTATGTGTATATTATATAAAGTAAGTTAAATATTTAAGATAACTCAAATCGTATATAACTTATTTATATAATTATCTATTATTTATATTAACTTATATGAACTATACTCTAAGTAAATTAATAAAACCCTGTAAATAAACATATTTACTACTAATACTGTACATACATATTTATGTGTATATAATGTACATAATAAACCATGTACTTAATTTATTAAGTTACTAGCTAAGTTATTAGATTAAATTAAAATAAATTAGTAATTTAAGTTAAAACTAAACTAATTTATACTTTATATTTGTATTAATGTATTCTAAGTAAATTAAGCTAATTTCACTATATTTATAATGTATTATATTAGTTATATCTAATTTATATATATAGCAGTCTAAAATAAGCTATTTAAACGTAAATAAATTGAAATAAATGTTGTAAAATTCAATAAAAATCTTTATTAAATACTTTAATACATATATTAATACTGAATAGAGTTAATTAGACCATCAATTAAATAATTTATGTGTAATTAAGAAATAAAACCTAATAAATAGTATGAATAAACGATAAACTTTACCTAATTTATTTATATAATAAATGTAATTAATTTTGTAAATTAATTGTACAATTATGTAGTACTATGTAAATACTTTAATATCACATAATTTATTTTTTATTTATAATAAATTATGGCCCTCAAATTGAGGGCCAAAACTATGAAATTAGAACTGCTGCACTGTGATTCCAGCGCTGGGTAGCCACACACATAGTGCCACATTGTAGACGAGCAAGCGCTCTGAGGCGCTTATATTATTTTTGTCCTCTCAATCGCTTAGTCGTAACGGGCACCGAGCACCCAAAAACAAATCCCCTTATCCCTTTAGCATGATATGGGATATGGCTTTGTGATGTGATGTGATGTGGTACTGGTGTGCGATGTATGGCTGGAAACCACGCACTATGCAAGGGCTTGAATGAGCCCATTATGGAGCATAAAAGGCGATTAAGAGGCCTAATGAACGAATTAGGGCGACTCTTCGTAGAGGTCTGGTCCCACCCGAGAGGGTACTGTGTTTCCCTCGAAAAGACCGCCTGCCAACTAATAAACCTAATATTTAAACTAAGGCCTAATAAGGGGGGATTAAGAAGAGAGAACAAATGGCTAAGTGTTAAAATTAAAGAGCGAATGAGAGAGCTGTAAGTAGAAAAGGAATAGAAGAACAAAAGAGGAAGAAGAAACGGCTAAGTTAACATATAAGAGAAAGAAGAGTAGCAATAGAGAAAGAAGTGTAATGTGTACATACAAGTATATATAACAAATATAGAGTATACTATAAATAAATAATATGTATAATACGTATATGTAGTATGGGTAATGTTTGAGCTATATATGTACATAAATAACCATATAGCTTTACTGACAGAATAAGCCATCACTGTAGACAGAATAAGTGTCGCTACAGATCAAAGTTTCTACCTTAAATTATGTACATAGTTTTTTTGGGGTGTAGCGACATTTATATCTATTGCTGTAGATATTATAAATGTTACTGTATATGTTAGTATGTTAAGTTAGGGCAGTCAAGTATATATTTTTACTTATTATTGTATATTTATGTAAGTGTTAGTATTATAAGTTAAAAATAGATAGTATACAGTATATATGTAGAGTGTTTGATGCTTGTTTGTAATTAGGTGTTTGCAAGCATTTTAGTTGATTCCTTTGTATATAATTAAGCTATTATTTCATTAATTCATTCATTTATGATTATATATAAAATTGATCTTTTTGGGATTAAAGAATAATTTTGGACTTAGAGAGTGATGTATATCAATAATTGCCTCCCAAAGAATGACCTAGAATAAACCAGTAAAAATTATATAAGTAAATAAAATTGACGTGATAATGATTTGTATTTGTGACATATACTACAACAACAATGATGATGATTTTTTATACGAACCGTGATCGCGCTTCACACCATTATTTTTGGCACCGTTGCAGGGGATAGAAACCTGACAACAGCGTTTTATTGTGAAGTGATTGATTAACATGTCGTAGAAATTCGATTGATGAACTCTTCAGATGAAGTAGGCGACGTGGCATGATTACGGCCGTTGGATCTCAATCCAATGGTTGTGATTTGGCATGGCTCTCCTTCAGCTCATGAGGCACGGCAAATATTGGCACTCGAGATGGCGCCATCTAGGCCGTCTATCTTTTTTCCTTTGTAGGTGGCACCACGGACGTCGATTAGGTTGATTTCTGTGTCGTTGGGCTGCAATCGTCGATCCAAATCCATCTGTGTGGCTAGATTTGTCATTTGAAGCTCCAAATTGTGTCACCTAGCCCCTTGGCCGTTAATCTTCCTCGAACTGCATAAGGTGTTACGGGATTCCGATCGTCGTCCTAATCAAATCCATATGGTCGAATTGTCAATCCGAGGCCCCATTATAAATCTCCTCTCCTGACAAAAAAAGGACACAAATTAACTTATAATTTATACATACTACTTTAAATGCAGAATGATGCATGCTATGCAATATTTATAGCATGAAATGCATGTCTAAGCTTAGGGACAAGCATAAATAGGCATTTTATCCTAAATAAATGTGTCTAAATCAATGGGACTTTACTCGATCTGGGTGCGGGGGTGATGCAAAAATATGTGTGATTTGTAATTAGGGTTTCAAATCGTTGTAACACGTGAAATCGCAAACGCTTTTAAATTTTTAAACCTAGATAGTGGGGTATCTAGGGTCGTCCAAGGAGCAAATTTTGGAGTTATAAATCTCTTACTTGAAATTGGAAATCACCTTTCTTTTTGCATTTTTGGAATATGAGATTTTTTTGGGTTTTTGAAACAACAGGGGCGATTGCAAAATTGAAGTGAGAAGGCGACTACACCTAAGTTGTTGAAACTAAAACCTAAGTGACAAGCAAGTTCTCTTTCTAAGCTCACTCTAGGTATGTGAAGACCTAGAGTAATTAGAGAGAGAGTGGGTGTGCACTCGGAAAAAGTAACAAGATGTAGCTAGATATGCAACAAAAATTAAAGAAGGCAAAATTTTACTAAAGGAAGATATTGTTTTACAAGTAGAAGAATGCTTCTACTAAATAAAAAAAATAACAAAATAAAAACTCAATATCCTCCTGATGATGATGATGAAGATGAAAGGGTCCTTGCTCCAACTACAGCTACTCCCGTAGTTGAAAAGGATTCCTTCTCCTTCTCCTTGAATTGCTCCTTCAAGGTATGTACTCCTCCTGGCAAGCCCTAGATGAGGCATGCCTTAGCTACTCCACAGGTGGATGGTTTCCACCTCAAAGGCTCCTCGAAGGGTGGGCGTGTACCACCCTCAAGACCTCCTCCAAAGGTCCTCGTTGCCTGGCTTCTTCCTTTAGCTAGCATGGACATAAGAGGGAAGAGAAGAGGGGAAGGCACCAAGGGGACAGAATGTCCCCTTAATATTCTTCTTATCCTTCTCTCTTGGTCGTGGGCTGTAGGGTAGAATATAGGTGGAAAATAATGCAACCAAAGGTGATCCTTAATGGTGGTGGTAGGGGGTTTATGTAGGAGTGGTGATGGGGGTGTAGGTGTTGGTGAGGTGTAAGGTTAGGATGGGCTTATGAGGGTGGTTAGATGATCCTAGGGCTAGGGTTATTTGGCGCCAATGGAGTGGTTGTGTAGGTGGTAGTTATGTTGGTGGAGAGGCACCATTAATGGCACCAACCATAGGAGGGTTAAGGTGTTGGTGGTTGGGTCGGAGAATGGAAGGCTAGGATGAAGTTATGAAGTGGATGGAGGGTGGATATGTGGTTGTAAGTTGGAGCCAACTTAGATGTTGGTTAGGTGGATTTTTGGTGCCAACTTAAGGAGAGTTAGGATGGGTTTTGTGGGTTAAGGGGTTGACGCCACTATTGGATGGTGGTGATGATCTTATGAGGGTAGGTGTAAGGTGGAGATTAGGGTAGATGTTGGTGCCAATTTGTAGGGGTGTGAGTAGGACATTTTGGCACCAACTAGGGTTGGTTAGGAGGTGGTTATGGTGGTGGAAGGATGCTTCAAGTTGGCGCCAAGGGTAGGTGTTCTAGAAGGGGTTAGGTGGGTGGTAGGGATGACCTTAGGTGGTGATGTGTAGGGATAGGATTTAAGGATATGTTGGTGCCAAAATGAAGGGGTGTATGAAGGGTTTTTTGTGCCAACATGAAGGGGTGTGAGTGCTTGGTGGTTGTTGTGGGTTGGCGCCAAGTTTAGGCAGGTTAGGTTGGGGTTTGGTTAGGATTAAGGGCTAAGGAGTGGACGGCCATATAGGTGGAGATTGTTGGGGGCTTAGCTAAGCTAGCTTAACTAGTAGAGTAGAGGTGGTGGAGTTAGGGTTTTATGAAGGGATCTAGAGAAAGAAAATTTGGAGTTGGATCTGATGAGATAGCTTCATGCTGAGCTCAACTACTTAGCTAAGCTACCTAGTTCTAATGCTAGTAGCTAGGCTTGGGTAGTTGAGCTAAGTTGAGCTGGCCTCAACTTAGCTGGAGCTAGGTTGAGCTAGAACTGCTTCAAATGAGAACTCTAGGGCTAGGTAAGCTACTAGTTGACAAGTAGTAGCTCAACTAGCATGGAGTCCAGCTGCCATGAGCTGGGTGGAGCTGGAATGAGCTGGGGTTGAGCTGAGATGGATTCTTGTCAACTTAGTTGAGCTATCTAGAGCTCCTAATGAACTTATGGGAGCTGAGATGAGCTAGACTCAATTAAGTTGAGCTGGATCTGAGCTGACTTGAGCTGGGTTGAGCTGAGATGATCTATCTAAAGCTACCATTCAGTTAAGGTAAGCTGAATGGAGATGAATGGAGCTAACCCTAGTCCAAGGGAGCTGGTATACAGCCATGATGAGCTGGAATTAGCTGAGTCCTAGCCTGATTGAGCTTTCTCTTCATCAATTGCCTTCAAAAGTGCTACGGGTTTAGGGATCTATCAATTTGTTTATCCCTAACACTCCAAGAGACACATTAAAAACACAATAAAAAATGCAATGATGGTTAACCTAATTTATGCCTAAATGCAACCCAAAAATCCATTTGTGGAGCAAAAACCTAAGAGCTAGGTTTGTTTTACTGCAAAAGAATGATGATAAACTGACATTTATCACGCCCCCATGCTTATCTTTTGTTAGTCTCTTAGCAAAACTTTAATTTCACATAATTGAAATTTTGGGGAAATCTAATTTTTTTGACTTTTG
The DNA here is from genome assembly GCA_037157565.1 of Thalassia testudinum. NCBI lineage: Eukaryota > Viridiplantae > Streptophyta > Magnoliopsida > Alismatales > Hydrocharitaceae > Thalassia > Thalassia testudinum. The sequence goes on along the minus strand of JAZHRO010000062.1, from coordinate 3,172,607 downwards.
AGGAGAAAGAGATGACGGGACATAAGTTGATCCAAACATAGGAGGTATGAGATTTGTTAATGATAAACATCGGGATTTGTTTTCGGATCCAAAAATTAGACAAAAATGGGATAATATATCCTCTAAAAAATTCACAGATTAACCCTTTGTTAATTTAGATGACTTGAAATTTTTGTTTTTAAGATTTTTCTGGTTCTTGAATCTGATTCGTAAATTGTAATAACCTTTAAAACCTTGTGTCTGTGCTCGTGAAAAACCAACATTTATAAGGGCATGTTTTTGGTTTAAAACCTTTTTTTTCTCTCCCTCCCATGCTTATTTTTAGCTTTGTCTTACAACAGATGTGTCGGGATCATCATTCTCATTACCAAACCTCGAGGGGGCTCTGGCACCAATACTTTGAGATAGTACTGTCCATGACACCACCCAGGAGCTCACAACCCCAAAACACAATGCGGTGCCAAGGGATGCTCCAAGCAAACTCAAGCTCTTGCTCTGACACTATAGGTAGAGCACCGTCCAAGACACTTAAACTGCAAAAATGTGCTTTAATGCTCCATCTAAAGATATGAAATATAGATATGGAGTAGCGTTGAGGCGATAACATGTTGACATCGAGTCCTCAAAGGAGGCATTTTCCTCCTCGGCGGTGGGAACTTAAACCAATGTTCTGCTTGATACTTTTACTAAGGACAAACAAGGGGGATTTTCTAATTTTTAGGGCGTTGGCTTGTGTGTGAAATTTGACACAAAGAACTTTTGCATGATGATAAGTCCACTTTTGTGAACTATTATTTAGCTTAAGTACTATTTAATTATTTATTCTTAGTTCTTAGATAATTAGGAGTTATATGGCAATTCACCTTGACCTGCATTTAATTTTATGCTTCAATTTTTACATTTAATAGCATACTTTATGATAATATAATTGATTTGATAAATGCAGGTTAGGTGCAAGATCAGGAGTTAATTTTTACTTATATAAGATGTCTGGAACATGAATTGGACGTCCGGAATTATTAATTACAAATCCGCAGCATTATATTTTTAAGAAGTCTGAAGCTCCATATAGATGTCTGATGAAGGAACCAGCCGTACTTATCTACCGTTCCAACCACTCGCGATCGTCGCTAGTAGTTGGAGATACTTGCGGCCGAAGGAAAAGGAGGAGAGTAGGGTTCAAAAAGAAGCAGCGGCGGATCTTCCTCCCCTGGCGGGGATCTTCTCCCTCTCACCACTATGGAACAAATGCACTCTGTGTTTCAAGCTTGCACCGTGGTCTCTGCGCCCTGCAACTTCCCTCCGCAAGCGCCTGCCCGCTTGCCATCTTCTAGCACCCCTCATCACCTGCCACCCCACCGCACCAAGTGCTTGCAAGCACCGCACCATCAGCCTGCCCACAACCCGCCCACGTGCCTCCTTCCTGCAAGCAGACCGCAGGCGCCCGCTTGCCATCTCCCGCGCCTTCCCACCTTTGCACCTTGCAGCATGCACAAGCTCGCACCTCTCCTCCAGCGCACCCCAACCTCTTAAGCAGGCGCCCGCACGCCATCTCCCGCACCTCCACCCTGCCCGCGTGCACCAGCGCGCCCCTCATCTCCAGCACGCCTTCCTGCCCATCAGCACACCTGCAGGTGCCAGCCTCTGCAGCGCACCATCCAGTGCGCCCCACCGCTCCAACGCTACAGGTGCTCATGCCCTGCAGCACCTCTGCCAGCTCCACCCTCTCCAGAACCAGCGCCTCCTCCTCCCTATAGTTCAACTCACCCTCAACAGTAGGCGCTCTCTACCTGCCTTCACCCCACAGCACCCGCACGGCCATCAGCAGGCACGGCATCGCTCGCCCGCGCCCACAGGCGCTAACTGCAGATCGCCTCGCCCGCACGAGCAGACCCACGCCACAGCCGCGGCCACTGCAGCAACCTTTGCCGGTCCTCATCTCCTCCGCCGGCCGGATGCCTTCGGCCATTGCCGTCGACGTCGCTGCCACCATCGGAGGGCCCCCGTCCTCGCCGTCCTCCTGGGCCTCGCAACTGCCCCACCGGTGCTCTCTCTCTTTCGCGAGGAGAGAGAGCAAATGCTCTGTTTTCTCCACCATTAAAATTTATAGAAAATGCCATTGTCAAGTTACTATTCATTTATTTTCTGAATTAATATATTGCTGCACAATTTACTTGGACACCCCTTGCCTAATTCAAAATTACATATAATTGATTTCTCCTTCTGAATGACATACAATCTGAGATATTAATTATAGTATTATTAGTTAGGAGATTAACATTAACATTGTTTGTTATTACCAAGGTCATTATTTAGAATATTATATTGTGGTAATTTTGCATATGCACCCTCATCTTCTTGATTAATTATCTATATTGCAAATTTATATGAGAAAAAGAAAAGCACGAAGTAGCATGCATATCTATTGAGTTTCCTAAATAAACGTGACACTATTTATTAAATTAAATAGGCTAATTCCTCCATGTGGAGATGACCTAACTATTCGTGGTTAGATTCTGACAATTAAAATGTTTTTGAAAAGCGATTTTCTACCACGCGATTAAATACAACGATACATCATTTTATGATAAAGTTTTAAACGAAAACAGAGATCGCTCTTTCAAATTGGCACCGTTGCCGGGGAGGAAAACTGCCTATTAATTTTTCAGGAATTTTATGTTATTTTTATGCTATTTTAAATGCTTTTCTGAACTACTAACTGTGGATTTTCTTATGTGCAAAAACACGCAGCGAATGCAACGAACGCATACGGCGGAGACGATCTTTTTCGTGGACCTTGAAGCCACCTGGAAGATGGCAACAAGAACACCTGGGCCTTAATCCCACGCACATAGGCTTACGGAGAATCCTATTTCTAATTTAGGCAGTAGGTCTTACTTAGATTTAGTTAGATAGACATTAGAATTTAAATTACTGTCTTTTAGGCCCTTGTTGGGTATTTTTGGGAATGTATTCCCATTTATTTAGAATATAGGATTATTTGAACTATTTTAAACTGCATTTCAGTTAGTTAGTTAGATTAGGTCTGTTTGTTATTATTAATTAATTTAAAAAAAAAAATCGAACTGCCTGCTAGAAGCTACATATCTATAGGACGATCATCTAGGACTGAATGAGCAGCATCTAATTTATTTTTTATTGCACTGCATTCATCACTGCACGAAGAAAGCTGGAGTAAGGTACATCTTTTCTTGAGCATTAATTACTTATCATGCATATGCATTGAACCTAAATCAAATTAATTCAATGGTCACTTTTAAAAAAAAATTTGGGCTGTTAAGAGGTTGGACTTTAAAATCTGTGACTGAAAATTGTGTGCAAAAGGATCCTGTTTGCGGAATTTCAAAAAATCAAAACACGATCGTATGCTTGCACACTTGAGACACTGTGCACCTCATATATGGTCACTAGATAAATTTCTACCTCTCCTCTTTTGCACCACAAGGGAAGTTAGTCGGAAATCAACAAGCCTATCCACCAAGTTACGTCGGTTCCTCGTGTGTGGGCTTGATTCGAGACTTCCATCCCTTGCGAGTAGGTTATAGGCACCAACGAAGGTTGGCCTAGGAAGCGTAATTTTTGCAAAACTTGTTTGGCTACCAACTAAACATATAACTCTAAGACCTACAATCTACTAAAAACAGATCCCATTGAATTTGCGTTTGCTTTGACAATAGAACTCTCTAGGAAGTTTTCTGCTTATATTCTGAATTTTGCTAAAGCCTAAGAGAGTTAAAATTGTTTTGCTTAAAGAAATGGATTACTCTTACTCCTATCATTCATATTATCAGAGTCAATACTTCCCATCTTTTAATCAGGATCCCATGCTCCGAGCGTATCCATTCTTTGATGGGTACATTGATAATTCATGGGATCATTCTCATTCTTACCCTGGGAGTACTGTCTTGATAACTCCCACTTTTGAGCAGAACCTAGGAGAGGGATTCTCCAATCCTAAAATCCCTACTTCCATGCAAACGCCCAACCCTCCCACCCTTCATGATTTTCCGTATCGAGGTTGGACCGATACCCCTAGGCAACCAGAGCCTGAAATTGACTATCCTCCCAAACATGATAATAGTAGCCTCTCCTCTTTTATGATAGAAATGCAAAAACAACAAAAGGAAATAATGGACTCAATGGGAGAGATGTTGAGGAATAGTCAACAATTAAATGAAGAAATAAGACAACTTAGCTACACGGTTCCCAATAATCCTGATCCCTACCCATCCGATCATGATCATGAAAATAATTCTGAGGTACTTAATGACAATAGGGATCCAATTTCATGTAGCGAACACTTAGACTCTCCCAATGAGATGCGGCCACTAGAGGACAACAATCATAGTGATTATCCACTTGAACTATATTGGAGTCAAAAGCAAGAGAAGATTATTGTTCCTATCACTTCCCCTCTTGATTATTTGGTGGAATCCCATTCTACTCTTAGTGAGCCCACTCCTGACCCTCCACTTAGGGAATCAACACCTATCATTCAATATCCTGAGGATTTAAATGTACCTAATGAAGGTGACCGTAAGGGAATGGAGGAGAATCAATTCTGGTCTCAGGGATATGAAGAGTCTAATTCAGAGGATGAGGATGCCCCAACAGAGGAACCTGGATTGAAAATCTGGAGTGAATCATAGGAGAATTATTTATCATTTGAGGATTTAGCTCTAGAGGATAGAACTAATATGATTAAATCTGGATTCCTACTTTCTTTTGACAGTCATCCTCCATCAAAACAGGAGTTGATATTAGAGGAGGACAAGCAAAATAATGAGAAATCTATGGGAGACTCTCGGGAACAAAACACGTCATTTGAGGATTTATACCCCGAGAACAATAACGAATTCAATGATATAGGCTTCCTCCAAAATATTAAGATTGATCCTCCGTTAGAAATAATTGAAAAAACTGATCCAACTCTTAATGAATCACATATACACCCCGATAAATATTTGAGTGAACCAAACAAATTTGCAGATGAGTGGAATGATAATGATTCTGACATTTTCACCCTGCCATCAAAGAGTTCTAATTTGGAGTCTACCCTTGATTCAAATATGACTCCGATCATTAATGCTAGGCAGGATAACTTGAAGTTGTCTACTACTGTTAGGGACTGTACACAATTCGAATCATTGTTGGAATTGGACCTAACACCTACTAAGCCCTCATTGGACTTAACCATTACCTTCCAACATTACAAACAACCCTTATACGCCCCAACCGATCCTTGGCTCAGATCTCTGCTCATGTACATTCTTTCTAGAGAATATATTAGGCCAGTACATCCTAGGGTAGAATGGCGAGTATGGATTGATGCTTGTACTTTTGCTCTCGCCATTCAAGGGTTTGAACTAATAATGATTATATCTTTTGAAACCCATCTTGCTTTGGAGGACCCTTGTTATCCTCCACTTATTCTGTTTCGGGAGGTCCCTTTTCATATTCCGTTTATTATCCCTAGACCTCCCAAGGTAGCCAATGAGGTTTTTGGCTTTCATATCTTCTGGCGAGCATTTGGAATTACATTACATCATCAGCTCGCCAACATCCGTGGTTACTTATTTTCTAGGCCTGCACTGTTATGCATATTCTTAGGGCCTAACCTTTTCTGTTTGGAACCTGACTTACAGGTTCCTTATAAGTCTGGTTGCTGACAGAAAATGCAGCGCTTGTTGGGAGGCAACCCAGCAAATTGTGTCAGGTGATATTTTTCCTTACTCCTCCTGTTTTAATTTTACAATGGGGACATTGTAGGATTTAGGCATGGGGGAGTGCATTTGCATTTTAGGAAGTATTTATGCATTTAGGTTAGTATAAAAAAAAATGAGCTAAATGGGTTAGTCCTTAGCAAATACCTTTGTTATTGGAGGTTCTTCTTCTGGAATTATTTCTTAAGTTTAGAATCCAGTATATTTATTTCACGTGCACATAGATTTGGTAATGGATCCTTGAGGAGAACCAATGAGCATTTGTAAGTCTACTGAACCCTTGGACAATTCATAAGGAGTCAGGCATACTATCTTCTAATAGATCTACCTCATATTTGTGAGAAGTAGAGAGATTACCGGTACACTAAGTCTAGTGCAAGGACTCTTAAATTTTTGGACAACTAGATGATGATACTTCAGAGTTAGGCATAGTGTTCACTCTCTGTTCCTGTGTACGTACTTTGAGTGAATTCCTGAGAGTCACCAAATGAGGCAGATACACAGAGATTGAGTCTTAATAAAGCTATAACTATGGTGGATGGCTACGACCGTCCTTCATAGAGTCCTCAGCTGAAGGAGGGTAATAGTGTCAAAGGTCAGAAATACGCCTGTCCTATCCATTCTTTCCCGGTGCTGAGAATAGGCACTTCCACCAAATAAGCCACACAACTTCCTCTTGACCGTCATCATCCCTAATAATGCCTCGTAAATAAAAGTCTGTATCTTGTTGTGCTGATTAAAAAAGAAACAAAAACAAGAAAAAAAAAAGAAAAAGAGAGAGAGAGAAAAGAAGAAGAAAAAGAAGAAATAGAAAGAAGAAAAAGAAAAAAATAGTTATATTACAAAAAAAAAGGGGTCCAAGTGTATGATGTAACACTATTTTTGAGGCAGCAAACACCTATCGCGTTCCACCAAATATGACCCATACCTACCTTCTAGTATTTCTAATCGCCTGAATACTGGTTGAGGACTCTAACTTAGTTATAGAGTTATTAGGACTTTAATTGAAGTGTAGATGCCATGTGAGGCCACCAAATAGTGAGTATAATTTCTAATTCTGGCAAGATTCGTGATCTCAGAAAGAAAGAAAAGAGAGAGTGCCCAGGAACATTAAGAGAGCACAGTTGTGTAGCCTCTCTCAGAGTTGACTTGTCTAAAAGTCTAGAGAGCTAGACTCTACAGTACTAGACTATATGTAGCACCAGTTGAGTATGTGCCACCAAATACAAATCCATTCAATTTGATATCTCCTACCTAAGCCAAACGCAGGGGTCAAATTACAGATTATCGTCTGCTTTATCCCCGAGGGAAGTAGTTGCCTATCTCAGCAGAAATTTTTGCCAAGGGTGATGTATGAACTCCCAATGCGAATCGGCTCTTTCACTTGCATCTGTTACCTAGGTTATCAGCACTTCACATTTGTCTGGATTTCTAAAGTTTTGAAATAAGAAAAGAAGTCTTCTGATTGCTTCTATTATTCATTTTTGCTAGGGACTAGCAAAACTTAGGCATGGGGGCATTTGATAAGTCCACTTTTGTGAACTATTATTTAGCTTAAGTACTATTTAATTATTTGTTCTTAGTTGTTAAATAATTAGAAGTTATATGGCAATTCACCTTGACCTGCATTTAATTTTATGCTTCAATTTTTACATTTAATAGCATACTTTATGATAATATAATTGATTTGATAAATGCAGGTTAGGTGCAAGATCAGGAGTTAATTTTTACTTATATAAGATGTCTAAGACTTGGATTGGACGTCTGGAATTATTAATTACAAATCCGCGGCATTATATTTTTAAGACGTCTTATGCTCCATATAGACGTCTGATGAAGGAACTGACTGTACTTATCTACCGTTCCAACCACTCGCGATCGTCGCGAGTAGTTGGAGATACTTGCGGCCGAAGGAAAAGGAGAGTGGGGTTCAAAAAGAAGCGGCGTCCTCCGAGGATAGGGTGGATCTTCTCCTCTGGCGGGGATCATCTCCCTCTCACCACTGTGGAACAAATGCACTCTGTGTTTCAAGCTTGCACCGTGGTCTCTGCGCCCTGCAACTTCCCTTCGAAAGCACCTGCCCGCTTGCCATCTTCCAGCGCCCCTCATCACCTGCCGCCCCCGCCGCACCAAGTGCTCCAGGCACCGCACCATCAGCCTGCCCACAACCCGCCCACGCACCTCCTTCCTGCAAGCAGACCGCAGGCCCCCGCTTGCCATCTCCCGCGCCTTCCCACCTTTGCACCTTGCAGCACGCACAAGCCCGTGCCTCTCCTCCAGCACGCTCCAACCTCTCAAGCAGGCGCCCGCATGCCATCTCCCACACCTCAACCCTGCCCGCAGGCACCAGCGTGCCCCTCATCTCCAGCACGCCTTCCTGCCCATCAGCGCACCTGCAGGTGCCAGCCTCTGCAGCGCACCATCCAGTACACCCCATCGCTCCAACGCTGCAAGCGCTCATGCCCTGCAGCGCCTCTGCCCGCTCCGCCCTCTCCAGAACCAGCGCCTCCTCCTTCCTGCAGTTCAACACACCCTTAACAGCAGGCGCTCTCTACCCGTCTTCACCCCACAACGCCCGCACGGTCATCAGCAGGTGCAGCACCGCTCGCCCGCGCCCACAGGCGCTAACTGCAGACCGCCGCGCCCGCACGAGCAGACCCACGCCACAGCCACGGCCATTGCAACAACCTTCGCCGGTCCTCATCTCCTCCGTCGGCCGGCTGCCTCCGGCCGTTGCCGTCAACGCCGCTGCCACCATCGGAGAGCCCCCGTCCTCGCATCCTCCTGAGCCTCGCAACTGCCCCGCCGGTGCTCTCTCTCTTTCGCGAGGAGAGAGAGCAAATGCTCTGTTTCTCCAGCATTAAAATTTACAGAAAATGCCATTGTCAAGTTACTAGTCTTTTATTTTCTATATTAATATATTGCTGCACAATTTACGTGGCACCCCTTGCTTAATTCAAAATTACATATAATTGATTTCTCCTTCTGAATGACATACAATCTGAGATATTAATTATAGTATTATTAGTTAGGAGATTAACATTAACATTATTTTTTATTACCAAGGTCATTATTTAGAATATTATATTGTGGTAATTTTGCATATGCACCCTCATCTTCTTGATTAATTTCTATATTGCAAATTTATGTGAGAAAAAGAAAAGCACGAAGTAGCATGCATATCTATTGAGTTTCCTGAATAAACGTGACACTATTTATTAAATTAAATAGGCTAATTCCTCCCTGTGGAGACGACCTAACTATTCATGGTTAGATTTTGACAATTAAAATGTTTTTGAAAAGCAATTTTCTACCACGCGATTAAATACAACGATACATCATTTTATGATAAAGTTTTAAACGAAAATGGAGATCGCTCTTTCATATGAAATGCAAGTTTTTGAAGCAGAAACTAAGCCAAGTACTTTCCTTATTACAAAAGAGGATCAAGTCACCTGAACTATCATGAGTTTAGGTGGAATTTTGGAGAAGGATATTTGATCTCGTCTAAAGATAGACCTTGAAATTCTAATAATCAGATCCATATCCTTATCCCTAGTTTGTTAAAGATAAAATCCCATTGTACCAAAAGTGAGTTTTCAACCTTAGTCTCGCTTTCAAAATTTTCCTCAAAAAGTTTTCAACATTTTTATCTTTTCAGGTATGCAAGCAAAAAACAAAAAAATGACAATAGAAAAATGCATATCTTTAGGTTTTGAAAATCCTAAAGCTATCGTCAAAATTTTTAAAACACCCCCCCATTCTTAAGATATGCAATGTCCTCATGCATTAGGAGGGAAGGAGGGATCGCCTTAATAAAAGACGGTCATATTTAGGATAGTCAAAACTTGGAGAAAAGAAAGAAAAAGAAAGCAGGAAAAATGATGGGTTATCTCCCATCCAATGTTATCTTTTACGCCATTCAGCCGGGCATAGTATGCATCAGTGATCAGTTGTGGTCGGGTCGGTAAAATTGAAAGATTCTGAAGGAAGATTCAGGGCATGATCCAAGTGGGGCTTTAAATGTTAGTCATTGACTTGAAAACTCGTATTAGTTTTTGGATCAAAAATATCAACAACGCTTTAAGGATATGTTTTTAGGACAATAAAGGGGTTGGTCCATTTGGATTTTAACTTTCCAGGAAAAATACGTAATCTTACATCAAAAAGCCAAACGTGTTGATTGAGATCAAAATGTTTCCGAACATTGTATTTATCATGAAATTTCTTTGTTCGATCTTTATAAATCCGATGTTTTCATAAGAAAAATTACATAATTCTTCCAATTCAATTGTAATTTTCTGTGGATACCGACGTCAGATAAATCCATATTTAATTGCTTTATTGCTTAGAAAATCCTATGTTCAAGTTCTTCTGGGAGATGGCATGCCTTCCCAAAAATCAGATGGAAGGGAGACATGCCGAGCGGGGTTTTGAAAGCGGTATGGTAGGCCCATAAAGTATCATCCAACTTGGTGGACCAATCTTTAAGATCGGGCCTAACCATCTTTTGTAAAATATTTTTGATTTCCCGATTAGAAACTTTGGCATGGTCATTTGTTTGGGGGTGATAAGGTATGGAAATTTTGTGATTAACCACATATTTAGAAAGAAGGTGACAAAATTGTGAGTGAATAAAGTGTGAACCTCTGTCACTAATAATGGCCTTTAAAATGCCAAATCTTGAGAAAATATTTTTCTTAATAAATTCGATAACCACACGGTGATCATTGGTGCGGGTGGGTATTGCTTCAATCCATTTAGATACATAGTCGACTGCGACTAGTATATACAAATACCCACCAGAGTTGATGAACGGTCCCATGAAGTAGATGCCCCATACATCAAAAATTTCAACCTCTATAATTGGATTAAGGGGCATCATATCCTTCCGAGTCATGTTGCTGATTCTCTAGCAACACACACAGGATCGAATGAAAGAATGAGCATCTTTGTGCAAGCTAGGCCAAAAGAAACCAGATTTAAGTATTTTAGCTGCAATTTTCTTGCCTGAAAAATGTCTGCCACAGGCCATTGAATGACAATGTGTCAGAATATCATGGATTTCTGAATCAGGAACACATCATCTAATGACCTGATCGGCACAAATGCGGAAAAGGTCGGGCTCCTCCCAAAAATAGTATTTAATGTCAGCAAAGAACTTATCCCTTTTGGTTTTTGGCCAATCAGAGGGGATTTGTTCTGTTGCTAGATAGCTTGCAATGGGTGCAAACCAAGGGAGGGTGTTAGTAGCTAAAATGCTTTCATCAAGGAATTGATCAGGGGGGTCATTAGCTAAAGATGAGAGAGATGGTCGACCACTACATTTTGCGATCCCGCCTTATCCTTGATTTCTAGGTCAAATTTTTGGAGCAGCAAGATCCAACGGATAAGGTGGGGTTTCGCATCTTTTTTTATCAACAAATATTTGAGTGCTGAGTGGTCGGTATATACAGTGACATGTGACCCTAAAAAATAAGATTGAAATTTTTCTAGGGTAAATACAATGGCAAGAAGTTCTTTTTCAGTAACTGTGTAATTCTTTTGTGCATCATCAAGAGTTTTGCTAGCATAATAGATCACAACGGGCTTCTTATCAACTCTTTGCCCTAGAACGGCCCCTACAGCAAAATCTGAGGCATCAATCATGAGTTCAAAGGGATAATTCCAATTAGGTCCCTGTAATATCGGTTCCTTAGTAACATCCTTCTTCAACCACAAAAAACTCTTTAGGAATTTAGCCTTGAAACGAATGGCTGGTCTTTAGTAAGTAACTGACTTAAGGGCTTAGAGATTTAGGAAAAATTTTTAATGAAACAGCGATAGAAACGCACATGCCCTAAAAAGGACCAAATCTATTTCATAGTAGTAGGCGGTGGGAGCTTAGAGATGGCATCAATTTTAGCTTGATCTATCGCAATTCTTTTTTAGAAATAACATGGCCCAGGACAATACCTTCCTGGACCATGAAATGACTTTTTTCCCAACTGAGGATGAGATTAACTTCTATGCATTTTTGGAAGGTTCTTTCAAGATTCCGAAGACAAATGTCAAAAGAATCTCAGAAAACAGAGAAGTCATCCATAAAGACTTCTAGACATTCACCTACCAGGCCTGAAAATACTGCAAGCATACACCGTTGAAAAGCTGCCGGTGCATTGTAGAGACTGAAGGCCATTCTTTAAAAAGAAAAGGTTTCGAAGGGGAAAATGAATGTAGTTTTGTCTTGGTCCTCAGGATGGACCGCTACTTAATTACACAGAATACCCATCAAGAAAATAATAGTATTTGCATCCAACTAATCGCTCCAAGATTTGATCAATAAAAGGGAGAGGAAAATGGTCCTTCTTGGTGGGGGTGTTTAATTTTTTGTAATCAATACACACAGTTCAAGAAGAAGCGATCCTAGTGGCTATGTTTTCCCCATTTTCATTGGAGATAACTATTAGTCCAACCTTTTTAGGAACGACTTGAGTAGGAATAACCCAAGAGCTATCAGAAATGGGGTAGATGATATCAACATCAAGCCACTTGATAATCTCCTTTTTTATCACCTCCTGTATAGTAGGGTTCAAGCACCTTTGTGGTTGGTGGGAGGGGCGAGAATCATCCTCTAGATAGATGTGATGAGTGCAATAGGATGGATGAATACCCTTAAGGTCAAAAAGGGTCCTGCCAATAGCTTTTTGATTTTTACTTAAAACCTGGAGAAGTTTTTCCTCTTGTGCCCCAGTAAGTCTAGAATTCATGATTAGGGGTAGGGTCTAATTTAGACCTAGGAAAACATATTTAAGGGAGTCGAGCAAGGGTTTTAACTCCAGTTGTCGGCCCAGCTCTAAAAGAATTTCTACCTTAGAAGTTAGTGGTGAAGTGAGAGTAAAGGGATCAGTTGGAGTGTTAGCTGAAGAATGTGTGGTTAGGGTGGGAGGGTGGGATGAAGTGGATTGTTCAGGAACCATGTTAATGGCAAAACAGGAACCCAAGTGTGAAATCTGTAAAGTTTCCTCCACTATATTTTCCATTTCTGAATCGAGTCATCAAAGAAATCAGGTTCTTCAAATCACCTAAAAGCTTGGAAAATATCTAGGGTTACAAATTCACTACCACACATCTTCATCTTGCCAGAATCACAATCAATATTAGCGTGGGCGGTGGCTAAGAATGGTCTTCCAAGAATTATAGGGCAAACTTTAAAGCTTCCAGTACCTCTATGTCCAAGACTAAAAAGTCTACTACAAATAGACAATTTTTGACCCGAATAAGGACATCCTCAACAATTCCCCTTGTTTAATTGTAGATCGGTCTTCTAATTGAAGAGTAACCTCAACAGGCTTTAATTGGCCAATCTTAAATTCCTCAAAAACAATTGTGGGGATAAGATTAATCGAGGCACCGAGATCCAGTAAAGCACGATCAAAAGAAGTGTTATTAATGACAACTTGAATCAGGGGTGCGTTTGGATCTTTCTTGTTAAGAGGCAGTTTACTCTACACAACTGAGCTAACTATCTCTGGAAGGATCACCTTTCCTAGGTTTCGAGGCTACCTTTTGGGAGTACACAAATCTTTCAGAAATTTTGGATAGGCAGGAATATATTTTATGGTGTCAAGGAGAGGGATATTAATCTCTACTTTCCCAAAAAGATCCATTAATTCCTTATCAGTGGGCTCAGATTTCTTCTTCTTGGTGTGTGAAGAGTGAAGGGTTTGTGGAAAGGGTACAGGGTTTTCCTGTTTTGCATTATTAGGTTCCTGAATAGGGTTAAAGGAAGAGGGAGAATAGTTGATCTATTTTTCATTCAAATGGGTTTCTTTAACAGGCAAGGGATCTTGAGTGGTTTTCCCATTCCTCAAAGTAACTACATTTGAAGTATGGTTGTTTCTAAGATGAGGATGGGAAGCCTGATTGTTATTGAAACCTGGGGGATGCTGAGGTCCTAGGTGAATGGGTTGACTGGGATATCCACCTTGGAACTTATTCCATTGATTATTCGGGTTGGGTATGTGTTGGGAAGGTAAATTCCCAACAGGTCAATGATCAGGAGTAACCTTAACTTGATGTTGCAAGTTAGTGATCATGCTGGTTACCTCTATCATTTGATTCTGCATACCTTGCAGAGTCTTCATGACCTGGGTATTGATATCTTCCTGGGATGGTCCAGGTTGATATGCGGGCTGCCCATAATTCCCAAATTGACTTTGTTTGGGAAACGGAATCGAGTTCAGGGCTTTCCAAGAGTGATTCGGGTTGGTCTTCCAGTTCTAATTGTAAATGTTGGAGGGGTTTCTAAATTACTCCTGGAGAGCATAAATATTTTACGTGGTGGGATCAAGAATATTCTGATTCAGATAATCAAAATTCCCAGTCAAATCTTGTGTAAAATTAGCAGAAAACTTCTGACAATAGGTGTGGCATCAATGTTGAGTAGATTTTCTCTTCGGAGAAGGTGAGTGTTAGTGTGTGGAGAGTTAAAGTGTGGAGAATTAAGGTGTGGAGCTTGTTTGTGAGTGAGCTTTTCTTCCATTTTTTCTGCTGTATTTGCATATGATTCAGTCATTGAGCTATCATATATAGATCATCTTGAGTGTCTAGAACAGAGGTGGATTTGGAGTCAATGTCATTGACTCCGTGTCTGGGGTTTTGGGTTCTACCGAAAGTGTCCATTGAAGTCATATTAAATGAGTTTTCACTCATTTCTTCAAAAAGGAGGTAGGCACTTTCAGCATCTTTATTAAGGAAATTGCCCCCACATGAGGCATCCACAAATCTCTTTAATTAATCTTCTAATCCATGATAGAAGATCTGCTCTAATTGCCATTGTGGAATTTCATGGTGGGGACAACTTCTTAGAAGTTCTTGGAATCTTTCCCAAGATTCATGGAGGGGTTCACCATTTTTTGTTGAAAGGTAGTTATGGATCTTCTTAAAGCGTTAGTTCGACCGATCAAAAATTTTTTTTTAAGAAAAGCACTCTTTAATTAGGGCCAGGTGGTGATAGGGTGCCCAATCGATCTAAACTAGTGTGAAGCTTTATCTTTTAAAGATAGAGGAAAAAGTCTCATTAACCACATGTCTTCCTGTACATTGCAAGAACGAGTGGTTTGAGTGAGGACAGTTAAATCCTCGAGATGACAAAAAGGGTCCTCTCTCGAAAGACCATGGAAATGCTTGATTAGTTTCATAATAGCTGGTTTGATCTTAAAATCCCCTTGTGGTATGACCACCCAGGTCTTTCCTCATAGTTGGAAGGATCATAAAAATCCTTAAGAGGAACGAGAGGCTGCTGATGGGGTGGTGGGTTTCGCCCTTGGTTGGCTAGGTTCATCACAGTCCTAGCCAAATTTTCTTGGTTTTGTTGTAATCGAACCAAATGGTCGACCATAAAGGCAAAGGGGTTTGTATTTTGAGTTTGGATTTGAGGGCCACCTGGCCTTGCAGGATTTTCTGGTTGCTCTAGATGAGGGTGGTTAGGGATGCGGAAGTCAGGTTGTGGGTCAGCTGACGGGTTAGAGGCGGAAGCAGATTTTTTTGTTAGTTTCCTGGGTTTTCCATATTGCTAGAAGAGGAAGAAGAAAACAAAGATTTTCTGGTGTGGGGGGCAAAATCAGATGGTCCCTCAAGATGTGGGTTCTGGGACCTTCGCCTGTGCATGCACTTTTTTTTGGAAGAATTGGAGGAGAGGAGAAGAGAGAGAGATGAGATAAAGTGTGCAATTCAAACAACAAAATTCTAGTCCTAACTTAAATATGACTCCCTAAAAATTAACCTAAGACTTGATCTACCTAGGAAATAAGAAATCAATAGTGAATACCCGTTCTATCAACATATCTAGCCAAGTTGCATAAGGGGAGGTTTGAGCCCAAGCATTTCCTAGGAAAATCCCCAGGGGCTTGTGCAAACCCGCGCCTGGTCGTCTGACACAGCTCTCAGCCTGACACCAGATATAGATGACAGAATTGGTATTAACCAGAGAAAGCTTAAAACCTATATAGCAAGCCTAAGTTGATGAAACCTTAGGAGTCAAATTGCTACAATTTTTAGTTAGGTTTAGGAGACTAGAGTGCACACGGAATGTAGAGGCCGTTGATTTGGGTAATTCCCTATTATTTCAATTTTTTAGTGTGTGCAAGATTGGAAAGTGATTCCAATAGCAAACAAGTTGTCACACAAATTTTGTTTGATTTTCTATTTTTAGAATTTGATTTAACTTAATGTATTTTAGGATTTTCTTTTTAAGGTTTCAAACAAGTTTGAGATTCCACAAAAAAAAGGAAATCAAGTTGTATTGGTGAAGATAAGTTTTCTTTAATTTGTTGGTTTCTAGAAATGAAAAGAAACCCTAAACAATTAAATCATAAGCAGAAATTTAACTATCAATGAGTTTATTTTAGGCTTTCAATTTAAGTAGTGGTCCAAATAATGCAAGCAACACCACTACTGTAAGGAAAATCAAACAAAGATCCTAAAAACTATTTTTTTGTGATTTTATGAATTTATTTGATATTTGTTTAGAATTTTTCTTTGTGCTGGTGTCAAAGTCTAGAAATGATATCCAAGTGTATCTTAGACTTTTCAGTACAACCACCGACCTTAGAAAATTTCACAAGGATTCTAAAAAGCTAAATTTCACAAAAATTGGATGAGTATAAAAATTCTTAAAATTTTTGGACAGTAGCAAAATAGGAAGAACAGAGGAGATGACCCCTTTGCAGTCCACAAATTTTTTAAAATTTTATACAAATTAAATTGCTCTAACACTTGGAGCAAATGTTCCTCGCTTGATTTGAAATCATTGGGTGAAATTTCAAGATTTTTAGAGGCTTGTGGTATTGGGAATTGATTTTTGAATTCCAAACAAAAGTCTGGACCCGAAAATCAGACTACCAACACTTGAAGTGGAGTGGTATTTAATGATGCAAACAAGCAATCATTTGAATTTTAATTGAAACCACCCAACTTAACTTAATTTTTTGAGATCCTGAAAGCCAATTTTAATGTGTTTTGATAGTTTTTAGGGATATGTGTGACTAGAAAGAGGAACCAACCTGAATTTTCGTAGGAAGACAATGAATTGCAAGCTATTCCTTCCAGAATCTCACTTTCTTCTTGTAGCTCCTACACACATGAGAGAAAGAAAGGCAAGGGGATGAGATCCACTTATCAAGAAAGAGAGAAAATGAATGCAAAGCCATGCCTCCTTGGCAACGGTGCCAAAAAGTGATGCAAAAATACATGCCAAAGGGGGGTGAATATTTTGTCGAGCTCTAACTACAACCTTTTGGGAGGAGGTGATTTAAAGTATAGTCCTGTCATCCTCCAGGTCGCAAAGAGATTTCTTAAGGCACCACGAGGATTTCTAAAAGATATCCTTGTGAGAGTGGAGGACTTCTTCTCCACTGTTGACTTTCTCGTGCTGAATATTGACCCATCTAATAAGCCTACCAAGCCATCCATTATTTTGGGACACCCCTTCTTGGCCACAGCCAACGCCTCTATCAACTGCAGATCTATGGCACTTAAAATTGGTTTTGGGAATAGGAAAATCCGGTTAAATGTCTTTGATACCTACAAGCAACTTGAATTGGGAGATTGTTACCAGATTGAGGTGGTTGATGAAATCATTGAAGAGACTACTCCAGCACTCTTATGTAGTGACCCCCTTCAAATGGTCATATCTAAGGACTCCTCCAATTATTAAAGAAAATGAAGGGGATATGCCTGAATTGGAAGAACTCCTGGAAGTACACACAGAGTCTCTGTCCCCTCCCTGGACTTTGAAGGTAGACTCGCTACCTGAGGAGGGGACATCTCAACTGATACCCTCAATCCAATTGGCTGTTGAGTTGGAGCTCAAACCCTTCCAAGCACACTGAAATATGCTTTCCTTGGACCTAATGACACACTCCCCATCATTATCTCATCAGCGTTATCAGAATTGTAGGAGGGAGCACTGCTTGAGTGTTTACAAAGGCACAAGGAAGCTATTGCTTAGTCAATAGCAGATATTAAGGGTACTAACCCCTCCCTCTGCATGCATCATATATACACAAATGAGTTTGTGAAACTCTTTTGAGACATACAGAGAAGGCTCAACCCCAATATGCGAGAGGTTGTTAAGAAGGATATTTTGAAATTGCTGGATGCAGGCATTATCTATCCCATTTCAGATAGTAAATGGGTCAGTCTGATACATGTGGTACCAAAGAAGGCAGGAATCACTATGGAAGATAATGACCAAGGAGAGTTGGTGACCACTAGACCCTCAACTGGCTAGAGGGTCTGCATTGATTACCACTATTTGAATACAGCTACCCAGAAAGATCATTTCCCCATACCTTTTATTGATCAGATTTTGGAAAAACTGTAGGTAACAAGTACTTCTGTTTCCTAAATGGGTACTCTAGGTATAATCAGATAGCTGTCTTCCCTGATGATCAGGAGTGTATCACCTTCATGAGTCCGTATGGCACGTTTGCATTCTGTCAAATGCCATTCGAGTTATGTAACACTCCTACCACTTTCCAATGATGTATGATGGCTATCTTTTTTGACATTACCGACGAGTTTGTAAAGATCTTCATAGATGATTTCTCCACTTATGGCTCGTCATTTGACCTATGTCTCTCACACCTTTATAAAGTCTTAACCTACTGTGAAGAGACAAAGCTAGTGCTTAGCTGGGAGAAGAGACATTTTATGGTCCAGCAGGGCATTTGGGGCACGTAGTTTTCAAGAGAAGATTAGAGGTGGATAGAGCAAAAATCAAGTCCATCTCTAAACTTTCATCGCCCACCAATGTTCGTCAAGTTAGATCTTTTCTTGGTCACGTAGGATTCTATAGGTGCTTTATTAGAGATTTCAGTAAAATCTCTAAGCTGCTCTGTGAACTGTTAGCGAAGGATGTTTCCTTTGATTTTGATGATAGATGTAGTGCGACTTTCCAAGTCTTGAAAATAGCCTATATTATTGCAGCGATTCTCCAACCACCAGATTGGGCCCTCCCTTTTGAGGTTATGTGTGATGCTTCTTATTTCACCATGGGAGTGGACTTAGGTAAAAGGGTTGATGGTAAACATCATGTTCTGCTTTATGGTAGCAAGACCCTCATGATAGGTGCACTTTCGTGGACCAAATTAAAGCCCAAGTACATTAGTGTTGAGATTGAATTTGATTTAAAACAAGCAATACGTTGAGCAAATGAATTAATTTTTGCATTTAAAGATTCCTTAAATACTTAGATATGGATTAGAGCTTGAAGACAAAAAGAATAGGATAGATGTCTTTTTCTCTTGTACTTTGTTTTTGCTGTTTATGTTCTTTGCTCATTATTTTCTTAGATTAAATGTTAAAGAGCCCATAGTAACATACCTTAGTCCTAGGAACACTATTCCAACCTTGGGATATTTCGACAATCTTAAAAATCACTTAGAAAATCAAAACAGTAATCAGATAGCCCGATTAGATGTCCAATCTGGACCTTAGACGTCTGATCTTGAATGTTAAGACATTTGACCTTTTGTCCAGATGTCCAAATACCTAGGCTGGACTTAGTGCATTCTGTTCATTAGTTACAGACAACCAGCCCATAATCCAGACGTCTTAGAAGACATCTAAAGACCTTTCCAAACATCCAACTAGAAGACCATTGGCCTGTTAGACATAATCTTGGAGGATTAACCTATTATTATATTTAATTAGACTTCCAGATGTCCATAGATCATCCTAAACATCTGATAAACAGACATTAGCCTAGGATCTAATCGAAATCTACTTTTGTCAAACCCTAATAGTCATTTGAGCCTCGAGAAATCAATTCCCACAAAGATTTCTCTTTCAAGACATCCAGAGTCTTTGCCAGACGACCGACCTATCCTTTGACCTAAATTACCTAGAACCTTGTTCCAATATGGTGAAAACAAGAACAAATCCATCTTAGGATTAGACATCTGATTAGTTACCCAGATGTCATATAATGACTTCTTAGACATCTATCTTGATCTAACACCGACCAGATAATCAACCCTTCTAGATTAGATGACCAACCTTTGGATCAGACGAAGACCTAGACATCTGGCCTAAAGTCCAAACATCTGATAACCATGTCAAAATCATAAATGACCTTGATTTGAT
Organism: Thalassia testudinum; assembly: GCA_037157565.1. Lineage (NCBI taxonomy): Eukaryota > Viridiplantae > Streptophyta > Magnoliopsida > Alismatales > Hydrocharitaceae > Thalassia > Thalassia testudinum. Next base: position 3,152,733 of record JAZHRO010000062.1, on the reverse strand, counting down.
TGGGATTTTGGCTTGATCTATTCCCAAAGGCTATAGAAGCCTTCCAAGGCCTTCTAAACCCTTCGTAGGGCCTCTATAAATAGAGGAGAACCCTTCCTTTGTTAGACACACCCAAGATACACTACTTCCATCATTTGTGTCTTTAAAAGAGAAGTTCCCAGTGCTAGAAGTGCCATTATTCTCCCATCTACATATCTCCATCCAAGAGCACCAATCTACTGTGCACTTCACTTCCATCTCACTGAGGTACCTATTGCCTATAAAAGGTAAGTTTAAGACACTTACTGTGAATCTCTATAGGATATTTGTAATATTGTCTTTGTTGGATATTCATTTTGCGAATTTCCATCTCCACCGCGAGACAAAATACTCCTCGTGAAGAGGAGGGGTTTCAGGTTACACTACCCTCGGGTTCAAAGTAGCATGGTTGTAAGAGGTTGACTCACCCTTGTTCAAGTGACTTGGTTAGTGGATTTGATTGACTAGGTCAATCAAGAAATCATAAGTCAAGAGGCTTAGGTGGTGGTTTTTACCTGAGTTTGGGTTTCCACCTAAAAATACTTTGTGTGTTTGTGAGATTGGATTTTGTGTGATTGTTATATTATTTCCACATTATTTCATATCACAATCGATCTTACCCCTTTCGTCTAGTGAATTACATTTGGTATCAGAGCAGGTCTTCCAAATCAGCGTAACAACCCAACAAGGATCTAATGGAGGGGAACTTATTCGTGACGAGGCCATTTGAGGGGTGGTCTACTACCTATCTGCAATTTTTCAATGGGAGCAACTACAACTATTGGAAGTTGAGGATGAAGATGTGGCTTCAAGTCAATGACTTTACCATATGGGCAAGATGCAAAATGCCCGACAAAGTCTTAGTGAGACTCGAAGGAGGATACTCGCAACAGCAAACCTGAGAGCTTTCCCTCAATGCGAAAGCAATGAATGCTTTGTACTACACATTGAGCCCGGAGGAGTTTAGCCGCATCTCGCAATATGCCACCGCATACAAGATTTGGCATACACTTGAGATAACACATGAAGGTACATCAAAGGTAAAATCCTCTAAAATTAATATTTTATCTCAAGAATTTAAATCATTTTCCATGAAGACTAATGAAACTCTAAGGAAGATGTATACTAGGTTCACTCTTATAATGAACAATCTAAAGTCTTTAGGGAAGACCTTTATTAAGGAGGAGCTTCAAGGAAAGCTTCTTCGTTCCCTTGGATTGAAATGGAAACAAAAGGTCACCACCATAGAAGAAGCAAACGAAGTAGAGGAGTTCAACATGGCAGATCTCTTAGGCAACCTTATGGCCTATGAGACAAAGTTGAAGCAAGGAAGGAGACACCGGAGCTCAAGACAAGAAAGACCGTCGCCTTCAAAGCTGCATTGAACAGCAAGGTAAGTTCCGATGACAAAGACCTTAGGATTTTATTTAAAAAACTTTCTAGGTTTTGCAGGGATTCAAAGAAGGACAAGAAGGAGAGGAAGGAGAAAGATAAGGAAAGTCCAACTCGTTGCTATCATTGCAACAAGAAGGGACATATTAGACTCAAATGCCCTCTTCTAAAGAAAGAAAAGGAGAAGGAGAAGAAGTATAAGAAGAAAGCATTCCAAGCTACTTGGAATGATTCGACCTCTGAGGAAGAAGAAGATCTCGAAGAGAAGAACGAAACTGCTTGCATGGGTTTCATGGCCATCGCAAGTGATAAAAAGGATGAAGGTGACAACAAGGAGGTAAATTCTTTTAGTGAGTTGCAAGAAGCATTTAAAGAATTGTATGAACTTAGTAAATTATTAAAGATAGAGAATAAAAATTTGAAAAGGGAAATTAGTGTCCTAAAGAATGAACTAGATAATCTTGTTGCTAAAGATTTAGATCTAAATGCTTCTTTTGATTTTATTAATTGTGAAAAGAATAATCTTATTTAGAAAACACTAAATTAATAGAAAATAATGCATTGCTCAAATCTAAGATTTCAATTTTAAAAGACAAAATAATTTCATTGAAGATGAGTTTGCATGTCTTAAGAAGAGCTCTGAAAAATTGTTAAATAGAGTTAGCACTAGTCAAAAGGTTGAGAAAGGACCTCCATTAAGGAGACCAACTAACAAGCCTAGATCCAAACTAACTTGGATACCAAAAAATCAATTAGAATCTTATTTTGTAGGTTTCAAGGGAGATTTCAACATAATGGAATAGACCTACAAGATGAAGGATGGTCAACTCGAATTGGGAGGACCAAAGAGTAGACTAAGGAAGATGACATTAAGACTGGCAAGACGACTGGTAGGTGTTCAAATAGCCTTCCATCAACCATTCGATTAGAGACTAGCATCAATACCTGGACCTCCAAGCTTCGGATGGGAACCCCATCACTTTTGCAATCCACCTTAAGGGTCATTTTATTAGCCATGGTAAGTGAGGTAAACCCTTAACCCTATATTTGATGAATTTTGAAAATAGCATCTAGATAAGGGGAGTTAAAAACTAATATGTTTTATGTCCACCATTAAGGGAGAGATAGATAAATTATTCCTATATGATTGGACTCCTTTAATAAGGGGGAGTTTTTTAAAAATGATTATAACTATATTTCCATTAGAAAGGGGGAGTAAATGGGTACAATAAATAGCTATCTTGTTATGACAAAAAGGGGAGTTAACACAAATTAGAAGAGCATGTATTAAGGGGGAGTATAGGATAAATGAATAAAATTGATTAAACCTTTTTGATATTGTCAAAAAGATGGAGAATTTTTTGGATTATTATGTGTGGATTTGTCATCATCAAAAAGGGGGAGATTGTTAGTGCAAGGGCATCTCGATCGTTGATTTTAATAATAACAAAACACTTGTTATTTAATATTTGCATTTGAGTTATAGTTTCAGGATAAATGCAAATGAAATCAGGTATGAAGGAGCTCAAGCTCGAATCCATGGCGGATTGGAAGAGCTTAATGGAGAAGATAAGATGGAGCTTCATGTGGAACAAGAGCTTGAAGACAAGAAGAATAGGATAGATATCTTTTTATCTTATACTTGATTCACAGCAATCATAGGTCTTAATTGACCTAGATTAGGCTAGAACTTAGCATAAGTTAGGGTAATTCATGCATGCATAAGCATTATCTGCATCTTTACTACTTGACTTTAGCTTTGCATAAAATAATGTTATAATGTGCTGATTAAGTGCATTATGTCGATTGCAGGCAATAAACTAATCAGGAGCTGGATCTGGAGCAGGATCTGAAGCTGGATCTGGAATAACGAGAGTTGCAGTGGAGTTAAAGCAGAAGGGTTAGAATAGATGTAGGAATAATGATGTAAGAGAGTTAAGGTTTGCTATTCTATTAAGTAGGAATAAAGCAGTAAAATGTGAAGAGCTTAGGTCCATCCTAGCTTTAGGATAGCCTAGAGACATCCCCCAAGCCTTAGCCACCCTTAGATTAGGTCACAGCACCCTAGGAAGCCCTAAAACCCTAGTTCAAACCTTTATTTGGACGTCCAGATAAGTTATAGGACGTCCAAGACCCTTAGCCAACTCCCACACACCTCAAACCCACTTCTGTAGTGTTATTGGACATCCAGACACTTTGTCAGACGTTTAATTTCTGCAAAATACACAAAATAGAACATAGATTTCCCCCTGACTCAGATTGGACATCGAGAACTAAAGTTTGGACTTCTGATTTTTTAGTATAAGTCGTCTGATTTTGTTTTTGGACGTCTGGAACTGGTCTCCTATTCCTGTTTCGAGATTCAAGCCTTGATCTTGGATCTCTAGCTCCCTAGACCTAATCCCAACCACATAGGAACCTAAATTAAGGTGTCCTAACCCTAGTACATCACCTCTAGACCTACCTAAGGACCTAATTAGGTCCTCACCAAACCCAATTGACTTAGATCAAAGTCAATTACCTTTACCTAGGTCAATTGGACTCATTGAGTCCAATTAAGCTTAGATCTCAACCCACACAAGTTCAATTGGACTTAGTGAGAATCCAATTGACCTAAATCCAACCTAATTGAGTTATTTCACTCTCAATTAGGTTCACACTCATTCAATTAAACTTAGGTTAAGTTTAATTGCAATTTCCCCTTAGCAATTAGGGTTTGTAACCCTATTTCAAGGCATACACCTACCTAAACCAATTAGGACCTAACCTAAACCACCTAGCCACATAGAGCATGACCACACACACACACACACACACCCATTCACACACTCCCACACATATAGAGTTCTCTAGAACTCTCTCCAAGTGGCACCACTCTTGGTTGCCAAATTTAACAACCAAGAGGCATTCAAATTGAGATCCACATTTTTTGGATCTCAAAACCACTTCTATCCTCTCATGGCCGGCCACTCTTGGGCTCTCTCTAGAGAGTTCCACACTTCTCTAGAGAGAATCCCTTAGGTCTATAAAAAGACCTAAGGGGTGGCCATTTGCACCCATTCACTTCCTTGGCTCCATTCACATCCACCTCCACTTAGGCTAGCCACTTCCACTCCATCTCCACGAGTTGACCACCACCATGAGGGACACCATGCCGGGATGCTGGATCACTCCTCTCTCTCTCCAAGGGCCAGCCTAAGATCCATTGGCCGCCCCTCATTCTCCTCCCGACCACCCCAAGGCCATCGGAGACCACCTCCGAATGACCTTCTATTATGCTAGATCTAGATTAGTAGTTTATGCTCTTCATAGTTTTACTACTTTTAATTACTACTTAGTAGCGTAGTCCTTATTCTCCCCGAATGATGCATGCAAAATCCCCCCATAGATTCTTGTATGCGATTGTTTTCTGATAGCTAGATAGACATTTTTTAAGCATTCATGTATAAGCTTTCCTCTACAAGTTCATGTTGCAAACACTCTCCAAATGAATGAATGAAAAATATATTTTCTCTATATATATGTCTATGTTTTGAAATGACCATGAGCTTATTAATTGCCATCATTTTTGCATGATTCAAGTTGCTTATTTTCACTTATTTATCTATTCCGCAACAAGCATGTCATTTCCTGCAAATATAGAAAATCTAACCATAGATGCATTTTCTGTGAACAGTCACCACCTCACTAGAATTATGCGCATAGAAACTCACACTTTCACCTTTGTGATGTATTTAACACACGCGCACGTAATCAGGGTTCATAATAGAAGTGGTGAAATCTTAATCAGGAGATCGGAAACTGGTGTGTGATTTTAAACAGAGTAGAGTGGTAAAAGATCAAATTCAAAAATAAAACAAATGCCTCCCAAAGACGAATGACCGGGACTCAAGTCTCATTATCTTTTATTAAATATCTTTGTTTGATCGTATTGCACACTATACTATGATACTTTTTCTTATCCAACATGCACTCTACGAATTTCAACAGTACTTTATTTTTGTTGTTTGTGTTCTTTGCTCTTTATTTTCTTAGATTAAATGTTAAAGAGCCCATAGTAACACACCTCAGTCCTAAGAACACTATTCCATCCTTAGGATACATAGATAATCTTAGAAATCACTTAGAAAATCAAAACAATAATCAAATAGCTCAATCAGACGTCCAATTTGGACCTCAGATGTTTGATCTTGAACTTTAAGACATTTGACCTTTTGTCTAGACATCCAAACACCTAGGCTGGACTTAGTGTATTATGTTCATTGGTTTCAGACGACCAGCCCATAATCCAGACATCTTAAAAGACGTCTGAAGACCATGCCAGACATCCAACTAGAGGACTGTGTTTGAAGATCGTAGAGAGTAATTTTGCTAGGAAAATGTCGTAGTATAGTGCGCAATACATTCAAACAAAGATATTTAAAAGATAACGAGACTTGAGTCCCGGTCGTTCGTCTCTAAGAGTCATTTGTTCAAATTTGAAATCTATCTTTTATCGCTCTACTCATTTAGAATCACATGGCAGTTTTTGATTATTACATATTGAAGTACGACATGCTTAGTTGCAAAATATATATATATAAGTGAACAACAGGCAACTTGAATCACACAAAAAGAATGGCAATCATTAAGCTCATGGTGATTTCAAACATATAGAGATATATATAAAAATGTATCTTTCATTCATTCATTTGGAGAGGTGTTTGCAACATGAAACATAGAGGAAAGCTTGTACAAAAATACTAAAAAATGTAAATCAAGCTATTAGAAAATGATCACATGCAGGAATCTACGGGGGGATTTTGCATGCATCATTGGTGGAGAATAAGGACTACACTAATAAGCAGTAAATAAAAGTAGTAAAACTATGAAGAGCATAAACTACTAATCTAGATCTAGCAGAATAGAAGGGCATTCGGAGGTGGTCTCCGATGGCCTTGGAGTGATTGGGAGAAGAATGAGGGGCGACCAATGGAGCTTAGGCCGACCCTTGGAGAGAGAGAGGAGTGATCTAGCATCCCAGCATGGTGTCCTTCATGGTGGTGCTCAGCTCATGGAGATGGTGGTGGAGATGGTGGTGGCTAGCCTAAGTGGAGGTGGATGGAGCCAAGTAAGTATGGCCAAAAGGTGGATGGGTGCAAATGGCCACCCCTTAGGTCTTTTTATAGACCTAAGGGAAGCTCTCTAGAGAATTATGGAATTCTCTAGAGAGGCCTATGGTGGGAGCTCGTGGGAGAGTGAGAGAGAGAGGATGGATGGTGGTTTTTAGATCCACCAAATGTGGATCTAAAATTTGAATGGCTCGTGGTTGCTAATTTTAGCAACCAAGGCAACCACACATGGTAGAGAGTTCTAGAGAACTCTAGGCTAGGTATTTTCGTGTGGATGGTGTCTGTGGGTGTGTGTGGGTCGAAACTTAGGTGGCTAGGTTGATTAGGTTAGGTTCTAGTGGGTTTAGGTCAAGGTATGTCTCAAATTAGGGTTATAAACCCTAATTCACTAAGGTAAAGTGCAATTGAACTTAATACAAGTTTAATTCGGTGTGTGGAAACTTAATTGAGAGTAAAACAACTCAATTAATTTAGGTCTAGGTCAATTGGACTCTCACTGAGTCCAATTGGACAGTGTATGCTGAATTAGGGCTCAATTGGACTCAATGAGTCCAATTGAATAGGCTGATGGAATTAACTAAGATCCAAGTCAATTAGGTTTAGTGAGGACCTAATTAGGTCCTTAGGGAGGTCTAGAGGTGATGTACTAGGGTTAGGGCACCTTAATTTTGGTTCCTATGGGGTTGGAATTGGGTTTAAGGATCTAGAGATCCAAGATCAAGGCTTGAATCTCAAAATAAGAACTGAAGAGTAGTATCAGACATCTAATAATAGTGTCAGACGTCTTATACTCAACTATTAGAAGTCTAGACTTGTTGTCTGGATGTCCAATCAGAGTCAGGAAGGATTCAAGGTTCTGTCTTGGGTATTCTGCAGAAATTGGACGTCTGGCCAAGTGTCTAGACGTCCAATAACACTGCAGAAGTGGGTTTAAGGTGTGTGGGAGTTGGCTAAGGATTCTGGACATCCTATAATTCATCTATACGTCCACATAAGGGTTGGAACTAGGGTTTTGGGCCTTCCTAGGGTGCTGTGACCTAATCTAAGGGTGGCTAAGGCTTGGGGAAGTCTCTAGGCTATCTGATGTAAATACATTTACACTACTTAAGATGTCTATTTATGAATGTTCTTAAGCATAGGATTGCATTGCATGCTATAAATATTGCATAACATGTATCATCTTGCATTTAGAGTAGTTTGAATAAAATGGAGGTTAATTGTCTCCTTTTATGTGCTTGGACAGGGCAACCTTTTTATCGGGGCCTTGGATCGAAGATCCAATCATACAGATGTGATCAGGGCGACGATTGGAGTTCAACGACTCTAAGATCGCCCTAATCAGGCATCTGTAGCATCAGACAAAGATCGAGGAACCCTAGAAGATCAAGAGCCAAGATCGTGTGAATCCACACTTCAAATGACAAATCCGACTGCACGGATGGATTCGGATCGTCGATCGCAGCCTAACGACGCGAAAATTGACTCAATCCGACAACCGTGGCACCATCTACATCATCCAGAAGATGGACAGCCAAGATGGAACCACGTGGCACCATCTCAACCGTCCAACTAGCCCTCAAGACCGTCATTGCCTCTCCAAAGAAGATCCAGCACGCAATATGGGCCATTGGATCTTGATCCAACGGCTGTGGATGCGCGCGCTTGACTTCATCCGTGCAACAATTGGGACGGCGTAGCGCAGCAGGTGACCACCTTATCGCGAGGCACTGGCGCAAGTTTGATTCACAGCGAGCAGGCGAGCGGCGCGAGCGAGCAGGGGCGGGCGAGCGTCAGATCGCGATCGAATGGCTCTACACGCCCGATAGCGCCCGCAGCATCGCATGCGATTGGGTGCGCGCTGAGGAGGCAGGCGTAGCGCGATCTAAGCCGTCCAATCTCGCGATTGGACAGCTGAGAATGGCTGGATGTGCACATGCGTTGAGTGTGCGGGCAAGCGAGCGAGTGCGCGCGCGTCACCCACTACACCCACGTTCAGACCTTTAGCGATGATTTTATTCATCACTAGAGGTCCTGAATTAATGTTTTAAGAGTTATAATGACCAAATTGCCCCCACTCCTTGCAACTATAAAAGGAGACCCCCTCCATAAGAAATTTTCATCCCTTCCTTCTCTTCTCTCCCTCTCCAAAGCTCAAGAGAAGCTTGTCCCACACCCAGGATGCTTCTCGCGAGATAAAGTCAATTTTTCGTCCCCCTTTCAGAAGCGGATCACGCAACGACGACAACGTGCTGCCTCGTTCCCGTTCCTCCTACTTCGCCCTCCTTCGTCTTGCTTCGTCCTCCTTCGTCCAGGCATCGTCCCGTCCGACTCGTCCTCCAAGCGACCGTCGAGGAGGATATTTCTCTCCCCATTCTTTTTAGTGCTTTCTAGAATAGATTTACTGCTTTCTAGAGTAGATTTACTGCTTTTTACTGTAATCATTTTCCCGCTTTCTAATGTAATGAACAATCGTTCTGGTGATGAAATTCTATATTTATTCTACATCTTATTTGGTTTTTTGTTTGTAATATTCTTTCTCTCTCTTATTCTCTCTTTGTCTCTTTTCTATTTATTGTAAATAGCTAGATAATTCTAATCAATTGAATTATTTCGTGACAAATAAAAACAAACGCGTAGTTTTCAAATCAAACGTCCGCCTCCCTGTGTTTGACCCGGAATTTCCATTTCGGTATAAATTTTATTTGTTGAACACAAGTTCTTCGCTTTCATACTACGACGATAGGTTTTAAAAACCAAACACGTTAGCGTAGCAACCCGACATTCAACATTTTGACGCCGTTGCCAGGGAGGCAACGCTCTTTGATTTTTTTTTTCGCGTTTTCCAACTTATGAATCATTTACTGCACTTCTCTCCTTTCTTATTGTGATTGCCGGTACTCTTTTGAGACAGGCAAAAGCGGTAGATTGGAGTAAAGTGCTGTGGAAGGTTTTGTAAGTTATCCCCCACCTCCCACCCATTAGATTTCATTTCACCACATAATAACATAAACATCAATCAACCTAGGTGTTCTTATAAACTCTAAGATTAGATTGTTTGTTGTTTGACACCCACACCCGCCCAACCTCCACATTAAAAAAAAGAAAAATAAAAAAATCTCACAGAGGTACACAACCTCATTTGATTTTCAAACTCAACCGGTAAACCGATCTTTGGAGCCAGTACACACATCCAAACACATAATTGAGTAGAAATCAGATTAGGTAATCACTTGTGTGCCTAATAAAGTGGTGCAATAGGCCAATTGTTTGAGTTGATTGGGCCGCACCACTTCAATTAAAATTAACTCATTAAGTAGCTGCCACTTAGGTTCAACTCTTAGGGATTTACCAAGCACTCCACATTCTTTTTAAGCTTCAAAGGAAAATATCTTCACCTGTGCTTTCAAAACCTGGTGTGCCAACAAAACTTGTTTGAAAATACCTAAAGTTGAATCCTAAAAGCTACTAAGCAAGATTTGAACTCTAAAATTCACCACATCAAAAATAATCTTACTTGAAAACCACTGGTTGTGCACACACACACAAATCAATCAATCATTAAGGGCACAACCCAATTAAAGGGCCCATCACATTCCAAAGCATATTCAAACCTAGCCTTAAATAAAATAGAGTAGACATTGGCCTTAAGGATTTGACTCGCTCTTCAAAGCCCAGAACGAGATTATTTTTTATTAGTCTGTTTCTACTGTTCAATCTAATGTCTAGCTGGGGGAGCAGAATCAAACGATCGCGGCTATGGGGTACATTAGGAACCAGAGGCACAAGCCGAAGGAAGAACCTTCTCCCTAGTCCCTCCTTCTAACTGGTTGGATTGAACAGACAGAAGTAGATCAAATTGTTTCTCTATCTCAAGACGGGTTTTGGGAGTCTGTAGGTCTGTAGGATAACCCAATTAAGGACAGGTTTGATTTCTTGTATTGCAGGGCACCTTTCTTCCTCCCATTTATCATGAATCCTTCCACATATTGTACACATTCCCGCTCTTTCCCTCCTGTTTTGAATTATCCTCAACATGACGATTATCTCGACTCGTACTGTAATCAACCATCAGTTAGTTGGGATAACTTGGATTGGGGATACAGTTCTGGACCTCCGTGTTTAGGGTCTAACCTCGAACACTTTGATTGTGATTTCTATCCTTCTCAGAGCCACATCGATTATAGATCGTCAACCTTTCATGAACAACCTAATACGATCTACAATCAAGAAAGATACACTGATCCTTACCCATCCTCTGATTACAATGCCTTTAGGTCATCACCACCTTTTGAATAATCTGAAATGACCTATTATTAGGAAGGGTATAACGAATCTCAATTTGTTAATTCCCCTGCATTGATCCTAAACCCGCCAAACCCTGAACCAACTCATTTGGTTTAGGGTAACCAAGTTCAAGATAAGGTTCTGGCTAACTGGAGGAATATCAATCTTTAGAAGTTCAGCCAATACCTTGCATTGAGAGATTGGAGCCCCTGATTGAAATGATTGATGATTTGAACAAGTCTTTGTTGGATTGGCTCCAGGATGTTAAGGATAAGAACCTAGGTGAGTTTTTACTTGGGAAATTAGCGAAATTGAGGATGAGATTTGTGGTTGCTTTAGTTCAGTCGTGGGATGATTCCCAGGATGAACCCTTTTCAGGAGAGCCAATTTCATAACCCATTCAGGCACCTGTTGGGGAGGACACGTGTTACGAGGTTGACCAGATTGAATTAGAGCAACCAATTAAGGATGATCTAATTTCTTCACCTGAAATTCCTGAGCCGGGGTACGAGGAAACGTATGTCTCCATGGATTAGAAAGTGACAGATGATTTTGAGACATACATTAATATGGATCTTGATTCTGATGGTGAAGATTCGATTTGCAAAGTCTCACACGAGTTTACAAAACACGATTTTTGTGAGATGATTGGGCCTGAGAAATCTGAAAGATCATTTGATAGGCCAAGAACTAAGGAAACTGATCTTATTAGCGCACACATTACGGATCCAGAATCGCATTTTCTGGAGGATTCAATTCATTGCCCTGATTGTCAGTTACACCCCGTTGAGCTTATTGATGATTCTATTTCTGAGATAATTAGACCCAAGTCAATTTTGATTCAGCCACATCATTTAGACTTGGAGATTTCAGACGGGGTGATTAACATGCAAGAGGTCTCAGAATTTAACATTCTGATTGAGGAGAATAGGAGTTGGGAAGTTTTTATTTGGGAAGCTAACTTTGGAGGAAATAGAAGATTGAGTCGAAGGGTTCCTATTAAGCTGAAACCATCAAACCAGAACCCTTACGACATCTATTCTGAGGATGTCCAACCCAAGCACGCATTCATTGATTATCCTTTTGAGCTTGAATTCTCTGTAACCCGACTTTTTGGTCTTGGGTTGCATCCTCATAAATGGCAGGCCCGACCCTGCTTGCATACTGATTTTAGGTTTTGGGTAATTTTTATCCAGAACCTAAGATATTCTCGATTATGGGGTATGGGTCTACACCACAATCTGGTCCACATCTGTGGACCTCTGCTGACAGGTCAGAGGTTTCTTCTGTTTATTCTGATTCTGACCTGCACCTATGCATTCTTCATTTCTCTTCTTTGTATAGTGTGCCTAGCTGAAGGCACTAAATTCAACACATATACAGTTATTTTTAGTTTTCATCTTAGAGAGAACCTGACATTCACGCAATTCAGGTGCTTTCTACGCTATTCCATTCTGTTTTATGTCTTTTTAATATAATGAGGACACTGCATTAGATAAGCATGGGGGGGTGGATATTCATCTCTAAATTTATTCGTCAGCTCCGTAGATTTGTTTTATTTTCTTTTATTAAAAAAAATTTGGAATTAGGGAAGAGAACTTGGGTTTAAGAAAATTTTCAATCTTAGGAAATACTACATTATGATTTGAACACAAAGATCCTTCAGGTCTTTGGACTTAATCTGCCCGTGTATCCACTAAAATGTGGATTTGTTTTTCGAGTCCTCGCCAACCTAAATTCTATTTTAATTGAAGTAAATAAGTTTGGGTGATAAGTACACGACTTATCAACCACCCTCTGATTTGAGGGAATTTTTGAGTTTTAAGCATCTACACACTTTCTTTGCACTGACTCGTTATTCGACGATTCTAACGGAAATTGGGTAGCTAATGAACCTTCTAGGGTGATATGGCTGGCAAGTTATCGTGGGTAACAGCCCATAGGTAGGTTGTCCAAAGTCCAGTCACTGGACCTTTCTCTTTTTGCTGCCTTTAGGTAAATCTTAGACCAGCGAAGCCACCTACTTAAAAAAAAAATCAAAAAGAAAAGGAGAAAAGAAAAGAAAGGAAAAAATATAAACCGCACTTCGCCGCACTAGTATGGCTGGCAGTTGTCAGTGGTAACAGCTCATCGATCGGTTGTCTAGAACCTAGCTCAATAAATGCACTGAAAATTCCCAAAACACTTAGGAAGAAGCAGAGAAGTAGAATAAAGCAGGGTGATATACACTGTATTCACCCTTGTGTTGACCCCGTAAAAAAATAAAAGTAGGGAGAAAGCTACCGGTTGTAAAGATACACCTTTAGGCAGAATTCTTTTTTTTAGGTCACCTAGAGGCGTAGAAATCCGAAGTCCATTCTAACTGTCGGTCAACGAGTCTATCACAATCACAATAAAATGCTTAGAACTTAGGGTTCTCATCAAATCTTGGGTGAGTTGAATGGCCGTAGAAAGCCACTCTTAAACCCTAAAACTTGAAAATAAAAAAAAATTAGAAAAGTGGAAAAAGAGAAAAAGAAATTTTTCTTTGAATAAGGCGAGGGCTTGAGGCGGTCTGCATTTTGGTAGATACTCGGGCACTGTTGTGTCTTTGAAAGTTCAGATCCTAAGTAAACAGTTTCTTAATGATTGAAAATAACTCATGCCCAAATAATCCAATCTAATTTTTTTATAAATAGCATATAGTTTTTGCTAGGGACTAGCAAATGATAGGCATGGAGGTATGATGTAAACACATTACACTACATAAGATGTCTATTTATGCATGTTCTTAAGCATAGGATTGCATTGCATGCTATAAATATTGCATAACATGCATCATCTTGCATTTAGAGTAGTTTGAATAAAATGGAGGTTAATTGTCTCCTTTTATGTGCTTAGACAGGGCAAACTTTTTATCGGGGCCTCGGATCGAAGATCCAACCGTACAGATGTGATCAGGGTGACGATTGGAGTTCAATGACTCCAAGATCACCCTAATCAGGCATTTGTAGCATCAGATAGAGATCGAGGAACCCTAGAAGATCAAGGGCCAAGATGGTGTGAATCCGTACTTCAAACGACAAATCCGACTGCATGGATGGATTCAGATCGACGATTGTAGCCTAACGGCGCGAAAATTGACTCAATCCGATAACCGTGGCACCATCTACATCATCCAGAAGATGGACGGCCAAGATAGCACCACGTGGAACCATCTCAGCCGTCCAACCGGCCCTCAAGACAGTCGCTGCCTCTCCAAAGAAAATCCAGCATGCGATCTGGGCCATTGGATCTTGATCCAACCGCTGTGGATGCGCACGCTTGATTTCATCTGCGTGACTATTTGGACGGCGTAGCGCAGTGGGTGAGCGCCTTATCGTGAGGCGCTGGCGCAGGTTCGATTCGTAGCGAGCGGGCGAGCGGGCGTGGGTGAGCGTCAGATCACGATCGAATGGCTGTGTGCGCCCGATAGCGCCCACTCGCTATTACATGCATGACGGTAATGCGGCATCGCACACGATCGGGCGCACGCTGAGGAGGCGGGCATAGCGCGATCTAAGCCGTCCGATCTCGCGATCAGACGGCTGAGACTGGCTGGACGTGCGCGTGCGTTGAGCGCACGCGTCACCCACTACGCCCATGTTCAGACCTTTAGAGACGGTTTTATCCGTCACTAAAGGTCCTAAATTAATGTTTTAAGAGTTGTAATGACCAAATTGCCCCCACTCCTTGCAACTATAAAAGGAGATCCCCTCCATATGAAATTCTCATCCCTTCCTTCTCTTCTCTCCCTCTCCAAAGCTCAAGAGAAGCTTGTCCCACACCCAGGATTCTTCTCACGAGATAAAGTCAATTTTTAGTCCCCCTTTTGAAAGCGGATCCTGCGACGACGACGAAGTGCTGCCTCATTCCCGTTCTTCCTGTTTCGCCCTCCTTCATCCTGCTTCATCCTCCTTCGTCTAGGCGTCGTCCCATCCGGCTCGTCCTCCAAGCGACCGTCGAGGAGGATATTTCTCTCTCCATTCTTTTTACTACTTTCTAGAATAGATTTACTGCTTTCTAGAGTAGATTTACTGCTTTCTAGTGTAATCATTTTCTCGCTTTCTAGTGTAATGAACAATCGTTCTGATGATGAAATTCTACGTTTATTCTACATCTCATTTGGATTTTTGTTTGTAATATTCTTTCTCTCTCTTATTCTCTCTGTCTCTTTTCTATTTATTGTAAATAGTTAGATAGTTCTAATCAATTGAATTATTTCGTGACAAATGAAAACAAACACGTAGTTTTTAAATCAAACGTCCTCCTCCCTGTGTTCAACCCAGAATTTCCATTTCGGTATAAATTTTATTTGTTGAACACGAGTTCTTCGCTTTCATACTACGACAAGTTTTAAAAACCAAACATGTTAGCGTAGTAACCCGACGTTCAACACTATCCTAGGGCTAGGATGGACCTATGCTCTTCACATTTTACTGCTTTATTCCTACTTAATAGAATAGCAAACCTTAACTCCCTTACATCATTATTCATACATCTAATCTAAGTCTTCTGCTCCAGCTTTGCTGCAACACCCATTATTCCTGATCCTACTTCAGATCCTGCTCCAGATCCAGCTCCAGATCTAGCTCCTAATCAGCTTATTGCCTGCAATCGACATAATGCACTTAATTAGCACATTATAACATTATTTTATGCATAGCTAAAGTAAAGTAGTAAAGATGCAGATAATGCTTATGCATGCATGAATTACCCTAACTTATGCTAAGTCTTAGCCTAATTTAGGTCAATTAAGATTCATGATTGCTATGCAATCATACCCCCATGCCTAAATCTTGCTAGTCTCTAGCAAATGCAAGACTAAATTATTTACAGCAAGGGTCCCTAAGGGATTGATTATTTTATCAAGTGTATGCATGGAGATTTTTCTCCTTTTTGTTTTCAACCTATGCTCTAGAAATCCAAACAATCGTGGAACTGCAGCTATGTAGCTTTTGCAACAGATTCGAGTGAAAAACTGATTCACCTCTAAAGCCTGTACTTGACCCTTAGTAAAATTCTAGCAGGATAGGCGGACTTTCCCTCAGGGTATTCAAAATATTCTATGAATTTCACCCTGGCTTTAGGCTTAGGTAGATAATCTCTGAGGGAAAAGATTATATATTTGGTGGCTCACTCTCACTTGGTGCTACATAGAGATTAGTGCTACAGAATCTAGATTCCCAGATTACTAAGTAACTCAACTCAGAGAAAGACGAGAAAAACTATGCTCTCTTTTGATTCCTTTGTATTCATTTTCTCTTACTCTTTTTCTTTTTCTTTTCTTTCTTTTTCTTAGAGCTCACAATCTCACCAGATTCACACATATGATCTATATTTAGTGGTCTCACTTGGCATTAACACTTTAATTGAGTTTCCATAACCCTAACACTAAGTCAGAATTCCTCAGCCAGTATTCAGGTAGTCAGAAACACAAGAAAGGTGGGTTAAGGTCATATTTGGTGGATCTCAAATTTATTCGATGGTATTACCTCAATGCAACTGAACTAAATATTCACATTTTTTTCTTTGCTTTCTCTTCTTTTTCTAATTTTTTTCAATTTTTCTTTCTTTTCATCTTTTTTTTTCATTTTTTTTTCTTTCTTCTATTTTTTTCTTTTTCAACATCACACAACTAGCACACATCCATAAACTTTATTGAGGAGGCATTATTAGGGATTGGTGGTACTTAAGAGACATTGGGTGGCTTATTTGGTGGAAGTACCTACTCACAGCACTGGGAGAGATGGATAGGACAGTGTATTTCTGACCTTAGCATCAATACCCTCCTTCAGCCGAGGATTCCGTAAAGAATGGTCGTAACCATCCACCTTAGCCCTAGTTTTATGAAAACTCGCTCTCCGCGTATTTGCCTTATTTGGTGGCACTCACAATTCACACAAAATGTATACTCAGGAACTAAGAGCAGAAACTATGCCTAATCTCTGAGTATTATCACCTAATTATATAGGATTCCGGATTCCTTGCACTAATATTAGACCACCGGTACAGTCTACTCTCATCTCACACTATTTGGTGGATTTTTGGAAGAAAATCTACCTGACTCCCAAAACACTGTCCAGGGGTTCAGGAAAAGAAGCACTACTTCTTCTCGACAGACTAAAGATGTTTATCAGCCTTCACCGTGAATCCATTGCAAATTCTACGTGTGTGTGAAAAGTTTACTGGATTTCAGATTACTGGAATCAACTAGTGGATAAAATCCCTAATGCATTCTCTTAATAAAATAATCTTATTCATGAATGCAATATATATATGCTATGAACAAGTAACTGACGTGTGTTTGTGTGTGTGTGTTAAGGAGTGTCGTTATAGTCGCACTTGCAACGTCGATTTTAAAATAAGTAAACAGAGGTGAGTCCGAGTGTCGGTCTCAGGGAGGCGTGAAAATCATATTTTTGCTTATCATTTGTTGTCACGGAAAGTGCGGAGTTTTGCTTGCGAAAGATGTAGTTTTGAAAAGCAAGAGAGAGAGATAGAGAGAGAAGGTTTAGGGTTAGAAAGCTCTTTGTTTTGATCATTCAACTTGAACAGAAATTAAGATGACAATGGAACGAAAAATAACTTCATTAATCATGCACTTGTAGTTCATAACTTACAACATTAAATACATGCTTCAACAAAAGTAATAGAAAGCTTAAAAGAGAGAGAGTGTGTGTGTGTGTGGAGAGCAACGAGGTAGCCACGGCGGTGGAGGAGGCTCCGTCGGCTGCTCATCGTCTCCAGCAATTACAAGAGTGCCTAAAGCTAGCTAAGAGAGGGGTGGAGTAGCTGCAAGGGGGAGTGAATGCCTTGAATGGTGGTGGGAGGGGGTTTAAATAGAGTTAAGGGCTTCCTAAAAGAAGAAGGGGCTTTAGCGACATCTAGAGCGTCGCCAAAACCACTCCCAAAAACGTTGGTGAAGCCCTCCAGCCACCGGTCAGCCGCCTGCCCGTTTCTTCTCCTCGTGCGATCTGTGGTTATTGAACAAGAGCCGTCCGATCGAAAATCGGACGGCTGAGAACCCTCCTCGGCTGCGCTGGGATCGTGCCTCAGGCGCGCGTTTGCGTGCGCGTCTCCGCCCGGCGTGCGCGCGCGTGTGGACGCTCGTGAGCTGCGGTCGCGTCGCGTGGCAAGATCCCAGATGCCCGCTGCTGATCGGGCGACCCAATTTCTCTGCACCCGTCGCCCACCTTCAATTCCCACTCCATGCGGCTCGAACCCGCATCGCGTGGGTGCAGGCGTGCGCGCTAACCATTGCGCCACGCCCGCGCTTTATCGCGGCGACCGCAGGCGAGAGCGCAAGTCTCGGCCTTTCGATTGAAGATCGACGGCCAAGATTTGATCTCGGCTGGCTGAAGGTGCGGCACGCGGTGGAGTGGGGCTAACGTGGCGCAATCTGGGCCATTGATCTCCAGATCAACGGTCAGAACTTCTTGGGCCCATTGTAGGAGCTTCGGATGTCAGATTTAGCCGATCGTGAGTCTGTTGGACTCCGTTCGTCGTTCTGAATCCATCCGTGCGGTCCGATTGCTCATCTGAGGCCTGCTTTGACAAATGCTTACACAAATGGCCATTAATGCAGTTTATAAGCAATCTTAGTACATGATGCATGCAATGCTCCTATTCTACTTATGTTGTGCCTTTTATTCTAAAGATGGGCCAAATTCAACATAATTATCACCCCCTTGTGTAGTGTTATCATACCCCCATGCTTACTCCTTGCTAGTCCCTAGCAAGGTTTATGCTAGTTTTTATTTCCTTGCAGAATTCAAGAAGTAATTACTTAGGCACTTCATTACTTGTCAATAAGAGGAAATATACGAAGATCTTAATCTACAAAGACTAAGCAGTGCCCGGGTGTCTGCCAAAATATGAATCGCCCGAATCCTTGCTTTAATGTATATATAACTATACATATGTATACGTATATATATTTTCTTTTAGAATTTTTTTTGAAATTGAGTGTGGGTTGGTAACTTTTTACGGCTACCCAACCCACCCAAAACTCAGTCAAAACCCTAAGTGCTAAGCATCTTGGTGTGAATGTTGTGATAGACTCACTTAACAGTAATTGAGACAGACTTCTAGTTTCTATGCCTCTAGGTGACCGGAAAAGGAAACAAATTTTCCTGAAGGTGTATTTGTTCGATTGGTAGCTTTCTCCCTACGTTTGTTTTAATTGGGGTCAACACAAGTATTTTTCCAATGTATATCTCCCCGGCTTGTACTACTTCCCCGCTTCTTCCTTAGGTGTTTTGGTCTTTTTTGTGCAATTATTGAGCTGGGCTCTGGACAACCGACCAATGGGTTGTTACCCACGATCACTTGCCAGCCATACTTGTGCGGTGAAGTATGGTTTATTTGCTTTTCTTCTTCTTCCTTTTTTTTTCGTAGGTGGCTTCCCTGATCGCAAATGTACCTAGAGGCAACGAAAAAGAAATGGCCTGTGGCTGGGTTCTAGACAACCTACCAATGGGCTGTTACCCACGACAACTTGCCAGCCATACCACCCTAGAGAGTTCATTAGCTACCCAATTTCTGTCAAAATCTCCAAGAAGTGAGTCTGTGCAAAAATGTGTGCAGATGCTTAGACTCAAAGTTTTCCTGAGTTAGAGGGTGAGTTAATAAGTCGTCTAATTATTACCTTATTTAGTAGGTGGATTAGAATAGCTTAAGGTTGCAAGGATTCGCCGCTAAATCCATATTTTAACGGACACCAGGGCTGATTAAGCCTGAAGTTCTGAAAAGTCTAAGCGTTTAAGTTCTTTTTGTATTATTTTCCACTATTAACAAGTTTCTAATGCCTAAGTTTTCTTCCTAAATTCAATTTTTTTTTAATTAATTTATTCATTCAGACTGATAAATTGAGCTCAGGATTATGCAATTTACCACCCCCCCCATACTTAAGTTGGACAATGTCCTCATTGGCAGATTCATGGATGCAAAAGGGTTCAAAAAGATAGTACCTGAGTAACGTAAACTACCAAATCAGTCTGAATCCTTTGGGGTGCCTCCCAGGAAGCGCTGAGTTTAACGCCCCCAGCTGGGCGATGCTCGGTGTCAGCCCTCAACAAGGGTGACACTTTCCTTGGGGGGTACCTGGGCCAGGAAATGCTTCAATCTTTGACCATTAACTGTAAAAGTGTGCCCCGTGTTAAGATTAGTGATTTCAATCGCCCCATTAGAGTAAGGCTTAACCACCCGAAATGGTCCTGTCCATTTGGACCTGAGTTTCCCAGGGAAGAGTTTTAGGCGTGCATCAAACAGCCAAACTTGCTGGTTAGGCTCAAAGGTTTTTCTATGAATGAGTCGGTCGTGGACGGCTTTCATTTTCTCCTTATACAGTCGACTATTGTCAAAGGCGTCCCGACGGATTTCTTCGAGCTCTGATAATTGAAGCATCCTCTGCGCACCGGCCAACTGGGGATCCATGTTACATTACTTGACAGCCCAGTAAGCCCGGTGTTCCAATTCGATAGGAAGATGGCAGGCCTTGCCAAAGACCAAGCGATAAGGTGACATGCCTATCGGGGTCTTGAAAGTGATCCTGTATGCCCACAAGGCATCATCAAGTCATGTGGACCAGTCTTTCCTATCAGGTCTCACAGTTTTCTGTAAAATGTTCTTGATCTATCTATTTGAGACCTCAGTCTGCCCATTTGTTTGTGGATGATACAGGGTGGCAATGCGATGGTTTACCCCGTATTTTCTAAGCAGGGAACGGAATTGGGAATGGATAAAATGGCTTCCACCATCACTGATCATGACCTTGGGTATTCCAAATCGGGAAAAGATGTTCTTCTTAACAAAGTCCATGACAATCCTATGATCGCATTGTCGGGTGGCGACGGCTTCAATCCATTTGGAAACATAGTCTACCGAGACCAGGATGTACTCGAAGCCGTTGGATGGTGGAAAGGGGCCCATAAAATCGATACCCCAAACGTCGAAGATTTCGATAATCAAAATGGGCTAAAGGGGCATCATATCTTTCTTGGTCATGGTCCCCAGTGCTTGGCAGCGTGAGCAAGTCTTGGCAAAGATGTGTGCATCCTTAAATAGGGATGGCCAGTAAAATCCAGACTGCAAAACTTTTGTAGCTGTTTTCTTTCCAGAGAAGTGACCGCCACACGCTTGGTCATGACAAAAGGAAAGCACACTCTGAACTTCATCTTCCGGGATGCGCCTCCTGATGATCTGATTAGCATAGAGGCAAAACAGCATGGGATCATCCCAAAAATAGTGCTTGACCTCAGCCAAGAACCTGTCCCGTTGCTGTCTAGACCAGCTGTGCAGGGTTTGTCCTACAACCAGGTAATTGACGTAGTCAGCATACCATGGCATTTTCTTGTCTTGCACGGCTAGGATGTGTTAATCAGGGAAGGTGTCAGATAGAGGTAGGGAGGGTCCAATGTGGTCTAGATGAAGTCTCGACAGGTGGTCAGCCACGACATTTTTTGATCCGGCCTTACCTCGGATTTCCAGGTCAAATTCCTGTAAAAGCAGGATCATCTGATGAGTCTGGGCTTTGCGTCCTTTTTGGCCAACAGGTGCCGAATGGCTGAATGGTCAGTGTAAATAGTCACGTGGGATCCCAGCAAGTATGAGCGGAATTTTTCAAGTCCAAATACTACAGCGAGCAACTCTTTCTCTGTGACCGTATAATTACGTTGGGCATCGTCCAATGTTTTGTTCGTGTAGTAGATCACCACGGGCTTCTTGTCCTGCCTTTGTCCCAGGACAGCACCTATGGCAAAATCTGATGCATCACACATAATCTCAAAGTCCTGGGACCAGTCTGGGGTTGAAGTATAGGTGCGGTGGAGACTAAGTCCCGGAGGGTGTGATAAGCTTGGACGCAATCATGAGACATGTGGAATATGGCGTCGTTGGCTAGAAGGTCAGTTAAGGGTTTGGAAAGCTTGGAAAAGTCTTTAATGAACCTTTGGTAGAAGCCAACATGTCCTAGGAAGGAGCGAATCTGCCGAACCGAACTAGGTGGAGGAAGTTTGGAAATTAAATCAACCTTAGCTCGATCTACCTCAATGCCCCTATACGAAATGATGTGACCGAGGATAATTCCTTTTTGAACCATGAAATGGCTCTTTTCCCAACTTAACACCAAGTTAACATAGATACATCGTTTCAGGATTTTCTCCAAGTTGCTCAAACAATGGTCGAATGAATTCCCAAACATAGAGAAATCATCCATAAAGACCTCTAAGTATTCACCCACCATTTCTGAAAAAATGGCTAGCATGCAACGTTGGAAGGTCGCAGGTGCGTTGCATAACCCAAACGGCATTCGACAGAATGCAAATGTGCCATACAGGCAAGTGAATGTGGTCTTTTCCTGATCTTCCGGAGCAATTGCGACTTGGTTATATCCTGAATATCCATCCAGGAAGCAAAAATACTTCTGCCCTGCCAATCTTTCAAGGATTTGGTCAATGAATGGCAAGGGGAAGTGGTCCTTCTTAGTGGCTTCATTAAGCTTCCTATAATCAATACACACCCGCCATGTGGTGGTGGTGCGGGTGGGGATGGATTTGCCATGATCATTGGTGACAACGATGAGCCCAGCCTTCTTTGGAACCACTTGAGTGGGGCTCACCCAGGGGCTATCGGAGATAGGGTAGATGATGTCGGCGTCAAGCCACTTGATAATTTCTTTTTTAATGACCTCCCGCATGTTTGGGTTTAAACATCTCTGCATCTGGCGGGAAGGTCGAGCCCCGTCTTCCAGGTAAATCTTGTGGGTGCAATAGGTGGGGCTAATTCCTCTTAAATCCGAAATGGTCTAACCAATGGCGACCCGATGTTCTGAAAGGGTTGCAGTCAACCTGAGTTCCTGATCCTTGGTTAGATGAGAATTAATAATCACTGGGAAGGTCTGGTCAGGTCCCAAGAAGACGTACTTGAGATTCTCGGGCAATGGTTTAAGTTTAGGTGCGGGTGGGACCACAGTCGATGGGAAGGGAAAAGGCGGGAGTTGATCAACATCGAACTCTTCAAATGGTGTTGTGTGATGTTACTCAGCCTTACAGAGGTTCACGGGTAATGACGGTGACTGGTCAGAACAGTCACTACGATTTTGGTGGTCTGAGACAGAACTGAGGGTGAGGCATTCCTCGATGAGAGTTTCCATGGGATCATGTTCCTCAATGTAATCGTAATCAAAAGACTTTGTCGCCCGGAAGATATCCAATTGCATTTTCCTATCCCTAAGGCGATTTCCATACATCCCGTGTCGCAATCAATGTTTGCTTTAGCCGTAGCTAAGAAAGGTCTGCCTAAGATTATGGGTGCGTTCTGTAATTTTTCAGGGACTTCCATGTCGAGCACCAAAAAGTCGACCGGGAAATAGAAGTCCTTGACCCGTACAATTACGTCCTCGACAACCCCCTTCAGGGTTTTCACTGATCTATCAGCCAGCTGGATGGTGACAAGGGTTGGTGTCAGCTCCCCAAAACTGAATTGGTGGTACAGGGTGGTTGGAATCAGATTGATAGAAGCACCTAGGTCCAGGAGCACTCTATCAAACGTCATGTCCCCGATATTGCAGGAAATCAGGGGTGCTCCTGGGTCAGTTGGCTTGAGTGGAAGGTTGCTTGATATTATGGAGCTTACCTGCTTAGAGAGTACAACCTTCCTAGGTGCTTGAGGTCTCGACTTACGCTTGGGTGTACAGGCATCCCTTAAAAACTTGGCGTAAGCAGGGATGTGTTTGACGGCTTCTAGGAGCAGAATATTAATATGTACTTGCTTAAAAATTTCCAACAGCTCCTCAGTTTCCACAGTATTCTTCTTTTTCTTGATTGTTTCCAAGGTCTCAGGGTAGGGTGTTTGAATGTGGATTAGTTCCATGTCTGGGTCCTTTGTTGGTGCCTCTTCTGAGTTGGGTATTTCAACCGGTAAAGTCTCGGGGAGAGTCGGCCATTTGGGATCCTGGGTTTTGGTGCCACTTCTCAAGGTCACTGCATTCGCAGAGGCATTGGGGCCATGGGGTGATCCTTGAGAAGACGAGGACGAAGAAGCGCAAACCCAGGAGGTGTTTGCAGGGCTGGCTGGACCATGTGAGCCTACCCGGGGTTGCTTTGGAACCCTTGTGAATTGGGGCCTCTGTTAATTATGTTTCAGCAGGTTCGATTGTGGTTGGGAAGGTAGGGATCCTTGTTGTTTACAGTCCAAGAGTTGGCTTAACTATCCCTTTACCAAGGCCATTTCCTCCTGATGTTTTTGGTTCATGTCAGCCATCATCTTTATTAGGGTATCCATTTGGTTTTGTGGGGGAGGGGCCGCCCTATTCTGGTTATATTGGGGTCTAACTGGTGGTCCTTGCTGATAGGGGCAAGTGTGGCTGCTGGTTTGGCCTGGGCTGGTTTTGGAATTGCGGTGGTTTCTGGTTTGTCCAACCAAAGTTGGGGTGGTTACACCAGCCAGTGTTGTAAGTGTTGGAGAAAGGGTTAGGTTTCACATATCCTTGGACGGCTTGCACATCTTCTAGGATAGCTGATGTTGATGAAGAGGGAAGGGAGTAATCAAGGGTCGAGGGAGCAAAGGTCCCTCCCTGGAACGTGGTCAGCGGTTGTTCCAGGTTCAGTTGGGTGAAGGGCTGGACCAGGTCAACATTATGTGCTCCCTTTTCTAAGGAGAAAGTCTGCAAGGGGTTCCTAGTCTGATACAGTAGCTCATCAATCATTTTGTCCACCAATTCCACTCGATCCAACTTTTTGGCAATGATGTCCATGTCAACCATTTCAGAATTTGCTTGCACCTCATAAATCCTGCCACAGGGTTGGCTGGACCTATTAAACTGGTTCATGGAGGCATTGTTGAGTGAATTCTCGCTCATAGACTCAAAGAGCTCAAATGCGCTCTCCTCGTCTTTGTTTAGGAAGTTTCCCCCGCATGAGGCATCGACGAAGTTCCATAGGTTGTTGTCCACACCGTGGTAAAAGATCTGGGCCAATTGCCACCTTGGAACTTCGTGGTGTGGGCATTTCCTCAAAAGTTCATTAAATCTTTCCCACGCCTCATGAAATTGTTCCCCACCCTGGAGTGTGAAGGTAGTGATAGCTCTTCTGAGGGCATTGGTCTTTCCTATGGGGAAGAATTTCTTTAAAAATGCATGAATCAGTTCTTCCCAGGTGGTGATGGGTCTACTTAGGGTTATAAGCCAATGAGAAGCCTTGTCTCTTAATGAGAAAGGGAACATCTTGATTAGAACAATGTCAAGGCTAATGTTCCCAGGTTTCACCGTTCGTGCTATGCGGTCGAGATCCTCTAGGTGCTGAAAGGGGTCCTCATTTGAGCTTCCATGAAAGTGGCTCTGGATCAGACTTAAGATATTCGATTTTAGCTCAAAATCATCTCCCCCCTCGGGGATCCTAAGGTGTGGCTCGACTCTAATAGCAGAAGGGTTATAGAAATCATGGAGGGGTCTTGGCTGGTCCTGAAATGGCAGTAAATCAAGTGGTGGTTGCCCTGGTATGTCGTGGAAAGGTGGTGGTAGTTGTTCTTGTGGGTTCTGTAACCGTTGTATGGCTTGCATGATGGTGTGGATCTGTTGTTGCTGAAGCCGATGGTTAGCATTGATTTGAGCTTGGATGATGGCCATAGCATCTGGTGGGGGTTGATCTTCAGCCTCATCTACCCTAGGTTCAACCATGTTTTCAACAGAATTACGTCGCCTAGATTCCTGCCCTAAAACACACAACTCGGGATGCAGTGAGCATCTCCCGTGCATACACTAGAGAAGAACAGGAGGGGATGCGAAGGGCAACAGATGCGAGAAATGTGTTTCAATCAAGCACACAAGCCTAGTCCTTATGGTGTATTCCTTAGGAGACCTAGAAATCTCACAAAGGGTGATTAAGTCTGTAAGCACTAGACTCCCCTTCGCAAGGCTAATCTGGCCAGGTTGTTTACGAGGGGATTGCAGGGAAGGTTCTTCCTTTGGCTTGCACCTCCAGTTCCATAGACCCCACAACCGCGGTCGTTTGACACTGCCCCGCAGCCTAGTCACCAGATTCTACCAAGGGAATGAAAGCCAAGTGCCTAGCGAACAAAACCTCACCTTTTGAGACTTAACTCAATCCTGCCTAGGGCATGTCTACTCAGTTTTAAAGGGCTAGGGTAGTGCTTGTGCTTAGGGTGATGTGATGAGGAGTTAATTGGGGTGGTGCCTCTTAATTTTCCACTTTTCAAGGTGTGTGCTTCTAGCAAAACATGGTTTTCAAGCAAGGATTTGTTAAGATGTGGTGTCTTTTAGTGTTTCATCCTTACTTTAGTACTTTTAGGGTTGACGTGTCTTCACATTTTCAAACAAGTTTCAATGGGCACGTCAAGTTCTACACACAACTTGGTGAAAGTAGATTTCCTTTTATTTTGTAGAGGCTCTAAAACCCTAATGTACTCATCCTAATGATCATGCAGCTTCTATTAGATGAGTCGATTTTAGGGTTGAGTGGTGCGGCCCAGGTCAACTCACGGTAGCTTCGCAAACACCACTCAAGAAAAAGAAAAGAACACTCCAAGAATTTATTCAGAATGTTAGAGTGTACATTTTTTTCTGGGGTGATGTGTTAAGGATGTGGGTCAAGCAATCATACACCACACCAATTTTTTTCAGTTTTTACAATTTTTTTTAGTTTTTTCACGCAAGCAAACAATCATGAGAGAAAGATTACTCACTATCGGTCCTCGTGGTGCCTACTCCCTTGCTACCATCGTGGGATGCGTCGCTTCACCGTCTATGCGCCGAATTCCTGCAACCATCAAGTAAAAAGGAAAATAGGGCATTAGATGATGTGAGGATGAATGTGGAATGGAGGTGTTAAAACAAATCCGTTGCCTCCCCGGCAACGGCGCCAAAAACTGACATGTGTTTGTGCGTGTGTGTTAAGGAGTGTTGTTATAGTCGCACTTGCAATGTCGATTTTAAAATAAGTAAACGGAGGTGAGTCCAAGTGTCGGTCTCAGGGAGGCGTGAAAATCGGATTTTTGCTTATCACTTGTTGTCACGGAAAGTGTGGAGTTTTGCTTATGAAAGATGCGATTTTGAAAAGTGAGAGAGAGAGATAGAGAGAGAAGGTTTAGGGTTAGAAAGCTCTTTGTTTTGATCATGCAACTTGAATAGAAATTAAGATGACAATGGAACGGAAAATAACTTCATTAATCATGCACTTGTAGTTCATAACTTACAACATTAAATACATGCTTCAACAAAAGTAATAGAAAGCTTCAAAGAGAGAGAGAGCGTGTGTGTGTGTGGAGAGCGATGAGGCAGCCATGGCGGTGGAGGCTCCGTCGGTGGCTCATCATCTCCAGCGATTACAAGAGTGCCTAAAGCTAGCTAAAAGAGGGGTGGAGTAGTTGCAAGGGGGAGTGAATGCCTTAAATGGTGGTTGGAGGGGGTTTAAATAGAGTTAAGGGCTTCCTAAAAGAAGAAGGGGCTTTAGCGACATCCAAAGCATCGCTAAAACCACTCCCAAAAACGTCGGTGAAGCCCTCCAGCCGCCGGTCAGCCGCCCGCCCAGTTTCTTCTCCTCGCGCGATCCGTGGCTGTTGAACAAGAGCCGTCCGATCCAAGATCGGACGGCTGAGAACCCTCCTCGGCTGCGCTGGGATCACGCCTCGGGCGCGCGTGTGCGCGCGCATCTCCGCCCGGCATGCGCGCGCACGTGGACGCTCGTGAGCTGCGGTCGCGCCACGTGGCAAGATCCCGGCTACACGCTGCTGATTAGGCGACCCAATTCCTCCGCGCTCGTCGCCTGTCTTCAATTCCCACTCCACGCGGCTCGAACCAGCGTCGCGTGGGTGCAGGCGTGCGCGCTAACCGTTGCGCCACGCCCGCGCTTTGTCGCGGCGACCGCTGGCGGGCACGCGAGTCTCGGCCGTTCGATCGAAGATCGACGGTCGAGATTTGATCTCGGCTGGCTGAAGGCGCAGCGCGCGATGGGGCGGGGCTGACGTGGCATAATCTGGGCCGTTGATCTCCAGATCAACGGTCAGAACTTCTTGGGCCCATTGTAGGAGCTTCGGATGTCGGATTTGGCCGATTGTGAGTCCGTTGGACTCCGTTCGTCGTTCTGAATCCATCCGTGCGGTCCGATTGCTCATCTGAGGCTTGCTTTGACAAATGCTTACACAAATGGCCATTAATGCAGTTTATATGCAATCTTGGTACATGATGCATGCAATGCTCCTATTCTAGTTATGTTGTGCCTTTTATTCTAAAGATGGGCCAAATTCAACATAATTATCACCCCCTTGTGTAGTGTTATCAGTAACCTCGTATAAGTTGTACTTCGTGAAATTCCCGTATCGGGTTACAATTAGCTTGACCTTAAATTTAGAACAATAGGTGAGCGGGTGAGTCAGAAATGGCTGTTGCGGATGATTTCTAGCTCCAATGCAAGCATTGGAGGTGGAGTTGGTTGTTCCTTTATTTAGTATCCTAAAGTACATTTTACATGCAGCTCCAAGGTTTTCCTAAACGTTGGCATAAATTTTCAATTTTGTTGTATCTACCCCCCCATACCTAAGTTCATGCATGTCCTTATGCATGAATATAAAAGAAAATAAATACTACAGGTAGAGAATGGGTAGAAATCACCTGTAATTGCTCCTGAAATTATATTCAGCACCGGCCAACCTGTCAACATGCAATATACAAAAAGGAAATATGCCAAAAGAAAAATATGTTATATATAAAAATGGTTATGTTTAGATGCTGGTGGAATGTGGGATATATGCTATCTATATGTGCTGAGTTTAATGCCTCTAGCTAGGCGAGAATTCAATCACATGTCCTCAATAAGATGAACAATCTCGTCAGGTGGAGGAGGTTCCTGGGCCAAAAATAGCTTGAGGCGCTGGCCATTTACCGTAGATATATGCCCAGATTTTGGGTCCCTAATCTGGGCTACCCCATTAGGATATGGATGAATCACAACATACGGGCCAGTCCACTTGGACTTGAGCTTCCCTGCGAATAGTTTTAATCATGAATCAAACAACCAGACTCACTGGTTGGGCGTGAATGCTTTCCTCCGAATGTGGCAGTCCTGAAAGGCCTTGGTCTTGTCCTTGTATATCAATGCGTTCTCATAGGCCTCCCACCGAATCTCTTCTAATTCACTGAGCTGGAGTTTCCGTTCTTGACCTCCTGCATCGAGGTCAAGGTTGCATTTTAGCATCCCCCAAAAGGTGTGGTGTTCCAGCTCTACAGGAAGGTGACAGTCCTTGCCATATACCATGCGATATGGTGACATTCTTAGTGGGAACTTGTATGCGGTCCGATATGCCCAGAGTGCATCAACTAATTTGTCAAACCAGTCCTTCCTATCTGGTCTAACCGTCTTTTGGAGAATCAGCTTGATCTGACGGTTAGACACTTCAGCCTGCCCATTGGTCTATGGGTGATACGGGGTGGCTATACGATGATGTACCTCGTATTTCTTTAGTAATGACCTAAAATGGGTGTGAATGAAGTGGCTTCCCCCGTCGCTAATCAAAGCGCGGGGTATTCCGAATCTCGCAAATATGTACTGCCGTACGAAAGAAATGACGGTCGTATGATCAGCCCGTCTCGCTATGATGGCCTCAACCCACTTCAAGACATAATCAACAGCTAGTAATATGTACTCGAAGCCATGAGAATTCAGAAAAGGGCCCATAAAATCAATGCCCCAAACGTCGAACACTTCTACAACCATGATGGGCTGGAGTGGCATCATGTCTCTCCTGGTCATAGAACTGACCAACTGGCATCGTTTGCAGCGTTGGCATATTCGTGTGTATCTCTGAAAATAGTTGGCCAGAAAAATCCCGACTGCAAAATTTTTGCAGCGATTTTCCATCCTAAGAAATGACCACCACAAGCATCATTGTGGCAAAAAGATAACACACTGGGGATCTTAGAATCTGGGATACATCTCCGAATAATCTAATCCGCTCCAATGCGGAAGAGCAGTGGGTCATCCCAGAGGTAGTATTTGGCTTCGACAGTGAATTTGAGTTTCTGGTCCTTGGATAGGTTCACGGGAATTTTTCCTGCGACAAGGTAGTTCGCGATATCCACGTACTAGGGGAACTCGACAGAATGAACTGCCAAAAGAGATTAATCTGGAAATTTCTCATGGATAGGCAGGGAATAAGGAATGTGATCTGGGTCCAGTCTGGATAGGTGATCCGCCACAACATTCTGCTTTCCGGCTTGTCGCGGATTTCAATATCAAATTCCTGCAATAGAAGGATCCATCTAATGAGTCGTGGTTTAGCATCCTTCTTTGCCAACAAATGCCGGAGGCGGAGTGGTCAGTGAAAATGATAACCTTGGACCCTAATAAGTACGATCTGAATTTCTCCAACCCGAATACTACTGCTAGCAGTTCCTTTTTGGTGATAGTGCAATTGCGCTGAGCCTCATTCAGTGTCTTGCTAGCATAGTATATTACAAAGGGTTGTTTCTCCCGACGCTAGCCCAAAACAGCACCGATGGAAAAATCAGAAGAGTCGCACATCATCTCGAAATCGAGCAACCAGTCGGAAGGTTGGAGAATCGGGGAATCAGAGATAGCACTGCGTAAAGTCTCGAAAGCACTGAGACACGAGGTATTAAATTCAAATGGGACATCAGCAACCAGGAGATTCGTCAAAGGTCATGCAATTTTCAAGAAATCGCGTATAAATCTCCGATAGAAGCCAACGTGACCCAAGAATGATCTGATCTGCTTGACCAAGCTAGGTAGCGATAAGTGGGAAATGATCTCAGATTTAGCTCGATCGACCTTGAGTCCATTTTTGGAGATCCTGTGTCCTAGTACTATGCCATCCTTCACCATGCAATGACTTTTCTCCCAGGATAGTACTAGGTTTACCTCAATACACAGTTTCAGGATCTTGGTGAGGTTATCAAGACAAGATGTGAAGTCATCTCTGAAAACGGAGAAGTCATCCATGAATACCTCCACATAGTCCCCAATCATGTCAGAGAAGATGGCCATCATATAATGCTGAAATGTCGCTGGTGCGTTGCAGAGGCCAAAGAGCATTCGCTTGAAAGCGAATGTTCCAAAGGGGCATGTGAATGTGGTCTTGTCTTGATCTTCCAAGGAAATCGCTACTTGATTATACCCGGAGTATGCATCCAGAAAGCAGAAAAAACTACGTCCGGCTAACCGTTCCAAGATCTGATCAATGAAAGGAAAAGGAAAGTGATCCTTCTGGGTAGCCGTGTTCAGTTTCCTATAGTCGATGTAGACCCGCCAAGATGTCACAGTGCGGGTCGGGATGGATTCGCCCTTATCATTTTTTACGACGGTGAGTCCTGCTTTCTTGGGCACTATCTGGATCGGACTCACCCATTGGCTGTCTGAAATTGGGTAAACAATACCTGCATCCAGCCATTTGATGATCTCCTTCTTAACAACCTCTAGCATATTCGGGTTTAGCCATCTTTGAGGTTGTCTCGAAGGTTTCACCCCCTCATCCGTGTAGATGTGATGAGTGCAATACGAGGGGCGAATACCATGGAGATCAGCAATACTCCACCTGATAGCAGCCCTATGGTCTTGCAGCATAGAAATCAATTGATGCTCCTTTTCTTGGGTTAAGTGGGCATTGATAATGACTGGGTATGTCTCACTTTCGCCCAAGAACACATACTTGAGTGAGTCAGGTAAGGGCTTCAATTCAATCACGGGTGGGTCAGAGTCAAAAATGAGCGTGGAAGGAGCAAAATCGAGGGTGGGAATCTGCTGATCAATGTGCACGTGAATTCTCGCTAATTCGTTCCCTGTAAAATAATCAGTTGTGACTACGCTAACGGGAAACCCGTTAGCTGTGGTCACGTCTTCCTACAACAACAGGGGCGGTTCAGCACTGTGTGGATCAGGATAGCTGGATTCAGGGGTGCTGTGGTCAGGAGCACACCCTAAATAGTCAAATCCTCGAGGAGATATGTGTAGTGTTGTGGTTTTAGTCCCATGTGGATCGAGGTCCAAGAACCCTGATAGTGCAGATGAATGAGACATTGGGTCGTCACAAAGGAGCCCAATGTTGCCACAGTATGTCGAATCTTCGTCTTCACCATCCTCCTCTATTCGATCACAGTCAAAATTCTTTGCTACCCTGAATATGTCAAGTTGAAGTTGCTCATTGCCCAGGGCTATCTCCATACACCCAGATGTACAATCAATGTTTGCTCGAGCTGTCACTAGAAATGGGCGACCCAAAATAATTGGTGCATCTCGGAGATTAGGAGGAACTTCCATATCGAGAACAACAAAATCTGCAGGAAAGTAGAACCCGCGGACTTTCACGATCACATTCTCAACCACCCCCTTGGTGTTTTGACTGATCTATCAGCCAGCTAAATCGCGACTGAAGTGGGTTTCAACTCCCCAAATCAAAATCGATCAAATATGGCAGTGAGAGTTAGGTTGATGGACAAATCGAAATCTAGAAGGGCCCAAGAGAATCCTGCAAGAAGCTAGATATGAGTGGGGTACCAGGGTCTTTCTTTTTTGGCGGTAGGTCATCTAGAATCATGACGCTAGCCTCTTTGGACAGAACCGCCTGTCGTCCAATTCTCGGCTATCGCTTCGGGGTACAATAGTCCTTGAAGAACCTAGCGATAATGGGAATGTGATCAATTGCTTCGAGGAGGGGGACCTGAATATGTACTTCCTTAAACATCGATTTCAGATCCTCAAAATTTCGCGTGTCCTTTTTCCGTGCTACATTTCGTGTCAGAGCCTCAAGAAAAGGGACTGAAATCTCAAGGTTGAGTGGTCTCTTACCCTTATCTACCGCAGGTGGCTCCTGAGATAAGGAAGGAGTCGAACCCGCCTGCAGCAAAGGGTGGGAAAAACCAAGACCCGCCTGCCTATGTGGTGGGTTTAATGTCTTCCTTCCGCTCCTCAAAGAGACAGCATGTGCATCGGCTTGTTGTCCATGAGGTGGTGGGGGAGCGAAAGGGGCAGAATACGTGGGGTTCTGCAAAGGTAGCTAGCCTTGCACGTAATCGGGTGGTGCAGGGGGCGCCTGTAGTATGGCGTATGCCGTCCCTGCGATGCCTGAAACCTAGGCAGCGAACCTTGGTTCTGCCTGTATCGGGGGTTCGGGACGGGTTGGGAGGGTAAGGCTCCCTGAGTCCTATGCTCCTACAACAGCTGATTCTGCGTGTTGTGTATAGTCTGTATCTGATCGGCCATCACCTTCATAATTTGCAAGCTATCTTGTGTAGATTTCCTCATTGATTCTTACATCACCTCTTTGAGTGCCTCCAAAGGGTCAGCCTGCTTTAGAGGGTGGTTGGCAGCTTGATGCAGCGGCTGGTATAGAGAGAATGGTTGATGCTGTTGAGACGGGAATGGCTGCTGCCTAGGGTAAGTGTTTTGCACATTCCCATATTGCCTGGTCTGGTAGTGTGGATCTTGATGTGGTCTCTGTGAATTACCAGACCAAGAGAAGTTCGGATGCTGGCGCCAACCAGGGTTATACGTCTCTGAATACGGATTACTACGCACGTATCCTTGGAAAGCACTGACGACCTCGTAGGCCAAAGATGTCTGAGACATATATCCGTCAAGGGGATATGCATTGTAATCTGCGGGTGGTGCGTAACCCTGGTCATAAGGTGCCAGATCTGGATTATTTACGGGATCCTGATATGCGAGATCTTGTAAATACGGAGAAGATGCATCCCAAGTGAGTAGATTAACTCGAGCAGGAGGGGCTCGGGGTGCATAGAAGGGTCTTAAGGCGACAGAGTTCAAGTCAAATTGACCCTGACAAATCTAGTCAATCTTCTTCTCAATTAGATTTATTCTATCCAGCTGCTTGACGATGATATCCATGTCGGCTCAAATAGACTCAGTGTGAGCCTCGTGGACACCAACCCGCTACTGACCAGGCCACTGGAACTGGTTCATGGATGCAGCATTCATCTAGTTCTCCGCTAATGATTCAAACAGCACAAATGCGTTGTTCTCGTCTTTTGAGAGGAAATTCCCGCCACTAGATGCATCGGCCAGATACCAATGTGTGTCATCCAGCCCATGGTAAAAGATTTGACCTAGGTGCCATCTGGGTATACCATGGTGCAGCCATTTTCGGAGAAGGTCGTGAAATCGGTCCCATGATTCGTGTAACTTCTCCCCAGCTCCCTGGGAGAAAGTCGTGATTGCGCACCGCATTGCATTTGTTCGACCGATTGGGAAGACCTTTTACAGGAATTCACGTCGAAATTCCGGCTAGGTTCCTATTGGCTTGCTAATGGTCTTGAACCAGTATGAAGCTTTGTCCCTCAGAGAGAATAGGAAAAGCTTCATTAGAACAATCTCGAGATCGATATTCCTGGGTCGAATCGTTTCAGCCAGTCGACTCAGGTCCTCAAGGTGCTAGAACGGATCTTCGCTTGAGTTCCCATAGAAGTGAGTTCTGATCAACCCAATCACATTGGGCTTGAGCTCAAACACGTCTCCACCTACAGGAATTTTGACCAGTGGTGCGATGATTTGTGCGGCTGGGTCGTAGAAATCTCGCAGTTGTTCTCCTTGCGGCAGGTGCTGCATCCTGTCAAGCGCCGTCAGAATGTGATCCATGCTCTGCCGATGCCGCTCCTCGGATTTGACTACCTGGGCTTCTAGACGAGCCATCAGGTCCAGATTCTCAATATCCTAACCCGGTCTAGGTCCAGGTCCAGGATTTACCATGGTGGCTCTGGGAGTAGAAGAAGTGGGGGGAGAAGATGGTCCCAACGAGGTGACTCGCCTCCTTTGGGAGTGGCTCTCAAGGTTCAACCAAGTGAGGTCTAAGTGACCTCCTTCCTAGCATACACCACCTAACCCTTGGGTTGGTGTAGCCAAGCAAGACAAGGCTAAGGCCCCATCAATCAAGTGGTCCTTATGAATCGAATGGCCGGATTTTTCGTTTTAGGTTTTAATTCCTGAAGAAATTCATCGTACAACCGACTGAAAGCAATTCCCGCCTCTTCGCTAACCCAACCAAGAGGTTGAAACCACCCAGTAGTACGACAATGAATTCAGGTTTTATTTCGTGTTTTAAAATTTTGTTTTAGCCCATTTTCTTCAGTGTGGTTTTCTCTTGGTGAGTGGCCCACAAGGTGACCAGGCTCACCAACTAAGAGGGTTGAAAATCTAGTTGAAAATCAGAAAATGGTGGAAAAGCTTTTAAAGAGGGTTTTGGGTTTGAAATCCAAGCTTTCCACCAAAAATGTCTTTTTTCTCGAAAACTTTTGCAATTTTTTTCTTCAAAAAGAATTTTTCAAAGGATTCAAAGAAAATATCTCTTTTTTTTTTGCTTTTTTTTCAAACTAACCTAGGATTTAAAAAGAAACATAATCTAAATTTTTTTCATTTTTTTTTTCTTTTTCTCGAAATCGAATAAATATTTTTTTTTTTCAAAAGAACTTGTAGAAAGTAAATCTACTCCTAGGGTTCAAAAAGGAAACCTAATCTAAAGGGGAGATGATGTGCACCTGATTTTTTCTTTGCTGCTCTAGTTGTGTGCACAGATCCCGTTTCTCTTCCGTGTTGTCCTGCACATCAAAAACAAAATAGAGAGAGATTTGTCAGTGATAGTTTAAAAGATCAAAATCAAAGAAAATGACGTTGCCTCCCCGGCAACGGCGCCATTTGTATGAAGATCGTAGAGCGCGTTTTTGCTAGGAAAACGTCATAGTATAGTGTGCAATACGTTCAAACAAAGACATTTAAAAGATAACAAGACTTGAGTCTTGGTCATTCGTCTCTGGAAGGCATTTGTTCAAATCTGAAATCGACCTTTTATCACTCTACTCGTTTAGAATCGCATGGCGATTTTTGATTATTACATATTGAAGCACGACATGCTTATTTGCAAAATATATATATAAGTGAACAACAAGCAACTTGAATCACGCAAAAAGAATGGCAATCATTAATCTCATGGTGATTTCAAACATACAGAGATCTATATAAAAATGTATCTTTCATGCATTCATTTGGAGAGGTGTTTGCAACATGAAACATAGAGGAAAGCTTGTACAGAAATGCTAAAAAATGTAAATCTAGCTATCAGAAAACGATCACATGCAGGAATCTACAGGGGGATTTTGCATGCATCATTGGTGGAGAATAAGGACTACACTAATAAGCAGTAAATAAAAGCAGTAAAACTATGAAGAGCATAAACTACTAATCTAGATCTAGCAAAATAGAAGGGCATTTGGAGGTGGTCTCCGATGGCCTTGGAGTGATCGGGAGAAGAATGAGGGGCGACCAATGGAGCTTAGGCTGACCCTTGGAGAGAGAGAGGAGTGATCTAGCATCCCGGCATGGTGTCCTTCATGGTGGTGCTCAGCTCGTGGAGATGGTGGTGGAGATGGTGGTGGCTAGCCTAAGTGGAGGTGGATGGAGCCAAGTAAGTATGGCCAAAAAGTGGATGGGTGCAAATGGCCACCCCTTAGGTCTTTTTATAGACCAAAGGGAAGTTCTCTAGAGAATTATGGAATTCTCTAGAGAGGCCTATGGTGGGAGCTCGTGGGAGAGTAAGAGAGAGGATGGATGGTGGTTTTTAGATCCACCAAATGTGGATCTAAAAATTGAATGGCTCTTGGTTGCTAATTTTAGCAACCAAGGCAACCACACATGGTAGAGAGTTCTAGAGAACTCTAGGCTTGGTATTTTCGTGTGGATGGTGTGTGTGGGTGTGTGTGGGTCGAAACTTAGGTGGCTAGGTTGATTAGGTTAGGTTCTAGTGGGTTTAGGTCAAGGTATGTCTCAAATTAGGGTTATAAACCCTAATTCACTAAGGTAAAGTGCAATTAAACTTAATACAAGTTTAATTGAGTATGTGGAAAATTAATTGAGAGTAAAACAACTCAATTAATTTAGGTCTAGGTCAATTGGACTCTCACTGAGTCCAATTGGACAGTGTATGCTGAGATCAGGGCTCAATTGGACTCAATGAGTCCAATTGAATAGGTTGATGAAATTAACTAAGATCCAAGTCAATTAGGTTTAGTGAGGACCTAATTAGGTCCTTAGGGAGGTCTAGAGGTGATGTACTAGGGTTAGGGCACCTTAATTTATGTTCCTATGGGGTTGGAATTGGGTTTAGGGACCTAAAGATCCAAAATCAAGGCTTGAATCTCAAAACAGGAACTGGAGAGCAGTATCAGACGTCTAATAATAGTGTCAGACGTCTTATACTCAAAAGTTAGAAGTCTAGACTTCTTGTCTGGATGTCCAATCAGAGTCAGGAAGGATTCAAGGTTCTTTCTTGGGTATTCTGTAGAAATTGGACATTTGGGCAAGTGTCTGGACGTCCAATAACACTGTAGAAGTGGGTTTAAGGTGTGCGAGAGTTGGCTAAGGATTCTGGACGTCCTATAATTCATCTAGACGTCCACATAAGGGTTGGAACTAGGGTTTTGGGCCTTCCTCGGGTGCTGTGACCTAATCTAAGGGTGGCTAAGGCTTGGGGAAGTCTCTAGGCTATCCTAGGGCAAGGATGGACCTAAGCTCTTCACATTTTACTGCTTTATTCCTACTTAATAGAATAGCAAACCTTAACTCCCTTACATCATTATTCCTACATCTAATCTAAGTCTTCTGCTCCAGCTCTGCTGCAACACTCGTTATTCCTGATCCAGATTCAGATCCTGCTCTAGATCCAACTCCAGATCTAGCTCCTGATCAGCTTATTGCCTGCAATCGACATAATGCACTTAATCAGCGCATTATAACATTATTTTATGCATAGCTAAAGTAAAGCAGTAAAAATGCAGATAATGCTTATGCATGCATGAATTACCCTAACTTATGCTAAGTCCTAGCCTAATTTAGGTCAATTAAGACCTTTGATTGCTGCGCAATCAGACCGTTGGCTTGTCAAACAAAATCTTGGAGGATTAACCTATGACTATACTTAATTAAATTTCCAGACATCCATAGATCATCCCAAACGTCTGATAAATAGACATTATGCTAAGATCTGACCCAAATCTACTTTTGTTAGACCTTAATAGCCATTTGAGCCTCGGGAAATCAATTCCCATAGAGATTTCTCTTTCCTGACGTCCAAGCCTTTGCCAGATGACCGACCTGACATCTAACCTAAATTATCTAGAACCCTATTTTGATTTGGTGAAAATCCATCTTATAGGAACAAATCCATCTTAGAATTAGACATCTGGTTAGTTTCCCAAACATTTTATAATGACTTCTTAGACGTCCATCTTGATCCAATACCGACCAGATAATCAACCCATCTAGATCAAATGACAAACCTTTAAATCAGACGAAGACCCAGATGTCTGATAACCCTGTCAGAATCATAAATGACCCTGATTTCATTGGGATTTTGGCTTGATTTATTCCCAACGGCTATAGAAGCCTTCCAAAGCCTTCTAAACCCTTCTTAGGCCCTCTATAAATGGAGGAGGACCCTTCCTTTATTAGGCACACATGACATACACTACTTCCATCATTTGTGTCTTTGAAAGAGAAGTTCCAAGTGCTAGAAGTGCCATTGTTCTCTTGTCTACATAATCTCTATCCAAGAGCACTAATCCGCTGCGCACTTCATTTCCATCTCAGGGAAGTACCTATTGCCTATAGAAGCTAAGTTAAGATAATTACTGTGAGGCTCTATAGGATATTTGTAATATTGTCTTTGTTGGGTATTCCTTTTGCGAATTCCCATCTCCACCGCTAGACAAAATACTCCTCGTGAAGAGGTGGGGTTTCAAGTTACGCTACCCTCGGGTTCAAAGTAGCATGGTTGTAAGAGGTTGACTCACCTTCATTTAAGTGACTTAGTTAGTGGATTTGATCAACTAGGTCAATTGGGAAATCCTAAGTCGAAAGGCTTAGGTGGTGGTTTTTACTCGGATTTGGGTTTTCACCTAAAAATATTATGTTTGTGAGATTGCATTTTGTGTGATTATTATATTATTTCCACATTATTTCGTATCACGCTTGATCTCACCCCCTCCGTCAAGTGAATTACAGCATACCCTTAGGTGCACGCATGTAGGGGTGATTAAGCAACATAGTAGATCTCTTTCCTTGCATTGAGTACATATTTGCATGGAGATTGCTGTAGTCAGGTATATCGTTCTATCTTTGCATTCAGCTCCTGTCATGCATTGCATTGGGATTAAATCTCAAGACCACCAAACTGATTGAAATTATCTAATTCTGTGGTCGCCTAATTGAAATTGGGACTGCTAATCAAATTTGACCCTAAAATCAAAATCACATTTGATCTAATCAAGAGGGACTTGTGTACAATTCTTCTAAAAATCAAACTGATTTGTAGTGTGATGCACACTTCTGGCACTAAGCACGCACACTAGGCACTACACTAGGTCTCAGTCCCTTAAGACTATAGGCACCGATCTGTTTATCGATGCAAACCCTCCTAGTTCACTTTGTGGTGGTGATACTATCATGCGACCAAGTGTTTTGATACTTTAAGGAGGGGGATACCCCTTAAAGGAACAAAAGGGTAGTTAAGAGGCATCGCATTCGCATCGCCTCAAAGGAAGGGTTCACCCTACTTACATCCCTTAGTTTCATCCTTGGAGTAACTTCTCACTAGATCACCTGAGAGTATCATTGAAGCAAGGTATACGTCTTAAGGCACTCAAAGGTTGGTTTAGGTCGCATAACTGCATTGAATAGCTTATTTGGCCATTTATATCAACAATTCTACCTCAACCCCTCAAAATAAAGTTGGTGAGGATCTCAAGTCACCACTTTCCTCTTATACCACTTACATGGGAACAAAGGTACATCACCTTGACCCATTTTCGACCGATCTGTTGAGTGGGAGTTTCACTTACTCAATTGGCAAGAACTTGAATTGTGATTGGTAGATATTGCATGCTTGGTAGATGCTCTCTTGAGGGTAGTCCAGTGTTTGATCCTGAGCCCAAGAGAATCCTTAGGCGAGCCCACCAAAGAGAAAAGAGAGAAGAAATGGTTGATTAAGGAGGAAATCAACAAAGGCCCCTGAGGGACTACTTCATTCCAACCAACCAACCCACTCAAGTACTTAGACGACCGGCAAGGGATAATCCATATGAGATCAAAAGCAGTACCATATCCTTGTTTCCCTCCTTTTATGGTACTACTAGGGAGGATCCCTACCAGCATTTAGAGGAATTCACTGAGGTATGCTCCACGATGAAACTTTAGAACTTTACTGACAAAGATTTGATGAGGTCCCTCTTTCCCTTCTCCCTTAAGGACAAGGCAAAACACTTGTATCACACCTTGGATGCAAGGGTGAATGATTGGAATGTCCTTAAGGGAGAATTCTTGAAGAAATACTTCTCGACGAGCAAAACCAACCACTTCAAGAGGGAGATCATGAGTTTTACTCAATTAGATGGGGAACAATTCCACGAGACTTGGGAGTGCTTCAATGATCTAATTCGATTATTCCCCCATCATCAAGTGCCTACATGGCAACTAGTAGAGAGGTTTTATACTGGACTATTTGATAGGCATAGGCAAACAGTGGATGTTGCTTGTGTTGGAACCTTTCTTACCAAAATGGAGGATGAGGCCTGGACATTATTTGAATCGCTGAGTGATAATTCTATCCACTTGACCTCAGCCTATCAAGATATAAAACCTTCCATCCTCCAAAAGAAAGCGGAAGCTAGTGAAGCCAAGGCTACTCAGAATTTAACCTTCCAAATTCAATTGTTGAACCAAAACTTTGAAAGACTCATGAAAAACCCTGGCGCATTCTCTCAATCAGCTTCTTAAGTCCAGGCTCTTTTTGAATGCTTCATTTTCCAAAGCACTCTTCATGCCACTGTTGAGTGCCATTTGGCTAATCAATTCCCCAAATTAGTTTAGGTAGACCTGAATGCTACTCAAGGGTTTCTTTCCACCTCCCAAGAACAACCCTTTTGGAAACACCTACAATCCTGGGTGGAGAAACCATCCCAATTTCTCATGGAAGCAAGGTGATGCTTCCAACTCGAGGAATTCAAGAGCCCAACCCACCCAACCCTTTCAAGCACAACAATTCCAGCCTCCTCCTCAGCCCAACAATTCTGAGATGGATGACCTTAAGGCTATGATGAAGGCCATGCAAGAAAGCCAAAGTATGATCATTCATTCTCAAAATAAGGCAATCTAAGAAATGAAATCTCAAATTGAACATGTTGTTGGGGCTATTAGACAACGTGATCCTAGGAAGTTACCCAGCTCATCTAAGGAGAATCCCAGGGGTAAAGGGCCTTTCATAAGGGAGCACACTAAGGATGTGACCATTCTGAGGAGTTGCAAACAACTCTCCAAACTTGAACTCATTCCTACGATCACCCCTCCTACCAACTCAATGATCGCTTACATATCCAACGAGGAAGAGCCACTCAGCCCCTCGCTTGAAATCACCCATCTAGAGGATGTTGTTCCCATTCCGCCCCTATCCCGCCATGACAACCCCTTCACCTAGAGATCGAGAGTGCCCTTTCCTGAGCGCTTATCCACCCCTAAGGCACCTTTTGCTGGTTCATCTAAAGCTAAAGATAGGATGGAAGAAATAATGGAAGCATTCAAGCAAGTTCACATTAACTTGCCTCTATTGTATGCTATCAAGCAAATCCCATCCTATGCTAAATTTCTGAAGGACCTGTGCCCGCAGAAGAGAAAATCCAAGAAACATGTCTAGGCTAAAGTCATCCTGCCTGACTTAGTCAGCTCATTCCTACAACAAGGTACACCCCCCAAAATGAAGGGCCCAAGAGCCTCGTATATTTCTATGGTCATTGGAGACCAACACATCAATGAGGCCCTCCTCAATCTGGGTGCAGGGGTTAATATATTGCCGAGCTCAGTCTATGAGCTATTAAGAGGAGGTGAATTGAAGCCTAGTCCTATTATCCTACAAGTAGCTGATAGATCGCTGAAGACACCATGCGGGCTTTTAGAAGATGTCCTGGTGAGAGTGGAGGACTTCTTCTTTCTTGTCGACTTTTTTGATATTGGATACTGGCCCATCCAACATGCCCACCAAACCTTCGATTATCTTAGAGCATCCCTTTTAGGCTACGACCAATGCATCCATCAATTGCAAATCAGGGGCGTTCAAGATGGGCTTCAGGAATCGGAAAATCCAACTGAATGTGTTTGATGCCTATAAACAACTCGGATTAGAAGATTATTCCCAAATCGAGGTGATCGATGAAATTGTCGAGGAGACGACACCCACTCTTTTGTGTGATGATCCCCTCCAAATGGTCATTTCTAAGGACCATACCTTGAATCTTGAGGAAGGAGAGGGAGATATGCCAGAATTAGAAGAGTTGTTGGGTGTCCAAGCTGAGTCCCTCTCCCCACCATGGACAATCAAGGTAGATCTGCTACTAAAGGCGGGGACATCAAACATAATTCCCTTGATTCAGAAAGCTCCTGACTTGGAGCTTAAACCACTTCCAGGGACCCTCAAATATGTTTTCCTTGGGCTTAATGATATTCTCCCTGTCATCATCTCGACTGCTCTATCTGAGATGTAGGAGGGAGCATTGATTGAATGCCTAAAACAGCACAAGGAGGCCATTGCTTGGACTATAGCAAACATCAAAGGGGTTGAGTCAACTCTCTGCATGCATCACATTTACACAGATGACTTTGTGAAACCTTTCTGAGATATGCAAAGACGATTAAACCCCAACATGCGGGAAGTAGTGGAGAAGGAAATTTTAAAATGGTTGGATGCAGCAATAATCTACCCATTTCTGATAGTAAATGGGTCAATCCTATTCACGTGGTGGCCAAAAAGGCGGGATTCATGGAGGAGACCAATAAAAAGGGGAACAAGTCACCATCCGACCAACAATAGGATGGAGGGTATGCATAGACTACCGCCGCCTAAACACCACTACCCAGAAAGACCACTTCCCTCTACCATTTATTGATTAGATACTGGAGAGATTGGCGGGTAATAAATATTTCTATTTTCTCGATGGATATTCTAGGTGCAATCAGATTGCCGTCTTTCCAAACGATCAGGAGCGCACTACTTTCACGAGTTCTTATGGTACATTTGCCTTCTGTCGGATACCATTTGGACTATGTAATGCTCCAGGAACATTTCAACGGTGTAT
Source organism: Thalassia testudinum (assembly GCA_037157565.1). NCBI lineage: Eukaryota > Viridiplantae > Streptophyta > Magnoliopsida > Alismatales > Hydrocharitaceae > Thalassia > Thalassia testudinum. Next base: position 3,109,758 of record JAZHRO010000062.1, on the reverse strand, counting down.
GATGTCCATCTTTTTGGACATGATTGACGAGTTCGCAGAGGTTTTCATATACAGCTTATCGTTTGACCACTGTCTCTCACATTTAGAAAAAGTTCACACCTGCTACGAAGAGACAAGATTGGTTCTCAGCTCGGAGAAAAGCCATTTTATAATTCAGCAGGGCATTGTTCTTGGGCATGTACTGTCCAAGCGAGGTTTAGAAATGGATAACGCCAAGGTTGAGTCCATGTCAAAGCTTCCACTACCCACCAATGTCAAGCAGATCCGATCATTCCTGGGCCAAGTTGGCTTTTATAGGCATTTCATTAAAGACTTTAGCGAGATTTTCGAGCCACATTGCGACTTATAAAGAAGGATACTACCTTCATTTTTTATGCAAAGTGTACTGAGGCCTTCCAAGTCTTGAAGGAGGCCCTAATCACCGCACCTATCCTGCAAGCACCTGATTGGACCCTCCCATTTGAGTTGATGTGTGATACCTCGGATTTTGCCATGGGAGCGATCCTTTGTCAGAGGGTTGATAAAAAGCCTCATGTGTTGTATTATGCTAGCAAGACCCTTACTAATCCTCAGCAAAACTACACTATGATAGAAAAAGAACTTCTTGCGGTAGCATTTGTTATGGAGAAGTTTAGGTCTTATCTTCTGGGATCTAAGGTTGTGGTGTATACTGATCATTTAGCCTTGAAGCATTTACTCGCTAAGCCACCAAACCTAGGCTAATTAGATGGATTCTATTACTATAGGAGTTCGACCTTGATATCCGTGACAAAAAAGGGGTCGAAAATGTTGTCGCCAATCATTTATCCAAGATCCCAGTTGAGGCCTCAACCCCATTAGGAGACATTCATGATACCTTTCCTGACGAAACAGTGATGGCGATACAGCCAACGACACCTTGATATGGTGATATCCTCAACTACTTGGTCACTAGTGAAACCCCCAATATGTGGAATAAGTAGAAGCGAGATAGATTTCTCACCGACACTAAGTATTATCACTGGGAGGACCCCAAGCTCTTTAGAATAGGTTGTGACTAGGTCATACATAGGTGTGTTCAAGAGGAGGAACAACATAGTGTTTTGAATTTTTGTCACACATTGCACTGTGGAGGACACTTTAGTGCAAAGAAGACTGCATATAAGGTTCTCCAGTCTGGGTTCTAATGGCCCTCACTTTTCAAAGACACACATACTAATGTGGGGGCATGTCTTCGTTGTCAATAGACTGGAACGATTAGGAAGCGAGATGAGATGTCCTAGTAGCCTATTCTTTCGGTCAAGATATTCAATGTCTAGGGCATAGATTTCATGGGCCCCTTCCCATCGTCTCACAGTTATGAATATATCCTCATGGCCATTGACTATGTGTCGAAGTGGATAGAGGCTATTCCTATTAGGACCAACGATCATTCTGTGGTCTTGAATTTCATTAAGGCCAATATCATATTTTGATTTGGCTGCTCGAGGACGATCATTAGTGATGGAGGACCTCATTTCAGGAATGCACACTTCACCGTCTACTCAGAAGTCTTGGTGTCACCCACAAGGTGGCCACCCCGTATCACCTGCAGAAGAGTGGACAGGTTGAAGTGTCCAATAGGGAGATCAAATGAATTCTGGAGAAAACTGTAAGACCCAATAGGAAAGATTGGTCAAAGAAACTTGATGATGTACTATGGGCTTATAGAACTGCTTATAAGACCCCCTTAGGTATGTCTCTCTTCAGTATAGTGTATGGCAAAGCCTGCCATTTGCTTGTTGAGATTAAGCATAGAGCTTATTGGGCTATTAATAATGTCAACATGGATCTTGAGAACGTAGGCAAAGTGTGCTTATTAGAACTGACTAAGCTTGAAGAATTGAGGAATGAGCCTTATGAGACTGCTCAAGCTTATAAAGAGTGCACTAAGGTCTTTCACGATAAACACATCCTCCGCAAAACCTTTGAACCCAACCAATGGGTCTGGCTGTTCAATTCTAGACTCAAGTTATTTCCTGGGAAACTTAAGTCCCTTTGGGATGGGCCATATACTATCAAGAAGGTTTTCATGCACGGTGCAGTTGAGATCCAGAATCCTTCATCTGGTGAGATTTTCAAGGTAAATGGCCAACGTTTGTGATTGCATCGCAATCATGGGTCCTAATCAACCTAAATAATGTTTGAACCTAGCTTAATTTCTAGATATTGCACCCATATCTTGCAATCATGCATTGCATCAGTCAATTTAGAATAAGATGAGATGTCCTGCTATTTAATGGTTTTTATTGCCATTTGCAGATAATAAAGTGATCCAGGATGGAGATAGTGGAATAAAGCAATAAAGGAAGAAGAAGACTAATCCAGATAAGAGGAGTGAGGAGGATAGCCTTATCCCTACCCTTAGAAACCCTAGGACAGCCTTCCCAAACACAAAACGACCTCCATTAGGGCACCTTAGCCTCAAAACCCAAACATGGATAGCACTATCCATGTTCTTATCCACCCTATCTCTCTCCCAAACACTTAGGAATCAAAACCCACCTTAGAAAACCTAAAACCCACTCTCCAGCACCTTTTAAGATGTCTGGACGTCTGATTTTTGCATAATAACAATCCAGGAAGCCAAAACTCATACTAACACATAATTGGACGTCTAATTTAATGTCCAGACATCCAATTTTGTAGTATAAGACGTCTAACCACTATCCTGGACGTCTGATACTACTGTTTGGTTCCTGATTTTGGCGTTGGAAGCCCTAGCTTGCCTATTTTGACCTAGGAACCCCACCAGACACCCTAGGAAACCTAATTAGAGACCTCCTAAGCCTAGTCCACTATCCATAGCCTTACTTATCCTTTCCCTAACCCAATTAAACTATCCCATACCTAATTGGGTGCATCTACAGTTGATTGGGTGCACCTGAGCCCAATTGGATCCACCCAGGATCTAAATGACTCATACCTATTAGGGTTACCCTAGCCTAATCACATGCACACATCCAATTAGACTTGACCTAGACCTAATTAGGTTCACTCCTATCCAATTAGACTTTCCTAAGCCTAATTAGGTCCACACAAACTTAATCTAGATTGACCCAACCTATTTAGCACCTAATCCTACCAAAACCCACAACCTAGTCCCACGAAAAATACACACCCACACACACCTTCCCATTCTACCCCTACCAAACCCATGCACACTCTCTTAGAAACCCCAAATACTTGTGTCAAACCTAGATCCTAAAATGTGGCATTAGCTAATTTTGGAGCCACCAAAAGTGGCAACCAAATGGAGCCTTCCATAAGGGCAAAGAAAGAACCACGAAATTACACCATCTCCATTCACAATCTCCACCACTCTCTTCCTCTCAACTTGTGACCACACCTCCTCCTCTCCCTCTCAAGGCCGTCCTCTTCCTCCAAGGCTCCCTCCATGGACGGCTAAAGAAGAAGCTCCTCCAAGGCATCTTCATGTGGGCGGCAAGAAGAAGGAGAGCACTAGGGTGCAACACCCTCTTCTCCTCTCTTCACTTGGGAGTGTCCTTTCCTCTCCATAGAGAGGACGCCCCCATTTTCTTTTCTTCTTAAATGGCCATAAAGAAGACTCCCCCTCAAGGTCTTCTCAAGGACGGCCATTGGTAGAGAAAGGGTGCAACACCCTCCTCTCTCCACTTGGGTGCACACACCCATCCTCCTCTCTTTAGTAGACGGCCAAGAAGGCTTCTCCTTAGCCTCTCTTGGTTGATCCCTTCCTTTAGTTTAGCTTTATTTCCATGTATCCGTAGTTTATAGTGACTTAATTTTTGATGCATGATGCTCTTGTCTAATGGTTTTATATGCATGCTATTATCTTCATGGCTTACAACTTTGATGAATGCTTTGATTTCGTGTTTCAAAATAAAGATCAAAAACACAAAAAGACAAAAATATTAGGTTAGATTAGATTTAGGTTAGATTAAGTCGATCCAAATCTCGACTTGTTTTCACGCCTCCCAGAGACGAACGACCGAGACTCAAGTTCTGAAAAGAAAAGAAATATATGCGAGTTTCGTTATTATAAATATTTTTGTCAGGGGGATTTTGCGACTATACTACGATTTTTGACTATTTCAAAATACGCGATTTCCATGCTTGTCAGTTTGAAAGCGTATCTTACTCTTTTTGATGGCCAGGTATTGGACACCTATACATTGGAGGAGCCTTAGCTCCAAACACTCTCTACCTCTGGTAATATCTTTCCTTGCTTTTGCTTTCCAATGAGGACATTGTCAGATTTAGGTATGGGGGGTTATAACCTGAGGCTATATATCGCATTTATACATATTTTGCATGCATGTAATTAGGACTTTATTGCATTAAAAAATTAGGAGAGAAAAAGGGGGACAAGAGAAGGAGGGAGATGAAATCCTTGCGAGCCGAAGTGAAAAATTATTGAGGAAGGAAAAAGAGAAGGTAAAGGAAAAATCATGTTAGTCCCAGCAATTGAGTGTGGAACGTACCTAATTTCTAAGCTGGATCAGACGATGAATTAAGTCCTGAAGTTCTAAAGAGTTTAGAGAAGGAGATAAGTGAGGGATACCAACTTTTGGCCTCTTGAGTCCAATTTAGGGCTTAAACACTCACGTATTTGTTAAGATTTGGACTATTCCTCAAGAAGTTGAGGAAGTTGCGAGGTTGATGTATTAAGTCTAAGGCTTAAGGAGTATTCGGCCTCATTGCCTGCCCTTTGGTTTACAAGACTTTGTAACCTAGGCACTCAAAAATCACACACCGGTCTGGTTCATTATGGGTAATGGAGAATAATGCCAAAAAGTGTTCTGCTCTGAAAATGTTTTTCGGAAAATTTGATGTAGTAGTAGCTCGAAGGCACAAGTTGATTAGACGAGTTCCTGGTGCTAAGAGGAGGAATGAAAAATACTCCCCACAAAGATGTGTTATAACATACCATCTCATCAGTGCTTGTCTCCTAAGAATCTAAATATCCTACCGGGGGCACGAAAGCGCCTTATGCTGGTTCAAAAGCCATGGGCGGCATTATCCTGAAATTTTGCTTGCTAGGGTCTAAATTTAACTATAGAACGCCATGGGTGGCACTATCCCGAAGTGTCGAAAGTCAAGGTTCTGGGGGTTGCCATGGGTGGTGCTATTCCGAAGCATCAATTACCAGGGACCCTGCAAGGATTGATGGTGGGGACAAGGAATCCGATACAGATCGTGTTTAGGGCCAATTCAATGTTCGGTTTAGTGGAATTTAAAAAGAAAAGAAAGAAAACTCTTGAAATAATCTCTCATTATCTCTCATCAAAAATGCACTGGCAAACTAAACCTAAACTTGTTGCACATGCATGAGTGCTTTAACCGCTAGGGTCAACGAACCTCTGGGCAATTTTTGCAGGCCTTAGAAACCTTCATCGCAGACCTAAGGCTGAGGCTGGTCAGGTCGGTATATTGGCTAGTACTTGAGTACCTTTAGGCCTATAGTTGGTATTTCGATTTAATCTCTATGGGTACAACACGATAAGGCATCTTGACGAAGAAATCCAACTTAGAGACCTGTTCTATTTGGTATGATTTTGCTTAGGACTAGCAAAACTTAGGCATGGGGGTATTTGATAGTGGACCAAATTAGAGCCTAAGTACATTAGTGTTGAGATGGAATTTGATTTAAAACAAGCAATACGTTGAGAAAATGAATTAAGTTGTGTATTTAAAGATTCCTTAAATAATTAGCTATGTGATTTGATTAATTATATTTTATGTGATACAGTATCATGTTTTTTGGGATTTCATGTGCACACAAAGTCTCTCTCTCTCCCATTAAATCTCCCTCAATGAAATCACCGCTCACTTTCCTCTCTTGTTATCTCTCTCATAATTTTTTCTCTTTTTGCCATTCATGTAGGTACAAAGAGGGTGCCCCCCCTCCACCAAGGACCATCTCCCCCCTTCCCCACGGCACCCAACAGAATCATCTTCCCCCTCCCTCAGTAGAGAGAAACCCACCAACACCACGAGCCACCACCCAATAGCACCACCATGACCTCCACGATGCACGACAATGACAACCTTCACCGCACCTTCCTCTCTCAATGACAGAGCTTGCCATTGTGCTCCACCACACAGCAGGCCGCATGCCTCAACCTCCTCACCGCATCGGTCGTAGCAGAAGAACATGCCCCCCTCTCCCTTTCATTAAGTCATCTAGGATCTTTCTCAAACGTCTAGAGATCAACACCACCAATCTCCTCCTCGACACTGCATTCTCCTCACTGCGGCCATGCACCTCAACCTCCGCGAGCACCACATCCACTATCTCCTCGATAGTGCCACCTTCCTCGCATGCATGCAACCAAGAACTGTAAGCACCTCTGTTTTGATGCACCAAAATTATGTTTATTGCTACACTAATATTCCAGGACCATCTCAGATTAAAAGCTTCTCTTTCAGATCAAGTTCAGATGGTTGCTAATTTGTGTCTTTTACTTTTTTGTTTGAGTTTAGGACATTATTGTAAGGAACCTCAAAAATAAAACTCAAATAGTTTTTTGCGCTTCTTTGAAAACCAATTTTTAGGGTTATTGATCGACCAATTTTTCCTCTTGATCGACCAAAATTGATTGATCGACCAACCAACTTAGTTAATTGATCAAACGAATCCTTTTTAGGAAGTTGATTAAAATCCTATTGATCGACCAACCAAGCTAATTAATTGACCAAATAGTGATCGATCAAATAACTTAATTGATCAACCAATATACCTTAATTGATCGACCAATTTGACTTCCTTTTCATATCAACTTTTTAGTATAAATAGAGGTCGTATGCAGCTCTTTTGAATAACAACTTTCAATAGAAATACTCTCAAAAAGATTAGAGCATCTCGTGCTTCTTTCAAGTGTTTCTACACTTCACTATTCACATCATTCAAAAGCACGTCGCTTCGAACCTCTATTGAAATCTTGGTTTGATTTTTTTATTGAGGTTCCATAGATATGATTATTGTTATTCAACATTGTTGTTTTTAATTAATGGATTCCAAGGTGTTGGAAAGATCCGTGTTGTTGTTGCTATTGTTCTTCTCATCAGGGTAAAAAGAGAGAAGTGATTGTAAAGAGGTTGTGCCACCATCGTTTAAGTGGTACTATAGTGGATTGACTAACCTTGACTAGTCAAGAAAATCCTAAGCTGAGAGGCTTAGGTTGTGGTTTTCACTTGATTTGGGTTTCCACTCTAAATCTAGGTGTAAATTGTGCTTGACTTTGTTGTGAAACTATTTCAAAAAGTGATACTATTCACCCCTCACCTCTAGTATTCGTTCGATCCACAGGAAAACTCTCAGGAACGAGTGGCCTTTTCACCATAATCCCTCCTCTTCATCGAACAAGCAACACCACTTCTTCTTCTTCTTCTTCTTTCTAAACCCTATTACAAACTTAAAAGAACCCATCACCACCGATAGCCAGCCACCACTACTAGCCAGCATCCTCGCCATCGATGACCTCACGCACGTGCAGCCAACCTCATGCGTGCACAGCAACCCTCGCGTGCATGCCCTCATGCACAACATCCTTAGCCACTTCCACTGCTCGCATGCTCCCACAGCCACATATGGCCTGCACACCTCCGCCACCACTGAGCACGCACCGCAGCGTGCCACCAACAACACCCTCCCCCCATCGTCGCATGCCCCTCACGTTTGTGCGCTTCCCACTAGGCCAACACCACCGTACCTACTCCAAGCAGCAGCAATAGAGCACCATCGTCGCCACCCCTTCTCATCGCCGGCGGCCAGCTCCGACTACCTCAAGTCGTCGCACCACCATGGACACGTTCCTCTCCTTTGGCCCCACTCCTTCAACCAGCCATGTAGCCAGCCATAACCTCCTTCTCACGCGCAAGCCGCAACGAGCACCTTCCCTTATTTCTCAACGGTGATTAGGTGTATTAATATTACATATTTTGTCACTGTTGGTTCACTATTCACTTATTTGATGCATTAATATATATTAAGGTGAATTTGCAATATTGCACTTACACTTTCTCATAATTATTCAACTCATGTTGATCACTTTTGATTGCATCAAATTGCAACTCAGATTTGCACTCTAATACACATGCAAGTGAAAATTACATCAGATGCCAATGCACATGCACTATTCACATATTTGGAGATTTGATTTCTTACATGAAATTGCATAAATAGCCCTTGACTTCTCTATAAATTGGGGTTCATATTCAGAGCAACATATCTATTGATTGATTTAACGAATATTTCTATGCAACCATCTTCCATCTCTACAAACATTATTATTACATATCTATGATCTTATTGGTCTGTTCCTCACTGTGAATACAACATAATCCACCATGGTTAGTTTTCATTGATATATTTTGTTGATTGGGATTTTTCCACCACGATTTACATTACTACGATGGCATATCATCTTTCAAGCGAAAATCTTCCAATCACCTCACAGATCCTCAGCAAAATTACATTGTCACTAGCAAGGAACTTCTTACAGTATTGTTTGCTTTGGAAAAGTTTCGATCTTATTTATTGGGATCCAAGGTTGCAGTGTTCAGTGACCATTCTACTTTAAAGCACCTTCTTGCTAAGAAGGACACCAAACCTCGTTTGATTCGTTGGATTATGCTACAGATGGTAACTCCGTCACTCATCATAACTAACTTAATTCAGTTGGAATCAAGTGATAAATGCTCCTAAATGATTATCAGAGGATCATAATTCTATATTAACTGATGTGAGAAGATAAGAAAACATGGTTAATTCTGCCATTTTAGCATTCAATCACAAATGCAGATTAACCAAGGGGTTAATTCAAAGTCAAATGAACTTAAATATCCAAGAAGTGGGCTCACACTAACTAAATCAGGGTTTCACTCATTTCGAGGGTGAAAATAGGACTAAAAATCCTAATTACCAACCCCACTTAAATTGAAAGGGTTTTGATCGAGATAAATTCAATCTAAACCTCTTAAAAATCATTGAAAAATATTCTAGGAGGTTTGGTACTTTCACTTTGACCATTAGAACCTATTTTGACCAAGAATAGAGGTTCAAACGGGAATTTGCCTCTATTTGGGCTCCTATGCAATTTATCTAGTCAAATGTGGTCAAAACTCAAATCCAAATTCACCATTAGATTCCTTGGATCCAAATTAGGTTAACGCCAAAATTTGTCCCTAATCAGAATTCATTTTGACCAAGTTTGTATTTCAGTCCAGAACTCTCTATTTATTACACTTGGACCCCTATCTTTTGCATTTTCATTAAAAATAAGCCCCTACCTTCAGTTTTTTCTTATAGTTGAGTCCAACTGCCATCTCCTTCCTCACTATTAGGCATGGAAAGAACAGTAGCAACTGACCCATGGTTGCCAAGTTTTGTTCCACATTTTGAGGGATCAAACCTCGTAAAACTTGGCGAGAATGATCTCGAGATCAATCCTGATTATATGAGCATCTTCTTGGAGCCAATAATCCTCGATTCCACCATCAACGAGCTTAAAGAACTCAAGCTCTTGACAAAACATCTTCCAATTATGCGTCCAAAGGCTCAATTGAGAGGGAAATGCCCTTTATATAAAGGGTTTGACCCTTGCAAGACCAGGAGGTACCCGTTTGACCGTCAACTTCCCCTCTCTTCTTCTATGATAGCAAATCGATGTACCTAGAAGCTCCTCCATCCTCCTTCTTCGCCCTCTTCCTCAGACAAAAGATAGAGGGCTTTTCTCCCCTATTCCTCCACAAAGCTTGGTACAAACCTTCAGCCTCTAATTCCTCCTCATCACTCTGATCTCCAATCTTCTTCTTCCTCTCTAGCAACCAAATTGGCAACCCATCCCCATTCATCCATTAGGTAAATTAGGTTAAGGATTTTATTTCTCTCTCTCCCAATTAGGTTTAGCTCAAGTCCCATCCCCATCCTTTTCCTCCTCTCTCTCCAACTTTGGCAACCACCAACATGGCCACCTTCATCACCAGACTACCACCGCCCACCTCCACCTAAATTAAACACGGTGAAAGCTTCACCTCACCTCCATGATACTTTCTCCTAACCTAATTACACCTCACAGACCCTCCATCACCACCTTCGACCACATTTGCTGGACCTTAGTTCATCTTCACCTTCCGGCCCCCACAGTACACCTCGCACCCAATTAAGCACACCACCGCCTTCATCACACTACGGTGAAGGTCACCAGCTATTTGACTTAGGCCTATGTGGTATTTCCTATTCAGGACCATCACCGTCGCCATCGTCTTCTCCATCTCCAGCAGCCATTGTCCGGCAAGCATTCCCCATAGCACTGCCACCAATCGGTGCGGACTGCCTTCAAGTGCACTGCTAGACCTTCGATTGGGAGAAACACACATAGCAGCATCTCCAATTGCTCGAGATTCCATTAGCTGTAGTTGCACAACGGGACCTGATATAGTCCCACATTGTTAAAGGATGATTTTAAAATTAGTTTATACGATTTTGAATGCATGGGCTTACTGCCTCAACACACTGGGTAAGGTCCCTCTCTCACCTACCTGTGCACTCCTCACCTGTGTCTAGTTCCCGAATCTGTTTACCTGTTTACCCGTATACCCGGTTCTAAGAGAGAGAAAGAGAGAAGGGAAATTTTGAGGGAAGGAGGGGGGTTTTGCACGATGTTGTATTGGGATTTGTACCTAACATTTAGGTGCATTCTTGAGGTGACTTAGAGTTGACACTTAAGGCGTCTAGGGCCTTTCTCGGACATCTGATCTAAGAAGGAAATTGATTATGATTAAGGCTTGAGAGTGCTAATAATACTGTTAATTTGATTTGGGAATTGTGCTTACTGTTAAGGATAATTGGTGGTTCCAACCACTATTTGCATTCTCTTTATTTTTATTCTAAGATACAATTCTAAGCATTAATTGATTATTCTCATATTTGTGATTGAATATTCATTGCATCACTATTTTTTGATTGAAGGATTAAATTGTCACATTTGCTCCCTACGAATGACCTCAGAACTCACGATTTTTCGAGCACTTCTAAATTTTAAATATCGATTCAATTTTCATTGCTATACTATGACGCATTTTTCTAAACTACGATGATTTTTAAGCATCAACAGCTACTCCAGGAGTTCGACCTGGAAATTAAAGATAAGAAAGGAGTTGAGAATGTGGTAGTAGATCATATGTCTAGGATCCCCATTGAGGCATCAACCCCAACAGGTGCTATTCGGGAGACTTTTCTTGATGAGTTTATGATGGCTGTGGAGGCCAAAACTCCTTGGTTTGCTGATACAGTGAACTATCTACTCATGGGTAGTACCCCCAATACTTGGGACAGGTAGAAGTGAGGTAGGTTTCTTGCTAAAGCTAAATTTTATCAGTGGGAGGAAATCGAGTTGTTTAGAATATGCCCTGACCAATTATTCCATCGTTGTGTCCCTAAGGAAGAACAAAGGAGTGTTCTGAGTTTCTACCATGACCTCCACTGTGGAATGCATTTTAGTAGGAAAAAGACTACTCATAAGGTTCTTCAGTTTGGCTTTTGGTAACCCATAGTATTCATAGATGCACGTATGTATGTAGGTGCATGTCTACGTTTCCAGTAGATAGGAACCATTGGCAAAAGAGATGAGATGCCCCAGTAACCTATTGTCCTTGTTGAAATCTTTGATATCTGGGGCATCGACTTCATGGGTCCCTTTCCTGTGTCCTTTGGATATGAGTACATCCTTGTGACTAGACTATGTATTGAAATGGATAGAAGCCATACCCACATGGACCAATGTCTATTTTGTGGTCTTGGATTTTGTCAAGGCTAACATCATTTCTCGGTATGGGTGCCCAAGGAGTATCGTAAGTGATGGAAGACCTCACTTTAAGAATGTGCACTTTACAAGACTACTCCAAAATTTGGGAGTCAATCGCATGATAACCACACCTTACCATCCCCAAATGAGTGGTCAAGTTGAAGTATCTAATAGGGAGATTAAGCAGATTCTAGAGAAGACCGTTAGACTCGACAGAAAAGATTGATCGAAAAAGCTAAATGATGCTCTTTGAGCCTACATGACAGCTTATAAGACTCCCTTGGGCTTGTCACCTTTTAGGTTGATTTATGGGAAAGCATGCCACCTACCTGTAGAAATCCAACACAAGGCCTACTAGGCCATCAAGAGTGTCAATCTAAATTTGGACAGAGCAGGTAAGGCTCGTATGCTCCAGTTGAGTGAGCTTGAGGAGCTTCACAATGAAGCATACAAACCTCCCAAGCTTACAAGCAACGTACAAAGGTCTTCCATGATAAGCACATCACTAGGAAGACCTATCATTAGGAAGACCTTTGAGCCCAACCAAGGGTCTGGCTTTTCAATTCCAAATTTAAATTATTTCCTGGAAAGCTTAAGTCTCGTTGGGATGGGCCGTATGTTGTTATTAATGCCTTCCCCCATGGAATTGTTGAAATTAGGAATCCTAATTATGGTAAAAGCTTTAAGTTAAATGGCCAACAACTTAAACCATATGTTACTCTTTCAGATGGCCAAGTTATGGATGCACTTCAGCTTGAGGACCCTTAGCTCCTCCCACTCTCCTCCTTAGGTGATATTCTTCTATGTCTTTAATTTTCCAATGAGGACATTGTTAATCTTAGGCTTGGGGGGTATAACCTAAGGTTGTTTATAGCATTTATAAATAATTACATGCATTTAGGATAGGTGCATTAGTTATTAGAAAAAAAAATCTCTTTTGTTTTCTTGACCTGAATGGGTTAGTCCCTAGAAAAAAAAAATTTATCAAGGAAGTTTCATTGAAGATTTTCTTCTTAAATTGTTTCTTAGTTTAGAATTAGTACATTTACTTTACTTAAACATAGACTTGGTAATGAATCTTTTATGAAAATCAATAGACATTTTTAGTTTTTTCGAAGAGAAGCATTGCTTCTTTTCCTGAACCCTTAGACAGTTGGTTAAGGAGTCGGCAAACTTCCTTCTATTAGCTCTACCAAACATTTGTGAGGTGAAAGTAGAGTGTCTACTGATGTGCTAAGTCTAATGCAAAGACTCTTAAGTTCTGGATAATTTGATGAAGATACCTTAGAGTTAAACATAGTTTTCGCTCTCTGTTCCAGCGTGTGAACATTGTATACAAATTCTTGAGAGCCACCAAATAAGATAAATGCGCAAAGATTGAGTTCTAATAAAACTATGAGTATGGTGGATGGTTACGACTGTCCTTCATAGAATCTTCTGCTGAAGGGGGTATTAGTGCCAAAGGTCAAAAGTATGCTTGTCCTATCCATCCCTCCCTAGTGCCAAGAGTAGTCACTTCCACAAAATAAACCACACAATATCCTTTTGAACAACATCATCCCAAATAATGCATCATGAATAAATGTTTGCTTTGTGTTGTGTTGATTGTGTTGATAGTTATGCATAAAAAAGAAAAAAAGAAAAAAAAGGGTGTTCATAGTTATATCTTGGTGTTGATTTCATCATGTGTCGATGTCATTAAGGCAAAAATACCCATTGCAATCCACCAAATATGACTCATACCTACTTTTTCAGTATTTCTGATCGTCTGAATACTGGCTGAGGAATTATGACTTAGTTATAGGGTTATTAGGACTCTAAGTATGAATGTCATGTGAGGCTACCAAATATTGAGTGCATTTACAAAATCTACTGAGATTGTGAGCTCAAAAAGAAAAGAAAAAAAAGAATTAAAGCAAAGGAATGCTATGAGAGCATAATTTTTAGCTTATCTCTGGGTTGACTTGTTTTCCCATCTAGAATTTAGAGTCTACAGTATTAGACTACATGTAGCACCAGATTAGTGTGAGCCACCAAAAATGAATCCATTTGACTCTAACATCTTCTAGCTAAGCCAAAAAAGCTAGGGTCAAATCACATATTATTTTCTGCTTTATCCTTGAGGGAAGAAGTTTCCTATCCTAATAGAACTTTTTACCAAGGGTTAAGTAAGAACTTTAAATGTAAGTTGGCTTTTAACTTGGATTTGTTGCCTAAGTTACTATCACTTCATTTTCACATTTGTCTGGATCTCTAAATTTTTGGAATAAGAAAAGCAGCAATCTTTGGTCACTTCCATCATTTTTCACTTCTCCTGGGGACTAGCAAAAATTAGGCATGGGGGCATTTGATGAGATCACATTTGTAGGCTAACCGATTACGTAAATGCCTATATATTAGATTAATGTTTACATGTACATAGCATACCTTAATATGTAAATAGGTTAGTTTATAAAATTGCTTGCATGCATATTTCATACATTACATTCATATATCATTGAGGATAGTCTACATTAGAATTTAAGGAGGCTAGATTATAATTTAGTTGGCATGCATACAATACATTCATTGTTCAATAGAAATAGGATTTAGACATTCTTTTGGGTTTTTATATAAATAACCAATTTTTCTTTTTTTCCCTATAGAACACACGCACGGACACACGCACTGCCACCCCTTTCCACCGCCAACCGAGCTTCTTGCAACAGCACCCTTGCCGACTTCAACACATCGCCTCCATATCGTTGTGCATTTGTTGGAGAAGACTTTAGAGAACATCTATAAAAGAGAAGACGCCCGCGTGCAGGAGGATCTTCTTCAGGCTCACACCATCCACCGTGGAAACAGAAGGGCACCGTGGACCCAACACCATGGCATAGGCGTGCTCCACCACTACGCATTCCCCTTTCGCCAATTACACAGTGAAAGCGTGTGGCCACAGTACCACCGTCCATCTCTCCTCTCACGATCCTACCCCACATATCGCCACAACCAGCATCCCCTCCCTTGCTCATCTTCTTCCTTTTCTCCTCCTGCTGCACCACCGCGAAGAACCCAACACATAGATCACCACCGCCATCACCTCTAGCCACATCAAGTCGTGCAGCCATTGTCGCCTCCAAAAAACTATTGCTCGTTGCAGCATCACTGCCATCCATGATGTCACTCGATGCCCGTTCTTCACCGCCAACTTCTTCACTCTTCATCACCTTCCTTGACATGAACCCATCACCCACCAGTCACTCGTATACACCACGGCCATCTCCAGCCACCATTCTCACCTCCATTGACACCGGAACAATCACCTCTCCACCACCGTCTCAACCGGCAGCGTCGACCGTGAACCCCGCCCCTAAGCTACAGGCCGGCAACCACTCTCCTTCTTCGGTTGACCACCTCCAATCGCCATCTTTGAAGCCGTCACCACTGCCGAGTTCCTCAACGTCGGGCGCACCTCCCACGAGCTTCTCACCGAAGACTGCAGCTCCTCAAGTGTGCACAAGCACCTCCTCTGTTTTGGGTACTATTTGTTTTTACGAATCATGCCATTGCCATTCACTATTCATTTATTTAATAGTTTGATTTATTGAGGAGATTTTTGCATGTGAACTTGGTGAGCATATTTTCGCGATGTAAAATCAGGGTTTCAGGAGAATCCATCATCTTAGTTGCAAAAATCGCTACTAGATAAAATTTATAACCGAAACTTGAGGTAAGTCCTTGATCGAACACAGGAAGGCGAATGTTTGGTTTTCAAATCCGTGCTTCAATTTTATTTATTTTTGTTGTTTTTATCTTTTGAGATTTTTTTGGTATTTTATACAGTAAGAGATCAGGCTGATGAAATCTAACTAATCTACTTGCAAAATAAGATAGAGAGAGAGAGAAACGATCAACATATATGTTCAAAACAAGTGTTTGCTACAAATAATCAATAAATTACAACTAGACTAGAAAGCGATAAAAGATAAGGTGAGAAGAATCCCTATCGATGGTCACTTGGAGGACGACTCGCTTTGACGGCACCCGGACGAAGGTGGTGATAAGCTAGATGAAGGAGAACAGCGTTGGAGGATGGAGGGCAGGACGGGGTGGCATCATGGCAAGGATCTACTTCCCGAAGTGGTGAGAGGATAGCCACAGGATGCTCCACGAAGGGGGATGAGAGCTGGGAAAAATCTTTGTTTTCTACTCTAGAGGAGCATCTCAGGCTTGGGACAAGCTCTCTCTAGAGCCTTGGAGGTGGTAAGGGAGAGGAAGAGATGAAGAAGAATGGGAGGGGTAGGGGTCCTTTTATAGTGGAGGAAAGGAGGCATTTCATGCATGGACAATTAGTTGCATCCATAAATGTCACTAAAGATCCGCCACAAGTGTTGTTGAAGGTCTAGCTCACATGCCCCACGTGCGACGCTCACACGCACGCTCCACACGCCCATGTCCCACACTCCCGTTGGCACTTGCGTGCGCACTCCGTGTGCCCGTGTCGCGCACTCCGTGCGCTCGTGTCACGCACATGCTCCTGCACTACTATTGCGCTGCATACTCCGCAAAGCTACATGCGCGCATGTGCTATACGCATACGATGTTGCGTGTGTGCCCAAGGGTGGCCTGGATAGCGACACTTGCCACGATCTGGGTCATATATTTTCTTTCCTTTGTAGGGGCTTCTACAGAAGTCAGATTGAATCGATTTTCATGCCATTAGGTTGAGATCATCAATCTAGATCCATCCATGTGATTGGATTTGTCATTTGAAGCTCCTAATTGCATCACCTAGCCCTTGGCCATTGATCTTCCTCAAACTATATATTATGCTACGAGACTCCAATCAAGTTGATTGAGGTGTTGGACTCCGATCACCATCCTGATCAAATCCGTACAGTCGGATCGTCAATCTGAGGCCCTAAATTAAATCTCCTTCTCTCCTGGTCATAAAAGGATGCAATTAACCTAAAATTTATACAGACTACTCTAAATATAGAATGATGTATGTTATACAATATTTATAATATGGAATGCATATCTAAACTGAGGACATGCATAAATGGGCATTTTAACCTAAATGGATGTGTCTACATCAGAACTCCTACATTCATGATTAATTGCATAGAATGATGATTCATGTTGGAAATGAGGTTGTAATGGTTCATATGCTTACCTATTGATATTCCCAAATAAACGAGTCACCATTAATTGTTTTAATAAGCTAGTTCCTCCCTGTGGAGATGACCTAACTATTTCCGTGGTTAGAATTCAAATATTACATGTTTTTAAAATCAATTTTCAACCACATAACTAAATACAACAACGCGGCATTTTATAAGCAAAATTTCCTCGAAAGCAAGAATCCACTTTTCAACCATCACCATCCAAATAGTTAGTGCCCATCAGTTGGATCTTTTCAAGTAGCTTACTTAGTGGGTTGAGGTTCATCATCTAAAAAGAATTAAACTTTGATTAAAATACAGTGCATGAAAAATAAACTTTCTTTCAGGATTTTAAAAAACAAAGGCTCCTACTTTAAGTCCAATTTGAATGTTATTCCCTCTTTAACACTCAAACCAAGCAACATGCCAACCCTAATGCCTTAAGTGGGATCTAACTCCACTCTCCATTAAGATCATGCACAGCTGTAAAGGTATTCATACACAGTTTCAATGAGAGAAATAGAAATACATTCCTCTTTGCAATTCCAACTTGCATGTCCGCATGATTTAGTCCTTTGGTGTACCATATACCATGCGTGTCAACCACTACTGAGTGTGCACACAACTACATATATTATAAGTGAGATAAATTTCGTGATACCATGCTTAGTTTTGTTGGTTTTGAGAAATTAGATGCATTAGAATTAGGTCATTATGTACATAATTGCATATTTACATCTTAGACATAAGATTGTAAAATTGAGCCTAAGTACTAATTTGAGATTCTACTTGGTGCAAGAACATTTGATTTAGGCTCAAGAGGAGAAGTGAAATTCTTAACCATTTAGGCTCAACTAAAGAGAAGAACATTTTGACCAAAAAACCCTAACCCAAGTCCCACTTCCTACCTGCCTAACATAGCCAGCACCCAAAACCCTAACCTGTCTTACTTAAATATCCCAAAGCTAGTCCTAGCCCTAAGCCTAATCCCAAAATTTCCAACTCACACTTCTATTGTCACATCTAAAAACCCTAGTCTTATGCCTATCTTCTAGAAGCCTCCAACATCATCCACTTGCCACATTTTATTTTCCACAATCAAAAATCCTATGATTATTCTTTGAAATCATCTAACCTATTCTAGAATCCCATCACATCAATTAGGCTTCCAATCACATCCCTTAATTGTGTAATCAACTAAGCCTAATGTGAACTAAATCATGGTGTGAACATGCATCCTTTCTAGAAACCAACCTATGACCCAGCATCTGGTCATCACAAAAGCCCTTCCAAGTCCATCCCAAATCCCACACAATTACACCTTCCAATTCCCAACAAAATCACACCACATCCAATCAAACCCAATCAGACCTCTAAATTCCTAAACCTAAGATTACCTACCATGAAAACCAACTCCAAGATCTTCCACCATGAAGCCCACGCAACATATAGCCTCCCACCTTGTTCATGCACAACCAACCTCCATCCCTCAACCAATTCCAATGCAACCACCATCCACCTTCTAGAAACACAATCAACCAAATCCTAATTAGGATTCCTAATTACCTAAACAACTAAACCTAAACCTAGTTTCCAAATCCAAAAATCAACAACGTGGACTCCAAGATTCCTCCCAAAACCCTAGCTACCCCCTCATCTAAAAAAACTAAGCCTTGTTGCAACAAGTCATATTCTTCCTCTCGATCATCTTCTACCTCCAAAACCCTACCTTAATTCCTCCACCTTCAAAAGCTTCTCCAAGCCACCTTACCTCCACCAAACCTCCATGGTCATCTCCCCTCCCAAGCTTCTTCCACCACCATGTAGTGCTCCTTTAGGTCTATTAGTCTCTTTGGTTTCCCTCTCCATAGCTAGGTTCTCCTCTACCTCCACCTTCTCCATCTCCTCCAACTTCACCTTCATGACAAGGTTCTTTACATCAACTTTATCAAGCATTCCTGTAGTAGGGAGGTCATGGTAGCTCTCTCTCCACCATTGCAAGCCTTCGCCTTCATCTTCTTACGGCTATTTCTCTATTCTCTCTCTCTCTACTTCTTCCCATTCTTCTACTTAATTCTCTTGTAGTTTTATTTTTTGTAGTTGTAAAAACTCTTTTAGATGCAATAAATTTATGCGTTTAAGGCTCTCTCTCTTGTGTACTTACTTTATTAATTAGTTGATCTTGCTTTCTCTCTTAAATGAAAACTCCAAAAAAAAAGAATCAAAAAGCCAAAAATAGTGTTGTGTTGAGTTGTGTGTTTCAAAATTCACATTCACAATTTTTGCTCTAATTTGCTCTTTCATCTTCCGAAATTTACTCCATGAAATCCACACTTCCAAAAATCACGAACTTCCAAAAAAAGTAGCCTTTAGCAGCAAATTGAATGGTGGCATATAATACATTTGCCACTATTACTTTAGATTTAGTGTCAATTTTTTTGTATATACTACTATAACATTTTTGTGAATGACAATTAATGCTAGTGGCAAATATATATGCCATTATATGTATATACTTTAGAGGCAAAAAATTTATATACACTATTTTTCTTTTTGAACAACGATTAACATTAATGGCAAAAATATTTCCTTAAAATGTACAAAATGTATCATCATTCTAATATTTCAAAAGTAACTTAGCGACAATAAAAATTTATGCCACTAGAAATACTGTGATGAACGACAATTAAAATTAGTGGCAAATATGTGTGCCACTATATATATAGCATAATTTTATTGAAATTTTCAAACATAATTTCAAAATAGAAAAACTATGAGTCACTCAATATTTTTAGTCAACCAACAACAAACAATTTAGTATTGTGTAAGTAAGAAACCTATACATAAATTCTAATTTTTAGCAAAAGGTTACCGCCAGCAATTATTTTTACTATCGATAATGTTGAGAATTAATGACAATCATGGGTAAACTAATGGAATAGCATGGAATTAAAGCCAAATATCTATCAATGCATACAATTTTAAACCTCGGATGTGCTTTTAAATAATTTTAGGAGGTGATGCAGGCACCCATTTTATCATTTGGAAAGCTAGCCATCAACATATCTACTCAAAATTACTCCCCCACACAATAACTAAACCCTCCTCCTCCATTCTCCCAAATCCTTACCATCAATGCCTCCCTTCAACCGCAGACCACTAGCCCCTAATCCTCCACTCACAACATTGTTGCCTTCCTACCTCGCCACCCATTCTCCTCTGCGCCCCCACCTCCCTCATCCATTCCTATGATAACCCCTCTTCCTCCTCCATTCACAATCATCGACCCTTGCATCAACCCCTCTCCATCCCTTTGTTGCCCCCTCCCTTCCCTCTCCAATGTGAACGCTAACACCTTCGTAGATCCTTCATCGCCACCATTTCCAATTGACGAGGTCCATCACCACTAGACCCCTCCTCCTAAACCCCTTGGTCTCCACACGTTCCCCCAACTTTCCTCCATTGGCACCCTCTTCCCCCACTTGCCTCCTCCACTAGCACCACCAGACCCTCCTTTCCTCCACCCTCACACCTCTGCCAGTACTTTGCTAGAGCCAGCCTTCTCGAGGTTGTGTGAAACACCTCCATCGAGTGAAGCACCACGACCACCACCATCAAGGTTTGTGCATCCATCGATTGCTTGATCCTCTTTCCTAATCTATGGATTCAACTTTATTTCATGTGGATTTTGCATTCGATTTCGACCCCTATGTTTTTCCCATGATCGTATTGCATATATCTCAAGGTTTCCTATTTTTTCCTTTTTGCTTGCAATCGATTACTCCTGCAATGGTATCCTGCAGTGGTACTTTGTTGGATATCGCCTGTTAGTGGTGGAGGGTATTACTACCTGTAGTATGTTACAGATTTCCATACAATGTTACTGGACTAAATTTGTCCTAAAAAAATATTTTCTAGGTTAACAGAAAAAAATGGAAGTGGTTCTTTTTTGACAAATATTTGGTGCTTGTACCTTTCAAAAAAAAAAGTGTTCGCATTACAAAGAAAAGTTTGTTTTCTTATTTTTGAAAAATTCACCCAAAAGATCTCTAATTGTTGTTGGTATTTTATTTTATTATATGGTACATATATGATATAAGTAAATTAATATTACAATTTGAGGAGTAACTATTCTCTTTAAAAATTTTATACTTGACTTTTCATTGGAACTTTTCTTAGAATTGCCAAATAAATCAAGGGGGTCTCATTGACTTGAGAGTTTATAATCAATCCTTAATGTTGAAGTGTGTAGTGAGGGTGAGGGGGGGAAGAAAAAGGCCTCGTGATATATATTTTATATGCTTGCTATGATAGATGTTTAAACTCAAAGAAATGGATGATCCCATTAGGTGGACTTCTTTTTGGAAGGGGTTGATTCATATTATGTTGGCAACCATGTCCAATTTGTTGCTTGGCTTGAGATAGATTTAGAGTTCATATTCTAGCTAAATGATTGGATAGACTGGGAAGTTGTATCCCTTTTATCTCTAGGATTATTTTGCCACCATCTGGACTTAAAGGCTACAATGTCTCTTATTGTGATTCACTTGTAGAGGAGAACTTGGGTGGCTAGAAACCTATTTTTCTGGATAGCCTATCAAATCAGCATGTTTGTGATTTTATTAAGATACAGGATGATATTTATTCTTTGAGGCTATTGGCGAGGGTGATGGACAAAGGGGTGTTGGGGAATGGGAGGAATTCAGTCAGAGAGATTTATCAATTATTGCACATGAGCTTATCGTATGGCATGCTAACCTTGATCAGAGACAACAAGTTGATTTGAAAGCATTGGTGCCTTAAAGACAAATTTCTTTGCTTGGCTTTTAGCAAGAAGATTAATGAGAAAGATGTATAGGAAAAATATTTTTAATGATGGAGATTTAATGCATGCTTTATGCCTAGATGCTATGGGAGATTGTGGTCATCTATTCTTTGCTTGCCCTGTTGCTAATGCATTTGGGAGAAAGTAAGGTCAAATTAGGTGGATTCATCCTCAAAATTTGCATTTTGGGAGAGTATTGTGGTTTTGTGGGATGTCTAGGGACCAAGATGCTTTAAGATGAAGCAAGAAAGGGTGAGATATCTCATGATTCTTTGGGCTTGGTGGCTACTATAGAATGTGCTATTTTTCTTAGGAGCATCTTAATGTGGAAGGTGCTATTCATCAAGCTTTTGCCTTTTTGAGAGTTTGCAATAACTTGTTGTGGAAGGTCGATGTTGTGATTCTTTATTAATGAAGTGATCAGTTAGTCCCTAACTCTAAGTGACTATCCTTATTTTTTTCCAAAAAAAAGTGAAATGTGTTTGAGTCAAGATCCAGCGTGTTGATCTTCATTTGTTCTATATTAGTTAGTTATATTTTTCTTTTTGAAAAGATAAGTTATCTATATATAATTGAATTTCAAAGTTTGATCTAATGTATTTTGGTGAAAACTGTTAATTTTATGATGCATTGTGTTTCTGCATGAAGATCTTTAAGTGAGGCAAAAATTTGAAGCCTATTTTTTTCCTTACCTAAATCAAGAACCAACTATGTCCCCATCTTAACTGATTACTAGAGTAGGCTACATGTCTCCTTTGCCTCCATTCAGGCATCTTAACTAGGTTGTGTTTCCATTTAGATCCAAAGCAAGAAGATAATCAATATTTTCCTTCTAACACTTCTTTTGGCCCCAACCCCTCCTATAATGCTTAAATTCAACCTCTCATGGTGTTGAACCTAAGATTTTTGTGTCCTAATTCATTATTTTAAACAATTATGATTGTCCTCAGGCTTAGAGAAGGATGTTCACATCATCCTAATTGTAGGTCATTAACAAATAATTGGATCATGTTTGTCGTAAATTTGATTTGAAAATGGGTTTACAAAATGATTTTATATGAGAGAGTTATATCCTTAAGGAAATTGTTCTTCATTGTAAAGGTACATTGAATACAATTCCAATGTGACCCATCTGGGGAGGGGGGGTTCACAAGCTATTATTATTACCTTAATCATCAAATCCCATCCCCACCCAAATACACACACATACAGATGTAGTAGTGAACATAATATAAATATCTAATTAAAACAACCAGTGAATATCAAGCTACAGTTACATGTTTTAATTAGAATTACTACAAATCAAAATTGAAAATGCAATTCAATAGTTAGCTTAACTCATGTCAACCATATCCTAAGAAAAATACATCCCTCCACATATTGAGGTTGTTGGTTTCTTATCTACAAGATATGATGAACACAGTGATTTTGTTTTCCAAACGTGCTTGGAGCTTCGTTTGACAAAAAGACTATGTGCGTAGCCTTGATGACACCAGACAAGATATCACGTAATGGCACCTATACTAGAACCCATAATGGTTGGTCTAACAATGCCATATCGAAGGACCAACTGCTATTACGACCATGGGTTACAGCCCCATGTCGACCTCTCACCTATGAGTAGCCAATGACTAGATAGATAAGGCCGATCAAGCTTTTCAGAGGGAAGCATTGAATTCTAGCATTCAATTCAATCCATTGGCATCAAATTCAATACGATCCTAGGCATTGAATTCATTCCTGACCATTCTATCCAAGCAAATTCAACTTGGGAATCTTTTCCTCTCTAATCTCATGCTCAAAAATAGTGACTTGAGAGACCCACATCTCCCCTCAGATGTAACACTATTTAATTAAGGTGTCAACTTGGTAATCAATTCCTCTCTCTTTCTATGTGTTTTTTGATTTTCTTACCAAATTTGAGTCAACTTGCATCATATTGGGCTTGCACTCTTTTGGTGGGGTGGTGGGTCATGAGCTAAACCAAGCCAGTGGTTCTCCTGCGAAGGCCTATCAATTATTATTGTTGTTGTTGTTATCATTATCGTGAATACTTCCCTTAGCCTTTGTAGCAGGTGGTTCACAAATTTAGGCTCCTTGGTGTGGAATGCTACCTTGTAGCATTCTACCACATATTGGCCTTGTAAGTGGGCACTTCCAACTACTACTTAAACTACATAGAAACAATAGAGGTCTTCTGCATGGCCTTTCTAGAAGTAAATTTGGCTTTTGATCTGTCAATGGTGAAGATTTAGATTGAAAAATTGAATTGTTTAATTGAATGAAGTTTTTAACTAATGTGTCTGGGAATGAGATTAATATCAAAAGCTACATTCTCTAGTGAACTTTGTATGAGAGAGAGAGTTCCTTATAATGACTTCTTTTTTTTTGTTTATGCGTGCGTATATTTGGTTGGTGGGGGTGGGGTTGGGGGGGATTTGGTTTCTTACTATGTTTTTTCTTTATTGCTTTATTTTTTTGTTTCCTACATGTGTGTATTTGGTTGGGAGGGGGTGTTGTTGACCTAATTCTATATTTGATTTCCGTTGGAGCAGAAGAAGCTTCTAGATATTGATTATTTATTTATTTTTTCGGACGTGCGGTCAACATAAATTGGCGTTACTTCCTCTAATTGGTCTTGTTGCTCTCACATCACATAAAATTGTGCCCTTTGTTCATGCCAGCCTACATTTCCAATAAATTCTTTCTTTTGATTAGGGAAACAAAGATTTATCGGAAGGGAAAGTAAGTTGAGGTTGTCTAACAGAATTAAAGATGTTGCTTTTCTGGTAAGTTGCAAGCTTATCAATATGCGTGCTGGTGCTGATGATGGTAGCCCCATCATTGGTGATAATTAGCCTAATTTAGCCTAATTGCATTGATAAATGCTCCTTAATATTCATCAAAATATCATAATTCTATTCTGAGTTGGGCTTGAGAAGAAGAGAACATAAGTTAATTCTATTATTTTAACACCAAATCATAATTGCAGATTAACTAAGGGGTTAATCAGGGCTTAATCTAAGGTCAAATGAGTTTAATTTCCTAAGGAGTGGGCCTGAACTGATTGAATCAGGGCTTTATGAGAATTAAGGATTAATTTATTAATAAAAATCCTAATTACAACCTCACTTCAATTCAATGGGTTCTAATGGAAATAAATGTAATATAAACCTCCTAAAAATCATCGTAAAATATTCTATGAGGTTTGAAACATTTACTTTGACCAAGGGAACCCATTTTAACCAAAAATAGAGGCTTAGGTGAGAAATTGCTTCATTTTGGGCTACAGTGTAAATTACCCAGTCAAACTATGTCAAAACCCAAATTTGAGGTCACGATTAGGTTCCTTGGGTCCAAATTAGGTTTACTTTAAATTTTGAGCCCAATCAAAGTCCATCGTAACCCAATTTGCAGTTTAGCCCATTTATCGCTGTTTATTACAAAGTTACCCTAGGTTTCGAATTTCTCTTGCATTTAGGCCCCCACCTTCATCTTCTTTGTGCCATACATAGCAAGTGCAGTAGCAGCAACCCATCATCATCCAAATTCAATCAAAGATTTGATTGAAAAATTCTCAACCAAATCTCACCAAATTTGGTGAGATTAATTCTCGTGTCATGCTAAATTAGTTGAACCTCCTCTTGAGATTCAATTTGGCTAAAATTGACGTCGGTGAGCTTGAGATTTGCAAGCTAAAGTTTGGCCAAATTGCAAGCCAAACTTGCATGTTTTAGCACAATTGCAAAGGCATTCTCCTCTATATATAGGTCTTGGCATCTCAAGTCAAACTCATGCCCTATTTGCCGGATTTCCTCCTTTTTCTTATTCCACGCCAGTGAGCTTGAAAGCACCACTGAAGCTTTCCTCCCCCATTCTTCACCCTTTGCCACGTACAATAAGCATAGGGGTTTTCTTCCCCACACTTCCACGGAGCTTCCCATGAAGCTTGGGCCGCTAATTCTTCTTCCTCGGCTCCAGTCCCCCCTCTCCATCTTCCTCGCGGGTGGCCAAACCAGCGACCCCTCCCCCGTCGTCCCATAGCAAAATTAGGTTAGGGCTTTTGTTTGTCTCATTCCCAATTAGGTTTAGGGAGCTTCTTAGCTCCATTTATCAACTCCTTCTCCGATATTAACGGCCCCCGTTACCACCACCTTCATCGAACCACCCCCTCTGTGTTCTCCTCACCTAATTACATTAGGAAAAAACTTCTCCACACCTCCACAAAGCTTTTTCCTAAGTTAATTGCACCTTACAATGCCTCCCACACCACTCAATTTGGGATTTCCTTCGTAAAGAAACCTGACCCCTACCCATCGCTCAGAATCAAGGGGTCAGGTCCCCATTTACGTCATGCCCCACGCAGGTGCGCTCACCCACCCATGCACTCCCAAGCGGGTTTGGGCCTGAATTGGATTTGACTAGACAGAGAAGAAAGAGAGGAGGAATCATTTGGCCCAAAGGAAAGGGACCAATTTTTCCTTGAAGTACATGCATGATTGAGCCTACTTATGCGGGCTTTGGCCTAGTTTAGTGCTCACTTTAAGATGTCTGATGATTAAGTGTAGACGTCTGATGGCCGTGAAAACTCTCTAAGTGTTGAGGCTTTAGCTTAGTTGAAAGATCACATTTTTGGCCTTAACACTTATATTTCTATTTGAGCTTGATAGTGCTACTATTTCCCTAATATATTTGTTTTTATCAAGCTATTGTTCCTCACTTTATATTCATTTGATTAGTTATTTTAGTTGCTTATGATTTTGCTCCCTGAGACGACCTCGGACTCGCATTCGAGATTGCAAACTTAAATGTCAATTCAGTTTTGTTAACTATACTATGAAGTATATTTTAAACTTGACAAAAGCGCATTAACATTTTGGCATCGTTGCCGAGGAGCAGCACGCAATTCACCACTAGGATTTCTAACTTGCTCTATTTGTTTGTTTCGAGGTGAATCACCACTTAGGATCATCAAGCTCAAATCAACCACACCAGGGGAAAGTAATCATCTCACTCTCTTCCATAATTGCCACCTCTCTTGGAAAGACAAAAAAAAAAGGAAACAACAGAAACTAGGAGTCAATTCTACCTTACTTTTCTAGTAATCATCATTCAAGGCAAGAGTTTTTCCTAATTTATCTTGATTTGATTGCGATCAGATTTGACTAGAGATCCCCAATCATGATACTTGCACCTATTAAGGACATAAAGCACCTTCAGCTATTCACCTTCTTGTTTGAGTCCAAGGTACCATTCTTGGAATCAATTGGACTTGGAAATAGAGCCAATTAGGGTTTCTACATTAGGGTTTCAAGTGCTAGTACGCACTTACCATTCAAAAATGGAAACAAATCTTCTCGCATCTGTGTGCCACCTAAGCCCTTGGTTAAATTGATCTTATCAGCAAACCCTAAAATCAAGGCTCTATATTCACTTGAATCATTAAAAGTTGGGACCCAATAACCTATTTGAGAACAAAGATAGGGAGATTCAAGTGACTTAACCTGAATTTCATCCTCAATTTTAGGGCAGGTCAAGTGAAGCTGGTTCACTTTGTGAATCAACCAACCTCAAATTATGTCACAATTTGAATCAACTTCTAAAATCAAGTGAAAATCTAAGGCACAATTAGGTTTAAAATTGGTAGACTTAGGTCCCAATCCACACATTTCAGTCTACTTGGAATCTCGGTGACAAGGTTGGGTGAGGGAAACCTTGTAACCCGTAGGGACGCTCTACCGTGTAGGGGTCCTTACGAGACTCTCCCTTCCTGGCTGCCTAAGGAATTCTCAGGTGTGTGGATTTTTGATCCAGAGGTCCATCTATCTCGAACAGCCTTAGCCATCCAATTTTTTTTAGGTGCCATGATTGGGTCCAGAACATTTCCAGTCCCTCATCTGATTCTATAGTGCATGTACGAGAGGAGGTCCTTAAGCCCAATTATGACCTCCACTAGTGATTCATTCTCATCGAGGTCAAACCCCGACCAACTTGTTTCGGTTCTCTTCTGATCCACTCAATGTCACTTTTGATCCATCTACATCTTAACCTAGTTCTCCATCCTCTTGCAAAACCAGTTGCAAACTGTTACCAATCTGATTCATGCACTAGCCAACCCCTGACTGTGTCCACAGATGCCAGACCATTATAATCCTGCAGTTGTACCAATCAAACCCAGGGTGTAGATTCTGACTGGGGAACCTAATACTGAGTTGAAATCAAATATTATCAACTTGATCCCTCACTCTCATGGACTAGGTTCAAAGGACCCATTTCAACATATCTAGGAGTTGAAACATATGTCCCAGACTCTTGGGCTAAATATCCAAAATCGAAAGTCCCTGCTCATGAAGATGTTCCCCTTCTCTTTGAAGTATAAGGTTGTGCATTGGTATCAGTTTCTGACTTGACCAATCAACACCTGGGAGGGTTTACAAGCAGAATTCCTCAAGAAATTCTTCCTAGTTGGACACACTAATGCCTTGAGGCACCAAATCATGCATTTCACACAGAATGCGAGGGAACCACTTCATGAGGCATGGGATCACTTTCTAGATCTCATGCGGAAATGCCCTCATCATGAGTTCCTAAATGGGAATAGGTCCAGTCTTTTTACCAGGGACTCCAAGAAGATATTTGTTTATTTGTCAATGCAGCCTGTAGAGGCAACTTCATGAGTAAGGATGAAGACACCATTTGGGAGATTCTCGAGAACATGTGCTAGAACTCCATAAACAATGACTCTATGGGTATATTCAACCGTACGACTACCTGTTGATGTAAACACATTTAATTAGGTTAAAATGTCTATTCATGCATATTCCTAGGCTTAGATTTGCATTTCATATTATAAATATTGCATAGCATGCATCATTTTGCATTTAGAGTAGTTGTGTATATTTTAGGTTAATTGCGTCCTTTTTTATGGCTAAGAGGGAAGGAGATTTATTTCATGTCCTCGGATGGACGATCTGACCGTACAGATCTGATCAGGATGACGATCGGAGTCTAACGCCTCTAAAATCATCTAGATCAGAATTCCGTAGCACCATATGATTTCCAAAGAATATCAATGGCCAGGGGGCAATGTGACATCCTTATGGGCTTCGGATGAAAAATCCGACCATATGGATGAATCCTGAGCGATGATCACAATCTGACAACACGAGAATCATCTCAATCTGAGCACTGTGGTACCTTCTGCAACAAAAAGAAGATGGATGGCCCAGATGGCACCACATGGCACCATCTAGGCTGTCCAACATCGGCCAACAGCACCCGCCCACATCACACCTCATCCGCGACCTCCATTCCCAGTCGTTGGATCATGATCCAGCGATTGAGAAGCTCTCTCCACCACATGTCCATAAGACGTCTTAGCGTCACAAACGCCTGCTTGCCATGTTGGTTGAAGCGCTGCTCTTCAAGGGAGGGGTGTGGGTTCGAATCCTCGCAGCCCCCCTAATTCGCAATTGGAGGTGCATTGGCTAAACGCATCGCATCGCACGCGCACGCACAGCCACAGCAGCAGTGCAGCGCATGCTAGCGCGCGCGACACTACGCGGGAGGCACGGATGCGCGATGCGTGACCCAACGGGAGCATTAAATGGAGCGATTCTTCAGCGACAGTCTAGGTAGGTCTTCAGTGACGCTTGCAGCTGTCACTAATTGCCTATGCGCAGGAGGCCCTTCCCCCTTCCACTATAAAAGGACCTACACCCCTCCATTCTTCACCATCTCTTCCTTTCTTCTCCTCAACACCTCCAAGGCTATAGAGAGAGCTTGTCCCGAGCCCGGGATGCTCCTCTAGAGTAGAAAACAAACATTTATTCCTGCCTCTCATCCCCCTTCATGAAGCATCCTGTGATCTTCCTCTCATCTCCCTTCGGGAAGAAGATCCTCGCTGCGACGCCGTCCTGCCCCACCCTCCATCCTCTGACTTCGTCCTCACTCATCCCGCTCCTCACCACCTTCCTCCAGGTGACGTCAGAGCGAGTCATCCTCTAAGCGACCGTCGAGGGGGATTCTTCTCATCTCTATCTATCTTTACTGCTTTCTAGTGTAGTTTTCCTACTTTCCTAGTTGTACAAACATTTGTTTCGAAATATATGACTGTTTCTCTCTCTCTCTCTTTTATATTTTGCAAGTAGATTAGCTAGATAAAATTTCATCGACCTGATCTCTTGCCCTATTAAAAATACAAAAAAATTATAAACGATAAAAAATGACAAAAAAGAAATAAAGCGAAATGCATATTTTTCAAAACCAAACGTTCGCCTCCTCGTGTTCGACTTGGGACTCACTTGTCAAGTTTCGAATATAAATTTTATCTAATCAATGGATTTTCTCGCAAATCGAACTACGACAATGGGTTTTCCAAACTCGAACCCTTTCTGCGTGCGAATATGACATGATCACTTGTGCATTAACAAACACCAGAGGGGCACAGAAGACACGGGACCTATCCACATCCGTCAATCTGGAGCTAAGGGCTAGCCAATTGGATAAAGTCTCAATTATCGAGAAGAACATGAATGATTTGACACGCCAACTACAGAGGGACACTTCTCAGCAAAACACGTATGCATGTCTGTCCACAAGAAGGGAGGTCACGCATAACATTACCACCACTCATATCAGGGGTTGGATGTGAAATTGCACTAGAGGGGGGGTGAATAGTGAAATTATAGAATATTGTAATAAAAAAGATGCAATCACACAATGTACTCAATTATTTTTAGGTGGAAACCCAAGATGGGTGAAAACCACCACCTAAGCCAATCTCTTGACTTAGGATTTTCGATCACAAAGTGATCAATCCACTAACCACACTACTTAAACGAGGGTAGTGTACCTCAATTACAAATCCCACCTCCGATCCCTAAACGGAGGTTTCTCCCTTCAAAATGAAGAGACGGGGACCCGACAGACCGGATACCCAAAGTACAGAAATTATGAAGTAAAATAAAACCTATAGAGCACCCCAATAATTTAGTTGCTTTCTTATCTACTAAGCATGAAAAGAACTCCCTGATGACTTGCAGAATGGAGTGAGCCGGGAGTATGGATTTACCCTTTGATCAGAGTATTAGCACAGCACAAGGGAAAAATGGAGCTTAAAGTAGTGAGAAAGAGATTTTTCTAATGGATTTGTATCTCAAGAGGTGTGTGTTGCCTAAGAGGAGTTGTAGTCTATTTATAGGCAAGTTTGGAACCTTCAAGAACACTTGGGAGAGCTCTTCTAGCCATTGGAAACAAATCCCAAGAGTTTAGGACGAAATCCACACAAAATCAGGGCAATGATGAGTCTGACAACAACATCAGATGTCTAATTATAGGATCAGACGTCTTACAGGACGTCTGATTTTACCTCTGGTCGTCTAATATTGCAGGACATCTCAACAGACTCTATTGGATCAAAAGAGGGACGTCTGATATTATCTCATAAGACGTCTGATTATTTCATTGGGCATCTAATGAATGGTGGATTCGTTCCTGTTGTCATCAGATCCAAACAGGGTTCTAGGTATAGAGGATCAAATGTTGTTATGGACGTCTGAGAACATTACCAGACGTCTGGAAACCTAAATACTGTTCCCTACTTCTTCTGCCAAAAGATTTTGTGGCCGTGAAGAGATACGCACAGAAAATCATGGCCAATGGTTCAAAGGCAGACGTCTGTAAGTGTGTCAAGACGTCTGGAAATTGTTTTTGCATAGACGAAGTCTAACGGTTAGTATGAGGACGTTTGGGTAAACAATCAGACGTCTGTTAAAGATTATTGACGTCTGAAAGTGAAGTCCTTCGACTGATGTTTATGAGGAGACAAATAAAGGCAGAAATCTTTGAAATTAGACATCTGATACACTTGTCAGACGTCTTAAAGTGAAAAGTCAGACGTCTGACCACTGTTATGGACGTCTGATAAAAGTATAAGTGTTTGGTTTTTGTTTCTTATTTATCCTAAGTGTAGAGAGCCTAAGTTAGCTATTTATAGGTTTTGTTCGGGAGCCCTTTACAATATTTCTAGACTCAAATAAAATGAAAATTACAACCTTTGAAAGTTTACATGAAAAAGCCTAAGACCTAATACTTATGCTACTCGTCTTTACGCTTTTAATCTCCCGTCTTGGAAAGCTTTTTGAAATCCTGCAAATATGTTATTACAGAGAGAAAATAATATGCTATGCTTTATTTTTTATTTCATTTTCTTCATTTTGTAAAATCATCAAAATATTATATACGAGTGGTTGAACTAACAATCTCCCCCTTTTTGATGATTTTCAAAATATAGCTGTAGGTTCCTATTTCCTCCCCCTAAAGGTTGTACTTGGTAGTCTTTATCTATTTAGGAAGCTTTTATATTATTCCTTAAGTTCTTACCTACATTCTTCTCCCTTTTTTTGAATATCATCATGAAGGGTTGTTAAAGGGAGTTGAAATCCAAACTACAAGAGTGATATCTACAAAGTAGAGTGCATGAATAAAATTGCATGTTTAAAAGATGACAAGGCATTAAGGAAAATTGATTAGGAATAGAAATATTTAAGCATGGACCAGCTATTTGTTCCCAAAAATATTAAGTATGGGGTCAAGGCCCCTTAATACAAACTTGGAATAAAAGGCAGAAAAATAGAAGCACTAAACTATTCTTCTTGATCTTGGCGGCGGCGACGACGAGCGGGTCCTTGTCCCATTTGCAGATTTTGAACATCTGATCTAAGTTCGTTGATGTCGCGGCACATGCTTCCCATGTAGGAGTACATCTCGCCGGTTCGACGCAGCAGGAGGGAGATGCCGGAGGAGAGGGAATCTGTGGCTGGATCCCATGCTTCATCAAAGCTCGAGCGGGGAGCTTCTATTTGAAGGGGTCGTGGTTCATGGAAGTCTGGAAAGGGTGGAAGGGGCTCTTCTTCCATGGGCTCGTCAGCGGGCTCAAGATGCTCCCTAAGTATATGCATCTTGGCGGCTGTGGCCCGGTTGTAAGGCTCAATTTTCTTGTCAATTGCTTGGTCAGTTATGGAAATCCGCTAGGTTGAAAAGATTTTGGATAGAATATACCCAAACGGAAGTGATGCCCCATGGTCTTCATTCATGACGCGAACAATGAGGCGGCAATAATTGAAAGGAATATGATGGACGGCCGCAAAAAGGAGCGCCTTGTGTTGGCGCGAGATGTAATCAAAACCTCCCGATTTGTTTAGGAGGTCCCACCCAAAAATGAGAGAGAGTAGACGTGGAAGGGGTTTGAGATTTTTGCACGGTAGGGTGCCAAAGTTTTCAACATATTTTTCAGGGAGAACTAACTCTTGATTGATGATTTCTGGGTCATATTGCCTCAGAATATCATTGAAATCATTTCCCTCATTGGGGATGGCTAGAAGGTCGGAAATAGTTTCGGATGTGATGTGTATTTCGCGACCAAATAGGCGGGTATGGAGTTCAAGTTCATCGTTGCTGTAGTCCTCAACGATGTTGGCATAAAAGAGACGGCAAAGATCAGGGAACACACCAAGAGTTCCAATGCCGGAGTGGAATTGACGATCAAAATATTGAAAGA
The DNA here is from genome assembly GCA_037157565.1 of Thalassia testudinum. NCBI lineage: Eukaryota > Viridiplantae > Streptophyta > Magnoliopsida > Alismatales > Hydrocharitaceae > Thalassia > Thalassia testudinum. The sequence continues at coordinate 3,076,419 of JAZHRO010000062.1, read as the reverse complement.
GATGGAGAGTTTGGAAGTGTTCTCGAAGGTTCAAATGGGTAAAATCATTCCAAACAATAAAACGAGGGCATTTAACTTTGGCATTCGCAAAACGACGAAATCGCTGCCTAGCGATGTCGCCCCGCAATTGATCTGCCAAATAAGTGGAAGAGGAAGTGGAAGATCCCTCAACTTGCTTCCTACGGGGAGGCATATTTGGTGGAATGGGCGATTAGGTTTTTGAAAAAAAAATGGGTGGTGTTTTGAGGATAGAATACCTGCAAAAAAGAAACATCCATACAAGAACATTCAACCAACCAAAAAACATTCACCCAAAACATAGATTCAAACAATGCAATCATCATTGAAATGTGTGGCAGTATGCCTTGAGGCAATACAACCTGCCATGTAGTTGTGGGAATATACCTTTGGATTCAAGCCACTAAAATGTCGGCTTGAACCTCATGAGGTAATACCCTTGCCATGGAAGATGCAGCTAGGGCTAACAGGGTTTTCTTGACCGAGGGTTAGGGTTCTAAGGCTGATAATGATATGAAATGTGCAAGTAGGTCAAGTGAATCAAGAAGCTACTAGATGCTGCAAGGTCGTGGGAAAAAAAAAGGCATGGAGATGCCCTAGGAGTTGTGAGGGTATACCCACGGGAGGAGGGAAGCCTGCAAATGCGTGGTCAAGAGGCAGGGAGGACGTGCGCAGAGGAGCAGCAGTTCCGTCAGTCGTCGAGGAGGCGCGACTGCCGTCTGGCGGCGAGCAGAACTTCGCCAACTGCTGCTATGGGCCGTCGGGTGTGAGGGAGAGCGGTAGGGATTTTGGAGCGGAGAGTGGGACCTTTGCGAAGGGGATCTTATATCCCAAGGTCACAGAGCAAGTCTCCCCCTAAAGTTGGGGAGATTTGCATTTCAAACCGTCCAGAGAACGGTCGCGATGCGCAGATTCTTCCCCGATCAGACGTCTGGGGATGATGTCAGACGTCGGGATTTGCCCGAGGGATTTTAGCCCTTTTATGGCAACGTCTGTTTTATTCATCAGACGACAAACCAGACGACTAAATATATAATTAGATGTCTGATTTGTGCAGGCATCCTCCCTGGAAAATGATTTATTCTCCAGGTTGTTGTCTGATTTCTGCCTCAGATGGCATCGAAGACATCTAAATCTAATATTAGACGTCTGATTTCTGCAGACAGACCTTCCTGGATTTTTGCCTAAAGTTACAGAGTCGTCCGATTTTCCTGACAGACGACCCCTTCGACGTCTAACCACATATTCAGACGTCCGACAGGTAGTACATGTTTTGTCTCCGAGATAGACACCTGTCAACACATCTAGACGACGAGACAGACGTCTGTGATGGATTCCAGACGTCTGATATGACTGTTTTGTTACATAAAATCGTCGTCTGTCCTAGATGTTTAGACGACGTATTTTAATGTATAAGACGTCCGATTATTAAATCAGACGTCTGATATAAGACAAAATGTGCATTTGGATGTTTGAACTGAGAATGAAGGCCTCTAACTTAGTGAATCAAGGTTCTATCTATTCTCACGACAAAGGAGGTTCCATTAAATCACTAAATTCTTCAAATGTCACTTAGCTTACATATGCCTAGTTTCCTACGTATATAATTAAAGCGATCATAATTCAAAGGTTTAGTGAAAATATCAGCTAATTGCAGTTCAGTACAAATAAATTCAACTTCAATTTCTCCCTTAAGTACATTATCTCTCAAGAAGTGATGTCGAACATCAATATGTTTTGTGCGAGAGTGATGTACAGGATTTTTCGAGAGGTTGATAGCACTAGTATTGTCACATAATATTTTTATCTTATTAAATATCAAGTTAAAATCCTTCAAAGTATTTTTCATCCAAAGCACTTGGGAACATGCTAGTGCGGCGGCTATGTATTCAGCTTCTGTAGTTGATAGAGCTACACTAGATTGTTTCTTTGAGAACCAAGAGACTAGTGATTCGCCCAAGAATTGACACGTCCCACTAGTACTCTTTCTATCGGTGCGGCTACCTACGTAGTCCGCATCGCTATATGTAACTAAGTTGAATTGTGGACTCCTAGGTAGAATAAGCCATAATCAGATGTGTCAACTAGATATCTAAATATTCGTTTTACAGCATTTAGGTGTGATTGTTTAGGGTTTGATTGAAACCTAGCGCATAAGCAGGTACTAAACAAAATATCAGGTCTACTGGAAGTTAAATACAGTAAAGATCCAATCATGCTACGATAGAGCTTTTGATCTATCGGCGTACCTGATTCGTCCAAGTCTAGGGAAGTTGTGACACTCATAGGACTGTTCTTCCCTTTACTTTTGTACATATCAAATCTCTTCAGCATCTCCTTTGTGTATTTTGATTGACACACAAAGGTTCCAATTTCGAGCTGAGTGATTTGCAAGCCCAAGAAAAACTTGAGCTCACCCATCAAACTCATTTCGAATTCATCCTGCATAATTTCTGAAAACTTTCTACACATAGATTCATTAGTAGCACCAAATATAATATCATCTACATATATTTGAACTAATAAAATGTCTTTTCCTTTTCTTTTAATGAATAATGTGGAATCAGCTTCCCCTATAGAGAATTTTGCATTTAACAAGTAGTCTTTGAGCCTTTCATACCAAGCTCTAGGAGCTTGCTTTAGACCATATAGTGCCTTGTTTAATTTGTAGACAAAATGAGGCTTATCATGAGACTCAAAATCAGGAGGTTGTTTTACAAAAACTTCCTCCTTAATGAATCCGTTAAGAAACACGCTCTTAACGTCCATTTGAAAGAGTTTAAAGCCAAGAAAGGCGGCATAAGCAAGAAGCATGCGAATTGATTCGAGTCGAGCTACGGGAGCATAGGTCTCATCAAAATCAATTCCTTCTTCTTGGTTGTACCCTTGTGCTACCAACCGAGCCTTGTTTCGAATAACCATACTGGATTCATTCAACTTGTTCCAGAATACCCATTTGGTACCTATTACCGTTTGCCCTTCAGGCTTAGGTACTAGATCCCAAACTTCATTCCTTTGGAATTGGTTGAGTTCCTCCTGCATGGCCATCATCCAAGTTTCTTCGGAGCACGCTTCCTCGACACTCTTGGGTTCAACTTGAGATACAAAGGCGGAGAGACCAAAGGAGCAACTAAAACGAGATCGAGTTTTAACGCCATCAGAAACACTTCCAATGACTTGACTTTCGGGATGATCCCTTTGATATATCCAATCTTTTGGAAGATTATGGATATTGGAGTTTGGAATGTTAGACACATCAATAGTAGAATCATCTTTATCATCCATATTGACTCGGTCAATGGAGGAATGAAGAGATTCATCGAAGGAAACATGGAGGGTTTCCTCCACTATTAATGTGGTCTTGTTAAAAACCCGATATACCTTACTACGTGAGGAATAACCAATAAAGATGGCTTCTTCACCTTTGGCATCAAATTTATCTAAATTAGAGCGGGTATTCAAGACAAAACATCGACATCCAAAAACTTTAAAATAACTAATTTTGGGTATTTTCCCATAGTATAGTTCAAAACAAGTTTTTCGCAATCCGGATCTAATTAAGGTGCGATTTAACACGTAACAAGCCGTGTTAACCGCCTCAGCCCAAAAGTACTTCGGTAACCCCGAGTCTATGAGCAATGTTCGAGCACACTCTTGAAGAGTACGGTTCTTTCTCTCAACCACCCCATTTTGTTGAGGGGTTCAAGGAAAAGAAAACTCATGAGCAATATCATGCTCTTGACAAAAATCATCAAACAAGGAATTTTCAAACTCGCCCCCATGATCACTACGGATATGAGTGATTTGGTAGCCTTTTTCAATTTGAACTTTCCTACAAAAAACAGAAAAGACGGAAAACACTCCTTCTTTGGATCTCAAGAAGGAAACCCATGAAAGCCTCGAAAAATCATCTACAATTATAAGGCAATATTTGCATCCACTGAGGCTCTCATATTTTCTTGGTCCAAACAGATCTAGGTGAAGTAGTTCTAAAGGTCTTGATGTAGATATAACTTCTTTGCTTTTAAAACTAGATTTTATAATCTTACCTAATTTACATGAATCACAAATAGGCTCATTTAAAAATTTTCCTTTAGGAAGACCTCGGATTAGTTCATGTTTAGCTAATTTTTGAACCAGCTTCATATGAACATGTCCTAGTCTTTTATGCCATATACTTAACTCATCTTTTGCTACAAGACATTCATAAGTGCCATTTTTATCAAATTCTACGACATAAATGTCTTTAAATCTAGTTCCCTTAAGAAGGGTTTCATTGGTTAAAGCATGCATAATTTCAAATATTTTAGATGTAAACACTACTTTAAAGCCCTTATCACATATTTGACTAACACTTAAAAGATTATGTTTTAGTCCTTTAACTAGAGAAACATTTGAGATAGGAGAGAGAGGGTTACCTATTTTACCAAGGCCAATAATATGGCCCTTGTGGTTGTTGCCAAATGTAACTGTTCCTCCATCCGTAGGTTGGAGGTTCAAAAATAGGCGCTTGTCTCCCGTCATATGTTTGGAGCATCCGGAGTCCATCACCCATCGGCCTCCTTGGTGGCAGTGGTCTCCTTGTCTTTCTCCTTGTAGACCTTCTTCCTCCTACAAAAGATCTTCGATGGTGACTTGGTGTTTCTATAGGCCTTTCCAATTTGAGTCGTCCATCCTTCATTTTGTATATCCAATTTTTGACATTATGATGTCCTTTCATCCCTACAAAATAAAGTGAGAGTTGTCTTTTCGGTATCCATTGTAAAGTGGATCCGTATTTGTTAGTGGTCTCCTTTAGAGGAGGGTCCTTTTTCGGCTCACTTTGACTAGGTTCATAAAAGCCTAATCCAAATTTACTTGAGGAAGGTTTTTGATGGGCAATGAGTTTGTCCAAGTTATCTTTCCTCTTTGTAAATTTGTCTAGGTCCTCAAGAAGTTGGTTTGACTTTTCTTTGAGATGATTTATCTCTATTTTCATTATATCTAGTTTATCTTCTAATGCACTAATCTCTACTCTAAGTAAGCCATTTTCATCCTTTCTAAAAGAGTTTGATTTTTTAAGCACATGGATTTTGTCGAGTAATTCTTCCCTATCTAAAAATTTTTATTCACTCATTACTGTATACAAATCATTTGTTAATGACTCTTTCTCAACCATTAGATTTCTTATTTGCATATTTAAAGCAATGGTTTCTTTTGTAAGAATTAGATTCTTTTCTTCAAGATCATTGATTAATCTCTTATTTTCTAACTTTTCTTCTTTTAAAGCCTTGCTTTGGGTTTTTGTTTTCTTAAGATCTATATATAATGAATCAAAGGCATCTTGTAATTCATCTAAAGAGTAGGGGTTTACCTCAGGTTCCTCAGATTCAGACTCGGAACCATCATTTCTTGCCATTAGTCCTAAGCATGCCGTTTCTTCATTTGTTTCCTCCTCCTCTTCTTCTTCGGAGGTGGAGTCATCCCAAGTTGCTTGAAATGCCTTCTTCTTGAATCCTTTCGGCTTGGAGATCTTCTTGTAGTCGGGAGGCTTCTTGGGTTTCTTCTCCTCATCCCTTTTGAGTAAGGGACAATCTTTCCTTATGTGACCTCTCTTTTTGCAATTATAGCAAATTAGAGGTTCTTCCTCTCTTTTCCTTCCCTTGATCTCTCTTCTATTTCTGAGAAACTTTTTAAACTTTTTAGCTAATAAAACAAATTCTTCGTCATCGGTACTTACCTCATCATCCGAAGTAGATTTGAAGGCTAAGGTCTTCTTCTTTGTCTCCGATGAGATTGATTTCTTCTTTTGCTCCATTTTTGATTCGTAAGCCATGAGATTCCCAAGTAGAATTTCCATGTCTAGATCCTCTACTTGGTTGGCTTCTTCTATTGCCGTTACCTTTTGCTCCCACTCGAGTCCAAGGGAGCGAAGGAGTTTCCCTTGAAGCTCCCCTTTATAAATGTCTTTCCCAAAGACTTGAGGTTATTCACGATTAACGTGAATCGGGTGTACATGTCCACAAGTTTTTCATTCTCCTTCATAGAGAAAGCTTCGAATTCCTGCGATAACAAGTTTATCTTTGAGGATTTAACTTTAGATGTACCTTCGTGAGTTACCTCCAAGGTTCTCCAGATCTCATGGGCGGTTTCGCATTGGCTGATGCGGTTGAATTCCTCCGAGCTGAGAGCGCAGTAGAGTGAGTTCATTGCCTTGGCATTCAGTCCAAGGTGATGGATTTGCTAAACTGTGTAACCTGTTTCTGGTTTCTCAGGAATGACGTATGCGGATTCGCATTTCTCCCAAATGGAGAAATCGTTGACTTGAAGCCACATCTTCATTCTCAGCTTCCAGTAAGTGTAGTTGGTTCCTTCGAAGAGTGGCGGTCGAGTGGTGGATTGCCCCTCCAATCTACTTGTGGAAATGGCCTTCCCCTCCATGTGATCTTTCCGCGGATGTTACTCCTGTAGGCGGAAAACCTGCTCTGATACCAAATGAAATTGCACTAGAGGGGGGGTGAATAGTGAAATTATAGAATATTGTAATAAAAAGATTCAATCACACAATGTACTCAATTATTTTTAGGTGGAAACCCAAGATGGGTGAAAACCACCACCTAAGCCAATCTCTTGACTTAGGATTTTATATCACAAAGTGATCAATCCACTAACCACACTACTTAAACGAGGGTAGTGTACCTCAATTACAAATCCCACCTCCAATCCCTAAACGGAGGTTTCTCCCTTCAAAATGAAGAGACGGGGACCCGACAGACCGGATACCCAAAGTACAGAAATTATGAAGTAAAATAAAACCTATAGAGCACCCCAATAATTTAGTTGCTTTCTTATCTACTAAGCATGAAAAGAACTCCCTGATGACTTGCAGAATGAAGTGAGCCGGGAGTATGGATTTACCCTTTGATCAGAGTATTAGCACAGCACAAGGGCAAAATGGAGCTTAAAGTAGTGAGCAAGAGATTTTTCTAATGGATTTGTATCTCAAGAGGTGTGTGTTGCCTAAGAGGAGTTGTAGTCTATTTATAGGCAAGTTTGGAACCTTCAAGAACACTTGGGAGAGCTCTTCTATCCGTTGGAAACAAATCCCAAGAGTTTAGGACGAAATCCACACAAAATCAGGGCAATGATGAGTCTGACAGCAACATCAGACGTCTAATTATAGGATCAGACGTCTTACAGGACGTCTGATTTTACCTCTGGTCGTCTAATATTGCAGGACATCTCAACAGACTCTATTGGATCAAAAGAGGGACGTCTGATATTATCTCATAAGACGTCTGATTATTTCATTGGACGTCTAATGAATGGTGGATTCGTTCCTGTTGTCATCAGATCCAAACAGGGTTCTAGGTATAGAGGATCAGACGTTGTTATGGACGTCTGAGAACATTACCAGACGTCTGGAAACCTAAATACTGTTCCCTACTTCTTCTGCCAAAAGATTTTGTGGCCGTGAAGTGATACGCACAGAAAATCATGGCCAACGGTTCAAAGGCAGACGTCTGTAAGTGTGTCAAGACGTCTGGAAATTGTTTTTGCATAGACGAAGTCTAACGGTTAGTATGAGGACGTCTGGGTAAACAATCAGACGTCTATTAAAGATTATTGACGTCTGAAAGTGAAGTCCTTCGACTGATGTTTATGAGGAGACAAATAAAGGCAGAAATCTTTGAAATTAGACGTCTGATACACTTGTCAGACGTCTTAAAGTGAAAAGTCAGACGTCTGACCACTGTTATGGACATCTGATAAAAGTATAAGTGTTTGGTTTTTGTTTCTTATTTATCCTAAGTGTAAAGAGCCTAAGTTAGCTATTTATAGGTTTTGTTCGGGGGCCCTTTACAATATTTCTAGACTCAAATAAAATGAAAATTACAACCTTTGAAAGTTTACATGAAAAAGCCTAGGACCTAATACTTATGCTACTCGTCTTTACGCTTTTAATCTCCCGTCTAGGAAAGCTTTTTGAAATCCTACAAATATGTTATTACAGAGAGAAAATAATATGCTACGCTTTATTTTTTATTTCATTTTCTTCATTTTGTAAAATCATCAAAATATTATATACGAGTGGTTGAACTAACAGGATGCATATCCACCCCCATCTAATCCCGATGTCGAAGGCAACTCCAAACCTGCCTGTTCTAGTTGGGGGATCTCTGAACCTCTGTATCCTGAATACTCTGGAGCTACTCAACCCTGTGAGGAGCTCCACGCCATTCAGAATGATCATCATTCTAACTCTTATAACCCTGGATGGCACAATCATCCCAATTTCTCTTGGTCGGAGAATAATCAAAACTCCAGACCTCAATTCCAATCTAGACCACAGAATCCACACTCATATCATCCCACTCATCCTAGGCCCAACCCAAACTTCCAAGCCTGGACTAGCAAGGAAGATCATATGAGCCTGATTCTACAAACATTGGCCAATATGCAGAAGACCAATGTTTCTATGTAAAGACAGCACAATGTGGAGATTACAGAGGTTCGTAATCAACTCACACAATTGACTAGGACTCGCCAGCCTAGTGCACTTCCTTCATAACCTCTACCTAACCTGAACAACATGCCAAACCAGAGGCACGTTGTGAACCAAACCCAGGGCCAAATTTACTACACTCATCCATGCTTGATGCAACGTGTTTCACGTGTTTGAAACCAAGGTTAAAAGTAACCCGTCGTTGTAGTCACAAAACTTGTTATCAAATAAAATTTTACCGAAACTCTAAGGGAGTCCCGGGTCGAACACAGCGAGGTGACGTTTACTTTAATTGAAAACCGTGCTTCGTTTTGTTTGTTTTTGGTATTTTGAAGTTTTATTTTTTTTTGGTGTTTTTGAAATAAGAATACAAGCAGAATAGATGGGACAAATATGATATATATTACTCCAATGTCAATTACAATGATCTATGAAAGCATAAAAGAGAAAGAGGTGAGAAGGAATCTCCCGAATCGGTTGTTCGACGAGACATCGATGCCTGGTGGAAGCTTGGACGAAGGAGTTGAGAAGCGGGACAATGAAGGTAAGATGAAAGAGGACGTCGGGTAGAGGAAAGCCTCAGCATGGCTCTGGAATGGAGGTGAGGAGGCGAAGATGATCTGCTATCAAAATGGAGGTGACAGGACGGCTCCAAGGCAACCTATGAATGGAGATGGGAAGATGGAGGAATATTTGGTGGGGCAGAGGTTTGTTACACTAATAGGAGCCTTGGGAGCTTGAGAGTAAGCTCTAACGGAGCGTTGGTAGGCTTGCTAGAGCTTAGGAGTATGTGGGAGTAGAGTAGGTAGAGATGCCTTGGAAGGGAGGGGTGTAGGTCTTTATATAGTGGATGAGAGGAGGCTAGAATAGGCATAAGACCAATAGCGACCTCCAGGACGTCACTGTAAGTGTCGCTATAGCTAACTCACGCCCGCTCACGTATGCAATTGGCCTTGCACCTACGAGCAATTAGTGACAGCTGTAAGCATCACTAAATGTCTGCCAAGCTATCGCTGAAGGTTGGCGCCAACCAAGCACCCACCCATGCATGCATGGGATCGCGCGTTCTCAAGTTGCATCGACAGCCGCGTGCAGCATCAGCACCCATCAAGCGGTGCCACATGGCGACAGGTTGTGATGGTAGATATTTGAGCTGTCGGTTGTTTGCACCAAGTCCGAATTGCAAGGTATCCAGTGAAGTTTTCAGTTGTTGCATGAGCTAGAGCATTGACCCTTGGATTTCTACCATCTTTAGGTTTAAATCAGCCTACTCGACGGGTTGTCAAGCATTCCACATGGACTGATTAACCTGATTCAAGGGCAACTAAGTATATACATGACCATGACCCATTGGTTTTTGCGGTACATAGTTGTTGGGTCGATAATGGGTCTGCTGCCCCTGATCTTTCCAAGAGAAGTTAGGGTGATTTTTCCAACCAGAATTATAGGAATTCGAGTAAGGGTTGGCCCTGACATTCTCCTGCACAGCATGAACATCCTCATAAGATGAGGAAGGATCAGAAAAACTGGGATCAAAGGCCCCAGTTTGGAACCCATAAGGTTCCAAGAAGAGTTGGCCCGAAGGTTGGGCCGACTCCAACTAGTTCACAAACTCCCATCCCGTAGGAGCTTGCGAAGAATGGAATCTCAATCGTTGGGATTGAGTGGATCTAGAAAAATTAGAGTTTCTGGACATCCACTCTTCCATTCGTTTAGCAACTAGATCCATCTTATCTAATCTATTGCAGATCAATTCCATATCAGAAGTATGAGAATCTTGGACCTCATTGGCATTTGATCTAGTTTGTTGGGATCGGTTGAAGGTTTCCATGGAGGCGTGGTTTAAAGAATTTTCGCTCATTTCCTCAAACAAATCATACACACTATCTACGTCTTTGTTGAGGAAATTGCCTCCGCAAGAAGCATCCACATGATTACGGAGTTGATCATTCAACCCATGATAAAAAATCTACACAAGTTTCCATTTAGGCACCTCGTGGTGTGGACACTTCCACAGCAGATCCTAGAATCTCTCCTAGGCCCCATGAAACAGTTCCCCCTGCCGCTGGGCAAAAGTGGTAATTGCCCATCGCAACGCATTGGTTCACCCAATTGGAAAGAATTTCTTCAGGAAGGCCAATTTCAAAGATATCCAGGTAGTAATCGGTCTTCCAATGGTACGATACCAATGTGCAACCTTATCCTTGAGTGAATGGGGGAAAAGCCTCATGAGCATCTGTTCTTCATCCACATTCCGCGATTTGGTGGTCTGAACCAAAGTGATCAGGTCCTCCAAATGTTGGAATGGGTCCTCTAAGCCAAGCCCGTGAAAGTGTTTAAGTAGACTCAAAACCTGGGGATTGATCTCAACATCACCGGCGGGGATCCTCATAATTTGAAGGATCCTAAAAATCCTTCAAGGGCTAAGCACCCTGACCATTCATTCGTTGGAACCATTACTGCATCTGATGCAAGTCTTCCAACTGCCTCTGAATCAGCTCCTACTGGTTCGGGGGCGGGGGAGGTGGTTGTTGATCATCCATAGAATCTACTTGGCTAAAACTCAACCTCTACCTCTGGGAATGGTCAATAGGTCCTTCCAAACGAGGGTTCAATGACCTCCTTCCAAGCATACACTAGAAGGAAGTTGGAAGGACAGGGAAGAGAAGGGACCTTGCAGTACAAAAATACAAGCTTGTCCTTAGGTTGGGTAGCCTAAAGGTCTACAAACTCTCGGAATTCGTCCTAAGATTATAGATGATTTACTCTACTTATGTCCAGGCAATCCAACCAGTTAGAAGGAGGGACAGGGGAGAAGGTTCTTCCTTTGGCTTGTGCCTCCGGTTCCTAGTGTACCCCCTAGCTGCGATCGTTTGATGCTACTCCCCTAGCTAGACATTAGATTGACTAATATAAGTAGGTTAATCGTGAATAATCTCAATCTGGATCCTGATGAGTGAACCAGTCCTTAGGGCCAACGTCTACTCAATTTTAGTTAGGCTTAGGATATTGGTGCTTCTGGAATGTGATGGGCCCTTAATTATTTTTTGAGAATGTGTAAATGTACACAGCAAAGAAGTTTTCAAGCAAGATTATTAATGATGAGGTGAGTTTTAGGGTTTGAATCTTGCTTAGTAGCTTTTAGGATTCAAATATTAGGTATATTCAACCAAGTTTTCAGGAGGCAAACCAAATTTGCAATCACGAGTTCAAGTGCTTTTCCTTTATAAATCAAGAAGAAATATGAAGTGCCTGGCTTGACCTAAATATCGAATCCTATGGGGCAACTACAAAATGAATCAGTTTTAAATTAGGTGGTGCGGTCCAAACAATTCAATCAAGTGACCCAGATGCACCACCAATTAGGCACGTAGAAATGATTAACCTAGACTAATTTCTACTCTTTTATGTGTTGATTTATGTGTACCAGTTACACAAGCCAGAATCCCAGTTGAGTAGATAAAAATCAAGTGTGTATGTTGATTCATCCTACAGAAAGTATCTTTTTGTTTTTTTTTCATAAAATGTGGGGGTGAAATGAGTGGAGGTGGCAAACTAGGCAAACAATTCTATCCTAGGGTTTATGCAAGCACCTAAGTAAATTTGGTCTTGGTTATGAGTGTTGCGAAATGAAACTAGTGGGGGGGGATATGGGGGATACTTACAAAGAACTCTACCTGTACTTTACTCTAGTCTACCGCACTTAGATCTCCATGCTAGGGACCTACAAGACAATAGATCAGAGATAAGTAGGATTAGTGCTATGTAAATGCAAAGAAGCACAGAAAATAATAAAGTAAATTCCGTTGCCTCCCCAGCAACGGCGCCAAAATGATGCAACATGTTTCACGTGTTTGAAACCAGGGTTAAGAGTAACCCTCGTTGTAGTCGTAAAACTGGTTATCAAATAAAATTTTACCGAAACTCCAAGGGAGTCCCGGGTCAAACACAGGGAGGCGATGTTTACTTTAATTGTTGTTTTGTTTGTTTTTGGTATTTTGAAGTTTTGTTATTTTTTTATGTTTTTGAAATAAGAAGACAAGCAAAATAGATGGAACAAATATGATATATATTACTCCAATGTCAATTACAATGATCTATGAAAGCATAAAAGAGAAAGAGGTGAGAAGGAATCTCTTGAATCGGTTGTTCGGTGAGACGACGGCGCCTGGCGTAAGCTTAGACGAAGGAGTTGAGAAGAGGGACGACGAAGGTGAGATGTAGGAGGACGTCGGGTAGAGGAAAGCTTCAGCATGGCTCCGGAATGGAGGTGAGGAGGCAGAGGTGATTTGCTACCAAAATGGAGGTGAGAGAACTGCTCCAAGGCGACCAATGAATGGAGATGGGAAGATGGAGGAATATTTGCTAGGGCAGAAGTTTGTTACACTAATAGGAGCCTTAGGAGCTTGAGAGTAAGCTCTAATGAAGCATTGGTAGGCTTGCTAGAGCTTAGAAGTAGGTAGGAGTAGAGTAGGTAGAGATGCCTTAGAAGGGAGGGGGTGTAGGTCATTATATAGTGGATGAGAGGAGGCTAGAATAGGCATAAGACCAATAGCGACCTCCAAGACGTCGCTGTAAGTGTTGCTATAGCTAGCTCACGCTCGCTCACATACGTAGCTAGCCTTGCACCTACAAGCAATTAGTGACGGTTGTAAGCGTCACTAAATGTCTGCAAGGTTGTCGCTGAAGGTTGGCGCCAACCAAGCACACGCCCGCACGTACGTGGGATCGCTCATTCTCGAGGTGCTTCGACGGCTGCGTGCAGCATCAGCGCCCATCGAGCGGTACTACGTGGCGACGCCTCTGCCGCTTGATGACATCCAACGGGCATAATCAAATCGCACTCGCTCTTCGCAAGATTTCCCCCAACACACGGAGGCTCAAACTCGCGCTCGTGGTTTGCGAACGCATGTCTTCACCAATGTATCAAGGTGGCAGTTTGTCAAGTGGAGGGTTGGTGCGGCCTCGCAGTTGGGTGCCCCTCAACCATTGGATTGAGATCCAATGGCTGAGATCTCATCTTGCGGTGGGCTTGGGGCAACTGCGATTCGTGTTTTGCGATTTGGATGGCGCCACGTGGCACCATCTGGACCGTCCATCTTCTTCTTGTAGAGGGTGATATGGAGCTCTGATCGGGGTGATTTTCACATTAACGAACTGCGATCGTCGCTTTGGATTCATCCGTACGATTAGATTCTTCATTCGAAGCCCGTAAAGATGTTGCACTACTTCCTGGCCATGTAGAATGGAAGAATTAGTGTACATACTATACAACTATCCTAAATGCCATGCAATGGATGTTATGCAGTATTTATAGCATGATATGCAATGCTAAGCCTAGGAACTATCATAAATAGGCATTTTATCATGAATTCATGTGTGTTTATCAATGCCCATCTGCTCATACCTATGTTTCAGGGGCTTCCACCTCCTCAGTTGATTTAAACCAAGCATCATTGGTCAACCCTATTGCCCCTAAACAGGGTCCAATCTTTTCTCCTCCTATGCATTATAATTGTGCTATGATCAATGTTGTTAGGATGAGAAAAGATCGTGAGACCAAACCTCGTTGCCCTTTCGCCAAATATCACCCAACCCGTGGTCAACACAACAAGGTTGAGGATAAAACTAAGAGGTGGAAGCAGAAGCCTATCCCTTAGGCCAATCAATCCATTCCCCAATCCCAAATCCTACCTCACCTCCACACGAGAGGATTATCTGAATCAGACCTAACGAGATCATTAAGAAATACACAAGTCACTATCCCGTTGCTTGGTAGCCTCACTCTCACATCTGCCTCACCTAACTTATCCAAAAAAGAGGTGGAGGGATCTTCTCAAAGGAAGGTAACACTGTCTAAAAATGTAAGTAAGATAATCCAAAATAGTTACCTCCTAAGAAATCAGATCCAGGAACCCCGTTGATCCCCTGCAAGATTGGTAATAAAAGTTTAAACAAACTGTACTGGATCTTGGTGCATCTATCAACCTAATTCCTACAACTCTATTTGAAAAATTGTGGCTAAGTCAACTAAAATCCACTGATGTTACTCTGCAACTAGCCGAGCAAGCCATAATCACCCCAATTGAGCTGGTAGAGGATATGGTTGTCAAAGTCAAGGATTTCATCTACTTAGCTGAGTTTCTAGTTCTCGACATGGAAGCACCACAACAATTACAAGTTATGCCTCTAATTTTAGGGAGACCATTTTTGGCTACTACAAGAGCCATAATCAATTGTGAATCAAGGCATATGATAACTGCCTCTAAGGATAAACATATTGAGATCAATATTTTTGAGGCATCTTTTAAAGAAAAGGAAAAATGCTCAGCAGAGCAGCTAGGTTTGATTCAGGAGCTCATGTCTGTCTCATTAATAGAAAACCTAGAACTAGAACTAGAAGTTTTCCGCATTACGGAAGATCTTGATTCAGCCAAGTATGATTTCAGCAAATTGAGAGTATTGGAGGCTTTTATATTTGATCTCGAGGATGTATTTATGGATTTTAGGGAATAGAATGACAATATTCGATAGGATTCATATTTGTATTCCATAGATCTAGAGACATTCTGTAATGATTATTTTAAAGATCTACAAGAATCTAACACAATGGGTGCCAAGAGTGACCACGATGTAGAGTTTGAATCTTTTACTGAATCGGATTTCTGTGATCCAATCGTCACTCTCCAGACATTTACATTTGATTGGGATGAACATTATAGAGAGGATTCTTTGGATGAACCAATCTTCAAGTCATTTCTTGAGGAGCTGATATTGCACCCAATGGAAAACCATCAAAATGATGAATTGGACAACAATTTGTTAGGTGACATTGCACAACCAAACTCATAAGAGGAACCAATATTTGGGCTAAGTTGACTGAATTCACTGCTGTCAAGCCTTGGGCCCACACAAATTTGACTTTAAAGCCCCTTGCTTACTTCATCAGATTTGTGATTCCTCCGAAAAAACTCAATCAGAGTTACCCAGAGATGAATCAACTTGATCCGTATCATAGACCTTCTGGACTGACTCTTCATCATGATATGGTGCTCATTTGTGGCAATCTGATTCTCATTCATCACACCTAGTCCTGAAAAGGTGACAAAGGTGACACGTCGGCGAAACGCTGAGTAGAGTGACAACCAAAAGCTAAAAGAATAGTAAGGTGGATAGTAGCTGTTATATTTTTAATCTCTTTCTTTATTTTCCGTTTACTCATTATTGAGTTATTCCTCAGATCTTTCTCTTGATCTCGAATGTTCCTCGTGGGAATGATCTTGATTGCAGTCTTTTCCGAAAAGTAGAAGTAACATGTGGTGCTCTCCTGACCGGGAGAGTCCCCCATGGTGGTCCTACCCTCAGTCAACCACCCCAAGGTCACTGATAGACGTAACGGTGACTACGGCATGTGCGATAAACGCACAGGTAGCTACCCTACACTGGCACGCGGTCAGTCATTTCTGTTAATGGGTGCGCCCCAAAGCACAGCATGGAACCAGTATTGGGCAGAGCCCTCTCTGTAACAGGGGTCCAGCCCCTCCACAGTAACCAAACAGGGGTCTTGCCCCTCCACAGTCCACGCACCCTCGCTT
The DNA here is from genome assembly GCA_037157565.1 of Thalassia testudinum. Taxonomy (NCBI): domain Eukaryota; kingdom Viridiplantae; phylum Streptophyta; class Magnoliopsida; order Alismatales; family Hydrocharitaceae; genus Thalassia; species Thalassia testudinum. Next base: position 3,060,321 of record JAZHRO010000062.1, on the reverse strand, counting down.
GACTACCCTGGTTTGCCCAGTGGGCCTAACAAGTCGGTGTAGGAGGACTAGCAGAACCCCGGTGCCCGTGGGGTGGCTAGTGCTCTCCCTACACTAGTAGCTCTCCTCGGTACTGTGTACACGAGGGCCAAAAGTCGATATAAAGTAGCCAGACCTAACCCTGGATCCCTGGGGCGGCTAGCTCCGCTCTGCACTAAACCGAGGGACAGTCGCTCTCCTTGGTACTCCATACTCAAGGGCCAGCTCACTTCCCCAATTCTATTCCATTCACTTCTCAGGAGCTCTACTCATAATTCCCCGTAGGGTTCATGCTCATTTTTCTTTAACTCAGCCAATTTAGGTTTCATCATTTCAGCTTTAATTTTCATATAGCCCATGTTCTCAACAGTAATTATCCATTCATAAACAGGCAATTGTTAACCAATTACAGGTAGTTATCGTTTTCCTTTCTACTTTTCCAAGACTGCAATATATATACTCAATCTAGTTTTCCAGTCCTAAGATTCATGCCATATCCTAGGATCTATCATTCAATATAGTTTTTTAGTCCTAGGATTCATGCAATACCCTAGGATCTATCATTCAATATAGTTTTTCAGTCCTAGGATTCATGCAATACCCTAGATTCTATTAATTATTTCACAAGCACATAATTTTTGATAAATAATTAAAGGAGCCACTCTACCCGCAAAATCGGGAGTACTGGGGGCGTGATCAACAAGCCCACATGCCTCCGCAACTCCCAGAGCCGCAAAGGAACGGGGACCTAACACAAGGATCAATTACAAGGAGCTACTCAAAATAGGATACAATTACTGTAAATAGGTAGAGGAACTAAATCTGAGAAGAACAAAACTTGAAACGTGGAAAATGGACTTCGAACGGACCCTAAACAGGTCAAGAACGACAAGTCTGCCCAAAATCAGACGTCTGGAACATCTTCCAGACATCTTAAACGATGGCTCAGGTCATACCTTGATCTGCGCGGTCCTTCAGACGTCCAGAATCCCGCTGAACCGTCTAGACTTAGTTTCTAGACGTCCGACTATCACTCCGGATGTCTGGAGACCCTCTCCGTCGTTTGGTGCTATGCCCAGACATCCGATCTGTGTGGGAGGGTGTGCCCTTGCGCCTTCCCGAATGAGACCTGCACGCACACGCGATCGTCCTCAACACGAAATGAAGCAGAACTCCTTGGCGGGACGGCTGCATGGCCGAACACGCGAAAATAGAAAGGTAGGAAAAATATCGTACCTTTCAGACGTCTGGACCTTCCTCCAGACGTCTCCTGCATCGTCTGGACGTATGTCCAGACGTCTGCTTCTGGGAAATTTTCCCAGAATCAGGACCTCCTCGCTCTTCGCCTGCAGCGCACGGCCGTGCCGCACTCGCCTGCTGCCTGAGCTACAGCAGCTCCTCCCCAACACTACGCTTCCGTTGTGCACCCACCGGCCGGCCCTGGCTACTCCGGCGAGCTCGCACCCTCGCGGTCTAGCTCTCTCCCTCTCGCAGCAGCCCCTCCTCCCCATGCACTCACAGCAGCTACTGCTGCTGCCCTCGCCCGCTCACTCTCTCGCTGACAGGAAGAAGAAGAAGAAGAAGGCGGTGGAGTGAGGGTGAGGGAGAGGAGAGGGGGGGTATTTGAAGGCTGCTGTGGGGAGAGAGAGAAAAAGGTGGCTGCGCCTGCAGGGAGGCAGGAAAGAGAAGAAGGAGGGCGGCGGTTCAGTCTGCGCGCGCATGCGCGCAGATGCAAACCCGTATGCCGAAAAAATTAAATTCCAGACGTCTGGACCAATTCCCGAACGTCTTAAATGACGTTTGATGCCTAGGTTATAACAGGATGTCTTATAACATATCGTCTCCTCGGTGCTTGTCTCCTAGGATATCTAAATATCCTACCGGGGGCATGTAAGCGCCTTATGCTGTTCAGGTGCCATGGGCGGCATTATTCAGAAATGTTGATTACTAAGGCCTGGATTTAGCTACAGAATGCCATGGGTGGCACTATCATGAAGTGTCAAATGTTAGGGTTCTAGGGGTTGCCATGGGCATTGCTATCTCGAAGCATTGATTACAAGGGACTCTTCGAGAATTGATAATGGGGACAATGAATCTGATATAGATCATGTTGAGGGCAATCCGATGTTGGATTTAGGGGAATTACAAAAAATTACAAGAAAGAGAAAAATCTCAAAAATATCTCTCTCTCATTTGAAAAATACACTGGTAAGTTGAACCTGGACCTTGCTGCACAAACACACGGGTGCTTTAACCACTGGTGTCAAGGAACCTCTAGGAAAATTCTAGGGCTTTAAAAACCTTTCTTGTAGACCCAAGGCTGAGGCTAGTTATGTCCATATCTTAGCTGGTACTTGAGTACCTCTAGTCCTAGAGTTGGTATTTTAATCTAATTTCTAGAGAAGTGGCAAAAGTAGGCATCCTGACGGTTAAAATCCGGTCTAGAGCTCTGGTCTGTTCCATAGGATTTTGCTAGGGACTAGCAAAAGCTAGGAATGAGGGTATGATGGTAGCCCCATCATTGGTGATAATTATCCTAATTTAGACTAATTGCAGTGATAAATGATCTTTAATATTCATCAGAAGATCATAATTCTGTTATAAGTTGGGTTTGAGATGAAGAAGAAAAAACAAGTTAATTTTGTTGTTTTAACACCTAATCACAATTGCAAAGTAACTATGAGATTAATCAGGGCTTAATCTAAGGACAAATGAGCTTAATTACCTAAAGAGTGGGCCTGAACTGACTGAATCAGGATTTTCTAAGAATTAAGGATTAATTTATTAAAAAAACCCTAATTATAACCTCACTTCAATTGAATGAGTTTTGGTGGAAATAAATATAATCTAAACCTACTAAAAATCATTGAAAAATATTCTATGAGATTTGGAACATTCACTTTGACCAAAGGAACCCATTTTGACCAAAAATAAAGACCTAGGTGGGAAATTGCTTCATTTTGGGCTATAGTGTAAATTACCCATTTAAACTATGTCAAAACCCAAATTTGAGGTCATCATTAGATTCCTTGGGTCCAAATTAACTTAGCCCTAAATTTTGAGCCCAATCAGAGTCCATCTTAACCTAATTTACAGTTTACTCATTTGCCATTGTTTATTACAAAATTACTCCTAAGTTTCGAATTTCACTTGCTTTCAGGGCCCCAACTTCATCTTCTTCATGCCAAACACAGCAAGTGTAGCAGCAGTAATCGATCATCATCCAAATTCAATCAAAGATTTGATTAAGAAATTCTCAACCAAATCTCGTCAAATTTGGTGAGATTGATCCTCACATCATACTAAATCTATTGAACCTCCTCTCGGGATCCAATTTGGTCAAAATTGAACATGGTGAGCTTGAGGTTCGTGAGATAAAGTTAGAACAAATCGCAAGCCAAACTTGCGTGTTTTTTCTCAATTGCGAAGGCATTCTCCTCTATATATAGGTTGTGGCAATCTTAAGTTAAACTCATGCCCCATTTACCGATTTCCTCCTATTTCTTCTTTCACACAGGCAAGCTTGGAAGCACCACTAGAGCTTTCCTCCCCCATTCTTCACCCTCTACCACATACAATAGACAGAGCGATTTTCTTTGACACACGTTCACCGAGCTTCCCACGAAGCTTGGGCCTTTAATTCGTCTTCTCTAGCTCCAGTCCTCCCTCTCCTTCTTCCTCACCAACAGCCAAACCAACAACCCCTCCCTCGTTGTCCTTTAGAAAAATTAGGTTAGGGCTTTTGTTTCTCTCATTCCCAATTAGGTTTAGGGAGCCTCTTAGCTCTGTTTACCAACTCTTCTTCAATACCAACGACTGTCATCACAACCACCTTCATCGAACCACCCCCTCTGTGTTATCCTCACCTAATTACCTTAGGAAAAAGTTTCTCCACACCTCCACAAAGCATTTTCCTAAGTTAATTGCACCTCACAATGCCTCCCACACCACTCACCATAGCCACCGGAGAAGCTTCTTTGAAGCTTCTCCAATGCACACATCTACTCACCCTCACGCACAATTTCCTTAACGCTTTTGTCCGACAAGTAATGTTGGACCTTCTTGTGTGATTGATTGGGGCCAAGAGGTTGTATTCATGATTGTAGGTATATGACGGAATTGGGTTTTCTTCTCTGAGGTTGAGCTTCTTCTCCGACAACTCACGGACAAGGGAGCATCTTCTCCCTACACGGAATCATCTGTGGACCTCATCAAGGCCGTTGGATTAGAGATCCAACGGCCAATCGTGAATCAATTGGAACCACCTCTCCACAGTGTGAAAACAAAGAAGAACGAAGACAAGGGGAGCCTCTTTTAGTCCCACATTGTGGGATAACAATTTAGGATTGCCTTCATGGTGACGGCTTTCTTGTCGTTGATGTGTTATTATATGCGTTGTAGTATATTACAAGAATGGTTACCAGTCTAATATGATTTATTACTCAAAATATAAAGATTCCCAAGGTCGAACTCAGGGAGCAAACTATAATTCTAGAAGCCTATAAATTCACAATATAAGGTTTTACAAAAATTAAGAGAGAGAGAGAAAGAAAGGGTGATTGGCTTCTTCTCTTTCTTCAGCTGACTTTCTTCCTTCTTCTTCTCTGCTTCTGTGGTTCCTCTTTCTCTTTTCTTATCTCTGATTTTCTTTTTCTTTTCTTTTGGGTCTTCTTCTTCCTTGCGACTGCAGAGGCTTCTGCCTTCTCTTTTCTTCTTCAGCTGCTAAGTCTTTCTCTGATTTTCTTCTCTCCTTTCTTCTTCTTTTTCCTTCTTTTCTTCTGCTCTGACCCTTCTTCTTTCTTTCTCTTCTTCCTATCTTCTTCTTATTCTTCAGCAGCTGTGGTTCTTCTCTGCTCTGGCTGCTAACCCTCTGACGTCTGATTCAGTGCTCAGATGGCTTAACTGCGTGGCTGCTACAGTGCGGCTCCTCTTCTTTTCCTTCAGCTCCTTTCCTGCCTTTCTTCTTCCTTGCTTGCTCCTTCCTTCTATCCTGCGCACGCACGCAAATGCCAGCGCAAAACCTACCCCTACCCCTTCCCCGCGTCTCTCTCTCTCTCTGGATCTCTCTTTGGAAAGCTCTCCCCAAAGCCGGGTAATCTGGTCGGGTTGCGCGCCCAGGTCCAAGAGCACCAGCGTGGGTGGTGCGTGAGGAGTGCACAGGAGTGTCGGGTCGGATCACCAGATCCACGTGGGCAGTGCCACGGACGAGGCGAGTGAATAGGTGAGGGACCTCACCCCGTGTGCTTTCGTAGGTGATAAGCCGATAGCACAAAAACAATTTAAGTGTGGGCGTGAGGCCACACACTTACGAGGTGGGACTAAAATCCCACCTCCGATTTCAGGCGCTCGCAGGAGGAAGGCTCGACTAATTGGGGCAGCGGCAGAGGCCTTCATCCCCAATTGCGAGCCCGAGTGTGTGCGTGAGGGTGTTCCGTAGCTGCTGGACCTGGGGGCCTGGGGCACTGCAGCCTGGAGCAGCTCGCGAAGCAGCTTCACCTGTGCATCAATGGCGGAGAGGAGGGTGACACCTGAAACATGCAAGCGGCCCCGCGGCCACGTCAAAAGTTCTAGGGAGGTCCGTCGGAGTGTAGCGTGTGTGGTGCGGGGGTTGGCGAGGTGCGAGAGTGCCTGCAGCCGTGCACCTAGGGCACTCTGCGTGCGTGCGAATGGGTGTGTTTGGGAGGTGGTCTGAAGAGGTGTTGGCGGTCAATGGAGACGGGGAAACTGATTAGGGAGTGATGGTGGAGCTTCTAAGATTTTCGGTGAGGGGTGGAAGGGTATGTGGAAGTGGGGTGATCTCGCCGGAGATGGTGGCCGAAGGCGGAGCAGACGAAGGTGGTCGTGGCAGTCGAGGGGCTTAAAAGACTAATTCAAGAAGGGAAAAGTGAGAGGGGAGTAAGGAGAAGATTTCTACCTACTTAGTTGACGAAGGGGGAGAGGGAGACCGCCCGGCGCGTGCATGCCGAAGCTAAGGACGAAGGTGCCCAGGGGAGGAGTGACGGCAACGAGGAAGAGATCTGAGGATGCCAGTTGGTGCAGCCTGGCATGGGACGATGAGGCAAAGTAGGCCCTGCTGCAGGTATGGCAGCAGAGCGACGAGGAGGAGGAGGATCGTTAGTTGGAAGCTTAGGGTAATCTAACCGGAGAGAGAGGAGATGAAAGAGGAGGGTATTCTCGGCCAGAACTAGCTTGAAGGAGACGGCAGAACCTGCCTCTCCTTATAAAGGCGTTGGCGAGAGGAGAAGCGCGAGGAATCGGCGTGGAGGTCGCGCTGGAGTATGGCCGAAAATGGACACCCATGCCTTTCGTGCGTTCGCACGGGAGGCATGGGCAGCCGCAGGTGGCAAGGGCGGGTCCCTACGACAGAGGACGATGCAGGGAACCCCCCGTTCGTTCCTAAGAATGGCTGCCATGCCCTGCGCGGCGCCATCCTCCGTGCAAGGTCTCCGGAGGTATGGCACTGCGCAGAAATGGTAGGGAGGACTGTTCTGCAAAGAACGACGAGAAATATAGGGGTCTAATTGAAAGGGTTTCAAAAGATAAGGGTCAAAAAGTAATTCAGGAGGACCAATTTGTAAAGTCGGTCAAGATGGTCTTCTCTAAGGCTCAAATTTTTATACCAACCTCATCTGAACCTAAGGAACTTAATGGTGAATTTTAATTTTAGGTTTGACCATGTTTGACCGATCAATTTGTGTAAAAACCCAAATTAAGTGATAAATTGGGCATGGTTCTCAAATTAGGTCAAAAAAGGTTGCAAAGGCCAAATTGAAGGTTCTAGACCCTAGGGAATATGTTTCTATGATTTTTAGAGGGTTTAGTTGATTTTTATCCTACCTCAAACCTCGTGAATTAAAGCATATTTGTTTTAGGGTTACAAGATGTCATTTAATTCCCAAAAGTTACTATAACCCTTTTCAGATCAGATCATCCCACTTTCTTTCTTATTAAGCTTATTTGACCTGTGTTTAGACCCTTAATTACCCTGTTTGCACACTGCATTGGTAAAATTACAGTTTTACCCCTTATGATTTGTCTTATTCTTTAATTCAGAATTCTCTGATTTAAGCTTCTCTTTAGGTTTTGTAGGAGCTTCTTCACACTTATTTAGATTAAATTGTGCTAGTTAGGGTTCATGACGAGGCTCTCATCACTTCATAAGGAAACCCGACCCCTACCCATCGCTCAGAATCAGGGGGTCGGGTCCCCATAAACCTCACGCCCCATACACGTGCCCTCTCCCACCCACGCACACCCAAGCAGGTCCAGGCCTGAACAGGATATGACTAGATAGAGAAGAGAGAGAGGAGGAATTATTGGGCCTAGAGGAAAGGGGTCGATTTTTTCCTTGAAGTGCATGCACAATTGAGCCTGCTTGTGCGGGCTTTAGCCGAGTTTGGTGCTCACTTTAAGACGTCTGATGGTTGTCAAAGTGTTGAGGCTTTAGCTTAGTTGAAAAATCACTTTTTTTTCCTTAACACTTATATTTCTTTTTGAGCTTGATAATGCTACTATTTGCCTAATATATTTTTTATCAAGCTATTGTGCCTCATTTTATATTCATTTGATTAGTGATTTTAATTGCGTATAATTTTGCTCCCTAAGAAAACCTAGGACTTAAATTCAAGATTACAAATTTAAATGTCAATTCACTTTTGTTGACTATACTACAATGCATATTTTAAACTCAATGAAAGCACATTAACAGCTGAACTCCAAGAAAGCGTCAAGAGCTTGCAATACATTTTAGAAATAAAGGAACTCCAATCATGATTGGTGAAGTTTTCTCATTAGGTGTTTGTATTCTTTAAATAAGTCAATCCTATTATATTAAAATTCTTTACTTGATTAGACCAGATTACCATTCTTTATTGTGGTCTCTTTCAATAAAAAAAAAAAAGAAATCTTTATGTGGATTACAATTGTTGCAAGTGTTATCATTTCTTTGTGCATTACTGGGAATAGGGAAAATTAAGTTGAAAAAAATAACTATAGGAATGGCCATTAAAAAACATAACTTGTCAACTGTAGTGGGGAAATAGTATGCTATTGAACTTGCCCCTTTTAAGAGTCAACCTCCGTAAAATTCATTTGTTGGCTTTAGAATCAACTCTTCAACTTTATGTTATACTCGGTATTCTCACCTTAAAGAGGTGACTTCACACTAAAACAAAGGTGGTCTCTAAAGAAGAAGATGGTTTTACCTAATAAATATTTGAGCTTTTTGCATATATGCCCCTTTAAACATTACAAAACATGTGTACCCCTGCCTATCCCATATTTACGCATATACCCTTACAAACATCCATCTATTTTTTTGGATGAAATTCATTTCCCATGTTTACCCTTATCTATAGATGAAAATTCATTTGAATACTCCAATATTGAGACAGCAACCTTTGGGGTTTTTCTTCCTCACTAATCACTTCAGCACCATGTTCAAGGTAACTTTGCAAAAAAGAAGCCTTTTCCTTTGGAAATTCTATTTAAGTTATTTCTATCACCTCCCTTGGTTCACTATTAGTTCATGTGTATGTTTACTTACCGTGTGATTTGTTTCCATTTTGAAGGTGAACTCTATCTTTTAGCAATTGATCAAGGTTATATAAATCAGTATGACTTTGTATGGGAAAAGTTAAATGATGTAAAGTTATGCTGTAGATGATACTTTGTATGCACGATACATATGTTAGTGAAATTGAATGCTTGTTTGATTAGTTTTACTTAGAATTAGATTTTCAAAAGTCACTATTTGACTTGTGTTGATGGGGTTTAGTCAAGTGTTAAATATATGCACGTAGTATAATCGAAAAAATCTCACAATAAACATTTAAATTTATAAGCTCATATTCTAAAGGGAGTCCGAGGTCAATCACAGGAAGCACATGTGGAACTCACACATTAATCTTCATTTAAAATAGATGAGCATAATAAAATTGATCATAATAATAGATATGCAATGAATGAATATGGTCAAATTGCAATTCAATAAAGCTCAAGAGATCATGGAATCAAAAAGGAAAGAGAGCAAAAACAATGGTGATTTGAATCACCACTTATTCTCTTTAATTAAGCATGCATTCAATCATTCAACAGTAATCCTCAATCAGAATTCAATGTAAACTTAGGTTCTTAAATTATTCCACAGGGCTCAGAGTAATTAGATCAGATGACATAAACATAACATAGTGCCTCAAAGAAGGCACAAGGCATTTCTCCTCTAAGCCTTCTTCTTCAAAGCCCCTCCTTTTCTCAAGCACAATCACAAGCACAGGCCTTTTTCAGAGGCTAAGTGTCGAGAGAGCTCTCTTCTTCAACAGAGGGCCATGGCAGAGGATCACACAGCAAAACCCACCCCCTCCTCTCACAAATCCCTCCTCTCTTCTCTCTCAAAGCCGACCTTTATCGGGTATATCGGCATGCACAGTAACCAGGTAATCAGGCATGTACAGGGACCAGGCTTGCGAGCGTGCAGTCGCAAGCGAGGTGTGAGCGTAGGCGAGTAAATGGGTAAGCAGGTGTGCATGGAGGGACTCGATCCCTCATGATCTTGGGCAGAGAAGCTACAACACTTTTTCGTCTTATACGTGGTCGCGAGCTCCTCAACCACCGATGTGGGACTATGTGTCCCTGCTTTCTTTGCACAAAGCCACAGCAAGTGACGCTGCCTAATTGACGCAACTGCTGAGGTTGGAGTCTTCGATTGAGGGACTGGAGGGCTTCACAATCTTCGTCCACAGCTATTAGAAGATGTGGCAAGGTGTATGGCGGCCGAAGAGAGGTGGACAACGTTGGAGATAAGGAAGGCGATGGTGGAGGATGCCGATCACCTAAAATGAGAAATAAGGCCTCACAGCCACGTTAGAATAGCTCAGGAGGATTGCCAAGTGATGGCAAAGATGGTGATCATGTTTGCGTGGCGTGTGGTAGCGTGCGGTGGTCGAGCGAACTCAGGGAAGGTGCACGGCGGAGCTTGAGTTCAGTGGGTGTTTTTGGTGGAGGAAGCTTGGAACAAGTAGAAGGGTTTTGATGGTGAAGATGAGGCGGAGCTTCTAGAGGTGGTATCATGGAGTTTGGTGGTGTGTGGCATTAAGGAGGCTTCGCCAGACCTCGGCCAGGCGTGAGGAAGACGAAGGGGTCAAGGGCGAGTTGTCGATCGATTTAGGAAAAGAAAGGGATAAGGAGATTTAAAAGGAGAAGAGGGAGAAGTTTGACCTAATTACAGGGAGAAGAGGAAGCTGAATCCCACGCCGATGTGATGGTCGGACGTGGAGAAGATGAACTCTCCGTTGAGGGAAGGCAGCAGTGATGATGAGGAAGGAGGCTCCTACTATGGCTGGCGAGGAGCGGAAGAATGAGAGGATGGTCATGGCACTCCTAATTTGGCCATTGGGAGGCCGTAGGAAGATAGGGGAGGAAGCTCACCAGAGCTGGTCGAAGGATGCTGGAGGGAGAGATTTTGGTGAGGAAGTGCAGCCAAACCAAGCTAAAGAGTTGGACTTTGTAATGAGGAGGCTTTTATAGAGCTTCTAAACAAGTTGTAAATAGGAAACAAACCTAATTGGCTTGTTTAAGAATCAAGAAGCACACACTAATCTCGTGGGTTCACACGGCCAATCAGATACGATTTGAGATTCAAGATTGGTCCCAATTAATTCTCCATGGTGTGAACATCAATCCCACCAAATTTGGTGGGATTTGATGAAGATTCGAGTAAGATTAGGAGTGGTCAAATACCTCCTGCAGGTTGGTTGACCTCCAATAGTGGCAAGGACCGATCTGCGAAGAATATGAAGAACTTTGGGGGTTATTTGCAAGGATTTCAAAAGCTAAGGGGCTAATTGAGAGAGAAAGAGTCTGACTGGACTAAAATGCAAACTAGGTCAAGATTAACTCTGATTGGGCCCAAATTTTGGGACAAACCTAATTTGAACCCAAGGAATCTAATGGTGAAGTCATATTTTAGTTTTAACCAAGTTTTACTAGAAAATTTGCATAGAAATCCAAATTAAGGCAGAATTGTGTCTGTGACTCTATTTAAGGTTAAAATAAGTTCCAAAGGTCAAATCAAGGATGACAAACCTCATGAAATATTTTTCTATGAATTTTTTAAGGTTTAGATGAATTTAATCTTGATCAAAACCTCATTAATTCAAGCAGGTCTGAAATTAGGGTTTTAGGTTATGAATCAGTTCTTGAAGTACGTAAAACCCTGTTTCTATTTGTGTGGACCCTCTTATTAGATTTTAATGCTCATTAGACCTTGGATTAACCCCTGGTAAACCCCATGGTTACTCTGCATTCATGATATGATGTTAAAACTGTAGAATTAACCCTAATTTAGTGTCTTACTCTCAGAATGGATGTACAGGAAATTACGACTCTCAGGCGATTATGTAGGAGCATTTGTCAATTAATCCTGACTAATTAAAGCTAGTTATGGCTCATGATGATGTCATCATCAACTTGTTGAGTTTCTCCTATTGTAATTCTTTGGTTATTGTTGAAGAAAGTCCAAGAGCTGGTCTAGTCTAACGTGAGTCTTTCCGTGTCCATCGATGGTTGAAATATTTCTACATAAGGTCATTGAGTATTATGGTTATTCTTGGTTTTTATAGATTTCATCTGTCGATTTTCTAGATATGTATGGGTTTTTGATAGGTGTACTTAAACCCAAATCCATGCGATGTACAAATCCTGCTCATTTGCTATTTCAATTTTTGGATAGACCTTACATGTAGTAGGAGTTTCTTGTATTCCAATCATGCAAAATATGTTGATTCTTCCTAAAGAAACCTCTCATATAGCTCGAGATCCCCTACTAATGCTATAAGGCCTAGATTTGTTTGCTTGGTTGTGCGCACACCATTCTCTCATCTATTCTTCTCTCACCCCTCCACTTCTTCCAAACAATGGATTTCCATGCCTATCCTTCCTTCCCAAACTATCCCCAACATGATTTGTATTCTAACCCAAGTAGACTATATCCATAGTTTATTTGGGATAACCAACCACCTAGTTGGGGACTTAATCCAGGACCTGGGTACCTAGAATACCCCTCTTGTCCCAACTATCCCAATTTTAACCAACACACATCAACCTCCTATTGGGATACTTCCAACTCACCCACTCAGGGGTATGATCCAAACCTTGGGGATCCTTATCTTGATTCTCCACATGATGACTCCTCTTTTAGGTCCCACCCACCCACTAACCAATCTGATAGGACCTACACTCTAGGAGAACACCAAGATCCCTACCCTTCCCAGGACCATAATCAAGATAGGTCATTTGAATTCAAGGATCTCTCCTACTTGACCTATGGATTGGAAGGGATTTTAGAAAAATGGAAATCAACTGATGATCACAAACCTAGGCAAGTCAATAATGATCAACCCCTGCTTTGGACCCCCGACGAAGAATCCAACTGGGAGGACTTAGAACCTCAATTATTCTGGAGTAGGACTAAACAGAAAATGGTGCCTCTTGAGGAATTGGATCCTAAAAATGATAGAATAGAGGACCCACCTAAGAACCTAAACACCAGTACGGACTTTATGCCCATCCTCAACCATACCCTCCTAACCCTGATTTAAATGCTAAGGAGGAAATCCAAAGGAAACCTAATGACTCTCAATCAATTCTTGATAGCCTTCAGTTGGAGTTATATAAACAGAATCAAGAATTGATTGAAGGGAAACAAGCCATGATTGATATGTTCCAACAATTGGATAAAGAGGGTCAACAGAAAGTGATGAAAGAAACTTCTTTCTCAGAGGCAATGGAACAAGGCCCTGTGATAATTGATCAGACCACACCTAGTTGCCCAAAATTGGTGCAGTCCACTATCAACACTTCCCTAATGTTGGAAAACATTGAGGATTCTTAGGAACACAAATAGGTAGAAAATGAGGATGAATCTAAAATTTTGAATGATAAGATTGGGTTCGATGTCTCGGAATTGAATGATAATAATTTAGTAATAGTGACATCAAGATTTGGGGATGGGGAATTTGATTCTGAACACTTTGATTGTGAAATACTTAAAGATCCCATCATGGATTTAAAGGAAAGGCAACGGGAAGAACTAGAGCATGAAATGAATGATGAAATTAGCTCCATCACAAGTTCTTCCCTGATGATTGACTATGATTTGGAAGAAATGAACAAGATTTCATGCTCCAATGGCTATGAGGATTTAGACAAAGAAATCATGATTAAGGATGGGGAGGATTTTCACTATGACCCACCCAAATCAATCATGATTGATCAAACACATTCTTTTGTAGCTAACCCAAGTCTCAAAGGTGTTAATGCAACCAATGTGGAGTTGGCTAAACTTTAGATTTCAAACTTCTAGAAGAGGAAGAGAACATTTGTTGAAATCAAGTTTTTGGATGGACACTGAAATAACCCCTCCTGAGGATAATAAAATCGAAGGAAATGTTGACTGCAGGAGTCCTAAGTTGATCAAGCCACCGACCTCTTATCAGGACCCCTATAACCTTTATGACTTAGATCCAAGGAGGAATAAAAACCCTATGCTTCATCATCACCTCGAACTTAATTTTATAAGGACAAGAGCTGCTTATTCTGATAATCTAAATGTCTGACATTATAGATTAGGATTACATCCATCCAAGCAAACTTCTGGTCTGCAGGCCCAAAGGAAAAGAGACGATTGGACTAAGGCATGCATGACCAAAGACTTTCTAAGTTCCCGTCCCTTAGGGATGGGACTTCACCATAATCTAGTCCACATCTGTGGATTTCTGATTCTGGGTCTGGCTGATTATGTCTTCCCTTTCTCGACCCAGACCATTCAAGTTATTTATCCCTTGTTGTTTATGCATTATGCCTAGATAAAGGTACTAAACTCAGAGCTTCCTAGGAGGCAACCCAAAGGATTCAAGCTAACCGGATTAACTATTGAAACCCAAGTAATTTCTTTCCATACTCCCTTGCATACATTTATTTTCCAATGAGGACATTGTCCAACTTAAGCATGGGGGGTGGTAATTCATATGTTCTGAGTACATATTGTCAGCTTTAATTATCTTCTTTTTATTTTTAAAAAAAATTATGAAAAAAAACTTAGGTATTAGAAGCTTGTCAACTTTAGGAAATGATACGTTAGGGACCTCAACGCATAGACTTTTTAGGTCTTTAGACTTAATCAATCTGGGTGTCCATTAAAATGTGGCCTTGGTCTCGAGTCCTTGCCGCCATAATTTATATTAATCTAGTCAATAAAGTAGGGTGATAAGTATACAATTTATCAACCCGCCCTCTGATTTAGGAAGATTTTTAGTCTAAGCATCTACACACGTTTTGTACAGACTCACTCATCGGTGGTTCTAACGTAAATTAGGTAGCTAATGAAACATTCTAGGGTGATATGGCTGGCAAGTTGTCGTGGGTAACAACTCATTGGCCGGTTGTTCAGAGCCCAGCCACAGGACCATTCTCTTCTACTACTGCCTTTAGGTAAATCTTAGAACAGGAAAGTCACCTACTTAAAAAATAATAATATAATAAAAAAGAGAGAAATAGAAAAATAGAAAAAGGAGAAAAAAAAAATAAGCCACACTTCACCGCACGAGTATGGCTGGCAAGTTGCCGTTGGTAACAGCCTATTGGTCGATTGTCCAGATCCCAGCTCATAAAATGCACAAGAATTCCAAAATTCTTAAGGAAGAAGTGGGGAAGTAGCATAATCTGGGGAGATATACACTGGGTTCGCCCTTGTGTTGATTGATGATAACGTCATCATCAGCCATATCTAGCTCTAATTAGTCATATTCCATTAATAAATGCTCCTACATAACCGCCAAAGGATCGTAATTCACTACACATCCTTTCTGAGAGTTTAGCATGAAACCAGGGTTAAAAATGTAATTTTACCATCATATCATAAATGCAGAACAACCATGGGTTTTCTCAGGGGTTTATTAAAGGTCAAATATGCATTCAAGTCTAACAAGAGGGTCTGTGCAGACAGAACCTGGTTTTCACACATTTCGAGAATTAAATGACATCTAAAATCCTAAAAATAGACCCACTTAATTCACTAAGGTTCTGGTCAGGATAAAATTCACCTAAACCCTCTAAAAATCATAGAAAAATATTCTCTAGGGTTTAGCATCTTTGATTTGACTATTGGAACTCATTTTGACCTAAAATAGTCTCAAATAGACAATTGCCCTAATTTAGGTTTCTACGCAATTTACCTAGTCAAACTTGGTCAAAACCTAAATCTGACTTCACCATCAGATTCCTTGGGTCCAAAGTAGGTTTTTACCAAAATTTAAGCCCAATCAGAGATCATGTTGACCTAGTTTACATTTCAGTCCTATCTGACTCTTTTCTCTCACAATATGCCCCTAACTTTCAAATTAATTGCAATCAGGTCCCTAACTTTATCATTGTTCTTTGAAAAAAGGTCCTCATGCCATTTTTGGAAGGTCAGATCTTCACCATCAAGTTTCGAGAGAGGATTTCTCACTCGATTCTCAACCAAACCTTACCAAATTTGAACCGAAGATTCCTTGTGAAATTACCTTCCACATGAGCCCATACATGAATCCTAAATCGCCCCTAAATCCTCATGCGAACCTTTTGAAGGTTCACATGTCCTACTTGCGCGAAAAATGTTTACAACTTGGTTTTCAAGCTTGAAACCCTCCCCATGTCTATAAATGGACCTGCGATGCAAACCTCACCTCTTTAGCAAGTTTTGGCCTCAGAAATCCCATCTTCCTCCTTCTCTGGCCATCTTCAAAGTTTGCTCCAGCGACTTCCTCCGGTCACCCTCGTTCGGCCATCCAACCATCAAATTGGACGGCCCATATCCTTCCTCTCTTCCTCACGATCCTCTTCAGCCAAAGAAAGGATGCCTCCTTGCCCCGTTCGTCGTCGCCGTCTTCCCACAATCATCTCCTCCGACTCTAGTCAGCCACAGCCAGAGCTCTCCGACCTCCTTCTTCTTCTCTAAGACCCCTTATTCCTTCCTCTATCCCTCTCACCTACACTTCCAAATGACCACGCTACCGCCCTCGACACCCTCACCTTCTTCCGCTCCGGTGAAGCTCCGGCAACGCCTTCCCACCGCTCCACATCTCGAAACGCCGCCGTTCCACACCCATTAACTCTGTTGTATCCCAGAGAGCAAAAGCCCTCTGGTTATTGAGGCTATTGGCCTCTCCTCAGTGCCATCGGACACCACACCTCCATAGCGTCTCCGACCACCATACACCTTCTAACCGCCACCATTGAGTTCGCCTTGCCACAGCGAAGCTTTTGAACCTTTTGATTTGGAATTAAAGCCCATATTTTGACTTTTTAGGTTCTACCATCGTTCTGTCACCTGCCATTACCACAATGTTTCTTCGTGCTCAAGGCCAAGCAACCTCCAGTCTACACCCTCCAAGTGTTGCGGATTCCTCCCAGGAAGTGATCCAGGCCTCCAATTGGGAGCACTTAGCACTACTGCAGCTCCAATTGGAAGCCACTCCACCTACAACCGCATGTGACAAGAGGACCAAATTTAGTCCCACATCGTGAGATCTCAGTCGAGCAGAAGCGCATATATTGTATTTGTCAAGTGGCTATATCGCCTCAAGACACATAAAGGGGTGAGGTCCCCCTCACGCACCTCCTCGCGCCTCACACCTCGCCCGTGCACATGGTACGCGGGCCTGGTCCAAACCCAATTACCCAAATCATATATGAAAATTTTCATATATGATTGAAGTTTGAATCGATTCTATTTAAAATTCCCTACCCAAATTGCCTGTACCTATTAGGGACTACGCTTAATTTCTAAAGTCACCCTGGGCTAACACACTGCTTGCTTGAAGCCCTAGGTGAACATTTTAAGATTAAATTGGACTTGAAATAGAGCCAATTAGGGTTTCAACAATAGTGTTTGAAGTGCTATTTCACATTTTCCTGCATAAAAGGAAATAAACACTCCTGCATTTGTGTGCTACCCAAGCCCCTGTTTGAAAAGACCTAATCAGGAAAATCCTAAAAATCAGGCTCTAAAATCACTTGAACCCTAAAATCGTGGACCTAATAAATGAAAGTCATTCAGGGTGATTTCTAGGTCTTAACCTAGATTTCATTCTGTCATCTTTTAGGGCAAGTCAGGTGAAGTTGACCTACATTGTGGGCCAACCAACCTCCTAATTAGGTCACAAGTCAAATTAACTTCTAATCAAGTGGAATTAAAGGCATAAATTAGGACTTAGAACTGGTAGACTTGAGAGGTCAAGTTATCCATTCTGGTCTACCTAGATCCACGGTGACAAGGAAGGTCAAGTGGGGGAAACCCTGTAACCCGTGAGGATGCTCTACCGTGTAGGGGTCTTTGCAGGACTCTCCCTTCCTAGCTACCCAAGTAATTCTCAGGTGGATGACTTTCTGATCCAGGGGTATCATCTGCCTCGAACCTCGATAGTCATCCAAAAATCTTTGGGTTCCTTGATTGGGTCCAATTCATATCCGGTCCCTCAAGGTCCTTGGGTTTTTAACATAAGAGGCCTCATTAGATCTACAGGATTTCTGATATGATCGAATCACTTCGATCTGAACCTAAATTTGATTCTACATACTTATCCACCACCTGATTTGAAGGTGCAACCTAGCAATTTAAGAAGACCATTTAGGAAACTTGAATCCCGAATGTCCATGAGAGATAGAATGATTGAGGATGCTTTGAAATTTTATGGAGTTAATGACAAAACCTCAAATCCAGTCAGCATGATTCAGGTTAATATCCCAGAAACAACCGCCTTTATTGCAAACTGTGCTCAATTAATATTAACACAAATAACAAATGGATCAACTTGAGATATTCTCATGATAGGATATATTGAATTAGAAAAATTGCATAACTTTGAATATCCCCAATGCATGACAAATCCTGTACTTTGGGAAAGATACCAAGATGACCTTGAGAAATGGGAAGAGATGATAAAATTGTTGAAACAGATTATCAATCAGAAATACCCATATATTCCCCAAGCATTTAGCGAAACATCCTGGAATAAGACTGAGGATCAATCTGATTTCCCAAATCCCAAGTTCGAGAATCAAGGTTGTTGTGGATCCCCAACCCAGATAGAACATGATCCAACTTATGTACAGACTGATACGCCAAATCTTGAGTTACGTTGGGAAGATCCAATTGCAGGTGTTCCCGATTTCGAGCCAGCCCTAGAGATACGAGAACCTAGTTCGCCTAGCTTTGAATTCCCAGACACCTGTAATGATGAGCTTAAAACAAAACTCCTTGAGAATGTAAATCCTGAGCCTTATCCTGTTAAGGTAATTCTCGAGGATGATTCTGACATCCCAATACAACCCAGCCTAGATTTTAGTGATCCAATCCCTACCCTTAACCTAGAATCTAGATTCGAGACTATTTGGGATAATTATGGGGCCCCAAGTGATGAGACTCAGATTTTCGAGTTGAACTATGATTCTGGGCCTATGTTTGATGACTACACCTCTCCAGACTCCTCCAAGATACATATTGATTTGTCAGAAATCATGCCAATTTACGACACAAAAATTGAGGAGCTGGAAGAGTTGGGATTCAATTGGGTCTCTCCTAGGAGCCAAGAACCCAAACCCATGCCTAATAAGGACACCGTTTTGAGTTCAGATTTTGAGTTTAGGTTAGATCCAAGTCAGGTAGCTGCTTCTCCATATCTTGATTCATTCTATGGTGGAACGTCCAATCTGGAATCAGGTTCAAAACATGATCTTCGCAAATTCTCTGATGATTTCGAATCTTACTATGATTTTGGAGGATCTTTGTTTCCTGACAACTACGAGCCAATTTACGACCTCAGCATCCATGACACATTCTTTGACTCTGACTCTGAGGCCCCCGATCCCGAGATCATTGATTCAAAATCATGTTCCATTGAGTTGGAATCATTCCTTAGTGATCTATAGGATTCAGAAACAACAAATGCCGAGAGTGTTTGTAATCCAGAGTTCGAATCTTTTATTAACTCTGATTTTCATGATCCTATAAACACTCTTCAGGCCTTTACATTTGATTTTGACAGGCCCTATGAGGATTCTCTATATATTTGTTTCCATATAGAATAAGGTGAGGACTCGGGCGGTCGACATTTTGGCAAGCAACCCGAGCACTATTGAGTCTTTGCAAGTTAGGTTCTTAGTAGAAATTTCCTCCTGTCGACAAGCAACTTCTACCTAAGTGACCAATTCCTAATTTCAGTTGTAAATATCATTTAGGTTAAACCTTGCTAGGGACTAGCAAGGGGTGGGCATGGGGATATGTTGACTCTACAATTATTAGTGTTAATATCATCAATTAGAATCAATTTCGAGGGTACTTGTGCAATAATGATATGTTATAGTGGGTTTGGGGTCATTACATGCATTATGCATTATTTGATGTTGTGATTGCTTAAAATAAATTTTTAATGACCATGTGCAGAAGTCCATATTGAAACAGGTTTCAGATAAGCGATCAGACCCTACGAATGGATCTGGATCGATGAACGGAGTCCAACGGAATCAAAATCACCTTGATCCGACCTTCATAACTCCCACAACAAGTTCAAGGAAGATCAATGGCTAGGGGGCAATGTGACATCCTTACGGGCTTCAGATGAAAAATCCAACAGTACAGATGGATCCGGAGTGATGATCCAGTCCGGCAACACGGGAATCATCTCGATCCGAGCACCGTGGCATCCTCTAAACAAAAAGATGATGAACAGCCCAGATGGAAACACGTGGCACCATCTAGGCCACCCAACACTGGCCAAGCAGCTCCGACACTGGCCTTCTACATGTGCATCCTCCATTCCCAGCTGTTGCATGTTGATCCAATGACTGAGAATCCATCCACACCACGCATCAAGAGCTCCTCCTTGTGACGATTTCATGTCCACAGCATAGTGGTCTCGAGACACACTCCCAAAGGAGGGGCGCGGGTTCGAATCCCCGCGAACCCCCCTTGTTGGCAGCGCTTGATCGTGTTTTAACAGTCAGTTATGTTGTAGTATAGGTGACCAAGCATTGACAACAAATAAAAATTTATTACTCGAAAACCTAAGTATCCGAGGTCGAACACAAGGAGCAAATGAAATTTATTCACTAATCTCAATAATGTAATTGAACACTTAGAATTACTCAAAACTTAATTCAGAATATAAATGCAAGAGTTTATGAATTAAATCTATAGTGAAAATAAAAGAGTTGGACATCTGATCATAGGATCAGATGTCTTAAATGATGGCCTCTTATTCTTCTCCTTGCAGCTTTCTCTTCTTCTTCCTTCTCTTTCTCTTCTTCACAGTGCCTCTCTACCTTGCTCTTCTTTTTTTCCATCTTTTTCTTTCTTCTCTTTCTGTCTCTGCTTCAGTTGCTTCTCTTCTGCCTTCTCTTATTTACTTTCTTCCTTCTCTTCTTCCTCTGCTGGCCTTCTTCTTTCTTTTTCCTTCTTCAACCTTAGCTCTCTGCTTCCCTTGATTTTAGCCTTGTCTTCCCTTTTTCCCTTCTGACATTCTCTTCTTCTTCCTTTAAGCTTCCTTCTTCTTGCTTCACCATGCCTTGGCTTCAGCTGCACCTTCCTTCTCTTCTGACTT
Source organism: Thalassia testudinum (assembly GCA_037157565.1). NCBI lineage: Eukaryota > Viridiplantae > Streptophyta > Magnoliopsida > Alismatales > Hydrocharitaceae > Thalassia > Thalassia testudinum. The sequence goes on along the minus strand of JAZHRO010000062.1, from coordinate 3,039,667 downwards.
CTCTTGATGCAGCTAATTCCTTCTTCCTTTCCTTCTCCTGCTGCGCCTCTTCCTCCCTAAGCTTCCTTCTTCCCTACACACACTGAATAGCAAAACCTACCCCTCTACCCACCCCCACGTCTCTCTCTCTCTCTCTGTGTATCTCTCCTCGGTACGCTCTCCCATAGCTGGGTAATCGGGTCGGGTCACGTGCCCGAGTCCAGGCGCACCGGCGTGGGTGTGGTGCACAAGGAGTGCTCGATAGGTTAGTCGGGTCGGGTGCCAGGTCCGCGGGGGAGTGTGTCGCGAATGAGGCGTGATAGGTGAGGGACCTCACCCCATGTGTGTCTCGAGGCGAACAGAGTAAAACACAAATTCAATATAAGTGAAGCGCCTCACTCTTGATTTTTCGAGTTGGGACTAATGTCCCACCCGCTTCTGCGTGCACGCTCGTAGGAGCTCCTTCTTCCAATTGCTGCAGCTGGAGGCCTCGCCAAACCAATTGCCCTGCTGTCTGAGTTCGCGCACGCGTCTGCTTCCTCTGGGACCCTGACACCTGGAGCGTGCAGCCTGGGATGAAGCTCGCGACCTTCTCGAGCCATTGCTAATGGCGGCTGGTGCTCAGATCTGCTACACATGAATACAGTCTGGTGGCCCCATTAAAATACATGGGAAGATTTGCCATGCGAAGGCGAAGGTGGGACAGTAGGTGGCAGGCCGTGCGGCGGCCTAGGCATGTGTGCCTAGGTCACTCTATGGCCGAGTTTATGGGTTAGGTCGAGGGGTGTTTAGGGAGGTGTTGGCGGTCTGCGAGTGGGTGGAAACTGTTCGGTGGACTGTGGCGGAGGTTGTGAGGTTGGTGGCGAGACGTGTGGAGGTGTGGAGCGATGGATGCGTCTCGCCAAAGGTTGGCCGGAGATGGGGAAGATGGCGGTGGACAGTGGCAGTCGAGGGGTAATTCGTGAAATAGATTGAGGGGAATTGAAGAGGGGATAGAGATGAGTGATTCTAACCTAATTACGTGGACGAAGGGGGAGAGATGGTGATGGCTTTGTGACAACCGGGTTTTATTGTTATAGCGTTGTAGTATAGCCAGTTATTGCCATCATTTCAAATATATAAATTTTTTTACTCGGAAAATAAAAGAGTTCCCGAGGTCGAACTCAGGGAGCAAGTTGTATTCTAGAGATATATATGTTTCTTTTACAAAAATAAAGAAAGAGAGAGAAAGAATTTGTTGTCTTTTCTTCTTTTCTCTTTGCTTCTCCTCGTCTCAGATCTTCTGTTATCTTCTTCTTCTTTATCTGCAGTGGTGATGTTCTTCTTCTGCAGTGGTGATGTTCTTCTTCTGCAGTGGTGATGTTCTTCTTCTTTCAGCTGTTTCTGCTCTTCCTTTTTCTTCTGCAGAGCGATCCTGCTCTTCTTCTTTTCCTTTCTTCAGATCTTCTTCTCTTTTTTCTTCTTCTTTCAGTTCTTCCCTTGTTCTTTTGTGTTCTCCTCTGCCTCGCCTTCTTCTGTTGTTCTTCAGATCTCCTTCTTTCTTCTTTTCTTTTTCCAGTCAGGACGTCGTCCCTCCTTCTTTCTTCTTTTCCCTTCAGGACGTCGTCTGATTTTCCAATCAGACGACTTAAACTGCTTGTTGCTACAGTGTCTCCCTCAGCTTCCTTCTTCTTCCGCGGTCCTTCTTCTTCACCTGTGCCTGCACACTTCAGAGTTTACATCAGAGGACAAAACCTACTCTACCCTCCCCCCCCCCCCCCCGCGTCTCTCTCTCTCTGAAACCACTCTTGGGAAAGCTCTCCCAGAGCTGCCGGGTAGTCGGGTACGGGTCGCGCCCGGGTCCAGGCCCACCGGCGTGCGTGGTGGGCGAGGAGTGCAGGTCAGTCTAAGTCGGGTCGGGTCAGATCCGCGGGGCGTGAGCGCGGACGAGACCGGGTAACCGGGCGGGTGAAGGGGACCTCACCCCATGTGCTGAGGCAGTAAGCCTCCAGCACTTTTTCGTTTTAAACCGCTGCGCCTCTTCAGACTTTTCCGAGGTGGGACTAAATGTCCCACCTCAATTGAGCGCCCGCAGCGGAGAAAGCAGCGGGCGATCGCGGCTTCACGCGAAGCCTTCGCCCCAGCTGCGAGCCTGATGTTTTGTCGAAATGCCTCGCAAGGCCTGGGAGTCGAATCTGGGCATGGCGCTGGGCGTGGCGCGCCTGCAGCTGCAGGCGAAAGCAGCTCCTTCTGCACGGCAATGGCGGCGGAGGTCGGGTGGCCTGTTCACAGCAAAACGGCCTCTCGGCCTAATCAGAAGGTGCCGGGAGCTTCGCCAGAGTGCGGCGAAGCTCGTGTGGGTGGTGGCGAGGCGTGGGGCGGCGTGCAAGGGCTGCCCTAGGTCGGACTGTGGGTCGGAGGATGGGTTTGTTCGGTGGGGTTGCAGAGGGTGATGTGGGGGAAGTGGAAGGGCGGGGGTTGATCAGGGTGAGGAGGCGGAGGTTCTGCGGTGGTCGGCGAGTCGTGTGGGATGCTGGGGTGATGGGAGCGGCTCGCCGGAGGATGGCCGGAGATGAAGGGGGTGACGGTGGACAAGAGCGGTCGAGGGTTTAATCAAATAAAAGACAGTGAGGAAAAGAAAGAGGGGGAGATGGGAGGAGTTCTGACCTAGCTATGGAGACGAAAGGGGCCGGGGCAGGGCGACAGTCGTATCGACTGTCGCCGGAGAAGAAGATGCCCAGGGAAGGGGCGGCGGCGAGCAGAGAGCCGGAGATGCGCCAGCTGGGTACGGCGTGGCGCGGGAAGAGCAGGGGAGGAAGTCTCTGCTGCTGGTATTGCGGCAGAGCGAAGAGGAGGAGGAGGAAGAACCGCCGGAGCTGGTGGGCGTCTGCCGGAGTGAGAGGAGAGGAAAGTTGGGGGTTTTCTCCGTCAGATCCGAGCTCGGAAGAACGGTGGAGCGACGGGGGTATTTATAGGGACCGAATCAGGGAGGAAGGCGGAGGGAGACGACGTGTCTCCCTCGCCGGAGGACGCCGGAGATGGAAACCCATATCGTCTGTGCGTTCGCACGGCCGGTATGGCGGGTTACAGCGACCAGGGGGGTGTCCCTGCGACGGTTGACGACGCAGGGCACCCCCGGTTTACTTGCCAGGCTCTCCCCCTCACCCTGCGCGGCGCCATGCTCCGCGCAAGGTCGTCGGAGCATGGTGCTGGCAGGTTTTGCAGGGGGGACCTGAACGCAAAGAACGAAGGAGAGTTAGGGGCCAAAATGCGAGGGTTCAAAAGTTGAGGGCCAAAAAGTAAATATATGAGGACCAAAGTGTAAAGTTGGTCAAGGAGGTTTCTTCTTAGGCTCAAGTTTTTATACATGATTAATTAGGACCTAAGGAATCTGATGGTGAATTTCATTTTTATATTAAACCTTGTTTGACCAGTCAATTTATGCGAAAACCCAAATTAAGTTATTAATTGGGCATGGTTCTCAATGTAGGTCAAAAATGGGTTCTGAAGGCCAAATTGAAGGTTCTAAACCCTAGAGATTATTTTTCTATGAATTTTAGAGGGTTTATTCTATTTTTACTTTGCCTCGAACCTCGTGAATTGAAGTGGGTTGTTTTAGGGTTACAGATTATCATTTAGTTCCTTGGAATTGCTGTAGCCTTGCTAGATCATCTCATCCCACTTTTATTCTTATTAAGTTGCTTTGACCTATGTTTGGACCCTGAATTACCCTGTATGCAGATTATACTGGTAAAATTACATTTTTACCCCTTATGACTTGTTTTCTCCTTAAACTCAGACTTCTCTGAGTTAAGCCTTTCCTTGAGTTATGTAGGAGCTTTTATCCTTTGTATTAGGTCAAAATGAGCTAGTTATGGCTCATGATGAGGTTCTCATCAGATGGCGACTAACAATACCTGCTGTCACCGAAGAAGAAGGTATCCAGTGGAGGGAGACGACAGCGACGACGGGGCTAGAGATGCTCACGCAGGTGTTGCGCGACGTGGAGGAAGACGGTGAGGACAGCTCTGCCACTGGTATTGTGGCAGAGCGACTAGAAAGAGGAGGGAGGCTCGCCGGAGCTCGCTGGACCACTTGACCGGAGGAGAAGAGGACGAAATTGGGGTGAATCTCTGGCCAAGTCGAGCTGAAGAGGTGCAACCGGAGATGGGGATCATTTTATAGTCACTGGCAAGGACTCCTATGCTTGGAAGACAAGCCTCCAAGCATAAGAGACCTCACTGGAGATGGAATTATGTGGGATACCCAAATCTCTCGTGCATTTGCACGAGAGATTGGGTGTGAATTAGGGATTAAGACCACGCTCAGATGGAAGGGAATTCCTCAGAGAATCTCCCTTCCAAATCTGGGAGGAGATCTTTGAGGAATCAGGAAATACTCCCCCTCCATTCCTCGCTTGAGTAGGATTTCTCCCAATTAATGGTGGAGGGACCTATTTGTAAGAGTGGTGAGGAAGTTAGGGGGGTTGGTGTAATGGTTTTCAAAAGATAGGGGCCAAAATGTAATTGGGTGTACTATTTTGCAAAGTATGTCAAGATGACCTCCTCTTAGATCCAAATTTTGGTACATACCTAATTTGGACCTAAGGAATCCAATGGTGAAGTTGGATTTTAGATTTGACCACGTTTAACTGGACAATTTGCATAAAAACCTAAATTAGGTCAATTAATGAGCAGGACCCAATCTTGGTCAAAATAGGTTCCAAAGGCCAATTTGAAGGTTATAAATATTAGGGGATATTTTTACATGAATTTTAGAGGATTTACTTGATTTTTATCCTGACTAGAACCTTGTTGAATTAAGCGTGTCTGTTTTAGGATTACAAGATGTCATTTAATTCCTGGATTGCACATGAACCCATTTCTGACTGAACCAACCTAATTTTTATCTTATTTAGACCATTTGACCTATGTTTTGCCTCTGAGAAATCCCGTTTATGTACTACAATGGTAAAATTATAGTTTTAACCTTTATTTCATGTTTTCTTCTCAAAACACTTATTTCTTGAATTAAGTCCTCCAGGTTATGTAGGAGCTCTTATTCTCTTTCTTAGGTCAAAATGAGCTAGTTAGGGCTCATGATGTGGCTTTCATCACCCCTTAATCACAATTGAAGCAAGGCATGCGGGCAATAGTTGCAACGCATGCATAGCGCATGCGCACAGTGCGTCTGCGGCACAGTGACAACAGCATGCAACAAGCCGCGTGGGGTGCGTGAGCTAGTAGACGCAAGGGTGGGGGCTACAGTGACACCTGTGGCAGATCTTCAACAACTCTTTGAATGTTGCTGTTGACCCGATGATGATTTTTGGCCTTCTCCCTCCATTATTAAAGGGCCTATCCTCCCCCATTTGCACCAATCATCTACCCAAGAGTTTCCACCACTTCATAAAGCTCCCAAGCAAGGTTGTGAAGATGCCAAACTGTTGACGGAAGTCCCTCCATCGCCGTGGCTGTCTCGACGTATCCATTGCCTTGCATTTAGTTTTAGTTGTTGATAGTTGTAGTTCATCTATTTTATTTAAGCATTCATCTCTATTGTGTTGATCATAACATTTGATAGTCAATAGATCTTTGATATATTATTCTCATATGCTTATCATGGATTTCTAACCTTATCTCTCTCTCCCTCTCCCTCTCTTTCTCTCTCTCTCTCTCAATCTCTTTCTCGTTCTCTCTTTCACAAACGAATCAAACAACAAATTTTTGTGACATTGAAAGCGATTAAACAATTCAAATCCATGCCTCCCTATGTTCGACACTTTGACTCATGTCTGATTCTTCTAATTAAAATTGACATCGTAAAATGTGCTGCAATGAACAACTTTACACATGCATTTCGCGACAGTCAACTGCCATGCAAATTGTCCTAGGGGGTTCCTTCCATCTGGTTAACCAAGTAATTCAAGGGTCGAGGAGATTTAATCAGACCCCAATAGTACTCAGATTAGGTCCCTTAGGGTTACACCTTTAGGTTAAAATTTGTTTGCTTAGATTGCTACTTAGGACACACATCTTCTCTCATCTATTCCTTTGCATCCTTGTGGCTCTTCTGTAGTGTATGCAAGGTAGGAGATCACTGCATAATCCTTTGCAACAGTCGTTGGATAGAAATCCTAGAAGGAAACCTAGCTTAATTAAACCACCTCTAATGGCTGAAAATCAAAATCTGAACCCACCCAAAATGGATCCACCCAATCCTCCAAATCAGAACCCACCCCTGAATCAACCCAATCCTTTTGATTTAATTCAACAACAACAAATTCAAACTCTGATGGAAGTGATTAATCAAATGCAAAACCAAAATCCAAAGCAACCCAAGCCACTTATGGATTTTTATAATCCCTCCAATTACCATGTCAAACCTTTCGTTAGCAGTCCTGAGGTTCAGACCGACTCTGAACTCAAACCTAATCTAATGGGTCTCGTCCTGCATTTTCACGGACACAATTTTGAGCATCCATTCTAACACTTGGAGGAACTACACAACATAGGAAGAACCTTTGGACACCAGAATCTAACTAATGATGTCCTAATGATGAAGATGTTCCCCTTCTCCTTAAAGGATAAAGAATTTTAGTGGTTTAGGACTATAGGGAAGCCTATCACCACCTGGGAAGAGTTGAGGGGTTCTTTTCTTAAGAAATTCTTCCCTATAAGCAAGACTAAAGCCTTAACGAAAGCCATCACTACCTTCACTCAACGACCTAAGGAACAAGTCCATGAGGCTTGGGAGCGATTTATTGATTTGACTAGGAAGTACCCACATCATGAGGTTCCAAAGTGGCACTTAGCCCAAATCTTTTATCATCAACTGAATGACAATCTGAGGAATTTTATGCATGTTTCCTGTGGAGGCAATTTTTTGAACAAAGATGAGGATAGTGCTTTTGAGCTCTTCAAAAGCATGTGTGAAAATTGAATGAATAATGCCACCATGAACATGTTCGAAAGATCCAATCAACCCAAGAGTGGAATCTATGAAGTTCAAACTAACTCGAGCTCGGTTGATATGGATATAATTGGTAAGAAGTTAAATAAAGTGGATTTGGTGGATAAGAAACTAAAAGAGCTCATGAATCATGCTAGGAATCCCTTAGGATCAAGCCTCCTTACCTATGCACTAAACCATGAAACAACACCACCCTTCCCCTCCACTTCTACTAAAACCCCCTCCACAAGGAAGTTTGTGAACAATCTCAACCTAGCTCAATCTGCGACCCCACTTGATCTACACAAAGATATATACATGAAAATGCATTTGTTGTAGCAATATTCACATAAATACATTAAAAGAAATTTGTTGCCAAACTCGAAAATACGTATTTTAAAATCGAAGTCTAGGTCGGCTCACGGGGAGGCAACCGGATATTCTCGCTTCCTAAGTTACTTTATTTTTCTTTTTCTTTTTTTTGGTGATTTTTTATTATAAGGCAATATAGAGACGATACTAATCTAATTATGAAAGAAATAAAATAGATAGATAGATGATTAGAGAAAATAGAATTTAATTGCTAATAAAGAAAGTCTATTGCAAACTAGATTAAACTACAAATAAAAAGAAAGCTAGAGGAATGCTTACGAGACTAGGGAAATAAACACAAAAAGTAGAAATAGAAGTGGCCACAAAGTTGTATCCCAGAAGATGGAGATGCAAGCGAGGAAGTAGAGGCGAAGGCACACTCGGCAGAAGATCCACATCAAAGGTGGCGTGGACTCACCTTGACCTAGAGGAAGGCCTCAAGGTCAAGATGATGGAGAGGTAGAGGGAAGGATGGATGGCTAAATGAAAGGCTAATTAGATGGTGAACAAATGTAGACTAATGTAGAGCATGGAAAATTGAATTCAAGTGGCAGGAGGCCTACTCTTTTTATAGAGAACATAAGTGAATGTAGGCCATTGGATTTAATCAAGGGCAAAGATATGGCCATCAAATCAAATTGAAAATGGGCCATTGGATGTGCAGCTAAGGGTGCCTAAATGGAGCTAGATTGGCCGATTATGAAGGCTTCTAGAGGGATCTAGTATGGCTGACTATGGAGGTGGGATAGAAACCCTTGATCAAGGTTTTGATGGTGAAGATTAGGTCATGGGAGTTGGGTTTTGGTTGAGGAAATTAAGGAGAGGATATGGTCGGCGAATGGAGTCCTTAGGAAGCTAATTGTGGCCAGCCAACAAGTGATTAATGGAGGCCTTTGGATATTTCTTGGAAGGTGGATAGAAGGGTGGTGGTGACTGGCCATGTTGCTTCCAAGATAAGCTTCTCTGGTCTACCATAAGGTATGGATAGGTTCTTTGCTTTCTATTTTTGGCAAAGAATTTTAGGCCTTAGGATTGTTGATCTATGGTGGATGTGTATAGGGAGGTTTCGAAAAATATGGTTTAGGACATAAGTTTGGATAGGATAGGTTGTCCCAAGGTGGGTTTGGAAAGGGATTTGGGTCAGCGATGTGTCCTCTTATCCCTTATTGTCCCAAGGTGGGTTTGGAAAGGGATTTGGATCTGCGATGTGTCCTCTTATCCCTTATCTTCAAGCTCCCTATCTTTATTCTTTATTCTGTCTTTATTCTCTATTGATCTCATGTCTTTGCTTCTCATTGAGCTCCTTCATTTTTTTTATCTACAACCTACATTTATACAAAAGACAATAATTAATACTACATTAGATCTTGTACTAAATGCATGCTCTAAACCTAATATGCAAGTATTTACACTAAAGACTTAATTAAGCATCTAATGTGTGTAAAGAAGTGTCTCTTAGCTCTAACGAACCCCGTTTTCAAATTTACCTTACTAAGGACCAATAGCTTTCTCCTTACCCTTTTTTATCCCAAGATCAACATAATGGCGAACCCAGTGTATATCTCCCTGACTAAATCATTTGGTCTCTTATTGTTATAATGCACTCTTTTTGGATTTTTGGATTATTTGGATGCACAGATTTTTATTTTATTTTTGAATTTTTTTTTCTTTTTCTTTTCTTCCTCCTACAACTATTTATTTTTCTTTTCTCCCTTTTCACTCATTTTTCTAGGTAGTTGGCATCTTCCAAATCTCATTCAAGAACATTTCCTAGATGAAGGCTTGAAAGGCTAGAGACGCTAAGCTAAGATCTGGACAACTTACAACTAGGGAGCAAACTCAGTGCAACATACCATCCCTACCCGCAAGGATCAATTGACCCTCAATCTAAGCTCTATTGACAACTTAGGTTTCAACAATAGGTCACCCAAAAGACGAGTCAGTGCATAAGTGCAAGTGTAGATTGCTTAATTTTTACAAAACTCTTCAAACCAGAGGGTGGGAAAATAAGTCACATATTTATCACTCTCTTAACTTAATACTTTGGCTTTTTCAAATATTGTCAAGGACCTGAGAAACAAATCCATATTTTAGTAAATACTCGATATAATTAAGTCAAAAATCAACCTGAAGAATCTAAGCAGAAAGACTTTGTTTGTACATTTCCCAAGATCAGTAAATCCTCAAAATAAAAAATTTTCAATCTTTCTTAGCTCAAACTCTTAAAAACGTTGATTTTTTTCTTCTTGCAAATTTTAATTTTTTTTCTTTTTTCAAAAATATTTTTCGACAAAAAAAAGTGCAAATCTAGAGACCAAAAAGTGACTCAATCAAAATTATCTACCCCCACACCTATTTCATGCATTGTCCTCAATGCAGGCAATAAACATAAGCTAAGAATAGATATCACCTGACCATTCAAGAGTTATGAACAATTATGGCTTGATCATTGCCAAACTTGAATCAATTTACAAAATATGTACATACTAACCTAATGTGTTGGGTTTCCTTCCTAACAAGCACTGAATTTTACGTCCACAGCTAGACATAGTCTAGCTTAGTATGATTCAAAAAGTGTAATGCTTTCAATTAGAGGCTCCTAGGCTACATTGTCAATATAATTATCTAATCTTTGACCATTAACCATAAATTGTTGCCCAGTCTTAGGATCATAGATTTCAACAGTTTCATTTTGGTATGGTCTAATCACACTGTAGGGTCCAATCTATTTAGATCTTAGCTTGCCAAGAAAAAGTCTAAGTCTAGCAAAAAAGGGCCAAACATTCTTATTATGTTCAAAGTTTTTCCTAATGAAATGTTTGTCATGAAAGGCCTTGGTCTTTTCCTTATAGATCTTTTCACTTTCACAGGCCTCTCTTTTGATATTATCTAGTTCGTTGAGCTAAAGTTTCTGTTGTTGTCCTGCCTTATCCAAATCCAGATTACATCTCCTTATAGCCGAATAGGCTTTATGTTCCAACTCAACGAGAAGATGACAAGGTTTGCCATAAGCCAATCTATATGGAGACATGCCAATCGAGGTTTTGTAGGTGGTCTTATAAGCCCATAATGCATCATCCAATCTAAAGGACCAGTCCTTTCTATCAGGTCGAACTATTTTCTGCAATATGTTCTTAATTTCCTGATTAGAGACCTCTGTTTGCCTATTAGTTTGAGGGAGATAAGGTGTAGCAACCTTGTGTTGCACCTAGTAAGTCTCTAAATTGGGCGTTAGTAAAATGAGTCCCACCATCACTGATTATAGCGTGAGGCATCCCAAACCTTGAGAAAATGTTCTTCACAAAATTAATCATAGCCTTGTGGTCATTAGGTCATGTTGGAATTGCCTCAATCTATTTCAAAACATAATCCTTAGCAAATAATATATATTCAAATCCATATGATGTTGTGAAGAGACCCATAAAGTCTATGGCCCAAGCCTCAAAAATTTCAATCTCAAGATTAGCTGGAGGGGCATACTATTTCTTCTTGTCATACTTCTTAATGATTGACATCTTGTGCAAGCTTTACAAAAATCATAAGCCTCCTTAAATAAATTTGTCAATTAAAATCCACACCACAAGATTTTTGCAACAGTTTTCTTTCTGGAAAATGCCCTCTACAGGTCATGGTATGATAGAAGGTTAGAACACTTAAGAATTCAGATTCAGGCACACATCTCCTAATAATCTTACCTACACAGAGCCTGAATAGTAAAGGATATTCCCCAAAGTGGTCTTAGCCTCAAAAAGAAACCTAAGCTTCTGTTGCTTAGTCTAATCATTAGGGATCTTCCTGGTGGCTAAGTAATTAGCTATATCTGCAAACCATGGAAGCCCTTTATGTCCAATGGCTAAGTAATTAGCTATGTCTTTAATCTCTAGGTTAAATTCTTGTAGAAGCAATATCCATCTAATTAACCTAGGTTTAGCATCTTTCTTTATCAACAAGTGTCGTAGAGCTATATGATCAATATAGACAACCCTGTGGAATCCAATGATGTATGATCTGAATTTCTCCAATCCGAATACTACTGCTAGAAAATCTTTTTCCTTAGTTGTATAATTCCTTTGAGCTTCATCAAGCATCTTGTTAGCATAGTAGATAGCCACAAGTTTCTTGTCTACTTTCTATCCAAGAACAGCCCCTATGGCATAATCAGATGCATCACACATGATCTCAAAATGGTTAGACCAATTGGGAAGTTGTAAGATTGGAGCTTTAGTCATAGCTTCCCTTAAAGTCTTATAAGATTGGATGCAATCATCATTGAAATCAAAGTCAATATCCTTAGATGAGAGATTAGTCATGGGCTTGGAGATTTTGAGAAATCCTTAATAAATCTTTTATGGAATCTACATGCCCCAAGAAGGATCTAATTAATCTTTTCTAGGAGGTGGTAGATTAGAAATCAAATCAATCTTAGCTTGGTCAACTTCCAAGCCTCTTTCAGAAACTATATGTCCCAAAACATTTCCTTCTTGAACCATAAAATGGCTCTTCTCCCAACTCAAGACTAGATTAATTCTTATGCACCTCTTCAAAATCTTTTCTAGGTTGCCTAAGCATTCATCAAAAGAATCCCTGAAAATCAAGAAATCATCCATGAAGACTTCAAAATAATCTCCTACCATGTCAAAAAATATTGCCATCATGCACTTTTGAAAAGTTGTAGGTGCATTGCACAATTCAAAGGGCATCCTACAAAATGCAAAGGTTCCGTAGGGATAGGTAAAAGTGTGCTCGAACAATGTTCATAGACTTCAACTTACAAAGTAATTTTAGGCAGAGGCGACCAACACTACTTACTACATGTTGAACCATGTTTTGATTCACTCGAGTTTGCAAAAGGCATGTTTTGAACTATATTATGGAAAAATACCCAAAATTAGTTTAAAGCTTTTGGGTGTCAATGCTTTATTTTAAATTATTGCACTAATTTGGATAAATTTAATGCCAAAGATGAAGAAGCTATCATCATTGGTTATCCTTTACATAGTAAAGCATATCGAGTTTTCAACAGGACCACATTAATGGTTGAAGCGTCCCTCCATGTCTCTTTTGATGAATCTATTTCATCACCATCAAGAGATCAAGCCTTTGATGACAATGATGAAGGTTCATTCATTGATGTGTCTAACATTATGAACTCTAATGTTAAAAACCTCTCGGAAGGATGAATATCCAAAAGAGATCTTCTCAAAAACCAAGTCATTGGAATTATTTCCGATGGCGTGAAAACCTGATCTAGTGTTAATTTCTCATTTGGTTTTTCAACTTTTCCTCAAATTGAGCCAAAGAGTGTTGAGGAAGTGATTGCACCGCAAAAATACACCTGCAATTGTGTCGTCTTGTGCTATTTCCTAGCATTACCAATGCATATTAGGTATCCATAGTCGCATTTGTAAAAATACACGCATGCATGCATTTAATTGAGAGGGGAGGAGAGTGAAATAAATGGCCTTGAAATTTACATTTTTCCTCAAGTGCTACTTTGCAAAATTCACCATCTTTTATTTTTAATTTTATTTGACTTTGAAATTCTTCCCGTAGCTACAAGGAATGGCCTCTTCTTCTTCACGCCATGTCCTACTCAGCTTGCCCTGCATAGCCACTCCCTGCCAGCCACGCACAAGCCATGCACAGCCAGGGCATGGCTGTGCATGCCTTCTTCCTTTATAAAGCAAGCACGGCTTCTTCTTTGCAAAGCTGAGCCTGGTCCACCATCCAACACAGCAGCTTCCCTTCTCCAGGCCATCTCCTCCCCTCTCCCTCCATACGCAGCTTCTCCTCCTCTGAGGAGACACTCTGCGGGCAAGAGCACCTTACAGTGGTGCACAACCACCACTGTGAGCCCACCACCGCCCAGCTCATCAAAGAGCCGGTGGGCGTGGTGGTCCTCTCTCTATTTCAACGTCCAAGCCACTTCCGCCATTGCCACTGGAGCTTCAAGCTTTGAAGCTCAACCGGCCACCGCAAGCTCCGCAGTAGCAACGCAGGTCACCGCGCGCCTGCAAGCTACCCTCACCTTCCGCTTCTTCACGTACGCCCGCCTCTCCACGCAAGCCAGTAGCCGGCTCACCCCTTCCACTCGCGCACCAGCTCGCGCATCGACTCCCCGCACTCACAGCACCAGGCGCACCCGGTCATGCAGCTCACCCCGACACTGTAGCCACTGTTCACGCGTTTCAGCGGAACACTGTGGCTACAGTGCGGTGACCGGTAAGTTTCTCACTTAACCGGTCACCCAGCGCACCGCAACCACCACTAGCCCTCGCCCGCGTCCCGCCCTGAGTTCGCTCCTGCACCCGCCCGCGCATCTGCGTACGCCCGCCTCTGCCAGTGCCCGCACCTGCCCACGTGTTCATCCGCTCCCAGCACCTGCCTTTGCCCGCTCCCTTCACCTCTCTGCGCAGCGCTATGCGCTGCGGTCCTCTCCGCGCACTCACTCCCTCCAGCGCGTGTCTCTACGCACCTACGTGTGTGCGTGAAGCCTCAAACGACGCCCCACTACTGCAGACGGCTTAACCCGCCTTTCCTTCCTCTGCAGACGCTTTCCCTCTCTCTCTCTCTCACAGCACTCTCTCACACTCTCTGCACACACATACACACACACACACACTCTCACCTATACATTATTATATACTTATATATATATATATATATATATATACGTATACATATATATATTGATATATATACATATATTTATATACATATATATATATAGATATATATATATATATACTTATATCTATATATATAGTAGTATTTATATAACTAAGTATTAGTATACATACACATATATATATATATACTTATATATATATATATACATATATATTTACATATATACATATACTTATATACGCATAAATATATATATATCTACTATTACCTATATAACTAAGTATAAGTATAGATACATATATATATATATGCACATATGTTTATACTTATACATATATATATATAAATATACATACATATATATTTTCATATCACTTACCATATGTGGTATCGCAGGAATATCTGCACCAGTTGCTGATATTCCCCGATACACGCGTACAGAAAGCGTGTTCGCATTCATCTTCCATCAATCCACCTTACACGTGGGACTTCGTCCTGTTGGTTGCGTCTTCCTAGACGATGACCGACTCGACACCGTGCTATACTCCATCTCCACCTCCACCCCCACCCCTTTATACATACATAATATATACATATATATACTATATTTACTTTATTTCTATTTCTCTTTCGTGCCAGTAAAAAGATAAAAAATATATAAAAGAGAAAAGATAATTCTTGACTTGCAGGTACTCAGTCTTGTGAATAGCATGACCAGTTTTGAAACCCTGATTTGGCTCAAAGCCAAGAACCTGATTTTGAGGGTGTGCCTCAAGGACAAGAATTACCAGAAAAAAATCTTAAATAGAAAAACACCAAAAGCACAACAAACAAACGGAAGAGATTCGTTATAGGAAAGGCGTAGAAACTTCACTTCTAATCCCACTTCCCTGAGTTCGACCCTGGGCCTAAAAGTGACCAAGATAAAATCAAATAGGCCAGGTAAAAGAATATTTTGTAAAGAGATGGTTAAGCTCGATTTAGGTTAACCACTATACACACTTCAACGATAAAATCACCATATTAACACAACCTATCCGGGCCCGACCACAATCTTTCTGGCGCCGTTGCTGGGGAAGTGCGCCTTCAAGTAAGTTTTTACTCCATTCCTGTAATTTTTCTCTTCTCACACCCTTCTCTTCACGGGTGTTTTTGTTTATTGCTGTGCAGGTGAACCTGTTGCAAGGAGAAGGTAGGCAAACGAAGTCGGAGACGTGCGCAGATCCAAGGCGGGAACGAGAGCGTGAAGACGTCGGCACCGCATTGGAGCTTTGCATACGTTGCTGAACAAGTAGGTCTTTCTTTCTTAGCAACTTAGGTCAGCTTGTCACCCTAATAAAAAAAAATTTAAAAAAAAAACTAGAAAAACTTCTTGGGATCTCTTGGGGCAAGTGGATTAAAAATCACTTGTTTGCTTGTTTGTCATCACTCCCACCGCCCCGGGATTTCCCACCAAACTTCGCATAGCGAAAATCCAAGAATCTTGATTCTTGAATTTTTCGCCGTGTGAAGTATTCTTTGAGGAAAATAAAAAGATTGATTGCCACCCCTCTTTGCCTCATTTACCTGCAATTCGGGATCAACTTTTTGGTGGGGAGACTTGGAATTGAGTTGATTCCAACCCCACCACGACCTTTCACGTGCCCAAGATTCGATCCCGAATACTTCAACCCCAACAATTTGATTCTCTTTATCTTTTGGTTGAGCCTTGTGTGTGAAAATCATTTTGGTGATTAAGAGCACTTGAATTGAAGTGCTTTGGCTCCCTTTCACACTAATCTAAAACTGATTCGTGCATCCACACATAGAAATCTCCATCTAGGGAAGCCCATTGCATTTTAGCATGCATTAACCAACTGATATTGAAGAAGGGTTTGTTGGGCTTAGAAGAAAACTTGTATTCCCTCAAAACCTAGAGATTGGTTGAATTGGTAATTCAGCGAAATCCTAAAATCCATACAACTTAAGGCTGAATTCTAAAAACCATTCATCAATTAAAATTTCAATTCGAGGAGATTTCCCCGTTGCATGCTTGGTTTACACACTCTAAAAGTCAATCACTTGGGCATTACCCGTAAATAACGCCCTTCACATTCCAGAAGCACTTGATCCTAAGCCTCTAACTAAAATTGGTAGTAACTTGACCCTTATTAAGGATTGGAGGTCTAACTACCTGCGTGTAGCACCTACGTGTTGGTGAGGGTTCCTGCGTGCTATCGGGTGTCTAAGACTGGGGCAAGCGGCCTTTCAATCTGGCCCGGTGGTTTTGCGGTGCTCGCATTCGATTCTGTAGTTCGTGATAGTAGGTATCTTAGATCTTTAGGTCTAAGGGCACACTGTAGAGGTTAAGAATTTGATTGTATTGATTTGTCATCAAGTGTACCTTTGCGGTGTCATTTCTCTCATCTCTTTTCCCTTCTTATCCCCCCAATTCTTCCTACGGTAGTGCATGTTTGGGAGGAGGTCACAAAACCCTAAATTGTGTGAATCGTCTGATAAATTTAGAAAAGAAGCCTCATCGTCCTCCTCCTCCACAAACATGGCTGCACACCCACCCCCAAATCCCGAGGGAGGAAACCGCCCTCAAAACCCACCAGGTGGTGGAGCCTTGGATCCCATAACCCACCTCCAAGCCCAAATGGAAATGTATAATGAACAAATTGAAGCCATTAGGGAAACATTGGAGGAAATGTAGAACCCTCCCGAACGGGAGGAGCCTAGGTCTCTTAGCTCCTATCAGAATCCCGCTGCTACAGAGATCATAGGAAAAATTCGGGTCCCCATGGGCGGGGACGACTTTGAACTGAAACCTAACACAATTAGCCTGATAAATTTTCACTTCCATGGTCTTGCAAGTGAAGATCCTTTTCTCCACATGGAAGACTTAACTCGATTGGCTGAAACTGTTAAACCAAGAAATATCGGGTTACCTATAGTCCCCATGAAAATGTTCCCGTTTTCATTGTGGGATAAAGTGTCGCAGTGGTTACGCACCCTTAGGAGAACCATCCACTCTTGGAAAGAGATGCGAACAGCGTTTCTCAAGAAGTTCTTTCCAATCGGACAAACCAATGCACTTTGCCGTACTATCACTTCATTCACGCAACAAAACGATGAACAGTTTCATGAGGCAATGGAGAGATATAATGACCTCTTCAGGAAGTGTCCGCACCACGATCTGCCTAAGTGGCATATAGCCCAGATTTTCTACTATGGGCTAAATGAGACTTTGAAGCAGATTGCAGAAGCCTCCTGAGGAGGGAATTTTATGAATAATGACGAGAATGGAGCATTTGAATTATTTGAAAATATGAGTGAAAACTCAATGAACAATGCCTCCATTATCACCTTTAATCGTACCAGCTTGCCCCGAAGTATCCACGAAGTTGACACGAGGCCCTCCCATTCATCCACAAATCTCAGCCTTATCGCACAGAAATTGGATGAAGTCTCTGTTGTGCACAAGAAGCTGGACAACCTTTTGGCCAACCCTGCCCGTTCTATGGCAAACACCCCCACCTCACCACTTCGTCACAATCCCAATTCTTCCAACACCAGGCTTATCCCGAGAAACCCCATAAGACCTTCCTTACCGAGTGTCGCACCGAGCGATTCGGTAAGTCATGTGGATCTGGCTTCTACGAGCCAGTATTTCGACACGGAGGACCAAGCCTCCGTGTGTTTGGATGCATATTTACATGTGGACACATCTTCTGGCATAGAAGACACTTGCGCCCTGGGGAACAACCCGTTCTCTGCCACTTATAACCCAGGGTGGCGAAATCATCCGAAATTCGCATGGTCCAACAACCCGCAGCGCCAAAACCCCACGGGTGGACCAATGCGACCGTCCACACCCATCATCCCAAGGGCCCAGTCTAATCCTATGGCGAATCCGCCATCAGGCCCTTGCGTACAGCAAACCAAACACGCATCAAGTCCTCTTGACAAATTGATGTGAATGATGACGAAAATGTCAAAGCGCCATGAAGAGAACATGACCTCTCTTTAGCACCAATTGGTGCAGCAGAATGCTGAGATCAGTCAACTACGCATGGCGACTCGATCTCAGGGCACTCTTCCCACCCAACCTGTTCCCAATCCGCGAAATTTCATGCCTCGTGGTCCTCAACCACGGGTACGACCTTCTCAGGGATAGGTTCATCAAATTCTACAAGCTCCGAGCATTCCACCGGGATTTCAGGCTAATCCCACTGCAGCACCGCACTCTTATGTCCCTATTGCAAACCCTCCTCCGCCATATGATCCCACTGAACCCACATCATCCAATGCTATCACTACGAGGAGCGGTAAGCAGACCGTCGATCTGCCTCAACCTGATCCTGGCCCGTCTTCTTCGTCGCCCTCTCATTCGGGATGCACACCGCATTCGTGAAAGGACGATACACCCAAATTGGTGCCAGAATCAGTTCCATTCAATGAGTCTCTACTGAGGGAGCCAAAAGGCAAGAAGAAAGATACGCAGGCCTTTCATAACCTACGTAATTTATTTAGGGATGTGGAAATCAAGGTACCCCTGCTAGAGGCTATCGACCACATACCTACTGTCGCCCGTTTTTTCAAAGACTACACAACACCCAGGAGACAATCAAAGAAAACTAAGAATCCGGTGGTTCTCTCACCTCATGTGAGTTGTGCTATACTGTCAAATCTACCACCTAAGTAGAAAGATTCGGGCACACCGCTCATTTCCTATAGCACCCAAGGCTGCAATTTTAACCGTGCCCTGCTTGATCTAAGATCTTCCATCAATCTTATACCGACCATCATGCTCAAAAATTTTCCTTGGGAAATCTAAAACCCACCCCTGTCACGTTACAGTTGGCAGATCGTTCTGTCAAAATTTCGAAGGGTGTGGTGGAAGACGTGGTGGTTAGGGTCAACAGTCTCTGTTTTCCTGTTGACTTTCTTGTTTTAGATATGGAAGTTCCTAGCTCACTTTCTAATTGTCTGATCATCCTTGGTCGACCTTTCTTGGCCACATCCCGCGTCCATATCGACTGCGAGTCAGGTAGTATTGAGATTGTCATTGGATCTGAAAAGCTAAAGCTTAACATCTTCAAGGAAGCCAAGAACTTTGATTGCGATTGTATCGAGGATGACACATCTGACGAGGACATGGCCGTCAACGCGTGTCTCGGACTAATTGGGACCTATTCTGACTACTGCGGACTGCTGTAAACATTGACGATTGCCTGACCAACACATATTGTGACGTTCCCCCATCCCTCCCTTGTCCCGTACCTTCTCCTGGAGAGACTTCTAACGAGGTTTTCTCCGCTTCCCATACCTCGTGGTCTGAGTCATATCCAGGCTACTCACCGCCGGTCCACACCCTTGAAGACCGGATTGCCCTTTCTTTCCCGCCAAATCAGGCGGATTTGCAATTCCACACTGGGACCTTGAGCCCACATGCTACCCACTGGGGCTATTCCTTTTTGGATCCATATATCCAAGAAGCCCCTCTTCTTGGCCAATCTGAGGGCCAACTTCTTCCTCCTGACTTGTTTTCTGATCCGCCTGGGACATTCTCGTCCCAAGAAATGCCAGACCTTTCACCATCCACTCCCGAGCTGAAAGAGCTGCCTAGTACACTTAAATATGTTTTCCTAGGGCCAAATGAAACGCTCCCCGTAATCATCAATTCAAAATTGACCAGGGAGCAAGAATGCAAACTAACTGAGGTCCTCATAGAACACAAGGCAGCCATTGGATGGTCTTTATCAGACTTATCTGGCATTAGCCCCTCCTACTACACTCACCGTATATATACAGTGGAGGAGGTTCAACCTTCCCGCGAGATAAAGCGATGTCTCAACCCTAACATGCGAGAGGTCGTTAAGAAAGAAATCATTAAATGGCTAGATGCAGGTATAATCTACCCGATCAGCGATAGCCCCTGGGTGAGTCTGATTCACGTTGTGCCCAAAAAGGCAGGACTCACCATCCGTGTCAATGACGGGGGCGAATCCATCCCTACACGCACTCCTACATCTTGGAGAGTGTGTGTAGATTATAGGAAACTCAATGCTGCAACCAAGAAAGATCACTTTCCACTACCTTTCATTGACCAAATCCTGGAGCGGTTAGCGGGAAATAAATTTTTCTGTTTCCTGGATGGATTCTCAGGATATAACTAGGTGGAAATTGGCCCCCGGGACCAAGAGAAAACCACTTTTACCTGCCCCTTCAGCACCTTTGCATTTAGAAGGATGCCGTTTGGACTTTGCAACGCGCCAGCAACCTTCCAGAGATGTATGCTGGCGATATTCCATGACATGGTGGGTGACTTTCTCGAGGTCTTCATGGATGACTTTTCGATCTTTGGACCATCTTTTGATGACTGTCTTGCCAACCTGACCCGTATCCTTAGGAGATGTATTGATGTAAACCTCGTGCTTTCCTGGGAAAAAAGTCATTTTATGGTGCACAAGGGAATTATTCTCGGACATATCATCTCCGATAGGGGTATCGAGGTTGACAGAGCTAAGCTTGACGTAATTGCTGATTTACCGATGCCTAGCTCTGTCAAACAAATCCGCTCCTTCCTGGGACACGTAGGTTTCTATAGGAGATTCATCAAAGATTTCTCCAAGATTTCTCGATCTTTAACTCATCTCCTATCGACCGACGTACCCTTCGATATGGGCCCTGACTGCATATGAGCATTCACGCAGCTGTGTAATGCTATCACCAAGGCCCCTGTTCTCTAGCCACCTGATTAGTCCCTCGACTTTGAACTCATGTGTGACGCTTCCGACCTTGCAGTCGGAGCCATCCTGGGACAAAGATGCGATAGACACCCCTTCGTGGTGTACTATGCTAGTAAGATGTTGGACAAGGCCCAGCATAATTATACTACCACTGAAAAAGAACTACTGGCTGTCGTCTTTGGGCTGGAGAAATTCTGCTCTTACCTTCTGGGCTCACATGTTATTGTTTTCATTGATCACGCGGCCATTCGCCATCTCATGCACAAGAAGGATGCCAAGCCTAGACTGATTCGTTGGATCCTTCTGCTCCAAGAATTTGACATTGAGATCCGCGATAAGGCCGAAGCCTAGAATGTTGTGGCTGATCACCTTTCTAGACTGGACCCTGACCATATTGGACTTACTCTGCCAATCAATGAAATTTTTCCTGATGAGCACCTATTGGCAATTAATGTGGCAAGTGGACCATGGTATGCTGACATTGCCAATTACCTTGCTTCTGGATCCCTTCCACGTGGCTGGCCTAAAAACCAGCGCAAGCATCTCATGGCAGAAGCAAAGTATTATTTCTGGGATAATCCACTTCTTTTTCGCATAGGTGCTGATCAAATCATCCGTTGCTGTGTTCCTGATAGCGAATTCCCCAGTGTGCTATCCTTCTGCCATGATCAGGCCTGCGGAGGCCATTTCTCTGGGAGAAAACTGCAGCCAAGGTGTTGCAGTGCGGTTTCTTTTGGCCCTCCCTTCACCAGGATGCACACAATTATGACAAACATTGCACTAGGTGCCAATCGTTAAAGTCAATGTCACGTCGTGACATGATGCCCTTACAACCCATCCTAGCTACGGAAATCTTCGACATTTGGGGAATTGATTTCATGGGTCCCTTTCCTCCTTCCAGCGGCTTCGAATTCATTCTTGTGGCTGTTGATTATGTTTCGAAATGGATCGAGGCTATTCCTGCACGCCGTGCTGACCATGTTATATCCACTCACTTTGTCAAAGACCACATCTTTGCACACTTTGGGATCCCTCGAGCCATTATCTCAGATAGAGGAAGCCACTTTACCCATGCTTCTTTTTGGGCACTTCTAAGGAAATACGGAGTCCACCATCGTATCGCATCCCCATATCATCCTCAAATGAAAGGCCAGGCAGAGGTGTCGAACCGGCAAATCAAGCAAATTCTCCAAAAAATAGTTCGACCTGACTGTAAGGGCTGGTCCGACAAGCTGATTGACGCACTTTGGGTGTATCGGACTGCCTGCAAGGCTCCCCTTGGTATGTCTCCGTATAGAATTGTTTACGGGAAGCCTTGTCATTTGCCCATAGAGTTGGAGCACCGCGCTTATTGGGCAGTTCGCCAGTGTAACCTCGACCCAGACCTATCTGGTTGAGAAAGGAAACTCCAACTCCAGGAGCTGGAAGAGCTCCGTTGTGAAGCCTATGATTCTGCTTTAACTTTCAAACAGCGCACTAAGGCTTTTCAGAACAACCGTATTCAGCGGAAGGAATTTGAGCCATCTCAGCTGTTGGTGCTAGAGCACCACGATCATTTATTTTGATGATAACAAAACACGTGTTATTTAACATTTGCACTTGGAGTCTTAGATTTCAGGCCAATTGCAAATGGATACGTGATTAGACGAAATTCGAGCTCGCATCCAGGACGGATTGGAGGAGCTTGACAGAGAACAGAGAAGATTTGCGAGGAGCGATAGATTGAAGATGGAAGGACAAGAAGAATAGGATAGAATTCTGTTTATCTCTTGTACTCTTGTCTTTATTTTTTCTTGCTCTTTATTTCCTTAGAAAATTATGTTAAAGAGCCTCAAAGTACCCTAACAGTAGTCCTAGGAACACCGGCACAACCCTAGGATACTTAGGTTTTCTATAGAGAACTTAGAAAACCAATATAGGGTTCAAACAGCATTTCCAGACGTCTAATTCCCAAATCAGACGTCTGATAAAGTGTTTTAAGACGTCTGACTGTTGATTCAGACGTCTGATAACATTTAGGCTGGACATAGTTAGTTCTGTCTGATGAAATCAAACGTCCAGACCTTAGACTAGACGTCTGATGACTTTGCCAGACGTCCAATTAGTGGACTGTTGGCTGGCTTAATAAACACTCAAGGATATGACTGTTAGAGCCTTATCAGACGTCCTTAGGCATTTCCAAACGTCTGATAAATGATCGTTTTGCCTCGACTGACCCAAAAATCTCTTCTCAGAGATTCTCTAGCCGTTGCAAATCCATTCCCACAAAAAAGTAGGTTTCCAGACATCCAGACATAGTGCCAGATGTCCTGTATGTCGTCTGATGGACTTGCACTAGAACCCTGTTTAGATCTGATTCAAGTCAGGAAGGAACCCACCCAAAATCAGACGTCTGACCTTATTATCAGACGTCTTAAAGTGAACTTCCAGACGTCCAATGCCAGAATTAGATGTCTAATAAGCCTATCAGAACAATGATTGTTCCTGATTTCGGGCCGATTCACTTGGGCTTTGCACCCAACGGCTATGGAAGCTTTTCTAAGCCTTCCAAAGCCTTCCTAAGGCCTCTATAAATAGAGGGGAACCTCTTGCACACAAAGACACACCTAGAAACACCAAGACACACCTTGCAATACACTTTCAAACTATTTTGTGTCTCTCTTGCTCTTTAAGCTCAAGTTCTACATCTTGAGAGCATCAAGCCTTCGCGCACCCGCTCTCCCGCCGTAGTTCACGAGAGCGAAGTTGCGCCGTCACGTGGCTCACGCATCCACGTCGTCGACGCACTCCTTTCAAAGGGAAGCATCCTAATTCCTATAGAAGCTTAGGTTAAAAATTATTTTGTTGTCTCTATAGGATTACTTGCTTGTTTTATCTTTGTTATTTTGTTGGGTATTCGCTTTGCGAATTCCCGTCTCCTTCGCGAGACAAAATCCTTCTCATGAAGAGAAGGGGTTGAGGTACGCTACCCTCGTCTAAGTAGCGTGGTTGTATTTGAGGTTGAATCACCCTCATTTTAAAGTGATTCGTTTAGTGGATTTTGATTCACTTGGTTGATCGGAAAATCCTAACTCGAGAGGGTTAGGTGGTGGTTTTCACCCGGTTTGGGTTTCCACCTAAAAATACTTTGTGTACTTTGTGTGATTGCATCTTGTGAGATTGTTTATATTTTATTTCCGCAATTATTACGTCACCCCCTCCTGGTAGGGGAACTACATCAGCAAGTTTGGCTCTACAATGCCCGGCTCAAATTCTTTCCTGGGTAACTGAAGTCCAAATGGACTGGTCCTTTCCTGGTCTCAAGACCATTTACCAACGGGGCCGTCGAAATTGAAGATCCCAAATCTAGGCATAAGTTTACGGTCAATGGGCAGCGTTTGAAACCCTATCTTACTCATGAACCTGCCCCCGTTGAAGAATCTGTTTCCCTGTTGGAGGATAACTAATTTTTGTGCCTCATTCTGAGTCCAGTTGGGAACGTTAAATTCAGCGCTCGTTGGGAGGCACCCCAACAACACTCACCATCCTCCTTTCATGGCGCCATCACTTTTCACGCCACTGTCACGATCACTTCACTTTTCACTTCACCACCCTCCATCCACCCACCCAACCACCCTACTGTATACCCTGCACCTCACCTCTCGTTACCCGATCTTCCGTCCTTTCTCTACCCTTCCCTGCATGCATATGAGGACATAGCATCGTTTGGCATGGGGGGGTGTTTAGGCATCCATAGGATCTGGGTATTTTAGGGTATCATGTAGTTTATATATATATATATATAAATGGTGTTTAGTAATGATCTGAAGGCTGAAGCAAAAATACAATAAGTGTTTATGGATATTCGACCTCTGTTTTGAAGACTTTCCAGGCCACAGAAGCTTAATTCGCTCAGGCTCGGCTTAATTCACTTGAGCATTGACAAAATAGATCGGAATCTCTCCTAACTAAGGACGTATTCTTATACCTGAGACACCAGTACAGGATCCGTTGGTTTACTTCTACTCGAGAGCCTAAGTAATCTTGGTTCACACTACACATATCTAGAAAGACTAGGTGAACATAAGATCCAACCCTAGTGTTCATTAGGGAAGGTAGAGTCCTTACCTGTGCATGCAGGTAGACTTTTTATCCCAGGCTTTAGTCTTGTGTTTAGGAGAGACTCTTTCCACCAAAAAGGAACTCTCCCACCAAAAAGAAAAGTGTGCTCCTCCAAATAATGTTGTAAGAGATATACTGACACGTGTTTCAAAAAAAAATGCAAATAAGTCAGTATATCTCACAAATATCTGTAAAGTCTTCCCCCTACAAAAAATTCTTCAGGGCAAGCTACAAATACCCTATTTTCTTTGAGCCACAAATGTCAGAAAATGGGAGTTGAGTTTCAATCATCTTTTTAAGGGTCAATCCGAAGACACAAGCTGAAACTAAGACCAACCTGTACTTAAAAATTTGTGAAACCCTGGGCTCGAGTCTTAATGTTCATCTGGTCAGTCTTGATCCTTCACTAAGCACAAGCCATAACCTCTTGAGCTCTCGAGTACGACAAAAACCTCCTGGGTCCTGGAAATCGTACTTAAGGTTTAAATATCAAGAGTCCGGGTTTGTCGAGAGATGATCTATGTCATGTGAGACTTAAAGTACTGGTAGTCTTCTCCGCAATTGGTTCTCACAATATCCAACAATAAACACACCTATGTCACCTCAGAAGAAAATCTTCAGCTTAAGATCATTTTGCTAGGGACTAGCAAAAGATAGGCATGGGGGTATGATTACACCGCAAAAATACACCTGCAATTTTGTCGTATTGTGCTATTTCCTAGCATTACCAGTGCATATTAGGTATCCATAGTCGCATTTGTAAAAATACACGCATGCATGCATTTAACTGAGAGGGGAGGAGAGTGAAATAAATGGCCTTGAAATTTACATTTTTCCTCAAGTGCTACTTTGCAAAATTCACCATCTTTTATTTTTAATTTTATTTGACTTTGAAATTCTTCCCGCCGCTACAAGGAATGGCCTCTTCTTCTTCGCTCCATGTCCTGCTCAGCTTGCCCTGCACAGCCACTCCCTGCCAGCCACGCACAAGCTATGCACAGCCAGGGCATGGCTGTGCATGCCTTCTTCCTCTATAAAGCAGGCACGACTTCTTTGCAAAGCTGAGCCTGGTCCACCATCCAACACAGCAGCTTCCCTTCTTCTCCAGGCCGTCTCCTCCCCTCTCCCTCCATACGCAGCTTCTCCTCCTCTGAGGAGACACTCTGCGGCCAGAAGCACCTCACAGTGGTGCACAACCACCACTGTGAGCCCACCACTGCCTAGCTCATCAGAGAGCCGGTGGGCGTGGTGGTTCTCTCTCTGTTTCAACGTCCAAGCCACTTTCGCCATTGCCACTGGAGCTTCAAGCTTTGAAGCCCAACCGGCCACCGCAAGCTCCGCAGCAGCAGCGCAGGCCACCGCGCGTGCCTACAGGCTGCCCTCACCTTCCGCTTCTTCGCGTACGCCCTCCTCTCTGCACAAGCCACCAGCCAGCGCACCCTTTCCACGCACGCGCCAGCTCGCGCATCGGCTCCCCGCACTCACAGCACCGGGCGCACCCGCTCACACAGCTCGCCCTAGCATTGTAGCCACTGCTAATGCATTTCAGCGGAACACTGTGGCTACAGTGCGATGACCAGTAAGTTTCTCACTTAACCGATCACCCGGCGCGCCGCAACCGCAGCTAGCCCGTGCCCGCGTCCCGCCCCGAATTCGCTCCAGCGCCCGCTCGCGCATCTACATGCGCCCGCCTCTGCCAGTGCCTGCACCCGCCCACGTGTTCATCCGCTCCCAGCACCTGCCTTCACCAGCTCCCTTCGCCTCTCTACGCAACGCTATGCACTGCTGTCCTCTCCACGCACTCACTCCCTCCAACGCGCGTCTCTACATGCCTGCGCGTGCGTTTGAAGCCTCAGACGACGCCTCACTGCTGCAGATGGCTTAACCCGCCTTTCCTTCCTCTGCAGACGCTCTCCCTCTCTCTCTCTCTCTCTCACAGCACTCTGTCACACTCTCTGCACACACATACACACTCACACTCTCGCACGCACACACTCTCACCTATACATTATTATATACTTATATATATATACGTATACATATATATATTGATATATATACATATATTTGTATACATACATATATATATATATTTACATATATAAGTATAAATATATATATATCTACTATTACCTATATATACACATATATACACATATGTTTATATTTATACATATATATATATATACATACATACATATATACATATATATTTTCATATCACTTACCATACATGGTATCGCAGGAATATCTGCACCAGTTGTTGATATTCCCCGATACACGCGTACAGAAAGCGTGTTTGCATTCATCTTCCATCAATCCACCTTACACGTGACACTTCGTCTTGTTGGTTGCGTCTTCCTAGACGACGACCAACTCGACACCATGCTACACTCCATCTCCACCTCCAACCCCACCCCTTTATACATACACAATGTATACATATATATATATACTATATTTACTTTATTTCTGTTTCTCTTTCATGCCAGTAAAAAGATAAAAAAATATATAAAAGAGAAAAGATAATTCTTGACTTGCAGGTACTCAGTCTTGCGAATAGCAAGACCATTTTTGAAACCCTGATTTGGCTCAAAGCCAAGAACCTGATTTTGAGGGTGTGCCTCAAGGACAAGAATTACCAGAAAAAAAATCTTAAATAGAAAAACACCAAAAACACAATAAACGAACGGAAGAGATTCATTGTAGGAAAGGCGTAGAAATTTCACTTCTAATCCCACTTCCCTGAGTTCGACCCTGGGCCTAAAAGTGACCAAGATAAAATCAAATAGGCCAAATACAAAAATATTTTGTAAAGAGATGGTTAAGCTTGATTTAGGTTAACCACTATATACACTTCAACGATAAAATCACCATATTAACACAACCTATCCGGGCTCAACCAGGAAGCATGTGCTAACAAGTCTTGGTTATTTGTTATACAAGAGGAATTGAATCAATTCCAAAGAAATCACATTTGGGACTTAGTACCTAAGCCCCAAGGGCATATAGTAATAAGGATACATTGGTTTTTAGGGATAAGTTGAATGAATCTAGCATAGCCATTTGTAACAAGGCTACATTGGTAGTGCAAGGGTAAAATCAAGAAGCCATTGATTTTTATGAAACCTATGCACTGGTTGCAAGGTTAGAGTCAATTCGGATGCTTCTTGCTTATGCCTCTTTCCTTGGCTTGAAACTTTTTCAAATGGACGTTAAGATTGCTTTCCCTACAGGTATCAATATGTTAAACAACTTCCTAGCCTTGATCCAATGAAAATCCATATTTTGTATACAATTGAACACAACTTTATATGGCTTGAAACAAGCTCCTGAGCATGGTGTCAAAAGCTCAAGGACTATCTAAGTAATCCAAAGTTCAAAATAGAAGCTGACTCAACTCTATTATTAAGAAACAAAAAAATGACATTCTCTTAGTTCAAATCTATGTAGATGGCATTTTGTTTGGTGCTGCTAACAAACATCTTTTCCAAGAATTTGTCAAGTGGATGCAGAGGAAATTTGAAATGAGCCTTATGGAGAACTCAATTGGAGCATGTAAACTTCATCAACCAAGCCAAGTACACGAGGAAGATGTTGAAGTGCTTTAGGATGGACAAAACTAAAAGGAACACCCTAATGAGTACTTCGACATCCTTGGATGTAGATGATGAAGGTACTCCAATCGACACTAAGGTAGATAGAGGTGTGATTTGTTCTTTGATTTATTTAACTACAAGTAGACCAAACATTCTATTTAGTATTTACTTATGTGCTTGGTTTCATGCTAACCCTAGAAAATATCATTTAAATATTGTGAACAAAATCTTTAGATACTTAGTTGATACTTCTGATTATGGCTTATTCTATCCTAGAGAAATTCATTTGAATAGTTAACTTATAGTTATGCAAACTACGTAGGTAGTCACAATAATAGGAAGAGTACTAGTGGAATGTGCCAGTTCTTAAGTGATTCTCTAGTCTCTTGGTTCTTTAAAAAGCAAACTAGTATTTTCCTATCTAAAAGACAGAGGCTGAGTAGATAGTTACTACATTAATATGTTCCCAAGTTTTTTGAATGAAGAATACTTTGAAGGATTTCGATTTATTATACGTAACAAGATAGAAATGTTGGAAACTAATTCCACTTTTCTTTTATGTTTTGGTGTTAACAAAACCATTTTAAATCTAATGAGTTTATGAAGTGTTATTTTCAGGAAATAATAGGATTTAAGGAAGTATGAAAGAAGTGATGATGGCATGAAGATCAAAGATTTTTTTCATATTGTTCATATATCCTGTACTCTAGATTGTGTATGTCTCCTAACAAGATACATGAGTTAGGAATTAAAATCAAAATAGAGATTATTAGGAATCATACTCCCATTCTGTTATTCATTTGAAAATTAATATCATTTCGTTGTCATACTGATCATGTATTTACGTTCAAACATCACTTAGATTGATGATCAAAGCTCATTCAAGGTACTTGGCATAGGTTTGGGTTCTAGTCCTAAACTATGAACAACAAGTACCAGTACTCATCATCAATACCGATACCAGGTGCTCATAGTTTGAAAACTTGAGAAGTACCTGGACCTTACAAGTACCAGTACTCATCATGAGTACCGGTACATGTAGGTCACAGTTCATTTCTTGACCTAAATCTATGAGTCACAAGTACCGGTACTCACCATGAGTACCAGTACCTAGTAACTTAGTTGGCACCCAACTGTAAGCACTGAGTACCAGTACCCATGATGAGTATCGGTATCCAGGTTTTGTTGAGCTGACTGCTGGTTATCTGTAAGCAGTTAGTACTAACGAGTCAATCTTCACTTTTGTTGAAATTCTAAACATAAAATAACGTGTCATTGTAAGCTTTTGTGGTGGAAAATCGACTATCAAAAATATTTATTATTCAAAATCTAACCACGAAAATAGTTAGGTCATCTCCACAGGAAGGAATTAGCCTATTGAATCATGTAATGGTACCTAGACCAATCGAGAATCACAATCCATAAAGATCTGAATCTTTGCATTTCATTTTCATCAACAAAAAGCATTCCATGTAATTACTTAAAACTTTAAGGAGCTCATATGCAAAATCACATTAATAAAATAATGCATTAAATAAGTGAATAGTGACCCACAATGGCATTTATCGTAATTATTATTGTAAGAGGAAACAAGGGATTCTTCCTCTCCCTTGCTCGCACGTGAAGAGCAGCTAGCTATCGTCCAACGTGTGGTGGAGGTGCGTCGGAGGACGGGTGTCGTAACGGTGGTGACACGCAAGTGAGTGGTGGCTAGAGGTCATCGGTCGGAGAGGACAAGCATACCGGTGGTAGGAGTCTTCACACTCGCACGTGGGTAGTGGGAGGAGCTGCTGGAGGTGTGGACAGCCTCGTGAGGGTGAGGCGAGTCCACTGACATCGTCAGCGTGTCGAATGGTGGCCTGGAGTGACGGCTGCGTGGAAGGGAGTGGCGCCGGTGATGGGTCTTCACCCTTGTTGATGGAGAAGGAGAGGAGGGGTGACTGGCTTCTGCAATTTGCGTACACGCATGCAAGGAGTGAACGTGAGGATGTGGTGGCGTGCGCGCACGAGGGGGTGGCGTGGCCATGCTTCTGTGGTGCACACGCGACGACGATGGCTGGTGGATGTGGAGTTGGGTTCACGCTGAGGGTGGTGAAGGGAAGAAGGAAGGAGAGGATGACAGTGGTGTTAGGTGGTGGTACTGGTACTGGTGGCCGCACGCTATCACCGTGCGACCGACGAGATGATGAAGGCTGGAGGTAGGTGCGCAGAGACAGCGGTGCACACTGAGTCCACAATGCAAGCAGAGATCACAGTGGAGAGGATGGAGGAGAAGATGTCCCCACAAGGGGGAGAAGATATCTCCACTCAGGATGGCCCACTCTCCTTTTGAAATCTCTCTGTTTGTTTTCTGTAGCCAAATTCTCCAACCACTCGAGAAGATTGCAAGTGGTTGGAACAGAAGGATAAGTTTTGTCCGTTAATCACCAAACGTCCGATAAAAATATCAAACGTCTTAAAAAATGTAGACTTCAGGGAGTCTACGATGGTAGTTTACAGATGTCTGATCTGAGCTCCAGACATCTTACATAAGCAAAGTGGACGTCTAACCCTTGCACCTAGCCTGCATTCAACAAATAGACCATATCATATGTTATTAAATGTAAAATTAACACATAAAATTATATGCAGACTAAGGTGAATTGCCATTTAACTCCTACTTACTTAACAATTAAGATCAACTAATTAAAGAGTACTTAGGCCAAATAATGGTCCACGAAAGTGAGCTTATCAAGTACTGGTACCAACTAACCATTGTCCCCAATCTGAACAGCTATTTTGCAATTAATCCTATCTCTAATCTTCCCTTTTTGCCCCTAATGGCTAGTAATCATAGGGAAGGTGCTTAGTGGCTTATATAGACACCTTGTGTGTTTCATTTGCACACAATACAAGCAAAAATTATCTCCTTGCTCCTAATTCCCAAATTTCACATTTCAAGCTGCAAGGATTGTTGTTTTGTTGCATTCTTCTTCAAGGTGATACTCTTTGCAACAAACCTCTTTCAGGCAATTTTGTTCTTCATCATAAAATCTTTTTTTCACTTTAGTGTGCTTTCATTAGATTAGTATATAATCATTTTATTAAGCAAATTCTTGTTGGAGACTTAGGAACTTAGCTGTAAGCTTTGTTGTTGCTTGCTTACACCTGTAATCTTTATTCTTATTCAATCTTGTAATTGGGTTGAGGTAACCCGTTAATTACCTCTGTTTATAGTAAATTGATTCCCTCCTAGTTGAGGAAATCGGGTTAAAAATCCTAAGTTAGTAGACTTAGGTAGTGGAGTACCCAAGTGAGGGGAACCACTATACATTTGGTATTATATTTTGTGGATTGTTTTACTTGCATAATTTTTGTCTACCACACTATTCATCCCCCTTTCCAGTGTGCTTGTACCTTTTAGATCCTACAAAAAATACTTTGCAATAATACTAATTCTATTAACCTCTCAACAAATACATCACTCTTAAACCA
Source organism: Thalassia testudinum (assembly GCA_037157565.1). Classification (NCBI taxonomy): domain Eukaryota; kingdom Viridiplantae; phylum Streptophyta; class Magnoliopsida; order Alismatales; family Hydrocharitaceae; genus Thalassia; species Thalassia testudinum. The sequence continues at coordinate 3,007,848 of JAZHRO010000062.1, read as the reverse complement.
AGCATATTAATGTTAGACAACATTTTCAAAGGGATGATTAATGTACTTAAGGGGGAGATCAAGGTAAAGTTTGCATGTATTGAATTGCAGCTTGTCGATATTTTCACTAAGTTCTTGAATTATGATCATTTTAATTTTATTCGTAGAAGGTTTGGCATATGTAAGCTCACGTATCTTCGAAGGACTTAAAAATTTAATTTTTATCCTCGTCAATGATTGAACATTGAAGGGATGTTGGCTTAGCCAGGCCAATAAACCTTCACCCTATTCAGAAATTAAAATAAGCCATCTATTCAAAAATTAGATGTCTGATGACATAATCAGATGATTTATTTAGGAGAATCAAACACCTAACTCTTTTGTTAGACAATCGGGACTCATGTCGTTTGCGTGCATAACATTACCGGTGTAATGTATTTGTGTAATCTTGAAATTGGGCTACGACTTTAGTTTAATTAGGTGGATTTGCAAGCAAAAGAAATCCAAATTGTTTCAACATTTTCACCTCCTTGAGATCGACCGGGACTCACCATGAGTTTCAATATAATTTTTGTTAGGTTGGATACGTGACTATACTACGACTTAACTAATAAATGGCATCGTTGCCGAGAAGGCAAGGCGAATTTGATTTCTGATTTTTTATCTCATTCTTAAAATCATTGTGTTTGCTTACCTTATGGCATGCAAGAATCAAAGTAGGGATCCACACACACATCGAGCGCAGGTGAAGATCAAAATAGGTGTGCACACTCCATCTTAGGTCTTAGTTTTTTTTTTTTGAATCTTAGGTTAGTTGTTTGTAAAAAAAAAATTGAAAAATTTTGAAAGAAAAGTGTTTAGTAAAAGTGGTCTTTTCATTTCAAAATCTTTTTTAAAAGCCTCTTTGCTATTTCTGGAAATTCAGCCAGCAATTTTTCAAGATTTAAAAATTCTTTTACCAAATATTTCCTGAGCCAAAAATTCTGAAATACGGCTCAAATATTTTTAAAACAGCTTTCCAACTCTACCTTTTATTTTAGAAAATTCACACAGTGGACTGGGGTCAAATCGGATTGAAAATTTATTTTCTCTATCTTGCGAGAATTATTCCGATCGACATACAAATTTGATTGAATTAAAATTTGTGGGGTTTGAAAGCTAGTGAAATCAACTTTATTTGATGATTTTTCAAGAATTTTTGGGTCGGTCTTTCTACCGCTTTAATGTGAAATACTCGTAAGGGGTCTGTTTACCGTATCCGACCCTCAATTAGTATAAAATCAATATCAAATCACTTAAAATAGTAAAAAATCCATAAAAATACTCTCTGAAAAGCTAATCAGTAAAGAAATCTACCCTCCAAATTTCATATCGTTTGGATTCCAATTTTGCCGTAGAGGGTAATTTGAATTGCATGTGTGATCTGTTTTTTGTTTTCTAGAAGTTGCATAAACCCTATGTTGGAAACATTAGGGTTTACATTTAGAGACCCACTTGATTTGATTGGAACCAAATTGGATCCATTACCTAGTAGGTGAGGATTGATTGTTTGGTTGACCACCTCACCTACCTTAGTTGGAAATTGATATATTCAAAAACTTAGGCAATCCATTAGGTCCATTGGAGGAATTAGGGCTAAGTAAATCAAAAGGAAAAGAAATATATACCTTAACCTGAATTTGTTATTTAACTATCGAATAGTCAATTTCTTGGGTCAAACCTAGTGTCCAAGTCTGCGGGGTAGTGCCAAACGACCACGGTTAAGGGGTATTAAGGAACCGAAGGCATGAGCCAAAGGAAGAACCTTCCCTTTAGTCCCCTCATACTCAGACTAGCTGGGTTAACCTAGGAAATGGGGATTTTATTCTTTCAATTTTATAAAAAATACACTCCAGGAATTTGAACTTGAACTCAAAAATCTGGTCATTGATTTTAAGGAGCACATCTAATTGCAAGGCCTTTGCCTTGTGGTCTTGACAGCAACAACCCTTGTAGTTGGTGTATGCAGGGGAGAAGGTCACTAAGACCTGAATTGGTTGGACCTCGGGAACCTAACCCAAGGTGTCGCAGGCGACTCTTTTCCTCACCTTCTTCCTTTTCTCACCCATCCACTTCATTAGTCAAAATAGCTAACCCAATTCCAAACCCTAGTCCCAAGGACCAAAATCCTATGGCCCAACTGGAGGCCTATGTTGCTACATCTGAAGAGCAGCACTAGCAGAGCATAAATTGGATCTTAAACACTCTGGACAGAATGCAACATCCACCACGAGGAGAACAACTATGGGACTTTTATGACCTGGCTACACTAATCATGGCACCTCAGGTCCGGATCCCCGTAGGCGAAGATGCATTCGAGATAAAGCTGAACGTAATAAGTCTGATTCAGACTTATTGCATGGTCACTCAAATGAGGATCCCTTCCAGTACATAGAGGATCTGACTTGAATTGCTGAAACGGTTCGACCCAGAAATGTGGATTTAGGAATTGTTCTTAAAAAGCTTCTCCCATTCTCACTGAGGGATAAAGCTTCTTTTTGGTTCAAGATCATTGGAAGACCAATTGGTACCTAGGACGAATTACACCAAGAATTCCTCCAAAATTTCTTCCCAATCGGTCATACAAATGTGATAAGGCAGGCAATCACAACTTTTTCCCATGGATCAGGGGAAAAGTTACATGATGCTTGGGACCGATTTCATGACCTTCTCCAGAAGTGTCCCCACCATGGTTTGCCCCGATGGCACCTTCCTCAGATCTTTTACCATGGTCTAAATGACACACATCGGTATCTGGACGATGAATCTAGTGGTGGGAACTTCCTTGCTAAAGATAAAAATAGCGCATCTGAGTTGTTCGAGTCTTTAGCAGAGAATTCCATGAATGTAGCCTCAGTGAACCAATTCCAGTGACCTAGGCAACAACGAGCCACTGTCCACGAGGTTGATGCAGAGTCAGCCCGAGCCAACATGGACATCATCACCAAGAAGTTGGATAAGGTGCACCTATTAGACAAGAAGATTGACGAACTGATTCGTTCTCATCTAGGATATCCAGGAAATGCTGCTGCATCTTACCCTTCTTCTGCATCCCGAGCCCCTCTTGCTCGAGTACATATGCTCACTCGGGATGTATCCTCTCTTTCTACTCTTTCGCAGGATCCTACGTATCAAGAACCCGTGAACAATCTAGAGTTGGCACCCTATGATCAGGGTTACACACCTCATGATGATTATAGTGTGTATTCCCTTGATGAATATGCATCTCAAACATCATTGGCCTAGAAGATGTTAATGCCATCCAAGGTTACAGGCGTAACAACTCATACTCTGAGTCATATAACCCTGGTTGGCGCCAACACCCAAATTTCTCCTGGTCTGGGAATTCACAGAGACCCAATCAAGATTCGCAACACCAGACCAGGCAATACGGAAATGTGGCAAACACGTACCCCAGGCAACAGCCATTCCCATCCTAACAGTAGTCGCGGTCTGTTTACTAGCCACTGCATAATGCTGCCACTAACCCTCCAAGGCGGGCCGACCCTTTGGAGGAGTTGAAAGAATCGTTGTGGCAATCGAACCAAGAAAATCTCAGGATCATGAGAGCCATGGCTGAACAGATATTGACCATCCAAAGCACACAAAACCAGATGTTGCAAGAGAATAGATTACAGGGAGCCTTGCTCTCCCAGCCTATACCAAACCTGAGATATATGCAGAACTAAGGCTCCCTGCCTAGGTTCCAAGCACTACAGGAACAGGCACATACAGTACTTCAAGCACCTCTTGTACCTCCTGGTTATGCTCTAGCTCAACTGGCTCTATTGCTGAACCCATCCTATTCTACCCCTTCCACTCCTCCACCTCAGGGACAATACACCGATGCAAAGGTTGGTAGACTACACAGGACCCACCATATAAGTAGGTGGGTCATGATTCATCTTGTCCTTCACCTCAGGATTGCTCATCCTCCTACTCTCACCTTGATTAGGAGCCTCCTAAGGTGGATAAAGGCAAACAACCCATGACAGACCCTGAGATTCCCATCCCTTTTCTTGGAGCTCTCACGCAAGATATAGCGAGGACAAAGGGATCGAAGAATTTTGAGGACCTGAAAGCAATATTCAAGAAAGTCCATATTCAGGTCCCCCTCCTCGACGCAATAGATCACATCCCTACTATCGCCAAGTTCCTTAAGGGTTATTATACCCTGAGGTGACAGCAAAAACTAGGACAACATGCGGTATTATCAAAGTAGACCAATGCAATTATTTTGGTTGACTTACCACCAAAGAAGAAAGACCCTGGTACACCACTCATTTCCTGCTTTTTGCAGGATTCTCCATTTGATCAAGCCCTTCTAGATCGTCCATCAACCTAACTCCCACTACCATATATGATCGATTTCAATTCAAGGAGTTAAAGCCCACCTCAGTAACCATTCAATTGGTTGATCAACCGGAGAAAACACCGAGGGGGTGGTTGAAAATGTCATCGTAAAATTCCATGGATTTTTCTTTCCAGTGGACTTTTTTGTATTACACATGGAGGTTCCTCCTAATCTCCGTGATGCACCAATCATTTTGGGTCGCCCAGTTTTAGCAACAACCCGAGTGAACATTGATTGTGCATCCGAGTGTATGGCGATTGCCCAGGTAACAAAAGACTTAGATTGGACATTTTCAGGGCATCCAAGAACTTTGACTGTGATCTAATTGAGGAGGATGGTAAAAATGAGAACCCAGTTTATTGTGGAAACATTGGGCTTTTCTGTAGTGACCCAATGTCTCATTCATCTTCACTTTCAAGGTTTTTGGATAATGATCCACACGAGACCGAGACAAATGTACTACACATTTCATCCCCGAGATCTAATTGTTTGGGGTGTCTCTCTGACCCTGACACTCCGGAATATGTACATTTTGATTTTTCCAATATATCATTTTCTGATTCACCCCTACTAGTGCAGGATGGCATGATTGCTTCAAACGGTTTTGGTCCACCTGAGAGACATGCAGACGGGATCCTCGATCCACGTCTACCCTTGATGGCATTTCCAAACCATAGTGTAGGGAGAATGAGTTTATTTTTCATCTCCTCCGCGCAAGGGGAAGACCTGGGACACCTGATAAGACACTTAGGCACTGACCTTTGGTCACCCTCACTCGGACCCCATAATCATAATGGTGCAGGATCTAAATTCTGTTCCCTCACCAATGCAGTCACCACCAACCTTCCTTCAGGTGCGGATCAGCAAACAATAATCCGTATTGAGATTATCAGATATATGTTGCTAATTCTTCTCATTGCCTATGTGAACCTTCTCTTGCAAATGACTCTGTACCCTCTCCACCCATGATTGAACTCAAGCGCTTACCTGATTCATTAAAATACATGTTCTTGGGCGACGGTGAGACATACTCAGTTATTATCAGTTCTTACTTAACCCAAGAATAGGAGTAGAAATTGATTTCTGTGCTTCAAGTGCATAAGGCTGCTATCGGATGGTGTATTTATGATCTCCACAGCATTCACCCCTCTTATTGTACTCATCATGTATACACAAATAAGGGGCAACAGCTTCTCGAAAACCTCAAAGATGACTAAATCTGAATATGCTGGAGATTGTCAAGGAGATCAAATGGCTGGATGCTAATATTATATATCCTATATCTGACAGCCAGTGGGTGAGTCCCATCCAGATCGTGCCTAAAAAGGTGAGACTCACCATAGTCAAAAATGAAGAAGGTAAATCCATCCTGACCTGCATCGCAACTTCGTGGCGGGTTTGCATTGATTATCGTAAGCTAGACACGGCTACCAAAAGGGATCATTTTCCTTTACCTTTCATTGATCAAATCTTGGAAAAGCTAGTTGGGCGAAGCTTCATTTGTTTTTTGGATGGATACTTTGGGTATAATCAGGTTGCGATTAACCCGGAAGATCAGGACAAGACAACTTTCACGTGTCCCTATGGTACATTTGCTTTCAAGCAAATGCCCTTTAGCCTTTGCAACACATCCACGACTTTTCAGCGTTGTGTGATGGCCATATTTTCCGACATGATAAGTGTTCGGTGCATAATTCACGTTTTAAAAGTTAATTAGTTGTAGTATAGCACAAAAACACGTCGACAAATAAATTTATAAAATCGGTGAGTACCGGGTCATTCGCAAGGAGACAATCGCAATTTATGTAAAAGTGTTTCAATAAAAATAATTCTAACTAGATATGTATATATGTATAAAGCAGATATCCAGAGAATCAGAATTTTATTGCAATTAAATAGAGTTTTTCACAATAGAAAATGCTAATAGAGACAGATAGATAGTAGATAGATAAAAAGAGAGAGGGAGAGAGGGAGAGAAAGAAAAGAAAGTGGTAGAGAAACAACATCGCTTGTGCGATGCTTGTGCAAGATGCGGCAACACCTCAGATCCAGAGCACCGGGATGAAGGTCGGAGTAGAGTTGTAAAGGGTTGGAGAGTTGCAAAGAAGGTGGAAGATATTTGGAGTTGATGAAACTGGGGGGCCCTGGGCCTTATTTTCTAGCTTTTTTGGAGGGCAAAAAGGGTATTTAACCCCTTATCTCATGCAACAACTCTTGTTTGATCAAATCCGTTGATCAGGAGATCAATGAATTAGATCTGGCCTCAAAACACCTTCAAATTCTTCCTCTACGCGTGGAATCAACCTAGTGGCGACACATGGCACGCTCTCGTGCGTCGGATCAGGATCTGACGGCCCATCCGTACCTCGCGCCCGCCCAACGCCCGCTCACCGCTTCTCCTTCCTTGGGGCCTACGCGAATTCAAATTGCACCCAACAATCTCAGTAGTCCGATCTTACGATCGGATGGCTCACGTGCACATGCAACTTTCCGATTTCGCAAAATGCGTGGGATCACATATCCGCCCTCTGCGCGCTCTGATCGAGTCACATGGTCGCGCCTCCGCCCTATGATCACCACCCAATGGTGCTATTACACCTGCGCCCAACGTCGCTTCAATTTTGCGCAACGCACGACTCCAACGCACATTGCGCTCTTCCGCGCGAGTGCGTGAGCCAACACACTACGCGAACATTCTATTATACTTCCTTGTTTGTTTCTATTTATACTTATCCGGCTGGACGAGCAACGTGGCATGCTTATGGCCGTTGGATGAAGATCCAATGACCCACAACGTGTGGTGTGGCCTTCCTAGATGGGGCGATGGTGAGGGAGCAGCTGTGATGGCTCCACGTGGTGCCATCATGGCCGTCCATCTTCTTTTCCTTATATCTGTTGATGTAGACCTCCAATCAAGTTGATTTCTACGCCGTTGGATTGCAATCATCAATCCAGATTCATCCATGTGGTTAGATTCTTTGCCTGAGTCTGGAATCTTTGTCCTTTGGCTTTATGATCTCTATTCTTTTATGGACTGCACAAGGTGCCCTAGTTGTCTAATCGAGATGATTTCAGAAGCGTTGGACTCCCGTCGTCCTTCTGATCAGATCTGTCCAGTCTAATATGACGTCCATGGCTTTGAATCATCTACGATTAAAATCATCTCTCTTTTAGGTCATAAAATGATGATATTATCTATATGACTAATAAATTAGCTATTGTGCAAATTACGATTCCTTTGAATGCATTATACCTAAGTTATTCTAGGTTCTAGCTTAATTCAAGTGATTTAGGTTGCATGATTGCTATGCAATCACACCCCAATGCCTAAATCTTAGTAGTCCCTAGCAAATGCATGACTAAATGCAAAGTGGTCCTACATGAGTAATTTTTATCAAGAGTTTGACTAGAGGTTTATGTCTTTTGTTTTCATCCGAAGCATTAGTAATCCAGATAATCGTAATTGTGTTTTGTTGTAGCCTATGCAATGAATCCAAGTGAAAGCCAATCATCACCTAAAGCTCATATTTGACCCTTAGTAAAAATCTATTGGGATAGACAAACTACTTCCCTCGGGGTTATAAAGTAACCTGTATGTTCAACCCCGATTTTTGGCTTAGATAGAAGATTTCTGAGTCAAATAGATTTGTATTTGGTGGCTTACACTCATCTGGTGCTACATGTAGGCTAGTATTTTAGAACCTAAGTTTTTAGATTATGAAATAATTCAACTCAGAGAGAGGCAAGAAACTATGCTCTCTTTAGTTCCTTTGTACTCATTCTCTCTCTTTCTTTCTCTTTCTTTTTCTTTTTCTTATCTTATCTTTTCTTTTCTTTTCTTTCTTTTTGAGCTCACAGTCTCCCCAGATTTATCAATATATTTGGTGGTCTTTCCTGGCATTAACATTTTGATTAGGTTCTGATAACTCTATGACTAAGTCAGAATTCCTCAACCCATATTCAGGAGGCCAAAATTACAGAAAAATAGGTCAAGGCTGTATTTGGTGAATCTTGAGGGTAGTAGGTGTTGTTGCCTCATTACACTTGAAATAAACTCTAACTCATAAACTCTTTTTTTTTTTGCTCTTTTCTTTTTCTAAATTTTTTTCTATGTATATATATATTTTTTCTTTTTCTTCTTTTTTTCTTTTTCTCTTTCTTCTTTTTTTTCCGCATCCAAATATCTACTAACGCAATGCAGCATATGAACTTTTATTTACGAGGCATTATTCGAGATTAGGGGCGCTCAAGAGAATATCAGGTGGCATATTTGGTGGAAGTGCCTATTCTCGGCACCTAGAAGGGAATTGATAGGACAGTGTATTTTTGACATTGACATTAATACCCTCCTTTAGCTGAGGACTCCGTAAAGGATGGTTGTGAACATCCACCTTATTCCTAGTTTTATCAGAACCAGCTCTCTGCGTATTTGTCTTGTTTGGTGGCTCTCAAGAGATTCACACTAAGAACTTGTATGCAAAAACTGAGAGCGAAAACTATGCCTAACTCCAAGTATCATTATCTCATTATCCAGAGTTTAAGATTCCCCATACTAGCCTAAGAGCACCAGTAGACTTTCTACTCTCACCTCACACTTGTTTGGTGGATCTATTAGAAGATAGTTTGCCTGACTCCCTAATTACTATCCAAGGGTTTAGGAGGAGAAGCATTGCTTTTTCTCGACAAACTAAAGATGTTTATCGATCTTCACAGAGGATCCATTGCAAATTCTATGTGTAAGTGTGAAATTATACTGGATTCTAAACTCAAGAATGAACTTCAAAATAAATCCCTAATAAAACCTTAATAAAAATTCTTTATGCCTAAATGCATTTTTTTTCTAGACATAAAGATAAGACATGCAATGTCCACCCCCCCATGCCTATTCATTATAATGTCCTCATTGAAATGGATGCATGAAAATCAAAATATAATAAGCAAGAGGAGGGGATATCACCTGACTATGCTTATTAATCCAGGTCAATATGGAAGCAGATGATGCAAAGCTACCTATATAGAGTACTGGGTTGCCTCCCAGCCAGCACCAAGTTTAACAACATTTGTCAGATTCAGTTCAGCTTTTAAGAAGATTCCAAGAGGTTGATGTGACCATCAAGAATGGGATCACAGTTTTGCGTGATAAAAGGCTTCAATCTCTGACCATTTACCTTTGTCTCATTGCTGATCTTGGGATCCAAGATAAGCACAGCTTCATGAGGCTAGACTTTTCTTATAATGAAGGGACCTATCCACTTTGATCTTAATTTTCCCGAAAAGAGCTTCATGCGTGCATCAAATAACCAAACCTTTTAATTAGGGACCAAGCTTTTTCTGGAGATGTACTTACCATGTAAAGCTTTTGTTCTATTCTTATAGATTCTCACGCTCTCATAAGCATCATTCCAAATTTCATCCAATTCAGTCAATTGGAGTTTTCTTTATTGTCCAGATAGATCGAGATCCAAGTTAAAAGTTCTGATTGCCCAATAAGCTTTATGTTCAAGCTCAACGGGCAGATGGTAAAATTTTTCATAGACTAGATGAAATGGAGACATTCCAATCGGAGTTTTATAAGCAGTCTGGTAGGCCCAGAGAGCATCATCCAATTTGGTAGACCAATCCTTTCGATCCGGGCAAACCGTCTTTTGAAGGATCTTTTTAATTTCTCAATTAGAGATTTCAGCTTGTCTGTTGGTCTGCAGATGGTATGGAGTAGAGATTCTGTGAGTGACTCCATAATTGGCTAGTAAGGTCCTGAATTGGTTGTGAGTGAAATGGGACCCGCCATCACTAATCAGAGCTTTGGGCACATCGAACCGACTAAAGATGCTCTTCTTTATAAATCCATGACCACTTTATGATCATTGGTTCAGGTCGAGATGGCCTCAATCCGTTTGGATACATAATCAACTACCACTAGAATGTACAGGTACCCAAATGAATTGGTCAAAGGTCTCATAAAATCAATGCCTCAAACATCAAAGATTTCGACTTCAAGGATTGGGTTTAGGGGCATCTTGTCCTTTCTGGTCATGTTTCCTAAAGTTTGGAAATTGATACATGACTTACAAAATTTGTATGAGTCACAAAATAAAGACGACTAATACAATCCACTCTACAATACCTTGGCTACCATCTTTTTTCCTGAGAAGTGACCTCCACAAGCAAAAGTGTGGCAGAATTCTAGTACACCTGTGCTCTCCTCGTCTGGAATACAACGGCAGATAACCTGATCAGTGCAAACTTTGAATAGCTCCGAGTCTTCCCAAAAGTAGTATTTGGCATCGAAAATCAACTTATCCCACTTATGCTTAGGCTAATCCATGGGTAGTTTTCCGATGACCAAATAGTTGACAATATCTACAAACCAAGGCAGTTTGCAAATAGTCAAGAGAGTCTCATCAGGGAAAGAATCATAGAGTTGAGGAGTTGTAGAGTCTACAAGGATTCTAGAGAGTTGATCTGCTACTACATTTTGGGCATCAAATTTGTCTTTGATTTCTAGGTCAAATTCTTGCAGCAGAAGGATCCATCTGATTAATCTGGGTTTTGTGTCCTTTTTAGACATCAAGTGCCTTAATGCAGTGTGATATGTGAAGATTGTGACATGAGATCCTAGTAGGTAAGGTCTAAACTTCTCCAAAGCAAACACTACGGCTAGCAACTCTTTTTCTATAGTGGTGTAGTTTCTTTGAGCTTCATCCAGAGTTTTACTAGTGTAGTAAATCACATATGGTTTCTTGTCTACCTTTTGTCCCAAGACTGCCCCAATGGCATAATCAAAGGCATCAGTCATGATTTCGAAGGGGTGATCCCAATTAGGAGGTTGTAAGATTGGTGATTGTGTAATAGCCTCCTTCAGCTGATTAAAAGCCTTTAAGCAATTTGAATTAAAATCAAAGGATTGATCTTTTACCAGCAAGTTGCTTAAGGGCCTTGCCACCTTAGAAAAGTTCTTAATAAATAGACGGTAAAATCCCACATGTCCGAGAAACGATCTTACTTGCTTAACCATCGAAGGTAGCTGAAGTTTGATTATAGTGTCCACCTTGGCTTTATCCACTTCAATTCATTTTTTAGACACAACATGGCCAAGGACTATGCCCTCCTTGACCATGAAGTGACTCCTTTCCCAAGATAGAACAAGATTCACCTCAATGCATTTTTGTAAAGTCTTTTCTTATTCAAAAGAGTCCCCGAACACAGAAAAATTGCCCATGAAGATTTCCATGAAATCACCCACCATGTCTGAAAAGATTGCAAGCTTACACCTTTAAAAGGTTGCTGGTGCATTGCATAATCCAAAAGGCATTCTATGGAAGGCAAATGTTCTGTAGGGACAAGTGAAGGTGGTTTTCTCTTGATCCTCGGGGTGGATAGCTACTTGATTGTAGCCGGAATAGCCATCCAAGAAATAGAAGAATTGTTGGCCGGCTAGTCTTTCTAGGATTTGATCAATGAAGGGAAGTGGAAAATGGTCTTTCTTGGTTGCACTATTCAGCTTCCTGTAGTCAATACAGACTCTCCAAGAGGAAGCTGTGCGAGTTGGAATCAATTCCCCATTATCATTAGTAATCACAGTCAAGCCGACTTTCTTAGGAACCACTTGTACAGGACTGATCCACGGGCTGTCAGAGATTAGGTAGATTATTCCCGCATCTAACCACTTGATTATTTACTTTTTCACTACCTCCTACATGTTAGGATTCAACCGTCTCTACATTTCTCGGGAGGGTCTCGATCCGTCCTCAGTATAGATTCTGTGGGTGCAATAAGTGGGACTAATTCCCTTCAGATCATCTAATGTCCAACCAATTGCTCTACTCTTTCTTCCCAACACTTGAATCAATTGCTTTTCTTGAGTTTGGATTAGATGAGAGATAATGATTAAAGGGTAAGTCTGATCAAATCCCAAGAAAACATATTTTAGATGATTTAGAAGAGGTTTAAGTTCAGGTTTGGGTCCTTGGGATAAAGGGTCCAGTGGTGGATCACAGTTACCCTCAAGAGGTCTTGGAATCAAGTCAATGATTAATAGGCTAACCTCTTGATTTGTTTGGGTGTCAAGGCCTATAGGATCAATTGGGTTATTCCGAATTCCATACAATATTCAACGGTATTGTTCTCATAATCTTCTATCATTTCACAATCCTCAAATTGTTTGATGGCCTTAAAGATGTTAATTTTTGTCTTCTTATCCCTGAATTTGATTTCTATACTACCAGATTCACAATCAATATTTGCCTTGGTAGTAGCTAAAAATGGTCTTCCTGGAATTATCGGGGTGTTCTTCAAGTTCTCTGATACCTCCATGTCAAGGACCAAGAAATCCATAGGAAAATAAAAATCCCAAACCTTGACAACTATATCCTCAACAATCCCCCACGGTGTGGTCATAGATCGATCAGCTAGTTGTAATGTGACCTCAGTAGGTTTTAACTCTCCAAAGTTAAATTTTTCGTATAAAATAGTGGGGATTAAATTTATGGAGGCACCTAAATCTAACAGAGCCCTATCAAAAGTAGTATCTCCAATAACACATAAGATCAGAGGGGCTCTTGGATCTTTCTATTTTCAGGGTAGGTTTCTAAGGATAACTGCACTAGCTTGTTCAGATAACACTACCCTTTTAGTTGATTTGGCCTGTCATTTAGGTGTACACATTTCCTTTAAAAATTTTGCATAGGCTGGGATATTCTCAATAGCTTCAAGGAGTGGTATGTTCACCTGAACTTGTTTAAAAATATCAAGTCACTCTTCAGATGGAATGGTTTTCTTTTTCCTAGGTTTGTTCAAGGCTTCAGGAAAGGGAGCTTGAAAGAAATCATGAGTGGTTGGGTCCAGATCCTTGTCTTCTTAATCTCCTAGATCAAATTCGGGCTCCTCAAGATCTTGTTTAGATTTAGATTTAGAAGGGTAAGGATCTTGGATCTATCTCCCACTTCTCAAGGTTACTGCACCAGCAAAAGTGTTAGGGTTAAAAAGTTGAGGTGGGTTCTGCAAAATAGGTGGAGCCTAATTAGGGTTAGCAAAACCAGGTGGGTGCTGGCGAGCAAGTTGAACTAAATGTGCATGTTGCTCTCTTGTGTTGTGTTGGTTAACCCTATTGAAATTTCTTGGGTTTGGGACGGGTTGGGATGGCAGCATCCCATGTTGTCTAGCATCTACTAGCTGGTCCAATCGTCACATCAATTCTATCCTCAATTGATTCATTTCTTCCTTATGTGTCAGACTCATCTCTCTCATTTCTTTGAGGACCAGTATCAGATTAGTGGGCTGGTTTTTCTGAGTAGGCTGTGGCTAGTATGTGCGTGGTTGTGTGTACCTACTAGGTTGCCCATAAGTGTTTGGTTTAGTCAAGTTTGGACCCTGGGAAGTTTTTGACTTGACCAAGCAAAGTTAGGATGGTTGCACCATCCAGGGTTGTAAGTGTTTGAATAAGGCTCATTTCTAGTGTAACCCTAGAGTGCATTCACATCCTCAAGATAACTAGGCATCGAGCTGCCTAGTTCAAAATTTGAGGGCATCAAGGTCCCTCCTTGGTACCCAGAAAGAGATGGGTCCAAGTATAGTTGGCTCATAGGTGGAGCCATGGTTAGGTCATTAATGTTGTGCACTAATTCCTGACCTAGTGGGTTGGGGAATTGGTTGTGGGTTAATATAGCACTCCTTGGGTAGGCATAGGATTTAATCTGGATTATGTACCTAAGGAATTCCCACCCTTTAGAAGGTTATCCGATTTCCTATCCAAATTCTCCACATTCTTTCCCACAAGTTCCACCTTATCTAATCGTTGTGCAATTAGCTCTAAATCAACCAAGTTTGAATTATTGTTAACTTCATAAACTCCGCTCATTGGTTGATTAGCTCTGTTAAAGGCGAACATTAAGGCATTATTGAGGTAATTTTCACTCATATTCTCAAACAATTGAAAGGTTCCCTTAGCATCTCCGCTCAGGAAATTGCCCCCACATGCCGCATCAACAAAATTCTTCAGATTATCACTCAACCCATAATATAAAATATGGGCCAAGTGCCACTTCGGAATCCCATGATGAGGGCATTTCCTAGATAAATCATTGAACCTCTCCCAAGCCTCATGTAGTTGTTCCCTGAGGTTCTGCTTAAAGGTTGATATGGCACATCTAAGGGCATTAGTTTTTTTTACGGGGAAGAATTTCTTTAGGAATGTACTTCTCAGGTCTTCCCAAGTTAGGATTGGTCTACCAATTGTCCTCAACCAAAGTGCAGCTCTATCTTTCAAGGAGAATGGGAACATTTTCATCATCAGGGTACCTTCATTCATGTTCCTAGGGCCAAAAGTTCTTCCTATGTGTAGGAGCTATTCAAGGTGGTGGAAGGGATCATCTAACTCACAGCCATGAAAGTGGGGAATCAAATTAATGATTTGAGGTTTGAGTTCAAAATCTTCCCCATCCTGAGGTACCCTAATAAAGGGTTCAGGTTGGGCATTAGGAGGGTTATAGAAGTCATGGAGGGGCCGGTCTACCCTTCCATTTTGGAGTTGAGTGATAGCCTGCACTATGACTTCCATCTGTCGGTCATGATGCTGGTTCTGCTTAGTGATCTTCCTTTGTAAGAGAGTCATAGGATCCAGATTTTGTTCATCAATCTCTTCTTCCTCGTGATGACTAACCATTACAGAGGGTTTAAATTCAAATCCTGGATAAAGATGTCTTCTCCTAGGATTTCTTTCTAATGGTGCTAGCAAATCAGGATTTGGAGATCTTCTACCTTGCATGCACCAGAAGAATGTCTATAGATGAGAGAGAAGATAGATGAGAGAAACCCCCACCCGCTCAATGCAATCAATCAAATTGGTCCTTAGAGTGTCAACCCTAATTAGACTTGATCCTAGCTCCCTAAAACATGACTCGATTAGATCAACCCTTGAATTACTTGGCTGGCCAGAAGGGTGGGACCCTTGGGACACCCCGCACGGTGGGACACCACTAAAGGTTAACACGGTTACCACACCAACCTTTCTTGTCACCAGTGGGTCCAAGTAGACAAGGCCTTAACCTTAGCCCAATCTAGTTTCAAGTCCCCAAGTCTATTAGTCCTTCCTAGGGCACGTCTACTTAGTTTTAGGCGTGGGTTTGATGTGCGTTTGGAATATGATGGGCGTTAGTGGGGTGTTTTCCCTTAAAATTGATTTTGAAATGTGTGAAGTGCTCAGGCAAATAGGGTTCACAAGCAATTTCTTATGATGAAGTGAATTTTAATATTTGAATACTTGTGTTAATGTGTTTTAGGGTTCACTTGAGTTAGTATTTTCAACTAAGGTTTTGATGAGGCACACAAGAGTTTTGCAAATCCCAATTTGTTTGATAGATTTCCTTTAAATATGAAAATGCAGGTGTGCTATATACTTAATGTGGAACCCTAAGCACAGATAATTCTAGATGATTCTTTTAAGTTAAAAATCAGATGAGTGGTGTGACCCAAGCAATGCAATCAATTGGTCTTATTGCACCACTAACTAAGCACACAGAAAATATTTTTCAAGAATTTTTAATGCACATTTCCTATTTTTTTCTAATTTAAAGTATACTAGGTGTCTGTAGTCCATTTTGATGCTTAGTTGGTGATTGGATAATCCATACAATCAAACATGCAAGAAATAATTCTTTCATATTTTTTCCTAAATTCTTGATTATCTCATAAATTTAGTGCCACAAATTTCAAGTCAATCAGAGTTGTATAAAAATTCCTATGATATTTTGAACTTCGAAAAATCAAGAACAATAACCATATTGATAATAGATCAATGAGCAAATGTTTAAAATTTTTCTATGACTCTGATTTGTGCAAAATTTTGATATGCTTTTTTTTACTTTAAAATATACATCCAATAAAAATTTGAGATTTTTTGGATCTACGGATCTCCAGGAATTGAATTTTTAAGGTAAAACTTTATTTCAACCCAAAAATCAAGAGAGAAATTTTTTTTTTAATATGAAAACAAATTCTAACTAATCCTAGGGTTCAAGAAAATACTAGATCTAACTAATCTAAACTATGGGTACTTACCTGAGGTTCGAACCCACAATTCTCGTAGTCTTGTTTCGTTCTGATTTCCTTTATTTTCTGCACACACGAATTCAACGAAAATAGTAAGTTAGAAATCTCAAATTCGCACCAAAGAAAGCTTCAAAATTTCCATTGCCTCCCCGGCAACAGCACCAACTTGTTCAGTGCATAATTTGTGTTTTCAAAGTTAATTAGTTGTAGTATAGAGAGAAAATACGTCGATAAATAAATTTATAAAATTGGTGGTACTAGGTCGTTCGCAGGGAGGCAATCGTAATTTATGCAGAAGCATTTCAATAAAACTAATTCTAACTAGATATGTATATATGTATAAAGTAGATATCCAAAGAATCAGAATTTTATTGCAATTAAATAGAGTTTTTCACAATAGAAAATGCTAATAGAGACAGATAGATAATAGATAAATAGAAAGAGAGAGGGAGAAAGGGAGAGAGAGAGAAGAAAGTGGCAGAGAAATGACGTCGCTTGTGAGATGCTTGTGTGAGATGCGGCAGCACCTCAGATCCTGAGCATCGGGATGAAGGTCAGAGCAGAGGTTCAAAGGGACGGAGAGTTGAAAAGAAGGTGGAAGATATCTGGAGTTGATGGAAAAGAGATGCTTCAACTGGGGGGCCCTGGGCCTTCTTATATAGCTTTTTTGGAAGGCAAAAAGGGTATTTAACCCCTTTTATCTCATGCAACAACTCTTGTTTGATTAGATCCGTTGATCGGGAGACCAACAAATCAGATTTGGCCTCAAAACACCTTCAAATTCATCCTCTACGCATGGATTCAACTTGGTGGCCACACGTGGCATGCTCACATGCGTCAGATCAAGATCTGATGGCCCCGCTCACACCTCATGCCCACCCAACTCCTGCTCACCACCTCTCCTTCCTCGCGCGCCTGTGCGAATTCAAACTATGCCCAACGATCTCAGTCGTTTCACACGCGCGCGCAACTTTCCGATTTCGCAAAACGCGTGGGATCGCACGTCCGCCCGTGGCACGCTTTGATCACGCCACATGGTCACACCTCCGCCCTCCAATTGCCATCTGATGGCGCTATTGAGCCCCCACCCAACATCGCTTCAATTTCACGAAACACATGGCTCGAGCGCACCTCGTGCACTTCTGCACAAGCACGTGGGCCAACATGCTGCGCGAACATTCTATTATTCCTTGTTTGTTTCTATTTATACTTATCCGGTTGGACGGGCGACGTGGTGCGCTCGTGGCCGTTGGATGAAGATCCAACAGCCCACAGCGTGCGATGTGGCCTTCCTAGAAGGGGCGGTGGTGAGGGAACGACTGTGATGGTGCCACGTGGTGCCATCATAGCCGTCCATCTTCTTTTCCTTGTATCTAGTGATGTAGACCTCCGATCGAGTTGATTTTTACGCTGTTGAACTACAATCGTCGATCCGGATTCATCTGTACGGTTAGATTCTTCATCTGAGGCTTAGATATTTGTCCTTTGGCTTTATGATCTCCATTCTTTTATGGACTGCACAAGGTGCCCTAGTTGTCTGATCAAGACGATTTCAGAAGAGTTGGACTCTCATCATCGTTCTGATCAGATCTGTCCGGTCTAATCTGACATCCGTGGCTTCAAATCTTATGCGATTAAAATCATATCTCTTTTAGGTCATAAAATGATAATATTATCTGTATGACTAATAAACTAGCTATTATGCAAATTACGATGCCTATGAATGCATTATACCTAAGTTATTCTAGGTTCTAGCTTAATTTAGGTGATTTAGGTTGCTTGATTGTTGTGCAATCAATAGGGGACTTCGTGGAAGTATTTATGGATGATTTCTCCATTTTTGGAGATGATTTTCAGTCTTGTCTTGATAACCTCACCAAGATCCTGAGGAGGTGCATTGAAGTTAACCTAGTACTTTGATGGGAGAAAAGTCATTTCATGGTGAGGGATGGCATAGTACTAGGTCACAGGATCTCTGCAAATGTACTCAAGGTCAACCGAGCAAAGTCAGGTGTCATTTCCTAATTACCTCCACCAAGCTCGGTCAAGCAGATTAGATCTTTCATGGGTCACATCAGATTTTACAGAAGATTCATTCAAGATTTCTCGAAAATTGCTCATCCATTAACGAATCTTCTTGTAACTGATGTCCCATTTAATTTTGATTCCTCGTGTCTCAGAGCTTTTGAGACTTTACAAAGAATTGTATCTGATTCCCCTGTTCTCCAGCCACCCGACTGGTCTCTGGATTTTAAGATTGTGTGATGCCTCTGATTTCATTGTCGGAGCCATTCTTGGCTAGCAACGGGAGCACCATCCTTTCGTCATTTACTTTGCTAGCAAGATGCTGAATGAGGCTCAGCATAGTTACACAGTCACTAAGAAGGAACTGTAGTCATAGTATTCGGGCTGGAGAAATTCTACTCTTATCTATTAGTGTCAAAAGTCATCATCTTTACTGATCATTCCACCCTCCGGCATTTGTTGGCAAATAAGGATGCCAAACCTCGCTTAATCAGATGGATCCTTCTGTTGCAAGAATTTGATATCGAAATCTACGACAAAGCCGGAGCGTATAATGTAGTGGCTAATCACTTGTCTCAACTTGACCCAGCCCACATCCCATATTCCTCGACTGTATCTGATACTTTTTCGGATGAATCTCTGTTGGCTATAGATTCCTTGGAGTTTCCCTACTATGCAGATATCTCAAATTATCTTGTCTCAAGCAAGATATCTGCGGGATTATCCAAGGACCAGAAACTCAAATTCTTGTCTAAAGCCAAGTTTTATTTTCGGGACAACCCCTTGCTTTTCCGTATTGGATCTAATCAGATAATCAGAAGGTAAGTCCCTGACTCTGAGATTTCTAGTGTGTTATCTTTTTGCCACAATAATGCCTGTGGTGGTCATTTCTCTGGCAGAAAAATCACTGTAAAGATTTTGCAGTCGGGTTTCTTCTGGACAACCCTCTTTAAAGACACACTGATCATCAACGATTGCTTTGCACTAAAAATGGTATATAACGTGTCGTTGTTGTAGTATAGGTGTCACAAATGCAAATCGACGTCACGTCAATTTTATTTATTTATAATTTTTACTAGTTTGTTTCCAGGTCATTCACTGAGAGCTAGTTATTGATATACATCACTCTCTAAGTCCAAAAATATTCTTTTATTACAAAAATGATAATTTTATTTACAAAATGAATGAATGAATCAAAAAATGAAAGGAATGGTTAATTATTTACAAAAGAATCAACTAATGTGTATTATAATGCCTGAAACATATGTACAACAATAGGCATCAAAAACTGTCTACCACTACACTATGTTAGTTATATACAACTATTACAAATAATACCTAAATATAGGTGCAAAAATAGCTACAAATATCTACTATACTAAATTATATTAACATACTAATATCTATAGTAACATATATTACATATACAGTAACACAAATAAGTGTTGCTATAGCCTTAGTAAAATATTTACATAAGATAAGGCAAAATAGCTATCTATACTGACTAAGGCAAAATAGCTATCTATACTAACATATATAGCTATGTACAGTGACAGATCTAACTATCACTAAAGCTCTAGTGTTATTTATATATATATAAGAGCTCAAACATGCTACACTACTTATACTATTACTATATACATATATATATTAAAGTATATGTATACATACTTATAACTATTCAGTTACATTATTTATATACATATATACATTATATGTATACTATACATATTATATACATTCGCACGCACACATAGGCATCACTCAACACTTAGCCAAATTTCACACCTCCTTTCACTCTTCTTCTCAACACTTAGCCATTTTTTAGGTGCCCTCTCTCTCAACACACACACACACACGAGCACTGTTCATTTAATCATAAAATTAGGTTTTTAATGAGTAGGCCGACCCATTTCGAGGGATACACAGCACCCAAGAGGGTAGGACCAGACCTCTACTTTAAGCCAGCCCTGGTTCATTATTTGTTTATTAATATCCGATTTTAGGCCCAATGTTGGGCCCATTCAGGCCCAGCTACAATGCATGGCCCCCGGCCCACCACTGTGTACAAATTTATGCTCATATATGGTCATGGGTAATGGTAATAGGTTTCAACACCCGACGCTCATGACGACCGAGCAACCAGGCGCACGAAATCATTAAACACCACAACAATGATTCGTAAGTTAATGATGTGGCGCTTATCTAGCGCCCAATTTGATGCTGCTGCCGTCACACAAAGATGCGTGCTGATTTACTATCTTTGCCCTCGATTTAAGGGCCATAATTTATTTTAAATTAAAAATAAATTGGAGGGTTACAAAGCCCTTATATAGGGCTACATAGTGGTACAATTAATTTAGATAATAAATTATTTAGATATATAATTAAATTAGTTGAAGTTGGCTGATTATACACATTAAATTAGAGTTTAATTTGTTAATTAATGTATAAATTAGTGACTTAATTATAAAATTGACTTCATACAGAGTTAATGTACATAATAAATTATTTATTACAAATTTTTATTATATTTTAGAAACTTTATTTTAATTTATATATAATTAAATATTGGTTTAAGTTAGTTTTACATATAAATAATTTATAAATACTATACTACAATATAAATAATTTGAAAAGACTTAATGTAATATAATACAAGTGTACAGTATAACTTACTTTAGTATTAACTAAAATTAATAATTTATTTTATTTTAAGTTAATAAATTACGTAATTAACCTAATAACTTAATTATTTACTGTAATTACTTAATTAAATTAAATTACAGGCACTATATAATTTATATTATATAGTTAAACACATATGTACAATATGAGATATAAATATGTACATATAGATAGGTTTATATAATTACTTAAATTATTATACATTTAGTTTATATAAATTAATATTTAATAATACAATTAAGTTATATATACATTAAATCATCATAAATATTTAATTTAATAATAGAATACATATATAAGTTATTTTTACATATTATATATATTATACAATATATACACTTAGCTTAGCTTTAAATTATATGTACATAATATACAAGGTATTTTTGGGTATTTTCTGATTTTTGTAGCTTATATATATATATGATAGATGTAGGAGATGAGAGATATAGAGAGAGAGAGAGTGTGTGTGTGTGTGTGATGAAAGAGATAGAATTCTTTTTTATATTTTTCAGTTTTGATCTTTTATTAAATTTCAAGGTATACTGAATCGTCGACTAGCATATTCTACTAAGCCAGGAGTTCAGATTACCTTAAAACTTGACACATACCTAGAAAAATACCTAATCCTACTCAAGACACCTTTATTTTATTTTTTTGGAATTTTTTTATGATTTTTATTTATATACAAGGCAAGCACAATTTAGGCCTAAATGAGTGTTTTGAAGTGAAATCTAAGGCCTAAAATCAGTTCTATTTGCTGGGAATGCAATTTAAGCAATCAAAAATGTACAACATGCAAGATGAAAGGTGTTGAAGTAATTAAGCAAGATTTTCATCTCAAATTCCAATAAAATTAAGGTTTGGATAATTATGCACATTAAAAAGTAGCTGACAAAGGATATAAAATGAGATTACAAGCAATTTTAGTTAAATTAAAATTCAATTTTAGTACATAAATGCTTGTACATTTCTACTCTACAAATACACAAGTTAACTTCTTAAACATCCAAATCCCAGCCAAAATCATCCTCTATCCAACCAAGTCAGCAGCTGAAACTGGAATTTCAGTTCAGCTGCTGCTGTCCATGCAGCTTAGATGTTGCTCTTTCAGCAGATCAGATGGCTAAAATGTTGTCTCAAAACATCAACAACTGCTTTACTGCTGTCCCAACCAAGAGCAGGTGCAATATTCATCTGATCAAATGTCTTAGCTACAGCTATTGCTGCAGTTAAAACTCTGAGCAGAACAATAAATCCAACCTCAGACTCTTCTGGAATCATAGATCAAAACTAATTTTGAACTTAAAAACCATGTCGCCCAAATGGGCTATTGATCTTAGGTCACCACAAGGATTTTATCCCTTTGAACATCTGCACACTATTAACTAGTGTGTAGGGGTCCATTGCGATCCTTTTAAACAAAACAGGTCCTTACCAAAGCCTCAATTTAGTACATTGAACATCCTAGGCTTCAACTACCTCAAGCAATGCACGCAAAAAATAGATCAAGTTAAAATCAGACGTGAAACATTTACTTGGTGAAAACCCAAATTTAAGAGATCCAATTCATTGCAATAAGCTCAATTGGACTCTAATAAAACAATTCACTCAGTTAAAACCACAAGGATCCAAGTCCCAAATCTCCAGATTAGACGTTCAGATCAAAATAAGCAACAATCGAGCATATTTTGTGCAATTAAAACCACGATAAGGACCCTTGTGAACAATGGAGTGGATGAGAGGGTCCTATGATGAATTAGCTCTCAATCAAATCTAGATGCTATGGAGCATCAGATCTGATTGATGCTTCAATGGATGGGTGAAATGTGATAAAAAACTCAAGGGAAATCAGAAGGTGATCGTGAGATGGAGAGGGAGTTGTATGAATCAATGGAAATGCATGCGACAAACCACCTCTCTGATTTGAATTGATCAGAGAGGGCAAAGTCGTTCTAGGCTAACTCTACTCCTAACTAATCTAGAAAGCAGTAAACACTATCTATAAAGTAATAAATCTAGCTATTAAAGTGGGAAAGCTATCTAAGGGAAGAAGGTGACTCTCTGGGATCAACAGCCAGCAGCTAAAGGCGACAAACTGAGGAGGAAAGTGGTCCCTGTCACTGACCATCAAGGAAAGGGGGGAGCTGTTGGAGGGGTAGAGTGAAAGGAACCACTCAAAGGGGAGGGAGTGATTGGGTGTGTGCTCGAGCTCAAGGAGGAGCTTAAGTAGCTTCAAGAGTGGATCAAGGCACTGCATAGGTTGGATTAAACGATTAGGTTACCACTGGTGGGATGAGACGATGCAAAGAGCGGGGAGGTTCAAACTCAAATTAAGACCGTTGGTTTGGATCTGGGTTTGATGGTGAGTTTATGCGCAAATGCGTGCGAATTTTGATCAAGGATTGACCGCTGGATCAGGGATGCATGGCATAGATGGCTATGATCACCTACATTCTTGCGTTGCTACAGTGGACCCACGCCATCAAGTAAGTTGGTGATTTTGCAAGGAAGGCCAAATGGGAGAAGGGGTAGAACATTTAGAAAAAGTCCCATAAGTGAGAAGAATAGGTACAGTGTGACCCCTGAACATTTACAAAGAAGTCCCCAAAGGCTTACAAATAGGTCCTTAGATGGTTTTATATGAAGAAAATGTTATGTCCTGAGGGCCTAGATGTAATGTCAATGATGCAGATCTAAATGATATCCAAATGCAACCAAGTTTTTATTTAAACCCAATTGAACATTTAGGAAGTTGAATTCACTTTCAATTTAAACTTTTGAACTCAAATGCGTGTTCAATTTGCAATTGGATCATCAATTTGTGTTAATGAATAAAATATCTCATTTTATGATCTAATTTTTCCTTTTTAGTACAAATTTGTTGTTTGAGGTCATTTCTGTTATTTCCCACACTTAACCCATTTCATGTGTTAATTATGTATGTTTAACCTAGTTTCTAGCTTAACTTGGGCATTTTAGCTATAATGAGCCACACCTCATCACACAAGACTTCGCTAAATGTTGTAAGCGATGTCAGTCAGTCGGTTCTATGACCAGGAGAGACATGATGTCTCTCCAACCTATCTTGGTTGTGAAGTGTTCAACATTTGGGGCATTGATTTTATGGGTTCATTCCTAAACTAGCATGGCTTCAAATACATTCTTCTCACAGTTGATTATGACTCAAAGAGGGTTGAGGCTATCCAAGGGAGGCAAGCTGATCATATCTTTCATTAGGTAATTTATCTTTGCAAGATTTGGTGTTCCTCGTGCTCTGATTAGTGATGATGGGAGTCATTTCATTCATGCCCATTTCCAATCACTGTTGAAAAAATATGGGGTACATCGCCTCATTGCCACCTCATATCATCTGTAGACCAATGGGAAAGCTAAGGTGTCTAATCGTCAGATCAAACTCATCCTTTAAAAGATGATTAGACCCTATCAGAAGGATTGGTCTAATCGATTGATTGATGCATTATGGGCATATCAGATAGCATACATGGCCCCACTCGGAATGTCACCATACTGCATCATGTATGGAAAGGCTTGTCACCTTTTGGTCGAGCTGGAGCACCATCCCTTTTGGGCGATGTAGAAATGTAATTTTAACCTTGATGCAGGAGGTTATGAAAGGAAGCTCCAACTCAGTGAATTAGAAGAAATCTAGCGAGAGGCCTTTGAGAATGCGAAGATCTATAAGGATAAGACTGAGGCCTTTCATGACCGCCACATCTAGAGAAAATCTTTCATGCCTAACCAGTAAGTCTGGTTATTTGATTCCAAGCTCAAGTTCTTTGCGGACAAGTTGAAGTCCAAGTGGACTGGCCCTTTTGTTGTGATTCACCCATACCCTAATGGGGCGGTTTAGATCCTAGACCCAAAAATTGGGCATGTATCTATTGTAAATGGCCAGTGCCTCAAGCTATTTTTGGCCCAGGAACCTCCTACTAATGAAGTCATCAGCCTTCTAGAGGACATGCGATTGAGTTTTCGCCTAGCTGGAGGCATTAAACTCAGCATTTGTATATATGTAAATATCATTTTCTATATAGCATATTGATCTCATTTCATAGATGTTGGAATAAGCTGAACGGAAAATTCAGGAGCTATTCCAAGTGATTTCTACCCTTTTATACCTCTTGTCTTTCATTTCTTTTCATTTTGTTTATGCATGAGGACATGCAAGAATGTAGACATAAGGGTAGTACACATACACTGAATATTTCTTGCCAACACCTACAATTTTCAATAAAATTTTGCCAATATTGCATTTGCATTTTGCATAGCTTCTCACAACATTTCTTGTAAATAGGTTTTTCAAAAAAGAAGAAAAAATTTATTACAAAAAAGAATGTGTGTTTTCAATGTTGTTTTTGGAAATTAAGTTAGGAGGAATCGAGAATTCTCAATTCTGAGGATTTATTGATTTTAAGAAATACGGAATAAAGTCTTTCCGCCTAGACCCTTCAGGTCTTAGTAAACTTAATTTTTTGAGTATTTACCTAAATTTAGACTTATTTGCCCAAGTTTTTGAAGGGAACTGAAAAAGCTTAAAGTATTAAGTCAAAAAAGTGATAAGTGAATGGCTTATCCTCCTGCCCTTTGATTTGGATGGTCTTTGAGTCCCAAGCATCTTCAATTACACCATGCACTGACTCGTCCTTTGGACAACCTTATTGAGTCCTTAGTGGTCAATAAGATTTAGTCTTAGGCCTACAGATCTACTGACCTTGTCGGGTTTCTAACTCTTAGGACTATTCCTGTTTGTAGGGGATGCATTTAGAATAGATGGAGAGCCATTCACCTAGAAAGATGAGTTGGAGAGAAAAAAATATTTTCAACTAAAAAAATCAGAAGGAAAAAATATATACAAAAAAAGAAAAAATATACATTCTACCAAATAAAAGCATCTCACTACATATGGATGTTATCCCTTTCCATTTCCGGATAAAAATACCTTGCTACAAATGGGTTTTATCCTGTAGAAAAAAAGAAAAAATACGAAAAAAAATAGGAATAAGAGACCAATCAGTCCAGTCGGGGAGATATATACCTAGTGTGTTGACCTCGAGGTAAAAAAGTAGTGAGGAGAAAGCTGCCAAATCCTTGTATAGATTAACCAAAGACAAGATTGTCCAAGTGAGAGCTTAGAAATATTCTAAGTTCTATTGAATGCTAGGAGTCAATTTAGTTGTCCTTTATGGAGAGTCAAACTATTTCACACATAAGATGCTTGTTTCTCACATTCACTTCAAGTATTGGGCAGGTTGACTGAGTAAGGGAAAGTTACCCTCGCGAATCTACGGGTTAATAGGGTTATTGATTTAATTTGGCTGGTCCGAATTTGAGTCGATACTCGAGAGCTATTGAAGTTTTTGTCATTAGGATTTGCCTGTGATTTCTTTTCATTGGAGAAAAATCGTATTGAGGTTTTTTATTCCAACTCACTTAGTTCCTTAACAATGACTCATTTTACGATAAAAGTCCATTTTCATTTTGTTTCTGAAAATAAATGAAAAATCCATGTTGATACGAAAAATTACACAATTTTTAAGATTAGGGTTTAAGTCATTGTAATGTGTAAATTCGTTTCGCTTTTAAAATTTATAAAACCTAAATAAGGAAGTATCTAGGGTCATCCAAGGAGGCAACTTTTTGACAAATCAATCTCTTGCTTGGAAATACGGAAATCACATTTCTTTTTGGTCTTTCCAAATATATATTTTTTTAGGTTTTTGAAATAAAGTGGCAATCGCAAGATGGTGATAGAAAAAGACTAAATCTAATTTAATTACTAGGTGACAAGAAAGACCTCTTCTCAAGCTCACCCTAGGCATGTGAAGGCCTATAATAATTGAGAAGAGGGAGTGAAAGTGCTAAAGAAAAACTAAAGTAAAGAAGAAGATACACCAAGTAGAAAAGGCAACTTAATATTAAGCGGATTTCTATTTTACAAAAGTAGAGAAAAGCTCTTACTACAAAAAGTAAAACTACAAAAATTAAAACACAAATCCTGGATGATGATGGTGAAGAGGGAATGCTCCTTGCTCCAACTATGGCTGCTCCCATAGTTAAAAAGGGTCCTCCTCCTCTTTTTCTTGAACCAGAGATAGTCTCCTCCTAGCAAGCCCTTGAAGGGCATGCCTTCTCCTTCCTAGAGTGGGTGGCTCCCACTCCAAGAATTCCTCCTGAAGGTGGCATGGACCACCTTTGATTCCTCCTCCAAGGGTGGTAGTGTACTACCCTCAAATCCTCCACTTCCTAGGGTAGGCGTGTACCCTAGGTTATCCTCCAATGCCTGGCTTCCTTCCTTGGCTGGCATGGGCACAAGATAGAAGAGAAGAGGGGAAGGCACCAAGGGGACAGAGTATCCCCTTCTTCTTCTTCTTCTTCTTCTTCTCTTGACCTTCTATGTAGGTGGAAATATGGGTAGAAAAATTGTAGTCAAGGATGAGTTTTAATGGTGGTGGTAGGGGGTTTATATAGGAATGGAAGGGGGTTAAGGGTAGTTAATGGATGGAGGGTTAGGATGGCTTGTTGGAGGTAGTTAAGGGATCCTAGGATTGATAATGGTTGGCTCCAAAATGGGGGGGGGGGGGGGGTGTAAGGTGTTTGGTGCCAACCCTAGGAGAGGACTAGGGTTAGGATTCAAGGTGGTAGAGTTAGGTGGCGTGTAGGTTATGTGTAGGGTTAGGATGGTGTTGTTGGGTGGTGGTTATGTGATGGAGGGTAGATATAGGGTAGCGCCAAAGAGGAGGGATGCTTGAGGTGGTAGTTTTGGTGGAGTTAAGGGAGTTGGCGCCACTTTAGGTGGGTTAGGGGGGGGGGGGGGTTAGGTGGCATCACTAGATGGAGGGTTAGGATAGGTTAGGGGGTAATATGTAGGGTGTAGATGGGAGGAGGTGTTGGCGCCAAATGAAGGGATGTAGGGGGTGATTTTTGGTGCCAACTAGGGTAGGGTTTAGGGTAGTTGTGGGGGGTTAGGTTTGGCACCAATGGAGGACTTCTAGAAGGAGTTAGGAGTAGGGTTTAGATTGGTTGATGAGGTGTAGGGCTAGGAATTAAGGGGAAGTTGGTGCCAAAATGAAGGGGTGGTTAGGGCATTTTGGCACCAACTTGAAGGGGTGTTTTAGGTTGGTAGTTATGGTGGGTTGGGTTAGGTTAGGGTTAAGGTGAAGTGGATGACCAAGGAGGTTTTTGGTGTAGTAAAGTTTAGCTAAGCTAGCTAAGCTATCTTACAAGTTGGAGGAGCTAGGGTTTCATGGAGGAGAACTGAGGAAGAGTATACTGGAGCTGGTATCAGGTATTCTGGAGTTGGGGTTGCTAAGGTAGCTTCAAGGGGAGCTCAACTACTGAGCTTAGCTACTTAGTTCTTATGAAAGTAGCCAAGCTTGGGTAGTTGAGCTTAGTTGAGCTAACCCTAACCTAGCTGGGGCTAGGTTGGGCTAGAACTACCTCTGATGAGAACTCTAGAGCTAGCTAAGCTACTAGTTAACAAGTAGTAGCTCAGCTAGCTTAGAGATTAGCTATTGTGAGCTGGCTGAAGCTGAGGTGAGCTGAGCTTGAGTTGAGGTGGACTGAGCTTGAGCTGAGGTGGACTCATGTGAACCTAGTCGAAGCTTTCAAAGAGCTGGTGGGAGCTGAGATGAGCTAAACTCAGCTAGGTTGAGCTGAGGTGAACTCCAGTCAACTCAACTGAGCTAGCTAGAGCTCCCTGTGAACTAAAGGGAGCTGAGATGAGCTAAACTCAGCTAAGTTAAGCTGGATCTGAGCTGACCTGAGCTAGGGTGATTTAAGATAAGCTCTCTTGAGCTATCATTCAGCTGAGATGAGCTAATCCTAGTCCAAGTGAGCTGGATTCCACCTATGGTGAGCTGGAATAAACTGAGTTTCAGCTAGTTAGAACTTCTTCTTCACTTGTTGCCTTCCTGACTGCTAGGGTTCTGGAGATCTGACAATTTGTCTATCCCTATCACTCAAAGAAACACATCAAAACAACGTAACAAATGCAATGCATGCCTAACCTATTTTATGCCTAAATACAACCCAAAAACCCGTTTGCGGATCGAAATCCTAAGAGCTAGGTTTGTTTTAATGCATAAGAATGATGATAAACTGGCATTTATCACATGCATTTGGTTTCGCAGCTTTTTTCTGTAGGATTTTTGTATGTTGGTTTTTGGTCGGGAGTTTTTCACTTACAGATGATGTGTAAAAAAAATACGTCACAGTAAAATCACATGGTGGAAAAATCCCGAACAACACTAATTATCAGTAAAACTAACCAGGATGGGTTAGGTCGTGTTCACAAGGAGGAAAGACTACAATAAATTCACGGATATGTAGCCATCATGTAAGTAGAGACATTCGTGAAATCAATTCAATAAATATGTTGCTCTGAATGTAACTTTCAATTTCATAAGAAATTTAGGGCTATTTATATAAATTTCACGTCGGAAATCAAGCTCCCAAAAATATGTCGATGATGCATGTTTTATGGCATGTCATGTAATTTTTTGTTGCATGCAAATCTGAATCCAATTTCAATGTTAAATGATGCGCATAACATAAGTCAAGCCAATTCAAGAAAACTTAAGTGTATCCTTGCAAATTCACCTCAATATAATAATCCAAAAATAAAAAATCCCATCTTTCATCAATGGCATGCAATGTAAATTTAAATTAAACCCAAAACAAAGGAAATCTTCCTCTCATGCGTGTGTAAAGAGGAGGCCCCGGTTGGACATAAGAAGCTCCGAGGAGGTTGAGCATTCAGAGCGCTTCGCGATGGTGGTTGTGGTGTCGACGGAGATGGCCGGAGCTTGCCGGTCGGAGCTTTGGATGCTGCCGGTGGTGAGGTTCAACGACCGACCATTGAGTGGTCGGTTGGTGCAGCCGAAGATGTGGTTGAGGTTGTGGTGTCGAGGCAAGCGCGAGGGAGTCGTCAGTGTGGAGGATGGAGGCCGGAGTGGGTGGCTGCATGGAGGAGGAGCGGACAAGGATATGGGTTCTTTTTTGAGACGATGGTGAATAGTGCGCTGGGTTGAAGGAAAAGGAGAAAACGAATAAGAGGAAGATGACGGAGGGGGGGCTACTATGGTGGTGTCAACTGCTGTGATGGAGATTGATGGCGAGGGTGATGGTGGTCGATGGCGAGAGTGGCTATAGGTTCCTTGCTGTGTGTGAAGGAGAAGAGGAAGGTCCCTGCTGTGTATGGAGAGAAAGGTAGGTGATGGCTATGGTGAGGGTGGGCACGACTGAAGGCGATGGGTGGCTGCAGTGGTGGTCGCACGCTGTCACCGTGCAACTGACGAGAGGAAGAAGGGTGGAGGTAGGTGCGTAGAGGGCCACGATGCAAGCTAAGAGGTCCACAATGCACGTTGAGAGCGAGAAGATGATGAAGAGCCCCGACCCTCTTTTAAATGCCTCGCCTCTCCCGTTTGTTTCTTCCCCGCCGCGCATCTCGACCCGCAACCCAACGAATAAATCTACCGTTGGGGATGCGTTGCGTCTGTTGCGAGAAGTCTAGCGACAGTGGATGCGTTGCGGCTGTTGTGATGGCTTCTGCAAGGGAAAAGAAGAAAAGAAAGAAAAAAAAATAAATTGGTTATTTACAAAGGTAATCCATAATAATTTAGGCAATGCATGCATGTCACCATAATACACATTACCGTCTAAAACTTGTGAATACAACGTATAAAATATGCATGCAATCATTTTTATAAACCAATCTATTTATACATTTAAGTATACTATTTACATGTAGATATTATTCTAATAACTAGGTATTTATGCATACGATTAACCCACAAATATGATCTCATCAATTTTACTAGGAACTAGCAAAATTTAGATATGGGATATGATTATGTAGCAATTCACTATAATAAAATATATTTTTGACAATTATATTTTAAAAATAAATTTATTTTTTATGACAAAAATGAGTAGGTGACAAAATAATCATCACTATTTCTAAGACCCATTTGTTGTCACTAAAAATTGGTCACCGAAATCTCACGTGACCCTTCCCAAAAGAGCCTCCCTTCTACATCGCTGTACTAGGGTTTGCTCTCCTCCACTACCTCTCCAACCCAACGGCTTGACCTTCGACCGTAGGGACGAGGGCCGCAACAAGCACGACCGTGGCCACGTCAAGTTTATCTAATGCTCCAACTGCGGCAAGTGCTGCCCAAAGGACAAGCCAAGAGGTTCCTGGGAGGAACATCATCGAGCAGGCCACCATCAAGGACGTCTAGGAGGCCTATGTCTACGATGGCTACATGCTGCCGAAGTTATACGCAAAGATGAAGTACTTTGTTGCATGTGCGATCCACTCCCACGTCGTGAGGGTGAGGTCCCGCACTGCGAGGAGGGTGAGCCGCCGCAGCGCTTCCATCTTAGGGATGACTTTGGCCGACCTGGGCAACCACCCAATTTGTTGGAGCTCCTGCCCCTGTTCGTCCATGAGTTTCCTCTCTTTAGCTTTAAAATCAAGTGGTACTTTTGGCTCCTCCACAGGTTGCCTTCCCAATGCCCAATCAACAGAATCAAAGTAACACGCTCATGGTCCTTAGAAATTAATGGTCCTTTCCTAGGTAATATGCCACCATATTTTTTCTTGATTGCTTCATCTTGCTCTTGATATGATGGTTTTGAATTCGCATCATCCATCTCTGCACGATCTTCAGTTTCTATGTGATCGGAACCAGTTGGAACATCAATGCTATGATTTCTTCCTTTGAGTACAAGATGACTCCATGGACTTTATTCTCCAGAAATTGTTTGGATTTGGAAAAAATGAAGTAAAATTTTCTCTTTTCTCTCTCTCTGTTTTTTTGTTTTTTTGGAAATTATAATGACTTCAATTCTGTGTCAATTTTCTGCTTGGAATTTTGATATCCTTCATTTCTAGGTGTGTCAATGGTCAGGTGCACTCTCTCTATTCAGTTGGCTGAGTTAGGAACGAAATGGCCTGCCCCTTACTATGCTGTTGCTAAGTTGGATTGGCTTGGAAGGAAATTTGATTGATGAACTTTATCCCTTGATGCCCCACGTTTGTTTAATTTTCTAGGCTTATGTGCCTACCTAGATTAATTTTGGCTTTTTCAGTGCCTAAGGTAAATTTTTGAAAGATAAATTAAGGATTTCTGATCGGTAATTAACAACAATTAAACCTTTTTTCATACTAAGTGAGGTTGGTTATATGGATTCTTTGCCTCCACACAGATCGATTTTCAGTTATTTCAAGACTTAAATTAAAGTAATTAAGGTCATACTTAATAGTTTCCTTCCAACACTTGTTTGGTCTTTCTCACCTCCTCTTAGCGGGTTTAGCTTCCAACTTCTCGCATCTCCTAACTGAAGCATCTAGTGGCCTTTTTTATAAATGTCTAAATCATCTTAGACGTGCCTCTCTCATTTTATTCTCTATCGGTACCATCCTAATCCTTTTTCTAATAAACTCATTTGAAATACGATCCTTTTTTGTATGGCCACACATTTATCTTAACATGTTTATTTCTGCCACAGACATCTTCTGTACATGCCTATAGTTTATAGCCCAGCATTCATAACCGTACAACATGGCTGGTCTTACCACAGCTCGATAGTATTTTCCTTTAACTTTTAAAGGAACCCTCTTATCACAGAGAACACCAGAAGCACCATTCCATTTCAACAACCCTACATTAATTCTATATGTAACATCTCCATCAATTCTACCATCATGTTGGAAAATGGATCCCAAGTACTTAAAAATATCTTTCATTGGAATGCACTCTTCTTCAATTTTTACGTCAATCCCTTCATTGTTCCCTCTACTACTAAACTTGCATTCCATATACTCAGTCTTCGTCCTATTTATGCGTAATCATTTATCTTTCAAGGCTTCTCTCCAAAGCTCAAGTTTTCTATTCACTCCATCTCTTGTCTCATCAACCAATACAATGTCATCAGCAAAAAGCATACACCAAGGCACCTCAACTTGGATATGCTTCGTCAACTCATCCATAACCAAAGTAAAAAGATAAGGGCTTAAAATCGAACCTTGATGCAGACCAATGGTGATATCAAAGTAGTCTGTCAAATCATCATTAGTCTTTACACAAACTACTGCTCCATAGTACATATCCTTTATGAGGTTGATATATATATAATTGGCACTTATCTCTTCTCCAAAATTCTCTACAAGATATCTCTTGGAACAGAATCATAGGTCTTCTCCAAATCAATAAAAATCATATGTAAATCATTTTTCTTCACTTTGTATGTCTCAATCATACGTCTCAAGAGATGTATTACCTCAATAGTAGACCTGCCTGGTATAAAGTCAAACTGATTTTTAGTTATCACAGAGACTTACCTCATCCTTCTTTCAATTATTCTTTCATAAAGTTTCATCGTATAACTTATCAACTTAATACCTCTATAGTTGGAACAAGTTTCTATGTCATCCTTGTTTTTGTATAAAGGTATCACAAAATTTTTCCTCCATTCCTCTGGTATCTTCTTGCCTTACCTCTCCACATAGTATTTGTTCCTTAAAATTTGTTCTCGTTCTTGTGGATTGGTGATTTTAGGGGAAAGCTTTGTTATTATTTTTTATAGTGTTGACTTATGTGTTCATTGTTTGTTTAAGTGGTTCTTATGTTGGAGGTGTTTTTTAGTTAATCATTTGGTAATAGTTAATAGCCATGTGATTTTTATTGGTTTTGGGTTACCAATGCGTAGGTAAGAGAAAGAACTACCACCTTTTCATTCTTGTGTGTGCCTGTGGTTGGTGGTCTTGGAGGTTTTGCCTTTTTTTTCTTTAAGCTATGATTTATTCTTTTGTTGTTATATATATTAATAAACTTTTTATTTAATGAATAAAAAAATGAATTTGGGATGTTGTGGGTGTTCTGCATGGAGCCTTGCCTGGGGGCCAATTTGGAGTTCCTCGAGATGAATGGGAACAACTTGTTCCAGTTTGGAATTGACGTTACAAAGATACGATTGTGAGTTGTGGTACGTTTGATGAATGTTAAATGCTAATATTCATCGTATTTTTTTCAATATGTTTAAGAGGTGCTGAAGATTTCTATAGATTAATGTCACAAAAATCATGATTGTCGTTAGGGACTTTTTTTTTGGTGGCTGTGAAATCCATTGCTGGCCTTCAATTGGTAAGCCTACCTTAAATCTCACTTCTTTCAACTATATATCAATATGGGCATGGATGTTCAATTGCTTGTTTCTTGCTAATAGCTGAGAACCAATACATGATTGCATGGCACCTAATTACGCTTCCACCCGACATTTATCCTATCTTGCTTCAAGGATGAGAGAGGTACGTGTTTTGTTTTTATGTATGTTCATACTATTGTTGGTGCCTTGGATTGCATAGTTCATGGGTGAGGATGAGAACTTCACTTTTCAATGCCTTATGCATATGAAGGAAAATGGAGCTCCTGTTATATGGGACTTATCAGTCAACATTTTTACAGGACCAAATTTCTTCTGACATCTGAATTCGTCAAACTTTTCTACTCTTATTTTTATTCTTTATTTTTTATTCTAATATTTCCCCTTATGAATGGACCGGTTATAATGTTGGTTACATACTAGGGTTAAACCCATTGGGCACTTTACCCCTTTGCTCTACTCACAGTCATATGCTGCTTTCTTCCCATTTGTGCATCCTTGACTTGCTTTAGGTCTATCCCTTTTGGTATTAGGGGCAAGAGTGCTTGATTGAGACTCTTCTAGCTGGTATTGAAGGTGGAAGCATCATGAAGTGGTACTATTTTTTGCCGCAAAAGGGCATGGAACATGATGCACTGTAATGGTGTCATACATTTTAGGTTCAGGAGTAATTTCTCCATTCTATTCCTTTCTTCAGGATCATAAGTGTTATTTATGTAATTTCTGTTTCTGGAAAAGATATTGAATATGTACTATTTTCTTTTGTTACAACTCTTCCATCTTAACTGCCACCTCAACCCATTGCCTACTTCCACTCCCAATTCTCCTCTCCACCATCTCTTGAGAAACCTTATACAATAAGAAACCTCTCGGAAAATGTAAATATACAGACATGATTAAAGATTAAAATTTTAAGCAAGAGGGATTCCATCCTACATGGTACTATGCCTACAAGATGAAAAGTTGTTAATTGCTATGTATACTTGGCTCTGATGCCTTATAACAGCATAATACGTACAAGTTTTTTGTGTTTTCATTGCAACTTTGGTAATTACTATTATAATAAATTGGGCACATGAATATGGTCTTCTGGTTTTGTATGCAATGAATTGTGCTGAACATTTTTCATCCTAACTTTGGTTATTAGAGCATCTTCTCCTGACATGAATTAATCTATTTCGGTGGTATACTTTGCAGGAGCCCTCGCTATGGTATTGGGGTATTTGATTTTAATAATTTCAATTTAGACATGGCTATGCTTTGTGATTAAGTATGCTATCCTTCCCCTTCTGGGGTAATACTTTAAAGTTATTTCCAAACTTACATTAATGGTTTGCTATGTTACTTAGTCTGAGAAGAAATATCATTTGGCTAGCAGGGCTTCAAGAAGGAAAGACCATAATTGATTCAATCCTTTTCCCCTGACCTCGGATTTTTTTGAGCATAGTATTTTGATACTCATACGCTGCACACTCCTTTCTGCAATCAAAAGCCTTATCTTAATTTGCTTTTGCTGAAATGCAAACGACCATCGTTCCTCTTTCTAAATTCAAACAATTTCATTACATTACTGCAAATTCAGGAAATTGCTTTAAAAAATTATCACCACGTACAAATTTTGATACCTTCTACACACATGAGATCTTAGATGTATGACGTTCTCCATAGTGCTTATTTGCTTATTTGCTTCTTTGACTACTTTCTATGTTAACTCAATGTTCAAACTCAAACTATGCAATACCATAGTTACTTATGGTATTGCATGCTATAATGCCCCTGCCTTCACCTCTTTTTTGCTTTGCATTTGCTAAGTTTCATCATTAATCTTCAGTGCCTATTCTGCCTTATTATCCTAAGTATACAGGGCTTGCGTAATAATAGAAATTCCACTTAGGTTAAAATGAGATTATATGTGTAGGTGGGATATGGAGCTTTTGCACTTGTTTTTTTAAAAATTCATGAACTATTGGATATCCCATTCTGAGCCATTAAAATAATGAAAATCCTTCTTCATTTGAATAAGTACTTGTTCTTGCCTTTTAAACTTTAGATCTGGAGACAAATAAAAAGAAAAGAAAAGAAAAGGAACCACCTGAACATTGTGATCCTTTTTGATGTAGTGTAAGCAATATTTGTTAATTTAATATGGAAATTAATGTAATTATGGTATACATTTTGTTTGCTATTGTAGGATAGATATTAAAATAATTGTTCGTTTTCTCAAGAATGAATGCTACAAGAAATATGGAAAGGTTCTGCCTTGAATTGGCATCTTCACATGAAAATAGCCCTTGATACTGCAAGGTTAGTGGCTTGCCTTCTCTGAATAACATATGTAGATGTGGTATTCTACTAGATGCATGTACTACCTACACATCTATCTGGTTTCTTCTTGTTTCTTTATTACTGGTAACGTAAGGAAAATCACTATTTAACATGGGCTTAGAATATCTCCATGAGAATTGCAACCCACTTGCAATTCAAAGAGATTTGAAGTCATCCAACATTCTTCTTGATTCTGAATTCAATGGGAAGGTACATACACATTGTTCCATTTTTTTTTATATTCCATTGTGGTCTTCTCCTCCACTTTGGCTTTCATTACTTTAATCGTGGATTATTGTGCGTTAGATTTCTGACTTTGGACTTGCTATAACCGTTGGCAATCAAAGCAAAGGACGTGTCAAACTTTTAGAGACATTGGGCTATGTGACTCCACAATACCATTGGGATGGTCAGTGACAACTTGTCAATATATGTTAATGTGATTGCATTTGCCCTGTTGTTGACTATGCCTCTTGTATTATAAGTCGTAACTAGGGACTTGCTGTGGTTTGAACACCATAATGATCCTTTTTTCTTGCCTAGAATCATTTGTTGACATCCTTTCTTTGATATGTTTAGGAAAACTTACTGAGAGAAGTGATGTTTATGCCTATGGTGTTGTCCTATTGGAACTTTTGATGGGAAGAAAACCTATGGAAAAGATGGCACCTTCTCAATGCCACTTTATTGTTACATGGGTAATTGTAGTTATTTTCACTGTCGTAAACAGGCCATCTCTTCTTGGTTCAATGAGGTGTATTTATGTAGTAAAATTAATTGTGCTCTTTCTTTTACAAGCTATGCCACAACTCACAAATAGAACAAAGCTTCCAAATATTGTGGATCCTATGATTAGAGACATAATGAATCTGAAACATCTGTACCAAGTGATCTTGTAGGTTATATCAACATTGTATGCCTATTATGTTCCTCTAAGTTATATTCTTAAGTGGAAATGTGATCTTGTAGGTTGTTACTAATGTTGTTCTATGTGTCCAGCCAGAGCCAAGTTATAGGCCACTGATTGCTGATGACCTGCATTCTCTCATACCCCTAGTACCTAATGGGAAAGTTTACTCATTTTCATTTTTGGCCACCATCACCGGCTGCTAGTAGACACCGTCTCTGAACATACCTCGAGAAAGAGCAAATTGGAAATTTTGCAGATATCTGAGTGGACGAAGATCCCTTATCAGAGCAATGACTTTCTTCTCGAACTTTGTCGTGGTGTTAGACTGGAATAGTTTTAACTTCTATTGTAAAGAGGAAGAAAAAGAGTTGAGTGTTCTTTTGTATTATGATGTATTTTTTTATTCTTTTTTGTAATTTCTTTGTAATATTATAACAAGTACTTCGTATTTTCATTTCAATAAAAATAATGTTTTGTCAAAGATCACTTTTGTCAAACTATGCATGTTATACGTATTGCTATAATTAAGAATGTTTTGATGTTTTATCTTAATAATTAACATTTACAATTACATAATTCTTAAAAGATTATGAGGCAGATATTTTTGTTCCTGAAACTTGTAGAGACAGAGTAATCCATTCCTAAAAATAATCAAATGCCAAGTTATTATCTTCTTTTGTGTCTAATCTATTGTGATTGATTTTCTGTCACAATAGTTTTGAGGACGTAATATCTATCCCCAAAATTTTTGGTGACCCTCATTTGGGCGACAGATTTTGGAAAATCCATCCCCTGCTTTAAGATCTATCCCCACAGCCTTTAATTCTGTCTCCAAAGGCCGTCACTACAAGTCTATTTTATTGTAGGGATCATAGGATGTAATCAACCTGAATTGAGTTAAATCCTAGCTTAACTTAGGAATAATACATGCATAAGCTGTATACTTTGCATCATAGCTATTGTACTTAGTTGTTTATAGAATAATGCTATTTTGTCTTATTAATTAGTAAATAATTGTATTTACAGATAATAAGGAGCTTAAGAGATGTCCTGAGACTAAATAAAAGCTAGATAGAAGCTGGAGCTACAATAGAGCTGAAGCAGGAGCTTGGAATAAAGCTAAAAATAAAGAAGAAATGAAGACAGAGAGTAAGGAGATAGACTAGGTTACTTGTAGGAATAAATGTAGAAATTGATGTAAAGAAAAACTTAGGATAACCTTATTCCTATCCATAATCCTTAGGATAACTTTATCCCTACTCCTATCCCTGAGCCATCCTCTTATTAGGATGAATTAGCCTAAAACCCAAAACATGGATAGTGTTGTCCATGTTCTTATCCACACTATCCCTACTCTTATCCCTCACCTGACATATCTCTATCCCTGACCCTGAATTTTCCCACTTTAGCCAAAACGTGGATAGCGTTATCCAATTCCCATTATACACTATCCATATACCTAGTCCCCCTATCCACAACCCAATCTACACCTTAGAATCCTATTTAGGTCAATAGTTACCTCAATTGGCTCAATTTGAGTCAATTGGGTCAACGTTGTTCTAATTCAATCTAGTTGGACCAAATTAAGCTAACCTTAATCCAATTAGGCTCATAATAGTCTAATTGGACTCTACCCAAACCCAATTAATTAGCCTACACCTAATTGGGTGTATCTCTACTTGATTGGGTGCACCTAAACCCAATTGGATCCACCTAAAAGCCAATTGACCCATCTCTACCTACACATATATAACTGGGTTCACTTGAACCTGATTAAACCAGACCTATTAGGAACCCACACACACACCTAATTGGATCACCTTAATCTAGTTAGACTAACACACACCTAATTAGACTAGGACACACCCTATTAGACTCAACCCTTTCAGACCCAGGCTAACCCAACCCAATTAGAACCCAACACAACACAAACCCACCTATGAAAACCATCACAAACACCCCCTCAACTCTACCTAAACCTAGTCTAAGCCATCTCACCCTCCTCCCCTCTAAAGGTAGCGGCCAAAGACCTCTTCAAGGTGGCGCCACCTTAAACCCTAACCCTAACCCAAGGCTGCCCACCTAATCCCTCCATTCCCTATTTAAACACCACCCACGACCACCTTTTGGCCATCTCTTCATCCACCCTCCATAGCTGTTCATAGCCCTCCACTCCAAGCACTCCCTACCACCTCCAAGAGGCCAACCACCACCACCACCTTGTGGTCGTCCTCCTCCCTCCCTCCACCTCCAATCTACACTGCCACCAAGGACCACCCTTGGTGCCCTTTAGTTTTAGTAGATATAGTAGTTCTATGCTTTTATTTTGCATTTATTCCTACTAGTCTCTAGTTCTATTCCTCATCTTGTTGCACACCTAGGCTCTCCCTGGGTTGTAGGCGTGCACCTCTCTGTGTGGTTTAGATGGGTCTCCATGCCCATCGTCTAGCCACCACCATCCTCAAGTGCCGACGACTGCATAGGTGTTCCCGATGGGATGGTTTTCTGGTAGCATAGCAGTAGATTAGATTTCTTTTCCATGTAACAAGCATTCATCTATGTTCATTTTGTAAATATGGATGATTCAATGAATTGAAAGTTGATATCTCTATTTTTGGATCATTCTTAGTTAGTCTCTTTATTTGAAAATCACAAAAAAAAATAAAAAAAACCACAAAAAAATTATGGCAATACCAGATCGGATAAATGAAATGGCACTTGACGTGAATGTAGTTGGTAGTGTCCGTATTGTCGAGATTTTACGCACTAACGCATACATTCACTTTTATTATCTTCCTCACGCACATTCATGTCATTCGCATGCATAACATTACCGACAAGATGTCTTTGTGTAATCTTGAAATTGGGCTGTGATTTTAGGTTAGTTAGGTGGATTTGCAAGCAAAAGAAATCCGAATCATTTCGTCATTTTTGCTTCCCTAAGATCGACCGAGACTCACCATGAGTTTCATTATAATTTTTGTTTAGGTTGGATACGCGACTATACTATGACTTATTCAAATTTCACGTAATCTAAACCTAATAGAGCCTCACTTAGGTTTTCAGAGGATTGATGAGGTCATCAAATGTCTAGTGGAACATTTTGTGTGTCATTAGACTGAGGAATAAGATGATTGCTGCCACTACTAGAAGAGGCACGTTTTGCGATGCTTTTGGGCGACGATTTTGAAACTGTCACCGAATGTGATAGTAAACACCCCCCGTAATGTGCAAAGTTGAATAATTCATTAAATTGGGGGCAATGTGAAAACCGTCATAAAATACATTGCAGGACCATTATTGACCTACCGCTACTAAAATTATCTCGAATTTTATAGCTACGTGCTAGAACAAATTTTTTAATGGATTCAGCAACCATTTGAAAAAATCATTGTGGATAGTGGTGTTGATTTTTCATTCCGCGTCGGAAAAAATGGATTTTATAATACATTCGATGACAATTTTATAGAAACCGTTGCCGAATGTGAAATATTAGGGTGCGACTCGACACCCTCAACTCATTGTCCTCATTATCCTCATGTCATCTCTTCGTTGCAATCGTCCTCACCACTCATCGCTCTCCTCCTTGCCAACCGCCTCCTCGGTGCACCGCAATCATCCTCACCGCTCATCGCTCTCCTCTCTTCCTTGAGGTATCATCTCCTCCACCTTTCACACCTCCGCCCGGACCCCCCTCCTCCATCGTCAGCCCCCCTTGCCCTCTCCTCCACCTCCGCCTTCTCCTCCTCCTCCACCTCCCCATCCTCCTCTGGCCGAACCCCCCCTCCCCCTCCTCTAGTGGCCCCTCTACCCCCCTCCAACTCCTCCTCATCTAGCCAGACCCCCCTCAACATCCCCCACTTCTAGCCCCCCACCCTCTCCTCCTCCTCCCCCTCCTTCGTCCTCTTGTCCTCCTCCACCTCCCCATCCTCTAGCCCCCCCTTCCCTGTCCTCCTCCGTCTCCCCATCCTCCACCCGTCCACCTCTCCCACTCCACAGCCCAAACCCCCCCTCACCCTCCTCCAACCCCTCACCTCCCCCTCCCTGTCGTCCTCAGCCACCTCCCCATCCTCCATCACCCTTGCCCCTCCTCAACTAGCTCTTGCACCCTCCATTTTTTTTTTCAAAACTAATACATGCTTTCATTTTCTGTTAATTTTGTTAGTTTTATTTCAAAATTAATATATTTGAATTTTCTTAATTTGTTTTAATTTTGTAGAATTGTGAGATGTGGATATTGTGTTAATGAGATGTGTTTATTTCTTTCAATTTAGGTTTTACATTTTGGCTTAGAGTTAACATTTATACATTGATAAACCCACATTTAATAATAATATTCCCTTATATCAATTGTTGGTGAAACATGCATTCAAATCGCATTCACAAATGGAAATAAATAATGAATGGCTCCACACGTCTTAGTGTCACTCCCCAAAACTCAAACCCCAAAAATGAGGGTCGGAGTCCCGAGGGACGGAAAGGAAAGAGGTGCCAGTTTATTTAATTTAGATTGTACCTAACTAAGTCGAGCTAGAAAGAGTTTCATTTACAACATAAAATGGAAGAAAATCCGAAAAGAATGACACATAATTAATACAGGAAAATAGTAACAAACATAAACTTGTTGTACACCAAAGCATAAAATGTACCTGTCAACAGAGCACGCACACTTGCGCAGCGACAAATTCCGTACGTCGATGACCCGTGACGACAACCTAAAAGTAGGTCATAAAGTAGGGATGAGCCAATCGACTCAACAAGGAACAATCATCTACTGTATCTCAATCAAACTGGATAGTGTACAGTTTCAATTACTGGCTAGTTCCTAGCCTAAACCCACACTCTAGGTTCTAGTTTCTCGAACCCTACCTGGTACGACCAATCACCTTGGTCCAATAACCCATTAACAAGTTATCGAAGTTCCTCAATTTGGTGTAATAATTTATTCCCTCACTCGCCTCAATGATTAGATTCTGGAAATTCATCCCTCTCTACTAGAGGACATTGAGATGCATCCTTTCCTTTGAATCCCAGCTTGACAGTTTCGCCCTGGCCAAGGGAGAGATTAGCAGTCTGTTAATCCTCTAGAAAGGCATGCCCATTCTCGATGTATTAAGAACGTTGCTGACTTCAGTTAGAAGAGTCAGGCCTCTTGGGAGCTACCCTGGCCTATGGCTTGTGACCATGAAACACGAGCCCAAATGGTGTCTAACAAGGACTAGTCACAAAACAACCATATCATTATCGCAGGATTGGCCATAATTGCCGAGCCACACCAATGCTCCCTCTGGGAGCAGCTCCTTGTAGGAGCGCAGTCCTCAGGTGTGTCCTCTCAATCCGCCGTCGGACAAGATCTCAACCAATCCATCTCAGTACCCCGGCCATCTCCGCATATGCGGGTGCCTAGTGAGCCTCTTGCTTGAGTACCTTCACATTGAGTAAGATTCGGGTACATCCAAGTGCCAAACACCAATGACAGCCCCAAGGCTTGCCACCGAACTTAAGAACCTACCTGTTCCGAGGCAAATCTCCTTGGTAGCCTCTTGCTACCGCAAAAGCTCGGGTCTTCTACCCGAGCAGTGAACCTGTGGTTCACCAAGTCTAAGGGGGCAGCCTTACAAGCTCACCTAGTTAACTTACCATCTCTTTGATTTCATTTGGGTTCTATGCCCGGAACATAGTCATAAGGACCTAGTGTATCTCCTGGGGTCTTACTCAAGACCTTAGGATCCAAACATTTCCTCTTATTAGACTCAGATCGAGTCATAGGTGTCATCTTGTGGGATTCAAGCCATTACTTAGTCAATTCATATTACTTTTAATGTGTTTAGGGAGCTTCATGCTCAAATTATAGGTGTACACACACACACACACACACACCCATACATGTGCTTCACCCCTTTAGGATCTAACTGCATTTTCCCATTCATCCTTATCCATTGAGGTACCTGCTAGACTCCCAATTAAGTTTTAACATTTCACAGGATTATCAGTATCACACAGTTCAATACAATCATTACATTTATAAACTATCAAACATCAGAGACCCGCTCCCTATCATTAATACACTCAAACAACATAACTCTATTATCAAGTAATCCTGACCTATTGCTAGGTCCTTGTCCAAACTAGGACTGCAAAACCTACCTTTCGTGCCCGAAACCCAGGTTTTGTACCACCAAGACCCTCTGAAATCCAGACCACCAATGCACGCACACATTTGTACCATGAACCCAAAAGATCCTTGATCTCAATTTTATGGTTTCACCCTTAACCCGATTTATTCAATTAATCTCTTCATAGAGTTCAACGATTTAGAACAAGCACACTAGTACCGGTCCTAGTCTTAGGTACCGGTGCTGGGCACCCCCGCTACCATGGCTACTGAAATCATGCGGTATCGATACGGGTCACCAGTACCAATACAAGGTACCTTC
Source organism: Thalassia testudinum (assembly GCA_037157565.1). Taxonomy (NCBI): domain Eukaryota; kingdom Viridiplantae; phylum Streptophyta; class Magnoliopsida; order Alismatales; family Hydrocharitaceae; genus Thalassia; species Thalassia testudinum. Next base: position 2,963,858 of record JAZHRO010000062.1, on the reverse strand, counting down.
AGTACCAAACTTAAGTCCCTTTTTAACTTATTTCAGTTCAACAAGTATCGATAACTACCATCGCTACCAATATCGAGCGTTTGCCACTCCCAAACCTCAACTTAAACCCTCCGTTTTATTACCCAAATTATACAATTAACAGAGGGGTGGATAAGTCCCACAATCTCTCAAGATGGCCATCCCTGTGTAGGGGCAAAGATTTACATGAAACCCTGTTGGGACTCAAATAGGTTGTGTTAATATGGTGAAATTATCGTTGAAGTGAGTATAGTGGTTAACCTAAATCGAGCCTAACCATATTTTTACAAAATTTTAACCTGGCCTACTTACTTTTATCTTGGTCACTTTTAGGCCCAAGGTCGAACTCAGGGAAGCGGGGATTAGAGGTGAATAAGTTTCTACGCCTTTCCTACAACGATTAGGCGTTTATTATGTTTTTGGTTTTTTTCTATTTAAGATTTTTTGCTGATAATTTTGTCCTTGAGGTACACCCTCAAAATCAGGTCCTTGGCTTCGAGCCAAATTGTTCTTGGCTTTAGCAGCTTCCTCGAGTCACCGCTAATGGTGACCAGAGCTCGAAACCTGCCTGACACGAAAAGGGCCTTGCAGCTCAATCAGATCACAGGGGGACCTTCGTCGTGTCACGGCGAAGGTGAGGCACTAGGTGGCAGGCCGCGGGGTGGCCTAGGCGTGCGTGCCTAGGTCGCTCTGTGGCCAGACGGATGGGTGTGATCGGGGGGCTGTTGTGGTAGTGTAGAGGGTTTGTGGATGAGTGGAGGATGTTCAGTGAGGTGAGGCAGAGGTTATGCGGTGGTCAGCGAGACGTGTGGGGCTGCGGAGTGACGGGAGTGTCTCGCCGGAGGGTAGTCGGAGATGAGGAAGGTGGTGGTAGACAGTGACGGTCGAGGGGCGGTTGTGTGAAATAAAGTGAGGGAAATGAAAGAGTGGAAGATGGGGAACTTATCTGGAATGTTGGGAGTGAAAGGGGGCAGCAGAGGCAGATGGCTCGTTTGCACCGTCGTTGAAGAAGACAACCCTGAGGGAGATAACAGCGACGAGGAGGAGGTCAGGGAGGCGTGCGCTTGGTGCGGCGCGACACGGGAGGATGAGGCGAAGTGAACTCTATTGCTGGTATGGCAGCAGAGCGACGAGAGGGAGGAGAGGTAATCGCCGGAGCTTGCGGGTTTCTTGGCTGGAGAGAGGAGAGATGAAGTTTGGAGGGTTCTACGGCCAAAACAAGTCTGAGAGATTCACAGAGGGTCGGAGGTCCTTTTATAGGTGCTGGCCGAGCTTCTGGTGCGTGGAGGGCAAGCTTTTAGCCACCATTATCTCGTCGGAGAAGGAAGGTGGTTGGGATCCCAAATCTTTCGTGCGTTCGTACAAGAGATTGGATGAGAATCAGAGATTGTGATCGGGCTCAGATGGAAGGGGATTCCTCAGAGAATCTCCCTTCCAATTCTAGGTGGAGATCTCTGAGGGATCAGAGAGTATCCCCCCTCCCTTCCTCATCGGAGAAGGATTCCTCCCAATTAATGGCGAAGGGACCTGATTGTAAGATTGGCGAGGAAGCTAGGGGGGTTTATGTGATGGTTTTCAAAAGATAAGGGTCAAAATGTAATTGGGTGTACTAATTTGCAAAGTAGGTCAAGATGACCTCCCTTAGGTCAAAATTTTGGTACAAACCTAATTTGGACCTAAGGAATCCAATGGTGAAGTTGGATTTTAGGTTTGACCACGTTTGCCTGGATATTTTGTGTAAAAACCCAAATTAGGTCAATTAATGAGCTAGGACCCTAATCTATGTCAAACTGGGTTCCAAAGGCCAAATTGAATGTTATAAACCCTAGGGGATATTTTTCCATGAATTTTAGAGGGTTTACTTGATTTTTATCTTAACTGGAACCTTGTTGAATTAAGTGGGTCTGTTTTAGGGTTACACAATGTCATTTAATTCCTGGATTGCACATGAACCCATTTCTGATTACATCAACCCACTTTTTATCTTATTTAGATCATTTGACCTATGTTTTGTTTCTGAGAAATCCCGTTTATGTATTGCAATGGTAAAATTGCAGTTTTACCCTTTATTTCATGTTTTCTCAGAACACTTATTCCTCCAATTAAGCCCTCTTCTAAGTTATGTAGGAGCTTTTATTCTCTTTATTAGGTCAAAATGAGCTAGTTATGGCTCATGATGAGGCTCTCATCAATACTCTAAATGATAAGAACAAGGGTGATCCATTTCTTTAAGCCAAACAGTTTTAACTCTCTTAGGATTTAGAAGAAATCAGAATACAAGCAGAAACTTCCTAGAGAGTTCTAATGTTGTCAATTCAAACGCAAATCCAGTGGGATATGTTTTTAGTAGATTCTAGGTCTTAGAATTAAATCTTCAGTTGGTGGCCAAACAAGTTTTGCACAAATTATGCTTCCTAGGCCAACCTTCGCTTATGCCTATAACCTACTCACAAGGGATGGAAGTCTCGAATCGAGCCCACACACGAGGAAACGAAGTAACTTGGTGGATAGGCTTGTTGATTTTCGACTAACTTCCCTTGTGGTGCAAAAGAGGAAAGGTAGAAATTTATCTAGTGACCTTATGTGTGAAGTGCACAGTGTCTCAGGTGTGCAAACATACGATCGTGTTTTAAGTTTTGAAATTTCGTAAACAAGATCCTTTTGCACATAATTTTAAGTCACAAATTCTAAGGTCCAACCTCTTAGTAGTCCCAATTCTTAAAGTGACTACTGAATTAATTCGATTCAAGCACTTTAGTGGTCCTAGACTTAGATTCAATGCAGATGCATGACAGGTAATCGATGCTCAAGAGAAGACGTACCTTACTCCAGCTTTCTTCATGCAAGAATGTATGCAATGCAGTAAAAATAAACTAGATGCTGCTCATTCAGTCTTAAATGGTCGTCCTATAGATATGCAACTTCTAGCAGGCAGTTCAAATTTTTTTTTAATAATAATAAGCAAACATACCTAATCTAACTAACTAACAAACACACAGTTCAAACAATTCGAATAGTCCTATAATCTAAATAAATAGGAACATGCTCCTGAAAATATGCTTCTGCATATAAGAGCGATAAGAAATAAAGAAACACTCGGAACATGTTCCAAAAAATACCCGACAAGGGTCCAAAAGACAGAAATTAAGTTCTAATGTCTATCTAAACTAAATCCAACCAAGATCTACTGACTGAAAAATAGGCTTCTCTGTAAGCCTATGCGTGTGGGATCAAGGCCCACGTGTTCTTGTTGCTAGCCTCCAGGTGGCGTCAAGGTCCACCAAAAAGATCGTCTCCACCATGCACATCGTTCAAGGTCAATGTCATCACTTTGCTGCGTCTGTCACCCCGTCAGAATCCTCTCATAATAAAAAAAATGATCAGATAACTGCGCAACTCAGAATACTAAAAAATAATGAAGTGAATCTATTGCATCTGTTGTCTCCCCGGCAACAGCACCATTTGACGAAGAGATTCTCGCTTATTTATGATAGCAATAGAATGATATGTCGTGTTTTGTGTGGTGGAAATTCTTTCAATCAAAACTAAATATCAAATTTAACCACAATAAAGATGTCGCATCCACAGGGAGGAATAGACCAATAAATTCACGAGTCGAGGAATACACTATTCGCAGACACTATCGCGACTTTAATGTGAGGAATATGCTATTTTAAATGGAGCTTACAATTTCCTTAAAAATTCAGGGGTATTTATGCAATTTTCACGTCAGGAATTAAGCTCCAAAAATATGTATGTGATGCATGTGTAATGGCATATCATATAAATTTAACTTGCATGCAAATCTGATTCGAAATTCAAAGTTAAATCATACACATAACACAAGTGAAGTAATTTCAGGAAACCATAAGTGTATTAATGCAATGTGCCCTGAATAAAATATGAATATCTAAATGGCAATGGCATTAAATGAAAATATTAATTGAGGAGAAAATAGAGGATTTCTCCTCTCTCTTCCTCACGTGGACGGCCGTGCACAGTTGGCGGCGAGAGTCGACGGGGTGGTATGCCTCGACGAGGGCTACGCAACGGTGGTGACGTGGCGACCGGAGGTGGCCAACTCCGGCTGGACGAAGGAGAATGGCAACCGACCTATTGGCCCTGTTGGAGGAGGTTAGCCCTGCATGGAGAGGATGGCGCTGCTGCTACTGTGTTGCACGCGCACGCAAGGCATGCTAGGGTTAGTCACAGGGTGCAACACCTGCAAGGCGCGGCTGTGGCATCTACGGTCACTTGAGGGTGGCTGCGGTGCAACGCCTGCGAGCGATGGCGATGGCGTGAGGCGCGCTATGCGCTTGCAAAGCACTCTTACAGGGCTAATGAGGGCGCTGATGGGTGGAGTAGGCAGTGGAAGGTGCGAGGGCGATGGCGTGGCTTGCTGCTGCCTGCGGTGCAGCGCCTGCAGGCGAGGCTTGCAGGGCACAGTGGGAGGTGAAGCAGCGTTGGAGGGCGCGCAAGGGTGCTGGTGAGGGCACGCTAGGGCGCTAGAGGGGGCGCAGTTCCTGCGGGCGACTGCTGCCTGCGGGAGTTGGTAGGCAGTGCAATAGCGTGCGAGGGCACTGGAGGCAGGCCACAAGCTGCCTCTTGTGCACAATGGGTGGCTTGGGTAGTTGCAAGCACTTGGTGAGGGCTGGTGTAGCGCGGGTGTAGGGTGGCGTGCGCTTGCAGTGGAGAGGATGGTGCGGCAAGGCTGTGGCTTGCAAGGGATTGGCAATGCAGTGATGGCGGTGGAAGGTGTGCACAGTGCACGCTTGGTTCCACAGTGTCTGCCCTCTCCACGGTGGGGAAGGTGGAGAAGAAGGATATCCCCTCAAGGGGGAAGAAGAACCAACGATGCCCTCCTCTCCTGTGCCAAGCCTCCTCTTAACTCCTCTCCCTGTGCCAGTTAAGGGATTTTCAAAATCCCTTACTAAATATGGCCTTCAGCTGTTGGGGAGATGTTGAGGCCGGCCGGAAGACTCAGTTGAGGCCGACGGCTGCTGGGGGAGGGGAGAATTTTAATTCACCCCCCTCATCTCTTGCAATTTATTCCTACAATGATGAAACATAAAATAATTACATGCTAAGTTATAGAATGCGATAAAATAGATAAAAACTCAAGTAATTATGCATGCACTTGTTTAATGACCTAATGTGAGTATTAACAAACATACTATGTTAGAATTAAAATACTTAGGCGTAACAATAGTCCATTAAAATGAACTCATCAGCTACCATATTCTATTTTCCCGCTTTATCGCGAATCTAGAGATCGAATTCTTGTAACAACAAGATCCATCGGATTAGTCGAGGTTTCGCCTCCTTCTTCGCGAGGAGGTGCCTCACTGTAGTGTGATCCAACTATATGATAACACGGGAACCCAAAAGATAAGATCTAAATTTTCCAAGCCAAATACGATGGCAAGCAGCTCTTTCTCAGTAACTGTGTAATTACGCTAAGCCTCGTCAAGTGTCTTGGTAGCATAGTAGATGACCACGGGTTTCCCATCTGTTTTCTACCCAAGTACTACACCCACAGCATAATCAGATGCATCGCACATGATCTCAAAGGGTTGAGACCAATTAGGGGATTACAAGATAGGTGCTTGGGTAACTCGATCACGTAGGATCTCAAATGTCTGAGTGCACTCCTCGAAAATTTCAAAGGGGACATCCTTGATAGAAGATTAGTTAGGGGGCACACAATTTTCGAAAAATCAGAATGAATCGACAGTAAAAATCGACGTGCCCCAAAAAGGATCAGATGTCTTTGACCGAGCTAGGCATAAGGAGCTTGGAAATCAGATTCACCTTGGCTCGATCAACCTGGATGCCTTTTTCAGAGACGAGATGTCCCAGAACAATTCCCTCAGGTACCATGAAGTGGCTCTTTTCCCAGGAAAGAACCAAATTCACATCGATGCACCACCTGAGAATTTGGACCAAGTGCAAGAGGCAATCATCAAACGATTCTCCAGATATCGAGAAGTCATCTATGAAAACCTCAAGGTATTCACCTACCATATCTGAGAATATGGTAAGCATGCACCGCTGAAAAGTAACGGGTGCATTGCAGAGACCAAATGGCATCCTTCGAAATGCATATGTCCCGAAGGGGCAGGTAAAGGTAGTCTTCTCTTGGTCCTCAGGATGGATTGCGACCTGGTTATAACAAGAGTACCCGTCCAAGAAGTAGAAGAATTGATTTCTCACTAGTTTTTCGAGGATATGATCAATGAATGATAGTGGGAAATGATCCTTCTTCGTGGAGGAATTGAGTCTTCTGTAATCAATGCAGACTCTCCACAAGTTCGCTATACGGGTCGGTATAGTTTCTCCGATTTTAGTTGTGATGACGGTGAGCCTTGCCTTCTTAGACACAACTTGGATTGAACTCACCCACCGACTGTCGGAGATTGGGTAGATAATCCTTGCATCTAACCACTTGATGATCTCCTTTTTCACGACATCCTGCAGGTTTGGATTTAGACGTCTCTGCATTTCACGGGATGGTTGTGAGCCCTCTTTAGTATAGATGTGATGTATGCAGTATGAGGGGCTGATACCAGTTAGATCATTGAGAGTCCATCCAATGGCTCTCCAATGATGCTGGAGAATAGAAATCAGGCATGTTTCCTGATCAGGTGTGAGTTGGGAGTTGATATCACAGGAAACGTCTGATTGGAACCCAAAAAGACGTATTTTAGATGATTGGGAAGAGGCTTTAATTCCATAACTGGATTATTGGCAGTAGCAGGTGGTTCAGGGTGGGTGTTGGGAGCAAAGGAAGGAGCTATGGGTGTGTCTAGGTTAGGTTCAGACTCCTCTAATTGCGGGTTTTGATCTTCTTGTGGTTGATCAGAAATAGTCGGGTTTTCCTCGATGCATAGGTTGTCAACCATAGTCTTAATATCACAAATTTGTTCTATAACCCCACAATTAATTCCTTGTTGGGCCTTAAAGATATCGATTTTTAGCATCTTGCTCCCAAATTTTAACTCAATTTAGCCCTCCTCACAATTAATATTGGCCCTAGCAGTGGCCAGAAAGGGTCTCCCTAGTATGATTAGCGTATTCTTCAAGTTGTCACGAGCATCCATGTCTAAGATAATGAAATCCACGGGAAAGTAAAAATCATGTATCTTAACTATGACATCCTCGAGAATTCCTTTTGGTGACTTAATAGATGAGGGTGGTGAGATGCTGGATGAGGAAGGACGAAGACGAAGGATGGAGGAAGAAACAGGGTGACGTCGCAACAGGATCCGCTTTCCAAATAGCGGTGAGAGGACAACCGTGGGTGCTCCACGAACGGGGGTAAGAATATAGAAAATTTATTTTTATAACTCTAATGGAGCATCCCGTGTTTGGGATGAGCTCGTAGAGCTTTGGAGGAAGTGAGAGAAGAAAAGAAGGGATGAAGAAAATGACTGGTAGGGGTCCCCTTTTATAGTTGTAGAGATTGGGGGCAAAAGGGTCTTTCAAGTCCTTAAACATTAAATGCTGGGGTCTTTAGTGAGGGATATAACTGTCACTGTAGGTGAACGTCGATGAAGGCGGGCCTCTTCTCCTTCAGTCGTTCCACACGTGCGCACATGTCCACACGATCTTAGCCTTTCGATCAAGAGATCGGACGACCTAAGATCGTGCACACCGCGTCAACTTCGACTATTAAGCACGCCCGCGTGTGATGGCGCGTTCGATTGCACGTCATCATGAGCGTGTGGCATGATCTCTCATCCGACGCACGAGGAAGTGCCACACAGCTGCACCGGGCCAGTTCGATGTCGATCGAGCGGCGCAATTTTGATTAGGTGCGCCTTCAACGATTTCGCCTCCTCGACGCAATTCTAGTGCGCGTCACGTGTCGTGAGTAAGGCACACAACCGCTATGCTGCACTCGACTCTTTGTTGAGTTCTTGTTTTAAGGGTCGTTTGCTCTCGACCGTTGGATGGTGATCCAACAATCGAGATCAACCAAGCCCCCTCCTTCAAAAGATGCAACGCGGCTTGGGGCACAACGTGGCGTGTTCTCAGCCGTTGGATCGATGATCCAATGACTGAGATGCGTTGATCATCGTTTGAAGAGGTGGAGTGGGAGGCTTAGGCCAATGTTGGGTGGCTGGGATGGCGCCATGGATGGCTAGGATGGTGCCACATGGTGCCATCCTGGCTGTCCATCTTCTCTAACTTATAGATGGTGCCACGAATGTCGGATTGGACCGATTTTCACGTTGTTAGCCTGCGATCGTTGATCTGAACACATCAGTGTAGTTGGATTTGTCGTCTGAGGTACAGATTTAACACCACCTTGGCCCTCAACCTTTGATCTTTCTCGAACTGTATCTGATGCTACGAAAATCCAATTAGGGCGATCTCAAAGTCAGTGAACTTCGATCGTCACCCTAATCAGATCTATATGGTTGGATCTTCAATCCGAGGCCCCAATAAATGTCACCTTGCCCCTTAGCCAAAAAAAGGAAAAATTAACCTATAATTTATTCAATCTAACCTAAATGCATAATGATGTATGTTATGCAATATTTATAATGATGAATACTTCTGTGACACTAGAAAGATGTATAAATAGACATTTTAGGTCAATTAGATGTGTACACATCACACCCTTATGCCTATCTTTTGTTAGTCCCTAGCAAAACTGCATGCTATTTATAAAAGAATTAGGATCAAACTACTTGGGAAATAGTTATTTTTCAACGCTAGGAAATTTTTACTAAGGACCTAAACTATAGAGACATAACAGCACCCGAGTGCCTGCCAAAATGCAGATCACCCAAGCTCTCGCCTTATTCAAAAGCAAAAGCATCTTTTTCTTTTTCTTCTTTTCTATTTCTTTTTGGATTTTTTCGAGTTTAGAGTTTCAAGATAGCTTTCTACGGCTACCCAACCCACCCAAGACTCAAAGAAAACTGTAAGTACTAAGCATCTTTTTATGTGAATGTGACCCAATGATCGGTGATTAGAACGGACTTCAAGTTTCTACGCCCCTAGATGACCTTGAAAAGAAGTTCTGTCTAAAAGTGTATCTATTTAACTGGTAGCTTTCTCCCTACTTTTTATTTTTATGGAGTCAATACAAGGGCAAACCTAGTGTATATCTCCCTAGATTATTCTACTTCTCCGCTTCTTCCTAAGTGTATAGGAATTATACGGGCATTTCGTGAGCTGGGATCTGGACAACCAGCCGATGGGTTGTTACCACCGACAACTTGCCTGTCATACTCATGTGGTAAAGTGTGGCTTTTTTTTCTTCTTTTCTATTTCTTTTTCTTTTTTTTTTGGATATTTTTCTTATTTTTTCTTTAAGTAGGTGGCTTCCCTGATCTAAGATTTACCTAAAGGTAACAGGAAAAGAATGGTCGTGTGACTAGGCATTGGACAACCGACCAATGAGATGTTACCACCGACGACTTGCCAACTATACCACCCTAGAAGGTTCATTAGCTACCCAATTTCAGTTAAAATCATCGAAAAGTAAGTTAGTGCAAATAGTGTGTAGATCTTAGGCTTAAAGTCCCCTCAAATCAAAGGGCAGGTTGATAAGTCGTATACTTATCACCTCAACTTATTTAACCAATTAGAAATGAATTTTCAAATAGCGATGACTCAAGAAACAAATTCACATTTTAGTGAACACCCGAGCTAATTAAGCCCAAAGACCTGAAAGGTCTAAGTGTTCGGTCCTATCGTATTATTTCCTACGGTTGAAAATTTTCTAAAGCCCAAGTTTTCTTTTCCTAATTTAATTTTTTTTTCAAATGAAAATAAAGAGAAAATAAAAAGAATCTACAGAGCTAATAAGATGATTTAGAGATGAATATCCATGCCCCCATGCCTATCTAATGTAATGTCCTCATTGCATTAAAAAACATGAAAAAGAGCAGAGAAGAGAAGAAAGCACCTGAATTTCGTGATTAACAGGTCGGGTCCGAGATGAAAACAAACTATATACGTGCTAAATTTAGTGCCTTTAGCTTGGCAACTATACAAATAAAGATGAAATAAAAAATTCACAGGCGCATATCAGAATCAGAATAAATATATTCACCTCAGGACCTACCAGCAAGTGTCCACAAATGTGGACCAGATTGTGGTACAAACCCATGCCCCAGGGTCAAGTGTATGTAAGGTTCTGAATAAAAATTACCCAGAACCTAAGATCGGTATGCAAGCAGGGCCGGGCCTGTGATTTCTGAGGATGCAACCCAAGTCCAAAAAAGTTGGACAATAGGAAAATCAAGATCAAAAAGATAATCAGTGAATTTGTGCTTGGGTTGCACATCCTCAGAATAAAAAATGTCATAAGGGTCCTGGTAGAAAGTTGGTGGTTTTAGGTCTATAAGAACCTTTAGACTCAAATTTCTACTTCCCCTAGAATTGGCTTCCCAAATTTTCATTTCCCAACTCCTATCCTCCATAATTATAATTTCCGGGACCTTACAAATGTCATCATCCCCGTATAAAATATCCAAGTCTAAGATTTGTGGCTGAATCAAAATTGACTTGGGTCTAGTGATCTCAAAAACCAAATCGTCATTATGCTTAACAGGGTGTGATTGAGAAATGGGGCTATGAATTGAATCCTTCATGAAATTAAGATCTGAATCCATCATTCTAGCCCCAATAAGATCAAATTCCTCAATTATAGGGCCATCAAAAGATTCATTGAATTCCTCAAGCCCAGTCTTCTCACTGAAATCATGTCCCTCAAACTCAAGTAAGACTTCACATAACGATTCTTCACCTTCAGAATCAAAGAATTCTAGATCTGCATTTATATATGTCTCAAAATCATTTATGATTTCCTAGTCCATGGAGACATACTTTTCCTTGTTCCCTGGCTCAGGAATCTTAGGTGAAAAAATAAATTCATTCTCAACTGGTTGCTCTAAACCAACCTGGTCAACCCCAGTCTCGTACAATGTGTTCCCCCTACAGGTGCCTGAGCAGGTTTTGACATTGGGTCTCCTGCAGGGGGTTCATCCTGAGAATCATTGATAAACGCCAGTTTATCATCATTCTTATGACCCAAAACTAACCTAGCTCTTAGGGTTTTAACTCCGAAAATGGGTTTTTGGGCTACATTTAGGCATTTACCTAAGATAGTCATGCATTGCAGTTTAATGTATTTTTTATGCATTTATCTAAGTGTCAGGATTAGGAAGAATGTCAGATCCCACACATCTTGGCACTCAGGAAGGCAAAAGATGAAGAAGAAGCTCCAATCAGCTAGATCCCAGCTAGATCCAACTCATTTCAGCTGAATCCCAACTAGATCCAACTCACCCCAGCTATATCCCAACTCCTAGCTGGATCAACTCACCCTTAGCTCCATTCAGCTCATCTCAGCTGAATGGTAGCTCTAGCTAGTTGACCTTAGCTCCATTCAGCTCACCTCAGCTGGATGGCAGCTCAAACTACCTGAAGACAGTTGATCCTAGCTCCATTCCAACTCTTCCAGCTCAGAAGAGTTCACTGGAAGTTCAACCTAACTAGGACTAGCTACTACTATTAACTAGCTAGACCTGGTCAGCTGAAGATGACCTTAACTAACTCAGGCCAGCTCAAGTCCCACTCCCAGGGACTCCACTTAGCTCAACTTAGTTGAGCTAAGCTACCTTAGCTACTCAAGCTAGCTAGGTCCTCCCCGGGAATATCAGACCCACCTCACCTCAACTCACATCAACAAAAGATAGCTCATCTTAGCTTGTCTTAGCAGCTAGCAAAGAACTAGCAAGCTAAGCTAGCTAAGGTAGCTCCTTGCAACTCTCTTCGGCAGCCACCAGCTCCAATGCAGCTCAAGATGACTATCTTCAGCTCTTCTCCCTCAAAACCCTAGCTCCAAATGCCTCCAACCCTACTCCCTACTAGCTAAGCTAGCTTAGCTTAGCTAGTCACCCCCTTGGCACCAACACCTAACCTTAAAACCCTACCTAAATAGCTCCACCAAATAAGCCTAACCCTAAGTCCACCTAAGCTAATTAGTCCACCCTAGTTTTGGCGCCAACTATAGGCAACCTTCCACCCCACAACCCCAAAAGACCCCTCTCCTTTGGCGCCAAAAACCCCCACATCGTAATCCTACACCTACCCCTACAACCCATCCTAGCCATCCAACTACCCACCTTCTAGAACCCCCCTTAGGTGGCACCAAACCATGGCATCCCTCCATGGTTGGCGCCAACTGTAATTCCCTACTGGGAGGGGGTGAGATCAGCGTGACGTAAAAAATGTGGAATTGAAATATAAAAATTTCACAAAATACAATCACACAAAGTACACAAAGATTTATAGGTGGAAACCCAAATCGGGTGAAAACCACCACCTAACCCTCTCGAGTTAGGATTTTCCGATCAACCAAGTTGATCAAAATCCACTAAACGAATCACTTTAAACGAGGGTGATTCAACCTCAATTACAACCACGCTACAAGTGTGAGGGTAGCGTTCCTCATCCCCTTCTCTCCACGAGAAGGATTTTGTCCCACGAAGAAGATGAGAATTCACAAAGCGAATACCCAACCAAATAACAAAGATAAAATAAACAACAATCCTATAGAGCCAACAAAGTAATTTTAAACCTAAGCTTCTATAGGAATTAAGAAAACTCCCCTTTGCAAGGAGTGCATCGGCGACGTGGATGCGTGAACAACATGACGGCGCTATGTCGCTCTCGTGAACTATGGCAGGAGAGCGGGTGCGCAAAGCTTGATGCTCTCAAGATGTAGAACTTGAGCTTTGAGAGCAAGAGAGACACAAAATGGTAGAAAGTATGTTGCTTGGGTGTGTCTTGTGTTTCGTGGTGTGTGTTTGTGTGCAAGAGGTTCCTCTCTATTTATAGAGGCCTTAGGAAGGCTTTGGATGGCTTAGGAAAGGCTCCATAGCCGTTGGGTGCAAAGCCCAAGTGAATCAACCCGAAATCAGGAACAATCATTGCACTGACAGGGTTATCAGACGTCTAATTCTGGCATCAAACGTCTGGAAGACCACTTTAAGATGTCTGATTTCAAGGTCAGACGTCTGATTTCGTGCGGGTTCCTTCCTGACTTGAATCAAATCTAAACAGGGTTCTAGCGCAAGTCCATCAGACGACAGACAGGATGTCTGGCACTATGTCTGGACGTCTGAAAACCTACTTTTTCGTGGGAATGGATTTGCAACGGCTAGAAAATATCTGAAAAGAGATTTTCCGGTCAGTCGAGGCAAAACGGTCAATTATCAGACGTCTGGAAGGGCTTAAGGACGTCTGATAAGGCTCTAACGGTCGTATCCTTGAGTGTTTGCAAAGTGAGCCAACGGTCCACTAATTGGACGTCTGGCAAAGTCATCAAACATCTCCTAAGACGTCTGATCTAAGGTCTGGACGTCTAATTTCATCAGACAAAACTAACTATGTCCAGCCTAAATATTATCAGACGTTTGAATCAACAGTCAGACGTCTTAAAACACATTATCAGATGTCTGATTTTGGAATTAGACGTCTGGAAATGCTGTTTGAACCCTATATTGGTTTTCTAAGTTCTCTACAGAAAACCTAAGTATCCTAGGGTTGTGTCGGTGTTCCTAGGACTACTGTTAGGGTACTTTGAGGCTCTTTAACATAATGTTCTAAGGAAATAAAGAGTAAGAAAATAAAGACAAAAGTACATGAAAGGAATAAATAGAATTCTATCCTATTCTTCTTGTCCTTTCATCTTCAATCTATCGCTCCTCGCGAATCTCCTCTGTTCTCCATCAAGCTCCTCTAATCCGTCCTGGATGCGAGCTCGAATTCCGTCTAATCACGTCTACATTTGCAATTGACCTGAAATCTAAGGCTCCAAGTGCAAATGTTAAATAACATGTGTTTTGTTATCATCAAAACAAATGATCGTGGTGCTCCAGTACCAACACCAACTCCATGCACCTCTCCACCACCATAACTACCCCCTTCACACCCTTAAAGATGGCGCTAACTAGCCTTAACCCTAGGATCCCCATAACCACCATGAGCCACCTACCAAACCTAATCCTAGCCCTCAACATGTCCACGCCAACTAACCCCCCTCTCCACCTCTATATATACCCACCACAATCACCACCAAAAATCATCTTCTCCATTAGTTAGGTTCACCATTCTTCCACTCCATCTCCACACCTAGGAAGGAGGGAAGAAGATCAAGGGGGCAATCTACCTGCCCCCTTGGTGACTTCTTCCTCTCTCTTCTTCTCCCTTAGCCACGCCAAGGAGGAGATCATCTTCAACATCAAGGGGACGGCCAAGCAAGAGGAGCAAGGTGGTTGATGCCCACCTTCAAGGATAGCTTGGAGGACTACGTCAAGGAAGAAGGAAGACCCTTTTCAAGTGCAAGGCAACTGCACTTGGAGGAAGGGCCATCCCAACTTCAACTAGAGGATCCCCTTTCTTCTTCTTTATCTTCTACTCTACTTTTTGTATTAGCTAGTAGTGTAATGTTCTTGTAGAAGCATTCCTCTACCTGTATTTGACTTTACTAGTAATATAGAAGTTAGTCGCCTTCCAAATTTCATGTTGTAGTTAGTGTGTTTTTCCATGTTGTTTTTGTAGTTGTAGTGTACTCACTCTCCTCTTCTAATTACCCTAGGCGCACTTGCCTAGGGTGAGCTTAGAAGAGAGGACTCCATTCTTATCACCTAGGGTTAGTTGTAGTATAATTAAGTCTTCTCATTCCGTTGCCTCAAACCCGATTGTTTCTGAAAAATATAAAAATAACAAAATCAAAAATCACAAAAAGAAAGTGCGGATTTGAGAGGCAAGAGAGAGAACCATTAATGTGATTAACAAATTGACCTCTTTGAATGACCCTAGATACTCCACTATCTAGGTATTATAAATTTAAGAGTTGATTGCGGATTTATACGTCTCAATGACACTACTTCGTATAATTAACAAACCGCATATTTTTTGCATCACTTTTTGGCGTCATTGCTGGGGAGGCATGGATTAATCACATCATTATCTCTCTCTTACTTTCTTGATCTTCATGAAATTTTTATTGTTTTAATTTCAGGTGCAAATCAGGAGTGGGAGCGGGTTTGGAGCACTTGGAGCAGAAGCTTCAAATTTCTTTTCTTCCCGCGTACTTTAGGTTGGCACCCCAAGCCTTTTCTCATCAAAAACAAAAATAAAATCTCTTAAAAAATCTTTAAATTATCCAAAAAAAAGAAAAAATAAGAAAAATTGAGGGTGATGGAACCCTCAAATTCATTTTGTTGATTGTTTGCTTTACTTTTCCACCACCTTCATCGTATTGGTGTCTAATTTTTGAAAATCCATACTTTTGTCTTGATTTTCAAAAATCAGGTTCGGGTACTTAGGAGCTTTCTAAAATCACCAAATTTCATCCAGGGAAGCCTCTTTGAGTCAGAAACCTTGAGTCAAATTTTCAAGAAATTTCATTGAATAGAAAAAATTAAAAAATTCAAGGACTGAATAGGGGTCAGAGCTTGTTTTCTTACTATTTTCTTACTGCCTGTGAATTTTATAAACTTTTCTACTAATCAGATTTGGGTAAACTTTATATTACTGGAAACCTTAAGAAATTATCTACAACGTATTAAATTCTCAAAAAATTTTGAGGTCATTTGAGGTTTCTTTAGAATCAATTCCCTGAATCTATTATTTCTAACTCTTAACACCAGTAAGAAGAAAAATTCCAAAAAAATATCAAATAGCTTTATAAAATCTCAAAAAAAAATATTTTTGAATTCCTTGTTTGATTTTCTATCAGATGGTGGTGTTGTTTTTCTTTTTTAGACCACCACCTTTAAAGATTTTGAAAAAGAGATTCATTTTAGGAGTTGCATAACTAGGAATTCCAACTTTAGGGTTTGTAAATTCTCTCTTAGTCACATCAAACTCTAAAGGAATTGAAATCCACCAACTACAACTTGATGGTTATTATTTGTGGAATTTCAAAACCTTGTTTGAATCCTTAACAAGAGAGAACCCTAAAAGACACTAAATCTTAATCAAAACCCTAAAACACTTCAACTAAAATTCCTTGTTTTGCAAACCCTATTGATTTGGCTTGGGCAACACTTCCAGCCCAATTCGCACACACTAAAAAAAAAGGAATAATCAGGCATTACCCCAACTAACATCCATCACATTCCTTGTGAACTTTAGCCTCCTATACCTAATTAAAATCTATAACAATTTAACCCCTAAGGTCTCACTAAACTTAGGCTTGCTATCTAGGTCTTAAGTCATCTTTAGTTGATATGAATTCTTTCATTTATATCTGGTGTCAGGTTAAGGGGTCGTGTCAAACAATCAGGCGTGGGTTTACACAAGCCCCTAGTGATTTTCCTAGGACATGCTTGGGCCCAAACCTCTCCTTATTCAGCCTGGCCAAATTTGTTGAGAGAACGAATATCCACTATTGATTTCTTATCTTTTAGGTAGATCAAGTCTTAGGTTAATTTTTAGGGAGTCACATTTAAGTTAGATCTAGAATTTTGTATTGCTTGATTGCACACTTCTCTCATCTCTCCCTCCTCTCCTCACCGTTCTTCCATTTTGCACGGGCCACAGTCCAAAACTCCACACTTGGAAGGCCCACTTGATTTTTCCTCCCCAAAAAAGACTTTTCCTACATTCTTCCTCTTTAAAAATGGAAAATCAAAATAGGTCCTCTAACCTGCATGCTAATTTTTCCTTCCCCAATCTATCCACCAAGAGCTACTTAATCAGGCCCCCCCACCTAATTTCTACTCCATAATGGCTTAGCTACAAGCTAATCAATAGCAGTTGAATAGGGATGTAGCAAACCTAGCCAACCAAGGGAGACCTGCCACACCTACCCAAGCTCCACGAATTCCACATCTCACCCCTTCTAACACCCCAAAGAGAAATTTGCATAACCTAAATACTACCCGTGCTGAGTATAATCATTATTCTGAGACTTTCTATGGTTCAACAAGGAATTATACTTATCCAAATCATCACCCCACCCAAAATGTCTCCACCATCCAGGAGCAATTTAAAAATCCTCTAATTGGAGGATCTATCCAACTCACTCCTGGACCAACCCGGTTCCTCATTAAAACCCGTTTACAGGGTATGGTTCAAATCAAACTTATCAATCTAGGCCATCTCAAGAAGACATCAATGCCCATATGATGAAAACCCTACAAGAGATGTAAAGAAAAATTACGGAAATCACCTGTGTTATTAACAAGCTCAATGATCATGTTGGGGTTATTCCAACTCAAAGACCTGCAGAACATTCACCATCCCAGCCCACACCAAACTTTGTCAATCAAAGGAACCAACACCTAGGTGGACACCAACATCAGAACCACACTAATTAGCCTCCTATTAACCCGATACCTCAGCACCAACTCAGTTTTCATCAATAACAGGCCCCCCCACCTCCTCCCAGTGACAACCAAACTGCATATGCAAATACATTGAGGAGTGGGAAAACCACCACTGATTTAGGACCTTCAAATCAAATTGATGAAACCCACTCTCAACCTATGCAAATCAACTCTTCTAACCCCACTTAGGAAGAAGAAAAGAAACACCAAAAACACTAGATTCAAATCCTATTTCTCACTCTCAAACACTGCAATCAGATCAGAAATCAAAGCCCTCTCATCAAGATCTTTTGGACTTATTTGGGCAAGTTGAGAATATCCCCCCCTAGATGCCACCCCTACCTTTGCTAAATTTTTGAAAAACAGATGTACTCCAAAGCGGCAGGCCCAGAATCTAGGAAGGGTCGTCATTTCAAAGACAGCAAGCTCAATTGCTCAGAGCAAGCTGCCTCTCACAAAAAAGGACCCAAGCGCATCACTCATCTCGGTTGTCATAAATGACATTGCCTTTTTTCGCACCCCTCTTGACTTAGGTACCTCTATTAATCTCATCCCCCTGCTCTTATTTGAGGAATTTTGATTCAGTGATTTAAAACCTATTAAGGTTCAAGTTCAATTGACAGACCAATCTACCATTCAACCGCAGTGAATTATTGTGGATAATATTATCAAGGTCCGGAATTGTCTATTTTCGATGAATTTTCTGGTCCTTTACTTAGAGATACCTGAGGCTCTCATTAATGCCATCCTTGGAAGACCTTTTCTAATTACTGCAACAGTTAATATCAATTCTCATTCTAGGAAAATAAATATAAGTTGTAGTAACCAGACTTTCTCATTAGATTTATTTCAAGCTTCCTAGAGGTCCATTGATCTCAAAATTTTTGAGGACACTGATCATAAAATGGAAGCAATATTTGAGAAGTCTATGTTGATCAAATCCTACTCAGCTTTGACCACCACCGATCTAGATTTTATTGATTCCTTTTCTAAGGTGATTATGTGGTCCAAGACTTTTTAAATCAACTAGGGTTTGACTCTTACTCTTTCAATCTTCCTGATTTTTCACCAAAAACATCCACACTAACTTCACCCGCCCTACCTCTTATTGACTCTTTTCCCCCTCCCTTTCCATTGGACCTACTACCCGACTTGCCTAAGTTTATCTTTTTACATAAACTCAAACCATGGCTAGACTTAGGTCGTTCTTCCATTTTTCCATTTCATTTTGATCCCGATTTCTATACCAATCATCTTTTCAAGGATCTTGAGGAAGACACATTTCTTGAGGACATTCAAGTGTTCAATTATTTACATGATTGTCCATTTTCCGCGTATCATTTCATGTCCAGCTGAATAGGCATAAAAAATAACACTGGATGGGAGGTAACCCATCATTTTTCCTACTTTCCTATTCTCTTTCTTTTTCCAAGTTTTGACCATCCTAAACTCGACCGCTTTTCACCAAGGTGATCTCTTTTCCCTCTTAATGCATGAGGACATTGCATATTATAAACATGGGGGAGTGTTTTTAAATTTTGACGATCGATTTGGGATTTTCAAAACCTAAAAATATGCATTTTCTTTCTTTTGCATGCATCTCATTATAGAAAAATCGTAAAACTTTTTGAGGAAATTTTGAAAAACGTAACTAAAGTTGAAATTTTCATTTTAAGGTACAAGGGATTTAATCTTTAACAAACTAGGGATTAAGATTAAGATCTAATTGTTAAAATCTCTGGGTCTAATTTCTATACTAGATCAAATATCTTTCTCTTAATTCCACTTGAACTCGTGATGATTCAGGTGACTTGATCTTCCTTTGTAACCTAGAAATTACCTCGCTTAGTTTCCGATCAAAAACTCGCAATTCTAACAAAATTCTTGCGTCACAATTCACACACAAGCCAACACTTAAAAAACATTTAGAAATTAGAAAAACTCCCTGTCTTACCTTAGCAAAAATCCAAAGCAGATCATTGGTTTAAGTTCCCATCGCCGAGAAGGAGGAAAATGCCTCCCTTAAGGATGCGATGACAACATGTTACCGCCTCAGCGCTGCTCTATATTTATATTCCACACCTTTAGATGGAGCATTAAGGCACAATTTTGCAACTCAAGTGTCTTGGACAGTGCTCTACTCATAGTGTTAGAGCAAGAGCTTGAGTTCGCTAGGAGTGCTCCTTTACACTCCATTGTGTTTTGGGGTTGTGAGCTCCTGGGTGGTGTCTTGGACGGTACTATCCCGAAGTACCGACCTAGAGCCTCATTGAGGATTGGTGACGTAAATGATGATCCCGACACATCTGTTGTAGGATTAAGCTAAAAATAAGCATGGGGGAGTTTCAAAAAAAAAAAGTTTTAAACCAAAAACACAACCTCATAAAAATTGCATTCACAAGCATAGACACAAGATTTTAAAAGTTGATGCAAGTTGTGAATTGGATTCTATAGCCAAAGAAATCCTAACTACAAAAATTTCAAGTCATCTGAATTAACAATGAGTTGATTTGTGAAATTTTAAAAGATACACTGATCCCGATTCTTCTAACTCTTGGATCCAAAGACGAATCTCGAGGTTTTATCTTTAACAAATCCCATACCTTTCAAGTTTTTCAATCAACCAAGGTCCCGTAGTTTTTCTCTCCTCAAAAGTAAAAAAAATTAGTCTTTCCCAGAAAATCTGTTTTGTGAAAATAGTTTTGCCAAGAGATTAGCAAAAGATAAGTATAGGGGTGTGATAAATGCCAGTTTATCATCATTCTTATGCCCCAAACTAACCTAACTCTTAGGGTTTTAACTCTGCAAATGGGTTTTTGGTCTACATTTAGGCATTCACCTTAGATAGGCATGCATTGCATTTTAATGTATTTTTGATGCATTTATCTGAGTGTCAGGATTAGGTAGAATGTCAAATCCCACACATCTTGGCACTCAGGAAGGTAGAAGATGAAGAAGAAGCTCCTATCAACTGGATCCCGGCTAGATCCAGCTCATTTCAGCTGAATCCCAGCTAAATCCAACTCATCCCAGCTGGATCCCAGCTCTTTCTAGCTGGATCAACTCACCCTTAGCTCCATTCAACTCATCTCAACTAAATGGTAGCTCTAGTTAATTCACCTTAGCTCCATTCAGCTCACCTCAGTTGGATGGCAGCTCAAACTAGCTGAAGACAGTTGATCCCAGCTCCATTCCAGCTCTTCCAACTCAGAAGAGTTCACTGGAAGTTCAACCTGACTAGGACTAGCTAGTACTATCAACTAGCTAGACCTGGTCAGCTGAAGATGACCTTAACTAGCTCAGGCCAGCTCAAGTCCAGCTCCCGAGGACTCCACCTAGCTTAACTTAGTTGATCTAAGCTACCTTAGCAACTCCAGCTAGCTAGGTAAACCCCGAGAATATTAGACCCAACTCACCTCAGCTCACATCAGCAGAAGTCAGCTCATCTTAGCTTGGCCTAGCAGCTAGCAAAGAACTAGCAAGCTAAACCAGCTAAGGTAGCTCGTTGCAGCTCTCTTCAGCAGCCACAAGCTCCAGTGCTCAAGATGACTACCTCCAGCTCTTCTCCCGCAAAACCCTAGCTCCAAATGCCTCCAACCCTACTCCCTACTAGCTAAGCTAGCTTAGCTTAGCTAGTCACCTCCTTGGCACCAACACCTAACCCTAAAACCCTACCTAAATAGCTCCACCAAATAACCCTAAACCTAAGTCCACCTAAGCTACCTAGTCCACCCTACTTTTGGCGCCAACTATAGGCAACCTTCCACCCCACTCCACCACCAAAGAAGCCTTCTCCTTTGGCACCAAAAACCACCCTAACTACCCCTCTCCTTTGGCACCAAAAACCCCCACATCTTAACCCTACACCTACCCCTACAACCCATCCTAGCCATCCACCTACCCACCATCTAGAACCCCCCTTAGGTGGCGCCAAACCATGGCATCCCTCCATGGTTGGTGCCAACTCCATGCACCCCTCCACCACCATAACTACCCCCTTTACACCCTTAAAGATGGCACCAACTAGCCTTAACCATGGGATCCCCATAAATTTTCTACTAAAAGAACATTACGTACTTACTTAGAGGAATTACCTATGGTACCTTCACCAATAATGCGATGTGTCCACCATCTTGGATTCTTGTCCACATGATAAAGAGGTTAGAGTGTCCCTTCATATGCTTGGAACATTCACTGTCTAGGATCCATTTGTCCTTCTTGACCTGCAAAACAGATTATCAAATTTGATTTAGGTACCCATTTTCTTTTGGGTCCTTGATGGTTAGTACCCTTCAAATCCTTAGGTTTATAGATCACCTTTGTGTTAGATCTATAATTCTTAGGATTTTTGACCTTTTGATAAATCCATGCATGTCTAGGTGCATATGACTTATTTTGTGTGTTTTTTTTATTACTAAATTTGACTTTTAAATTATTACAAAATTCTGTATTCAACTTAGTTGTTGTTTTTAAATTATTCAATGTTCCCTTAAAATGTTCATAAATGTCCTCTAGTTCTACTATTTTTGCATGTAATTGTGAGTTAGTATCTTTTGCTATATCTAACTCTATTTCTAAACAAGTTTTTTCTATTTCTAGAGTCTTATAATTATCATGCAATACCTTCTTTTCTTTTTTAATCATCCTAGCTTTATGATATAACTTTTCATAAGATTGTAATAATTCATCAAACGTAATTTCAGAATCTACCTTATTTTTAAATCCATCGTTGTTTGCCATCAAGCAGAGATGTGCAACCTCAGTTTCTTCAGATTCTTCGGAAGATGATTTCGTGCCGGAATCATTATCATCCCAAGTCGTTTTGTATGCCTTTCTTGATATCTTCTTTTTCTTCCGATCGAGTTCTTTATCCTTCTTCTTTTCTTCCTTCTTCCTCTTGATCAATGGGTAATCTTTTCGTATGTGCCCCTTCTTCTTACACTCAAAACAAATAATATCATTTGAAAATTTATTGACTCTCTTACCTTATTTTTAGATGAATCTTCGGAATCTTCTTGTTAGAAGAGCAAGCTCCTCTTCTTGGTCAGAGTCTAAATCGTCGAAGTTCGAATCCTCCTTCATGGCTTTGAAAGCAAGCTCCTTCTTGCTTACAGATCTCTCCTCGTTCTTTTTCATATTCTCCAATTGGACCTCATATGCCATGAGGCTTCCAATCAAGTCATCCAAGGCGAGAATGGATAAATCCTTAGCCTCTTGGATTGTTGTGGACATTGGAGACTGATGGCATCGCCATCATTCACTATATCTAACCTCATTTGGCTAAGTTCTAAGGTTAAATTCACCCAATTGACATATTAAAAGGGTATAACTTGATTAGGGCTGAAGAGAGAGGAATTAATAGAAAAAATGGTTAATTATGCAATTTTCATGAATAATTATAGCTGGAAGGTGAACCTATGCTTAATTAAAGGTCAATTGGGCTTAATATCTTAAAAGTAGGTTGGTGTTGTGTAATTCAGGATTAACATTTAAATTGAATGTTTAATTATAATAAAAAATCCTAAATTCAACCCCACTACAATTAAAATAGTTTTGATGAAATTAAATGTAATATAAACCTTATAAAAATCAATTAAAAATATTTTATAAGGTTTGGCACAGTCAATTTGATGATCGGAACTCGTTTTGACCTAAAATAGAATCACAGACGGGTATTTGGTATAATTTGGGTCTAAATGTAAATTGACCATGCAAATGACATCAAAATCAAAAATTGAAGCCACCATCAAATTCCTTATGTCTAAATTAGGTTACCATAAAAAATTGGGCTCATTTGGACTTCATCTTGGCCAACTTTACATTTTGGTCCTTAATTCCTGATTTCCTTACAAATGCCCCCTCAAATTTAAATTTATTTGCAAAAATGCCCCCGCCAGCAACAACCTCACCTTCCATCTCTGCGACTACCGGCCACGCAACTCCGGCGAATTGTTTGCGCAACCTCCAGGCCTCTCCTCGCGCGCCAACAAGCTACAAATCTTCATCTCCTCACGCCGTTGCAAGTCATCGCATTTTGGCGAGCGTAACTCCCCTCCTTCTTCCTCCTCGAGCGTCACCATTAATGCCGACCTTAGAGCTTCTCAACTTCCTTCGTCGGCCGCTCTACTATCCAATTGGTAGAGGGTTTCTTCTTCCCTTGTCGTCGCTGTGCTTCCCATCAAAGAATTGGCTCTCCTACTCTCTTCCTTAGCTCCAACTCACCTCGCCGTCTCCTCCTTCTCCAAGTCTGGCGACCCATGCCAGCCTCTTCTCCTACCTTTCCTCCTCCTAGGTAACTTCTTTTCTCCCTCTCTTCTTCTAAGTTGGGTTAGGCCCTTTAGACCTGGGTTTTAACCTCAACAACTCCTCCCTTTCCATCTCCTTCCCAGCAACCAGCCATGCTCCAGCCACGCGCCGGCGGACATCCAACGACCATGCCTTACCGCCTCAAGTTGCCTCCCACTTTGTCAACCACCCCACTAGCACCACCACGCCACGACGAGCAAAAGCTCTATCTTTTTTGGGTGTTTTGCGGCCTCGAGGAGCCCACTGGACACACTCCCCTTTCACCATCATCGCCGCCTTCGCTAGTCACCTCCGAGCCTCCTCGAGTCAAATAAATGCCACCTCCACCTTCAGTAGAGGACGGCGAAGCTCTTAGACCCATTGGACGAGGGTTTCGACGCGATTCGAGCTCCACCAAACAACACACTCGCTGCCATCTTCCTCGACATCGATAGGCCCTCTCCGACGTTCTTGCGCCACCAAGCTTTGTGAGAAGCTCCATGGTGGTACGAGGAATGTCTTGATTCTGTCGATAGGTCGTTTCGCGTATGAACAAGCTTCAATGAGCTCCGTCGGATCTCACTGTCCTCTTCGACTTCGGTGATGTCATCCATGACCATAGCCACTGCGAACCGCCGCTACACCACCGCCGTTAAGTCGCCTGCCTCTTGCCGACTCTCCTCTGCCCTTCGCCGACACTAGATGCTAACCGGAGCTCATTTTCGGTGAGGCACCACCGCTTCTCCGTTGAACCTTACCGGCTGAAGAAGGAGAAGAGGAGGAAGAAGGCAGGGACCTGAATGTAGAGAAAAGAAATTTATAGTGACCCTATTGTAAGAATCTAAGGACCTAAATGTAGGAAAATTAAATTCCTAGGGATTGAATTGAATATGTGTTTAAATAATTGTTTCTTAATCTTGATTATTGATGGTTGGGGATTATTAATGAGATTTCTTTGCCTAATCATTAGTGCTTTGATACATTAATGCTCAGTCGCATCGTTTCTTGACTATTTTAATTAAGCACTAATTAAAATAACAATCCCTCAATGACACGTTGAATTGCGTAATTAATTTTCTTGAACTAGATTGCATGTGCAGGATCTCATAGAAAGTCAAATTAATATAATCTAGATCCTGGACTTAGAATAGTGATAATTGCACATTACTTGCTCCCAGAGATGACCTCGGATTTTCTTCGAGTTATAAATTTAAATGTTTGATTTGCTTTGATCAATTATACTACGATGCGACAATTTTAAAATATGATCGAAGCGAATAAGCATTTTGGCACTGTTGCCAAGGAGCAATACGCAACTATCACTATTCTTGAAAATATTTCTATTTCCTGATCTCTAACACATCTACTTGGTTTTGATTGTGATTTTTGTGAGAAAAAATTACACCTGGAGCTTAAAGCGGACAATCACTCCACGGACAGGTAATCTTCTTCCTTTCTTCTTAGTCCCCTTCTTCCTAATATAGATAAAAAAAGGGGCAACAAAGAAAAAATCTAGGATTCAACCTTGCCGTATTTTCTTAGAAATATCATTTGTGGCATAAATTTCTCATTTCTAAAAGTTTAACTGTGACTAAAGAGATTTGATGGTAGATTTGATACACCCAAACCCTAATTCCTGCGCCTAATAGGGACTTATTGAGATTGATTGGAACCATTGGACTGACACCTTCTTGATTGAGTTTAAAGGCTATTTAATTTAAATTGAACTAGACTCCACTGTATAGCCAAATTAGGGTTTCAAAATTTTAGGGTTTTGATTTGTAGTAAACATTTGCAATGTTATAAAGGAAAGTATTTTCCTGCATTGTGTGCTATCTCGAGCCCTTGTTTGAATTGATTTAAAAATTCAAACCCTAAAATACAGGCTTTATAATCACTTGAACCTTAAAATTGAGACTTATAACTTGTTTGCAAACCAAATCAAGGGTGGTTTGGGTGAGTTAACCTAGATTTCATCCTTTAATCATAGCATAAGTTAGGTGAAGTTGGTTCACATTGTGAATCAATCAACCTAAAATTAGGTCAATTTGAAATCAAACTCTAAATCAAGTGATAATCAAAGGCACTTACACAATTAGTCCTTAAAATTGGTAGACTTAGGGCTTAATTCACACGTATCCGGTCTACT
Source organism: Thalassia testudinum (assembly GCA_037157565.1). Lineage (NCBI taxonomy): Eukaryota > Viridiplantae > Streptophyta > Magnoliopsida > Alismatales > Hydrocharitaceae > Thalassia > Thalassia testudinum. The sequence goes on along the minus strand of JAZHRO010000062.1, from coordinate 2,938,043 downwards.
TGGAACCGCAGTGATAAGAGAGGTCGGGTGGGGGAAATCTTGTAACCCATGGGGGTGCTTGATAACGATGGCTTCGAGAGATAACCGGGTTTGATTGTTATGTCGATGTAATATAGCCAGTTATTGCCATCATTTCAAATATATAAATTTTTTTACTCGGAAAATAAAAGAGTTCCCGAGGTCGAACTCAGGGAGCAAGTTGTACTCTAGAGATATACATGTTTCTTTTACAAAAAAAAAAATAACAAAGAGAGAGAAAGAATTTGGTGTCTTTTTTTTTCTTTGTTTCTCCTCGTCTCCGATCTTCTTCTTTCTTCTTTGCAGAGGTGATGTTCTTCTTCTTGTTCCAACAGTTCTTCCTTTTTCTTCTGTCTTCCTTCAGATCTTCTTCTTTCTTCTTTGTTTTTCTTCTTTTAGTTCTTCCCTTGTTCTTTTGTGTTCTTCTCTGCCTCGCCTTCTTCTGTTGCTCTTCAGATCTTCTTCTTTCTTCTTTTCTTTTTCCAGTCCGGACGTCGCCCCTCCTTTCTTCTTTTTCCCTTCAGGACGTCGTCTGATTTCCAAATCAGACGACTTAAACTGCCTGTTGCTACAGTGTCTCCCTCAGCTTCCTTCTTCTTCCGCGGTCCTTCTTCTTCACCTGTGCCGATGTGGGACTAAACGCAGACCTTTCCTCGCGTGTGCCTGCTGGGAGATCGCGGCCTGGCTTCTGCAGCTGCGGCTTTGATTTGCGTAGGTTGCTGGCTGGCTGCCTTCGCAAGACTCCCCGTAATCCGCAGCAGCTGGAGACCTGGAGTCCTCAAGCCTGGAGCGCGGGAGAAGCTGCTTCAATGTGCGTTAATGGCAGTCGAACCTCAAAACCTGTCGGACACGAATATGGCCTCTCGGCCTGATCAAACCACTGGGGAACCTTCGCCGTGGCACGGCGAAGGTGAGGAGCTGCGCGGCAGGCCGCAAGATGGCGTCTGGCGGCAGCCCTAGGTTGGACTGCAACCGGAGGAATGGGTTTGTTCGGGGGAGTGTTACGGAGGTGTGGAGTGGCAGTGGAGGGGTGGGGGGTGCTCAGTGTGAGGAGGAGGAGGTTCGGTGAGGGTCGGCGAGGTGTGTGAGGCTGTGGAGCGATGGGAACATCTCGCCGGAGGGTGGCCGGAGTCGAAGGGGGTGACGATGGTCAGGGTCGGTCGAGGGCGTAATTGAACAAATTGGAACCGGGGAAAGAAAGAGGAGAAGAAGGGAAATAGTTCTAACTTACTTGCAGGGACGAAGGGGGAGGAACAGGGCGACAGTCGTATCGACTGTCGCCGGAGAAGACGATGCTCAGGGAAAGGGGCGGCGGCGAGCAGAGAGCCGGAGAGACGCCAGCTGGGTGCGGCGTGGCGCGGGAAGAGCAGGGGAGGAAGTCTCTGCTGCTGGTATTGCGGCAGAGCGAAGAGGAGAAGGGGGAGGAACCGCCGGAGCTGGTGAGCGTCTGCCGGAGAGAGAAGAGAGGAAAGTTGGGGGTTTTCTCCGTCAGATCCGAGCTGCCCCGGTCGGTGGAGCAACGGGGGGTATTTATAGGGATCAAACAGGAAGGAAGGCGGAGGGAGACGACGTGTCTCCCTCGCCGGAGGATGGCCGGAAACAAGAACCCATACCGTCCGTGCGTTCGCACGGCCGGTATGGTGGGTTATAACGACCAGGGGGGTGTCCCTGCGACGGCTGACGACGCAGGGCACCCCTGGTTTACTTGCCAGGTCCCCCCCCTCACCCTGCGCGGCGCCATGCTCCGCGCAAGGTCGCCGGAGCATGGTGCTGGCAGGTTTTGCAGGGGGGACCTGATCGCAAAGAACGAAGGAGAGTTAGGGGCCAAAATGCGAGGGTTCAAAAGTTGAGGGCCAAAGAGTAAATATATGAGGACCAAAGTGTAAAGTCGGTCAAGGAGGTTTCTTCTTAGGCTCAAGTTTTTATACATGACTAATTAGGACCTAAGGAATCTGATGGTGAATTTCATTTCTATATTAAACCTTGTTTGACCGGTCAATTTACGCAAAAACCTAAATTAAGTTATTAATTGGGCATGGTTCTCAATGTAGGTCAAAATGGGTTCTGAAGGCCAAATTGAAGGTTCTAAACCCTAGAGATTATTTTTCTATGAATTTTAGAGGGTTGATTCTATTTTTACTTTGCCTCGAACCTTATGAATTGAAGTGGGTTGTTTTAGGTTTACAGATTATCATTTAGTTTCTTGGAATTGCTGTGGCCCTTGCTAGATCATTTCATCCCACTGTTATTCTTATTAAGTTGCTTTGACCTATGTTTGGGCCATGAATTACCCTGTATGCAGATTATACTGGTAAAATTGCATTTTTACCCCTTATGACTTGTTTTCTCCTTAAACTCAGAATTCTCTGAGTTAAGCCTTTCCTTGAGTTATGTAGGAGCTTTTATCCTTTGTATTGGGTCACAATGAGCTAGTTATGGCTCATGATGAGGTTCTCATCATACCCCCATGCCTAGCTTTTGCTAGTCCCTTAGCAAAAACCTAAGGTTTCAACCCTTGTTCTAGACCATGAAGTTTTTAATAGTTTTAGATAAGTGCCTTTTTTATTTGAGCATAGATTAGGTTAGAATGCTGACCATAGGCCTAAAAGGTACTCTAGTACCAATCAAGATCCAAATCTGTCTAGCCTTAGCCTCAGTCTTTAGCAAAGGTTTTTAAGGTCCACAAGAACTAACCTAAGGTTTATTGGACTTTGTGGTTAAAGCACCCGTGCTTGAAATGATTTTAGCCCTGGCTCAGTTCGCAGTGCGTTTTGTAAGAGAGAGATAGAAAGTTTTTCTGTTTAGAGAGTTTTCTCTCTCTTTTTCTTTTTAGTTCTAGCCTAGGATTGGCTTTTCAACACGGTCTGTATCAGATTCCTTGCTCCCATCATCAATCCTCAAGGGTTCCTGGCGATCGATGCTTCGAGATAGCACCGCCCATGGCAACCCCCGGAACCCTGGCTATTGAGATTTCAAGATAATCCCATCCATGATGTTCCGTGGCCGAATTCAGACCCTGGCAATTGACACTTCGAGATAATGCCATCCATGGAATCTGAACCAGCAGAGTGCTTACATGCCCCCCAGTAGGATATGTAGATATCCTAAGAGACAAGCACCGAGGAGATGATATTTTGTTACGCATCTTCGAGGGGATTTCCTGCCTCTCCGCGCTGGGAACTCGTCCAAATCAACTTGTGTTGATCGGCCGTTCCTATTCTAGGTGTTCTTTTCAGAATTTTACGACGCTTCTGCGTGATTCTGATTTTTACGCTTACTGAACCAGGCTGTGTGTGAGGTTAGGGTGCTTAGGTTACCGAGTCCCGTAAACCAAAAATTAGTTAACGAGGCCGAAAACTCCCTAAGCCTTAGACCTAATACTTCAGCTTTTCATTTTCCTCAACCTCTTGAGGAGTGTCCAGATCTTAATGGGTACTAAGAGTCTATTCAAGAATGCCTAAGGTTTGCATTCTTTACTAATCTCTTTGTGCACTTTTCTTGAATGAGGTCTAGAACTTAGGTTAATTCCTTAGTTCCTTACTAATGACTATCACTTTTTCTCATAATTTTGTGCTCCTTTTTCATTTTGTTTCTTTTCTCCTTCACAAAATTTCCTTCTCCTCTTTTCCTCTTATTCTTTTTCAGAATTTTTTTTTTTTTTTTTTAAATTTTTATGGCATATGTGAATTTTTTTTTTGTTTGAAACCTTTTCTTACAAGTTTTGCACTTTCATACCCCCCCATGCCTAAGATTTGCAATGTCCTCATTGTAACCTAGGGGGTCTTAGTTCATTCCTTAAGACAGAAATTTGGATGAGTGGATGGGTCGGGTTGAATTTTTGCGGACGATTTCAAATCCCAGATGCAAGCATCTGAGTTGGGGTCGGCTGTCTACAAGGGTGAACTTCGAGTGCTAAAAGGTGTCAGAACAAGTTTCAGGTTTACAAAGAGAATGACGGGCTGCCTCCCGTTAAGCGCTGAGTTTTACGCCATCGGCTGGGCGCAATAAGCTCAAGGGGAAAGGAGGATATAAGATGCCTCAGCCAAATCAGTAGAAGTTACATCGATGAACGGCTTGAGTCTCTGACCGTTCACGATGAAAGGTTCAGAATCGTGGCTGAGTGGACTGATTTCGATTGCTCCATTTCCAAAAACCTGTCGGACCAAATATGGTCCGACCCACTTAGATCTCAGTTTTCCTGGGAAGAGTTTGAGTCGGGCATCAAAGAGTAGGACCTTTTGACCAGGATGAAAGATCTTTCTCGAGATGTGTTTGTCGTGGAAGGCTTTAACCCGCTCCTTGTAGATTTGTGAGTTCTCGTACGCGTCTAGGCGTAACTCATCGATCTCGCTGATTTGGAGTTTTCTGTGGGTCCCAGCCTTGGAAAGATCTAGATTACAGTTCCGTACTGCCCAATAGGCTTTATGTTCCAGTTCTACGGGAAGGTGGTATGCCTTTCCGTACACCAGTCTAAAGGGAGACATGCCCAATTGGATCTTGTGGGCGGTCCTATAGGCCCACAATGCTTCTGGAAGTCGGGACGACCAGTCCTTCCTGTCAGGTCGAATAGTGACTTGCAGGATTTTCTTGATCTCCCGATTAGACAGCTCAGCTAGACCATTAGTTTGGGGGTGGTAAGGAGTAGAGATTCGGTGAGACACCCCGTATTTGGTCATCAGTGACCTAAACTGAGCATTTGTGAAATGGGTCCCCCCATCAGAGATTATTGCACGAGGAATCCCGAACCTTGAGAAAATGTGTTGATGAATGAATTTGAGAACGCTTTTGTGATCACAGGTTCGGGTCGGTATGGCTTCGATCCATTTGGACACGTAGTCCACAGCCAACAGAATGTATTCGAAACCATCCGAAACAGGAAAGGGGCCCATAAAATCAATCCCCCAAACATCAAAGATTTCGCATACTAGAATCGGTTGCATAGGCATCATGTCGCGATGGCTCATGTTGCCCAAAGTCTGGCAACGACTGCATGCCTTGCAATGACTGTATGCGTCTTTGAACAGTGTGGGCCAGTAAAAGCCGCACTGGAGGACTTTTGATGCGGTTTTATGTCCGGCAAAATGGCCACCGCATGCCTGGTCATGGCAGAAAGAGAGGATATTGTTGACTTCCCCCTCCGGGACACATCTCCGGATGATCTGATCGGCACCTATGCGGAAGAGGTACGGGTCTTCCCAAATGTAATACTTGGCATCGGAGCGTAATTTGTCTTTCTTGGCCTTCGGCCAATCGGACGGGATCTGATGAGATGCCAAGTAATTTACTATATTAGCAAACCATGGAAGGCTAGTACCAATAGTCAGCAGGTGCTCATTGGGAAAATGCTCAGTGATGGGTCCGGAAGGGTCAATTATTTCAGAAGGAAGACGGGACAAGTGATCAGCTACCACGTTTTGCTTTCCCGCTTTGTCGCGAATCTCAAGGTCAAATTCTTGCAACAGCAAGATCCATCGGATTAATCGAGGTTTCGCGTCCTTCTTTGCAAGGAGATGCCTCACAGCTGTGTGATCCGAGTATATGATGATACGGGAACCCAGAAGGTACGATCTGAACTTTTCTAGGGCAAATACTACAGCTAGCAGCTCTTTCTCAGTAACCGTATAGTTACGCTGAGCCTCATCGAGTGTTTTGCTGGCGTAGTAAATGACCACAGGTTTCTTGTCAATTTTCTGTCCCAAAACCGCTCCTACAGCGAAGTCGGATGCATCACACATGATCTCAAAGGGTTGAGACCAATCAGGGGACTGTAGGATCGGGGCTTGGGTGACTCGGTCACGCAGGATTTCAAATGCTTGAGTGCATTCCTTGGAGATTTCGAAGGGAACATCCTTGGAGAGAAGAGTGGTCAGGGGGCGTGCGATTTTTGAAAAATCAGGGATAAATCGTCGATAAAAATCGACATGCCCTAAAAAGGATCGGATGTCCCTGATCGAGCTAGGCATAGGAAGGTGAGAAATCAGATTAACCTTAGCTCGATCCACTTGGATACCTTTCTCCGAAATTGAGTGTCCCAGGACAATTCCCTCAGGCACCATGAAATGTCTCTTTTCCCAGGAAAGAACCAAATTCACATCGATGCACCGCCTGAGTATCTGGACCAAGTGTTGGAGGCAATCGTCGAATGATGCTCCGAAAACTGAAAAGTCATCCATGAAGACTTCCAGAAAGTCACCTACCATATCTGAGAATATGGCAAGCATGCATCGCTGAAAAGTAGCGGGTGCATTGCAAAGACCGAAAGGCATTCTTCGGAAAGCGTATGTTCCGAAGGGGCAGGTGAACGTGGTCTTTTCTTGGTCCTCAGGATGGATTGCCACCTGGTTATAACCGGAGTACCCGTCAAGAAAGCAGAAGAACTTATTTCCTGCTAGTTTTTCGAGAATTTGATCAATGAAGGGTAGTGGGAAATGATCCTTCTTCGTGGAGGAATTGAGTCGACGGTAATCTATACAGACTCTCCACGAGTTGGCTAATCGGGTAGGAATGATTTCTCCGGTCTCAGTCGTTATAGTGGTGAGTCCTGCCTTCTTGGGCACGACCTGAATTGGGCTCACCCAACGACTATCGGAGATCGGGTAGATGATTCCGGCATCTAACCATTTGATGATCTCCTTTTTCACGACCTCCTGCAGATTGGGGTTTAAGCGTCTCTGCATTTCACGAGAAGGTCGTGTGCCCTCTTCTGAATAGATATGATGGGTACAATAAGAGGGACTTATTCCAGTCAGATCATCGAGAGTCCATCCGATGGTTCTGCGATGTTGCTGGAGGACAATAATCAGACGGGATTCCTGTTCAGGACTGAGGTTGGAATTGATAATCACAGGAAAGGTCTGATTAGAACCCAAAAATACGTATTTCAAGTGAGCGGGAAGGGGTTTCAGTTCGAGGATGGGGTTTTCAGCAGCAGCGGGTGGTTCAGTATAGATGTGAGGTTCAAGGGTGGGAGTTACTGGGTTCATATCTGGATTCAACTCCTCTATTTGCGGGTCAAGATCCTTCTGTGGTTGATGAGGCATAATCGAGTCATTCTGGAGGTGTGATTCATCAACCAAAGTCTTGATGTCACAAATTTGTTCGATGACGCCGCAATTAATTCCTTGTTGGGCCTTAAATATATCAATTTTCAATGTTTGATCTCCAAACTTAAGCTCTATTTGGCCCTTCTCACAGCTGATGTTGGCTCTAGCAGTAGCCAAGAAAGGTCTCCCTAGAATGATTGGTGTATCCCTAGGGTTCTCAGGTGCATCCATATCTAAGACTATAAAGTCCACTGGAAAATAGAAATCCCGTACTCTCACGATAACATCTTCGAGAATCCCTTTTGGTGACTTTATAGATCGATCTGCTAATTGTAATGTCACCTCAGTTGGTTTCAGCTCAGATTCTTCTAGATGGTCAAGTAAGGATGTGGGTATCAGGTTTATGGATGCACCCAAGTCTAACAATGCTCTATCAAATTGGGTACCACCTATCTTACAGGAAATCAGGGGTGTTCCAGGATCTTTTGCCTTGGGTGGGAGTCTACTAAGGATTACAGAGCTGGCTTGCTCTGACAGAACAATTGGGCTCCCTCCCTTGGTTCGCGGCTTACGCTGGGGTGTACATATATTCTTTAGAAATCGTGCGTAAGCTGGTACGTGGCGGATTGCATCCATCAAGGGGATGTTTATGTGGACCTGCTCAAAGAGCTTGACCAGGTCCTCCTCAGGGGCCACGGGTTTGGTGGTCTTCTTTCCCTTGGTCAGGGCCTCGGGAAACGGGATCTTGGTTGGTTCTTCTAGGATAGGTCCAGGTTGTGGATCTGGAACAGCGGTACCTTGGATAACTATCCTAGGGTCATGGTTATCAGGCTGGGAGTGGTTTGGATAATGCGGGTCTTGAGTTGTCTTACCACTACGTGTTGTTACAGAATTTAATCCGGCCTGATTTTGGTTTGGGTTTGGTAGGAGGGGTGGCTGCTGCTGAAATCCCGCATAAGAAGTTGAGGCTTCCATCTCGTCTGGAGATGGAGCAGTAGGAGCCTGATAAATCCATTGGGCGTGGCCTAAATTTGGGTTCATAACGCGCTTCTGGGTTGGCACGTTATTTGGGTTAGGAAGAGGTTGGGAAGGGAGTGTGCCTGGTTGGCGAGAATTTGCCAACTGGGCCAGTTGAGTTTTAACTTCTGTAAGCTCGTCCTTGTGCTGTTTCTGAATAGCCGCATTCGTTTTTTGAATGTCAGCCAGAGTCTGAAGGATTAAGGACATTTGATCTTGATTTGGCCCTGATGGATAAGTAGGGTTGGGCCGAGGCTGAGGCGGCTGGTAGTGACGAGAGGGCTGTGGGCGGGACTGAAAAGGTGGTCTTTGGGTTTGGGAATTTCCCGCCCACTGAAAATTGGGATGGTTTCGCCATCCAGGGTTGTAAGTGTTGGAGAATGGGTCGTTCTGGATGGCGTTGAGGTCCTCGCAGGTCTGAGGAACCTCCTGAGAATCAGGGAAAGGAGGAATGGAGTTCCCCCGGCTGGTGTAGAAAGGATTGGATGATCTTCCAGTCCAAGAATCAGATGGGGATGGATATGGATCCATCCCAGGGGAAGATCGGTGGAGGATGTTTTGCACAGTCTCCTGTGTGGAAGGAGGTTGTGCAAAGGAGTTACGCGCGGAGGTGGCTCGCTGCAAGTGCTGAGTCAGCTCATCCACCTTCTTTTCAATAATTGAGACCTTGTCCAATCGACTGGCCATTAATTCCAGGTCGACTGATGCGGATAGGCCCTGCATCTCATGTGCTCCCTTAAGATTCGTCGCTGCGCGGGTATTCGTCCTGTCGAATAATCCCATGGAGTCATTGTTGATGGAGTTCTCGCACATGTTTTCGAGAATCTCCCATACGGTGTCTTCATGTTGACCCATGATGTTTCCTCCGCAAGTTGCATTGACGAAAAGGCGGATGTCCTCACGGAGTCCCTGGTAAAAAGATTGGACTTGTTCCCATTTAGGAACTCCGTGATGGGGGCACTTCCTCATGAGATCCTGAAAATGATCCCATGCCTCATGAAGAGGTTCTCCAGATTGTTGAGTGAAGTGTGTAATCTGATGGCGCAAGGCGTTGGTCCGACCAACGGGAAAGAACTTTTTCAAAAACTCGGATTGAAGTTCTTCCCAAGTGTTGATCGGCCGGGTCTGAGTTTGATACCAATGGGCGGCCTTGTCCATAAGAGAAAAGGAGAACATCTTCATGAGAAGAATATCCCGATTTTGCGCATCTGATCCAAAAGTGTGGGCCAGATGCTTTAGCTGTTTGATGTGCTGGAAGGGATCTTCAGAATTAAGCCCATGGAATTTAGGTATAGCATGAATCATGTTGGGCTTTAGTTCGGAATCAGGTCCTCCAGTCGGGATTCTGACTCGAGGCTCAATGGCCACCGCAGCAGGATTGTAGTGGTCCCGCATCATAGGACGCTGTGGTGGGTGTACGAAGTTTTGGAAGAGGTCATTGAGTCGCTGGAGCTGGTGTTCCAGATTATTTTCTTCCTCAACTGGCTGAGCCATGATGGGGGAAGAAGAAGAACTTGGTTCTGAATCAGAAGAGAGAATAATGTGAGGGTGTTTCTGCACAAACACGGGCGTCGAGGCTTGGCCTTGACGAGAGCGAATTTCTAAAGGAGGTCTTAAGGGTGGTCTTAGAGACCTCCTTCCGTACATGCACAGTTGGAAGAGGTAAGTTTAGAAGGTGCTGGACCCAATCAAGGCACCCAAAAATGTGTTGGGTGACTATAGAGGTGCGGGGCAGATGGACCCCTTGATCAGAAAGATCGTCCACCTGAGAATTACCTGGGCAGCCAGAGAGGGAGAGTCCCGCGAAGACCCCTACACGGTAGAGCGTCCCCACGGGTTACAGGGTTTCCCCCACCCGACCTCTCTTGTCACTGCGGGTCCAGGTAGACCAGAATGGGGATCTTGACCTCTTAAGTCTACCAATTTTAGCTTAAGATCAGGGTGCTTAAAGTTACACTTGAACTCTTAGGTATTTTGAGTGAGAAAGTGACCTAATTTTAAGGTTGGTTGACCCAAGGAGTCAACTTTACCTCTTGTTCCTTTGAGAGCTTTTTGGGTCCTTTCTTTTAGGGTTCAAGTGTTTAGAGAGCCAATTGTTTTAGGTTTCCTTTGAATAGGTATTTTCAGACAAGGGCTTGGGCACACTTCATTTGGTTTTCTCAATTCTTGCTTAAGGAGTGTGTCTCTAAATCCCTAGTGTTGGATCCTAGGTTGGCTCTACTTGGTCTAGTTAATTCTTTGTTGGGTAATTAGGGCTCAAGCAAGAATGTGTTAGCCCTTAAATACCCTTAATAGTGTGCAGGAATAATGAGTTGAAAACATGCAACTTTTATGGTTACTAAGTATGGAAGACAGGTTAGCCCTATATTGCTTGTTCTTTTCTTTCTTTTGAGTTTTAGGGGTTAATAGCGAGAGGAAAGAAAAAAAATTTACCTGTCCTCGGAGTGGTTGTTGTGCGGTTGCTTGTCTTCTTAGTTTTCTGCACAAAAGAGAGGAGATTATCAGAAATTAAAAAGAAATAGGAATGTTTACCTCTAGAATAGCCGTTGCTCCCCGGCAACGGCGCCAAATTGATAACGATGGCTTCGAGAGATAACCGGGTTTGATTGTTATGTCGATGTAATATAGCCAGTTATTGCCATCATTTCAAATATATAAATTTTTTTACTCGGAAAATAAAAGAGTTCCCGAGGTCGAACTCAGGGAGCAAGTTGTACTCTAGAGATATACATGTTTCTTTTACAAAAAAAAAAATAACAAAGAGAGAGAAAGAATTTGGTGTCTTTTTTTTTCTTTGTTTCTCCTCGTCTCCGATCTTCTTCTTTCTTCTTTGCAGAGGTGATGTTCTTCTTCTTGTTCCAACAGTTCTTCCTTTTTCTTCTGTCTTCCTTCAGATCTTCTTCTTTCTTCTTTGTTTTTCTTCTTTTAGTTCTTCCCTTGTTCTTTTGTGTTCTTCTCTGCCTCGCCTTCTTCTGTTGCTCTTCAGATCTTCTTCTTTCTTCTTTTCTTTTTCCAGTCCGGACGTCGCCCCTCCTTCTTTCTTCTTTTTCCCTTCAGGACGTCGTCTGATTTCCAAATCAGACGACTTAAACTGCCTGTTGCTACAGTGTCTCCCTCAGCTTCCTTCTTCTTCCGCGGTCCTTCTTCTTCACCTGTGCCGATGTGGGACTAAACGCAGACCTTTCCTCGCGTGCGCCTGCTGGGAGATCGCGGCCTGGCTTCTGCAGCTGCGGCTTTGATTTGCGTAGGTTGCTGGCTGGCTGCCTTCGCAAGACTCCCCGTAATCCGCAGCAGCTGGAGACCTGGAGTCCTCAAGCCTGGAGCGCGGGAGAAGCTGCTTCAATGTGCGTTAATGGCGGTCGAACCTCAAAACCTGTCGGACACGAATATGGCCTCTCGGCCTGATCAAACCACTGGGGAACCTTCGCCGTGGCACGGCGAAGGTGAGGAGCTGCGCGGCAGGCCGCAAGATGGCGTCTGGCGGCAGCCCTAGGTTGGACTGCAACCGGAGGAATGGGTTTGTTCGGGGGAGTGTTAGGGAGGTGTGGAGTGGCAGTGGAGGGGTGGGGGGTGCTCAGTGTGAGGAGGCGGAGGTTCGGTGAGGGTCGGCGAGGTGTGTGAGGCTGTGGAGCGATGGGAACATCTCGCCGGAGGGTGGCCGGAGTCGAAGGGGGTGACGATGGTCAGGGTCGGTCGAGGGCGTAATTGAACAAATTGGAACCGGGGAAAGAAAGAGGAGAAGAAGGGAAATAGTTCTAACTTACTTGCAGGGACGAAGGGGGAGGAACAGGGCGACAGTCGTATCGACTGTCGCCGGAGAAGACGATGCTCAGGGAAAGGGGCGGCGGCGAGCAGAGAGCCGGAGAGACGCCAGCTGGGTGCGGCGTGGCGCGGGAAGAGCAGGGGAGGAAGTCTCTGCTGCTGGTATTGCGGCAGAGCGAAGAGGAGAAGGGGGAGGAACCGCCGGATCTGGTGAGCGTCTGCCGGAGAGAGAAGAGAGGAAAGTTGGGGGTTTTCTCCGTCAGATCCGAGCTGCCCCGGTCGGTGGAGCAACGAGGGGTATTTATAGGGATCAAACAGGGAGGAAGGCGGAGGGAGACGACGTGTCTCCCTCGCCGGAGGATGGCCGGAAACAAGAACCCATACCGTCCGTGCGTTCGCACGGCCGGTATGGTGGGTTATAACGACCAGGGGGGTGTCCCTGCGACGGCTGACGACGCAGGGCACCCCTGGTTTACTTGCCAGGTCCCCCCCCTCACCCTGCGCGGCGCCATGCTCCGCGCAAGGTCGCCGGAGCATGGTGCTGGCAGGTTTTGCAGGGGGGACCTGATCGCAAAGAACGAAGGAGAGTTAGGGGCCAAAATGCGAGGGTTCAAAAGTTGAGGGCCAAAGAGTAAATATATGAGGACCAAAGTGTAAAGTCGGTCAAGGAGGTTTCTTCTTAGGCTCAAGTTTTTATACATGACTAATTAGGACCTAAGGAATCTGATGGTGAATTTCATTTCTATATTAAACCTTGTTTGACCGGTCAATTTACGTAAAAACCCAAATTAAGTTATTAATTGGGCATGGTTCTCAATGTAGGTCAAAATGGGTTCTGAAGGCCAAATTGAAGGTTCTAAACCCTAGAGATTATTTTTCTATAAATTTTAGAGGGTTTATTATATTTTTACTTTGCCTCGAACCTTGTGAATTGAAGTGGGTTGTTTTAGGTTTACAGATTATCATTTAGTTTCTTGGAATTGCTGTAGCCCTTGCTAGATCATTTCATCCCACTGTTATTCTTATTAAGTTGCTTTGACCTATGTTTGGGCCATGAATTACCCTGTATGCAGATTATACTGGTAAAATTACATTTTTACCCCTTATGACTTGTTTTCTCCTTAAACTCAGAATTCTCTGAGTTAAGCCTTTCCTTGAGTTATGTAGGAGCTTTTATCCTTTGTATTGGGTCACAATGAGCTAGTTATGGCTCATGATGAGGTTCTCATCAGTGCTCTACCGTGTAGGGGTCTTTGTGGGACTCTCCCTTTCTGGCTGCCCAAGTAATTCTCGGGCGAGTGGATTTGTGATCAAGAGGCCCATTTTCCTCAAATTAGCCATAGTCATCCAATTAATTTGTATGCCTTGATTGGGTCTTATTCATTTCCAGTCCCTCTCATCTTTTTTGTAGTACACGCACAGAAGGGTATCTTTAAGACTTAACTTAAGACCTCAGTTAGAGTCAATCTGAATCGGGGTCGAGCCCTGATTGTCGTGTGTGTGTCTGATCTAATCAAATCCTATTTTGATCAATCTGAACATGAATTCAGTCATTATTTTCTAATCCACCACCTAACTTGATTCAATCATCTGGAAATCAACCTAAAAAATTAAGGAAATGGCCACTAGTCTTGAACCCTGTATAAGTATGAAAGATCAAATGATTAAGGATGCTATTAGATGCAATGAAGACTTTTTCAAAACCTCAAAACCCGTTAGTGGAAATTTGGCTAGTAAACTGAGTATTGTGAACCCAATTATGAACCGCATTCAGATGATTGCAACCCAGATTTCATGTGGTTCGAACCGAGAGACCCTCTTTGAGCAATTGAGAGCTATAAGAAAATTACATAGAATTGAGGGAATGCAATATCCTGTAAATCTGGAATTATGGGAAAAATACCAAGATTTCTTTGAACAATGTGCGGATTTGTTGGATCAACTTGAAAAATTGATTAACGAAAAATATCCAAACCCTCACTTGGATCTTAATTATGAATCTTGGGATAATTTTAAGGATAGCCCAGATTTTTCCTATCCCAAGTACCAAGAAGATGGGTTATATGCTGAATCCACAACCTAATTTGAATTAAATGATGATTATAAAGAATTACCTGATATTGAAAATCAACTTTTAGGTTGGAAGGATTCCATTACAGGTGTTTTTGATTTTGAACCAACAATCGAAGCTTTGGAGGTTGATTTAACCTGAGCAGCATGCCCAAATACTTGTGATGAAATTGATTCGGAATTCCTCGAGGTTGTAACTTCCGCACCTTATCTTGGTAAGGTCTTCCTCGAGCAAAATTCTGATATCCCAATTGAGCTAAATGTCGATTTTAGTGACCTAATTCCTATTTTTGACCTAGAATCTAGATCCAGACCTATTTGGGATAATGATAAGGCTTAATATGAAGAGAATGAAATATCAGGATTTTGATGAGCCTATTTTTGATGACAAAATCATTTCAGATTCCTCGGATGAGCATAACGATTTATTCGAAGAGTAACTGATTTATGATACAGAATTATAGGAATCTGAAGAGTCAAGATTTAATTGGATTTTCCCTAGATTTTCAAAACCAAGCCTGTACCTGATGATGAAATCTTTTTTAACTTGGCATTAGAGTCTAGGATAGACCAATTTCAGGTTGATAACTTTGTTGATTTTGATTTTTCTTGTAGTGGTGATCACAATTCCAATTCAGGTTCAGAAAAATCTTATCACCAGTATTCTTCTGGATTCTCGTATGCTTATGCTGATTTTGAACCCTATTCTAATTCAGAAGAATCCTTGTTCCAGAAAATTACAATCCAATTTATGACCTGTTCTTTGACTCTGATTCTGAGGCCATTGATTGGGAATTTAAAGCAATTGCACCACTTGATCAGGAAACCTCTCAGGAAAGGCCTCTTAAGCTTCTCAGCAACTAGTCCCTACCACATAACCCTATCGAAACCCAATCATATCCTGAATCACTACATTCTAATTCAGCGGGGGATGATTTTCCTCCTCAGTTTGACAATGTATGGGACATCGATCAAACTGAGAATCAATTACAAATCATTTCTGTTCCCATCATTAGGGTTTCTATATTTTTCACTAATCCATTATCTTTTGAGGACCCCTATGCTGAACTGGATGAGCCTGTGTAGCCAAATTATCGCTTTTTTTTTTTGAATCTTTCTAAATCGAACTGCACTTGGTGGGCTCCACATCTTTTGATCTACATTTCTAACCCACCAGACTCGTTGGCTTTGGCCTGCATAATCAACCAGTTGATCTAAACAAGCACCTGGATGGACCAACCCGGCTAATTATGAAGGTGTTTGTTTTACAAAATTCTTCCAATTTGATTACTCCGTCGTTTGACATCTTCCGCTCGGCTGAAGGCACTAAATTCAGCGCTTAACGGAAGGCAACTCGTCATCTGAAAAACCCGAGACCTTTCTTATCTTCTTTGTGCAAATCACTCCTACTGCACTTGAATGTTCCTAATTTAAGAACAGTCATTTCTGACCCACCCACCCACCCTTAAACCTGTTCTAAAATTATGAACTAAGCTGAATGTGAACCCATCCTGTTTGCAATGAGGGCATTGCAAAGCTTAGGTATGGGGGCGATTAAAGTGCAATTATCTAAAATTCATGATTGAAAGGTTTTCACAAAAAATACACATAGATTCTCATAAAAATATAAGAACGAAAAAAAAGAAGAGGAAAAAAGAAAAAAAAGGATTTTAAGAAGAAAGGGACTGAGGTCGTACATTATTTCCAAAATGGTACACAAGGGATTTAATCTTTAACTGACTTAAGATTGAGTCTGAGGATCTTTTTGTTAGACTTTTCAGGTCTAAAAATTTAGATTAGATCAATTTATCTCTCAAAGAACTCCTTTTTGATCCTTGATGGTTTTGAGTTCTGAAGTCTGTTTAGTGACCAAAGTAGTACTTGGCTCGGTTCTCATTCAAAAGCTTGAATCACTTTTGGAAACCAAGTGTCAAAACTACTACACACACAAAAGCCAACAATCTCAAAAAGCCAAAAAAAAAATTACATAAGTAAATAATTTCCCACACTTTAGTGTTGGTGAAAGATCGAGGTAGTTGATTGGTTTGAGTTCCCGTCGTTGAAAAGGAAAATTTTCCTTTGATGACACGATGAAAAGATGTCACCGCCTCGACGCTCGCTCTGAATCTTAATCACATATCTTTATACAGAGCATATAGAGTACATTTCGTAGCTTAGGTGTCTTGAACGGTGCTATCTCGAAGCATCAGGGCGTGAGCCTGAGCTTGCTAGGAGCATCCCTTACAATGCTTTTTGTTTGGGGTTGTGAGCTTCTAGGGTGTGTCATGGACGGTGCTCTCATGAGTGCTGGCGCCAGAGCCCCCATTGAGGATTTGCTTACGGGAATGATGATCTTGACACAACTGTATTAGGCCTGATTCTAGTCTAGGTATGAAAAAAAATTTGCATTTGTTCTGTCATATTAAATAAGTCTTTCAAAGACACCACAAAATAAATAAAGTTGGCTATTCACAAAAGCACTGACACTCGGATTTTCAGGGTAAAGCAAGCTGCGGTATGAGTCCTTAAGTCAAGGAGACTCTAACTGCGAAAATGGGATTTAGGGCTTGTAAGAACCAAAAAAGGGTAGATTAGTTGAGTTCTTGAGTTGATATGCAAGTCCTGATTTTGCTAACCTAAGGATCTAAAATATTCATTCTGACATCCTATCTTTAACAAAATCTCATACCTACATTATTCTGAAAATACAACCAAAGTTCCACTTTTCTTTTAATCTAAAGAAAAGCAAAGAGTAATAAAGTTGGAAAAAGAAGAGAGGCAAATCTTTTTGAGCTGAATGTCAAACATACCCTTACGCTAAAAATCTATGCTTAACTTTGGAATTTGCTAAGTGTTACGAACGCGTGCCCCAGACGTCTTTTAAGACGTCTGGGAGGTGGCCCAGACGTCGGACCAGACGTCTGGGATCACATCCAGACGTCTGACCAGACGTCTGGGATCGTTTCCAGACGTCTGGAAATCAGTTATTTTCGACATGCGTGGGTCGTCTGCACGCCTGAGCGCGCAGACCCGCATATTCGTTATTCCCTCTGCGGCTGCAAACGCCCTGCCGCGATTCTCTCTCCTCGCGCGGCCTTAAAAGGTCACGCACTCCCTCCCGTCGCCTCCACCCCTTTCCTCTTCTCCTTCCAGTGCGCGAGAGCGAGCGCGAGAGCGGGCGCGGGGTTGCTGCGGCGGCGACGGCCGTAGTGAGCTCGGAGGGGGTGCTGCGTGCGAGAGCGGCGCTCAGCCGTGAGGGCGAGCTCGCCGGGGCTGCCAGGGCCGGCCGGTGGGAAGCGTAGCGGGCACGGAATGACGCGGGAGGCCTGCTGCGGCTCGAGCAGCAGGCGCACGAGGTACGACGAGGCACGGCGTCGCGAGCGGAGGGCGAGTCGCGCCCTGGTTCTGGAAAAATTTCCAGAATCAGACGTCTGTGCTGATAGCCAGACGGCGGGGTCGACGTCTGGAAGACTGTCCAGACATCTGAAAGGTGAGTTTTCCGTCTTCTTCTTCCTTCCTGTCGACTGACCGTACTGAGGGAGAGAGATGGGTGTGTGCAGGCTCGGTGATTCGCCATCCAACGCGAATCAGACGTCTGGCTGTAGTACCAGACGGCGGGAGCGACCTCCAGACGTCCGTGGTGACCATCGGACGTCTGGGAGCTAGGCCAGACGTCCCCGCAGACTTCTGGACATCTGGGAAACCACGCTGAAAAAGGTAATTCTCTGATCCACTTTTTAAGACGTCTGATTTTACATAGTTTCGTCGTTTTTGACCCGTTTAGGGCCCGTTCGGGTTCCGTTTTCCGCGATTCGAGTTGCGTTCTTTTCGGAATTAATTCCTCTACCCTTCTACAGTAGCTATACACTATTTTGAGACACTCCTTGTGTTTGATCCTTGTGATAGGACCTCGTTCCGTTGCAGTCTTGGGGGTCGCGGAGGCACGCGGGATTCCCGATCACGCACCCATTACTCCCGTCGTACCTGGTAGAGTGGCTTTAAGTTATTAATAAAATCTTTTAAATTATGGAACCATAAATAGAACCTGGGACATTGCATGAATCCTAGGAATGAGAAATATATGGAATGATAGCTCCTAGGTGTTGCATGAATCCTAGGGCTGGAAAACTAGATTGTATGATAGATCCTGGGATATGGCATGAATCCTAGGATGGGAAAACTAGTGGAATGTATAATACTGCAGTCTTCGAAAATGGAAAGAGATATAAAGCTGCCTGTAATTTGAATTAACAGCTGCTTGTTGTGAATAAATAACGTGGTTGAGAACATGGATTGTAAGAATGTGAAACTGGAAAGTGAAACCTGGATGTTTGAGTAAAAAGGATGGAACCCTACGGGGAAGTAGGAGTAGAACTCCTGGAAAGTGAATGGAATAGTATTGGGGTAGTGAGTTGGCCCTTGAGTACGGAGTACCAAGGAGAGCGACTGTCCCCCTGTTTAGTGCAGAGCGGAGCCAGCCGTCCCAGGGACCCGGGGTTAGGACTGGCCACTCTGTATTGACTTGCTGGCCCTCGCGTACATAGTACCGAGGAGAGCTACTAGTGTAGGGAGGTACTAGCTACCCCACGGGCCCCGGGGTTCTGCTAGCCTCCCACACCGACTTGTTAGGCCCGCTGGGGCAAACCAGGGTAGTCAGGTGAGGGTGCGCGGACTGTGGAGGGGCAAGGCCCCGGTTTGGTTACTGTGGAGGGGTTGGACCCCTATTACTGAGAGGGCTCTGCCCTGGACTGGTTCCGTGCTGTGCTTTGGGCGCACCTGTTAATGGAAACGACTGACCGCGTGCTGTAGTCACCGTTACGTCTGTCAGTGACCTTGGGGTGGTTGACTGAGGGTAGGATCACCACGGGGGACTCTCCCGGCCAAGAGAGCACCACGTGCTACTTCTACTTTTTGGAAAAGACTGCAATCAAGATCATTCCCACGAGGAACATTCGAGATCAAGAAAAAGATCTGAGGAATAAAAGAAATAGTGAGACAATTGAAAGATGTGAATAAAGAAAGTAATCGAACATAACAGCTACTGTACACTCTACTGTTGTCTTTAGTTTAGTTGCCACTCTACTCAGCGTTTTGCTGACGTGTTACACTCGTTACCTTTTTCAGGACCAGGTGTTGAGCAGCCAGGGTCAGTAGCTGCAGAGGATGCTAGGCCGAGTAGGGTCCAGTAGATTTACCACTGCCTCTTGTACCTCTTTTTGTTACGTTGTAGTGAGTAGTTCTTGTTTCCGCTGTACTTTCTTTACCTGCAGTTCAAATTATATTATGAATGTTGTTCTACTGTTGTGGTGGTACATACTGTGGTAGTTTCTTTCCTTACTGTTGTACTTTCTTACTGTTAGTTATATTCATGCTGAATGTGGTTTATTTTACTACTCTTTTGGTTACTTCCTCGTTGGACGACTAGGTCTTGGGATTAGTTGAGTCGGTCCAGTTCTCGTGTCTCGTAGGGACTCGGGAACCGGGTCGTTACACTAAGGGACTAGCAAATGGTAGGCGTGGGGGTATGATGGCATTGTCATCATTCAGTATATCTAACCTAATTTGGCTAAGTTTTAAGGTTAAATTCACCAAATTAACATATTAAAAGGGTATAACTCAATCAGGACTGAAGAGAGAGGAATTAATAGAAAAAGGGGTTAATTATGCAATTTTCACAATAATTATAGCTGGAGGGTGAACCTATGCTTAATTAAATGTCAATTGGGCTTAAATATCTTAAAAGTGGATTGGCATTGTGTAATTCAGGATTAACATTCAAATTGAATGTTTAATTATAATAAAAAATCCCAAATTCAACCCCACTACAATTAAAATAGTTTCGATGGAAGTAAATGTAATATAAACCTTATAAAAAGCAATTAAAAATATTTTATAAGATTTGGCACAGTCAATTTGACGATCGGAGCTCATTTTAACCTAAAATAGAATCACAGACGGGTATTTGGTATAATTTGGGTCTAAACGTAAATTAACCATCCAAATGACATAAAAACCAAAAATTTAAGCCACCATAAAATTCCTTATGTCTAAGTTATGTTACCATAAAAATTGGACTCATTTGGACTTCATCTTGGTCAACTTTGCATTTTGGTCCTTAATTCCTAATTTCCTTACAAATGCCAACTCAACTTTCAATTTCTTTGCAAAAATGCCCCCGCCAGCAACAACCTCACCTTCCATCTCCGCGACCGCCGGCCACGCAACTCCGGCGAGATTGTTTGCGCAACCTCCAGCCTTCTCGTGCTCCAACAAGCCATAAATCTTTGCAAGTCATCGCGTTTTGGTGAGCGTAACTCCCCTCCTTCCTCCTCGAGCGCCACCATTAATGTCGACCTTAGAGCTTCTCAACTTCCTTCGTTGGCCGCTATATTGTGCAATTGGTAGAGGATTTCTTCTTCCCTCGTCGTCGCTGTGCTTCCCATCAAAGAACCAGCTCTCCTACTCTCTTCCTCGGCTCCAACTCACCTCGTCGTCTCCTCCTCCAACTCCGACGACCCACGCCGACCTCTTCTTCGACCTCCTCTCCTCCTCCTAGGTAACTTCTTTTCCCCCTCTCTTCTTCTAAGTTGGGTTAGGCCCTTAGACCTAGGTTTTAACCTCAACAATTCCTCCCTCTTCATCTCCTTCCCCGCAACCGGCCACGCTTCGGCCACTCGCCGGCGGACATCTGGCGACCATGCCTCGCTGCCTCAAGCCTCCTCCCACTTCGTCGACCACCCCACTAGCACCACCACGCCACGACAAGCAAAAGCCCTATCTTTATTGGGTGTTTTGCGACCTCGAGGAGCCCACCAGACGCACTCCCCTTTCGCTGTCATTGCTGCCTTCGCCAAGTACCGGTACTTACTACAAGTACCTTGTTTTACAAGTTTAAACCAAGTTTTATAGAAATCCTATCTTAGCTATATGATAATATTTTCAAAGAGTCAATTTTTAGTTTTAAAACAAATGATTGAATGTGATTTTGAACCCTAATTATCTCTACTTTGATTTTAACTCCTAAGATATTTTTTTCTTGTTAGGAGACATACAAAAGTTCCAAGATACAACAAACTAAACTAAACTATGGTCTTCAATCTTCATTTCTTCCATTCTTTTTTGGTTGCATTCTTTCTAACTCCTGTATTTTCCTGTAATACTTCATAAACTCATCAGATTTTAAAATAGTTTTGTTAACACCAAAACACAAAAGAGAAGTAGAACTAGGTTCCAACGGTTATAAATATTATTTATTTTCGAGCGATTTAGACTTATATTGTAACGCATCTTTTAAAACATCGATTTCACGCGATTAACACCCACACTACCTCCCCACTCTCTAGTCCTCTGTCTCATAACTCTCCTCCTCCCTCCCATCAAGGTGGCCGACTGCTATCATGGTGCCCCCATCGACCACTGCTTTTTGAGGTGGTGTTGGTTTAGGCCAAGGATCAACCACCCTCCCATAGCCAACGGCCCAAGTGCCCTCATTGCATGGGGTTTCTTCATCTCTTTCCTCTACTTTTATTTATTTAAGTAGTGAGCTTTTATTTCAGTGTAGTCTCTTTATAATTTCTTGCAAAGTTGTGTAGCTTCTTTTTATTGCATTTCAATGCCCTTACTCTTAGTTCCACTTTGGGCATAATGGCTATCTTTTGTTACTGATTTTGGTTTTTTTTTTTTAACACAAACACATACACACTCACCTCTCACATATTACTCATGCCACCTCCACTTCTTTGTAGGTTCTAATGGAGCGGGGTGAGATTTAAATTATATGAAAATATAATGCGGAAATGTAAATCAATCACACGAAAAGCAATCTCAGAAAGACACAAAGGATTTTTAGGTGGAAACCCAAATTCGGGTAAAAACCACCACCTAAACCTCTCGATTTAGGATTTTCCAATCTACCTAGCAGATCAAATTTACTAACCATGTCACTTAAATGAAGGTCACACAACCTCTTACAACCACACTACTTCACAACCAAGGGTAGCGTAACCTTAAACCCCTCCTCTTTAGGAGGAGTATTTTGTCTCACGATGGAGATGGAAATTCACCACATGAATACCCAACCACACAACAAAAACCAAATTACAACAATCCTATAGAGCCCAAATGGGTATATATTAAATCTAGCTTCTATAAGAAAAAGGTACTTCTCTTAGAGGGAAGTCGGTGTGTGTGAACCACGCAAGGAACATAGACACTCTCGAATATGCAAAGAGGGGAAAGCGGGTGTGCAGCTAAGATGATTCTCTCTAATGTATGTTGGAAGGCTTGGAGAGAAATGGTTTTTCTTTTAGTTGATCTTTTCTTTCTTTGGGCACAAATATAAGTGGAAGTAGTTTCTCTAGGTGTATTTGTCTTAGGAAGGGTCCCCTCTTATTTATAGAAGTCCTAAGAAGTGTTTAGAAGGCTTAGGAAGCCTCTTGTAGTAGTTGGGAACAAGGCTCAAGAGATTGGGCGAAAATTCCAACGAAATTAGGTTCACTATAACTTTGACAGAGTTATTAGACGTTTAATATTCGGGTTAGTTGTCTGATGTTAATTTTAGACATCTACTCTAAAGGGTCAGAGTCCCTGATCTTATTGGATCGAAGTAGGGATCTAGGAAGACATTTGATGTGCCATTATAAGATGTCTGGCACTAAAATTGGACGTCTAATATTAGTCGGGTTTGTTCCTCTTTTGATCAGATCCAAATAGGGTTCTAGATCTTAAGGGTCAGACGACAGACTAGACGCCTATCCTAAAGTTTGGCCATCTGGAAATTAAGGGAATTGATTTCAAGGACCAATGGTCGAATATGGGTCTGACATCCTCGAATTTTGATCCAACGTCTATTTATTAGATGTCTGGACATATCTACGGATGCCTGGAAAAGGTATTAATGCAATAATCAGATAATCCTCGAAGATAATTGTCCGACGCATAATTTGCATTTTAAAAGATTATTTAGTTGTAGTATAGCACGAAAACATGTCGACAAATAAATTTATAAAACTCCGGTGAGTACTGGGTCGTTCGTAGGGAGGCAATCTCGATTTTTAATAGAAGCCTTTTAGAAAACTAGTTCTAATAGGTATTTATATATATATATATATATATATATATATATATATATATATATAAAGAGCAGATATCAGGCATTCAGAATATCAGAATTTTATTGCATTCATAAACAGTTTTCAAAGTAGAAAGTACTATGCTAAAGAGAGAGAGAGTAGATAGATAGAAGAAGAGGGAGATAGAGAGAGAGAGAGAGATAGAAAGTGTAGAGAGATGACACCGCTTGTAGGATGCTTGTGTGAGGTGCGGCAGCACCTCAGATCCAGAGCATCTAGATGAAGTTGCAGAGGGTCGGAGAATTGCAAAGAAGACGGTAGAAGGGATCTGGAGTTGATGAGAGAGAGAGATTCTCAGTTGATGCTTTCAACTAGGGGGCCCTGGGTCTACTTTTATAGTTTTGGTGGAGGGCAAAAAGGGTATTTTGGCCTTAAAATCGTCCAACAACTCTTATTTGATCAGATCCGTTGATCGGGAGATCAATGACTTTGATTTGGCCTCAAAATACCTTCATTTGCGCCTAAAATGCTCGGGTTCAACGTGCATGGCGATACGTGGCAACCACTACGTCGTCGATCTTCTATTGCTCGACTCTGATTCCTCCTCATGCACGCGCTTATCTTCTTCGCCCACCTATCGCCTTTGAGACCTGCCTCAACATCAGTCGTCCAATCGTAACGAGCACTGCTGCCTTAGCGTCGAGGCAACCGCGTGAGATCACGCGTACCCGCTATGTGCTTTGCTCGCGCAATTACGCCCGCACGCGCCCGCTTCAATTTCGCGCAAAGCAGGGCTCGAACTTGCAATGCACGCTGGCATGCACGTGTGTGAGCCAATGTGCTACGTAAACCTTTTATTATATATACTTGTTTGTTTGTATTTATGTTCATCAAGTCTGGGTGGGTGACGTGGCACGCTCGTGGCCATTGGATGAAGATCGAATGGCCCACAGTGTGCGGTGTGCCCTTCCTATATGGAGTGGTGGTGAGGGAGCGGCTGTGATGGCACCACATGGCACCATCATGGCCGTCCATTTTCTTTTCTTTGTATCTGGTGCTATAAGCCTTTGATCGAGTTGATTTTTGCACTGTTGGACTGCGATCGTCGATTCGGATCCATCTGTGTAGTTGGATTCTTCATCTGAGGCCTGGATCTTTGTTTTTTGGCTCCATGATCTTCATTCTTCTATGGACTACACACGATGCTCTGGTTGTCTGATCGGGACGATTTCGAAACCATTGGACTCCTGTCGTCATTCTGATTAGATCTATCCGGTATGATCTGACATCCGCGGCTTTGAATCATCTGCGATTAAAATCATATCTCTTTTAGGTCATAAAATGATGATATTATCTATATGAGTAATAAACTAACCATTGTGCAAATTACGATGCCTATGAATGCATTATTCCTAAGTTATGCTAGAATCTAGCTTAATTCAGGTGATTTAGGTTGCATGATTGCTGTGCAATCACACCCCATGCCTAAATCTTGCTAGTCCCTAGCAAATGTATGACTAAATGCAAAGTAGTCCTACATGACAGATTTCTATCAAGAGTTTGACTAGAGGTTTATGTCTTTTGTTTTCATCCAATACTTTAGTAATCCAGATAATCGTGGATGTATTTTGTTGTAGTCTATGCAACAGATCCAAGTGAAAAGTTAATCCACATCTAAAGTTCATACTTGACCCTTAGTAAAAATCTATTGGGATAGGTAAACTTCTCCCCTCGGGGTTATAAGGTAACCTGTATATTCAGCCTCGGCTTTAGGGTTAGGTAGAAGATTTTTGAGCCAAGTGGATTTATTTTTGATGGCTCACACTCATCTGGTGCTACATATAGACTAGTACTTTAGAACCTAGATTTCCAGATTATTAAATAATTCAACTCAGAGAGAGGCGAGAAACTGTGCTCTCTTTGGTTCCTTTGTACTCGTTCTCTTTCTTTCTTTCTCTTCCTTTTTCTTTTTCTTTTCTTTCTTTTTGAGCTCATAATCTCACCAGATTTATCAGTATATTTGGTGGTCTCTCCTGGCACTAACACTTTGATTAGGTTTTGATAACTCTACGACAAAGTTAGAATTCCTCAGCCCGTATTCAAACGGCCAGAAATACAGAAAAGTAGGTCAAGGCTATTTTTGGTGAATCGTGAGGGTGATGGGTGTTGTTGCCTCAATACGCTTGAAATAAACTCTAAAAACACTTATAGTCTTTTTTTTTCTTTTTTTGCTTTTTCTTTCTCTATTTTCTACTCTTCTTGTTTTTTTTGTATATGTATATTATTTTTTTCTTTATGCATAGACATATATACCTCTTCCTTTTTTTCTTTTTTCTTTTTCTTTTGCATCCAGACATCTACTAACGCAACACAGCAACACATATGACTTTTATTCACGAAACATTATTCAGGATTATGGGTGCTCAAGAGGATATTGGGTGGCTTATTTGGTGGAAGTGCCTATTCTTGGCACCGGGAAATGAATGGATAGGATAACGTATTTCAGACCTTGATATCAAAATCCTCCTTCACCCAAGGATTTTTGTAAAGGACGGTCGTGACCATCCACCTCAATCCTAGTTTTATCAGAACCCGCTCTTTGTGTATTTGCCTTATTTGGTGGCTCTCAATAGATTCACACTAAGAACTTGTATGTAGAAACCGAGAGCGAAAACTATACCTAACTCTGAATATCATTATCTCATTATCCAGAGTTTAAGATTCCTCATACTAGCCTTAGAGCACCAGTAGACTTTCTACTCTCAGCTCACACTTGTTTGGTGGATTTGTTAGAAGATAGTTTGCTTGACTCCCTAATTGCTATACGAGGGTTTAGGAGAAGAAGCATTGCTTCTTCTCGACAAACAAAAGATGTTTATTGGTCTTCACAGAGGATCCATTGCAAATTCTATGTGTAAGTGTGAAATTATACTAGATTCTAAACTCAGGAATCAACCTAAGAATAAATCCCTAATAAAATCTTAATAAAAATTCTTTATGCCTAAATGCATTTTTTTTTTAGACATAAAGATAAGACATGCAATGTCCACCCCCCCATGCCTGTTCATTACAATGTCCTCATTGAAATGTATGCATGAAAATTAAAATATAATAAGCAAGAGGAGGGGATATCACCTGCCTATGCTTGTTAATCCAGGTCAGTATGGATGCAGAGGATGCAGTGCTACCTGTAATGAATACTGAGTTGCCTCCCAGCTAGCGTTAAGTTTAACGTCATTTGTCGGACTTAAACCCAAAAATAAATGATTAGATAAATGGGTTGAGTCAAGATTAAAATGAAGATGTGATCATGTAATGCAACGATTAGTGATCCACAAATTTGGATCAGCTAATGGTGAATACCAAGCCCAAAGGGTCGGAAAAATAAATTGAACGGGCTTGCAACTATTTGCAACCAAATGCTACAAAAGAGAGGAAAATTAGTGCGAGTGCCAGAGTAGAAAGTAAATCGTGGCAACCTTATGATGTGATGCATGAGGAAGGAGGATGAGGTGGATATAGTGTGGTCTGTGGGGAATAGATTGTATGGGTCCTAAAAATGATGGAAAATGAAAGGAGGAACTCGAGAGGTGTAGTCTGAAATGGTATAAGAAATCATTTCGCAAGTCAAGTTAGCTATGGATGGATGTTGAGTAGGTGAGTCAAATAAGATCCAGTGGTCCATCTCAGTAGTTCTAGACTTATCAGAGTCCTCAATCTTATCCCGGGGTTGATCAACAGTCTCATTTGAGTCGCCTAAATCTTGTTTTAATTCATTTTTCCTTAGAACCATAAGATTGGGGTTTGGATTAGTCAACACCTCAAATCCTTTTTGGACTATATCTTCTGAGGGAATTTCTTCTTGTTTCTCATCAATCAAGTCAAATTCTTCCAAATCCCATGATTCAACTAAAGTTTTTGCTTCCTCAGATAGATCCTCATAAGTCATCCCCAATAATTCTGTAATTTCTTGAACATCTTTTTCATAAGGGGATTGTCTGTTTTCTTCAATCTCTAGATGTTGGGGATAAGGGTCAAGTTTTTCCTCAGGACTCTGGTGGATGGGGAGAGAAAGGTGCGGATTAGCTGAAACAGAAGTGAAAGCAGATTCGGCTTCTATATGGGAATGATCAGTATCGCCAAGTCCAAATATCGAATCATTTAAGCATATTTGATCATGGTAATCCTCAGACAAGATTTCATTAGAGCCATCCAGCTGTGCTTGGCTGGGAGTGTCACTGTTCCCAATCTTTCTTTCTTCTTGATCTTTCTCTGATTCTCCCAAATTATCCATGTAATCCAATTGTGTGTCTTTAAATGTAAAAGACTCATACTCCAACTCACTATGAATTGGCTCCTCAAAATAGAATGGTTGCAATTCAGGGCCTAAATCAAGATATACTTCCTCAAGTGAGTCTTCCTCCTCAAAGTCAGCTTTTGGGATATCAAAAAGGATCTGTTTTGCATAATCACGAGGCTGGTGGGTGGGCTTAGTGTATGTGGAGGTTGGGATTGATAAGATGTCATACTTAAGGTTGGATCCTCAACCTTGAGTGGCTTACCACCAACTTGTTTCATACTCAGACCAGTTTTATCACCTTATGCTTTCCAGATTCTATTGAGCTATTTTGTTAGATTATCTGTATTTCTTTTATTAGCTTCTCTCATCCCTTGGACTACTTGGAGTAATTGGGTGATCTCAGGATCACCGCCATGGTCAGGAATTTGATTAGGATAAGGATAATAATTTCCAGAATTTCTTTCCTTAGTTGAATCAAAATATCTATCATTTGGATACCTAGGGTAAGAATCATATCCTTGGTTTGGTGTTGTAGGGTTATCCCAATGAGAAGGTAAAGTTGTTTGGGTAGAATTGGGATAGTTTGTAAAGTGATTTTGAGGATAGGATTGATATTCTAGGTATTGGGATTCTGAGGCATATCCTTGATCTGGGGAGAGATGAGTTTGGCTGAACCGGTCAAGATAACTGGTCATTCCAGCCAGGTGCTGGTCCTGTATGGAGAGTGTCTCTTTAGACTGTATAGAACCTTGATCTCCAGAGATTCGTGTGGGATTCGAGATAGGCCTGGCTGTACCCGGGGAATATGAGGTATAGCCAATGGAATCAAGTCTCGGGCATTGAGAAGAGTTCTCCCAACCTGAAAAAGTTGAAGTAAGGGAAGGGTTGGGATAGGGGGAAAAGGAGGAATAGTGTGAGGCAAAGGAGTATGGGTTCATGGTTTCCTCCTCAATCAGTTCTTCCTCATGGCAATTGGATATTGGAGCGTATTCTAAAAATTTGGGTCTTCTCTTTAGTTTACTCTCTAAAGGTTGTACCAAATTAGGGTTCAAAGACCTTTTAGCATCCATGTACCAGAAGAAAGTTAATAGATGAGAGAGAGAAGACAGATGAGAAAATACCCCACCCTTTCAATACAAGTAATCAAACTAGTCCTTAGAGTGCCAACCCTAAATAGACCTAATCCTGGTTCCCTAAAACACGACTGGATTAGATCAACCCTTGAATTACTTGGCTGGCCAGAAGGGTGGGAACCCTTAGGACACCCTGCATGGCTGGACACCACTAAAGGTTAACGCGGTTACGACATCAACCTTTCTTGTCACTAGTGGGTCCAAGTAGACAAGGCCTTGACCTTAGTTCAATCTAGTTTCAAGTCCCCAAGTCTATTAGTCTTGCTTAGGGCACGTCTACTCAATTTTAGGTTTGGGTTTGATGTGTTTTTGGAATATGATGGGTGTTAGGGGGGTGTTTTCCCTTAAAGTTGATTTAAAAGATGTGAAGTGCACAGATAAAGGGTTCACAAGCAAATTTTTATAATGAAGTATCTTTTAAGATTCAAATGCTTGTGTTAGCATGTTTTAGGGTTTACTTGATTAAATATTTTCAACCAAGGTTCTGATGAGGCACACAAAGTGTTTTTCAAATCTCAATTTGTTTGATAGATTTCCTTTGAGTATGGCAATGCAGGTGTGCTCTATCCTTAGCGTGAAACCCTAAGCACAGATAGTTCTAAATGATTCTTTCAGATCCAAAAATGATGAGTGGTGCGACCCAAGCAATGAAATCAATTGGTCCTTATTGCACCACTAACTAGGCACTCACAGAATATTTTTTCAAGAATTTTAATACACGTTTTCTATTTTTTTTAGATTTGAACTGTACTGGGGGTTTTGCAGTCCATTTTGACCCTTAGTTCGTGATTAGATAATTCATGCAATCAAACTAGCAAGAAATATTTTTCTCAGATTTTGATAAAATTTTTGACTTTCTCATAAATTCGGTGCCATAAATTTTACTTCAATCGAAGTTCTACAAAAATTCTTATAATATTTTGAACTCCGAAAAATCAGGAACAATAATCGAATTGATAATAGACTAGTGTATGAATTTTTACAAATTTTTTGTAACTCCGATTTGAGTGAATTTTGGAGATGTTGTTCATGACTTTGAAATCTACGTCCAATAAAAATTTGAGAATTTTTGGACATGCAGATCTTTGGGAATTGAATTTTTAAGATAAAACTTTATTTCAGCCTGAAAATCAAGAGAATTTTTTTTTCAAACAAGCAAATTCTAACTAATTCTATGGTTCAAGCAAATCCTAAACTTTCTAAATCTAACTAATCTAACCTACGGGTACTTACCTGAGATTCAAACTTGCACTTTTTCCATTGTCGTGTTTGATTCAGATTTCTTCGTTTCCTGCACACATGAAATCAATGAAAAATGTAGTGAGTGAGAAGTCTCAAATACGCACCGAAAAGCTTAAAAAATTTTCGTTGCCTCCCTGGCAATGGCGCCAACTTGTCCGACGCGTAATTCACGTTTTAAAAGATTATTCAGTTGTAGTATAGCGTGAAAACACGTCGACAAATAAATTTATAAAACTCCGGTGAGTATCGGGTCATTCGCAAGGGGCAATCTTGATTTTTAACGGAAGCTTTTAAGAAAACTAGTTCTAACAGGTATTTATATATGTATATATATATAAAGAGTAAATGTCAAGCATTCAGAATATCAGAATTTTATTGCATTCATAAATAGTTTTCAAAGTAGAAAGTACTATGCTAAAGAGAAAGAGAGCAGATAGACAGAACGAGAGGGAGAGATAGAAAGTGCAGAGAGACGACGCTGCTTGCAGGATGCTTGTGCGAGGTGCGGTAGCACCTCAAATCTAGAGCGCCAGGATGAAGTTGCAGAGGGACAGAGAATTGCAAAGAAGACGGTAGAAGGGATCTAGAGTTGATGGGAGAGAGATTCTTAGTTGATGCCTTCAACTGGGAGGCCCTGGGTCTTCTTTTATAGTTTTGATGGAGAGCAAAAATGGTATTTTGGCCTTAAAGCCATCCAACAACTCTTATTTGATCAGATCCGTTGATTGGGAGATCAACGACTTTGATTTGGCCTCAAAATACCTTCATTTACGCCTAAAATGCTCAGATTCAACTTGGTGGCAACACGTGGTAGCCGCTGTGTCGTCGATCTTCAATTGCCCGACTCTAATTCCTCTTCACATGCGTGCTTATCTTCTTCGCCCACCGCTTGCCTTCAAAACCCATCTCGACGTCATCCGTCCGATCGTAACGAGTGCTGCTACCTTAACGTCGAAGCAACCACGTGAGATCATGCGTACCCGCTACACGCTTTGCTTGCGCAATTGCACTCGTGCGCACCTGCTTTAATTTTGTGCAAAGCAAGGCTCGAACCTGCAACCTGCGCTTGCACCCGCGCGCGAGCCAATGTGCTAGCAAGCCTTTTGTTATATATACTTGTTTGTTTGTATTTATGTTTATCTAGTCTGAGCAGGCGATGTGGTGCGCTCGTGGCCGTTGGATGAAGATCCAACTACCCATAGCGTGTGGTGCGGCCTTCCTAGATGGGGCAGTGGTGAGGGAGCGGCTGTGATGGCACCACGTGGTGCCATCATGGCCGTCCAGCTTCTTTTCTTTGTATCTGGTGCTGTAGAGCTCCGAACGAGTTGATTTTTGCATCATTGTACTGCGATCGTCGATCCGGTTCCATCTGTGTGGTTGGATTCTTCATTTGAGGCTTGGATCTTTGTCCTTTGGCTCCATGATCTCCATTCTTCTATGGACTGCACACGATGCTCTGGTTGTCTGATCGAGACGATTTTGGAACCGTTGGACTCCCGTCGTCGTTCTGATCAGATCTGTTCGGTCTGATTTGACATCCATAGCTTTGAATCATCTGTGATTAAAATCATCTCTCTTTTTGGTCATAAAGTGACGATATTATCTATATGACTAATAAACTAACTATTGTGCAAATTACGATGCCTATGAATGCATTATTCCTATGTTATGCTAGAATCTACCTTAATTCAGGTGATTTAGGTTGCATGATTGCTGTGCAATCAATAATGTTCTGACAGGCTAACGGTCCTCTTATTGGACGTCTGGCAAGGTCATCAGACGTCTTCTAAGAAGTCTGGACTATGGGTTGGACGTCTAAAGGTAATGATCAGAGAACACTAAATCCAGCGTAAGCGTTTGGATGTCTGTACAAACTATTAGACACCTTAAAGACCATAATCAGACATCTGATGATCATGTTAGACGTCTGATTGGGTTGACTGATGCTTATTTTGATTTTCTAAGTGATTTCTAAGATTGTCTAAGTATCCTAGTGAAGGAATAGTGTTTCTAGGAAGAAGGTATGGTACTTTGGGATCTTTACATGAATCTAAGGAAATAAACGAGCAAAGAATATATCAAAGTACATAATACAAGAACAAAATAGACTTTCTATCCTATTCTTCATCTTTAAGCTCCCGCTCCACGCGAGGCTTCATCTTCTCTTCTCCTCTATCAAGCTCCTTCAATCCATCGTGGATGCGAGCTTGAGCTCCTTCACACTTGCATCCATTTGCATTATTCCTGGAAATTCAAACTGAAATAAAAATGTTAAATAATAAGTGTTTTGTTATCATCAAAATTAACGATCGTGGTGGCTTTACACCAAAAATCTCTTCTTTTTTGATAATGACAAAATCATATATAATAATAAAAAATTTCTCCCCCTTTTTGACATTATAAAAAATGTTTAATTAATTTTAATCATTTATCCTATACCCCCTGTTTGCGTGCTAAATCGGGGTTTAAAAATCACTTCGTTGCAATATAGCTGAAAATAGCACGTGAACAAATATAATTTATAACTCGAATATACATCCGAGGTCGAACACAGGGAGCAAGTGTTGCAATTAATCTCAAGATCACAATTTAAACACAAGATAACAATATTTAATGAGAAATTCAAGCAATAATAATGTATAGATAATAGCAAATGTCAATAATGCAAAAAGATTAGGGTAAAATGGTGATTTGAATCACTAATTACTCTAATTACAATAATAGTAAATATCTCAACAGTATCAACTAAATTTAATCCATGCAAGCCAAGTGCATAGTGCACTGTGTCAGATAGATCAGATGATGGAGCTTTCAATCAGACGACTTAAACTCTTCTTTGCTACAGTGCTAAGAGGGCACTCTTTTTCTTCCTTTCATCTCTCCTCAAGAGAAGGTGCGGCACAGAGGCACGGTTGCCTCGCAGAGACCAAGTGTTGAGAGGGGTTCACTGAAGAAAAACCCCCCCTCTCTCTTTTTCTCTTCACGCCCACCTAATCCAATAAGTAAGTGAGTAAACGGATCCTGGCCAGACCTGCATGGCGTGACCGCAGGCGAGGGGTGCGTTTGCGCGTGCGTGGGAGGGGACCTCACCCCCTGTGCGTGCTGAGGCGAACAGTCGATATCAGAAAATCAACTTAGGTGCGGTTGGGGCTTCTTCTGTCTACAAGGTGGGACTATCCCACGCGGCTTCGTGGCAATGTGGCAGCAGCTGAAGTCGCTTCTGATTAAGGTCGAGGAGGTATGGAGTCCAATTGAATGACTGGAGCTCTTCTTGGGAGTCAGCCGCAACACCTGGAGGTGGAATCTGGATGGGTTGCTGTCGGAGGACTACAGCTAACATCGGAGAACTTGGAGGCGGCAGCGGAGGTCCGCCGATTACCTGAAAAGCAGAAAACGGCCTCTCGACCATGTTAAATATGCTCAGGAGGATTACTTGAGGATGGCGAACATGATGGTGGTCTTGGTGGTGCACGTGAGTGAGTGAGGAGGTCGAACGGCGGCGGACTGTGAACGTGATGATGGTGGTGTTCGATAGGTGATTAGAGCAAAAAAACCCCTCAATTTCTTGAGGGGTTTGTTCACGTTTACAAGGTGAAGCTTTTGGGAGTGGCGACGGTCGATTTGGTGGAGTGTAGCGAGCTGTCGAGGTGACCGGAGGTATGCCGGAGACGGGGGAGATGATGACGGAGCAGGCGAGTTGGAGGTCGAAGCCGAAGTTTGAAAGTGTGGAGGGAATCAGTAGATGATGAGTCGAATGGAGTGCCTAGTGGACGAAGAGAAGGCAGAGGAAACGCCGGTTGTGGTAGGCTGACACCGGAGAAGGAGAAGGCTTTGGTGAAGGAGATCGGCGAGGACGACGGAGGACGGAGACGCCTGATGGTATTGCAAGGCACGGAAGAACTTAAGGAAGACGATCCCATCGCCTATTGTATGTGGTGGGGGGTGAAGAAGGCAGAGGAAGAAGGTTGCTAGAGCAAACATTGGAGCAGGCCGGAGAGGGAGAAGAGAAGAGGACTTGGGCCTAAAAAGTTGTTGAAGGAAGAAGGAATGCTGAGGAGGTCTTTTATAGGCCAAAGAGCAAGCTTCAAAGCTTGGAAACCAAGCTTTGAAAGCTCAAAAATCACGGAATAGGTTTAGGATTTCCAAGAGTTCGCATGAACTCTTGGACGAGATTTGGAAGGCAAGACCTATCTCAGATTGAAGAGCAACTCCTCAAGAATCTTCCTTCCAAATTTGGAAAGATTTCGTCGTGAAATCAAGGAGAATCTCTTGATTGAAGGTCATTGGTTTTTGGGTTCACACAGTAATGGCGAAAGGGGCATTTTTTTGAAGAAGACAAAGAAGTTTGGGGGTTTTTGTAAAAATTTCAAAAGCTAAGGGGTTATTTGAGAGAATAAGAGTCAGACTTGGATTAAAATGCAAACTAGGTGGAATAATCTCAGATTGGGCTCAAATTTTGATACAAACCTAATTTGAACCCAAGGAATCCAATGGTGAAGTTGGATTTTAGTTTTGACCTCGTTTGACTAGGTAATTTATGTAAAAACCTAAATTAGAGCAATAGTCTGTCTGTGACTTTGTTTTAGATCAAAACGGGTTCTGATGGTTAATTCAAAGATGCTAAACCCTAGAGAATATTTTTATATGAATTTTAGTGGGTTTATGTGAATTTTATCTTGACCAGAACCTCAGTTAATTAAGCAGGTCTGTTTTTAGGGTTTTAGATGTCTATTAATTCTTGAAATGCATGAAAACCCGTTTCTATCTGCATGGACCCACTTATTAGGCATTAATGACTAAATGACCTTTAGTAAGCCCCTGGCATACCCCATGGTTATTCTGTATTTGTGATAAGATGGTAAAATTACAGAAATAACCCTATTTTCATCTTTTCTTCTCAAAACAATTCATCTTGTTCAAGAGACCTTCTGACTGATATGTAGGAGCTTTTATTGACTTTATAAGACCAAATTGAGCTAGTTATGTCTCATGATGGTGTTTCCATCACTCCCTTTTAATACACGGTCTTCTAATTTGGGTTATCTCCCCTTTTTGACATAATAAAACAAGAACAGCATTCTCCCTCTTTTGTCATAACAAGATAGCTATTCATTTCATCCATTAACTCCCTCTTTATAATGGAAAAAATCTCCCCATTTTTAGTTGAAGGAAAATTTTCTCATTTTTTTAAAAGAGTCTAAACATATAAGAAATGCTTAACTTTCTCCCCGTTAATGATGGACATATAGCATATAAATTTTTTTATCTCCCCCTATCTATGTGCTATCTATATAAAAGAATTAGGGTAAAGGTTTTACCTCACTTACTATTGCCAATAAAATGGCCCTTGTGGTGGATTCCAAAAGTGATGGGGTTTCCATCCGAATTTTAGAGGTCTGGGCATCGGTGTTGGTCTCCAATCAAATGGTTGATGCAAGCCGGTTTGAACACCCACCGGTCATCTCGTCGGTCTTCTTGTCTTCTTCCTTGGTCTACTCTTTGGTCCTCCCAATTTGAGTTGACCATTCTTGAGCTTATAGGTCTAATCTTTCATATTGTAATCTCCTTTGAAACCTACAAAAGAAGATCCGAGTTCTCTTTTTGGTATCCAAGTTGATTTGGATCTGGACTTGTTAGTGGGTCTCCGTGATGGAGATCCTTTCTCAACTTTTTGTCTAGAGTTATCTTTTTCATTAGAAAAATTATCTAATCTTCTTATCAAATTATTAGAATTTTCCCTAAGACATGTAAGCTCTTTCTCTATAACATGCATATTGATTTTTAAATAAGAAATTTCTATTTTTATGATAGTATTTTCCTCAAGCAAATTACTATTTTCAAAGATTAGGCTATGATTCTCTAACAACAATTTATTCTTTTTAGAAATGTTTGAACTAGAACTAATTTCTAGATCCTTAATCTAAGTCTCTAGCCTTTTTTTTTTAGATTTAAGAAAACTGAGATTCTTTTTGATATTTTTGTTTTCTACTTTTAATGACTTACTAATTTCATAAAGCTCTTATAGTGGTTCTTGTAATTCTAAATTGGTAAAAGAATTTACCTCTTTGTCGTCGAAGTTGTTGTCACTAAGATCCGCTAATGTCATGAAGCCCATGCAAGCGATTTCGTTCTTTGTTTCTTTCTTGGATTCTTCTTCTGAGGTTGAATCATCCCAAGTGGCTTGGAATGCTTTCTTCTTGTATTTCTTTTCCTTCTTCTCCTTCTTCCCTTTCTTTAGAAGAGGGCATTCAGGTCTAATATGTCCCTCTTTGTTGCAATGATAGCAACGAGTTGGACTTTCCTTCTCCTTCTCCTTCTTCTCCTTCTCCTTGTTTGAGGCCCTGCAAAACTTAGAAATTTTTTTAAGTAAAATCCTAAGGTCCTCATCGTTGGAACTAACCTCGCTGTCAGACGCGACTTTGAAGGCAAGGCTCTTAACTTTGGTTTCGGTATATCCTTCCTCTTTTACTTCAACTTTGTCTCATAGACCATGAGATTTTCTAAGAGATCCTCCATGTTGAGCTCCTCAACTTTATTAGCCTCTTCGATGACAGTGACTATTTATTCCCACTCCGGTCCAAGGGAATGAAGAAGCTTCGCTTGGTGCTCTTCCTTGATAAAGGTCTTCCCTAGAGACTTAAGGTTGTTCACTATAAGAGTGAACCTAGTGTACATCTCACTTAAAGATTCATTAGCTTTCATACAAAAAGATTCAAACTCTTCAGATAAAATATTGATTTTAGAAGTTTTTACCTTTGAGGCCCCTTTGTGAGTTACCTTGAGAGTGCATGAAATTTCGTATGCGGTCGTGCACTGCAAGATCCTGTTGAACACCTCCGGGCTTAATGCGCAGCACAACGCATTCATTACTTTCACGTTGAGGGAAAGCTCACAAGTTTGCTGCTGCGAGTAGCCTCCTTCGGGTCTCGCCGAGACTTCGTAGGGCTTTTCGCATCTTGCCCATATAGTGAAGTCGTTGGCTTGAAGCTACATCTTCATCCTCAACTTTCAATAGCCATAGTTGCTCTTGTCGAAGAATGGTGGACGGGAGTAGACTGCCCCTCGGATGGTCTTGTTGCGAACAACCTCCCCTCCATACTTGGATCTTCACCGGTGTGTTATGCTGATAATGCGAGACCTACTCTGATACTAATTGTAGGTTTTAACAGAGGGGGTGAGATTTGCTTGATATGAAAATATAATGTGGAAATGTAAATCAATCACATGAAAAGCAATCTCACAAAGACACAAAGTCCTCTACACCACCAACTCTATCACTACTTGGCCGACCATCTTCATCACCACTTCCTAGCTAGCCATTGCACTCCCTTGCCACCACAATACACACTTCACACCCATCATCACCACTACCACCACATTCACTTC
This sequence comes from Thalassia testudinum, assembly GCA_037157565.1. Taxonomy (NCBI): domain Eukaryota; kingdom Viridiplantae; phylum Streptophyta; class Magnoliopsida; order Alismatales; family Hydrocharitaceae; genus Thalassia; species Thalassia testudinum. The sequence goes on along the minus strand of JAZHRO010000062.1, from coordinate 2,901,001 downwards.
CACTCCATTCATGATTCCACAACTTTGCCTAAACATTCACCAACGAACTCACCATGTCACATCAGTCCTTACCATCATTCCCATCAATTCTCTTGCTACGTAAACACTTGTTTATATCTCTTGTTAGTGTTGAGTTGTATAAGTTAGCTTGGCCAACATTAGAGTTTTAATAGATAGTTCCTTTTTTTTCTCCAAGTTTTCTTATGTTGCAAGTAGCATAGTGTTGTAAATATACATGTCAATGAAAGTTTCAATTTCAAGTTCTTAGCATTTGGGTTCTTGTCATTTCCTGTCTTAATCAAAAGACAAAAAAAGAGCAAAATAAGAAAAGTCCAAAAATAGTGTTAGCATACTTTCGTTATCTTCATCGCTTCCTTTAACTTAAACAAAAGTCCAAAAGGAAAAGTGTTTAGTGTAGTTTTGTATCTTTCTCACTTTTGCGTAAGTAATTACAATACTAAAAAAATTACAAGTGCGAGAACAACAAAAATATAATGAGTTAAGTTGGATTTCAAGTGAAAGAGCCAAGCCAATCGCCTCCTTGAGGATTGACTGGGACTCACCTAAATCCAGCTTAAAAAATCGATTTGTGATCTTATTATATTTTTAATGATTTGTGGTTAAGGGGCAACAAGCTCCAACGACAAGGCTTTTGAAACATCATATTCTTGCGCTATCAAAATCGCAACATCATTTTGGCACTGTTTCCTAGGAGGCAACAGGCTGCTTTTTGCAAAAAAAGAAAAAGCTTAATTTTGCCTTGGTCTCATTAGGTTTGTTTTTTGTTGCAAGCTAATTGGGTTGAGACGCTATACACACAACGAGCCCGAGTGAAGACCAAAGGGAAGTCTATCTTCTTCTCTTTCATTTTTATAAAAAAATCTTAATATTTGAAATATATAAAAAAATTTTAAAATATTAAATAAAAAAATTGGGTAAAACTGACGTGGTGTGTAACATTCTTAACACCACATCTCTATTTTTCTTGAGGTCGGACAGCAGCAGCACTTTGACATTCAAAAATTCGCTTAGAGCAATCTTGACCTCCTAAATTTTGAAATTTAGATTGGAGGTAGCCCTTCAAGCTAGCTTTCATCTATGATAAATTTCACTGAGAAACATTTTCTGTAAAATTTTTAAAAATTCTCAGAGTCGGTAGGGGCATGCACTAAAACAAAACCAATATTTCTCAACTTTGCAAATTTTTTGGCACCTACATAGTTATCCAAAATACATAAAATTTATTTTAGGTGTTTTCTTATCAAGTCTAGTTGCTCCAGTAATTTTTCTAGAATTTTTTAGCAAGAAATCCATTACTTTCTGGACTGATTTCAGTAGTGGGTCTTATTTGGCTGGTTGCATTGTTTTGATTGAAAAATCATTTCAAATATTCAAAACACCCTCTAAAATCTTAACAAAAATTGTCACTTGCTCGTTTGTAGATGGGTGAACAGTACCCGTTAGTGGGTGAAGCTCTGATTTGATTCACATGATCTAGGACTCTAAAAACTTATCGTTTTGGGTGTTTTTTAGGAGTAGTAAGTTATAAGGTGCACAGTTAGGTTCTATTTGATCTTAGTCACCCTTTTTCTTACTTAATTGAGACCTTGGTTGTTTCATTCCTAGTGAAAGGGGTTTGAGAAGAAATAGTTGTCTTGATTGGTTGCCTCTCTCACATTAAGCTAAAATTGATTCACTTCATTCACCCTAGAAACAATCCCTTAAGGAACCCCTTAGATTACATTGCATCAAGGGCATGCATTAAAAGAGAATATATTGAATTGGGTTGATTTCAAGCTCCTTTTGTTTGCCAGTTGAACCTTGTTTGAAAAAGATTAAATAGTGAAATCTCTAAAAAGGGGTTAAACAAGATTACAATCCTCAAAGCTTTGACAAAAATTTTCAAGGCTTTGTTTGAGTTGTTTGCCCATTTGCACACACATCATTAATCGATCATTAAAGGTAACAACCCCCTCTTAAGGGCCCATCACATTCCCTGTGCATTGACAACTCAAGCCTTATTTAAGAAAGAGTAGATGTTGGCCCTAAGGCTAGAATTTCTAGTCTTGAAGGTGTGTTTGGTCTTGTGAAGTAATTACATCTTAATTCCCACAACAAATTCATTGTCCAGGCTATGGGGCAAAGTCAAACGACTATGGTTAGGGAGTCCAAAGGAGCCCTACAATTTCAGGGAAGCACCTTCTCCTCAACACCCCCACAATCAACTTGGCCAGATTAGTTCTTGGAAGAACGATTTAATTGCTAACAAATTTAGTCATTCTTTCCAAGGCTTAGGTCTTAATGGTATCTTGTAGGGCTAGCTTGCCTCATTGATTTTTTAGGTTGCACACATGAGTCCTCTCTTCTGTTTGTCCTTTCTTCCCTTCCGTTCTTCAGTAGGGGTGTGTGTGTGGTAGATCACTGCACCCAAAATTGATTGAATTGGTTGCTAACCCTTGAAAGAGAACTGAATTAGGTGACTCCTTATCACCCCACATGACTCAAAACCTGCCTAATGGAGAGGACCAGAACCTCGACCTTATCGCCCTATTACAGGCGCAACTTGTTGCTGCTGAGTAGCATCACTAGTGGCAGATTGAGGGCATATGAACACCCTTTGTGAGATGCAGAATCCACCCCAACTAGAGAAACCTAGCTCTCTTCAGGACTTTTTTGACCCATCCACGCTCTAGATTGAGCCTTATGTAAGTACCCCTAAGGGAGGGGATGCATTTGAACTAAAATTGAATGTGATTAGCTTAATCCAGACCTTTTATCATGGAAATGATATAAGGATCCATTCCAGCATCTGGAAGATTTGGGCTGACTCGCTGAGATGAGCAAACCTTGGAATGTCAGCCTTGACATAGTAATAATGAAGATGTTGCCATTCTTGCTGTGGGAGAAGGTAGTGCACTGGTATAGGACCATAGGGAGACCAATAGGCACATGAGAGAAGTTGTGTAGCACCTTCCTTAAGAAGTTCTTCCCTATAGGCAAAACCAACGCATTGAGACATGCCATCACAACCTTCCACCAACAACTGGGAGAATAATTACACGAGGCATGGGCACTCTTCAATGACCTCAAGCAGAAGTGGCCGCATCATGAGGTGCCGCAATGGCACTTGGCCTAGATATTTTGTCACGGGCTTAATGAGACTTTGAGAAATTTTGCTAATGCTTCTTGTGGGGGGAACTTCCGTAGCAAAGATGAGAACAATGTGTTTGAGCTGTTCGCGTCCACGAGTGAGAACTCCCTAAATGACACCTCAATGGCTATTTTTTGATGTTCCAGCCAATCGTGGGGTGGAGCCCATGAGATCCAGGCAGACTCCAGTTAGGTGGATATGGTAATTATCACAAAAAAGTTGGACAAGGTGGATCTGTTAGACAAGAAAGTAGACGAATTAATGAAGACCCGTCATGCTGCTATTCCTTTGCCTTCTTATCATGGGTCATCCTCTTAGGCCTACCTTCTCACTAGGGAGAACTTGTCTACACTGCACCAGATGTAGGCTTCAGTCTTACAAGAACTCGTTAACCATTTGGATTTGGTTTCCATGAACCAAGACCATCTCCCAACCAAGGCGTTGGCCTCACCATGTTCTGACTACACTATTGTGATATCCTTGAAGTACGAGGACATCAGCGTAATCCAGGGCATGCAAAGAACGATCCTTACTCGAACACATATAGCCCTAGATGGGTGCAATCACCCCAACTTTTTTTTGGTTGAACTAGAACTAAAGATCGAATGATGGTAAGACCATCATGGACCCTAACTAGCCATAATTAGTTAGGTTCAATTGGTAATGCTCCTACCTAATCATCTGAGGGTCGTAACTCTGTAATATTCTGATTTGAGAAGAAAATAAGGGAATAAGGTTAATTATGCAATTTTAATAGCACATCACAAACACAGATTAACCACGGGGTCACTCAGGGGGTAATTAAAGGTCAATTAAACATAAAAGTCTAAACAATGGGCCATACTAATTGAATCAGGGTTTCATGTAATTCGAGGGTAAAAATAGATTGAAAACCTGAATTGCCACACTCACTTAAATTGAAGAAGTTATGGCTAGGGTAAAATTAATTTAAATCTCCTAAAATTTATACAAAAATATTCTAATAGGTTTGGTACCTTTGATTTGACCATCTGAACTCATTTTGACTTAGATCAGAGTTTTAGGTGGAAATTTACCCTAATTTGGGCCTTTATGCAAATTACCCAGTCAAAACGTGGTCAAAAATCAAATCCAAGTTTACCATTATATTCCTTGGGTCCAAATTAAGTTAACACCATAATTTGGACCCAATCAGAGTTTATCTTGACCTAGTTTGCATTTTAGCCCTTAAAAATTCTATTTCTTACACTTAGCCCCCCAGGTTTCAAGTTTATTGCGATTTGGTCCCTAACTTTCTAATTGTTATTATGATTAGGTCCCTACTACCATTGTTGGTGTGAAAGCACCTGTAGCGAGATTTGAGCGAGGATTTCTCTCTCAGATCAGATCTAAATCTCTTCAAAATTGGAGGGATTGATCTAGAGATGATTCCCGATCGATTGAGCCAGTTTAGGAATCCTAAATTGAACCCTAAAGCTCAGGCAAGCTTGAGATTTTAGGGATCCTAAATTGACAAAAATCACAACTTAATTAGGTCTTTCCTTGCTTTAGAGCTCGATTTTGACCTCTATAAAGACCCCCCGTGCTCCCAGCTTCCTACTCAGCCAAGAACAAGCTGGAAATATCCTCGCTTCTCCTTCTCTGGCCACTGCACCTTGAGCTCCAGCAAGCTTCTCCAACTCCTTCATTCGGCCGGCCAACGGTCAAATTGATCGACCCAACATCCTTCCCTCTTCTTCGTGACCGCGATCAACCAAAGTCCGGTCGCTTCCTGCCTCTTCTTCCTCGCCGACACCTTGTAGTCGAATTTGTCTTCTTCGTGTCTGACCGATCAACGCTGGACACATCTCGTCTTCTTTCATCTCCTAACCTCCCTCACCTTCTTCCTCTCCCTCTCTAGGTCACTTCTAGGCCCTTAGTACTCAGTTTCAATTGCACAACCACCTACTCCCCCTCTATCTTCCCCATCCCTGGTATGAGGTCTGGCGAGCTCATGCTGGCTCCACAGACCACCAAACGCCTCGCCAACACTCCCACAAGCTTCCACTCACCTCCACCTTCAAAAGCCCTCAACTAATTTTGCCTCACCACCATCCAATCTCTCCACCGAACACCATGCTCTCTACACACCCTCTCCAACTTCAACATACTACCACACCTCACCAAACTTCACGAAACCACCTCCACGGGACTTGCCATCCTTCGGTGACCCCATTGAGCTTTCTAATTAGGGCGATAAGCCCGTATTCTTGCATTTCAGGTTTGACCAGAGCTCTGTTGCTTCCTTCGTCTTCCTCGACACCAACTGCCTCTCCACAGACCACCATCTGACTTGCTGCCACACACAATCAAAGTGGCTCCAGTTCAAGAAGCTATCTGTAGCTGCAATTGAGCAAAAGCCACGAATACCAGCAGTAATTCAAAGTAGCTCCATTTGCAGCTTCACATGAAGGAAGGTTGATACTTTCATCCCACATCATGTGGGGAAAACTTGGCACAGCTCATAAAAAGAATCTTTGCCATAGCCTCTTTGCCTCAGCACATAGGGTGAGGTCCCTCTCATTGCACATGCGTACTCCTCACCCGCCACACCTCGCCAACAGGTCTGAACCCCTGTACATGCTCGAATACCCAATTACCCTGTACTGTTCACCCGAGTTTGAATCTGAAAAGAGAGAGAGATTTGAGGAGGGAGGGGGTTTTGCACTGTAGCACATTGGGATTCATTCCCCCCTCGCTCTAAACTTAGCCATTGCTGAGCCTTGCCTCTTGTGTTGTGCTTGAGAGGCTTGTTCCTTGTGCTCACTTCTGAAGCCTTAAGAAATAAGGTGACTGGTGCTTGGTCTTGACGTCTGATCAGTGTGCTTGACTTGGTTCTATTTGATATTGTTGGGTTATTTGAGACATTTGATTTTGATTAGAGCTTAATTGTAGGGTTGAATTGGTGGTTTCAACCACCATTTTTATCCCTGTCTTTTTGCATTTTCTACCTGACATTCTGAGATACATTTTGTTATGCATTGAATATCATTTTTGATTATTGATTTCACCTGCATCATTATTCTTGATAATTGTGATTAGTGAACTGATTTGCCATACTTGCTCCCTGCAACGACCTCAGACTCACACTTTTCGAGATTATAAATTTAAATGTTAATTTGCTTTTGTTGACTCTACTATGACGTAATCTTTTAAACTTGACAAAAGTGCTTCAATACCGAACCCCATGGCAAACCCGATTAGGACTTTAGGGAATATGGCTCCTACCTTCCAAAGGCAACCCAATTAGGCAAGATACAATAGACCTTACTCTGCACTCCAGGTGGTTAAACCTAATGTGTCACCTACAGATGCCTTAACCAAGCTCGTGGCTGATAGGGACAAGAAATATTCGGACACCTTTACTACTTTGGCCAAGCAAAACTAGGACCTCCAACTCCAAATGGCCAGGAACAACTAGGAAATGCATAATCAGATTAACTAGCTTAGGATGAAGACCCGAACCCAAGGATAATTACCACTATAACCCGTTCCCAATCCGAGGAATATGTAGAACCTATGCCACCTGCCTCTAAGGTTCAATGTGCCACAGGGACACACTCATATGGTCGAACAGGCCCCACCCATTCCTCTTAGTCTTCAGCTCAACCCGAACTAGCAAATCGCCATAGTAAACCCTCCTCCTTATGACCCTCAACCACCCACCTTTGTGAGTGCAGTAACCCTTAGGAATGGGACGACGACTAAGTATCTACCTCAACCCAAGGACCCCGGTTCATCCACACAATCTACACTTCCCCATGATGACCCAACCCAGGACAAGGATCAAGGAAACTGATGAGAGGCTCATCATGGCTTCTAATTACCCCTAATTAACTAGTTTCTCTAGTTAATTAGCTAGGAATATGTATATATAAGGGTTAATTATGTAATAAGAGACAAATCATTAAAGGACCTTAAAATAATTTAAAAATGCTAAATTATCAGTCAATTAATATTATTAATAATTTAATTAATAAATGGACTCGAAATATCATTAATTAGCTACCTAATTAATATCTTATTTTACTTAAGTATAACTTAAGACCTAAGTTTTTAATAATAACTTAAGTATTTTAGTAAGTAAATAAATATAAATAAATGGATCAAAAATGTGAATACAAGGCTTTAATATAATATTTAGCTAATTTATAAATATATATATAAAAAGTTAGAAAAGAAAATAATTTAAATTAACCTTAAAAGCCTTTGTTTGCATTTCGGTCCTTGGAATTCATTGCATTTGAGTCCTTGCCTTTCACCTAGGTCCTTAGCTTTCCTCTCATTCAGATCCCTGTGTACACTCTTCTTCTTCTTCTTCGTTTTTTCTTTAGCCACTTCAACGACTGACGAGCGACAGTGAAGACACCTCGCGATCACCGTCCATCCGGCATTCTTCCTTCCTCGCCAAGCTCTTGGAGCTTGTGCTCACTCTCCTCATTTCATCCCACGGTATGGGTGATCTTCAAATCCTAATTAGGGCTTGGCGATAATTTCACCGACGTTGGAGAAGACGTCGGTGGTTACCTTGCACCTAGACGCATTTTTGTCTAGATATAGCCCTCTTCTCAGCCGCCACAACCTATAAATACCCATCAACCCCTACGATTTGAGCTGGATCAGCTCCCTTCCCCTCTCCACCTCACCGTAGCTGGTCAGTAGGTTCATCCACAACTTCGACATCTTCGTTCTCCTTCTCGAGCGCGATCGTCGAGGATGCACTGCCTCTCTCACCACCTCTTCCTCTCTTTCGCCCTGCCAACGGTGACTGAGCGCCCCACTCTCCCTTTGATCTCCACTTCGATTGGCCGGATTTCAATCTCGTTCTCGCCTTGCCAATGGCAAGATGCCTCACCTCCTTCGTCCAAGTAACAGTAGGATTAGGTTTAGGTAATGTAGTCTAGCTTAATTCAGTAGATTAGGTAGTTGGTTAGGTTTAAATGTTCAATTTGTATGCTGTCTTCCTTTGCTCTGACAAGCTCTTTGAGCTCATTTGGGGCACTCTTTTGCCATTTTTATGCACTGATCATCTTCCTCTCCTGATCATGATTTCATAGCACTACTTTTCCCTCATTTTTATCAGCTTTATCGCCTAGATCACTTCCACATTCACTGGCGACCTTTGCTATCCACGGTGGAGGCCTCCGAGCTTAGAACACACTAATTGGGGCCCTCTGTCATTTATTCACATTCTATGGGCCCCGATCTTCACTCCAATTTAACTAATGATCACCTATACTATAAATGCTTAATTACGTTTCAACTCTTGAGCTCACTGTCCATGGTGAGCTCAAGAGAGTTAAAACACTTAATTGATCACATATAAACCATCTCTAAACACTATGGAACACTTCTCCTCACTCAATTGAGTGAGAGGATGTGATCTGAGTTCTAGCGAACTCAGATTACATCTTTTCTGAATTCGATGCATAACTTCTGATTTAATTTCCATTTGAGTCAATTGATTAGCTCTTGAGGTTACTTGTGACCTCAGGAAGCTCTTAAGACCTTTAATGGTCAATTTGATGGAGTTTTGTACACTGCCAGATATTTCTTGGACTCACCGGAGCTCCGACGAGCTTTGACCAGTCAAATCAGAGCTTCAGCCGTAGATAAGCTCTACAGAACTCTAGATTGTCTTGTTGGATTGTAAGGATCATAAATTGATGATTTAATTTAGGTTTCATTGTCTAGAGTTCCCATTTGAACTGTGTCTTCTTCAACTCTGGCAGAGTTGGAGAAGCAATTCTGATGAGGTTTAGATCTTGAAATTTGATCCAAAAGCTTGAGAGGAACTTGTAGAAGTAGCTTTTGATCTTTAATTGCTCTGAGAGTCTCTAGATTGTTCCATCGAACAAACCTCATCTTGACTTCAGGCAGCGATGACTGAGATCGCAGAAGACCTGATCAAAACTTGGTTTTGAAGTCTTAGATTGATTCCTAAAGAAGAATTAAGCTGATTCAAGGTTTTAATTGGGTCTGAAAGAGTTTGAAACAAAAAGTGAACTCCGAGCCTATTTTGGTCAACTCCAAGTCCAAATTGAGGATTTAATGATTAATCTTATGGTTTAATTGGTTGAAATGCTTTCTGGAATAACTTGGAGAGTAATAGAGTTGATTTCATTAAATTTAATTAAGGAATTTGTGAGATTCAAGTTACTGTTAGTATGGGTTCATTTGAACCCATTACTGTATTCTTCGAGTTTTTGGTGAGATTTAAACACTAAATCTGCCCAGATCGAATCATGACAACCAATTGAGGTTGTTTAATTTTGTTTCAGAGGTTTTTCGCTCTCTGTCGAGTTGTTCAGAGCTCAAAATGGAGCTTTGAAGCTCCTGAATGAGGATCAGAAGTTTTTCCCTATCTTTGAAGCTTTTCGAAGCTCTCCTTCTTAACCATTAGACACGGAATCACCTACTGAAGAAGTCCAGGACCTCATCTGGAGGTCAAAAGCTTTCGCTCAGGTCCTTAGACCTGATTCCATCATCTGCATGCCATGATTGGCTATGCGAACCTCCCAGCTTCACCCTTCAAATGGAAGAGCTAGACATAATCTGAACGCCAAATTGGTATTCCAATCATGTAGAGCAAACCAAGGGCTTTTGATCGAGCCTTTGCTCGGTCGAAACCATCAACAGAGTCAGCTGGAATCGTCGGCCGAAGATCGGCTTTGAATAGGTTTTAAAGGTCCCACATCGGAAAACCATGGCTGCACGCATTGGTATATTATGATTTTCTGCACTGGACGATTCGGTTGTCAGCGTAGGGCACGAAAAGGAAATCGCTTGGGCGCGGGTGTGTGCGATGCACGTGCCTACGCATGTGTGTGTGTGCATGCGCCTATGGGCATGAGTGTATGGGCCCGTGAGTGGGGGTGTGGGCCTGGGAGGCCGGTTACTGTGCATGAGCTTAAAATGAAGAAAATCCACCAATTAAGAACTAGGCCCGAGCTCAAGTAGGGTCTGGTCCCGCCCATTGGGCGTTGTGTATCCCTGAACGAGCTTGGGCCTCCCATTAAACATTAATTTTTATAAATTGAAGATTAAATGGGTTAAGTGAATGCGAAAATGGTTAAGTGTGGACATAAAGCATAGTTAAGAAGATAAAGAAAGAAAGGGAGAACAAAGAATGATTAAGGAGAATTAAGAGAAGAATGAGAAAAAAAAAAGAATGAGACAGGGTAAAGGAAATGATAAAAGAGCTCGAGAGAGAGATAGAGAGAGCTGAAGATTAAGAAAGAAAGGAAAGAAGAATAAACAAAGACAGAGAGGAGAAAAAAGAGAAATTCTAAGAAGGGCTGAAGGAACTAAGAATTGAAAGAAACAAATGTAAAGAGAGAATCAGACGTCTTGCCATCATTTCAGACTTCCAATTTCTATTTTTAAGAGGTCCAATCTTCTTATTAGACATCTGATTTGTACTTTTATTGAAATAATCTCTTTCAATATTTTGAGCTTTAATTGATGTAATAAGGCACTTGTACTCATTTGATTAGCATTTTTCTTTCCTTAATCTCTTGTAATTAGATATAATGATGTAATAAACATGTTTACTTGATTCTTAATGACATTATATGTGTAAATGTGTTTGTTTCTAATGGAATATTTCATGCTTTGAATTGTTAATTTTTTGTTCTATATCCATGTGTTTAAAATTTTGTAATTATAATATGATTAATTAATTGATTCTTAATTATGCTTAGGAATTAATGGTGAATTAAACTTCCTATTATGCCTTATAGTGAACGACCTGGACTCAACCAGTTAAAAAGAACTTAAAATCTAAAATGTTAGGTTAACTTGACCCTATACTACACAACTGACATAAAATCAAGTTAACCTAAGTTACTTTCTCATATGATTAATTAAGTCTAAATAACTTAATTAACTATGTTGAGGATTTAAACCATCAAAAACTTGGCAGAGAACTAAAACAAAGGAAGAAACGAGACCTCGTGCCCTTGATGCTTTAAGGAGAGAAATTATGAAAAAGAAAAAGAGCACAATGACCTACGATGAGCTAAGAGAGATGCTAAAAGATGTCCACATTAAGGTACCTCTCCTAGAACCATCGACCATATCCCAACTTTCACACTATTTTTCAACACTTACTACACACCTAGGCAATAGTTGAGGGGTTCCAGGAAGGTGGTACTCTTTGAGCAAGCAAGTTTAGTCATTTCATGATTACCACCCAAGCAAAAAGACCAGCGAACACCTTTGATTTCATGAAATATTGATGATATTTAGTTCGTCTGGGCTTTATTGGATTTAGGTTCCTCCATTAGTCTCATCCCAACCAAACTTTAATAGAGATTCAAGTTTGGTGACTTTAAACCTACTCCCGTGACTATGCAACTAGATTACCAATCCATTAAGGTACCATGGGGGGTGGTCGAAAATGTACTCGTCAAGGTTAGGGATTTTTGCTTTTTAGTGGATTTTTATATCTTAGATATGGAGGTTCGTGAAAGACTTATTGACACCCCCATTATTCTAGCCTGACCTTTCCTGGCCACTGCACAGGCCAACATTGATTGTGCTAGAGGATGCATGGAGATTGCAATGGACCAGAAAATCAAGATGGATATATTTAGGGTTGTGAAGCACGTCGATTGTGATTGGATTGATGAAGATGTTTTGGATGGTGACTTGGAAGTCAGTATGCATATTGCCCTAATTAAGGATGCTTCAGTTGAATCTGATACCATTCCTCTAAGCCCCTTTGAGGTGACTCCACCAAACCAAAACCTCTTACTTGATTCCTTTACTTTCCCATCCACTGGGGTAACTCTACATATGCCACACTTGATTTACCCCACTTTCCTTAAAGCAACTCTGGAGCCACCTATCACATCTTCTCATTTAACATAGGAGAGCTTTCCCACTCCTTTCATCTCTACATACGGTAGAGCTGGTTCTCTGCCTTTCCCATTGTATTCATCTACTCAGCCCCTCCACTAAGTCTTGAGGGATCAATCTTCGATTCTGACAGTCTGGGTCTTGAGGGACCTACCTTCCCTTCCCCATATTGCACCTCTTACTCCCCTTTCCCAGGTCTTAAGGGACTTGTCTCTGAATCTTCATGTTTGGGTTCTAAGGAACCTGCTCCCACCTCTACTTATAGACCTAATGTGACACTTGCCACTACTTATGACCTGACTACGCCTGTTCTGGATCTAAATTGCTGCCAGACAACTTGAAGTATGTTTTCTTTGGGGATGACCATACCTTCCTGGTTATTATTAACTCCAGGCTGACCTAGGAACAGGAAATGAGATTGATTCACATCCTCCAAGAACACAGGGTAGCAATTGGGTGAAGCATTTCTTACCTGAGAGGAATTAGCCTCGCATATTAATTGCATGCAGAAGATCTACACCGATGATGGGGCTTGACCTTCCTGTCAACTACAGTGACGGTTGAACTCGAATATAGGGGAGGTCGTTAAGAAAGAGATAATCAAGTGGTTAAACGTAGGCATGATATACCAAATATCTGACAGCCCATGGGTGAGCCCCATTCAAGTAGTTCCTAAAAAGGCTACGCTCGTTGTAACCACCAATGAACATGGAGAATCCATCCCCACCTGCATTGCCACATCATGGCAAGTTTGTATTGACTATCAGAGGCTTAATGCGGCAACCAAGAAAGACCATTTCCCATTGCCATTTGTCTAGGAACAAGTATTTTTTCTTCCTGGATGAATACTTTGGGTATAATTAGGTGGCCATTGATCCTTAAGACCAAGAAAAGACTACATTCACTTGCCCCCTTGACACCTTTGCATTTCAAAGGATGCCATTCGACCTCTGCAATGCACTCACCAACTTCTAGTGATGCATGCTGGCCATTTTCTCGGACATGGTGGGTGACTTCCTTGAGGTTTTCATGGATGATTTTTCAATTTTGGGGGATGACTTTGGTAGCTGCTTAGCCCACTGATAACTCTACATCCAGTGATGATAATTCCATCAACTAGAGTTAGTTTTGTGGATATATGTGCGTTAATGACAAACCATAATGGGCTTGGGAGCATTGCATGCATGACGAATTAAGATTGCTTATAATCAATGTTTAATGTCTGTGTACAAGTGCATGCTGAAACACACCTCAGATGAGCAATCAGACTGCACAGATGGATCCAGATCGACGAACGGAGTCCAACGGACTCAAAATCGCTTGAATCCGACATTTGGAGCTTCCCCAATAAGCCCAAGAAGTTCTGGTCGCTAATCATCTGATCATTGATCTGATGATCAACCACCAACAAACAGCCACGTGGCGGCATCCGCTGTGCTCCCACCGATGCAGCACCCTCACTTCATCTCGCAAAAGCATCTTAAGCCATTTGATCCAAGGATCGGATGGTTGAGGAATCACAAGCGCACAGGCCTCGCCAATGCGCTCTTCATCGCGCCAAGATTCAATCTGGCCGTCCGATCGCCATTAGACGGCTGGGCATTTGCGCACAACTAAGAAAAGGCATGGAGGCAACGCAGCGATCAGCGCCCCACCACACGAACGTGAGACGCACGTTCGATTCGCACTGGCTGCGTTCGCCTGCGTAATGGAAATTCAGCTGATGATGGGTGCACGAACGGATCAGATGGAGGCACGCGGTGCAATCTCGAGCATCCAACGTAAATGCACATGATGACACGCGCTCATCGCGCACGAGGCACAATCTAGCGCACCCAGTCGCGTGCAATCCCAGCCGTTGATGTGCGATCGGGCGGTCAGCATTCTTCATTGCGCGAGGGTGCACACCCGCAGGTGCCTAGGGCTACGTGGTGCGCCCTCGGCTATCCGACTGCTGAGGATGCGTGGGTGCCCTTGAGATGAAGAAGAACGGGTGCACCTAAGGATCGGTGGGCGTGGGGCTTCAGTGACACTTTTGGAAGGGATTTAGTGACGTCCCGGACATCGCTAAAGACCCTTACCTCTTTTGGAAGCCCTTTTCTACTATATAAACCCCCTCAACCACCCCATTCAAGGGCATTCAATTCTCATTTACTCTCCATGCAACACTAGCCCTCTCCTAGCTCCACCAAACACTCCATATCTGCCCTCAAAGTTGTCGAGTCACCGACGGAGACCCCCTCCACCGCCGTGGCCCCATTGCCTCCTCCTCGCACTCCCTTTTACTCTAGTTTTATGTTCCACTAGTTTAAGATTTCATCTATTGTTGAATTTGTAAACAATCTCCAATTGCATGCTATATGTTAATTTTACTTCTTATATCGTAGTTCACATCTCGTTAAAGTGATTGTCATGTTTTAAATGCAAGCTCTAACCCTACTCTCTCTCTCTCGCTTTTGTTTTCTCGCAAGCAAACAAAACATTCTTGTGACACCTAAATCAACAAACTAATCCAATTTCATGCCTCCCTAAGATCGACACTTGGACTCATAAATTCATATCTTAATTTAAAATCGACGACGCGATTGCATGCTACAATGACATAATTAAACCAACGCTTTCTACATGCGTCAGTTTTTGGCACCATTGCCGAGGAGGCAATGGATTTATTTTATCTCTTTCATCCCGCATTAGTATTCACATCTTCTGACTCATTTTTGCTCTCTCTACTTGATTGGTTGCAGGAACTCGATGCCTTGGTGACGGAGGAGCACGATCCAAGACAGTAGACAAGAAGCAAAGTGCTGTTAAGACTGTTGTGATTATCACTCCACCCATTGAGTGTTTGCTTGCTTAAAAAAATACAAAAAAAATATATATCTAAAATTGGCGTGGTGAATGGCTACTTGACCCACATTCCAAACTCATCACCAAACCAAAAAAAAGAAAAACACTCTAATGTTCTTGAAATCTTTCTGGAGTATTCTTCTTTCTTTTGAGTGGTGTTTGTGAAGCCACTATGATTTGACTTGGGCCACACCACTCACCATAATTAAAATCAACTCACCTGGTAGAACTACATGAACACTAGGGTGAATACACTAGGGTTGTTTTTCTAGGGCCACATCATTCTAAAGGAAATTGACTTTCGCCCATTGTGTGCAAAACCTTGTGTGCCCACTTGAACATTGTTTTTTCTAGCAAGGATGAATCATTAAAAGACATCACATCCTAACAACCTTGCTTGAAAATCAAGTTTTGTTGAGTGCATGCACACGCTCAATTAGACTAACTAAGAGGCACAACCCCAAACAATGCCTCATCACATATCCTGAGCATAAGCACTAGCCTAGCCCTCATTAAAATGGAGTAGACGTGCTCTAGGTAGGACTTGTCTTAGTCTTTGAGGTGTGATTAGGTTTGCTAGGCACTTGGCCTTCATTCCTTTTGTAAAACCTGGTGTATAGGTTGCGGGGAAGTGTCAAACGATCGCAATTGTGGGGTCTACGAAACAAGTGGCGCAAGCCAAAGGAAGAACCTTCCCCTCAATCTCCTCGTAATCAACTTGGCCAAATTAACATCGGGAAGGGAGGTTAAGTGCTTGCAGATTTGAGCATTCCCTTTGAGGCTTCTAGGTCACCTAAGGTATACACTATAAGGACTAGACTTGTTTGCTTGTTTGTGCACACACTTCTTGCACTTGTCTCTCTCCGCATCCCTCCCCGTTCTTCTCTAGTGTATGCACGAGAGATGATCACTTCATCCTGAGCTGTTTGTTTTAGAAAGGGAAATCAGAAGGAGACTTGATTTTTCAAGGGAAATGACTGACCCAAGAATTGATGAAATTGAGGACCAACCTCAACCTGATGCTATGGCCATCATTCAGGCCCAAATCTCTGCCAACCACCAACTTCGACAACAACAGATCCAAAGCATCATGCAAGCCATCCACCAATTGCAAAACCTGCAAGGGCAACCCCCACCTAACCCACCACAACCTCCCGAGGGCCAACCAAGGCCTCTTCGTGATTTTTGCGATCCGTCTGCTATCCGAATAGAGCCACATCTTAGGGTCCCCGAAGGAGGAGATGATTTTGAACTAAAACCAAATGTCCTAAGCTTAATTCAAAGCCACTTTCATAGGAGCTCAAATGAGGACCCCTTCCAACACCTAGAGAACTTAAATCGGATTTCCTGGACTGTGAAACCAAGGAACATCAGCTTGGATATTGTTTTAATTAAGATGTTCGCTTTCTCCCTAAAAGACAAAGCATCTCACTGGCTTAGAACCTTAAGGAGATCCATCTCCACCTGGGAGGAATCGAGGCATGCATTCTTGAAGAAAATTTTTCCCATAGGTAAAACCAATGCCCTCAAAAGAGCCATTACCACATTCACACTACAAGGTGGGGAACAATTCCATGAGGCATGGGAAAGATTTAATGAATTGTTGAGGAAATGCCCACATGATGAGGTTCCAAGGTGGCAATTGGCCTAGATCTTCTACCATGGTCTGGACAACAACTTTAGGAACTTTGTTGACACCTCATGTTGAGGCAACTTTTTGAACAAAGATGAGGAGAGCGCATTTGAACTCTTTGAATCTATGAACAAAAATTCGCTCAACAATGCCTCCATGACCCAATTTAATCGATTCAGTCAACCCCGTGGTGGGATCTATGAGGTGCAAGCCAATCCTGGAATGGTTGACATGGACATTATAGCCAAAAAGTTGGATCGAGTTGAGTTGGTGGATAAAAAGATTGATGAGCTGTTGAACCAAACCCGAAACCCACTATAGACCCTCTCCCTAGCAAAGGGAGCTCACAATGTTGATTTGGTGCAACCAATGAACCAAATGCACCTGGAACAACCCCTGACCATGTTCTAGGGAGGGACTTTTGCTTCCTTAAACCCTGATTACTCTCTCCCCTCCCCTTCGACACCTTCTATCTTTGAAGATGTCTAGACCATCCAAGGTTACTCCAAACCTGACCCCTTCTCCAACACCTACAATGCCGGATGGCGTAACCACCAGAATTTTTCCTGGACAAATCGAAAATCGAACCAATTCTAGAACCAACTCAGGCCAAACCCCCCTCCTATTAGCAAGGTCCATCGGTTAGACCACCCTATAATCAGAATAGGGCGACCCCTCCCCCACAAAACCAAATGGACACGCTGATAAAAATGATGGCTGATATGAATCAGAAACATTAGGAGGAAATGACATTAGTGAAGGGACAATTGAGCCAGCTGTTGGATAGCAAACAACAAGGGTCCCTTCCTTCTTAGCCACAACCAAACTCAAGAAATGTGATCAATGGAGGCCCTAATCCTTAAGGGTTCCAAGCCAATCCTGGGCATGCCACATGATCTAGCAAGCCCCACAGACACCCCCTAGGTTTGGTGCTTCCTCTTCTTCTTCTCAAGGATCTACCCATGGTCCCAATGCCTTAGCCAACGCGGTTACCTTGAGAAGCGACACTAAAACTCAGGACCCCAAATGGATGACCCCTCCTGTGACCTGACTTCCTTAGATACTTGATTCTAAGGATGAGCGGGAGGAACCCAAGGACCAGGAGATCGAAAAAATTCAAACCCAAACACCATACCTCGAGGCCTTGGGGAAAATGAAGAAAAAGAAAAATGTAGTTGAGAATGAGGAGTTGTTAGAGATTTTCAAACAAATTTAGATCAATATTCCTCTCCTTGAAGCAATCAAGCATATCTCGGCTTACGTTAAGTTCTTGAAGGATGTCTATATGCCGAAGTGTAAGCTAAGAACCCATGCACCTAGGAAGGTAGTGCTCTCAGAACAAGCTAGTTCAGTGATATTGAGCAGCCTACCTCCCAAACGAACTGACCCAGGAGTGCCCCTGATATCTTGTAATATTGGGGACATGACATTTGATAGAGCGCTCTTGGACTTAGGTGCTTCAATCAACCTAATCCTGACTACCCTTTATTACTAGTTTGGATTTGGGGAGTTGAAACCCACACCTGTGACTATCCAATTGGCTGATAGATCCGTGAAAACCCCGAAGGGGGTAGTCGAGGACGCAATTGTTAGGGTCAAGGACTTCTACTTCCCGGTCGACTTTTTGGTCATCGACATGGAAGTCCCCGAACAAGTACAAAACACACCCATCATCTTGGGTAGACCTTTCTTAGCTACAATTAAGGCGAACATTGATTGTGGCATGGGATGCATGGAAATCACTTTTGGAGACAAGAAGATGCAATTGGATATCTTTAGGGTGGCTAAGTCTTTTGATTGTGGTTGGGTTGAGGAGCACGATTCCATGGAACCTTTGGTGGAAGAATGGCTCACTCTTAGCTCTTTAGCAGACCATCTGACTTAAGCAGTTGATGACTACCCTGACCCACCCCAGTCTGTGGAGGTTGACCTTTGTAGAGCTGATTACCTTCAGCAACCTCCATTTGAGGAGATTGATGTGATCAACTCCCGCCTTTCCATTACCCGTCAAATGTTGTCCCACCTACACCCGAACTAAAGCCTTTGCCTGATAATCTCAAGTATGTTTTCCTAGGACCTAACCAGACCTTCCCTATGATTATCGATGCCCATTTAACTAGGGATCAAGAACTTAGGTTGACTGCAACCCTCTTTGAACATCGGGTAGCCATTGGGTGGACAATTTCTGACTTAAAGGGAATTAGCCCTACCTATTGCACTCACAAGATCTATTTGGAAAATGGGGCTTGACCTTCTCGCCAGATGTAGAGGCGATTGAACCTGAATATGTGAGAGGTTATTAAAAAAGAAATAATCAAGTGGCTTAACGCAGACATCATTTACCCAATTTTCGATAGCCCCTAGGTGAGCCCCACTCAAGTGGTGCCCAAGAAAGCCAGGCTCACCGTGGTCACCAATGACCAGGGTGAATCCATCCCCACCCGCACCGCTACCACATGGCAGGTGTGCATCGATTATAGGAAGCTTAATGAGGCCACTAAGAAAGATCATTTCTCTTTTCCATTCATTGACCAGATTCTCGAGCGATTTGTAGGGTATAAATATTTTTGCTTCCTAGATGGATATTCAGGATATAACCAAGTTGCTATTGCACCAGAGGATCAAGAGCAGACCACATTCACTTGCCCGTATGGCACGTTCGCATTCCGTCATAAGCCATTCGGGTTATGCAACGCACCCGCTACTTTTCAGCGTTGCATGCTAGTCATCTTTTCATAGATGGTGGGTGAATACTTGGAGGTCTTTATGGATGATTTCTCCTTGTTCGGGAACTCATTCGACCATTGTCTTAGCAACTTGGAAAAGATCCTGAAGCGATGTATTGAGGTCAACCTGGTTTTAAGTTGGGAAAAGAGCCATTTCATGGTTCAGGAAGGGATTGTCCTCGATCACATCGTCACACATAGGAGCATCGAAGTTTATCGAGCTAAGGTTGATTTAATTTCCAAACTTCCACCCCCTAGCTCGGTTAAGCAAATCCAATCTTTTCTAGGACATGTTGGCTTCTATAGAAGGTTCATTAAGGATTTTTCCAAACTTTCTAAGCCCTTGACTGACCTTCTAGCCAACGACGCCCTTTTTCACATGGCACCTGATTGCATTAAGGCCTACAACACCCTTAGGGAAATAGTCTCCACTGCACCTATTTTACAACCCCCAGATTGGTCCCAAGACTTTGAGATAATGTGCGATGCATCAGATTTTGCTGTTGGCGCAGTCCTAGGACAAGGAAGAGAGAAGAAACCCGTGGTGATCTACTACATGAGCAAAACATTGGATGAGGCTCAACGGAATTACACTGTCACAGAAAAAGAACTACTCGCTGTAGTCTTTGGGTTTGAAAGTTCAGGTCATACCTTCTAAGATCCCACGTGACAGTTTATATCGACCACTCGACTATCCGGCATTTGTTGGCCAAAAAGGACACTAAACCCAGGGTCATCAGATGGATCCTGCTCTTACAGGAATTTGACCTGGAAATACGCGACAAAGTCGGGTCCAAGAACGTTGTATCCGACCATTTGTCCAGACTTCACCTAGACCACATTGGACCCTCATTACCATTAATTGACACCTTCCTTGATGAACAACTTCTAGCCGTGAAAGGAAGGAGGCTACCCTGGTATGCAAACTTAGTCAACTATCTGGCGGTAGGTCAGACTCCACATGGCTGGTCCAGACAGCAACAGGATAAGTTCTTGGCTGAAGCTAAACATTATTTCTGGGATGATCCTATGCTGTTTAGACTTTGTGCTAATCAGATCATTAGGAGGTGTATTCCTGAAGAGGAAGTCCAAAGTATGCTATCCTTCTGTCACGACCAAGCCTGTGGTGGCCACTTCTCTGGGAAGCAGAAGGCTGCAAAAGTTTTGTAGTCCGGATTCTACTCGCCATCCTTATTCAAGGACGCACACAGCTTTGTAAAGACTTGCTCTTGGTGCTAGACATTAGAGACTATGCCCCTACAACCCATTTTGATCATCAAAATTTTTGATGTCTGGGGCATCGATTTTATGGGTCCCTTCCCACCATCCAACGGCTTCAAGTACATACTAGTCTTAGTGGACTATGTCTTGAAATGGATCGAAGCCGTAGCCACCCAAAGATGTGACCATAAGGCTGTCATGGACTTTGTTAAGCAAAACATCTTCTCTCGATTTGGGATATTGAAAGCCATGATCAGTGATGGTGGGTGTCACTTTATTCATGCCCAATTCTGTGCCTTAGAAAATACGGGGTTACTCACTGCATTGCCACCCCGTATCACTCGCAAACAAATGGGCAAACTAAGGTCTCTAATAGGTAATTCAAGAATATTCTGTAAAAGACTGTGAGACCTGACCGAAAGGATTAGTCCACACGATTGGATGATGCCCTTTGGGCATACAGAACTGCTTTTAAGACCCTAATAGGCATGTTGCCTTATTGATTGGTCTTTCGCAAGTCTTGCCATCTTCCGATCAAGTTGGAACACCGGGCATACTGGGCTGTTAAACAGTGCGATATAGATTCCCAGTTGGCTAGAGCACAAAGGACACTCCAACTCTCTAAGCTCAAGGAAATCCGTCAGGACGCTTATGAGAATAGTCGACTTTACAAAGAGAAGATGAAAGCCATCCACGACAGACACACTCATAGGAAAACCTTCGAGCCTAATCAACAAGTCTGGCTTTTTGATGCAAGACTTAAACTTTTCCCTGGGAAGCTGAGATCAAAGTGGACAGGACCATATCAGGTGGTCAAACCTTATCCCAACAGGGCAGTTGAAATTGCAGATCCTAACACTGGGCAAACCTTCACAGTAAATAGCCAGAGATTAAAACATTTTCTTGCTTAGGTTCCCCCAAAGGAAGTAGTCACCCTCATTAAGGGTTGACACGGAGCTTCGCCCAGCTGAAGGAAATAAACTCAGCGCTTCCTGGGAGGCAACCTAGAAGATTCAGACTGATCAGGTACGTGACGGCACTTAGGTTATTTCTTTCTGTACCCCATTGCATACATTTATTTGCCAATGAGGACATTGTCCAACTTAAGCATGGGGGGTTGGTAATTCGCATTCTCTGAGTTTATATTATCAGCCTGAGTTATATATATATATATATATATAAAACAGAAAATTAGGAAGGAGAACTTAGGCATGAAGAGCTTGTCAACTGTAGGAAATAATGCGAGAACCTGAACACTTAGACTTTTCAGGCCTTTAGGCTTAATCAGCCCAGGTGTCCACTAAAATGTGGATTTAGCCTCGAATCCTCACAACCTTAATTTACATTAATCTGATCAGTAAAGTAGGGTGATAAGTATACGACTTATCAACTCGCCCTCCGAATCGGAGGGACTTTTAGTCTAAGCATCTGCACACATTTTTGCACTGACTCACTCCTCGGAGATTCTAACAGAAATTGGGTAGCTATTGAACCTTCTAGGGTGGTATGGATGGCAAGTTATCGTGGGTAATAGCCCATTGGCCGGTTGTCTAGAGTCCAGCCACAGGACCATTCTCTTTTATTATTGCCTCTAGGTAAATCTTAGATTAGGGAAGCCACCTACTAAAACAACAAAAGAAAAAAGAAAAAAGGGAGAAATAGAAAAATAGAAAAAGAAGAAGAAAAAAAAAGATAAATAAGCCTCACTTCACCGCACGAGTATGGTTGGCAAGTGGTCGTGGGTAACAACCCATTGACCGGTTGTCCAGAACCCAGCTTATTAAATGCATGAAAAAGCTCAAAACACTTAAGGAAGAAGTGGGGAAGTAGAGAAATCCGGGGAGATATACACTGGAAGTACCCTTGTGTTGACCCCACACAAGATAAAAGTAGGGAGAAAGCTACCGATCAGATAGATACACCTTTAGGCAGGCATTTTCTTTTACGGTCACCTAGGGGAGTAGAAACCCGAAGTCTATTTTAATTACCGTTGAGTGAGTCTATCATAATCCTCACACCAAGATGCTTAGCACTTAGAGCCTTTTTTGAGTTATGGGTGGGTTGGGTAGCCGTAAAAAGTTTCCTACATACTCTCAACTCCAAAAATCCAAAAAAAATTAGAAAAGATGAAAAAGAAAAAAAAATATATATCTGTATATATACTTTAAAGTGAGGACTTGGGCGGTTTGCATTTTGGCAGATACACAGGTGCTATTTGTCTCTGTGGATTAGGCTCTTAGTATATATTTCCTCTTGTTGACAGGCAACATATGTCTAAGTAATCAATTCCTAATTCTGACTGAAAATAACGGCTAGGATAAACCTTGCTATGGACTAGCAAGGGATTAGCATGGGGGTATGATAACTCTACATCCAATGATGATAATTCCATCAACTAGAGTTAATTTTGAGGATATATGTGCATTAATGACCTACCATAATGGGCTTGGGAGCATTGCATGCATGACGAATTAAGATTGCTTATAATCAATGTTTAATGGCTATGTGTACAAGTGTATGTTGAAACAGGCCTCAGATGAGCAATCGGATTACACAGATGGATCCAGATCGACAAGCGGAGTCCAACAGACCCGAAATCGCTTAAATTTGACATCCGGAGCTCCCCCAACAAGCCTAAGAAGTTTTGGCCATTGATCATCTAGCCATTGATCATTAGATCAACGGCCCACAAATGGCCACGTGGCGCCATCCACCACTCTCCCATCGACATAGCACCCCCGCTTCATCACGCAGAAGCATCCTAAGTCGTCCGATCCTGAGGAATCACAAGCGCGCGGGCCTCGCCAACACGCTCTTCATCGCGCCAAGATTCAATCTTGGTCTTTCGATCGCCATCAGACGGCTGAGCGTTCGCACACAACTGAGACAAAGCATAGAGGCAGTGTAGCGGTCAGCGCCCCACTGCACGAACGCGCAACGCACGCTCGATTCGCAATGCCTACATCCACACACACAATTAAAATCCAGCTTCTGATGGGTGTGTGGATGGATCATATGGAGGCACGCGGTGCGATCTCGAGCGTCCAACGTAAATGCGCATGATGACACTCACTCATCGTGCACGAGGTGCGATTTAATGCACCCGGTTGCAAGTAATCCCAACCATTGATGCGCGATCGAGCGGTTAGCATTCTTCATTGCGCGAGGGCACACACCTGCGGGTGCCTAGGGCGATGTGGTGCGCCCTCAGCTATCCGAGGGCGATTCACGCCTCGGATCCAACGGATGAGGATGCGTAGGAGAGGCTTGAGAAGAAGAAGAATGGGCGCGCCTAAGGACCAATGGAAGGGATTTAGCAACGTCCCAGACGTCGCTAAAGACCCTTAGGACATCGCTAAAGACCCTTACCTCTTTTGGAAGCCCTTTTCTACTATATAAACCCCCTCAACCACCCCATTCAAAGGCATTCAATTCTCATTCACTCTCCATGCAATACTAGCCCTCTCCTAACTCCACCAAACACTCCATATCCTTCCTCAGAGTTGTCGAGCCTCTGACGGAGCCCCCCCCCCACCGCCGTGGCCGCGTTGCCTCCTCCTCACACTCCCTTTTACTCTAGTTTTATGTTCCACTAGTTTAAGATTTCATCTATTGTTGAATTTGTAAATAATCTCCAATTGCATGCTATATGTTAATTTTGCTTCTTATATCATAGTTCACATCTCCTTAAAGTGATTGTCATGTTTTAAATGCAAGCTCTAACCCTACTCTCTCTTGCTTTTATTTTCTCGCAAGCAAACAAAACAAACATTCTTGTGACACCTAAAGCAACAAACTAATCCAATTTCACGCCTCCCTGAGATCGACACTTGGACTCACAAATCCATATCTTAATTTAAAATCGACGACGCGAGTGCATGCTACAATGACATAATTAAACCAACGCGTTCTGCGCGCATCACCCACCTTACCTAGATTCTTCGCCAATGCATCGATGTGAACCTAGTACTGTCTTAGGAGAAAAGCCTTTGTATGGGGCTATCTGGGAGAAAAGCCTTTCCCGAATAAACCTAGTCCACGTAGGACTTGCCCCAGCAATTTTAGACTACTTCCCTAATGAGACACTTATGGTCATGTCTACCAAGGATGTTCCCTAGTACGATAACATTTCCAATTATTTGGCTTTGGGATAAATCCCTCCTGGGTGGCCAAAGAATCAAAGAGACCACTTCTTGGTCGAGGCCAAACACTATTTCTAGGATGATCCATTCTTATTCCACCTGGGAGCTAATCAAATTATCAGGTATGTTCCAAACTCTGAATTTTCTAGTGTGTTGTCCTTCTGTCATGACTAGGCCTGCGAAGGGAATTTTTTTGGAAGAAAACCACTGTGAGAATTCTTAAATGTAGACTTTATTGGTCCTCCCTCTTTAAGGATGCAAACGTCTTCGCTAGATCTTGCACGTGTTGCTAGGCATTGGAATTTATGACCTAGAGGGGTATGATGCCCCTCCAACCCATTTTGGTGGTCGATATCTTTAACATTTGGGGCATTGATTTCATGGGCCCGTTCCCACTGTACTGTGGCTTCAAATATATTCTGGTCATTGTTGAATATGTCTCAAAATGGATCGAAGCCATGGTAACCCGACGTAGCGACCACAAGGCTGTTATAGAGTTTGTTAAGGAAAGCATCTTTTCACGATTTGGAGTGACTAAAGCCTTGATTAGTGACGGTGGAAGTCACTTCACCCACGCCTACTTTCGTGTGCTTTTACGGAAATACAGGGTAAATCACCGCATTGCCACCCCGTATCACCTGTAGACAAATAGGCAAATTAAGGTCTCCAATCGGCAAATAAAGTAAATTCTTCAAAAAATTGTGAGATCTGATAAGGACTGGTCTGACCGCTTGAATGATGCTCTTTGAGCTTATTGGACCACCTATAAGTCCCCCATCAGAATGTCACCTTATCGACTTATTTATGGGAAAGCTTGCCACTTTCCTATTGAGCTAGAGCACCATGCTAATTGGGTGGTAAAGCAGTGCAACTTGGAGCCTAAGTTAGGTGGTCAAAAGGGGAAACTCCAGCTGGTAGAATTAGAAGAGATTTGTATGGAGGCCTTTGAGAATGCTAAGGTTTACAAGGACCAAATCAATGCCTTCCACGATAAGCACACTTAGAGGAAGCACTTTGAGTCGAACTAACTTGTGTGGCTATTTGATGCTAGGCTCAAACTATTTCCGGGAACATTGAAATCTAAGTGGACCAGCCCTTACCAAGTGGTTAGATCCTTTGATATTGGGGCCGTTGAGATCAAGGATTAGAAAATTAGGCCCACATTTATTATCATTGGCTAGAAACTCAAGGCACATTTTGCCCAGGAGCCCTCAACATTGACTAAAACAATGTATTTCATTGAGGGTTAATTCTTTTTTGAGTTTCTCCGTGCTGGAAGTGTAAAATTCAACACTTTTCTATAAATAGTTATTTTATATTTTCTTATTTAGGTACTTGGTGTGCTTTGACGCTAAATCAAAAATAATTCTAGGTGATTTCTACCTTTTCTTCTATGTTTATTTCATGCATGAGAACATGTAAGAAATTAGGCATGGGGGTGGGTAGTACATTTGTTGATTACATTAGAGTAGTATTTAGAAACTTTTGATTTTTTTGAAAAAATTAATAATTAATTAAAAATTAAAAATGATTTTAAAAATGAAAAAATGTTGCTCTGCATTGTACAAAGCATTTTTATAAAAAATATACAAAAACAAAAGGAGAAAAATAAAATTGAGCCAGGAAAGGATTATCTGGGTATTTAGAAATCACCAACCCTAGGAAGAAGTACAATTAGGGTTTTTCACTTAGACTCTTTAGGTCTGCGAACTTAATTAACTTAGGTGTTCACTAAGATGTTGATCTGTTGTCTTGAGTCCTTGCCAGTTAAAATGATTTTTAAAAAGGTTAAATTATCAAGGGTGATAAGTGTGCAACTTATCTTCCCGCCCTCTGGTTTAAAAGTCATGTAAGTATAAAGCATCTTCCCACTTATGCACTAACTCATCTCATGGGTGACCATTTTTCGACATTAGGTTGATAATAAGCCAACTAGGGTGGTATGGTTGGATGTTACACTAGGAGAGCCTCCCCAGTTGTAGGGTACCAGAGCCTAGCCATTAGACCTACTTTCTTTTGGCTGCTGACTTTGGGTACATCTTAAGACAAGGAAAGCCATCTGCTTAAAAAAAAAACGTTGAAAACCCCTTGACATAAAAGAGTGTGTCGCACCCCTATCAAATAAAACATGTTTAGTAACGCTGCAAATAATAACCATACCTCAAACTACCAAAGCTGAAGCCTAAGCATCTTGAAGCATCAATGTGGAGACCTTCCTTGTGACCTGATTCACTTCCCGTGGAGCGAGGTACGAAGATCTAGGGGCTAGCTGTAGACAGTTGCACTTGTGGTGCCTCGATTGGTTGCACTGATAGCATACTTGTGATAGTCTGCACTGACTAGGGTGCTTCTTCCTGCAGTTGCGACAATTTGCAAACTTCCTCTTGGCTTCCCCTTGAATTTCTGAGGCATCAACTGCTAAGATGCTACAAGTACACTACCAACCTCTATCGTGTTCACCATTGTGCTCTGCACTTGGGCTAGCAAGAGTTGTAGGGTTGGCTGGCTAGGCTCTGTTGGGTTGTATCACTTCCCTTTTCAGCCCCAGTTGTAATCCTTGCCCCTAAATTACTTGTAGCTTTGGGTTGCCTACACGTACTGTGCAAATTGACTAATTTGCCTCTCAACCAACATGGCTTTTTTTGCCAAGTTTGCTAGTGTCCCTGTTTGAATGGTGGCCAACTATAGCTTGATGAGAAGGCTCAATCATAGGTTAAATTGCCATTTTGCTCTGTCTGCCGTGATCCCTTTAACAGTTTGGGATAACTCCATAAATTTTGCTCTGTACTCTGGCACCATCAAGGTACCTTGCTGAAGGTTCAGAAACTCCACTTTCTTTTGCTCCCTCCAAATATGAGGATAATACTGCTCCTCAAACAACTGTAGAAACCTATCCTTCGTCACTAGTTGCAGTTCTAATCTCAGGATGGATGCCCACCATCACTCTGCTGCCCCCTCGAGCTAATAGGAGGTGAGTGGGACGAACAACTTCGGTCCCAACTAAAGGGCAACGAACATCTTATGGCTTTTGAGGATCTAGATATTTTCCTTTGAGGGATCTCCCTCTTCATTGTAGGCTAGAGGTCACAGCTTTTTGGATTTCTTGAAGTTCTTTTTGCCAGTCAGGGGCTCTAAGGAGTTTAGCGGTTGTGTGCTTGTTGATTTCCTATCCCCTGAGGAGCCAAATGGTCGCTGGGCGATCAGTTCCTACATTGATTACATGAATTGCTACATCTGGGTAGCCAATGTTGTCGCATCCAGTAAGTCCCTTACTTGCGGATTCCACCTTGGAGTCATAGCTACAAAGATCAATAAATTTCGGATTAATTCAGACCATCTCCAATCAAAGCCTACCAAATGATTGCACCTAGGTGATTGTACAGCAAATCATAGGTCTTAAAAATGCTTAAATTAAGTTAGAAGCCCAGCTTGCATTGTAAATAGGGCATACATTTCATGCATTTGCATTTCTGTACATTCTTATCCTATTTTCTCTATTTTTGCGGGTTCGATAGTGATATTATCATTTCACGTGCATAGGTTTGTAATGGAGGAGTGGGAGTTGCACTAATTTGAAGATGCAAGAAGATACACATGGAAACGGCACAAGCTTCCCACATGACAGCTAAGAGGGAGACAAGCACATGCAGGCCAAGACAAGCTCATGCAAACTAAGACAAGGACATGCAAGATGCATAAAATCAAACCTGTACCCAACCAACCCACTCAACCTAATTAACTACATCCTAACTAGTCCTAAACACCACATGTGCACATACATTCACTCATACACACATGCATCCACATACACCTTGCACACACATGCACACGTGTACACAAAATTGTACCACTTAACCCACAACTAAACAACCACATTTGCCTAGCCCAAAACCACAATTATCTACCTATTTTGTGCACCTAAATTTAGCCCAATATTTTCACATTAGAGGCACAGACATACCCCAAGACAACTTAAGTTCTACCTACTATAACACTCTAGAAGCTTCCATTCTTCTCATGGTGTACCCTCCTAAGCCAGGCCTACACTATTCTCTTGGTGAAACACACCCTCACCTAACTATTACAAAAACCCTCATCCAAAGGGTGCACCCTCTCTCTCCCCATTTATAGTTTAAGTAGGTCAAAATCAACAAAATAGATCGTATCAGACAATTGCAGCAGAATAGGAAAGCTCTACCCCTTTGAAAATTTTACAAAAATTTCTGGAATCATTAAATTTGAAGAGCTTTGAGATGCCACCAATTTCAATGAAATCGAATTGTGTTCTATCCACGATAAATTCACAAAGATAGAACTGGTCTACTGCTGTTTCAGAAATAATATACCCGCATTGCAGAAATTTTTGAAAATTCCATAGGGCAAGTTTTGGACTAAAATTAGTAGCAAATGAAAGAAGATTTGTATGTTTAGTTCCAGGCACAATTTTAGAATTTTTTGTGGGTTGAACAGACTCTGGTGGATTTGTAAAGTTAGGGCTTTAGTTCTGTCTGAGACCAAAAAGAACAAATTGACGTGTGGTGACAAATGTGGGTCAAGTAATTACACACCACACTTATTTTAACTCAAATCTTTTTGGATTTTGTATTTTTTAATTTTTTTTTGTTTTATGAATATTTAATATTTTAAAGATATTTATTTAGAAATCAGAAGGAAAGAGATATAAGGCCTACCTCAGGTCTTTATCACGGCCCAAAGCGTGCGCAGGTCCTCAAGTCGGGGAAACCTGCACACATGAAACAAGACAAGGAAAAGTGATTAAACCCTTGGCAAGTATGAAAAGAAAATGACTAAGCCTGAGAAAATGCATTGTAAATTCCTACGAGAGGGGGTGAGATATGCGTGATGTGAAAATAAGCGGAAATAAAGTATTCAATTTTACAAAAATCACAATCACACAATTGCACAAGGATGTTCAGGTGGAAACCCAAACCCAGGTAAAAACCACCACCTAAACCTCCCAGTTTAAGATTTTCTGATCGACCTAGTCGATCAAATCCACCATCCCAATTACTTAAACAAGGGTGATTGAACCTCTTACAACCACACTACAAATATGAGGGTAGCGTAACCTCAAACCCTTCCTCTTCACGAGGAGTATTTTGTCCCTCGAAGGAGATGGGAATTCGCAAGGAGAATACCCAACCAAGGACAAAGTAACATACAATACAACCTATAGAGCCACAAATATGAAACCTACTACTATAGGTAAGGAAACTTCCCTTTGTTGGAAGTGCGTCGGCTTGACAACGCGAGTGCGTGAACCATGCATTGGCACAATGACGCTCTCTTAATCGTGAGTGGGAGAGTGGGTGCACATCGAAGATGAAGCTCTCAGGTGTGGAACTAAAGCTTGGAGAGCTAAAGCTTCTTCTCAAAATCAAAGTGACACTATATGAGTGGAAATTAGTCTTGTAAGGTGTATCTTGGTGTTCCTTGGTCTATTTAACAAAGGGGGTTCCCCTCATTTATAGATGGCCTAGGAAGGCTTCTATAGCCGTTGGGAGTAAACCCAAGGCAAATTGAACGGCAATTAGAATCATTAATGATTCAGATAGGATCATCAGACGTCTGGGAAAAATTATCAGATGTTTGGAAGTCACTCTTAAGACGTCTGGAAACTAAATCAGACGTTTAATCCTAGATGAGTTTCCTTACTGACTTGAGTCAGACCTAAATAGGGTTCTAGTGTAAGTTGATTAGACGATAGGTTGGACGTCTGGCATAAGGTCTGGATGTATGGAAATCTAATTAACTACTGGAATGGATTTCCTAAGGCACAAACAGCTACATCCCTCAAGAGAAGTGATTATGGATTAATTGAGGGCTAACGTTCACTTATCAGACGTCTGAGGTCCTCTAAGGACATCTGATGGAAGATCAAGGGTCATTTCTCAATGATCATATTTCTAAGCCAACGTTCCACTAATTAGACATCTGGCAAAGTCATAAGACATCTCCTAAGACGTCTGGACAAAAGGCTAGTCGACTGAAATAGATAGACAAAAGGTGGTTCTCAGCCTAAGTGTTTTTCGACGTCTGATTCAACATTCAGATGTCTTAGAGTTCGCTATCAGACGTCTGATTTTAGTATTAGATGTTTGAAAAGCTTGTCTGAAGCTTATTCTGATTTTTCAAGTCTTCTACGAAAAAACTAAGTATCCTAGGGTTGTGTAAGTGTTCTTAGGACTACTGTTAGGTAACTTTGAGGCTCTTTAACATATATCTAGATGCAAAAAATAAAGAGCAAAAGAATTACAAAAGAATACATGAATAGAGTGTCTATCCTATTCTTCATCTCCTTCTTCAAGCTTTCATTATGAGTGAAGCTCCTCCTCCAACGAGCTCCTCCAATCCACCATGGACGCGAAGTTCGAGGTCCTTTGCATTTGTATCCATTTGCATTTTCCTCAAATCTAAAGCTCAAATGCAAATGTTAAAACATAAGTATTTTGTTCTCATCAAAATTGACGATCGTGGTGCCCTTGCACCAACATGCATGTTGCCTTGTTGGCAACGACGACAATTGATTGGTGCAAAGTTTATGTGAAATTATGTTGTTAAATTATCATCGTAGTTTGAATTCAGCACTAAGTCCACTAATCAAATAAATTTATAATGAGACCATGAATCAATTTTAATGTCAAGTTTAATGTGAGTCCCGGTTGATCCTTAGGGAGGCAATTTTGTCCACTCTCTCACTTAAGTCATTCTCTCGATCTTATTATCTTTTTTTTTTTTTGACTTTTTTGTTTTGAGAATTTTGGGGTCATTGTATTAAGAATGGAATCACGACAAGAATATGAAACTAAACTATGTTTTTTTGATCTTTTGATTGACTTACCTAGTCTTTTGAATACGTAAGAAAGAAAGAACACGAGAGCAACAAAATGAAAACTTCACAACTTTCATTGTATTAACAAAAGGAAAGTTGCATAAGTAAATTGCAATCAACTTGACAACCACAGTTATCTTGGACTTAAGGAATTAAAATGAAAACAAGAAATAAAGAGAAGTAACAAGGCCTTGAGTATGTTCCTAGTTCGATTACATTGAACAAAAGGAAAACATAAAAACAAAGTTTATTATATATGACAAAAGAGAATGGAAGAGCATGGTGAGATGGTGGTGATGGTGGTGGTGAAGACAAGGTGCTGGTGGAAGGGGGGCGTGTAAGATAGTGAAGTGGAAGGTGGTGGGCATGTGGTGATGGTTGATGGTGGAATGGCTAGATGGTAGTGGTAGGGAAAGTGGTAGGCGTGTAAAGTGTTAAGTGAGTATGTGTGTGAATGAGTGAAAGAGTGAATTGGCATTCTCTAGTGAGTGGAGTAGAGATGAAGGTGGGTAGTAATGGTCGTGGTGGAGGTGAGGGTGTGTTGTGTGCATGTATGTGAGTGGATGGCAATGGTGATAATGAGGTGAAGGTGGTGGGCGTGTGAGTAGAGAGTGTATGTGTGTGTATTGATTAGATAAAAAGAAAGAACAATAATAACAAGAGCAAGAAAAGAGATCTAATCTATTTGCAAGAAAGTAAAGGAATTAAAAATACATGCATGAAATTAAAAATACAGTACAGTGAGGAAGAAGGTGAGGTCCATGGCCAATGAGGGCCTTGTGGTCGTTGGCTTGTGGTGGTGGTGATCCTTGGCCAATGGCTTACACCACTTTTGCCTCAAGAGAATAAAAGAGGAGCTAAGAGGGTAGAGTAGAGAGGAGTAGAGAGGGGGAGGGGTGCCACCCAAGAGAAGAAAATGGGAAGGATAAGGAGGGGGTGGCCTTTGAAATGGGGGTTTTAATAGAAGTGGGTTGTGTTGCAAAGCACCTTACTTAGAGGGTAGGAGTAGGATAAGGGGTACAACTTTAGGGCTTTAGAGGGTTCTAGAGGGGTCTAGAGAATGGGTGCACATAAGGTGGGATTAAGGGTGGGCATTGGAGCTTAATAGGTGGGTTAGTGGTGGCTTAAGGTTGTTGGAACTATGTTCCACATCTTATTTTGGTGTAAACAAAATTATTTTAGATTAACATTTGAAATTCAGTGTTATTTCAGATTTTAGACTTTGATGGAGATTGAAAAAGTCAAGACAAAAGAAGATTAATAAGAAAGACAATGGTGGGGAGATCATCTTCAAGACTTATTCAAGTTATCGAGTTAATTGAGTCAAATAGAATAGTTTTCTTTTTATCTTAGAATTTATGCCTCTCATCTAATAAACAAGAATTAGTTTGT
The DNA here is from genome assembly GCA_037157565.1 of Thalassia testudinum. NCBI lineage: Eukaryota > Viridiplantae > Streptophyta > Magnoliopsida > Alismatales > Hydrocharitaceae > Thalassia > Thalassia testudinum. Next base: position 2,868,156 of record JAZHRO010000062.1, on the reverse strand, counting down.
AAAAATCATATAGAGATAAATTATAATAAAACATTACAATCATTCAATTTATTTCAAAATACATTTTGTTCAAAAGTTCATTTTTTAATATTTAAAGTATTTGCAAAAGAAGACTAATAATCAAATTAAATTCATGTTTAAAAAGGTACTTGTTAACCTACAAGTACTAGTACTAAAGATTGTATCGATACATGTGAGTTACAGGCTTGGGTTCCAGTGAGTACAAGTACTCATGATTAGTACTGAAACTGGAGTACAGATACTTATGATTAGTATCGATATTTGAGTATTAGTACTCATGATTAGTATTGGTACCAATGGGTTACAAATTTGTGCTAAGTGTTTGAAAATCTAGAAGCAACGAGTACCGATACTTATGATTAGTACCGATACCCCATAGGTACTGTCTGTGACAACTAAGTTTAAAATACAAAGCAGTAAGCCACTAGTACTAGTACTCATACTTTAGTACCGGTACCAGCTAACTGTTGGGTCAGATCTGAATGCCAAATTAAGTGGAATTAAGCTTATAAACATTGGGATTTAAAGTCAAATGGCTAGTACTCATTTTTCCTTGATCCTAATTTCATAAATAGGCCCTTGGACCCTTAGTTTGATACAAGAAATACAAGAGAAAATCCTAGAGCTAAATTTTCACATCTCTACCATATTTCTTAAGAGAGGAAAAAGAAGCTGATCCGAAGAAAACCACGAAGATAAAAAAATTATTCGTTGTAGCATAATTTTTTTGAAAATAGAAATAATATAATCAAAACTCTGTGAGTCCCAAGTCGAATACATGGAGGTGTAGGATCTATCTAACTAAATGCAAAACGTAAAGCAAATATGAACTAACTATAATAAAGACGGAGGTGAGAAGGAGATCAAAACTATGCATTTATATAGAGAAGGGGGATGGGATGCAGGACTTGCAAATGATATAGATGAAAACTAAACTTCTATTGCTACTAGAAATAATGTCAATATTACAACTAGAACAAGTAGTAGAATATCTACTAGAACTAGAACTAGAGAAAGATAAGAAGATGAGATGGAGTGTGGTCCATTGTAGGAGTTGCCTTGGAGATGAGGATGAAGCAGACGTGAGGAAGAAGCAGAGGAGGAGGGCCACCATGAAGTAGTAGAGTCTGGATGTGAAGAAGCTTGCTAACGGAGGAAGGGTGGTGAGATGGTAAACTAATTAGGAGGGTTAAGGAGAAGGTGGTGAGATGTAGGAATTATTTTAAACTAAGGAATTAATGAAGGCAAGGGGGAGGGGTAGGGTCCTATTTATAGAGGTTTCTAGGTTTTAGGTGGAGGGCTAGGATTGAATAGGTTTAGGATCAAAGGCTAGGATCTAATCTAATAGGTTGTTTAGTTGGAATAGGATGGAGGGCTAGGATTTAGTAGGAAAGGGATATGCACTTTTGTGCATTAGGAAAGGATTAAGATAAGATCTTGGAGGCCATAGGATAATGTTCCAAGGGTTGTTAGGCTACTAAAGGATAAGATCTAGGGTTTTGTGTTTTTAGGAGGGAAAGGATAAGGTGGTGTGTTGGAGGGGATAAGGTGATGGGTTTGGTTCTAATTAGGCTCATTTAGTCGACCATATATAGGTTTATAATTGGGTCCATGGTTGGCTAAATTAGGTTACTAATTAAGCTAGGTAGGTAGGTCTAGGGTTAGGAAAATTTAGGTCCCTAATTGGGCTAACCTAATTACTAAATAGGCTAGGTCAGATAAATAGGCTCATTCTCTCTACATAAGTGAGCTCAAACATGAAAGTTCAGTCTCCATTGCTTAAAATTGCTCCAAACCTGGTACTTGCACATAATATAACAAAGACATTAAGGCACTAGATATAAGTTTGTGAAAAGTTGCAGAAAAATCCAAAATTATACAATATTTATAAAATGCACCTATGTGACTAAATTGACCTAACTAAATGCATTGTACCCTAATAAACCCTTAGATTAGCATTAGTTAGGCATAATTAATGTAAATATATATAGAAATATCATACCTTTCTTATCTTTTGCTAGTCCTTTGATAAGTACATAATTATTAATGATAACTTGCTTATTTTATGTTAGTTTAATACATATAGGTTGTACATATGTTGCAATATAATCATAAGTGCATAATTAGGTCATGCATATATTTTATAGTCAATTTGCATCCAATTAATATTTCTTGTGAATAATGTAGGTGTGGAACAAGCCAAGAAGACGGAGAACTATTTTATTGGAGGCGAAGTCTCTTGGAAGCTAAATAAGAAGAGACTAGAAGAAATAAGGATAAACTCAAGAAATAAAGAAAGGGATTAAATAAAGCCAAGGGAGGACACATGTCACATTCTAAAGCAATTCCTAAAACCTACCTTAGGACAACCCAATTTTTCTAAACCTATGTCCTAATCCTATCCCTAGAAAACCACCTAGGAACCTACACCCTTGATCCTTAATCCTAAGGCCAAAACCCACCACCCAAAAATAGAAAATAAAAGAGCTTATCCAACTAGCATGACCAACTACCTTAGCCTCATCACACACCTTCCAAACTCGGTCCAATGGCCTCCAAATACGCACCTTAGCCGACCATGATGAAACTTCCTTAGGACTCCAAGAAACCAAGATCTTATCCATTCCTAAAAAACCCAAAAAGATCTTATCCCTTCCTTAAAAAACCCAAAAGGATCTTATCACCTTACAACCAATCATCACCTCTCAAACTAGATCCAAGGGTCCTCATCTAAACCTATGGCCAGCCACTTGTAGCACTAAATTTCCACCCTTGGATCCACATCCAAGGGTCCATTCTCTACTTGATGTGGTGGCCAATGATCAACACTAGATCTACAATCCTATGGCCTATATTCTTCCTACACTTCTATAAAAACACCTAAGCCCCCGCCATTCCAAACCCCGCCCCCAAATTAGTCTTCCTCAACCTTAGGACACTACTTAGATCACCATAGTCATCCACCCTACTAGCCTCCTCTCCTTGGGTGTGGGACTCCCTTGCCTAGGGCTACAGCCGCTAGCCTCTGGTGGCCCACGGGATTCGTCCTCACTTCCGACCTTCCCCATCTCTGACAGGGCTTCGTCTCGGAGCTCCATTTATTTTCTAGCACCTTCTATTCTGATATTTTCTTTTATCTTCATTGTAAAACTATCTTTGCGATTTCAATAAAAGAAGCTTTCATCTACTTTTCTTGTCTATTTTTATATGCCTTATTAGTTGTAGTCCAGATTATTTTTCTGCCATCATTATTATTGAAAAAACCAAAAAAATAAAAAATAAAAAAATGAAAAAATATACATATACTAGATTTAGGAAAGCAAGACAATCCAAGTTGTCTCCTTGAGATGACTCGAACTCAGATTTCAAAATGTGTATTCTTTCAAGTTTGATAAAAAAATTTTTAAAGTGTCGCTTAATTTCAAATACTACAACGTACATTTTCAAGAGCTATCTCGATTGTGAACATCCTTGAGCAAAACATTAAGTGAAAATTACACGGTAAAATAGTATTTACACGGAAAATCAATTTGCGAGTTTTGAGCTAAGCTAAATCAAAATCGTTGATCTTGATTTCTCACCAAAACAAAGGAAACGTACATAAAATCTTAACGTCAAAGACTCAGTAGTTTTAGAGTACTGACTCAAATACGAACTGCCTAAGTCAAATCAGAGACTCTATTAGCCTAGGACTTGGGTCTGAAGAACAATGTTTTATGACTCTGTCAACCCACCCAAGGTTCGAATTGAACTCAAATTTTAAGCCTCTGTGTGTGCAATCGGATAATTGACTCGTTAGATGGTAAACCTTAATGCACTTCGAGTTCTCAATTGGACTAAGACCATCTCTTCGACCTATTGGACTAAGTCTTCAGATTTGTACTACTAAGAACTGGTAGCTTTCTCCCTAGCCTTTTTTATCTCATGGTCAACCTCTAAGGTATATCTCCCCAGTTAAACCTAAAAAGGTTTCTTGTAGGCTATCTCACTATTTTTGGGATTGGTGGGATGCACTTATGGATATATGAGATAAAAGTGATTTTTTCTTTTTTCTTCTTTTTTTTATGAACTTCCTCCAACTACTACAATTTTCTGGGCTTCTCTTCTTTGTCACACTCATTTTTCTTGGTAGGTGGCTTCTCTAGTCTCGTTTAAGAGCATCTCCTAAACAAAGGCACGAAAGGCTAAAAATGTAAGGCTAGGATCTTGACATCCGACAATGGGGAGGCTCTCCCACTATAACATGCCAGCCATGCCTCAATTTAGGTCCTCTTAACTACTTGGATTTCAAAAGTAGGTAGACCAAAAAATGAGTCAGTGCGTACGTGCAAGTGTAGTGAGCTTAACCTTCTCAAACTTTTCAAACTAGACGGTGGGAAGATGAGTCACATACTTATTGCCCCATCTACTTAATACTTTGGCTTTGTCAAATCTCGACAATGACTTGAGAAAATAAATTCATATTTTAGTAAGTACTCGAGATAATTATGTCGAAAACTACCTAAAAAGTCTAAGTGAAAAGACTTTGTTTGTATCTTTCCTAAGATTGGTGAATCCACAAAATTTATATTTTCCAATTTTCACAGCTCAAACTCTAAAAACATCGATTTTTTTTTCTTTTTTTTAAAAATGAAAACTAATATACAGCGGATGAAAACACACGAAACAATAGACACAGCAAAATACGGTAGTTTTGGAGACTAGTAAAAATGTGACTCGGTCAAAAAAATGTAAATCCACCCCCATACCTATTTCATGCAATGTCCTCGTTGTATGCTATAAACATAAAGAAATGGGTAGAAATCACCTGGAAATATCTGAGTCGACATGACATAACTCGAATAGCTCTGACTTTGCAAACTAGACTCAAATATATATATATATAAGAGACCTGCTATGTATATATACAAGTGCTAAGTTTAATGCATTCAGCTAGGCATACACCCTATAAAGAAGATATCAACAATTCAATGGAAGGGTCAAAGATTGTTGCCGAGAGGGTCAAGATTAATATGAAGATATGGTCATGCAGTCCAAGAATTAGTGGTCCATAAATGCAGACCAACTGGTGATGTAGCCCCACTCCAAAGGGTTTTTCTGGTCCAGGGTACAAACGAAAGAAAGAAAGATGGAGATAACAAAAACAAGGTTCATGATGTTGGCCCTGCTCATTGATCCAGTTCCAACGTTCAAGAAGAGGTGGTGGAGGATCTGGATTGAAGTTCAGGTCTGACTCGAAATCTGAATCATATGGGTTCAAGTAATCAAAGATCATAATTTCTCCATTTTGTGGGTTGAACGAGGATACAGGTAAGGCTATGTTGAATTCCTCAAAATCCTCATAAGAAATTATCTCTTCCTCCTCAGAAATTGCCCCTTCCTCATAATCAAGCCATCCATTTGAATTAGTTGGATTGTAATTTCTTCCCCAATCTATCATGTTTTACGCTCCATTTTTTGAGGTTGTATCTTCCTTTTCTTCATACATTGAATCATGGTTTGTGTCATTTTGCTGTTCAATTTCTGGAACCTCATTAAAATCCAACAATTCTTAATTTCAGGGTGGTTATACTAAGGATTCTTTATATCATTAAATAATTCATCATAAGACACTCCTAATAGTTCCTCAATCTCATAAATGTGTCTTTCATGGAAGGGTATTTCAATTTGATTATCTATGGGAGGCGAAAAATCAAAATCATCCTCAAGTAATTCATTCTCCTCATCACATCCTTGCCTCTCATATTGATCTTGAGGCTTTGTAGAAATCAGATTATCTATAGTGTGAATTGCTAATACTTCCTCAATTGTTCCTACAGCCTCAATAGAACCACAATTTAATTTATTCTTTTGGGAAGCCTTAAAGATATTAAGTTAGCATATTTTTCTTCGAGAAGTGATTTGCATATTCCTCGTATTACAGTTGATCGGAGCCTTAGCTGTGGCAAAGAAAGGTCTTCCTAAGATTATTGGGGTGTGGTTCAAGTTGTCTGATGCCTCCATATCTAAGACTAAAAAGTCCACAGAGTACTCAAAATCCTTCACGTTTATAATCACGTTCTGTAGGAGTCCCTTTGGAGTCTTGGTTGACCTATCAGCAAGCTGAAGGGCAACATCCGTGTGTTCCAAGGGACCTAATTCCATCTTTTCATATAATTTTGTGGGGATTAAATTAATGGAGGCACCTAGGTCCAACCATCTATCTCACATGAAATTAAGGTGGTCCCCAGATCGTTCTTTTTAGAAGGGAGCTTATTTAAGATGATGGCACTAGCATGTTCAGAAATCACAACCTTCCTGCCATCCTTGGCCTGGTGCCTGGGGGTGGAACAGATCAAGATCTTCTTATTCCTGGGTCTACTCAAGGCTTTAGGAAAAAGCACTTCAGTTAAATCAAGGATAATTGTTCTGAATGCAGATGTGATTGCGTAAAATATGCTTTCATCATAGTAAATCATGTTAGAAACTCTTAAATTTATTTCAATCGAACTCGAAAAATACGAAGTTGATGTTTTCAAAATGGAGTCCGAGTCGTTCGTAGGGAGGCAAATAGACTAATTTGCTTTCCTAAGTACTAAGAATGAGATTACTACTAGAATGCAAATAAAATTGACTAGAACTACAAACATGAAAAGTAGACAAATAATTAGAAGACAAGTTGAAGAAAAACTATTAAAACTTTTATTAAATGTCAGAATAAGATGGTTACAGCTAGAAGAATGCTTGAAATCAAATCTAATGACAACTAAAATTAGAAAATAAAAACTAGGAACTATGGGCTTCAAAGGCGAGGTCCGAAGTGGTGGCATAGTAGTGAATGCGAAGGTGCATCCACGAACTCCAAGAGAAGAAAGAGAATTAATTCTAGTTGGTGGCCGAAGGCTAATTCTATGCTAAAGCTAATTGGGTTCTAAGGGTTGGAGGCTAGGTCCTTTTATAGGAATCTAGTTGTCTTCCTATTGGTTGATTTAGAGTGCCTAGGATCACCAATTTGGATGGCTTAGATTTCATCCTAAGTGATGCCTAGGATTGGTTGAATAGGGAACTTAGGATCTAAGTTGTAGGGCTAGATAGGATAAGGGTTTTCTAAAAATATGCAACCTAGGTGGGTGGCTACCAACAGATAAAATCTTGCCAAGAGATAAGATCTTATGTTTTGGCTAACCACTAAGGGATAAAATCTTCTTAAGTTGGCACCAACTTAAGAGGATTAGGCTAGGATTTCGTGGGTCTTATGTAGGTAGGGTTAGGGATAGACATAAGTTGTGAGAATAGGTTCCTAATTGGGCTAGGTTGACCCTAAGTCTGGTGGATTGGGTCCAAATAGGTTCCATGAACCCAATTGACATATATTAAGTCAATTAAGTAAGCTTATGGACCTAAATAGGTTCTTGGGTTAAGGATTGGATCTAGGGTAGGTTGGATAGGTTCCTGGGTAGGAGTTGGGATAAGGATATCCTAGGGTTCTAAGGGTAGGGTTAAGTTATCCTAGTCCTTGTTTATCGTGCTTGATCGGGTTTTAAAAGATAACACGTTGTAATATAGTCAAAAAAGTGTTCAAAACAAATAAAAAATTTTTTACTTGAAAACCAGAGTATCCGAGGTCAAACACAGAGAGCAATCTAAGTACTTTTAAAAAATTAGAGAATACAACTTTTAAATAAAAGACAATTGATTCACAGAGAGATTTAAAAGAAAATTGCTAAGAGAGAACAGGATTGGATGTCTGATTTCTATATCAGATGTCTTAAATGTAGCTATTCTTCTTCCTTTTTTGGCCTTCTTTTTGCTTTCTCTGCAGCCTTCCTCCTTACTTCTCTCTTCTATCTTCTTCTTTCTTGGTCTTCTTCTCCTTCTTCTTTGGATTCTCTTCTCTTTTCTCCTGCGAAGGCTTTTTCTTCCTTGGTCTTTCTGCCTTGCCTTTCTTTCTTCTTCCTTCTTTCTGCCTTACTCAACCTTTTCTTCAGAGCTTCTTCTTCTTCTCTTCTCCTTCCTGCGGCTGAGCTTCTTCTCTTCAGTGCTCGACCTGCCTGCACACAACACAGCAAAACCTACCCCCTTCCCTCTACCCGCACGTCTCTCTCTCTCTGCAAATCACTCACAGGATGCTCTTCCAGAGTCGCGGGTAATCGGGTCGGGTTTCGTATCCGGGACCAGGCGCACTGGCGTGAGGGTGATGCACGAGGTGTGCTCAGATAGGGTTCGGTCGGATCCCGCCAGATCCGCGAGGTGAAACCGCGGACGAGGCGAGCGTTAGGTGAGGGACCTCACCCCTGTGCGTTCGGAGGCGATAAGAGTATAACACAAATTCAATTTAAACCGTACCTGTGCCTCGTAGATTACCGTTGTGGGACTATTAGTCCCACCCTGCTCTCGTGTGCGCCCGCAGGATGATTCTTCGCGCTCTGCTCAACCACAGCCTCAACTCTCTTCACTTTGTAACTGGCTGCCTGCACGCAACTTACTCCAATCTGCAACAGCTGAAATCCTGAAGCCACGGAGCCTGGAGCGTGCTTGGAAGCTGCTTCCACCGTCATTAATGGCGGCTGGGGCTTGAAAACTGTTAGACACAAAACAAGCCTCTCGGCTTAATCAGATCACCGGAGGACCTTCGCCGGGGCACGGCGAAGTTGGTGCAAGGTGCAGCAGGTTGTGGGATAGCCTAGGCGTGCGTGCCTAGGTCGTCCTATGACCGGAGATGTGGGTGTGTTCGGGGGAGTGTTGTGTGGGTGTAGAGCGGCAGTGGGTGGGCGGAGGATGTTCCTTGTGGTGAGGTGGAGCCTCTGAGTTGGTTGGCGAGTCGTGCAGTAGTGTGGAGTGACGGGAGCGATTCGCCAGAGGTTGGCCGGAGGGATGGAAGATGGCTGTGGTCAGGCGTGGTCGAGGGGCAATTAAATGAAATGCAAGGGGGAAAAGAGAGAGGGGAAGATGGGGAATGTATCTGGACTGTTCTGGAAGAGAAGGAGGCAGCGGAGTGGACGGCTCGTAGCTGCCGTCGTCGGAGAAGAAGCACCCTGAGGGAGGGAGCGGTGACGAGGAAGAGGTCGGGGGAACGCGCGCTTGGTACGGTGCGACGCGGGAGGAAGAGGCGAAGTGGACTCTGCTGCTGGTATGGCAGCAGAGCGACGAGAAGGAGGGGAGGAGGTCGTCAGAGCTTGCGGGTTCCTTGGCCGGAGATGGAAGAGAGGAAAATTTGGGGGAATCTCCGCCAAGACAAGTCTCAAATTGAGCGGCCGGGTTTGGGGATTCTTTTATAGGTGCTGGCCGAACTTTCTTGTCGTGGACGGCGCGCAATCATCTCCGACGACTCACCGGAGAAGGAAAGTGGGTGGATACCCAAATCTCTCGTGCGTTCGCACGAGAGATTGGGATCAAATCAGAGATCATGGCAGGCCTCAGATGGGAGGGAATTCCTTAGAGAATCTCCCTTCCATTTCTGGGAGGGGATCTCTGAGGAATCAAAGAGTATTCCCTCTCTAATCCTCGCCGGAGAAGGATTCTGCCCCAATAATGGTGGAAGGACCTGATTGTAAGGTTGGCGAGGAAGTTAGGGGGCTCTCTGCGATGATTTCCAAAAGATAGGGACTAAATTATGATTTGGGTGTACTAAATTGCAAAGTAGGTCAAGATGACCTCCCCTTAGGTCCAAATTTTGGCATAAACCTAATTTAGGCCTAAGGAATCCAATGGTGAAGTTGGATTTTAGGTTTGACCATGTTTGACTGGATATTTTGTGTAAAAACCCAAATTAAGTTAGTTGATGAGCTAGGACCCTAATCTAGGTCAAACTGGGTTCCAAAGGCCAAATTAAGTGTTCTAAACCATAGAGGATATTTTTCCATGATTTTTAGAGGGTTTACTTGATTTTTATCCTGACCGAAACCTTGTTGATTTAAGCGGATCTGTTTTAGGGTTATCAAATGTCATTTAATTCCCGGATTGCACATAAACCCATTTCTGATTGACTCAACCCACTTTTTATCTTATTTAGACCATTTGACATATGTTTTTCCTCTGAGAAATCCCATTTATGTACTGTAATGGTAAAATTGCAGTTTTAACCTTTATTTCATATTTTCTTCTCAGAACACTTATTTCTCCAATTAAGCCCTCTTCTAGGTTATGTAGGAGCTTTTATTCTCTTTATTATGTTAAAATGAGCTAGTTATGACTCATGATGAGGCTCTCATCAGTCCCCCTCTCTCTTCTTCTTTACTTGGATCTTCAATTCTTCCTTAATTAAATCTTGATCTTCAACCAACTCCTAGCTTTGTAGCTTTATCTTCTATCCCGCTTTTATTATGCATAGCTCCAAGTTATTCTACGTCCTTTACCTTTATTATTCACAAAATACTAGAATTAGATTATTAGGCCTAAAATAAACATAATGCATATGATATGCATGCATGCTCTAAATGCAATATTCACATTCTAAATGAATGATTTTACTAAGGAGCTAACCCTAGATTAAGCCAATTAGGGTAATAAATTAAGATGTTATCAATAATTAGTTTCCGAGGCTTATTTCCATTGTTACCTAGGTCATCTTGATCCCCTCGGTCAGAATCATGCTTCTCAAGATTTAGGTGGGAATTGGTTGTGGAAGGTTTAGAATTTTGAGTTTTCGTCTCACTCCTTAAGATAATAGTATTGGCAGTGGTAGTATAATCAAGGGTTGATCCTTGAGGCAGGCTTTGGGGAATAGGTGGGCTTTGGTTAACCATATTAGGGATGTGAGTGAATCTAGGAGGAGTAGGGGGAGTAAGGTTAATCATATGAGCTTGATGTTGTGGCTCCCTAGTCTGGTTTGGGTTCCTAGGATAATTTCTAGGATTAGTCACGGGTTGAGAAGGTAGCATTCTATGCTACCTAAAATAAGCTATTTGGGCCAGTCTTCCCATCAAATTGGTCCTTAATTGATTCATATCCTCTTTATGTCTCAAATTCATTTCCCACATTTCCTTGAGGACCAGAGCAAGTAGGTTGGGTTTCCTAAGTTGGTTGAACTTGGTAAGTGTGTGGTTGTGTATACCTACTAGGTTTCCTGATGGTAACACCATCATCTACTATAACTAGCCTAATTTAGCCTAATTCCAAGGTTAATTGCTCCTTAATAATCATAATTCTATTTTGAGTTGAATGCAAGAAGGAAAATTGAGTTAATTATGCAATTTTAATGAATAATCACGAATTTAGATTAACTAAGGGGTTAATTAGTACCTAATCTAAGGTCAAATGAACTTAAATTTCCAAGAAATGGGCTTGAACTGATTGAATCAGGATTTTCTGTGATTTGAAGGTTATTTTAATAATAAAATCCCTAATTACAGCCTCACGTAAATTGAATGGGTTCTAGTGGAAATAAATGTAATCAAAATCTCCTAAAAATCATTGAAAAATATTCTATGAGGTTTGGAACCTTCACTTTGACCAAAAATAGAGACTTACGCGGGAAATTACCTCATTCTTTGGTTACAGTGCAAATTACCTAGTCAAATGTCGTTAAAACCCAAATTAGAGGTCACCATTAGATTCCTTGGGTCAAAATTAGGTTAACCCTAAATTTTGAGCCCAATCAGAGTCCATCTTGACCTAATTTGCAGTTTAACTCATTTGCCTCTGTTTATTACAAAATTATCCCTAAGTTTAGATTTTTCTTGCAAAAAGGTCCTTCCACCATCTTCTTCAAACCCAAACACAACAAGAGTAGCAACTCAAGAAGCAAAAGGCACCCATCCATGTGGGATTTCAATCAGATAGTTGATTGAGAAAATCTCAATGAAATCTCACTAAACTTGGTGAGATTACTCCTTATGTCATGCCGAATCCATCGAGCACCGTCTCACAATCCAATTTGGCCGGAATTGCTCTAGTGAGCTCGAGAATTTAGAGTTCAAAGTTAGCCAAATATGCAAGAAAAACTTGCGTGTTTTGGCTCAATTGCGAAGGCACACATGTCCGCACACATGCAGGCATAAACCGGTCTTGGGTCGGGTTTTGGTTTGATCTGAGCATGGATTTGGGTCGATTTTGTGCCTTGGGCTGAAGGCTCTCTTTGGGCTTGAAATTTGATTAAGTGCTTAAAGCTCTCTTTGGACTTAAAATTTGATTAGGTGTTGAAGGCTCTCTTTAGTTGATAAACCCAAATTTTTTGGCCTTAACACTCATTTATTTTTGGAGTTTGATAGTGACATTCATTTCATAATACATTTCTTTTTGCATTTAAACTATTGTGCATCATTCTATATTTAGTTGATTAGTGGTTAATTGCGATTTATTTGCTCCCCGAGATGACCTAGGACTCATATTGGAGATTATAAATTTTAAGTGTTGATTCACTTTCGTCGCTATACTACGACGCATTTCTTAAACTCAACAAAAGCATGCTAACATTACCCATAGTTATTCTTCCTAGATAAGTTGGAACCTTGGGCGGGTATCTGACTCGACCAAGCAAAGTTAGGATGGTTACGCCACCCAGGGTTGTAGGTGTTCAAATGTGGGTCATTCCAACCGTAGCCTCGGATAACGTTAGCATCCTCAACATAATTAGGCATCGAGCTGCCTAATTCAGAATTTGAGGGAATCAACATCCCTCCTTGGTACCCAGAAAGAGATGGGTCCAAGTACAGCTGGCTCATGGGTTGAGCCAAGGGCAGGTCATTAATGTTATGCACTGATTCCTGACCTGTAAGGGGTAGGGGTTGGGTGCAAGTCAAACTGGTAAACTCTATTTTAATTATTATTGGGAGGCTTAGGCCAGATTTCTTTTTGTCATACACCAGTGCTCATTTTGTATTGAGCTTGTTGCTCATTATTTGGGTTGTAATAACTCGTTTGTTGTACTTGGGTTGAGGTAATCCATTAATTACCTTAGTTAGTAAATTGGTTCCTTTGGGGTTGAGGGAATCGGGTTAAAAATCCTAAGCTGGGAGGCATAGGTAGTGGAGTACCTAAGTAAGTGCGGAACCACTATAAATTTTGTGTTCATTCTTGTGGTTTGATTTTTGTGCAAATATTATTTTAGGGATTTTTACATATATTCCCTTGTAAAATTTTGATAAGATGCATATACCCTCATGTACTTGGTATTTACATATCCCTATAAAGTTACTAAGTTAAGGCTGTATGCCCCTGCTCAATTAAACACAATGGAAAACATTATAAAATTTTTTTTAAAAATAAGAAAATTTATATATGCCTCCCTATATTTATCTTTTTATTTATTCCAACTCCTTTTTCCCCTTCCTTCATCCTCCTTCTCCTTGTGCCCCTCTTCCTACATTACCGACCTCTTCCTTCATCATCGACTTTCTCAACTCAGGTCCCACACCAAGATTAAAGGAGGTTGTCTCCGATAATGGTAGCAGATGGGCGGATGAGGCCAGCTCCTTCGGTGGCCTCCTCCAACCTCCGTCTACTACCTCGTTCGTGACCATTCCCTCCGGCCTCTGTTCGCCACCTCCTTTTTCCTCTATCGACCACCATGCCCTCCTCCTCCGCCACCACACTCTCCTGATGGTAGCACCATCATTGGTGTTAGTAAGCCTAGTTTAGTCTAACTATGGTAATAAATGCTCCTTAGTATTCATCAGAAGATCATAACTTTGTTTCGAACTAAATATGAGAAGAAAACAGGAAAACCTGTTAGTTCTGTTGTTCTAACGCCTAATCACAATTGTAGATTAATTGAGGGGTTAATCAGGGCTTAATTTAAGGTCAAATGTGCTTAATTTCCCAAGAAGTAGTCCTGAGCTGACTGAATCAGGGTTTTTCATGTTTCGAGGATTATTTTATTAATAAAAACCCTAATTACATCTTTACTTCAATTAAATGGGTTCTGGTAAAAATAAATGTAATATAAACCTCCTAAAAATAATTTAAAATATTCTATGAGGTTTAGAACCTTCACTTTAACCAAAGGAACCCATTTTGACCAAAAATGGAGACTTAGGCGGGAATTTATTCTATTTGGGCTTCTGTATAAATTACCCAATCAAACTTAATCAAAACCAAAATTTAATTTCACCATTATATTCCTTGGGTCTAAATTAGGTTAACCCCAAAATTTGAGCCCAGTCAGAGTCCATCTTTACCTAGTTTGCATTTTAGTCCAAACATCTCTACTTATTACAAAAAGGCCCCTAAGTTTCTAATTTTCCTTGCCAAACAACCCACCACCTTCTTCTTCAACCAAACATACCTAAGTGCAGTTGAGTTTTTATTGGGAAGAACTCCAAATCAGGACCACATCCTTCCAAATTTGGAGGAATTGGTCATGAGATAAAGACCTATTGATTGAACTAGGTTTTAAACTCCAGAATTGACTAAAGAACCACCGGTGGAGATCGAAAAATATGTGATTTCCCTTGCCAAAAGTATAAGGAATTTGTGTGAATTACAAGCAATTGAGGGATCTTATCACCTCTATATAAGTCCAAGCATGTTCCCATGTTGAATCAGTCATGATTTGGCTGAAAAATCCTCTTCTTCCTTATCTCTGGCTACCTCCTCACGTACTCCAATGAGCCCCTCCAACCTCCTTCGTGCGTGTTCATGGCCAACCGACAGCACCATCATCTCCCCCTCTTCCTCGTGATCCCTGACAGCCAAAGAAAGGGTGCGCTCGACCTCTTCTTCCTCGCCGTTCGACTCGCGACCTTCGTCGTCTTCTACATGTTTGGTCGGTCAATGCCGGATGTGGTTCGCCTCCCCCTCACCCCAATAAGCCTCCAACTATCTTCATCTTCCCTCTTAGAATCCTTTTTAGGTCCTTAGACTTAGGTTTGAACTTATTTCTCTTCCCGGTCTCCTCTCTTCTTCTCTGTTGACGAAAGCGTGTTAACATTTTGGCGCCGTTGCTGGGGAGCATCGCGTAATTCACCACTAGTCATATTTATTATGATTTGGATTCTAACTTGCTCTATCTATTTTGTTGTGTTGTTTAGAGGTGAATCACCATTGAAGAACATCCGCTCGAGCAACCACACCATGTGCAAGTAATCACTTTTTTCTCTCGCCCATAGTCCCCTCCTCTTTGGAAAAGGTAAAAAGAAAAGAAATAGAATTAGGAATCAAACCTGCTTACTTTCCTAGCAATCATCATTAAAGGCAAGGCTTTTTCCAGATTTATTGATTGCGATTAGATTTGATTAATTTTGACTTGATTAGTGACCCCCAATCCTGATACTTGCACCAATTAGGGATACTAAACATCTTGGGCTATTCACCCTCTTGTTTGAGCCCAAGGTGCCATCTTTGGAATCAATTGGATTTGGGAATAGCGGCAATTTAGGGTTTCCACATTAGGGCTTCAAGGATTAGTACACATTTGCCTGCTGAAAAGGAAATAAATCTTCCTACATTATGTGCCACCTAAGCCCTTGTTTGAATTAGTTAATCATCGAAACCCTAAAAGTTAGGCTCTAAGATCACTTGAATCTTAAAAGTTGAGACCTAATAACCTGTTTGCAAACTGAAACAGGGTGATTTTGGTGACTTAACCCAAACTCCATCTTCAATTTTAGGGTAGGTCAGGTGAAGTTGGTTCACTTTGTGAATCAACCAACCTTCAAATTAAGTCACAATTTGAATTAATTCAAATTCAAGAGAAATTCAAGGCATATATAGGTTTAAAATCGGTAGGCTTAGGTCCTAATTTATACATTCTGATCTACTTGGAATTGCGAAGGAAGGTCAGGTAGGGGAAATCTTATAACCCATAGGGATGCTCTATCGTGTATGGGTCTTTGCAAGACTCCCTTCCTGATTGCCCAAGTAATTCTCAAGTGTGTGGATTTTTGATCTAGAGGTCCATCGCACTCAAACAGCGTTAGTCACCCAATCTTTTTGGGTGCCTTTATTGGGTCCAGAATAGTTCCAATCCCTCATCTGATTTTGTAGTGCATGTACAGGAGGAGGTCTTTAAGACCTGTCTTGAGACCTCCACTAGTGATTCATTCTCGTTGGAGTCAAACCTCGACCAACTTGTTTGGGTCCTTTTCTGATCCACTTGATATCTCTTCGGATCCATCTACATTTGAACCCAGTTCTCCATCTTCTGATTCCATGGAGAACTAAGATCAAGAAGGAGGTAAGATTCAACACCTGCAGGGCCAGTTGTAGACTGTTACTGATTTGATCCATGCACTAGTCAATCCTTGAGCACGTCCACAAATGCGAGACCATTATAATCCCACAGTTGTTGCCATGGAACCTAGGGTGAAGATTTTGGCTGGGGGACCTGAAACAGAATTGTAGTCGAATATCATCAATGTGATCCCCCACTTTCATGGATTGGGCTCTGAAGACCCTTTCTAACACATTCAAGAATTAAAACATTTAGCCCATACTCTCGAGCCAACTGTTCAAAAGTAGAAC
Source organism: Thalassia testudinum (assembly GCA_037157565.1). Taxonomy (NCBI): domain Eukaryota; kingdom Viridiplantae; phylum Streptophyta; class Magnoliopsida; order Alismatales; family Hydrocharitaceae; genus Thalassia; species Thalassia testudinum. Next base: position 2,851,755 of record JAZHRO010000062.1, on the reverse strand, counting down.
ATTCTGCTCATGAAGATGTTCCCCTTCTTGTTGAAGGAGAAGGATGCCCATTTGTACCGGTCTCTGACTCTATCGATCAACACCTGGGAAGGTTTATAAGCTAAATTCCTCAAGAAATTCTTCCCAGTTGGACGCACTAATGCCTTGAGGCACCAAATCATGCATTTCACACAGAATGCAGGGGAACCACTTCATGAGGGATGGGATCTCTTTCTGGATCTCATGTGGACATGGCCTCATCATAGAGTTCCTAAATGGGAACAAGTCCAATATTTTTACAAGGGACTTCGTGAAGATATCCGATTATTTGTCAATGCAGCCTATGGAGGCAAAATCATGGGTAAAGATGAAGACACTGTTTGGGAGATTCTCGAGAACATGTGCAAGAACTCGAAAAATAATGAGTTTATGGGTATGTTCAACTGGACAACTACTCGTGCATCGACAAACATCAGAGGGACACATGAGACACGAGACCTATCTGCATCCGTCGATCTGGATTTAGTGGCCAGTCGATTGGATAAGGTCTCCATTATTGAGAAGAAGTTGGATGATTTGACTCGCCAACTCCAGATGGCTACTTCTTCTCAGCAAAGCACATATACGCGTCTGCCCACAGGGAGGGAGGCCATGCATAACATTCACCACCACTCATATCAAGGGATGGATGCCTACCCACCCCCATCTGATCCTGGTTTCGGAGGAAACTCAAACCATCTTGCTCTAGTTGGGGGATCTCTAAAAACCCCTGTATTTTGATTACTTAGGAGTTACCTAAACTTGCAAGGAGCTCCATGCCATCCAAAATGATCCATTCTCCAACTCTTACAACCTTGGATGGCATAATCATCTGAATTTCACATGGTCAGGAAATAATCAGAACTTTAGACCTCAATTCCAACCCCGACCACAAAATCTGTGTCCATATCAGCTGCTCAGTGTAGGCTCAACCCAAACTTTCAAACCGAGCCTAGCAAGGATGACTAGATGAGCCTAAATCTACAAACTTTGGCTGATATGCAGAAGACCAATGCTGTCATGTAGAGGCAACATAATGCAAAAATCACAGAGGTTCATAATCAACTTCCACAGATGGCTGGGACTCACCAAGATAGTGCACTTCCTTCCCAACCTCTGCCTAATCCAAACAACGTGCCTAACCAGAGACACGTTGTGAACCCAAATCAGGGCCAAGCACAGTATGTCTATCAGGCCCTACCTGCACGTCCACCTGATGGGTTGGAGGCTTTGACTTCATACATGGGATATTAGTAGCAACCTCCTCTCCTGCAAACTCCAACTCCCAATCCAAACCAGGCAGGCCTAAACTCCATCACTACTTGTAGTGGCAAGACTACTCAGGACACACTTTATCCTAATCAAACTGGTCCAAGTAGTTCAAGACCTAAATCTAGGGTGGATATCAAGGATAAACCCACAGCCTAAACCAATCTTGGAGAAACCTACAGACATTCCATTTTTCGAGGCTTTAGCCAAAGGAAACAGGAAATCCAAACTTGTGACACCAGAGGAGGACTTGGTCAAGCTCTTTAAGCAAGTCCAAATAAACATTCTGTTGATGGATGCAATTCGCCAATACCAGCTTATGCACGATTTCTGAAGGACTTGTGTACACCAAAGCGTAAGCCATGAAACAAAGATGGGAGTCCAATTGTACCATCAGAACAAGTAAGCTCTATAATTTTATGTAAACTCTCGCAAAAGGCAAAGGATCTTGGCACCACTTTGATCTCCTGCAAGATAGTGAATTTAGAGTTTGATTGAGCCTTATTGGATCTTGGAAAATAAACTTGATTCCCACCTCCCTACTAGACCATTTTGAGGAGGCTGGGCTCAAACCGACTGAGGTGGCTTTGTAGTTTGCCGAAAGATTAATTAAGTCACCACGAGGAGTTCTTAAGGATGTTCTAGTTAGGGTACGAGATTTTTATTTCTCGATGGATTTCATAGTCTTGGATATGGATACTCCTAAAAATCTAAGACATACACTGATCGTATTTGGGAGACCATTCCTAGCAATTGCTAGGGCAAATATCAATTGTGAAGAGGGCTAGATTGAGTTCAACAGGGACAAAACATTAGGGATAGATATCTTTAAGGCCTAGAAAGGAATAAACTATGGGTCAATTGAAGAAGTGTGTGACATAGGTTCTCTGGTTGAGGATCCAATTCCCAAGGTGAACCAGATTCTACAAGAACCTCACCCACAAGAAGATCTTGAACCATAGATGAGGGAACTTGAATCTAATTTAGACCTATCCCTAGCTTCCACCTTAGCTTATGAGGCTAACCCCCTGAACCCCTACCCATTGCTGATAACCCAATATTGGAGTTGAAACCTCTCTGTGATCATCTAAAATATGTGTTTTTGGGTGTGAATCAAATGTTTCCTTTGATTATCAACTCTGGACTCACTCCTGATCAAGAAACAAAGCTGATTTCTATTGTTTAGCAGCATCGGAGAGCCATTGGTTGGACTCTAGATGACCTGACTAGAATAAGTCCCTCATACTGTACTCATCGTATTTATATCGAAGAAGGCTCACAACCTTCTCGTGAGATGTAGAGAAGAGTTAACTTGAATCTCTAGGAGGTTGTGAAAAAGGAGAGCATCAAGTGGCTTGATGCAGGAATCATCTACCCCATCTTTGATAGTCATTGGGTAAGCACCATCCAGGTCGTGCGCAAAAGGGCGAGACTCACCGTGATTACGATTGAATTCGAAGACACCATCCCAACACGAATTGCAAACTTGTGAAGAGTCTATATTGACTATCGAAAACTAAATTCATCCATGAAGAAAGACCATTTCCCTCTCCCGTTCATTTACTAGATCCTCGAAAAGCTGGTGGGAAATCTATTTTTCTCTTTTTTGGATGGCTACTATGAATACAACCAAGTGACAATTCATCCTAAAGATTAGGAGAAGACCACCTTTACCTGCCCCTATGGTACTATGCATTCTGTAGGATGCCATTCGGGCTATGCAATGCGCCTTCCACTTTTCAGCGGCGCATGCTAGCCATATTCTCCAATATGGTGGGTAAATACCTTGAAGTCTTCATGGATGACTTCAAAGTTTTTGGTCAAACCTTTGATGATTGCCTTTTACACTTGGTTCAAATCCTCAAATGGTGCATTGATGTGAACTTGGTTCTCTCCTTGGAACAGAGCCATTTCATGGTTCCAGAAGGCATCGTACTTGGACACCTTGTATCTAAGAAAGGTATGCAAGTTCATCGAGCTAAGGTGAATTTGAATTCCAAATTACCTGTACCTTCCTCAATCAAAGATATTCCTTCATTTCTGGGGCATGTCGATTTCTATCAATGGTTTATATTTGACTTCTTGAAAATCGCTCATCCCCTGACGAATCTTCTCTCGAAGGACACACCATTTGAGATGACACATGAGTGTGTTCGTGCTTTTGAGATTTTGCACGACCGAGTAACCCAGGCTCTAATCTTACAATCTCTTGACTAGTCTCAGTCATTCGAGGTCATGTGTGATGCATCTGATCATGTAGGAGCGATCTTGGGATAGAAAATCGATGGAAAACTGGTGGTAATATATTACACCAGCAAGACATTAGATAAGGCTCAACATAATCACATAATTATGGAGAAAAAGCTATTGGTTGTATTATTTGGTTTGGAGAAATTCAGATCATACCTCTTGGGTTCCCACGTCATCCTTTACTTGGATCACACTACAATGAGGCACTTGCTCATGAAGAAGGATGCGAAATCAAGACTAATCCGATGGATCTTTCTATTGCAAGAATTTGATCTTAAAATTTGTGATAAGGCTGGAAAACAGAATGTGGTTGCTAACCATTTGTCCCATCTTCCTTCTTCGATCATTGACCCATCCGGACCTATTATCGAGCATTTTCCGGGTGAACATCTCTTGGTCGTTAATGGACTTCCCTGGTTTGCTGATATTGTAAACTACTTGGTCATTGGGAAAGTCCCATCTAATTGGGCAAACACTCGATGGGACAACCTGATTTCTGATGCTAAGAACTATGTCTAGGAAGATCCCTATCTATTCCACATCGGTAATGACCAAGTAATTCAAAGATGCATTCTTGATGATGAAGTCAATGATGTCATATCTTTCTGTCACAACTAGGCCTGCGGTGGCCATTTCTCAGGGTGTAAAACCACAGTGAAGATCCTCTAGTGTGGGTTCTTTTGGCCTACTTTGTTCAAAAATGAACAATCCTACTGTAGGGCATGTGCTCATTGCCAAACCCATGGCAACATGGGCTTGTGCAATATGATGTCCTTAAATCTGATCATCGTGTGAGAGGTCTTTGACGTTTGGGGGATTGATTTTATGGGACCATTTCCCGGATCTAACGGCTTTGAGTACATCTTACTTGTGTTGATTATGTCTCAAAATGGATTGAAGTCCCCATGAGAATGAATGATCATAAAGTTTTTCTCCGCTTCATCCAGGAGAATATCTTTTCCATATTTGGGGTTCCTAAAGCCATCATCAATGAATGTGCAATTTCAATACTTGGTGAAAAAGTATGGGGTATCGTATCGTATCTCGACTCCTTATCACCCCCAAACTAATGGACTGGTTGAGCTCTCCAATCGGGAGATCGTTGATAGTCGTGAAATGCAGATTTGATTAGAAAAACGCCGTAGTATAGCGTGAATTACGATTCAAACAAAACTTAATAATGAGACGATGAGTCGCAGTTGATCTCAGGGAGGCAGATAATAGCGAAATTGATTCTTAATCTTTCTTCTTTTTGCTTGCTTAAAATTGTATGCCGGTTTCAAGCTTGTAAATGTAAGTTTCGCCAGTCGTGTTGTTAACCATGATTACTTGTGCGTGGGTCAAATAAATGATAAATGTGAAGGTATGGGTACTTGTGCACACAATTCTTACTTCACGATGGTTTTTAACAGAGAAAGCATCAATCGCAAGATCATTTATGGTTTTAGGAACCGACATCTTGATTGCAATAAAGATATGAAGCAGATAACAGGAAACTTGTGATTTTATTTCCTCAAAATAGTGTCATTACAATCATTTCTAGAGGAATGCTTGTACAAGGAAATTGAAAATACTAATTCTAGCTAACAGAAAAGATATGCATGCATGGATCTTGAGAAGATTATGCATGCATTCTTAGAGAGAGCACTACTACTATTATGAGCAGGAAAATAATGCAAGAATTCAATTATGAAGAACAATAAATCTATGCTACTAGAAATTAGGGCATTGGAGGTGGTCTCCAATGGCCATGTGGCTGGAGGTGGTAGGTGGGAAGAGAGGGATAGCCAGGGTGGTTGGCCAACCTCTTGAGAAGGTGGTGGAGGAGCTTGGTCGTGGACGTCCAATGGTGGAGTGGTGGTGATGATGAAGCTCGTGGATGGAATTGTGAATGTAGTCCAAGATATGGGTGCATGGCCATCCAAGGGGGTCCTTAAATAGACTAAGGGTGGCTTTCAAATGGTTTATGTATAGAACTATAGAAGACTCTAGAGAGACCACTAGGTGGCCGTCCAACCTAGTAAAGAGTGGGTCTTCTTAGATCCACAATTTGTGGATCTAAGAAAGACTAGGTTGGTTTCCTATTCTTGGCAACCTAGGTGGCGCCAAGTGTGTGGGTGTGTGCATGCCCTAAGTGGTCAAGTGGACCACTTAGGTCCATGGCTAGGTTGGGTCTAGGTTGGTCTAATTGGTAGGTCTAATTAGGTTTCTAAAAATAGGTTCATACAACCTATGACTAAAGTAATTGATCCAATTAAACTTAACCAAGTTTAATTGGGTCAATGTGTGTGTAATTGAGAGAAAAAGTTCTCAATTAGATTGGGCTTGAGTTAATGGGACTCTCATCGAGTCCAATTAGACTTGTGTTGGTTGAGATTTAAGCTCAATTGGACTTTATGAGTCCAATTGACTAGGTAAGGTGTAATTGACTTAGATCCTAGTCAAGTGGGCTTAGTGAGAACCTAACTAGGTTCTTAGGAAGGTCTTACAGTAGTGTACTAGGCTTAGGATACCTTAATTTAGGTTTCCTAGGGTGTAGGATTGGGTTTAGGGGCCTTAGGAATTAAGATCTAGGCTTGAATCCAAAAACAACATATGGAGAGGGGTTCCAGATGTTTGATTTTAAAATCAGACGACTTATATTTCAAAATCAGAAGTCTAAGTCTCTAATTTGGATGTCTAATGCTGAATTAGTGTGGAGTTAAGGTTCTGTCTTGGATTTCTGCAGAAATTAGACATCTAACACCTTGTTTGGACGTCCAATTTTCCAATAGATTGGGTTCTAAGTTTTGCGGGTGGTATCTAAGGGGCCTAGACGTTTAGAATCCTACCTGGATGTCCAGAGGCGGCCTGGAATGCGGGTTTTGAGGTGTTCTAGGCTAAGGTGTCCTAATCTAAAGGTAGATAGGGTTTGGGAAGGTGTTTAAGGCAGTCCTAAGGTTAGGGATAGGTGTAGGGATGTCTTATGTTCTTCATAATTCAATTCAAACATTAAAATCCTACAAGTAATGTAGTATACCTCTTCCCTACATTGTGTCTTCATCTTGAGTGGCTTTATTCCAAGGCTTTTGCTCTAACTCTACTATAGCTCTAGCCTCTTCCCTGCTTTAGATCCAGCTTCAGGCCATCTCCTGAGCTTTTATTACCTACAGACCAAATAATATACTAATCAGTACATTATTATAGCATTATTTCATGAATATCTAAGTAAAGCAGAAAAGATGCACTATATGCCACTAGTGCATGAATTATATTGTAATTATGCTAAGTTCTAACTCAATTCAGGCCATTTAAGTCCTATGATTGCTGCATAATCATTTATCAAGAAAATTCTTCAGGTCATTATTTGACTTGACAGAAAGGACCGGTCATCTCGACTTCTGGAAGCATTATGGGCCTATAGGACTTCCTATAAAACTCAACTAAGAATGTCTCCATACAAACTCGTGTACGGGAAGGCTTGTCGGCTTCCTATAGAGATGGAGCATAAGGCCTATTGGGCAGTATGGAAGTGCAATCTGGATCTCAGGGAGGCTGGAATCCACCGCCGATTGCAAATGAACGAGATCGATGAGTTACTCAATGATGCTTATGAGAACTCGTGTATCTACAAGGAGTGGATCAAGGCCTTCCATGACAAGCACATTTTGTGAAAATCTTTCTTTCCTAGTCAGAAAGTGCTTCTCTTCAATGCTTGACTCAAGCTCTTCCCAGGAAAACTGAGATCAAAATGGACTTAACCTTTTCTAGTCTGGAGGATCTTTGGGAATGGAGCCATGAAAATTAGTGAACTCATCCAAGACTCAGACCCTTTTGTAATGAATGCTCAGAGACTGAAACCATTCCTCGAACTTACTGATTCGAATTTGGTTTCTGAATCTTTTGATCTGCATTCACCATGAGCCACATTGCACCCAACTGATGCTGATGGCGTTAAACTTAGCACTTAATGGGAGGCAACCCATCATTTGAAAACTCGAGACTCTTCTTGCCCATTTCTAAGCTGAATTCATATTGCACTTTAGGGTTTGTTCCTTAGAATAGTCAACTCCACCTCTGATATTCGTATTGGAGCTTGAAATCATCCACAACAATCATCCCAACCCATTCACCCACCAATTCAAACCTATTCTAAAGTATAAACTAAGTTGAACTCAAACCTACCTAATTTACAATGAGGACATTGCAAATCTTAGGCATGGAGGGGTATCAAAGTGCAAAACGTTGTGAGATTCGATTCTTTTGAGGGGTTTTGTTTAAAAAAAATGAAAGGGGAGGAGAAAACATTTTTGAGTTGATTTGAAAATCTGTTTTGAGGAGGAAAAAGAGGGGAAAAACTAGAGGAAAAAGGAGTAAAACGTAAAGAAAAAATGTGTTAGTCTTAGTATCTGAAGGTGGAACCTACCTAAGTTCTAGGCTGGATTGGATGATGAATTAAGTCCTGAAGTGTTAAAGAAAAGGAGATTAGTGAAGGATGCCAACTTTAGGTCTCTTGGGCCTATTTTGGGCTTAAACACTCACGTATTTGTTAAGATTTGGACTATTCCTCAAGAGGTTGAGGGAGTTGTGAAGCTGATGTATTAAGTCTAAGGCTTAAGGATTATTTAACCTCGTTATCTGCCCTTTAGTTTGTGGGACTTGGTAACCTAGGCACTTAAAAGTTATACACTGCTCTGGTTTAGTGTGCTTAATGAAAATAATTCCATAAAGTGTTCTGTTATGAAAAAAAATGTTTTCTCGAAAATTTGACTTAGGAGCGGTTCAAAAACACAAGTTAATTGAATGAGTTCTCACCACGGAGAGGAGTAAAATGCTTCCCTCGAAGATGCATTATAACATATCGTCTCCTTGGCACTTGTCTCCTATGACATTTAAATATCCTACCGGGGGTACGTTAGTGCCTTGTGTTGGTTTAGGTGCCATGGGAGGCATTATAACGAAATGTCGATTGCTAGGGCTTGGATTTAGCTGCAGAATGCCATGGGTGACACTATCACAAAGTGTCGAAAGCCAGGGTTCTGGGGGTTGCCATGGGCGGTATTATCCTAAAGCATAAATTGCCAGGGACCCTTCGAGGATTGATCGTGGGACACAGAATTTGATACAAACCGTGTTTAGGGCCAATTTGATGTTGGATTTAGGGGAATCTAAAAATAGAGAGAAAGATTTAAAAAATATATATATCTCTCTCTTCTAAAAATACACTAGCAAATTGAACCGAGACCTTACTGCATGTATGCACGGGTGCTTTAACTGATGGGGTCAACAAACCTCTGGGAAGATTCTAGGACTTTAGAAACCTTCGTTGCGGGCCCAAGGTTAAGGCTGGTTAGGTTTAGATCTTGGCTGGTACTTGAGTACCTCTAGGCCTAGAGTTGGCATTTCAATCTGATTTCTATAGTGGTGGCACATGCAGACATCGTGTAAAATCTGGTCTAGAGTTCTGGTATGTTCCCTAGGATTTTGCTAAGGACTAGCAAAAGTTAGGCATGGGGGTATAATGGTATCACCATCATTGGTGTTAATAAGCCTAATTTAGCCTAACTACATTAATAAATGTCCTTAGTATTCATCAGAAGATCATAACTTTGTTCCAAACTAAATATGAGAAGAAAATAGATAAACCTGTTAATTCTGTTGTTTTAACACCTAATCACAATTGCAGATTAACTGAAGGGTTAACCAGAACTTAATCTAAGGTCAAATGAGCTTAATTTCCCAAGAAGTAGGCTTGAGCTGACTGAATCAGGATTTTTCGCATTTTGAGGATTATTTTATTAATAAAAACCCTAATTACATCCTCACTTCAATTAAATGAGTTTTGGTAGAAATAAATATAATCTAAACCTCCTAAAAATCATTGAAAAGTATTCTATGATGTTTGGAACCTTCACTTTGACCAAAGGAACCCATTTTGACCAAAAACAGAGATTGTGTGGGCCTGGGACCTGGTCTGGATCCGAGTAGGGTTCGATTAGAGAGAAAAGAGAAGGAAAGGGGCTTTGGCTGAGAGGGGAAGGGGGTTTTTGCTCAGTCTGACTCTGAGTCAGACGTCTAGATTCTAACTTTAAGTCATCTGATCATTAGTTTTAAACATCTGATCAAAGCATTAAGTGTTGAGTTGAGCTTATTTGAACCATATTTTGTTACTTAAACACTTAGATTTCTTCTTCGAGTTTTGATATTGCAATAAATTGAGCATCTATTTCTTTTTATATCAAGCTTCTTGTGCTTCATTACATTACTTGATTAGTGATTTAATTGAGAACATATTTTCTCCCTGAGACGACCTCAGAACTCACATTTTGAGATTACAAATTTTAAATGTTGATTCGCTTTTGTTGACTATACTACAATGCCTATTTCAAACTTGATGAAAGTGCATTAACATCTCCACCTTTGGTAACTTCTCTCCTCCTCCACCTTCTCCCCTACTCTACCCCTCTATCTTCTCTGGATTGTGAGATGGGTAGTGATAGTGTTTAGGATGGATTCATGAATGTTGGGGGATTTCTACGCTGAGAATTTGAGTTTTGAAAACCCAGTCGTTGTAGTCGCGTAGAAATCCATCAAATAGATAATCTAACCAAAACTCTGGTAAGTCCCGGGTCGAACACGGGGAGGCGTACGTTTGATTAAAAATTGCGTTTATCTTTGTTGTCACGAAGTAGATTAGCTGGTTGAATTTATGCTAGTTATCTACTTAAAGAATAATTACTAGAAGAGAGGAAAAGAATAATACAAATAAAAGGAAAATAGAGAAAGAATGAATAAGATTTTCATAATTATAGAAACATGTTCGTTACATCTATGTGCTACACTAGAAAGCGGGAAATCTAATCTAGAAAGCAGTAAAAAGAGAAGGGCGAGAGAAGTTATCCTCCTCGACGACTGCTTGGAGGACGAGCCACATTGACAGAGCACCCAGACGAGGGTGGTGAGATGCTGGATGAAGGAGAATGAAGACAGAGGATGGAGAACGGAGCAGGGCGATGTCGCAGCGGGATTCGCTTCCCAAACGGCGGTGAGAGGACAACTGCGGGATGCTCCATGAATGGGGTGAGAAGGTAGAAAAAAATATTTTTATAACTCTAATGGAGCACCTCAGGTTTGGGACAAGCTCGTTGAGCTATGGAGGGGATGAGAGAAGAGAGGAAGTGATGAAGAAAATGAGTGGTAGGGGTCCCCTTTTATAGTTGTAGAAATTGGGGGCAAAAAGGCCCTTTGAGGCTTTACACATTAATTGTTGCGGTCTTTAGTGACGGATATAAATGTCACTAAAGACCCACATCGCTAAACACATGCATGCGCCCCCACCTCTCTGCCTTCAGCCGCTGAGTGCTTCACCCACGCATACATCCTTAGCCATCCGATCAAGAGATGGGACGGCTTAAACGCGCACACACCTCTTTATCTTCAGTGTAACGCGTACAAGTGTCAAATTGGGTGTGTGTTCACTCATCAAATCTCATGTGAAGCATGTGCCTTCATCCAGCGCACCACGTTGCACTCCCTTGACTGCCCAATCACCATCGCATGGGCGAATTTTGCTCATGCCTGCATGCGCGCTTGATTTGAGGTGCTCGGTGTCTCGAACGCGCACCTTCAACTCGCGTAGAGGCGTGCAACCAACGCGCTATGCCTCTACTTGTGTCACTTTTACGCTTTAAGGGTCGGGCACTTTCAACCGTTGGATGGCGATCCAACGGTCGAGATCACCCGAGCCCTCGCCTTAAGGTGTTGTGTGGTTGTGGTTGAATCTCATCCGTTGGATTGATGATCCAATGGCTAAGATGCGTTGATCATTTGATGAAGAAGAGTTGCAGCGACCGTGGGCTGCTTGGATGGTGCCACGTGGTGCCATGTGAGCCGTCCATCTTCTATTTCTCATAGGTGGTGCCACAGATGTTGGATTTGATTGATTTTCGTGTCATTAGGCTGCGATCGTCAATCCGAATCCATCCGTGCGGTTGGATTTGTCATCTAAAGTTCGGATTTTACACCACCCTACCTCTTGACCTCTTATCTTTCTTGGACTATATCAGATGCTACGGAGGACCGGTCGAGGCGATCTTGGAGTCGTTGAACTCCGATTGTCACCCTGATCAGATCTGTACAATTGGATCATCAATCCGAGGTCCCGATAAATGTTTCCCTATTCCCTGACCACAAAAAGGAAAAATTAACCTAAAGTTTATACAATCTAATCTAAATGCTTGATGATGCATGTTATGTAATATTTATAATGATGAATGCTCCTATGACACTAAAAACATGCATAAATAGGCATTTTAGGTCAATTGGATGTGTGCACATCAATGAACTTGTCCCCCTTCCATGCTAAGGAGTAAGGAGTGCATCGCCATTATGGTCTCGGTGGAATCTAGCCATCTCCGAAAGGGGGATTATGCCTAGAGGCTCATGGATGGTGCACTTCAGCTCTCCATGAGGAGTAGGGAGGCCATCGTTTGGATTGTAAATGTCAGGATTTTTTGTTGAATTTTCCCCCTTCCATTTCTCCCTCTCTTCCCATATGTATTTTCTCTTTGTAATGATGACATCTTTTGTGTGGGCCAATGGTGTCTTTATCAAGGGGATTTGGATTTCTACAACTAGGCTTGCTCATCTCACATTTTGTGAGGGCCAACTTTGTGCAATTCACCTCATATCTTTGTCAGGGGGAAGCCACGATCTGCAGAAGAGGCTTTTTTTTCCTTCTCTCCTCCTATTTTGCTCGGAGAAAGATCTGATCTTGGTGTGGGAGCTCATCTTGTTCACCCATCAGCTACCACCACCAGAGGTGACCTCCTCTAATCTTGGTGTGGGACCAAAGTTGAGAAGGGGGTTAGTGATGGTGGCTAGTGATGGAGGAAGAGGAGTTTAGGGAAGAGAAGGAGGAAGGAAGGGGGAAGAATAGTTGGAATAAATAAGATAAATATGCGGAGGTAAATATAAATTTTCTTATTTAAATTTTTTTTTTGGATGTTTTTTGTTGGATTTAACAAAGCAGGGGATGCGACCTCAACAGAGTAACTTTATAGGGTATATACGTGAATACCAAGTACATGGGTGTATATGCATCTCATCAAAAGTTTACAGGGGTGTTAGGTCACTTTCATCGAGTTTTAAGAAATACACATTGTATTATAGTGACGAAAATCGATACAACACTTAAACTCGGGAAACAGAAGTGAGTTCGAGGTCATTCACAAGGAGCAATTATAATCAATTCAATCACTAATCACAACTATTAAGAATATGCAAATAGAAACAAAAATTATGCTCAATATATATCAGGAAAATATCTCTAAATGTTAGGAATAAGAGTGCTAAAAAGATTATCTCAAATATTTCAACAGTAATTTCAATCGAACATCAGTATCATAACCAACATAAGGCAACCAATCAGACGGTGCATCTTGAGGCACATACGCCTTAACTCAAACCTTAGAAGAACTAAGGCATAGTAGTAGATAGAGGCATAAGAGAAGCCTCGCAGGTACAAGGCACAAGGGCCTCCCCTTTCCCCTACTTTCCTCCTTAGATACCCTTCTCTCAGAACTAAGTCAGACCCAGGTAACTGGGTAATTGGATCTAGCTCACACCCGCGGGCGTGTTCAGGGGTGAGGGCACGTGAGCGAGCACGTGCAGTGGGGCGGGGTAAGGACCTCACCCCTGTGCTCCCAGAGGCAACGAGCCTTCTGCATGCAAATAATATATGTGCTGCTGTGGAGTTGGTGATACACAATATGGGACTAATCCCACTGCTTTCTTCTTCGTGTAAACCTGTGTAAGCTGCAGCAGATCGTGTCGAGGATTTGGAGGCTCGACAACAACTGTGTTGTTCAATTGAAGCCCCAGGTGTGCTTCTGGGTTCAGTCCGTGTCGAGTGCAACTAGTAGTAGGTCGAGTTGGAATTGGAGAGATGTAAATGTGGTTAAAGAAGATGATTGTGGCGATGGAGCTCCGATCAGGGACTTGAAACAAGAAAGACAACCTCGCAGCCTAATAAAATGCATTCAGAAAATTTGCCTTATTTAGGCGAGTGTAGTGGTGGTGACGCAGAGGAGTTTCATGGTCTGTGGAGGTCGGATGGAGGCAGATGTGGATTCGGAGTGTGGGTGTGTTCGACAGAGTAGGGGAGTGAGCGAACCTCTCAATTAGTTGAGGGGTTTTGCTTGCGCGAGTGAGGGAATGGTTGAGGTGGTTGTGGAAGGGTGGTTGCATGTGTGTGGTGCCAGCGTGAGCTTACCGGAGCTCATGTCGGTCGTGGAGAAGATGACGGTGTTGAGGGTGGTGTGGTGTTTGGTCCTAGAGTCTAAAGGGGTGAGGGTGTTCTAGAGAGGGAGAGGAAGAGAGTAGAGGAACTTAGGCGGTGAGATGGAGAGGGATCGAGGCTGGCTGTGATTAGCCAGCATCGAAGAAGGTGATGTCATCAGTGAGTGAGCGGTGAGGCAGGAGAAGGCGAAAATGGCCGGTCTTTGACTGGACTTGGTCGCAAAGAACAGGCGAGGAAGAAGAGCCGGTCAATTTGATCATTGGTTGGCTCGATGAATGGGATTGAGAGGCTTGCTGGAGCTTAAAGAAGTGAAGGCTAGAGGAGAGATATGAGAAGTGGTTCTAGTCGATTCTTGGTTGGTTTGGACCATGGGAGTCTGGGCACTATTTATAGAGGTTGAGATCGAGCTCTAAATGAAGAAGGGGGCCTGATTTGGCTGAGGTTTTTGGGAGAAAAGCATCCAAAATTTGTTGAGCTCACTCAAGCTTTAGGAAGCGAATCAAGGTCCAAGATCTGGTCCAATGGGTTGGGAAATCTCTCAAGATCAAACCCTCCAAGTTTAGAGGGATTTGGTCTTGATTTGAGGGAGAAATCTCCTTGAGAATCATGGCCTGAGGTACATTCATATGCTAATGTTGATAGGGATCTGAATGAAGAAAATGATGAGAAAGTTAGGGACCCATTTGCAATAAATTTGAAAGTTAGGGGCTTGGATGTGAAGAATAGAGATTTTAAGAACTGAATTGCAAACTAGGTCAAGATGGATTTTGATTGGGTCCAAATTTTGGTGGTAACCTAATTTGGACCCAGGGAATCTAATGGTGAACTTGGATTTAAGTTTTGACCATGTTTGACAAGGAAATTTACATAGAAGCCCAAATCAAGGCAAAATCTTGTCTGAAACTCTATTCTAGGTCGAAATGGGTTCAGATGGTCAAACTAAAGGTACCAAACCTCTTAGAATATTTTTTTATGAATTTTAGGAGGTTTAGATGAATTTTATCCTGAACAGAACCTCTTTAATTTAAGTGGGTTGATAATTAGGATTTTGTGTACTATTTTCTTCTCTCAAAATGCGTGAAACCCTATGTCTGTTAGTGTTGACCCATATTTTGGACTTTAAGCTCATTTAACCTTCAATTAGCCCCTGAGTGACCCTGTGGTTAATTTGTGGCAGTGATGTGTTGTTAAAATTACAGAATTAACTATAATTCCTAGTTCTTCTCTCAAATCAGAATGATACAGAGTTGTAGCCCTCAAATGATTAGGTAGGAGCTTTTAACATTCAAACTTGACTAAATGTGGCTAGTTAGGGCCTATGATAGTATTACCATCAAGGGGTATATATGTAAAAGCCCCATTATTTTATACCACATTACTTATACCTTGCATCTAGTGTGTTTGTGCACATACTTTATAGATCCTACAGGTGGTATCAAAGTAGGTCGCGAGAAGACGTCACAAATCTAACTTGCAATGGCATCAACCCCAAGGTGCACTGAAGGAAAATCATCGACTCATCCTCCCTATTTTGATGGGATAGTCTCACCTCCCCATTTGATGGTGGTGAGGTGGTGAGTTGGTCTTGAAAGGTGGTGTGTTGGTGGGCCTAACCTAGGTAACTAAATTAAATTGAAGACAAATACACCTAGGAAGAGTTTTAATCAAGAATTGGTGCCCTAAATGGGGAAGAGTGTGTATGGAATAATTTAGGATATGTGCACTTACATGTACATGTGTGTATACATGTGTGAATTGTGTAATTAGACACATGTGTGTGCATGGAGTGTGTGTACACATAAGTTGGAGTTGTGGGGTAGTGTATGAGTGTAATTGAGAGTGTGTGAGTGAACATGCATGTGTTTGTCGGGGTTGCATGGGCTTGTCCTGGTCCTGCATGGCTTTGTCTTCCTCTCTTCTATTTCTTCTGATTATTGGCTCTCCTCACTCTGTTGCGGGCACTTGATATATTCTTTACGTATCTTCATGCATTTTCTCTGTAGTACAACTCCTCTGCTCCTAATATAGGCCTAGACACATGAAATGAAAATTATTACTATATGACGTTATTTTAGAGAAAAACTAGATAAGAAAGTACAAAGATGCAGATGCAAGTTATGCATGATATACAGGACCTATATAGAATGTAAGCTAGGTATTTAGCCTAATTTAGTCATTTTAGGACCCATGATTGCTACGCAATCTCACAGCAATTGCATTCACACACATTCTTGATCATCACGTAAACACAATAGTAGCAGTAGTAGAGGTATCTATATATTCACATTACATGCCATCACAGATTTCGATATTCACATTGCCACACTAGAGTTTACTACATACATACATGTCTGCCACTATATATATATAGGAAAATTATCCACTGAACACAGTGCTTAGAAACTACCGAATAGGCACTAATGTATGACCGTCTGATCCAAATTTAACTTGATGAATCCACCATCTTATCATTTCGATGGTAACACAAAATTGCTATTCCAAAGCGTAATTTATGCTGGTGACTTTTTTTGTTACATATCATTATGATAACTTGTCGAGATTGACGTTAATTAGTTAATGGAAGATATTCTCTTTTATGGTTGCCAACCATTTTATGTTCTTCTTCCAGTTATATTGTATGGTTCCCAAATATTGTATGTTCTTCTTCCACAACATTCTCAACTACCAACGCAGTATTCCAGAGGTACGATTATGCATCTATTCTTAATGTATCCTCAGTGGATTATTACTCAATCTAATATATTTGTTATGTCAACTGTAGTATATGTTAAGAGCACTTGATCGGGTTTTAAAAGGGTTGCATTATAGTACAGTAGAAAAGGTATTCTAAACAAATACAATTTATTACTCGAATTTAAAGTCCGAGGTCGAACACAGGGAGCAAATTAGGGTTTAGAAATCAAGATCACAACTTTAGAATTTAAAAGAATATAATATGCAATAAGATCAATGTTATAGTGCAAAAAGATAGGAGTAAACTAAAGGAACGAATGTATGTCAATTGCACTCAAAATTGGACGTCTGATTTGTGAATCAGACGTCTTAAAATGCTTATGTACAGTGCTTAGAAAAATTTTAAGGTTTTAACTTTGATTCTAGACCATGAGTTCTTTTAATGCTCAAAAACCATGATGAGTGCTTTCTTCTTTTGATTAGGTTAGAATGCCGATAATAGGCCTAGAGGTACTCAAGTACCAACCAAGATCCAGACTTGACCAGCTCTAGCCTCAGTCTGCCACGAAGGTTTTTAAGGCCCACAGGAACTATCCTAAGGTTCGTTGGACTCCGCAGTTAAAGCACCCGTGCTTGAAACATATTTTAGCCTCGATTTAGTTTGCAGTGTGTTTTTGTAAGAGAGAGATAGAGGATTTTCATTGTTTGGAGAGTTTTCTCTGTCTTTTCTTTTTATTTCTAGCTTTGGATTGGCTTCTCAACACGATCTGTATTGGATTCCTAGTCCCCATCATCAATCCTAAAAGGGTCCCTGGCAATCGATGCTTCGTGATAGCACCGCCCATGGCAACCCCCAGAACCTTGGCTTTCGAGATTTCGAGATAATCCTGCCCATGGCGTTCTGTAGCTAAATCGAGACCCTAGCAATCGACATTTCGTGATAATGCTACCCATGGCATTTGAACCAGCACAGGGTGATTACATGCCCCCAGTAGGATATGTAAATATCCTGGGAGACAAGCACCGAGGAGACAATATGTTATTGCGCATCTTCGAGGGGAATTTCCCGCCTCTTTACGTCGGGAACTCGTCCAAATCAACTTGTGTTGATCAGCCGCTCCTAATCTAGGTGACTTTTTCAAAACAACTTAAATGCATTTGTGTGATTTTGATACTTATGCGCACTGAGCCAGACTGTGTGTGGATTGGAGTGCTTAGGTTACCGAGTCCCGCAAACCAGAGGTCAGTTAACGAGGCCGAATACTCCCTAAGCCTTATACTTAATACTTAAGCTTCGCATTTTCCCCAACCTCTTGAGGATTATCCAGATCTTAGCAGCTACTTGAATTTTTAAGCCTAGTAGTCTAGCCCAAGAGGCCTAAAATCAGCGTTCCTACTAATCACTTCTGTGTCTCATTAGCACTTTTTTCCTTTCATTTTCTTTTTCTTGATATGGTCTAGAACTCAGTTAATCCCTTAATTTCTTACTAATGACTATCTCTTCTTTTTCGTTTCATTTTGTGCTCCTTTTTTTGACATTTTTCACCTTTCCCCTTTTTCTCCTCACGATTTGTATGGCCTCAAAATTTTCTCTCTCGTTAGAATTTTTTTGTTCTTTTTCAAAAAATTTTTCATTTTTTTTGGTATTTTTGTGATATGTGATTTTTTTTATTGAAACCTTTTCTTGTGAGATGTTTTTTTCACGGTGTTTTGTACTTTCATACCCCCCCATGCCTATGATTTGCAATGTCCCCATTATAAATTAGGTGGGTTCGAGTTCAGCTTAGATCATTCATTAGAATAGGTTTTGGGTGGGCAAACGAGTCAGGGTAACTATTGCGAACGATTTCAAAACTCGGGTACAGGTACTTGAGATGGGGTCGGCTGTTCTAATGGATGAACCCTAAAGTACAATATGAATTCAATATAAGAATGTCAAGAAAGGTTTCGGATTTTTCAAAAATGACGGGCTGCCTCCCGTTAAGCGCTGAGTTCTACGCCATCAGATGGGCGCAATGAGCTCAGGGAGAATGAAGGGTAAAGGATATCTCAGCCAAATTTGTATCGGTCAGGTCAATGAACGGTTTGAGTCTCTGACAGTTCACGATGAAAGGTTTTGAATCATGGTTGAGTGGACTTATCTCAATGGCTCCATTTCCAAAGATTCGTCGGACGAGGTAAGGTCTGATCCATTTTGATCGTAGTTTTCTAGGAAATAGTTTAAGCTTGGCATCAAAGAGTAGGACTTTTTGACCAGGGTGAAAGATCTTTCTGGATATGTGCTTGTCGTGAAAGGTCTTAACCCGCTCTTTGTAAATTCACGAGTTCTCACACATGTCGTGGCGTAATTCATCGATCTCACTCATTTAAAGCTTTCTGTGGGTTCCTGCCTTAGAAAGATCGAGGTTGCAGTTCCGTACTACCCAATAGGCTTTATGCTCCAATTCAACGGGGAGGTGACATGCCTTCCCGTACACCAATCTGAAGGGAGACATACATAATTGGGTTTTGTGGGTAGTTCTATAAGCCTACAAAGCTTCTGGAAGTCGGGATGACCAGTCTTTACTGTTAGGTCGAATAGTAACCTGGAGGATTTTCTTGATCTCCAGATTTGATAGCTCAGCTAGACCATTAGCTTAGGGGTGGTAAGGAGTAGAGATTCGGTGTGACACCCTGTATTAGGTCATCAGTGACTTGAACTGAGCGTTAGTGAAATGGGTCCCTCCATCAGAGATTATAGCACGTGGAATCCCGAATCGTGAAAAGATGTTCTGATGAATGAATTTGATAACCACCTTATGATCATTGGCTTGGGTCAGAATGGCTTCGATCCATTTGGACACGTAGTCAACAGCGAGTAGAATGTTCTCGAAGCCATCCGAAACATTAAAGGGTCTCATAAAATCAATCTCCTATACGTCAAAGATTTCGCATACAAGAATTGGCTGTAAGGGCATCATATCATGATGGCTCATGTTGCCTAAGGTCTGGCAATGAGTGCATGCCCTACAGTGATTGTATGCGTCTTTGAAAATTGTGGGCCAATAGAAGCTGCACTGGAGGACTTTCGCTGCGGTTTTATGACCTGAGAAGTGTCCACCGCAAGCCTAGTCATGGCAGAATGATAGGATGTCCTGAATTTCCGCTCCCGTGACACATCGTCGAATGATTTGATCAACACCGATGCAGAAAAGATACGAGTCTTCCCAGAAGTAATACTTGGCATCGGAAAGAAATTTGTCCTTCTTAGCCTTCGGCCAATCGGACGGGATCTGATGTGATGCCAGGTAGTTTACTATATCAGCAAACCATGGAAGCCTTATACTGATAGTCAAGAGGTGCTCATCAGGAAAGTGTTGCGTGATGGGTCCAGAAGGGTCTATGATCTCAGACGGAAGGCGGGACAAGTGATTAGCTACCACGTTTTCTTTTCCCGCTTTGTCGCGAATCTCGAGGTCAAACTCTTGCAACAGCAAGATCCAGCTGATTAATCGAGGTTTCACGTCCTTCTTCGCAAGGAGATGCTTCACAGCTGTGTGATCTGAGTAAATGATAACACGGGAACCCAGGAGATATGATCTGAATTTTTCCAGGGCAAATACTGCAGTTAGCAGCTCTTTCTCAGTAACCGTGTAGTTACGCTGAGCCTCGTCAAGTGTTTTGCTAGCATAGTAGATGACCACAGGTTTCCCGTCAATTTTCTACCCAAGTACCGCTCCTACAGCGAAATCAGATGCATCGCACATGATCCCAAAGGGTTGAGACCAATCAGGGGACCGTAGGATCGGAGCTTGGGTAACTCGATCATGGAGGATTTCAAATGCTTGAGTGCATTCCTTAGAGATTTTGAAAGGTGCATCCTTAGATAGCAAAGTGGTCAGGGGGCGTGCGATCTTTGAGTAATTAGGAATGAATCGATGGTAAAAATCGACGTGCCCCAGAAAAGATTGGATATCCTTGATCGAGGTAGGCATAGGGAGTTTGGAAATCAAGTTTACCTTGGCTCGATCAACCTGGATGCCCTTTTTTGATATGAGATGTCCCAGGACAATTCCTTTAGGCACCATGAAATGGCTCTTTTCCCAGGAAAGAACCAGATTCACGTTAATGCACTGCCTGAGAATTTGGACCAAGTGCAGGAGGCAATCGTTGAATGATTCTCCGAATACTGAAAAGTCATCCATGAAGACTTCCAGATAATCACCTACCATATCTGAGAATATGGCAAGCATGCACCGCAGAAAAGTAGCGAGCGCATTGCAGAGACCGAACGGCATCCTTCGGAACTCGTACGTCCTGAAGGGGTAGGTGAAAGTGGTCTTTTCTTGGTCCTCAGGACAATTGCCACGTGGTTATATCTGGAGTACTCGTCCAACGGTGCCAAAATGTTAAGAGCGCTTGATCAGGTTTTAAAAAGGTCGCGTTGTAGTACAGTCGAAAAAGCATTCTAAACAAATACAATTTATTACTCGAATTTAAAGTCTGAGGTCAAACACAGGGAGTAAATTAGGGTTTAGAAATCAAGATCACAACTTTAGAATTTAAAAGAATATAATATGCAATAAGATCAATGTTATAGTGAAAAAAGATAGGAGTAAACTAAAGGAACCAATGTATGTCAATTGTACTCAAAATTAGACGTCTGATTTGTGAATCAGACATCTTAAAATGCTTATGCTACAGTGCTTGGTCTCTTTTCTTTCTTCTGCTTCTTCTGCTGTTCTTCTTTGTTTGTCTCTGCTTTTGTCTTCAATCTTCTTTATCTTCCTTCTTCTCTGTTCTCTAGCATCTGCCTTTCTTCCTCTGCCTTTCTCTTCCTCGGCCTTTTTCTCTTTCTTTCTCTGCTGGCTGCCTTCAGCTTCTTCTTCCTTCAGCCCTTGATTTAGCCCTTAGCTTCAGCCCTTAGCCTTTTTCCTTGCCTTCTCCTTCTTCTTCTCTTCGGCCTACAGAGCAAAACCTACCCCCTACCCGCATGAGCTCTCTTCTTTCTTTTCTCTCTTAGGTTCGCTCTCTTAGAGCCACAGCTTCTCGAGTAATTGGGTCGGGTACGCTCTTGGGACCAAGCCCACCAGCGTGTGGTGGTGGACGAGGTGTGCTGGTCGGGTCAGGTCACCAGGTCGGCGGGGCATGGTCACGGACGAGGCGTTAGGTCGGGTGAGAGGGACCTCACCCTGTGAGTTGGAGGCGATAAGCCTAATGCAGAAAATCAACTTATGCAGGTGCAACGCTCTAAATCTTTCCAAGGTAGGACTAACTTCCCACCCCCTTTCACGCACGCCTGCAGCAAAGTGTGCCTTTGATTGCAACTGCAGCTTTGGCCTTCGGCACCAATTGGATGCCTGGAGACGTTTGCGAAGGCTTTCCGCACAACCTGTGACTATGTCCTGGAGCGGGCACGGCCTGGAGAAGCTTGCAAGGTAGCTTTGAGCTATGCGTCAATGGCGGAGAACTTCTGGACCTGAAATCACGACAATGGCCTCGTGGCCACATTAAAAAGCTCAGGGAGCTTCGCCAAGGTGTGGCGAACGTGCAGAGGTGGTCGGCGTGGCGTGGGAACGCCTGTGGGAGCATGCTTAGGGCACACTGTGACCGTGCGTGTGGGTATGTTTAGGGATGTGTTTAGGTGAGTGGCAGAGTGTTGTGAGTGAGGGGTTATGATCAGTGAGTCGAGGCGGTGCTTAAGGATCGGTCGGCGAGGAGGGAGGTGGTCTGTGGAGGTGGAGCGAACTCGCTGGAGTTGGTGGCCGAAGGTGAAGGGGATGATGGTGGTGGAGTGCGGCAGTGGTCATTTGAAGGAAATAAAGAGGGGAAAAGAGAGTATAGGGTAAGAGAGACTTATATGGGTGTGAAGAGATGAAGGGGGAGGCAGGGATGGCATCTGGCACGTATTGCCGACGCCGAAGATGACGGTGCACAGAGAAGGTGGTTGACGAGGACGAAGGGGTGGCAGGGGCATTGGTAGGTGCTGCGCAATGCAGACGAGCGTGAGGAAGAGGAACCTGCCACCAGTATTGTGGCTAGGCAACGAGGGAGAGTAGGAGAGGTCATCGAAGCTTGACGAGCAAGTCGGCGGGAAGAAGGAGAGACAAAATTGAAGGGGTTCTTAGGCTGATTTCAAGCTTAGGAGATGCGGGGTGAATTGGGGTGTCTTAAATAAGCCCTGGGGGTCGATTTTGTGCTTGGAAGCCAAGCTTCCAAGCACAGCAAGGTCACCGGCAATGGTAACTCGAGAGAGACCCAAGTCTCTCATGCGTTTGCATGAGAGATTGGGTACCAAGTAGGGCACCAAATTGGGTTCACATTGGAGGGGATTTCTTAGAGAATCTCCCTTCCAATTTTGAAGGGAATTCTCTGAGAGATCAGGGAGAAATCGCCCTTTCAAGCTACCCGGAGTAGGATTCTTTCTACTATAATGGAGGAGGGACCTAATTGTAAAGAACAAAGAAGAAGCTAGGGGGTCAAATGTAAGGGTTTTTGAAAGATAGGGATAGAAATGTAACTGGGTCGGACCTGTTTGCAAAGTGGGTCAAGATGAGTTCCCCTTAGGTCCAAATTTTGGTACAAACCTAATTTAGACCTGAGGAATCCAATGGTGAGGTTGGATTTTGGGTTTGACCATGTTTGACTGGGCAATTTATGCAAAACCCAATTTAGGGCAAATATTTGTCTGAGACCCCATTCTAGGTCAAAATAGTTCCAATGGCCAAATTGAATGTTCTAAACCCTAGAGAATATTTTTCTATGATTTTTAGAGGGTTTAGGTGAATTTTATCCTAACCAAAACCTTGTTTAATCAAGTGGGTCTGTTTTAGGGTTACAATAAGTCATTTAATTCCCACAACTCACACGAACCCTTTTCTGTTTGATTCAACCCACTTATTATCTTGTTAAGACCATTTGACCTGTGTTTAGCCCTTGAGAAAACCCATTATTGTAATGCAATGGTAAATTTACAGTTTTACCCTTATTTCTTGCTTTTATCTCAGAATGATTATTCAGTGAATTAGGACCTCTAGTTGGTTATGTAGGAGCTTTTATTCTCTTTTATGGGTCAAGATGAGCTAGTTAGGGCTTATGATGGTGTTCCCATCAGTATATAATGCTTTGATGTGATTGTAGTGTACACCGCACTGCATCAATGGATAATATTCTTTTGCTTTTGGATGATTCATTATTAGATGAGGAACCATCAGCATTTCCCAATCCTCATAATGATATTGGTTCCATAAACGATCATCTGGGTTTGAGATATGTGTTGTATGCCAAGGCATGCATGTTTTTGAAGAGTAGATTCGATTATGCTGTTGAAAAATACATTCACTTATTGGACGTGAATGCTTGTTGTCAACCTTTTCAATCACTAG
Organism: Thalassia testudinum; assembly: GCA_037157565.1. Lineage (NCBI taxonomy): Eukaryota > Viridiplantae > Streptophyta > Magnoliopsida > Alismatales > Hydrocharitaceae > Thalassia > Thalassia testudinum. The sequence continues at coordinate 2,827,881 of JAZHRO010000062.1, read as the reverse complement.
TTCTTTATGATAGTAACTAATTTATGAGTTGTAAGACAAAGATTTTGTCTTCGATAAATGGAATTAGACACATTTTATTGTAAATTATATCGGCAATACATTATTCAAATGCAAGAGGAATTTATAATTGGAAGCACCCTTATGCACAAACTCTTGTAATACATATCCAAATGTAACACAATTTTGATGTTGATACTATGTATTATAATCGTTACAGGGATTCTCTTTTTAGTGAGTAAACCATGTGTTGTAATGCAAAGATTTTGTCTTCGATAAATGGAATCAGACACATTTTATTGTAATACACCAAATACCCATACTCTATAATACAAGTTACCCAGCATGTATACGTTGTTTTGTATTACAGTAATAGTCCCTTAATGGTGTTAATGTGCTAGTCAATATAATTTGTTTACATCCCAAACGTTGACAGTTGTAATACAAAATCAATCGTGACATATTTTTTTGTTGTTATTGTGATTTGCTTTGTAATACTTATAAACAATCATTACATTTAGTAGTCAACATTATGAATATTGCATCTAAATATACTATGTTCACCTCGCTTTTTCACAAATGTTTCCTATATTACAATTTATCATTATCATTAAGCGTACTATTTAACAATGTATTAACACACAATCTCTCATTTATAGATAAGACACTTATTGTTGTTGAACATTAAGGTGGTGCGATGTACACCAAAGATGATAATGACTTAAAACCTAGAATTGGTATGGAGTTTAATTCTGTTTTAGAAGCAAAGATATTTTATGAACAGTATTCTATTTCACGTGGTTTTAGTATTTGCAAGAGCAACACGAAGTTTTTTATAGGCAAAATTAGCAAAGCCAAGGTCTTATCGTACAAGAAGTTCGTATGTTGTCTTGAAGGTTTCTTGGAGAGATCTATTGATGTATTAAGTGGTAAGCTAGCATCATTTTCAGATCCATTTCCTGTATCAATATCTCCATCCAAGAGGAACATGAAGAAGAAGTTTGGCACACACAAGACTGGATGTTTAGCGAAGATGACTATTAAGCTAAATTTTTATATGAACAAGTGGTAGGTTCAAAAATTCCATGATGACCACAACCACCCCATATCTTCCCCCAGTAAGAGGAGATATTTGAAACCCATTAGGAAGATAACTGATCACACTAAAGTGATCCTTGACACAAGGTCGGATGTTGACATACCTGTTAACAAGCAGGTTGCTTTTATTGCAAAACATGGTGGTGTTGGTGACCATGTAGCTAACATTGTGAGGGACATTTATAATCTGAAGGGGGGTGAAAGGAAAAAAATATCAGCTCTTGATGCACAAAAGTTTATAGATCACTTTGAGCATTATAAGAGGAGTACTCTAGATTTTTTCTATGATTATTCTGTTGATGAAGACCAATGTTTATTATAGTGCTTGTGGATGGATCTGGTCTTACTTTAGGGTTACAAATTGTTTGGAGATGTACTTTCCTTTGATACAACATACAATACGAATAAATACATGCTTATATTTGCTACATTTTGTAAAAGCGGATTTTTAGGTCGTTGTAACATGTAAAATTGCAATCCCTACATAGTGGTAGTATCTAGGGTTGTCCAACAAGGCAATATGTTAGTTGACTACTTGATTCTCTCTCTCTCACTCTCTCAAAACCTCCAAGTTTGGGTGGGGTAATTAAAGAGAAGAGTGTGGATGCACTAACAGAGATAAAGAAAATTTGCTTGAAATAAATAAAACACAAATTGAAAGACAATAGCTTTTTATAAAGAAAATGAACTAGTAGTGTCTACAAAGTCTACTTGGAGAGCTCACTTGTATGAAAGGTATCACACAAGTAATCCCCAAATAGAGGAATGCATGCTACTACAAAAATTAATTACAAGACAAAATAAAGAAGCTCCTATAAAGATGGTGGAGATGACTCCCACTCCAAGTGCAGCTGCTCCCGCACTATGAAGAAAGCCTCCTTCTTGCTATGAAGTACTCCTCCTCCAAGGTGGACGTCTACCACCTTGACCTCCCTTGCCTAGCCGTCTCCCTAGGATGATCCTTGGCTTTAGGTACAAGAGAGAAGGAAGAAGAAAAGTGAACACCAAGAAGGCAAGGGAGAGCGCTCTTGATCACCTTCCTTTCTCCTTTTTCTTGGTCGAATTTATGGTGATATAGGTGGAAATAATGTAAGCCCAAGATGGTTTTAAAATGGTGGTAACATGGGGTATAAATAGGAAGAGGGGGAGGCTAAATTGGCACCAATTTTGGATGGCTAGGATGGCCTTTTGGTGGGTGGTTATGGGATCTAGGGTTGGGATTAAATGGCGCCACCTTAAGGGTTGCTAAGGGTGGTGGTTATGGGTAGAAGGGGCACCATATTTGGCATCAACCATGGAGGGATGCCATGGTTTTGGTGCCAACCCTAGGTTTCTAGAAGGTATATTTTTGGCACCACTTTTGGATGGTGGAGATTGGGTTTAATGGTGAGTTGTATGGTGGAGATGGCTCCTTGTTTTGGTGCCCAAACAAGGAGGTGGTTATGGTGGTTTGGAACCACCTTTAAGGTGGCTCTTGGTGGTGGTGATGGGATGAGGGGATGTGTCTAAGGTGGCACCAAAATGAAGGGAGTAGGTGGTAGCTTAGGTGGACTTTAAGTGGTCTTTTTTTGGTGGAGCTTAGGTAGTCGGGTAGTAGGGTAGTGGATGGCCATAGTGGAGGAGGTGGAGCTAAGCCAACTAGCTTAGCTATTAGGGTAGTAGAGGAAGGAGTAGAAGAGCTAGGGTTTTGATTGTTGTAGAGGAGGAGCAGAGCTGTATGTTTGCTTGGAGCTGAAAGCTGCTGAATAGGACTACATCTGAGCTCATTAGTTAGCTTAGCTAGCTAGTTCTTTGTTAGATGCTAAGCCAAGCTAATGTGAGTTGGCTTCTACTGTTGTGAGTTGAGGTGAGCTAGGTATGATCTTCCCTAAGACTACCTAGCTAGCTAAGATAGTTAGCTTAGGTTAAGTAGCTAAGCTCAACCAAGTTGAGCTGAGTTGAGTCTTCGGGAGTTGGAATTGAGCTGGCTTGAGCTGGTTGGGGACTTGTTCAGCTAACCAGGCTTAGCTAGTTGATGGTAGTAGCTAAGCCTAATCAGGTGGAGCTTTCATGAGCTAGATGGAGCTGGGAGGAGATGAAATGGAGCTAGGTTCAGCTGTGTTGAGCTGGACTAAGTTGCCATCTAGCTGAGGTGAGCTGAATGGAGCTGAAATGAGCTGGACCTAGCTGGTTAGAGTTGGAATGAGCTAGGATCTAGTTGAGATGAGCTGGATTCAGTTGAGATCCAGTTGAATTGGGCTTCTCCTTCATCCTCTGCCTTTCTCAATGCTAGTGTTTATGGGATATTCTAATTCTGTTCATCCTTGACACTGAAATAAAGATGTAAAAACACAAAAACATTACAATGCATGCCTATCATAGGAAATGCCTAAATGCAACCCAAACCATAATGCAATGTGCAAAACCTAAGAGCTAGATGTGTTTTTAGGCATAGTAGTGATGATAAACTGGCATTTATCATAAACCACCAGAAGAGGACAATTATATTTGCAAATGGCCTCTTGATGAGTGAATCGAAGGATTCATTTGAGTGGCTTTTTAATCATTTCATTAATGCAATTGGCACGCATCCATTGTTCATAGTTGTCGATCAGGATCCGTCGATGTTTATCGGGCGAGATCAATGTTTTAAAATTAATGCATCGTAGTATAGTTGAAATCACTCGAAAATAAATAAATTTTATTACTCGAAGTTTTAAATCCGAGGTCGAACGCAGGGAGCAAATTGGGGTATAAAAATCAAGAGCACAACTTTGGAAAATTGACTATAATTTGCAATGAAAATAAGAGTTAATGCAAAATGTAAATATAGCCACAAAATATCAATGTATATGAAAAGCACAAAAAAAATGGACGTCTAATTTTGTGAATCAGACGTCTTAAACTGGTAATTGCTACAGTGCTATTTCTGATCTTTTTCTCTTCTCTGTCTCTGATCTCTGTCTATGGCTGACTTTCTTCCTTCTTCTTCTTTTCTTTTCTTCGTGCCTGTGCCTTTGCTTCTTTTGCCTTTGGCTTCTTCTTCTTCTCTTTCTTCTTTCTTTGGTGGCTCCTCTTTATTCTTGGCTTCTTCTTCTTCTTTCTTTACTTCTGGTGCCTCCTTCTTCTACCTTTAGTTCCTTCCCCTTCTCTTTCTCTTTTAGCCCTTCAGCTTTCAGCCTCTTTAGTCCTTGCCTTCTCCTTCCTTAGCGTTTGCTAGCTTCATCCCTCTTCTTCCTTGGCTTCTTCTTCTCCTTCCCTGCGAGAGAGCAAAACTACCCCTACCCACCCCCGCGATCTCTCTTCCTCTTTCTCTCTTAGGCTCACTCTCCCAGAGCCACTTGTCGGGTAATTGGGTCGGGTGCGCGCCCGGGACCAGGCCCACTGGCGTGCGGTGGTGGGCGAGGAGTGTAGATTGGGTATACAAGTCAAGCCAGGTCTGCGGGGATCAGGTCATGGATGAGGCGATGAGAGGGCAAGTGGGACCTCACCCCATGGTTAGGAGGCGATAAGCCGTATTCTGTTTTGCAATTTATCCCACTGCAGCCGCATGACAGCTTCTGAGGTGGGACTATGTTGTCCCTCCTTCCTTCGCGAGCGCCCATAGCAGGAGTCTCCTTGATTGCAGCAGCTACATGGGGCTTCAGTGCCAATCGATCGTCTGGAGTTGTGCACGAAGGGATTCCGCACACCTGGGACCCATAGCCTGGAGCAAGGAGACTTGGGGGAAGCCCCCAAGCATGCTCCTTGCTTGCGTTAATGGCAGCAGTCCTCTAAACCTGTCAACCACGAAAATGGCCTTACGGCCTCGTCAGAAAGCTCAGACAGCTTCGCCTAGACACGACGAAGGTAGTGCGGGGGTTGGCGTGTGATTGCACAGCAAAAATACACCAATAAATATGCCATCTTGTGTTATTTCCTAGCATTACCATTGCATCTTATGTAGCAATAGTGGCATTTGTACATAGACACATGCATGCCTTTCTTTTAAAAGAGGGGAGGAGAGTGAATAATTGGCCATTTAATTAACATCTTCATCAAGGGCTACATTGCAAATTCACCATTTTCACTTTTTATTTTGACTTTGAATTCTTCTCCCTCGTGCGGCTGCAGGGCATGGGGCATGCACCTCTTCGCGCCACTCCTCTGCCAACAGCATGGCTGGACATGCAATGCCAGCAGCATGGCTGTGGCATGCCTTCTTCTTCTTTAAAAGGCCTTGCCCTCTCCCTTGCGCAGGAGAGCCTGAACACACACCACCTTCAGACACTGTCCTCCACCGTCAGGCCAACCTCCTCCCCTCTCCCTCTCCATACGTAGTATCTCTTCTCATTGAAGAGACACACTGCGGGCAGGAGAAAGCTCACAGTGGTCCCACAACCACCACTGTGAGTTCCACCACCGCCCAGCTCCTTCGAGAGTAGGTGGGCGTGGTGGTTTCACCTTCTGTTTTCATCGCTGGAAGCCCTCACTACCATTGCCAGAGCTTCAAGGTCAGAAGCTCCTTCAGCGTGCGCACCGGCCTGCAGCAGCTGCTGGCCATCGCGTGCACGCTAGCAGACCTCCGCGAGCCCTTCCCGCACACGCAGGAGCCTTCCAGTGCACCTGCACAAGCAAAATCGGCCGCTACTGGTCGGCAGACTACGCGCACACTGTAACCACCGCCTTGCTTCTCACTTAGCTGGTGGCAGTGCACTCTCTCTCTCTTCGCCCGCTACCCGCTCTAGCCAGTCGCCCATGTCTGCTCCCGCACTCGCCTGCGCTCACTCCCGCCCGCAGCGCTGTGTGTTGCGCTACGCAGTGCGCTATGCTGCACTCTCTCGCCCGCGCTTGCACTCGTCTGCGCCTGCGCGCCCGTGCGCAGCCCTTGTACGCCTGTGCGCGCCCTGTCCGCCAAACGTCGCCCGCTCCCGCTAGACGACTTAACTCTACCCTCTCTCTCACACTCACCTGCCAGCGAACACACCCATACTCATACACACACACACTCGTACACATACACACTCGTACACTCACACACTCACTTGTACACACCTACACATACATACATACATACATATATATATATATACATATATACATAATCATACCTATACAACTATATATAAATATATACATACATACATACATACATATATATATATATATATATATATATATATATATATATATATATATATATATATATATATTCATAAATATATATATACATGTATATATATATCTATATATATATATACACAACTACATATATACCTATATAGTTATAACCCTATCTATATATATACATACATACATATATATACATATATATATATATACACACACACATCACCTACCCGTATCCATACGCCCATGCACTAGTCACCCCACCGTGCATTATATCGCGGGAATATCTGCACTAGTTGCTAATATTCCTCGGTACCCATGCAAAGCAAGCGCCTCCGCACACACTCCCACACATCCGTCCCACACTCTACGAGGCACTCCGTCTTGTTGGTTGCATCCTACTAGACAAGGACCAACTCGACACTGTGCTACACTCCATTTCCACTTCCACCTCCACCCCTATATAAATAATATATACATATCTATATATATAGAGACTGTATTTATTATATTAAGCTAAGTATTCCTTTCTGTACAAGAAACCTACCTTGTTTTTATTTCTCTTTTGTTTCCTGCTATTTAAAAAGATAAAAAAAGAGTAAAAGAGAAAAGATAATTCTTGTCTTGCAGGTACTCGACCTTGTGAATAGCAGGACGAGTTTTTTTGGAAACCCTAAGTTGGCTCAAAGCCAAGAAGAATTTAGCTCAAAGACAAGAACTTGATTTTGAGGGTGTGCCTCAAGGACAATATTATCAACAAAAAAAGATCTTAAATAGAAAAAAAATAAAAACATAATAAACGCACGGAAGAGATATGTTCTAGGAAAGGCGTAGAAACTTCTTCACTTTCAATTCCTGCCTCCCTGAGATCGACCCTGGGCCTAAAAGTGACCAAGATAAAATTAAGTAGGCCAGGTTAAAAAAATTTTGTGAAAGATGGTTAGACTCGATTTAGGTTAACCACTATACTAACTTCAATGATAATTTCACTATATTAACACAACCTATTCGAGATCGACCAGCGTGGCGTGGGGTGGCCGGAGCGTGCATGCCTAGGGCACCCTGGGTGCGTGAAAGTGGGTGTGTTCGGGGGGAGTTCTAGTTGTGTGGCTCGGTGAGTGGAGAGAGGGTTTTTGGTCAGTGGAGTGTGGCGATGCTTATGGGGTAGTTGGTGAAGTGGATGGAGGCGTGGAGCAGCGAGAATGCCTCGCCAGAGGTCTGGCTGGAGATGAAGAAGGTGAGGGTGGTTGCGAGCATCGATGCGTGTTTTGAAGAAATAAAGAGAGGAAAATGATTAGAAAGGCTAGAGAACTTAGCTGAGCATAGATAGATGAAGGGGGATGCGGAGATGGCAGCCAGCTCGTATTGTCGTCGCCGGAGACAAAATACTCGGTGGAGGAAGACGGCGACAATGAAGGGGCTACAGGGACGTCGGCTGGTGCTGCGCGACGTGGACAAAGAGGAGGAAGAGAACCCTACCACTAGTACTGTGGCAGAGCGACGAGGGAGAGAGAGGGAGGTCGTCGGAGCTTGCTGAGTCACTGGCCAGAGGGGAAGAGATGAAATAGAGGGTTTCTCAGGCCAATTTCAAGCTTGAAGGATGACGAGGGCTTTGGGGTTTGCTTTTCTAGGCTCTAGAGGAAGGTTTCATTCTTGGAAGCCAAGCTTCCAAGCATGGAAACCTCGTCGGAGAGGGAAGGTAAAATGAGACCCGAATCTCTTATGCATTCGCATGAGAGATTGGGTACCAAATCGAGTTTGGAATTGTGTTCAAACTGGAGGAGATTTCTCATAGAATCTCCCTTTCAATTTTGAAGGGGATTCTCTGAGGAATCAGGGAGATCTTTCCCTCGAAATCTTGCTGGAGTAGGATTCCCTACGCTATAATGGCATAGGGACCTAATTGCAATGAATGAAGATAAAGATAAGGGGGTTTCTGCAGAAGTTTTCAAAAGTTAGGGGTAGAAATGTGATTAGGCTGGACTTGTTTGCAAAGTAGGTTAAGGTGAATTCCCCTTAGGTATAAATTTTGGTACAAACCTAATTTGGACCTAAGGAATCCAATGGTGAAGTTGGATTTTGGGTTTGACCATGTTTGACTAGGAAATTTGCATAAAAACCCAATTTAGGGCACACATCTGACTGAGACCCCAATTTAGGTCAAAATAGGTTTTAAGGGCCAAATTGAAGGTTCTAAACCATAGAGGATATTTTTCCATGATTTTTAGAGGGTTTAGGTAAATTTTATCCAAACCAGAACCTTGTTAAATTAACTTGGTCTGTTTTAAGGTTACAAGAAATCATTTAATTCCTAGAATTCACATGAACCCTTTTCTGTTTGAACCAACCCACTTTTTATCTTGTTAAGACCATTTGACCTATGTTTAGCCCATGAGAAATTCCATTGTTGTACTGCAATGGTAAAATTACAATTTTACCCCTTGTTTCTTACTTTTCTCTTAGAATGGTTATTCATTGAGTTAGGACCTCCAGTTGATTTTGTAGGAGCTTTTGTTCTCTTTTCTAGGTCAAAATGAGCTAGTTAGGACTCATGATGGTGTTACCATCAGTCGATATCTGCTACAATTTCATCGTGCTTTCCAAATACCATACACCGCTTTTGTGCATGGCACATTGTAAATAGATTTAGTTCAAAAGTCAGTTTCCCTAACTTTGGGGGTGCAGTAATATTTGAACTAAGTGAGTTGATATGGCATTGCAAAAATTGAAATGAGTTTGATTTACAATGAGAGTGCATTGTTAAGAAGTAGCATTATCAGAAAATACATGGCTTAACTCAATATTTGAGAGTAGAAGCAAGTGAGTACAAGCCTACATGTGCAATTTCTTCTTTGCTAGAATGAAGACCACACAACGAAGCGAGAGCTTACATTCTTTTATGAATAGCTCGATAACCAAGTAGAATACATTATATGAGTTCAAATGCAAGTTTCAATAAGCTATAAATAGAATCAGAGAAAATGAGAATTCAATGAACAATGATTGTATTATGAGACGACCCCTTTTGTAGACCTCATGGAATGTGGAAAAGCAACTTTCAAATGTTTACACAAAAACATTATTTTTTGAAGTGTAGAGTGAAATAACGGATTGTTTACTTCTCAATGTTGTTGATACATCGCTTGATGAACCCGGTTCATCAACACTTAATGTATCAAGCATTGGATCATCGTAGCACTGTAATGAAGTTTATTTCTATGGGAATGCACGGGCATATGTTTATGATTACAGATTAATGGATTTTTCTAGCATCCCTTGTAAACATATATTTGTGGCGTTTAAATTCATGAATATATGAACAATTGATGAATCATATATTCTTCTAATGATGACGCCATTACAAGGTACATATCCCATTTACAAGATTTCTGGGAACAATGACGATGCTAAGGACTTACATCATCTTTGTTCAAAATTAATAAATAATACATTAAAGTATGAGGACACATTATCTAAGGCAAAGGAATTGATTGAACTTGCCATTCAATTCACTAGATTCATGAAATGATCAATATCAAAGTTTTGATTGATCAACCACCTGTATCATGATCAATTAACGTTTCTTTGGTTGATGGTTTAAAGATTAAGGAGCCGAATATAGCTAAGATAAAGGGCAATAGTAATAGTGGAAGGCCAAAATTAGGCAGTAGTTGTTTGAAGCCTATTGTAGAACAAAGACAGAGCAAAGGTCGTCAATGCAAATTTTTCATGAAGTTTAATGTTGGCCACGATTCTAGGAACTATCCAAAAAATCTTTCTATTGCTGAAGTTCCTTCTCCAATGTAAGTTCAAATTACGTTTACTACACTTTATTAATAATTTCTACAAATATTTTTTATGTTTATATAAGTTGTTTATTGTAGTGTTTATTTTTCTTTTTTTTACAGGTCTGCAAATAAATTACATGACATAAGCTCTGGAAGTGAATGACTTGCTCCCAACATATCTACTCTTCCACGTGAAAGTTATATAGTTTTTAGGCAACTGTGTCTGCAAGGCATTTTTGCCAATCTTCACTAGTTATTACATTTTTTATATTACGTCCTCACGTAAGGATAGACATTATGCAATAAATCCCTTTTGAGCCACCTTAATGATGTTATTACAAATGTACATTATAGCTCCCAAACATGATGCATTATTGTGTATTATATGTCTTTTAAAAATAAGTCGATGTAATTGCCTTCATCTTGTAGCTTACTACGTTATGTACATTAAGAATTTCAATATTAAAACATATTACAAACATACGATTTAGAATCATGGAAACAACCTACACTATAATGTTTCTGTTTGGCAATAATTATGTCAAAAATAATCCATGTCAATATGTATGTTGTACTCAGCATTCGTGCATTTTGCTGCAGTGCTTCAGTTATTTTGATTGCATATCAAGTGTAATACAACATATACAATGAATTTTTGTAATATGAAACAATGTTGTATTATGTTAAGATAGATGGACGAAGAATGAGTTGTAATTGAAACTTAAGTTGTATTTTGTATACGAATAAGGCTTCATCACCAAATAGCAAAAAATGTTATGCATAACAAAACACACAACAGGGTTGTTTATAACAATATCTCCTGTTCATTATATGGATCATGAAATATCTCTTTAACTTCAACATATATAATTTATGCTCGTATCATGAAATATGTGGGTCTTCCTTCACATATCAATGCCATATATTTTATCAAGTATATGCCACAATCTATGCTTGTATCGAGTTGTTGTGGCACGTTTGTAATGAATTGGATAGTCCATCCTTGCATGTTTATACTTGGAGCATTATTGGTGAAAAATTTTGTTGCAATGTTCTTCCGCACAAAACATAATTCAAATTAATAGTTTGCACAACCTGTATTACACCGACTATTTATAACAATTAAACACACATGTCTTACCCATCTAAAAGCCTCCTTCCTACTACTCCAATTATTTGGTACCAAGTTGTACACCCTGAATTCATTTGTTTCAAAGCACACTGTCAGCAATATCCAATTCCTAGGTAGTTGTAATGGAAAGAATGCCTTCTTAATATTACCATATGTGCTTGGACTATCATCAAATATTTCTATCAATGTATCTAGTTCATCTCTTATAAAGGTTGGTGCTTTGTTCTTTATTAGACTCTAGAATAGCAAAAGTCTAAGTGTTCTCAACAATAGTTCAAATCAGCTAATTTAGATATGATGCATTTTTATAGTATCATGATTATCATTGAAGCAAAGAAGAAGGGAGCCTCTCCCTAGCACAACATGGAATGCTTGAAGAATAGATAATTCATGTATGCATCTATTATCTGTTAGAGCAATGAAAAAGGCTCATTAAAAATGTAATACACATGTAAATTCTCATTGTTATGAAGTTGTACATATGCAAGCAAATGGTATGTCTTGAAAATGTGTTACAATACTGAAATGCAAATACATACTAAAGATTACATACATGCATCAACCATGGCACATGAAACATGTATTTTAAAAGTTTAATTGGCCCAAAATGTAACACAAACTTAGCATGTCTTTTTTAATGAGTAGAAACATGTATTACAAAATTTGATAGCAAACATGTATTATAAAATTTCATTAAAAATGTGTTACACATGTAAATTACCGTTGTTATGAAGGTTTGCATATGTAAGAAAATGGTATGACATGAAAATATATTACAATATTGAACCGCAAATACATACTAAATATTACAAACATGCATTAACCATGGCACATGAATCGAGTATTTTAAAAGATTAATTGGCCCAAAATGTAACACAATCTCAGCATGTTTGGTTAATGGGTACAATCATGTATTACACAATTTTATATCAAACATGTGTTACAGAATTTTGCACAACATTAACAAGTATACATGAAAGAAGCTTAAATCAAAAGGTAAGCAGTGGATATTATTGCAAACATTAGTACACGAAATTTTCTATGGTTATAATCAAGCACACTCATAGAGATTCAGAAACTAAGACTTAAATATAGGAAAGACTTTACCATATCTTCAATCATCCCTCCATATAGCAGGTTGTGTAAATGTTTCCTAGTTTAGTAGTTATCGAGCAGCGTGTGGTAGTTTCTATTTAGTCTGCATCACATTGCAATAAAATCAGTTATCTTAATCATTGTAGTTAAGAACACAATGTAAATATACATCACATTGTCGCTTACTTGTCCACTTGATCTTCAAGGAATGATTGAATTATATTATTTTCCTCTTCCGTCCCCTAATGGCAACCCTTGTAATCATCATGTGGATCACATAGGTACTGTACATGTTTTTGCATCTGTTTTGCATCATATGTTAGATTAAATACTGATAAAAAGTTTTATTTTTTTTAAAGTCTGATTGTAAATGGTATAAAATGCATTATGATATCAAATATGTACCGCATCACTGTCAACGTCCTCATTTATAGGCATATCCATTCCTTTCACTTTTGTTACCCCTGAATCATGCTTTGTTTGCTCATCCTCTTCATCATCATCATCTATATTGTGTATTATCTTCTCAGTTTCCTTCAATTTCTTCCTTTTCTTTGTCTCCCTCCTTGCCTTCCCTTCATTATCAATTGCTTCTTCCTCATCCAAATTTCTTACAAGACCACCTGTCTTTTTGTACTCATCTCTCTTCTCTCTTCGTATTTTATTCTTCAGACCAATGAACTTGGAGTCCTTCCCTTCTTCTTAGTTACAACTTTGTTATCCTTCTCCTCATTTTGGTATCCTCTATCTATTATGTCCTCTATTCTGAACGAAGGACTATTCCCATGTTCATTGGTTGCTTCATTGCTGTCAGCTAGCTCCTCCCGTCTTTCCAACTTCATTCCATCTCCATCTTCATTATTATTCTCACTTCCATCCTTTTTTTCATGTTGAGTTAGCCCTAAATCAAATGATGGTATGTCGTAACTTTCATCTTGATCTTTTGAAACTCCATCAATTGACACCTTACATGCTTGAACATCGACTTTAGGTGTACTCCTTTTTCTTGACAATTCTTCCTTCAACCTCTCATTCACCACCTTTATTTCATCAAGCTCAACCTTTAGAATCTCCATTTTTTTCTTGTACTCCACCTCATCCTTCAGAGCCTTAATTTTTGTAATGCAAGCCACCCTCTTGCATGGTTCTTTGTCATCATTAGCATTAAATGGCTCATTTGGCACCTCAATCCTAAGTGGAATCAAATTGACTCTAGGATCAATGATATGAAGAGGTCTCCTACTGTGAAAACCCTTTGTCTCGAATGTCTCAAGTGAAAAGATGTAGTCAGTCACCTCAACCATGAACAGTTCATGTTTTTCAGGTACCAGGATTGTTGCTATCTAACGTGTTACATGTATGAGTATTAATATCTATTACAAATATATAGCAGAATCGATAAACTCAAGATGTATGATGATTAACTTACCACATATTCGCCAATGTGATTCATGTCCCTTAGTTTGAGGATGCTTGCGTCGATCTACTAATGAGAGACTCATCATGCCTCCTAATTAACATTAATTAGCTAGTTTACTTAGCTAATTACCCAAGAATACATTAAATACAGGGTTAATTATAGTATAGACATTAAGTAGTAAGGACTTGCAAAATAAGTTTAAAATACAAAATTAAAGATCACTTAATCTAAATAATAGTTTAATTAATATTTTGGACTCAAAATAATAATAATTAGCTATATGTTAAGTATTTAATTTAACTTAGTTAATTTTAAGACCTAAATATGTAATTGAATTAATTAATCTTATCATTTAAATAAATATAGCTAAAATGGGAAAAAATGTAATTTCAAGACATAAATATGTTATTTACATTATTTATGATAATATATAAAATGTTGAAAAAGAAATAAATTAAAATAAGCCGATCTCTAATCACTGAGCACTTTCCTGTTGAGTAACTTGTAGCTATCTCTATTGATCTTCCTCGGTACATTGACATTGTTAACTATTTGGTTACACATCAATTCCTGTCTGATTGGGACTGGAATCGCAAATCATGACTCAAATCATAAGCCAAATACTATTTCTGGGAAGATCCGTATTTGCTTCGACTCTGTAATGATCATATCATCAGGAGTTCTATATCTTCTGAGATTGGCTCTATCCTCTCCTTTTGTCATGACCAATCTTGTGGTGGTCATTTTTCAAGTCATAAAATTGCTGTAAAAGTTTTGTAAAGCGGGTTTTATTGTCCCACTGTAACGAACGCGTGCCCCAGACGTATTTTAAGACGTCTGGGATCACATCCAGATGTCTGTGATCGTTTCAAGACGTCTGAAAAACCGTTATCTTCCACACGAGCGGGACGTCTGCGCGCCTGGGCGCGCAGACAGGATATTCGCTTATTCCCTCTCTCTCTGCGGCTGCAGACGCCTGCTGCGTTCTTTCTCTCCTCCTCGCGCGGCCTTAAAAAGGCCACGCCTCCCCTCCCGTCGTCTCCGCCCCTTCCTCTTCTCCATCCTGTTCGCGAGAGCGAGCAAGCGCGAGGGCGGCAGCGGCGGCCGCAGTGAGCGCGGAGGAGTTGCTGCGTGCGAGAGCGGAGCTCTGCCGTGAGGGTGAGCTCGCCGGGGCTGCTAGGGCCAGCCGGCGGAGGGCGCAGGGGGTGCGGAACGGCGCGGGAGGGACTGCTGCGGTCTGAGCAGCAAGTGCGCGAGGTGCGACGCGGGCGGCGTCGCGAGCGGAGGCCGAGTGGTGCCCTGATTCTGGAAAAATTTCCAGAATCAGACGTCTGGGTTGATAGACAGACGGCAAGGGAGACGTCTGGAAGACAATCCAGCCGTCTGAAAGGTGAGTTTTCCGTCTTATTCTTCCTTCTTGTCGACTGACCGTACTTAGGGAGGGAGTTGGGTGTGCGCAGGCGAGGTGTTTCGCCATCCTTTGCGAATCAGACGTCTGGCTGTTGTACCAAACGGCGGGAGCGACCTCCAGACGTCCTTGGTGACCATCGGACGTCTTGGAGATAGGCCAAACGTCCCCACAGATTTCTGGATGTCTGGGAAACCACGCTGAACAGGTAATTCTCTGATCCACTTTTTAAGACGTCTGGAAGAAGTTCCAGATGTCTGATTTTGCACAGTGTCGTCGTTTTTGACCCATTTAGGGCCCGTTCGGTTTCCGTTTTCCGCAATTCAAGTTGCGTTCTTTTCAAAATTAATTCCTCTACCCGTCTACAGTAGCTATACACTGTTTTGAGATACTCCTTGTGTTTGATCCTTGTGATAGGACCTCCTTCAGTTGTAGTCTTGGGAATCGCGGAGGCATGCGGGATTCCCGATCACGCCCCCATTACTCCCATTGTATCTGGTAGAGTGGCTTTAAGTATTAATAAAACCTATTAAAGTATGGAACCATAACTAGAACCTAGGACATTGCATGAATCCTAGGAATGAGAAATATATGATAGCTCCTAGGTGTTGCATGAATTCTAGGGCTGGAAAACTAGATTGTATGATAGATCCTAGGATATGGCATGAATCCTAGGATGGAAAAACTAGTGGAATGTATAATACTGCAGTCTTGGAAAAATGGAAAGGAATATAAAGCTGCCTGTAAATTGAATTAACAGCTGCCTATTATGAATAAAGAAACATGATTGAGATCATGGATTGTGAGAACGTGAAACTGGAAAGTGAAACATAAGATGTTCTGAGATAAAGAGCTGGAACCCTATGGGGAATTAGGAGTGGAACTCCTGGAAAGAAAAAGGAATAGAACTGAGATGTAGTTTTGTACTGTCTCTTGGGTACGTAGTACCAAGGGAAGTACCTGTACCTGTTTAGTGCAGAGTGGGGCCAGCCACCCCAGGGACCCAGGGTTAAGACCGGCCGCTCTGTACCGACTTGCTGGCCCTCGTGTACGTAGTACCGAGGAGAGCTACTAGTGTTAGGAGAGCACTAGCTACCCCACGGGCCCCGGGGTTCTGCTAGCCTCCTTCACCGACTTGTTAGGCCCACTAGGGCAAACCAGGGTAGTCAGGCGAGGGTGCGCGGACTGTGGAGGGGCAAGGCCCCGGTTTGGTTACTGTGGAGGGGTTGGACCCCTGTTACTGAGAGGGCTCTGCCCTGGTTCCGTGCTGTGCTTTGGGCGCACCCGTTAACGGAAACGACTGACCGCGTGCAGTGCGGGTTAGCTACCTGTGCGTTTATCGCGTGTGCCGTAGTCACCGTTACGTCTGTCAGTGACCTTGGGGTGGTTGACTGAGGGTAGGATCACCACGAGGGACTCTCCCGGCCAAGAGAGCACCACGTAATACTTCTACTTTTGGAAAAGACTGCAATCAAGATCGTTCCCACGAGGAACATTCGAGATCAAGTAAAGGATCTGAGAAATAAATGAAATAGTGAGAAAATTAAAAGATGTGAATAAAGGAAGTAATAGAACATAACAGCTACTGTACACTCTATTGTTGTCTTTAGTTTAGTTTGCCACTCTACTCAGCGTTTTGCTGACGTGTTACACTTGTTACCTTTTTCAGGACCAGGTGTTGAGCAGCCAGGGTCAGCGGCTGCAGAGGACACTGGGCCGAGTAGGGTCCAGTAGAGTTACCACTGTCTTTTGTACCCCTTTTTGTTTCCATTATAGTGAGTAGTTCTTGTTTCCGCTGTACTTTTCTTTACCTGCAGTTCATGTTATATGATAAATGTTGTTCTACTGTGTGGTGGTATACACTGTAGTAGTTTCTTTCCTTACTGCTGTACTTTCTTACTGTTAGTTATATTCATGTTGAATGTGGTTTATTTTACTGCTCTTTTAGTTACTTCCTCGTTGGACGACTAGGTCTTGGGATTAGTCGAGTCGGTCCGGTTCTCGTGTCTCGTAGGGACTCGGGAATCGGGTCGTTACACCCACTCTTTTTATGGATTCACAGACATATTGTAAGGCATGTAGTCATTGCCAAACCTTTGGTAGCATGTCACGCAGAGACATGATGCCTCTAAACCCGATTATTGTCTATGAAATCTTTGAAATTTGGGGATAGATTTTATGGGTCCATTTTTGTCTTCTTTTGGCTTTGAGTACATTTTAGTTGCTGTCGATTATGTTTCTCATTGTATCAAAGATGTACCCACACGCACAAATGATTATAGAGTTGTCATTCCTTTTGTTCAAAGTCATCTCATCCCTTGCTTTGGGGTAGCACGTGCCATCATTTCTGACGTCAGATCCCATTTTAATAATGCCTAATTTAGGAATTTACTTAGAAGATACGGGGTCACACACCACATTGCTACACCTTACCATCCCCAAACTAATGGGCAAACTGAGGTCTCTAACTGGGAGATCAAGAAGATCCTTCAAATGACAATCTGACCTAATAGGAAGGATTGGTCTTCCCGATCAGAAGAGGCTTTGTGGGCTTATAGGACTGCCCACAAGACACCCATAGGCATGTCACCATACAAACTTGTTTATGGGAAACACTATCATCTTCCCATAGAAGTTGAATACAAGGCCTATTAGGCAATTAAAGCCTATAATCTTGACCTTGAGAAGGCTGGTGGTCATCGTACGTTGCAATTTAGTGAACTTGAGGAACTCTGAAATGATTCCTATGAGAGTTCTAAGCCATATAAGGAAAAGTTGAAAGCCTTCCATGATAAACACATTTCCCACAAGTCTTTCACATCTGGTCAGAAGGTGTTGCTCTTTGATGCCCGTTTGAAACTCTTCTCTGGTAAACATAAATCCAAATGGATAGGTCCATTTCAAGTCACTAGAGTCTTCGACAACGAAGTTGTCAAAATCACTGAACCCAATAAGAATCAACCTTTCAAAGTCAATGGTCAACGTCTCAAACCTTACCTTGAAACACACGTTTTGGATCTTATTGAAGACTGTTATACACTCCATTAATGTTTCTTAAGGTTTACGCCTAGCTGAAGGGGTAAAACTTAGCACTTGCACATAGATGTTTCCTGCTTTCCACACTTTTATCTACCTTTACACTTGAGTTTGTACTCTATCTGTCACTTCCTTATTTCTTACTCTTCACTTAATTCGACTGACCACTCTGACTTAGGTCAAACTTGAAACCATCCGCATAGAGATCTTTGATCTCCTCTATACGACTCCTTCCGTCACCCTATACTAAGTGAAGTGTAGAGTCATTTTCACCCTTTCCTTACAATGACGACATTGTAAAATTTTGGCTTAAAGGGGTGTGAAGTGAATCTTTTACTTTAAGTGTAATGGTAGACAAAAGATGAGAAAAATGTAAAAAAAAAACCTAAAAATTGAAAAAAGGTGAAAAATACATAAAAAATTGAAAAATTGATAAAGCATAAAAAATAAAAATACATAATATAAAATATAATAAAATAATAAAAATATAGGGGGATTACATTAATTTCTTAAGAAGGTTTGAAGAAATCAAAATACCTTATTTAAATAATTAATAAATTAAGTGCTTAAATTTTATAAGGTCAAAAATAAAAAATATATATACTTATTTATATTGTAAACAGTGAGCATTGAATCCCTATTTTGGACTTTCTATTCAGTATCTTTTGAAAACACGTATTTGTTTGCGAATTTTGAATGGAATTTTTCTCGAGTTGAGAGTTGAAAACAAAGTAACTAAGATGTTTTTAAATTTTATACAAGACTTAAATTTTGGAATTAAATTTTGGAACTAAATTATAACTTTCTTAGTCAATAAGACTGGGTTAGATCCTTTTGATTTTTGGATATTTATTTTTACCACTAAGTTGAGTAAAGAGACTAGATACCTAGAGTTGATTAAGTGAAGAGTTAGTAGAATCCTTAGTCATAGGTCTAACGAGCTATAGTTAGCTTAATCAATCGAGGACGTTCAGCTAGACTTAGTGAGTTGCGTCTTGACAGATCCTGCAAGTTAATACTAATGGTTTAAAGGACCTCAGAGTGAAAGGCTTTATTGTCCACACTCTAGTTTGCGAGCTAAGTGATGAGAACATCATCATGAGCCATAACTAGCTCATTTTGACCTAAGAAAGAGAATAAAAGCTCCTACATAACCTCGAGAAGGGCTTAATTTAAGGAATAACTGTTCTGAGAAGAAAACATGAAACAAAGGTTAAAACTGTAATTTTACTATTGCAGTACATCAACGGGATTTCTCAGGGCTAAGCATAGGTCAATTGGTCTTGAAAAGATAAAAAGTGGCTTGGTTCCATCAGAAAAGGGTTCATATGCAATCTAAGAATTAAATGACATCTTGCAACCCTAAAACAGACCTGCTTAATTCAACAAGGTTCTGGTCAGGATAAAAATTAATAAACCCTCTAAAATTCATGGAAAAATATCTCCTAGGGTTTAGAAACTTCAATTTGGCCTTTGGAACCTATTCTGACCTAAATAGGGGTCCTAGCTAATTATTTTACCTAATTTGGGTTTTTGTGTAAAATGTCTAGTCAAACATGGTAAAACCTAAAATCCAACTTCACCATTAAATTTCTTAGGTCTAAATTAGGTTTGTACAAAAATTTGGACCTAAGGGGAGGTCACCTTGACCAACTTTGCAAAACAGTCCACCCAATTACATTTTGACCCCTAACTTTTCAAAACTATTGCGTAGACCCCCGTAACTTCCTCACCACCCTTTGCAATTAGGTCCCTCCACCATTAAAGTGGAGTCCTAGTCCGGCGAGGATTCAAGGAGGATTGCCCCCTGATTCCTTAGATATCTCCTCTCAGATTTGAGAAGGAGATTCTCTGAGGAATTCCCTTTCGTCTGAACGTAATTCCAGGATCTGATTTGCACCCAATCTCTCGTGAGAACGCATGAGAGATATGGGTATCTCCCACATTCCTTCTCCGGTGAGGACTTTTGCGCTTGGAAGCTTGCCTTCCAAGCACAAAAGCCTCTGCCAGCACCAATAAAAGAACCCTCATCCCCGGCCGCTCAGAATCAGCTTGGCTTAGCCGAAGAATCACCCCCAATTTCTTCCCTTCTCCTCCAGCCAAGTGTCCAGTAGGCTCCGGCAACTCCTCCTCCTCCGTGTCGTCGCTCTGCCACAATACCAGTGGCAGAGACGTCTTCATCTCTTTCCTCCGTGTCGCGCCATACCTGCACGCGCACCCAATACCCCTTCGTCGTCACCGTTCTCCCTCCACTGGACTCATCTTCTCCGACGACGGCTGGTATGGCTAGCCGCCTTTCTATCCCCCTTCGTCCACTTAATTAGGTTAGAACTTTTCCTCTCCCTCTACTCTTCATTTCCCCTCTATTTTCACTTTAAACCCCTCGACGCTGCAGACCACCACCATCGTTCTCATCTCCGGTCGACCACCGGTGAGGTGTCTCCATCACCTCTGCACCTCCATCCACCTCGCCAGACCCCTCAAAACCTCTACCATCACCCATTGATCATCATCCACACCTCCCCAAGTGCTCACCGAACACACGCACTTCCACGGCCACAGAGCGACCTAGGTACGCATGCCTAGGCTGTTCTGTGCCACACCAACCCCCACCTCACTTTCACTGTGACACAGTGAAGCTTCTCAAGTGATTTAACAAGGCTGCGAGGCCATACTCATGAAGTGCAGGTCATACCCCTTTCCGCCATTGGAGCAGGTGTGAAGGAGCTTGCTAGCTCACTCCAGGTCGCGCTACTCCAGGCTGAGGCATCCCAGGTGCGCGGAATTAGTCCATGACCCTTTCGCACCCAACTATCGAGGGCCTCATCAACCGCAGCTACCCCAATTGGATGGGTGTCCCTCCTGCGCACGCGCGAATAAGCGGGTGGGACTTTAGTCCCACCTCGGAAATGTTAAGCATTGGTGTGTCATTTATATTGATTTTGTGTTTCTAGCATGTTGCCTCAGAACACGAGGTAAGGTCCCCTCGCTCACGCTCACCCACCTCGTCTGCGACCCACGCCTCCACGGACCTGGCTGACCAACCCGTTTAACCCAGCACTCCTTGCGCACCACCTACGTCGGTGTGCTTGGACTCGGGTGCACGTAACCCGACCTGATTACCTGGCTGGCTCTGAGAGAACGAAGAGAGGAACAAAGAGAGTGTATGCGGGGAGGGTAGGGGATAGGTTTTGCACTCATGTGTGTGTGCAGGGAAAAGAAGAAAGGAAGAGGAAGGTGCAGCCGCAGAGAAAGAAGGAGAAGGAAGAGGAGCTAAGGCAAGGAAAGCAGAGAAGCTAAGGAAGAAGAAGGAAGGAAGAGGCACGGCTAAAGAAGAAAGAGAAAGAAGAAAAGCAAAGGGCTGAAGGCAGAAGCTGAGGAAGTTGAAGCAGAAGCCAAGGCTAAGGGAAAGAGAAGGCACTATAGCAGAGGAGGTGCAGCTGAAGAAGAAAGGCAAGGCTAAGGCACAGAGGAAAGGAAGAATAAGAAGGAAGGAGAAATCAAGGAAGAAGAAAAGAAGACCAAAGACAGACTGGAAAGGAAGAAGAAGCCAAGAAGTCAAAGTTAGAGAAAAGAAGAAATAGCCAAAGCTAAGGAAAGAAGAGAAGAAGGAAGCTAAGGCAGAGAAGACTAAAGAAGAAGAAAAGAAAGAAGAAAGAAGCTAAAGAATAAGCCCAAGAGAAGAAGCAATCAAATACTTTTTATCCAATCTTCTCAATTTCTCTTTTTGCTACATTCTATAATTCATAAACTCCAGCATTTTACTTTGAATTAGATTTTGAGTAGATTTAAGTGTTCAAATTGCATTTATTGAGATTAGTGAATAAATTCCATTTGCTCCCTGTGTTCGACCTTGGATACTTAAGTTTTCAAGTAATAAAAACTTCTTATTTGCTTACAAGGTGATTCCACTATACTACGATGCAACATCATTTATTTTATAAACACCGATCTCGCCTCCTGGCAACATTTCGACACCGTTGCCGGGGACACTTTCGACTTTTCACTTTCGACTCTTCGATTTCACTTTCACTCTCACTCTCGCCCCTTCGCCTTTCGCCTTTTCTTGTAAACATTTTGGCACTGTTGTCGGGGAGCAACGCACAATTTATCACTAATCTTTGTATTATTTGTGATTATATTTGAACACTAACTTGTCCTATTTATTTTGCTATGATTTTGCAGGTATTTCACGAGGAAATCTCCTGCGCAAATCAACCACTCCAGGGCAGGTAATCTCTTTTTTTCCTTAATCTATCTCCTAATCCTGGGAAGACAAAAGGAAGAAATAATCTAATTAGGAATCACTTGCCTTCTTTTCATAGTAATTACCATTTTAAAGGCAAAGTTTTCTGATTTAGCAAAATTTTTCAAAACCTATTGAAGTTGAAGCGATTTTTAGAAATCCTACCCCACAAGTTCCGGTGCCTATTAGAGATCACGCTTAACTTTAAAATCTCCACGGACTAGACACTTCTTGTTTTAAAGTCCAAGAGAACTTCTGTGAAAAGCAAAGAGGATTGGAAATAGAACCAAATTAGGGTTTCTACAGTAGGGTTTTGGAGTGCTAGTTCACACATGCTTGCATAAAAGGAAATAAACCCACCCGCATCAGTGTGCTACCCAAGCCCTTGACTGAAAAGATTTAAACAAGAAAAACCCTAAAATTATGCTCTAAAATCGCTTGAAACTTAAAAATATTGGACCTAATAACCTGGGAGTCAAAACAGGGTGATTTCTAGGTCTTGACGTAGAATCATTCTGCCATCTTTAGGGTAGGTCAAGTGAAGCTGACCCCTTGGGTCAACCAACCTTGAAATTAGGTCACAAAACCCAGAACATCTAAAGTTCAAGTGAAAACCCTAAAGCACCTTTGATCTGAATTAAAAGTGGTAGACTTAAGAGGTCAAGGTCCCCATTCTGGTCTACCTGCAATCTCAGTGACAAGAGAGGTCGGGTGGGGGAAACCCTGTAACCCGTGGGGACACTCTACCGTGTAGGGGTCTTTGCGAGAATCTCCCTCTCTGGATGCCCAGGTAATTCTTAGGTGGACGACTTTCCGATCTAGGGGTATCATCCGCCCCAAACCTCCATAGTCATCCAAACATCTTTGGGTGCCTCAATTGGGTCAAAAAAACACATCTAGTCCTTCTCTTTAGAGCACACATACATTTTCAGTGAGACTATTCAGATCAATTCGCTTCACAACTTGATTCTACATCTTGATCCAAATTCTGATTCTACATCTTGAGTCCATCACTTGATCCAAATATGCAGCCGAGTTACTTAGGAAGACCATTCAAGAAACCTGAATCTTGGAGATCCATGAGAAATAGGATGATTGAGGGTGCCCTTGAATTCTATGAAAATGAAGACAAAACCTCAACACCAATAGAAGACATTCAGGTTAATGTACCAACAACCACAACCTTCATCATAAACTGTGCCCAAGTATTATTGACTGAAGCCACAAAAGGATCAACCCGAGACATGCTCATAACAGGATACATTGAGATAGAAAAATTACACAATTTTGAATACATCCAATGCATGACAAATCCTGTACTTTGGGAACAACACCAAGATCATCTTGAAAAATGGGAAGAGATGATGAGATTATTGAAACAAATTATTAATTAGAAATACCCGTATACGCCCCAAACAGATGATAAACCATCTTAGAGTAATATTGAGGATCAATCCGATTTCCCAAATCTCGGGTTTGAGGCACAGAGTGGTTGTGGATTCCCAACCTAGATAGAATACAACATGCCTGATATTGAAGAAGGTTGGGAAGTTTCAATTGCAGGAGAACACAATTTTGAGCCAACCCTAGATCATGAATCACCAAGCTTAGAATTCCAAAACTCCTATAATAATAAGATTAGAACTGAACCTCTCGAGGGTGTAAATCCCGCCCCTTGTTCTGATAAGGTGACCCTTAAGGGTAATTTGAACCTAGATTCTAGTGATTCAACCCACATCCTAAGCCTAGAATCTAGATCTGAAACTTATTGGGAAGATTATGAGGCCCTGTATGATGAAGATCAAAGTTTTAATAAAGAATATGAGTTTGGGCATCTATTTGATGAAAATCCCTCGCCAACATCCTCAGAGAATCAGATTGATTTTTTGGAAGTCACGCCAATTTATGATATAGAAACCAAAGAGTTGGACGAGTGGGGTTTTAATTGGGTCTTTCCCACAAACCTAGAACCTGAGCCTAGACCAAATAAGAACATCTTTTTGAGCTCAGAATTGACATATAGGCTAGACCCCAGTCAGGCTACTAAATCTACACCATGTGATTTACTCAGTGGTGGAACTCATGATCTCGAATCTCATTCAGAACTTGATTTTCGCAGACTCTTCGACGATTTCGAATCGTATCATGACTTCGAAGAACTTCTGTTGCCTGAATACAAAGAGCCAATCTACGACCTCAGCTCACATGATTCATTCTCTGACTCCAACTTTGAGGTCCCAATTCCTAAGATCACTGATTTAAGTTTAGGTTCCAGTCACATGGAATCATTTGTTTTGATCCTTAGGAATCAAAACCAGAAAATGCCGAGAGTGACTGCAACCTAGAGTACGAATCTTTTCTCGACTCAGATTTCCATTATCCTATCGACACTCTTCAGGCATTCACTTTTGAGTTCGAAAGTTACTATGAGGGCTCTCTACATGAAACCACCTATCACTTCTTTCTAGAAGAGCCCTCATGCACAATTCTCATTGAAGCCACCTCCTCCACACATACAAAATCGAGCAAAACCCATTTTCAACCCTGACCCACAATTGGACTCAATTTCTATTATGATTTCCCTCTCACTGAGCCATTTCCAGATGATTCAACTCCACACATACATTGGGTATCAAACTTTAATCAGACTAAAAAACATGATCCATCATTCTCTAATCACCCCTGTAGGGTTTCTGCCTCATTCACTGATTACTTCACGAATCCCTACTCTGACCAGGCTGATCCGACTTAGCCAAACCCCGAATTCACACTTCCACATCCATCAGAGCTCCATAGCATATATTTATCAACCCACCAAATTGATTGGGTTTGGGTTGCATCATCAGCATATTGAGCTGAACAAGCACCTGGTTGGACCAACCAAGCTCTTGATCAAGGTGCTTGTTCTACAAAATTCCGTTGATTTGACCACTCCCTCTCCATCCAATGTTCCACTTGGTTGAAGGCGTTAAATTTAGCGCTTAACGGGAGGCAACTCGTCGTTCCAAAAAACCTGAGATCTGTCTGATTATCCATTTGTACTTCACATCTATTGCACCCTGAGTTTGGTCTGAGAACAGTCGATCCCACCTCTGGTACACATGCCAGCGCTTGAAATCATCCGCATCAGTCATTTCTCGACCCATTCGCCCACCGGATAAATCCTATGCTAAGTCCCTAAACCCAACACTGTTTCACACCCTTCGTTTACAATGAGGACATTGTAAAACTTAGGCATGGGGGGGTGGTAAAGTGTAAACATACAAAACCAAGAAAAATCAGAAGGATTCTCACAAAAAAATTACATGTCAAAAATACCAAAAAAATTAGAAAATTGTGAAAAAGAACAAAAAAAATGGAGGGAAGAAAATTTTGAAACCACATAATCATGAGGTGGAAAAGAGCAAAATGACAAAAAGGAGCACAAAAGGAAAAAGAAAAAAAAGAATAGTCATTGGTAAGAGATTAAGGAATTAACCGAAGTTCTAGACCACATCAAGAAAAAAAGAAAAATGAAGGAAAAAAGTGCAATGAGACATAAAAAAGAGATTAGTAGGAACGCTGATCTTAGGCCATTTGGGCTAGACTCTTAGGCTTAAAATTTCAACTATCTGCTAAGATCTGGATAATCCTCAAGAGGTTGGGGAAAATGTGAAACTTAAGTATTAGGTCTAAGGCTTAGGGAGTATTCGGCCTCGTTAACTGACCTTCGGTTTGCGGGATTCGGTAACCTAAGCACCCTAATCCACACACAGTCTAGTTCAGTGAGCATAACTATCAAAATCATGCAAAAGCGTTTAAGTATTCTGAAAAAAGTTGCCTAGATTAGGAGCGGCCGATCAACATAAGTTGATTTGGATGAGTTCTCGACGCAGAGAGGTGGGAAATTCCCCTCGAAGATGCGTAACAACATATCCTCTCCTTGGTGCTTGTCTCCGAGGATATTTACATATCCTACCGGGGGATTGTAAGCACTCTGCTGGTTCAGATACCATGGGCGACATTATCATGAAATGTCAATTACTAGGGTCTGGATTAAGCCACAGAACACCATGGGAGGGATATCTCAAAATCTCGAAAGCCAGGGCTCTGGGGATTACCATGGGCGGTGCTATCACGAAGCATCGATTACCAGGGACCTTTGAGGATTGATGATGGGGACGAGGAATCCGATACAGACCGTGTTGAGAAGCCAATCTGAAGCTAGAAATAAAAAGAAAAGAGAGAGAAAACTCTCCAAACAAATAAATCCTCTATCTCTCTCTTACAAAAATGCACTGCAAATTGAACCAAGGCCAAAATTTTTCTCAAGCATGGGTGCTTTAACCACAGAGTCCAACGAACCTTAGGATAGTTCCTATGGGCCTTAAAAACCTTTGCGGAGGATCGAGGCTAAAGCTGGTCAGGTCTAGATCTTGGTTGGTACTTGAGTACCTCTAGGCCTACTGTCAGCATTTTAACCTAATCAAAAGAAAAAAGTACTTATCATAACTGGTGAAAGAAACTCATGGTCTAGAACAGAAGTTAAAACCTTGAAATTTTGCTAAGGGTCTAACAAAAGCTAAGCATGGGGGTATGATGAGAACATCATCATGAGCCATAACTAGCTCATTTTGACCTACGAAAAAGAATAAAAGCTCCTACATAAGCTGGAGAAGGGCCTAATTCAATGAATAACTATTCTGAGAAGAAAACATGAAATAAAGGGTAAAACTATAATTTTACCATTGCAGTACATCAACAGGATTTCTCAGGGGCTAAACATATGTCAATTGATTTTAAAAAGATAAAAAGTGGGTTGGTTCAATCAGAAAAGGGTTCATGTGCAATCTAAGAATTAAATGACATCTTGTAACCCTAAAATAGACCCGCTTAATTCAACAAGGTTCCGATCAGGATAAAAATCAACTAAATCCTCTAAAATTCATGGAAAAATATCTCCTAGGATTTAGAAACTTCAATTTGGCCTTTGCTACCTATTCTGACCTAAATAGGGGTCCTAGTTAATTATTTGACCTAATTTGGTTTTTTATGTAAAATGTCTAGTCAAACGTGGTCAAACCTAAAATCCAACTTCACCATTGGATTCCTTAGGTCCAAATTAGGTTTCTACCAAAATTTGGACCTAAGGGAAGGTCACCTTGACCTACTTTGCAAAATAGCCCACCCAATTACATTTTGACCCCTAGCTTTTGAAAACTACTGCGCAAACCCCCCTAACTTCCTTGCCACCCTTTGCAATTAGGTCCCTCCACCATTAAAGCAGAGGATTCCTAGTTCGACGATGATTCAAGGAGGATTGCTCCCTGATTCCTCAGAGATCTCCTCTCAGATTTGAAAGAGAGATTCTCTGAGGAATTCCCTTTCGTCTGAATGCAATCCCAGGATCTGATTTGCTCCCAATCTCTCGTGCGAACGCATGAGAGATATGGGTATCTCCCAAATTCCTTCTCCGACGAGGACTCTTGCGCTTGGAAGCTTGCCTTCCAAGCACAAGAGCCTTTGCCAGCACCTATAAAAGAACCCTCATCCCCGGCCACCTAGAATCAGCTTGGATTGGCTGTAGAATCACCCCCAATTTCTTCCCTTCTCCTCCGACCAAGTGTCTAGCAGGCTCCGGTGACTCCTCCTCCTTCTCGTCGCTCTGCCACAATACCAGTGGCGAAGACGTCTTCATCTCCTTGCTCCGCGTCGCGCCATACCTGCGCGCACGCTTAATACCCCTTTGTCGTCGCCGTTCTCCCTCCACTGGACTCATCTTCTCTGGTGACGGCAGGTACGACCAGTCGCCTTCCTATCCCCCTTCGTCCACTAAATTAGGTTAGAACTCTTCCTCTCCCTCTACTCTTCATTTCCCCTCTCTTTATTTTCACTTTAAACCCCTCAACGCCGCAGACCACCACCATCATTCTCATCTCCGGCCGACCATCGGCAAGGTGTCTCTGTCACCTCTGCACCTCCATCCATCTCGCCAGACCCCTCAAAACCTCTGCCATCACCCACTGATCATTATCCACACCTCCATCGACCACCAACACCTCCCCAAGTGCCCACCGAACACATGCACTTCCACGGCCACAGAGCGACCTAGGCATGTACACCTAGGCCGTTCTGTGACACACCAACCCCCACCTCACCTTCGCGGTGACACGGTGAAGCTTCCCAAGTGATTTGAAAGGGTCGCGAGGCCGTATTCGTGAAGTGCAGGTCATACCCCTTTCCGCCATTGGAGCAGGCGTGAAGGAGCTTGCTAGCTCACTCCAGGTCGCATTGCTCCTGGCTGAGGCATCCTAGGTGCGCAGAATTAGTCCACGACCCTTTCGCACCCAGCTATCGAGGGCCTCATCGACCGCAGCTACCCCAATTGGACGGGTGTCCCTCCTGCGCGCATGCAAAGAAGCGGGTTGGACTTTAGTCCCACCTCCGAAATGTTAAGTGCAGGTGAGTCATTTATATTGATTTTGTGTTTCTAGCATGTTGCCTCAAAACATGGGGTGAGGTCCCCTCGCCCACGCTCACCCTCCTTGTCCGCAACCCACACCTCCGCTAATCTGGCTGACTGACCCATTTAACCTAGCACTCCAGTGCGCCTAGACCCAGGTGCACGTAACCCGACTCGATTACCTAGCTGGGTCTGAGAGAGCGTAGAGAGAAACAGAGAGAGAGTACACTCAGGGAGGGTAGGGGATAGGTTTTGCACTCGTGTGTGTGTGCAGGGAAAAGAAGAAAGGAAGAGGACGGTGCAGCCGCAGAGAAAGAAGGAGAAGGAAGAGGAGCTAAGGCAAGGAAAGCAGAGAAGCTAAGGAAGAAGGAGGGAAGAGGCATGGCTGAAGAAGAAAGAGAAAGAAGAAAAGCAAATGGCTGAAGGCAAAAGCTGAGGAAGCTAAAGCAGAAGCAAGGCCAAGGGAAAGAGAAGGCACTGTAGTAGAGGAGGTGCGGCTGAAGAAGAAAGGCAAAGCTAAGGCACAGAGGAAAGGAAGAATAAGAAGGAAGGAGAAATCAAGGAAGAAGAAAAGAAGAAGACCAAAGAAAGACAGGAAAGGAGAAGAAGCCAAGAAGCCAAAGTCAGAGAAAAGAAGAAAGAGCCAAAGCTAAGGAAAGAAGAGAAGAAGGAAGCTAAGGCAGAGAAGACTAAAGAAGAAGAAAAGAAAGAAGAAAGAAGAAGCTGAAGAATAAGCCCAAGAGAAGAAGCAATCAAATACTTTTTATCCAATCTTCTCAATTTCTCTTCTATTTTTGCTACATTCTATAATTCATAAACTCATGCATTATACTCTGAATTAGATTTTGAGTAGATTTAAGTGTTCAAATTGCATTTATTGAGATTAGTGAATAAATTCCATTTGCTCCCTGTGTTCAACCTCGGATACTTAGGTTTTCAGACCTTGAAAGATTCTGACCTAGGCCTGGAATGGAGGACAGATATCTGTGGGAGGGGATTTATAGTGTCCAATCTGGCTATAACAGAATGTTGAACTCTGAAGAGGGTTAGAGATATGATTCCATTGACAAGAAGATATGGTTGTTAAAAATTCTTCTCAAGGTACAAATTTTCCTTTGCCTTTGCAGGAGAGATGGGTTAATCACAAGTGATCTACGCCACAGAAGGTTGGGTACTTATCACCATGTTTGTTTTTTATGTGAGTTGAGTACTGACAATGTAAATCACCTCCTCTCTTCTTGCCTTGTCACTGATGTCATCTGGAGAATAATTTGTCAGGAGCCATTACCAGAGTGGGATTCTATCTGGCATGGGTTTCAAGTGAGAGGGAAGCCACATGTCCACATAGCTGCTACTATTTGGTGTGTATGGAAGGCAAGGAATGAGAGACTTTTTCAGGAGAGGCCAGTATGTTGTGAGAGTATTGTAAGAGAGTGCTGGTCCCTTATACACTCTTGGGGATCCTTTTTGTAATCTCCCTTGCTTTGCACATAATATACTGTTCCGGACTGCTATCATAGGACGATAGCTCTCCTTTCTATTTCAAAGAAAAAAAACTTCTTATTTGTTTACAAGGCGATCCACTATACTACGACGTAACATCATTTATTTTATAAACACCGATCTCGTCTCCTAGCAACATTTCGACACCGTTGTCAGGGACACTTTCGACTTTTCACTTTCGACTCTTCAATTTCACTTCACGCTCACTTTTGTCGCTTTCGCCTGTGTAAAAACTAAGTAACCTAAGCATCCAAAATTCACATGAATTGGAATTGTCTTGCTGGCATCTGAGACTGCGAAAACACAGAGGTTAAGAGATCGATTCTAAATCCTTTTTAGTCCAAGGATTTTCTCGAGGCGGCTCTTGAAAGGGTGAAGGATATGACACTCACCTAGAAAAAAGACTTGGAGTATTTACTTTAGTGAGAAAAATGAGGAGGAAAAAAATAATTTATTGAATATATATTATTATTTACACCTTGTCGTTAAGCATCTCGCTACAAATGGAAGCTCATGCAATTTTTCTCCACCAAATAAAGCATCTCGTTACATATAGATGCTACCCCTTCCTCCATCAATAAAAACACCTCGCTAGAAACGAGTGTTTTAACCTATAGAAAATGGATTGGAAAAATATAGAGATAAAATATAGGAATAAGAGACCTAGTGGTCCACCGGGGAAATATATGCTTAGAGTGTTGACCTCGGGATAAAAATAGGTGAGGAGAAAGCAACCAAATCTAAGTAAGGCCAAGCTAAGGTCTTGAATTGGAATAATCTGGATTGGAAATTGATGTCTTAAAATTTGGATTTTTGCAACTTTGGGTGCCTGTAGAACGAGTCTACTTCACAAGCACGGATGTTTTAAAGTCATAGCTACTGAACCTTGTAGTGGGCAGTGAAGCCTGAGAAATTAGGTTTTTGAGACTAGCAATTGAGGCGTAAAGTAGCTAGATTGACGAGACCATAGGTCTAGAAGTCCTTCCTTGATGCTGTGGACTAGTTGGTTTAGGGATTTTACTCTTCTCTGAAGTTGATTAATAAAGGGTGTTTAGTTAATTTGCAAAAGCTTAGGCTGGTAAAAATCAGATTTCACAAGCTTAAGGACTAACCTATGTCTATTAACTTTTTGAGTTAGAATTTAACTTCCAGTCTTTGAGTCTTATTGCTTTATTCATCTTGACTTCTTTGACTTTTAGAGTTTAGAGTGGATACAAAGAATAAATGGGTTTTTGATGTTCTGATTCAAAAGAAATTTTCGTCGAAATTCTATTTTTACGAATACGTATTTATGAAAGGTATTTAGGGTTTTGAGTCCATCTTAAGAGGATTATTGCCAATGCTCTACTTATTTATGGATATTTATTTAAAACATAAAAATTTAAAAAAATAAATATGAAAAACATTCTAACCTAAGCATTCCTCTACAATAGATTTATTTATAATTATTTAATCACCCTGGTGCTTAAATCATCATATTCTTAGTTAATTTTGTTAGGGACTAGCAAGACCATGGCTTGTGGGTATGATGAGAGACTCATCATGGCTCCTAATTAACATTAATTAGCTAGTTTTCTTAGCTAATTACCTAAGAATGCATTAAATGCAGGGTTAATTATGCTATAGGAGTTAAATAGTAAGGACCTGCAAAATAAGTTAAAAATATAAAATTAAAGATCAATTAATCTAAATAAAAGTTTAATTAATAATTTTGACTCAAAATAATAATAATTAGCTATATATTAAGTATTTAATTTAACTTAATTAATTTCAAGACCTAAATATGTAATTAACTTAATTAATCTTATCATTTAAATAAATATAGCTAAAAAGGGAAAAAATGAAATTTCAAAGCAAAAATATGTTATTTACATTATTTATGATAATATATAAAAAGTTGAAAAAGAAATAAATTAAAATAAGTCCTAAAACTCTTTGTTTACGTTTAAGTCCTTAACTATCATTGCAATCGAGTCCTTTTATATCATTTAGGTCCTTACTATTTTCGTTTAAGTCCTGTGGACAGTCTTCTTCTTCATCTTCTTCAGCTTCAGATGGTCCACGACCTCCCGTATCCTTACCTCGCAATCATCGCCTATCCGATGTCTAAACTCCATCGTCGTTGTTGTCTAGACTTTGCTCACCTCCCTCTCCACATCCGATGGATCGGATTTCACGGAAATCCTAATTGACCTAGGCATTTAACCTCATCGGCTTCGGAGACGACGTTGGTGGTTACCTTGAACCTAGACCTATAGCCATTCAAATACTTCCCCCTTCACCTCTGTCTCCGCCTATAAATTGACCCAAGGATAGCTGATCTCCGTTAGCAACTCCCTAGCCCCCTTCCCCATATTGAGTTGCCATAAGCTATTCATCTATTTCCTCTGGCAAGGAGTTAGTCCACACCATTGCCCAACCTATTGAAGGAGTTAGTCCACCTAACTGAATACACCCACACCATCACCCTAGCTATCTGAACATTTCCCCTCACTCAATTGAGTGAGAGGATAGTTCTTGAGTTCAGGTGAGCTCAAGATGCAATCTTACTGATTTCTTGAATAAATCATGTTCATAATCTCTAATTGATTTGATCTTGAGGTTCCTTGTAACCTGAGGAAGCTTTTAAGACTATTCTTAATCTGATTCATGGAGATTGGATCTCTGATGACTCATCTCAGCCTTCACCGGAGCTCTAGTGAGCTCCGACGACCTCAATTTAGAGCCACAGCATTTAGAACTTTCTGAGAAGCTCCAGATCACCTTTCTATGAATTAAGGATCAAATTTGGGTAGTTAAATTTAAGTTTTGATGTTTTGGTGAGCAAAGCTGTTTCTTGCTCTTGGCGGTGTTATAATGATTAAGTCGTTATAGTATATTACAAAAAATAGTCAAGAGTTTATAATTTATTACTCGAAATTAAAAGTTTTCCGAAGTCAAACTCAGGGAGCACACGTCATTCTAGTAACATAAAGGTTCACAATTTTATTACAAAAAGAATAAGAGAGAGAGAGAATGGGCAAAAGTTCTCTTTTTCTTGGCTTCTTCTTCTTCTCTCTTCTCTTCTTCAGTTTGCCTTCTCTTCTTGAGTCGGCTTCTATGCCTTCTTCTTTCTTCTTTTCCTTTGCTGCAGCTTTTCTTTTCTCTTCCTTTTCTCTGCTGCTGATTCTTCTTTCTTCTTCTTCTTTTCTTTGCTGTGGCTGCCTCTTCTTTCTTCGTCTTTTCTTTTTCTTCTCTTCTTCTTCTTATCTCTTTTCTTCCCTGATCCAGACGTCTGATTCTTCGCGTCGGATGCCTTATCGGCGCTGTTGCTACAGTGCCTCCTTCTCTTCAGTCTGTTGTCTTCTTTTCTTCTTTAGCTTCTTCCTCTTCTTCTCTTTGCTGCGGCTTCTCCTTCACCTTCTTTTTCTCTGCTGCGGGAGCTCTGCGGCTAAGTCCCCGCTGCCCGCTCTTCCTCTTCTTCTTCTTCCTCACATGTTCCCTGCACACATGCAATGCAAAACCTACCCCTACCCTTTCCCGCATCTCTCTCTCTGAATCTCTCTTTGGTACACTCTCCCAGAGCTAGGTAATCGGGTCGGGTCGCATGCCCGGGTCCAGGCGCACCGGCGTAGGTGTGGTGCGTGAGGAGTGCTCAGGAGTGGGGGTAATCGGGTCGTGGGTCAGATTCGCGTGGGCAGTGCCACGGACGAGACCCAATGGATAGGTGAGGAGGGACCTCACCCCAGTGATTCGAGGCGAAAAGCCTCTGCGATTTTTTCAATTTATGTGTGGGCGTGCACCCACACACTTCCAAGGTGGGACTAAAGTCCCAACTTTGATCTCGGGCATCTGCGGGAGGAAGAGTCGTCCAATTGGGGCAGTAGCAGAGGCCTAAGACCCCAATTTCGAACCTGAATGCGTGCACAAGCAGATTCCGCACGACCTGGGACCTGCTGCCTGGGATGAGGAGATCTAGGTGAAGCTCCCAAGCGAGCTTCACTTGCTCGACAATGGCGGCGAGCACCTGGGTCCTGAAATCACTGAAACGGCCTCGCGGCCACGTTAAAAGGCTCAGGGAGGCTCGCCCAGGTGTGGCGAGTGTGCAGCGGTGGTCGGCGAGACGCGAGAGTGCCTG
Source organism: Thalassia testudinum (assembly GCA_037157565.1). Taxonomy (NCBI): domain Eukaryota; kingdom Viridiplantae; phylum Streptophyta; class Magnoliopsida; order Alismatales; family Hydrocharitaceae; genus Thalassia; species Thalassia testudinum. Next base: position 2,793,511 of record JAZHRO010000062.1, on the reverse strand, counting down.
TGGCCGTGCGCCTAGGGAACACTGCGTGCGTGAGAGTGGGTGTGTTCGAGGGGTGTACTAGAGGTGCGGCGTGGTGAATGGAGGGTGGATTTGGTGTTAGCGAGGTGTTGCGGTGCTTAAGGGGTAGCTGGCGAGGTGGATGGAGGCGTGGAGTGGCGAAAACGCCTCGCCAGAGGGTAGCCGGAGATGGAGAAGGTGGTGATGGACAGTGGTGGTCGGTGGGTTGAAATAGCAAATTAAGAAGGGGGAAATAACAGAGAGAGTAAGGGGAAGAGTTTCACCTCCTTTAACTGACGAAAGGGGGGACGGAGGAGCTCGGCGCGTGCCTGCCAACGCCGGAGACGAAGGTGCCTAGAGGGGGGTAACGGCGATGAGGAGGGGGGTCTGGAAGGTGCCAGGAGGTGCGGCCTGGCGCGGGAGGACGAGGCAGAGTGAACTCTACTGCAAGTATGGCAGCAGAGCGACGAAAGGAGGAGGAAGGGCCACCGGAGCCTGCAAGCGTTTTGACCGTAGGAGGAGAAGACGAAGTTGGGGGAATTCCTCGGCCAAATCAGGCTTGCCCTGACCGGAGAGCCATGCTGTTCCTTTTATAGCAGCTGGCGGGAGGAGATTCTCGAGGATAGATCGTGGAGAGCATGCCGGAGTTGGCCGGAGATGGAGACCCATTCCTCTCGCACGTTCGCACGAGAGGAGTGGGCAATGGCAGGCCATGGTAGGGGGTTCCTACGAAAGAGGACGACGCAGGGAACCCCCCTTTCGTTCTTGAGAGCGGCCCCCATACCCTGCGCAGCGCCATCCTCCGCGCAAGGTCGCTGAAGGTATGGGCACCTGCGTGGGGTGGAAGAGGGGCCATTCTGTGAAGAACGAAAGAGAAGATGGGGGAAAAATGCATGGGTTCAAAAAGATAATGGTTAAAAAGTAATTCAAGAGGACCAATTTGTAAAGTAGGTCAAGATGGCCTTCCCTTAGGTCCAAATTTTGGTATAAACCTAATTTGGCCATAAGGAATCTAATGGTGAGGTTTGATTTTAGGTTTGACCACGTTTGACTGATCAATTTGCAGAAAAACCCAAATTAGGTCAAAAATTGGGTATGGTTCTTAATTTAGGTCAAGACAGGTTCTACTGGTCAAATTAAAGGTTCTAAACCCTAGAGGATGTTTTTCCACAAATTTTAGAGGGTTTATTTGATTTTTATCTTGCTAGGAACTTTGTGAATTGAAGCGGGTTTGTTTTTAGGGTTACAGAATGTCATTTAATTCTTAGAAGTTGCTATAACCCTTTTCGAATCAGGTTATCCCACTTTCTTTCTTATTAAGCCCATTTGACCTGTGTTCAGACCCTTAGACACCCTGTTTGTGTACTGCATTGGTAAAATTATAGTTTTACCCCTTGTGAATTATTTTATTCTTAAATTTGGAATTCTCTGAGTTAGACATTTCCTTAGGTTTTGTAGGAGCTTTTGCACACTTATTTAGATCAAATTGTGCTAGTTAAGGTTCATGATGAGGCTCTCATCATACCCCCATGCCTAGCTTTTGCTAGTCCCTTAGCAAAATTTTAAGGTTTTAACCCTTGTTCTAGACCATGAATTTCTTACCAAGTTTAGATAAGTGCTTTTCCTCTTGTATCCTTGATTAGGTCAGAATGCCAATCATAGGCCTAAAAGGTACTCTAGTACCAACCAAGATCCAGATCTTTCTAGCTTTAGCCTCAGTCTTTAGCAAAGCTTTTTAAGGCCTACAGGAACTAACCTAAGGTTTATTGGACTTCGTGGTTAAAGCACCCGTGCTTGAAATAATTTTAGCCTTGGTTCAGTTCACAGTGCGCTTTGTAAGAGAGAGAGAGAGAAGATTTATATGTTTGGAGAGTTTTCTCTCTCTCTTTTCTTTTTAATTCCAGGTTAGGATTGGCTTCACAACACGATCTGTATCGGATTCCTTGTCCCCATCATAAATCCTCAAGGGTTCCTGGCAGTCGATGCTTAGAGATAGCACCGCCCATGGTAACCCCCAGAACCCTGGCTTTTGAGATTTCGAGATAATCCCATCCATGGTGTTCCGTGGTCGAATTCAGGCCCTGGCAATTGACACTTCGTGATAATGCTATCCATGGAATCTGAACCAGCAAAGTGCTTACATTCCCCCAGTAGGATATGTAAATATCCTAAGAGACAAGCACCGAGGAGATGATATGTTGTTACGCATCTTCAAGGGGAATTTTCCACCTCTCCGTGCCGGGAATTCATCCAAATCAACTTGTGTTGATCGACCGCTCCTAATCTAGGTGACTTTTCAGAACATTTTGAAATACTTCTGCGTGATTTTGATACTTATGCTTACTGAACCAGACTGTGTGTGTGAATTTGGGTGCTTAGGTTACTGAGTACCGTAAACCAAAAGTTAGTTAACGAGGCCGAATACTCCCTAAGCCTTGGACCTAATACTTTAGCTTTTCAATTTCCTCAACCTCTTGAGGAATATCTAGATCTTAATGGGTACTAAGAGTCTAACCAAGAATGCCTAAGGTTTGCATTCTTACTAATCTTGTTGTGCACTTTCCATTTTCTTTTATTGAATGTGGTCTAGAACTTAGGTTAATTCCTTAATTTCTTACTAATGACTATCCCTTTTCTTTTTCATTTTGTGCTTTTTTTATCATTCAGCTCTTTTTCTCCTCCTCCACAAGAATTCTTCCCTCCTTTCCTTTTTTTTTTTTTACCAATTTTTATGTTGAAACCTTTTCTTATGAGTTTTTATTCATTTTGCACTTTCATATCCCCCCATGCCTAAGATTTGCAATGTCCTCATTGTAAATTAGGAGGGTTTTTTATTTAGCTTGGTTCATGCGTTAGGACAGATATTTTGGTGAGTGGATGGGTCGGGGTGACTGTTGTGGATGATTTCTAATCTCAGATGCGAGCACCCGAGGTGGAGTTGGCTGTCCTAAAGGATGAACGTAAAGTGCAAAAAGGTGTCAGAAAAGGTTTCAAGCTTTTCAGAAAGAATGACGGGTTACCTCCCATTAAGCGCTGAGTTTTACGCCATCAGCTGGGCGCAATGAGCTCAGGGAGAATGGAGGATAAATGATGACTCAGCCAAATCTATAGAGGTTACATCAATGAACTTTTTGAGTCTCTAACCGTTCACGATGAAAGGTTCGGAATCGTGGCTGAGAGGACTGATTTCGAAGGCTCCATTTCCAAAAATCTGTCGGACAAGATACGGTCTGACCCACTTGGATCGTAATTTCCCAGGGAAGAGTTTGAGTCGGGCATCGAAGAGTAGGACCTTCTGACCAGGGTGGAAGATCTTTCTAGATATGTGCTTGTCATGGAGGGCTTTAATACGCTCTTTGTAGATTCGCGAGTTCTCATACGCATCAAGGAGTAATTCATCGATCTCTCTTATCTGAAGCTTCCTGTGGGTTCCAACCTTAGAAAGATCTAGGTTGCAGCTCTGTACTGCCCAATAGGCTTTGTGCTCCAGTTCGACGGGAAGGTGACATGCCTTCCCGTACACCAGTCTAAAAGGAGACATGCCTAGTTGGGTCTTGTGGGCGGTCTTATAAGCCCACAAAGCTTCCGGAAGCCAAGACGACCAATCCTTCCTGTCAGGTCGAACAGTAACCTGTAGGATTTTCTTGATCTCCCGATTTGATAGCTCAGCTAAACCATTGGTTTGGGGGTGGTAAGGAGTAGATATTCGGTGAGACACCCCGTATTTGGTCATTAGTGATATGAATTGAGCATTGGTGAAATGGGTCCCTCCGTCAGAGATGATTGCACGAGGAATCCCGAACTGTGAGAAGATATTCTGATGAATGAATTTGATGATGATCTTGTGATCACAGGTTCGGGTCGGGATGGCTTCGATCCATTTGGACACGTAGTCTACTGCGAGTAAAATGTACTCGAAGCCGTCTGAAATAGGAAAGGGACCCATAAAATCAATCCCCTAAATATCAAAGATCTCACATACGAGAATCGGTTGCAAAGGCATCATGTTGCGGTGGCTCATGTTGCCCAAAGTTTGGCAACAACTGCATGCCTTGAAGATAGTGGGCCAGTAAAAGCCATACTGGAGGATATTTGATGCGATTTTGTGCCCAGAGAAATGGCCACCGCATGGCTGGTCATGGCAGAAGGAGAGAATGTCATTGACTTCGCCCTCCGGGACACATCGCCAGATTACTTGGTCAGCACCTATGCGGAAAAGGTACGGGTCTTCCCAGATGTAGTACTTGGCATCAGAGCGCAACTTGTCTTTCTTGGCCTTTGGCCAATCAGACAGGATCTGACAAGATGCCAGGTAGTTTACTATATTAGCAAACCATGGAAGCCTAGTACCAATAGTCAATAGGTGCTCATCAGGAAAATGCTCCGTGATGGGTCCAGAAGGGTCGATGATTTCAGAAGGAAGGTGAGACAAGTGGTCAGCTACCACGTTCTGTCTTCCCGCCTTGTCACGAATCTTGAGGTCGAATTCTTGCAACAGCAAGATCCATCGGATTAATTGAGGCTTCACGTCCTTCTTAGCAAGGAGATGCCTTACAGCAGTGTGATCCGAGTAGATGATGACGTGGGAACCCAAGAGATAGGATCGAAATTTTTTGAGGGCAAATACTATGGCTAGCAGCTCTTTCTCCGTAACTGTGTAGTTACGTTGAGCCTCGTCAAGTGTCTTGCTAGCGTAGTAGATGACCACGGGTTTCCCGTCAATCTTCTGCCCCAGAACCGCTCCTACAGCGAAGTCAGATGCATCGCACATGATCTCAAAGGGTTGAGACCAATCAGGGGACTGTAGGATCAGGGCTTGAGTGACTCGGTCACGAAGGTTCTCAAAAGCCTAAGTGCATTCCTTGGAAATTTCAAAGGGTACGTCCTTGGAGAGAAGAGTAGTCAGGGGGCGCGCAATTTTCTAGAAATTAGGAATGAAACGACGGTAAAAACTGACGTGCCCCAGAAAAGAATGGATGTCCCTGATCGAGCTAGGCATAGGACATCAAGAAATTAGATCAACCTTGGCTCGATCCACTTGGATGCCTTTCTCAAAAATTAAATGTCCTAGGACTATCCCCTTAGGCACCATAAAGTGGCTCTTTTCCCAGGAAAGAACCAGATTTACATCGATGCAACACCTGAGTATATGAACCAAGTGTTGGAGGCAATCATCAAATGATGCTCTGAAAACTGAGAAGTCATCCTTGAAGACTTCCAGAAAATCACCTACCATATCAGAGAATATGGCAAGCATGCATCGTTGAAAAGTTGCTGGTGCATTACAGAGATCGAAAGGCATCCTTCGGAACGCGTATGTTCCGAAGGGGCAGGTGAATGTGGTCTTCTCTTGGTCCTTAGGATGAATAGCCACTTGGTTATAACCGGAGTACCCGTCAAGAAAGCAGAAGAGTCTATTTCCCGCTAATTTCTCGAGAATCTGATCAATGAATGGTAGTGGGAAATGATCCTTCTTCGTAGAGGAATTAAGTCTTAGGTAATCTATGCAGACTCTCCACGAGTTGGATATACGGGTAGGTATGACTTCTTCGGTTTCAGTCATAATGGTGGTGAGCCCTACCTTTTTAGGCACAACCTGGATTGGGCTCACCCAACGACTATCGGAGATCAGGTAGATGTTCCCTACATCTAACCACTTAATGATCTCCTTTTTCACGACCTCCTGCAGATTGGGATTCAAGCGTCTCTGCATTTCCCGGGAAGGTCGTGCGCCCTCTTCAGAATAAATACGGTGTGTGCAATAAGAGGGACTTATTCCAATCAAGTCATCGAGAGTCCAACCAATGGCTCTGCGATGTTGCTAAAGCACAGTAATCAGACGGGATTCCTGATCAGGTGTGAGTCTGGAGTTTATAATCATAGGAAATGTCTGATTAGAACCCAAGAAGACATATTTCAAATGATCGGGAAGGGGTTTGAGTTCAAGAATGGGGTTATCAGCAGCAGCGGGTGGTTCAGAGTGAGTGTGAGGTACAAGGATAGGAGTTATGAGTTTGTCTATCTCAATGTCTGCCTCCTTTAATTGCGGTTCAAGATTCTCTTGTGGTTGATGAGGAATGATCATGTTGCCCTCAAGTTATGGTTCATCAACCAGAGCTCTAACATCACAGATTTGTTCAATGACACCGCAATTGATCCCTTCTTGGGCCTTAAAGATATCAATTTTGAGAGTCTAATTCCCAAATTTCAATTCTATTTGGCCCTCCTCCCAACTTATGTTGGCCCTTGCAGTGGCCAGAAAAGGTCTCCCTAGAATGATTGGTGTATTCTCAGGTGCATCCATATCTAAGACTATGAAGTCCACAGGGAAGTAAAAATCCCATACCCTTACGATAACATCCTCAAGAATCCCTTTTGGTGACTTGATAGATCGATCTGCTAATTGTATTTTCACCTCGGTTGGTTTTAGCTCAGATTCTTCTAGGTGGTTGAGTGAGGATGTGGGTATCAAGTTTATGGAAGCACCTAAGTCTAACAATGCTCTGTTGAACTGGGTTTCACCGATCTTGCATGAAATCAGGGGAGTGCCTGGGGCCTTGCCTTGGGTGGGAGTCTGCTCAGGATTACAAAGCTGGCTTGCTCTAATAGTACAATTGGGCTCCCACTCTTGGTTCTCAGCTTATGCTGAGGTGTACACACGTTTTTCAAAAATCGTGTGTAAGCCGGTACGTGGTGGATCGCATCCATCAAGGGGATGTTTATTTGGACTTGCTCAAAGAGCTTGACCAGGTCCTCTTCAGGAGCCACAGATTTGGTTGTCTTCTTTCCCTTGGTCAAGGCCTCGAGAAATGGAACCTTGGTTGGTTCTTCTAGGATAGGTCCAGGTTTTTGATCTGGGATGGGGATAGGAACATCCTGGATAACTGTCCTAGAATTCGGGTTACTACTAGGCTTGGAGTGGTCTGGATAAGGTGGATCTTGGGTCGCCTTACCACTACAGGTCGTTACAGAGTTAAGTCTTGCCTGGTTCTGGTTGAAGGTTGGTAGAATGGGCTGCTGCTGTTGATAACCCACATAAGAAGTTGAAGCTTCCATCCCGTCAGGTGAAGGAATAGAAGGGGCCTGATAAACCATGTGTGCTTGGCCTGGTTTTGGGTTTATAACGTGCCGCTAGGTCGGCACGCTATTCGGGTTCGGTAGAGGTTGAGAAGGAAGCGTGCCTAGTTGGCAAGAATTTTCCAACTGGGCCAATTGGTTTCGAACCTCTGTGATTTCGTCCTTGTGTTGCTTTTGAATAGCCGCATTCGTTCTCTGAATGTCAGCCAAAGTCTGAAGGATGAAGGACATCTGGTCTTGGTTTGGCCCGGATGGATAAGTGGGGTTGGGTCGAGGCTGAGGCGGCTGGTAAGGACGAGATGCTTGTGGACGGGGCTGAAAGGGTGGTCTCGGATTCTGGGAATTCCCTGCCCACTGGAAGTTGGGATGGTTTTGCCATCCAGGATTCTAGGTATTGGAAAATGGGTCATTCTGGATGGCGTTGGGGTCCTCGCAGGTCTGAGGAGCCTCAGAAAAGTCAGAGAATGGGGGAGTAGAACTCCCCCGGCTAGAATAGAAAGGATCGGAGGTCCCTCCGATCTGAGAGTCAGATGGGGGTGGATACGAGTCCACCCCAAGAGAAGGTCGGTGGAAAATGTTCTGCACAGTCTCATGTGTGGGAGGAGGCTGTGCAAAGGAGTTCTGCACAGAGGTGGCTCGCTGCAAATGCTAAGTCAGCTCATCCACCTTCTTCTCAATAATAGAGACCTTGTCCAATCGACTGGCCATTAATTCCAGGTCGACTAATGCGGATAGGCCCTGCGTCTCATGTGCTCCCCTAAGGTTCGTCGATGCGCGGGTATTCGTCCTATCGAATAGTCCCATGGAGTCATTATTGATGGAGTTCTCGCACATATTCTCGAGAATCTCCCATACGGTGTCCTCATGTTGACCCATGATATTCCCTCCGCAAGTTGCATTGACGAATAGTCTAATATCCTCACGAAGTCCCTGATAAAAAGACTGGACTTGTTCCCATTTAGGAACTCCGTGATGGGGGCACTTTCTCATGAGATCCTGAAAATGATCCCATGCCTCATGAAGAGGTTCTCCCGTCTGTTGCGTAAAGTGAGTAATCTGATGGCGCAAGGCATTGGTCCGACCAACAGGGAAGAACTTTTTCAAAAACGGACTGAAATTCCTCCCAAGTGTTGATTGTACGGGTCTGGGTCTGATACCAATGGGCTGCCTTGTCCATAAGGGAGAAAGAGAACATCTTCATGAGTAAGATATCCTGATTATGCGCATCTGACCCGAAAGTTTGGGTCAGATGCTTTAGCTGTTTGATGTGTTGGAAGGGGTCTTCAGAATTAAGCCCATGGAATTTAGGTATGACATGAATCATGTTGGGCTTCAGTTCAGAATCAAGTCCTCCAGTCGGGATTCTAACTCGAGGCTCAATTGCCACCACAGCGGGATTATAGTGATCTTGCATCATGGGACGCTGCGGTGGGTTCATGAAGTTTTGGAAGAGGTCATTGAGTCGCTGTAGCTGGTGCTCAAGATTATTCTCTTCCTCAACTAGCTGAGCCATTGTGGAAGAAGGTGAGTTGGGTTCAGAATCAGAGGAAAGGTCGATGTGAAGAGTTGGTTGCATAAATAGGGGTACCGAGGCTCAGCCTCGGAAAGAGTGAATTTCTAGAGGAGGTTTCAAGGACTTCCTACCAAACATGCACCGATGGATTAGATGAGGTTAGCTGGTGCTGGACCCAATCAAGACACCCAAATTGTTGGGTGACTATAGAGGTTCGGGGTGGATGGTACCCCTTAATCAAAAGGTCAACCACCTAAGAATTACCTGGGCAGCCAGAGAAGGTGAGTCCCACGAAGACCTCTACATGGTAGAGCGCCCCTACGGGTTACAGGGTTTCCCCCACCCGACCTCTCTTGTCACTGAGATTCCAGGTAGACCAGAATGGGGACCTTGACCTCCTAAGTCTACCACTTTTAGTTAGGATCAAGGTGCTTAAGGTTTCACTTGAACTTTATCCTTTTAGGTGCAAAGAGTGACCTAATTTAAAGGTTGGTTGATCCAATTGATCAACTTCACCTATTAGTTCCTTTGAGAGCTTATTAGGTCTTGTCTTTTAAGGTTCAAGTGTTTTAAGAGCCGAATTGCTTAGGGTTTCTCTTGATAGATGTTTTCAAGCAATGGCTTAGGCACACTTCTTTTGGGGATTCTCAATTCTTGATTAGAAAGTGTCTCTAAAACCCTAGTGTTGAGTCATAAGTTGGCTCTAATTGGTCCAGTAAGTTGCCTCAAGATTAGGTAATTAGGGCTCAAGCAAGAAGGTTTTAGCCCTAACTACCTTTAGTGGATGTACAGTTAGAATGTGTTGAAATTTGAAAACAGGCAACTTCTGTGATTTACTAGGTAAGGACGACAGGTTATTTCTAATTTGCTTTTTCTTTTTCTTCCTCTTTAGAATTTAAGGGGCTTGAGAGGATAGAAAATTACCTATCCCTTGGCGTGGTTGCTGTGCGGCTGCTTGTTTCCTTCTTGTTTTCCTGTGTTTTTTCTTAATTTCTTGTGCCTGCACAACAAAAGAGAAGAGCTTAAGTTAGTATTAAATTGAAAATTGTGAATAAATATTTTCTAGAATGGTCGTTGCTCCCCAGCAATGGCACCAAAAACTGGTGAGCAAAGCTGTTTCTTGCTATTGGCGGTGTTATAATGATTAAGTCATTATAGTATATTACAAAAAATAGTCACCAGTTTATAATTTATTACTCGAAATTAAAAGGTTCACAATTTTGTTACAAAAAGAATAAGAGAGAGAGAGAATGGACAAAAGTTCTCTTTTTCTTGGCTTCTTCTCTCTTCTCTTCTTCAGTTTGCCTTCTCTTCTTTAGTCGGCTTCTATGTCTTCTTCTTTCTTCTTTTCCTCTGCTACGGCTTTTCTTTTCTCTTCCTTTTCTCTGCTGCTGCTTCTTCTTTCTTCTTCTTTTCTTTGCTGCGGCTGCCTCTTCTTCTTTCTTCTTTTATTTTTCTTCTCCTCTTTTTCTTATCTCCTTTCTTCCCTGATCCGGACGTCTGATTCTTCGCGTCGGACGCCTTATCGGCGTTGTTGCTACAGTGCCTCCTTCTTCTCTTCAGTCTGTTGTCTTCTTTTCTTCTTCAGCTTCTTCCTCTTCTTCTCTTTGCTGCAGCTTCTCCTTCACCTTCTTCTTTTTCTCTGCTGCGGGAGCTCTGTGGCTAAGTCCTCGCTACCCGCACTTCCTCTTCTTCTTTTTCCTCACCTGTTCCCTGCACACACGCAATGCAAAACCTACCCCTACCCTTTCCCGCGTCTCACTCTCTCTGAATCTCTCTTTGGTACGCTCTCCCAGAGCTGGGTAATCGGGTCGAGTTGCATGCCCAGGTCCAGGCGCACTGGTGTGGGTGTGGTGCGCGAGGAGTGCTCAGGAGTGGGGGTAATCGGGTCACGGGTCAGATCTGCGTGGGCAGTGTCGCGGACGAGACCCAGTGGATAGGTGAAGAGGGACCTCACCCCAGTGATTCGAGGCGAAAAGCCTCTGTGAATTTTTCAATTTATGTGTGGGCGTGCGCCCACACACTTCCGAGGTGGGACTAAAGTCCCACCTCCGATCTCGGGTGTCTGCGGTAGGAAGAGTCATCCAATTGGGGCAGCAGCAAAGGCCTGCGACCCCAATTTCAAACCTGAATGCGTGCGCAAGCAGATTCTGCGTGACCTGGGACCTACTGCCTGGGACGAGGAGATATGGGTGAATCTCCCAAGTGAGCTTCACTTGCTTGACAATGGCGACGAGCACCCGAGTCCTGAAATCACTGAAACGGCCTCGTGGCCACGTTAAAAGGCTCAGGGAGGTTCGCCCAGGTGTGGTGAGTGTGCAGTGGTGGTCGGCGAGACGCGAGAGTGCCTGTGGCCGTGCACCTAGGTCACACTGCATGCGTGAGAGTGGGTGTGTTCGGGGGGTGTACTGGAGGTGCGGCGTGGTGAATGGAGGGTGGATTTGGTGTCAGTGAGGTGTCGCGGTGCTTAAGGGGTAGCTGGCGAGGTGGATGGAGGTGTGGAGTGGCGAAAACGCCTCACTGGAGGGCAGCCGGAGATGGAGAAGGTGGTGATGGACAGTGGTGGTCGGTGGGTTGAAATAGCAAATTAAGAAGGGGGAATAACAGAGAGAGTAAGGGGAAGAGTTTCACCTACTTTAACTGATGAAAAGGGGGACGGAGACGCTCGGCGCGTGCCTGTCGACGCCGGCGACGAAGGTGCCCAGAGGGGGGTCTGGAAGGTGCCAGGAGGTGCGGCCTAGCACGGGAGGACGAGGCGGAGTGAACTCTACTATAGGTATGGCAGCAGAGCGACGAAAGGAGGAAGGGCCACCGGAGCCTGCAGGCGTTTTGACCGTTGGAGGAAGAGACGAAGTTGGGGGGAATTCCTCAACCAAATCAGGCTTGCCCTGACCGGAGAGCCCTGCCGTTCCTTTTATAGCAGCTGGTGGGAGGAGATTCTCGAGGATAGATCATGGAGAGCATGCAGGAGTTGGCCGGAGATGGAGACCCATTCCTCTCGCACGTTCGCACGAGAGGAGTGGGCAATGGCTGGCCATGGCAGGGGGTTCCTGCGAAAGAGGACGATGTAGGGAACCCCCCTTTCGTTCCTGAGAGCGGCCCCCATACCCTGCGCGGCGCCATCCTCCGCGCAAGGTCACCGAAGGTATGGGTGCCTGCGTGGGGTGGCAGAGGGGTCGTTCTGTAAAGAACGAAAGAGAAGATGGGGGGCAACATGCATGGGTTCAAAAAGATAAGGGTTAAAAAGTAATTCAAGAGGACCAATTTGTAAAGTAGGTCAAGATGACCTTCCCTTAGGTCCAAATTTTGGTATAAACCTAATTTGGCCCTAAGGAATCTAATGGTGAGGTTTGATTTTAGGTTTCACCACGTTTGACCAGTCAATTTGCATAAAAACCCAAATTAGGTCAAAAATTGGATATAATTCTCAATTTAGGTCAAGACAGGTTCTACTAGTCAAATTAAAGGTTCTAAACCCTAGAGAATGTTTTTCCATGAATTTTAGAGGGTTTATTTGAATTTTATCTTGTCAGGAACTTTGTGAATTGAAGCAGGTTTGTTTTTAGGGTTACAGAATGTCATTTAATTCCTAGAAGTTGCTATAACCCTTTTTGGATCAGGTTATCCCACTTCTTTCTTATTAAGCCCATTTTACCTGTGTTCAAACCCTTAGACACCCTATTTGTGTACTGCATTGGTAAAATTACAGTTTTACCCCTTGTGAATTATTTTATTCTTAAATTTAGAATTCTCTGAGTTAGACTTTTCCTTAGGTTTTGTAGGAGCTTTTGCACACTTATTTAAATCAAATTGTGCTAGTTAGGGTTTATGATGAGGCTCTCATCATGTTTGAATCATCCTAATGGAGTTTGTCTTCTTCAACTCTGGCAGAGTTGGAGAGACACAATCATTGAGGTTCAGAGCTTAGAATTAGGTTCTGAAGCACGAGTAGACTCTAGAGATCCTACCTAAGCTTTCACTCATGTCTTAGAGCTTCTGGAATGATCTGTCAAACAACCCATCTTTAGAACACAGGTGGTGAAGCCTGATAGGACTACTAAGGTGCTTAAAACTTGGTTTTAAGGTGTGGATTCAATTCTTGAGGTTGAAATTGATCTTTCTAGGTATTTAATTTGATATACAAAGCTCTGATTTAGAAAGTCAACTTTTGACCTTCAGAAGTCAACATAGAGCTACGCTTGAGGAATTAGGAGCTGATTCTCTAATTTAATGGATTGTTTGAGTACCTGATTTGATTTAGAACTAATTAGAATTGATTTGATGAGGTGTCGTGGAGTTTAGATGAAGATTCTAACTTCTGTCTAGTTTAGGTTCAAACTAGAACTCATAGTTGTTCATCGTGTTTTTGTCAAGATTTCAACTCAAATCTAACCCAGATCAGTCTCATTTGATCTCTTAAATTGATCTGGGTTGTTAAATGAGGTTCTAATCCATTTATTAGGTTGATTTAAGTGTGAAATCAGTGCTAAGCATTGATATGTGAATCTTGTGAAGCTTCTGAAGCCTTCACAGACCTCCATTCTTCTTCAAACCTTGTGGAACGATCTCCTGATGCTTTTTGAACTGTCAATTGAGGGCAATACATAATTCACAGATCATTTGACTTGAAATCTTGCTCTAAAGCACATTTTTAAGCATGAGAATAGTGCTATGTTCTTCTATTGATTGCAAGGATTGATTCTGATCCAAAGTCTTAATTGAGCCCAAAATTGGATGGAGGACATCAAGAGCTTTTAATCGAGCTTTTGATCGCTTGATTTGGTACAGTGTGTCGGTCGGAATCCACATTCAAAGTCGTTGGCCAGAGAACACAGCAGTGAAGGAGAAGACTCTCTTTAAGTCCCACCTCGAAAACCTATAGATGCCTGCGCAAGTATAAAAGTAAAAGCACTCTAAGATGCTTCGGTTGTCAGTGCAGGGCATAACTAATAAGCATTGGTTCTAGCACGTGCATGTGTGCATGCGGCGCACGTGGGTGTGCATGGGCTTGTGTGGGCGTGAGCTTGTCTATGGGCTTGACATGGCCCAACACTTTGCGAATGAATACACTAAAATCCATAATAAATGAACTAGAGCTAGGTTCCAATAGTGGTATGGGCCTACCCTATGGGTGCTCCACGAACAAACCCGATTCGCTCATTAAACCAACTTTTTAATTAAGTGAGAGTGGGTCTGCGCTTAAAAATTGGCTATGTGTGGAAGAGTTGCACAGTAAGGGTTAAAGAGAGGGCTTAAGAGAAAGAGAGGAGTTAAATGAGCAAGAGTTCAAAGGCTGAGAGGGCTTAAGTGTTAGCTAAGAGTGAAGAGAGAGAACGTATAAGTGATTAAAAGAAATGGCTAATTAAAAATTAAAAAAAAAAAGAAAACTAAATGGTTTGAAGAGGTGATTTAAGTTGTCTGAAGGTTTAAAGAGACGTCTGACAGAATGAAGGCTAAGTCATGGAATGAGCTTAATGAAATGCAATATTCTGTATTATAATTTCTTTTGTGCCTTGATATTTTGTAAACATTTGATGAAATTGCAAATATTTCTTTCTTTTTGTTATTCATTGTAAACCTTTCAAGTACACTTCTTTTATAATGGAATAACTGCCATGTTTTAGAGTTTTAATTTTGTATGCAATTATTCATGAGCTCATCATATGTCATAATTATTGATCTAATTGATAAAGTTATTAGTTGATTATTAACTTAAAATAAAAATGGTGATTTGATTAAGTTTAATACCTTCCAGTAAACGACCTGGACTCAACCAGTTAAAAGAATTAAATCTAAAATGTAGGTTAGCTTGACCCTATACTACAATTAATCACAACAATTTAACAATTCAAGTTAACCTAAGTCTATTCTTTATGTAATTAATGAAGACTAATAATCTTAATTAACTGTGTTGAGAATTGATCATCTACTTCCTAAGCCTAGGTCGCAAATCTCTGTTTATGTTGGAATTTTTTAAGCAGTGCTCCATCATCCAAACCTGTGTATCATAATTTACATTTAACACAACTTCAATCAAATATAATATGTAACTATTATGTTAACTGAGTTATTTTAAAATTGTGTTACTTACATATAAACATGCCACGCAACCATTTATGTATCCAAGCAACCCAAAACCTGTGTTCTCATCTTTTGAAGCAAGTTTTTTCGCCATCTCTCTCATCTTGACAAGTAGAAACTCAGCAACAATAGATGACCAATTGAAATATTTTGTATCCACAAGTGAATCAATGTAATTCAACAATATTCGAGGAATGGATTACCCTGAATCAAGAAATAGGAATGTAGTGAACATCAGGCATATTAATCCTACAATGAAGATGTAGATCGACTTATCATCTTCAAAGTGATAATACATATGTACTATTGGCTCGATGCTTCTCCTGTCAAGATGTCTCTTTTTTAAATATCGACTCATGGTAGAAGCTTCGCTATGGCAGGCTCTCCTCGTGCACCTTTATTTCATTCCCATTGCTTGGTATGCCTAGTATCAAACCAATATCTTCATTTGAAAACTCTGCAATTCTCTCACCCAACAGAAACTTTCTATCACTGGCATTCCTCTCTATCATCCATTTTAGCACCTTTGTGTCAACATTTATTTTCCCTACACCTATTAGACGATGGAATGCGATCTTTTCCAAGAGTTCCCTCTATTTGTCAAATATGGTTACTTATCTACAAAGTCTTTGAAGTGTTGTATATAGCAGTGATGGGTTACCTTCTCCTCATCTATATTTATACAAAAGCATGTATATTAATATTTATTAATCAGATGGCTTATAGAAATATCACTGTAAACTAATAAACATCAACCACATGTTTTATCTATTTATGATAATAAATAGTTTAGTTCAGATGGAGAATGTGAAGATTATATACTTACAAACTCCCTTTTTCGATGCTTGCCCATCCTTTGCATGTCCTGTAGCCTTTTGCTGTGTTTCTGATGTGCTTCCCCTATCTTGTCTACTCTCAGATGTATTGTGCTTTTTAGATGCACTTCTATTCTGATTCCTACCATCACCTTTGGATGCCACTGACCCTCCCTTATTGCTTGAAGCTTTGGACTACTCCATCATAACCCTTCAATACCCACTTACCATGATTGTGTATAACAAGTTTCATATTTTCTATATTTGCCATTGTTTGTAAAATCACAATACAAACAAAGTACTTGCTGTTATCATATGTTTACATATGCATCAATAGCATATTACTATGAACATTCAAGAAGCATTCATCTTCATCTATTGGTAATAGAGTAGTTTTGCACAATCATGCAACTCCATGTGAAAAGCTAAAACCACTATTCCTAACGTCTTTTGCTATGTTCATGTATATATCATTTGTATCTCAAACAAGTTCCCTGAAAAAATATTTCAGTTAGAGAAAAATAAGATAATGATGTGAAGAAATATTCTTACTAACCTTGATCCTGTTGAGAAGGTGACCGAATAGCCTTATTGTTCTATGTTTCTTCGAGACTCACCTCTTCGTTGATGATGCATTTGCTGGAACAGGATAGAATATGAAAAGTCACATATTTCATCACATTTTAAATCTGATACTTAACCTACACGTTAATCGTCAAGTCTCTGATGTGCCCCATCAGTAGCTTTATGTGTTTTTTGTATAACACATTTGTAATACGATAAGAATGTGTCTTTTTTCTATTCCATTGATCATTTGTATTACAATCTGCTAGGGTTATAATTATATCGTTACAAGCTATCAACTATGTGACTTGTCCATTTTTTATTTTTAATGTGTTATGTTGTAATACAATAGATACGAAGCCTGATAACTTTATTAACTCTCACATGTTTATTAATTTGTATTACAATTTTACAAGCATACACTCAACACTTTTATGATCGATAATCCATTGTTTCACATAATTTGGAATAAATGACATTTAGAATAATGTTTGTATTATAATATGAGTAGCTTATAATTTATTTCATTAACGAACTTTTTTGATGCTTGTTATTTTGGATCACAATTATGTAATAGAAGTGATACGAACAAAAATTTGTATTACAAATTAATAGGTTCATTCACAACATATGTAAAGCGATCAATTTTTCGTATTACATTTTTGAACTAGTGTACTACAATATTATAGAAGACTTTTAAGATGTCATATGTTACAGTACGCATCGATTTAATTTACAAAAATCCACTTTATAGTTACAACACACATATACAAAAATTACAATGTAATTCCTTTTTCTTTATAACACCTATTCGAATTTGTTACAACCTTTTTAAAATTTCCAAACATGTTTTATATATGCTAAGAGAAATATCTCCTTAAGTTTGTCATGTACATTTTTATGTGTGAGGGATATTCCATTTTTGAATTATATATCACAAAATGTCCACACCCTATTTATTGTATGACCAATTAGTAGAGATTTTATTACGATTGATTTTATAGTAATTTCTGACACGACGTACATTTAATTCTATTATTATTGGTAGTTTCCTGTATTAATGTAACAATACAAAATCACTATCGTTAGCATAGGTGATTTTCATTTTCATTGTTCGATGTCATTGCGATGGTCTAGATATCATACTTATTTAGTAATTTATAACCATTGTGCTTAGTGAATAGGCTCCTTTTATATGTATATATATATCCACTAAGTATAGTGCTCAGAAACCACCGAATAGGCACTAACGTATGACCGTCCAATCGAAATTTAATTTGATGAATCCACCATATTAACTTTTCAATGGTATCACAATACCACTCATCCAATGTATAAGTTACGCTCGTTCCTATTCTTGTTACATTTTATTATGGTAATTTGCTCAGATTAACGTTAATTTGTTAATGGAAGATATTCTTTGTTATGGTTTTCACACATTGTATGTTCTTCCACAACATTGTCAACTACCATCATGCATTCTCTCCATTATTCACGCAATTCTCTAAAGGTATGATTATGCATCTATTCTTAATTCATCTTTAGTAGATTATCACTCTACTTAACATGCATTTGTTTTGTGAACTTAGTATATATTGCTTGATGTGATTGCAGTGTACATCATAGACGCATCAATGGATAATATTCTTTCGCTTTCTGATGATTCGTTATTGGATGATGAACCATCGTCATCTTTTGATCCACATAATCCTATTGACTCCATAATAGATCATCTAGGTATGACATTTTTTGTAGACCAAGCCATGTTTTTTAAAACTATATTCGTTTATGTTTTGAAAATTACGTTCGATTATTGCATTTGAATACATGTTCATCGAACTTTGAACCATTAGGTTTTTTATGGTAGTAATTATTCTATGATTTATTTATGTTTAGTTACATATTGGCAAATGATATCACCTATTACAGTTGATTCAGGAGTACTTAATACACATGTACATTGCAGTACAAATGCAGTTGTCTCTGATGCAATATAACCATGGCAAGTTACATGTGCAATACCTAATTCAAATGCATGAGGAATTTCTAATTGGAAACTACCCTAATCCACCAACTCTTGTAATACATACTCTCAATGTAACACAATTTGACGTTGATACTAAGTAATACAATTGTTAAAGGCATTTTTGATTTAGTTATACAAGGAATTTGTCTTCGATATTCACTACACACATTTCATTGTAATACATTAAATACTCAATGTTTTGTAATACAGTAGATTTCCTATGTTTTGTAATACAAGTTTCCCATGTTTTGCAATACAGTAAGTATCTCATGTTTTATATTACACCAATAATACCCTAATGGTTTTAGTATGTTGGTTAATATAACGTGTAGACACCCTAAATGTTAACAGTTGAAATACAAAAAATTGACTGACATATTTTTTTTATTTTTGTGAATTGCTTTCTAATACATATCAACAATCATTACATTTAGTAGACAACATAATGAATACTACATCTAAACCTATGTTCAGCTACTTTTTTATCAATGATTTCTGTTTTACAAATTATTATTATCATAAAGCATAATATATAACAATGTATTTACACACAACCCTCCCATTTAAAGATGCACAGTAGTCACTTATTGTTTTTGAACATTCAAAGGGTGGGTGAGCCCTAAAGACGACAATGACTTCTCAAAGCCAATATTGGTTTGGAGTTTAATTCTATTTCAGAAATGAGGATATTTTATGAACATTATGCCATTTCACATGGTTTTAGTATTCGTAAGAGCAACACGAAGTTTTCTATAGATAAGATTAGTAAAGCCAAGGTCTTATCGTATAAGAACTTCATATGTTGCTCAGAAGGTTTCTCAGAGAGATCTATTGATGTATTAAGTAGTAAGTTAGCATCATTTTCGGATCCGTTCCCGTTTCAATGTCTTCATCCAAGATGAACATGAAGAAAAAGTTTGGTACACATAGGACGGGATGTTTAGCAAAGATGACTATCAAGCTAAATTTTTTATGAACAAGTGGGAGGTTCAAAACTTCCATGATGACTACAACCATTTCATATCTTCCCTCAGTAAGGGGAGATACTTGAAACCCATTAGGAAGATAACGGATCACACAAAAGTAATCCTTGACACAATGTCAGATGTTGACGTACCCATTAACAAGCAGGTCGCTTTTATTGCAAAACATGGTGGTGTTGGTGATCGTGTAGCTAACATTGTGAGAGACATTTACAATCTGAAGAGGGATAAAAAGAAAAAAATATCAGGTCTAGATGCACAAATGCTTATAGACCACTTTGAGCATTGTAAGAGGAGCACCTTGGATTTTTTCTATAATTATTCTGTTGATTAAGATCAATGCCTATCATGCTGCATGTTGATGGACCTAGTCTCACTTCAGAATTACAAATTATTTGGAGATGTAGTTTCCTTTTACACAACATACAATATGAATAAATGCAAGCTTATATTTGCTACATTTTGTGGGGTAAACCACCAAAAGAGAACAGTTATATTTGCAAATAGCCTTTTGATGAGTGAATTGAAGGATTCATTTTAGTGGCTTTTTACTTGTTTCATTGATGCAGTTGGCACACATCCGTTGTCCATAGTTACTGATCAGGATCTGTTGATATCTGTTTCAATTTCATCATGCTTTCCAAATATGGTACACCATTTTTGTGCAAGGCACATTGTAAATAAATTTAGTTTAAAGGTTGGGTTCTCTAACTCTAGAGGTGCAGCAATATCGGAACTAAGTGAGCTGATACGGCATTGCAAAGATCAAAATGAGTTTGATTTACGGTGGGAATGCATTATTGAGAAGTGGAACTTATCAGAGAATAGATGGCTTAACTCAATATTTGAGATTAGAAGCAGGTGGTTACCAACCTACATGCACAATCGCTTTTTTGCTGGAATGAAAACCACACAACAAAGAGATAGTTTACATTCCTTTTTAAATAGCTTGATAACCAAGTAAAGTACATTATATGAGTTCATATGTAGGTTTCAATCAACGGTAAATAGAATCAGAGAAAATGAGAATGCAATGGACAATGATTGTATTACGAGACGACCCCTTTAGCAAACCTCATGGAATATGGACAAGCATCTTTCAGATGGAAATAACGGATTGTTTACTTCTCAATGTTGTTGATACATTGGTCGATGAACCCAATTCAACATTTAACGTATCAAGCATTGGATTGGTGCAACACTGTAATGAATTATATTTTTGCAGCAATGCAAAGGCATATCTATGTGATTGCAGATTAATGGATTTTTCTGGCATCCTTTGTAAACATATATTAGTGGTGTTTAAATTTATGAATATATGCACAATTAATGAATCATATATTCTCCCAAGATGGACAAGCAACATTAAGAAACCATGTACATATCCCATTTATAAGGTTTCCAGACACAATTTGATGATAAGGATTTGCATCTTCTCTGTTCCAAATTAAAAATGAGGCATTAAAGAATGAGGACACCTTATCTAACGCAAAGGAATTAATTGAACTTGCCATTCATTAATTCATGAAATGATCAATATCAAAGTTTCTATTGATCAACCCCATGTTTCACGATCAGTCAACGTTTCTTCGGTTGCTGGGCTGAAGATAGAGAAGACAAAGGGCAGTGGTAATAGTGGAAGACCAAAATTAGACAGTAGTCGGTTGAAGTCTATCACGGAACAAAAATAAAGCAAAGGTCATCAATGTACAAGTTTTGTATGAAGTTTAATATTGTTCACGATTCTAGGAATTGCCCAAAAAAGCTTTCTATTGCCGAAGTTCTTTCTCCAATGTAAGTTCAAATAACTATTTGTACACTTTACTAATAATTTGTGCAGATATTTTTTATGTTCACATAAGTCGTTTATTGTAGTGTCTATTCTTCTTTTTGCAGTCATGTCAATCAATTACATGATATAAGCTCTGGAAGCGAATGACCTCTCCTTATATCTCCTCTTCTACACAAAATTTATATACTTGTTAAGCAATTGTGTATATATGGAAGACATTTTTGTCCATCTTACTACTTAGTATCTTTTTTGTATTACGTCCTTAAGCTAAGGATAGACATTAGGCAATAAATCTCATTGGAACCGCTTTACAAATGTTGTCACTAATATACTTTATATACCAGCATAGTACAATTTGTAAGCTTGATGTATTATTTTGTATGTTATGTCTTTTAAAAATGGGGCAACATACTTGGATGTCTTTTGTAGGTTATTGCGTTACGTATTGGAAGAATTTCAATATTAGAACATATTATAAAGAACAATTTAGACTCATGGAAACAATCTACACTATCATGTCATTGTGTTGCAATAATCCAATCAATATGTACATTGTATTCAGCATACGTGGTTTTGATGTTGTATTACTTGATTTTTCTGAGTGATCCATACACATATAAAATGTAATACAACCCATACAATGACTCTTATGTAATACAAAGCAATGTTGTATTACGCTAAGATAGATGACTAAGGCTACACCACCAAATCACAGAAAATGAGAAGTATAAAAAAACACTCAAAGAGATTGTTTATAGTAATAGATATTTTCATTATGCATGCAAAATATACAAGGTTTCTAATTACAAGACATATAAAATGTAATACATCCTTGCTCTGCGAATCAGTTGTAATACAAATTAAAGCTGAATTATGTTAAGCTATACGAATAAGGTTGCATCACCAAATAGCAAAAAATGAAATGCATAAGAAAACACATAATGAGATTGTTTATAACAATATCTCTTTTTCATTATGTAAAACATGAAATATGCCTTCAACATCTAGATATATAAAATGTAATACAATCTCACAATGCGAGTGAGGTGTGATACAAAATAAAGGTGTATTATGGTAAGCTAAATGGATTAAGTTGCTCCACTAATTAGCACAAAATAAAAATATAACAAAAAACATATGAAGAGGTTGATTACAAGAGTACCACTTGTCATTATGCAGAACATAAGATAGGACTTTAATTACAAGATTCATATTGATCTATACAAAACATAATAGGGTCACATGAACTATTCGATGATGTTCTATTTCTTTACACCAATCCAAAATATTCAAGTTAGTTTTCAGAGAGGAATGTTTGTCATACCTTCACACGTACCACAATTCATACTACTTAAAAAATAGATTAAAAAAAATACAAAAAATACATCCTAAACCACATTCTAATATCTGGCAAATCCTTCATCCTCTTTGCTCTGCAAAAATCTTACAGACAATGTTTTCATTTTCTTCGTTTCCAAACTCCAACAATATTGCCACCATCTGAGCTCTGAATCTACCTATGTCATCATGAGTAATGTTAAGGGGTCTTCCTTCACATATCAACTCCATATATTTTATCAAGTATATGCCACAATCTATGCTCGTATCTGGTTGTTGTGGCATGTTTGCAATGAATTAGATCCTCCATCCTCGCATGTTTATACATGGAGCATTGTTGGTGAAAAATTTTGTTGCAATTCCTTTCTGCACAAAACATAATTCAACTCATTAGTTTGTACAAATTGTATTAGCCTGACTATTTATAACAATTAAACACTCATGTCTTACCCATCCAAAAGCCTCCTACCTACTTGTCCAATTATTTAGTAATGAGTTGTACACCTTAAATTCATTTGTTTCGAAGCACGCTACTAGCAATATCCAATGGCTAGGCAGATGTAATGGAAAGAAGGCTTTTTTAATATTACCATATGTGCTTGGCCTAACATCGAATATTGCTGCTAATGTTTTCTGTTCATCCCTTGTAAGTATTGGTGCTTTGTTCTTTATCAGGCTCTAAAATAGCAAAAGTGTAAGTTTTATCAACAATTATTCAAAGTAAAACATGAAGATCGATGTACTTTTATAGTACCATGATTGTCAAGGAGTCAAAGAAGAAGGGAGCCTCTCCCTGACATAACATGGAATGCTTAAAGAATAGATAATCCATGTATGCATCTATTATATGTTAGAGCAATGAAAGAGGACCATTAAAAATGTATTACACATGTAAATTCTTATTTTTATGAAGTTTTATATATGAAAGCAAATGATATGGCATAAAAATGTGTTACAATATTGAATTGTAAATACATCCTAAAGATTATATACATGCGTTGTCCACGGCACATGAAACTTGTACTATAAATTATTACCATACTTTAAGGTTAATTGGCCCACACTGTAACACAACTCTCTAAGTTTGCTTAATGAGTTCAAACATGTATTACAAAATTTTACATAGATAGTTTGTAAAGGTTAATATTACAGAAAGAAGTACACATGAAAGAAGATGAAATCATAAGGTAAGTAGTAGATATTATTGAAAACGTTAATACATGAAATCTTCTTCATTTATAAGCAAGCTCACTCACAGAGTCAGAAACAAAGACTCAAATCTTAGGAAAGATTTTTACCGTGTCTTCAACCATCCCTCCATATAAGAGGTTGTGCAGATGTTGTCCCGTGCATTAGTTATCTAGCGGCGTGTGGTAGTTTCTATTTAGTCTAATTCACAATGCAATAAAATCAATTATCCTAATCAATGTAGTTAACAACACATTGTAAATATACATTTCGTTGGCACTTACTTGTCCGCTGGATCCCGAAGGAATGATGGAATTATGTTTTCCTCCTCGCAACCTTTGTAATCATCATGTGGATCACACAGGTACTGCCTGTGTTTTGTAGTTTTGCAAGATTTGTTATATTAAATACACATAAATAGTTTTATTTCTTTAAAAGTTTGATCGTAATTGGTATAAAATGCATTTTGTTATGAACCATGTACCACATCACTGTCAACGTCCTCATTGATAGGCAAATCAGCTCCCTTCATATTTGTAACCCTTGAATCATGTTTCGTTTGCTCATCCTCTTCCTCATCATCATCTACATTGTGTATTACCTTCTTAGTTTGCTTTAATTTCTTCTTCTTCTTTGGCTCCTTTCTCTCCTTTTCATTATCAGTTGCTTCTTCCTCATCTAGATCTCTTACAAGACTCTCTATCTTTACATTCCTCTTATCTTTCTCTTCTCTATTCTTTGTTTTATTCTTCTGACCATTGAACTTGGAATGCTTCCCTTCTTCTTAGTTAAAACTTTGTTCTCCTTCTCATTTTGGTTTCCTCCATCAGTTGTGTCCTTCATCTTGAATGAAGGACTGTTCCCTTGTACATTGTCCGCTTCATTACTCTCACTTCTCTTCTTTTCCAACTTCATCCTATTTCCAATTGCGTTAAGATTCTCACTTTCATCTTTGCTTTCATGCTGTGTTAGCCCCAAATCAAATGACAATGTGTCATAACTTTCTTATTGACTTTTTGAAACTCCATCCATTGACACCTCAGTTGCTTGTACAGCGACATCAGCTATACTCTTTCTTTTTGACACTTCTTCCATCAACTTCTCATTCATCACCTTTGTTTCATCAAGCTCATTCTTAAGAAACTCCAATTTTTTCTTGTATTCTTCCAACTCGTCCTTTAGAGCCCTAATTTCTATGTTGCAAGTCTCCCTCTTGCATGGTCCCTTGTCATCATTGGCATTAAATGGTTCACTTGGCACCTAGATCCTAAGTGGTATTAAATCATTTGTAGGATCAATGATATGAAAAGGTCTCCCAATGAGAAAACCTTTTGACTCAAATTAAACCAATATCATACATTTGAAAACTCCACAATTTTGTCACCCAACAAAAACTTTCTATCCCTGGAATACCTTTCTATCATCCATTTTAGTACCTTTGTGTCAACATTTATTTTCCCCACTCCTATCGGATGATGGAATGCGATTTTTTCCAAGAGTCCCATTAACTTTTCAAACAAAGGATGCTTATCTATAAAGTCCTTGAAATGTTGTATATAGCAGCGATGGTGACCTTTTCCTCATCTATATTTATATAAATCATCATACATTAATAATAATCAATCACACGTTGTTTAGAAATATCACAGTACACTATTAAACATCAACCATATGTTGTATCTAATCACAATATTAAATGGCTTAGTTTAGATGGAGAATGTAAAGATTCTATACTTACAAACTCTTTTTTTTTATGCCTGCCCATGCTTTGCATCCCTTGTAGTCCTTGGTGGTGCCTCTGATGTGCTTTCTTTGTATTGTCGACCCTCAGATGTATTATGCTCTTTAGATACACTTCTATCCTTTTTGCGCCCACCTACATTGGATGCCACCGCCCCTTCCATGCTGCTTGAAGCTTTGGATTTCTCCATCGTAATCCTTCAATGCCTAGTTACAAAGATTTTGTACAAGTTTATTATTTCCTTTATTCGCCATTGTTTTCAAGTTTCTTTTCTCTAATAATCGCAATACATATGGAGAACTTGTTGTAATCATTTGTTTACATTTGCATTAATAGTCTATTACTATGAACATTGAAGAAGCATTAATCTTAATCCATTGGTAATAGAGCAATTTTTATCTCATTTCATATCATGCAATATGTTACTCAATCAAGTTTTGCTCATCCAACCCCGTATGAAACCCTAAAACCACTATTTCAAATGTTGATGATATATTCATGTATATGTCATTCGTATCTCAAACAAGTTATTTGAAAGAATATTTCAGGAAGAGAAAATTAAGTTTATGTTGTGAAGATTTATTCTTACTAACCTTGATCTTATTGAGAAGGTGATTGGATTGCCTTCTTGATCTATTCTTCTTCAAGAGTCTCCTCTCCATCGATGATGTGTTTTCTTGAATAGGAAGGAATATGAAAATTCGCATATTTTATCACATTTCAAATCTGCTACTTAACTTACACATTAATTGCTAAGTCTCTGACGCGCCCCATCATTACTTTTACATGTTTCTTGTATTACACATTTGTAATATAGTAAGAATGTGGCTCTTTCTGTTCCATTGCTCATTTGTATTACAATCTATTAGGGTTATAATTAACTCATTAGAAGTTATCAGGTATCTGTCGTGTTCACTCTTTATTTCTTATATGTTATTTTGTATTACAATGTTGTAATACAACAGATACATGGCTTGATAACTTTATTTGATTTTCATTCATATAATAATTTGTATTAGAAATTTACAAGCGTACACTCAACACTTGTATAGCCGTTAATCCATTGTTTCACATGCTTTGGAACAAGTGTAAATCAGATAAATGTTTGTATTACAATCTGACATGCATATAATTATTACAGTAACGAATGCCACGTATCTGATGTGGACACCTTTTGCTACTTCTTATTTTGTATTACAATGATGTAATTGAACAGGTACAAATAGACATTTGTATTACAAATTTATAAACTTAATCATAAAATATCTAAAGCGGTTAATTTGTTGTATTACATATTTGAACTAGTACATTACAATATGATAGAAGACTTTGTAGATGGCATATGTTATAACTCGTACTGATTTAATTTACAAAAACATACTATATAGTTACAAAACACATATACAAAAATTACAATGCAATTCCTCTTATTTTACAACACCATATCATACTTGTTATAACCTTTTTAACATTTCTAAACATGCTTTATGCTATTTTTATGGTAAGAGAGAGATCTTCACATGTTTCTGATGGATTTTTTATGCAAGATGGATATTCCATTTTTGAATTGTGTATCAAGAAACCTCCACACCCTATTTATAGCATGATCAATTAGTAGAGATTTTATTACATTTGTTTTTTTAGTAATTTTTGTCACGAGTGCTTTTAATTCCATTATTAATGGGAGTTTCATACATTAGCATAACAGTACAAAACCACCATCATTACTATGAGTGGTTTTTGTTTTCATTGTTCGATGTCACTGCAATGGTTCAGATATTGTGCCTATTTACTAATGTTTAAGCATTGTGCTCAATGGATAGGCCCCCTATACACACACACAGTAAAAAGGGCTAAAAGACTATAGCAAGCAGCAGATATGAGAAGTCAGGCTACTCGCTAATTGTACAAACAAAAAGATGAATGTTAGTCGCTGCCACCACCTCACCTCACGCTAGGACAAAAGGCTCTAGGAGGTTGATAATGTCGTGGAGGACGCCTATGAGATCTCGGAGACATGTCCGAATGGGCTCCTCCATGTCGCAGTCGTTAACAACAGCCCCTGCCTCCCTAAGGACTGGGATAAGGATCCATGCTTGTTGTGTTGCGAGAGTCGTCATTTTAGGAATGTATAGCGTCGTAGTATAGTGACAAAAATTACAACAACATTTAAATTTAAAAGTGTTCAAAAACACAAGTGAGGCTGAGATCAATCATAGGGAGCAAATTGGAATTCACACACTAATCTCAATTATAGATAATGAGCACAATTGCAACAAAAAGATATTCAATAAATAATAAAATATTTACTCAAAATAATTCTCAATAATAGAAATGAATGTCAAGAATTAGTGAGGTAAAAAGAAATCAAGATCCCTAAAAAGAATGGTGATTTAAATCAACACTTAATCCCTTAAATTAAGCATGTATCCCACAACTCAAATTTTCCAACAGTGCCTCAACCACTTATTCTCGTAAATAAGTCCACAGTGATCAGAGCTCAAAATTAAGCCAAGGCCTCAGATGTCGCAAGTAAGGCTCAGACACCTTAAGTTTCACCAAGCCTTAGAAGAACCAATGTAGAGCCTTAAGCATAGCATAAGAGGCACAAGGACAAACCCTTAGTAACGTTAAGTGTTGTTATGAACGCGTGCCCCAGACGTATTTTAAGACGTCTGGGAGGTGGGCCAGACGTCGGACCAGACGTCTGGAATCACTTCCAGACGTCGTACAAAGACGTCTGGGATCGTTGCCAGACGTCTGGAAATCTGTTATCTTTGACACGCGTGGGTCGTTTGCGCGCCTGAGCACGCTGACCCGCATATTCGCTTATTCCCTCTGCGGCTGCAGATTCCCCTGCCGCGCTCCTTCTCTCTCCTCCTCGCGCGGCCTTAAAAGGCCACGCGCTCTTCCGTCACCACCGCCTCATTCCTCTTCTCCTTCAGCCAGTGAGCGCGAGAGCGAGCGCGAGGTTGCAGCGGCAGCGGCGGCCGCAGTGAGCGCGAAGGAGGTGCTGCGTGCGAGAGCGGCGCTCAGCCGTGAGGGCGAGCTCGCCGGGGCTGCCAGGGCCGGCCGGCGGGGAGCGCAGCGGGCGCGGGGCGACGCGGGGGGGGGACTGCTGCGGTCCGAGCAGCAGGCGTACGAGGTGCGACGAGGCGCGGCGTCGCGAGCGGAGGGCAAGTCGCGGCCTGATTCTGGAAACATTTCTAGAATCAGACGTCTGGGCTGATAGCCAGACGGCGAGGGCGACGTCTGGAAGACCATACAGACGTCTGAAAGGTGAGTTCTTCCATCTTCTTCCTTCCTGTCGACTGACCGTACTGAGAGAGAGAGTCGGGTGCGCGCAGGCTCGGTGATTCACCATCAAACGCGAATCAGACGTCTGGTTGTAGTACCAGACGGCGGGAGAGACCTCCAGACGTCCGGGGTGACCATCGGACGTCTGGGAACTAGGCCAGACGTCCCCGCAGGCTTCTGGATGTCTAAGAAACCACGTAGAACAAGGTAATTCTCTGATCCACTTTTTAAGACATCTGGAAGAAGTTCCAGACGTTTGATTTTTGCACAGTGTCGTTGTTTTCGACCCGTTGAGGGCCCGTTCGGGTTCCATTTTCCGCATTTCAAGTTGCGTTCTTTCCGGAATTAAATCCTCTACCCATCTACAGTAGCTATACACTGTTTTGAGACACTCCTTGTGTTTGATCCTTGTGATAGGACCTCATTCCGTTACAGTCTTGGGGGTCGCGGAGGCACGCGGGATTCCCGATCACGCCCCCATTACTCCCGTCGTACCTGGTAGAGTGGCTTTTAAGTATAACCTGTTAAATTGTGGAATCATAAATAGAACCTAGGACATTACATGAATCCTAGGAATGAAAAACAGATTGAATGATAGATCCTAGGTGTTGCATGAATCCTAGGGCTGGAAAACTAGATTGTATGATAGATCCTAGGATACGGCATGAATCCTAGGATGGGAAAACTAGTGGAACAGATGAATACTGCAGTCTTGGAAAAATGGAAAGGAACAAATAGCTACATGTAATTGAATTAACAGCTGCCTGTTGAATAAATAAACGTGTTTGAGAACATGGATTGTGATAACGTGAAACTGGAAGGTGAAACTTAGACGTTCTAAGCTAGAACCCTACGGGGAAGTAGGAGTAGAACTCCTGGAAAGTGAATGGAATAGAATTGGGGAAGTGAGCTGGCCCTTGAGTATGGAGTACCAAGGAGAGCGACTGTCCCCCTCTTTAGTGCAGAGCTGAGCTAGCCGCCCCAGGGACCCGGGGTTAGGACTGGCCACTCTGTACCGACTTGCTGGCCCTCGTGTACGTAGTACCGAGGAGAGCTACAAGTGTAGGGAGGTACTAGCTACCCCACGGGCCCCGGGGTTCTGCTAGCCTCCCACACCGACTTGTTAGGCCCACTGGGGCAAACCAGGGTAGTCAGGCGAGGGTGCGCGGACTGTGGAGGGGCAAGGCCCCTGTTTGGTTACTGTGGAGGGGTTGGACCCCTCTTACTGAGAGGGCTCTGCCCTGTACTAGTTCCGTGCTGTGCTTTAGGTGCACCAATTAACGGAAACGACTGACCGCGTACCAGTGCGGGTTAGCTACCTGTGCGTTTACCGCGCGTGCCGTAGTCACCGTTACGTCTGTTAGTGACCTTGGGGTGGTTGACTGAGAGTAGGATCACCACGGGGGACTCTCCCGGCCAGGAGAGCACCACGTGCTACTTCTACTGTTCGGAAAAGACTGCAATCAAGATCGTTCCCACGAGGAACATTCGAGATCAAGTGAAAGATCTAAGAAATAGATAAATCGTGAGATAATTGAAAGACTTAAATAAAGAAAGTAATAGAACTTAACAACTACTGTACACTCTACTGTTTCTTTAGTTTTAGTTGCCACTCTACCCAGCGTTTTGCTGACGTGTTACACTCGTTACCTTTCAGGACCAGGTGTTGAGCAGCCAGGGTCAGCAGCTGCAGAGGACGCTGGGCCGAGTAGGGTCCAGTAGAGTTACCACTGTTTCTTGTACCTCTTTTTGTTTCGTTATAGTGAGTAGTTCTTATTTCCGCTGTACTTCTCTTTACCTGCAATTCATATTTAGTTATGAATGTTGTTCTACTATTGTGGTGGTATATACTGTAGTAGTTTCTTTCCTTGCTGCTGTATTTTCTTACTGTTAGTTATATTCATGTTGAATGTGGTTTATTTTACTGCTCTTTTGGTTACTTCCTCGTTGGACGACTAGGTCTTGGGATTAGTTGAGTCGGTCCGGTTCTCGTGTCTCGTAGGGGCTCGGGAACCGGGTCGTTACAAGTGTTGAGCATTTAGGCACGCATCTTGAGGCAACAAGGCACAAATCCCAATGCAAAACCTACCCCTACCCTCCTCAGATTTTTCCTAATCGGGTCGCTAGCCGAGTAAATGGATCCGGGTCAGGTCCAGGCTCACTGGGGATGAGTAGTGAGCGAGGAGTGCACGGGTCACGTGAGGCGGGGACCTTAACCCCACTGTGAGAGGCGAACATCCTTTAGCGCAGATTCAATTTATTCACATTTCCAATCCAGATGCCTACGATGTGGGACTAAGTCCCACTCGTTCTTCTTCGGTTTGTAGTAGCTGAAATCCCTCTCCAATTCAAGTTGTTGTTGTGTGTCCTCGCTCAATTGGAAGTCTGGAACGCTTCAAGGGGGTAGTCCACATTGAATAAGCATAGTAGCATGGTCAGATGATGGCAAAGTACGGCAAACAAAGATGGTGGAGCTCCAATCGTTACCTGCACACATGAAAATGGGCTAAACACCCTAGTTAGAAGGTTCAAGAGGGTTGTCGTGAGGTAAGGAGTGCAATGGCAATGGTTGCTTAATGAATTGTGGTCTAAGGGGGTCGAGCGAGGTCAATAATGGTGTGCGTAAGGTGTGGTGCTCGACAGGGCTGTGGAGTGAGCGAATCCTTTAATTAGTTGAGGGTTTTTTCTCACGAGAGTAAGGCAGATGTATTGGTGGTGGTGGTTGAGTGGATGGTCGAGGGTAGCGACCGGACAAAGCCCGCCAGAGCTTCGCCAACCATGGAGAAGACGGTGAGGGAGACTGTGGTTTGGCGATGGAAACAAGCAGGGAAGGAGCTAAAAGGTTCTGGAGGGGGAGAGGAAGAGTTTAGACCTAAGCTAAGGGACGAACGGAGAGGATTTGATGCTGGCTTTGATTGGCCGGTGCCAGGGACGAAGAGACTCTGTTGAGGGAGATGGAGAGGAAAAAAGGCATTGTAGCCTCTGCATTGACCGATGAGAGGTGGAAGAAGTTGAGGAAGGAGGACCGGCCAATTTGATTGTTGGCTGGTCTAAAGACGAAGTTGAGGAGCATCGCCAGAGTCGAGCTGGAGGTCGGTCGGAGAAGGGAAGAACTGAGGTGTTTTGGCCTAAACTCAACTAACTCGAACGTTGGGATTCATAGGAGCTTTTATAGAGCTTGGTTTCGAGCTCCAAATAGGAAATTAGGTGCACTCGAGTCAATTTTGGGAACAAGAAATTCCCACATTTTCCTAGATTTTCTGGGGGTTTTCCTTTCAAGATTCGCATCTCGAATTGTGTTCACATGATTCTCTATTGTGTGAACATCAATCCCACCAAATTTGGTGGGATTTGGTGTAGGTTTGATGGGGTTTCAAGCTTAGTCAAAGGGATGTGTAGGTCAGTTGACCTAACAATGGTGGCAAGGACCTGTTTGAGGAAAACGACTAGATGTTAGGGACTTAAACACAATAAATCTGAATGTTAGGGGCTTAGATGTGAAGAATAGAGCTTTTAGGGACTGAATTGCAAACTAGGTCAAGGACTCTGATTGGGCCCAAATTTTGGTGCTAACCTAATTTGAACCCAAGGAATCTAATGGTGAAGTTGGATTTGAGTTTTGATGACATTTGACCAGGCAATTTTCACAGAAGCCCAAATCAAGGCAAAATCCGGTCTAAAACTCTATTCTAGGTCAAAATGGGCTCATATGGTCAAACCAAGGGTACCAAACCTCTTAGAATATTTTTACATGAATTTTAAGAGGTTTAGATGAATTTTGTTTTGACCAGAACCTCTTTAATTCAAGTAGGGTTGAGAATTAGGGTTTTGTGTATTGATTTGGTTCTCAAAATGCACGAAACCTTATTGCTGTCATTGTGGATCCACTTGTTTGCCTTTAATGCTCAATTGATCTTTAATTAATCCCTGGGTGACTCTGTGGTTACTCTGCATTCATGATGTGATGTTAAAACTACAAAATCCTACCTCTTAAAGCCATCCCAACCCTGCAACTACCCCTCCTTCTAGAAACCTTCTTTGGAGCCACTTATACCCACCTCTTCACTATGATAACCACCACTTAACCATCCCCTTGAGTTGGTACCAAGGCATCCAAGCACCCCCTCATGTGGCTTCAACTAAACCTAGCCCTTCATTATATAACCACCACCACATGGAACCATCTTAGCCCTTCCTGCTTTCCATGCCAAACCTTAAACCTAAACCCATCTAAAGTTGGTGCCAAACCAACCTTTAATCCCAACCTTCCATGCCTCCACAAAACCACATCCAAGCCCTCCAAATTGGCACCACCTTACCCTCTTCTAGAACCCTTAATTTAGTGCCAAAAATGGGTGGCAACCACCACCCATGGATGGCCACCAAGTCCTCCCTATGACCTTTCATTTAGCGCCCATAACCCCTAGCCCTGGGATCCTACAACCACTACCCATGAGCCCATCCTAGTCGTCCCCCTTAGTCACACCTATCCCCCTTCCTGCCACTCTATATATACCACCCATAACTACCATAATTCTCCACCCTTGGCTACATCATTCTAGCATACTTCCACCTTTATTCCACCAATCCCAATGACCAAGGAGAAGAAGAAGATTAAGGGGGTGCTCTTGCCCTCTTTGTGCCTTCAACTTCCTCTCTTCTTGTACCTTGTGTCCATGCCAAGTGTTGCAACGCTTTGTCGGGCTTATAAGTCAGTCGCGTTGTAGTATAGGTGACCAAGCGTTGACAACAAATAAGAATTTATAACTCGAAAATCAAAGTATCCAAGGTCGAACACAGGGAGCAAATGAAATTTATTCACTAATCTCAATAATGTAATTTAACACTTAGAATTACTCAAAACTTAATGCAGAATATAAATTCAAGAGTTTATGAATTAAATTTATAGCAAAAATAGAAGAGTTGGGCGTCTGATTCTATGATCAGACATCTTAAATGATGGGCTCTTATTTTCTTCTCCTTGCAGCTATCTCCTCTTCTTCTTCCTTCTCTTTCTGTCTCTACTTCAGTTGCTTCTCTTTTGCTTAACTTTTTCTTTCTTCCTTCTCTTCTGCACAGTGCCTCTACCTTGCTCTTCTTTTTCTTCGTTAGCCTTGCCTCTCTTCTTCCTTGCATAGTGTCTTTCTCCTTCTTCTTCCTTTGCAGGTCTTCTTCTTTCTTTCTTAGCTTCTTCCTTCTTCAGCCTTAGCTCTCCTCTAACTTCCTTTTCTCTTTGGCTTTTCCTCTCCTTCTGCCTTGTCTTTCCTTCTTCTCTTCTAACTTCTCTTATTTGCGGCTAAGTGTCATCTTCACCTTGCCTTAGCTTCAGCTGCGCCTTCCTTCTCCTTCTTCTTCCTTGCACACACTGAAGAGAAAAACCTACCTCTACCCACCCCCACATCTCTCTCTCTATTTCTCTCTTCGGTACGCTCTCCCAGAGCCAGGTAATCGGGTCAATCACGTGCCTGAGTCCAGGCGCACAAGCGTGGGTGTGGTGCTCGAGGAGTGCACGGATAGGTTAGTTGGGTCGGGTGCTAGGTCCGCGGGGTAGTGTCGCAGATGAGGCATAGCGAGTGAGGGCGAGGAACCTTACCCCTGTGTGTCTCGAGAACATAACAAAACACAAAATCAATATAAACGACACACCTCACTCCTGCTTTTCCGAGGTGGGACTAGAAGTCCCACCCGCTTCGCTTGCGCCCGCAGGTGAGGTTCTTCTTCCAATTGCTGCA
This sequence comes from Thalassia testudinum, assembly GCA_037157565.1. Classification (NCBI taxonomy): domain Eukaryota; kingdom Viridiplantae; phylum Streptophyta; class Magnoliopsida; order Alismatales; family Hydrocharitaceae; genus Thalassia; species Thalassia testudinum. The sequence goes on along the minus strand of JAZHRO010000062.1, from coordinate 2,759,367 downwards.
GCTGGGCACCTTGCAGAGCTAATTTCCCAGACAGATGAATGTGCGAGACCAACCCGCGCCTTCTGGACTTGGGAACCTGGAGTGCTTCAACCTGGAGCAAGCTTGCGAGCTCCTTCGAGCCATCACTTATGGCGGCGAAGGGGTCAAATCTTAACTTCACAAAGACGGCCTTGGGGCCTCGTTAAACCAGATGGGGAGCTTCGCCATCTCACAGCGAAGGTGAGGTGGTTGGTGGCTGGCCGCGGGGTGACCTAGGCATGCGTGCCTAAGTCGCTCCGTGGCCGGGCTTATGGGTTAGGTCGGGGAAGCGTGGAGTGCGTGTGGCAGTTTGTGAGTGGGTGGAAAGTGTTCAGTGGTTGATGGTGGAGGTGAAGAGGTTGGTGGCGAGACGTGTGGAGGTGTGGAGTGATGGGCGCATCTCGCCGGAGGTTGGCCGGAGATGGGGAAGATGGCGGTGGACAGTGGCTGTCGAGGGGTAATTTATGAAATAGATTGAGGGGAATTGAAGAGGGGATAGAGAGGAGTAAGTGTAACCTAATTAAGTGGATGAAGGGGGAGAGGTGGCGACTGGAAGTACCTGCTGTCGTCGGAGAAGATGGTGTCTAGTGGAGGAAGACGGCGACGACGAAGGGTCTAGAGGTGCTCGTGCGGGTGTTGCGCGATGCGGAGGAGGATGGTGAGGACAACTCTGCCACTGGTATTGTGGCAGAGTGATGGGAAATAGGAGGGAGGCTCGTCGGAGCTTGCTGGACTACTTGACCGGAGGAGAAGAAGATGAAATTGGGGTGGATCTCTGGCCAAGTCGAGCTAAAGAGGTGCGGCCAGGTTTGAGGATACTTTTATAAATGCTGCCAGGGGCTCCTGTGCTTGGAAGACAAGCTTCCAAGCGTGCTAGTCCTCACTGGAGAAGGAATCAATTAGAGACCCAAATCTATCGTGCATTCTCACGAGAGATTGGGTGCAAATCAGATATTAGGATCGAGCTCAAATGGAAGGGAATTCCTTAGAGAATCTCCCTTCCAAATCTGGGAGGAGATCTCTAAGGAATCAGGGAGTACTCCCCCTCCATTCCTCGTTGGAGTAGGATTTCTCCCCATTAATGGTGGAGGGACCTATTTGTAAGAGTGGTGAGGAAGTTAGGGGGATCTGTGCAATGGTTTTCAAAAGATAGGGGCCAAAATGTAATTAGGTGTACTATTTTGCAAAGTAAGTCAATATGACCTCCCCTTAGGTCCAAATTATGGTACAAACCTAATTTTGACCTAAGGAATTCAATGGTGAAGTTGGATTTTATGTTTGACCACGTTTGATTGGTCATTTTGCTTAAAAACCCAAATTAGGTCAATTAATGAGCTAAGACCCCAATCTAGGTCAAAACAGGTTCCAAAGGCCAATTTGAAGGTTCTAAACCATAAGGGATATTTTTCCATAAATTTTAGAGGATTTACTTGATTTTTATCCTGACCATAACCTTGTTGAATTAAGCGGGTCTATTTTATGGTTATAGAATGTCATTTAATTCTTGGATTGCATAATAACCCATTTCTGATTGAACCAACCCACTTTCTATCTTATTTAGACCATTTGACCTATGTTTTGCCTCTGAGAAATTCTGTTTATGTACTGCAATGGTAAAATTTCAGTTTTAACCTTTGCTTTATATTTTCTTCTTAGAACACTTATTCCTTGAATTAAGTCCTTTTCCAGGTTATGAAGGAGATCTTATTCCCTTTCTTAGGTCAAAATGAGCTAGTTAAGGCTCATGATAAGGCTCTCATCACCAAGCCAAGGAGTCATCCAAGCAAGGAGAACGTCCAAAAGGAGGAGAATCAAGAGTGGTATTCGATCACTCTAAGGAGGAGCAAAGGCAAGCCCCTGAGGTTTGCCAAAAGGACAATCAGGAGAGGAGCTACCTTTAATTCCGGGGAAACCAGAATTGGAGGAGTTCCATAGCAGCATCTTCTTCATCACCAAGCCTTTCTTTACTTTGTCAATTTCTATTTTGCATTGTAGTGTTTGCTTTCTTGTTGGAGATTACATGTGAGAACCCTTCTTACTTGTAGGCTCTCCAACCCTTTTTGTAAAATAAATTTTTAAGCATTTCTCTACTGTTGCTTTAGTTAGACTTTGTGTGATTTCTCTTTAGTGTGTTTTTTCTCTTCCACTATTCCAAGCCTCTCGTGCTTGGAGTGAGTTGGAATAGCAACGCATTTGTCGCCTTCAGACTCACATTTCCTATTTCCCATTTTTCTCCGTATTGAGTTGTTGCCTATCCAAAATCCTAAAAATTATATATTCAAAAATACAAAGAGAAAGTTGATTTCTGTTCTTCGAGTAAGAGAGTTCAAAAAGTGCATTTCTGCCTCCCTTGGGACAACCCGAATACTCTCCAAGTACTTGATTTTTACAAATGTAAAAGCGATTGGATTCGCGTGTATAATGAAAAATGGCCTATTTTACAAATTGCATGTTTTCTTTTATCATGGATCTAAGTTTTACTCTACTTAGGAAGGTAAATAGAAGTGGTGAAAGCTAAGATGTTGGAAATGGTGAGGGTTAGGCCATTTTATAGAAGATAGAGATTATTTTAGGCCATTGGATTAGAGATAGAGGGTTGAGATGTGGGTAGCTAACTAGGTTTGAACTAGGCCTTAGGATTATGATTTAAGGGTGTAGGTTAAGAGGCTTAAGGCTAGCCACTAGAGGGTTCTACAATGGTCTAGTGTGGTCGGCCAAGGTTTGTTGATTTGGGCCTTAGATGGGGGTTTGAAGGGTGATGATTGGTCCTAGTTGTTGGCTAATTATGCTAGGTTTTAGGAGGGTGGTTTGGGTTGGTTCTTGGGTTCATTATCTAGGCCATCAAGATGGAGATTAAGGGAAGAAAAAACACCATGGTGGTTGGCCAAAATGATGTGGATATGGCCTTCTGATATTTCGATATTTATTTGCATTAATTATGCCTAACTAATGCTAGTTTAAGGGTGAATTAGGTTAGAAAGCATTTAGCTAGGTTAGAATAGTCATATAAGTGCATTTTGTAAATATTGCATTCTGTTGGGTTTTTTGCAATTTTTTGCTAATCTATATCTGGTACCTTGATGTCCTTTGTGTAATATGTGTGGGTACCAAGTTTAGAGAAATTTGGAGCCCTACAGATAGGAGATTCAAGGTTGAGCTCCCTTTTGTGAAGATAGCTAAGCCAAATATGCATATGGACCCTAACCTAATTAGCCTTAGGACAAGTCCAATTAGGGACCTAATTTTTTCTAAGCCAAGCCCTAACCTACTAGCTTAATTTCCAATCTATGTTAGTTGGCCATGGACTTATTTGTAGACTTATATATGGCTTGCCAACATATAGGTTAATTAAGTCCCAAAACAACTCCACATTATCCCTTTTTATAAAACACTTTAGAAAACCCCAAACCCTACATCTTATCCCCATGGGTGTCGCCGCCCTTAGGGTTTCTAGAGCCACCTAGCAATCCACCATCAAACCCCTCCTCCACCCTTTGATGCAAATTTTGTGGCCCTCTTAAATCCTATCCTTAATTTCCAACAAAAACCTATTTAACAATCCTATCCCTTCCCTTTAATCCTAGCCCTCAACACATGATCCAAGGGCCCTAAACCCACCTACCTATGGCTAACCACAGACCCTAGGTAACAGCACCCTCTTAGTCCCCCACCCCCTCCTTTAATCTCCACCCTCCATCATCCTTCTGAAGAAATCCTAGCCTTCCATAGTTTCCAACAAAACTTAATGTCATATCCTTTCATCCTAACCATTGATTCTAACCTAACTAGACCCTAGCCCTCCATTTAGAACCTAGGAAATTCTATAAATAGAGTCCCATAGCCCCTTTCCTACTTAGTCATCCTTAGTTTAGAATAATACACCAACATGTCACCACCTTCCATAGCCTTCCTAATTAGAATACCCTCTCACCTCCATTAGAAAGGTTCTCCATGCCAAGGTTTTGCATCTCCTCTTGGTTGTCGTCCTCCTCACCTACTGACGTGCGACGACTCCGTTGCAATAAAAATGGTGTTTCAAGTGTCGTTATTGTAGTATATTCGTCACAATGCAAACAGATGTCGCATCATTTATTTAATTATAATTTTTACAGGTTAGTTTTCAGGTCGTTCACTGGGAGGCAGTTATTGATATACATCACTCTATATCCAAAAATGTTCTTTTATTCCAAAAATATTAATTTTATTTACAAAATGAATTGATGAATTAATTAATTAATGAAATAGTTAATTGTATACAAAAGAATCAATTATTTATACCTACAATGCCTTAAATAAATTCACAAATAACAGGCATCAAAAACCAGTTAGAAACTACACTAAGTTAGTTATATACAACTACTCTAAGTAATACCTAAATGTAGGTACAAAAATAGCTACTAATATCCACTCTACTAAGTTATATTAACATACTAAAATCTTCAGTAACATATTTTATACATACAATAACATATATATTTATATATGTCACTATAGCCATAGTAAAATATATACACAACATAAGGCAAAAATAAATACTTATACTAACATATATATATATATATAGTGACAGATATATTCGTCACTAAAGCCTAAGGTTATTTATATACATATAAGTGGCTTAAACAGCACTTACTTTACATTAATACTACCTATATACGTATATACTATTTAATTTAATTACATTATTTACATACATATTCTTTATACTTATTCTATACGTATTATACATATATACATATACACACACTCGACACACAAGTCAGTTTAACACTTAGCGTATACTCTCCTCTCTTCTCTTCTCATTCTCAACACTTAGCTTTTTTTTTTAGGTGTTCTCTCTGTCACAAGCACTATTCAACAAACCAAAAATTTAGTTTTAAGTGGGCGAACCGAACCATTTTTGTGGGATACACAGTACCTCGAAAGGTAGGACCAGACGACTACTAGCGGGCCAGCCCTAGTTCATTTAAGGTGTATTTTCGTGCATTTTCAGGCCTAATAGGACCAACACCCATGCGCTTATGCACCCACACACACACGCACACACACAACCGCAAGTGTGCACGTGAATCGAGAACGAATGTATGCTCATGTATTTGCACCCAGTGCTGACAACTGAACAATCGCTACTTTCAAATCAAATTATATCGCTTCGCTACGCTTGCCACACACAATGTGGCACTATTACGACAGAGATTTGTGTGTTGTGCAACGTTCGGATTGTAGGGATTTGGCCCTCTATTTGAGGTTCATAAATTAATATAAATTAAAAATAAATTATATATTTATAAGGCTCTTATATAGGTTTACATGATTATACAATTAATTTAGGCAAATAAGTTATTTAAATATTTATTAAAAATAGTTTAAGTTAGGATTTTATACACGTTGAATTTAAGTTTAATTTCTTAATTAAAGTATAAATTAGTAACTTAAAAGTGAAATTGACTTACTACAGAGTTAATTTATATAATAAAGTATTTATTATACATTTTTAATTTATTTTATATACTTTATTTTAATTTATTTACATTTAAATACATGTTCTAGATAATTATATATATAGATAATTTATAAATATTGTAGTATAGCACAAATACAGTACAAATAGGTTAAAAATACTTCAGATAATACTATACAAATATACATTATAAATTACTTCAACATTAACTTAAATTACTAATTTATTTTATTTTAAGTTAATAAATTACTTAACTTAATAACTTAATTATCTACTGTAATTACTTAATTAAATTAATCTACAGGTAGTATATAGTATATATTACTTACTTAAATACGTATATATAGTATGAGATATAATTATGTACATATAAATAGGTTTTTACAATTTAATGTATAATTATGCAATAAAGTTATATATATAATAAATCTTTCTAAATATTTAATTTAATATATAGAATACATATATAAGTTAGTTATACATATTATTTACATATTGTACAATATACATATAACTTAATTTTAAGCTTTATTTACAAGTATACCATAAAAGGTATTTTTAGGTATTTTTGGGCTTTTTCTAATTTTGATACTTTTTATATATATAGTAGAGATACGGGATGCGAGGGAAAAGGTGAAATGAGAAAGAAGTTCTTTTTGGTGTTTTTCAACTTGGGTTTTTTGCTAAATTTCAAATTAGATTGAATCGTCGGCTGGTATGTTCTACCAAGTCGAGAATTTTGATTACATTGAAATTGGCACATATATAGAAAAATACCTGATCTTACTCAAGACAGGTTTATTTTATTTTTTTGTGATTTTTTTATGTATTTTATTTGTTTTACAAATTCACCCAAGTCTAGGCCCTAATGAAAGTTTCCAAATGAACTTAAGGCCTTTAAAAGCATTTCTAAGTGCTCAAACATGTCCAGCACTTCATATAAAAGATGTTCACACATTTAAACTTGATTTTCAATTTAATTCTCAAACAAAATTACATTTAGACAGTTATGCACTGAAAATTAGCTAACAAAGAAGTTAAGAACACAAATTACAAGTTAAATTTAACTAATCATGAAGTTCAACTTGTACATGAATGCTTGTTCTATTCTCCTGCTCATTTGACACATTAAACCCAACTCAAAACTCAATCTTTTTAGGCCAAATTCAAAGAGTGATGTAGCTAGTACTATTGCTGCTCCAATTCATATCAGTAATCAGCTGCTTTTGTTGTTGATCTGAGCATGCAAATTGCTATATGCTTCTAGAAAAATTCAGACCTTTAAGGTCTGCAGCAGAGCTCTAGAAATCTGTTGTTCAATCTGAAATACATCAGATCTAAGAGCTAACAATTCCATTTAAGAAAAATCCATTCTAAATTCCATTGAAAACCACTTACAAATTAGTATAAAACATTTCTAAAGATTTAAAAACCATTTCACACAAATTCTCCATCACAAAATTCTGAAACCTTAATGCTATCCATTCTCTTTGTTATAAACAACATAAGAGAATTGGATTGAATTAGACAATCAACCCGATACTCAATCAACTCAAACTCTTTGTCAAAATCCTCAAAAACCTCAGTCAATCTTCAAATCTCATATTTGAAACATTTTGATTCAGGAAATTAATGTTGCCCAAATTGGGTTGTTGCTATGGATCTACCAAGATGATTTAATCATTTAGGACATCTGCACGCCATTAATTGGTGTACAGGTGTTCTAGGTGATCCTTTAGAATTAAGTACATCACTGTGAAGATCGCAAATCCATGCTTGAATTTTTCTCAAATCTTCACTCCTTTAATAAAGAAGAAACAGGATCTGAATTAAAACTTCAGTGCAGCTAAATCAGGCAATAGAGTTCAAATTAAAGAGCTCAGATCATTCACCTTAAATCCAATTAACCAAATGTAAGCTCAATTTGATCAATTAAAGCAGATAGAGACATGATTGCATCAGAAATCCTCATTCAATCTCAAAATCTAGATTAGTTCCAATGACCAATTAAGCACAAATCAAACCGCAGTGAGGATGATTGTGACTTAATGATATGGATGAGATCACCCTCCAAAGAATTTTAGCATGATTTAGATCTGAAAGCTAGAAAACTCCATATCTACATCAACTAACATGGATGGAATGAAATATGGATTAAAATATGAGGAAATCAGTGAAATGTGGATTGTGAGGCATAGGGAAAGCTGTATGAATCGACGCGAAAATGCAAAAAACTCCTCTCTGATCTGAGTTGATCGGAGAGATTGGATTGGCTCTAATCTAGATCTACTCTAATCTAAACTAATCCATCACAAAATTTAGCATCTACACTACATCTACTGATCTAAACTACACTAACAGAACCTACACTAACCTAGAGCGCAATCAAAACCTAACTAACAGAAGAATGGGACCTATGGATCCAAAGCCGGTGGCTAAGGAGGAAGAAATGGAGGAGGAAGGATCTCCAACGGAAGGAAAACTCACTAATGGAGTTCTAGATCGCCCTTAGGTGCTACGAAATCCTTAGCAATGAGGAGAGGTAGCAGGAGGTGGAATTCCATCGGGTAGGAGGTAGAACAGGGATCATATGGGGAGAGGGAACTGGAGAGGATGAAAGTGACCAGCTCGAGAATGTAGGAGGGAGCTGATGGCATGTGCATGACCCTAAGGAGCAACATAAATAGGTTATTTGGGCAATCAGGTCACTGTAGTGGTGGGATTAGGCAGATAGGGTTTTGACGGTGATGATGAGCTATGACGAGGGTGGAAAGTTTCAAATCAAAGATGCATTGTTGGATCAAATCTAGGGGGCGTGGTGAAGCTATGCGCAAAAGTGCACGCAAAATGGATGAAGATCTGCTGCTGGATTGATGAGTGCATGAGAACAACGACCATGATTGGCTATGTTCTTACGATGAACAGTGCACCGCGAGCTACAGGCGTATTTGTAAAATTATGCTCGAGCCCTTATGGGTGAAGGGGTATAACAATTGTACAGAAACCCATTAGTGAAGAGAAGTCTTGCAGCGCATTCCCTAGGTCTTAGAAGTAGGTCTCTTATGGCTTACAATCAAGTCCTTGGAATGTTTTTATGCATGAAAATGTGAATGATGAAGGACCTATTTGTAATGTCAATAATGCAGGGTCCTAATGATGTTCAAATGCGACCAAGTTTTTATTGAAGCATAATTGAACATTTAGGAAGTTAATTCAACCTTTAATTTATACTTTTGAACGCAAACATGTGTTCAATTTGCAAGTAGGTCATCATTTTACATTTTTAAATAGAATATCTCAATTTGTGACCTAATTATGCATTTTTAACATCGATTTGCTATTTCCGGTCATTTCTGTTATTTTTCACACTTAACTCATTTCTTGTGTTAGTTATATAGTTTTAACCTAGTTTCTAACTTAACTTAGGCATTTTAGCTATGATGAGCCACACCTCATCATACCCCCATGCTTAGGCTTTGCTAGTCCCATAGCAAACAACTCATTAAGTGCAAAGCAATTAAGCATCAGTTAGGTAAGTGTGATTAGATATCTATTTTTCTCTTTCAAATTGTTAAGTGTTTAGAGATGATCTTTAAGCTGAAATTTTTCTGATAAGCCGATTGTGTTTATGTCTAGACATTGTGAGAACCAGCTACTTAGGAAGACTGACTGGAACTTAGGTCTGATCTGACATAGACCATTGTTAACGCGGCTAGATCGTGTTTTAACAAATATCTCATTGTAATATAGATGAACTTTCCGTGAAAACAAATAAAAATTTATAACTCGAAAATCAGAGTATCCGAGGTTGAACACAGGGAGCAATCTGAGTATTCAAAAACTTGAGAACACAACTTTTAAATAAGAAATGACCAGCTCAATGAGAATGATATAGAAAGAAATTACTCAAAAAAGAACGAACGTCTGATATTGCATCAGGCGTCTTAAAATATTTCTTAGATTTTTCTTTTCTGTTGGTGATTTGCTCTGCTGCAGCTCTGGTTGCTTCTTTTCTTTTTCTTCCTTAGCTGCTTCTGCTCCTCTTCTTTTTCCATCTCTTCTTGATTCTCTTCTTGTGGCCAAGTCCTGGCTTGCCTCTTCTTAGGTTGTTTCCCTCTTCTTTTTATTCCTCTTATTCCTTTGTTTTCTTGCTTCTTTGTCTGCCCCTTGATCTCTTTCTTCTTCCTTCTTCAGTTCCTCTTCTCTTTGGCTTCGCTTCTTCTTCTCTGCCTTGCCTTTCTTTTTCCCCTGCGGAGCTTCCTTCCTTCTTCTTCTCCTTCGCTTGCAGCAGCTAAGTCCCTGCTTCCTTCTTAGCATCCTCTTCCTACACACAAGCACCCCGCAACAAAACCTACTCCCCTACCCTTCCCGCGCATCTCTTTCTATCTGAATCTCTCCTCGGTATGCTCTCCCAGAGTTGGGTTATCGGGTCGGGTCGCGTGCCAGGGTCCAAGCGCACCGGCGTGGGTGTGGTGCACAAGGAGTGCTCAGGAGTGGGGGTAGTCAGGTCGAGGCACCAGATCCGCGAGATGAAGTCGCAGACGAGGTGCGTGGATAGGTGAGGAGGGACCTCACCCCAGTGTATTCGAGGCAACCCAACGATAGCACAAAATCAATATAAAGTACTCACGCGCCTTGTAACTTACCGAGGTGGGACTAATGCTCACCGCTCTTTCTCGCGCGCCCGTAGCAGACCGTTCCTCCAATTGCAACAACTGCAGATCTTGCAGCGCCACTTGCTGGAACAGATGGATGCGCAAGACCTCCCCAAGTTTGCTGCACCTAGAAACCTGAAGTCCTTCAACCTGGAGCGAGTGTGCAACCTCCTTGAGTCACCGCTAATGGCGGCTGGAGCTCGAAACCTGCCTAACACAAAAAGGGCCTTACGCCTCAATCAGACCACAGGAGCACCTTCGTCGTGTCATAGCGAAGGTGAGGCAGTAGGTAGCAGGCCGCGGGGTGGCCTAGGCATGCGTGTCTAGGTCACTCTGTGACCGGTCGAATGGGTTTGGTCGGGGGGCGGTTGTGGCAGTGTAGGCGGCCTATGGATGAGTGGAGGATATTCAGTGGAGTATGGCGGAGGTTATGCGGTGGTTGGCGAGACGTGTGGGGCTATGGTGTGACGGGAGCGTCTCGCCGAAGGGTAGCTGGAGATGAGGAAGATGACGATGGACAGTGACGGTCGAGGGGTGTCGTGTGAAATAAAGTGGGGAAAATGAAAGAGTGGAAGACGGGGAACTTATCTAGATTGTTGGGAGTGAAAGTGGGGCAGCGGAGACAGACGGCTCGTTTGTGCCGTCGTCAGAGAAGACAGCCCTGAGGGAGATAACGGCGACGAGGAGGAGGTCAGGGAGGCCTACGCTTGGTGCGGCGCGACGTGGGAGGATGAGGCAGAGTGAACCCTGCTGCTGGTATGGCAGTAGAGTGACGAGAGGGAGGAGGAAGAATCGCCGGGGCTTGCGGGCTTCTTGGCCGGAGAGAGGAGAGATGAAATTTGGAGGGTTCTACGGCCAAAGCAAGTCTGAGAGATTCGCAGAGGGTCGAGGGTCCTTTTATAAGTGCTGGCTGAGCTTTTGGTGCGTGGAGGGCAAGCCTTCAGCCACCGTCATCTCACCGGAGAAGGAAGGTAGTTGGGATCCCAAATCTTTCATGCGTTCGCACGAGAGATTAGACAGAAATCAAAGATTGTGATTGAGCTCAGATGGAAGGGGATTCCTCAGAGAATCTCCCTTCCAATTCTGGGAGATCTCTGAGGGATCAAGGAGTATCCCCCTTCCCTTCCTCATCGGAGAAGGATTTCTCCCCAATAATGGCGGAGAGACCTGCTTGTAAGAGTGGAGAGGAAGTTAGGGGGGTTTATGCAATGGATTTCAAAAGATAGGGACCAAAATGTAATTAGGTGTACTAATATGCAAAGTAGGTCAAGATGACCTCCCCTTAGGTCCAAATTTTGGTACAAACCTAATATGGACCTAAGGAATCTAATGGTGAAGTTGGATTTTAGGTTTGACCACGTTTGACTGGATATTTTGCGTAAAAACCTAAATTAGGTCAATTGATGAGCTAGGACCCTAATCTAGGTCAAACTAGGTTCCAAAGGATAAATTGAATGTTCTAAATCCTAGGGGATATTTTTCCATGAATTTTAGAGGATTTACTTGATTTTTATCCTAACCGGAACCTTGTTGAATTAAGCGGGTCTGTTTTAAGGTTACTAGATGTCATTTAATTCCTGGATTGCACATGAACCCATTTCTGATTGCATCAACCCACTTTTTATCTTATTTAGACCATTTGACCTATGTTTTGTCTCCAAGAAATCCCATTTATGTACTGCAATGGTAAAATTACAGTTTTACCCTTTATTTCCTGTTTTCTTCTCAGAACACTTATTCCTCCAATTAAGCTTTCTTCTAAGTTATGCAGGAGCTTTTATTCTCTTTCTTGGATCAAAATGAGCTAGTTAGGGCTCATGATGAGGCTCTCATCAACCATCTCTCGACCAACAAGGACTTTTGATATTTAAACCTTAAGTGCGATTTCTAGGACTTAGAGGGTTTTACAAAGCTCAGAAACTAAGAAGTTATGGTTGTGCTCAGTGAAAGGTCAAGACTAACCAAGTGAACTTTAAAACTCAATCCCAAGGTTTCACATATTTTTAAGTTTAGGTTGGTCCTAACTTCAGCTCATTGCTTTGGATCAACTCTAAAAAATGATGAAGACTCAATCCCAACTCTTATTACGTTGTGGCTCAAAGAATATTTGGTGGAAATAGGGTATTTGTAATGCACCCTGAAAATATTTTTGGTGGAAGGACATTTACAGGATTTGGAGACATACTTGACTTATTCAAAAGAATGCTTTTTTCTGAAAATTCTTTTTGAGTTTTATATATATATATATAATTATCAGTATCTCTCCGACAACTTTATTTAGTAGAGCATACTTATTTGGTGAGTGAGTACTTTTGGTGGAAAAAGCTTCTCCTAAACACAAGACTAAAGACTATGACAAAGTATCCACCTACACGCATCGGTAAGGACTCCACCTTCCCTAATGAACACTGGGGTTGAATTTCAAGTTCACAAGATCTTTCCTAACACTGTGTAGTGTAAACCAAAGTTACTTAGACTCCTAACCCAAAGCAAACCAGTGAATCCTGTACTTATGACTTAGGTACAAGAATACGTCCTAAGTTAGGAGAGATCCCGGTCTATCTTGTCAAAGCTTGAAGTGTATTAAGCTAAAGCCTGAGTGAATCATGCTACAGTGGCCTGAAAGGTCTAACCAGTAAGGGTTGAATGTCCATAAACACTTATTCTATTTTTGTTTTCGGCTAGATGATCATAATTAAACACTTATGATTCTTTCAATGCTTTTCTCTCTCCTCAAAATTCTATTTTGTGGTGTTCTCCCTCAACAATAGGTGATGTAGGTCCCTTATTATATTTTTGAAACTTTTGTTTTTGACATTTTTTTGTATTTTTGACTTTGTAATTTTTTTCAAACTTTTTAAAAATTTTCAATTTTTTTGATATTTTTGATAATACTATACTATATATACTACAGGTGTGTCTATAATTGCATTTCAATAAATGATCCCCCATTTACACCCCCCATGCTTAAATGATCAATGTCCTCATTATATGAATAGGGTGGATGCAAATGCATGTTTTGCTTTTCACTAACTTAAACTGGGTGATAGAAGGAAGTCAGAATGGGGAGATAAAAATCTCTGTGCGGACGATGTCAAGTCTGATACGAGATCAAAGTGGGAAGTCGGGCTAAGTAGTGAAATGCATGACAAGTGTGACGATGAATGCTTGCTAAAAATGCAAATATAGACGCTTAATGAAATTAATGTACAACAAAAAAGGTGAAAACAATGTATACAAGAAATAGGTTTGCTAAGTTTAATGCCTTCAACTAGGCACAAACCCAGATGATAAAAGTTCAAAATATTGGAGCAAAATGATGGAATTGACAAGTTTGAGATCATGCATCTCAATGAAAGGTTTTAATCTTTGTCCATTGGCAGTGAAAGGTTCAGATTTGTCAATCTTAGTGATCTCAATGACTCAATTGTCAAAGATTTTCACAATTTTGAAAGGTCAACTCCATTTGGATCTGAGTTTTCCTAGGAAGAGTTTTAGTCTCAAGTCAAATAGGAGAACTTTCTGACTAGGGTGAAATGACTTCCTATGAATGTGACAGTCATGGAAGGCCTTTAATTGTCCTTATTAATCCTCGAGCTTTCATAAGATTCATTCCTTAACTCATCAAGCTCAGAAATTTGAAGTCTTTTATGATCACCAGCCTTCTCTAAGTCCAGGTTACACTTTTTGATGGCCCAATAGGCTTTGTGCTCAAGTTCTACGAGAAGATGACAAGATGACAGGGTTTCCCATACACAAGTCTAAAAGGAGACATACCTAATGAGGTTTTGCGAGTTGTCCTACACACTCACAATGCATCAGAAATGTGGGAAGACCAACCCTTTCTATCAGGTCTTATGGTAGTCTGTAAAATATTTTTGATCTCCCTATTGAACAATTCAATTGTCCATTGGTTTGAGGGTGGTAAGGTGTAGCAATCCTATGTGTCACCCCATACTTCTAAAGTAGGGACTGGAAATGTGTGTTCCTAAAGTGAGACCCTCCATCACTTATGATGACTTTTGGTACCCTAAATCTAGAGAAGATATAATCTTGGACAAATTGTGTCACAACTCTATGATAGTTGGTCCTTGATGGGATGGCTTCAATCCATTTAGAAGCATAATCAACTGCTAATAAGATATACTAAAAGCCATGAGAATTTGAAAAAGGTCCCATGAACTCAATGCCCCATATGTCAAAGACTTCGCACACCATGATCGGATTCAAGGGCATCATGTCTCGATGGCCAATACTGCCAAGAGACCGACAGCATGGACATGCCCTACTATATTCGTGTGTGTTTTTGAAAATCGTGGGCTAGTAGAAACCACTCTGAAAAATTTTTGCAGCAATCTTTTTACCAGAGAAATGACCACCACATGCCTGGTTATGGCAGAACGACAAAATTCTCTCTATCTCCTTATCTGGGACACACTTCCTAAGAATCTAGTCTTTACAATGCTTGAATAACCATGGTTCTTCCAAGTAATAGTGCTTGGCTTCGAATCAAAGTCTGTCTTTTTGATGTTGGACCCAATCAGAGGGAACGATTCCAGAAGCTAGGTAGTTGACAATGTCAGCGTACTAGGGAAGATTAGAATGAATGACTAGCAATTGCACGTCAGGGAAGTGGTCAATGATTGGAAGTGAAGGAGATATTGCGTTAGAAGGAAGGCAGGATAAGAGGTCAGCTACCACATTCTGCTTCCCAACCTTGTAATGAATCTCTAAATCAAAGTCCTGCAACAGCAGGATCCATCTAATCAGATGAGATTTTGCATCCTTCTTGGCCAGAAGATGTCAAACTGTTGTGGTTAGTGTAGACTATGATGTGGGAACCTAGAAGATAAGGTCTAAATTTTTCCAGTGCAAATACTACTGCTAGCAATTCCTTTTTAGTGACTGTGTAATTCCTCTGAGCTTCATCTAAGGTCTTGCTAGCTAGTAGATGACTGTATGTTTCCCATCCAATTTTTGCCCAAGGACAACCCCTACTTCATAATTAGCGACATCGCACATGATCTCGAAAGGATGAGACTAATCCGAGGGTTGCAGTATTGGTGCCTTGGTAACTAGATCTTGAAGTGTCATATAAGCGTGAACACAATCGTCAGAGATCTAGAAGTCTACATCTTTAGAGAGGAGATTAGTGAAAAGTCAAGATATTTTCAAGAAATCCGCTATAAAGCGGCGATAGAAACCAACATGCCCAAGAAAAGATCAAATTTCCTTAACCTACAAAGGTAATGGTAGGTCGGAAATCAATTTACCTTCTCACGGTCAACCTCAATTCCTCTCTCAGAAATAAGGTGACAAAAAACTAGTTCTAAGACCATGAAGTGCGATTTCTCCCAGGAAACTACCAGATTCACATTAATGCATCTTTGCAGGACCTTGGTCAAGTGGTTTAGACATGCATCGAATGTGCTCCCGAAGTCCAAGAAGTCACCCATGAAGACTTCTAAACAATCACCCACTAAATCTGGGAAGATTGCAAACATACATCGCTGAAATGTAGCAGGTGCGTTGGATAATCCAAATGGCATCCTACGGAAAGCAAAGGTTCTATAGGGGTAGGTGAAGGTTGTTTATTCCTAGTCATTGGGGTGAATCACACTTGATTATAGCTTGAGTAGCCATCCAAAAAGCAGAAAAATCTATTTCCTACCAATCTTTTCAGTATCTAATCAATGAAGGGTAGTGGAAAATGATCTTTCTTCATGGCTTGGTTGAGTTTGTGGTAGTCAATACATACTTGCCATGAACTAGCAATCCATGTAGGGATGACTTCTCCAGACTCAATGGTTATGACGGTAACTTCGACCTTCTTAGGCACAACTTGAATAGGACTTACCCACTGACTGTTAGAAATGGGGAAAATGATTCCATTGTCTAACCACTTGATCATTTCATTCTTTACCACCTCCTGAAGTGTAGGGTTCAGTCTACGTTGTGGCTGTCGGGTAGGTCTAGATCCTTCTTCAATGAATATTCTACGAGTGCAGTAGGAAGGACTAATGCCAGTCAGATCAGCAAGGCTCTATCCTATAACCTATCTATGTGCTCTTAGGACAGTTAAGAGTCGTGATTCTTGATCAAACGAAAAGTGGGAATTGACAATTACAGGATAAGTCTGATATGGTCCTAAGAAGACATACTCCAAAGAGTCAGGAAGAGGTTTAAGTTCAACAGGTACAGGATCAGATGAAGGAGCAGGTGTGGAGATCTGATGTGCATACATCTAATTGGCCTAAAATGCCTATTTATGCATGTTCCTAGGTCTATAGAAGCATCATATTATAAATATTGCATAACATGCATCATTTTGTACAAATTTTAGGTTAATTTGCCTCTTTTTCTAGTCAAAGGATAGGGCAATACTTATCAAGGCCTCGGATTGAAGATCCAACCATACAGATCTAATCAGGGCGACGATTGGAGTCCAACGCCTCTGAGATAGCCCCGATCGGATTTCCGTAGCATCAGATATAGTCTAAGAAAGATCAGAGGACAAGGGCCAAGGTGGTGTAAAATCCATACCTCAGATGACAAATCCAACCGCATAGATGGGTTTGGATCGACGATCGTAGCCCAATAGCATGAAAATTGATCCAATCTAACATCTGTGGCACCACTTACAAGTAAAAGAAGATGGATGGCTCAGATGGTGCCATGTGGCACCATCATAGCCACCCAAGATCACCCATAAGCTGCCGTGGCCCTCCTTCTCATCCACTCCATCGCCTCTCAATCATTGGATCATCATCCAACGGCTGAGATTAAACCTCACCCGCCTTCATATTTTTAGAAAGGGAAGATGAAGATTCAATGTGGACCTGATGTAAACATGTTTACACAACTTAAGATGTCTATTTATGCATGTTCTTAGGCATACGATTGCATTGCATGCTATAAATATCGCATAACATGCATCATCTTGCATTTAGAGTAGTTTGAATAAAATGGAGGTTAATTGTCTCCTTTTATGTTCATAGACAGGGCAAACGTTTTATTGGGGCCTCGGATCGAAGATACAACCATACATATGTGATCAAGGGGACGATTGGAGTTCAACGACTCCAAGATCACCCTAATCAGACATCTGTAGCATCAGTTAGTGACCGGGGAACCCTAGAAGATCAAGGCCAAGATGGTGTGAATCCATACTTCAAACGACAAATCCAACCTCACGGATGGTTCGGATCGACGATCGCAGCTTAACGGCTTGAAAATCGACTCAATTCGACAACCGTGGCACCATCTACATCATCCAGAAGATGGACAGCCAAGATGGCACCACGTGGCGCCATCTCAACCGTCCAACCAGCCCTCAGGATCGCCGCTGCCTCTCCAAAGAAAATCCAACACGTGATCTGGGCCGTTGGATCTTGATCCAACGACAAAGAGTGTGAGCCACTTAAAACGTCTCTGCGACCATCTCTCCACCGTAGCGCAGCGGGTGAACGCCCTAACGCGAATCGCAGGTGCACATTCGATCCGCGCCGCGCTAGAATTGGAGCGGAGGTGCACGCCCGATCGACCGCTTGATCGCGATCAAGCGGCTGCAAGTGCTCGATAGCACCCACGTGCTATTGCACGCCGCGCCTCACACGGAATCGCACGCGGGTAGGCGCGCAAAGGAGGCGAGCGGTAGCGCGATTTAAGCCATCCGATCTCACGATCAGAAGGCTGAGAACGGCTGGACATGCACGCACGTCACACGCGCGAGCGAGCGAGCGGGCAAAAGCGCGCCGCCCACTACGCCCACGTTCGAACCTTTAATGACGGTTTTATCCATCACTAAAGGTCCTGAATTAATGTTTTTAGAGTTGTAATGACCAAATTGCCCCCACTCCTTGCAACTATAAAAGGAGACCCCCTACACACAAAATTCTCATCCCTTCTTTCTCTTTTCTCCCTCTCCAAAGCTTAAGAGAAGCTTGTCCCACACCCGGGATGCTACTTGCGAGATAAAGTCAAATTTTCGCTCTCATTTCGAAAGCGGATCCCGCGACGATGATGACGTGCTGCTCTGTTCTCGTTCCTCCTGCCTCGATCTCCTTCTTCCTACTCCATCCTCCTTCGTCCAGGCGTCGTCCCATTCGGCTCGTCCTCCAAGCGACCGTCGAGGAGGATATCTCTCTCCCTATTCTTTTTACTACTTTTTAGAATAGATTTACTGCTTTCTATGGTAGATTTACTGCTTTCTAGTGTAATCATTTTTTCCCGCTTTCTAGTGTAATGAACAATCGTTCTGATGATGAAATTCTATGTTTATTCTACATCTCTTTTTGATTTTCATTAGTAATATTCTCTCTCTCTTACTCTCTCTCTCTCTTATATTTATTGTAAATAGTTAGATAGTTCTAAACAATTGAATTACTTCGTGACAAATAAAACAAACACGTGTTTTTAAATCAAACGTCTGCCTCCCTGTGTTCGACCCGGGATTTTCATTCCGGTATAAATTTTATTTGTTGAACACGAGTTCTTCGCTTTCATACTACGACGATAGGTTTTTCAAAAACAAACACGTTAGCGTAGCAACCCGACGTTCAACATTTTGGCATCGTTGCCGGGGAGGCGACACTCTTTGATTTTTTTTTCACATTTTCTAACTTACAAATCATTTACCTAACTTCTCTCCTTTCTTATTGTGATTGTAGGTACTCTTTCGAGATGAGCAAAAGCGGTAGATTTGAGTAAAGTACGGTGGAAAGTTTTGTAAGTTACCCCCACCTCCCACCCATTAGATTTCATTTCACCACATAATAACACAAACATCAATCAATCTAGGTGTTCTTATAAACTCTAAGGTTAGATTGTTTGTTGTTTGACACCCACACCCGCCCCAACCTCCACATTAAAAAAAAAAAATCTCACAGAGGTACACAACCTCATCTAATTTTTAAACTCAACTGGTAAGCCAATCTTTGGAGCCGGTATACACATTCAAACACATAATTTAATAGAAATCAGATTAGGTAATCACTTGTGTGCCTAATTAAGTGGTGCAATAGGCCAATTGTTTGAGTTGATTGGGCTGCACCACTTTAATTAAAATCATCTCATCAAGTAGCTGCCACTTCGGTTCAACTATTAAGGATTTACCAGGCACTCCACATTCTTTTTAAGTTTTAAAGGAAAACATCTTCACCTGTGCTTTCAAAACCTAGTGTGACAACAAAACTTGTTTGAAAACACCTAAAGTTGAATCCTAAAAGCTACTAAGCAAGATTTGAACCCTAAAATTCATTGCATCAAAAGTAATCTTGCTTGAAAACCACTGGTTGTGCACGCACACACAAATCAATCAATCATTAAGGGCACAACTCAGAAAAAGGGCCCATCACATTCCAAAGCACATTCAAACCTAGCCTTAAATAAAATAGAGTAGACGTTGGCCTTAAGGATTCGACTTACTCTTCAGAGCCCAGAACGAGATTATTTTCTATTAGTCAGTTTCTACTGTTCAATTTGATGTCTAGCTAGGGGAGCAGAATCAAACGATGGCAGTTGGGGGGTACACTAGGAAGCGGAGGCGCAAGCTGAAGGAAGAACCTTCTCCCCAGACCCTCCTTCTAACTGGTTGGATTGAACAGACAGAAGTAGATCAAATCGTTCCTTTATCTCAAGATGGGTTTTAGGAGTCTATAGATCTTTAGGCTAGCCCACTTAAGGACAGGTTTCATTGTTTGTATTGCAGGGCACCTTTCTTCCTCCCATCTCTCATGAATCCTTCCACATATTACATGCATTCCCGCTCTTTCCCTCCTGTTTTGAATTATCCTCAACATGACAATTATTCCAACTCGTACTGTAATCAACCATCAGTTAGTTGGGATAACTAGGATTGGGGATACAATTCCTGACCTCCATGTTTAGGGTCTAATCTTGAACACTTTGATTGTGATTTCTATCCTTCTCAGAGCCACATCGATTATAGATCGTCACCCTTTCATGAACAACCTAATACGATCTACAATTAAGAAGGATACACTGATTCTTACCCATCCTCTGATTACACTGCCTTTAGGTCATCACCATCTTTTGAACAATCTGAAAAGACCTATTATCAGGAAGGGTATAACAAATCTCAATTCGTTAATTCCCCTGCATTGATCCCAAACCCGCCCATCCCTGAACCAACTCATTTGGTTCAGGGTAACCAGGTTCAAGATAAGGTTCTAGCTAACTTAAGGAATATCATACAATCTTTAAAAGTTCAACCAATACCTTGCATTAAGAGATTGGAGCCTCTGATTCAGATGATTGATGATTTGAATAAGTATTTGTTGGAATTGCTCCAGGATGTTAAGGATAACAACCCAGGTGAGTTTCTACTTGGGAAGTTAGCGAAATTGAGGATGAGATTTGTGGTCGCTTTGATTCAATCATGGGATGATTCCCAGGATGAACCCTCTTCAGGAGAGCTAATTTCAGAACCCATTCAGGCACCTGTTGGGGGGGACACGTGTTACGAGACTAACCAGATTGAATTAGAGCAACCAATTAAGGATGATCTGAATTCTTCACCTGAGATCCTTGAGCCAGGGTACGAGGAAATGTATGTCTCCTTGGAACAAAAGGTGACAGATGATTTTGGGACATACATTAATACGGATCTTGATTTCTTTGATTCTGATGGTGAAGATTCACATTGCGAAGTCTCACACGAGTTTACATAACATGATTTCTGTGGGACGATTGGACCTGAGGAATCTGATAAATCATCTGATAGCCCAATAATTAAGGAAACTGATCTTATTAGGGCTCACATTATGGATACAAAATTGCATTTTCTGGAGGATTCAATCAAATGCCCTGATTGTCAGTTACACCCCATTGAGCTTATCAATGATTCTATTTCTGAGATAATTAAACCCAAGTCAATTCTGATTCAGCCACATCATTTAGACTTGGACATTTCAGATGAGGTGATTAATATGCAAGAGGTCCTGGAATTTGACATGCTGAATGAGGAGGATAGGAGCTGGGAAATTTTGATTTGGGAAGCAAGTTCTGGAGGAAGTAGAAGATTGTATCTAAGGGTTCCATTTCATCTGAAACCATCAAACCAAAAACCTTATGACATTTGTTCTGAGGATGTTCAACCCAAGCACACATTCATTGATTATCCTTTTGATATCTCTGTAACTCGACTCTTTGGTCTTGGGTTGCATCCTCATAAATTGCAGGCTCGACCCCACTTACATACTGATTTTAGGTTTTGGGTAATTTTTATCCAAAACCTGAGATATTCTCGATTATGGGGTATGGGTCTACACCACAATCTGATCCACATTTGTGGACATCTACTGACAGGTCAGCAGTTTCTTATGTTTATTCAGATTCTGACATGTACCTGTGAATTCTTTATTTCTCTTCTTTGTATAGTGTGCCTAGCTGAAGGCACTAAATTTAGCACATATACAGTCCTTTTTAGTTTCTAACTCGGAGCAGACCTGACATTCACACAATTTAGGTGCCTTCTACTCTATTCCACTCTATTTTATGTCTTTTTAATACAATGAGGACATTGCATTAGATTGGCATGGGAGGTGGATATTCATCTCTGAATTTATTCGTCAGTTCTGTAGATTTGTTTTATTTTCTTTTATTAAAAAAAAATTGGAATTAGGGAAGAGAACTTGGGTTTAAGAAAATTTTCAATCTTAGGAAATACTACATTATGATTTGAACACAAAGACCCTTCAGGTCTATGGACTTAATCAGCCTGTATATCCACTAAAATGTGGATTTATTTTTCGAGTCCTCGCCAACCTAAATTCTATTTTAATTGGAGTAAATAAGTTTAGGTGATAAGTACACGACTTATCAACCCACCCTCTAATTTGAGGGAATTTTGAGTTTTAAGCATCTATACACTATCTTGTCACTGACTCGTTGCTCAGCGATTTTAACGGAAATTGGGTAGCTAATGAACCTTCTAGGGTGATATGGCTGGCAAGTTATCGTGGGTAACAGCCCATAGGTAGGTTGTCCAGAGCCCAGTCACTGGACCTTTTTCTTTTTGCTGCCTTTAGGCAAATCTTAGACCAGGGAAGCCACCTACTTAAAAAAGAAAATCAAAAAGAAAAGGAGAAAAGAAAAAAAGAAATAAGCCACACTTCGCCGCACGAGTATGGCTAGCAAGTTGTCGGTGGTAACAGCTCATCGACCAGTTGTCCAGAACCCAGCTCAATAAATGCAATGAAAATTCCCAAAACACTTAGGAAGAAGCAGAGGAGTAGAATAAACCAGGGAGAAATACACTGGATTCACCCTTGTGTTGATCCCGTAAAAAAATAAAAGTAGGGAGAAAGCTACCAGTTGTAAAGATACACCTTTAGGTAGAATTCTTTTTTAGGTCACCTAGAGGCGTAGAAATCCAAAGTCCGTTTTAATTGCTGGTCAACGAGTCTATCACATTCACAATAAGATGCTTAGAACTTAGGGTTCTTATCAAATCTTGGGTGAGTTGAATGGCCGTAGAAAGCCACTCTTAAACCCTAAAACTTGAAAATCCAAAAAAAATTAGAAAAGAGGAAAAAGAGAAAAATAAAATTTTGTTTGAATAAGGTGAGGGTTTGAGGCGGTCTGCATTTTGGCAGATACTCGGGCACTATTGTGTCTTTGAAAGTTTAGATCCTAGGTAGACATTTTCTTAATGATTGAAAATAACTCATGCCCAAATAATCCAACCTGATTCTTTTATAAATAGCATATAGTTTTTGCTAGGGACTAGCAAAAGATAGGTTTGGGGGTATGATGTAAACATGTTTACACTACTTAAGATGTCTATTTATGCATGTTCTTAAGCATAGGATTGCATTGCATGCTATAAATATCGCATAACATGCATCATCTTGCATTTAGAGTAGTTTGAATAAAATGGAGGTTAATTGTCTCCTTTTATGTTCATGGACAGGGCAAACTTTTTATTGGGACCTCGGATTGAAGATCTAACCGTACAGATGCGATCAAGGCATCGATTGGAGTTCAACGACTCCAAGTCGCCCTAATCAGACATCTGTAGCATCAGTTAGTGATAGGGGAACCCTGGAATATCAAGGGCCAAGATGGTGTGAATCCACACTTCAAACGACAAATCTGACCGCATGGATGGATTCGGATCGACGATCGTAGCCTAACGGCATGAAAATCGACTCAATTCGACAATCGTGGCACCATCTACATCATCCAGAAGATGGACAGCCAAGATGGCGCCACATGGTGCCATCTCAGCCGTCCAACCAACCCTTAGGATTGCTGCTGCTTGGCGCCATCTCAGCCGTCCAACCGACCCTTAGGATTGCTGCTGCCTCTCCAAAGAAAATCCAATGCGCGATCTTGATCCAATGGCCATGAGCACGCGCGCCGCTTAAAACGTCTCCGCGACCACCTCTCCTCCTTAGCGCAACGGGTGAACGCCCTAACACGAAGCGCAAATGCGCGTTCGATCCACGCCGCGCTGGAATTGGAGCGGAGGCGCACGCCTAATTGACCACTCGATCGCGATCGAGCGGCTGCGGGTGCTCAATAGCGCCCACGCGCTATTGTACATCGCGCCTCACGCGGAATCGCACGTAGGCAGGTGCGCAAAGGAGGCAAGCGGTAGCGTGATTTAAGCTGTCCGATCTCGTGATCGGATGGCTGAGACAGGCTGGACGTGTACGTGCGTTAGACATGCGAGCAAGAGAGCAGGCGCGCGCGCCGCCCACTAAGCCCACGTTCGAACCTTTAGCGACGGTTTTATCTGTCACTAAAGGTCCTTAATTAATGTTTTTAGAGTTTTAATGACCAAATTGCCCCCACTCCTTGCAACTATAAAAGGAGACCCCCTCCACACGAAATTCTCATCCCTTCCTTCTCTTCTCTCCCTCTCCAAAGCTCAAGAGAAGCTTGTCCCACACCCAGGATACTTCTCACGAGATAAAGTCAAATTTTCGCTCTCATTTTGGAAGCAGATCCTGCGATGACGACGACGTGTTGCTCCATTCTCGTTCCTCCTACCTCGATCTCCTTCCTGCTCCGTCCTCCATCCAGGCGTCGTCCTCCAAGCGATCGTCGAGGAGGATATCTCTCCCCCTATTCTTTTTACTGCTTTCTAGAATAGATTTACTGCTTTCTAGAGTAGATTTACTATTTTCTAATGTAATCATTTTTTCCCGCTTTCTAGTGTAATGAACAATCGTTCTAATGATGAAATTCCATGTTTATTCTACATCTCTTTTTTATTTTCATTTGTAATATTCTCTCTCTCGTACTCTCTCTCTCTTATATTTATTTTAAATAGTTAGATAGTTCTAAACAATTGAATTACTTCGTTACAAATAAAACAAACGCGTGTTTTTAAATCAAACGTCCACCTCCTTGTGTTCGACTCGGGATTTTCATTCCGGTATAAATTTTATTTGTTGAACACAAGTTCTTCGGTTTCATACTATGACGACAGGTTTTTCAAAAACCAAACACGTTAGCGTAGCAACCCGACGTTCAACAGGACCATTGGATCTTGATCCAACGGTCCCCATCTAGCCACATCGTCGGCTGCTATCCTCTTCTCTCAGGCAACAAGCGATTTGGACCGTTGGATTCTCATCCAACACTCGCAAGCGATGGACCCTTGGATTGTCTTTGAGACAATCCGTGGGCGTAATGCGTTGGGCGAACGCCCTACATAGAGCGTGAGGTGTGGGTTTGAGGCGTGTTCTGTGGCCAAATTTGCAAAGAAGAAGTGCGGGCAAAATTGGACCGCTCGATCAAGGATGAGCAGTTGCGAAGCTGCGACGTGGCATGCTTGGAATCGAGCGAGGCACATGCACTTGATGACGTGCTATCTGACGTGCGATTTAACACTAAGGCGTGATCTAAAGGCGCAGGCGTGCGTGATCTAAGCCATTGATTGATGATCAATTGGTTGAGGAGGAGTGGCGCTTGGTGAACATGGGCACAACAGCTGAAGGTGGATAGCTGGTGATGTGGCCACCTCTAAGCCGTTGGATGAGAAGCGAGTGACGGAGATGGAAGCGTGGCTTCAGTGATGTGTCTTCAATGATGCTTTTAAATGTCGCTAAAGACCCTGATATTAATTTCTAAGCCATAAAATGACCCTTTTGCCCCCATGACTACACTTATAAATAACCTATCCCTCCACATTTCTTCATCCCTTCCTTTCTCCCCTCACCTCCTTCAAAGCTTTACGAGCTCATCCCAAACCCAGGATGCTCCATTAGAGTTATAAAGATAATTTTTCCATCTTCTCACCCCCATTTGTGGAGCACCTGCGGTTGTCTTCTCACTGTCGTTCGAGAAGTGGATCCCGCTACGACGTCACCCTATTCCGTCCTCCATCCTCCAGCCTCATCCTTCTTCATCCAACATCTCACTACCCTCGTCTGGGTGCTCTGTCAACGCGATTCGTCCTCCAAGCAGCCGTCGAAGAGGATAACTTCTCACCTCCTTCTCCTTTTACAGCTTTCTAGTGTAGATTTACCTCTTTCTAGTTGTAGCAATTAGATGTAATGAACATGATGTTATGGTTATGAAGTATTTGTTTATTCTCTCCCTATTTTCTCTTTATTTGTGTTATTCTTTCTCTCTCTTCTATTTAATTATTCTTTAAGCAGAACAGCTAGTAGATTAATTTCAACCAGCTAATCTATTTTCGTGACAATAATTCCAACGCAATTTTTGATCAAATGTTCGCCTCCCAGTGTTCGACCAAAACTCACCTTGAGTTTCGATTAAATTATCTGTTTGATGGATTTTTACGCAACTACAATGACAGGGTTTCAAACTCAAAACTTTTAGCCTAGAAATCACATTTATCAAGATCTCAGAAGATCCTAGCAACACTAAAGGAATTGGAGGTAAGTCCTCAGTTTCTGAGGCTGGTGTCTCAGGAATAGTGAAGTCAGAGGTCAATGGGTGTTGAGGCTCTAAATTAAGTGAATCAATCAATGTATCCTCGACCAACTTGTCCAAAGAATCCAAAGAACAGATTTCCTCAATTAAGCTACAAGATGGTCTCCTTTGGGCCTAAAAGATATCAACTTTCGTCCTTTGATCTCCAAATTTTAATTCTATAAGGCCCTCCTAACAATTTATGTTTGCCTTGGCTATAGCCAAGAATGGTCTTCCTAGTATGAGAGGTGTGTTTTGGATATCCTCAGGTACTTCCATGTCAAGGACAATGAAGTCTACAAGAAAATAAAAGTCCTTGTCCCGCACTATAACATCTTCCAACACTCTGTGAGGTGTCTTAACTGATAGGTTAGTTAATTGTAGGGACACCTCGGTTGGCTTTAGATTGCCAACCTTGAAATGTGTCAGTAGGGAGGTTGGGATAAGATTGATGGAAGCACCTAGATCAAGTAAAGCTCTATTGAATGTGGTGTTTCCTATCATACAAAAGAGAAGAGGGGTGCTTGGGTCTGTTATCTTAGTAGGGAGGCTATTGGAAATGATGAAGCTCACTTATTCTGAGAGAATGATCGGACTACTCCCTTTCTGAATTCTAGCTTTACGCTTAGGTGTGCATAGGTCTTTCAAAAACTTAATGTAAAGAGGAATGTGGCGAATTGCATCCAACAAGGAGATGTTTATATCTTCTTGCTCAAAGATCTAAAGTAGATCCTCCTCAGGAGCCACACTAGACTGCTTTTTCTTTCCTTTTCCCTTCTTCTTTAAAGCCTCTGGAAATGGTACAGAAGTTGTAATGGGAGGATCATTCCTAAGTTGAGAAGAATCAGGGAGAGGTGAATCAGATGGAGGAGTGGGAGTAGAAGGTCCAGAAAAAGATGTAGAAGCAGGAAATGGTGGATCTACAGTGCTTCTATCACTCCTAGTTGTGATGGCATTCAATTCAGCTCTAGACGTAGACGATATTTTAGTATTCGATAGAAGAGGTGGTTGGGGTTGAGAATAGGAAGTATTTGGGTCAGTGTAGAACTTAGCTTCATGCAAGGGTTGTGAAATGGCATGTGCTTGACCTTGCACTGGAGATCTAGGTTGAACATACCTCTGGACAGGTATGTTCCTAGGGTTGGCTTGTGCTTGAGATGGGTGTGAATGTGGTTGACGAGATTCCATCAAGTGCGATAGGTGGGTCTCATCTTAGTAGAGCTTCTATTGTTGCATGTCAGCGAGAACTTTCATGATGTTCCCCAACTTATCATCTTGTGTAGGCCTAGGTTGAGAGTATTGGGTGGGCCTGGGTTGGGGTTGTTGGTAAGCACGCAGTTGATACTCGTGCTGTTGTGGAGGTGGTGCTCGGATCGGGTTGTGAAGTGGTGGTGCAGAAGGTTGGTGGAAAGTAGGTCATTGTGAATTTCCCAACCACGAGAAATTTGGATGGTTCTGCCATCCAAGGTTGTAGGTTTGGGAATATGGGTCATTGTGAATGGTGTGGAGCTCCTCCGAAGCTCAGGAAGGTCTAGGGAATTCAGTGTAAGGAGGAATAAAGGTTCCTCCAACTGGTGAAGGATATGAAAATGAATAATCCGGTAGTGCAGGTTGTGTCACAGAAAGATTATTCATAGTTTCCCTCCCTATGGGAAACTGAGAAGTGGTGCGACGTGCAGGTGACTGAGAAGAAGATGATGATGAAGGTTTAGATATGAATTTTCATACTTCATCTACTTTCTTCTGGATTAAGCCCACCTTATCCAGCTGACTAACCACTATCTTTAAGTCTCATGTGCTGGATTAGGCTTCGTGTACCCCCATGTGTGAATGAGAATGTGAGGACTTTCTATTAAACACGCTCATCGGAGCATTGTTAGTAGAGTTTTCAGACATGCCTTCAAAGAGCTCAAAGGTTGAGTCCTCGTCCCTACATAAGAAATTGCCTCCACATGCGGCATCTACAAAATTCCTTGTGTCATCATGGAGCCCATGGTAGAAGATCTAGATCTGTTGCCAACATGGGACACCATGGTGGGGGGACACCATGTTGGGGACACTTTCGCAGAAGGTCATGGAATTTCTCCCAAGCCTTATGCATTTGTTCTCCTGAGTCTTAGGTAAATGCAGTGATAGCACACCTTAATGTGTTGGTGCAGCCTACAGGAAAATACTTCTTAAGGAACTCATGTTCCAAAAAAGCATAGGTATCTATTGGTGTAGTATGTGAGTGTGTCCTAAACCAAAAGGTGGCCTTGTCTTTTAAGGAGAAGGAGAACATTTTCATCAATAACATGTGCTGATCATAGCCTTATGGACCCAAAGTCTGGGCGAGATTTTTCAGCTCTTCTAGATGTTGAAAAGGGTCCTTAGAAGCAAGACCATGGAAGTGAGGGATAAGTGCAATAAGGTTTGGCTTCAATTCAGCAGACGACCCCCAGCGAGATAGCGTATCACAGGCATAGGTTGTGCAACTGCAGGATTATAGCAATCCCGTAGTTGAGGTCTACGAGGTTGAGGTTGGGGGTTCGCTAAAAGATTAACAGCTTGTGTAACCTATTGCACATGTTGGGTTAGGGTATTCATTTGAAGCTGTGTTTCAAACAGGTGTCGTAAATTAGGTATTGGACCTCTCTCTGGTGGTGGTTAGATGGGAAAGTTAGGGTAGGGAGGAGGTTGGAACCTATGAACTGGTGAAGGTGGTGGTGGAGGATGTGCAAAAAGATGTGGAGAAAGTTCTTCGAAATCCTCAAATTGTGTGGAATCATGGTCATCCTCTAGATGAATAGAATGGTGGATGGGAGTTTGAGGCCTAGGAGGTGGATTGGATGTGGAAAGCATTGAAGTAGAAGTAGAAGCTTGGGCATCAGCACCCAAGGGAGGTACTAACTCGAGGTTTTGGGATCTCCTACCTTCCATGAGTCGATTTTTGAAAACACTTTTTCCGAAACAGTTACAACTCAAGGAAAGAAAGCAATCTCACTCAATCTCAATCTAAAAATCAGAAATCCCAATATCAATCAATCTTCAATCAAAGAAAGACCAATCAATCTCAAGTCAAGTGAGAAAATCCGAATTTTTCCTAGGGTCTGCTACGCGAAAAGTAATAGTGCGCAAACAAATGTTTTCAGTACAATTGTACGCGCCCTACAAAAGACCTAGCAAAGTGCACCTCTAAAATCCACCTGGAATCTGATATGACCGACGTGCAAATTTAGACCTTGTGGTTGCTTAAGGAGATGAGATAGAAACCCGTGTATTTGTGAACTTATGTGATCGTGTAGTGTGTACATGATAGTCAATCAACAGAATGGCGATGAAAAGCTCAATCAGGGTTTCAAGCAATTTTTTACATCTTCTTTTGACTTTGATTTGAGTATTTAGAGATGTATTCTATGCAACCAATCTTGCTTTTTAGTCTTTTCAAACACAAGATGGTCTTTTTAATTTTAAGTCAAATGCAAAGATGGCAAGAGCTCAGAAAGAATAGTAATGTGTACTTGACTCCAACAATTCTACAAGTAATGCAATTTGATTGTATTGAAATCTAGCAGGAAAAATGCAACCTCAATATGGATGCCTAGTAGATGCTACTGCTAGATAAGAGATGAAATCTTTTTTAAATTTTTGATTTTATAATTTTTTTGGATTTTTTTGAATGCAAAAAACAAAATCAAATCAAAAAAAGAAATCAATACGGAAAAACCGAGTCAATGACAGATGAGTAGAGAGAGAGGTAAAAAGAGTGTAGAGAGTCCAAGTTATACAAAGATGTGTATGAACAGGCTCTCACAACTTATGCCTAACACAATATCCTACTAATTAATATACCTAAGTCTAAACTATCAATACTAAAAACTAGGAAAATTGCAGCTCCTACAGGAATAACTCCTCTTGGAAGTCAAGTTTGATGCGCAACGAACCCACCAGAAGAAGAACTCCACCTAGAAGAAGACACTACTCCTCCTTAAGTGCTGCAAAAACAACAAATGATTAATAAGATAATTATATACAACAATCAATCAAAAAATAAAATGAATAAAATAATCTATATACAACAAAGATTATGAATAAAAGAATGATTATTTACACACAAATCAAAAATATTTACAAGTTAAGAATAAAAGAAAAATTTTGGCATATAGAGAGTTGCCTCTCCAGCAACGATGCCAAAAATATGACGTGCAATGATCACGTTACAATAAAAATGGTGTTTTAAGTGTCGTTATTGTAGCATATTTGTTGTAAGTTGTACCAGACGTCTGTAAGTTGTACCAGACGGCGGGAGTGACCTCCAGACGTCCGGAGTGACCATCGGACGTCTGGGATCTAGGAAAGACGTCCCTGCAGACTTTTGGACGTCTGGGAAACCACGCTGAACAGGTAATTCTCTGATCCACCGTTTAAGACGTCTGGAGGGAGTTCCAGACGTCTGATTTTGCACAGTATCGTCTTTTCCGACCCGTTTACGGCCCGTTCGGGCTCCGTTTTCCGCGATTCGAGTTGCGTTCTTTTCAGAATTAATTCCTCTACTCGTCTACAGTAGCTATACACTGTTTTGAGACACTCCTTGTGTTTGATCCTTGTGATAGGACCTCGTTCGGTTGCAGTCTTGAGAGTCGCGGAGGCACGCGGGATTCCCGATCACGCCCCCATTACTCCCGATGTACCTGGTAGAGTGGCTTTAAGTATTAATAAAATCTGTTAAAGTATGGAACCATAACTAGAACCTAGGGCATTGCATGAATCCTAGGAATGAGAAATATATGGAATGATAGCTCCTAGGTGTTGCATGAATCCTAGGGCCGGAAAACTAGATTGTATGATAGATCCTAGGATATGGCATGAATCCTAGGATGGAAAAACTAGTGGAATGTATATTACTGCAGTCTTGGAAAAATGGAAAGGAATATATAAAGCTGCCTGTAAATTTAATTAACAGCTGCCTGTTATGAATAAAGAAACATGTTTGAGATCATGGATTTTGAGAACGTGAATCTGGAAAGTGAAACATATAATGTTCTGAGATTAAAGGATGGAACCCTACGGGGAATTAGGAGTGGAACTCCTGGAAAGAGAAAGGAATAGAACTGAGATGTTGTTCGTACTGTCTCTTGGGTACGCAGTACCAAGGGAAGTACCTGTACCTGTTTAGTGCAGAGTGGGGCCAGCCACCCAGGGACCCGGGGTTAGGATTGGCCGCTCTGTACCGACTTGCTGGCCCTCGTGTACGTAGTACCGAGGAGAGCTACTAGTGTTAGGAGAGTACTAGCTACCCCACGGGCCCCGGGGTTCTGCTAGCCTCCTTCACCGACTTGTTAGGCCCACTAGGGCAAACCAGGGTAGTCAGGCGAGGGTGCGCGGACTGTGGAGGGGCAAGGCCCCGGTTTGGTTACTGTGGAGGGGTTGGACCCCTGTTACTGAGAGGGCTCTGCCTTGGTTCCGTGCTGTGCTTTAGGCGCACCCGTTAACGGAAATGACTGACCGCGTGCCAGTGCGGGCTAGCTACCTGTGCGTTTATCGCGCGTGCCGTAGTCACCGTTACGTCTGTCAGTAACCTTGGGGTGGTTGACTGAGGGTAGGATCACCACGGGGGACTCTCCCGGCCAGGAGAGCACCACGTGCTACTTCTACTTTTGGAAAAGACTGCAATCAAGATCGTTCCCACGAGGAACATTCGAGATCAAGTAAAGGATCTGAGAAATAAATGAAATAGTGAGAAAAATTGAAAGATGTGAATAAAGGAAGTAATAGAACATAACAGCTACTGTACACTCTACTATTGCCTTTAGTTAGTTTGCCACTCTACTCAGCGTTTTGCTGACGTGTTACACTCGTTACCTTTTTCAGGACCAGGTGTTGAGCAGCCAGGGTCGGCGGCTGCAGAGGACGCTGGGCCGAGTAGGGTCCAGTAGAGTTACCACAGCCTTTTGTACCCCTTTTGTTTCTGTTCTAGTGAGTAGTTTTTGTTTCCGCTGTACCTTCTTTACCTGCAGTTCTTGTTATATGATAAATGCTGTTTTACTGTTGTGGTGGTACCTACTGTAGTAGTTTCTTTCCTTACTGCTGTACTTTCTTACTGTTAGTTATATTCATGCTGAATGTGGTTTATTTTACTGTCTTTTGGTTACTTCCTCATTGGACGACTAGGTCTTGGGATTAGTCGAGTCGGTCCGGTTCTCGTGTCTCGTAGGGACTCGGGAACCGGGTCGTTACAACAGGCATTCTAGGTGATCCTTTAGAATTAAGTAGATCACTGTGAAGATCTCAAATCCATGCTTGAATTTTTCATAGATATTCACTCCCTCAATAAAGAACAAACAGGATCTGAATTAAAACTTTGGTGCAGGTAAATCTAGTAATAGAGTTCAAATTAAAGAGCTCAGATCATTCACCTTAAATCTAATTAACCAAATGTAAGATCAATTTGATCAATTAGAGCTAATAGAAACATGATTGCATTAGAAATCCTCATTCAATCTCAAAATCTAGATCAATTCCAACGACCAAATAAGCACACATCAAACCGCAGTGAGGATGATTGTGACTTAATGATATGGATGAGATCACCCTTCAATGATTTTTAGCGTGATTTAGATCTGAAAGCTAGAAAACTCCATATCTACATCAGCTAACATGGATGGAATGAAATATGGATTAAAATGCGAGGAAAGCAGTGAAATGTGGATTGTGAGGCGTAGGGAAAGCTGTGTGAATCGACGCAAATATGAGAAAAACTACTCTCTAATCTGAATTGATCAGAGAGATTGGATTGACTCTAATCTAGATCTACTCTAATCTAAACTAATCCATCACAAAATTTAATATCTACACTACAGCTACTGATCTAAACTAGACTAACATAACCTGCACTAACCTAGAAAGCAATTAAAACCTAACTAACAGAAGAATGGGACCTGTGGATCCAAAGTTGACGGCTGAGGAGGAAGAAATGGAGGAGGAAGGATCTTTAGCGGAAGGAAAATTCGCTAGTGGATTCTGGATTGCCCTGAGGTGCTACAAAGTCCTTAGCAGTAAGGAGAGGTCGCAGGAGGTGGAATTCCATCGCATAGGCAGCGGAACAAGGGTCATATGGGGAGGGGGAACTAAAGAGGATGAAAGTGACCAGCTTGAGAATGTAGGAGGGTGTTGATGGCGTGCACACGACCCAAAGGAGCAGCTTAAATAGGTGATTTGGGCTATCAGGTCACCGTGGGGGTGGGATTAGGCGGATACGATTTTCACGATGATGAGAAACGAGGAGGGTAGGAAGTTTCAAATCAAAGACGTGCCATAGGATCAGATCCAGAGGGTGTGGTGAAGCTACGCGCAAGAGCGTGCGTAAAATGGACGAGGATCTGCCGCTAGATCAATGAGTGCATGAGAACAACGGCCGTGATTAGTTGTGTTCTTGCAATGAACAGTGCACCACGAGCTGCACGCGTATTTGTAAAAATTACGCTCGAGCCCTTTTGGGTGAAGGGGTATAACAATTGTGCAGAAACCCATTAGTGAAGAGAAGTCTTGCAGCGCAGTCCCTAGGTCTTAGAAGTAGGTCCCTTATGGCTTGCAATCAAGTCCTTGGAATGTTTTTATGCATGAAAATGTGAATGATGAAGGACCTATTTGTAATGTCAATAATGCATGGGCCTAATGATGTCCAAATGAGACCAAGTTTTTATTGAAGCACAATTGAACATTTAGGAAGTTAATTCAACCTTTAATTTATACTTTTAAACTCAAACATGTATTCAATTTCCAAGTGGGTCATCATTTTACGTTTTTAAATAGAATATCTCAATTGTGACCTAATTATACGTTTTTAACACCGATTTGCTGTTTTAGGACATTTCTGTTATTTCTCACACTTAACCCATTTCTTGTGTTAATTGTATAGTGTTTAAGCTAGTTTTTAGCTTAACTTAGGCATTTCTGTTTTCTAGTTTTGAGTTCTAATTCTTGTTCTACTGGTTTTTCTAGTTCATGTTCTAGTTAGCTCTAGTTGTAACTTTGACTTTATTAGAAATAAAGTTTGATCTCTAGTTATCTTAATTGCAAATCCTGCATCGCACCCCCTTCTCTATATATTTGTCTAATTTGATCTTCTTCTTACGCTTTCTTTATATTAGTTAGTCCATATTTGTTCCACATTTTGTATCTAGTTAGATAGATCCTACACCTCCCCATGTTCAACCTAAGACTCACTAGAGTCTTGGTAATTTATTTCTATCACGAAAAATTATGCTACAACGGACGCTTTATATTTACTTAGCAGTTTTGACGAACACTTTATGGTCGGCCACTATGCATTCTTTTTGCTAAAAATAGGTGGTGTGGAGGGCCTTTCAATGGAGTATGGATGGCTTGGGTTAAATGTTACTAAAATAGCTTGGCTTAGGACAAGGTTTGCGTTGGTGTGGTGATGGGAAGACCATCATGAGCCATAACTAGCTCAATTTGATCTAAAAAGGTTGATAAATGCTTCTACATATCCATTAGAAGCCCTAAGAGGCATAATATCCTATTTTGAAAAGAAGAAAAGAACACAAGGTTATTTCTGCAAAATTAATAGCATTCCACAAATATAGAATAACCATGGGGTATTTTAGGGGTTTATTAAAAGTCATATGGTCATTAATGTCTAATAAGTGGGTCCATGCAGAATAAAATGGGTTTTCACGCTTTTCAAGAATTAATAGACATCTGAAACCCTAAAAACAAACCCACTTAATTAACTGAGGTTATGGTTAGGATAAAATTCACCTAAACCTTCTAAAAAGTATAGAAAAATATTTCCTAAGGTTTGGTACCTTCGACTTGACCATTAGGACCCATTTTGACCTAAAACAGAGTCTCAAACAAAATAGTTGCCCTAATTTAGGTTTTTGAGTAATTTACCCAGTCAAACTTGGTCAAAACCTAAATCTGACTTCACCATCAGATTCCTTGGATCCAAATTATGTTTATACCAAAATTGGGCCCTCTCTGAGATTATCTTGACTTAGTTTACATTTTAACCATATTTTGACTTTTGTTCTTACAAAAAGCCCCTTAACTTTCAAAAATGTTTGCAAACTACCCCCAACTTTATCTTCTTCTTCACAGTTGGGTCCCTGCCACCATGGCAGGTGTGAACCCACATACCCAAAGTCTCAATCATTGATTCCTCCTTGATTGATTAACCAATTTGGAAGGGATGATCCTGGAGAGTTAATCAATTTAACCTACTCCCAAGCTCCAAATCCATCTCAATCATCGGTGTGAATCTAAGGATTTCAAGAATTCTTCTTCCTGAAAAAACCAAACCTTTCAAGCTTGTTTCCAAGCTTGGAAGCTTGTTTGAAGGCCTATAAAGGACCTCCCTCACCTGCCTCACCACCTTAGAAAATTTTAGCCTGAGAAATCATCTCCTACTCCTTCTCCGGCCATCTTCGGATTTCGCTCCGGTGACCACCTTCGTTCTCCCTCTTTCGACTGTCCAACCATCAAATTGGACGGCCTAAGTTCTTCCTCTCTTCCTCACGATCCTCTCCGGTTAAAGAGAGGATGTCTCCTTGCCCCATTCATTGTCGCTATCTTCCCGCCTTCATCTCCTTCTTCAGCTCCAGTCAGCCACAACTGGAGCTCTCCAGCCTCCTTCCTCTTCTCTAAGACCCCTTATTCCTTCCTCTACCCCTCTACATCATTTCCCCCTTACCTACACCAAACGACCATGCTACAGCCCCCGATGCCCTCGCCTTCTTCTACTCTAGCAAAGCTCCGGCGACGCCAATCCGCCACTCCACTGCACGAACCTCGCTGCTACCACCTCCATCTGCTTCGCCGCGACCTCCTGGTCAAAAGCCTTAACTTTATTAGGGCTATTGACCGCTCTATACCCCTGTCGAGCACACCCACCTCCACGCACCCTCTTCGACCTCTCTACCCACGTACACACACTCGCACGGCACATCACCACCACCAGCACCTTTACCATCACCCGACGATTCTCCCGAGTTATTTTGACAAGGTCGAAAGACCGTACTTTGGTTTTCAGGTGCCGACGGGTCTCCGTCGCCGCCACCTCCATCTCTGACTCCGTCAGCAGCCATCAAGCTGTGTTCCTCCTTGCCGACAACTCCAGATGCTACGAAAGACCTCTAGGAAGCTCTCCAGACTTTCAATTGAAGACATTGGCACCAACAGCTGCCTCGCTTCCACGCTCACATCACTTGTTGCTGCGCGAAGAGACAAAGCAGGTGGGATAGTCCCACCTCGGAAATCACTGAAGCAACCACGCAGGATAAATTGATTTTCTGCCCCCAACCCCTCGCCCAAGACACAGGGGTCAGGCCCTCACGCATGCCTCGCCTGCTGTCACACCACGCAGGTCTGGCCAGATCTGGTTACCCTCCTGTTTACCCGATTAGAGATCCGATTGAGCAGGTTTCTGAGAGAGAAGGGGGGTTTTTGCCTCAACTGACCCTCTCTCAACACTTGGTCGTTGAGAAGCAATCATGCCTCTATGTTGTGCCTCCCCTTGTGCTTGAGAAGAAGGGAAGAGGCTTTGCCTTGTGCAAGGAAAAAGAAGAAGAAGAGAGGGAAGAGGAAGATCAGAGAAGAAGGGCTGAGGACAGTGCCTTTGCACTGTAGCATCTGAGCATTTAAGCTGTCAGATAAGGAGTGTAGGTGCTAGAGCACCACGATCATTTATTTTGATGATAACAAAACATGTGTTATTTAACATTTGCAATTTGAGTCCTAGATTTCAGGTCAATTGCAAATGTGGACGTGCTTAGACGGAACTCGAGCTCGCATCCAGGACGGATTGGAGGAGCTTGACGGAAAACAGAGGAGGTTCGCGTGGAGCGAAAGATTGAAGATGGAAGGAAATGAAGAATAGGATAGATTTCCTTCTTTTGTACTTGTTGTATTTTTCGTTTCTTTTGTTGCTCTTTATTTCCTTAGATATTTCATGTTAAAGAGCCTCAAAGAACCCTAACAGTAGTCCTAGGAACACTGGCACAACCTTATGATACTTAGGTTTTCTGTAGAATACTTAGAAAACTAATATAGGGTTCAAACAGCACTTCCAGACGTCTAATTCTAAAATCAGACGTCTGATAAAGCATTGTAAGACGTCTGACTGTTGTTTCAGACGTCTGATAACTGTTAGGCTGGACATAGTTGGTTCTGTCTGATGAAATCAGACGTCCAGACCTTAGACCAGACGTCTTAGGAGACGTCTGATGGACTTACCAGACGTCCAGATAGTGGACCGTTGGCTTGCTTAGCAGGCACTGCAGATTATGACCGTTAGAGCCTTATCAGACGTCCATAGGACTTACCAGACGTCTGATAATTGACCGTTTTGCCTCGGCTGACCCAAAATCTCTTCTCAGAGATTTTCTAGCCGTTGCAACGTTTGGAAATCAATTCCCACAGTAAAAGTAGGTTTCCAGACGTCCAGACATAGTGCCAAACGTCCTATATGTCGTCTGATCGACTTGAACAAAAACCCTGTTTAGATCTGATTCAAGTCAGGAGGAAACCCGCATAGAATCAGACATCTGACATTGAAATCAGACGTCTTAAAGTGGCCTTCCAGACGTCTGATGCAAGAGTTAGACATCTGATAACCCTGTCAAATGTAATCATTGTCCTGATTTCGGCCTGATTCTCTTGGACTTTGTTCCCAACGGCTATAGAACCCTTTCTAAGCCTTCCAAAGCCTTCCTAAGGCCTCTATAAATAGAGGGGAACCCTTGCAACACAAATACACACTTGGATACACTTAGCTACACACTTTCACACTCTTGTGTCTAAGAAGCTCTTGCTCATTAAGCTCAAGTTCTACATCTTGAGAGCATCATTCCCTTCGCGCACCCGCTCTCCCGCCGTTGTCTACAAGAGCGACATTGCACCGTTGCGTGGCTCACGCACCCGCGTCATCGTCGACGCACTCCTTGCAAAGGGGAGTTTCCTATTTCCTATAGAAGCTAGGTTTAAATTACTTTGTTGGCTCTATAGGTTTGTTGTTTTATTTTACCTTTGTAATTTGGTTGGGTATTCGCTTTGCGAATTCCCGTCTCCTTCGTGGGACAAAATCCTTCTCGTGGAGAGAAGGGGTTGAGGAACGCTACCCTCGTACTTGTAGCGTGATTGTACTGAGGTTGAATCACCCTCGTTTTAAAGTGATTCGTTTAGTGGATTTGATCAACTAGGTTGATCGGAAAATCCTAACTCGAGAGGGTTAGGTGGTGGTTTTCACCCGATTTGGATTTCCACCTAAAAACAATTGTGTACATTGTGCGATTGTCTTTTTTTGTGAGATTGCTTTATATTTCGATTACGCATTTTTTACGTCACACTGATCTCACCCCCTCCAAGTAGGGAATTACAAGGAGTTCCATCGTCTGATATCTCTGATAGTGTACTGTGCACTTGGCTTGCATGGAGTAAACTTGATTGATACTATTCAAATATTTTCTATTGTTGTAAATAAGGTAATTGATGATTCAAATCACCATTTTACCCTAATCTTTTTTTATCATTGACATTTGCTCTTATATATACATCATTATTGCTTGAATTTCTCATTAAATATTGACATCTTGAGCTTAAATTGTGATCTTGAGAATTAATTGCTATACTTGCTCCCTGCATTCAACCTCAGACTTCAAATTCAAGTATAAATTGTATTTGTTTCGTGCGATTTCGACCTATACTATGACGAAGTATTTTAAAACATTGATTTCCCACGTTAACATGTGGGTTTTATTAGGATTCTAAAGAAAGGAAGGAACGTAGGTGTGCCATGTGTCTCCTCTTGTCTTTATTTCCTTGAGCTTTATCTTTATTCCTCTAAGTTCATTATTTAGCTTCCAAGGGAACTCTTCTCTTCCAAAAAGTGGTTCTCCATCTCTTTAACTTATTCCTCCTTGCTCAATACCTACATTATTCACAAGAAATCATAATTAGATGCAATTTAAGTACAAAACCTATGCATGACCTAATTTTGCATGTATGATTAGAAGGTAACATATATACAACCTACATGCATGATGTGCATGCATCTGATTAACAAAAAATGTCTATTAATGCATGCTCTTAGTACCATATTAGCATCATACATTGTAAATATTACATAACATGCATGATGAGAACATCATCATAGGCCCTAACTAGCTCATTTTGACCTAGATAACATAATAAAAGATCCTACATAACCTAGAGAAGGGCCTAATTCAAGGAAGAACTGTTCTGAGAAGAAAATATGAAACAAAGGGTAAAACTATAATTTTACCATTGCGGTACATCAACGGAATTTCTCAGGGGTTAAACATATGTCAAATTATCTTAATAAGATAAAAAGTGGGTTGGTTCAGTTAGAAAAGGGTTTATGTCCAATCTAAGAATTAAATGACATCTTGCAACCCTAAAACAGACCTACTTAATACAACAAGGTTCTGGCCAGGATAAAAATCAACTAAACCCTCTAAAATTCATGGAAAAATACCCTCTAGGGTTAGAACCTTCAATTTGGCCTTTGGAACCTATTTTGACTTAAATTGGGATCTTAGTCAGATATTTAACCTAATTTAGGTTTTTGTGTAAAATGTCCAGTCAAACGTGGTAAAACTAAAATCCAACTTCACCATTAGATTCCTTAGGTCCAAATTACGTTTGTACCAAAATTTGGACCTAAGGGGGGGTCACCTTGACCTACGTTGCAAAATAGTCCACCCAATTATATTTTGACCCCTAGCTTTTGAAAATCATTACGTAGACCCCCCTAACTTCCTCGCCACCGTTTGAAATTAGGTCCCTCCACCACTAAAGCGGAGGAGTCCTACTTCGGCGAGGATTCAAGGAGGATTGCTCCCTAATTTCTCAGAGATCTCCTCTTAGATTTGAATGGGAGATTCTCTGAGGAATTCCCTTTCGTCTGAACGCAATTCCAGGATCTGATTTACACCCAATCTCTCGTGAGAATGCAAGAGAGATATGGGTATCTCCCACATTCCTTCTCTGGCTAGGACTCTTGCACTTGGAAGCTTGACTTCCAAG
Source organism: Thalassia testudinum (assembly GCA_037157565.1). Classification (NCBI taxonomy): domain Eukaryota; kingdom Viridiplantae; phylum Streptophyta; class Magnoliopsida; order Alismatales; family Hydrocharitaceae; genus Thalassia; species Thalassia testudinum. Next base: position 2,719,272 of record JAZHRO010000062.1, on the reverse strand, counting down.
CACAAGAGCCTCTGCCAGATGCTACAAAAAGGCCCCCGGATTCGACCGCTCAAAATTAACTTGGCTTAGCCAGAGACTTACCCCCAATTTCTTCCCTTCTCCTCCGGCCAAGTGTCCAGCAGGTTCCAGTGACATCTCCTCCTCCTTCTCGTCGCTCTGCCACAATACCATAGGCAGAGACGTCTTCACCACCTTCCTCCGCGTCGCGCCATACCTGCGCACGCGCCTCCAACCCCTTCGTCGTCACTGTTCTCCCTCCATTGGACTCATCTTCTCCGATGGCGGTAGGTACGGCTAGCCGCTCTCCTATCCCCCTTCGTCCATTAATTTAGGTTAGAACTCTTCCCCTTTTTCCTCTCTTTATTTCCCCCTCCTTTATTTCTACTTTTATCCCCTTGACGCCGCAGACCACCACCATCGTTCCCATCTCCGGCCAACCACCGGCGAGGTGTCTCTGTCACCTCCACACCTCCATCCACCTCGCCAGACCCCTCATAACCTCCGCCATCATCCACTAAGCATTTTCCCCACCTTCACTGACTGCCACACCCTTCACAAGTGCCCCCCAACCAAACCCATCTTCACGGCCACAGAGTGACCTAGGCACGCACACCTAGGCCGCCCCGCAGCCAGCCACCAACCATAGCACCTTCATCGTGCTACAGTGAAGCTCCACATGTTTAATGAGGCTGCGAGGCCGTCTTGTTGAGTTGCAGGTCAGCCCCCTTTCCGCCATTGAAGCATGAGCAAGGAGCTCGCAAGCTCGCTCCATGCCAAATTGCTCCAGGTCTCCAGGTCCAGGTGACGCACGAGGAGTTCACGCACACATCCAGCCATGTGAGTGGCTTTATGAAGCACCCAGCTGCAGCAATTGAGAGAAGAACCTCCTGCAGGTGCGTGAGTGAAGCGGGTCGGACTTTTAGTCCCACCTCGGAAAGTTTAGCACGCAGTGAGTCATTTTTATTGTTTTTGTGCTTCTTTCTCTTCGCCTCAGAACACGGGGTGAGGTCCCCTCGCCCACGCTTACCCGCCTTGTCCGCGACCCATGCCTCCACGGACCTGGCTGACCGACCCGTTTAACCCCGCGCTCCTCGCGCACCACCCATGCTAGTGCGCCTGGACCTGGGTGCGCATAACCCGACTCGATTACCCAACTGGCTCTGAGAGAGTGAACCCAAGAGAGAAATAGAGAGAGAGTGTACGCAGGGAGGGTAGGGGATAGGTTTTGCACTCTCGTGTGTGTAGGAAGAGGAAGAAGCTGAGGAAGCTAAGGCAAGCAAAGGGATAAAGCGTAGAGAAGCTAAGGTAGAAGAAGAAGGAAGGAGGAGGTGCGGCTGAAGAAGAAAAGGCAAAGCTAAAGGAAGGCCAAGGAAGAAAGGCAGAGAAGGCTGAAGCCAAGAAGGAAAAGAAGAGGAAGCTGAGGCTAAGGCAGAAGCAAGGCAAAGCTGAAGGAAGGAGAAGTCAAGGAAGAAGAGAAGAAGGAAGGAGAAGGCAACAAGGAAGAAGGCACAGCCAAGCCAGAGAAGGAAAGGAAGAAGGCACTGTAGCAAAGAAGCTAAGGAAGAAAAGGCAAGGGCCGAGAAAGCAAAGGAAAAGAAAGAAGAAGGCCAAAGAACAGAAGAAGAAGAAGAAGAAGAAGAAGAAGAAGAAAGGCAAGCCTAAGGCAGAGGAAAGGAAGAATAAGAAGGAAGGAGAAATCAAGGAAGAAGAAGGCCAAAGACAGAGAAGAAGAGAAAAAGAAGCCAAGACAAGCACGTAGAGAAAGAGAAGAATCAAAGAGGAAAGAGAAGTAGAAAGAAGAAAGAGGAAAAGCTAAGGTAGAGAAGAAGAAGAGAAAGAGAAGAGAAGATCAAAAGAAGAATCAAATATTTTTACCTTTGATTCAATCTCTCTATTTTGCTATAGTTTAATATCCATAAACTCCTGCATTATACTCTGAATTAGATTTTGAGTAGATTTAAGTGTTCAAATTACATTATTGAGATTAGTGAATAAATTCCATTTGCTCCCTGTGTTCGACCTCGGATACTTAGGTTTTCGAGTAATAAAAACTTCTTATTTGTTGCCAAGGCGATTTCACTTATACTACAACGCAAACATCTTTTACAACACCGACCTCGCCTCCTGGCAACATTTTGACGCCGTTGCCGGGGACACTTTCCACTTTTCACTTTCGCACTCTCACCTTCGCCCCTTCGCCTTGTGTTAAACAATGCATAATCATGCATTTAGGTCAAGTTGTATAAATTGTATAGTAATTGTCACCTTTTATGGCTAGAGATAGGGAAACTTGTTAATTGGGGCCTCGGATCGAAGATCCAACCATACGGATCTGATCAGGGCAATGATTGGAGTTCAATGACTCCAAGATCGCCTTGATCGGACATCCGTATCACTAGATAGAGATCGAGGAATCCTAAAGATCAAGGGCCAAGATGGTGTTAATCCACACCTTAGATGATAAATCCGACCATATGGATGGGTTCGGATCGATGATCGCAACCTAACGACGTGAAAATCGATCCAATCCGAGACCTGTAGCACCGTCTACAACACACAGAAGATGGATGGCCAAGATGGCGCCGCCGATTGGGCGACTGGGATGGCGCCATGTGGTGCCATCCCAGTCGCCCAATCGGCCCCCAGGACTGCCGCTGCATCTCCAAAGGGTTTCCAACGCGGGATCTAGGTCGTTGGATCTTGATCCAACAGCCGCATGCACGCACGCCTTAAATCCTCTGCGCAACAAAGTTGCCGCCGCAGCACAGCAATCGAGCGTGTTGCGTGAACGCACGACTCACGTTCGATTCCGCATCCACAGCGCACGGGCAAATAATCGTGATCGTGCGATCGGCAGTGAGCAGGGTGGATCAGCCAATAGCGCCCACACGCGATCTGACACATAGTGCACACGCCTGATTGCACACGGGCACGTGGTGAAGGCGCGGACGAAGGCGCTGGCAAGGAGAGTTTTAAGCCGTCCGATCTTGAGATTGGATGGCTGATCGTGCACGAATGTGGAAGGGTGTTAGGGTGCGGAAGGTAGAAAGGCACGCGTGGCGCGTGCACATCGGCCACGTTTAGGCCTTTAGTGACGGATTTATCCGTCACTAAAGGCCCTGAATTAATGCTTTTGAAATTAAAATGCCCAAAATGCCCCCACTCCTTGCAACTATAAAAGGAAACCCCTACCTTACAAATTCTTCATCCCTTCCTTCTCCTCTCTCCCTCTCCAAAGCTTAAGAGAAGCTTATCCCACACACGGGATGCTCCTCAAGAGCTAAAACCAAGTTTTCACCCCTGTTCCGGAAGTGGATCCCACGACAATGACGACGTGCTACCTCGTTCCCATTCTTCCGACTTCGTCCTCCCTCTTCCCACCTCGTCCTCCGTCTTCCAGGTGTCTCCTCCGTCCAGCTCATCCTCCAAGCATTCGTTGAGGAGGATAACTTCTCTCTCCTTTCTTTTATCGCTTTCTAAAGTAGAATTTCCTACTTTCTAGTTGTAACAATTTCCCGCTTTCTAATGTAATCATTTCCCACTTTCTTAGTTGTAAAATATTATTCAAATATTAAGTGATTGTTCTTTCTCTCTCTCTCTTAATGTTTATATTGCTTCCATTGTGATTATTTCACCTTTTAAATAAAAATACAAAAAATATATATATAACTACGGATTTTGAGATTAACGTAGCCTCCCTGTGTTCGACCCGGAACTTCCTTATGGAATTTTGGTATAAATTTTATTGGTTGAATGGATTTCTTCGCGACTCGAACTACAACGATGGGTTTTCGAATCCAACTGCGAACGCGTAGTTTTCCACCATCAACAATGCACAATGCTAGCTAAAGATTAATCATAAAATAGACAAGTTATCATTCATAATTGTGTATCTATTATACCCACATGCCTATCTTTTGCTAGTCCCTAGCAAAATAGAAAACAAGAATCAAGCGGAAAGCGAGAAACAAGTTTGAGCTTAGCTAGATTAAGAATATCGCTATGATTTTTCACCAATTGAAAGGAAATCGTATGCAAAATCTTAATGTCGAAGACTCAACAGTTCTAAGGTATTGACTTAAATATGGGCTACCTAAGTCTAATTGGAGATTTTATTTTCCTAGGACTTGGATCTCATGATTAACTTTCTATGGCTCTATTAACCTTATCGTCGTCGAGTTTGCAATTGATTTTAGTTTATTTAATGTAACAAGTCATGTCTTTAATATAGTGTCACAATCCCATCAATATCATTTTATTTATATCTATTTTTGCTACTTTAGTCAAGGTTGTTCACTAGGGGGTAATTATTAATATATACATCACTCTCAAGAGACCAAAATAAATCTTTCACTCTAAATAATACAAAGAATATTTACAACTAGTTATATACAACTTTGAATCTACATAAGTATATACATATTTACAAATTAATTCAATTATGTACAAGTTAGATTAGGTGAATAAAGGTTAGTAACATGCTTGTTTAGTTTATTTAATGCCCAAAAATATATACAAACATAAGGCAAAAACAAATAAATTTAATTTAAGTTAAAACTAATGATCTCCTTATTATTTTCTTCTTGAATTTAACTCTCTTCAAGCATGCTTGGTCTTTGCTTAAACAAAAAGTTGTCAACTACGACCAGATCGAACGCCACATAGGCCACCCAAGGGGTCACTCCTACTGTGCCGCAATGGATGTTCAAAATATATGCTCAGAGTGTATAAGTAATGTGTGGCCTCTTAAAATCCATTTTTCGTGTCACTCAAGAGGGCAACTGAGTAGATTCCTTATATCGGTCGTCAAGCAGTTGTAATCCATCGATGTGGGACTCTCACAAAGATTCTAAAAATTAAATTTTAAAAGTTGTTCGTTCATAGCACACAATCATTTCGTGCTCACGCACAGATGCATACGCATACACATACATGCACACGTGCAGTGCACACGCCTATTCCTCTCTTCAAACAAATGCTCAGTAATATGCTCGTTAAATGGTCGGTAGGGAGCCCACCCCTGGTAAGGGCAATCGGCTAGCAGGGCAAAATCATTATATACAACCCCATTGCCTCATCAACCAACGATGTGGGACTATATTAGGTGCATTCCTTGGCAGTTGTTAAACTAAGAGATTGATTGTGCAATTATGCCCAAATTGATGATGTTAATTATTAATTAGTATTATAATAGGTTAGTTTACATATTAAACTAATTATTTCACAATTTTAATTTATTTATGTACATATAATAGTGTATATTTAAGTTAAGTATAAGTTAAGTATACATTAAGGGTTTAAGTTAGTTATAAGTTAATATACATTACTAAATTATGTTATAAATAGGCTAATTTAGGATTAATTTAGAGTATAAAACAAGAGTACACTATAAGTTATCTTTTTAAATAATTAACTTACTAATATAAGGTTAAGTTAAAATAAAATTAGTTACACTAATAAGTTAATTCTAATTTACAAGTATATACACTATGTACATGTTTTTGATGTTTTTGAGAGTTTTTCTATTTTTTCTTTTTCTTTTGGTTTTTCTTGGAATTCAAAAAGATAACACTCTAGAAGCTAAAAGGAAAAGGATTTTTTTTTACTTTTGATTTTCTTTTCTTTTCTTTCCTAGCCTAAGGAAATATCCAAGCTTGTGCTAGCATTTTCTAAGATCAAACTTATTGAAACTTGGATTCAAAGGGTCAAACATGTTTAACACACCCTAATCCTACTTACTATAGTTTTTATTTAATTATTTACACTAATTATCTAATTATCACCCTAATTATTGTAAAATAGCAGGAAAAAGGCCAATTAGAGGTTAGAAAATCATTCCAAAACCTAGAAATTCCAAAAAGATTTTGGAAATAAAGATTAAGACTTATTAAACTTCCAGAAATTGAATAGCATAAGAATCAAACTGAAAAACATGGTTTATCACTGGATTAAACACATGATAGAAATTATGATAGATTTTAGACCTCATTTTGCTAACAAAGATTTTCTCTCAACTTTGAAAATGATTACAAGTCAATTTAAAACAAGATAAAATCCATACATGCTTGTAAAACATAGTTCTATCATTAAAGTATCTTGGAAACTCATCTTGAATTTCAAACAAGGTCATGAACTAAAAATCTTGAATCAAAATATCATCCAGTCTTGACAAGTCTTGTATTGTTGTTACTGTCAAACAAAGTCAAACTGCTATGATCAAATCTATTATCTGAGTTTCAAGAGCTGCTTAGGTGTCTAAGAGATAGATTTATGATAGATCTCTCAAAAAATTATTACAAGCATTAAATCATTCAAAAACCATTTAGAATCGTCGATTAAATCATTAACACTCTCCATCCAGTTTGAACAACTGAAAAAACTACCTCAAATCTGAATTGAAGCTCAAAACATCAACAAAACCACTCACATATGTTTCATGAACATCAAAAACCATCCTAAAACCATCCTAAAACCTCGCTCAAGTCATTAAAACATAATTTGAAAGATTGAAACTCAAGTTCAACCTTGAACCTAGGCTATCAAACCAATCATTCTAGATTACACTCAAAATCAAATAAACCTCAAACAATTTCATCGTAACTGCTCGTTAGGTGATCTGGAATCCCAAAAAAATCAGATCGAACCTCAATGAACCCTAGAAACCCTAATTTGATCCCTTCTTTCACGATTGAACAGCACGAAGATGAGAGATCAGATCAACATTCAGATTGATAGGAAACCATTTAAAAACAATCATTCAAACCTCTCAATTATCATTTGACCTTTAAATAGAATATTAAAACAAACTTGAATTTAAATCAAGTTATCACCCAAGTGGGCTTTTGATCTAAGCTCGCTGAGGTGATTTGATCACCTAGGCTTCTTGCACACCATTAATTGGTGTTCAGAGAGCTAAGGCGATGCTCTGAGTGTAATTAGGTCATCATAAGGGCCTTGAAATGAGTCATCAAAAATCTTTTTAATGGCCCCTACTACCCATGTGAAGAAGAAAAACAAGGTCGAAGGCTAAACTTGGGTGCAGATCCATTAATCGATGAAATTCAAATTAAATACATTCAAATCATTAGCATTCAGGTCAATTCATTCAATTAAATCAGATTCAAATACAATTGCATCTAAACATCATCGCTCATTTGTTAAAAACAAATCACGATCAATCTAGCCAAATTGTGAATAATTGGCAACTCAATGGAGGGTCTTGAGGTCTATGAAGTGAATGATAGATTCTCTGAATGATTGGGCGTGACATTAAACTTGGAAGCTAGTAAGCTTCAGGTCAGATGGTGGCTGTGATGGAAGAAATGAAATGGCAATACATTCGTCAAGAAAGTTGGTAGAAAATGATCGTGGGATGTAAGGGGAGGTTAATGGATTAAAGTAGGTGCATAAATTACCCTATCTGATCGGAATTGATCAGAGAGGGGTGAATCGAAGGAGAGGATCAGAGAGAGAGAGGAATTACACTACAACAATGAAATCGAAGTGCTAAATCTACTCTAAACTACCTAACTAATTCTAAGCTACACTAATCTAAGAAAGCAAGTAAATCTAATCTATGGGATGAAGGGGACCTTGGGGATCTACAACAGGTTGTTGTAGATGAAAGGAAAGGGAGAGCTTCTAACTGATGAAAGCTCTAGATCAAAGGGAGCTCAGGGACTGATGTAGACACATCTATTTCACATAAATTAGCTATTTATGCATGTTCTTACATTATAAATATTGTATAGCATGCATTATTCTGCATTTAGAATAGATTGTACAAATTATAAGTTAATTTACCCTTTTTGTGGTAAGGGAACAGGGCGATTGATGTGCAACGACAATCGTGTTGCAATAAAAATGATGTTTTAAATGTCGTTGTTATAGTATATTTGTCACAATGCAAACATTTGTCAAGTCATTTTATTTATTTACATAATTTTTACTGGTTTACTCCAGGTTGTTCACTAGGAGACAGTTATTGATCTATATTCCAAAAATGTTAATTTTATTTACAACATGAATTAATGAATCAAACAATGAATGCATTGGTTAATTATATACAAAAGAATCAATTAATTCTACCTACAATGTCTTAAACAAATTTATAAATACTCGGCATCAAAAACCATATGTAACTACACTAAGTTAATTATGTACAACTACTCTATATAATATCTAAGTATAGGTACAAAAATAGCTACCAATATGTACTATATTAAGTTATATTAACATATTAATATCCTTAGTAACATAAATTCTATATACAGTAACATAATTATGTGTCGTTGTAGCCTTAGTAAAATATGGACATAACATAAGGCAAAAGAATACGTTGTACTAACTATTCATCACGCTGAATCAGGTTTTAAGAATATCGCGTTGTAACATAGCCGAAAAAGCGTTCAAAACAAATACAATTTTATTACTCGAATATGAAGCCCAAGGTCGAACACAAGGAGCAAATTGATGTCTTAGAAATCAAGATCACAATTAAAAGAATATGCAATAATATCAATATCACAGTGCAAAAATATAGGAGTAATTGGCAATGTAGACCACAATATACCCAAGAACTCAATGTATATGAATATGAATAAAAACTTGGACGACTTGAATTGATGATGCTACAGTGCTCTTCTGATTCCTTCTTTCTCTGCCTTCAGCTTCCGCGGCTCTTCTTCTTTCTCTTTGTCTTTGGCTTTCTCTACCTTCTCCTTTCTTCTTCTTTCTTTCTCCTACTTCTGCTCCTTTCTTGTTCTTTCTCTATCGGTTGCCTTCTCTCTTCCTTTGCCTTTCTCTGCCTTGGCTTCGGCTTCTTCTTCCTTCAGCTTCTTCCTTCTACTTTCTTTCTCTGCCTTAGCTTCTCTGCATCCTTGTCTTCTTCCTCTTCTTCAGCTTCGCTTCTCCTCCTCTTCAGTCTGTAGAGCAAAAACTACCCCCTACCCACGCGCACTCTCCTCTCTTTTCTCTCTTAGGTTCCACTCTCCCAGAGCCACACATTATCGGGTAATCGGGTCAGGTATGTGCCCAGGACAAGGCCCACCGGCGTGCGGTGGTGGGTGAGGAGTGCAGTTGGGTCGGGTGAAGACCAGGTCCACAGGGCGTGGTCGCGGACGTGGCCGATTCGGTTCTCGTGAGAGGGACGTCATCCCGTGATTCGGAGGCGACAAGGCTATGGCAAGAATTCAATTTATGCGCACACGGCTGCTCTTCCAGTTCCGAGGTGGGACTATCTTTCCACCTTTCTTCGCGCACGCCTGTGGCAGGGACAAGGCCTCCAATTGCAGTAGTTGAGACGACCCTTGACTCCAATTGATAGACTGGAGTCGTGTGAGAGGGTGCTCTGTGCAATCTGGGACACAGGCCTGGAGCGACTGTAAACTTGCTTCAAGTTTTGCGCCAATGGCGGAGGACGCCTGGAGTGGTGGTATGAGTGAGGGGAAATGTTGAGTGGAGTGAGGGGATGCTTATGGGCTTGCCGGCGAGGAGTGGGATGGTCTATGGTGGTGGAGTGATCTCGCCGGAGGTGGTGGCCGGAGGTGAAGGAGATGGTGGTGGAGTGCGGCAGTAGTCGATTTAGGGAAATAAAGAGGGGGAAAGGAAGTAGAAGGTGAAAGGGACTTATCTAGGGTGATAGTGGATGAAGGGAAGGCGAGGATGACGTCAGGCGCGTACTATTAATGTCGGAGACAAAGGCGCTCAGAGAGGGACAGTCGGCGAGGATGAAGGGGAGACAAGGGCGTTGGTGGGTGTTGCGTGACGCGGACGAACGCAAGGAGGAAGAACCTGCCACTGGTATTACAATCAGGTGATGAGGGAGATCAAGGAAGGTCGCTGGACCTTGATGAGCGATTCGACGAGAGGAGGGAAGAATTTGAGGGGAGTTTTCGGTCGATTTCAAGCTTGGAGGAGTCGGTTGGATCTAGAGCTTCTTAAAAAGACCTCTGGAGGGGGATTTGTGCTTGGAAGCCAAGCTTCCAAGCAAGGTATGCTTGCCGGAGATGGCAACTCCAAAAGAGACCCAAATCTCTCATGCGTTCACATGAGAGATTGGGTAACAATTAGGGCATCAAACTGGGTTCACATTGGAGGGATTTTCTCAGAGAATCTCACCCTTCCAATTTTAAAGAGGATTCTTTGAGAAATCAAGGAGAAACCACCTTCTAAAGCTCGTCGGAGTAGGATTCCTCCGCTATAATGGTGGAGGGACCTAAATGCGAGAACGATGAAGAAGGTAGGGGCTTTTGCAAAGGTTTTTGAAAGATAGGGGTATAAATGTAATTAGGTTGGACCTTTTTGCAAAGTGAGTCAAGATGAGTTTTCTTTAAGTCTAAATTTTGGTACAAACCTAATTTAGACCTAAGAATTCCAATGATGAAGTTGAATTTTGGGTTTGACCACGTTTGACTGAAAAATTTATGCAAAAACCCAATTTAGGGCAAATATCTATCTGAGACTCAATTGTAGGTCAAGATGGGTTCCAATGGCCAAATTGAAAGTTTTAAACCCTAGAGAATATTTTTCTATAATTTTTAGAGGATTTAGGTGAATTTTATCCTGACTAGAACCTTGGTTAATCAAGTGGATTTATTTTAGGGTTTCAAGAAGTCATTTAATTCACAGGATACACACAAACCCTTTTCTGTCAAATCCAACCCACTTTTTATCTTGTTAAGACCTTTTGACCTGTGTTTAGCCCTTGAGAAAACCCATTGTTTTACTGCAATGGTAAAATTACAGTTTTACCACATGTTTCTTACATTTCTTTCAGAAAGGTTATTCAGTGAATTATGACTTCCAGTTGGATATGTAGGAGCTTTTATTCTCTTCATTGGGTCAAAATGAGCTAGTTAGGGCTCATGATGGTGTTCCCATCACTAACATATATACATATATACAGGGACAGATACATTCGTTACTAAAGCCTTAAGGTTATTTATATACATATAAGGCTCAAACAAGTACTTACTACACTACTTGTACATATACATATATATACACTATCTATGTATACGTTATTTACATATATTTATTCACATTATTTATATACATCTACTATTATACTATACTATACACATAAGTATATATATACATATGTACACACATAGTACATAGCACTTACACGACACACGCACAACTCACGATCGCAACACTTAGCCATTTTTAAATGCCTCTCCTCTCTTTTATCTCCTTCATTCAACACTTAGAAATTTTCTCAGGATGTTCTCTCCTCTCTCACAACCGCTCTGGTTCATTATTCACTAGACCAAAATTAGGTTTTCTTATGGGCGGGTTGGTCCAGTTCGCAGGATCGACAGCCTAAATGGGTCGGATCAGCCACTACTAGGGACCAGCCATAATTTGATTAGTATGCATTTTATCCAATTCAATTCAAGCCCAATATTAGGGCCAATATAGGCCTGCTACAGTGCATGGCTCCCCGACCATCATTGTATATCAATATAGGCTCATTCATTCATATGCTCGAGATCAAGAGAGGAGAGAAATGGGTAGTGGATAAGAGGCACCCTGTGCCATGATGATTGAGTGGCTAATGGCAAGGATTCAATTTATGCATTGTCACTCACTCTAGCATTTACGAGGTGGCGCTATGTTAGTGCCCAATTAAGCCCTGTGCAGCGCACACAAATGCGTTGATTTTGAGGATTTGGCCCTCGATTTGAGGGTCAAATAATTCTAAATTACAAATAAACTATATGGTTACAAAGCCCTTATATAAGGCTACATAATTATATAATTAATTTAGGAAAATAAGTTACTTACATATATATTAAAATTAGTTAAAGTTAGGAGGTTGTACACATTAAATTAAGGTTTAATTTTTTAATTAATATACAAATTAATAAATTAGTCATGAAATTGACTTTACACAGAGTTAATTTATATAATAAACTCTTTATTATACATTTTTAATTTATTTTAGTGTCTTTATTTTAATTTATTGACATTTAAATACATGTTTTAGATAGATATACAATATTTAAGGTATAAATACTATAGTATAATACAAATACAGTATAAATAGGTTAAACATACTTAAATAATACTATACAAGTATACAATATAGATTACTTTTGTATTAACTTAATTTACTAATTTATTTTATTTTAACTTAATAATTTACCTAATTAACTTAATAACTTACTTACTTATTGTAATTACATAATTAAATTAAATTACAGGTATCTTACAGTATATATTAATTAGTTAAATAGGTATGTATAGTATTAAATAAGGTTATAGATATATACCTAGGTTTTTATAATTACCTAGGTTTATACACATTTAAGTTAATATAAATTAATATATAATTATACAATAAAGTTATATATTCAGTAATTCATTCTAAATATTTTATTAAATATATATAATACATTCATAAGTTATTTATTTACATTATTTACATATTTTACAATATATACATTTGCTTAGTATTAAATTATATTTACAAGTATATACACACTATACAAGGTATTTTTTAGTATTTTTGGGCATTTTTTGATTTTATGGTTTTTGTATGTATAATAGAGGTAGGGGATGAGAGAGAAAGAGTGAGATGAGAGAGGACATTTCTTTTTGATGTTTTTCAACTTGATTTTCTTTATTAAGTTCCAAGGTATACTAAACTGTCGGTTGGTATATTCTACCAAGTCGGAGGTTCAGAATGCTTTGAAATTTGGCCTACACCTAGAAAAATATCTAATCCTACTCAAGGCACCTTTATTTATTTTTTTGTAATTTTTTTATCAATTTTATTTATTTACAAAGTTAACACGCAAGAGGCCTTAATGAATGTTTTTTTTTCTGAAGAAAGCCTTAATGAATGTTTTGAAATGAACCTAAGACCTTAACTCAACTTTTAGTCGCTGGAATAGAAATATGGGCATTCAAAATTGTCCAACACATGTCATACAATATTAATTAACAATTAAACATGATTTCCCTCATGAATTCCATTAAAATCAAAGTTTAGATAGTTGACTACTCAACAGCTGCTGATAGTGGATTTCAAACATCATTTTCAAACCATCTTAAAGTCAAAATTAAGCTACAAAAGTACATGAAAGTTGTTCACATGAACTCTATCCATACACATACTAGCAGCTCACTAAAACTCTTAAGAATCACTTCGAACCTAGCTCCAACAGAAGTTGTTGTTGTTGAACTGCAACAGAACTGCCAGAATGCTGATCTACCAACCGAATCAGACCTGGTTTAAGTCTGATTAAACAGATTGAATGTGCCATTCAATTTTGACATCATTTCATTCCAACATCAGGATCCATATCCTAATCAGATCACATAAGAATCATAGATTAAAAACTTATTCAGATAAAAGCCAACAGAGTAATTGCTGTTGCTGAGCTAAATCCCATCAAATCTAAATCACACATTGAAATTCTCATTAAAATCTATCGCAAACACTCTCAGCGGGTTTGAAATCAATGGAAATCAAATCACAAATTCAGTGAACTCTAAAACCTTAGTTCAATTCTTTTCTCTTTGCCATAGATAGCATAAGAAGATCAGAAAGAACTAGTCACTAGATTCACTTATATATCTCATTAAAACCTTCATTGATACCATTCAATCCCCATTTTAATTTCGATTATCAGACTAAAATCCATTTGAATCGAGAAAACATATTGCCCATGAGGCTTTTTGATGTGGGATCGTTGTGGTGATCTGATCGCCCAATAATTCTGCACACTGTGAATTAGTGTTCAACATGTCATTGTGATCCTCTTTGACCTCTCAGATCATTGTCTAGGCTTCAAATCCGAACCTCGGATTTTCATCAACCTAGACTCCTCAGAGAAAAATAGGAGTTGAGGATGCAAATACTCAAGAATAAGAAAATCTAATCAAATGAGTCTAAAGTAATCATAATACAACTTATCAAACTCAAATGACTAAATTTTGACAATTAAATCCAAATCAATTGCAATCACTTGTAAATTCACTCGATTGGTTATTGAAACCATGTCTAGTAAAATCATCAAGTCAGCTCAATTCAAACTCAAGAGAGGATGACTATGATTAGATTGTATGGATGAGATCACCCTCAAATGGGTTTGGCGCATCATTAGAACTGAAAGCTATCAAGCTCCAGATTTAATGATTGCCTAATGGATGGATGAACTGCTGTTTGAATCATTGAGGGAAGAATATGACAGTGATATGGCAAGATGAGGAAGCTGTATGAACAGTGCAAATGGGGTGAAAACACCTCTTTTATCTGGAATGATCAGAGAGAGCGAAATCAAATCTAAGCTAATCTAATTCTAATCTATACTAATCTAAGCTAACACATCACTGATTCATCATCTAAGCTATGTCTAACTAATCTACACTACACTAACAGGACCTACAATTAATCCAGAAAGAATCAAAACCTAACTAAGTGGACGAATGGGACCTGGAAGAGGATTTGTAGCTAGTGGTTGCAACGACGAATGGGGGAGGATCTCTGATGAAGGGAAAATCCACTAAAGGGATTCTGGGCCGCCCTCAGGTGTTACGATGTCTGTAGCGACAAGGAGAGTTAGAGAGAAATGAAATTCCACCTCCAAAGCAGTGGAACAAGGGTTGATGAGGAGGAGAACCGGAAAGGACGAAGGATCAAATCGAGAGATGTGGGTGGGGAGCTGATGGTGCACGCGAGGGTCTGAGATCGAGCTTAAGTAGGCGCGTGTGTGATTGTGGTGACCACTAGGTGTGATTAAACTCAATTAGGGCAGATGGTGGATGGGAGGTCGAGAGGAGCGTGGGAAGCTCTAGGATAAAAACCAGCTGCTGAATCAGATCTAGGTGAGGTAATGATCCTTCGCGTGAAGGCGTGGGATCAGAGGTTGAAGATTCATCGTCAGATGATTGGACCAATGGATAAATGGTTGTTGTGCTTCAAGTTCTTCGCGTGAACAATAGATCGTCGACATCAGGTGTAATTGGGCTTTTTGCACGAAAGCTCCAAAAGGGTGAAATAGTGAAACATTTGTAACAAAGCCCAGTAGTGGCTAAAAGAGTAATCAGAAGGTCCCTAGAAGCTTGCTAAGAGGTCCCTAGGAGTTTAAATGTGAATAAAATGTTAATGCATGAGGACCTATATGTAATCTACTGAATGCAGGTCCTATTGATGTCCAAATGTCATGAAGTTCTTTTTTAGGCTTAATTGAACAGTTAAGAACATGATTTCACCTTTAATTTGAACTTTCAAGCCCAAACATGTGCTCAATTTGCAGTTGGATCATTAAATTACACTTTTGAATAGAATAACTCATTTATTTGACCTAATTGTGAGTTTTTAACACAAATTGGATGTTTTAGGTCATTTTCCTTAATTCTCACACTTAACCCATTTATTATGTTAATTATGTATTGTTTCACCTAGTTTCTAGCTTAACTTGGCCATTTTAGCTATGATGAGCCACACCTCATCAGCGATATTTATTAGGGCCTCATATTGAAGATCCAATCGTATAAATTTAATCAGGTGACAATTGGAGTCTAACGCCTCCAAGGTCGCCCCGATCGGACCTCCGTAGCATTAGATGTAATCCGACAAAGATCAGAGATCAAAGGGCAAAGTGGTCAAAATCCGAAGTCCAGACGACAAATCCAATTGCATGGATGGCTTCGGATCTACGATCGTTGCCCAATAGTGCGAAAATCGGTTCAATCTGACATCTATGGCACCACCTATGAGCAACAAAAGATGGATGGCCTAGATGGCACCACGTGGTGCCATCCTAGCCGCCCAAGATCGCCCGCAGCATGTTCTTTTCACCTGCCTAATCAATCCCAACCATCGATTGAAGATCCAACGGCTAAGATTCAATCTCAGTCACACTTCACATCTCTTGAGGGCAAGGGCTTGAGTGATCTCGATCATTGAATCGCGATCCAACGATTGAGAGCGTATAGGAATTAATTGAAAAAACTTGACACAGTGTGAGGTGTAGCACAACGGTCAAAGCTCTTGTGCGTAACGAGTGGTGCACACTTGAGTCACGGTGAGCGGATCACATCCGCTGAAGCAGCCGTGGTTGAAATTCGGCCACTTAATCTTCATCAGGCGATCCTAGAGCTCCCATGTGGTGCACCCTCATGCACCGAATGAGCGATTGCACACATGATTACACATGAGTCCATCGCGTGGTCAAGAGGCACAATCTCAACGTGAATCTTAGCCTCTCATCTCATATTCAACAGCTCACGAGGCGGTCATGTCGCACTGTGCTTGGTGTGTGTGCGCAACGGTTGAAGGTGAGAGGGCAAGTGATGTGGCCTCACGTGAGATGTCAGATCGGTGATGAGCGACTCTCCTTGCACATGCACATTAGCAACGATGGTCTTTAGTGACGTTTACATGTGTCACTAAAGGCATATATTAAATCTTAAGGCCTTTAAAATAACTTTTATGCCCTTCTTCCTCAACTATAAAAGGGACCTCATGCCTCTAATTTTCATTATCCCTTTCTCACCATCTCCAAAGCTCTAAAGAGCTAGTCCCAAACCCGAGATTCTCCTCTAGAGTAAAAAAATCAAAATTTTGTCAAATTTCTCACCCCCTTCGTGGAGCATCCCGTGATTGTCTTCTTGCCACCATTCGGAAAGCGGATCCCACTGCGACGCCGTCTTGCTTCATCCTCCATCCTCCAGCCCCGTTCTCCATAAACACGGCTCGTCCTCCAAGCAGCTGTCAAGGAGGATTTTCTCATCCCTATCTTTTTACTGCTTTCTTATATAGTTTTAATTTTGCAAGTAGATGTAATGGACATGATTCTATGGTTATGAAATATTTGTTCATTCTCTCTCTAATTTTCACTTTCTTTGTATTAGTCTGTCTCTTTCTTCTATTATTTATTCTTTAAGTAGTTTAGCTTACGTAGATTAATTTCAACTAGCTACTTTGCCTTGTAACAATAATTCCAAATGTTGCTTTTAATCAAACATTTGCCTCCCCGTGTTTAACTTGGGACTCACCAGAGTTTCGGTTATAAATTTTATATGATAGCAAATTTTTACACAACTGCAACAACATGTTTTCAAACTCAATCTTTTTCGCAAATAAAATCTCGCTCATCAGGGACCTCCTCTAGAGTTACATGATCCATAGCAAAGTTGAAGAATTGAGGAAGGAGCACGACCATTGTAACTGGTCATGAGTGAAGGGGAAGAAGGAAGCTAGAAGTTTTAGACGATGATCAACTAAGGGGGAGGGAGTTGATAGCTCTCTAGATTGAGAGTGAGCTCATTATATAAGTAGCGTGAGCTTAGAGTCATTAGTGATCAGGAGAGAAGGCCGTTGAAGATCCATGACCCTTGTGTGATCTAGAAGTGCTTGATGGGTTAGATGGCTAACCAACCGTAGATGTGATCTAGACGTAGCTCTCGATCTAGGAGCACTGAAATTAACTGATTAGATTAGGATTTAGTCATAGGATCAAATCAAGTTGATGGATGCATGATCTGGATGTAGCATGTTCTTCGATCTATAGAGTTCAAGTGCTGTTGCAGGCCTTTTGGAAATTTTGCAAGGAAGACCCTTTAGCAAACCAGTATAAAAATTTCATCATTGACCCTAAGCAACAAAGTTTTATAACAAAAAGGTCCTTGCTGTTTGTATTTGAAGAAGAAATAAGGTGTATAAAAAAATCTGAAAGGACCTAAATGTAAGGCATGGTTTTCAAGGTCCAAATGAAGTCAGAATGTAATGAAAATTTTATGGCATGATACTTGAACTTTTTAGAAGTTATTCCAACCATTGATTTGTAATTTGGAGCTCATTACAATGTTCAATCATCAACAAGACCTAGAATCTCTTCTGTTGACCTAATTTTGCAATTTTTACATAGTTTAGAGGTTTTAGGTCATTATCCATTATTACCACACTTAACCCCTTTCATTGAGTTAACATTTGGTTTTTGACTTAGTTTCTAGATTAACTTAGGCTTGTTAGCTATGTGAGACACCTCATCATGACCTGATTGCACCTCAAAATATGGCTGCAATAATGCCTTCTTATGCTATTTCCTAGCATTAACTATGCACATTAGGATTCCGTAGTTGCATTTGTAAAAAAACATGCATTCATGCATGTAATTAAGAGAGGAGGAGAAATGAATAAGTGGCCTTGCATTTTACATTTTCCTCAAGTGTATCCTTGCAAAATCCACATCTTTTTATTTTTTTCCCACTTGATTTTTATTTTCCTACGGCTGCTGCATTTCTTCTCCTTGCGCCGCTGCTGCAGCAGCCCGTCCCTGCAGCGCCCTCTCCCTGCACCTACCATTCCCTGCAGCTGTATGCAAGGCCATGCCTTCTTCTTCTATATAAGGCCACGTCTTCTTCTCTTCAAGGGGGGCTGGCTGCAGCAAGAAAGAAACACCACTAGCAGGCCACCACCTTCCTCTCCTCCCTCTCCCCTCCATACGCCGATCCTCCTCCGAGGAGAAACCCGGCGGGCAGGAGCTCACTGTGGTGCACACCACCACAATGAGACCACCACCACCCAGCTCTTCAAAGAGCCGGTGGGCGTGGTGGCTCTCTGTTTTCATTTTCTTTCCATTCCTGCACTTCTTGCCATTGCTTCCGCTTCAAGGTCTAAAGCTTGAAGCAGCAGCAGCAGCGGCCCCTGCAGCCTCCGCGAGCAACTGCAGGTGCCCCAGCACCTCCGCGCGCGCCAGCAGACCTTCCCCGCCTCCGTTCGTCCGCTCTGTCGCCCGCCCTCGCGCCTGCAACAGGCCGCTGCGCGCACTATCACGGCCAGCCAGGCCCTCTTCCCGCCTCCCTGCCAGCACCCATAGAGCCCCGCGTGCACTGTCGCGAGCCTCCGCGCTCGCAGCAGGTCGACGTGGACTCTTCATCTCCTCTGCGCGAGTACGCGCCCGTGCGCCTGCAACCTCCAGACGGCGGCCGCCATCTGCAGACGACTTATCGTCACTCCAGGAGCTGCGGCTGCGTCCCGCTCTCTCCTACGTTCTCTCTCTCCCACTCTCTCTCTCTCTCTCTCCCCCTCTCTCTGTCTCTTTCACTCACTCACAGCACACATTACACCGACGCACACACATACCTTCACCAACACTTACACACACCCACACACACATAAACACTATTATAAACTTATATATATACGTATACTTATATATAGTAACATATATATACACACATATATATATATATATACATACATATATCTATATATATAAATATATACTTATATTTATATACATAGTAGTATCTATATACTTATGTATTAGTATACATATATATATACATATATATATATATAGATACATATATATATATATCTATATACTTATACATATACTTATATATATATATACATACATATATACATATATATATATATATCTATATAACTATATACATATATCTACATATCTAGATACATATACCCATATACATATATTATTATTATACATATATATACATATATATATATACATCTATATAGTATCATATATACATACATATATATATATATACTTATATACATATACATATATACATCTATAGATTTATACATATATACATACATATATATATATATATACATATACACCTATATGTATATATATTTACTTATATACATACATATATATATATTTTCACATTACTTACCATATGCTGTATCACGGAAATATCTGCACCAGTTGCTGATATTCCCTGATACACGCATACAAAAAGCGTGGTTATATACATCATCCACCATCCATCCCACATTCAAGGCGGCACCCAGTCGTGTTGGTTGCATCTCTCTAGACGACGATCGACTCGACATCGTGCTACACTCCATCGCCGCCTCCACCCCCACCCCTTTATATATATAATATATACATATATATACATACTATATTTACTTTATTTATGTTCGCTTTTCTGTTAGTAAAAAGATAAGAAAAAATATATAAAAAGAGAAAAGATAATTTTTGACTTGCAGGTACCCCGTCTTGCGAATAGCAAGACTCGTTTTGGAACTCTGTTTTAGCTAAAAGCCAAGGACATAATTTTGAGGGTGTGCCTCAAGTACAAGGATTACCAGAAAAAAAAATCTAAATAAGAAAAACACCAAAAACACAATAAACGAACGGAAGAGACTCGTTGTAGGAAAAGCGTAGAAACTTGACTTGAACCCCACTTCCCTGAGTTCGACCTTGGGCCTAAAAGTGACAAGATAAAATCAAGTAGGACAGGTTAAAAATTTTGTAAAGAGATGGTTAGGTCCGAATTAGGTTGACCACTGTACATATTTCAACGATAAAATCACCATATTAACAACCTATCCGGGCCGACCAAACATCCTTTTCTGGTGCCGTTGCCGGGGAAGTGTGTCTTCAAGTAAGTTTCTATTCAATTCCTTTCAATTTTTCTCTTCTCTCTTCACAGGTATTTTTGTTTTTGATGTGCAGGTGAACCTGGTTGCAAGAAGACAGGCAGACGAAGTCAGGAACGAGGGCAGATCCAAGGCGGGAACGAGAGCGTGAAGATGCTGACACCGCATTGGAGCTTCACACACGTTGCCGAACAAGTAAGTTTTCTTTTCTTAGCAACTAGGGTTAGCTTGTCACCTTGATAAAAAAAAACTAAAAACTAAAAAAAACTAGAAAAACTTCTTGGGATCTCTTGGGGAAGTGGATTAAAATTCACTTGTTTGATTGATTGTCTTCACTCCCACTGCCCCGGGATTTCCCACTTTACTTTGCATAGCAATAATCCAAGAATCATGATTCTTGAATTTTTCGCCGCGTGAAGTATTATTTGAGGCAAATAAAAAGATTGATTGCACCCCTCTTTGCCTCGATTATTTTCAATTCGGGATCACATTTTTTGTGGGGAGACTTGGAATTGAGTTGATTCCAACCCCACCACGACTTTTCAACTTACCTAAGATTCGATCCCGAATACTTCAACCCCAACAATTTGATTTTCTTTATCTTTTGGTTGAAGCCTTGTGTGTGGAAATCATTTCTGGTGATTGGGAGCACTTGAATGGAAGTGCTTTGGCTCCCTTTCACACTGATATAAACTGACTCGTGCATCCACACATAGAAATCTCCATTTAGGGTAGCCCATTGCATTTTAGCATGCATTAACTAACTTATATTGAAGAAGGGTTTGTTGGGCTTAGAAAGAAAACCTGTATTCTTGCAAAACCCGGAGATGGGTTGAATTGGTAATTTAGAGAAATTCTAAAATTCATACTACTTAAGGCTGAACTCTAAAAACCATTCACCAATTAAGAACTTCAATTCGGGGAGATTTCCCCGTTGCATGCTTATTTTACACACTCTGAAAATCAATCACTTGGGCATTACCCGTAAACAATGCCCTTCACATTCCAAAAGCACTTGACCCTAAGCCTCTAACTAAAACTGGTAGTAACTTGACCCTTCTTAAGGATTGGAGGTCTAACTACCTGCGTGTAGCGGCTACGTGCTGGTGAGAGTTCCCGCGTACTATCGGGTGTCTAAGACTGGGGCAAACGGCCTTTCAATCTGGCCCTGTGGTTCCGTGGTGCTCGCATTCGATTTCGTAGTTCGTGATAGTAGGTAACTTAGATCTTTAGGTCTAAGGGCACACTGTAGAGGTTAGGAACTTGACTGTATTGATTTGTAATCAAGTGTACCTTTGTAGCGTCATTTCTCTCGTCTCTTTTCCCTTCTCATCTCCCCAAATCTTCCTGCAGTAGTGCATGTTTGGGAGGAGGTCACAAAACCCTGCACTGTTTGAATTGACTGATAAATCTAGAAAAGAAGCCAAATCGTCCTCCTCCTCCACAAACATGGCTGCACGCCCACCCCCAAATCCCGAGGGAGGAAACTGCCCTCAGAACCCACCAGGTGGTGGAGTCTTAGATCCCATAACCCACCTCCAAGCTGAAATGGAGATGTATAATGAGCAAATCGAAGCCATTCGGGAAACATTGGAGGAAATGCAGAACCCTCCCGAACGGGAGGAGCATAGGTCTCTTAGCTCATATCAAAATCCCGCTGCTACAAAGACCACAGGTCAAATTCAGGTCCCCATGGGCGGGGACGACTTTGAATTAAAACCGAACATAATTGGCTTAATCAATTTTCACTTTCATGGTCTTGCAAGTGAAGACCCATTTCTCTACTTGGAAGACCTAACCTGACTTGCGGAAACTGTTAAAGCAAGAAATGTCGGGTTACCTATAGTCCTCATGAAGATGTTCCCGTTTTCATTGCGGGATAAAGCGTCGCAATGGTTACGCACCCTTGGGAGAACCATCCACTCTTGGGAAGAGATGCGAATAGCATTTCTCAAGAAGTTCTTCCCAATCGGGTGAACCAATGCGCTTCGCCGTGTTATCACTTCATTTACGCAACAAAATGGCGAACAATTTCATGAGGCATGGGAGAGGTATAACGACCTCCTCAGGAAGTGTCCGCACCACGGTCTGCCTAAGTGGCATATAACCCAGATTTTCTACTATGGGCTAAATGAGACTTTGAAGCAGATTGCAGACGCTTCCTGCGAAGGGAACTTTATGAATAAAGACGAGAATGGAGCATTCAAACTGTTTCAAAATATGAGTGAAAACTCGATGAACAATGCTTCCATTGTTCCTTTAATCTTACCAGCCAGCCCCAAAATGTCCACGAAGTTGACATGGGACCCTCCCATTCATCCACTGATCCAAGCCTTATTGCACAAAAACTGGATGAAGTCTCCATCGTGCACAAGAAGCTGGACGAGCTTCTGGCCAACCCCGCCCGATCTCTGGCAAACACTGCCTCTTCACCACTTCGTCACAATCCAAATTCTTCCAACACCAGGCTTATCCCGAGAAACCCCGTTAGACCTTCCTTACCGAGTGTCGCGCCAAGCGACTCGGTAAGTCACGTGGAACTGGCTTCTGCGAGCCAGTATTTTGACACGGAGGACCAAGCCTCCGTGTGCTCGGACGCATATTTACATGTGGACAGGTCTTCTGGCATAGAAGACGCTTGCGCCCTGGGGAACAACCCGTTCTCTGGCACTTATAACCCAGGGTGGCGTAATCATCCGAACTTCGCATGGTCCAACAACCCGCAGCGCCAAAACCCCGCAGGTGGACCAATGCGACCGTCCGCACCCGTCATCCCAAGGGCCCAGTTCAATCCTATGGTAAATCCGCCATCAGGCCCTTGCGTACCACAAACTGAACACGCATCAAGTCCTCTTGACAGATTGATGTGAATGATGACGGAAATGTCAAAGCACCATGAAGAGAACATGACCTCTCTTCAGCACCAATTGGCACAGCAGAATGCTGAGATTAGTCAACTACGCATGGCGACTCGATCTCAAGGCACTCTTCCCGCCCAACCTATTCCAAACCTGCGAAATTTCGTACCCCGTGGTCCTCAACCACAGGTACAACCTTCTCAGGGACAGGTTAATCAAATTCTGCAAGCTCCGAGTATTCCACCGGGATTCCAGGCTAATCCTGCTGCAACACCTCACTCTTATGTCCCCATTGCGAACCCTCCTCCGCCGTATGATCCCACTGGACCCGCATCATCCAATGCTATCACTACGAGGAGCAGCAAGCAGACTGTCGATCCTCCAAGACCTGATCCTGGCCCGTTTTCTTCTTCGCCCTCTCATTTGGGATGCGCACCGCATTCGCGAGAGGACGATGCACCCAAATTTGTGCCAAAATCAGTCCCATTCTCTGAGGCTCTACTGAGGGAGCCAAAAGGCAAAAAGAAAGATACACAGGCCTTTGATAACCTGCGTAATTTGTTCAGGGATGTAGAAATCAAGGTACCCCTGCTCAAGGCTATCAACCACATACCTACTGTCGCCTGATTTTTCAAAGACTACACAACACCCAGGCGACAGTCAAAGAAGACTAAGAATCCGGTGGTTCTCTCGCCTCATGCGAATTGTGCTATACTGTCAAACTTACCACTGAAGTAGAAAGATCCGGGCATATCGCTGATTTCCTGTAGCATCCAAGGCTGCAGTTTTAATCGTGCCCTGCTTGATCTAGGATCTTCCATCAATCTTATACCAACCATCATGCTCGAAAAATTCTCCTTGGGAAATCTGAAACCTACCCCTGTCACGTTACAGTTGGCAGATCATTCTGTCAAAATCCCGAAGGGTGTGGTGGAAGACGTGGTGGTTAGGGTCAACAATCTCTATTTTCGTATTGACTTTCTTGTTTTAGATATGGAAGTTCCTAGTTCACTTTCTGATTGTTCGATCATCCTCGGTCGACCTTTCTTGGCCACAGCCCGCGCCCATATCGACTGCGAGTCGGGCTGTATTGAGATTGCCGTTGGATCTGAGAAGCTCAAGCTTAACATATCAAGGCAGCCAAGAACTTTGATTGCGATTGCATCGAGGATGACACGTCTGACAAGGACATGGCCGTCAACGCGTGTATCGAACTAATTGGGACCTATTCGAACTGCTGCAGATTACCTATAAACACTGATGACTGCATGACCAACACATACTGTGACGTTCCCCAATCCCTCCCTTGTCCCGTACCTTCTCCTGGCCAGACTTCTGATGAGGCTTTCTCCACTTCCCATACCTCGTGGTCTGAGTCATATCCGGGCTACTCATCACCGGTCCACACTCCTGAAGACCGGATTGCCCTTTCTTCCCCGCCAAATCAGGCAGATTTGCAAATCCACACTGGGACCTTGAGCCCATATACTTCTCACTGGGGCTATTCATTTTTGGATCCATCTATCCAAGAAGCCCCTCTTCTTGGCCAATCTGAAGGCCAATTTCTTCCTCCTGACTTGTTCTCCAACCCGCCTGAGACACTCTCGTCCCAAGAAATGCTAGATCTTTCACCATCCACTCCCGAGCTGAAAGAGCTGCCTAACACACTTAAGTATGTTTTCCTGGGACCAAATGAAACGCTCCCTGTAATCATCAGTTCAAAATTGACCAGGGAGCAGGAGTGCAAACTAACTAAGGTCCTCATAGAACACAAGGCAGCTATTGGATGGTCTTTATCAGACTTATCTGGCATTAGCCCCTCCTATTGCACTCACCGTATATATACGGAGGAGGAGGCTCGACCTTCCCGCGAGATGCAGCGACGTCTCAACCCTAACATGCGAGAGGTCGTTAAGAAAGAAATCATTAAGTGGCTAGATGCGGGTATAATCTACCCAATCAGCGATAGCCCCTGGGTGAGTCCGATTCACGTTGTACCCAAAAAGGCAAGACTCACCATCCGTGTCAATGACAGGGGCGAATCCATCCCTACACGCACTCCTACATCTTGGAGAGTGTGTGTAGATTATAGGAAACTTAATGCTGCAACCAAGAAAGATCACTTCCCGCTACCATTTATTGACCAAATCCTGGAGCGGTTAGCGGGAAATAAATTTTTCTGTTTCCTGGATGGATTCTCAGGATATAACCAGGTAGCAATTGACCCCCGAGACCAAGAGAAAACCACTTTTACCTGCCCTTTCGGCACCTTCGCGTTTAGAAGGATGCCGTTCGGACTTTGCAACGCGCCAACAACTTTCCAGAGATGCATGCTGGCGATATTCCATGACATGGTGGGTGACTTTCTCGAGGTCTTCATGGATGACTTTTCGGTCTTTGGACCATCTTTCGATGAATGTCTTGCCAACCTGACTCGTATCCTTAGGAGATGTATTGACGTAAACCTCGTGCTTTCCTGGGAAAAAAGTCATTTTATGGTGCACGAGGGGATTGTTCTCTGACATATCATCTCCGATAGGGGTATCGAGGTTGACAGAGCTAAGCTCGATGTCATTGCTGATTTACCTGTGCCTGGTTCTATTAAACAAATCCGCTCCTTCTTGGGACACATCGGTTTCTATAGGAGATTCATCAAAGACTTCTCCAAATTTTCTCGACCTTAACTCATCTCCTATCAACCGACGTACCCTTCAACATGGGCCCCCACTGCATACAAGCATTCACGCAGCTGCATAATGCTGTCACCAAAGCCCCTGTTCTCCAGCCACCTGATTGGTCCCTCGACTTTGAACTTATGTGTGACGCTTCCGACCTTGCAGTCGGAGCCATCCTGGGACAAAGATGCGATAGACACCCCTTCGTGGTGTACTACGCCAGTAAGACGTTGGACGAGGCCCAGCGTAATTATACTACCACTGAAAAGGAACTACTAGCGGTCGTCTTTGGGCTGGAAAAATTCCGCTCTTACCTTCTGGGCTCTCACGTTATTGTTTTCACTGATCACGTGGCCATTCGCCATCTCATGCATAAGAAGGATGCCAAGCCTAGACTGATTCGTTGGATCCTTCTGCTCCAGGAATTTGACATTGAGATTCGCGATAAGGCTGGAGCCCAGAATGTTGTGGCTGATTACCTTTCCAGACTGGACCCTGACCATATTGGACTTACTCTACCAATCAATGAAATTTTTCCTGATGAGCACCTATTGGCAATAAATGTGGCAAGTGGACCGTGGTATGCCGACATTGCTAATTACTTTGCTTCTGGATCCCTTCCACGTGGCTGGCCTAAAAACCAGCACGAGCGTCTCATGGCAGAAGCAAAGTATTATTTCTGGGATAATCCACTTCTTTTTTGGATAGGTACTGATCAAATCATCCATCGCTGTATTCCTGACAGCGAGTTCCCCAGTGTGCTATCCTTCTGCCACGATCAGGCCTGCAGAGGCCATTTCTTTGGGAGGAAAACTGCAACCAAGGTGTTGCAGTGCGGTTTCTTTTGGCCCTCCCTTCACTAGGATGCACACAATTATGCCAAGCATTGCACTAGGTGCCAGTTGCTAGGGTCAATGGCACGTCGTGACATGATGCCCTTGCAACCCATCCTAGATGCGAAAATCTTCGACATCTGGGGAATTGACTTCATGGGTCCCTTTCCTCCATCCAACGGCTTCGAATTCATCCTCGTGGCTGTTGACTATGTTTCGAAATGGATCGACGCTATTCCCGCGCGCCGTGCTGACCATGTTATTTCCACCCGATTTGTCAAAGACCACATCTTTGCGCGCTTTGGGATCCCTCGAGCCATTATCTCGGATGGAGGAAGCCACTTTACCCATGCTTCTTTTCGGGCACTTCTGAGGAAGTACGGAGTCCACCATCGTATCGCATCCCCGTATCATCCTCAGACGAACGGCCAGGCGGAAGTGTCGAACCGGCAAATCAAGCAAATTCTCCAGAAAACGATTTGGCCTGACCGTAAGGATTGGTCCGACAAGCTGATTGACGCACTTTGGGCGTATCGGACTGCCTTCAAGGCTCCCCTTGGTATGTATCCATATAGAATCATTTACGGGAAGCCTTGTCATTTGCCCGTGGAGTTGGAGATTCGCACTTATTGGGCGGTTCGCCAATGTAACATCGACCCAGACCTGTGTGGTCGAGAAAGGAAGCTCCAACTACAAGAGCTAGAAGAGCTCCGTCGTGAAGCCTATGATTCTACTCTAACCTTTAAACAACGCACTAAGGCTTTTCACGACAGCCGTATTCGGCGGAAAGAATTTGAGCCATCTCAGCAGGTTTGGTTCTATAATGCCCAACTCAAATTCTTTCCTGGGAAATTGAAGTCCAAATGGATTGGTCCTTTCCTGGTCTCAAGACCATTCCCCAACGGGGCCGTCGAGATCGAAGATCCCAAAGCTGGGCGTAAATTTACAATCAACGGGCAGCGTTTGAAACCCTTCTGACTCATGAACCTACCCCTGTTGGAGAAACCGTTGCCCTGCTAGAGGGTAACTAATTCTTTGCCTCATTCTGAGTCCAGCTGGGGATGTTAAATTCAGTGCTCATTGGGAGGCACCCTAACAACACTCACCATCCACCATTACTTTTCACTTCACTGTCACGATCACTTCACTTTTCACTTCACCACCCACCATCCACCCACCCTACCACCCTGCTGTATACCCTGCACTTTAGCTCTCGTTACCCGATCTTTCGTCCTTTCTCTACCCTTCCCTACATGCATATGAGGACATAGCATTGTTGGGCATGGGGGGGTGGATAGGCATCCTTAGGATTTGGGTATTTTAGGGTATCATGCAGTTTCTATATATATATAAAAAAAAAGAGAGAGAAAATGAAAATGGTATTTAGTAATGATCTGAAAGCTGAAACAAAAATACAATAAGTGCTTATGGATATTCAACCTCTGTTTTGAAGACTTTCCAGGCTGCAGAAGCTTGATTCGCTTAGGCTCGGCTTAATTCACTTAAGCATTGACAAAATAGATCAGAATCTCTCCTAACTAAGGACGTATTATTGTACCTGAGAACCAGTACAGGATCCGTTGGTTTGCTTTTTCTTGAGAGCTTAAGTAAACTTGGTTCACACTACACATATCAGGAAAGACCAAGTGAACATAAGATCCAACCCTAGTGTTCATTAGGGAATGTTACGTAAGCGTGCCCCAGACGTCTTTTCAGTCTGGGATCACATCAAGACATCTGACCAGACGTCTGGGATCGTTTCCAGACGTCTGGAAAATAGTTATTTTTCGCACGAGAGATTCGTTTGCGTGCCTGTGCGCGTAGACCCGCGATTCCTCTCTCTCTCTCTTTTTCCCTCTCTCTGCAGCTGCAGACCTGCCGCGCACTCTCTCCTTCTCTCTCCTCTCCGCGCGGCCTTAAAAGGGCACGCCTCCCCTCACTCCGTCACCACCGTCTCCTTTCTCTTCTCCTTCAGCCAAAGCGCGAGAGTGAGCGCGAGGGCGGCAGCGGCGGCCGCAGTGAGCGCGGAGGAGGTGCGGCGTGCGAGGGCGGAGCTCTGCCGTGAGGGCGAGCTCGCCGGAGCGGCTTGGCCGACCGGCGGAGGGCACAGGGGGCGCGGAACGACGCGGAGAGGGACCTGCTGCAGTCTGAGCAGCAGGCGCGCGAAGTGCGACGCGGGCGGCGTCGCGAGCGGAAGCCGGGTGGAGCCCTGTTCTGGAAAATTTTCCAGAATCGGACGTCTGGGTTGATAGGCAGACGGCGAGGACGACATCTGGTATCTCATACAGATGTCTGTGAGGTGAGTATTCCGCTTTCTTCTTCCTTCCTGCCGACTGACCGTACTAAGGGAGGGAGTTGGCTGTGCGCAGGCTCGCTGATTCGCCATCTTTTGCTAATCAGACGTCTGGAAGTTGTACCAGACGGCAGGAGTGACCTCCAAACGTCCGGGGTGACCATCGGACGTCTGGGAGATAGGCCAGACATCCCCGTAGACTTCTGGACGTCTGGGAAACCACGCTGAACAGGTAATTCTCTGATCCACTTTTTAAGACGTCTGGAAGAAGTTCCAGACGCCTGATCTTGCACAGTATCGTCTTTTTCGACCCGTTTAGGGCCCGTTCGGGCTCCGTTTTCCGCGATTCAAGTTGCGTTCTTTTCAGAATTAATTCCTCTACCCGTCTACAGTAGCTATACACTATTTTGAGACACTCCTTGTGTTTGATCCTTGTGATAGGACCTCGTTCAGTTGCAGTCTTGGGAGTCGCGGAGGCACGCGGGATTCCCGATCACGCCCCCATTACTCTCGTTGTACCTGGTAGAGTGGCTTAAGTTTATTATTAAAATCTGTTAAAGTATGGAACCATAACTAGAATCTAGGACATTGCATGAATCCTAGGGCTGGAAAACTAGTTGTATGCTAGATCCTAGGATGTGGCACGAATCCTAGGATGGAAAAACTAGTGGAATGTATAATACTGCAGTCTTGGAAAAAAAAATGGAAAGGAATATAAAGCTGCCTGTAAATTGAATTAACAGCTACCTGTTACAAATAAAGAAACATGATTGAGATCATGGATTATGAGAATGTGAAACTGGAAAGTGAAACGTATGATGTTCTGAGATAAAGAGCTGGAACCCTACGGGGAATTAGGAGTGGAACTCCTGGAAAGAAAAAGGAATGAAACTGAGATGTAGTTTGTACTGTCTCTTGGGTACGCAGTACCAAGGGAAGTACCTGTACCTGTTTAGTGCAGAGTGGGGCCAGCCACCCCAGGGACCCGGGGTTAGGATTGGCCGCTCTGTACCGACTTGTTGGCCCTCGTGTACGTAGTACCGAGGAGAGCTACTAGTGTTAGGAGAGTACTAGCTACCCCATGGGCCCTGGGGTTCTGCTAGCCTCCTTCACCGACTTGTTAGGCCCACTAGGGCAAACCAGGGTAGTCAAGCGATGGTGCACGGACTATGGAGGGGCAGGCCCCGGTTTAGTTACTGTGGAGGGGTTGGACCCCTGTTACTGAGAGGGCTCTGCCCTGGTTCCGTGCTGTGCTTTGGGCGCACCCGTTAACGGAAACGACTGACCGCGTGCCAGTGCGGGCTAGCTACCTGTGCGTTTATCGCGCGTGCCGTAGTCACCGTTACGTTTGTCAGTGACCTTTGGGTGGTTGACTGAGGGTAGGATCACCACGGGGGACTCTCCCGGCCAGGAGAGCACCACGTGCTACTTCTACTTTTTGGAAAAGACTGCAATCAAGATCGTTCCCACGAGGAACATTCGAGATCAAGTAAAAGATCTGAGAAATAAATGAAATAGTGAGACAATTGAAAGATGTAAATAAAGAAAGTAATAGAACATAACAGCTACTGTTCACTCTACTGTTATCTTTAGTTTTAGTTGCCACTCTACTCAGCGTTTGGCTGACGTGTTACACTCGTTACCTTTTTCAGGATCAGGTGTTGAGCAGCCAGGGTCAGCAGCTGCAAAGGACGCTGGGCCGAGTAGGGTCCAGTAGAGTTTATCACAGTCTTTTGTACCTCTTTTGTTTTTGTTATAGTGAGTAGTTCTTGTTTCCGCTGTACTTTCTTTACCTGCAGTTCTTGTTATATGATAAATGTTGTTCTACTGTTGTGGTGGTATCTACTGTAGTAGTTTCTTTCCTTACTGCTGTACTTCCTTACTGTTAGTTATATTCATGGTGAATGTGGTTTATTTTACTGCTCTTTTGGTTACTTTCTCGTTGGACGACTAGGTCTTGGGATTAGTCGAGTCGGTCCGGTTCTCGTGTCTCGTAGGGACTCGGGAACCGGGTCGTTACAGGGAAGGTGGAGTCCTTACCTGTGCGTGCAGGTAGATTTGTATCCCAGGCTTTAGTCTTGTGTTTAGGAGCGACTCTTTCCACCAAAAAGAAACTCTCCCACAAAAAAAAAAAAGTGTGCTCCTTCAAAAAAATGTTGTAAGAGATATACTGACACGTGTTTCAAAAAAAAAATGTTGCAAAAGAGTCAGTATATCTCACAAATGTCTGTAAAATCTTCGCCCTACGAGAAGTTCTTCAGGGCAGGTTATAAATACCTTATTTTCCTTTGAGCCACAAAAAAAAAAAGTCAGAAAATGGGAGTTGAGTTTTTCTTCATCTTCTTAAGGGTCAATCCGAAAACACAAGCTGAAACTGGGACCAACCTTTACTTAAAGATTCGTGAAACCCTGGGCATGAGTCTCAATGTTCATCTGGTCAGTCTTGATCCTTCACTATGCACAAACCATAACCTCTCGAGCTCTCGAGTACGGCAAAAACCTCTTGGGTCCTGGGAATCATACTTAAGGTTTAAATATCAAGAGTCCTGGTTAGTCGAGAGATGATCTTTGTCATGTGAGACTTAAAGTACTGGTAGTCTTCTCTACAATTGGTTCTCACAATATCCAACAATAAACACACCTATATTACCTCTGAAGAAAATCTTCAGCTTAAGATCATTTATAAATACTGTTTTGCTAGGGACTAGCAAAAGATAGGCATGGGGGTATGATTGCACCTCAAAATATGCCTGCAATAATGCCTTCTTATGCTATTTCCTAGCATTAACTATGCACATTAGGATTCCGTAGTTGCATCTGTAAAAATACATGCATTCATGCATTTAATTAAGAGAGGAGGAGAAATGAATAAGTGGCCTTGCATTTTACATTTTCCTCAAGTGTATCCTTGCAAAATCCACATCTTTTTACTTTTTTCCCACTTGATTTTTATTTTCCTACGGCTGCTGCATTTCTTCTCCTGGCGCCGCTGCAGCAACAGCCCTTCCCTGCAGCGCCCTCTCCCTGCACCTGCCATTCCCTGCAGCCGTATGTAAGGCTATGCCTTCTTCTATATAAGGCCACGTCTTCTTCTCTTCAGGGGGGCTGGCTGCAGCAAGAAAGAAACACCACCAGCAGGCCACCACCTTCCTCTCCTCCCTCTCCCCTCCATACACCGGTCCTCCTCCGAGGAGAAACCCGGTGGGCAGGAGCTCACTGTGGTGCACACCACCACAGTGAGACCACCATCGCCCAGCTCTTCAAAGAGCCGGTGGGCGTGGTGGCTCTCTGTTTTCATTTTCTTTTCATTCCCGCACTTCCCGCCATTGCTGCCGCTTCAAGGTCTGAAGCTTGAAGCAGCAGCAGCGGCCCCCGCAGCCTCCGCGAGCAACTGCAGGCGCCCCAGCACCTCCGCGCGCGCCTACAGGCCTTCCCTGCCTCCATTCGTTCGCTCTGTCGCCCGCCCTCGCGCCCGCAACCGGCCACTGCGCGCACTGTCGCGGCTGGCCAAGCCCTCTTCCCGCCTCCCTGCCAGCACCCACAAAGCCCCACGCGCACTGTCGCGAGCCTCCGTGCTCGCAGCAGGTCGACGCGGACTCTTCATCTCCTCTGCGCGAGTACGCGCCCGTGCGCCCGCAACCTCCAAACGACGGCCGCCATCTGCAGATGACTTATCGTCACTCCAGGAGCTACGGCTGCGTCCCGCTCTCTCCTGCGTTCTCTCTCTCCTGCTCTCTCTCTCCCTCTCCCTCTCTCTCTTTCACTCACTCACAGCACACATTACATCGACGCACACACATACCTTCACCAACACTTACACACACCCACACACACATAAACACTATTATAAACTTATATATATACGTATACTTATATATAGTAACATATATATACATATATATATATACATACATACATATATCTATATATATATACTTATATTTATATACATAGTAGTATCTATATACTTATGTATTAGTATACATATATATATACATATATATATATAGATACATATATATATATATCTATATACTTATACATATACTTATATATATATACATACATATATACATATATATATATATCTATATAACTATATACATATATATACATATATATATATACATCTATATAGTATCATATATACATACATATATATATATATATATACTTATATACATATACATATATACATCTATAGATTTATACATATATACATACATATATATATATATATACATATACACCTATATATATATATATATATTTACCTATATACATACATATATATATATATTTTCACATTACTTACCATACGCTGTATCACGGAAATATCTGCACCAGTTGCTGATATTCCCTGATACACGCGTACAAAAAGCGTGGTTATATACATCATCCACCATCCATCCCACATTCCACACGGCACCCAATCGTGTTGGTTGCATCTCTCTAGACGACGATCGACTCGACATCGTGCTACACTCCATCGCCGCCTCCACCCCCACC
The DNA here is from genome assembly GCA_037157565.1 of Thalassia testudinum. NCBI lineage: Eukaryota > Viridiplantae > Streptophyta > Magnoliopsida > Alismatales > Hydrocharitaceae > Thalassia > Thalassia testudinum. The sequence goes on along the minus strand of JAZHRO010000062.1, from coordinate 2,685,718 downwards.
CCTTTATATATATAATATATACATATATATATACATACTATATTTACTTTATTTCTGTTCGCTTTTCTGTTAGTAAAAAGATAAGAAAAAATATATAAAAAGAGAAAAGATAATTTTTGACTTGTAGGTACGTTTTGGACCTCTATTTTGGCTAAAAGCCAAGGACATAATTTTGAGGGTGTGCTTCAAGTACAAGGATTACCAGAAAAAAAAAATCTAAGTAAGAAAAACACTAAAAACACAATAAACGAACGGAAGAGTCTCGTTGTAGGAAAAGCGTAAAAACTTGACTTGAACCCTACTTCCCTGAGTTCTACCCTGGGCCTAAAAGTGACAAGATAAAATCAAGTAGGCCAGGTTAAAAATTTTGTAAAGAGATGGTTAGGTCCGAATTAGGTTAACCACTATACATATTTCAACGATAAAATCACCATATTAACAACCTATCCGGGCCGACCAAACATGACCCACCCAAGGTTTGAACTGAAACTGAAATATTAAGCATCTAGCATGTGTATAGAAGTTACTCCTCAATTGGGCAACCAAATTGAACCCCAAATTTTCAGTAAGGCAAAGAGTGTCTCTTCGCTATAATGGACCCTGTTTTCGAATCTGCCTTACTAAGGATTGGTAGTTTTCTCTTAACCCTTTCCTAACCTAAGGTCAACACATGGGCAAACCCAATGTATATTTTCTCGATTGAACCATTTGGTCTCTTATTGCTATAACTCACTCTTTTGGGGTTTTTTGGTTATTTGAATGCACACATTTCTATTTTATTTTTTGACTTGTTCTATTTTTCTTTCTTTTCTTCCTCCTACTATTTTATTTTTTTTCTTTGCTTCTTTTTCACTCATTTTTCTAGGTAGGTGGCTTCTTCCGAATCTCGTTCAAGAACATTTCCTAGACGAAAGCTCAAAAAGCTAAAGACGTAAAGTTGGGATCTAGACATCCTACAGCTAGGGAGCAAACCTAGTGCAACATGTCAACCATACCCGCAAGAATAAATTGACCCTCAATCTAAGCCTTATTAATAACTTAGGTTTCAATGGTAGATCGTCCAAAAGACAAGTTAGTGCATAAGTGCATGTGTAGATTGCTTAATTTTCACAAAACTCTTCAAACTAGAGGGTGGGAAGATGAGTCATATACTTATCACTTCCGTAACTTAATACTTCGACTTTTTCAAATCTCATTAAGGAATCGAGAAACAAATCAATATTTTAGTAAATAATCAAGATGATTAAGTCAGAAATTGACTTGATGAGTGCAAGCAGAAAGACTTTGTACATTTCCTAAGATCAGTAAATTATCAAAATTGAAACTTTTCAATCTTTCTTAGCTTAAATCCTTAAAAGCAACAATTTTTTTCTACTTTTTGCTTTTTTTATTTGTTTCAATTATAAATTTTGATTAAACAAAATATGCATAGAAATTTAGAAATTTCATAAAGTAACACAACAAACTCCCCAACACCCCCCCCCAATGTATATTTCATGTGATGTCCTCAATGCATATAATAAACATAAGAAAAGAGTAAATCAACTGATAATCATTGAGTCTGATCCCAGAAATTCAATCAGTTCCAAACTTGAATCAAATTATAGCATATATACGAGCTAACCGAAATACGTTGGGTTGTCTCCCAATAAGCACCGAATTTTATGTCAACAGTTAGACATAATCTAGACATTCAGAAGGGCCAATATTGTAGTAAAGAAATATGAATCATCTGGACCCCATAAGTATAAGTTGTGTAAATGATATAACTTTGTAGCTCAGGTAGGAGGTGTCCCCAAAAAATGAATCAATTGGTGATTTTGTCCCATTCCGAAGGGTCAGGTACAAGATAAATAAATCAAGTGTAGATGTACCCACTGACTTTCAGAGTCAAGGTAATGGGGTGCAGTTCTAGGTTTTGATCTGTGAAATCCAAGTCTAAAAGATTGGACATTTGATAGATACATTTTGAAAAGGGTCTGAGTCCAATGGTCATTAAGTTTGAAATGGTGATCTCGTGGTTGCGTAATCTTGGGTCTCAAGGAATCGGATTTATAAAAATCATTAGGCTCCTTGTAAGATGTTGGAAATTTCAAAAACAAGGGTACCCTGGAATCTAAGGATTTATTTCCTCTTGATTTTTCCCTCCAAAGCATCTATTTAGAATTTCTAATCTCCTTTTTAAAATCTAAATCTTTGACATGAAAGATTAGCTTCGAATTAGTTTCATCAAGTTCAAAATCAAGTTCAGGAGAGAAGGATTCGAATTTAGGACTTTCCATGCTTGATGAAAAAGTGAAGTTAGTCATCGAGATTCCATCAATTTCCAGAATGGATTCCTTTACTTCACTTACTTCCAGAATAGGATTTTCATTTAATTTAAACACAAAATTTTCATACTTAGGCTCACTCTATGATTGATCCTTAAAGTCAAATGTCTCATATTCAGGTTCATTTTCAGTCACAATTCTTCAATTGAATCTTCATTCGACACTGAGACATTTTCTTTTCTTTTCATCTCAAGATCAACACATTCATCTTTAAACTTATGATCTCTCCCAGCTTTATCATCCATACCCTCTATCATTTTAATTTCCTAAATACACCCACAAATTTCATTTGAAGTCTTAATTGCCTTAGAAAGATTCAATTCCATCTCTTTATCTCCAAAGGCAATTTTCATATTCCTGGATTCACAATCACTATTGGCCTTGGCAGTAGCCAGGAAAGTTCTTCCTAGGATAATTGGGTCCCTTCTCATATCTTCGGTAATTTACATATTTAAGACAATGAAGTCCACGGGATAATAAAAATCATTTATTCGAACAATGGCATTCTTTATCACTCCTTATGGGCTTTTCAAGGATTGGTTGGCTAGTTAGAGCATAATCGAAGTGGGTTCAAGCTCTTTGAGTCCAATTCTTTCATAAATTTGAGTGGGTAGGAGATTGATGGAGGCCCTCTAATTAATTAAAGCCCTATCAAAGGCTAGGTCACCAATTCTGCAGGAAATTAAGGGGGTACTTGGATCTTTCTTCTCAAAAGGAAGGTTATTAGGGGTGATGGAGCTAGCTTGTTCAGTCATAATCTCCTTCCTAGAATTGCTTGATTTGGGCTTGCCCTTTGTTGTTGTTAAATCCTTTAAGACCTTAGCGCAAGCTTAAATTTGCTCAATAGCTTCTAGGAGTGGTATATTGATGTGGATCTGTTTAAGCAAATCAAGCCACTCCTCATTATCCGACTGGGATTTCTTCTTCCTAGGCTTATTCAGGGCCTTAGGAAAAGGGATGTGGATCTCGAGGTCCTTGGAATCATGAGCCGAATCTCTTCCTCCACTTTAGGCTTCTCAATCAAATCAACTACACCTTGACCCTCAGGATTCGAGTCAGGTGTCAAAATTAGGTCTTGAGTGGTCTTGCCACTCCTTAGAGTCACAACATTAACAAATGCATGAGAAAATTGATTTACTCCTTGAGAAGATGATCCTTGTTGTGAAGTTTGATTAAGATTGATCCCTTGGTAAGATTGATTCGGAATTTGATTTGGGATCTAATTAAAACTAGGCAAATCCAAGGGAGCTTGATGGATTTGGTGAACTTGATTAGGTTTTCCTCGATATTGGTTGGACCCCATAGGCATTTCTCCTTTATCAGGCATGTTTTTAGGGTTTGGAATTGGTTGGGTGGGTAAAGCTCCTATAGGCCTAGGATCATTTCTGGTTCCTATTTGGGTCATCAAGTCACTAATGGACTGTGTCATTTGTTGCATCATTTGTAACATTAAGGATTTCATGCCCATTAATTGCGTGCTTTGGTTTTGAAGAGCCAATTCAATTTGGCTTGGCTAACTAGAGGGCAAGGGTTGGTAGCTTAGACCTTGATTATAGGTTTGGAGATTTAGGTTTAGTTGATAGAGTTTAGGTTGTGAAATAGGTTGGATCCCTTGCCCTTAGACTCTCCAAGAGAATTTGGGTGATTTTTCCAACTCAAATTATAAGTGTTTGAGCATGGGTTGGTCCTAAGGTTCCCTTGGATTACCATGACATCCTCATATCCCGAGGTTAGAGTGAGTAGTGTGGAATTAGGATAATAAGGATCAAACGTCCTTGTTTGGAACCCCTCAATTGGGTTCTAGGTTAGATGGCTCATAGATTGAGCCAAGTTCACATTATTCATTGACTCCCTCTCTAAGGAAGCCTGGACAACAGTGGTTGGGCAATTTACTCCTTGCTGGTTTACTAATTCTACAAATTGTTTGGACACCAAAGCAACTTTGTCCAATTTTTGGCAAATCAACTTCATATCAACGCTACATGAATTGTCCTGAATTTCATTAATCAATGCTCTTGGTTGATTGGACCTGCATAAGTATCTAGGGAGGCGTTATTAAGAGAATTCTCACTCATATTTTCAAACAGCTTAAATGCACTATTCTCATCCTTACTCAAGAAATTACCTCCATAAGATGCATCCATCAAATTCCTCAATGGTTCATTTAGCCCTTAATAGAAAATCTGGACTAGCTTCCATTTTGGTACTTTATGGTGCAAGCGTTTCTTGAAAAGGTCAACGAATCTTTCCCAAGCTTCATGTAATTATTCTCGGGGTTGCCGAGAAATGGTAGTAATGGCCTTCCTAAGTGCATTGGATTTACCAATATTGAAAATTTTTTCTAAGGAAGGCATCTCTAAGAGCCTCCTAGGAATCTACAGGTCGCCATATGGTTCAATACTAATGGTCGGCTTTATCCTTTAGTGAGAAAGGAAAAAGCTTCATCTTTAGACATCCTTATTCATATTTTGGATCTAGACTATCTGACTAATGGTAGTCAGCTCCTTAAGATGCTGAAATGGATCCTCTGAGCTATTGCCATAAAAGTATGGTAGTAGGGCTATAGTAGCAGGTTTAATCTCAAATTGAGCATCAACCTGTGGAACCTGTACATAAGGTTCAGCAAGTACATAGGGGGGATTGTAAAAATCCCTTAAAGGTCTAGTCTACTCTCCTTGAGGTGGATTCTGAATTAATTGGATTAGTTCCTTCATTTGGTTCCTATGGTTTGTTTGAAATTGGGTTAATTGTTCCTCCAAGGAAGCAATTTGGGTGGTGGGTCCATAGGTTGATTAGGATTTTGTCCCCAGAGGAACTTGGTTGTTTGGAGTCCATTTGATATGAGTCAATTTGCAAATCAAGTTCATAATCAATAAAATCAGATTTAGGGTTTTGAAAATCAAGTTTTCTCCTTCTTGATCTAGTTCGAGTACTATCCAAGGGTTCTTCAAGTCTAGGATTTTGAGATCTTGTAGCTTGCATACAATTGGAAGAAGGTCTTACAAATGAGAAGAGAACAGATGAGAGAAGTGAATGTGCACAATGCAATCAAATAATTCTAGCCCTAATGTGTGCACCTATTGATCTAATCCAAGCTAACCAAGGCTCAAATCACCCTTAACGTCCCTTGAATTAGTTGGCTCACTAGAGAATAGGGACATTAAGAGCACCTACACGACGGACCTCCACTAGTGGTTAACGCAGTTACCACACCGTATTTTCTTGTCACAAGTTTCTCCACTTAGACACTTGAATAGACTATTCCTTACTAGGGCATGTCTATTAGATTAATTAAGGCTTGGGCTTTATTATACATGAGATTTAGATGATGGGCGTGAGGGGGTTGGTTGCCCAAATTAATTGATTTAAAAGTTTGTTCGTGCTAAACCAAACAAGGGTCCTTAAGCAAATTTTATTTGTGATGTGCCTTTTAAGGTGCAAGTAATTAAAGATAGATTTTAGGGTTACACTTGCAAGGTCATTTCATTCAAGTTTTGTGGACAAATAAGAGTTTTACAAACAAGTGAGACCTTTGCTTTTTTCCTTTAGATTTTCAAATGGATTTAGTGCACCCTAAAGTGGAACCCTAATTAGGCAACTTCTAGATGAGTTCAGTTTCAATCTTGACATAATGGTGCAACCCAGACAAGGAAACTATGGCTTCTCAAACACCACTGAATTAGGCAAACAGACAATATTTTTTGAAGATTTCTAAAGCCTTTTTAATATTTTTTCCACAACTTTTAGTGTACTGGGGTCCCCCAAGATTAGAAAAGACCCCTAGTTGGGATTTTTTATGAATCAATGGGTGCAAAGCATCCAAAAATTCGTAAAAATTTTTTAGAAAATGAAAACTTAACCAGGAGTCAAATGCATGTAATTTTAGTCAATTTGGATATGTATAAAAACTATTAAAATTCAAATAGTTTGCAAAAATAGTGACAGATCAGATTTTTGATAGGGGTCTATTCTACAATTTTTTTTAATTTTTATACAAAAATTTAGGTTGCAAATATTTTAGAGATGATTCCACACTTAAAAAGGCATGTACAAAAGAAATTTGATGATTTTGGAGTTATGGATTTTTTGGAATAAATTTTTGAAAACCAAATTTTTTGTCTGTGTATTTTTTAAAATATGACTTGAGAGTTTATCGACAAGAGATAGGACTTTTTCCACAATTCTTTTTTTTGAATTTTTTTATAACTAAATAAATAAACAATTCTAATTTTAAGGTTCAAATAACACCTAAGTGGATAATTTCTTTTCTTTTTTTTTCACTACCAAGCAAACAAATAAGCACACAAGCAAACTAATTTAGAAAGCAAGGAAGAATTGTTTTTAGGGGTTTATATATATATTATATTTTTTTTCTTGATAGAGGGAATGTGGTTAGAGGTTACCTGGTGACCTTCTTGACTAGTCTGGAGTTGCAATCAACCACTCCGACTTCCCTTCGATTTCCTGCACACAAAAGATCAACTAAGGCAAATGAGATTAGTAATGAGGTCACACACACTAAAGAGTGGAAAAGAGCACCGTACTTCCCCGACAATGGCAGTAAAAAGTGTTGTGTACGAAATCTTTTTACGAAAATATGCATTTTAGTACTTGAAACGTATGCCACTTTCAAATATTTTTTTAATTGAGCATGGGAGTCTGAGTCATTTGAGGGAGGCAACTTGGATTTCTTTCACTTTCCTAAATATTTTTTTTTTCATTTTATCTTTTGGGATTTTTTTTGCCTTTTTAAATAAGCACGGATATGAGGAGTTAATCTAAACTACAAGCCAGAAAAGCATATAACATAAGCACACAAGACAAAGTAAAGGAAAGCTTTTTTATTTAAATCAAGGAGTTTTACAACTTGGATAAAGGAAAACATAAAATAGATGAAGCTAATAAAGAAATGGAGCCCCGAGGAAAAGCCTTGATGGAGAAGTGGAAGTCTGGAAGCGAGAGTGAATCTGGCGCACCATTAGAGATTGACAATTGTGAACTAGGTAAGGGAGATCCACAGCCAAGGTCTAGAGGAGAGGAGGGTGTACGACTATAGTGGATCTAGGTTTTACTCTAGTTAGGAAGGTAAATAGAAGTGGTTGAAGCTAAGATGTTGGAAATGGTGAGGTTTAGGCCTTTTTATAAAAGATAGAGTTTATTTTAGGCCAATTGATTAGAGATAGAGGGTTGAGATGTGGGTAGCTAACCAGGTTTGAATTAGGCCTTAGGATGATGATCTAAGGGTGTAGGTTAAGAGACTTATGGTTGGCCACTAGAATCGTCTAGTGTGGCAAACTATGGTGGGTTGATTTGGGCCTTAGATGGGGGTTTGAAGGGTGGTGATTGGTCCTAGTTGTTGGCTAATTATGCTAGGTTTTAGGAGGGTGGTTTGGGTTGGTTCTTCAGTTCATTATCTAGGCCATCAAGATGGAGATCAAGGGAGGAAAAAGCACCATGGTGGTCGGCCAAAATGATGTGGATGGGCTTCTTAAATTTGGTTGACCACTATGCATTTTATTTACTAAAAATAAGTGGTGTGGAGGGCCTTTGGATGGAGGGTGTAGGGCTTAGATTACATGTTACTAAAAATAAGTTGGCTTAGGACATGGTTTATGTTGGTGTGGGTTGTCTTAGAATTCTAAAGATATGAAGGAATATAGGTGTGGCATGTGTCTCACCTTGTCTTTATTTTTTTCACTTGTCATTATTTCCTTTGAACTTTGTCTTTATTCTTCTAAGTTCATTATTTAGCTTTCAAGTGAACTCTTCTCTTCCAAAAAGTGATTCTCCATCTCTTCAACTTATTTCTCCTTGCTCAATTTCTACATTATTCAAAAGAAATTGTAATTAGATGCAATTTAAGTACAAAACATATGCATGACCTAAGTATGCATGCATGATTAGATTGCAACATATGTAAAACCTACATGCACTATGCTAGCTAAGGATTAATCATAAACTAGGCAAGTTATCATTAATAATTGTGTATCTATCACCCTTGCATTCCCTTTGCAAACCCCTTTGAAATTAGAAGGAAACCTAAATGTTTCCTTTGCATTTCACTTGAAATGCTTGACCACGCAACACAAATAGCGGATACGCACCCTATCTTGAGTTAAAGATGTTGTGGTTGCTGTTGAAGTTGTCCTCTTTTCCTTCAAGTTGTAGCTGCTCCAACTGTGGCCACCCAACTTGTAGCAACACCCCTACTCACAAGCCCAAATCAATGAAGGTCCCACTCAAGCCCCTTGCTTGCTTCCAAGCATAGAATAGAGGTTTGATTGCTCAAACTTCTTAAATTGGAAACACAACACCTCCATTTTACAAGGGCTTCATGTAGAGGTGAATCAAAATGGAGATGAGGCCTTTACCTTGGAGTCGAGGTCTGGTGAATGGCAATGGAGGCCTTTCCTCTTCCTCTAAGTGTAAAAGAGTTCCCCTCTCCTCCTCCCTCTCCTACTACTATCGCCCCTCTTTCTTTCTGCCCTCACCCTCACTTATCGGGAAGGAGAAGACGACGGTGGAGGAGAAGAATCCCAAATGATTGAGTGGGGCAAATCCTTATCCTGTATTTCTTTTATTATTGGAGGATTGATAACAGTCTATTTTATAATCCTAATATGTTTAATTTTGGGTTTCTAAGTTAGAACTTGCATTTAGGTTATAAATATTGTAATCTAGACATGCATGCCTTATTAGGGTTTATACATATTTTATAAATATGTCCTCCATCTTTTCCCTTATTTCCATCTCATCCTTAGTGTAGATCTCTTGTCTTCAAGGCCGCACTCTTTTGTCCCTTATCAAGATCTCTTCTTGTAAGGTTTAAAGTACAATCAAAACTTGATTGCCTTAATAGTTTGTTAGATTCTTACTAAATAAAAATTTTTAAGCTCCTATCTTTATTGTCTAAGAAGTTTAATTATTTATTTCTATTAGTATATAAGTTCATTTAGTTTTGTCTTAATCCCCAATTAAGATATAAATAATGTTAGAACTTTACGAGGTAATTGTAATAGAAAAGTCAACCTACATTAGACTTATGTGTAACTCGTTATTATTAAAAATCAGGTGAAGAAGACATTGAACTCGTTACGACGTGGAGTGACATCTATGAAAGCTACCAAACTTAACTCCTAATAAAGAAAGAAAAAGTAAAAAAAAAAGGAATGAAATAGCTAACTTTCGTGGGTTTAGGTTTTACGGCACTCCATTGGACTCCACTCCACCTCCCGTCCGTCGTTGCCCGCTGGATTCGCCGATTCTCCTCCTCCTCCTCGTCCTCCTGAGCGAACCATGTTGGGGCTTCGCAGAGCTTCAACTCTCTTGAGGTGATGCCAAGTCTTACCTCCCACAACTCTCTTCCCTATCTGTGATACCATGGATGCGAAATTAAGCGTAATGGTGAAATTGAACTTCTTGTTTAGCTTTTCATCCTTGGAACTATCAGCTCGGATTCCTTCCTTTCATCGTGTAGCATGTATTATGATGCCTAAGTTAGTCATTACTTCGTGGTCGTGATTCTTTTTGCTTCTTCTTCGCATTTTGGTTTTGATGTATGATTATTGTGCGGCTTCTAACATGGTCATGACTGTTGTGTCGTTTTGTTTCTTCTTACAACAGGAATCGGAGTTATGGTGTGGGTGTTACTAGTGTTTGCTTTGCAAAATTGGACGTGCTTGATGCCACTCAAGAGCATGGACGCTCTTCCTCACCTGGAAACGCCTTGCCATTAACGATGTTGCCCAATATTTCTTTCTCGGGGGAGTCTCCTCTGCGAGGTAGACATCTCTCGTCACAGGCTGGTGAAAAGTCCAGTAATGGAGACGCTGATGTTGAGGAGGACGGATTCTCTGAACTGGATGCGCCTCCCAAAGCTGACAAGACTAAGGAGACAGATTGTGAGGAGGAGGAAGAGAATTTGCTTTCCGAGCCCGCGAACGCGGAAGGGGAGGCTTCTGGTTCTGAATCTGACAGTGAAGAGCTCAATTTGCTGGATGTAGAAGTAGATGATGACAAGGCAAAAATAAGCGCTGCCATTCCCTCGCTCTTGAAGGCTATAATCAATGCACCAAGCCAATCTGTTAGCAGTGTTCTTGACAAATTTGTGGAGGATGGTCACACTCTCGGTCGTAGTGAGATTTCTGTTACCATGCTGAACCTTAGGAGGCAGCATTGCTTTGGAAAGGCATTGAAGGTTGCGTAAAAAATACTTTCTAGATTTTTTCAGACAAGGGTTATTTACATTACATGCAGCTGTTTTCCAGAGTATCGTTCTGACATCAGCACACAGAAATCTAGTTCTCATCCATGTGGGTGGGATATTTGGATAACAGATGATGCATACTCTTGGATGCTGTCCTCCCACAATTATTCTCTTCTCTCCCATTTCAAAAAAAAAAAAAAAAAATCTCCTCTCTCATAATTTCTTTCTTTCTTTTGCTGTGAGGGTATTTTGTTTCTACTTATTATAATTTTTCACTAAGGCAGAAACATGCCTTGAGGTCATTTGGGACTCCCCATCTCAGTTAATCATGAACTACCATTTTGTATTTACTTTGCAAAGCAACCTGAGGATGGAGGCATGGAATCGGCTTAGCTTTCTCTATATTACCTTTTTAAAAGTTTAGCCCTTTTGGTCATTGCTTGCATTCCTTTTAATTTCATAGAGGTATAACTAGAGTTTTGTTTGATAATTGATGTTAATCAGGAGAAAGATTTGGAGAAGATATTATTATTGGCATGGCCAAATATTCATCTTTGATCTCTTACAAGATTATTACAGGATACCGTCCAAAAAAAAAAATCATTACTGGATTTTCTTATTTCTATTTTATTATTACTTTTATTAAATTATTGTACTTTTACATTCAGATGCTGGTGTGCCTAATATAATTTGGGGAGAAATTCATTGTTCTTTGCTTCCTTTGTCTTTGGTGGGTTTCTACTTGACAATAATGAGAGCTGTTTCAAAGTCCTTTCCATGTTAGAAGGCAATGTGACATATGTGTGTGCTTTGGTTTTTGGCAGAAGCACCACCTGCACCTGCACCTGCATGTTTGTTGGCGATGATGCTGAATTAGAGTTGTGAGCATCACTATAATTATACCTTGACGAAGTTCCATAAAAAAAATCATTGGCTTCTATTTTTCAATATTCTACCACCCCACTCGAATGGTTTTACATAACAAGAATTAGGGGGGGAATCTGCTTGACTGTTTTTTTCTGAAATGGAGATTACTTGACCATTACGAGCCATATTTTGGAAGCTTTTTCCAAGCAAAACCTCAATGGAGACACTTGTTTGTAGTAGCAGAACTCAGCTGCACCTCCATTTGTATGCTTGTTGGCTGTGATGAAGATTTTGTTTGTTGGTTGAGCCTTTTGTTTTCATTTTCCCCAATGAAATCAACTCATTGGTTGTTACTAGAAAATAAACCAACTTGTCTTGTTTCTTTAATAAAGGACAATTGTTCTACCATCCCCACTCATGTACATGTATATGCATTCTTGCACATACTTATATGTAGGTGTTTTACTTGTACGTGTTCATGTACATACATTCTCATGTAGTCTTTCTTGTGCACAGACACTTTGCATATGTTCAAGTGTGTGTCTGGTGCATGAATCGTGAAATGTGCCTATGTAGTATGTATGTAACGTAAGTATGCATATGCTTGAATGTATATCTATGTAAATCCCTATGTATATCCTCATGTATTCATGTAAATCCATGTGTATATGAATGCATATCCATATCAACGTCTATTAAACTCAGTTTTTCGAGTTACACAAACTAGCCGTAGTTATGCCTTGAATGGTAGCCAAATGGTTGCCAATGCCATGAGTAGAAGATTAGGAAAATTGTTGTTGCAAAATACATCTGCACAGTTAGAGATAGGTTATAGGTGGTGATTCACATACTTAAAAGGAATTGTACTAGTAAATTTTTTTTGCAATTTTCTTTTGAACTAGTTAGTTTTATGAGAACAAGAAGCCAACTATGTTCATATTCTCAAAACAAAGTTATGTGGTGGAGGTTCAATTTGTTGATGGCCATCATGTTGTTGAGTCGATTAAGAAATCTTCATATATTCACCAACTAATACTGTGTTTACTCGGACTTTGTCATGGATTGGTGTTGAAAAGTATGATCCACAACATATTAATCTTGGATGGAAAACATGCTTTGTGTAAAGGTATGGTTAGTGGGCGCTTCTTTGGGCCTAAACGAAGCATGATATTGTGAGAATTATGCAATGTTGTCAAGTATCCTAGTGCTTTAGGGGACACATTCAAAATATCGGCCTTTATAGCCCTTTACTCATTCTAATGTGACCTTGGGAGGACATGTATGGATTTTATTTTGGGATTATCGTAATTGCTTACCAAGTTGATTTGGTTTTCATTGTGTTTAATTAATTTTCAAAAATGGCACACTTTATTTTTTGCAGGTGATCATCGGATGCATTGCATGTAGCTAATTTTTTATGTTAAAATTTTGTTAGGTTGCATGGCATTCCTAGGTTGTTCACTTATGATAGGGACAATTGTTTACTTATGTTAGGTTGGAAGATAGACCTGGAGATAGAGGAAGGTGAGATCGAGGCTTGAAGGCTTTTGTGGAGTTTGTTATCACTCATGGACTATTTGATCTCCTGCGTAGCTTGTGTGCATACACGTGGAGAAATGCCACATGCCAAAAATCTTGGGTCAACAAGATTCTATGTAGCGGTGAGATGGTTAAGGTGTTCCCCTTAGCGAATGTTTGATTGCTGGACAGACCTTTCTTAGATCATACGTCGTTATTATGGTAGACGAATGAAGAGGGGTTTAGATAGTTGGTGAAGGAGAAATGGAGATCCTTTCAGTCAGTTGGATTGGTGGCAGCGAGATTAACATTGAAGCTTTGTGGGATGTGGACCTTTTTGAAGACCTACAGGAAGGAAATCAAGGAGGAGAGGTCTAGGAAGAAGATAAGGCACCAGCTGAGATTGCTAGGTTGGATAGGAGGGAGGATATGGGTGACTTATCAGCAGAGGTGTAGGTGTCCAGGGTTAGACATATGGACATAGTCTAGGTGGAGGACAGGAAGCAGCAGGTGGAGTGGAAGGTGAAATCTAGACAGAGATGGCTGAAGGAGGAGGATTCTAACACAAGATACTTCCACATAATGGCATCTGGTAGGAGAAGGAATTGGATTGACAAGTTGACGGTGAATGGGACTTATTTCTTTAGGAGGGAAGAGGTGGGCAGGGTAGTGCCCGACTATTATAGTTTTCATGGGAAGGGGGATGGGTTGATGGAGATGGAGGAGGGAGGCAAGACCCATTATAGATATGCAGGCAAACATGCAGACTACGCCCTTCTCAGAGGATAAGGTGAGGAGAGTTGTGTGGGGTCTGAATGCATATGGTTGCTTGGGACTAGATGGTTTTTCCGTGTACTTCTATAAGGAGTTTTGGCCTTTGTTGAAGGAGGATGTTATGGAAGTTATGATAGAATTTGGTGAGGGGAACATGGACTTCAACATAATCAATAAATTCTATATGTTCTCGTTGCCTAAGAAGGATGGAGTGGAAGCAATTGAGGACTTCAGGCCTCTTGCCCTAGCCAATGTAATTTATCTCATTGTGGCCAAGGTACTTGCTAATAGGCTCTATGGTGTGTTACAAGATATTATTTCATCCATGTAGACAACCTTTGTTCCCTGATGTGGCATTTTGGATGGATTTGTTGTTGTTTCAGAGATCTTGGCACATTGGAGAAGACATGGGAGAAAGGCATTCCTTTGGGCGTCAATGATGAAAAGGGGCTTCCCTCTGGTGTGGATTGATTGGATGAAGTAATGTGTGACAACTACGTCCTTCTCTATTATGGTGAATGGTAACCTTGTTGGTGGTTGGGTCCATTCTAGGAGGGTGAGGTAGGGTTGCCCTCCTGCACTGATGCTCTTTGTTCTAGTAGCAGATGCATTGGTGAGATCCACCTATAGAGTATGTTCGGCAGGGTTGTTTAGTGGTTTCTCGACAGTGAATGGGGGGAGGGATCCTAGTGCTTCAACATGCGGATGATACTTTATTCTTTGTTGAAGGCTTGGAGATTGAGGCGACAAAGCTACGCCCACTTATGAAGATGTTTGGGGAGGCCTCAAAAATGCAAATTAACTTATCCAAATCCACTTTTGTGCCTATTCACATGTCTACTCTGGAGGCGTAGGTGTGTAGTTCTACCTTGCATACACAAGAGGGCTATTTGCTGATTTCCTATCTTGGCCTACCATTATCCAACAAGAGATTCTTAGCACAAGAGTGCTCCACCCTTGTTGAAAGAATAGAAGGAAGATTGTCTGGATGGGCTTTAAAGGTGCTATCTAAAGGTGATAGACTAGCATTACTAAAGGCATTCCTTTCCTCAATGCTGTTGTATTTCCTATTAGTCCTTAAAGTTCCATAGAAGATTAAGAAGAGGGTTTTCAATTTGATGAGGGATTTCTTTTGGACTAATTACAGATCGACAGGGAAAGGTGCTAGGTTGGTGGCCTGGGAGGACGTTTGTAAATTGGTGGAGGGAGGGTTGGGAGTAAGAGATGTTGGTACTATGAATGATATCTTCCTTACTAAGTGGGTCAATAGGTTGGTACAACGCAAATGGGATCATCTTGGATAGGTCATCACGTCTTGCTACGAATCTTCTTTATGCTGGGAGCAGATGGCATCGCCTCTGGCTGGGGCTTCCCACTTCTATTGGGGACTAGCAGAGATCATTCCTAAGGTGTAGAGGTTCTTTTCACCTTTTGTTGGCCCTGGCAATGTCTTTAGATTTTGGAGAGATGATTGGATGGGTGATGGACCCTTAAGTGATTGGTTCCCGAGGCCTTTTCCTTTGGCCTCTAACAAGGAGGCAACGATGGAGTGTTGGGATGGATCTTGGTGCCTTACTTTTGTAGGGAACTTCTTTGATCAGTAGGTGGAGGAGCTACATAGGATGCTTCAGGAGTTAGATGGGCATGAGCTTGAAGGCAAGGATGATGCTTTTCTTTGGGATTGGGGAGGGTGGGGGGCATCTTTGTATGGGAAGCTTATTCTCACCCAAGGGATGTTGGGCAGATGGGGGATATTGACCCCGTGAGGGACCATAGACTCATTTGGATGGTGGAGTGCCTGCTGAAGATCAAGATCTTTGCTTGGTTACTCTTGAGGGGTGTAGTTTTTACCACGCCATTTAACTTTTGTGCTTATTGTTATTATTTTTTAATGAATTTTGAATGGCTATTGAATGCTAGTGGTCATCCTATTTTCTCTCTAAAAAAAAAAGAGTTGAATTCTAATGATGATGAAAAAAACATTATCAGTATTTTTTTTTGAAAACAACATTATTAGTATTTTTAAAAGAACTCATACCTTTTTTTTTGGGACCTTCTTGAAGCTTTATATGAGGAGTGGCATCTCCTTGTCCTCCAAACTTGACTACAACATCTCCGATGCAGTTTCTGCTCTGAGAGCAAGGTCTTTGAATTCTTTTTCTTCTTGCTTTCATCTGCTTGCTCCTCTGAATGCTGAGTTGTACCTCCAGAGTTATAAGTTATTAGACTCCCTACAAGGTCATCTAGTTCCAAGGTGGATAGGATTTTTGGCCTTTTGGACTATTGTGGCCTTTGACTCTTAGTCAGATGTAAGAGAGCCAAGGAGCTTTTGGACCAATGTTTCTTGTTTGAATTCCATGTTGAGGTTTGTTAGCAGATTTACTATGTTTGTGAATCTCATATACATTTTTTTATTTGGCTTGTTGTTCTTCATCTTGAAAAGCTTGTAATCTCGTGTTAGCAAACTAACTCGAGTCTCTTTTACCTTGGAGGCACCTTTGTAGGTGATGGCAAGCATGTTTCAAATTTCATACATTATCTTGCTTGTAGAAACTCAATTGAGCCTTTGGGTAATCCACAAAGCAATGCAGCCATATCTTGTGTTATATGCGAACTTTTTCTTTTCTTCAGTAGTTAACACTTTTTTTCTTTGGTACTTAGACTTGATGATACTCCAAATTCTGTGGTCCATAGCTTCAAGGAATATCTACATCTCTTTTAATACTTAGTGAAGCTCAATGACGTGGCCGTGGTGAAGGTGGTGTGCCACATCTTCTTTATGTTCCCATTCTAATTTGTGCACATCTTGCATGGATTTTACTTGGCCACACAAGATCAAGCATAATATTTCATAAAAAATCACAATCACAATTTTTTTTTAAAGGACAATCACAAAATATTGACACAAGGATTTCTACTGCAAACCTCAATGGGTAAAGCTACCACTTAAGTCTTCTTAGCTTAGGATTTTCTTGATTCCCTCAGTCAAAATCCATTAATCAAAATCCCATGCTGAATTCACAGGTCACCTTAACCCAGTACAACACAATATGGTTAATGGGTCTTCTCAACTCCAAAACGAGAAAGAAAATACAACAAATAAAGAATGAATAAAAAGTGCTCTTGTAGATGCCCCTATGCCTCCAATAAGTTTGCCGAATTAACCAAATAATTCCAGTGAAGGCAAGGAGCAACTTGGCTCTAGTGATTGGAAATGATAGCCTAGACTCCAGGAGTCTAGAAAAGTCCTTTCTCTTTTCAATCTTTTAGCACTAGAATGGTATATTGTTTTTCTTATGTGTAAATGTGGTTTGGATCCATATTTATATAGTTAACAAGCTTTGGATTTGGCTCCTAGCCATTGTGCACAAATCTCAACATATCCAGTCTTTGATGGAGCCAAATTTTTTTGAAAAGGCAACTATTCAAAGCAGAATGATCATGTTGTATTGGTCCAAAATTGGCTAGACTGGTGCATGGAACCTATCTAGAATTTTTGTGGACTGGCACATGTGTACCTGTCTAGAATTTGTGGACGGATGATGCAGGAACTTTACTGATTTTAGCTAATTCAGCAAACTAGCATTTATGTAGTCATAGATATCCTGATTGGTGCATGTGTACTGGTCTAGTTACTTTTGGAGCGGTGCACAGGCTGTATTGTGCACACTGTTAGAAAGTGTTTACTCAGGCAAGTCCCTAATTATCTTTAATCAAGTTTTAGGTCTTTAACAAATGTTATCAAGGAGGCTCTCAAAAAATTTGAGCCGTAATATGAACTTGTTAACATTTAAGTCAAGGTTTTAAATGTCGATATTAATGTCATATTTATAAATTTCTAAGTGTGCGTATCGGAGGCATGCTGAGGGCATGTTGTAGAAATGCCTGCATTTTGACGTCCGGTTATTGATGACCTGAAAATTATGCATATCGAAGGTATGTCGACAACGTGCTGAAGCATGCGGACATATTTAGTTAAATGATTAAAATTGTAAGTAAATCACAAATTATTAACTTAAAATCTTAAAAGGTTATGGAAAAAGACATACATGTAAAAACACAAGTATTGAATCAATACATAATCAAATAAAGCAATCTCTATTAGCTTAAAGTTTGAAGTAGGTGATAGAGAAATATTATCAATAGATTTACGATCTTAGGAAATTACCTAATTAGGACAATCATAAGGTTAAAATATAAGACTATTGTGAATTCTACAAGTCATTGAATAAGTGCAAACCAATATTATCCACCATCTGTGTTCTTTGTTGAGCCTTTTCGTCATGCAACACAACCACTTTTGCCTCCTTTGGTATCGCTTGACCACTCGCGACCCTCTGGTACCACCTTCTGCTATCATCAACCTCCTCTGATGCATCCTTGAGCAATAGCAACATTAGTAACATGCAAGAGTAGCAGCAAGGCATAGACCAAATATGTACAGGTAAAATGTTGAGGTTATTGTTAGCATTATCGACGACACCTGAAAATCGACAACTATTACATGCCAATATGACCATTCCCCAAAACCCTCTTTACCGATGGCATCCTGCCGGTAATTTGATCATTGACTTGAGCTTCAATCTTGAACACAACTCTTCAGGAGCTTCTTTTCAAGAAAAAAAAACTCTTCTCGAGCTTTGCTTCGTTATCTCTTTCTTCAAATTTGACTCCAAGTCTTCTTGTTTGAATTCAGGTAGCTTGTCTTATCTGCATCCAAATTAGTTCAAACAAAACAAAGAATAAGCTAGTGTTAACACCAAAACACAAAGTGGAGCTTAATGATGAATGGTCGTGATGTTCAAGACAATGGAACAAGAAATTAGGGTTCTAGATAGCCTGATGAGTGTGAATCCTAGTCCTCTTCTCATTCCAAAAATATAAACCCTCCCTTTGGTTTTGGAGTTGATGACCATTCAACACCAATGAAATTTCAATTCCAGATTTCTACACTGGAAGTCCAACTAATTATATTGAGCATAAACTTGGTATGGACTTTCTCCATCAACAAGTCATCATCCAACAAACCTGCAATGGTAACTGTAGTAGTAGAATATAGAGACATCGGACTTGCTGTGACAACCTGGTATTCAATGAAACCACAAGTCTGATTAAGAACCATTTTTGTTGCCAAGAAGAAAACATAAAGCACTCAACAACAAGTAAGTGACAAAACTACAACAATAAACTGAATAAAGTAAGTGGTCAAGGAAAAAGAACTCAATATGTACTCTTGGTGCAATTTCTCCTATATTATGCTGAAGATAGTCTCTTGCAATTGTCTACATCCGAGGTGAACATCTATGCTTGAATGGTAGGTTAACGAGCCAATGTATAGGATACATGCTAAATGCAAGAGTGGAGGGAAGGTGAAAAATATGGTTCAATAGTGTCCCAGCCTAAACTCTTAGATTGTTGGGTATGGGAGAATGGGCCTTTTTTTGTTAAAGTGCCATGTGGATTATTGTCTCCTAAGGTGGAAGTTCATCCTGGTTTCCCTAGGGACTGTAGCATGATCTAGAAAACCAAAATGCATTTGAAGCTTAAGATGTTTGGTTGGCAATTGAGAAGGGCAGGACTCGTGTCAAATGCGTATCACCTGAAGTTCATCCCAGAGACTGATGCTACTTGTTCTCTCTATGGTTTGGTCTGGGAAGATTGCAATCATCTATTCTTCATGCGTCTTTTTGCAAGATCAGTTTAGGACAATGATGGTTTGCATTGGGTTGTGAGATTTGGCGATGCCTTTTCCAGCTCTTTGGGTCATCTAGTTGCAATAGAATTCTGTAATATGTAGGGGAGAAAGGCTTTTTATAGAAAACATGTGTAGAGATGTGAGGGGTTTTATGGATATAGAAGTGTATTTGAAGATTGTTATATCCTTTTTTTCGAGTTTTAATGAAGCGAATGGTCTTCCTCACGGAAAAAATGCCCTTCAATTAGTTATGAGCTTAAACATCTTTATTCGATTTTGTTTCAATTATTTCTTTTGGAGTATTTGTGTGAATCCATGTTTAAAGATTTGATAAGTTTTACGTTGGCCGTTGGTTACCTAATTCAACCCTTCTCCTTTACCCAGGCTTGGGATCGACAATAAAAAGGTACAAAAACCTCAACACTTTCCTTAATTTTGCAATTGCTTATGATTTTTTCATAGCAAATACCTTCTTTAAGCTTTAAAAAAAAAACCTTATTTAAAACACGAGAAGAGCATTTATTCACTTACAAAAGTAGTAAAAAAAGAACATAGATTGATTACTTTGCTTTGAGAAGAAAAGATCGATTATGTTGTAAAGATTGCATGATTATTCCAGGAAAGAGTTAACTGCTTTACATCATCTTTTAGTGTAGGACATGCATACGAAGAAATCAAACAAGAAAAAATTGGTATTTAGTGTAGGATAGCCCTCTCGAATACTATCTACTTGATTGTGGCGAAGCTTCTGGTGAATAGATTGAGGGGGATGCTAGCTGGGATTATAGACCCGGTGCAGTCGGCTTTTGTCCCCGGCAGAAACATTTTGGAAGGTTATGTGTTGGCCTCGGAGATCCTATCGTCCTAGAAGAGGAGTAAGAAGAAGGCTTTCATGTGGAAAGTTGACTTCTGCAATGCTTATGACTCGGTTTAGTGGTCGTTTCTTTGGGCGTCCTTGGTGAAGAGGGGTTTCCCGCCGATGTGGATTGACTGGATGAAGAGATGTGTCACCACGATGCCTTTTTCGGTTCTTATCAATGGAAACCAGGTAGGGGGTTGGATTCAGCCGAGGAGGGGGGTGAGGCAAGGGTGTTCTTTGGCCCTGATGCTTTTTGTGATTGCAATGGATGCACTTGTGAGGGCGGCGAAGAGGCCGTGTGAGAGGAACTTGGTGAAGGGCTTCTCCTTGAGAGATGGGACGAGTATTCCATTATTACAGTATGCGGATGATACAGTTTTCTTCATTGAAGGTGGGGAAGTGGAAGCCAGGAGAATGCAGATTCTACTCTTTCTGTTTGGTGAGGCTTCGGGACTGCAGATCAACCTGTCTAAATCTGATTTTGTCCCCTTCAATTTGAATGAGGTGGAGGCGGGGGGAGTAGTTTGGGTCTCGGTACAGAGTAGGTGAAGCTTCCGATCAGATATTTGGGCTTACCATTGACGGATGGCAAGGTTCTGGTGAAAGATTGGGCTCCCCTGGTGGAGAGGCTGGAGGGGAGACTGGAAGGGTGGGCGTCCAGGCTTCTGTCAAGGGGTGGAAGGTTGGTCTTGCTCAATGGCAGCGATGCCGTTGTATTTTACTTCTGTCCTGAAGATGCCTCGACAGGTTGTTGGGAAGATAGAGAGACTTATGAGGAATTTCTTCTGGTCAAACCAGGGGACAAGTGGATCGGGTGTCAGGTTGGTTGCGTGGGAGAAGGTCTGCAGGCTGGTAGAAGAGGGGGGACTCGGGGTGAGAGACCTGGGGAGGTCTAATGATAGCCTGTTGGCGAAATGGGTGGGGAGCCTCTTGGAATGTAGGGAGGATTTGGTGGGCAAGGTGTTCGGGACCGCTTATGGTGGCCCGGTGTGGTGGGATATCCTGATATCTCCGCGGATGTATGCTTCTCATTTTTTGAAAGGTTTGTTGGTGGTGGCTCTTAGGGTGCAGAACTATTTTGTTCCTATGGTTGGAACGGGGGAGATCTTCAGATTTTGGCAGGATGATTGGACAGGATAAGGTGTGCTTGCTAGAAGATTTCAGAGATTGTTTGCTTTGTCCCAAAATAAAGAGGCATCTGTGGCCGAGGTGTGGGAAGGTGGGTGGTGCTTGCGCTTTGTAGGAAACCTTTCAGATGCGAGAACTCATGATTTCCAGATTTTGCTTGAAGAGTTAGAAGGGCTGCAACCGACTTCTGGTACGGATATGTTTGGTTGGGATGAAGGTGATTTCTCGGTAGGGGCTGCCTACAGGAGATTGTCTACTGGAAATTCTATGATTGAGCTGGATCTTTTGAGGTACTGCAGACAGATTTGGAAGGCTACGTGTCCTTTAAAGGTCAAGATTTTTGTCTGGTTACGTAGAAGGAGAAGGCTTGTGACCAAGGTTTGGAGGGCAAAGTGGGCTCCTGGAGAGAGTAAGGTTTGCCCTTTGTGTGGAGGTGGGGAGGAGATTGATCACCTTTTTTTCACTTGCCCGTTTGTGGTGCAGATTTGGAGCCGGGTGGGAGCGGGGTGGTGGGATTGTCGATCCTTTGAAGAATTTTGGCACAGCTTCAGAAATGGAGGGGGTGATGTTGGACGGATTGTCTTCCGTACAAAGGAGAGGGCTAGGCCGTTGGCGGTGTTATGGGGCATTTGGTTGGGTAGGAATGCTGTGGTCTTCAAGGGTCAGAGGCCTTATGTGGATAATTTTGTTGAGTCTGTTATTTTTTTGTTTAATCTTTGGAGTGGATCCTTGTGAGTGGGGGATCTTGGGGTCTGCTATTTGTACTGACGGTGGCTGTTGATTTATAATTAATATATTTAGGTAGTTATCACTCTGGATAACTACCTTTTCCTTTTTTAAAAAAAAAGAATATGTGAATTAAATGGTAGAATCTTAAGAAAGAGCAAAAGATATTCAAAGAAAAGATGCAACAAGGGACTTGGGATCTTGATGGAAGTGTTGATGACTTGTGGGTAAATATGATAAATTGTATTAGAAAGGTGGCAAATGAAGTGTTAAGCATCTCTAAAGGAGGAGTTATATGAGAAAAGGAGGTTTGGTGGTGGTGTGAGGAAGTACAGGAGAAGCTTATAACTGAAAGAGATTGCTTCAAAGCCTTATATTGAGATAAGATCGATGAAAACATAAAAAACTACAAAAGAGCAAAGAAAGAAGCAAAGAAAGTAGTTAGTGAAGCAAAAGTAAAAACCTAGGAGTATTTTTATAAGAAATTTGATTCTAAAGAAGGTGAAAAATATATCTTTAAACTAGTTAAAGCAAGAGAGCAGAAAACAAAGGACCTTATGCACGTAAGGTGCATCAAGGATGAAGAAAGAAGGGTGCTTATAGCTAGTGAGGATATAAAGACAAGATAGAAATATTATTTTCATAAGCTTTAATGGAAATAAAAAAATGATGACATCTTTTAGCTAATTCAGAAGATTACGTGAATCCGACAAGTTATTAAAGGATACGAAAGAACTAGTGGATGCTTTAAAGATGATGAAAATTGGGAGGGTTGTAGGGCTTGATGATATTCCTATAGTTGTTTGGGGTGTGATGAGAGAAGAGGATATGACTTGGCTCACTAAATTATTTAATATGATTTAGAGAGGTAAGAAGATGCTAGAGGAATGGAGGAAAAGTTTTGTGATACCTTTATACAAGAATAAATGAGATATACAAATTTGTTCCAATTGTAAATGTATCAAATTGATAAGTCATACTATGAAGCTTTGGGAGAGAATAATTGAAAGAAGGTGGAGGTAAGTCTCTGTAGTAATTGAAAATCAATTTGGATTTATGCCAGGTCAATCTACTATTGAGGCAATACACCTCCTAAAGCATATGATGGAGATCTACAGTGCCAAGAAGAAGGATTTACATGTGGTATTTATTGATTTGGAGAAGTCCTATGACTATCTCAAGAGATATCTTGTGGATTGTATTGTAATGCGTGTATGAGGGGGTATTCTTGTTATTCTGTGTTTATGTCTGGTCCAATTTCGTTATTTTTCCCATGTTTCCTCTCTTATAAAGGAATGTAGGGTTTCTCGTGGAGAATAGATTAAACAATTCCCTTCTACTTGGTATCAGAGCCAAGGCTTTGGTATCCCACCCTAAACCCTAGCCACCATCATCCTTACCTCAGTCTTGCCCCGGCAACTCTGCTCCTGAGGGTCTGCCGTCGGTCTACCCACCGTCGCCGCCTCCTGCACGTCGTCGACTCACCATCGAGGGCCTGTAGCAGCGGCGTCGAGTGGCGTGTGCGTTGCCATCGCCCTCCGCTTGCACGCAGCACCTTGTTGCTGGGCAGCGGAGCTCCTTAGGGCGGCGTGCGCTCCTCAGTCAGCCGCCTCTCGCCTCGTAGCGCACTACTGCAGGGCGGGAGCGGTTAACCGGTGACCGATCTCCCTCGCCACCCTCTCCTGCCGCGGTTGCGCACGTCGCAAGGGCCGAATTTGGTGTCCTAGCGGTGGCGCTGCTGCTGTAGGGGTTGTCGGTGACGACGAGGAGACCCATTTGCATGAGCAGCGACAAGAACTAGCTTTTTGTTGCTGCTCCTGCTCTTCCAGCGGCAGAGTTTGCAAGGGTGACTTGAGGGGGCTTGCTTAGGGATCATCCGTGTGTCTTGTATGATGATTCTTGCGCAAACCCTCTCAGCAGTGATTGACGTATGATTTGGCATGTCTCCGGTCTAGATTTTTTGCCAATCATTCCCTTTCCTTCAGACATTTCTTCATGATTTCAGATCTGATTTTTTGAAATTTGGTACGTCTTACGGGCTTTTGTGATACTTGCAAGGAACAATGAGTTCACCAGGTAGCTCAGAGGTGACATCGGGTACCGCTATAGATGCAGGTAACCACAAAAATCCGTTCACTCCGATAGTGATGTTGGATGAAGCCAACTACGCGAGGTGGTCTCGCACTTTTCTGATGACAATTGAGGGCCATGACAATGAGCATGTTCTCCTTGAAAAAGAGCTCGAGCAGAAAACTGGCAAGTATGTTAGTTGGAAGAAGGATGATGTCATGATCCGTGCGTGGATCATGAACTTTGTTGCTTTGTCGATTGGAGATGGCATCATGTACTTTGCTACTGCCAAGGAGATGTGGGACAATCTCTGCGACACGTTCTCTAATGAGAAGAATTACAGCCAAGTCTTCCAGATTCACCATGACTTGGTCAGTTTGAAGCAAGAAGGAAAGACTCTCGCTTAGTACTACACTGTATTCAAGGCGATGGTTGCCAACTACGATGCTCGCTGCCCCATTTGTACTTGTGCTACCCAGAGGGAGTACAGGAAGGAGATTGTCGTATAACAGTTCTTATAGGGGCTCAGTATGGAGTATGGTGCCTGTTCTCAGATGCTGATAGAGATGGAAGAGGCCTATAGCAGGTTGAGCCGTGTCTCAGTGAGATCTACTCCAAAGGTCTCAGGACAGAGTACTGCTTTGGGTGCTTTTAGCAGTTGTGGAGGATCCTCTACACGAGGTAGGGGGCATGGTCGTGGACAGGGCAACCGTCAGCACATCACCTGTACCTTCTGTGGAAAGGTGGGTCATGTAGAGGCCTCATGTTGGGCCAAGCATGGAAAGTCTGCAGTAGCGAATTAGGTTGTTCTAGGAGCTATTAATCAGATCGAGATGATAACCAAGGCAGAATATGATGCACTTGCACACAGGTTGGCATAGTTGACATAGGAGATGCCTACTTCTTCCGAGAACACAACCTTTGCCATGTCCTCAGGTAATGGTTGATTGGTTGACTCAGGAGCATCTAGGCACTTGACTGGTGACAGGGATTGTTTCCAGAGTACCTGTGATCTTCCTCTAGGGAGGACGGTTCAGGTGGCTAATGGCCACCATTCGTAGGTTCAGGGTGAGGGGGTTACTTTGTCTCTTAGCCTGCAGCTTTCTGATGTTCTTTTTGTGCCTGATTTTCCTATCAGTTTACTATTTGTTAGTCGTATCACTAAAGATCTAAATTGTAGGGCCATATTTGATGACGTGGGTTGTGTCTTTTAGGACAAACTCATTGGGAGGACGATTAGTGGCGGACATAAGGGGGGGTCTACCAATTGGTCCAGATTCCTTTTGCTGCTAGATGTCAAGCAGGGATAACTACCAGTGCTGGGACAACTTTATAGTGGCATCGTCGGCTCGGACATCCTTCCTTGGATCGGTTGAGATGGATCATCCCCCATTTGTCACCCACTACAGAGATCAGATGCGATGCTTGTTAGTTGGGCAAGCATCACTGCTCCTACTCGCCTAGTACCACGATTGCATCTGTTGAATGTTTTGATTTAGTGCATATGGATGTTTGGGGTACAAGTCAGATTCCAGATAGACAAGGCTATAGATTTTATTTGATTGTTGATGACTTTTCCATATTGTCATGGATGTACTTGCTTAGAAATAAATCAGAAGTTGGTGATGTCATTCAAACGTTTATTAATCAAATAAAGATGTAATTTTTCAAAATTGTTAAAGTTGTACAGTCTGATAATGCATTGGAATTTTGTACTAAGAAATTGGCCTTCTTCTACAGCTCTCTTGGCATTATTCACCAGACCTCCTGTCTTTATACATCTCAGCAGAATAGGGTGGCAGAGAGGAAACAGAGACATGTTTTGGATATTACTAAGACATTGTTGATACATCACAATGTCCCTTCTAGTTACCAGGGAGATGCAGTTTTAACTGCATGTTATTTGATTAATTGGATGCCAAGCTCAGTTATACAGGAGTAGCTTCCCCGGTAGGTACTGTTTCCTGGTAGAGATTTATTTATTGTGCCACCCAAGATTTTTGGCTGCATTTCATTTGTTCATATTCTTCGTCCTGGTCGGAACAAGCTCGCACCCCCTGTTGTGAAGTGTCTTTTTCTAAGATATAGCAGTACCCAGAAAAGATATAGATGTTATGATCTGATTGCTCGACGACACTACCTGAGTAGTGATGTTACCTTTTACGAGGAGATACCCTATTTCTTTATATGGGGTCATAACATGACAGATTCCTTAGCCCTTGATTTGATGCCTATTCCTCCACTACAGTTAGAGGATATCCCAGTTACAGAGCCAGAGGTTAGAGATGGGGTAGATGGGTACATTACTAGTATCAGTGGATTAGATGACAGATCATATAGTCCTATTCCTTCCCCTCCTCTCCTCCACGTCACCAATCCCTCCCACCCAGGTATAGTTTGACTCCATTGATGTTGCTTCTAGTGACTCTTTTGTAGGTCAGGATGTCCACTTTGATGATGCTGATTATTATCTTCCGATTGCCATGAGGAAAGCTCCTCGATCCTGCGCCCACTACCGAGTCACCAGTGCTCTTTGTACTGCGAATCTAGGGAGGAGCTTTGGCTAGTTCACCTCTGCCCTGTCTAATACTGAGATTCCCATTAGTAGGCCATGCTTCATCCAAAATGGCGACAGATCATGGACGAGGAGATGGGCGCCTTACAGTCTAG
Organism: Thalassia testudinum; assembly: GCA_037157565.1. Taxonomy (NCBI): domain Eukaryota; kingdom Viridiplantae; phylum Streptophyta; class Magnoliopsida; order Alismatales; family Hydrocharitaceae; genus Thalassia; species Thalassia testudinum. The sequence continues at coordinate 2,658,875 of JAZHRO010000062.1, read as the reverse complement.
ACAGACGTGGGATGTTGTTTCCTTGCCATAGGGAGCAACATTTGTTGGATGCCGCTGGGTTTTCATTGTGAAGTATCACCTTGATGGAAGCATTGCGAGACACAAAGCTCGGCTGGTTGTAAAGGGGTTAACTCAAATATATGGGGTGGACTTCTTTGATACCTTCTCTCCTGTTGCTCGGCTCCCGACTGTTCGGATCCTACTCTCTGTTGCTGCTCACTATGATTGGCCACTGCATCAAATGGATGTGAAGAATGCTTTTCTATATGAAGACCTCGAGGAGGAGGTCTATATGCAGCAACCCCCGAGGTACGAGGTTGAGGGGGAGTGTGTGTTGCCTGAGGAAGGCTATATATGGTCTTAAGCAGAGTCTGAGAGCTTGGTTTCATAAGCTCTCGGAAGTTCTTCACATGATTTGACTTCAGAGGTCTACAGTTGATCATTCATTATTTGTTCAGAAGACTGAAGGTGGGACAGTGCATTACTTGTATACGGTGATGATCTGATTTTGATAGGGAGCGATGAGGCAGGAATAGTAGAGGTAAAACATACATTGCAGGACAGGTTTGTTATGAAGGATCTAGGTGAGCTCAGATATTTTCTTGGGATTGAGGTGGCACGAGGCAAAGGTGGCGTCGTCATCTCACAGAGGAAGTATGCTCTCGATATTCTACAGGAGACTGGGATGCTAGGGGCGAAGCTTGCAAGCATACCCATGAATCCCAAGGTGCACTTGTACGATGGGGAGTCTGCCACGGTGGATAGTCGATCTTACAGACAGCTAGTGGGCAAGGTGCTATATCTTACCATCATGAAGCTGGACATTTCCCTTGCGGTTGGGAAACTTAGCCAGTTTATGGATCGACCTATGATACAGCACTGGGATGCTGCCATGCAGGTGTCGAGATATTTGAAGAAGGCTCTAAGGTGAGGCCTGGTGTTTACTAGAGGAGCAGCCATGGATGTGGTGGGATACTCGGATGCTGGCTATAGAGGGTGTCTTCTGGATAGAAAGTCCACTGGTTTTTGCACTTATGTTGCTGGGAATCTGGTTACTTGGCGAAGCAAGAAGCAAATTGTGGTATTCAGATCAAGCGCAGAATCTGAGTATCGCGCCATGGCACAAACTGCTGTAGAAATGGTTTGGGTGAGGTCTGTACTTTATGATCTTCAGGTGCAAATGACTGGTCCAATGGTGATGAGATGCGACAATCAGGTAGCTATGTTCATTGCAAATAATTCGATGTTTCATGAGCGGACTAAGCATGTGGAGATAGATTGCCACTACACCAGAGATCTCATCCAGAAGGGGATTATCTATACCTCATCAGTTTCCTCTGAAGACCAAACGACTGATTGATTGGATTTTTGCACGGTTTATAATTAGGGTTTTTAAGATTGTTGTAACGCACAAAAATCGAGTCACTTTTAAATTTGTAAACCTAGATAGGAAAGTATCTAGGGTCGTCCAAGGAGGTAATATGTTTGCAAAATTGAATCTCTTGTTTGGAAATAGAAATCAATTTTCTTTTTGTATTTTTGTATATATATTTTTTAGGGTTTTTGAATGAACAAGGCAATGCGAAATGTTGGTGGGAAAAGGCTAATTCTAATTTAGCAACTAGGTGACAAGAATGACTTCTTCCTGAGCTCACTCTAGGCAAGTGAGGGCTTAGGATAATTGGGAAGAGGGTGTGAAAGTGCTAAAATAAAATCAAAGCAAGAAGAAGATGCACCAAATTAAAAAGGCAACTTGATTTAAAAAGGATTTCTGGTTTACAAATGTAGAGGAAAGCTTCTACTACAAAAAGTAAAACTAAAAAGCGAATAAAATAAAAATCCTGATGATGGTGAAGAGGATGAAGCTCTTGCTCCAACTGTGGCTGCTCCCGCAGTTAAAAAGGGCTCTTCCTCCTTGAACCAAGATGTGGTCTCCTCTTGGCAAGCTCTAGAGGGGGACGTGCCTTGGCTCCTCCAAGCTGGATGCTTCCACCTTAGTTGCTCCTCCAAGGGTGGGCGTGCACCACCCTTCTCTTCCAATGCCTGGTCGTCCTCCAAGTTGGAAAGCTTGCTCCTCCTTGGCGTGGCACAAGGAAGAAGAGAGAAAAGGAAGAAGGCACCAAGGGGGCGGGTAGGATGCCCCCTTAATATTCTTTTCTTCTCCTTCCTTGAACGTGGGTTAGGGTGGATGTAGGGTGGAATTAAACCAAATGGAGGATGGGTTTTAGTGGTGGTTAGATGGGGTATTTATAGGGTAGAAAGGTGGTGGTTGGCGTGGCCTTAGGTGGAGGGTTAGGATTAGGTTTAGGATGGTAGTTAGGGATCCTAGGGTGGAGGGATGTTGGCGTCACCGAAGGGTTGCTATGGGGGTGGTTATGGGTGGTGGAGAGACACCTAAAGGTGGTGCTAACCATGGAAGGGTGCCATGGTTTTGGCGCCACCATGAGGGATTCTAGAAGGGGGGTTAGGTGGATGGTGGATAAGGGTTGTAGGGGTAGGTGTAGGGTGGAGATTGATGGGTATTTAGAGGGAAAAAGGTGGTGATGGTGGTGGTGCCAACTTGGAGTGGAGGTGGAGCTAGCTAAGGTGGTCTTAGGTGGGCTTAGTTGGTGGAGCTAGTTAGGTAGGGTTTTAGGGTGGTGGATGGCCAAGGGAGCTGGAGTTTAGCTAGTAGTAGGGTAGAGGAGTAGGCAAATGGAGCTAGGGTTTGAGGAGAGGTGTTGAGAAAGAGAAGTCTGGAGCTGATCTGGAGCTGGTAACTGTTGAAGAAGATGGCATGGAGTTACTTTAGCTGGCTTAGCTTGCTAGTTCTTTGCTAACTGTTAAGCTAAGCTAAAGTAAGCTGGCTTCTGTTAAGGTATGCTGAGGTGAGTTGGGTCTGATATTCCCGGGGATGACCTAACTAGTTGGAGTAGCCAAGGTAGCTTATCTCAACTAAGTTGAGTTAAGCTGAGTCTCCGGGAGCTGGACTTAAGCTTCCTGAGCTAAGATGAAGTCATCTTCAATTGACTGGAGTTGAGTGGAGCTGGATGCAGTTGGTCCTGAGCAGAGGTGAACTCTAGTTAACTCAGCTGAGCTAGCTAGAGCTCCTAGTAAATTGATGGGAGTTGAGAAGAGCTGGACTCAACTAAGTTGAGTTGGATCTGAACTGACTTGAGCTAAGGTGAGCTGAGATGATCTCTCTTGAGCTACCATTCAGCTGAGATGAGCTGAATGGAGCTAGGATGAGCTAACCCTAATCCAAGTGAGTTGGAATCCAGCTATGGTGAGCTGGATCAAGTTGAGTTCCAGCTAGTTTGGGCTTCTCCTTCACCAGTTACCTTCCTGAGTGCTAAGGTTCCGGTGATCTGACAAACTGCTATATTCCTAACACTCACAAAAGCACATTAAAAAGACAATAAAATGCAAAATGCATGCCTATCCTAATTGATGCTTAAATGCAACCCAAAAACCTGTTTGCGGAGCAAAGTCTTGAGAGCTAGGTTTGTTTTAACGCATAAGAATGATGATAAACTAACGTTTATCACTGATGTGTTCACCAAACCTCTTAGTAGAAGTGCTTTTGATACATGTTATAACAAGTTGAGTTTGATTGACATCTATACTCTAGCTTGAGAGGGAGTATTGTGATATGTGTATGAAGGGGTATTCTTGTTATTCTGTGTTTGTCTGGTCCAGTTTTGTTATTTTTCCCATGTTTCCTCTCTTATAAAGGAATGTAGGGTTTCTCGTGGAGAATAGATTGAACAATTCCCTCCTACTGATTGTTTTGGAGAAGTGACATATACCAATTCTATATATTAAACCTCATAAAGGATATGTACTATGGAGGTATGGCTTGTGTAAGGACTAAGGTTGGTTTGATCGATTACTTTGATACTACCATTGGTTTGTATTAAGATAAGCTTTTAGCCTTTACCTCTTTACTTTAGTGATGGATGAGTTGACGACCATATCCATGCTAAGGTGCCATGGTGTATTTGGTTGATAAGACTAGATGGAGTGCATAGAAAACTTGAGCTTTGGAGAGAACTCCTGGAAGATAAAAGCTTACGCTGCTTAAGCAGGACAAAGACTTAGTTTATGGAATGTAAGTTTAGTAGTAGAGGGAACAATGAAGGGATGCATGTAAAAATTGGAGAAAAGTATATTCTAATGAAAGATGTTCTTAAATACTTGGAATTCATTTTTCAATAAGATTGTGAAATTGACGGAGATGCTACACATAGAATTAATGTAGGGTGGTTGAAATGGAGGGGAGGATTTAGTATCCTATGTGATAAAGGAAAGTACTATCAAGTAGCTATAAGACCTACCATGCTGTATGATTCTGAATGTTGGGCCGTGAACTATATGCATGTGTAAAAGATGTTTGCGACAAAAATGGAAATGTTAAGATGATGTGTGATCATACAAGGAAGGATCGTATTTTAAATGAGATTATTCGAGAAATGGTTGGGGTGACATTGATAGAGGATACAATAAGAGACATGTTTAAGGTGATTTGGACATTTGCAAGAAAGGCCACTAAATGCCACAGTCAGGAGATACGAGGAGTTGGGGGTTGATCCCATTAGGAGGAGGCAAGGAAGACCAAAGAAGTGTTGGAAGGAATGTATAAAGTATGAACTTAATTCCTTCAATTTAAGTTCAGAAATGACTTAAAATAGATCTGAGTAGAGGTAAAGAATTCATATAGTCGACCGCACTTTGTGTGGTGGAAGGTTTGGTTGTATTACTTTTCGAGTAGTTAATGCTTATGTCATTTCTTATACCCTTGATGTGCTGAGATGTTTTAGTTCGAGAGTTCTCAATATTGACTAGGTGTTTCTCTTGAACTTCATAGTCTTGGTGGAGGCTTGCTTGCCTTGGTTACCCAGTCAAGTTGATGCTTAACTGGTTGTTGAGTTGAAACCACCTAGAGATGGTTGCTTTATAGGATTATGGTGTCTACGCAAGGATAGCCTTTTCTCCTCACATTGTAGACCTTATGTCTCTTGGTTAAAAAGAAGAAAAGCATTGGTTGGTATGGTTTGATTATAGACCAAATTGACCAAGGGGCATGTTTCTCCTTGAGCAAGCATTAAGTATCATCTTAATAATGTACTTCCAATATGGTTTCCATGTAATGTACATTTTTTTTATTCATTGTGTTTTTTTACCAAGGCTATTTGGGATGGGGTTGTAAACGAACCGAACCTGAGTGAATCTATCTAGGTTCAGTTCGATTCGACAACAATTTTCCAAGGTTTGGGTTTGGTTCGAATTCGATAAGAAAAACTAAGGGTGAGGTTTGATTTGTTTACGGTTCATTTAAGTATAAAGTTTGAAATGTTGTAAATTTTGGTTCGATTCATTTAGGGTCTGATTCATGGTTTGTTTATGATTCTTTTAAAGTATAATATTTTGTTATAAATGCAAACACGAGTTCATGGGCAGGAATGTGGGAGTGGTGGTGTGGGGTCCACATTTTGAATACATACACATATATGTACATGTATTTATCTAACCTTTAATGAATCAAATCTAAGCAAGCATACCTTGTTTAAGTTTGGTTAGTTTCTCTAAACAAGCTTCAAATTAAGTTTAGGTTGGATTTGTTTATTTACGAGTTGAATTGACGAATTGAATTTAAATAAATATTGAAAATTAAATTTTTTGACAACCCTAGTTTAGGAGAATGTCAACTTGCAATAAGTGGATCACTAGATAGAGCTTGCCTTTTGGAGGTTGTTGGTGGTGGGAGATAATATCTAGGACAATGTTGCTTGAGGCCTGGCAGGAGGGAGAAATCATTACAATTGCACCCGTGGTGTGGATGCAAAGAAATGAAATGGTCTTCATAAGGGAGATTGCAATTGTATGAGTGTTATGGATGCAAAGAATGAAATGGTCTTCGGAGGGGAGAGTTGTAGTGGGGTGGCTTTTGATGCCATGGGTTTGATGAGATTGTGGGATGACTTATTGTAATGGTGTTTTGGACATTTTTTATTAGTGAAATTTTGGATGGTTACTAAGAGACCATCTATCACTCCAAAAAAAATCTCGATAACAATGCAGAAGAATAGGCTTTCTAATTAAGTATATTATATAGAGGATGTCATTTTATGTGAAACTTATCCATATTCTTGTGAAATTACATGTTTTTTGATACTAAAAGAACAACAAAACCTTTTACCACACTACATGAGGTTAGCTACATGAATTATTTTCCTCCATTGAGATCTATTTTTAATCATTTTTAGGCTAAATTAAAGTAATTGTGATCATGTCTATTGATTTCTTTCCAACATTTCTTTGGCATCGTCTACCTCCTAGGAGGCTCAACATCCATCTCCTCACATCTTCTAATTGGAGCACCAGGTGGCTTTTTATGTAGTTGTTTAACCATCTTAAATTTCTCTCATTTTATTTTCTATTGTGCCACCTTAACATTTTCGTTAATAATTTCATTAGGAATTTGGTATGGTTATGCATCCACTTTAACATCTTTGTTGGATTGTAAGGGGGTATTTGATATTTCCTTTATCTTTAGAGGGTGTTTATGTAATTAGTCGAGTTCTCTCTTTATAAAAGAGGCTAGGGTTTCATTTGAATGATGAGGCATCTTTTTGATTTTCAACATGGTATCAGAGCAGCAGTCCTAGGCTAGTGCTCCGATATCCCATTGGAAAAAAATCCACCACAACATATTTTAGATCCCCAACGTGGTGGTGATTTGATGGAGGACGACTTCCATATCGCTGCCACCACCATCGACAATGGCTGCACTTGACGTGGAAGCAGTAGCGGCAGCGATGGCGCCACCCGATAGGCCGTCGACGTTGGTAGTGCCATTGCCGGGCAGTCTTCCACCAATAGCAGCACTAGCTGGGGGATGTGGTTGTCGACAGCAACGGTTGCTGGTGGTGGTGGCCATCTTTACCTTGTTTGTGGTCGTCTTTGCGTGATGAGTCTCTTCTTACGCCTATGGTTGGTGGCGATGAGTCTTCTCGTGCTCATGTCAAAGAAAGTTGATCCAAGAAGATGGAACTTCAGATTCTATTGGGTTAGATTGTGCAACCCATGAAGTTGGGATGAGAAGGAAGACTAGGTGTGCATGAGTGATTGACTCTAGTGCTTCCGTCCATCTTACTGGAGACAGTGATCGTTTGAAGAATCTTGTGACTCCACAAGGGATCCGCGATGTGCGGATAGCTAATGGAGTGACTTCTCTTCTGACTGCAGTTGGGTGTATAGATGCTACATCGAGAATGAAGATAGAACATGTATATTATGCTCCTGAGTTTTCTATGAATCTTTTGTCAGTAAGTAAAATTTATAGAGATCTTGGATGCCTTGTCATCTTTGATGAGGAGTATTGTTATTTCCAAGATCAAGTCACGGGGGAGATTGTTGGCAATGTAATAGAAAGAGGTGGTCTATATTATTTAGACATGCCTGTTTTTTTGCTGGGGTGGTGTTTATTTCTCATGACCACTTGCTATGGCATCGTAGACTTGTGCATCCTTCTATGAACATGATGCGTGAGATGTATCCAGTGTTACCTGATTCTTTGGCTTTGGACTTTGAAGACTGTCAGTTGGGGAAGTATTATAGGAGTAGCTACTAAGGTTCGAAATGCCGATTTCAATGCCGTGCCGATAAAATTCTAAGTGTGCATTTCGTCGGCATGCCGTGGAAATGGTCGTTTTTTGATGGCCAAGCCGATGGGCATGTCGTGGGAATGCCGAGGGCATGTTGAAAAAAAATCACAAATACTCAAAATGATGTTAAAATACTCAAATTTTTGTGTGTAAAATAACATAAATACTCAAAATGATATTAAAATACTCAAATTTTGTGTAAAATCACATAAATATTCAAAATGATGTCAAAATTCCCGAATTTTCTACTCTGTGTGAAATAACATAAATACTTAAAATGATGTTGAAATACGTGTCTTTCGTCCAGACCCAATTTCGAATTTCAAGCATGCCTTGTTCCAACCTTCCCTCCCAATTTTTCACTGTCGTCGATCTTTCTCGCCTTACCAGCAGTAGCATCAACTGGCATGCTGTCGAAATCATTGGCAGCTGTTGGCATGCCTGCGGCACACCTGTAAATCGACACTATTATTGTGTCGGCATGGCCCCCTCCCAAAAATAGCCTTACCGGCGGCATGTCGTCGGCATTTAAATCACTGGTAGCTGCCTTGGGAGAATACTAATGTTAGTTCGGTTCCCTTTTCTCTGGTGCATTATGACATTTGGGGGCCTTCTAGAGTTGTCTACTGGTGGACACATTTTGTAGTTATGGCTAATCACAACAGTAGATTGACTTGGGTGTTTCTGATGAAAGTCCGAAGTGGGATTTTTACCATTGTTTAGCATTTTCGATTCGAGGTGTAGACATAGCATAGTACTACTGTTCGGGTTTTTCATAGTGATAATACACTGGAGTTTATGCACGACGATTTACAGGAGGCTTTCCGTTCTAGGAGGATTATTTATCAGACATCATAGGCTCATACTTCTAGTAGCATGGGGTTGCAGAGCACAGGCTGCGTCATTTGCTTGATATTGCTAGGACCTTGATGTCTCATATGAATGTTTCTAGGTAGTTTTGGGGAGATGCCATTTTGTCTGTAGCATATCTGATTAATAGGTTGCCCTCTTAAGTGCTTCATAGCCAGATTCTCTATCAGGTTATACATCCTGAGTGTGACAGGATTTTTCCACTGCCTCTATGAGTTTTTGGGTGTGTCTACTTTGTTTAGAACTATGGTATATAGGATAAGTTTGCCCCTTGTGCCACAAAGTGTTTTTCTTGGATACTCTAGGACCTAGAAGAGTTACAAGTGTTATGATCCAGGTCACAGGAGATACGTTGTCACTGTTGATGTGACCTTTGAGAAGGTTCCTTTTTAGAAGGGCATCCATGGAGGTTGCTATATAGGACACATATGTGCATCAGAGGAGATCACAATTATATGATTTTACAGGGGAGGAGCTAGCCTAGCTTGTTACCCCCTCAGATAGGTGTGAGTCAGATAGGGAGGACGTTGTTCAGAGGAGATCTGATACCACGCTCCATCCTATTTCTCGTTATACTACAGTCTCTCATCTCCAGGAGGAGGACAGACAGTTTGCATCTGCTATTATCATTGTAATTGTTCCTAGAGATTTTGTTCAGGCTCTCCATGATTTGAAGTCGAAAGCAGCTATGGACGAAGAGATGGATGCACTACAGACCAGGAAAACATGGGATCTTGTTCCATGTCCTGAGGGTGCCACAGTTGTTGGGTGCAGATGGGTATACACCATCAAATATAGATCAGATGGGACAATAGAGAAATATAAGGTCAGACTTGTTGCCAAGGGGTTCACTCAGACATATGAGGTGGATTACCTTGCGACCTTTTCACCTGTTGCTTGTATTACCTCCAACAGTATTATTTTGTCTATTGCTGTGGTTCGGGGGTGGCCCTTACATCAATTGGATATAAAAAGTACGTTCCTCTATGGTGATTTAGCTGAGGAAGTGTATATGAGACAGCCACCAGATTATGATACTTAGGGGGAGCTTATTTGTCGCTTACAGAATGCTATTTATAGCCTGAAGCAAAGCCCACGAACCATGTTTGAGAGGCTCAATCTTGAGGTCAAGAAGATTGGATTCCAAAGATCTACTGCCGATCATTTTATATTTGTTTGGAAGACCGAGCATGGTGGGACATGGATAGTGGTTATTTTGGCGGTCTATGCTGATGATATGATTTTGACTGGTGATGATATTGTTGGGACAACAGAGATAAAAGCCTTTCTCCAGTCTACCTTTGTCACCAAGACTTAGGTGACCTCCGCTGCTTCCTAGGGATAGAGGCTGTTCGTTAGGAGGATTGTTTATGTTTATGACAAAGGCAATATACTTTACAGATTCTTGAAGAGGCTGGACTTCTTGGGTCCAAGCCTTCTGGGATACCGGTAGAGGCACCTGAAGGTCATAGCTCTGATGAATCAGATCCTTTGTTTGAGGACGTTACCAGGTACAACAATATAGTTGGTCGCTTGTTATATCTGACTATTACTCGACTAGATATCAATTTTGCAGTCAGTCGTGCTAGCTAGTTTATGCAGAATTTCAGATATAGTCATTGACATGATGTGTGTTTCATCTTGAGATACCTGAAGGGCACCCCACGATGAGGTTTGAACTACAGTGTAAGTGGCTCTTTTGATCTTATGGCTTATTTTGATGCAGACTATGTAGGGTCAGTAGAGGACAAGCGGTCTACGTTAGGCTTTGCTATTTATCTGGGAGGAAATCTTGCTTCATGGAGAAGCATGAAACAAAATGTGGTTGCATGTTCTAGTGCTGAGGCAGAATATAGGTTCATGGCTTAAACTGCATGTGAGATCATGTGGATGGTTGGTTTCTGCAAGATCTGGGAGTGCTAGTTAATATCCTTGTTCCACTTTATTTTGATAATAAGTCAGCTGCATATATTGCCTCCAATCCTGTCTTCTATAAGAGGACAAAGCATATTCAAGTTGACTGCCATGTTATACGGGATGCAGTTTTGGAAGGCAAGATCAATAGCCCCTATATATCTTTTGAGCTACAGTTATTGACATTCTTACTAAACCCAAGGCTTTAAATATTGATATCGATATTGTATCGACAAGTAAAAAAAAAGATATATCGGGGATATGTCGAGGATATATCGCTGATATCGATGAATTTTGGGGAAATCGCTCGGAAAGGTCTAAAATGTCCCAAAATGTCAAATTTTATGAAAATTAACATTTTAATAACCAATACATCATGAAGAAATGCTTAGAAGACGAAAATCATAAATTTTAAATGAAAATATAATAGAAATGCACTAGTCGTATATCGACAAAGTCATATATTAAAAAGGTGTATAGAATAAGATAATAATTGAAAAATGTTCATAGTAATGTTACAACACAAAAAAATGAAATATAAATAGTGTCAGAGTATCAATTGACTACACAAAGTATGGAAGCACTAGCCAATGCCACTAAATCAATAGCAGGTTGAGCTTTGGCTTGGTTCGATATCTCTCCTTCGATTATCTTTCTCGATTTGTAGCACTCTTAACATATTCACAGTATGACTCTTACGCCATGTAGCTATATCGAATATTGTATTCATTGATGTATTGTTGATAGTCTTCATCATTGTAATAGAAAAGTATTCCAAGACGTGGATATCGACTGTGATTGTCGGACGAGCTACCCCTGCTTTTAGTTTTAGATCTACCCTGATTTTGAGTAGACTCATCTCGATGTCCTCTTGAATTTGTGAATTCGGTAGACCTACCTGGTTTCAATATAGAACCAGATGATTCACAAGGTTCACGCTGTCTCATCGATGAATTTCGTGGTGGTCGAGGAGGAAGTGATGTAGCAGAGTGGGAATGTTGATAAAAATATTGTTGAGGACCATGAGATGCAAAATACTTAGGGAAAACCCCATAGCCATAATTTACAGATGCATGATTACTTTAGGTACTATTACTTTGGTGGCGACCATCATGGCCATAGTCATATGAGTAATCATAATAAGATGGAGGGCTGGTGTAGTTGGGGAAGCAATTAAATGAACTTTGCGCCTCATCTTGGGGTTGGTACTGAAGGCTGGTGTAATGAGATATGTAGCCATTATAGTAACTTGATGATGATGATCTTGGGTCACCTCCAAAGAATGATTCCGACGTCAGATTAAGAGATCCCACTGATGAACTTAAATAATCGATGGACATCATAGAATAGCCTAAGGCATACCCATATCCTGTCGAGCTTGTCCCTGCGTCATAGTCACAAGGTAGACTTGGTATAGGATCTCCATGTATATTTGCATATTTTTGTGTGTATTCATGTTAGGTATCCTCTCTACTAGGACCTTGATGATGATATCCTTCATCTCCACTACTTTCTTCCTGTGGCTCGTCAACCATCACCGCATCATTATCAAGGTTTTAAATATCGATATCAATATTGTATCAACAAGTCAAAAAATGGATATATCGGGGGCATATCAGGGATATATCGTCGATATTATGGTAAAAAGATTCTATCAATGGTATCGATATGCCCAACCTCGACGATACCGATATATCGCGACATTTCAAACCCTGACCAAACCTTTGAAGAAAAAGCATCATGATTTTTTTGAGCAAGAAGTTGGGCCTCATTGACATATTTGCCCCACGTGGAGGGGGAGTGTTGAGTTGTAAGGGTGTATTTAGTATTTCCTTTATTTTCTGGAGGTACTTGTGTAATTCGCTCAGTTCTCTTATATATCGCGATATTTCAAATCCTGACCAAACCTTTGAAGAAAAAGCATCATGATTTTTTTGAGCAAGAAGTTGGGCCTCATTGACATATATGCCCCACGTGGAGGGGGAATGTTGAGTTGTAAGGGGGTATTTAATATTTCCTTTATTTTTTGGAGGTACTTATGTAATTTGCCCAGTTCTCTTTTTGTAAAAGAGGGCTAGGGTTTCATTTGAATGATGATGCATCTTTTTGATTCTCAACAATCTTTATTTCTGTTACAGACATCTTTTGCATATACCAATGGTTGTTGGCTTAACACTTAAAACCATTCAGTCTTATAACACTTTACTTTTTCAAGCGAACCTTTTTGTCACAAGGGAGAAAATCAGATAATCCCCTTTATTTCAACGACCTTGCAATTATTTTGTGTAATATTTCCATCAATTTCTCCATATTGATTCCAAGTATATACTTTGAAGTGCACTTTGTTCCAATTTCCACATCTATACCCTTTTTGCCCCATCCACTCATAAACTTATATTCCATTTACCTAGTTTTGTTACTTAGACATATACCTTTAAGCTTTGTTTGGATGAGGGATAACAAGCATGGCTAGGTGGCGCGGCAGGTGTAGCATGAACAATGTCAAAATGTCACCTCATATCTCCACGCACAACATATTAATTCACCTATCACATTTAGCTTTCACACACTACACCTTCCAACAAAATAATAATAAAAAATAACCCAATATCAAATATAAAATAAATAGATTACAACTCTCTTCTCCATATTTAAATCTCATCAATTTAAACTTTATAATATATTAACTCACCTATCGCATCCATTTCCACTATCCCATCACACCAACATCACGAAAACTTATGCCATTCCTAAATTCTATCCAACGATAAACTCTATTTAGCATCTAAATGTAGTCTTAGCTTTCAAGGTCTATCTCTAAAGCTCAAATGTTCTATTTACTTGCTCTTATCCAACCAAGAGCAGCAAAAAAGCAAAGAACATGGCACCTCATCTTAAATGTGCTTTGTTAACTCATTCATGACTGAGGTAAAGAGGTAAGGTCTTAAATCTGATCCTTGAAGCAAACCCTGATGATATAATAGCCTATTAATTGGTCTTTATACAAGTTGTAGCTTCATTGTATATGTCAGAGAATTAGGAAGGAAAGACCTTAGATTAGTTAAGTTAGTCTAATTTATCTATTTTTGATATTCCTCTTTCTTTTTTCTATTTATGTTAGGATTGTTATCTTCTCGCTTTATATAAAGAGGGGTAAGGATTTCTTTTCAATTAATAATAAGAGTTGCATGATTATTCCACATGTATTAGAGCATGATTAATCTTAGGAGATCTCTCCCTCTATTGCCAGCCTTTGGCCCCTCTCTCTCTTTACTGCACGCGTTATTGCGTGCCTACTCGCTTATGCTATTCCATGCATGTCCTACTTGCCCGTAACATCCATGTGCAGGTTCCTACTACCCTTGTGCGTTATTGTGCAGGGCCTTTCTTGCCCATAGCACCCTTCCCACGTAGGTCCTGCTGGATGCTGGCTCGCACATCATCGCGCATGAGATGTGACTATCATAGCGTGCACACGCATCCTTGTGACTGCTATGCACTGTCATTGCGTGTGGCGCTCTCTCACATGCGCAAGTCTATATACCACTACATTGATTTGGTACACACCTGTGCATAGCCTATTAATGGCACACGTGCGTTCGCATGCATTACGTGAGCTCCTTTTTGTGCCTTCATGGGTACAATTCCTTCATATGCACGCAACCTGTGTGCATCTCTACGCTTTTGCACGCAGGATTGCTTGATCCTCTTTGCGGGTTACAATGTCAATATCAGGGTCATCTTCCGTTACTGTTGAGGCCAAGGCCTTGGCATCTAATAAGCTTGTCGTAGTTCAAGATACTTTTGTCAAACTTAATGCTGTCTAAAACTACATCTTCTGGTCTAGAGCCTTCAAGATATACATTGGTGGTCGGAAGAAGTTTTATATCTTGACCAAAGAGGAACCTGACACTAAGGATATAGATCATGAAAAGTGAGAGCAAGATAATTGCATGGTGATGAATTGGCTAATGAACAATATAGAGTTGAAGATTGCGATCAATATGCTATACAGGAGGAACACGAAGGGCATCTAGGACAAGGCCAAAAAGTACTCCTAGAAGTTCAATGACTCCATATTGGCGGATATGTACAGTTGAAATATTTAAATAATACGGAAGCATATATCAAAGCATAAAGACAATAAGAGAATGCTTGGGTTTACGTAGAAAACCCACTCATGAGCGGGGAGAAAACCACGGGAGAAGCATCCTATGGGCGTGTTTTCTCTATATTTCTTCTCAAAGGTAAATGGGAGGAGTGCATGCTTATTTATAGGCTACCACTCATACACAAAGTACACACTTTCCAATGTGGCACTGAATAACTACTCAATTCTCTCAACACTCCCCCTCAAGTTGGAGTATGGAATGCTTAGCTTGTAACACTAAGAAACCCACTTTACATAGGCGGGAACATAAGCTGGAGTTGCTGAAGGAATTGTGGCTGTCTCTGAAGATTTGGTGCTGATGGCTCTCCATTCAGTATCTCTGAAAAGGGTCTTCCTCTAAAGACCTCGAAGCTGCATCTCCCACATAGAAACTGACTGGGCCATTCCTTTGATGACCTTGAAAATGTATCTCCCTTTCTTTGGAGATCTCGAAATTTTGAACCTCCCAGAGTTTGGTTTCTCATGTGAATATCATCTACTAAACAAGTCTGTAGTGGTATCCGATGTCATCTCAACTGCTGGAGGATGCTATCGTGTCTTGGGATTGCAATAAAGGGACTACCAAATGGTGGTGACTAGAACAAACTCCCACACTCCCTCTTTCTCCCATACTCGTTTGGGAAAAAACAATAACGAGAAGAAAATAAAATCTGAAAAGCTAAAGAAGACTTCTCTATCTCTTCTCTTAAACATAAACTTCTTTTCCCTTTTTTTATTTTCTCTTTTTTTTCTCTTCTCATTTTTTTCTCTCCTTTTTTTTGATTTTGTTTTCTTTCTTTTTTCTTTCTTTCCTTTTTTTTTCCTTCATTTTTGATTTTCTTCTCTTCCCTTTTTTTTTTCAATATTCTCGAACCCTCTTCTTTTCTCAAACTAAAAAAGACCTAAAGGTCTTCACACACTCAACACTAATCTTTCATGAACATCACCTAAATCACTGTTGCTATCAGTGCCTCCTCAGAAGCCACCAGCGGTTGCGTCCGCTCCTCGTCGCCAGCGCTGTGAGCCTCGGGCATCGCGTGCGCTGCCTCCTCGCCAGGTCGACACTACGTCCTCATCTCTACTGGTCGTTGCCAACGTTGCTGAGGTCCACGCTGCCAAGATCCATGCTGCATTTCTCACCATCTTCGCACGAGATCCACCATATGCGCATTGTCGGGAACTTCGCTGCTAACGCGATCTTCGCCCACGATCCTCTCTGGAGATCATTCCTCGATGAGCATCAACACTAGTTTGAAACCTTTGGCTTCGCCCCCAGCGCCGATGGCCCCAGCAAGATTCCTTCGATGATCTCAACAATGACGCGAGGGTCTAGGGTTCTGCCATCCTCACCATATGATGTCGATCTCACGATGATGGAGATGCGCTGAAGAAGCGATGGCGTCGCCACCTCGCATCACCCCCCTACAGCTGTCGCCGAGAGGGGAAGCCTTCTCCTTCACTGTCGTAGACCCCTGGACCCGCACCACCTGATGCAGCCCAGCAGATCGCCGCCGCGTCGCATCTGCGGCCTTCGGTGTGCCACTGCTCCTCCTCTGCGGTGGGTGCACCACTGCTCTCCCTCTTCTTCCTTGCTGCCATTTTAGCCCCTCTAGTCTTCCGGATGAACAAGAGGAGACTCAAAGAACAAAATAATAATAACGATTTAAAGATCAAATAAACCCAAGAAAGAATTGCTCTGATACCAAGTTGAAATATTTAAATAATGCAGAAGCATATATCAAAGCATAAAGACAATAATAGAACGTTTGGGTTTACGTGAAAACCTCACTCACGAGGAGCAGGGAGAAAATCATGGGAGAAGCATCCTATGGGCGTGTTTTCTCTATATTTCTTCTCAAAGGTAAATGTGAGGAGTACACATCTATTTATAGGTCACCACTCACACACAAAGTGCACACTTTCTAATGTGGTACTAAATAACCACTCAATTATTTCAACATCTACCATAGGATATTATCCACCAATTAGAGGGACCTATCCCTAGTTGATTATTATATTATCATGGAGTCATCTTACAAGGAACTCGTGGTCTTCCAACCCTCCTACTATGATGCTCTGACTACTCAAAAGGCTAAGTGGTAGACTTACAGGTTCCTTAATGGACTAGGCCTCTGCTACTAGTTTGCCAAGGATTAACTTTTGTTCTCTGACACAATATTGGATCTAGATATAGTCTACAGTTATCTTCAGAAATTTGATGCGGATGTCTTGCTTGTGATCGCTCCTGTTACTATTCCTGAACCTCTGCTTTTGTTGCCTCTGGAGGGTAAGGTGGTCGCTTGCAAGCCTACTTGGGCTAATTAGGCAACCATAGAGACTATTACTTCTGAGATTGGGTTTGACCAGCCTCTTGTTCAGTTGACCCCTATGAAATTGGAGCGTCTGCGATCTCTACTGATGAGCGAGTCCTCTACTGCTACTATGGTTGCAGCCCCTGCAACTATGGTGTGACTTTTGATCCAACGTGTGGATTTTTCGTTGAGGTTAATGAATGGTAGGGACTTTATGTAAGGCTCTTCCACCTTTGCTACTACTTATTGAGGAATGTTTCCCTGTCTTTGGCCGCTACTTTTGCTATGGCCCTACTACTATTATTTTTAGCTGTTGCTACTATTACAACCATATTACTGTCGCTTACGGCTGCTACTCTGCTACAATCATGTACCTCCTACTATGTTACTTCTGCTACAACATACTATTATCTACTGTTATTGCTACTTTTGCTACAATTGCTATCTCTCCTTCGGCTTGTTGCTTGGTTCTTCGGATATCTACATTAGGGGGGAGTCCAAGTTTTGTCTATTGTAACAAGTTAGACGTTGTATGCTCCAACTTGGAGGGAGTGTTAAAGAATTATGAAAGATTACTAGAGTTTTAGTAAAAAGTCCTGGATTAGTTAAGTTAGTCTAATTTGTATATTTTTGGCATTTCTATTTATATTTTTGCTAGGATTTGTTATTTCCTCACTTCCTATGTAAAGGGGTGTCATGATTTCTTTTTAGTCAAAAGCAATGCTGGATCGTGACAATGAGGAGGTGCGTAGGATTGCGGAGGTCTGTGGCTTCCGACAGGCTATGATGGAGGCCCTCAGTTGTTGTAAATGAATGTGGTGCTTACGTGGAATGTGCGGGGTTTCAATGACCCTTCGAGGAGGGCATCGTTGGGGAATTATATTCAGAGTTGGAGAGCGGACGTTGTGCTGTTGCTGGAAACAAAACTACCCGACTGTGATGTTCGAATTTGGAAGGAGATTGGAGGCTCTTGGATGGAGGGCTTTTGGTCCCTTGGCACGTCTGGTTGCTCAGGTGGATAGATTTTTGGATGGTGGGAAGATGTCTTCTCCTTGGAAGATTTCTACTGTGGGGAGCATGTTATATCTTCGAGGTTGGTTAAGAAGATGGGAGGTGTCAGGATGACTGTCATAGGGGTGTATGGTCCGTTAGATACCCAGACGAGTGGTGTCATGTTGGAGGAGCTTACGTCTGTGGTTGCGGAGTGCCATAGGAGTCCTTGGTTGCTTGGAGGGGACTTCAACATCACCCTTGCAGACAGAGGATATGCCTGGAGGGTTGGGAAGGCAAGATCTTGGGTCAGATCTTTTTATGGATTTTGTTGCTACTCATGGCCTCGTGGATTGGACTCTAGCATCCTGTACATGCACTTGGACGAATGGCCAGATGTCCAGGATTGACAGATTTCTCTCTAACATGGAGTTAACAGAGGCGTTCCCTATAGTGGATGTGTCTGCTTTAGAGAGACCTTTCTCGGACCATACGCTTCTGATGTGGCAGCCTAATGAGGGGATCCATTTTGGCACATACTTCAAATTTGATAAATCTTGGCTGTTGGAGGAAGGGTTCAGGAGTATGGTGAAGTGGAACTCGATGGAGGTGGAGGGATCGACAGCATGTTGCTTGGCGAAGAAACTGAGTACACTACGTGACCACTTGAGGGCATATAAGAGGGAGATCAAGGTGTCCAAGAGGGGTAGGAAGGAAGAGGCTATGGTAGAGATTACCAGGATTAACAGGTAAGAGGACCAAGTCCTTATCTCATCAGAGGATAGAGAGGTTAGGGTTAGGATGACACGGGTGGTGCAAGAGGAGGACAGGAAGGTAGAGGTGGAATGGAAGACGAAGTCGAGATAGAGGTGGCTAAAGGAAGGCGATTCCAATACCAGGTTCTTCCACCAAATGGCTTCTGCTAGGAGAAGGAATTGGATAGAAAAGATGCTAATACATGGGGAGTCCTTAGGTAGGGAGGAGGTGGGATTACCTGCGACAGATTACTTTAGAGAGTTCACTGGGAGGCATTCTAGGGGATGTTGGAGATGGAAGGGGGAGAATGTGCAGTGTATCACGGAGGCTTAGGCGGAGGGACTCATAGCTGGCTTCTCGGAGGACGAGGTGAGATAGGCGGTATGGAGCTTGAATGCAGAGGGGTGTCCTAGCCCGGATGGTTTCCTTGTTTTTTTTTTTTCAGGGAATTTTGGCCCTTGGTTGGGGTATATGTGATGCAGGTGATGGAGTTCGCAACCGGAAACAGAGGTTTCGATAAATTGAATAGATACTGTTTGTTTTTGTTGCTTGAGAAGGGGCGGAAGCGATCCAGGATTTCAGATCGATTGTGCTATCAAATGTCGTGTACCTTATTATTGCCAAGGTCTTGGCCAATAGGCTCAAGGACCTTCTTGGAGACCTAGTCTCCCCTGTTTAGACAACCTTTGTTCCATGGAGAGGAATCCTGGGTGGTTTTGTCGTTGCATTGGAGGCATTGGCCACATGGAGGAGGGAGAAGAAGCATGCTTTTATGTGGAAGGTTGATTCAGCAAGGTGTACAACTTAGTACAATGGGATTTTCTATGGGCCTCTTTGTTGAAAAGAGGTTTTCCTACGGCTTGGATTGATTGGATGAAGAGGTGTGTGATGACATCTTTCACAGTCTTGATTAATGGGAACCCGGCAGGAGGTTGGGTTCAGCCCAGGAGGGGGGTCAGACAGGGTTGCCCTCTTTCACCTATGCTGTTTGTTCTTACAGCAGATGCTTTGGCGAGGGCAGCACATAGGGCCTGTGCTAGGGACCTGATCAGAGGCTTTGGGTTTGGTGAGGACAGGGAGACGGTGGTCCTGCAATATGCTGATGATACACTTTTTGTGGTCGAAGGAACATATTTGGTGACTAGGAGGATGAGAATCCTTCTGGAGCTTTTTAGTGAGGCATCGTGATTGCAGATTAATTATCAGAAATCAACATTTGTCCCGTTTAATTTGTCGGTCGCAGATACAGAGAGGGTGGGTGGTGCTTTGGAGACAGAATTGGGCTATTTGCCGTTGGTGTATTTGGGCCTTCCTTTATCAGACCGGTGTCTCAGAGTACAGGATTGGATTCCTTTGCTAGAGAGGATGGAGGGAAGATTGGCTGGGTGGTCTTCCAGACTCCTGTCTAGAGGTGGACGACTGACCCTTGTGAAGGTGGTTCTAGCATCCATGTCATCGTATTTCTTCTCGGTCTTCAGATTATCGCGTCATATTGAGAAGATCTCGAGGTTGATGAGGGATTTCTTCTGGTCTAATGTAGGGTCAACAGGAAGGGGGCGAGGTTGGTGGTCTGGGAGGGGGTGTGTAGACCATTTAGGAGGGGGCTTGGGGGTTAGGGATGTGGATAAGGTGAACATTAGCCTTCTTATGAAGTGGATTGCCAGGTTGGTGGGATAGCAGCAGGGGCTTTTTGGTGATGTTATGCGGCGTTGTTACAGTAATTTTCTATCGTGGGGGCTGCTGTTTTCCCCTCCTCCCGAAGCCTCACTTTCTCAGGGGCTTGGCGGCGGTGACAGTGAAGGTGCGAGGTTTCTTCTCCCCTGTGTTGGGTGTGGGGGGACACTTTTCGTTTCTGGTAGGATGACTGGCAGGAGGCTGGCTCTACGCTTGGAGATAGGTTCCCCTACCTCTTGGGAAGTGTTGCGGATCCTTTGGCCACGGCAGGAGGTTGTTGGGATGGATCTTGATGTCCAATTTTTCGAGGGGGTCTCTCTGACTAGAGATGCGATGATTTCCAGTGGTTGTTACAAGAGCTGGTAGGTTGGGCATCGAAGGAAGGTCTTGATGCATTCTCCTGGGAGGAAGGAGATTTCTTGGTAGCAAAGGTGTTTCGCAGGTTGGGAAGTGGCATAGTCAACTCGGACATTGATTTTTTACGGGATTGCAGATTGCTCTGGATGGCAGAGTGCCCGCTGAAGGTGAAGATTTTTTCCTAGTTGGTGAGAAGGGGAGGATTATGATGAAGCAATGGAGAGCGAGATGGGTCTAGTCTGAAGACCTGGCGTGTCCTCTTTGTGGGGGTGTCGATGAGGACATCCAGCACCTTTTCTTTTAGTGTCCGTTTGTGGTGCAGGTTTAGTAGAGGATGGGGATCGATCGGATTGCCCATAGGGATGTGAGTAGCTTCTGGTCTTCATTCTGTAGAGGAAATGCTTGTGACGAGGGGATCACCTTTCGATTTAAAGAGAGATAAGGCCAAGGTTTTGGCGGTATCGTGGGTGTTTGGCTGGGGAGGAATGGGGTGCTGTTTAGGGGAGAGAGACCCTATGTTGAGAATTTCGTTTCTTTCATTTCTTCCCAGATGAGGTTCTGGGGATCTATTTTGTAAACCTTGGTGTGATTTGGTTATTTGGAATTGAATGATTTTGGGTTGTAATCTTTTGGATAACTACCATTTGATTTTTTTTTTTTAAAAAGGGTTGCATGATTATTCGTAAGCATATACCGATGATGTTTATTACTAAAACACATGAAATTTGATAAGCATCCATGTTAAGTGATTTTTCCATTAAAGGTATGTATAAACATTGTTAAAAGGTCATAATTAGAATTATTCTCTTTAAACTTTAATACATTCCACATTGCATGTTCCTACCATCAAAAGATATTTAGTTTGTCACGTCAAATTAGAATAGCAATCATATCATTGAGAGAATCATATTCCACGATTTAGAGGACAATATTCAACCTAGTCACAGAGGAAATCATGTTCTACATCTGTTGAGACAGATTAATGTTGTAGTAGGTTATTGGATCATGTAGAGATCCAATTATGTTTAGTCCCACATAGTGGAAGTGGGAACTAGAAAGGTGTGTGGTGGCTTGTACAATGGACCTTGTACCTTCCATTCATCTTTGAGATGAAAAACTATAGCATCATGCTCATAGGGGTCCTTTCGTGGTTTTCTCTCCTGTTCCTGTGTGAGGGTTCTTTGTGATGCTCTTTGATGTCATGATTTTATTTCGATGGTGCCCTAGAGAATTGGTGCTTTGGAGTCACAATATTCCAAGAGGTCCATTAGGCCACCTCCTCACTTTTGCATTCTACTGTTTTCACTATCGCACCTTCACTCACCACAAAGGAATCAGGAAATTGTTGTGTGCATGATTTTGGATATCCAAAGTCACCTAAACCAACTTGTTGCTTTAACCTTTCAATACCATACAATTGCTTTAATTGAAGTGTATTCACCGATTATTTATTTCAACATGGTATTAGAGCAAGTTGGTCTTAGGGTTTTATCCTTGTGTGTGCTTTGATTTGATTATTACCATTCTTAAGATTTTATTATTATTTTTAGCAATTCTTCTTGCTCTTGGGGTTCTCTTTTCATGATGAAGAGATTGACGAGGGTGGTAATAGAATAAGAGGGGTGTGCATCCTTTGCAAGTTTCAACAATGATCCCAACACTGTGGTTACTAATGATCTAGAGGATTGCATACCCAGCAATAGCTATGGTCGACCCCAATGAGGAGCAGTGAGAGTAGATCACTGTTGCCACCTTCCGCTCTCTTCCCTCGTCTCAACCCTCTGTTGATGGCATCGATTTGACAGTGGAGAGGTTTGCCCTCGTGTGAAGTATCGACAAGGAGTGCTTTAGCAACGACCGTTGTAGGTTCTTGGAGAGAAGCCCTACAGATTTGCTATGACGGGTTTGAGCCCTCCAATTGAATGCATGTCGTTTAGGGGGTGATGAAGGCGATTAATGTGAACAAGCTCACGCGAGCGGGGTGCCACATCAAGATCTGAATCATCAATTGGTTCATGTAGATCAACAAGATGGAGGGAACCTTAGGAAGATCCAAACCATGGGTAGGTACGTGATTGAGATGTGGAAGGTAAGGTGTTTAGGTTCTTCCAACCCTAACCTAAGGAAGAAGCCATGCTTGCGTATTTTGCATCTTTGGCCCTTTCATTTTTTTTTTTATGTTGGTTTTGTTTGTTAGCTTTACAAAAAAAAAGGAAGAGAGGAAGAAGATAAAGCAAAGAGATGAAAAAAAAAAGAAAAATGACATAAAAATGGATAGATTAGAAAAAGGAAAAAGGGGAGAGAGAAAAATAAAAATAAAAATAAAAATAAAAATAAAAAAGGGAGAAAAGGAAAAAGGAGAAATTAAAAAAAAAGAGGAAGTAAAAGAGAAGGGGGGAGCTCTGCTCTATTTCTTTTTTCTTCTCCATATAGTTTATTCTCCCATATGAGTATGAGAGAAGGGGGGTGTTGGTGATGAGCTTATTATGGACTCCATATGAGGGAGGCTTACTCTTTGAGGTCTCCACATGACAAGCTAAATATTGGTCCTTATACGAGAGAAGTCTACCGTGGAGTTTTCGTATGCGAGAGGTTTAGTTATCAATTCTCGTATAGGAGAGTCCTACTTCGGGTTTCCATGTAGGAGAGAACTATTCTTGAGGTCTCCAAGGGAGAGGCCCACTCTTGAGATGGCTAATGGGGAAGGTATCAACACTATTTGAGGTCTTTATGAGGGAGATTAGTTAGAGCCAGCTTTAACAGTTCATCTACCAGACTATAGCCTACATTGATATGCCATTGTTAGCATACCTACCTACAAGCAAGGAAACAAGGATGCAACTATCATCATTCGCCTAGAGGAGAGTCATGGTTTGATTGCATTTGGTTGTAAGAGTTTGGAATTGTGTTGTACGAGCTGAGCATTCTATGCTCTAACTTGAGTGGGAGTGAGGGAGTGTCAAAAGAGATGAATGTTGTAGTAGGTTATTAGATTGTATGGAGATTTAGTTATGCTGTTTAGTCTTAAATAGTGAAAGTGGGAATTAGAGAGGTATGTGGTGATCTAGATAAAGCCTTTTGTATCCCTCATTTGTCTTTGAGAAGAAATAAACATCACGTCCATAGGGGAGCTTCTCCCATGGTTTTCTCCTTTCTCCTCATGAGAGGGGTTTCCACATAAACCCTAGCTTTCTTTGCAATGTTCTTGGATGCTATGAGTTTATTTTGATTATTTACTTCAGCAGCATAGAAAATTTCAAATGCTAAACAGGCATCTAGATCATGTATTACCTAATAATTGATCAACAAAGAAAACATCACATTTTTTATCACCTTTCATTTAAAACCCATATTAAGATCATGGAACTACCCATTATTAAGATCGTGGATAATCACCCTTTTCCTTTTAAAAAAAAAGATCATGGAACTACTCTTCAAAATGAAATTAAGATCATGCAACTCATCAATTCATTTTGTCATCCACCTCTGTCTATGTTCTCCACACTTCACATAACTCACTATTTGTTGAAATTCTCAGTTTAAATTAAATAAAACAATGAATGCTACATTTGTTCTTTCCTTCGTGATTGGCAGAAATCAAATGAGAGCCAGAGGACGAGGTTCGATGAGATTACCCCATTCATTTGCTCCAGGCCTGGACTTACAGAAGAACTGGTTGCAGGAGGTGGGGGCAAAAAAGCACTTTCTCATTTTTGGGTGACATAGTCATTGTTATACACTATTAATGTAGATGAAATACATTCTTGAGGTGGAGAGATCATTTCCAACACAAACATGTGGGTATCCATGTTTGCGCACCCCAAATAAGTGGTTCCAACTTCCACATGTTTGGGTTTCCAAGACTTTTCTACCATAGAAATAGAGTATTAGAATGCAAGAGGTGAGTAGAGCTCAAGGAAGAGTCCATGCATGAATTCGGTTATTTTTTTGAAATGGGTGCATGAATTAGGTTATATGACCAAATTCAAATGTATAATTCATACAAAATTTCCCTGTTTCTTGGACATTGAATCAGCCAGTGCCAGCGATTGAGTGGATATAGAGATATTATCTGCCACTTTCACTTTCTGACTGAGGAAATTAGACAAAGCTATGCATTAATAACTAATCCCATATGCATTAGTATCTATGATGACAGATTGAAACAGTCAAGTGAACATCTTTACCATAGCATCGGAAAATATCATTCAAGGGGCATCATTTATCTTTTCAAGGGGCGACTATGGAAGATCCATCCTAGTAAGCATGACCACCATCATAAACCACCACAATGTTAAAGAAGACGACAGGAGGGGGTTCCTTTGCCACATCGGCCCAGGAACCATTCTCTAACTCCCAAGTATGGTGACTATGGTCCAGGAGAGGGAATTGGCAAGAGAGACTAACTCCTAGTATGAGAGACTCGAAACAAGTACCAAAGCCTCTAATCTCCTAGATGAAACCCAAAAGTGGAGGTCTTGAGGGTGATACCCTTTTCTATGGATTGAAGCACGAAGAACATGGAAAATCTTCACCAAAGAAAACCTTTCCCATTCTAGGTAGGTGAAAATGGGAGAAAAGGTCACAAGAGTAGTCTACCCTCAAGAATATTAGGATCCATCCGTCTACACGAGTAGGTTTTTATCATAAAGTAGACCTTTCCTTTTCAGCATAAGCCCTCAGAAAGAAAGATACATGTATATGCACTTTATGAGTTCCAATTTTCTTAATGGCAGTTTAATTTATGCATTTTTTATCTCACTTATTGATAATAGGATCCTAGTTCCTGTACACTCTCCCTTCCTATATGATCAACAATGGATTGTGGGAATTGCAAGACGGGGGTATATTTACAGTTCCATACTAATGCTTCTGAAGAACTACAAGTGTACCCAGTTCAATTGGTGGCGGGGTGGGGATGCAGGCTTGATTGCAGTTTCATCTTTGGTGAAAAGTTCAAATATTAGGTTTTAGAAATTGTTATTACCACCACCAAGGGGTTGGCACAGTGGTAAAGCCCCTTACTGGCATCCAAGAGGCTATGGGATCAAACCTCACGGCCACCGTACTTACCATCTCAAACAAAAGAAATTGTTATTACCACAATTTTCTTTATTGAGGGTTCATGGAAGAAGCATGTAATGCCTTTATTGTACTTCACATATTTGGTGATCTTTTAGGCCGAAGGGTGAACAGGGCGAAATCCTCCTTTACTTCATTTGTGATGGATGAGAATGAGATGGTTGCTTGGAGTAACGTGCTTCGAACACCCATAATGCCCTTGCCATTGCAGTATTTGGGCATTCTACTTTCTAATTAACCTTTGGAGGCAACTGACTGGAATGGCCTGGTGATGAAGCTTGAGAATTAGAGCTGTCAAATCCACCCGGACTCGAATACTTTGACCCAAACCCGACCTGCGTAAAGCACCTGAACCTGACTCGATTCCACCACTGTAAACGGGTCCAACCCGAACCAAACCACCAAATTAATTGGGTCGGGTTCGGGTAGGCATTGTAGACCTGTTCCAACACGTTAAACCCGTTTATCAATTCGAATCCCACCTCCAGACCGGTCTTGTGACTCCAACTGTTCTTCTGCCTCCAAAGTCTAGACGCTTCATTTCCTCCATGCAGACCATGCCACACTGATAATAAATCATTCAGATTATTAATGATTGTGCCACACTGCCACAAATTGCTGGCAAATTGGATTTGGGTAGTACCACAGCGCCGCTCACAGTCTCACTGCTCACGATTGCAATTGCAATTAGTTTTCCTCTTCCACAGTTCCACTCCCATAAATTATAATCCCGTGTCTCCCAAAGAGTTGTCCTTTTGGTTTTCCAAAACAGCCCCACCCTCCAACTTATGTGAAGCCTTAAGTAGAAATCGAAAATCTCTAGACTCTTCTTCCATGAAATAATAACGTGCATGAGCATTGGTGGATGACTTTGTATGCTGCATAACTTAGTTGAAGTGGCACAAGCCAAAAGGCAATAACCTTCCAAAGTCCACTCACTCCCATTCCCATTTCCATAATCCCCACTTCAAGCATTCAACTCCCACGTCTCCAGTCACCCCCACAGTAGCACGCTGCACGCACTTGACCACTCCACCACCTTTCTCCTCCAGTGCTCTGGGACTGTGCCTCTGGTATTCCTGGGTGTTTGTTGCTTGGCTGTGACTCGAACTGCAGCAACTGTGTGGGTTACAATCACTGCACCCGATTAAACACATGAACTTGATTAAACTCATGCACCCAATTAAACTCTAAACCCGATTAAACCCACATATCCAATTAAACCCATGAACCTTATTTAACTGACCAACCCATTTATTAAATGGGTTGGGTTGGGTTTACAATCACTGCACCCGATTTAACACATGTGGGTTACAATCACTGCACCTAATTAAACACATGAACCTGATTAAACTCATGCACCCGATTAAGCTCTAAACCTGATTAAACCCACGTATCCGATATGCATGAACCCGATTAAACCGACCAACCCGTTTATTAAATGGGTTGGGTTGGGTTTTAGGACCTATGGGCGGGTCGGTATCGGTCCCACACACTAAGACCAATTTATTAAATGGGTTGAATCCGACCTGACCCGACCTGACTTAATGCAGGTATAGTGTTTGGTCAGGTTGGACCCGACCCGACCC
The DNA here is from genome assembly GCA_037157565.1 of Thalassia testudinum. NCBI lineage: Eukaryota > Viridiplantae > Streptophyta > Magnoliopsida > Alismatales > Hydrocharitaceae > Thalassia > Thalassia testudinum. The sequence continues at coordinate 2,631,535 of JAZHRO010000062.1, read as the reverse complement.
AAGTTACAGCTCTATTGAGAATAGATGGGTAGGTGGAAGTCAGCTGCTTTTTAAGTGTGGCTGACTGGTGCTTCTGAAGTCCATCTTATTGGTCATGCATTCTTTATGTCTCATGTCTCCATGCTGTTGAAGCTGCATGAAAAAATAATAAATTGAGGAATAGATTCTTTGGGAAAGGAGTGGTGAAGAACAGTAGAGGCAATGCATGTGGTTGCTTGGTATGAGGTCTGCAGGCCTGTAGTAGAGGGTGGTCTCAGTTACAAATTGTTAATCAATCCTTTCATGAAAGTCGTGGGGAAAGATAGAAGTCTTTTTAGATGTCATCAAAGCTTGTCATGGTAGGAAGATCAATTGGGTTGATAGGATGCTTCCACACAGGGTGGATTCTGCATTGTGGAGAGGCCTATGACATGAGATGCCCTTGGTGATTTCATTTTTCTTTGCAAAGTTGGGAAATAAGAGGGATTTTCCCTTTTGGCTGGATGATTGGATGAGCCATGGACCTTTGGCTGATTCAGACCCTAGACTTATTTGCTTTAGCATCTAACACTTAGGCTTCATGTTGGGTCAGAAACATGACCACTTGGATGTCGATTTTTTATGCTGTCTTGTCTGATCAAAGGGTGGAGGATTTTATGAAGTTGCAGGATGACATTGCCAGTTTCTCCCCCAGAGATGGACAGCTAGATGCTTGGCTCTGGATTACTGACCCAGTTAGAGTTAAGCCAGCTTATAGGCTCCTTTTGCCACCAAGGGGTAATGTTGATTTGAATATGAGCGAGGATTTCAGATTCATTCGGAAGTCCAAATACCTTTGAAGATATTTGGCTGATTCTTGAGAAGAAAAAAAATTATGACTAAGGCATGCCACTTGAAAATTTTGCAGCACTTTGGCTTCACTTGTGTCCTCTGTGGGGGTGACTCTGATTATTTGTTTTTGGCTGCTGATTTGTGAGGGATGTATGTACGAGGTTTACACAATGACCTTTCTCTTGAGATGGTTTCTGGCGGTCCTTCTGCAGTGGTGCTTTTAGATCTAAAAGAGAGCGGATTCAACCATTTGCTATTCCATGGGATTTGTTGCTGCAGCACAATGATGTGATTTTTAAGGGGGGAAAGACCATTTGTGGAGAATGGTTGCCGTGAAGTGGATCTCTGAAAGGACTTTTGGGTTGATGTTCGATGTGTTCTTTTTATTTGTTGTAAGTCCCTCTTTTTTAATTAATGCAGCAGGACGATCACTAATGTCATGTGATCATCCCTTTTCTTGTTCAAAAAAAGAAATTGTTATTACATAGTCACAGACATATTGAATGTTTTAGCAGGAGGCTGAAGCCATACATTCCCCTTGTAATTTGCTAATAGGGCTTATCTGTGGTTTTCTGCTGCTTGTCTGTAACTTTCACTTTTTTTGTGCTGTTGACCTGGATTAATCATTTTGGCAATCTGGCAGTAATAGATCATAAAAGTGGTATGGCAAATTTGTTAATAGTCACAGTATATTTTTAAATTATACTTCCAGTTGACGATGACTTCTGTATTGCTATACAATTATATTTCTCAGTGTTGAAGAGTAGAGGAATATGAAATATTATTATGAATCTCAAGAAACAAATGAAGAGTTGGTCCTTTAATATAGAGGGCTAATCGTAATTGTAATCCTACTGAAATCAATTTAAATCTAATCATATCTTTAATAATGGAAAGAGGTAAAATACTCTTAAAACAAACTTTTCTAATTCTCTAAATAATATCTCTAACACTACCCTCCAAGTTGAAGCGTGCAACGTTCCAAATGTTATAGAAGTGAACTCTCCCCCAATGTAGATGTTCGGAGGAGCAAGTAGTAGAGTGCAGGAGTAGGAACAACCACAGTTTAAGTAGCAACTGCAGTAAACTGAGTAGTAAAGTAATAGGAGACGATTCCAAGTCGGCAATAGCAGTAGCAGTAGTAGGTAGTAGCAACAAATAGTAGACAACTGTAGTAGTAGTAGTCATGGATGGCGGTAGTAGGGCTATAGCAGTAGCAACAGCACAATCAATAGACAGTAGTAGGTTGTAGTAGTAGTAGCAACAGGAGATAGGGAAGCATTCTCTGGCAGAGTGGGATGAGAATCTACACCTAGTCCTCCAACCAGTCATTACAGTTCTCGTAATGGGCAACAAGATGAGTAGTGGGACGAGAATCTACACTTAGATGCTCCAGAAGTAGTGGCCCGATCAGGAGTAGTAACAGTAGTCTTCGCCACAAGAGTTGTGGCAATAGCAGCAGTAGTGGAGGGATTGCTCCTTAGTAAATGTCTGAAATGATCTACCTTTTTTGCAGTGAATGGTAGAGAAGACTGCTCTATCGTAATATCAATAGCAAGGGACTCAGCAATAGAAGTCTGATTTGCCCATGTGGGTTTGCTAAACTTTCTTAGTAGTGATCAAAAGAGTGATTAGTTCTTTGGCAATGAGCACAAGGAGAGTAGACACCAAGGGTTTGGGTTTTGATGGTGGCATTGCAGGTCAAAGGAGAGGGCTCGAGGCAGCATAGTAGAGGAGATGGTGTTGTGGCCACTAGAGTCCCTTTATTGGGTCGGGCGACACTGTGAGGGGGTTGTCGGAACCCTAGGTGCATGTGGCAACATTGATAAAGTCCTTTTCATTATCGCCCAATGGTACAGCAGCAAGCAACAGGGTTCGATCAAGAACCCTAGCGAACGAGGAAGGAGAAGAGAGGCCATAGAGGGTTGCTTAGAGAGAAGCTTGATGGGCCCTCACTGGAGGGCTCCTGGTGCATGGCAGCGTCGTCGATGGCCTTTTAGGGTTTTCGGTGGTTGATTCCTCTTTCTTTTTTCTTTTTGTTTTCTTCTGGTGGAAGAAAGAAAGGAGAGGATCAAGTAGATATGGTACACCAACTTAGGATCGCTACTTTGATACTATGTTGGAGATTAGAGGGATAGAAGATATTATTATGAATCTCAGGAAACAAATGAGAGTTGGTACTTTTATATATAGAGGGTTAATCCTAATTGTAATCCTACTGCAATTAATTTAAATATATTCAGTGCGGGGGTATATTCAGAGATGGGGGCCTGATGTGGTCTTTTTCCAAGAGACGAAGTAGGGGAGTTGTGATGGAAGGTTGTGGAGGGAGGTGGGGGGAGGAATTTGTGGGGGTTTCCTGGCCCTGGATGCGGATGGGAGTGCGGGGGGAATTGCTGTGGGATGGAAGGAGTTCTCCCTGCTGGACACTTTTTTTGGATTCCATGTTGTCACTGTTAGATTTCAGAGACGCCGGGACGACACATGTATGCTCCTTTCCTCGGTTTATGGCCCGACGGAGGGTCGGAGAAGACAGGTCTTATGGGAAGATCTGAGTCAGGTTGCAGCAGCTTTCCGGGGGGTTCCTTGGCTGATTGGTGGTGATTTTAATGTTACTCTGTGGGATGAAGACAGATCGGGTGACCGAGGGGGGTTGGACCAGGGCTCTGAGGCATTTGCAGACTTTGTGGCAGACCAGGGGCTGGTTGATATGCCTCCGTTGTCCTGTCTCTACACTTGGAGGAACTCTGGAGGGCAGCGGTCCCGTATTGACAGATTTCTGGTTTCGACGGCGATGGCAGAGTTGTTCCCGATGGCGGAGGTTAGACCTTTGGAGCGCCCGTTCTCGGATCACACCCCCTTGCTGTGGGCATCAAACGAGGAATGGAGGCATGGTACTTCAAGTTCGACAAAGCGTGGCTCATGGAGGAGGGCTTCAGGGGTTTGATTAAGGAACGGTGGAGGTCATCTCAGGCGGATGGGTCGGCGGCTGCCAGATTGGAAGCGAAACTGAGGGATTTGAGATCTTTTTTGAAGACCCACATCAAACAGGTTAGGGAGGAACGCGGGAGGAAGAAAGAGGAGGCTCTTGCTGCGATTACTCGCCTGGACAGGGCAGAGGATGTTGGGCTCCTTTTAGAAGATGACAGGGTTTACAGAGCGAGGCAAATTCAGGTGATACAGGAGGAAGATCGGAAAGCGGAGGTGGAGTGGAGGGTGAGGTCTAGGCAGAAGTGGCTAAAGGAGGGTGATTCCAATACCCATTTTTTTCATATGGTTGCGTCGGGCAGGAGGAGGAACTAGATTGACAGATTGGTGGTGGATGGGGAGGAGTTTGTGGGAAGGGAGGCGGTGGGACGGGCAGCTGCGAGTTATTTTAGAGAATTTACTGGGTGGAGATGGGGGGGAAGGTGGAGGTGGTTGGGATCTGAGATACCACAGATCTGGGAGATAGACGCCAACTTCTTGACGGGTTCTTTTGGGGAGGATGAAGTCCGTGAGGCAATTTGGGGGTTGAACGCGGATGGGTGCCCAGGGCCAGATGGCTTTCCGGTTGCCTTCTACAGAGAGTTCTGGCCGGTGGTGAAAGAAGACATGATGCAAGTGGTGCAAGAGTTTAGAATGGGTAACTCTGGATTTAATAGGCTGAACAAATTCTACATGTTCTTATTGCCGAAGAGGGAGGGCGCTGAGGAGATTTAGGAGTATAGACTGATAGCTCTTTCGAATGCTATCTACTTGGTGGTAGCGAAGCTTCTGGCAAATAGATTGAGGAGGATGCTGGGTGGGATTGTAGACTCGGTGCAGATGGCCTTTGTTCCTGGCATGAATATTTTGGAGGGTTTCGTGATGGCTTCGGAAATCCTTTCGTCCTGGAAGATAGATAAGAAGAAGGCTTTCTTATGGAAGGTCGATTTCAACAAAGCTTATGATTCGATCCAGTGGTCGTTTCTTTGGCCGTCCTTGGTGAAGAGGGGATTCCTGCCGGTGTGGATTGAATGGCTGAAGAGGTGCGTCACCACGACGTCTTTCTCGGTTCTTATCAACGGAAACCTGGGGGTTGGATCCAACCTAGGAGGGGGGTGAGGCAAGGTTGTCCGCTGGCCTCGATGCTCTTTGTGATTGCCGTGGATGCTCTTGCTAGGGCGGCGAAGAGGTCTTGTGAGAGGAACTTGGTGAGTGGTTTCTCCTTGAGGGATGGGACGAGTATCCCATTGCTCCAGTATGCGGATGATATGATCTTCTTCATTGAAGGTGGAGAAAAGGAGGCCAGAAGAATGAGGGTCCTTGTTTTCTTATTGGGTGAGGCGTCCAGATTGCAGATTAACCTGGCTAAGTCGGAATTTGTCCCTTTCAATATGACTGAGACGGAGGCAAGGGGGTGCAGTTTGGGTCTTGGCACAGAGCAGGGTAAGCTTCCGATTAAGTATTTAGGCCTACCGTTGTCAGATGGGAGGATTTTGGTGAGAGACTGGGCCTCCCTGGTGGAGAGGTTGGTAGGAAGGTTGGAGGGGTGGGTGTCCAGGCTACTGTCTAGAGGTGGGAGGTTGATCTTGCTCAAGGCGGTTCTGTCGGCGATGCCATCGTATTTCATTTCTGTACTGAAGATGCCTCGACAAGTGATTGCAAAGATTGAGCGAATTATGAGGAGTTTCTTTTGGTCCAATCAGGGGACGAGTGGACAGGGTGCTAGGTTGGTTGCTTGGGAGGAGGTCTGCAGACCGTTGAAAGACAGGGGACTCGACGTGAGGGATTTGGAGAGATCTAATGGCAGTCTGTTGGCGAAATGGGTGGGGTGCCTGTTGGAAGGAAGGGGGGATTTGTTGGGCAAGGTGTTCGAGACGGCATATGGTTGTCCGATGCGTTGGGATCTCCTGGTGTCTCCGCCTAGGGATGCTTCTCACTTCTTGAAAGGCTTGTCGACGGTGGCCCCTAGGGTGAGGAACTGCTTTGTCCCTGTGTTGGGAACAGGGGAGATTTTCAGATTCTGGCAGGATGACTGGACGGGTGATGGAGCGCTTTGCAGAAGATTTCAGAGACTGTTTGCCTTGTCCCAGAACAAGATGTCGTCTGTGGCTGAGGTATGGGAAGATGGGTGGTGCCTGCGCTTCGTTGGCAGTCTGTCAGATGCGAGAGCGCATGATTTTCAGGTCTTACTTGATGAGTTGGAGGGACTGCATCCGGCGGCTGGTACAGACTTGTTTGGTTGGGATGAAGGTGAGTTTTCGGTAGCGGTTGCATACAGGAGATTGTCCGCTGGTGGTCCTGAGGTGGAGCTGGATCTAGTGAGGGACTGCAGACAGATTTGGAAAGCCGCGTGTCCGTTGAAGGTCAAGATTTTTGCCTGGCTGCTTAGGAGGAGAAGGCTAGTGACTAAGGTGTGGAGGGTGAGGTGGGCTCCTGGAGAGTGTAAGGTGTGCTCTTTGTGTGGGGGTGGTGAGGAGGAAGTTGACCACCTTTTTTTCGCTTGCCTTTTTGTGGTGCAAATTTGGGGCAGGATGGGCGGGAGGTGGTGGGAGTGTCGGCTGTTTGAGGAATTCTGGAATAGCTTCAGAAGTGGAGGTGGTGTTGGTGGACAGTTCATTTTCTGTACGAAGAAGGAGAAGGCCAGGTCATTGGCAGTCCTTTGGGGAATTTGGTTGGGCAGAAATGCGATGGTTTTCAGGGTCAGAAACCTTACGTAGAGAATTTTGTTGAGTCTATTGACTCCTTTTTCTCTCTTTGGGTTGAATCTTTGTGAGTGGGGGATCTTGGCATCTGCCTATTGTAATATTGTTTATTGTTGATTCTATTATATATATTTTTGGGTAGTTATCACTTTGGATAATTATCCTTTCCTTTTTCAAAAAAATTAATTTAAATATAATCATATCTCTAGTAATGGAAAGAGATAAAACAAACATACTCTCTTAAAACTCTCTTAATTCTCTGAATAATATCTCTGACACTTAGAAAACCATGGAATTAGGAATTTGAACTATATTGTGGTGCTATATATGTTTGTATAAATAGGATTTGATGAACTCTATTAGTTTGGGCATATTATATCTTTTCCGTCTCAGGCAGATTTTCATGCTAAAATTGCTGAGGTTTGTCCACTGTTGTTGATATATCTTCTTTATGTTATATGTTAGCAGCATCATTTTGGTACCTCCAGCCATGTGTCATCCTTTGGTAATTGTACTTCTTTCAAAGTATGCAGCTCTCTGAATGGCTGGAAACTAAAAAGCTTTTTGAGTTTGAAGAGAGGGACTATGCTTCCCATGTTGACTTGATAGCCAAAGTACAAGGACCTTACAAGGCTGAAGAACACATTGAAAAGGTTCCAGAAGAATGTAGAGGTGAAATTGTATTTCGGACTTTATTGGCAAACTGTGTCTACGTGGGCAATCTTAGGAAATCAGAACAACTATTCAATAAAATGAGGGACTTGGGTTTTCCATTAACAGCATTTGTCTGCAATCAGCTTCTATTACTTTATAAGAAGGTTGATCGAAAGAAGATTGCTGACATCTTGTTGATGATGGAGAATGAGAATGTCAAGCCCACTACTTTTACTTACAGGATCTTGATAGAAGTCAAAGGTCGTTCAAATGATATTGATGGCATGGAGCAAGTAGTTGAGTCCATGAAGGCTGAGGGGTTGGAACTGGACAAGTATATTCAATCCACAATTGCTAGGTGCTATATCTTTCGAGGTTGCAATGAGAAGGCGGAGGCGGTCCTAAAGGAGATAGAAGGGGTAAACATCAAGGAGAATCGTGCTGCATGCAAGATCCTTCTCCCTTTATATGCTGCTCTTGACAAAGTGGATGATGTAGGGAGGCTGTGGTGTGTTTGTGAGCAAAATCCTCGTCTTGACGAATGTGTTGCTGCTATTGAGTCTTGGGGTAAACTGGGGTGCATTGAAAATGCAGAGGCTGTGTTTGAATGCAATAAGAAGACTTGGAAGAAGCTTTCTTCCAGATACTACAATGCCTTGCTGAAAGTTTATGCAAACCACAAACTTCTGACAAAGGGAAAGGAATTAGTGAGGCAGATGTACATTGATGGGTGTATGATAGGCCCAGTGACCTGGGACGCACTTGTGAAGCTTTATGTGGGGGCTGGTGAGGTAGAGAGCTGATTCGCTCTTGGAGAAGGCAGCTGCCCAGAGCAACAGGAGTCCTATATATGGCTCATACTTGTCTGTGTTGGAGAAATATGCAAAGAGGGGTGATGTTCACAATGCTGAGAAAATATTCTATAAATTAAGATCCAGTGGGTACACCGGATGCATGAGGATGTACCAATTGCTTCTTGAGGCTTATATAATGGCAAAAGCTCCTGCCTATGGTTTTAGGGAGAGGGTGAAAGCTGACGATATTTTCCCCAACTATGTAATGTTAGGACATTTGAAAGCTGTGGATGCTTTCAAGAAGACCAAGATTTCCGAGTTGCTTGACGGATTGGTGTTTATGTTGCTATTCTCATGCACTCAAACATGTCGGTTATGAAGGGAAGGTTGTTCTTGGCATCTACTCTTTATATCTTCCAAATAAAATCTCAATGAAATCTGACATGTACTTCCAGTTGGATTTCAGTGGTTCAGCACGTGACTTGAGACTACTTACCAGTTCCATGAAGAAACTTCTCTGCAGATGGAACTGCACCAGGAAAATGATTTCTTCCTCTAAATGATGGAATCTTTTAGCTGCGTGTTTTATTGTGATCACCGCTTTGATCTTGATGGTTTGGAGGTGACCACTCTAGGGAAACCCAAATTTACTACGTGTCATTTTTCTCTTGCTAATGATTCGTTGCAAACATTGTAAATGGATGATAGGAACGGGGATCATCTTTGTTGAAAAGTTTCATCTAAGCTTGGGTACTTTGCTAGCATTTGTATCTTTATGCAGTAAACTTTGCCTTTTGGAGAGAAACTAGAAAAAGTCAATTTCATTTGTATGCTTTCTTTTTAATATAATCATATCCTCTTTTATGGATATCATAATTAAATTTTATCAGCTAACTATTGCTGAGATCATTAACACACGTAGCGGTTGATACCAATGCCCATGTGGCAACTTAACTTTGGTGTGATGTCTTCTATCAAACTTTCATCTGGATGTAACTTGTGTGGGATACTCAGGTTGCGTTTGTTTGATATGGATTTCGAAAGAATTAGAGGATAATATCAATTTTCTTATTTCATCACATCAAAGCTATCTCATATCAATGTCAACATATATTAAACTATTTCCACTCTACATGATATAACATATATTCAGTAAATAACATCAATCTATTTCACTCATATATAACAAAGTTAAAATATTATCTACTACCATTGTATTAGCATACTAATCATTTTATTCTATTCCTGCAAAGAAACATCAACACAACTTATTTTACCACTTATAATATCTTGGGATCTTATCTTTCAAGCAAACGCAGCCTCTTGGACTCAATCATTAGTGCTTTACATGATTTTTTTAAAGTGTTGTTTTATTGTAATTCAAAAGTTGATGTGGAAGTTGTGACACCCCCAAAAATAAAATCATAGTGGAAATTCACAAAATGTAAGATGTAATAATAAGGATTATGAATTATTTTGCAACTATCTTAGGTGGTTGTAAGGCTTAGTTCTCATTTTATCTTGGGTTTAGATGTGGCCCGTTGCAAACTATTTTGAACATAAAATGGAGCCACTTCTAGTGAAAGAGACAAGTAAGAAATGGTTTTCTCAAGGACGAAGCTAGAGGCGTTACTGAATGTGTTACATAATTTGTATCATAATTAATTTCTCAAAAACTTGATCTCATTTGGTGGCAAGAAACCCTATGGTTGTTTAATGCACTTGTTGGAGTCCTCATGTAAGCATATTGGGAATTGTTTTAAATTTTATTTTTCTATTAACATTGTTCTAAAGATCTTTGAGGTGCTATTGTTCACTGCGCTATGCAAGTTATGGTTATGTAATTTGTATCATAATAATTTCTCGGCAGATTTGGTGGCAAAAAAGTTTATGGTTGTTCAATGCACATGTTCACGTCCTCATGTAAGCATGTCTCTTGCCTCGTGTGTGCTTTTTGTGCAAGTGTGCTCCGTTGCAGCTTGGTCCTCTTAACAGGGGGTTATTTGAAAAAAAACTTTATAATTTTCTTGTAAATATGCTCTTAGGATTTGTACTCTTCACATCAATGGCCCTGTGAGGCATTCTCTCAATTCCATGGACTTTCCATGCATAAATAAAAATTATATTAACTACATAAATGAGAATAAAATATTTGCTATTTTAATATATTAAATGCACAAACTTTAGGGAAAAGCTTAAATGAACATGGAAAAATTATAGAAAAATTAGGAATTTATCACACTCATGCTTAAGTTTTGCAACTTCTTAAGCAAAACAAAATGAAATAGAAATCAAGTTGGAAAACTAAACTCACTTGTAGGAATTGTAGCTTAAATCTTTAGGTCGAAAATAAAATTGATAACAAAGACATCAAATAGTATGAGTAAGGGTTTTGATAAGTCCTCAGGGGTTAATCATTATTAACCATAGAAATAATACATGAAATCTTCTCACTAAGACCTAACAATGCTTGAGTATCGATCAAATTGCCTCATCTCGTTTGACTTTGATCGGTCTCGATTTTGGGTCTCAAGTATAGGTTCTACAGCTTGGAAATCTACCCAAATATTTGAATGGAGTTTAAAGGACTGAGTATTTGTGCATGTGATAGATGGCTTGACAAATAGGCAACTCTATAGAAATTGAGTTTTTGTTAGGGCATGAGTTCACTTATCTCTCCATGCATTCCACATGAGATTTGCTTTATTACATACAGGAATTGTTGCCCTTCTCTACATCTTATGGAAGGCCTTGCACTCTGACATCTTAAGATGATGTCATGAAAGACAACCTGTGGGACATGCCCTATACTCCAATGTCTCGGGATGTCATCACAAGAGGCATCCAACTTTATTGCTAAAGTGTATATTTATATATACACATCTCTCTAAATATGTTTTTCTTCTCTCTCTCTCTCTCTCTCTCTCTCAAACAAGAGACTCCTCCAAATATGATTCAAGAACATTTTTTTAGTGGAAATGTGCAAAGATCAAGGTACAAGATTAGGATATAAAATACCCTACATTTGGGGGGGCATACCTAGTGTAGCATAACAAGCATTCCTACGAGGGATGTGTTTGAGGAACATTAGATGCTCACTGACATCGAATGAGGCAATCTCTCTTTAGATGATTTATCTATCCACACTGATAGCAATTCTGTCCCACACTTCTAGCATTTTTGATCTTGCCTGAGAGGGTACAATTTATTGTCCCCTTGGTCTACATGCAAGTAGTAGGATGGAATGGTAGTGGCCCTAAGGCAGTGGTCTAATCTTGAGTCTAAATGGGCTAGGGTGTTGTAGAGGTGGTATATCTTGGATTATAATGCATATCCTACCTCTTTTGCATCCAATCATATACACCACCTGCCTGCCATGGTGAAACTCCCTTATCCTACAAGTATTCCCTTGCTTTCTTTCTAGAATCATGGTACTTTCTATATCATCGGCAATGGTTCTAGGATGCATAGCAGCTATAGTCTCTTTAACACTTGACCTCAAACCCTATACAAACTACCACTGTCGATCCTTCTCAGTAGTCACAAGGCTAGGAGAAAAGTGAAATAATTCATTAGTCTTGATCTTATATTCATTAATTGTCGTACCCCCTTATTTTAGCTACATGAATTCCATCCCTTTCTGGTCCATCCACGACTATGGATAATATTGATCACGGAAGAGTCTCAGAAATTGCTCCCAATTAACAGGTTCGTCCACAATTGCCCTACTAGCCTCCCACTAGAAATCCGCTTCTCTAGTTAGCGATATGCAGCAAAGGAAGTCTAGCACCAGACAGGCATGTTGAGGACCCTTAGTGCTTTCTCTATTTGACGAACCTAGTCTTCTACAAGGGACGAATCCCCCATTCCATCATAAGATGGCGACTTCTTCCTGCAAAACTCAACAAATAAATTTTTGTGTTCCCTCCTAGGATCTCCACGTGAAACTACCACCATTGGGTTCATCATGAGATGGGGCTAAGTTGCATCCCCCCATTCTTGAGCATGGCCATGAATTGACTTTGATGTTCTTATTCTTCTCCTCCTTTGAGATGAGCTACTACTTCTTACTTAAGGACATGTTCTTCAGCTAGATAAGGCACTAAATTCTCTCCTGTTGTTGGGCCACGTCCTCCCTGAGCCCTTGCATTTGCTTGCACTAGATTTTGAGTCTCGCTAGCTCCTTCCTATTGCAGAGGAGGTAGACCTTGCAGGATGTTCTCCAATACTTGTAGGACTTACTGAATAACATGTATCAGTTGGTCAGTTGTAGGAGGATCTTGTGGTGGATTCATATTTTGATTCCTTTAGTTGAGCGGAAAGGGCATCTAGGTCCCCTTGCATTTAAGGATAGGATATTTGCTTAGTTCACTCTTTAGAGGTTATCAAGATGAGTGCATTCATTTGAGTCTGGTTGATTTTTCGATCTCATGTTCAATGAAACAATAAGCTCGATACCATTTGTGGTGACCCAACATATTACATTATCGAGTCACGGATTCCAAACCCGAAGTCCTCATTGTTCAACACATAAACATGAGAAGCATATCCAAAATCAAATAAATAACTAACCATAATATAAGTGTAAAATAAAAAGTAAAATATTAGGTCCATATCCAAGTAGAAAATAGAAGCAATCTATGAAAAGTCTACTAGTCTGTTACATCATAGAGAAAACAGGAAAAGAAAATAACTACAACTATAGGGTTCCTGTAACTGCACCTTTAACTTCCTGAGTTCCAAAGATGCCATTCTCTATAGGGCCATCGAAATTGGTTATGTCCCTATAATCAGATTAATCTTACACTCAATCTCTCTGTCAAGTGGCAAGCTTAGTAGACTCTCGGGAAACATGTCGGGGTATTCTTGGACTATAGGCACTTCTTCCAATGCCTTAGTCCACTCCTTGGAGGCTGTTTTGACATGGGCCAAATACCCTACGCATCCTTTGGATATTAGCCTACCTACCTTCAGGGTTGGCACCACCCTAATGGGCATCTCTTCCCGTTCCCAGAGAAACTCAATCGCCACCACACTCGGCAAGGAGAATGCTACATGCTTCTTGAAATGGTCCACAAATGCATGGTGGCTTGCCAACCGGTCCATTTCTAAAATGATGTTGAAGTCTTGCATCTCAAGGACTAGGAGGTTGGCACTCAACTGGTGCCCTTTGACTTGTACGACACGCCCCTCGTAGACCTCCCGAGCATAAATATCTATCCTCTGGGTCCCACAATGAGATACGGTGGGTCCAGTCGTGTCCGTTCTTGCCTAAGCTTCCATGTAAAACCCCCCAACACAAAAGAGTATATTGCACCCCTATCAAATAAAACGTGTGCAGTAAAGCTGCAGACAATAACCATTCCTCGAACTACCAAAGCCGAAGCCTGAGAATCTTGAAGCATCAATGCGTAGACCTTCCCTGTGACCTGATTCACTTTCTGTGGAGAGAGGGGTTTGCTGTAGATTGTTGCGCTTGAGGTGCCCCGACTGCTTGCATTGACATCGTACTTGTGGTAGTCTGCACTGATCAGGGTGCTTCTTCCTATAGCTGCGACGGTTCGTAAACTTGCCTCTTGGCTTCCACTTGAATTTCTGAGGTGTTGACTGCTGAGATGCTGCAGCTACACTGCCAACCTCTGTCGTGTTCACCATTGTGTTCTGCACCTGGGCTAGTAAGAGCTGCGGGGTCTAGTGGTTGGGCTTCGTCGGGTTGTATCACATCGCTTTCCAGCCCTACTTGTGGTCCTTGCCCCTACTTATAGCTCTGGGTTTCCTACACATTCAGTGCAAGCTGACCAATTTTCCTCTCAACTAGCATGGTCCTGTTTGCCAAGTCTACATGTGTCCCTGTTTGAATGGTGGCCAACTGGAGCTTGATGAGAGGGCTCAGTCACTACTCAAATCGCCATTTTAGCTCTACTTCGTCTACCGCAATCCCTCCCGCAAATTGGGATAGGTCCAGAAATCTTTCCCTGTACTCTACCGCTGTCAAAGTACCCTTCTGAAGGTTCAGAAACTCCACCTTCTTCTGCTCCCTCCAAACACGAGGATAATACTGCTCCTCGAACATCAGCAAACCTATCCTTCAACACTAGCTGTGGTTTTGATCTCATGATGGATGTCCACCATTGCTCTACTGCCCCCTAGAACTGGTAGGTGGTGAGTAGGCGGAATAGCTTCGGTCCGAACTGAAGGGCGGCGAACATCTTTTGGATTTTGAAGATCCAGTTCTCCGCCTTTGAGGGATCTCCCTCACCATCGTAGGCTGGAGGGCGTAGCTTCTGGAAACTCTCGAAGTCTTTTCTGCCAGTCAGGTACTCCTAGTGGTTGCGTGCTTTTTGAGTGCCTCTCCCCTGACGGTCGTTGGGCGATCAGTTGCTACATCGATGGCATGAATTACTGCATCTAGGTAGACAGTTCTGCCGCATCCAGCGAGTCCCTTACTTGCGGATTCCGCCTTGGAGGCATAGCTGCAATGATAAAGAAATTTTGAATTAATTCAAACCATCTCCAATCAAATGAAGTTAAAAATCTAACTTGCATTGTAAATAGGACATACATTTGATGTATTTGTATATTTGTACATTCCTAATCTATCTTCTCTGTTTTTGCATGCCCGATAGTGATATTATTATTTTATATGCACAGGTCCATAATGGAGGAGTGGGAATCGTACTAATTTGAAGATGCAAGAAGATACACAAGGGAAACAACACAAGCTTCCCGTATGATACCCGAGAGGGAGACAAGCTCATGCAGGTCAAGACAAGCTCATGCAGACCAAGACAAGGCCATGCAAGATACAAAAAAATCAAACTCGTACCCAACCAACCCACTCAACTTAATTACCTACATCCTAACTAGTCCTAAACACCAAATGTGCACATACATTCACTTTATACACTCATGTATCCACATATACCTTGCATACACACGTGCACATCTGTACACAAAATTGCACCACTTAATCCACAACTGAACACCCACATTTGGCTAGCCCAACACCACAATTTTCTACATATTTTGTGCACCAAAATTCAGCCTAATACATTTCCACATTAGAGGTCCACACACACCACAAGACAACTGAAGTGCCACCTACTAGAACACTCTAGAATCTTCCATTCTTATGGTGTACCCTCTTAACCTAGGCCTACACTATTCCCTAGGTGCACGACATCCTCACGTAACTCCCTCACCTGACTCTCTTCACCTAACTCTTATAAAAACCCTCATCCAAAGGGTGCACCTGCTTGCTCCCCACACCACCTCTCCACTCTCTACTCCTCTCTCTCACAGCTCCTCTCCTCCCTCCCATTAAGGTGGCCGATGGCTATCATGGTGCCCCCACCGACCACCACTTTTTGAGGTGGTGCAGGTTTAGGCCAAGGACCAACCACCCTCCCATAGCCAACGACCCAAGTGCCCTCATTGGCATGGGGTTTCTTCATCTTCTTCCTCTATTTTTATTTGTTTAAGTAGTGAGATTTTATTTCATGCAAGTAGTGTAGTCTCTTTATAATTCCTTGCAAAGTTGTGTAGCTTCTTTTTATTGCATTTCAATGCCCTTTCTCTTAGTTTCACTTTGTGCATAATAGCTATCTTTTGTTCTTATTGATTTTGATTTTTTTTTCAACACATACACATACACATACACATACACACTCACCTCTCACATATTACTCATGCCACCTCCGCTTCTTTGTAGGTTCTAATGGAGGGGGGTGAGATTTGTGTGATATGAAAATATAATGCGGAAATGTAAATCACACAAAAAGCAATCTCACAAAGATACAAAGGATTTTTAGGTGGAAACCCAAACTCGGGTAAAAACCACCATCTAAACCTTTCGATTTAAGATTTTCCGATCTACCTAGTAGATCAAATCTACTAACCGTGTCACTTAAACGAGGGTGACACAACCTCTTATAGCCACACTACTTCACAACTAAGGGTAGAGTAACCTCAAACCCTTCCTCTTCACAAGGAGCATTTTGTCTTATGATGGAGACGGGAATTCACAACATGAATGCCCAACCACACAATAAAAACTAAATTACAACAATCCTATAGAGCCCAAATAGCTATATATTAAATTTAGCTTCTATAGGCAAAAGGTACTTCCCTTAGATGGAAGTCAGTGTGCGTGACCACGCAAGGCATGTAGATGCTCTCAAATATGCGAAGACGGGAGAGCGGGTGTGCAGCTAAGACAATGCTCTCCAATGTATGTTGGAAGGCTTAGGGAGCAATGGATCTTCTTCTAGTTGTTCTTTTCTTTCTTTGGATACAAATGTAAGTGGAAGTAGTTTCTCTAGGTGTATTTGTCTTAGGAAGGGTTCTCTCCTATTTATAGAGTTCCTAAGAAGTATTTGGAAGGCTTAGGAAGGCTCTTGTGGCCGTTGGGAACAAGGCTCAAGAGATTGGGCCAAAATCCCAATGCAATTAGGGTTATTATGGCTCTGACAAAGTTATCAGACGTCTAATATTCGGGTTAGTTATCTGATGTCAATTTTAGACGTTTGCTTTAAAGGGTCAGAGTATGTGATTTTATTAGATCGAAACAGGGATCTAGGCAGATGTCTGATGTGTCATTATAAGATGTCTGGCACTAAAATTGGACGTCTAATAATAGGTGGGTTTGTTCCTATTTTGACCATATCCAAATAGAGTTCTGGATCTTAAGGGTCAGACGACAGACTGGATGTTTGTCATAAAGTCTGGACATCTGGAAACTAAGGGAATTGATTTCAAGGACCAACGGTTGGATATGGGTCCGACATCCTTGGATTTTGATCGAACGTCTATTTATTAGACGTTTGGACATATCTACGAATGTCTAGAAATGGTATTAATGCAATAATCAAGTAATCCTCGAAGATAATGTTTTGACAGGCTAATTGTCATCTTATTGGACATTTGACAAGGTTATCAGACGTTTTCTAAGACATTTGGACTATAGGCTGGACATCTAAAGGTAATGATCAGAGAATACTAAATCTAGCCTAAGTGTTTGGTTGTCTGTACAAATTATTAGATGTCTTAAAGTCCATAATCAGATATCTGGTTGGGTTGATTGATGCCTGTTTTGATTTTCTAAGTGATTTCTAAGATTGTCTAAGTATTCTAATGAATGAATAGTGTTCTTAGGAATAAGGTATGCTACTTTGGTCTCTTTACATGAATCTAAGGAAATAAAAGAGTAAAGAACATAACAACAAGTACATAATACAAGAACAAAATATACTTTTTATCCTATTCTTCATCTTCAAGCTTCCGCTCCATGCGAGACTCCATCTTCTCTTCTCCTCCATCAAGCTCCTTCAATCCACCGTGGTTGCAAACTTAAACTCCTTCACACTTGCATCCATTTGCATTATTCCTGAAAACTCAAACGCAAATGCAAATATCAAATAACAAGTGTTTTGTTATCATCAAAATTAATGATCATAGTACTCTTGCACTGACATTCTTCACCACTTCACCTACCTATGCACCTTCATCTCCACGCCATCACCACCACACAACTTTATCACTACCTCCATCTCCATCTAGCTGTGCACACATATTCACCATCAGTATTCCATTCACCTCCACACCAAGCCCACAATCACCCTCTTCATCAACTCCACCATACTGTTGCGTCGAAAATCACCGTAAAAATATAGCGTTGCAGTATAGTGAGGAAAATTAATGCGACATTTAAATTTATAATGCTCGAAAAACAAACATGAGTTTCAAGGTCGTTCGCAGGGAGCAAATATGGTAAATCAATCCACTAATCACAATATTCAATAATAATAATGAAGATGAAACAATCAAAATGATATTCAATGAAGTAATAATGTATCTCAAATGTTAAAAAAGAGAGCTAAAAATGGTGGTTGAAACACCAATTTAACTCCTAGATTTAAGCACAAATCCCTATCAAAATTTTCAATGGTACTCCTCAACCACTAATCAGAAATATCTACGTTAGAGCCAAGTATGCAAATATCTCCATAATGCCCAGAACCAAGGTTAAGCACAAGGCACAAACAACTTAAAGTTGCCAAGCAACAACAGCACAAGGCACAGCTCGCTGAAATGCCCAAGTGTTGAGAGAGGGGGGCACGAATCTCGAGGAGCAAAACCTCCCTCCTTGGATTCCTCTCTCTCTCTTTTCCAGACCTGGTTATGGCTAATCCGGTGAACAGTAACCGGGTAAAAGGGTCAGAGCTCAGACTTGTATGCGTGAGATCACGGGCGAGAGCATACGTTGTGCGTGCGGTGAGTGGGGACCTCACCCTCGTGCGTGCTGAGGCAAAAATCATATGGCAGGAATTCATTTTATGCGCTGTTCCGAAGTATCCCCACACGATGTGGGACTAAACGTCTGCTACTTCCTTCACGCATAGCCGTGAACTTCCTTCGTTGATTGTAGCTCGAGTGTTTGTTCATTCATGAATTCGAAGACTAGATGACTTCCTGGATGTATTCCACAGCAGCTAGGAGAGGAATCGAGGTCGAAGGATGGTGGAGCACGGCGGATGGAGTTGATGAAGACGGAGGCGGCAGCGGACGTCCGACGTGTACCTGAGAAACAAAATACGACCTTGCAGCCCCGTCAAACTAGCTTAGAAGCTTCGCCGAACTTTGGCGAGTGCAATGGTGGCAGTGGTGTGGTGGTTGGTGGTGTAGGGTGGTAGGTCGGAGTTGGAGAAGGTGATGGAGGTGTGGGTGTTCGGCCAGTCAAATCAGAAGCCAAGGCCGTCAGCGCCAGTGCGAGCTTGGTGGCGAGATATTTTGGCCTATGGGATGAGGTAGAGCTAATGCGCCTGGTGGTGAGATATTTGATGGTCTGTGGCGCTAGCGCGAGCTTATGCTAGACGTGGGGAAAACGAAGGGGGTAAGGGCAGTATGGTGGTTGATCCTAAGATCTAAGTGGGTAGAAGTGATCTAAGGAAAGAGAGAGGGTTTAGGGGAGCTTAGAAGGTGAGATGGAGGAGGGGGTGCCCAACATTGGTTGGCCGGACGTAAAGAAGACGAAGTTGACGGTGAGGGAAGAGGGGTTGAGATTGACCGAACTTTGGCTGGTCTCGGTCGCGAAGAAGAGAGGAAGAAGATACGCTGGTCAATATGACCATTGGTTAGTTGGATGAGGTGGTCGGAGAAGGTTGTCGGAGCCAAAGTTGCGATGGCCAGAGAAGGAGAGAGGGGTTTCTTGGCCTTTTCTTGGCTGAGGAGAAAGTTGAGACCTTGAGGGGTTTAAATAGAACTCAAATCCGAGCTCTAATTAAGGAAACAAGATTGATTGGACCTCAGTTTCAAAGGAAAATGTTTCTCAAAACCCTTGAGCTTGCCTGAGCTCTAGGATTTGATTTAGGATCCTTGAGGTGGTTCAATGGATTCCCTATCGCTTGATCAACAATCCCTCCAATTTTGGAGGGGATTTGGATCTGATTTGAGAGAGATTTTCTCTTGAATCTTAGTTGTAGGTGTGTTCACACACTAATGGTGGTAGGGACCTAGATGTGAAAAAGATGACAAAGTTAGGGACCTGAATGCAATAAATTTGATACCAAGGATCTAAATATGAGAAATAGAGTTTCTAAGGGCTAAAATGCAAACTAGGTCAAGATGGATTTTGATTGGGCTCAAATTTTGATGTTAAACTAATTTAGACCCAAGGAATCTGATGGTGAACTTGGATTTGAGTTTTGACTATGTTTAACTGAGTAAATTGCAGAGAAGCCCAAATCAGGGAAGATTCTCGTCTGAAACTCTATTCTAAGTCAAAATGGGTTCAGATGATCAAACAAAAGGTATCAAACCACTTAGAATATTTTTCTATAAATTTTAGGAGGTTTAGATTCATTTTATCTTGACCAAAACCTTTTTAATTTAAGTAGGGTTGATAATTAGGGTTTTTACTCCTATTTTCACCCTCGAAATGCGTGAAACCCTGATTCAGTCAGTGTGGACTCACTTTTTAGAATTTTATGCTCAATTGACCTTTAATTAACTCCTGAGCGAGCCTGTGGTTATTCTGCATTTGTGATGTGCAGTTAGAACAGCAGAATTAACCCTGTTTCCATGTTTTGTCCTCAAATTAGAACATTGCGGAGTTGTGACCCTCAGGTGATGAAGTAGGAGCTTTTACCATTTGCACTTGACTAATTATGGCTAATTAGGGCTCATGATGGTGTTACCATCACACACCACCAACTTTATCACTACTTGGCCAACCATCTTCATCACCACCTCCTAGCCGGCTACTACACTCCCTTGCCACCAAAATACACACTTCACACCCATCATCACCATTACCACCACATTCACTTCCACTCCATTCATGATTACACAACTTCGCCTAAACATTCACCAACAAACTCACCATGTCACCTCAGTCCTTACCATCATTCCCATCAATGCTATTGGTGCGTAAACACTTATATATATCTCTTGTTAGTGTTGAGTTGTATAAGTTGGCTTGGCCAACATTGGAGTTGTAATAGATAGTTCCTTTCTTTTTTCCAAGTTTGCTTATGTTGCAAGTAGCATAGTGTTGTAAATATACATGCCACTGAAAGTTTCAATTTCAAGTTCTTAGTGTTTGGGTTCTTCGTGTCATTTTCCATCCTTAATCAAAAGACAAAAAAAAGAGCAAAACAAGAAAACTCCAAAAATAGTGTCAGCATACTTTCTTTATCTTCATCTCTTCCTCTTACTTAAACAAAAGTCCAAAAGGAAAATAGTGTTTAGTGTAGTTTTGTATCTTTCTCACTTTTGTGTAAGTAATCAAAATACCAAAAAAATTACAAATGCAAAAACAAAAAAAATATAATAAGGAGTTAAGCAGGATTTCAAGCAAAAGAGCCAAACCTACCGCCTCCCTGAGGATTGACCGGGAATCACCTAAATCCAACTTAAAAAATTGATTTGTGATCTCATTATATTTTTAATGATTTGTGGTTAAGGCGCAACAAGCTACAATGACAACGCTTTTAAAACATCATATTCTTACACTATCAAAATCGCAACATCATTTTGGCACCATTTCCAGGGAGGCAACGAGCCTCTTTTTGCAAAAAAAAAATGCTTGATTTTGCCTTGGTCTCATTAGGTTTGTTTTGTGTTGCTAGCTAATTGGGTCGAGGCGTTATGCACACAATGAGCTTGGGTGAAGACCAAAGGAAAGTCTATCTTCTTCCCTTTCATTTTTATAAAAAAATATTAATATTTGAAATATATAAAAAAATTAAAAATATTAAATAAAAAAATTGGGGTAAAATCGACATGGTGTGTAATCATTCTTAACACTACATCTCTGTTTTTCTTGAGGTCGGATTGCAGCAGCACTTTAACATTCAAAAATTCGTTGAGAGCAATCCCGACCTCCTAAAATTTGAAATTTAGACTGGAGGTATCCCTTCAAGCTAGCTATCATTTGGCTCAAATTTCATTGGAAAATGTTTTCAGTAAAATTTTTAAAAATTCTCAGAGTGGGCAGGGGCCTGCACTGAAACAAAACCAACATTTCTTGGCTTTGCAAATTTTATGGCACCTGTACACTTATCCAAAGTATGTAAAATTTGTTTAGGTGTTTTCTTATCAAGTCTACTTGCTCTAGGAATTTTTCTAGAATTTTTGAGCAAGAAATCCATTACTTTCTATATTGATTTTAAGTAGTGGGTCTTGTTTGGTTGATTACATTGTTTTGATTGAAAAATCATTTCAAATATTCAAATCACCCTCTAAAATCTTAACAAAAATTGTCACTTGCTCGTTCCTAGATGGGTGATTAGTCCCCATTACTGGGTGAAGCTCTAATTTGATTCACACGATCTAGGACTCTAAAAACTTACTGTTTTGGGTGTTTTGCAGGAGCAGTAAGTTATAGGGTGCACACATAGGTTCTATTTGATCTTAGTCACCCTTATTTTTGCTTAATTGTGACCTTGGTTATTTCATTCCTGGTGAGAGGGGTTTGAGAAGAAATAGTTGTTTGGATTGGCTGTCTCTCTCACATTAAGCTAAAATTGATTCACTTCATTCACCCCAGAAACAACCCCTTAGGGAACCCCTTAGATTACATTGCATCAAGGGTATGCATTAAAGGAGAATATATTGAATTGGGTTGATTTCAAACTCCTCTTGTTTTCCACTTGAACCTTGTTTGAAAAAGATTAAATAGTGAAATCTCTAAAAAGGGGTTAAACAATATTACAATCCTCAAAGCTTTGACAAAAATTTTCAAGGCTTTGTTTGAGTTGTTTTATCATTTTCACACACATCATTAATCGATCATTAAGGGTAACAACCCCCTCTTAAGGGTCCGTCACGTTCCTCATGCATTGACAACTCAAGCCTAATTTAAGAAAGAGTAGACGTTGGCCCTAAGGTTGGAATTTCTAGTCTTGAAGGCGTGCTTGGTCTTGTGAAGTAATTACATCTTAATTCCCACAACAAAATCCGTTGTCCAGGTTGTGCGGCAGAGTCAAACAACTGCTGTTAGGGAGTCCAAAGGAACCCTACAATTGCAGGGAAGCACCTTCTCCTCAACACCCCCATAATCAACCTGGCCGGATTAGTTTTGGAAAGAAAGATTTAATTTCTAACAAGTTTAGTCATTCTTTCCAAGGCTTAGGTCTTAAAGGTATCGTGTAGGGCTAGCTTTCCTGATTGATTTTTTGGGTTGCACACGAGTCCTCTCTTCTGTTTCTCCTTTCTTCCCTCCCATTCTTCTGTAGCGGTGTGTGTGTGGTACATCACTGCACTCTAAATTGATTGAATTGGTTGCTAACCCAAGAAAGAGAACTAAATTAGGTGACTCCTTATCATCCCACATGGCTTAGAATCTACCTAATGGAGAGGACCAGAACCTCGACCTTGTCGCCTTGTTACAGACACAAGTTGTTGCTACCGGGTAGCATCACCAGTGGCAGATTGAGCATATCATGAACACCCTTCGTGAGATGCAGAATCCACCCTGACCAAAGAAACCTAGGGCTCTTTAGAACTTTTCCGACCCATCCATGCTCTAGATTGAGCCTTATGTAAGGGTCCCTAAGGGAGGGGATGCATTTGAACTAAAATCAAATGTGATTAGCTTAAACCAGACCTTTTATCATGGGAATGATAATAGGACCCACCCCAGCAATTTTAGACTACTTCCCTGATGAGCTTTTATGGTCATGTCTGCCAAGGATGTTCCCTTGTAAGCTAACATTGCCAATTATTTGGCTTTGGGACAAATCCAACTTGGGTGACCAAAGAATCAAAGAGACCACTTCTTGGTCGAGGCCAAACACTATTTCTAGGACAATCCTTTCTTATTCCACCTGGGAGCTGATCAAATTATCCACAGGTATGTTCCAAACTCTAAATTTGCTAGTGTGTTGTCCTTCTATCATGGCTAGGCCTACAAAGGGCATTTTTTTGGGAGAAAAACCATTACGAGGATTCTTCAATGTAGACTTTATTGGTCCTCCCTCTTTAAGGATGCACACTTCTTCACCTTATCTCGCATGTGTTGCCAGGCATTAGAATCTATGACCCAGAGGGATATGATGCCCCTCCAACCCATTTTGGTGGTTGAGATCTTTGACGTTTGGGACATTGCTTGCATGGGCCCCTTCCCACCGTTCTATAGCTTCGAATATATTCTGGTCGTTGTTGAATATGTCTTAAAATGGATCGAAGCCATGCTAACCTGATGTAGTGACCACAAGGCTGTTATAGAGTTTGTTAAGGAAAACATCTTTTCACGATTTGGAGTGACTAAAGCCTTGATTAGTGACGGTGGAAGTCACTTCACCTACACCCACTTTTGTGTGCTTTTACCGAAATACAGGGTAAATCACCGCATTGCCACCCTATATCACTTGCAGACAAATGGGCAAACTGAGGTCTCCAATCGGCAAATAAAGCAAATTCTTCAGAAAATTGTGGGACCTGATAGGAAGGACTGGTCCGACCTCTTGAATGATGCTCTTTAAGCTTATCAAATAGCCTATAAGGTCCCCATCGACATGTCACCTTACCAACTTATTTATGGGAAAGCCTGCCACTTTCCTGTTGAGCTAGAGCACCATGCCAATTGGGCGGTAAAGTAGTGCAACTTGAACCCTGAGTTAGGTGGTCAAAAGAGGAAACTCCAATTGGTAGAATTAGAAGAGACTCGTATGGAGGCCTATGATAATGCTAAGGTTTACAAGGATCGAATCAATGCCTTCGACGATAAACACATTCAGAGGAAGCACTTTGAGCCTAACTACCTTGTGTGGCTATTTGATGCTAGGCTCAAACTATTTGCGGGAAAGTTGAAATCTAAGTGGACCAGCCCTGACCAAGTGGTTAGACCCTTTGATAATGGGGCCATTGAGATCAAGGATCTGAAAATTAGGCACACATTTATTGTCATTGGCCAGAAACTCAAGCCACATTTTGCCCAGGAGCCCTCAACACTACTAAAACAATATATTTCATTGAGGGTTAATTCTTTTTGTAGTTTTGCCATGATGGAAGCGTAAAACTCAACACTTTTCTATAAATAGTTGTTTCATATTTTCTTATCTAGGTATTGGGTGTGCTTTGAAGCCAAATCAAATACAATTCCAGGTGATATCTACCTTTTCTTCTATGTTTATTTCATGCTTGAGAACATACAAGAAATTAGTCATGGGGGTGGGTAATACATTTTCTAATTATATTAGAGTAGTATTTAGAAATTTTTGCTTTTTTCAAAAAAATTAATAATTAATTAAAAAAATTAAAAATGATTTTAAAAAATGAAAAAATGTTGCTCTGCATTGTACAAAACATTTTTCTAAAAAATATTCAAAAACAGAAGGAGAAAAATAAAATTGAGTTAGGAAAGGGTTATTTAGGTATTTAGAAATCACCAACCCTAGGAAGAAGTACAATTAGGGTCTTTCACTTAGATTCTTCAAGTCTGCGAACTTAATTAACTTAGGTGTTCACTAAGATGTGGACCTATTTTCTCGAGTCCTTGCTAGTTAAAATGATTCTTAAAAAGGTTAAATAATCAAGGGTGATAAGTATGCAACTTATCTTCTCGCCCTCTGGTTTGAAAGTCTTGGAAGTCTAAAGCATCTTCGCACTTATGCACTAACTCATCTCATAGGTGACCATTTTTTGACATTTGGTTGACAATAAGACAACTAGGGTGGTATGGTTGGACGTTACACTAGGAGAGCCTCCCCAGTTGTAGGGTACCAGAGCCTAGCCATTAGACCTACTTTCTTTTGACCACTGACTTTGGGTACATCTTAAGACGAGGGAAGCCACCTGCTTAAAAAACAAAAAATGCAAAAACCCTTGACGCAAAAAAGTGTGTTGCACCCTATCAAATAAAACATGTGTAGTAACGCCGCAAACAATAACCATACCTCAAACTACCAAAGATGAAGCCTGAGCATCTTGAAGCGTCAATGCGTAGACCTTCCCTATGACCTAATTCAGTTCCCATGGAGCCAGGTACAAAGATCCAGGGGCTAGCTATAGACAGTTGAGCTTGTGATGCTCCGATTGGTTGCACTGATAGCATACTTGCGGTAGTTTGCACTGACTAGGGTGCTTCTTCCCGTAGTTGCGACAATTTGCAAACTTTCCTCTTGGCTTCCCCTTGAATTTCTGAGGCATCAACTACTGAGATGCTATAGGTACACTGCCAACCTCTGTTGTGTTCACCATTGTGCTCTGCATGTGGGCTAGCAAGAGTTGTAGGGTCGACTGGCTAGTCTTCATCGGGTTGTATCACTTCCCTTTCCAGCCCTAGTTGTAGTCCTTGCCCCAAAACTACTTGTAGCTTTGGGTTGCCTGTACGTATTGTGAAAATTGACCAATTTGCCTCTCAACCAACATGGCCTTTTTTTCCAAGTCTGCCAGTGTCCCTGTTTGAATGGTGGCCAACTAGAGCTTGATGAGAAGGCTCAATCACAAATCAAATTGCCATTTTAGCTTTGCTTTGTCTACTGCGATCCCTCTCGCAAATTGGGATAGCTCCATAAATTTCGCTCTGTACTCTGTCACCGTCAAAGCACTCCATTGAAGGTTCAGAAACTCCACTTTCTTCTGCTCCCTCCAAGTACAAGGATAATATTACTCCTCAAACAGCTGCAAAAACCTATCCTTCGTCATTAGTTGTAGTTCTGATCTCATGATGGATGTCCACCATTGCTCTGCTGCCGCCTCGAACTAATAGGTGGTGAGTGGGATAAACAACTTCAATCCCAACTAAAGGGTGATAGCACACCAATCATAGGACCTAATCTACCTGAATTAAGTTAGATTTTAGCTTAACTTAGGGACAATGCATGCATCAACATCATAATTAGCATCATAGTTGATTTGCTAACTTTATAGATAATAATGCTATTTTACGCTCTAAGATAGAGGCTATATTAATTGCAGAAGATTGAGAGCAACAGATGATAGATCAGACCATACGGATCTGATTAGGATGGTGATGGGAGTCCAACGTTTCTGGAATCGTCTTAATCAGACTTTCGCAGCACCACATTCAGCCCGTAAGAAGATCAGAGGCCAAGGAGCAAGATAGCAGAGATCCAAACCTCAGATGACAAATCCGATTGCACAGATAGATTCAGATCAATGATCGCAGTCCAACGGAGTAAAAATTGACTCAATCAGAGCCCTGTAGCATCAACTACAAAAGTAGGAAGATGAACGGTCAAGATGGTGCCACGTGGCACTATCCCAATGATCCACTGCTGCGCCCCTAATCACTGAAGGGAAAACGTGGGCTGTTGGATTGTCATCCATCGACCATGAATAGGCCACGTTGCTCCCCATTATGCCTTCATCAATTGAGAGAACATCTCAACCGTTGGATTTCCATTCAACGGCTGAGAGTGGCTGTACACAAATTCAAAATGCGGCTTAAACTCGCCCGCAGCGTGTTGGTTAGAGCACTCGCATGCAAGAGCGAGGCGCATGTTCGACTCGCGCTCAGCGCTAAATTGAGAAGGTAGTGTGCTCACACAAAAGCAGGCCGTGCGATGAAGATCAAGCTACGCACGATGGACCACGTGGCGCAATGTGGTGTGACCGATGCGACGGTGTGGATGGCACCTAATCTGATGCCCGAACTAACGCCTCGATGCACGTGCTTTCTTAAGGAGGTGTGACATAAGTCGTCCGATCTCTCGATTGGATGGTTGAAATTGAAGCACGTGCGTGCACGAGGAGCACGAGGCAGAGGATCGGGTGAGCATGAGGGTGCCATGTGTCACCATCTGGTGAAATATGTGTGTTTAAGACATGTGGAAGGTTATTTTGAGGCATGATTTGGTCCACTGATCTCTCGATCAACATATCTGATGGCTCCAAGGTTGTTGCACGAGTTGGGGGGCCTAAATACCTACTTTGCCCCTCATTAAAGCTATAAAAAGAGCCCAGGGCCCCCAGTTGAGAGGTAACTCCCACTAGACACATCTCCATCCTCTCTCTCTACAACTTCTCTCTGGTCTTCTTCCCAACGCTCTGGATCTAAAGTGTTGCTGCACTTTGCACAAGCATCCCACAAGCGACGTCATCCTTCATGTACTTTTGTCTCTCTCTATTCTTTAGCATAGTTGTTTTAATTCCTAGTTTGAGAACCGTTTGCATTAGCAATAGAAATCTGATTTTTTGAGTATCTGATCTCTATTTCTATGTTGCAATAGGATAGATTAGTTAGTACGAAAGGCCTTGAAACTCGTGTTTTGCCTCCCTATGAATGACTCAGTACTTATCGAAATATTTATAAATTTATTTGTTTCGATGTGATCTGCACTACAAGGATAGAAATAATCTTTAATGTGTTTTGTGATGAACAAAGGGCAACAAACATCTAGGCTGGAGGTCCGGTTATTTTCCTTTGAAGGATCTCCCTCACCATCGTAGGCTGGAGGTTGCAGCTTTCTGAATCTCTCGAAGTTCTTTCTACTAATCAGGCGCTCCAAGGAGTTTAGCGATTGTGTGCTTTTTAATTGCCTCTCCCCTAAGGAGCCAAATGGTCACTGGGCGATCAGTTCTTACATCGATTGCATGAACTACTGCATCTAGTTAGCCAGTGTTGCTGCATCTAGCAAGTCCCTTGCTTGCGGATTCTGCCTTGGAGTCATAGCTGCAAATATCAATAAATTTGGATTAATTCAGGTCATCTCCAATCAAAGACTACCAAATGATTGCACCTAGGTGATTATACAACAAATTATAGGTCTTAAAAATGCTTAAATTAAGTTAGAAGCCTAGCTCCCATTGTAAATAGGGCATACATTTCATGCATTTGCATTTTTGTACATTCTTATCCTATTTTCTCTATTTTTGTGGGCTCGATAGTGATATTATCATTTCACATGCACATGTTTGTAATGGAGGAGTGAGAATTGCACTAATTTGAAGATGTGAGAAGATACACAATAGAAATAGCACAAGCTTCCCACATGATAGTTGAGAGGGAGACAAGCTCATGCAGGCTAAGACAAGCTCATGCAAACCAAGACAAGGCCATGCAAGATGCAGAAAATCAAACCTATACTCAACTAACCTACTCAAACTAATTAACTACATCCTAACTAGTCCTAAACACCACATGTGCACATACATTCACTCATACACACATGCATCCACATACACCTTGCATACACACATGCACATGCATACACAAAATTGTACCACTTAACCTACAACTAAAAAACCACATTTGCCTAGCTCAACACCACAATTATCTACCTATTTTGTGCACCTAAATTCAGCCTAATACATTTGCACATTAGAGGCTCACACATACCCCATGACAACTTAAGTGCCACCTACTAGAAAACTCTACAAGCTTCCATTCTTCTTATGGTGCACCCTCCTAAGCCAGGCCTACACTATTCCCTTGCTGCACCACACCCTCACCTAACTCTTATAAAAACCCTCATCCAAAGGGTGCACCCACTCTCTCCCCATTTATAGTTTAAGCTGGCCAAAATCAGCCAAATAGATTGTATCAGACAATTGCAGCAAAATAGGAAAGCTATACCTCTCTAAAAATTTTACAAAAATTTCTGCAATCATTAAATTTAAAGAACTTTTAGATGCCACCAATTTCAATGAAATTGAATTTGTGTGCTATCCATGATAAATTCACAAAGATAGAACTGGTTTGCTTCTATTTCAAAACTAATATACTCGCATTATAGAAATTTTTAAAAATTCTATAGGGTGATTTTTGGACTAAAATTAGTAGCAAATGAAAGAAGATTTGTATGTTTAATTCCAGGCACAATTTCAAAATTTTTTGTGGCTTGGATAGACTATGGCGGATTTGTAAAGTCAAGGCTTCAGTTCCGTCTAGGACCAAAAATAACAAATTGATGTGTGGTGACAAATGTGGGTCAAGTAATTACACACCACACTTATTTTAACTCAAATCCTTTTTGGATTTTGTATTTTTTAAGTTCTTTTTATGTTTTATGAATATTTAATATTTTTAAGATATTTAGTTTGGAAATGAAAAGGAAAGAGATGTATGACCTACCTCGGGTCTTTATCACGGCTCGATGCGTGTGCGGCTCCTTAAGTCGGGAAAACCTGCATACATAAACAAGCCAAGGAAAAGTGATTAAATCCTTAAAAAGTATGACTAAGCTAGAGAGAACGCATGTTGCCTTCTCAGCAACGACACCAATTGATTGGTGCGAAGTTTATGTGAAATTATGTTGTTAAATCATCATCGTAGTTTGAATTCTACATTAAGTCCACTGATCATTTATAACGAGACCATGAATCGATTTTAATGTTAAGTTTAATGTGAGTCCCGGTCGATCCTCAGGGAGACGATTTCGTCCACTCTCTCGCTTAAGTCATTCTCTCAATCTTATTATCTTTTTTTTGACCTTTTTGTTTTGAGATTTTTGGGGTCATTGTATTAAGAATGGGATCACGACAAGAATATGAAACTAAACTAAGTCTTTTTGATCTTTTAATTGATTTACTTTTTTTTTAGTCTTTTGAATTAGTAAGAAAGAAACAACACGAAAGCAACAAAATGAAAACTTCACAACTTTTATTGCATTAACAAAAGGAAAGTTGCATAAGTAAATTGCAATCAACCAGACAACCATGGTTATCTTGGACTTAAGGAATTGAAATGACAACAAGAAATAAAGAGAAGTAACAAGGCCTTGAGTATGTTCCTAGGTCGATGACATTGAACAAAAGGAAAACATAAAAACAAAGTTTATTACATATGACAAAAGAGAAAGGAAGAACATGGTGAGATGGTGGTGATGGTGATGATTAGATGGTGGTGGTGTAGACAAGGTGGTGGTTGAAGGGGCGCATGTAAGATAGTGAAGTGGAAGGTGGTGGGTGTGTGGTGATGGTTGATGGTGGAATGGCTTGGTGGTAATGGGAGGGAAAGTGGTAGGCATGTAAAGTATTAGGTATGTGTGTGAATGAGTGAAAGAGTGAAGTGGCATTCTCTAGTGAGTGGAGTAGATATGAAGGTGGGTGTTGGATTTGAGAGCCTAATTGCATCAATTGGGATGCAATTATTATATGGTGACGTGGGAATTCATGTTGAAATCAATGAGATTTGGGAGAGGTTTTGAGTCTCATACTGGAAGTGGACAAATCTCTTAGTGGGTGTAAAAGGCTTTTGCCTCCCATGACTTATGTAGCAAAGAGTAAGAGGTGAGGCTGGGGACCACACACGCACGTGCGTGCGGCCCGCCTCACCCCAGCTCGGGCTTGGGCTCGGATGAGAATAAATTTGGAACTTGGACTCTTTTGCTATGGGTTTTTAATCTCACGATTTTAACCTGGATTGGTCGATCAAAATGTGAAATTGGTCGACCAATTATTTTGGTCGATCAATGAATTAACTTTGGTCGATCAATTGGTTTGGTTGACCAAAACGTTGAGTTTGATCTATCAATGAACTCAATTGGTTGATCAATTGTCGTATTTTCATAAAATGGGAATTTCCTTAAATGGCTAGTTGTGGGTTCTATATAAGGGCCATGAGGGAGCTCTCATTTGACACACAACAAGAGTAGAAAAGATCTCTCAACTCTCTCCCTCTCTCTTTCATTCTTATCTCTCTTTCTTGGTGTGTTCGTTCGATGTGAGATTGGTAGAAAAATCTTCAATCACCTTTATCGATCTTGCATAAGGAGATTGAGAGATCCACAAGAAGTTTTTGATTGATCAAACCATTAAATTGCCTCAACTTCGAGAATTTGGTTGGAAACCAAATTGCCTCAACTTCGTTCTCCTCAGCTTCGTTCTCCTTAAGGACGTCTAAGATCAGAATGCGTCGAATCTCGGAGGTGGATCGTCATATCCTGGGAGGAGTTCGTCAGACCCTGATGCACTGGTATTGTGGGGGGTGATACCTTCTCTAAGGGACGTCCTTAATGGACACTTCGATCAGAGTAATCTCTAGCCTTTGTTCGTTTTGTTTATTTGTACTATTACATGTTATTTTTTCTTTTTTCTTTTTTGGATCTTGCTAAATCATGTTTGACTTGCTTGATTTAATATTTTTGGTCTATGTGAAAATGTTGGAAATGCATATATTTTTATTTATATATTTCCTAAATGCATTTATTTCAACAATCTTAGAGAAGGTATCGCTTAAATCTAAAATATTTAGGATGTCGGAAATGACTTTTAAATCTTATGTAGACCTATCTGG
This sequence comes from Thalassia testudinum, assembly GCA_037157565.1. Taxonomy (NCBI): domain Eukaryota; kingdom Viridiplantae; phylum Streptophyta; class Magnoliopsida; order Alismatales; family Hydrocharitaceae; genus Thalassia; species Thalassia testudinum. The sequence goes on along the minus strand of JAZHRO010000062.1, from coordinate 2,599,907 downwards.
TATGCCTGAGAAATTTGGTGGGAAAAATTTCAAGCGTTGGAAATAATGCATGAGAATTTGGTTGACCACCATTAGTTTGATCTCGACGTTGGAAATCGATTGCCCAATTTGGATAAGGGAAAATTCACTCCTGAAGGCAAAAAGGTGGCCGATGTGTGGAATGAGTGCAACCGTATTTATCATGGTTGCATGTTATTGGTATTGTTCGATGTACTGTTTGATGTGTACAACACATCCACGTCTACTGGGAAGGGGCTATGGGAGGAGTTGGACATGAAGTATAATACTGAAAATCTTGGTATTGAAAAATACTCTGTCACCAAATTCCTTAAAGTCCAAATGGCTAAGGTTAAATTGGTATCGGAGTAGGCACATGAATTTCTGTTGTTACTTATGGTTTAGCAGATGCTGAAATGAAGCTTCTTGAGAAGTTTCAAGTCATGTCTGTCATTGAGAAATTTCCTAAATCTTGGGAGGACTTCGGGAGGACTCTCAAGCATAGGAAGGGAAAGATTTCTCTTGATGACTTGATGATAGCCATTGCTATTGAGGAAGAGCATATGAAACAGAAACCTATAATGTCTGTGAAATCTAAGGTGAATGTCATGACGTCTAAGGGCAAGGAGAATAAAAATAAAAATAATAAAAACAAAACGAAGGCCAAATCGAAGATCTAGAAGAAATCTAAGAACAAACTATGCTGACACTATGGGTAGGTTGGGCATTGGAAGAAGGATTGTCCTTCTAATAAAGTTCAGCAGAAGACTATAGATGGAAATCCTCAGGTGAGTGTGATCACCGAGGAGGTCAGGCTGATAAGTCCACTTTTGTGGACTATTATTTAGCTTAAGTACTATTTAATTATTTATTCTTAGTTGTTAATTAATTAGGAGTTATATGGCAATTCACCTTGGCTTGCATTTAATTTTATGCTTCAATTTTTACATTTAATAGCATACGTTATGATAATATAATTTATTTGATAAATGCAAGTTAGGTGCAAGAATCAGGAGCTAATTTTTACTTATATAAGACGTCTGGGACTTGGATTGGACGTTTGGAATTATTGTTATAAATTCACGGCATTATATTTCTTTTAAGACGTCTGATGCTCCAGACATACGTCTAAAGAAGGAACCGCCCGTGCTTATCTACCGTTCCAACCACTCGCGATCGTCGCGAGTAGTTGGAGATACTTGCAGCCGAAGGAAAAGGAGAGTTGGGTTCAAAAAGAGGCGGCGTCCTCCGAGGAGAGGGTCTGATCTTCCTCCCCTGCCAAGGATCTTCTCCCTCTCACCACTGTGGAACAAGCACACCTTGTGTTTCAAGCTTGCCCCGTGGTCTCTACACACCAACTTCCACCGCATGTGCGCGCCCATGCAGCGCCCACAGACGCCACACCAAGTGCCTACAGGCGTCGCACCATCAGCCTGCCCACATCCCACCGCGCGCGTGCATGCCGTTTCAACCTTGCCAACACTCGCAGGCGTCGCACCATCATCAGCCGTGCACAGCCACAGCGTAGGCGCTGTGCCCTTGCAACCACACGCAGTGCGCAACTGCGCATCGCACAACCCTGTAGCACGCACAATGTGAGCACGCAATCACACCCGGCCACGTGCAGCGCCCATAGACACCGCACTATTCATCTTCTTCCCCAAAGGAACCCATCGTCGGTCGTCCACCTCCAAGTGCAGCCACCTCCACACGCCACGAAGCTTCACTCCAACAGCGCCATCGACTCCGCCTTGCCCTCACAAGGCTGCCCACACTCGCGGCAGCCCTTCACGTCGTCCCTATGCACCCATGCGCAAGCCACCGCTGATGGCATCTAATGCTCCGACCGGCCGCCGCAGGTCACCTCCGTTGACGCCACGACCACCAACACGAAGCCCACATCCCGGCCGATCGACTCCGAGCATCGTACCTCCAGCCGCGCCTTCTCCTTCGCGTGCGCACGAGGGGAACGAAATCCCCAGTGATTAGTCAATTAATATTTAACTTAAATGCCATTGCGGAAGTTCCTATTCATTTATTTTAGGCATTACATTATTACGGTGAAATTGCATTGTCCTCCTTCTACTTCATCTGAATTATTTGCACATATATATATATATATCACATGAATGATTGAATGCATGGATTATGGAGAACAAGTTATGTTTTAGAAATTAGTATTTATGGTGCTTACCAGTATAGAGATCACTATTTTACATGATATTATATTATGGTGAATTTGCATAATAGCACCTACATTCTTGATTAATTGGTTAAAATAAGCATTTATGTGAGAAAAAGAAAAGCACGAAGTAGCATGCATATCTATTGAGTTTCCCGAATAAAAGAGACACTATTTATTAATTTAAATAGGCTAATTCCTCCCTGTGGAGATGACCTAACTATTCGTGGTTAGATTTTGAAAATTTAAATGTTTTGAAAAGTGATTTTCTACCACGCGATTAAATGCGACACATCATTTTATGATAAAGTTTTCAACGAAAACGAAGATCGCTCTTTCAAATGGTGTCGTTGCCGGGGAGGAAAAATGCCTATTAATTTTTCAGGAATTTTATGTTATTTTTATGCTATTTTGAAAGCTTTTCTGAACTACTAACTGTGGATTTTCTTCTATGCAAAAACACGCGACGAATGCGACGGACACGCCGGTGGAGACGATCTTTTTGGTGGACCTTGACGCCACCTGGAGGACGACAACCGGAACACGTGGGCTTTGATCCCATGCACATAGGCTTACGGAGAAGCCTATTTCTTATTTAGGCAGTAGGTCTTAGTTAGATTTAGTTAGATAGACATTAGAATTTAATTTCTATCTTTTGGACCCTTGTTGGGTATTTTTGGGAACGTGTTCCCAGTGCCATTTTATTTCTGATCGCTCTTGTATGTGGGAGCGTGTTCCCATTTATTTAGATTATAGGATTATTTGCACTATTTGAATTGAATTTCGATTAGTTAGTTAGATTAATTATGTTTGTTTATTATATATATATATATAAAAATTTGAACTATCTGCTAGAAGCTGCATATCTGTAGGATGACCATCTAGGACTGAATGAGCAGCATCTAGTTTATTTTTATTGCACTGCATTCATTATTGCACAAAGAAAGCTGGAGTAAGGTACGCCTTCTCTTGAGCATTAATTACTTGTCATGCATATGCATTGAACCTAAATCTAAGACTACTAAAGTGCTTGAATCAAATTAATTCAGTGGTCACTTTAAACTAATTGGGACTGTTAAGAGGTTGGACTTTAAAATCTGTGACTAAAAATTGTGTGCAAAAGGATCTTGTTTGCGGAATTTCAAAAAATCAAAACACGATCGTATGTTTGCACACTTGAGACACTGTGCACCTCACATAAGGTCACTAGATAAATTTCTACCTCTCCACTTTTGCATCACAAGAGAAGTTAGTCAGAAATCAACAAGCCTATCCACCATGTTACTTCGGTTCCTCGTGTGTGGGCTCGATTCGAGACTTCCATCCCTTGCGAGTAGGTTATAGCACCAGCGAAGGTTGGCCTAGGAAGCGTAATTTTTGAAAAACTTGTTTGACCACCAACTAAACATATAACTCTAAGACCTGCAATCTACTAAAAATAGATCCCGTTGAATTTGCGTTTGCTGTGACAATAGGACTCTTTAGGAAGTTTTTTGCTGAATCCTAAGAAAGTTAAAATTGTTTTGCTTAAAGAAATGGATTACTCTTACTCCTATCATTCGGATTATCAGAGTCAATACTTCCCATCTTTTAATCAGAATCCCATGCTCCGAGCGTATCCATCCTTTGATGGGTACATTGATAATTCATGGGATCATTCTCATTCTTACCCTGGGAGTACTAGCTTGATAACTCCCACTTTTGAGCAGAGCCTAGGAGCGGGATTTTCCAATCCTGAAATTCCTACTTCCATGCAAACACCTGTTGAGCGCGCGAATCTACGCTAACGTGTTTGGTTTTTGGAAAAACCCGTCGTTGTAGTTCGAAAGCGAAGGATTCGTGTTCAACAAATAAAATTTATACCGAAATCAAAATTCCGGGTCGAACACAGGGAGGCGAACGTTTGATTTAAAAACTCCGCGTTTCTTTTTATTTTGTCACAAAGAAATTCAATTTAAACTATCTAAGTATCTACAACAAATAAAAGAGAGAGAGGGAGTAAGAGAGAGCGAATGAATACTATACATGGAAATCAAAATGAGATGTAGAATAGACAAGGAATTTATCATAAAAGAGTTCTTTCATTACAACTAGAAAACATAAAACAATTACTCTAGAAAGCATTAAAAGAATGGAGGGAGAAATGTCCTCCTCGACGATCGCTCGGAGGACGAATAGTCTATTCTAGAAAGCAGTAAATCTATATTAGAAAGCAGTAAAAAGAATAGGGAGAGAGAAATCCTCCTCGACGGTTGCTTGGAGGACGAGCCGGACGGGACGACGCCTGGACGAAGGAGAACGAAGCGGGACGAAGGAGGACGAAGCAGAAGAACGGGAACGAAGCAGCACGCCGTCGTCGTCGCGGGATCCACTTCCGAAGGGGGACGAAAATTTGGACTTTATCTCGCGAGAAGCATCCCGGGTGTGGGACAAGCTTCTCTTGAGCTTTGGAGAGGTAGAGAGGAGAAGGAAGGGATGAAAATTTCGTATGGAGGGGGTCTCCTTTTATAGTTGCAAGGAGTGGGGGCAAAATGGACATTACATCTTCAAAATAATAAATAAGGGGTCTTTAGTGACGGATAAAACCGTCGCTAAAGCCCCGCCGTCGCCGTCGCCGCCGCGCCACGCGCGCCCGCTCGGCTGGCCTGCGCGCGTAACGCAGACGCACGTCCGCGTCGTCTCAGCCGTCCGATCGCGAGATCGGACGGCTTAGATCGCGCCCGCGCCCGCTGCGTAGCGCGCCGCCCGCGTGCGATCGCGCGCCCACCAGGGCGTCCAATTGCGCGTCGGCGCTATCGGGCGCGCGCGGCCGTTGGATCTTCATCCGACGCTCGTGCGCGCCCGCTCGCCCGCGCCTTCGCCCCCCTCCCCGCGTCTCGAACCCGCGACCTCCGCTTCGCCCGCAGCTGCGTAGCCGCTGCGCTACGCGGCGAAATGGTCGCGCGGACGTTTTTAAACGCGCGCGACCGCAGCCGTTGGATCGAGATCCAACGGCGGAGAGGAGACGTTGCGTGGTCTTCACAGGACTCCTGCGGCCGATTGGGCGGCTGGGATGGCGCCACGTGGCGCTATCTTGGCCGTCCATCTTCTGGAAGTTGTAGATGGTGCCACGGATGTCGGATTGACTTGATTTTTGTGTCGTTCGGCTGCGATCGTCGATCCGAATTCATCCGTGTGGTCGGATTTTCCATCTGAAGTGCGGATTTACACCATCCTGGCCCTTGATCTTCTAGGGTTCCTCGGTCTCTATCTGATGCTACGGATGCCTGATTAGGGCGATCTTGGAGTCGTTGAACTCCAATCGTCGCCCTGATCATATCCATACGGTTGGATCTTTGATCCGAGGCCCCGATAAAATATTTGCCCTGTCCAAGCACATAAAAGGAGACAATTAACCTCCATTTTATTCAAACTACTCTAAATGCAAGATGATGCATGTAATGCAATATTTATATCATGAAATGCAATCCTATGCTTAAGAACATGCATAAATAGACATTTTAAGTAGTGTAAATGTGTTTACATCATACCCCTATGTCTATCTTTTGCTAGTCCCTAGCAAAAACTATATGCTATTTATAAAAGAATTAGGTTAGATTATTTGGACCTGAGTTATTTTCAATCATTAAGAAATTGTCTACTTAAGAACTGAACTTTCAAAGACACAACAGTGCCCGGGTATCAGCCAAAATGCAGATCGCCTCAAGCCTCGCCTTATTCAAAGAAAAATTTCTTTTTCTGTTTTTATTTTTTTATTTTTTTTTTTAGATTTTCAAATTTTAGGGTTTAAGAGTGGCTTTCTACGGCCATTCAACTCACCCAAGATTTGATGAGAACCCTAAGTTTTAAGCATCTTATTGTGATTGTGATAGACTCGTTGACCGGCAATTAAAACGGACTTCGGATTTCTACGCCTCTAGGTGACCTCAAAAAGAATTCTGCCTAAAGGTGTATCTTTACAACCGGTAGCTTTCTCCCTACTTTTATTTTTTTAACGGGGTCAACACAAGGGTGAATCCAGTGTATATCTCCCCGGTTTATTCTACTTCTCCGCTTCTTCCTAAGTGTTTTGGGAATTTTTAGTGCATTTTCTGAGCTGGGTTCTGGACAACCGGTCGATGAGCTGTTACCACCGACAACTTGCCAGCCATACTCGTGCGGCGAAGTGTGGCTTATTTCTTTTTGTTCTTTTCTCCTTTTTGATTTTTTTTTTTTTTTAAGTAGGTGGCTTCCCTGGTCTAAGATTTACCTAAAGGCAGCAAAAAGAGAAAGGTCCAGTGACTGGGCTCTGGACAACCTACCTATGGGCTGTTACCCACGATAACTTGCCAGCCATATCACCCTAGAAGGTTCATTAGCTACCCAATTTCCGTTAAAATCGCCAAACAACGAGTCAGTGCAAAGAAAGTGTGTAGATGCTTAAGACTCAAAATTCCCTCACATCAGAGGGCGGGTTGATAAGTCGTGTACTTATCACCCAAACTTATTTACTCCAATTAAAATAAAATTCAAGTTGGCGAGAACTCGAAAAACAAATCCACATTTTAGTGGATACATAGGCTGATTAAGTCCAAAGACCTGAAGGGTCTTTGTGTTCAGAACATAATATAGTATTTCTTAAGATCGAAAATTTTCTGAAACCCAAATTCTCTTTCCTAATTTTGATTTTTTTTTTTTTTTTTTTTTTTAATAATAAAACAAATCTACGGAGCTGACGAATGAATTCAAAGATAAATATCCACCCCCCCATGCCTATCTAATGCAATGTCCTCATTGTATTAAAAAGACATAAAATAGAGTGGAAAAGCGTAGAAAGCACCTGAATTGCGTGGATATCGGGTCCGCTCCGAGATGAAAATGAAAAAGAACTGTATATGTGCTGAGTTTAGTGCCTTCAGCTAGGCACACTATACAAAGAAAAGAAATGAAGAATTCACATGTGCAGGTCAGAATTAGAATAAACAGAAGAATCCTCTGACCTGTCAGCAGAGGTCCACAGATGTGGACCAGATTGTGGTGCAGACCCACACCCCATAATCGAGAATATCTTAGGTTCTGGATAAAAATTACCCAAAACCTAAAATCAAAATGAAAGCGGGGTCGGGCCTGCGATTTGTGAGGATGCAACCCAAGGCCAAAATGTCGGGTTACAGAGAATTGAAGCTCAAAAGGATAATCATTAAATGTGTGCTTGAGTTTGACATCCTCGAAACAAATGTCGTAAGGGTTCTGATTTGATGGTTTCAGCTTAAAAGGAACCCTTCGACTCAATCTTCCATTTCCTCCAAAATTAACTTCCCAAATTAGAACTTCCCCGCTCCTATCCTCCTCATTAAGTGTATCAAATTCCAGGACATCTTGTATATTCATCACCCCGTCTGGAATCTCCAAGTGTAAATGATGTGGCAGAATCAAAATTGACTTGGGTCTAATTATCTCAGAATTAAAATCATCAATAAGCTCAACAGGGTGTAACTGATAATCAGGGCATTGAATTGATTCCTCCAGAAAATGCGATTCTGGATCTGTATCGTGTGCCCTAATAAGATCAGTTTCCTCAGTTATTGGGCTATCAAATGATCTATCAGATTCCTCAGGCCCAATCATCTCACAAAAATCGTGATTTGAAAACTCGTGTGAGACTTCGCAACTTGAATTTTCACCATCAGGATCCGTATCAATGTATGTCCCAAAATCATTTGTCACTTTGCGTTCCAAGGAGACATACGTTTCCTCGTAACTCGGCTTAGGGATTTCAGGTGAAGAAATCAAATCATCCTTAATTGGTTGTTTTAATTCAATCTGGTCAGCTTCGTAACACATGTCCCCCCCAACAGGTGCCTGAGCGGGTTCTATCATTGGCTTTCCTGAAGAGAGTTCATCCTGGGAATTATTCCAAGATTGAATCAAAGCAACCACGAATCTCATCCTCAATTTCGCTAATTTCCCAAGTAGAAACTCACCCGGGTTCTTATCCTTAACATCCTGGAGCCAATCCAACAAAGACTTGTTTAAATCATCAATCATTTCAATCAGGGGCTCCAATCTCTCAATGCAAGGTATTGGCTGAACTTCTAAAGATTGAATGATATTCCTCAAGTTAGCCAGAACCTTATCTTGAACCTGATTAACCTGAACCAAATGAGTTGGTTCAGGGTTGGGCGGGTTTGACATCAATGTAGAGGAATTAACGAATTGAGATTCGTTATACCCATCCTGATAATAGGTCATTTCAGATTGTTCAAAAGATGGAGATGACCTAAAGGCAGTGAAATCAGAGGATGGGTAAGGATCAGTGTATCCTTCTTGATTGTAGATCGCATTAGGTTGTTCATGAAAGGAGGACGATCTATAATCGATGCAACTCTGAGAAGGATAGAATTGAGAATCAAAGTGTTCAGGGTTAGACCCTAAACACGGGGGTCCGGAATTGTATCCCCAATCCGAATTATCCCAACTAACTGATGGTCGATTACAATAAGAGTTGGGATAATCGTCATGTTGAGGATAATTTACAACAGGAGGGAAAGAGCGGGAATGCGTGAAATATGTGGAAGGATTCATGAGACACGGGAGGAAGAAAGGTGCCCTGCAATACAAACAATCAAACCTGTCCTTAAATGGGTTAGCCTACAGACCTACAGACTCCCAAAACCCGTCTTGAGATAAAGGAACGATTTGATCTACTTCTGTCTGTTCAATCCAACCAGTTAGAAGGAGGGACTGGGGAGAAGGTTCTTCCTTCGGCTTGCGCCTCCGGTTCCTAGTGTACCCCCCAGCCGCGATCGTTTGACTCTGCTCCCCTAGCTAGACATCAGATTGAACAGTAGAAACAGACTAATCGAAAATAATCTCGTTCTGAGTTCTGAAGAGCGAGTCCAATCCTTAAGGCCAACGTCTACTCTGTTTTATTTAGGGCTAGGTTTGAATGTGCTTTGGAATGTGATGGGCCCTTTAAATGGGTTGTGCCCTTAATGATTGATTGCTTTGTGTGTGCGTGCACAACCAGTGGTTTTCAAGCAAGATTATTTTTGATGTGGTGAATTTTAAGGTTCAGATCTTGCTTAGTAGCTTTTAGGATTCATCTTTAGGTGTTTTCAATCAAGTTTCATTGGCACACCAGGTTTTGCAAGCACAGGTGAAGATATTTTCCTTTAAAGTTTAAAAAGAATGTGGAGTGCCTGGTAGATCCCTAAGAGTTGAACCTAATTGGCAGCTACTTGATGAGTTGATTTTATTTGAAGTGGTGCGGCCCAATCAACTCAAACAATTGGCCTCAAATGCACCACTAAGTTAGGCACACAAAGATGGTTAACTTAGAATGATTTCTACTCTTTTATGTGTTGCTTTATGTGTACTGGTCCCACAGATCAGAACCCAGTTGAGTAGAAACAAATCAATTTGGTTAAGTGCCTTTAAATGTGGGTGTACATTGTGTATTTGTTGAAAATTACCCCACAAAATTATCTTTTTACTTTTTTTTTATATAAATGAAGGTGGAATGAATGTGAGTGAGAATCCAAACAACCAAACTATTCCTAGGATTTATGCAAACACCTAGGTTAATTGGAATTTGGATTCAATGTGGCGAATGAAATCTATGGAGGGGGAAAGAATGGGTGATAACTTACAAAACCTTTCACAACACTTTACTCCAATCTACCGCTTTTGCTTGCCTCAAAAGAGTACCTGCAATTACAATAAGAAAGGAGAAAAGTGAGGTAAATGATTTGTAAGTTACAAAACGTGAAGAGAAATCAAAGATCGTTGCCTCCCCGGCAGCGGCGCCAAAATGTTGAGCGCGAGAATCTACGCTAACGTGTTTGGTTTTTGGAAAAACCCGTCGTTGTAGTTCGAAAGCGAAGGATTCGTGTTCAACAAATAAAATTTATACCGAAATCAAAATTCCGGGTCGAACACAGGGAGGCGAACGTTTGATTTAAAAACTCCGCGTTTCTTTTTATTTTGTCACAAAGAAATTCAATTTAAACTATCTAAGTATCTACAACAAATAAAAGAGAGAGAGGGAGTAAGAGAGAGCGAATGAATACTATACATGGAAATCAAAATGAGATGTAGAATAGACAAGGAATTTATCATAAAAGAGTTCTTTCATTACAACTAGAAAACATAAAACAATTACTCTAGAAAGCATTAAAAGAATGGAGGGAGAAATGTCCTCCTCGACGATCGCTCGGAGGACGAATAGTCTATTCTAGAAAGCAGTAAATCTATATTAGAAAGCAGTAAAAAGAATAGGGAGAGAGAAATCCTCCTCGACGGTTGCTTGGAGGACGAGCCGGACGGGACGACGCCTGGACGAAGGAGAACGAAGCGGGACGAAGGAGGACGAAGCAGAAGAACGGGAACGAAGCAGCACGCCGTCGTCGTCGCGGGATCCACTTCCGAAGGGGGACGAAAATTTGGACTTTATCTCGCGAGAAGCATCCCGGGTGTGGGACAAGCTTCTCTTGAGCTTTGGAGAGGTAGAGAGGAGAAGGAAGGGATGAAAATTTCGTATGGAGGGGGTCTCCTTTTATAGTTGCAAGGAGTGGGGGCAAAATGGACATTACATCTTCAAAATAATAAATAAGGGGTCTTTAGTGACGGATAAAACCGTCGCTAAAGCCCCGCCGTCGCCGTCGCCGCCGCGCCACGCGCGCCCGCTCGGCTGGCCTGCGCGCGTAACGCAGACGCACGTCCGCGTCGTCTCAGCCGTCCGATCGCGAGATCGGACGGCTTAGATCGCGCCCGCGCCCGCTGCGTAGCGCGCCGCCCGCGTGCGATCGCGCGCCCACCAGGGCGTCCAATTGCGCGTCGGCGCTATCGGGCGCGCGCGGCCGTTGGATCTTCATCCGACGCTCGTGCGCGCCCGCTCGCCCGCGCCTTCGCCCCCCTCCCCGCGTCTCGAACCCGCGACCTCCGCTTCGCCCGCAGCTGCGTAGCCGCTGCGCTACGCGGCGAAATGGTCGCGCGGACGTTTTTAAACGCGCGCGACCGCAGCCGTTGGATCGAGATCCAACGGCGGAGAGGAGACGTTGCGTGGTCTTCACAGGACTCCTGCGGCCGATTGGGCGGCTGGGATGGCGCCACGTGGCGCTATCTTGGCCGTCCATCTTCTGGAAGTTGTAGATGGTGCCACGGATGTCGGATTGACTTGATTTTTGTGTCGTTCGGCTGCGATCGTCGATCCGAATTCATCCGTGTGGTCGGATTTTCCATCTGAAGTGCGGATTTACACCATCCTGGCCCTTGATCTTCTAGGGTTCCTCGGTCTCTATCTGATGCTACGGATGCCTGATTAGGGCGATCTTGGAGTCGTTGAACTCCAATCGTCGCCCTGATCATATCCATATATAACTCTAAGACCTGCAATCTACTAAAAATAGATCCCGTTGAATTTGCGTTTGCTGTGACAATAGGACTCTTTAGGAAGTTTTTTGCTGAATCCTAAGAAAGTTAAAATTGTTTTGCTTAAAGAAATGGATTACTCTTACTCCTATCATTCGGATTATCAGAGTCAATACTTCCCATCTTTTAATCAGAATCCCATGCTCCGAGCGTATCCATCCTTTGATGGGTACATTGATAATTCATGGGATCATTCTCATTCTTACCCTGGGAGTACTAGCTTGATAACTCCCACTTTTGAGCAGAGCCTAGGAGCGGGATTTTCCAATCCTGAAATTCCTACTTCCATGCAAACACCCAACCCTCCCACCCTTCATAATTTTCCGTATCGAGGTTGGACCGATACCCCTAGGCAACTAGAGCCTGAAATTGACTATCCTCCCCAATTCGATAATAGTAGCCTCTCCTCTTTTATGATAGAAATGCAAAAACAGCAAAAGGAAATAATGGAATCAATGGGAGAGATGTTGAGGAATAGTCAACACTTAAATGAAGAAATAAGACAACTTAGCTACACGCTTCCCAATAATCCTGATCCCTACCCAATAAACCATGATCATGAAAATAATTCTGAGGAACCTAATGACAATAGGGATCCAATTTTAGGTAGCCATCACTTAGACTCTCCCAATGAGACACGGCCACTAGAGGATAATGATCATAGTGATTATCCACCTGAATTATATTGCAGTGAAAAGCAAGGGAAGATGGTATCTCTTGAGGACCTTGACCCCAATGACGGTATTCTCCTTACCCCTACCAACCTGGGTCAGGGTTGTATTATTCTTATCACTTCCCCTCTTGATTATTTGGTGGAATCCCATTCTACTCTTAGTAAGCCTACTCCTGACCCTCCACTTAGGAAATCAACACCTACCATTCAATATTCTGAGGATTCAAATGCACCTAATGAAGTTGATCCTAAGGGAATAGAGGATGATCAATTCTGGTCTCAGGGATATGAAGAGTCTAATTCAGAGGATGAAGATGCCCCAATAAAGGAACCTGGACTGAAAATCTGGAGTGAATCACAGGAGAATTATTTATCATTTGAGGATTTACCTCTAGAGGGTAGAAATAATATGATTAAATCCAGATTCCTCCTTTCTTTTGAGAGTAATCCTCCATCAAAACAGGAGTTGAAATTAGAGGAGGACAAACAAAATAATGAGAAGTCTATGGGAGACTCTCGGGAACAAAATACGTCAATTGAGGATTTATACCCCGAGAAGAATGACGAATTCAATGATATAGGCTTCATCCAAAATATTAAGACTGATCCTCCTTTAGAAATAATTGAGGATACTGATCCAACTCCTAATGAATCACATATACACCCTGACAAATATTTTAGTGAACCAAACGAATCTGGGGATGAGCTGAATGATAATGATTCTTACATTTTGACCTTGCCATCAAAAATTTGTAATTTGGAGTCTACCCTTGATTCAAATATGACTCCGATCATTAATGCTAGGCAGGATAACTTGAAGTTGTTTACTACTGTTAGGGAGTGTACACAATCTGAATCATTGTTGGAATTGGACCTAACACCAACTAAGCCCTCATTGGACTTAAACATTACCTTCCAACACTACAAACAACCCTTATACTCCCTAACCGATCCTTGGCTCAGATCTCTGCTCATGTACATTCTTTCTGGAGAATATATCAGGCCAGTACATCCTAGGGTAGAATGGCGAGTATGGATTGATGCTTGTACTTTTACTCTCGCCATTCAAGGGTTTGAACTAATTATGTGTATATCTTTTAAAACCCATCCTGCTTTGGAGGATCCTTGTTATCCTCCACTTATTCCGTTTCGGGAGGTCCCTTTTCATATTCTGTTTGTTATTCCTAGACCTCCCAAGGTAGCCAATGAGATTTTCTGTTTTCATCTCTTCTGGTGAGCATTTGGAATTACATTGCATCATCAACTTGCCAACATCCGTGGTTACCTGCTTTCTAGGCCTGCACTGTTACGCATATTTTTAGGACCTAACCTTTTCTGTTTGGAACCTGACTTATAGGTTCCTTATAAGCCTGGCTGCTGACAGAAAATGCAGTGTTTGTTGGGAGGTAACCCAGCAAACTGTGTCAGGTGATATTTTTCCTTTCTCCTCTTGTTTTAATTTTACAATGGGGACATTGTAGGATTTAGGCATGGGGGAGTGCATTTGCATTTTAGGAAGTATTCATGCATTTAGATTAGCATAAATAAAAAAAAATTTAAGCTGAATGGGTTAGTCCCTAGCAAAATACCTTTGTTATTGGAGGTTCTTCTTCTGGAATTATTTCTTAAGTTTAGAATCCAGTACACTTATTTCACGTGCACGTAGATTTGGTATGAATCCTTGAGAAAAACCAATGAGCATTTGCAAGTCTACTGAACCCTTGGACAGTTCATAGGGAGTCAGGCATACTATCTTCTAATAGATCTACCTCATATTTGTGAGAAGAAAGTACAGAGATTACTGGTGCGCTAAGTCTAGTGCAAGGACTCTTAAGTTTTGGATAATTAGATGATGATACTTCAGAGTTAGGCGTAGTTTTCACTCTCTGTTCCTGTGTATGTACTTTGAGTGAATTCCTGAGAGTCACCAAATAAGGCAGATACACAGAGATTGAGTCTTAATAAAGCTATAACTATGGTAGATGGTTACGACCATCCTTCATAGAGTCCTCAGCTAAATGAGGGTAATAGTGTCAAAGGTCAGAAATACGCCTGTCCTATCCATTCCTTCCCTGTGCCAAGAATAGGCACTTCCACCAAATAAGCCACACAACTTCCTCTTGACCATCATCAGCCCTAATAATGCCTCGTAAATAAAAGTCCGTATTGTGTTGTGTTGATTGAAAAAGAAACAAAAATAAGAAGAAAAAAAAAAAAAAATATATATATATATAAAAGAAGAAAAGAGAAAAGAAGTAGAAAAAGAAGAAATAGAAAGAAGAAAAAGTTATATTACAAAAAAAAAAAGGTCCAAGTTTATGATGTAACACTGTTTCTGAGGTAGCAAAACACCTATCGCGTTCCACCAAATATGACCCATACCTACTTTCTAGTATTTCTGATCGCCTGAATACTGGTTGAGAACTCTAACTTAGTTGTAGAGTTATTAGGACTTTAATTGAAGTATGGATGCCAAGTGAGGCCACCAAATAGTGAGTACAATTTCTAAATCTGGCGAGATTCGTGATCTCAGAAAGAAAGAAAAGAGAGAGTGCCTAGGAACATCAAGAGAGCACAATTGTGTAGCCTCTCTCAGAGTTGACTTGTCTAATAGTCTAGAGATCTAGAGTCTGCAGTACTAGACTATATGTAGCACCAGATGAGTGTGTGCCACCAAATACAAATCCATTCGATATCTCTTACCTAAGCCAAACGTCGGGGTTAAATTACAGATTATCGTCTGCTTTGTCCTCGAGGGAAGTAGTTGCCTATCTCGACAGAAATATTTACCAAGGGTGATGTACGAACTCCCAATGCGAATTGGCTCTTTCACTTGGATCTGTTAGCTAGGTTATCAGCACTTCACATTTGTCTCGATCTCTAAAGTTTTGAAATAAGAAAAGAAGAAATCTTCTGATTACTTCTATTGTCTTCCATTTTTGTTCGGGACTGGCAAAACTTAGGCACGGGGGCATTTGATAAGTCCACTTTTGTGGACTATTATTTAGCTTAGGTACTATTTAATTATTTTTTCTTAGTTGTTAATTAATTAGGAGTTATATGGCAATTCACCTTGGCCTACATTTAATTTTATGCTTCAATTTTTACATTTAATAGCATACATTATGATAATATAATTTATTTGATAAATGCAGGTTAGGTGCAAGAATCAGGAGGTAATTTTTTCTTATATAAGACGTCTGGAATTATTGTTACAAATTCGCGGCATTATATTTTTTTTAAGACGTCTGATGCTCCAGATAGACGTCTGAAGAAGGAACCGCCCGTGCTTATCTACCGTTCCAACCACTCGCGATCGTAGCGAGTAGTTGGAGATACTTGCGGCCGACGGAAAAGGAGGAGAGTTGGGTTCAAAAAGAAGTGGCAACCTCCGAGGAGAGGGTCTGATCTTCCTCCCTTGCCAGGGATCTTCTCCTTCTCACCACTGTGGAACAAGCGCACCCTGTGTTTCAAGCTTGCATCGTGGTCTCTGCGCACCAACTTCCACCGCATGCGCGCGCCCTTACAGCACCCACAGATGCCGCACCAAGTGCCTGCAGGCGCCGCACCATCAGCCTGCCCACATCCCACCGCGCGCGTGCGTGCCCTTTCAACCTTGCCAACGCTCACAGGCGTCGCACCATCATCAGCCGTGCACGGCCACAGCATAGGCGCCGCACCCTTGCGGCCACGCGTAGTGCGCAACTGCACAGCGCACAACCCTGCAGCATGCACAACGCGAGCACGCAATCACACCCGGCCACGCACAAGCCGCCACGAGCAGCGCCCACAGACACCACACTATTCATCTTCTTACCCAAAGGAACCCATCGCTGGCCGTCCACCTCCAAGTGTAGCCACCTCCACGTGCCACGAAGCTTCACTCCAACAGCGCCATCGACTCCGCCTTGCCCTCACAAGGCTGCCCACACTCACGGTAGCCCTTCCTGCCCTCCCTACGCACCCGCGTGCAAGCCGCCGCCGATGGCATCCAAGGCTCCGACCGGCCGTCGCCGGTCACCTCCGTCGACACCACGACCACCAACACGAAGCCCACATCCCGGCCAATCGACTCCGAGCACCGCACCTCCAGCTGCACCTTCTCCTCCATGTGCGCACGAGGGGACGAAATCCCCAGAGATTAGTCAATTAATATTTAACTTAAATGCCATTACGGAAGTTCCTATTCATTTATTTTAGGCATTACATTATTATGGTGAAATTGCATAGTCCTCCTTCTACTTCATCTGAATTATTTGCACATATATATATCACATGAATGATTGAATGCATGGATTATGGAGAACAAGTTATGTTTTAGAAATTAGTATTTATGGTGCTTGCCAATATAGAGATCACTATTTTACATGATATTATATTATGGTGAATTTGCATAATAGCACCTACATTCTTGATTAATTGGTTAAAACAAGCATTTATGTGAGAAAAAGAAAAGCACGAAGTAGCATGCATATCTATTGAGTTTCCCAAATAAACGAGACACTATTTATTAATTTAAATAGGCTAATTCCTCCCTGTGGAGATGACCTAACTATTCGTGGTTAGATTTTTAAAATTTAAATGTTTGAAAAGCGATTTTCTACCACGCGATTAAATACAACGACACATCATTTTATGATAAAGTTTTCAGCGAAAACGAAGATCGCTCTTTCACAAGGCTAGCGATGGGTATGTCTTAATAAAACTTGAACTCTATGTTATTCATGATTCTACTGAATGACTCGTAGATACTGGAGCTAATGTACATATTTGTACTGATCAGTTGTTCTTTTCTTCCTATCAAACCTGCAATGGTGAGACTGTGAAGATGGGGAACGACTCTACAGCTAAGGTGCTTGGATTTGGATGCGTGGACTTGAGGTTTTACTCGGGGCAAGCTTGGACACTGCACAGGGTGTTGCACGTTCCTACTATGAAAAAAAATGTTCTTTCTAATTCGTTGTTAGTTAGAGAGGGTTTTGAGTTAAACTTTAAATGTAATAAAGCTGTTATGTTGTGACATGGAATACTTTATGGAAAGGAGTATTTGGTAGATTTTGATCTATTATTTATAGTAAGTGTGATGTGGATATATCATCTAAAAATGCTCTAAATAATGTTAGTTTTCATTTAATTCAATCTGTTTGCAGTAATATTGAATCTTGTGGTATATGGCATGTTAGATTGGGGCATGTAAATTTCAATTCTTTAAAAAGAATGATAAAATTAAATATGATTCATGAACACACCATAGATAAAACTAAGAAATGAGAGATATGTGTGCAGGCTAAAAAAACTAGGAAGCCTTTTCACTCTATTATTAGAGATATTGAGGTTCTAGATTTGGTGTACATAGATATCTGTGAGTCTAACGGTGTGTTGACAGGGACAATAAAAAGTATTTTATCACCTTTATAGATGGCAGTAGTAGATACTACTTTGTGTATTTGCTTAAGTCTAAGGATGAGACATTATGTAAATTCTTCATTTTTAAGAAAGAAGCAGAAACACAAACTGAGAAAACTCTTAAGAGATTGAGGTCAGATAGAGGAGGGGAATATACATCCAACTTATTTGATGAACAATGCCAAGCTTTTGGTATAGTTCATGAAATGACGGCCCCATATTCCTCTCAATCTAATGGGATAGTAGAGTGAAAGAATATGATCTTAACTGACATGGTCAATGCTCTCTTGCAAAGCTTAGGATTACCAACTTATATGTGGGCGGAAGCTTTAAATATGACATGCCATATTCTGAATAGAATTCCTCTCAAGCATAAGGAAAGTAGTCCATTTGAGATTTGGAGAAACAGGAAACCAAGTTTGAAATACCTCAAAGTGTGGGCCTGCCTTGCAAAAGTAGTTGTTCCAGAACACAAGAGGAAGAAGCTTGGACCTAAGATAGTTGACGCGGTATTTCTAGGCTATGTTGATAATAGCTATGTGATTGCACAGCAAAAATACACCAGCAATTGTGCCATCTTGTGCTATTTCCTAGCATTGCTAGTGCATATTAGGTAGCCATAGTCGCATTTGTAAAAATACACGCATGCATGCATTTATTTGAGAGGGGAGGAGAGTGAATAAAATGGCCTTGTAATTAACAAATTCCTCAAGTGCTACCTCGCAAAATTTCCATCTTTATTTTTTATTTCTATTTAACTTTGAATTTCTTCTCCGCTGCTGCAAGGCATGGCCTCTTCTTCCTCACGCCATGCTCTGCAATAGCTCTCCTTGCAGCCGCATGCACAGCATGCACAGCCGTCACAGCCAGGGCATGGCTGTGCTTGCCTTCTTCCTCTTTAAAAAGGGCTCAGCTTTCTTCTTTGCGGGAGCCTGGTCCAACACCACACAGACAACACCTTCTTCTCCAGGCCGTCTCCTCCCCTCTCCCCTCCAGACGCAGCCTCTCCTCCTTCTGAGGAGCCACTCTGCAGGTAGGAGCAGCTCACAGTGGTGCACAACCACCACTGTGAGTCCCACCACTGCCCAGCTCATCAAAGAGCTAGTGGGCGTGGTGGTCTTCTCTTCTCTGTTTTGTCGTTCCAAGCCAACTCCGCCATTGCCACAGAGTCGAGGTCTGAAGCTCTGCGCAACAGCAGCCCGCGCGCACGCAGGCACCGACCGCAACTTCCTTCTGCACGCGTAGGCACCTTCCAGCACGCCCACACACGCCGCACCGGCTGCAACCAGCTGTTCAGAGCTCGCGGCACTGTAGCTACTGTTCACGCCAAAGAGCACGACACTGTAGCTACAATGTGATGACCGGAAAGCTTCTCACTTATCAGGTCATCGCGTGCTCTCTCTCCAGCCCGCGACCGCTGCCAGCCAGTTCCCGCTCCACGTGCGCGCCCACTCCCGCATCTTCGCCCGCTTCAGCGCCCGCCTCTTCGCGCAACGCGGTGCGCTGCGGTCCTCCCTCCCTCACGCTCATTCCCTCCTGCGTGTGCGCGCGTCTTTGTGCGCCTACGCGCCTGCGCTTGCGCGTGGCATCAGACGACGGCAGCTGCGTGCGGACGACTTAACTCGCCCGCACCTTCTTCCTCAGCAGACGATCTCTCTCTCTCTCTCTCACAGCACTCTCTCTTACTCTCTCTGCAGACACATACACACACACACTCTCACTTATACACTACTATATACTTATATATATATACATATATATATTTATATCCATATATATATATACATATATATACATTTTAGTACCTATACAAGTATATATAAGTATACATACATACATACATATATATATATATATATACATATATATATATTCATATATACATATATTTATATACATACATACATACATACATACATACATATATATATATATATATATATTACTACTTATATAACTAAGTATAAGTATATACACACGCGCACACACACACACACACACAGATATATATATATATATATACACACATACACATATACATACATATATCTATAACTATAAATCATATATATATATCTATTTACATATATCTAAATACATAGATACTTATACTAATATATATATATACATATAGATATATATTTACATATATACATAAATATTTTCATATCACCTACCATACGTTGTATCGCGGGAATATCTGCACCAGTTGCTGATATTCCTCGATACACGCATACAGAAAGTGCTTTCGCACACATCTTCCACCCATCCATCCTACACTCCATGCAGCACTTCGTCCTATTGGTTGCGTCTTTCTAGACGACGACTGACTCGACACCGTGCTACACGCCATTTCCACCTCCACCCCCCTATATCCATATATATTATATACATACATATATATATACACTATATTTAACTTATTTCTATTTCTTTCTCTTGCCATTAAAAAGATAAAAAAAATCCAAAGAGAAAAGATAATCCTTGACTTGCAGGTACTCAGTCTTGCGAATAGCAAGATTAGTTTTGAAACCCTAATTTGGCTCAAAGCCAAGAACCTGATTTTGAGGGTGTACCTCAAGGACAAAAATTATCAGAAAAAAATATTAAATAGAAAAACACCAAAAACATAATAAACAAACGGAAGAGATTCGTTATAGGAAAGGCGTAGAAACTTATTTATCTCTAATCCCACTTCCCTTAGTTCGACCCTGGGCCTAAAAGTGACCAAGATAAAATCAAATAGGCCAGGTAAAAAGCTTTTGTAAAGAGATGGTTAGGCTCGATTTAGGTTAACCACTATACTCATTACAACGATAAAATCACCATATTAACACAACCTATCTGGTCTACACAATACACCCTTTTCTGGTGCCGTTGCCGGGGAAGTGCGCATTCAAGTAAGTTTTTACTCCATTCCTTTAACTTTTCTCTTTTCACACCCTTCTCTTCACGACTTTTTTTTTTTGTTTATTGCTGTGCAAGTGAACATGTTGTAAGGAGAAGACAGGCAGACGAAGTCGAAGATGTGGGCAGATCCAAGGCGGGAATGAGAGCGTGAAGTCGCTGACACCGCACTGGAGCTTCGCACACGTTGCTGAACAAGTAGGTCTTTCTTTCTTAGCAACTTAGGTCAACTTGTCACCTTAATAATAAAAAGGAAAAAAAAACACTTCTTGGGATCTCTTGGGGCAAGTGGATTAAAAATCACTTGTTTGATTGTTTGCCATCACTCCCTCCACCCCGAGATTTCCCGCCAAACTTCGCATAGTGAAAATCCAAGAATCTTGATTCGAACCTTTCGCCGTGTGAAGTAGTCTTTGAGGCAAAAATAAAAAGATTGATTGCCATCCCCCTTTGCCTCATTTATCTGCGATTCGGGATCACCTGTTTGGTGGGGAGACTTGGAATTGAGTTGATTCCAACTCCACCACGACCTTTCACGTTCCTAAGATTCGATCCCGAATACTTCAACCCCAACAATTTGATTTTCTTTATCTTATGGTTGAGCCATGTGTGTGGAAATCATTTTGGTGATTGGGAGCACTTGAATTGAAGTGCTTTGGCTCCCTTTCACACTAATCTAAAAATTGACTCGTGCATCCACACATAGAAATCTCCATCTAGGGAAGCCCACTGCATTTTAGCATGCATTAACCAACTCACATTGAAGAAGGGTTTGTTGGGCTTAGAAGAAAACGTGTATTCTCTCAAAAGCCAGAGATTGGTTGAATTGGTAATTCAGAGAAATCCTAAAATCCATACTACTTAAGGTTGAATTCTAAAAACCATTCACCAATTAAAACTTCAATTCGGGGAGATTTCCTCGTTGCATGCTTGGTTGACACACTTTTGAAAAATCAATCACTTGGGCATTACCCGTAAAAAACACCCTTCACATTCTAGAAGCACTTGATCTTAAGCCTCTACTGCACTCACCATATACATACGGAGGAGGAGGCTCGACCTTCTCGCGAGATGCAGCGACGTCTCAACCCTAACATGCGGGAGGTCGTTAAGAAGGAAATTATTAAGTGGCTCGATGCGGGTATAATTTACCCGATCAGCGATAGCCTCTGGGTGAGTTCGATTCACGTTGTGCCCAAAAAGGTGGGACTCACCATCCGTGTCAATGACAGGGGCGAATCCATCCCTACATGCACTCCTACATCTTGGAGAGTGCGTGTAGATTATAGGAAACTCAATGCTGCAACTAAGAAAGATCACTTTCCGCTACCTTTCATTGACCAAATCTTGGAGCGGTTAGCGGGAAATAAATTTTTCTATTTCCTGGATGGATTCTCAGGATATAACCAGGTGGCAATTGAACCCTGGGATCAAGAGAAAACCACTTTTACCTGCCCCTTCGACACCTTTGCATTTAGAAGGATGCCGTTCGGACTTTGCAATGCGCCAGCAACTTTCCAGAGATGTATGTTGGGGATATTTCATGACATGGTGGGTGACTTTCTCGAGGTCTTCATGGATGAGTTTTCGGTCTTTGGACCATCTTTTGATGATTGTCTTGCCAACCTGACCCGTATCCTTAGGAGATGTATTGATGCGAACCTCATGCTTTCTTGGGAAAAAAGTCATGTTATGGTACACGAGGGAATTATTCTCGGACATATCATCTCCGATAGGGGTATCGAGGTTGACAGAGCTAAGCTTGATGTAATTGCTGATTTACCTGTGCCTGGCTCTGTCAAACAAATCTGCTCCTTCCTAGGACACGTCAGTTTCTATAGGAGATTCATCAAAGATTTCTCCAAGATTTCTCAACCTTTAACTCATCTCCTATCGACCGACGTACCCTTCGATATGGGCCCCGACTGCATTTGAGCATTGACACAGTTGCATAATGCTGTCACCAAGGCCCCTATTCTCCAGCCACCTGATTGGTCCCTCGACTTTGAACTCATGTGTGACGCTTCCGACCTTGCAGTCGCATCCATCCTGGGACAAAGACGCGATAGACACCCCTTCGTGGTGTACTACGCCAGTAAGACGTTGGACGAGGCCCAGTGTAATTATACTACCACTGAGAAATTACTACTGGCAGTCATCTTTGGGCTGGAGAAATTCTGTTCTTACCTTCTGGGCTCACATGTTATTGTTTTCACTAATCACGCGGCCATTCGCCATCTCATACACAAAAAGGATGCCAAGCCTAGACTGATTTGTTGGATCCTTCTGCTCCAAGAATTTGACATTGAGATCCACGATAAGGCCGGAGCCCAGAATGTTGTGGCTGATCATCTTTCTAGACTGGACCTTGACCATAATGGACTTACTCTGCCG
Organism: Thalassia testudinum; assembly: GCA_037157565.1. NCBI lineage: Eukaryota > Viridiplantae > Streptophyta > Magnoliopsida > Alismatales > Hydrocharitaceae > Thalassia > Thalassia testudinum. The sequence continues at coordinate 2,576,937 of JAZHRO010000062.1, read as the reverse complement.
ATTAATGAGATTTTTCCTGATGAGCACCTATTGGCAATTAATGTGGCAGGTGGACCTTGGTATGCCGACATTGCCAATTACCTTGCTTCTGGATCCCTTCCACGTGGCTGGCCAAAAAACCAGCGCGAGCGCCTCATGGCAGAAGCAAAGTATTATTTCTGGGATAATCCACTTCTTTTTCGGATAGGTGCTGATCAAATCATCCGTTGCTGTATTCTTGACAGCGAATTCCCCAGTGTGCTATCCTTCTGTCTCGATCAGGCCTGCGGAGGCCATATCTCTGGGAGGAAAACTGCAGCCAAGGTGTTGCAGTGCGGTTTCTTTTGGCCCTCCCTTCACCAGGATGCACACAATTATGCCAAACATTGCACTCGGTGCCAGTTGTTAGGGTCAATGTCACGTCGAGACATGATGCCCTTGCAACCCATCCTAGCTGCGAAAATCTTCGACATTTGAGGAATTGATTTCATGGGTCCCTTTCCTCCTTCCAACGGCTTCGAATTCATTCTCGTGGCTGTTGATTATGTTTCGAAATGGATCGAGGCTATTCCCACGCGACGTGTTGACCATGTTATATCCACTCGATTTGTCAAAGACTACATTTTTGCACGCTTTGGGATCCCTCGAGCCATTATCTCGGATGGAGGAAGCCACTTTACCCATGCATTTTTCAGGCACTTCTGAGGAAATACGGAGTCCACCATCGTATCGCATCTCTGTATCATCCTCAGACGAACGGCCAGGCAAAGGTGTCGAACCGGCAAATCAAGCAAATTCTCCAGAAAATGGTTCAGCCTGACCGTAAGGACTGGTCCGACAAGCTGATTGACGCACTTTGGGTGTATCGGACTGCCTTCAAGGCTCCCCTTGTTATGTCTCCTTATAGAATCGTTTACAGGAAGCCTTGTCATTTGCCCATAGAGTTGGAGCACCGTGCTTATTGGGCGGTTCGCCAATGTATCCTCGACCCAGACCTGTGTGGTTGAGAAAGGAAACTCCAACTCTAGGAGCTGGAAGAGCTCCGTCGTGAAGCCTATGATTCTGCCTTAACTTTCAAGCAATGCACTAAGGCTTTTCACGACAGCCGTATTCGGGGAAGGAATTTGAGCCATCTTAGCAAGTTTGGCTCTACAATGCCCGGCTCAAATTCTTTCCTGGGAAACTGAAGTCCAAATGGATTGGTCCTTTCCTGGTCTCGAGACCATTTCCCAACGGGGCCATTGAGATTGAAGATCCCAAATCTGTGCATAAATTTATAGTCAATGGGCAGCATTTGAAACCCTATCTTACTCATGAACCTGCCTTCGTTGGAGAAACTGTTGCCCTGCTGGAGGGTAACTAATGTTGTGCCTCATTCTGAGTCTAGCTGGGGACGTTAAATTCAGCGCTCGTTGGGAGGCACCCCAACAACACTTCGCCAATGTCACGCTCACTTCACTTTTCACTTCACCACCCACCATCCACCCACCCTACCACCCTGCTGTATACCTTGCACCTCAGCTCTCGGTACCCGATCTTTCGTCCTTACTCTACCCTACCCTGCATGCATATGAGGACATAGCATCGTTTGTAATGGGGGGTGGATAGGCATCCATAGGATCTGGGTGTTTTTTTGGTATCATGTAGTTTCCACCTATCTATAAATATGTTAAAAAATAAAAAGGTGTTTAGTAATGATCTGAAGGCTGAAACAAAAATACAATAAGTGTTTATGGATATTCAACCACTATTTTGAAGACTTTCCAGGCCACAGAAGCTTACTTCGCTCAGGCTCGGCTTAATTCATTTGAGCATTGACAAGATAGATCGAAATCTTTCCTAACTAAGGACGTATTCTTGTACCTGAGAAATCAGTACAGGATCCGTTGGTTTGCTTCTACTCGAGAGCCTAAGTAATCTTGGTTCACACTACACATATCAAGAAAGACTAGGTGAACATAAGATCCAACCCTAGTGTTCATTAGGGAAGGTGGAGTCCTTACCTGTGCGTGCAGGTAGACTTTTTATCCAAGGCTTTAGTCTTGTGTTTAGGAGAGACTCTTTCCACCAAAAAGGAACTCTCCCACCAAAAAGAAAAGTGTGCTCCTCCAAATAATGTTGTAAGAGATATACTGACATGTGTTTCAAAAAAAAAAGTACAAAAAAGTCAGTATATCTCTCAAATATCTGTAAAGTCTTCCCCCTACAAAAATTCTTCCGGACAAGTTACAAATACCCTACTTTCTTTATGCCACAAATGTTATAAAATGGGAGTTGAGTTTTCCTTCTTCTTTTTAAGGGTCAATCCAAAGACACGAGCTGAAACTGGGACCAACCTGTACTTAAAAATTTGTGAAACCCTGGGCTTGAGTCTTAATGTTCATCTGGTCAATCCTGATCCTTCACTAAGCACAAGCCATAATCTCTTGAGCTCTCGAGTACGGCAAAAACCTCCTGGGTCCTCGAAATCATACTTAAGGTTTAGATATCAAGAGTCTAGGTTAGTTGAGAGATGATCTATGTCATGTGAGACTTAAATTACTGGTAGTCTTTTCTATAATTGGTTCTTACAATATCCAAACATAAACACACCTTTGTCGCCTCGGAAGAAAATCTTCAACTTAAGATCATTTCTAAATACAATACAAAAAAATGTTTCGCTAGGGACTAGTAAAAGATAGGCATGGGGGTATGATTGCACAGCAAAAATACACCAGCAATTGTGCCATCTTGTGCTATTTCCTAGCATTGCCAGTGCATATTAGGTAGCCATAGTCACATGCAAGTGTGCATGCATTTATTTGAGAGGGGAGGAGAGTGAATAAAATGGCCTTGTAATTAACAAATTCCTCAAGTGCTACCTCGCAAAATTTCCATCTTTATTTTTTATTTCTATTTAACTTTGAATTTCTTCTCCGTTGCTGCAAGGCATGGCCTCTTCTTCCTCGCACCATGCTCTGCAATAGCTCTCCTTGCAGCCGCATGCACAGCCGTGCACAGCCAGGGCATGGCTGTGCTTGCCTTCTTCCTCTCTAAAAAGGGCTCAGCTTTCTTCTTTGCGGGAGCCTGGTCCAACACCACACAGACAACACCTTCTTCTCCAGGCCGTCTCCTCCCCTCTCCCCTCCAGACGCAGCCTCTCCTCCTTCTGAGGAGCCACTCTGCAGCCAAGAGCAGCTCACAGTGGTGCACAACCACCACTGTGAGTCCCACCATCGCCCAGCTCATCAAAGAGCTGGTGGGCGTGGTGGTCTTCTCTTCTCTATTTCGTCGTTCCAAGCCAACTTCGCCATTGCCACAGAGTTGAGGTCTGAAGCTCCGCGCAGCAGCAGTAAGGCATCAGTAGCAGCAGCAGCCCGCGTGCATGTAGGCACCGACCGCAACTTCCTTCTGCGCGCACAGGCGCCTTTCAGCGCACCCGTGCACGCCGCACAGGCTGCAACCGGCTGTTCAGAGCTCATGGCATTGTAGCTACTGTTCACGCCAGAGAGCGCGACACTGTAGCTACAGTGCGGTGATCTGAAAGCTTCTCACTTATCCGGTCACCGCGCGCTCTCTCTCTAGCCCACAACCGCTGCCAGCCAATTCTCGCTCCACGTGCGCGCCCACTCCCGCGTCTTCACCTGCATCTTCGCCCGCTTCAGCCCCCGCCTCTTCGCACAGCGCGGTGCACTGTGGTCCTCCCTCCCTCGCGCTCATTCCCTCCTGCGCACGCGCGTCTTCATGCGCCTACGCGCCTGTGCCTGCACGTGGCATCAGACGACGGCAGTTGCGTGTGGACGACTTAACTCGCTCCCGCCTTCTTCCTCAACAGACGATCTCTCCCTCTCTCTCTCTCTCACAGCACTCTCTCTCACTCTCTCTGTAGACACATACACACACACACTCATACTCTCGCACACACACACTCTCACTTATACACTACTATATACTTATATATATATACATATATATATATTTATATATATATATATTTATATCCATATATATATATACATATTAGTACGTATACAAGTATATATAAGTATATATACATACATACATATATATATATCTATATACTTATATATATGTATATACATATATATATTCATATATACATATATTTATATACATATATATGTATATATATATATATACATATATCTATACATATATTAGTACTTATATAACTAAGTATAAGTATATATATATATATATATATCTATCTATATATATAGTTATATATACATACATATCTATCTAATTATAAATATATATATATACATATACATACATCTATCTATACATATATTTACATATCTATATACATATACATACATATATATATATATATACGCCTATATAATTTTAACCATATATATACATATACATATAGGTATATATTTACATATATACATAAATATTTTCATATCACCTACCATACGTTGTATCGCAGGAATATCTGCACCAGTTGTTGATATTCCCCGATACACGCATACAGAAAGCATTTTTGCACACATCTTCCACCCATCTATCCTACACTCCACGCAGCACTTCGTCCTGTTGGTTGCGTCTTTCTAGACGACGACTGACTCGACACTGTGCTACACGCCATTTCCACCTCCACCCCCACCCCTATATCCGTATATAATATATACATATATATATACTATATTTAACTTATTTCTATTTCTTTTTCTTGCCATTAAAAAGATAAAAAAAAAATATACAAAAGAGAAAAGATAATCCTTGACTTGCCGGTACTCAGTCTTGTGAATAGCAAGACTATTTTTGAAACCCTAATTTGGCTCAAAGCCAAGAACCTGATTTTGAGGGTGTACCTCAAGGACAAAAATTATCAGAAAAAAATATTAAATAGAAAAACACCGAAAACATAATAAACGAACGGAAGAGATTCGTTCTAGGAAAGGCATAGAAACTTATTTATCTCTAATCCCACTTCCCTTAGTTCGACCTTGGGCCTAAAAGTGACCAAGATAAAATCAAATAGGCCAGGTAAAAAATTTGTTTAAAGAGATGGTTAGGCTCGATTTAAGTTAACCACTATACTCATTACAATGATAAAATCACAATATTAACACAACCTACCCAGGCCCGACTACTATTCCTATAGATTTTTTGTTATAAAATCTAAGAATTCAGGCATAGATGTTATTATTATTGTTGAGCTTCGCGATACTACCTTTTTTGAGGATGTCTTCCCTATGAAGACTGGATTACCTCAAAATATAACTTTAGATGATCTAGCCACCATATTTGGTTTTATTCCTGGCCAAGTGGAAAGGATGTCTAATGTGGGGGCTAGCTCTTCCCGTTCTGAACCCAATCAAGTAGAAGAGTCTGAACCTAGGAGAAGTAAAAGATCAACAATTGCCAAGGATTTGGGAAGTGATTTTATTACTTACCAAAATCGAGGGCGATTCCCCCACTTATCGTGATGCTATGGCTTCTTTTGAAGCTAAACACTGGAAAGATGCCATTAAGAATGAGATGGACTCAATCATCTCTAATGCCACTAGGAGTTGGTTGATTTACCTCTAGGGTGTTCTACTATTGAGTGTAAGTGGGTGTTTAAGAGAAAACCTAGGCCTGACAAATCTATTGAAAAATACAAAGCTAGACTTGTTGCCAAGGGGTTCAAGAAAATGGAAGAAATCGATTATTTTGATACCTATTCTCCAGTAACTAGGATAACTACTATCCGAATGCTTATTGCATTGGCTTCTATTTGTGATCTCACTATCCACTAAATAGATGTGAAGACCACCTTTCTTCATGGTGATCTTGAGGAGGTCTTTATGAGCTAGCCTAAGGGATTTGTATCTCCTGGAAATGAGAAAAAAGTTTGCAGGCTTGTTAAATCTCTTTATGATTTGAAACAAGAAATCAAGAAATGGTATGAAAAGTTTGATAAGACTATACAATCTTTTGGCTTTGTAGGTCACAAATTTGACAGGTGTCTACTTTATGATTAAGGGTGATATGTGTATTGTCCTACTCCTCTTTGTAGATGATATATTATTATTTGGATCAGACATTAGAATTGTGAATAAAACTAAGATATTCTTGAGTAGTAAGTTTGAGATGATGGATATGGGTGTTGCAAATGTGATCCTAGGCCTAAAACTGATTCGGTCAGTAGAGGGAATAACTATTTCTCAATGTCATTATGTTGAGAAGGTTCTTGAGAAATTTAGCTATGAAGATTGCAAGGCTGTAAGTACTTGATGTAAACACATTTACACTACTTAAAATGTCTATTTATGCATGTTCTTAAGCATAGGATTGCATTTCATGATATAAATATTGTATAACATGCATCATCTCGCATTTAGAGTAGTTTGAATAAAATGGAGGTTAATTGTCTCCTTTTATGTGCTTGGACTGGGAAAACATTTTATCGGGGCCTCGAATCAAAGATCCAACCGTATGGATATGACCAGGGCAACGATTGGAGTTCAACGACTCCAAGATCGCCCTAATAAGGCATCCGTAGCATCAGATAGAGATCGGGGAACCCTAGAAGATCAAGGGCCAGGATGGTGTAAATCCGCACTTCAGATGACAAATCCGACCGCATGGATGAATTCGGATCGACGATCGCAGCCCAACGACACAAAAATCGAGTCAATCCGACATCCGTGGCACCATCTACAACTTCCAGAAGATGGACGGCCAAACGGCCGCTGGCATTTTGTGAAGGCCCCCGCCCGATCGCTCTCCGTCGTTAGATGGAGATCCAACGGCTGTGGCCGCCCAGCGCTTAAAACATGCGCTCGACCATTCGCGCCCCGCAGCGCAGCGGTCGAGCGTGCTTACGCGAGCGCGGGGCCCGGGTTCGAGCCGCAGCGAGGGGATTGGAGGCGCGAGTAATTGAGGCGCGTGGAGCGTCGGATGGAGATCGTGCGGTCGCGGGCGCCCGATAGTGCCGACGCGCGATTGGACGCCCCGCGTAACGTGCGATCGCACGCGCAGGTGGGCGGGTTGCAGCGGGCAGCCGAGGAGGCGCGCGTGGGCGTGGCGGCGACGGCCACATCGAGGTCTTTAGTGACGAATTTATCCGTCACTAAAGACCCCTTATTTATTATTTTGAAGATGTAATGTCCATTTTGCCCCCACTCCTTGCAACTATAAAAGGAGACCCCCTCCATACGAAATTTTCATCCCTTCTTTCTCCTCTCTACCCCTCCAAAGCTCAAGAGAAGCTTGTCCCACACCCGGGATGCTTCTTGCGAGATAAAGTCCAATTTTCGTTCCCCTTCGGAAGTGGATCCCGCGACGACGATGGCGTGCTGCTTCGTTCCCGTTCTTCTTCTTTGTCCTCCTTCGTCCCGCTTCGTTCTCTTTCGTCCAGGCGTCGTCCCGTCCGTCTCGTCCTCCAAGCAACCGTCGAGGAGGATTTCTCTCTCCCTATTCTTTTTACCGCTTTCTAGTATATATTTATTGCTTTCTATATTAATCTACTCGTCCTCCAAGCAATCGTCGAGGAGGATATTTCTCTCTGCATTCTTTTAATGCTTTTTAGAGTAAATTTATCGCTTTCTAGAGTAATTATTTTTTGCTTTCTAGTTGTAATGAATAATCTCTTCAATACAAAAATTCCTTGTTTATTCTACATCTCATTTTGATTCCTCTGTGTAATATTCTCTTTCTCTCTTACTCTCTCTCTCTCTTCTATTTATTGTAAATAATTAGATAGTTCTAAATTGAATTATTCTATAACAAATAAAAAGAAACGCATAGTTTTTAAATCAAACGTCTGCCTCCCTGTGTTCGACCTGGAATTTTAATTTCGGTATAAATTTTATTTGTTGAACACGAATTCTTCGCTTTCGAACTACATCGACAGGTTTTCCAAAACCAAACACGTTAGCGTAGGTTCGTACACGTTCAACATTTTGGCGCCGTTGCCGGGGAGGCAACGATCTTTGATTTCTCTTCGCATTTTGTAACTTATAAATCATTGACCTCACTTTTCTCCTTTCTTATTGTAATTGCAGGTACTCTTTCGAGACAGGCAAAAGCGGTAGATCGGAGTAAAGTGCTGTGGAAGGTTTTGTAAGTTATCCCCCACCTCCCACCCATTAGATTTCATTTCATCACATAATAACTCAGACATCAATCAACCTAGGTGTTTTTATAAACTCTAAGGTTAGATTGTTTGTTGTTTGACACCCATACTCACCCCAACCCCCACATTAAAAAGAAAAAAAAAAAATCTCACAGAGGTACACAACCTCATCTGATTTTCAAACTCAACCGGCAATCCAATCTTAGGAGCCGGTATACACATCCAAACACATAATTGAGTAGAAATCAGATTAGGTAATCATTTGCGTGCCTAATTAAGTGGTGCAACAGGCCAATTGTTTGAGTTGATTGGGCCGCACCACTTCAAATAAAATCAACTCATCAAGCAACTCTTAGGGATTTACCAGGCACTCCACATTCTTTTTAAACTTTAAAGGAAAACATCTTCACCTGTGCTTGTAAAACTTGGCGTGCCAACGAAACTTGATTGAAAACACCTAAAGTTGAATCCTAAAAGCTACTAAGCAAGATTTGAATCTTAAAATTCATCACATCAAAAACAATCTTGCTTGAAAACCACTGGTTGTGCACTCACACACAAATCAATCAATCATTAAGGGCACAACCCATTTAAAGGGCCCATCACATTCCAAAGCACATTCAAACCTAGCCCTAAATAAAACAAAGTAGACGTTGGCCTTAAGGATTGGACTCGCTCCTCAGAACCCAGAATGAGATTATTTTCGATTAGTCTGTTTCTACTGTCCAATCTGATGTCTAGCTAGGGGAGTAGAGTCAAACGATCGTGGCTGGGGGGTACACTAGGAACCGGAGGCGCAAGCCGAAGGAAGAACCTTCTCCCCAGTCCCTCCTTCTAACTAGTTGGATTGAACAGACAGAAGTAGATCAAATCATTCCTTTATCTCAAGACGGGTTTTGAGAGTCTGTAGGTCTTTAGGCTAACCTATTTAAGGACAAGTTTGATTGTTTGTATTGCAGGGCACCTTTCTTCCTCTCGTGTATCATGAATCCTTCCACATATTTCACGCATTCCCGCTCTTTCCCTCCTGTTGTAAATTATCCTCAACATGACGATTATCCCAACTCGTATTGTAATCGACCATCAGTTAGTTGGGATAATTCGGATTGGGGATACAATTCTGGACCCCCGTGTTTAGGGTCTAACTCTGAACACTTTGATTCTGATTTTTATCCTTCTCAGAGCTACATCGATTATAGATCGTCTTCCTTTCATGAACAACATAATACGATCTACAATCAAGAAGGATACACCGATCCTTACCCATCCTCTGATTTCATTGCCTTTAGGTCATCACCATCTTTTCAACAATCTGAAATGACCTATTATCAGGAAGGGTATAACGAATCTCAATTCGTTAATTCCCCTGCATTGAGCCCAAACTCGCCCAACCCTGAACCAACTCATTTGGTTCAGGTTAACCAGGTTCAAGATAAGGTTCTGGCTAACTTGAGGAATATCATTCAATCTTTAGAAGTTCAGCCAATACCTTGCATTGAGAGATTGGAGCCCCTGATTGAAATGATTGATGATTTAAACAAGTCTTTGTTGGATTAGCTCCAGGATGTTAAGGATAAGAACCCGGGTGAGTTTCTACTTGAGAAATTAGCGAAATTGAGGATGAGATTTGTGGTTGCTTTGATTCAATCTTGGAATAATTCCCAGGATGAACTCTCTTCAGGAAAGCCAATGACAGAACCCGCTCAGGCACCTGTTGGGGGGACACGTGTTACGAGGCTGACCAGATTGAATTAAAACAACCAATTAAGGATGATCTGATTTCTTCACCTGAGATCCCTGAGCCGGGTTACGAGGAAACGTATGTCTCCTTGGAACACAAAGTGACAAATGATTTTGGGACATACATTGATACGGATCCTGATGGTGAAGATTCAAGTTGCGAAGTCTCACACGAGTTTTCTGAACACGATTTCTGTGAGACGATTGGGCCTGAGGAATCTGATAGATCAATTGATAGCCCAATGACTGAGAACACTGAACTTATTAGGGCACACATTACGGATCCAGAATCTCATTTTCTGGAAGAATCAATTCAATGCCCTGATTATCAGTTACACCCTATTGAGCTTATTGATGATTCTAATTCTGAGATAATTAGACCCGAGTCAATTTTGATTCTGCCACATCATTTAGACTTGGAGATTTCAGACGGGGTGATGAATATACAAGAGGTCCTGGAATTTGATATGCTAAATGAGGAGGATAGGAGCTGGGAAGTTTTGATTTGATAAGTTAATTCAGGAGGAAATGGAAGATTGAGTCGAAGGGTTCCTTTTAAGTTGAAACCATCAAATCAGAACCCTTACGACATTTGTTTCGAGGATGTTCAACCCAAGCACACATTCAACGATTATCCTTTTGAGCTTCAATTTTCTGTAACCGACTTTTTGGTCTTGGGTTGCATCCTCAGAAATCGCAGGCCCGATCCCGCTTACATTCTTATTTTAGGTTTTGGGTAATTTTTATCCAGAACCTAAGATATTCTCGATTATGGGGTGTGGGTCTGCACCACAATCTGGTCAACATCTATGGACCTCTGCTGACAGGTCAGAGGATTCTTCTGTTCATTCTAATTCTGACCTGCACATGTGAATTCTTCATTTCTTTTCTTTGTATAGTGTGCCTAGCTGAAGGCACTAAACTCAGCACTTATATAGTTCTTTTTCGTTTTCATCTTGGAGAGGACCTGATATTCACGCAATTCAGGTGCTTTCTACACTTTTCCACTCTGTTTTATGTCTTTTTAATACAATGAGGACATTGCATTAGATAGGCATGGGGGGGTGGATATTCATCTCTGAATTCATTCGTCAGCTCCGTAGATTTGTTTATTTCTTTTATAAAAAAATAATAAAAATAAAAATTTCGGAATTAGGAAAGAGAATTTGGGTTTAAGAAAATTTTCAATCTTAGGAAATACTACATTAGGATCTGAACACAAAGACCCCTCAGGTCTTTGGACTTAATTAGCCTGTGTATCCACTAAAATGTGGATTTGTCTTTGAGTCCTCGCCATCTTAATTGTATTATAATTGGAATAAATAAGTTTGGGTGATAAGTACACGACTTATCAACCCGCCCTCTGATTTGAGGGAATTTTGAGTTTTAAGCATCTACACACTTTCTTTGCACTGACTCGTTATTCGACGATTCTAATGGAAATTGGGTAGCTAATGAACCTTCTAGGGTGATATGGCTGGCAAGTTATCGTGGGTAACAGCCCATAGGTAGGTTGTCCAGAGCCCAGTCACTGGACCTTTCTCTTTTTGCTGCCTTTAGGTAAATCTTAGATCAGGGAAGCCACCTACTTAAAAAAAAAAATCAAAAAGAAAAAGGAGAAAAGAACAAAAAGAAATAAGCCACACTTCGCCACACGAGTATGGCTGGCAAGTTGTCGGTGGTAATAGCTCATCGACCGGTTGTCCAGAACCCAGCTCAGAAAATGCACTAAAAATTCCCAAAACACTTAGGAAGAAGCGGAGAAGTAGAATGAACCGGGGAGATATACACTGGATTCACCCTTGTGTTGACCCAGTAAAAAAATAAAAGTAGGGAGAAAGCTACCGGTTGTAAAGATACACCTTTAGGCAGAATTCTTTTTGAGGTCACCTAGAGGCGTAGAAATCCGAAGTCCGTTCTAATTGCCGGTCAACGAGTCTATCACAATCACAATAAGATGCTTAAAACTTAGGGTTCTCATCAAATCTTGGGTGAGTTGAATGGCCGTAGAAAGCCACTCTTAAACCCTAAAATTTGAAAATCCAAAAAAATTAGAAAAGAGTAAAAAGAGAAAAAGAAAATTTTCTTTGAATAAGGTGAGGGCTTGAGGCGGTCTGCATTTTGGCTGATACCCGGGTACTGTTGTGTCTTTGAAAGTTCAGTTCCTAGGTAGACAATTTCTTAATGATTGAAAATAACTCAGGTTCAAATAATCTAATCTAATTCTTTTATAAATAGCATATAGTTTTTGCTAGGGATGAGCAAAAGATAGGCATGGGGGTATGATGTAAACACATTTACACTACTTAAAATGTCTATTTATGCATGTTCTTAAGCATAGGATTGCATTTCATGATATAAATATTGCATAACATGCATCATCTCGCATTTAGAGTAGTTTGAATAAAATGGAGGTTAATTGTCTCCTTTTATGTGCTTGGACAGGGCAAACATTTTATCGAGGCCTCGGATCAAAGATCCAACCGTATGGATATGATCAGGGCAACGATTGGAGTTCAACGACTCCAAGATCGCCCTAATCAGGCATCCGTAGCATCAGATAGAGACCAGGGAACCCTAGAAGATCAAGGGCCAGGATGGTGTAAATCCACACTTCAGATGACAAATCCGACCGCACGGATGAATTCGGATCGACGATCGCAGCCCAACGACACAAAAATCGAGTCAATTCGACATCCGTGGCACCATCTACAACTTCCAGAAGATGGACGGCCTAACGGCCGCTGGCATTTTGTGAAGGCCCCCGCCCGATCGCTCTCCGCCGTTAGATGGAGATCCAACGGCTATGGCCGCCCGGCGCTTAAAACATGCGCTCGACCATTCGCGCCCGCAGCGCAGCGGTCGAGTGCGCTTACGCGAGCGCGGGGCACGGGTTTGAGCCGCGTCGAGGGGATTGGAGGCGCGAGTAATTGAGGCGCGTGGAGCGTCGGATGGAGATCGTGCGGTCGCGGGCGCCCGATAGCGCCGACGCGCGATCGTGCGGTCGCGGGTCGCACGCGCAGGTGGGCGGGTTGCAGCGGGCGCGGACGCGTTTTAAGCCGTCCGATCTCGCGATCGGACGGCTGAAAAGCGCTGGACGTGCGCGAGCGTTGAGGAGCGTGCAGCCGAGGAGGCACGCGTGGGCGCGGCGGCGACGGCCACGCCGGGGCTTTAGTGACAGATTTATCCATCACTAAAGACCCCTTATTTATTATTTTGAAGATGTAATGTCCATTTTGCCCCCACTCCTTGCAACTATAAAAGGAGACCCCCTCCATACGAAATTTTCATCCCTTCTTTCTCCTCTCTACCCCTCCAAAGCTCAAGAGAAGCTTGTCCCACACCCGGGATGCTTCTCGCGAGATAAAGTCCAATTTTTGTTCCCCTTCGAAAGTGGATCCCACGACGACGACGGCATGCTGCTTCGTTCCCGTTCTTCTGCTTCGTCCTCCTTCGTCCTGCTTCGTTCTCCTTCGTCTAGGCGTCGTCCCGTCCGGCTCGTCCTCCAAGCAACCGTCGAGGAGGATTTCTCTCTCCCTATTCTTTTTACCGCTTTCTAGTATAGATCTACTGCTTTCTAGATTAATCTACTCGTCCTCGAAGCAATCGTCGAGGAGGATATTTCTCTCTCCATTCTTTTAATGCTTTCTAGAGTAAATTTATCGCTTTCTAGAGTAATTATTTTATGCTTTCTAGTTGTAATGAACAATCTCTTCAATACAAAAATTCCTTGTTTATTCTACATCTCATTTTGATTCCTCTGTGTAATATTCTCTTTCTCTCTTACTCTCTCTCTCTTCTATTTATTGTAAATAATTAGATAGTTCTAAATTGAATTATTCTATAACAAATAAAAAGAAACGCGTAGTTTTTAAATCAAACGTCTGCCTCCCTGTGTTTGACCCGGAATTTTAATTTCGGTATAAATTTTATTTGTTGAACACGAATTCTTTGCTTTCGAACTACAACGACAGGTTTTCCAAAACCAAACACGTTAGCGTAGGTTCGTACACGTTCAACAGTACTCCTTTTGATTCATCAAAAACTCTCTATAAGAACAAAAGTGGAACGCCTGTATCATAACTAAGATATTCACAAGTCATATGAAGCTTGATGTATTTGACTAACTGTACTAGACCGGATATTTCTTTTTCTTTGTCTAAGTTGAGTAGATATACAAGCTATCCTGACCATACTCATTGGGATGCCTTAGACCAAGTGCTTAAGTACTTAAAGGAAACTATTTCCCTTAATTTGCATTATGATAAATATCCTTCGATTTTGGAAGGATATAGTGATGCAAGTTGGATTGGTCAAGTGCAGGATTCTGGGAGTAATGGTGTTACAGGGTATATCTTTACCCTTGGAGGTGGTACAATCTCTTGGCGGTCTACAAAACAGACCATTTTAGCCTGATCTACCTTTGAGGTTGAGCTATGTGCTTTGGACACCACTGGAATTGAGGTTGAATGGCTAAAGGGACTTCTTACAGAAATCCCTATGGTGAGTAAGCCAATTCCTATGATATCTTTACATTGTGATAGCATGACTGCTATAGCAAAGATTAAGAGTTCAAAGTTTAATCAGAAAACAAGGAGACTTATCTAAATTAGACTCAAGTCTATAAGGGATTTGGTGTCTCAAGGAGTGATTACTGTGGAATTTGTAGGATCTAAGGATAACACACCAGATTTGTTTACTAATGGACTTAATAGATCTTTAGTCCTTAAGTTTTAGCTTGGGATGGGACTGAGACCCATTGGAGTTTACCCGCAACAGCAACCCAACCTAACTGAGTGGAGAGCCCACAAAGTAGGTTCAATGTGGTAGCAACAAGCTGTATGGGAAACTTGTTAGCACTCATTGTTAGATGCTTTTGCATTTGAGTCCAATTCCTGGAAACCTGATTGCCTTAAGCTACAAATTTAGGAAGAGCAAAGGCTCTAAATGGGTTCAAACCTTTTGGCAGGATGTGAGCAGTGCATCCTTGGAGAACGCCACCTATGTGAGTGATACTGTGGGTCGCAAGTAAGGGAATAGGGTCTTTTCTGATTACACTCATGAATCAGGATAAGGTGCATGGCTTGGGATGTTTGTGTTCTTGGAATATGGTGGGCCCTTTAGATAGGTTGTGCCCTTAATGATCAATTAAAATGTGTGTGTGTGCACAACCATGATTTTCAAACAAGGTTATTTGATGATGTGTCTTTTAAGGTTTAACCTTGTTTAGTAGCTTTTAGGATTTAATCTTAGGTGTTTTCAATCAAGTTCAGGAGAACACTCCAAGTTTTGCAAGTATCAGTGATGATATATTCCTTTAAAAATCAGAAATAATGTGGAGTGCCTGATTCAGCCCTAAAAATCAGCCCTAAGTGCAAGCTACTTAATGGATCAGTTTTAAATTGAGTGGTGTGGCCCAAACAATTCAAGCAATTGCCTTAATGCACCACTTAGTTAAGGCACACAATAATGTTTAACTTATTCAAGCTTTCTACTCACTTATTTGTGTGTTGAGTTAAGGTGTACCGGATCCACAGATTAGATTTCGGTTAAGTGGTAGAATCAATGTAGAGTGGTGCGCCTTAGGTCAAGAGTTGTGGGTGTTTAATGTGTGTAACTTTCAATAAATCTCACAATTAGATAATTTTTTTTGTTTTAATTTATGTGGGGGGGTGAGGTGAGTGGAGTGACAATCAAACAACCAAGATCTAACCTAGGATTTATGCAAGCACCTAAGTTAATTTAGGTTTGAGTTATTTATGTGGCGAAATGAAATCTAGGGTGGGGGTGGTGGGGATACACTTACCTAACCTTCTAATTGCACTTTACTCTGATCTATTCTACTTTGGCTCGCCTTGGAAGGATGCCCATAATCACAGAAAGAAATGAGCAAAGTGAGCTAAAAAGTTAAGGCGGAAAAACGTGGAAAAACTAAATAGCGTTGCCTCCCTGGCAACGACGCCAAAATGGTGAGCGTGTTTTACCATCATCGTAGTCACAAAAATCACTACCAAATAAAATTTATACCAAAACTCCAAGGGAGTCCCAGGTCAAACACAGGGAGGTGAACGTTTGGTTTGAAATTCACACTTAG
The DNA here is from genome assembly GCA_037157565.1 of Thalassia testudinum. Classification (NCBI taxonomy): domain Eukaryota; kingdom Viridiplantae; phylum Streptophyta; class Magnoliopsida; order Alismatales; family Hydrocharitaceae; genus Thalassia; species Thalassia testudinum. The sequence continues at coordinate 2,561,050 of JAZHRO010000062.1, read as the reverse complement.
ATTTTATTTATTTTTTTGTTGTTTTTATCTTTTATGATTTTTTTGGTATTTTAATAGGGCAAGAGATCAGATAGATGGAATCTACTAATCTACTTGCAAAATAAGACAAAGAGAGAGAAAGAGAGATAGAGAGAACATCATTGTATATCTCAAATAGTTTGCTACAACTATAGAAAAGAAAGTGGAAAACTACACTAGAATGCTGTAAAAGATAGATAGAGGTGAGAAGAGTCCCCCTCGATGGTCGCTTGGAGGATGACTCGCTTTGATGTCTCCTGGAGGAAGGTGGTGAGGAGCGGGACGAACAAGGACAGAGTCGGAGGATGGAGGGCAGGGCAGGATGGTGTCGTAGCGGGGATCTACTTCCCGAAGTGGTGAGAGGATGACCACGGGATGCTCCACGAATGGGGGTGAGAGGCAGGAAAAATGTTTGATTTTCTATTATAAAGGAGCATCCCAGGCTTGGGACAGGCTCTCTTTAGCGCCTTGGAGGTGGTGAGGGAGAGAAAGGAAGAGATGATGAAGAATGGAAGGGGTAGGGGTCCTTTTATAGTGGAGGAGAGGATGCATTTCATACATAGACCATTTAGTGACAGCAAAGGCGTCGCTAAAGCTCCGCTCTAAAGGTCGCTAAAGCCTCCAGCTCACACACCTGCTCACGCTTGTTGTTGTCGCGTGCATGGTCAATGGTGAAGTGTTCGATTAAGAATGGATGGCTAGGATTGCACAAGGATCGTGCACTCAGATCGTGTGCTAGAGGGCTCGTCAGATTGAGTGTCGGATTGTGCGTACGATCGCGCATGTGCACCCAGCCGCATCTGTGTGGCCACGTAACTACATCCATGCCTTCGGATCGCTCATTGAAGACCCAAATGAATGCGCACCTCCATGTGGAGAAATTGGGGTGCACACGACATTTCAAATCCGCATCCCCTGCTTGAGAGTTAGGCACCCCACCGTTGTGCTAATGCTGTGGATTGTTGAGCAGACGTCTTGATGGTCGCATGCCCATGGCCATTGGATCAAGATCCAACAACCTAGATCTGATGACCAGGTGGAGAAGGGGGCAGCGGTGATCCCTGGGCAGCTATGGGTGGTCCAGATGATGCCACGTGGCATCATATGAGCTGTCCATTTGCTATGAGTTGTACATTATGCCATGGATGTCTGATTGGATTGACATATATGCCGTTGGGCTTAGAACGTTGATCTGGATCCATCTGTGTGGTCAGATTTAGCATCTGAGGTTCGGGTTGGCGCCACCTTGCCCCTTGGCCTTTGATTTTCCTTGGACTGCATAATGTACTACGGGACTCCGATCTAGACGATTTCAGAAGTGTTAGACTCCATTCGTTGTCTTGATCAAATCCGTATGATCAGATCGTCAATTTGAGTTCCTGAAATAGATCTTCTCCTATCCTGGAAATAAAAGGACATGGATTAACCTAAATTTTATACAAATTATTCTAAATGCAGAATGATGCATGTTATGCGATATTTATACCATGGAATGCATATCTAAGCCTAGGAACATACATAAATAGGTATTTTATCCTAAATGGATGTGTCTACATCAGTGGACAAACCGCTCGGTGGGTGTAAAAGGCTTCTGCCTCCCATGGCTTATGTAGTAAAGAGTGAGAGGTGGGGCTGGGGACCATGCACGCACGTGCGTGCGCCCCGTCTCACCCCAGCTCAGGCTCAAGTTTGGGTGAGAATCAATTTGGAACTTGGAACTTGGACTCTTTTGCTACGAATTTTTAATCTCACGATTTTAACTTGGATTGGTCGATCAAAATGTGAAATTGGTTGACCAATTATTTTGGTCAATCAATAAATTAATTTTGGTTGATCAATTGGTTTGGTAGACCAAAAAGTTAAGTTTAATCGATCAATTTATTTTGGTCGATCAATGGACTTAATTGGTTGATCAATTGCCGTATTTCTATAAAATGAGAATTTTCTTAAACGTTTGGTCGTGGGCTCTATATAAGGGCCACGAGGGGGATCTCATTTGACACACAACAAGAGTAGAAAAGCTCTTTCCACTCTCTCCTCTCTCTCTCTCATTCTTGTCTCTCTTTTTTGGTGTGTTCATTCGACGTGAGATTAGTAGGAAAATATCCAATCACTTTTGTCAATCTTGCACGAGGAGATTGAGAGATTTATGAGAAGTTTTTGGTTGATCAAATCATTAAAATGGTAGATCAATCGGGAATTTGGTTGGAAACTAAATTGCCTCGGCTTCGCTCTCCTAAGGTGGTTTTCGAGGACGTCTAAGATTGGATGCATCAAATCTCGGAGGTAGATCGTCATATCCTGGGAGGAGTTTGTCAAACCCCAACGCACTGGTATTGTGGGGGCTAATACCTTCTCTAAGGGAAGTCCTTAATGGGCACTTCGATTGGAGTAATCTCTAACTTTTCTTCGTTTTGTTTATTTATGCTATTGCATGTTATTTGTTCTTCTTCATTTTATTCTAGATCTTATTAAATCATGTTTGACTTTCTTGATTTAATATTTTTGATCTATGTGAAAATGTTGAAGATGCATATGTTTTTATTTATTTATTTCCTATATGTGTTTATTTCAACATTGGGTAGTAATGGTGGAGGTGGAGGTGAGGGTGTGTTGTGTGCATGTATGTGAGTGAGTGGATGGCGTGGGTGATAATGAGGTGAAGGTGGTAGGTGTGTGAGTAGAGTGTATGTGTGTGTGTGTGTATTGATTAGGTAAAAAGCAAGAACAACAATACCAAGAGCGAGAAAAGAGATCTAATCTATTTGCAAGAAAGTAAAGGAATTAAAAATACATGCATGAAATTAAAAAGTACACTACAAATAAGATAAAAAGAAGAGGAAGAAGGTGAGGTCTTTGGCCAATGAGGGCCTTGTGGTTGTTGGCTTATGGTGTTGTGATCCTTGGCCAATGGCTTACACCACCTTTGCCTCAAGAGAATAAAAGAGGAGCTAAGAGGGTAGAGTAGAGAGGAGAAGAGAGGGGGAGCGGTGCCACCCAAGAGAAGAAAATGGGAAGGAGGAGGGGGTGGCCTTTGAAATGGGGGTTTTTATAGAAGTGGGTTGTGTTGTGGAGCACCTTAGGTGGAGCGTAGGAGTAGGATAAGGGGTACAACTTTAGGGGTTTAGAGGGTTCTAGAGGGGGCTAGAGAATGGGTGCACATAAGGTGGGATTAAGGGTGGGCATTGAAGCTTAATTAGTGGGTTAGTGGTGGCTTAAGGTTGTTGGAATCATGTTCCACATCTTGTTTTGGTGTTAACAAAATTATTTTAGATTAACATTTGCAATTCAGTGTTATTTTAGATTTTAGACTTTGATGGAGATTGCAAAAGTCAAGACAAAAGAAGGTTAAAGACAATGATGGGGAGATCATCTTCAAGACCTATTCAAGTTGTCGAGTTAATTGAGTCGAATAGAATAGGTTTCTTTTTCTCTTAGAATGTATGCCTCTGAAATAATAAACAAAAATTAGATCGTAAAAATCATATAAAGATAAATTAGGATAAAATATTACGATCATTTAATTTATTTCAAAATATGTTTTGTTCAAAAGTTTATTTTTTAATATATAAAGTATTTGCTAAAGAAGACTAATAATAAAATTAAATTCATGTTTAAAAAGGTACTTGTTAACCTACAAGTACTAGTACTAATGATTAGTACCGATATATGTGAGTTGCAGGTTTGGGTTCTAGCGAGTACAGGTACTTATGATTAGTACCAATGGGTTACAAATTTGTGTTAAGCATTTGAAACCTAAATCTGGAAGCAACAAGTACCGATACCTATGATTAGTTCCGATATCCTATAGGTATTGTCTGTGACAACTGAGTTTAAAATACAAAACAATAAGTCATTAGTATCGATACCTATACTTTAATACTGGTACCAACTAACTGTTGGGTCAGATTTGAATGCCAAATTAAGGGGAATTAAGGTTATAAACGTTGGGATTTAAACTCAAATGGCTAGTAGTCATTTTTCCTTCATCCTAATTACATAAATAGGCCCTTGGGCCCTTAGTTTGATACAAGAAATATAGGAGAAAATCCTAGAGCTAAATTTTCACATCTCTACCATATTTCTTTAAGAGAGGAAAAAGAAGTTGATCCGAAGACAACCACGAAGATAAAAAGTGTGTTCGTTGTAGCGCGATTTTTTTGAAAATAGAAATAATATAACCAAAACTTTGTGAGTCTTGACTCAAACATGGGGAGGTGTAGGATCTATCTAACTAAATGCAAAACACAAAGCAAATATAAACTAACTATAGTAAAGACGGAGGTGAGAAGAAGGGGATCAAAACTAAGCATTTATATGGAGAAGGGGGATGGGAAGTAGGACCTGCAAATGATATAGATGAAAACTAAACTTCTATTGCTACTAGAAATAATGTTAATATTACAACTATAACAAGTAGCAGAATATCTACTAGAACTAGCACTAGAGAAAGAGAAGAAGATGAGATGGAGCATGGTCTATTGCAGCAGTCGCCTTGGAGATGAGGATGAAGCAAACGTGAGGAAGAAGCAGAGGAGGACGGTCACCAGGAAGCAGCAGAGTCTGGATGTGAAGAAGCTTGCTAATGAAGGAAGGGTGGTGAGATGGTAAACTAATTAGGTGGGCTAACGAGAAGGTGGTGAGATATGGGAATTATTCTAAACTAAGGAATTAATGAAGGAAGGGGGGAGGGGTAGGGTCCTATTTATAGAGGTTTCTAGGTTTTAGATGGAGGGCTAGGATTGAATAGGTTTAGGATCAAAGGCAAGGATCTAGTCTAATAGGTTGTTTTAGTTGGAATAGGATGGAGGGCTAGGATTTTGTAGGAAAGGGATATGCACTTTTGTGCATTAGGAAAGGATTAGGATAAGATCTAAATGGAGGCCATAGGATAATGTTCCAAGGGTTGTTAGGATACTAAAGGATAAGATCTAGGGTTTTATGCTTTTAGGAGGGAACATATAGGGTGGTGTGTTGGAAGGGATAAGGTGATGGGTTTGGTTCCAATTAGGCTCATTTAGCCAACCATATATAAGTTTATAATTAGGTCCATGGTTGACTAAATTAGGTTGCTAATTGAGCTAGGTAGGTGGGTCCAGGGTTAGGAAAATTTAGGTCTCTAATTGGGCTAACCTAATTGCTAAATAGGCTAGGTCAGATAAATAGGGTCATCCTCTCTACATAAGTGAGCTCAAACATGAAAGTCCAGCCTTCAACGCTTAAAATCGCTCCAAACTTGGTATCTACACATAATATAACAAAGACATTAAGGCACCAGATATAAGTTTGTGAAAAGTTGCAAGAAAATCCAAAATTATACAATATTTACAAAATGCACCTATGTGACTAAACTAACCTAATTAACTAAATGCATTCTACCCTAATCAACCCTTAGATTAGCATAAGTTAGGCATAATTAATGTAAATATATGTAGAAATATCATACCATTGTGCCTATCTTTTGCTAGTCCTCTGATAAGTGCATAATTATTAATGATAACTTGCCTATTTTATGTTAGTTTAATACATATAGGTTGTACATATGTTGCATTATAATCATAAGTGCATAATTAGGTCATTGATATATTTTATAGTCAATTTGCATCTAATTAATATTTCTTGTGAATAATGTAGGTATGGAACAAGCCAAGAAGATAGAGAGCTTTTTTATTGGAGGAGAAGTCTCTTAGAAGCTAAATAAGAAGAGCCTAGAAGAAATAAGGATAAAATCAAGAAATATAGACAATAGATTAAATAAAGGTGAGGGAGGGCACATGTCACATTCTAAACCAATTCTAAAACCTACCTTAGAACAACCCAATTTTTCTAAACCTATGTCCTAATCCTATCCGTAGAAAACCACCTAATAACCTACACCCTTGATCCATAATCTTAAGGCCAAAACCCACCACCCAAAAATAGAAAACAAAAGATCTTATCCAACTAGCATGACCAACCACCTTAGCCTCATCACACACCCTCCAAACTCCATTTAATGGCCTCCAAATAAGCACCTTAGCCGACCATGATGAAGCTTCCTTAGGACTCCAAAAACGCAAGATCTTATCCCTTCCTAAAAACCCAAAATGATCTTATCCCTTCCTTAAAAAACCCAAAAGGATCTTATCACCTTACAACCAATCATCACCTTTCAAACTAGATCCAAGGGTCCTCATCTAAACCCTATGGCTGGTCACTTGTAGCACTAAATCTCCACCTTTGGATGCACATCCAAGGGTATATTCTCTACTTGGTGTGGTGGCCAATCATCAACCCTAGATCTAGAATCCTATGGCCTAGATTCTTCCTACACTTCTATAAAAACACCTAAGGCCCTACCATTCCAAACCCCACCCCTAAATTAGTCTTCCTCTACCTTAGGGCACTACTTAGATCACCTTAGTCATCCACCCTCCTAGCCTTCTCTCCTTGGGTGTGGGTCTCCCTTGCCTAGGGCCGTAGCCGCCAGCCTTTGGTGTCCCACCGGATTCGTCCTCACTTTCGACCTTCCCCATCTTCAATAGGGCTTTGTCTTGGAGCTCCATTTTATTTTCTAACATCTTCTATTATGATATTTCCTTCATCTTCATTGTAAAACTATCTTTGTGATTTCAATAAAAGAAGCTTTCATCTACTTTCGTGTCTATTTTTATATGCCTTACTGGTTGTAGTCTAGATTATTTTTTTGCCATCATTATTATTGAAAAAACCAAAAGAATAAAAAAAGCAAAAATGAAAAAATATTTATACGAGATTTAAGAAAGCAAGACAATCCAAGTTGCCTCCCTGAGATGACTTGAACTCAAATTTCAAAATGCATATTCTTTCGAGTTTGATAAAAAATATTTTAAAGTGTCACTTGATTTCAAATACTACAACGTACATTTTTAAGAGCGATCTCGAGTGCGAACATCCTCAAGCAAAACACTAAGCGAAAATTACATGGGAAAATAGTATTTACACAGAAAATAGATTTGCGAGTTTTGAGCTAAGCTAAATAGAAATCGTCAATCTTGATTTCTCACCAAGATAAAGGAAGCGTACACAAAATCTAAACGTTAAAGACTCAATAGTTTTAAAGTATCGACTCAAATATGGATCGTCTAAGTCAAATCTGACTCTATTAGCCTAGAAATTGGGTCTCAAGAGCAATGTTTTATGACTCTATCAACCCATCCAAGGTTTGAATTGAACTCGAATTTTAATCCTTTGTCTGTGCAATCTGATAATTGACTCGTCAGATGATAAACCTTAATGCACTCTGAGTTTTCAACTGGACTAAGACCGTCTCTTCGCCCTATTGGCCTCAGTCTTCAGATTTGCCCTACTAAGAACTGGTAGCTTTCTCCCTACCCTTTTTATCTCGAGGTCAACCTCTAAGGTATATCCCCCTAGCTGAACCTAAAAAAGTTTCTTGCTGGCTATCTCACTATTTTTGGGATTGGTGGGATGCAGTCCTGGATATATGAGATAAAAGTGATTTTTATTTTTGTCTTTGTTTTTATGAACTTCCTCTAACTACTGCATTTTTATGGGCTTCTCTTCTTTGGCACACTTATTTTTCTAGGTAGGTGGCTTCCCTAGTCCCATTTAAGAGCATCTCCTAAATAAAGGTACAAAAGGCTAAAAATGCAAGGTGAGGATCTTGACATCCGGTAATGGGAAGGCTCTCCTACTACAACATGCCAGCCATGCCTCAATTTAGGTCCTCTTGACTACTTGGATTTCGATAGTAGGTAGACCAAAAGACGAGTCAGTGCATACGTGCAAGTGTAGATAGCTTAATCTTCTCAAACTTTTCAAACTAGAGGGTGGGAAGATAAGTCACATACTTATCACCCCATTGACTTAATACTTTGATTTTTTCAAATCTTGTCAATGACTTGAGAAAATAAATCCATATTTTAGTAAGTACTCGAGATAATTAAGTCGAAAACTACCTAAAAAGCATAAGTGAGAAGACTTCATTTGTATTTTTCCTAATATCGGTGAATCCTCAAAATTGATATTTTCCAATTTTTCATAGCTCAAACTCTAAAAACATCAATTTCTTTCTTTTTTTTAAAATGAAAACTAATATACAATGGATGAAACACACGAAATAATGGACACAGCAAAATACGGTAATTTTGGAGACTAGTAAAAATGTGACTCGGTCAAAAACATGTAAATCCACCCCCAATGCCTATTTCATGCAATGTCGTCGTTGTACACTATAAACATAAAGAAATGGGTAGAAATCACCTGGAAATATTTGAGTCGACACGACATAGCTCGACTAACTCTAACTTTGCAAACCAGACTCACACACACACACACACATATATATCTATAAAAGAGACCTGCTATGTATATATACATGTGTTAAGTTTAATGCATTCAGCTGGGCACAGACGTTATAAAGAAGATATCAATAATTCAATGGAAGGGTCAAAGATTGTTGCAGAGAGAGTCAATATTAATATGAAGATATGGTAATGCGACCCAAGAATCAGTTGTCCATAAATGTGGACCAACTGGTGATGTAGCCCCACTCTAAAGGGTTTTTCTAGTCTGTGGTACAAACTAAAGAGAGGAAGATGGAGATAACAAAAACAAGGTTCATGATGTTGGCCCTATTCATTGATCCAATTCCAAAGTTTAAGAAGAGGTGGTGGAGGATTTGGATTAAGGTTCAGGTCTGACTTGGAATCTGAATCATATGGGTTCAAGCAAACAAGGATCATAATTTCTCCATATTGTGGGTCGAATGAGGATATAGGTAAGGTGTTGGAGACCCGGATAGGCTGTGTTAATATGGTGATCTTATCGTTGAAATGAGTATAGTGGTTAACCTAAATCGAGCCTAACCATCTCTTTGCAAAATTTTTAACCTGGCCTACTTGATTTTATCTTGGTCACTTTTAGGCCTAGGGTCGAACTCAGGGAAGTGGGATTAGAGATAAGTTTCTACGCCTTTCCTACAACAAATCTCTTCCGTTCGCTTATTATGTTTTTGGTGTTTTTCTATTTAGGATTTTTTTTTCTGATAATTTTTATCCTTGAGGTACACCCTTAAAATTAGGTTCTTGGCTTTGAGCCAAATTAGGGTTCCTAAAACTAGTCTTGCTATTCGCAAGACTGAGTACCTGCAAGTCAAGGATTATCTTTTCTCTTTTATATATTTTTTTATCTTTTTACTGGCGGGAAAGAGAAACAGAAATAAAGTAAATATAGTATATATATATGTATATATTATATATGTATATAGGGGTGGGGGTGGAGGTGGAGATGGCGTGCAGCACGGTGTCGAGTCAGTTGTCGTCTAGGAAGACGCAACCAAAAGGCGAAGTGCTGCGTGGAGTGTAGGATGGATGGGTGGAAGATGTGTGTGAAAACGCTTTCTGTACGTGTGTATCGGGGAATATCAGCAACTGGTGCAGATATTCCCACGATACAACGTATGGTAGGTGATATGAAAAAATATATATATGTATGTATATATGTAAATATATATCTATATGTATATATATATATGGTTATAATTATATAGGCGTATATATAGTTATATATGTATATATATATATGTATATGGATATGTAAATATATGTATAGATAGTTGTATGTATATGTCTGTATATACATATATATATATTTATAATTGGATAGGTATGTATGTATATATAACTATATATATATATATATGCTTATACTTAGTTATATAGGTAATACTATATGTATAGATATAAGTATATATATATATATGTATGTATGTATATACGTATATAGTAGTGTATAAGTGAGTGGGTGTGTGTGTATGAGAGTGTGTGTGTGTATGTGCCTGTAGGAGTGAGAGAGTGCTGAGAGAGAGAGAGAGAGCGTGCTTCTGCTGGAGTGAAGGAGGCGAGTTAAGCCGTCTGAAGCCTCAGGGCATCGTTTGATGGCCACGCGCACACGCAGGCGCATAGGCGTGCGAGGACGTGCGTGCACGCAGGAGGGAGTGAGTGCGAGGGAGAGACCGTAGCGCACTGCGCTGCACGGTGAGGCGGGTGTGGGCGAAGGTGCTATGCACTGAAGAGGACGAAGACGCGAGTGCTGAAGAGGGCAAGCATACGCGAGAGTGGGCGTGGAGAGAGACGCAGGCGCGAGCGGACGGGCAGCAGACGGTCGCGGTGTGGAGAGAGAGAGCCGGGTGACTGGATAAGTGAGAAACTTACCGATCACCGCATTGTAGCCACAGTGTTTCGCTGACTAGCGTGAACAGTGGCTACAGTGCGCGCTCGGCTTGCGCGACCGCCTGTGACCGGTTCCGTGTGTGCGGGCGGTGTGGAGCGGCTACCGTGCACGCGGAAGGATTGCGTCAGCTGCTGGTTTTCGCAGAGAGAGGCCAGGGCGGTTTGCTAGCTTGCATGGAGAGAGGCGAGGGCGGTCTGTAGGAGCGCGCAGAGGGCGCAGAGGAGGCGCCTGAGTCGCGTGGTGCCCTGTGCTGCTGCTGCTGACGCCTTGCTGCTGCTGCTGCGGGGCTTGAGTTTCAAAGCTTGAAGCTCTTGTGGCAATGGCAGAAATGGCTAAACGATGAAACGGAGAGAGAACCACCACGCCCACCGGCTCTTTGATGAGCTGGGCGGTGGTGGGACTCACAGTAGTGGTTGTGCACCACTGTGAGTTGCTCCTGCTCGCAGCGTGACTCCTCAGAAGGAGGAGAGGTTGCGTATGGAGGGGAGAGGGGAGGAGACGGCTTGGAGAAGAAGCTGCTGTGGTGTTTTTTTTGTGGACCAGGCTCATCGCAAAGAAGAAAGCTGAGCCCTTTTTAAAGAAGAAGAAGGCAAGCACAGCCATGCCCTGGCTGTGCATGGCTGTGCAGGGCTTGGCAGGGAGTGGCTGTGTAGAGCATGACGTGAAGAGGAGCTACCATGCCTTGCAGCAACGGAGAAGAAATTCAAAATCAAATAGAAATAAAAAATAAAGATGGAAATTTTGCAAGGCAACACTTGAAGAATTTGTCAATTACAAGGTCATTTTATTCACTCTCCTCCCCTCTCAAATAAATGCATGCATACCGTGGTCGTATTTGTGAAAATAAATGCATGCATGCATTTATTTTCACAAATACGACCTGCATTTATTTTCACAAATACGACCACGGCTCACTATTATGCACAGGCAATGCTAGGAAATAGCACAAGATGGCACAATTGTTGGTGTATTTTTGCTGTGCAATCATACCCCAATGCCTATCTTTTTCTCGTCCCTCGCAAAACATTTTTGTATTGTATTTAGAAACGATCTTTAAGCTGAAGATTTTCTTTTGAGGTGACATAGGTGTGTTTATTGTTGGATATTGTGAGAACCAATTGTAGGGAAGACTACTAGTACTTTAAGTCTCACTTGACATAGACCATCTCTCAACTAGCTTGGACTCTTGATATTTAAACCTTAAGTACGATTTCCAGGACTCGGAGGTTTTTGCCGTACTCTAGAGCTCAAGAGATTATGGCTTGTGATAGTGAAGGATCAATACTGACTAGATGAACATTAAGACTCAAGCCTAGGGTTTCACGAATTTTTAAGTGCAGGTTGGTCCCAGTTTTAGCTCATGTCTTCGGATTGACCCTTAAAAAGATGATGGAAAACTCAACTCCCATTTTCTGACATTTGTGGCTCAAAGAGAAAACAGGGTATTTGCCCTGAAGAACTTTTTTATAGGAAGATTTTACAGATATTTGTGAGATATATTGACTTATTTGCATCTTTTTTTTTTTTTGAAACACGTGTTAGTATATCTCTTACAACATTATTTGGAGGAGCACACTTTTTTTTTTGGTGGGAGGGTTCCTTTTTGGAGGAAAGAGTCTCTCCAAAACACAAGTTTAAGCCTAGGACAAAAAGTCTACCTGCACGCACAGGTAAGGACTCCACCTTCCCTAATGAACACTAGGGTTGGATCTTATGTTCACCTGGTCTTTCTTGATATGTGTAGTGTGAACCAAGATTACTTAGGCTCTCAAGTAGAAGCAAACCAACGTATCCTGTACTGATGTCTCAGGTACAAGAATACGTCCTTAGTTAGGAAGGATTTCGATCTATCTTGTCACTGCTCAAATGAATTAAGCCGAGCCTGAGTGAATCAAGCTTCTGTGGCCTAGAAAGTCTTCAAAACAGTGGTTGAATATCCATAAACACTTATTGTATTTTTGTTTCAGCCTTCAGATCATTACTAAACACCTTTTTTTTTTTTTAACATATTTATAGATCGGTGGAAACTGCATGATACCAAAAAAATACCCAGATCCTATGGATGCCTATCCACCCCCCATGCCAAACGATGCTATGTCCTCATATGCATGCAGGGTAGGGTAGAGGAAGGACGAAAGATCGGGTAAAGAGAGCTGAGGTGCAAGGTATACAGCAGGGTGGTAGGGTGGGTGGATGGTGGGTGGTAAAGTGAAAAGTGAAGTGAGTGTGACAGTGGTGGAGTGTTGTTGGGGTGCCTCCCAACGAGCGCTAAATTTAACGTCCCCAGTTGGACTCAGAATGAGGCACAACATTAGTTACCCTCCAGCAGGACAACAGTTTCTCCAACGGGGGCAGGTTCATGAGTAAGATAGGGTTTCAAATGCTGCCCATTGACTATAAATTTATGCCCAGATTTGGCATCTTCAATCTCAATGGCCCCGTTGGGAAATGGTCTCGAGACCAGGAAAGGACCAGTCCATTTGGACTTTAGTTTCCCAGGAAAGAATTTGAGTCGGGCATTGTAGGGCCAAACTTGCTGAGATGGCTCAAATTCCTTCCGCCGAATGCGGCTGTCGTGAAAAGCCTTAGTGCGTTGCTTGAAAGTTAAGGCAGAATCATAGGCTTCACGACGGAGCTCTTCTAGCTCCTGGAGTTGGAGTTTCCTTTCTCGACCACACAGGTTTGGGTTGAGGTTACATTGGCGAACCGCCCAATAAGCGCGGTGTTCCAACTCTACGGGCAAATGACAAGGCTTCCCGTAAACGATTCTATAAGGAGACATACCAAGGGGAGCCTTGAAGGCAGTCCGATACGCCCAAAGTGTGTCAATCAGCTTGTCGGACCAATCCTTATGGTCAGGCCGAACCGTTTTCTGGAGAATTTGCTTGATTTGCCGGTTCGACACCTCAGCCTGGCCGTTCGTCTGAGGATGATACGGAGATGCGATAAGATGGTGGACTCCGTATTTCCTCAGAAGTGCCCAAAAAGAAGCATGGGTAAAGTGACTTCCTTCATTTGAGATAATGGCTCGAGGGATCCCAAAGCGCACAAAGATGTGGTCTTTGACAAATCAAGTGGATATAACATGGTCAGCATGGCTGTGCGAATAGCCTCGATCCATTTTGAAACATAATCAACAACCACGAGAATGAATTCGAAGCCGTTGGAAGGAGGAAAGGGACCCATGAAATAAATTCCCCGAATGTCGAAGATTTTCGCAGCTAGGATGGGTTGTAAGGGCATCATGTCACGACATGACATTGACCCTAACGACTGGCACCTAGTGCAATGTTTGACATAATTGTGTGCATCTTGGTGAAGGGAGGGCCAGAAGAAACCGCACTGCAACACCTTGGCTGTAGTGTTCCTCCCAGAGAAATGGCCTCCGCAGGCTTGATCGTGGCAGAAGGATAGCACACTGGGGAATTCGTTGTCAGGAACACAGCGATGGATGATTTGGTCAGCACCTATGCGAAAAAGAAGTGGATTATCCCAGAAATAATACTTTGATTCTGCCATGAGACACTCGCGCTGGTTTTTAGGCCAGCCAAGTGGAAGGGATCCAGAAGCAAGGTAATTGGCAATGTCGGCATACCAAGGTCCACTTGCCACATTAATTGCCAATAGGTGCTCATCAGGAAAAATCTCATTAATTGGCAAAGTAAGTCCAATATGGTCAGGGTCCAGCCTAGAAAGGTGATCAGCCACAACATTCTGGGCTCCATCCTTATCGCGGATCTCAATGTCAAATTCTTGGAGCAGAAGGATCCAACGAATCAGTCTAGGCTTGGCATCCTTCTTATGCATGAGATGGCGAATGGCCACGTGATCAGTGAAAACAATAACATGTGAGCCCATAAGGTAAGAGTAGAATTTCTCCAGCCCAAAGACGATCGCTAGTAGTTCTTTCTCAGTGGTAGTATAATTACGCTGGGCCTCGTCCAACGTCTTACTGGCGTAGTACACCACGAAGGGGTGTCTATCGCGTCTTTGTCCCAGGATGGCTCCGACTGCAAGGTCGGAAGCATCACACATGAGTTCAAAGTCGAGGGACCAATCAGGTGGCTGGAGAACAGGGGCCTTTGTGACAGCATTACGCAGCTACGTGAATGCTCGTTTGCAATCGGGGCCCATATCGAAGGGCACGTCGGTTGATAGGGGATGAGTTAAAGGTCGAGAAATCTTGGAGAAATCTTTAATGAATCTCTTATAGAAACCGACATGTCCCAGGAAGGAGCGGATTTGTTTGATAGAGCCAGGCACATGTAAATCAGCATTTACATCAAGCTTAGCTCTGTCAACCTCGATACCCCTATCGGAGATGATATGTCCGAGAACAATTTCCTCGTGTACCATAACATGACTTTTTTCCCAGGAAAGCACGAGGTTTACATCAATACATCTCCTAAGGATACGAGTCAGGTTGGCAAGACATTCATCGAAAGATGGTCCAAAGATCGAAAAGTCATCCATGAAGACCTCGAGAAAGTCACCCACCATGTCATGAAATATTGCCAGCATACATCTCTGGAAAGTTGCTGGCGCGTTACAAAGTCCAAACGGCATTCTTCTAAATGCAAAGGTGCCAAAGGGGCTGGTAAAGGTGGTTTTCTCTTTGTCCTAGGGGTCAATTGCCACCTGGTTATATCCTGAGAATCCATCCAGGAAACAGAAAAATTTATTTCCCGCTAGCCACTCCAGGGTTTGGTCAATGAAATGTAGCAAAAAGTGATCTTTCTTAGTTGCAGCATTGAGTTTCCTATAATCTACACACAATCTCCAAGATGTAGGAGTGCGTGTAGGGATGGATTCGCCCCTGTCATTGACACGGATGGTGAGTCCCGCCTTTTTAGGCACAACGTGAATAGGACTCACCCAGGGGCTATCGCTGATCAGGTAGATTATACCCGCGTCCAGCCACTTAATAATTTCCCTTTTAACGACCTCCCGCATGTTAGGGTTGAGATGTCGCTGCATCTCGCGGGAAGGTCGAGCCTCCTCCTCCGCATATATACGGTGAGTGCAGTAGGAGGGGCTGATGCCAGATAAGTCTGATAAGGACCATCTAATGGCTGCCTTGTGTTCCATAAGGACATTCGTTAGTTTGCACTCTTGCTCCCTGGTTAATTTTGAACTGATGATTACGGGGAGCGTTTCATTTGGTCTCAGGAAGACAAACTTAAGTGTACTAGGCAACTCTTTCAGCTCTGGAGTGGATGGTGAAAGATCTGGCATTTCTTGGGACGAGAGTACCCCAGGCGGATCGGAAAACGAGTCAGGAGGAAGAAGTTAGCCCTCAGATTGGCCAAGAATAGGGGCTTCTTGGATAGATGGATCCAAAAAGGAATAGCCCCAGTGAGAAGTATGTGGGCTCAAGGTCCCGGTGTGGAGTTGCAATTCCGCCTAATTTGGCGGGAAAGAAAGGGCAATCCGATCTTCAAGAGTGTGGATTGGCGGTGAGTAGCCCGGATATGACTCAGATCACGAGGTATGGGAAGCGGAGAAAACCTCGTCAGAAGTCTGGTCAGGAGAGGGTACGGGAATAGGGAGGGATGGGGGAATGTGACAATATGTGTTGGTCAGGCAGTCGTTAGTGTTTACAAGTAATCCGCAGCAATCAGAATAGGTTCCAAGTAGTTTGATACACACGCTGACGGCCATGTCCTTGTCAGACGTGTCATCCTCGATGCAATCGCAATCAAAGTTCTTGGCTGCCTTGAATATGTTAAGCTTGAGCATTTCAGATCCAACGGCAATCTCAATACAGCCCGACTCGCAGTCGATATGGGTGCGAGCTGTGGCCAAGAAGGGTCGACCAAGGATGATCGGACAATCAAAAAGTGAACTAGGAACTTCCATGTCTAAAATAAGAAAGTCAACAGGAAAACAGAGACTGTTGACCCTAACCACCACGTCTTCCACCACACCCTTTGGAATTTTGACAGAACGATATGCCAACTGTAACGTGATAGGGGTGTGTTTCAAATTTCCCAAGGAAAATTTTTCGAGCATGATGGTTGGTATAAGATTGATGGAAGATCCTAGATCAAGCAGGGCACGATTAAAATTGCAGCCTTGGATGCTACAGGATATAAGCGGTGTGCTCGGATCTTTCTGCTTTGGTGGTAGATTTGACAGTATAGCACAACTCGCATGAGGCGAGAGAACCACCAGATTCTTAGTTTTCTTTGACTGTCGCCTGGGTGTTGTGTAGTCTTTGAAAAATCAGGCGACAGTAGGTATGTGGTCGATAGCCTCTAGCAGGGGTACCTTGATTTCAACATCCCTGAACAAATTACGCAGGTTATCAAAGGCCTGCGTATCTTTCTTTTTGCCTTTTGGCTCCTTCAGTAGAGCCTCATGGAATGGAACTGATTTTGGCGCCAATCTGGGTGTATCGTCCTCTCGCGAATGCGGTGCACATCCTGAATGAGAGGGCGATGAAGAAGATGGGCCAGGATCAGGTCGAGGCGGATCGACGGTCTGCTTGTCTCTCCTCATAGTGATAGCATTGGACGATGCGGGTCCAGTGGGATCATGAGGTGGAGGAGGGTTCGCAATAGGGACATAAGAGTGAGGTGCTACAGCGGGATTAGCCTGAAATCCCGATGGAATGCTTGGAGCCTGCAGAATTTGATGTACCTACCCTTGAGAAGGTCGTACATGTGGTTGAGGACCACGGGGTACGGAATTTCGCGGGTTGGGAACAGGTTGGGCTGGGAGAGTGCCCTGAGATCGAGTCGCCATTCGTAGTTGACTGATCTCAGCATTCTGCTGCGCCAGTTGGTGCTGAAGAGAGGTCATGTTCTCTTCATGGTGCTTTGACATTTCCATCATCATTCGCATCAATTTGTCAAGAGGGCTTGATGCGTGTTCGGTTTGCGGTACGTAAGGGCCTGATGGAGGATTCGCCATAGGATTAGACTAGGCCCTTGGGATGACGGGTGCGGACGATCGCATTGGTCCACCCGCGGGGTTTTGGCACTACGGGTTGTTGGACCATGCGAAGTTCAGATGATTTCACCACCCTGGGTTATAAGTGGCAGAGAACGGGTTGTTCCCTTGGGCGCAGGCGTCTTCTATGCCAGAAGACGCGTCCGCATGTAAATACTCTCCGGAGCACATGGAGGCTTGGTCCTCTGTGTCAAAATACTGGCTCGCAGAGGCCAGATCTACATGACTTACCGAATCGCTCGGCGCGACACTCGGTAAGGAAGGTCTTACGGGGTTTCTCGGGATAAGCCTGGTGTTGGAAGAATTGGGATTGTGATGAAGT
Organism: Thalassia testudinum; assembly: GCA_037157565.1. Classification (NCBI taxonomy): domain Eukaryota; kingdom Viridiplantae; phylum Streptophyta; class Magnoliopsida; order Alismatales; family Hydrocharitaceae; genus Thalassia; species Thalassia testudinum. The sequence continues at coordinate 2,543,541 of JAZHRO010000062.1, read as the reverse complement.
GATGTGGTGGGGGTGTTTGCCATAGAACGGGTGGGGTTGGCCAGAAGCTCGTCTAGCTTCTTGTGCACGACAGAGACTTCATCCAATTTTTGTGCGATAAGGCTGAGATCTGTGGATGAATGGGAGGGTCCCATGTCAACTTCGCGAACATTACAGGGCAGGCTGGTACGATTAAAGGCGACAATGGAGGCATTGTTCATTGAGTTTTCACTCATATTTTCAAATAATTCGAATGCTCCATTCTTGTCTTTATTCATGAAATTCCCTCCGCAGGAAGCATCTGCAATCTGCTTCAAAGTCTCATTTAGCCCATAGGAGAAAATCTAGGCTATATGCCACTTAGGCAGACCGTGGTGCGGACACTTCCTGAGGAGGTCATTGTATCTCTCCCATGCCTCATGAAATTGTTCGCCGTTTTGTTGCGTAAATGAAGTGATAGCACAGCAAAGCGCATTGGTTCGCCCGATTGGGAAGAACTTCTTGAGAAACGTTGTTCGCATCTCTTCCCAAGAGTGGATGGTTCTCCCAAGGGTGCGTAACCACTGCGACGCTTTATCCCGCAATGAAAATGGGAACATTTCCATGAGGACTATAGGTAACCCGATATTTCGTGGTTTAACAGTTTCAGCTAATCGGGTTAAGTCTTCCAAGTGGAGAAAAGGATCTTCACTTGCAAGACCATGGAAGTGAAAATTTATTAGGCCAATTATGTTAGGTTTCAATTCAAAGTCGTCCCCGCCCATGGGGACCCGAATTTGTCCTATGGTCTCTGTAGCAGTGGGATTCTGATATGAGCTAAGAGACCTAGGCTCCTCCCGTTCAGGAGGGTTCTGCATTTCCTCCAGTGTTTCCCTAATGGCCTCAATTTGTTCATTATACATTTCCATTTGGGCTTAGAGGCGGGTTATGGGATCCAAGGCTCCACCACCTGGTGGGTTTTGAGGGTGGTTTCCTCCCTCGGGATCTGGGGGTGGGCGTGCAGCCATGTTTGTTGAGGAGGAGGACGATTCAGCTTCTTTTCTAAAATTATCAGGCAATTCACACAATTCAGGGTTTTGTGACCTCCTCCCAAACATGCACTACTGCAGGAGGAATTGGGGGGATACGAAGGGAAAAAGAGATGAGAGAAATGATGCCGCAAAGGTACACTTGATGACAAATCAATACAATCAAGTTCCTAACCTCTATAGTGTGCCCTTAGACCTAAAGATCTAAGTTACCTACTATCACGACCTACGGAACTGAATACGGGCACCGCGGAACCACCAGGCCAGATTGAAAGGTCGTTTGCCCCAGTCTTAGACACCCGATAGCACGCGGGAACCCTCACCAGCACGTAGGCGCTACATGTAGGTAGTTAGACCTCCAATCCTTAATAAGGGTCAAGTTGCTACCAATTTTAGTTAGAGACTTAGGATCAAGTGCTTCTGGAATGTGAAGGGCATTATTTACGGGTAATGCCCAAGTGATTGATTTTATAGAGTGTGTAAACCAAGCATGCAATGGGGAAATCTCCCTGAATTGAAGTTTTAATTGGTGAATGATTTTTAGAATTCAGCCTTAAGTAGTATGGATTTTAGGATTTCTCTGAATTACCAATTCAACCAATCTCCGGGTTTTGAGAGAATACAAGTTTTCTTCTAAGCCCAACAAACCCTTCTTCAATGTCAGTTGGTTAATGCATGCTAAAATGCAATGGGCTTCCCTAGATGGAGATTTCTATGTGTGGATGCACGAATGAATTTTATATTAGTGTGAAAGGGAGCCAAAGCACTTCAATTTAAGTGCTCCCAATCACCGAAATGATTTCCACATACAAGGCTCAACCATAAGATAAAGAAAATCAAATTGTTGGGGTTGAAGTATTCAGGATCGAATCTTAGGCACGTGAAAGGTCGTGGTGGGGTTGGAATCAACTCAATTCCGAGTCTCCCCACCAAAAATGTGATCCCGAATTGCAAATAAATGAGGCAAAGAGAGATGGCAATCAATCTATTTATTTTTTGCCTCAAAGAATACTTCACACGGCAAAAGATTCAAGAATCAAGATTCTTGGATCTTCGCTCTGCGAGGTTTGGCGGGAAATCCCGGGGCGGTGGGAGTGATGACAAACAATCAAACAAGTGATTTTTAATCCACTTGCCCCAAGAGATCCCAAGAAGTGTTTTTTAGTTTTTTTCTTTTATTATTAAGGTGACAAGTTGACCTAAGTTGCTAAGAAAGAAACACCTACTTGTTCAGCAATGTGTACGAAGCTCTAGTGCGGTGCCGGTGTCTTCACGCTCTCGTTCTCGCCTTGGATCTGCTCACATCTCCGACTTAGTCTGCCTGCCTTCTCCTTGCAACAGGTTCACCTGCACAAACAAAAACACCTGTGAAGAGAAGGGTGTGAGAAGAGAAAAATTAAAGGAGCGGAGTAGAAACTTACTTGAATGCGCACTTCCCCAGCAACAGTGCTAGAAAAGATGTGGTGTATACCCGGATAGGTTGTGTTAATATGGTGATTTTATTGTTGAAATGAGTATAGTGGTTAACCTAAATCGAGCCTAACCATCTCTTTGCAAAATTTTTAACCTGGCCTACTTGATTTTATCTTGGTCACTTTTAGGCCCAGGGTCGAACTCAGGGAAGTGGGATTAGAGATAAGTTTCTACGCCTTTCCTACAACAAATCTCTTCCGTTCGCTTATTATGTTTTTGGTGTTTTTCTATTTAGGATTTTTTTTTCTGATAATTTTTATCCTTGAGGTACACCCTCAAAATTAGGTTCTTGGCTTTGAGCCAAATTAGAGTTCCCAAAACTAGTCTTGCTATTCGCAAGACTGAGTACCTGCAAGTCAAGGATTATCTTTTCTCTTTTATATATTTTTTTATCTTTTTACTGGCAGGAAAGAGAAACAGAAATAAAGTAAATATAGTATATATATATGTATATATTATATATGTATATAGGGGTGGGGGTGGAGGTGGAGATGGCGTGCAGCATGGTGTCGAGTCAGTTGTCGTCTAGGAAGACGCAACCAACAGGACGAAGTGCTGCGTGGAGTGTAGGATGGATGGGTGGAAGATGTGTGCGAAAACGCTTTCTGTATGCATGTAACGGGGAATATCAACATCTGGTGCAGATATTCCCACGATACAATGTATGGTAGGTGATATGAAAATATATATATATGTATGTATATATGTAAATATATATCTATATGTATATATATATGTATATGGATATGTAAATATATGTATAGGTAGATGTATGTATATGTGTGTGTGTGTATATATATATATATTAGTATAAGTATCTGTGTATATTATGTAGATCTATATATATATATATGTATCTATACTTATACTTAGTTATATACGTACTAGTATATGTATAGATATAAGTATATATATATATATAAGTATATAGTAGTGTATAAGTGAGTGGGTGTGTGTGTGTGTATGTGTCTGCAAGAGTGAGAGAGTGTTGTGAGAGAGAGAGAGAGAGCTCGCTTCTGCTGGAGTGAAGGAGGCGAGTTAAGCCGTCTGAAGCCTCAGGGCATCGTTTGATGGCCACGTGCACGCGCAGGCGCGTATGCACGCAAGGACGTGCACACACGCAGGAGGGAGTGAGCTCGAGGGAGAGACCGCAGCGCACTGCGCAGAGCAGTGAGGCAGGTGCGGGCGAAGGTGTTATGCGCTGAAGTGGGCGAAGACGTGGGAGCTGAAGCAGGCAGGCGTACGCGAGAGCGGGTGCAAAGAGAGACGCGGGCGCGGGCATGCGCGGACGGGCAGCAGACGGTCGCTTCGTGGAGAGAGAGAGCCGGGTGACCGGATAGTGAGAAACTTACTGGTCACCACACTGTAGCCACAGTGTTCCGCTGACTGGCGTGAACAGTGGCTACAGTGCTCGCTCGGCTCGCGCGACCACCTGTGACCGGTTCCGTGTGTGTGGGTGGTGTGGAGCGGCTGGCACGCATGCGGAAGGACTGCGCCAGCTACTGGCTTGCGCGGAGAGAGGCGAGGGTGGTCTACTGGCTTGCGTGGAGAGAGGCGAGGGCGGTCTACTGGCTTGCGTGGAGAGAGGAGAGGGCGGTCTGCAGGAGCGCGCAGTGGGCGCGGAACAGGCACGTGCTGCCCTGCGTTGCTACTGCTGACGTCTTGTTGCTGCTGCTGTGGAGCTTGAGCTTCAAAGCTTGAAGCTCCTGTGGCAATGGCGAAAATGGCTAAACGATGAAACAGAGAGAGAACCACCACGCCCATCGACTCTTTGATGAGATGGGCGGTGGTGGGACTCACAGTGGTGGTTGTGCACCACTGTGAGTTGCTCCTGCCCGCAGCGTGGCTCCTTAGAAGGAGGAGAGGCTGCGTATGGTGGGGAGAGGGGAGGAGACGGCCTGGAGAAGAAGTTGCTGTGGTGTTTTTTTGTGTGGACCAGGCTCATCGCAAAGAAGAAAGCTGAGCCCTTTTTAAAGAAGAAGGCAAGCACAACCTTGCCCTGGCTGTGCATGGCTGTGCAAGGCTTGGCAGGGAGTGGCTGTGTAGAGCATGGCGTGAAGAGGAGTTGCCATGCCTTGCAGCAGCGGAGAAGAAATTCAAAATCAAATAGAAATAAAAAATAAAGATGGAAATTTTGCGAGGCAGCACTTGAAGAATTTGTCAATTACAAGGCCATTTTATTCACTCTCCTCCCCTCTCAAATAAATGCATGCATGCATTTATTTTCAAAAATGCCGCTACAGCTCACTAATATGCACAGGCAATGCTAGGAAATTGCACAAGATGGCACAATTGTTGGTGTATTTTTGCTGTGCAATCATAAGGCTATGTTGAATTCCTCAAAATCCTCATAAGAAATTATCTCTTCCTCCTTAGAAATTGTCTCTTCCTCATAAGCAAGACATTCATTTGAACTAGTTGGATTGTAATTTCTTCCCCAATCTATCAGGTTTTGAGCTCCATTTTCTGAGGTTGTATCGTCCTTTTCCTTATACATTGAATCATGGTTTGTGTCATTTGGCTGTTCAAGTTCTGGAACCTCGTCAAAATCCAACAATTCTTAATTTCAGGGTGGTTATACTAAGGATTCTTTATATCATTAAATAATTCATCATAAGACACTCCTAATAGTTCCTCAATCTCATAAATGTCTATTTCATAGAAGGGTATTTCAATTTGATTATCTATGGGTGGTGGCAAATCAGAATCATCCTCAAGCAATTCGTTATCCTCATCATATCCTTTCCTCTTGTATTAATCTTGAGGCTTTGTAGAAATCAGATTATCCATAGTGTGAATTGCCAATACTTCCTCAATTATTCCCACAGCCTCAATAGAACCACAATTTAATTTATTCTTTTGGGAAGCCTTAAAGATATTAAGTTAGCATATTTTTCTTCCAGAAGTGATTTGCATATTCCTCATATGATAGTTGATCAGAGCATTTGTTGTGGCAAAGAAACGTCTTCCTAAGATTATCAGGTTGTGGTTCAAGTTGTCTGATGCCTCCATATCTAAGACTTAATAGTCCATAAGGTACTCAAAATCCCGCACTTTTACAATCACATTCTGTAGGAGTCCCTTTAGAGTCTTGGTTGACCTATCGATAAGCTAAAGGGCAACATCCGTGAGTTCCACGGGACCTAAATCCATCTCTTCATATAATTCTGTGGGGATTAAATTAATGGAGGTACCTAGGTCCAGCAAAGCTCGGTCCAAGATAAAACCATCTATCTCACATGAAATTAAGGGGGTCTCTAGATCTTTCTTTTTAGGAGGGAACTTATTTAAGATGATGGAATTAGTTTGTTCCGAAATCACAACCCTCCTGCCATCCTTGGCCTGGTGCCTGGTGGTGGAATAGATCGAGATCTTCTTATTCCTAGGTCTACTCAAGGCTATAGGAAAAGGCACTTCAGTTAAATCAAGGATAATAAGTTCCTGAGCCTTATTTTCATTGTTTCATTGGTCATCTTGGTCCCCTAGGTCAGAATCAGGGTCCTCAAGATTTAGGGGGGAATTGGTCGTGGAAGGTTTAGAATTTTGAGTTTTCTTCTCACTCCTTAAGATAATAGTATTGGCTGTGGCAATATAATCAAGGATTGATCCTTGAGGTGGGCTTTGGATAATAGGTTGGGCTTGGTTAACCATATTAGGGATGTGAGTGAATTCAGGAGGAGTAGGGGGAGTAAGGTTAATCATACGAGCTTGATGTTGTGGTTCCTTAGTCTGGTTTGGGTTCCTAGGATAGTTTCTTGAGTTAGTCATGGGTTGAGAAGGTAGCATTCTATGCTAACTAAAATCAGCTATTTGGTCTAATCTTCTCATCAAATCGATCCTCAATTGATTCATATCCTCTTTGTGTCTCAAATTCATTTCTCGCATTTCCTTGAGGACCAAAACAAGTAGGTTGGGTTTCCTAAGTAGGTTGAGCTTGGTAAGTGTTTGGTTGTGTATACCTACTAGGTTGCCTGATGGTAACACCATCATGTGCTATAATTGGCCTAATTTAGCTTAATTCCAAGGCTAATTGTTCCTTAATAATCATCAGAATGTCGTAATTCTATTCTGAGTTGAATGCAAGAAGAAGGAAAATTGAGTTAATTATGTTGTTTTAACGAATAATCACAAATGCAGATTAACTAAGGGGTTAATCAGTACCTAATCTAAGGTCAAATGAACTTAAAATTTTCAAGAAATGGGCTTGAACTGATTGAATTTGGGTTTTCTGTGATTTGAAGATTATTTTAATAATAAAAACCCTAATTACAACCTCACGTAAATTGAATGGATTTTGTTGAAATAAATGTAATAAAAACCTCCTAAAAATCATTGAAATATATTCTATGAGGTTTGGAACCTTCACTTTGACCAAAAATAGAGACTTAGGAGGGAAATTACCTAATTCTTAGGCTACACTGCAAATTACCTAGTTAAATATCATCAAAACCCAAATTGGAGGTTACCATTAGATTCCTTGGGTCTAAATTAGGTTAACCGTAAATTTTGAGCCCAATCAGAATCTATCTTAACCTAATTTGCAGTTTAGCCTGTTTGGCTCTATTTATTACAAAATTACCCCTAAGTTTCATTCTTTCTTGCAAAAAGGTCTTTCCACCATCTTCTTCAAACCCAAACACAGTAAGAGTAGCAACTCAAGTAGCAAAAGGCACCCATCAATCTAGGATTTCAATCAGAGATTTGATTGAGAAAATCTTAATCAAATCTCACCAAACTTGGTGATATTACTCCCCATGTCATGTCGAATCCATCAAGCACCATCTCACAATCCAATTTGGCCGGAGTTGCTCCGGCAAGCTCGAGAATTTTGAGCTCAAAGTTGGCCAAATATGCAAGAAAAACTTGCGTATTTTGGCTCAATTGTGAAGGCATTCATCTTTATATAAAGACCTTCACCCAAGCAAGTTGAAGGTGTGCACAATTTAGCCAGTTCTCCCCTTCTTCCGCAATGCCGACGAGATTGGAAGCATCATCGGAGGTCCTTCAAACCCCTTCTTCACCCTATGCCATGTACAATAGGCAGAGGGGTTTTCTTCCCCAAGCTTCCACGAAGCTTCCCACGACGCTTCGGCCCTCAATTCACCTTCATCTGCTCTGGCCACCTTGATCTTCTTCCTCCTCTCCGACGAACACCGACAAGCTTCTTCCCCTTTTTGTCTCCCTAAATTAGGTTAGGGCATTTCTTCCTTACCCACTCAATTAGCTTTAGGGAGCTTCTTGGCTCCATTCGTTATCTCCTCTTTCTTCTCCAACGTCAAACGTTACCGTCACCACCACCTTCATTGTCCCACCTCCCTTGCCTTCCTCGTACCCAATCACCTTAGGCAAAAGCTTTCTCACTTCCACGCAAACCTTTTAACCAAGGTTATTAGACCTCAAATCACCTCCACCATCATCCACCGTCACTGTCGCTAGAGCTTCATCAAACCTCTTTCGCCATCGTCATCCGTTCACCCTCGCGTACAATTAACTTAGGGCTTTTGTCCGACGTAGCTTGCCAAACCTTTTTGTGTGCCTAATTTGGGTCATGAGGTTATATTAGTGTTTGTAGGCACCTCACTGTCGTCGCATTTTTCCCTGACTCCAAGTTGCTTCGTCCAACAAGCAATCGACCAAGGGAGCTTCTCATCCCCGTGTAGATCCATTTGAGGAAGCATTCTATGCCATTGGATTTGAGATCCAATGGCCTTGAGCCCCCAATTGAGCTGCACCTTCTCCATTGCTTGGCAGCGAAGATGGCGTGGGAACATAGTCCCTAATAAACGTCAGTTTATCATCATTCTTATGCCCTAAAACAAATCTAGCTCTTAGGGTTTTACTTCGCAAATGGGTTTTCGAGTTGCATTTAGGCATTTACTTAGGTTATGCATGCATTGCATTTTATTGTCTTTTTAATGAATTTATCTAAGTGTCAGGGACAGGCAGAAAGTCAGAATCCCACATATCTTGGCAGTTAGCAAGGCAAAAGATGAAGAAGAAGCACCTATCAGCTGGATCCTGGTAAATGTGAGTTTATCATTATTTTTATGCCTTAAAACATATCTAGCTCTTAGTTTTTTAACTCTGCAAATAGATTTTCGGGCTACAGTTAGGCATTTACCTAGGTTAGGCATGCATTGCATTTTAGTTGCATTTTTGAGGTGTTTACTTGAGTGTCAGGGATAGATAGAAAGTTAGATCCTGCATACCTTGGCACTCAGGAAGGCAGAAGATGAACAAGTTCCTATCAGCTAGATCCCAGCTAGATCCAGCTCATCTTAGCTGGATCAACTCATCCCTAGCTCCATTCAGCTCATCTCAGCTAAATGGTAGCTCTAGCTAGTTTGCCTCAGCTCCATTCAGCTCACCTCAGCTGGATGGCAGCTCAAACTAGCTCAAGTCCATTGATCCCTGCTCAATTCCAGCTACTTAAGCTCAGAACAGTTCACTGGAAGCTCAACTTGACTAGGACTAGCTACTGCCATCAATTAGCTAGACCTAGTCAGCTGAAGATGACCTAAACCAGCTCAGGCCAGTTCAAGTCCATCTCCTGGAGACTCAACCCAGCTCAACTCAACTTAGTTGAGTTGAGCTACTTGACCTAGGCTAGCTAATCCAGATAGCAAGGTAATCTCCGGGAAGACCAGACCCAGCTCACCTCAGCTCATATCAGCAGAAGCCAGCTCATCTTAACTTGGCTTAGCAGCTAGCAAAGAACTAGCAAGCTAAGCTAGCTAAGGTAGCTCTTTGTAGTTCCTTTCAGCAACCACTAGCTCCAGTACAGCTTAAGGCAGCTCCTTCCATCTCCTCACCTTCAAAACCCTAGCTCCCTCTACCTCTCTACCCTACTCCCTACTAGCTAAGCTAGCTTAGCTTAGCTAGTCACCTCCTTGGCCACCAAAACCTAACCCTAAAACCCACCTAACTAGCTCCACCAACTAACCTTACTTAAGTCCATCAATGCTACCACCACTCCACCTCGATCTTGGTGCCAACCCTACACATCCCTTCACCCCTCTCTACCACCAAAAGACACCACCAAAGTCCCTCCAAAACCACCTAGAAATGGTGCCAACTTTTTCCCTCCAAAATCGTTGAAATCAACCCTACACCTACCCCTTCAAGCCATCTCCACCATCCACCTAACTCTCCTTCAAGAAGCCCCCCTTGTTGGAGCCAACTAGTGGTGTCTCTGCACCACCGAGAATCACCAACACCACCATAACCACCACCCTTCATGACCTTTGAGTTGGCACCAACAAACCTACACCATAGGATCCATAACCACCCATCAAAAGCTAATCCTAACCCTCCATCTCATTCACGCCAACCACCCCTTCTCCACTCCTATATCTACCCCCCATAACCACCACCACACGATCATCTCTTCCATTAGTTAGGTTCCACCATAGCCACTACATCTTCACACTAAGGACGAAGAAGAGGAGAAGAAGATCAAGGGGGCACCACCCACCCCCTTGGTGCCTTCTTCCTCTCCCTCTTCTCCCTTAGCCATGCCAAAGGAGGAGGTCTTCACACCTAGAGAGGGAAGCCAGGCAAGAGGAGGAGAAAGGTGGTTGACTCCCACCTTGAAGGACTACTTAGAGGAGGACTACTTCAAGAAGAAAAGAACCGTTTTCAAGTGTGGGGCAACTGCACTTGGAGCAAGGGCCAACCAAATCTTCAACCAGAGGATTTCCCCTTCCTCATCTTTATTTTATCTTTGTATTAGCTAGTAGTTTACTATTTTTCTTGTAGATGCATTCCTCTACCTGTAATTGACTTACTAGTAATACAAATTTCAATTGCCTTCCAATTACTATTTTCTAGTTTAGTATGTTTTTCATGCTATTAGTTAATTTGTGCACCACATCTTCTTCTTCTAATTACCCTAGGCGCACTTGCCTAGGGTGAGCTTAGAAGAGAAGACTCCTTGATGTCACTTAGGTTTAGTGATAGGTTTACTATTTAACGTACTCTTTGCTTGTGAAAATCCGATTATTTCTAAAACCCTAAAAACAACATAAATCAAAATCACAAAAACATAAGTGTGGATTTGAGAAGCGAGTGTAGTATGCATTTTGTGTCGATTTATGAAATACACGTTGTAGTATAGTCGACAAAACCACTACAGCATTTAAATTTATAAAGAGTCCTCGAAAATAGAAAATGAGTTCGAGGTCGTTCATAGGGAGCAAATGTGGAATTCACGTACTAATCACAATTAGAAATAATGAGCACAATCAATTAAGTACCAATGAGATATTCAATAAATAAAATTCATTCAAATTGATATGCAATAATAACTCAAATTATATCTCAGGAAGTCGTAGGATAAAAAGAGTATAAAAGTCCAAAAAATGGTGATTTAAATCATCAAGGATATCCCCAAATTAAGCACATATTCAAGTATTCAATTTCCTAAATTTTCCAACAGTGGTCTCAATCACTAATCCACGTTAAATAAGTCCACAGTACCAGATCAATGCCCAGCACAAGCTCAAGGCCAATTATCCTCACAACACAAGGCACAAGAGACGTCGGACCCTAAGGTCAGACGACTTAAGTCGCCAAGGCTTAAGCACAGAGCATTAACACAGCCTCAGGAATGCCTAAGTGTTGGCGTGTGTACGGGCATGATTCCCGAGGCAAAACCTACCCCTACCCTCCTTAAATCTTTCCCCTTTCTTTCTGAACTAGGTAGAAATCAGGTAATCGAGTTGTATAATACTGGGTAAGGGACCAGACTCACATGGTAGTGGTCACGGGTGAGGTGTGAGAGTGCATGGGATAGCATGTGGGCGAGGGTACCTCACCCCCTGTGTGAGAGGTGATAAGCCCTTGAGACAAAATCCTCTTATGTGTTGTTGCGAGGCACTGAGTCCACGATGTGGGAATCCCACTGCTCTTCCTTGTGTGAGGCTATAGACAGATGTCTTCAAGAAATTGGGCTGCTACTTTGCTGCTTACGTTAGATTGAAGGCCTGGAAAGCATCGTGAGGGGATTATGCAGGTCCTGGAGGTGACAACGAGGTCAAAGCTAGTCGACTCACAGCTGACGAAGGAGGAGATGAATGGGGTTTGTAGCAGCTTTGTTGAGGGTACCTGATGATAAGAAAATGACCTCTTGACCCAGTCAAAAGTGCTGAGGAGCTTCATCATGAGAAGGCAAGTGCGATGGTGGTGGTTGGAGGGCGTGCGAAGGTTGGAGAGTGCCTGTCGGTGACAGGGAAGATGACTGGAGGAGGTGGTGTTCAATGGGGTGTATGAGTAGTCGAAGCCCAAAATTGGGTGGCGATGCTAATGGTGATAGTAATGGGTGGATTGGTGGAGTATCGCAGGCGCGTGGCTTCGCCGGAGCTTCGTCGACTCTAAGAAAGATGGAGGGGGAGAGAGGCGATCGACGGTTGAATTGATAAGGTGAAGGTTGGTTCCTAAGTTAGGGAGAAAGAGGAGTTGAAGGGACCTACTTACGGATGAAGAGGATGAGGAATTGGTGTTGGCTTTGATTGGCCGGCACCGGAGATTGTGAATTCTCAGGTAGGAGAAACAGCGAGGAAGAGAGGGTCTGAAGGCTCCTGGCTAGTATGGCAAGGAGCAGACGAAGGAGGGGAAGAAGACCCCTCTGCCTATCGTACGTGACAGAGGGTGACAACAGAGAATTGGAGAAGCTCTCTAGAGTCGCTGTAGAGGTGGTCGGAGGGAGAGAAATTTGAAGAAGTTGAGGCCAAATCGGACTAAAGAGCACGATGGAAGCTAGGGGAGTTTATATAGATGTTGAATAGGGCTTGATTTGCCCAAAATCAGGGTGGATTCCTCTCAAAATTTGTGAGGAGAACCCACTGACTTTCGAGAGTTTGCTAAAGCTTTTAGCTTGTGATTGAGCTTTGGAATTGGGTTCAATCGGTAAAGGATCTCCTAAGAATCATTCCCTCCACTTTTGGAGGGAATTGGATTTGATTTAAGAGAGATTCCCTCTCGCGAATCTCGACTGAAGGTGCTTTCACACCTTCAATTGCAGCAGGGGCATTTTTCCAAGAAGATGAAGAAGTTAGGGACACGTTTGAAAGGAATTTCGAAGGTTAGGTGTCTAAGTGTAAGAAACAGAGGTTTTAGGGACTGAAATTGATGGACTCTGATTGGGCCCAAATTTTGGCCTTAGCCTAATTTGGACCTAAGAAATCTAATGGTAAAGTCGTATTTGAGTTTTGACCATGTTTGACTAGGCAATTTTCACAGAAGCCCAAACTAGGGCAAAATCCCATTTGAGACTCTATCTAAGGTCAAACTGAGTTCAAATGGTCAAACTAAAGGTACCAATCCTCTTAGAATTTTTTTATGAAAATTTTTAGGAGGTTCAGATGAATTTTATCCTAACCAAAACTTCTTCAATTTAAGTGGGTCTGAAATTAGGATTTTCTATTTTGATTCGATTCTCGAAACGCGTGAAACCTTATTTCTATCTATGTGGACCCACTCTTTGGACTTTAATGCTCACTAGACCTTCATTTAACCCTTGGGAAACCCCGTGGTTGCTCTTTATTTTTGATGTGATAAAATTGTAGAGTCAAACCTTTTTATTATTTTCTTCTCAAAATGGATCTAAGTGGAATTATAGCTCTCATGCGATTATGTAGGAGCATTTGTCACTTGATTTCAACTAATTCAAGTTAGTTATGTCTAATGATGGTGTTACCATCATACCCCGATGCCTAACTTTTTCTAGTCCTCAGCAAAATCCTATGGAAAGAACTACTCAACTGAAGATGACCTCGACCAGCTTAGGCCAGCTCAAGTTCAGCTCCTGGAGACTTAACTCAACTCAACTTGGTTGAGCTAAGCTACTTGACCTAAGATAGGCACTCCATCTAGCTAGGTAATCTCCAGGAAGACCAGACCCAGCTCACCTCACTCATATCAGCAGAAGCCAGCTCATCTTAGCTTGGCTTAGCAGCTAGCAAAGAACTAGGAAGGTAAGCCAGCTAAGATAGCTCCTTGCAGTTCTCTTCAGTAGCCATCAGCTCCAGTGCAGCTCAAGGCACCTCCATTCCAGCTCCTCACCTCGAAATCCCTAGCTCTCTCTGCCTCCTATTCCATTCACCTACTAGCTAAGTCAGGTTAGCTAGCTTAGCTTAGCTAAGTCCACCTCCATGGCACCAAAACCTAACCCTAACTCACCTATCCTAAGCTCCACCAAATAACACTAAACCTAGTCCACCTAAGCTCCTATTCCTAATACCTTTTGAAGTCAACCTAACCACATCCCCTCACCCCACTAATGCCACCAAGAGTCACCTCTAAAATGGAACCAAACCTACCCATAACTAACCCTAACCTCCATGCCAACTTTCCCTCCAAAACCTCCCTCATCTCCACCACACATCTCCCTTTAAATGCGTCCTAACCATCCATAAGTTCACGCCACCTAAGCCCTTCTAGAAGCCTCCTCTTTGGTGCAAATTTGTGGTGTCTCTTCACCACCAAAAGCCACCAACACCACCGATAACTACCCACCTTCACACCCTTAAGTTGGTGCCAAATAGCCTTAGCCATAGGATCCACCAACCACCCCCATCTAGCCATCCTAACCATCCAATCAAAGGGGCACGCCAACCCCCCTTCCCTTCCTATTAATACTATAATGACCCTTCCCAAGGGTCGTTCGTAGTTTTTCCGGAAGGATAGGGGCGAGAGTGCAATTTTAAATCCCCTGGGTTTAGGTGTGTGGGTCTTGCGAGAATAGAATGAGTTCGTGGGGGGAAATCTCATAATTTTTCTCTCCCTCTCCTCCCACACAACACACCCACCCACGTACACAACCCATACCCTCCTTTATTTAAAAACCCCTCCACCCTCTGCATTTCCTCTCCATCTCCACCACCCTCACCATCACCACCACCACCTCCAACCTCGTCCTCCACCACCCAGCCAACGACCTCTTCCCTTTCCCCATCCCCCTTATAGCCTGAGTAGGGAGGAAGGAGGGAAGCTCGAGCAGGAGGAGCTCGGGAGAGGAGCTGGAGGTGAGAGGAGGAGCTCGAAGGAGCTCGGGAGAGGAGGTACAACCTCCTGCAGCCGCGGGAGGTGCTGCTGCGGCATCTACGGGTGGAGGAGAGTGTTGAAAGAGAGATCTTCATTTTTGATAAAAACTTTAACATAAAATGACGTGTCGTTATAGTTCGTTGTGTGGTTGAAAATCTCTTTTCAAAACATTTAATATTCAAAATCTAATCGCGAAAATAGTTAGGTCATCTCCACAGGGAGGAATTAGTTTATTATACTAGTGAATGGTACCTCATTTATTCAGGAAACTCAACACGTGCACATGCTAACTAATGCAACTTATTTTCAACATATGTTCTCGTTCTAAACAATTAATCAGTAATGTAAGGGTGCACATGCAAAATCACCACAATGGAAACATGTGAATCATGATTTTGGTATTGACAAATATCATCAATATAAATCAAAACCGAATCCGTTCCCTATAACCAATATTCCATACTCAATTATTTAAGAGATAAATGCAACTATTCGCTATTCAAATAAACATGAGGGATATTCATGCAAATCCGTCTGAATATAATAATTGGATAGATAAATGAATAGTGCACCTCACAATGGCAAAATTCGTAAATTTTAATTGGACACTTCTTGTAGCAAAACAGGAGATGTTCTCTGATTGCGCAGCAATCATAGGTCTTAATTGACCTAAATTAGGCTAGAACTTAGCATAATTTAGGGTAATTCATGCATGCATAAGCATTATCTACATCTCCATTGCTTTACTTTAGCTATGCATGAAATAATGTTATAATGTGCTGATTAAGTGCTTTATGTCGATTGCAGGCAATAAGCTAATCAGGAGCTGGATCTGGAGCAGGATCTGAAGCTGGATTAGGAATAACGGGAGTTGCAGTAGAGCTGGAGTAAAAGGCTTAGATTAGATGTAGGAATAATGATGTAAGGGAGTTAAAGGTTTGCTATTCTATTAAGTAGGAATAAAGAAGTAAAATGTGAAGAGCTTAGGTCCATCCTAGCCCTAGGATAGTCTAGAGACTTCCCCAAGCCTTAGCCATCCATAGATTAGGTCACAACACCCTAGGAAGCCCTAAAACCCTAGTTCCAACCCTTATCTGGACGTCCAGATAAGTTATAGGATGTCCAGGACCCTTAGCCATCTCTCGCACACCTTAAACCCACTTCTGCAGTATTATTGGACCTCCAGACACTTTGTCAGACATCCAATTGCTGTAGAATACCCAAAACAGAACCTAGATTTCCCCCTGACTCCGATTGGACTTCCAGAACTGAAGTCTAGACTTCTAATTTTTGAGTATAAGTCATCTGATCACATTTTTTGGACGTCTGGTACTGGTCTCCAGTCCCTGTTTTGAGATTCAAGCCTTGATCTTGGATCTCTAGCTCCCTAGACCTAATCCCAACCCCATAGGAACCTAAATTAAGGTGTTCTAACCCTAGTACATCACCTCTAGACCTACCTAAGGACCTAATTAGGTCCTCACCAAACTCAATTGACTTAGATCAAAGTCAATTACCTTCACCTAAGTCAATTGGACTCATTAGTCCAATTGAGCTTAGATCTCAACCCACACAAGTTCAATTGGACTTAGTGAGAGTCCAATTGACCTAAACCCAACCTAATTGAGTTATTTCACTCTCAATTAGGTTCACACTCATTCAATTAAACTTGGGTTGAGTTTAATTGCAAATTCCCCTTAGCAATTAGGGTTTGTAACCCTAATTCAAGACATACACCTACCTAAATCCCTTAGGACCTAACCTAAACCACCTAGCCACATCAAGCATGACCACACGCATACACACATACACACCCATTCACACACATACACTTCTCTAGAGTTCTCTAGAACTCTCTTGAAGTGGCGCCACCTCTTGGTTGCCAAATTTAGCAACCAAGAGGCATTCAAAATGAGATCCACATTTTTTGGATCTCATAACCATATGGCCGGCCACTCTTGGAATCTCTCTAGAGAGTTCCATACCTCTCTAGAGAGAAGCCCTTGGGTCTATAAAAAGACCCAATGGGTGGCCATTTGCACCCATTCACATCCATTGGCTCCCATCCACATTCATGGCTCTCATCCACTTCCACTTAGGCTAGCCACTACCATATCCACCACCATCTCCACGAGCTGAGCACCACCATGAAAGACACCATGGATGTTGGATCACTCCTCTCTCTCTCCAAGGGCCGGCCTAAGCTCCATTGGCCGCCCCTCATTCTTCTCTCTACCACTCTAAGGCCATCGGAGACCACCTTCGAATGCCCACACTTCTGACAGATTAGTAGCTGGTTCTTTACATTTACTTCTTTTAATTACTGCTTAGTAGTGTAGTCCTTATTCTCCCAGACATCTAACTGCACTCCCAGACAACCAGAGGGAGTGTCAGATGTCTGGGATCACCCTCAGACGGTTGCAGAGGGGTTCAGACATTTGAGGAAGCCGCAGGAAAGCAAGGTGAGGTTCTGAGATCGTTTAAGACATCTGGGTCTAGTCCTAGACGTCTGATTTTAGTTAGTATGGTTGTTTTTGGCTCATTTATGGCCTAAACGGAGTCGATTTGCGCGAAAGAAGTATCGTTAATTTTCGTTCGAGTTTCTCTACTTGTTAGTGTCACTTGTATACAATTTTGAATTCGTTTAATGTGGTTGGTCAATTGTATAGGTCTCCAGCCAGTTCAGTACACAGGGCCCGCGGTGGCAACAGGATCTGCGATTCGAGCCCCCATTCCACCCGTGTATCCTGGTAGAGTGGTTCTCTCTCTAATCCTAGAATTAATAAGTAAATTGCATGCTTAGAAATATTTGATTGAACCCTAGGTTGTGAGATGAACCCTAGGGCTGATAAAGATGAATGCATGCTACTTTAGAAATATTCGCTTGAACCCTAGGTTGTGAAATCAACACTAGGGATGAAAGAGATGAATGCGCATGTATTAAATGATTAAATTGCTGTGATGCTTTCTGAAAGTAGTAAACCATGAGCTGCCTGTACCACATTTAATGATCCATGACATGAATGAAAATACCTGCAGTGTACTGAATAATCGATTGTGAAATCTTGAGCTTCTTGTTATGCATTTAATGAATTGGATGTGGAAATGAGAAAGTCTATGTACGAACCCTACGGGGAACTAGAAAGGAACTCAAGTATACGGAACGAATATTGTATGTAGAAGGGAAGTGAGCTAGCCCTCGAGTACATGGTATCGAGGAGAGCAACTGTCCCTTTTGCATGGGAAGTGAGCTGGTCCTCGTGTACGCGGTACCAAGGGGAGCTCCTGTTACTTTAGTGTAGGGAGAGAGCTAGCCGCCCTTGGGTTGAGACCCGGGGTTAGGACTAGTCACTCTACATCGACTCTTGTTTGGCCCTCGTGTACGTGGTATCGAGGTAAACTACTTAGTGTAAGGAGGAAGCGAGTTGCCTCATGGGGCCCAGGGTTAAGACTAGCCACCCTACATTGACTCTTGTTAGACCCACTGGGCGGACCGGGATAGTCCAACGAGGGTACGCGGACTGTGGAGGGGCGAGACCCCTGTTCTGAGAGGGCAATGCTTTGTGTTGTTCCATGTTTTACTTTTGGGCGTGCTCACTAGCGGAAATGATTGACCATGTGCCAGTGTGGGGTAGCTACCTGCGCTCTTATCGCGTGTGCCGTAGTTACTGCCACGTCACGACCGTGACCTCGGGGTAGTAGACCAGGTGTAGGACTACCACGAGGGACTCTCTCGTCCAGGAGAGTGCCACGTGTACATCTTGCATCGCAGGAAAACTATAAGTGAGATCTTAATTGAGATCGTTCCCTTAGGGAACAAGAAGATTTAGCAATGTTATGGATGTTGATTGGAGTACTCGACTCATAAATGCATAAATGAGATAAATGGAAATGAATGATTAGTTACTTGCTTATTTCTTTAAGTTAAATTGCATGTAAATGGCTTAACCACCACTCTACTCAGCGTTAGCTGACTACGGATTGTATAACCATGTCCAAGTCAAGGAGTTGAGCAGCTAGCGCCATCGGTTGCCGAGGGTGCTGGGCTTAGCCAAGCCCAGCCGTAGTGTTGTTCCTTTTCTGTTTCAGAGCTCTCTTGTAGTAGTGAGTACTTTAGTATGTATTAGCCATTTCTGTTCATGTTATATTTTCCTCTGTTGTAATTGTGATAGCTATGTATGTTGTAGTACTCTTTTGCTTGTGGAATGTATAATTTTTATGCTTCTCATTCTGTTTTCCATTACTGCCTTTTATTATTTCTACTTAGTTACATTGCATGTGTGGTTATGGTATATTTTTCACTTTTTGGTTATTTCTCGTTGGACAACTAGGTCTTGGGATTAGTCGAGGCAAGCCGATCTCGGGTTCTGTAGGGATCTGGGATCGGGTCATAACAAATACCCCCCTTAACCACCACCACACACCTATCTCTCCATTAGATTAGTTCCACCTACACCACCTATACCCACGCAAAGGAAGAAGACAAAGAAGAGATGAAGATCAAGGGGGAAACCTACCCGCCCCCTTGGTGCCTTCTTTCTCTATCTTCCTCTCCCTTGTGCCATGCCAAGGAGGAGGTCTTCACACTTGAAGGGATGACTAGGAAAGAGGAGGAACAAGGTGGTTGACGCCCACCTTGAAGGAGAGTTTGGAGGAGGACCACTTGAAGAAGGAAATCAAGGAGAACCCTTTTTAAGTGCGAGAGCAACCACACTTGGAGCATGGCTATCCAAGACTTCAACTAGAGGATCCCTTCTTCTTCTTTATCCCTATATCTTTTATTAGCTAGTGTGTTTTTTATTTTCATGTAACAAGCATTCCACTACATTTCCTCTACTTGCTAGTAACACAAAGTTTTTAATTTGCCTTCCAATTTCTATTTTTAGTTTAGTGTGTTTTTCTTGCTTCTTATAGTTGTAGAGCACACTCTTCTCTTCTAATTAACCTAGGTGCACTTGCCTAGGGTGAGTTTAGAAGAGAGGATTTATTCTTGTCACTTAGGTTAGTGATTGGCATAGTTTTTAGCGTAATCTCCATGTTCGGATTCATGCCCAATATTTTGAAAAACCCTAAAAACAACAAATCCAAAATCACAAAAATATATGTGTTGATTTGAGAGGTGAGAGAGAGAGAACAATCATTGTGACTAATAATTTGGCCTCTTTAGATAACCCTAGATACTCACCATATCTTGGGCATAAGCCGATTTTGGGCCAAGTTTTGTTCTGATCTGAGTATGGGTTTGGGACAGTTTTGTGCCTTGGGTTGAAGGCTCTCTTTGGGCTTGAAATTTGATTAAGTGTTGAAGGCTCTCTTTAGTTTATAAACCCAAATTTTTTGGCCTTAACACATTTATTTTTGGAGTTTGATAGTGACATTCATTGCATAATACATTTCTTTTTTCATTCAAACTATTGTGCTTCATTGTATATTCAGTTGATTAGTGGTTAATTGTGATTTATTTGCTCCCTGAGACGACCTCAGACTCACATTGGAGATTATAAATTTTAAGTGTTGATTCGCTTTCTTCGTTATACTACGACACATTTCTTAAACTCGATGAAAGAGTGCTAACATTGGCCATAGTTATTCTTCCTACCTAAGTTAGAACCTTGGGCAGGTATTTGACTCGACCAGGAAAAGTTACGATGGTTATGCCACCTAGGGTTGTAGGTGTTCGTATATGGGTCATTCCTACCATAGCCCTGGATAACATTAGCATCTTCGGCATAATTAGGCATCGGACTGCCTAATTCAGAATTTGAGGGAATCAATGTCCCTCCTTGGTTCCCAGAAAGAGATGTGTCTAAGTGCAGCTGGCTCATGGGTTGATCCAAGGACAGGTGAATAATGTGATGCACTGATTCCTAACCTGTAAGGGGTAGGGGTTGGGTATAGGTCAAATCGATAAACCCTATTTTAATTGTTGTTGGGAGGCTTAGGCCACATTTCTTTTTATCTTACACTAATGTTTATTTTGTATTGAGCTTGTTGCTCGTTATTTAGGTTGTAATAAGTTGTTTGTTGTACTTGGGTTTAGGTAACCTGTTAATTACCTTGGTTAGTAAATTGGTTCCCTTGTAGTTGAGGGAATCAGGTTAAAAATCCTAAGCTAGGAGGCTTAAGTAGTGGAGTACCCAAGTAAGTGAGGAACCACTATACATTTTGTGTTCATTCCTGTGGTTTGATTTTTGTGCAAATATTATTTAGGGGTTTTCACATATATACCCCTATAAACTTTTGATAAGATGCATATACCCTCATGTACTTGGTATTTACGTATATACCCTTATAAAGTTACTAAGTTAAGGTCGCATGCCCATGCTCCGTTAAACACAATGGAAAACATTATAAAAATTTTTTAAAAATAAGAAAATTTATATGTACCTCCTTATATTTATCTTTTTATTTATTCTAACTCCTTTTCCCCCTTCCTTCATCCTCCTTCTCCTTGTACCCCTCTTCCTCCATCACCGACCTCTTCCTTCATCACCGACCTTAACTCCGATCCCACACCAAGATCAGAGGAGGTTGTCTCCGGTGATGGTAGCTGATGGGTGAACGAGGCCATCCCTTAGGTGGCCTCCTCCGACCTTCATTTGCCACCTCCTTTGCGACCATTTCCTTTGGCCTCTGTCTGCCACCTTTTTCCTCTATCGACCACCATGCCCTCCTCTTTCACCACCTTACCCTCCCTCCACCACCATGCTCTCCTGATGGTAGCACCATCATTGGTGTTAATAAGCCGAATTTAGCCTAACTACAGTAATAAATGCTCGTTAGTATTCATGAAAAGATCATAACTCTGTTCCAAACTAAATATGAGAAGAAAATAGGAAAACCCGTTAATTCTGTTGTTCTAATACCTAATCACAATTACAGATTAATTGAGGGGTTAATCAGGGCTTAATATAAGGTCAAATGAGCTTAATTTCTCAAGAAGTAGGCTAGAGCTGATTGAATTAGGGTTTTTTGTGTTTCGAGGATTATTTTATTAATAAAAACCTAATTATAGCCTCACTTTAATTAAACAAGTTCTGGTAGAAATAAATGTAATATAAACCTCCAAAAAATTATTGAAATATATTCTATGAGGTTTGGAACCTTCACTTTGACCAAAGGAACTCATTTTGACAAAATAAAGAGACTTAGGTGGGAATTTGTTCTATTTTAGGCTTCTATATAAATTACCCAATCAAACGTGGTCAAGACCCAAATTTGAGGTCACCATTAGATTCCTTGGGTCAAAATTAGGTTAACCACAAAATTTGACCCTAGTCAGAGTCCATCTTGACCTAGTTTGCATTTTAGCAAAAACATCTCTATCTATTACAAAACGGCCCCTAAGTTTCTAATTTTCCTTACAAAACAACCCACCGCATTCTTCTTTAGCCAAACATGGCAAGTGGTAGACCTAAGTGCATCCGACTCTTGATTAGGAAGAACTCCTCCAAATCAGGACCACATCCCTCCAAATTTGGAGAGATTGGTCACAAGATCAAGACCTATTGATTGAACTAGGATTTAAGCTCCATAATTGACTCAAGAACCGCCGATGGAGCTTGAAAAATCCCTGACTTCCCTTGCCAAAATTACAAGGAATTCATTTGAATTCGAAGCAATTGAGGGATCTTGTCACCTTTATATAAGTCCAAGCATGTTCCCACGTAGAATTCAGTCGTGAATTGGCTGAAAAATCCTCTGCTTCCTCAACTCTAGCCACCTCCTCACGTACTCTAGCAAGCCCCTATGACCTCCTACTCCGCCTGTGTTCACGGCCAACCGACACCACCATCATCTCCCCCTCTTCCTCGCAATCCTTGCCAGCTAAAGTAAGGGTGCCTTCGACCTCTTCTTCCTCACCGTTTGACTCATCGCCTTCGTCTTCTCCACGTCTGGTAAATCAACACCAGATGCGGTCCACCTCCCTCTCACCCCAATAAGTCTCCCACTGTCTTCATCTTTCCTCCTAGATTCTTATTTAGTCCTTAGACTTAGGTTTAGACTTCTTTCTCTTCCTGGTCTCCTCTCTTTTCCTCCGTGGCTGGCGAAGCTTTGACGAACTCGCACAGCTGCCACATGCCACCTAACGCACACCTGCAGCATAACCTCCACCTCACGTCCGTGAATAGAAGCCCTCAACCCATTGAGGGTTTCGATGCCTCCCTCACTCCGCTGGACACCACCCTCAACCGCCACCTACTACAAGTTTGGCATGTCGCCTCTATCCACCACTCGCTAAATTATCACGACCACCAAATTTCTTTCTTCACGGTGATACTCCTAAACATTTTAATTGGGGCCAATAGGCCATATTCATGATTTCAGGTCATCGCCGTCGCCATCGTCATCTTCGACATTGCTCACCGTCGTCTGACTACTAGCTACCTCGCCACCACCCTCATCAAGTGTGGACCACATCCAGGAGGACATCTACATCCTTAATTGGTCGAAACACTAGCAGCTAGACCTACAATTAATCAGAGCATATCACGTAGCTACAGTGAAGGAAGAGAGTGGGATATAGTTCCACATCGGTAAAGGATAAAATCAAAATTGATTTATAACATTTCACATTCATCATTAGTTACTCAGTAATTGGGGTTTGGGTCCTCACATGCATCCACGCCCACACATGCATGCCTATGAGGGCCTGGGACTTGGTCCGGATCCGAGTAGGGTTGGATTAGAGAGAAAAGAGAAGGAAAGGGGTTTTTGCTGAGAGGGGAAGGGGGGTTTTTGCTCAGTCTGACTGAGTCAGACATCTAAATTCTAACTTTAGGTCATCTAATCATTAGTTCTAGACATCTAATCAGAGTGTTAAGTGTTGAGTTGAGCTTATTTGAACCATATTTTCTTACTCAAACACTTAGATTTCTTCTTGGAGTTTTGATATTGTAATAAATTGAGCATCTATTTCTTTTTATATCAAGCTTCCTGTGCTTCATTACATTACTCGATTAGTGGCTTAATTGCGATCATATTTGCTCCTTGAGATGACCTCAAAACTCACATTTTGAGATTACAAATTTAAATGTCGATTCGATTTTGTTGACTATACTACAATGCCTATTTCAAACTTGACAAAAGCACGTTAACATTTGGCGTCATTGCGGGGGTGCAACATGCAATTTACCACTAGTCATATTCATTCTGATTTGGATTCTCACTTGCTCTGTCTATTTTGTTGTGTTGTTTAGAGGTGAATCACCACTGAAGTTCGTCCGCTTGAGCAACCACACCAAGGATAGGTAATCACTTTTTCTCTCACCCATAGTCCCCTCCTCTTTTGGAAAAGGTAAATAGGAAAGAAATAGAATAAGGAATCAAACCTGCCTTACTTCTTAGTAATCATCATTAAAGGCAAGAGTTTTTCCTGATTTATTGATTGCGATCATATTTTATTAGTTCTAATTTGATTAGATACCCCCAATCTTGATACATGCACCTATTAGGGATACTAAGCATCTTAGGCTATTCGCCCTCTTGTTTGAGCCCAAGGTGCAATCTTTGGAATCGATTAGATTTAGGAATATATCCAATTTAGGGTATCCACATTAGGGCTTCATGGATTAGTACACGTTTGCCTGCTAAAAAGGAAATAAATCTTCTTGCATTGTGTGCCACCTAAGCCCTTATTTGAATTGGTTAGTCATCAAAACCCTAAAAGTTAGTCTCTAAGATCACTTGAATCTTAACTGCTGAGACCAAATAACCTGTTTGCAAATGGAAATAGGGTGATTTGTGTGAGTTAACCTGAATTCCATCCTCAATTTTAGGGTAAGCCAGGTGAAGTTGGTTCACTTTGTAAATTAGCCAACCTTCAAATTAGGTTACAATTTGAATCAATTCTAATTCAAGTGAAATTCAAGGCACATACAGGTTTAAAATTGATATACTTAGGTCTCAATTCACACATTCCAATCTACTTGCAATCGCGATGACAAGGAAGGTCAGGTGGGGGAAACCCTGTAGCCCATGAGGACACTCTATCGTGCAGGGGTCTTTGTGGGACTCTCCCTTCCTGGTTGCCCAAGTAATTCTCATGTGTGTTGATTTTTGATTCAGAGGTCTGATTGCACAGCAATCATAGGTCTTAATTGACCTAAATTAGGCTAGGACTTAGCATAAGTTAGGGTAATTCATGCATGCATAAGCATTATCTACATCTTTATTGCTTTATTTTAGCTATGCATAAAATAATGTTATAATGTGCTGATTAAGTGCATTATGTCTATTGCAGGTAATAAGCTGATCAGGAGCTGGATCTGAAGCTGGATCAGGAATAATGGGTGTTGCAACAGGACTGGAGTAGAAGACTTAGATTAGATGTAGGAATAATGATGTAAGGGAGTTAAGGTTTGCTATTCTATTAAGTAGGAATAAAGCAGTAAAATGTGAAGAGCTTAGGTCCATCCTAGCCCTAGGATAGCCTAGAGACTTCCATTAAGCCTTAGCCACCCTTAGATTAGGTCATAGCACCCTAGGAAGCCCTAAAACCTTAGTTCCAACCCTTATCTGGACGTCCAGATAAGTTATAGGATGTCCAAAACCCCTAGCCATCTCCCGCACACCTCAAACCCGCTTCTGCAGTGTTATTGGACGTCCAGACACTTTGGCAGACATCCAATTTTTGTAGAATACCCAAAACAGAACCTAGAATTCCCCTTGACTTAGATTGGGTGTCCAGAGCTGAAGCTTGGACTTCTAATTTTTGTGTATAAGTCGTCTGATCATAATTGGTCTCCAGTCCCTGTTTTGAGATTCAAGCCTTGATCTTGGATCTCTATCTCCCTAGACCTAATCCCAACCCCATAGGAACCTAAATTAAGGTGTCATAACCTTAGTACATCACCTCTAGACATACCTAAGGACCTAATTAGGTCCTCACCAAACCCAATTGACTTAGATCAAAGTCAATTACCATCACCTAAGCCAATTGGACTCATTGAGTCCAATTAATCTCAGATCTCAACCCACACAAGTCCAATTGGACTTAGTGAGAGTCCAATTGTCCTAAGCCCAACCTAATTGAGTTATTCCACTCTCAATTGGGTTCACACTCATTCAATTAAACTTAGGTTAAGTTTAATCGCAATTTCCCCTTAGCAATTAGGGTTTGCAACCCTAATTCAAGGCATACACCTACCCAAACCGTTTAGGACCTAACCTAGACCTCTTAGACACCTAGGGCGCGACCACACACACACACCCATTCATGCACACACACTCCTCTAGATTTCTCTATAACTCTCTTGAAGTGGCGCCAACTCTTGGTTGCCAAATTTAGCAACCAAGAGGAATTCAATTCTTAGATCCACAAATGGTGGATCTAGGAAAACACCTCTCCCTCTCCTGGCCCGCCATTCTTGAACTCTCTCTAGAGAGTTCCACACTTCTCTAGAGTGACTCCCTTAGGTCTATAAAAAAACCTAAGGGGTGGCCATTCAAAAAGACCTACGGGGTGGCCATTTGCACCCATCCACTCTTGGCCATACATGCTTGGCTCCATTCTTGGCATTCATTCACACTTAGGCTAGCCACTTTCATCTCCACTCCACCTCCACGAGGAGCACCACCATGAAGGCTGCCATCTCCACGCCAGGATGCTGGATCACTTCTCCAACCTCTCTCCAAGGGCCGACCTAAGCACCATTGGCCGCCCCTCCTTCTCTCAGCACTCAAAGTTAGTAGTGTAGTCCTTATTCTCCCTCAATGATGGATGCAAAATCCCCCCATAGATTCCTGTATGCAATCATTTTCTGTTAGCTAGGTTTATGATTTTACACTTTCATGTACATGCTTTCCTTTACATTCCATGTTACAAACACTTCTCTCAATGAATGAATAAAAGATACATTTTTATATATATCTCTATGTTTGAAATCACCATGAACTTCTTAGTTGCCATCTTTTCTGCGTGATTCAAGTTGCCTGTCTTTCACTTTTATATATTTTGCAACAAGCATGTCGGTCTTGAAAAATATAGAAATCCTAACTATAGATGCATTTTCTGTAAATAGCCACCACATAACTAGAATTGTGTGCATCGAAACCCACACTTTCACTTTTGTCATTTATCTGACTCACGCACACGTAATCCGAATTCATAATAGAAGTGGCGAAGTCTTAATTCGAAGATTAGAAACCGGCGTGCGATTTTAAACAAAGTAGAGAGAAAAAATCGATTCAAAATTAAAACAAACGCCTCTTAGAGACGAACAACCGGGACTCAAGTCTCGTTATCTTTTTATAAATATTGTTGTTTGATCGTATTGCACACTATACTACGACGTTTTTCATATCAAAATGCGCTCTACGCTTGCCGAACAAATGGCGCTGTTGCCAGGGAGGCAACGCCATTTTTCTTGATTTCGATCTTTTAAACCATTACTGACAAATTTGCCTCTACTTTGTTTTTGGATGTGTAGGAAAAATGGGAAAAGAACAGGATCTGTATACACAACGAGCATGGAAAAAGAAATCTGGTGCACATCACACTCTCTTTAGATTAGGTTTCTTCTGAACCCTAGGAATAGATTTACTTGTAGCAATTTGTTTTGAAAAAAAAAGAAAAAAAACTTATTCATTTTCGTGAAAAAGGAAAAAAAATTTCAAAAAAAAAAGTGATCATAAAATCTAGATTAGGTTTCCTTTTGAATGCTAGGATAGTTTGAAAAAGCAAATATATATATACATATATATATATATATATTTGAAAATACTTTTAAAAAAAATTCCTTTTTGAAAAAAAAAATGTGCAAAAGCTTTTGAAAAAAAAAAATTTGGTGGAAAGCTTGGATTTCAAACTCAAACCCTCTTTAAAAGCTTTTCCACCATTCTCTGATTTTCGGCTAGATTTCAAAGTCTAATTTAAAATTCGGTTGCCGAAAAATTGGTGCATGAAAAATTATAAAATTTGGGGTAGACCTTTCAAACCATCTTTCAAACGGAACCATTCATTTGAAAAAATTCTAAGTATAAAATTTTTTAAAATTTGCAACTGCAAGGGGGTCAGACTGACCTAGATTTGAGATTTTTCAAATTTCAAAAAGTAATTCTGAGCAATCCACGAATTTGTTTCGACTAAAAATTTTGGGGTTTGAATTATGATGTTATTAGCTTTATTTTCCATATTTTTCCTAAATTTTTGAAAGTCATTTGATACTGTTTCAAAGTGAAAAATCGACTAGGGTTCAAAATTCCAAATCTGACCCCTTGACATTCAAAAATCTCTAAAATTTCAATTGAAATAGTAAAAATTTCAAAAAAATATTCTTTGAAAATATAATTAAAAAAGGAATCTACTCGCCAAATTTCAAGTTAATTAGATTCCAAATCTTATCAGAGAACTAATTGTAATTTTTGTGATCTGTTGAAAACAAAAGAACAAAATCCTAGAATTGCATGAACCCTAGGTTACACCTTTAGGGTTACAACTTAGAGACCACATTTGGGCTAACCTAGACTTAATCAAGTCTAGGGCATAGCCGGTGAGTTGGTCACCTTGTGGGCTACTCACCAAAAGAGAACCCCAGCTGAAGAAAATGGGCTAAAATCAATTTTAAAACACGAATTAAACCCGAATTCGCTGTCGTACTACTGGGTGCTTCAACCTCTTGGATGGGTTAGCCGAGAGGCGAGAATCGCTTTCAGTCAGTTGTATGACGAATTTCTTCAGGAATTAAAACTTAAAACAAAAAATCTGGTCATCTGATTCATAAGGACCATCTGATTGATAGGGCCTTAGCCTTGTCTGGCATGCATACACCAACCCAGGGGTTGGGTGGTGTATGCAAGGAAGGAGGTCGCTTAGACCTCGACTGGTTGGACCTTGGGAGCCACTCCCAAAGAGGAAAGTCACCTCGCTGGGACCATCTTCCCCCCCACTTCTTCCATTCCTTCAATCGTAATGGCTAATCCTAGACCTGGACCTGGATCAGGTCAGGATATTGATAATCTGGACCCGATGTCTCGTCTAGAAGCCCGGGTACTCAAATATGAGGAGCGGCATTGGGAGAGCATGGACCACATTTTGATGGCACTTGACTGGATGCAGCACCTGCCATGAGGAGAACTGCAAGATTTCTACGATCCAGCCGCACCAATCGTCACACCTTTAGTCAGAATTCCCACAGGCAGAGATGCGTTTGAGCTCAAGCCCAACGTGATTGGGTTGATCAGCACTCACTTCTGTGGGAACTTAAGCGAAGATTCATTCCAGCACCTAGAGGACCTGAGTCGACTCTCAGAAATAATTCGACCCAGGAGCATTATCTTGGGATTATTCTAATGAAGCTTTTCCCATTCTCTCTGAGGGACAAAGCTTCATACTAGTTCAAGACCATTGGGAAGCCAATTGGAACCTGGCCGGAATTACGACGTGAATTCCTGCAAAAGTTCTTCCCAATCGGTCGAACAAACGCGATGTGGCGCGCAATCATGACTTTCTCCCAAGGAGCTGGGGAGAAGTTGCATGAAGCCTGGGATCGATTTCACGACCTTCTACAGAAATGCCCACACCATGGTATACCCAGATGGCACTTAGCTCAGATCTTTTACCATGAGCTGGATGACACACATCAATATCTGCCCGATGCATCTAGTGGCGGGAATTTCCTCGCGAAAGACGCGAACAACACATTTAAGTTGTTCGAATCTTCGACAGAGAACTCGATGAATGCCACGTCCATGAACCAGTACCAGCGACCTAGTCAGCAGTGGGTTGGTGTCCATGAGGCTCACTCCGAGTCTATTCGAGCTGACATGGATATCATCGCCAAGCAGCTACATAGAATAAACCTAATTGAGAAAAAGATTGACCAGATCAGTCAGGGTCAATCCAACCTGAACTTTGCCAATCCAAGACCCTCCTATGCACCCCAAGCCCCTCCTACTCAAGTTAATCTACTTACTCAGGATGCATCTTCTCCTCATTTACGAGATCCCGCATATCAGGATCCTGTAAACAATCCAGATCTGGCACCTTACGACCAGGGTTACGCACCACCCACAGATTATAATACGTATCCCCTTGATGGATATACATCTCAGACATCTTTGGCTTACAAGGATGTTAGTGCTATCCAAGGATACGAGCATAAAAACCTGTATTCAGAGATGTATAACCCTGGTTGGCGCCAGCATCCAAACTTCTCTTGGTCTGGTAATTCATAGAGACCACATCAAGATCCGCATTACCAGACCAGGCAATATGGGAATGTGCAAAACACATACCCTAGGCAGCAGCCATTCTCGTTTCAACAGCAGCAACCCCGTTCTTTATACTAGTCGCTGCATCAAGCTACCAGTCACCCTCCAAAGTGGGTTGACCCTTTGGAGGCACTGAAAGAGAAGCTGCAGGAATCATTGAGGAAATCTACACAGGATAGCTTGCAGATCATGAAGGTGATGGCTGTTAAGACTCGAATAGGTTGTGTTAATATGGTGAAATTATCGTTGAAGTGAGTATAGTGGTTAACCTAAATCGAGTCTAACCATCTTTTTACAAAAAATTTTAACCTGGCCTACTTAATTTTATCTTGGTCACTTTTAGTCCCAAGGTCAATCTCAGGGAGGCAGGGATTAAAGGTGAAGGAGTTTCTATGCCTTACCTAAAACATATCTCTTTCGTGCGTTTATTATGTTTTTGATTTTTTTCTATTTAAGATTTTTTTGCTGATAATTTTGTCTTTGAGGTACACCCTCAAAATCAGGTCCTTGGCTTCGAGTCAAATTGTTCTTGGCTTTGAGCCAACTTAGGGTTTCCCAAAAAAACTGGTCTTGCTATTTGCAAGATCGAGTACCTGCAAGACAAGGATTATCTTTTCTCTTTTACTCTTTTTTTTTATCTTTTTAATAGCAGGAAATAAAAGAGAAATAAAAAAAAAGATAGGTTGCTTGTAGAGAAATAAATATAGTCTATATATATAGATATATATATATATATATTATATATATAGGGGTGGGGGTGGAAGTGAAATGGCATGTAGCACAGTGTCGAGTTGGTCCACATCTAGAAAGACGTAACCAACAAGACGAAGTGGCACGTAGAGTGTAGGATGGATGTGTGGGAGTGTGTGCGGAGGCACTTGTTTTGCGTGGATATCGGGGAATATCAGCAACTGGTGCAGATATTCCCGCGATATAAGGCGTGGTGGAGTGACTAGTGCGTAGGGATACAGGTAGGTGATGTGCATGTAAATATATATATATATATGTATATATGTATATATATATGTGTATATATATAGATAGGG
Organism: Thalassia testudinum; assembly: GCA_037157565.1. NCBI lineage: Eukaryota > Viridiplantae > Streptophyta > Magnoliopsida > Alismatales > Hydrocharitaceae > Thalassia > Thalassia testudinum. The sequence continues at coordinate 2,512,760 of JAZHRO010000062.1, read as the reverse complement.
TTGTAACTATATAGGTGTATATGTAGTTATGTATATATATATATAGATATGTAAATATATATATAGGTATATATATATATATTTAACTATATAGATATATATATATAGTAATATATGTATATAGATATATATATGTATATATGTATATATATATATAGTAATATATGTATGTGTATATGTGTATATATATATATATGTATTTATATCTATTGATATATATGTATATATGTATGTATATATGTTTATATGTATAAATATATATATATATGTATATATGTATAAGTATGTATAGGTGTGTACAAGTGAGAGTGTGAGTGTACAAGTGCGTGTGTGTATGAGTGTGTGTGTGTGTATGAGTATGGTGTGTCGCTGGCAGAGTGAGAGAGAGAGAGCAGTTGAGTGAAGTCATCCGGAGGCTGCATTCGTCGACTGATGGCCAAGGTACTCGCAGGCGCACCACGGCTACGTGCGTGCTGTCTTCACGCGCAGGCGGGTGCTGGAGTGTGAGTGAGAGAGCAATGCAGAGCACTGCATACCGCAGTGCACTGTGCTGCGAACGGGAAAGGGTGCGGGTGCAGACGGGTGCGGACGTATGCGGAGGCGGGCGCAGACGGTGGAACGCGCACGTGTGACTGGCTGGAGGCTGTTGCGGCGAGGAGAGAGAGCGTGCGGTGACCGGATAAGTGAGAAACAAACCGATCACCACACTGTAGCTACAATTCCGTGCTGAGAGGAGTGAACAGTAGCTACAGTGCCGCGCAAAGTGAGCAACTGCTTCTGCATGCGGTTCTGCGTGTGCGGGTGCGCTGGAAGGTGCCTGCGCGCACAGAAAGAGCCTGCGGATGTCGCTGGCATGAACGCGGTGGCTTGCGTGGCTGCTGGAGGCCGTTGCTGCTGCTGCTGGAGCTTTCGACCTTGGAGCTCTGGCAATGGCGGCGAGAGCTTCCAGCAAAGAAAACTGAGGGTGAAACCACCACGCCCACCTGCTCACGAAGGAGCTGGGCGATGGTGGAACTCACAGTGGTGGTCGTGGGACCACTGCGAGCTTGCTCCTGCCTACTGTGTGTCTCTTCAGTGGGAAGTGATACTGTGTATGGAGGGGAGAGGGGAGGAAGATGGCCTGGAGGAAGGTGTCTGCGGGTGGTGTGTGTTCCAGGCTCCCTTGCGTAAGGGAGAGGTTAAGGCTTTTTAAAGAAGAAGATGCAACCCCCCACCATGCTGCTGGCAGAGGAAGTCCAGCCATGCTGTTGGCCGAGGAATGGCACGAAGAGGCGCAAGCCCCATGCCCTGCAGCTGCACGAGGAAGAAGATTTCAAAGCAAATAAAGAAATGAAGGTGAAATTGCGAGGCAGCACTTGAATAAGATGTTAATTAAATGGCCAATTATTCGCATTCTCCTCCCCTCTCAAATAAATGCATGCATGTGTCAATTTTACAAATGCAACTATAGCTACCTAATATGCAATGGCAGTGCTAGGAAATAACACAAGATGGCATATTTATTGGTGTATTTTTGCTGTGCAATCAATGGCTGACCAGATACAGACTATATAGAACACGTAGAACCAACTGTTGCAGGAGCATAGGACTCAAGGAGCCTTGCCCTCCCAACCTATCCCGAACCCTCAATATATGCAGAACCAAGGTGCCCCTTCTAGGTTTCAGGCACCACAGGGATAGGTACACGCCATATTATAGGCACCTCCTGCACCACCCGATTATGCGCAAGGCCAGCTACCTTTGCAGAACCTCGCATACTCCACCCCTTCCTCTCCCCCACCACCTCATGAACAGCAAGTTGATGCACATGCTGTCTCTTTAAGGAGTGGAAGGAAGACATTTGACCCACCACATAGGTAGGTAGGTCCTATTTTTTCCCACCCTTCACTGCAGGCGGGTTCAACTCCATCTCAGGAGCCACTTGTGGTAGATAAGGGTAAGAGGCCACTCAACCCTGAGATTCCTATCCCTTTTCCCAAGGCTCTGACACAGAATGTAGTATGAAAAAAGGACACGCATAATTTTGAGGATCTGAAATCAATGTTTAAGGAAGTACATATTCAGGTCCCCCTCCTCGAGGCAATCGATCACATTCCCGCTATCGCTAGGTTCTTCAAGGACTATTGTACCCCAAAGCAACAGCCTAGAATTGGACGACAGGCGGTACTGTCGAAAGAGGCTAGCACCATGATTCTAGCTGACTTGCCGTCGAAAAAGAAAGACCCTGGTACCCCACTTATATCATGCTTCTTACAGGACTCTCCATTTGATCAGGCCCTTCTAGATCTGGGTTCATCCATCAACCTAACTCCCACTGTTGTATTTGTTCGATTTTGATTTGGGGAGTTGAAGCCCACCTCGGTAACGATTCAGCTCGCTGATAGATCAGTGAAGACACTGAGGGGGGTGGTTGAGGACATGATTGTAAAAGTCCGCAGGTTTTGCTTTCCTGTAGATTTTTTCGTTCTTAATATGGAAGTTCCTCCTAATCTCCGAGATGCACCAATTATTTTGGGTTGCCCATTTCTAGCGACAGCCCGAGTGAACATTGATTGTGCATTTGGGTGTATGAAGATAGCCCTAGGTAATGAGCGACTTCGACTTGAAATATTGAGGGCAGAGAAGAATTTCGACTGTGATAGCATAAAGGAGGATGGTGAAGACGAAGATTCGGCATACTGTGGTAACATTGGGCTCCTTTGTGACGACCCAATGTCTCATTCGTCTACACTATTAGGGTTCTTGGACCTCGATCCACACGAGACTGAGACCACTGCACTACACATATCTCCCCAAGGATCTGACTATTTATGGTGTGATTTTGACCACAGCACCCCTAAATCTAGCTATCCTGATCCGCACATTGCTAAATCACCCCAGTTATTACAGGAAGACGTGACCATGGCTAACAGGTTTCCTGTTAACGTAGTCACAACCAATTATTTCACAGGATGCGAATCAGCAAGAATTCACGTGCATACGGATCAGCAGATTCCCATCCTCGAGTCTGCTCCTCCCACTCCCATTTCTGACTCTGAACAACCCGTTATTGAATTGAAGCCCTTACCTGACTCACTTAAATATGTGTTCTTGGGCGAAAGTGAGACATACCCAGTCATTATTAATGCCCACTTAACCCAAGAACAGGTGCATCAATTGATTTCTACACTACAAGACCATAGGGCTGCTATAGGGTGGAGTATTGCTGATCTCCGTGGTATTCGCCCCTCGTATTGCACTCATCACATTTACACGGATGAGGGGGTGAAACCTTCGAGACAACCTCAAAGACGGCTTAACCCAAATATGTCAGAGGTTGTTAAGAAGGAGATCATCAAATGGCTGGATGCAGGTATTGTATACCCAATCTCAAACAACCATTGGGTGAGTCCAATTCAGATAGTGCCCAAGAAAGCAGGACTCACCGTTGTGAAAAACAATAAGGGTGAATCCATCCCGATCCGCACTGCGACATCTTGGCAGGTTTGCATCGACTATAGGAAACTGAACATGACTACCTAGAAGGATCACTTTCCTTTGCCCTTCATTGACCAGATCTTGGAATGGTTAGTCAAATGCAGTTTCTTTTGCTTTTTGGATGGATACTCTGCGTATAATCAAGTAGAGATTAGCCTAGAAGATCAAGACAAGACCACATTCACATGCCCCTTTGGAACATTCGCTTTCAAGTGGATGCCCTTTGGCCTCTACAACGCACCAGCGACATTTTAGCATTGTATGATGGCCATCTTCTTTGACATGATTGGGGATTATGTGGAAGTATTCATGGATGACTTTTCCATTTTCGGAGATGATTTTGCATCTTCTCTTGCTAACCTCACCAAGATCCTGAAACGGTGTATTGAGGTAAACCTAGTACTATCCTGGGAAAAAAGCCATTTCATGGTGAGGGATGGCATAGTACTAGGGCACAGGATCTCCAAAAATGGACTCAAGGTCGATCAAGCTAAATCATAGATTATTTCCCACTTACTGCCACCTAGCTCAGTCAAGCAGATTAGATCATTCTTGGGTCACGTTGGCTTCTATCGGAGATTTATACGCGATTTCTCGAAACTTGCACGGCCTTTGACGAATCTCCTTGTTGCCGACGTCCCATTTGAATTTGACACCTCGTGTCTCAGCGCCTTCGAGAATTTACAAAGCACTGTCTCTGATTCCCCGATTCTCCAACCACCCAATTGGTCGCTTGATTTCGAAATGATGTGCGACACTTCCGATTTTGCTGTCGATGCTGTTTTAGGCCAACGTCGGGAAAAACAACCCTTCGTCATATATTATGCTAGCAAGATGCTGAATGAGGCTCAGCGCAACTACACTGTCATCGAAAAAGAACTGCTAGCAGTAGTATCCGGGTTGGAGAAATTCAGATCGTATCTATTAGGGTCCAACGTCATCGTCTTCCCCGACCACTCCACCCTCAGGCATTTGTTGGCAAAGAAGGATGCCAAACCATGGCTCATCAGATGGATTCTTCTATTGTAGGAATTTGATATCGAAATCCGTGACAAAGTCGGAAAGCAGAATGTTGTGGCGGATCACCTATCCAGATTGGACCTAAGACACATTCCTTATTCCCTGCCTATCCATGAGCAATTTTCGGATGAATCTCTTTTGGCAATTCATTCTGTTGAGTTCCCCTAGTACGCGAATATTGCGAACTACCTTGCCGCAGGCAAGATCCCCGAGAACTTATCCACGGATCAGAAACTCAAATTCATTGCAGAGGCCAAATTCTACCTCTGGGATGACCCACTGATCTTCCGCATTGGAGCGGATCAGATTATTCGAAGATGCATCCCAGATTCTGAGATCCCTAGTATGTTATCTTTTTGCCACAATGATGCTTGTGGTGGTCATTTCTCGGGACGGAAAACCGCTGCAAAGATTTTGCAGTCAGGATTTTTCTGGCTAACTATTTTCAGAGATACACACGAATACGCCTAACACTACAAACAATGCCAGTCGGTCGGTTCTATGACCATGAGAGACATGATGCCACTCCAACCCATCATGGTTGTAGAAGTGTTCGACGTCTGGGGCATTGATTTTATGGGCCCTTTTCCGACCTCGCATGGCTTTGAGTACATATTACTAGCCGTCGATTATGTCTCGAAGTGGGTTGAGGCCATCCCGGCAAGACGGGTTGATCATAAGACTGTCATTTCCTTTGTACGGCAGTGCACCTTCACGAGATTCGGAATACCCCGCGCTCTGATTAGCGACGGGGGAAGCCACTTCATTCACGCCCACTTCAGGTCATTATTAAAGAAATATGAGGTCCATCACTGTATAGCTACCCCGTATCACCCGCAGACCAATGGGCAGGCTAAAGTGTCTAACCGTCAGATCAAGCTGATTTTCTAGAAGACGGTTAGACCAGACAGGAAGGACTGGTCCGATAAATTAGTTGATGCACTCTAGGCATACCGGACCGCATACAAGGCCCCACTTGGAATGTCACCATATCTCATGGTATATGGCAAGGCCTGTCACCTTCCTGTAGAGCTCGAACATCGTGCCTTTTGGGCGGTGAGAAAATGTAACCCTGACCTCGATGCAGGAGGTCAAGAACGGAAACTCCAACTCAGCGAATTAGAAGAGATCCGGTAGGAGGCCTATGAGAACGCATTGATATACGAGGACAAGATCAAGGCCTTTCATGGCCACCACATCCGGAGAAAAGCATTCACACCCAACCAGCAAGTTTGGTTGTTTTATTCGCGACTAAAACTTTTCCCAGGGAAGCTCAAGTCCAAGTGGACTGGCCCTTATGTTGTGATTCACCCATATCCTAATAGGCGCGGTCCAGATCAGGGACCCAAAATCTGGGCATATATCTATGGTAAATGGCCAACGCCTCAAGCCATTTTTGGCCCAGGAATCTCCTCCACCTGACGAGATTGTTCATCTTATTGAGGACGTGTGATCGAGTTTCGCCCAGCTGGAGGAATTAAACTCAGCATCTATCCCACACTCTGCATCCATCACCCTATACATATTCATTTTTATATATAGCATATTTTTCCTTTAGCATATTTTCTTTTTGCATATTACATATTGACAGGTTGGCTGGTGCTAAATGTATAATTTCAGGAGCAATTACAGGTGATTTCTACCCATTCTCTCCCTGTTGTATTTATTTTCTCTTATATTCATGCATGAGGACATGCAAGAACTTAGGCATGGGGGGGTAGATACAACAAAACTGAAAATTTTTATGCCAACACTTAGGAAAACCTCAGAGCTGCATGTTAAACGTACTTTAGGACCCTAAATAAAAGAACAACCAACTCCACCTCCAATGCTCGCATTGGAGCTAGAAATCATCTGCAATAGCCACTTCCGACTCACCCGCTCACCTCTTGTTCTAAATTTAGTGTCAAGCTGAATGTAACCTGAAAGGGAAATTTTATGAAGTATGAATATAAGAGGTTAATTGTTTATAGCATATATACATATTGCACTCATGAATGAGATTATTTTATTAAGAGAATGTAGTAGGGATTTTATCCTCTAGTTGATTCCTGTAATCTGGAATCCAGTACAAATTTTCACACATGTAGAGTTTGCAATGGATTCACAGTGAAGGTTGATAAATGTCTTTAGTCTGTCGAGAAGAAGCAGTGCTTCTTTTCCTGAACCCCTGGACAGTGTTTTGAGAGTCAGGCAAATTTTCTTTCAAAAATCCACCAAATAGTGTGAGATGAGAGTAGAGTGTACTGGTGCTCTAAGATTAGTGCAAGGAATCTGGAATCCTAGATAATTAGGTGATAATACTCAAAGATTAGGCATAGTTTTCACTCTTGGTTCCTACGTATACATTTTGTGTGAAATTTTGAGAGCCACTAAATAAGGCAAATACGCGAAAAGCGAGTTTTCATAAAACTAGGGCTAAGGTGGATGGTTACGACCATTCTTTATGGAATCCTTGGCTGAAGGAGGGTATTGATGTCAAGGTTAGAAATACACCGTTCTATCCATCTCTTCTGGCGCCGTGTGTTGGCACTTCCACCAAATAAGCCACTCAATGTCTCTTGAGTACCACCAATCCCTAATAATGCCTCCTCAATAAAGTTCATGGATGTGTGCTAGTTGTGTTATGTTGAAAAAAAAAGGAAGAAAAAATTGAAAAAAATTAGAAAAAGAAGAAAAAGGAAGAAAAAAGAGTGTGAATATTTAGTGTTTATTTCAGTTGCATTGAGGCAATACCACAAAATCCACCAAATATGGCCTTAACTTATCTTTTTGTGTTTCTGACTGCCCGAATACTGGCTGAGGAATTCTAACCTAGTGGTAGGGTTGTGGAAACTCAATTAAAGTGTTAATGCCAAGTGAAACCACCAAATATAGAGCATATGTGTGAATCTGGTGAGATTGTGAGCTCTAAGAAAAAGAAAGAAAAGAAAAGAAAAAGAGAAGAGAGAAAGAGAGAATGAATACAAAGGAATCCAAAGAGAGCATAGTTTTCTCATCTTTCTCTGAGTTGAGTTACTTGATAATCTGGGAATCTAGATTCTGCATTACTAATCTCTATGTAGCACCAAGTGAGAGTGAGCCACCAAATAAACACCCGTACCCCTCAGACATTCTCTACCTAAGCCTAAAGTCGAGGTGGAATTCATAGAATATCTCGAATACCCCGAGGGAAGAAGTCCGCCTATCCTGTTAGAACTTTTACTAGGGCTCAAGTATAGGCTTTAGAGATGAATTAGTTTTTCACTCGAATCCATTGCAAAAGCTACATAGCTGCACTTTCACGATTGTCTGGATTTCTAGAGCATACGATGAAAATAAAAAGGAGAAAAATCTCTAGGTATACACTTGATAAAATAATCAGTCCCTTAGGGACCTTTGCTATAAATAATTTAGTCTTGCATTTGCTAGGGACTAGCAAGATTTAGGCATGGGGGTATGATTGCGCAATCATAGGTCTTAATTGACTTAAATTAGGCTAGGACTTAGCATAAGTTAGGGTAATTCATGCATGTATAAGCATTATCTGCATCTTTGCTGCTTTACTTTAGCTATGCATAAAATAATGTTATAATGTGTTGATTAAGTGCATTATGTCGACTGCAGGCAAAAAGCTGATCAGGAGCTGGATCTGAAGTTGGATCAGGAATAATGGGTGTTGCAACAGGACTGGAGCAGAAGACTTAGATTAGATGTAGGAATAATGATGTAAGGGAGTTAAGGTTTGCTATTCTATTAAGTAGGAATAAAGCAGTAAAATGTGAAGAGCTTAGGTCCATCCTAGCCCTAGGATAGCCTAGAGACTTCCATTAAGCCTTAGCCACCCTTAGATTAGGTCACAGCACCCTAGGAAGCCCTAAAACCTTAGTTCCAACCCTTATCTGGACATCCAGATAAGTTATAGGACGTCCAAAACCCCTAGCCATCTCCCGCACACCTCAAACCCGCTTCTGCAGTGTTATTGGACGTCCAGACACTTTGGCAGACGTCCAATTTCTGTAGAATACCCAAAACAGAACCTAGAATTCCCCTTGACTTAGATTGGGTGTCCAGAACTGAAGCTTGGACTTCTAATTTTTGTGTATAAGTCGTCTGATCATAATTGGTCTCCAGTCCCTGTTTTGAGATTCAAGCCTTGATCTTGGATCTCTATCTCCCTAGACCTAATCCCAACCCATAGGAACCTAAATTAAGGTGTCATAACCTTAGTACATCACCTCTAGACATACCTAAGGACCTAATTAGGTCCTCACCAAGCCCAATTGACTTAGATCAAAGTCAATTACCATCACCTAAGCCAATTGGACTCATTGAGTCCAATTAAGCTCAGATCTCAACCCACACAAGTCCAATTGGACTTAGTGAGAGTCCAATTGTCCTAAGCCCAACCTAATTGAGTTATTCCACTCTCAATTGGGTTCACACTCATTCAATTAAACTTAGGTTAAGTTTAATCGCAATTTCCCCTTAGCAATTAGGGTTTGCAACCCTAATTCAAGGCATACACCTACCCAAACCGTTTAGGACCTAACCTAGACCTCTTAGACACCTAGGGCGCGACCACACACACACACCCATTCATGCACACACACTCCTCTAGATTTCTCTATAACTCTCTTGAAGTGGCGCCAACTCTTGGTTGCCAAATTTAGCAACCAAGAGGAATTCAATTCTTAGATCCACAAATGGTGGATCTAGGAAAACACCTCTCCCTCTCCTGGCCTGCCATTCTTGAACTCTCTCTAGAGAGTTCCACACTTCTCTAGAGTGACTCCCTTAGGTATATAAAAATACCTAAGGGGTGGCCATTTTCACCCATACACTCTTGACCATGCATGCTTGGCTCCATTCTTGGCATTCATTCACACTTAGGCTAGCCACTTTCATCTCCACTCCACCTCCACGAGGAGCACCACCATGAAGGCCACCATCTCCTTGCCAGGATGCTGGATCACTTCTCCAACCTCTCTCCAAGGGTCGGCCTAAGCACCATTGGCTGCCCCTCCTCTCAGCCACTCAAAGGCCATCGGAGACCACCTTCGAATGCCTTTCTGTTCTGCTAGATCTAGATTAGTAGTTTAAGTTCTTCATAGTTTTACTGCTTTCATTTACTGCTTAGTAGTGTAGTCCTTATTCTCCCTCAATGATGCATGCAAAATCCTTCCATAGATTCTTGTATGCGATCATTTTCTGTTAGCTAGGTTTATGACTTTACGCTTTCATGTACAATCTTTCCTTTACATTCCATGTTACAAACACTTCTCTGAATGAATGAATAAAAGATACATTTTTATATATATCTCTATGTTTGAAATCACCATGAACTTCTTAGTTGCCATCTTTTTTGCATGATTCAAGTTGCCTATCTTTCACTTTTATATATTTTGCAACAAGCATGTCAGTCTCAGAAAATATAGAAATCCTAACTATAGATGCATTTTCTGTAAACAGCCACCACGTAACTAGAATTGTGTGCATCGAAACCCACACTTTCTCTTTCTTTATTTATCTGACTCACGCGCACGTAATCCGAATTCATAATAGAAGTGGCAAAGTCTTAATTCGAAGATTAGAAATCGGCGTGCGATTTTAAACAAAGTAGAGCGATAAAAGATCGATTTAGAATTAAAATAAACGCCTCCCAGAGATGAAAGATCGGGACTCAAGTCTTGTTATCTTTTTATAAATATTATTGTTTGATCGTATTGCGCACTATACTACGACATTTTTCATATCAAAACGCGCTCTACGCTTACCAAACAAGGTCCATCGGCCTCAAACAACCTTAGTCATCCAATCTTTTCGAGTGACTTGATTGGGTCTAGAACAATTCCAATCCCTCATCTGATTTTGTAGTGCATGTACGGGAGGAGGTCTTTATGACCCATCTTGAGACCTCCAGTAGTGGTTCATTCTCATTGAGGTCAAACCCCAACCAACTTGTTTGGGTTCTTTTCTGATCCACTTGATATCTCTTCTAATCCATCTACATCTGAATCCAGTTGTCCATGTTCTGATTCCATGGAGAACCAAGATTAAGAAGGAGGTGAGATTCAACACTTGCAGGACCAATTGCAGACTGTTATTGATTTGATCCATGCATTGGCCAATCCCTGAGCACGTCCACAGATGCAAGACCATTATAATCCCACAGTTGTTGCATAGAACCTAGGGTGTAGATTTCGACTAGGGGACCTAAAACAGAATTGAAGCCGAATATCATCAATGTGATCCCTCACTTTCATGGATTGGGCTCTGAGGACCCTTTCTAAGACATTCAAGAATTAAAACATCTGGCCTAGACTCTTGGGCCAACTATTCAAAATCGTAACACCCTACTCATGAAGATGTTCCCCTTCTCATTGAAGGAGAAGGCTGCCCATTGGTACCTGTCTCTAACTCGATCGATCAACACCTAGGAAGGTTTACAAGCAGAATTCCTCAAGAAATTCTTCCCAGTTGAACGCACTAATTCCCTGAGACACTAAATCACGCATTTCACGCAGAATGTGGGGGAACCACTTCATGAGGCATGGGATCGCTTTCTGGATCTCATGCGGAAATGCCCTTATCACGGAGTTCCTAAATAAGAACAGATCCAGTCTTTGTACCAGGGACTCCATGAAGATATCTAATTATTTGTCGATGCAGCCTGTGGAGGCAACTTCATGGGTAAAGATGAAGACACCGTTTGGGAGATTCTCGAGAACATATTCAAGAACTCCATAAATAATGAGTCTATGGGTATGTTCAACTGGACGATTACCCGTGCATCGATAAACATCAGAGGGACACACAAGACACAAGATCTATCTGCATCCATCAATCTGAAGTTAGTGGCCAATCAATTGGATAAGGTCTCCATTATCGAGAAGAAGTTGGGTGATTTGACTTGCTAACTCCAAAGGGCTACTTCTTCTCAGCAAAGCATGTATGAGCATCTGACCATAGGGAGGGAGGCCATGCTTAACATTCACCAGCACTCATATCAGGGATGGATGCCTATCCACCCCCATTTGATCCTAGTTTCAGAGGAAACTCTAAACCATCCTGCTCTAGTTGAGGGATCTCTGAACCCCCGTATTTTGATTACTCAGAAGTTACTCAACCTTGCGAGGAGCTCCACATCATCCAAAATGATCCATTCTCCAACTCTTACAACCTTGGATGGCGTAATGTTAGTCACTCTGAAATCGAGTTTTAAATCGTTGCGTTGCAGTAAAGTCAAAATCTCACGAAAAATAGATAAAATTTATACTTGAAAAGTTCGAGGTCATTCATTGGGAGCAAGTAGGAATTCAATTCTCAAGATTGCAATTTCAAATAATAGAGATAAGAAATTATGATCAGAAATTGATTCAGAATAATGTGGCAATAATATCAAGTGTCAAACTACAAAAAGAATGAAGCAAAATGGTGATTTGAATCACCAATTACTCCCTACAATAATAGCAAGTGGAACTCAATAACTATGTAAAAATAAACTCAAATCACCCGTCTGATTGAATGATCAGACGACTTAAATGTCTGATGAACAGTGATCTCTCTTCTTATTTGCTTCTTCTTCTCTTTCTCTGTACTTGTCTTTCTTTTTCTTCTGCGGCTCTTCTTCTTTTCCTTTCTGTCTCTGCTTACCTTCTTTTTCTTTTCTACTTCTCTTCTTCATGCAAAGGGGGAAGGGGTCTCAAATTTGGCTAAGTGTCAGCCAACTTCTCTAGGGAGCAAAACCCCCCAAACCCCTAGGTTCTCTCTCTCTCTTTCTCTCTCTGGGTCAAGATCTCCCAGAGCCTTCCACAGTACCAGGTATATGGGTAATCGGACCTAGAGCGCACTTGGGTCTAGGCTCACCGGCAGTGGGTGGTGAGCGAGGAGTGGATAGCGTAGGCGGGTAGTTAGGTGCACCAGGTCAGCGGGGGCAGTGTCACGGATGAGGCACATGAGAGGGTGCGAGGGACCTCACCCCCCAAGTGATTTGAGGCGTAAGCCTCTATCACTTTTTTAATTTATGCGCTAGCACCGCTTGCAAATCCAACGATGTGGGACTATCCATCCCCTGTTCTTCGCGCACACAGCCACAGTGAAGATGGCTTGAAATTGGGTCACGGTTGTGCTGCTTCCTTCCAATTGAGAACCTGGGAACCTACAACTGCTGAATCCGCACCGTCTGAGCATGTCGCCTGGAGCTGCAGGTGAAGAACAAGCTTCGAAGCTTGCTTCGGAGCTGTGCATCAATGGCGGAGGGGGGCTGGTACCTGAAATTAGTAGCAAAGCCTTTTGGCCATGTTAGAAAGCTCAGGGAGTATCGTCGGACCATGGCAAGTTCAACGATGGTGGTGGCGTGGCGTAAGCATGTGTGGAGAGGCCTATCGACCTCCCGGAGGGTGGTCGGATGTGGGTTTGTTCGGCGGGGAGTTTGGAGAGGCAATCGTCCTAACAAAGTTAGGGATTTCACTCTTGAAGTCAAGGCGGAGGTGTGGAGCGTGGAAGTAGAGACGTAGGTGGTCTATGATGGCCGCTAGCACTCGCTGGAGGTATGCCTGCGAGATGGAAGATGGAGTTGCGGAGGGCGTCGACAGGGTCGAAACGATATGTTGGAGATGCTTATATGATGAGGAGAAGTGGAGTTGATTGAGAGGGGTAGCAGACGACGGGGAGAGGAGATGGCGCCGATTGCGGTATGGCTGACGTCAGAGAAGGAAAGAGCTCTGGTAGGGGTTGGATGGCGAGGAGGAAGATAGAGATGCCGGCTGGTACTGCGCAACGTGGAGGAGAGAGGGAAGGATAAATCCGTCACCGATATTGCAAACGGACGATGAGAGGAGGCAGGAAGAGTTGCCGGACGTCGAGGAGCACTTCAACTAAGAAAGAGGAGAGGAATTGGAGGTGTTCCAGGCCGAATTCGAGCGTGGGAAGTCCGTTGTGCCCTGGGGGTTCTTTTATAGGTCATTAGAAGGCAAACAGAGCTTGAGAATTAAGCTCTCAAGCTTGGAAAGCTTCACTGGAGATAGAAACCCAATTTTCAATTGATTCGCATGGCACTTTGGGAAAGACTTGGAGCCCAAGATGCGGCTCAAATGGAAGGCAACCTCGTCAAGAATCTGAGTATCTATTTTGGGACTGATTGATTGAGAATCGAGCAAGAAATTCTCGCTCGATCTCAACGGTGAAGCTCAGGGTTGCCTTTAATGGCACCAGGGACCTTTTTGCAAAGATGATGAAGAAGTTGGGGGGCTATTTGTAAGGACTTTGAAAGTTAAGGTCATATGTGTGATCAGACAGGACCAAGCTGCAAATTAGGTCATGACAATCTCATATTGGACCCAAATTTTGGTATAAACCTAATTTAGACTAAAGGAATCCAATGGTGAAGTTGGATTTTGGTTTTGACTATGCTTGACTGGGTAATTTATGCGAAAACCTAAATTAGGCCAAATGTCTATTTGAGACTCTATTTTGGGTCAAGATGGGTTCTGATAGTCAAATTGAAGGTACCAAGTCCTAGAGAATATTTTTCTATGAATTATAGAGGATTTAGGTGAATTTTATCCTGACTAGAACCTCAGTTATTTAAGCAGGTCTGTTTTTAAGGTTTCCGAAGTCATGTAATTCTCAAAACATGAGAAAATCCTTTTCTATCTATTCTAACCCACTTGATAGCCTTTTAGGATCATTTGACCCTTAATTACCCCCTAGGAAAACTCGTGGTTGTACTGCATTCATGATATGATGGTAAAATTGTAGTTTTAACCTTGGTTTCTTGTCTTTCTCTCAAAATTATTATGCAGTGAATTACATTCCTCTGGTGGTTATGTAGGAGCATTTAATAACTTAATCAGATCACGTTGAACTAGTTATGGCTCATAATGGTGTTCCATCACGTAATCATTTGAATTTCACATGGTCAGGAAATAATCAAAACTCTCGACCTCAATTCTAACCCTGACCACAAAATCCGCATCCATATCAGCCCGCTCAGCCAAGGCCCAACCCGAACTTTCAAATTGGGCCTAATAAGGATGACTAGATGAGCCTGAACCTATAGATTTTGGCTAATATGCAGAAGACCAATCTGCTATGCAGAGGTAGCATAATGTGGAAATCACAGAGGTTCGTAATTAGCTCGCACAGATGGTTGGGACTCGCCAAGATGGTGCACTTCCTTCCCAACCTTTGCCTAATCTAAACAACGTGCCGAACCATAGACACGTTGTGAACCCAAATCAGGGCCATGCACATTGTGCCTATCAGGCCCCACCTGCATCTCCACCTAATAGGTTGGAGACTTTGACTTTATACATGCGATATCAGTAGCAACCTCCCCTCCTACCAACTCAAACCCCTAATCCAAACTAGGCAGGCCTAAACTCTGTCACTACTCGTAGTGGCAAGATTACTTAGGACCCACTTTATCCTAATCAAACTGGCCCAAGTAGTTCAAGACCTAAACCTAGGGTCGATGTCAAGGACAAACCCACCCCAAACCCATAGCCTAAACTAATCTTGGAGAAGCCTACAAACATTCCATTTTCCGAGGCTTTAGCCAAAGGAAACAGGAAATCCAAACCTGTAGCACCAGAGGAGAACTTGGTCAAGCTGTTTGAGCAAGTCCAAATAAGCATTTCGTTGATGGATGCAAACTACCACGTATGGGCTTATGCACGATTTCTGAAGGACTTGTGTACACGAAGGCGTAAGCCGCGAAACAAAGATGGGAGTCTGATTGTACTGTCAAAGAAAGTAAGATCTATAATTTTGAGTAAACTCCCACAAAAGGCAAAGGATCTTGGCACCCTTTGATCTCCTACAAGATAGGGAATTTAGAGTTTAATCGAGCTTTATTAGATCTAGGAGCCTCCATAAACCTGATTCCCACCTCCCTACTAGACCATTTTGAGGAGACTAAGGTCAAATCAACTGAGGTGACTCTGCATTTAGCTAATAGATTAATTAAGTCACTATGAGGAGTTCTCAAGGATGTTCAAGCTAAGGTATGAGATTTTTATTTCCCGATGGATTTTATAGTCTTGGATATGGATACTCCCGAAAATCTAAGACATACACCGATCATCTTTGGGAGACCGTTCCTAGCAACTACTAGGGAAAATAACAACTGCGATGAGGGCCATATTGAGTTAAAATTCAGGGACAAAACATTAAGGATAGATATCTTTAAGGCCCAAAAAGGAATAAAATGTGTGGTGTTGGAGCGGAAAATCTAGGCAAACGGAGTTGAGTTTTGGAAACCCATCGTTGTAGTGCGATTTGCGAGAAAAGCCGTCAATAGATAAATTTAACCGAAACTTGAAAAGAATTCTGGGTCAAACATAGGGAGGAGGACGTTTGATTACAAATCGTGTTTGTTTTATTTGTCACGAAGTAGATTAGCCAGTCGAATTGAATCTAAACTAGCTATCTGCTAAAAAATAAATAATAGAAGAAAGAGAGAGAATATTACAAATAAAGAGAAAATAGAAATAGAATAAACATGGATTTCATTACCATTGAGCAATATTCATTACAACTACTTACTACACTAGAAAGCAGGAAATCTACACTAGAATAAAAGAAGGTGGAGAGAAGTTATCCTCCTCGACGGCTGCTTGGAGGACGAGCCGCAATGGCGAAGTGCCCGGACGAAGGTGGTGAGATGCAGGACGAAGGAGAACGATGAAGGATGACAGAGAATGGGGCAGGACGATGTCATAGCAAGATCCACCTCTTGAATGGCAGTGAGAAGACAATCGCGGAATGCTCCACAAACAGGGTGAGAAGGTGGAAAAATTATATTTTTGACTCTAATGGAGCATCCCGGGTTTGGGACAAGCTCTTAGAGCTTTGGAGGGGGTGAGAGAAGATAGGAAGGGATGAAGAAAGTGTGAGGGTCGTAGAGCTATTTATAGGTGAATTTTGAATGGGCAAAAAGGTCATTTTATGCATAAAAATTAATTCAAGGCCTTTAGCGACGAATTTAAATGTCACTAAAGCCCCTGAACGTGGGCATAGGTCGCACACACGCTGCACCTCCTCCTCTCCCCATGCCTCAACTCCTACGCACATACACGCATCCTCAACTGTCCGATCGCGAAATCGGATGGCTTAAAATCCATCTCATGCGTGCCTTTGTCGCGTGCCCTCATGTAAGATCGAGCATTAACGGAGCATTGGATCGCATGTGAAAGTGTCGTACGCTTTGGTTATGCCACGTCGCTGTTCTATTCTCCATCCGCATCGCATCCAATGGCCGAAATCAACCGTGCTTGAGCTATGCTGAATAGAGGAGAGCGGTGAGTAATCGGTAAATTTTCGCAGTTTAAAAAGATGTGTTGTAGTATACCGCGAAAAACGATTATCAATTTTTATTACTCGAAATTTAAAAGCTTCCGAGGTTGAACTCAGGGAGCAATTTGGTATTTTAGAAGTAAAAATCACAATTCTCAAAATTTTCTTGAAAGATAATGTTCAATAATGCATTGTATATAAAAACTAGAGAGTAAAAAGAAATAGATTTTTCTCTTTTCTTCCTTCTTCTCTTCTCTCTTTCTTTTCTTTGCTTTCTCTCTTCTCTTCTTTCTCTGTCTTTCCTATCTTCAGACGTCTGATTCTGTGAATCAGACACCTTAACTAGTGACCTACTACAGTGCTTCTTCAGTCTTCTTCTTCTACTTGCTTCTCTGCTGCAGCTTCTTCTCTGCGGCAGCTCCTTCCTCCTCTTTTCTTGTTTTGGCTTTCCTCTTTGGCTTCTTTTCTTCTTGAGCTGCTGCACCTCCTCCTTCTTCTTCTTCAAGTCCTTCCTTCAGCTGCTCCTTCTTTCAGCTGCTCTTCCTCTTCCTGCTTCTTTCTTAGACAGGTCCTTCTCTTTCTCTATGGTTGCTCCTTTTCTTCTCTGCGGCTAAGTCCTTCTTGGCTTCTTCTTCTTCCCTGCCACACAGAGGCAAAACCTAACCCCTACCCTCCCCGCATCTCTCTCTCTATTTCGCTCCCAGGACACAGCTCTCCCAAAGCCTTTCTCAGGTAAATAGGTCGGGTACGCATGCCCGAGACCAGGCCCACCGACGTGCGGTGGTGGGCGAGGAGTGAGTGGGTAGTCGGGTTAGGCCAAGTCCACGGAGGTGTGGGTCACGGACGAGACCGGGTCGGGTGAATGGGATCTCACCTCGTGGATCTGAGGCAACAAGCCTATGGCACTTTTACAATTTATGTCGCATCTCCCGCTTGTCAACTTCCGAGGTGGGACTAAATGTCCCACCCGCTCCTCGCGCGTGCCCGCAGCAGGTCGTCACCTAATCGCAGAGGCTGCAGCTGCCTTGGCCTCCAATTCATGGGTGAGATTTGTTTGCAAAGGGTGCCTGCGCGTTAGGGACCTGGGATCCTGATGCCTGGAGTTAAAGATGAGGCTTGCGAGCTTCTTCAAGCTTGCTCCAATGGCAGTCAAGACCATGTACCTGTCAACAAGAAAAATGGCCTCACGGCCTTATCAGATCACTCAGGAAGCTTTGCCGAGGTGCGGCGAATGTGAAGAGGTGGTCGGCGAGGGGTGGGAATGCCTGTGGGAGAGTGCCTAGGGTACACTGTGTGCGTATGTGTGGGTGTGTTCAGGGGTGCATTTGTGTGAGTGGCGGAGTGTTGTGAATGGGGGTTATGATCAGTGGGTCGGGGTTGTGCTTAGGGACCGGTCGGAGAGGAGGGAGGTGGTCTGCGGTGGTGGAGGGAACTCGTCGGAGTGGTGGCTAGAGGAGAAGAGGATGATGGTGGTGGAGTGCAACAGTGGTCGTTTGAAGGAAATAAAGTGGGGAAAAGAATGTAGAGAGTGAGAGAGACTTATCTAGGGTGTTTAGGGTGAAGGGGGGAGGCGGAGGGTCAACGGCGGGTGTCTGCCGTCGCCAGAGACGAAGACCCTGTGGTGAAGAAGCGACGACGAGGAAGAGGGTCAGAGGAGCGCGCGCTGGTACGACGCGGTGTGGAGGAGTTCGATAGAGATGGCTCTGCCATTGGTATTGTGGCAGAGCGACGAGAAGAGGGAGGGAGAGTCACCAGAAGCTGCGGGCAGTTTGCCGGAGTGAGGAGGAGACGAATTTGGGGGGCTTTCTCTGGCCAAATCAAGCTTGAAGGAAGCGGAGAGGTCAGGGCTTCGTTAAATAGGCAAGGGCAGAGTAGGATTCGCAAGGAGGCGGTGGGGAGACCACATCGGAGGTACGGCTGGAGGAGACCCATACCTCTCGATCGTTCGCACGAGAGGTATGGGGCATTTCAGAGCATGGGGTGCTGCCCATGCGGTAGGGGGCTTCACAGGGAGCTTCCCTTTCAAATCTGGGGGCTGCTCCCCATGAAAACGAGCAGAAAAACTCCACGCAAATTCACCGGACGTATGGTCTATGCTGCAATGGTAGAGGGACCAAAATTAAGACAGAGATGAGAAAGTTGAGGGGGTAATTGCAAGGGTTTTCAAAAGTTAAGGGTCAGAATGTAATTGGGTGGACAAATTTGTAAAGTAGGTCAAGACGACCTTCCTTTAGGTCCAAATTTTGGTATAAACCTAATTTTTACCTAAGGAATCCAATGGTGAAGTTGGATTTTAGGTTTGACCACATTTGACTGGACATTTTGCACAAAAATCTAAATTAGGTCAAATATTGGGTATGGTCCTCAATCTAGATCAAAACAGATTCCAAAGGCCAAATTAAAGGTTCTAAGCACTAGAGGATATTTTTCCATGAATTTTAAAGGGTTTAGTTAATTTTTATCTTGCCTGGAACCCTGTGAATTTAAGTGGATTTATTTTAGGGTTACAAAATGTCATTTCATTCCTAAATTTCACCATAACCCTTTTCTGACCAAACCATCCCACTTTTTCTCTTATTAAGTCCAATTGACCTATGTCTAGACCCTTAGAAATCCCAGTGATTCACTACAATGGTAAAATTATAGTTTTACCCCTTGTTTCATGTTCTCTTATCAAATTAGTGTTTCCTTGAATTAAGCCTTTCTCTTGGTTATGTAGGAGCTTTTGTTCACTTTATTAGGTCAAAATGTGCTAGTTAGGGTTCATGATGAGGTTCTCATCATACCCCCATGCCTAGCTTTTGCTAGTCCCTTAGTAAAATCTTAAGGTTTTAACTTTTGTTCTAGACCATGAATTTCTTTCACCAATTATGATAAGTGCTTTTTCTTCTTTGATTAGGTCAGAATGCCGACAATGGGCCTAGAGGTACTCTAGTACCAACCAAGATCCGGACCTGTCGAGCTTTAGCCTCGATCCTTAGTGAAGGTTTTTAAGGCCCGCGGGAACTACCCTAAGGTTTATTGGACTCCGTGGTTAAAGCACCTGTGCTTGAGACATTTTTAGCCTTGGTTCAGTTTGCAATGCATTTTTGTAAGAGAGAGACATAGGATTTATTTGTTTGGAGAGTTTTCACTCTCTTTTCTTTTTATTTCAAGCTTCGGATTAGCTTCTCAACACTATCTGCATCGGATTCCTCGTCTCCATCATCAATCCTCAAAGGTCCCTGGCAATCAACACTTCGAGATAGCACCGCCCATGGTAACCCCTAGAACCCTGGTTTTCGAGATTTCGAGATAATCCTACCCATGGCATTCCGTGGCCGAATCCAGATCTTGGCGATTGACATTTCGTGATAATGCCATCCATGGTATCTAAACCAGCAGAGTGCTTACATGCCCCTGGTAGGATATGTAAATATCCTAAAAGACAAGCACCGAGGAGATGATATGTTGTTACGCATCTTCGAGGGGAATTTCCCACCTCTCCGCACTGGGAACTTGTCCAAATCAACTTATGTTGATCGGCCGCTCCTAATCTAGGCAACATTTTCAGAATATTAAAATGCTTCTGCGTGATTTTAATAGTTATCCACACTGAACCAGACTATGTGTGAATTGGGGTGCTTAGGTTACCGAGTCCCGCAAATCGAAGGTTAGTTAATGAGGCCGAATACTCCCTAAGCCTTAGACCTAATATTTAAGCTTTGCATTTTCCTCAACCTCTTGAGGAATATCCCGATCTTAATGGGTACTAAGAGTCTTGCCAAAAAGGCCTAAGGTCAGCGTTCCTACTAATCTTTTTGTGTCTCTTTAGCGCTTTTCTTTACTTTTCTTAATGTGGTCTAGAACTTCGATTAATCCCTTAATCTCTTACTAATGACTATCTCTTTCATTTTCATTTTGTGCTCCTTTTTTAATATTTTGCTCTTTCTCCTCCTCCTTTTGATTATGTAAAGCCCACAACCTCTTAGTTTTTTCTTTTTTGAAACCTTTTCTTGATATGAATTTTCATGTATTTTGCACTTTCATACCCCCCCATGCCTAAGATTTGCAATGTCCCCATTGTAAATTAGGTGGGTTCGTATTCAGCTTGGTTCATTCATTTGGATAGGTATTGGGTGAGTGAATGGGTCGAGGTGACTGTTGTGGACGATTTCTAAACTCGGGTACGGGTACCTGAGGTGGAGTCGACTGTCCTAATGGTTGAACCCTAAACGTGCAAAATGAATTTAGCAAAGCAATGTCAGGAAAGGTTTCAGGTTTTTTGAAGGAATGACGGGTTGCCTCCCGTTAAGCACTGAGTTTTACGCCATTGGTTGGGCACAATGAGCTCAGGGAGAATGGACGATAAAGGATGACTCAACCAAATCTGTATTGGTCACGTCAATGAACGGTTTGAGTCTCTGATCGTTCATGACAAAGGGTTAGAAATCGTGGCTGAGTGGACTGATCTCAATGGCTCCATTTCCAAAGATTTGTGGGACTAGATATGGTCTGATCCACTTGGATCGTAGCTTTCCTGGGAATAGTTTGAGTTGGGCATCAAAAAGTAGAACCTTTTGACCAGGATGAAAGCTCTTTCTAGATATGTGCTTGTCATGAAAGGCTTTAAACCGCCCTTTGTAGATTTATGAGTTTTCATATGCATCGAGGCGTAATTCATCAATCTCACTTATCTGAATCTTTCTGTGGGTTCCAACCTTAGAAAGATCTAAGTTGCGGTTCCATACTGCCCAATAGGCTTTATGCTCCAATTCGACAGGGAGGTGACATGCCTTCCCGTACACCAGTCTGAAAGGAGACATGCCTAATTGGGTCTTGTGGGCCGTCCTATATGCCCACAAAGCTTCTGGAGGCCGGGTGACCAATCCTTCCTGTCATGTCGAACAGTAACCTGAAGGATTTTCTTGATCTCCTGGTTTGATAGCTCAGCTAGACCATTAGTTTGGGGGTGATAGGGGGTAGAGATTCGATGCGACACCCCATATCTAGTCATCGGTGACCTGAACTGAGCGTTGGTGAAATGGGTTCCCCCTTTAGAAATGATTGCTCAAGGAATCCCAAACCGTGAAAAGATGTTTTGGTGAATGAATTTGATAACGACTTTGTGATCCTTGGTTCGGGTCAGAATGGCTTCGATCCATTTGAACACGTAGTCAATAGCGAGTAAAGTGTACTCAAAACCATCCGAGATAGGGAAGGGGCCCATAAAATCAATCCCCCAAATGTCAAAAATCTCGCATACGAGAATTAGCTATAAAGGCATCATGTCATGGTGGCTCATGTTGCCTAAAGTCTGGCAATGATTGCATGCCTTACAGTGATTGTATGCATCCTTGAAGATTGTTGGCCAGTAAAAGCCACACTGGAGGACTTTTGATGCGATTTTGTGCCCAGAAAAATGGCCACCGCATGCCTGGTCATGGCAGAAAGAGAGTATGTCTTTGATTTCAACTTCCGTGACACATCGTTGGATAATTTGTCAACACTAATGTGGAATAGATATGGGTCTTCCCAAATGTAATACTTGGCATCAGAGCATAATTTGTCTTTCTTGGCCTTCGGCCAATCAGACGGGATCTGATGTGATGCCAAGTAGTTTACTATGTCAGCAAAACATGGAAGCCCTGTACCAATAGTTAGGAGGTGCTCATCAGGAAAATGCTCCGTGATGGTTCCAGCAGGGTCGATGATCTCAGAAGGAAGGCGAGACAAGTGGTTAGATACCATATTCTGTCTTCCCGCTTTGTCGTGAATCTCGAGATCAAATTCTTGCAATAGAAAGATCCATCGGATTAATCGAGGTTTCTCATCCTTCTTCACAGGGAGATGCCTCACAATTGTGTGATCTGAGTAAATAATAACACAGGAACCCAGGAGATATGATCTGAACTTTTCAAGGGCAAATACTACGGCTAGCAGCTCTTTCTCAGTAACAGTGTAGTTACGCTGAGCCTCATCAAGTGTCTTGCTAGCGTAGTAGATGACCACATGTTTCCCGTTAATTTTTTGCCCCAAAATCACTCCTACAATGAAGTCAGATGCATCGCACATGATCTCAAAGGGTTGAGACCAATCAAGGGACTGTAGGATCGGGGCTTGGGTAACTCGGTCACGAAGGATCTCAAATGCTTGAGTGCATTCCTTGGAAATTTCAAAAGGTACATCCTTGGAGAGAAGAATGGTCAGGGGGTGCGTGATTTTCGAAAAATCAGGGATGAATCGATGGTAAAAATCGATGTGCCCCAGAAAAGATTGGATGTCCTTAATTGAGCTAGGCATAGGGAGTTTGGAAATCAAGTTAACCTTGGCTCGATCAACTTAGATGCCTCTCTCTGAAATCAGATGTCCCAGGATGATCCCCTCAGGCACCATGAAGTGGCTCTTTTCCCAGGAAAGAACCAGATTCACATCAATGCATCACCTGAGTATTTGAACCAAGTGCTGGAGGCAATCGTCAAATGATGCCCCAAATACTGAAAAGTCATCCATGAAGACTTCCAGATAATCACGTACCATATCAGAGAATCTGGCAAGCATGCACCGCTGAAAAGTCGTGGGCGCATTGCAGAGACCGAAAGGCATCCTTTGGAATGGGTATGTCCCAAAAGGGCAGGTGAATGTGGTCTTCTCTTAGTCCTCTAGATGGATTGCCACTTGGTTATAACCAGAGTATCCGTCAAGAAAGTAGAAGAATTTTTTTCCCGTTAGTTTTTCAAGGATCTGATCAATAAGCGGTAGTGGGAAATGATCCTTCTTCGTGGAGGAATTGAGTCTTCTATAAACTATGCAGACTCTCCACGAGTTGGCTATACGGGTCAATATGACCTCTCTGGTTTCAGTTGTGATGGTGGTGAGCCTTGCCTTCGTAGGCACAACCTAGATTGGGCTCACCCATCGACTGTCGGAGATTGGGTAGATGATCCCTGCATCTAACCACTTAATGATCTCCTTTTTCATGACCTCCTGCAGATTAGGGTTCAGACGTCTCTGCATTTCACGCGAAGGTCGTGCGCCCTCTTCGGAATAGATGTGGTGTGTGCAATAAGAGGGGCTTATACCAGTCAAATCATCAAGAGTCCATCCAATGGCTCTACGATGTTGCTAGAGAACAGTAATCAGACGGGATTCCTGATTAGGTGTGAGTCTGGAGTTTATAATCATAGGAAACATCTGATTGGAACCCAAAAAGACGTATTTCAGATGATCGGGAAGGGGCTTGAGTTCCAAGACGGGATTATTAGTAGCAGCGGGTGGTTCAGAGTGTGTGTGAGGAATAAGGGTAGGACTTATGGGTGTATCTAGATCAGGTTCAGACTCCTCTAATTGCGGGTTTTGATCTTCTTGTGGTTGATTGAGGGTGATCAGGTTGTCCTCAATATGCGGTTCATCAACCATGGCTCTAATATCGCATATTTGTTCTACAACACTGTAATTAATCCCTTGTTGGGCCTTAAAGATGTCAATCTTAAGAGTTTGATTCCCAAATTTCAACTCTATTTGGACCTCCTCACAGCTTATGTTGGCCCTAGCAGTGGCCAAAAAAGGTCTCCCTAGTATAATTGGTGTATCCCTTGGGTTCTCAGGTGCATCCATAGCTAGAACTATAAAGTCTACTAGGAAATAAAAATCCCGTACCCTAACAATAACATCCTCGAGAACTCCCTTAGGTGATTTAATGGATCGATCAGCTAACTGCAATGTCACCTCAGTCGGTTTAAGCTCGGATTCTTCAAGATGGTTAAGAAGGGATGTGGGTATTAGGTTTATGGAGGCACCTAGATCTAGCAATGCTCTATCGAATTGGGTTTCACCAATTTTACATGAAACCAGAGGAGTGCCTGGGTCTTTTGCCTTGGGTGGGAGTTTACTCAAGATTACAGAGCTGGCTTGCTCTGACAGTACGATCAGACTCCCACTCTTAGTTCAAGGCTTATGCTGGGGTGTACACACGTTCTTCAAGAATCGTGCATAAGTCGGTACATGGCGAATTGCATCCATCAAGGGGATGTTTATTTGGACCTATTCAAAGAGCTTGATTAGGTCCTCCTCAAGAGCCACGGGTTTGGTTGTCCTCTTTCCCTTGGTCAAGGCCTCGAGAAATGGAACCTTGGTTGGTTGCTCTAGAATAGGTCCAGGTTTTTGATCTGGGATAGGGACATCCTGGATAACTATCCTAGGGCTTGGATCACTACCAGGCTTGGAGTGGTCTGGATAAGGTAGGTCTTGGGTTGCTTTATCACTACGGGTTGTTACAGAGTTTAATCCTGCCTAGTTCTGGTTGGGGGTTGGTAAAATGGGTGGTTGCTGTTGATAACCCGCATAAGATGTTGAAGCTTCCATCCCGTCAAGTGATGGAACAGAAGGGACCTAATAAATCATCTGTGCGTGGCCTGGATTTGGGTTCATAACGCACCTCTAGGTCAGCACGTTATTTGGGTTTGGCAGAGGTTGTGAAGGGAGTGTGCCCGGTTGGTGAGAATTCGTCATCTGGGCAATTTGGTTGCGGACCTCTGTGATCTCGTCCTTGTGCTGTTTTTGGATTGTCTCATTCGTTCTTTGAATGTTATCTAGTGTTTGGAGGATGAGAGACATCTGGTCTTGGTTTGGCCCAAATTGATAGGTGGGGTTGGGCTGAGGCTGAGGCGGCTGGTAAGGACGAGGGGCTTGTGGACAGGGTTGATAAGGTGGTCTTTGGGTCTAAGAATTTCCCGCCCACTAGAAATTGGGATGATTTCGCCATCCAGGGTTTTAAGTGTTGGAAAATGGGTCATTCTAGATGGCATTGAGGTCCTTGCAGGTCTGAGGAGCCTCAGGAAAGTCAGAGTATGGGGGTTCAGAGTTCCCCTTGCAAGATTAGAACGGATCGGAGGTCCCTCCGATCCTGGAGTCAGATGGGGGTGGATACGGGTCCATCCCTGGAGAAGATCGGTGGAAGATGTTTTGCACAGTTTCCCTCGCGGGAGGAGGCTGGGCGAAAGAGTTCTGCGCAGAGGTGGTTCGCTGCAAATGCCGAGTCAGCTCGTCCACCTTCTTCTTGATGATAGAGACCTTGTCCAACCAACTGGTCATCAGTTCCAAGTCGACGGATGCAGACAGACCCTACATCTCATGTGCTCCCCTAAGATTCGTCGATGCACAGGCATTCTTCCGGTCGAATAAGCCCATGGAGTTATTGTTGATGGAGTTCTCGCACATATTTTCGAGAATCTCCCACACCGTGTCCTCATGCTGACCCATGATATTTCCTTCACAGGTTGCATTGATGAATAATCTAATGTCCTCACGGAGTCCCTGGTAAAAAGACTGGACTTGTTCCCATTTAGGAACTCCGTGATGTGGGCACTTTTGCATGAGATCCAAAAATCGGTCCCATGCCTCATGAAGAGGTTCTCCCGTTTGTTGGGTGAAATGAGTAATCTGATGGCGCAAGGCATTTGTCCGACCAACGGGAAAGAACTTCTTCAAAAATTTAGACTGAAGTTCATCCCATGTGTTGATCGAACGAGTCTGAGTCTAATACCAATGAACAGCCTTGTCCATGAGGGAGAAAGAAAACATGTTCATGAGCAGAATATCCCGATTTTGTGCAACTGACCTGAAGGTCTAGGCCAGATGCTTGAGCTATTTAATATGCTAGAATGGATCCTCGGAGTTAAGCCCATAGAATTTTGGTATGGCATGAATCATATTGGGCTTCAGTTCAGAATTAGGACCTCCAGCCGA
Organism: Thalassia testudinum; assembly: GCA_037157565.1. NCBI lineage: Eukaryota > Viridiplantae > Streptophyta > Magnoliopsida > Alismatales > Hydrocharitaceae > Thalassia > Thalassia testudinum. The sequence goes on along the minus strand of JAZHRO010000062.1, from coordinate 2,486,258 downwards.
GATTTGGACTCGAGGCTCGATTGCCACCGCAGCGGGATTATAGTGATCTCGCATCATGGGGTGCTGCAGTGGGCTCATGAAGTTTTGGAAGAGGTCATTTAGACACTGAAGCTGGTGCTCAAGATTATTTTCTTCTTCAACAGGCTGTGTCATGATGGAAGAAGGAGAACTAGGTTTAGAATCGAAGGAAAGGTCTATGTGGAGGGGTTGCTACACAAACAAAGGTACCGAGACTTGGCTTCGGGGAGAGTGGATTTCTAAAGGAGGTTTCAAGGACCTCCTACCAAACATACACCTATGGATTAGATGAGATTAGAATGTGCTGGACCCAATCAAGACACCCAAAATATGCTGGGTGACTATAGAGGTTTGGGGCGGATGATACCCCTGGATCAGAAGGTCGTCCAACCTGAGAATTACCTGGGCAGCCAGAGAGGGAGAGTCCCACGAAGACCCTTACACAGTAGAGGGCCCCACGGGTTACAAGGTTTCCCCCACCCAACCTCTCTTGTCACTGAGATTCCAGGTAGACCAAAATAGGGACCTTGACCTCTTAAGTCTACCTCTTTTAGTTAAGATCAAGGTGCTTAGGGTTCCACTTGAACTTTAAGCCTTTTGAGTGCAAAGTGACCTAATTTAAAGGTTGGTTGACCCAAAGGATCAACTTCACCTCTTTGTTCCTTTGAGAGCTTCTTAGGTCCTTTCTTTTAGGGTTCAAGTAGATTAAGAGCCTGTTTTGCTTAGGGTTTCCCTTGGATAGGTCTCTTCAAACAAGGCTTAGGCACACCTCTTTTTGGAATTTTTGCTTCTTTTTTAGAAAAAGATGTGTCTCTAAAACCCTAGCTTGTAATCCTTAGGTTGGCTCTAGTTGGTCCAATTTAGTTGCCTCAAAAATGTGTATCTAGGGCTCAATCAAGAAGGTTTTAGCCCTAGTTACCTTAGGTGGACATGCAATTAGAAATGTGTTGAAATTAAAAATCAGGCAACTCTTGTGGATTACTAAAAACAGGTAGTCCTAGATTGATTTTTCTTTTTGTTTCTCCTTTTCAGATTTTGAGGGGATTAAGAGAGAGGGTTAAAAAGGTTACCTGTTCCCTGGTGTGGTTGTTGTGCAGCTACTTTTCTTCTTTGTCTTTCTTTCCTTCAACAAACACAACAAACGAGAGAAATTAGTAATGAATCAGAAATTGTGATTAAAGCTTCTAAAATGCCCGTTGCTCCTCGGTAATGGCACCAAAAATAATCGGCAAATTTTCACAGTTTAAAAAGATATGCATTGTAGTATACCATGAAAAACGATTATCAATTTTTATTACTCGAAATTTAAAAGCTTCAGAAGTCGAACTCAGGGAGCAATTCGGTATTTTAGAAGTAAAAATCACAATTCTTAAAATTTTCTTGAAAGATAATGTTCAATAATGCATTGTATATAAAAGCTAGTGAGTAAAAAGAAATAGATTTTTCTCTTTTCTTCCTTCTTCTCTTCTCTCTTTCTTTTTCTTTTCTTTCTCTCTTCTCTTCTTTCTCTGTCTTTCCTGTCTTCAGACATCTGATTCTGTGAATCAGATGCCTTAACTAGTGACCTGCCACAGTGCTTCTTCAGCCTTCTTCTTCTACTTGCTTCTCTGTTGCAGCTCCTTCTCTACGACAGCTCCTTCCTCCTCTTTTCTTCTTTTGTCTTTCCTCTTTGGCATCTTCTTCTTCTCTTCTTGAGCTGTTATGCCTCCTCCTTCTTCTTCTTCAAGTCCTTCCTTCAGCTGCTCTTCCTCTTCCTTATTCTTTCTTAGCCAGGTCCTCTTTCTCTGCGGTTGCTCCTTTTCTTCTCTGCGGCTAAGTCCTTCTTGGCTTCTTCTTCTTCTCTGTGCACACAGAGGCAAAACCTAACCCCTACCCTCCCCGCGTTTCTCTCTCTCTCTATTTCGCTCTCAGGACACAGTTCTCCCAGAGCCTTTCTCAGGTAAATGGGTTGGGTACGTGTGCCCGGGACCAGACCCATCGGTGTGCGGTGGTGGGCGAGGAGTGTGCGGGTAGTCGGGTTAGGCCAGGTCCGCGGAGGTGTGGGTCGCGGACAAGATCGGGTCGGGTGAGTGGGACCTCACCCCGTGGATCTAAGGCAACAAGCCTATGGCACTTTTACAATTTATGTCGTCGCCCAATCGCAAAGGCTGCACCTGCCTTGGCCTCCAATTGATGGGCAGGATTTGTTCGCAAAGGGTGCCCGCACGTCAGGGACCTGGGATCCTGATGCCTGGAGCTGAAGATGAGGGTTGCGTGCTTCTACAAGTTTGCTCCAATGGTGGTAAGGCCCTATACCTGTCAACAAGAAAAACGGCCTCACGGCCTTATCAGATCACTCAGGAAGCTTCGTCGAGGTGTGGCGAATGTGCAGAGGTGGTTGGTGAGGCATGGGAACGCCTGTGGGAGCGTGCCTAGGGAACACTGTGTGCTTATGTGTGGGTGTGTTCGAGGGTGCATTTGTGTGAGTGGCGGAGTGTTGTGAATGGGGGGTTATGATCAGTGAGTCGGGGCAGTGCTTAGGGACCGATCAACGAGGAGGGAGGTGGTTTGTGGTGGTGGAGCGAACTCGCCGGAGTGGTGGCTGGAGGTGAAGGGGATGATGGTGGTGGAGTGCAGCAGTGGTCGTTTGAAGGAAATAAAGAAGGGAAAAGAATGTAGAGAGTGAGAGAGACTTATCTAGGGTGTTTAGAGTGAAGGGGGGAGGCGGATGGCGAGTGGTGGGTGTCTGTCTTCGTCGGAGATGAAGACCCTATGGTGAAGAAGCGGCGACGAGGAAGAGGGTCAAAGGAGCATGCACTGGTACGACGCGACATGGAGGAGTACAACAGAGATGGCTCTGCCACTGGTACTGTGGCAGAGTAACGAGAAGAGGGAGGGAGAGTCGCCAGAAGCTGCGAGCAGTTGGCCGGAGTGAGGAGGAGACGAATTTGGGGGGCTTTCTCTGGCCAAATCAAGCTTGAAGGAAGCGGAGAGGCCTGGGCTTCCTTAAATAAGCAAGGGCAAAGCAGGATTCGTAAGGAGGTGGCGTGGAGACCACGCCAGAGGTATGGCCGGAGAAGACCTATATCTCTCGAGCGTTCGCATGAGAGGTATGGGCCATTTCAGGGCATGGGGAGCTGCCCATGCGGTAGGGGGCTTCGCAGGGAGCACCCCTTTCAAATCTGGGGGTAGCTCCCCATGAAAACGAGGAGAAAACCTCCGCGTAAAGTCGCCGGAGGTATGGTCCCTGCTGCAATGGCAGAGGGACCAAAATGAAGAAAGAGACGAGAAAGCTGAGGGGCTAATTGCAAGGGTTTTCAAAAGTTAAGGGCTAAAATGTAATTGGGTGGACCAATTTGCAAAGTAGGTTAAGAAGACCTTCCTCTTGGTCCAAATTTTGGTATAAATCTAATTTAGACCTAAGGAATCCAATGGTGATGTTGGATTTTAGGTTTGACTATGTTTGACTGGACATTTTTCACAAAAACCCAAATTAGGTCAAATATTGAGCATGATCCTCAATCTAGGTCAAAACAGGTTCCAAAGGCCAAATTAAAGGTTCTAAACACTAGGGGATATTTTTTCATGAATTTTAGAGGGTTTAGTTGATTTTTATCTTTCTTAAAACCTTGTGAATTTAAGTGGATTTGTTTTAGGGTTACAGAATGTCATTTAATTCCTAAATTTCACCATAACCCTTTTCTGACTGAACCATCTTACTTTTTCTCTTATTAAGTCCAATTGACCTATGTCTAGACCCTTAGAAATCTTGTTGATGCACTGCAATGGTAAAATTACAGTTTTACCCCTTGTTTCATGTTCTCTTCTCAGATTAGTGTTTCCTTGAATTAAGCCTTTCTCTTGGTTATGCAGGAGCTTTTGTTCACTTTATTAGGTCAAAATGTGCTAGTTAGGGTTCATGATGAGGTTCTCATCAGTGAGCTTCAAACCCGCACCCTCAACTCGCATATGGAGAGCTCAACCAATGCGTTAAAGACGAGACTGTCGCATTTCCAACCGAGGTGCGCACGCTCATGGCCGTTGGATCAAGATCCAACAACCCATATCTGATTGTGCGTACAAGGAGAGAGAGGGGGCAGGTGCCTTTAGCCGGTGTGGGCAGCTGAGATGGCGCCACGTGGTGACGTCTTGGCCATCCATCTTCTATGTGTTGTAGATGGTGCCACGGATGTCGAATTGGACCGATTTTCGCGTTGTTGGGCTGCGATTGTCGATTCAAATCCATCCGTGTAGTCAGATTTGTCATCTGAAGTGCAAATTTACACCATCTTGGCCCCTTGACCTCTAATCTTTCTCGGACTGCATCTGATGCTACGGAAGTTCGATCGGGGCGATCTTGGAGTCGTTGAACTCCGATCGTTGCCCTGATCAGATCCGTACAGTTGGATCTTCAATCCAAGGCCCTGATAAGATATTGTCCTATTACCTGACCACAAAATGGGAAAATTAACCTAAACTTTATACAACCTAACCTTGATGCAAGATGATGCATGTTATGCAATATTTATAATGTATGATGCAACTATATGTCTAATAACATGCAGAAATAGATGGTTTATGTGATATAAACATGTTTACTTCATGGGGCAATCGAAGAAGTGTGTGACATAGGTTCTCTGATTGAGGATCCAATTCCTGAGGTGAACTCGATTCTACAAGAACATCAACCATAAGATCTTGACCCACAGATGAGGGAGACTAAATCTGATTTAGACCTATCCCTAGCTTCCACCTTAGCCTCTAAGGCTAACCTTGAACCCCCACCTACTGCTGTTAACCCAGTATTGGAGTTGAAACCTCTCCGAGATCATTTGAAATATGTGTTTTTGGGTGCAAATCAAACATTTCTTGTGATGATCAACTCTAGACTCACTCCTAATCAAAAAATGAAGCTCATTTTTATCCTTCAACAACATCGTAGAGCCATTGGTTGGAATCTAGATGACTTGACTAGAATAAGTCCCTCATACTGTACTCATCGTATTCATACCAAAGAGGGCTCACGACCTTCTGAAGAGATGTAGAGAAGACTTAACCTGAATCTCTAGGAGGTCATGAAAAAGGAGATCATCAAGTGGCTTGATGCGGGAACCATCTACCCCATCTCTGATAGTAGTTGGGTGAGCGCCATCTAGGCCGTGCCTAAAAAGGCGGGACTCACCGTGATTATGACTGAATCCGGAGAAATCATCCCGACACGAATTGCAAACTCGTGGAGAGTCTGTATTGACTATCGAAAATCGAATTCCTCCATGAAGAAAGACCATTTCCCTCTCCAGTTCAATGACTATATCCTCGAAAAGCTGGTGGGAAATTCATTTTTCTATTTTCTGGATGGCTACTCTAGATACAACCAAGTGGCAATTCATCCTGAAGATTAGGAGAAGGCCACCTTTACCTACCCCTATGGTACGTATGCATTCCGTAAGATGCCATTCGGACTATGCAATGCGCCTTCCACTTTTCAGTTGTGCATGCTAGCTATATTCTCCGATATGGCGGGTAAATACCTTGAAGTCTTCATGGATGATTTCTCAATTTTTGGTCAAACCTTTGATGATTGCCTTCTGCACTTGGTTCAAATCCTCAAACAATGCATTGATGTGAACTTGGTTCTCCTGGGAAAGGAGTCATTTCATGGTTCCAAAGGCATCATACTTGGACACCTTGTATCTAAGAAAGGCATCCAAGTTTATCGAGCCAAGGTGAATTTGATTTCCAAATTACCTGTACCTTCCTCGGTTAAAGATATCCTTTCGTTTCTTGGGCATGTCGGCTTCTATCGACAGTTTATATCTGACTCCTCGAAAATCACTCGTCCCTTGACAAATCTTCTCTCGAAGGACACACCCTTTGAGATGATGCATGAGTGTGTTTGCGCTTTTGAGATTTTGTGCAACAGGATAACCTAGGCTCCAATTTGATATTGTAAACTCTTGGTCATTAATTGACTTACTTGGTTCTCTGATATTGTAAACTACTTGGTCATTGGGAAAGTCCCATCTAATTGGGCAAACACCCGATGGGATAGCCTGATTTCTGATGCCAAGTACTATGTCTAGGAAGATCCCTATTTGTTCCACATCGGTAATGACCATGTAATTTGAAGATGCATTCCCGACGATGAGGTCAATGATGTCATATCTTTTTGTCATGAACAAGCTTGCGGTGGCCATTTCTCGGGGCATAAAACTGTAGGGAAGATCCTTCAGTGTGGGTTCTTTTGGCCCACTCTATTCAAAGATGCATAATCATGCTGTAGGGCATGTGCCCATTGCCAGACCCATGGAAGCATGGGCCCACACGATATGATGCCCTTAAATTCGATCATCGTGTGTGAGATCTTTGACATTTGGGGGATTGATTTTATGAGACCATTTCCCAGATCTAACATCTTCGAGTGCATCTTATTTTCTATTGATTATGTCTCGAAATGGAATGAAGTCATCCACATGAGAATGAATGATCATAAAGTTGTTCTCCGCTTCATCCAGGAGAATATCTTTTCCAGATTTGGGGTTCCTAAATCCATCATCAACTATGGCGGGTCCCACTTTGTGAATGTGCAATTCCAATCCCTGATGAAAATGTATGGGACATTGTATTGTATCTCGACTCCTTATCACGCCCAAACTAATGGACTAGCCAAGCTCTTCAGTCAGGAGATCAAGAAAATTCTTCAGGTCACTATTCGACCTGACAGAAAGGACTGGTCATCCCGACATCCGAAAGCATTATGGGTTTATAGGACCACATATAAAACTCAGCTAGGAATGTCTCCATTCAGACTTGTGTATTTGAAGGCATGTCACCTTCTTGTAGAGATGGAGCATAAGGCCTACTGGGTAGTACGGAAGTGCAATCTGGATTTCAGGTAGGCTAGAATCCACCACCGGTTGCAAATGAGCTAGATCGATGATACGCAATGATGCATACGAAACTTGCGTATCAACAAGGAGAGTATCAAGGCCTTTCATGACAAGCACATTTTGCGAAAATCTTTCTTTCCTGGTCAGAAAGTGCTTCTCTTCAATGCTCGACTCAAGCTCTTCCCAGGAAAACTGAGATCAAAATGGACTGGACCTTTTCTAGTCCGGAGGATCTTTGGGAATGGAGCCATGAAAATCAGCAAACTTAGCCAAGACTCAAACCCTTTTGTAGTGAACTATCAAAGACCAAAACTATTCCTCAAACTTATTGATTTGAATATGGCTATTGAATATTTTGATCTCCATTCACCATGAGCAACATTGCGCCCAGCTGTTGGCATTAGACTTAGCACTTAACGAGAGGAAACCCTTCATTCGAAAACCCGAGACCCTTCTTACCCATTTCTAAGCTGAATTCATATTGCACTTTAGAGTTCGTTCCTTAGAACAGTCGACTCCACTTCTGATATTCGTATTGGTGCTTAAAATCGTCCGCAACAATCTTGACCCATTCACCCACCAATCTAAACTTGTTCTAAAGTACAAACTAAGCTGAACTCGAGCCCACCTAATTTACAATAAGGACATTACAAATCTTAGGCATGGGGGGTATTAAAGTGCAAAATGCTGTGAGATTCTATTCTTTTGAGGGGTTTTGTTTAAAAAAAATAAAGGGGGAGGAGGAAACATTTTTGAGTTGATTTGAATATCTAATTTGAGGAGGAAAAAGAGGGGAAAAATAGAGGAAAAAGGAGCAAAAAGTAAAGAAAAAATGTGTTAGTCCCAATGTCTGAATGTGGAACCTACCTAAGTTCTAGGTTGGATCGGGTGATGAATTAAATCTTGAAGTGCTAAAGAAAAGGAGATTAGTGAAGGATGCTGACTTTAGGCCTCTTAGGCTTGTTTTGGGCTTAAACACTTATGTATTTGTTAAGATCTGAATTATTCCTCAAGAGGTTGAGGGAGTTGGAAAGCTGATGTATTAAGTCTAAGGCTTAGGGATTATTCAGCCTCATTGTCTACCCTTTAGTCTGCAGGACTTGATAACTTAGGCACCTGAAAATCACACACTAGTCTGGTTCAGTGAACTTAATGAAAATAATGCCATAAAGTGTTCTATTTTGAAAAAAAATTCTCGAAAATTTGACTTAGGTGCGGCTCGAAGACAAAAGTTGATTGGATGAGTTCCCGTCATAGAGAGGAGTAAAATACTCCCCTAGAAGATGTGTTATAACATATCATTTCCTTGTCATTTGTCTCCTATGATATTTAAATAACCTACCAGGGGCACGTAAGCACCTTGTGCTGGTTCAAGTGCCATGTGTGACATTATCTCGAAATGTTGATTGCCAAGGCTTGGATTTAGCTACAAACACCATGGGCGACACTATCACAAAGTGTTGAGTGCCAGGGTTCTGGGGGTTGCCATGGGTGATGCTATCTCGAAGCATCGATTGCTAGGGACCCTTTGAGGATTGATGATGGGAGAAAGAATCTGATACAAATCATGTTTAGGGCGAATCCAATGTTGGATTTAAGGGAATCTAAAAACAAAGGAGAGAAAACTCTCAAAAATATATATTTGTCTCTCTCTCATAAAAATACACTGGTAAAATAAACTGAGACCTTACTGCACGTATGTACGGGTGCTTTAATTATTGGGGTCAACAAACCTCTGGGCAGATTCTAGGACCTTAGAAACCTTCATTGAGGACCTAAGGCTAAGGCTAGTCAAGTCTGGATCTTGACTGGTACTTGAGTACCACTATGCCTAGACTTGGTATTTCAATATAATTTCTATAGAGGTGGCACATGTAGACATCCTGACGATAAAATCTGGTTTAGATATCTAGTATGTTCCTTAGCATTTTGCTAGGGATTAGCAAAAGTTAGGCATGGGGGTATAATGGTAGCACCATCATTGGTGTTAATAAGCCTAATTTAGCCTAACTACAATAATAAATGCTCCTTAGTATTCATCAGAAGATCATAACTCTATGCTAAACTAAATACAAGAAGAAAAGAGGAAAACATGTTAATTCTGTTATTATAACACCTAATCATAATTGCAGATTAACTTAGGGTTTAATCAGGGCTTAATCTAAGGTCAAATGAGCTTAATTCCCCAAGAAGTAGTCCTGAGCTGACTAAATTAGGGTTTTTCGCATTTCGAGGATTATTTTATTAATAAAAACCCTAATGTCGAGTGGGGTAAAAATGAGGTTTTGAAATCAATTCGTTGTAGCACAGCAGAAATCGCTCCTTAACAAATAAAATTTATAACTCGAATATCTAAATGAAGTCCGTGGTCGAACACAGGGAGCAAATATGGAATGCATGCGTTAATCTTCAATTAAAATATAAATGAGCACAAGAATAAGGTAAGAATAATGATATTCAATGAATAACTACTCAAAATTGATAATCAATGTATAACATGAGTATTTCAAGAGTTACCTATGACAAAAAGATACCTAGAACAAAATAATGGTGATTTAGATCACCAATTATTAGTCTAAGCACATGTAGATCAACTACTCAATGCATATGAAATAAATAAACAGTGATCAGACATTTGATTTGGTAATCAAACTACTTAAATGTCATCTTCTACAGTACTTAGAGATCCTTCTTCTTTGCTATTCTTCCTCTTCTTCTTCTTAGCTTCTTCTTCTCTTCTTCTGCCTTTCCTCTTTAGCTTCAGAGGGGTATGGCCCCTTCTTTTCTTTCCTTTCCTCTGCAAGCCTTCTTCTTCCTTGGCTCTTCTTTCCTTCCCAGCGACTAAGTGTTGCACAGCTACACCAAGGACCAAAACTCACCCTCCCCTGCTCTATGTCTCTTTCCTTTTTTCCTTCTCTTTCTCTCAAACCAGGCTTATTGGGTATTCAGGTCACGTAACCGGGTCCAGGGCTGTGTGTGTGGGGTCACAGCCAAGGAGTGTTAGGTCTAGGTGGTCGGGTGTGCGGGTAAGGTGAAGGGACCTCACCTCGTGTTTGGAGGCATTAAGGCCTATCGAGAAAATCAATTTATCTGGCTGCAATGCTTCCTAATCGCATGATGTGGGACTATACCCACGTCTGTTTTCTCTCACGCTGCTGCAAAGATGCTTCCGCTCAATTGGGTGGCTTCAGCTGATGGAGTCTCCAATCGAAGACCTGGAGGTGAACCTGTGATACACCCGCACGGCCTGGAGGGGTTCTTGATGAAGAATAGGGCTACGTGGCTAAGAACAAGCCGGAGACGATGACGCAGCAGCGAAGCTTCGATGAAAGACCTGAAAATAATAATAAGGCCTCACGGTCACATTAGAAAATCTCAGGGGGATCGTCGAGAGATGGCGGATGTGGTGGTGGCAATTTCGTGGCATGTGGAGGTGTGTGGTGGTCAGACAAAGTCAGGGACGGAGGTGCGAAGATGGGTTGGTTGATGGAGGGTTTGGGTGGATGGAGTCGTGAATAGGTAGAGGGGTTTTGTTCATGGTGGTGTGGCGAAGGTTGTGGAGGTGTTGGCGAGGTGGGTGGACGGGTGTAGTGAGAAGATAACCTCGCCAGAGAAGTGGCTGGAGTAGAGGAAGATGACAGCGTGCGTGTGTGTCGAGGGGTATTTTTGGGTTTTAAGTGGTAGAAATTAACTTAAAGATCTAACTAACCTAACTACCTAATCTAATTGGACGAAGGGGGTATGATGGCACCGGTTTTGGTATGATCGACATCGTGGAAGATGAAGCCTCCGGTGATGGAGCGGCGAGGAAGATGAGGTAGGAAGCGTTCGTCGGTATTGTGAGACGCGGAAGAACGTGGGAAGAAGGAATCCGCCGGCTATTGTTCGTGACGGCGAACGAGGAAGGTGGATGGAGGGGCTCACCAGAGCTGGTGGAGATGGAGGTCGGGGAGCAGGGAAGAGGGGGTGTACGACCTCCAAACCAAGCTAAGGAGGTAAGGCATGCCCTATGCATACTTTTATAGGCCCTAAGGAGGACTTTTAAGCTTAGAAACAAGCTTGTAACTCCATGATTTTCGCAAGTAGGACATGCGAATTCAAGGATTTCGCATGAGCTCCATGAATGGATTTGGAAGTTAGGAGTAGGTCCAAATTGAAGAGGATCTTGTCGTGAATCTTCCTTCCAATTTTGGAAGGGTTTGGCCGTGAAATCAAGAAGTTGCCCCTAATTGAAGGTCGACGCAAGGTGGTTTAGGAGTTTTGCAACCATGGAGGCAGCAGAGACCTACTTGTGAAGAATATGATGAAGTTAGGGGGATTTTTACAAAGATTTCAAAAGCTAAGGGGCTCCTTGTAAGAAAAAGAGTCAAAATAGGATTAAAATGCAAACTAGGTCAAGATGATCTCTGATTGGGTCCAAGTTTTGGTAAAAACCTAATTTAGACCAAAGGGACATGATGGTGAAATTGTATTTTGGTTTTGACCAAGTTTGACTAGGTAAATTGCGTAGAAACCCAAATTAGGGTAATTATCTGTTTGAGACTCTATTTTAGGTTAAATTGGGTTACAATGGTCAAATTAAGCATACCAAACCTTATATAATATTTTTAAATGAATTTTAAAAGGTTTAGGTGAATTTCATTCTGGCCATAATCTCAGTTATTTAAGCGGGTTTGTTTTTAGGGGTTTAGATGTCCATTAATTCTCAAAACGTGTGAAAACCTATTTCTGTTTTGCATGGACCCTCTTATTAGACATTAATGAACATTTGACCTTTAATAAACCCCTGGGAAATCTTGTGATTATTCTAAAATTAGGATATTCTGTTAAAACTGTAGTTTTACTCCTATTTTAATGCATTTCTCTCAGAAAGGATATGCAATGAATTACGGCTTTTTGGCGGTTATGTAGGAGCATTTATCAATGGATTATGACTAATGAAAGTTAGATATGGTTGATGATGACGTTATCATCACCTAATTACAACCTCACTTTAATTGGTAGAAATAAATGTAATCTAAACCTCCTAAAAATCATTGAAAAATATTTTTTTTTTTTGAAGAAGAAGAAAGGAATGCTATCGAATCACCGATAGCAAACCAGGAGAGCTATTATTGATAATAAAAAAATAAATTTACAAGTTCAACTCCCACTACTGTATGAGCCTCCAGCATAAATTTACAATATTTTCCACATGAGCTGGGGTCGCCTGAAAAACACACTCATTTCTAGTCCTCCATACCACCCACAACACAGCCACCATATGTATATAAGGCTTATTCCCATCCACCAGACAGCTCCACAAATTTCCCCAGGTGGGTAAGGACTCATTGCAAACTCTCCTCCAAACATAATCAGTGATTGCACATGAAGAAAAGATATGATCTCTAGAATCATTATGCAGTCCACATAAATAACAAAACTGGGTTGGGGTCCCCATCCTTCTATGCCTCAGATCTCCAGTAATCAAACCATCCCTCCTGCACAGCCATAAGAAAATTTGTAACTTTAGTGGTATTTTTAACTTCCATAGCTTTTTCCCCGTTTCTTCATCTTCCGCCATCCTGGAGGACGTTATCAATTTGTTATAGGCAACCACAGTAGAAAAATTACCTTCCCATTTGTATGTGTCATATTCATGAGGCATGGGTTTGAAAGCAGCAAGCTCTTGCATGAGACGTTCATTCTCTACTCGGGTTCTTGTTTCATGATTATTCCTCCCACCATTATTTAACAGCCACTGCTCCGAATCCGCATCCCAATAATCAGCTACCACTGCATTTTTATTTGCTACCGCAGCATAAGCAAGGGGGAACCTATCTTTAAACGTCCCTCCATGTACCCAATTCTCCAGCCAAAACTTAAAGCTTTTTCCATCACCTAAAACAGATTTGAAAAAATTCCAATTTTCCTTCAAGGCTCGCACCACAGAAAGCCAAAAAGGGGATGGTTTACGTGGGTTAAGGCGATTTTTCTCATCATTGGTACTCCCATAACTGTCCTGAATAATTTCTGTCCAAATTTTTTTTTCCCCCTGCAACAATTGAACAGCCCATTTCAATAGTACAGCTTCATTGAATTCCTTAAGGGATCTGACACCCATGCCTCCCAGCTTCTTTGGTTTGCAAATTGACTCCCACTTTAAGGGTTGAAAGAAAGCCCCTTGATGAGAGGCCCCTTTCCAAAAGAATCTTTTCCGCATCACCTCCAGCTTTTTCCAAATAGAATTTGGAGCTCTCAGGACAGAGAAGAAGAAAACAGGAATCGATGTGATAACAGAATTCAGTAATATATACCTCCCCCCTTTTGATAGGTATCTACTACTCCAGCCCTCCAATTTTGTAGCTACCTTTTCGAAGAGGAAAGACCAATCTGCTTTCTTCAACTTAGAACATTTCAAAGGCAGACCCAGATATTTAATCAGCAGTGGCACCACAGGTGTACCAAGAATGGAGGAGATCTCATTCTGTAAACCATTATTCATCCCAAAACAGACCAGGGAGGATTTACTTCCATTCAATCTGAGACCAGAAACCTCTCCAAACAATTTTACCATATGTAACAGAGCCTGCGCTTCTCTCTTCCCCCCTTCTACAAGAAAAATAGTATCATTGGCATACTGAAGTATAGGGGCTAGAGCCCTATGATTAGACATTGAATACCCCCTTATAAAACCATCCACAGCCAATTTGCAGGCAAACCTAGCCAAAGTATCCACCGCAAGGTTAAAAATCAGAGGGGCAATAGGGCAACCTTGCCTTACTCCACATTGGGGCTGAATCCAAGAACGACACGGTTTACCATTTATTAGTGGGGAAAAAGAGGTTGTTGTAATGCATCTCTTCACCCATTGAATCAATAAGGGTGGAAAATTCCTCCTTCTAAGGATCTCCCATAAGTATGACCAGGAGATAGAATCATAGGCTTTTGAAAAATCTACTTTCCATAAGAAAGCCTTTGATTTTCTCCTTTGCCAACCCATTACAATTTCCTGCGCCACAATGAATGACTCTTGTAACGATCTCCCCGGAAGAAAAGCTAACTGAACAGGCATTATCAAGTCCTTTAGAACCTCCCGCAATCTGTTAGCAATAACCTTACTAATAATAAGGTAGATGGAATTAGATAACGCAATGGGTCTGTAATCAGAAAAACTTTCTGCACTTGATTTCTTGGGCAACAAAAACAGATAGGATTTGTTCAGCCTCTCAAATCCAGAGTTACCCAATTCAAACTCATGGATAACCTTTAACACATCCACCTTAACCACATTCCATAGCTCTCTGTAGAAAAACACCTGAACACCATCTGGACCTGGAGCCCCTTCATTATTTAAATCTGTAATGGCCTTTAGCACTTCCTGTTCAGAAATAGGAGTCACAAGCATGTCACTCTGTTCATTAGTTACACATGGGAAATCCATTGCTGCCATCCTCCAAGAACCTCTTGGAGCTGCCTTGGAAGCTTCTTTAAAAAATTTAGTTGCTTCAGATCTGATCTCCTTAACCGAGGTAATATTTCTTTCTTCAACTTTAATAGATGAAATAAGGTTGAATCTCATTCTAGCACTGGCCGCAAGATGGAAAAATTTTGTGTTCGCATCACCCTCTTTAAGCCAAAGCTGTCTGGATTTTTCATGCCAATCCATTTCTATTTTCAGGTCTTCATCCCCCACAATTGCTTACATCTGCTGCCTCATCTGCTGCTCCTGTTGATCCAAATTCAGCCTGCACTCTTTCATATCTAAATCCCTGATGACCGTCAAGGCTTCCTTCCTCTTCTGGTCTCTGATCAGATTCACAGCCTGCCCATATTCTTTCAACATTTCACGCAAACCAACCAATTTTGCAGCCAACTGCTGTGTGGCAGTGCCTTGAACATCCTTGCTTTGCCACCATTGAGAAACCATTTGCACAAAGCCTTCTTCCCTAAAACAAGATCTCTTGAGTTTGAAATATGACCCCATGTCTGCATTCACCCCACTGTCCCAAACCAAAGGCGTATGGTCAGAGAACAGCCTATCAAGGCTCAAAACAGCAGATAACTGAAATCTCTCTAACAAACTAGGACTGCTAAAGAATCTGTCCAATTTGGAAATCTATCCACTTCCATTCCTCCAAGTATATTCCACACCACTGATGGGATATTCAGTCAAGCCCATGGTCTGCACAGCCAATTGGAAGCCTGTTGTAGAACTGTCCACTCTCCCATCTGGATTGTCATCACCAGAAAGATAGCAATTGAAATCACCCCCTAACAGCCATGGAGTCTCTTGCACTCTTTGATGCATTGCATGAAGTTCCTCCCACAAGCCAACTCTATCTGCTGCCACACAAGGACCATAAATACATGATATAAACCATTCCATATCACCTTGGGGAGAGTGGCATCTGCAGGAAATTAAGAACCTATCACGAATAATCTCAGTTACTGAAATGGCAGATTTTCTCCACTAAAATGCCAGACCACCAGACCGACCAGCAGCACCCTTAGCCACAATATCACTATGGCCAGACTGCTTAAAACAGTCCCATTCTTGACCATTCTCCCTCTCCAAGTGAGTCTCTTGTAAAAGGGCACAGTCTATCTCCCACTCAGAGAGATATCTGCATAGAGAAACCCTTCTTTGTTTGTTGCGTAGCCCATGCACATTCCAAGACAAAACTCTCATTTCTCAATTAAAAGATCCCCATTGGCCTTGCAGCCCACATATTCTACCATAATGGATTTAGCAATATCTTGCTCCACAATATGAGGCTCCTTCCTTCTCCTTCTCAGCATATACGGAGATCTACCCACACCTCTTTTTTGATTGGAACCACAGCCATACTGCAAATCAGCTGGAATAGCAAGCTACATCTGGATTGGCTCTTTAAGCCTCAACTTCCTTTCTGTACTGCCCAATTCCATACTGCAGTTCATCTCAGAATCTGCCAATTCAGCCTCAGCAACCTCCAGACAGTCACCCTCTTTGACTATCAAAGCTAATCTATTTTCAGCAGGTGTAACAGCATCTTCCATCTGGTCCTTCTCAGCCATGACACAATGGCAATCCTTCCTCTTCTTGGGTTCAGGAGCCTCAACTGCAGGGGTGCGTCCACAGCTGTCACTTTGTTTGCTCACCTCATCTTTGGTTCTAGACTTTGGTTTCTCCTTAGGCAAAGTATCTTGACCACATTCAACCTGTCCAAGAATAGATAGCCTAACAAGCCAAGAGGTGCCCCCACATCTAATTGTGATCGAATCTGGAACTGAACCAGCATTGGTAACTTCCACCTCAATTTTTAGAGAACTAATGTCTCCCTCTCCAATCAGAACATCAGAACTATCACAGATTGACGCAAAGCCTACTAGCATCTTAGAGACAACTCCCTTTACCCGCAGATGCAGTGGCAGTCCAGAGATCTCAAGGAGGATCCTCCTGGAGGTCACTCTTTGTGGAGGCCGTTCAGATAGTGCCCCATCAAAAGGAGAGACCATTCTCCATATCACAATGAATTCTTTGAAGATACTTGAATGAAATCTCAATCGTTCTACATCCAGCATGCCCAAACCATACACCAAGAAGCGAGAATGGGATAACATGGCAACTTTCCAGCCCGCAGGTAGAAGATCTAAGGAATGTACCAGATTCTGAAGCATTTCGATTGATGGCCTACTTGACATGATCTCCCCAATCAAAGCACCTCTCAGTGTGATCTCTGCAGTCGAGATCTCATTCGAAGATGGAATCTCAACTTCAATTGTGTGCCTGCCCAGAATCGGCGGCGGTGGCGGCTGAGGTTCATTCTTGACCCTCCAGACAGGATGCGAGACTGTCCGATGTAGTCGCAAAGGGATCCTCCTAGGGCACAACTCACGTTTGTGTCCTTCACCCCTGCACTCCAAGAAGATCTGGGCGTTTTTACAAATCGCTGCCACATGCCCCCTTTGTCTGCATCTGAAGCAGAGAACATCTCCATTCTTCCTCCTCCAGGGACGTCTTCGAGTATGTTCAAACGACCTAAAAAACCTCTCCTGCCACATCCGCTCCCTTCTCCTCCAGGCCCTTGATTTCCACGTCCTCCATTCACCTTTTGCGCCAATCCTGGATGGCTTCGCCCCACTGCCGCTCTCCGCCCAACGTCGATCGCCCTCCACTCGCCCTCTCCTCCCCATCCCTCCTGCATTTCGCAATCATGCATGCATATTGCATTCAAAAAAAAATATATATTATGAGGTTTAGAACCTTCACTTTGACCAAAGGAACCCATTTTGACCAAAAACAGAGATTGTGCGAGCCTGGGACCTGGTCCGAATCCGAGTAGGGTTCGATTAGAGAGAAAAGAGAAGGAAAGGGGTTTTGGCTAAGAGGAGAAGGTGGGTTTTTGCTCGATCTGACTTTGGGTTAGGTGTCTGAATTCTAACTTTAAGTCTTCTGATCATTAGTTCTAGATGTCTTATCAAAGTATTAAGTATTGAGTTGAGCTTATTTGAACCATATTTTGTTACTCAAACACTTAGATTTCTTCTTGGAGTTTTGATATTGCAATAAATTAAGCATCTATTTATTTTTATATCAAGTTTCGTGTGCTTCATTACATTACTTGATTAGTGGTTTAATTGTGATCATATTTGCTCTCTGAGATGACCTCAGAACTTACATTTCCAGATTACAAATTTTAAATGTCGATTTGCTTTTGTTGACTATACTACGATGCCTATTTCAAACTCGATGAAAGCATGTTAACATCTCCTCCTCTGGTAACTCCTCTCCTCCTCCAACTTCTCCCCTATTCTACCCCTCCATCTTCTCTGGATTACGAGATGGGTAGTTGATGAGAACACCATCATGAACCCTAACTAGCTCATTTTGACCTAGAAAAGAGAACAAAAGCTCCTACATAACCAAGTGAAGGGCCTAACTCAAGGAATAACTGGTTTGAAAGAAAAGCAAGAAACAAAGGGTAAAACTGCAATTTTACCATTGCAGTGCAACAACGAGATTTTTCAGGGGCTAAACATAGGTCAAATGGTCTTAACAAGATAAAAAGTGGGTTGGTTCAATCAGAAAAGGGTTAATGTGAAATCTATGAATTAAATGACTTCTTATAACCCTAAAATAGATCCACTTAATTTAAGAAGGTTTTGGTCGGAATAAAATTCACCTAAACCTCTTGAAATTCATGAAAAAATATCCTCTAGGGTTTATAACCTCCAATTTGGCCTCTAGAACCTATGTTGACCTAAATAGGGGTACTAGTCAAATGTTTGGCCTAAATTAGGTTTTTATGTAAAATGACCAGTCAAACATGGTAAAACCTAAAATCCAACTTCACCATTGGATTCCTTAGGTCCAAATTAGGTTTATACAAAAATTTAAACCTAAGGGGAGTTCACCTTGACCTACTTTGCAAAATAATCCAACCCAATTACATTTGGACCCCTAGCTTTTGAAAACTCTTGCAGACACCCCCCTAGCTTCCTCATTGTTCTTTGCAATTAGGACCGTCCACCATTTTAGCGGAGGAATCCTACTCCGGTGAGGATTCGAGGGGGATATCTCCTTGATTCTTCAGAGAATCCCTCTCAAATTTGAAAGGGAAATTCTCTGAGGAATTTTCGTTCGTATGAACCCAATCTAGAGCTCTAATTTCGACCCAA
The DNA here is from genome assembly GCA_037157565.1 of Thalassia testudinum. Taxonomy (NCBI): domain Eukaryota; kingdom Viridiplantae; phylum Streptophyta; class Magnoliopsida; order Alismatales; family Hydrocharitaceae; genus Thalassia; species Thalassia testudinum. Next base: position 2,467,728 of record JAZHRO010000062.1, on the reverse strand, counting down.
TCTCTCATGCGAACACATGAGAGATTTGGGTATCTCTCGACCTTCCTAGTCCGGTGAGGTTGCCGTGCTTGGAAGCTTACCTTCCAAGCACAATGCCCTCTGCTCGGAACTATAAAGGGTACCCTAATCCTTCCGCAGATCCCCAGCTTGGTTTGGCCGGAGATAACCCCCCAATTTCCTCTCTTCTCCTCTGGCAAAACACCCAGTGAGCTCTGGCGACCTATATCTCCTCCTCTCGTCGCTCTGCCACAATACCAGTGGCAGAGTTGCCCTTGCCTCTGTCGTCCACATCGCGCCATACTTGCGCACACGCCAACTGCCCTCCTCGTCATCGTCGTCCCCATCCACTGGGATCTTCGTCTCCGGCGGTGGTAGATATGAGCCGACCACCCTCCTTTATCCTTTTGTCCTTAAATTAGGTCAGGTACTTCCCCACTCTCTCCTCTTCCTGTTTCCCCTCTTTATTTCCTAAAACACCCCTCGATGCTCATAGACCACCACCATCTTCTCCACCTCTGGCAGACCACCAGTGAGGTGCTTCCGTCATTCCATGCAACCACCCACCTCGCCAAACACCTCAGAAGCTCCGCCACAATCCACTGATTAATTTCCCTCCCTCCATTAACTGCCATAGCCTCCACTCAATCCCTCCCGAACAAACCCAACTCCACTGCGACAGAACGACCTAGGCACGCACACCCAGGCTGCCCCGTGCCATGCCACCCACCGAGACACCTTCGCTATGCCACGGCAAAGCCCCTTGTGTGATTTAATGAGGCCACAAGGCTGTTTTACTTGAGAGCAGGTCTGGACATTGCTCGCCATTAACGTGAGCTTGAAGAAGCTTGCTAGCTTCATAGCAGCCTCTCGGTGCCAAGAGCCCAGGTCCCACGTGTGCGGGCTCCCTTCACGAACCCCTCACGCCAGCAATTGGAGTCCCAGGGCACTACAGTCACTGCAATTAAGCAAGGCAACCCTTGCAGGCACATGCGAGGAAGCGGGTGGGACATTTAGTCCTACCTCGGTTGTTTTCAAGCGGGTGGTGTGGCATAAATTGTAATTGTGTCAAGGGCTTATTGCCTCTTGACACGAGGTGAGGTCCCACTCTCCCCATCACGCCTCGTTCGCGATACACTCCCCCGCGGACCTGGTATCCTGACCCAGTTTCCTGTGTACTCCTCGCGCATCACTCACACCGGTGCGCCTGGTCCCAGGCATGCTGACCCGACTCATTTACTCGAGAAGGCTCTGGGAGAGGGATCCCAAGAGAGGAAAGAAAGAGAGTTCGCGGGGGGAGGGTAGGGGTAGGTTTTGCACTTGCAAGGAAAAGAAGAAGAAAGAGGAAGCTGAAGGAGAAGCTTAGGAAAGAAGGAGGAAGCCACAGGTGCAGCTGCAGAGAAGAAGGCTAAGGAGAAAACGTGGCTGAAGAGAAGGCAAGGACTGAAGGAGGAGGGAGCTGAAGAAGAAGCTAAAGAGAAGGAGCCACAGAGGAAGGTAAGGAAAAAGGCTAAATTCAAAGCTGAAGAGAAGCTGAAGCTAGAAGGAAGAAGAAGTGCTGAAGGCCAAAGCACAGAGAAGAAGACAAAGGCCACGATAGAAAGGAAGAAGAAAGAAGCTGAAGGAGAAGTTAGAGAAGAAAGAAGAGAAAGCCAAAGCAGAAAGAAAGAAGAAAAAAGAGAAAGAAAGGAACGAGCCAAAGAAAGAAGCAAAAGAAGAATCAAATACTTTTTAGGACATTTTTATTGGCCAATTCTTCTCAATTTCTCTTTTATATGTTTTCTAGCTACATTTTATTATTCATAAACTCATGCTTTACATTCTGAATTATATTTTGAGTAGTTTTAAGTGTTTAAATTGCCTCCATTATTGAGATTAGTGCATGAAATCCATTTGCTCCTTGTATTCAACCTCGAACTTAAACTTCGAGTAATAAAATTTATTTGTTTTCAAAGCGATTTTGGCTATACTATGATGCATTTATTTTAAACCTGATTTCACTTTCGATAAACAGTAGTGATAGTGTTTAGGATGGATTCATGGACTTGCCCCCCTTCCACGTTAAGGAGTAAGGAGTGAGTCTCCATCCTGGTCTCAATGGAATCTAGCCATCTCCAAAAGGGGGATTACGCCCAGAGGCTCATGGATGGTGCACTTCAGCTCTCCACGAGGAGGAGGGAGGCCATCGTTTGGATTGTAAATGTTAGTATTTTTTGTTGGATTTTCCAACTTCCATTTCTCCCCCTCTTCCTGTATGTATTTTCTCTTTGTGATGATGGCATCTTTTGTGAGGGCCAATGGTGTTTTTATCAAGGGGATTTGGATTTCTACAACTAGTCTTGCTCATCTCACATTTTGTGAGGGTCAACTTTTTGCAATTCACCTCATATCTCTGTCAGCAGGAAGCCACGATCTGTAGAAGAAGCTTTTTTTTCCTTCTCTCCTATTTTGCTCAGGGAAAGATCTAATCTTGGTAGGGAACCAAAGTTGAGGAGGTCATGATGGTGGCTAGTGATAGAGGAAGAGGAGTTTAGGGAGGAGGAGGAGGAAGAAATGGGAAGAACAATTGGAATAAATAAGATAAATATAGGGAGGTAAATATAAGTTTTCTTATTTTTTAAAATTTTTTATGATGTTTTCTATTGGGTTTAATATAGCAGGGGCATACAGCCTCAACAGAGTAACTTTATAAGGATATATATGTAAATACCAAGTACATGGGGGTATATGCATCTTATCAAAAGTTTACAAAGGTAGACATATGTAAAAACCCATTATTTTATACCACATTACTTATATCTTGCATCTAGTGTGTTTATGTGTGTACTTTTTAGATCCTACAAGTGGTATCAGAGCAGGTCGCAAGAAGACATCACAAATCTAACTCACAATGGCATCAACCTTAAGGTGCACCGAAGGACAACCATTGACTCGTCCTCCCTATTTTGATGGGATGGACTCAACTCCCCATTTGATGGTGGTGAGGTGGTGAGTTGTTCTTGAAAGGTGGTGTGTTGGTGGGCCTAGCCTAGGTGACTAAATTAAATAGAAAACAAATACACCTAGGAAGAGTTTTAATCATGAATTGGTTCCCCAAATGGGGAAGAGTGTGTGTGGAATAATTTAGGATATGTGCACTTACATGTACATGTGTGTATGCATCTATGAATTGTGTAATTGGACACATGTGTGTGCATTGAGTGTGTGTACACATAAGTTGGAGTTGTGGGGTACTGTACGAGTGTAATTGAGAGTGTGTATGTGAACATGCATGTGTTTGTCGGGGTTTTTTGGTCTTGTCCCTGTCTCGCATGGCTTTGTCTTAGTCCCGCATGGCTTTGTCTTCCTCTCTTCTATTTCTTCTTATTGTTGGCTCTCCTCACTCTGTTGCGAGCACTTGTTGATATATTCTTTACGTATCTTCCCACATTTTCTTTGTAGTACAGCTCCCCTGCTCCTAGTATAGGCCTAGACACATGAAATGACAATTATTACTATATGCCCTTATTTTAGAGAAAAACTAAATAAGAAAGTACGAAGATGCAGATGCAAGTTATGCATGATATGCAGGACCTATATAGAATGTAAGCTAGGTATTTATCCTATTTTAGTCATTTTAGGACTTACGATTGCTACGCAATCTCACAATAAACACAATAGTAGCAGTAGTAGAGGTATCTATATATTCACATTACATGCCATCACAGAGTTCGATATTCACATTGCCACACCAGAGTTTACTACATACAAACATGTCTGCCACTATATATATATATATATAGGAAGATTATCCACTGAGCATAGTCCTTAGAAACTACCGAATAGGCACTTACATACGACCGTCTGATCCAAATCTAACTTGATGAATCCACCATCTTATTGTTTAGATGGTATCAGAAAATCGCTATTCCAATGCATAATTTACGCTGGTGACTTTTTTTGTTACTTATCTTTGTGATAACTTGTCGAGATTGACATTAATTAGTTAATGGAATATATTCTCGTTTACGGCACCCAAACATTTTATGTTCTTCCAGTTATATTGTATGGTTCCTAAACATTGCATGTTCTTCTTCCACAACATTATTAACTACCAACGCAGTATCCCAAAGGTACGATTATGCATCTATTCTTAATGTATCCTCAATAGATTATCACTCAATCTAAAATATATTTGGTATGTCAACTATAGTATATACTACTTTGATGTGATTGCAATGTACACCGCAGCCGCTTCAATGGATAATATTCTTTCACTTTCGGATGCTTCATTATTAGATGATGAACCATCAGCATTTCCCGATCCTCATAATGATATTGGTTCCACAAATGATCATCTAGGCATGAGATATGTGTTGTATGCCAAGGCATGCATGTTTTTGAAGAGTAGATTCGATTATGCTATTGAAAAATACATCCGCTTACTAGACATGAATGCTTGTTTAGCAGTCTTTTCAATCACTAGTTTTTTATGATAGTAACTAATTTATGAGTTGTAATACAAAGATTTTGTCTTTGATAAATGGAATTAGACACATTTTATTGTAAATTATACTGGCAATACATTATTCAAATGCAAGAGGAATTTATAATTGGAAACCACCCTTATCCACAAACTCATGTAATACATATCCAAAATGTAACACAATTTTGACGTTGATACTATGTATTATAATCATTAAAGGGATTTTCTTTTAGTGAGTAAACCATGTGTTGTAATACAAAGATTTCATCTTCAATAAATGGAATCAAACACATTTTATTGTAATACACCAAATACCCATACTCTATAATACAAGAAGTTACCCATGTTTTGTATTACGGCATGTATACATTGCTTTGTATTACAGTAATAATCTCTCAGTGGCGTTAATATGCTAGTCAATATAATTTGTTTACATCCTAAACACTGACAGTTGTAATACAAAATCGACCGTGACAAAGTTTTTTGTTATTTATTGTGATTTGCTTTGTAATACTTATAAACAATCATTACATTTAGTAGTCAACATTATGAATATTGCATCTAAATCTATCATGTTCAGCTCACTTTTTCACAATTGTTTCCTATGTTACAATTTATCATTATCATTAAGCATACTATATAACAATGTATTAACACAATCCTTTCATTTACAGATAAGACACTTATTGTTGTTGAACATTAAGATAGTGAGATGTACACTAAAGATAATAATGACTCAAAACTTAGAATTGGTATGGAGTTTAATTCTATTTCAGAAGCCAAGATATTTTATGAACATTAATGCCATTTCATGTGGTTTTAGTATTTGCAAGAGCAGCATAAAGTTTTTTATAGACAAAATTAGCAAAGCCAAGGTCTTACCGTACAAGAAGTTTGTATGTTGTTTCAAAGGTTTCTTGGAGAGATCTATTGATGTATTAAGGAGTAAGCTAGCATAATTTTAAAATCCACTTCCTGTTTCAATATCTCCATCCAAGAGGAACATGAAGAAGTTTGGCACCCATAGGACTGGATGTTTAGCTAAAATGACTATTAAGCTGAATTTTTATACGAATGATGATAACGTCATCATTAACCATAACTAGCTTTAATTAGTCATAATCAACAGATAAATGCTCCTACATAACCGCCAAAAGATCGTAATTCACTACATATCCTTTCTGAGAGATTAACATAAAACCAAGGTTAAATCTGCAGCTTTACCATCGTATCATGAATGCAAAATCGTGAGTTTTTCCAGGGGTTAATTAAAGGTCAAATGATCATAAATGTCTAATAAAAGGGTCTGTGCAAACAGAAATAGGTTTTCACGCTTTTTAAGAATTAATGGACATCCGAAACCCTAATCTCTGACTCGCTTAATTAACAGAGGTTACGGTCAGGATAAAATCCACCTAAACCTTCTAAAAGTCATATAAAAATATTTTATAAGGTTTGGTACCTTTGATTTGGCCATTGGAACCCATTTTGACCTAAAACAGTCTTAGACGGATAATTACCCTAATTTAGATTTCTATGCAAATTACCCAGTAAAACTTGGTCAAAAAAAAAATCCAACTTCACCATCAGATTTTTTGGGTCAAAATTAGGTTTGTACCAAAATTTGGGCTCAATCAGAGATCATCTTGACCTAGTTTGCATTTTAGTCCAATCAAACTCTTTTCTATCTTACACACACCCCTAGCTTTTTGAATTATTTGCGAATAGGTCCCTACACTTGTCATCATCCTTTACAAATTGGTCCCTCCGCCATTATTGCAGAGAAGCTTCTACTCTGGCGAACTTCAATCAAAGATTTCTCCCTGATTTCTTAACGAAACCCTTCCAAAATTGGAAGAACTCCTGAGAGAATCCCCTTCCATTTGAGCCACTCTTTGGGCTCTAATTTGTGCCCAAATCATCATGCGAATCCTCCATCTCCGGCCAAGCTCCATCTTAGCTCTGGCAGCCTCCTTCCTCGTCTTCCTAGGATAGTCAACGGCCAAATTGGCCTGTCCATTTTCTTCATCACCTTCCTCTATGCCTCGCCAACCACAGTTAGGGTCGTCTCCCTCCTTCCTCGCCGCCGTCTCCCTCAATGGAGCAAGTTACTTCTCTGGCACCGGCCAATCAAATTCGGCTCCATTCCTCCCATTTCGACCGTTATATTAAGGTAGTTAGGTCCCTTTTAGTTCCTTAGGTTCTTTCCCATCTTCAAAACTCCAAATCGACTCTCGATGCCACCACCATCCACCTTCGTCTCCGTCTTCGGCTACTCCTCTGGCAAGGCTTTTCCGCCACCACACGCCACCAAATGCCTTGCCAACCCTCCCAAAAGCTCCATCATTCATCCACCTTCAAAAGCCCTAACACAATTTCACCTATTAGCCACTCTACCACATCCTCAAGCACCACCACCTACGCACCAACTCTCTGATGTCGCCACACTCACACATGCTCCCTCGCATCATGCCGAGCCCCCCATCACACTCACCGCACCACGGTGGACCTCCTAAACTTGTTTTGATAGGGTTGTAAGGTCGTTTTTGTGTTTCAGGTGCTTCATCGGATAGCCACCACCACCACGATCTTCTCCGGTGTGTTCTTCACCTCCAGGCATCGAAGCATCCTGCTGCAACTCTTGATCGACGTAGATGACCTCTAGGTGTCTTCCCAGGCACCCAATCAAAGACTTCAGTGCCTGCAGCTGCCCCAATTCAGCAAGAGGATCACCTGCAACTTCATGCGAAAGAAGGGGAACTGGTTTAGTCCCACATCGATGGGAGAAAAGAGCATGGCAGCACATAAATGTGTTTTGTGCCTAAGGCTTATTGCCTCAGACATCGAGGGTGAGGTCCCCTTCACCCACGCACCCTTGTCTGTGCCCACATGCATGCGAACTTGGACCCTTGACCCAATAACCCATAACTGGATCCAACTATGCTCTGGATTTGAGAGAAGAGAAGAGGAGAGGAAGGAAAGGGAGAGAGAGCAGGGGAGGGGAAGGTTTTGCTCTGAGTTGGTTCCCCTATGCGACACTTAGTAGCCAAAAGCCTTGGCTCCCCTTGTGCGTGAGAAGGAAAGGAAGAAAAGGAGAGCCGAAGAAGAAGAGAGAAAGAAGAGGAGCTGAAGAAGAAGGCTCTCTATAGAGCACTGTAACAGGGCTAAACTTAAGTCGTCTAATGATAAATGCCCGACATATAATTTGAGTTTATTTGAGATACTGTTGTATTACTTAAGTAATATGGTTAAGGTTGAATTGAAATATTGCATGCATGCTTAATTAAAAGGATTAGTGGTGATCTAAATCACCATTGTTTTTTTATTTTCTTTCCTTTTTTGTTCCATGCAATCTCTAGATACATTGAGCATCATTGAATATTTAATGTGACAGATTAGTATTTATTCAATATCATTATTGGTTTAATTTCTTGTGCTCATTTATATATTCATTTCAATTAGTGCGTGAATTGCAATACTTGCTCCTTGTGTTCGACCTCGGACTTCAGTTTAGATATTCGAGTTATAAATTGTATTTGTTGATCGAGCAATTTAAGAGATTTTGCTACAACGAAATATATTTAAACTCCTGAAAGGCCCTATCAATAATGAACAAGTGGGAGGTTCAAAAATTCCATGATGACCACAACCGCCCCATATCTTCCTCCTGTAAGAGGAGATATTTGAAACCCATTAGGAACATAACTGATCACACTTAAGTGATCCTTGACACAATGTCGGATGTTGACATACTTGTTGGTATCGGCAAGTTGACACTAAAGCAAGTTGCTTTTATTGAAAAACATGGTGGTGTTGGTGACCATGTAGCTAATATTGTGAGGGACATTCACAATCTGAAGCGGGGATGAAAGGAAAAAAATATCAGCTCTTAATGCACAAATGCTTATAGATCACTTTGAGCATTGTAAGAGTACTTCAGATTTTTTCTATTGTTATTCTATTGATGAAGACCAATGCTTATTATGCTTCATGTGGATGGATCCGATCTTACTTTAGGATTACAAATTAATTGGAGATGTACTTTCCTTTGATACAACATACAATACGAATAAATACAAGCTTATATTTGCTACGTTTTGTGGGGTAAACTGATAGCTAAAACACACGTTTTGTAAAAGCAGGTTTCTAGGTCATTGTAACATGGAAATCGCAATCAACTTTTAATATTTATAAACCTACATAGTGGTGGTATCTAGGGTCATCCAAGGAGACAATATGTTAGTTACTTGATTCTCTCTCTCACTCTCTTAAAACTTCACTTTATATTTTTGGTTTTGCAATTTTTAGGGTTTTTAAGGAATAATTGAGAAATTGGAATATGAAGACGAGAAAAACTAGTAACAGAAACTATGCCTATATGACAAGAATATCTTCTTTTTTTAAGTTCACCCTCCGCAAGTGTGCCTAGGGTAATTAAAAGAGAAGAGTGTGGGTGCACTAACAAAGATAAAGAAAATTTGCTTGAAATAAATAAAGCACAAATTGAAAGACAAGAGCTTTTTATAAAGACAAAAAACTAGTAGTGTCTACAAAGTCTACTTGGAGAGCTCACTTGTGTGAATGGTATCACACAAGTAATCCCCAAATAGAGGAATGCTTGCTACCACAAAAATAAATTACAAAACAAAGTAAAGAAGCTCCTGTAAAGATGGTGGAGATGATTCGTGATGAGAACCTCATCATGAGCTATAACTAGCTCATTTTGACCCAATACAAAGGATAAAAGCTGCTACATAACTCAAGGAAAGGCTTAACTCAGAGAATTCTGAGTTTAAGGAGAAAACAAGTCATAAGGGGTAAAAATGCAATTTTACCAGTATAATCTGCATACAGGGTAATTCAGGGTCCAAACATAGGTCAAAGCAACCTAATAAGAATAAAAGTGGGATGAGATGATCTAGCAAGGGCTACAGCAATTCCAAGGAACTAAATGATAATCTGTAACCCTAAAACAAACCCACTTCAATTCACGAGGTTCAAGGCAAAGCAAAAATGGAATAAACCCTCTAAAATTCATAGAAAAATAATCTCTAGGGTTTAGAACCTTCAATTTGACCTTAGGAACCCATCTTGACCTACATTGAGAACCATACCCAATTAATAACTTAATTTGGGTTTTTGCGTAAATTGACCAGTCAAACAAGGCTTAATATAGAAATAAAATTCACCATCAGATTCCTTAGGTCCTAATTAGTCATGTATAAAAACTTGAGCCTAAAAATAAACCTTCTTGACCAACTTTACACTTTGGTCCTCATATATTTACTTTTTGGCCCTCAACTTTTGAACCCTCGCATTTTGGCCCCTAACTCTCCTTCGTTCTTTGCGTTCAGGTCCCCCCTGCAAAACCTGCCAGCACCATGCTCCGGCGACCTTGCGCGGAGCATGGCGCCGCGCAAGGTGAGGGGGAGAGTCTGGCAAGTAAACCGGGGGTGCCCTACGTCGTCAGTCGTCGCAGGGACACCCCCCTGGTCGCTGTAACCCACCATACCGGCCGTGCGAACGCACGGACGGTATGGGTTTCCATCTCCGGCGTCCTCCGGCGAGGGAGATATGTCGTCTCCCTCCGCCTTCCTCCCTGATTCGGTCCCTATAAATACCCCCGTCGCTCCACCGTTCTTCCCAGCTCGGATCTGACGGAGAAAACCCCCAACTTTCCTCTCTTCTCACTCCGGCAGACGCCCACCAGCTTCGGCGGTTCTTCCTCCTCCTCCTCTTCGCTCTGCCGCAATACCAGCAGCAGAGACTTCTTCCCCTGCTCTTCCCGCGCCACGCCGCACCCACCTGGCGCCTCTCCGGCCCTCTGCTCGCCGCCACCCCTTCCCCCGGGCATCTTCTTCTCCGGCGACAGTCGATACGACTGTCGCCCGCTCCGGCCCCTCCTCGTCCTGCTAAGTAGGTAGAACTCCTCCTCTTCCTCCCCTCTTCCTTTTCCTCACTTTAAACATCTACTGTCGCCCTCGATTCCGACCACTCACCCTCACCTTCTCCGCCTCCGGCCATCCTCCGGCGAGCCGCTCCCATCACTCCAGCATCCCACCCGGCTCGCCGACCTGCACATAATCTCCGCCTCCTCACCCTGATCCATTTCCGCCCCTCCACTTCCCCCAAATCACCCTCTGCAACTCCACCGAACAAACCCATCTCCCGACCCACAGTCTGACCTAGGGCAGCCCTTAGGCTCTGCCCCGCCGCCTGCACACCCCCCGACCACCTTCGCCGTGCCACGGCGAAGGTCCTCCGCGTTTCTGATTGGGCCGAGAGGCCGTTTTTCTGTGGGCAGGTACCTGCGCTCGTCGCCGCCATTGTTGAAGCGATGCAGCTTCTTCACCTGCTGCCCCAGGTGCGAAGCGCCCAGGTCACCCTCCCAGGCTGTGCGGGGGCACTTCGGCAAAGCGTTAGGCTGCAGTTGAGGCGAAGCTCTCGCGCGAAGCCCCGCGCTTCGCCTCGACTGCCGCTGCTTCCTCCGCGCAGGCACCCAAATTGGGGTGGGACATTTAGTCCCACCTCGTAACCTTTCAGAGGAGAGCGCCTGCATAAAGGCAAAAAGCGCCTTATGCTTGTTGCCTCCTGAGCACGAGGTGAGGTCCCTCTCACTCACTCGCTCGCTCGACCCGGTCTCGTCCGCGCTCACGCCTCGCGGACCTGGCCCGACCCGACTTAGACTGACCTGCACTCCTCGCCCACCACGCACGCCGGTGGGCCTGGACCCGGGCGCGACCCGTACCCGGCTACCCGGCAGCTCTGGGAGTGCTATCCTATGAGCGGATTCTGTGAGAGAGAGACGCGGGGGGAGGGTAGAGATAGGTTTTGCCCCTCTCTGATCGAGCTGTGTAAGTGTGCAGGCACAGGTGAAGAAGAACCGTGGAAGAAGACGAAGGCTGAAGGAAGGAGGATCACCGAGCGGCACTGTAGCAGCGGCGGTTTAAGTCGTCTGATTGGAAAATCAGACGATGTCCTGAAGGCAAGGAAGGAGAAGGAAGGCGAGGTAGAGGAGAACACAGAGAGGCCAAGACAAGAACTGAAAGAAGAAAAAGAGCACGAGAAGAAGATCTGAAGAAAGGAAAAGAAGAAAGAAAGAAGAAGAAGAAGAACAGGACCGCTCTGCAGAAGAAAGGAAAGAAAGAAGAAGAAGAACAAGACCGCTCTGCAGAAGAAAGGAAAGAAAGAAGAAGAAGAAGAACAGGACCGCTCTGCAGAAGAAAGGAAAAGAAGAAAAAGAAGAAGAACAAAAGAAGAGAGCAGAAGATCTGAGAAGGAAGAAGAGGAGAAGCAAAGAGAAAAGAAGAAAAGCCAACAAATTCTATCTCTCTCTCTTTCTTTATTTTTGTAAAAGAAACTTGTACCCCTAGAATACAACTTGCTCCCTGAGTTCGACCTCGGAAACTCTTTATTTCCGAGTAACAAATTGTATTAAACTGGTAATCACCTCCCTCTATACTATACTACGACGAAATAATAAAACTATAGAGGAAGGTAGCCCACCAGTTTTTGGCGCCGTTGCCGGGGAGCAACGGCTATTCTAGAGGTAAACATTCCTGTTTCTTTTTAGTTTCTGATAATCTCCTCTCTTTTGTGCAGCTACAGGAAATCAAGAAAACAAGCAACCGCACGACAACCACTCCGAGGACAGGTAAAATTTTTTTTCCTCTTGGTATTAACCCCTAAACTCTAAAGAGGAAGAAAAGAAAAGAACAAGCAATATAGGGCTAACCTGTCTTCCATACTTAGTAACCATAAAGAGTTGCATGTTTTCAACTCATTACTCCTGCACACTATTAAGGGTATTTAAGGGCTAACACATTCTTGCTTGAGCCCTAATTACCCAACAAAGAATTAACTGGACCAAGTAGAGCCAACCTAGGATCCAACACTAGGGATTTAGAGACACACTCCTTAAGCAAGAATTGAGAAAACCAAATGAAGTGTGCCCAAGCCCTTGTCTGAAAATACCTATTCAAAGAAAACCTAAAACAATTGGCTCTCTAAACACTTGAACCCTAAAAGACAGGACCTAAAAGCTCTCAAAGAAAACAAGAGGTAAAGTTGACCCCTTGGGTCAACCAACCTTAAATTAGGCCACTCTTTGCACTTAAAAGACTAAAGTTCAAGTGAAACCTTAAGCACCCTGATCTTAAAATTGGTAGACTTAAGAGGTCAAGATCCCCATTCTGGTCTACCTGGAACCGCAGTGACAAGAGAGGTCGGGTGGGGGAAACCCTGTAACTCGTGGGGACGCTCTACCGTGTAGGGGTCTTCGCGGGACTCTCCCTCTCTGGCTGCCCAGGTAATTCTCAGGTGGACGATCTTTCTGATCAAGGGGTCCATCTGCCCCGCACCTCTATAGTCACCCAACACATTTTTGGGTGTCTTGATTGGGTCCAGCACCTTCTAAACTTACCTCTTCCAACAATGCATGTACGGAAGGAGGTCCTTAAGACCACCCTTAAGACCTCCTTTAGAAATTCGCTCCCGTCAAGGCCAAGCCTCGACGCCCGTGTTTGTGCAACAACACCCTCACATTATTCTCTCTTCTGATTCAGAACCAAGTTCTTCTTCTTCCCCCATCATGGCTCAGCCAGTTGAGGAAGAAAATAATCTGGAGCACCAGCTCCAGCGACTCAATGACCTCTTCCAAAACTTCCTGCACCCACCACAGCGTCCTATGATGCGGGACCACTACAATCCTGCTGCGGTGGCCATTGAGCCTCAAGTCAGAATCCCGACTGGAGGACCTGATTCCGAATTAAAGCCCAACATGATTCATGCTATACCTAAATTCCATGGGCTTAATTCTGAAGATCCCTTCCAGCACATCAAACAGCTAAAGCATCTGGCCCACACTTTTGGATCAGATGCGCAAAATCGGGATATTCTTCTCATGAAGATGTTCTCCTTTTCTCTTATGGACAAGGCCGCCCATTGATATCAAACTCAGACCCGGCCAATCAACACTTGGGAAGAACTTCAATCCGAGTTTTTGAAAAAGTTTTTTCCCGTTGGTCGGACCAACGCCTTGCGCCATCAGATTACACACTTCACTCAACAATCAGGAGAACCTCTCCATGAGGCATGGGATCGTTTTCAGGATCTCATGAGAAAGTGCCCCCATCACGGAGTTCCTAAATGGGAACAAGTCCAATCTTTTTACCAGGGACTCCGTGAGGACATCCGCCTTTTCGTCAATGCAACTTGCGGAGGAAACATCATGGGTCAACATGAAGACACCGTATGGGAAATTCTCGAAAACATGTGCGAGAACTCCATCAACAATGACTCCATGGGATTATTCGACAGGATGAATACCCGCGCAGCGACAAATCTTAAGGGAGCACATGAGACGCAGGGCCTATCCGCATCAGTCGACCTGGAATTAATGGCCAGTCGATTGGACAAGGTCTCAATCATTGAGAAGAAGGTGGATGAGCTGACTCAGCACTTGCAGCGAGCCACCTCCACGCGTAACTCCTTTGCACAACCTCCTTCCACACAGGAGACTGTGCAAAACATCCTCCACCGATCTTCCCCTAGGATGGATCCATATCCATCCCCATCTGATTCTCGGATCGGAGGATCATCCGATCCTTTCTACACCAGCCCGGGGAACTCCATTCCCCCTTTCCCTGATTCTCAGGAGGTTCCTCAGACCTGCGAGGACCTCAACGCCATCCAGAACGACCCATTCTCCAACACTTACAACCCTGGATGGCGAAACCATCCCAATTTTCAGTGGGCGGGAAATTCCCAAACCCAAAGACCACCTTTTCAGTCCCGCCCACAGCCCTCTCGTCATTTCCAGCCGCCTCAGCCTCGGCCCAACCCTACTTATCCATCAGGGCCAAATCAGGATCAAATGTCCCTAATCCTTCAGACTCTGGCTGACATTCAAAGAACAAATGCGGCCATTCAAAAACAGCACAAGGATGAACTTACAGAGGTTAAAACTCAACTGGCCCAGTTGGCAAATTATCGCCAGCCAGGCACACTCCTTTCCCAACCTCTTCCTAACCCGAATAACGTGCCAACCCAGAAGCGCGTTATGAATCCAAATTTAGGCCACGCACAATGGATTTATCAGGCCCCTACTGCTCCATCTCCAGACGAGATTGAAGCTTCAACTTCTTATGCGGGATTTCAGCAGCAACCACCCCTCTTACCAAACCCAAACCAAAATCAGGCCGGATTAAATTCTGTAACAACACGTAGTGGTAAAACAACTCAAGACCCGCATTATCCAAACCACTCCAAGCCTGATAACCATGACCCTAGGATAGTTATCCAAGAAATCGCTGTTCCGGATCCACAACCTGGACCTATCCTAGAAGAACCAACCAAGATCCCGTTTCCCGAGGCCTTGACCAAGGGAAAGAAGACCACCAAACCCGTGGCCCCTGAGGAGGACCTGGTCAAGCTCTTTGAGCAGGTCCACATAAACATCCCCTTGATGGATGCAATCCGCCACGTACCAACTTACGCACGATTTCTAAAGAATATATGTACACCCCAGTGTAAGCCGCGAACCAAGGGAGGGAGACCAATTGTTCTGTCAGAGCAAGCCAGCTCTGTAATCCTCAGTAGACTCCCACCCAAGGCAAAAGATCCTAGTACTCCCCTGATTTCCTGCAAGATAGGTGGTACCCAATTTGATAGAGCATTGTTAGACTTGGGTGCATCCATAAACCTGATACCCACATCCTTACTTGACCATCTAGAAGAATCTGAGCTAAAACCAACCGAGGTGACATTACAATTAGCAGATCGATCTATAAAGTCACCAAAAGGGATTCTCGAGGATGTTATCGTAAGAGTGCGGGATTTCTATTTTCCAGTGGACTTTATAGTCTTAGATATGGACGCACCTGAGAACCCTAGGGATACACCAATCATTCTAGGGAGACCTTTCTTGGCTACTGCTAGAGCCAACATCAGCTGTGAGGAGGGCCAAATAGAGCTTAAGTTTGGAGATCAAACACTGAAAATTGATATATTTAAGGCCCAACAAGGAATTAATTGCGGCGTCATCGAACAAATTTGTGACATCAGGACCTTGGTTGATGAATCACACTTCCAGAATGACGCGATTATGCCTCATCAACCACAGAAGGATCTTGACCCGCAAACAGAGGAGTCGAATCCAGATATGAATAACCCAGTAACTCCCACCCTCGAACCTCACATTTATACTGAACCACCCGCTGCTGCTGATAACCCCATCCTCGAACTGAAACCCCTTCCTGCTCACTTGAAATACATCTTTTTGGGTTCTAATCAGACCCTTCCTGTGATTATCAATTCCAACCTCAGTCCTGAACAGGAATCCCGTCTGATTGTTGTCCTCCAGCAACATCGTAGAGCCATCGGGTGGACTCTCGATGACTTGACTGGAATAAGTCCCTCTTATTGTACTCATCATATCTATTCAGAAGAGGGCACACGACCTTCTCGTGAAATGCAGAGACGCTTAAACCCCAATCTGCAGGAGGTCGTGAAAAAGGAGATCATCAAGTGGTTAGATGCCGGAATCATCTACCCGATCTCCGATAGTCGTTGGGTGAGCCCAATTCAGGTCGTGCCCAAGAAGGCAGGACTCACCACTATAACGACTGAGACCGGAGAAATCATTCCTACCCGATTAGCCAACTCGTGGAGAGTCTGTATAGATTACCGCCGACTCAATTCCTCCACGAAGAAGGATCATTTCCCACTACCCTTCATTGATCAAATTCTCGAAAAACTTGCGGGAAATAGGTTCTTCTGCTTTATTGACGGGTACTCCGGTTATAACCAGGTGGCAATCCATCCTGAGGACCAAGAAAAGACCACGTTCACCTGCCCCTTCGGAACATACGCTTTCCGAAGGATGCCTTTCGGTCTTTGCAATGCACCCGCTACTTTTCAGCGATGCATGCTTGCCATATTCTCAAATATGGTAGCTGATTATCTGGAAGTCTTCATGGATGACTTTTCAGTTTTCGGAGCATCATTCGACGATTGCCTCCAACACTTGGTCCAGATACTCAGGCGGTGCATCGATGTGAATTTGGTTCTTTCCTGGGAAAAGAGCCATTTCATGGTGCCTGAGGGATTTGTCCTGGGACACTCAATTTCGGAGAAAGGTATCCAAGTGGATCGAGCTAAGGTTAATCTGATTTCTCACCTTCCTATGCCTAGCTCGATCAGGGACATCCGTTCCCTTTTAGGGCATGTCGGTTTTTATCGACGATTTATCCCTGATTTTTCAAAAATCGCGCGCCCCCTGACCACTCTTCTCTCCAAGGATGTTCCTTTCGAAATTTCCAAAGAATGCACTCAAGCATTTGAAATCCTGCGTGACCGAGTCACCCAAGCCCCGATCCTACAGTCCCCTGATTGGTCTCAACCCTTTGAGATCATGTGCGATGCATCCGACTTCGCTGTAGGAGCGGTTTTGGGGCAGAAAATTGACGGGAAACCTGTGGTCATTTACTACGCCAGCAAAACACTCGATGAGGCTCAGCGTAACTATACGGTTACTGAGAAAGAGCTGCTAGCTGTAGTATTTGCCCTAGAAAAATTTAGATCGTACCTTCTGGGTTCCCGTGTCATCATATACTCGGATCACACAGCTGTGAGGCATCTCCTTGCAAAGAAGGACGCGAAACCTCGATTAATCCGATGGATCTTGCTGTTGCAAGAATTTAACCTTGAGATTCGCGACAAAGCGGGAAAGCAAAATGTGGTAGCTGATCACTTGGCCCGTCTTCCTTCTGAAATAATTGACCCTCCCGGACCCATCACTGAGCATTTTCCCGATGAGCACCTGCTGACTATTGGTACTAGCCTTCCATGGTTTGCTAATGTAGTAAATTACTTGGCATCTCATCAGATCCCGTCCGATTGGCCGAAGGCCAAGAAGGACAAATTACGCTTCGATGCCAAGTATTACATTTGGGAAGACCCATACCTCTTCCGCATAGGTGCCGATCAGATCATCCGGAGATGTGTCCCGGAAGGGGAATTCAACAATATCCTCTCTTTCTGCCATGACCAGGCATGCGGTGGCCATTTCGCCGGGCATAAAACCGCATCAAAAGTCCTCCAGTGCGACTTTTACTGGCCCACACTGTTCAAAGACGCATACAATCACTGCAAGGCATGCAGTCGTTGCCAGACTTTGGGCAACATGAGCCATCGCGACATGATGCCTATGCAACCGATTCTAGTATGCGAAATCTTTGATGTTTGGGGGATTGATTTTATGGGCCCCTTTCCTGTTTTGGATGGTTTCGAATACATTCTGTTGGCTGTGGACTACGTGTCCAAATGGATCGAAGCCATACCGACCCGAACCTGTGATCACAAAATTGTTCTCAAATTCATTCATCAAAACATTTTCTCAAGGTTCGGGATTCCTCGTGCAATAATCTCTGATGGGGGGACCCATTTCACAAATGCTCAGTTTAGGTCACTGATGACCAAATACGGGGTGTCTCACCGAATCTCTACTCCTTACCACCCCCAAACTAATGGTCTAGCTGAGCTGTCTAATCGGGAGATCAAGAAAATCCTGCAAATCACTGTTCGACCTGACAGGAAGGACTGGTCGTCCCGACTTCCGGAAGCATTGTGGGCCTATAGGACCGCCCACAAGACCCAATTGGGCATGTCTCCCTTTAGACTGGTGTACGGAAAGGCATGCCACCTTCCCGTAGAACTGGAGCATAAAGCCTATTGGGCAGTACGGAACTGTAATCTAGATCTTTCCAAGGCTGGGACCCACAGAAAACTCCAAATCAGCGAGATCGATGAATTACGCCTAGACGCGTACGAGAACTCGCAAATCTACAAGGAGCGGGTTAAAGCCTTCCACGACAAACACATCTCGAGAAGGATCTTTCATCCTGGTCAGAAGGTCCTACTCTTTGATGCCCGACTAAAACTCTTCCCAGGAAAACTGAGATCCAAGTGGGTCGGACCATATTTGGTCCGACAGGTTTTTGGAAATGGAGCAATCGAAATCAGTCCACTCAGCGACGATTCTGAACCTTTCATCGTGAACGGTCAGAGACTCAAGCCGTTCATTGATGTAACTTCTACTGATTTGGCTGAAACATCTTATGTCCTCCATTCCCCTTGAGCTTATTGCGCCCAGCCGATGGCGTAAAACTCAGCGCTTAACGGGAGGCAACCCGTCATTTTCCTAAAAATCCAAAACTTTTTCTGACACCTTTTTGCACTTAAGGTTCACCCTTATAGACAGCCGACCCCACCTCAGATGCTTGCATCTGGGATTAGAAATCGTCCGCAAAAATTCAACCCGACCCATTCACTCATCCAAATTTCTGTCTTAAGGAATGAACTAAGTTAAATAAAAACCCCTAGGTTACAATGAGGACATTGCAAATCTTAGGCATGGGGGGGTATGAAAGTGCAAAACTTGTAAGAAAAGGTTTCAAACAAAAAATTCACATATGCCAAAAACACCATAAAAATTAAAAAATTTTCAAAAAAAAAAAATTAATAATAAAAGGAAAAGAGGAGAAGGAAATTTTCTGAAGGAGAAGGAGAAAAGAAACAAAATGAAAAAGGAGCACAAAATTATGAGAAAAGGTGATAGTCATTAGTAAGGAACTAAGGAATTAACCTAAGTTCTAGACCTCATTCAAGAAAATAACTGAAAAGTGCACAATGAGATTAGTAAGAATGCAAACCTTAGGCATTCTTGAATAGACTCTTAGTACCCATTAAGATCTGGACACTCCTCAAGAGGTTGAGGAAAATGAAAAGCTGAAGTATTAGGTCAAAGGCTTAGGAAGTATTTGGCCTCGTTAACTAATTTTTGGTTTACGGGACTCAGTAACCTAAGCACCCTAACCTCACACACAGCCTGGTTCAGTAAGTGTAAAAATCAGAATCACGCAGAAGCGTCGCAAAATTCTAAAAAGAACACCTAGAATAGGAGCGGCCGATCAACACAAGTTGATTTGGACGAGTTCCCAGTGCGGAGAGACGGGAAATCCCCTCGAAGATGCGTAACAAAATATCATCTCCTCGGTGCTTGTCTCTTAGGATATTTACATATCCTACTGGGGGCATGTAAGCACTCTGCTGGTTCAGATTCCATGGATGGCATTATCTCGAAGTGTCAATTGCCAGGGTCTGAATTCAGCCACGGAACACCATGGATGGGATTATCTCGAAATCTCAATAGCCAGGGTTCCGAGGGTTGCCATGGGCGGTGCTATCTAAAAGCATCGATCGTCAGGAACCCTTGAGGATTGATGATGGGAGCAAGGAATCTGATACAGACCGTGTTGAAAAGCCAATCCTAGGCTTGAACTAAAAAAAAAAAAAAAAAAAGAGAGAGAAAACTCTCCAAACAAAATAACTTTCTATCTCTCTCTTACAAAACGCACTGCGAACTGAGCCAGGGCTACAATCATTTCAAGCACGGGTGCTTTAACCACAAAGTCCAATAAACCTTAGGTTAGTTCTTGTGGGCCTTAAAAACCTTTGCTAAGGACAGAGGCTAAGGCTAGACAGATTTGGATCTTGATTGGTACTAGAGTACCTTTTAGGCCTATGGTCAGCATTCTAACCTAATCTGAGCTCAAATGAAAAAGCACTTATCTAAAGCTATTAAGAACTTCATGGTCTAGAACAAGGGTTGAAACCTTAAGTTTTTGCTAAGGGACTAGCAAAAGCTAGGCATGGGGGTATGATGAGAACCTCATCATGAGCCATAACTAGCTCATTTTGACCCAATACAAAGGATAAAAGCTCCTACATAACTCAAGGAAAGGCTTAACTCAGAGAATTCTGAGTTTAAGGAGAAAACAAGTCATAAGGGGTAAAAATGCAATTTTACCAGTATAATCTGCATACAGGGTAATTCAGGGTCCAAACATAGGTCAAAGCAACCTAATAAGAATAAAAGTGGGATGAGATGATCTAGCAAGGGCTACAGCAATTCCAAGGAACTAAATGATAATCTGTAACCCTAAAACAAACCCACTTCAATTCACGAGGTTCAAGGCAAAGCAAAAATGGAATAAACCCTCTAAAATTCATAGAAAAATAATCTCTAGGGTTTAGAACCTTCAATTTGACCTTAGGAACCCATCTTGACCTACATTGAGAACCATACCCAATTAATAACTTAATTTGGTTTTTTGCGTAAATTGACCAGTCAAACAAGGTTTAATATAGAAATAAAATTCACCATCAGATTCCTTAGGTCCTAATTAGTCATGTATAAAAACTTGAGCCTAAGAAGAAACCTTCTTGACCAACTTTACACTTTGGTCCTCATATATTTACTTTTTGGCCCTCAACATTTGAACCCTCGCATTTTGGCCCCTAACTCTCCTTCGTTCTTTGCGTTCAGGTCCCCCCTGCAAAACCTGCCAGCACCATGCTCCGGCGACCTTGCGCGGAGCATGGCGCCGCGCAAGGTGAGGGGGAGAGTCTGGCAAGTAAACCGGGGGTGCCCTACGTCGTCAGCCGTCGCAGGGACACCCCCCTGGTCGCTGTAACCCACCATACCGGCCATGCGAACGCACGGACGGTATGGGTTTCCATCTCCGGCGTCCTCCGGCGAGGGAGACACGTCGTCTCCCTCCGCCTTCCTCCCTGATTCGGTCCCTATAAATACCCCCGTCGCTCCACCGTTCTTCCCAGCTCGGATCTGACGGAGAAAACCCCCAACTTTCCTCTCTTCTCACTCCGGCAGACGCCCACCAGCTCCGGTGGTTCTTCCTCCTCCTCCTCTTCGCTCTGCCGCAATACCAGCAGCAGAGACTTCTTCCCCTGCTCTTCCCGCGCCACGCCGCACCCACCTGGCGCCTCTCCGGCCCTCTGCTCGCCGCTGCCCCTTCCCCCGGGCATCTTCTTCTCCGGCGACAGTCGATACGACTGTCGCCCGCTCCGACCCCTCCTCGTCCTGCTAAGTAGGTAGAACTCCTCCTCTTCCTCCCCTCTTCCTTTTCCTCACTTTAAACATCTACTGTCGCCCTCGATTCCGACCACTCACCCTCACCTTCTCCGCCTCCGGCCATCCTCCGGCGAGCCACTCCCATCACTCCAGCATCCCACCCGGCTCGCCGACCTGCACATAATCTCCGCCTCCTCATCCTGATCCATTTCCGCCCCTCCACTTCCCCCAAATCACCCTCTGCAACTCCACCGAACAAACCCATCTCCCGACCCACAGTCCGACCTAGGGCAGCCCTTAGGCTCCGCCCCGCCGCCTGCACACCCCCCGACCACCTTCGCCGTGCCACGGCGAAGGTCCTCCGCATTTCTGATTGGGCCGAGAGGCCATTTTTCTGTGGGCAGGTACCTGCGCTCGTCGCCGCCATTGTTGAAGCGAAGCAGCTTCTTCACCTGCTGCCCCAGGTGCGAAGCGCCCAAGTCACCCTCCCAGGCTGTGCGGGGGCACTTCGGCAAAGCGTTAGGCTGCAGTTGAGGCGAAGCTCTCACGTGAAGCCCCCGCACTTCGCCTCGACTGCCGCTGCTTCCTCCGCGCAGGCACCCAAATTGGGGTGGGACATTTAGTCCCACCTCGTAACCTTTCAGAGGAGAGCGCCTGCATAAAGGCAAAAAGCGCCTTATGCTCGTTGCCTCCTGAGCACGGGGTGAGGTCCCTCTCACTCACTCGCTCACTCGACCCGGTCTCGTCCGCGCTCACGCCTCGCGGACCTGGCCCGACTCGCTTAGACTGACCTGCACTCCTCGCCCACCACGCACGCCGGTGGGCCTGGACCCGGGCGCGACCCGTATTCGGCTACCCGGCAGCTCTGGGAGAGCTATCCTATGGGCGGATTCTGTGAGAGAGAGACACGGGGGGAGGGTAGAGATAGGTTTTGCCCCTCTCTGATCAAGCTGTGTAAGTGTGCAGGCACAGGTGAAGAAGAACCGTGGAAGAAGACGAAGGCTGAAGGAAGGAGGATCACCGAGCGGCACTGTAGCAGCGGCGGTTTAAGTCGTCTGATTGGAAAATCAGACGACGTCCTGAAGGCAAGGAAGGAGAAGGAAGGCGAGGCAGAGGAGAACACAGAGAGGCCAAGACAAGAACTGAAAGAAGAAAAAGAGCACGAGAAGAAGATCTGAAGAAAGGAAAAGAAGAAAGAAAGAAGAAGAAGAAGAACAGGACCGCTCTGCAGAAGAAAGGAAAGAAAGAAGAAGAAGAAGAACAGGACCGCTCTGCAGAAGAAAGGAAAGAAAGAAGAAGAAGAAGAACAGGACCGCTCTGCAGAAGAAAGGAAAAGAAGAAAAAGAAGAACAAAAGAAGAGAGCAGAAGATCTGAGAAGGAAGAAGAGAAGCAAAGAGAAAAGAAGAAAAGCCAACAAATTCTCTCTCTCTCTCTTTCTTTATTTTTGTAAAAGAAACTTGTACCCCTAGAATACAACTTGCTCCCTGAGTTCGACCTCGGGAACTCTTTATTTCCGAGTAACAAATTGTATTAAACTGGTAATCACCTCCCTCTATACTATACTACGACGAAATAATAAAACTATAGAGGAAGGTAGCCCACCAATTCGCTCCAAGTGCGACTGCTCCTGCACTATGAAGAAAGCCTCCACTTTGCTATGAAGTACTCTTCCTCTCTTCTCCTTCAAGGTGGACATCTACCACCTTGAACTCCCTTGCCTAGCCGTCTCCCTAGGATGATACTTGGCTTTAGGTACAAGAGAGAAAGGAGAAGAAAAGTGAATGCCAAGAAGGCAAGGGAGAGCCCTCTTGATCACATTCCTTTCTCCTTTTTCTTAGCCGAATTTATGGTGATATAGGTGGAAATAATGTAAGACCAAGATGGTTTAAAAATGGTGGTTACATGGGGTATAAATAGGAAGAGGGGGAGGCTAAATTAGCACTAATTTTGGATGGCTAGGATGGCCTTTTGGTGGGTAGTTATTGGATCTAGGGTTGGGATTAAATGGCACCACCTTAAGGGTTGCTAAGGGTGGTGGTTATGGGTAGAAGGGGCACCGTAGGTGGCATCAACCATGGAGAGATGCCATGGTTTTGGTGCCAACCCTAGGTTTCTAGAAGGTATATTTTTGGCACCACTTTTGGATGGTGGAGATTGGGTTTGATGGAGAGTTGTATGGTGGAGATGGCTCCTTTTTTTGGTGCCAAAACAAGGAGGTGGTTATGGTAGTTTCGCGTCACCTTTAAGGTGGCTCTTGGTGGTGGTGATGGGGTGAGGGGATGTGTCTAAGGTGGCGCCAAAATGAAGGGAGTACGTGGTAGCTTAGGTGGCCTTTAAGTGGTCTTTTTTTTAGTGGGTGGAGCTAAGCTTAGCTAGTAGGGTAGTAGAGGAAGGAGTAGAGGAGCTAGGGTTTTGATTGCTGTAGAGGAGGAGCTGAGCTGTATGTGTCTGCCTGGAGCTGAAAGCTGCTAAAGGGGATTGCATATAAGCTCATTAGTTAGCTTAGCTAGCTAGTTCTTTGCTAGATGCTAAGCCAAGCTAATGTGAGTTAGTTCTACTATTGTGAGCTAAGGTGAGCTAGGTCTGATCTTCCCGAAGACTGCCTAGCTAGCTAAGCTATCTCGCCTAGGTTAAGTAGCTAAGCTCAACCAAGTTGAGCTGAGTTGAGTCTTCGGGAGCTTGACTTGAGCTGATCTAAGCTGGTTGAGGACTTCTTCAACTAACTAGGCTTAGTTAGTTAATGGTAGTAGCTAAGCCTATTCCATGAGCTGGATGGAGCTGGGAGCAGCTAAAATGGAGCTAGGTCTAGCTGAGTTGAGCTAGACTAAGCTACCATCTAGCTGAGGTGAGCTAAATGGAGCTGAAATGAGCTCGACTTAACTGGCTAGAGCTAGAATGAGCTGGAATTAGCTGAGATGAGCTGGATTCAGCTGAGATCCAGTTGAATTGGGCTTCTCCTTCATCTTCTACCTTTCTCAATGACAAGGTTTGCAGGATATTCTAATTCTATTCATCCCTAACACCGAAATAAAGATGTAAAAACACAAAAACATTGCAATGCATGCCTATCCTAGGAAATGCCTAAATGCAACCCAAAACCATAATGCAATGTACAAAGCCTAAGAGCTAGATGTGTTTTTAGGCATAGTAATAATGATAAACTAGCATTTATCATAAACCACCACAAGAGAGTAGTTATATTTGCAAATGGCCTCTTGATGAGTGAATCGAAGGATTCATTTGAGTGGCTTTTAATAATTTCATTAATGCATTTGGAACTCATCCATTTTTCATAGTTACTAATGATAAGCGCAGACATTCGTGTTGCAATAAAAATAATGTTTTAGATGTCAGTGTTGTAGTATAATTGTCACAATGCAAATAGATGTCGCATCATTATATTTAATTACAATTTTTACTGGTTAGTTTCTACATTGTTCATTGGGAGGTAGTTATTGATATACATCACTCTCTATGTCCAAAAATGTTCTTTTATTCCAAAAATATAAATTTTATTTATAACATGAATCAATGAATCAAACAATGAAAGAATTGGTCAATTATATACAAAAAAGTCAATTAATTCTACCTACAATGCCTTAAACATATTTACAAATAATTGGCATCAAAAGCTATGTGTAACTACACTGTGTTAATTATGTACAACTACTCTAAATAATACCTAAGTATAGGTACAAAAATAGCTACTAATATATACTATATTAAGTTAAATTAACTGAAGGGAGGGGAGCGATGAGAGGAGAGGAGAGAAGAGGAGAGGTCGGCCATGGTGACAATGTGGGATGGTCAACGTGGAGGTCTAGGGTAGGGCGAAGAAGAGATCAAAGAGGGGAAACCCTAAGGGGCAGTAGTCGGATGGGTAGTGGCCGATCAGTGAGGGAGATGTGGAGAAGGGTTAATAGAGAGATCGCCTATTATCACTACCGCAGGAGAGGCCACTTGGCGGCGGCTTGCCTATCCCCCCTTGTCTGCTTGGCGTGTGGAGGACATGGGCATAAGAGAGATGCCTTCTCGAAGACCAGAGGGGAATCTGGACAGGGGATCTTCTGGTGCCCTAGGCTGACGAATAATGTTAGGCCACCGCCGTCGCCTGATAGCTACAAGGGCTTTACCATCGATGTCGAAGTCCCAACAACAGAAGATACAAAGATCTCTGAACTCATGCTTAGAGGTGCTTTGATCGGGGAGGTGATGACCAGCAGCCCATCGCTAGAACACATCCAAAAATTGGTAAAGTCCCTTGCACTCTCTGTTGAAGGTTGGAAGATCTCTACTCTATCCCCTATGAGATTTGTTCTCTTTGATTTGGGTATGATGGATGTGGAGCAACTTCGATTTAAGTCATCTGTGTTTGAGAATTTAACCGTGATATGGAGGCTTGTTTCTCCCTTGATGGGGCCTTATCGGACCGGCAGCCTCAAAGGGTTGGTTCTCAGTCAGGGTCTTTGAAAATCAGTGGCCTACCGCTGCATCTTAGGTTGAGAAGTGTGGTTGCATCTGCTCTGGCTAGATTTGCGAGTGTGGCTGAGGATGTGGAGAGAGGATTGATGGAAGGGGATGGTAGGGTGCTGTGTGTTAATGTGGAGGTTTTCAGAGGAGGTTCAATACCAGAGAAGATCATCCTCCAGTGTGGTGGAAGTTCATGGCTCTTGCGGTTGAAGCTGGGTGAGGTGGTGAATGATTTCTATGAGCAGAAGGTGCAGCAAACCTTTGCGGAGGTTGCTAGAGAGGAGCCTACTTTGGAGCAAGCAAGGCGAGGCACACCTGAGGAGGCTCCTGAGCCAAAGAAGAGGAAAGACCATCATCACAGGGAGATGGTAGAGGAGGAGATGGAGCTTCGTCAAAGCCAGCCTTGGGGAGATCTTTGTATAAATTAAGGCAAAGAAGAGTGTGGTGTCCAAGAAGGTGGATGAAAATTCCATTGCAATGATAATTAGAGCTAAGCACATGACTCAAGCAAGCATGGGGGGGTCTCAAAAGGGGAGATGAGAGTTCTCTCTTGGAACGTGTGTGGGTTGCACGATAAAATTCGAAGAGCCTCACTTATGAGATACTTAAGGGAATGGGATATTGAGTGTGCTCTCATTCAAGAAACGCATATTGAATATGAAAACAACCCCATGTGGACTGATTTGAAGAGGAATGGGTATGCTGGCATTGTGGCTCTAGAGGCACATGGGAGAGTTGGAGGGATGGCCTTTTGGTGGAAGAAGACATGCTTAGAAGTGCTTGAAGTTATCAAATCTAGGCATGCTATCTCCTGACGGTGTAAGAAGATCCAAGGGGAGTTAGAATGGCTAATCACAGGCGTTTATGGGTCGTGCGTTGCTAGAAGCCAATCAGAACTTTGGGAGGATTTGTCAGAACTTGCTAAACACTCACTGGGGCTGCCATGGTTGATAGGGGGTGACTTCAACTGCACCTTGACAGAGATGGACAGACTGAGTGGGCTAATGGATAATGCTTCCCTCGGGTTCCAGCTAACAATACAAGAGCTGGGGCTGAATGAGTTTCCTACTGCTAGGTGATTAGCCCATAGTTGTGGGCTATTTAAGTATTTAAGTGCCTACACATTAGGTTAATTCTAACATTTATTTAGTATAAATTAGGGTGTAAATAGATTAATTCATAGTTTTAATTTAATTACATAATCCATGCATTGCATTTATATTTTAAGTGCATTTAGAATTAGCTTAGAATGGCATTCATCTAATTAGATAACCAATTAGGTACATTATTTTATTAACATAAAAGTTGAGGGTCTGTATATAAATGGCCCTAATATTTTAACATTATTTTCTTTATTCTTCTTCTTGCAGGAACGGCTGGCTGCCGCTCCAACGCCCAGCTGCCGCAGTGAAGAACCCATTCAAGGGGGAGCGGATGTGGTGGATCTGGTCGGGCGGCTGATTTCAAATTTGTGCAGGCCACTACAAAAGGAGGAGGGAGGCAGCCGAGCTCGGGAGGCCTCCACCACCGACCCACCACTGTGCAAAGAGACCTTCTCTCTTCCATTCCATACTGCCGGCCTCTACTGTGGCGGCGAGTCTCCACCACCGTGGGCGTGTGGTGTGACAGGCCACACCACCATCCGGAACTCGCCTGCATTACCGTGAGCACCTTAGCGTGCATCTCCCTCGCCGTCGTCACCAACCACCACCACCGCAACAACCGTCAACCACCCTTTCAGTCACTTAAGACGTCCGGGAAATTTCCCGGACGTCTGAAGTCCACCTCCCAATCCATAGCAATCTCCGTCCTCGACTTCACGTCCACCGCACACGTCTGAAGTGGCCTGCAGACCCTTCCCCACTCCTGCAGCCCACGCCATCTCCATGCGCAACAGCCTGCGCACCCACGCCAACCGCACTTGCACAACCGCGCACACCTTCCCCGTGCCTGCATCAGCCTGCAGCACACCCGCACCCACCATCAGCCTTCGCCAACCACACACGCCCTCCTCAGCCTGCCGCACCCTCCTCCAACGCCTGCAGAACCTCACCCGCATCACTCCCGCACCTGCAGAGCCACCCGCTCACCTCCAACTACACCCACACCCGCTCAGCCTGCAGAACTCCAACCGCGCGTGCTCACCAGCTGCAGCGCCCTCCTTCCGCGCCTGTAGAACCGCCAGCAACACCCGCTCTCCACGCGCAACAGCTTGCGCACTCGCCTGAAGCCACGCCGGCAGCAGGGCGCGGCAGTCCTCACCACCAACAGGCCACGCGCGCTCACCGGCTGCAGCACCTCCGCCGGAGCTCGTCCGGCCACCTCCGGTCGCCGCACGACACGTGGCCACCACCACTTCGAAGCCCTCGGTCCAAGGGACTTCCTCCGAGCTTCCCGCGCCCGGCCATCCACTCCTTGTCACGCAAGACAAAGGGGAAAAATTCCCCTGTTTTGCTACAGTAACCTACCAATTAGAAATTACATTTTCTGCCATTGTCACTTTTTAATCATATTTTATTGATTCTGCATTGCGGAAAATATCCTCTAGTTTCTCAAAATTGCTATTTTAGCATTGTTTCTGGCTTAAACCTTAATCTGAAGTCAATTTTGGCTTGATTCTTGTCCAAACTGACTACGAACAAATATTTTTAACTGGTGCGAATTTTAATACATCATTGTCTCCCTGTGGATACGACCCGCTCCTCTGCAAGTGGTTATTTCTTTTTTTAAATATTGATTAGTCGATTTTTCCACCACATTAAACTGCAAATGACTTTAAAGAGAAAGATCGACGAGTCAAATGGCACCGTTGCCGGGGAGGCAACAGACGCAATAATTTCGCCTAATTTTATTTTGATTATTTGTTAATCGCACAGAGATTTGACCATTTATTATTTTCTTTTCTGTGCGAGAAAATTTGCGCAAGAATCAGCCAATGTGAGAGGCGACCCTTGACGTCTCCAGACGAGAATTGGACGAGCAATTTTTAAACGGAGGAGAAGGACGAGGATGCGACAAACACCATTGTATTTAGTTGCTAGTTTAATTAGAATAGAATTAAGACTGTAGACTTAATTTTTCATTGCAGTTAGTTTGAAACCCTTGTTCTGGGGCATATTTTGAGGGGTTTGCTCCCCAATTTTGTTTTGGGCTTGTGTTGGGTAATTTTTGGGAGCCTGTTCCCTTTTCTTTAGATTTAGGTTTTTTTTTTATTACTTTTATTTGCTTGTGCATAAGTAGTTCTAAATTAAAAAAAAAAAAATGAGCTGCCTGCTAGAAGCTGCCTGCCCTAGGACGAACCATTTAGGTCTGTATGAGTAGCCTCTAGATTTACTTTTGTGCATTGCGTGCATTCTTGCATCGTAGATCGCTGGAGGCAAGGTACGCATTCTCTTACTTTGCATCCTATTTTTGATCACGCATTGCATTTGGGATTTAATTCAAAGACCACAAAGTTTGTCTTGAAGCGATCTAACAAGTGGTCACATATATTCGAAAAAAGGACTAATTAAAGGAGGGACATCTAAAAATCAAGGACTTGATTGTAAAACGTGGTGTGCGATTCAAAATTCAAAATCATCTTGCGGTGAATGCACACTTATATCTATTGCACCACAGCACTCATTTAGACACTCCTAAGTCTTGAAACGACTAGGACAAGAGCCCTCCTATCGTTGGATTCTGAAGTGTTCGGAACTTGAGATCAAAGGTTTTGTAAATCCAAAGAGGGGGATACCCTATCACGGATTTTTGGGGGTAGTTGAGAAGCACCGCGAAAGCACAGCTTCAAAGGAAGGCTTAGGCCTACTTGCATCCCTCGATCTTCCGTCTTTGGATTTACTTGACCATTTGAGATTTAAGGAAGAACACCTAAGCTCCAACTAGGTCTTCTTAGGCGAGCCGTAGGTTGAAAATAGGCGCGTAATTGATTGGGCAACTTATTTTGTCACCTACAATTTGAACTAAAGTCAAAATCCTAAATTTGTAAAGACCAAACAAGTCCTTCTGAATTGTGTTTGTAGTGCATGCTTGGTAGGCGTTCTCTTAGGAGACAACTTGTATTTGATCCTGAACCTGAAAGAATCCTAAGAAAAGACCTTCTAAGGGTAGAAATGGCCGGTCAAAGGAGCCTTAAGGAATATTTCATCCCAACCAATCAAGCTGGCCCAGCACTACGTAGACCTAGAGGGGACAATCCATATGAGATCAAAAGTAGTACCATATCCTTGCTACCCTCCTTTTATGGTACTACTAGGGAAGACCCTTACAGGCATATCGAGGAATTCACCAAGGTCTGTTTGACGGTGAAGCTGTAGGGCGTTACTAATGACGCTCAAATGCGAACCCTCTTTCCTTTCTTCCTAAAGGACAAAGCCAAGTATTGGTATCACACCCTTGATAATATAAATACTTGGGATGCCCTGAAGAAGGAGTTTTTGAAGAAGTACTTCCCCATGAGCAAAACAAATCACTTTAGGAGGGAAATTATGAGTTTTGTTCAAAAGGATGGGGAAGCATTCCATGATGCGTGGGAGCGCTTTAACGATTTGCTGAGACTTTGCCCACATCACCAGGTGCCTAAATGGCAACTGGTTGAAAGGTTCTACACCGGACTTAATGATTCGCATAGGCAAACTGTGGATGGTGCCTGTACAGGAACCTTTCTATCTAAGATTGAGGATGAAGCTTGGAACTTATTTGATACTTCGAGTGAGAATTCAATTCACTTGAATTCTGCCTACATGGATAGAAAGCCCACTCTCATGCAAAGAAAGTTGGAGGCGAATGAAGCAAGGGACACCCAGAATTTAGCCTATCAAATTCAATTATTGAATCAAAACATGGAAAGGCTTATGTCAAACCCGAGTTCATTCGTACCTAACACCTCCACATCCCAAGCTTCCGAATGCGTAATTTGTTAAGGCAATACACACTCCACTGTGGATTGCCACTTGGCCTACCAATTCCCTGAGCTTGTACAAGCGGATTTGAATGCCGCTCAAGGGTTCTATCCAAGACATCGTAATGATCCTTTCTCCAACACTTATAATGAGGGATGGAGGAACCACCCAAACTTTTCATGGAGACAAGGAAATGTCTCAAATTCAGGGAATTACAAATCACAATCCTTTCAAAACCATCAAATGAACCAACCTCAGACCTTTGCCCAACCTAAAACCTCTGAGATGGATGAATTGAAGGCGATGTTGAAAACTATGCAAGAAAGTCAAAGTGCCATCATCCAATCTCATGACAAGGCTATACATGAGATGAAATCACAAATTGGACACCTTGTTGAGGTCGTTAGACAGAGGGAGACTGGGAAGTTTCCCAGTGCTGCTAAGGAAAATCCTAAAGGAAAAGGGATTGTATTTAGGGAGCATGCTCAAGCGGTGACTATTCTGAGGAGTGGGAAAGAAATTTCCAAACCCGATGCTCCTATAGTCTCACCCCCTAAAAAACCATCCACCCCGACTTTCACCCCCACCAAAGAAGATTTTCCCAAATCTTCTCCTCTTGAAATCACCTCACCGGAAGAAGTTGCCCCCGTTCCACCCCTTACTCGACATGACAACCCTTCCACCCAGAGATCGAGAGTGCCTTTTCCAGAGCGCTTATCCACCTCTGGGCAGACTTCTGCTGGCTCATCTGGAGCCAAAGATAAGACGGATGAGATTATGGAAACTTTCAAGCAAGTGCAGATTAACCTACCTTTGCTTGAAGCTATCAGGCAGATTCCGTCTTATGCTCGCTTCTTAAAGGACCTTTGCACAAAAAAGCGGCAATCTAGAAAACAGGTCCAATCAAAAGTTGTCCTGCCTGATTCTGTTAGCTCAATTGTTCAACATGGCACACCCCCGAAACTTAAGGACCCAGGAGCTCCATACATCTCTGTAGTTATTGGTGACTTACAAATTGATGAGGCTCTACTTGATCTGGGTGCGGGGGTGAACATCCTTCCGAGATACGTGTATGAACAACTTGGGGGAGGCAATCTGAAGCCTAGCCCTGTAATCCTTCAAGTTGTTGATCGATCACTTAAGACACCACGAGGAATTTTGGAAGATGTCCTCGTAAGAGTGGAGGATTTCTTCTTTCCCGTTGACTTCTTAGTTTTGGACACTGACCCTACCAACAAGCCAACCAAACCCTCCATCATTTTGGGCCGCCCCTTCCTTGCAACTTCCCATGATTCAATTAATTGCAATACTGGGGCATTGAAAATGGGCTTTGGGAATAGGAAAATCCGGCTTAATGTGTTTGATGCTTACAAACAAGCTAGACTTGAGGATTGTTCTCAAGTTGAGGTGATAGATGATCTGATTGAAGAGGCAACTCCTGTAATGTTATGTGATGACCCCCTTCAGCATGTCATGCTAAATGAGCATTCCCATCTCTTGGAGGAATGTGAAGGGGATATACTAGAACTAGAGGAATTGCTAGGAGTTTCTGCTGAGTCTCTTCTCCCATCATTTCCACCGAAGGTAGATTTGCTACCTGAGATGGGGACATCTATTATGAAACCCTCAACCATACAAGCCCCCAACCTTGAGTTGAAACCCCTCCCTGACACTCTCAAGTATGTTTTCCTAGGTGCCAATGATACACTCCCCGTTATCATTTTGGCTGTGCTATCTGAGGCACAGGAGGGAGCCTTGATTGAATGCCTGTCTAGGCACAAGGAAGCTATTGCTTGGAGCATTGCTGACATTAAGGGTATAGACTCTACACTCTGCATGCACCACATTTATACTGATGATTCCATCAAGCCTTTTAGGGACATGCAGAGACGTCTGAACCCTAATATGAGGGAGGTTGTAAAAAAGGAAATCCTGAAGTGGTTGGACGCTGGGATCATATATCCCATTGCTGATAGTAAATGGGTCAGTCCCATTCATGTGGTGCCAAAGAAGGCAAGCTTTACTATGGAACTCAACGACCAAGGTGAACAAGTTGTCACTAGACCCTCAACTAGATGGAGGGTATGTATTGATTACCGCAAGCTGAACACCGCTACCCAGAAGGATCACTTTCCTTTGCCTTTTATTGATCAAATTCTCGAAAAATTGGCAGGGAATAAGTATTATTGCTTTCTCGATGGATATTCTGGGTACAATCAGGTGGCAGTCTTTCCTGATGACTAGGAAAAGACGACATTCACGAGTCCTTACGGTACTTTTGCATTCAGGTGTATGCCGTTTGGATTATGTAATGCCCCTGCAACTTTCCAGCGATGTATGATGTCTATCTTTTCGGACATGATTGACGAGTGTGTCGAAGTATTTATGGATGACTTCTCTATTTATGGCTCATCTTTCGACCAGTGTCTCCTACACCTGGAGAATGTGTTGTAACGATGTAAGGACACTGGTTTAGTCCTCAGTTGGGAGAAAAGTCACTTCATGGTATAGAAAGGAATTGTACTTGGGCATGTTGTATCCGAGCAAGGCTTGGAAGTAGATAAAGCCAAGATTGATTCTATTTCCAAACTTTCATTGCCTAAGAATGTCAAACAGATTAGATCCTTTCTGGGCCATGCTGGCTTTTACAGGCGCTTTATTAAAAATTTTAGTAAGATTTCTAGACCACTTTGTGACTTGTTGGCGAAGGAATCTTCCTTCAGTTTTGATTCAAAGTGTGCCGAGGCCTTTCAAACTCTAAAGGAGACCTTGATTTCTGCGCCTGTTCTCCAAGCTCCTGATTGGACACTCCCATTTAAGCTTATGTGTGATGCTTCGGATTATGCAGTGGGAGCAGTCCTTGGACAAAGGGTTGAGGGAAGACCTCATGTGCTGCATTATGCAAGCAAGACTTTAACTAAACCTCAGCAAAACTACACCGTCACTGAAAAAGAATTACTTGCCGTAGTTTTTGCTCTGGAGAAGTTTAGGTCTTATTTACTTGGGTCTAAGGTGGTTATTTTTACTGATCATGCAGCAGTGAAACATCTCATTGCTAAGAAAGATTCTAAGCCACGTCTGATTAGGTGGATCTTACTCCTTCAAGAATTTGACTTGAAAGTACGTGAAAAGAAAGGAGTAGAAAATGTTGTGGCTAACCACCTGTCTCGCCTTCCTCTTAATGACTCTATTTCTGAAGACATTCACGAGACATTTCCCAATGAAACTCTGATGGTGGTAACACCAACTTTACCTTGGTATGCAGACATTGTAAATTACTTGGTCACTGGACAATCTCCTGGCTCTTGGGATGAGAAGAAAAGAAAGAGATTCATTTCTCAAGCAAGATATTTTCATTGGGAAGAGCCAGAATTATTTAGAATTGGACAAGACCAAGTATTGAGACGTGTGCCTGAAGAGGAACTACAAAGTGTGCTGAGTTTTTGCCATGAACTTCATTGTGGAGGACACTTTGGTGCTAAGAAAACTGCTTTTAAGGTTCTCCAATCCAGTTTTTGGTGGCCTTCCTTATTTAAGGATTCTCATAATTTTGTTAAGGCCTGTATTAGATGTCAACGGACTGGAACGATTGGGAAGAAGAATGAAATGCCTCAACATCCTATTCAACCTGTTGAAATTTTTGATGTGTGGGGAATTGACTTTATGGGTCCCTTCCCATCGTCCCATGGTTTTGAATATATCTTGGTGGCAGTTGATTATGTCTCTAAATGGATAGAGGCCATTCCTACGTGCACAAATGACCACTCTGTGGTTTTGAAATTTGTGAAGGCCAATATCATATCCCGTTTCGGCTGCCCCAAGACTATTATAAGTGATGGGGGACCTCATTTCCAAAACCACCACTTCAATCGGTTAATTAAGAGTTTGGGAGTGACTCACAAGGTTGCTACCCCTTACCACCCTCAGACAAGTGGCCAGGTTGAAGTATCAAATAGGGAGATAAAAAATATTTTGGAAAAGACCGTTAGACCTGATAGGAAAGATTGGTCCCAAAAGCTCGATGATGCTTTGTGGGCTTATCGAACGGCCTATAAGACCCCTTTGGGTACTTCTCCCTTTCGGATTGTGTATGGAAAAGCATGCCATTTACCTGTTGAGTTGGAACATAAAGCACTTTGGGCTATTCGAAGTGTTAACATGGATTTAGAGAAGGCAGGTAAGGCACGATTTCTAGAATTAAGTGAGCTTGAGGAGCTGAGGAATGATGCTTATGACACCTCTCAAGCTTATAAAGAAAGAACTAAGGTCTTGCATGATAAGTTTATTCTTCGAAAGACCTTTGAGCCCAACCAACAAGTCTGGCTTTTCAATTCCAGACTTAAGCTTTTTCCTGGGAAGTTAAAATCTCGTTGGGATGGGCCTTACATAATCACCAAAGTATTTCCGCATGGAGCTGTGGAGATAAAAAATCCTTCCTCTTCAGCAACTCCCTTTATCATCAATGGTCAATGGTTAAAACCGTACATAACTTTAGATGGCCATCTGGATGACGAAGTCACTCTTGAGGAGCCTTAGCTCCTACCATTCTCCACCTCAGGTAATATCTTCCTTTAGCTATTTTTGTTTTCAATGAGGACATTGTTTGAACCAGGCATGGGGGAGAGGACCTGAGGCATTTTGTTTATAGCATATAAAAAAAAAGAGAGAAAATGAGAGAAAATGAAAAAAAAAAAGGGTTTTGAGCTTAACTGGCTAGATCTTGCATTCTTAAGCAAATCAGAACTCTAGGGTAGACTAAATAAATTCTAGGGTCAAACTTTAGAAGCTAAATGAGTTGCTAGCATTAGACCTTTAGGGTTCTTTGTGGACTTAAAAACTTAAGTAGGAGTTAAGTTGCGGACCATTCCTCAAGAGGTTGAGGAAGGGAAGCTAGGGTTTGAGTTAAAAGGTGGGGTAGTACCTGGAGTCTTATTCTACCTTTTGGTTTACGGGTCCTTGTAACCCAAGCATCCAAATTTCACACACTTGGTCTGGTAATCAACTTAATTTCTGTCTTTCTGAAAAGAGATTTGGTTCTCTTAGTTTTGACTTAAGAGAGGCTTGAAAACACATTTTGATTGGAAGAGTTCCCGCCGCAGGAGAGGTGGAGTATATACTCACCTTGAGGATGCGATGATAACATATTACCTCCTCGGCGCTTGTCTCTTAGGATATCCATCCTACTGGGGGCATGTAAGCGCATTGCGCGGTTCAGGTACCATGGGCGGCCCTATCTCGAAGTGTCGATTGCCATAGGCCTGAATTCGCTTAAGAAATCCATGGGCGATACTATCTCGAAGTGTCGATTGCCAGGAGTTCTTGGGGTCGTTATGGGCGGTGCTATCTCGAAGCATCGAAAGCCAGGCACCCTTCGAGGTATGGTAATGGGGACAATGAATCCAACACAGACTGTGTTGATAGCTGATCTGAGGTTAAACTTAGAAGAATCAAATGAAAAAAAAAAGTATATATATAAAAAAAAATCCTTTAACTCAAATAACTCAGACCAATGCACAGGCACGGATGCTTTAATCTCAGGGATCAATAAACTTTAGGGTAGAGTCAGAAATCAGGGAAACTTGTGCCTACAACTCGTCTTTAGCCGACCTAGTCTGTAACTTAGCAACTACTTAGGAACCTTGGGTCTAGAGCCTGAACTTAATATGCTTCTGAAGGAAGACTAAGTGAGTTGACTAGTCTACTTGGAGTGCTAGGTTTCGCTTAATTTTGCTAGGGACTAGCAAAAACTAGGCATGGGGGTATTTGATTAGCTCATGTTGTGGGCTATTTAAGTATTTAAGTGCCTACACATTATGTTAATTCTAACATTTATTTAGTATAAATTGGGATGTAAATAGATTAATTCATAGTTTTAATTTAATTACATAATCCATGCATTGCATTCATATTTTAAGTGCATTTAGAATTAGCTTAGAATGGCATTCATCTAATTAGATAACCAATTAGGTACATTATTTTTATTAACATAAAAGTTGAGGGTCTGTATATAAATGGCCCTAATATTTTTAACATTATTTTCTTTATTCTTCTTCTTGCAGGAACGGCTGGCTGCCGCTCCAATGCCCAGCTGTCGCAGTGAAGAACCCATTCAAGGGGGAGCGGATGTGGTGGATCTGGTCGGGCAGCTGATTTCAAATTTGTGCAGGCCACTACAAAAGGAGGAGGGAGGCAGCCGAGCTCGGGAGGCCTCCACCACCGACCCACCACTGTGCAGAGAGACCTTCTCTCTTCCATTCCATACTGCCAGCCTCTACTGTGGCGGCGAGTCTCCACCACCGTGGGCGTGTGGTGTGACAGGCCACACCACCATCCGGAACTCGCCTACATTACCGAGAGCACCTTAGCGTGCATCTCCCTCACCGTCGTCACCAACCACCACCGCCGCAACAACCGTCAACCACCCTTTCAATCACTTAAAGACGTCCGGGAAATTTCCTGGACGTCTGAAGTCCACCTCCCAATCCAGAGCAATCTCCGTCCTCGACTTCACTTCCACCGCACACGTCTGAAGTGGCCTGCAGACCCGTCCCTGCACCTGTAGCCCACGCCATCTCCACGCACAACAGCTTGCACACCAACGCCAACCGCAATCTCACCCGCACAACCGTGCACACCTTCCCCGCGCCTGCATCAACCTGCAGCACACCCGCGCCCACCATCAGCCTTCGCCAACCACGCATGCCCTCCTCAGCCTGCCGCACCCTCCTCCAACGCCTGCAGAACCTCACCCGCATCACTCCCGCACCTGCAGAGCCACCCGCTCACCTCCAACTGCACCCGCACCTGCACCCGCTCAGCCTGCAGAACTCCAACCGCGCGTGCTCACCGGCTGCAGCGCCCTCCTCCCACGCCTGTAGAACCGCCAGCAGCACCTGCTCTCCACGCGCAACAGCTTGCGAACCCGCCTGAAGCCACGCCAGCAGCAGCACGCAGCAGTCCTCACCGCCAACAGGCCACGCGCGCTCACCGGCTGCAACACCTCCGCCGGAGCTCGTCCAGCCACCTCCGGCCGCCGCGCGACACACCGCCACCACCGCTTCGAAGCCCTCGGTCCAAGGGACTTCCTCCGAGCTTCCCACGCCCGGCCATCCACTCCTCATTGCGCAAGACAAAGGGGGAAAATTCCCCTATTTTGCTACAGTAACCTGCCAATTAGAAATTACATTTTCTGCCATTGTCACTTTTTAATCATATTTTATTGATTCTGCATTGCGGAAAATATCCTCTAGTTTCTCAAAATTGCTATTTCAGCATTGTTTCGGGCTTAAACCTTAATCTGAAGTCAATTTTGGCTTGATTCTTATCCAAACTGACTACGAACAAACATTTTTAACTGGTGCGAATTTTAATACATCATTGCCTCCCTGTGGATACAACCCGCTCCTCTGCGAGTGGTTATTTCTTTTTTCTAATATTGATTAGTCGATTTTTCCACCACATTAAACTGCAAACGACTTTAAAGCGAAAGATCGATGAGTCACTAGGGTGGAGTTTACTTGGACAAGTGGGAACGACTCGTGCTCGAAATTGG
The DNA here is from genome assembly GCA_037157565.1 of Thalassia testudinum. Taxonomy (NCBI): domain Eukaryota; kingdom Viridiplantae; phylum Streptophyta; class Magnoliopsida; order Alismatales; family Hydrocharitaceae; genus Thalassia; species Thalassia testudinum. Next base: position 2,429,409 of record JAZHRO010000062.1, on the reverse strand, counting down.
ACAGATTCTTCGGCAGATTTGATGGAAAAATTCCAATTATCCTTGGTGGTAGGTATGGAGCGTCCCTTTTAAGACCACACTCCGTTGGTCTGGGACAGTGGAGACAACATCCATGTTGGGTCCTACTTTAAACTTAGAAAGTCTTGGCTTAGAGAATTGGGGTTCCATGAAATGGTTGAAACTTGGTGGAGGTCCAATCAGGCCGAGGGCACTGCAACTATCAAGCTGGCTACAAAGCTTGCATCAATGAGTGCCATGCTGAAAGAATATGGATCCACAATGGCTGTGCTGAGAGACCAAAAGCGCAGTGAAGCTCTTGCAACAGTACAGCAGCTGGACATTAAGGAGGAGTCTACCACTTTGACCGATCAGGAGCCGCTGGATAGAAAAGAATGGTAGGAGATCGTGGCTGAGGAAGACTTGAAAAGGGAAATGGATTGGCGTGAGCATTCATGTCAACTTTGGTTCAAAGAGGGCAATGCCAATACCAAATATTTCTGCTTAGCAGCTGGCACACAAAGAAGACATAATCTTATATCCTTCATTGTTGTGGACGGTCAGGAAACATCAGATCTACATGAAATCAAAGCTGCAGCTGCCAGATACTTCAGGGACACTTCTCGGGCTGCAGGAAGGGGGGTGTGGAAGATGGCAGGAGCAATCTTTCCTCGAATTTCTGTACAGTAGACTGATAGGTTGGTGACTCCCATCTTTGAAAAAGAAGTGCTAGAAGCTCTTAATGATATGAATAATGAAGGATCGCCGGGTCCAGATGGCATACAAGTCTTCTTCTACAAAGAGTTTTGGACTATACTGAAAGGGGAGGTGATGGAGGTAGTTGGGGAATTTCAAAGGGGCAATTATGGCTTTGATAAAATAAATAGATCATACCTTTTTTTACTCCCAAAAAAGCTAGGTGCAGATAGCTTCCCGAATTTTAGACCAATCACATTATCTAATTCCATATACTTGTTGGTGAGTAAAGTTCTGGCGAACAGATTAAGAAAGGTTCTACAAGACCACATACTCCCAGTGCAGTCGTCTTTCCTCCCCAACAGATCATTGCAAGAATGGGTTGGCACAGGAGAAAGTGTAAATCTTTCCTTTGGAAGGTAGACTTTCGGAAGGCATACAATTCGGTGTCATGGCAGTATCTATGGGAAGTATTCAAGGGAAGGGGGTTTCCACCTATATGGCTACAGTGGATGAAAAGATGCATCACTACCGCTTCTTTCTCACCCTTGATTAATGGTAGGCCTTGTGGGATGTGGATCCAACCACAATGTGGTGTTAGACAGGGATGCCCACTTGCACCACTTGTATTTAACCTTGCAGCGGACACTTTGGCAAGGTATGCCTGCAGATTGTCGGAGGCCGGTATCATCAAAGGATATTCCATCTCCAACAGGAGTGCCCTGGCTCCTGTCTTGCAACATGCTGATGATACAGTTTTTTTTGTAGAGGAGAATGAACAAGAAGCACAAGCATTGCTCCATATGGTAGAGATACTTGGGGAAATATCTGGCTTGAAATTGAATGGTGATAAATCTTCGTTAGTGTGTTTTGGTCTAACTGGTGACAAACAAACGGCCATCTCCTCCATGTTAGGTACTTCCCTGGTTACTTTCCCGATCAAATATTTAGGTCTACCACTAAAATGTACTAAATTAAAGAAGAGTAACTGGAACACTCTGTTTGATAAAATCTATGTCAAGTTATAAGGGTGGAGCAGTAGATATCTATCCAAAGGAGACAGATTATTCTCCTGAATTCGGTGATGACTTCCATCCCTGTATTCTTTTTTTCTATGTTTAAAGCACCCAAGTCCATCTGGAAACGCATTGATGTGATGCGGAAGCGGTTCTTCTGGAAGGGAGCAACTCATGAAGGTAAATTTTTACAACCCTTGAAGTGGGATAGTCTATGTATGCCAAAGGAACAAGGTGGTATGGGAATAAGATCTCTTAAAGAGTTCAATGATGCCTTGTTGCTTAAGTGGGCCATCAACTTGCTTAATGATGAGAATAAGAATTGGGTTGCTCTTATTAAAGAGAACTATGGCAGCTCGCGTAGCTCTCTGAACCAGCTCCAACCACTTAAACCGTACCCCATCTAAAAATCAGTGATTCAAGCCATGAAGAACAATTGGCAGATGTTTCAACCTATCTTAGGTGATGGACATTCCTTTAAGTTCTGGTAGGAGTGGTCGTCGTTGGAACAACTGAAGGAAGTCTACCCAAGAGCTTATGCAGCTGACATGAATAAGGGGACCTGGTATACAGGTTTTGGCCTGATGGGGAAGATGCCTGGCGGCTTGATGGAGGCGACTATCGCAAAGAAGGCACAAGAACAAGGGAGGAAAGGACCCTAGAGCAGGATCTGATGGCCTTTAGGCTATCGCCTGGTACTGAAGATAAATATAGGTGGGATGGAATTTTCATTCCTGCTAGAGCATATGAAAAGATCATGAGGCATTCCAATTTTATGGAGGCAGATGTGGTAGGGAAAAAATTATGTCTATTAAAGATCCCAATTAAAGTCCAAATTTTTCTATGGCTATGCAGGAAAGATGGATTGGTGACAGGTGATCTTAGATATAGAAGAACGGGTGTTGCCTTACAATCATGCCTGTTATGTGGTTTACCCACTGATAGCTCCACTCATATTTTTTCTTCGTGTGTGGTCACTGATGCTGTGTGGAGGAGAGTTTGCAGGGAATCACTCACCATTTGGGATGATATATGGAAAAACTTTTTACTGCATGACAAATTGCCCTGTCATATGGCAACTGTTATGTGGTGTGTGTGGAGTGAGAAATGATTTTTTATTTCGAGAGAGGCCAGTATGTGTGGAGCAAATTGTACATGTATGTTGGTTTCTCATACATCTGTGGGGATCTATTTTGTAACCCTGTCTTTATCTTGATCAATAAAATGCTCTCCTAGATTACTATCGTTGCATGATAGCTTTTCTTATTGTTTAAAAAAAAAAAAGTTATATTAACATACGAATATCTTTAGTAACATATTCTATATATGCAGTAACATATGTATGTGCCAGTATAAACCTTAGTAAAATACATACATAACATAAGGTAAAAGAATACGTGTACTAACATATATACATATCTACAGTGACAGGTATAACTGTCACTGAAGCCTTAAGGTTATTTATATACATATAAGACTCAAACAAGTGTTTACTACTCTACTTACACATATATTACCTATATACATTACCTATGTATGTATACATTATATACGTATATCTTATCATTTACTATTATATCTATACCATACATATTTACATATGTATACCTTATATTGTACATATATACAAATCACTATACATACACTCATGCTAACACACTAACACGACTCTGTGTTCCAACACTTGGTCAAATTCTTAAGTCCACCTTTCCCTCTTCTTTCTTAGACACTTAGCATTTTTTTAAACTCTCCTTTCCTTCTTCACTCTGGTTCAGCTTACTTAAACCAAAAAATGGTTTTAAGTGGGCAAGGCCGATCTGGTTCATAGGATCGCAGACCCAAGTGGGTCGGATCATCCACTTCTGTGGGCCAACCCCTAGTTTAGTTAGGTGTATATTCCATTCGATTTGATTCAGGCCCAATAATAGGCCTACATTCAGCTCGCTATAGTGCAGGCCCCCGACCCAGCACTGTATAAAAATATGTTCATATCATGCTCGTATCAGAGAGAGAGGGGTATGGATAATATGGTGATGCTTGCGCTGAGCGCTGATGACAGTCTAGGCATCAGCACGAATTCCTCTTATACACCTTCAAGCGGTTCATGCCACACAATGTGGTGCTTTGTTAGTGCTCGATTAAGCGTTGAGCTACACATAAATACGTGATGATTGCAATGTTTTGGCCCTTGATTTGGGGGCCATAATTAATTCTAAAATACAAATAAATTATATATTTATAAACCCCTAAAATAAGTCAACATAATTGTATAATTAATTTACAAAAATAAGTTATTTATATATATATATATATTAAAATTAGTTAAAGTTAGGAAATTATGCACATTAAATTAAGGTTTAATTTGGTAATTAATGTACAAATTGATAAATGAATCACGAAATTGACTTTATAAAAATTTAATTAAAATGTTAAGGTATTTATTATACATTTTTAATTTATTTTAGAGTCTTTATTTAATTTATTTACATTTAAATACATGTTTAAGTTAAGTATATATAGAATTTAGTTATAAATACTGTAATATGACACAAATACAGTATAAATAGGTTGAAAATATTTAAAATTAATACATGTATATGTACAGTATAGATCATTTCAGTAATAACTTAAGTATTAATTTAGTTTATTTTAAGTTAATAACTTACCTAATTAACTTAATAACTTAATTACCTACTATAATTACATAATTAACTTAATCTACAGGCATGGCACAATATATAATACTTAGTTAAATATGTATGTGCAGTGATAGATATAATTATAGACATAGACATAGGTTTTTATAATTACTTATGATAATATCCATTTAAGTTAATATAATTATTATATGATTATACAATAAAGTTATATACACAGCAAATCATCTTAAATACTTAATTTAATATATAGAATACATTTATAAGTTATTTATGTATATTATTTACATATTTTATAATATATACATATAGCCTAGTATTAAATTATATTTAAAGTATAAATACACTATACATGGTATTTTTGAGTATTTTTAAGCATTTTCTGATTTTTATAGTTTTTATATGTATAATAGAGATAGGGGATGAGAGAGAAAGAGTGAGATGAGAGAAGAAAAGATCTTTTTGGTATTTTTAGTTTGGTTCTTTTATTGAGTTTCAAAGTATACCAAATCATCGGCTGGTATGTTCTACCAGGTTGGGGGTTTAGAATACTTTGAAACTTTGCATGCACTTAGAAAAATACCTGATCTTACTCAAGATAGGTTTATTTTATTTTTTGTGATTTTTTTATGAATTTTATTTATGTTACAATCTAACCCAATTTAGGCTTAGAGTGAGATATTACCATGGAACTCAAACCATCAAAATTTGATTTCAAGGCCAAAACTCAAGTATAGGGAAATGTAAACACTCAGACATTAGCAGGAAACATAATGGAATATATAAACATGAGTTTTGACTTCATATTTTCGTCAAATCAGATTTTGGACAGATTTTAACCTTAGAAGGCTAACAATGAACTTAAACAACAATTTCAAGCCATCTTTAAGTCAAAATTAAGCTACAAAAGTACATGAAAGCTTATGCATGCAGCTCTAACAATATAATACAATGGAAACTTCTTTAATCCTCAAATCAACTTGAATTCAACTATACCCAGGCTCAAACCAGACCTATATCTGTTGTTGCTGCTGTCAGTAACCTCAGATCAGACCTTCATAGTCTGCTTTGAGGTGAAATGAAACTCTACCAAATCTGAAAAATGAAGACCTGAGTGTTGCACACTCAAAAAACTCATTTCATCCAAACATCTATTGAAATCAAAGATGAAAAAAAATTGAATTGTCCAGATCTTACAAAGAAAAACAGAGCAGTTGTTGCTACTCTTTAGCTCTGATCAAATCCGATCCCAACACTGAAATCCAACATCAACCATCTCAAATATTCATCAGAGGATCTAACACACATTACGAATCAAGTCTGAGATCTACAAATATAGAAACCCTAATTAATTCCTTCCCTTACATTATAGACAACATAAAGAAAAGCGATTAATTTAGGTGTTCAGATCATCTTGAAAACCTCCTCAGACATTCATTAAACATTTGAAGACTCAATAAACCTCTGCAGATAAAATTAGATTCATTTTTGATGAAATCGGAACATCAGCCAAGTAGGTGCTTAACCTGAGATCACGACAATGATTTTACTACTCAAAATACCTGTACACCATTGATTGGTGTCCATGATGTTCTTGCAATCCTCTAGAACCTCTTAGGTCATTACTGTATCCTCAAATCAGTGCAATCGATTCTCGTAGGCTTAGGCTACCCAAGCAATGAATTCCAACAATGACTAAGATAAAAACTGGGCATAAGCTTCATAACAATATCAGTCCCATCAGAGATGCTCAAACCCATCGCACTTGATCCAATTTAACAAATATAGACTCAATTTACTCGATTAAAACACATTACAACCAAATTGAAACATTAATCTCTCAATCAAGCATGAAAACCAAAATTCATGCGATTGAGAAAATCTGACCAATTCAAATAAGTGAGAGGGCCCTAGTGGTCAGGTGAAATGTATGAGAGGACTCTCATTTGATCTTAGCGGACCATTAGATCTGATAGCTAATGAACTTCAGATCTAATGGCTACTGTAATGGGAGAAGTGGATCATTGATTAAATGGAGGTTGGAAGAAGATGATCATGACAGGGAAGTGAAGAGGAAACTATATTAACAGTGCGAATGGAGTGAAAACACCTCTCTAATATGGATTGATCAGAGAGGACGAGATCGTTCCTAAACTAAACTACTCTAATCTAGACTAATCCATCACAAAATTTAGCATCTAACCTACATCTACTGATCTACCATACACTAATTACTACTTAAAACTACTTTAGAAATCATAAAAACCTAATCTAATAGAAGAATGGGGCCTTAAAGAAGAACTACAGCTGGTGACTGCAGCAAGGAAAGGGGGAGGATCTCCAGCGTTCTGAAAGCTTGCTAGTGAAGCTCAATGTCGCCCTCAGGTGCTACGTGGTCCTTAGTGGTGAGGAGAGGTTGAAGGAGGTGGAATTCCACCATTCAGGCGGAGGAACAAGGGTGGTATGAGGAAAGGAAACTAGAGATGAGTGAAGTGATCAGCTCGACGATGTAAGAGGGAGCCGATCATTTGAGCGTGAGCCTTGGGGGTTGCTTAAGTAGCGACTTCAGTAGATCAGATCACCGTGGTGGTGGATTTAGGAGATTAGGGTCTCAACGATGGGGTGAGCTAAGAGGAGGGCAGGAAACTTTTGGATGAAATCTGACCATAAGATGGGATCTGGAAGGTGTGGTAATGCTACATGCAGGCGTGCATGAAGATTAGACGATGAGTGATCGCAGGATCATTAGTGTAAGGGAATGACGACCATGATGGGTCGTTTTCTTCGGGTGCTACAGTGCACCTCGCGCATCAGGCATGTTTGGAGAAATTGCATGGAATCCCTTATAGATGAAACGGTGGAAAAAGTAAGAAAAAGCCCATAAGCAGCGAAGATTACTATGGCATGATCCTTAAGGCTAACAAAAAGGCTCCTGACAGCTTTCAAAAAGGTCCTTGGGCATTTAAATGTGAATAAATGTGCATGAAGTAAGGACCTATATGTAAAATCATTAATGCAGGGTCCTAATGATGTTCAAATGCCATGAAGTTTTTATTGAAGCTTAATTGAACATTTAGGAATATGATTTTACTTTTAATATGAACTTTTGAGCCCAAAGATGTGTTCAATTTGCAATTAGATCATCAAATTACACTTGTGAATAGATTGTCTCATTAATTGACCTAATTGTGTGTTTTTAACATCAATTTGCTATTTTAGACTGTTTCTACTATTTTCCACACTTAACCCATTTCTTGTGTTAATTGCATAGTGTTTAACCTAATTTCTAACTTAACTTGGGCATTTTAGCTATGATGAGCCACACCTTATCATACCCCCATGCTTAGGTTTTACTAATCCCTTAGCAAACAACTCATTAAGCGCAAAGCATTTAAGTATCAGCTAGGTAAGTGTGATGAGATATCTATTTACTCTTTTCAAATGTTAAGTGTTTGGAGATGATCTTTAAGCTAAAATTTTTTTGATAAGCCAACTATGTTTATGTATAGACATTGTAAGAACCAGCTGCTTAGGAAGACTAACCAGAACTTAAGACTGATATGACATGGACCATATCTCAACCAACAAGGACTCTTGATATTTAAACCTTAAGAGCGATTTCCAATACTTAGAGGGTTTTACAAAGCTTAGAAGTGAAGAGGTTATGGTTGTACTTAGTGAAAGGGCAAGAGTAACCATGTGAACTTTAAAACTCGATCCTAAGGTTTCATGTCTTTTTAAGTCCAAGTTGGCCCTAGCTTCAGCTCATGTCTTTGGATCAACTCTCAAAAAAAAATGAGGAAGACTTAAACCTAACTCTTATTGCATTGTGGCTCAAAGAATATTTGATGGAAATAAGGTATTTGTAATGCATCCTAAAAAATATTTTTGGTGGAAAATATATACAGGACTTGAAGAACATACTTGACTTATTCAAAAGAATGTCTTTTTCTGAAAATTCTTTTTTACTTTTTTTTTTTTTGGCAAATAAATGTTAGTATGTCTCCAATGACTTTATTTGGTAGAGCACACTTATTTGGTGGGTGAGTACTTTTGTGGAAAGAGCTTCTCCTAAAAACAAGGCTAAAGACTAAGACAAAGAGTCTACCTGGACGCACAGGTAAGGACTCCACCTTCCTTAATGAACACTAGGGTTGAATTTTAAGTTCACAAAGTCTTTCCCAACATAGTGTAGTGTAAACTAAAGTTACTTAGACTCTTAAGCCAAAGCAAACCAGGGAATCCTGTACTGGTGAAAATACAAGAATACATCCTACGTTTGGAGAGATCCTGGTCTATCTTGTCAAAGCTTGAAGGGTATTAAGCCAAAGCCTAAGCAAATCAAGCTACAGTGGCCCAAAAAGTCTAACCAGCAAAGGAAAAATGTCCACAAACACTATTCTATTTTTGTTTTCAGCTATAAGATCATAATTAAACACTTATAATTCTTTTCAGAACTTTTCTTACTCCTCAAAATTTCTATTTTGTGGAGTTCTCCCTCAATAATAAGTTCATTTGATCCCTTATTGTATTTTTGGAATTTTTGTTTTTTACATTTTTATGTATTTTTGACTTTGTAATTTTGTTTAAAAATTTTTCAAAATTTTTCAATTTTTTTGGCTTTTTTAATAATTCTATACTATATACACTACAGGTGTGTCTATAATTGCATTTCAAAAACTTATTTCACTATTTAGACCCCCATGTTTAAATGATGCAATGTCATTGTATGAATAAGGTGGATGCAAATGCATGCTCTACTTTTCACTAACTTAGACTGGGTGATGGAAGGAAGTCGGAATGAGGAGATAAAAATCTCTGTGTGGATGATTTCAAGTCTGATACAAGATAAGAGTGGGAAGTCAGGCTAAGTAGTGAAATGCATGACAAGTGTGACTATGAATGCATACTAAAAATTCAAGGATAGATACCTAAGAAAGAAATGAAAAATAAGAAAGATGAAAACAGCTATGTACAAAAGATAGGTTTTCTAAGTTTAATACCTTCAGCTAGGCGCAAACCCAGATGATGAAAGTTCAAAATATTGGAGCAAAATGATAGAATTGACAAGTCAGAGATCATGTGGCTCAATGAAAGGTTTTAATCTTTGTCCATTCACGGTGAAAGGTTCTGATTTTTCAATCTCAGTGATCTCAATAGCTCCATTGTCAAATACTCTCAAGATCTTGAAAGGTCCAGTCCATTTTGATCTAAGTTTCCTTGGGAAGAGTTTCAGTTTTGAGTCGAACAAAAGGACTTTTTGACCAGGGTGAAATGACTTCCTATGGATGTGACGGTCACGGAAGGCCTTTAGTTTATCCTTATAGATCCTTGAGCTTTCATAAGATTCATTCCTTTACTCATCAAGCTCAGAAATTTGAAGTCTCCTATGATCACCAGCCTTCTCTAAGTCCAAGTTACACTTTCTAATGGCCTAATAGGCTTTATGCTCAAGTTCTACGAAAAGATAACAGGGTTTCCCATACACAAGTATAAAAGGATACATGCCTAATGAGGTTTTGTTAGCTGTCCCATATGCTCACAATGCATCAGAAAGGCGGGAAGGCCAATCCTTTCTATCAGGTTTGATGGTAGTCTGTAAAATCTTCTTGATCTCCCTGTTGACAAGTCAACCAGTCCATTGGTTTGAGGGTGGTAAAGTGTAGTGATGGAAACACCATCATGAGCCATAACTAGCTCATTTTGACCCAATTAAGTCAGTAAATGCTCCAACATAACTGCTAGAGAGTCACAAGTCATTGCATATTCGTTTTGAAATAAAAATAAGAAACTGAGGTTAAAACTGTAATTTTACCAGCTCATCATGAATGCAGTACAACCAAGGGTTTTCTCAGGGGTTGAACGAAGGTCAATTGGTCATAAAAAGATAACAAGTGGGATAGAACAATCAGAAAATGGTCTGCACGTGTTCTGGGAATTAAATGACTTTTGAAACCCTAAAAATAGACCTGCTTAATTAACTGAGGTTCTGATCAAGATAAAATTCACCTAAACCCTCTAAAATTCATAGAAAAATATTCTTTAGGGTTTATAATATTCAATTTGACCATCAGAACCCCTTTTGACCCAAAACAGAATCACAGACAGACATTTGCCCTAATTTGGGTTTTTGCATAAATTATCTAGTCAAACATGGTAAAAACCAAAATCCAACTTCACCATTGGATTCCTTAGGTCCAAATTAGATTTATACCAAAATTTGGACCCAAGATGAGTTTATCTTGACCTAGTTTGCAAATTGGTCCTGTCTAATTTCATTTTTACCCTTAACTTTCAAAACTCTTTTAAATAGGTCCTCAACTTTGTCATCGTTTTCACAAAGAGGTCCCCACCGCACAGAACTCCTATTCCTACAACTCCGGCGACAATCAATCGAGGATTTCTCCTTGATTGATTGATGAAACTTCCTCAAAATTAAGCCGGAGATTCCTCTTGAAATCCTCTTTCAATCAGACCAATCCTTGTGCTTCAATTCTTTCCCAATTTCTCATGCGAACGCATGAGAAATTTGGGTTTCCAACTCCGGCGACCTTCCAAGCTTGAAATCTTGGCTCTCAAGCTCTAATCGACCCCCTGACACCTACATAAAGACTCCCCAAGCTTGCCCGATCCTTCAAGCTTGAATTCGACCAGAGAATCCCTCAAATTCCTCTCCTCTCCTCCAGCCGATTTTCCCTTCAAGCTCCAGCGACTCTCCCTACTTTCCCTCATTGTCTAACCACAATACCAGTGGCAGACTCTTCCTCCTTGTCTTCTTCCGCGTCGCGCAGCACCCGCCGAGGCTCCTACCCCCCCTTCATCCTCACCGTCCATCTCTCTCTGAGCAGCTTTATCTCCGACGCCAGCCACACCTCACCCGGCGCCAACTCTGCTCCCCTTTGTCTGCCTCCCCTCCTAAACAACTCCTCGACTTTCACTCTTCATTTTCAGACACTCGCCACTTCATTTTGACCGCCGACTCGCCTCACCATCCTCCACCTTCCACCTCGCCGGCATACCTCCGGTGAGCTCGCACGGCCGCTACACACCACCAATCCGGCCTTCGTTCATCCCTACACCACCGCCGTGTTCCAAAGAGCAAAATCCCTCTGGTCTTCGAGGCTATTGGCCTCCCCACTACTCCACCAAACACCGCACTTTTGCACCTCACCTTCCGTCACCGTCCGACCACCTCACAAACACCGCCGTTCAATTCCCCACCTCACGATGAAGCTTATGAACTATTTTAACTGGGGCTCGTAGTCTATTTTTGTGCTTTCAGGTCCCAAGTCTCCACCGCCATTACCGAAGCTTCGAACAAAGCTCGAAGCTCGCTTCAAGCACCTGCAGACTCCAAGCAAAGTCCAAGGCACTGCAGATTACCTCCAGGAGTATCCTCACGCAGTCAATTAGAGCCTTTGACCAAGTCCTCTACACTAATTTGATGAAGGAAGCTATTTCTGCTGCTGCGCGAAGGAAGGAGGATGGAATGGTCCTACCTCGGAAGCTGACTAGCCACCGCCCCCACATAAATTGCAAAAGTGTCTGTGGCTATTTGCCTCTAAACACAGGGTGAGGTCCCTCTCACCCACGCACACCTCGTCCGCGATCTCTACCAGCGGACCTGGCCTGACCCGTTAACTCACCTAGCCAAGCACTCCTCGGCTACGACCACGCCCGCAGCCCTGGACCCGGGTGCACGTGTACCTGATAACCCGATATCCTGAGAAAGGCCCTAGGAGGGCAAAGCCTAAGAGAGAGAGGGAAGGAGAGATTGCGCGGGGGTAGGGGGTTTTTGCTGCAGAGGAAATTGGCTAACACTTAGCCAATGTGAGAAGTTCCCCTCCCCTGTGTGAAGGAGAAGGAAGCAAAAAAAGAAGAGAAGAGGACCAGCAGAAGAAGAGTCGCAACAGAGAAAGAAGAGAAGATAAGAAGAAGAGGCTGAAAAGAGAAAGAGACGGCTATACACTGTAGCCCAAGACGGTTAAGCCATCTGATTACACATCCAGTCGTCTGATACTTGATTTCTAGGCTTTATTTGATTGATACTATTGAGAAATTTGTTGTTATTGTGAGGGGTATTTGGTGATTCAAATCACCATTTTACCTCATTATTTTTGCACTATTGACATATGTTTTCACTTCTATATCATTATTGTTTGGAGTTCTATTATATATTGCTCATATTGTGTTTAACTTACAATTCTTGAGATTTAAATTTCATATTGCTCCTTGTATTCGACCTCGGAACTTTTTCAAGTAATAAAATTTATTTGTTTAAACGTTATTTTGGCTATACTACAACACAACAATCTTAAACACCGATTTAGCACGAAGAACATTTTGGCACCGTTGCCGAGGAGCAATGGGCAATTTAGAACTCTTGATTGCAATTCCTGATTCAGATTCTATCTTGCTATATCTCTTTTTGCTGTGGTTTTTTCAGGAGAGATACATTCAAGGAAGATCAACTGCACAGTAAACATGCCAGGGGCAGGTAAGTTATAACCTCTCTCTCTCTTAAGCCCTTCATTCTAAAAAGGATAAAAAGAAAAAAAAGTCAATTAGGGCTACTTGCATTCTTTCCGTAGATAATTCATCAAGTTGCCTGAGTTGATACATTTTATTTGAACAACAAATCCTTATTTGTGCACCCATTTAAAGCTTAAGGTATCTAGGGTTATCACATTCTTGTTTGAGCCCTAGGTACCACATTTGGACAAATTAAAGTGGAACAAATTAGAGCCAATTAAGGATTCCAATTTAGAGTTTTAGAGACACACTTTCTTAATCAAGAAATCATATTCCCAAACAATGTGTGCCTAGACCTTAATTGATCTGATCTATTCAAGCAAAACCCTAAAATCAGGCGCTTAAAGTCATTTAAACACTAAAAGAGGGACCTAAATTTTCAAGGACAATACAGGTGAAGTTGACCTACCTTGTTTGGGTCAACCAATCTTCAAATTAGGTCACTTTTGCACTCAACACATCTTAAAGTTCAAGTGAAATTCTAAGCACCCTTGCTCTTAATTAAACTGATAGACTTAAGAGGTCAAGTCCCCATTCTGGTCTACCTGAAACATCAGTGACAAGAGAGGTCGGGTGGGGGAAACCCTGTAACCCGTGGGGGTGCTCTGCCATGTAGGGGTCTTTGTGGGACTCTCCCTCTCTGGCTGCCCAAGTAATTCTCAGGTGGACAGCTTTCTAACTAAGGGTATCATCCGCCCCGAACCTCTATAGTCATCCAAAATTTTTCGGTGCCTTAATTGGGTCCATCATATTCTACCTCTCATCTACTCCATCGGTGCATGTTCGGGAGGAGGTCTCTAAGACCATCCTTGAGGCCTTCTTTAGTCACTCATTCACGTCGAGGCCAAGCATCGACCTCCTTATTTATGCAACAACCCAATCCTATTGATATCTCTTCCGATTCATCTGAACCTGATTCTCCTTCATCCATCATCATGGCACAACCGATAGAAGAAAATAATCTCAAAAAACAACTCCAGCACCTCAATGATTTATTCCAAGCCTTTGTGAACCCACCGCAGCGTCCAATGATGCGAGATCACTACAATCCTGCTGCGGTAACAATCGAACCTTGAGTACAAATCCCCACTGGAGGTCCTGACACTGAACTCAAGCCCAACATGATTCATGCCATTCCTAAATTCCATGGGTGTAATTCTGAAGATCCTTTCCAGCATATCAAACAACTCAAGCATCTGGCCCTGACCTTCAGGTCAGAAGCTCAAAATCAGGATATTCTAGTCATGAAAATGTTCTCCTCTCTCATGGATAAAGCTGCTCACTGGTACCAAACCCAAACACGTCCGATCAACACCTAGGTGTAACTTCAATCGAAGTTTCTGAGAAAGTTCTTCCCTGTTGGTCGGACAAATGCTTTACGGTAGCATATCACACATTTCACACAACAAGCAGGAGAACCACTTCACGAAGAATGAGATCGTTTTCTAGATCTCATGTGAAAGTGCCCCCATCACAGAGTTCCTAAATGGGAACAAGTCCAGTCTTTTTACCAGGGACTCCGTGAGGATATTAGATTATTCGTCAATGCGACCTGTGGAGGAAACATCATGGATCAACACGAAGACATCGTGTGGGAGATTCTCGAGAATATGTGCGACAACTCCATCAATAATGAATCCATGGGATTGTTCGACCAAATGAATGCCCGTGCATTGACGAATCCAAAGGGAGCACATGAGACGCAAGGCTTGTCCTCTTTCGTTGACTTGGAACTAATGACCAATCATCTGGACAAGGTCTCTATTGTTGAGAAGAAGGTGGATTAGCTAACCTTACATTTGCAGCGAGCCACCTCTGCGCGAAACCCATACACACAACCACCCTCTGGCAGGGAGGCTGTACACAACATCTATCACTGACCTTCTCAAGGAATGGACCCCTATCCACCCCTGTCTAATTCTGGCTATGGAGGAAACTCTAGATCCACCTACTCCAGTTGGGGGAACTCTGAACCCTCATATTTTGATTTTCTCGAGGTTCCTCAGACTTGCGAGGACCTCAACTCCATTCAAAATGATCTATTCTCAAACACCTACAACCTTGGATGGCGTAATCATCCCAACTTCACGTGGTCAAGCAATAATCAAAATAAGAGACCTCAATATCCTCCCCGACCACAAGCTCCTCGTCCATATCAGCCGCCTCAGCCTCGGCCTAACCCAACTTATCAATCTAGGCCGACTCAGATAGATCAAATGACTCTTATCCTTTAGACTCTGGCTGACATTCAAAAAACCAATGCGGCTATGCAAAAACAGCACAGAGACAAGATCACAGAGGTTCGCAATCAACTTGCCCAGATGGCAAATCCTAGCCAACCTGGTGCACTTCCTTCACAACCTCTGCCTAATCCGAATAACATACCGAACCAGAGGCATGTTATGAACCCAAATCTGAGCCAAGCTCACTTTGTTTATTAGGCCCCTTCTACTCCATCACCCAACGGGATGGAGGCTTCGACATCATATACGGGTTACCAACAGCAAGCACCTCTTCTACCCACTCCAAACCAAAACCAGGCAGGATTAAATTCTATTACTATCCACACTAGCAAAACAACACAGGACCCACCTTATCCAAGCCAAACCAAGCCTGGTAATACAAACCCTAACCCAAGGATGATCATCCAGGACACCTCTATCCCAGATCAAGAACCTCGACCCATTCTAGAGGAACCATTTAAAGTTCCGTTTCCTGAGGCCTTGAACAAGGGAAAAAGGATAACCAAAATCGTGGCACCTGAGGAAGACCTGGTTAAGCTCTTTAAGCAGGTCCATACAAACATCCCCTTGATGGATGCGATACGCCACGTACCGGCTTACGCACGATTTTTGAAAGACATATGTACACCAAAGCGTAAGCCGCGAACCAAAGACGGGAATCTAATTGTACTGTCAGAGCAAGCCAGCTCCGACATTTTAAGCAAACTCCTGCCTAAGGCAAAAGACCCAGGCAACCCTTTGATCTCCTGTGAAATCAGTGATATACAATTTGACCGAGCTTTATTAGACTTAGGAGCCTCCATAAATTTGATACCCACATCCCTACTAGACTACTTCGAGGAATCTGAGCTCAAACTGACTGAAATGACTTTACAACTAGCAGACCGATCAATTAAGTCACCAAAAGGAATTCTTGAGGATGTCATAGTTAGGGTGCATGATTTCTATTTTCTAGTGGATTTCATCGTTTTAGACATGGATGCTCCTGAGAATGTGAAGAATACACCGATCATATTAGGGAGACCCTTTCTGGCCACTACCAGGGCCTATATCAATTGTGAGGAGGGCTAAATCGAATTGAAATTTGGGAGCAAGACACTAAAGATCGACATCTTTAAGGCCCAACAAGGAATTAATTGTGAAGTCATAGAACAAATTTGCAATATTGAAGCAGTGGTTGACGACTTCATAGAGAACCCGACTATTTCTGATCAACTACAAGAGGATCAAAACCCACAATTAGAGGAGCCGAACTCAACCTAGACACACCCATAACTCTTTCCTTTACTCCTGACACCCATCCTGAATTACCCGCTGCTGCTGAAAACCCGATTTGGGAATTAAAGCCTCTTCCCAATCATCTCAAATACATCTTTTTGAGTTCCAATCAAACGTTTCCGGTGATTATCAACTCCCGACTCACACCTGATCAGGAAACACGCCTAATTTCTTTCTCCAACAACATCAAAAAGCCATTGGATGGACTCTTGACAATCTCATCGGTATCAACCCCTCATACTGCACACACCACATCTATACTGAAGAGGGCTCACGACCATCTCGTGAAATGCAGAGATGCTTGAATCCCAATCTTCAAGATGTCATTAAAAAGGAGACTATCAAGTGGTTAGATGCAGGGATCATCTACCCGATCTCCGACAGTCTGTGGGTGAGTCCAATGAAGGTTATGCCTAAAAAGGCAGGGCTCACCGTCATCACGACTGAAATCGGAGAAGCCATACCAACCCATATAGCAAATTCGTGGAGAGTCTGCATTGATTACAGAAGACTCAATTCCTCCACGAAGAAGGATCATTTCCCACTATCGTTCATTGATCAGATTCTCGAGAAACTAGCGGGGAATCGATTCTTCTGCTTTCTGGATGGGTACTCCGGTTACAACCAGGTTGCAATCCATCCCGAGGACCAAGAAAAGACCACCTTCAACTGCCCCTTCGGAACCTACGCATTCTAAGGGGTGACGTTCAGTCTCTGCAATGCACCCACTACTTTTCAGCGGTGCATGCTTGCCATATTCTCAGATATGGTAGGTGAGTACCTTGAAGTCTTCATGGACGACTTCTCGGTATTTGGTGAATCATTTGACGATTGCCTCCTGCACTTGGTCCAGATCCTCAGGCGGAGCATCGACGTGAACTTGGTTCTTTCCTGGGAAAAGAGCCACTTCATGGTACCTAAGGGAATACTCCTGGGACATCTTATCTCTAAAAAGGGCATCCAGGTTGATCAAGCCAAGGTGAATTTGATTTCCAAACTCCCTATGCCTAGCTCGGTCAAAGACATCCGATCCTTCCTGGGGCACGTCGATTTTTACCACCGATTCATTCCCGATTTCTCAAAAATCATGTGCCCCCTGACTAATCTCCTATCCAAGGATGTCCCTTTTGAAATCACCAAGGAATGCACTCAAGCATTTGAGATCCTACGTGATCGAGTTACCCAAGCTCCTATCCTACAGCCCCCTAATTGGTCTCAACCCTTTGAGATCATGTGAGATGCATCTGATTACATTGTAGGTGCGGTACTTGGGCAGAAAATAGATGAGAAACCCGTGGTCATTTACTACGCTAACAAGACACTTGACGAGGCTCAGCGTAACTACACAGTTACTGAGAAAGAGCTGCTAGCCATAGTATTTGCCCTGGAAAAGTTCAGATCATATCTTTTGGGTTCCCGTATTATCATTTACTCAGATCACACTGCTGTGAGGCATCTCCTTGCGAAAAAGGATGCGAAACCTCGACTAATCCACTGGATCTTGCTGTTGCAAGAATTTAATCTTGAGATTCGCGACAAGGCAGGGAAACAGAATGTGGTAGCTGATCACTTATCCCACCTTCCTTCTGATATTATCAACCCTTCTGGACCCATTACTGAACATTTTCCCGATGAACACCTCCTGACTATCATTACAGGACTTCCACGGTTTGCTAATCTTGTAAATTACTTGGCATCACATCAAATACTATCCGATTGGCCAAAAGCCAAGAAGGACAAATTACTTTCCGATGCCAAGTACTACTTTTGGGAAGACCCGTATCTCTTCCATATTGGTGCTAATCAAATCATCCGATGATGCATTCTGAAAGTGGAAATTCAGGACATTTTGTTCTTCTGCCATGACCAGGCATGCGGTGGACACTTCTCTGGTCATAAAATAGTGGCAAAAGTCCTCCAGTGAGACTTCTATTAGCCCACAATTTTCAAAGATGCATACAACCACTTTAAGGTATGCACTCATTGCCAGACCTTAGGCAACATGAGCTACCGTGATATGATGCCCATACAGCCGATTCTCGTATGCGAAATCTTTGATGTCTGGGGGATTGATTTTATGGGACCCTTCCCTGTTTCGGATGGCTTCGAATACATTCTTCTCACTGTTGACTACATGTCCAAATGGATCAAAGCCATTCCAACCCGAACCAACGATCATAAGGTGGTTATCAAATTCATTCATCAGAACATCTTTTCTCAGTTCAGGATTCCACGTGCCATAATCTCTTATGGAGGGACCCATTTCACAAATGCTCAGTTCAGATCACTGATGACCAAATATGGAGTGTCACACCGAATCTCTACTCCTTACCATCCCGAAACCAATGGTCTAGCTGAGCTATCGAATCGACAGATCAAGAAAATCCTCCAGGTCACTATTCGACCTGACAGGAAAGATTGGTCATCCCGACTTCCAGAAGCTTTGTAGGCTTATAGGACCGCCCACAAAATCCAATTAGGCATGTCTCCCTTCAGATTAGTGTACGGGAAGGCATGTCACCTCCCCATCAAATTGGAGTACAAAGCCTATTGGGCAGTATGGAACTGCAATCTCTATCTTTCTAGGGCAGGAACCCACAGAAAGCTTTAAATAAGCGAGATTGATGAATTATGCCATGACGCATATGAGAACTCGTAAATTTACAAAGAGCAGGTTAAGGCCTTTCACGACAAGCACATATCCAGAAAAATCTTTTTCCCTGGTCATGAAGTCCTACTCTTTGATGCCAAACTCAAATTATTCCCAGGAAAACTCAAATCAAAATGGATTGGATCATACCTTGTCCAACGAATCTTTGGAAATGGAGCTATCGAAATCAGTCAACTCAGCCATGATTCAAAACCTTTTGTCATGAACGGTCAGAGACTGAAACCGTTCATTGAACTCACCGATACAAATTTGGCTAAGATATCTTTTACCCTCCATTCTCCCTGAGCTCATTGCACTTGGCTGATAGCGTTAAACTCAGCACTTAATGGGAGGCAACCCGTCATTTCGAAAAACCCAAAACCCTTCCTGACACATCTTATGCTGAACTCATATTGCACTTTAGGGTTCATCCATTAGAACAGCTGACTCCACCTCTGGGAACCGAACCCGAGCTTGAAATCATCCACAATAATCACCCCAACCCATTCACCCACCCATCACCTATTCTAATGAATGATCTAAGCTGAACTCGAACCCACCTAATTTACAATGAGGACATTGCAAATCGTAGGCATGGGGAGGTATTAAAGTGCAAAACATCTTTAAAATCACTTCACAAGAAAAGGTTTCATCAAAAAAATAACATATTCCAAAAATACCAAAAATATAATAAAAATAAAATTCTTGAAAAAGAACAAAAATATGAGAGGAGAGGAAATTTTGATGGCATATCAGATGTTGAGGAGAAAAAGGGAGGGGATAAAAATGTCAAAAATGATCACAATTTGAAAAGAAAAGAAAAAGAGATTGTCATTAGTAAAAGATTAAGAAATTGACTTAGTTCTAGACCATATCAAAAGAAAGAAAATGAAAGGCAAAAAGTGCTAACAAAACAAAGAAGAGATTAGTAGGAACGCTGATTTTAGGCCTCTTGGGCTTTAATCCTAGGCTTAAAAATTCAAGTACCTACTAAGATCTAGATAATCCTCAAGAGGTTGGGGAAAGCTTAAGAATTAGGTCTAACGCTTAGGGATTATTCGACCTCATTAACTGACCTCTGGTTTGCGAGACTCGGTAACCTAAGCATCCCAATCCACACACAATCTGGTTCAGTGTGCTTAAGTAGCAAAATCACGCAAATGCGTTAAACTTGTTCTGAAAAGTTACCTAGATTAGGAGCGGCTGATCAACACAAGTTGATTTGGACGAGTTCCCAGAGTGAACAGGTGGGAAATTCCCCTCGAAGATGCGCACTAACATATCATCTCCTCGGTGCTTGTTTCCTAGGATATCTACATATCCTACTAGGGGCATGTAAGCACCCTATGCTGGTTCAGATGCCATGGGCGACATTATCTCGAAATATCAATTGCCAGGGTATGGATTTAACTATAGAACGCCATGGGTGGGATTATCTCGAAATCTCAAAAAGCTAGGGTTCTGGGGGTTGCCATGGGTGGTGCTATCTCGAAGCATCGATTGCCAGGGACCCTGCGAGGATTGATGGTGGGGACTAGGAATCCGATACAGACCATGTTGTAAAGCTAATCCGAAGCTAGAAATAAAAAGAAAAGAGAGAGAAAACTCTTTAAAAACAAAGAAAAATTCCTCTATCTCTCTCCGATAAAAATGCACTACAAACTAAACCTGGGCTAAAACATGTTACAAGCACGGGTGCTTTAACCGCGGAGTTCAACGAACCTTAGGTTAGTTCCTGTGGGCCTTAGAAACCTTCACGGCAGACTGAGGCTAGAGCTGGACAGGTCCGGATCTTGGTTGGTACTTGAGTACCTCTAGGCCTACTATCGACATTCTAACATAATCTACAAAAGGAAGCACACAGCAAAGTTTTTAAGCATCAAAAGATTTTATGGTCTAGAATCAAAGTTAATACCTTGAAATTTTTCTAAGGGACTAGTAAAAGCTAAGCATGGGGGTATGATGGGAACACCATCATGAGCCATAACTAGCTCATTTTGACCCAATTAAGTCAGTAAATGCTCCTACATAATCGCCAGAGAGTCACAAGTCATTGCATATTCATTTTGAAAGAAAAATAAGAAACTAGGGTTAAAACTATAATTTACCAGGTCATCATGAATGTAATACAACCAAGGGTTTTCTCAGGGGTTGAATGAAGGTCAATTGGTCTTAAAAAGATAACAAGTGGGATAGAATAATCAAAAAAGGGTTTGCACTTGTTCTGGGAATTAAATGACTTTTGAAACCCTAAAAATAGATCTGCTTAATTAACTGAGGTTATGATCAAGATAAAATTCACCTAAACCCTTTAAAATTCATATAAAATTATTCTCTAGGGTTTAGAACCTTCAATTTGACCATCAAAATCCGTTTTGACCCAAAATAGAATCACAAACAGATATTTGCCCTAATTTAGGTTTTTGCATAAATTACCCAGTCAAACATGGTCAAAACCAAACTCCAACTTCACCATTAGATTCCTTAGGTTCAAATTAGGTTTGTATCAAAATTTGGACCCAAGATGAGTTTGTCTTGACCTAGTTTGCAAATTGGTTCTGTCTAATTTCATTTTTACCCTTAACTTTCAAAACTCTTTCAAACAGGTCCCCAACATTGTCGTCATTTTCACAAAGAGGTCCCCACCGCATAGAACTCTTATTCCTACAACTCCGACAATAATCAATCGAGGATTTCTCCTTGATTGATTGATAAAACTTCCTCAAAATTGAACCGGAGATTCCTCTTGAAATCCTCTTTCAATCAGACCAATCCTTGTGCTTCAATTCTTTCCCAATTTCTCATGCGAACGCATGAGAAATTTGTGTTACCAACTCCGGAAACCTTCCAAGCTTGCAAGCTTGGCTTCCAAGCTCTAATCGATCCCCTGATACCTATATAAGGACTCCCTAGGTCTACCCGATCCTTCAAGCTTGAATTCGACTAGAGAATCCCTCAAATTCCTCTCCTCTCCTCTAGCCGATTTGCTCTTCAAGGTCCGACGACTCTCTCTTCTTTCCCTCGTTGGCTGACCACAATACCAGTGGCAGACTCTTCCTCATCTTCTTCCGCGTTGTGCAACACCCGTCGGCTCTCCTGCCCCCCTTCATCCTCGCCGTCCATCTCTCTCTGAGCAGCTTCGTCTTAGATGCCAGCCACACCTCACTCGGTGCCAACTCCACTCCCCTTTGTCTGCCTCCCCTCCTAAACAACTCCTCAACTTCCACTCTTCATTTTCAGACACTTTCCACTTCGTTTCGACCGCCGACTCGCCTCACCGTCCTCCGCCTTCCACCTCGCTGGCGTACCTCCGGCGAGCTCGCACGGCCACTACACTCCACCAATCCGGCCACTGTTCATCCCTACACCTTCGTCGTGTTCCAGAGAGCAAAAGCCCTTTGGTCTTTGAGGCTATTGGCCTCCCCACTACTCCGTCGAACACCGCACTTTCGCACCTCACTTTCCATCACTGTCCGACCACCTCATGAACACCGTCATTCAATTCCCCACCTCACGACGAAGCTTATGAACTATTTTAACTGGGGCTCTTATCCCGTTTTCATGCTTTCAGGTCCCAGGTCTCTGCCGCCATTACCGAAGCTTCAAGCAAAGCTCGAAGCTCGCTTCAAGCACCTGTAGACCCCAAGCAAAGTTCCTAGCACTGCAGATTACCTCCAGGAGTATCCTCACGTGGTCAATTGGAGCCTTTGACCAAGTCCTCTACACTAATTTGACGAAGGAAGCTATTTCTACTGCTGCGCGAAGGAAGGAGGATGGGATGGTCCTACCTCAGAAGCTGACTAGCCACCGCCCCCGCATAAATTGCAAAAGTGTCTGTGGCTATTTGCCTCCAAACACGGGGTGAGGTCCCTCTCACCCACGCACACCTCATCCGTGATCTCTGCCCGTGGACCTAGCCTGACCCGTCGTAACGACCCGGTTCCCGAGTCCCTACGAGACACGAGAACCGGACCGACTCGACTAATCCCAAGACCTAGTCGTCCAACGAGGAAGTAACCAAAAGACAGTAAAATAAACCACATTCAGCATGAATATAACTAAAAGTAAGAAAGTACAGTAGTAAGGAAAGAAACTACTACAGTAGGTACCACCACAACAGTAGAACAACATTTATCATATAACAAGAACTGCAGGTAAGGAAAGTACAGCGGAAACAAAACTACTCACTAGAACAGAAACAGAAGAGGTACAAGGACTGTGGTAAACCCTACTGGACCCTACTTGGCCCAGCGTCCTCTGCAGCCGCCGACCCTGGCTGCTCAACACCTGGCCCTGAAAAAGGTAACGAGTGTAACACGTCAGCAAAACGCTGAGTAGAGTGGCAAACTAACTAAAGGCAACAGTAGAGTGTACAGTAGCTGTTATGTTCTATTACTTCCTTTATTCACATCTTTCAATTTTTCTCACTATTTCATTTATTTCTCAGATCCTTTACTTGATCTCGAATGTCCTCGTGGGAACGATCTTGATTGCAGTCTTTTCCAAAAGTAGAAGTAGCACGTGGTGCTTTCCTGGCCGGGAGAGTCCCCCGTGGTGATCCTACCCTCAGTCAACCACCCCAAGGTCACTGACAGACGTAACGGTGACTACGGCACGCGCGATAAACGCACAGGTAGCTAGCCCGCACTGGCACGCGGTCAGTCGTTTCCGTTAACGGGTGCGCCCAAAGCACAGCACGGAACCAGGGCAGAGCCCTCTCAGTAACAGGGGTCCAACCCCTCCACAGTAACCAAACTGGGGCCTTGCCCCTCCACAGTCCGCGCACCCTCGCCTGACTACCCTGGTTTGCCCTAGTGGGTCTAACAAGTTGGTGAAGGAGGCTAGCAGAACCCCGGGGCCCGTGGGGTAGCTAGTACT
The DNA here is from genome assembly GCA_037157565.1 of Thalassia testudinum. Lineage (NCBI taxonomy): Eukaryota > Viridiplantae > Streptophyta > Magnoliopsida > Alismatales > Hydrocharitaceae > Thalassia > Thalassia testudinum. Next base: position 2,405,462 of record JAZHRO010000062.1, on the reverse strand, counting down.
CTCCTAACAGTACTAGCTCTCCTCGGTACTACGTACACGAGGGCCAACAAGTCGGTACAGAGCGGCCAATCCTAACCCCGGGTCCCTGGGGCGGCTGGCCCCACTCTGCACTAAACAGGTACAGGTACTTCCCTTGGTACTGCGTACCCAAGAGACAGTACAAACTACATCTCAGTTCCATTCCTTTTTCTTTCCAGGAGTTCCACTCCTAATTCCCCGTAGGGTTCCAGCTCTTTATCTCAGAACATCATATGTTTCACTTTCCAGATTCACGTCCTCAAAATCCATGATCTCAATCATGTTTCTTTATTCATAACAGGCAGCTGTTAATTCAAATTACAGGCAGCTTTATATTCCTTTCCATTTTTTCCAAGACTGCAGTATTATACATTCCACTAGTTCTTCCATCCTAGGGTTCATGTCACATCCTAGGATCTAGCATACAACTAGTTTTCCAGCCCTAGGATTCATGCATCACCTAGGAGCTATCATTCCATACATTTCTCATTCCTAGGATTCATGCAATGTCCTAGCATCTAGTTATGGTTCCATACTTTAACAGATTTTATTAATAAACTTAAGCCACTCTACCAGGTACAACGGGAGTAATGGGGGCGTGATCGGGAATCCCGCGTGCCTCCGCGACTCTCAAGACTGCAACTGAACGAGGTCCTATCACAAGGATCAAACACAAGGAGTGTCTCAAAATAGTGTATAGCTACTCTAGACGAGTAGAGGAATTAATTCTGAAGAGAACGCAACTCAAATCGCGGAAAACGGAGCCCGAACGGGCCCTAAACGGGTCGAAAAAAGACGATACTGTGCAAAATCAGACGTCTGGAACTCCTTCCAGACGTCTTAAAAAGTGGATCAGAGAATTACCTGTTCAGCGTGGTTTCCCAGACGTCCAGAAGTCTGTGGGGACGTCTGCCTATCTCCTAGACGTCCGATGGTAACTCCGGACGTCTGGAGGTCACTCCAGCCGTCTGGTACAACTTCCAGACGTCTGATTCGCAATGGATGGCGAATCAGCGAACCTGCGCACAGCCAACCCCCTCCCTCAGTACGGTCAGTCGACAAGAAGGAAGAAGGCGGAAAACTCACCTTTCAGACGTCTGTATGATCTTACAGACGTCGACCTTGCCGTCTGGCTATCAACCCAGACGTCTGATTCTGGAAATTTTTCCAGAATCAGGACCCTGCTCGGCCTCCGCTCGCAACGCCGCCCGCGTCGCACCTCGCACTCCTGCTGCTCAGACCGCAGCAGGTCCCTCTCCGCGTCGCTCCGCGCCCCCTGCGCCCTCCGTCGGCCAGCCAAGCCACTCCGGCGAGCTCGCCCTCACGGCAGAGCTCCGCCCTCGCACGCCGCACCTCCGTACTCACTGCGGCCGCCGCTGCCGCCCTCGCGTCCGCTCGCTCTCACGCACAGGAAGGAGAAGAAGGAGGAGACGGTGGAGGCGGGAGGGGAGGCGTGGCCCTTTTAAGGCCGCGCGAGGAGGAGAGAGGAGGTGGCAGGCCGCCTGCAGCTGCAAAGAGAAAAAGAGGGAATATGCGGTCTGCGCGCTCAGGCGCGCAGGCGACTCGCGTGTGTCGAAAATAACGGATTTACAGACGTCTGGAAACGATCCCAGACGTCTGTTCAGACGTCTGGATGTGATCCCAGACGTCTGGACCGACGTCTGGGCCTCCTCCCAGACGTCTTAAAAGACGTCTGGGGCGCGCGTTCGTTACACCCGTTAACTCGCTAGCCAAGCACTACTCGGCTACAACCACGCCCGCAGCCCTGGACCCGGGTGCGCGTGTACTCGATAACCCGATATCCTGAGAAAGGCCCTGGGAGGATGGAGCCTAAGAGAGAGAGGGAAGGAGAGATTGTGCGGGGGTAGGGGGGTTTTTGCTGCAGAGGAAATTGGCTGACACTTAGCCAATTTGAGAAGCTCCCCCCTGTGTGAAGAAGGAGAAGGAAGCAAAAGAAGAAGAAGAGAAGAGGACCAGCAGAAGAAGAGCCGCAGCAAAGAAAGAAGAGAAGAGAAGAAGAAGAGGCTGAGAAGAGAAAGAGAGGGATATACACTATAGTCCAAGGTGGTTAAGCTGTCTGATTACACATCCAGCCGTCTGATACTTGATTCTAGGCTTTATTTGATTGATACTGTTGAGAAATTTGTTGTTATTGTGAGGGGTATTTGGTGATTCAAATCACCATTTTACCTCATTCTTTTTGCACTATTGACATATGTTTTCACTTCTATATCATTATTGTTTGGAGTTCTATTATTTATTGCTAATATTGTGTTTAAATTGCAATTCTTGAGATTTAAATTCCATATTGCTCCCTGTGTTTGACCTCGAAACTTTTTCGCGTAATAAAATTTATTTGTTTAAGCGCTATTTTGGCTATACTACAACACCACAATCTTAAACACCGATTTAGTGCGAAGAACATGTAGCAATCCTATGTGTCACCCCATATTTTTGAAGTAGGGACTAGAAATGTGTGTTCCTAAAATGAGACCCTCCATCACTTATGATGGCTTTGGGTACCCCAAATCTAAAGAAATAAGCTTGGACACATTGTGTCACAACTCTATGGTCATTGGTCCTCGAGGGGATGGCTTCAATCCATTTGGAAACATAATCAACTACTAACATATGTCAAAGCCATGAGAATTTAGTAAAGGTCCCATGAAGTCAATGCCCCATATGTCAAAGATTTCGCACACCATAATCAGATTCAAGGGCATCATGTCTCGGCGGCTGTTAACAGGGTGAGATCGAGGTTTTAAAAGATTAAATGTTGTTTGCGTTGTAGTATTGGTGAAATCACCTTGTAATCAAATAAGAATTTTTATTACTCGAATGTTAAGTCCGAGGTCGAACACAGGGAGCAAATGAAATTTATTCACTAATCTCAATCAATGTAATTTGAACACTTAAATCTACTCAAAATCTAATTCAGAGTATAATGCAGGAGCTTATGAATTATAGAATGTAGCAAAATAGAGAGATTGATAAGAATAGGGCAAAAGGTCCGATTCTCTTTCTCTTGTCTCTTTAGCTTCCTCTTCTTTTCTTTCTTGGTTCATTCCTTCTTGGCTTCTCTTCTTTCTTTTCTTCTTCCTTCTTTTCTTTCCTCTACGTGCTTGCCTTAGCTTCTCTTTCTCTTCTTCCTTCTCTACCTTTCTTCTTTTCTCCTTCTTGGCTTATTCCTTCTTCTCTACCTTTGCCTTTTCTTCAGCTGCACCTTCTTTTGCTACAGTTCTTCTTCTTCCTTCCTTGTCTTCTTTGGCTTCTGATTTCCTTCCTTCTCTTTTCTTCTTTAACAGCACCTTCTTCTTCCTTCTTCTTCGGCCTCTGCCTTCAAGTCCTCCTTAGCTCCTCTGCATCTTCCTTTGCTTTTTCCTTCTTCGCTTCAGCCTTCCCTTCCTTCTTCCTTTCCATGCACACACGAGTGCAAAACCTACCCCTACCCTCCCTGCGTACACTCTCTCTCTATTTCTTTCTTGGGTTCACTCTCCCAGAGCCAGCCAATTAGGTATTCGGGTCAGGTTACGTGCACTCGGGCCCAGGCACACCAGCGTGGGTGGTGCGCGAGGAGTGCTGGGTAAACGGGTCAGCCAGGTCCGCGGAGCGTAGGTCGCGGACGAGGTGGGTGAGCGAGCGAGGGGACCTCACCCCATGATCTGAGGCGATAAGGTGGAAACACAAATTCAATTTATACCACTTACCGCGCGCTAAACTTTCCGAGGTGGGACTAAAAGTCCCACCCGCTTCGCTCGCGCACCCTCAGGAGTGCTCTACCTAATTGCTACAGCTGTGATCCCCGCAAAGCCACTTACTTGGCTGGATGTGTGCGCGAGACCAACCCGCGTCACCTGGGCCTGTTCACTTGGAGCGCAACTACCTGGAGCGAGCTTGCGAGCTCCTTGCTCATGCTCCAATGGCAGAAGGGGGGCTGAACATGCGATCAATCAATACAGCCTTGTGGCCTTGTTAGACCACACGGGGAGCTTCGCCGTGTCACGGTGAAGGTGCTACGGTAGGTGGCTGGCCACGGGGCGGCCTAGGCGTGCTTGCTTAGGTCACTCTGTGGCCGTGAAAGTGGGTTTGATTGGGGGGCGAGTGTGGAGGTGTTGGCGATCAGTTAAGATGTGGATAAGGATCAGTGGATGATGGCGGAGGTTTTGAGGGGTCTGGCGAGGCGTGTGGAAGCGTGGAGTGATGGAAGCACCTTTGCCGGTGGTCGACCAGAGATGAAGAAGATGGTGGTAGTCTGCGGCGTCGAGGGGATAAAAATAGAAATAAAGAATGGGAAAATAAAGAGAGGGGAGAGGGGAAGAGATTTAACCTAACTAAGTGGGCAAAAGGGGGCAGGAGGGTTGCTGGCCGTACCTGCCACCGCCGGAGAAGAAAGTTCCAGTGGAGGGAGAACGGCGACGACGAAGGGGTATTGGCACGTGCGTGGGTATGGCGCGACACGGAGGAAGGAGGTGAAGATGTCTCTACCACTGGTCTTGTGGCAGAGCAACGAGAAGGAGGAGGAGTCGCCAGAGCCTACTGGACACTTGGCCAGAGGAGAAGGGAAGAAATCAGAGGTGGTTCTCCGACCAAGCCAAGCTGCAATTGAGCGGTCGGATTTAGGGCTTCTTTTATAGGCTCTGGCAGAGATCCTTGTGCTTGGAAGGCAAGCTTCCAAGCGCAAGAATCCTCATTGGAGTAGGAAATCTGTGAGATACCCATATCTCTCGAGCGTTTGCACAAGTGATTGGGTGCGAATCAAGGCTTGTGATTGAGTTCACATGATCGGGAATTCCTCAGAGAATCTCCCTTTCAAATCTGGGAGGGATTCTCTGAGGAAACAAGGAGAAATCCTCCTCGAATCCTTGCCGGAGTAGGACTCCTCCGTTTTAATGGTTGAGGGACCTAATTGCAAGGAGTGGCGAGGAAGATAAGGGGGTCTGCGCAATGGTTTTCAAAAGCTAGGGGTCAAAATGTAATTTGGTGGACTATTTTGCAAAGTAGGTCAATGTGATCTCCCCTTAGGTCCAAATTTTGGTACAAACCTAATTTGGACCTAAGGAATCCAATGGTGAAGTTGGATTTTAGGTTTGACCACGTTTGACTAGACATTTTACACAAAAACCCAAATTAGGGCAAATAATTAGCTAAGACCCCTACTTAGGTCAAAATAGGTTCCAAAGGCCAATTTGAAGGTTATAAACCCTAGGGGATATTTTTATATGAATTTTAGAGGGTTTAGTTGATTTTTATCCTGACCATAACCTTGTTGAATTAAGTGAGTATGTTTTAGGGTTACAAGAAGTCATTTAATTCTTAGATTGCACATGAACCTATTTCTGATTGAACCAACTCACTTTTCATCTTGTTAAGACCAATTGAACTATGTTTAGCCCCTGAGAAATCCTGTTGATGTACTGCAATGGTAAAATTGTAGTTTTACCCTTTGTTTCTTGCTTTTCTTTCAAACCAGTTATTCTCTGAGTTAGGCCCTTCACTTGGTAATGTAGGAGCTTTTATTCTCTTTTCTACGTCAAAATGAGCTAGTTAGGGCTCATGATGGTGTTCCCATCAGCAGCCAATACTGCCGAGAGACTAACAGCATGGACATGCCCTGCTACACTCGTGTGCGTCTTTGAAGATCGTGGGCCAGTAGAAACCGCTCTGCAAAATTTTTACAGTAGCCTTTTTGCTAGAGAAATGACAGCCACATGCCTGGTCATGGCAGAACGACAGGATACTTTCTATCTTCTTATCAGGGAATACTTCCTAAGGATCTGGTCTTTACAATGCTTGAATAACCATGGTTCTTCCTAGTAATAGTGCTTGGCTTTGGATCTAAGTCTATCCTTTTGATGTCATATTCAATCGAAGAGAACGATTCCAAAAGCCAGGTAGTTGACAATGTCAACATACCAGTGAAGGTCATAATGAATTACCAATAACTGTTCGTTAGGGAAGTTGTCAGTAATTGGAAGTGAAGGAGATATCGCTTCAGAAGGCGGGATAAGAGGTTAGCTACCACATTCTACTTCCCAGCCTTGTCACAAATTTCTAAATCAAACTCCTGTAACAGTAGGATCCATCTAATCAAATGAGATTTCGTGTCCTTCTTGGCGAGAAGATGTCGTACTGTTGTGTGGTCAGTGTAGACTATGATGTGGGAACCTAGAAGATACGGTTTGAATTTTTCCAGTGCAAATACTATTGCTAGCAATTCCTTATCAGTGACTGTGTAATTCCTCTAAGGTTCATCTAAGGTCTTGCTAGCATAGTAAATGACTAGAGGTTTCCCATCTAGTTTTTGACCAAGGATAGCCCCTACTGCATAATCAGAGGCATCACACATGATCTCCAAAGGGTGAGACCAATCCGGGAGTTGTAGTATTGGTGCTTTGGTAACCAGATCATGAAGTGTCATATAAGCATGAACACAATTGGCAGAGATCTGGAAGTCTACATCTTTTCAGAGGAGATTGGTGAGAGGTCAGGCTACTTTCGAGAAATCCACTATAAAGCGACGATAGAAACCAACATGCTCGAGAAAAGATCAAATTTTCTTATCTAACGAAGGTAATGGCAGGTCAACAATCGATTTCACCTTCGCACGGTCAACCTCAATTCCTCTCTCAGAGATAAGGTGACCTAAAACTAGTCCTTCCGGTACCATGAAGTGTGATTTCTCCCAAGAAAGTACCAGATTCACATTGATACATCTTTGTAGGACCTTGGTCAGGCGATCTAATCATGCATTGGATGTGCTCCCAAAGATTGAGAAGTCATCCATAAAGACTTCTAAACAATCACCTACTAAATCAGAAAAGATTGCAAACATACACCGTTAAAATGTAGCAGGTGCATTGCACAACCCAAATGGCATCCTACGAAAAGCGAAGGTTCTGTAGGGGTAGGTGAAGGTCATTTTTTCCTAGTCATCGGGGTGAATTGCCACCTAATTATAGCCTGAGTAGCCATCCAAAAAGCGGAAAAATCTATTCCCTGCCAATCTTTCCAATATTTGATCAATGAAGGATAGTGGGAAATGATCTTTCTTTGTGGCTTGATTGAGTTTTAGATAGTCTATACATGCACTCCATGAACTAACAATCCTTGTAGGGATGCCTTCTCTAGACTCAGTGGTTATGATGGTAAGTCCAACCCTCCTAGGCACAACCTAAACAGGACTTATGCTCTGGCTATCAGAAATGTGGAAAATGATTCCATTGTCTAACCACTTAATCATCTCATTCTTTACCACCTCTTGAAGTGTGGGGTTCAGTCTACACTGTGGCTATCAGGTAAGTCTAGATCCTTCTTTAGTGAATATTCTATGTGTGTAATAAGAATGATTGATGCCAGTCAGGTCAGAAAGGCTCCATCCTATAACCTATCTATGTGCTCTTAGGATAAATAAGAGTCGTGATTCTTGATCAAATGATAAGTGGGAATTGACAATCACAGGATAAGTTTGATCTGGTCTTAAGAAGACATATTTCAGAGAGTCAGGAAGAGGTTTTAACTCAACAAGTATAGGATCAGATGAAGGAGCAGGTGTAGAGATCTCAGAAGATCCTAGAGACACTAAAGGGATTGGAGGTAAGTCCTCAGTCTCTAAGGCTAGTGTCTCAAGAAGAGTCAAATCAAATATAGAAGGGAATTGAGGCTTTAAGGTCAAAGAATCAATCAATGTATCCTCAACCAACTTGTCCAGAGAATCCAAAGAGCATATTTCTTCAATTAAACTACAAGATGGTCCCTTCTGTACCTTAAAGATATCAATCTTCATCCTTTGATCTCCAAATTTCAATTCTAAAAGGCCCTCCTCACAGTCTATGTTCGCCTTCGCTGTCACCAAGAAAGGTCTTCCTAGTATGATGGGTGTGTTTTGGATATCTTCAGGTACTTCCATGTCAAGGACAATGAAGTCTACAGGAAAGTAAAGGTCCTTGACCCACACTATTACATCTTCCAACACTCCCTGAGGTATCTTAACTGATCGATCAACTAATTGCAGGGTGTAACGACCCGGTTCCCGAGTCCCTACGAGACACGAGAACCGGACCGACTCGACTAATCTCAAGACCTAGTCGTCCAACGAGGGAGTAACCAAAAGACAGTAAAATAAACCACATTCAGCATGAATATAACTAACAGTAAGAAAGTACAGCAGTAAGGAAAGAAATTACTACAGTATGTACCACCACAACAGTAAAACAACATTTATCATATAACAAGAACGGCAGGTAAAGAAAGTACAGCGGAAACAAAAAAACTACTCACTAAAACAGAAACAAAAGAGGTACAAGGACTGTGGTAAACTCTACTGGACCCTACTTGGCCCAGCGCCCTCTGCAGCCGCCGACCCTGGTTGCACAACACCTGGTCCTGAAAAAGGTAACGAGTGTAACACGTCAGCAAAACGCTGAGTAGAGTGGCAAACTAACTAAAGGCAACAGTAGAGTGTACAGTAGCTGTTATGTTCTATTACTTCCTTTATTCACATCTTTCAATCTTTCTCACTATTTCATTTATTTCTCAGGTCCTTTACTTGATCTCAAATGTCCTCGTGGGAACGATCTTGATTGCAGTCTTTTCCAAAAGTAAAAGTAGCACGTGGTGCTCTCCTGGCCGGGAGAGTCCCCCGTGGTGATCCTACCCTCAATCAACCACCCCAAGGTCACTGACAGACGTAACGGTGACTACGGCACGCGCGATAAACGCACAGGTAGCTAGCCCGCACTGGCACACGGTCAGTCGTTTCCGTTAACGGGTGTGCCCAAAGCACAGCACGGAACCAGGGCAGAGCCCTCTCAGTAACAGGGGTCCAACCCCTCCACAGTAACCAAACCGGGGCCTTGCCCCTCCACAGTCCGCGCACCCTCGCCTGACTACCCTGGTTTGCCCTAGTGGGCCTAACAAGTCGGTGAAGGAGGCTAGCAGAACCCCGGGGCCCGTGGGGTAGATAGTACTCTCCTAACAGTACTAGCTCTCCTCGGTACTACGTACACGAGGGCCAACAAGTCGGTACAGAGCGGCCAATCCTAACCCCGGGTCCCTGGGGCGGCTGGCCCCACTCTGCACTAAACAGGTACAGGTACTTCCCTTGGTACTGCGTACCCAAGAGACAGTACAAACTACATCTCAGTTCCATTCCTTTTTCTTTCCAGGAGTTCCACTCCTAATTCCCCGTAGGGTTCCAGCTCTTTATCTCAGAACATCATATGTTTCACTTTCCAGATTCACGTCCTCAAAATCCATGATCTCAATCATGTTTCTTTATTCATAAGAGGCAGCTGTTAATTCAAATTACAGGCAGCTTTATATTCCTTTCCATTTTTTCCAAGACTGCAGTATTATACATTCCACTAGTTCTTCCATCCTAGGGTTCATGTCACATCCTAGGATCTAGCATACAACTAGTTTTCCAGCCCTAGGATTCATGCATCACCTAGGAGCTATCATTCCATACATTTCTCATTCCTAGGATTCATGCAATGTCCTAGCTTCTAGTTATGGTTCCATACTTTAACAGATTTTATTAATAAACTTAAGCCACTCTACCAGGTACAACGGGAGTAATGGGGGCGTGATCGGGAATCCCGCGTGCCTCCGCGACTCTCAAGACTACAACTGAACGAGGTCCTATCACAAGGATCAAACACAAGGAGTGTCTCAAAATAGTGTATAGCTACTGTAGACGAGTAGAGGAATTAATTCTGAAGAGAACGCAACTCGAATCGCGGAAAACGGAGCCCGAACGGGCCCTAAACGGGTCGAAAAAAGACGATACTGTGCAAAATCAGACGTCTGGAACTCCTTCCAGACGTCTTAAAAAGTGGATCGGAGAATTACCTGTTCAGCTTGGTTTCCCAGACGTCCAGAAGTCTGCGAGGACGTCTGGCCTAGATCCCAGACGTCCGATGGTACATACGAACGTCTGTATGTCACTCCCGCCGTCTGGCACAAATTCAAGACGTCTGATTCGCAAAGGATGGCGAATCAGCGAACCTGCGCACAGCCAACCCCCTCCCTCAGTATGGTCAGTCGACAGGAAGGAAGGAGAAGGCGGTAAACTCACCTTTCAGACGTCTGTATGAGCTTCAAGACGTCTATCTCGCCGTCTTGCTGTCAACCCAGACGTCTGATTCTGGAAATTTTTCCAGAAACAGGGCGCGACCCGGACTCTGCTCGCGACGCCGCCCGCGTCGCACCTCGCGCTCCTGCTGCTCAGACCGCAGCAGGCCCCTCTCCGCGTCGCTCCGCGCCCCCGGCACCCTCCGCCAGTCGGCCAAGCCGCTCCGGCGAGCTCGCCCTCACGGCAGAGCTCCGCCCTCGCACGTCGCACCTCCGCACTCACTGCGGCCGTCGCTGCCGCCCTCGCGTCCGCTCGCTCTCGCGCACAGGAAGGAGAAGAAGGAGGAGACTGTGGAGACGGGAGGGGAGGCGTGGCCCTTTTAAGGCCGCGCGAGGACGAGAGAGGGGGTGGTAGGCCGCCTGCAGCCGCAGAAGAAAGAGGGAATATGCGGTCTGCGCGTTCAGGCGCGCAGGCGACTCGCGGGTGTGGACGATAACGGTTTTTCAGACGTCTGTAAACCATCCCAGACGTCTGGCAAGACGTCTGGATGTGATCCCAGACGTCTGGGCCACCTCCCAGACGTCTTAAAATACGTCTGGGGCACACGTTCATAACACAGGGACACCTCGATTAGCTTCAGATTGCCAACCTCGAAATGTGTCAGTAGGGAGGTTGGGATAAGATTGATGGAAGCACCTAGATCAAGTAAGGCTCTATTGAATGTGGTGTTTCCTATCATATAGGAGAGAAGAGAGGTGCCTGGGTCTTTCTTCTTAGTAGGGAGGCTACTAGAGATGATGGAACTGACTTGTTCTGAGAGGATGATAGGACTACTTCCTTTCTGAATTATAGCTTTACACTTAAGTGTGCATAGGTCTTTACGAAACTTAGAGTAAAGGGGAATGTGGTGAATTGCATCCAACAAGGGGATGTTTATATGGACTTGCTCAAAGAGCTTGAGCAGATCCTCCTCAGGAGCCATATTAGATTGTTTCTTCTTCTCTTTTCCCTTCTTCTTTAAAGCCTTTGAAAATGGTACAGAAGTTGTAATGGGAGGGTCATTCCTAGGTTGAGAAGAATCAAGAAGAGGTAAATCAGATGGAGGAGTGGAAGTAGAAGGTCTAGGAAAAGATGTAGAAGCAGGAAATGGTGGACCTACAATGCTTCTACCACTTCTAGTTGTGGTGGCATTCAGTTCAGCTCTAGACATAGACGATGTTTCAGTGTTTGGTAAAAGAGGTGGTTGGGGTTGAGAATAAGAAGTATTTGGATCAATGTAGAACTCAGGTTCGTGGAAGGTTTGTGAAATGACATGTTCCTGACCTTGCATTGGAGGTCTAGGTTGAACATACCTCTGGGCAGGTCTGTTCCTAGGGTCAGGTTGTGCTTGAGATGGAAGTGAATGTGGTTGATGGGATTCCGTCAAGTGTGAAAGCTGGGCTCTCATCTCAGCTAGTGCCGCATCCTGTCTTTGCTGCATAGCAATATTTTGTTGTTGCATATTAGCAAGAGCTTTCATGATATTCCCCAACTGGTCATCTTGTGTAGGCCTAGGTTGAGAGTAGTGGGTGGGCCTGGGTTGGGGTTGCTGGTAAGCACGCAATGGATCCTGTGTTGTTGTGGAGGTGGTGTTCGAATCAGGTTTTGAAGTGGTGGTGCAGAAGGTTGATGGAAAGTAGGTCTCTGTGAATTTCTCAACCATGAGAAATTTGGATGATTACATCATCTAGGGTTGTAGGGTTGTGAATATGGGTCATTGTGAATGGTGTGGAGCTCCTCCGGAGCTTGGGAAGGTGCAGGGAATTCAGTGTAAGGAGGAACAAGGGTTCTTGCAGTCAGTGAAGGATATGGAAATGAATACTTCAGTAGAGGTGGTTGTATCACAGAAAGATTGTTCACAGTTTCCCTCCTTGTGGGAAACTAAGAACAAGTGCGTGATGTAGGTGACTAAGAAGAAGATGAAGGTTTAGATAAGAATTTCCATACTTCATCCACTTTCTTCTCAATTAAGCCCACCTTATCCAGCTGACTAGCTACAATCTCTAAGTCTCGTGTGCTGGATTGGGCTTCGTGTACCCCCATATGTGAATGGGAATGTGAGGACTTTCTATTGAACACACTCATCAAAGCATTGTTAATAGAATTTTCGGTCATGCCTTCGAAGAGCTCAAAGGCTAAGTCCCCATTCCAACACAAGAAATTGCCTCCACGTGCAGCATCTACAAAATTCCTTGTGTCATCATGGAGCCCATGGTAGAAGATCAGGACCTGTTGCCATCGTAGGACACCATGGTGGGGACATTTCCACAGAAGCTCATGGAATCGCTCCCAAGCCTTATGCATTTGTTCTCCTGAATTTTGTGTGAATGTGGTGATAGCACACCTCAAGGTGTTGGTGCGGCCTATAGGAAAGTACTTCTTTACGAACTCATGTTCCAAAGAAGCCCATGTCTCTATCGATGTAGTCCATGACAGTGTCCTAAACCAAAAGGCAGCTTTATCTTTTAGTGAAAAGGAGAACATCTTCATCAACAATGTGTGTTGATCATGGTCCTACGGACCCAAAGTCTGGGCGAGATTTTTCAACTCTTCTAAATGCTGAAAAGGGTCCTTAGAAGCAAGACCATGGAAGTAAGGGATATGTGCAATAATGTTCGGCTTCAATTTCAGTAGCACAACCCCCAGCAGGATAGCGTACCACAAGCATAGGAGGTGCAGCTGCAGGATTATAGTAATCCCGTAGTTGAGGTCTACGAGGTTGAGGTCCCTGGGGAGCCTGGGGACGGGGGTTTGCTAAAAGATTAACAACTTGAGTAAGCTGTTGCACCTATTGGGTAAGGGTATTCATTTGTAGTTGTGTCTCAAACAGGTGTGGAAGATTAGGTTGTGGACCTCTCTCTGGTTGTTGTTGGTTAGGAAAGTTAGGGTAGGGAGGAGGTTGAAACCTATGGATTGGAGGTGGTGGTGGTGGAGGATGTGCAAAACGATGTGGAGGAAGTTCTTTGAAATCCTCAAATTTTGCAGAATCATGATCATCCTCCGGATGAACGAAGTGGTGAATAGGAGTTTGAGGCCTAGGAGGTATAGGATTTGATGTGGAAGGCATAGAGGTGTAAATAGAAGCTTGGGCATCAGTACCCAAGGGAGGTACAAGCTCGGGATTCTGGGATCTCCTACCTTTCATGAGTCGATTTTTGAAAAATGCTTTTGGAATCAGTCACAACTTACAAGCAAGTAAACAATCTTAATCAATCTCAAATAAAACAAGAAGTCCCAATATCTCAATCAATCAATCAAAGACCACTCAATATCAATCAAGCGAGAAAATTTGAACTTTGTTTAGGGTTTGCTACGCGAAAAGTGGTAGTACACAAACAAATGTTTTAGTACAATTGTACGCGTCCTAAAGAAAATCTAGCGGGGTGCAAACCTCTAAAATCCACTTGGAATTTGGACAAGACCGATGTGCAAATCTAGACCCTATGGTTGCTCAAGGAGATGAGATAGAATCCAATGTGTTTGTGTACTTAAGTGATCATGTAGTGTGTACACGATAATCAAGCAACAGAATAGCAGAGAAAAGCTCAGAAAGGGTTTCAAACAATTTTTATGTCTCCTTTTGACTTTGGATTTGATATTTAAAGATGTATTCTATGCAGCTAGTCTTGCTTTTTAATCTTTTCACACAAAAGATGGTCTTTTTAGTTTAGTCAAATGCAAAAGATGGAAGGAGCTTAAGAAGAATAGAAATGCGTACCTAACTCCAGCAAGTTTATAAGATGCAATTTGACTGAATGGAAATTTAGCAAGAAATGTGCAACTTAAGTATGGATGCCTAAGAGATGTTGCTACTAGATAAGGGATGAAATATTTTTGGTATTTTTGATTTTATAATTTTTTTGGATTTTCTAATGCAACAAGCAAAATTGAATCGAAAAAGAAATCGATACGAAAAATCGAGTCGATGAGAGATGAGATAGAAAGAGAAAAAGAGTCCAGAGAGTCTAAGTTATAACAAAGATGTGAGAGAACAGGCTCTCACAACTTATCCCTAACAAAATATCCTAAGTATATACCTAAGTCTAAACTACCACTATACTAATCTAAGAAAGCAGGAAAATCTTCAACTTCTGTGGAAAAAATCATCCAAGAAGTCAGGTCTAAAGGGCAGCGAATACACCAGGAAGAAGACTCCACCTAGAAGAAGACACTACTCCTACTCTTACTCAAGTGCTGCAAAAACACCAAATGATTAATAAGACAATTATATACAACAATCAATCAAAGAATAAAATGAATAAAAGAATGTATATACAATAAAGAATATGAATGAAAGAATGATTATGGACAAAAAAATCAAAAATATTTACAAATAAAGAATAAAAGAAAAATTTTGGCGTATAGAGAGTTGCCTTCCCGGCAATGGTGCCAAAAATAATGCTGAGTGAAGACATTCATGTTGTAATAAAAATAGTGTTTTAGTTGCGTTGTTGTAGTATAATTGTCACAATGCAAAAAGATATCGCGCCATTTTATTTAATTACAATTTTTACTGGTTAGTTTCCAGGTCATTCACTAGAAGACAGTTATTGATATATGTCACTCTTTATGTCAAAAAATGTTCTTTTATTCCAAAAATATCAATTTTATTTACAACATGAATCAATGAATCAAACAATGAAAGAATTGGTCAATTATATACAAAAGAACCAATTAATTCTACTTGCATTGCCTTAAACAAATTTACAAATAATGTCCATCAAAAGCTATGTGTAACTACACTGTATTAATTATGTACAACTACTCTAAATAATACTTAAGTATAGGTACAAAAATAGCTACCAATATGTACTATATTAAGTTATATTAACATACAAATATCTTTAGTAACATATTCTATATATGCAATAACATATGTATGTGTTAGTATAGACCTTAGTAAAATATATACATAACATAAGGTAAAAGAATACGTTTACTAACACATATACATATCTACAATGACGGATATAACTATCACTAAAGCCTTAAGGTTATTTATATACATATAAGACTCAAACAAATGTTTTCTATTCTACTTACACATATATTACCTATGTACATATACATTATATACATATATCTTATCATTTACTATTATATTTATACCATACATATTTACATACGTATACCTTATATTGTACATATATACAAATCACTATACACACACTCACGCTAACACACTAACACGACTCTATTTTCCAACACTTAGTCAAATTCTTAAGTCCACCTTTCCTTCTTCTCTCTTCACTCTTCTTCTTTCTTTAACACTTAGCATTTTTTTAAACTCTCCTTTCCTTCTTCACTCCGGTTCGGCTTACTTAAACCAAAATTTGGTTTTTAATGGGCGAGGCTGGTTCGATTCTCAGGATTGACGACCCAGGTAGGCCGGATCAGCCACTACTGTAGACCAGCCCCTAGTTTAGTTAGGTGTCTATTTCATTCAATTTGATTTAGGCCCAATAACAAGCTCACATTCAGCCCGCTAGTGTAAGCCCCCTAGTTTAGTTAGGTGTATATTTCATTCAATTTGATTCAAGCCCAATAATAGTCCCACATTCAGCCCGCTACAGTGCAAGCCCCTAACCTAGCACTGTACACAAATATTTCATATCATGCTCATATCAGAGAGAGAGGGGTATGGGTAATATGGTGATGCTTGCGCCGAGCATTGATGACTACCTCGGCATCAACACGAATTCCTCTTATACGTCTTTAAGCAGTTGATGCCACACAATGTGGTGCTTTGTTAGCACTCGATTAAGCACTGAGCTGTACGTAGAAACATGCTAATTGCAAAGTTTTGGCCCTCGATTTGAGGGCCATAATTAATTCTAAAATACAAATAAATTATATATTTGTAAACCCCTAATATAGGTCTACATAATTGTATAATTAATTTGCAAAATTAAGTTATTTATATATATATTAAAATATGTTACAGTTAGGAAATTATGCACATTAAATTAAGGTTTAATTTGGTAATTATTGTACAAATTGATAAATTAATCATGAAATTGACTTTATAAATAGTTAATTGATATGTTAAGGTATTTATTATACATTTCAATTTATTTTAGAGTCTTTATTTTAATTTATTTACATTTAAATACACGTTTAAGTTAAGTACATACAGAATTTAGTTATAAATACTGTAATATGACAAATATAGTATAAATAGGTTGAAAATATTTAAAATTAATATATGTATATGTACAGTATAGATTACTTCAGTAATAACTTAATATATTAATTTAATTTATTTTAAGTTAATAACTTACCTAATTAACTTAATAACTTAATTACCTACTATAATTACATAGTTATCTTAATCTACAGGTATGGTACAGTATATAATACTTAGTTAAATATGTATGTACAGTATTAGATATAATTATAGACATAGACATAGGTTTTTATAATTACTTATGATAATATCCATTTAAGTTAACATAATTATTATATGATTATACAATAAAGTTATATAAACAACAAATCTTCTTAAATACTTAATTTAATATATAGAATCATTTATAACTTATTTATGTACATTATTTACATATTTTACAATATATACATATAGCTTAGTTTTTTTTTTGAAATAGAAAGGAAAGCTATCGTATTATGATAGCGATCCAGAGGGCTTTTTATTCATTAATATGAAAAGTAAGACAAGGATAATTACATATTAGATCCCCATCTATATATGAGGGACCAGCACTCATTTACAATTTGCACACGGCAAACTGGTCTCTCCTGAAATAATCTCTCATTTCTCGCCCTCCATACACACCAAAGGGAGACAACCATTCGCAAATGCGGTTTCCCAGGCATAGCAAAATTCTGCATAAAGTTTCCCAATCTAGGAGCGGTTCTTGGCAAATTTTTCTCCAAATAGTATCCAAGACCAAGCATGAAGAAAAGATGTGAGTTGAACTATCAGAATGTAGTCCACAGAGGTGACATTCATGTAGAGCTGTCCCCATCCGCTTGTGTCTTAGATCCCCCGTAATTAGACCTTTTCTACACAACCATAAAAAAATTTGCACCTTAAGAGGAATCTTTAGTAGCCACAGCTTCTTTTCAATCTGATCTCTCCCCAAATCCTTGCCAAACATTCAAATTTTATTGTATGCACGTTGGGCTATGTAAATGCCATCCCAAGCATAAGTGTCTTCCACACCAGGCCTAGGATTAAAATTCTGTAGGTCTAAAAGCAGGCATTGTCTTTCCTCCCACAGTCTAGTGCCCTCCCTGCTAGTTTCAAATTCAATCAAATTCCAGTTGCCGCACCTCTCAGACCAGTATCTACTAACTGAACAATCTTTGTCACCTGCAGCTGCATATGCCCTTGGATATGTCTCTTTCAGGATGCCCAGCGATGACCATTGTTCCCTCCAGAAGTTAAAGTTCCTGCCATCTCCAAGAACCGGTTGCATCAAGTGCCAATTATTCTTGATGGGCAGAATGACTGATATCCAGAATGGAGAGGGTTTAACAGGGGACAGTCTCTTTAGTGCACTATTAGACTCTCCATAACCATCCTTAACAAGATCAGCCCACAGCTTATCCTCACCACTAACAATTTTAATCACCCATTTAATCAGAATGGCATCATTAAATTCTTTAAGTGCTTTAATCCCCAAACCTCCTTCCTCCTTGGGTAGACACAATTGATCCCATTTCAACGGTTGCATGAACCTCCCCTCATGCCGAGCCCCCTTCCAAAAGAACTTCTTTCGCAGTACACTTCCAAATGGACTTCGGAGCTTTAAAGAGAGAAAAAAAAGAAGACCAAGATAGAGGTAATTACTAAATTTAACAAGATCAGTCTTCCAGCCTTTGATAGGAATTTACTACTCCAACCCTCCAGCTTAATGGACAGCTTGTCAAATAGCATATTCCAATCGCTCTTCCGCAATTTCGAGCTCCTCAGTGGAAATCCCAGATACCTAATTGGCAGTTTAGATCGGGGGGTTCCCAATGTCGTAGAGAGTACTTCTTGCTCCTACTCATTGAGGCCAAAGCATATCAAGGTGGATTTCTCCCTGTTTAGTTTCAGACCAGACATATCTCCAAATATCTTGACCATGTGTCCCAGTGCTCGAGCTGCAGTGGCTGTCCCCTCCACAAAAAATACAGTATCATCTGCATTTGTAATATAGGTGCCAAAGCTCTTCTGTTGGATAAAGAATATCCTCGTAGAACACCTGCCTCAGAAAGTTTGTAGGCAAATCTCGCAAGACCATCCACTACAAGATTAAAAACTAAAGGAGCTAACGGGCAGCCTTGCCTAACACTGCATTGTGGCTGAATCCAAGCCCCACATGGCTTCCCATTAATCAATGGAGAAATAGAGGTAGTTGTAATGCACCGCTTCATCTAATGAATCCAGAGAGGAGGGAAACCTCTTCTTTCGAGCACCTCCCATAGATAGTGCCAAGAGATAGAGTCATAGGCTTTTCGGAAGTCAACTTTCCACATAAAGGCTTTACATTTCCTTCTATGCCATCCACACACCATCTCTTGGGCCATAATAAATGATTCCTGGAGAGATCTATTGGGTAGGATGGATCAGACTCTGCAATACAAGCCTCAGTCTCTTTGCCAAAATCTTGCTCACCACCAAATAGATGGAGTTCGAAAGAGTGATTGGTCTGAAATCAGTGAACTTTTCTACACCTTGTACCTTTGGCAGTAGGAAGAGAAAGGATCTGTTGATCATATCAAAGCCAGAATTGCCCTTCTCAAATTCTTTGATCACCTCCATCACCTCATTTTCAAGCACACTCCACATTTCCTTATAAAAGAAGACTTGAAAGCCATCAGGCCCAAGAGAGCCTTCATTGTTTAAGTCTTTTATGGCATCAATAGTTTCTTTCTCAGAGATGGGGGCAGTCAAACTAGAGGCCTACTCCACAGAGACCTTAGGAACATCACACGCTGCTATCCTCCATATGCCTCTCTCAGCTACCCTTGAAGAGTCCCTATAATATTTGATAGCCTCCGCTCTAATTTCTTGCATAGAGGATAATCTTTGACCATACTTAAGAATGGAAGAAATTATGTTTACACGTCTGCGAGAGCTAGCTGCGAGATGGAAAATTTTCATATTGGCATCCCCCTCCTTTAGCCAAAGTTGTCTTGATCGTTCCCTCCAATCCATCTCCTGTTTTAAATCCTCCTCCACCACCACATTCTACCACATTTTCCTAGCATTACTCTCAGCATCCGACAAGAAACCTGCTACCTCCTTAGCATCTAATGCTTGGATTTCATTCAGAGCATCAAGACGTCTTTGCTGCCTTAGATCAGATACCACAGCCCCATATTCCTTCAGCATTGTGCGTAAAGCAGTCAGCTTAGAAGCAAGCCTGATAGTGGCTAAACCCTCCACCAGTTTAGCCCTCCACCACATCTCAATCATCTCACGAAACTCAGGTTCTCTCAGCCAGGATCGTCTAAATTTGAAGTATGATCCTGCATGTATTTGTTCCCCACTATCCCAGACCAAGGGGGTGAGGTCTGAGAAGGGCCGGTCTAGCCTAGAGACAATAAACAACTGGAAAGTGTCAAGAAGGGTGGTATTCCCAAAAAATTTATCAATCTTTGACTTAAGGTCACTGCCATTCCTCCAGAGAAGGGCCGGTCTAGCCTAGAGACAATAAACAACTGGAAAGTGTCAAGAAGGGTGGTATTCCCAAAAAATCTATCAATCTTTGACTTAAGGTCGCTGCCATTCCTCCAAGTATACTAAGCTCCTAAAGATGGAAATTCGTTTAACCTAAGAGCTTGAATCACCAGCTAGAAACCAAGTGAAGCGCTATCCACTTCACCATATGGCCTATCACTCCCTATCAATATGCAGTTGAAATCCCCACCCACTAGCCATGCATCCCCTTATATAAGCTTTGCAGCTGAAGTCCAGTCTTCACATAATTCATTTCTCATTGAAGTAGTACATGGTCCATAAACACCAGTAATATATATAGCTCCTTGCCCCTGAGTTCTTTGAAATTTACAGGTCATCAAGTGCCGAGCTCTATGTACCTCCAATATCTATAACCAAGCCTTTTTCCACCAAAATGCTATGCCTCCAGATCTGCCATGTGCTTCCAACATCACACAGTTTGCCATCCTCGCAAACTTCATTTCATTCCAAACCCTATCATCCTCCATTTCAATGTGTGTTTCTTGTATAATCGCACAATCAATCTCACATTCTCTCAAGTATCTCAAGAGAGAAGCCCTCCGGCTTTTGTCGCACAACCCATGCACATTCCATGTAAGGACTCTCATTGTCCTCATTGGGAATCCCCCCTCTTTGAATTTTGTACCTTGCAAACTTGCATAATAGCTACCACATCATTTTCATCAAGTTTCAAACCAGTGGTCTGTCGCCTCTGTCTAAACTTATAAGGCAATCTGCCCAAACTACGCTTGGCCATTGATCCAGTTCCAAATTTCAGATCTTTCAAAACCTGTAAATTGGAAGGCCCCCCCAAAGATTTATTCGAGATATCTTTCAGGACTCATACTTCAGCTATGTCATTAGACTGTTGAACTACATCCACTACTTCGACCATGGCTGTTTCTACCTCAACCGTGTAGCCGAACCCACCAATTCCTCCTTCTCCCCAAGGTGGTGGTCCTTAAATTTCTTGGTCGCCAATATCTCTTCAGGAGACATCCTGCCCAACAGATGTACATCTTTCTCCACATTATTAGCCTACACATAGGACGTCTTATCCTAGATCTTCTCATCAACCGTAACAACCACAGTAAAGCTTAAGATCAGCAACCACAAGCTCCCCCCACACCGGAGAATTATCCTCTCTAGAATAGACCCTGCCTTGAATACATCCACCAACACATTTAGAACCCATCCATCTCCCTCGACTAAACCTACCTCGACATCCTCAGCCAACCTAGCAAAACCTGATATCATGGCTGCCACCACCTCTCTTGATCTTAGATGAAGTGGCAGACCTCTAATCGCCAATCTCCCCAATCTAGAGCCTGCCCTCTAGGGTGGTCTCTCAGGCAGAGACCCATCGAAAGGGGAAACGAGTCTCCAGATCACCATCAACCCTTCGAAAGCACTCGATTGAAAGCATAGATGTTCCACATCCAACATCCCCAATCCAAAAAGCACAAATCGTGTGGGGGTGAGCAGCACAATCTTCCAACTATCGATCGATAGGGATAGAGTACTTACCAACTATTGGAGCTTTTCCGGTGCGGGGTTACCGGTCATCACTTCTCCAATCAACATCCCTCTCAGCACCAATTTAGCCGTTTTGATATCCTCTGTCATAGGGATTTCAACATCAACAGCATGTCCTCCCCAGGTAGGAGGAGATGGCGGTGTCGACGGCTGCGCTTTCATGTTCAGAACTCCAGGGCGCATAGTGGTCTCATCCTTCTTCTGCCCTCTGAAGACCCCACAAGAGTCTTGCTTATGACCATGCCCCCCACAAGAGAGACATACCATAGGATTGCGGCACACTACCGCCATGTGTCCTCGTCATCGACATTTGAAACAAACAATCTCCCTACCACCCTAGAATCTACCATGTTCGCCCTTCCCTTGCCCTCCTCCCTTCTGACATCCTTCGTGAATCCTCTTCTTTCTCTCCTTCTCCAAGCCCTAGATCTCCACATTGTCCAACCCGTAGCATCCTGGCTTCTCCCTCCTGTTGCCTTAGAACTGCCTTCCATCCCTCCTCCTCCTCTCCTGAAACTACAATGTTCTGAGTTAACTCTTTACATATAGCTTAGTATTAAATTATATTTACAATTATAAGTACACTATACATGGTACTTTTTAGAATTTTTAGGCATTTTCTGATTTTTATAGTGTTTATATGTATAATAAAGGTAGGGATGAGAGAGAAAGAGTGATATGAGAGAGAGAAAAGATCTTTTTGGTATTTTTAGTTTGGTTCTTTTATTGAGTATTAAAGTATATCGAGCTGTCGGCTAGTATGTTCTACCATGCTGGGGGTATAGAATACTTTGAAACTTTGCATGCACTTAGAAAAATACCTGATCTTACTCAAAATAGGTTTATTTTATTTTTTATGACATTTTTTAATGAATTTTATTTATGTTACAATCTTACCCAATTTAGGCTTAGAGTGAGATGTTACCATGGAACTCAAACCATCAGAATTTGATTTCAAGGTATAAACTCAAGTATAAGGAAATGTAAACACCCAGACATCAACAAGAAACATAATGGAATATATAAACATGCATTTTGACTTCATATTTTAGTCAAATCAAATTTTGGATAGATTTTAACCTTGAAATGCTGATAATGAACTTAAACATTAATTTCAAGACATCCTTAAGTCAAAATTGAGCTACAAAAGTACATGAAAGTTTATGCATGCAACTCTAACAGTACAATACAATGTCAACTTCTTTAATCCTCAAATCAACTTGAATTCAACTATACCCAGGCTCAAACCAGACCTATATCTGCTGCTGCTACTGTCAGTAAGCTCAAATCTGACCTTCTTAGTCTGCTTTGAGGTGAAATAAAACTCTACCAGATCTGAAAAACCAAGATTTGAGTGCTACACACTCAAAAAACTAATTTCATCCAAACATCTATTGAAATCAAAGATAAAAAAATTGAATTGTCCAGATCTTACAAAGAAAAATAGAGCAGCTGTTGCTACTCTTTAACTATAATCAAATTTGATTCCAACACTAAAATCCAGCATCAACCATCTCAAATATTCATCAGAGGGTCTAACACACATTACGAATCAAGTTTAAGATCTACAAATATAGAAGCCCTAATTAATTCCTTCCCTAATGTTATAGATAACATAAAGAAAAGAGATTAATTTAGGTGTTCAAATCATCTTGAAAACCTCCTCAGACATTCATTAAAACATCCCAAAACTCAATAAACCTCTGCAGATCAGATTAGATTCATTTTTTATGAAATCAGAACGTTGCCCAAGTAGGCAATTAACCTGAGATCGCCATAATGATTTTACCAATCAAAATACTTGTACATTATTTATTGGTGTCCAGGATGTTCTTGCGATCCTTTGGAACTTCTTAGGTCATTACTGTAGCCTCAAATTAGTGCAACTAATTCTCACAGGCTTAAGCTACCCAAGCAATGAATTCCAACCGTGACTAAGATAAAAACTGGGCATAAGCATCATAAACAATATTAGTCCCATCACAGAAGCTCAAACCCATCGCACTTGATCCAATTTAACAAATATAAACTCAATTTACTCGATTAAAACACATTACAACCAAATTGAAACCTTAATCTCTCGATCAAGCATGAAAACAAATATTCATTCAATCAACCAAATCTGACCAATTCAAATAAGTGAGAGGGCCCTTGTGGTCAGGTGAAATGTATGAGAGGACCCTCATTTGATTTTAGCGCGTCATTAGATTTGATAGCTAATGAACTTCAGATCTAATGGTTGCTGTAATGGGAGAAGTGTATTGTGGATTAAATTGAGGTAGGAAGAAGATGATCATGACAAGTGAAGAGGAAGCTATATGAATAGTGCGAATGGGGTGAAAACACCTTGCTGATCTAGATTGATCAGAGAGGATGAGATCCTTCCTAAACTAAACTACTCTAATCTAGACTAATCCATCAAAAAATTTAGCATATAACCTACATCTACTGATCTATCGTACACTAATTACTACTTAAAACTTCTCTAGAAAGCAGGAAAACCTAATCTAACAGAAGAATGGGACCTTGAAGAAGCACTGCAGCTGGTGGCTGCAGTGAGGAAAGGGGGAGGATCTCCAATGGTCTGAAATCTTGCTAGTGAAGCTCAATGTTGCCCTTAGGTGCTACATGGTCCTTAGCGACGAGGAGAGGTTGAAGGAGGTGGAATTCCACTACTCAGGTGGAGGAACAGAGGTGGTATAAGGAGAGGAAACTGGAGAGGAGTGAAGTGATCAACTCGAGCATGTAGGAGGGAGCAGATCGTTTCACGCAAGCCCTAGGGGTTGCTTAAGTAGCTACTTCAGTAGATCAGATCACCGTGGTGGTGGATTTCGGCAATTAGGGTCTCAATGGTAGGGATGAGCTAAGAGGAGGGAAAGAAACTTTTGGATAAAATTTGGCCATAGGATGGGATCTGGAAGGCGAGGTGATGCTATGCGCAAGCACGCGCAATGATTAGACGATGATTGACCACAGGATCATTGGTGCAAGGGAACGACGGCCACAATGGGTCATGTTCTTCGGGTGCTACAGTACACCTCGCACATCAGGCGTGTTTGGAGAAATTGCATGGAAGCCCTTCTAGATGAAACAGTGGAAAAAGTGTGCAAAAGCCCATAAGTGGTGAAGATTGCTACAACGTAGTCCTTAATGCTAACAAAAAGGTCCCTGGAGACTTTCAAAAAGGTCCTTGGGCATTTAAATATGAATAAATGTGCATGAAGTAAGGACCTATATGTAAAATCATTAATGCAAGGTCCTAATGATGTTCAAATGCCATGATATTTTTATTGAAGCTTAATTGAACATTTAGGAATATAATTTTACTTTTAATTTAAACTTTTGATCCTAAAGATGTGTTCAATTTACAATTGGATCATCAAATTACACTTGTGAATAGATTGTCTCATTAATTGGCCTAATTATGTGTTTTTAACATCATTTTGCTATTTTAGGCCATTTCTGCTATTTTCCACACTTAACCCATTTCTTCTATTAATTATGTAGTGTTTAACCTAGTTTCTAGCTTCACTTGGGCTTCACACCTCATCAGTTACTGATTAGGATCCATCGATATCTGCTGTAATTTCATCGTGCTTTCCAAATACCATACATTGCTTTTGTGCATGACACATTGCAAATAAATTTAGTTCAAATGTCAATTTCCCTAACTTCGGGGGTGCAACAATATCTAAACTAAGTAAGCTGATATGGCATTGCAAAAATCAAAATGAATTTGATTTACAGTGAGAGTGCATTGCTAAGAAATGGAACTTATCAGAGAATAAGTGGCTTAACTCAATATTTGAGATTAGAAGCAAGTGGGTACAAGCCTACATGTGCAATCGCTTCTTTGCTAGAATGAAGACCACACAACGAAGTGAGAGCTTACATTCTTTTTTAAATAGCTCAATAACCAAGCAGAATACATTATACGAGTTCATAGGCGATAAATAGAATCAGAGAAAATGAGAATTCAATGAATAATGATTGTATTACGAGATGACCCTTTTTGCTGACCTCATGAAATGTTGAAAAGCAACTTTCAGATGTTTACACAAAACATTATTTTTTGAAGTGTAGAGTGAAATAACAGATTGTTTACTTCTCAATGTTGTTGATACATCACTCGATGAACCCAGTTCAACACTTAATGTATCAAGCATTGGATCGCTGCAGCACTATAACGAAGTTTAGTTCTACAGGAATGCATGGGCATATGTTTGTGATTACAGATTAATGGATTTTTCTAGCGTCTCTTGTAAACATATATTTGTGGAATTTAAATTTATGAATATATGCACAATTGATGAATCATATATTCTTCCAATGACAACGCCATTACAAGGTACATGTCCCATTTACAAGGCTTCTGGGCACAATGATGACCCTAAGGACTTACATCATCTTTGTTCAAAATTAATCAATAAGGCATTAAAGTATGAGGACACATTATCTAAGGCAAAGGAATTGATTGAACTTGCCATTCACTTCACCAGATTCATGAAATGATCAATATCAAAGTTTCAATTGATCAACCACCTATATCACGATCAATTAACGTTTCTTTGGTTGATGGTTTAAAGATTAAGGAGCCGAATATAGCTAAGATAAAGGGCAATGATAATAGTGGAAGACCAAAATTAGGCAGTAGTCGTTTGAAGCCTATCACAGAACAAAGACAGAGCAAAGGTTGCCAGTGCAAATTTTGCATGAAGTTTAATGTTGGTCACGATTTTAAGAACTATCCAAAAAATCTTTCTATTACCGAAGTTCCTTCTCTAATGTAAGTTCAAATTACGTTTACTACACTTTATTAATAATTTCTACATATATTTTTTATGTTTATATAAGTTGTTTATTGTAGTGTTTATTCTTCATTTTTTTACATGTCTGCAAATCAATTACATGACATAAGCTCTGGAAGCGAATCATTTGCTCCCCACATATCTACTCTTCCACGTGAAAGTTATATAGTTTTAAAGCAACTATGTCTGGAAGGCATTCTTGCCAATCTTCACTGGTCATTACATTTTTTGTATTACGTCCTTAATGCAAGGGCTAACATTATGCAATAAATCCTTTTTGAGCCACCTTAATGATGTTATTACGAATATACATTATAAATAAGCATATTACAGCTCCCAAACATGTTGCATTATTATGCATTATGTCTTTTAAAAATGAGGTGATGTAATTGCCTTCATCTTGTAGCTTACTGCGTTATGTACATTAAGAATTTCAATATTAAAATGTATTACAAAAATATGATTTAGAATCATGGAAACAAACTACACTATAATGTTACTATATTGAAATAATTATGTCAAAAATAATCCACGTCAATATGTATGTTGTACCTAGCATTCGTGCCTTTAAAGTTGTAATAAGTGATTTTGCTACGGTGCTTCAGTTATTTTCATTGCATATCAATTGTAATACAGCATATACAATGAAATTTTGTAATATTAAACAATGTTGTATTACGTTAAGATAGATGGACGAACAATGAGTTGTAATTGAAACTTAAGTTGTATTTTGTTAAGCAATACGGATGAGGCTTCATTACCAAATAGCAAAAAATGTTATGCATAACAAAACACACAACAAGGTTGTTTATAAAAATATCTCTTGTTCATTATATAGATCATGAAATATCACTTTAACTTCAAGATATATAATCTATGCTCGTATCATGAAATATGTGGGTCTTCCTTTACATATCAACTCCATATATTTTATAAAGTATATGCCACAATCTATACTCGTATTGGGTTGTTGTGGCATGTTTGTAATGAATTGGATCCTCCATTCTCACGTGTTTATACCTGGAGCATTGTTGGTGAAAATTTTTGTTGCAATGTTCTTCTGCATAAAATATAATTCAACTTAATAGTTTATACAACCTGTATTACACCGACTATTTATAACCATTAAATACACGTCTTACCCATCTAAAAGCCTCCTGCCTACTCCTCCAATTATTTGGTACCAAGTTGTACACCCTGAATTCATTTGTTTTGAAGCACGCTAACAGCAATATCCAATGCCTAGGCAGATGTAATGGAAAAAATGCCCTCTTAATATTACCATATGTGCTTGGCCTATCATTAAATATTTCTGTCAATGTATCCAGTTCATCTCTTGTAAGGGTTGGTGCTTTGTTCTTTATCAGACTCTAGAATAGCAAAAGTGCAAGTGTTCTCAACAATAGTTCAATCAGTTAATTTAGATATGATATGCATTTTTATAGTACCATGATTATCAATGAAGCAAATAAGGGAGCCTCTCCCTAACACAACATGGAATGCTTGAAGAACAGATAATTCATGTATGCATCTATTATATGTTAGAGCAATGAAAAAATCTCATTAAAAATGTGATACACATGTAAATTCTCATTGTTATGAAGTTGTACATATGCAAGTACATGGTACATCTTGAAAATGTATTACAATACTGAAATGCAAATACATACTAAAGATTACATACATGCGCCAACCATGGCACATGAAACATGTATTTTAAAAGGTTAATTGGCCCAAAATGTAACACAAACTTAGCATGTTTATTTACTGAGTAGAAACATGTATTACAGAATTTTATAGCAAACATGTATTAGAAATTTTCATTAAAAATATGTTACACATGTAAATTACCGTTGTTATGAAGTTTTACATATGTAAGCAAATGGTATGACATGAAAATGTATTACAATATTTAACCGCAAATACATATTAAATATTACATACATGCATTAACCATGGCACATGAAACATGTATTTTAAAAGATTAATTGGCTCAAAATGTAACACAATCTCAGCATGTTTGGTTTATGAGTACAATCATGTATTACGCAATTTCATATCAAACATGTGTTACAGAATTTTGCACCACATTAACAAGTATACATGAAAGAAGCTTAAATCACAAGGTCAGCAGTAGATATTATTGTAAACATTAGTACATGAAATTTTCTATGGTTATAATCAAGCACATTCACAAAGATTCAGAAACTATAACTCAAATATTAGGCAAGACTTTACTATATCTTCAATCATCCCTCCATATAGCAAGTTGTGTAAATGTAGCCCAGTGCAGTAGTTATCGAGCAGCGTGTGGTAGTTTCTATTTAGTCTACATTGCAATAAAATCAGTTATCTTAATCAGTGTAGTTAAGAACACAATGTAAATATACATCACATTGTCACTTACTGGTCCGCTGGATCTCGGAAGAATGATTGAATTATATTATTTTCCTCTTCCGTCACCTGATGGCAACCCTTATAATCATCATGTGAATCACATAGGTACTGCACATGTTTTTGCATATGTTTTGCATCATATGTTAGATTAAATATGGATAAAAAGTTTTATTTTTTTAAAGTCTGATTGTAATTGGTATAAAATTCATTATGATATCAAATACATACTACATCACTATCAATGTCCTCATTTATAGGCATATCCATTCCCTTCACAATTGTCACCCCTGAATCATGTTTTGTTTGCTCATCCTCTTCATCATCGTCATCTATATTGTGTATTATCTTCTCAGTTTGCTTCAATTTCTTCCTTTCCTTTGTCTCCCTCCTTTCCTTCCCTTCATTATCAATTGCTTCTTCCTCATCCAAATTTCTTACAAGACCACCTGTCTTTTCGTACGCCCTTGTCTTTATCTTCTCTCTTCATTATTTTATTCTTCCAACCAATGAACTTGAAGTCCTTCCCTTCTTCTTAGTTACCACTGTGTTATCCTTCTCCACATTTTGGTCTCCTCTATCTGTTGTGCCCTCTGTTCTAAACGAAAAACTATTCCCTTGTTATTTGGCTACTTCATTGCTCTCAGCTAGCTCCTCCCATCTTTTCCAACTTTATTCCATCTCCATCTTCGTTATTAGTCTCACTTCCATCCTTTTTTTCATGCTGTGTTAGCCCTAAATTAAGCGATGGTATGCCATAACTTTCACCTTGATCTTTTGAAACTCCATCAATTGACACCTTGCTTGAACATCGACTTCAAGTGTACTCCTTTTTCTTAACAATTCTTCCTTCAACCTTTCATTCACCACCTTTGTTTCAACAATCTTAATCTTTGGAATCTCCATTTTTTTCTTGTACTCCTCCACCTCATCCTTCAGAACCTTAATTTTTGTAATGCAAGTCTCTTTCTTCCATGGTTCTTTGTCGTCATTGGCATTGAATGGATCATTTGGCACCTCAATCCTAAGTGGAATCAAATCAACTCTAGGATCAATGATATGAATACCACATATTCGCCAATGTGATTCATGTCCCTTAGTTTGAGGATGCTTACTCCAATCCGCTTCCTAAGCCTAGGTCGTAGATCTCTGTTTATGTAGGAATCTTTGAAGCAATGCCTCATCATTCAGACTTATTTATCATAATTTACATTTCACACAACTTTAATCAAATATAATATGTAATTATTATGGTAACTAAGTTACTTTAAAATTGTGTTACATATAAACATGCCACGCAACCATTTATGTATCCAAGCAACCCAAAACCTATGTTCTCATCTTTTGAAACAAGTGTTTCTGCCATTGTCCGACGCGTAATTCACGTTTTAAAAGTTGTTTAGTTGTAGTATAGCGTGAAAACACGTCGACAAATAAATTTATAAAACTCCAGTGAGTACCAGGTCGTTCGCAAGGAGGTAATCTCAATTTTTGCAGAAGCGTTTTAATAAAACTAATTCTAACTAGATATATATATATGCATATATGAATAAAGAAGATATTCAGAGAATCAGAATTTTACTGCAATTACATAAAGTTTTTCACAGTAGAAAATGCTAATAGAGACAGATAGATAGATAGAAAGAGAGAGAGAAGAAAGTGGCAGAGAAATGATGTCACTTGTGGGTTGCTTGTGCGAGATGCGGCAGCACCTCAGATCTAGAGTGCTGGGATGGAGAATTGCAGAGAAGATGGTAGAAGAGATCTGGAGTTGATGGGAGAGAGAGATTCTAAGTTGATGCCTTCAATTGGGGGGCCCTGGGCCTTCTTTTATAGTTTTGATGGAGGGCAAAAAGGATATTTTAACCATTAATCTTGTGCAACAACCATTTGGCTAATTAGATCTGCTGATGGGGAGATCAACGACTCTAATTCAGCCTTAAAATAGCCTTCAAAAAACCTTCTATGCTTGGATTTGCTCTGGTGGCGACACGTGGCAGCCGCTGGAGCAATGGATCGAAGATCGCACGGCCTCGCTTCCTCCTCACGTGCCCTTTGTCTTTTCCTTCTCGCCACTCAAGCCTTAATCCCACCTTAACGATAGCCATCCAATTGTAACGAGCGTCGCTACCTTAGCGTCGAAGCAATCGCGTAAGGTCACTCATACCCGCTACGTGCTTAGATCGTGACACGTCGCCGTGCTTCAGCATGTACAATCGCGTGCAATTGCACTCATGCGCGCTCGCGCTTCAATTTCACGCAGTGTAGGGCTCAAACCCGCACCCCACGCATGCACACGCGTGCGCGAGCCACTACGCTACGTAGACCCTTTATTATATTTACTTGTTTATTTGTATTTATCCTTATCTAGTTTGGGTGGGCAACATGGCATGCTCGTGGTCGTTGGATGAAGATCCAATGGCCCACAGCGTGCGGTGTGACCTTCCTAGATGGGGCGGTGGTGAGAGAGCGGCTGTGATGGCGCTATGTGGTGTCATCATGGTCACCCATCTTCTTTTCTTTGTATATGGTGCTGTAGACCTCCGATCAAGTTGATTTTTGCGTCGTTGGACTACGATCATCAATTTGGATTCATTCGTGCAGTTGGATTCTTCATCTGAGGCTTGAATCTTTGTCCTTTGGCTCTATCATCTCCATTCTTTTATGGACCGCACATGATGCTCTAGTTCTTTGATAGGGACAATTTCGGAAGCGTTGGACTTCCGTAGTCGTTCTGATCAGATCTGTCTGGTCTGATCTGACACCTGTGACTTCGAATCATCTACGATTAAAATCATCTCTCTTTTAGGCCATAAAATGATGATATTATCTATATGACTAATAAACTAACTAGTATACGAATTACAATGCTTATGCACGCATTAACTCGAAGTTATGCTAGAATTTAGCTCAGTTTAGGTGTTTTAGGTTGCATGATTGATGTGCAATCACACCCCCATGCATAAATCTTTCTAGTCCCTGACAAATGCAAGACTAAATGCAAAGTGGTCCTACATAACAAATTTCTATCAAGAGTTTGACTAGAGATTTATGTCTTTTGTTTTCATTCAATACTTTAATAATCCAGATAATCATGAATGTGTTTTGTTGTAGTCTATGCAACGGATCCAAGTGAAAAGTCAATCCACATCTAAAGCTCGTACTTGACCCTTAGTAAAAATCTATTGGGATAGGCAAACTTCTCCCCTCGGGGTTATAAGGTAACCTGTATATTCATCCCAGGCTTTTGGGTTAGGTAGAAGATTTTTTCTTTGAGTCAAGTGGATCTATTTTTGGTGGCTCACACTCATCTGGTGCTACATATAGACTAGTACTTTAGAACCTAGATTTCCAGATTATTAAATAATTTAACTCAGAGAGAAGCGAGAAACTGTGCTCTCTTTAATTCCTTTGTACTCGTTCTCTCTCTTTCTTTCTCTTCCTTTTTCTTTTCTTTCTTTTTAAGCTCACAATCTCACCAGATTTATCAGTATATTTGGTGATCTCTCCTGGCACCAACACTTTGATTAGGTTTTGATAACTCTACGACTAAATCAGCATTCCTCAGCCTGTATTCAGGCAGCCAAAAATACAGAAAAGTAGGTCAAGGCTGTATTTGGTGGATCATGAGGGTGATGGGTGTTGTTGCCTTAATACACTTGAAATAAACTCTAAAAACACTTATGAACTTTTTTTTCTTTTTCTTTTTCTTTCTTTCTTTTCTACTCCTCTCTTTTTCTTTTTTTTGTATATGTATATTTTTTTCTATATGCATAAACATATATACCTTCTTGTTTTTTTTTTTCAAACATCTACTAACGCAACACAATAACACATACGACTTTTATTCACGAGTCATTATTCGGGATTGTGGGTGTTCAAGAGGATATCGGGTGGCTTATTTGGTGGAAGTGCCTATTCTTGGCACCGGGAAAAGAACGGATAGGACAACGTATTTCTAACCTTGACATTAATATCCTCCTTCAGTCGTGACCATCCACCTTAGTCATAGTTTTATCAGAACCCGCTCCCTGCGTATTTTACCTTATTTGGTGGCTCTCAAAAGTTGTTTGCACTAAGAACTTGTATGTAGAAACTGAGAGCGAAAACTATGCCTAACTCCAAGTATCATTATCTCATTATCCGGAAGTTAAGATTCCTCATACTAGCCTTAGAGTACCAGTAAACTTTCTACTCTCATCTCACACGTTTTTAGTGGATCTGTTAGAAGATAGTTTGCCTGACTCCCTAATTACTGTCCAAGGGCTTAGGAGAAGAAGTACTGCTTCTTCTCGACAAACTAAAGATGTTTATCAGTCTTCATAGAGGATCCATTACCAATTCTATGTATAAGTGTGAAATTATACTAGATTCTAAACTTAGGAATCAACTTAAGAATAAATCCCTAATAAAACCTTAATAAAAATTCTTTATGCCTAAATGCATTTTTTTTTTTGACATAAAGATAAGACATGCACTGTCCACCCCCCCATGCCTATTCATTACAATGTCCTCATTGAAATGTATGCATGAAAATCAAAATATAATAAGCAAGAGGAGGGGATATCACCTGACTATGCTTGTTAATCCAAGTCAGTATGGATGCAGAGGATGCAGAGCTACCTGTAATGCATACTGGGTTGCCTCCCAGCCAGCGCTAAGTTTAACGTCATTTGTTGAACTTAGTTCAGCTTCAATAAGATTTCAGAAGGTTGATGTGACCATCTGGAATGGGATCACAATTCTGAGTGATATAAGGATTCAACCTCTGACCATTTGCTTGCGTTTCAAGACCAAACTTGGGATCTAGGATAAGCACAGCTCCATGAGGGTAAACTTTTCTTACAATGAAGGGACCTATCCACTTTGATCTTAATTTTCTCGGAAAAAGCTTCAAGCGTGCATCAAATAACCAAACCTTTTGATTAAGGACAAAGCTTTTTCTGGAGATGTATTTGTCATGTAAAGCCTTTATCCTATTCTTATAGATTCTTTCACTTTCATAAGCATCATTCCGGATTCCATCCAATTCAATCAATTGGAGTTTTCTTTATCATCCAGATTGATCAAGATCAAGATTAAATGTTCTGATTGCCCAATAAGCTTTATATTCAAGTTCAACGGGCAAATGGCAAGATTTTTCATAGACTAGACAGAATGGGGACATTCCAATCAGAGTTTTATACGCAGTCTAGTAGGACTAGAGAGTGTCATCTAATTTGGTAGACCAATCTTTTCGACCCAAGTGGACCGCCTTTTGAAGGATCTTTTTAATTTCTTGATTGGAGATTTCAGCTTGTCTGTTAGTCTGCGGATGGTATGGAGTAGAGATTCTGTGAGTGACTCCATACTTGGCTAGTAAGGTCCTGAATTGATTGTGAGTGAAATGGGACCCGCCATCACTAATCAGAGCTTTGGGCACACCAAACCGACTAAAGATGTTCTTCTTTACAAAGTCCATGACCACTTTATGGTCAATGGTTCAGGTTGGGATGGCCTCAATCCATTTGGATACGTAGTCAACTGCCACCAGAATGTGCAGGTGCCCAAATGAATTGGTAAAAGGTCCCATGAAATCAATGCCCCACACATCAAAGATTTCAACTTCAAGGATTGGGTTTAGGGGCATCATATCCTTCCTGGTCATGTTTCCTAAGGTTTGGCAATTGATACATGACCTACAGAAGTTGTACGAGTCACGGAATAAAGATGGCCAATACAATCCACTCTACAGTACCTTGGCTGCCATCTTTTTTCCTGAGAAGTGACCTCCACAAGCATAAGTATGGCAGAATTCTAGTACACTTGTGATCTCCTTGTTTGGAATACAACGGCAGATAACCTGATCCGCGCAAACTTTGACTAGCTCTGGGTCTTCCCAAAAGTAGTATTTGGCATCAGAAATCAACTTATCCCACTTATGCTTAGGCCAATCCATGGGCAGTTTTCTAATGACCAAGTAGTTGACAATATCTGCAAACCAAGGTAGTTTGCAAATAGTCAAGAGAGTCATCAGGGAAAGAATCACAAAGTTGAGGAGTTGTAGAGTCTACCAGGATTCTGGAGAGATGATCTGCTACTACATTTTGGGTACCAATTTTGTCTTTGATTTCTAAGTCAAATTCTTGTAACAGAAGGATCCATCTAATTAATCTCAGTTTTTCATCCCTTTTTGACATCAGGTGTCTTAATGCAATGTGATCTGTGAAGATTGTGACATGAGATCCTAGTAGGTAAGATCTAAACTTCTCCAGAGCAAACACTACGGCCAGCAACTCCTTTTCTGTAGTGGTGTAGTTTCTTTGAGCTTCATCCAGGGTTTTACTAGCATAGTAAATCGTGGATGGTTTCTTGTCTACCTTTTGTCCCAAGACAGCCCCAACAGCAAAATCAGAGGCGCCGATCATGATTTTTGAAAGGATGATCCCAATTAGGAGGTTGTAAGATGGGAGATTGTGTAATAGCCTCCTTCAGCTAATTGAAAGCCCTTAAGCAATTGCAGTCAAAATCAAAGAGTTGATCTTTTGCTAAGAGGTTGCTTAAGGGCCTTGCCACCTTAGAAAAGTCTTTAATAAATCGACGGTAAAATCCCATGTGTCCAAGGAATGATCTCACTTGCTTAACCGTTGTAGGTGGCGGGCGTTAGTTATAGTGTCCACCTTGGCCTTATCCACTTCAATCCCCTTTTCAGACACAACATGGCCAAGAACTATGCCATCCTTAACCATGAAGTGACTCTTTTCCCAAGATAGAACAAGATTCACCTCAATGCATTTCTATAGAGTCTTTTCTAGATTGATCAGACATGAGTCAAAAGAGTCCCCAAACACAGAAAAATCGTCCATGAAGATTTCCATGAAATCACCCACCATATCTGAAAAGATTGCAAGCATGCACTTTTGAAAGGTCGTTGGTGCATTGCATAATCCAAAAGGCATTCTACGGAAAGCAAATGTTCCATAGGAACATGTGAAGGTGGTTTTTTCTTGATCATCGGGGTGGATGGCTACTTGATTGTAGCCAGAATAGCTATCCAAGAAATAGAAGAATTTTTGGATGGCTAGTTTTTCCAAGATTTGATCAATGAAGGGTAGTGGAAAGTGGTCTTTCTTCGTTGTACTATTCAGCTTCCTGTAGTCAATGCAGATTCCTCACGAGGAAGCTGTGAGGGTTGGAATCAATTCCCATTGCTATTAGTAATCATAGTTAGCCCGGATTTCTTAGGAACCACTTGTATAGGACTAATCCATGGGCTATCAGAGATTGGGTAGATTATTCCTGCATCTAACCACTTAATTATTTCCTTTTTCACTACCTCTCGCATGTTGGGATTCAATCGTCTCTGCATTTCCCGGGAGGGTCTTGATCCATCCTCAGTGTAGA
The DNA here is from genome assembly GCA_037157565.1 of Thalassia testudinum. NCBI lineage: Eukaryota > Viridiplantae > Streptophyta > Magnoliopsida > Alismatales > Hydrocharitaceae > Thalassia > Thalassia testudinum. The sequence goes on along the minus strand of JAZHRO010000062.1, from coordinate 2,369,521 downwards.
TTTTATGGGTGCAGTAAGTAGGACTGATTCCCCTTAGATCATCCAATGTCCAACCAATTGCTCTACTGTTTCTTCCCAAATCTTGAATTAATTGATTTTCCTGAGTCTGGGTTAAGTAGGAGCTAATGATTATAGGATAAGTCTGATCAGTTCCTAAGAAAACATACTTTAGATGATCAGGAAGAGGTTTAAGTTCAGGTTTGGGTCCTTAGGATAAAGGGTCCAATGGTAGGTCATAGTTACCCTCAAGAGGTCTAAGAATCAAGTTAGTGATTGGTGGGCTAACCTCTTGATTGGTTTGGGTGTCAAGGCATGTAGGATTGGATTGGGATATTCCTAATTCCATACAATATTCAATAGTATGATCCTTATAATCTTCTATCATTCCACAATCCTCAAATTGTTTAATGGCCTTAAAGATGTTAATCTTGGTTTTCTTATCCCCAAATTTGATTTCCATATTGTCAGATTCACAATCAATGTTCGCCTTGGTAGTGGCTAAAAAGGGTCTTCCTAGGATTATTGGGGTATTCTTCAAGTTTTCTGGTACCTCCATGTCAAGGACTAAGAAATCTACTGGGAAATAAAAATCACGGACCTTGACAATTATATCCTCAATAATCCCCCTTGGCATGATCATAGATCGATCAACTAATTGTAATGTGACCTCAGTAGGTTTAGCTCTCCAAAGTTGAATTTTTCATATAACATAGTGGGGATCAGATTTATGAAGGCACCTAAATCTAATAGAGTCCTTTCAAAAGTGGTATCTCCAATAACGCATGAGATTAAAGGGGCTCCTGGGTCTTCTTATTTTTGGGGTAGGTTTCTAAGGATAACAACACTAGCTTGTATGGATAACACTACCCTTTTTATTGTTTTGGCCTGTCATTTAAGTGTGCACATTTCCTTTAAAAATTTCGCACAGGCCGAGATATTCTCAATGGCTTTGAGGAGTGGTATGTTCACCTGGACTTGTTTAAAAATATCAAGACACTCCTCAAATGGATTGGGTTTCTTTTTCCTAGGTTTGTTCAAGGCTTCAGGAAAGGGTGCTTGAGAGAAATCATGACTGTTTGAGTCCTGATCCTTATCTTCTTGATCTCCTAGGTCAGATTCGAGCTCCTTAAGATCTTGTCTAGGTCTAGATTTAGAAGGGTAAGGATCTTGGGTCTGTCTCCCACTTCTCAAGGTTACTGCACCAGCAAAGGCTCTATGGTTGAAAGGTTGAGGTGGGTTATGCAAAATAGGTGGAGCCTGACTAGGGTTGGCAAAACCAGGTGGGTGCTGGGGAGCAGATTGAGCTACATGTGCCTGTTGCTCCCGTGTGTTGCTTTGGTTAACCCTATTAAAATTTCTTAGGTTGGGGACGGGTTGGGATGGTAGCATCCCGTGTTGTCTAGCATTAACTAGCTGGTCTAGTCATCCCGTTAGTTTTGTCCTCAATTGATTCACCTCTTCTTTATGTCTCAGATTCATCTCTCGCATTTCCTTGAGGACCAGACTCAAATCAGAGGGCTGATTTTCCTGAGTAGGTTGTGGTTGACATGTGCGTGGTTGTGTATACCTACTAGGTTGTCCATAAGTGTTTGGCTTAGTCAAGTTAGGATCCTGGGCAAGTTTCTGACTTGACCAAGCAAAGTTAGGATGGTTGCGCCATCCAAGGTTGTAAGTGTTTGAATAAGGCTCATTTCTATTGTAACCCTGGAGTGCATTCACATCCTCAGGATAACTAGGCATCGAGCTACCTAGTTCAGAATTCGAGGGCATCAAGGTCCCTCCTTAGCACCCAGAAAGAGATGGGTCCAAGTACAGTTGGCTTATAGGTAAAGTCATTGTTAGGTCATTGATTTTGTGCATTGATTCTTGACCTAGTGGGTTGCGGAGTTGGTTGTGGGTTAACATATTCATTCCTTGGGTAGGCATAGGGTTTAATCTTGGTTGTATACCTAAGGAACTCCCACCTTTTAGAAGATTATCTAGTTTCTTATCCAAGTTCTCCACATTCTTTCCCATGAGTTCCACCTTATCTAAACATTGTGCAATTAGCTCCAAATCAACCAAGTTTGAATTGTTGTTAACTTCATAAACTCCGCTTCTTGGTTGATTAGCTCTATTAAAGGCTGACATTGAGGCATTGTTGAGGAAATTTTCACTCATATTCTCAAACAATTGAAAGGCTCTCTCAACATCTCAACTCAGGAAACTGCCCCCACATGCCGCATCAACAAAATTCCTTAGATTATCACTCAACCCATAATAGAAAATTTGGGTCAAGTGCCACTTCAGAATCCCATGATGAGGGCATTTCCTAGCTAAATCATTGAACCTCTCCCAAGCCTCATGTAGTTGTTCCCCAGGATTCTGCTTAAAGGTTGTTATGGCACATCTAAGGGCATTAGTTTTTCCTACGGGGAAGAATTTCTTTAGAAAGGTGCTTCTCAGGCCTTCCCAAGTTAGGATTGGTCTACCAATTGTCCTCAACCAATGTACAGCTCTATCTTTCAAGGAGAATGGGAACATTTTCATCATTAGGGTGCCTTCATTCATGTTCCTAGGGCCAAAAGTTCTTCCTATGCGTAGGAGCTCTTCAAGGTGGTGGAAGGGGTCATCTGATTCACGGCCATGGAAGTGGGGAATCAAGTTAATGATTTGAGGTTTGAGTTCAAAATCTTCCCCATCCTGAGGTACCCTAACAAAGGGTTCAGGTTGGGCATTGGAGGGTTATAAAAGTCACGGAGGGGCCGGTCTACCCTTCCGTTTTAGAGTCGAGTGATGGCCTGCACTATGACTTCCATCTGTCAGTCATGATGCTGGTCCTACTTAGTGATCTACCTTTGTAAGAGAGTCATAGGATCCAAATTTTGGTAATCGATCTCTTCTTCCTCATGACGACTAGCCATTACAGAGGGTTTAGATTCAGATCCTGGATAAATATGTCTTCTCCTAGGATTTCTTTCTAATGGTGGTAGCAAATCAGGATTTTGAGATCTTCTACCTTGCATGCACTAAAAGAATGTCTATAGATGAGAGAGAAGACAGATGAGAGAAACCCCGCCCGCTCAATGCAATTAATCAAACTGGTCCTTAGAGTGTCAACCCTAATTAGATCTGATCCTGGCTCCCCAAAACACGACTGGGTTAGATCAACCCTTGAATTACTTGGCTAGCCAGAAGGGTGGGATCCCTTAAGACACCCCGCTAGTGGGACACCACTAAAGGTTAACGCGGTTACCGCACCGACCTTTCTTATCACCAATGGGTCCAAGTAGACAAGGCCTTGACCTTAGCCCAATCTAGTTTCAAGTCCCCAAGTCTATTAATCCTGCCTAGGACACGTCTATTCAATTTTAGGTTTGGGTTTGATGTGCTTTTGGAATATGATTGGCATTAGGGGGTGTTTGCCCTTAAAGTTGATTTCAGAGATGTGAAGTGCGCGGGCAAAGGGTTCACAAGCAAATTTTTATGATGAAGTATCTTTTAAGATTCAAATACTTGTGTTAGCGTATTTTAGGGTTCACTTGATTAAAAATTTTCAACCAAGGTTCTGATGAGGCACACAAAAGTTTTGCAAATCCCAATTTGTTTGATAGATTTCCTTTAAGTATGAAAATGCAAGTGTGCTCTATCCTTAGCGTGAAACCCTAAGCACAAATTGTTCTAAATGATTCTTTTAGGTCCAAAATGATGAGTGGTGCGACCCAAGCAAAGCAATAAATTGGTCTTCTTGCACCACCAACTAGGCACTCATAAAATATTTTTTTCAAGAATTTTAATGCATGTTTTCTATTTTTTTCAGATTTAAACTGTACTGTGGGTTTTGCAGTCTATTTTGATCCCCAGTTCGTGATCAGATAATTCATGTAATCAAATGAGAGGAAAATATTTTAGATTTTTCTAAAATTCTTAACTTCTCAAAAATTCAGTGCCACAAATTTCACTTCAATCGAAGTTATATAAAAATTCCTATGATATTTTGAACTCCGAAAAATCAGGAATAAAATTTGTATTGATAATAGATCAGTGTGTGAATTTTTAAAATTCTTTTGTAACTTTGATTGCCATGAAATTTGGATATGTTGTTTTTGACATTGAAATCTACGCTCAGTAAAAATTTGAGAATTTTTGGACATGCAGATCTTTAGGAATTGAATTTTTAAGATAAAATTTTATTTCAACCCGAAATCAAGAGAAATATTTTTTTATTTTTTTTAATAAGCAAACAAATGCTAACTAATCCTAGGGTTAAAGCAAATCCTAAATCTAACTAATCTAAACTATGAGTACTTGAGCTTCGAATCTGCACTTTCCCCGTTGTCGTGTTTAGTTCAGATTTCTTCGTTTCCTGCACACACGAAATTAACGAAAAGTGTAGCAAGTTGAAATCTTAAATACACACCGAAAAGCTTCAAAAATTTTTGTTGCCTCCCCGGCAACAGCGCCAACTTGTTCGGCGCGTAATTCACATTTTAAAAATCATTTGGTTGTAATATAGTGCAAAAACACGTCGACAAATAAATTTATAAAACTCCAATGAGTATCGGGTCATTCGCAGAGAGGCAATCTCAATTTTTGCAGAAGCGTTTCAATAAAACTAATTCTAACTAGATATATGTACATATGTATATATGTATAAAGCAGATATTTAGAGAATCAAAATTTTATTGCAATTACATAAAGTTTTTCACAGTAGAAAATGCTAATAGAGACAGAAGATAGATAGAAAGAGAGAGAGAGAGAAGAAAGTGGCAGAGAAACGACGTCGCTTGTGGGATGCTTGTGCGAGATGCGGCAGAACCTCAGATCCAAAGTGCTGAGACGGAGAATTGTAGAGAAGACGGTAGAAGAGATCTGGAGTTGATGGGAGAAAGAGATTCTAAGTTGATGCCTTCAACTGGGGGGCCCTGGGCCTTCTTTTATAATTTTGATGAAGGGCAAAAAGGGTATTTTAACCCTTAATCTTGTGCAACAGCCCTTTGACTAATCAGATCCATTGATCAGGAGATCAACTGCTCTGATTCGGCCTCAAAATAGCCTTCAAAAAACCTTCTACGCTCGAATTTGCTCTGGTGGCGACACGTGGCAGCCGCTGGAGTGATGGATCAAAGATTGCACGGCCTCGCTTCCTCCTTGCACTCCCTTCGTCTTTTCCTTCTCACCGCTCAAGCCTTAATCTCGCCTTAACGCTAGCCGTCCGATCGTAATGAGCGCCACTGCCTTAGCGTCAAAGCAACAGCGTGAAATCACGCATACCCACTACGTGCTCTGATCGCACCACGTCACCGCGCTTCAGTGCGTACAACCGTGCGCAATTGCGCCCGTGCGCGCTCACTTCAATTTCACACAACGTAGGGCTCGAACCCGCGCCCTGCACATGGACATGCGCACGTGAGCCACTACACTACGCAAACCCTTTGTTATATGTACTTGTTTATTTGTATTCATCCTTATCCAGTTTGGGCAGGCGACGTGGCACGCTCGTGGCCGTTGGATGAAGATCCAACGGCCCACAGCATGTGGTGCGGCCTTCCTAGATGGGGTGGTGGTGAGCGTCCATCTTCTTTTCTTTATATTTGGTGCTGTAGACCTCCGATCAAGTTGATTTTTGCACTGTTGGACCGCAATCGTCGATCCAGATTCATCCGTGCGGTTGGATTCTTCATCTAGGGCTTGGATCTTTGTCCTTTGGCTCCGTCATCTCCATTCTTCTATGGATTGCACATGATGCTCTGGTTGTCTGATCGGGACGATCTCGGAAGCATTGAACTTCCGTCATCGTTTTGATCAGATCTGTCTGGTCTGATCTGACATCTGCGGTTTCGAATCATCTGCAATTAAAATCATCTCTCTTTTAGGCCATAAAATGATGATATTATCTATATGACTAATAAACTAACTAGTATGCGAATTACGATGCTTACGAATGCATTGACTCGAAGTTATGCTAGAATCTAGCTCAATTCAGGTGTTTTAGGTTGCATGATTGATGTGCAATCAGCCATCTCTCTCATCTTGACAAGTGAAAACTCAACAACTATAGATGACCAATTGAAATATTTCGTATCCACAAGTGAATCAATGTAATTCAACAATATTCAAGGAAATGAGTACCCTGAATCAAGAAATAGGAATGTAGTGAACATCAGGCATATTAATCCTATAACAAAGATGTAGACCAACTTATCATCCTCAAAGTGATAATACGTATGTACTATTGGCTCGATGCTTCACCTATCAAGATGTCTCTCTTTTCTGAATATCGACTCATGGCAGAAGCTTCGCTATGGCAAGCTCTTCTCGTACACCTTTATTTCATACCCACTGCTTGGTATGCCTAGTATCAAACCAATATCTTCATTTGAAAACTCCATAATTCTCTCACCCAACAGAAACTTCCTATCACCAGCATACCTCTCTATCATCCATTTAAACACCTCTGTGTCAACATTTATTTTCCCCACACCTATTAGACAATGGAATGAGGTCTTTTCCAAGAGTTCCCTCTATTTGTCAGATAATGGTTACTTATCTACAAAGTCTTTGAAGTGTTGTATATAGTAGTGATGGGTTACCTTCACCTCATCTATATTTATACAAAACCTTGTATATTAATATTTATCAATCACATGGTTATAGGAATATCACTATAAACTAATAAACATCAACCACATGTTTTATCTATTTATGATAATAGAGAGTTTAGTTCAGATGGAGAATGTGAAGATTATATACTTACGAACACGCTTTTTCAATGCTTGCCTAGCCTTTGCATGTCTTGTAGTCTTTTGCAGTGTTTTTGATGTGCTTCCCCTATCTCGTCTACTCTTAAATGTATTGTGCTCTTTAGATGCACTTCTATTCCGATTGCTACCATCTCCTCTGGATGCCTCCACCCCTCTCTTGCTACTTGAAGCTTTGGACTGTTCCATCATAACCCTTCAATACCCACTTACCAAGATTGTGTATAACAAATTTCATATTTTCTATATTCACCATTGTTTGTAAGCTTCTTTTCCTCTAATAATCATAATACAAAGGAGTACTCGCTGTTATCATATGTTTACATATGCGTCAATAGCATATTACTATGAACATTCAAGAATCATTCATCTTCATCTATTGGTAATAGAGCAGTTTTGCACAATCATGCAACTCCATGTGAAACACTAAAACCACTATTCCTAACGTCTTTTGCTATATTCATGTATACATCATTCGTATCTCAAACAAGTTCTTTGAAAAAATATTTCACTTAGAGAAAAATAAGATTATGATGTGAAGATATATTCTTACTAACCTTGATCCTATTGAGAAGGTGACCAGATTGCCTTGTTGTTCTATATTTCTTCAAGACTCTCCTCTTTGTCGATGATGCATTTGTTGGAACAGGAAGTGTTACGATCTGGTTCCCGAATCCCTATAGGACACGAGAATCGGACCGACTCGACTGATCCCATGACCCAATCGTCCAACCAGAAAGTAACCAAAAAGCAGCAAAATAAACCACATTCACCATGCAAGTAACTAACAGTAACAAAAGTACAGCAGTAAAGAAAAGAACTACTACAGTACATACCACCACAATAGTAAAGAGTTAAAAATAGGTACAGAAATACGATGTTTACAACAAAGAGTACAAGGTGGAACAGAAATACTCACTACTACAAAAATACGGTACAACAAAAGTACAACTACTGGGCTCTACTAGGCCCAGCACCCTCCGCAGCCACAAGCTCTGGCTGCTCAACACCTGGTCCTGAAAAGGTGATAAAAGTGACACGTCAACGAAATGCTGAGTAGAGTGGCAACCAGCTAGCTAAGAAACAGTAAAGGTGGACGAGTAGCTGTTATTTTTAATTTCTTTCTTTATTTCTTTATTTACTCTTTCTCGAATTATTTCTCAGATCTTTCTCTTGATCTCGAATGTTCCTCGTGGGAACGATCTTGATTGCAGTCTTTTCCGAAAAGTAGAAGTAGCACGTGGTGCTCTCCTGACCGGGAGAGTCCCCCGTGGTGGTCCTACCCTCAGTCAACCACCCCAAGGTCACTGACAGACGTAACGGTGACTACGGCACACGCGATAAACGCACGGGTAGCTACCCCACACTGGCACATGGTCAGTCGTTTCCATTAACGGGTGCGCCTCAAAGCACAGCATGGAACCACTATAGGGCAGAGCCCTCTCAGTAACAGGGGTCCAGCCCCTCCACAGTAACCAAACAGGGGTCTTACCCCTCCACAGTCCGTGCACCCTCGCCTAACTACCCTGATTTGCCCAGTGGGCCTAACAAGTCGGTGTAGGACGACTAGCTGAACCCCAGGGCCCGTGGGGTGGCTAGCTCTCTCCCTACACTAGTAGCTCTCCTCGGTACTATGTACGCGAGGGCCAAAAGTCGGTACAAAGTGGCCAAACCTAACCCCGGGTCCCTGGGGCGGCTAGCTCCGCTGTGCACTAAACAGGGGGGACAGTCGCTCTCCTTGGTACTCCGTACTCAAGGGCCAGCTCACTTCCCCAATTCCATTCTATTTATCTTTCAGGAGTTCTACTCCTAATTCCCCGTAGGGTTCATGCTCATATTTCTCTGGCCAAGCCATTTTAGGTTTCATCATTTCAGTTTTATTCTCATATAGCCCGTGTTTCCAACATTTAATATCAATTTATATATACAAGCAGCTCAAATTTAGTTTTCAACAACAGGAATCACATGTAGCAATTACTAGCAACAGCACTCTATATTTCACAGGCAGCTGTTATCCAATTTCAGGCAATTATCATTATTCTATCTACTTTTCCAAGACTGCAATTCATGTATTCACGATATTCGTTTCAGTGTTTCTGTTCCTAGGATTCATGCCACACCCTAGGATCTATCATTCAATCTAGTTTTCAAGTCCTAGGATTCATACCATACCCTAAGATCTATCATTCAATCAAGTTTTCAGGTCCTAGGATTCATACCATATCCTAAGATCTATCATTCAATCTAGTTTTCAAATCCTAGGATTCATGCCATACCCTAAGATCTATCATTCAATCTAGTTGTCAGATCCTAGGATTCATGCCATACCCTAGAATCTACTATTTATCTCAAGGATGCATTAATGTTGGCAAATAACTAAAGGGAGCCACTCTACCTGCAAAATCGGGAGTAATGGGGGCATGATCGGCAGGTCCGCGTGCCTCCGCAACCCCTAGAGCTGCAACGGGATGAGGTCCTAACACAAGGATCAATCACAAGGAACCACTCAGAATAAGATAAAAATATTTTAAACAAGTAGAGGAACAAATTCTGAGAAGAACGGAATCTCAAATGTGGAAATCGAACTTCGAACAGACCCTAAACGGGTCAAAAACGACAACTCTGCCTAAAATCAAACGTCTGGAACACCCTCCAGACGTCTTAAAAGGTGGTCTAGGTCATACCTCACTCCGAGCTGTTCTTCAGACGTCCAGGATCCCGCTGAGCCGTCTGGACCTAGTTCCAGACGTCCGACTATCACTCAGGACATCTGGAGACTCCCTCCGCCGTCTGGTGCTGTGTCCAGACGTCTGATCTGTGTGGGGGAGCGTGTCCTTGCGCCTTCCCAAAATGAACCCTGCACGCATACGCAAACACTCTCAACACGACACGTCTCAGAGCTTTCGACGAAATGGCCTGCATGGCCGTATCCGCAAAAAGGAGGAAGATAAGAAATATCGTACCTTTCAGACGTCTGGGTCTCTCTCCAGACGTCTCCCACGTCGTCTGGACGTAGGTCCAGACGTCTGATTTTGGGAAAGTTTCCCAGAATCAGGACCTCCTCGCCCTCTGTTTGCTGCGCACAGCCGCGTCGCACCGCGCTCGCCTGCCTGCTGCTTGAGCTGCAGCAGCACCAGGGTAACTTTCCCCAGCACCACGCTCCTGTTGCGCACCCGTCGGTCGGCCCTGGGCTGCTCCGACGAGCTCTCTCTCTCTCTTCCTCACGTGCTCTGCCTCTTCTCCCTCTCGCTACACCTCCTCCCCACGCGCACCCAACAACAGCTACTACCCTCGCTCTCTTACTCTTACGCTAACACTAGAAGAAGAAGGAGGAGATGGTGGAGTGGTGGGTGAGGGAGAGGGAAGGGGGTGAGGGTATTTGAAGGCGTCAGGGAGAGAGAAAAGAAAAGAAGAACACCTGCAAGTCGGCGGGCGTAGTTTGCGCATGCACGCACGTAGACTCGCAATCGTACACCGCAAAAATTTATTTCCATACGTCTGGGAAGGAGTCCAGACATCTGGACCAACTCCCAGACGTCTTAAAAAATGTTTGATGTCATGGGTCTTAACAGGAAGGAATACGAAAAGTCACATATTTCATCACATTTCAAATCTGATACTTAACCTACACATTAATCGTCAAGTCTCTGATGTGCCCCATCAGTAGCTTTATGTGGTTTTTGTATAACACATTTGTAATACAATAAGAACGTGTCTTTTTTCTCTTCCATTGATCATTTGTATTACAATCTGTTAGGGTTATAATTATATCGTTACAAGCTGTCAACTATCTGACGTGTCCATTGTCTATTTTTAATGTGTTATGTTATAATACAATAGATACGAGCCTAATAACTTTATTAACTCTCATATGTATATTATCTTGTAATACAATTTTACAAGCATACACTCGACACTTTTATAATCATTAATCCATTGTTTCACATAATTTGAAATAAATGACATTTAGAATAATGTTTGTATTACAATCTAAGAAGCCTGTAATTTATTTCATTAACGAATGACACGTTTATGACATGGGCACTTTTTTTATCCTTACTTGTTATTTTGTATCACAATTATGTAATAAAATTGGTATGAACAAACATTTGTATTACAAATTAATTAGTTCATTCACAACATATGTAAAGAGGTTAATTTTTTGTATTACATTTTTGAACTAGTATATTACAATATCATAAAAGACTTTTAAGATGTCATATGTTACAGCATGTACCAATTTAATTTACAAAAACCCACTGTATAGTTACAGCATATATATACAAAAATTACAATGTAATTCCTTTTACTTTACAACACCTCATCGTATTTGTTACAACCTTTTTAAATTTTCCAAACATGTTATATATATGCTATTTTAGGATGAGTGAGATCTCCACTCATTTTTTATGTACATTTTTATGCGTGATGGATATTCTATTTTTGAATTATATATCACGAAACGTCCACACCCTATTTATAGTATAACCAATTAGTAGAGATCTTATTACAATTGATTTTTTTAGTAATTCTTGACACGAGGTACATTTAATTCTGTTATTATTGGTAGTTTCCTACATTAGTGTAACAATACAAAACCACCTTCGTTAGTATGGGTGGTTTTCATTTTCATTGTTCGATGTCATTGTGATGGTCCAGATATCATGCTTATTTAGTGCTTAGTGGGCAGGCTCCTTATATATATATAAATATATATATAGATATATATCTAGTAAGCATAGTGCTCAGAAACCACCAAATAGGCACTAACGTATGACCGTCTAATCAAAATCTAATTTGATGAATCCACCATATTAACTTTTCAATGGTATCACAATACCACTCATCCAATGCGTAAGTTACGCTCATGCCTATTCTTGTTATGTTTTATTATAGCAACGTGCCGAGATTAACTCTAATTTGTTAATGGAAGATATTCTCTATTATGATTTTCACACATTATATGTTCTGCTTCCACAACATTGTCAACTACCATCATGCATTCTCTCCATTATTCATGCAGTTCTCTGAATGTACAGTTATGCATCTATTCTTAATTTATCTTGAGTAGATTATCACTCTATTTAACATATATTTGTTATTTTGACTTAGTATATACTGCTTGATGTAATTGCAGTGTATGTCGCAATTGCATCAATGGATAATATTCTTTCTCTTTTTGATGATTCATTATTGGATGACGAACCATCGGCATCTTTCGATCCACATAATACTATTGACTCCATAATAGATCATCCACATATGACATTTTTTATACACCAAGCCATGTTTTCGAAAACTACATTCGTTTATGTTTTGAAAATTACATTTGATTATTGCATTTGAATACATGTTCATCGGACTTTGAACCATTAGGTTTTTATGGTAGTAATTATCCTATGATTTATTTATGTTTAGTTACATATTAGGCAAATGATATCACCTATTATATTTGATTCAGGAGTAGTTAATTCACATGTACATTGCAATACAAATGCAGCTATCTCTGATGCAATATAACCATGGCAAGTTATATGCGTAATACCTAATTCAAATGCATGAGGAATTTCTAATTGGAAACTACCCTAGTCCACCAACTCTTGTAATACATACTCTTAACCTAACACAACTTGACGTTGATACTAAGTAATACAATTGTTAAAGGGATTTTTGATTTAGTTAAGAAACCCTTGTATTGTAATACAAGGAATTTGTCTTTGATATTCACTACACACATTTCATTGTAATACACCAAATACTCAATGTTTTGTAATACAACAAGTTTCCCATGTTTTGTAATATAGCAAGTTTCCCATATGTTTTGCAATACAGCAAGTATCCCATGTTTTCTATTACACCAATAATACCCTAATGATTTTAGTATGCTAGTCAATATAACGTGTGGACACCCTAAATGTTAACAATTGTAATACAAAAAATCGACTATGACATATTTTTTTTATTTTTGTGAATTGCTTTCTAATACATATCAACAATCATTACATTTAATAGACAACATAACGAATACTGCATCTAAAACTATCATGTTCAGCTACTTTTTTATCAATGATTTCTATATTACAAATTATTATTACCATAAAACATAATATATAAAGTGTATTTACACACAACCCTCCCATTTACAGATGCACAATAGTCACTTATTGTTGTTAAACATTCAGAGGGTGGGATGTGCCCTAAAGGCGACAATGACTTCTCAAAGCCCAATATTCGTTTCGAGTTTAATTCTATTTCATAAACAAGGATATTTTATGAACATTATGCCATTTCACGTGGTTTTAGTATTTGTAGGAGCAACACAAAGTTTTCTATAAACAAGATTAGCAAGGCCAAGGTCTTATCGTACAAGAAGTTCATATGTTGCTCCGAAGGTTTCTCAAAGAGATCTATTGATGTATTAAGTAGTAAGTTAGCATCATTTTCGGATCTGTTTCCTGTTTCAATGCTTCATCCAAGATGAACATGAAGAAAAAGTTTGGTACACATAGGACCAGATGTTTAGCAAAGATGACTATCAAGCTGAATTTTTTTATAAACAAGTGGGAGGTTCAAAAATTCCTTGATGACCACAACCATCCCATATCTTCTCCCAGTAAGAGGAGATACTTGAAACCCATTAGGAAGATAATGGATCACACAAAAGTAATCCTTGACACAATGTCGGATGTTGACATACCCATTAACAAGCAGGTCGCTTTTATTGCAAAACATGGTGGTGTTGGTGACCATGTAGCTAACATTGTCAGAGACATTTACAATCTAAAGAGGGATAAAAAGAAAAAAATATCAGGCCAGGATGCATAAATGCTTATAGACCACTTTGAGCATTGTAAGAGGAGCACCCTAGATTTTTTCTATAATTATTCTGTTGATGAAGATCAATGCCTATCATGTTGCATGTTGATGGACCTAATCTCACTTCAAAATTACAAATTATTTGGAGATGTACTTTCCTTTGACACAACATACAATATGAATAAATGCAAGCTTATATTTGCTACATTTTATAGGGTAAACCACCATAAGAGAACGATTATATTTGCAAATAGCCTTTTGATGAGTGAATCAAATGATTCATTTTAGTGGCTTTTTACTTGTTTCATTGATGCAGTTGTCACACATCCATTGTCCATAGTTATTGATCAGGATCTGTTGATATCTGCTGCAATTTCATTGTGCTTTTCAAATACAATACACCGGTTTTGTGCATGGCACATTGTAAATAAATTTAGTTTAAAGGTTGGGTTCCCTAACTCTAGAGGTGTAGCAATATTGAAACTAAGTGAGCTAATATGGCATTGCAAAGATCGAAATGAGTTTGATTTACGGTAGGAATGCATTATTGAGAATTGGAACTTATCAGAGAATAGGTGGCTTAACTCAATATTTGAGATTAGAAGCAGGTGGGTACCAGCCTACATGCACAATAGCTTTTTTGCTGGAATGAAAACCACACAAAGAAGGGAAGGTTTACATTCCTTTTTAAATAGCTTGATAACCAAGCAGAGTACATTATATGAGTTCATATGTATTTTTCAATCAACGGTAAATAGAATCAGAGCAAATGAGAATGCAATGGATAATGATTGTATTACAAGGCAACCTCTTTTATAGACCTCATGGAATATGGAAAACCAACTTTTAGATGGAAATAACAAATTGTTTACTTCTCAATGTTGTTGATACATTAGTCGATGAACCCGATTCAACATTTAACGTATCAAGCATTGGATTGGTGCAACACTGTAATGAAGTATATTTTTGCAGCAATGCAAGGGCATATCTATGTGATTGCAAATTAATGGATTTTTCTGGCATCCCTTGTAAACATATATTACTAGTTTTTAAATTTATGAATATATGCACAATTAATGAATCATATATTCTCCCAAGATGGATGAGCAACATTAAGAAATCAGGTACATATGCCATTTACAAGGCTTTCAGACACAATGATGATGCCAAGATTTGCATCTTCTTTATTCAAAATTAATAAATGAGGCATTAAAGTATGAGGAGACATTATCTAAGACCAAGGAATTAATTAAACTTGCCATTCATCAAATTCATGAAATGATCAATATCAAAGTTTCTATTGATCAACCCCATGTTTCACAATCAGTCAATGTTTCTCCTGTTGCTGGTATAAGGTTAAGGAGCTGAAGATAGCGAAGACAAAGGGCAGTGGTAATAGTGGAAGTCCAAAATTAGGTAGTACTCAATTGAAGTCTATTACGGAACAAAAATAGAGCAAAGATCGTCAGTGTACAAGTTTGTATGAAGTTTAACGTTGGTCACGATTCTAGGAATTGCCCAAAAAAGTTTCTATTGCCGAAGTTCTTTCTCCAATGTAAGTTCAACTAACTATTTTTACACTTTACTAACAATTTGTGTAGATATTTTTTATGTTCATATAAGTCGTTTATTCTAGTGTCTATTCTTCTTCTTGCAGGCATGTCAATCAATTACATGATATAAACTCTGGAAGCGAGTGACCTTCCCCCATATCTCCTCTTCCACATGAAATTTATGTAGTTGTTAAGCAATTGTGTATCTATGGAAGACATTTTTGTCCATCTTACTACTCAGTATCTTTTTTGTATTACATCCTTAAGCTAAGGACAAACACTATGTAATAAATCTCGTTAGAGCCACTTTACAAATGTTGTCACCAATATACTTTATATACCAGCATAGTATAGTTTGTAAGCTTGATGTATTATTATGTATATTATGTCTTTTAAAAATGGGGCAACGTACTTTACTGTCTTTTGTAGGTTATTGCGTTACGTATTGGAAGAATTTCAATATTAGAATGTATTACAAAGATATGATTTGTACTCATGGAAATAATCTACACTATCATGTAATTGCGTTGCAATAATTATAACGAAAATAACCCAGTCAATATGTACGTTGTATTCAGCATATGTGGTTTTGATGTTGTATTACGTGATTTTTCTGTGATGCATCAATGATCCATACACATAAAATGTAATACAACCCATACAATGACTCTTATGTAATACAAAATAATGTTGTATTATGTTAAGATAGATAGCTCAAGCTACACCACCAAATCACAGAAAATGAGAAGTATAAGAAAAGCACTCAAAGAGATTGTTTATAGCAATAGATATTTTCATTATGCAAAATATAAAAGGTTTCTAATTACAAGACATATAAAATGTAGTACATCCTTGCTCTGCAAATGAGTTGTAATACAAATTAAAGTTGAATTATGTTAAGCTATACAGATAAGGTTGCGTCACCAAATAGCAAAAAATGAAATGCATAAGAAAACACATAACGAGATTGTTTATAACAATATCTCTTTTTCATTATGCTGAACATGAAATATGCCTTTAATATCTAGATATATAAAATGTTATACAATCTCACAATGCGAGTGAGGTGTGAAACAAAATAAAGGTGTATTATGGTAATCTAAATGGATTAAGTTGCACCACTAATTAGCACAAAATGAAACGTATAACAAAAAACATATTAAGAGGTTGATTACAAGAGTACTACTTGTCATTATGCAGAACATAAGATAGGACTTTAATTACAAGATTCATATTGATCTATACAAAAAATAATAAAGAGTCACATGAACTATTTGATGATGTTATATTTCTTTACACCAATCCAAAATATTCAAGTTAGTTTTCAGAGAGGAATGTTTGTCATACCTTCACATGTACCACAATTCATACTACTTAAAAAATAGATTAAAAAAACATACAAAAATACATCCTAAGCCGCATTCTAATATCTGACAAATCCTTCATCCTCTTCGCTTTACGAAAATCTTACAGACAATGTTTGCATTTTCTTCATTTCCACACTCCAATAATATTGTCACCATCTGAGCTCTGAATCTGCCTATGTCACCATGAGTAAAGTTAACAGGTCTTCCTTCATATATCAACTCCATATATTTTATCAGGTATATGCCACAATCTATGCTCGTATCTGGTTGTTGTGGCATGTTTGCAATGAATTAGATCCTCCATCCTCACGTGTTTATATGTGGAGCATTATTGGTGAAAAATTTTGTTGCAATGTCTTTCTACACAAAACACAATTCAACTCATTAGTTTGTACAAATTGTATTAGCCTAACTATTTATAATAATTAAACACTCATGTCTTACCCATCTAAAAGCCTCCTACCTACTCCAATTATTTAGTAATGAGTTGTACACCTTGAATTCATTTGTTTCGAAGCACGCTACTAGCAATATCAAATGGCTAGGCAAATGTAATGGAAAGAAGGCTTTCTTAATATTACCATACGTGCTTGGCCTAGCATCAAATATTTCTTCCAATGTATTCTGTTCATCCCTTGTAAGCATTGGTGCTTTGTTCTTTATCAGGCTCTAAAATAGCAAAAGTGTAAGTGTTATCAACAATTGTTCAAAGTAAAATATGAAGATACAATGTATTTTTATAATACCATGATTGTCAAGGAATCAAAGAAGAAGGGAGCCTCTCCCTGACATAACATGGAGTGCTTAAAGAACAGATAATCCATGTATGCATCTATTATATGTTAGAGCAATGAAAGGGACCATTAAAAATGTATTACTCATGTAAATTCTTATTTTTATGAAGTTGTATATATGAGAGCAAATGATATGGCATAAAAATGTGTTACAATATTGAACTGCAAATACATACTAAAGATTATATACATGCGTTGTCCATGGCACGTGAAACTTGTATTATAAATTATTACCATACTTTAAGGTTAATTGGCCCACACTGTAACACAACTCACCAAGTTTGCTTAATGAGTTCAAACATGTATTATATCAAACATGTTTACATAAATAGTTTATATTGGTTAATATTACAGAAAGAAGTACACATGAAAGAAGCTAAAATCAAAAGGTAAGTAGTGGATATTATTGAAAATGTTAATATATGAAATCTTCTTCACTGATAAGCAAGCCCACTCATAGAGAGTCAGAAACAAAGACTCAAATCTTAGGAAAGATTTTTATCATGTCTTCAACCATCCCTCCATATAAGAGGTTGTGTAGATGTTGTCCCGTGCAGTAGTTATTGAGCGGCGTGTGGTAGTTTCTATTTAGTCTACATCACAATGCAACAAAATCAATTATCCTAATCAATGTAATTAGCAACACATTGTAAATATACATTATGTTGGCACTTGTTCGTTGGATCCCAAAGGAACGATTGAATTATGTTGTTTTCTTCCTCGATCACTTGATCGCGACCTTTGTAATCATCATATGGATCACATAGGTACTGTATGTGTTTTGCAGTTGTTTTGCAACATATGTTAGATTAAATACACATAAATAGTTTTATTTTTTTAAAAGTTTGATAGTAATTGGTACAAAATGCATTTTGTTATGAACAACGTACCACATCACTGTCAACATACTCATTGACAGGTAGATCAATTCCCTGAATCATGTTTCGTTTGCTCATCCTCTTCCTCCTCATCATCTACATTGTGTATTACCTTCTCTGTTTGCTTTAATTTCTTCTTTTTTGGCTCCCTTCTCTCCTTTTCATTATCAGTTGCTTCTTCCTCATCTAGATTTCTTACAAGACTCTCTATCTTTACATCCCCTCTTGTCTTTCTCTTCTCTATTCTTTGTTTATTCTTCCGACCATTGAACTTGGAGTCCTTCCCTTCTTAGTTAAAACTTTGTTCTCCTTCTCCTCATTTTGGTTTCCTCCATCGGTTATGTCCTCTGTCTTGAATGAAGGACTATTCCCCTACACATTGTCTGCTTCATTACTCTCGCTTCTCTTCTTTTCCAACTTCATTCTATTTCCAATTACGTTAAGATTCTCATTTTCATCTTTGTTTTCATGCCGTGTTAGCCCCAAATCAAATGACAGTGTGTTGTAACTTTCTTCTTGACTTTTTGAAACTCCATCCATTGACACCTCAGTTGCTTGTACAGTGACATCAGTTGTACTCTTTCTTTTTGACACTTCTTCCATCAACTTCTCATTCACCACCTTTGTTTCATCAAGCTCATTCTTAAGAAACTCCAATTTTTTCTTGTATTCTTCCAACTTGTCCTTCAGAGCCCTAATTTCTATAATACAAGTCTCCCTCTTGCACGGTCCTTTATCATTAGTGGCATTAAATGGTTCACTTGGCACCTCGATCTTAAGTGGTATTAAATCGACTGTAGGATCAATGATATGAAGAGGTCTCCTAAAGAGAAAACCTTTTGACTCAAATGTTTCGAGTGAAAAGATGTAGTCATTTGCCTCAACCTTAAACATCTCATGCTTCTCAGGAACCAAATTTATTGTTATCTGACGTGTTACATGTATGAGTATTAACATGTATTACAAATATTTAGCACAAATGAGAATTCAAGATGCACAACGATTAACTTACCACATTTTTCCCAATGTGATTCATGTCCCTCAATTTGAGGATGCTTGCTCCAATCCACTTTCTAAGTCTAGGTCGTAGATCTCTATTTATGTAGGACCCTTTGAAGCAGTGCCCCATCATCCAGACTTGTGTATTATTTTTTACATTTCACACAACTTGAATAAGATATACTAGGTAACTATTAAAAAATTAAATCAGTTCCTTATACATTGTGATACTTACATATAAACATGCTACGCAACCATTGATGTATCCAAGGGATCCAAAACTTGTGTTCCTATCTTTTGAAGCAATTTTCCTTGTCATCTCTCTCATCTTGACCAGTAGAAACACAGCAACAGCAGAAGACCAATTGAAATACTTTGTATTCTCTCAAGTGAATCAATGTAATTCAATAATATTCGAGGAAACAAGTACCCTGAATCAGGAAACAGGAACAAAGTGAACATTAGGCATATTAATCCTGTAAAAAAGATGTAGACTAACCTATCACCTTCAAAGTGATAATACGTATGTACTATTGGCTTGATACTTCTTTTGTCAAGATGTCTCTCCTTTCTGAATATCGACTTATGGCAGAAGCTTCACCATGGCAGGCTCTTCTCATTCACCTTTATTTCATAGCCACTACTTGGATGCCTAGTATTAAACAAATATCTTCATTTGAAAACTCCACAATTCTGTCACCCAACAAAAACTTCCTATCCCCAGCACACCTTTCTAACATCCATTTTAGTACCTTTGTGTCAACATTTATTTTCCCCACTCCTATCAGATGATGGAATGCAATTTTTTTCAAGAGTTCCATTAGCATTTCAAACAATGGATGCTTATCTATAAAGTCCTTGAAATGTTTTATATAGCAGCGATGGTGACCTTTTCCTCATCTATATTTATAATAATCATCATACACTAATAATAATCAATCACATGTTGTATGGAAATATCACAGTACACTATTAAACAGCAACCATATGTTGTATCTAATCACAATATTAAATGGTTTAGTTCAGATGGAGAATGTAAAGATTCTATACTTACAAACTTTTCTTTTCAATGCCTGCCCATCCTTTGCATCCCTTATAGTCCTTGGTGGTGCCTCTAATGTGCTTTCTCTGTCTTCAACCCTCAGATGTATTCTGTTCTTTAGATGCACTTCTATCCTTGTTGCACCCACCTCCATTGGATGCCACCGCCCCTCCGTTGTTGCTTGAAGCTTTGGATTGCTCCATCGTAATCCTTCAATACCTAGTTACAAAGATTTTGTACAACAAATTTCTTTTTTTCTTTATTCACCATTGTTTTCAAGTTTTTTTTCTCTAATAATCGTAATGCATATGGAGTACTTGCTATAATCATTTGTTTACATATGCGTTAATAGCCTATTACTATGAACATTGAAGAAGCATTCATCTTCATCCATTAGTAATAGAGCAGTTTTTATCTCATTTCATATCATGCAATATGTTACTTAATCAAGTTTTGCTCATCCAACTCCATATGAAACCCAAAAACCACTATTTCAAACGTCGATGCTATATTCATGTATACATCATTCGTATCTCAAACAAGTTATTTGAAAGAATATTTCACGAAGAGAAAATTAAGTTTTTGTTGTGAAGATATATTCTTACTAACCTTGATCTTGTTGAGAAGGTGATTGGATTGCCTTCTTGATCTATTCTTCTTCAAGAGTCTCCTCTCCGTCGATGATATATTTGCCTGAATAGGAAGGAATATGAAAATTCACATATTTTATCACATTTCAAATCTGATATTTATGTCAAGTCTTTGACGTGCCCCATCATTACTTTTACATGTTTTTTTTGTATATAATATAGTAAGAATGTGTCTTTTTCTATTCCATTGCTCATTTGTATTACAATCTATTAGGGTTATAATTAACTCATTAGAAGCTGTCAGGTATCTGTCGTGTCCACTCTTTATTTCTTATGTATTATTTTGTATTATAATGTTGTAATACCATGGATACGTGGCTTGATAACTTTATTTGACTTTCATTCATATAATAATTTGTATTACAAAGCGTACACTCAACACTTGTATAGCTATTAATCCGTTGTTTCACATACTTTGGAACAAGTGTAAATCAAATAAATGTTTGTATTACAATCTGACACGCATATAATTATTACACTAATGAATGCCACATATCTGACATGGACACTTTTTGCTACTTCTTATTTTGTATTACAATGATGTAACAGAACAGGTATGAACAACATTTGTATTACAAATTTATAAACTTAATCATAAAATATGTATAGCGGTTAATTTGTTATATTACATATTTGAACTAGTGCATTACAATATGATAGAAGACTTTGTAGATGGGATACTATATAGTTATAGCACATACTGATTTAATTTACAAAAACATACTATATAGTTACAAAACACATATACAAAAATTACAATGCAATTCCCCTTATTTTACAACACTTTATCATACTTGTTACAACCTTTTTAAAATTTCTAGATGTTGGAGACCTTCACACGTTTCTCATGGATATTTTTATGCAAGACGAATATTCCATTTTTGAATTGTGTATCAAATAAGGTCCACACCCTATTTATAGTATGATCAATTAGTAGAGATTTTAAAAATGTTCATTTTTTTTAGTAATTTTTGTCATAGGTGCTTTTAATTCCATTATTGATGGGAGTTTCATACATTAGCATAATAGTACAAAACCACCATCGTTACTATGAGTGATTTTTGTTTTCATCGTCCGATGTCAATGTGACGATTCAGATATCGTGCTTATTTACTAATTTTTAAGCGCTATGCTCAGTGGATAGGCCTCCTACACACACACAACAAAAAGGGCTAAAATACTACAACGAGCCACAGGTATGAGAAGTTAGCCTACTCACTAACTGTACAAACAAAAAGATAAACGTTAGTCACTGCCACCACTTCGCCTCATGCCAGGCCAAAAAGCTTCAGGAGGTTGATAATGTTGTGGAGGATGCCAATGAGATCTCAGAGACACGTCCAAATGGGCTCCTCCCTGCCATGATCATTAAAAATAGCCCCCACCTCCCTAGGGACTGGGATGAGGATTCATGCCAACTAAAGCCTCTCCTGGAGTAGATGGTCCTGTCTCTGAACGGCCCGTATATGCAACCTAGCAGGTGACCCTATGCATCGACGTGACTTGAAAACCAAAACATATGGTAGGTGTAAGCCAAGTAATTTAGTAGGGCTATAGCTGTGTGTGTGTATCATAGATGTGCCTAGGTTCACGTTGACCATATGTAACCTATGCCCACATACATAGTTATCTCTCTTTTATTAACCATGCAATAAGACTCGTGACACCACTCATCTTGATTGTCACTGCATTAACCTATTAGTCAATCTGCAAATTGAGTTCACCTCCCGCAGATCCAAGGTGGATCTAGGTTGCGCGTTCCTTCTTTAAAGTTCAAGGGTTGGGCTACCTTGGCCTTCGGTAACTTACACCCCAAGCCCCAGGTTCGGTAATCACCCAAGATAACCATGGTCAATCACATTTTCGTACCCAATGTCGGTAGCCAACTCCCAATTCCATGGTAACCCCCCATGGATCATCACCATATGCTTTCTTTAAGTTGCTCAAAGGTTCTTTAATTGTGACTGGGGAGTTAGGACATGCATTCCACAACTAGTTGGTCGACTGGGGAGTTAGGACATGAATTGCTCGACTCATTGGCCTCCCAGCCCTAGATACTAGAGGTCCAACCTCCTTAAGGGAACTAACTCTTGTTGATCTCACGAGTAGTCTCGATGTTTCCCTTCCTCAAGGGAAGTCTGTTTCGTCAGAGATCTCATATATTGGGTTGATGGTTCCCCGCAGAGATACCATCAGGCAACCCTATTAGATTGCTTCTCTAGGTAATCATTTTTTATTCCCTAGTAGGGTCTCACCACTTTTCGCATGACAGACTCACAATTGGAAACTGCACCGTTCTGATATTATAATATCAGACGTTTGATCTCAACCCATCTGATGTGTGACACTAAAATCAAACGGTGACCTAATGTAGTATCCTAACCCTGGGCCTTAGATGTTTGTCCACTTATCAAACATCCAGGCACTTGTAATCTGACACCTAGTCATTTGATCAAATATCACTTATGACAAAATAAGGCGCCTGACCTATTTGCCAGACAATGCTTAAGCCATCTTTTACAATAACCCAAATGCCCTTGCCATCAGACGTCTAAACATGAAGACCCCTCCAGACATCTAACAAGTGTATCAAATGACCAATAGCACAAATTTTGAGATGAAAATATACTTGCTATAGGGTTCATCTGATATAGCCATCAGACATCCCCTTATTATAGTATCGAATGTCTAACCATGGTGTCAGACAACTGAACTATAATATCACGACTCTGGAAGAAAAATTCTCTCCAGCAACAATCTGATTTCATCATCAGATGTCTGATTACGAAATCAGACAAGACTTGATGCTCTTTGTGCATATTACGACCCTGCACACAACACAAATCAACTACAAACCCCTTAGAACTTGACAGAAAGTTCCAAGACGTCATTTAAACCCTAAATAACATCCATCAACACTCAATCTTCATACAAATCATCCCAAGCGTGCATCAAAGCCCCATTTTTATGACATGTAAGTGGGGTGTTGGGTTTGGGGATGCCCCTTTGTTGAGTACAAAATCATTTTGTGAAAATATGGGTTGTAGTACTTGAAATTGTACGTCACTTTCAAATATTTTTTTAATCGAACTAGGGAGTCTGAGTCATATTAGGGAGGAAACTTTGATTCCTCCTGCTTTCCTAAGTCTAGTTTAATTCATTTTATCTTTTAAATAAGCACGGATAGGAGTTAATCTAAACTACAAGCTAGAAAAGCATATAACATAAGCACACAAGATAAAGTAGAGAAAAGTTTTTTTATTAAATCAAAGAGTTCTACAACTTAGATAAAGGAAAACATAAAATAGATGAAGTTAATAAAGAAATGAAGCCCTGAGACAAAGCCCTGTCGAAGAAGCAGAAGTCTGAAAGCGAGAGCAAATCCGGTGCACGACCAAAGGTTGGTAGCTATGATATTAGGCAAGGGAGACCCACATGCAAGGTCTAGGGTGGACGGCTATAGTGGATTGATAAATCCCAGTTTATCATCATTCTTATGCCTTGAAACTGATCTAGCTCTTAGGGTTTTACCTCCACAAATGGGTTTTCGGGTTGCATTTAGGCATCACTTAGGATAGGCATGCATTACATAATTTTTGTATTTTTGACATGTTTGTTTGAGTGTTAAGGATGAACATAAAGTCAAATCCCTAAAACTCTAGCACTCAAGAAGGTAGCAGATGAAAGAGAAGGTCATTCTAACTGAACCCTAGCTGAAACAAGCTCATCATAGCAGGATTCCGGCTCAACTGGGTTGGGTTTAGCTCTCTCTAGCTCCATTCAACTCACCTTAGCAGGATGGTAGATCAAGGTAGCTTAACTCAACTCAACTCAGCTCAGATCTAGCTCAACTTAGTTGAGTCTAGCTTATCCTAGCTGCAATCAGTTCACTGGGAGTTCAAGCTAGCTTGACTTAGTTGACTTGAGTTCACTTCAGCTCCAGTCCATCTCTCCCCAGCTCCACTCAGCTCATGGCAGCTGAACTCCCTCTAGTTTGGCTACTACCTGTCAACTTAGTAGCTAAGCTAGCTCGAGAGTTCCCAACAGAAGTAGGTCCAGCTCAACCTAGCTTCAGATAAGTTGAGACTAGCTCAACCTAGCTCTACTACTCAAGCTTAGCTGCTAGCAGAAGCATTAGTTAGTTAAGTTGAGTAGCTAAGCTCATGAAAGATCTCTTCAATTAGAATCAGCTCTGGGAAATTTCCTTCAGCTCTGGATGTACTTCAGACAGCTCCTGGCTACCCACCTCCAGCTAAACCCTAGCTCTACCTCCTCTCTCTCCAATCATCTACTAGCTAAGCTAAGCTAAGCTAGCTTAGCTTAGCTTACATAAGTTCACCTCCATGGCTACCAACCCTAACTCTAAGCTCCACATATATAAGACCTCCATCTAAACCCTACCTAGTCCACCTAGCTAACCTACTCCCATTCCCTCTTTGGCGCCAACTAAAAGGCCCCTTTTCACTCCACCACCACCACCACCAAAAGGCATGACCACCAACTGCCATAACCACCCATATTGTTGGTGCCAAAAATGACCTTCATCCCAACCATACACCAACCTCCTAAAGCCATCCCAACCCTACACCTAACCCTCCTTCTAGAAACCTTCTTTGGCGCCAACTATACCCACCTCTTTACCACCATAACCACCACTTAACCATCCCCTTAAGTTGGTCCCAAGGCATCCATGCACCCCCCCATGTGGCTCCAACTAAACCTAGCCCTTCATCATATAACCACCACCACATGGAACCGTCTTAACCCTTCCTACTTTCCACGCCAACCCTTAAACCTAAACCCACCTAAAATTGGTGCCAAACCAACCTTTAATCCCAACCTTCCATGCCTCCACAAAACCTTAGCCCCCTTCTAAAACCCTTAACTTGGTGACAAAAATGGGTGGCAACCACCACCCATGGACGGCCACCAAGTCCTCCCTATGACCTTCCATTTGGCACCCATAAACCCTAGCCCTAGGATCCTACAACCACCACCCATGAGCCCATCCTAGCCATCCCCTTTAGTCACACCTATCCCCCTTCCTACCACTCTATATATACCACCCATTACTACCATAATTCTCCACCCTTGCCTATATCAGTCTAGCATACTTCCACCTTCATTCCACCATTCCCAACAACCAAGAAGAAGAAGAGAGGAGGAGGAAGAAGAATATTAAGTGGGTGCTCTTTCCCTCTTGGTGACTTCAACTTCCTCTCTTCTTCAACCTTGTGTCCATGCCAAGCCAAGGAGTCAGCCAGGCAAGGAGGACGTCCAAAAGGAGGAGAATCAAGAGTGGTATTCGTCCACTCTAAGGAGGAGCAAAGGCAAGCCCATGAGGTTTGCCAAGAGGAGGACAATCAGGAGAAGAGCTTCCTTTAAATCCGAGGCAACCAGAATTGGAGCGTGAGTTCTGCAACAGCATCATCTTCTTTATCACTAAGCATTTCTTTACTTTGTCAATTTTTGTTTTGCATTGTAGTGTTTTCTTTCTTATTGGAGATTACAAGTAAGAACCCTTCTCGCTTGTGAGCTCTCCAACCCTTTTTGTAAAATAATTTTTTTATGAAGCATTCCTCTACTATTACTTTAAATAGACTTTGTGTGATTTCTCTTTAGCATATTTTTTCTCTTCCATTATTCCAAGCCTCCCGTGCTTGGAGTGAGTGGGAATAGCAAGGCACTTGTCACCTTCAGACTCTCATTTCCTATTTCCCATTTTTCTCCATATTTAGTTGTTGCCTATCCAAAACCCTAAAAATTATATAGTCAAAAATACAAAAGGAAAGTTGATTTCTGTTCTTCGAGCACAAGAGCTCAAAAGTCACATTTCTGTCTCCCTTGGGATGACCCAAATACTCTCCGAGTACTCAATTTTTACAAATTTAAAAGAGATCGGATTCACACGTATAACGACAAAAACCCTATTTGACAAATCATGTGTTTTCTTCTATCATTGATCTAGGTTTTGTTGTAGTTAGGAAGGTAAATAGAAGTGGTGGAAGCTAAGATGTTGGAAATGGTGAGGGTTAGGCCATTTTATAGAAGATATAGACTATTTTAGGCCAATGGATTAGAGATAGAGGGTTGAGATGTGGGTAGCTAACTAGGTTTGAACTAGGCCTTCGGATGATGATTTAAGGGTGTAGGTTAAGAAGCTTATGGCCAGCCAATAGAGGGTTCTAGAATGGTCTAGTGTGGCCAGCCAAGGTCTATTGATTTGGGCCTTAGATGGGGGTTTGAAGGGTGGTGATTGGTCCTAGTTGTTGGCTAATTATGCTTGGTTTTAGGAGGGTGGTTTGGGTTGGTTCTTGGGTTCATTATCTAAGCCATCGAGATGGAGATCAAGGGAGGAAAAAGCACCATGGTGGCTGGCCAAAATGATGTGGATATGGCCTTCTGATATTTCCATATTTATTTACATTAATTATGCCTAACTAATTCTAGTTTAAGGGTGAATTATGTTAGAAAGCATTTAGTTAGGTTAGAATAGTCATATAGGTGCATTTTGTAAATATTGAATTCTATTGGGCTTTTTGCAATTTTTTGGTAATCTATATCTGGTACCTTGATGTCCTTTGTGTAATATGTGTGGGTACCAAGTTTGGAGCAATTTGGAGCCCTGTAGATAGGAGATTCAAGGTTAAGCTCACTTTTGTGAAGATGGCTGAGCCAAATATGCATATGGACCCTAACCTAATTAGCCTTAGGACTAGTCCAATTAGGGACCTAATTTTTCCTAACCCAAGACCTAACCTACTAGACTAATTTCCAACCTATGTTGGCCAGCCATGGACCTATTTGTAGACCTATATATGGTCGGCCTACATATAGGTTAATTAAGTCCCAAAACAACTCCACATTATCCCTTTTTATACAACACTTTAGAAAACCCCAAACCCTAGATCTTATCCCCTTAGGTGCTGCCCCCCTTAGGGTTTCTAGAGCCACCTAGCCATCCACCATCAAACCTGTCCTCCACCCTTTGATGCAAATCTTGTGGCCCTCCTAAATCATATCCTTAAGTTTCAACAAAAACCTATTTAGTGATCCTATCCCTTCCCTTTAATCCTAGCCCTCAACACATGATCCAAGGGACCTAATCCCACCTACCTACGGCTAGCCACAAACCCTAGGAACCAACACCCTCTTAGCCACCCCCCTCCTTTAATCTCCACCCTCCATCATCCTTCCAAAGAAATCCTAGCCTTCCATAGTTTCCAACAAAACTTAATGCCATATCCTTTCATCCTAACCATTGATTCTAACCTAACTAGATCCTAGCCCTCTATTCAGAACCTAGGAAATTTTATAAATAGAGACCCATACCCCCTTTCCTACTTAGTCTTTCTTAATTTAGAATAATACACCAACATCTCACCACCTTCCATAGTCTTCCTAATTAGAATACCCTCTCACCTCCATTAGAAAGCTTCTCCACACCAAGGTTTTGCATCTCCTCTTAGTTGTCGTCCTCCTCACCTACTCTGAATTCTCTACCTCACTTTCATCTCATCTTCAAGGCAACTACAACAACGAACCACGCTCCATCTCATCTTCTCTGTTTATTTCTGTTTTCTAGTTTTGAGTTCTAGTTCTTGTTCTAGTGATTTTTCTAGTTCATGTTCTAGTTAGTTCTAGTTGTAACTCTAACTTTTATTCTATTAGAAATAAAGTTTGATTTCTAGTTATCTTATTTGCAAATCCTGCTTCGCACCCCCTTTCTCTATATATTTGTCTGATTTGATCTTCTTCTCACTCTTTCTTTATATTAGTTAGCCCATATTTATTTCATGTTTTGCATCTAGTTAGATAGATCTTACGTCTCCTCGTATTCAACCTAGGACTTACTAAAGTCTCGGTAATTTATTTTTATCATGAAAAATCATACTACGACGGACGCTTTATATTTACTAAACGATTTTCGATGAACACCTTATGGTCGGCCACTATGCATTTTATTTGCTAAAAATAGGTGGTGTGGTGGGCCTTTCAATGGAGTGTGTAGGGCTTAGATTAAATGTTACTAAAAATAGGTTGGCTTAGGACAAGGTTTGAGTTAGTGTGGGTTTTATTAGGATTCTAAAGATAGAAAGGAATGTAGGTGTGCCATGTGTCTCCTTTTATCTTTATTCTTCTCACTTGTCTTTATTTCCTTGGGCTTTATCTTTATTCTTCTAAGTTCTTCATTATTTAGCTTCCAAGGAAACTCTTCTCTTCTAAAAAGTGGTTCTCTGATAGGAACACCATCATAGGCCCTAACTGGCCACTTTTAGTCAGGTTTGAAAGATAAATGCTCCTACATAACCATCTGAGCATTATAACTCCACTTCTAGCTGTTTTGAGAAGAAAACAGGAAACTAGGGTTAATTTTGTAATTCTAACAGTATATCATGAACATAGAATAACCAAAGGGTTTGTTAGAGGTGAAATAAAGGCCAAATGAGCATTAAAGTCGAATAAGTGAGTCCATGTAGATAGAAACGGGGTTTCACGCATTTCGAGATCTAATACAGCACCCAAAGCCGTGTTCAACCATTGAGGTGTGCTTAGAACCCCTCCCTCCCTGGGATGCTATGTGGCAGAGGTTCATCAACCCTGTTCGACCATTGGAGGCTATGGCAGCCGTTCTGTGGTGTGTGTGGAGGGCGCGGAATGATAAGTTGTTTCAAGGGAGACCGGTGAGATGTGAGAATGTTGTAAAGGAATGTTGGTCTCTCATACATAGTTGGGCAACTTTTTTGTAATACTCTTTTGATATGCAATACAATACCCTCTGGATCGCTATCGGTTTATGATAGCAATCTTCACTGATTCAAAAAAAAAAATACAGCACCCAAAGCCCTAATTTCAAACCCACTTAAATTACAGAGGTTCTGGTCAAAATAAAATTTATCTAAATCTCCTAAAATTTATAGAAAAATATTCCTTGAGGTTTGGTAACCTTGATGTGACCTTTGGAACCTATTTTGACCTTAAACAGAGTCATAGATAGAGTTGTACCCTAATTTGGATTTCTATGCAAATTATCTAGTCAAACTTGGTCAAAAATGAAATCTGACATCACCATCAGATTCCTTGGTCCAAATTAGGTTTATATCAAAATTTGGGCTCAATCAGAGTCCATCTTGATGTAGTTTGGGCTTCCTTCCTCAGCTTTGTCCGCGTCTCACCATACCTGCGAGAAGCCCTTTTCCCCTTTAGGCATCGTCGCTCTTCATCCCGGAGCAACCCTTCGTCTCTGGCACCAAAAAATCATAGCCGGTGCCATCTCATCTCGTTCATCTGCGACCACTCTAATTCCACTCCTCATCTTCCCCTAACCCGATTCACACACTCAACCCCCACATTAACACGCTCTCACGCCTGTGCCACCGTCGTCTTCCACATCTCCGGCGTACCACCAATGACCTCGCACAACCGCCACACCGCACCAAACCGCTCACCACCAGTCCCAAAACCTCCACCATGTCCTAATGACCAAAACCCCTGAAGTAATAGAGGGGATTGGCTTCTCAAACCGCCCACCAAACTCGAGCTTCACTGCACACCTTTTCGAGGTCGGCAGACCTCCACATGCACTCTCACTCCACGAAACACCCACCATCGCACTCGTCGACGTCTGGCAATCCTCTTGAGCTGCTCTAACAAGGCCATCAGGTCGTATTTCTTGTTTCAGGTCATTACCATCACTTCATCGCCGCCCTAAACTTCTTCGACCTCGATTGCAGTTCTCCGACCTCAATCATTCTCGAATCCATCTCCAAGCGCTGCGGACAACTCCCAGGTGCTCTTCCAGGACCTCAATTGAAGCCTTCAGCCTTGCATTCGCCTTCAATTAGGAGCAGCATCTCACCTACTACTACGTGGAGAACAGGGGGACATTTAGTCCCACATTGGTTTTTTACAACCAATCGACACCACTTAAGTGGATTTTCTGCTTCTGCCTTATCGCCTCAACACATGAGGTGAGGTCCCACTCACCACACGTGCGCTTACTCCTCACTCGCTACACCTCATAGGGGGGTCCGGTTCCTTGCTCTAATCCAATTACCTGAATCTGAACCCAATTACACCTGAGTCTAAGCGAAGGTGAGGGGAGGAATTTGTGAGAGAGAGGGGG
This sequence comes from Thalassia testudinum, assembly GCA_037157565.1. Taxonomy (NCBI): domain Eukaryota; kingdom Viridiplantae; phylum Streptophyta; class Magnoliopsida; order Alismatales; family Hydrocharitaceae; genus Thalassia; species Thalassia testudinum. Next base: position 2,338,556 of record JAZHRO010000062.1, on the reverse strand, counting down.
GAGGGATTTGCTCTTGTACCCTCATCTCCTCTCAAGACTTAGAGTCCCTAAGCTTCGTGAGGTCCTTGTGCCTTACACGTATAGTGCTGTTGTGCCTCTTCTATGAGGCTTTGTGCAAGGCCCTTGAGCCTTGGTTGCTGTTGTTGTGTTTGTGAAGAGGAGAGGGCCTTGTGCCTCTTAAGGCGTCTGGAAGCCTTGCTCATTGTCTGAGGCCTTTTGCTGGTTACTATGGTGTTATTTGAATAACTTGGTTGACGAAGATTAATAGTTGTGATTTACTGTTCTAATATTTAAGTGGTTGTGAAGCTTTAAACTTAAGGGTTAATTTGGTGATTTAAATCACCATTTTAACCTAATCTTTTTGCACTATCATTCTGATTCTTATTGAAATATCATTGCTCTCAATTGCTTATATTTCTTGTGATTAGTGAACTTAAATTGCATCTTTTTCTCCTTGCGAACAACCTCGAACTCTATTTTCTGAATCTAAGTCTATAAATTTAAATGGTTTGAGCGATTTTGTCCTATATTACAATGCATTTCTTAAACAACGATGATTTTTTTTTTGAGAAATAAACAACGATGATTTTTCCCGAACATTCTCCATCTCTTCAACTTACTCCTCCTTGCTCAATACCTACATTATTCACAAGAAATCATAATTAGATGCAATTTAAGTACAAAACCTATGCATGACCTAATTATGCATGTATGATTAGAATGTAACATATATACAACCTACATGCACAATGCTAGCTAAAGATTAAGCATAAAATGGTCAAGTTATCATTCATAATTGTGTATCTATTATACCCTCATGCCTATCTTTTGCTAGCCCCTAGAAAAATAGAAAACAAGAATCAAGCAGAAATCGAGAAACAAGTTTGAGCTTAGCTAGATTAAGAATATCACTATGATTTTCACCAATTCAAAAGGAAATCATATGCAAAATCTTAACGTTGAAGACTCAACAATTCTAAGGTATTGACTTAAATATAGGTTGCCTAAGTCTAATTAGAGATTTTATTATCTTAGGACTTGGATCTCAAGAATAACTTTCTATAGCTCTATTAACCTTATCATCGTTGAGATTGCAATTGATTTTAGTTTATTTAATGTCACAAGTCGTATATGTAATATAGTGTCGCAATCTCATCAAATATCATGTTATTTATATACATTTTTACTGGTTTAGTCTAGGTCATTCACTAGGAGGCAATTATTGATACATACATCACTCTCAAGAGACCAAAATCAATCTTTCACTCTAAATAATACAAAGAATATTTACAACTTAGTTATATACAACTTTGAATCTACATAAGTATATTCATATTTACAAATTAATTAAATTATGTACAAGTTAGATTAGGTGAATAAAGGTTAGTAACATTCTTGTTTAGTTCATTTGATGCCCAAAAATATATACAAACATAAGGCAAAAACAAATAAATTTAATTTAAGTTAAAACTAATGATCTCCTTATTATTCTCTTCTTGTATTTAACTCTCTTCAAGCATGCTTGGTCTTTTCTTTAACAAAAAGTGGTCCTAACTAGGACCAGATCAAACGCCACATGGGCTACCCAATAGGCCACTCCTACCGTGCCACAATGAATGTTCAGAATATATGCTCAAAGTATATAGGTAATGTGTGGCCTCTTAAAACCCATTTTTCATGTCACTCAAGAGGGCAACTGAGTAGATTCCTTATATCGATCGTCAAGCAGCTGTAATACATCAATGTGGGACTCTCACAAAGATTTTGAATGTCAAATTTTAAAAGCGGTTCGCTCATAGCGCTCAACCATTTAATGCTCATGCACACACGCATATGCGTACGCATGGATGAGCACGCATAGTGCACACGCCCATTCCTCTCTTCAAACAAATGCTCAGTAATATGCTCATTAAATGGTCGATAGGGAGCCCACCCCTACTGAGGTCGACCGACTAGTAGGGCAAAATCATTCTATGCAACCCCATTGCCTCGTCAACTAATGATGTGGGACTGTATAAGGTGCATTCATTGGTAGTTGTTAAATTAAGAGATTGATTGTGCAATAATGCCCAAATTAATGATGTTAATTATTAATTAGTACTGTAATAAGTTAGTTTACATATTAAACTAATTATTTCATAATTTTAATTTATTTATGTACATATAATAGTGTAAATTTAAGTTAAGTATAAGTTAAGTATACATTAAGGGTTTAAGTTATTTATAAGTTAATATACATTACTAAATTATGTTATAAATAGGCTAATTTAGGATTAATTTAGAGTATAAAACAAGAGTACACTATAAGTTATCTTTTTAAATAATTAAATTACTAATATAAGGTTAAGTTAAAATAAAATTAGTTACACTAATAAGTTAATTCTAATTTACAAGTATATACACTATATACATATTTTTAATGTTTTTGAGAGTTTTTCTATTTTTTTCTTTTCTTTTGGTTTTTCTTGGAATTCAAAAGATAACACTTTAGAATCTAAAAGGAAAAGGATTTTCTTTTCTTTTATTTTCTAACCTAAGGAAATATCCAAGCTTTTGCTAGCATTTTCTAAGATCAAAACTCATTGAAACTTGGATTCAAAGGGTCAAACGTGTTTAACACACCTTAATCCTACTCACTATAGTTTTTATTTAATTATTTACACTACTTATCTAATTATCACCCTAATTATTGCAAAATAGCAGGAAAAAGGCCAATTACAGGTCATTCCAAGCCTTAAAAATTCCACAAAAATTCTGGAAATAAAGATTAAGACATATTAAACTTCCAGAAATTGAATAACATAATCATCAAACTCAAAAACATGTTTTATCATTGAATTAAACACATGACATAATTATGATAGATTTCAGACCTCATTTTGCTGACAAAGATTTTCTTTCAACTTTGAAAATGATTACAACTCAATTTAAAACAAGATAAAATCCATAAATGCTTGTAAAACATAGTTTTATCATCAAAGTATCTTGGAAACTCATCTTGAATTTCAAACAAGGTCATGAACTAGTTAAAATCTCAAATCAAAATATGATCCAGTCCTAACAAGTCTTGCATTGTTGTTACTGTCAAACAAAGTCAAACTACTGTGATCAAATCTACTATTTGAGTTTCAAGAGTTGTTCAGGTGTCTAAGAGATAGATCTATGATTGATCTTCTCTCGAAAAATTATTACAAGCATTAAATCATTCAAAAACCAATTAGAATCGTCGATTAAATCATTAACACTCTCCATCTAGTTTGAACAGTAACTGCTGCTACTGAAAAAAACTATCTAAGATCTGAATTGAAGCTCAAAACATCAATAAAACCACTCACATATGTTTCATGAACATCAAAAACCATCCTAGAACCTTGCCCAGGTCATTAGAACATAGTTTGAAAGATTGAAACTTAAGTTCAACCTTGAGCCTAGGTTGTGAAACCAACCATTCCAAATTACACTCAAATTAAATAAACCTCAAACGATTTCGTCGCAACTGCTTGTTAGGGGATCTAGAATCACACAAAAATCAGATCAAACCTCAATGAACCCCAGAAACCCTAAGTTGATCCCTTCTTTTGTGATTGAACAGTGCGAAGAGGAGAGATCAGATCAGGCATTCAAATTGATAGGAAAACATTTAAAAACCATCATTCAAACCTCTCAATTGTCATTTGACCTTTAAATAGCGAATTAAAATTCATTTGAATTCAAATAAAGTTATCGCCCAAGTGGGCTTTTGATCTAAGCTCGCTGAGGTGATTTGATCACCTCGGCTTCCTGCACACCGTTAATTGGTGTTCAGAGAGCTGAGGCGATGCTTTGAGTGTAATTAGGTCATCGTAAGGGCCTTGAAACAGTGCATCGAAAATCCATGACCCTCACTACCCACATGAAGAAGAAAAATAGTGTCGAAGGATAAAATTGGGTGTAGATCCATTAATCGATGAAATTCAAATTATTAGCATTCAGCTCAATTCAATCAATTAAATCAGATTCAAACACAATTGCATTTGAACATCATTGCTCATTCGTTAAAAACAAATCACGATCAATCCAACCAAATTGTGAGTAATTGGCAACTCAGTGGAGGGTCTTGTGGTCTATGAGGTGAATGATAGACACTCTGAATGATTGGGCACACCATTAAACTTGGAAGCTAGTAAGCTTCAGGTCTGATGGTGGCTATGATGGAGGAAATGAAATGGTGATAAAAACATCGAGAAAGTTGTAGAAAATGATCGTGGGATGTAGGGGGAGGTTAATGGATCAAAGTGGGTGCGTGAATTACCCTATCTGATCGGAATTGATCAGAGAGGGGCGAATCGAAAGAGAGGATTAGAGAGAGAAGAATTACACTACAATAATGAAATCGAAGCACTAAATCTACTCTAAACTACCTGACTAATTCTAAGCTACATTAATATAAGAAAGCAAGTAAATCTAATCTAAGGGATGAAGGGGACCTTGGGGACCTTCAACGGGTTGTTGTAGACGAAAGGAAAGGGAGAGCCTCCAACTGAAAGCTCTAGATCAAAGAGAGCTCAGGGACCTCCTCTAGAGTTACATGATCCATAGCAAAGTGGAAGAATTGAGGAAGGAGCACAATCGTTGTCACCAGTCATGATTGAAGGGGAAGAAGGAAGCTGGAAGTTTTAGACAATGATCAACTCAAGGAGAGGGAGCTAATAGCTCTCTAGGTTGCGAGTGAGCTCATTATATAGGCAGCGAGAGCTTGGAGTCATTGGTGATCAGGAGTGAAGGCCATTGAAGATCCATGACCCTTGTACAATCTAGGAAGCGCTTGATGGGTTAGATGGCTAACCAACTGTAGATGTGATCTAGACATAGCTCTCGAGCTAGGAGCACTGAAACTAACCGATTAGATTAGGATTTAGTCATAGGATCAGATCAAGTTGATGGATGAATGGTCTGGATGCTGCATGTTCTTTGCACTATAGTGTTCAAGTGCTGCTGCAGGTCTTTTGGAAATTTTGCAAGGAAGACCCTTTAGTGAACCGATATAAAAATTACATCATAGGCCCTAAGAAACAAAGTTTTATAACAAAAAGATCCTTGCCATTTGTATTTGAAAAAGAAATAAGGTGTATAAAAAAATTTGAAAGGACCTAAATGTAAGGCATGGTTTCCAAGGTCCAAATGAAGTTAGAATGCAATGAAATTTTTATGGCATGGTATTTGAACTTTTTAGAAGTTATTTCAACCATTGATTTGTGATTTAGAGCTCATTATGATGTTCAATCATCAATATGACCTAGAATCTCTTCTGTTGACCTAAGTTTACATTTTTTACATTGTTTAGATGTTTTAGGTCATTTTCCATTGTTACCACACTTAACCCTTTTCATTGAGTTAATATTAGGTTTTTGACTTAGTTTCTAGATTAACATAGGCTTGTTAGCTATGACGAGACACCTCATCATGACCTACCCATGGTTTGAATTGAAACTGAAATATTAAGCATTTAGTGTGTGTATAGAAGTGACTCCTCAATTGGGCAACCAAATTGAAGCCAAAGTTTTCACTAAGGCAAAGAGTCTCTTCGCTCTAATGGACCCCATTTTCAGATTTGCTTAAGGATCGGTAGCTTTCTCCTGACCCTTTCCTAACTCGAGGTCAATACATGGGCGAACCCAATGTATATTTTCTCGATTGAACCATTTGGTCTCTTATTGCTAGAACTCACTCTTTTGGGGTTTTTTGGTTATTTGGAAGCACACATTTCTATTTTATTTTTTTACTTTTTTTTCTTTCTTTTCTTCCTCATACTATTTTATTTTTTTTCTTTGCTTCTTTTTCACTCATTTTTCTAGGTAGGTGACTTCTTCCAAATCCCGTTCAAGAACATTTCCTAAACGAAGGCTCAAAAAGTTAAAGACACAAAGTTGGGATCTAGACATCCTACGACTATGGTGCAAACCCAATGCAATATGTCAACCATACTCACAAGGATAAATTGACCCTCAATCACACTCTTATTAATAACCTAGGTTTCAATGGAAGATTGCCTAAAAGATGAGTCAGTGCATAAGTGCATGTGTAGATTGCTTAATTTTCACAAAAGTCTTCAAACTAGAGGGTGAGAAGATAAGTCATATACTTATCACTCTCGTGGCTTAATACTTCGGCTTTTTCAAATCTCATCAAAGAATCAAGAAAAAAATCCATATTTTAGTAAATAATCAAGATGATTAAGTCGGAAATCGACTTAAAGAGTGTAAGCAGAAAGAATTTGTTTGTACATTTCTTAAGATCATTACATTGTCAAAATCAAAAAATTTTCAATCTTTCTTAGCTCAAATCTCTAAAAGCACAAATTTTTTTCTTTTTGCAATTTTTTATTTTTTCAATTATAAATTTTGATCAAACAAAACATATATAAAAATCTGGAAATTGCATAAAGTAACTCAAACAAAATCCTCCCCCCCTGCCTATTTCATATAATGTCCTCAACGCATATAATAAATATAAGAAAAGAGTAAATCAGTTGATAATCATTGAGTCTAGTCCCAGAAATTCAATCAGTTACAGACCTAAATCAAATTATAACATATATACGAGCTAATCTAAATACATTGGGTTGTCTCCCAATAAGCACCAAATTTTATGTCGACAGTTAGATGTAATTTAGACATTCAGAAGGACCAATCTTGTAGTAAAGAAATATGAATCATCTAGACCCCATAAGCATAAGTTGTATAAATGATATAACTTTGTAGCTCAGGTAGAAGGTGTCCCCAAAAGTGAATCAACCGGTAATGTTGCCCCACTCCAAAGGGTCGAGTACAGGATAAATAAATCAAATGTAGATGTACCCATCAACTATCAGAGACAAGGTAATGGTACCTTAGAATCCAAAGATTTATTTCCTCTTGAATTTTCCCTCCAAAGCATCTATTTAGAATTTCCAATCTTCTTTTTAAAATCTAAATCTTTGTCAAGCTTCATCAAGTTCAAAATCAAGTTCAGGAGAGAAGGATTCTAATTCAGGACTTTCAATGCTTGATGAAAAAGTGAAGTTAGTCATCATGATTCCATCAATTTTCAAAATGGATTCCTTCACTTCACCTACTTCCATAATAGGATTTTCATTTAATTTAAACACAAAATTTTCATACTCATGCTCACACTGTGATTGATCCTCAAAGTCAAATGTCTCATATTCAGGTTCGTTTTCAATCCACAATTCTTCAATTGAATCTTCATTCTACACTGAGACATTTTCTTTTCTTTTCATCTAAAGATCAACGCATTCATCTTTAAACTTATGATCTCTCCCAACTTTATCATCCACACCCTCAATCTTTTTAATTTCCTCAATATACACACAAATTTCATTTGAAGTCTTAATTGCCTTAAAAAGATTCAATTCCATCTCTTTATATTCAAAGTTAATTTTCATATTCCCAGATTCACAATCAATATTGAACTTGGTAGTAGCTAAGAAAGGTCTTCCTAGGATAATCGGGTCCCTTCTCATATCTTTGATAATTTTCATATTTAAGACAATGAAGTCCACGGGATAATAAAAATCATTTATTTGAACAATGACATTCTTTATCACTCCTTGTGGACTTTTCAAGGATTGGTTGCCCAGTTAGAGCATAATCGAAGTGGGTTCAAGCTCCCTGAGTCCAATTATTTCATAAATTTGCGTGGGTAGGAGATTGTTGGAGGCCCTCAAATCAATTAAAGCCCTATCAAAGGCTAGGTTACCATTCCTACAGGAAATCAAGGGTGTACCCAGATCTTTCTTCTTAGAAGGAAGGTTATTAAGGGTGATGGAGCTAGCTTATTCAGTCATAATCACCTTCCTGGAATTGCTCGATTTGGGATTGCCCTTTATTGTTGCTAAATCCTTTAAGACCTTAGCACAAGCCTGAATGTGCTCAATAGCTTCTAGGAGTGGTATATTGATGTGGATTTGTTTAAGCAAATCAAGCCACTCCTTATTATTCAACTGGGATTTCTTCTTCCTGGGCTTATTTAGGGCCTCAGGAAAAGGGATGTGGATCTCAAGGTCCTTGGAATCATGAGCCTAAATCTCTTCCTCCACTTTAGTCTCCTCAATCAGATCAACTACACCTTGATGATTAACCTATATTTATGGGTTATTTAAGTATGTGAATGCCTAGACATTAAGATATCTTTAACATTGTTAGCATGCATTAGGATGTAAATAAATTAATTTATATTTTAACATGATTGCATAATTCATGTATTATCTAAATGTATTTAGAATTGACTTAGAATAGCATGCATTTGACTAGTTAACCAATTAGGTGCATTACGTTCATTGTTTGGTTTAACATAGAAGTTAAGGGTTTGTGCATAAATAACCCTAATATCTTATTTTATTTTATTCTTCTTCATCTTCGACAGGTAATGGCTCTACTTCCTCTTGCTGCAGCCATTCACTCCAGCCACAGCTACGAGCATTCATCGTCCATGAAAAGTGGATCTGGAGCCTTCAATGCTCACTCTCCATTTCCAAGCAGCTGCAACTACAAAGGAGGGGGAGAGTCTGCCATGCTCAAGGAGGCCATCATCCCACTCCACCACTGTGCAGAGCTTCAAGCTCATCCATCTTGCCACCACCGGCCTTGACCGTGGCAATTCGCTCCACTACCATGGGTGTGCGTCGTGACAAGATGCACCGCTAAATCTGAGCGAATGCGCTACCGTGAGCACACACAGGTGTGCACTCAACCATGATCCACCGTCCACTGCAACAACACCATCTCCTCCACCTTTGTTTCCTTTCCCAACAACCCAACAACACCAATCAACGCAACCACCTCCCTCATCCACACGACCCCATGTCATCCTCTTATTCTTCTTCTTCGTTGTTTCTCTTCTGAAATTCCACCAACAAACCCAACAGCAACAGACCCATCACCACCACCTGCAGCACCTCCCTTGCACGTGCGACCCTCCGACTCCTCCCTGTCCCTCGCACACCATCGTGCTAGCCTACCTAAGTGTCAGCTCACGGCCACGCACGGCTGCACATTCATGCACCCAGCAGCAGGAGCCGTTCACCACCACGTCACTATTCATCGTCTTCCTTGCAAAGAACCCAAACTCTGTTTCCTCACCACCACCATCAACAACACCCTCGAGCCACCAAACTCGCTGGCAACACTACCATCTCGACGCCCACGTGTAGCTGCACCTTCCCCGACATCCACGACCGCCGGCCATTTCCTCCACGCCACCGGCAGAGCTTCTCGTCGCCGACCATCCAAGTGGCCAGCCGGGCACTGGCGGTCGCCAGTCACCGTGCCGTAACCTCCATTGCGAAGCCCTCCGCCAACTTGTCCTTCACCGCAAACCTCGCCTCCAGCTGTGGCCTACCGTGCGCACACGCCAAACACAAAGAAATCCTCTATTTTTTATTATATTAGTATTTACATTTTGTGCCATTACCACTTTATATTGATATTTTATTATTGTAAACATTGCATTGAACTCCCTCTTGATTGTCATAAATGTGATTTCAGCTTGTGCTTTCATTTAAACACATATCTAACACAGTATTTAACACAATTGTTGGGCAAAATTAATCGTAAACATCTATTTTTGACCCATGCAAGTTTTAATAGGTCTATTCCTCCCTGTGGGCATGACACGCTCTCTCGAGTAATTATTTTTCTTTCTTTTGACTGGCGATTTTCTACCACTTCGATACTACTGCGACGCATCATTTTATGTGCAAAATTACTTCCAAAGAGAAAATCGTCTTTTCAAATGGCATCGTTACCAGGGAGGCAACAGGCTTGTTAGATACTCACATTTATTTATTTGTTCACATTTTATTTAGGGAATATTTGACTCTTATCTTCTTTTGGTGCGAGGTACGCATATTTGGAGACATCTTTCCACACTAGCCTCAGAGATGAGGGGATCCTTGACGTTGCCAGTGGGCCACACATTGGGAGCACCATAGCCGTCACACGCACAATTGAGGTGGATCTTGAGCCACGATTTGGAGAACATTTCGAGGGTGCTATAATCGTCATCCCGTCCATTCTAAGTAGATAGAAGTTAGGTTTTAGAACTTTATTTTTTCTTTCTTTTGGCACATTCATTCATTGGAAGACCCTTGTTCTAGGGTAAATTTTGAGGGGTTTGTTCCCCGATCTTCTTTTAGGCCCCTACGTGAGTAATTTTTCAGGAGTTTGTTCCCATTTGTCTAGGTTTAGGTTTTTCTTTTATTTTGTGGGTTGTTTATCCTGTATTTGTTTGTGCATAAGTAGGTAAAAAAAAAAACATGAGCTACCTGCTAGAAGTTGCCTGCCCTTAGGAACGACCATTTAGGATTGTATGAGTAGCATGTAGAGTTTATTTTTTGCATTGCGTGCATTCTTGCATTGTTGATTGCTGGAAGTAAGGTACGTATCCTCTTACTTTGCATCTATATCTTAATCACGCATTTGCATCTGGATTTAATTTTACAAGACCACCTAATTAAATTGAAAAAATCTAACAAGTGGTCACACATTTTCTTGAAAAGGACTTAATTAAAGGAGGAACACTAAAAACTAAGGAGTTGAATTAGTAACTTGTCATGTGATTCACAAAATTTAAACTCAAAATTTTACCGTGAATGCACACGTGCATGATTATGCACTAAGGCACTCATTTAGTCATTCCTAGGTTTTTGAGCTGCTAGGAAAGAACCCTCCTACCGTTGGTTTCCGAAGTGCTTGAAACTCAAGATCAAATTTTTTGTAACTCCAACGAAGGGGATACCCTGTCACGGATTTTTGAGAGTAGTTAAGAAGCACCGCGAAAGCACAACTTCAAAGGAAGGCTTAGGCCTACTTGCATCCCTCGATCTTCCGTCCTTAGAGTACTCTATCATTTGAACTTTAGGGAAGAGCACCTAAGTTCCAACTAGGTCTTCTTAGACATATCGTAGGTCGACAAGTAGGCACGTAACTATTTGGATAACATGATTTGCCACCTACAACTGGACTTAAATCTCAAAATCCTTAACTGATTAAAGACCTAAAAAGTCCTTTGATTTATGTTTGCTTGGGGAAATCTGACTGTGGTGTGAGTAAGAATGGACCACTTTCACCACAACTCTTTCACTTCTTGCCTACACCCTTACCCTCACTCTACAATCTTTGATCCCATATGCCAGATGGTCCATTCTTGGATGGACAAAATGACAATTAGTGGGATCCTTTTTACTCCTACTATAGGAGTATTAGTTTGATTAAGCCCTACTAGTGAGCAAAACCTAGGAGCGAGAAACACCTTGCCTACTATTCCACATACCATAGAAATACCCAACCCACCCTCCCTGAATGATTGTAATGGTTGGACAGAAACTGATGGGAACACCATCATGAGCCCTAACTAGCTCATTTTGACCCAACTAAGTCAATAAATGCTCCTACATAACCAACTGAAGGTCATAATTCATTACATAACCATTCTGAGAGAAAATAAGAAACTAGGGGTAAAACTGTAATTTTACCAACACATCTTGAATGCAATACAACCACGGATTTTCTCAAGGGATGAATAAAGGTCCAATGGTCTTAACAAGATAACAAATGGGCTGGATCAAACAGAAAAAGGTTTGTGTGTGTTCTGAGAATTAAATGACTTTTAAAATCATAAAATAGACCCACTTAATTAACCAAGGTTATGGTCAAGATAAAATTTACTTAAACCATCTAAAAATCATATAAAAATATTCTCTAGGGTTTAGTAACTTCAATTTGGTCATCAGAACCCATCTTGACCTAAAATGGAGTCTCAGATAGATATTTACCCTAATTTAGGTTTTTACGTAAATTGCCTAGTCAAACATGGTCAAAACCAAAATCCAACTTTACCATTGGATTCCTTAGGTTCAAATTAGGTTTGTACCAAAATTTGGACCCAAGATGAGTTTGCCTTGACCTAGGTTGCAGAAAGATCCTATCTAATTACATTTCTATCCCTAACTTTCAAAAACCCTTGCAATTAGCCCCCTAACTTCTTTTCCATCTTCACAAATAGGGCCCTCCACCATTATCGCAGAGGAAACCTACTCCAGCGACCTTTGACAGGGAATATCTCCTTGATTTCTTGGATAATCTTTTCCAAAATTGGAAGGGAGATCCTCTGAGAAATTCTCTCCAGTATGAACCCATTGATGAGCTCTGATTCTTTCCCAATCTCTCATGCGAACGCATGAGAGATTTGGGTATCTTAATAGCTCCTAAGTCCGGTGACCTTCCAAGCTTCCCAAGCCCTAACTGCCACTCAGATCCCTATTTAAAGAAGCCCAGATCCCCCCGAACTCCTAACGCCTGAATTCAACCGTGATTCCCCTTAATTCAACTCTCCCTCTCACGACCGAAGGCTCCTCGACGTCCAGCGATCCCCTTTGCCCTTTCTCGTCGCCCGTCCGCCATACTTGCAGCGGATTCCTCCTCTTTGTTCTTCTCCGCGTCTCGCCGTACCAGCAGATGCCCGTTCCTCTTCATCCTTGCCATTCCCACCTCACCAGAGACACCTTCATCTCCGGCGTTGACCACACCAGACCCGAAGCCCTCGCTGTCCCCCTTCATCCCTTGACAACCTAGCTAGGTCTTCTATCCCCTCTACTTTCTTCTCTGCCCTTTACTTCCCAAAATCGACCACTGACGCCCCTTCTCAACTCCATCTCTGCCACCACCTCCGGCGAGGCCATTCCACCTCCACAGGCCACCAAATCCCTTGCCGACAAGCCCACGACTTTCACCACCCATCCCCGATCATTTCCCCTCTATTCATTCACCTCTCCACTCACCCAAGTCACCCCCTGAACACACCCACTCACACGCACACAGTCTAGCCTAGATACGCACTCACAGTCACCCTCGCTCCACTCCACCATCCCCAGCACATTCACTGTGCTCCAGCGACGCTCCCTGAATGCTTTAACGTGGCTGAAAGGCTGTTCTGTTGTTTTCAGGTATCAGACCCTGTCCGCCATTGGCGAGCAAGTTCGAAGCTTGCTTAAGGCTGCCCCGGGTGCTGCCATGCCCAGGTTAAAGTCCCAGGATGCACGGAAGTCTCTTGCGCACGCACCCAGGTCCTCAATTACAGTCGAGAGCCTCAGCAGCTGCTGCAATTGGAGGACAGCCCCTGTTGCAGGGCGCGAGAAAACAGGTGCACGGATACTCCCACCTTGGAAGTTGTTGAAGCCACGTACCCGCATAAATTGAAAAGGTGCCATCAGCTGTTCGCCTCAGTTACCACGGGGTGAGGTCCCTCTCACCTTCACCTAGCCTCGTCTGTGAAACCTCACCCGCGGACCTAGCCTGACTCGACCCGACCTGCACTCCTCGCTCACCACCACACGCCAATGAGCCTGGACCTGGCCTGGCCCGACCTGATAACTTGGATACCTGTGGCTCTGGGAGAGTGAATCCTAAGAGAGAAAAGGAGAGGAGTGTTGCGCGGGTAGAGGGAGGGTTTTGCTACAGGAACCTTCGGCTGACACTTAGCCGAATTCTGAAGAAGAGAAGGCTCGCAGGGTTGAAGGCAGAAGGAAGAAGAAAAAGAAGAAGAGGAGGCTAGAGCAGAAGCCAAAGAAGAAGAAAGCTAAAGGCAAAGGAAGAAGAGGAAGAAGGCTTGGAGAGGTCGTAGCTGAGAAAGAAAAGAAGAAGAAGCAGGGTTGAAGAAAAAGCTAAAGAAAAATGAAGACAGAGAAAGCAAACACAGCTGAAGCAGAGAAAAAGAGAAAGCAAATACAGGAAAAATCAGACAACTTTAAGTCGTTTGATTTACAAATCAGACGAAAGATCATTAGCTCTCATTTCATAACATTTACATTGAGATCCTTGGTGATATTGTAGGAGTATTTGGTGATCTAAATCACCATTTTACTCCCATATTTTTACACATTTCTACTGTTATTATTGCAATCTCTTTGAATTCTGAATTGTGATCTTGATTTCTAAATCCCATATAGCTCCCTATGTTCGACCTCGGAAAGCTATTCGAGTAATAAAAATTGTATTTGTTTTCAAAGCGATTTTGACTATACTACAACGCAATTATTTTAAACATCGATTTCGCCTTGTAAACAGAAACTCCTAGGTATTATACCCCTGAGCCTGACTTCTCCCCTAATAGTAATGATGACCTCTCCACCTTGAAGATAGAAATATAGAAAATGCAAATACAAATGATGGAACTCTTAGGAGAGTCATCAAGAGCAGGTCAACAAGGAAAAGAAGATATTAGCCACCTAACTTACACCCTTGAGGATGACATGCACCCCTCTACGCTAGATGCATCTCCCATGAGAGAGCCACGCCTTAAGTGGGAGGAGGATATGAATGAAAGTAGCTATGCATTGTATGAAGAAAGGGGGCACCCCGAGGAAGATGATGATCAAGTTGACTATCCACCTGAATTATATTGGGGTCAAAAGAAGGAAATGATGGTACCATTGGAAGGCCTCGACCCAGATGATAGTATTTTCGTGACATTTGATGAAGTGGGTTGAAGTCAAGTTGTTAATCGCACCCTCCCTTCTGATCACGAGATGGAACTTAAACCCACCCTTAGGGAACCTGATCCTGAAATTCACTTATCTGAGGAGTCTGATGATACAATTAAGAACATTTTGCCCCAGATAGAGTGCCCCAAAGGATCTGCGGAAATGTTAGATGAATTTAAACCTCAAGTGAATGATGAATTGACTGTTGAGGAGGGCGAATTACTTGAGGAACCTGCACTTAGGATTTGGAGTGACACCAAGGGTAAATATGTCATCTTTGAGGAATTAGGACCCGAGGATGTCGCAAATTTGATCAAATCAGTTTCCTTAGCACACCCATCGATGATATCCCTCCTCATGATAATCAAAAAATGGAAAATGTGGAAGCAACTTCTGAGATTTATGTGGATTCATATATAGACTACTAGGAGAAATTGAGTAAAGAACAAGAACCCGGGGATGAGATTGATAAGTTAATCCCTAAATCTGTTGCTTCCAACCTGCCTTCATTTGATTCAGAGTCACCCTCTAATTTGCCTATGTCTGAAGGTGACATTTTGACTCCCTACCTTGAAATGATCATTGATGAAGTGCAGAAAGATATACATGACATCAGTAAAGATTCTAGAGACGCGATTGAAGAACTAGAAAGGTTATTAGGCATGGACATCGAGCCGACTGCACCCACCTTAGATCTTATGTCCATCCTGCAACCTCAAAACTTAGACACCCTAGACAATCCTTGGATCAGGAAACTGCTCACTTTTGTTCTGATCGGGGAGCTTAGCGAACCAATATCTCTTGTAATGGGGTATCAGGTATGAACTGATGCTTTCTATTGTCAGTCTATCACCCTGGGGGTATAACTTTTCATTATCCCTTCCCTATTCCTTTTGGAGGATCCTTGTCATCCTCCCCCTACCCCAATGGACGTCGTTACTCCTGCCTATCATGTAGAACCTCCTCCGATGACCTGGGACGATTTCATTCCCATCCTGGTTGGGCGAGCACTTGCTATCAGGATTCATCATCAGCTCGCTAACATCCTAGGTTACCTGTTTTCAAGGCCAATGTTACTTCGCTCATTTTTAGGGTCTATTTCTTTCGTTTTGGAACCTGACTTGCAGGTTCTTTGGCTACTCAGCTGCCAACAAAATAACAGCAGCCCAATTTTGACCCACGTAATACCCTTCTATGCAATGGGGACATTGCAAATTTTAGGTATGGGGGGGTGTACTTAGGGGATATACATAGCATTTATACATAGTGCATTCTGCATTGCATACATTTGCATTGATTAAAAAAAAATGCATTTAGGCCTATAGTAGAATTGAGCTTAACTGGCTAGGCCCTACATTTTTAGGAATAAGACCAAAACTTTAGGTTTGACTTAGTTGACTCTAGATGTCTAACTTTAAAAGCTAAGTTGAGTTACTAGCTTTAGACCCTTAGGGTCCTTTGTGGACTTAAAAACTTAAGTAGGAGTTAAGTTGCGGACCATTCCTCAAAAAGTTGAGGAAGGAAAGCTAGGGTTTGAGTTAAAGGCTGGGTAGTACTTGGTGTCTTTTTCTACCTTTTGGTTTACGGGTCCTCATAACCTAAACATCCACATTTCACACACACTTGGTCTTGTGTAAATAATAATCACCTTAATTCCTTCCTTGAAGAAAATTTGCTTCTCTCGATTCTAACTTAGGAGAAGCTTGAAAACACAATTTGATTGGACAAGTTCTTACCGCATGAGACGTGAAGTATATACTCACCTTGATGATGTGATTCTAACATGTCACCTCCTCAACATTTGTCTCTTAGAATATCGATCCTACTGGGGGCATGTAAGTGCATTGTACGGTTCAGGTACCATTGGCAACCCTATCTCGAAGTGTTGATTACCACAGGCCTGAATCGCTTAAGAAATCCATAGGTGATACTATCTCGAAGTGTTAATTGCCAAAAGTTTTTGGGGTCGCTATGGGCTATGCTATCTCAAAGCATCAAAAGCCAGGCACCCTTCGAGGTTCGATGATGGGGACAATGAATCCGACACAAACCGTGTTGATAGCTGATCCAAGGTTAGACTTAGAGGAATCATACAAAAATATATATATATATTAATATATATATATTCCTTCTTACTCTCTTTTTAGGTTGGCAATCATACCAACCCCAAATAACTCAGACTAATGCACATGCACGGATGCTTTAATCTCTGGGACTAATAAACCCTAGGGTAGAGCTATTAATCAAGGAAACCTATTCCTGCAACTTATCCTTAGTCGACCTAATCTGTAACTTAGCAACTACTTAGGAACCTTAGGTCTAAAGTCTGTAACTTAACATGTTTCTAAGGGAAGAGCAATTGGGTTGGCTAGTCTACTTAGAGAGTTGGGTTATTGCTTAAGTTTGTTAGGGACTAGCAAAAACTACGCATGGAGGCATTTGATTAGCCCATATTTGTGGGCTATTTAAGTATGTGAATGCCTAGGCATTAAGATATCTTTAACATTTAGTTAACATGCATTAGGATGTAAATAAATTAATTTATATTTTTAGCTTGATTGCATAATTCATGCATTATTTAAATGCATTAGAATTGACTTAGAATAGCATGCATTTGACTAGTTAACCAATTAGATGCATTACGTGCATTATTTTGGCTTAATATAGAAGTTAAGGGTTTGTGCATAAATAACCCTAATATCTTATTTTATTTTATTCTTCTTCATCTTCGACAGGTAATGACTCTACTTCCTCTTGCTGTGGCCATTCACTCCAGCCACAATTGCGAGCATTCATCCTCTATGAAAAGTGGATCTAGAGCCTTCAATGCTCACTCTCCATTTCCAAGTAGCTATAGCTACAAAGGAGGGGGAGAGTCTACCATGCTTGAGGAGGCCATCATCCCACTCCACCAATGTGCAGAGCTTCATGCTCATCCATCTCACCACCGCTGGCCTCGACCGTGGCAGTCCGCCCCACTATCATGGGCGTGCATCGTGACAGGACGCACACCAAATCCGAGCCGCTGTGTTACCGTGAGCACACACAGGTGTGGACTCAACCGTGATCCACTGTCCACTACAACAACACCATCTCCTCTACCTTCGTTTCCTTTCCCAACAACCCAAAAACACCAATCACCGCAACCACCTCCCTCATCCACACAACCATACCTCATCCTCTTCTTCTTCTTCTTCATTTTCTTCTAAAATTCCACCAACAAACCCAACAACAATAGACCCATCACCATCACCTGCAGCAACTCCCTTGTGCGCGCGACCCTTCGGCTCCGCCCTCTCCCTCGCGCACTGTCGCCCTCGCCCACCCTCGTGTTAGCGCGCGGCCACGCACGGCTACACATGCATGCACACAGCAGCAAGAGCCATTCAAGACCACGTCACTATTCATTATCTTCCTCGCGAAGAACCCAAACTACATTTCCTCACCACCACCATCAGCAACCCCCTCAAGCCACCGAACTCGCCGCCAACACCGCCATCTCCACACACACGTGCAGCTGCACCTTCCCCAGCATCCACGACTGCCTACCATCACCTCCACGCCGCCGGCAGAGCTTCTCATCACCGGCTATCCTAGCGGCCAATCAACCACTGACGACCGCCATTCCACGTGTTGTAACCTCCATCGCGAAGCCCTCCGCCGACTTGTCCTTCACCACGAACCTTGCCTCTTGTTATGGCCTGTCGTGCGCACACGCCAAGCACGAAGAAATCCTCCATTTTTTATTATATTAGTATTTACATTTTGTGCCATTGCCACTTTATATTGATATTTTATTATTGTGAACATTACATTGAACTCCCTCTTGATTGTCATAAATGTGATTTCAGCTTGTGCTTTCATTTAAGCACATATCTAACGTGGTATTTGACAGAAATTTTAGGTGAAATTAATCGTAAACATCTGTTTTTGACCCGTGCAAGTTTTAATAGGCCTATTCCTCCTTGTGGACATGACCCGCTCTCTTGAGTGGTTATTTTTCTTTATTTTGATTAACGATTTTCCACCACTTCGATACTACTTTGACGCATCATTTTATGTGCAAAACTACTTCCAAAACGAAAATCATCTTTTCACTTGACCCTCACGATTTGAGTCAGGTGTCCAAATCGGGTCTTGAGTGGTCTTGCCACTTCTTAGAGTCACAACATTAATAGATGCATGAGAAATTTGATTTACTCCTTGAGAAGATGATCCTTGTTGTGAAGTTTGATTAAGATTGATCCCTTGGTAAGATTAATTCAGAATTTGATTTGGGATCTGATTAAAACCAATCAAAATCAAGGGAGCTTGATGAATTTTGTTAGTGCTAGAGCACCGCGATCGTTTATTTTGATGATAACAAAACACGTGTCATTTAACATTTGCACTTGAATTCTTAGATTTCAGGTTTGCAAATGGATACATGGTTAGACGGAGTTCGAGCTCGCATCCATGGCAGACTGGAGGAGCTTGACGGAGAATAGAAGAGCTTCGCGAGGAGCGATAGCTTGAAGAAGGAAGGAGAAGAAGAATAGGATAGAATTTTGTTTATCTCTTTCTATGTACTTTTGTCTTTATTTCTTTGCTCTTTTTGTTTCTTAGAATATCATGTTAAAGAGCCTTAAAGTACCCTAACAGTAGTCCTAGGAACACCTGCACAACCCTAGAATACTTAGGTTTTCTGTAGAGAACTTAGAAAACCAATATAGGGTTCAAATAGCCTTTTCAGACGTCTAATCTGAAAATCAGACATGTGATAATGACTTTTAAGACATCTGACTGTTGACTCAGACGTCCAAGAATGTTTAGACTAGACTTAGTTAGTTATGTCTGATGAAATCAAACATCCAGACCTTACACCAAACGTCTTAGCAGACGTCTGATGATTTTGTTAGACGTTCAATTAGTGGACTGTTGGCTGGCTTAGCAAATAATGAAGAAAATGATCGTTAGCCTCGTATCAGACATCCATAAAGGACCCCAGACGTCTGATACATGACCGTTTTGCCTCGACTGACCCAAAATCTCTTCTCAGAGATTTTCTAGCTATTGCACTCCCTTGGGAATCCATTTCCGCAGAAAAGTAGGTTTCCAGACGTCTAGACATCATTCCAGACGTCCTGTGTGTCGTCTGATGATAATTCACTAGAACCCTGTTTAGATCTAATTCACGTCAGGAAGGAAACTCGCCTAAAATTAGATATCTGACTTTGTTCCCAGACGTCTTAAACTGGTTTTCCAGACATCCAATGCCAGGATCAGACGTCTGATAACCCTGACAGTGTAATGATAAATCCTGATTTCAGCCTGATTCTCTTGGAGCTTGCACCCAACAGCTATGGAAGCCTTCCAAAGCCTTTCTAGGGCCTCTATAAATAGAGGAGAACCTTTGCCACTCCAAGACACACCAAGCAAACCACTTTCCACATCTTTGGTGTCCAAGAGAAGTAGTTGAAGCTCTAGCTCTCCAAGCTTAAGTTCTACATCTAGAGAGCATCGATCATTTGCGCACCCGCTCTCCCACTGTAGTTCACGAGAGCACCGTTGTGCCGTTGCATGGCTCACGCACCCGCATCACCAATTCGACACACTTCCAGCAAAGGTAAGCATCCTAACTCCTATAGAAGCTTAATTTAAGAATATCTTTGTGGCTCTATAGGATTTCTATTTGTATTTTACTTTGTTATTTGTCTGGGTATTCGCATTGCGAATTCCCGTCTCCATATAGGGACAAAATCCTTCTCGTGAAGAGAAGGGGTTGAGGAACACTACCCTCGCACTTGTAGCGTTGTTGTAATTGAGGTTGAATCATCCTTGTTTAAGTGATTCGTTTAGTGGATGTGATCAACTTGGTTGATCGGAAAATCCTAACTCGAGAGGGTTAGGTGGTGGTTTTCACCCGGTTTGGGTTTCCACATAAAAATCATTGTGTACATTGTGTGATTGACTATTTTGTGAGATTGTTATTCCACATTTTTTACGTCACCCCCTCCAAGTAGGGAATTTACAAATTTGATGAACTTGATTAGGTTTTCCTCGATATTGGTTGGACCCCATAGGCATTTTTCCTTCACCAGGCATGTTTTTAGGGTTTGGAATTGGTTGGGTGGGTAAAGCTCCTATAGGCCTAGGATCATTTCCAGTTCCTATTTAGGTCTTCAAGTCACTAATGGACTGTGTCATTTGTTACATCATTTGTAACATCAAGGATTACATGCCCATTAATTGCTTGTTTTAGTTTTAAAGAGCTAATTCAATTTGACTCGGCTAACTAGGGGGAAAGGGTTGGTAGGCTGGACCCTGATTATAGGTTTGGAGATTTGGTTTTAGTTGATAGAGTTTAGGTTGTGCAATAGGTTGGATCCCTTGCCCCTATCCTCTCCAAGAGAAATTTGGGTGATTTTTCCAACTCAAATTATAAGTGTTTGAGTACGGGTTGGTCCTAAGGTTCCCTTGGATTACCATGACATCCTCATATCCCAAGGTTAAAGTGAGTACTATGGAATCAAGATAACAAGGATCAAAGGTCCTTGTTTGGAACCCCTCAATTGGGTTCTGGGTCAAATGGCTCATAGATTGAGCCAAGTTCACAATATTCATTGACTCCCTCTCTGAGGAAGCCTAAATAGCAGTGGTTGGGCAATTTACTCCTTGTTGGTTTTCTAATTCTACAAATTATTTGGACACCAAATCAACTTTGTCCAATTTTTGGCAAATCAACTTCATATCAACCCGACTTGAATTGTCCTGAATTTCATTAATCAATGCTCTAGGTTGACTAGACCTGCCATAAGTATCTAGGGAGGTGTTATTCAGGGAATTCTCACTCATATTTTCAAAAAGTGTAAATGCATTGTTCTCATCCTTACTCAAGAAACTACCTCCACAAGATGCATCCACCAAATTCCTCAATGGTTCATTCAACCCTTAATAGAAAATCTGGACTAGCCTCCATTTTGGTACTTTATGGTGCAGCCATTTCTTGAAAAGGTCAATGAACCCTTCCCAAGCATCATGTAATTGTTCTCGAGGTTGCCGAGAAAAGATAGTAATGGCCTTCCTAAGTGCATTGGATTTACCAGTATGGAAAATTTTTTCTAAGGAAGGCATCTCTAATAGCCTCCTAGGAATCTATAGGTCGCCATATGGTTCAAGGCTAATGGCTCGCTTTATCCTTTAGTGAGCAAGGAAAAAGCTTCACCTTTAGGACATCCTCGTGATGAGAACCTCATCATGAGCCATAACTAGCTCATTTTGACCCAATACAAAGGATAAAAGCTCCTACATAACTCAAGGAAAGGCTTAACTCAGAGAATTCTGAGTTTAAGGAGAAAACAAGTCATAAGGGGTAAAAATGCAATTTTACCAGTATAATCTGCATACAGGGTAATTCAGGGTCCAAACATAGGTCAAACAAACCGAATAAGAAGGAAAGTGGGATGATCTGATAAGGGCTACAGCAATTCCAAGGAACTAAATGATAATCTGTAACCCTAAAACAAACCAACTTCAATTCACGAGGTTCAAGGCAAAGAAAAAATGGAATAAACCCTCTAAAATTCATAGAAAAATAATCTCTAGGGTTTAGAACCTTCAATTTGACCTTAGGAACCCATCTTGACCTACATTGAGAATCATACCCAATTAATAACTTAATTTGGGTTTTTGTGTAATTTGACCAGTCAAACAAGGTTTAATCTAGAAATAAAATTCACCATCAGATTCCTTAGGTCCTAATTAGTCATGTATAAAAACTTGAGCCTAAGAAGAAACCTTCTTGACCAACCTTACACTTTGGTCCTCATACATTTACTTTTTGGCCCTTAACTTTTGAACCCTCGCATTTTGGCCCCTAACTCTCCTTCGTTCTTTGCGTTCAGGTCCTCCCTGCAAAACCTGCCAGCACCATGCTCCGGCGACCTTGCGCGGAGCATGGCGCCGCGCAGGGTGAGGGGGAAGGTCTGGCAAGTAAACTAGGGGTGCCCTGCGTCGTCAGCCGTCGCAGGGACACCCCCCTAGTCGCTGTAACCCACCATACCGGCCGTGCGAACGCACGGACGGTATGGGTTTCCATCTCCGGCGTCCTCCGGCGAGGGAGACACGTCGTCTCCCTTCGCCTTCCTCTCTGATTCGGTCCCTATAAATGCCCCTGTCACTCCACCGTTCTTGACAGCTCGGATCTGACGGAGAAAACCCCCAACTTTCCTCTCCTCTCACTCCGGCAGACGCCCACCAGCTCCGGCGGTTCCTCCTCCTCCTCTTCGCTCTGCCGCAATACCAGCAGCAGAGACTTCTCTCCCTCGCTCTTCCTACGCCACGCCGCACCCAGTTGGCGCCTCTCCGGCTCTCTGCTCGCCGCCGCCCCTTCCCCCGGGCATCTTCTTCTCCGGCGACAGTCGATACGACTTTCGCCCGCTCCAGCCCCTCTTCGTCCTGCTAAGTAGGTAGAACTCCTCCTCTTCCTCCCCTCTTCCTTTTCCTCACTTTAAACATTTACTGTCGCCCTCGATTTCGACCAATCACCCTCACCTTCTCCGCCTCCGGCCATCCTCCGGCGAGCCGCTCCCATCACTCCAGCAACCCACACGACTCGCCGACCACCGCAGAATCTCCGCCTCCTCACCCTGATCAACCTCCGCCCTTCCACTTCCCCCACAGCACCCTCTGCAACTCCACCGAACAAACCCATCTTCCGACCCACAGTCCGACCTAGGGCAGCTCTTGGGCTCCGCCCCGCCGCCTACACACCCCCCGACCACCTTCGCCGTGCCACGGCAAAGGTCCTCAGCGTTTTTGATTGGGCCGAAAGGCCATTTTTCTGTGGACAGGTACCTGCGCTCGTCGCCGCCATTGTTGAAGCGAAGCAGCTTCTTCACCTGCTGCCCTAGGTGCGTTGCACCCAGGTCACCCTCCCAGACAGTGCGAGGCGTCGTCGCGAAGTACCAGGCTGCAGTTGAGGCGAAGCTCTCGCGCGAAGCCCCCGCGATTCGCCTCAGCTGCTGCTGCTTCCTCCGCTCACGCACCCAATTTGGGGTGGGACATTTAGTCCCACCTCGTAACCTTTCAGAGGAGGGCGCCCGCATAAAGGCAAAAAGTGCCTTATGCTCGTTGCCTCCTGAGCACAGGGTGAGGTCCCTCTCACTCACTCGCTCGCTCGACCTGGTCTCATCCGCGCTCACGCCTCGCAGACCTGGCCCGACCCGACTTAGACTGACCTACACTCCTCGCCCACCACGCACGCCGGTGGGCCTGGACCCGGGCGCGACCCGTACCCGGCAACCCGGTAGCTCTGGGAGAGCTATCCTAAGAGCGGTTTCTGTGAGAGAGAGACGCGAGGGAGGGTAGAGATAGGTTTTGCCCCTCTGATCAAGCTGTGTAAGTGTGCAGGCACAGGTGAAGAAGAACCGTGGAAGAAGACGAAGGCTGAAGGAAAGAGGATCACCGAGCGGCACTGTAGCAGTGGCGGTTTAAGTCGTCTGATTGAAAAATCAGACGACGTCCTGAAGGCAAAGACGGCGAAAGGAAGGCGAGGCATAGGAGAACACAGAGAGGCCAAGGGAAGAACAGAAAGAAGAAGAGCACGAGAAGAAGATCTGAAGAAAGGAAAAGAAGAAAGAAAGGAAAAGAAGAAGAACAGGACCGCTCTGCAGAAGAAAAAGGAAGAGCAGGAACAGCTAAAAGAAGAAGAAGAACATCACCATTGCAGATAAAGAAGAAGAAGACAACAGAAGATCTGAGACGAGGAGAAGCAAAGAGAAAAGAAGAAAAGACAACAAATTCTCTCTCTCTCTTTCTTTATTTTTGTAAAAGAAACTTGTACCCCTAGAATATAACTTGCTCCCTGAGTTCGACCTCGGGAACTCTTTATTTCCGAGTAACAAATTGTATTAAACTGGTAATCACCTCTCTATACTATACTACGACGGAATAATAAAACTATAGAGGAAGGTCGCCACCACCTCGCTCATATTCTGGATCTAGACTATCTGACTAATGGTAGTCAACTCCTTAAGATGCTGAAATGGATCCTCTGAGCTATTGCCATAAAAGTTTGGCAACAAGGCTATAGTAGTAGGTTTAATCTCAAATTGAGCATCAACTTGTGGAACTCGTACATAGGGTTCAACAAGTACATAGGAGAGATTATAAAAATCCCTCAAAGGTCTAGTCTACTCTCCTTGAGGTGGATTCTCAATTAATTGGATCAGTTCCTTCATTTGGTTCCTATGGTTAGTTTGAAATCGGGTTAATTATTCCTGCAAGAAAGCAATTTGGGTGATGGGGTCCACAGGTTGATTAGGATTTTGTCCCCAAAGGAACTTGGTTGTTTTGAGCCCATTTGATATGAGTCGATTTGCAAATCAGGTTCAGATTCAGTAAAATCAGATTTAGGGTTTTGAAAATCAAGTTTTCTCTTTCTTAATCTAGTTCAAGTATGATCCAAGGATCCTTCAAGTCTAGGATTTTGAGATCTTGTAGCTCTCTACAATTGGAAGAAGGTCTTAGAGATGAGAAGATAACAAATGAGAGAAGTGCATGTGCACAATTTAATCAAATAATTCTAGCCCTAATGTGTGCACCTATTGACCTAATCCAAGCTAACCAAGGCTCGAATCACCCTTAACGTCCCTTGAATTAGTTGGCTCGCTAGAGAATAGGGACATTAGGAGCACCTACACGACGAACCTCCACTAATGGTTAACGCAGTTATCATGCCGTATTTTCTTGTCACAAGTTGCTCCACTTAAACAAGGCCACGCCAAGAATGATCTTACTCTAATTAACTTGAATAGCCTATTCCTTGCTAGGGCATGTCTATTAGATTAATTAAGGCTTGGGCTTTATTATACACGAGATTTAGATGATGGGCGTGAAGGGGGTGGTTACCCAAATTAATTGATTTAAAAGTTTGTTCGTGCCAACCAAACAAGTGTCCTTAAGCAAATTTTACTTGTGATGTGCCTTTTAAGGTGAAAGTAATTAAAGATAGATTTTAGGGTTACACTTGCAAAGTCATTTCAATCAAGTTTTGTGGACAGATAAGAGTTTTGCAAACAAGTGAGACCTTTGCTTTTTTCCTTTAGATTTTCAAATAGATTTAGGGCACCCTAAAGTGGAACCCTAATTCGGCAACTTCTAGATGAATTCTGTTTCAATCTTGACATAATGGTGCAACCTAGACAAGGAAACTATGGTACTCAAACACCATTGAATTAGACACACAAACAATATTTTTTGAAGATTTCTATAGCTTTTTTAATACTTTTTCCATAATTTTTAGTGTACTTGGGTCCCCCAAGATTAGAAAAGACCCCCAGTTGGTATTTTTTGTGAATCAGTGGGCATAGAGTGTCCAAAATTTCCCAAAAATTTTTTCGAAAATGAAAACTTAAATAGGAGTCAAATGCAAGTAATTTCAATCAATTTGGATATGTAAAAAAATTATTAAAATTCAAATAGTTTGCAAACACAGTGTCTATTCTATGAATTTTTTAATTTTTATACAAAAAGTTAGGCTACGAATATTTCAGAGATGATTCCCTACATAAAAAGGTATGTACAAAAGAAATTTGATGATTTTCAGAGTTATGGATTTTCTGGAATAAATTTTTGAAAACCAAATTTTTTGTCTGCCTATTTTTTAAAATATGACTTGAGAGCTTATCCACAAGAGATAGGATTTTTTCCATAATTTTTTTTGAATTTTTTTTATAACTAAATAAATAAACAATTCTAATTCTAAGGTTCAAATAACACCTAAGTGAATAATGTTTTTTCTTCTTTTTGTTCAATATCAAGCAAACAAATAAGCACACAAGCAAACTAATCTAGAAAGCAAGGAAGAATTATTTTTAAGGATTTTTTTGTATATATATTTTTTTTTTTTTTCTTGATAGAGGGAGTGTGATTAGAGGTTACTGGTGACCTTCTTGACTAGTCCGGAGTTGTAATCAACCGCTTCGACTTCCCTTCAATTTCCTACACATAATAGATCAACTAAGGAAAATGAGATTAGTAATAAGGTCACACGCACTAAAGAGTGAAAAAGCAAGAAAAATGCACCGTGCTTCCCCGACAATGGCATGAAAAAGTGTTGCATATGAAATCATTTTACGAAAATACGCATTTTAGTACTTGAAATGTACGCCACTTTCAAATATTTTTTTAATTGAGCATGGGAGTCTGAGTCATCTCAAGGAGGCAACTTGGATTTCTTTCACTTTCCTAAATCTTTTTTTTTTCATTTTATCATTTGGGATTTTTTTTGTCTTTTTAAATAAGCATAGATACGAGGAGTTAATCTAAACTACAAGCTAGAAAAGCATATAACATAACCACACAAGACAAAGTAAAGGAAAGCTTTTTCATTAAAATCAAAGAGTTTTACAACTTAGATAAAAGAAAACATAAAATAGATGAAGCTAATAAAGAAATGGAGCCTCGAGGCAAAGCCTTGATAGAGAAGCGAAAGTTTGGAAGTGAGTGAATCCGATGCAGCACCAGAGATTGACAATTGTGACCTAGGAAAGGGAGACCCACACCTAAGGTCTAGAGGAGAGAAGGGTTCACGGCTATAGTGGATCTAGGTTTTACTCTACTTAGGAAGGTAAATAGAAGTGGTTGAAGGTAAGATGTTGGAAATGGTGAGGGTTAGGCCTTTTTATAGAAGATAGAGTTTATTTTAGGTTAATTGATTAAAGATAGAGGGTTGAGATGTGGGTAGCTAACCAGGTCTGAACTAGGCCTTAGGATGATGATCTAAGGGTGTAGGTTAAGAGGCATATGGCTGACCACTAGAGGGTTCTAGAATGGTCTAGTGTGGCAGGCTAAGGTGGGTTGATTTGGGCCTTAGATGGGGGTTTGAAGGGTGGTGATTGGTCCTAGTTGTTGGCTAATTATGCTAGGTTTTAGGAGGGTGGTTTGGGTTGGTTCTTCGGTTCATTATCTAGGCCATTAAGATGGAGATCAAGGGAGGAAAAAGCACCATGGTGGTCGGCCAAAAATGATGTGGATATGGCCTTCTTAAATATGGTCGACCACTATGCATTTTATTTGCTAAAAATAAGTGCTGTGGAGGGCCTTTGGATGGAGGGTGTAGGGCTTAGATTACATGTTACTAAAAATAAGTTGGCTTAGGACATGGTTTGTGTTGGTGTGGGTTGTCTTAGGATTCTAAAGATATGAAGGAATATAGGTGTGCCATGTGTCTCCCCTTGTCTTTATTTTTCTCACTTGTTTTTATTTCCTTGAGCTTTGTCTTTATTCTTCTAAGTTCATTATTGAGCTTTCAAGTGAACTCTTCTCTTCCAAAAAGTGGTTCTCCACCTCTTCAACATATTTCTCCTTACTCAATTCCTACATTATTCAAAAGAAATTGTAATCAGATGCAATTTAAGTACAAAACTTATGCATGACCTAATTATGCAGTTATGATTAGACTACAACATATGTACAACCTACATGAACTATGATAGCTAAGGATTAATCATAAAATAGGCATGTTATCATTAATAATTGTGTATTTATCACCCTTGCATTCCCTTTGCAAACCCCTTTGAAATTAGAAGGAAACCTATATGTTTCCTCAGCATTTCACTTGAAATACTTGACCATGTAACACAAAAAGAGGATATGTACCTTACCTTTAGTTAAAGATGTTGTGGTTGCTATTGAAGTTGTCCCCTACTCCTTCAAGCTGTAGCTGCTCCAGCTGCAGTTACCCAACTCGCAGCAACACCCCCACTCACACACCCAAATCAATGAAGGTCCCACTCAAGCCCCTTGCTTGCTTCCAAGCATAGAATAAAGGTTTGATTCTTCAAACTTCTTCTTAAATCGGAAACGCAACACCTCCATTTTACAAGGACTTCATGTAGATGTGAATCGAAATGGAGATAGGGCCTTTACCTTGGAGTGGAGGTTTGGAGAATGGCAAGGGAGGCCTTTCCTCTTCCTCTAAGTGTAAAAGACTTCCCCTCTCCTCCTCCCTCCTCTCCTACTGCTATCGCTTCCCTTTCTCTCTGCTCTCACCCTCACTCGTAGGGAAGGAGAAGATGGTAGAGGAGAAGAATCCCAAGTGATTGGGTGGGGCAAATCCTTATCCTATAATTCTTTTATTGTTGGAGGATTGATAATAGTCTATTTTATAACCCTAATATGTTTAATTTTGGGTTTCTAAGTGAGAACTTGCATTTAGGTTATAAATATTGTAATCTAGACATGCATGCATTATTAGGGTTTATATATATTTTAGTTCATAATTATTCTTTTTGTCAATACTGCAGGTATTAGGAGTGTGACAATAATTTGAGAGGCTAGAGGATTAGTTTTTGGAGATGAAGCATCTTTGTAAAAGCCCAACTAATGAAGAATAAAAGAAGCTTTGGACAAGGGATCTAGGAAAAAAAAACACGAGGAAGAAGAAAAGAAGATAATGACACATGACTTCTTCCTACACCCTCTCTACCCTCCACCATTTAGACAAATTATTCTACCAAAAACCATGTCCTAAGCCACCCAAAACTTATCACTCACACCACATAGCTGGCCATAGGGAGCTTCCTAAAGCCCTCCTTATGGTCAGCTATCTCCCCTCCTCAATCCTCTCAACCAAGCCAACTCCCATGACCAACATCTCCACCCTCCATCTTAACATCCAAGGCTTTTAATTCACCCTCTTGGCCGGTCACTAAGTGGCTTCTACAATACTCCTTAGCCACCTATTTTATCCTCCTTTAGATCCCCATCCTATGGCCTACATCAAACTTTGATTAACCACCACTTGAGCGACATCACTCCACTCTATGTAGACCCCACATCACACATCCTATGGCTCCTATTTAGCCCTGCATAGGGCCACCCCTTGTTAGTCCACCACCATTCGATGCCCATCTAAGGGCTTGAGTTAATTTTGAGGTAGTGGAATCATTACAACCATTGATCACAATCCAAGGGTCCTCATTTCATCCCCATTCCTATAAAAACACTACCCCTCCTACACTTACACATCATTCTTCCTTAGTTAATTCCTTAGCTTAGGTTAGTAATACCTAGTCTACCGTAGTTCCACTACATAGTATACACCCTCCTCCACCATATAGCCATCCCTAACCATGGCCATCCACCACCATTAGACCTCCACCATTAGAATCTCTTCATCCTACTATCCACCCTCCACCTTTAGATAGAAACCTTCTCCTAGTGTCCGCCTTCCTCTTCCTCCACACCACCTTGGTGGCCCTGCTGCTACTCTTCCAGTCTTCTCCATCTTCTTCCTAGTACCCTAGATCTGTAGCTCCTCCAGCTTCTCACAAGCATCTCTCAAGCAGCTTCGCAACTCTCCCTCCATTCTCTATTCTTTTTTATGCTTTTTATTCTTCTTATATTTTTATTATTCATAGTTTTGTAAAACTCTTTATTAGTCTCAATAAAAGCATTTTTTGTGATCCCCTTACTTGCAATATTTATGGTTTTGCTATCTCTTTATTCCTCTATATTGCTTGCTACTCTATTCTAAAAACAAAAGAAATGTGTATATGAAGAAGACAAAAAAAAATAGAGAAGGGTTTTGAAAACAAAGACTTGCCTCTTCATATTCGACCTAAGCTCTACTTGTTTAGAAATTTATATTAATTTATTGCTACATTTTCGCACTACAACGATTTACAACTTTAAATCGCATAAATTTTAGTATATCAAGGATTTATTAGGTTCTCTCTATCTTTTCTTTTCTTTGAATTTTCCTTGCCAAAACCCTCCTTCTTTCTCTTCAATGCCCTTCCATCTAAGTTAACTATCAATTAAGCTCAATTGGAAAAACTCCCCAAGGAATGCAAAACTTGGACCCTTGGTTTTCTAATTAGGTGATGAAGAAGAACCCCCAAGTCATCTTTCGAGTGGACAAATTCACACTAACTCCTTGGTTATTTCGGTTAATGGTTTAAGCTTTTGAATTTTTTACAATTTGAATGATTAATCACTGGATTAACTTTAACTAGTCATTCAATTACGTGCGGTCTCTCACAACTAGGAAGGAAAATACACACTCTAACATTTTAATATCCTAGGTTTATTGCAATAGATCCTATCCCAACTTAGGATCAAATTGTGGCATGAATTAGACTACATACAAGCATGAATCCATACTTCGTGGGTGGTTACTGCCACCAAAACATCAGACACAAAGATCCATTTATAAACACCATGCTAGTCCTTACTATTATCAACCACAGACCTATCTCTACCTCTAGATCAAAAGAATATTGCCCTACCTAATGGCTCCTTGCAATCTATTGTTGCTACTACTCTTCTTCTTCCTCTTCCTGCCGTGGGTCTCCAACAACCCCCCCAAGGTAGCAAAAGTCCCCTAGCCAACTCCTCTTATGATCGAGCATCAAGAACAATATTCAGATTACATGCGTAGCGAATTGATTAGGGAAAATTTACCTCTGTTCCTCCCCCTACTTTAGGCATAACATGAACGAAAAACATCATCCTAATCTTTAGGACCAAAACTCCCTCTTGAGAATAAGCCTCAAATCTTACCTCAAGAACAGGATTGGAGTGGAAAGGGGTGTAGGAGCTCTGATACCACTTGATAGGATCTAAAAATATGGAATATATGGCTATGCACACAAAAAACTCAAACACAAAATCAGTAATAACAAGACAATTTGCACAATCAATCAAACCACAAAAGAACACAATATGTATAGTTGTTCCCTTCCCTTGAGTACTCCACTACCTAAGCCTCCCAACTTAGGGTTTTTAACCCGATTCCCCCAACCCTGAGGAAATCAATTTACTAACCGAGGTAATTAATGGGTTACCTCAACCCAAGTACAAAAACGGGTTTGTTACAACCCAACGAGCAAATGCTCAAGAACAAATGAAATACAAGTGTAAGAAAGAAAACTCTTACAACTAAGTTCCTACGCCCCTCAACAATAATTAAAATAATATTACCGATTTGGGAGCTTAGGATGGACGTGAATCGTGTTGAATTGTGTGAACAAAACATGTCAATGTGTTTGCAAACCCGTAGCACGATTGGAAAGCAGCAAACACGATTTCTGGAATTTAATTCCCAACGTTCATATTGCTGGAATTAATATTTCTGCCGTTCTGTTTTGGGCCAACGGCTAGATGGTACCGGCACTAAAGTACCTGTACCGGTACTAGCAGCTCACTACCACCAGTACATGAGTCCTGGTACCGGTACTCATCATGGGTACCGGTACTTGTGACTCCCAGGTTTTGAATTCCTTGGGCACAGTAACCTACCTATACCAGTACTCATCATGGGTATCGGTACTTGTAAGGTTCAAGCCAGAATTAAGCCTTCAACTTGTGGCTAACATGTATCGGTACTCATGGTTAGTATCGGTACTTGTTGTTCACAGTTTGAGACAAATTCTCAAACCTGTGCCTTGCAAATACCAGTACTGATGAACAGTACTGGTACTTGCTTACAAGTACCTATTTTAAGCGTTTTAATCCATTACATTCTTCGAAAATGAATGCCATATAAATCCTAATTTATCTCTAATTGATTTTTATGATCTAAGTTAAATTCTCTTATTAAGAGGCATACAATCTATGAAAACCTAAACTAAAAAAACAAAGGGTCGAAGATGATCTTCTTCTTCTCGACTCATTCTTGTCATCCTCCATGACATGATCTTTTTCTTCTCATCATCATGCCTCCATCATTTCTTGTTTGCCATGCTCCTTCACCTAAATCTGAAAAATACTTAATGGCAAACATTAATCCATAATAATTTTGTTAACACCAAAACAAGATGTGGAATAAGGTTCCAACAATCTCCCTCTTTTTATTGTTGACAAAACTATCTTACACATAGATAATTATAGGACTAAAAATAATTTTTAACAATGTTATATGAAGGAAAAATTTTCATTTTAATCCTCCCCCTCAATATAAGCTCCCCCTAAAAATATTACTATCTGTCCTCTATCTTTCTCCCCATTTTTGTCAATCACAAAAAAATGAAGAAATATCATACCATAAAAGTTACCAATAGTAAAATGGAGCTTGTGGATACCAAGAATCTCTCGTCCAACATCCTTGGTCTTCATTCAACCTATAGAAAGGTTGAAGTGTTCCGTTATGTGCCTTGAACACCCATTGATTACTTTGATCTACTCCTGCAAAACAAATATCTTTTCTAGGTGCCCATTTTCTTGTGGGTCCTTTAGAGTTAAAACCTTTCAAATCCTGAGATTTATAGAATTTTTTAGTGTTAGATTTATAATTCTTGGGATTTTTAGCCTTTTAATACATCTATGCATGCCCAGGTGCATGTGATTTAGTATGTGTATTCTTTTTATTCTGAAATTTTGATTTTATAGCTTCACAAAATTCAGTATTTAACCTAGTTGTTGTTTTGAGATTATTTAAAGTACCTTCAAAGTGCTCATAAATATCTTCTAATTCTACTATCTTTGCATGCAACTGATTGTTAGTTTCTTTTGACATTTCTAATTCTATTTCTAAACATGATTTTTCTAATTCTAATGTTTGATAATTATTCTTTAAAACCTTATTTTCCTTTTTAAATGACTTAGCTTTTTGATATAGTTCTTCATAAGCTTCTAATAATTCTTCAAAAGAGAAATCAGGGTTTACCTCATTGTCCGTATCTTCCGTAGTTGCTGCCAAGCAAAGATGTGCGATCTCGTCGTCATCAGATTTGCTAGAGTCAGTGTCCATGTCGAAGTCACTATCATCCCATGTTGCTTTTAAAGCTCTCCTCTTCTTCTTCTTGACTTCTTTTGTGTCTTTCCTTTTATCTTCCTTCTCCTTATTCATAAGGCAATCCTTCCTCAAGTGCCCCTTTCTCTTGCACTCATAACAAATAACATTAGTTGAAACTTTATTGATTTGCTTACCTTGTTTTTGAAGAGATCTTTGAAACTTCCTTGTAAGTGTCTCCACTCTTCATCTTCGGATTTTGAGGTTGTTGAGTCCGAGTCCTCCTTAATTGCTCTAAAAGCAATGTTCTTCTTTTTGCTAGACATCTTCTCCTCCTCGTTCCTCTTCATGTTTTCTAGTTGGACTTCGTAAGCCATAAGGCTACCAACTAGATTATCCAAGGGAAGAGTGAAGAGGTCCTTTGCCTCTTGGATGGTTGTGGTCTTTGGAGACCAATCACTTGTAAGAGATCTTAAGATCTTCCTTACAAGCTGCTCTTCTGTGAACTTCACTCCAAGGATCTTTAGGGGGTTAACTATTTCCCCAAACCTTGTGTACATGTCTTTGATCGTTTCTCTTTTTGGTCATCCTGAAACACTCATAGTTTTCAGTTAAAATTGAGATACGAGTTTCCTTTACCTTATTTGTACCTTCGTAGGTGACCTTCAAAGTGTTCCAAATTTCGTATGCGGATTCGCATGCTGAAATTCGGTTGAACTCTTCCCTTGACAATGCACAATAAAGTGTGTTTATCGCCTTTGCGTTGCCCATGATCCTTTTCTTCTGATCCGTTGTCCATGCTACTCCTTGTGGCTCCGGATCCGAGTACTTCTCCCGAATGAGGGTCCAAGCCTCCTCATCCATTGCTTTGAGAAAGACTTGCATCCTCCTCTTTCAATACCCATAGTCCATCCCATCAAAATAGGGAGGACGGGTAGAAGACTGTCCTTCAGTGCGCCATGATGTAGATGCCATTGCGAGTTAATTTGTTACATCTTCTTGCAACCTCGCTTTGATACCACTTATATAGGCTCTGATACCAATTGAACAAGCTCTGATACCAATTGTAGGAGCTCTGATACCACTTGATAGGATCTAAAGATATGGAATATATGGCTATGAGCACAAAAAACTCAAACACAAAATCAGTAATAACAAGACAATTTGCACAATCAATCAAACCAAAAGAGAACACAATATATATAGTGGTTCCCCTCCCTTGGGTACTCCACTACCTAAGCCTCCCAGCTTAGGATTTTTAACCCGATACCCTCAACCCCGAGGAAATCAATTTACTAATCGAGGTAATTAACGGGTTACCTCAACCCAAGTACAAAAACGGGTTTGTTACAACCCAACAAGCAAATGCTCAAAAACAAATGAAATATAGGTGTAAGAAAGAAAACTCTTACAACTAAGTTCCTACACCTCTCAACAATAATTAAAATAATATTACCGATTTGAGAGCTTAGGATGGACGTGAATCGTGTTGAATTGCATGAACAAACACATCAATGTGTTTGCCAACCCGTAGCACGATTGGAAAGCAGCAAACACGATTTCTTCTCTTGAATATGTGGTGGAAAATATGAATTATAGCTCTAGGAATTTTCTTCTCTTTTCTCTTGTCTCTTGTGTGCAAACAAAGAGTCCTAGGGTCATTTTATAGAATTTAAGACCTAGGATACTGTTACGACCCGGTTCCCGAATCCCTACAGGACACGAGACCGGACCGACTCGACTGATCCCAAGACACAATCATCCAACAAGGAAGTAACCAAAAAGCAGTAGAAATAAACCACATTCACCATGCAAGCAACTAACAGTAACAAAAGTACAGCAATAAAGAAGTAAACTACTACAGTACACACCACCACAACAGTAGAGAATTTAAACAGGTACAGGAATATAAAGTTACAATAGAAGAGTACAGAAGTGTAACAAAACACTCACTACAACAGAACGGTACAACAAAAAGGTACATTACTGGGCTCTACTGGGCCCAGCACCCTCCGCAGCCATAGGCTCTGGCTACTCAATGATGAGAGCCTCATCATGAACCCTAACTAGCATAATTTAATCTAAATAAGTATGAAGAAGCTCCTACAAAACCTAAAGAGAAGCTTAACTCCGAGAATTCTGAATTAAAGAATAAGATAAATCATAAGGGGTAAAGCTACAATTTTACCAATGCAGTACACAAACAAGGTAATTAAGGGTCTAAACACAAGTCAAATAAGCTTAATAAGGAAGGAAGTGGGATGATCTGATCTGAAAAGGGTTATAGCAACTTCTAGGAATTAAATGACATTCTGTAACCCTAAAATAAATCCACTTTAATTCATGAGGTTCGAGACAGGATAAAAATCAACTAAACCCTCTAAAATTCATGGAAAAATATTCCCTACGGTTTAGAACCTTCAATTTGGCCTTTGCAACCTATTTTGACCTAAAATGAGAACCATGCCCAATTTATGACCTAATTTGATTCTTTGTGCAAATTGATCAGTCAAACGTGGTCAAACCTACAATCAAATTTCACCACTAAAATCCTTAGGTTCAAATTAGGCTGGTATAAAAATTTGGACCTAAAAAAAGACCATCTTGACTGACTTTACAAATTGGTCCTCTTGAATTACTTTTTGACCCTTATCTTTTGAAACCCTTACACATTGCCCCCTATCTTTCTCATCTTTCTTTGCAGAATGGTCCTCCCTGCCATTCTGAGCAAGCGCCATACCCCCCGCGACCTTGCGCGAAGGATGGCACCGCGCAGGGCATGGCGCCCGTTCTCAGGAATGAACGGGGGTTCCCTGCATCGTCCTCTGTCGCAGGGACCCTCTCCTGTGTCCTGCAACCGCCCATGCCTCTCGTGCAAACGCACGAAAGGCATGGGTCTCCATCTTCGGCCATCTCCGGTGAGCTTCGCACGTCGCTTCCTCGGGCCAGTCTCCGCGCCAGCGCCTTTATAAGGAGCGGCAGGGGCTGCCATCCTCTCCAAGCTATTTCTGGCGGAGAAAACCCCTCTTTCATCTCCCCTCTCTCCGGTCAGATTGCCCTAGCTTCCGGCGAACTCTTCTCCTCCTCCTCGTTGCTTTGCTGGCAGCAAAGCCCACTCTGCCTCGTCGTCCCACGCCAAGCCACACCAGCTAGCATCCGCAGATCTCTTCCACATCGCCGCCACTCCTCCCCTAGGCACCTTCGTCCTCAGCTCCGGCAGGCACGTGCCGGGCAGTCTCCCTCTTCCCCTTCGTTGACTAAGTAGGCAGAAATTTTCTCCTTACTCTCCTCTCACTTTTCCCCTCCTGAATTAATATTTTAAACCCCTCGACTACCACGACCACCTTCATCTGCTCCGCCTCCGGCCATCATCTCCGGCAAGATCGCCCCACTTCCACAAACCTTTCCACCCCTCACCGACAAGCCCAGAAGCTCCACCATCACTCCCTGATCAGTTTCCCCATCTCCATTGACCGCCAACACCTCTGCATTCGCCCCCCAAACACACCCAACTCCACGGCCACAGTAAACCCTAGGCACTCTCCCACAGGCATTCCCATGCCTCGCTGACCACCTCTGCACACTCGCCGCACTTTGGCGAAGCTCCCTGAGCTTTTTAACGTGGCCGTGAGGCCATTTTAGTGCCTTCAGGTTCCAGGGGCTCATCACCATTGATGAACAGGTTGAAGCTGTTTCGCGCGCTGCTCCAGGTTGCAGCGCCCCAGGCCCCCAGGTCCAGCAGCTGCGGAACACCCTCACGCACACACTCGAGCTCGCAATTGGGGTCGAAGGCCTCTGCCACTACCCTAATTGGTCGAGCCTTCCTCCTGCAGACACACGAAGATGCAGGTGGGACTTTAGTCCCACCTCGGAAGCCGACGCACGTCCGCACCAGTGTAAAAGGAAAAAGTGACTGAGTCTATTCGCCTCAAGTCACACAGGGGTGAGGTCCCTCACCTATTCACACGCCTCATCCGCGGCATTGCCCACGCGGACCTAGTGTTACGAATGCGTGGCTTCAGACGTCGGACCAGATGTCTGGAACACCTTCCAAACGTCTGGGATTCGGTTTCGGCGGCACGCGCGGTTGCGTCTGCGCGCCTGCGCGTGCAGACCTGCAGGTGCCTTTTCCCCTCTCTCCTGCGGCCGCAGGCTGCACCCTCTGTTCCACTCTCTCTCTCCTCCCCCACGCAGCTTTAAAACGCCACGCCCTCTCCCTCACTCTCATCACCTCCGCCCCCTTCCTCTTCTCCTTCCAGCCGGTGTGCGAGTGCGAGCGCGAGTGAGCGGTGGCAGCAACATCCCGGTGAGCGTGGGAGGAGGTGCTGCGCGAGGGAGGAGGCGCTCGGCCGCGAGGGCGAGCTTGCCGGGGCTGCTAGGGCCGGCCGGCGGGGGGAGCAGCAGACGCAGGGTGACGCGAGAGGCCTGCTGCTCGAGCGCGACGCGGCCGTGCATCGCGAGCGGAGGGCGAGTCGCGCCCTGATTCTGGAAATTTTTCCAGAATTAGACGTCTGGGCTTCCAACCAGACGACGGGGAGGACGTCTAGAGGACTGTCTAGACGTCTGAAAGGTGAGTTATTTTTAGTCTTTCTTCCTTTTCTTCGGCCGTCCGTACTGAGAGAGAGAAATGGGTACGCGTAGGTTCTGGATTCGCCATCCAACGCAAATCAGACGTCTGGCTGCAGTGCCAGACGACGGGAACGACTTCCAGACGTCCGAGGTGACCATCGGACGTCTGGGAACTAGGCCAGATGCCCCCGCAGGCTTCTGTACATCTGAGAGACCACGCAGGACAAGGTACCATCTGATCCCCATTTTTAAGACGTCTGGAAGAAGTTCCAGACGTCTGATTTTGCACTGTTTCGTCGTTTTCAACCCGTTTAGGGCCCGTTCGGAGTCTGTTTTTCGCGTTTCGAGTTGCGTGCTTTTCGGAATTAAATCCTCTACCCGTCTGCAGTAGTTGTATACTGTTTTGAGAAACTCCTTGTGTTTGATCCTTGTGATAGGATCCCGTTCCGTTGCAGTCTCGGGGGTTGCGGAGGTACGCGGGATTCCCGACCACACCCCCAGTACGCCTGTTGTAACTGGTAGAGTGGCTTTTAAGTTTATTAGTATAATCTGTTAAATTATGGAACCATAAATAGAACCTAGGAAATTGCATGAATCCTAGGAATGAGAAATAGATTGAATGATAGATCCTAGGTGTTGCATGAATCCTAGGGCTGGAAAATTAGATTGTATGATAGATCCTAGGATATGGCATGAATCCTAGGATGGGGAAAACTAGTGGAATATATGAATACTGCAGTCTTGGAAAAATGGAAAGAACAAATAGCTGCCTGTAAATCGAATTAACAGCTACCTGTTATGAATAAATAAACGTGACTGAGAACATGGATTGTAAGAACGTGAAACTGGAAAGTGAAACCTAGATGTTCTGAGTTAAAAGAGTTGGAACCCTACGGGGAATTAGGAGTGGAACTCCTAGAAAGAGAAAGGAATGGAACTAAGAAAGAAAGACGTGGTAGTGTGCTATCTCTTGGGTACGTAGTACCAAGGGAAGTACCTGTACCTGTTTAGTGCAGAGCGGAGCCAG
The DNA here is from genome assembly GCA_037157565.1 of Thalassia testudinum. NCBI lineage: Eukaryota > Viridiplantae > Streptophyta > Magnoliopsida > Alismatales > Hydrocharitaceae > Thalassia > Thalassia testudinum. The sequence continues at coordinate 2,299,724 of JAZHRO010000062.1, read as the reverse complement.
CCGCCCCAGGGACCTAGGGTTAGGACTAGCCACTTTGTACCGACTTGCTGGCCCTCGTGTACGTAGTACCGAGGAGAGCTACTAGTGTAGGGAGGTACTAGCTACCCCACGGTCCCCGGGGTTCTGCTAGCCTCCTACACCGACTTGTTAGGCCCACTGGGGCAAACCAGGGTAGTCAGGCGAGGGTGCGCGGACTGTGGAGGGGCAAGGCTCCTATTTGGTTACTGTGGAGGGGTTGGACCCCCCTGTTACTGAGAGGGCTCTGCCCTGTACTAGTTCCGTGCTGTGCTTTGGGCGCACCCGTTAACGGAAACGACTGACCGCGTGCCAGTGCGGGTTAGCTACCTGTGCGTTTATCGCGCATGCCGTAGTCACCGTTACGCCTGTCCGTGACCTTGGGGTGGTTGACTGAGAGTAGGATCACCACGGGGGACTCTCCTGGTCAGGAGAGCACCATGTGCTACTTCTACTTTTTGGAAAAGACTGCAATCAAGATCGTTCCCACGAGGAACATTCGAGATCAAGTAAAGGATCTAAGAAATAAATGAAATCGTGAGACAATTGAAAGACGTAAATAAAGAAAGTAACAGAACATAACAGCTACTGTACACTCTACTGTTTCTTTAGTTTTAGTTGCCACTCTACTCAGCGTTTTGCTGACGTGTTACACTCGTTACCTTTCAGGACCAGGTGTTGAGCAGCCAAGGTCAGCGGCTGCAGAGGACGCTGGGCCGAGTAGGGTCCAGTAGAGTTACCACTGTTCTATTGTACCTCTTTTTGTTCCACTGTAGTGAGTAGTTCTTGTTACTGCTGTACTTTTCTTTACCTGCAGTTCATATTATGTTATGAATGTTGTTCTACTGTTGTGGTGGTATATACTGTAGTGGTTTCTTTCCTTACTGCTGTATTTTCTTACTGTTAGTTATATTGATGCTGAATGTGGTTTATTCTACTGCTCTTTTGGTTACTTCCTCGTTGGACGACTAGGTCTTGGGATCAGTCGAGTCGTCCGGTTCTCATGTCTCGTAGGGACTCGGGAATCAGGTCGTTACACCTAGTGACCCGACCTGACTATCCTGCCTGTGCACTCCTCGTGCACCACCTACGCCGGTGCGCCTGGACCCGAGCACGCGACCCGACCCAATTACCCAGCTCTTGGAGAGCTTCCTAAAGAGAGATCCAGAGAGAGAGAGAGAGACGCGGGGAAGGGGTAGGGTAGGTATTGCGCTGATGTTTGCGTGTGTGCGCAGGAAGGAAGAAAGAAGAAGAAAGAGGGACTGTAGTTGCTGAAGAAGAAGAAATGAAGGAATGAAGCTGAAGAAGAAGAGGAGGAGCTGCACTGTAGCAACCGAGCAATTAAGTTGTCTGAGCGCTGAATCAGACGTCGGCGAGAAAGGAGAGTCAGTAGCAAGAGAGGAAAGAAGAAGAAGAAAGAGGGACCGCAGCTGCTGAAGAAGAAGAAAGAAGAAGAAGACAGAAGAGAGAATTAAAGAAGAAGAAAAGAAAGCAAAGAGAAGAAGAAGACACTTAGCTGCCGCAGAGAAGAAGAAAGAAGCTGAAGAAAGAAAGAAGAAGGCAGGCTGAAGAAGAAGAAAGAAGAGTAGAAGAAAGAAGAAAAGAGAAAGAGGAACCGCAGAAGCAGAGAAGAAGAAAAAGAAGAAAGAAGAACAAGGAAGAGAGCCAGCTGAAGAAAGAGAAGAAGAAAAAGCCAATCACCCCATCTTTTTCTCCCTCTCTCTTAATTTTTTCTAAAACCTTATATATATAGTGTGAATTTATATGATTCTAGAATTATAGTTTGCTCCTTGAGTTCGACCTCGGGAAACTTTCTATTCCGAGTAATAAATCATATTAGACTGGTAACTATTTTTGTCACATACTACAACGACTGTAATAACTATAACGAAAAAAGCAGCGGCCACTCAACATTTGGACCTGAAAAAGGTTATGAGTACAACACGTCAGCGAACGCTGAGTAGAGTGGCAACCAGCTAACTAAAAACAGTAAAGGTGGACAGGTAGCTGTTGTTTCAATTTCTTTCTTTATTTAACTAATTATTCTTTCTTTCATCACTTGGTTTATTTATCATGTCTTTTTCTTGATCTCGAATGTTCCTCGTGGGAACGATCTTGATTGCAGTCTTTTCCGAAGAGTAGAAGTAGCACGTGGTGCTCTCCTAGCCGGGAGAGTCCCCTATGGTGGTCCTACACTCAGTCAACCACCCGAAGGTCGCTAACAGACGTAACGGTGACTACGGCTCGCGCGATAAGCGCACGGGTAGCTACCCTGCACTGGCATGCGGTCAGTCGTTTCCGTTAACGGGTGCACCCAAAGCACAGCACGGAACCAGTATAGGGCATAGCCCTCTCAGTAACAGGGGTCTAGCCCCTAAGAACCAAACAGGGGTCTCGCCCCTCCACAGTCCGCGCACCCTCGCCCGACTACCTTGGTTTGCCTAGTGGGCCTAATAAGTCGGTGGAGGACGGCTAGCTGAACCCCGGGCCCCGTGGGGTGGCTAGCTCTCTCCCTACACTAGTAGCTCTCCCCGGTACTGTGTACGCGAGGGCCAAAAGGTCGATACAAAGTGGCCAGTCCTAACCCCGGGTCCCAACCCTAGGGCGGCTAGCTCCGCTCTGCACTAAATAGGGGGACAGTCGCTCTCCTTGGTACTCAGTACTCAAGGGCTAGCTCACTTCTCCAATCACATTTCCAATTCCATTCTATTTATTTTCCAGGAGCTCTACTCCTAATTCCCCGTAGGGTTCATGCTTATGTTTCTCAGGCCAAGCCATACTAGGTTTCATCATTTTAGGTTTATTCGCAGGTAGCTCGTGTTTCCAACATTCAATCTTTCATTTCCAATTCATATACAGGCAGCTCGTATTTAATTGCAAACAATAGTAATTTACATGCAATAGTTGCTAACAACAGTACTTTACATTTCACAGGCAGCTGTTAACCAATTACAAGCAATTGTTATTATTTTATTTACTCATCCAAGACTGCAATCCATGCATACAATTGTTCCAGTGTTTCTAGTCTTAGGATTCATGCCATACCCTAGGATCTAACATTCAATCTAGGGTTTCTAATCCTAGGATTCATGCCATACCCTAGGATCTAATTTTCATTCCAGATATGCATTTATGTTTGTAATTAAACTAGGGGAAACCACTCTACCAGCAAAACCAGGAGTAATGGGGGCTTGATCAGTAGGTTCACGTGCCTCCGCAATCCCTAAATCCACAACGGAACGAGGTCCTAACACAAGAATCAACCACAAGAAATCCACTCAGAACATGATAAGAGCATTCCAACAAGTAGAGGAACTTATACGAAGAAGAACGAAATCTCAAATGTGGAAATTGGACCTCAAACGAACCCTAAATGGGTCAAAAATGACAATTCTGACTCGTATCAGACATCTGGAACACCTTCCAGACGTCTTAAAAGGAAACCAGAACCATACCTCACTCTACGCTGCTCCTCAGACATCCAAGGATCCTGCTGAACCGTTTGGACCTAGTTCCAGACGTCTGACGGCACACGCGATAAGCGCACGGGTAGCTACCCAGCACTGGCATTTTATCAGTCGTTTTCGTTAACAGGTGCGCCCAAAGCACAGCACGGAACCAGTATAGGGCATAGCCCTCTCAGTAACAGGGGTCTAGCCCCTAAGAACCAAACAGGGGTCTTGCCCCTCCACAGTCCGCGCACCCTCGCCTGACTACCCTGGTTTGCCTAGTGGGCCTAACAAGTCGGTGTAGGACGGCTAGCTAAACCTCGAGCCCTGTGGGGTGGCTAGCTCTCCCCTACACTAGTAGCTCTCCCCGGTACTATGTACGTGAGGGCCAAAAGGTCGGTACAAAGTGGCCAGTCCTAACCCTGGGTCCCAACTCTAGGGTGGCATGCTCCGCTCTGCACTAAACAGGGGGACAGTCTCTCTCCTTGGTACTCCGTACTCAAGGACCAGCTCACTTCCCCAATCACATGTCCAATTCCATTCTATTTATTTTCCAGGAGCTCTACTCCTAATTCCCCGTAGGGTTCATTGATGAGAACCTCATCATGAACCCTAACTAGCACAATCTAATCCAAATATGTGTGAAAAAGCTCCTACAAAACCCAAAGAGAGGCTCAACTTAGAGAATTCTGAGTTAAAGGATAAAACAAATCATCAGGGGTAAAACTGTAATTTCACCAATGCAATATGCAAACAGGGTAATTAAGGATCCAAACACAGGTCAAACAAGCTTAACAATGAGGGAAGTGGGATGATCTGATCTGAAAAGGGTTATAGCAATTTCTAGGAATTAAATGACATTCTGTAACCCTAAAACAAACCTACTTTAATTCACGAGGTTCGAGGCAGGATAAAAATAAGATAAACCCTCTGAAATTCATAGAAAAATATCCCCTAGGGTTTAGAACCTTCAATTTGACCTTTGAAACCTATTTTGACCTAAAATGAGAACCATGTCCAATTAATGACTTAATTTGGGTTTTTGCACAAATTGACCGGTCAAACATGGTCCAACCTAAAATCAAAATTCACCATTAAAATCCTTAGGTTCAAATTAGTATAGTATAAAAACTTGGGCCTAAGAAAAGACCATCTTGACCAACTTTACAAATTGGTCCTCTTAATTTATTTTTTGACCCTTATCTTTTGAAACCCTTGCATTTAGGCCCCCAACTTCTCATCGTTCTTTGCAGAACAGACGGGGGGTTCCCTACGACATCCTCTGTCGCAGGGACCCTCCCCTGCCCTCTGCCATCAACCATGCCTCTCGTGTCAACGCATGAAAGGCATGGCTATCCTCTCCGACCACTCTCTGGCGAGGCTGGCACGTCGCCACCTCGGTCCCCTCTCCGCGCCAAGGCCTTTATAAGGAGCGGCAAGGTCTGCCGACTCTTCTAAGCTTCCTCTGGTGGAGAATACCTCGCACTTCAACTCCTCCTCCTCCGATCAGAGCACCCGAAGCTTCCGGAGATCTCCTTCTCCTCCTCATCGCTCTGCTGCCCTACCTGCAGCAGAGTTTACTCTGCCCTGTCGTCCGCGCCAGGCCGTACCAGCTGGCGCCCTTCGACCGCCTCCTCGTCGCCGATAACCTCCTCCTCGGCATCTTCGTCCTCAGCTCCGGCAGGCATGAACCGGGTGCTGCTCTCTCCCCCTTCATCGAGTAAATAGGTACAAAGTTCTCTCTCTCTCTCCCTTGTATTTTCCCCATTCTAAGTTTCCATTTCAACCACCCGACCGCCATTGTCAAACTCCATCTTCCCCATCTCCGGTCGGCTTCTCCGGCGAGGCCATCCAACTTCCACAGACCTCCTCATCCCTCGCCAACCAGCCCAGAGGCTCCCCCTCACTCCACTCGACCATCCCCCCCACTCCATACACCGCCACTCACCACCCGACCACCCCCTGAACAAACCCATCTTCCCGCACATGTTCTGACCTAGGTCCACCGCCGCAGGCGTTCTCGTGCCTCGCCGACCCCCACACTGGCTTCGCCACACTTCGGCGAAGCTGTCCACGTTCTCTGACTTGGCCAAGAGGCCGTCTTTGTGTATTCAGGTTAGCAGCCCCTCGCCGCCATTGCTAAGCTGCTGCAGGTCCTTCACTCGCAGCTCCAGGCTTCCTCCAGCCCAGGCGCACATCCCAGGCAGCGCGGATTGCTGCTGCAAATACTCCCAAGCTTTCGATATGGGTCGCGAGCCTCGCAGCTGCCCCAATTGGCAGCAGCTTCCTCAGCCGCGAGCGCGAGATTTGGAGGTGGGATTTTAGTCCCACCTCGTAAGTGTGCGGCCGCGCGCCCACACTTATATTGAAAAAGTGTATCAGGCTATTTGCCTTCGATACACAGGGGTCAGGTCCCTCTCACCCACACGCAGTGCGCCACATGCTCGCTCACCATCACCCGCGCTCACGCCTCGCGGGTCTGGGCCGGATCCGACTACCCGACCAAGCACTCCTCGCCCACCACCGCACGCTGGTGGGCCTGGTCCCGGGTGCGCTACCCGAACCCGATTACCCAGCTCTGGGAGAGCATTCCTAAGACAAATTCTGAGAAAGAGAGAGATGCGGGGAAGGGGTAGGGGTAGGTTTTGCACTGACCACTGTGTGTGCACGCAGGAAAGAAAGAAAGAAAGAAGAAGAAGAAGCAAGCTAAGGAAGAGAGGAGGAGTGGCCAAAGCCTTAGCCGCACTGAGCAGCTGAAGAAGAAAGGAAGGAGAGGAGCTGAAGAAGAGAAGAAGCCGCACTCTAGCAACCCACAATTAAGACGTTTGAGCATCAAATCAGACGACGGAAGGTCAGCGGCCAGAGCAGAAAGAAGAGGAAAAGAAAAGGAGCAGAAGCAGAGAAAAGAAAGAAAGAAAAAGAGAAAAAAGAAAGGGAAGACCAACACAGCCGCAAGCAAGGAAAGAAAGAAAAAGAAGAAAAGAAGAAGGCAGGAAGAAAAGAAGAAAGAAGAAGAAAAGAAAAGAGAGAAAAAGAAGAGAGAAGAAGCCAACAAAACTCTCTCTCTCTCTCTCTCTTATTATTTTTGTAACAAAATTGTGAATATTTATGCTTCTAGAATTCTAGTTGCTCCCTGAGTTCGACCTCGGGAAAACTTAATATTCCGAGTAAAAAAAAATTCTGTAGTAATCTGATAGCTGTTTTGTCATATACTATAACGATTACAAATCTAATAACCATAATGACGGAACAAAACACGCTCTCAGCAGTTACTATTTTGGCACTGTTGCCAGGGAGCAACGGCTATTCTAGAAACCATAAGATCTCTATTTTTTATTTTCTACTAATCTCTTCTCTTTTGTATGCAGGTACAGGAAATCAAGAGGACAACAAGCAGCTGCACAACAACCACTCTAAGGATAGGTAATTTTCTATCCTCTCACTTTAACCCCTCAATTCTAAAGAGGAAGAAAAAGAAAGAACAAGCAATATAGGTATAACCTGTCTTCCATACCTAGTAAACCATCAAAGCTGCATGTTTTTCAATTTCAACCCACTATTTTTGCACACACTATTAAGGGTATTTAAGGGCTAACACCTTCTTGCCTGAGTCCTAATTACCCAACAAGGAGCTAACTGGACCAAGTAGAGCCAACATAAGATTCAACATTAGGGTTTTAGAGACACACTTCTTAAGCAAGAATTGAGAAATCCCAAAAGAAGTGTGCCTAAGCCATTGATTGAAAATACTTATTCAAAGAAACCCTAAGCAATTTGGCCCTTTAAAGACACTTGAACCCTAAAAGACAAGACCTAATAAGCTCTCAAAGGAACTAGCAGGTGAAGTTGACCCCTTGGGTCAACCAACATTCAACTTAGGTCACTCTTTGCACTCAAAAGACTAAAGTTCAAGTGAAAACCTAAGCACCTTGATCTTAAATTAAAAGTGGTAGACTTAAGAGGTTAGGATCCCCATTCTGGTCTACCTGAAATCTCAGTGACAAGAGAGGTCGGGTGGGGGAAACCTTGTAACCCGTGAGGATGCTCTGCCATGTAGGGTTCTTCGCGGGACTCACCCTCTCTGGCTGCCCAGGTAATTCTCAGGTGGACGATCTTTTGATTAAGGGGCCCATCTGCCCCGAACCTCTATAGTCACCCAACATTCTAGGTGTCTTGATTGGGTCCAGCACCTGTTAAACTCATCTTCTCCATTAGTGTATGTTTGGTAGGAGGTCCTTGAAACCTCCTTTAGAACTTCACTCTCCTCGAGGCCGAGGCTCAGTGCCCTTGTTTGAGCAAACAACACTTCACATAGACCTCTCCTCCGACTCCGAACCCAACTCACCTTCTTCTTCCACAATGGCTCAGCCAGTTGAGGAAGAGAACAATCTGGAGCACCAGCTCCAGCGACTCAATGACCTCTTCCAGAACTTTGTGCACCCACCGCAGCGTCTTATGATGCGAGACCATTATAATCCTGCTGCAATGGCTATTGAGCCTCGAGTTAGAATTCCGACTGGAGGACCTGATTCTGAATTAAAGCCTAATATGATTCATGCCATACCTAAATTTCATGGGCTTAATTCTGAAGACCCCTTCCAGCACATCAAACAGCTAAAGCATCTGGCCTAGACTTTTGGGTTAGATGCACAAAATCGGGATATTCTCCTTATGAAGATATTCTCCTTCTCCCTTATGGACAAGGCCGCTCATTGGTACCAAACACAGACCCAGCCGATCAACAATTGGGATGAACTTCAGTCCGAGTTTTTGAAGAAGTTCTTTCCCGTTGGTCGGACCAATGCCTTGCGCCATCATATTACCCACTTCACGCAACAATCGAGAGAACCTCTTCATGAGGCATGGGATCGCTTTCAGGATCTCATGAGAAAGTGCCCCCATCACGGAGTTCCTAAATGGGAACAAGTCCAGTCTTTTTAACAGGGACTCCGTGAAGATATTAGGCTTTTCATCAATGCAACTTGCTGAGGGAACATCATTGGTCAGCATGAGGACACCGTGTGGGAGATTCTCGAAAATATGTGCGAGAACTCCATCAATAATGACTCCATGGGATTATTCGACAGGACAAATACCCGCGCATCGACGAACCTTAGGGGAGCACATGAGACGCAGGGCCTGTCCGCATCAGTCGACCTGGAATTAATGGCCAGTCGATTAGACAAGGTCTCTATCATTGAGAAGAAGGTGGATGAGCTGACTCAGCACTTGCAGCGAGCCACCTCTGCGCATAGTTCTTTTGCACAGCCTCCTTCCACACAGGAGATTGTGCAAAACATTCTCCACCGACCTTCTCCTGGGATGGATCCGTATCCACCCCCATCTGATTCTCGGATGGGAGGATCCTCCGATCCTTTCTATACTAGCCAAGGGAATTTCATTCCCTAATTCTTTGACTCTTTGGAGGTTCCTCAGACCTGTGAGGACCTCAACGCCATCCATAATGACCCATTCTCCAACACCTACAATCCTGGGTGGCGAAACCATCCCAACTTCCAGTGGGCGGGAAATTCCCAAACTCAAAGACCACCTTTTCAGCCCCGTCCACAACCACCTCGTCCTTACCAGCTACCTCAACCTCGGCCCAACCCTACTTATTCATTAGGGCCAAACCAAGACCAAATGTCCCTCATCCTTCAGACTCTGGCTGACATTCAGAGAATTCTATGGGGCTATTCAAAGACAACACAAGGATGAACTTACAGAGGTTCTAAATCAACTGGCCCAGTTGGCAAATTCTCGCCAACCAGACACACTTCTCAACCTCTTCCTAACCCGAATAATGTGCCGACCCAGCGGCGCGTTATGAACCCAAACTCGGGCCAAGCACACATGATTTATCATGCCCCCTCTATTCCTTCAACTGACGGGATGGAGGCTTCCACTTCTTATGTAAGTTATCAGCAGCAACCCATCCTATCAAACCTTAACCAAAACCAGGCAGGATTGAATTTTGTAACCACTGGTAGTGGAAAGGAGACCCAAGATCCACCCTATCCAGACCACTCCAAGCCTGGTAGTGATCCAAATCCTAGGACAGTAATCCAGAACATTCCTATCCCTGTCCCAGATCAAAGACCTGGACCTATCCTAGAAGAACCAACCAAGGTTCCATTTCCCGAGGCCTTGACCAAGGGAAAGAAGACAACCAAGCCTGTGGCACCAAAGGAGGACCTAGTCAAGCTCTTTGAGCAGGTCCAAATAAAAATCCCCTTGATGGATGCGATTCGCCACGTACCGGTTTACGCACGATTCTTAAAGAATGTGTGTACACCTCAGCGTAAGCCACGAACCAAGAGTGCGAGTCCAATTGTACTGTCAGAGCAAGCTAGCTCTGTAATCCTAAGCAGACTCCCACCCAAGGCAAAAGATTTAGGTACTCCCCTGATTTCCTGCAAAATAGGTGAAACCCAATTCGACAAAGCATTGCTAGACTTGGGTGCTTCCATAAATCTGATACCCACATCCTTACTAAAACACCTAGAAGAATTTGATCTAAAACCAACTGAGGTGACACTACAGTTAGCAGATCGATCTATAAAGTCACCTAAAGGGATTCTTGAGGATGTTATTGTAAGAGTGCGGGATTTCTATTTTCCTGTAGACTTTATAGTCTTAGACATGGACGCACCTGAAAATCCTAGGGATACACCGATCATTCTAGGGAGACCTTTCCTGGCTACTGCTAGAGCCAACATTAGTTGTGAGGAGGGCCAAATAGAGCTGAAATTTGGAAATCAAACCCTAAAAATTGACATCTTCAAGGCCCAACAAGGAATCAATTGCGGTGTCATCAAACAAATATGTGATATTAGGGCTTTGGTTGATGAAACACATTTTGAGAATAACCTAATTATGCTCCATCAACCACAGAAAGATCTTGAACCACAATTAGAGGAGTCAAACCTTGATTTAGACAAACCCATGACTCCTATCCTTGAACCTCACACTTACCCTAAACCACCCGCTGCTGCTGACAACCCCATCCTTGAATTAAAACCCCTTCCCAATCACTTGAAATACATCTTTTTGGGTTCTAATCAGACTTTTCCTGTGATCATAAATTCCAAGCTCACTCCTGATTAGGAATCCCGTCTGATTGCTATTCTCCAGCAATATCCTAGAGCCATTGGTTGGACTCTCGATGACTTGACTGGAATAAGTCCCTCTTATTGCACACACCGTATTTATTCAGAAGAGGGCGCACGACCTTCCCGTGAAATGCAGAGACGTTTAAACCTCAATCTGCAGGAGGTCGTGAAAAAGGAGATCATCAAGTGGTTAGATGCAGGGATCATCTACTTAATCTCCGACAGTCGTTGGGTGAGCCCAATTCAGGTTGTGCTTAAAAAGGCAGGGCTCACCACCATTACGATTGAAACCGGAGAAGTCATACCTACCCGATTAGCCAACTCATGGAGAGTCTGTATAGATTACCAACGACTCAATTCCTCCACGAAGAAGGATCATTTCCCACTACCTTTCATTGATCATATTCTCGAAAAATTAGCGGAAAATCGATTCTTCTGCTTTCTTGATGGGTACTCCGGTTATAACCAAGTGGCTATTCATCCTGAGGACCAAGAGAAGACCACGTTCACCTGCCCCTTCGGAACGTATGCATTCCGAAGGATGCCTTTCGGTCTCTGCAATGCACCCGCGACTTTTCAGCGGTGCATGCTTGCCATATTCTCTGATATGGTATGTGATTATCTGGAAGTCTTCATGGATGACTTCTCAGTTTTCGGGGCATCATTTGATGATTGCCTCCAGCACTTGGTTCATATACTCAAGCGTTGCATCGACGTTAATTTGGTTCTTTCCTGGGAAAAGAGCCATTTTATGGTGCCTAAGGGGATCGTCCTAGGACATCTGGTTTCTGAGAAGGGCATCCAAGTGGATCGAGCCAAGGTTGATTTAATTTCTCAGCTTCCTATGCCTAGCTCGATCAGGGACATCCGATCTTTTCTGGGGCACGTCGATTTTTACCGTCGTTTCATTCCTAATTTTTCAAAAATCGTGCACCCCCTGACTACTCTTTTCTCTAAGGATGTCCCCTTTGAGATCTCCAAGGAATACACTCAAGCCTTTGAAAACCTCCGTGACCGAGTCACCTAGGCCTCAATCCTACAATCCCCTGATTGGTCTCAACCCTTTGAGATCATGTGCGATGCATCTGATTTCGCTGTAGGAGCGGTTCTGGGGCAGAAAGTTGACGGGAAACCCGTGGTCATCTACTATGCTAGCAAGACACTTGAGGAGGCTCAACGTAACTACACAGTTACGGAGAAAGAGCTGCTAGCCGTAGTATTTTCCCTTGAAAAATTTCGATCTTATCTCCTGGGTTCCCACATCATCATCTACTCGGATCACACGGCTGTGAGGCACCTCCTTGCCAAGAAGGATGCGAAGCCCTGACTAATCCGATGGATCATGCTGTTGCAAGAATTCAACCTCGAGATTCGCGACAAGGCGGGAAGATAAAACGTGGTAGCTGACCATTTGTCTTGCCTTCCTTCTGAGATCATCAGCCCTTCTGGACCCATCACGGAGCATTTCCCTGATGAGCACCTACTGACTATTGGTACTAGACTTCCATGGTTTGCTAATAAGTAAACTACTTGGCATCTCATCAGATCCCATCTGATTGGCCGAAGGCCAAGAAAGATAAATTACGCTCTGATGCCAAGTACTACATTTGGGAAGATCCGTACCTCTACCGCATAGGTACCGACCAAATCATCCGGAGATGTGTCCCGAAAGGTGAAATCAATGATATTCTCTCCTTCTGCCATGAACAGGCATGCGGTGGCCATTTCTCTGGGCACAAAACCGATCAAAAATCCTCCAGTGTAATTTTTATTAGCCCACTCTATTCAAGGACGTATACAATCACTGCAAGGCATGTAGTCGTTGCCAAACTTTGGGCAACATGAGCCGTCGTGACATGATGCCTTTGCAGCCGATTCTCGTATGCGAAATCTTTGATATTTGGGGGATTGATTTTATGGGCCCCTTTCCTATTTCGGATGGTTTTGAGTACATTTTGCTGGCTGTGGACTACGTGTCCAAGTGGATCGAAGCCATACCAACCCGAACCTGTGACCATAAAATCATTCTCAAATTCATTCATCATAATATCTTTTCACGGTTCGAGATTCCTCGTGCTATCATCTCTGACGGGGGGACCCATTTCACGAATGCTCAGTTCAGGTTACTGATGACCAAATACGGGGTGTCTTACCGAATCTCCACTCCTTTTCACCCCCAGACTAATGGTCTAGCTGAGCTATCAAATCGGGAGATTAAGAAAATCCTCCAGGTCACTGTTTGGCTTGATAGGAAGGACTGGTCATCCCGACTTCCGGAAGCCTTGTGTGCCTATAGGACAGCCCATAAAACCCAATAAGGCATGTCTCCCTTTAGACTGGTGTACAAGAAGGCGTGTCACCTTCTCGTCGAATTGGAGCACAAAGCCTATTGGGCAGTACGGAGTTGTAATCTAGATCTTTCCAAGGTTGGAACCCACAGAAAACTTCAAATCAGCGAGATTGATGAATTACGCCTTGATGCGTACGAGAACTCGCGAATCTACAAGGAGCGGGTTAAAGCCTTCATGACAAACATATCTCTAGAAAGATCTTTCATCCTAGTCAGAAGGTCCTACTCTTTGATGCCCGACTCAAACTTTTCCCTGGGAAACTGCGAGCCAAGTGGGTCGGACCATACCTTGTCCGACAGGTTTTTGGAAATGGAGCTGTCGAAATTAGTCCGCTCAGCCATGATTCCGAACCTTTCATCGTGAACGGCCAGAGACTCAAACTGTTCATTGATGTAACCTCTACTGATTTGGCTAAATCATTAATTATCCTCCATTTTCCCTGAGCATATTGCGCCCAGCAAATGGCATAAAACTCAGCGCTCAACGGGAGGCAGCCAGTCATTCTCTTTGAAAAAACCTGAAACCTTTTCTGACACCTTTTCGCACTTAAGGTTCACCCTTTAGGACAGCCGACTCCACCTCAGGTGCTTGCATCTGAGATTAGAAATCGTCCGCAACTGTCACCCCGACCCATTCACTCATCAAAACATCTGTCCCAATGTATGAACTAAGTTGAATAAAAACCCTCTTAAGTTACAATGAGGACATTGCAAATCTTAGGCATTGGGGGGTATGAAAGTGCAAATCTTGTAAGAAAAGGTTTTAAACAAAAAAAAAATTTCACATATGCCAAAAACACCATAAAAATTAAAAAAAAATTGAAAAGAATAATAAAATGAGAGGAGGAAAGAGATTTTGTGGACTCTACAAAGGAGGAGGAGAAAAAGGAACAAAATGAAAAGGAGCATAAAATGAAAGAAAAGTGATAGTCATTAGTAAGAAATTAAGGAATTAACCTAAGTTCTAGACCTCATTCAGGAAAAGAAATGGAAAGTGCACAGTGAGATTAGTAAGAACGCGAACCTTAGGCATTCTTGGATAGACTCTTAGTACCCACTAAGATCTAGACATTCCTCAAGAGGTTGAGGAAAATGAAAAGCTTAAGTATTAGGTCCAAGGCTTAGGGAGTATTCGACCTCGTTAATTAACTTTTGGTTTACGGGACTCAGAAACCTAAGCACTCTAACTTCACACACAGCCTGGTTCAGTAAGCATAAAAATCAAAATCACATAGAAGCGTTGCAAAAATTTTGAAAATGACACCTACAGTAGGAGCGGCCGATCAACACAAGTTGATTTGGACGAGTTCCCAGCGTGGAGAGGTGGGAAATTCCCCTCTAAGATGCGTAACAAAATATCATCTCCTCGGTGCTTGTCTCTTAGGATATTTACATATCCTACTGGGGGCATGTAAGCACTCTGCTGGTTCAGATTCCATGGATGGCATTATCACGAAATGTCAATTGCCAGGGTCTGAATTCGGCCACGGAACACCATGGATGGGATTATCTTGAAATCTCAACAGCCAGGGTTCTAGGTGTTACCATGGGCGCTGCTATCTCGAAGCATCGATTGCTAGGAACCCATGAGGATTGATGATGGGGACAAGGAATTTGATACATGCTGTGTTGAGAAGCCAATCCTAAGCTAGAATTAAAAAGGAAAAGAGAGAGAAAACTCTCCAAACATATAAATCTTCTACCTCTCTTTCTTACAAAACGCACTGTGAACTGAGCTAGGGCTAAAATTATCTCAAGCACGGGTGCTTTAACCACAAAGTCCAATAAACCTTAGGTTAGTTCTTGTAGGCCTTAAAAACCTTTGCTAAGGACTGAGGCTGAGGCTAGACAGATCTGGATCTTGGTCGGTACTTGAGTACCTTTTAGGCCTATGGTTGGCATTCTGACCTAATCTAGGTTTCAAGAGAAAAAGCACTTATCTGAAATCATTAAGAACTTCATGGTCTAAAACAAGGGTTGAAACCTTAAAATTTTGCTGAGAGACTAGCAAAAGCTAGGCATGGGGGTATGATGAGAACCTCATCATGAATCCTAACTAACACAATCTAATCCAAATATGTGTGAAAAAGCTCCTACAAAACCCAAAGAGAGGCTCAACTCAGAGAATTCTGAGTTAAAGGATAAAACAAATCATCAGGGGTAAAACTGCAATTTCACCAATGCAATATGCAAATAGGGTAATTAAGGGTCCAAACACATGTCAAACAAGCTTAACAATGAGGGAAGTGGGATGATCTAATCTGAAAAGGATTATAGCAACTTCTAGGAATTAAATGACATTCTGTAACCCTAAAACAAACCCACTTTAATTCACGAGATTTGAGGAAGGATAAAAATCAGCTAAACCCTCTAAAATTCATAGAAAAATATCCCCTAGGGTTTAGAACCTTCAATTTGACCTTTGAAACCTATTTTGACCTAAAATGAGAACCATGCCCAATTAATGACTTAATTTGGGTTTTTGTGCAAATTGAATGGTCAAACATGGTCCAACCTAAAATCAAAATTCACCATTAAAATCCTTAGGTTCAAATTAGTATAGTATAAAAATTTAGGCCTAAGAAAAGACCATCTTGACCAACTTTACAAATTGGTCCTCTTAATTTACTTTTTGACCCTTATCTTTTGAAACCCTTGCATTTAGACCCCTAACTTCTCATCATTCTTTGCAGAACGGTCCTCCCTGCCACTTCTGTGCAGCGCCATGCCTTCGGCGACCTTGCGCGGAGGATGGCACCGCGCAGGGCAGGGTGGCCGTCCTCTAGAACAGACGGGGGGTTCCTTGCGACGTCCTCTATCGCAGGGACCCTCTCCTACCCTCTGCCATCAACCATGCCTCTCATGCGAACGCACGAAAGGCATGGGTATCCTCTCCAGCCACTCTCCGGTGAGGCTGGGACATCGCCACCTCAGTCCCTCTCCGCGCCAAGGCCTTTATAAGGAGCGGCAAGGTCTGCCGACTCCTCCAAGCTTCCTCTGGCGGAGAATACCTCGCACTTCATCTCTTCCTCCTCCGATCAGAGCACCCAAAGCTTCCGGAGATCTCCTTCTCCTCCTCCTCATCACTCTGCTGCCCTACCTGCAGCAGAGTTTACTCTGCCCTGTCGTCCGCGCCAGGCCGTACCAGTTGGTGCCCTCCGACTGCCTCCTTGTCGCCGATACCCTCCTCCTGGGCATCTTTGTCCTCAGCTCCGGCAGGCACGAACCGGGCGCTGCTATCTCCCCCTTCGTCGAGTAAATAGGTACAAAGTTTTCTCTATCTCTCCCTTGTATTTTCCCCATTCTACTTTGCCATTTCAACCACCCGACCGCCACTGTCAAACTCCATCTTCCCCATCACCGGTCGCCTTCTCCGGCGAGGCCATCCCACTTCCACAGACCTCCTCATCCCTCGCCAACCAGCCCAAAGGCTCACCCTCACTCCACTCGACCATCCCCCCCACTCAATACACCGCCACTCACCACCCGACCACCCCCCGAACAAACCCATCTTCCCGCACACGTTCTGACCTAGGTCCATCGCCGCAGGCGTTCTCGCGCCTCGCTGACCCCCGCATTGGCTTCGCCACACTCCGGCGAAGCTGTCCACGTTCTCTGACTTGGCCAAGAGGCCATCTCTGTGTATTCAGGTCAGCAGCCCCTCGCCGCCATTGCTAAGCTGCTGCAGCTCCTTCGCTCGCAGCTCCAGGCTTCCTCCAGCCCAGGCGCACATCCCAGGCAGCACGGATTGCTGCTGCAAATACACCCAGGCTTTCGATTTGGGTTGCGAGCCTTGCGGCTGCCCTAATTGGCAGTAGCTTCCTCAGCCGCGAGCGCGAGATTTGGAGGTGGGATTTTAGTCCCACCTCGTAAGTGTGCGGCCGCGCGCCCACACTTATATTGAAAAAGTGTATCAGGCTATTTGCCTTCGATACACAGGGGTCAGGTCCCTCTCACCCGCACGCAGTGCGCCACGTGCTCGCTCGCCATCGCCCGCGCTCACGCCCCGCAGGTCTGGGCCGGATCCGACTACCCGACCAAGCACTCCTCGCCCACCACCACACGCCGGTGGGCCTGGTCCCGGGTGCGCTACCCAAACCCGATTACCCGGCTCTAGGAGAGCATTCCTAAGACAAATTCTGAGAAAGAGAGAGATGCGGGGAAGGGGTAGGGGTAGGTTTTGCGCTGACCATCGTGTGTGCACGCAGGAAAGAAAGAAAGAAAGAAGAAGAAGAAGCAAGCTAAGGAAGAGAGGAGTGGCTGAAGCCTTAGCCGCACTGAGCAGCTGAAGAAGAAAGGAAGGAGAGGAGCTGAAGAAGAGAAGAAGCCGCACTCTAGCAACCCACAGTTAAGACGTTTGAGCATCAAATCAGACGACGGAAAGTCAGCGGCCAGAGCAGAAAGAAGAGGAAAAGAAAAGGAGCAGAAGCAGAGAAAAGAAAGAAAGAAAAAGAGAAAAAAGAAAGAGAAGACCAACACAGCCGCAAGCAAGGAAAGAAAGAAAAAGAAGAAAAGAAGGCAGGAAGAAAAGAAGAAAGAAGAAAAGAAAAGAGAGAAAAAGAAGAGAGAAGAAGAAGAAGCCAACAAAACTCTCTCTCTCTCTTATTACTTTTGTAACAAAATTGTGAATATTTATGCTTCTAGAATTCTAGTTGCTCCCTGAATTCGACCTCAGGAAAACTTAATATTCCGAGTAAAAAAAATTTTCTGTAGTAATCTGGTAGATGTTTTGTCATGTACTACAACGATTGCAAATCTAATAACCAGAACGACTGAACAAAACACGCTCTCAGCGGTTACTATTCATGTTCATGTTTCTCAGGCCAAGCCATACTAGGTTTCATCATTTCAGGTTTATTCGCAAGTAGCTCGTGTTTCCAACATTCAATCTTTCATTTCCAATTCATATACAGGCAGCTCGTATTTAATTGCAAACAATAGTAATTTACATGCAATAGTTTCTAACAACAGTACTTTACATTTCACAGGCAGCTGTTATCCAATTACAGGCAATTGTTATTATTTTATTTACTCATCCAAGACTGCAATCCATGCATACAATTGTTCCAGTGTTTCTAGTCCTAGGATTCATGCCATACCCTAGGATCTAACATTCAATCTAGGGTTTCTAGTCCTAGGATTCATGCCATACCCTAGGATCTAATTTTCATTCCAGATATGCATTTATGTTTGTAATTAAACTAGGGGAAGCCACTCTACCCGCAAAATCGGGAGTAACAGAGGCTTGATCGGTAGGTCCACGTGCCTCCGCAACCCCCAAATCCGCAATGGAACAAGGTCCTAACACAAGAATCAACCACAAGAAATCCACTCAAAACGTGATAAGAGCGTTCCAACAAGTAGAGGAACTTATACGAAGAAGAACGGAATCTTAAATGCGGAAATCGGACCTCAAACGAACCCTAAACGGATCAAAAATGACAATCCTAACTCGTATCAGACGTCTGGAACACCTTCCAGACGTCTTAAAAGGAAACCAGAACCATACCTCACTCTACGTTGCTCCTCAGACGTCCAGGAATCCTACTAAATCGTCTGGACCTAGTTCCAGACGTCCGATCACCTCTCCGGACGTCTGGAGACGCTATCCGTCATCTGATGCCTTGCCCAAACGTTTAAACCACGTGGGAGGGCGTGTCCCACGCCTTCCCGAAGCGAATCCTACACGCGCAACATAAATCTCCTTAATACGGCACGTATCAGTGCCTCGGCGGAACGACCTGCATGGCTGTATCCACAAAGGGAGGCATAGGGCACATGATTTACCTCCCAGTCGTCTGGAGCCTCCTCTAGACATCATCTACGTTATCTGGATGTAGATCCAGACGTCTGATTCTGGGAAAAATCCCAAAACCAGAAGCTCCTTCGTCTTCTTCGTGTTGCACGCGGCCGCGCCACACTTGTTCTCCCACTGCTCTAGCTGCAGTAGCGTCGGGGAGGACCTCCCCGACACACCCCTCCACCTTGCGCACGCCTGACCCGCAGTGAGCTTCTCCGACGAGCTCTCTCGCGAGCTTGCGCGCTCTCCTCTCTTCCCCCTCGCTTCTCCTCTCCTCTCCGCCGCTGCACTCGGCAGCACTCGCCGCTCTCGCTCTTGCTCTCTCTCTCGCTGGAGAAAGGAAAAGGTGGATGAAAGTGGGGTGGCGTGAGGGAGAGGAGGGTATATGTAGGCGCGGGGGTAGGGTTCATCGGTGAGAGGGGAGAGAAGAAGGTGGCTGCGCACAGTCTGCGCACGGCACGCGTGCAGACTCGAGGACGTACGCACACAAAAATTAATTTCCAGACGTCTGGGAAGGTGTCCAGATGTCTGACCCAAGTCCCAGACGTCTTAAAGGGCTTTAATAGCATGGGTCTTAACAACATAACAAACTCAAAGGAAGTTTCGTCTCCAAAGCTTGAGCTAGCTAAGGTGCAGAAAAAGAACTACATACGCATAACAGACTCAAAGAGGATCAAAGCTGGTCCGAAAAGACGTACCCTCAAAGAGCTCCGGGTACCGCTCTCGCATCGCCGCCTTAGGCTCCCAGGTAGCCTCCTCGTATCGCTGGCTCCTCCACAAGACCTTCACCAGGGGTACCTGCTTCCGTCTCAGACTCCGGACGGCTCTATCGAGAGTCTGCACTGGCCGCTTGGGGTAGGTCTAGTCGTCACCCACCTCGACGCTCTCATGGCTCAGAATGTGACTGGGATCGGCGACGTACTTCATGAGGTTGGACACGTGGAACACGTCGTGCACACCAGAAAGGTGGGGAGGAAGGGCAAGCCTGTAAGCAACGGGTTCAACCCGCTCCAGGACCTCAAAGGGTCCCACAAACCTCGACACGAGCTTCCCTCTCACCCCAAACCGCTGCAAGCCCTTCATGGGCGAAACGCGAAGGAAGACGTGATCTCCAACCTCAAACTGCACCTCTCTGCGTTTTCAATCTGCATAGCTCTTCTGTCTGCTCCTGACAGTGCAGAGTCGCCTGTGAACTTGCTCGATCACCTCCTGACTCTGCCGGATCAGCCTAGGGCCAACCTCCCACTTGGTCCCCACCTCAACCCAACTCAAGGGTGCAGTACACCTCCGTTCGTACAGGGCCTCGTAGGGTGCCATGCCGATGCTCAAGTGATAGTTGTTATTATATGCAAACTCCGCCAGGGGCAAGTGCTCCTCCCAAGAGCCCCTCCAGTCCAGCAAACCAGAATGCAAAAGGTCCTTAAGTGTCTGTATCGTGCGCTCTGACTGTTCGTCCGTCTGGGGGTGGTATGCTATACTGAACCTCAACCGTGTCCCCAAGGCCTGCTGAAACTCAGCCCAAAACTGAGACATAAAGCGGGTAACCCGATCGGATACAATCTCCCACGGAACTCCGTGCAGACGTACCACGTCACGGATATACCTCTCTGCCAACTGCGCTGGTCCCAAAGTGACTCAGATCGGCAAGAAACGTGCTGTCTTTGTCAATCTGTCTACGATCACCGAGACTGCATCGTGTCCTCGCTGGGTAACGGGCAAGCCCACCACCAAGTCCATGGTAATGCTCTCCCACTTCCACTCTGGCACTGAAAGTGGCTGCAACGACCCTCCAGGCCTCTGATGCTCGGCCTTCACCTGCTAGCACACTAAATACTGCTGCACGAATTCACCTACATCCCGCTTCATTCCCCTCCACCAGAAGTCGCGTCTCAAATCATGATACATCTTTGTGTTTCCGGGATGTATGGTGAACCTGGAACCGTGTACCTCAGTTAGGAGCTCTCTCAATAGCTCCTCGTCCCTGGGAACGCACAGATGTCCCCTCATGCGCAGCATCTCGTCTGTAAAGGAGAAGTCCCCAGGGTCCCCTGACAGTACTCTGTCACGCAACGACTGCAAGTACGGGTCAGCCATCTATCCTATGATGATGCGGTCTATCAGCTCTGGCCTCGTCTGTTGTGTCACAGTCACTGCCCCATAGTGCCCCAGTAACTCTAGGGGTCACCAACTGCCCATCTCCTCCATGAGGCTCCAACTCTGCGCCTGTAAACTGGCCAAGTGGGCGGGCGCCTTTCGGCTCAAGGCGTCAGCCACCACATTGGCCTTCCCCGGATAGTAGGAAATGTTGCAGTGATAGTCCTTCAGGAGCTCTAACCAACGTCTCTGTCTCATGTTGAGCTCCTTCTGATCAAACAAGTATTTGAGGCTCTTATGATCTGTGAAAATCTCAAAGGTCTCACCGTACAAGTAGTGCCTCCAAGTCTTCAGCGCGAAGGCAACAGTTGCCAGCTTCAGGATGTGGGTAGGGTAGCTGTGCTCATGGGGCTTCAGTTGCCACGAAGCGTAAGTGACAACGTGATCCCTCTGCATGAGCGCACCTCCTAACCCCTGTAAAGAGGCATCCGTGTACACAATGAACTCGCCATTGCTGTCTGGGATGGTGAGCACGAGAGCTGAAGTCAGCCTTTCCTTCAGCTCCTGAAAACATGCCTCACAAGCGTCTGTCCAAGAAAAGGGCACGTCCTTCCGGGTCAGCCGTGTCATAGGACGTGCAATCTGCGAGAAGCCCCTGAAAAATCACCTGTAGTAGCCTGCCAGTCTCAAGAAACTGTGGATCTCTGTAACTGTACGCGGTCTCTCCCACCTGAGCACTGCATCAACCTTGGCTGGGTCCACAGCCAAGCCATCCCCGGAGATCACATGACCCAAGAAGGTCACCTCCCTCAACTAGAACTCGCATTTGCTGTATTTGGCGTACAGTCTACGTTGTCTCAGTGTGTCCAAAACCATCCGCAAATGCTGTCTGTGCTGCGCCTGATCTCGAGAGTAGATGAGCACATCATCAATAAATACCACCATGAACTGATCCAGATACGGTCTGAACACCCGGTTCATTAAATCCATGAAAGCAGCGGAGGCGTTGGTCAGCCCAAACGGCACGACCAAAAACTCGTAGTGTCCGTACCGGGTACAGAAAGCTGTCTTGGAGACGTCCGTCTCCTTGATCCTCAACTGGTGGTACCCGGACCTCAAGTCTATCTTGGAGAATATCGTGGCACCTCACAACTGGTCAAACGAGTCGTCAATCCTCGATAACGGATACCTGTTCTTGATGGTAACTCTATTCAACTGTCTATAGTCCACATAAAGGCGTAGGGTACCATCCTTCTTCTTCACAAATAATACCGAGGCTCCCCACGGGGACTCACTAGGCCTCACAAAGCCCTTCTCCAGAAGGTCCTGCAACTGGGACTTGAGCTCTCGCAGCTGAAGTGGTGCCATCCTGTAATGCACTGTAGAAATGAGGCTGGTCCCTGGTACCAGTGAGATCTCAAACTCGATCTCACGCTCGGGCGGTAGTCCTGGCAACTTATCTGGGAACACGTCGAGGTACTCTTTGACCACTGGGATACTCTGAAAGTCTGCCACAGGGCTGGGCTCTGCCACCACACAAGCTAGGAAGCCCTCACGCCCCTGGCCCAAAAGTCTCGCTATCTGAAGTGTAGAAATGCACCTGAAGCCTCCGTCCACTGGCTGCCCGTGAAACTTGAAAGAAGGCAACTCCGGTATGGAGAAGACGATCTTCTTCTCAAAATAGTCCATCAAGGCGTGGTAAGAGGACAGCCAGTCCATCCCCAGAATCACGCCAAAGTCCTCCATCTGTATCACAATCAGATCAGCGGGAAGGCTGTATCCCCCAACACTGACCTCACAACCCGTGTAAACCTCCTCAACTATAAATAGCTGACCGCCTGGACCTTTGATCACAAATGGATCCTCTAATAACACACAGTCCTGCCCCAAACTAACAGCAAAGCTGGCAGCAACAAACGAGTGCGTGGCATCGGAATAAAAAAGCTTGTAAACTAGTTTGCCGAAAACTGTAACCATACCTGCCACCACTGAACCTGAAGCTCTGACGTCTCTGTGTGTCAGGGCGTTGATACGCCCCTCAGCCCTAGGTGCGGACGAAGCAGCCGCACTCTGCGTCGAACAAGTAGCCGCTGGCCGATACCCTCCTTGCGATTGCTGTCCTCCCCCTCGCGCCTGGAAACCGCGGCCTCCTGCTCGTCTTCTAATGCTCGGCGCGAGGAGCATCTGCTGACCTCCAGCCCTAGACGGGCAGTCCCTTCTGATGTGCTCCGGCTGGCTACACTGGTAGCAAAGGGGAACCTAACTCCCGCCCTCAGTGGGTCCCTGCTGACAGCTGGGCGGGGGTTCGGTGCTGGCAGCTGGCCCCTGTCGGGGGCCCCCAAAGGCCACTGATGGCCCCGCAAAGTGTGACAGCTCTCCTACGGGAGCCACGTGCCTCCTCTCTCGTCGGCCCTGTGAGTAGTCGGGCTGATAGGGCCTCTTCCGCCCACTATTAGTGTCACGTGCGGACATGTTGGTCTCCTCATAAGTCATGGCTGCCTCCACCACCCTCGAGAACGTAGGCAGCTTCAGGAGTTTAACATACCCTCGAATAGCAGGCCAGAGCCCCTCGGTGAACCTCCAAAGGTGCTCCTCCTCGGTAGCCACAGCTATCGCGGTGAAATGAGATAGCTCCAGAAAACGCGTGCGATACGCGCTCACGGTCATCGTCCCCTGGTGGAGAGTGTGGAACTCCTGCCTCCTCTAGTCCTGCCACGTCTGGGGGAAGTACTGCTCGCAGAAGAGGATGACAAACTGGTCCCAAGTCGGCTCGGCCCTCTCCTGACCCCTGATTACCCTCCACCACCTGTGTGCCGCGCTCTCTAACTGGTACGCGGCACTCCGCAGGGGGGCGAAGGGTGTCAAACACCTTCTCGATCTGCTCGAGCCAGTCCTTCACCTTGGTTGGGTCCTTATCCCCCTTGAAGGAGGGGGGCTTCAGCTTCAGGAACTGTCCGAAAAGCTCGTAATGGCGCTGAAGAGGAGAAACTGGTACGCCTCCAGGTAAGGAGGGCTCGTGCTTGGAAGTGCCGGAGGAAGGTGGGGGCGGTGGAGGCCCACCCCCTCCCCCACGTCCAGCGCCCTGTCCGTCTCATGGTCCCACAAAGGACTCCCCCTCCGCAGCCCCAAGGAGAGGCGCTCGTGGAGGCAGGTGAAGTTCCTCTTGTACGATCTCCCGTATCAGTTGGGTGAGGTCTTGGGCTTGAATGCCCTAGAGTAGTGGCTGGTCCACTGAGGTGTCGGGCTCAACGCGCCTACCCCTCCGACCTCGTCCTCGGCCGCGTCTGCGGCCCGCCTCGCTACCCCCCCATCGAGGCATCTCCTGCAAGGAGACGAGAACACAGAACAGAAAAGATGTCAATTCTAACCGAAATTCAACGACAGAACCTCAGAACAAATGTCAAAAGGTACGTTGTGGTGGTTACTCTAGTTACAAGCATGTGAATTAGTCATTTTTCAGCTAGTTGGTTCACTTCTTGGGATGACCTTGCTCTGATACCATCTTGTTACGACTCGGTTCCCGAATCCCTGCAGGACACGAGACCGGACCGACTCGACTGATCCCAAGACCCAGTAGTCCAACGAGGAAGTAACAAAAAAGTAGTAGAAATAAACCACATTCACCATGCAAGCAACTAACAGTAACAAAACTATAGCAGTAAAGAAGTAAACTACTACAGTACACACCACCACAACAGTAGAGAATTTAAATAGGTACAAGAATATAAAGCTACAATAGAAGAGTACAGAAGTGTAACAAAACACTCACTACAACAGATCGGTACAACAAAAAGGTACACTACTGGGCTCTACTGGGCCCAACACCCTCCGCAGCCGTAGGCTCTAGCTGCTCAACATCTGGATATGAAAAAGGTTATGAGTACAACACGTCAGCGAACACTGAGTAGAGTGGCAACCAGCTAATTAAAAATAGTAAAGGTGGACAGGTAGCTGTTATTTCAATTTCTTTCTTTATTTAACTAATTATTCTTTCTTTCATCACTTGGTTTATTTATTAGGTCTTTTTCTTGATCTTGAATGTTCCTCGTGGGAACGATCTTGATTGTAGTCTTTTCCGAAGAGTAGAAGTAGCACGTGGTGCTCTCCTAGCCAGGAGAGTCCCCCATAGTGGTCCTACACTTAGTCAACCACCCGAAGGTCGCTAACAGAGGTAACGGTGACTACGGCTCGCGCGATAAGGGCACGCGTAGCTACCCTGCACTGGCATGAGGTCAGTCATTTCCGTTAACGAGTGCGCCCAAAGCACAGCACGGAATCAGTATAGGGCATAACCCTCTCAGTAACTTGGGTCTAGCCCCTAAGAACCAAACAGGGGTCACGCCCCTCCACAGTCCGCGCACCCTCGCCTGACTACCCTGGTTTGCCTAGTGGGCCTAACAAGTTGGTGTAGGACGGCTAGCTGAACCCCAGGCCCCGTGGGGTGGCTAGCTTTCTCCCTACACTAGTAGCTCTCCCCGGTACTGTGTACGCGAGGGCCAAAAGGTCGATACAAAGTGGCCAGTACTAACCCCGGGTCCCAACCCTAGGGCGGCTAGCTCCACTCTACACTAAACAGGGGGACAGTCGCTCTCCTTGGTACTCCGTACTCAAGGGCTAGCTCACTTCCCCAATCACATTTCCAATTCCATTCTATTTATTTTCCAGGAGCTCTACTCCTAATTCCCCGTAGGGGTTCATGTTTATGTTTCTCAGGCCAAGCCATACTAGGTTTCATCATTTTAGGTTTATTCACAGGTAACTCGTGTTTCCAACATTCAATCTTTCATTTCCAATTCATATACAGGCAGCTCGTATTTAATTGCAAACAATAGTAATTTACATGCAATAGTTGCTAATAACAGTACTTTACATTTCACAGGCAGCTGTTATCCAATTACAAGCAATTGTTATTATTTTATTTACTCATCCAAGACTTCAATCCATGCATACAATTGTTCCAATGTTTCTAGTCCTAGGATTCATGCCATACCCTAGGATCTAATTTTCATTTCAGATATGCATTTATGTTTGTAATTAAACTAGGGGAAACCACTCTACCCGCAAAATCGGGAGTAACAGGGGCTTGATCGGTAGGTCCACGTGCCTCCGCAACCCCCAAATCCGCAATGGAACGAGGTCTTAACACAAGAATCAACCACAAGAAATCCACTCAAAACATGATAAGAGCATTCCAACAAGTAGAGGAACTTATACGAAGAAGAACGGAATCTTAAATGCGGAAATCGGACCTCAAACGAACCCTAAACGGATCAAAAATGACAATCCTAACTCGTATCAGACGTCTGGAACACCTTCCAGACGTCTTAAAAGGAAACCAGAACCATACCTCACTCTGCGCTGCTCCTCAGACATCCAAGGATCCTGCTGAACCGTCTGGACCTAGTTCCAGACGTCCGATCACCCCTCCGGACGTCTGGAGACGCTCTCCGCCGTCTGGTGCCTTGCCCAGATGTCCGAACCGCGTGGGAGGGCGTGTCCCGCGCCTTCATGAAGCGAATCCTGCATGCGCAACATAAATCTCCTTAATACGACACGTATCAGTGCCTCGGCAGAACGGCCTGCATGGCCGTATCCGCAAAGGGAGGCATAGGGTGCAGGATTTACCTCCTAGTCGTCTGGAGCCTCCTCCAGACGTCTACGTTGTCTGGATGTAGATCCAGACGTCTAATTCTGGGAAGAATCCCAAAACCAGAAGCTCCTTCGTCTTCTTCGTGCACGCGGCCGCGCCACGCTCGTTCGCCCGCTGCTCTAGCTGCAGCAACGTCGGGGAGGACCTCCCCGACACACCCCTCCGCCTTGCGCACGCTCGACCGGCCGTGAGCTTCTCCGGTGAGCTCTCTCGCGAGCTCGCGCATTCTCCTCTCTTCCCCCTCGCTGCTCCTCTCCTCTCCGCAGCTACACTCGGCTGCACTCGTCGCTCTCGCTCTCGCTCTCATTGGAAGGAGAAGGTGGATGGAAGTGGGGTGGCGTGAGGGAGAAGAGGAGGGTATATGTAGGCGCGGGGGTAGGGTTCGTCGGTGAGAGGGGAGAGAAGAAGGTGGCTGCGCACAGTCTGTGCGCGGCACGCGCGCAGACTCGAGGACGTACGCACACAAAAATTAATTTCTAGACGTCTGGGAAAGTGTCCAGGCATCTGACCCAAGTCCCAGACGTCTTAAAGGGCTTTAATAGCACGGGTCTTAACAGATACTCGTCTACTAGACGTTGGGATTTAATTCCCAACGTTCATATTGTTGGAATTAATATTTCTGCCGTTCTGTTTTGGGCCAATGGCTAGCTGTACTGGTACTAAAGTACTTGTACCGGTACTAGCAGCTCACTGCCACCAGCACATGAGTCTTGGTCCCGGTACTCATCATGGGTACCGGTACTTGTGACTCCCAGGTTTGGAATTCCTTGGGCACAGTAACTTACCTGTACCGGTACTCATCATGGGTATTGGTACTTGTAAGGTTCGGGCCAGAATTAAGCCTTCAACCTGTGGCCAACATGTACCGGTACTCATGGTTAGTACCGGTACTTGTTGTTCACAGTTTGAGACGAATTCTCCAACCTGTGCCTTGTAAATACCAGTACTGATGAATAGTATCGGTACTTGCTTACAAGTACCTGTTTTAACCATTTTACCTGTTTTAAGCGTTTTAATCCATTACGTTCTTCGAAAATGAATGCCATATAAATCATAATTTATCTCTAATTGATTTTTATGATTTAAGTTAAATTCTATTGTTAAGAGGTATACAATCTATGAAAACCTAAACTAAAAAAACAAAGAGTCGAAGATGATCTTCTTCTCGACTCATTCTTGTCATCCTTCATGACATGATCTTTTTCTTCTCACCATCATACCTCTATCATTTTTTGTTTGCCTTGCTCCTTCATTTAAATATGAAAAACACTTAATGGTAAATATTAATCCATAATAATTTTGTTAACACCAAAACGAGATGTGGAATAAGGTTCCAACAAGGGGGATTCCTCTCATCTTTTAGTTGTAGGAGGAATCTCCACCTTTAGCTCCCCCTCTTCCTTCTGATTGGTGAAGTGGGGAGGTGCTTCTCCTCCCTCTTTCACTAGCGGATGGTAGAAGAAGAAGATGAGGAATGAAAAGATACTTGTGGGGGCATGATGCTTATTTGTTGGGCTTTAAGGGATTAAAGAGGGGAGAAATTGTATAAGTAGTCCTCCCTCTTCTCCCTTATTTTCACCTCATCTTTAGTGTAGATCTCTTGCTTTCAAGGCCCTACTCTTTAGTCGCTTATCAAGATCTCTTCTTCCAAGGTTTAAAGCACAATCAAAACTTAATTATTTAACCTTAATAGTTTGTTAAACTCCTACTAAATAAAAGTTTTAATCTCCCATCTTTGTTACCTCATAAGTCTAAATATTTATTTTAATTAGTATAGAAGCCCTCTTAATTTTGTCAATAACAATGGAGCTTCATAACTTAGTTGTAATAGGAAAGCCAATCTACATTAGACTTATCTATAACTCGTCATTGTAAAAAGCCTTGAGTACAGAAGGCACTCAACTAGTTATGCCATGGAGTGACATCCTGGGATCAAAGGTACCATACTTAACTTCTAATAAAGAAAAAAAAAAGGAAAATAAAAGAATTGAAATAGCTAACTTTCGTTGGTTTAGGGTTTACGGCACTCCACTCGACTCCACTCCACCTCCCGTCCGTCGTTTCTCGCCGGATTCGCCGATTCTCCTCCTCTTCGTCCTCCTGAGCGAACCATGTTGGGGCTTCGCAGAGCTTCAACTCTCTCGAGGTGATGCCAAATTCTTCCCTATCTGTGATACCATAGATGCGAAATTAAGCGCACTTCATGTAAAGGTGAAATTGAACTTCTTGCTTAGCTTTTCATCCTTGGAACTATCAGCTCAGTTTCCTTCCTTTCATCGTGTAGCATATATTATGGTGCTAAAGTTACTCATTACTTTGTGGTCGTGATTCTTTTTGCTTCTTCTTCGCATTTGGTTTTGATGTATGACTGCTGTCCGGCTTCTAACATGGTCATGACTGTAGTGTCGTTTTGTTTCTTCTTACAACAGGAATCGGAGTTATGGTGTGGGTGTTACTAGTGTTTGCTGTGCAAAATTGGACGTGCTTGATGCCACTCAATAGCATGGACGCTCTTCCGCACTTGGAAACGCCTTGCCATTAACGATGTTGCCCAATATTTCTTTCTCGGCGGAGTCTCCTCTGCGAGGTAGATATCTCTTGTCACAGGCTGGTGAAAAGTCCAGTAATGGAGATGCTGATGTTGAGGAGGACGGATTCTCTGAACTGGATGTGCCTCCCAAAGCTGAGAAGACCAAAGAGACAGATTGTGAGGAGGAAGAGAATTTGCTTTCCGAGCCCGCAAACGTGGAAGGGGAGGCTTCTGGTTCTGAATCTGATAGCGAAGAGCTCAATTTGCTGGATGTAGAAGTAGATGATGACAAGGCAAAAATAAGCGCTGCCATTCCCTCGCTCTTGAAGGATATAATCCATGCACCAAGCCAATCTGTTAGCAGTGTTCTTGACAAATTTGTGGAGGATGGTCACATTCTTGGTCGTAGTGAGATTTCTGTTACCAAGCTGAACCTTAGGAGGCGGCATCTCTTTGGAAAGGCATTGAAGGTTGGGTAAAAAATAAGTACTAGATTTTTTCGGACAAGGGCTATTTACATTGCACAAAGCTGTTTTCCAGAGTATCGTGGTTTGCTAGATTCTTGATCTTAATTTTTACTTTAGTTCTGATATCAGCACACAAAAATCTAGTTCTCATCCGTGCGGGTGGGATATTTGGATAACAGATGATACACACTTTTGGATGCTGTCCTCCCACAATTATTCTCTTCTCGCCCATTCAAAAAAAAAAAAAAAATCTCCTCTCTCATAATTTCTTTCTTTCTTTTGTTGTGAGGGTATTTTGTTTCTACTTATTATAATTTTTCACTAAGGCAGAAACATGCCTTGAGGTCATTTGGGACTCCCCATTTCAGTTAATCATGAACTACTGTTTTGTATTTACTTTGCAAAGCAACCTAAGGATGGAGTCATGGAATCGGCTTAGCTTTCTCGATATTACTTTTTTAAAAGTTGAACCCTTTTGGTCTTTGCTTGCATTCCTTTTAATTTCATAGAGGTATAACTACAGTGTTGTTTGATAATTGATGTTAATCAGGAGAAAGATTTGGAGAAGATATTATTATTAGCATGGCCAAATATTCATCTTTGATCTCTTACAAGATTATTACAGGATACCTTCCAAAAAAAAAATCATTACTGGATTTTCTTATTTCTATTTTATTATTACTTTTATTAAATTATTGTACTTTTACATTCAGATGTTGGTGTGCCTAGTATAATTTGGGGAGAAATTCATTGTTCTTTGCTTCCTTTGTCTTTGGTGGGTTTCTACTTGACAATAATGAGAGCTGTTTTCAAAGTGCTTTCCATGTTAGAAGGCAATGTGACATATGTGTGTGCTTTGGTTTTTGGTAGAAGCACCACCTGCACCTGCACTTGCATGTTTGTTGGTGATGATGCTGAATTAGAGTTGTGAGCATCACTATAATTATACCTTGATGAAGTTCCATAAAAAAAATCATTGGCTGATATTTTTCAATATTCTACCACCCCACTCGAATGGTTTTACATAACAAGAATTAGGGGGGGAATCTGCTTGACTGTTTTTTTTCTGAAATGGAGATTACTTGACCATTATGAGCCATCTTTTGGAAGCTTTTTCCAATCAAGACCTCAATGGAGACACTTATTTGTAGTAGCAAAACTCAGCTGCACCTCCATTTGTATGCTTTTTGGCTGTGATGAAGATTTTGTTTGTTGGTTGAGCCTTTTGTTTTCATTTTCCCCAATGAAATCAACTCATTGGTTGTTACTAGAAAATAAACCAACTTGTCTTGTTTCTTTAATGAAGGACAATTGTTCTACTACTCCACTCATGTACATGTATATGCATTCTTGCACATACTTATATGTAGGTGTTTTACTTGTATGTGCTCATGTACATACATACTCTTGTAGTCTTTCTTATGCATGGACACTTTGCATATGTTCAAGTCTGTGTGTGGTGCATGAATCGTGAAAATGTGCCTATGTAGTATGTATGTAATGTAAGTATGCATATGCTTGAATGTATATCTATGTAAATCCCTATGTATATCCTCATGTATTCATGTAAATCCATGTGTATATGAATGCATATCCATATTAACGTCTATTAAACTCAGTTTTTTGAGTTACACAAACTAGCTGTAGTTATGCCTTGAATGGTAGCTAAATGGTTGCCAATGCCATGAGTAGAAGATTAGGAAAATTGTTGTTGCAAAATACTTCTGCACAGTCAGAGATAGGTTATAGGTGGTGATTCGTATACTTAAAAGGAATTGTACTAGTATTTTTTTTTTACAATTTTCTTTGGAACTAGTTAGTTTTATGAGAACAAGATGTCAACTATGTTCATATTCTCTAAACAAAGTTACGTGGTAGAGGTTCAATTTGTTGATGGCCATCATGTTGTTGAGTCGATTAAGAAATCTTCATATATTCACCAACTAATACTGTGTTTACTCGGACTTTGTCATGGATTGGTGTTGAAAAGTATGGTCCACAACTTATTAATCTTGGATGGAAAACCTGCTTTGTGTAAAGGTATGGTTAGTGGGTGCTTCTTTGGGTGTAAGTGAAGCATGATATGGTGAAAATTGTGCAATGTTGTCAAGTATGCTAGTGCTTTAGGGGACACATTCAAAATATCGGCCTTTATAGCCCTTTACTCATTCTGTTGTGACCTTAGGAGGACATCTGTGTTGATTTTATTTTGGGGTTATCGTTAATTGCTTACCAAGTTGATTTGGTTTTCATTGTGTTTAATTAATTTTCAAAAATGGCACACTTTATTATCATTGGATGCATTGCATGTGGCTAATTTTTTCTGTTAAAATTTTGTTAGGTTGCATGGCATTCCTAGGTTGTTCACTTATGATATGGACAATTGTTCACTTATGTTAGATTGGAAGATAGACCTGAAGACAGAGGAAGGTGAGATCGAGGCTTGAAGGCTTTTGTGGAGTTTGTTGTCACTCATGGACTCTTGGATCTCTTGCCTAGCTTGTGTGCATACATGTGGAGAAATGCCACAGGCCAAAAACCTTGGATCAAAAAAGATTCTATGTAGTGTCGAGATGGTTGAGGTGTTCCCCTTAGCGAATGTTAGATCGCTGGACAGACCTTTCTTAGATCACACGTCGTTATTATGGCAGACGAACGAGAATAGGTAGTTTATGACATATTTCAAATTTGACAAATCTTGTATGCTGGAGGGGTTTAGACAGTTGGTGAAGGAGAAATGGAGATCCTTTCAGTCAACTGGATTGGCGGCAACGAGATTAACATTGAAGCTTTGTGGGATGTGGACCTTTTTGAAGACCTACAGGAAGGAAATCAAGGAGGAGAGGTCTAGGAAGGAGATAAGGCACCAGCTAAGATTGCTAGGTTGGATAGGAGGGAGGATATGGGTGACTTATTAGCAGAGGAGCAAGTGTCCAGGGTTAGACATATGGACATAGTCTAGGTGGAGGACAAGAAGCAAGAGGTGGAGTGGAAGGTGAAATCTAGACAGAGATGGTTGAAGGAGGAGGATTCCAACACAAGATACTTCTACATAATGGCATCTGGTAGGAGAAGAAGGAATTGGATTGACAAGTTGACGGTGAATGGGATTGGTTTCTTTAGGAGGGATGAGGTGGGTAGGGTGGTGCCTGAGTATTATAGTCTTCATGGGAAGGGGGATGGGTTGATGGAGATGGAGGAGGGGGGGAGGCAAGACCCATTATAGATATGTAGGCAAACATGCAGACTATGCCCTTCTCAGAGGATGAGGTGAGGAGAGTTGTGTAGGGTCTAAATGCATATGGTTGCTTGGGACTAGATGGTTTTTCTGTGTACTTCCATAAGGAGTTTTGGCCTTTGTTGATGGAGGATGTTATGGAAGTTATGATAGAATTTGGTGAGGGGAACATGGGGTTCAACAGAATCAATAAATTCTATATGTTCTCGTTGCCAAAGAAGGATGGAGTGGAAGCAATTGAGGACTTTAGGCCTATTGCCCTATCCAATGCAATTTATCTCATTGTGGCCAAGGTGCTTGCTAATAGGCTCTATGGTGTGTTACAAGATATTATTTCATCTGTGTAGATGACCTTTGTTCCCTGATGTAGCATTTTGGATGGATTTGTTGGTTCGGAGATCTTGGCAAATTGGAGAAGACATGGGACAAATGCATTCCTTTGGGTGTTAATGATGAAAAGAGGCTTCCCACTGGCGTGGATTGATTGGATGAAGCGATGTGTGACAACTACGTCTTTCTCTATTATGGTGAATGGTAACCCTGTTGGTGGTTGGGTCCATTCTAGAAGGAGGGTGAGGTAGGGTTGCCCTCCTGCACCGATGCTCTTTGTTCTAGCAGCAGATGCATTGGTGAGATCCACCTATAGAGCGTGCTTGACAGGGTTGTTTAGTGGTTTCTTGGTAGTGAATGGGGGAGGGATCCCAATGCTTCAACATGCGGATGATACTTTATTCTTTGTTGAAGGCTTGGAGATTGAGGCCAAAAAGGTACGCCTACTTATGAAGATGTTTAGGGAGGCCTCAAAAATGCAAATTAATTTCTCCAAGTCCACTTTTGTGCTTATTCACATGTCTTCTCTGGAGGTGTAGGTGTGTAGTTCTACCTTGCATACACAGGAGGGCTATTTGCCAATTTCCTATCTTGGCCTACCATTATCCAATAAGAGAATCTCAGCGCAAGAGTGGTCCACCCTTGTTGAAAGAATAGAAGGAAGATTGTTTGGTTGGGCTTTAAAGGTGCTCTTTAAAGGTAGTAGATTGACACTACTAAAGGTGGCCCTTTCCTCGATGCTGTTGTATTTCCTAGCAGTCCTTAAAGTTTCACAGAAGATTAAGAAGAGGGTTTTCAATTTGATGAGGGATTTCTTTTGGACTAATTACAGATCGACGGGGAAAGGTGCTAGGTTGGTGGCCTGGGAGGATGTTTGTAAATTGATGGAGGGTTGGGAGTAAGAGATGTTGGTACCATGAATGATATCTTCCTTACTAAGTGGGTCAACAGGTTGGTACAACGCAAGCGGGATCTTCTTGGATAGGTCATCACTGCTTGCTACGGATCTTCTTTGTGCTAGGAGCAGATGGCATCTCCTCCGGTTGGGGCTTCCCACTTCTACAGGGGACTAGTAGAGATCATTCCTAAGGTGTAGAGGTTCTTTTCACCTTTTGTTGGCCTTGGCAATGTCTTTAGATTTTGGAGAGATGATTGGATGGGTGATGGACCCTTAAGTGATTGGTTCCTGAGGCCTTTTGCTTTGGCCTGTAACAAGGAGGCAACGATAGAGTGTTGGGATGGATCTTGGTGCCCTACTTTTGTAGGGAACTTCCCTGATCAGCAGGTGGAGGAGATGCTTTAGGAGTTAGATGGGTATGAGCTTGAAGGCAAGGAGGATGCTCTTCTTTGGGATTAGGGAGAGGGGGGGGGGGCATCTCTGTATGGGAGTCTTATTCTCGACCAAGGGATGTTGGGTAGATGGGGGATATTGACCCTGTGAGGGACCGTAGACTCATTTGGACAGTGGAGTGCCTACTGAAGATCAAGATCTTTGCTTGGTTACTCCTGAGGGGTGTAGTTTTTACCACACCATTTGACTTTTGTGCTTATTGTTATTGTTTTTTAATGAATTTTGGATGGCTATTGAATGCTAGTGGTCATCCTATTTTCTTTCTAAAAAAAGAGTTGAATTCTAATGATGATGAAAAAAACATTCAGTATTTTTTTTTTTGAAAAGAACATTATCAATATTTTTAAAAGAACTCATACCTTTTCTTTTGGGAACTTCTTGAAGCCTTATATGAGGAGTGGCATCTCCTTGTCCTCCAAACTTGACTACTACATCTCCGATGCAGTTTCTGCTTTGAGAGCAAGGTCTTTGAATTCTTGTTCTTGCTTTCATCCTCTTGCTCCTTCAAATGCTGAGTTGTACCTCCAGACTTATAAGCTATTAGACTCCCTACAAGGTCATCTAGTTCCAAGGTGGATAGGATTTTTGGTCTTTTGGACCATTGTAGCCTTTGACTCTTAGTCAGATGTAAGAGAGCCAAGGAGCTTTAGTACCAATGTTTCTTGTTTGAATTCCATGTTGAGGTTCTTTAGATTTACCATGTTTGTGAATCTCATATACATTTTTTTATTTGGCTTGTTGTTCTTCATCTTGAAAGGCTTGTAATCTTGTGTTAGCAAACTAACTCTAGTCTCTTTTACCTTGGAGGCACCTTTGTAGGTGATGGCAAGCGTGTTTCAAATTTCATACATTATCTTGCTTGTAGAAACTCAATTGAGTCTTTGGGTAATCCACAAAGCAATGCAGCCATATCTTGTGTTATATGCGAACTTTTTCTTTTCTTCAGTAGTTAACCCTTTTTCTCTTTGGTACTTAGACTTGATGATACTCCAAATTCTGTGGTCCATTGCTTCAAGGAATATCTACATTTTTTTTTACTACTTGGTGAAGCTCGATGCCGTGGCCATGGTGAAGGCGGTGTGCCACATCTTCTTTATGTTCCCATTCTAAATTGTGCACATCTTGCATGGATTTACTTGGCCACACATGATCAAGCATAATATTTCATAAAAAATCACAATCACAATTTTTTTTTCAAAGAACAATCACAAAATATTGACACAAGGAATTATAGTGCGAACCTCAATGGGTAAAACTACTACTTAAACCTTCTTAGCTTAGGATTTTCTTGATTCCCTCTGTCAAAATGCACTAATCAAAATCCCATGCTGAATTTATGGGTCACCTTAACCCAGTACAACACAAGATGGTTAATGGGTCTTCTCAACTCCAAAACAAAAAAGAAAATACAACAAATAAAGAATGAATAAAAAATGCTCTTGTAGATGCCCCTATGCCTCCAATAAGTTTGCCGAATTAAGCAAATAATTCCAGTGAAGGCAAGGAGCAACATGGCTCTAGCGATTGGAAATGATAGCTTAGACTTCCGGAGTCTAGAAAAGTCCTTTGTTTGTTCAATCTTTTAGCACTAGAATGGTATATTGTTTTTCTTATGTGTAAATGTGGTTTTTATCCATATTTATATAGTTAAAAAGCTTTGGATTTGGCTCCTAGCCATTGTGCACAAATCTCAACATATCCAGTCTTTGATGGAGCCAAATTTTGTCGAAAAGGCAACTATTCAAAGCAGAATGATCATGTTGTATTGGTCCAAAATTGGCTAGACTGGTGCATGGAACCTATCTAGAATTTTTGTGGACTGACCCATCTGTTCATGTCTAGAATCTGTGGACCGATGATGCATGAACTTTACTGATTTTAGCTAATTCAGCAAACTAGCATTTATGTAGTCATAGATATCCTGATTGGTGCATGTGTACTGGTCTAGTTACTTTTGGAGCGGTGCACAGGCTGTATTGTGCACACTGTTAGAAAGTGTTTACTCAGGCAAGTCCCTAATTATCTTTAATCAAGTTTTAGGTCTTTAACAAATGTTATCAAGGAGGCTCTCAAAAAATTTGAGCCGTAATATGAACTTGTGAACATTTAAGTCAAGGTTTTAAGTGTCAATATTAATGCCGTATTTATAAATTTTCAAGTGTGCGTATCGGAGGTATGCTGAGGGCATGTTGTAGAAATGCCCGCATTTTGATGTCGAGTTACTGATGACCTGAAAATTATACATATCGAGGGCATGCCGACGGCATGGTGAAGCATGTCGACAAATTTAGTTAAATGATTAAAATTGCAAGTAAATTACAAATTACTAATTTAAAACCTTAAAAGGTTATGAAAAAAGGCATACATCTAAAAATACAAGTATTGAATCAATATATAATCAAATAAAGCAATCTCTATTAGCTTAAAGTTTGAAGTAGGTGATAGAGAAATATTATCAATAAGCTTACGATCTTAGGAAATTACCTAATTAGGATATTTAGAAGGTTAAAATATAAGACTATTGTGAATCACATAAGTCATTGAATGTGTGCAAACCAATATTATCCACCATCTGTGCTCTTTGTTGAGCCTGTTCACCGTGCAACACCAACCACCTCTGCCTCCTCCGGTATCGCTAGACCACTTGCGACCCTTTGCTACCACCGTATGCTATCGTCAACCTCCTTTGATGCATCCTTGAGCAATAGCAACATCAGTAACATGCAAGAGTAGCAGCACGGCATAGACAAAATACGTACAGGTAAAATATCAAGGTTATTGTTAGCATTATCGACGACGCCTAAAAATCGACAACTATTACATGCCAATATGACCATTCTCCCAAAACCCTCATTATCAACGGCATGTTGCCGGTAATTGGATCATTGACTTGAGCTTCAATCTTGAACACAACTCTTTAGGAGCTCCTTTTCAAGAAAAAAAACTCATCTTGAGCTTTGCATTGTTATCTCTTCAAATTTAACTCCAAGTCATCTTGTTTGAATTCAGGTAGCTTGTCTTATCTGCATCCAAATTAATTCAAATAAAACAAAGAATAAGCTGGTGTTGTTAACAACAAAACACAAAGTGGAGCTTAATGATGAATGGTCGTGATGTTCAAGACAATGAAACAAGAAATTAGGGTCCTAGATAGCCTGATGAGTGTGAATCCTAGTCCTCTTCTCATTCCAACAATGTAAACCCTCCCTTTGGTTTTGGAGTTGATAACCATTCAACACCAATGAAATTTCAATTATTTCGACAGTGGAAGTCCAACTAATTATATTGAGCATAAACTTGGTGTGAACTTTCTCCATCAACAAGTCATCATCCAACAAACCTGCAATGGTAACTGTAGTAGTAGAATATAGAGACATCGGACTTGCTGTGACAACCTGGTATTCAATGAAACCACAAGTCTGATTAAGAACCATTTTTGTACACTGCTCGCCAAGAAGAAAACATAAAGCACTCAATAACAAGTAAATGACAAAACCTACAACAATAAACTGAATAAAATAAAGTGGTCAAGGGAAAAGAACTCAATATGTACTCTTGGTGCAATTTCTCCTATATTATGCTGAAGATATTCTCTTGCAATTGTCTACATCTGAGGTGAGCATCTATGCTTGAATGATAGGTTAACGAGCCAATGCCCAATATAATACCAAAAGAACAAGTAATGTTTACAGGATACATGCTAAATGTAAGAGTGGAGGGAAAGATGAAAAATATGGTTCAATAGCGTCCCAGCCTACACTCTTAGATTGTTGGGTATGGGAAAATGTGCCTTTTTTTGTTAAAGTGCCATGTGGATTATTGTCTCCTAAGGTGGAAGTTGATCCTGGTTTCCCTAGGGATTGTAGCATGATCTAGAAAACCAAAATGCATTTGAAGAATAAGATGTTTGGTTGGCAATTGAGAAGGGCAGGACTCATGTCAAATGCGTATCACCAGAAGTTCATCCCAGGGACTGATGCTACTTGTTCTCTCTATGGTTTGGTGTAGGAAGATTGCAATCATCTATTCTTCATGCATCTTTTTGCAAGATCAGTTTGGGACAATGATGGTTTGCATTGGGTTGTGAGATTTGGCAATGCCTTTTCCAGCTCTTTGGGTCATTTAGTTGCAATAGAATTCTGTAATATTTAGGGGAGAAAGGCTTTTTATAGAAAACATGTGTAGAGATGTGAGGGTTTTTATGGATATAGAAGTGTATTTGAAGATTGTTGTATCCTTTTTTTGAGTTTTAATGAACCGGGAAAAAATGCCCTTCAATTAGTTATGAGCTTAAACATCTGAAGTCGATTTTGTTTCAGTTATTACTTTTCGAGTATTTTTGTGATTCCATGTTTAAAGATTTGACAAGTTTTATGTTGGTCGTCGGTTACCTAATGCAACCCTTCTCCTTTACCCAGGCTTGGGATCGACGATAAAAAGGCACGAAAACCTCAACACTTTCCTTAGTTTTACAATTGCTTATGATTTTTTCATAGCAAATACCTTCTTTAAAACATGAGAAGAGAATTTGTTCACTTACAAAAGTGGTCAAAAAAGAACATACATTGATTACTTTGCTTTAAGAAGAAAAGATCGATTATGTTATAAAGATTGCAAGATTATTTCAGGAAAGAGTTTAACTGCTCTACATCGTCTTTTAGTGTAGGATACGCATACGAAGTCAAAGAAGAGAAAATTGGTATTTAAGAATATGTGAATTAAATGGTGGAATCTTAAAAAAGAGCAAAAGAGATTTAAAGAAAAGATGCAACAAGGGACTTGGGATCTTGATGGAAGTGTTGATGATTTGTGGGTAAATATGGTAAATTGTATTAGAAAGGTGGCAGATGAAGTGCTAGGCATGTCTAAAAGAGAAGTTCTAGGAGAAAAGGAGGTTTGGTGGTGGAGTGAGAAAGTTCAGGAGAGGCTTACAACTGAAAGAGATTGCTTCAAAGCCTTATATTGAGATAAGATCGATGAAAACTTGAAAAACTGCAAAAGAGCAAAGAAAGAAGTAAAGAAAGTAGTTAGTGAATCAAAAGTAAAAGCCTAGGAGTATTTTTATAAGAAATTTGATTCTAAAGAAGGTGAAAAATATATCTTTAAACTAGCTAAAGCAGGAAAGCAGAAAACAAAGGACCTTATGCACGTAAGGTGCATCAAGGATGGAGAAAGAAGGGTGCTTATAGCTAGCGAGGATATAAAGACATTTTCATAAGCTTTAATGGAAATAAAAAATTGATATCATCTTTTAGCTTTTTCAGAAGATTACGTGAATTCGACAAGTTATTGGAGGATACGAAAGAACTAGTGGATGCTTTCAAGATGATGAAAATTGGAAGGGTTGTTGGTAAATGATATTCTTATAGTTGTTTGGGGTGTGATGGGAGAAGAGGGTATAACTTGGCTTACTAAATTATTTAATACGATTTAGAGAGGCAGGAAGATGCTAGAGGAATGGAGGAAAAGTTTTGTGATACCTTTATACAAGAACAAATGAGATATACAAATTTGTTCCAATTGTAAATGTATCAAATTGATAAGTCATACTATGAAGTTTTGGGAGAGAATAATTGAAAAAAGGCGGAGGCAAGTCTATGTAGTAACTGAAAATCAGTTTGGATTTATGTCAGGCCAATCTACTATCGAGGCAATACACCTCCTAAAGCATATGATGGAGATCTACAGTGCCAAGAAAAAGGATTTACATGTGATCTTTATTGATTTGGAGAAGTCCTATCACTCTGTCTCAAGAAATATCTTGTGGATTGTATTGTGATGTGTGTATGAGAGGTATTCTTGTTATTCTGTGTTTATGTCTGGTCCAATTTCTTTATTTTTCCTACGTTTTCTCTCTTATAAAGGAACGTAGGGTTTCTCGTGGAGAATAGATTGAACATAAGGACTAAGGTTCGTTTGATCGATTACTTCGATATCACCATTGGTTTGTATTAAGATAAGCTTTAAGTCTTTACCTCTTTACTTTAGTGATGGATGAGTTGACGAAGCATATCCAAACTAAGGTGTCATGGTGTATGCTTTTTGCTGATGATATTCTGTTGGTTGATTAGACCAGATGAAGTGCACAGAAAACTTGAGCTTTGGAGAGAAGGCCTCGAAGATAAAAGCTTATGCTGCTTAAGCAGAATAAAGATTTAGTTTATGGAATGTAAGTTTAGTAGAGGGAAGAATGAAGGTATGTATGTAAAAATTGGAGAAAAGTACATGCCAAAGAAAGATGTTCTTAAATACTTGGAATCCATTTTTCAATAAGATTGTGAAATTGATGGAGATGCTACACATAGAATTAATGCAGGGTGGTTGAAATGGAGGGGAGCATCTGATGTCCTATGTGGTAAAGGAAAGTACTATCGAGCAGCTGTAAGACCTACTATGCTGTATGATTATGAATATTAGGCCCTCAACTATAGGCATGTGTTAAAGATGTTTGCAACATAAATGGAAATGTTAAGATGGATGTGTGATCATGCAAGGTAGGACCGTATTTCAAATGTGATTATTCGAGAAATGGTTAGGGTGACATCGATAGAGGATACAATGAGAGAGGCATGTCTAAGGTGATTTGGACATTTGCAAGAAATGCCACTAAATGCCCTAGTCAGGAGATACGAGGAGTTGGGGGTTGATCCCATTAGGAGGAGGCAAGGAAGACTAAAGAAGTGTTGGAAGGAAGCTATAAAGTATGAACTTAATTACTTCAATTTAAGTCCAGAAATAACTCAAAATATATTTGAGTAGAGGCAAAGAATTCATATAGTCGACCCCACTTTATGTGGTGGAAGGCTTGGTTGTATTACTTTTCGAGTAGTTAATGCTTATGTCATTTTCTATACCCTTGATGTGCTTAGATGTTTTAGTTTGGAAGTCTTCAATATTGACTAGGTGCTTCTCTTGAACTTACCTAGGATTGGTGGAGGCTTGCTTGCCTTGGTTACCTAGTCAAATTGATGCTTAACTGGTTGTTGAGTTGAAACCACCTAGAGATGGTTGCTTTATAGGATTATGGTGTCTACGCAAGGATAGTCTTTTCTCCTCACATTGTAGACCTTATGTCTCTTGGCTAAAAAGAAGAAAAGCATTGGTTGGTCTGGTTCGACTATAGACCAAATTGACCAAGGGGCATGTTTCTCCTTGAACAAGCATTAAGTATCATCTTAATAATGTACTTCCAATATGATTTCCATGTAATGTACATCTTTTTTATTCATTGTGTTTTTTTACTAAGGCTATTAGGGATAGGGTTGTTAACAAACCGAACCTGAGTGAATCTATCTAAGTTTAGTTCGATTCAACAACAATTTTCCAAGGTTCAGGTTTGGTTCGAATTTGATAAGAAAAACTGAGGGTGTGGTTTGATTTGTTTACAGTTTATTTAAGTGTAAAGTTTGAAATGTTGCTAATTTTGGTTTGATTCATTTAGGGTTTGTTTCATGGCTTGTTTATGATTCTTTTAAAGTATAATGTTTTGCTATAAATGCAAACATGAGTTCATAGGTAGGAATGTGAGAGTGGTGGTGTAGGGTCCAGATTTTGAATACACACACATATATGCACACGTATTTATCAAACCTTTAATGAATCAAATCTAAGTGAGCATACCTTGTTCAAGTTTGGTTCGTTTATCTAAACGAGCTTCAAATTGAGTTTAGGTTTGATTTGTTTATTTACGAGTTGAATCAACGAATTGAATTTAAACAAATATTGAACCCTAAAATTTTTTGACAACCCTAGTTTAGGAGAATGTCAACTTGCAATAGGTGGATCACTAGATAGAGCTTGCCTTTTGGAGGTTGTTGCTGGTGGGAGAGAATATCTGGGACGATATTGCTTGAGGCCTGGTGGGAGAGGGAGAAATCATTACAATTGCACCTGTGGTATGGTTGCAAAGAAATGAAATGGTCTTCAGAGGGGAGAGTTGTAGTGGGGTGGTTTTTGATGTCATGGGTTTGATGAGATTGTGGGATGAGTTATTGTAATGGTGTTTTGGACATTTTTTATTAATGAAATTTTGGATGGTTACTAAGAGATCATCTATTACTCTTTCAAAAAAAAAGAATCTTGATAACAATGCATAGGAATAGGCTTTCTAATTAAGTATATTATATAGAGGATGGCATTTTAT
Source organism: Thalassia testudinum (assembly GCA_037157565.1). Classification (NCBI taxonomy): domain Eukaryota; kingdom Viridiplantae; phylum Streptophyta; class Magnoliopsida; order Alismatales; family Hydrocharitaceae; genus Thalassia; species Thalassia testudinum. The sequence goes on along the minus strand of JAZHRO010000062.1, from coordinate 2,257,195 downwards.
GTGAAACTTATGCACATTCTTATGAAATGTCATGTTTTTCGATACTAAAACAACAAAGCCTTTTACCACACTACATGAGGTTTGCTACATGAATTATTTTCCTCCATTGAAATCTATTTTTAGTCATTTCTAGGCTAAATTAAAGTAATGGAGATCATGTCTATTGATTTCTTTCCAACATTTCTTTGGCGTTGTCTACCCCCCTCCTAGGAGGCTCAACATCCATCTCCTCACATCTTCTAATTGGAGCACTAGTTGGCTTTTTATGTAGTTGTTTAACTATCTTAAATTTATCTCTCATTTTATCTTCTATTATGCCACCTCAACCTTTTCCTTAATAATTTATTAGGAATTTGGCATGGTCACGCATCCACTTTTACATCTTTGTTGGGTTGTAAGGGGGTATTTGATATTTCTTTTACCTTTGGGGGGTATTTATGTAATTAGTCGAGTTCTCTTTTTCTAAAAGAGGCTAGGGTTTCATTTAAATGATGAGGCATCTTTTTGATTCTCAACATGGTATTAGAGCAGCATTCCTAACCTGGTGCTCCGATATCCCATTGGAAAAAAATCCACCTCAGCATATTTTAGATCCCCAACGTGGTGGTGATCTGATGGAGGACGACTTGCATATCGCTGTCACCACCATCAGCAGTGGCTACGCTTGACGTGAAAGTAGTAGCGGTAATGATGGCGCCACTTGACAGGTTGCCGACGCTGGTAATGCCGTCGTCAGGCAGTCTGCCACCAATGGCAGTGCCAACTGGGGGTTGTGGTTGCTGACAACAAGGGTTGTTGCTGGTGGTGGCCATTTTCTTTACCTTGTTCATGGTCATCTTTACGTGATGAGTCTCTTCTCACGCCTACGGTTGGTGGTGATGAGTCTTCTTGCGCTCATGTCGAAGAAAGTTGATCCAAGAAGATCAACTTCATATTCTATTAGGTTAGCGTGTGCAACCCATGAAGTTGGGATGAGAAGGAAGACTGGGAGTGCATGGGTGATTGACTCTAGTGTTTTCGTCCATCTTACTTGAGACAGAGATTGTTTGAAGAATCTTGTGACTGCACAAGGGATCCGCGACGTGCGGGTAGCTAATGGAGCGACTTATCTTGTGATTGCAGTTGGGTGTATAGATGTTACATCTAGAATGAAGATGTAACATGTATATTATGCTTCTGAGTTTTCTATGAATCTTTTTTCAGTAAGTAAAATTTGCAGAGATCTTGGATGCCGTGTCATCTTTGATGAGGAGCATTGTTATTTCCAAGGTCGAGTCATGGGGGTGATTGTTGGCAACGGAATAGAAAGAGGTGGTCTATGTTATTTAGACACACCTGCTTTTTTTGCTAGGGTGGTGCCTTTCTCGTGACCCCTTGCTATGACATTGCAGACTTGGGCATCCTTTTATGAAGATGATGCATTAGATGTATTCAGAGTTACCTGATTCTTTGGCTTTGGACTGTGAAGATAGTTAGGGAAGCATCACAGGAGTAGCTACCCTAGGAGAGATACTGATGTCAGTTTGGTTCCCTTTTCTCTGGTGCATTGTGATGCCTGGGGGCCTTCAGAGTTGTCTCTACTGGTGGACATAGGTATTTTGCAGTTATGGTTGATCACAACAGCAGCTTGACCTGGGTGTTTCTGATAAAAGCTTGAAGTGAGATTCCTACTATTGTTCAGCATTTTCTATCTGAGGTGTAGACATAGTATGGTACTACTGTTCTAATTTTTCGAAGTGATAATGCATTAGAGTTTATGCACAATCATTTACAGAAGGCTTTCCGTTCCAGGAGGATTATTTGTCAGACATCATGCTCTCATACTTCCCAGCAGAATGGGGTCGCAGAGTGCAAGCTGCGTCATTTGCTTGATGTTACAGGACCTTGATGTCTCATATGAAGGTTCCTAGGTAGTTTGGGAGATGCCATTTTGTCTGTAGCATATCTGATCAATAGGTTGCCCTCTTTAGTGTTTCATGGTCAGATTCCCTATTAGGTTATACATCCTGAGTGTGACAGGATTTTTCCACTGCCTCTGCGAGTTTTTGGGTGTGTCTGCTTTGTTCAGAACTATGGTATACATGATAAGTTTGCCCCTCATGCCACGAAGTGTGTTTTTCTTGGATACTTTAGGACCTAGAAGAGTTATAAGTGTTATAATCCAGGTCGCAGGAGATACGTTATCACTGCTGGTGTGACCTTTGAGAAGGTTCCTTCTCAGAAGAAGGGTCATTCATAGAGGTTGCTATACAGGACACACAGGTGTATCAGAGGAAATCACAGTTATATGATTTTACAGGTGAAGAGCCAACCTAGCTTGTTACCCCCTCAGATAGGGGTGAGTCAGATAGCGAGGATGCTGTTCAGAGGAGATTTGATATCACGCTCTATCCTATTTCTCGTTATACTACAATCTCTCATATCCAGGAGGAGGACAGACAGTTTGCATCTGCCGTTACTACTGCAATTGTTCCTAGGGATTTTGTTTAGTCTCTCCATGATCTGAAGTCGAAAGCAGCTATAGATGAAGAGATGCATGCACTACAGACCAGGAAAACATGGGATCTTGTTCCACGAACTAAGGATACCACAGTTGTTGGGTGCAGATGGGTATACATCGTTAAATATAGATCGGATGGGATAATGGAGAAATATAAGGCCAGACTTGTTGCCAAGGGGTTCACCTAGACGTATGAGGTGGATTACCTTGAGACTTTTTACCTGTTGCTTGTATTACCTCCATCAGGATTATTTTGTCTGTAGCTGTGGTTTAGGAGTGGCCCTTGCATCAATTGGATATAAAAAATACATTCCTCTATGGTGATTTAGCTGAGGAAGTGTATGCGAGACATCCTCCAGGTTATGATACTCAGGGGGAATTTGTTTGTCGCTTATAGAAAGCTATTTATGGCCTGAAGCAGAGCTTATGAGCCTGGGTTGAGAGGCTCAATCTTGAGGTCAAGAAGATTGGATTCCACAGATCTACTACTGATCATTCTATATTTGTTAGGAGGATCGAACATGGTAGGACATGGAGAGTAGTTATTTTGGTGATCTATGTTGATGATATGATTTTGACTGGTGATGATATTGCTGGGATAACAGAGACAAAAGCTTTTTTCCAGTCTACCTTTGTCACCAAGACTTAGGTGACCTCCACTACTTCTTGGAGATAGAGGCTTTTCGTCAGGGGGATGGTTTATCTTTGTTACAGAGGTAGTATACTTTACAGATTGTTGAGGAGGTTGGACTTCTTGGGTCCAAACCTTCTGGGATACCAGTAGAGGCACCTGCAGGTCATAGCTCTGATGAGTAAGATCTTTTATTTGAGGACGTTACCAGGTATCATAGTATAGTTGGTCACTTGTTATATTTGACTATTACTCGACCATATATCAATTTTGCAATCAGCCGTGCTAGCCAGTTTATGTAAAGTCCCAGATATAGTCATTGGCATGATATGTGTCTTATCTCGAGATATCTGAAGGGCACCCCAGGGTGAGGTTTGTAATACAGTGCGAGTGGCTCTCTTGATCTTGTGGCTTATTTTGATGCAGACTATGCAGGATCAATAGAGGACAGGTGGTCTACATTAGGCATTGCTATTTATCTCGGAGGAAACCTTGCTTCATGGAGAAGCAAGAAACAAAGTGTGGTTGCACGTTTTAGTGCTGAGGCAGAATATAGGTCCATGGCTCAAGCTGCGTGTGAGATCGTGTGGATGGTTGGTTTCTGTGAGATCTGGGAGTGCTAGTCAATATCCCTGTTCCACTTTATTGTGATAATAAGTCAGCTGTATATATTGCCTCCAATCCTGGCTTCCATGAGAGGACAAAGCATATTTAGGTTGACTGCCAGGTTATACAGGGTGTAGTTTTGGAAGGCAAGATTAGTACCTCTTATATATCTTCTGAGCTATAGGTTACTGACATTCTTCACCAAACCTTTGGAGAACAAGCATCATGATTTTTTTGGGTAAGAAGTTGGGCCTCATTGACATGTATGTCCCAACTCGAGAGGGAGTGTTGAGTTGTAAGGAGGTATTTGATATTTCCTTTATCTTTTGGGGATATTTATGTAATTTGCCCACTTCTTTTTTTATAAAAGAGGGCCAGGGTTTCATTTGAATGATGAGGCATCTTTTTGATTCTCAACAATTTTATTTTTGCTACGGACGTCTTTTGCATATACCAATGGTTGTTAGCTCAACACTTAAAACCATTCAATCTTATAACACTTTTTCAAGCGAACCTTTTGTCACGGAGAAGGGAAAATCAGATAATCCCCTTCATTTCAATGACCTTGCAATTATTTTGTGTAACATTTTCATCAATTTCTTCATATTGATTCCAAGTATATACTTCGAAGTGCACTTCTTTCCAATTTCCACATCCATACCCTTTCTGCCCATCTACTGGCAAACTTAGATTCCATATACCTAGTTCTGTTACTTAGACATATATCTTTAGGCTTTGTTTGGATGAGGGATAACAAGCATGGCTAGGTGGTGTGGCAGGTTTAGCATGAATAATGTCAAAATGTCACCTCATATCTCCATGCACAACATATTAATTCACCTATCACATCTAGCTTTCACTCACTACACCTTTTAACAAAATAATAATAAAAAATAACCCAATATCAAATGTAAAATAAATAAATTAAAACTCTCTCCTCCATATTTAAATCACATCAACCTACAATTTATAATACATTAACTCACCTATCGTATCCATTTCCACTATTCTATCACCAACATCACGAAAACTTATCTCATTTCTAAATTCTATCAAAGGATAAACTCAATTCAGCATCTAAATGCAGCATTAGCTTTCAAGGTCTATTTCTGAAGCTCAAATGCTCTATTTACTTTACCCAACCAAGACAATGTCATCAGCAAAAAGCAAAGAACATGGCACCTCATCTTAAATGTACTTTATTAACTCATTCATAATCAAGGCAAAGAGGTAAGGTCTTAAATCTGATCCTTGAAGTAAACCCTGATGATATAGTAGCTTGTTAATTGGTCTTTATACAAGTTGCAGCTCCATTGTATATGTTAGAGAATTAGGGAAGTACTAGAGTATCAGGAAAGATCTTAGATTAGTTAAGTTAGTCTAATTTGTCTATTTTTGATATTCCTCTTTCTTTTTTCTATTTATGTTAGGATTGCTATCTTCTCTCTATGTAAAGAGGGGTAGGGATTTCTTTTCAATTAATAATAAGAGTTGCATGATTATTCCACATGGTATTAGAGCATGATTAATCTTAGGAGATCTCTCCCTCTACTGTTAGCCTTAGGCCCCTCTCTCTCTTCACTGCACGCGTCAATGCGTGCCTGCTCGCTTATGCTATTCCATGCATGCAACATCCATGTGCAGGTTCCTACTGCCCTTGTGCATTATTGTGCAGGGCCTTTCTTGCCAATAGCAACCTTCCCGCGTAGGTCCTACTGGATGCTGCCTCGCACATCATCGTGCGTGAGATGTGATTATCATAGCATGCATATGCATCCTTGCAACTGCTATGCACTGTCACCGCGTGTGGCGCTCTCTCACATGCGCAAGTCTATACACCACTACCTTGATTTGGTACACACCTGTGCATAGCCTATTAATGCCCTACGCGCGTTCGCATGCATTATGTGAGCTCCTTTGTGTGCTTTCATGGGTACGATTCCTCCGTGTGCATGCGACCTGCGTGCATCTCTACGCCTTTGTGCACAGGATTGCTTAATCCTCTTTGCGGGTCACAATGTCAATATTAGGGTCATCTTCTGTTACTACTGAGGCAGAATCTAACAAGCTTGTTGTACTTCAGGACACTTCTGTCAAATTTAATGGTGCCTAAACCTACATCTTCTAGTCTAGAGCCTTCAAGATATTTCATTGGTGGTCGGAAGAAGTTTTAGATCTTGACCAAAGAGGAACTTGACACCAAGGATAAAGATTATGAAAAGTGAGAGCAAGATAACTGCATGGTGATGAATTAGTTAATGAACAATATAGAGTCGAAGATCACGATCAATATGCTATACAAGAGGAACACGGAGGACATCTGGGACAAGGCCAAAAAATACTCTTATTGGCGGATATCTACCACAGGATATGGTCCACCAATTAGATGGACCTATCCCTAGTTTATTATTATATTATCATGGAGTCACCTTACAAGGAACTCGTGGTCTTCCAATTGTCTTGCTGTGAAGGCTAAGTGGTAGACTTACAAGTTCCGTAATGGACTAGGCCTTCGCTACTAGTTTGCCAAGGATTAACTTTTGTTCTCTAACACGATATCGGATCTAGATATAGTATAAAGTTGTCTTTTGAAAATTGATGCGGATGTCTTGTTGGTGATTGCTCCTGTTACTATTCCTGAACCTCCACTTTGTTGCCTCTGGAGGGCAAGGTGGTTGCTTTGGTGGCCGCAGTGATGGACACGGTTGGCATGGTCGGACCTACTCTCCTTGCATCCACTGTAAGAGAATGAACCATCTGTCTGAGAGATGTTGGGACAAGTTCGGTAAGCCCACTTGGGCTAACTAGGCAACCATAGAGACTATTACTTTTGAGATTAGGTTTGACCAGCCTCTTGTTCAGTTGACCCCTGTGAAATTGGAGTGTCTGCGATCTCGACTGAGGAGTGAGTCCTCCTCTACTGCTGTTATGGTTGCAGCACCTGCAACTACGTGGTGGGCCTTCTGATCCAGCGTGTGGATTTTTCGCTAAGGATAATGAATGGTAGGGACTTTGTGTAAGGCTCTTCCACCTCTACTACTACTTATTGAGAAATTTTTCCCTGTCTTTGGCCGCTACTTTTGCTACGGCCCTACTACTATCGTTTTTAGCTGCTTCTACTACAACCATATTACCGTCGCTTACGGCTGCTACTCTGCTGCAATCTTCTACCTCCTGTTGTTACTTCTACTACAACATACTATCATCTACTGCTGTTGCTACTTTTGCTACAATCGCTATCTCTCCTCTGACTTGTTGCTTGGTCCTCTAGATATCTACATTAGGGGGGAGTCCAAGTTTTGTCTACTGTAACAAGTTAGACATTGCATGCTCCAACTTGAGGGAGTGTTAAAGAATTAGGAAAGATTACTAGAGTTTTAGTAAAAAGTCCTGGATTAGTTAAGTTAGTCTAATTTGTATATTTTTGGTATTTCTAATTTTATTTTTGTTAGGATTTGTTATTTCCTCACTCTCTATATGAAGGGGTGTTATGATTTCTTTTCAATCAATAATAAGAGTTGCATGATTATTGGTAAGTATATACCATTAATGATGTTTACTACTAAAACCCATGAAATTTGATAAGCATCCATGTTAAGTGATTTGTCCATTAAAGGTCTATATAAACATTGTTAAAAGGTTATAATTAGAATTATTCTCTTTAAACTTTAATGCATTCCACATTGCATGTTCCTACCATCAAAAGGAGTTCAGTTTGTCACATCAAATTAAAATAGCATTCATATCATTGAGAACCATATTCCACAATTTACAGGGACAATAGTTCAACTTAATCATAGATGAAATCATGTTCTACATCCGTTGAGAGAGATGGATGTTGTAGTAGGTTATTGGGTCATGTAGAGATCCAATTATGTTTAGTCCCACCTAGTGCAGGTGGGAACTAGAAAGGTGTGTGGTGGCTTATGCAAAGGCCCTTGTACCTTCCATTTAGCTTTGAGATGAAAAACTATAACATCATGCTCGTAAGAGTCCTTTCGTGGTTCTCACTTCTTGTGAGAGGGTTCTTTGTGATGCTCTTTGATGTCATGATTTTATTTCGATGGTGCCCTAGAGAATTGGTGCTTTGGAGTCACAATATTCCAAGAGGTCCATTAGGCCACCTCCTCACTTTTGCATTCTAGTGTTTTCACTATCGCACCTTCACTTGCCACAAAGGAATAAGGGAATTGTTGTGTGCATGATTCTAGATATCCCAGGTCACCTAAGCCAACTTGTTGCTTTGACCTTTCAATACCATACAATCGCTTTAACTGAAGTGTGTTCACTGATTATTTATTTCAACATGGTATTAGAGCAAGTCGATTTTAGGGTTTTATCCTTATGTGTGCTTTGATTCGATTATTACCATTCTTAGGATTTTATTACTATTTTTATCAATTCTTCTTGTTCTTGGGGTTCTCTATTCATGATGAAGAGATTAACAAGGGTGGTAGTAGAATAAGAGGGGTGTGCATCCTTTGCAAGTTTCAACAATGATCCGAACACTATTGTTACTAATGATCTAGAGGATTGCATACCCAGCAACAGCTATGGTCGACCCCAATGAGGAGCAACGAGAGTAGATCATTGTTGCCACCTCCCACACTCTCTCCTCTATTGATGGTGTCGGTTTGATGGTGGAGAGGTTTTCCCTCATGTGAAGTATCGACAAGGAGTGCTTTAGCAACGATCGTTATAGGCTCTTGGAGAGAAGCCCTACGGATTTACTCTGACGGGTTTGAGCCCTCCAATTGAATGCATGTCGTTCAGGGGTTGATGAAGGCAATTAATGTGAACAAGCTCACGCAAGCGGGGTGCCACATCAAGATCTGAATCATTGATTGGTTCATGTAGATCAACAGGATGGAAGGAACCTTAGGAAAATCCAGACCATGGGTAGGTACGTGATTGAGATGTGGAAGGTAGGTGCTTGGGCTCTTCCAACCCTAACCTAAAGAAGAAGACATGCTTGCGTATTTTGCATCTTTGGCCCTTTCATTTTTTTTATGTTGGTTTTGCTTGTTAGCTTTACAAAACAAAGGAAGACAGTAAGAAGATAAAGCAAAGAGATGAAAATAAAAGAAAAATGACATAAAAAAGCATAGATTAGAAAAAGGAAAATGGGGAGAGAGAAAAATAAAAATAAAAAATAAATATAAAAAGTGAAAAGGAAAAAAGGAGATAAGAAAAGGAGAAAGGAGAAATTTAAAAAAAGAGGAAGTAGAAGAGGAGGGTGCTCTTCTCTATATAGTTTATTCTCCCATACGAGTATGAAAGAAGGGGGGTGTTGGTGATGAGCTTATTATGGGCTCCATATGAGGGAGGCTCACTCTTTGAGGTCTCCACGTGAGAGAAGCTAAATATTGGTCTCTATACGAGAGAAGCCTACTGTGGAATTTTCGTATGGGAGAGGTCTAGTTAGCAATTCTTGTATAGGAGAGTCCTACTTCGAGTTTCCATGTGGGAGAACTATTCTTGAGGTTTCCAAGAGAGAGGCCCACTCTTGAGATTGCCAATGGTGAAGGCATCGACACTATTTGAGGTCTTTATGAGGGATATTGGTTAGAGCCAGCTTTAATAGTTCATCTATGAGGCTACAGCCTGCATTGATATGCCATCATTAGCAAACTTGCTTACAAGCAAGGAAATGAGGATGCAATTATCATCATTTGGCTAGAGGAGAGACATGGCTTGATTGCATCAGTTGAGAGTTGTGTTTGTAAGAGTTTGGAATTGTGTTATACAAGCTAAGCATTCTATGCTTTAACTTAAGGGGGAGTGAGGGAGTGTCGAGAGAGATGAATGTTGTAGTAGGTTATTGGATTGTATGGAGATTCAGTTATGTTGTTTAGTCTTACACAGTAGAAGTGGGAATTAGAGAGGTGTGTGGTGATCTATATAAAGGCTCTTGTATCTCTCATTTGTCTTTGAGAAGAAATAAACATCATGTCCATAGGGGAGCTTCTCCCATGATTTTCTCCCCTCTCCTCGTGAGAGGGGGTTTCCATGTAAACCTTAGCTTTCTTTGTAGTGCTCTTGGTTATGATTTTATTTCGATTATTTATTTCAACAGCATAGAAAATTTCAAATGCTAAACAGGCATCTAGATCATGTATTAACTAATAATTGATCAACGAGGAAAAACATCACATTTTTTATCCCCTTTCATTTAAAACCCATATTAAGATCGTGGAATTGCCCATTATTATGATCGTGGATAACCACCCTTTCATTTTTCAAAAAAAAATCATGGAACTACTCTTCAAAATGAAATTAAGATCATGCAACTCATCAATTCATTTTATCATCCACCTCTATCTATGTTCTCCACACTTCACATAACTCACTATTTGTTGAAATTCTCAATTTAAATTAAATAAAACAATGAATGCTACATTTATTCTTTCCTTCATGATCAGCAGAAATCAAATGAGAGCCAGAGGACGAGGTTCGGTGAGATTACCCCATTCATTTGCTCCAGGCCTGGACTTATAGAACTGGTTGCAAGAGGTGGGGCAAAAAAGCACTTTCTCATTTTGGGTGACATAGTCATTAATATTCACTATTAATGTAGATGAAATACATTCTTGAGGCAAAGAGATCATTTCCAACACAAACACGTGGGTATCCATGTTTGCGCATCCCAAATAAGTGGTTCCAACTTCCACATGTTTGGGTTTCCAAGACATTTCTACCATAGAAATAGAGTATTAGAATGCAAGAGGTGAGTAGAGCTCAAGAAGGAAGAGTCCATGCGTGAGTTCGGTTATTTTTTTGAAATAGGTGCATGAATTAGGTTATATGACCAAATTCAAATATATAATTCATACAAAATTTCCCTGTTTCTTGGACATTGAATCAGCCAGTGCCAGCGATTGGGTGGATATAGAGAGATTATTTGCCACTTTCACTTTCTTACCGAGGAAATTAGACAAAGCTATGTAAAGGGTTTCAGCCCTTATGGATTAATAACTAATCCCATATGCATTAGTATCTACCATGAAAGAATGAAGCAGTCAAGTGAACATCTTTACCATAGCATCAGAAAATATCATTCAACGGGCATCATTTATCTTTTCAAGGGGCCACTATGGAAGATCCATCCTAGTAAGCATGACCACCATCATAAACCACCACAATGTTAAAGAAGACGACAGGAGGGGGTCCCTTTGCCACATCGACCTAGGAACCATTCTCTAACTCCGAAGTATGGTGACTATGGTCCAGGAGAGGGAATTGGCAAGAGAGACTAACTCCTAGTATGAGAGACTCGGAACAAGTACCAAAGCCTCTAATCTCCTAGTGATCCATACCTACCTTCCAATCTAAAATTCTAACAACGAAAAGAGGGGTTTAGAAGCTCACATCAGAAAGTAGCAGTATCTTTCCTAAACCCGAGATGAAACCCCAAACAATGCAGATTTGGGTGTAGGTCTTGAGGGCGATACCCTTTTCTATGGATGGAAGCTCGAAGAACATGGAAATCTTCACCAAAGAAAACCTCTCCCATTCTAGGTAGGTGAAAATGGGAGGAGAAAAGGTCACAAGAGTAGTCTACCCTCAAGAATATTAGGACCCATCCGTTCGCGGGAGTAGGTTTTTATCATAAAGTAGACCTTTCCTTTTCAGCATAAGCCCTCGGGAAGAAAGATACATGTAGATTATGCACTTTATGAGTTCCAATTTTCTTGACGACGGTTTAGTTTATGCGCTTTTTATCTCACTTGTTGATAATAGGATCCTAGTTCCTGTACACTCTCCCCTCCCTATATGATCAACAATGGATTGTGGGAATTGCAAGACGGGGGTATATTTACAGTTCTATACTTATGCTTCTGAAGAACTACAAGTGTACTTAGTTCAATTGGTGGTGGGGTGGGGATGCGGGCTTGATTGCAGTTTCACCTTTTGTGAAAAGTTCAAATATTAGGTTTTAGAAATTGTTATTACCACCACCAAGGGGTTGGCACCATTGTTTTAAAAATTACACCTCGAGGCACGTGAGGCGTACGCCTCAAGTCGAGGCAGCCTGATTTCGCCTCGAGGCTATAGCCTCAGGTCTGTTCTGTGAGGCGTGCACCTCAACTCTTCGAGGCGCTGGCGAGGCGCCGCCTCAGTCGGAAGCTCCAGCGCCATCGCCAGAAGCATCGCGAGCTCCAACGCCATCGCCAGTAGCAGCGTGAGCTCCAGTGCAGAGTCCAACACCATCACCAGCAGTAGCGCAAGCTCCATCGACAACGCGAGCTCCAGCGCCATCGCCAGCAGCAGCGTGAGCTCCATGATGGAGCAGTTCAGTCGCCACCAAGCTTCGCTTGAAACCCTAGGTCGACCTTTGGCGGAGCAGCTCGAGCTTCGACAAAGTCGATCTTAAGTCTCAGCTTCGAAAGTAGTGTAGAGTCTTGAGCTCGAGCTTCGGTGAAATCTTGAGCTCGACCAAGCGTTATTTATGTACTAAATCTACAAATATATATAATAGTATATATAGAAGTATGTATATAATATATAGTGTTATATATGTATCTATATATAGAAATATGTATATAATAGATTCTGTTATATATAATAGTACATATAGAAGTATGTATATAATATATAGTGTTATATATGTATGTATACATAGAAGTATGTATATAATATATACTATTATATATGTATGTATGGTATACATAGAAGTATGTATATATATGTATATATACTTAACAAGTATATATCATATCAATTTTTTTATGTTTTTTATGTAAATCTTGAGGCTTACGCCTCGACCGCCTCGAGGCTTATGCCTCGTCTCGATGAAGGCAAACCACCTCAGATCACCTCGTATTTTTTAAAACCTTGGTTGGCACAGTGGTAAAGCCCCTTATTGGCATCCAAGGGATAAAACCTCACGGCCACCGTACTTACCATCTCAAACGAAAGAAATTGTTATTGCCACAATTTTGTTTATTGAGGGTTCATGGAAGAAGCATGTAATGCCTTTATTTTACTTCACATTTTTGGTGACCTTTTAGGCCTAAGGATGAACGGGGAAAATCCTCCTTTACTTCTTTTGTGATGGATGAGAATGAGATGGTCTCTTGTAGTAACGTGCTTCAAATGCCCATAATGCCCTTGCCATTGCAGTATTTGGGCATTCTACTTTCTAATTGACCTTTTGAGGCAACTGACTGGAATAGCCCGATGATGAAGCTTGAGAATTAGAGCTGTCAAATCTAGCCGGGCTCGAATACTCTGACCTGAACCTGACCCGTGTAAAGCACCTGAACCCGACTTGATTCCTCCACTGTAAATGGGTCCAACCTGAACCAAACCACCAAATTAATTGGGTCGGGTTCGGGTAGGCATTGTTGACCTGTTCAAACACGTTAAACCCGTTTATCAATTTGAATCCCACCTCCAGATCAGTCTTGTGACTCCAACAGTTCTTCTGCTCCAAGTCTAGATGCTTCATTTCCTCGATGCAGACCATGCCACACTGATGATAAATCATTCAGATTATTAATGATTGTGCCACACTGCCGCAAATTGCTGGCAAATTGGATTTGGGTAGTGCTGCAGCACTGCTCACAGTCACTGCTCACAATTGCAGTTGCAATTAGTTTTCCTCTTCCACAGTTCAACTCCCATAAATTATAATCCCGTGTCTCCCAGAGTTGTGTCCTTTTGGCTTTCCAAAACAGCCCCACTCTCCAACTTACGTGAAGCCTTAACTTGAAATCTTAAATCGCTAGACTCTTCTTCCATGATATAATAACGTGCATGAGCATTGGTGGATGACTTTGTATGCTGCATAACTTAGTTGCAGTGGCACAAGCCAAAAGGCAATAACCTTCCAAAGTCCACTCACTACCATTCCCATTTCCATTCCCATAATCCCCACTTCAAGCATTCAACTCCCACCTCTCCAGTCACCCCCACGGTAGCTCGTTGCACACACTAGACCACTCCACCACCTTCCTCCTCCAGTGCTCTGGGACTGTGCCTCTGGTATTCCTGGATGTTTGTTGCTTGGCGGTGACTCAAACTGCAGCAGCTATGTGGGTTACAATCACTGCACCCGATTAAACACATGAACCTGATTAAACTCATGCACCCGATTAAACCCATGTATCCAATTTAACCCATGAACCTGATTAAACCGACCGACCCGTTTATTCAATGGGTTGGGTTGGGTTTTAGGACCTATGGGTGGGTCGATGTCGGTCCCACACACTAAGACCAGTTATTAAATGGGTCGAATCTGGCCCGACCTGACCTTACTTAATGCAGGTATAGTGTTCGGTCAGGTCGGACCCGACCCGACCCCTTTACAGCTCTATTGAGAACAGATGCGTAGGTAGAAGTCAGCTGCTTTTTAAGTGTGGCTGACTGGTGCTTCTGAAGTCCATCTTATTGGCCATGCAATTTTTATGTCTCATGTCTCCATGCTGTTGAAGTTGCAGGAAAAAAAATAATAAATTGAGGAATAGATTCTTTGGGAAAGGAGTGGCAAAGAACAGTAGAGGCAATGCACGTGGCTCTTGGTATGAGGTCTGTAGGCCTGTAGTAGAGGGTGGTCTCAGTTACAAATTGTTAATCAATCCTTTCATGAAAGTCGGGGGGAAAGATAGAAGCCTCTTTTTAGATGTCATCAACTTGTCATGGTAGGAAGATCAATTGGGTTGATAGGATGCTTCCATGCAGGGTGGATTCTGCATTCTGGAGAGGCCTATTACATGAGATGCCCTGGGTGATTCCATTTTTCTTTGCAGAGTTGGGAAATAAGAGGGATTTTCCCTTTTGGTTGGATGATTGGATGAGTCATGGACCTTTGGCTGATTCAGACCCTAGACTTATTTGCTTTAGCATCTAACACCTAGGCTTCGTATTGGGTCAGAAACATGACCACTTGGACGTCGATTTTTTATGCTGTCTTGTCTGATCAAAGGTGGAGGATTTATGAAGTTGCGGGATGACATTGCCAGCTTCTACCCCAGAGATGGACAGCTAGATGCTTGGCTCTGGATTAATGACCCAGTTACACTTAAGCCAGCTTATAGGCTCCTTTTGCCACCAAGGGGTAGTGTTGATTTGAATATGAGCAAGGATTTCAGATTCATTTGGAAGTCCAAATACCTTTGAAGATATTTGGATGAGTTTTGAGAAGAAAAAAAATTATGACTAAGGCATGCCACTTGAAAATTTGCAGCACTTTGGCTTCACTTGTGTCCTCTGTGGGGATGACTGATTATTTGTTTTTGGCTGCCGATTTGTGAGGGATGTATGTACAAGGTCTACACGATGACCTTTCTCTTGAGATGATTTCTGGCGGTCCTTCTGCAGTGGTGCTTTTAGATCTAAAAGAGAGCGGATTCAACCATTTGCAATTCAATGGGATTTGTTGCTTCTGCACAATGGTGTGATTTTTAAGGGGGAAAGACCATCTGTGGAGAATGGTTGCCGTGAAGTGGATCTCTGAAAGGACTTCTGGGTTGATGTTGGATGTATTCTTTTTATTTGTTGTAAGTCCCTCTTTTTTAATTAATGCAGCTGGACGATCACTAATGTCATGTGATCATCCCTTTTCTTATTCAAAAAAAGAAATTGTTATTAAATAATCACACATATTGAATGTTTTAGCAGGAGGGCGAAGCCATACTTTCCCCTTCTTGTAATTTGCTAATCAGGCTTATCTGTGGTTTTCTGCTGCTTGTCTGTAACTTTCATTTTTTTTTTCTGCTGTTGACCTGGATTAATCATTTTGACAATCTGGCAGTGATAGATCATAAAATTGGTATGGCAAATTTGTTAATAGTCAGTCTTTTTTTAAATTGTACTTCCAGTTGCCGATGACTTCAGTATTGCTATACAATTATATAAGGAGTCTCATAAGATTCTATGTAGCTTTAGAATTCTCAGTGTTGGTGATTAGAGGAATATGAAATATTATTGTGAATCTCAACAAACAAATGAAGTGTTGATCCTTTTAAATAGAGATCGTAATTGTAATTCTACTGTAATCAATTTAAATCTAATCATATCTTTAATAATGGAAAGTGGTAAAACACTCTCCTAAAACAAACCTTTCTAATTCTCAAAATAATATTTCTAACAGTACCCTCCAAGTTAAAGCGTGCAACATTCAACATGTTATAGAAGTGAACTCTCCCCCAATGTAGACATTCGGAGGAGTAAGTAGCAGAAGTGAACTCTCCTCCAGCCATGTGTCATCCTTTGGTAATTGTGCTTCTTTCAAATTATGCAGCTCTCTGAATGGCTGGAAACTAAAAAGCTTTTTGAGTTTGCAGAGAGGGACTATGCTTCCCATGTTGACTTGATAGCCAAAGTACAAGGACCTGACAAGGCTGAAGAACACATTGAAAAGATTCCAGAAGAATGTTGATGTGAAATTGTATTTCGGACTTTATTGGCAAACTGTCAACCTGGGCAATCTTAGGAAATCAGAACAACTATTCAATAAAATGAGGGACTTGGGTTTTCCATTAACAGCATTTGTCTGCAATCAGCTTCTATTACTTTACAAGAAGGTTGATCCAAAGAAGATTGCTGACGTCTTGTTGATGCTGGAGAATGAGAATGTCAATCCCACTACTTTTACTTACAGGATTTCGATAGAAGTCAAAGGTTGTTCAAATGATATTGATGGCATGGAGCAATTAGTTGAGTCCATGAAGGCTGAGGGGTTGGAACTGGACATGTATATTCAATCCACAATTGCTAGGTGCTATATCTTTCGAGGTTGCAATGAGTAGGCGGAGGCTGTCCTAAAGGAGATAGAAGGGGTAAACATCAAGGAGAATCGTGTTGCATGCAAGATCCTTCTCCCTTTATATGCTGCCCTTGCCAAGATGGATGATGTAGGGAGGCTGTGGCATGTTTGTGAGCAAAATCCTCGTCTTGGTGAATGTGTAGCTGCTATTGAGTCTTGGGGTAAACTGGGGTGCATTGAAAATGCCGAGGCTGTGTTTGAATGCATGAAGAGGACTTGGAAGAATCTTTCTTCCAGATACTACAATGCCTTGCTGAAAGTTTATGCAAACCACAAACTTCTGACAAAGGGGAAGGAATTAGTGAGGCAGATGTACATTGATGGGTGTATGATAGGCCCAGTGACCTGGGATGCACTTGTGAAGCTTTATGTGGGGGCTGGTGAGGTAGAGGAAGCTGATTCACTCTTGGAGAAGGCAGCTGCCCAGAGCAACAGGAGTCCTATATATGGCTCATACTTGTCTGTGTTGGAGAAATATGCAAAGAGGGGTGATGTTCACAATGCTGAGAAAATATTCTATAAATTAAGATCCAGTGGGTACACCGGATGCATGAGGATGTACCAATTGCTTCTTGAGGCTTATATAATGGCAAAAGCTCCTGCCTATGGTTTTAGGGAGAGGGTGAAAGCTGACGATATTTTCCCCAACTATGTAATGTTAGGACATTTGAAAGCTGTGGATGCTTTCAAGAAGACCAAGATTTCCGAGTTGCTTGACTGATTGGTGTTTATGTTGCTATTCTCATGCACTCAAACATGTCCGTTATGAAGGGAAGGTTGTTCTTGGCATTTACTCTTTATTCTTGCCAAATAAAATCTCAATGAACTATTCTGATTCTACTTTTATTTATTCAATCTGACAATGCTCTTCCACTTGGATTTCAGTGGTTCAGCATGTGACTCGAGACTACTTACCAGTCCACGAAGTAACTTCTTTGTAGATGAACTGCACCAGGAAAATGATTTCTTCCTCTAAATGATGGAATCTTTTAGCTGCATGTTTTATTATGAACACTGCTTTGACTTGATAGCTTGCAGATGACCACTCCAGGGAAACTTTGATTTACAGTGTGTCAATTTTTTTTCTTGCTACCTAACTTCGCCTGTGTCGAGGTTCTTATGCCTTTTCATTGTCGGTCCCAAGTCCGGGTAAAGGAGGAGAGTTGTGTTAGGTAGCTGATGGCTAGCGTAAAAATTTGTCGGATCTTTAAATATAATGAATTCTATCACTCAAATTTCGTTAGGGCGTTCCCTATTTGCGATGCACTCCATCGGCGTACAGGTGTAATGAAAAATGATTAAGGGTTCTCACATGAAAGTAAAGAAGTTAGTTCCGCTACATAGCCGTTTGGATGTAATACAAAATGAATAAGGATTCTTGCATGAGAAATGCATGTAAGTAAAGAAGTTAGTTTCGTTATATCGTCGTTGGATGTAATGCAAAATGAACAAGGGTTCTCGCATTAGGAACGCATCCGATGAAAAGTTAGTTTCATCACTTCGCAATCAATCGAAGTGTTACAAAATAAGTTGAAATTCGATAGTTGAAATATTGGTACTTTGACTATCAAGGTTATGGAGATTGTGGATACAATGGTAAGGAGAATGATTCAAATTTTTTGCCTTCAAGAGATTAAATGAGTTAGAAAAAAAGTATAGGAAATTGAGAGAACATGATTCAAATTGTGGTATTTAGGAAGGGACAAAGGTAGAAATTGTGTGAGTATTGTTATTCATAAAGATTTGAAGGACTGTGGTTGATGTTAAGAGATTAGGTGATCTAATTATTTTGATAAAATTAATTTTAGAAGAAGAGATTAAATGTTATTTCATTTTATACACTTCAAGTTGGTTTAGAAGAAATAATAAAGAACAAATTCTGGTTAGAGTTTGATATGATAATTCAAAAAATTCCACAGAGATGATTTTCTTGGATAGAGATTTAAATGGCCATGTGAAAAGAGATACTTTAGATTATGCAGAAGTCTGAAAATCTTGGTTTTGATTTTAGGAATGAAAGGAAGACTTTCCTTGATTTTGCAATGACTTGTGATCTTTTCATAGCATATATCTTCTTTAAAAAATGAGAAGAGCATTTGATCACCTATTAAAGTGGCTTAATAAGAATGTAAATTGGCTATTTTGCTTTAAGAAGAAAAGATCGTTTATCTTGTAAAGATTGTAAGATTATTCCATAGGAGAGTTTAATTGTTCAATATCGTCTTTTGGTGATGGATGTTTGTATAAAGAAGGTAAAGAAAAGAAAATTGGTGTTTAAGAGTTCCAGAATTAAATGGTGGAATCTTAAGAAAGAGTAAGAGAGATTCAAAGAGAAGATGATGCAAGAAATGACTTGGGATCTTAATAGAAGTGCTGACAAATTGTGGTTAAATATGATAAATTGTATTTGGAAGGTGGCAAATGAGGTGTAAGGTGTGTCGAAAGGAGGAGTTTTAGGACAAAAGGAGGCTTGGTGGTGAACTGAGGAAGTGTAGGAAAAGTTTAAAATTAAAAAAGTTTACTTTAAAGTTTTATATCGAGATAAGATTGATGAAAACATGAAAAATTACAAAAGAATAAAGAAAGAAGTAAAGAAATTAGTTATATCGAGATAAGATTGATGAAAACATGAAAATTACAAAAGAGTAAAGAAAGAAGTAAATAAAGTAGTTAGTGAAACAAAAATAGAAGCTTGGGAGTTTTTTTAAGAAAATTCATTTTAAAGAAGGCGAAAAAAATATCTTCAAGTTAGCTAAAGCAATAGAATCGAAAGCAAATAACCCTACACATGCAAGGTGTATCAATGATGAAGATGAAAGGGTGCTTATAGTTAGTAATGATATAAATACAAGATAGAAAAGATATTTTTAGAAGTTTTTTAATGAAAAATAAAAGAATGATATCATCTTAGGTGAGTTAGCCAACTCAGAAGATTGTGTGAATCAGACAAGTTATCAAAGGATACAAAAGAAAGAAGTAGTGAAGGCTTTGAAGATGATAAAAAGTAGGAAAGTTGTTGGGCTTGATGATATTTGGAGAGTGATGGGAAAAAGGGGTATAACTTGGCTCACAAAATTATTTAATATTATTTGGAAAGGCAAGAAGATACCAAAGGAATGGAGAAAAAATTTTGTAATACTTTTATATAAGAACAAGGGAGATATACAAAATTGTTCTAATTATAGATGTATTAAATTGATGAGTCATATGATGAAACTTTGAGAGAGAATAATTGAAAGAAGGGTGGGTAATTCTCTGTAGTAACTGAAAATCAGTTTGGCTTTATGCAAGGCTGGTCTACCATTGAAGCAATACATCTCTTGAGACATATGATAGAAACCTACAAAGTTAAGAAGAAGGATTTATACATGATTTTTATTGATTTGGAGAAAGCCCATGATTCTATCCCAAGGAATATCTTGTGGAGAATTTTGGAGAAGAGACATGTACTAGTTTTACATATTAACATCATAAAGGATATGTACTATGGAGCTGCAGCTTGTGTAAAGATTAAGGATGATTTGATGGATTACTTTGATATCACCATTGGTCTGCATTAAGGATCGACTTTAAGTCATTTTCTCTTTGCTTTGGCCATGGATGAGTTGATGAAGCATATTCAAATTAAGATGCCATGGTGTATGCTTTTTGGTGATGACATTGTGTTGGTTGATGAGATAAGATAGAGTAAACAGAAAACATGAGCTTTGGAGGGAAGCCTTGGAATATAAAGAACTACGCCTAAGTAGGATAAAGATTGAGCATATGGAATGCAAGTTTAGCAGTAGAGGGAACAATGAAGGGATAGATGTAAAAATTAGAGAAGAGTGCATTTCAATAAAAGATGTTTTTAAGTGTTTGGGTTCCATTTTCCAACAAGATGATGGAATTGATGGAGATGTTATATATAGAATTAATGTAGGGTGATTGAAATGGAGAGGTGCTTCTAGTGTTTTTTGTGATAAGAGAGTTCCTTTAAAAGTCAAAGGAAAGTACTATCGAGTTGCGGTAAGATCAATCATGCTGTGTAGTTTTGAATGTTGGTTATCAACTATAGGCATGTGCAGAAGATATTTGTGGTAGAAATGAAAATGTTGAGATAGATGTGTGGTCATACAAGAAATAACTATATTTCAAATGTGATTATTTAAGGAAAGCTTAGGGTGACAGCGATAGAGGATAAAATGAGATAGACAAGTTTAAGATGGTTTGAACATTTGTAAAGGTCACTAGATGTTTCAAGTAGGAGATGCGAGAAGTTAAAGGTTGAACCTATTAAAAGGGGATGAGGAAGATTAAACAAATGTTGGAAGGAAATTATTAAGTATAATTTTAATTATTTTAATTTAAGTCCTAAAATAACTCAAAATCATATGTATAAAGATAAAGAATCCATATAATTAACTCACTTAATGTGAGAAAGAGCTTGTTATTGTACTGAGTCGTTGCAAACATTGTAAATGAGTAAGAACGAGGATCATCTTTGTTCAGAAGTTTTATCTAAGGTTGGGTACTTTGCTAGCATTTGTATCTTTATGCGGTAAATGTTGCCTTTTGGAGGCAAACTAGAAAAACTCAATTTTAATTGTATGCTTTCTTTTTAATATAATCATATCCTTTTTTTATGGATATCGTAATTAAGTTTGATCAGGAAACTATTGCGGAGATCATTAATACACGCAGCGGTTGGTACTATTGTCCGTGCGGCAACTTGACTTTGGTGTAACGTATGGTATCAAACTTTTATCTGGATGTGACTTGTGTGGACACCGAGGTTGCGTTTGCTTGATATGGATATCTAAATAATTAGAGTAGAATATCAATTTTTTTATTTCATCACTCCAATACTATTTTACTACGTAATATCAATGTCAACATATATTAAAGTATACCAACCATACATAATATATACATTAACATATATTTACTAAATAACATCAACCTATCTCATTTATATATAACAAAGTTAAAATATTATCCACCACTATTATATCATACTAATTATTTTATTTCATTAATTATTCTATTCCTACAAATAAACGTCGAGACAACTTATTCCACCACTACTGAATCTTGGGATATTCTTTTATTTTCAAGTGAATGCAACCTCAAAGACATTATTGGATTCGGCCTCAATCATTATTGTTCTGTGAGAGTTTCTTTGAAGTCTTTAATTTGAAATTTGATGTGGAAGTTGCGACACCCTCAAAATTACGTCATATTGGGAATTCACAAAAGGTAAGACGTAATAATAATGATTGAGAATTATTTTGCAGTTGTCTTGGGTGGTTATTTGGTTGAGTTCTCATTTTGTCTTGGGTTAGATGTAGCTTGTTACAGACTATTTTGAACACAAAATGGAGCCACTTCTGGTAAAAGAGACGAGTAAGAAATGGTTTTCTCAAAGATGAGGCTAGCAGCAATATTGGATGTGTTACATATCTTTATACATGCTAAAATTTGTTGAGATGCTATTGTTCACTATGTTGTGCAAGTGAAGATACAAATTTTAATTTGTCAAAAGCTTGATCTCATTTGGTGGCGAGAAACCTTATGGTTGTTTAATGCACATGTTCGAGTCCTCATGTAAACATACTGGGAATTGTTTTAAAATTTAATTTTTTGTTAACATTTTTCTAAAGATAGTTGAGATGCTATTGTTCATTGCATTGTGCAAGTTAAGCTTATATAATTTGTATCATAATAATTTCTCAACAGATCTAGTGGTGAGACTTTATGGTCATTCAATGCATGTGTTTGAGTCCTCATGTAAGCATGCCTCACGCCTTGTGCGTGCCTTTGGTGTTGGGATGCTGTTGTGGCTTAGTCCTCTTCATAGGGGGTTGTTTGTAAGAAAATTTTATAGTTTTCTTGCAAATATACCTTTAGGGTCTGTATTCTTCACATCAATTTCCTTGTGAGGCATTTTCTTGATTCCATGGACTTTCCATGCGTAAATAAAAATTATATTAATTGCATAAATGTAAATAAAATATTTGTTATTTTAATAAAACACAAAATTTAGGGAAAAGCTAAAATAAACATGGAAAAATTATAGAAACATTGGGAATTATCACACTCATGCTTAAGTTTTGCTACTCCCTTAGCAAAACAAAATGAAGTATAAATCAAGTTGGAAAACCTAACTTATTTGTAGGAATCAAGGTTGCGTTTACCGTATTCGGTATTAGGTTTTAAATCCTTAGATTGCCCTAGTAGAGGAGTTGTCTCTTGAAGGTTTTCAGTTGACACAATCATAAAGTTGAAAATGAAATTGATAACAAAAATGTCAAATGGTATGAGTAAGGGTTTTGATAAGTCATTATGCCGCAATCATCATCGACCATAGAAAATACACGTAAATCTTCTTACAAAGATTTAACAGCATTCGAGTATCAACCATATTGCCTCATCCCATTTGACTTTGATCGTCCTTGATTTTGGACCTTAATTATAGGTTTTTATACCTCAGAAATCCACTCAAATGTTTCAATGGAGTTTGAAGGATTGAGCATCTGTGCATGTGCTAGATGACTTGACAAGTAGGCAACTATCAACAAAAAATCTAGTTTTCGCTAGGTCACGACTCCATTTATATCTCCATGCATTCTATTTCAGATTTGCCTTATTATAAATAGGAATCATCACCCTTCTTTGCAATTCATGGAAGCCCTAACACTCCGATGCATCAAGATGATTGATAAATGCTAGTTTATTATCACTCTTATGCCCTAAAACTGACGTAGCTCTTAGGATTTTAGCTCTGCAATTGGGTTTCTAGGTTGCATTTAGGCATTCTCCTAAGTTAGGCATGCATTGAATAATTTTTTCTTTTTAACATGTTTATTTAAATGTTAGGGATAAGCAGAGTGGTAGATCTCATAAATCCTGACACTTTGGAAGGTAGAAGATGAAGAGGAAGGTCAAATTCAGTTGAATTTTAGCTGAATCCAGTTCATCACAGTTGACTTCAGCTCAATTCCAGCTCAACTTAGTTATGGCTAGCTCAGCTCAGTTCCATTCAGCTCACCTTAGCTGAATGGAAGCTTAAGCTAGCTCAACTTAGTTGATTCTAGCTCCTCTCAGCTCCACCCAACTCCTGGAACCCCTACTGCCATCAACTAGCTAAGCCTAGTCAGTTGAAGAAGCTCTCAACCAGCTTATGTTAGCTCAACTTCAGCTCCTGAAGACTTAGATCAGCTCAACTTAGTTGAGTTGAGCCACTTGACCTAAGCCAGCTATCTCAGCTAGTTGGGCAATCTTCGGGAAGACCAACTCTAGCTCACCTCAGCTCAGGATGGAAGAAACCCAGCTCAAGTTAGCTGAGCTTGGTAGCTAGCAAAGAATTTGCTAGCTAAGCTAGCTATTAAGCTCCACTTCACTATCTTCAATAGCAGTCTATGTTGGCAAGCTCTGATGTAGCTTCTTTTCAGCTCCCCTCCAACAAACCCTAATCCTCCTACTTCCTCCTCCACTACTCTACTAGTTAAGCTAGCTTAGCTTAGCTCTTCCTAGCTCCCTCCAACCATCACCTAAGCTAGCTGCTCCTTAACCCTACTCCCAAGTCCACCAAATGGGCTACCTACCACCACCTACTCCCACTCCAACATGGCGCCACCTTGAAGGCATCTCTTCAACCCATCTCCACCTCCAAAAGACACCACCGAGGTGGTGCCAAAAATCACCTTAACCACCCTATTTTGGCATCGTATATTTCCCTCCAAAAATCCTTCAATTACAACGCTACACCTACCCCCTAAGGCCACCTACACCCTCCAAATTTGGCGCCAAAAATAGGGTGGTAACCACCACCTTGGATAGCCCCCTTTCACCTATTAACTACCCCCCTTACTTCCATTAAGTTGGTTCCATTAAGCCTCCACCTTAGGATCCAATAACCACCACTAAAACCTAATCCCAACCCTCCATTTAATCCATGCCAAACCCCCCTTCTTCCTGTCCTATTAATACCTCATCTAACCACCACTAAAACCCCATCCTTGGTTACCATTATTTACCCTTAAACCCACCTAGATACATTTCCATTTTCGGCCAAGGAAGAAGAAGAGAAGAAAATTAAGGAGGCAACCCCTCCTCCTTAGTGCCTTTTTCCTCTTCCCTTCTTCCTTGTGCCACGGCCAAGGAGCAACCACACTTTCAGGAGGATGGCTAGGTAGGAGCATAAGGGTGGTGGACGTCCACCGTTGGAGGAAGAATAGAGGAGGATACTAAGAGCATGAGGGCTTTCTTCATAGTGCGGGAGCCGCCGCACTTGGAGCGAAAGTTTCTTGCTACTTGGAGGGCCTTTCTTCATCTCTATTTATCTTTTGTATTAGCTAGTGTTACCTTGTTTTTCTTGTAATAAACATTCCACTTTTTTCTTGTAACAGGCATTCCATTACTTGTGTTTTATTTTACTAGTTATAAAAGTGATTTGTTGCATTTCAATTTCATGCTTTCAATTTCTTGTGCTTCCTTTTTATAGGTTAGTGCACTCACACACTCTCTCTAATTATCCTAGGTCTCCATGTACCTAGGGTGAGCTTAGAGAGAGGTTATTTTGTCACTTGGATTCTAACTGTTAGGTGTGATGTTTTTTCACGTAGATATCTTCGCACTCATTGCTCGTTATTTCAAAAATCCTAAAAACAACAAAAATCAAAAGATAAAGAAAAGTGTCGATTTGAGAGAGCGAGAGAGAGAACCATCTATTTGACAAATAAATTGACTTCCTTGGACGACTCTAGATACTCATCATATTTAGGTTTACAAATTTAAAACTCGATTGGTTTTGTGTTACAACGATTCAAAAACCTACTTTATAAAATCACATATATTTTGTATCAATGATGTTGTAAAAGTACCTTGTTGGCCATGCCTGGTACTTCAACGTCTCGGGATGACATTGTAAAGGCACCTAATTTAATTCCTAAAGTGTATATTTGGATATACACCTCTCTAAATATTTCTTCTTCTTCTTCTTCTTCTTCTCTCTCTCTCCTCTCTTTCAGAAATAAGGGACTCCACTAAATATGGTTCAAGAACATTTCCTTAGTGGAAATACACGAGGATCATGGTGCAAGGTTGCATCTAAAATATCCTACATTTGGGAAGCATACCTAGTGTAGCATAACAAGCATTCTTGCGAGGGTCTCAAGATTATATTTTAAATTATGTATAATTTTAAAGGTCAGACTCTCAAATCTCACATGGTTCTGAAAACCTATCTTTCTAATAATAACTTGCCCACAGGTTAGTGTGTAAGTGCAGAGATGAGATGCTTAGATTTCAGAAATATCCAATCTAGATGATGAAAGAAAAACAAGTTATGTATTTCCTATTCTGTCAGCCTGATACCTTAGCAAATTAGATCCTTTAAAGACTTGAAAAGTAGATGTATATTTTAATACATATACAAGTTAAGTTGAAAGAATGACCTAAAGATTCTAGGTAGAAAGATCCCAAACACACATTGTTATAGTTAGAGAATCTTGACAACCTAATTAGCATCATTTTTACCTAACTCAAAACCCTAAAACTTTGGTAAAACTATAGTAAAAATCATTTCAGAACTTTCTTTTTCAAATAAAACATGAAAAATTTACTGAAAACTAGATAAGAAATGACTCAACGAAAAAGTGTCCTCCCCTCATGTCCTCATTATATGCTTTTAAATAAGTATGAGAAAGTAAGGGTGTATATGAGTTGGATTCAACCTCAACCCACCTAACCCAACCTTACCCTATTAGGTTAGGTTGGGTTAGGTTTAGAGTTATAAGGGTTGGGTTTGATATTTAACCAACACAACCTAATTTGCAACTCAATACAACCCTATATATATAAAAGGGGAGTCAAAGTACAATAGAACTCTCATCTCGTAAACATCTCCTTACTCTTCCTCCCAAACTTCCAATAGCAGCCCTCATGGTTTCATTAGCCCCTCATCTCTCCCACCTCCCAAAAATCCCAATTGTAGCCCTTGACCCTTAAGTCACGGTCTCACCAACCCCTCATTTCTCTTGCCTCCACTGAATCTAGACGACACCCTTTCCTTTCCTCTTCTTCCTCGCTAGACCCCTCTCCCTCAACACCACCACTCCCCTTCCTCCCTCCTCTTCCCTTGACGACCCTCCCCCACCAGCCACCACCATCGAACGACCACCTCTCCTCTCTTCTTCCTCGCAAGGACTCCACCACCATTGCTGGATGACTCACCTCTCTCTTCTTCCCACAGATATCCCACCACCACCACTTGAGCACCCCCTCTCCTATCCTCTTCTCCCTTGCAAGAAAGCCCCCACTAGGGCCACTACCACTGGATCCTCTACCTTGCCACCACCACTGCCTTCCCCCTCCTCTCTTCTTGATAATCGTCCCCCCATTAGCCACCATCACCGAACTCCCCCCCATTTTTTCTTTTAAGTGTTTTTATTTGTAAGTTTGTCATTTTGGATGGTGGTGAGCAATGATTTCATTTTTATTAAATTTTATTATCAAGTATGCCTTTATCTTTTCTCGTTAGTTTAAATCATATCTCTATTTTTTTTGTTTGACATTTTTTTTACCTATTTTATTAGCTTTTTTATAAGATACAATTTGTTTATGAGTTTGAAATTTTTTGTTATTAAGTATGAAAGATATAGGAAGCATATAGGAGATAAACATAAGCTTTAAGTAGTCAATAACCTACTCAACCTGACTCAATTTTATGGGTTGGGTTGGGTTGAGTAGTGTAATGGGTTGAGTTGGGTTGGATTCGAAAAATCCCAACCTACAAATCATGGGTTGGATTGAGTCCTAACCTAACCCATGTGCACCCCTATGAGAAAGGGAAGATATCACCTCTAAACCTCTAATTCTGTGCATTAAGAAATGACTAGCTCCAGGATTCTACAAATCTAACTTGATAGAGTCACACTGTGAAAAACAAAATATGTTGGGTTGCTTCCCAACAAGCACTGAGTTTAACGTCATCAGCTAAATGAAGACCCCAAAAAAGATGTTTCAATCAACTTAGCTAAGATAGTCAAGATTAAGATTGAGAGATAATAGTTTAGCTCAGATATGAGTGAGGTGTGCACAAATGTGGACAATTTGATGATACAAGGTCAGATACTTATCAAGTAATGAAACTTGAATGCATGTATCAATTGGCTTTTAAGCTTGAGTATATGGGGAGTGATTCTAGGTTTAGTTACATGTAACCTAAGTCTAAAATGTTTGGCACTTGATAAATGCAAGATGTACGGTACTTGCATCCAACAACATTAGAGCTCAAGATGATCTCGTGATTGTGAAAACTCACATTCCATGAATGTTATATTGTAATCAAATTTTAATGTATAATAAGGGTTCTCATAAAATGTAGGCGATTTGAAGTGCATAGGATCCATTAGATCCAACAATTCATCTATTCTCAAACTTTCATCATCATGCCCACCATAATTAGCAAAAGTAATCATCATCGTGGTAACATCCTCCATACTCTTCAATTCCTCGCATAATATGCCTCTGATTTCCTCAACCCTTTCCATGAAATCCAAGTCCTTTAGGTAATGAGAAATTGATCTACACCTAATTACATCAAATTCATGTTTGAGTTCAGGTATAAACGATTCAAATTCTAGTTCCTCAAGAGTTGATGTAAAGATGAGGCTATCTACAATCGTCATCGAGTTCAAAGTGCAATTCATTCATTTTTTGTATTAAGAAAGGAGTTTCATTCAATTCAAACAATTTTTTTGTACTAGGAATTATCATTTGTATTATCCTCAAATTGAAATGTCTCATATTTAGGTTTCATTTCAATCCAAAGTTCTTTCTTTTGGTCACTTTTGAAAGCCTTCAATGAGACATGTTCTTCACCTTGCTCTTCTTCGACAGGATCATAATCCCTAGGTAAAGGGGCCCCATTCTTCCTTCTTCTCTACTTTACAATCTTGTTTTGAATTTGTGTTACAATTTAGGTCATGAGAGTTAATGAGGAACTTTTCAAATTTAGGCTCTATCGAAAGGAGGTATTCAAGATTAATTTCTTTAAAATTCAAAATGATCCTTTGATTTCCAATCTTCCCTTTGAAATTATGATTTGCGATTGTATCATCAGTTTTAGTCCTAATTAATTTTCATAAATCATGACCTACATTAGTTTTAGTTATAGACTTAACTTGGAGAATCTCAAGGTTAGTGGGTAGTTCTTGTGGTTCACCATCATGATCATTAAAACAAGTCCTTCCAAAACAAAATAATTCATATTAATTAGCTCCACAAGAAATGAATTCTAGATTGGAGTTTAGCTTTGGAGGTAGATGGTTAATGACTGGACCCTCGGGACCAAGAGTAATTATGATAGTATCATTTTCTAGGTATAGTTCTTCTAAAGGCACCAATCTTCCGTTGGTTTTGCTCTAGCAAAGTTCAAACGAAGGTTTAGTAGAAATCTTAAAAGTAAATTGGCCATGTGTAGGAGAGAATGAGAAATCAAATAATTATTGTTTATGGTCAAGTAGAGAGGAAGATTTGGTAGCGTTGAGTTCACATTCATATGGTGCTTTGGATATATAGGCTGAGATGTGGACTTAGAAAAATGTAACTCTACTTGCATAATGTGGTTGAAAGTTAGGGTATGGACCATCCATTTACTCAAGCCAATCTCCATTGGGGTTACTTGTAGAGAGTGTCATGATGCGATCTGCTCAAGATGGCTTGAATTATATATGGCTCAGGGAAATAATCAATTTGACTTGACCAAGTATGGTTATAGAAAGATGAAATCTGATTAAACCTATGGTTGGATGAGTCGTATGGGTTTGAGTAAAAGGTAGGGCTACTAGCCCAACATTGATGATTCATAAGGGATATGGGGATTGAGTGCCAACATTTGATATCCTAGCCTTAAATCAAAGTTGAAGTTTTAGAGAACACAAGAGATGAGCTTGTATATTGAAAAGGTCCTTTAGGATTTGAATGATTTCCAAGAAAGTTATTGTATTCAATGGATTTGTAAAATTCAAATTGTATGAAGTGAGCAATCCATAAGGTTAAGATGATGAGTCATTCACATAGGTCCTAATCGATGGGTAGTATTCAAACTAAGGGTTTCGTCGATCTTGACAGGAATAAGAATAAGCACGACCATCAAGCAAAGAAAAACAATAGTAAAGTGATCAGGTTTTTCTTTCTTTTTTTTAGATTTTAGATTTTTTTTTATGATTGTGAGCAAGCAATTAAGAAATGGTTATGATATTCCTACACGACCTACAAAGTGCGTTAGGAGGGACCTAATGTAGGGACTCTAGCCTTATGCGTGTGCATGTGTAGACAAAGATTAAAGTGTTAAAACCATAGAATAAAATGTGTATGCGTAGATGTTAATGGTTGATAAAATATTACTATGCTGGAAGGGCCTTTCTTGTGACAAAAAACCAAACACGAGCAATTAAAGAGGATTCATGTAAATAATATGTACTTGGTCCATTGCACGAATGCTCTTGTAATTACTCATATTAGGCTCCAACTAGAAACAATCCTAAGTAATAGGCCCAAACAATTAGAAAACTATGATGAAAATGTGTAGGAATTGAAAAATTGAAACTCAACAAAATTGCGGCAATCAAAATCGAAAGGAGGTGAGAAGGATGGAGGATGAGAGAGTATGAAAAAGATGGAGCGAGAAGCCACGACAAACAAATGGTGAACTCAATGGTCCACCAACCAAAAAAGAGGAGAGAGAGGGAAAGAGAGTGCAAACCAAGTGGCCATATATGAAACTAGAGAAATAAAACTCTCCCTCACCAAAAAAGTGAAAAGAATTCGTAAACTAATATAAACTAATCCTAAATGCGATGCTGAGATGCAAAGTCTCCATGATCCTATAGTTGTGCCCTTCAAAGTCCACCTGCGTCCACCACGGATCTCCACGAAGATATACCTGGAAACAAACAAAAACAAGCTAATTAATGACCTAAGGTGCAAGAACGTAAATGCAAACTAAATGCATGATCTAGAGTAAAAAAGTAATTTAGATTTGCTGCCTCCCTGACAATGTTCACAACTTATTGAACCCATGAACAAATGCCCTACATAAAACCAATGCAAGTTAAGTAATACTAAATGTAACGTTCACAATCAAAATAACCTAAGTACATGAAGAAAACGTAAAATAATAAGATAGAAAAACAAAGCCTAAGTCGAGGAATCCTACCTTCAAAATCCTGAGGCTTGTGCACGTGGACATTTACTTGTCTGTCACCTAAGGAATACAGTTGCATGTGCGATGACACCAACAACCAAGGACCACTTCCTTAATGTTGAAGATGATGTAAATGATGCATGGATGATGCTAAAGTTGCTATGTAGTCTCCATGAACGAAAGGGGGATAGAGAGGGATGAATGATTGAAGGTGGTTGGGATAGAGGGGAAGAAGATTTCCTTATAGACTTGGATGGATTTTTATAGACTTGAGAGACTCTAGAAATGTCCCAAAATCCTTAAAATTTGTGGCCAAGGGATAAGGGGGTCGTTTTGAGTCAAAATTGTTGGTGCACATACACCACAATCGTTGATTTTGATAATGAAAAAATAATTATTGTTTAACAATTCTATTTGGAGATTAAGATTTCAGAATTAGCAATTGGATGCATTGAATGAGATAGAAGCTTAACGATACTCGCATGTCCCCCATGCCCATTTCATGTATTGTTTTCATTGTATGATTAAAGCAGAACAGTACTTGAAATAGCATGAGAAAAGAACAATTAAACCTATTGTGTCTATCAAAGAATCTAGTTACTCTCACTTAATCTGTACACTAACCTAAGATAAAATTAGAGAAACTAAGTTAGCACAAATCAATGTTGGGTTGCCTACTAACAAGCATTGAATTTTACATCGATAGCTAGATGCAGTTCTGACATTCAGAAGGACCAATATTGTAGTAAAGAAATATGAATCATCTAGCCCCCACCAGTATAAGTTGTGTAAATGATATAACTTTGTAGCTCAGGTAGGAGGTGTCCCCATAAGTGAATCAATTGGTAATGTAGCCCCATTTCGGAGGGTCAGGTACAGGATAAATAAATCAAGTGTAGATGTGCCCATTGACAAGGTAATGGGGTGCAGTTCTGAGTTTTGGTTCATGAAACCCAAGTCTAAAAGGTTGGACATTTGATAGATAAATATTGGAAAAGGTTTAGTCCATTGGCCGTGAAGTTTAAAATGGTGATCTCGTGGTTGCATAAACTTGGGTCTTAGGGAATTAGATTCATACAAATCATAAGGGCCCTTGTAAGATATTGGAGACTTGAAAAACATAGGCCAAAAACATAGGTACCCTGAAATATGCAAATTTCTTTCTTCCTTATTTTTCTCTCAAAATCATCTCTTTAGAATTTCTAATGACCTTATTAAAATCTAAATCTCTTTTGCCATGAAAAGTTAGTTTCAATTTAGCTTCATCAAATTCAAAATCAAGTTCCGAGGTAAAGGATTCTACTTCAAGTTCTTCAAGGCTTGATGAAAAGGTGAAGCTAGTCATTGAGATATCATCAACTTCCAAATGTGATTTCTTAGCTTCACTAACTTCTAAAATGGGATTTTCATTTAATTCAAAAATAAAATTTTCAAGTTCCACTTCATAATGTAATTGTCCGTCAAATTGAAATGTCTCATATTTTGATTTATTTTCAATAAGAAAATTCTTCAATTGGATTTGTATTATGCAATGAGACATTTTCTTTTCTTTTCATCTCAAGATCAAAACATTCATATTTAGACTCATGATCCTTTCTAACTTTATTGTCCACATCCTCTACCTTTTTGATTTCTTCAATATACCCACAATTTTCATTTGAAGTCTTAATTTCCTTAAAAACATTCAATTTCTTCTTTGTATTTTCAAAAGCAATTTCCATATTCCTAGATTCATAATCAATATGAGCCTTGGCAGTAGTCAAGAAAGGTCTTCCTATGATAATCAGGGCCCTTCTCATATCTTGAGAAATTTCCATATCTAAGACAATGAAGCCCACAGGATAATAAAAATCATTTATTCGAACAATAACATCCCTTATCACTCCTTGTGGACTTTTCAAAGATTGGTTGGCTAGCTGGAGCATAATTGAAGTGGGTTCAAGCTCCTCGAGTCCAATTGTTTCACAGATTTGTGTGGGTAAGAGGTTGATGGAGGCCCCCAAATCAATTAAAGTCCTGTCAAAGGCTAGGTCACAAATCATACAAAAAATCAAGGGGGTTGCTGGGTCTTTCTTCTTGGAAAGAAGGTTATTAAGGATGATGGACCTAGCTTGTTCAGTTAGAATCACCTTCCTTGGGTTGCTTGATTTGGGCTAGCGCTTTGTTGTGGTTATTTCTTTTAAGAACTTAGCGTAAGCTGGGATGTGTTCAATAACTTCAAGGAGTAGAATATTTATGTGAACTTGTTTGAACACATCAAGTCATGCCTTATTTCCAAGTTGGGGTTTCTTCTAGGCCTATTCAAGGCCTTAGGAAAAGGGATGTGGATCTCTTAGTTTACAGAATCATGAGCCTGGGTTTCTTCTTCTTCTTTTTCTAATTTAGGCTCTTTAGTTAAGTTAGGTGTACTAAGACCCTTAGGATTTGAATCATGAGTCAAAATAGGGTCCTAGGTAGTCTTTCCACTTCTCAGGGTGTTTGAATTAGTAGTAGTGGGTGGATACAGGTTCGAACCCTGAGATGAAATCGGTAGGTCACATCCAACCTGCTGAGGAGTCTGATTGTAGTTGATTGTAAGATTAGTTTGATGTTGAGGTAAGTTAAAGCTCAGAGGAATCAAGGGAGCCTGGTGAATCAAGTGAGCTTGGTTTTGCGACTCTCGATTTTGATTGAATCCTATAAGCAAGTTTCCTCTATTAGATGCATTTTTAGGGTTTGGAACAACTTGGGATGGGAGGGCACCAATTGGTTTAGTGTCGAGTTTAGGCCTTAAGTGATTTTTCAAGTCATTTGTTCTATAGCTTGCAATATCAAGGTGTGCATGTCCATTAATTGCTGGTTTTGGTTTATAACAGCCAATTTACTTTGGATTGACTAACTAGATGGCAAGGGTTAATAAATCTGACTCTGGTTGTAAGTTTTTTGGAAATTAGAGTTCACCTGATAGGGTTTAGATTGGGACATTTGCTGGTTCCCTTTCTCTTAGCTTTTCCAAGAGAAATTTGGGTGATTTCTCCAACCAGGATTATAGGTGTTGAAGAAAGCATTGTTTCTACTGTTCTCTTTGATAACCATAACATCCTCATATCCAGATGATGATGAGAACAGTAGTGTAGAATTAGGATATTAGGGATCAAAGGTTTCTGTTTAGACCCCCTTAAGAGGGTCTTTGGTTATATGGCTCATCTCCTAAGCCAGGTTTAGGTTGTTAACAAACTCCCTTGTGGAAGCTTGGATGGTAGACGATGGGAGGGTTACTCCCCTTCTATTTTGGCTTATCATCTCATCCAATTCTTGGATACCAAATCAACCTTGTCTAGTTTCTCACAAATCAGATTCATATCCACATTACTTGCACTCTCTTGGACTTCATAAATCCCACTTTTAGATTGCATGGATCTACCATAAGTTTCCATGGAAGCATTATTCAAGGAATTTTCACTCATATTTTCAAATAATTTGAATGCACTATTCCCATCTTTACTTATGAAGTTGCCTCCACATGATGCATCCACTGGGTTCCTTAATTGATCATTAAGCCCATGATAAAAGATCTGCACTAGTTGCCATCTAGGAATCTCATGATGTAGGTATTTTCTGATTAAATCTATGAATCTCTCCCATGTTTCATGAAATTATTCTCTTGGTTGTCTGGAGAAGGTAGTGATAGCCCTTCTAAGTGCATTGATTTTTTCTATAGGGAATTTTTTTTTAAGGCACTTCTTAGCCCCTCCCATGTATTGATAGGCTTCCCTATGGTGCGGTGTCAATGGCTGGTTTTATCTTTCAAGGAAAATGGGAAGAGCTTTATCTTTAGCACATCATCACTTAGATTTTGGATTCTAATGATTCCACTAATGGCAGTAAATTCTTCTAGGAATTGGAAAGGATCTTTAGAACTATTGTCATTGAAGTGAGAAGTGCTATAGTTGAATGTTTGATTTCAAAGTGTGCATCAACTGATGGAACCCTAACATAGGGTTCAAGTGCATAGTTGGAAGGATTATAGAAATCCCTCAAGGGTTTAGGCTGCTTCGGTTCTTGAGTTTGGATTTGGAATAATTCAATCAATTCTTGCATTTGTCTTTGATGATGGGTTTGGAATTGATTGAGTTGTTGTTGGAGTGCAACTTGGCGATTTGTATCATCTTAATTTTAAGGAGGTTGATTTGGGGGGGTTTGATTGATAGGAGGTAGGATGGTTTGATCAGCCATTAGATCAGATTTAGACTTAGATTTCAAATAAGAGTTGAATTAACTAAAAATGAATATTCTCCTAGGTTCACTTTCTAGAGGTTCCACCAAATGTGGATTTTGTGATCTCGTGCCATGCATACACTTGGAAGAAGCTTAGAGATGAGAAGAGAATAGAGGAGAGAAATGTGTGTGCCCCTATTTAGATCAATCAAGCAATCACTTTCTACCTTATAGGGTTGCACGTATTGGACCTAATCCAAGCCCTACTAGCCTTAATTAGATCTCTCCGACTCTTGAATTACTTGACTGGCTAAATGGGTAGGATCCCCTAGGACACCCCACATGGTGGAGCACCACTAGAGGTTGACATGGTTTTTGTACTTACTGTCTAGTCCCCATATGGTCTAGGTAGGTAAGGCCCAGATTAATTCAATTAAGTCTGACTTGATTTAAATGATTATCCAACCTAATGGGCATGCCTTCTCTTTTTTAGGCTTAGGTAGAATTGTGTTCTTGGAATGTCGTGGGTGTTAGAGGGCGTGGTTGAAAAACATGCAAAAGTGATTATAAAATTTGTTCGTTGTAGTGTTTTGCATATTATCTGATAAACACACATGAATTCATGATAAATTGCTTATTTATGATAGTTCCTAGGCTTAGCATGCATATCATATAATAAGTATTGCATAACATCCATTGCATGGCATTTAGGATAGTTGTATGTTTTGTATATTAATTCCTTCATTTTATATGGCCAGGAGGCAATGCATCATCCTTACGGACTTCGGATGAAAAATCCGACCGTACAGATGGATTCAGAGCAATGATCGCAGTTCGACAACATAGAAATCACCTCGATTAGAGCACCGTTGCATCCTTTGCAAGCAATGAAGGGTGGACGGTCTAGATGTTGCCACATGACACTATCTGGAGCACCCAAAGCCACCCGCCACATCTAGAAAGGCTGCCCATCAAGTGATCTCAGTCGTTGGATGAAAATCCAACGGCTGAGAGGTCACCCTCACCACGTGGTCGCAATTCCTCTTCGTGACACACCCGTGGATGTGCCGTAACGGTGAGGACGAGCGCTCTCAAAAAGCGAGTGCAAGATCGAGCCGCAATTCGTCGTGCCCGCTACAGTGCCAGCTAAAATAGGGTCGCCCGATTGTGATCGAGCGGTCGAGATTCCCCACGCATGATCTAACGCCGCCCATCGATGAGAAGGCGCATGCCAGATCACACGCATGCCATTTGGGGCGTGCATTTAAGTTGACTGTGAGCAGCGCTCGTCGTCCGATCCTCACAATCGAGCGAGGCACACGATTCAAATCAAAGCGTGTGCGATCTGCGGGCATGCCTCGACTGTGCGATGCCTCATCCGACGGCTGCCAGCGCCTGTTCCAGTGGTGCGAATTTCAAATGCTGGCAGGTACGCTCTCTCCTCTCGCAATCACAGCCGTCCATGCCTAATCCAACGGCCAACGATTGCCGCGCCTACGATAGCTGCAATCGAGTGTTCAAGTGCCAGCTAAGGCGCTTGAATGCTTTAGCAACGTCTTTGGTGGGTCTTTAGTGACGTCTTAAATGTCACTAAAGGCCCATGCATGCAAACCACCTCCATTCCACCACTATATAAACACCCCTACACCCCCAATTCCAAGGCATCTCTACCTACTCTACTCCCACCTACTCCCAAGCTCTAGCAAGCCTACCAACACTCTATTAGAGTTTGCTCTCAAGCTCCCAAGGCACCTATTAGCATAGCGAACCTTTGCTCCACCAAATACTCCAACTTCCCATCCCCATTCATAGGTCACCTTGGAGCCGTCCTCCCACCTCTATTCCGGTAGCAGATCATCTCCGCCTTCTCACCTCCATTCTGGAGTTGTGCTGAAGCTTTCCTCTACCCGACGTTCTCCCGCTTCTCACCTCTGTCATCCTGCTTCCCAACTCTTTCATCCGAGCTTCCGCCAGGCGCCATCGTCTCGTCGAACAGCCACTTCGGGAGATTTCTTCTCACCTCCCTCTCTTTTTATGTTTTCTATACTATTGTAATTGACATTCATGCAATATATCAGATTCAATTCTATCTTTCTCTTGTGATTGATTGTCATTTTATTTCAGAAACAAAAAAAATAACAAAACCCTAAAACACCAAAAAGAAACAAATCAAAGCGTAGTTTTTATTCAAAGTAAATGTCGCTTCCCTATGTTCGACCCGGGACTCCCTTGGAGTTGGGATATAAATTATATTTGATCACGAGTTTTGCAACTATGCCGATGGGTTACTCGTAACCCTGATTTCAAACACGCAAAACCCGTGCGACATTATCTTATCCTTTAAAAATTAGGCTTAATTGATTAAATTGATTAAGTTTAGCAGTCTTGAGTTGATCCTCAGGGAGTAATTTAATGCGCTCTCTTGCTTAGAATCTCACTTAACACTTTTATTCTATTTTTGTGCTTTTTCTCATTTGAATTTTTTTTGGTCTTTTCTTTTGATTAAGAGGAAAACAACAGGAAGAAACACAACCAAACTAAAATTCGCTAACTTTTATTATTTGTATTTACAGCATTACACTACTTGAAACATAAGAAAAAACATTTGGAACTTGAAATTGCAATTACAACTTAATGTTGGTCAACCCAACCTGTACAATGCAATAAAAAAATAAATTAAATTAAGCACCAAGGATAATAACTCGAATGATGGTGATAACAAGAGTGATATAGTGAGTCGTTTAGTGCATGGAGTGATGGAGATGAGGGATGGGGAATGGAGTCAGTGTGAAGGTGGTGGTTGTGGTGATTACAGGAGTCATTATAATTATGTAGGCGACTATATAGGTCTGGGTTGATAGGTTAATGTGTGTAGGGTAGTGATTAGGAATGGGTTGTGTGCTTAAGTCACCTAAAAGTCCACTTCGATGGTAGTGACTATGAAAGTGTTTGTGTCGTGAAATGTGATGATAATATCAAGAGTTAAGGTCATGTAAATGTGTGTGGTATGCTCGGGAGTTGTAATGACAGTTTTAAGCATATGGATGTTGAATGAATCGTTGCTATGTAGATATGGTAGGGAGATGGAACGACCATGGGAAGGTTTCCAACACATAGGTGATGATATCACACACATAAGGGTGTGTAATGGTGGTGAGAAAGATGTTGATTAGAATAAGGAAATGATAATGGTGGGGGTGTGTCGAGGTTTAGGGCAAGGGATGGGTAGATGGCTAAGTTGGTGGTTGGGACAAGGGTTGGTAAAGGTGTAGTAAGATGGTGGAGTTGGTTTAGATGTTGACTAACTAATGGTGGTGGTAGTGAGGTTCACAGCTAAGGGAGTAGGGTGGTATTGGGATTAGGACAAGATATGGTGGTCGTTAAGATGTGGTTGGAATGATTAGGACAAAGGAATATGGAGGTGCTTATGGCTGTTGAGTGGTGATTAGGACAAGGGAGGTGGCCAGTTCTATTAGTGGTTGGGACAAGGGACAAGGGGCACAGCTATATGGTAATGGTGGTGGTGTAGGTTGTAATGGACAATGTGGTGGCGGTAGTGTGGATATAGTGGATATGGAAGTTAAGGGAATCAATGGAGCATGACTGGATAATATAGATGGAGATAATGGTTAATAGGTGATGGTGGTCGTTTGCTTGGTGGTGGATATGGAGTAATGTCATGATGGGTAATAGAGGAGATGATGGATAATGGAGGAGATGATGGATAATGGTTGGCTAAGGTGTAGGGAGAAGGATAAAGGGCATGGCTATATGGTGGATGTTGAGATGGTGATGGAATTAAGGAGGTTGTGGATATGGTGGTGATGGATGATAGTGGTGGTGTTGGTGATAGGGATGGTGGCCATGGGTAATGGATAATGGTGGGGGTCGGTCAAGCAATGTAGGTAGTGGAGTAGATAGGATGGTGTTGGTGTGGATAATGGGGTGGTGAGGAGTATGTGGGTGTGAGTGTGTGTATGAATAGCAAATAAGGAAATGACAAGAAGAACAATAACAAAAATGAAAGTATTAGCAACAACAATAAGATCAACTATATTATCAATGGAATGGAAATAAGAGAAAGAAGAACCAGAAGCAGAAACCCCTACGTTGAGAGTCACTAGGCTATTAGTCTTGTGTGGGAAGTGGGGTGATGTAAATATGTTTACACTACATAAGATGTCTATTTATGCATGTTCTTAAGCATAAAATTACATTACATACTATAAATATTACATAGCATGCATCATCTTGCATTTAGATTAGTTTGAATAAAATGGAGGTTAATTACCTCCTTTTATGTTCAGGGACAGGGTAAAATTTTTATCGGGGCCTCGGATCGAAGATCCAACCATACAGATTTGATTAGGGCGACGATTGGAGTTTAACAACTCCAAGATTGCCTTAATTAGACATCTGCAGCATCAGATAGAGACTGAGGAATCCTAGAAGATCAAGGGCAAAGATGGTGTGAATCCTCCCTTCAGACGATAAATCCGATCGCATGGATGGATTCGTATCGACGATCGCAATCTAACGGCGCGAAAATCGACTCAATCTGACAACTGTGGCACCATCTACATCATCTAGAAGATGGACGGCCAAGATGGCGCCACATGGCACCATCTTGGCAGCCCAAACCGGCCTAGCTAATCTTGGAGACCATCGCACCCTTCCTCACGCATTGGATCTTGGCTGTTGGATCGCCATCCAACGGCCATGGGTAGTTGCACCTTAAAACATCCGTGCGCCTATTTCTCCTCTGTAGCGCAGCGGGTGAGTGCGCTTATGCGAAGCGCAGGCGTGTGTTCAAGTCACAGGAGGCAGGTGCTAGGGTGCGGGCGTAGCGACCGCTTGATCGCAATCAAGGGGCTGTGAGCGCCCGATAGTGCCCACGCGCTATCGCACGCTTATGCGCGATGCGGAATCTGACGCGGGCGTTGTAGCTTGAAGAGGCGCGGCGAGGGTGCATCTTAGCCATTTGATCTCGCGATCGAACGGCCGAAACTTGATGGACGTGGGCGGCGCAGAAGGTGAGCGGGCGGCACACGTCGCCCACGACTGGGGCTTTAGCGACGATTTTATCTGTCACTAAAGATCCCTTATTTAATATTTTAAAATTGTAAAGACCAAATTGCCCTCACTCCTTGCCACTATAAAAGGAGACCCCCTCCATACGAAAATTTCATCCATTATCTTCTATCCCTCTCCAAAGCTCAAGAGAAGCTTGTTCCACACCCGAGATGTTTCTCAAGAGATAAAGTTAAATTTTCGCACCCCTTTCGGAAGTGGATCTCGCGACGACGACGACGTGCTGCTCCATTCCCATTCTTCCCGCTTTGTCCTCCTTCCTGTTCTGTTCCCCTTCTTCCAGGCATCGTCCCATTTGGCTCGTCCTCCAAGCGATCGTCGAGAAGGATATCTCTCTCCCAATTCTTTTTACTGCTTTCTAGAGTAGATTTACTGTTTTCTAGTATAATCATTTTCTACTTTCTAGTCGTAATGAGTAGTGTAATGAACAACCGTTTTGATAATGAAATTCATGTTCATTCTACATCCCTTTTTATTTTTGTTTATAATATTCTCTCTCTCTTCTATTTATTGTAAATAGATAGATAATTTCCAATCATTTATTTTGCTTCATGACATAAATTAAACGCGTATTTTTAAATCAAACGTCCGCCTCCCTGAGTTCGACCCGGGATTTCTATTCCGGTATAAATTTTACTTGTTGAACACGAGTTCTTCGCTTTCAAACTACAACGATAGGTTTTCAAAACCAAACACGATAGTGTAGTAACTCGAGTCTCAACATTTTGGCGCCGTTGTCGGGGAGGCAACATTTTGGCGTCGTTGCCGAGGAGGCGACGTTCTATGACTTTTTTCGCGTTTTCCAACTTACGAATCATTTACCTCACTTCTCTCCTTTCTTATTATGATTGCAGGTACTCTTTTGAGACTAGCAAAAGCGATAGATTGGAGTAAAGTGCTGTTGAAGGTTTTGTAAGTTATCCCCCACCTCCTACCCATTAGTTTTCATTTCACCACGTAATAACACAAACAAAAATCAACCTAGGTATTCTTATAAACTTTAAGGTTAGTTTTGTTTATTTGTTTGGCACATACACCCGCCCCAACCTTCACATTTAAAAAGAAAAAAAAAATCTCATAGAGGTACACAATCTCATCTGATTTTCAAACTCAATCGGTAAATCGATCTTTGGAATCGGTACATACATCCAAACACATAATTGAGTAGGAATCAGATTAGGTAATTATTTGTATGCCTAATTAAGTGGTGCAACAGGCCAATTGTTTGAGTTGATTGGGCCGTACCACATCAATTAAAATCAACTAATCAAGTAGCTGCCACATAGGTTCAACTCTTAGGGATTTACCAGACACTCCACATTCTTTTAAGTTTCAAAGAAAAACATCTTCACCTGTGCTTTCAAAACCTGGTGTGCCAACAAAACTTATTTGAAAATACCTAAAGTTGAATCTTTAAAGCTACTAAGCAAGATTTGAACCTTAAAATTCATCGCATAAAAAATAATCTTGCTTGAAAATCACT
Source organism: Thalassia testudinum (assembly GCA_037157565.1). Taxonomy (NCBI): domain Eukaryota; kingdom Viridiplantae; phylum Streptophyta; class Magnoliopsida; order Alismatales; family Hydrocharitaceae; genus Thalassia; species Thalassia testudinum. Next base: position 2,215,727 of record JAZHRO010000062.1, on the reverse strand, counting down.
GGCTATGCACGCACACACAAATCAATCAATCATTAAGGGCACAACCTAGATAAAGGACTCATCACATTCCAAAGCACATTCAAACCTAGCCCTAAATAAAACAGAGTAGACGTTGGCCTTAAGGATTTGACTCGCTCTTCGGAGCCTAGAACGAAATTATTTTCAATTAGTTTGTTTGTATTGTTCAATCTGATGTCTAGCTAGGGGAGCAGAATCAAACGATTGCGGCTGGGGGGTACACTAGGAACCAGAGGCGCAAGCCGAAGGAAGAACCTTCTCCCTAGTCCCTCCTTCTAACTGGTTGTATTGAACGGAAAGAAGTAGATCAAATTGTTTCTTTATCTCAAGATGGGTTCTAGGAGTCTATAGGTCTTTAGGCTAACCCACTTAAGGATATATTTGATTGCTTGTATTGCAGGGCACCTTTCTTCCTCCCGTTTATCATGAATCCTTCCACATTTTATACACATTCCCACTCTTTCCCTCCTGTTATGAGTTATCCTCAACATGACGATTATCCTGACTCGTACTATAATCAACCATCAGTTAGTTGGGATAACTCAAATTGGGGATACAGTTCCAGATCTCTGTGTTTAGGGTCTAACCCTGAACACTGATTGTGATTTCTATCCTTCTCAGAGCCACATTGATTATAGATCGTCACCCTTTCATGGACAACCTAATATGATCTACAATCAAGAAGGATACATTGATTCTTACCCATCCTCTGATTACATTGCCTTTAGGTCATCACCACCTTTTGAACAATCTAAAATGACCTATTATCAGGAATGGTATAATGAATCTCAATTCGTTAACTCCTCTGCACTAATCCCAAACCCACCCAACCCTGAACCAAGTCATTTGGTTCAGGTTAACCAGGTTCAAGATAAGGTTTTGGCTAACTTGAGGAATATCATTCAATCTTTAGAAGTTCAGCCAATACCTTGCATTGAAAGATTGGAGCCCCTGATTGAGATGATTGATGATTTGAACAAGTATTTGTTGGATTGGATCCAGGATGTTAAAAATAAGAACTCGGGTGAGTTTCTACTTGGGAAGTTAGCGAAATTGAGAATGAGATTTGTGGTTACTTTAGTTCAATCGTGGGATGATTCCCAGGATGAACTCCCTTCAGGAGAGCCAATGTTAGAATCCGCTCAGGCACCTGTTGGGGGGGACACGTGTTACGAGGTTGACCATATTGAATTAGAGCAACCAATTAAGGATGATCTGATTTCTTCACCAGAGATCCTTGAGCCGGGGTACGAGGAAACGTATGTCTCCATGGATCAGAAAGTGACGATTGATTTTGGGACATACATTAATACGCATTTGGATTTCTTTGATTCTAATGGTGAAGATTCAAGTTGCGAAGTCTCATGCGAGTTTACAGAACACGATTTCTGTGAGACGATTGGACCTGAGGAATCTGATAGATCATTTGATAGCCCAATAACTAAGGAAACTGATCTTATTGGGGATCACATTACGGATCCAGAATCGCAGTTTCTGGAGGATTCAATCCAATGCCTTGATTGTCAGTTACACCCCATTGAGCTTATCGATGATTCTGTTTTTGAGATAACTAGACCCAAGTCAATTCTGATTCAGTCACATCTTTTAGACTTGAAAATTTTAGATGGGGTGATTAATATGCAGGAGGTGCCGGAATTTGACATTCTGAATGAGGAGGATAGGAGCTGGGAAATTTTGATTTGGGAAGCAAATTCCAGAGGAAATAGAAGACCGAGTCTAAGAATTCCAATTCATCTGAAACCATCAAACCAAAACCCTTATGACATTTGTTCTGAGGATGTTTAACCCAAGCATACATTCATTGATTATCCTTTCGATATCGAATTCTCTGTAACCCAACTCTTTGGTCTTGGGTTGCATCCTCATAAATCGCAGGCTCAACCCCGCTTGCATACTGATTTTAGGTTTTGGGTATTTTTTATCTAGAACCTTAGATATTTTCGATTATGGGATATGAGTCTGCACCACAATCTGATCCACATATGTGGACATCTGCTGGCAGGTCAGAGGTTTCTTCTTTTTATTCTGATTTTGATCTGCACCTGTGAATTCTTTATTTCTCTTCTTTGTATAGTGTGCCTAGCTGAAGGTACTAAATTCAGCACACATGCAGTTTTTGTTTATCTCGGAGTGGACTCGACATTCATGTAATTCAGGTGATTTTTACTATATTCCACTCTGTTTTATATCTTTTTAATACAATGATGACATTGCATTAGATAGGCATGGGGGGGTGGATATTCATCTCTGAATTTATTCATCAGCTCCGTAGATTTGTTTTATTTTCTTTTATTTATATATAATAAAAAAAGAAAGAAAAAAAATTTTGAATTAGGAAAGAAAATTTGGGTTTAAGAAAATTTTCAATCTAAGGAAATATTACATTAAGATCTGAACATAAAGACCATTCAGGTCTTCAGACTTAATCAGCCTGTGTATCCATTAAAATGTGGATTTATTTTTTGAGTCCTTGCCAGCCTGAATTCTATTTTAATTCAAGTAAATAAGTTTGGGTGATAAGTACACGACTTATCAACCCGCCCTCTGATTTGAGGGAACTTTAAGCTTAAAGCATCTACACACTATCTTGTCACTGACTCCTTAATTGGTGGTTCTAATGGAAATTGGGTAGTTAATGAACCTTTTAAGGTGATATGGCTGGCAATTTATCGTGGGTAACAGCCCATAGGTATGTTGTCCAGAGCCCAGTCACTGGACCATTTTTTTTTGCTGCCTTTAGGTAAATCTTAGATCAGGGAAGCCACCTGCTTAAAAAAAAAAGAGAGAAAAAGAAAGTCAAAAAGAAAAGAAAAAAAGAAAAGGAAAAAATAGGAAATAAAAGAAATAAGCCACACTTCGCCGCACAAGTATGGCTAGCAAGTTGTCGGTGGTAACAACTAATCGACCAGTTGTCTAGAACCCAGCTCAATAAATGCACTGAAAATTTCCAAAACACTTAGGAAGAAGCGGAGAAGTAGAATAAATCGAGAGGATATGTACTAGATTCACCCTTGTGTTGACCCCATAAAAATAAAAGTAGGGAGGAAGCTACCGGTTGTAAAGATACACCTTTAGGCAGAATTCTCTTTTTAAGGTCACCTAGAGGCGTAGAAACTCGAAGTCCGTTTTAACTGTCGATCAATGAGCCTATCACATTCACAATAAGATGTTTAGAACTTAGGGTTCTCATCAAATCTTGGGTGAGTTGAATGGTCTTAGAAAGGCACTCTTAAATCCTAAAACTCGAAAATCAAAAAAATTAGAAAAGAAGAAAAAGAGAAAAAGAAAATTTTCTTTGAATAAGGCGAGGGCTTGAGGCGATCTGCATTTTGGGAGATATCGGGCACTGTTGTGTCTTTGAAAGTTCAGATCCTATGTAAACATTTTCTTAATGATTGAAAATAACTCATGCCCAAAAAATCAACCTAATTCTTTTATAAATAACATGTAGTTTTTGCTAGGGACTAGCAAAAGATAGGCATGGGGGTGTGATGTAAACATGTTTATACTACATAAGATGTCTATTTATGCATGTTCTTAAGTATAGAATTGCATTACATACTATAAATATTGCATGGCATGCATCATCTTGCATTTAGCTTAGTTTGAATAAAATGGAGGTTAATTGTCTCCTTTTATGTTCAGGGACAGAGCAAAATTTTTCTCGGGGCCTCAGATCAAAGATCCAACCGTATAGATTTGATTAGGACGACGATTGAAGTTCAACGACTCCAAGATCGTCTTAATCAGACATCTGTAGCATCAGATAGAGACCGAGGAACCCCAGAAGATCAAGGGCAAAGATGGTGTTAATCTGCACTTTAGACGACAAATCTGACCGCACGGATGGATTCTGATCGACGATTGCAATCTAACGATATGAAAATCGACTCAATCTGACAACAGTGGCGCCATCTACATCATTCAGAAGATGGACGACCAAGATGGCACCACGTGGCACCATCTTGGCCACCCAAACCGGCCCAGCTAATCTTGGAGACCACCGCTCCTAGCGCATTGGATCTTGGCCGCTGGATCGCCATCCAACGGCCATGGGCAGCTGCACCTTAAAACATCCGCGCGCCTATTTCTCCTTTGTAGCGTAGCGGGTGAGAGCACTTAGGCGAAGCGTAGGCACGCGTTCGAGTTGCAGGAGGCAGGTGCTGGGGCGCGGGCGAGTGGGCATAGCGACTGCTTGATCACGGTCGAGCGACTGCGAGCGCCCGATAACGCCCACACTCTATCGCATGCTCATGCGCGACGTGGAATCAGATGTGGGCATTGCGGCTTGAAGAGGCATGGCGAGGGTGCAGATCGAACGACCGAGACTTGATGGACGTGGGCGGCGCGGAAGGTGAGCAGGTGGCACACGTCGCCCACAACTGGGGCTTTAGCGACGGTTTTATCCGTCACTAAAGTCACCTTATTTAATATTTTGAAATTGTAAAGACCAAATTGCCCTCACTCCTTGCAACTATAAAAGGAGATCCCCTCCATACGAAATTTTCATCCCTTCCTTATCTTCTCCCTCTCCAAAGCTCAAGAGAAGTTTGTCCCACACCCGGGATGCTTCTCAAGAGATAAAGTCAAATTTTCGCACCCCTTTCGGAAGCGGATCCTGTGACGACGACGACGTGCTGCCTCGTTCCCGTTCTTCCCGCTCTGTTCCCCTTCTTCCAGGCGTCGTCCCGTCCAGCTTGTCCTCCAAGCGATCGTCGAGGAGGATATCTCTCTCCCTATTCTTTTTACTGCTTTCTGGAGTAGATTTACTGCTTTCTAGAGTAGATTTGCTGCTTTCTAGTGTAATCATTTTCTGCTTTCTAGTTGTAATGAGTAGTGTAATGAACAACCTCTTTGATAATGAAATTCATGTTCATTCTACATCCCTTTTTGTTTTTGTTTGTAATATTCTCTCTCTCTTCTATTTATTGTAAATAGATAGATAGTTTCCAATCATTTATTTTGCTTCGTGATAAATAAATTAAACGCGTATTTTTAAATCAAATGTTCACCTTCTTGAGTTCGACTCGGGATTTCTATTCCGGTATAAATTTTATTTGTTGAACACAGTTCTTCTCTTTCAAACTAAAATGACATGTTTTCAAAACCAAACATGATAGTGTAGTAACTCGAGTCTCAACATTTTGGCACTGTTGCCGGGGAGTCAACAAGGGTGAGCTCTTGGCTACTAAGGCCCGCTTGCACCACCACTTGCCGGTGATGGGGAGGGCCTAGGGTTTTAGGGTGGCACCACCACTAAGGGTCGCATGCTACCTTATGAAGGAGGAGCATGCCCATGGGGAGGGGAAGGAGAGTGTAGAGGAGAGGTGAGAGTGGAGGAGGGGGGTTTTTATGGTGGTGTGGGTTGGGTGTGTTGTCCCTTAGGTGTGATTTAGAGAGGTGTTAAGGGGGTACAACTTAGGCCTTAGGTGGTGGACCTTGTTTAGGACTATTCTAGAATGGGGTGGTGATGTGGAAGTGAGGTGGCACCACTAGGAGAGAGGTGGTGATGTGGTGCTACATGTGTTAGTGACATGGCAAAGATGAAGTGCCTAGTCTGTAGACCATGTCTCAATAAGGTTATAGGTGCATTGGTTGGGGTTAATTATGTGAAGATGTAAGTCAATTAGGTAGGTAATCGAGGTGGGTTCAATGTGTTGTTAGATGGGTTTCTGTACATGAATTTTGTCTCCGTCTCTGTTTGTTGCAGGAAGCACATGATACTTTAGTTGTGATTCTTCTCACATTACATGTCAGCACAACTCCAGCTCCTCCAGTGTGGGCCTGCATGCATGAAATAAAGTCAATCTTGGGCCTGTAAAGTAGAATTTATGCAATATTTTTACAAAAATGTAAATGCATGCAATATATGCTTCTATTTACATTGCAAGCTAGGTTTCTAACTTAATTCAGACATTTTAAGACCTATGATTTCTATGCAACTAGTGGTGCCCTTAATAATCAATTAGAGAGTGTGAAATGCATGCCAACCAAAACAAACAAGGCCTTTAAATTTTTATCCAAGAATTTTAGGGTACAAGCCTTGCGTTAGGGTCTTTTATGGTTTAATCAATTATCGGTTTAGAGAGGATTTAGTGAACACAACAAGTTCAAACAAGTGTTTGAATATTTTCCTTTAAGTCCAAGAATGTGTTCACTATATTCAAGAAATCATAAAATGTTCACCCTAAAGAATGCACTTCTATCATATTCAAGCACTTGGTGAATTGATTTTAATTATTAGAGAGGTGTGACCTAAGCAAAGGTAACAAAGGTTTTTGTGCACCACTCAATCAGGATCACAAAAGTATTTTTTTCAAGAATTTTCTAGGGGTTTATATAATTTAAAAAGATTTATTTTGGCAGAATAGTCAATTAGGCAATTCAGACTCCTAGTTAGTAATCCATCCAAACATAAGGATTCCATTTTCAGAAAATTTTCACAATTTTATTAGATAAACTAGACTTGAAAAGAAATCCAACACAAGTTTCATGAAATTTAAAGCACCAGAAAAATCAGAAAAAATCTACGAACCTGGATTTTTTGTGTTCTGCTTTCAGAAAGACCCATGGGCAATTAGCGAATTTTTCAAAAAAAGATAGAACTAATTTTATAATGAAAATTTATGGGTTTGTTTCTAATTTCAAAGGGAACAAGCAGTAAAAATTTTAGGATTTTTAGATACTCCAAGCACTTGGAATTAATTTTTTAAATTGGATCACAAGTCTGATCTGACCATTACAAGGATAGATGGGATCTTTTACAAGCAAAAGATTGCACCTATTAGGTCATTTTTCTTAGTTTTGTTTCAATTTATTATTATTATTATTTATTCTAAAACAACCTAACTAAAAACACCTAACTAACATGAAGATGAGATGATTACCTAATGCCTTCACTAGCAACTCCACTTTATCGCTATGGATTTTCGTAAAAGCGAATCCCACTTCTTGCAAGAACACAAAGACAATAAGGAAAGTTAGTAATCTAAATTTGAAACTAACCTATGTGTAAATAGAGTAACTAAATCCATTACCTCCTCGGAAAGGACACCAAGATTGATACTCATTTTTCGCTAATTTAAATTATGTGATCATCGTAGTGCGAATAATGAGATCAAAATAAACTGAACTCGTAAATAATTTGAAATATGAACGGTGAGTCTGGGTTGAATATGGAGAGGCGAATAATCTAATTACGAAACTACTAGCTAGATTAACTATCTAAGCATGCAATCACAAAGAACAAATATAAAGTAGAAAGGATGACTATATTGTTGCTAAGTAAAGATTCAAAGTTTTTACAACTAGAAGAATAAAACTACAAGGAAATAGAAAATATAATAAATAATCCGATGTCAAGAGTGCTGTGGAGGATGGAGCCCGAAGTTGGAGGGTGTGAAGATGGAGATGAGAGCGTCACCTTGTAGAACCACGACAATGACTAGTGTAGGATCCCTTAGATGTGACAGACTCATACCAAGGTAGAAGAATGTTTAGTAGAGAAGAAGGCTCCAACACATGGAATAGAAAGAAGAATAATAGTCTCTCTCCATGGCCATCTAAGGTGTCTTTTTATAGAGAGTATGATGTCATTTCATTGGTGGAGTCTTAGCCTCAGATTAAGACTAATGGGTGGCCAAGATAGGGCTAGAATTAGTGAAGAACTAAGATTTAAGGAAGAGGGTTGGTGTAATCTATAGCACCACCAAAATATCAGCAATAAATATTTTTTTAGAATCTTTTAAGGAATTTTAATAATTTTTTAGATTTTCAAATTCACATTGGTTAGATAAGGCAGAATTGACCCTATTCAGATAAAACTACTAAATAGTTTGTTATGGATCTCAGAAATTTTAAGTATTTTTTTAGAAGTTTCTAATTTCGTCAGGAAATTATGGTCACCAATTTTAGGTCAATTGAATAAGTAAATAATTCAAAAAATTTTTGGGAACCAAGAAAAATTGTGGTCTATTTGCAGTTTTGACCCTCCTTCAGTCTACAAATTTTTAATTTTTTTCAGAAAGAGTTTTGGCTCAAAATTTGGTGGGGAAAGTGCTAACTTAAATGTGGATGTTTAAATCAAATTTGAGAATTTTATGATATTAATATTTCTTGAAATAAAATTTTCAATCAAAGATTGAATTTCTAACAAGTGGTTGGATGATGGATGTAAGGAAGTGATTAAATCAAGGATGGTGTTGCCAATTAAAGTTGAAATTCAAGGTACATGATTGGCCAAAATAGCGGTGGTTAGGGTTAGGTTGGTGTGATTTTAGGTGGTAGAAATTGGGTTTAGGTCTAGGCTAGGTAGGTGGTCAATTAGGTTAGGGTTTAGGGTTTAGGAAATTAGGATAACCTAAATAGGTCAGGTGAGCTCAAATTGATTTGGCTTTGAAGAGCAACTTCGTTTAAATCCAGACCTGCTATCTGCACAGATATAAACAAACACATCAAGGTACCAGAGATAGCTAACAAGAATATTGCACAAAACCCCCTAAAAATGTAATATTTACAAAATGATACAATATGACTAAACCAACCTATTCTAATGCAATTAAACCTAAATTACCCTTAAATTAGCATTAGTTAGGCATGAATTAAGTAATTAAATAGAGATATAACACTTAAGCTCAAGCTCCATGGAAGGTTGGAGGGGCTCTTGAAGAAAAGCATCGAGTATGGATAGAGGATTGAAGAAATGAAGAATAGGAATAGACTTCCTTTGTTGTATTTGTTGTAATTTTATTTGCTCTTTTCCTTTCATTAGATATTTGTGAAAAATGTTAAGAAACCTTAGATGGTCGTTAGGTGACCTTGGAAAAAATCCCTAACACATTAAGGCACCAAAATACCCAACTCACATTATAAAGTGTTGTCCAATCTCCTTGAGTGTTGACTGGTGCCTCTTTAGCCAATTGTCTTATGAGGTGACCCACCAACCAATTCCTTTACAGGGCATTGACCAATGGTGAACTTATTTTCTAGACGTTGGTTGTTCAATGAATATTTTCCATGGAACTTGTGCCTAATTAATACCTTAACTGCTTGGCTAATTATCCTAGGTAGATGCTCTAGCTAGACGACCAATCCCCATCCATAGACCATCCAATCCTATACTAAGGCATCAAACATCTAGTCTTATACTAAGGTGTCCCCTGATATTGTACATCCAACTTCCAATGAACTATTCTAGGCATTCAAGACTAAAGACCCTTTAAGTAGCTAGATGATTGGGTGTCGCCCAATTAGTATATGACTAGACAACCAAAGACCATCCAACCATTGAAGACTTCACTGGACCTTGGCCTTAGTTGTAGGGTGTTAGCCAAGGATTTGTGTTGGTCGACTGGCTCCGTTCTGGCATGTCGACCAGGAGTCAACCAGCTACAACTGTTTGATGAGTATACTCGATTTTCCAAAAATTTGTTGTACCTCTTAGAGTATCAAATCACTCGGGCAAACGTTAATACCATTGTTTCAAAGTGAGATAGGAGGGTTTGTACCGATAAAGAGATCGATGCCTGTAGTCTTAAGGGTCCAAGTCCTAGTGCAATGCCTATTATGCGTGCTTAGTGCAAGAAGTGTGCATCATACCGTGACAAGTGATTTTTCTTTTGAAAATCGCAATCAAGTTATTCAAACACTTCCTGTATATTTTATTTTATTTTTGAGAAGCAATATGACCACTTGATTAATTTTTTCAAGTCAGCTTAAGTGGTCTTCCTTAATTATATCAAAATGTAATGCGTGTGCAATAATTGATGCAAAAGATAGGAAGTACGTACCTTGCTCCAGCACTCTTCGATGCAGAAATGCACGCAATGCAATAAGAAAATCTAGATGCTGCTTAAACAATCCTAGATGGTCGTCCTATGGATATGCAGCTTCTAACAGGCAGTTCAGAATTTATTTTATTTTATTTTTTTCTGTAAAAATAAATGCGCAATCAAAAGATCTAACTACCATAGAATGATCCTAGAATCTAATGAATCGAGCACACTCCCCCACAAACTAGCCCCAGAGTACAAGGGTGAGAAAACAAATAACTAGGCTAATCCTAAAGAGTCTATTCTAAAATTCTAAATCATAAGTCTATGAAGAAGAATCCTTCTAGATGGTCCTCCGTGCATCTCTACGTGTGTGGGATCAAGGCCCACAGGCTCCTGCGATTATCTCTGAGGTGTGTCGCTCAAGGTCGACGTTGTCTCTCTACTACACCTGTCGCTTCGTCAGATTCCTCACACAGAAAAGATAAAGAATGATCAGATAAATGCGTAATTTAGAGTAATCAGAAATAAAGTTAGGTGAATTTATTGCGTCGATTACCTCCCCAGCAATGACGCCATTTTGTCAGGCATTTTTCGCTTTTCAGAATACTGTTGTATCAGAAAAATCCGTCGTTGCAATATGTGGTGGAAAAACCCTCGATCAAAGTTACTAAAACTATACTGAAATTATACCACACGTCAGGTCGTATCACAGGAAGGCATAGACCAATAAATTCACCAATGTTTCTAGTGCATGGAATCTTGTTCCCAGGAAAATAATTAGTAAGATTATTCTTTTGCTTTAAGCCAAATCTTTACCTCTCATTCAAGTCAATCCATTTTATGATATATAAGGAGAGAGGGAGAAGAAGTTACAAAGGGCTTGGCATGCAATATTAACGTAATAAAATAAATTCACAAATAAAGCAATAGTTCTTTCAACTGAAAAATTCAAAAGCCAACTAATACCTCCCCTACTGTAACAAAATAGGGAAGGAGGTTCTCGGGGGTGCTCACGTGCGAAGAGGGATCGACGGTCGATGAGCTCGGTTGGAAGAGATTGGCCGAAGGTAAGGAAATCGCTGGTGACGACGGCTCAGCCGGTGGTGCTCGGGAGTGGCCAGATGGCTAGGAGTTCTGACGGGCAGTGTGTGTTATTGCTGGCGGTGGAGGAGCCGCCGGTTGGTGGCGTGGGTGCTGCTGCGCTCGAAGAGGACGCCGATGATGTTGGTGGTGAGGTAGGAGGTCGTTGGCCCGTTGAGAAGGTGGCTGTGCGATGATGGTGGCTATGGGTTCCTCCTCTCCTCTATCGATGGAGAAGAAGTGGAAGAAGAAAACGAAGAAGACGGAGAAGAGGGCATGTGCAGGGGCTGGTGCGCGAGTGCTTGTTGCTGCTGGTTCGCGAGTGCTTATTGTGTTGGTTGGCCACACATGGGGTGAGGACGCGCTAGGTGGCTCAGGCAAGGGTAGGTGCTGATGGTGGTGGTGATGCTCTTTGTCACAGAGCACCACCTGGGGGTAGGCGGTGTTGACGATGGGGATCGCTCAAGCCATAGTGCACGCTTTGGTTTCACGGTGTTGGCGAGAGGGCCACGGTGGAGAGGGTGGAGGTGATCAAGAGCCAGCTAGGAAGATGGAGCCTTTTTTTAGGAAAAACTCTTGTCTATTTCCTTTCGGTGAAACTTCTCTAACCACTCGCAAAGATTGCGAGTGGTTAGAATGACTGATAAGCATTGGCCAAACTTTATCAGATGTCTGATTTCATCATCAGACGTCAGTCAAGGCACTTGTCCTGGCAATTCCCAGACGTCCATAGCTCCAGACGTCTTATATAGGCAAAATGACATTTGATTCTTATACCTAGCCTGCATCCAACCATATAGAATATGTGAACATAACATGCGTTATTAAACATAAAATTGATGCACAAGATTATATGCAGACAAAGATGAATTACTGTATAACTCCTAACCAATTAGAAACTATGAATAGATAATTAAAGAGTACTTAGGCCTAATAATAATCCACTAAAGTGGACCTATCAAGAGGTACCCTTGGTTTAAAGTAGTGTTGTTATATTGAGGTTGTGCAACTCTCATTTAAGTGGTACATTAGTGGATTTGATCGATTCGATTAATTGAGAAGTCCTAAGTTTGGTGACTTAGGCTTTGTGATCAGCTAGATTTTGTACGCAAAAAGTTTGAGTTAGAAACCCATCGTTGTAGTTATGTAAAAATCCTCTATCAGATAAAATTTATATTCGAAATTTTGGTGAGTCTTGAGTCAAACACGGGGAGGCGAATGTTTGATTAAAATTCACATTTATTTTTGTAAAGTAGAGTAGCTAATTGAAATTAATCTATGTGAGCTAAACTACTTAAAGAATAAACAATAGAAGAAAGATAGAGAATACTACAAAGAAAGAGAAAAATAGAGAGAAGATGAACAAATATTGCATTTAAATATTCTAGAGTCTATTATAACTACTTAAAGAAAATAGCACTACACTAGAAAGCAGTAAAAAGATAGGGGTGAGAAAATCCTCCTCGACGAATGCTTAGAGGATGTGCCGCATTGACGGAGCACTCGAAAGATGGTGGTGAGATGCTGGATGAGGGAGGATGAAGTTGGAGGATGGAGGACGAAGCTGGGTAACGTCGCAGTGGGATCCACTTCTCGAATGGTGGCGAGAAGACAACCGCGGGATGCTCCACGAAGGGGAAGAGAAGATGGATAAAATTTTGATTTTTTACACTAAAGGAGCATCCCAGGTTTGAGACTAGCTCCTTAGAGCTTTGGAGAGGAGAGATTGAGAAAGGAAGGGATGGATGGTGAAATGTGGAGGGGTAGGCTTTTTATAGGTGAAGATATGGGGGCAAAAAGGTCATTTCAAGGCCTTGGAATTAAATCTACGGCCTTTAGTGACACATGGATCTGTTGCTGTAGGCGCACGTCGCTGAAGGCACGCCTCGACATGAGTCGCTCATCACCGATCCAACGCTCCATACACGTCCATGTTGCCGCCTCCTACTCTTCAACCGATGGCGAACAAAGCTGCACTGCATCAAGATCAGCCGTGCGATTGTGTGATCAGACGACTTATAAGTCGCGCGTGCTTCACCTTCATAACTCATGCTGCACCTGCGGAGAATCGCGCGTGTGATCATCACAGCTTTTGGAATGCCACGTCTCACCATAGCTGCTCGATCGTGCATCGATGATTGAAATTCACGCGCTTACCTCTTTGAGGATTTAATTTGCTCGTGCAGATTTAAGCATGCGCCGCTTGCATTGCCTAAAGCTCTGACCCTTGAGCTGCACCTCATTCTTTGTCACGTTTATGTTTTAAGTCTTGCGCACTTATCCAATGGTTGAGATCGAGGCTGCTTTGATGAGGGGGGGTGCCGGTCGCTTTGGGTGGTTTGGATGCCACCATGTGACGCCATCTGGGCCATCCATCTTCAAATGCTCGTAGGTGGTGCCACATATGTCAGATTGGATCGATTTTTGCATCATTAGGCCACGATCATTGACCCGAACCCATCCGTGCAGTCGGATTCTTTATTTGAGGTTTGGATTTCCACCACCTTTCACCTTGACCTCTAATCTTCCTCGAATTGCATCTGATGCTATGAATGTTCGATCAGGTCGATCTCAGAGGTGTTGGACTCTGATCGTTGCCCTGATCAGATCCCTATGATTGGATTTTCAATCTGATGTTCCAAAATGTTGTCTCCCTATCCCCTAACCACAAAAAGGGTAAATTAAGCTATAATTTATACAATCTATTTTAAATGTAGAATGATGTATGCTATGCAATATTTATAATGCAAAATGCTTTTATAACACTAGGAACTTGCGTAAATAGACATGTTAGGCCAATTAGATGTGTGCACATCACTTTGTTTGGATGTTGGATAAGAGCCATAATTAGGTGACGTGGCGGGATTAGCATGAACAGTGCTAAAATATCACCTCAAATAACTATACATAACATATTAACTCACCAATCACATCTAACTTACACTCACTCTACTTTCCAACAAAATAGTGATAAAAAAATAACCCAATATCAAATACAAAATACATAAATCACAACTCCCTCCTCACTATTTATATCACAAAAAACAACTCAATCTTATTCATCTCTCTCTTTTTCTTTTGTTCTTCTTCTTTCTCTTTTTTTCCAATGAGGGGAAGAGAGAGTTCCACAAACACACCTTATGATTTAGAGCAACTTAGTGGCCTTTCTCTCTTGGGCCTACTCAGCTTTTAGATTGTCCTCATTACTTAGGTTAGTAGATAGTTTGTTTCCAAAGAATCTCTTTAAAACTCCTCCATGGTTAGGTGTGCAAACCATCAAACTATTCCTAACTCTCTTAGAAAAGCTTAGTTTACAATCGACAATCACACAACCATCATGTATGTGTAAAGCGGATACTTAGACTCTAAACTTAACCAAGTAGAAGGGTGACGACATAACATTAGTTCTCTCGAATGCCTCTGGCTTATTCTTGGGTATGATAAGACTCAAGTTTGAATAATCTCAAAAATCTTACATTTTGTTTAATCGCCCTAGGTATTTAAGACCTAAGACCTGAAGAGTCTAAACCTAAGTTCCCATTATCTTCTTTAAGACTAAAGACCAAGATGACTTGACATGCTTTTTTTAGTTTTTTAGTTTTTTTTTTGAAAGAAAAAAACTGGAAGATAACAAGAAAATTGAGAATAGTAGTCAAGACACATCAAAAGATAATCTAACCATCCCCCATGCCAAAACCATATAATGTCCTCATTGAAAGTAAAAATACAAGGGGTAAGGAAAGAAATCACCTGAATTCGTCCGTGTTGTCGACCAACATTGGGTTGCTTCCTAACAAGCGCTGCACTTAATGTCGATGGCTAGATGGTATGAAGACATAAAGATTAGGCTTCATGGACATCAGTGTAAGCCTTAAGAATGAGCATAATAAAACTAGCTTAGAAATAGCTGAGAATATTGGTGAGTTGATGATGGAGTTTAACCCAAATGCTTGCCAACAGAGATCAATTCGAGATAATTCATGAGCTACTAAGAGGTTTGAAAAGTGAAGAGCTGTAAGCAATAGCCTCTCTAGAGTTAGAAAGTTGAGGATAACAAGGACCTTGATAGTAGCAAGGGTTCTTAAAGGTTTGTGTCAAATAAGTTATAACCCTTTAATGAAGAGATCATATCTACAAGCATCAATTTGTAAATGCCATTCAACCTTAACATGTGTTGGTTGGATTTTCCCCCAATATAGAATAAAGTTCAAGAATTGTTTCAATCAAACATCTTCTAAGGAATCTAGGTCTTTCATTTGCCTTCGAGAAATGATCAAGTCCAAATTTGGCTTAATCTATTCAAATTTGATTCTCAACAAGTTAGGTAACTCTTGTATATCATCCCTTGCAATCTTCACAAGTTCTTTAAACTCTAATTGCCTATCCACGATGATAAAGTTTGACCCCAAATCTTCCATGGAATTTCTCCTCTACTTGACCTTTATGATAATCATGGTTTAAATCAACTGACAATTCAATATGTGAGACATAATTTGATGCCATGATTTACAACTAAATTGATTCATAGTTCTACTTAAGACGAGAATTAGGCATAGTCATAGGCATTGTGATGGGCAATTCTTTAATGTCACCCTCAATATTCTTTACTAGAACAACCTCAATATCATAATACACTTTCTCCACGAATTCATACTCGAGATTTTTGAATTCCTTTAACTCTATCAACTTATCCCCAAGTTTATATTCAATTCAATCTCAATCATTTTGGTTGTTCCAACATCTAGGCTAGAATCGAAACTATCCTAAGAGATTTCCCCAAATTTAGTCAAAGAAAAAAACCTTAATTTTGCTAACTTAGCAACTTTAGAAGGGGGCAATCTTCAAGAAGTACATATTTACCCCTTGAGTCATTCTGAACTTTCAATTGTTCCTTTATTTCCTCCCCCTCCAAATTGGACTCAAGTATTTGATACGATGCATCCTCAACAACTTCACTTTTCATTCTAAGTTCCTCAAGTAAATCAAACTACAGTGGTTTTAGATGTTCAAGTTTATTCTTTGTAGGATTTTGGGACTTGGTTGGATTGTAGTCCACCTTAGGTTTTGTAAGAAAAGTAGGGATGACAACACGACTACAATTGCTATTATGTTGCGAAACTCGCTAAGTGATAAATCAGTCCTTGTAGCATGAAGTTATATGATTGCTCAAATCAAAGTTTTGAACTTGAATAGAAATAAAATTGTAGTAAATAGGAGTCCAAGTAGTATCTCAGAAGGCTTTTGTCTAGATCTCTTTCTAACTAATTCTATGTGTATGATTTTTTTTTTTGGATTTTTGAAGATATTTTGCTATTTTTTTAGAATTTTTCTCTAAGATCAGGGTAGTTTAATAGATCTGACCCCTTGTACAAAGTGCGTGCCTAACCTAGATATAATGATGTCTTAAAATTTTGCTAATTTTTTCTTAAGGTTCTTGACTAAGTGTGGAAACTTCTACAATTTATTTCACATCAATCCAAGTGTATAAAATTCCTATAGTACCAAAAAGTTAGATTCTGTTTTGCACAAAACCCCTTCATAGTTCCTGAATTTTATAAACTTTTAGAAAATTTGTGATTTTTGGAGTTGTGGAATTCGTGGAGTGAATTTTGGAATGTGGAAGAGCGAATCCGTGCATAAATGAGCAGGTGCGAATTTGGAAGAACGCAACACAATGCAACACTCTTTTTTGGGTTTTTGAAGTTTGTGAGACAATATGCAAGCAAAGCAACTATCTATAAAAGCAAATAGACAAGGGATAGAATCAAACCAAGTGTGAATATTGTTGCAGCTAAGAGAATGTCTACAATTACAAGATAAGCAAAAGAAGAAATGTAAGAAGAATAAGAAGAATAAGAAGTAGAAGCAGAGAGAGGGAGAAGAGAGATAGAGGTAGCCATAGAAGTATGAGAAGAAGACAGAAGCTTGTGATGGTGGTAGAGAGAGATGGCCACCACGAACTTCGAGAAATAGAGGAATGCTTGATGAAGACCGAAAGAGAACTCAAAAAGATGTTGTTGAAGTTGATGGAGTAGAAGGTGGAGGAGGGAAACCTAATCATGAAGGAACCTAAAAGAGAACTAGATGGTTGAGGAATTAAGAAGCGAGGGAGGGGACTGCCATGGAATTTGGTGGAGATAGAGGTGGTGTGGAGAAGGAAGAAGAAAAAGGGAAGAAGAAGGTTGGAGGGAGAGCATGAAGAGGAGGAAGAAGATGGTTTCTTATGCAACAATGGAGGCTTGGTGATAGATACACATTTATTTATCATAAAATGCCTATTTATGCATGTTCCTAGGTTAGTAGATGCATGTAGCATTAGAAATATTGTATAACATGCATCATCATGCATTTATAGTAGATTCTGTAAATTATATTTTAATTTACCTATTTTTTTGGAGAGGGGACCAGGTGATGTAGACACATCCATTTAGGTTGAAATACCTATTTATGCATGCTCCTAGGCTTAGATTTGCATTCCATATTATAAATATTGCATAGCATGCATCATTCTGCATTTAGAGTAGTTGTGTATATTTTAGGTTAATTGCATCCTTTTTGTGGTCAGGAGAGACGGAAATTTATTTCAAAGCCTTAGATTGACAATCTGACCGTACGGATATGATTAGGACCACGATTGGAGTCCAACGCCTCTGAAATTACTTTGATTGGAGTTCCGTAGCACCATATGTAGTTCGAGGAAGATCAACGACCAAGGGACTAGGTGACGTAATTCAGAGCTTTAAACGACAAATCTGACCATGCGGATGGATTTTGGTCGACGATCGTAGCCCAACGGCACGAAAATCGACTCAATCCGACCTCTGCAGCAGCCCCTACAATGAAAAGAAGATGGACAACCTAGATTGTGCCACGTGGTGCAACCCAGGCCGCCCATGCGCATGCACTCGCCACCGCATGCGCACAGTAGTGCGGGCGTGCGTGCATGTGGAGGTATGCACGTACAACAGCAGTGCGGGCTCACATGCGCATGAGGCATGCATGCGCAGCAGCAGTGCGGGCGCGCTTGGGCACGCGCGAGGGAGCACGCGACACGGGCGTGCGAAGTGTGCGTCAGCGTAGCAGTGAGTGGGTGCGTGGGCTGTCTTCAACGACGTTTATGATTGCCATTAAATGTTCTGTATACAAATTTGATTCTTTCCTCCACTATAAAAAGTCCCCTACCCTTCCCATTTTTCTTCATCTCTTCCTTTCTTCCTCTCACCACCTCCAAGGCTCTAGAGAGAGCTTGTCCCAAGCTCGAGATGCTCCTTTAGAGTAGAAAACAAATTTTGTTCCTGCCTCTCATCCCCCTTCGTGGAGCATCTCGTAGTCGTCTTCTCAATTTCCTTCAGGAAGAAGATCCTTGCCGCAACGCTGTCCTACCCCGCCCTCCGTCCTTCGACTTCATCCTCGTTCGTCCCACTCCTCACCACTTTCCTCCAGGCGACGTTAGAGCGAGTCATCCTCCAAGCGACCGTCAATGGGGATTTCTCTCACCTATCTCTATCTTTATTGCTTTTGTAGTATAGTTTTCCCGCTTTCCTAGTTGTAATAAACATTTCATTATAAAAATACATGATTGTTTCTCTCTCTCTATCTCTCTCTTTTTATTTTGTAAGTAGATTAGGTAGATTTCATCGACTTGATCTCTTGCCCTATTAAAAATACCAAAAAATATTAGAAAAGATAAAAATGATAAAAACAAATAAAAAACAAAACGTGGATTTTCAAAACCAAACATTCGCCTCCTCGTATTCGACCTGGGACTCACTTTTTGAGTTGTGATTATAAATTTTATCTGATCGACGTATTTTCTCATGAATCGAACTATGACGACGGGTTTTCCAAACTCGAACCTTTTTGCTACGAATCTTCACTTGCATCAAATAAGGCAAGGGCTTGGGCGGTCTGCATTCTGGTAGACACCCAAGCACTGTTGAGTTTTTGTAATTAGGTTTTGGGGTTGAGATTTTCTAAGGCAATTGACAAATTTTGCCTAAGTAATCAAATCCTGATTCTACTCTTATACATAGCATTTACGTTTGCTAGGGACTAGCAAAAAGTAAGCATGGGGGTATGATAAACACACATGAATTCTTGATAAAATGCCTATTTATGATAGTTCCTAGGCTTAGCATTGCATATCATTATAAATACTGCATAACATCCATTGCATGGCATTTAGGATAGTTGTGCATTATGTACATTAATTCTTCCATTTTATATGTCCAGAAGGTAGTGCGACATCTTTACAGGCTTCGGATGAAGAATCTGATCATATGGATGAATTCGGAGAGATGATTGCAGTTTGTCAACGTGAAAATCACCCTGATTAGAGCTCTGTAGCACCCTCTACAAGAAGATGAAGACAGATAGCCCAGATGGCACCACGTGGCGCCATCCAGGCTGCCCCCACTTGAGCCATCGTGCCCGGCCTCAAGCAAGGATTCACCTCAACTGTTGGATCTTCATCTAACGGTCAAGGCGTGCGCGACCGCACCGCCCTCCACTCGACAATGCCTCGCTTTGGCGTAATGGTGAAGACAAGTGCTCATAAACCAGGAGCACGAGTTCGAGTTGCAATCCATTGCACCCACTACAGTGTCGAATGAAATAGGGTCGCTTGATCTTGATCGAGCGGTTGAGGTTCTTCACGCTCAATTTGACATCGCCCACCAACGCGAGGATGCATGCCAGATCGCACGTGCGCCATCTGGGGCATTTAAGACAACCAGGAGCCGTGCCTGTTGTCCAATCCTTGCAATCGCTCGAGGCATGTGCGATTCAAAACAATTTGGCGCGATCTGCAGGCTTCTCTCGGCTGTGCGATGCTTCATCCGACGGTTGTCAACACTTGCGCCAGCGGTGAGATATTCAAATGCGGGCGAGCATGCGCCTCCTCCTCGCGATCTCAGCCATCCATGCCCGATCCAACGGCTGACAATCGCTGCGCCCTACGCTAACTGCAACAGAGCTTCCAAGTGCCAGCCAAGGCGTGTGAATGCTTTAGCGATGTCCCTGGAGGGTCTTTAGCGACATCTTAAATATCACTAAAGGCTCGTGAGTGCAAACCACCTCCATTCCACCACTGTATAAACACCCCTACACCCCCCATCTACTCCCACCTACTCTACTCTACTCCCACCTACTCTTAAGCTCCAGTAGCCTACCAAAGCTCGATTAGAGCTTATTCTCAAGCTCCAAAGTCATCCTATTAGTGCAATGATCCTACCCACCAAAAATTCATCCTTCATCCCACCACCTTCATAAGTTGCCTTGGAGTTGTCCTTCCATCTCTATTCTGATAGAAGATCGCCTTTGTCTCCTTACCTCCATTCTAGAGACTTGGTGAAGCATTCCTCTACCTGGCATCTTCCTTCATTCCACCTTCGTCATCCTACATCTCACCTCCTTCATCCAAGCTTCCGCCAAGCACCGTCGTCTCGTCGAATAGCCAATTCGGGAGATTTTCTCTCACCCCTATCTCTTTTGTGCTTTCATAGATTATTATAATAAGCATTTGCATAATATATCATAGTTGTGTTCCATCTCATTTTGTGAACTTGTTTTCCTTGTCTTTTTATTTCAAAAACATAAAAAAAAACAAAACCTCAAAATACCAAAAAGAAATAAAATGAAGCACGGTTTTCAACCAAAGTAAACATCGCCTCCTTATGTTCGACCCGGGACTCCCCTAGAGTTTCGGTTATAAAGTGTATTTGATAGATGCATTTT
Organism: Thalassia testudinum; assembly: GCA_037157565.1. Taxonomy (NCBI): domain Eukaryota; kingdom Viridiplantae; phylum Streptophyta; class Magnoliopsida; order Alismatales; family Hydrocharitaceae; genus Thalassia; species Thalassia testudinum. The sequence continues at coordinate 2,195,100 of JAZHRO010000062.1, read as the reverse complement.
GCGAGCTACGACGACGGGTTCTCCAAACCCTAATTTTAATTTGTGAAACACACCTCATCATTTTAGTGCTGTTGCCGGGGAGGCAACGCTCTTTGGTTTTTCTCGCGTTTTTCCGCCTTAACTTTTTAGCACACTTTTCTCTTTTCTTTCTGTGATTACAGGTACCTTTCCAAGGCGAGCCAATGCGAATAGATCGGAGTATAGTGCAGTTAAAGAGTTTTGTAAGTTTATCCTCACTACCCCTACCCTAGATTTCATGTCACCACACTAATTACTCAAACCCAAATCAACTTAGGTGCTTTTTATAAGCCCTAAGATAGATCTGGTTATTTATTTGCCACCTCTACCCATGTCATCCCCACATTTATATATAAATAAATACTCCTCTTGTGGAATTTACTGAAAGTGATACACATTAAACACCCACAACTCTCGACTTAAGGCGCACCACTTCACATCTATTCCACCACTTAACCGAAATTTGACTTGTGGATCCGATACACCTTAACTCAACACACAAATAAGTGAGTAGACAATTTGAATAGGTTAAACATCTTGTGTGCCTTAACCAAGTTGTGCAACAGGCCAATTGATTGAATTATTTGGGCCGCACCACTTAAGATAAAATTGATTCATCATGTAGCTTGCCACTTAGGGTTGATTTTTAGGACTGAACTAGGCACTCTACATTTTATTTTTGATTTTTAATGGAATATATCTACATCAGTGCTTTCAAAACTTGGAGTGTTCTACTAAACCTGATTGAACGAACCTAAAGATTAAACCTTAAAAGCTACTAAACAAGGTTAAATCCTAAAAGACACATCATCAAATAACCTTGTTTGCAAACCTTGGTTGTGCACGCACACACATTTGAATTTATCATTAAGGGCACAACCCGTCTAAAGGGTCCATCACATTCTAAGAGCACAATCATCCTAAGCCTAGTTAAAACTGAGTAGACGTTAGCCTTAAGGATTGATTCACTCTTCGGGGCTTAGACTGAGATTTTTTTTCGATTAATCTACTTTTGCTGGTTCATCTGATGTCAAGCTAGGGGAGTAGCATCAAATAACCGTGTTTGGGGGGTACACTAGGAACCGGAGGTGCAAGCCAAAAGAAGAACCTTCTCCCCAGTCCCTCCTAACTGGTTGATTTGATCGGATAAAAGTAGACCAAATCGGTTATAATCTCAAGATCTGTCCTGGGAGTCTGCAGGTCTTTAGGCTAACTCACCTAAGGATAGGGTTGATTGCTTGTATTGCAGGGCTCCTTTCTCTCTTCTGATTTTTCTCCTATTCTACAATGTATCCTTCCACGTATTACACGCATTTCTGATCCTGCCCTCCTACCAACACTTATCCCCAAGATGATTACTATCCCGACTTGACTTATGACTACCTATCTCCTAGCCGGGACAACTTTGATTAGGGATATGAATCCAGACCTCAGTGTCTAGGGCCAAACCCTGGACAATAAGACTATGATTACTATCCTTCCCAGAGCTACAATGATTATAGATCTCCTTCCTTTGATGATCAACCTAACCTGATCTACAATCAAGAAGGATATGTTGACTATAACACCTACCCTCCCCAGTATTCCACTGAATATAGGTCACCACCATTCTTTGAACAACACTAGATGACCTACTATCAGGGAGGAACCCAAGAACCTCAATATCTTGACCCCCTTAGAATGAACCCAAACCCACCCAAACCTGAATCGAACCATTCGGTTCTGGTGAACCAGGTCCAAGACAAGGTGTTGGCTAACTTGAGGAACACCATCCAATCTTTAGAAGCTCAGCTAATACCATGCACTGATGCATTGGAGCCTATGATTGAAATGATTGATGAATTTAATAGTTTTTTATTGGATTTGCTCCAAAATGTTAGGGATAGGGGCATGGGTGAGTTTCTACTTGGGAAATTGTTGAGGTTGAGGATGGAATTTGTGGTTGCCCTTGTCCAATCTTGGGATGATTCTCAAGATGAACCCCCTTCAGGAGAGCCGATGCCTGAACCCGCTCAAGTGCCTATCAGGGGGGACACATATTCTGAGATCGGAGATGACCAGGTTGGTCTAGAGCAACCGATTCTGGATGAACTGATTGCTTCACCTGAGATCCCCAAGCCAGGGAACGACGAAAAATATGTTTCCATGGATCATGAATTGACATATGATTTTTAGACGTATATAAATGTGGATCAAGAATTCTTTTACTCTGAGGGTGAAGAATCTCTTAGTGAAGTCTCACTTGAGCATAAGAAAGATGATTTTAGTGAGACAAATGGGCCTGAGGAATCTGATGAACCATTTGACAGCTCGATAATAGAGGAAATTGATCATGCTAGGGCTAACTTGGATGATCTGAATCCTGATGATTCAATCAGTAGCCCTATTGCTCAACCACACCCTGAAGAGCTGAATTATGATATTTTTGAGATCACCAGACCCAAGTCAATCCTGATTCAGCCACAATTGTTGGACTTGGGTATTTTGGATGGGGTGTACAATGATCTGGAGGTCCAAGAAGCCTTGATCTAGGAGGATAGGAAGTTGGAAATAAAAATCTGGGAGGCTACTACTGAGGGAACTACGATTTTTGATCTAAGGGTACCTATTGACCTGAAACCACCTACTTTTTACCAGGACCCTTACGATATCTTTCATGTGCAACCCAAGCTCGGAATAATTGACTATCTTCCTGACCTGAATTTTAAGTGGACACCCAAGTTGAGTGAATCAGATCTACCCATTGTCCACCACTTTAGTCTTGGGTTGCACACCACCATACTGCAGGCTTGGCCCCGCAAGTACAATAATCCTCGATTTTGGGTGATTTTCATCCAGAACCTGAGAACCACTCGGCCCTGGGGCATGGATCTGCATTACATTCTGGTCCACATCTGTGGACATCTTTTTGTAGGTCACAAAACCAATCTTCTTATTCTAATTTTGACCTGCACTTCTGAACTTTTAATGTCTTCTTTACTTGTGAACTGTGGTTAGCTGAAGGCACTAAACTTAGCACGTGTGTATATTCCACATTCTCTGCGGAGCTGATCAGATTGTCATGAAATTCAGGTGATATTCTATTTACTTCGCCCTTTTCATGTCTTTATTTTTACAATGAAGACATTGCATCCTTTAGGCATGGGGGGGTGGATAATTAATTCCTGAAATCAATTTGTTAACTTTGTAGAATTTCTTTTAGTTAAAAAAAAAAGAATGAAAATTTAAGAAGACAAAAAAAAGGAATTAGGAGAAGAGAACTTAGGCATTAGGTGTTATTAACTTTAGGAAATGATACGAGAGGACCTAAACACTTAGACTCTTCAGGTCTTTGGGCTTAATTAGCCCGGGTGTCCACTTGAATGTGAACTTAGTCTCGAGTCCTCGCCAGGTAATTTTATTTTAAATTGGTCAATAAATTAGGGTGATAAGTATATGACTTATCAACCTATCCTCTGATTTGAAGGGACTTTAAACCTAAGCATCTACACATTGTTTGCACTGACTCACTTTTCGGCAGTTTCTTCAGAAATTGGGTAGCTAATGAACCGTTTAAGGTGGTATGGTTGGCAAGTTGTTGGTGGTAACAGCTCATTGGCTGGTTGTCCAGAGCGCAGCCACACGACCATTCTCTTCTTGATGCCTTTAGGTAAATCTTAGATCAGGGAAGCCACCTACTTAGAAAAAAAAAGAGAGAAAAAAAGAAATACTTTGAATAAAAAGAAAAAAAAATAGAAAAAGGAGAGAAAAAAATAAAATCACACTTCACCACACGAATATTGCTAGCAAGTTACCGTGGGTAATAAGCCATTGGTTGGTTGTCCAGAGCCCAGTTCACAAAAATGCACAAATAATTCCCAAAACGCTAGAGAAGAAGTAAGGAAGTAGAATAAATTGGGGAGATATACACTGGGTTCGCCCTTGTGTTGACCTCATAAGAAAATAAAAAAAGTAGGGAGAAAGCTACTGATCGGAAAGATAAACCTCTAGGCAGAAATCTTTAAGGTCACCGGGGGTCATAGAAACCTCAAGTCCATTATAACAGCCGTCTAGTGAGTCTATCACCCTTTCATAAGATGCTTAGCACGTAGAGTCCTTTTCGAGTTTTGGGCGGGTCAGGTAGTCGTAAAAAGTTATCCTGAAACTCAAACTCCAAAAGTCTAAAAAAATTAGAAAAGAAGAAAAACAAAAAAATGTATCTTGCCTTTTCAAATAAGGCAAGGACTTAGGCAGTCTGTAATCTGGCAGACACCTAGGTATTGCTGAGTTTTCATAGTTTAGGACCTTAGTTGAAAATTTATATTATTAATAAATGACTTAGGCCTAAGCAATCGAGTCCAAATTCTATTTTTATACATAGCATGTAATTTAATTTTGCTAGGGACTAGCAAAAGATAGGTATGGGAGTATGATGTAGACACATCCATTTAGGTTGAAATGCTTATTTATGTATGCTCCTAGGCTTGGATTTGCATTCCATATTAGTAGTTGTGTATATTTTAGGTTAATTGCATCCTTTTTGAGGTCAGGAGAGAAGGAGATTTATTTTGGAGCCTCAGATTGACAATCTGACCATACGGATCTGATCAGGACGACGATTGGAGTCCAACGCCTCCGAAATTGCCTTGATTGAAGTTCCGTAGCTCCATATGCAGTGCAAGGAAGATCAACATCCAAGGGACTAGGTGCTGTAATTCAGAGCTTCAAACGACAAATCCAACCATGCAAATGGATTCAGGTCAATGATCGTAATCGAACGACGTGAAAATTGACTCAATCTGACCTCTGTAGTAGCTCCTATAATGAAAAGAAGATGGACGACCTTGATCGCACCACGTAGTGCAACCTAGGCTGCCCATGCACAGCACGCGTGCGCAAAGGCACGCACGTGTAGCAGCAGCGCGGGCGCGCATGGGCACGCGCTTGGAGGCCGCGTACGCTAGCGTAGTAGTGGGTGGGCGTGTGGGTTGTCTTCAACGACGTTTGTGGCGGATCTTCAGTGACCTTTATGACTGTCACTAAATGTCCTGTATACGAATTTGGTTCTTTCCTCCACTATAAAAGGACCCCTACCCTCCCATTTTTCTTCATATCTTCTTTTCTTTCTCTCAACACCTCCAAGGCTCTAGAGAGAGCTTGTCCCAAGCCTGGGATGCTCCTCTAGAGAAGAAAACAAATATTTGTTCCCGCCTCTCATCCCCCTTCGCGGAGCTTCCCATGGTCGTCTTCTCACCTCCCTTCGGGAAGAAGATCCTCACCGTGACGCCGTCCTGCCCTGCCCTCCGTCCTCCGACTCCGTCCTCGTTCGTCCCGCTCCTCAGTACCTTCCTCTAAGCGACGTCAAAGTGAGTAGTCGTCCTAACAACCGTCGAGGGGATTTCTCTCACCTATCTTTATCTTTATTGCTTTTGTAGTATAGTTTTCCCACTTTCCTAGTTGTTATAAATATTTCATTATAAAAATACATGATTGCTTCTCTCTCTATCTCTCTCTTTTTATTTTGCAAGTAGATTAGCTAGATTTCATCGACTTGATCTCTTACCCTATTAAAAATACCAAAAAAAATTAGAAAAGACCAAAACAATAAAAACAAATGAAAAGCGTAACACAGATTTTCAAAACCAAACGTTCACCTCCCCGTGTTCGACCTTGGACTCACTTTTCGAGTTGCGGTTATAAATTTTATCTGATCGATGGATTTTCTCGCAAATCGAACTATGACTGATTTTCTAAACTCGAGCCTTTTCACTATGAATCTTTGCCCGCGTCACCAGGAGAAACATAACTGGGCTTCATATAGAGAATCTGACCATACAAATGTGATCAGGGCGACGATCAGAGTCCAACGCCTCTGAAATCGCCCTGATTGGACCTCTGTTGCATCCTTTACAAGCCATAGAAGATCAACAGCTAGGGGGCAGGGTGACACAAATCAAAACTTCAAACGGCAAATCTGACCATACGGATGGACTCAAAGCGATGATTGTAGACCATTAATGTGAAAATCGCATCTATCGGTGCTATGTAGCATCCACTACAAGGAGAAGAAGTTAGACGACCATGAGGGTGCCACGTGGTGCCATGATAGCCATCCAACACCACCCGCTGCCCTTCCTCATCCGCACCATCGATCCTCACCTGTTGGATCAAGATCTAATGGTTGAGAAGGCCCATCCACCACGCCTCTACTTCTCAAAGAGGCAGATCTCGGATGATCCATGCAGTAGGCACCGTCAGATCTCATCCAACAAGCAAAATAGTGCCCTCAGCACAATAGATAAGACCCCACCCTCTCAACGAGGGGGTGCGGGTTCGATTCCCTCTCCATGCCTCCTCTTCAGCGTGCCAAACCAAAATTGGACCGCACGATCTTGATTGTATGGCCTTGATCGAGCCACACAAGTGCTTTAAAGCGCGCTTCTTCTTAGCGAGCAAGGAGGGCGCAATGTACTCCATCTGATGGAAATCGACCGACAGCGGCACGACCACGTGGCACAACTGATTGCGTGAGCGTGATATGCATGATCATACTCATGGTTTGCGAGATCTGAAGGTGTGATTGCACGCAAATCCAACCGTTATCTCTGATCTAATGGTCACAATCCTTCCTGCTTGAGCAGCACAGTATGTATGGTGCACTGCATGCGTTGTGTGCGCTACGTGCAGCCATGCACAATTGGGTGCGAGTGCGCCGCGCACCCGTTGTGTCCCTTGCATTGCATTAGGTGCCATTATGCACCAAATGTTTTGGCATGCCCTCCTTAATCCCTATAAATACCCCTACACCCTCCCCCCTTCTTGATCATCCCTTCCTACACTTCTACACTCTCTAGAGCTCAAGAACCCCTTTGAGTGTGTCCCAAGCCTTGGGATGCTCCACTAAAGAAAAATAAAATAATTTTTCCCGCTTCTTACCCCCCTTTGTGTGGCTTTCGTCGGCCGTCCTCTCACCCCCTTCAAGGAAGTGGATTACGCTACTACGTCGCCCTGCCTCACCACCTCTTCTTCCAGCTCTATCGTCCTTCCTCTGCCTCCGTCCTCCTTTGTCCGAGTGCCATCTCGCAAGTTGTCCCCCAAGTAGCCGTCGAGGGGGATTTTCTCTCTCTATCTTCCTTTTATCACTTTCCTACTGTAGATTTATTTTCCACTACTATTCTATATTAAACATTTATTTAAGCATTTTTCTAGAAGTAATTTTCTCTCTCTCTCTCTCTCTCGTTATGTTCGCTTTACTTATCTATTGAGTAGAAATTATTCCAACCTATTGTCCTATTTATGCAAAACCCAAAAAATTTTATTGGCGAAAAATACCAAACAGAAATAAATCAAACATGGTTTTTGAAAATCAAATGTTAGCCTCCCCGTGTTTGACTTGGGACTCATCGAGTCTCAGTAAAATTGATTTGATCTTGGAAATTTGCGACTACGATGACAAGGATTTAAAACCCTAATTCTTCTCACGATTTTTCTGACCATCATTTTGGCGTTGTTGCTCGTGAGGCAATGGACTTTGATTTTTTTGCATTCGCCCACACTTAGCTTTTATTTCACTTCTCTTCTTTCTTGCTGTGATTGTAGGTGCTTTACTGAGGTGAGCCAAAGTAGTAAGATCGGAGTAAAGTGCTGGTAGAGGTTCTATAAGTCTACCCCTACTTCCCACTCATAAGATTCATTTCGCCACCTAAATAACTCGAACCCAAATCGACCTAGGTGCTTTTATAAACCCTTTGATAGAATTGGTTGTTTGATTGTCACCTCCACCCGCATCACCCACTAGCATATAAAAAATATGAAAAAAATATTCCTCTTTGATTGTGGGATCTGATCTTAAATATACACACATTTACACCCTCAATTCTTGACTTGAGGCGCACGACCTCTCTGATCTTGTTACTCAACTAGGTCTCTGATAGAGTCGAAAAAATGCAAATTGGATGAGTTAAAATCATAGTATAGTCGTGAAATCAAACTAAACAAAATATTTATAACAAAACTCCAGGTAAGTCCCGGTCGATCTTTAGGAGGTGATGTTATGCGAAAATGATTCTGATTTACGTTCTTGCAAAACTAACTAAATCTAAAGATGATGGAGAATTTCTTGAACAGTAAATTTGTTTGTCGCTCTTTTGAAATGCATTATCATAATATAGCGCAAATAGATATGTCAAGCATAAAAACAACGCTTGTCTTGTAACTCACGGATTATCTGCGAAATATTGAGAGAGTTTTGGTCGAGGATTGGTTCGTTAATATCGGCAGGAACAACCATCCATATATTTTTTTGATTTTCCTTTTCAGATTTTTTTGTGATTTTGATTTTTGAAAGTAAATAGCAACTAGAACTAGAGACTGCAATAAGAAAACATAATCAATTCTTCATTCATCAAGTAGGGAGATAAGAATTCATGAGTAGATGAAAGCTTGGAAAAACAACTTACTATTAAAGAAACAACTAGAATAAATAAAGGAACTACTAGATGATCTACTAGAATTGCAATAAAGAAAGCTGAATGAGAAGACTATAATCTAAGGCTAGGCTACTAGAAATATGGCACCAAGGAGGATCTGGTGGCCTTGGAAGGTGGTAGAAGGTAGAGGATGCTTGGCCACCAAGGTTGAAGGTGGATGACTATAGAGCTTAGAGCAAGGAAGCTATAGGGGAAGAGGAGAGGAGGAAGGAGGAGGGGGGGGGGATGGCTAGGGTTTCTAGGTGGGTTAGGGTTTAGGTTTACTAGAAATAGGAATTCCTAAAAATAAGTTTTTTAAAAATAGGTTTTCTAAAAATAGGTGGGTGTTTCTCAATGTGAAAGTAAGGTTGTGCGTGGGCTTGTGTTTGTGTGTGTGGGCATGAATATATGTGTGCATGGGTGTGTGTAGGTGTGTGTACGTGGGCTTGTAGGCTTAGGTTGTGGGTCTTCTTAGGTTTGGGTTAGTTCAACCTAGGTTGGGTTAGGTTCTAGTCTAGTTGGGTCTAATTAAACTAAGTGTGTGGTCGGACCCGAATAAGTTGTGTTAATATGGTGATTTAATCGTTGAAATGAGTATAATGGTTAACCTAAATCGAACCTAACCATCTCTTTACAAATTTTTTTTTAACCTGACCTACTTGATTTTATCTTGGTCACTTTTAGGCCCAGGGTCGAACTCAGGGAAGTGGGATTAGAGGTGAATAAGTTTTTACGCCTTTCCTACAACGAATCTCTTCCGTTCGTTTATTATGTTTTTGGTGTTTTTCTATTTAAGATTTTTTTTCTAATAATTTTTTTCCTTGAGGTACACCCTCAAAATCAGGTTCTTGGCTTTGAGCCAAATTAGGGATTCAAAACTGGTCTTGCTATTTGCAAGACTGAGTACTTGCAAGTTAAGGATTATCTTTTCTCTTTTGTATATTTTTTTATCTTTTTAATGGCAGGAAAGTGAAATAGAAATAAGATATATATATATATATATATATATATATATATAGGGGTAGGGGTGGAGGTGGAGATGGCGTGTAGCATGGTATCGAGTCGGTCGTCGTCTAGGAAGACGCAACCAACAGGATGAAGTACCGCATGGAGTGTATGATGGATGGGTGAAAGATGTGTGCGAAAATGCTTTCTGTACGCGTGTATCAGGGAATATCAGCAACTGGTGCAGATATTCCCACGATACAACGTATGGTAGGTGATATGATAAAAAAAATATATATATATATATATGTATATATGTAAATATATATATATCTATATGTATATATATATATATATGGTTATAATTATATAAGTGTATTTGTAGCTATATATGTGTATATATATATATATATGTATATATATGTAAAGATATGTATAGATATCTATATATATATATATATTACTATATATACATATACATATATATATATATTTATATAGTTATAGATATATATGTATATATGTATGTATATTTGTATATATATATATGTATAAATATATGTGTGTATATATATATATACTTATACTTAGTTGTATAGGTAATAATATATATATAGATATATATATGTATATATATATATATTTATACGTATATAAGTATATGTATTTATGGGTATATATATGTATGTATGTATGTATGTATACGTATATATATTTGTATAGGTACTAATATATATATATGTATATATATATGTATATATATATATAGGAATATATATATATATATATATATATATATATATAAGTGTGTATACAGGGGTGTACAAGTGAGAGTGTGTGTGTACGAGAGAGTGTGTGTGTGTGTATATGTCTGCGGGAGAGATTGAGAGAGTGCTGTGAGAGAGAGAGAGAGAGTGCACTTTTGCTGGAGTGAAGACGCGCAGAGAGTTAAGTCGTCCACAGGCAGTGGCCGACGTCTGGTGGCCACGCGCAGGCGTTGGCACGTAAGCACGCGAAGAGGTGCGCGCACGCAAGAGGGAGCGGGCGTGGGCGGAAGGACCGCAGCGCGGCGGGCGCTGAAGCGGGCGAAGATATGGGTGCAGACGGGTGCGGGCGCTGGCTTACGTGGGAGCGGGCACGTGCGTGGAGCGGGAATGGGCTGGCAGCGGTCGCAGGCTGGAGAGAGAGTGCCTGGTGACCGGAAAAGTGAAACTTTCTGGTCACCGCACTGTAGCAGCGTGAGATCAGGGCTACAGTGCAGGGGCAAAAAGTTGACCAACTGGCGCGCGTGAAATCGGCTGGGCCGCGAGCAGAGCTTTGCAACAGGGCGCGCGGAGAGGGGTGAGGGCGGCCTGCAGGTGCACGCAGAGGACGCGAAATAGGCGCCTGAGGCGCATGGAGGCCTGCGCTGTTGCTGGTTGCCGCTGCTTCTGCTTGAGCTTCCGAGCTTGAAGCTCCTACGGCAATGGCGGAAATGGATGAACGACGAATTCAGAGAAGAGAACCACCACGCCCACCAGCTCTTTGATGAGCTGGGCAGTGGTGGGACTCACAGTGGTGGTTGTGTACCACTGTGAGTTCCTCCTGCCCGCAGCGTGGCTCCTCAGAAGGAGGAGAGGCTGCGTATGGAGGGGAGAGGGCGGCCTGGAGGAAGGAGGTGCTGTTTGTGTGTTTTTTTTTGTGCGGACCAGGCTCAGCCGCAAGGAAGAAGGCTGAGCTATTTTTAAAGAGGAAAGAGGCATGCACAGCCATGCCCTGGGCTGCATGCATGGCTGTGCATGCGGCTGGCAGGGAGAGCTGCTTGCAGAGCATGGCGCGTGGAAGAATTGCCATGCCTTGCAGCTGCGGAGAAGAAGAAAATCAAAGTCAATAAAAATTGAGGATGGTGATTTTGCGAGGCAACACTTGAGGAAAACTTTAATTCTAAGGCCATTTGATTCACTCTCCTCCCCTCTCAAATAAATGCATGCATGCGTTTATTTTTACAATTGCGACTATGTCTACCTAATATGCACTGGCAATGTTTGGAAATAGCACAAGATGGCACAATTGTTAGTGTATTTTTGCTATGCAGTCATACCCCCATGCCTATCTTTTACTAGTCCCTAGCAAAACATTTTTGTATGGTATTTAGAAATGATCTTAAGCTGAAGATTTCCTTCTGAGGTGACATAGGTGTGTTTATTATTGGATATTGTGAGAACCAATTGTAGAGAAGACTTACAGTACTTTAATTCTTACATGACATAGACCATCTCTCAACTAACCAGGACTCTTGATATTTAAACCTTAAATACAATTTCCAGGACCCAGGAGGTTTTTGCCGTACTTGAGAGCTCAAGAGATTATGGCTTGTGCATAGTGAAGGATCAAGACTGACCAGATGAACATTAAGAATCATGCCCAGGGTTTCACGAATTTTTAAGTACAGGTTGGTCCCAGTTTCAGCTCGTGTCTTCGGATTGACCCTTAAAAAGATGACGGAAAACTCAGCTCCCATTTTATTACATTTGTGGCTCAAAGAAAACAGGGTATTTGTAACATGCCCTGAAGAACTTTTGTAGGGGGAAGACTTTATAGACATTTGCAAGATATACTGACTTATTTACATCTTTTTTTTTTTTTTTAAACACGTGTCGGTATATCTCTTACAACTTTATTTGGAGGAGCACACTTTTCTTTTGGTGGGAGAGTTCCTTTCTGGTGGAGAGAGTCTTTCCTAAACACAAGACTAAAGTTTGGGATAAAAAGTCTACCTGCGCGCACAGGTAAGGACTCCACCTTCCCTAATTAACACTAGGGTTGGATCTTATGTTCACCTGGTCTTTCTTGATATGTGTAGTGTGAACCAAGTTACTTAGGCTCTCGAGTAGAAGCAAACCAACGGATCCTGTACTGGTGTCTCAGGTACAAGAATACGTCCTTAGTTAGGAGAGATTCCGATCTATTTTGTCAATGCTCAAGTGAATTAAGCCGAGCCTGAGCGAATCAAGCTTCTGTGGCCAGGAAAGTCTTCAAAATAGTGGTTGAATATCCATAAACACTTATTGTATTTTGTTTCAGCCTTCAGATCATTACTAAACACCCTTTTTTTTATTTTTACATATTTATAGATAGGTGGAAACTGCATGATACCCTAAAATACCCAGATCCTAAGGAAGCCTATCCACCCCCCCATGCCAAATGATGCTATGTCCTCATATGCATGCAGGGTAGGGTAGAGGAAGGATGAAAGATCATGTAACGAGAGCTGAGGTTCAGGGTATTCAGCAGGGTGGTAGGGTGGGTGGATGGTGAGTGGTGAAGTGAAAAGTGAAGTGAGCGTGACAGTGGCATGAAAAGTGATGGTGGAAGGTGAGTGTTGTTGGGGTGCCTCCCAACGAGCGCTGAATTTAACATCCCCAGCTGGACTCAGAATGAGGCACAACATTAGTTACCCTCCAGTAGGGCAACGGTTTCTCCAACGGGGGCAGGTTCATTAGTAAGATAGGGTTTCAAACGCTGCCCATTGACCGTAAATTTGTGCCCAGATTTGGGATCTTCAATCTCAACGTCCCCGTTGGGAAATGGTCTCGAGACCAGGAAAGGACCAGTCCATTTGGACTTCAGTTTCCCAGGAAAGAATTTGAGCCGGGCATTGTAGAGCCAAACTTGCTGAGATGGCTCAAATTCGTTCCGCCGAATACGGCTGTCGTGAAAAGCCTTAGTGCATTGCTTGAAAGTTAAGGCAGAATCATAGTCTTCACGATGGAGCTCTTCCAGCTCCTGGAGTTGGTGTTTCCTTTCTCGACCACACAGGTCTGGGTCGAGGTTACATTGGCGAATCGCCCAATAAGCGCGATGCTCCAGCTCCACGGGCAAATGATAAGGCTTCCCGTAAACGATCCTATAAGGAGACATACCAAGGGAAGCCTTGAAGGCAGTCCGATACACCCAAAGTGCGTCAATCAGCTTGTCGGACCAATCCTTACGGTCAGGCCGAACTGTTTTCTGGAGAATTTGCTTGATTTACCGGTTTGACACCTTTGCCTGGCCGTTCGTCTGAGGATGATACAGAGATGCGATACGATGGTGGACTCCGTATTTCCTCAGAAGTGCCCGAAAAGAAGCATGGGTAAAGTAGCTTCCTCCATCCGAGATAATGGCTCAAGGGATCCCAAAGCACACAAAAATGTGGTCTTTGACAAATTGAGTGGATATAACATGGTTAGCATGTTGCGTGGGAATAGCCTCGATCCATTTCGAAACATAATCAACAGCCACGAGAATGAATTCGAAGCCGTTGGAAGGAGGAAAGGGACCCGTGAAATCAATTCCCCAAATGTCGAAGATTTCCGCTGCTAGGATGGGTTGCAAGGGAATCATGTCACGACGTGACATTGACCCTAACGACTTGCACCTAGTGCAATGCTTGGCATAATTGTGTGCATCTTTGTGACGGGAGGGCCAAAAGAAACTGCACTGCAACACCTTTTCTGCAGTTTTCCTCCCTGAGAAATGGCCTCCGTAGGCCTGATCGTGGCAGAAGGATAACACACTGGGGAATTCGCTGTCAGGAATACAGCGACGGATGATTTGATCAACTCCTATGCGAAATAGAAGTGGATTATCCCGGAAATAATACTTTACTTCTGCCATGAGACGCTCGCACTGGTTTTTAGGCCAGCCACGTGGAAGGGATCCAGAAGCAAGGTAATTGGCAATGTCGGCATACCACGGTCCACTTGACACATTAATTGCCAAAAGGTACTCATCAGGAAAAATCTCATTAATCGGTAGAGTAAGTCCAATATGGTCAGGGTCCAGTCTGGACAGATGATCAGCCACAACATTCTGGGCTCTGGCCTTATCACGGATCTCAATGTCAAATTCTTGGAGAAGGATCCAACGAATCAGTCTAGGCTTGGCATCCTTCTTGTGCATGAGATGGCGAATGGCCGCATGATCAGTGAAAACAATAACATGTGATCCCAGAAGGTAAGAGCGGAATTTCTCCAGCCCAAAGACGACTGCTAGTAGTTCTTTTTCAGTGGTAGTATAATTACGCTGGGCCTCGTCCAACGTCTTACTGGCGTAGTACACCACGAAGGGGTGTCTATCGCGTCTTTGTCCTAGGATGGCTCCGACTGCAAGGTCGGAAGCGTCACACATGAGTTCAAAGTCGAGGGACTAATCAGGTGGTTGGAGAACAGGGGCCTTGGTGACAGCATTACGCAGTTCCGTGAATGCTCATATGCAGTTGGGGCCCATATCGAAGGTTACATCGGTCGATAGGAGATGAGTCAAGGGTTGAGAAATCTTGGAGAAATCTTTGATGAATCTCCTATAGAAATCAACGTGTCCCAGGAAGGAGCGGATTTGTCTGACAGAGCCAGGCACAGGTAAATCAGCAATTACATCAAGCTTAGCTCTGTCAGCCTCGATACCCCTTCGGAGATGATATGTCCGAGAACAATTCCCTCGTGTACCATAAAATGACTTTTTTCCTAGGAAAAAAGTCATTTTATGGTAGGAAAGCACGAGGTTTACATCAATACATCTCCTAAGGATACAGGTCAGGTTGGCAAGACAGTCATCGAAAGATGGTCTGAAAATCGAAAAGTCAACCATGAAGACCTCGAGAAAGTCACCCACCATGTCATGGAATATCGCCAGCGTACATCTCTAGAAAGTTGCTGGCGCGTTACAAAGTCCAAACGGCATCTTTCTAAATGCAAAGGTGCCGAAGGGGTAGGTAAAGGTGGTTTTCTCTTGGTCCTGGGGGTCAATTGCCACCTGGTTATATCCTGAGAATCCATCTAGGAAACAGAAAAATTTATTTCCTGCTAACCGCTCTAGGATTTGGTTAATGAAAGGTAGTGGAAAGTGATCTTTCTTAGTTGCAGCATTGAGTTTCCTATAATCTACACACACTCTCCAAGATGTAGGAGTGCATGTAGGGATGGATTCGCCCCTGTCATTGACATTGATGGTGAGTCCCGCCTTTTTGGGCACGACGTGAATCAGACTCACCCAGGGGCTATCGCTGATCGGGTAGATTATACTCGCATCAAGCCACTTAAAAATTTCCTTCTTAACGACCTCCTGCATGTCAAGGTTGAGACGTCGCTGCATCTCGCGGGAAGGTCGAGCCTCCTCCTCCGTATATATACGGTGAGTGCAGTAGGAGGGGCTAATGCCAGATAGGTCAGATAAAGACCATCCAATGGCTGCCTTGTGTTCCATAAGGACCTTCGTTAGTTTTCACTCTTGCTCCTTGGTCAATTTTGATCTAATGATTACAGGGAGCGTTTCATTTGGTCCCAGGAAGACATACTTAAGTGTACTAGGCAGCTCTTTCAGCTCGGGAGTGGATGGTGAAAGATCTGGCATTTCTTGGGATGAGAGTGTCCTAGGTGGATCGGAAAACAAGTCAGAGGAAGAAGTTGGCCCTCAGATTGGCCAAGAAGAGGGGCTTCTTGGATAAATGGATCCAAGAAGGAATAGCCCCAGTGAGTAGTATGTGGGCTCAAGGTCCTAGTGTGGAGTTGCAAATCTGCCTAATTTGGCAGGAAAGAAAGGGCAATCTGATCTTCAAGAGTGTGGACCGACGGTGAGTAGCCCGGATATGACTTAGACCATGAGGTATGGGAAGCGGAGAAAGCCTCGTCAGAAGTCTGGTCAGGAGAAGGTATGGGACAAGGGAGGGATGGGGGAACGTCACCATATGTGTCGGTCAGGCAACCTTCAGTGTTTAAAGGCAGTCTGCAGCAGTCAGAATAGGTCCCAATTAGTCCGATACATGCGCTGACGGCCATGTCCTTGTCAGACGTGTCATCCTCGATGCAATCGCAATCAAAGTTCTTGGATGCCTTGAAGATGTTAAGCTTGAGCTTTTCAGATCCAACGGCAATCTCAATATAGCCCGACTCGCAGTCGATATGGGTGTGGGCTGTGGCCAAGAAAGGTGGACCAAGGATGATCGGACAATCAGAAAGTGAGCTAGGAACTTCCATATCTAAAACAAGAAAGTCAACAGGAAAATAGAGATTGCTGACCCTAACCACCACGTCTTCTACCACACCCTTCGAAATTTTGACAGAACAATCTGCCAACTATAACGCGATAGGGGTGGGTTTCAGATTTCCCAAGGAAAATTTTTCTAGCATGATGGTTGGTATAAGATTGATGGAAGATCCTAGATCAAGCAGGGCACGGTTAAAATTGCAGCCCTAGATGCTACAGGAAATAAGCGGTGTGCCCAGATCTTTCTGCTTTGGTGGTAGATTTGATAGTATAGCACAACTCGCATGAGGCGAGAGAACCATCGGATTCTTAGTTTTCTTTGACTGTCGCCAGGGTGTTGTGTAGTCTTTGAAAAATCAGGCGATAGTGGTTATGTGGTCAATAGCCTCTAGCAGGGGTACCTTGATTTCTACATCCTTGAACAAATTACGCAGGTTATCAAAGGCCTGTGTATGCTTCTTCTTTCCTTTTGGCTCCCTCAGTAGAGCCTTAGGGAATGGGACTGATTCTGGCACCAATTTGGGTCTATCGTCCTCTCGCGAATGCGGTGCACATCTTGAATGAGAGGGCGATGAAGAAGACGAGCCAGGATCAGGTCGAGGCGGATCGACGGTCAGCTTACCGCTCCTCGTAGTGATCGCATTGGACGATGCGGGTCCAGTGGGATCATAAGGTGGAGGAGGGTTCGGAATAGGGATATAAGAGTGAGGTGCTGCAGTGGGATTAGCCTGAAATCCCGGTGGAATGCTCGGAGCCTGTAGAATTTGATGTACCTGCCCCTAAGAAGGTCGTACCTATGGTTGTGGACCACGGGGTACGAAATTTTGCGGGTTGGGAACAGGTTTGGTTGGAAGAGTGCCCAGAGATCGAGTCGCCATGCGTAGTTGACTGATCTCAGCATTTTGCTGCGTCAATTGGTGCTGAAGAGAGGTCATGTTCTCTTCATGGCGCTTCGACATTTCCTTCATCATTCACATCAATTTATCAAGAGGACTTGATGCGTGTTCTGTTTGCAGTACGCAAGGACCCGATGGCGGATTCGCCATAGGATTAGACTGGGCCCTTGGGATGACGTGTGCGGACGGTCGCATTGGTCCACCCGCGGGGTTTTGGCGCTGCGGGTTGTTGGACCATGCGAAGTTCGGATGATTTCGCCACCCTGGGCTATAAGTAGCAGAGAACAGGTTGTTCCCCAGGGCGCAGGCGTCTTCTATGCCAGAAGATGCGTCCGCATGTAAATATGCTTCCGAGCACATGGAGGCTTGGTCCTCCATGTCAAAATACTGGCTCGCAGAAGCCAAATCCACATGACTTACTGAATCGCTCGGCGCGACACTTGGTAAGGAAGGTCTTACGGGGTTTCTAGGGATAAGCCTGGTATTGGAAGAATTGGAATTGTGATGAAGTGGTGAGGTGGGGGTGTTTGCCATAGAACGGGCGGGGTTGGCCGGAAGCTCGTCCGGCTTCTTGTGAACGATGGAGACTTCATCCAATTTCTGTGTGATAAGGCTGAGATCGGTGGATGAATGGGAGGGTCCCGTGTCAACTTTGTGGACATTACGGGGTAGGCTGGTACGATTAAAGGCGACAATGGAAGCATTGTTCATTGAGTTTTCACTCATATTTTCAAATAATTTGAATGCTCCATTCTCATCTTTATTCATGAAATTCCCTCCGCAGGAAGCGTCTGCAATCTGCTTCAAAGTCTCATTTAGCCCATAGTAGAAAATATAGGCTATATGCCACTTAGGCAGACCGTGGTGCGGACACTTCCTGAGGAGGCCATTATATCTCTCCCATGACTCATGAAACTGTTCGCCGTTTTGTTGCGTAAATGAAGTGATAGCACGGCGAAGCGCATTGGTTCGCCCAATTGGGAAGAACTTCTTGAGAAACGCTGTTCGCATCTCTTCCCAAGAGTGGATGGTTCTCCCAAGGGTGTGTAACCACTGCGATGCTTTATCCCGCAATGAAAACGGGAATATTTTCATGAGGACTATAGGTAACCCGATATTTCTTGGTTTAACTGTTTCAGCCAATCAGGTTAGGTCTTCCAAGTGGAGAAAAGGATCTTCAATTGCAAGACCATGGAAGTGAAAATTAATTAGGCCAATTATGTTAGGTTTTAGTTCAAAGTCGTCCCCGCCCATGGGGACCCGAATTTGTCCTATGGTCTATGTAGCAGCGGGATTCTGATATGAGCTAAGAGACCTAGGCTCCTCTCGTTCGGGAGGGTTCTGCATTTCCTCCAATGTTTCCCTAATGGCTTCAATTTGTTCATTATACATTTCCATTTGGGCTTGGAGGCGGGTTATGGGATCCAAGGTTCCACCACCTGGTGGGTTTTGAGGGCGGTTTCCTCCCTTAGGATTTGGGGGTGGGTGTGCAGCCATGTTTGTGGAGGAGGAGGATGATTCGGCTTCTTTTCTAAAATTATTAGGCAATTCACACAATTTAGGGTTTTGTGATCTCCTCCCAAACATGCACTACCGCAGGAAGAATTGGGGGGATACGAAGGGAAAAGGAGATGAGAGAAATGATGCTGCAAAGGTACACTTGATGACAAATCAATATAATCAAATTCCTAACATCTACAGTGTGCCCTTAGACCTAAAGATCTAAGTTACCTACTATCACGAAATACGGAATCGAATGCGAGCACCGCGGAACCACCGGGCCAGATTGAAAGGCTATTTGCCCTAGTCTTAGACACCCGATAGCACGCGGGAACCCTCACCAGCACGTAGGCGCTACACGCAGGTAGTTAGACCTCCAATCCTTAATAAGGGTCAAGTTGCTACCAATTTTAGTTAGAGGCTTAGGATCAAGTGCTTCTGGAATGTGAAGGGTGTTATTTACGGGTAATGCCCAAGTGATTGATTTTATAAAGTGTGTAATCCAAGCATTCAACGGGGAAATCTCCCCGAATTAAAGTTTTAATTGGTGAATGGTTTTTAGAATTCAGCCTTAAGTAGTATGGATTTTAGGATTTCTCTGAATTACCAATTCAACCAATCTCTGGGTTTTGAGAGCATACATGTTTTCTTCTAAGCCCAACAAATACTTCTTCAATGTCAGCTGGTTGATGCATGCTAAATTGCAATGGGCTACCCTAGATGGAGATTTCTATGTGTGGATGCACGAATCAATTTTAGATTAGTGTGAAAGGGAGCCAAAGCACTTTAATTCAAGTGCTTCCAATCACCAGAATGATGTCCACACACAAGGCTCAACCATAAGATAAAAAAAATTAAATTGTTGGGGTTGAAGTATTCAGGATCGAATCTTAGGCACGTGAAAGGTCGTGGTGGGGTTGGAATCAACTGAATTCCGAGTCTCCCCACCAAAAATGTGATCTCGAATTGCAGATAAATGAGGCAAAGAGGGATGGCAATCAATCTTTTTATTTTTGCCTCAAGGACTACTTCACACGGCGAAAGATTCAAGAATCAAGATTCTAGGATCTTCGCTATGCGATGTTTGGCGGGAAATCCCGGGGCGGTGGGAGTGATGACAAATAATCAAACAGGTGATTTTTAATCCACTTGCCCCAAGAGATACAAAGAAGTGTTTTTAGTTAGTTTTTTTTTATTATTAAGGTGACAAGTTGACCTAAGTTGCTAGGAAAGAAAGACCTACTTGTTTAGCAATGTGTGCGAAGCTCTAGTGCGGTGCCTGTGTCTTCACGCTCTCGTTCCCGCCTTGGATCTGGCCACGTCTCCGACTTCGTCTGCCTGTCTTCTCCTTGCAATAAGTTCACCTGCACAGCAACAAACAAAAACACCCGTGAAGAGAAGGGTGTGAGAAGAGAAAAAATTAAAGGAATGGAGTAAAAACTTACTTGAATGCGCACTTCCCTGGCAACGGCGCCAGAAAAGAGCTATGGTCAGGCCCGGATAGGTTGTGTTAATATGGTGATTTAATCGTTGAAATGAGTATAGTGGTTAAGCTAAATCGAGCCTAACCATCTCTTTACAAAAATTTTTTTAACCTGGCCTACTTGATTTTATCTTGGTCACTTTTAGGCCCAGGGTCGAACTCAGGGAAGTGGGATTAGAGGTGAATAAGTTTCTACGCCTTTCCTACAACGAATCTCTTCCGTTTGTTTATTATGTTTTTGGTGTTTTTCTATGTAAGATTTTTTTGTAATAATTTTTGTCCTTGAGGTACACCCTCAAAATTAGGTTCTTGGCTTTGAGCCAAATTAGGGATTCAAAACTGGTCTTGCTATTCGCAATACTGAGTACCTGCAAGTCAAGGATTATCTTTTCTCTTTTGTATATTTTTTTATCTTTTTAATGGTAGGAAAGAGAAATAGAAATAAGATATATATATATATATATATATATATATATATATATATATATATATATATATATATATAGGGGTGGGGGTGGAGGTGGAGATGGCATGTAGCATGGTGTCGAGTCGATCGTCGTCTAGGAAGACGCAACCAACAGGACGATGTGCCGTGTGGAGTGTAGGATGGATGGATGAAAGATGTATGCGAAAATGCTTTCTGTATTCGTGTATCGGGGAATATTAGCAACTGGTGCAGATATTCCCGCGATACAATGTACGGTAGGTGATATGAAAAAAAGAAAAATATATATGTATATATGTAAATATATATATCTATATGTATATATATATATGGTTATAATTATATAAGTGTATTTGTAGCTATATATGTGTATATATATATGTATATATATATAGATATGTAAAGATATGTATATATATATATATACTTATACTTAGTTGTATAGGTAATAATATATATATATAGATATATATATGTATATATATATATTTATACGTATATAAATATATGTATTTATGTGTATATATATATATATGTATATATATATGTATGTATATATATAATTGTACAGGTACTAATATATGTATATATAATATATATATACGTTTATATAATTGTATAGGTACTAATATATATATATGTATATATATATAATTATATATAGGTATATATATATAAGTGTGTATACAGGGGCGTACAAGTGAGAGTGTGTGTGTACGAGAGTGTGTGTGTGTGTATATGTCTGTGGGAGAGATTGAGAGAGTGCTGTGAGAGAGAGAGAGAGTGCGCTTTTGCTGGAGTGAAGAAGCGCGGAGAGTTAAGTCGTCCGTAGGCAGTGGTCGACGTCTGGTTGCCACGCGTAGGCGCAGGTGCGTAGGCGCGTGCACGCAGAAGGGAGCGGGCGTGGGCGTAAGGACTGCAGTGCACCACGCTGCGCGAAGAGGCGGGCGCTGAAGCGGGTGAAGATGCGGGCGCAAATGGGTGTGGGCGCTGGCTTACGCGAGAGCGGGCATGCGCGTGGAGCGGGAACGGGTTGGCAGCGGTCGCGGGCTGGAGAAAGAGTGCCTGGTGACCGGAAAAGTGAGAAACTTTCTGGTCACCGCACTGTAGCAGCGTGAGATCGCGGCTATAGTGCAGGGGCAAAAAGTTTACCGGCTGGCGTGCGTGAAACCGGCCGGGCCGCGGGCGAAGCTTTACGACAGGGGGCACAGAGAGGGGCAAGGGCGGCCTGCAGGCGCACGCAGAGGGTGCGGAACTGGCGCCTGAGCCGCGTGGAGGTGTGTACCACTGTGAGTTGCTCCTGCCCGCAGCGTGGCTCCTTAGAAGGAGAGGCTACGTATGGAGGGGAGAGGGCGGCCTGGAGGAAGGAGGTGCTGTTCGTGTGTTTTTTTTTGTGTGGACCAGGCTCAGCCACAAGGAAGAAGGCTGAGCTATTTTTAAAGAGGAAAGAGGAATGCATAGCCATGCCCTGGGCTGCATGCATGGCTGTGCATGCGGCTGGCAGGGAGACCTGCTTGCAGAGCATGGCGCGTGGAAGAACTGCCATGCCTTGCAGCCGTGGAGAAGAAGAAAATCAAAGTCAATAAAAATTGAGGATGGTGATTTTGGGAGGCAACACTTGAGGAAAACATTAATTCCAAGGCCATTTTATTCACTCTCCTCCCCTCTCAAATAAATGCATGCATGCGTTTATTTTTACAATTGCGACTATGTCTTCCTAATATCCACTGGCAATGCTTGGAAATAGCATAAGATGGCACAATTGTTGGTGTATTTTTGCTATACAATCAGTGTGGTAGGTGTGAACCTAATTGGATCTATGGGGACCTAATCTAGATAGGTGTAAACCCAATTAGGTGTAGAGACACCCAATTGGATTTGGGTTAGGTCTAATTAGACTGACTGAGCCTAATTAGGTTGACCTAATTAGGTTCCAACTGAACCTAATCAGAGTTGGTTGTATCCAATTAGGTTATACTGCCAAATTAGGTTATACTGCACCTAATTGGATGTGGCTAGGTCTAATAGGTTTAGGTCACCATAACTAGACTCAATTGAGTCCAATCACTTAGGTTTAGTCCAATCAGGTCCGATGGACCCTATTGACTGTAGGCTACCCCAATTGATTCAGACTGAGTCAATTAGGTAAGGTATGGACGTAAATAGGTATCTAAGGTGGGGATTGGGTATAGGATAGGTAGATTAGGGTTATGGATAGTAGGATAGTGCTAGGGATAGGTTGGATAGGGACATAGATAATGTTATCCAAGATTTTGGCTTTTGAGCTTAGATATCCTAGTTATGAGCTAGTCTGGGGTAGGTGTTCTATGCAGATCTCGCGTTTTTGAATATGGAAATCGTCGTATGTCATAGTATAGCTCGAAATCCGATCAAAACAAAAATATTTGTAAAATAACAAGACGGTAAGTCCCAGTCGATCTTAGGGAGGTGTTTAGAAAAGCAAAGTTGATTCGATCTTTTTGCTACTTACTTAGAAATGCACGTCGATTTCCAACCTATGTATAAATGTGTTGCCAGTGGCATTATTAAGCCTAATGACGTGTGGATGCGCCAGATAGATGACAATATCAGTGCGCACGATCCTAGTTATGCGATGGCTATTTACCGAAAAGCACCAATTGTTAAGACATTAACTTCTTCATGCACCGACATGCTTGTTGCAAGATGTTGAATGTGGAAAACTATGCATTCGAAGTTGGATTCGAAAACCCATCGTCGTAGTTTGAGTCAAGAAATCCATTCAATAGATAAAATTTATACTGAAAATTTGTAAGGAAGTTCCAGGTCGAACACAAGGAGGTAGATGTTTGATTAAAAATATGCGTTTTTATTTGTTTGTCACGAAACAGATTATCTGGTAAAAAACTAGCTATCTATTTAACAAATAATAAATAGAAGAGAGAGAGAATATTACAAATAAAATCGAAAGAGAGGTAGAATAAACATGAATTTCATTATAAGTTGTTCATTACACTACTCATTACAACTAGAAAGCAGGAAATATACACTAGAAAGCAGTAAATCTACTCTGGAAAGCATTAGAGAGAATGGAGAGAGAGAAATATCCTCCTCAATGATTGCTTGGAGGACGAGCCAAGCGAGACAATGCCTGGAAGACGGGGAACGAAGTGGGAAGAAAGATGACGAAGCAGGAGGAATGGGAACGAAGCAGCACGTCGTCGTCGTTGCAGGATTCGCTTCCCGAATGCAGAGAGAGGACAACCGCAGGATGCTCCACGAAGGGGGACAAAGGTGGAAAAATTATGATTTTTACTCTAAAGGAGCATCCTGGGTGTGGGATAAGCTCTTAGAGCTTTGGAAGGGGTGAGAGAAGAGAAGGGATGAGAAATTTGTAGGGTAGGGTTCTTCTTTTATAGTTACAAGGAGTGGGGGCATTTTGGAAATTTTAATTTCAAAAACATTAATATGGGACCTTTAGTGATGGACTTAAACGTCACTAAAGGTCTGTTGTGGACGACGTGTGCGCGCACTGCGCTTGCTCGGTCCTCTTTCGCGTCCTAACGCTCGTGCATGTTTGGATTGATCTCAGCCATTCGATCATGAGATCGGACAGTCGAGATTGATCCTTGCAGCTCCCGTTCAAAATGCCTCTGCCATGCACCCGCTTGCGATGAGGCATGTAGACATGTGTCATCGTGCGCGTACACGATCGAAGGATCCTTCGCACGCCATGCCTCCCCTTGGTCGCCCGATCTTCATCTGATGACCCAATCTTGCCCGTGCCTGCACCCACGCCCATTTGAATTGAGGAGCTCAGCGCGGCTTGAATGCGCGCCCTTTGCTCGCGAAGTGGCGCTCGACCGCTGCGCTACGCCTTCATTTGTGTCGCGCGGAGGATTTGTGCGCGTGGATCTGTGGCTGTTGGATGGGCATTCAATGGTGGAGATTCATCGAGCGGATGAAGAAGAGCAAAGGTGGGTCCTTGGGGTCGGTTGGGCGGCTGAGATGGCGCCACGTGGAGTCATCTTGGCTGTCCATCTTCTGAGTGTTGTAGACGGTGCCACAGGTGTTTGATTGGACAGATTTTTGTGCCGTTAGGCTGCGATCGTCGATCTGAACCCATCCATGCGGTCGGATTTGTTGTCTAAGGTGCAGATTAACACCATCTTGGCCCTTAATCTTTAGAGTTCCTCGGTCTCTATTTGGTGCTACAGATGTCCGATCAGGGCGTTCTTGGAGTCATTGAACTCCAATCATCACCCTGATCAGATCCGTAAGGTTGGATCTTCGATTTGAAGCCTCGATAACAAGTTGCCCTGTCCTTAGCCATAAAAGGAGACAATTAACCTAAATTTTATACAGACTACCCTAAATGCAAGATGATGCATCCTATGCAATATTTATAATATGTGATGCAATTCTATGCCTAAGAACACGTGTAAATAGACAATTTATGTGATATAAACATGTTTACTTTACACCCCCATACCTATCTTTTGTTAGTCCCTAGCAAAACTACATGCTATTTATAAGAGAATTAAGCTAGATTTCTTGGGCAATAGTTATTTTCAACACTTAGGGATTTTAAGTAGGACCTGAACTACAGAGACACAACAGCACCCAGGTATCTGCCAAAATGAAGACCGCCTCAAGTTCTTGCCTTATTCAAAGAGGGACCTCTTTTTCTCTTTTTCTTCTTTTCTAATTTTTTTTTTGGATTTTTGAGTTTAGGGTTACAGAGTGACTTTCTACGGCCACTCAACCCACCCAAGACTCGATATGAACCCTAAGTTCTAAGCATCTTTTTGAGAAAGTGATAGACTCGTTGATCGGCAATTAGAACGGACTTCGGGTTTCTACGCCCCTAGGTGACCTTAGAAAGAAATCTGCCTAAAGGTGTATCTATACGATCGGTAGTTTTCTCCCTACTTTTATTTTTTTATGGGGTCAACACAAGGGTGAATCCGGTGTATATCTCTCCGGCTTATTCTACTTCTCCGCTTCTTCTTAAGTGTTTTGGAATTTTTAGTGCATTTCTTGAGCTGGGTTTTGGACAACCGGTCGATGAGCTGTTACCACTGATAACTTGCCAACCATACTCGTGCGGCGAAGTGTGGCTTATTTTTTTTGTTTCTTTTTCTTTCTTTTCTCCTTTTCTTTTTCTCTTCTTTTTGAACTTTCTTTTTTATTTTTTCTTAAGTAGGTGGCTTCCCTGGTCTAAGATTTATCTAAAGGTAGCAAGAAGAGAGTGGTTCTGTGACTGGGCCCTGGACAACCTACCTATGGGCTGGTACCCATGATAAGTTGCCAACCATATCACCCTAGAAGGTTCATTAGCTACCCAATTTTCGTTAAAACCGCCGAACAACGAGTCAGTGACGAATAGTGTGTAGATGCTTAGACTTAAAGTTCCCTCAAATCAGAGGGTGGGTTGATAAGTCGTGTACTTATCACCCTAACTTATTTAATCAAATTAAAATCAAATTCATGATGGCAAGGACTCAATAAACAAATCCACATTTTAGTGGATACTCGGGTTGATTAAGTCCAAAGACTTGAAGGGTCTTCGTGTTTAAATCATACAGTTTTATTTCCTAAGATTGAAAATTTTCTAAAGCTTAAGTTCTCTTTCCTTATTCCACAAATTTTTTTTATACAAGTAAAAAGAAAACAAAATGAATCTACGGAGCTAACGAAATAATTCAGAGATGAATATCCACCCTCCATGCCTATCTAATGCAATGTCCTCATTGTATTAAAAAGACATGAAATAGAGTGGAGTAGAGTAGAAAGCACTTGAATTGCATGAATAACGTGTTCACTCCAAGATGAACAGAGACTGTATACGTGCTGAATTTAGTGCCTTCAGCTAGGCACACTATACAAAGAAGAAGAAATAACGAATTCACAGGTGCAGGTCAGAATCAGAATAAAAAAATGCAACCTAAGACCTGCCAGTAGATGTCCACAGATGTGGACCAGATTGTGATGTAGACCCATACCCCATGGTTGAGTATATCTAAGGTTCTAGATAAAAATTACCTAGAACCTGAAATCAGTATGCAAGTGGGATCAGGCCTGCGATTTATGAGGATGCAACCCAAGACCACAAAGTTGGGTTACAGACAATTCGAGATCAAAAGGATAATCAATGAATGTGTGCTTAGGTTGGACATCTTCAGAACAAATGTCGTAAGGTCCTGGTTTGATGGTGTCAGATTAATTGGAACCCTTAGACTAGGTCTTCTGCTTCCTCTGGAGTTAACTTCCCAAATCAATATTTCCCAACTCCTATCCTCCTTAAGAATGTCAAATTCCAGGGCCTCCTGTATATTAATCACCCCGTCTGAAATTTCCAAGTCTAAAAGATGTGACTGAATCAAAATTGACTTGGGTCTAGTTATCTCAAAAATAGAATCATTAGTAAGCTAAATGGGGTGAAACTGAGAATTAGGGCGTTGAATTGAATCCTTAATGCAGGGATTTGAATCTGCCATAGAAGCCCTAATAAGATCAGTTTCCTCAGTTATTGGGCCATCATATGATTTATCAGATTCTTCAGGCCCAGTTGTCTCACAGAAATCATGTTATGTAAATCCACATGAGACTTCGCAAATTGATTCTTTACCTTCAGAATCAAAGAAATCTAAATCCATATTAATGTGTCTCAAAATCATCAATTACTTTTTAATCCATAGAGACATACGTTTCCTCGTACCCTGGCTCAGGGATTTCAGGTGAAGAAATTAGATCATCCTTAATTGGTTGCTTTAGGTCAATCTGGTCAGCCTCATAACACGTGTCCCCCCTAACAGGTGCCTGAGCAGGTTCTGACATTGGCTCTCCTGAAGGGGGTTCATCCTGGGAATCATCCATGATTGAACTAAAGCAACCACAAATCTCATTCTCAATTTCACTAACTTCCCAAGTAAAAACTCACCCGAGTCTTTATCCTTAACATCCTAGAGCCAATCCAACAAATACTTGTTCAGATCATCAATCATTTCAATCAGGAGCTCCTATTCTTCAGTGCAAGGTATTGGCTGAGCTTTTAAAGATTGTATAGTATTCCTTAAGTTAGCCAAAATCTTATCTTGGACTTGTTAACCTGACCCAAATAGGTTGGTTCAGGGTTATGTTAACAAATTGAGATTCGTGATACCCTCCCTGATAATAGGTCATTTTAGGTTGTTCATAAGGTGTTGATGACCTAAAGGCAGTGTATTCAGGGAATGGGTAAGGATCAGGGTATCCTTCTTGTTTATAGATCATATTAGGTTGTCCATGAAGGGATGACGATCTATAATCGATGTGGCTCTGAGTAGGGTAAAGATCTTGATGATGGTGTCCAGGGTCAGATCTTGAATACGGAGGTCCGGAGCTGTATCCCTAATCGGAGTTATCCCAACTAACAGATGGTTGATTACAGTATGAGTTGGGATAATCATCATGTTGAGGATAAGTCATAATAGGAGATAAAGAGCGGGAATGCATATAAAATGTGGAAAGATTCATGATAGACGGGAGGAAGAAAGGTACCCTGCAATACAAACAATCAAACCTGTCCTTAAGTGGGCTAGCCTAAAGACCTACAGACTCCTAGAACCCATCTTGAGATAAAGAAATGATTTGATCTACTTCTTTCCGTTCAATCCAACCAGTTAGAGGGAGGGACTGGGGAGAAGACTCTTCCTTCAGCTTGCACCTCTGGTTTGTAGTGTACCCCCCAACTGCGATCGTTTGATTCTACTCCCCTAACTAGACATCAGATTGAATAGTAGAAGCAGACTATTCAAAAATAATCTCATTCTGGGCTCTGAAGAGTGAGTCAAATCCTTGAGGCCAATGTCTACTCTGTTTTAATTAGGGTTAGGTTTGAATGTACTTTGGAATGTGATAGGCCCTTTATCTGGGTTGTGCCCTTAATGATTGATTGATGTGTGTGTGCATGCACAACCAGTGATTTTCAAGTAAGATTATTTTTTGATGCGGTGAATTTTAGGGTTCAAATCTTACTTAGTAGCTTTTAGGATTCAACCTTAGATATTTTCAATCAAGTTTTGTTGATACACTAGGTTTTGAAAGTACAGGTGAAGATGTTTTCCTTTGAAGCTTAAAAGAATGTGGTGTGCCTAGTAAATCCCTTTGTGGTAGCTACTTAATGAGTTGATTTTAGTTGAAGTGGTGTGGCCCAATCAACTCAAACAATCGACCTGTTGCACCACTTAATTAGGCACACAAGTGAGTACTTAATCTGATTTCTACTCGATTATGTGTTTGGGTGTGTGTACCGGTTCTAAAGATCGATTTACCAGTTGAGTTTGAAAATCAGATGAGGTTGTATACCTCTGTGAGATTTTTTTAATTTTTCTTTTTAAATGTGGAGGGTAAGGCAGGTGTAGGTGTCAAACAAACAATCAAAACTAATCTTAGGGTTTATAAGAACACCTAGGTTGATTTATGTTTGTGTTATTACATGGTGGAATGAAAACTAATGGGTGGGCGGTAGGGGTGAACTTACAGAACCTTCAACAGCACTTTGCTCCACTCTACCGCTTTTACTCATCTCAAAAGAGTACTTGCAATTAAAATAAGAAATGAGAGAAGTGAGGTAAACGATTCGTAAGTCAGAAAATGCGAAGATTCAAAGAGCATCGCCTCCCCGGCAACGGTGCCAAAATGTTGAATGCGGAAAACTACGAGTTCACAATTGGATTTGAAAACCCATCCTCGTAGTTTGAGTGGTGAAGAAATCCATTCGACAACTAAAATTTATGCAAAAAATTCATAAAGAAGTTCTGGGTCGAACACAGGAAGGCAGACGTTTTATTAAAAATATGCGTTTTATTTGTTTGTTACAAAATAGATTAATTGGTCGAAAACTAGCTATCTATTTAACAAATAATAAATAGAAGAGAGAGAGAGAATATTACAAATAAAACCAAAAGAGAGGTAGAATAAATATGGATTTCATTATAAGAAGTTGTTCATTACACTACTCATTACGACTAGAAAGTGGAAAATCTACACTAGAAAGCAGTAAATCTACTCTAGAAAGTAGTAAAGAGAATGGAGAGAGAAATATCCTCCTCGACGATCGCTTGGAGGATGAGCTGGACAGGACGACGCTTGGAAGACGGGGAACGGAGCGGGAAGGAGGACGAAGCAGGAGGAACGGGAATGAAGCAGCATGTCGTCGTCGTCGCAGGATCCACTTCCCGAATGCAGAGAGAGGACAACCGCAGGATGCTCCATGAAGGGGGACGGAGGTGGAAAAATTATGATTTCTACTCTAGAGGAGCATCCCGGGTGTGGGACAAGCTCTTAGAGCTTTGGAAGGGGTGAGAGAAGAGAAGGGATGAGAAATTCATAGGGTAGGGGTCTCCTTTTATAGTTGCAAGGAGTGGGGGCATTTTGGACATTTTAATTTCAAAAACATTAATATGGGACCTTTAGTGATGGATAAACGTCAATAAAGGTCCGTTGTGGGCAACGTGTACACGTTCTGCATGCGCCCGCTCCTGACATTAAGAACGATTTTTGCAAGGAAGCTCATGGTGATTCCACAACTGACATATATATATATCTTAGGTGATTGTGATTTCATCGGAAGGAGCTATTATAGAGTGGATCTAGATGAAAGCTTGTACAGGAATGATTAAACCAAAAACTAGTAACAAAAACTGAGTGCATGCGTGGATCGACAGAAGATTGCACGTGTATCAGGCAGGTGGAAGATGACTACACTACTAAAGTAGAAAATAATGCAGAGAATTAAAATATGAAGAACTACTTATCTATGAGAAATCTGGGCAATGGAGATGGTCTCCAAAGGCTTGTGGAGCTTGAGGTGGTAGGAAGGAGGAGGGGCAGCCAATGGTGGGTAGGCCAACCCTTGGAGAGGTGGTGGAGGGTTGCTCTTCGACGTCCACTAGTGCATGGAGGAGGAAGGAGCTCGTGGAGGTGGAGATGGAGTGAGGATCCACTAATGGAGAGTCCAAGATGGGTGCATGACCATCCAAGAGGGTCTTTTTATATACTCTTGGGTGGCTATGGGTGTGGCTCTCTAGAGAATTATAGAATTCTCTAGAAGAGCTTCCATCTTGGCATCAAGATGGATGGGAGTGGGTCTTCTTAGATCCACAATTTGTGGATCTAAGAATGGACCAAGTGAGTTTGCTATTCTTGGCATTCAAAGGTGGCGCCACTTGGAGAATGTCTAGAAGACTCTAGGTGGCGGCCAAGTGGGTGTGTGGGTGTGTTGTGTGTGTGTGAACATGTGTGTGTGTGTGGCTAGGTGGTCTAGGTTGAGTCCTATGGGTTTAGGGTAGGGTAGGTCTTAGAATTAAGGTTGCAAACCCTAATTACTAAAGTGAATGTGTAATTAAACTTGTAATAAGTTTAATTGAAAGAGTGCAAGCTTAATTGAGAGTGAGAATACTCAATTAAGTTGGGCTTAGGTCAATTGAACTCTCACTGAATCCAATTGGACTTGTGTTGGTTGAGATCTGAGCTCAATTGGACTCTATGATTTCAATTAAGTGAAGTGTGATTGACTTGATCCAAGTCAATTGGGCTTAGTGAGAACCTAATTAGGTTCTTAGGAAGGTCTTAGGGTGGTGTACTAAGCTTGGGGTGCCTTAATTTAGGTTCCCTAGGGTTTGGATTTAGGTTTAGGGACCTAGGAAATCAAGATCCAAGCTTGATTTCCAAAACAGGGTCTGGAGAGGAGTATCAGACATCTAATATAAGTGTTAGATGACTTATACTCAAAAATTAGAAGTCCAAACTTCTCGTTTGGAAGTCCAATCAGAGGTTAGGGTGGATTCAAGGTTCTATCTTGGAATTCTGTAGAAATTGGACGTTTGACAACTTGTCTGGATGTCCAATAACACTACAGACTTGGGTTCTAGGTCTACGAGTTGTGCTTAAAGGTTCTGGATGTCCAATAACTTATCTAGATGTCTAGATAAGGGCTGCAACTAGGGTTTTGAGGTATCCTAGGATAAGGTGACCTAATCTAAGGGTGGCTAAGGCTTAGGATGGTCTCTAGAGCTATCCTAGGGCTAGGATTAGTCCTAAGTTCTTCACAATTTAAACTCTACATTAAATTCTACTAAGTAGAGTAGCATACCTCAACCCTACATTATTTTTCTACTTTATTCCTAAGTCTTCTCCTCTAGCTTTGCTCCAACACCAGCTTCTCTTTATTCTTCAGATCTAGCTTCAGATCCAGCTTCAGATCTTCTTATTACCTAAAAACTATATAATGCACTTAATCAGCACATTATAACATTATTCTATGCATAGCTAAAATAAAGCAGTAAAGATGCAAAGTATGCTCATGAATGCATGGGTTACACTAAGTTAAGCTAAGTTCTAACTTAATTTAGGTCATTTAAGACCTATGATTGCTGTGCAATCAATAGGTATTGGGATAGGGTTGTCCTAGGGTTTTGAGGATAGGGTTATCCTAAATCTTCTCATTCTTTTCCTCTATTCTTGTTCTAGATAGACAATCCTTTGTTCTTTCTTTCTTTCTTCTCTCCAACTAGTGTCTTTATTCTTTACTCACAAAATCCAAGTCCAGCTCTGCTACAACTTTTGCTCTTATCCAGCTTTATTCCATCTGGAATAACTTCTAATCTACTAATGACCTACAAACAAGCATAAACCCTAATTAGCCTGGAAAAATGATATTATAACATATGTAGCTAAGTAAAGAAATGAAATTTATGAATACACTATTCACAAGTTAAACTAGATTTTAACATAATTTAGGTTAATTAAGTCCTATGATTGTTGTGCAATTATACCCCCATACCTAAATTTTGCTAGTCCCTAGCAAAACTAACATATGAAAATTCCACGAAAAAAGATGAGAAAATCAAATATGCGGATTTATTTTCGGAAACAAAATAAAACAAACTTTTTTTTATGTTATTTTTTTTATGTATATATAGATATTGATATCTATGTGTACTTTTATTGCAAAACAAGTTGTTATGGAATCAAGCAAGTTTGAATAAAAAATCCTAATATGATTTTTCACCAATGAAAAGAAATTATGAACAAATCCTTAACGATAAAGACTTCAACAACTCTTGAGTACCAACTCAAATCCAGACCTCCTAAATCAAATCTGAAGTCTTATTAGCCTTGTGACTTGGGTCGCCAAAGCAACTTTCTCTGACTAAGTCAACCCATCCAAAGTTTGAATCGAATTTGAGAAAGCAGCATCTTATGTGTGATTATTATGGGACTTGTCAGACGGGTAACTAAGTTGATTCCTATCATTTAATAAGACTTAGAATATTTCTACACTCTCTGAGACAATGCCGTCTTTAGTTATGCCATACTAAGATTTGACAGCTTTCTCCTCACCACTTTTCTACCCTGAGGTCAACACACTAGGTGTATATCTCCCCGGCTGGATCCATTGGTCTCTTATTCCTAATTTTTTTCTCCGTATTTTTTTCTGTTTTCTATAGGATAAACACCCATTTGTAGCAAGGTGTTTTTATTGAGAAATAGAAATGGATAGCATCCATATGTAGTGAGATGATTTTATTTGGTGGAACATATATATTTTTTCTTTTTTTCTATATATATTTTTTCTTCTAATTTTTTCGGTTGAATATATATATATTTTTTCTCCAACTCATTTTTCTAGGTGAGTGGTTTTCCTTCATCCATTCTAAATGCTTTTCCTTACAAATAGGAATAACCCTAAGAGCTAGAAACACAGCAAGGTCCATTAGATCTACAAGCCCTAAGACTAAATCTTATTGATTACTTAAGGACTCAACAAAATTACCCAAAAGACGAGTTAGTGCAATGTGCAAGTGAAGTTGTTTGGAACTCCAAGACTATCCAAACAACAGAGTGGAGCGATAAGAGATTGACTCATCACTCCTTTGACTTGATACTTCTAGCTTTCCCAAACTCCTTTCAAAGTCTCAGGAAAATAAATCCAGATTTAGGTAAATACTCGAGAAATTAAGTCCATAAAACCTAGAGTCTAGGTAGGAAGACTTTGTTCTGCATTTCCTAACATCGGTAAATTCTCAGAATTGAGAATTCTTGATTCCTCCTAAATTAAATTCCAAAAACACTGAAAGCACACATTTCTTTTTCTATTTTCTTGTATAGATGATATATATATATATTTGAAAACTTATTCACAAGAAATACTACAAAAATATGCAAAATGCGAATGCAATAGTAAAATTTTTTACTGAAAATCTTAGGTGTTGGCAAAAAATTATCAGTATATGTGTACCACCCCCTGATGCTTAAATTCTTTCATGGGCTCATGAATGAATTTAAACAGAATGAAAAGTAATGAAGGATAGGAGGTAGGGATAGAAATCACCTGGAATAGCTCATGAATTTTTTCATTCAGCTTATTCCAACACCTATGAAATATGACAAATATGCTATATATAAAAGAAAAGAAAATGCTATTTATACATGTTGAGTTTAACGCCTCCATCTCGGCGAAAACTCAATCATATGTGCTCAATCTATTTTTGAATTCAGCATTCTGTTGATGGTTGTCATCTAGAAAAGTGAAGAAGCTTCGTCTGGCTAGCCTTGCCAAAATTTGATCAATGAATGGCAAAGGACAATGATCCTTTTAGTAGCTGTGTACAACTTACGATAATCAATACAAACTTGCCATGAAGTCGTAATCAAATTTGGTAGCAGTGTTCAAGCAGGTTGAGATGGATTCACCTTTTGCATTTTTTATAATGGTGAATCTTGCCTTTTTAGGCACGATCTGGATGGGACTCACCCACTGGCTATCGGATATTGGATATATAATATCAGCATCCAACCATTTCATGATATCCTTCTTGACAATCTCCAACATATTTGGATTTAGCTGTCTCTGAGGTTGTTTAGAAGGTTTCACCCCCTCATCCGTGTATATATGATGATTACAGTAAGAGGGGCGAATACCATGCAGATCAGAGATGCTCCACCCAATAGCATCCCTATGCGCTTGAAGCATAGAAATCAATTGCAGCTCTTATTCTTGGGTTAAGTGAGAGCTGATAATAACTGGGTATGTCTCACAATTGCCTAAGAACACATATTTTAATGGATCAGGTAAGGGCTCGAGTTCAATCATGGGTGGAAGGACTATGGAGTCATCTGTGGGAGAAGGTTCTCGCAGGGAAGGGGAAGAAGAATCAACTGTATAAATTTGATAATCCCAATATGCATTACTGTCTACTGATCCCATACCTGAAGGAAGGTCGGAGGTGATTGCATCGGTGATGAAGCAGAATTCAGATCTAGCACAATTATGACAAGGGGGTCCAAATGAGGGTGAGCATGACCAAAGGTCCCAAGTGTCTTCCCAGGTCTTCCCCTTGTGCGGAGGTTGCAAAAACTGAACTTATGCTCCCTACACTATGGTCTAGAATTGCCATTAAGGGTAGACATGGATCGAGGATCCCATCCGCGCCTCTCACAAGAGGACCAAAACTGTCCGGAATAATCGCCCCATCTTGCACCAGCAGGGGCAGGTCAGAAAAAGATGTATCAGAAAAATCAGAGTCTCCAAGATTTGGGATGTCAGGATTAGAGAGATGCCCTAAATAATCAGATGCAGGGAATGATGAAATGTGCAGTGCGTTGACAGGAAGGCGTTTCTCACATGTGTTTTGAAAGTAGAGATCTCGTCGTAGTATAGTACACGAAAACGCTCGTCAAAAATAATTTATAAAGATAACGAGATTTGGAGTTCCGGTCTTTAATCTCTAGGAGGCGTTTATGGAAATGCAGATTTGAAATCATCTCGCTCGCTCTACTTATTCAAAATCGCATGTCACTTTATACTAAGTTCATATTAATGCATGACATGCTGTTGCCAGAATATCAGAAATTGAAAACATGCAACTTTAATCACATCAAAAGATGATAAGCAAGCACATGGTGATTTTCAACATATATCTATATATATATATATATATATATATATATATATATATATATAAAGATGATGATAACAGAGTTGCAGAGCACCGGTAGCGGAATGCTTGTACAGGGAATGTAAAAACTAACAGCTAATAGAAAATGACTGCATACATGAATCTACGGGGGATTATGCATGCATCATTGGGGGAGAAGTAAGGAGCTACACTACTAAGCACTAATAAAAGTAGTAAAACTATGAAGAACTATAATCTAATCTATCAGAGCCAAGGGCATTAAGAGGTGGGCTTCGATGGCCTTTGACTTGGTTGAGAGGAGGGGCGACCAATGGTGCTTAGGCCAACCTTTGGAGAGAGGTTGAGGAGGTGATCCAACATCTTGGTGTGGAGATGGTGGTGGCCATGGTGAAGCTACTCGTGAAGGTGGAGTGGAGGTGGAATGAAGCTAAGCTAAAATGGAGCCAAGAGTGAATGGGTCCAAAGTGCCACCCCTTAGGTCTTTTTATAGACCTAAGGGAAGCTCTCTAGAGAATTATGGAATTCTCTAGAGAGGCCTATGATGGGAGCTCATGGGAGAGTGAGAGAGAGGATGGATGGTGGTTTTTAGATCCACCAAATGTGGATCTAAAAATTGAATGGCTTTTGGTTGCTAATTTTAGCAACCAAGGCAACCATACATGGTAGAGAGTTCTAGAGAACTCTAGAATAGGTATTTTTGTGTGGATGGTGTGTGTGGGTGTGTGTGGGTCGAAACTTAGGTGTCTAGGTTGATTAGGTTAGGTTCTAGTGGGTTTAAGTCATGGTAGGTCTCAAATTAGGGTTGTAAACCCTAATTCACTAAGGTAAAGTGCAATTAAACTTAATACAAGTTTAATTGGGTGTGTGGAAACCTAATTGAGAGTAAAATAACTCAATTAAGTTAGGTCTAGGTTAATTGGACTCTCACTGAGTCCAATTAGATAGTGTGTGTTGAGATCATGGCTTAATTGGACTCAATGAGTTCAATTGAATAGGCTGATGGAATTGACTAAGTTCTAAGTCAATTAGGTTTAGTGAGGACCTAATTAGGTCTTTAGGGAGGTCTAGAGGTGATGTACTAGGGTTAGGGTACCTTAATTTTGGTTCCTATGGGGTTGGAATTGGGTTTAGGGAGCTAGAGATCCAAGATCAAGGCTGAATTCCAAAATTAGAACTGGAGGACAGTATCAGATGTCTAATAATGTTGTCAGATATCTTATAATGAAAAATCAGAAGTCCAGACCTATTATTTGGACGTCCAATCAGAGCTAGGAGGGATTCTAGGTTCTGTCTTGGGTATTCTACAGAAATTGGACGTCTGACCAAGTGTCTGGACGTCTAATAACACTGTAGAAGTGGGTTTAAGGTGTGTGGGAGTTGGCTAAGGATTTTGGATGTCCTATAACTCATCTGGATGTCCAGATAGAGGCTATAATTAGGGTTTTAAGGTTTCCTAGGGCGTGGTGACCTAATCTAAGGGTGGCTAAGGCTTGGGGAGGCTTCTAGGCTATCCTAGGGCTAGGGACCTAAGTTCTTCACAACTTATTGCTTTATTCCTACTTAATAGAATAGCATACCTTAACTCCCTTACATTATTATCTACTACATCTAATCTAGGTCTTTCGCTCTAGCTTTGCTATAACACCAGTTATTCTTTATCCTTCAGATCTAGCTTTAGATCCAGCTTTAGATCTAGCTTCTGATCAGCTTATTAGCTGCAATTGACATAATGTACCTAATCAGTACATTATAGCATTATTTTATGCATAGCTGAAAGAAAGCAGTAAAGGTGCTAGTAATGCTTATGCATGCATGAATTACCCTAACTTATGCTAAGTCCTAGCCTAATTTAGGTCAATTAAGACCTATGATTGCTGCGCAATCATGCATCAGTCTCAGTCTTGTGTGGATTACTGTCTAAAAACCCTGAAAGTGAAGATGAATGAGACATTGGGTCGCTACAAAGAAGCCCAATGTTTCTATAGTAAGCCGTATCCTCATCTTCACCATCCTCCTCAATTAGATAATAATCGAAGTTCTTAGATGCCTTGAAATGTCCAATCTAAGTCTCTTGTTACCTAGGGCAATCTCCATACACCCAGATGCACAATTGATATTCGCTCGGGCTGTTGCAAAAAATGGATGACCCAAAATGATTGGTGCATCACGGAGATTAGGAGGAACCTTCATGTCTAATACGAATAAGTTTGCTAGAAAGTAGAATCCATGAACTTTTACTATTACATTTTCAACCACGCCCCTCGGTGTTTTCACTGATTGGTCAGTTAACTGAATGGTTACCGAGGTGGGCTTTAACTCCCTGAATTGAAATCGATCATATACAACAGTGGGAGTTAGGTTGATGGATGAACCCAGACCTAGAAGGGCCCGATCAAATGGAGAATCCTGCAAAAAGTAGGAAATAAGTGGCCTACCAGGGTCTTTCTTCTTCGATGGTAAGTCAACCAAGATAACTGCACTGACCTCCTTTGACAGTATCACTTGTTGTCTACTCTTTTGCTGTCGCCTAAGGGTGCAATAGTCTTTAAAGAACCTGGCGACGACCGGGATGTGATCTATAGCATCGAGGAGAGGGACCTGAATATGGACTTCCTTGAACATTGCTTTCAGGTCCTCAAAATTCCTCAATCCCTTTTTCTTTGATATATCTCGTGTGAGAGCTTCAAGAAAAGGTTTGGAATCTCAGGGTCCGCAATTGATCTTTTGCCTTTATCCACCTTAGGGTGCTCTTGATCAGAGTAAGAGTGGGAAGTAGAGCCATCCTGAGGTGAATGTTGCAAAGAATCATGACCCACTTGCCAATATGGTGGGTCTTGTGTAGCCTTTTCGCTCCTTAAGGTGACAACCTTTGCATCGGCATACTGTCCTTGAGGTGGAGGAGCAGAAGGAGCAGAGTAAGTCAGGACCAGCAATAGAGTAGGCTGAGGTGGAGCATATCCAGGGGGTATAGGTGGTGCCTGAAGTACTGCATGTGCTTGTCCCTATAGTGCTTGGAACCTGGGTGGGGCGCCTTGGTTCTGCACATATCTCAGGTTTAGGATGGGTTGGGAGGGCAAGGCTCTCGGTGATCTATTCTCCTGTATCTAGTTCTACATCTTCGGCATCTAGCTCATGAGTTGTAACTGACCCTTTTCCAATAGCTTGAAGGCTTTTTTCCATTCATCTGTAGTGTCATCTCGTGGCGAAGGGTTAGTGGTAGCATTGTAAACAGGTCGGTAGATAGATCGAGGATGCTGCTGAGATGGGAATGGCTACTGCCTTGGGTATGTGTTTGCCATATTCTCGTATTGCCTGGTCTGGTGCTGTGGATCTTGATCGTGTCTCTGTGAGTTCCCAGACTAGGAGAAGTTTGGATGTTGGCACCAACCAAGGTTATACATCTCAGAATATGGGTTGTTATGCCCGTATCCTTGGATAGCACTAACATCTTTGTAGGCTGAAGATGTTTGAGACATATAATCATCAAGGGAATACGCACCGTAATCATCATGTTTTGCGTAACCTTGGTCATAAGATGCTAGCTCCAGAGTATTCACGGTTTCCTTATGAATAGAACCCCGTGAAGTAACAGAAGGAGAAGATATATCCCAAGTGAGCATATGTACTCGAGCAAGAGGGACTTGGGATGCAGAAGAAAAGGGATAAGAATTAGTATTACCTGAATATCCTGGATGAGAATGAATCAATTCATCTAGCTTCTTGTCCAGCAAATCCACCTTATCTATCTTTTTGTCCAGCAAATCCACCTTATCCAATTTCTTGGCAATGATATCCAAATCAGCTTGTGCTGAATCTGCATAAGCTTCATGGACATAAACTTGTTTCCCTGATCTCTTGAATTGGTTCATTACGGTTGCATTCATGGAGTTTTCTGCTAAAGACTCGAACAGTTCAAAATCACTGTTCTCATCATTAGTGAGGAAGTTCCCACCACTAGATGCAATGACCAGATATCAATGCGTATCATCTAGACCATGGTAAAAGATCTGAGCAAGGTGCCATCTAGGTATACCATGGTGGGGACACTTTCGGAGAAGGTCATGAAATCTATCCCAGGCATCATGTAGCTTTTCCCCATATCCCTAGGAAAAATTTGTGATTGCCTGCCTCATAGCTCTTGTTCGACCTATCTGGAAGAACTTTTGGAGGAATTCTTGGCATAATTCCTTCTAGGTACTAATTGGCCTCCCAATGGTCTTAAACCAATGCAAAACTTTATCACTCAGCGAGAATAGGAAAAGCTTCATGAGAATAATTTCGATACCAACATTTCTGGGTTAAACCATCTTAGCAATTTGACTCAGATCCTCTATGTGTTGGAACGGATCCTCATTCGAGCTACTATGAAAATAACCCTGAATTAAACTTATTGCGTTTGGCTTCAACTCGAATGCATCTCCACTTGTGAGAATCCAGATCTGAGGTGGCGTGATCTTTGCAAT
This sequence comes from Thalassia testudinum, assembly GCA_037157565.1. Lineage (NCBI taxonomy): Eukaryota > Viridiplantae > Streptophyta > Magnoliopsida > Alismatales > Hydrocharitaceae > Thalassia > Thalassia testudinum. Next base: position 2,154,953 of record JAZHRO010000062.1, on the reverse strand, counting down.
CGGATCGTAAAAGTCCCGCAGCTGTTCTCCACATGGTGGATGCTGTATTCTGTCCATAGTGTAATTTCCCTATGGGAGGGGGTGAGATTTATGTGATACGAAAAATAAAGTGGAAATTAAATAGACAATCTCATAAAAGGCAACAATCACAAGTACACAAGAGATTTTTAGGTGGAAACCCAAACCCGGGTAAAAAACCACCACCTAGGCCTCTCGACTTAGGATTTCCTGATCGATTGAGTTGATCAAATCCACTATCCGAACTACTTGAACGAGAGTAGTTCAACCTCTTACAGCCAACGCTACTTTGAACGAGGGTAGCATGCTTCAAACCCATCCTCTTCATGAGGAGTATTTAGTCTTCGATGGAGATGAGAATTCACAAAGCGAATACCCAATCAAAGACAATAAAACAACAATAATCCTATAAAGCCACAAAGTGAATAATTAAATCTACCTACTATAGGTAAGGGATCTTCCCTTTGGTGGAAGTGTGTTGACTTGGCAACACGGATACGTGAACCACACAATGGCGCGACTTCGCTCTACTTATCATAGGCAGGAGAGTGGGTGCATGGCGAGAAAGAAGCTCTCAAGATGAAGACGATGGCTTTTGAGAGCTAGAACTTCTTCTACTTCTCTAGGACACAAATATGGTGGAAAGTAGTGTTTCTTAGTGTGTCTTGGTGTATATAACAAAGGAGGGCTCCCTCTCTATTTATAGATGGCTTAGGAACCCTTAGGAAGGCTGTGGAAGCCTTAGGTAGCCGTTGGGGATGAACGCAAGGCAAAACAGGCCGAAATCAGGGTCATTAATGATTTTGATAGTGTTATCAGACATCTGGGAAAAGCATCAGACATTTGGAAACTACTTTTAGGATATCTGGAAAGTAAATTAGACGTCTAATCCTAGATGAGTTTTTTTACTGACTTGGTTCAGACCTAAATAGGGTTCTAGTGAAAGTTAGTCAGATGACATGTCGGTCATTTGGTACTAGGTCAGGATGTCTGGAAACCTAAATAACTGCGGGAATGGATTTCCCGAGGTACAAACGGCTATATCTTTGATGAGAAGTGATTTTGGCTTAATCGAGGGTTAACGTTTATTTATCAGATGTCTGAAGTCCTCTACAGATGTCTGATAGAAGATTAAAGGTCAATCCTTAACGATTATATTTCTAAGCCAACATTCCACTAATTAGATGCCTGGCAAAGTCATCAGACGTCTGGACTAAAGGCTGGTCGTTTGGTATCAATAGACAGAAGGCACTAAGTCCATCCTAAGTGTTTGGATGTCTGATCAAATAGTCAGACGTCTTAAAAGTCAAGATCAGACGTTTGACATCCAGATTGGACGTCTGATCAGGCTGTTTAATGCCTACTTTAGTTGTCTATGTTAACTATGAAGAGTCTAAGTGTCTTAGGGAAGTGTAGGTGTTCCTAGGATTATAGTTTTGTTAATTTGAGGCTCTTTAACAAATACTCTAAAAAAATAAAAGCGCAAATAACAAAAGATACAAAGTACATGAATAGAATAAACATCTATCCTATTCTTCATGTTTTCTAGCTCTCGCTTCAAGCGAAGCTTCTTCTCCTCCAACAAGCTCCTCCAATCCACCATGGACGTGAACTTGAGGTCCTTCACACTTGTATCCATTTGCAATTTACCTGAAATCTTGGACTCAAATGCAAATGTTAAATAACAAGTGTTTTGTTATCATCAAAATTAACTATCATGGTTCCCTTGCACCAACATAGAGTAGTCAGGATTCTATCAATGCTCTGCTAATGTCACTCCTCAGATGCAGTGACACAGGCTTCTAATGGAACCATAGGATTCTAGTTCCCTTCGAGACCAGGGTTCGAAATTGGGTTAGCCATTTTGGATAATGAAGTGGATGGGTAGGAAGAAGAGGAAAGAGGTGATGAAAACGTTTGCCTAGGTTGCCTTGGTGTAGGTTCCCAAGGGCCAACCAGCTTAGGTCTCAAACAACTTCTCGCTTGCATACACCAACTACAAGGGTTGGTGCAAACAAGTACACAAGGCAAACACCTTGTAATCCAGATATGGTCCTTTAATTAGATGGCCATATTTTCAAATTTCAAGTTCTAATTCATGAATCTACTTGTTATAAACCAAGTAAATAAAATCCCCTCTTCTTAGGTTAATCTGGCTAGCTTGAGTACAAGGGGACTAAAAGGAAGGTTCAGCACAAGGCTCCTTAATACTCCTTAGCTGTTGCCGTTTGGCACTACTCCATGGGCTTAGACACCTGATTTGACTCAATAAGTTTGGACTACTCACTCAGGTCAAGAATAAAAAGTCTGGTTAGGAATAGATTTTTTTCATTTTGATTTAGTTAACCCTAATTCCAACAGTTGACCTAAGTAATGTCTAAGTTTGCTGATCAAGAAATTAATGTAGGTGAGGTGGTCAACCAACAATCAAACCTCTCCTACCAGGCAATGGACCCAACTAGGTCCCAATCAAGTCAATGTGGGCCTCTAGAATAATTGCAAACCCTCGAGTTGGCAACCTAGGGTTTATGCTTCTTCTAAAAAACATATATCAAACCATACACTGAATTCAAATTACTCTCTATGGAAAAATTTGAATTTAAACAATATGAAATTTGGAGGGAAGATTTCTTTACTGATTATCTTTCCATCATGTATTTTTATGTAATTTTAAATATTTTGAGTGATTGAATATTGATTTTATATTGATTGGGGGTTGGATAGGGTAGATAGACCCCCTGTGAGTATTTTGACTTGGAACAATAGAAATACTGATCCAAAAATTCTTAAAAGATTGCTGAATAAAAATATTTAATAGATTTTCAACCCTATAAATTTCAGTCAATCAGATTTGTATACTGACTAGAATAAATCTTGAAAATAGACAAAATCAGGTTTTAATCCTGTTTGACCCCTGTCCACAGGTGAATTTTCAAAATTCATATAGTACAGATTTTCTTGAATGAAAGGTGGCGTTGGAAAGCTACTTTGAAAAGCTACGTTTTATTAGAAATTCATAATTTTTGAGTTGGTAAATATTTGGTAACAAAATTTTTAAATCACATGAAAAGTGCTAGCTGAATGTCTAAAAATAGTAAAGTGGCTTTTAAAGGGATTTTTGAAATGAAAAAGTCATCTTTAACTAAAATATATAGTTTCTCAAAAATTAAATTCAAAATCGATTTTAATTTTCCTATTTTTTTCAAATATATATATACATATATATTTTAATAAAAACAACTAACCTAAGATTCAAAATAAGCCTAGATCTAAGGAAATTAAAATGCAACTAATTAAACATGTGCACCTAATTCATCTTCACCCGTATTCGATGTGTGTGTGGATCCACGCTTGAGCTCTTGCACACCAAAAAGCAAGCAAAGACAAAATAATAAAAAATTAGAAATCAGAATCTCTTTGCCTCCCCGGCAACGGCGCCATTAGATAGAGTCGAAAAAATGTGATTTGGATGAGTTAAAATCGTAGAAGAGTCGCGAAATCAACCTAAGCAAAATATTTATAATGAAACTCCAGGTGAGTCCTGGTCGATCTCTGAGAGGTGATGTGATACGAAAATGATTCTGATTTACGTGCTTGAAAAACTAAGTCTAACGATGATGGTGGATTTCTTGAACAGTAAATTCGCCGGTCGCTCTTTCGAAACGCACTATCATAGTATAGCGTAAATAGATATAGCAAGTACAAAAATAGCGCTCATCTTGAAACTCACGGATTTATGCATAATATCGAGAGAGTTTTGGTCGAGGATCAATTCGTTAACATGGGTAGGAATAACGATCCATATATTTTTTTGATTTTCTTTTTCAAATTTTTTTGTGATTTTGATTTTTGAAAATAAATAGCCACTAGAAGTAGAGACCACAATAAGAAAACATAATCAATTCTTCATTCATCAAGTAGGGGGATAACAAATGGTGAGTAGATGAAAGCTTGGAAAGACAACTTGCTATTAAAGAAATAAATGGAACAAATAAAAGAACTACTAGGAGATCTTCTAAAATTGCAATAAAGAAAGAGAAATGAGAAGACTATAATTTAAGGCTAGGCTACTAGAAATAGGGCACCAAGGAGGATCCCTTGGTGGCCTTGGAAGGTGGTAGGAGGTAGAGGATGGCTGACCACCAAGGTTGTAGGTGGACGGCTATGGAGCTTGGAGCGAGGAAGCTATGGAGGAAGAAGAGAGGAAGAGGAAGGAGGGGGGTGGGGGGGCACACATGGACACCGGCCATAGGGTTTTATGGAGGGGGGGCGACTAGGGTTTTTAGGTTTGTTAGGGTTTAGGTTTACTAAAAATAGGAATTCCTAAAAATAGGTTTTCTAAAAATAGGTGGGTGTTTCCTAATGTGGAAGTAAGGTTGTGCGTGGTTTTGTGTTTGTGTGTGTGTGTAGGTGAATATGTGTGTGCGGGGGTGTGTGTGTGTGGGTTTATAGGCTTAGGTATGGGTCTACATAGGTTGGGTTAGGTTCTAGTCTAATTGGGTCAAATTAAACTAAGTGTGATAGATGTGAACCTAATAGGATCTATGGTGAAGTAATCTAGATAGGTGTAAACCCAATTAGGTGTAAAGACACCCAATTGGATTTGAGTTAGGTCCAATTAGACTCACTGAGTCTAATTTGGTTGAACTAATTAGGTTCCAACTGAACCTAATCAGAGTTGGTTGTATCCAATTATGTTATATTGAACCTAATTGGATGTGGTTAGGTTTAATAGGTTTAGGTCAGTATGATTAGATTCAATTGAGTCCAATCACTTAGGTTTAGTCTAATCAGGTCCCATGGACCCAATTGACTGCAGGCTAGCCCAATTGACTCAGACCAAGTCAATTAGGTAAGGTATGGACCTAAATAGATATCTAAGTTAGGGATTGGGTATAGGATAGGTAGACTAGGGTTATGGATAGTAGGATATTGCTAGGGATAGGTTGGAAAGGGACATGGATAATGTTATCCATATTTTTTTGTCTTTTGAGCTCAAATATCTTGGTTCTGAGCTAGTCTGGGGATAGGTACTGGGATAGGGTTGTCCTAGGGTTTTGAGGATATGGTTATCCTAAATCTTCTCATTCTTTTCCTCTATTCTTGTTCTACATAGAAAACCCTTTGCTCTTGCTTTCTTTCTTCTCTCCTGCTGGTGTCTTTATTCTTTATTCACAAAATCCAGCTCAAACTCTACTACAGCTTTTTCTCCTATCCAGCTTTATTCCATCCAGAATAGCTTCTAATCTACTAATGACCTACAAATAAGAATAAACCCTAATTAGTGTGGAAAAATGATATTATAACATATGTAGCTAAGTAAAGAAATGTAATGCATGATATGCAATTTATGAATGCACTATTCACAAGTTAAACTAGATTATAACATAATTCAGGTTAATTTAGTCCTATGATTGCTATGTAATCAAACTCCGTCCTGTGGAAACGGTACATGAGAAAACACGTAATTGAGTAGAAATCAGAACAGGCTAACCATTTTGTGTGCCTTAACTCGTGCAAAAAGGCCAATTGATTGATTTGTTTGAACCGCACAACTTAATTTAAAATTGAATCATCAAGTAGCTACCTCATAGAACTCAATTTTTAGGGTTGAACCAGGTACTCCATATTCTTTTTGATTTTTAAAGGAATATATCTACGCCCGTGATTTCAAAACCCGGTGCCTCATTGAACTTGATTGAATAAACGTAACAATTGAATCCTAAAAGCTACTAAACAAGGTTAAACCCTAAAAAACACATCATCTAATAATCTTGTTTGAAAACCTTGGTTGGGCACGCACACACATACTAATCGATCATTAAAGGTACAACCTATTAAAAGGGCCCATCACATTCTAGAGCTCATTCGAACCCAAGCCTAAGTAAAATCAAGTAGCCATTGGCCTTAAGGATTGACTTGCTCTTCGGGGCTCAAATTGAGATTATTTTTGATTAATTTGCTTCTACTGGTCCATCTAATGTCTAGTTGGGGGAGTACTGTCAAACAACAGTAGTTAGGGGGTATCAAAGGAACTTGAGGCGAAAGCCAAGGGAAGAATCTTCTCCCTAATTCCTCCCTCTAACCTATTGGATTGATCGGATTGAAGTAGACCAAATTGTTTGTAATCTTAAGATAGGTTCTAGGAGTCTGTAGGTCTTTAGGCTACCCATTTAAGGACAAGTTTGGATTATTTTTATTGTAGGGCACCTTTCTCTGTCTATCCTCCTGCATCTCCATGTATTCCTCCACTTGACACACATACCTCCACTCGTACCCTCCAAACACATCTTATCCCCAACGTGATCACTATCCTGACCTGACCTATACTCAACCATCCACTAATTGGGATAATCCTGAACGGGGATACAATTTCGGACCTAAATGTCCAAAGGCTAACCCTGGACATTAAGACTTTGATTACCATCCTTCTTAGAGCTACACTGAATATAGACCTCCACCCTCTTATGCACAACCTAGTATGATCTATGATTAAGAAGCATATGTTGATTATGATCCCTACACTCCCCAAGCCTACTCTATATATAGGCCACCATCCCTCGATGAGCAACATGAAATGACCTACAATCAAGGATGACCCTAATAACTTCAATTTCTTGACCCTCATAGACTAAACCCAAACCCATCCAACCCTAAGCAGAACCATTTGGCCTAGGTAAGTCAGGTCTAGGATAGGGTGTTGGCAAAACTTGAGGACAACCATACGATCTCTAGAAGCTTAGCCAACACCCTATAACGAAGTATTGGAGTCTCTGATTAAAATGATTAATGTTCTTAATAGTTCTTTACTGGATTGGCTCCAGGAGGATGAGGATGAGGACTTGGGTGAGGTTTTACTTAGGAGGTTATCAAGATTGAGGATGAAGTTCATGGTTGCTCTAGTCCAATCTTGGGAAGATTGTTAGGATGAACCCCCTTCAGGAGAACTAATGTTAGAACCCATTACACTTGTAGGGGAGAACATGCTTTATGAGACTTGGGAGGACAAGGTTGATCTAGTGCAACCAATCGAGGATGAACTGGTTTCTTAATCAAAGATCCTCGAACTAGGATACGAAGAAAAATGTCTCTACGTTCCAAGGAATAATATATGATCCCGAGACATATATTAATGAGGATCATAAAATCTTTGATGCTGATATAGGATTTAAAGGGCACAAGCACACTAGAAGGGGGGATGAATAGTGTGGTAAAAAATATTGCAAATAAAACAAACCACAGAAAAAGTACACCAAATATATAGTGGTTCCCCTCACTTGGGTACTCTACTACCTAAGTCTCCCGACTTAGGATTTTTAACCCGATTCCTTCAACCCCAAGGGAATCAATTTACTAAATGAGAAAATTAACGGGTTACCTTAACTCAAGTACATCAACAAGATTGTTACAACCCAACGAGCAATAAGCTCATTTACAAAAATAATAGCATTGGTGTAAGAAAGATAAAATCTTATAGTAAAGATTCTTAAGCCTCTCAACAATAATTAGAATAAAATTATTGAATAGAGAGCCTAGAAAATATGTGAATCACCTTGAAAATGCGTAAGAAAAACACGTCAATGAGTTTGCAAAAGCATAGAGAAATTTGAGAGCTGCAAACTATTTCTTCTCTTGAGAAAGTGGTGGAAAATATGAAAATTAAGCTCTAGGAATTTCTCTTCTATATATTGTGTGCAAACTAAGAGTCCTAAGGTCTTTTTATAGAGATAGGACCTTAGTAATACGTCTACTGGACGTTGGGGTTTAAATGCCAACGTTCATATTCTCAAAAATAATTTTTTAGTTGTTCAGATTTGGGCCAACGGCTAACTGGTACCGATACTGAAGTACAGGTACCGATATTAGCTGCTCACTGTCTTTTAGCAGCTAGCACAAATGAATCCTGGTATCGGTACTCATCATGGATACCGGTACTTGTAAGGTCCAGGCCAAAACTGAGTCTTCAAACTGTGACCATCAGATACCAGTACTCATGGTTAGTACCGGTACTTATTCACGGTTTGAGACAGGCTCAAACCTGTGCCTTGCATGTACTGATACTAATGAACAGTACCGGTACTTGCTTTCAAGTACCTTTATTTAAGAGTAGTACTAATTAGTTCATTAGTCTGCTTTAACCACTAAAATAATATCTTTCAAATAATACATATTTTGCATGATCATAATGTTAATCCTAATTTATCTTTAATTAATTTTACGATCTAACACTTAATTCTTTGTTAAGAGGCACACTGATGGGAACATCATCATGAGCCATAACTAGCTCTTTTTGACCCAATTGAGTCAGTAAAAGCACCTACATAACCAATTGAAGGTCATAACTCACTGTATAAGCATTCTGAGGGAAAAATACGAAACTAGGGTTAAAATTGCAATTTTACCAACACATCTTGAATGTAGTACAACCACAAGTTTTCTCAAGGGCTGAATAAAGGTAAAATGGTCTTAATAAGATAACAAGTGGGTTGGATTAGACAGAAAAGGGTTTGTGTATGTTTTGAGAATTAAATGACTTTTGAAACCCTAAAAACAGACCCACTTAATTAACCAAGGTTCTGATCAGGATAAAATTCACTTAAATCCTCTAAAAATCATATAAAAATATTCTTTAGGGTTTAGTACCTTCAATTTGGCCATTAGAATCCATTTTGACCTAAAATGGAGTCTCCAACAGATATTTGCCCTAATTTGAGTTTTGCATAAATTACCTAGTCAAACATGGTTAAAACCAAAATCCAACTTCACCATTGGATTCCTTAGGTCCAAATTATGTTTGTACCAAAATTTGGACCAAAGATGAGTTTGCCTTGACCTAGTTTGCAAAAAGGTCCTGTCTGATTACATTTCTAACCCTAACTTTCAAAAACCATCGCATTTAGCCCCCTAGCTTTTTCATCATCTTCACAAGTAGGTCCCTCCGCCATTATCATGGAGGAAGCCTACTCCGGCAACCTTTGACAGGGAATATCTCGATTACTTGGAGATTCCCTTCCAAAATTAGAAGGGAAATCCTCTGAGAAATTCTCTCCAGTCTGAACCCATTGAGGAGCTCTGATTCCCTCCCAATCTCTCATGCGAATGCATAAGAGATTTGGGTATCTTAATAGATCTCAAGTCCGGCGACCTTCCAAGCTTGGGAAGCTTGCTTCCTATGCCCTAATCACCACTCAGATCCCTATTTAAAGAAGACCAGATCCCCCCGACTTCTCCACGCTCGAATTCAGCCTTGATTCCCCTCAATTCGTCTCTCCCTTTCATGGCCGAAGGCTCCTCGACATTCGGCGACCTTCCTTGCTCTTTCTTGTCGTCTGATCGCCATACTTGCGACGGATTCCTCTTCCTTGTTCTTCTCCGCGTCTTGCTGTACCAGCAGATGCCCATTCTCCTTGATCCTCGCCGTTCCCACCTCACCAGAGCCGCCTTCGTCTCCGGCATCGGACACACGAGACTCAATGCCCTCGCTGGCCCCCTTCGTCCAGCAACTTCCTAGCTAAGTTTCCTATCCCCTCTACTTTCTTCTTCGCCCTTCACTTTCCAAAACTCGCCACTGACGCCCTTCACACCTCCATCCCTTCCATCTCTGGCCACCACCTCCGACGAGGCCCTCCCACCTTCATAGCCCACCAAAACCCTCGTCGACCCTCGCAAAACCTCTGCCATACTTTACTTATCACTTCCCCTCACTTTATTCACTTCACCACTCACTCAAGTCACCCCCCGAACACACCCACTCACACGCGCACAGTCTGCCCTAGTCACACACCCACAGACACCCACACGCCATGCCACCACCTCCATCACATCTGCCGTGCTCAGGTGACGCTCCCTGAGCACTTTGACGTGGCCGAGAGGCCGTTCTACTGATTTCAGGTTTTAGGCCTTATCCGCCATTGGCGAGCAAGCTAGAAGCTTGCTTGAGGCTGCTCTAGGCCTTGCTATCCCAGGCTCTAGTTCCGGAACGCAAGGAAGTACCACGCGCAGGGTCCTAGGTCTTTAATTGAAGGCACAAGCATCAGCAGTTGAGGCAATTGTGAAGATCACTCCCTACTGCAGGCACACGAGAAAAGGGGTGCGTGGATAGTCCCACCTCGGATACGAAGAGGCGCCTGCACCCGCATAAATTGCAAAAGTGCCATAAGCTGTTCACCTCAGTTACCACGGGGTGAGGTCCCTCTCACCTACACCCAGTTTCATCTGTGACACTGCCTTTGCAGACCTGGCCTGACTCGACCTAACCTGCACTCCTCGCTCACCACCGTACGCTGGTGAGCCTTGACCTGGTTACGTGCTCAACCCAATAACCCGAATACCTGTGGCTCTGGGAGAGCAGATCCTAAGAGAGAAGAAGAGAGGAGTGTCGCGTGGGTAGGGGGAGGGTTTTTCTACAGGAACCTCCGGCTGACACTTAGCCGAATTCTGAAGAAGAGGAGGCTAAGGTTGAAGGCAGAAGGAACAAGAAGAAGAAGAAGAGTCCAAAGACAGAAGTTGAACAAGAAGAGAAGGATCGCAGAGAAAGAAGAAGAAGGAAGGAGAAGACAGAGAAAGCAAGGGCAGAAGAAGAAGAGAATAACTAACTTAGAGAAGAAGAAAAGAAGACAAGGAAGAACCAGACAACTTTAAGTCATTTGATTTCCTCATCAGACGACAAATCATTAGTTCTCATTGCATATTCATACATTGAATTCTTTGGTGATATTGTAGGGGTATTTGGTGATCTAAATCACCATTTTACTCCCATCTTTTTGCACATTGCTATTGATACTATTGCAATCTCTTTTAATTCTAAATTGTGATCTTGATTTGTAAATCCCATATAGTTCCCTTTGTTCGACCTCGGAATCTTTTTGAGTAGTAAAATTGTATTTATTTTTAAAGCAATTTCGACTATACTGCAATGCGACACTTTTAAAAATCGATTTCGTCCTGTAAAACATTTTGGCGCCGTTGCTGGGGAGCAACAGGCAATTTAGAACTTTGATTACAATTTCTGATATAAATACTAACTTGCTATATCTCTTTTGTTGTAGTTGTTTCAGGGAGAAGATACAAAGAAGATTAGCTGCACATCAAACACACCAGGGGCAGGAAAATTTTGATTGCTCTCTCTCTTAGGCCCCTGTTTCTAAAAAGATTAAAAAGGCAAAAAAATCAATTAGGGCTACTTGCTTTCCATTCTTAGATAATTCATCAAGTGACTGATTTGATTTCAGCAACAAAACCTGATTTGTGCACCCACTTAAGGTAACTAGGGTTATCACATTCTTGTTTGAGCCCTAATTACCACATTTGGCAAACTAAATTGGACCAAAATTAGAGCCAATTAAGGATTCCAAGTTAAGGTTTGAAAGACACACATAAGCAAGAATCAACTTTCCTAAATGATGTGTGCCTAAGCCTTGGTTGAATTGATCTATTCAAGCAAATCCTAAAAAATAGGCTCTTAATCTCACTTGAATCCTAAAAGAAGGACCTAAAACTTCTCAGAGGACAAATAGGTGAAGTTGACCCACCTTGTTGGGTCAACCAATCTTAAAATTAGGTCACTTTTTGCACTCAATACATCTAAAGTTCAAGTGAAATCTTAAGCACCCTTGCTCTTAATTAAACTAGTAGATTTACGAGGTCAAGTCCCCATTCTAGTCCACCTGGAACATCAGTGACAAGAGAGGTCGGGTAGGGGAAACCCTATAACCCGTGGCGGCACTCTACCGTATAGGGGTCTTTGTGAGACTCTCTCTCTTTGGCTGCCCAGGTAATTCTCAGGTGGACGACTTTCTGACTAAGGGGTATCATCTGCCCCGAACCTCTATAGTCATCTAAAATTTTTGGGTGTCTTGATTGGGTCCATCACATTCTATTCTCATCCAGACCATCGGTGCATGCTTGGTAGGAGGTCCTTAAGACCATCCTTGAGGCCTCCTTTAGTTATTCACTCCTGTCGAGGCCAGGCCTCAACTTTTGTGTTTGTGCAGCAACCCCATCACATAGACATCTCTTCTGATTCATCTGAGCCTAATTTTCCTTCATCCATCGTCATGGCACAACCGCAGAAGAAGAGAATAACCTTGAGAATCAACTTCAGCGCCTTAATGATTTATTCCAAGCCTTTGTGAATCCACTGCAGCGTCCTATGATGCGAGATCATTACAATCCCACTGCAGTGGCGATCGAACCTCGAGTCCAAATCCCGGCTGAAGGTCCTGATATTGAACTCAAGCCCAACATGATTCATGTTATTCCAAAATTTCATGGGCTCAATTTTGAGGATCCTTTCCAGTACATTAAACAGCTCAAGCATCTAGCCTAGACCTTCGGGTCAGATGTCCAAAATCGGGACATTCTTCTCATGAAAGTGTTCTTCTTCTCTCTTATGGACAAAGTAGCTTACTGGTAAGACTCAAATGCGTCCAATCAACACATGGGTTGAACTACAATCAGAGTTTTTGAAAAAGTTCTTCCTAGTTGGTCAGACGAATGCTTTACGACACCAGATCACGCACTTCACAGAACAGCCTGGAGAACCACTTCACGAAGCATGGGATCGTTTCCTAGATCTCATGCGAAAGTGCCCCCATCGCAAAGTTCCTAAATGGGAACAAGTCCAGTCTTTTTACCAGGGATTCCGTGAAGACATCTGATTATTTGTCAATGCAACTTGTGGAGGAAATATCATGGGTCAACACGAGGACACTATGTGGGAGATTCTCGAGAATATGTGTGAGAACTCCATCAATACTGACTCTATGGGCTTATTTGACTGGACGAATGCCCGTGCATCGACGAGCCTAGGGGGAGCACATGAGACATAGGGCCTGTCCTCTTCTGTCAACTTGGAATTGATGACCAGTCGTTTGGACAAGGTCTCTATTATTGAGAAGGTGGATGAGCTAACTTGACATCTGCAGCGAGCCACCTCTGCGCAAAACCCGTTCACACAGCCGCCCTCAGGGAGGGAAGTTGTGCATAACATCTACCACCAATCTTCTGAAGGGATGGACCCGTATCCACCCTCGTCTAACTCTAGGGCTGGAGGTAACTCCGATCCTACCTATTCTAGTTGGGGGAACTCTGAACCCTCATATTCTAACTTTTCTGAAGTTCCTCATACCTGCGAGGACCTCAACGCCATCCAGAATGACCCATTCTCTAATACCTATAACCCTAGATGGTGAAATCATCCTAATTTCCTGTGGGCGAGAAACAATTAGAATTAGAGACCACCATATCAACCCTGTCCACACGCTCGTCATCCATATCAACTGCCTCAGCCTCGACCCAACCCCACCTATCAATCTGGGCCAACTCAGACAAATCAAATGACTCTTATCCTTTAGACTCTGTCTGACATTCAAAAGATGAATGTGGCTATGCAAAAATAGCACAAAGACAAGATCACAGAGGTTCACAACCAACTTGCCTAGATGGTGAATTCCCGCCAACCTGGTACACTCCCTTCGCAACCTCTGCCAAATCCGAATAATGTGCCAAACCAGAGGCGCGTTATGAACCCAAATCTGGGCCAAGCACACATGATTTATCAGGCCCCTTCTGCTAAATCACCCAACGAGATGGAAGCTTCGACATTATACTCAGGATTTCAGCAGTAGCCACCTATTTTACCCACACCAAACCTGAACCAGGCAGAACTGAATTCAGTAACAACCCGTAGTGGCAAAGCAACATAAGACCCACCTTACCCAAGTCACTTACAGCCTGGTAGTGCTAACCCAAGCCCCAGGATAGTCATCCAGGATACCCCTGTCCTAGATCAAGAACCTGAACCTATTCTAGAGGAACCATCCAAGGTTCCATTTCCCGAAGCCTTGACCAAGGGAAAGAGGACAACCAAACCCGTGGCTCCTGAAGAAGACCTGGTCAAGCTCTTTGAACAGGTCCATATAAACATCCCCTTGATGGATGCGATTCACCACGTACCGGCTTATGCACGATTTCTGAAAGACATGTGTACACTTAAGCGTAAGCCACGAACCAAAAGTGGGAGCCCAATTGTATTGTCAGAGCAAGCCAGCTCTGTCATTTTGAGTAAACTCCTACCTAAGGAAAAAGACCCAGGTACTCCCCTGATTTTTTGTACAATTGGTGATATCCAATTTGATAGAGTATTATTGGATCTAGGAGCCTCCATAAATCTAATACCTACATCCCTCCTTGACCATCTTGAAGAATCTGAGCTCAAACCAACAGAGGTGACATTACAATTGGCAGATCGATCCATTAAGACACCTAAAGAAATTCTTGAGGATGTCATTATTAGGGTTTGGGATTTCTATTTCCCAGTGGACTTCGTAATCTTGGATATGGATGCTCCAGAAAATCCAAGAAACACACCAATCATACTAGAGAGACCCTTTTTGGCCACTGCTAGGGCCAACATTAATTGTGAGGAGGGCCCAATTGAATTGAAATTTGGGAATCAAACACTAAAGATCGATATCTTTAAGGTCCAACAAGGGATTAATTACGGAGTTATAGAACAAATATGTGACATTGAGATTGTGGTTGACAATCACTATATCAAGGAAAACCTGACTACTTCTGATCAACCACAAGAGGATCAAAACCCACAATCAAAGGAGTCCGAACTCAACCTAGACACACCCATAACTCCTTCGTTTTCTCCTGACACCCACCCTGAACCACCTGCTGCTGTTGATAACCCTGTCTTGGAACTAAAGCCTCTTCTCTAGCATCTAAAGTACGCCTTTTTGGGTTCCAATCAGACATTTCCTGTGATTATCAATTCCAGACTCACACCTGATTAGGAATCCCATCTAATTTCTGTTCTCCAGCAACATCGAAGAGCCATTGGATGGACTCTCGATGATTTGACTGGTATCAGCCCCTCTTACTGCACACACCACATCTATACTGAAGAGGGCACACGATCGTCCCGTGAAATGTAGAGACGTCTAAATCCTAATCTACAAGAGGTTGTGAAAAAGAAGATCATCAAGTGGTTAGATGCTGGGATCATCTACCAGATCTCTGACAGTTGGTGGGTGAGTCCAATCCAGGTTGTGCCTAAGAAGGCAGGACTCACCGTGATCACGACTATGATCGGAGAAATCATACCGACCCTTGTGGCAAATTCATGGAGAGTCTGCATTGATTGCAGAAGACTCAATACCTTCACAAAGAAGGATCATTTCCCACTACCGTTTATTAATCAGATCCTCGAAAAACTAGCAGGAAATAGATTCTTCTACTTTTTGGATGGGTACTCCGGTTATAACCAGGTGAAAATCCATCCTGAGGACTAAGAGAAGACCACTTTCACCTGCCGCTTTGGGACGTATGTGTTCCAAAGGATGTCTTTCGATCTTTGCAATGCACTCGCCACTTTTCAGCGGTGCATGCTTGCCATATTCTCAGATATGGTAGGTGATTATCTGGATGTCTTCATGGATGACTTCTCAATGTTCGGCGAATCATTTGACGATTGCCTCCTGCACTTGGTCTAGATCCTCAGGTGGTGCATTGACGTGAATCTGGTTCTTTCCTGGGAAAAGAGCCACTTCATGGTGCCTGAAGGAATTGTCCTAGGACATCTCATCTCCGAAAAAGGTATCCAGGTTGATCGAGCCAAGGTGAATATGATTTCCAAACTCCCTATGCCTAGCTCGGTCAAAGACATCCGATCTTTCCTGGGGCACATCGATTTTTACCATCGATTCATTCCCAATTTCTCAAAAATCGTGCGCCCCTTGACTAATCTGCTATCTAAGGATGTTCCTTTTGAAATCTCCAAGGAATGCACTCAAGCATTTGAAATCCTACGTGATCGAGTTACCCAAGCTCTGATCCTACAATCCCCTAATTGGTCTCAACCCTTTAAGATCTTGTGCGATGCATCTGACTTCGCTATGGGTGCGGTACTTGGGCAGAAAATTGACGGGAAACCCGTGGTCATCTACTACGCTAGCAAGACACTTGACGAGGCTCAGCGTAACTACATAGTTACTGAGAAAGAACTGCTAGTCATAGTATTTGCCCTGGAAAAGTTCAGATCATATCTTCTGGGTTCCCGTGTTATCATTTACTTTGATCACATAGTTGTGAGGCATCTCCTTCCGAAGAAGGATGCGAAACCTCGATTAATCTGCTGGATCTTGCTGTTGCAAGAATTTGAGCTCAAGATTCGCCACAAGGCAGTAAAACAGAACGTGGTAGTTGATCACTTGTTTCGCCTTCCTTCTAACATTATCGACCCTTCCGGACCCATTACGGAACATTTTCCTGATGAGCACCTCTTGACTATCAGTACAGGGCTTCCATGATTTGCTGATCTAGTAAACTACCTGGCATCACATCAGATTCCGTCCGATTGGCCGAAGGCCAAGAAAGACAAATTACTTTCCGATGCCAAGTACTACTTTTGGGAAGACCTGTATCTCTTCCGCATCAGTGCTGATCAAATCATACGATAGTGTCCTGGAAGCAAAAATTCAGGGCATCTTGTCCTTCTGCCATGACCAGGCAAGTGGTGGACACTTCTTTAGTCATAAAACTGCAGCAAAAGTCCTCCAGTGCGGCTTCTATTAGCCCACGATTTTCAAAGACGCGTACAATCACTGTAAGGCATGCACTCGTTGCCAGACCTTAGGCAACATGAGCCAGCGGATATGATGCCCTTATAGCCGATTCTTGTATGCGAAATCTTTGATGTCTGGGGGATTGATTTTATGTGACCCTTTCCTATTTTGGATGGCTTCGAGTACATTCTACTCACTGTTGACTACATGTCCAAATGGATCGAAGCCATTCCGACCCGAACCAATGATCATAAAGTAGTAATCAAATTCATTCATCAGAACATCTTTTCTCAGTTCGGGATTCCATGTGTTATAATCTCTGATGGAGGGACCCATTTCACTAATGCTTAGTTTTGGTTACTAATGACCAAATATAAGGTGTCACACCGAATCTCTACTCCTGATCACCCCCAAACCAACAGTCTAGCTGAGCTATCAAATCGGGAGATCAAGAAAATTCTCTAGGTCACTGTTCGACTTGACAGGAAAGACTAGTCTTCCCGACTTCTGGAAGCTTTGTGGGCTTATAGGATCGCCCACAAAACTCAATTAGGTATGTCTCCCTTCAAATTGGTGTATGGGAAGGCATGTCACCTCCCCGTCGAATTTGAGCACAAAGCCTATTGGGTAGTACGGAATTGCAATCTCGATCTTTCTAAGGCAGGAACCACAGAAAGCTTCAAATGAGCAAGATCGATGAATTACGCCATGACGTGTATGAGAACTTGTGAATTTACAAAGAGCGGGTTAAGGCCTTTCACAACAACCACATATCCGGAAAGATCTTTTTCCTTGGTCAAAAAATCCTACTCTTTGATGCCAAACTCAAACTGTTCCTAGGAAAACTCAGATCAAAATAGATCGGACCTTACCTTGTCCGACGAATCTTTGGAAATGGAGCTGTCGAAATCAGTCAACTCAGCCATGATTCAGAACCTTTTGTCGTGAACGGTTAGAGACTCAAATCGTTCATTGAGCTTACCAATACAAATTTGGCTGAGACATCTTTTACCCTCCATTCTACTTGAGCTCATTACGCTCGGCCGATGGCATTAAATTCAGCGCTTAACGGGAGGCAACCAGTCATTTTTGAAAAACCCAAAACCTTTCTTGACACATTCCTATGCTGAACTCATGTTGCACTTTAGGGTTCATCCATTAAAACAGCTGACTCCACCTCTGGTACCCGTACCCGGGCTTGAAATTGTTCGCAACAGTCATCCCAACTCATTCATCCATCCAAAACCTATTCTACTGAATGATCTAAGCTGAACTCGAACCCACCTAATTTAAAATGAGGACAATGCAAATCGTAGGCATGGGGGGTATTAAAGTGCAAAACGTTGTGAAAATCATCTCATAAGAAGGGTTTCATCAAAAAAATCACATATCCCAAAAATACCAAAGAAAAAAATTCTTGAAAAAGAATAAAAAAATGGGAGGAGAGAATTTTGATGGCATGTCAAATTTTGAGGAGAAAAATGGGAGATAAAAATGTCAAAAAAGGAGCACAAGTTAAAAAGAAAAGAAAAAGTTATAGTCATTAGTAAGAAATTAAGGAATTGACTTTGTTCTAGACCATATCAAAAGAAAATGAAAGGCAAAACAGTGCTAATGAAACATAGAAGAGAATAGCAGGAATGCTGATTTTAGGCTTTTTGGGCTATGATCCTAGGCTTAAAAATTTAAGTACCCGCTAAAATCTGGATAGTCCTCAAGAGGTTGGGAAAAATGCGAAGCTTAAGTATTAGGTCTAAGGCTTAGGGAGTATTCAGCCTCGTTAACTAAACTCTGGTTTGCAGGACTCGATAACCTAAGCACCCCAATCCACAAACAGTCTGGTTCAATGCGCTTAAGTATCAAAATCATGCAAATGCGTTTAACTTGTTCTGAAAAAGTCACCTAGATCAGGAGCGGCTGATCAACACAAGTTGATTTGGACTAGTTCCCGATGCGGAGAGGCAGTTATAGTTAGTTGTATATGTATATATACAGTATCAGATTTCAGTATACTTATAGTTAGATTTCAGTAGGAGGTGAGAAAGGAAGGATTAATTATGTTCAATTTCTTTTCTAACAGCAGCCGAAGCTACTATCCAAGAGATGAGAAGGGGAATGGTGTTTAATTTTCTCTTTTCTAACAGCAGCTTCAGCCACTGTCAAATGGGCTAACTGCTGTTGTAGTTAGTCCATTTGAGAAGGAAGGTGAATTCAAATGGTGAGAAGGGAAGAATTTGGAAAGAAAGAAATATGTAGCTGCAAGATGCAGCAATTTACTGTGTTATTGGGATTAGAGTCACTCAAAACTGACTGAAAAGCAAATCAATAAATCCCAAATCTGACAAGGGTTCAATTTCTCACGAAAATCAATAAATGTCTCAATTCAGATGCCCAAAAACCCTCATCAAAAACCTCATTTCAGATAAAACCCACAAATATCACTTAATTAACTCTTCCTAATGCTATAGACAACATGAAGGAAGGATTAATTCAGTCAATTAAAATCATAAGATCAAATCCCAGTTTCTTGCAACCTTAAGGAATATTGAGAACTCCTTAGGTTAGGAAATCACCATACAAACCAGACATCCATAAAAAAAACTTATGAATGTAAGATCTGACTTCAAATTACCAAAGTAATTATCCTCAGATCTGACTTGCATTCAATGCAGTCAAGGCTTATCAAAATAGATTTAAGTATGGCTCTTCTAAGATGATTTCTGTCACCAGAAATCCTCTCAGAATCCTTGCCAACAGGGAATTCAAATCAACTTCAATTTGTCAAATCAGGCAGTAAATCCAAAAAGCTAAAAATCCTTAAAATCCACATTGAGGAGAAATCTGACAAACTGAAAAATTCGACCCATAATCAGGGGCTTTTGTGACCAAAGGTGAGGTGAGTGAGAAGCCCCTTAGGTGCTTGTGATGCCAATTTCAGATCTGAGGTTGAAAACCAACCAGATCTGAAATTGGATCAGGGTGTGTGGGTGAAATATGAGAGAAACCTGTCGTGAAAAAAATCAGAACTGGATTGTGAAAAAAAACGGAGAGGGAGATAATTTGAAACATGGTTTGATGAATTCTTCCCCTCTGATCTGGACTGATCAGAGGAGGTGAGGGGAGGGAATTTAAGGCTAATTCTATTACTACATCTACTTTAACCTACAACGAAAATTAAACATTAACAAATATGCTAATTCTACTCTAAACTACTTAACTACAGCTAAAACTAATTATGCAGAATTAAAAACCTAATCTAACAGGAAGAATGGGACCTATGGGTCCTTAGCCGGTGGATAAGGAGGAAGATGACTCCAGTGGAGGGAAGAGTCTACTAGTGAGGCTCCAGGGTCGTCCTCAGGTGCTATGAAGTCCTTAGCGACGAGGAGTGTCGAGAGAAGGTGATGATTTCACAGCCGGTGGCTGTGAAATCAGAGGCTGGATGGGGAGGAGAGACTGGAGTCTACGAATTGATCGCTAAGATGTGTAGGAGGGAGCTATCCCTTGCGCGCGACACCACTGAGGTGCTTAAGTAGCAGCTTAGTGGCTGAGATCACCGCGCAGGTGAAGATATTCAAAATGCAACCGGCGGCGAGGATGTGAGGGGCGGAGCGCGCAGTGAGCTGAGCACAAGATCTGACCATCAGATGAGATCTGGGGAGAGGTGAACGCACGCACCGAATTATGTGAAAGTTCCATTTGAATCCAACTGTAGATCAAGATCTAAGGAGCAACGGACGGCTGAGATTGGCCATGTTCTTCGTGTGCTACAGTGCGCGTGAAGAGCAACTGGCCTCTCTTTGAAATGAGGGAAAAATTGCAGGAAGACCCTTTAACGAAGGTGTAGAAGAATTGCGTGCAGGACCATAAGTGAGAAGAACTATAACTGGAAGGGCCCTGCAGCCTTTTAAAAGGGTCCCTGCGGCTTACAAGTGGGTCCAAAGAGGAGTTTTTAAGGGTAAGAGTGTAATGCATGAAGGACCTAAGTGTAAACTACCTATTTCATAACCTAAATGATGTCCAATTGCCTTCAAATTTCTATATGTGCTTAATTGAACATTTAAGACATTGATTATACTTCTGATTTGGCCTTTCAAACTTATTTATGTGTTCAATTGACACATGGATCATCATTTGTATTTTACTTTTAGAATTTCTCATTTTGTGACCTAATTATGAAATTTTAACACAGAGTAAAGGTTTTAGGTCTTTTTCTTTAATTCCCACACTTAACCCTTTTTATCTGTTAATTTGATATTGTTTTACTTAGTGTCTAGCTTAATTTCAACTTTTTAGCCATGATGAGTAGCCACTCATCAGTGACAGACCTAATGGGGTGGTCGACAGCTCCTCCACAGGATTTCAGTTAGTGGTCCAGGCCTTAGGGATGTGCGAATTTCCATCATCAGGGGCTGAATTCACTTAGAGGAATGGCAATGGGCTCGTGTCCAAGATTGACAGATTTTTTGGGAATGCTGAGCTGTTGGATCTCTTCCAGATGTCACTTGTGTGTGGTCTTGAGTGTCCATTTTTGACCATACACCTTTGGTGTGGGACAATGGTGAGCAGGTGGTGGATGGTTCCTATTTTAAATTTAGGAGATCTTGGCTGAGGGAAACAGGGTTCAGAGACATGCTTACCAGCTGGTGGAGGTCATAGCAGGGTGAGGGCACAGCCACCTCCAGACTAGCTTCTAAGCTTATGGCTCTGAAAGGCATGCTGAAGGAGTATGGAGATATTATCTCAGTTCTTAGACATCAGAAGCGTCATGAGGCCTTGATGAAAATTCAGGAATTGGATACCAAGGAAGCTGTGGACCATCTATCTGAACTTGATCTTGCTGATAGAAGAAGATGGCAGGGGGTGGTAATTGAAGAAGACCTGAAATTGGAAATGGATTGGAGGGAGCGATCTAGACAGCTATGGCTAAGTGAGGGGGATGCAAACACCAAATTTTTTTCATTTGGCTGCTAGCTCTAGTAGGAGAACAAATCTGATCTCATCAATGTTTGTAGAGGGGCAGAGAATTACCTCCTTATCTGATATCAGAGCTGAGGCCGTCAGGTACTTCAAGGAATCTTCAATAGCTGCAGGTAGGGGTAATTGGAGAATGACAGCATATGATTTGCCCAGGATTAATGAGTCTCAAGGGGCCAGCCTAATTGAATCTATTTCTGAGGTTGAAGTATTGAAGGCTATTAATGATCCCAATTATGAAGGATCTCCTGGTCCTGATGGTATCCAAGTTTTTTTTACAAAGAACTATGGGACATTGTGGGCTCATAGGTTATGGGGGTAATTAGAGAATTCCAAAGTGGCAATTTTGGCTTTGAAAGATTTAATAGATCTTTTCTGTTTCTTTTGCCTAAAACTCCGGGTGCTGAATCTTTCCAGGAATTTAGACCCATTGCTCTTTCTAACTCCTTGTATTTGGTGATTGGAAAGGTCCTGGATAATAGATTGAGGCCTGTATTGCAAGACTTGATCCATCCTGCTCAGTCTGCTTTCCTCTTGGGTAGATCCCTACAAGAATCTTTTATCTTAGCCCAAGAGATGGTTTGTGGCTGGCATAAGAGAAGATGCAAGGCCTTCATGTGGAAGGTTGATTTTTGTAAGTCTTATGACTTAATCAGCTGTCCTTATTTATGGGATGTGCTTAAAAGAAGGGGCTTTCCCCCTACTTGGATAGCTTGGGTTAAGAGATGTATTACCACGGCCTCCTTTACCCCTCTAATAAATGGGAAACCCTGTGGTGCATGGATCCAGCCTCAATGTGGCATCAGGCAAGGATGCCCCCTGGCCCCATTGATCTTTAATTTGGCAGTTGACAGTTTAGCTTGGTTTGCTTGTAACCTTTTTGAAGTGGGTCTTGTTAGAGGATATTCACTCTCTTGCAGGAACAGTCTGGCTCCCATTCTTCAGTACGCAGATGATACTATCTTTTTTGTTGAAGGATCCATGGATGGAGCGTTGGCTTTGCATTACTTGGTTGATATCTTTGGTGAGCTTTCTGGACTGAGGTTAAATAGGGACAAGTCTGGTTTGGTCTGCTTTGGTTTACCTGAGGAGGAGCAAGAAGCCTTAGCAACCATCCTGATGACTCCCCGCATCAGTCTTCTTATCAGATATCTTGGGTTGCCTTTGAGGTTTTCCAGATTGAAGA
Organism: Thalassia testudinum; assembly: GCA_037157565.1. Classification (NCBI taxonomy): domain Eukaryota; kingdom Viridiplantae; phylum Streptophyta; class Magnoliopsida; order Alismatales; family Hydrocharitaceae; genus Thalassia; species Thalassia testudinum. Next base: position 2,132,198 of record JAZHRO010000062.1, on the reverse strand, counting down.
GAGGTGATTGGAATTGCCTTTTTGACAAGATCTCTATGAAACTTGATGGTTGGCATAGCAGATTCTTATCCAGAGGTGGAAGGCTTATCTTGCTCAATTCGGTGATCACCTCCATCCCTATTTTCTACTTCTCCATTTTCAAAGCACCAAGATCCATTTGGAAAAGATTGGATGTGGTGAGGAAGAGATTTTTTGGGAAGGGAGCTAGACACAAGGGTAGCTTCTTGCAACCTCTCAAATGGGATCAAATCTGCTATCCTAAGGAGTTGGGTGGTCTTGGGATCAAGTCCTTGCAGCATTTTAATGATGCCTTGCTACTCAAATGGGCTGTTAAGCTGCTGCAAGGTGATCTAAAACCGTGGTCTGATCTGATCAGAGATAGATATGGAGCTTACAACAGCAGGTTTTCCAAACTTCAGCCAAACTGTCCATCACCTTTCTGGAAATCAGTAACTAAGGCTTTGGCAAATCACTTCCATCTACTGCAACCTTCACTTGGAGATGGTAGGTCTTTCAGATTCTGGAAGGAGGAATGGTCTGAATTGGGGGTCTTGAAGGAGCTCTATCCGAGAGCTTTTGATGTAGCAGCTGACAAGAATGCTACGGTCAGCAAGATCTGGTCTTGCAGCAGCAGCAGTTGGAATCTGGATGATGTGGAATCTAGCAGCAGCAAAAGAACTACCCGGTTATGGGATGAGAAGAGAAGGCTTTTATTAGACCTTGAAAATTTCAGACCTAGGCCTGGAACGGAGGACAGATATCTATGGGATGGGATCTATAGTGCCCAATCTGGGTATAACATAATTTTAAATTTTGAAGAGGGATGGAGACATGATTCCATTGATAAGAAGATATGGATGTTAAAAATTCCTCTCAAGGTACAAATCTTCCTTTGGCTGTGTAGGAGAGATGGGTTAATCACAAGTGATCTACACCACAGAAGATTGGGTACTGATCATCATGTGTGTTTTTTATGTGAGATGAGCACTAATAATGTAAATCACCTCTTCTCTTCTTGCCTTATCACTGATGTCATCTGGAGAAAAATTTGTCAGGAGCCTTTACCAGAGTGGAATTCTTTGTGGCATGGGTTTGAGGTGAGAGGGAAACCACATGTCCACATGGCTGCTTCTATTTGGTGTGTATGGAAGGCAAGCAATGAGAGACTTTTTCATGAGAGGTCGGTATGTTGTGAGAATATTGTAAGAGAGTGTTGGTCCCTCATACAGTCTTGGGGATCCTTTTTGTAATCTCCCTTCTTTGCACATAATATACTACTCCGGACTGCTATCGCAAGACGATAGCTTTCCTTTCTGTTTCAAAAAAAAAGAATATATATATATAAGAAAAAAAGAGAGAGAAAAAAAGAGAGAGTGTGTTAATTGCGTTGTGTCTATTTCATATCAAGCACATTGAGGTAACAAACACCCATTCCCTTCACAGTCCACCAAATATAGACTTGACCTACTTTCTGTATTTCTGACCGCCTAAATACGGGCTGAGGAATTCTAATTTAGTCATAGGGTTATTAGAACCTAATCAAAGTGTTAATGCCATGAGAGGCTACCAAATATAATGACAAATTTGGTGAGATTGTGAGCTCAAAAATAAAAGAAAAAAAAGAACAAAAAAGGGAAGAAAAAGAAAGAAAGAAAGAAGAAAGAGAGAATGAGTACAAAGGAACTAAAGAGAGCACAGTTTCTCCACATCTCTTGGAGTTGATCTATTTAGTAGTTTGGAAATCTAGGTTCTGTAGTACTAGTCTATGTGTTGCACCAAATGAGTATGAGCTACCAAATACAAATCCACTTGACTCAAAACATCTTCTACCTAAGCCAAAAAGTTGGGGCTAAATTTACCGATTACTTTATAACCCTGAGGGAAGAAGTTTGCCTATCCCAATAGAAATTTTACTAAGAGTCAATTACGAGCTTTAGATGTGGATTGGCTTTTCACTTAGATCCGTTGCATAGGCTACAACACTACACAACTATCTAGATTTCTAAGGTTTTGGATGAAATAAAAAGAAATAAATCTCTAGACGAACTCTTGATACAAATCAATCATTTAGGACCACTTTGCATTTAGTCTTGCATTTGCTAGGGACTAGAAAGATTTAGGCATGGGGGTGTGATTGCACAGCAATCATATGATCTAATCTACCAGAATTAAGTTAGATTCTAGAATAACTTAGGATCAATGAATACATAAGCATCATAATTTTCATAATAGTTAGCTTAGTAGCCTTAGAGATAAAATTACCATTTTATGCTCTAAGAGAGAGACGAAATTGATTGTAGATGATCCAAGTCTGCAAATAATAGATCAGACCTACAGATCATATCATGACGACAACAGGAGTCCAACGATTCTGGAATCGTCTTGATTAGACATCCGTAGCATCACGTACAATCTATTGAAGAACGAAGACCAAGGAGTAAGATGACAGAAATCCAAGCCTCAGATGTAAAATCTGACTGCACAGATGGATTCGAATTAGGGATCGTAGGCCAACGATGCAAAAATTATCTCAATCAGAGGCCTACAGCACTGTCTACAAAGCAAGGAAGATGGACGGCCACAATGGCGCCACATGGTGCCATCACAGCTGCTCCTCACTGTGCCCCAATCACTAAAGTGTTCTTCCCATGCCTTGTGGGTCGTTGGATCATCATCTAATGGCCACAAGGATGCCACGTCGACCGCTCCTCAACCGTGTCTCATCAAGGAAGATCAAGGTCAACCATTGGATCTCCATCCAATGGTTGAGAAGTGAACCTACCTATTTCATAATCTTGACCATCCTTGCTTATAGCGTAGCGGTTACCACGCTCTAATCAAAGCAAGGGGCAAGGGATTGAGCCTTGCCGCACAACAAATCAGGAAGGTGATGCGCTTGGACTAAATTGGATCATTGGATGACAAGTGAAGGGCGTGGATGCAGACACGTGGTGCGACAAGGACCATCTGATGCAAACGCGAGATCTGACGTGTGAGCTAATGTCGCAATCCACGTGCCCAAAGGAAGGCGGTGCGGTGAGCGAGTTAAGCCGTTCGATTGCGAGATCTAACGGCTAAGAACAAAGGTGCGCAATTTGGATTGAGCATGTGCAAGGCAGGCACGAGGCGAGCAGCGAGAGGTGCACAATCGTGATCGGGCGACTCTGAAGCTGCCACCTGTCAGCAACAGAATGAATCTAAGCGTATAAAGTGCATGTGGGGTTATTTTGAGGTCAGATCAGAGTCGTTGATCTCTCAATCGATGGATCTGATCAAACCAAGGTTGCATAAGTTGGAGGGCTAAAATGCCCAATTTTCCTCTCATTAAAGATATAAAAAGAGTCCTAGGGCCCCCCAGTTGAAGGCAACTCCCACTAGATACAACTCCAGCCTTTGTCCCTCTCTGCAACTCTTCTTTGGCATTCGTCCTGACACTTTGGATCTGAAGTGCTACCGCACTTCACACAAGAATCCCACAAATGGCATCATCGTCATCTGCTATCTCTCTCTCTCTCTATTTCTCTATCTACTCTTTAGCATAGTGATTCTAGTTTAAAAACTGTTTCCAAATATCAATAAAGTTATGATTTTCTGGATATCTGATGTCTATATATACATATATAAATATATAAATATTTGTTTAGAATAACTTTCTGAAAAGCTTTCACATAAAATCATGTTTTACCTCCTTGTAAATGACTCGGTACTCATCGAAATCTTTATAAATGTTATTTGTTTCATCATGATTCGCACTACAATGATAGCTATAATCTCTAATGTGTCTGGTAAGCGAACAAGTCCTCATTCATGACCTGAACTTTGAGGCAACGGTAGTTGAAGGGTATGTGACGAACAGCCACAAAAAGAAGTGTCTTGTGTTGGTGCAAGATATAATCAAATCCACCAGATTTGATTAGAAGATCCCATCCAAAGATGCAGGAAAGAAGACGAGGCAATGGTTTGAGGTTTTTGCAAAGGAGGGTGCCAAGGTTTGGTTTGTATTTATTAGGGAGAACCAACTCTTGGTTTATGACCCTGGAGTCATATTCCCACAAGATATCATCAAAATCATTTACCTAAATGGGAATGGCTAAGAGCTTCGAAATGTAATCACAAGTGATGGTGATACGCCTACCAAGAACAATGGTATGAAGCTCAATTTCATCGTTGCTATAGTCCTCAACAATGTTGCCATAAAAGAGGTGGACTAGGTCTGGGAACACCCTGACAGTTCCAACACTGGAGTGGAACTGACAATCGAAGTAATTAAATAGAAGTGTTTCGAGGTGTTCGTGGAGGTCTAAGTGGGTGAAATCATTCCACACTATGAACCTAGGGGATTTAACCTTAGCATTGGCGAAGTGATGAAACAGCTGTTTAGTAGTGTCGCTACGTAATTGGTTAGCTAGGTAGGTGGATTGGGATTGGGAGGAGGAGGAGCCCTCGACTTGCTTCGTACGGGGAGGCATTTTGGGAGGGTAGGTGGTTTGGGAATTTAGTTGAATCAAGGTTTGGATGAAGGATACCTACAAAACAAGGGGCAATGCATACAATATAAGTTGCATGAAATGTATCTACCTTAAAGGGCAATACACTTGCCAACAAGCACACATATGCAATCATACCACAGAAGAAATCCAGTAAACTATTTTGTATGATAGTATGTTAGAGATTCAAGCCATTTAGGCATGAATTGATTTGGGCAATACAACCTGCCAGTGACTCATGGATGTGGCAATATGCCTTTGGACTCAAGCTACTAAATGAAGGCTTGAATCATTGAAGGCAATACCCTTGCCATAAGCCATACCTTATAAGACAAAGAGGCACAATGTATGTATTGGTTTTCACATTTAGGTGTTGCAAAACCATAGATTAGGGCAAATCAAGTTAGGGCACACTTGAGCCCAAGATGGAGATCTAGGCAAATAAGGCCTTAGATCAAGCTCAAAACAAGTATTGACATGAGTATCCAAGGAAAAAAAAAAGAAAAAAATAAGAACCCATCAAGGGTTTTGTTCAAAACATGATGACCAAACTCCAAGAAAAACACAAAATGGAGAGGGCGCATGATGAGAACCTCATCATGAGCCATAACTAGCTCATTTTGACCTAATACAAAGGATAAAAGCTCCTACATATCTCAAGGAAAGGCTTAACTCAGAGAATTCTGAGTTTGAGAAGAAAATAAGTCATAAGGGGTAAAAATGCAATTTTACCAGTATAATCTGCATACAGGGTAATTCAGGGCCCAAACATAGGTCAAAGCAGCTTAATAAGAATAAAAGTGGGATGAAATGATCTAGCAAGGGCTACAGCAATTCCAAGAAACTAAATGATAATCTGTAACCCTAAAACAACCCATTTCAATTCACAAGGTTCGAGGCAAAGTAAAAATAGAATAAACCCTCTAAAATTCATAGAAAAATAATCTCTAGGGTTTAGAACCTTCAATTTGGCCTTCAGAACCCATTTTGACCTACATTGAGAACCATGCCCAATTAATAACTTAATTTGGGTTTTTGCGTAAATTGACCGGTCAAACAAGGTTTAATATAAAAATGAAATTCACCATCAGATTCCTTAGGTCCTAATTAGTCATGTATAAAAACTTGAGCCTAAGAAGAAACCTCCTTGACCGACTTTACACTTTGGTCCTCATATATTTACTCTTTGGCCCTCAACTTTTGAACCCTCGCATTTTGGCCCCTAACTCTCCTTCGTTCTTTGCGATCAGGTCCCCCCTGCAAAACCTGCCAGCACCATGCTCCGGCGACCTTGCGCGGAGCATGGCGCCGCGCAGGGTGAGGTGGGGGACCTGGCAAGTAAACCGGGGGTACCCTGCGTCGTCAGTAGTCGTAGGGACACCCCCCTGGTCGTTGTAACCCACCATACCGGCCGTGCGAACGCACGGACGGTATGGGTTCTTGTTTCCGGCCATCCTCCGGCGAGGGAGACACGTCGTCTCCCTCCGCCTTCCTCCCTGTTTGATCCCTATAAATACCCCCCGTTGCTCCACCGACTGGGGCAGCCTGGATCTGACGGAGAAAATCCCCAACTTTCCTCTCTTCTTCCTCCGGCAGACGCTCACCAGCTCCGGCGGTTTCCTCCCCCTCCACCTCTTCGCTCTGCCGCAATACCAGCAGCAGAGACTTCCTCCCCTGCTCTTCCCGCGCCACGCCACACCCAGCTGGCGCCTCTCCGGCTCTCTGCTCGCCGCCGCCCCTTTCCCTGAGCATCGTCTTCTCCGGCGACAGTCGATACGACTGTCGCCCTGTTCCTCCCCCTTCGTCCCTGCAAGTAAGCTAGAGCTACTCCCCTTCGTCTCCTCTTTCTTTCCCCGCTTTCAATTTATTCAATTAAGCCTTCGACCGACCCTGACCATCGTCACCCCCTTCGTCTCCGACCACCCTCCGGCGAGCCGCTCCCATCACCTCAGCGACCCACACGGCTCGTCGACCACCGCAGGACCTCCGCCTCCTCACCCTGATCAACCTTCGCCCTGCCACTTCCCCCACATCACCCTCTGAAACCCCACCGAACAGACCCATCCTCCGACCCACAGTCCGACCTAGGGCAGCCCTCGCACGCCGCCCCGCGCCTCGCCACCACCCACACGAGCTTCGTCGCACCCTGGCGAAGCTCCTGGCACTTTCTGATTAGGCCGAGAGGCCGTTTTCTTGTGAACAGACCGCCCGACCTCCGCCGCCATTGCCGCGCAGGAGGAACTGCTTCCACCTGCAGCTACAGGCGCGCCACGCTCAGCGCCACGCCCAGATTCAACTCCCAGGCCTTGCGAGGCGTTTTGGCAAAACACCAGGCTCGCAGCTAAGGAAGAAAGCTTCGCGTGACGCCACAATCTCCCGCTGATTTCCCCGCTGCGGGTGCGCAATTGAGGTGGGACATTTAGTCCCACCTCGGAAAAGCCTGAAGACTCGCAGCGACATAAGATGCAAAAGTGCTGGAGGCTTACTGCCTCAGCACACGGGGTGAGGTCCCCTTCACCCGCCCGGTTACCCGGTCTCGTCCGCGCTCACGCCCCGCGGACCTGACCTGACCCGACCCGACCCGACTTAAGACTGACCTGCACTCCTCGCCCACCACGCACGCCGGTGGGCCTGGACCCGGGTCTGACCCGAACCCGGTTACCCAGCAGCTCTGGGAGAGCTTTCCCAAGAGTGGTTTCAGAGAGAGAGAGAGACGCGGGGAGGGGAGGGTAGAGTAGGTTTTTCCTCTGACGAAAAACTCTGAAGTGTGCAGGCACAGGCGAAGAAGAAGACCCGCGAAAGAAGAAGGAAGCTGACTGTAGCAACAGGTAGTTAAGTCGTCTGATTCGGAAATCAGACGACGGCCTGAAGGGAAAAGAAGAAAGGAGGGGTGACGTCCCTGGCTGAAAAAGAAAAGAAGAAGCTGACACTTAGCCGCAGGGAGGAGAAACAAGAAGAAACTCTAAAGAAGAGGCTGAGCAAGGCAGAAGAAGAGGAAAGGCTGCAGAGAAGAAGTACAACAGAAACCAAGGAAGAGGAAGAAGGAGATCTGAAGAAAGAAAGAAAGAAGAACATCACGAGGAGAAAACAAAGAGAACAACAAATTCTTTCCCTCTCTCTTTCTTTATTTTGTAAAAGAAACATGTATATCTCTAGAGTACAACTTGCTCCCTGAGTTCGACCTCGGGAACTCTTTTATTTTCCGAGTAAAAAAATTTATATATTTGAAATGTTGGTAATAACTGGCTATACTACAACGTTATAACAATAAAACCCGGTTGTCCCGAACCCAACCATTTCAGCGCACGTGGGCTATACGCAAGGAGATAGCTCCCCCTGACGTAAGGAGGACTAACTGGCAGCGATCAAATGATCGGTGGAGAGGGCAGACGTCTGGTGGCTCTTGGGCAGTAGCAATAGGAGCTTTGGTCATTGGGAGGCATTTAGAGTTTTGGGGGATTTGGTTGTTTGATCTCTGATGCGAAAATACACGGTTTGTTAAATGATGTAATTAGTGTCATTGCAACACGTAAATCTGTAATCAAACTTTTACATTTATAATACCTAGATAGTGGAGTATCTATGGTCATTCAAGGAGGCCAATTTGTTAGTCACAAAGAATGGGTTCTCTCTCTTGCTTCTCAAATCAACACATATACTTTTGTGATTTTCATTTTGCTTGTTTTATAGTTTTGGAAATAATTGAGATTGATGTGAAGTTAAATTATGCTACAACTAACCCTAAGTGACAAAGGAGAAGCCTTCTCCTCTAAGCTCATCCTAGGCAACTGTGCCTAGGGTAATTAGAAGAGAAGGGTTGTGATGCACTAGTAAACTAATAGCAACATCAAAGACACACTAAGCTAGAAAGCATGAAATTGAAGGCAATAAACAACTTTGTATTACTAGTAGAGTTGATGACAAGTAGTTACATGCTTTTTAAAAGTAAAAGAGAAACTACACTAGATAATACAAAGAAAATAGAGCTGAAGAAAAATCCTTCGTAGATGGTGAAGAAGGAATGATCCTTGCTCCAAGCACAGCAGCTCTTGTGCTTAAAAAGAAAGCTTTCTTAATTCTAATATGATAACTCCTCCAAGCTTCCTCCAAGGTGGGTGTCAACCACCTTGCTCCTCCTCTTGCCTGGCCGTCCCCTTAGTGTTGAAGATCTCCTCCTTTGGCGTGGCTAAGGGAGAAGGAGAGGAAGAAGGCACTAAGGAGGCGGGTATGTGCCCCCTTGATCTTCTTCTCTTCTTCTTCCTCCTTGGAGTCAAGATGGAACCTAATCTAAATAAAGAAGATGCAACCTAACTAATGGAGAGGAGATGGGAATTATGTGGTGGTAGGGTAGGGTATTTATAGGATGGGAAGGGGGTGGTTATGGTATTTTTTTGGAGGAAAATGAAGGGGTGCCTGGATATTTTTGAAGGGAAAAATGGGAGGGAAATGAAGAGGTGCCTTAGTTTTCCCTCCAAAAATACCTTCTAGAAGGTGTTGATTTTGGAGGGAGAAAATGGAGCGTGGAGATGGGTTGAAGGGATAGGTGTAGGGTTAGATTTTAAGGGTTTTGGATGGAAAAAGTTGGCACCAATTTTAGGTGGTTTTGGAGGGAATTTGGTGGTGTCTTTTGTTGGTAGAGAGGGGTGAAGGGATGTATAGGGTTGGCACCAAGATTGAGGTGAAGTGGTGGTAGCTTAGGTGGACTTAGGTAAGGTTAGTTGTTGTAGCTAGTTAGGTGAGTTTTAGGGTTAAGTTTTGGTGGCCAAGGAGGTGACTAGCTAAGCTAAGTTAGCTTAGCTAGCTTACCTAGTAGGGAGTACGGTAGAGAGGTAGAGGGAGCTAGGGTTTTGGAGGTGATGAGCTGGAAGAAGTAGTCTTGAGCTACACTAGAGCTGGTGGTTGCTAATGGGAACACCATCATAAGCCCTAACTATCTCATTTTGACCCAATGAAGTCAATAAATGCTGCTACATAACCAACTAACGGTCATAACTCACTGCATAACCATTCTAAGAGAAAAATAAGAAATAAGGGGTAAAACTGCAATTTTACCAATGCAGTACAACCAAGGGTTTTCTTAAGGGCTGAATAGAGGTCAAATGGTCTTAATAAGATAAAAAGTGGGTTGGATTAGACAGAAAAGGGTTTGTGTGAGATCTGAGAATTAAATGACATCTTGAAATCCTAAAAATAGACTCACTTAATTAACCAAGGTTCTGGTCAGGATAAAATTTACTTAAACCCTCTAAAAATTATAGAAAAATATTCTCTAGGATTTAGTACCTTCAATTTGGCCATTATAACCCATCTTAACCTAAAATGGAGCCTCAGATAGATATTTGCCCTAATTTAGATTTTTACATAAATTACCTAGTCAAACATGGTCAAAACCAAATCCAACTTCATCATTGGATTTATTTGGTCCAAATTAGGTTTGTACCAAAATTTGGACCCAAGATGAGTTTGCCTTGACCTAGTTTGCAAAAAGGTCCAGTTTAATTACATTTCTACCCCTAACTTTCAAAAACCCTTGCTAACAGCCCCCTATATTTCTCATCATCTTCACAAGTAGGTCCCTCCACCATTATCGCGAAGGAAACCTACTCCAGCGACCTTTGACAGAGAAGATCTCCTTGATTGCTTGGAGGATCTCTTCCAAAATAGGAAGGAAGATCCTTTGAGAAATCCCTGTCAGTTGAACCCATCTTTGAGCATTGATTCCCCCCCAATATCTCATGTAAACACATGAGAGATTTGGGTATCCTAACAATTTCCATCTCTGACGAAGCATTCCTTGCTTGGAAGCTTGGCTTCCAAGCACAAAACCCTCTCTGAAGACCTATTTAAGAAGCCCCAGATCCCACCGTACTCCTCAGCTTGAAATTGCACCGGTTTCCCCTCTATTCTTCTCTCCCCTCCGACCGCAACCCTCTGCAAACTCCGGCGGCCTTTCCCTAGCTCCCTCGTCACCCAACCACAATACCAGTGCCAGGGTTATCTCCCTCACCGTCCTTCGCGTCGAGCAATATCCGCCGACGTCGTCCCTGCCTCGTCTTCATCGCTGCCTCTTCTACGGAGGTTTCGTCTTCCCCACGTTCAGCAACCACACCTGCGTGGGATTCCTTTCCCTTTCGTCCCTTAGAAGTAGGTTTTTAGGCTCCCTATCTTCCCTACTTTCTCCCTCTCTCTTTATTTCCCAAAATCAACCACTGACGCTACTGACCACCGTCATCTCCTCCATCTCCGGCGACTCCTCCAGCGGGGTGCTCCCACCGATACGCACGTCCATCCACCTCGCCGACTACCCTACAACCTCCACCGCACCTCCCTGATCATTTCCCCTCACTCCATTCACTCCATCAACCACCCAAACACCTCACCGAACACACCCACTCACATGCACATAGTACGCCATAGGCACGCCACCACAGGCACCCTCGCTCCACGCCACCACTCCCATCACATCTGTCGTTCTCCGGCGACGCTCCCTGAATGATTTGACATGGCCGAAAGGCCATTCTCTTGATTTTAGGTATCAAGCCTTGTCTGCCATTACTGCTGAGCTTGAAGCAAGTTTGAGGTCGCTCCAGGCCTTGCTGTCCCAGGCTAACACTCCCAGGATGCGCGGAATCACCTCGCGCAAGATTCCAAGCCCTCAATTTAAGTCGTGTGCCTCTGCAGCCTTGCCAATTTGGTCAAGACCCTGCTGCTGCAGTGCATGAAAGGAAGGTGGGACATTTAGTCCCACCTCGGAAGAGAAGATGTGCTTTCATGCGCATAAAGTGAAATAGTGTTGTAGGTTGTTCACCTCCAACACTGAGGGTGAGGTCCTCGTCCCCCTTCACTGGACTCATCCGCGACATTACCCCAGTGGACTTGGCCGACCCGACTACCCGACTCGACCTTCACTCCTCGCTCACCATGCACTCCGGTGAGCCTAGACCCGGGTACGCGTTAGGTCCGATTACCCGATCGGTTGTGGCTCTGGGAGAGCGAGACTAAAATAGAAAGAGAGAAAGAGAGAGCAGAGCTATGTGGGGAAAGGGGAGTTTTTGCTCTGAGAGGATTAGCTTTAACACTTAACCGAATTCTGAGGGAAGAGAGCCAGAGAAGGAAGAAGAGAGGAAGAAGAGGAGGACCGTAGGCTTATGGAAGAAGAAAGAAGAAAGCCTAAGGAAGATGAAATAGAAGAAGGATTGCTGCACTGAAGGGCTAAAGAAGAAGAAGAAAAGAGAAATCAAAGAAGAGGCACACAGAATTAGAGAAAGGGAGTATTGTAGCACAAGTCATTTAAGACGTCTGATTTCATATTCCCTCCTTTAGTAGATTTGAGTAAATTGGTGATTCAAATCACCATTATTTTGACTACAATTCTTTTTACTCTTCACATACTCATATGCTCTACATTCCTAATTAGTTTTTGAGTAATATTATGTGTTCAATTTGCATTAATTGCTATGTTTAGTGTGTGAATTCCATTTTCTCCCTATGTTAAACCTCTAAACATTTTTCGAGTAATGAAATTGTATTTGTTTTCAAAGAGATTTTGACTATACTGCAACATGATTATTTAAAGCATTGATTTCTCTTTCGATTAACAGTTGCTAAAGGGAGCTGCAAGGAACTACCTTAGCTGGCTTAGCTTGCTAGTTCTTTGCTAGTTGCTAAGCAAGCTAAGATGAGCTAGCTTCTGCTGATGTGAGCTAAGGTGAGCTGGGTCTGGTCTTCCCGGAGATTACTGAGCTAGCTAGAGTAGCTAGCTTAGGTCAAGTAGCTCTGCTCAACTAAGTTGAGCTGAGTTGAGCCTCCAGGAGCTGCACTTAAGCTAGCATGAGCTGGTTAAGGTCATCTTCAACTGACCAGGTCTAGCTAGTATCTAGTCCTAATCAGGTTGAACTTCCAGTGAACTCTTCTGAGTTGGAGGAGCTGGAATGGAACTGGGATCAACTGACTTGAGCTAGTTTAAGCTGCCATCCAACTGAGGTGAGCTGAATGGAGCTAACGTGAACTAGCTAGAGCTACCATTCAGCTGAAATGAGCTGAATGGAACTAGGGATGAGTTGTTCCAGCTAGAAGGAGGTGGGATCCAGCTGAGATGAGCTGGATTTAGCTGGAATCCAGCTGACAAGAGCTTCTTCTTCATCTTCTGCCTTCTTTAGTGTCAAGGTATGTGGGATCTGACTCTCTTTCTATCCCTGACACTCATGTAAACACATTAAAAATACAACTAAAATGCAATGCATGCCTATCTTAGTTAAATGCCTAAATGCAGCTCGAAAACCCGTTTGCGGAGTTAAAGCCCTAAGAGCTAGATTAGTTATAGGGTATAAGATTGATAATAAACTGATGTTTATCAATCTCGTGAGGGGTTTGGGAAGGAAAGGAGGAGGGTTTTATACCCCAAGAGGTGTGGTAGAAATCCCCCCAAAGTTGCGGTTATTTTCATCCAAAGCCAACCCCAAAACAGTATTGCAGAATCAAATATCGCCAAAATCAGACATCTGAGGTTGGTCTCAGATGTTAGGATTGCAAATAAGGGATTTCAACCCTTTCAAAGTTGTCATCTAAAGTTTTCATTAGACGACCAACTAGATGTCTAATTCAAGTTTTAGACATCCGATCTCTGAAATCAGACTCTCCGGAATTTGCCCAATCTTTAGGTTGTCGTCTGATTTTTTCGATCAAATGATCGATCAGATGTCTAATCCTGAAGTTGGACATTTGATTTCTAAATCTAGAGACTCTTGGAATTGACCCAAATCTCCAGGTTGTCATTTGATTTTGGAGTTAGACGAGGGATCAGACGTCTGAGTCAAGAATCAGACATCCGATTTCTGAATCCATGGAGCTGTGAGTTCTAACCTTGATATAAATTTGTCGTCTGATAAAGTCCATCAGACAATAAGCACAAATGTCTGGACATGGTGTCGGTTGTCTGGAAAATAATTTTTCAATTATTTTTTATTTTTAACTCATTTAATCGATTAGACGACTATCTAAAAGCATCAGACGTCCAAGTTTAACTTTTAAGACATTCGGATGATGTATCAAATGTCTAATTTTGCATAGAATGTGCTTTTTAATGTTTAAACTTGTTTGAAGGAGCCCTAACTTGATAAAGTCAATGTTCCCTCAATGTCATTACAAACAAAATTCAACTAAACCACTAAATTCTTCAAATATCAATTAACTTACATATGCCCAACTTTCTACGTATAAAGTTTAAATCGATCATAATTAAAGGGTTTGGTAAAAATATTAGCCAACTACAATTTAGTACAAATAAATTCAACCTCGATTTCACCCTTAAGTACATTGTCCCTTAAAAAGTGATGTTGAACATCAATATGTTTTGTACGAGAGTGATGTACAGGATTCTTCAAGAGGTTTATAGCACTAGTTGATGGTAACGCCATCATTCATCATAAATAACTTAAATTAGTTGAAATCAAGAGATAAATGCTCCTAAATGATCGCCTAAAGATCATAATTCCATTATGATGTATTTTTAGGAGAAAACATTAAAATTGGGTTAATTATGTTGTTTTAACATCACATCACAAATTCATATTAACTATAGGGTCACCCAAGTGTTAATTAGAGGTTAATTAACCTTAAAAGACCAAAAAGTGGGTCCACACTGAAAAAAATAAGGTTTCATGCATTTCGAGGAAAGAAACTAACCAAAAACCCTAATTACCAACCCCACTTGAATTGAAAAGGTTTTGGTAAATCAATATAAACCTCCTAAAATTCATAGAAAAAAATTCTAAAAGGTTTGGTACCCTTGTTTTGACCATCTGAACCCATTTTAACCTAAAATAGAGTTTTAGATGGGAATTTGCCCTAATTTGATCCTCTATGCAATTTGCCCAGTTAAACATGGTCAAAAATCAAATCCAAGTTTACCATTAGATTCTTTGAGTCCAAAAAAATTCAGGTCTAATCAAACTCCATCTTGACCTAGTTTGTAATTAAGTCCCTAAGCTCTCTATTTCTCATAATCAGCCCCTTAACTTTCAAGTTTCATGCATTTACCCCCCAGCCTTCTCTCAATCACAAAATAGTCCCTGCCACCATTAGAGTATGAACATGCCAAAGGCCAAGATTCGAGGGAGAATTTCTCCCTTAAATAAGATCCAAATCCCTCCAAATTTGGAGGGAATGATCTTGAGAAGATGGTGGATCATTTGAACCACCTCAAGGACCCCAGATCCAAGCCTAGAGCTCACGCGAACTCAAATTTTCAGGGGACGTTTTTCCCTCAAAACTGTAGCTAAATCAGGCCCCTTTCTCAATTTAGAGCTTGCATTTGAGCTCTATAAATAGGGCCCATGTTCCCAATGTCTTCCCTAGTCGATTCTAGGTCGGTTCCTACTTTCTTCCCTCCTCCTAGACTAAGAGCTCCACCGACTCCAGCAGACCTCTCGCTGCTCCTCTTCCAAGCTTCTAATGACCAAATTGGATGCACCATCTTCTTCCTCATTTCGACGGCAGCCAGCCAAAGCTCCATCCTCTTCAACCCCTTCTTCGTTGCCGCTCCTCAAGTTGGAGAATTCGTCATCTCCGTGACTGATCATCACACCAGCGCGGATCCCTCCCCTGTTCGTCTCTTAGTTAGGTCTACTCTCCTCAACTATCTCCTTAGGTTAACTCCAGCCCCTTAAAGCCTCGATTCCGCCAACGAAGCTTTGGCGAGCTTCGTCCGGTTACTACAACCCACCAAACTTGCAACCAACACCACCACTACCTTCCTCTCCCTCCGTAGATCAAAAGCCCTTTAGTTATTGAGGGCTTTGACCATTCCAACCCCCGACCGAATGACCCACGTTTTCGCCAACATCCGCGATGTCGTCCGGCAACCTCAAGCTTCCATTCACCACTCCGCACCCACCATTGAGTTCCTCACATCACGGTGATAACCCAGAGCTTTCTGATCAAAGCTTAGAGCCTGTATTTTGTATTTCAGGTCATCACTGGACTCTGCTTCTCCGCTGCCCAATCACAGTTGCCATCCGCCGCACTCCATCTACCTCAGAGCTTAGTTCCACCACCTGCAGTTGCGAAAACACATTGCGACTACAGCTGCTTCTTCAATTGGCCGAAGCAACAATCCTAACAGCAACAATTGGGAAGAGGAGATCTCCTGTAGCACTCGAAGGCAGCAAAGGAGAAGGGAACACCAATTAGTCCCACATCGTGTGGGAATGAGCTAAAGCAACAACATAAATTGCATATGTGCCAAGTGCTCTTTGCCTCACACAGTGCGGGTGAGGTCCCCACCTCACGTGTTGTGTACTCCTCCCTCATCACCCACTGCCGGTGAGCCTAGACACTGTACACGACCCGATAACCCCCTATTTTTCACTCGTTTACTCGGTTAAGGAAAGAAGAGGAAATTCTGAGGAGGGTTGGGGATTGTTTTACACTATTTAGCCTCAGGATGCGTGCCCTTATGCTCTATACTTAGGTGCTTCGAGAGGTTGGTTGCTAAGGCCTTGTGCCTTGTGTTGTGCTTTGAACATTTAAGTCGTCTGGTCCCTATGTCGGACGTCTGAATGTGGCTTGGTTCTGATCTCTCCACAATTAGTGGCTTATGACCATTGTTGGAAAGTTGGAGTTACTTTTGACCTTGGGATATGTGCTTAAATGTGGGAATTAAGTGGTCATTCAAATCACCATTTTTAGGATTTTAATTATTCTTTTTATCCCACTGTTTCCTGAGATACAATTGCTACCATTGAATATCATTTTACGTTGATTTTATTCATTGAATATCTTTATTGTGTTTGATCATTGTGCTCGTTTATTCCTCATATTTCGACTAGTGATTATATTCCATATTTGCTCCCTACAAATGACCTCAGACTCATTTTATTTTCAAGCACTTATAAATTTAAATGTTGTTGTTGCAATTTTCGTTGCTATATTACAACATGATATTTCCCTAAATACGATGATTTTCGATGCTTCAACATTTTGGTGTCGTTGCCGGGGAGCAATACACAATTCACCACCAGTTTTATCATTCTTGATTGATTGAGCTGATTACTAACTTGCCCTATTTGTTTTGTTGCTTTTTGCGAGGTACATCACGAGATCTTCCACGCAGTCAACCACTCCAGGGGTGGATAAAATTTTTCTTCTTCCCTAATCATCTCCTAATTTTGGGAAAGAGAAAATGGAAACAAAATCAATTGGGATCCACTTGCATTATTTTCCTAGTAATATCATTTAAAGGCAAAGAGTTTCCTAATTTGCAAGACTTATTGAAATCTAATTGAAGTTGAGATGATTTGATTAGAAATTCCCCATCCTTATCTCCTATACCTACCAGGGATTTACGCTAAAGGTTCTCAACATCTTGGACTACTCACCTTCTTGTTTGAGTCCAAGGTATCACATTTGAATCAAATTGGACTTGGAAGTAGAGCCAATCTAGGGTTTTGAAGTGTTAGTACACACTTGCCTACAATTGAGGAAATTGATATCCTTGCATATGTGTGCCACCCAAGCCCTTATTTGAAAATATTTATCCAAGTGAACTCTTAAATCAAGGCTCTAAATTCACTTGAATCCTAAAGGTTTGGACCTAATAACCTGAGAATCAATTCAGGGTGATTTGGGTCTGGACCCAAATTTCATCCTCAACCTTAGGGTAGGTCAAGTGAAGTTGATTTGCTTTGTGAATCAACCAACCTCCAAATTAGGTAACAAATTGAAATAACTTCTAAAATCAAGTGAAATTCAAGGCACAAATTAGGGCTAAATTTGGTAGACTTAGGTCATAATACATACATTCCGATCTACTTGGAACACAGTGACAAGGAAGGTCGGGTAGGGGAAACCCTTTAACTCATGGGGATGCTCTACCGAGTAGGGGTCTTTGTGAGACTCTCCCTTCCTAGCTGCTTACGTAATTCTCGAGTGAGTGGATTTTTGATCCAAAGGTATAATTTGCCTCAAAGAAGTCCTAGTCATCCAAAATTTTTTGGGTGCCTTGATTGGGTCCAATACACATCCAGTCTCTCATTTATTCTGTAGTGCACATACACAAGAGAGGTCCCTAGATATAACCTAGAGGCCTCTCGTAGAGTTGATCTTCTGTGGAAAATCTGATATGATCTAATCAATTCAATTTGAACCTAAATTTGATTCTATATCCTGATCCACCACTTGATTTGGAAATGCAACTTGGCAACATAGGAAGACTGTCCAAGACACCAGAATCCCGTATGAGCATGAAAGAGAAAATGATCAAGGCTGCTCTTAGACACCATGATGAGTATTACAAAACCTCAGATCCCGTTAGAAGAATTCAGGTTAATGTGTCAAAGACAACAACCCTCATTGTGAACCATGCCCATCCTATGTTGACATGAATGATAAATGGTTCAACACAAGATGCCCTCATATTAGAATTCAGTGAATTATGGGTATTGCATAGCACAGAGGGCTTACAATGTTTTACAAATCCACCACTCTGGGAGATACACCAAGATGACATTGAGAAACGTGGAAATATGCTAAACATGTTGCAACAAGCCATTGATTAGAAATATCCATATCACCACTTGGAAATTGATGATGAATCTTGAGGCAATATCGAGAATCAGTGTAATTTCCTAGAGCCCAGGTTCAAAAGTAGAGGTTGTTATGGACCCTCAACTCAAATGGAACCAGATTCAGATTTTGTGCAGAATGACATACCTGATCAAAATGTGGGTTGGGTGGATCCAGTTGCAGGTGTTCTCGATTATGAACTAGCCATAGAAAATTGTGAAACTGGTCCATTATTCCTTGATTTACCAGACACTTGTGATGAGCCTAACTTAGAATCTCTCGATGATGTAATTCATGTGCCTTATCCTATTAAGGTATTCCTCGGGAATGATTCTGATATCCCAATAGAACCAAGTCCAGATTCTAGTAGCCCAATTCCTACCCCTGACCTAGATTCTAGATCTAAGACTATTTGGGATGATCATGAGGTCCAATATGATGAGAATCAGATTTTAGATTTGAATTATGATTTTGGGCCTGCATTTGATGATTATACCTCTCTAGACTCTCTAGAAGAACGAATTGATTTTTTGGAAGTCACACCAATTTACTATACAGAAAAAGAGTTGGAAGAGTTGGGATTTGATTGGATCTACCTTAAGTGCCCAGAACCCGAGCCTGAGACTAATATCCCTATAAGCTTGGAATTTGAGGCTAGGTTAGACCAAAGTTAGGTTGATAACTCCAAGAATCTTGATTTATTCTGTGGTGAAAATCTTGATCTGGAATCAGGTTTAGAAGCTGATTGTCACAAATTCTCCAATGATTTTGAATCATACTCTGATTTTGGAGAACCTTTATTTCCAAATGATTAAGAGCCAGTTTACGACCTTAGTATCTGTGATCCATTCTTTGATTCTGATTCTGAGGCCAATGATTTGGAGCTCGAAGAAGCCACACCTCCTATAGAGTCTTTCAAAACCCAATCCACACCCTGACCTACCATCGGAATCAATTTCTATTATGACTCACCTCTTTTTGATCTGGTTGCATATGATTCACCACCACAATTCGATCGGGAATTGGACACTGATCAAACTGACAACCACATCTTGTTCTCCTATGATCCTACCAGTTGGGTTCCTACATTTTCCACCAATCCATTATCATTCGAGGACCCCTACTCTAATCAAGCTGAAATGATTCAGCCAAATCATAGATTCATATTTCCACATCTATTTAAGCCACAAAGCATCTGGTGGGCTCCACACCTATTGATTCACATCTATCAACCCACCATACTAACTAGGTTTAGTCTGCATCATCAGCTTATTGATTTGAACAAGCACTTAGTTGGACCAACTAGACTACTCATCAAGGTGCTTGTTCTACAAAATTCCTCCAATCTGACCACCCCTTCTCCTTGACAACCTTCTGCTCGGTTGAAGAAATTGAATTTAGCACTTAACGGGAGGCAACCCGTCATTTCAAAAAACCTGAAACCCTTCTTATCATCCTTTTGAGCTACATTCCTACTATACTTTAGGGTCAACTTTAGAACAACCAACTCCACCTTTGATACTTATATCAAAGCTTGAAATCGTCCACAACAATCATTCTGACCTGTTCACCCACCCTTTTACCTTGTTCTAATCCTTGAACCAAGCTAAATTCGTACCCACCTAGTTTACAATGAGGACATTTCAAAACTTAGGCATGGGGGGTATTAAAGTGCAAAACAAATGGAAATTCAATTCTCTGAAGGGTTCTCACAAAAAAAAATACATATTCAACAAACAAAAGTCAGAAAGGGGAGGAAAATTTTGAGAATGGATTGAATGTTCTTTCTTGAGGTGGAGAAGAGGAGGAAATACAAAGAATGTCAAATGGAGCAAAATCAGAAACAAAATTGATAGTCTTAGCAATTGATTATGGGATCTACTTAAGTGCTAGACCAAATCAAAATAAGGATCAAGTCTTGAAGTTCTAGAGACAAGAAGATAAGTGAGAGTACTGACCTTATGCCTCTTGGGCCTGTTCTAAAGCTTAAACACTCACGTATTTGTTAAGATCTGAATTAGTCCTCAAGAGATCGAGGAAAGTGCGAGGTTGATGTATTAAGTCTAAGGCTTAAGGATTATTCAGCCCCATTGCATGCCCTTTGGTTTGCAGGACTTGGTAACCTAGGCACCCAAAAATCACACACCAGTCTAGTTCAGTGTGCTTAATGAAGAAATAATGCCAAAAGTGTCCATTCTAAAAAAGGTTTTCCCAAAGATCTAGCTTAGGATTGGTGCTTGTCTCCTAGGATATCTAAATATCCTATCAATGGCATGTAAGCACCTTGTGCTGGTTCATGTGCCATGGGAGGGATTATCCTGAAATGTCGATTGCTAGGGCCTGAATTTAGCGATAGAATGACATGGGAGACACTATCCCAAAGTGTTGAAAGCCAGGGTTCTTAGAGTTTCCATGGGTGGTGTTATCCCAAAGCATCGAAAGCCAAGGATCCTTTGAGGATTGATGGTGGGGACAAGGAATCTAATACAGACTGTGTTTAAGGCCAATCCCATGTTGGATTTTGGGGAATATAAAAAGAAAAGAGAGAAAAATCTCAACATGAAAAATCCCTCTCAATCTCTCTTACCAAAAATGCACTGGCAAACTAAACTTGGACTTGATAAATCTACACATGGGTTTTTCAATTGCTGGGGTCAATGAACCTCTAGGCAGTCCTTGTGGACATTAAAAACCTTCACAGTAAACCCAAGGTTGAAGCTGGTCAGCTCTGGATCTTGCTTGGCACATGAGTACCTCTAGGCCTATTGTTAGTATTTTAATCTAATTTCTAAAGAAGTAGCACAATCATGCATCTAAATATCAAAAAATATGGTCTATAGATCTAGTTCTTTACATAAGATTTTGCTAGGGACTAGAAAAAGTTAGGCATGGGGGTATGATGGTAACTCCATCATTTGTCATAACTATCTTAAATTAGTTGAAATCAAGAAATAAATGCTTCTAAATGATCGTCTGAGAACCGTAATTTTACTTTGATATGTTTTGAGAAGAAAATAATAAAATAGGGATAATTCTCCTATTTTAATATCACATCACAAATATAGATGACCACTGGGTCACCCAGGGGTTAATTAGAGGTTAATTGAGCATAAAAGACCAAAAAGTTGGTCCACACTAATAGAAATAGGATTTCACGCGTTTAAAGGTAAGAGACTAAAAATCTTAATTATCAACCCCACTTGAATTGAAAAGGTTTTGGTCAAAATAAAATCAATCTAAACCTCCTAAATTTCATAGAAAAATATTCTAAGAGGTTTGTTACCCTTGTTTTGACCATCTGAACCCATTTTGACCTAGAATAGAGTTTCAAACGAGAATTTACCCTAATTTGGGCTTCTATGCAATTTACCTAGTCAAACGTGGTAAAAACTCAAATCCAAGTTTACCATTAGATTCCTTGAGTCCATATTAGGTTAACACCAAAATTTGGTCCCAATTAGAGTCCATCTTGACCTAGTTTGTAATGCAGTCCCTAAGATCTCTATTTCTCACAATCAACCCCTTAACTTTCAAGTTTCTTGCATTTACCCCCCAAACTTTCTCGTATCCTTCACAAAATGGTCCCTGCCACCATTAGAGTATGAACACGCCACAAGCATAGATTCGAGGGAGGATTTCTCCCTCACATCAAATCCAAATCCCTCCAAATTTGGAGGGATTGATCTTGAGAAGATGGCGGATCATTTGAACCACCTCAAGGACCCCAGATCCAACCCTAGAGCTTAGGTGAGCTCAAATTTTTAAGGGAAGTTTCTCCCTTGAAATCGTGACTAAATTAGGCCCCTTCCGTGATTTGGAGTTCACATTTGAGCTCTATAAATAGGGCCCATGTTCCCAACGTCTTCCCCAGTCGATTCTAGGTCGGTTCCTACCTTCTTCCCTCCTCCCCGACCAAGAGCTCCACCAACTCTGGCATCCCTCTCGCTACTCCTCTTTTGGGCATCCAACAGCCAAATTGGATGCACCATCTTCTTCATCTTCTTTCAACGGTAGTCGACCAAAGCTCCATCCTCTTTGACCCCTTCTTCGTTGTCGCTCCTCTCACCGGAGAATTCGTCATCTTTGTGACCAGCCATCACACCAGCACAAATCCCTCCCCCATTCGTCTCTTAGTTAGGCCTACTCTCTTCCTCTATCTCCTTAGGTTAGCTCCAGCCCCTCAAAGCCTTGATTCCTCTACCGTTCACCTCTCTTCCTCTCTATCTTCTTCACAATTGGCAAAGCTCCAACGAGCTTCGTTCGATCGCTACTGCCCACCAAACTCACAACCAACACCACCACTACCTTCCACTCCCTCTGTAGATCAAAAGCCCTCTACTTATTGAGGGCTTTGACAGTTCCAACCATCAGCCGAATGACCCACAGTTCCACCCACATCCCCGACGTTGTTCGACCACCTCAAGCTTCCAATCGCCACGTTGCACCCACCATTGATTTCCTTACATCACGGAGATAACCCAGAGCTTTCTGATCAGAGCTTAAGGCCCGTATTTCATATTTTAGGTTGTCACCAGACTCTGCTTCTCTGCCACCCAATCACAGCCACCATCTGCCACACTCCATCGACCTTAGAGCTTGGTTCCACCACCTGGAGCTGCGGCAATGAGTTGCGAATATAGCTGCTTCTTCAATTGGCCGAAGTAGCAATCCTAGCAGTAGCAATTGGGAAGAGATCTCCTGCAGCATGCGAAGGCAGCAAAGGAGAAGGGAACACCAATTAGTCCCACATCATATGGGAATGAGCTAAAGCAGCAACATAAATTGCATCTGTGCCAAGGGCTCTTCGCCTCTCACACAGCGGGGGTGATGTCCCCACCTCACATGCCACGCACTCCTTGCTCATCACCCACTGCCGGTGAGCCTAGACACTGTACATGACCTGATAACCCGCTATTGTTCACCCATTTACCTAGTTAAGGAAAGAAGAAGAAATTCTGAGGAGGGTGGAGGGTGGTTTTGTACTATTCAACCTCGAGATGCATGCCCTTATGCTCTATACTTATGTGCTTCGAGAGGTTGGTTGCTAAGGCCTTGTGCCTTGTGCTGTGCTTTGAACATTTAAGTCGTATGGTCCTTATGCCTAACGTCTGAATGTGGCATGGTTTTGATCACTGTGGAGATATTTAAGTACATGAGCTAACTTGAATTAGTGATTTAAGACCACTATTGGAGAATTGGAGTTACTATTGACCTTAGGATATGTGTTTAAATGTGGGAATTAAGCGGTGATTAAAATCACCATTTTTAGGGTTTTAATTATTCTTTTTATCCCATTGTTTCCTGAGATACAATTGCTACTATTGAATATCATTTTGAGTAGATTTTATTCATTGAATATCTTTATTGTGATTGATCGCTGTGCTTGTTTATTCCTTATATTTTTCCTAGTTATTGGATTCCATATTTGCTCCCTATGAACGATCTCGGACTCATATTTTATTTTCAAGCACTTATAAATTTAAATGTTGTTGCGATTTTCATTGCTATACTATGACGATATATTTCCTTAAATACGATGATTTTCAATGCTTCAACACTAGTATTTTCACATAATATTTTTATTTCACTAAATGTCAAATCAAAATCCTTTAAAGTATTTTTCATCCATAAGACTTGTGAGCATGCTAAGGCAGTGACTATATACTCTACCTCCGTGGTTGATAGGGATGCCCTAGATTATTTCTTTGAAAACTAAGAGACTAGTGGTTCACCCAATAGTTGGTACGTCCCACTAGTACTCTTTCTATCGGTGTGGCTACCTATGTAATCATCATCACTATATGTGACTAAGCTAAAGTTGCTACTCCTAGGGTAGAATAGGTCATAATCAGATGTGTCAACGAAGTATTTAAATATTCTTTTAACTGCATTTAATACTCCTAGGGTAGAATAGGTCATAATCAGATGTGTCAACGAAGTATTTAAATATTCTTTTAACTGCATTTAAGTGTGATTGCTTAGGGTTTAATTGAAACCTAGCGCATCAGCAAGTACTAAACAAGATATATGTCCTACTGGAAGTTAAATAAAGTAATGAACCAATCATACTTTGGTATAATTTTTTGTCAATAAGCATACCTGATTCATCCATATCAAGTGAGGTTATAACACTCATAGGAGTGTTTTTACCTTTGCTCTTTTCCATTTCAAATCTTTTTGCATCTCCTTTGTGTACTTCAATTGACACACAAAGGTGCTGAATTCAAGTTGAGTGATTTGCAAACCTAATAAGAACTTGAGTTCACTCATCAAGCTCATCTCAAATTCTTCCAGCATAATCTTAGAAAATTCTCTACACAAATATTCATTAGTAGCACCAAATATGATATCATCTACATATATTTGGACTAATAAGATCTCTTTTCATTTTCTTTTAATAAATAATTAATGTGGAATCGGCTTTGATCGCACGTGTTTTGCAAGTTTGAAATCAGGGTTACAAGTAACCCATCATCGTAGTTACAAAACTCATGGTCAAATAAAATTTATACCGAAACTCGAAAAGTGAGTCTCGAGTCGAGCACAGGGAGGCGAACGTTTGGTTTTGAAAATCCATGTTTCGCTTTTATTTTTTTTTGGTCATTTTTATCTTTTCTAATTTTTTTGTATTTTTATCAGGCAAGAGATTAGGTCGATCAACTCTAGCTAATCTACTTGCAAAAATATATGAGAGAGAGGGAGAAAGAGATAGAGAGAAAAAATCATCTATTCATGAAGAATTATTTGTTACAACTACGAAAGCAGGAAAATCTACACTACAAAAGCATAAAAAGGTAGAAAGAGGTGAGAGAAATCCCCCTCGACGGTCGCTCGAAGGATGACTCGCTCTGACATCGCCTGGAGGAAGGTGGTGAGGAGCAGGACGAAGCCGAAGGACGGAGGATGGGGTAGGACGACGTCGCGGCAAGGATCTTCTTCCAGAAGGGTAGTAAGAGGACGACCGCAGGATGCTCCATGAATGGGGATGAGGGGAGGGAAAACTATTTGATCTTCTACTCTAGAGGAGCATCCTGGGCTTGGGACAAGCTCTCTCTAGAGCCTTAGAGGTGGTGAGAGGAAGAAAGGAAGAGATGGTTTGGAATGGTGGTGGGTAGGTCCTTTTATAGTGGAGGAAGAATAAATTCGCATCTGGGTCATTACTGACATCCGTAAATGTCGCTGCAGCTGTCGCTAAAGATCCACCCTTCAATTCCTCTTGCTGGTGTGCGCAGACCATTAGCGATAGCTGTAAGCATCATTAAAGGCCCGCGTCGCTGAAGATCCACGCCTATCCTCCGCTGGCACCCGCTCCACTAGCGCGTGCTACACACTTCATGCACCCATGCTCCCTACGCCGTGCATGCGCTGGCATGCGCTACGCTACTGCAGCTGTGCGTGGTCAGCTGCTGCTGGCTGGCATTGGGCGGCCTTGATGTCGCCACATGGCACCATCTAGATCGTCCATTCCTCTTTCATTTGTAGAGGGTGCCACGTGCTCAGATCGAGATGATTCCCACGTTGCTGGACTGTGACCGTCGCTCCGGATCCATCTGTACAGTCGGATTTTCCATCTGAAACTCCTATGGATGTCGCATTGCCCCCTGGCCATTATCTTCCTTGAACTTCGTATGATGCTACGGTTCTCCGATCTAGACGATTTTAGAGGTGTTAAACTCCGATCGTCGTCCTAAACAGATCCGTACGGTCCGATCATCCATCCGAGGCCCTAAAATAAGTCTTCTTCTCTCTTGACCATAAAAAGGACCTAATTAACCTAAAATATATACAACTACTCCAAATGCAGAATGGTGCATGCTATGCAATATTTATAACATGAAATGCAAATCTAAGACTAGGAACATGCATGAATAGGCATTTTGACCTAAATAGATGTGTCTATATCAGGCTTCTCCTATAGAAAGTTTGTACTTAACAAGTAGTCTTTGAGTCTCTCATACCATGCTCTAGGAGCTTTTTTTAGCCCATATAATGTCTTGTTAAATTTGTATACAAAGGTTTATCATGAGACTCAAAACTAGGAGGTTGTTTTACGAAAACTTCCTCCTTAGGAGATGGAGAGAGGAGGCAGGCGACGGGGGGCGATGGCGAGGGCATGGGTAGGGTAGGGGAGGAGGATGGATGAATGACCTGGAGATCAAAAAACTGGAGGAGGAGGGAGAGGAGATGGCCTCCTCAATTGAGAGGGGCTTTTTAGGGTGCATTGATAGAGGGCTGGAGGAGGATGAATGGAGATATCATGTGCTATAGGTGCAGAAGAAGGGGGCATATGGCTGTAGGAATCCTTTTGTATGCCTGGCATGTGGAAGACATGATCATAAATGCGATTCGTGCAAAAAGGAGGGTATGCAGTATGTGAAAAAGAATTTTCCGCACCCTAGGCAGACAGTCCTCGATGCATCGAGACCCCCTCCTCCCTCGGCGCAGGTGGGCCATATGATTGATGTGGAGATCCCTTTCTCTGAAGATATTCAATCTACGGAGATGGTGCTAAGAGGTGCTCTGATTAGAGAAATTATGAGTTCTTTATCCCTCATTTATGGAAAGCTTCTATCAACTAGTGAGTTCTTTATCCCTCATCTCGTCGGGATAGAAGATTGCTATGCTATCCCCATCTCGTTTTCTCATCTTTGGTATGGGATTGTTAGATGTGGAAAGGCTCGGATTTCGATCAAGTAAATTCGAGAATATCTTTGTGTTATGGAGGTTGGTTTCCCCCTTTGATGGAGCCATTCGGGATCGCCCCCCATAGAAAATTGGTACTAGGCATGCTACTTTAGCAATTCAAGGTCTGCCTTTGCATCTGAGATCTAAAGGGGTGGTTTCAATGATGGTTGCTGGCTTTACGAATATATCTGATGACACGGAGATTGCTATTGGGAAAGGAGATGCTTGGGTTTTGAAGGTTGAGGTAGAAATCTTCAGAAATGGGTCAGTGCCAAATACGATATTTCTCAGATGTGGGGGTTGTTCTTAGCTTAGTTGAATGTCAGTGGTAAGGCAGGAACTTATATCTCTAGAGCCAAGGAAGGTTGAGATGTGTGAAGCTAAGACAGGGGAGGTGCAGAAGGTGGAACAGGAGGTTCGTATGGTATCTGATGATGCTCTAAGGCCAAAGAAGAGGAAAGACTGCTACTATGAGGAAACAGAAGGGGATCTGAAGATGAATTTGGAGGGTGTCTCTGACTCCATGAATGATAAAAAAATGCATGAGGATTCAGATAAAACCTCCATCAGTATGGGGGAGATGGAAGATGGCAGCAGCGGGAGACTTATCTTGAGAGACATGAAGCAGCTACCTCTTCCTGCCCCTGAAACTTTGAAATTTAGGTAAGGTTATGGTCAAAAGAAGGGGACTGGATGCTCCTCGAATATGCTTAGGAAGAGGAAGAAGGAAAATTTGAACCCCATTGAGGAAGAGATCATTGCTAAATCCATTATGGATGAACATGTGGATAGTCTGGCACTAGGGGCTCATCTTCGCAATGAATGAGAATCTTAACGTGGAACGTGTGTGGGCTGCGCAACCATGTGAGAAGATCTTCCTTATCTAGATATTTATTGGAATGGGAGATTGATTGTGCTCTTATTCAAGAGACACATATAGAGGAGGGTGGTGATTTAGATTGGGACATTCTCAGATGGTCTGGGAGAGTAGACTGCACAGTGATGGATGCAAATGGTAGATCTGGTGGGCTGGCTATATGGTGGAGAAAATCCTATTGTAAAGTGATTGAAACTCATACAGCTAGGTATATGCTTACTGCTAGATGTTAGAATCAGCAGGGGGATTTGGAGTGGTACATTTCATGTGTATATGGTCCATGTGCAGCAGCCAGACGGGTGGAACTTTGGGAGGATCTATCAGCAGTTCATCATATGGTTCAAGAGAAGCCTTGGCTCATAGGTGGAGACTTCAATTGCTCCTTGTTAGGTGGGGACAGACCTGGTGGTAATGTAGATGGTATTGTTGCTGGATTTTAGATGGTAGTACAGAACTTGGGCCTGACTGATTTCCCCATCAGTGGAGTGGAGTTTACTTGGAGAAATGGCAGTGGCCTCATGTCCAAACTAGATAGATTCTTTGGCAACTCTACCTTATTGATGAGATTCCAACTGTCATCAGTCATGAGTCTAGAGAGGCCTTTTTCAGACCATACACCTATAGTTTGGGACAATGGGGAGAATGTGGATGTTGGTTTTTCTTTCAAATTCAAAACATCTTGGTTTAGAGAGGATGGTTTCAGGGATATGTTGACAAATTGGTGGAAACACAAGGATGCTACAGGTTCTGCGACCTAGAAATTAGCTTCTAAGTTGACCGCCATGCGCACAATGCTATGGGAATATGGGCAGACTGTGATGGCTATTCGTGAGAAGAGAAGAATGGAGGCCTTGGCAGAAGTCCAGCAACCTGAAAAGAAGGAATGAATGATGGCTCCTAGTGTCTAAGAACAGGAAACGAGAAAATACTGGCAGCAAGTCATTGCTGAGGAGGATTTGAAAAAAGAAATGGACTAGCGAGAGAGGTCTAGGCAGCTATGGCTCAAGGAAGGGGATGCCAATACGAAATTTTTTCATCTTGATGCTAGTGCTAGAAGGAGAACTAACCTCATTTCATCCATCAATGTTGGGAAGAGGAGAACATCATCCATTCGAGAGATAAGAATTGAAGCGTCACGCTACTTCAAAGAGATATCAAAGGTTGCTCCAAGAGGGAAGTGGAGGATGGCAGTGGCTGCCATTCCATGTGTAAGCAATGAATAAATTGCAAAATTGGTTGATTCTATTATTAAATAGGAGGCTGTGGAGGCTATCAAAGATTTAAACAATGAAGGATCTCCAAGGCCAGATGGGGTTCAAGTCTTTTTTTACAAAGAAATGTGGAATGTTCTTAGGGACAAAGTGATAGGAGTCATACGTGAATTTGAAAAGGGAAACTCTGGGTTTGAAAGGCTGAACAAATCATTCCTATTTTTGTTTCCAAAGAAGTCAGGAGCGGAGTTCTTCTCTAATTATAGGCCCATTGCACTGTCAAATCCATATATTTAATTATTAGCAAAATCATTGCCAATAGAATGTGTGAAGTTCTGCAAGCCTTGATTATGCCTGTTCAATCTGCGTTTCTGCCTAGAAGATCCTTACAAGAATCATTCATTGTAGCATAAGAGATGGTGATGGGGTGGCACAAGAGAAAGTCCAAGGCCGTTATATGGAAGGTAGATTTTTCCAGAGCTTACAATTCAGTCTCGTGGTCATATCTATGGGAAATTTTTAAAAGAAGAAAGTTCCCCTCAGTCTGGATCCAATGGATGAAGTGATGCATTACGACTGCCTCCTATTCCCCCTTAATTAATGGGAAACAGTGTAGAACCTGGATACAGCCTCAGTGTGGGGTGTGCTGAGGTTGTCCTTTGGCCCCATTGATTTTTAATTGGCAGTAGATACTCTAGCCAGATATGCGTGCAAACTGGTGGAAGATGGCTTGACAAGGGCCTCTTATATGACAAATAGAAGGGCCTTGGCTCCTATCCTTCAGTATGTGGATGATGCTATTTTTTTCGTAGAAGGAGGTAAGAGCGAAGCGCAAGCACTCTATTATATAGTTAACATCTTTGGAGAAATTTCTGGCTTAAATTTGAATGGAAGTAAATCATCTTTGGTTTACTTCGGTATGAGTGGTAGTGATCAAAACGACATCTCCTCCATCTTAGGCACACCAGTGCTCTCCCTGCCAATCAAGTACTTGGGTCTGCCTTTGAAGTTGTTGAACGATTACGAAGCTACGCTAACGTGTTTGGTTTTGGAAAACCTGTCGTTATAGTTCGAAAGCGAAGGATTCGTGTTCAACAAATAAAATTTATACCGAAATTAAAATTCCGGGTCGAACACAGGGAGGCGAACGTTTGATTTAAAAACTTCGCGTTTCTTTTTATTTTGTCACGAAGAAATTCAATTTAAACTATCTAAGTATCTACAACAAATAAGAGAGAGAGAGGGAGTAAGAGAGAGAGAAAAAATACTATACATGGAAATCAAAATGAGATGTAGAATAGACAAGGAATTTATCATAAAAGAGTTCGTTCGTTACAACTAGAAAACATAAAATAATTACTCTAGAAAGCATTAAAAGAATGGAGGGAGAAATGTCCTCCTCGACGATCGCTCGGAGGACGAATAGACTACTCTAGAAAGCAGTAAATCTATATTAGAAAGCAGTAAAAAGAATAGGGAGAGAGAATCCTCCTCGACGGTCGCTTGGAGGACGAGCCGGACGGGACGATGCCTGGACGAAGGAGAACGAAGCGGGACGAAGGAGGACGAAGCAGAAGAACGGGAACGAAGCAGCACGCCGTCGTCGTCGCGGGATCCACTTCCGAAGGGGACGAAAATTTGGACTTTATCTCGCGAGAAGCATCCCGGGTGTGGGACAAGCTTCTCTTGAGCTTTGGAGAGGTAGAGAGGAGAAGGAAGGGATGAAAATTTCGTATGGAGGGGGTCTCCTTTTATAGTTGCAAGGAGTGGGGGCAAAATGGACATTACATCTTCAAAATAATAAATAAGGGGTCTTTAGTGACGGATAAAACCGTCGCTAAAGCCCTCAACGTGGGCGTAGCCGCCGCGCCCACGCGCGCCCGCTCGGCTACCCGCGCGTAACGCCTACGCACGTCGCTTGATTTTCAGCCGTCCGATCGCGAGATCGGACGGCTTAGATCGCGTCCGCGCCCGCTGCGTAGCGCGCCCGCCCCCGTGCGATCGCGCGTTACGCCCGGCGTGCAATCGCGCGTCGTCCTGATTGAGTGCGTGCAGCCGTTGGATCTTCATCTGACGCTCGTGCGCGCCCGCTCGCCCGCGCCTTCCACCCCCTCACCGCGGCTCGAACCCGCGACCTCCGCTTCGCCCGCAGCTGCGTCGCCGCTGCGCTACGCGGGCGAAATGGTCGCGCGGACGTTTTTAAGCGCGAGCGACCGCAGCCGTTGGATCGAGATCCAACGGCGGAGAGGAGACGGTGCGCGGTCTTCACAAGATGCATGCGGCCGATTGGGCGGCTGAGATGGCTCCACGTGGCGCCATCTTGGCCGTCCATCTTCTGGAAGTTGTTGATGGTGCCACGGATGTCGGATTGACTCGATTTTTGTGTCGTTGGGCTGCTATCGTCGATCCGAATTCATCCGTGTGGTCGGATTTGCCATCTGAAGTGCGGATTTACACCATCCTGGCCCTTGATCTTCTAGGGTTCCCCGATCTCTATCTGATGCTACGGATGCCTGATTAGGGCGATCTTGGAGTCGTTGAACTCCAATCGTCACCCTGATCATATCCATACGGTTGGATCTTTGATCCGAGGCCCCGATAAAATATTTTCCCTGTCCAAGCACATAAAAGGAGACAATTAACCTCCATTTTATTCAAACTACTCTAAATGCAAGATGATGCATGTAATGCAATATTTATATCATGAAATGCAATCCTATGATTAAGAACATGCATAAATAGACATTTTAAGTAGTGTAAATGTGTTTACATCAGAAGTGTACAAAAATGAAGAAGAGTGACTGGAATTTTCTGTTTGAGAAGGTGGCCACCAAACTAGAAGACTGGAGCAGTCGTTATTTATCTAAAGGGGGGAGGCTCATTTTGCTAAATTCAGTGGTCACATCTATCCCAGTTTTCTTTTTCTCTATTTTCAGAGCACCTAAATCTATTTGGAAGAGACTTGATATCATGTGAAAGAGATTCTTCTGGAAGGGGGCTTCTCATCAAGGTACCTTTTTTCAACCTGTTAAATGGGATACTATATGTTCCCCTATATGGTACGGTGGCTTGGGATTAAGATCTCTTAAAGAGTTTAACAAAGCTCTGCTACTAAAGTGGGCGGTTAGGCTGCTGCAGGGAGAACAAAGGTTTGGATAGAGATTGTACATGATAGCTATGGGTCAGCAAATTATGAGAAGAATTGTCTTAACCTTGTTAAGTCGTCTCCTTTCTGGGGCCCAGTGGTGCGTGCATGAGCCAACAACTGAGATATGTTCAAGGCAGTTCTAGGAGGTGGGAAAAGCTTTAGTTTCTGGCTTGAAAAATGGGCTCCAGCTGGGGTGATAAGAGACAGATACCCGCTTGCTTACTAAACTGCGCCTGATAAGAATGCAGTGGTGAATGATTATTGGGACATGGAGTCAGATAGATGAAGATAAATAATGTTGAGGGGAACGGCTACGGTACCAGAACATGGGAGGATAATGAACGCCTGGTGTAGGAACTAAATGCTTTCAGACCCAAACCAGAGGAGTGTGATACATACAAATTGGAGGGGATTTTCTCTGCAGTAGCCGCATATAAAAAGCTCATTATATCCTCTAGGTCGGTGGAGGTGGATGTGGTAGGGAGGAAACTATGGAAGTTGAAAGTCCCCCTAAAAGTTCAAATATTTCTGTGGTTGTGTAGAAGGGATGGACTGATTATTGGTGACTTGCGCCATAGGAGAATGGGTACCCTTGCTCAATTTTGTCAGCTATGTGGGTTGCACAATGATTGCATTCATCACATCTTCTCTTCCTGTATGGTGACTGATTATATATGGAGAGTGGTATGCAAGGATTCGATGCCTACTTGGGAGAATTTATGGTGTTCTCTATTGTATGCAAATAAGTCCCATGTGCCTATGGTGGCAGTGTTATGGTCTATTTGGAGAGTAAAGAATGAGAAATTATTTCAGGAGAGATCAATGTGTGTGGAAAATATTGTAAATAGTTGCTGGTCTCTCATACATATGTGGGGTTTGATATTGTAACTTTTATTTCTCTCTTTATAGTAAATAAAAGCTCTCCTGGATTGCTATCGACGATTCGATAGCTTTCCTTTCTTTTTCAAAAAAAAAAGAACTTCCTTCTTAATGAACCTGTTAAGAAAGGCACTCTTAACATCCATTGGAAAGAGCTTGAAGTCGAGGAAGGCAACATAAGCTAGCAGCATGTGAATTGATTCGAGTCGAGCTACGAGAGCTTAGGTCTCATCGAAGTCAATCCCTTCTTCTTGGTTATAACATTGTGCTACCAATCTTGCCTTTTTCTGAATAACCACACCGAATTCATCCAACTTATTCCAGAATACCTATTTGGTTCCTATTACTATTTGCCCTTCAGGCTTAGGTACTAGATCCTAAACTTCCTTTGGAATTGATTGAGTTTCTCCTGCATAGCCATCATCCAAGGTTCATCAGAACACGCTTCCACAACATTCTTTGGTTCAACTTGTGATACAAAGGTGGAAAGACTGAAAGAACAATTAAATCGAAATCGAGTTTTAATGGTATCAGAAATATTTTCAATGACTTGGCTTTCAGGATGATCCCTTTAGAATAACCAATCTTTTAGAAGAATATGGATATTGGAGTTTTGAATGTTATACATATCAATAAACAAATAATCCTCATCTTCCATATTGACTCAGTCAATAAAAGAAGAGTTGGGTGATTCATCGAAGGAAACACCCTCCACTACTAATGTGGTCTTGTTAAAAACCTGATACGTCTTACTACATGAAGAATAACCAATGAAAATGGCTTCTTCACCTTTGGCATCAAATTTATCTAAATTAGAGTGAATATTCAAAACAAAACAACATCCAAAAACTTTAAATTAACTACTCTTGGGTACTTTCCCATAATGTAGTTCAAAACAAGTTTTTCACAACCCGAATCGAATTAAAATGCAATTTAACACGTACCAGGTCATGTTAATCGCCTCGGCCCAAAAGTACTTCGATAACTTGGAGTTTATGAGTAATGTTCAAGCACACTCTTAAAGAGTATGGTTCTTTTCCTTGACTACCCCATTTTGTTAAGGTGCTTGAGGGAAAGAATACCCATGAGAAATACCATGCTCTTGACAAAAATCATTAAACAATGAATTTTCAAACTTGCCTCCATGATCACTACGAATTTGAGTGATATGGTAGCCTTTTTCAGTTTGAAACTTTCCTACAAAACACGGAAAATACAAAAAACAGTCCCTCTTTGGATCTTAAGAAGGAGACCCATGAAAACCTTGAAAAATCATTTACAATTATAAGGCAATAGTTGCATTCACTAAGACTCTCATACCTTGTTGGTCCAAATAAATCTAAATGAAGCAATTCTAAGGGTCTAGATGTGGATATAACTTCTTTATGTTTTTTTTTTTTAAAAGATGAGGAGTGCTATCGAAGACGACAATAGACTAGTGATATTTTACTCATGAAACAAATAAAGGAGTTACAAGGAATCACTCCACTCCTTAACAATTATCCCACACTCCCTTATAATACTCCCAACATTCAACGAGTCCCCATTAAACAAAAGCTCATTGCGAGCACGCCACACACACCACATTACCCCCACCATCTTCGTCTGTTCCCCTCCTTTCATCAAAAGGCACCTCCATAAGTCATCCCATGTGGGTAGAGCATCCCCACAAATGACCCTCCAAACATCATCCGTTAGTAGGCATGAAGAAAACAAATGCATCCTGTCATCCGATGGAAATGCACAAAGGGGACAATTTTGGGTAGGTGTTCCCATCCTTTTGGAACTCATTTCTCCGATGATAAGACCATCACGACGACATAACCATAGAAACACTTTAATCTTTAAGGGGATCTTCAACGACCAAATCTTGGAGCAATCCATCTCCTCTCTTGAGTGGTCCACGTTCATGGAGACCATCAACCTTTTATATGCCTTGGCCAGTGTGAAGACACCATGCTTCCAACTAAAACCATCTTCCTCGTCCACCGGCTGAAATGCCTCCAAATTTACCATTAACCTCTCCTATTCGGCCTGAGTTCGCCCTCCCTCCCGCAAACCAGCACCTGAGAAGTTCCACCTATCTCCTGCAGTGTCCCAACAATAAGCAATAGAAACACTATTGTTCAATGCAGCTGCATAAGCTCTTAGGAAAGCCCCATTCAGTTTGCCCAAGTGCAACCACCTATCTGTCTAGAATCTAAAATACCTCCCAACTCCCACAACTTGGTCAAATTCTGCCAGATTCTCTTGCATTGCCTTCTAGACAGAATGCCAAAAAGGTGATGGGCGATGAGGAGGGGTTGCCCACAACTAAACTTGCGAACAGCCATGTGCCTCCTTTATCAATTGTGGCCACATCTTCCCTTCATCTATTGCCAATTTAACTGCCCATTTCAATAACAGGGCATCATTAAACTCCTTGAGGGAATGAATCCCCATCCCTCCCTAAGAGTGAGGTCAACAAAGATGTTGCCATTTCACCAGGTGCATGAATTTGCCTTCTGCCTTCACACCTTTCCAAAAGAAGAGTTTCCTCATGACATCTAACCTCTTCCAAACTTCCTTCAGGGATCTAAACATTGAAAAGAAGAAAACGAGGATTGAGGTGATGATCGAGTTGAGGAGAATCAGTCTCCCTCCCTTGGACAGAAATCTACTGCTCCAACCCTCTAGTTTAGCAGACACTTTCTCAAACAAGATGGTCTAATCGCTCTTTATTTTTGAAACTAGATTTCATGATCTTTCCTAGTTTACATGAATCACAAGTAAGATCTACAAATTTTCCTTTAAGAAGACCTTGAACTAGTTCATGTTTGGCTAATTTTTGAACTAGCCTCATATGAACATGTCCTAGTCTTCCATGCCATACATTTATTTCATTATTAGCAACAAGACATTCGTAAGTACCATTTTTATCAAACTCTGCAATGTAAATGTCTTTAAATCTAGTTCCCTTAAGAAGGGTTTGATTAGTTGAGGCATGCATAATCTCAAATCTTTTGGAAGTGAAAACAATCTTATATTTATTATCACATATTTGGCTAACACTTAGCAAGATTTGTTTTAATCCTTTGACTAATGAAATATTTGAGATGGGGGATAAAGGGTTACCTATCTTACCAAGGCCAATAATATGGCCCATGTGGTTGTTGCCAAACGTGACCATTCCTCCATCTGTTGGTTGGAGGTCCAAAAATAGGTGCTTATTTCCCATCACAAGCTTCAAACATCAGGAGTCCATCACCCATCGGCCTCCTTGATGGTGGTAGTCTCTTCGTTGTCTTTCTTGTAGGTCTCCTTGTTCCTACAAAGACCTTCTTTGGTGACTTTGGAAATCCTTAGGACGTTCTAGTTTGAGTTCTCCTTCCTTCATTCTATATATCAAATTCCTGACATTATAGTGTCCCTTGAAACCTATAAAACAAAGTGCAACTTGTCTTTTTGGTATCCACTGTAGTGTGGATACGAATTTGTTAGTGGTCCTCTTTGGGGGAGGATCCTTTTTTAGCTTATTTTGGCTAGTCTCAGAATAGCTTAGTCTAAATTTGCACGAGGAAGGTTTTTGACGGGCAATGAGCTTGTCCAAATTATCCTTTCCTTTAATAAATGTGGCTAAGTTTTCAAGCAATTGATTTGATTTTTCTTTAAGGTGATTTATCTCTATTTTCACTATATCTAGTTTATCTTGTAATCCTCTAATCTCCAATCTTAGTAAACTATTTTGATCCTTTTTAAAGGAGTTTGATTTCTTAAGAGCATGAATTTTGTCAAGTAATTCTTCTCTATCTAGAAATTTTTGTTCTCTCATGGCTGTATATAGATCATTTGCTAATGATTCTCTTTCTATCATCAAGTTTCCCACTTGCATAGTCAAGGTAGCTGTTTCATTAGTAAGAATTAGATTCTTTTCCTTAAGATCCTTAATTATTTTCTTACTTTCTAGATTTTCAATTTTTAGTGACTTGCCTTTAGTCTTTACTTCTTCAAATTCTAGATACAATGAATCAAATGCTTCTTCTAATTCATCTAGAGTGTAAGAGTTTATCTTTGGTTCCTCGAAGTCAGATTCGAAGGCATCATTTGTTGCCATGAGCCCCAAGCATGCGGTCTCTTCATTTGTCTCCTCTTTTTCTTCTTCTTTGGAGGTAGAGTCATCCCAAGTTGCTTGGAATGCCTTCTTCTTGAATGGCTTTGTCTTTGAGAACTTCTTGAAGTCTAATGGCTTCTTGCCTTTCTTTTCATCATCCTTTCTCAACAAGGGACAATCCTTCCTTATGTGACCTCTTTCCTTGCAATTGTAGCATACAAGAGATTCCCCTTCCCTTTTCTTTCCCTTGATGTCTCTTCTATTCCTAAGGAACTTCTTAAACTTTTTAGCTAATAAAACAAATTCTTCATCATCGATACTTACCTCATCATCCGATGTCTCTTTAAAAGCCAAAGTCTTCTTCTTTGGGTAGGGTGTGACGGACTTCTTTTGATCCATCTTAGTCTCATAAACCATCAGATTTCCAAGTAAGTTGTCCAAATATAGATCTTCTACTTGGTTTGCTTCTTCTATTGCAGTGACCTTTTGCTCCCATTTCAGTCCAAGGGAGCGAAGGAGCTTCGCTTGAAGCTCCCCTTGGATGAATGCTTTCTGAGAGATTTAAGGTTATTCACGATTAACGTGGATAGGGTGTCCCCAAGTTTCTTGTACTCCATGGTAAAGGCTTCGAATTCTTGAGATAAAAGATTAATTTTAGAAATTTTGACTTTTGACATACCTTCATGTGTCACCTCTAGAGTCCTTCAAATCTCGTGGGTGGTCTTGCATTGACTGATGCGGTTGAATTCTTCCTAGCTAAGTGCGCAATAAAGTGAATTCATTGCCTTTGCATTTAATCCAAGATGATGGATTTGCTCTATGGTGTATCCCATCTCTGACTTGATGGAACTGTCATAGCTAGATTCACACTTCTCCCAAACAGAGAAGTCATTGGCTATTTAACAAGGCAAAATCAGGTTTTAAAATAGATGCGTCGTAGTATAGTTGAAGTCGCTCAAAAATAAATAGATTTTATTACTCGAAGTTTAAATCCGAGGTCGAACACAGGGAGCAAATTGGGGTTTAAAAATCAAGAGCACAACTTTTGAGAAATTGAATATAATATGCAATGAAAACTAGAGTTGTAATGCAAAAATGTAAGCACAAGAGAATAAAAAAGTCTATATGAAGACAAGCACAAAAAATTGACCTCTGATTTAAAAATCAGACGTCTTAAACTTATGGGTGCTATAGTGCTTCTATTTCTCTTTTTCTCATCTCTGATCTCTGTCTCTGGCAGCTTCCTTCTTCTTTCTTTCTTTTCTTCTGCTCTCGTGCCTGCGCCCTAGCTTCTTTTCCTTTGCCTTTAGCTTCTTCTCTTTCTTCTTCTTCTTCCCTAGTGGCTCCTCTTTCTTCTACCTTCAGTTCCTTCTTTTGTTTCTTCTTTAGCCCTTCAGCCGCTCTGACTTAAGCTTTCTTCCTCTTCAGCCTTGCCTTCTCATTCCTTATATCTCTTTAACCTTTGCCTTCTTCTTCCTTGGCTTCTTCTTCTTCTTCTTTCCTGCAAGAGCAAAACCTACCCCTACCCACCTACTCTCTCTCTTCCTCTTTCTCTCTTAGGCTTGCTCTCCCAGAGCCACTTTCTCGGGTAATCGGATCGGGTACACGCCTGGGACCAGGCCCACCGGCATGCGGTGGTGGGTGAGGAGTGCAGGTCAGGTATACGGGTCAAGCTAGGTCCGTAGAGGCAAGGTCACAAATGAGGCGGTGAGAGGGTGAGTGGGACCTCACCCTGTGGTCAGGAGGCGAAGAGCCTACTACACTTTTTCCTCTTATTCTGCTGCAGCGCTTCCAGAATTTCCGAGGTGGAACTATCTTCCCACCTCCCTTCGCATGCGTCCGCAACAGGTAATGTTGCTTGATTGTAGCTGCTATTGAGGTCTTCGTAGCCAATTGCTTGTCTGGAGCTGTGCGCAAGGGGAGTCCGCACACCTTGGGACTCTTAGCCTGGAGCGGGAAGATCTGGAGCGAGCTCATAAGCTAGCAGCTTGCGTGCGTCAATAGTGATAGGCCTCCAAACCTGTCAACATGAAATAGCCTCGCAGCCTCATCAAAAAGCTCAGGGAGCTTCGCCGAGACACGGTGAACGTAGTGCGGGGGTCGGTGTGGTGTGGGGCTGCCAGAGTGTGCATGTTTAGGGCACCCTGTGTGCATGAGAGTGTGTGTGTTTAGGGGGTGTTTTGGGGGCATGGCGTAGTGAGTGGAGTGAGGGTTTATGATCAATGGAGTATTGCAGAGCTTATGGGGTGGTTAGCAAGGCGGATGGAGGTGTGGAGTGGTGGGGACGCCTCGTCGGAGGTCTGGCCGGAGATGAAGAAGGCTAGGGTGATTGCGTGCGTCGAGGGGTATTTTCAAGAAATAAAGAGAGGGAATAGGAAGAGGAGGGAGAGAAAAGTTATCTGACCTAACCTAAGGACAAAGGAGGAAGGGATGGCGGCCGGCTCGTATTGCCGTCATCGAAGATGAAGCTCTCTATAGGTGAGGCGACGACGACGATAGGGGAAAAGGCAACGTCAGGCTGGTATGGCCGACGTGAATGAATGAGAGGAAGGCAACCCAACCAATGGTATTGTGGTTGGGCGATGAGAGAGAGGGGACGGAGCCACCGGAGCTTACGGAGAGGTTGTGGCCGGCGAGGAGAGAAGAAAGTAGGGTGGACCAGCCTAATTCCAAGCTGAGGAGGTGCGGAATGAATTAGGGTTTCTTAAATAGGTCCTGGAGGTTGGGTTTGTGCTTGAAAGCCAAGCTTCCAAGCACAGCAAGCTCGCTAGAGATGGAAGGTTGAAGGAGATCCGAATCTCTCATGTATTCACATGAGAGATTGGGTACCAAATAGAGCCTCAAACTGTGTTCATATTGAAGGAGATTTCTCAAAGAATCTCCCTTTCAATTTTGAAGGGGATTCTCTGAGAAATCAGAGAGATCTTGCCCTCGAAACCTCGCTGGAGTAGGATTCCCTTCGCTATAATGGTGGAGGAACCTAGTTGCAAAGATTGAAGACAAAGATAGGGGGTTTCTGCAGAGATTTTTAAAAGATAGGGGTATAAATGTAATTAGGCTGGACCTATTTGCAAAGTAGGTCAAGATGAATTCCCCTTAGGTCCAAATTTTGGTACAAACCTAATTTAGACCTAAGGAATCCAATGATAAAGTTGGATTTTGGGTTTGATCATGTTTGACTGGGAAATTTACGTAGAAACCCAATTTAGGGTAAATATTTGACTAAGACCCAAATTTAGGTCAAAATAGGTTCCAAGGGCCAAATTGAAGGTTATAAGCCCTAGATAATATTTTTCATGATTTTTAGAGAATTTATATGAATTTTATCCTGACCAAAACCTTGTTAAATCAAGTGGGTCTATTTTAGGGTTGCAAGAAGTCATTTAATTCCCAGAATTCACATGAACCCTTTTCTGTTTGAACCAACCCACTTTTTATCTTGTTAAGACCATTTGACCTGTGTTTAGCCCATGAGAAAACCCGTTGTTATACTACAATGGTAAAATTACAGTTTTACCCCTTGTTTCTTGCTTTTATCTCAGAATGGTTATTCGTGGAATTAAGACCTCCAGTTGGTTATGTAGGAGCTTTTGTTCTCTTTTCTAGGTCAAAATGAGCTAGTTAGGGTTCATGATGGTGTTCCCATCATACCCCCATGCCTAGCTTTTGCTAGTCGCTTAGCAAAATTTTAAGGTTTTAACTTCGGTTCTAGACCATGAGTTCCTTGATGTTCACAAATTATGATGAGTGCTTTTTTTCTTTTTGATTAGGTTAGAATGCCGATAGTAGGCCTAGAGGAACTCAAGTACCAACCAAGATCCAGATTTGACCAGCTCTAGCCTCAGTCCTCCACGAAGGTTTTTAAGGCCCACAGGAACTATCCTAAGGTTCGTTGGACTCCGTGATTAAAGCACCCATGCTTGTAACATATTTTAGCCTCGGTTCAGTTTGCAGTGCATTTTTATCAGAGAGAGACAGAGGA
The DNA here is from genome assembly GCA_037157565.1 of Thalassia testudinum. NCBI lineage: Eukaryota > Viridiplantae > Streptophyta > Magnoliopsida > Alismatales > Hydrocharitaceae > Thalassia > Thalassia testudinum. The sequence continues at coordinate 2,091,276 of JAZHRO010000062.1, read as the reverse complement.
TTTTCTTTGTTTGGAGAGTTTTCTCTCTCTTTTTTTTTATTTCTATCTTCGGATTGGCTTCTCAACACGATTTGTATCGGATTCCTAGTCCCCATCATCAATCCTCGAAGGGTCCTTGGCAATCGATGCTTTGTGATAGCACCGCCCATGGCAACCCCCAGAACCCTGACCTTCGAGATAATCCCACCCATGGTGTTCTATAGCTAAATCCAGACCCTGGCAATCGACATTTCATGATAATGCCACCCATGGCATCTGAACCAGCACAGGGTGCTTACATGCCCCTGGTAGGATATGTAAATATCCTAGGAGACAAGCACCGAGGAGATGATATGTTATTGCACATCTTCGAGGGGGATTTCCCACCTCTTCGCATCGGGAATTCGTCCAAATCAACTTGTGTTGATCGGTCGCTCCTAATCTAGGCGACTTTTTCAGAACTGTTTAAATGCTTTTGTGTGATTTTGATAATTATGCACACTAAACCAGACTATGTGTGGATTGGGGTGCTTGGGTTACCGAGTCACGCAAACCAGAGGTCAGTTAACGAGGCCGAATACTCCCTAAGCCTTAGGCCTAATACTTAGGCTTCTCATTTTCCCCAACCTCTTGAGGGCTATCCAGATCTTAACGGATACTTAAATTTTTAAGCCTAGGAGTCTAGCCCAAGAGACCTAAGATCAGCATTCCTACTAATCATTTTTGTGTCTCATTAGCACTTTTTTTCCTTTCATTTTCTTTTTCTTGATATGGTCTAGAACTTAGTTAATCCCTTAATGTCTTACTAATGACTATCTCTTCTTTTTTCTTTCCATTTTGTGCTCCTTTTTTTGACATTTTTTACTCTTCCCCTTTTCCCCTCATGATTTTGTATGGCCTCAAAATTTTCTTTTCTCCTCCAATTTTTTTTCTTTTTCACAATTTTCTATCTTTTCGGTATTTTTGGAATATGAGATTTTTCTTGTGAGAACCCTTTTGAATTTTGATTTTTGTATGTTTGCACTTTACCACCCCCCATGCCTAAGTTTTGAATGTCCTCATTGTAAATGGAGGGTGTGAAACAGTGTTGGGTTCAAGGATTTAGAACAGGATTTATCAGGTGGGCGAACGGGTCGAGAATGACTATTGCAGATGATTTTAGGCTCTGGCACGTGTACCAGAGGTGGGATCGACTGTTCTAAAATTGAACTCATGGTGCAATAGATGTGAAGTACAGATGGATAATCAGAAGGATCTCAGGTTTTTGGAATGATGGGTTGCCTCCCGTTAAGCGCTAAATTCAATGCCTTCAGTCGAGTGGGAAATGGTATGGAGAGGGAGTGGTCAAAGCAACTGAGTTTTGTAGAACAAGCACCTTGATCAAAAGCCTGGTTGGTCCAACCAGGTGCTTGTTCAGATCAACAGGCTGATGATGTAGCCCAAACCCAATCAATCTGGTAGGTTAATAAATGTAGATCAAGAGATGTAGACCCCACCATATACTATGGAGCTCAAAATGATGTGGAAGTGTGAATTCAGGGTTTGGCTGAGTCGAATCAACCTGGTCAAAGTAGGGATCTGTAAAGTAATCAGTAGATAATGCGGAAACCCTACAGGAATGATCAGAGAATGATGGAGCATGGTTTGCAGTCTGATCAATGTCTGAAACCCGATATAGATGTGGAGGCGAATCATCTGCAATCGGCTTAGTAAGAGGGGAATTAGAATAGAAATTGAGTCCGATTGCGGGTCGAGGTTGAAAACGGGTTTGGATGGGTTCTGTATATGCCGAGGAGGTGGCTTCAATAAGAATTGTGTATGAGGGCTCTTCTAGAAAGGAATTACAGGTGGGTTCATTTAGAGAGTCCTCATAGTAGCTATCAAGTTCGAAAGTGAATGCTTGAAGAGTGTTTATAGGATAAAGAAAATCTGAGTCAAGAAAAGATTCAAACTCTGGGTTGTAGTCACTCTCGGCATTTTCTAGTTTTGATTCCTGAGGATCGAAAAGAAATGATTCCATCTCACTGGAACTTGAATTGAAATCAGTAATCTCGAGGTCTGGGACCTCACAGTCGGAGTCGGAGAATGAATCATGTGAGCTGAGGTCGTAGATTGGCTTCTCGTAGTCAGGAAACAATGATTCTCTGAAATCATGGTAAGATTTGAAATCGTCGGAGAAATTGTGAAAATCAAGTTCTGAGTTTGATTCGAGATCAGAGGTTCCACCATAGAATAAATAACAAGATGTGGACTTAGCAACCTGACTTGGGTCTAGCCTAGTCTTCGATTCTGAGCTCAAAGAGGTGTCCTTATTTGGTCTAGGCTCAAGTTCAAGGCTTGTAGGAAAGACCCAATCAAAACCCCACTCTTCCAACTCCTTGGTTTCTATATCGCAGATTGGCGTGACTTCTGAGAAATCAATATGTATCTCTGAGGATGTTGGAGAGGGATATTCATCAAACAAAGGCCAGAATCATAATCTTCATTTAAACTTTGATCTTCGTTATATGGGGCCTTGTAATCTTCCCAATAAGTTCAGAGCCAGATTCCAGGCTGAGAATGTGGGTTGAATCACTAGAATCTAGGTCAGGATTGCCTTCGAGGGTCACCTTATCAGAATAAGGGGCAAAATTTACACCCTCGAGAGGTTCTGTTTTAATCTCATCATTACAGGAGTCTCGGAATTCTATGCTTGGTGAACCAAAATTTTAGTTTTCTATAGTTGGATCAAAATTATGTTCTCCTGCAATTGAGACTTCCCAACCTAATTCAAGATCAAGCATGTTATATTCCATCTGGGTTGGGAATCCACAACAACCTTGTGCCTCAAACTTAGGATTTGGTAAATTAGATTGATCCTCAATGCTATTCCAAGATGGTTCATTATCTGTTTAGGGCATGTATAGGTATTTCTGATCAATAACTTGTTTCAATAATCTCATCATTTCTTCCCATTTTTCAAGATCATCTTGGTGTTGTTTCCAAAGTACAGGATTTGTCATGCATTGGAGGTATTCAAAGTTATGCAATTTTTCTATCTCAATGTATCCTGTTATGAGAATGTCTCGAGTTGATCCTTTTGTAGCTTATGTTAATAATACTTGGGCACAGTTTATGATAAAGGTTGTTGTTGTTAGTACACTAACCTGAATGTCTTCTATGAGTTTTGAGGTTTTGTATTCAATATCATAAAATTCAAGGGCATCCTCAATCATTCTATCTCTCATGGTTCTTCGTGATTCAGGTTTCTTGAATGGTTTTCCTAAGTAACTAGGTTGCATATTTGAATCAGATGGTGAAATCAAGATGTAGAATCAGAATTCAAGTCTAAAAAATAAGTGATTAGATCTGAATAGAGACTCCCACTGAAAATATGTGTGTTTTCTCTAAAGAGAAGGGATGAGGGACTGGATGTGATGTTGACCCAATCAAGGCACCTAAAGATTTTTGGATGACTATGGAGGTTCGGGGCGGATGATACCCCTAGATCAAAACGTCATCCACATGAGAATTACCTAGGCAGCCAGAGAAGGAGAGTCCCATAAAGACCCCTACACGGTAGAGCGCCCCCACGGGTTACAGGGTTTCCCCCACCTGACCTCTCTTGTCACTGAGGGTCCAAGTAGACCAGAATGGATAACTTGACCTCTTAAGTCTACCAGTTTTATTTAAGAGCAAAGGTGCTTAAGATTTCACTTGAACTTTAGATGTATTGAGTGCAAAAGTGACCTAATTTCCAGGTTGGTTGACCCAACAAGAGGTCAACTTCACCTATTTGTCCTTTGAGAAGCTTTAGGTCCTTTTTTTTAGGATTCAAGTGAAGATCCTGAATTTTAGGGTTTCTCTTGAATAAGTCTTTTCAACTAAGGCTTAAGGCACACCTCTTTTTGGATAGTTGATTCTTGCTTAGAAAGATGTGTCTCTAAAATCCTAAATTGGAATCCTTAATTTGGCTCTAATTTTGGCCCAATTTAGTTGCCAAAAATATGGTATCTAGGGCTCAATCAAGAAGGTGGTAGCCCTAATTACCTTAAATGGATGCACAAATCAGTATTTGTTGTTGGAATCAAAATCAGGCAACTTTGGTGACTTAACTAAAGAGGGAAAGTAGGTAGCCCTAATTGATTTTATTTTGTCATTCCTTTTCAGAATGATGGGCTTAAGAGAAAGGACTAATCAGAGATTACCTGCCCTAGGTGTGTTTGCTGTGCGGCTGTCATCCTTTGAACCTTCTCCCCTGAAACAATCACAACAAAAGAGATATATCAAGTTAGTACCAAATCAGAAATTGTGATCAAGATTTCTAAATCACCTGTTGCTCCCCGGCAATGGCACCAAAATGTTCAACGAGGCGAAATCAGGTTTTAAAATCAATGCGTCGTAGTATAGTTGAAATTGCTTGAAAATAAATAGATTTTATTACTCAAAGTTTAAACCCGAGGTCGAACACAGGGAGAAAATTGGGGTTTAAAAATCAAGAGCATAACTTTTGAGAAATTGAATATAATATGCAATGAAAACTAGAGTTGTAATGCAAAAATGTAAGCACAGGAGAATAAAAAAGTCAATGTATGAAGACAAGCACAAAAAATGGACGTCTGATTTGAAAATCAGATGTCTTAAACTTATGGATGCTACAGTGCTTCTATTTCTCTTTTTCTCTCCTCTGATCTCTATCTCTGGCTGCTTCCTTCCTTCTTCTTTCTTTCTTTTCTTCTGCTCTCGTGCCTGCGCCCTAGCTTCTTTTCCTTTGCCTTTAGCTTCTTCTCTTTCTTCTTCTTCTTCCCTAGTGGCTCCTCTTTCTTCTGCCTTCAGTTCCTTCACCTTATGTTTCTTCTTTAGCCCTTCAGCCGCTCTAACTTAAGCTTTCTTCCTCTTCAGCCTTGCCTTCTCATTCCTTAGATCTCTCTGGCCTTTGCCTTCTTCTTCCTTGGCTTCTTCTTCTTCTTTCCTGCGAGAGAAAAACCTACCCATACCCACCCGTGCTCTCTCTTCCTCTTTCTCTCTTAGGCTCGCTCTCCGAGAGCCACTTTCTAGGGTAATCGGATCCGGTACGCACCCGGGACCAGGCCCACCGGCGTGCGGTGGTGGGAGAGGAGTGCAGGTCGTGTATACGGGCGGGTCAAGCCAGGTCCATGGAGGCAAGGTCACGCACGAGGCGGTGAGAGGGTGAGTGGGACCTCACCCTGTGGTCAGGAGGCGAAGAGCCTACTACACTTTTTCCTCTTATTCCGCTACGGTGCTTCCAGAATTTTTGAGGTGGGACTATCTTCCCACCTCCCTTTGCGTGCGTCCGCAGCAAGCAATGTTGCTTGATTGCAGCTGCTACTGAGGTCTTCGTAGCCAATTGCTCATATGGAGCTATGCGGGAGGGGAGTCAGCACACCCTGGGACTCTTAGCCTGTAGTAGGAAGACCTAGAGTGAGCTCACAAGCTAGCAGCTTGCGTGCGTCAATGGCGGCGGGCCTCCAAACCTGTCAACATGAAAATGGCCTCACAGCCTTGTCAGAAAGCTCAGGGAGCTTCACCGAGACAAGGTAAACGTAGTGCGGGGGTCGACGTGGCATGGGGCTACCGGAGTGTGCGTGTCTAGGGCACCTTGTGTACATGAGAGTGGGTATGTTCGGGGGGTGTTTTGGGGCCATGGCACGGTGAGTGGAGTGAGGGTTTATGATCAGTGGAGTATTGCAGAGCTTATGGGGTGGTTGGTGAGGCGGATGGAGGTGTGGAGCAGCGGGGACGCCTCGCCGAAGGTCTGGCCGGAGATGAAGAAGGTGAGGGTGATTGCGTGCATCGAGCGGTATTTTCAAGAAATAAAGAAAGTGAACAGGAAGAGGAGGGAGAGAGAAGTTATCTGACCTAACCTAAGGACGAAGGAGGTAGGGATGGTGGTCGACTTGTATTGCTCTTGTCGGAGACAAAGCTCTCCGTAGGTGAGGTGGCGGTGACGATAGGGGCAGAGGCAGCATCAGGCTGGTATGGCCGATGCGGATGAATGAGAGGAAGGCAACCCAACCAATGGTATTGTGGTTGGGGGACAAGAGAGAGGGGATGGAGCTGCCGGAGCTTACGGAGAGGTTGTGGTCGACGAGGAGAGAAGAAAGTGGGGTGGATCGACCCAATTCCAAGCTGAGGAGGTGTGGAATGAATTAGGGTTTCTTAAATAGGTCCTGGAGGTTGGGTTTATGCTTGGAAGACAAGCTTCCAAGCACGGCAAGCTCGCCGGAGATGGAAGGTTGAAGGAGACCTGAATCTCTCATGCATTCGCATGAGAGATTGGCTACCAAATAGAGCCTCAAATTGTGTTCATACTGGAGGAGATTTCTCAGAGAATCTCCCTTTCAATTTTGAAGGGGATTCTCTGAGAAATCAGAGAGATCTTGCTCTCGAAACCTCATCAGAGTAGGATTCCCTCCGCTATAATGGTGGAGGGACCTAATTGAAAAGAATGAAGATAAAGATAGGGGGTTTCTGTAGAGATTTTCAAAAGATAGGGGTAGAAATGTAATTGGGCTGGACCTGTTTACAAAGCATGTCAAGATGAATTCCCCTTAGGTCCAAATTTTGGTACAAACCTAATTTGGACCTAAGGAATCTAATGGTGAAGTTGGATTTTGGGTTTGACCATGTTTGACTAGGTAATTTACGTAAAAACCCAATTTAGGGTAAATATTTGACTTAAATGCCAATTTAGGTCAAAATAGGTTCAAGGGCCAAATTGAAGGTTCTAAACCCTAGGGAATATCTTTCCATAATTTTTAGAGGATTTAGGTGAATTTTATCCTTATCATAACCATGTTAAATCAAGTGGGTCTATTTTAGGTTTACAAGAAGTCATTTAATTCCCAGAATTCACATGAACCCTTTTCTGTTTAAACCAACCCACTTTTTATTTTGTTAAGACTATTTGACCTGTGTTTAGCCCATGAAAAAATGTGTTGTTGTATTGGAATGGTAAAATTATAGTTTTATCTCTTGTTTCTTGCTTTTATCTCAGAATGGTTATTCATGGAATTAGAACCTCCAATTGGTTATGTAGGAGTTTTTGTTCTCTTTTCTGGGTCAAAATGAGCTAGTTAGGGCTCATGATGGTGTTCCCATCATTGTCCTGAAGCCACATCTTCATCTAAAGCTTCTAGTAAGCGTAGTTGGTTCCCTCGAAGAGCGATGGATAGGTGGTGGACTACCCCTATGTCCTACTAGTTGATGCAATTCTCCCCTCCATTTGATCTTCTGCGGATGTTACTCCACAGATGTAGAAACTTTCTCTGATACGAATTGAAATTGAACTAGAGGGGGGTGAATAGTGAAATTGAAAGATAATAACTAAATAAAACTTAATCACACAATTAAGACAAAATTTTTAGGTGGAAACCCAAATTGGGTGAAAACCACTACCTAAGTCAATCCTTGACTTAGGATTTACGATCACAATGGTGATCAATCCACTATCCACACTACTTGAAACGATGCTAGTGTACCTCAGTTGCAATTCCCACCTCCAATCCCAAAATGGAGATTTCTCCCTTCGCAAGGAAGAGATGGGGATACGACAGACCAAATACCCAACTATAATAAATGTATGTAAAATGAAAATAAAATACCCTATAGAGATCCCCAAAAGATGAGCACTTTAAACTAGCTACTAGGGTGAGTAAACTCCTTGATGATGATGGCTATAGCATAATCGGAGTGTGAGTTTGCCCCAGAAAGGATGTTGCACGGTAGTAGGGCAATAGGAGCAAGTGAAGCTAGTGATTTTCTTTGTAAATTATCTCTCCAAGGTTTATTTTGTCTAAGAGGGGTTATGTGGTATATATAGACATGTTAAGAACGTTCAAGAAGGTTTAGGAGAGGGCTCCTAGCAGTTGGAGCATATCCTAAGATATTGGGTCGAAATCCAAATTAAATCAGGCTCATGATGACTCTGACAGTAGAATCAGACATCTGATTTTTGGGTTAGACATCTTATCATACGTCTGGCAATATTTTTAGCTATCTGATACAAAGGGTCAAAGTTCCTGATTTTGTTGGATGGAAATAGGGTTCTAGGTCAGATGTTTGGGATGTTATTTTAAGATGTTTGGGTGAAATTTTAGATGTTTAATTTTAAGCGAGTTTGTTCCTAGTTTAGACCAGATCAAAATAGGGTTTTAGTGTTTAAGGGTTAGATGTCTGATTGGACATCTGTAGATCATGATGATCTTGGACTTCAGATTTCTTGCAAATCCAGAAAGCATGAATTTGTCTAACACGTAATTGTTAAGTACTTTTAGGTGTAACGCTCCATTATTGGACGTCTGGAGACCTATCCAGATGTCTGAAATAGAAGGTAACGCAATCCTACCATTGGATATGATCTGACAAATGGGATTTGGAAATGATTTGACCAACGGTACTCTCTAAGGTTGTCTGATAGACTTACCAGACATCTAGATGGTTCTGCGGACGTTAGGAGTTAAGTCTAATCAATTGGAGCCTAAGTGTTTAAAATCTTAAGGTGAGGATAAGTGTGTTTGGTGATCTGATTCAAAGGTCAGATGACTTATACTGAGATATCAGATGTCCAGGAAGCTGTTCAAACGTTCGATTTGTGCCTCTGAGTTGGATTTTTATTTCTAATTTTTCCTATGTGTTGAGAGCCTAAGTCTAAAGATTATATATGTTTATTTGGGGGCTCTTTACAACTCTTTCTAGACTCAATAAATAGAAAATTACAACTCTTGTGTGATCATACAACAAAACCTAAGACCTAGACATAAGACATATCTTCATCCTTCGATACTTTGATTTTGAAATGGAGGAACCTGCAATGGTGTTATGATAGAGAAATATGGTATGTCCAGTATTTATTTCTTTTACTATATTTTGTAAAATCTTCAAAACATTATTTAGGAGAGGTTGAACTAACACAACCTAGTAGGTATACACAATAACAACCTCACCAATACCAACCTCAGCCTACCCAGGATGCCCAGCCTAATGATTTGAGTTTAGTCCTCAAGAAAATCAGAGAAATGAATTTGAGGCATAAGGAAGAGATGAATCAATTGAGGACCAAGTTAACGTGATGTCTAGACCAACTTGTAGATTCTACACAGCATGGGATGTTGCCCTCTCAACCCATCCTTAACCCTAAAAACTTCAATAAGGTTAATCAGAATCACACATGGGAGTAGTAGGCACATATAGTTCAACCCACTCCTTAATCCCCACACAGCTTTGCTAACCCAAATCCAAACCAGGTTCAACCTATTTTACAAAACCCACCACATCCTTCTAACCTTAATGCCTATGCCAATGCTGTTACTTTGAGAAGTGGGAAACAAATCTAAGATCCACATCCTTCTACTTCTAAATCTTACCAAGATCTTGTGAAACCTGAATCTGACCCAAGACATCAAGTTGATCTAGAAAACAAGGCTCAAGACCTGAGTACTCATGATTTAACTCAAGCGCCTTTTCCTAAAGCCTTGAACAAATCTAGGAAAAAGAAAAAGAACCAATCTGAGGAGTAGCTTGATTTAAGCAAGTCCAGGTAAACATACCACTCCTAGAAGCTATTGAGAATATCTCGACTTGTGTGAAATTTCTTAAGGAAATATGTACACCAAAATGCCAAGCCAAATCATCTAAAAGGGTAGTTTTGTCTGAACATGCTAGTGAAATAATCCTTAGTAGACTACCTCAGAAACAAAAGGATCTAGGAGCCCCTTTAATTTCTTGTGTAATTAGAGATACTACTTTTGATAGGACTCTTAGATTTAGGTGCTTCCATTAATGACACCCACGGTGTTATACAAAAAATTCGAATTCGGTGAATTAAAATCAACTGGGGTCTCTTTACAACTGGCTAATCAATCTGTGACCACACCACGGGGTATAATTGAGGATGTTGTTGTCAAGGTCCATGATTTTTATTATCCCTGTGGATTTCTTGGTCCTTGACATGGAAGTACTTGAACAATTGAAGATTACACCTATAATCTTTGGAAGATCATTTTTAGCTACTACCAAAGCCAATATTGATTGTGAATCTAGCAGTATGGAAATTAAATTTAGGGATAAAAAAATGAAGATCAATATTTTTAAAGGCCACTAAACAATTTGAGGATTGTGGAATGATTGAGGATTATGATGATTTGGATGATAATGTTGAATACTATATGAACTTAGGAACTTCCTAGTCCAATTCTCTAGGCCTTAACCCCCAAACCAACCAAGAGGTTGATCAGCCTATCACTGACTTGATTACACGACCTCTTCAGGATGATCTTGATCTACCTTTGGACCTACCTTCTAAGGACCTAGACTTGAACTGAAACCTCTGCCTAATTATTTGAAGTATGGCTTCATACAATATAATCAAACCTGTCTAGTGATTATTAGCTCTTACCTGACCCACACTCAAGAAGATCAACTGATTCAAGTTTTGGGAAGGAATAAAAAAGCAATTGGCTAAACATTGGATGATCTAAAGGGAATCAATCTTACCTACTATACTCACAGAATATATGTTGAGGAAGGATCTAAACCCTCCCAGGAAATGCAGAGACGATTGAATCCAGCTATGCGGAAGGTTGTAAAGAAAGAGATAATAAAGTAGTTAGATGCAGGAATAATCTATCCAATCTCTGACAGTCCTTGGATTAGCCCTATACAAGTGGTTCCTAAAAAAGCTGGGCTAACCGTGATTACAAATGATAAAGAAGAATCGATTCCAATCTGCACAGCTTCCTCTTGGAGGGTTTGTATTGATTATAGGAACCTGAATTCTGTAACTATGAAAGACCACTTCCCACTTCCCTTTATTGATCAAATTCTTGAATGATTAACTGGCCAAAAGTTCTATTTCCTTGATGGCTATTCTAGTTACAACCAAATAGCTATCCATCCCAATGATCAAGAGAAAATCACTTTCACCTATCCCTTCGAAACCTTTGCATTCTGTAGGATGCCTTTTGGACTCTACAATGCACCACGACCTTTCAACAGTGTATGCTTGCTATCTTTTCAGATATGGTGGGTGATTTCATGGAAATTTTCATGGATGATTTCTCTATGTTTGGGGATTCTTTTGAAAACTGTCTGATTCATCTTGAGAAGACTTTTCAGAAATGTATGGAGGTTAATCTTGTCCTATCTTGGAAGAAGAGTCACTTCATGGTTAGAGAAGGTATTGTCCTTGGTCATGTAGTGTCTGAAAGAGGAATTGAAGTAGATAAAGCCAAGATGGACACTATTACTCAACTCTTGCCACCTTCGATGGTTAAACAAGTGTGTTCATTTCTTGGACACGTTGGATTTTACCATCGATTTATCAAAGATTTTTCTAAGGTGGCTAAGCCCTTAAGTAATCTCTTGACTAAAGATCATACTTTTGATTTTTATTCTAAATGTCTTAGGGCCTTTAATCTTTTAAAGGAGGCCATTATTCAATCACCTATCTTACAACCTCCTAATTGGTATCGACATTTCAAAATCATGATCGATGCTTCTAATTTTGCTATTGGCACAATCTTAGGGCAAAAGATGGATAAAAAAACCTTCTGTGATTTACTATGCTAGTAAGACTCTTGATGAGGCTCAAAGAAATTATACCACTACGGAAAAAGAGTTACTAGCTATAGTGTTTACTTTAGAAAATTTAGGCCTTATCTACTTGTATCTCATGTGATTATTTTCATCGGCCATGCTGCATTAAGGCATCTAATGGCTAAGAAGGATGCAATGCCCCTCTTAATTAGATGGATCCTTCTACTTCAAGAATTTGATCTCGAGATTTGAGACAAATCAAGTGCCCAAAATGTAGTAGCAGGCCACTTCTCCCGAATCCTTGTAGAAAATTTAAATCTTGAATTCTCTAATTCCTTCCTTGATGAGACCATCTTGACCTTCTGTAAACTACCCTGGTTTGCAGACATTGTTAATTACTTGGCAATTGGTCAAATACCCTCTGATTGGCCTAAGCATAGGTGGGATAAATTGATTTCTGATGCCAAGTATTATTTTTGGGAAGAGCTAAAACTATTCTGAATTCATGTGGATTAGGTTATCTGTTGTTGTGTTCCGGACAATGAGATCGCAAGCGTAGTCATATTCTACCATAGTACCGCTTGTGGGGGTCACTTCTTTGGGAAAAAGACAACAACTACAGTACTTCAAAGCAGATTATTATGGTCGTCTTTATTCTGTGACTCTTTTAATTTTTGCCGGTTATGTACTAGATGCCAAACTTTAGGCAACATACTTGTAAAGACATGATGCCCCTGAGCCCGATACCTAAGGTCAAAATTTTTGACATTTGGGGCATTGATTTTATGGGACCTTTCACCAATTCATTTTGGTGCTTGTATATACTTGTTGCAGTCAACTACATATCCAAATGGATTGAAGCCATCCCAACCCAAACCAATGACCATAAGGTGGTCATGGATTTTTTGAAATGAAATATCTTTAACCACTTTTGAATTCCAAAGGCACTAATCAGTGATGGCGGGTCTCATTTCACTCATAATCAATTCAAGACCCTTTTGACCAAGTATGGAGTGACACACAAGGTCTCTACTTCATACCACTAGTAGACCAACAGACAAGCTGAAATCTTTAATCCAGAAATTAAGAAAATCCTTCAAAAAATAGTTTGACTAGATCAGAAGGATTGGTCCACAAAATTAGACGATGCTCTTTGGGCTTACCAGACCGCATACAAACCCTCGATTGGAATGTCTCTATTCCGTTTGGTCTATAGAAAATGATGTCACCTCCTTATGGAATTAGAACATAAAGATTATTGGGACATTAGGGCTTTTAACCTAAATCTAGATCGATCTGGGAGACAAAGAAACTCAATTGACAGAATTGGAGGAAATCTGGAATGATGCCTATGATAGCGCAAGGATATATAAGGACATGACAAAAGCTTCACATGACAAATATATTTCTCGAAAAAGCTATCGCTGATCAAAAGGTGTGGCTTTTTTATTTGTGCTTTAGGCTCGTTCTAGGAAAATTGAGATCAAAATGAACAAGTCCATTCATTGTGAATAAAATTTAGCCTCATGGAGCTGTACTAATTTTAGACCCTAAGACTGGACAAGAGACAAAAGTTAATGGTCAGAGGTTGAAACCTTTTATTAATCAATATCCTGATCCGATCCCTGATGATCATGTCAACCTCCTAGATCTAATTTGAGCTACATTGTGTCTGGCTAATGATGTAAAACTTGGCACTAGCTGGGAGGCCACCCAATACTCTGTACAAGCATTGAGATCTTTGTTTTTCTAAGCTAATCTGGAACAACAACCTCAATCAGGTGATATCCCCTCTTCTTGCTTATTGAATTTTGATTATTTTTATTTCGCATACATTCCAATGAGGACATTGTAGCAAATAGGCACGAAGAGGATGGACATTGCATGTCTTATTTTGATATGTTAGCTAATCTTGTCAGTATTCCTATATATAGTAATCATCTTTTTTAAACAAAAGGAGTGTTCTAGTGTTGTTCTTAATATTCAAGCTAGGTAAAGTCAAGAATTCTCATTTTTGAGAATTTTCTAACCTTAGAAGATGTGAAATAATGTCTTTCCACCTAGACTCCTCACCTCTTTTTAGACTTAATTTTCTCGAGTATTTACCTAAATCTGGATTGATTTTCCTGAGACTTTTGAAAGGAGTCTGAAAAAGCTAGAAGTATTAAGTTAAAGAGGTGATGAGGAATGACTTATCATTTCACCCTTTGATTTGGATAGTCTTTGAGTTCCAAGTATCTTCACTTGTACTATGCACTGACTTGTCTTATGGATGATTTTGTTGACTCCTTAGTGGTCAATAAGATTTAGTCTTAAGGCAATTAGATCCAAAGGACCTTGCCATGTTTCTAGCTCTTAGGATTGTTCCTGTATGTAAGGGAATGCATTTAGAATGGATGAAGGAGAGCCACTTGCCTAGAAAAATGATTTGGAGAAAAAAAAATAGATATTCAACCTTGAAAAAAATGAGGAGAAAAATATGAAAAAATACACCCCACCAAATAAAGCACCTCGCTACCAGTGGGTGCAATTCCACCACATAAAAGCATCTCACTACATATGGATGCTACCTTTCCATTTCCATCAAATAACAACACCTCACTACATATGGGTGTTAATCCTATAGAAAACAAAAAAAAATGGAGAAAAGAATAAGGAATAAGTGACCTAGAGGTCCAGCTGAGGAGATATACACCTAGTGTGTTGACCTCGGGGTAGAAAAGTGGTGAGGAGGAAGCTGCCAAGTCCTAGTATGGCCTAAACGAAGATAAGTTGTCTCAGAAAGAGTATGGAAACATTCTAAGTCTTATTGAACTAGGAATCAACTTGGTTGTCCACCTGACAAGTCACATAAAAATCACACACAAGATGTTTGTTTCTCACATTCGATTCGAATCTTGGGTGGGTCGACTTAGTCAAAGAAAGTCACTAATGCAGACACATTTAATTAGGTTAAAATACCTATTCATGCATGTTCCTAGCCTTAGATTTGCATTTCATATTATAAATATTGCATAGCATGCATCATTCTGTATTTAGAATAGTTGTGTATATTCTAGGTTAATTACGTCCTTTTTATGGCCAAGAGGGAAGGAGATTTATTTCAGGGCCTCGAATGGATGATCTGAATGTATGGATCTAATCAGGATGATGATCGGAGTCCAACGCCTCCCAAATCATCTAAATCGGCATCCTGTAGCATCATATGAAGTTTGAGAAAGATCAACGGCCAGGGGGGCAATGCGACATCCTTACGGGTTTTGGATAAAAAAATTTGACTGTACGGATGGATCCGGAGCAACGATCGCAGTCCAAAAATGCAAAAATCAACTCAATCCGAGCACCGTGGCACCCTATGCAACAGAAAGAAGATGAATGGCCTAGATGGTGCCACGTGGCACCATTTAGGCTGCCCAACAACGGCCAACAACAACCACCCATGCCCTTCATCATCTGCACCCTCGAATCCTAGCCGTTGGATCATCATCCAACGGCTAGGAAGCCTCCGCGCCCGGGTGTTGTATGCGGAAAACATACACAAACGGCATTGAGTTTTGGAAACTCGCCGATGTAGTATGATTTGCGAAGAAATCCATCAATAGATAAATTTACCAAAACTCAAAAGAATTCCGGGTTGAACACAGGGAGGCAGACGTTTGATTAGAAACCGTGTTTGTTTTATTTGTAACGAAGCAAATTAGCTGGTCGAATTGAATCTAAACTAGCTATCTACTTAAAGAATAAATAATAGAAGAAAGATAGAGAATATTACAAATAAAGAGAAAATAGAGATAGAATAAACATGGATTTCATTACCAGAAGCTGATGTTCATTACAATTACAACTACTCGCTACACTAGAAAGCAAGAAATCTACACTAGAAAGCAGTAAAAGAGAAGGTAGAGAGAAGTTATCCTCCTCGACGATTGCCTGGAGGATGAGTCGCAACGACAGAGTACCCGGACGAAGGTGGTGAGATGCAGAACGAAGGACAATGAAGAGGACGACGGAGAATGGGGTAGGACGACATCGCAGTGGGATCCGCTTCCAGAATGGCAATGAGAGGATCGCCATGGAATGCTTCATGAAGGGGATGAGAAGGTGGAAAAATTATAATTTTAACTCTAATGGAGCATCCTGGGTTTGGGACAAGCTCCTAGAGCTTTGGAGGGGGTGAGAGAAGACAGGAAGGGATGAAGAAAGTGTGGGGGTTGTAGGGCTATTTATAGGTGAGGTTTGAATGGGCAAATAGGTCATTTTACTTTTAAAGCATTAAATCAGGGTCTTTAGTGACAGATTTATCCATCACTAAAGACCTAATCGTGGGCCACGTGCGCACCCGCCCGTGCCTCTTCTCCTCGCACTCAAACGCTTTTGCACGTCCTTAGATTGCGATCGAACAGCTTAAGATGCACACACCCGCTAGTTGCTTCAGTGCCTTAATGCATGTGCACGGCAACTCTCAGTTGTCCATCTCGCATTCGACGGCTCAGATCGCATCGCACCCTCGCCTCTTCAATGCAAGCACTCACCTGCAATGCGATCCTCGCTCATCCGTGCAGCCACGTTGCATGCCATCTGACCGCTTGCGCCACATCCAATGGTTGAAATCAACCGCTCCACACTCCCCACTCGATTTGAGGCTCAACGAGGATCGAACCCGCGCCTCTACCTCGTGCGAATGCCTCTGCTTGCTGTGCTATCCCATCTTCTTTATCGACTTTCTAACCACGGCGTGCACTCTGGTGGCTGTTGGATCAAGATCCAACAGCCCAGATCTAATCTTGCGTTGAGGAGAGAGAGAGAGCACGACGGGCCTTCAAACTTCAGCTGGGCTGGTTTGAGCGGTCGAGATGGCACCACGTGGTGCCATCTTAGCCATCCATCTTTTGTGACTTGTAGAAGGTGCCATGGATGTCAAATTAGGTCAATTTTTGCGCCATTGGGTCACGATCGTCGATCCGAACCCATCCATGAGGTCGGATTTGTCATCTGATGTACGGATTTACACCATCTTTGCCTTTAACCTATGATTTTCCTCGGACAATATCTGATACTACGGAAGTTCGATCGGGGCAATCTTAGAGTCATTGAGCTATGATTGTCACCCTGATCAGATCCGTACGGTTGGATCTTCAATCCAAGGCTCCGATTGAATATCGCCCTGTTACCTGACCACAAAAAGAGAAAATTAACCTAAACTTTATACAATCTAACCTAAATGCAAGATGATGCATGTTACGCCTCAGAACATACATAAATAGATAGTTTATGTGATATAAACTATTTACATCACACCCCCATGCCTATCTTTTGCTAGTCCCTAGCAAAACTACATGCTATTTATAAGAGAATTAGGTCAGATCTCTTGGCCAATAGTTATTTTTCAATGCTTATGAATTTCAACTTTGACCTGAACTATAGAGACACAACAGTGCTGATGTAAACTTGTTTACACTACTTAAGATGTCTATTTATGCATGTTCTTAAGCATAGATTGCATTGCATACTATAAATATTGCATAACATGCATCATCTTGCATTTAGATTAGTTTAAATAAAATTGAGGTTAATTGTCTCCTTTTATGTTCATGGACAGGAAAAACTTTTTATCGGGGCCTCGAATCAAAGATCCAACCGTACAGATGTGATCAGGGCGACGATTGGAGTTCAACGACTCCAAGATCGCCCTAATCAGACATCTGTAGCATCAGATAGAGATTGGGGAACCCTAGAAGAGCAAGGGCCAAGATGGTGTGAATCCATACTTCAAATGACAAATCCGACTGCATGGATGGATTCTGATCGACGATTGCAGCCCAACGGTGCAAAAATCGACTCAATTCAACAACCATGGCACCATCTACATCATCCAGAAGATGGACGGCCAAGATGGCGCCACGTGGCACCATCTCGGCCGCCCAAACCGGCCATGCTGATCTTGAAGACCATCGCATGTAGATCTAGATCGCACGATCGTGATCCAACAGCTGTGGCCAGCCGCACCTCAAAACATCCGCACGGCCATCTCTCCTCCGTAGAGCAGCGGGTGGAGGCCTTATCGCGAGGCACTAGCGCAGGTTTGAATTCGCATGCGCAGGAAAAAGGGCACAGGCGAGTGGGCTCCGCAACCACTCGATCGCGATCGAGCAGCTGCGGGTGCTTGATAGTGCCCACACGCTATTGCACGCCACGCCTCACGAGCGGGCAGGCGCGCAGAGGAGGTGGGCGGAGGCTCGAGATAAGCCGTTCGATCGTGAGATTGGACGGCTGAGATTAGCTGGACGTGGAGCGCGCGTTACGTGCGAGGAGGCGAGCAGCCATGCGTGGGTTGTGCCCCACTACGCCCATGATGGGGCTTTAGCGACGATTTTATCCATCACTGAAGACCCCTTATTTAATGATTTTCAAATTAAAATGACCAAATTTCCCTCACTCCATGCAACTATAAAAGGAGACCCCCTCCACACAAAATTTTCATCCCTTCCTTCTCTTCTCTACCTCTCGAAAGCTCAAGAGAAGCTTGTCCCACACCCGGGATGCTCCTCGCGAGATAAAGTCAAATTTTCGCTCTCATTTCGGAAGCGGATCCTGCGACGGCAACGACATGCTACTCCATTCTCATTCCTCCTGCCTCGATCTCCTTCTTCCCACTCCGTCCTCCTTCATCCAGGCGGCGTCTCGTCTGGCTTGTCCACCAAATGATTGTCAAGGAGGACAACTTCTCTCTCCCATTCTTCTTTACAGCTTTCTAGTGTAGAATTTTCCTGCTTTCTAGTGTAGCTGATTTCCCGCTTTCTAGTGTAATTCTTCTTTGGTTTTATTGTATAAACATTTTGAATTATTGAATGCATGTTCTCTCTCTCTCTCTTGTTTAGTTTGATTGTTATTATGGCTTCATTGTAATTACATCGCCTTACTTTTCAAGAAAAATTCTAAAAAAATATAATTGTGAATATAGATCGTCGTAGCCTCCCTGAGTTCGACCCGGGATTTTCATTCCAGTATAAATTTTACTTGTTGAACACGAGTTCTTCGCTTTCATACTACGACGACAGGTTTTTTTTCAAAACCAAACACGTTAGCGTAGCAACTCGTGTGTTCAACATTTTGGTGCCATTGCTGGGGAGGCAATGATTTCCGATCTTCTTTTCGCATTTCATACACTTTATTATTTTCTAACTTGCTTTCTCTTGTGTCTACTATTTTGCAGAGGCCTCCATCAGGGAATCATCAAGTGGTAGACCAGAGTAAAGTGCAGTTGAAGACAACTGTAAGTGCTCCCCATTCTTCCCCCCTCCATAGATTTCATTTGCCACATTAAATCCAAATTCCAATTAACCTAGGTGTTTGCATAAATCCTAGGAATAGTTTGGTTGTTTGGATTCTCACTCACATTCATTCCACCCTCATTTATAACAAAAAAATAATAAAAAGATAATCTTGTGGGGCAATTTTCAATAAACACACAACGTACACCCACATTCAAGGCACTTAACCTAATTGATTTGTTTCTACTCAACCGGGTTCTAATCTGTGGAACCGGTACACACAAAGCAACACATAAAAGAGTAGAAATCATTCTAGGTTAACCATCTTTGTGTGCCTAACTTAGTGGTGCATTTGTGGCCAGTTGTTTGAGTTGTTTGGGCCGCACCACTCTACTTAAAATCAACTCATCAAGTAGCTCCTCCTTAGGGTTTTCAATCTAGGTCTATTCCAGGCACTCCACTTTCTTTCTGGTTTTAAAGGAAAATAATCTTCACCCATGTTTGACAACTTGGTTTGCCTAGAAACTTGATTGCAATCCACCTAATTTGAAACCCTAAAACCTACTTAAGCAAGATTTGAACATTAAAATTCATGCATCACAAATAATCTTACTTGAAAACCTTGGTTGTGCACGCACTTACACAAATCTCAATCAATCATTAAGGGCACAACCCATTTTAAGGGCCCACCACATTCCATAAGCACCACAATCCCAGGCCTTAATAAAATTGAGTAGACATTGGCCTTAAGGTCTAATTCGCTCTTCAGGACCTAGTCTGAGATTATCTTTGATTAACCTACTTGTATTGATTAATCTGATGTCTAACTAGGGGAGTAGCGTCAAACGACCGCGGCTGGGGGGTACACTAGGGACCGGAGGCGAAAGTCGAAGGAAGAACCTTCTCCCCAGTCCCTCCTTCTAACTGGTTGGAATGAGTAGACGCAAGTAGAGTAAATCATTTACAATCTTAAGGTAGGTTTTGGGAGTCAGTAGATCCTTAGGCTACCCCACTTAAGGACAGCCTTGTTTTGTTGTGCTGCAGGGTCCCTATCCCCAGTCCTTCCGACCTTCTCCTAGTTTATGCTGGGAAGATGTCATTGAATCCTCGACTGGAAGGACCATTAGAGTATTTTAGGAGGTGCAAATTAGATTTTGGTCAAATTGATCCCATGGCTGACCAACAACCTCCTCTGCCTGGAAATCCACAGGAAGAATTTCGAAGGCAGCTGGAACAAATGCAGAGAATGCAGGAATGGTTCCAAAGAATGCAGGGCACTCAGCCCTTGAAGGATTTTTATATTCCTTTAAATTACGGGGAACATCCTGGCGTCCAGATTCCAGCCGGTGACATTGAAATCAAGCCCTAGGTGTTAAGCCTGATCAAATATTATCATAGGCTTGGCTTCGAAGATCCGTTTCAGCACTTGGAGGACTTGACCACTTTGGTCCAGACCACCAAGGCACGAAATGTAAACGAGGTGCAAATGATCATGAAGCTCTTCTCCCACTCTCTTAGGGATAAGGCCGCACATTGGTATAGGACAATAGGAAGACCAATTGCAACTTGGAATGAGTTGAAATCAGCCTTTCTGAAGAAATTCTTCCCAATCGGATGTACCAATGCTTTGAGACGGGCAATCACTACCTTTACCTAGTGGCCGAGGGAGCAGTTTCATGTGGCCTGGGAGCGATTCCAAGACCTATTGCGGAGGTGTCCACACCACGAGGTGCCGAAATGGCAACTCGTGCAGATCTTCTATCATGGGTTGACTGAGTAACTCTGAAATTATGTGAATGCTTCTTGCGGAGGCAATTTCCTCAATAAAGATGCAGATAGTGCACATGATTTATTTGAGGAAATGAGCGAGAATTCAATCAATCATGCCTCCATGGATACATTTAACGGATCCCAGCAGCCCAGATCAAATGTCAATGAAGTCCATGACTCTCATTCATTTGATATGGAATTAATTTGTAACAAACCTGATAAGGTGGACTTGGTTGCTAAGAGAATGGAAGAGTGAATGGTTGTCAATTCTATGAACAACTCTCGATCTACTCAATCCCAAAATTCAGGATTCCATTCTTCACGAGCTCCTTCTGGATAGGAGTTCGTGAATCAACTCGATGCAGCTCAACCTGTGAGTCAGCATTTTTCGAAACCCCATGGGTTCCAAATTGGGGCCTTTGATCCTAGTTTTTCTGATTCTTCCGTTTCTTTCTCTTCATCCTCACCCTATGAGGATGTCTGTGCTGTACAAGAGAATGTTAGATCCAACCCCTACTCTAATGCTTATAATCCGGGTTGGAGAAACCACCCTAACTTCTCTTGGAAAAACTCGGGCCAACAGACTCAATTCCGACCCGACAACTATGCTCCGCAACGACCAATGGGTCAGGGTCATGTCTATACTCAATTGCCTCCAAATCAGGTCAATCAGCCAGCTTGGAATGCCCGTCAACCCATTCCAGCAGGCTGATTTGAACCGACAAATGGTAGAGATGCAAGGATCTATGCTCCAGCTCATGCAGCAAATGAAAACCTCGCTAGACAACTTGCAGTCTGGACTCATTGCTAACTCTCGTCAACTCGAATCTCTACCATCCCAACCCGTACCCAACCTGCAAAATATTCTGAATTTGGGCAACCAAGCCCATGGGTACGAAAATCAGAGGGACCCACACGCACATGCTCAGGTGGTTGAGTAGGGTTCCTCCTCCTCCTCTTCTTCTTCTTCTATAAATCAACAATCCCTGGCTAATCAAGCCCCTCCAATCTTTCCTAACCCTCCCCAAGACCCAAATTATTATGCATCTACAAATTCTGTCACCTTGAGGAGTGGTAAGTAGACTTAGGATCCACAACCACGCTATTCTGATCTTCTGAATCCTGAAGAACCTGAGGAGAGAGAGGAGAATTTTAGAGGAGAAATCAAAGCTCAGGAACCAGATTCCAAAGATCTGACTCATGTTCCTTTTCCTAAAGCCTTGATCAAATCAAAGAAGAAAAAGTCTGTTGATAGCAATGAGGAGCTTCTGAATCTATTTAAGAATGTTGAGATCAATATCCCGCTCCTTGATGCTATCAAGCACATACCGACTTACGTGAGAAAATCTATGTGTAAGTCGAGAAAATCTATTCCGAGGAAGGTGGTACTCTCCGAGCAGGCTAGTTCTATTATCCTGCACCACCTCCCTCAGAAAAAAGAGATCCAGGTGCTCCGTTGATTTCTTGCGTCATCAGAGATTACACATTTGATAGAGCACTCTTGGACCTGGGTGCATCCATCAACCTAATTCCGACATCTCTTTACGAGAAGTTTGGATTAGGTGAACTTCGGCCAACTTCAGTAATGCTACAGTTAGCGGACTGCTCGGTCACAAATCCGCGAGACGTTATTGAAGATGTTATAGTTAAGGTCAATGATTTCTATTTTCTTGTAGATTTCCTTTTCCTTGACATGGATGTACCTGATAATCTAAGGAACAAGCCCATCATTCTGGGGCATCCGTTCCTGGCTACCGCTAAGGCCAACATTAATTGTGAAAGCGGTAGCATGGAAATCGCCTTTGGGGATCAACGAATGAAATTGGATATTTTTAAGGCGATCAATAAATTTGAAGATTGTTGATTTATTGAGGAACTTGAGGAGGATAATGAAAATATTGAAACTTGTTTGATGGTTTCTTCAATCGAAAGTTCCTCCTTTGATGACGAATTCGACCCGCAACCCTCTAAGGCTGACTTGCCATCTTCTGAAGAGGTTATTGATTCTATTCACTCACAACCTCTTCCTCTTGTTGAGTCTTCAGCATCTACCTTACCATCAATCATCAACCCTCCCTAGCTTGAACTGAAACCATTTCCTGAGAATTTGAAATATCAATTTTTAAGACCTAAGAAGATGCTCCCTGTGATTATCAGTGCTAAATTGATAAAGGAGCAAGAGATTAAATTGATCAAGGTCTTGAAGGAACACAAGGAGGCAATTGGTTGGACCATTCATGACCTCAGGGGGATCGAGCCATCTTACTGTAATCATAGAATATTTTTGGAAGATGGATCCCACCCTTCTCGCCAGATGCAGAGGAGATTAAATCCAAATATGAGAGAAGTGGTCAAAAAGGAAATCATCAAGTGGCTCAATGCAAGAATTATTTATCCAATCTCTGATAGTCCCTGGGTAAGTCCTGTGCATATTATTTCGAAGAAAGCCAGGATTTCCGTTGTGACTAACGAGAGAGGAGAATCTGTCACAACTCATTCAGCTTCCTCTTGGAGGGTTTGTATTGATTATAGGAAGTTGAACACAGCCACTAAAAGGATCATTTTCCCCTGCCCTTCATCAATCAAATCTTGGAAAGATTAGCTGGCCAGAAGTACTTCTATTTTCTTGATGGCTAGTCGAGATACAACCAAGTTCCTATCCATCCCGAGGATCAGGAAAAAACTACTTTCACCTGTCCCTACGGAAACTTTGCTTTCCATAGGATGCCTTTCGATCTATGCAATGCACCTTTGACTTTTCAAAGGTGTATGCTAGCCATATTTTTTGACATGGTGGGAGAGTTTACGGAAGTTTTAATGGACACTTTCTCTATTTCTGGAGAATCATTTGACTCTTGTTTGGCTAATCTAAAAATGATTCTTAAGCGATGTATCAAAACATGATTGGTCCTTAGCTGGGAAAAGAGTCATTTCATGACCCAAGAAGGCATCGTCTTAGGTCATGTAATCTCTGAACGGGGAATCGAAGTGAATAAAGCGAAGGTTGATGCTATTGCTAAACTTCCTCCTCCCACATCTGTTAAACAAATCCGATCATTTCTTGGCCATGTGGGATTCTATCGAAGATTCATCAAGGATTTCTCAAAGGTTGCTCATCCCCTGAGAAATCTTCTTGTCAAAGAAACGCCGTTTGTTTTCAACAAATCATGCCGAAAGGCATTTGATTTCCTGAAAATGGCAGCCATCTGTGTTCCAGTTCTGCAACCACCAATTTGGGCAGCCCCTTTTGAGATCACGACCGACACTTCTGATTACGCGGTAGGGGCTATCTTGGGTCAGAAAATTGATAGAAAGCCTTCTGTCATCTACTACACTAGTAAAACTCTAGATGAAGCCCAGAGGAATTGCACTGTTACTGAAAAGGAATTACTGCTATACTATTCACTTTAGAAAAATTTAGGGCTTATCTCTTAGGGTCTCATGTTATCATCTATACCGACCACTCGGCCTTGAGACATCTCTTGGCCAAAAAGGAAGCCAAACCCCAGCTTATTCGTTGGATTCTTCTGCTTCAAGAATTTGATTTTGAAATCAAGGATAAAATCGAGGTACAAAATGTGGTAGCGGATCATTTGTCGAGACTCATAGGTGATTCTTCTCATCCGGACATTCCGATTGTTGACACTTTTCTGGACGAAACTATTCTTACAGTTTTAGGTGTCCACATCCCATGGTTTGCTGACATTGTTAACTATTTGGCCGTTGGTCAAATCCCCAAGGATTGGACCAAGCAACAACGGGATAGACTCAGATCTGAGGCCAAATACTACTTCTGGGAGGACCCTGAACTGTACCACATCAGCTTTTATCAGATATTCGTTGATGTATACTGGAGAATGAATTCAACAGTATACTTGAGTTCTGCCATGCATCTGGGTGTGGTGGACATTTCTCCAGGAAAACGACTGCAAAAATCTTGCAATCTGGCTTCTATTGGCTGTCTTTATTTAAGGATGCCCAGGATTTCTCAAGGTCATGTTTTCGATGTCAGGAACTCGAGAGCATAACTAAGAGAGATATGATGCCCCTAAACCCAATTCTTCCTGTCGAAATTTTCGATGTTTGGGGCATTGATTTCATGGGACCCTTTCTCCCTTCATTTGGACATCAATACATTCTTGTTGCTGTTGATTATGTGTCCAAATGGATTGAGGCGATTCCCACCCGAACCAATGACCACAAGGTGGTCATCAATTTTGTCAAGAAAAATATCTTCAGTAGGTTCAGGATTCCAAGGGCCATCATCAGTGATGGTGGCACTCATTTTACTAATGTCCAATTCCAGAATTTGTTGGCCAAATACGGGGTTAATCATTGAATTTCCACACCTTACCACCCCCAGACGAATGGACAAGCCGAGATTTCCAATCGAGAGATCAAGAACATTCTGCAGAAAACGATTAGGCCTGATTGCAAGGACTGGACTCCAAAGCTTGAGGACGCTCTTTGGGCCTACCGTACGATATATAAAACTCCCATTGGCATGTCTCCATTTCGTTTGGTGTATGGAAATGCATGCCATCTACCCGTAGAGATTGAACACAGAGCATTCTGGGCAATCAAACAATGTAATTTAGATCTAAATTTAGCTGGGAAGACCAGGAAACTCCAACTGCCTAAGTTGGAGGAGCTTAGAAATGATGCATATGAGAATGCAAAGATCTACAAGGCTCGGACCAAAGCTCTACATGATCAACTGATTTCCCACAAGAGCTTTGAGCCAAACCAAAAGATCTGGTTATTCGATTCTAAACTTAAGCTCTTTCCCAGCAAACTTAGATCTACATGGAATGGCTCATTCATAATTGACCAGATTTTTCCAAATGGAGCCGTTCAGATTTCTGACCCAAAGACGAGTAACACATTTAAAGTCAACGGTCAACGTCTGAAGCCTGTTATTAACCGTATTCTTCTAGAACCCATCTCAGACATGGTTGCTCTAGCCATTCTGTGACTTCTTTGGCTGGACTTCGCCTAGCTGATGGCATTAAACTCAGCAGTTGTACATATGACACAAAGTTGACACGAGCTTCATATTCAGGTGACATCTTTCATACTCTACCCTTTCTTTCATGTCTCTTTCTCAATGTGGACATTGCATCAGCTAGGCATGGGGGGGTGGATTCATCTTTGAATCATTTGGTTAGCTTTGTGAAATTCATGTAAATTATTTTTCTTTTCTTATTTATACAAAAAAAAAGAATTAGGAAGGAATAGTTGGACATTAGGACTTTTCAATCTTAGGAAATTTTACATTAGGATCTGAACACAAAGACCCTTCAGGTCTTTGGACTTAATTGGCCCGTGTATCTACTAAAATGTGGATTTATTTTTCGAGTCCTCGCCAACTGGAATTCTATTTTAATTGGAGTAATTAAGTTTGGGTGATAAGTACATGACTTATCAACCCACCCTCTGATTTGAGGGAACTTTGAGTTTTTAGCATCTACACACTTTCTTTGCACTGACTCGTTGTTCGGTGATTTTAACGGAAATTGGGTAGCTAATGAACCTTCTAGGGTGATATGGCTGGTAAGTTATCGTGGGTAACAGCCCATAGGTAGGTTGTCCAGAGCCCATTCACTGGACCTTTCTCTTTTTGCTGCCTTTAGGTAAATGTTAGACCAGGGAAGCCACCTACTTAAAAAGAGAAAAAAAAAATAATAAAAAGGAGAAAAGAAAAAAATAAATAAACCACACTTTGCCGCATGAGTATGGCTGGCAAGTTGTCGGTGGTAACAGCTCATCGACCGGTTGTCCAGAACCCAACTCAATAAATGCACTAAAAATTCCCAAAACACTTAGGAAGAAGCGGAGAAGTAGAATAAATCGGGGAGATATACACTGGATTCACCCTTATTTTGACCTCATAAAAATAAAAGTAGGGAGAAAGCTACCGGTTGTAAGGATACACCTTTAGGCAGAATTTTTTTTTTTAGGTCACTTAGAGGTGTAGAAATCCGAAGTCCGTTTTAACTGTCGATCAACGAGTCTATCACATTCACAATAAGATGCCTAGAACTTAGGGCTCTCATCAAATCTTGGGTGAGTTGAATGGCCGTAGAAACCCACTCTTAAATCCTAAAACTTGAAAATTAAAAAAAAAAAAGAACAAAAGAAGCAAAAGAGAAAAAAGAAATTTTTCTTTGAATAAGGCGATGGCTTGAGGTGGTCAGCATTTTGGCAGATACTCGGGCACTGTTGTGTCTTTGAAAGTGCAGATCCTAAGTAGACATTTTCTTAGTGATTGAAAATAACTCATGCCCAAATAATCCAACCTGATTCTTTTATAAATAGCATATAGTTTTTGCTAGGGACTAGCAAAAGATAGGTATGGGGGTATGATGTAAACATGTTTACACTACTTAAGATGTCTATTTATGCATGTTCTTAAGCATATGATTACATTGCATACTATAAATATTGCATAACATGCATCATCTTGCATTTAGATTAGTTTAAATAAAATGGAGGTTAATTTTCTTCTTTTATGTTCATGGACAGGGAAAACTTTTTATCGGGGCCTCGGATCGAAGATCCAACCATACAAATGTGATTAGAGCGACGATTGGAGTTCAACGACTCCAAGATCGCCCTAATCATACATCTGTAGCATCAGATAGAGATCGGGGAACCCTAGAAGAGCAGGGGCCAAGATGGTGTGAATCCGCACTTCAAATGACAAATGCAACCACACGAATGGATTTAGATCAACGATCGTAGCCTAACGGTGCGAAAATCGACTCAATCCGACAACTGTGGCACCATCTACATCATCCAGAAGATGGACAGCCAATATGGTGCCACGTGGTGCCATCTCGACCACCCAAACCGGCCCCGCTGATCTTGAAGACCACCACTCGTTAGATCTGGACCGCATGATAGCGATCCAATGGCTGTGGGTAGCCACACCTCAAAACATCCGCACGACCATCTCTCCTCCGTAGCGCAGCGGGTGGAGGCCTTATCGCGCGGCACTGGCGTAGGTTTGAATCCACATGCACAGGTGAAAGGGCACAGGCGATCGAGCAGCTGCTCCACAGCCGCTCGATCGTGATCAAGCAGTTGTGGGCGCTCGATAGCGCCCACGGGCTGTTGCACACCACGCCTCACGCGAGATCGCACGTGGGCGGGTGCGTAGAGGAGGCAGGCATAGGCACGAGATAAGCCGTCTGATTTCACGATCGAATGACTGAGATTAGCTGGATGTGGAGTGTGCATTACGCGCGAGGAGGCGACCGGCCGCGCATGGGCGGCACCCCACTACGCCCACGATGGGGCTTTAGCGACGGTTTTATCCATCACTAAAGACCCCTGATTTAATGATTTTCAAATTAAAATGACCAAATTTCCCTCACTCCTTACAACTATAAAAGGAGAACCCCTCCACATGAAATTCTCATCCCTTCCTTCTCTTCTCTACCTCTCCAAAGCTCAAGAGAAGCTTGTCCCACACCTAGGATGCTCCTCGCGAGATAAAGTCAAATTTACGCTCTCATTTCGGTAGCGGATCCCGTGACGACGATGACGTGCTGCTCCGTTCTCGTTCCTCCTACCTCGATTTCCTTCTGCCCACTCCGTCCTCCTTCGTCCAGGCGGTGTCTCATTCGGCTCCTCCTCCAAGTGATCGTCGAGGAGGATAACTTCTCTCTCCCATTCTTCTTTACAGCATTCTAGTGTAGAATTTTCCTACTTTCTAGTGTAGCTAATTTCCCGCTTTCTAGTTTAATTCTTCTTTGGTTTTATAGTATAAACATTTTGAATTATTGAATTCATGTTTTCTCTCTCTCTCTCTCGTTTAGTGTGATTATTATTAGGGCTTCATTGTAATTACGTCACCTTACTTTTCAAGAAAAATTCTAAAAAAATACAATTGCGAATATAGATCGACGTAGCCTCCCTGAGTTCGACCTGGGATTTTTATTCCGGTATAAATTTTATTTGTTGAACACGAGTTCTTCGCTTTCATACTACGATGATAGGTTTTTTTACAAAACCAAGCACGTTAGCGCAGCAACCCATGCGTTCAACAAGCACCCGGGTATCTGCCAAAATGCAGGCCGCCTCAAGCTCTCGCCTTATTCAAAGAAGGATCTTTTTTTTCTTTTCTTCTTTTTTAATTTTTTTTGGATTTTTGAGTTTAGGTTTTCGGAGTAACTTTCTACAGCCACTCAACCCACCCAAGACTCGAAGAGAACCCTAAGTTCTAAGCATCTTTATGTGAAATGTAATAGACTCACTGATCAGCGATTAAAATGGACTTCGGGTTTCTACACCCCTAAGTGACCTTGAAAAGAAATTCTACCTAAAGGTGTATCTATTCGACCGATAGCTTTCTCCCTACTTTTATTTTTATGGGGTTAACACAAGGGCAAACCCAGTGTATATCTCCTTGGCTTATTCTATTTCTCCACTTCTTCCTAAGTGTTTTGGAATTATACGTGCATTTCTTGAGATGGGTTCTGGACAACCTACCAATGGGTTGTTACTCACGATAACTTGCCAGCCAAACTTATGCGGTGAAGTGTAGCTTTTTTTTTTCCTTTTTTTTATTTTCTCCTTTTCTATTTTTTTTCTTTTATTTTTTTTTACGTAGGTGGCTTCCCTGATCTAGGATTTACCTAAAGGCAACAGGAAAAGAATGGTCATGTGACTGGGCTTTGGACAACATACCAATGGACTGTTACCCATGATAACTTGCCAGCCATACCACCCTAGAAGGTTCATTAGCTACCTAATTTCCATAAAAATCACCGAAAAGTGAGTCAGTGCAAATAGTGTGTAGATGCTTAAACTTAAAATCCCCTTAAATCAGAGGGTGAGTTGATAAGTCATGTACTTATCACCCTAACTTATTTAACTAATTAAAATCTGAATTTAGAATAGCTAGGACTCAAGAAAAAAGTCCACATTTTAATGGAAACCCAGGGTGATTAATCCCGAAGACCTGAAGGGTCTGAGTGTTTAAATCATACAATTTTATTCTCTAAGATTGAAAATTTTCTAAAGCCCAAGTTCGCTTTCCTAATTCAACTTTTTTTTTAAATAAATAAAAAGAAAACAAAAAGAATCTACAGAGCTGACAAAATAATTCAGTGATGAATATCCACCCCCCTATGCCTATCTAATGCAATGTCCTCATTTTATTAAAAAGACATGAAATAAAGTGGAGTAGGGTAGAAAGCACCTGAATTCTATGAATAACAGGCCAGCTCCAAGATGAAAAGAAATTGTATACATGCTGAATTTAATGCCTTCAACTAGGCACAATATACAAAAAGAAGAAATAAAGAATTTGCTGGTGCAAGTCAGAATCAAAATAAGAAAATCTAGCTTTGAATCCGCCAGGAGAAGATGTCCACAGATGTGGACCAGATTGTGATGCAGACCCAGACCCCATGGTCGAGTATATCTAAGGTTCTAGATAAAAATAATCCAAAACCTGAGATCAGTATGTAAGCGGGGTCGGGCCTACGATTTGTGAGGATGCAACCGAAGTCTAAAAAGTCGGGTTACAGAAAGATCAAGCTCAAAAAAATAATCAATGAATTTGTGCTTGGGTTGGACATCCTCTGAGTCAAAGATGTCATAAGGATCCTGGTAGAAGGTTGGAAGTTTTAGACAAATTAGAACCTTTAGACTTGGTCTTTTGCTTCCTCCGAAATTGACTTCCCATATCAATATTTCCCGACTCTTATCCTCCTCATTCAGACTTTCAAATTTTGGGACCTCCTGTATATTAATAACTCCATTTGAATTTTCCAAGTCTAAAAGATGTAACTAAATCAGAATGGGCTTGGGTTTAGTGATTTCAAAATCAAAATCTTCAGTAAGCTCAAATGGGTGTAATTGAGGAATGGGGCTTTGAATTGAACCCTTCATGAAATCATGATCTGACTCTGCCATGTGAGCCCTTATAAGATCAGATTCCTCATTTATCGGGCAGTCAAATGATTCATAGAATTCCTCAGGCCCAGTCGTTTTACAGAAATCATGTGCTGTAAACTCAAGTGAGACTTTTCATAATGATTCTTCACCTTTAGAATCAAAGAAATCTAAATCTGCATTAATGTGTGTCTCAAAATCATCAATCACTTTTTGATCCACGGAGATATACGTTTCCTCGTACCCTAGCTCAGGGATCTCACGTGAAGAAATTAGTTAATCTTTAATTGGTTGCTCTAGACCAATCTGGTCAATCCTAGTCTCGTAACACGTGTCCCCCCAACAGGTGCCTGAGCTGATTCTGACATTGGATCTCCTGAAGAGGGTTCATCCTGGGAATCATCCCAAGATTGGACTAGAGCAATCACAAATCTCATCCTCAATTTAGATAACTTTCCAAGTAAAAACTACCCAGGCCCTTATGCTTAACATCCTAGAGCCAATCCAACAAATACTTGTTCAAATCATCAATCATTTCAATCAGGGGCTCCAATTCTTTAGTGCAAGGTGTTGGCTGAGCTTTTAAAGATTGTATAGTATTCCTCAAGTTAGCCAACGCCTTCTCTTGGACCTGGTTAACTTGAACCAAATGGTTTACTTTAGGGTTGTGCGGGTTTGGGTTCAGTGTAGGGGAATCAACGAATTGAGGATCTTGATACCCTCCCTGATAATAAGCCATTTCAGGTTGTTCATAAGGTGGTGATGACCTAAAGGCAGTGTACTCTGGGGAGGGGTAAGGATCGGTGTATCCTTCTTGGTTATAGATCATATTGGGTTGTCCAAATGAGAGCGGTGATCTGTAATCGATGTAGCTCAAAGAAGGATAAGAATCAAGATCATGGTGTCCAAGGTTAGACCCTGAACACAGAGGTCTGGAACTGTATCCCCAATCTAGATTATCCCAACTAGAAGATGGATGAGAATAAGTCTGGTTGGAATAATAATCATTTTGGGAATAAGTAGTGGTAGGAGGGTAGGAGTGGAAGTGCGAATAAGATGTGGAAGGATCCATGATAGAACGGGAGGAAGAAAGGTGCCCTACAATACAAATAAACAAACCTTTCCTTAAGTGGGCAAGCTTAAAGACCTACAGACTCCCAAAACCCATCTTGAGATTAATAAACGATTTGATCTACTTCTTTTCGACCAATCCAACCAGTTAGAGGAAGGGACTAGGGATAAGGTTCTTCCTTTGGCTTGCGCCTTAGGTTTCTAGTATACCCCCCAACCACAATTGTTTGATTCTTCTCCCCTAGCTAGACATCAAATTGAACGGTAGAAACAAACTAATCGAAAATAATCTCGGTCTGGGCTCCGAAGAGCGAGTCCAATCTTTAGGGCCAATGTCTACTCTATTTTAATTAGGGTTGGGTTTGAATGTGCTTTAGAATGTGATGGGCCCTTTAGCTAGGTTGTGCCCTTACTGATTGATTGATATGTGTGTGCGTAAACAACCAATGGTTTTCAAGTAAGATTATTTTTGGATGAGGCGAATTTTAGGGTTTAAATCTTGCTTAGTAGCTTTTAGGATTCAACTTTAGGTGTATTCAATCAAGTTCAATTGGCACACCAAGTTTTGAAAGCACAAGTGAAGATGTTTTCCTTTAAAGCTTAAAAGAATGTGGAGTTCCTGGTAAATCCTTAGAAGTTAAACCTATGTGGCAGCTACTTGATGAGTTGATTTTAGTTGAAGTGGTGCGGCCCAAACAACTCAAACAATTGGTCTGATGAACCACTTACTTAGGCACACAAATGATTGCCTAATCTGATTTCTACTCAATTATGTGTCGATGAGTAAACCGATTCCAAAGATCGGGTTATCGGTTGAGTTTGAAAATTAGAAGAGGTTGTGTACCTTTGTGAGATTTTTTTTTAATTTTTCTTTTATATGTGGAGGGTGAGGTGGGTGGAGGTGACAAACAAACAATGGAAACTACCCTTAGAGCTTATGTAAGCTCCTAGGTTAATTAGGATTTGTGTTATTAGGTGATGGAATGAAATCTAGTGGGTGGGGAGGTGGGGGTAAAATTACAAACCCTTCAACAGCACTTTACTCCAATCTACCGCTTTTGCTCGTCTCGTGAGAGTACCTGCAATCACAATAAGAGAGGAGAGAAGTGAGGTAAAAGATAAGTAAGGTGGAAAAACACAAAAAATCAAAGAGCGTCAGCTCCCCAGCAACGGCACCAAAATGTTTGAGCGGAAAATGTATGCAAATGGGATTGAGTTTTGAAAACTCGCCAATGTAGTATGATTTGTGAAGAAATCCGTCAACAGATAAATTTACTGAAACTCGAAAGAATTCCAAGTCGAACACAGGGAGGCAAACATTTGATTAGGAATCGCATTTTTTTTATTTGTCATAAAGTAAATTAGCTGGTCGAATTGAATCTAAACTAGCTATCTACTTAAAGAATAAATAATAGAAGAAAGAGAAAGAATATTACAAATAAAGAGAAAATAGAGATAGAATAAACATGGATTTCATTACAACAAGCTGATGTTCATTACAATTACAACTACTCACTACACTAGAAAGCAAGAAAATCTACACTAGAAAGCAGTAAAAGAGAAGGTAGAGAGAAGTTATCCTCCTCGACGGTTACTTGGAGGATGAGACAGAAGGACGGAGCGCCCGGACGAAGGTGGTGAGATGTAGGACGAAGGAGAACGAAGAGGATGATGGAGAACAGGGCATGACGATGTCGCAGCGGGATCCACTTCCCTAATAGTGGTGAGAGGACCACCTCGAAATGCTCCACGAAGGGGATGACAAGGTGGAAAAATTATAATTTTAACTCTAATGGAGCATCCTGGGTTTAGGACAAGCTCTTAGAGCTCTAGAGGGGGTGAGAGAAGAGATGAAGGGATGAAGAAAGTGTGGGGCTCGTAGGGCTATTTATAGGTGAGGTTTGAATGGGCAAATAGGTCATTGTACTTTTAAAACATTAAATCAGGGTCTTTAGTGATGGATTTATCCGTTACTAAAGACCTGATCGTGGGCGACGTGCGCACCCACCCATGCCTCTTCTTCTCATCGCGCACAAATGCTTTCGTACATCCTTAGATTCTCGGCCGTCCGATCACAAGATCGGACAGCTTAAGATGCGTGCACCCGCACGTTGCTACAGTGCCTTAACATTTGCACACGCCAACTCTCAGCCGTCCATCTCACATCCAACGGTTCAAATTGCATCCCACCTGCGCCTCTTCAATGTAAGCACCCGCCAGCAACGTGATCCTCGCTCATCCGTGCAGCCACGTTGCATGCCATCTAACCACTTGCGCCGCATCCAACGGCTGAAATCAGCCGCTTCGCACTCCCCACTCGATTTGAGGCTCAACGAGGATCGAACCCGCACCTCTGCCTCGTGCGAATGCCTCTGCCCACTACACTATCCCCTCTTCTTTGTCGACTTTCTAACTGCGGCATGCGCGCTTGTGGTGACCCAGAACTGATCTTGCATTGAGGAGAGAGAGAGCGCACGGCGAGTCTTCAAACTTCAGCTGGGCCGGCTTAAGCGGTCAAGATGGCACCACGTGGCCCCATTTTGGCCGTCCATCTTCTCTGACTTGTAGAAGGTGCCACGGATGTCAATTGGATCGATTTTCGCACAGTTGGACTATGATCGTCGATCCGAACCCATCCATGCGGTCGGATTTGTCATCTGAAGTATGGATTTACACCATCTTGGCCTTTGACCTATGATTTTCCTCAGACAATATCTGATACTACGGAAGTCCAATCAGGGAAATCTTGGAGTCGTTGAACTCTGATTGTCTCCCTGATCATATCCTTACAGTTGGATCTTCAATCCGAGGCCCTGATTGAATATCGCTCTGTTACCTAACCATAAAAAGAGAAAATTAGCCTAAACATTATACAATCTAACCAACATGCAAGATGATGCATGTTATGCAATATTTATAATGTATGATGCAACTCTACACCTAGGGACATGCATAAATAGACAGTTTATGTGATATAGACGTGTTTACATCACCGGGGCTCCCATGCTATCCTCGCGACTCAAACGCCCCCTTGTCTCAACGATAGTGCGCGCGATTTGCAAACAAGAGGCGTGAGGTCGAATCCCGCCGAGCCTCCGATCCAGCCCAGCGGCAAGGAGGGCTTAATTTTGACCGCTCGATCGCAAATGAGTGGCCCAGATGCAGCTACGTGGGCATATGGATGACCACCAATCCAGTGGAGGTGATCACGCGGGCATCGACGCACATCTTCGTAATGCCCTTCTTGGAGGGGGTGAGATATGCGTGACTTAATATAAAGTGCGGAATTAAAATAGACAATCTCACAAAATGAACAATCACACAATGGGCACAAGTATTTTTAGGTGAAAACCCAAATCGGGTGAAAACCACCACCTAACCCTCTCGAGTTAGGATTTCCCGATCTACCAAGTCAATCAAATCCACTAAACCCAGTCACTTGAACAAAGGTGACTGAACCTCAATTACAACAACACTACTTTGACAGAGGGTAGTGTACCTCAAAACCCCTTCTCTTCAAAAGAAGGATTTTGTCTCACGAAGGAGACGGGAATTCGCAAAGCAAATACCCAACAAAAGATAACAAAATGTACAACAATCCTATAGAGCCACAAATA
This sequence comes from Thalassia testudinum, assembly GCA_037157565.1. NCBI lineage: Eukaryota > Viridiplantae > Streptophyta > Magnoliopsida > Alismatales > Hydrocharitaceae > Thalassia > Thalassia testudinum. Next base: position 2,056,127 of record JAZHRO010000062.1, on the reverse strand, counting down.
GTGGAACCTAGCTTCTATAGGAGTTAGGAAACTTCCCTTTGGTGGAAGAGCGTCGGATTGATGCGGGTGCGTGAACCACGCTTTGGCACAACAGCGCTCTTGTAACATCGGTGGGAGAGCAGGTGCACAGCAGGACGAAGCTCTTAGGTGTGAAGTGAGTGCTTATAGAGCTAGAGCTTCTTCTATTTGATCTACTTCTTTTTAACACAAGAGAGTGGAAATATTCTTGCAACATGTGTCTTGGGTGTGTCATACAAGCCAAGGGGACCTCCTCTATTTATAGAGGGCCTAGGAAGGCTTTGGAAGGTTTTGGAAGGCTTCCATAGCTGTTGGGTGCAAATCCAAGTCAAATCAGACTGTAGTCAGAATTAATCATGATTCTGACAAGGTCATCAGACGTCTTGTCCTGGCATCAAATGTCTGGAAAACCTGTTTAAGACGTTTGGGAACTAAGTCAGATGTCTGATTCTAAGCAGGTTTCCTTCCTGACTTAAATCAGACCTAAATAGGGTTCTAGTGTATGTCCATCAGACGACACATAGGATGTCTGACACTAGGTTTGGATGTCTGGAAACCTATTGTTCTACGGAAATGGATTCCCAAGGAAGTACAACAGCTAGAAACTCTCTGAAGGAAGATTTTGGGTCAGCCGAGGCAAAACGGTCATGTATCAGACGTTTGGGGTCCTCTACGGACGTTTGATACAAGGCTAACAGTCATTTCCTCAATGTTTACTAAGGCAGCCAACGCTCCACTAATTGGACATCTGGCAAAGGCATCAGACGTCTACTAAGACATCTAGACTAAGGCCTGGATGACTGATTCTAACAGACAGAACCTACTACATCCAGCCTAGATTTTCTAGACGTCTGATCAAATAGTCAGACATCTTAAAAGTCAATATCAGATGTCTGATTTCCAGATTGGATGTTTGATAAGGCTGTCTGAACCTTATTTTGGTTTTCTAAGTTCTTTACAGAAAACCTAAGTATTTTAGGGTAGTGTAGGTGTTCCTAGGACTATTTTAAGGGTTCTTTGAGGTTCTTTAACATAAGAACTAAGATAGAAATAAAGAGCAAAATAAAGAAACAAAATTACATAGAACAAGATAAAAGGAAATCTATCCTATTCTTCATCTCCTTTCTTCAGGCTTTCACTCCTCGCGAAGCTCCTCTACCTCTATCCAGCTCCTCCAATCCACCATGGATGCGAGCTCAAACTTCATCTAAACACTTGTCTCCATTTGCAATTTGACCTAAAAACTAGGACTCAAAAGCAAATCTTAAAAGATATGTGTTTTGTTATTATCAAAATAAATGATCGTGGTGCTCTAGCACCAACAATCTCCCTCTTTTTGATGATGACAAAACTAAAAATAATAATGCATAAAATCCTCCCCCTTTTTGACGTTATCAAAAGGTTTTTATCAATTTTAAATTTCCTATAACTCCCCCTTAAAACATGCTCTTCTATAATTGAGTTGAATTTCTTTTAACGAGAGTAATGTCCCCCTTTTTGTAACAAGATAACTATAATTCTTTCTCCCCCTTTCTAAAGGAAATATAGCTAATTTAACAAGATCTCCCCCTTAATGATTGACAAATAGCTCATAATTTTAACCCCCTATCTATATGCTAATAATAAAAAGATAGGGTTAAGGGTTACCTCACCTACCATGGCCAATAGAATGGCCCAAATGGAGGTCGTGGATGCCACATTGGATGGGTCTCCCATCCGTAGCTTGGAGGCGTGGGCATCGGCGTTGGTCTCCAATCTGGCGAATGACGTGTGGTGGGTTGTTTGGTTGTTCGTCGTCTCGTCGACCTTCTCGTACTCCTCCTTGGTCTACTTCTTGTTCCTCCCAGCTCGAGTTGACCATTCTTGAGCTTGTAGGTCTAGTCCTTTACGTTGATATCATCTTTGAAACCTACAAAATAAGATTCCAATTCTTTCTTCAGTATCCAAGTGAGCTTGGATCCGGATCTGTTAGCGGGTCTCCTTGACAGAGATCCTTTCTCAATCTTAGGGCTATATAAATTATCTACATTGTTGATTAAGTTGTTAGAATTTTCCCTAAGACATGCAATTTCATCTTTTATAACTTGCATCTTAGTTTTTAAATCAGAAATTTCTATTTTTAAACTAGTATTTTCCTCAATCAACTTATCATTTTGAAAGATTAGGTTATGATTTTCTAACAATAAGTCATCATTTTTAGGACTAGTTTCTAGGTCCTTAAGTAGCTTTTCTAACCTATCATTTTCATATTTTAACATGCTAAATTTCTTTTTCATGCTTTTGTTTTCTACTTTTAATGATTGACTAACATCAAATAGTTTATTAAAAGCTTCTTGTAAATTGGAATGTACCTCATTATCGGAGTCGCTTTCGCTGTTGCTCGTTGTTGCCACGAAACCCATGCAGGCGATTTCTTCTTGGGGATTCACCTCTTCTTCTTCCTCTGAGCTTGTGTCATCCCAACTTGCTTGAAATGCCTTCTTAGATTTCTTCTCTTTTTTCTTCTTCTTCTCCTTCTTGAGAAGAGGGCATTCTGGTCGTAAATGACCTTTTTCGTTGCAATGGTAGCAACGTCTCGGGTTGTCCTTCTTCTCCTTTTCTTTCTTTGAGTCCCTACAAAATCTTGAAAATTTCTTAAGTAAAATTTTAAAGTCTTCGTCATCAAAACTTACATCGCTATTTGATGTGGCTTTAAAGGCAAGAGTCTTCTTAAGCTTTAGTTCTGGTGTGTCCTTCTTCTGTTTTAACTTCATCTCATAGGCCATTAGGTTGCCTAGGAGATCCTCCATATTGAGCTCCACTTCGTTTGCCTCCTCGATTGTGGTGACCTTCTGCTCCCATTCCGATCCAAGGAAACAGAGTAGCTTTCCTTGAAGCTCCCCCTTGATGGTCTTACCTAAAGCTTTTAAACTATTTACAATGAGAGTGAACCTAGTGTTCATCTCACTTAGAGATCCATTAGACTTCATTGAAAAGGACTTAAATTCTTGAGAAAGTAAATTTATTTTAGAAGTCATTACCTTAGTCATACCTTCGTGTGTAACTTCTAGAGTGTGCCATACCTCATATGTAGTGGCGCACTGAGATATTCGGTTGAACTCCTCCAAGCTAAGGGTGCAGTACAATGCGTTCATAGCTTTCACATTGAGGGAAAGCTCGCGGGTTTACTGCTGCGAATAGCCTCTCTCTGGTTTCTCCGGGATTTCGTATGGGGTTTCACAATGTTCCCATAAAGCGAAGTCGGTGGCTTGAAGCCACATCTTCATCCGTAACTTCTAGTAGCAGTAGTTCCTTCCATTGAAGAAAGGCGGTCGGACGGTGGACTGCCCCTCAACAATTCTGATGGCGGTGACGCTTCCCTCCACTGGATCTTCGCCGGTGTGTAACACTGAAAATGCGAAACCTGCTCTGATACCAATTGTAATTCCCTTCTAGGAGGGGGTGAGATATGCGTGACTTAATATAAAGTGCAGAATTAAAATAGACAATCTCACAAAATAAACAATCACACAATGGGCACAAGTATTTTTAGGTGGAAACCCAAACTGGGTGAAAACCACCACCTAACCCTCTCGAGTTAGGATTTCCTGATCGACCTCGTCGATCAAATCCACTAAACCCAGTCACTTGAATGAGGGTGACTGAACCTCAATTACAACAACACTACTTAGACCGAGGGTAGTGTACCTCAAAACCCCTTCTCTTCAAAAGAAGGATTTTATCTCGCAAAAGAGATGGGAATTTGCAAAGCAAATACCCAACCAAAGACAATAAAATGTACAACAATCTTATAGGGCCACAAATAGTTGAACCTAGCTTCTATAGGAGTTAGGAAACTTCCCTTTGGTGGAAGTGCGTTGGATTGACGCAGGTGCGTGAACCACGCTTTGGCACAACAGCTCTCTCGTAACGTCGGTGGGAGAGCGAGTGCATAGCAGGACAAAGCTCTTAGGTGTGAAGTGATTGCTTGTAGAGCTAGAGCTTCTTCTATTTGATCTTCTACTTCTTTTTAACACAAGAGAGTGGAAATATTCTTGCAAGGTGTGTCTTGGGTGTGTCATACAAGCCAAAGGGACCTCCTCTATTTATAGAGGGCTTAAGAAGGCTTTGGAAGGTTTTGGAAGGCTTCCATAGTAGTTGAGTGCAAATCCAGGTCAAATCAGGCCGTAGTCAGAATTAATCATGCTTCTGATAGGGTCATCAGACGTCTGGTCTTGGCATCAGACGTCTGGAAAACCTATTTAAGACGTCTGATTCTATGTGGGTTTCCTTCCTGACTTGAATCAGACCTAAACAGGGTTCTAGTGTATGTCCATCAGACAACACACAGGACGTCTGGCATTAGGTCTGGACATTTGGAAACCTATTGTTCTGCGGAAATGGATTCCCAGGTAAGTACAATGGCTAGAAAATCTCTGAAGGAAGATTTTGGGTTAGCCAAGGCAAAACGGTCATGTATCAGACGTATGGGGTTTTCTATGGACGTCTGATACAAGGCTAACGGTCATTTCCTCAATGTTTACTAAGGCAGCCAACGTTCCACTAATTGGACGTCTGGCAAAGGCATCAGATGTCTGCTAAGACATCTGGACCAAGGCTTGGATGACTGATTCTAACAGACAGAACCTACTAAGTCCAGCCTAGATTTTCTGGACATCTGATCAAACAGTCAGACGTCTTAAAAGTCAATATCAAACGTTTAATCTACAGATTGGACATCTAATAAGGCTGTCTGAACCCTATTTTGGTTTTCTAAGTTCTTTATAGAAAACCTAAGTTTTCTAGGGTAGTGCAGGTGTTCCTAGGACTACTTTAAGAGTTCTTTGAGGCTCTTTAACATAAGATCTAAGATAGAAATAAAGAGCAAAACAAAGAAACAAAATTACATAGAACAAGATAAAAGGAAATCTATCCTATTCTTCATCCCCTTCTTTCTTCAAGCTTTCGCTCCTCGCGAAGATCCTCCGCCTCTGTCTAGCTCCTCCAATCCACCTTGGATGCGAGCTCGAACTCCCTCTAAATACTTGTCTCCATTTGCAATTTGATCTGAAAACTAGGACTCAAAAGCAAATGTTAAAAGACACATGTTTTCTTATCATCAAAATAAATGATCGTGGTGCTCTAGCACCAACGATCTCCACATGCGATCCAACGCAAGCTAAGCAGCACGATCTCCGCGCAATTAGGACTGTCCATCTCCAATCGAATGGTCCTCCTTCGACAATGCGCGTGCAGCTGTGAAGCGTGGGCCTGTGCGTGAGTTGGTGCGGACCTTCAGCGTCAGCTTGGGCGGGCCTTTAGGGACACTTGCAACCGTCATTAATTGCTTATAGGTGCGAGGACAGCTACAGCCGTGAGCTGTGGGGCTGCAATCTTCAGTGACAGCTACAGGGGTCTTTAGTGATACTTGTAGCTGTCACTACAACCCTCTACACGAATTTCTTCCTCTTCCCTCCACTATAAAAGGAACCCTATACCCCCCATTCCTCTTCATCTCTACCTACTCTACTCCCACCTACTTCTAAGCTCTAGTAGCCTACCAAAGCTCCATTAGAGCTTGCTCTCAAGCTCCAAAGGCCTCCTATTAGTGTAATATTCCTATTTCCCACCAACATCCTTCATCCCACTACCTTCATAGGTCGCCTTGGAGCTGTCCTCCCACCTCCATTCCGATAGAAGATCGCCTCCATCTCCTCACCTCCATTCCAGAGCCTCGGTGAAGCATTCCTCTACTCAGCATCCTCTTGCATCTCACCTCCGTCATCCCGCATCTCACCTCCTTCATCCAAGCTTCCGCCAGGCACCGTCGTCTCGCGAAACAGCCGATTCAGGAAATTTCTTCTCACCCCTATCTCTTTTATACTTTCGTAGATTATTGTAATAAACATTGAAGTGATATACCATATTTGTTCCATCTCATTTTGTGAACTTATCTTGTTTGTCTTTTTATTTCAAAAACACAAAAATAATAAAACCTTAAAATACCAGAAAGAAACAAAATGAAGCACTATTTTCAAACAAAGTAAACGTCGCCTCCCTATGTTCGACCTGGGACTCCCTTGGGGTTTTGGTTATAAATTGTATTTGATAGATGCGTTTTGCGAGCTATGACGACGGGTTCTCCAAACCCCGATTTTAATTCGTGAAACACAACTCATCATTTTGGTGCCGTTGCCGGGGAGACAACAGAATTTACTTTCTTGTTTTCTGTGCTTCTTTGCATTTACATATTATTAACCCTACTTGTCTCTGATCTACTGTCTTGCAGGTACCCTAGCATGGAGATGCAAGTACGGTAGACTGGAGTAAAGTGCAGGTAGAGTAATTTGTAAGTGCCCCCACATTCCCCCCCCCCCCCCCCCCACTAGTTTCATTTCACCACATTCATAACCAAGACCTAATCTACTTAGGTGTTTGCATAAACCCTAGGATAGAATTTGTTTGTCTTATTTGCCACCTCCACTCATCTCACCTTCGCATATAAAAAAAAGGATACTTTTTTGTGGGACGAATCAACATACACACTTTATACACCCACATTTGAGGAACATAACCTAACTTGATTTTTATCTACTCAACCGAGATTCTGACCTGTGGAACCGGTACACACAAATCAACACATAAAGGAGTAAAAATCAGTCTAGGTTAATCATCTCTGCGTGGCTAATTGGTGGTGCATCTGGGTCACTTGATTGAATTGTTTGGACTGCACCACCCAATTTAAAACTGATTCATTTTGTAGCTACCCCATAGGATTCAATATTTAGGTCAAGCTAGGAACTCCATATTTTCTAGATTTGTAAAGGAAAATACTTGAACACGTGATTTCAAACATAGTTTGCCTCTTGGAAATTTGGTTGAATATACCTAACACTTGAATCCTAAAAGCTACTATGCAAGATCTAAATCTTAGAACTCACTTCACCCTTAATAATCTTGCTTGAAAATTTTTTGTTTATGCACATACACACATTCTCAAACAAATCATTAAGGGCACAACCTATTAAGGGCCCATCACATTCTGAAAGCACTAAATATCCCAAGCCTAACTAAAATTGATTAGACGTTGGCCATAAGGACTGATTCTCTCTTCGAAGCCTAGATTGAGATTGTTCATGATTAACCTGCTTATACTAGTCCATCTGATGTCTAGCCGTCACAATGGGGGTTACACTAGGAACCGAAGGCGCAAGCCAAAGGAAGAACCTTCGCCCCAGTCCCTCCCTCTAACTGGTTAGATTGACTGGATAAAGTAGAGTAAATTGTCTATAATCTTAAAATGGATTTTGAGAGTCTGTAGACCTTTAGGCTACCCAACCTAAGGATAGGCTTGTATTTTTTGTGCTTCATGGTCCCTTCTCTTCCCCATCCTTCCGACTTCCTTCCAATGTATGCTTGGAAGGTGGTCATTGAACCCTCGTTTAGAAGGATCTATTGACCATTCCCAGAGGCAGAGGTTGCGTTATAGCCAAGTAGATCCCATGGTTGATCAACAACCACCTCCCCCATCCCTGAACCAACAGGAGCTACTTTAGAGGCAACTAGAAGAATTGCAGCAGATGCAGCAATGGTTCCAACGAATGAATGGTCAGGGAGCTCGGCCCTTGAAGGATTTTTGTGATCCTTCAAATTATGAGGATCGTCCCGACATTGTGATCCTCGCTGGTGATGTTGAGATCAAGCCTTGGGTTTTGAGTCTAATTAAACACTTTCACGGGCTTAGCTCAGAGGACCCATTCCAACATTTGGAGGACCTGATCACTTTGGTTCAGACCACTAAATCATGGAATGTGGATGAAGAATAGATTCCCATGAGGCTTTTCCCCTATTCACTCAGGGATAAGGCTGCACATTGGTATCGTACCATTGGAAGACCGATTGCTACCTAGACAACTTTGAAATTGACCTTCCTGGTGAAATTCTTCCCAATTGGGTGAACTAATGCGTTGCGATGGGCAATTACCACTTTTGCCCAGCAGCAAGGGGAGTCGTTTCATGGGGCCTGGGAGCGATTCTAGGATCTGTTGCAGAAGTGTCCACACCACGAGGTGCCTAAATGGCAACTTGTGCAGATTTTTTATCACGGGTTGAATGATCAACTCCGAATCATGTGGATGCTTCTTGCGGAGGTAATTTCCTCAACAAAGACACTGATAGCACATATGATTTGTTTGAGGAAATGAGAAAAAACTCTTTAAAACACACCTCCATGGAAACATTCAACTGATCCCAACAAACTAGATCAAATGCCAATGAGGTCCAAGATTCTCATACATTTGATATGGAATTGATCTGCAAGAAATTAGATAAGGTGGATCGGGTTGCTAAACGAACGGAAGAGTGGATGACCGGAAACTCTAATTTTTCTAGATCCACTCAATCCCAGGGCTCAAGATTCCATTCTTTGCAAGCTCCTACGAGATGGGAGTTTGTGAACCAGCTGGAGCCAGCTCGACATTCAGGCCAGCTCTTCTCAGAACGTTATGGGTTCCAAACTGGGGACATTGATCCCAGCTTTTCTGATCCTTCTTCAACCTCATCTTGTGAGGATGTTCATGTTGTGCAGGAGAATGTTAGGTCCAACCCTTACTCGAATTCCTACAATCCTGGTTAGAAAAATCACCCTAACTTCTCTTGGAAAAATCAAGGGCAGCAGACCCAATATCGACGCAACAACTATGTATCGCAAAAACCATTGGGTCAGGGTCATGTATATACTCAGTTGCCCTCGAATTAGGTTAGTCAGTCCATGTGGAATGCTCAACAGCCCACCAAGAAGGCTGATTTAAACCTGAAGATGGTAGAAATGGAAGGGTCAATGCTCCAGCTCATGCAACAAATTAAAACTTCGTTGGAAACCTTGCAATCCGAACTTGGTGCAAATAATTGACAACCCAGATCTCTACCATCACAACCTGTACCAAACCCAAGGAATGTACAAAACCAAAGCGCTGGGCCTCAAGGGTTTGGTAATGATGGGGTGTCGCATGCTTAAGCTCATGCTATCTATTAGGCTACCCCAGCCCCTCTCGGAGCGAACCAAGTTCCTACCATAATCAACTAGGAGCCTCCTGTTTTGCCCAACCCTCCCCAAGGCACTAACCAACAGCAGTTTGCCAGGTTAAATACCATCACCTTGAGGAGTGGTAGTAGACACAAGGGACCTACCCAACCACATGGTAACACCATTAGGCCTTATAGTAAGAATTCTAGACTCCCAACTAAGAATGTGATCAACAAAACATCAGAGTCTGATTTGGGAGTATTTTGTTGTTGTATGGGCAAACAGAAAAAGTCGGAGGAGAAATTGGAGGAAAGGATGTCCTTACTTTAAGCTTTCAAATTGACAATCATTTTACTCCTTGTGACTATCGGATCAATCCCCGCCTATGCCATAGGTTTACTGAATTCATATAAAGCAAAGCGTAGAGCAGAATCTAAAAACATTAGGAGAGTAGTCTTGTCTAATAACACAAGCACATTGATCTTACACAAGCTACCTCCTAAGAAGCAGGACCCGGGAGCTCCGCTGATTTCCTACACAACAGGAAACATCACTTCTAACTGGGCCCTCCTAGACTTTGGCGCTTCCATTAATGTGATCCCCACTTCACTGCACATGGAATTGGGTCTAGGCTACCTGAAACACACTGACATAACCTTGCAGTTAGCTGATAGATCCATTACAAAACCAAGGGGTATTTTGGAGGATGTTTTAGTCAAGGTTAATGATTTGCATTACTTTGCTGATTTCATGGTCCTAGACATGGAAGCACCAAAACAGCTCAACCACACCCCGATTATTTTGGGAAGACCTTTCTTGGCTACTGCCAAGGCAAGGATTGATTATGAATCGGGAAATATAGAAATGGCCTCTGGGAATAAAACAAATCGATTTAATACTTTTGAGGTCTGAAAGAAGGATAAAATTAAGTGTGGTTTGATGGAGGAGCTTGGCAGAATAGAGGAGGTAATGGCCATGCATACCTTAGACAAACTTTTAAGGGCTAACTCAACCCAAACTCAGGAAGAAAATCACATGGTTGCAGGGATAATTGAAGACAATAAAGACATACACCAAACTGTGGCAACCCAGGATGAGGAAGATATTCATGAATTTGGAAATTTGTTGGATGATTCACACGATCAAGTTAAAACCCAACAAGGTCCTCATCCTGAATTTTTAGAGTTTGAGGTTGAACTTTTGGGTGGGAATCATGAGGATCAAGATGGTTGGATTAAGCACCCTAATTGTGAGGATGAAATTGGTCTTTGGGGAGAAACTCTTGAAACATTAGGTATTCTAGAGTACTCATAAACCCTCGACACATCATAAAACCCTCATCGTCCATGTTCACCCAACCATTGTACAATCTCTAAATCCACCCACACCTCCTCTGTACTGAATCAACAAAACTCTTATTGGAGACCATTTGGGCTTTTCCTGCACCACCAGCTTGCCACTTTCATCGATCATCTCTTTGGCAAGCCTATTTTTACTCTCCGTGACCCATATCTAGGGGCCTAAAAATTGTGTTATTGCAGCTTCAATGTTAGTTATTTTTTATTGAGACCTCGCCTAGCTGAAGGCACTAAACTCAGCATGTGTAAAGGCTATTTCGAGGTAACTAGAATCTCATGGAAACCAGGTGCTATTCTTCCATTTCTGCTCTCCTACATGCTTTCATTTTAACAATGAGGACATTGCATTAGCTAAGCATGGGGGGGTGGATATCTTATGAAATAATCTTGTTGTCAACTGTAATAGTAATTTCCTATTATTTTATTTAAAAAAAAAATAGAAGTAGGAGAAGAGAACTTAGGCATTAGGAGTTGCAAACTCTAGGAATTGATACTTTGGGACCTGAATACTTAGACTCTTCAAGCCTTCAGGCGTAATTAGCCTGGGTGTCCACTCAAATATGGACTTAGTTTCGAGTCCTTGCCAAGTAATTCTATTTTAATTTGGTCAATAAATTGGGGTGATAAGTATACAACTCATCAACCTACCCTCTGATTTAAGGAGACTTTAAGCCTAAGCATCTACACACTGTTTGCACTGACTCACTTTTTGGTAGTTTCCACGAAAATTGGGTAGCTAATGAACCATCTAGGGTGATATGGCTGGCAAGTTGTTACTGGTAACTGCTCATCGGCTAATTGTCCAGAGCCCAGACACACGACCATTCTCTTCCTATTGTCTTTAGGTAAATCTTAGATCAAGGAAGCCACCTACTTAGAAAAAAAAAAAGAGAGAGAGAAAAAAATACTTAGAATAAAAAGAAAAAAAATAGAAAAAGGAGAAAATAAAATAAAAATAAAATAAAAAATAAAACCACACTTTACCGCACGAGTATGGATGGCAAGTTGCTGTGGGTAACAGCCCATTAGCCGGTTGTCCAGAGCCTAGCTCACAAAAATGCACAAATAATTCTCAAAATACTTAGGGAAGAAGTGGACAAGTAGAATAAATCAGGGAGATATACACTGGATTCGCCTTTGTGTTGACCCCACAAAAAAATAAAAAAAGTAGGGAGAAAGCTACCGATCGGAAAGATAAACCTCTAGGAAAAAATCTTTAAGGTCACCTAGGGTAGTAGAAACCCGAAGTCTGTTTTAACTGTCTCCTAGTGAGTCTATCACCCTTTCACAAGATTCTTAGCACTTAGAGTCCATTTCGAGTCTTTGGCGGGTCGAGTAGCCATAAAAAGTTATCCTGAAACTCTCAAACTCCAAAAGTCCAAAAAAATTTTGAAAAGAAAAATAAAAAAATGTATCTTCCCTTTTCAAATAAAGCGAGGACTTAGGTGGTCTACATTCTGGCAGACACCCAGGTACTGTTGAGTTTTCGTAGTTTAGGACCTTAGTTGAAATTTTCTATTGTTAATAAATGACTTAGGCCTAAGGGATAGAGTCCTCATTCTATTTTTATACATAGCATGCAGTTTAATTTTGTTAGGGACTAGCAAAAGATAAGCGTGGGGGTATAATGTAGACACATTTAATTAGGTTAAAATGCCTATTCATGCATGTTCCTAGGCTTAAATTTGCATTTCATATTATAAATATTGCATAGCATGCATCATTCTGCATTTAGAATAGTTGTGTATATTGTAGGTTAATTACATACTTTTTATGGCTAGGTGGGAAGGAGATTTAATTTGGGGCCTCGGATGAACGATCCGAGTGTATGGATCTAATCAGGATGAAGATTGGAGTCCAATGCCTCTGGGATCATCTAGATCAGAATCCCATAGCATCATATGAAGTTTGAGAAGGATCAATGACTAGGGGACAATGCGACAACCTTATGGTCTTTGGATAAAAAATCCAACTATACAGAAGGATTTGGAGTGATGATCATAGTCCGACAATGCGGAAATCAACTCAATCTAAGCACTGTGGCACCCTTTGCAATAGAAAAAAGATGGACGGCCTAGATGGTGCCACGTGGCACCATCTAGGTTGCCCAACATTGGCCAACAGCAACCACTCATGCACTTCATCATCTGCACCCTCGAATCCTAGCCGTTGGATCATCATCCAATGTCTAGGAAGCCTCTGCGCCTGGGCCTCCCATGCTATCCTCGTGACTCAAACACCCCCTTGCCTTAACGGTAGCGCATGCTGGTGGCGACCTTCCTCTATAGTTTTATTATTTCGTCGTAGTATAGTATAGAGAGAGGTGATTACCAGTTTAATACAATTTGTTACTCGGAAAATAAAAGAGTTCCCGAGGTCGAACTCAGGGAGCAAGTTGTATTCTAGGGGTACAAGTTTCTTTTACAAAAATAAAGAAAGAGAGAGAGAGAATTTGTTGGCTTTTCTTCTTTTCTCTTTGCTTCTCCTCTTCTTCCTTCTCAGATCTTCTGCTCTCTTCCTTTGTTCTTCTTCTTTATCTGCAGTGGTGATGTTCTTCTTCTTCTTTCAGCTGTTTCTGTTCTTCCTTTTTCTTCTTTTCCTTTCTTCAGATCTTCTTCTGCAGAGTCTTCACTTGGCCTCTCTGTGTTCCTCCTCTGCCTCGCCTTCCTTCTCCTTCGTTGCCTTCAGGACGTCGTCTGATTTTCCAATCAGACGACTTAAACCGCCGCTGCTACAGTGCCGCTCGGTGCTCCTCCTTCCTTCAGCCTTCGTCTTCTTCCACGGTTCTTCTTCACCTGTGCCTGCACACTTACACAGCTTGATCAGGGGCAAAACCTAACTCTACCCTCCCCCGCGTCTCTCTCTCATAGAAGCCACTCTTAGGAAAGCTCTCCCAGAGCTGTCGGGTTGCCGGGTACGGGTTGCGCCCGGGTCCAGGCCCACCGACGTGCGTGGTGGGCGAGGAGTGCAGGTCAGTCTAAGTCAGGTCGGGCCAGGTCCACGGGGCGTGAGCACGGACGAGACCGGGTAACCGGGCGGGTGAAGGGGACCTCACCCTGTGTGCTGAGGCAATAAGCCTCCAGCACTTTTTCGGTTTATACCGCTGCGCTCCTTCAGAGCCTTCCGAGGTGGGACTAAATGTCCCACCCCAATTTCGCGCCTGCGCGGCGGAAGCAGCTGGTAATCGCAGCTTTACGCGAGGCCTTCGCGTGAAGGATTCGCCTCAACTGCAGCCTAACGCTTTGCCGAAATGCCCCCGCACAGCCTGGGAGCGTGACCTGGGCGCGGCGCACCTGGGGCAGCAGGTGAAGAAGCTGCTTCGCTTCAACAATGGCGGCGGCGAGCGCAGGTACCTGCCCACAGAGAAACGGCCTCTCGGCCCAATCAGAAACGCGGAGGACCTTCGCCGTGGCATGGCGAAGGTGGTTGGGGGCTGTGCAGGTGGCGGGGCGGAGCCTAAGGGCTGCCCTAGGTCGGACTGTGGGTCGGGAGATGGGTTTGTTCGGTGGAGTTGCAGAGGGTGATTTGGGGGAAGTGGAAGGGCGGAGGTTGATCAGGGTGAGGAGGCGGAGGTTCTGCGGTGGTCGGCGAGCCGTGTGGGTTGCTGGAGTGATGGGAGTGGCTCGTCGGAGGATGGCCGGAGGCGGAGAAGGTGAGGGTGATTGGTCGGAATCGAGGGCGACAGTAAATGTTTAAAGTGAGGAAGAGGAAGAGGAGGAGTTCTACCTACTTAGCGGGACGAGGAGGGGCCGGAGCAGGCGACAGTCGTATCGACTGTCGCCGGAGAAGAAGATGCCCGGGGGAAGGGGCGGCAGCGAGCAAAGGGCCGGAGAGGCGCCAGCTGGGTGCGGCGTGGCGCGGGAAGAGCGAGGGAAAGAAGTTTCTATTGCTGGTATTGCGGCAGAGCGAAGAGGAGGAGGAGGAAGAACCGCCGGAGCTGGTGGGTGTCTGCCGGAGTGAGAAGAGAGGAAAGTTGGGGGTTTTCTCCGTCAGATCCGAGCTACTCAGAACGGCAGAGCGACGGGGGTATTTATAGAGGCCGAATCAGAGAGGAAGGCGGAGGGAGACGACGTGTCTCCCTCGCCGGAGGACACCGGAGATGGAAACCCATACCGTCTGTGCGTTCGCACGGCCGGTATGGTGGGTTGCAGCGACCAGGGGGTGTTCCTGCGACGGCTGACGACGCAGGGCACCCCCGGTTGTCTTGCCAGACCCTCCCCCTTACCCTGCGCGGCGCCATGCTCCGCACAAGGTCGCCGGAGCATGGTGCTGGTCAGGTTTTGGCAGGAGGGACCTGAATGCAAAGAACGAAGGAGAGTTAGGGGCAGAAATGCGAGGGTTCAAAAGTTGAGGGTCAAAAAGTAAATATATGAGGACCAAAGTGTAAAGTTGGTCAAGAAGGTTTCTTCTTAGGCTCCAGTTTTTATACATGACTAACTAGGACCTAAGGAATCTGATGGTGAATTTTATTTCTAGATTAAACCTTGTTTGACTGGTCAATTTACTCAAAAACCCAAATTAAGTTATTAATTGGGTATGGTTCTCAATGTAGGTCAAAATGGGTTCTGAAGGCCAAATTGAAGGTTCTAAACCCTAGAGATTATTTTTCTATGAATTTTAGAGGGTTTATTCTATTTTTACTTTGCCTCGAACCTCGTGAATTGAAGTGGGTTTGCTTTAGGGTTACAGATTATCATTTAGTTCCTTGGAATTGCTGTAGCCCTTATCAGATCATCCCACTTTCCTTCTTATTCGGTTTGTTTGACCTGTGTTTGGACCCTGAATTACCCTGTATGCAGATTATACTGGTAAAATTGCATTTTTACCCCTTATGACTTATTTTCTCCTTAAACTCAGAGTTCTCTGAGTTAAGCCTTTCCTTGAGTTATGTAGGAGCTTTTATCCTTTGTATTGGGTCAAAATGAGCTAGTTATGGCTCATGATGAGGTTCTCATCATACCCCCATGCCTAGCTTTTGCTAGTCCCTTAGCAAAAACTTAAGGTTTCAACCCTTGTTCTAGACCATGAAGTTCTTAATAGCTTCAGATAAGTGCTTTTTTATTTGAGCCTAGATTAGGTTAGAATGCTGACCATAGGCCTAAAAGGTACTCTAGTACCAATCAAGATCCAAATCTGTCTAGCCTTAGCCTCAGTCTTTAGCAAAGGTTTTTAAGGCCCACAAGAACTAACCTAAGATTTATTGGACTTTGTGGTTAAAGCACCCGTGCTTGAAATGATTTTAGCCCCGGCTCAGTTCGCAGTGCGTTTTATAAGAGAGAGATAGAAAGTTTTCTGTTTGGAGAGTTTTCTCTCTCTTTTTCTTTTTAGTTCTAGCCTAGGATTGGCTTTTCAACACGGTCTGTATCAGATTCCTTGCTCCCATCATCAATCCTCAAGGGTTCCTGGCGATCGATGCTTCGAGATAGCACCGCCCATGGCAACCCCCCGGAACCCTGGCTATTGAGATTTCGAGATAATCCCATCCATGGTGTTCCATGGCTGAATTCAGACCCTGGCAATTGACACTTCGAGATAATGCCATCCATGGAATCTGAACCAGCGGAGTGCTTACATGCCCCCAGTAGGATATGTGAATATCCTAAGAGACAAGCACCGAGGAGATGATATTTTGTTATGCATCTTCGAGGGGATTTCCCGCCTCTCCGCGCTGGGAACTCATCCAAATCAACTTGTGTTGATCGGCCGCTCCTATTCTAGGTGTTCTTTTCAGAATTTTGCGACGCTTCTGCGTGATTTTGATTTTTACGCTTACTGAACCAGGCTGTGTGTGAGGTTAGGGTGCTTAGGTTACTGAGTCCCGTAAACCAAAAATTAGTTAATGAAGCCAAATACTTCCTAAGCCTTAGACCTAATACTTCAGCTTTTCATTTTCCTCAACCTCTTGAGGAATGTCTAGATCTTAATGGGTACTAAGAGTCTATTCAAGAATGCCTAAGGTTTGCGTTCTTGCTAATCTCATTATGCACTTTTCAGTTATTTTCTTGAATGAGGTCTAGAACTTAGGTTAATTCCTTAATTCCTTACTAATGACTGTCACCTTTTCTCATAATTTTGTGCTCCTTTTTCATTTTGTTTCTTTTCTCCTTCTCCTTCAGAAAATTTCCTTCTCCTCTTTTCCTTTTATTATTATTATTTTTTTATTTTTATTTTTATTTTTTTCGAAAAATTTTTAATTTTTATGGTGTTTTTGGCATATGTGAATTTTTTGTTTGAAACCTTTTCTTACAAGTTTTGCACTTTCATACCCCCCCCCCCCATGCCTAAGATTTGCAATGTCCTCATTGTAACCTAGGGGGTTTTTATTTAACTTAGTTCATTCCTTAAGACAGAAATTTGGATGAGTGAATGGGTCGGGTTGAATTTTTGCGGACAATTTCTAATCCCAGATGCAAGCATCTGAGGTGGGGTCGGCTGTCTACAAGGGTGAACCTTAAGTGCAAAAAGGTGTCAGAAAAAGTTTTGGATTTTTAGGAAAATGACGGGATGCCTCCCGTTAAGCGCTGAGTTTTACGCCATCGGCTGGGCGCAATAAGCTCAAGGGGAATGGAGGATATAAGATGCTTCAGCCAAATCAGTAGAAGTTACATCAATGAACGGCTTGAGTCTCTGACCGTTCATGATGAAAGGTTCAGAATCGTGGCTGAGTGGACTGATTTCGATTGCTCCATTTCCAAAAACCTGTCGGACCAAATATGGTCCGACCCACTTGGATCTCAGTTTTCCTGGGAAGAGTTTTAGTCGGGCATCAAAGAGTAGGACCTTTTGACCAGGATGAAAGATCTTTCTCGAGATGTGTTTGTCGTGGAAGGCTTTAACCCGCTCCTTGTAGATTTGCGAGTTCTCGTACGCGTCTAGGCGTAATTCATTGATCTCGCTGATTTGGAGTTTTCTGTGGGTCCCAGCCTTGGAAAGATCTAGATTACAGTTCCGTACTACCCAATAGGCTTTATGCTTTAGTTCTACGGGAAGGTGGCATGCCTTTCCGTACACCAGTCTAAAGGGAGACATGCCCAGTCTAAAGGGAACTATTGAATCTTTGTCGTTATGGATTTGTCCACAATTTCTTTTCATTACTGAAAAATCTTATTAGGATTTTTTTTATTGAAACTAGCTTGATTCCCTGACAATATCTTTGGAAAAAAAAGAAATAAAAGGTATTATGATTCTCGCATGATTCCCACAGGTTTTTTGCATATTGATTTTTCTAGGGACTAGAAAAAAATAGGCATGGGGGTGTGATAACAATTAAATCTATTACCCTAATTGGCTTAATCTAGGGTAATTACTTAGCATAATCATGCATTAGGTTTATAAATATTGCATTTAGAGCATGCATGCAAATTTGTGCTTTGCATTTATCTTATAAATAATTATCTCCTAATTCTAGTCACTTGTCAGTAATGTAGGTAATTGGTCTCAAAGTGATTTGAAGAACTAAGAAATAAAGTTGGATAGGAGCAAAAGCTATAGCTGAGCTAGGAGTTGATTGAGGAATAAAGATGAAATAATGAAAGATTGAAGACACAAAAACAAAGGAGGAAAGAGAGGAATTAGGATAACCCTAGCCTATCCTAGCGATGGTAATACCATCATTCATCATAACTATTTTAAATTAGCCAAAATCAAGTGATAAATGCTCCTTAAGGTCGTAACTCCATTCTGAATTGAATCTAAGAAGAAGACAAGAAAATAAGTTAATTATGTTGTTTAACACCTAATCACAAATGCAGATTAATCAAGGGCTTAATCTAAGGTCAAATTAGCTCGATTTCCGAAGAAGTGGGCTTGAGCTGACTAAATCAGGATTTTTTGATGATCTGAGAATTAATTCATTAAGAAAACCCTAATTTTAGCCTCACCTAAATTGAAATGATTTTGGTGGAAATAACTGCAATCTAAACCTCCTAAAAATCATTAAAAAATATTCTATGAGGTTTTGAACCTTCACTTTGACCAAAGGAACCCATTTTTTATCAAAAATAGAGACTTAGGTGAGAATTTGTTCTATTTTAGGCTTCTATGTAAATTACCTAGTCAAACATGGTAAAAACCTAAATTTGAGGTCACTATTAGATTCCTTGGATCCAAATTAGTTTGACCATAAAATTTGAGCTCAATCAGAGTCCATCTTGACCTAGTTTGCATTCTAATCCAAAATTCTCTATTTATCACATAAAGCCCCCTAAGTCTTGATTCTTCTTGCATTCTAGTCCCTAACTTTTTTTCATTCTAATAAAAATGCCCCTACTACCATCACCTTCTTCCCCAAGAAAACGTTGAAACACAGAGGAAGTCAACCCATCACATGCAACTTTTGAACAAGGAATTAAACACCCAAATCCTTATCAAATCCCACCAAACTTGGAAGGATTGATAATCAGATCATTTCAGATCGATTGAATGCCTCCTCCATATCCGAGATGAATGGAATTGCCACTAGTGACCTCAAGAAAGAAGAGCTAAAAAGTCAATTAAGAAACATGCCAAATGAGCATGTGTTGGGTTATTTGACCTGGTATTCGACTTTATAAAAAGGGAAGCACATCTTCATGTCAAACTGGTGCGTGGCTAGGCCTAATTTCCTCTCTTCCTCTTCTTCTCCAACCGAGCTTCACCACACCTCAAAGCCTCTTCTCCCTCCTTCTTCACCCTCTGCCACGTACAATAGGCAAAGGGCATTACCTCCCCATGCTTCCACGAAGGTTCATGTGAAGCTTGAGCCCCTAATTACTCATCATCGGCTTTGATTTCTGCACTTCTTTATCTCTGGTGTACCATTGGCGACCTATCTCCACTACTCCTTGCCTTCAATAGGTTTAGGGCTTTTCTTCCCCTCACCTTCAATTAGGTATGCGTAGCTCCTTAACTCCATTCTCCCTCTCTATCGTCTTCCACGACATCGGCCACCGCCCAGCCACCGTCACTGTCCTACCTACTCTGCTTCCCTCACGCCTAATTAACCTAAGTAAAAGCTTTCCCTCATCAAGGTCGAGCTTTTTCTTAGGTTAATTGCCCTTGCATCACCTCCAAATTCCATCCCTGACTCCGGTTACTAGAGCTCTCTAGAGCTTCGTCGGTCGGCCGCCACACACCACATTCACCAAACCACCACCACCACTCACTTCACCATGCTCCAGCGAAGCTTCTAAGCATTTTAATTGGGGCCCAGCCCATATTCATCTATACAGGTGCTCGCCATCGTCGGTCTTCTTCTCTAACTCCGTCAGCCATCATCCAACAACCATCCATCTCGCAACCTCTTCCAATATCTATGGAACAACACAAGGACTCCTCTTACGTCCTCAATTAGATAGAACCAATGCAGTTGGGCATCCAATTGAGCTTGCCTTCATCAGCTCTTTCTCACGGCAAAGCACGAAGGAGAAGATAGGGACTTTAGTCCCACATCGTGGGAAAATAAAATAGAATTGGCTGCATAAAGAAATGTGTTCATGGGCTTGTTGCCCATGAACACAGGGGGTCAAATCCCCTACTCTACCCATACGCGTGCACACACATTCACATGCATGTAAGTGCACGCTTGGGCGTGAGCCTAGGCTAGGTTTTGAGCTTCTTGAACCGAGCCTAAACTGGGTTTGGTCTGAAAGGAAAGAGAGAGAGAAGGAAAAGGGTTTGGCTAAGAGAAGGGTAGGGTGTTTTGCTCTATCAGACTTTAGATCAGATGTCAAAATTTGAAGTTTAAGTCATCTGACATTAGTTCTAGACATCTAATCAAAGTATTCAGTGAAGTATTGAGTTATTTGAATCATATTTTTTTCACTCAAACACTTATATTTCTTTTTAGGAGTTTGATATTGCAATAAATTGAGCATATATTTCTTTTATATCAAAGCTTCCTGTACTTCATTATATTCATTGATTAGTGGTACATTGCGATTATTTTGCTCCCTAAGATGACCTCGGAACTCACATTTCAAGCATTATAAATTTTAAATGTTGATTCATTTTTGTTGACTATACTACGACACATATTTCAAAGTCGACGAAAGCACGTTAACACCTAGAAACCTTAGGATGACGTTATCCAGTACCTAATCCCTGAACCAGCTCAACCTTAGATATTTGAGCTCAAAAGCCAAAAATATGGATAGCATTATCCATGAACATATCCACCCTATCCATACTCCTATCCTACTATCCCTAACCCTAATCCACTTATCCAATACCCTATCCCTATCCTAGAAACCTATTTAGATCCATAACACACTTAATTGACTCAGTCTGAGTCAATTGGGCTAGTCACTAGTCAAGTAGGTCCATGGGACCTAATTAGATTAACCCTCAATTGATTAGACTCATTTTGAATCAAACCCAACATAAACCTATTAAACCAAGCCCTTACCTAATTAGGTGCACACTCACTTGATTGGGTGCATTTGAATTTAATTAGGTTCACCCAGAACCTAATTGAGCAAATACCAACCCACACACGTTTAATTAGGTTCATTAGAACCTAATTAGACTCACTTATTACCTAATTAGACTAAGCCTTAACTTATTTAGATTTTCCTGAACCCAATTACACACTCACACACACAATTAGACTAGGACCTACGTATTTGGACCTAACCCATTAGACTTAAGGTCAACCTAGCCTAATTAGGAACTCATTCTCACAACCCATGTATACAAAACCTAGCCCTAAGCCCACCAACTTGAAACCCACAAAAATCCTAACCTAATCCTCTTAAGTTGGTGCCAACTTAAGAGGATCTTATCCCTTAGTGATCGACCACATAAGAGATAGGATCTTATCCCTTGGTGGCTGGCCACCAAGATCTTAGGAAACCTTAGTTGCACCACCCCCCTATCCTAGGAAACCCTAACCACCACCTAGCTAGCCTCCTATCCTAGCCTTGCAACCTAGATCCTAAGGTCCCTATTTAACCAATCCTAAGCATCACTTTTGATTGAATCTAAGCCATCCAAATTAGTGATCCTAGGCACTCTAGATTAACCACTAGGAAGCCACCAAGATTCCTATAAAAAGACCTAGCCTCCAACCCTTAGGGGGTACTTAGTCTCTTAGACATTTAGCCAACCTAGCCCTCCTCTACCTTAGTTAACGTCCACCAAAAGTATTCCTCTCTAGACTCCATCTTCTTTTTCCCGACACCCTGGATCTGAAGCTTCCTCAAGCATCCCTTAAGCAGCTCCAATATTTTCTCTCTCTATTCTTTTATAATTCTATTATGATTATAATCACTAATTAGATTCATATTGTGAGACATTCTTGATATTAAAAATAAATTGTAGCATTCATTTATCTGTGTTTCTATTACTATTATCTCTGCATCTATTTAATATCTATATATATATATTCTACTGTACTTTTCAAAAATATATATATTATACTACACTATATAATAATTATGAAATGTATTAAATAATGACTGCCCCCCTTTATTCGACCCGGACCCCTTATAGTTTGGTATTATATTAATTGATCACTTTATTTACATGCTACAGTGATTCGATATTTTTAATCGTGTAGATTTTGTGAACATCAGAACCTGTCAGTTTCTCAGAAATTCACCAGTCTCTTGGGTCAACAAGAAACAAAATTGTGTTTCACTATCCACAACTGAAGCCGAATACATTGCCACTTCCCTAGTGTGTTCGCATATTTTTTGGATGAAGAAAACACTTAAAGATTTTGGACTTAGTTTTGATAACACTAGAATTCTTTGTGACAATACTAGTGCCATTAACCTATCAAAAAATCTTATTCATCACTCTAAAACAAAATACATAGATATCAGATATCACTTCCTAAGAGATTATCCACTGAAAAAGGAAATAACCTTAGAGTTTATACAAACTGAAAAATAATTAACTGATATCGTCACTAAACCCCTAGCAAAATAAAGATTTATAACTATTGGAAAAGAACTAGGTCTAATGATAAACACCAATTTATCATCATTCTTATGCCCTAAAACAAACATAGCTCTTTGATTTTTGACTCTACAATTGGGTTTCTGGGCTGCATTTAGGCATTCTCCTAGGTTAGGCATTCATTACATATTTTTGTCTTTCTAATGTGTTTATTTGAGTGTCAGTGATAAGCACAAAGGTAGATCCCACAAACCCTAGAACTTTGGAAGACAGAAGATGAGGAGGAAACCCAAATTCAACTGGATCCTAGCTAAATCCAGCTCATCAAAGTTGACTTCAGCTCAATTCCAGCTAAACCTAGTTGTGGCTAGCTCATTTCAGCTCCATTCAGCTCACCTTAGCTGAATGGAAGCATAGGCTAGCTCAACTTAGTGGATTCCAGCTCCTTTCAACTCCATTCAGCTCCTAGAAGCTCTATCTGACTAGGGTTAGCTATTGCCATCATCTAGCTAAGCCTAGTCAGCTGAAGAAGCTCTCAACCAGCTTGGGTCAACTCAATCCTGAAGACTTAGATCAACTCAACTTAGCTGAGCTGAGCCACTTGACCTAAGCTAGCTACCTTAGCTAGCTAGGTAATCTTCGGGAAGACCAACTTTAGCTCAACTTAACTAAGATTGGTAGCTAGCAAAGAACTAGCTAGCTATTGAGCACCACTTCAACTATCTTCAACAGCTTTCTACTTCAGTGAGCTCCAATGCAGCTCCATTCAGCTCCTCATCAACAAACACTAGCTCCTCTACTTCCTCCTCCATTACTCTACCTCAGCCAACCAATACCTTAAACCCTACCTAGCTAGCTCCACCAAACACACCTAACCTAGTCTGATAAGACGATTTTTGCTTTCAAAAATGATGATTAAGAAGATTTGTCATTTGTATTTCTAAGTGGTGGAAAATCGATTAATCAAAGTAATTAAAATTAAAATTAAATCACTCACAGGAGAGCAGGTCGTGTCCACAGGGAGGCAATGACCTATTAAGACTCGCTAAATTTGAAAATAATAATGTTCACAATTAGGTTTCCTAAGTAAGCAAGCTAAAAACTCCCTTCTAACTAGGATAGCAATGCATGTAATCGCTGAACTTGCATTTCAATGAAAGATGAGGGGGTTCTTATAAAATCACTAGAATATAATATTATTAAGTCAAAAATTCTCCTTTTGCAATGGTGGTGAAATGTAATAAGAAATCAATGCAAAATAGGGGATTTCCCCTCCACCTTGCACGACGAGGAAGGCTTGGTCGGAGACGCGAAGCTCGTCAGAGGTCCTTCGGGCTGGGCCGCACTCGATGGCGGTAGTAGCTCGGCGCAAGGTGGCTGGAGACAAGAGAACGGAAGAGAGGTCGACGGTGGGTGGCGACAAGCTACAGCTCTGTTTACTGCTGAAGCTCGCGAAGGTGAGGGGACGCCAGCGCGCTAGGCGTGCAAGCGTGGGTGGAGAGCTTCACGTGGGTAAGGCTGATCAGCAAGGGACACATTGCTACCTGCTGTGCACATTGGAGGTGTGCGCGGCAGAAGCTGCTGGAGGACGTGCAGCCGTGCGCATGTTGCTGCGTGGACCGCTAGTGCCTACGCGTGGCATGGGAGGTACAGGCAGAGGCGCAACATGCTCTACGTGCAGGCGAAGTCGCTGCTGTTGCAGGTGATGCATGCGCTCTGCGCGCGTGGGCTGGAGGCGAGTGGGTGCTCTGTTGCTGCTGGAGCAGCAACTTGGAGTGGTTGTGGGCGGCGTTGAGTGTGCTGTGATGGCACGCTGCAGGGGGTGTGGGCACGTGATCTAGAGGAGAGTGGGTATGCCAGAGGGACGCTGGTGGGCGTGCACTAGGGGCTTGGGTGTAGCGTGCAGTGAGGAGATGCATGGCGCGTACGAGGTGGTCGGGCAGGCGTGGATGGCAATGGCTATGGTGGTGTACAAGGGAAGGCAAGTCGTGCATCAGTAGATGCACTCACTGTAGGCGAGCTTCAAGGAGTTCGTGCATGGTGGTGGCCAACTCCATCCTCTTGATGAGACAGTCTGTCACCCCACTGGCCCACGGTATGACGGAGCTTGGCTGTGGAGGCCCACGGTGGTGGAATGCTGCACGGTGGTGAAATGGGATGATGGCCTCCCCGAGCACAGTAGCAGCTGTCCCTCTCTTATAGCCGTGTGCAAGGATTTGAAATGGAGAGGCGGGAGCAGATCCACTTCTCACGACCATTAAGGAGGTATAGATGCCATAGGAGAGGCAGAGCCGTTCCTACAGAAGGAGAAAAAAGAAGAATAATAAAATAGTTAGGATTATTTATACATAACCCCTTAACTTTTATGTTAATTAAAACAATGTATGTAATGCACCTAATTAATTAACTAATCAAATGCATGCAATTCTATGTTAATTCTAAATGCATTTAGATATGGATGCCACACATGAATTATGCACTTAAGCTAACAGTATGAATTAATTTATTTACATCCTAATGTATGCTATCTAAATGTTAAAATTAACTTAATGTCTAGGCACTTAAATACTTAAATAGCCCACAAATATGGGCTAATCAAATACCCCCATACATAGTTTTTGCTAGTCCCTAGCAAGTCTAAGCAATAACCTGGCACTCCAAGTAGACTAGCCAACCCAATCAGTCTTCCTTTAGAAACATGTTAAGTTCAGACTTTTGACCTAAGGTTCCCAAGTAGTTGCTAAGTTATAGACTAGTTCAGCTAAAGACTAGTTGCAAGCACAAGTTTCCCCAATTTCTAACTCTACCCTAGGGTTTATTTGTCCGAGAGATTAAAGCATTTGTACATGTGCATTGGTCTGAGTTATTTGAGGTTGGTATGATTGCCAACCTAGAAAGCGAGTATTATTATTAACAAAATATATATATATATATATATATTTTGTTTGTTTGATTACTTTAAGTTTAACCTTGGATCAGCCATCAACACGGTCTGTGTCGAATTCATTGTTCCCATCACCAAACCTCGAAGGGTGCTTGGCTTTTGATGCTTCGAGATGGCACCGCCCATAGTGACCCCAATAACTCATGGCAATCGACACTTCGAGATAGTATCGCCCATGGATTTCTTAAGCGAATTCAGGCCTGTGGCAATCGGCACTTCAAGAAAGGGCCTCCCATGGTATCTGAACTGTACAATGCGCTTACATGCCCCCAATAGGATGGATATCCTAAGAGACAAGCGCCGAGGAGGTGACATGTTATCATCGCATCCTCAAGGTGAGTATATACTCCACCTCTCCTGCGGCAGGAACTCTTCCAATCAAATTGTGTTTTCAAGCTTCTCCTAAGTCAAAACTAAGAGAAACAACTTTTCTTTAAGAAATGAATTAGGGTGATCACTTACACAAGACCAAGTGTGTGTGAAATGTGGATGCTTAGGTTATGAGGACTCGTAAACCAAAAGGTAGAACAAGACTCTAGGTACTACCCAGCCTTTAACTCAAACCCTTGCTTTTCTTCCTCAACCTCTTGAGGAATGGTCCGCAACTTAACTCCTACTTAAGTTTTTAAGTCCACAAAGGACCCTAAAGGTCTAAAGCTAGTAGCTCACTTAGTTTCTAAAGTTCAACACCTAGAATCAACTAAGTCTAACCTAAAGTTCTAGTCTGCTTAAGAATGCAGGGCCCAGCTAGTTAAGCTCAATGCAATTTTTTTTTTTTTGAATGCAAATGTATGCAATGCAGAATGCATTAACTAAATGCATGAATGCACTATGTATAAATGCTATGTATATTCCCAAGTACACCCCCCTATGCCTAAAATCTACAATGTCCCTATTGCATAGAAGGATATTACCTAGGTCAGAGATGGGCTGCTGTTATTTTGCTAGCAACCGAGTAGCCAAAGAATCTACAAATCAGGTTCAAGGATAGTAGAAATAGGCCCTAAAAATGAGCAAAGTAATGCTGGCCTATAAAACAGGTAACCTAGAATGTTGACAAGCTGATGATGAATCCCAATAGCAAATGCTCACCCAACCAAGATGGGAATGAAATCTTCCCAGGTCACCAGAGGAGGTTCTAAAGGATAAACTAGCATAACAACCTCCAAACGGGTAAGGGGAGGATGACAAGGATCCTCCAAAAGAAATGGGGAAGGAATGGTGTAGAGATAAACCCCCAGGGTGATGGACTGACCATAGAAAGCAACAATCCATACCCGGTACTCCATTACAAGAAATATTGGTCTGTTAAACCCCCCGGTCAAAATAGTAGTGAGCATGTCTTTAACCCAAGGATTGTCTAGGGCATCCAAGTTTCGAGGTTGTGGGATGGTCGTAAGATCTAAGTTGGGTTTAGTTGGCTCGGTGTCCATCCCTAACAATCTTTCCAATTCCTCAATTACATCCCTAGCATTCCTTGAACTATCAGAAGTATCTGCCTGCACTTCATCAATGATCATTTCAATGTATGGAGTCAACATTTTTCCTTCAGACATAGGTGAATCAGAGGATGACTCTGAATCAAATGAAGGCAGGTTGGAAGCAACAAATCTAGGGATTATCCTATCAATGTCATCCTCGGGTTCTTGTTCTTTTCTCAAATCCTCCCCGAAGTCTATATGTGAGTCCACATTAATCTCAGAAGTTGCTTCCAAATTTTCCATTATTTCATCATGAGGAGAGATGTCATCAATGGATGTGCTAAGGAAACCTAATTTGGTCAACTTTTTGACATCCACGGGGGCTAATTCTTCAAATAAGACATAATCACCCTTAGTATCACTCCAAATCTTGAATGTAGGTTCCTCATATAATTCATCCCTCCCCTCATCATACAAGTCATCATATACCCAAGGTCTAGAATCATCTAAAATCTCAAGAGATCCCCTAGGGCACTCCATCTGGGGTAAATGGTTTACACTGGTAACCTCGGACTCCTCAAATAGGTGAATTTCTTCAGGGTTATGTTCCCTAAGGGTGCGCTTGAGTTCCATCTTGTGATCAAAAGGGAGGGTGAGATTAGCAACTTAACCTCAGCCCACTCCATCAAATGTGATGAAAATGCTATCATTTGGGTCGAGGTCTTCCAATGGTACCATTGGTCGGGGGTGTTTCGCATGTTAGAAATCGGGGTTACAAGTAACCCATTGATAAACACGTATAAATTCATCGTAAAATGCTTATTTGTGATAGTTCCTAGGCATAGCACTGCATATCATGATATAAATATCGCATAGCATGCATCATTCTGCATTTACAGTAGTTGTTTACATTTTAGGTTAATTAGGTCCTTTTTATGGTCAGGAGAAAAGAGGATTTATTTTAGGGCCTCATATGGACGATCAGACCATACGGATCTAATCGGGATGAAGATCGAAGACTAACGCCTCTGAAATCATCCTGATCGGAGTCCCGTAGCATCACATTAAGCCCGAGGAAGATCAACGGCCAGGGGACAATGCAACATCCATACAGGTTTTGGATGGAAAATCTGACCGTACGGATGGATCCGGAGCGACGATCGCAGTTTGGCATCATGGGAATCATCTTGATCTGAGCACCGTAGCACCCTCTACAAGAAGAAGATGGATGGCCCAGATGGTGCCATGTGGTGCCATCCAGACCGCCCAACACCGGCCAGCAGCACCACCCAACTCCTTCATCCGCACCCTTCAATCCTAGCTGTTGGATCAAGATCCAATGACTGGGAGGTGGACGCACCAAACCACTCCACGCATAAACAAGGGGAGGGTTGCCGCAATGGTGCTAACGCTGGCTTGCAAAGGAGGGGTGCGGGTTCAAATCCCCGCAGCCCCCTCAATTTCTAATTTCACCAGCCGCTCAGTAGCAGCCACGTAGCTCCAGCGCCAGCGCAGCGTATGCGTACGTGCATGCCAGCGCACGCCAGCGTGCGTGCAACACTACTGCGAGAAGCATGCAGTGCGAACGGAGCGGCCGCCAGCAGGAAGGCATGCGGATCCTTAGCGACGCACCTTTAGTGACACTTGCAGCTGTCACTAATGGTCTGCGCACGCCAGTAAGAGGATTGGATAGGCGGATCTTCAGCGACAGCTGCAGCGACGTTTATGGACGTCACTAAAGGCCCGTGCGCGCCAGCAAGAACAATTGAAGGGTGGATCTTCAGCGACAGCTGCAGCAATGTTTCTGGACGTCAGTAAGGACCCAGATACGATTTTTGCCTCTTCTCCACCACTATAAAAGGACCTACACCCCCCCTTCCAAGCCATCTCTACCTACTCTACTCCCACCTACTCCCAAGCTCTAGTAAGCCTACCAACGCTCCATTAGAGCTTGTTCTCAACCTCCCAAGGTGCCTATTAGTGTAGCGAACCTCTGCCGCACCAAATATTCCTCCAACTTCCCATCTCCCTTCATAGGTCACCTTGGAGCTGTCCTCTCACCTCCATTCCAGTAGCAGATCAACTCCGTCTTCTCACCTCCATTCCGGAGCTACATCGAAGCTTTCCTCAACCCCACGTCCTCCAGCATCTCACCTCTGTCATTCCGCTCCTCACCTCCTTCGTTCGAGCTTCCACCAGGCGCCATCGTCTCACCGAATAGTCGATTCGAGAGATTTCCATTCACCCCCCTCTCTTTTTATGCTTTTATAGTTCATTGTAATCGACATTGGATTGACATATATATCATATTTGTTTCAACTCTATCTTGTGATACGTTTGCTTGATTTCCTTTATTTCAAAAATACAAAAATATATCAAAACCCTAAAATACCAAAAAGAAATGGAACGAAGCGCAGTTTTCAATTAAAGTAAACGTCGCCTCCCTGTGCTCGACCCAAGACTCCCTTGGAGTTTTGGTATAAATTTTATTTGATTGATGTGTTTTGCAACTACAATGACGGGTTACTTATAACCTCGATTTCTAAACACGCGAAACACGACACAACCATTTTGGCACCATTGCAGGGATCGAACCCGAGTCGCCCGCGTGACAGGTGAGAATACTGACCACTATGCTACAACGACGCCAAAATGGTTGCGCGTGTATCACGTGTTAGAAATCGAGGTTACAAGTAACCTGTCATCGTAGTTGCAAAGCATGTCGATCAAATAAAATTTATACCGAAACTCTAAGGGAGTCCCGGGTCGAACACAGGAAGGCGACGTTTACTTTATTGAAAATCGTGCTTCAATTCGTTTCTTTTTGGTATTTTAGGGTTTTGTTATTTTTTTGTGTTTTTGAAATAAAAGACAAGCAAATGAATCATAAGATAGAGATGTGGAATGAAAATGGTATATATATCAATCCAATGTCTATTATAATCTCCTATGAAAGAATAAAAAGAGAGGGAGGTGAGAGGAAATCTCCTGAATCGGCTGTTCGGTGAGACGACGGCGCCTGGCAGAAGCTCGGACAAAGGAGGTGAGGAGCGAGACGACGGAGGTGAGATGCTGGAGGACGTCGGGTTGAGGAAAGCTTCGGTGTAGCTCCGGAATGGAGGTGAGAAGACGGAGTTGATCTGCTACCGGAATGGAGGTAAGAGGGCGGCTCCAAGGTGACCTATGAAGGGAGATGGGAAGTTGGAGTATTTGGTGGGGTAGAGATTCGCTACACTAATAGGCACCTTGGGAGCTTGAGAACAAGCTCTAATGGAGCGTTGGTAGGCTTGTTAGAGCTTGGGAGTAGGTGGGAGTAGAATAGGTAGAGATGGCTTGGAAGGGAGGGGGTGTAGGTCCTTTTATAGTGGTGGAGAAGAGGCAAAAATCGTATCTGGGTCTTTACTGACAGCCAGAAATGTCGCTGCAGCTGTCACTGAAGATCTGCCCTTCAATTGTTCTTGCTGGCATGCACGAGCCTTTAGTGATGTCCATAAACGTCACTGCAGCTGTTGCTGAAGATCCGCCTATCAAATCCTCTTGCTGGCATGCGCAGACCATTAGTGACAGCTGCAAGCGTCACTAAAGGTGCGTCGCTGAAGATCCACGCACCTCCCTGCTGGCGTGCACTCCGTTGGTGCTGTGGGCTTCGCACACCTCTGTCGCACGTACGCTGGCGTGCGCTGGCATGTGCGTACGCGTATGCTGTGCTGGGGCTACGCGAAACACGACACGACCATTTTGGCACCGTTGCCGGGAAGGCAACGGAATTTACTTTATTGTCTATTGCATTTCTTTGCATTTACATAGTACTAACCTTACTTGTCTTTGATCTACTGTCTTGCAGGTACCCTAGCATGGAGATCCAAGTGCGGTAGACCGAAGTAAAGTGTGGGTAGAGTGTTTTGTAAGTGTCCCCCACACCACCCCCACCTTAGTTTTCATTCCATAACCGAATAACTCAAACCCAAATCAACTTAGGTGCTTTTTATGAGCCCTAGGATGGATTTGGTTGTTTGTTTGCCACTTCCACTCACCTAGCCATCCACATAAATAAAAAAATAAAAATAAAAAAAAGTGTTATCTGATTGTGGGATTTTTTGAAAGCTACACACTTAACACCCACAACTTCTTATCCTAAGGTGCACAATCACTTTGATTCTACCACTTACCCAGGATCTGACCTGTGGGCCCGGTACACTTCAACTAAATACACATAAGTGAGTAGAAATCAGAATAGGTTAAGCATTCTTGTGTGCCTAAACTAAGTGGTGCAGTAGGCCAATTGATTGAGCTGTTTGGGCTGCACCACTCAATCTAAAACTAATCCATCAAGTAGCTTGCCACTTAGGGTTGATTCTTAGGGCTGAAAGGAACATATCATCACCCGTGCTTTCAAAACTTGGAGTGTTCTACTAAACCTTGATTGAACCAACCTAAGAATTAAACCCTAAAAGCTACTAAACAAGGTTGAACCCTAAAAGACACATCATCAAATATCCTTGTTTGAGAACCCTGGTTGTGCGCGCACACACATTTTAACTGATCATTAAGGGCACAACCCATCTAAAGGGCCCACCACATTCCTGAACCACCATTTTCCCAAGCCTAACTAAAATTGATTAGACGTTGGCCCTAAGGATTGGTTCGCTCGTCGGGATCCAGATTGAGATTGTTCACGATTAACCTACTTATACTAGTCAATCTTATGTCTAGCTAGGGGAGTAGCGTCAAACGACCGCGGCTGGGGGGTACACTAGGAACCAGAGGTGCAAGCCAAAGGAAGAACCTTCTCCCCAGTCCCTCCTAACTAGTTGGATTGCCTGGACATAAGTAGAGTAAATCGTTCATAATCTTAGGATGGATTCTGAGAGTCTGTAGACCTTTAGGCTACCCAAACTAAGGACAGGCTTGTATTTTTGTATTGCAAGGCTCCTTTCTCTTCTGATTTCCCTGCTTACTTCACCATGTACCCTTCCACATCCTACACACATTTCACATCCTATCCTCCTACCACCACTTATCCCCATGATGATTACTATCCCGACTTGACTTGTAATTACCCATCCACTAGCCAAGATGACTTTGATTGGGGATATAAATCCGGACCTCAGTGTCCAGGGCTTAACCCTGGACAACAAGACTATGACTACTATCCTTCCCAGAGCTACAATAATTATAGATCTCCATCCTTTGATGATCAACCTAACCAGATCTACAACCATGAAGGATATGCTGATTATAACACTTACCCTCCCCAGAATTATGCTGAATTTGGGTCACCACCAACCTTTAAACAACCTGAAACGACCTACTATCAAGGAGGGACCTGAGAACCTCGACACCTTGACTCCCCTAGATTCAACCCAAACCGACCCAAACCTGAATCGAACTAGTCGATTCAGGAGAACCAGATCCATGATAGGGTGTTGGCTAATTTGAGGAACACTATACAATCTTTAGAAGCTCAGCCAACACCATGCACTGAAGCACTGGAGCCTATGATTAAAATGATTGATGAACTTAAAAGTTCTCTATCGGATTTGCTCCAAAGTGTTAGGGATAGGGACTTGGGTGAGTTCCTTCTTGGGAAATTGTCGAGGTTGAGGATGAAATTTGTGGTTGCACTAATCAAATCTTGGGATGATTCTCAAGATGAACCCTCTTCAGGAGAGCCAATGTATGAACCTGCTCAGGCGCCTGTCGGGGGGGACACATATTCGGAGATTGGAGATGGCCAGATTGGTCTAGAGCAACCCTTTGAGAATGAACCGATTAATTCACCCGAGATCCCCAAGTTAGGAAACGAAAAAAATTATGTTTCCTTGGTTGATGGAATGACTTGTGATGTTGAGACATATACAAATGAGGATCATGAATTCTTTGATTTTGAGGGTGAGGAATCTCTTAGTGAAGCCTCACTTAAGCTTGAGGAGAATGATTTTAGTGAGACATATGGGCTCGAGGAGAATTTGGTAGCCCGACTACTGAAGACACTGATTCGGATGGGGCAAACTTAGAGGATCCAATACCCGACGACTCAATTAGTAGCCCCATTCCTCAACCACACCCTGAAGAGCTGAATGAACATACTTTTGAGATCATTGTGCCCAAGTCAATCCTAATTCAGCCACAATTGTTGGACTTGGGTACTTTAGATCGGGTGTCCAATCATCTGGAGGTCCCGAAAACCTTGATTTCAAAGGATAGGAAGTTGGAAATGAAAATTTGGGAGGTTAATTTTGAGGAAAAACAAGTTTGGATATAAGGGTACCTATTGACCTAAAACCACCGCACAGCTGTTCGATCCCGATCTGACGCCCGCCCGCGTCGCTCGCCAGCGCCTCGCGATAAGGCGCTCACCTGCTGTGCTACACCGTCCAAATAGTCATGCGGATGAAATCAAGCACGCGCATCCACAGCCGTTGGATCAAGATCCAACAGCCCAAATCGCGCGCTGAATCTTCTTTGGAGAGGCAGCGGCAGTCTTGAGGGTCGATTGGACGGCTGAGATGGTGCCATTGTTGGTGCTAGAGCACCACGATCATTTATTTTGATGATAACAAAACACGTGTTATTTAACATTTGCAATTTGAGTCCTAGATTTCAGGTCAATTGCAAATGTAGACGTGTTTAGACGGAACTCGAGCTCGCATCCAGGACGGATTGGAGGAGCTTAATGAAGAACAGAAGAGGTTCACATGGAGCGACAGATTGAAGATAGAAGACAAGAAGAATAGGATAGATTCTTTTTAATCTTTTCTTGTATCTCTTGTCTTTATTTTCTTGCTCTTTTTATTTTCCTTAGAATATTATGTTAAAGAGCCTCAAGTACCCTAACAGTAGTCCTAGGAACAACTGCACAACCCTAGGATACTAAGGTTTTCTGTAGAACACTTAGAAAACCAATATAGGGTTCAAACAGCACTTCCAGACGTCTAATTCCCAAATCAGACGTCTGATAAAGTATTTTAAGACGTCTGACTGTTGTTTCAGATGTCTGATAACTATTAGGCTGGAGTTAGTATTCTGTCTGATGAAATCAGACGTCCAGACCTTAGTCCAGACGTCTTAGAAGATGTCTGATGGACTTGCCAGACGTCCAGATAGTGGACCGTTGGCTAGCTTAGCAGGCACTATAGGTTATGACCGTTAGAGCCTTATCAGACGTCCATAGGACTTACCAGATGTCTGATAATTGACCGTTTTGCCTCGGCTGACCCAAAATCTCTTCTCAGAGATTTTCTAGCCGTTGCAACGTTTGGAAATCCATTCCCACTGTAAAAGTAGGTTTCCAGACGTCCAGACATAGTGCCAGACGTCCTGATGTCATCTGATGGACTTGCGCAAAAACCCTGTTTAGATCTGATCCAAGTCAGGGAGAGACCTGCCCAAAATCAAATGTCTGACATTGGAATCAGACGTCTTAAAGTGGCCTTCCAGACGTCTGATGCCAGAGTTAGACGTCTGATTACCCTGTCAAGCGCAATCATTGTCCGGATTTCGGCCTGATTCTCTTGGGCTTTGTTCCCAATGGCTATAGAACCCTTCCTAAGCCTTCCAAAGCCTTCCTAAGGCCTCTATAAATAGAGGGAAACCTTTGCAACACTAAGACACACCAAGACACACCTTGCTATATACTTTCAAACTATTTTGTGTCTCTCTTCCTCTCCAAGCTTAAGTTCCTACACCTAGAGAGCTAAATTACCTTTGCGCACTCGCTCTCCCGCCGTTGTTCACGAGAGCGACATTACGCCATCGCGTGGCACACTCACCGCGTCATCAACTCGACGCACTCCTTGCAAAGGGGAGTTTCCTATTTCCTATAGAAGCTAGGTTTAAATTACTTTGTTGGCTCTATAGGATTACTTGTTTTATTTTATCTTTGTCTTTTGGTTGGGTATTCGCTTTGCGAATTCCCGTCTCCTTCGTGGGACAAAATCCTTCTCGTGGAGAGAAGGGGTTGAGGAACGCTACCCTCGTACTTGTAGCGTGGTTGTATTGAGGTTGAATCACCCTCGTTTTAAAGTGATTCGGTTAGTGGATTTTGATCAACTTGGTTGATCGGAAAATCCTAACTCGAGAGGGTTAGGTGGTGGTTTTCACCCGGTTTGGGTTTCCACCTAAAAATTCTTGTGTTCTTTGTGTGATTGTCTTTTTGTGTGATTGGTTTTCTTTGGTGAGATTGCTTTATATTTTATTTCCGCATTTATTACGTCACCCCCTCTTAGAAGGGAACCTACAACCACGTGGTGCCATCTTGGCCATCCATCTTCTGGATGATGTAGATGGTGCCACGGTTGTCAGATTGAGTCTATTTTCACGTCGTTAGGCCGCGATCGTCGATCTGAATCCATCCGTGCGGTCGAATTTATCGTTTGAAGATCGGATTCACACCATCTTGGCCCTTGATCTTTTAGGGTTCCCCAATCTCTATCTGATGCTATAGATGCCTGATTTGGGTGATCTTGGAGCCGTTGAACTCCAGTCGTTGTCCTGATCACATCTGTATGGTTGGATCTTCGATCCGATGCCCCGATAAAAAGTTTGCCCTGTCCAAGAACATAAAAGGAGACAATTAACCTCCATTTTATTCAAACTACTCTAAATGCAAGATGATGCATGTTATGAAATATTTATAGCATGCAGTGCAATCCTATGCTTAAGAACATACATAAATAGACATCTTAAGTAGTGTAAACATGTTTACATCGGCGATTTATCAACCTGCCCTCTAATTTGGGGGGACTTTAAGCCTAAGCATCTACACACATTATTTTGCACTGACTCACTTTCTGGCAGTTTTTACGGAAATTGGGTAGCTAATGGACCGACTTGGGTGGTATGGCTGGCAACTTGTCGGTGGTAACAGCACATCGGCTGGTTGTCCAGAGCCCAGCCACAAGACCATTTTCATTGTACTACCTTTAGGTAAATCTTAGATCAGGGAAGCCACCTACTTTAAAAAAAAAAAAGAAGAAAAGAAAAAAAAAGGAGAAAATAAAAATAAATAAAACCACACTTCACCGAATGAGTATGGCTGGCAAGTTGTCGGTGGTAACAGCTCATCGGTCGGTTGTCCAGAACCCAGCTCACAAAAAAATGCACAATAATTCCCAAAACCCTTAGGGAAGAAGTGGGGAAGTAGAATAAACCGGGGAGATATACACTGGATTCACCCTTGTGCTGACCCCATAAATAAAAGAAGTAGGGAGAAAGCTACCGATCGTAAAGATAAACCTTTAGGCAAGGTCACCTAGGGTCATAGAAACCCAAAGTCCGTCTTAACGGCCGTTTTGTGAGTCTCACTTTTTCACAAAGATGCTTAGCACTTAGAGTCCTTTTCGAGTCTTGGGCGGGTCGGGTAGCCGTAAAAAGTTATCCCGTAACTCTCAAACTCTAAAAGTACAAGAAAATTAAAAAAAAAATTATCTTCTCAAATATGGCGAGGGCTCGGACGGTCTACATTATGGCAGGCACTCGGGCACTATTGAGCTTTTGTAATTAGGTCTTGGGGATGAGACTTTCTAAAGCAATCAATGAATTTTGCCTAAATACTCTAACCCTGAATCTATTGATATACATAGCATCTAGTTTAATTTTGCTAGGAACTAGCAAAAAGTAAGCATGGGGGTATGATAAACACGTATAAATTCATCGTAAAATGCTTATTTGTGGTAGTTCCTAGGCTTAGCAATGCATATAATTATATAAATATCGCATAGCATGTATCATTTTGCATTTAGCGTAGTTGTTTATATTTTAGGTTAATTAGGTCCTTTTTATGGTCAGGAGAAAAGAGGATTTATTTCAGGGCCTCAGATGGACGATCAGACCATACGGATCTGATCGGGACGACGACTGGAGACTAGCGCCTCTGAAATCGTCCAGATCGAAGTCCCGTAGCATCACATTAAGCTCGAGGAAGATCAACGGCCAGGGGGCAATGCGACATCCATACGGGTTTCGGATGGAAAATCCAACCGTACGGTTGGATCCGAAGCGACGATCGCAGTTCGACATTGTGGGAATCATCTTGATCTGAGCACCGTAGCACCCTCTACAAGAAGAAGATGGATGGCCCAGATGGTGCCACGTGGTGCCATCCAGACCGCCCAACACCAGCCAACAGCACCGCCCAACTCCTTCTTCATTCGCGCCATTCAATCCTAGTCGTTGGATCAAGATCCAATGGCTGGGAGGCGGACGCACCAAACAACTCCACGCGACACAAGGGGAGGCTTGCTGCAATGGTGCTAACGCTGGCTTGCAAAGGAGGGGCGCGGGTTCGAATCCCCGCAGCACCCCCAATTTATAATTTCGTTGGCCGCTCAGCAGCAGCCATGTAGCGCGCAGCAGCGCCAGCGCCAGCACAGCATACGCGTACGTGCATGCCAGCACACGCCAGCGCGCGTGCGACAGGGGCGCGCAAAGTGCGCAGTGCCAGCGGAGCGCACGCCAGCAGGGAGGCACACGGATCTTCAGTGACACACCTTTAGTGACACTTGCAGCTGTCATTAATGGTCTGCTCACACCAGCAAGAGGATTTGATAGGCAGACCTTCAGCGACAGCTGCAGCGACGTTTATGGACGTCACTAAAGGCCCGTGCGCGCCAACAAGAACAATTGAAGGGCGGATCTTCAGCGACAGGTACAGCGACATTTGTGGACGTCAGTAAAGACCCAGATATGATTTTTTCCTCTTCTCCACCACTATAAAAGGACCTACACCCCTTCCTTCCAAGCCATCTCTACCTACTCTACTCCCACCTACTACCAAGCTCTAGCAAGCCTACCAACGCTCCATTAGAGCTTGTTCTCAAGCTCCCAAGGTGCCTATTAGTGTAGCGAACCTCTGCCCCACCAAATATTCCTTCAACCTCCCATCTCCCTTCATAGGTCACCTTGGAGCCGTCCTCTCACCTCCATTCCGGTAGCAGATCAACTCCGTCTTCTCACCTCCATTCCGGAGCTATGCTGAAACTTTCCTCAACCCCACGTCCTCCAGCATCTCACCTCCGTCGTCTCACTCCTCACCTCCTTCATCCGAGCTTCTGCCAGGCGTCGTCGTCTCGCCGAACAGTCAATTCAGGAGATTTCCATTCACCCCCCTCTCTTTTTATGCTTTTATAGTTCATTGTAATCGACATTGGATTGACATATATATCATATTTGTTTCATCTCTATCTTGTGTTACGTTTGCTTAATTTCCTTTATTTCAAAAGTACAAAAAAATATCAAAACCCTAAAATACCAAAAAGAAATGAAACAAAGCGCGATTTTTAATTAAAGTAAACGTTGCCTCCCTGTGTTCGACCCGGGACTCCCTTGGAGTTTCGGTATAAATTTTATTTGATCGACGTGTTTTGCAACTACGACGGGTTACTTGTAACCTCGATTTCTAAACACGTGAAACACGACACGACCACCTGTCATCGTAGTTGCAAAACACGTCAATCAAATAAAATTTATACTGAAACTCCAATGGAGTCCCGAGTCAAACATAGGGAGGCGACGTTTACTTTAACTGAAAATCGCACTTCGTTTTGTTTCTTTTTTGTATTTTAGGGTTTTGTTATGTTTTTATTTTTTGTAAGAAGAAAATAAGCAAACGAATCACAAGATAGAGATGGAACAAAAATGGTATAGATATTACTTCAATGTCTATTGCAATCAACTATGAAAGCATAAAAAGAGAGGGGGTGAGAGGAAATCTCCCGAATCGACTATTTGACAAGACGATGGTGCCTGGCAGAAGCTCAGACAGAGGAAGTGAGATGCAGGAGGACGTCGGGTCGAGGAAAGCTTCGACGTGGCTCTAGAATGAAGGCGAGAAGACGGAGTTGATCTGCTACTGAAATGGAGGTGGGAGGATGGCTTCAAGGCAACCTATGAATGGGGATGGGAAGATGGATGAATATTTGGTGAGGCAGAGGCTTGCTACACTAATAGGAGCCTTGGGATCTTGAGAACAAGCTCTAATAGAGCGTTTGTAGGCTTGCTAGAGCCTGGGAGTAGGTGGGAGTAGAGTAGGTAGAGATGGCTTGGAAGGGAGGGGTGTAAGTCCTTTTATAGTGGAGGAGAAGAGGCAAAAATAGGTATGGGACCATTAGTGACATCGAGGACGTCGCTGGAAGTGTCGCTGTAGGCAGCTCATGCCTACTCATGGCCACAGCTGGCTTTGCTGGCACGCGAAGAATTAGTGACGACTGTAAGTGTCATTGTAGATCCAGCCCATGCATCATTGTAGGCCAACTCATGCGCCGCTGGTGTGCGCTGTCCTCTCTTTGCTGCACGCGCGCACACTCACGCTCTAGCACTATGCTGTGTGCATGCGTGCCTGCGCGCGCACGCGCACACACGCGCTGCTGCGTGCATGTGGTGGCACGTGCGTGTGTTGGGCGGCCTGGGCTACACCACGTAGCGCAATCTAGACCGTCCATCTTCTTTTCATTGTAGGGGCTACTACATAGGTCAGATTGAGTCAATTTTTGCGTCGTTAGGCTATGATCGTCGACCTGAATCCATCTGTGCAGTCAGATTTGTCATTTAAAGCTCCAAATTATGTCACATAGTCCCTTGGCCGTTGATCTTCCTCAGACTACATATGGTGCTACGAAGCTCCAATCGAGGTGATTTCTCAGGAGATTCGTACGGTCAGATCGCCAATCTGAGGCTCTGAAATAAATATCCTTCTTTCCTTACCATAAAAAGGATGCAATTAACCTAAATTATATACAACTACTCTAAATGAAGAATGATGCATGCTATGCAATATTTAAAACATGAAATGCAAATCTAAGCCTAGGAACATGCATGAATAGGCATTTTACCCTTAGTAAATGTGTTTACATCATACCCCCATGCCTATCTTTTGCTAGTCCCTAGCAAAATTAAACTATATGCTATGTATAAAAGCAGAATTAGGATCAGATCGCTTTGGCCTAAGTCATTTATTAATAATAGAAAATTTCAACTAAGTTCTTAAACTACGAAGACTCAACAGTACCCGAGTGTCTACCAGAATGCAGACTGCGCAAGTCCTCGCCTTATTTGAAAAGGGAAGATACATTTTTTTATTTTTCTTCTTTTCTTTTTTTTTTGTACTTTCGGAGTTTGAGAGTTCTGGGATAACTTTTTACGGCTACCCAACCCGCCTAAGACTCGAAAAGGACTCTAAGTGCTAAGCATCTTGTGAAAATAGTGAAAGACTCACTAGACAGCTGTTAAAACAGACTTCAAGTTTCTACGACCCTAGGTAACCTTGCCTAGAGATTTATCTTTTTCGATCAGTAGCTTTCTCCCTACTTTTATTTATGGGGTCAACACAAGGGCGAACCCAGTGTATATTTCCCCGGTTTATTCTACTTCCCCGCTTCTTCCTTAAGTGTTTTGGGAATTATTGTGCATTTTTGTTGTGAGCTGGGTTCTAGACAACCGACCGATGAGTTGTTACCACCGACAACTTGCCAGCCATACTCGTGCGATGAAGTGTGGTTTTATTTATTTTTTTATTTTCTACTTTTTCTTTTTTTTTCTATATTTTCTTTTCTTTTCTTTTTTAAGTAGGTGGCTTTCCTGATCTAAAATTTACCTAAATGCAGTATAATGAAAATGGTCTTGTGACTGGGCTCTGGATAACCGGCTGACAAGCTGTTACCACCGACAACTTGCCAGCCATACCACCCTAGATAGTTCATTAGCTACCCAATTTTCGAAGAAATCGCCAAAAAGTGAGTTAGTGCAAAAAATGTGTGTAGATGCTTAGGCTTAAAGTCCCCCTAAATCAGAGGGCAGGTTGATAAGTCGCATACTTATCATCCCAATTTATTAGCCAAATTAAAAATGAATTTGAATTGGCGAGGACTCAAGACTAAGTCCACATTCGAGTGGACACCCGAACTAATTAAGCCCGAAGACCTGAAGAGTCTAAGTGTTTAGGTCCTCTCGTATCATTTCCTAAAGTTAATAACTTCCAAATGCCTAAGTTCTCTTTTCCTAATTTCTTTATTTTTGTTTATCTTTTTCAAAATTTCAAAATTTTTTAGATAAGAATCAAATAATAGGAAATTACTGTTACAACTGACAAAAAGCTCATAAAATATATCCACCCCCCCATGCTTAACTATTGCAATGTCCTCATTGTGAAAAATGAAAGCATGCAGGAGAGTAGAAGTGGAAGAATAGCACCTGGTTTCTGTAAGACTCTGGTTAGCTTGGAACAGTCTTTACATGTGCTGGGCTTAGTACCTTCAGCTAGGAGAGGTCCTCAATAAAAAATAACTAAACATTGAGGCCACAACAACATAGTTTTTGGGCCCCTACGTATAGGTCCTGAAGAGTCAAAATGGGCTTGCCAAAGAGATGAACAATGAAAGTGGTAAGCTGGTGGTGCAGGGAGAGCCCAAATGGTCTCCAATAGGAGTTTTGTTGATTTATTACAGAGGAAGTGTGGTTGGGTAAAAAATTTGTGCAATGGTTGAGTGAAAAAAGATGATGAGGGTTTTGTGATGTGCTGGGGATTGGTGGGTACTCTAGAATACCTAATGTTTGAAGAGTTCTTCCCCAATGTTCAATTTCATCCTCACACTCTGGGTTCTTAAACCAACCATCCTGATCTTCAGAATTCCCACCCACAAGTTGGACCTCAAACTCTAAGCATTCAGGATAAGGATGTTGTTGGGTTTTATCTTGATCATGT
Source organism: Thalassia testudinum (assembly GCA_037157565.1). Lineage (NCBI taxonomy): Eukaryota > Viridiplantae > Streptophyta > Magnoliopsida > Alismatales > Hydrocharitaceae > Thalassia > Thalassia testudinum. Next base: position 2,014,804 of record JAZHRO010000062.1, on the reverse strand, counting down.
GAATCATCCAACAAATTTTTGATTTCATGTATATCTTCCTCATCCTACGTTGCTACAATTAGTCGCATTTGCTACAATTAGTCGCATTTTTGTTTTGTCCTTAATTATTTCCACAACTGTGTGATCTTCTTCCTGAGTTTGGGTTGAGTTGGCCATTAAAAGGTTGTCTAAGGTATGTATGGCCATTACTTCCTTTATTCTACCAAGCTCCTCCATCGAACCACACTTAATTTTATTCTTCTTTGAGACCTCAAAAATATTGAATCGATTTCTCTTATCCCCTGAGACCATTTCTATATTTCCTGATTCACAATCAATCCTCGCCTTGGCAGTAGCCAAGAAAGGGCTTCCCAAAATAATCGGGGTGTGGTTGAGCTATTTTGGGGTTTCCATATCTAGGGCCATGAAATCAGCAAGGTAATGCAAATCATTAACCTTAACTAAAACATCCTCCAAAATACCCCTTGGTTTTGTAATGGATCTATCTCCTAACTGCGAGGTTATGTTAATGTGTTTTAGGTAACCAAGACCCAATTCCATGTGCAGTGAGGTGGGGATCACATTAACGAAAGCACCCAAGTCGAGGAGGGCCCGGTTAGAAGTAATGCTTCCTATTGTGCAGGAAATCAGCGGGGCTCCCGGGTCCTGCTTCTTAGGAGGTAGCTTGTTTAGGATCAATGTGCTTATTTTATTGGACAAAACTACTCTCCTATTGATTTCAGATTTCGCTCTATGCCTTTCTTTATATGCATTCAGTAAACCTATGGCGTAGGCGGGGATTGATCCGATAGCCGTGAGGAGTAAAATGATTGTCAATTTGAAATCCTGAAGTAAGGACATCCTTTCCTCCAATTTCTCCTCCAACTTTTTCTGTTTGCCCATACAACAACAACATACTCCCGAATCAGACTCTGATGTTTTGTTGATCACATTCTTAGTTGGGAGTTTGGAATTCTTGCTACGAGGCCAAATGGGGTTGACATGGGGTTGGGTAGGTCCCTTGTGTCTACTACCACTCCTCAAGGTGATGGTGTTTGCCATGGCAAAATGCTGTTGGTTAGTGCCTTGGGGAGGGTTGGGCAAAACAAGAGTCTCTCAGTTGATTATGGTAGGAACTTGGTTCGCTCCGGGAGGGGCTGAGGTAGCCTAATAGATAGCATGAGCTTAAGCATGCGACTCCCCATCATTACCAAACCCTTGAGGCCCAACGCCTCGATTCTATACATTCCTTGGGTTTGGTACAGATTGTGATGGTAGAGATCCAGGTTGTCGGTTGTTTGTACTAAGTCTGGATTGCAAGGTGTCCAGCGAAATTTTCATTTGTTACATGAGCTGGAGCATTGACCCTTGCATTTCTACCATTTTCAAGTTCAAGTCAGCCTGCTCAGTGGGTTGTTGAGCATTCCACATGGGCTGATTAACCTGATTTAGGGGCAACTGAGTATATACATGACCCTGACCCATTGGTTTTTGCGGTACATAATTGTTGGGTCGATATTGGGTCTGCTACCCCTGATCTTTCCAAGAGAAGTTAGGATCATTTTTCCAACCAGAATTGTAGGAATTCGAATGAGGGTTGGACCTAACATTCTCTTGCACAACATGAGCATCCTCAAAAGATGAGGATGAAGAAGGATCAAAAAGAGTGGGATCCAAGGCCCCAGTTTGGAACCCATAAGGTTCTGAGAACAATTGGCTCGGAGGTCGAGCCAATTCCAGTTGGTTCACAAACTCCCGTCCCGTAGGAGCTTGCGAAGAATGGAATCCCGATCCCTGGGATTGAGTGGATCTAGAAAAGTTAGAGTTTCCGGACATCCACTCTTCCATTCTTTTAATAACCAGATCCATCTATCTAATCTATTGCAGATCAATTCCATATCAGATGTATGAGAATCTTGAACCTCATTGGCATTTGATCTAATTTGTTGGGATCGGTTGAAGGTTTCCATGGAGGCATGGTTTAGAGAATTTTCGCTCATTTCCTCAAACAAATCATACGCTCTATTTGCGTCCTTGTTGAGGAAACTGCCTCCACAAGAAGCATCCACATGATTATGAAGTTGATCATTCAACCCGTGATAAAAAATCTACACAAGTTGCCATTTAGGCACCTCGTGGTGTGAACACTTCCCCAAGAGATCCTGGAATCTCTCCCAGGCCTCATGAAACGATTCCCCCCGCCGTTGGGCAAAAGTGGTAATTGCCCTTCGCAATGCATTGGTTCACCCAACTGGGAAGAATTTCTTCAAGAAGGCTGATTTCAAAGCTATACAGGTAGCAATCGGTCTTCCAATGATACGATACCAATGTGTGGCCTTATCCTTGAGTGAATGGGGGAAAAGCCTCATGAGCATCTGTTGTTCATCCACATTCCACAATTTGGAGGTCTGAACCAGAGTGATCAGGTCTTCCAAATGTTCGAATGGGTCCTTTGAGCCAAGGCCGTGAAAGTGTTTAATTAGACTCAAAACCTGGGGCTTGATCTCAACATCTCCAGCGGGAATCACAACGTCGGGACGATCCTCATAATTTGAAGGATCATAAAAATCCTTCAGGGGCCAAGTGCCCTGACCATTCATTCGTTGGAACCATTGTTGCATCTGCTGCAATTCTTCCAACTGCCTTTGAATCAACTCTTGCTAGTTCGAAAGCGGGGGAGGTGGCTGTTGATCAGCCATGGGATCTACTTGGCTATAGCTCAAACTCTACCTCCTAGAATGGTCTAAAGGTCCTTCCAATCTAGGGTTCAATGACCTCCTCCCAAGCATACACTGGAAGAAAGTCGGAAGGATGGGGAAAAGAGGGAACCCTGCAGCACAAGAATACAAGCCTGTCCTTAGATGGGGTAGCTTAAGGTCTACTGACTCCCAGAATTCGTCCTAAGATTATGGACGATTTACTCTGCTTATGTCCAGGCAATCCAACCAATTAGGAGGAACTGGGGAGAAGGTTCTTCCTTTGGCTTACGCCTCCGGTTCCTAGTGTACCCCCCACTTGCGGTCGTTTGATGCTACTCCCCTAGCTAGACATCAGATTGACTAGTATAAGCAGGTTAATCATGAATAATCTCAATCAGGATCCCGATGAGCGAATGAATCCTCAGGGCCAACGTCTAATTGATTTTAGTTAGGCTTGGGAAATTGGTGCTCTAGAATGTGATGGGCCCTTAATGAGTTGTGCCCCAAATGATTTGTTTGAGAATGTGTGAATGTGCACAACCAAGAGGCTTTCAAGCAAGATTATTAATGATGAGGTGAGTTTTAGGGTTCGAATCTTGCTTAATAGCTTTTAGGATTCAAATATTAGGTGTTTCCAACCAAGTTTTGTGAGGCAAACCAAGTTTGTTTTTGAAAACATGTGTTCAAGTATTTTCCTTTAGAAATCAAGAAAAATATGGAGTGCCTGGCTTGACCTAGTTATTGAATCCTATGGCGCAGCTACAAAATGACCCTCTTTTAGATTAGGTGGTGCAGCCCAAACAATTCAATCAATCGGCTCAAATGCACCATCGTTTAAGGCACACAAAAAGGTGGTTAACCTAATATGATTTCTACTCTTTTATGTGTTGAATTCGTGTACCAGGTCCACAGGTCGGAAGGCCGGTTGAGTAGATGAAAATCAAGTCCGATTGTGTGTCTCAAATGTGGGTGTATAGAGTGTGTATATTGATTCGTCCCACAGAAAGTATCTCTTTTTTTTTTTTAATGCAGGGGTGAGGTGGATGAAGGTGGCAAACAAGACAAACAATTTTATCCTAGGGTTTATGCAAACACCTAAGTAGATTAGGTCTTGGTTATGAGTGTGGCAAAATGAACTAGTGGGGGGGGAATGTGGGGGACACTTACAGAGTACTCTACCCGCACTTTACTCTGATCTACCACACTTGGATCTTCATGCTAGGGAACCTGCAAGACAGTAGATCAAAGACAAGTAGTGTTAATGCTATGTAAATGCAAAGAAATGCAATAAACAATAAAGTAAATTCCATTGCCTCCCAGGCAACTGCGCCAAAATGGTTGAGGATGTTTCGCATGTTAGAAATCAGGGTTACAAGTAACCTGTTGTCGTAGTTGTAAAATACGTCGATCAGGTAAAATTTATTCCGAAACTCCAAGGGAGTCCCAGGTCGAACATAGGGAGGCAACGCTTACTTTAACTGAAAACCGCGGTTCATTTTGTTTCTTTTTGGTATTTTAGGATTTTGTTATTTTTTTTTATTTTTGTAAGAAGAAAACAAGCAAACGAATCACAAGATAGAGATGAAATGAAAATGGTATAGATATCACTTCAATGTCCATTACAATCAACTATGAAAGCATAAAAAGAGAGGGGGTGAGAGGAAATCTCCTAAATCGACTGTTCGGCGAGACGATGGCGCCTGGCAGAAGCTCAAATGAAGGAGGTGAGATGCAGGAGGATGTCGGGTCAAGGAAAGCTTCAACATGGCTCTGGAATGGAGGTGAGAAGACGAAGTTGATTTGCTACCGGAATGGAGGTGGGAGGATGGCTCCAAGGTGACTTATGAATGGGGATGGGAAGATGGACGAATATTTGGTGAGTCAGAGGCTTGCTACACTAATAGGAGCCTTGGGAGCTTGAGAACAAGCTCTAATGGAGTGTTGGTAGGCTTGCTAAAGCTTAGGAGTAGGTGGGAGTAGAGTAGGTAGGGATGGCTTGGAATGGAGTGGGTGTAGGTCCTTTCATAGTGGAGAAGAGGCAAAAATAGGTATGCGACCATTAGTGACATCCAGGTCGTCGCTAGAAGCATCGTTGTAGGCAGCTCATGCCCGCTCATGCTTGCTCATGCCCATAGTTGGCTTTTGCAGGCATGCGAAGAATTAGTGAAGGCTATAAGCGTCGCTGTAGGTCCACCTCTTGCATCGCTGTAGGCCAGCTCATGTGCCACTAGCGCACGCTGTCCTCTCTTTGCCGCGCGGTGTGCATGCTCACGCGCTGGCGCTGCACTGTGCGCATGCGCGCCTACGCGCTTACGCGTGCAACCACGCTGCTGCGCATGTGCGTGCGCTGGGCGGCCTAGGCTATGCCACGTGATGCAATCTGGGCCGTCCATCTTCTTTTCGTTAAAAAGGGCTGCTACAAAGGTTGGATTGAGTTGATTTTTGCGTCGTTAGGCTGCGATCGTCGACCCGAATTCATCCGCGTGGTCGGATTTGTCATTTAAAGCTTTGAATTATGTCACCTAGTCCCTTGACCATTGATCTTCCTCGGACTGCATATGGCGCTACGGAACTCCGATCGAAGCGATTTCGGAGGTGTTGGACTTCGATCGTCATCTTGAGCAGATCTGTACGGTTGGATCGTCAATCCGACGCTTCGAAATAAATATCCTTCTCTCCTGACCATAAAAAGGATGCAATTAACCTAAATTATATACAACTACTGTAAATGCAAAATGATGTATGCTATGCAATATTTATAATATGAACTACAAATCTAAGCCTAGGAACATGCATGAATAGGCATTTTACCCTCAATAAATGTGTTTACATCAACCATCATTCCCTTCTTTTGACTTCAATATAATTCAGGTGGATACTCAACCTGATCATCATCTTCCTTGGGTTGCCACCTTTCTTCATCCAATGTATAGCTACTTTCATACATATCCTTCTCCCACTTAAGGCATGGACCTCTCAAGGAAGTGTCATCTAGTGGGGAGGTTTCAAAATCTATCCTCGAAAAGTAGCTATTCTCTCTTACATAATCCCCAAAATTTCCCTCCAACTTAGGGTGTGGCTCTCCCACGGGAGATGCATCTAACGTAGAGGGGTGCATTTCATCCTAAATGGGGTAGATTGGGTGGCTAATTTCTTCTTTTTCTTGTTGGCCTACTCTCGAAGATTCTCCTAACAATTCAATCGTTTCATCTTGCATTTTCTGTATTTCCATCTTCAATGAGGAGAGGTCATCATTACTATCAAGAGAGAAGTCAGGCTCAGGCTTATAGTTCCTAGGAGTTTCTGTCCAACCATTGCAATCAATCAAGGAGGGTGGGTTGTGTGTTCCTATGGTGTGTGGGATATTGGGCAAGGCAAACCCCACTCCTAGGTTCTACTCACTGATTTGGGGCTTAACCAGGCCAATACTCCTATAATAGGAGTAAAATGGATCCCAATGACTATCATTATGTCCATCAAAGGATGGACCATCTTAGCGTATGGGATCAAAGATTGCAGAGTGGGGGTAAGGGTGTGGGAAAGATGTGAAAGGATGAAGGTCAATGTGGTCCATTCTAACTCACACCACAATCAGATTCCCCATGCAAACACAAATCAGAGGACTTTTTAGGTCTTTAATCAGTTAGGCTTTTAAGATTTTAAGTCCACTTGTAGGTGACAAATCAAGTTAGCAAAACAGTTATGTGCCTACTTGTCAACCTACGAACCACCTGAAAAGACCTAGTTGGAGCTTAGGTGTTCTTCCCTAAAGCTCAAATGGTAAAGCAACTCCAAAGATGGAAGATCGAGGGATGCAAGTAGGCTTAAGCCTTCCTTTGAAGCTGTGCTTTCATGGTGCTTCTTAACTACCCTCAAAAATCCTTGACAGGGTATCCCCCTTTTTGGAGTTACAAAACCTTTGATCTCAAGTTCTAAACACTTCAGAATCCAACGGTAAGAGGGCTCTTGTCCTAGTAGTTCGAAACCTAAGGAGTGTCTAAATGCATGCCGTGGTGCAAGAGATATAAGTGTGCATACACCGTAAAAGATTTTGAATTTTGAATCGCATCCCAAGTTTGAAATTCAGGTCCTTGGTTTTTAAATGTCCTTCCTTTAATTAGTCCTTTTTCAAAAATTAAATATGACCACTTGTTAGATCTATTCAAATCAAACTTGGTGGTCTTTGAAATTAAGCTCCACATGCAATGCGTGAACAAATATGGATGCAAAGTCCAGAAAATGTACCTTGCCTCCTGCAATCAACGATGCAAGAATGCACGCAATGTAGAAAATCAAGTCTAGATGCTTCTTATTCACACCTAAATGGTCATCCTAGGGGCAGGCAACTTCTAACAGGTATCTCATGCCTTTATATATATATACTTATGCACAAATAAAATGATAAACAGCCAAAAAATAAAATAAAAACCTAGATCTAAAGAAAAGGGAACAGGATCCCTAAAATTATTACCCAACACGAGACTAAAATAAAATCGGGGAACAAACCCCTAAAAATGTACCCCAGAACAAGGGTCTCAAACCAAATGTGCAATGAAAATTAAGTTCTAAAACCTAAATTCTATCTACTAAAAAAACAATCGATGGAGATGAAGATGATCACTCCAGATGTCCTTCAGTGGTGGAGACAAGGCCCACCTCAGTGCGTCAAGCTCCTACCTTCAGAAATGGAGCTCCCAGTGTCCTCCAAGAAGTGGAAACAAGGTCCACCTCGATGTAGCTGAGGTTGGTGCAACAACTCGTCAAGCAGATATGAGTACCTCGCACCAAAAAGATCAAAGTTAAATACGCCTCAAAAATAATGTGTGAACCAATAAATAAATGAATGCAAGTTTAACAGGCTCATTGCCTCCCCGGCAACGACGCCATTTGATAAGACGATTTTTGCTTTCGAAAATGATGATTAAGATGATTTGTCATTTGTATTTATAAGTGGTGGAAAATCGACTAATCAAAGTAATTAAAATTAAAATTAAACCACTCACAGGAGAGCGGGTCATATTCACAGGAAGGCAATGACTTATTAAGACTCGCTAAATTTGAAAATAATAATGTTCACAATTAGTTTTCCTAACTAAGCAAGCTAAAAGCCCCTTTCTAATTAGGATAACAATGCATGTAATCATTGAACTTGCATTTCAATGAAAGATGAGGAGGTTCTTATAGAATCACTAGAATATAATATTATTAAATAAAAAGTTCTCCTTTTGCAATGGCAGTGAAATGTAATAAGAAATCAAATGCAAAATAGGGGAAGGACTTCCCCTCCACCATGCGTGACGAGGAAGGTTTGGTCGGAGATGCGAAGCTCGTCGGAGGTCCTTTGGGCTAAGCTGCACTCGATGGCGGTAGCAGCTCAGCGCGAAGTGGCTGGAGACAAGAGAACGAAAGAAAGGTCGACGGTGGGTGGCGGCAGGCTGCAGCTCTACTTGTTGCTGACACCCGCGAAGGTGAGGGGACGCGAGCATGTTGGGCATGCAGGCGTGGGTGGAGAGCTTCGTGCGGGTGAGGCTAATCTGCAAGGGACACATGCACTACCTGCTGCATGCACTGGAGGTGTGCGCGGCCGGAGCTGCTGGAGGACGTGTGGCTGCGTGCATGGTGCTACAGCTGCAGCTACTGCGTGGACTGGTAGTGCCTGCGCGCATCGCGGGAGGTGCAGGCGAAGGCGCAACGTGCTTTGTGCACAGGCGAAGCTGCTGCTGCTGCAGGTGATGCATGCACTCTGCACACGTGAGCTAGAGGCGAGTGGGTGCTCTGTTGCTGCTGGAGCAGCAACTTGGAGTGGTTGCGGGCGGCGCTAAGCATGCCACGACGATGCGCTGCAAGGGGTGCGGGCGCGTGGTCTGGAGGTGACTGGGTGCGTCGGAGGGACACTAGTGGGTGTGCACTAGGGGCTTGGGTGTAGCGTGCAGTGAGGAGATGCGTGGCGCGTGCAGGATGGTTGACCTGGCGTGAATGGCAATGGTTGTGGTGGTGTACAGGGGAAGGCAAGTCATGCATCAGTAGATGCACTCACGGTAGGCAATCTTCAAGGAGCTCGTACACGGTGGCGGCCAACTCCAACCTCTTGGTGTGGCAGTCTATCACCCTACCGGCCTACGATATGACGGAGCTTGGCCATGGAGACCCACGGTGGTGGAATGCTGCACGGTGGTGAAATGGGATGATGGCCTCCCCGAGCACGGTAGCAGCTGCCCCTCTCTTTTAGCCTTGTGCAAGGATTTGAACTGGAGAGGCGGGAGCAGATCCACTTCTCACAACCATTAAGGAGGTATAGCTGCCGCAGGAGAGGTGGAGTCGTTCTTGCAGAAGGAGAAAAAAGAAGAATAATAAAATAATTAGGATTATTTATACATAACTCCTTAACTTCTGTGTTAATTAAAACAATGTATGTAATGCACCTAATTAATTAACTAATCAAATGCATGCAATTCTAGGTTAATTCTAAATGCATTTAGATATGGATGCCACACATGAATTATGCACTTAAGCTAAAAATATGAATTAATTTATTTACATCCTAATGTATGCTATCTAAATGTTAAAATTAACTTAATGTCTAGGCACTTAAATACTTAAATAGCCCACAAATATTAGCTAATCATAGTTCAACTATGATACCTAGTCCTACAATTTGGCACCACCTTTGTAGCCACCCCTTCACCCCTCAACCACCACCAAAGGGCACCACAAAAGTGGCGCCAACTCTACTCCAACCACCCCTTGTTTTGGTGCCACAACAATGGTGGATATCCACCCTACACCTACCCCCTAAAATTTCCCTCCAAAATTCTCCCTTATAGAAACCTTAGATTTGGCACCAAAAGGGTGGTGCCTTTCCACCATGGGCAGCCACCAAAGGGTGGCTAACCACCCATAACCACCACCACCCACACCCTTTAGTTGGCACCACCCCATCCTAGCCCTTAATCCTTTAACCACCATTCCAAACCCCATCCTAGCCATCCACTCAAGAGCCACACCTACCTCCCCTTCCCTTCCTATATGTACCAACACTTCACTACCAAAAAGATCACCGTTGGTTATCATAAATCCCATACCCACACCTATACAATTTGGCCAAGGAAGGAGGAGAAGAAAAGAAGATCAAGGAGGCAACATGCTCGCCTCCTTGGTGCCTTCTTCTTCTTCTCTCTTCTTCCTTGTGCCACACCAAGGAGCAACCTACTTCAAGGGGACGACCAAGCAAAGGAGGAAAAGCCAGTGAAGACATCTACCCTTGGAGGACGAACAGAGGAGGATACCAGGAGCACAAAAGTTTTCTTCATAATGCGGGAGCCGCCGCACTTGGAGCGAAACCTTCTGACTACTTAGAGGGCCTTTCTTCATCTCTTTTTATTTCTTATATTAGCTAGTATTTGTCTTATTTTCTTGTAACAAGCATTCTGCTACCTGGGTTGCCAACTTTTCCCTCTATTCCAAATTCTCTCCTCACATGGGTTGCCCTATCAACCTCGACTACTTTGAGCATGTATTCCCCGGCCTTAGAGATAGACTCCTATTTCACAAAATCGATCGTCTTTTTGATTAGAATTTCTATGCAGGTGCTAAGGGTAGGAGAATTAAGGGCGTAGACCCCATGGTTTTCATCTTTTTTATGCGAACCTTTGCAACATTGATGAAGGATTCTATATTAAACTTACTTCGAATGTGTATGGCATTGAGGTCATGGTCAATGCCAATGTCCTTATGCAGGTTCTCAATTGTCGTGCTTTTAGTCCAACTTATCTTGAGCTCCACCATGACACCTCTACTAGACTATTTAAGGGACCCTAATGACTCCTAGATTCTATGACTTGGGCAAGCCAACCAAGTCTCCCAACTTTCATCCTCTCCTATAGTTTCTCAAATGCGTACTTATATGGAATTTCATCTCTAAGTCCACGTCTTTCGAGAACTATCCCGATCCCATGCTTGTGGCTATCTACACCTTCATGACTAACAAGGCATTTAATTGGAACCACTTCATCCTCACCTTTATGGAGAGGAAACCTACTACCGTCTTCCCCTTTGGCACCCTTCTCTCTGATATTTTCATAATTTTAGTGTGCTAATGGATATTAATCACAAGCAATTCATCACAAGGGTCAATATTTTTGGATAGCTCACCTACTCCAAGATGAAGTAGGACGTCCAGGATGACAGGATCCCCCTCCCCCTTAAGCAGCTTCTACTTCTACTTCCACCTAGCCTCCACCTTCTCAGGTTGGACCCGCTACTGTTACACCCTCATACACCCCTTACCAGCACTTTCAAGCCTACTACCCTCCTCCAGTGAGACCCACTCCATCCTTCTTCAGCCACAAGTGGCCCTACCTTGACAAGCAGTTTACCAAGCATGACTCTCTAGGTGTACAGGACGTCACCAACATCTCTCTCATGATGCACAGATAGAAAGAAACTGGCACCATGATTATGGAGCACAGGACTTAGGTATTTGATTACCTGAGTAGGTAGGGACAATTTCTGGATCAATTGGGAGAGCAGATACACGCATCGTAGTTTTGCAGCTAGCAGCCTCCTAGAGCCAGACGACTAGCAGTAGCAACAGCAGCACCCCCTCCTCATGACCAGGCTACAACTTTGGCACCTCCTCGACATCAGTAGACCGGTACTCTTGTTACTCCATCCTGATCGACAACGAAGATGAGCACCTATCACCTATTTTGAGACCTCGACTATGACTTCATGCATCATCGTTTGTAGGACCCAACATTGCCAACTATTCTCTTGATGACTTTGATATAGATGCAGAGTTTCCCTCTAATATAGAGGCCTTTCTTAGTTTTTTCTAGTTTTCTCCCTATTTCCAGCACTTTATTCTGTAGTACTTTATAGTATATGGCCTGTTGGTTAATTATTTCTATTTCTTCTTATATCTGTAGCTCTCTTTTATGATGGACTTCGATTATCTTGATATTGATTGTTGCTATCCAATTTCAATTATCTCTTTATTTTTGTAAAGAAGCATGTTATGGATTGCATTAGACATATAAAAAGGGGGAGCTTATGTTATAGTTTACTTGCTTTGAAACTTATATTTTATCATAAGCTTTTTGTTAATAACAGAGGGAGAAAAATTCTATATGGACTTAATTGAAAGAGTAGCATGTCATGCATATATATTTTAAAAATTAAGTTTTTAACACTGTTGATCGACCAACTTTCTTAACTTGATTGACCAAACTCATTTTATCGACCAATCCTATATTTTAATCAATCAAAATCCTCTAATAGTTAAATCCTTAATTTGTGCTTCAAGTCGATCAATTTCTTAGTTTAATCGATCAACATAGAATCGATCAAAATTTTATCTTCATCAACCAAAGTTTATTTGATCAACCAATGCTTAATTTTGATCAACCAATGTTGTATTTATAAACATTCTAAATCGGGCTTGAAAGCACCTATAAATAGGACCCCTCGACCCCCACTTCAAAACACACCTTCAAGAGCCTCTAAAAAGAAATATGCTCTTTCACTCTAGTGCTTTCATGCCTCTACGCTTGCAATCAATGCTTTCTAAAGTATGTTCTTCTGCAACCTCAAAAACTTAATTTGCATATTTATTAAGGTTCCATAGGAATTATTGTTATTTTATGTTCCTATTATTTTGATTTGTGACCTAAGTTGATGGAAGTTTTGTTATTCTTTACTTGTTCAAGTGTAAAAGGGAAGAAAGTTCTGTAAAGAGGTGCTACCCTCATTGAAGTTGTGCATTAGTGGATTTGACTAGTCTCGACTAGTAATTGGTAAGTGAGATTTGAACGCAAAAAGTTTTGAGTTGAAAAGCTGTCATCGTAGTGCGTAAAAATCCACTACCAGATAAAATTTACCGAAACTCAAAGTGAGTCTCGAGTCGAACATCGGAAGGCAAACGTCTGGTTTTGAAAATCCATGCGTTGATTTTATTTATTTTTGGTGTTTTTATCTTTTGCGATTTTTTTGGTACTTTTATAAGGGAAGAGATCAAATCAACAAAAATGTTATCTAGCTAATCTACTTGCAAAATAAAGAGAGAGAGAGAGAGAAATATTGTATAGAATGGAGCAATGTCTATTACAACTAATTGCAAAATTAAAATTACACTAGAAAGTAATAAAACATAGAGGGGTGAGAGAAATCCTCCTTGATGGTCACTTGGAGGATGACTCACTTTGACGATGCCCTAGATGAAGGTGGCGAGACGCTAGATGAAGAAGAATGGAGTCAGAGGATGGAGGATGGGGTAGGGTGGCATCGTGGCAAGGATCTACTTTCGGATTGAGGTGAGAAGACAACCATGGGATGCTCCACGAAAGGAGGTGAGAAGTAGGAAAAACTATTTATTTTCTATTCTAGAGGAGCATCCTGGGCTTGGAACAAGCTCTCTCTAGAGCCTTGGAGGTGGTGAGGGAGAGAAAGAAGAGATGATGAGGAATAGGGGGGTCATGGGCCTTTATATAGGTGAAAGTTGAAAGCCATACAGGTATTTCAAGCCTCCAACTCATGCCACAACACTCGAGAGGTTGTAGATCATTCGATTGTGAACAAACATCCCATATTGCACCCCCAACGCCCTCAGATCATGCCTTTAACTCTTGATGCACCCTTGCACAGACACATGGCAGCATGTGGAGCCTTGGATCATGATCGAACGACCTTGAGGCGGGCCCTCACTCGCGTACGTGCCTGTGAAATGCCAACCGTGCCATCGCGATCACAGCTTGGACTATTCCTAACTATCAGATCAAGAATGGAGGGTAGAGATGGCGCGAGACCCGCGCACAAATCGTGTGAGTTCTTGTCCAGCTAGGCGTCATCAACAGTTCGTGAAATTCTCTTCATCCACTGCACCATGTGGCATGTCTCGTGCCACTCGATGGCCATCTAGCGAATGCAAGAAATTTGCACACATGCTCGTGAAATTAGATGCCGCAACCAGTTTTGAACGAGCACCACTGATTTGAGAACCTACTTTGTGATTGTTGTGCTATCGCGCTGGATGGTTGAGTGGAGTGGTCATATGGCATGAGCTCTTGACCGTTGGATGGAGATCCAACAATCGAGATCACATGTTAGAGATCCCAAGCTAATGAGTGGAGGGGTCTGAGTGGATTTGGAAGGCTGCGCTGGCGCCACATGGTGCCATCATGGCCATTCGTCTTCTTTGCTTTGTAGATGCTCCACGGTTGTCAGATCAGGTCAACTTTCGCACCATTGGGTTGTGATCGATGATCTAGATCCATCCGTGCGATCAGATTTGGCAACTGAGGTTTGAATTGGTGCCACCTTGGCCCTTGGCATTTGAACTTCCTTGGACTATAAAAGGTGCTACAAGATTCCAATCAAGATGATTTCGGAGGTGTTGGACTCCGATCGTCGTCTTGATTAGATCCGTATGGTTGGATCTTCATTCCAAGAACTCGAAATAAATCTCCTCTCCTAGCCACAAAAAGAAGCAAATTAGCCTATAATTTATACAATATATGCTAAATGCAGAATGATGCATGCTATGCAATATTTATAATATGGAATGCATCTATAAGCTTAGGAACATGCATAAATAGTCATTTAAACCTAAATGGATGCATGTACATCATACCCCCATGCCTATCTTTTGCTAGTCCCTAGCAAAACTAAACCATATGCTATGTATAAAAATAGAAATAGGACTCGATCGCTTAAGCATAAGTTGTTTATTAACAAGAAGAAATTTCAACTAAGGTCCTAAACTACGACGACTCAACAGTGCCCGGGTGCCTGCTAAAATGTAAATCGCCCAAGTCCTTACCTTATTTTGGAAAAGGAAGATACACTTTTTTTATTTTTTCTTTTTTTCTAATTTTTTAGATTTTTTAGTTTAAAGTTTCGAAGTAGCTTTCTACGGCTACCCAACCCACCCAAGACTCGAAAAGAACTTTAAGTTTTGAAGCATTTTGTGAAAAGTGATAGACTCACTAAGCGACCATTAAAATGGATTCAAGTTTCTACAACCCAAGGTGACCTTAAGAAAAATTTCTGCCAAAAGGTGTATCTGTTCAACCGGTAGCTTTCTCCCTACTTTTTTATATTTTGTATATGGGGTCAGCACAAGGATGAACCAAGTGTATATCTCCCCGATTTATTCTACTTCCCTGCTTCTTCCCTAAGTGTTTTAGGAATTATTTGTGCATTTTTATTAGCTGGGCTCTAGACAAACGGCCAATGGGACATCCAACCTACAGCATTTGCCAGCCATACTCGTGTGATGAAGTATGGCTTTTGTTTTCCTTTTTCTCTTTTTTTTCTTCTTACGCATATATATATTTTTTTCTTTTCTGAATTGGTGGCTTTCCTAATCTAAGATTTACCTAAAGGCACTAGAAAGAGTATGGTCATGTAATTGGGCTCTAGACAACCAACTAATGGGTTGTTACCAACGACAACTTATTAGTCATACTACCCTAGAAAGTTCATTAGCTATATAATTCCCGTAAATATCATCGAAAACTGAGTCAGTGCAAATAGTGTGTAGATGCTTCAGACTTAGAGTCCCCTCAAATTAGAGGGCTGGTTGATAAGTCATGTACTTATCACCCCAATTTATTAACCAAATTAAAATAAAATTAACATGGCGAGGACTTGAGAAATAAGTCCTACATTTTAGTGAACACCCGAGCTGATTAAGTCCAAAGACCTGAATAGTCTAAGTGTTCAGGTCCTATCGTATTATTTCCTAAAGTTAATAACTCCTAATGTTTAAGTTCTCTTCTCCTAATTCAATTTTTTTTATCTTTTTTAATTTTTTAAATTTTTTTAAGAGAATAAAAGAAATTCTACAGAGCCAACAAAATAATTTCAGGATTAAGTATCCACCATCCCATGCCTAACTGATGCAATGTCCTCATTATAAAAATAAAGACATGAAAAGGGTGGAATAAATAAAATATCACTTGAATTTCATGAAAATCTGGTTGGCTCCGCAGAGAAAGTGGAGTATACACATATGCTAAGTTTAATGCCTTCGGCTAGGCATAATATGCAAACAAAGAGAAGAAATTAAGAACTGAGAAGTGCATGTTAGGATCAGAATCAAAAGATTGATCCTCAAACCAACCAGCAGAAGATGTTCATAGATGTGGACCAGATTGTGATGCAGGCCCGTGCCCTAGGGTCGGGTAGTTCTGAGGCTCTAGATGAAAATTACCCAGAACTGGAGACTGTTGTGCTTGCTAGACCAAGCCTATGGTTTTGTGGTGTGTAACCCAAGTCTAAAATGGTGAACAATAAGTAGATCTAGTTCAATAGGTTTGGTTGTCCACTTAGGGTTCAGCTCAAAAAGATAATCAATCATTATATACTTGGGTTGCACATCCTTAGGACAAATATCATAAGGGTCCAGGTAAAGAGTAAGTGGTTTTAGGCCAATAAGAACCCTTAGATCAAGAACTCTATTTTCCCCAGAATTAGCCTCCCAGATTTTCATTTCCATACTTCTATTCTCCACAATCATAATTTCATATTCTAGGACCTCCAGCATGTTGTTCACCCCATCTAAATTATCCATGTCCAAAAATTATGCTGAATCAAGATTGACTTGCGTATAATGATTTCAAACATATCATCATTCAACTCTTTAGGATGTGGTTGAAAGTTGGGGCTACTAATTGAATCATCTATTAAAATAGGATCTGAATCCTCCATGTTAGCCCCAATCGGATCATAATCCTCAAATATAGGGCCCTCAAATGATTGATCAGATTCCTTTGGCCCATTTGTCTCACTAAAATCATCTTCCTTAATCTCAAGTGAGACTTCACAAAGAAATTCTTCACCATCATAATGAAAAAATTCTTTATCCTCATTTATATGTCTCAAAATCATATGTTGTTCCTTAGTCTATAGAGACATCTTTTTCCTTGCTACCTGGCTCAGGGATCTCGAGTGAGAAAATCACATCATCCTCAATGGGTTGCTCTAAACCAACTTGGTCATCCTCGGTCTCATAAAATGTGCCCCCCCCCCCGACAGGTGCCTGAGCGAGTTTTGACATTAGCTCTCCTAAAGGGGGTTCATCTTGAGAATTATCCCAAGATTAAACTAAGGCAACCACGAATTTCATCCTCAATCTTGACAACTTCCCAAGTAAAAACTCACACAGGCCCTTATCCTCAATATCTTGGAGCCAATCCAATAGATAACTATTAAGATCGTCAATCATTTTGATCATAGGCTCTAATGCTTCAGTGCATGGTCTTGGCTGAGTTTCCAAAGATTGTATGGTGTTCCTCAAGTTAACCAACACCCTATCTTAGACCTGGTTCACCTGAATCGAATGGTTCAGTTCAGGGTTGGGTGGGTTTGGACTCAGTCTATGGGAGTCAAGGAATTGAGGTTATTGGTGCCTTTCCTGATAATAGGTCATTTCGGGTTGTTCAAAGGGTGGTGACCTATGTTCAGCATAATCCAGGAGAGGTTAGTTGTTGTAATCATCATATCCTTCTTCATTATAAATCATGTTGGATTGTTCATCAAAGGGTGGAGATTTATAATCAGTATAGGCGTGCAAAGGATAATAATTATAGTCTTATTGTCTAAGGTTAAGCCCTAGAAACTGAGGTCAGGAACCATATCCCCAATCAAAGTTATCTCGACTAGTGGATGGGTAGTCATAAGTCGAGTCAGGATAGTAATCATCTTGGGGATAAGTGGTGGTAGGAGGGTAGGATTGGAAATGCAAGTGTGGTGTGGAAGAATGCTGGTGAGGTAGGAGGGAAGATAGAAGAGAAAAAGGTGCTCTGCAGTACAATCAAACCAAACCTGTCCTTAAATTGGGTAGCATAAGGACCTATGCTTCAGAAATGAACTCTGACCACACAATGAATTTGATGTTGTCCTTACTCTTGATGGTGGTAAAGTTGGGTTGGCGAAGTAGGGGAGTGTGTCCCGAGGGTCGCTAATTATGCCAAACCCCTACTTAAGTCGTTTGACAATCGGGCCCCCCATCTTAGCACCTTTCGAAGCAAGCAAACGTCACTAATTTGAAGTGTGTTCAAGAGAATACCCTGAAACGGACTCTATGAATCCTAGGGCCAACGCCTACACAATTTTAATTAAGGCCTGCGATGATTGTGCTCTTGGAATATGATGGGCCCTTTAGATGAATTGTGCCCTTAAAGATTACTTAATTTGTGTGTTCGTGCATGATGACTCTATAATGTTCAGTGTTAATATTATCAATTAGAGTTAATTTCAAGGGTACTTGTGAGATAATGACATATTATAATGGGCTTGGAAGCATTGCATGCATGTTGCGTAATCTTTACATTTTAATCGCTTAGAATTAATGTTTAATGACCATGCACATAGGTCCATTTTGAAACAGGTCTTACATGAGCGATCGGATCATACGGACAGATTTGGATCGACGAACGGAGTCCAACGAACTCAAAATCATCCCAATCCGACCTCTGTAGCTCCCACAACAAGCTCAAGAAATCCTGATCATTGATCCACTGATCAACGACCCTAAACATGACACGTGGCACCCACTCCTTCATCGATTGCACCCGCTTCCTCTCTTCATCATGCACAGATGAGATCCTCCTCCACATAAGATCCACCGTTGGATTAGCATCCAACGATCGCCACCGATCCAACACCTCAACATCTTCACAACCATCCACGCAGATGGCACATTGGTCGCAATGCCAACCTGCAACCATTAGATGCAGACTCGAATCCTGCTGCACCTCAATTTCGCAATTAAGGCTCGGTACAGCAGCAACGGCAGTGGCAGTGCAAGTGCATGCGCGTATGCATGGGGCAGCAGCGCGCGTGACTCTACGGAGACCAGCACAGCACCAAAGCATGTGCGCGACACAGGCGCGTGAGGCTCGCACCAATGGGGTGCATGGGTGGGGGCTATGGCAACACTTGCGATGGGTCTTCAGCGATGTCTTTGAATGTTGCTATTGACCCGAGGACTAATTTGAGCCCTCTCCTCAATAATAAAAAGGGACCTATCCCTCCCATTTGCATCCATGCTCTACCTAAGCAACTCCACCACTCCTTAGAGCTTCAAGCAAGGTTGGGAAGACACCGAGCCGCCGACAAACACCCATCCACCACCGTGGCTGCCTCGCATTTCCACTTAGCCAGTTTTTGGTTTATTATTTGTATTGCTTAAGCTTTCATCTACCATTGTAATTGTAGAATTGAATCATTTATGCAATATGTTCTCTATTCTATTATCATATTTATTCCTTCCGTAGCTAGATATTCTCGCATCATCATAATGATTTTCTAACCCTCTCTCTCCCCCCTTTTCTTTCTCATTCTATCCTGTTTGCAAGCGAACAAATGACCTATTTACGTGACACGAAAGCGACTAAGCGATTCATATTATTGCCTCCTTGTGTTCGACACTCGAACTCACATCCAATTCTTTATTTAAAATTGACATTGTAAATGCGCTACAATGAACCATTTTCCGCAAATGCATCCAACGAATGTCAGTACACAAATAGGGTTTTCAAGCAAGATTTTTAAAGAGGTAGATTTTAAAGTTCAAATCTTGCTTAGTAGCTTTTAAGGTTCAATCTTTAGGTATATTCAATCAAAGTTTAGTGAATCACTCCAAGTTTTGAAAGCACCGATGATGATATTCCTTTAGAATAAAAAATAATGAGTAGTACCTGGTTCAACCCTAAAATCAACCCTATAGTGCAAGCTACTGAATGAATCACTTTTATCTTAAGTGGTATGAACCAAATAAATCAATCAATTGGCCTATTGCATCACTTAGTTTAAGGTACACAAAAAATATTTAACCTATTTAGATTTCTATTCACTTATCTATGTGTTAACTTTGAGTGTACTGGGTCCACAGGTCAGAATCCGGGTTAAGTGATTAAATCAAAAAAGGTGTGCTTTAAGTCGAGAAATTTGTGGGTGTGTGAGGTGTGTAAATTTTAGTTATGTCCCACAATCAGATAAAGAAATTTTTTTATATTATATTCGAAGGTGAGGTGTGGTGAAGTGGCAGTCAAACAATCAAATCAATTCTAGGGCTTTTGGTTTATAAAAGCACCTAGGTTGATTTGAGTTTGAGTTATTAGGTGATGGAAAGGAAATCTAATGGGTGGGTGGTGGGGATACACTTATAAAACCTTCATCCTTACCTTTCTCCAATCTAACCGCTCTAGCCCACTTCGGAAGAGTACCAACAATCAAAGTAATATCGGAGAAAAAGTGAGATAAAAGTTAGGTAAGGAGAAAAATGCAAGAAAATTCAAAGAGCGTTGCCTCCCCAATAACGGCGCAAAGATGGTAAGAAAGATTTGAACGCAAAAAGTTTTAAGCTAAAAACCCATCATCGTAGTGCGTAAAAATCTGCTACCAGATAAAATTTACTAAAACTCAAAGTGAGTCCCAAGTCGAGCACGAGAAGGCAAACGTTTACTTTTAAAAATTCGCACTTTGATTTTATTTATTTTTCGTGTTTTTATCTTTTGTGATTTGTTTGCTATTTTTATAAGGCAGGAGATAAGATCGACAACAACTTTATCTAGCTAATCTACTTGCAAAATAAGAGAGAAAGAGAGAGACAAAGAAAGAGAGAAAATATTGCATAGAATGGAGCAATGTCTATTCCAACAAATTGCAAAATTAAAACTACACTGGAAAGCAATAAAAGATAGAGGGGTGAGAGAAATCCTCCTCGACGGTTGCTTCGAGGACAACTCACTTTGATGATGCCCTAGACAAAGGTGGTGAGAAGCTTGATGAAGAAGAACATAGTCGGAGGATGAAGGGCAGGGCAAGGTGACATCACAATGACAATCTGCTTCTGGATCGGGGTAAGAGGACAGCCACAAGATGCTCCATGAAGGGAGTGAGAAGCAGGAAAAAATACTTGTTTTCTACCCTAGAGGAGCATCTCAAGCTTGGGACAAGCTCTCTCTAAAGACTTGGAGGTGGTAAGGGAGAGAAAGGAAGAGATGATGAGGAATAGGGGGTCATGGGCCTTTATATAGGTGAAAATCGAGGGTAATGCAGGTATTTCAAGCGTTCAACTCATGCCACATCACTCAAGAGGTCATTGATCATTCGATTGTGAACGGACGACTTAGATTGCACCTCCAACGCCCTCAGATCGAGCCCTTAATGCATGATGCACCCTCATGTTGACATGTGGCAGCATGAGGGGCCTTAGATCGCAATCGAGCAGCCATGAGACACGCTCTCACTCACGTACATGCCCACTCAATGCCAGCTGTGCCATTGCAATCACAGCTTGGATGATTCCCGACTGTCGAATCAAGAATGGAGGGTAGAGATCACACGAGACTCGCACTCAAATCTCGTGAGGGCATGTCCAACTAGGCATCATGCACCTCGTGTGAAATTCTCTTCATCCACTGCACCACATGGCGCATCTCCTGCCGCTCGATGGCCATCCAGGAAGTGCAAGAAATTTGTGCCTGCGCTCGAGAAATTAGACGCTGCGACTGATTTCTAACGCGCACCACTGATTTGAAAACCCACTCCACGACCACTGTGCTATTGCGCTGGATGGTCAAGTTGAGTGGTCGCATGGCATGAGCTCTCGACCATTAGATGGAGATCTAATGGTCAAGAGATGGCAAGCTGATGAGCTAAGGGGCCTAAGCAGATTTAGATGGCTGCAATGGCACCACGTGGCACCATCTTGGCCGTTCGTCTTCTTTGCTTTGTAGGTGGCCACAGACGTCGAATTAGGTTGACTTTTGCGCCATTAGGCTGCAATTGGAGATCTAGATCCATCCATGTGGTCATATTTGGCATCTGAGGTTTGAATTAGCACCACCTTGCCCCTTGGCATTTGATCTTCCTCGGACTACTTATGGTGCTACAGGATTCTGATCAAGATGATTTTGGAGGCATTGGACTTTGATCATCGTCCTAATTAGATCCGTACGGTTAGATCTTCAATCTAAGACCTCAAAATAAATCTCCTTCTCTCTTGGCCACAAAAAGAAGCGAATTAACCTATAATTTGTACAATATATCCTAAATGTTGAATGATGCATGCTATGAAATATTTATATGGAATGCATCTATAAGCTTAGTAACATTCATAAATAAGCATTTTAACCTAAATGGACGTGTGTACATCAGTCATAGAATCATAAGCTAAGATGCCTAAGTAGTAGCTTTTACTCCGGAGGGTTTCCACTCTGAAATCCAGGTGTGATCTTTCTAATTTGCTGTGATTGGTTCATATTTATTTTGGTGTATGGTGAATGTTCTTTAAATTTTAAGTGTTTCTATAAGTATACTATTCACCTCCCTCTAATGTAAACATTAAATCTTACAAGTTTCGTGTGCACTCACACACACGTGGCTATCCAATGGCTCTCTAGTCAAAGGCTTGGTTAGCAGATCAGTGACGTTCTCTGTGGAGGCCACCTTTATGATGGTCACATCACCATGCTTGGCGATGTCCCAGATGATGTGGTACTTCGTCTCAATATGCTTACTCTTCTGGTAAGAGCGAGACTCCTTTGCTTGTGCAATGGCACCCGTGTTGTCACACAACAAAGAGATTGGCAACAGTATCAAGGGAACTACACTAAGCTCCTCAACAAACTTGCGTGTCCATGTTGCCTTCTTTGCAGCATCAGATGTAACAATGTACTCAACTTTAGTTGTTGAATCAATCGTAGTATTCTAGTTCTTGAGTCTCCAATTCACAGAACCACTATTATATATGGAAATGAACCCTAATGTAGATTTTCTATCATCAATGTTCGACTGGAAGTCAAAGTTGGTGTACCCTAACACCTGGAGACCTCCATCTTCAAATACTAGACAGTACTCTTTTGTTCTCCTCAAATATTCGAGAATGTTCTTGACAGCAATTCAGTGCTCTTATCCCAAGTTGGATTGGTAATGTCCTACAACTGCCACTGTGTGACAAATATCTAGTCATATACACAGCATAGCATACATCAAGTTGCTCACTGTAGAAGCATATGGACATCCACCCATGGCTTCCTTCTCTTGTTTTAGGAGACATTCCCTTCAATAAGGAAATCCCATGTCTAATTGGGAGAAAGCCCTTCTTGAAGTTATCAATGCGAAATCTCTTTAAGGCTGTGGTAATGTATCCTTGTTGTGGTAATCCCAGTATCATCTTCTCTCTATTTCTAAACAGCTTTAGACCTAAGCTATAAGAGTCTTCTCTGAGATCCTTCATCTCAAAGTTCTAGGATAACTAAAGCCTAACTCTAGATAGCATCCCTAGCTACATCATTCCCAGTGAGTAAGATGTCATCCATGTACAGTACTAGAAATGTGATTTCACTCCTACTAACCTTCTTGTAGACGCAAGATTTTCGAATTCTAATGAAATTCATAAGCCTTTATGGTGACATTAAAATGGATGTTCCAACTACAAGAAGCCTGCTTGCAGTCCATGAATGGATCTCTTTAACTTGTACACCTTTCTTTCCCTACCATCTACTTGGAAACCTTTAGGTTTCTCCATGTAGATATCCTCCTCAAGGAAACCATTGACGAAAGCTTATCTTGACATCCATTTGACAATGTCATAGTCATGGTATGCAATTATTGCTAGCAATATCTGAATGGATTTAAGCATGGCAACAAGAGAGAAGGTTTCCTCATAGTCAACCCCTTCCTTCTAAGTGTAACTCTTGGCCATAAGATGTGGTTTGAAGGTCTTTACCTTGCCATTTATTCCCTTATTTCTCTTGTAGATCTATTTATACCCAATGGATTTTACCCCATCAGGAGGATCTACGAGGGTCCATGCATCAATATTATGCATGGAGTCTATCTCAAGCTACATTGCTAGCCTCCACCTGTCCACATCATGATCCTTCATTGCCTCATCATATGTGGGAGGATCAATCTTAGACTCTTCTGAGATGTAGAATCCATTCCTTTTAAGTGAATGGACCAGCATAGAACTTTTTCTAAGTAGAATGGGAGTATCACTACATTATGGTTGATCTCTTTCTTCTGGGTTAGAAGCTTCATTTGTCTCATCAAATGCAATAATGTTCCTTACTTCAATCTTGTCTTGACCTACAAGGAATTCTTCCTTTAGGAATCTAGCATTCCTAGATATGAATGCCCTTTGGGCCTCAGGGTGATAGAAGCAATGGCCTCTGCCATCCTTTGGAAACCCAATGAAGTAGCACTTGGTAGTGCGGGATTCTAATTTGTTAGGATTCATATTCTTAACATGAGCCATACAACCCTAAATCCTCAAGCCAACACTTGGCTTCTTCTCATACAACATTTCATGTGTGATGTAGACACATCCATTTAAGATAAAATGCCAATTTATGCATGCACCTAAGTTTAGATATGCATTCCATAGTATAAATATCGCATAGCATGCATCATTCTTTATTTAGAATAGTTTATATAAAGTTTAGGTTAATTCGTGTCCTTTTATGGCCAGCAGAGAAGGAGATTTATTTTGGGGCCTTGGATTGACGATCTGACTATACAGATCTAATCAAGACAACAATCGGAGTCTAATGCCTCCAAAATCTTCTTAATCGAAGTTCCATAGCACCTTATGCAATCCAAGGAATATCAATGGTCAAGGGGCTAGGTGATGCAATTCAA
This sequence comes from Thalassia testudinum, assembly GCA_037157565.1. Taxonomy (NCBI): domain Eukaryota; kingdom Viridiplantae; phylum Streptophyta; class Magnoliopsida; order Alismatales; family Hydrocharitaceae; genus Thalassia; species Thalassia testudinum. The sequence goes on along the minus strand of JAZHRO010000062.1, from coordinate 1,990,475 downwards.
AGCTTCAAACAACAAATCCAACTACAAGGATGGAACCGGATCGACGATTGCAGCCCAACGACATGAAAATTGACCCAATCCGATGTTCGTGGTGCAACCTACAAAGCAAAGAAGATAGATGGCCATGATGGCACAACGTGGCACCATCATGATGGGAACACCATCATGAGCCATAAGTAGCTCATTTTGATCCAATTAAGTCAGTAAATGCTCCTACATAACTGCCAGAGAGCCATAAGTCACTACAAATCCATTCTGAGAGAAAGACAAGAAAATAGGGTTAAAACTGAAGTTTTACCATCATAACTTAAACACAGTAAACCCATGAGTTTTCTCAGGAGTTGAATGAGAGTCAAATGTCTTAAAAGGATAACAAGTTGGTTAGAACAAGCAGAAAAGCGTTTGCACATGTTTTTAGAATTAAATGACTTTTGAAACCCTAAAAATAGATCCGCTTAATTATCTGAGGTTCTGGTCAAGATAAAATTCACTTAAACCCTCTAAAATTCATAGAAAAATATTCTCTTGGGTTCGAGACCTTCAAATTGACCATCAGAACCTGTTTTGGCCCAAAAAAGGGTCTCAGACAAACATTTACCCTAATTTAGGTTTTTGCATAAATTACCCATTCAAAGGTGGTTAAAACCAAAATCCAACTTCACCATTGGATTCCTTATGTCCAAATTAGGTTTTTACCAAAATTTGGACCCAAGATGAAATTGTCTTGACCTAGTTTGCAAATTGGTCCTGTCTAATTACATTTATGCCCTTAACTTTCATAATATTTACAAATAGACCCCCAACTTTGTTATCATCTTCACAATTAGGTCCCTTCCTCCATTACTCCTATTCCAACGAGCACTGGCAACCTAAAATGGCGAGAACTCCCTGATTCCTTGACGAATCACTCTCAAAATTGAAAGGGAAGCTCGTCAAGGAAGTCCCTTCCTTTTGAACCACATCTTGGGCCACAATTCTCACCCAAATCCTATTGGGAACTCGTGGAACAAATGGGTTTCCTACTCCGGTGACATTTCCAAGCTTGGAAGCTTGGCTTCCAAGCTTAAGATCCTTCCTGAGCCCTATAAAAGAAACCCAAGGGCACGGCCATGCTCTTCAGCTAGTTTTTGTCCTAAGAAACCCTCTTCTTCTCCATCTCCGACCACCCTCAGAATTAGCTCCGGCGACCCCTCTCTGCCCTTCTCCTCCAGCCGTCCAACCATTAAATTGGACAGCCGACACTCCTCTCGTCTTCGCGAACCTCTCCTGCCAACGAAAGGTTGTGTCTCTCCCTCAGTCGACATCGTCGCCTCGCTGCACCATCCTCCTCCAGCTCTGGTCAACCAACACTAGCACCCTCTAATGATAACATCATCATGAACCATAACTAACTCATTTTGACCTAAGAAAGAGAATAATAGCTCCTACGTAACCTGGAGAAGGACCTAATTCAACGAATTAATGTTCTGAGAAGAAAACATGAAATAAAGGGTAAAACTATAATTTTAACATTGCAGTACATCAACGGGATTTCTCAGAGGCTAAACATAGGTCAAATGGTCTAAACAAGATAAAACGTGGGTTAATTCAGTCAGAAATGGGTTATTGTGCAATCTGAGAATTAAATGACATCTTGCAACCCTAAAACAGAACCACTCAATTTAACAAGGTTCTAGTCAGGATAAAAATCAACTAAGCTCTCTAAAATTCATGGAAAAATGTTCGCTAGGATTTAGAACCTTCAATTTGGCCTTTGGAACCTATTTTGACCTAGATTGGGGTCTTAGCTCATTATTTGACCTAATTTAGGTTTTTGTGTAAAATGTCAAATCAAACGTGGTCAAACCTAAAATTGAACTTCACCATTGGATTCCTTAGGTCCAAATTAGGTTTGTACCAAAATTTGGACCTAAGGGGAGGTAACCTTGACCTACTTTTCAAAAGTCCACCCAATTACATTTTGGCCCCTAACTTTTGAAATTCATTGTGTAGACCCCCCTAACTTCCTTGCCACTCTTACAATTAGGTCCCTCCACCATTAAAGTGGAGGAATCTGACTCCGGTGAGGAATTGAGGGGGATTGCTCGACGAATCCTCAGAGATCTCCCAAAATTAGAAGGGAGATTCTCTGAGGAATTCCCTTTCATCTGAGCATAATCCCCTGATCTGATTTGCACCAAATATCTCATGCGAACACAAGAGAAATTTGGGTCTCCAACTGATTCCTTCTCTGGCGAGGACTCTTACGCTTGGAAGCTTGTCTTCCAGGCACAAGAGCCCCTGCTAGCACCTATAAAAGGACCACCACCTCCAGCCACACAAAATCAGCTTGGCTTGGCTAGAGATTCACCCCAATTTCGTCCCCTCTCCTCCGACCAGGTGACCAGCGAGCTCTGGTGACCTCTTCTCCTCCTCGTTGCTCTGCCATAATACCAGTGGCAGAGACATCTTCGTCTCCTTCCTCCGCGTTGCGCCATACTTATGCGCGCGTCTCCATCCCCATCGTCGTCGCCGTTCTCCCTCCTCTGGTACTTTCTTCTCTGGTAGCGGTAGGTACGAGCTGCCTGCCTCCTCTCTCCCTTCGTCCATTAATTTAGGTCAACTCACTTCCTCTCCCACTCCTCTTTATTTCCCACATCTCTATTACTGTTTTCAACCCCCCGACCACCACAAACCACCACCACCTTCTCCACCTCTGGCAGACCACCGGCGAGGTGCATCCACCTCTCCGCACCTCCACACGCCTCGCTAGACCCCTCATCACCTCTGCCATAACCCACTGAGCATCTTCCGCCCTTCCATTGACTGCCATCACCTCCCTAAACGCCCACCAAACACACCCATAAACACGGCCACAGAGCGACCTAGGCACACACGCCTAGGTTGCCCTACGGCTAGCCATCCACCTAGGCACCTTCACCATGCCACAGCGAAGCTCCCCATCTGGTTCAACGAGGTCGCAAGGCTGTATTCGTGAACTTTAGGTCGACCTCCCTTTCCGCCATTGAAGCAGAAGCACGGAGGTCGCAAGCTTTGCTCCAGGTCATGAGCTCCAGGTGTTAGAGTCCCAGAAGGTGCGGGTGGAGTGCGCGCACGTTTCCAGCCTGTGAGTAGGCTTCGCGAGGCACCCAGCTACCTCAATTGAGTGAAGACCTCCTGCAGGTGTGCACAAAGAAGCGGGTGGGACTTTTAGTCCCACCTCGTGAACTCAAGAGCGCAGTGAGTGGTTTATATTGAATTTCTGTTTTTAGCTTATCGCCTCAAACGACACGAGGTGAGGTCCCTCGCCCCTGCCCCCGCCTCATCCATGACACACACCCACGCGGACCTGGTACCCGATCCGTATACCCTACACTCACGCACTACACCACGCCGGTGTGCCTGGACCCGGGCACGTGAAACCCGACCCGATTACCTGGCTCTCGGAGAGCGAACCGAAGAGCGAAATAGAGAGAGAGCGACGTGGGGAGGGTAGGGAATAGGTTATATGCTGCACAGGGAAAGAAGGAGAAGGAAGAGGAAGCAGAGGTGCGGCCAAGCAGAGAAGCTAAGGAAAAAGGAAGGAAGAAGCGCAGCTGAAGAAGAAAGAGAAGGGCAGGAGAAGGCACAGCCACAGAGAAGCTAAGGAAGAAGGACTTGAAGCCAAGAAGAAAGGAAAAGGAAAAGGTGCGGCCAAGCAGAGAAGGCAGAAGAAGAAGAAGAAGAAAAGGAAGAAAGAGAGTGCACTGTAGCTGAGAAGGTGCAGCTGAAGGCAAAGGCAGAAGCACAAGGCAAAGAAGAAGGCAAGAGAAATCAAGGAAGAAGAAGCAAGGAAGCAGAAGGCCAAAGTCAAAGAAGAGAAAGTCAAGGAAGAACAGAAGTAAAAGAAGGAAGAAGTAAAAGAACATAAGAAGAAGAAGAAAGGCAAAGAAGGCAAGGCTAAGGCAAGGGCCGAGAAAGCTAAGGCAAGAAAGACGAAAGAGAACCAAAGAAGAAGAAGGAAGAAGAATCAACCTTTTTATTTTATTCCTCTCAATTTCTCTTCTATTTTGCTACATTTCCATTCATAAACTCTTGCATTATATTCTGAATTAGATTTTGAGTAAATTTAAGTGTTCAAATTACATTACTGAGATTAGTGAATAAATTCCATTTGCTCCCTGTTTTCAACCTTGAATACTTAGGTTTTCGAGTAATAAAAACTTTTTATTTGTTCTCAACGCTTGATCGACCCTATACTACGACGGAACATCTTTTAAAACCCCAATAAAGCGCTTGTAACATTTTGGCACCGTTGCCGGGGACAAATTCGATCAAGCACTATTAACACCCACCGTCTCTCTACCACGTCCCTAAGTTCCTCTGTCTCTCTCTCTCACTATACTTTCTTTTCCCAATCTCACAACACATGTACACCCACAAATCCACCCTCAACACCATCACCTTCTTCTGCTCCGGTGAAGCTCCGGCGACGTCTATCCACCGCGCCATTGCACGAATCGCACCACTACCACCCCCATAAGCTTCGCCATCACTCCACGCACAAAAGCCTTAACCTAATTCCACCTATCTCTCATCCAAACTCACCCTCGAACACAACCACTCTCACGCACACAGTCAGACTCCGCCTCGCACGCATGGACCTTACCACGCCTCACAACCACAACCATCGCACTCATCGTGGTCCGACGATCCTTCCTGAACCTTCTAACCCGGTCGAAAGGCCTTCTTGCTGATTTCAGGTGCTCGTCTCCTCCGCCATTGGAGCAGCTTCTTCAAACAAGCTTCAAGGCTGCTCTAGGGTACCTTAGCTCCAGGCAACACATCCAGGAGCAGCGTACTTAATCCAGGAACATAATAAGGGGATCAATTTGGCCCTTTGACCGGACCTTTGACCAGAATTAGATGCAACATTTACCGCGGCTAGCACGAAGAGGAAGGGTGGGACTTTAGTCCCACCTCGGAAGCTGAAGAGCGCACTGAGGCGCAGAAATTGAAAAAGTGTATAGGGCTTATCACCTTAGACACAAGGGGTGAGGTCCCTCACACCCCTCACGTGCCTCGTCCACGACCTCTCCTCCACAGACCTGGTACACTCGACCCGCCTAAAACCCACACCTCGACTACCACCCAAGCCGGTAACCCTGGTCCCAGGCACTCTAAGTACGAAACCTGATTACTCGGTACTGTGGAAGAATTTGGGAGAGTATGACCCAGAGAGAGAAAGAGAGAGAGAGCACGGGGGCAGGGGAGGGTTTTGCTACAGAGAGAAATGACTGACACTTAGCCGTTTGAAGGACCTTCCCCCTCTCTGTGAAGGAGAATAGAGAAAGAAAGAAGAAAAGAGGAAGGCCTGAGCAGAAGAAGAGAAGAGAAAGCACCGCACGGGAAAAGGAACAGAGAAAGAAAGGAGAAACAGAAGAGAGACCCTTGAGTCTCTAGCACTGTAGCACAAACTATTTAAGATGTCTGATACATTTGATTAACATCTATTTGAGACTTTGGTTTAAGTGTTATTTGTAAGGAGTAATTGGTGATTTAAATCATCATTTTACTCCATTCTTTTTGCATATTGTTCCTGACATTATTCTTATTGCAACCTCTATTCTTGAGTTAAATTGTGATCTTGAGTTTTGAATTCCATATTGCTCCCTGTGTTCGACCTTGGACTAAAAATTCGAGTAATAAATGTATTTGTTTGAGTGTTATCTTGGCTATATTACAACGAAGCTATTTTAAAAAATCGATTTATCGCTTGAACACATCATAGCTACCCAAATCTGCTCAAAGGTTGCCCCATCTCCCAGTGAAGGATCATCAACCACGCCTCTCCATCGTTGGATGAAGATCTAACAGCAGACAAGGTGCCACGCTCCATCTAGCTCGCGACTGTTGGATCGAGATCCAATGGTTCCAAGCATTCAGCCATTAATTCAGAAACATGACGTTCCCATGGCCATGGCACAGTGGTTGGACGAGCGGTTCACAACCCAACAGTGCTCGTTAGAAACTTGCCACGGCCTCTGATCTCAAGAGCATGAGCACAAATCAATTGCATCCATTGGATGGCCATCAAGTGGCGGAGAGGGCGACAATGTGGCGCGATCTGACCTACACCATATGTACTCACATGATCACGTGCTGACCGACGCCCAATCTTATGCGCCATCAAGCGTGCGATCCCCACACCATCTCAGCCGTCCGCTTCCAATCCAACTACTGACAACCGTCTTCGCCTACGCGAGCATAGCACGCGTGCCACACGTGCGTGTGCGAGAGGCAGTAGGCCCTTCAGTGATGTTTAGGGCGAAGCTTCAACGACATATTTAATGTTGCTATTGACCATGGACGACCAGAGCCTCTTCTCCTTCCACTATAAAATGACCAACACCCCTCCATCAACCTTCATCTCTTCCTTTCTTAACTTCACCACCTCCAAGGCACCAGAGAGAGCTTGTCCCAAGCTTGGAATGCTCCTCTAGAGTAGAAAATCAAATCTTTTTTTTCACCTCTCCCCCATTCGTGGAGCATCCCGTAGTCATCCTCTTACCACCTTCCAGAAGAAGATCCTTGCCACGATACCATCCTACTCCGTCCTCCGTCCTCTGGCTCCGTCCTCATTTGTCTCGCTCCTCACCACCATCCTCCAAGTGACGTCAGAGTGAGTCATCCTCCAAGCGAGCATCAAGGAGGGCTCTTCTCACCTCTATCTATCTTTTACTGCTTTCTAGTGTAGTTTTCCACTTTCTTAATTGTAGCAAACTATTTGAGATATATATGTGATTATTTCTCTCTCTCTGCAAGTAGATCAGATAGAAATTATTTCGACCTGATCTCTTGCCTTATAAAAATACAAAAAAATTACTAAAGATAAAACAACAAAAAGAAATAAGAGCGAAGCGCGGATTTCACAAAACCAAATGTTTGCCTCCCTGTGCTCAACCCGGGACTCACATGGAGTTTCGGTATAAATTTTATCTGGTCAGCGGATTTCTATGCACTACGATGACTGGTTTCCAACTCAAATCTTTTCGCATATGAAATTGCACTCACCATTTTGGCACCGTTGCCGAGGAAGCAATGCTCTTTAGTTTTTACCGCATTTTTTGCCTTACTTAACCTTTTAGCTCACTTTGCTCCTTTCTTTCTGTGATTATAGGTACCCTTCCAAGGCAAGCCAAAGCGGATAGATCGGAGTAAAGTGCAGTTAGAAGGTTCTGTAAGTGCACCCCACCACCCCCACCCTAGATTTCATTTCACCACACTAATAACTCAAACCCAAATCAACTTAGGTGCTTGCATAAACCCTAGGTTAGATCTTGGTTGTTTGATTGTCACTCCACTCACCTCACCCACTTGCATAAATTAAAAAAACAGAAAAAGCTATCTGATTGTGGGATTTACCGAAAGTTACACACATTAAACACCCACAACTCTTGACCTAAGGCACACCACTCTACATTGATTCTACCACTAACTAGAATCTGATCTATGGATTTGGTACTCCTTAACTCAACACACAAATAAGTGAGTAGAAAATTTGAATAGGTTAAACATTATTGTGTGACTTAACTAAGTGGTGCAACAGGCCAATTGCTTGAACTGTTTGGGCCGTACCACTAAAATTAAAAGTGATTCATCAAGTAGCTTCCATTTAAGGTTGATTTTTAGGGATAAATCAAGTACTGCATATTATTTCTAATTTTTAAAGGAATATATCTACACCCGTGTTTTCAAAACTTGGAGTGTTCTACTGAACCTTGATTGAACCAACCAAAGGATTAAACCCTAAAAGCTACTAAACAAGGTTAAACCCTAAAAGACACATCATCAAAACCTTGTTTGAAAATCATTGGTTGTGCACGCACACACATATTAACTTATTTTTTAAGGGCACAGCCCATCAAAGGGCCCACGCATTCTAAGAGCATAATCATCCCAAGCCTTAATTAGAATTGAGTAGATGATGGCCCTAGGATTCATTGAGTCTGTTTCAGGGTGTTCTCTTGAACGCATTTCAAATTAGTGACATCTGTTTACTTCAAAAAATCCTAAGTTGGGGGACCCGATTGTCAAACGACTTAAGCAAGCAGGGGTTTGGCATAATTAGCAACTCTCAGGACACTCTCCCCCTGCTTCACCGGCCCAACTTTACCACCTTCGAGAGTAAGGAAAATACCAAATTTGTTGTGTGGTCAGAGTTCATTTCTGAAGCGTAGGTCCTTAAGCTACCCAATTTAAGGACAAGATTGATTGTATTACAAGGCACCTTTCACTATTCTATTTTCCCTCCAACTTCACCATGTATGCTACCACATCCTACACACATTTCCAATCCTACCCTCCTACCAACACTTATCCTCAAGATGATTACTATCCCGACTCGACTTATGATTCCCCATCTCCTAGTCAGGATAACTTTGATTGGGGATATGATTTCGGACCTCAGTGTCCAGGGCCTAACCCTAGACAACAAGACTATGACTATTATCCTTCTCACGCCTATACTGATTATAGATCTCCACCCTTTGATGATCAACCTAACCCGATCTACAATCAAGAAGGGTATGATGATTATAACTCTTACCCTCCCCAAGATTATGCTGAACATAGGTCACCACCATTCTTTGAAAAACCCGAAACAACCTATTATCAGAGAGGACCTCAATTTCTTGACTCCCCTAGATTAAACCCAAACCCACCCAACCCTGAACCGACCCATCCGGTTCAGGAGAACCAAGTCCAGGATAGGGTGTTGGCTAACTTGGGGAATACTATACAATCTTTAGAAGCTCAGCTAACACCATGCACTGAAGCATTGGAGCCTATGATCAAAATGATTGATAAACTTAATGGTTCTTTATTGGATTGGCTCCAAGATGTTAAAGATAGGGGCCTGAGTGAGTTTTTACTTGGGAAGTTGTCAAGATTGAGGATGAAATTTGTGGTTGCCTTAGTCCAATCTTAAGATGATTCCCAGGATGAACCCCCTTCAAGAGAGTCATTGTTAGAACTCACTCAGGCACCTGTCGAGGGGGGGACACATTTTCTAAGACCAGAGATGACCAGGTTGGTCTAAAGCAACCCATTGAGGATAAATCAATTTTCTCACCCGAGATCCTTGAGCTCAGGAGCAAGGAAAAATATGTCTATATAGACCAAGGAACAACATATGATTTTGAGATATATATAAATGAGGATCATGAATTCTTTGATTGTGAGGGTGAAGAATCTATAGGTGAGGTCTCACTTGAGCTCAAAGAAAATGTTTTAGTGAGACAGGCGAGCCTGAGGAATCTGATGAACTATTTGATAGCTCGATCATCGAGGAATTTGATCCTACTGAGGCCGACATGGAAGATTCTGATCCTTAATTATTGGATGATTCAATCAATAGCCCCATTTCTCAATCATACCCCAAAGAATTGAATGATGATATTCTTGAGATCATTATACCCAAGTCAATCTTGATAAAGCCAAGATTTTTTGACTTGGATGTCTTAATGTGGTGTACAATGATCTGGAGGTCCTGGAAACCCTGATTTTGGGGGATAGAAATTTGGAAATGAAAATCTGGGAGTCTAATTCTAAGCGAAGTATAATGTTGGATCTAAAGGTTCTTATTGATCTAAAACCACCAACCTTCTATCAGGACCCTTATGATATCTTTACTGTGCAACCCAAGTATAGAATAATTGATTATCTTTTTGAGCTAAACTCTAAGTGGACACATGAATCTATTGAACCAGATCTACCCATTGTCCACCACTTTAGCCTTGGGTTTCACACCACCGAACCGTAGGCCCAGCCCCACAAACACAACATCTCCGATTCTGGGTGATTTTCATCCAGAACCTTAAAACTACTCAACCCTGGGGCATGGGTCTGTACCATAATCTAGTCCACATCTATGAGCACTTGATGTAGGTCCTAAGATAAATATTTTTATTTTGATTTTGACCTGCACCTATGAATTCTCAACCTCTTCTTTGTTCGTATAATATGCCTAGTTGAAGGCAATAAACTTAGCACGTGTGGATATTCCATTTTCTCTGCGAAGCTGATCAAATTTTCACGAAATTCAGGTGATATTCTGTTTATTCTTCCCTTTTCATGTCTTTATTTCTACAATGAGGATAATGCATCATTTAGGCATGGAGGGTTGAATACTTAGTCCTGAAAATATTTTGTTAGTTCTGTGGAATTTCTTTTATTTTCTTAAAAAAATTTAGAATTTGGAGAAGTGAACTTAGGCATTAGGAGGTTTTAACTTTAGGAGATGATACTTAAGGACTTGAACACTTAAATTCTTCAGATCTTCGAGCTTAATCAACCCAGGTGTCCACTAAAATGTGGACTTGGTCTCGAGTCCTCGCCAAGTTTTTTTTTTCTGGTAAATAAATTGGGATGATAAGTACACGACTTATCAACCCACCCTCTGATTTAGGGGAACTTTAAGTCTAAGCATCTACACACTATTTGCACTGACTCACTTTTCAGCGATTTTTATGAAAATTAGGTAGCTAATGAACTTTCTAGGGTAGTTTGGCTGGCAAGTTATCATGGGTAACATCCCATTGGCCGGCTGTCCAGAGCCCAACTATATGACCATACTCATTCTACTGCTTTCAGGTAAATCTTAGATTAGGGAAGCCACCTACTTAGAAAAAGAAAAAAATGATACTCAAGAATAAAAAGAAAAAAATAGAAAAATAGGAAAAGGAGAAAAATAAAAATAGAAAAATAAACCACACTTCCCCTCACGAGTATGGCTGGTAAGTTGCCATAAGTAATAGCCATTGGCCAGTTATCCAGAGCCTAGCTCACAAAAATGAACCAATAATTCCCAAAACACTTAGGGAAGAAGTAGGGAAGTAGATAATCTGGGGAGATATATGCTAGGTTGCCCCTTGTGTTGACCCCATAAAAAAAAGAAGTAGGGAAAAAGCTACCGATCAGAAAGATAAACCTTTAAGTAGAAATTCTTAAGGTCACCTAGGGTTGTAGAAACCTGAAGTCCATTTTAACGATCGCCTAGTGAGTCTATCAATCTTTCACAAGATGCTTAGCACTTAGAGTCCTTTCTGAGTCCTGGGCGGGTCAAGTAACTGTAAAAAGTTATCTCAAAACTCTCAACTCCAAAATTCCAAAAAAATTAGAAAAGAAGAAAAAGTAAAAAAATGTATCTTCCCTTTTCAATTAAGGCAAGGACTTGGGTGGTCTGCATTTTGGTGTGCACACACCGGGCACTATTGAGTTTTTATAATTAGGTCCTTAGTTGAAATTTTCTAATGTAATAAACAAATCTTGCCTAAGTGATTAAACCTTAATTCTATTTTTATACATAGCATTTAGTTTGATTTTGCTAGGGACTAGCAAAAGATAGGCATGGGGGTAAGATGTAGACACATCTATTTATGATAAAATGCCAATTTATGCATGTTCCTAGCTTTAGATATGCATTCCACAATATAAATATCGCATAGCATACATCATTCTGCATTTAGAATAGTTTGTATAAAGTTTAGGTTAATTTGTGTCCTTTTATGGCCAGGAGAGGAGATTTATTTTGGGGCCTTAGATTGACAATCTGACTATACAGATCTGATCGTGACAACAATCGGAGTTCCATAGCACCTTATGCAATCTGAGGAAGATCAACGGTCAAGGGACTAGGTAACACAATTTGAAGCTTCAAACAACAAATCCAACCACATGGATGGATCCGGATTGATGATCGCAACCCAACAGCGTGAATATCAACCCAATCCAACATCCGTAGTGCCACCTACAAAGCAAAGAAGATTGACAGCCATGATGGCACCATGTGGCACTATCATAGCTGCCTAAATCTGCTCAAAGGCTACCCCCTCTCCTGTTGAAGGATCTTCAAGCGTGCCTCTCCACTATTGGATGAAGATCTAATGATAGACAGGGTGCTACGCTTCATCTAGCTCACGACTGTTGGATGGAGATCCAACGGCTGCAAGTATTCAGTTGTTAATTTATAAACACTACATTCCCACAGGAATGGCGCAATGATTGGACGAGCTATTCATAACCTAGCAGCACCCGTTCGAAACCTGCCACGACCTCTGATCTTGCAAGAGTAAGCACAAATCAATTGTGTCCGTTGGATGGTCATCAAGCGGTGGAGAGGATGATGACGTGGCATGATCAAACCCCCGCGATTTGCAGGTGCATGATCACGCACTGACCAACACCCAATTTGGCGTGCCATCAAGCACACGATCTGAGAGCACGGTCCTCGCACCATCTCAACCGTCTGCTTCCAATCCAACAACTACCAACCGTCCTCACCTAAGCCAGCAGAGCATGCACACCGCATGCACGTATGCAACGACAAGCAAGCCCTTGCATTCAGGTCCCTCCACCATTACAGTGGAGGAATTTCACTACGGCGAGGATTTGAGGCTGATATCTCCTCGAATCCTCAAAGATATCCTCGTAGATTTGGAAGGGAGATTCTCTGAGGATTTCTCCATCGTCTGAATGCGATTTACAGATCAAATTTACACCCAATCTCTCGTGCGAACATTTGAGAGATTTGAGTGTCCTAAGCACCTTCCTTCTTCGACGAGGATTTTGAGCTGGAAGGCTTGCCTTCCAAGCATAAGATTTTGGCTACCTGTGGCTTTAAAAGGACCCCCGATCCTCTGCGCATCTCCAAAGCTTGATTTGGTTGCCGATACCCTCTCAATTTCTTCCCTCCTCATCTCCAGTCAAAACGCTCGCAAGCTCTGGCGACCTCCTCTACTTCCTCTTGTCGCTCTTCCACCAAACCAATGGTAGGGTTCGCTTTGCCTCGTTCCTCCGCATTGCGCCGCACGAGCGCATGCCTCTTTGACCTCCTCCTCGTTGCCATTATCTCCATCTTAGGGCCGTCTTCTCTGACAACGGCACATACGCGCCATTCATCTCCTCTGCCTCCCCTTCGCTCCAATCACCACAGATAAGTTCCTCTTCTCCCACTTTTTATTTTCCCTCCTTTTATTTCAAAAACCACCCCTCGACTGCCACTGTCCACCCTCATCTTCTTCATCTCCGGCTGACCTTTGACAAGACGCATCCATCACTCCGCACCTCCACACATCTCGCCACCAATCGCATCACCTCCGCCATCACCCACTGATCACTCTCCGCCCATCCACTGACCTCCACACATGCCCCACACTTCCATCGAACAAACCCACACACATAGTCATAATCCAACCTAGGCACGCATGCCTAGGCCATTCTGAGCCACGTCGAACCACGCCTCACCTTCGTCGTGATACGGTGAAGGTTTTCCTATTGTTTGACAAGGCCGTGAGGCTGTATTCGTGTTGACAGGTCTGACCCCTCACTGCCATTGGAGAAGAAGCGAAGCTTGCTCGCGAGCTTGCATCAGGTGGCCCCGCTCTAGGAGACCAAGTCCCAGGTGTGCAGCTTTCCTCCATGAACAGCATCAACCATCTATCAAGGGCCAAAGCACTCCACAGCAGCAGCAATTAGGAGACATCCCCTGCGGAAGCACGCAAAGAAGCGGGTAGGACTTTTAGTCCCACCTCGATAAGTTTTGAGCTGCCTGTGTGATATAAGTTATTTTTGTGTTATAGGCTCTTCGCCTCCTAACACGGGGTGAGGTCCCCTCGCCCTCACTCACACCTCGTCAGCGACCTGCCCCCACGGACCTGGTGCCCGACTCGATTACCTAAACCTAGCACTCCTCGCGCATCACACCCACATCGGTGCGCCTGGGCCCTGGCGCGCACCCGACCCGACTACCCGACTCTGGGAGAGCATATCGAAGAGAGAAATAGAGAGAGAGAGACGCGGGAAGGGTAGGGGCTAGGTTTTGCTGTGTGGTGTTGTGCAGGAAAGAAGAAGAAGCTAAGGAAGGAAGAGGAGCAGCAGAGAAGGTAACGGCTGAAGGACTTAGCAAGGAAGAAGGTAGCCACAGCAAGGAAGGAAAAAGGAGCAGAAAAGAGAGGCACTATAGTAGAAGAGCGGTAGAGGAAGAGAAGAAAAAGAAGGTAGCTGGTGAAGAAAGAGAGAAGCAGGGACTTAGTAGCAAAGAAGAAAGAATGCAAGGGCAGAAGAATGAGAGAAGCAAGAGCGGCCAAACAGAAGAAGAAGAAGACAAGGAAAGACAAAGAAGAAAAGAAGAAGAAGAAGCTAAAGAACAAGGCAGAAGAAGCACAGCCACAGAGCAAAGAGAAAGAGAAAGAGAAGACACAGAAGGCCAAAATCACAAATCAAAGCACTGTAGCAAGATTTTTTAAGGTGTCTGATTTTTTGTTAGACGTCCAATTTTTAAGCACTATTTCTACATAACATTACTCTTCAATTTTGGATGAATTAGTTATTGCTTTTTATTAAATTGAGAGTTGTATTCTTAAGTTTTGAAATACCCAATTGCTCCCTCTATTCGACCTCGGATACTTTGATTTTCGAGTTATTTACTTTCGTGGTGATTTCATCTATATTACAACGTGACATCTTTTAAAACATGATTTTGCCTCGTCAGCATTTTGTTTTGCTCATCATTGTCCGTACCATACCTAATAGGGTATGATTGCATTTGTCAGATATGCCATTTAATTATGGTGTACCAAGTGGCGTAAGTTTAAAGATGATTGCTTTCTCTTTGAGGTATTCCTTGAATTCCATAAAAAGGTATTTACCACCTTGATCCGACTAAATTGCTTTGATTCGTTTACTTGTTTGGTTCTCAACTAATGCTTAATACTCTTTGAACTTTTCAAAGATTTCAGTTTTGTGATGAATCAGGTAAATGAATCCATACCATGAATAGTCATCAGTAAATGTCACGAAATATTGTTGACCAATCCTACTTACGATACTAAATGGGCCACATACATTAGTATGTGTAAGTGTTGTTAGCGAAAATCGTTGTTTTAAAGTACAACATCATAGTAAAGTGACAAAAATCACAAAAACATTTAAATTTATAAGTGCTCGAGAAATAAGTGAGGCTAAGGTCGTTTGCAGGGAGTAAATTGGAGTTCACAACACAAATCGCAATATAGAAATAATGAGCACAAAGATATGCAATGAATAAAATCTAGTCAAAATGATATTAATAGTAACAATTGTATCTCACGAAATAATGGGATAAAAAGAATATAAAGACCTAAAAAATGGTGAATTGAATCACCAACGATATCCCTCATTTAAGCACATATCAAATGTAATTAGCCATCAAATTTTCTAACAGTGGTTAAAACCACTTGTGCAAATATCCACGTCAGATAATAACCCAAATATGTCCACAGTGCTTAAAGGTCAAACATCGACCATGACAAGTCGATTTTCCGCTACGCGTTGTAGTATTTAAGTGGTGGAAAAGTCGACTAATCAACAATAAAAATAACCACTCATAGAAGAGCGGGTCGTGTCCACAGGGAGGCAATTATGCAATAAACTCTCAATTATTTCGTATTCTTTCGGCTAAGTGCGAAATCCTGAGTCAAATCTGACATAAAAAGTGATGGAAAGAAGATTCACAATAACTAAAAAATATAAGGGTATATGTGTAATTTTTCCTCACTAAAATCTTCAATAAATATATGATGATTTTATGTAATTTTCAATTGACATATACTAGAGAAAATTGGTGCACATGTTAATCCCAAAACCAATCTTGAAACAGGTGAATAACAATAACATGCAATTATCAGAAAGTATGAGTGTGCATTCGCAATTTTGCAACAATAAAATAATAATAAATCAAAAATCAAATTTTTGCAATGGCAGCACATGTAATAACTAATTGAAGGGAAAACAGAGCTTTCACTCTCTCTCCTCCTCGTGTGAGAGATGGAGCACTAGCGACGGAGCTGCTATGGGGGAAGGTTGACTGACGCGTGGGGATCACGATGACGGTGACAGAACGACGAGAGGTGGCCGGCGGGCGGAGGAGGGCCTCCGGCCTATTGGAGGAGAAGGCGACAGCCATGCGTCTGGCTGTGCTCGGGTGCGCGCCTGCAGGGCGCTGGTGGCGAGGACGAGTGCTTGCGGGAGGGGGCGCGCCTGCCTACGGGAAGCACTGGTGAAGCGAGGGCACGTGCCTGCAGGTTGCTTAGTGAGGGCACGGGCGGAGGTGATGGCGCTGCAGAGGGTTTCCTGTGCGGGTGCGTGAGCGGGCTGGAAGAGGGAAGCGCCTGCGGGCGCGAGAGGGGTGGTGCGCCTGAAGGCGGGCGCTGGTGGCAGGTAGAGCGCCTGCGGGTGTTGGAGAAGGGCGCGCACCTGCGGGCACAGGTGGCGAGGGCAGAGCGGGCGCCTGGTGGTGCTGGTGGTGAGGTAGGTCTGCAGAGGGGAGGGCACGCTGCAGGGAGGCTCTATGCGGGTGCGGCCTGGTAGGGGTGCACAAGGTGGAGCGGGCTCCTGCAGGGGTTGGGCGCAGGTGCAGGCTGGTGCGGTGATGGCGCTTGTGCGGTGATGGCGCTTGTGTGGTGACTAGAGAGGCGGCTGGAGATGGGCTCGCGGCTGCGGGCGCGGAAGGTTGAGCGGGCACCTGCAGGGCGGCTGGAGCAGGCTGGAAGGTGATTTAGTGCACAGTGCACATGGGTTACACGGTCCCTGGATGATGAAGCCCCTCCTCTCCTTTCTCCGCGTGCTCTTAACTCCTCTCCTCCACTCCTCCAGGGATTTTCAAAATCCTTTCTAAATATGGCCTCGTTTGTTGAGGGAGGGCGGCAGGAGATTAAATAAATGTGCGAGAGGAGTTGCGGCTGGCCGGAGGATGAGGGAGGGATAGCACCGACTATGTGTTGGGGAAATATATTCCCCCCCTTGTTCTTTCTAAATATTATTCCTGCAACATAAAAATATAACATCATTACATATTAAGTTATAGAATACTATAAAATAGATGTAAACTTAAATCATGATTAATGCAAACATTCTATAACTTAATGTAGTTATTAACAAACTTAAAAGGTACAATTAAAGTTACTTAGGCATAATATTAGTCCATTAAAATGGACTCATCAAATACCCCCATGCCTAAGATTTGCTAGTCCCTAGCAAAAATGAAAAATAATAGAAGTAATCAGAAGATTTCTTCTTTTCTTATTTCAAAACTTTAGAGATCCATACAAATGTGAAGTGATGATATCCTCAATAACAGATCCAAATGAAAAAGTCAATTAGCAGTGGGAGTTAGTACTTCACCCTTGGTAAATATTGCTATCGGGATAAACAACTACTTCCCTCGGGGATAAAGCAGACGATAATCTGTAATTTAACCCCGGCATTTGGCTTAGGTAGGAGATATCTAGTTGAATGGATTTGTAATTGGTAGCACACACTCATCTGGCGCTACATGTAGTCTAGTACTATAGACTCTAGATCTCTAGACTAGTAGAAATGTTAACTCAAAGAGAGGCTAAACAACTATGCTCTCTTGATGTTCCTGGGCACTCACTCTTTTCTTTCTTTTCTTTCTGAGATCACAAATCTTGCCAAATTTAGTAATTGTACTCACTGTTTGGTGGCCTCACATAACATCCACACTTCAATTAAAGTCCTAATAATTCTACAACTAAGTTAGAGTCCTCAACTAATATTCGGACAATCAGAAATACTAAAAGGTAGGTATGGATCATATTTGGTGGAACACGAAAGGTGTTCTATTACCTCAGAACAATGTTACATTATAAACTTGGACTCTCTTTCTTCTTCTTCTTCTTTTTTGTAATATAACTATTTCTTCTTTTTCTTCTTTTCTCTCTCTTTTTTTTTTTATTATTATTATTTCTTCTTGTTTTCGTTTCTTTTTCAATCAACACAACACGATACAGACTTTTATTTACGAGACATTATTAGGGATGATGATGGTCAAGAGGAAGTTGTGTGGCTTATTTGGTGGAAGTGCCTATTCTCAACACCAGGAAGGAATGGATAAGACAGGCGTATTTCTGACCTTTGACACTATTACCCTCCTTCAGTCGAGGACTCTATGAAGGACGGTCGTAACCATCTACCATAGTCATAGCTTTATTAAAACTCAATCTCTGTGTATCTGCCTTATTTGGTGACTCTCAGGAATTCACACAACGTACGCTCACAGGAACAGAGAGTGAAAACTACGCCTAACTCTGAAATACCATCATCTAATTATCCAAAACTTAAGAGCCCTTGCACTAGACTTAGCACACCAGTAATCTCTCTATTTTCTTCTCACAAATATGAGGTGGATCTACTAAAAGATAGTATTCCTGACTCCCTATGAACTGTCCAAGGGTTTAGTAGACTACAAATGCTTACTGGTTTTCTTCAAGGATCTATTACCAAGTCTACATGCATGTGAAATAAATGTACTGGATTCAAAACTTAAGAAATAATTAAAGAAGAAAAACCTCCAATGGCAAAGGTATTCTGCTAGGGACTAACCCATTCAGCTCAAGAAAAGAGATTTTATATATATATATATATATATATATATAAATATATATATATGTATGTATGCAAATATTTATAAATGCTATAAACATTCTCAGGTTATACCCCCCCATGCCTAAGACTAACAATGTCCTCATTGGAAAAATGCAGACATAGAAGAATATCACCTAAGGAGGAGAGTGGGAGGAGTGAAGGCTCCTCAAGCCGAAGTGCATCTAAAACCTGGCCATCTGAAAGAATAATATACGGTATAAGACATTGGCCATTTACCTTAAAGCTCGCACCTGAAATAGGGTTCCAAATCTCTACAGCTCCACGAGGAAAAGTATTGATACAACATATGGCCCATCCCAGCGGGACTTGAGCTTTCCAGGGAATAATTTAAGTCTAGAATTGAAAAGCTAGACCCACTGGTTGGGCTCAAAAGTCTTTCTACTAATGTGCTTGTCATGGAAGACTTTTGTACGTTGCTTGTAAGCTTGAGAAGTTTCATAAGCTTCATTACGAAGCTCCTCAAGCTCACTTAATTCTAACATACGTGCCTTTTTCGCTTTATCCAGATTCAAGTTAACATTTTTAATAGCCCAATAAGTTTTATGTTGGATTTCAACGGGAAGGTGACACGCTTTTCCGTAGACAAGACGGAAAGGAGACATGCCCAAGGGAGTCTTATACGCAGTTCTATAGGCCCAAAGAGCATCATTTAGTTTTTTAGACCAATCCTTCCGATCAGGCCTGACAGTTTTTTCTAAAATTCGCTTAATCTCCCTATCAGACACTTCAACTTGTCCACTCGTTTGGGGATGATAAGGTGTGGCTATCATGTGGTTGACTCCCAAATTTTGGAGTAGTCTTGTGAAGTGTACATTCTTAAAGTGAGGTCCTCCATCACTTATGATCGTCCTTGGGCACCCATACCGAGAAATGATATTAGCCTTAACAAAGCCCAAGACCACAGAATGGTCATTGGTTCGCATGGGTATGGCTTCTATCCATTTCGATACATAGTCTACAGCCACAAGGATGTATTCATATTCGAAGGACACAGGAAAAGGGCCCATGAAGTCAATGCCCCAAATATCAAAGATGTCAATAGGGAGAATAGGTTGTTGGGGCATCTCATCCCTTTTTCCAATGATTCCCATCTGCTGGCAACGTAGACATGCGCCCACATACATATGTGCATCTCGGAATAATGTGGGCCACCAAAAGCCAAATTGAAGAACCTTATGGGCAGTCTTCTTCCCACTAAAATGTCCCCCACAATGGAGGCCATGGCAGAAGCTCAAAACACTTCTTTGTTCTTCGTCAGGGATGCAATGGCGAAAAAGCTGGTCATGGCCTATTCTAAAAAGCTCGGGTTCCTCCCAGTGATAAAATTTAGCGTTGGCTAGAAACCTGTCTCGTTTCGGCTTATCCCAAGTACTGTGGGTAATGCCCGTGACCAGATAGTTCACTATGTCAGCGAACCAAGGAGTTTTAGCTTCCACAACCATCAGAGACTCATCAGGGAAAGTCTCTTGAATACCGCCAGCAGGGTTTAATGCCTCAATAGGGATCCTAGACAAATGGTTTGCTACCACATTCTCAACTCCTTTCTTATCTTTAATTTCCAGGTCAAATTCTTGGAGTAGCAGAATCCAACGAATTAGGCGAGGTTTGGTGTCCTTTTTAGCCTGAAGATGCTTTAGGGCCGAATGATCAGTGAACACTACAACCTTGGATCCCAAAAGATAAGATCGAAACTTCTCCAAAGCAAATACTACAGCAAGTAATCTCTTTTCAGTGACCGTGTAGTTTTGCTGAGGATCCGTAAGGGTCTTGCTGGCATAATGCAGCACATGAGGTTTGCCATCAACCCTTTGACCTAAGACCGCTCCCATTGCAAAATCAAAAGCATCGCACATAAGCTCACACGAGAGGGTCCAATCTGGTGCTTGGAGAATCGACGCGGTAATGGGGGCTTTCTTCAAAACTTGGAAAGCCTCGCCACATCTATCATCAAAATCGAAGGTGACATCCTTTGCTAACAGGTCGCAGAGTGGGTTAGAGATTTTACTGAAATCTCTAATGAAGCACCTATAAAATCCAGCATGGCCAAGGAAAGATCTAACCTGACGAACATTGGCAGGCAATGGAAGCTTAGAGATGGAATCAATTTTTACGGTGTCCACCTCTAATCCTCTCTCGGAAACTACATGCCCTAACACAAGGCCCTGCTAGACCATAAAGTGGCTTTTCTCCCAGCTAAGCACCAGCTTTGCCTCTTCGCAACGGGTTAACACTTTATCAAGGTGCGAAATGCATAGGTCAAACGACGAGCCATAAATGGAGAAGCCATCCATGAAAATTTTAATGAACTCGTCGATCATATCAGAAAGGATAGCCATCATACAACATTGGAAAGTGGCAGGAGCATTACATAACCCGAATGGCATTCGGCAGAACGCAAAAGTGTCATACGAACTCGTGAAGGTGGTACACTCCTGATCATCAGGAGAAACGGCTATCTAATTGTACCCAGAGTACCCATCAAGAAAACAAAAGTACTTGTTCCCCGCCAATCGTTCTAGAATTTGATCGATAAACGGTAAAGGGAAATGGTCTTTCTGGGTAGCCGTGTTTAAAAGGCGGTAATCAATGCAGACCCTCCAACCAGTTGAGGGTCTAGTGCTCACTAGTTCTCCTTGGTCATTCTCTTCCACAATGATTCCTGCCTTTTTCGGAACTACGTGAATAGGACTGACCCATTTACTATCTGAAATGGGATAGATAATCCCTGCATCCAGCTATTTCAGAATCTCCTTTTTAACAACCTCCCGCATATTTGGATTGACCCTTCTCTGCATATCTCGAAAAGGCTTCATGGACTCATCCGTGTATATATGATGCATGCAAAGAGAGGGATCAACACCCTTAATATTAGCAATTGTCCAGGCAATTGCTTCCTTGTGCCTTTGTCAACACTCAAGCAGAGCTCCCTTTTGCAATTCAGATAATGCAGATGAGATAATAACGGGGAGCGTGTTATTAGGGCCAAGGAAAGCATATTTCAATGTGCTCGGGAGGAGTTTCAACTCCAATTCAGGAGCCTTTGGGATTGAGGGTTTTAGTTGAGATGTCCCCGCCTCAGGCAGTGGATCTACCTTCACAGTCCAGGGTGGGGACAAAGACTCAGTGTGTATTCCCAGCAACTCTTCTAATTCTGGCATTTCCCTTTCAGTTTCTTTAATAATCAAGGGATGGTCCTTAGATATGACCTTCTGAAGGGGATCTCTACATAAAAGTGTTGGAGTAGTCTCTTCAATTATTTCATCAACGACCTCAATCTGAGAATAATCTTCAAATCCAGGTTGCTTGTAAGTATCAAAAACATTCAACCGAATCTTCTTGTTCCCAAAGCTCATTTTAAGTGCCCCAGATCTACAATTTATAGAGGCATTGGCTGTGGCCAAGAAGGGGCGTCCCAGAATAATGGACGGCTTTGTGGGCTTATTAGATGGGTCAGTATCAAGTACCAGAAAGTCAACAGGGAAGAAGAAATCCTCCACTCTCACAAGGACATCTTCCAACAATCCCCACGGTGTCTTAAGTGATCTGTCTGCAACCTGCAGATTATTGGACTAGGCTTTAGCTTGCCTCCTCCCAAAAGGTCATAGACAGAGCTCGATAGAATGTTTACCCCCACACCCAGATCGAGCAGAGCCTCGTCAATGTGTTGGTTACCTATAACCACTAAAATATATGGGGCCTCTGGGTCTTTCATTTTGGGGGGTGTTCCATGTTGGAGAACCGAGCTAACATGGTCAGGCAGGATGACCTTGGTTTGGACCTATTTCCTAAATCGGCACTTCTGGGTGCATAGGTCCTTCAGAAACTTGGCATAGGACAGAATCTGTTTAATCGCTTCAAACAGAGGCAAGTTAATCTAGACTTGCCTAAAAGTATCCATAATCTCTTCCATCCTATCCTTAGCTCTAGAAGAGCCAACAGACGATTCCCCAGGAGCAGATAGGCGCTCTGGATAGGGCACCCTCGGCTTCTGGGTAGAGGGGTCGTCATGGTGGGAAAGGGGTGGTGGAAGGACGACATCCTCATTGTGGGTGATTTTGTGCGAGGGAGAGTGGTGTGGCTCTTCCTCGGGTGAGATGGAAGTCGGGTCAGGTGTGGAAGGGGAATTCTGAGATGTAACCGTAGGAGTGTTATCAAGCTTGTCAATCTTTCTTCCACTCCTCAACACGGTCACTGCTTGGGCGTGCTCCCTGAATACCACCCCCTTGCCATTAGGGTTCTCCTCAGAGGAGCTAAGCATCTTCCCCGGATCACGTTGCCTAACTGCCTCAGTAAGATGACCAATTTGGGATTGCATATCAGTAATCATCTTATTCTGAGATTGGATAACCATATTCTGATGCTCTTGCATTACTTTCATCATGGCCTTCAATTCATCCATCTCAGAGGGCTTATTCGGAGGAGGGTTTTCATAAGAAGGTTGGTATGTGGGCTGGGGAGGTAAGGGTCTTGTATTCCCTGAGTTATAAGCATCACCTTGCTTCCAAGAGAAGTTTGGATGGTTCCGCCACCCTGGATTATAAGTGTTGGAGTAAGGGTTATTGCGAGGGGGGTGGAAACCTTGGGCCGCATTCAAGTCGGCCTGAATCAACTCAGGGAATTAGTTTGCCTGATGGCACTCCGCAGTGGCGTGCATTGTGCTTTGGCAAATGGAGCATTCTCTTGAAGCCTGAAAAATAGAGGTTGCTTGCGGGTTCATGCCGGGGTTTGCTAAAAGCCTATCAAAGTTTTTATTCAATAGTTGAATCTGATAAGCCAAATCCTGAGAAGCCCCGACTTCATGGGCCTCTATATTCCTCTGCAAGATTGATGGTTTTATTTCTTGATAGGCAGAGGACAGATGTATGGAGTTGTCGCTTAATTTTTCAAATAATGCCCAGGCTTCATCCTCAGTTCTGGTCATGAAGGTTCCTGCACAGGCTGCATCAATGGTTTGCCTATGCCTTTCAGATAATCCGTTATAGAACCTTTCGACCAACTGCCATCTTGGCACTTGATGGTGGGGGCATAACCTAAGAAGGTCATTAAAGTGCTCCCAAGTCTCATGCAATTGCTCCCCTTCCTGTTGAGTAAAACCCATAATCTCTCTTCTGTAATGGTTGGTTTTACTCATAGGAAAATACTTTTTCAAAAATTCTCCCTTAAGGGTGGCCCAATCATTTACCCTTGCATCGAGGGTACGATACCAGTGCTTGGCCTTATCCTTAATGGAGAAAGGAAATAGAGTCCTCATCAAGGCTTCAACAGTAAAGCCCTGGAGCTTCACCGTGGAACAGACCTCGGTGAATTCCTCCAAATGCTGGTAGGGGTCCTCCCTAGTAGTACCATAAAAAGAGGGCAATAAAGATATGGTACTACTCTTGATCTCATACGGATTATCCCCTGCCGGTCGTCTTGGTGCTTATGCAGGTTGGTTAGTTGGAATAAAATTGTCCCTTAGGGTCCTTTGTTGATTTGCACCTTGCTCAGCCATTCCTACTTTTTCCTCTCCTAGGTGAGCTCTCCTAAGAATTCTCTCAGGCTCAGGATCAAACACTAGATTACTCTCAAGAGAACGTCTACCAAACATACAAAACACAATTCAGGTTTTTATTGGGTAAGTTAAACCTTCACTCCAAAGATAAGTCAAAAGATCAAGACTTATCCCTCTGTTCCCACGTAAGTGGTATAAGAGGGGTGTGAACTTGAAATCTTAACCTTCTTTATTGCGGAGGTCGAATTAGTTAATATAAATGGCCAAACAAGTTTTTCACTGCAATTACGTACCTTAATTCAACCTTCGAGTGCCCTAGGACCTATACTTTGCTTGGATGATACTCCCAGGTGATCAAGTGAGAAGTTACTCCAAGGACAAACAAAGGGATGCAAGTAGGGCAAACCCTTCCTTTGAGGCGATGCATATGCGGTGCCCCTTAACTACCCTTTTGTTCCTTTAAGGGGTGTCCTCCTCCGTGGAGTATCGAAACACTTGGTCAAAAGATAGTATCACCACCACCACAAAGCACAATAGGAGGGTCTACACCGATAAAGAGATCGGTGCCTATAGCCTTAAGGGATCGAGCCTTAGTGCGATGCCTAATGTGCGTGCTCAGTGCCAGAAGTGTGCAACACACCGCAAATCTTTGTAATTTCTTTTGAAATCGCAGACAAGTCCCTTAGAATCATATCAAATGTGAATTGCTTTTAGGGTTGAATCTAATTATCAGTCCCACTTTTAATTATGTGACCACTGAATTAGTAAATTCAAACAACTTGGTGGTCTTGAATTTTAATTTGAATGCAAATGCGTGAACAGGAGCTGGATGCAAAAGTTAGAAAGATGTACCTGTCTCCAGCAATCTTCGTGCTAATATGCTTGCAATGCAATAATAAGATCTAATGTGCTGCTCAATCACCCCTAAATGCGTGCACCTAAGGGCAAGCAACTTCTAAATAGGCAGCTCGATATTTTCTTTGTTGGTTTTAAAGGTAGGCAAGCAAAAAATAGAATTACGCATGCACAAAAAATAATGTAAGCCCTAGTAGCTAAAGAATGTGGGGACAAACCCCCAAAAATTCAGCCCCAATTACTACAAGGGAGAAAAGACAGAAATAAATTTTGTGACGACAGAGAATCCTTTGTGAAAGCAGGATCTTGGTCTCCGTCTTTTCCTCATGTGGCTTAGCTCGTGGTTGCTATCGCTGCTCTATTGCGCCTCGTCGCCTCATCAGATTCCTCGCACAGAAAAAAAAAATTAATCAGGTAATTTCGCAACTTAGAATATTCAAAATAACGAAGTGAATCTATTGCGTCTGTTGCCTCCCTAGCAACGGTGCCAATTTGACAAGTCGATGTTCCGCTACGCGTTGTAGTATTTAAGTGGTGGAAAAATCGACTAATCAACAATAAAAATAACCACTCACAGAAGAGCGGGTCGTGTCCACAGGGAGGCAATTATGTAATAAACTCTCGATTATTTCGTATTCTTTCGGTTAAGTGCGAAATCCCCAGTCAAATTCGACATAAAATGAGATGGAAAGAAGATTCACAATAACTCAAAAATATAAGGATATATGTGCAATTTTCCATCACTGAAATATTCAATAAATATATGATGATTTTATGTAATTTTCAATTGACATATACTAGAGAAAACATGTTAATCCCAAAACCAATCTAGAAACAGGTGAATAACAATAACATGCAATTATCAGAAAGTATGAATGTGCATTCGCAATTTTGCCACAATAAAATAATAATAAATCAAAAATCAAATTTTGGCAATGGCAGCACATGTAATAACTAATTGAAGGGAAAACAGAGCTTTCACTCTCCTCCTCGCGTAAGAGATGGAGCACCAGCGATGGAGGTGCTATGGGGGAAGGTTGACTGACACGTGGGGATCACGATGATGGTGATAGAACGGCGAGAGGTGGGCGGTGGGCGGTGGGCGGAGGAGGGCCTCCGGCCTGTTGGAGGAGAAGGCGACAGCCGTGCGTCTGGCTGCGCTAGGGTGCACGCCTGCAAGGCGTTGGTGGCAAGGGCGAGCACCTGTCGGAGGGGGCACGCCTGCCTGTGGGGAGCGCTGGTGAAGCGAGGGCACGTGCCTGTAGGTTGCTTGGTGAGGGTGCGGGCAGAGGTGATGGCACTGCAGAGGGTTTCCTGCACGGGTGCGTGAGCAGGCTGGAAGGGGGAAGCGCCTGCGGGCGCGGGAGGGGTGGTGCACCTGAAGGTGGGCGCTGGTGCCAGGCAGAGCGCCTGCTGGCACTGGAGAAGGGAGCGCTCCTACGGGAGTGGGTGACGAGGGTAAGGCGGGCGCCTGGTGGTGCTGGTGGCAAGGCAGGTCTGCAGAGGGGAGGGCGCACTGCAGGGAGGCGCTGTGCGGGTGAGACCTGGCAGGGGCGCGTAAGGTGGAGCGGGCGCCTACAAGGGTTGGGCGCAGGTGCAGGCTGGCGCGGTGATGGCGCTGGTGCGGTGACTGGAGAGGCGGCTGGAGATTGGCGTGCACCTACGGGCGCGAAAGGTGGAGCGGGCACCTGCAAGGCGGCTGGAGCAGGCTGGAAGGTGATTTGGTGCACAATGCACACAGGTTACACAGTCCCTGGATGATGAAGCCCCTCCTCTCCTTTCTCCACCTCCTCTTAACTCCTCTCCTCCGCCCCTCCAAGGATTTTCAAAATCCTTTCTAAATATGGCCTCATTTATTGAGGGAAGGTGGTGGGAGATTAGATAAATGTGCGGGAGGAGTTGCGGTTGGCCGGAGGATGAGGGAGGGATAGCACCGGCTATGTGTTGGGGAAATTTATTCCCCCCCCTCTTGTTCTTTCTAAATATTATTCCTGCAACATAAAAACGTAACATCATTACATATTAAGTTATAGAATACTATAAAATAGATGTAAACTTAAATCATGATGAATGCAAACATTCTATAACTTAATGTAGTTATTAACAAACCTAAAAGGTATGATTAAAGTTACTTAGGCATAATATTAGTCCATTAAAATGGACTCATCAGGCCACAAGGGTCAAGCACCTTAAACACCCAAGTCCTCAGAACAAGGCACAAGGCCTTAGTAGAGCTGCAACACAAAGCCAGAGCACCAAGACTCAGAGATGCCTAGGTATTGAGAGTGTAGGCATGCATCTCAAGGCAACAGGGTGTGAATCTTAAGGCAAAACCTACCCCTACCCTCCTTAGAATCAGGTAAACGGGTGAGTGGGTAATCGAGTTATCGGATCATGAACAGGGACCAAGCCCATGCGCACGTGACCGCGAGTAAGGTTTGAGCGATGAGAGAGTGAGGGACCTCACCACATGTCTGAGGCTCTTAGCCCTGTTCACGATTGCAATTTATAAAATATTCTGATTTTGTCCCACTCGATGTGGAACTAATCACTTTCCTCCTTCGCGTGCACAACTGCTGAAGAGCTGCTCCAATTGATGCCATTACAGCTGCTTCTTCTCTCAATTGTCGCTGCAGTTTGAGCTCTCCAAATAGGTCCACACCTGCTAAGGGTGAAATTGAGGTCGAAGATGATCCGTGCATGGTAAATGTCGACTGAGAAGGAAATAGAGGCGGCGAGATTCCAGTGAACACCTATAAGTCAAAAAATGGTCTCTCAACCTAATTAATCCAATGCAGGATGATCGCCGTGTGTCAAGGGGTGTAATGACAATGGTATTTAAGTGTGTGCGTGTGTGTTGCAGTAGGTCGACATCGGAGAGGATGACGAAGGGTGTAGGTGTTCGGTGGAGGCATTAAGTGCTTGAAACCCAAAATAGGGTTAGGGCTTTTAATGAGGGTAATGTAGTGGAGCTTTTAGCTGTGGAAGAGGGCAATTTGGTTGAGTGTAGCGGGCGCATGGCTTCATCGGAGGTAGAGAAGACGAGGGGGAAGGCAGGTGAACGGTGGTCGAATTAAGGTTTGAAGGGCCTAAAACTAAGATAAGGGGAGAGAGTGTGTGAAGAGATCTAATTACGGATGAAGGGGAAGGGAGATCCGTATTGGATCTGATTGGCCAACGCCAGAGGAGATGAAGTCCCTGGTGATGAGGATGACGAGGAGGAAGGGTCAAGGCAGTTCCTGCTTTGACCGACGAGGAGCGAAAGACGTTGGGGAAGAAGTTCCCTCTACTTATTGTATGTGGCAAAGGGCAATGAAGGAGAATTGAGAAGCCCGCTGGAGTCACGGTGGAGGCGACCGAAGGGGGAGAAGGAAGATGATTTGTGGCCTAGATTAGACTGAAGAACATCCTAAGACTATAGAATCTTGATTGGGTCTGAGTTGGTCAGAAATCGTGCATAAGATTTGTGGTTTTTGGCAAGTTGCTTCCGAGATTCTCAGAGCTCACCAGAGCTTGTGGGTTCACATTGATACATGTGAATGAGTTCAATTGATTGGAGATTCTTGAAGGATCATTCCCTCCAAATTTGAAGGGATTTGGATCGAAATTAGAGGAGAATCAAGTTGTCAAAGGTTGGTTTGACCCACAATTTAGGAAACCTTGAAGCTTCAGGAGGCAGGGGTCCTTTGGTAAAGAAGATGACAAAAGATAGGGGGCTTTCTATAATTAATTCGCAAGTTAGGGGCATGGATGTGAGGAATAGGGTTTTTAGGGACTGAATTACAAACTAGGTCCAGATGGACTCTGATTGGATCCAAATTTTGGTCTTAACCTAATTTGAACCCAAGGAATCTTATGGTGAGCTTGGATTTGAGTTTTGATATGTTTGACTAGGCAATTTGTACATAAGCTCAAATCAGGGCAAAATCCTATGTGAAACTCTATTCTAGGTCAAAATGGGTTTAGATGGTCAAACCAAGGGTGCCAAAGCTCTTAAAATATTTTTCTATGAATTTTAGGAGGTTTACATGAATTTTATCTTGGCCAAAACCTCTTTAATTCAAGTAGGGTTGAGAATTAGGATTTTGTGTACTAATTTGGTTCTCGAAATGTGCAAAACCTTGTTTCTGTCTGTGTTAACCCACTTTTTAGTCTTTAATGCTCACTTAACCTCTAATTAACTCCGGGGTTACCCCATGGTTACTCTGCATTCATGATGTAATGTTAAAACTGCATATTTAACCCTATTTTATTATTCTCTCCTCAAAACATATCTAAGTGGAATTATGATCTTTAGGCAATTATTCAGGAGCATTTATTTCTTGATTTTGACTAATTCAATCTTGTTATGGCAAATAATGGTGTTACCATCATACCCTCATGCCTACGTTTTGCTAGTTCCTAGCAAAATCCTATGGAAACTAGATCTCTAGACCATGCTTTTGATGTTCAGATGCCTAATTTGTGCCACTTCTCTAGAAATTAGATCAGAATACAAATAATAGGCCTAGATGTACTAAGGTAGCAACTAAGATCCAGACCTGATTAGCTTCAACCTTGGGTCAGCCATGAAGGTTCCTAAGGCTTGCAAAATCTACCCAGAGATTTGTCGACCCCAGCGGTTAAAGCACCCGTGTGTAGATGTATCAAGTCCAGGTTTAGTTTACCAGTGCATTTTGATAAGAGAGAGATAGAGAAGGATTTTTCATTTTGAGAGTCTCTTTTTTTTTGTATTTTTCCCTAAATCTAGCCTTGAATTGGCCCTAAACACAATATGTATCGGAGCCGTGTCACTACCATCAATCCTCAAAGGGTCCCTAGCTTTCGATGCTTCAGGATAACACCACCCATGGCAACCCTCAGAACCATGGCCTTCGACACTTTAGGATAGTGCCACCCATGGTGTTCTATAGCTAAATTCAGGCCCTGGCAATCGACATTTCGAGATAATCCCACCCATGGCACCTGAACCAACACAAGGTGCTTACATGCCCCGTGTAGGATATTTAGATATCCTTAGAGACAAGCACCGAGGAGATGATATGTTATTACGCATCTTCGAGGGGAGTTTTGTTCATTCCACCTCTCCATGTTGGGAACTCGTCCAATCAACTTGTATTTTCAAGCTGCTCCTAAACTAGATCTTCAGGATGACTTTTTCAAAATGGAACACTTCTAGCATTATTTCTTCAATAAGCACACTGAACCAAACTAGTGTGTGTATTTTGGGTGCTTAGGTTACCAAGCCCCACAAACCAAAGGGCAGATAACGGGGCTGAATAATCCCTAAGCCTTATACTTAATACATCGGCCTCGTACTTTCCTCAACCCCTTGAGTACTAATCTGGATCTTAATGAATACGTGAGTGTTTAAACCCTGGAATAGGTCCAAAAGGCCTAAGATCAGCACTCTTTACTAATCTCCTTATCTCTAGCACCTCAGGACTTAGTACTTGTTTTGATTTGGTCTAGAACTTAAGTAGATCCCATAATCAATTACTATGACTATCAATTTTGTTTTTGATGCTTATTCCTTTTTGCATTTGTAATTCCTCCTCTTTTCCTCCTGAAGAAAGATTTTCAATCATTTCACAAAATTTTCCTCCCTTTCTCAATTTTTTTTAATATGTATTTTTTTTATGAGAACCCTTCAAAGACTTGAATTTCCATTTGTTTTGCACTTTAACAGCCTCCATACTTAAGTTTTGTAATGTCCTCGTTGTAAACTAGGTGGGTACAAATTCAACTTGGTTCAACATTTAGAATAGGGTCAAAGGCTAGGTGAACGGGTTGGGATGACTATTGTGGACGATTTCAAGCTTTGATGCAAGTATCAAAGGTGGAGTCGGCTATTCTAAAGTTAAACCCTAAAGTGCAATAAGAGTGTTGCTCAAAAAGATGGTTAGAAGGGTCTCGGGTTTTCTAGAATGACAGGTTGCCTCCCGTTAATTAAGCACTAATTTCAATGCCTTCAGCCGAGCAGAAGGTAGTCAAGGAGAAGGGGTGGTCAAATTGTAGGAATTTTGTAGAACAAGCATCTTGATGAATAGTCTAGTTGGTCCAACTAGGTGCCTGTTTAGATCAACAAGCTAATGATGCAGACCAAACCTAATCAGTTTGGTGGATTGATGGATATGAATCAATAGGTATGGAACCCACCAGATGCTTTGTGGCTCAAGAAGATGTGGAAATAAGAATCTAGGGTCTAGTTGAATTGGCTCAGCCTGATCAGAGTAGGGGTCGTCAAATGGTAATGGATCTGTGGAAAATGTAGGAACGCTATTGGTGGGATCAGAGAAGGATAAGATGTGGTTATCAGTCTGATCATTGTTCGATTCCTGATCGAAAGATGGAGGTGAATCATATGCAAATGGATCAGAAAGAGGTGGTTAGAATAGAAATTGATTCCAATGGCGGGTCAAGGTTGGGATCAGATTTTGAAAGGCTCTGTATGAGGTATGGCTGCTTCGAGCTCCAAATCATCATCCTCAGAATCAGAATCAAAGAACATATCATGGATACTAAGGTCATAAATTGGCATATAATCATTTGGAAACAATGGTTCTCTAAAATCAAAGTATGATTCAAAATCATCGAAGAATTTGCAACAATCAGTTTCTAAACCTGATTCAAGATCAAGATTTCCACCATAGAACAATTCATGATGCTTGGTGTCAACAACCAGACCTTGGTCTAACGTAGTCTCAAATTCCAAGCTCAAAGCGGTGTCCTTGTTAGGCATAGTCTCAGATTCTAGGCACTTAGAGTAGATCCAATCAATTCCCAACTCTTCCAACTCTTCCATTTCTGTATCATAAATTAGTGTACTTCCGAAAAATCAATTCGTTCCTCTGAGGAGTCTAGAGAGGTATAATCATCAAATACATGTCCAAAATCATAGTTTAGATCTAAAATCTGATTCTCATCACATCGAGCCTCATGATCATCCCAAGTAGGCTCAGATATAGATTCTAGGTCAGGGGTAGGAATTGGGTCACTAGAATCTAGACATGGTTCTATTGGGATGTCAGAATCACTCTCGAGCATTACTTTAATAGGATAACGTACGGGAATTACATCCTTGAGAAGTTCTGACTCAAGCTCATCACAGGTGTTTGGTAAATCAAGGCATGATAGACCAGCTTCATGGCTCTCTATGGCTGGTTCATAATCGGGAACACCTGCAACTAGATCCCCACAACCCATATTTTGATCTGGAATGTCATTCTGTACAAAGTTCAAATCTGATTCCATTTGGGTTGAGGGTCCACAACAACCTCTATTTTTGAACTCGGGCTATGGAAAATCACATTAATCCTTAATATTTCTATAAGATTCATCATTAGTTTCTGAGTGGAGATATGGGTATTTTTTATCAATGGCTTGTTTGAATAGATTTAGCATATTCCCATGTTTCTCAATGTCATCTTGGTGTCTTTCCCAAAGTGGCGGATTTGTCAAACATTATTTAATGCGCGAAATCGATGTTATAAAATCGTTGCATTGCAGTATAGTTGAAATCACACGAAAACAAATACAATTTATAGCTTGAAAGATCGTTAAGAATGTCTAAGGTCGAACACGGGGAGCAAATAAGAATTCACATGTTAATCTTACTAAATAAATAAATGAGCACAAGAAATTAAACACAATAATGATATTTCAATTAATAATAATCTGTCATATTAACTATCCAATGAAGCTCAATGTATCTAGAGACAAAAAAGATACCTAGAATAAAATAATGGTGATTTAGATCACCAATTATTAGCCTAAGCACATATATATTTGATGTAAACACATTTACACTACTTAAAATGTCTATTTATGCATGTTCTTAAGCATAGGATTGCATTTCATGATATAAATATTGCATTACATGCATCATCTTGCATTTAGAGTAGTTGGAATAAAATGGAGGTTAATTGTCTCCTTTTATGTGCTTGGACAGGGCAAATATTTTATCAGGGCCTCGGATCAAAGATCCAACCGTATGGATATGATCAGGGCGACGATTGGAGTTCAACGACTCCAAGATCGCCCTAATCAGGCATCCGTAGCATCAGATAGAGACCGGGGAACCCTAGAAGATCAAGGGCCAGGATGGTGTAAATCCGCACTTCAGATGGAAAATCCGACCACACGGATGAATTCGGATCGACGATCGCAGCCGAACGACACAAAAATCGAGTCAATCCGACATCCGTGGCACCATCTACAACTTCCAGAAGATGGACGGCCAAGATGGCGCCATGTGGCGCCATCCCAGCCGCCCAATCGGCCGCAGGAGTCCTGTGAAGACCACGCAACGTCTCCTCTCCGCCGTTGGATCTCGATCCAACGGCTGCGGTCGCGCGCGTTTAAAAACGTCCGCGCGACCATTTCGCGCGCGTTTAAAGACGTCCGCGCGACCATTTCGCCCGCGTAGCGCAGCGGCGACGCAGCTGCGGGCGAAGCGGAGGTCACGGGTTCGAGCCGCGGAGAGGGGGTCGAAGGCGCGGGCGAGCGGGCGCGCACGAGCGTCGGATGAAGATCCAACGGCCGCGCGCGCCCGATAGCGCCGACGCGCAATTGGACGCTCTGGTGGGCGCGCGATCGCACGCGGGCGGCGCGCTCGGCAGCGGGCGCGGACGCGATCTAAGCCGTCCGATCTCGCGATCGGACGGCTGAGACGACGCGGACGTGCGTCTGCGTTACGCGCGCAGGCCAGCCGAGCGGGCGCGCGTGGGTGCGGCGGCGACGGCGACGGCGGGGCTTTAGCGACGGTTTTATCCGTCACTAAAGACCCCTTATTTATTATTTTGAAGATGTAATGTCCATTTTGCCCCCACTCCTTGCAACTATAAAAGGAGACCCCCTCCATACGAAATTTTCATCCCTTCCTTCTCCTCTCTACCTCTCCAAAGCTCAAGAGAAGCTTGTCCCACACCCGGGATGCTTCTCGCGAGATAAAGTCCAAATTTTCGTCCCCCTTCGGAAGTGGATCCCGCGACGACGACGGCGTGCTGCTTCGTTCCCGTTCTTCTGCTTCGTCCTCCTTCGTCCCGCTTCGTTCTCCTTCGTCCAGGCGTCGTCCCGTCCGGCTCGTCCTCCAAGCGACCGTCGAGGAGGATTTCTCTCTCCCTATTCTTTTTACTGCTTTCTAGTATAGATTTACTGCTTTCTAGAGTAGTCTATTCGTCCTCCGAGCGATCATCGAGGAGGACATTTCTCCCTCCATTCTTTTAATGCTTTCTAGAGTAATTGTTTTATGTTTTCTAGTTGTAATGAAAGAACTCTTTTATGATAAATTCCTTGTCTATTCTACATCTCATTTTGATTTCCATGTATAGTATTCCTTCTCTCTCTCTTACTCCCTCTCTCTCTTTTATTTGTTGTAGATACTTAGATAGTTTAAATTGAATTTCTTGGTGACAAAAAAAAAAATGAAACGCGAAGTTTTTTTAAATCAAACGTTCGCCTCCCTGTGTTCGACCCGGAATTCTTATTTCGGTATAAATTTTATTTGTTGAACACGAATCCTTCGCTTTCGAACTACAACGACGGGTTTTTCCAAAAACCAAACACGTTAGCGTAGATTCTCGCTCAACATTTTGGCGCCGTTGCCGGGGAGGCAACGATTTCCGATCTTTTCTTCGCATTTCTTGCACTTTATTTGTTTTCTAACTAGCTTTCTCTTGTGTCTATTGTTTTGCAGAGACCTCCATCAAGTAATCAACAAGCGGTAGACTGGAGTAAAGTGCAGTTGAAGACAACTGTAAGTGCTCCCCCATTCTTTCCCCCTCCATAGATTTCATTCGCCACATTAAATCCAAATTCCAATTAACCTAGGTGTTTGCATAAATCCTAGGAATAGTTTGGTTGTTTGGATTTCTACTCACACTCATTTCACCCTCATTCATAAAAAAAAAAATAATAATAACAAAAAGATAATTTTGTGGGGTAACTTTCAACAAACACACAACACACACCCACATTCAAGGCACTTGATTAACTTGATTTGTTTTCTACTCAACCGGGTTCTGATCTGTGGAACCGGTACACACAGAGCAACACATAACAGAGTAGAAATCATTCTAGGTTAACCATCTTTGAGTGCCTAACTTAGTGGTGCAATTGTGGCCAATTGTTTGAGTTGTTTGGGCCGCACCACTTTATTTAAAACCAACTCATCAAGTAGCTCCTCCTTAGGGTTTTCAATCTAGGTATATTCTAGGCACTCCGCTTTCTTTCTGATTTTAAAGGAAAACTATCTTCACCCGTGTTTTACAACTTGGTTTGCCTAGAAATTTGATTGCAATTCACCTAATTTGAAACCCTAAAAGCTACTTAAGCAGGATTTGAACATTAAAATTCACACATTATAAATAATCTTGCTTGAAAACCCTGGTTGTGCACACACTTACACAAATTTCAATCAATCATTAAGGGCACAACCCATTATAAGGGCCCATCACATTCCATAAGCACCACAATCCCAGGCTGTAATAAAATTGAGTAGACGTTGGCCCTAAGGTTTGATTCGCTCTTCAAGGCCTAGTCTGAGATTGTTTTTGATTAACCCACTTGTACTGATTAATCTGATGTCTAGCTAGGGGAGTAGCGTCAAACGACCGCGGCTGGGGGGTACACTAGGAACCGGAGGCGAAAGCCAAAGGAAGAACCTTCTCCCCAGTCCCTCCTTCTAACTGGTTGGATTATACAGACGCAAGTAGAGTAAATCAGTTACAGTCTTAAGGCTGGTATTGGGAGTCAGTAGATCCTTAGGCTACCTCACTTAAGGACAGCCTTGTTTTGTTGTACTGCAGGGTCCCTATCCCCGGTCCTTCCGACCTACTCCTAGTTTATGCTGGGAAGACGGTCATTGAATCCCAGATTAGAAGGACCATTAGAACATTCTAGGAGGCGCAAGTTAGATTTTGGTCAATTTGATCCCATGGCCGAACAACAGCCTCTTCTGCCTGGAAATCCACAGGAAGAATTTCGAAGGCAGCTGGAACAAATGCAGAGAATGCAAGAATGGTTCCAGAGAATGCAGGGCGTTCAGCCCTTGAAGGATTTTTATGATCCTTCAAATTACGGGGAACGTCCCGGCGTCCAGATTCCAGCCGGTGACGTAGAAATCAAGCCCCAGGTGTTAAGCCTGATTAAACATTATCATGGGCTTGGCTCCGAGGATCCGTTTCAACACTTGGAGGACTTGACCACTTTGGTCCAGACCACCAAGTCTCGAAACGTAAACGAGGAGCAAATGATCATGAGGCTCTTCCCTCACTCTCTTAGGGATAAGGCCGCGCATTGGTATAGGACAATAGGAAGACCAATTACAACTTGGAATGAGTTGAAATCGGCCTTTCTGAAGAAATTTTTCCCAGTCGGTCGTACCAATGCTTTAAGACGGGCAATCACTACTTTTACCCAGCGGCCGGGGGAGCAGTTTCATGTGGCCTGGGAGCGATTCCAGGACTTATTGCGGAGGTGTCCACACCACGAGGTGCCGAAATGGCAACTCGTGCAGATTTTTTATCATGGGTTGACTGAACAACTCAGAAACCATGTGGATGCTTCTTGCGGAGGCAATTTCCTTAATAAAGATGCAGATAGTGCACATGATTTATTTGAGGAAATGAGTGAGAATTCAATAAATCATGCCTCCATGGATACTTTTAACCGGTCCCAACAACCCAGATCAAATGTCAATGAAGTCCATGACTCTCATTCATTTGATATGGAATTGATTTGTAATAAACTTGACAAAGTGGACTTGGTTGCTAAAAGAATGGAAGAGTGGATGGCTGGCAATTCTATGAACAACTCTCAATCCACTCAATCCCAAAATTCGGGATTCCATTCTTCATGAGCTCTTTCTGGACGGGAGTTCGTGAATCAACTTGATGCGACTCAACATATGAGTCAGCATTTTTCGGAACCCCATGGGTTCCCAACTGGGGCCTTTGATCCCAGTTTTTCTAATCCTTCCTCTTCTTTCTCTCCATCCTCACTTTATGAGGATGTCTGTGCTGTACAAGAGAATGCTAGATCCAACCCCTACTCGAATGCCTATAATCAAGGTTGGAGAAACCACCCTAACTTCTCTTGGAAAAATCCGGGGCAACAGACCCAATTCCGACCCAGCAATTATGCTCCGCAACGACCAATGGGTCAGGGTCAAGTATATACTCAGTTGCCTCCGAATCAGGTCAATCAGCCAGCTTGGAATGCCCGTCAACCCGCAGGGCAGGCTGATTTGAACCATCAAATAGTAGAGATGCAAGGATCTATGCTCCAGCTCATGCAGCAAATGAAAAACTCACTGGACAACTTGCAATCCGGGCTCATTGCTAACTCTCGCCAACCCGGATCTCTACCATCCCAACCCGTACCCAACCCACGAAACATTACAAATTCGGGCAATCAAGCCCAAGGGTACGGAAATCAGAGGGACCCACACGCGCATGCTCAGGTGGTTGAGCAGGGTTCCTCATCTTCTTCTTCTGTAAATCAACAATTCATGGTCAATCAAGCCCCTCCAATCTTTCCTAACCCTCCTCAAGACCCAAATTCTTACGCTTCTGCAAATTCTGTCACTTTGAGAAGTGGTAAGAAGACTCAGGATCCACAACCACATTATTCTAATCTTTTGAATCCTGAAGAATCTGAGGAGAGAGAAGAGAATTCTAAAGGAGAAATCAAGGCTCAGGAATCCGATTCCAAAGATCTGACTCGTGTTCCTTTTCCTGAAGCCTTAACCAAAGCAAAGAAGAAGAAGTCTGTTCATAGCAATGAGGAGCTTCTGAATTTATTTAAGAATGTTGAGATCAATATCCCGCTCCTTGATGCTATCAAGCACATACCGACTTACGCAAGATTTTTAAAGGAATTATGTACACAAAAGCGTAAGTCGAGAGAATCTGTTCCGAGGAAGGTGGTACTCTCCGAGCAGGCTAGTTCTGTTATCCTGCACTACCTCCCTCAGAAAAGGAGAGATCCTGGTGCTCCTTTGATTTCTTGCGTTATCGGAGATTACACATTTGATAGAGCACTTTTGGATCTCGGTGCATCCATCAACCTAATTCCGACTTCTCTTTACGAGAAGTTTGGGTTAGGCGAACTTCGGCCAACTTCAGTAACGCTACAGTTAGCGGATCGTTCGGTCACAAACCCGCGAGGCGTTATTGAAGATGTTATAGTTAAGGTCAAGGATTTTTATTTTCCTGTAGATTTCCTTGTCCTTGACATGGATGTACCAGATAATCTGAGGAACACGCCCATCATTCTGGGGCGTCCGTTCCTGGCTACCGCAAAGGCCAACATTAATTGTGAAAGCGGTAGCATGGAAATCGCCTTTGGGGACCAACGTATGAAATTAGATATTTTTAAGGCGATCAATAAATTTGAGGATTGTGGAGTTATTGAGGAACTTGATGAGGATAATATTAATATTGAAACTTGTTTGACAGTTTCTTCAATTGAAAGTTCCTCTTTGGTTGATGAATTTGACCCGCAACCCTCTGACTTAACATCTTCGGAAGAGGTTACTGATTTTGTCCACTCACAACCTCTCCCTCTTGTTGAATCTTCAGCATCTACCCGACCATCAATCATCACCCCACCCCAGCTCGAATTGAAACCATTGCCCGAGAATTTGAAATATCAATTTTTAGGACCTCAGAATACGCTCCCTGTGATTATCAGTGCTAAATTGACAAAGGAGCAAGAGATTAAATTGATTAAGGTTCTAAAGGAACATAAGGAGGCAATTGGTTGGACCATTCATGACCTTAGGGGGATCGAGCCATCTTACTGCAATCATAGAATATTTTTGGAAGATGGATCCCGCCCTTCTCGCCAGATGCAGAGGAGATTGAATCCAAATATGCGACAAGTGGTCAAAAAGGAAATCATCAAGTGGCTCGATGCAGGAATTATTTATCCAATCTCTGACAGTCCCTGGGTAAGTCCCGTTCAGATTGTTCCAAAGAAAGCCGGGATTACTGTTGTGACTAATGAGAAAGGAGAATCTGTCACAACTCGTTCAGCTTCATCTTGGAGAGTTTGTATTGATTACAGGAAGCTGAACACTGCCACTAAAAAGGATCATTTTCCCCTGCCCTTCATTGATCAAATCCTGGAAAAATTAGCCGGGCAGAAGTACTTCTGTTTTCTTGATGGTTACTCGGGATACAATCAAGTTCCTATCCATCCCGAGGATCAGGAAAAAACTACTTTCACCTGTCCCTACGGAACCTTTGCTTTTCGTAGGATGCCTTTCGGGTTATGCAATGCACCTGCGACTTTTCAAAGGTGTATGCTAGCCATATTTTCCGACATGGTGGGAGAGTTTATGGAAGTCTTCATGGATGATTTCTCCGTTTTCGGAGAATCATTTGACTCTTGTTTGGTTAATTTGGAAATGATTCTTAAGCGATGTATCAAGACACGATTGGTCCTTAGCTGGGAAAAGAGTCATTTCATGACCCAAGAGGGCATCGTTTTGGGTCATGTAATCTCTGAACGGGGAATTGAAGTGGACAAAGCTAAGGTTGATGCTATCGTTAAACTTCCTCCTCCCACTTCAGTTAAACAAATCAGATCATTTCTTGGCCATGTGGGATTTTATCGAAGATTCATCAAGGACTTCTCGAAGGTTGCCCGCCCTTTAAGCAATCTTCTTGCCAAAGAAACACCGTTCGTTTTTGACGAATCATGCCAAAAGGCATTTGATTTCTTAAAAATGGCAGTCACCTGTGCGCCAATTTTGCAACCACCTATTTGGACAACCCCATTTGAGATCATGACCGATGCTTCTGATTACGCGGTCGGGGCTGTCCTGGGTCAGAAAATTGATCAAAAGCCCTTTGTCATTTACTACGCTAGTAAAACTTTGGATGAAGCCCAGAGGAATTACACTGTTACTGAAAAGGAATTACTCGCTGTAGTACTTGCGTTGGAAAAATTCAGGGCTTATCTCTTAGGGTCTCATGTTATTGTTTATACCGACCACTCGGCCTTGAGACATCTCTTGGCTAAAAAGGATGCTAAACCCCGGCTTATTCGTTGGATTCTTCTTCTTCAAGAATTTGATCTTGAAATCAAGGATAAAACCGGGGTACAAAATGTGGTGGCGGATCATTTGTCGAGACTCCTAGGTGATTCTTCTTGTCCGGACATTCCGATTGCTGACACTTTTCCGGACGAAACCATTCTTACAGTTTTAGGTGTCCACACCCCATGGTTTGCTGACATTGTTAACTATTTGGCCGTTGGTCAAATCCCCCAGGATTGGACCAAGCAACAACGGGATAGACTCAAATCTGAGGCCAAATACTACTTTTGGGAGGACCCTGAACTGTATCGCATCGACTCTGATCAGATTATTCGCCGATGCATACCGGAGAATGAATTCAACAGTATACTTGAGTTCTGCCATGCATCTGGGTGTGGTGGACATTTCTCTGGGAAAAAGACGGCTGCAAAAATTTTGCAATCTGGCTTCTATTGGCCGTCTTTATTCAAGGATGCCCAGGAGTTCTCACAGTCATGCCCTCGATGCCAGGCACTCGGGAGCATAACTAAGAGAGACATGATGCCCTTAAACCCTATTCTTCCTGTCGAAATTTTCGATGTTTGGGGCATTGATTTCATGGGACCCTTTATCCCTTCATTTGGACATCAGTACATTCTTGTCGCTGTTGATTATGTGTCTAAATGGATTGAGGCAATTCCCACCCGAACCAATGACCACAAGGTGGTCATCAACTTTGTCAAGAGAAATATCTTCAGTAGATTCGGGATTCCGAGGGCTATCATCAGTGATGGTGGCACTCATTTTACTAATGCCCAATTCCGGAGTTTATTGGCCAAATACGGGGTTAATCATCGAATTTCCACACCTTACCATCCCCAAACGAATGGACAAGCCGAGATCTCTAATCGAGAGATCAAGAACATTCTGCAAAAAACAGTTAGGCCCGATCGCAAGGATTGGACTCAAAAGCTTGAGGACGCTCTTTGGGCCTACCGTACGGCGTATAAAACACCTATCGGCATGTCTCCATTCCGTCTGGTGTATGGAAAGGCGTGTCATCTACCCGTAGAGATTGAACACAGGGCATTCTGGGCAATCAAACAATGCAATCTAGATCTAAATCTAGCTGGGAAGACCAGGAAACTCCAATTATCTGAGTTGGAGGAGCTTAGAAATGATGCTTATGAGAATGCCAAGATCTACAAGGCTCGGACCAAAGCTTTACATGATCAAATGATTTCCCGCAAGAGCTTTGAGCCAAACCAGAAGGTCTGGTTATTCGATTCTAAACTTAAGCTCTTTCCTGGTAAACTTAGATCTAAATGGGGTGGCCCATTCATAATTGATCAGATTTTTCTAAATGGTGCCATTCAGATTTCTGACCCAAAGACGGGTAACACCTTTAAAGTCAACGGTCAACGTCTGAAGCCTGTTGTTGACCATAATCTTCCAGAACCCGTTTCAGACTCTGTTGCTCTAGCCATTCTGTGACTTCTTTGGCTGGACTTCGCCTAGCTGACGGCATTAAACTCAGCAGTTGTACATATAACACAAGGCTGATACGAGCTTCATATCCAG
Source organism: Thalassia testudinum (assembly GCA_037157565.1). Classification (NCBI taxonomy): domain Eukaryota; kingdom Viridiplantae; phylum Streptophyta; class Magnoliopsida; order Alismatales; family Hydrocharitaceae; genus Thalassia; species Thalassia testudinum. The sequence continues at coordinate 1,949,061 of JAZHRO010000062.1, read as the reverse complement.
GTGACATCTTTCATATTCTACCCTTTCTTTCATGTCTCTTTTTCAATGAGGACATTGCATCAGCTAGGCATGGGGGGGTGGATTCATTTTTGAATTAGTTGGTCAGCTTTGTGAAATCCATATAAATTGCTCTCTTTCTAAAAAAAAAAATAAATAAATAAATTAGGAAGGATTAGTTGGACATTAGGACTTTTCAATCCTAAGAAATTTTACATTAGGATCTGAACACAAAGACCCCTCAGGTCTTTGGACTTAATTAGCCTGTGTATCTACTAAAATGTGGATTTGTCTTTGAGTTCTCGCCATCTTAATTCTATTATAATTGGAATAAATAAGTTTGGGTGATAAGTACACGACTTATCAACCCGCCCTCTGATGTGAGGGAATTTTGAGTCTTAAGCATCTACACACTTTCTTTGCACTGACTCATTGTTTGGCGATTTTAACGGAAATTGGGTAGCTAATGAACCTTCTAGGGTGATATGGCTGGCAAGTTATCGTGGGTAACAGCCCATAGGTAGGTTGTCCAGAGCCCAGTCACTGGACCTTTCTCTTTTTGCTGCCTTTAGGTAAATCTTAGACCAGGGAAGCCACCTACTTAAAAAAAAAAAAAAAAAAAAAAAAAAAAAAAATCAAAAAGGAGAAAAGAACAAAAAGAAATAAGCCACACTTCGCCGCACGAGTATGGCTGGCAAGTTGTCGGTGGTAACAGCTCATCGACCGGTTGTCCAGAACCCAGCTCAGAAAATGCACTAAAAATTCCCAAAACACTTAGGAAGAAGCGGAGAAGTAGAATAAATCGGGGAGATATACACTGGATTCACCCTTGTGTTGACCCCGTTAAAAAATAAAAGTAGGGAGAAAGCTACCGGTTGTAAAGATACACCTTTAGGCAGAATTCTTTTTGAGGTCACCTAGAGGCGTAGAAATCCGAAGTCCGTTTTAATTGCCGGTCAACGAGTCTATCACAATCACAATAAGATGCTTAAAACTTAGGGTTCTCATCAAATCTTGGGTGAGTTGAATGGCCGTAGAAAGCCACTCTTAAACCCTAAAATTTGAAAATCTAAAAAAAGAGAGTAAAAACAGAAAAAGAAATTTTTCTTTGAATAAGGCGAGGCTTGAGGCGGTCTGCATTTTGGCTGATACCCGGGCACTGTTGTGTCTTTGAAAGTTCAGTTCTTAAGTAGACAATTTCTTAATGATTGAAAATAACTCAGGTCCAAATAATCTAACCTAATTCTTTTATAAATAGCATATAGTTTTTGCTAGGGACTAGCAAAAGATAGGCATGGGGGTATGATGTAAACACATTTACACTACTTAAAATGTCTATTTATGCATGTTCTTAAGCATAGGATTGCATTTCATGATATAAATATTGCATTACATGCATCATCTTGCATTTAGAGTAGTTTGAATAAAATGGAGGTTAATTGTCTCCTTTTATGTGCTTGGACAGGGCAAATATTTTATCGGGGCCTCGGATCAAAGATCCAACCGTATGGATATGATCAGGGCGACGATTGGAGTTCAACGACTCCAAGATCGCCCTAATCAGGCATCCGTAGCATCAGATAGAGACTGGGGAACCCTAGAAGATCAAGGGCCAGGATGGTGTAAATCCGCACTTCAGATGGAAAATCCGACCACACGGATGAATTCGGATCGACGATCGCAGCCGAACGACACAAAAATCGAGTCAATCCGACATCCGTGGCACCATCTACAACTTCCAGAAGATGGACGGCCAAGATGGCGCCATGTGGCGCCATCCCAGCCGCCCAATCGGCCGCAGGAGTCCTGTGAAGACCACGCAACGTCTCCTCTCCGCCGTTGGATCTCGATCCAACGGCTGCGGTCGCGCGCGTTTAAAAACGTCCGCGCGACCATTTCGCCTGCGTAGCGCAGCGGCGACGCAGCTGCGGGCGAAGCGGAGGTCGCGGGTTCGAGCCGCGGAGAGGGGGTCGAAGGCACGGGCGAGCGGGCGCGCACGATCGTCGGATGAAGATCCAACGGCCGCGCGCGCCCGATAGCGCCGACGCGCAATTGGACGCTCTGGTGGGCGCGCGATCGCACGCGGGCGGCGCGCTCGGCAGCGGGCGCGGACGCGATCTAAGCCGTCCGATCTCGCGATCGGATGGCTGAGACGACGCGGACGTGCGTCTGCGTTACGCGCGCAGGCCAGCCGAGCGGGCGCGCGTGGGTGCGGCGGCGACGGCGACGGCGGGGCTTTAGCGACGGTTTTATCCGTCACTAAAGACCCCTTATTTATTATTTTGAAGATGTAATGTCCATTTTGCCCCCACTCCTTGCAACTATAAAAGGAGACCCCCTCCATACGAAATTTTCATCCCTTCCTTCTCCTCTCTACCTCTCCAAAGCTCAAGAGAAGCTTGTCCCACACCCGGGATGCTTCTCGCGAGATAAAGTCCAAATTTTCGTCCCCCTTCGGAAGTGGATCCCGCGACGACGACGGCGTGCTGCTTCGTTCCCGTTCTTCTGCTTCGTCCTCCTTCGTCCCGCTTCGTTCTCCTTCGTCCAGGCGTCGTCCCGTCCGGCTCGTCCTCCAAGCGACCGTCGAGGAGGATTTCTCTCTCCCTATTCTTTTTACTGCTTTCTAGTATAGATTTACTGCTTTCTAGAGTAGTCTATTCGTCCTCCAAGCGATCGTCGAGGAGGACATTTCTCCCTCCATTCTTTTAATGCTTTCTAGAGTAATTGTTTTATGTTTTCTAGTTGTAATGAAAGAACTCTTTTATGATAAATTCCTTGTCTATTCTACATCTCATTTTGATTTCCATGTATAGTATTCCTTCTCTCTCTCTTACTCCCTCTCTCTCTTTTATTTGTTGTAGATACTTAGATAGTTTAAATTGAATTTCTTGGTGACAAAAAAAAAAACGAAACGCGAAGTTTTTTTAAATCAAACGTTCGCCTCCCTGTGTTCGACCCGGAATTCTTATTTCGGTATAAATTTTATTTGTTGAACACGAATCCTTCGCTTTCGAACTACAACGACGGGTTTTTCCAAAAACCAAACACGTTAGCGTAGATTCTCGCTCAACAATATTAATTATTCAAATGATGCTACAATAGTTTCAACCGTTCAACTTAGGTACTTAAATGTTCGAATGGTACCAGCATTAAACCCAAATCAGATGTCTGGCAGGTGTATCAGACGACTTAACTGTCAGCTGCTACAGTGACTTCTTAGAGAGCTTTTTCTCTTCTTCGCACAAGCTCTCCTTTTCTCAGAGCCTTCTCCTCTTCTTTCTTCCTTCACGCACAAGGGAAGCCAAGGCCTTCAGCGACTAAGTGTTAAGCTCACACACAAGAGAGCAAAACCCACCCTTCCCCGGCTCTCTCTCTTTCCTTTCCTTTTCTTCTTTCTCAGACATTCGGGTAATCGGGTATTCAGGTATGCGTACCCGAGTTCAAGGCTGCGGGCATGGGTCGCAGCCGAGTGAACAGGGCTTAGGTAGGTTAGGTTAACTGTGGGTGAGCGGGGACCTCAACCTCATGTGTCTTGACATGAATAGCCATAGACACAAAAATAATAAATGCACTACCACTGCCTTCTATGTTTCCAAGGTGGGACTAATCCCATGGCTCTCTTTCGCATGTGCCTGCAAGTGAAGATGCCATCAATTAAGGCAACTGCAGATGGCTTGGTCCTTGATTGACCACCTGGGCGAGTTCCTGGGATGAAGGTGTGGGTCTAGGAGGTAGCACCTGGGGGTTGCTTGGCCTTGAGCATGAAGAACACGTCGGCAATAATGGTGCGGTGGCGGAGTGATGGCGTGGGACCTAAAATCAAGAACACAGGCACTAAGCCCCAATTAGAGCATTCAAAAGATTTGACGTGGCAAGGAGAACTCAGTGGTGGTGGTTAGCGGACGTATGGTGGTCGGAGGATGTGCGTCGGTGACGGAGGTGGAGGTGTAAAGGTGTGATGTTCAGTAGGGGTTAGGGTGAGCGAAAGGTGAAATTAGGAGAGGGGTTTTATGTGGATGGATGAGGCGGAGCTCGTAGGGTCGTTGGCGAGGTGTTTGGAGCGGTGGAATGACTGAAAGGCCTCGCTGGAGATGTGGCCAAAGATGGAGACGAAGGTGGACGGCGTGTAGGTCGAGCATTTTTTTTTTTTTTGAATAGGGGAAACTAATCTAGGAGACTAACTAAACCTAACTAACCTACTCTAATGGTTGAAGGGGGTAGGATTGGCACTGGTTGTGGCTCATCGGCGGCATGGAAGAGAAGTCTCCTGAGAGGGGGATGGCAGCGAAGAACGGGGAAGACTACCCTCATTTTGACTGACGAAGCACAGAGGAAGACGAGGAAGATGAACAGAGGAAGACGAGGAAGATGCACAGAGGAAGACGAGGAAGATGATGGGTATGCCAATTTGGCTATTGGCTGCCCTTAGGAAGTCAGAGGAGGACCACCGGAGCGTAGGTCGAAGGTGACCGAAGATAGGGAAAAAGGAAGATTTTTTAAGCCAAACCTAGCTAAGGAGGTGAGGAACACAATGTAGGCCCATTTATAGGCCTTAGGATGGTGTTCCAGGCATGGAAGGAAGCTTTCAAGCTCCATCCAATTTGTGCATGCAGGATACCCACATCTGCCATGCATTCGCATGGGAGATTGGGAAAGAATTAGAGCCCAAGACTAGGTTTAGATTGCAAGGAAATTTCTCAGGAGTCTCTCTTTCAAATTTGGAAGAGATTGGGCAAGAAATCAAGGAGAACTTCTTGATTGAAGGTCGCCGGAGTTGGGTTTAGGAGTATGAAGGTAGTGGGGACCTATTTGTGAAGAAGATGATGAAGTTAGGGGAGTATTTGCAAATAATTTTAAAAGCTAGGGGTTTAAGTGAGAGAAGAAGAATCAGACTGGACCAAAATGCAAACTACGTCAAGATGATCTCTGATTACGCCCAAATTTTGCTAAAAACTTAATTTGGATCGAAGGAATCTGATGGTGAAGTCGAATTTAGGTTTTGACTAAGTTTGCCTGGGTATATTACATAAAAACCTAAATTAAGGCAATTGTTTATTTGAGACTATTTTAGGTCAAATTGGGTTCCAACGGGCAAATCAAATATACCAAACCTTAGCGAATATTTTTCTATGATTTTTATAAGTTTTAGATGAATTTTATCTTGACGAGAACATCAATTATTTAAGCGGGTCTATTTTTAGGGTTTCAGATGTCCATTAATTCTTGAAATACGTGAAAACTCATTTCATTCTACATGGACCCACTTATTAGACACTAATGACCATATGACCTTTAATAAAACCTTGAGAAATCTTGTGATTGTTCTACAATTAGGATATTCTATTAAAATTGCATATTTACCCCTATTTTCATGTTTATCTCTTAGAATGGATATGCAATGAATTATGGCTCTTTGGCAGTTTTGCAGGAGCATTTATCAATGGATTATGACTAAATAAAGCCAGATATGACTGATGATGGCGTTATCATCATACCCCCATGCCTAACTTTTGCTAGTCCCTTAGAAAATCTTATGAAATGAATTTGAATTCTAGATCATACTTTGATGTTCAAAGTCCTGATTCTTTCTTCTTTTTAGAAATTAGGTCAGAATGCTAATAGCAGTCCTAGAGGTACTCAAGTACCAACCAAGATCCAAACCTGACCAGCTTTAGCCTTAGTCTGCTGCAAAGGTTTCTAAGGTCCACAAAAATTCTCCTAAGGTTCGTTGAACCCAGTGGTTAAAGCACCCATGCTTGTAACATAGTTAGTCCAGGTTCAGTTTGTAGTATGTTTTTTTGTGAGAGAGGGATAGAAGAATTTTTGCATTTTTGAAGAGTTTTCTCTCTCTTTTTCTTTTCTTTATTTCTAGCTTCAGATTTGCTAAAAAACACAGTCTATATCGGATTCCTTGTTCCCACCATCAATCCTTGTAGGGTCCCTGGCAATCGATGCTTTGAGATAGCACCGCCCATGGCAACCCCCAGAACCCTGGCTTTCGATACTTCAAGATAGTGTTACCCATGACGTTCTGTAGCTAAATTCAGGCTCGGTGATCGACATTTCAGGATAATCCTACCCATGGCACCTGAATCAGCACAAGGTGCTTACATGTCCTCGATAGGATACTTAGATATCCTAGGAGACAAGCACCGAGGAGATGGTATGTTATTGCACATCTTCGAGGGGAATTTCCTGCCTCTACGTCAGGAACTCGTCCAAATCAACTTGTGTTGATAAACCGCTCCTAATCTAGGTAGATATTTAGAACAGAGTAAACGCTTTTGCATGATTTTGATTATTAAGCGCACTGAACCAGACTATGTGTGGATCAGGGTGCTTAGGTTACCAAGTCCCGCAAACCAGAGATTAGTTAACGAGGTCGAATACTTACTAAACTTTAGACCTAATACGTAAGCTTCGCATTTTCCTCAACCTCTTGAGGATTATCCAGATCTTAACAAATACTTGAATGTTTAAGTCCTAAAACAAGCCCAAGAGGCCTAAGATCAACACTCATACTAATCTCTCTCTTTGTTATTCTAGGACTTAATTTTTTTTCTTTAGATTTGGTCTATAACTTAAGTAGATTCCATAATCATTTACTAATGACTATCCCTTTTTTGTTTCAAATTTTGCTCTTTTTTGACATTTAAATCACCTCCTCTTATCCTCCTCAAGAATGATATGCAATTAATCTCACAAAATTTCCTCCCCTTTCTCCATTTTTTTATTCTTTTTCAAAAAAGAAATTTTTTTTTTGGTTTTTTAGAATGAGTTTTTTTTTGTGTGAGAACCCTTCAGAAACTTGAATTTTTATGTGTTTTCACTTTAACACTCCCCCATGCCTAAGTTTTGCAATGTCCTCATTGTAAACTGGAGAGTGTGAAATTAGCTTGGGTTCAAGGATTAGAACAGGGTCAATGGGTGGGTGAATGGGTTGGATGTCTATTGTAGATGATTTCAAGCTCTGGTAGGAATATCAAAGGTGGAGTCAGTTGTTCTAAAACTGAACTCAGAGTGCAGTAGACGTGAAGCTCAAAAGGACAATCAGAAGGATCTTGGGTTTTTGGAATGATGGGTTGCCTCCAATTAAGTGCTAAATTCAATGCCTTCAACAGAGCAGAAAATGGTCATGGAGGAGTGGTCAAATCATATGAATTTTGTAGAATAAGCACCATAATCAAAAGCCTGGTTGGTCCAACCAGGTGCTTGTTCAGATCAATAGGCTGATGATGCAGCCCAAACCCAATCAATCTGGTGGGTTGATGGATGTGGATCAAGAGATGTGGTGAGCACCAGATACTTTGTGACTCAGAAGGATGTGGAAATGAAAATCTAGGGTTTGGCTGATTCGATTCAGCCTGGTCAGAGTAGGGATCCTCAAATGCAAAAGAGTCTGTGAAGGATGTAGGAACCCTACAAGAGTGATCAGAGAAGGATGGGATGTGATTAGTAGTCTGATCAAAGTCCAAAACCCGATTAAAATGTGGAGAAAAATCATATGCGATCGGATCATCGAGAGGAGAATCAGAGAAGAAGTTGATTCCGGTTGAGGGTCGAGGTTGGGATCGGATCTGAGAAGGTTCTGTATTTGGTGTAGAAGAGGTGGTTTCTTTTAAATCATTGACCTCCGTGTGAGAATCAAAGGATGGGTTGTAGTTGTTGAGGTCGTAAATAGGTTTGAAGTCATTAGGAAACAATAGTTCTCTGAAATTAGAGTAAGATTTGAAATCATCGGAAAACTTACGAAGATCATGTTCTGAACTCGATTCCAGATCAGAGGTTCCACCCCAGAAAGAATCAAGATAAGTAGAATCAACAACCTGACTTGGATCTAACCTAATTTCAGATTCTGAGCTCAAAAAGGTGTCTTGATAAGGCATTGGCTCAAGTTCTTGGCTCTTAGGGTAGACCCAATCAATTCCAAACTTATCCAACTCCTCGGTTTCTATATCATAAATTGGTGTGACTTCCGAGAAATCAATTTGTCTCAGAGGAGGTTGGAGAGGTGAATTCATCAAATACAGGCCGTGAATCATATTTCAAATTTGAAATCTAACTTTCATCGTTTTGGACCTCATGATTATCCCAAATAGGATTGAATCCAGATTCTAGGTTAAGGGTAACGATTGGATTACTAGAATCTAGGTTGGGCTCTATAGGGATGTCAAAATCATTCTCGAGAATCACCTTAATAGGATAAGGCTTGGGATTTACATTCTCAAGAATGCCTTTGTTAAGCTCATCATCACAGGTGTCAAGAAAATCTAAGCTTGGCAAACCAGGCTCTTGATTTTCTAGGGCTGGCTCAAAATCGGGAACACCTGCAATTGGATCCTCCCCACCCTCATTAAGATCAGGAATGTCAATTGCTATGAAATTTGAATCTGAATTCATTTGGGTTGGGGGTCCACTATAACCTTGATTCTTGAACCCAGGATTTGGGAAATATTGATCTTTAGTGTAGCTCCAAGGTGTCTCATTATCCTTTGACGAGTATTTTTTATTAATGCCTTCATATAATGCATCCAGTGCTATACCACATGCCTTCATGAGATCTTGGTGTTTCTCTAAAAGTATGGGGTTTAACCAACAATGTAAGTACTCATTGTCATGTAATGTCCTCAATTTAAAATATTCTCGTAGGAGATCATCCCAGGTTGAACCATGTATCATTTGGGAAAAAATCATCTGGGCATGGTTAAAAATGAATTTTGATGTGTTATTAACCTGAATCTCTCTAAATGGATTTGAGGATATAGAATACTCTTCATGATGTTTGTAAGCATCCTCAATCATTTTGTCTTTGATGGTCATTTGGGACACAGGTTTCCTAATCACTTTCCTAACATGTCAGGTTGCATTTTTGAATCAGTTGGTGGAATCAAGAGATGTAGAATCAAACTCAAGATCATATTAGAACTTGATTAGATCTGAAAGAAATTCCCAAGAAGATCTGGTGAGGTCTCTTAGGTTAAAAAAACCTAATGACCTTCCTATGTATGTGCTCTATAGAAAAGATGAGGGTCTAGATGTTATTTAGACCTAATCAAGGCACCTAAAGATTTTTGGATGACTAAGGCAATTTCGAGGCGAATGATACCTCTGAATCAGAAATCCACACACCCAAGAAATACCTGGGCAACTAGGAATGGAGAGCCCCGCAAAGACCCTTACACGGTAGAGCGTCCCCACAGGTTACAGGGTTTCCCCCACTTGACCTTCCTTGTCACTGCAGTTCCAAGTATACAGGAATGTACGAACTTAAGACCTTAAGTCTACCAATTTTATTCCTAATTTGTGCCTTGGCTTTCACTTGATTAGAAGTTGATTTGACTTGTGACCTAATTTGGAGGTAGGTTGGCTCACAATGTAGGTCAAATTCACCTGACTTGCCCAAAAGGTGGCAAAATGAAATCTAGGTCAAGACCTAGAAATCACCCTGAATTGACTCTCAGGTTATTAGGTCCACAATTTTTAAGGTTTAAGTGAAATTAGAGCTTGATTTTTAGGATTTTTCTTGCTTATATCTTTTCAAATAGGAGCTTGGGTAACAAACAAATGCGGGAGGGTTAATTCTCTTTAGTGCAGGCAAATCTATACTAACACTTCAAACCCTAATGTTAAAACCCTAATTGGCTCTATTTCAAGTCCAATTAAATCCCAAACTGCTCACCATGGGCTTCAAGCAAGAAGTATGTTAGCCTAAAGTGATTTAGAAATTAAGAGTAGTCCCTAATAGGTACAGGTAGTTTAGGTAGAGAATTCTAAACAAAATCGCTTCAAGCTTCAATCAGATATGAAATTTTTTCACAAATCGAGAAACTTGCCTTTTAAATGATGATTTACTAAGAAATAAGGCAAATGAATCCTAATTGGTTTTGTTTTCTTTTCTTTCTTCCAAGGATTAGGATATTAGGGAAGAAGAGAGATTACCTATCCTGGGAGTAGTTAATTTGCACGGAAGATCGCCTCATAATGTACCTCGCAAAATCATAAGAAATCAAATAGGGCAAGTTAGTGCTCAGGTATAATCAAATAAAATAGAGAATAATGGTGAATTGCTCGTTACTCTCCGACAACAGCGCCAAAATATTTTACACATGAAATCAATGTTATAAAATCGTTGCATTGCGATATAGTCGAAATCACATGAAAATAAATACAATTTATAGCTAGAAGGATAATTAAGAAAGTCAGAGGTCAAATACAGGGAGCAAATAGGAATTTATATACTAATATTAATGAATAAATAAATGAGCACAAGAAATTGAGCACAATAACGATATTTCAATGAATATTAATCTGTCACATTAAGTATTCAATGAAGCTCAATGTATCTAGAGACAAAAAAGATACCTAGAACAAAATAATGGTGATTTAGATCACTAATTATTTGCCTAAGCACATATATATTAATTATTCAAACGATGCTACAATAGTTTCAACTGTACAACTTAGGTACTTAAATGTTCCAACAGTACCAGCATTAAACCCAAATCAGACGTCAAGTAGGTGCATTAAACGACTTAACTATTGCCTGCTACAGTGACTTCTAGTTTTTCTCTTCTTCTTTACACAGGCTCTCCTTCTTCTCTTCTCAGAGCCTTCGCTTCTTTCTTCCTTCACACACAAGGGAAGACAAGGCCTTCAGCGACTAAGTGTTAAGCTCACGCACAAGAGAGCAAAACCCACCCTGCCCCTGCTCTCTCTCGCTCTTTCCTTTCCTTTTCTTCTTTCTCAGACATCCGCGTAATCGGGTATTCGGCTTTGTGTACCCGGGTCTAGAGCTGCGGGCGTGGGTCACAGCCAAGGAGTGAATAGGGCTTAGGCAGGCCGGGTTAAGTGCGGGTGAGCGGGGACCACACCCCCATGTGTCTTGAGGCGAATAGCCTTAGACACAAAAACAATATATGTGTTGCCACTGCCTTCTGCATTTTTGAGGTGGGACTAATCCCATGGCTCTCTTTCGCATGTGCCTACAGGTGAAGACTCCTTCAATTGAGGCAGCTGTAAATGGCTTGGTCCTTGATTGACCAGCTGGGCGAGTTCCTGGGACGAAGGTGCAAGTCCTAAAGGTAGCACCTGGGGGTTGGTTGGCCTTGAGCACGAAGAACACGTCGGCGATAATAGTGCAGTGGTGAAGCGACGGCGTGGGACCTAAAATCAAAAACACAGGCGCTAAGCCCTAATTAAAGAGTTCAAAAGATTCATCATGGAGAGGCAAACTCAATGGTGGTGGTTAGCGAACGTATGGTGGCCGGAGGATGTGCGTCGATGATGGAAGTGGAGGTGTAAAGGTGTGGTGTTCGGTGGGAGGTTAAGGTGAGCAAAAGGTGAAATTAGGAGAGGGGTTTTATGCGAGTGGATGAGGCAGAGCTCGTAGGGTCATTAGCAAGGTGTTTGGAGAGGTGGAATGACGGAAAGGCCTCACCGGAGATGGAGACGAAGGTGGATGGCATGTAGGTCGAGGATTGTTTTTTGGTTTTTTAATAGGGGAAACTAATCTAGGAGACTAACTAAACCTAACTTACTCTAATGGTAGCAGCGGGTAGGATTGGCACTGGTTGTGGCTTGCCGGCACCATGGAAGAGAAGTCTCTTGAGAGGGGGGCAGCGGCGAAGAATGGGGAAGACTGCCCTCATTTTGCCTAACGAGGCGTGGAGGAAGACAAGATGATGGGCAGGCCAATTTTTTCGTTGGCTGCCCTTAGGAAGAAGGAGGAGGAGGACTGCCAGAGCGTAGGTTGGAGGTGATCGGAGATGGGGAAAAGGGAAGATTTTTTAGGCAAACCTAGCTAAGGAGGTGAGGAACACAATGTAGGTTCAATTATAGGCCTTAGGATGGAGTTCCAGGCATGGAAGGAAGCGTTCAAGCTCCATCCAATTTGTGCATTTGGGATACTCACATATCCCATGTGTTCGCATGGTATACCCACATCTCCCATGAGATTGGGAAAGAATTAGAGCCCAGGACTAGGTTTAGATTGTAGGGAAATCTCTTAGGAGTCTCCCTTCCAAATTTGGAAGAGATTGGGCGAGAAATCAGGGAGAACTCCTTGATTGAAGGTCGCCAAAGTTGGGTTTAGGAGTATGAAGGTAGTGGGGACCTATTTGTGAAGAAGATGATGAAGTTAGGGGGGAATTTGCGAATAATTTTGAAAGTTAGGGGTTTAAGTGAGAAAAGAAGAATCAGACTAGACTAAAATGCAAACTAGGTCAAGATGATCTTTGATTGGACCCGAATTTTGGTACAAACCTAATTTGGACCCAAGAAATCTAATGGTGAAGTCGGATTTAGGTTTTTACCATGTCAACATCATATGGGAACGGTTCACAATGTAGGTTGTTGTTTCTAACACATTAACCTAAATTCTTCTAAAGGGATCTGAGGTTTTGTAATACTCATCATGATGTCTAAGAGCAGGCATGATCATTTTTTCCTTAATGCATATGGGATTCAAGTTTCCTAAACATTCTTCCTATGTTTTCAGGTTGCATTTTCAAATCAAGTGGTGAATAAGGATGTAGAATCAAATTCAGGTCCAGATCAAATTAATCAAATCATATCAGAATTCTCACAGAAGAACTCTAATGGAGGCCTCTAGGTCAAACCTAGGGACCTCTCTTGTGCATGTGCACTAGAGAATAGATGAGGGATTGGATGTGCATTTGACTCAATCAAGGCACCCAAAAATTTTGGATGACTAAGGCTATTTCGAAGTAGATGATACCTATGAATAGAAATCCACACACCCGAGAATTACTTAGGCAACCAAGAAGGGAGAGTCCCGTAAAGACTCTACATAGTAGAGCATCCCCATGGGTTACAGGATTTTCCCCACCCAACCTTGTCACCGCAGTTCTAAGTAGACCAGAATGTGCAAATTGAGACCTAAGTCTACCAATTTTAGTTCTAATTTATGCCTTGAATTTCCTTTGAGTTAGAAGTTGATTCAAATTGTGACCTAATCTGGAGGTTGTTTGGTCACAGGGTGAACCAACTTCACCTGACCTGTCCTAAGGTTGAGGATGAAGTCTGGGTCAACACCTAAATCACCCTGAATTGACTCTCAGGTTATTAGGTCTGAATTTTTAGAGTTCAAGTGAATTTAGAGCTTTTAATTTTAGGGTTTACTTAAATAGATTAGTTCAGACAAGGGCTTGGGTGGCATACAAATGTAGGAGGATCAATTTTCTTTATTTTAGGCAAATGTGTACTAATGCTTCAAAACCCTAATTGGCTCTATTTTCAAGTCCAATTTTACCTCAAATATGGCACCTTGGACTAAAACAAGAATGTGAATAGTCCAAGATGTCGAGAAATTTTAGCGCAAATCCCTAATAGGTACAGGAAATCAAGATGGGGATCTCTAATCAAAATCATCTCAACTTCAATCAAATATCAAATCAATTTCGTAAATCAGGAAACACTTTGCCTTTAAATGATATTACTAAGAAAATATGGCAAGTGGATCCTAATTTATTTTGTTTCCTTTTTCTCTTTCACAAGATTAGGAGGTGATTAGGGAAGAAGAGAAATTTTACCTACACCTGAAGTGGTTAATTGCACGAAAGATCTTCTCATGATGTACCTCACAAAATCAAAGCAAAGCAAATAGGACAAGTTAGAAATCAAATCAATCAAGAAAGATAAGATTAGTGGTGAATTGCATATTGCTCCCCAACAACAGTACCAAAATGTTGTTAGCGAACATCGTCATTTTAAAGTATAGCATCATAGTATAGAGACAAAAATGTCAACAACAATTAAATTATAACTGCTTGAGAAACAAGTGAGTCCGAGGTCATTCGCAGGAGCAAATTGGAATTCACAACACTAATTACAATATAAAAACAATGAGCACAAATATATGCAATGAATAAAATCTACTCAAAATGATATTAATAGTAACAATTGTATCTCAAGAAATAATGGGATAAAAAGAATATAAAGATCCAAAAAATGGTGATTTAAATCACCAATGACCCTTATTTAAGGACATATCAAATGTAACGAGCCACTCAAATTTTCCAACAGTGGTTAGAACCACTTATGCAAATATCCATGTCAGATAATAACTCAAATATGTCCACAGTGCTTCAAGGTCAGACGTTGGCAACAAGGGGTAGACGCCTTAAACACCCAAGTCCTCAGAATAAGGCACAAGGCCTTAGTAGAGCTGCAACACAGAGCCAGAGCACCAACCCTCAAAGATGCCTAAGTATTAAGCATATAGAAACACATCTCGAGGCAACAGGGTGCGAATCACGAAGTAAAACCTACCCTTACCCTCCTCAGAACTGGGTAAATGGGTGAGTAGGTAATCGAGTTATTGGATCATGAACAAGGACCAGGCCCGCGTGCACGTGACTGCGATGAGGTGTGAGCAGTGAGAGAGTGAGGGACCTCACCCCATGTTTGAGGCTCTTAACCCTGTGCACGATTGTAATTTATGCGATATTTTGATTTTGTCCCATACGATGTGGGACTAATCACTTTCCTCCATATGCACAGTTGCTGAAGAGCTGCTCCAATTGATGCCTTTGCAGCTGCTTCTCTACATTATCACTACAGTTGAGCTCTCCAGATGGGTCCGCACTTACTGAGGGTGAAATCGAGGCTGGAGATGATCGGTGCATGGCGGATGATGACGGAGAAGGTGACGGCGGCAGTGAGATGTCCGGCGAACACCTGTAAGTCACAAAACGGCCTCTCGACCCAATTAAACCAGCACAGGATGATCACTATGTGTCAAGGGGTGTAACGATGATGGTATTTGAGTGTGTGTGTGTGTGTGTTGCAGTGGGTCGACGTCGGAGAGGGTGACGGAGGGTGTAGGTATTCGATGGAGGCATCGAGTGCTTGAAACCCAAAATAGGGTTAGGGCTTTCGATGAGGGTAATGTGGTGGAGCTTTTGGGAGTGGAAGAGGGCAATTTGGTGGAGTATAGCAAGTGCATGGCTTCATTGGAGGAGAAGAAGACGAGGGGGAAGGCATGTGAACGGCGGTCGAATTGAGGTTTGAAGGGCCTAAAACTAAGATAGGGGGAGAGAGAGAGAGAGAAAGAGTGAGGAGATCTAATTACGGACGAAAGGGAAGGGAGATCCGTGTTGGCTTTGATTTGCCGATGCCAGAGGAGATGAAGTCTCCAGTGATGAGGACGGTGAGGAGGAAGGGTCGAGGTAGCTCCTGCTTTGATCGGCGAGAAGCGAAAGACGTTAGGGAAGAACTTCCCTCTGCCTATCGTACGTGGCAGAGGGTGACGAAGGAGAATTGAGGAGTTTGCCGGAGTCGCAGCAAAGGTGACCAGAGGGAGAGAAGGAAGATGATTTGTGGCCTAGATTGAACTGAAGAACATCCTAAAACCTAGAGGAGTATATATAGAACCTTGATCGAGTCTGAGTTGGCCAGAAATCATGCATAAGATCTGTGGTTTTTGGCAAGTTGATTCCAAGATTCTCGGAGCTCGCCTAAGCTTGTGGGTTCACATTAAGACATGTGAATGAGTTCAATTGATTGTGGATTCTCAAAGGATCATTCCCTCCAAATTTGGAGGGATTTGGATCGAAATTGGAGGTGAATCGAGTGGTCAAAGGTCGGTTTGACCCGCGATTTAGGAAACCTTGAAGCTTCAGGCAGCAGGGGTCCTTTTCTGAAGAATTCAACAAAACATAGGGGGCTTCCTGCAATTAATTCTAAAGTTAGGGGCTTAGATGTGAGGAATAAAGTTTTTAGGGATTGAATTACAAACTAGGTCAATGTGGACTCTGATTGGGCCCAAATTTTGATCTTAATCTAATTTGGACCCAAGGAATCTGATGGTGAACTTGGATTTGAGTTTTGACTACGTTTGAGTGAGCAATTTGTACAGAAGCCCAAATTAGGGTAAAATCCCGTCTGAAAGTCTATTCCAGGTCAAAATGGATTCAAATGGTCAAACCAAGGGTACCAAACCTCTTAGAATATTTTTCCATGAATTTTAGAAGATTTAGATGAATTTTTTCTTGACTAGAACCTCTTTAATTCAAGTAGGGTTGAGAATTAGGATTTTGCATAATAATTTGGTTCTCGAAATGCACGAAATCCCGTTTCTGTCTGTGTTGACACACTTTTTAGTCTTTAATGCTCATTTGACCTCTAATTAACTCCTAGGTGACCCCGTGGTTACTCTTCATTCATGATGTGATGTTAAAACTGTAAATTTAACCTATTTTATTATTCTCTCCTCAAAATAGATCTAAGTGAAATTATGGTCCTCATGCAATTATTCAAGAGCATTTATTTCTTAATTATGAATAATTCAAGCTAGTTATGGCTAATGATGGTGTTACCGTCAATAAGATCGAGCAAGTTCTCACGTCTTACAACCTTTCCTAGAAAGGGAGGTCCAGACGTTTTCCCATAAATACAGTGCTCACAAGTAATCAAGGGCAGGAACTTCAAAAAATCTAATGTTCCATTCTTAACCAGTCTATTGATTCAATTAACAAACACATGTCCAAGTCTTTGATGCTAGATTACAATGGACCTATCTACATCATCCTTGGCATGGTTAGAGGGTGTTTGATCCTTAATCAGAACATTAGAAGGATTCATAATGGACTCACATCCATCCAACTCATACAATCTACTAGGAGTAATGGAACTAAAAGCAATAGCTTTCCTATAACAATTTATAGTAAAATTCACTAAAAAAAACAAATGAATATTTGAACCTAACTTAAAAATAGATAAATGGTTCCTTCTAATGGAAGGTACAAAGAGAGAGACTCTAAGTAGTAGGTGAAGGGTTCGATCATATCGACTCATGGCATCACGAAAGTATGAAAACAAGCATTTTTGAATTTGTTGAAACTAAGTTCGAATTGAAGCCAAAACTCGATCAAGAAACGAAAACGAAAACGTCGCAAATTGGAACCACGTGAGAGAAACTAATTTCCTCCCATTCTAGGATCCCACAAGTATAAAAGTGTTATACATTCTCGGGTAGCGTAGTGTAACACCCCACGTGGAGTGCCTCCTTAAATAAGTCCAGGAAAAACCTAAACTCCTTGACGAACGAATAAGACCCTTCATGCCAAGGAGATCCAACCACGAAATGACTCATGAACTCTTTGGAAATTGGAAGCGGCCTTTGCCTTAGAAGTGAGCTAGCACCATGAGAAGGCCTCAAAAGGGAATGCAAAGACAACCCTTTACTGGCCTATCAACCAACAAGTCATATTGGTCGATTGGCTGGTGAAGGGTCCAACCCTTCTTGTTGAATCCCTTCAATAGCCTGACATCTAATTTAGAAATTAGATGCTTGGCGAGTATAAGGTAGGTCAACCAATGCGTGGACTAAATGATGCCCTATAGGGGAAGACCAAGGATTTCTCCTTCTTATTTTCTCCTTCGGTAGTTATGGCTCTTGATTGATGGTGGAATTGGAAATCAACTGGCTTGATTAGAATTAGGATTTCCACTTGGGTGATATTTTTAGTGATTCTAAATCCTAATTTAAATTTGATGGGATCCATTGGTTCTCCACCCAATGGTAGGAATCAAATCCTACTTGAATTTTGCATGATCAGCCTATAACAAATTATGGGATGTTTGGATTTAGTATCCAAACTTAAATTAATTATAATCCAACACTTGGATTTTCCACCTAATCAAATTAGGTGAAATTAATCACCAAATCAAGTGTAATTTATCTCTTTAAATTACAATTGATTTATTCTTCAAGTAGGAACTCATCAAAATCATTATTAGTTTCATCACTCTAATAAAGAAGCTTTAGGATTGAAGAAATTTTGGCACTACACCCCCTCAAGCATTCCAAATACTCATCAATCCTTCACATATGGAGGATAATATTATCCCGAGGTTTAATCCCATTAAACAACCGTCATTCCTCTTTGGTTAATATTATTTCTATCTCTTTGTATCATTGGGACGAGAATGAAGGCCAAATCCTTTCCAAAAGGGTTATCTTTTTCTCCTTCTTGCATTAAGTCTAAACAAGACTTTGCGACCACATGTGGAATTGTCGTTTCCTAGTATACACAAAGCGAGCTCATTCCTTCAATTTGTCACATACACCTGATTATACAGCAACCATACGACCTAATATACCCGAATTAAGCTAGATTCTAGCATAACTTAGGAACAATGCATGCATAAGCATCATAATTTGCATATTAGTTAGTTTGATAGCCTTATAGATAATTGCCATTTTATGCTCTAAAAGAGAGATGAAATTACTTATAGATGATTCAATGTCACAGATGACAGATCAGACCATACAGATCTAATCAGGATGACGATAGGAATCCAACGCTTTTGGAATCATCTTGATCAGACAACCATAACATCACGTGCAACCCATAGAAGAACAGAGGCCAAGGAACATGATGACAGAGATCTAAGCCTCAGATGTAAAATCCGACTGCACAAATAGATCCGGATCAATTATCAGAGTCCAACAGTGCAAAAATCATCTCGATCAGAGGCCTACAGCACCAACAAAGCAAGGAAAAAGGACGGCCATGATGGCGCCATGTGGCGCCATCACAGCCGCCCCTCGCCGAGCCCCAATCTCTGAAGAAGCCCTCCTCACGCATTGTGGGTCGTTGGATCATCATCCAACAACCACCATGTGCCCATGTCACCCCATCTCCTCACGCATCAACTGAGAGCAAACATTCCTAAAAACATAATCGCAACACAAGAGGGGACTTAGCACAGTGGTTAGCGTGCCCGTACGCGAGCGAAGGACGCAGGATTGAGCCACATCGCCCACCAAATTAGGAAGGCGATGGCACTTGAAGGAATTGAACCGTCGGATGACGATCAAAGGGCGTGACACTAACGCATGGCGCCACGAGGACCACCCAATGCACGCACGTGATTTGACTCGTGCGCCAACGCCCTAATCCACATGCCCAAACGAAGGCGGTGCGGCGTGCATTCTATGACGTCCGATCGTAAGATCAGATGACAAAGATTGAATATGTGTGATTTGAAATCGAGCGCATGCGAGGCAAACACAAGGCAAGCGGCGAGGAGTGCACGATCAGGATCTGAGGGCTACGGGCGTGCCACATGGTGCCACCAGAAGACATATGCGCATATAAGGTACGTTGGAGGCTATTTTTAGGTGCAATTTGAGCTGTTGATCTCCCAATTGACGGATCTGATCATACCTAGGTTGTTGCACAAGTTGGAGGGATAAAATGCCCACTTTGCCCTTCATTAAAGCTATAAAAAGAGCCCCAGGGCCCCCCAATTGAGAGGCAACTCCCACCAGATACATCTCCAACCTCTCCCTCTCCCTCTCTACAACTCCTCTCTAGACTTCATCCCGGCACTCTGGATCGAAGTGTTGCCGCACTTCACACAAGCATCCCACAAGTAGCATCGTCATCTACTATCTTTCTCTATCTCTATCTCTTTATCTCTCTCTCTCTCTATTTCTCTATCTACTCTTTAGCATAGTGATTTCTCGTTTGAAACTATTTCCAAATAGCAATAAAACTCTGATTCTCCGGATAGCTGATGTCTATATATACATATATAAATATTTGTTTAGAACTTTCTAGAAAGCTTTCGCATAAAAATCATGTTTTGCCTTTCTATGAATGACTCAATACTCACCGAAACTTTATAAATATTATTTGTTTCATCGTAATTCGCATTATAATGACAGAATTAATTTTTAATGCATCTTGCGATCAAACAACACCTATGTAACAAATTTGTGTAACCCCTTCGAGAGATCATGCATCTCTCATCTCTTCCCACATACACCAGCTTTTTAGTATCCACACACCAAGGTGGGTGCATCAACTACCGATCCACCAATTGCACATGTTTGTGAATAGAGACACATATTTGTCTTAGGTTAAAGGATATGCCTTCTCAATGGCAACATTAGAGGATGTCAGTCATCTCCTGTTTTATCAAGTTAACTCCTTGACCTAACCTACGTGACATTCATCAAATCTCCATTGAAGAACATCAATTAGGCAACAACCTTTAGAAAAAGATTGTCATCTCAACTCAGATTGGAAACAATTGATCGAATCATATGGCTTCTTGATAAGCTATCAGATCCTCTAAACCATTTAGATCTTTGAATCAATACACATCATATTCATTCGATCTGGCTAAATACATTACCTTATTCATACTAAGGGATCCAATTCATTTACTAGAAAATAATCGAATTCTTTTATTTAAATGCAAAATGTAATCATATTACATAACTTGGATGGCTCGCCCAGGGCACACAAAAGCCAACAGTGGGATGTGCCTGTTGGGTAGCATGAGTCTATAGATCCCTATCGCTTTCGCTGCAACCATTACCCTAGATCCCATTATGATTTGCACTTCTCCCTTAAGCCTTTTGGTCACCTGAAACACATGCAATAAATTCCAAATATGATCAAATGGTTTAGCATCCACTATCAACTTCTAACTCATCCAATAAGCAAGTTCATCTTAATAATGAGAAGATATTCTTTACCTGCATTAGCCTTGCCCTTGCTCTTCACTAAGGACCTCGTGTACTTTGAATAGTTCTGTTTCCAATGGCCTGGCTTGTTGCAGTAGTGGTCATGTCTGCCACCTTATCCTTCCTCTTCTTGGAAGAAGTGAGATGTGCAGAAGGACTTTTGGGAACCTTTTCCCTTACCATGCTTCTTCTGTTTAGCCCTCCTACTACTCTCAATAATCATTGCCTTAGGTGGGCTCTCCTTCTTAATAATGTTCTCTGTAGACTTAAACAAGGAGTTCAACTAAGCTGTAGTTGTCTTCATCTTTCCCATGTAACATGAGATGATGAAGTTAGTGAAGGAGTTGGGAAGACATTATAAGATAATATCTGTAAGGGTCATATCATTAATCTTCATTCTTAACCTTTGGATATATTTTCACAACGTGCTCCCTCACTGGAGTCCTGATAAGTATGCTTATTTATGTGTTAACATGCTTAGTTATGATAGTTTTGTAGCACTAGTTGCAATATATTTAAGGCATCTTATAAATATTTGCATGCATACATATTAGGTTTTACGATTGCATAATTAAGCTTGTGATGCCCGAAACCCACTTAAGGTTAAATCATGTCGTAGCACAAGTTGCACGATTGCTTAAAATTAATTTTCTGAATTTGTAATGGATTGAAAACGTAATATATGAGAGTCAAAGTTAAATCATGTCGTAGCACAAGTTGCACGATTGCTTAAAATTAATTTTCTGAATTTGTAATGGATTGAAAACGTAATATATGAGAGTCCATGTCATATCTTAAAGAGGTTTTTGTTTAGGTTGCTTCCTAACTAATCCTAAGTATGAATACACTTTTTTGGAACTTTTGGAGATATTTTGATATTTTCTAGATTTTTTCTTTAAGATCAAGGCAATTCGGCCGATTTAACCCCTAATGCAAGATGTGCACCTAAATCAGATGAAACAGCGTTCTAAATTTCTACTGATTTTTCCTAAGATTCTTGACTACATAAGGAAACAACTGCAATTTATTTTACATCAATTCAAGGTGTATAAAAATTCCTACAATTTAGACAAGGCCACGAAATCAAGTTCTCCTTTGGTTCTAACCTCTTGTTGATTTGTGAATTTTATAAAATCATAGGAAATTATTTTTACATCAAAAGTTTTCAGAAATACTTCTTACTAGTATCCTAATGTACTAACAAAATTGGATAATTTTTGGAAGTGCGAAATAATTGTAACGAATTTTGAAAGACAAGATTATGAATTTATGAAAATGCAGAAATTGCAAAATGCGAAAAGCACAATAGACAATATTTTTGGTTTTTCGAGATAATAAAGAAAGTAAATAACTAACTAGCAAGGAGAGACTAGAGAGAGATGCAAACATAAACATGAATTTATTGCTACTAACGACTACCAAAGCAAACTAAAAATGAGAAGTAGAATAAGAACAAGAACAAAAAGTAGAAGTAGAGAGAAGGGAGAGGGATAGAAATAGCCATGAATATTGATATAAAAATGGAGGCTCACAACGATGGTGAAGAAGCCACCATGACCTCCAAGAAGTAGAGGGATGCTTGGAGAAGACCAGAGAGAAGTCGAAGCAGTCGAAGTAGAAGTCAAAGTAGAACTCGGAGAAGAAAAAGTTGAAGTAGAAGGTGGAGGCAAGGGAAAACCTAACTAGAGAAGGGAATTCCTAAGCAACTAAGGTACTCTAAAAGCTAATTAGAAGGTGTAGGAAGAAGGTGGGAGAGGGAGGAGAAGGAAGAAGAAGGTGAAGGTAGGAAAAAGAAGAAAGGAGGAGGAAGAAGAGGCTAAAAAGGTAGAAGAAGACCTAAGGAGGAAGAAGGAGAAAGAAGAGTTGTATCTCTACAAGGGAGGCTAGATGGTGTTTATATAGACCTAAGGGGAGAGGGTGGATGTCCAAGAGGCTTGGGAGGCAAGGAATAGGTTTAGGTTTTGGTAATTAGGATTAGGATTATCCTGAATTGTCTTCAATTTTCAGCTTCTATTTGTTCCAAATTTCAAATTACACATAAAAGTAAAGTCATAGCCCTTGTAATCACCTTTCACATGCAACTTGAATCACTCAATTTGGATTTAAAATGAGAAATTTATAGCCAAAATACTAAATATATATGGGTTAGGCTATCATAAATTTCAAGATTAGGATTGGAATGAGGATCTTGATTGGCTAAAATTATGCAATGTAATTGAAGTCTAATTAAACTAATTGCCAAATTTTATCAATTAATTTCAAAGAATATTTGTGGCTAAAAGCCTATTAGAAATAGTTTTCTGAAGAGCTTCTGCATAAATCGAGATTGCCACCCTACGAACGACGCGATACTCACCGATCTTTACAAATTTATTTGTCGACGTGTTTTCGTGCTATACTATAAGTAAATAATCTTTCAAAATGCGATTTACGCATCGAACAAGTTGGCGCCATTGGCGATGAGGCAACATAAATTTTTGATGCTTTTTGGTGCAAATTTGAGATTTCTAACTTACTATCTTTATTGATTTCATGTGTGTAGGAAAGTGAGGAAATCAGAACAAAACACAACGAAAATTGCAGGTTAGAATCTTAGATAAGTGCCCATAGTTTAGATTAGTTAGATTTAAAAATATTAGGATTTGCTTGAACCTTAGGATTAGTTAGAATTTGTTTTCTTATTAAAAAAATCTCTCTTGTTAGTGATTTTCAGGCTGAAAAAATAATAAACTTATAAATTTAATTCCCGAAGATCCGCATGTCCAAAAATTCTAAAATTTTTACTGGACATGAGTTTTGAAGTTAGAAACATGTCCAAATTTTACACAAATCGGAGTTATAAAAAAATTTAAAAAATTCATGTACTGATCTGTTATCAATATGGTTATTGTCCCTAATTTTGCAAAGTTAAAAATATCAAAAAAATTTTTATACAACTCCGATTAACTTGAAATTTCTGGCACTAAATTTCTGAGATAATCAAGAATTTAGAAAAAAATATAAAAGAAAATATTTCTTACACATTTGATTACACGAATTATTAAATCACTAAGGATCAAAACAGACTGCAAAACCCCCAGTACACTTTAAATCAGAAAAAAATAGAAAACATACATTAAAATTCTTGAAAAAATATTTTTTGAGTGCCTAATTAATGGTGCAAGAGGACCAATTAATTGCATTTCTTGGGTCGCACCACTAATATGATCTTTGGACTTAAAAGAAACATTTAGAACTATCTGTGCTTAGGGTTTCACGCTAAGGATAGAGCACACTTACATTTCCATACTTAAAGGAAATCTATCAAACAAATTGGAATTTGCAAAACTTTGGTGTGCCTCATCAGAACCTTGATTGAGGATATTAAATCAAGTGAACCCTAAAATGCATCAACACAAGCAATTGAATCTTAAATTCACTTCATCATAAAAAAATTGCTTGTGAACCCTGTGCCTACGCACTTCACATCTGAAATTAATTTTAAGGGCAAACACTCCCGTAACGCCATCATATTCTAAAAGCACATCAAACTCAAGCCTAAAACTAAGTAGTCGTGCCCTAAGCAAGACTAATAGACTTGGGAACTTGAAATTAGATTGGGCTAAGGTCAAGGCCTTGTCTACTTGGACCAACTGGTGACAAGAAAGATTGGTGCAGTAACCACATTAACTCTTAGTGGTGTCTAATGGAAACACCATTATGAGCCCTAACTAGCTCATTTTGACCTAGAAAAGAGAACAAAAAGCTCCTACATAACCAACTGGAGGTCTTAACTCAATGAATAACCATTCTGAGAGAAAAGCAAGAAACAAGGGGTAAAACTGCAATTTTACCATTACAGTACAACAATGGGATTTGTCATGGGCTAAACACAGGTAAAATGATCTTAACAAGATAGAAAGTGGGTTGGTTCAAACAGAAAAGGGTTCATGTGAATTCTATGAATTAAATGACTTCTTGTAACCCTAAAACAGACCTATTTGATTTAACAAGGTTCTGGTCAGGATAAAATTTACCTAAACCCTCTAAAAATCATGGAAAAATATTATCTAGGGTTTAGAGCCTTCAATTTGACCCTTAGAACCTGTTTTGACCTAAATTGGGGTCTCAGACAAATATTTACCCTAAATTGGGTTTTTGCATAAATTGCCCAGTCAAACGTGGTCAAACCCAAAATCCAATTCACCATTGGATTCTTTAGGTCCAAATTAGGTTTGTATCAAAATTTGGACCAAAGGGGAATTCATCTTGACCTACTTTACAAATAGGTTCAACCCAATTACATTTCTACCCCTATCTTTTGAAAACCTCTGCAGAAACCCCCTAGCTTTGCCTTCGTTCTTTGTAATTAGGTCCCTCCGCCATTACAGCAGAGGGAATCCTACTCCGACGATGTTTCGAGGGCAAGATCTCTCTAATTTCTCAGACAATCCCCTTCAAAATTGAAAGGGAGATTCTCTGAGAAATCTCCTCCGGTTTGAATACAATTTGAGGCTCTACTTGGTATCCAATCTCTCATGCAAATGCATGAGAGATTCAGGTCTCCTTCAACCTTCCATCTCCAGCGAGCTTAGGTGCTTGGAAGCTTAGCTTCCAAGCACAAATCCTTCCTCCAGGACCTATAAAAGCATACCCAAATCACCCCGCATCTCCTACGCTTGAAATTGGCTAGAGAATCCCTCTATATCGTCTCTTCCCCCTCCGGCTAGTGGCTCAGCAAGCTCCGACAACCTCCCTCTCTTTCCCTCATTGCCCAGCCACAATACCAGTGGCTGGGTCCTCTTCCTCCTGCTTGTCCGCATCACGCCGCACCCACCGACGCCTCTACAACCCCTTTGTCGTCGCCGTCCTCCCCCTACTGAGTGCTTCGTCTCCGACCACGGCAATACAAGCCGACCAACATCTCTGCATCCCCTTTCATCTCTCTATGCCCAGCGAAGTCCTCTCTCCTTTCTACTCACTTTTTCCCTCTTTATCTCTTAAAAACATGCATCGACGCACTCAATCACCATCACCCCTTCCAACTCCGGCCAGACCTCCGGCGAGGCGTCCCCGCCGCTCCACACCTCCATCCACCTCTCCAACTACCCCATAAACTCTGCAACAGCTCACTGATCCTAAACCCTCACTCCACTCACCACGCCATACCCCCAAAAAACCCCCCGAACACACCCACTCTCACGCACACAGGGTGCCCTAGGCACGCACACTCCGGCAGCCCCATGCCACGCCGATCCCCGCAATACATTCGTCGTGTCTCAGCAAAGCTTCCTGAGCTTTCTGACGAGGCTGCAAGGCCATTTTCGTGTTGACAAGTGTTGGAGGTCCGCCGCCATTAACAAAAGCGGCTGGCTTGTAAGCCCTCTCCAGGTCTCCCCGCTCCAGGTGCATAGCCCCAGGTTGCGAGAACTCCCCTCATGCACAGATCCAGGCAATCAATTGGCACTGAAGATCGAAGTAGCCGTTGTAATCAAGCATCGTTGCCTACTGTGGATGCACGCGAAGGGAGGTGGGAAGATAGTGTCACCTCAAAAATTCTGGAAGCGCCGCAGCGGAATAAGAGGAAAAACTACAGTAAGCTCTTCGCCTCCTGACCACGGGGTGAGGTCCCACTCACCCTCTCACCGCCTCATCTGTGACCTTGCCTCCACAGACCTAGCTTAACCCGTATAATCGACATTGCACTCCTCGCCCACCACTGCATGCTGGTGGGCCTGGTCTCGGGCACGTACCTGATTCGATTACCCAAGAAAGTGGCTCTAGGAGAGCGAGCCTAAGAGAGAAAGAGGAAGAGAGAGCGCACGCGGGTAGGGGTAGGTTTTGCTCTCACAGGAAAGAAGAAGAAGCCAAGGAAGAAGAAGGCGGAAGCCAGAGAAAGAAAAGGAAGGAGAAGGCAAGGCTGAAGAGGAAGAAGCTGAAATCAGAGAGGCTAAAGGGCTGAAGAAGAAAGAGAAGGAGAAGGAACTGAAGGCAGAAGAAAGAGGAGCCGCCAGAGAAAGAAGAAGAAGAAGAAAGAGAAGAAGCAAATGGTAAAGGAAAATAAGCTAAGGCATAGGCACGAGAGCAGAAGAAGAAGAAGAAGAAGAAGAAGAAAGCAGCCAGAGATAGAGAGAAAGAGAAGAGAGAAAGAGAAGAAATAAAAGCACTGTAGCAATCATAAGTTTAAGACGTCTGATTCACAAAATCAGACATCCATTTTTGTGCTTATCTTCATACATTGACTTCTTTATTCTTCTGTGCTTACATTTTTGCATTACAACTCTAGTTTTCATTGCATATTATATTCAATTTCTCAAAGTTATGCTCTTGATTTTTAAACCCCAATTTGCTCCTTGTGTTCGACCTCGGACTTAAAACTTCGAGTAATAAAATATATTATTTTTGAGCGATTTCAACTATATTACAATGCGTTATTTTAAAACACTGATTTCACCTCGTAAACATCCCACCATACGGGGTGTCCTAAGGGGTCCCACCCTTCTGGCCAGCCAAGAAGTTCAAGGGTTGATCTGACCTAGTCGTGTTTTGGGGAACCAGGATCAGGTGTTTAATGGGCGAGCTCAATGCTTTAAAATCAATACGTCGTAGTATAGTTGAAATCGTTCGAAAACAAATAGATTTTATTACTCGAAATTGTAAGTCCGAGGTCGAACATAGGGAGCAAATTGGGGTTTAAAAAGCAAGAGCACAACTTTAAAGTTGAATATAATAGGCAATGGAAATCAGAGTTATAATGCAAAAATGTAAATATAAACACTAGATAGCAATGTATATGAAGAGCACAAAAAATAGATGTTTGATTTTGTGAATTAGACGCCTTAAACTTGTAATTGCTACAGTGCTATTGCTGATCTTTTTCTCTTCTCTGTCTCTGATCTCTGTCTAAGGCTGGCTTTCTTCCTTCCTCTTCTTTCTTTCCTTCTGGCGACTCCTTCTGCCTTTAGTTCCTTCTTCTCTTTCTCTTTCAGTCCTTCAACTTCTTCCTCTTCAGTCCTTGCCTTCACCTTCCTTAGCATTCGCTGGCTTCAGCCCTCTTCTTCCTTGGCTTCTTCTTCTCCTTCCCTGCGAGAGAGCAACACCTACCCCTACCCACCCCGTGATCTCTCTTCCTCTTTCTCTCTTAGGCTCGCTCTCCCAGAGTCATTTCTCTGGTAATCGGGTCGGGTGCGCACCCAGGACCAGGCCCACCGACGTGCCGTGATAGGTGAGGAGTGCAAGTCAGGTATACGAGTCAGGCCAGGTTCGCATGGGCAGTGCCGCGGATGAGGCAGTAAGAGGGTGAGTGGGACCTCACCCCGTGGTCAGGAGGCGATAAGCCGTATTCACTTTTTCAATTTATCCCACTGCACCTGCTTGACAGCTTCCGAGGTGGGACTATGTTGTCCCTCCTTCCTTTGCAAGTGCCCACAGTAGGAGTCTCCTTGATTGCAGTAGCTATGTGGGGCTTAAGTGCTAATCGCTCGTCTGGAGTTGAGCGCGAAGGGATTCTACACACCTGGGACCCATAGCCTGGAGCGAGGAGACCTGGAGGAGGCTTACAAGCAAGCTCCTCACGGTTGTTAATGGCGGTAGACCTTCAACACCTGTCAACAGGAAAACAGCCTTGCGACCTCATCAGAAAGCTCAGACAGCTTCGCCTAGACATGGCGAAGGTAGTGCGGGGGCCAGTGTGCCGTGGGGCGGCCGAAGCATGTGTGCCTAGGGCACCCTATGTGTGTGAAAGTGGGTGTGTTCGGGGGCGTTCTGGGGGCTTGGCACGGTGAGTGGAGTGAAGGATTAGGGTCAGTGAGGTGTAACGATGCTTATGGGGTGATTGGCGAGGCGAATGGAGGCGTGGAGCGGCGAGGATGCCTTGCTGGACATCTGGCCGGAGATGAGGAAGGTAAGGGTGATAGCATGCGTCGAGGCATGTCTTGAAGAAATAAAGAGAGAAAAATGATGGGAACAGAGAGAGAACTTATCTGTGCGTAGGGAGATGAAGGGGGATGCGGAGATGGCAGTCGACTCATATTGCCATCGCCGGAGACAAAGTACTCAGTGGAGGAGGACGGCGATGATGAAGGGGCTACAGGGACGTTGGCTGGTGCGACGCAATGCGGACGAAGAGGAGGAAGAGAACCCTACCATTGGTATTGTGGTAGAGCGACGAGGGAGAGAAAGGGGGGTCGCCGGAGCTTGCTGAGGTATTGACCGGAGGGGAAGAGACAAAATAGAGGGTTTCTCAGGCCAATTTCAAGCTTGAAGGATGCGGAGGGCTTTGGGTTTGCTTTAATAGGCTCTGGAGGAAGGTTTCGTGCTTGGAAGCCCCAAGCACGGCAACCTCGCCGGAGATGGAAGGTCAAATGAGACCCAAATCTCTCATGCATTCGCATGAGAGATTGGGTACCAAATCAAGCTTAGAATTGTGTTCAGATTGGAGGAGATTTCTCAGATAATCTCCCTTTCAATTTTGAAGGGGATTCTCTGAGGAATCAGGGAGATCTTTCCCTCGAAAACTCGTCAGAGTAAGATTCCCTCCGCTATAATGGTGAAGGGATCTAATTGCAAAGAATGAAGATAAAGATAGGGGGGTTTCTGCAGAAGTTTTCAAAAGTTAGGGGTAGAAATGTAATTAGGTTGGACTTGTTTGCAAAGTAGGATATGGTGAATTCCCCTTAGGTCCAAATTTTGGTAAAATCCTAATTTGGACCGAAGGAATCCAATGGTGAAGTTGGATTTTGGGTTTGACCACGTTTGACTGGGTAATTTACGTAAAAACCTAATTTAGGGCAAACATTTGATTGAGACCCCAGTTTAAGTCAAAATAGGTTCTAAGAGCCAAATTGAAAGTTCTAAACCTTAGAGGATATTTTTCCATGATTTTTAGAGGGTTTAGGTAAATTTTATTCGGACCAGAACCTTGTTAAATTAGGTGGACCTGTTTTAGGGTTACAGGAAGTCATTTAATTCCTAGAATTCACATGAACCCTTTTCTGTTTGAACCAACCCACATTTTTTCTTAAGACCATTTGACCTGTGTTTAGCCCATGAGAAATCCCATTGTTGTACTGCAATGGTAAAATTACAGTTTTACCGCTTGTTTCTTACTTTTCTCTCAGAATGGTTATTCATTGAGTTAGGACCTCCAGTTGGTTATGTAGGAGCTTTTGTTCTCTTTTCTGAGTCAAAATGAGCTAGTTATGGCTCATGATGATGTTCCCATCATCAGGTCTATTTAGGGATAACACTCTAAGAACCAGTTTGATTGCTTGTATTGAAAGGATGGGGTATTCTCTCGTCTATTAACTTTCTTTTGGTACATGGATGTCAAAAGCTCTCTAAACCCTGACTTTGTACCACCTTTAGAGAGTAAACTAAGGAGAAGACATAATTTTTCTGAATACATTCCAATGACTAATTGCCATGAGGAAGAACTGATTGAGGAGGAAACCATGGACCCATACTCTTTTGCCTCACACTTCCTCCTTTTCTACCTATCCAACCCTTCCCTTACTTCAACTTCGTCAGGATGGGAGAACTCTCCTCAACACCCAGGACTTGATTCCCTTTCCTACACCTCATATTCCCCGGGTATAGCTAGGCCTACCTCGAATCCCACATGAATCACTGGATATCAAGGATCTCTACAACCTCAAAAGACACTCTCCATGTAGGACTAGCACTTGATTGGCATGACCAACTATCTTGACCAGTTCAGCCAAACTCATCTCTCCCTAAATCAGGGATATGCCTCAGAATCCCAATACCTAGAATATCAATCCTATTTTAAAAATCACTTTACAAATTATCCCAATTCCACCCAAAGAACTTCACCTTCTCATTGGGATAACCCTACAACACCAAACCAAGGATATGATTCTTACCCTAGGTATTCAGATGATAGATATTTTGATTCAACTGAGGAAAGAAATCCTGGAAATTATTATCGTCAACCTGATCAAATCCCTAACCATGGCGGTGATCCTGAGATCACCCCATTACTCCAAGTAGTCCAAGGGATGAGAGAAGCTAATAAAAGAAATATAGATAATCTGACAAAATAGCTCAATAGAATCTAGAAAGCAAAAGGTGATAAACCTGGTCTGAGTATGTCACAAGTTGGTGGTAAGCCACTCAAGGTTGAGGATACAACCTTAAGTATGACATCTTATCCAATCCCAACCTCTACATACACCAAGCCCACCCACCAGCCCTGTGATTGTGCAAGACAGATCCTACCTAGGCCTATAGTTGAACTAATAAATAATTTTGATATCCCAGAAACTGACTTTGAGGAGAAAGACTCACTTGAAGAAATACATCTTGATTTAGGCCCTGAATTGCAACCTTTTTATTTTGAGGAACCAATCCATGGTGGGCTGGAGTATGAGTTTTCTATGTTTAAAGACACGCAATTGGACTACATTGATAATTTGGGAAAATCATAGCAAGATCAAGAATATAGAAAGATTAGGGATAGTGACACTCCCAACCAAGCATGGTTAGATGGCTCTGATCTGTTCTTGTCTGAGGATTACTATGATCAGATGTGCTTAAACTATTCGATATCTGGAGTTGGCGATACTAATCATTCTAAGATATCCCATATAGAAGCTGAATCTGCCATCACTTCTGTTTTAGCTAATTCGCACCCTTCTCTTCCCATCCACCAGAGTCTTGAGAAAAACCCTGACTCTTATCCTCAACATCTTGAGATTGAACACATCAGACAATCCCCTTATGAAAAAGATGTTCAAGAAATTGCAGAATTACTAGGGATGACTTATGAGGATCTAAAGAAGCAAAGAATTTAGCTGAATCATGGAATCCTGAGGAGTTTGATTTGACTAATGAGGAACAGGAAAACATTCCCTTAGAAGATGTAATTTAAGAGAAAAACAATTGGGATCAAATTCAAAAGTCCACAAAACAAAAAGGATTTGAGGTATTGACTAATCTAAACCCCGATCTTACTCCCCCTAGGGCTGTGATTCTAAGGAATAATGAATTTCCATCCATTACACTTGAAGACTTGCATCATGATTTGGGCGACTTAAGTAAGATTTTTTATCACCTCAAGGATAAAATTGAGGATTCTGATAAGTCTGAAACTATTGAAATGTACCACTTGATCTTAGTTGACTCACCTAATCAACATCCATCCATACCTAACTTGCCTTGTGAAGTGGTTTCCTATACCATTTTAGACTACACCACTCAGGTTCCTCCTTTCATTTCCCATCACTTTCAGGACCCATATGATTTATTCCCCACAAACCACCCTGTATCCACCTCATCTACCTTCCTCATGCATCACTTCTTAAGGTTGCCACTATCTACTTTTCACTCTGGCACCTGCACTAATGTTTCTCTCTTTTGTAGCATCTGGATGCAAATAGTTTCAAGCCTGTTTACTTTATTGTTCCAACCTTTTGGGCTTGGTATTCACCATCAACTAATTCGCATTTGTGGATCACTGATCCTTACGCTGTATGACCATATCTTCATTTTAATCCTGACTCAACCCATTAATCTGGTCATTCATTTTTTGGGTTCAGGTCCGGCAAATGACGTTAAACTTAACGCTAACTAGGAGGCAACCTATTATTCATTATAAGTAGCTCTACATCCTCTGCATCCATGCTGACCTGGATTAACAAGAATAGTCAAGTGATATCCCCTCCTCTTGATTATTATATTTTGATTTTCATGCATACCTTTCAATGAGGATATTGTAATGAATAGGCATGGGGAAGTAGACATTGCATGTCTTATTTTTATGTCAGAAAAAAAAAATGCATTTAGCTATAAAGAAATGTTCCAACAAGGTTTTATTGGGGATTTATTCTTAAGTTGATTCTGACTTTAGAATCCAGTACAATTTCACACTTACACGTAGAATTTATAATGGATCCTCTGTGAAAACTGATAAACATCTTCAGTTTGTCGAGAAGAAACAATACTTCTCCTAAGCCCTTGGACAGTAATTAGGGAATCAAGCAAACTATCTTCTAACAGATCCACCAAACAAGTGTGAGGTGAGAGTAGATAGTCTACTAGTGCTCTAAGGCTAGTATGAGGAATCTTAACTTCTAGATAATTAGATAATGATACTCGGAGTTAGGCATAGTTTTCACTCTCAATTTCTACGTACAAGTTCTTAGTGTGAATATCTTGAGAGGTACCAAATAAGGCAAATACGCAAGGAGTGGGTTCTGATAAAACTAGGACTGAGGTGGATGGTCACTACCATCCTTTACGAAATTCGTGACTGAAGGAGGGTATTAATATCAAGGTCAGAAATACATCATCCTATCCATTCCCTTCCCGATGCCAAGAAAAGGCACTTCCATCAAATAAGCCACCTGATATCCTCTTAAACATCCCCCAATCCCAAATAATGCCTCGTGAATAAAAGTTATATGCAATATTGAGTCACGTTAGTAGATGTCTGGATGCAAAAGAAAAAGAAAAAAAAGAGGTATATATGTCTATGCGTATAAAAAATATATACATAAAAGAGTAGAAAAGAAAGAAAGAAAAAGCAGCAAAAAAAGAGTTTATAAGTGTTTTTAGAGTTTATTTCAAGTGTATTGAGGCAACAACACCTACCACCTTCACAATCCACCAAATACAACCTTTACCTACTTTCTTGTATTTCTGGCAGCCTAAATACTGGCTAAGAAATTGACTTAATCGTAGAGTTATCAGAACCTAATTAAAGTGTTAATGCCAAGAGAGACCACCAAATAGACTAACAAATCTAGTGAGCTTATGAGCTCTAAAAGAAAGAAAAGAGAAGAAAGAAGAAAAGGAAAAAAAGGGAAAGAGAGAGAATGAGTACAAAGAAACTAAAGAGAGCATAGTTTCTTCGCCTCTCTTTGAGTTGAATTATTTAATAGCCTGGAAATCTAGGTTCTAAAGTACTAGCTACATACAACAACAGATGAGTGTGAGCCACTAAATGCAAATCTACTTGACTCAGAAATCTTCTACCTAAGCCAAAAATCGAGGTTGAATTTACAGGTTATCTTATAACCCCGAGGTGAGAAGTCTGCTTATCTCAATAGAGTTTTATTAAGGGTCAAGTATGAGCTTTAGATGTAGATTGGCTTTTCACTTGGATTCGTTACATAGGATACAACAAAACACTTTCACAATCATCTAGATTTCTAAAGATTTGGATGGAAACAAAAGAGATAAATCTTTAGTCAAACTCTTGATAGAAATCTGTCATGTAGGACCACTTTGCATTTAGTCTTGCATTTATTAGGGACTAGCAAGATTTAGGTATGGGGGTGTGATTGCAGAGCAATCATGCAACCTAAAACACCTTAATTAAGCTAGATTCTAGCATAATTTTAGGACAATACATGCATAAGCATCATAATTTTTATAATGGTAAGTTTGATTAGCTACATAGATAATATCGTCATTTTATGTACTAATGAGAGATGATTTTAATCGCAGATGATTCAAAGCCGTGGATGATAGATCAGACCGTACAGATTTGATCAAAACGACGATGGAAGTCCAACGCTTTTGAAATCGTCTCGATCAAACAACCAGAGCATCATGTGCAATCCATAGAAGAATAGAGACCATGGAGCCAGAGGACAAAGATCCAAGCCTCAGATGAAAGATCCAACCGCATAGATGGATCTAGATCAACGATCACAGTCCAACAGTGTAAAAATCAACCCAATCAGAGGTCTACATCACCAGATACAAAGAAAAGAAGATGAACAGCCATAATGGCGCCACGTGGCGCCATCACAGCTACCCGTCACTGTCGGCCATCTCTGAAGACCATCCCTTGCCTACTCTCAACTATTGGATGGCCATCCAATGGTCCACGATGCATCCATGTCATCCATCCAACGGCTAAGGATAACTAGATGTGAAGAAGAAACCACAACAGAACGCACACGTAGACCATTGGCTCATGCGCTTGCACTGGATCAGAAGGCACGTGTTTGATCCATGAAATGCCTTAAATCAAGAAGGCATCACGAGCGAGCACTATTTCCCATTGGATTGCATCAACGCACACAGACGCGACCACGTGGCGCGATCAGGTCGCTCCGCGGCTGTGCGCGCAAACAAACCCATGCATTTTGTGAAACAAAGGCAGCGGCCGTGTGCGTTTAAGCGGTTCGATTGTAAGGCAGTAAAAACGCTTGAGTGGCGAGAAAGAAATCAGAACCGGGCGTGCGTGGGCAAATCTGAGGCACCCGATATTGATCCAATGATGTTGGACGCACCACGTGTCAGCACGAGGGCAAATTCACATGTAGAAGGCGTTTTGAAGGCTATTTTGAGGCCAAATCAGAGTCGTTGATCTTCCAATCGACGAATCTGATTGGCCTAAGGTTGTTGCATAAGATGGAGGACCAAAACACCCTCTTTTCCCTCCATAAAAGGTATAAAAGAAGGCCAAAGCCCCCCCTTGGATCATCTCTTCCATCTGTTCCATAGAACTCTTCCACCTTCCTCTAAACCAAAGTTCTCCCTTTGCAACTCCGCTTCGACCTTCATCCCGACGCTCTAGATCTGAGGTGTTGCCGCATCTCACACAAGCATCCTACAAGCGGCGTCGTCTCTTTGTCTCCTTCTATCTCTCTCTCTCTCTATCTATCTCTTTCTCTTTCTCTATCTATCTGTTTCTATTAGCATTCTCTATTGTGAAAACTCTATCTAATTACAATAAAATTCTGATCTTCTGAATACCTGATATCTATTTATACATATATACATATATAAATACCTGTTAGAAATAATTTTCTGAAGAGCTTTTGCATAAATCTAGATTGCCTCCCTACGAACAACCCGATACTCACTGGTCTTTACAAATTTATTTGTCGATGTGCTTTCACGTTATACTACAACTAAATAATCTTTTAAAACAAGATTTATGCACCGAACATAATGTGATCTTCCTATTATACCCTCCTACATAAGAAATAAATGAACATAAGTCATAGTGCAACACATGATTCTCTTATGCAAAATAAATATATACCATGCAAGCATATCAACTCCAAAAATATTTAAAAGGATTCTTACAAGTTGCATCCAAAGTGCAATTAGACTCCAAAGATGCATATGCCAAATAGATGCGTGAATTAGACAAAATGTAGAATTTCATGCTAATGCGTGAATGCATATGCAATTAATCATGTAATTCTAGCAATCTTAGGCCAACTAGTAGTCCACTAAAGTGGACCCATCAACCACCTAAAACCTTAAACCCTAGGTAACCTTCTAGAAACCTCCACTACTTTCCACACCACCTTTGCTATCCCCTCCATGAAAATCCCACATCACCTAAACTTATTTCCTAATCCAATTCAATCAATTATCCTTTCAATTAGAACCTTAATTGTCCACTTTCCTAAACCAACCACCAATGTGAACATGCCCCATATTGCGTTCCCACCACCATAAAGCCAATGGCCTTGCATCCTCCCAAAAACCTCACGCACATATCATCCCAACCACATCACACAAAGCCACGCAAATGCACTCCAAATTCCATAAAAAAACCCCACGCAAGTTGCAATACCAAATCCCACCGATTCCTACTTTCCTAAATTTCCTAATCCTATTCCTACTTTTCATAACTCCTAAACCTAAACTTCCAAACCAAGCCAACACCATCACTTGGGCATCCCCCCTCCCAACATAGCACCACCTACTCCATGCAAAACTTCCTCTCTTCCTCTTGGCTCTTCCTTGCTTCTTCTTCTTCCTTGCTTCCACCACCATTGACAGCCCCCTTCCTCTACCTTCTTCTTCAAGCAACCACCAACTCCTCCACGCCAACCCTACTACCACCATGACCTTTTCCATCCACCACCTCCATCATCTTCCTACCACTTTAGTCTAGGCTCCCATCTCCTCTAGTTTAGCCCCTTAGGTTTCTTCTTCATCTCCACCATCAACTACTCCTCACCCTTCTTCTCCATGGTGTTGCTTCTACTCTTCAGGCTTCCTCGAGCTTCCCCATTCTTCTTCACTTTGGGAGTTCTAGTGGGACTCTCCACCACCACCACGAGCCATCCATTGTCTCTGCTCTACCACAGCTTGCAATCTTCCCTCTACTTGTCTATTTGTTCCTCTTTCTATTTTATGCTTGCATAGGTGTAGACCTTGATAGTTAGCAATAAAAGTTCTCAGTCTCTGTGATCTTCTTATGTTCTCGATTCATTATTACAAAAACTCAAAAAAGAATCTCAGAAATCCAAAAACCTAGAAAAAGAGTCCTCAAGTTAGTTTGTTTAGATATTTATATTGAGTCCAAAGTCTGAGGTCTAGTTTAGAAAATCGATTTTGTGCATTTTAGCCATCAAAAAATCACAAAATTTTTCCTGTTGGTTGGGTTTCAAGTTTATTATTACAATACCAAATTTCAAAGTGTAAATCTTTATAGATTATTTTATAAAATTCATTCACAGATAGGAGGTCAGACACTAAAATAGAACCAAATATTTCTGACTTTACAGATTTTTTCTGAATTATATACTAATCCAAATTATGTGAAATAAATTACATTAGTTTGATCTTTAAACAAGGAATCTTCTATAGAACTGATGGATTTTTCTAGCAGTTGTACGTTTAGGGTCTAAGTTTATCTTCCATTAAGGATCAAAACTACCTATCTACCCTGGTTGTACAAAAATCCAAAAGAATCCTCTGAAAAAACATAAAAAATTCATAGAGTCCTTATTTAGGTCAAGAAGAAACTAGAGAACTAACGTGCTCAAATCGTTTTAGTTAAAACAAGTCGTTGTAATGCGATTAAAGCGTCAAGTCTAAAATTTATATTGAACTGCTATTAATAATTTTGGTGAGTTCGAGTCATTTTGCTGAGAGGCTCTCAAAAAATCCTTAATTAGGTTACTAAGCTTGGTTATGTAATTTAAGGAAAAATAATAGTAAACCTGGAAGCTAATTGAAACCTAATGTTGCCCTAACTATTCCTTATGAGATAACAAAGATTATTAATGTTTATGAAAATGAAAAGGAAACTTGACAATTTAAAAGCATATAAACATTAAAACATTAACGTGAACTACTAACTATTTCAAAATAGACTAAATTACGTGTTGATTTAAAATTCGAACTTAGATTTCTATGCAACAAAACACAAACATACATCTATCCAACAAATTAAAAAAATGTTAACAAACTAAGCAAGATTTAAAACTTAGAAAATTTTGCAGACAAGACCACCCCAAAAATTAAAAAAAAAAGCAATCATGACCAGCTTTTTTAAAATAAATTCTATTTCATTAAACAAGGTAATAAGTTATGTGGATTAGACTGATACAAATTAAGGCATCACAAAATGACTTGCAAACACATAGAAATATTCATAATAACTAAACACTATCTTTCTACAGTAATTAAAAACATCAAATGTAAAACATAAAAGAGAAAGGAGATGTGCTCATCCAGCCAATGTAGATGAAGAGGAAAAGGTCGGGGAAGAGCTTTGCGGAGGAGACAAAGGGAATGGCGGTAGCAGCGATCGTCATTGGCGCAGGGGGCATGCTTGGCCGTTGATGGTGGCTGTAGGTGATCGACGTTGAGAAGTGGAGGAAAAAAAGGGAAAGGTGGTGGGTTGTTGGTGGTTGTGGAGGTTGAAGAAGAGAAGGAGAGGGAGAGCGGGAGCATGGGTGAGGGTCTAGCGGTTAAGGCAAAGGGTGTCAACGAGGCCAAAGAGGAGAAGGGAAGGAGGTAGCGGTGGTGGTTGCAACTTGCGTGGGCATCGGTGAGGAAGGAGCAGAAAAGATGAGTGGGTCGACGCTGGCACTAGAGGTGATGGAGAGCATTGACGAGAAGGAGGAAGGGGAGGAGAGGGCATCAGCGCTGGCAGACTTGAAGGTGGTGATCTTGCTGCTGCTGCGTTTAGGGAAGGAGGAAGGTGGGTAGCAAGGGGTTGTTGGGTAGCCGCTAGTCTATGTAGGGAAAGCGAAGGAGAAAAAAAATAGGAAAAAGGAGAGGAGGAAGGAGGAGTTTGCAGCGAAGAGGGAGAGAGTGTATGGTTAAGAGTGGGAGGGGGGTGAGTTGCCACCCCTATGGTGGTGGTGGGTTGTTGTGATGGAAGAGAGAGAGGGGAAAATGGGAAGAGAAAGGAGAGATTAAAAGGGAGAGGGAGGTGTGCATGGAAGGAGTAGGAGGGGACAGTTGTGAAGGGGTTACGAGATAGTGGGAGAAGTTATGGAAATGTGGGCGTATGCATGGGTTTTTTTTTTATTTTCTTTAAATGAGATGAGGGAATTGGCGGGAAGGATGGAGGGGATTCAAAATAAGATAATTTTATAAAAGTAAATGGGATAAAAATGAAATTGTATTGGCTTAGTTGATTAAGAATAGACTTTGACCCAATCAAATACTAATTAACTCAAATCGAGCTTAATTAAAGAATTAGTCTCAACCTAAGTTAATTAATTGAATAAATATCTAATTGATGGTATAAAATAAGACTAAGGAATCAGGCCACTCCTTTCCATACATATTTAATAATAGGACTTTACTGATCCTGCAATACCTGCATACATGAAGTAATCTTGTAATAATATGCAAATATACACAATTTAACATTATTTAGATTTGTAGTATGCAAAGGTATTAATTAAGCTATTAGCCTTATTATTATGCTAATTATTTGTATTAATCTATGAAACTACATTAAAATCAACTAATTATCACATGCGAATGTAGTTTCATCACATCCCCCAACTAACATTTTGCTAGTCTCTAGCAAAAGCTCGAAAGTAAAAACTGAATAAAATGGCAAAAATGTGAAGTCAGGACCTACCTTAACCAATCATCACCATTAGCTTAAGTTGTACAACATTAGGTTTAAATAATGGCTCAACAACTCCTTAATGACAAATCAAGATAAAGGACTCTCACTATTCCTAGCTTCAAGTGTCACAAGTGAATTTATAAAGAACTTACAGTCAACTAAAGTTTAGAAAAGAGCTGGAAATAAATCAAGTATTCGTGCATGTGGACTGAATAAGTTTACAAACCAAAATGGAAGAAATCAAGTGTCCAGGGCCTGAATTTATTAGTCCAATTAATCTCCACAATCACCTTGGATTCTTTCCTAGTACACCCTAGGTTACTACTCATCAGCTCCCAGCATATCTTAGGTTCATCAAGCTTTCTACGTAACCCATGTAGCAAGCCTTACATCTGCAACTCCCACACCAGTTGGCCTTAGGGTACTAAGTAATAAAGCATTCCAAAGAACTTGTTGGCTCAAGTCACGAAGGCTTACGAATCCCAAGATAGGTGTTTGTAAGGGTTAGATTGAGGTTTTAAAAAATGCGCTCGTTGTAGTAATAATTCCTCAAAAATAACTCGAATAATTGATAAAATTTATAACTTGAATGTCAGAAATGAAGTCTGAGGTCGTTTGCTGGGAGCAAATATTGCGTTCATATGCTAATCTCAATATATAATGTAAATGAGCATACTTAATGACTCAAAAGCTAATATGCAATGTATGGCATGAGTATATGAAGAGTAAAAAGTAATCTAGATAAAATAATAGTGATTTGGATCACCAATTATAAGTCTCACATATAGAATAATTACTCAATACAATTAATATGAAGGAGCTAATAATCTGACGTTTGATTTTGCAATCAGACGTCTTAAGAGATGTTGCTACAAACTCCTCCTTTTCTCTTTTTCTTCTATTGTTCTTCTTCCTTGCCTTCTCTTCTGTTGCTATGCTCTTCTTCTTCTACGGTTCTCCTCTTTCTTTTTTCCTTTATGCACAGGGGGGAAAGCTTTGATTTTTGGCTAAGTGTTAGCCAATACACAACAGAGCAAAACCCCCCCTTAACATCGCACTCTCTCTCCTATTCCTTCTCCTCTTCCATCTCTTAGGGATAATTGGGTAGTCTGGTATGTGGGTCAGAATGCACCTGAGACCAAGGCTACCTGCAGTGGGGGTAGCACCCAAGGTGTGCGCAGGCGTAGGCAGGTATATGGGTCAGAGCCAAGCCCACGTGGTGGTGTCATGGGCGAGGCATGTGAGGGTAGCAAGGGACCTCATCCCCCACGTGTTGAGGCGATAAGCCGTAGACACTTTTCCAATTTATGCGCTATCTAGTGTTCTTTCACGCCCGATGTAGGACTATCCTACGAAGCCTCTTTACGCGAATACAGTAGCTAGAAGTCTACTTCAATTGGTAGCGACTGCAACTTGGGTTCTTTAATCCAAGACCTGGAGCAGATCCTGGGATGTAGCCACGTCAATTGAGAGTAGCACTAGGTCGTCTTGACGTCGACAGAGCTCAGTCGTGGTCAGGGATGGTGGCGGCAGTGGCGGTGAACAAGCAAAGACCTAGAACATGAATACGGGCTCGAAGGCCCCAGTTAAATGGCTCCTTAGCTTCACTGTAGCATGGCGAAGGTGATGGTCTTGTGGAGGATGGTGGCGTGTAGAGGGTGGTCGGTAGCGGAACTGGACAGAAGAACGTGGGTTGTTCGAGAGCGTGTTTGGTGAGCAATGGAGCAAAATAGGAGAGGGGTTTGATGGGTGAGTCATGGTGAAGCTTATGAGGTGTTTGGTGAGGCAGATGGAGGGGAGTAGCGACGGGAATGCCTCGCCAGAGGATTGGCCAAAGATGGGGAAGACAGGGGTGATTGACAGCGTCGAGGGGTTCTTTTTGAGATTTTTGGGTAGGAAACTAACCTAAGGATCTAAAGAAGCTAAACTAATCCTAATCTAATGGACGAAGGGGGGAGAACAACCGTGTCGGTGGTATGTCGACGTCAGGGCAGAAGATGCTCTGGTGGGTGGTAACAGCGACGACGACGGAGAGAGAGAGAGGCACCGGCTGGTATTGCATGACGCGGAGGAAGATGAGAAAGGAGGATCTGTTGCCAGTATTGTAGGCAGACGACAAGGATAGGCAGAGGGAATCGCCGGAGCTTGATGAGCCTTTCGGCCAGAATAGGAGGGAGGAAATGAGGGTAGATCCAGTCAAAATCAAGCTTGGAGAGGACGGGAAGGCCTTGGGGTTCATTTTATAGGTAGTAGAGGTCAATTGGAGCTTGGAAATCAAGCTTCCAATCTTGGAAGGCTCACCAGAGTTGGAATTCCAACTCTTTAAAGGATTTGTATGAAGATTCTAGTGTGAATCAGGGTCCAATGCGTGGCTCAAATTGTAGATCTTCTTAAGAATCTCCCTTCCAATCTTGGAAGGGAGTGAGCAAAAAATCAAGGAGATCTTCCTATTTGAAGGTCGCCGGAGTAGGATTTAGGAAACTGCAGGCGGAGGGGACCTATTTGTGAAGGAGATGAATTTAGGGTGGTAAACGCAAATACTTTTAAAAGCTAGGGGTACGGGTGTGAGAGAAAGAATGAGACTAGACTGAAATACAAACTTGGTCAAGACAATCTCTGATTGGACCTAAATTTTGGTACAAACCTAATTTGGACCCAAGGAATCTGATGGTGAAGTCGTATTTAGGTTTTGACCTCGTTTGACTTAGTAATTTATGCAAAAATCCAAACTAGGGCAACTATCTGTCTGAGACTCAATTTTATATCAAAATGGGTTCTGATAGTCAAATTGAAGGTACCAAATCCTAGTGATTACACAGCAATCATGGTTCCTAATCAACCTAAATAATGTCTGAACCTAACTTAAATTATGGATATTGCACTCATATCTTACATATCATGCATTGCATCAGTCCATTTAGAATAAGATGAGATATCCTGCTAGTTAATGATTTTTATTGCTATTTGCAGATAATAAAGTGATCTAGGATGGAAATAGTGGAATAAAGTAATAAAGGAAAAAGAAGATTGATTCAAATAAGAGGAGTGAGGAGGATAGCCTTATCCCTACCCATAGAAACCTCAGGGCAGCCTTCCCAAACCCCAAACAACCTCCATTAGGAAACCTTAGCCTCAAAATCCAAACATGGATAGCACTATCCATGTTCTTATCCACCCTATCGCTCTCCCAAACACTTAGGAACCAAAACCAACCTTAGAAAACCTAAAACCCACTCTCCAGCACATTTTAGGATGTCGAGACATCTGGCTGGACGTCTGATTTCTGCAGAATAACAATCCAAGAAGCCAAAACTCATACTGACACAGAATTGGACGTCTAATTTAATGTCCAGACATCCAATTTTGTAGTATAAGACGTCTGACCACTATCCTGGACGTCTGATACTACTATCCGGTTCCTGATTTTGGTGTTGGAAGTCCTAGCTTGCCAATTTTGACCTAGGAACCCCACCGGACACCCTAGGAAACCTAAGTAGAGACCTCCTAAGCCTAATTCACTATCTATAACCCTACTTGTCCTATCCCTAACCCAATTGAACTATCCCATACCTAATTGGGTGCATCTATAGTTGATTGGGTGCACCCGAGCCCAATTAGATCCACCCAAGATCTAATTAACTCATACCTATTAGGGTTACCCTAGCCTAATCAAATGCACACATCTAATTAGACTTGACCTAGACTTAATTAGGTTCACTCCTACCCAATTAGACTTTCCTAAGCCTAATTAGGTCCACACCCACTTAATCTAGATTGACCCAACCTATTTAGTACCTAATCCTACCAAAACCCACAACCTAGCCCTACGAAAAATACACACCCACACACATATGCACACCTTCCCATTTTACTCCCACCAAACTCATGCACACTCTCTTGGAAACCCTAAAAACTTGTGTCAAACCTAGATTCAAAAAATGTGGCATTGGCTATTTTTGGAGCCACCAAAAGTGGCAACCCAAATGGAGCCTTCTATAAGGGCAAAGAGAGAGCCACGAAATTGGACCATCTCCATACACTCTCCCATCCATACTCTCAACTCTAAACTTTCTTCCACCCTCCAAAACCTTAAGGCCATTCTCCTCATCCTCCTCCAAGGCTCCATGGACGGCTAGCTAGAGAAGCTTCTCTCCAAAGCTTCAAGGACAGCCATTGGTAGAGAAAGGGTGCAACACCCTCCTCTCTCCACTTGTGTGCACTTGCCCCCATCTTCTTCTCTTCTTAGACGACCATGAAGGCTCACCCATAGCCTCTTGTGGCCGGCCATCTCTTTTGGTAGGCGTGTAGATGGGTTTGCATACCCAAGGTCTAGCCTACACCCTCACACAAGACCGATGGCCCTAGTGGCAACTTTCTGGCATGAGAGATTTCTTCTATTTATTTGCTTTCTAGTGTAGATGATATATGATAACCTTTTATGCATAAATAATTTCATGATGTTTCTATGATTGATATTGTCCTCATGTTTGCTTGCCTATATGATACTTAGGTTTGATCACACCATGCATAGCCACCATGGCCTCACTTAGATGCACAGTCACTTAGGTTTTTTCCAGTTTATCTAGATCTAGGTTTCATTTTACTTTTCAGAATAAAGATCAAAAACACAAAAAACAAAGCGCAAAAGACAAAAAGACAAAAAAATATTAGGTTAGATTTAGGTTATAAAAGCTGATTCAAATCTTGATTCATTTTCACGCCTCCCAGAGACATACGACCGGGACTCAAGTTCTAAAAAGAATAAAATCTACGTGAGTTTCGTTATCACAAATACCTTTGACGAGTGGTTTTTGCGACTATACTACGATTTCCAATGATTTCAAAATACGCGATTTCCATGCTTGTCACCTAGATAATATTTTTATACAAATTTTAGAAGATTTGGGTGAATTTTATCTTAACCAGAAG
Source organism: Thalassia testudinum (assembly GCA_037157565.1). Lineage (NCBI taxonomy): Eukaryota > Viridiplantae > Streptophyta > Magnoliopsida > Alismatales > Hydrocharitaceae > Thalassia > Thalassia testudinum. The sequence continues at coordinate 1,904,836 of JAZHRO010000062.1, read as the reverse complement.
CTCAGTAGATTAAGCGAATCTGTTTTTAGGATTTCAGATGTCACTTAATTCTCGAAATACACGAAAACCCATTTCTGTCTGCATGGACCTACTTGTTAGACCATTTAACCTTTATTTAACCGTTGAGAAAACTCGTAATTATACGGCAATTGAGATATGCTATTAAGTTTGCAGTTTTACTCTTGTTTTTTTATTATTCTCTCAGAATAGATTTGCAGTGAATTATAGTTCTTTGGCTATTATGTAGGAGCATTTAATGATGGAATATGACTAAATAAAGCTAGATATGACTAATGATGATGTTATCATCATACCTCCATGCCTAACTTTTGCTAGTTAGCAAAATCTCACGGAATTAACTCAAATTCTAGACGATGCCTTTTTATGCTCAGATTTCTAATGTGTTCTTTCTTTTGTAGATTAGGTCAGAATGCTAACAATAGGCCTAGAGGTACTCAAGTACCAACCAAGATCCAGACCTGACCAACTTTAGCCTCAGTTTGCCGCGAAGGTTTCTAAGGCTCGCAAGAACTAACCTAAGGTTCGTTGAACTCCATGGTTAATGCACCCGTGCTTAAAATATGGTTAGTCTAGGTTCAGTTTGCAGTGCGTTTTTGTAAGAGAGAGATAGAAGAATTTTTTTATATTGTTGGAGAGTTTTCTCTCTTTTTCTTCTTTATTTTTAGCCTCGGATTAGCTTTACAATACGATCTGTATCAAATTCCTAGCTCCCATCATCAATCATCGCAGGGTCCCTAGCTTTTGATGCTTCGAGATAGCCACCCCCATGGCATCCGCCAGAACCCTGGCTTTCAACACTTCGAGATAGTGCCGCCCATGACGTTCTGTAGTTAAATTCAAGCCCTGGAAATCGACATTTCAAGATAATCCCGCCCATGACACCTGAATCAGCACAAGGTGCTTATGTGCCCTCGGTAGGATATTTAAATATCCTAGGAGACAAACCCCAAGGAGACGATATGTTATTACGCATCTTCGAGGGGAATTTCCTGCTTCTCTGCACCGAGAACTCGTCCAAATCAACTTGTGTTGATAAGCCACTCCTAATCTAGGTAGCTTTTTCATAACAGAATTAACGCATTTATGTGATTTTGGTAATTAAGCGCACTAAACCAGACTATGTGTGGATTAGGGTGCTTAGATTACCAAATCTCGTAAACCAGAGGTCAGTTAACGAGATCGAATAATCCCTAAGCATTAAACCTAATACTTAAGCTTTGCATTTTCCTCAACCTCTTGAGTACTATCCAGATCTTAACGGATACTTGAATTTTTAAGCCTAAAACAAGCCCAAGAGGCCTAAGATCAGCACTCACATTAATCTAAGTATTTCTATAGTACTTTTTGACCTTTATTTTTTTCTTCTAATTTGGTCTAGAACTTAAATAGATTCCATAATCTTTTACTAATGACTAACTCTTTTTATTTCAATTGTTGCTCCTTTTTTACGTTTAAATCACCTTCTCTCTTCCTCCTCAAGAATGATATGCATTCAATTTTTCAAAATTTCCTACCTTCTCCCATTTTTTTTTCAAAATTTCTTTTTTTTTATTTTTTGAAATATGTATTTTTTTGAGAGAACCCTTCAGAACTTTGAATTTTTATATATTTGCAATTTAACACACCCCCATGTATAAGTTTTGAAATGTCCTCATTGTAAACGGAGGGTATGAAACAGTTAGGGTTCAGGTATTAGAATAGGAAAACGGGTGGGCGAATGGGTCAAGATGACTATTTCGGATGATTTCAAACTCTGGTACGAGTACCAAAGGTGGAGTTGACTATTCTAAAACTGAACTCAGAGTGCAATAGACGTGAAGCACAAAAAGATAATCAGAATGATCTTAGGTTTTTGGAATGATGTGTTGCCTCCCGTTAAGCGCTGAATTCAATGCCTTCAGCCAAGCAGAAAATGGTATGGAGGAGTGGTCAAATCAGATGAGTTTTGTAGAAGTGCCTTAATCAATAGCCTAGTTGGTCCAACCAGGTGCTTGTTCAGATTAGTAAGCTGATGATGTAGCCCAAACCTAATCAATCTGGCAGGTTCAGAGATGTGGATCAAGAGATGCATGCCCACCAAATACTGTGAAGCTCGGAATGATATGGAAGTGAAAAATTAAGGTTTGGCTAAGTCAGATAAGCCTGGTTAGAGTAGGGATCTTCAAAAGAGAATGAATCAATGGAGTATGTGAGATCCCTATGGGAGTGATCAGAGAAGGATGGGGCATGATTTGTAGTCTAATCGATGTCCGAAACCTGATTGGAATGTGGAGGAGAATCATATGCAACTGGCTCATTGAGAGGAGAATCAGAGTAGAAATTGAGTTTGGTTGCAGGTTAGGGTTGGGTTTGGATCTAAGCGGGCTCTGTATGTACCATAAAAGAGGTGGCTTCAAGAATAACTGTATGTGAGGGCTCCTCTAAGAAGGATTCCAAGGTAGGTTCATCTAGAGAGTCCTCATAATGGCCATCAAAATCAAATGTAAATGCCTGATAAGTGTTTATAGGATCAAGGAAATCTGAGTCAAGAAAAGATTCGAACTCTGGATTGTAGACACTCTCGACAATTACTATTTCTGATTCCTGAGGATCAAAAAGAAATAATTCCATCTCAATGGAACCTGATTTTGAATTAGTGATCTCAGGATCAAAGACCTCAAAGTCAGAGTCGAAGAATGGATCATGTATGCTGACGTCGTAGATTGGCTTGTAGCCGTTAGGAAACAACAATTCTCCAAAATCAGGGTAAGATTCGAAATCGTTAGAGAACTTGCAAGAATTATGTTCTAAATCTGATTCGGGATCAAAGGTTCCACCATAGAGTAAATGAAGATGTGGAGAAGCAACCTGACTTAGATCTAACCTATTTTCAGATTTCGAGCTCAAAAAGGTGTCCCTATTAGGCATGGGCTCGGGTTCTTGGCTTGTAGAGAAGACCCAATCGAATCCCAACTCTTCCAGCTCCTCAGTTTTTGTATCGTAGATTGGCATGACTTCTGAAAAATCAATTTGTGTTTCTGAGGAGTCTGAAGACGTGTACTTATCAAATATGGGCCTTGAATCATATTCTAGATTCAAAATCTGACTCGTATCACAAGGGGCCTCATAATCATCCCGATAAGGCTCAAATCCAGATTCTAGGTTAAGGATGTGGGTTAGATCACTAGAATCTAGGTTGGGCTCTATAAGGATGTCAGAATGATCCTCACGAATTACCTTAACAAGATAAGGCTTGGGATTTACATTCTCGAGGAGTTTTGTTTTAAGCTCATCATTACAGGTGTCTGGGAATTCAAAACTAGGCAAATTAGGTTCTTGTATCTCTAGGGCTGGCTTGAAATCGAGAACACCTGCAATTGGATCTTCCCAACCTGTCTCAAGATCAGGAATGTCAATTGCTATGAAATTTGAATCTGAATTCATTTGGGCTGGGGATCCACAACAACTATTATCATTGAACCCGAGATTCAGGAAATTACATGGATTACTGGAATTACTCCAAAATGTCGTCTTAACTGCTGACAGGTATTTTTGATCGATGGTTCTATATAACCCATTCAACAATTTTCATCGTTCTTTCAAAAAATTATGGAGTTCTTCCGGGACTGAAGGATTTGACCAATATTGCAGACAATCATTGTTGTGTAATTTCACCAATTCCATGTGTTCTGCTAAGAGATCATCCCGAGTTGAACCGTGATTTAGTTGTATCCATACCATCTCCATGTGATTCAAAATGTGGTTCATTGATTTCTTGAATCTATCCTGAATGTCCCTTTTACAATATTCATCATTGTGTCTATAGGCATTCTTAATTATCTTTTCTTTCATGCCCATTTGGGACTTAGGTTTTCTAAACAGTCTTTCTATATAGCTAGGCTACATTTTTGAATTAAGTGGTGGAATCAAGATGTAGAACCAAACTCATATTAGATTTGAAGCTGATCATATCAGATTTAGAAATCCCCAAGAAGATCAAATGAGGCCTCTTAGGTTAAAAACCTAATAGCCTTCCTGTGTATGTGTTCTAAATAGAAGGGATGAGGGACTAGATGTGAATTTTGACCCAATCAAGGTTCCCAAAGATTTTTGGATGACTAAGGCAATTTCGAGGTGAATGGTACCTCTGAATCAGAAATTCTCACACCCGTGAATTACCTGTGCAGCCAAGAAGGGAGAGCCTCGCAAAGACCCCTACATGGTAGAACGTCCCCACAGGTTACAGGGTTTCCCCCACCCGACCTTCCTTGTCACTGAGGTTCCACTTAGACTGGAACGTATGAACTTAAGACCTTAAGTCTACCAATTTTGTCCTAATTTGTACCTTGAGTTTCACTTGATTAGAAGTTAATTCAACTTGTGACCTAATTTGGAGGTTGGTTGGCCTACAATGTAGACCAACTTCATCTGACTTGTCCTAAAGATGGTAGAATGAGATCTAGGTCAAGACCTAGAAATCACCCTGATTTTACTCCCAGGTTATTAGGTCCAAGATTTTAAGATTCAAGTGAAATTAAAGCCTGATTTTAGGATTTTTCTGATTAAATCTTTTCAATCAAGTGCTTGGGTAGCACATAAATGTGGGAGGATAACTTTCCTTTAATTCAGGCAAAAATGTGTACTAGCACTCCAAACCCTAATGTCAAACCCTAATTGGCTCTATTCTGCATCCAATTTGATCTCAGCATGTACACCTTGGACTCAAATAAGAAGGTGAGTAGTCCAAGATGATCAGAAATTAAGCATGATCCCTAATAGGCATAGGAAATTTGGGGTATGGATTCTAAACAAAATCGTCTCAATCTTCAATCAGATTTGAAAAAAAAATTCGCAAATCAGGAAAGTTGTCTTTTAAATGATAGTTACTATGAAAAATAAGGCATGTGATTCCTAATTGATTATTTCCTTTTTGTCTTCCTAAGATTAAGAGGTTGATTAGGGAAGAATAGAAAAGTTACCTGCCTTAGCATGGCTGTTTTGCACGGAAGATCTCCTCGTGAAGTACCTTAGAAAATCATAAGAAATTAAACAGGGTAAGTTAGTTCTCAAATATAATTAAAATATACCAAGAGAATAGTGGTGAATTACACGTTGCTACTCAGCAATGGCGCCAAAATGTTTGTAAGGGTTAGATTGAGGTTTTAAAAGATGCATTCGTTGTAATAATAATTCCTCAAAAATAGCTCAAACAACTAATAAAATTTATAACTCGAATGTCCGAGGACGTTCACTAGGAGCAAATATTGCATCTACACGCTAATCTCAATATATAATGTAAATGAGAATAATTAATTATTCAAAATCTAATATGCAATGTATGGCATGAGTATATGAAGAGTAAAAAGTAATCTAGACAAAATAATGGTAATTTGGATCACCAATTATAAGTCTAACATATAGAACAATTACTCAATACAATTAATATGAAGGAGCTGATAATCAGACATTTGATTTTGCAATCAGACATCTTAAGAGACGTTGCTACAGTGCTCCTCCTTTTCTCTTTTTTTTCTACTCTTCTTCTTCCTTGCCTTCTCTTCTGTTGCTCTGCTCTTCTTCTTCTTCTACAGTTCTCCTCTTTCTTCTTTTTTCCTTTATGCACAGAAGGGAAGGCTTCGATTTTTGGCTAAGTGTTGGCCAATACACAACAGAGAAAAACCCCCCCTTAACCCCGCACTCTCTCTCCTGTTTCTTCTCTTCCATCTCTCAAGGATAACCGGGTAGTCAGGAATACGAGTCAGAACGCACCTGAGACCAGGGCTACCTGCAATGAGGTAGCAGCTAAGGTGTGCGCAGGCGTAGGCGGGTATACGGGTCGGAGCCAGGCCCGCGTGGTGGTGTCACAGGTGAGGCATATGAGGGTAGCGAGGGACCTCACCCCCCACGTGTTGAGGTGATAAGCCATAGACACTTTTCCAATTTAAGCGCTATCTGGTGTTCTTCCACGCCCGATGTTGGACTATCCCACGAAACCTCTTTGCGCGAATATAGCAGCTAAAAGTCTTCTTCAATTGGTAGTAGCTACAGCTTAGGGTCTTTAATCCAAGACCTAGAGCAGATCCTAGGACGTAGCCGCGTCGATTGAGAGTAGCATTAGGTTGTCTCGACATTGGAGGAGCTCAGTCATGGTCAAGGATGGTGGTGGAAGCGGTGGCGATTCAACGAAGACCTGGAACATGAATACAAGCTCGAAGGCCCCAATTAAATGGTTTCTTAGCTTCTCCGTAACATGGCGAAGGTGATGGTCTTGTGGAGGATGGTGGCGTGTAGAGGGTGGTCAGTGACGGAACTGGATAGAAGAACGTGGGTTGTTTGGGAGAGTGTTTGGTGAGTGGTGGAGCAAAATAGGAGGGGTTTTGATGGGTGAGTCATGGTGAAGCTTATGAGGTGGTTGGCGAGATGGATGGAGGGGAGTAGCAGCGGAGACGCCTCGCCAGAGGAGTGGCCGAAGATGGGGAAGACGGGGGTGATTGACAGCGTTGAGGGGTTCTTTTTGAGATTTTTGGGTAGGAAACTAACCTAAGGATCTAAAGAAGCTAAACTAGCCCTAATCTAATGGATGAAGGGGGGAGAACGACCGTGCTAGTGGTATGTCGACGTCGGGGAAGAAGCTTCGGTGGGTGGTAACAGCGACGTTGACGGAGAGAGAAAGAGATGCCAGCTGGTATTACACGATGCAGAGGAAGACGAGGAAAGAGGATCTACCATCGGTATTGCTAGCAGACAACGAGGATAGGTAGAGGGAATCGTCGAAGCTTGAGGAGCTTTTCGGCCAAAATAGGATGGAGGAAATGAGGTTAGATCCGGCCAAAATCAAGCTTGGAGAGGACAGGAAGGCCCTGGGGTTCCTTCTATAGGTAGTAGAGGTCGATTGGGGCTTGGAAAGCAAGCTTCCAAGCTTGGAAGGCTCACTGGAGTTGGAAACCCAACTCTTTGAAGGATTCACAAGAAGATTCTAGTGTGAATCAAGGCCCAATGTATGGCTCAAATTGTAGATCTTCTTAAGAATCTCCCTTCCAATCTTGAAAGGGATTGAGCAAGAAATCAGGGAGATCTTCCTATTTGAAGGTCGCTAGAGTAGGATTTAGGAAACTACAAGCAACGGGGACCTATTTGTGAAGAAGGAGATGAATTTAGGGGGGTAAATGCAAATACTTTCAAAAGCTCGGGGTACGGGTGTGAGAGAAAGAATCAGACTGGACTGAAATACAAACTTGGTCAAGATGATCTCTGAGTGGGACTAAATTTTGGTACAAACCTAATTTGAACCCAAGGAATCTGATAGTAAAGTCCGATTTAGGTTTTAACCACGTTTGCTTAGGTAATTTATAAAAAAATCCAAATTAGGGTAATTTTCTGTCTGAGACTCAATTTTAGGTCAAAATGGATTCTGATGATCAAATTGAAGGTACCAAATCTATAAATTTTAGATGATTTTGGTGAATTTTATTATGAGCAAAACCTCAATAGATTAAGTGTGTCTGTTTTTAGGATTTCAAATGTCATTTAATTCTCGAAACACGCGAAACTCATTTCTATCTACACAAATCTACTTGTTAGACCATTAAGATCATTTGACCTTTATTTAACCTCTGAGAAAACCCGTGATTGTTCTGCAATTGAGATATGTAGTTAAAACTACAGTTTTACCTCTGTTTTCTTGGTATTCTCTTAAAATGGATTTACAATGAATTATGATTATCTGGTTGTTGTGTAGGAGCATTTAATGATGAAATATGACTAAATAAAGCTAGATATGACTGATGATGGCATTATCAACATATATTAAGTTTATTTAATGGTATTGAGTATTGGACTAAGATTAAAATTAGGCTCTCCTCTTTTTTCTTCTTTTTCTTCTTTTTTCTTCTTTTTTTTTCGTAAGATATATATAATGCCTCCCACTAAGAATGCTGTAAAGGAGAGGACTTTATGAAATTTTTCTAATGGTTTTATATATATATATATAAAGAACCTAATTCTTCTCCTAAACCACACTCAACAAGTTAGGTGCATTTATTCCATTTTCCCAGGAGGCTAATAAGAGCTTCCCAAAAGTAGTTCAGAAATCCTCGTAAGTAAAGTGGAGAACATTAATTAAGATTTGCGACTCTGAAAAACCAAACTCCTAAGAACATTTGTGGCTGACAATTTATCAGTGTGAATAGTGAATATAAGAGAATACTTAAATTTCAAACTCTTCTAAGCAGATGGTTGAAAATAAATCCTATTTACTCTTCACTCTTCAACTCATTACCAGGAAATAACAAGACTAAAATACCTGATATATGTCAAAATCCTAAATCTTAATTGATTACCTTGGTAATTAAGTCTAAGACTTGAAAACCACTGAGTTAAACCTAAGTATACTTCCTAAGGTAACAACTCCTAATTAAAGGAGTATTTTCATCATCCTTCGAAAACAAAAACAAAAGCAAATGAAAAAATACAACTAATTGCATGTAAACTTTACAAACATTTTTTTTTAATGCAAAATAGAAGATAAAGCATGCAAGTTTTGATAATTTTTTTTTTGAAAAATAATTCAGCTAAAACTTAAAAATTGCAGCTTACACAACACATCAAAAAATGAAAATAGGTTAAATAATAACGGGAGAGAAAATAGGTTTTCCTCACCCCCAACTTAAATGACATTGTCCACTATGGCATAAAAATAAAAGAGAGGGAGTAGTTTAATTAGATATGACCTGTTATAGTGAAGCACTTGTAATGGTAAGCCATCCAGCTTACCTAACCTACAAAACTAAAAATATATTAAAAACAAAAAAATTTATTTATTTACAAAATCTAAATGATGGTTAAATAACCTTGTTCATATACAAAATTAGACCTAAGAAAACTAGGGCTTTTTGTTATTTACAGACCTAGAAAAAGAAAGCCTCTATAAGAAAACTTGGCCCATGGATTCACCATGATTTGAGTCTTTTTATGTCAGATCCTCAACACGTAACAAAATCAAGAGAAGTCTCGCAAAGATACTCCTCTCATGATGAAATCTTGGTATAGTGACATAGATTAGCACCCTAATATAACCCTATTAGGTCTCGCAAAACTATACACCTTAGAAATAACTCAGGTAATGCTAACTCTAGTTTGTTTACGAGTAATAGCTATCATCTTAAGTAATAGGGCTTCGCTGGGCTACACGCTATCCTCAAGAGGTAACTAATCCCCATATCAGGCTCGAAGTCAGTATCCTACTAAAGTACAAGCAGGTTAACTCAAAAGAAAAGAGGTCAGCTACATAACCTAAATGTGGAGCATCGCAGTGCTACACCTCCCACATCTATCTAAAATGCTAACAAGCCCTATGATTCTGATAACACCCGAAAGTTCTAGTAAACTCAAAGTGGAGTCTCGTAGTGCTACTCTTCCCACATGAGTCCAAGGTCACTAGTGTCTTGTAACTCTATCTTTCAATCCCCGCCAAGCTGATCTCAGATCTTGAGAATCAACCTAACTACCTAAAAGAAACAACTTTTTTTTTTATTATGTACAAATTTTCTAATAATTTTTTTTTCAAATTTTTGTTTTTGCATTTTTTTATTATGCACATTTTTCATTTTTCACTTTTTTCATTTTTTTTCTTTTTTAATTATTTATTTACAATGTTGAGTTACCTTCCAACCAATACTAAGTTTTACACCTTCAACCAGGTGGTATGAAAGTGATGCCATATCTATTAAAGTATCGATTCACTAATTCCACTATGGCTCTCTGAAATGGATGAGTAGGAGGATAAGAGAAAGTGGCACTCAATCCATACTTAAGGAAGTGTAGGTGATCAGTGTACCAGTCCTAATAGGATTTCTTATACCAACAACATATGCCATCATTGTTGTGGTTGTACATGCCACACTTAACACACAATCCCATACGCTGCACCCTACGCTGTTTAGCCATATTACTTCTCCCATAGAAGGGAGATTCCTGAAGTGCATAAATCTCTTCACGGTACACTTCCCTCGCTTTTAGCAGGATCAACAACCGTACATCTATAGGAAGATCCGTGCCGTGGTGAAGTGAACAGGCGAAGGTGAGGAAGATGGGGTTGTGGAAAGTCATGGTGCAAGTCACTAGTGTGCTTAGGTGCTTTAGTGCTTTAGAAAGCAAGGGGGGTGAGAAGGTATTGGACTGCCTCCAATGTGGGCTAAGTTTTACGTCTTCAGCCAAACAAAAAGAAACAAAGTCAACTAGGGGTAGGATTTAGAAGCGCAAGCTTTTCAACAACATTGATAAACTCCTAATTCTCAAGATAGGGTTTAAGCCATTGCCCATTAACCATGATACTGTGCCCAGTATTGGTATCTACTATTTCTATAGGACCACTTGGTAAGGTGCGCACAATTATATAAGGTCCTATCCATTTAGAGTGAAGCTTTCTTGGAAAGAACAAAAGTCTGGCATCATAAAGCCAAACACATTGGTTTGGTTCAAAAGACTTCCAAAAAATATAATGATCATGGAAAGCTTTCATTCACTCCTTATAAATCCGAGAATTCTCATAGTTATCACTTCTTAATTCCTCCAATTCACTCATTTGTAATTTTCTGTGATCCCTAACTTGTTCAAGATTCATATTACATTTCTTTATTGCCCAAAAAGATCTATGCTCAAGTTCTACTGGCAAATGACATGCCTTTTCATACACCAATCGATAGGAGGACATTCCAATAGGGGTCTTGTAAATTGTATGGTAGGCCCATAATGCATCATCTGATATTTTAGCTCAATCTTTTCTATCAACTCTTACCATCTTTTGAAGGATTGCCATAATCTCCCTATTAGATGTTTCATCTTAGCCATTTGTCTAAGGATGATATGGAGTTGCAAGTCTATGATTGACTCCATACTTCTTAAGAAGACTTCTAAATTAGAAATTATTAAAATGGGCACCTCCATCGCTGATGATTACTCATGGCATCCCAAATCTTGCAAAAATATTCTTCTGAACAAAGCAAGTGACTAGACTATGATCATTATTCTTTGTTGGGATTGCCTCTATCCATTTGGATACATAATATACAGCTACTAAAATATAAAGATATCCAAATGAAGGGGTAAACGGTCCCATAAAATCGATGTCCCAAACATCGAAAACCTCAAAAATTAAAATTGAATTCAAAGGCATCATATCTCTTTTAGTTATATTTCCTAAAGCTGGGCATCTTGTACAAGACTTAGTAAATAAATGTGAATCCTTGAACAAAGTAGGCCAATAAAAATCACTTTGGAGGACCTTAGTAGCTATTTTCTTTCCAGAAAATGACCTCTACATGCATTACTATGACAAAAGGACAATATACTGTGGAACTCACTTTCCAGAATGCACCTTCTTATTATCTGATCATTACAAAGCCTAAAGAGTTCTGGATCTTCCCAAAAGTAATACTTAATCTTAGAGAAAAATTTATCTCTTATGTTTTGTCCAATTGGAAGGGATCCGACCTACTACTAAATAATTGACTATATCTGCAAACCAAGGAGACTTAATTCCCTTTATAACCAACAAATGTTCATCAAGGAATAAATCACAAATTGGTGGAGAATGAGCATTACTTATTAACATCCGAGATAGATGATCAACCACTACATTTTCTGATCCAGCTTTATCCTTTATTTCTAAATCAAATTCTTAAAATAAAAGTATCCATTGAATTAATCTTGGTTTAACATCCTTTTTGGGTAGAAGATGTCTAAGGGCTAAATGATCACTATAAATTACCACATGGGAACCTAACAAGTATGATCGAAACTTTTGAAGAGCAAAAACAACTGCAAGCAATTCCTTTTCGATTGTAATGTAATTCTTTTTAGCTTCATCTAATGTTCTGCTTGCATAAAAAATTACAATAGGTTTTCTATCAATTCTTTGTTCTAAAGTTGCTCCTACTGCAAAATCTAAAGCATCACACATAATCTCAAACAGGAGTGTCCAATATGGAGGTTGTAGGATAGGAGCTCTAGTCAAAGACCCTTTAAGAGTGTTAAAGGCTATTAAACAAGAATCATCAAATTCAAAGTTAATTTCTTTAGCCAAAAAAGCACTCAAAAGTCTAACTATCTTAGAGAAGTCTTTAATGAAAAACCTATAAAATCCTACGTGTCCTAGGAAAGATCGAACATCTTAAACTGAAGTAGGAGGTGGAAGGCTATTGATCAGATCAACCTTAGCTTTATCTACTTCCATTCCTTTCTTTGAGACAATATGGCCTAAAACAATTCCTTCATGAACCATAAAGTGGCTTTTTCCCCAACTTAAGACTAGGTTGACCTCAATACATTTCTAAATAATTTCCTCAAGATTAAGGAGACAAGAATTAAATGCATCTCCAAATATAGAGAAGCATCCATAAAAATCTCTAAACAATCACCAACCATGTCCGAGAAGATAGCCATCATGCAACTCTGAAATGTGGTTGGTGCATTACACAATCCAAACAGCATTCTTCGAAATGCAAAAGTTCCGAAGGGACATGTGAAGGTTTTTTTTTCTTGATCTTCAGGGTGAATTGCCACTTGATGATATCCAGAATATCCATTCAGAAAATAAAAGAATTCCCTTCCTACTAACCTTTCGAGAATTTGATCTATAAAAGGTAAAGGGAAACGATCTTTCTTAGTGGCATTATTAAGCTTCCTGTAATCTATACAAATTCTCTAAGAGGAAACTATTCTGGTGGACACCTTTTCACCCTTGTCATTGGTTATAACGGTTAAGCCAGCTTTCTTGGGTACAACTTGTGTCAGACTAACCCAAGACTATTAGAAATAGGATATATGATACCAGCATCTAACCACTTAATTATTTCTTTCTTTACAACTTCTCACATATTAAGATTTAGTCTCCTTTGAAATTCTCTACAAGGTTTAACAGTTTCATCAGTGAAAATTCTATGGGTGCAATAGGATGGACTTATCCCTCTTAGATCAGCTATGCTCCACCCAAATGCCATTTTATGTCTTCCTAGGACCTCAACCAATTGACCTTCTTGGGTAATTGTGAGTTTTGAACTAATGATAATTAGTAATGTCTGGATTGATCCTAGAAACACATACTTTAAAGTGTCAGACAGAGGTTTAAGCTCTAATTCAAAAGGGGATCCAATTGAGGGTTTTAAGGACTCCTTAGAAAGCTCAAGTAATTTCTCTATCTTAATAGTCCAAGGAGGTCCTAAAAAAGAAGAATTCAAAAGATTATTCACCTTTTGGAGATCAGTGCTCTCCTTAACATCTAAGGATTTCTCAAGAGTTAAACAAGTGATCAAAGGATCTTCCTCAAGGTGATAAGGTGTGATGTGATCAATGGCTTCTTCAAGTAAGCCCACTTCTATTAAATTACAACCATCATCAAAATTCAAGCTTTTTGATGCCTTGAAAATATCTAATTGCATCTTCTTATCATCAAAGGCTATCTCCATTATCCCTGATTCACAATCTATGTTAGCTTTAGCAGTAGTTAAAAATGGTCTTCCTAAAATAACAGTTGCATTCTAAATAATCTCAAGGATTTCCATATCCAAAACTAAGAAATCAACTGGAAAATAGAAATCTTTAACCTTAACAATTACATCCTCAAGAACTCCTTTAGGTTTCCTAATTGATCTATCAGCTAGTTGAAGAGAAATAGAAGTGGGTTGGAGTTCCCCTACTCCAAATTTTTCAAAAATTGGAGTAGGCAAAAGATTGATTGAAGCTCCTAAGTCTAATAAAGCTCTATTAAAAGTAAGATTACCAATAATACAAGTAATCCAAGGATTACTTGGGTCTTCCCTTTTAATGGGCAGGTTTTGTTGAGTAACTTAACTTATTTGCTCAGATAAGACTACCTTTTCAGGAGTCTTAACTTTAACCTTACGTTTTTTGTGTGCATAATTCCTTTAAAAATTTTGCATATAAAGGTATATGTTGAATAATGATGTAAACATGTTTATATCACATAAATCATCTATTTTTGCACGTTCTTAGACATAAAATTACATCATATATTATAAATATTGCATAACATGCATCATCTTGCATTTAGGCTAGGTTGTATAAAGTTTAGGTTAATTTTCCCTTTTTATGGTTAGGTAACAGGGAAACATTTAATCAGGGCATTGGATTAAAGATCCAACCATATGAATCTGATTAGGGCAACAATTGGAGTTCAACAACTCTAAGATCACCCCGATCGAACTTCCGTAACATCAGATGCAGTCCAAGAATGATCAGAGGTCAAGGGACCAAAATGGTGTAAATCCACACTTTAGATGACAAATCCAACCATATGGATGGGTCCGGATCAACGATCACAGCCCAACGATGCAAAAATCGATCCAATCCAATATCCGTTGCACCATCTACAACACATAGATAGACAGCCAAGATGGCACCACGTGGTGCCATCTCAGCCGCCTACACCAGCCAAAGGTGCCCGCCCCCTCTCTCTCATCACACGCATGATCAAATCTGGGTTGTAGGATCTTGATCCAATGGCCATGAACGTGTGCACCTCGATTGGAAACACGATGAAGTCTCAGCCTTGGCGCATTGGTTGAGCACTCCATACGTGAGTTGAGGGTGCAATGCAGCGCGAGCGCGGTCGATTTCGGCCTTGGATGAGATGCAGATGGCAGATAGAGCAGTGACGTGGTGCAACCAGAGCACACGGTGCCTTCACACACGATCCAACGCTCCGATGCGCTCGATCTCACATGTGGGTGCATGGCGAAGGTGCGCATGAGATGGATTTTAAGTCATCCGATCTTACGATCAAACGACTGATATGAAAAGAACATGGATATGTGTTGAGGCAGCCAAAATTGAGGAGGCAAGCGTGCGAGTGAATCTTCAGCCTACTTGCAGGTCTTTAGTGACGGATAAATCCGTCACTAAAGACCCTAAAATTAATTTTTAAAAATGTAATGACCTATTTGTCCTATCCAATCTGCACATATATATAACCCTACGACCCCCACACTTTCTTCATCCCTTCCTCTCTTCTCTCACCCCCTCTAAAGCTCTAAGAGCTTGTCCCAAACCCAGGATGCTCCATTAGAGTTAAAAATACAAACTTTTCCACCTTCTCACCCCCTTTGTGGGGCATCCTGCAGTGGTCCTCACCACAATTCGGAAAGCGGATCCCGCTATGACGTCGTCCTGCCCCATTCTCCGTCGTCCTTCATCGTTCTCCTTCGTCCCGCATCTCACCACCTTCGTCCGAGCGCTCCGTTGTTACAGCTCATCCTCCATGCAACCGTCGAGGGGGATAACTTCTCTCTACCTTCTCTTTTGCCACTTTCTAGTGCAGATTTCCCGCATTAGTGTAGATTTCTTGCTTTCTAGTGTATTGAGTAGTTGTAATTGTAATGAACATCAGCTTGTGGTTATGAGATCCATGTTTATTCTATCTCTATTTTCTCTTTATTTGTAATATTCTCTCTTTTTCTATTATTTATTCTTTAAGTAGATAACTAGTTTAAATTCAATTTGACCAACTAATCTGCCTCGTGACAAATAAAATAAATACGATTTTTAATCAAACGTTTGCCTCCCTGTGTTCGACCCGAAATTCTTTCCAATTTTGGTAAATTTATCTGTTGACAAATTTCTTCGCAAATCGTACTACATCGACGAGTTTTGAAAACTCAATCTTATTTGCATACATTTTCCGATTTAACAAATAGCATCAATTAAAGGAATGTTTATTTGAACTTGCTTAAAGAGTTCAAGTAATTCTTCATTATTAGCTAAAGTTTTCTTTCTTGAAGTCTTATCTTTTAAAGCATCAAGAAAGGGAATGTGAGATGGTGTGAGATCAAAGTTAGTTTTGAGTTCAGATTTTTTAGAAGTTTCTTTTACATTTTCTTGAACTTCAGAATCACTCTCAACCTCTATGGGTGACTATTCAGCAGTTTATTTGTTAGTTGGAGTTTGGGTATGAGCTACCTTCTTAGTAATCCTACCACTCCCAAGTGTAACAACATTTGCATTAGCTTGAGGATTATTATCTCTACTTTGATGAGGTTGTTGTTGTCTAGAAATGTTTGGAATAGGGTTAAGTGGAGGGATTTGGGGTTAATTGCTATTGAATCCAAGTAGAGGGTTCGGGTTAGGTAAATTCCTAGGGTTAGGCTCTGGTTGAGCAAGTAAAACTCCAAGGGGTTGGTTATCTTTTCTTTGATTTCTCTCATCCCTAATTTCATTCATCAATTGTTGTCGAGTGTTGACAAGTTGTAACATTAACTGTTGCGTATCTCCTATTTTCTTGTTGAACCCACTTCTAAATGATTGGGAATCTTGGGTAACTCTATTTTGGTAGTTGTTATTTGGAAATGGAATTGGGTGGAGTTTAGGTTGGGACATTTGGTTAGGTTCATACCCTTATGCTAATAGGCTATCGAGGAGTTTTAAGTCGTTTCGTTGTAGCAAAGCCTCAATTGCTTGAAAACATATAACTTTATAACTCAGATTGTAAAGAGGAGTCTAAGGTCAGACACAGGGAGCAAATATGGAATTCATAACATTAATCTCATTCAAAATCAATGAGCGCAATTAATTAAGCATTAAAATAAATGTGTTTAACGTGCTGAAACAGTTTTAAGAAGTCATTGTGTTGTAGTATGGGTCGTAATAACACGAAAACAGATAAAATTTATACTTGAATAAAATCCAAGGTCGTTCCCTGGGAGCAAGTAACAAAATAAATCTCAAGATTGCAAGTCTATCACGAGATATCAATATATGATGAAACTTCTAAGCACGAATGATATGTATATAAGAGTAAATGTTAACTATGCAAAAAGAGTAGAGTAAAATGTTGATTTGAATCACCAAGTTACCCTAGTTACAATAATATCAAATAATGCAATAGTGTTAGTCAACCAAAGCCTTGTAATCAAATAATGCAATAGTGTCAAACGGCTGAATTTCCAATCAAATGCCTTAACCGTCTCTTGCTACAATGCCAAAGGGACACTGTTCTCCTTTCCTTTCTCCTGCCTTAAGCTCTCTTCTTCTTCTCTCTTTTCTCTTCACGCACAAGGGAGGAAACTCACAAATTTTGGCTAAGTGTTGGGAGCTTTCAAGAGCCAAACCCCCCTTTCCCCTCTCTCTCTTTCTCTCCTCTCCATCTCTTCTCCTTCTCTTAATTAAGCAAATATTCGGGCAATTGGGTATGCAGATACCTGAGACCAGGGCTACATAGCGTGAGCGTAGCCGAGGAGTGAAAACAATGGATGGAGGGACCTGACCACTCGTGTACTGGGCAAGGGGTTCGGTTCACTTTCTCCTTTTATGCCGCTGTGGAAGCTCGTCAAATAACGATGTGGGACTAAAACCCCACACCGTTCTTCAGGTATTCGCGAGGTTACTCCTTCATTCAATTCAGGCTCAAGGGTGGTCAACACCCTCAATTTTCAGTCCACACGAGCTGCTGGAGTGATTCCGTGTCTCTTGATGCCAAGACTTGGAGCTATAGACAAAGAACGAGCTTTAAAGCTTGATTCGAAGGAGGTTCTTTAATGGCGATGGAGGTTGGCACCTGAAAGTCACAAAAAGGGCCTCATGGCCCTGCCAGAGGATTTCAAAAGCGTCATTGGGTGACGACGAGTGCAGTGCAAGTGTTTAAGTGCGGTGGCGTGGTTGGGAACCTTCAGGCGAAGGCCGTGAGTGTGGGTGAAAGCGTGTGTGTTCGATGGCACTATAGGGGAATCAATAGTGCTCAGTAAGTGAGGGCTTTTGATCATTGTGATGGGGTGGTGTGGAGAGTGGGAGCAAAGTGTTTGAGTGCATATAGAAGCCGCTAGGGCTCGCCAAAGGTATGCCAGTGAGGTGGAAGACGAATTCGCAAGAGGTGTTGCAGTGGTCAACTCGGAGTGGCGAAGACAAATTTGTGAAGTAGCGGAGGTAGGGAGTTGATCTAAGTAGGTAGCGAACGACAAGGAGGAAGAGCGACGCTAGATGTGGTGTGGACAGCGCTGGAGACTAAGAGAGCTCCGGTGAGGGTAGGATGGCAAGGATGAGGAGAACTGGGGCGCCCACTGGTATGGCGTGATGCGGAAGAGGGAGAGGAAGAGGAATCCGCCGCGAGTATTTCGAGTGGACGATGAGACTGGTCGGAGAAGTTCGTCGAACGTCGTGGAGCTTTTTAGCCAGAGAGGAGGGAGGAAGGAGAGGAATTCCGACCAAAAACGAGCATGAAGAGAACAGTTTGTCCTTAGGAGTCTTTAAATAAGCCTTAGAGGGAGGTTTGAAGCTTAAAAACCAAGCTTTCAAGCTTGGTAAGTTCGTTGGAGTAGGACATCCACATCTCACATTCGTTTGCGTGAGAGATTGGGAAAGAATTAGAGACTTGGACAAGGCTCAATAGGAAGGGGATTACTTGACGAATCTTCCTTTCATTTTTGAGAAGGATTAGTCAAGAAATCACTATGTTCTTGACAAAAGCTCTCTGGAGTAGAATTCCTTGTCAATAATGGCGGAGGGACCTTTTTGCAAAAAGTGACGACAAAGAGAGGGGATTGTTTGTATTGAATTTCAAAAGCTAGGGGCACTTATGAAATAGACAGGACTAAAATGCAAATTAAGTCAAGACAATCTCTGATTGGGCTCAAATTTTGATATAAATCTAATTTGAACCCAAGGATTCCAATGGTGAAGTTGGATTTTGGTTTCGACCTAGTTTGACTAGGTAATTTGTGTAAAAACCTAAATTAGGGTAATAGTCTATCTGTGACTCTATTTTAAGTCAAAACGGGTTCTGATGATCAATTCAAAGATGATAAACCCTAGAGAATATTTTTCTATGAATTTTAAAGGGTTCATGTAAATTTTATCTTGACCAGAACCTCAGTTAATTAAGCAGATCTATTTTTAGGGTTTCAGATTCCATTAATTCTTAAAATGTATGAAAACCCATTTCTGTCTACATGGACCCACTTATTAGGCATTAATGACTAAATGACCTTTAATAAACCTGGCATACCCCATGGCTATTCTGTATTTGTGATAAGATGGTAAAATTGTAGAAATAACTCTATTTTCATCTTTTCTTCTCAAAACAATTCATCCTACTTAAGAGACCTTCTGGCTAATATGTAGGAGCTTTTATTGACTTTATAAGACCAAATGGAGCTAGTTATGGCTCATGATGATGTTTCCATCAATATGAGATGAATACAATTTTTCATATTGTAATTCAAATAATGAGATAAAAAGAATAGAGATAATCTAAAAAGTGTGATTTAAATCACCAATTAAATCCTCTAATTAAGCATGCATCTCATTTACTAAATCAGAATTCAATTTTAACTTAGGTTCTCAAATTATTCAACAGTACTGAGAACTACATCAGACGACTTATGTAGCACAGGCATAAAGCCTTCTCAGAAAGCCTTCTTCATTCTGCCTTCTTCTTCCTTTCTCTAGGCTTTCTCTTTTCTTCTTCTTCTTCTTCCTTCATGAAGCCTTCCCTTCCTTCGCCTTCAGAGCACAAGGAACCAACTTTTCTTCAGCGACTAAGTGTCACATAGGGGTACAAGGCCAAGAGAGAAAAACCCTCCCCTGCTCTCTCACAATTTCTCCTCCTCTTCTCTCTCGTAGACCCACAGCATATTCAAATCCAGATACGAGTATTCGGGTCGAGAGCATGGACTAGGGTCACCGATGTGGGTGGTGATCGAGGTGTGCATTAGGTCGAGTAAGCGAGTGAAAGGGGATGAGGGACCCGACCCCTCAATGTCTTGGGGGGTAAGCTCAATTCACAAAATCAATTTATGTCTGGTTGCATGTCTTTCATTCCCCGATGTGGGACTATACGTCCCACTGCTCTTCGCGCAATGCTTGCAGCAATGGCTACTTCAATTGTGTCTGGTGTCGGTTGCTATCATTCAATTGCTGCCGCAGGTGGATACACAGGTACAATCCGTGTCACCTGGAGGTCTAATTAGGCCTTAAGCTTGTCGGAGGACTGAGAGCAAGGCTGGAGATGGTGGCGGCGACGGCGAATCACGGCAGAGACCTGAAACGCAAAATAAGGCCTCACAGCCACATTAAAATATCTCAGGGGAATCGCCAAGTGATGGCGAATGTGGTGGTGGCGATTTCGTATCGTGAGCGTGTGTGTGGTGGTCGGACGATGTCAGGGATGAAGGTGTTAAGGTGGGTTTGTGGTCAAAGTGTTTGGGTGGATGAAGGATGAAATTGGTAGAGGGCTTTTGAAGTGAGGAGTACGGTGATGCTTATAGAAGTCGTGGCGTGGCAAACAGTGCGATGTAGTGAGCTCACAACCTTGCCAGAGCTCGGTCAGAGAGGAAGAAGACGAAGGGGGAGCGACGTGAACGACTGTTGAAATGAAGGGAAAAAGGGATGATAGAACCTAGGGAGAAAGAGAGAGTGTGTGGACCTAATTATGGATGATGGGGAAGAAGTTGGCATCAGCTTTGATTGGCTAGTGCCGGAGAAGGAGTTTGCTCCATTAAGGGAGACGGCGATGACGAAAGGGGAAGGCAGCCCTTGCTGTGGCTGGCGAGGCACAGAAGACGATGAGGAAGAAGTTGGACAGGCTAATTTGGTTGTTGGCTGTCCTTAGGAAGATGGAGAAGGAGAAGCCATCGGAGCTGGTTAGAGCTGGCTGTGGATAGGGAGGGAAGAAGGATTTTGAGGACAAACCTAGCTAATGAGAAGCGAGAATGCATCGTGGGTTCTTTTATAAGCCTTAGAGAGGAGTTTCAAGCTTGGAAACAAGCTTGCAAACTTTGGTTATTTCATGCTCAAAGGGTACCCAAATCTTCCATGCATTCACATGCGAGATTGGGAAGGAGTTGGAGTCCATGGCTGGGTTCAATTGGAAGAGAATTCCTCAAGGAATCTCTAGTTCAATTTTAGGATAGTTTGATTGAGAATCGAGCAAGAAATCCTCGCTCGAATCTTGACGGAGCTTGGTGTGTTCACACCAATGGCGACAGGGACCCATTTGTAAAGAATAATGAGAAACTTAGGGACATCTCTGTAAATAATTCAAAAGCTGAGGGCTAATTAAGAGAGAAAGAGTCTAACTGGACTAGAATGCAAACTAAATCAAGATAGTCTCTGATTGGACCTAAATTTTGTTATCAACCTAATTTGGACCCAACAAATCTGATGGTGAAGTCAGATTTTAGTTTTGACCAAGTTTGACAAGGTAATTTACATAGGAACCCAAATTAGGGTAACTTTCCATCTAAGATTATGTTCTAGGTCAAAATAGGTTCCAAAGGTCAAATCAAGGACACCAAACCTTATGGAATATGTTTCTATGAATTTTAGAAGGTTTAGATGGAACCTATCTTGATCAAAACCTATGTTATTTAAGCAGGTCTGAAATTAGGGTTTCGGGAGCTGTGTTAGTTCGCAAAGTGCGTGAAAACCCTTTTCTGTCTGTGTGGACCCTCTTATTAGACTTTAATACTCATTAGACCTTGGATTAACCCCTAGGAAACCCCGTGATCATTCTGCATTCATAATATACCTTTAAAACTACATATTTAACCCTAATTTAATTCACTCTTCTCAGAAAGGATATTCAGTGAATTACAGCTCTCCGACAATTATGTAAAAGCATTTATCAATTGATTCTAATTAATTAAAGCTAGTTATGGCATATGATGATGTTATCATCACCTTGGTTCCTCCAAGAAAAATTAGGGTGATTCCGCCAACCTAGGTTATAGGTGTTGGAATATGGGTTATTTTCTTGCCTAAAATTACCTTGAAGAGCTTGGGCATCTTCTAATTAAGTGTAGGAAGATGGAGAATCTAAGGTTGAAGTTTGGACATTAGAACTATACATGGGCATTGGTTCTTGTTAAAGAGGGGCAATAGAGGGTTAAACTTCACATGCGTGGCATCTAAGGTTAGATCTTTGACTTACAAGTTCTTTTACTAAAATATCAACCTTGTCTAACCTTTTGTTAATCATCTCCCATTCTCTAGTGTTCAGTATCTCATGAATTCCTCCTTTAGAATTTGTCCTATCAAAAGCATCCATGGAAGCATGATTAAGGGAGTTCTCACTCATGTTTTCAAACAATTCATAAGCTTCATCTTCTCCCTTACTTAGGAAATTCCCACCACAGGTAGCATCGACATTATACCTAAGTTCATTAAGGCCATGGTAGAATATTTGAACTACCGCCAACGAGGAATTCCATGATGTGGGCACTGATTGCATAGCAATCATACAACCTAAATCATCTGAATTAAGCTAGATTCTAGCATAACTTAGGAACAATGCATTCATAAACATCGTAATTTGCATAATAGTTAGTTTGTTAGTTGCATAGATAATATTATCATTTCATGACCTAAAAGAGAGATGGAATAAATTACAGATGATTCGAGGTCGCGAATGGCAGATCAAACCATACAGATCTAATCAAGATGACAATGGGAGTCCAATGCTTCCGAAATCGTCTTGATCAGACAACCAGAGCATCATGACTAGTCCATAAAAGAATGGAGGCCACAGAGCCGGATGACAAAGATCAAAGCCTCAGATGAAAGATCCGACCGCACGGAACGATCCGGATCAACGATTGCTGATAAAACTACATATGGGGGTGATAATTCTGTTAAATATGGCCCATCTTAAGAATAAAAGGCACAACATAAATAGAATGGAAGCATTGCAAGCGTCATATGGCATGATTGCTTATGAAACAGTATTAATGGCCATTTGTATAAGCACTTGTCAAAGCATGCCTCAGATGAGCAATCCAACAACGGGGCTCAGATAAGCATTTGTATCAAATAGGATTCAGAACGACGAACGGAGTCCAACGGACTCAAAATCGACCAAATCCGACATCCGGAGCTCCTACAATGGGCCCAAGAAGTTCTGATCGTTGATCTGATGATCAACGGCCCTCGATGCGCCACGTGGCGCCCGCTCACCACGTGCTGCTTCCACCTTCAGCCGTCGATCTCTGATCGAACGACCGAGAATCGCGCGCACGCCAGCGATCGCCGCGACAAAGCAGCAGGCATAGCACAGCGGTTAACGCGCACGCCCATGCCCACGCAACGCGAGTTCGAGCAGCGCGGTACAGAAATCAGAAGAAGACATCGCGCTCGGGCAAAATTGGGCCGCCCGATCAGCAGTGGGCGACCGAGATAGCGCCACGCGGCGCGCCCTCAAGCAGCGATCGGCCAAGCGCGCACGCATGCCGGATGACGATGCCCGCGCGCACAAGTGCTCAAGGCGCGATCCAAGCATGCCCGGGCAAAGATCTCAGCCGTCCGATCTTCAATCGGACGACTCTCATGCCCCGCCCACGGATCGAGCGACAGGAAGAACAGCGTGGGCGAGCGACCGACAGGCTGGGGGCTTCACCGATGTTTTTGGAAGGGCTTTAGAGACGTCCCGGACGTCGCTAAAACCCTTCCAAAAACGTCAGTGAAGCCCCTAGACGTCACTAAAATCGTTCTTTTGAAAAGTCCTTCTCCCTATGTAAACCCCTTCCAACCATCCATTCAAGGCATTCACTTCCCTTGCAACTACTCTACCCCTCTTAGCTAGCTTTAGGCCCTCTTGTAATCGCCGGAGACGACGAGCCGTCGACGGAGCCTTCTCCACCACCATGGTTGCCTCGTTGCCCTCCCTCTCTCTCTCTTTCTTCCTCTCTTTTAAGCTTTACTTTATTTATGTTTAAGCATGTATCTAATTTTGTAATTTATGAATTAAAGCTGCATGATTAATGAAGTTGTTTTCCATTCAGTTGTCTACTTTATTTCCTATCCAAGTTGCATGTTAAAGAAAGAAATGACTCTAACCCTAATCTCTCTCTCTCTCGCTCTCACTTTTCACTCGCACGTTTTCGCAAGCAAAACTCCACGATTTTCGTGACAATAAGTGACAAGAAAAATCCGATTTTCACGCCTCCCTGAGACCGACACTCGGACTCACATCCGTTTCTTTACTTTAAAATCGATGTTGCAAGTGCTAATTATAACAACACTTCTTAACACACACGCACGAAAGCATGTCAGTTTTTGGCGCCTTTGCCGAGGAGGCAACGGATTTGTTTTGTCACTTCCATTCTACATCCATTCTCACATCATCTAATGCCTTGTTTCCTTTTTACTTGATGGTTGCAGGAATTCGACACTTGGATGGCGAAGCGACGCATCCCATGACGATAACAAGGGAGTAGGTGCAACAAGGACCGGTAGTGAGTAATTCTTCACTCATGACTGTTTGCTTGCGTGAAAAACTAAAAAAAATTTGTAAAACTTAAAAAGAAATTGACGTGGTGTATGATTACTTGACCCACATCCTTAACACATCACCCCACAAAAAAATGTACACTCTAATATTCTGAATAAATTCTTGGAGTGTTCTTTTCTCTTTTTAAGTGGTGTTTGCGAAGCCACCGTGGATTCCGCACCACTCAACCCTAAAATCGACTCATCTAATAGAAGTTGCATGATCATTAGGATGAGTACATTAGGATTTTAGAGCCTCTATACAATAAAAAGAAATCTGCTTTCACCGAGTTGTGTGCAAAACTTGACGTACCCACTGAAACTTGTCTAAAAACATTAAAGCACGTCAACCCTAAAAGACACTAAAATAAGGATGAAATACTAAAAGACACATCTTAAAAATCCTTGCTTGAAAACCATGTTTTGATAGAAGCACATACAATGAAAGTGAAAAATTAAGAGGCACCATCCCAATCAACGCCTCATCACATAACCCTAGCACAAGCACTATCCTAGCCCTTTTAAAATTGAGTAGACATGCCCTAGGCAGGACTGAGTTAAGTCTCGAGAGGCGAGGTTTTGTTCGCTGGGCACTTGGCTTTCATTCCCTTGGTAGAATCTGGTGACTAGGCTGCGGGGCAGTGTCAAACGACCGCGGTTGTGGGGTCTACGGAATCGAAGGCGCAAGCCAAAGGAAGAACCTTCTCTGCAATCCCCTCGTAATCAATCTGTCCATATTAGCCTTGGGAAGGAGAGTCCAGTGCTTACGGACTTAATCACCCTTTGTGAGATTTCTAGGTCTCCTAAGGAATACACCATAAGGACTAGGCTTGTTTGCTTGATTGAACACACTTCTCGCATCTGTCGCTCTTCGCATCCCCTCCTGTTCTTCTCTAGTGTATGCACAGGAGACGCTCACTACATCCCAAGTTGTTTGTTTTGGGACGAAAATCTAGGCGACGTGATTCTGTTAGAAACATGGCTAAACCTAGGGTAAATGAGGCTGAGGACCAACCCCCACCAAACACAATGGTCATTATCCAAGCCCAGATTAATACAAACCACCGGTTTCAGCAACAACAGATCCACACTATCATGCAAGCCATGCACCGGTTACAGAACCCAAGAGGGCAACCACCACCACCTTTCCAAGGCCCACAAGAGCAACCACCAGTCGATGTACCACCATTTCATGATCAACCGAGGCCCCTCCGCGATTTCTATAATCCTTCTGCTATTAGAGTCGAGCCACACCTTAGGATCCCTGAAGGGGGAGATGATTTTGAGCTAAAACAAAATGTCTTAAGTCTGATCCAGAGCCATTTCCATGGAAGCTCAAATGAGGACCCATTCCAGCACCTAGAGGATCTCAACCGCATAGCACGAAATGTGAAACCTAGGAACATTAGCCTTGACAATGTTCTAATTAAGATGTTTCCCTTCTCGTTAAGAGACAAGGCTTCTCACTGGCTTAGAACCCTAGGTCGACCCATCACAACCTGGAAAGAACTGAGGCATGCATTCCTAAAGAAATTCTTCTCCATAGGAAAGACCAATGCCCTCAGAAGAGCTATTACTACCTTTACACTCCAGGGTGGGAAACAGTTCCATGAGGCGTGGGAAAGATTTAATGAACTCTTGAGGAAATGCCCACACCACGAAGTACAAAGGTGGCAATTGGCCTAGATTTTCTACCATGGTTTGGACAGCAACTTACGGAACTTCGTCGATGCCTCATGCGGAGGGAACTTCCTAAATAAGGACGAGGAGAGCACGTTTGAGCTCTTTGAGTTCATGAGCGAGAATTCGCTCAACAATGCCTCCATGATCTAATTTAACAGGTCCAGTCAACCCCGTAGGGGGATTTATGAGGTACAAGCGAATTCTGGAATGGTTGACATGGACATCATTGCCAAGAAACTAGATCGAGTGGAATTGGTGGACAAAAAGATTGATGAGCTACTGAACCAGACCAGGAACCCATTACAGACCTTCTCCCTAGCAAAGGGAGCACATAATGTTGACCTGGTCCAGCCCTTAACCCAACTGAACCTGGAACAACCCCTAACCACGTTCCAGGGAGGGACCTTTGCTCCCTCAACCCTTGATTACTCTCTTCCCTCTCCTTCGACATCGGCTATCCTTGAAGATGTGCAAGCTATCCAAGGTTATGCTAAACCTAACCCTTTCTCCAACACTTACAACACTGGCTGGCGTAACCACCCCAACTTTGGTTGGACAAATCAGAAACAACCGCAATTCCAAAACCAGCCCAGGCTAAACCAGTAGCCACACTTGCCCCTATCAACAAGGACCACTAGTTAGATCCCCATATAATCAAAATAGAGCGGCCCCTCCTCCACAAAACCAAATGAACACCCTAATAAAGATGATGGCTGATATGAACCAAAAACATTAGGAGGAAATGACCTTGGTAAAGGGACAGTTAAGTCAACTCTTGGACTGTAAACAACAAGGATCCCTACCTTCCCAGCCACAACCGAACCCGCGAAACATAATTAACAGAGGTCCCAATTCGCAAGGGTTCCAAGGTAATTCCGAGCAGGCTCACATGGTCCAGCCAGCCCCACAAACACCCCCTGGGTTTGGTACTTCTTCATCCTCGTCTTCTCAAGGATCAACCCATGGTCCCAATGCCTCTACGAATGCGGTGACCTTGAGAAGCGGCACCAAAACCTAGGAGCCCAAATGGCTAACTCTCCCCGAGACTTCACCCGCTAAAATACCTGACTCAGAAGAGGCACCAGAAAAACCCAAGGACCTAGAAATAGATCTGATCCACATTCAGACACCCTACCCTGAGGCCTTGGAAACAATCAAGAAAAAGAATGTTGTGAAAACTGAGGAGCTTTTGGAGATCTTTAAGCAAGTACAGATTAATATTCCGCTCCTCGAAGCCGTTAAGTACATCCCGGCTTACACCAAGTTTTTAAAAGATGCCTGTACACCCAAACGTAAGCCAAGACTTCAAGCACCTAGGAAGGTTATGCTCTCCGAACAAGCAAGTTCCGTAATATCAAGCAACCTTCCGCTCAAGCGAACTGACCCAGGAGCACCCCTGATTTCCTGCAATATCGAGGACATGACATTTGATAGAGCGCTCCTGAACTTAGGTGCTTCTATCAATCTGATTCCAACAACCCTGTACCACCAATTTGGTTTCGGAGAGTTGACACTGTTCTCAACGATTTTGTGCGGATTTAAAGCGTATTACGTTGTAGTATAACCGACAAAACGTTTAAACAAATATAAAGAATTTTATTACTCGAACAACTAGAGTATCCGAGGTCGAACACAGGGAGCAATCTCAGTACTTTGTAAAACCAAAGAATACAACTGTTAAATGCAAATATAATTGATTCAAAGAGAGAATTTTAAAAAGGATTTGTGAAAAAAAAGTAGAATTGGACGTCTGATTTCTGTATCAGATGTCTTAAATGTGATCTCTCTTTCTCTCTTCTTCTCCTTTCTGCTTCTGTATCTTCCTTCTTCTCCTGCCTTGCCTTTCTTCTTTCTTCTTCTTTTTCTTCTGATCTCTTTGCAGTCTTCACTTGGCCTCTTCTTTGTTCTTCTCTCTCTTCTGCCTTGTCTTCCTTCTTCTTCTTCTTCTTCTCGGTGAAGACTTCTCCTTTCACTGCTACACAGCCTCTTCTTTCTTCTCTTCCTGTTCTTCAGCTGCTAAGTGTTCGCTGCCTCGGTCACTTCTTCCTTCCTGCACACACCACACAGTAGCAAAAACCTACCCCCGTCCCTCTACCCAAGCGTCTCTCTTTTTCTCAAGAAGTTCACTCAAGCACGCTCTCCTAGAGCCACACGGGTAGTCGGGTCAGATTCGCACCCGGGACCAGGCGCACCGGCAAGTGGTGATGCGCGAGGAGTGCGGGGGTTTAGGTCGGGTCGGATCCGCCAGATCCGCAACGTAAAGCCGCGGACGAGGCGTGTGGGGAAAGTGAGGGACCTCACCCCTGTGCTTACGGAGGCAGTAAGAAGAAAACACAAAAATAATTTATATGATACCTGAGTTTTGTAATCCCACGATGTGGGACTATCTGGTCGGTCTTGCCTTCACGCGCGCCCGCAGAGCTTTCGTCACTCGATTGCCCAAGCTGATGGCTCCTCTGTGCGACTGGCTGGCCTCGTTCGCTTCGCGACCTTCGCGAGAGTCTGCTGCACCTGCAGCCTGGGAAGCCTGATGCCCGAAGCTGCACCAAGCTCCCTGCTGCTTCGGCTGTTAATGGCAGCCGGAGCGTACACCTGAAATCCAACAGAACGGCCTATTGGCCCAATCAGAATAGCTGGAAACCTTTGCCGTAGCACGGCGAAGGCGGTGGGCGATGCTGCAGGTTGCAGGTCGGCCTAGGCATGCGTGCCTAGGTCAACCTGTGGCCGGAGATGGTGGGTTGGTCGGGGGGTGCTTGTGGAGGTCTGGAGTGGCAGTGATGGGATGGAATGGGTTCCTGGTGGTGAGGCGAAGATCACGAGGGGGTTGGCGAGCCGTGTGGAGGGGAGGAGTGGTGTGGGCAGCTCGCCGGAGGGCGGTCGGAGGCGAGAACGATGGAGGTGGTTAGGTACTATCGAGGGGTAATCAAGTAAAATAGTAGGGGGAAAAGAGAGAGGAGAGGATGGAGAATGTATCTGGGGTTGTCTGGAAGGAAGGGAGGCGGTGGAGAGGATGACTCGTAACTGCCGTCGTCGGGGAAGAAAGACCCTGAGGGAGGAAGCGACGACGAAGATGAGGTCAGGAGCACACGCGCGGGGTACAGCGCGACGCGGGAGGAAGAGGCGGAGAGGACTTTGCTGCTGGTATGGCAGCAGAGCGACGAGAAGGAGGGGAGGAGGTTGCCGGAGCTTGCGGGTCATTTGGCCGAAGATGGGAGACGGTCAAAATCAAGCTTCCGTCCTGCGGCAGGGTCTAGGGGGTGTTTTATAGGTGCTGGCCGCTCCTATCAACGCGTGGAGAGCGCACAATTAGGTCTGCCGGCTCGCCGAAGTTGGAAGGAAGGTGGATACCCAAATCTCTCGTGCGTTCGCACGAGAGATTGGGTTCACACCAGCGATTGTAATTGGCTTTAGAAGGAAGGGAATTCCTCAGAGAATCCCCCTTCCATTTCTGGGAGGGAATCTCTGAGGGATTAGAGAGAAATCCCTCTTTGAACCTCATCGGAGCTCGGTTCTTCCCTAACAATGGCAGCAGGACCGGATTGCAAAGGGGGCGAAGAACTTGGGGGGCTCTTTGCAAGGATATTCAAAAGATAGGGACCTATTTGTGATTTAGGTGTACTAAATTGCAAAGTAGGTCAAGATGACCTCCCCTTAGGTCCAAATTTTGGTATAAACCTAATTTGGACCTAAGGAATCCAATGGCGAAGTTGGATTTCAGGTTTGACCTCGTTTGACTAGACATTTTGTGTAAAAACCCAAATTTGGTTAATTGAGGAGCTAGGACCCTAATCTAGGTCAGACTAGGTTCCAAAGGCCAAATTAAGTGTTCTAAATCCTAGAGGATGTTTTTCCATGATTTTTAGAGGGTTTACTCGATTTTTATCCTGACCGGAACCTTATTAATTTAAGCGGGTCTGTTTTAGGGTTACCAAGTGTCATTTAATTCTTAGATTGCACATAAACCCATTTCTGATTGACTCAACCCTCTTTTTATCTTATTTTGACCATTTGACCTATGTTTTGCTTCTGAGAAATCCCGTTTATGTACTGCAATGGTAAAATTACAGTTTTAACCTTTATTTCATGTTTTCTTCTCAGAGCACTTGTTCCTTCAGTTAAGCCTTCTTCTAGGTTATGTAGGAGCTTTTATCTTCTTTATTGGATCAAAATGAGCTAGTTATGGCTCATGATGAGGCTCTCATCAGACACCCACACCTGTCACCATCCAACTGGCTGATAGATCAGTGAAAACCCCGAAGGGGGTTAGCAAGGATGTGATTGTACGGGTCAAGGACTTCTATTTCCCGGTCGACTTCTTGGTGCTCGACATGGAAGTTCCTGAAAAACTACAGAATGCACCCATAATCTTAGGCAGACCTTTCTTAGCTACGGCTAAGGTAAACATTGATTGTGACACGGGATGTATGGAAATCTCCTTCGGAGACAAGAAAATGCAATTGGATATCTTCCGGGCGATAAACCCCTTTGATTGCGATTGTGTTGAGGAACATGATCCCGTGAAAACTCTGGTCGAGGAATGCCTCACCCTTAGTTCTGTTTCAGACCACCAAACCTGTAATGACTGTTCTGACCCTTCACTACCCGTGGACCTCTGTAAGGCTGATTACCATCACATAACACCATTTGAGGAGATCGATGTTGATCAACTCCCACCTTTTCCCTTTCCGTCAACTGTGGTTCCACTCGCACCCGAGCTCAAGCCACTACCCGAGAATCTCAAGTATGTCTTCCTGGGACCTGACCAGACCTTCCCTATCATTATTAATTCTCATCTAACCAAGGATCAGGAACTCAGGTTGACCGCGACCCTTTCAGAACATCGGGCCGCCATTGGTTGGACCATTTCTGACTTGAGAGGAATTAGCCCCACCTATTGCACCCACAAGATTTACCTGGAAGATGGGGCACGCCCCTCCCGCCAGATGCAGAGATGATTAAACCCAAACATGCGGAAAGTCATTAAGAAAGAAATTATCAAGTGGCTTGACGCCGACATCATCTATCCTATCTCCGATAGCTCCTAGGTGAGCCCCACTCAAGTGGTTCCAAAGAAAGCCGGGCTCACCGTTGTCACTAATGATCATGGTGAATCCATCCCCACTTGCACCACCACCACATGGCCAGTGTGTATTGATTATAGGAAGTTCAATGAAGCCACTAAGAAAGATCATTTTCCCTTGCCATTCATTGACCAGATCCTTGAAAGATTGGCAGGGCAGAAGTATTTTTGCTTCCTGGATGGATATTCAGGATATAACCAAGTCACAATTGCTCCGGAAGATTAAGAAAAGACCACATTCACTTGCCCGTACGGCACGTTTGCATTCCATTGAATGCCATTTGTGCTATGCAACGTACCTGCTACCTTCCAACGTTGCATGCTAGCCATTTTTTCAGAAATGGTGGGTGAATACTTGGAGGTCTTTATGGATGATTTACCTGTATTTGGGAATTCATTCGACCATTGTTTGAGCAACTTGGAGAAAATCCTGAAACAATGTATCAAGGTTAATCTGGTGTTAAGTTAGGAAAAGAGCCATTTTATGGTTCAAGAAGGAATCATCCTCGGTCACATCGTATCACATAGGGGCATCGAGGTAGATCGGGCTAAGGTTGATTTGATTTCCAAACTTCCTCCACCTAGCTCGGTCTGACAAATCCGCTCATTTCTGGGACACGTTGGCTTCTACCAAAGGTTCATTAAAGACTTTTCCAAGCTTTCCAAACCCTTAACTGACCTTCTGGCCAACGAAGTCATATTCCACATGTCTTCTGATTGCATCCAAGCTTATCACACCCTCCGGGACTTAGTCTCCACAGCACATGTACTTCAGGCCCCGGACTGGTCCCAGGACTTTGAGATTATGTGCGATGCATCAGATTTTGCCATAGGCACTGTCCTGAGACAAAGACAAGACAAGAAGCCCGTGGTGATCTACTATGCGAGCAAAACATTGGACGAAGCCCAACGAAATTATACGGTCACAGAGAAAGAGTTGCTCGCTGTAGTCTTTGGACTTGAAAAGTTCTGATCGTACTTGCTAGGATCCCACGTGACCATCTATACTGACCATTCATCCATCCGGCACCTGTTGGCTAAAAAGGACATAAAGCCCAGGCTCATCAGATGGATCCTGCTTTTGTAGGAATTTGACCTGGAAATCCACGACAAGGCCGAATCGAAGAATGTAGTGGCTGACCACTTGTCTAAACTTCACCCAGACCACATTGGACCCTCCCTACCTCTATCTGACGCCTTCCCCGATGAACACATTATGGTTGTGCAAGACAAGAGGCTACCTTGGTATGCTAACTACGTCAACTACCTAGTTGTAGGACAAACCCCGCACAGCTGGTCCAGACAGCAGAGGGACAGGTTCTCGGCTGAGGCCAAGCACTATTTCTAGGATGATCCCATGCTGTTTCACCTCTATGCCGACCAGATTATCTGGAGGTGTATCCCCGAGAACGAAGTTCAGAGTATGCTTTCCTTCTGTCATGACCAGGCTTGTGGTGGCCACTTCTCGGGAAAGAAAACGGCTGCAAAGGTTCTGCAGTCTGGATTCTACTGGCCCTCCCTATTTACAGATGCACACAACTTTACCAAGACTTGCTCACGCTACCAAATGCTGGGGATCATGACCAAGAAAGATATGATGCCCCTCCAACCCATTTTGATTGTCGAAATATTCGACGTTTAGGGTATCGATTTTATGGGCCCCTTTCCACTATCCAACGGCTTCGAGTACATCCTAGTCTCGGTAGACTATGTTTCTAAATGGATTGAAGCTGTTGCCACCCACCGATGCGATCACAGGACTGTCATGGACTTTGTTAAGCAGAATATCTTTTCCCGATTTCGAATACCAAAGGCCATGATCAGTGATGGTGGAAGTCATTTTATCTACTCCCAATTCTGTGCCCTACTTAGAAAATACGGGGTTAACCACCGCATTGCTACCCCGTATCATCCGTAAAAAAATGGGCAGACCGAGGTCTCAAATAGACAAATCAAGAACATTTTACAAAAGACTGTGAGACCTGATAGGAAAGACTGGTCCACACGACTAGATGCCCTGTGGGCATATAGGACTGCTTTCAAGACCCCGATAGGCATGTCGCCTTACCGCCTGGTCTTTGGCAAAGCCTGCCATCTTCCTGTCGAATTGGAACATCGGGCTTACTAGGCTGTCAAGCAATGTAACATGGATTCCCAGTTAGCCGGTGCGCAGAGGATGCTCCAACTATCTGAGCTTGAAGAAATTCGTCAGGATGCCTTTGTAAATAGTCGACTGTATAAGGAGAAAATGAAAGCCGTCCGCAATCGACTCATCCATAGAAAGACCTTTGAGCCTAACCAGCAAATCTGGTTGTTTGATGCCCACCTAAAACTCTTTTCGGGGAAACTCAGGTCCAAATGGATAAGACTATTTCGGGTGGTTAAGCCTTACTCTAGTGGGGCGGTTGAAATCGCTGATCCAAACACTAGGCACACTTTTACAATTAATGGTCAAAGATTGAAACACTTCCTGGCCCAGGTTCCCCCAAAGGAGAGTGTCACCCTCATTGAGGGATGACACGAAGCACCGCCCAGCTGGAGGCGTTAAACTCAGCACTTCCTGGGAGGCAACCCAGAGGATTCAGACTGATCCGGTATTTCATGTCACTCAAGTACTATCTTTTTGAACCCTTGTTGCATCAATGTATTTGCCAATGAGGACATTGTCCAACTTAAGCATCGGGGGTGGTAAATTGCACGATCCTGAACTCATTTAATCAATCTAAATAAAATTTTAAAAAAAATTAAATTTAGGAAGAAACGTAGGCATTAGAAACTTATCAATAGTGGAAAATTATACAAAAAGAACTTGAACACTTAGACTTTTCAGGCCTTCAGGCTTAATCAACCCTGGTGTCTGTTAAAATATGGATTTAGCTTCGAATCCTTGCAACCTTAAGCTACTATAATCCACCTACTAAATAAGGTGATAAGTATACGACTTATCAACTCACTCTATAACTCAGAAGAACTTTGAGTCTAAGCATCTGCACACATTCTTGCACAGACTCACTCCTCGGAGATTTTGACAGAAATTGGGTAGCTAATGAACTCTTTAGGGTGATATGGCTGGCAAGTTGTCGTGGGTAACAATCCATTGGTAGGTTATTCAGAACCCAGGCACGGGACCAGTTCTTCTTCATTGCCTCTAGGTACATTTGAGATCAGGGAAGCCACCTACAAAAAAAAAAAGGAGAAGAAAAGAAATAAAATAAACCACACTTCACCGCACGAGTATGGCTGGCAAGTGATTGTGGGTAATAGCCCATTGGTCGATTGTCCAGAGCCCAGCTCAGTAATTACATAAAAAGAACCAAAACACTTAAGAAAGAAGTGGGGAAGTAGTACAAGCTAGGGAGATATACACTGGAAAAATCCTTGTGTCAACCCCAATTAAAACAAATGTAGGGAGAGTTACCAATCGAACAAATACACCTTCAGGTAAAATACTTCCTCTTCCGGTCACCTAGGGGCATAGAAACCCGAAGTCTGTCTGAATTACCGTTGAGTGAGTCTATCACAATCTTCACACAAAGATGCTTAGCACTCAGGGTTTTGACAGAGTTTTGGGTGGGTTGGGTAGCCGTAAAAAGTTACCAACCCACTCTAAATTCAAAAAAATTCTAAAAAATATATATACATATACATATGTATATTTACATGCATTAAAGCAAGATTCAGGCGATTCGTATTTTGGCAGACACCCGGACGCTGCTTAGTCTTTGTAGATTAAGATTTTAGCATATTTTCTCCTATTGACAAGTGACAAAGTGTCTAAGTAATTACTTCGTAAATTCTAACAAAAAATAAAGGCTAGAATAAACCTTGCTAGGGACTAGCAAGGAGTAAGCATGGGGGTATGATAACACTGCATATGGGGGTGATAATTCTGTTAAATAGGACCCATCTTAAGAATAAAAGGCACAATATAAGTAGAATGGGAGCATTGCATACATCATATATCAAGATTGCTTATAAAATAATATTAATGGCCATTTGTATAAGCACTTGTCAAAGCATGCCTCAGATGAGCAATCGGACCGCACGGATGGATTCAGAACAACGAATGGAGTCCAACGAACTCAAAATCGACCAAATCCGCCATCCGGAGCTCTCACAATGGGCCCAAGAAGTTCTTATCGTTTATCTGATGATCAACGGCCCTCGATGCGCCACATGGAACCTGCTCACCGCGTGCCGCTTCCACCTTCAGCCGGAGATCAAATCTCAGCCGTCGATCTCTGATCGGACGACCGAGAACAGCGTGCACGCCCGCGCCGACGCGACGCAGGTTCAAGCCGCACGATGCGGAAATCAGAAGAAGACGTCGCACTCGGGCAAAATTGGGCCGCCCGATCAGCAGCGGGCGACCGAGACAGCGCCACGCGGCATGCCCTCATGCAGCGATCGGCCGCGCATGCGCGCACGCCGGATGACGACGCCTGTGCGCACGCGCGCTCAAGGCGCGATCCAAGCGTGCCTGAGCGAAGATCTCAGCCGTCCGATCTTCGATCGGACGACTCTCATGCCGCGCCCACGGATCGAGCATGAGGAAGAACGGCGCGGGTGAGCAACCGACAGGCTGGGGGCTTCACCAACATTTTTGGAAGGGATTTAGCGACATCCCGGACATCGCTAAAACCGCTTCTTTTGGAAAGCCCTTCTCCCTATTTAAACCCCTTCCAACCACCCATTCAAGGCACTCACTTCCCTTGCAACTACTCTACCCCTCTCTTAGCTAGCTTTAGGCCCTCTTGTAATCACCGGAGACGACGAGCCACCGACGAAGCCTTCTCCACCACCATGGCTGCCTCGTCGCCCTCCCTCTCTCTCTCTTTCTTCCTCGCTTTTAAGCTTTACTTTATTTATGTTTAAGCATGTATCTAATGTTGTAATTTATGAATTAAAGCTGCATGATTAATGAAGTTGTTTTCCATTCAGTTGTCTACTTTATTTCCTATCCAAGTTGCATGTTAAAGAAAGAAATGATTCTAACCCTAATCTCTCTCTCTCTCGCTCTCACTTTTCACCCGCACCTTTTCGCAAGCAAAACTCCACGATTTTCGTGACAATAAGTGACAAGAAAAATCCGATTTTCACGCCTCCCTGAGACCGACACTCGGACTCACATCCGTTTCTTTACTTTAAAACCGATGTTGCAAGTGCAAACTATAACGACACTTCTTAACACACACGCACGAAAGCACGTCAATTGCAGTCCAATGACACAAAAATCAACCCGATAGAAGCTCTATAACATTGAATATAAAGGAGAGAAGATGGACGGCCATGATGGTGCCACGTGGCACCATCATAGCTACCCTCGCCACGCCACACTCTCTGAAGACACTTCATCAGGTGCTGTGGACCGTTGGATCATCATCCAACGGCCACGATGCATCCACATCGCCCACTCAACCGCGCCCCCATGAAATGGAAGGTTAATCTCAACAGTTGGATCTCCATCCAACGGCCGAGAGCGAAGTTGCCTAATTCCTACCCGCAACATAAAAGATGACACAATGCAGCGGTTAGCATCTTCGCCCGCAAGTAGTCGTTGTAGGTTCGAGTGGCGCTCAACGCAAATTAGGAAAGGCAATGGAAGAGCGTGCGATTAGGCTGTCAAATCTTGATCGAAGCGTGAGGATGAGAACGCGTGTCATGACTGGAGGCTCCCGTGGCTGCACTTGCTAACAGACGTGCACTCAACGCACGTGCTCTTCAAAAGGCGGTGCGGGTGAGTTTACGATCGAAATTCGCAAGGGCGTGCACTGGAGAGAGAAGACCGAGCGGGCGTTAGGCGTTGACGAGGAGCACACACAACCGAGCGATCACGATCAAACACTCCAGAGGCCGCCAAATATCACCACCAGGTTAAACTGAGTGTTTAAGGTGCAAGGAAGGTGATTTGAGGCACGATTTGGTTCGTGGATCTTCCGATCGACGGATCCGATCGCCCAAGGGTTGTTACATGAGTTGGAGGGCTAAAATGCCCACTTTGCCCCTCATCAAAGCTATAAAAGAAGGTCCAGGGCCCCCTGATGAATGCATCTTCCATAGACTCCCACCATCTCTCTTCCAGCCTCTCTCTTCCTCTACAACTCCTCTCTGCAATTCATCCCGACGCTCTGGATCTGAAATGCTATCGTGCTTCGAACAAGCATCCCACAAGTGACATCGTCATCTATCTACCTTCTCTCTCTCTATTTAGCATAGCAATGTTCATATATACATATATGCATATATAAATATCAGTTTAGAGCGAGTTTTCTGAAACACTTCCGTATAAATCGAGATTGCCTCCCTGTGAACAACCCGGTACTCTCGGCTCTTATAAATTTATTTGTTCCATCATGATTCACACTACAATGATAAGATTGTATCTTTCTAACACATCTAGCAGTGACAAACATGCACTTCCTAAGAAGCTCCTTAAGTCCTCCCAAGCTTTCTGGAGGTGTTCACTAGGTTGCTGAGTGAAACTAGTAATGGCTCTCCTCATAGCATTGGTTTTACTTATAGGAAAATACTTCTTAAGGAATTCAGATCGAAGTTTGGCTCGAGTGCTTATCAATTTTCCTATATTTTGATACCAAAATTTAGCCTTATCTTTTAATGAGAATGGAAACAATCTCATCATCAGGGCATCCTCACTTAGATTTTTGCTTCTCATAGTTTTACTAATAGTCTCTAATTCATCTAAGTGTAGAAAAGGGTTCTCATTGCTATACCCATAAAAATGAGGTAATAAGGCTATGGTGGAGGGTTTTATTTCAAAATCATCATCAACTTCTAGAATATGAATAAAATATTTAGGGATTTGACTTGAGGAATCATAAAATTCCCTTAAGGGTCTTTGTTGATTAAAAGGTTGAAACCTGTAATATAATTCTTGTTATTCTTGTTGCATTTCCAAAAATTGTTATTGTACTTGCCGCAACAATTGGTTTTGGATTTCTTGGTTATCCGTTTGTTTATTACTAGTCCTACGTGGTTCTTTAATTAAAGGTTCTACTGAATTAGGAAATAAAGATCTACAACCAAGCATACAAAAGAAAAACGTAATATAAAAACATAATACAAACAACTAACGAAATAAATTAAGAAGGTAAATTGATTAATCTAGATTAAGTAAGGTGATAAAACAAAAGAACAAATTACATTATTTTCCTTATTGACCTACGATATGCCTAAAATAACCTAAATGAAAGGCTCTAGTACCCTATATGCATGTCTGTGCCATTCACACACAAGTGTGCAAACCACAGCAATAAAAACAAACACGAGGCAAACAAGTTCTTTAAACAAAAAGTGAGGAAATTTTTAGGGTTTTAATCTTTATTTAGTTTTTATTTTATTTTTGAATTTTCACTTTTTATTGATTTTTAACAAACAAAGTTACAACTTAATTCATTTATTAAATTCTATGCATGCGAAGAATAAAAATGCATAAATAGGTATTTGAGCGAGTTTAGAAAATGTACCTGCCTCCAGCACTCTACAAATTTTATGCAGATCATAGAAAATTAAAAACTAAAGGCAGCTATGCAATCCCTAGCGTGATTGTCCTAAATAGGCAACTTCTAGGGTTAAAATGCAACTTTTATGTGTAAGTTTTCCTTTGTTTTTTAAGCACAAACAAAATCAAATCTAACTAACCTTTTAATTAACCTAATTAATTACTAATCTACTGCTAACTAAGAGAAGGAAGAAAAATAATAAAAGTCATGTACAAAACCAAAATAATCTCTCACTCACACTAAGCCTAGTACATCAATTCTAAAATAAAAATAAAATCATAAAGCTATTCCTAAAATCCTAAAATCTAAAATGCTGGATTCCTTCACCTTGAGGCCACTAGGAAGACGAACGCAGCAAATCCACCAAGTACACCAAGTACCTCACCGAACCCTTGAATGCACCTAACTGAAGGATTAGGAACTACACCCAAGATACACACATATAGGACCCATCCTTTTGAGGAAATGAGCATACTCACTCGATGTGCATGTGTGCCAATGCCATCCTGAAGGGGAGTGAACTCATTGACACAACCTCATGGTTATAGTTCTCTCACCTTAGCGAGGACCACATTAACATAATTGAAAAGGGAACCAGACCTATTGGGAATTTTACTATCTTATTTGAGAAAAAGTTCAATTTAATCCTATTAAATCAACTAATTATCAACCAAGTCTAAATTAGAATCACATTCTAATCATGTCCTATGGTTCGTGTTTGAGATCGCATTCCATGCATCACAATCACATAGAGCATTCCATATAAAAACTTACATTATTTGTAAAAAACTCCCAAATTATAGGGATTATGTGAAAATAATGCAACTTGCTCACAATTGCTCCACATTGTATGCTAATGATCACATCATCACATTCATTCCATAATCAAACCATCAAAATTGTGAAAAAATATGGCATATAGAAAATACCTATAACATTAAATGTCGAGGGATGCGATTGTATTTTCTTTTATGATTAATTACTAATTAATTAAGTGAACTCAACTAGTTATTTTACTAATTGTAATCCTAATTTGAGATTGTGCGAAAAAAATTGTCATCCTATTATTTTAGAATCAATTAATCCATAAATTAATCCCATTAATTCTAAAATTAATTTTCAAAATAATTTTTCGGTTTGTTTGATTTTGAAAATCTACACACCTACCTCTACGAGGATCATATCCACAAGAAAAGGCCACCAATCAAAATCACAAAGAAAATCATAAAATCCTTGGAAAAATAAACAAATATTCTCTAATAATTGTATTAGGATTTTCCTTAATGGTTAAATCAAATCTAATTTGATTTCAAGTCACAGACACCTAGAATCAGGGTTGCAATACTGTTTGGCCATCCAATAACTCTTATTGAATGTCCGAAACATCAAGATTTTAGAAATCATATTTCATAAATAGACATTTGACAGTATGATCAGATGTTTAACACTTGTTTCAAATGTCCATCACTGGAACAGGCCCGCTGCATCCAATGATATGCGACTCCAGTCGTCTGGCATACAATGTTAAACATTTGGAGTGCCAGTAGGCCATCTATGAGAGTCTTGCGGATCTAAAGTGTTATATTAGAGGGGAGGGGTGAATAGTATCGTCGGTAATTTAAAAAATTAACTGCAAAGCAAATAAATACAAGCAACAAAAATTCACACGAGTGCACTTGAATTTATAGTGGAAACCCACTCGTGTAAAAATCACTACCTAAGCCTCCTAGCTTAGGATTTTACCGACTAGTCAAGCTAGTCAAGTCAATAACATAGCACTTGAAATGAGGGTGGTACAACCTCTTACAAATTGCTTTCTCTTAACAACCTAAATAAAAGCACAACAATAATCAGTCTTCCCAAAACAACTTGGGACCCAAATCAAAGTAGTAGATAAAAGGAAATATAATATAATCCTATGGAGCCTCAAAGGAAAAATCAAACCGATGTTTTTTGGGGAGGACTTTTGATTAGAGTGCTTTAGAAAGCATGGAAGTAGAAGCGCAGAAGCACTACATAGATGAAAGCACGAAAACTCTTTTACTAGAGATATTTCTTTCTGATTGTGTGTTTGAAGAAGGCTACCAAGGTCCTCTAGTTATACTAGAAAATCAACCTAGAAAGGAAGTTTTTCGAACCCTTTTAGCCGATCAATTAAGGTAGTTTGGTCGATCAAAATGATTTTTGATCTGTCAAACTAGTTATTTGATCGATCATTGATTGGTTGATTAATTAAGCTATTTAATCGATTAAAAGGTATTTGAATGAACTTCCTAATTGAGTATATTTGATCGATTATGTAAGTTGATTGGTCGATTAAAGTTGTTTGGTCGATCATTTAACTAATTAGTCGATCAATTAACCTAAGAAGTTGATTTTAGGAAAATTACGTTTAGCGAGAAAATCATTTGAGATTTCATACATGTAATCTCGACTCAAATAAATGAAAAGACTCAACGGAATACCTCAAAGAGCTTTATTCCTTTCCATGAGTCAATGACAAAGTCCTGAAAGATTAGTCTTGACAAATAACATAATTTTGGTACATCAAAACTGAGGTACTAACATCTCTCCCTTTTTTATGACAACAAAATTATAATTATGTATAAAGAGAGATAGCTATAAAATTGCATAAGAATTTAGAGACAAATGATATGTATAATATCTCCCCCTTTTTGTTACAGCAAAAAGTAACCAAGGTAGATAACTCTAATTTTAATTTCTCCCCCATAAAGAAGTAATTGGAGTAGGAAATATAAACATCTCATAAGACAGATATGATAAACATGCAGCTATCCAAGTAGAGCGGCAAGGACGAGGACGCCTATGGTATCGTTGCTGCAAGCTGTAAATACTCTCCAAGTCTATCCAAAAATTGTCCCTGAGCATTCAAGTATTCAGATACTTGATGCCTACACTGCATCATCACTGAATCCATCTCCCACTATCTATGCATCATCAATGAAATCCCATCAGTAACGTCCTGAATACTGACGCAGTCTGATGACAACATCATCATGAGACAAAACTAGCTTTAATTAATCAGGATTAATTGACAAATACTCCTACATAGTCACCTAAGTGTCATAATTCCATGCATATCCATTTTAAGAGTAGAGCACTAAATCAGGGTTAATTATGTAGTTTTAACATTACATCATGAAAGAAGAGTAACTACAGGGTTTTATAGGAGTTAATTTAAGGTCAAATGAGCACTAAAGTCTAATAAGAGGGTCCATGCAAACAGAAGCGAGATTTTGTGCATTTCGAGAACTAATACAGCACCCAAAACCCTAATTTTAGATCTTCTTGAATTACTGAGGTTTAAATCAAGATAAATCCCATCTAAAACTTCTAAAATTCCTATAAAAATATTCCATGAGGTTTGGTATCCTTGATTTGACCTTTGGAACCTATTTTGACATTAAACAAAGTCACAAATAGAGTTCTACCCTAATTTGGGTTTTTACGCAAATTACCCAGTCAAACTTGGTAAAAACTCAAATATAACTTCACCACTAAATTCCTTGGGCCAAAATTAGGTTTTTAGCAAAATTTAGGCCCAATCTGAGTCCATCTTAACCCAGTTTGCATTTTAGTCCAGTCAGACTCTCTCAATTAACCCCTCAGCTTTCGAAATCCTTGTAGATTGATCCCTAAGTTCTTTGCCTTCTTTGCAGGCAGGTCCTTGCCGCCATTGGAGGTCAATCGACCTCCAGGTAGCCTTTGACCAAGCCTAAACCTACTCAAATCTTCATCAAATCCCACCAAATTTGGTGGGATTGAATGCCACACCATGACAAATCTATTAGGACAGATCTTGGCTCCTGATTTGGCCCAAGAAGGTCGTGCAAACGCACAAATTCCTTGGATTCTTCTTGACTCCTAATGAAGCCAATTAGGCTCATTTCCTATTTAGAACTTCTCAGAAGTTCTATAAAAGCTTCCTCATTACAAAGCCTAACTCCTAAGCTCGGTTCAGGCCACATCTCTTCACAAATTCTCCCTCTCTGGCCACCTCCACCGTAGCTCCAGCAACTCTCCAACCTCCATCTTCGCCCACTACCACATACCATAGGCAGCAGGAGCATCTTCATCTCCTTCCTCCGCTCCTCGCCAGCCTCAGCAGGAGCTCCCAAATCCACTCGTAGTCGCCGCCCCTTCCACTGAAGGATTCACCCTCTCCGACTCCGGCCAATCAAAGTTGGTGCCTCCCTCACCCTTTCATCCAGTAAATTAGGTCTTATCCTCTCCCTTTTCTTCTACTAAATCTCCCTATCCCTTTCTTCCCCTATTTCAACCGCCAACTTACCTGCTCCCTCACTATCTTCCTCCACTCCGACCGAGCTCCGACGAGGCCTCCCTGACTCCACAAACCACCAAACACCCCACTAACACCTCCATAAGCTCTACCACACCTCCGCAAACAAAATCCCTCTTCCTATTTCACAGTTCATCCACTCCAAACCCTCACCGAACTCGCACACCTCCGAACACCTTCCCAAAGTTTGCTTGACCATGATACTCACCTAAACGCCATGCAACCACCACCATCACCTTCACCATCACTTGGCGACCCTCCTGAACTATTTTGACATGACCGCAAGGCCTTATTTCTTGTTTCAGGTGTTTACCGTCGCTCCGCCGCCGCCACCATCTTCTCCAGTTCCAGCTGCAGTCCTCTGGCCAAGTTCTTCGTCGCTATCATGCCCAAGCGCTGCGGTTTAGCTTCAGGAAGCCTCCCAGGCATCCAATTGTAGCTGCCAGAATGTATTCAACTCCAATTAGAGGAAGCATCACTTGCAACTGCACGTGAGGAAAAGAGGGTAGGACTTAGTCCCACCTCAGAAGTGGAAGAACTACTTAAGCGGTATAAGTTGATTTTATGATCTTATCTGGCTGCCTAAGAACACCAGGGGTCGGGTCCCTACTCACCCGCTTATGCACACCTCGCCTGTGATCCACACGCCTACAGGCCTGGTCCCTGTTCAGGATTCGATAACCTGACCGTATATCCAATTACACTCAGGTTTGAGAGAGAGGATAGGAGACTTTTGAGAGAGAGGGGGGAGGGTTTTGTTGTGCCATCCTTTTCCATGCCCTTGTGCTGAGGAAGAGGGGTCTCGACACTTAGCCTCTGAAGAGAAGGGCCTGTGCTTGAAGGCTTAAAAAGGAGAAGGTCTGAAGAAGAAAGCCTTAGTCCCTAAAAGGCTTGAGAAGAAGAAGAGAGAAGGCTCTCTTGAAGGCCTTGTGCCTATGTGTGCCTTCTGTGAGGCACTCTACTATGTGAAGGATAAGTCGTCTGTTCTGTGAAGGCAACGTCTGATTGAGGATTATTCTGAGCACTATTGAATTATTTAAGTACTAAGTTAACATTAATTAAATCGATTAAAGATACTATTTGATTATTTGAATAATTTGAGTATGAGATATATGCTTAATTAAGATGAATAGTTGGTGATTCAAATCACCATTATTTTGTCTTTCTATTCTTTTTGTCTCTTCATCTTCTGAGAATACATTGGATTACATTAAATATCAACTTGGTCAGTTTCATTCATTGAATATCTGTTATTGTAATCAATTGATTGTGCTCATCTATTTTAAATGAAGATTAATGTGTGAATTCCATATTTGCTCCCTGTGAATGACCTCGAACTCTATTTTCTGAATCTGATTTTATAAATTTAAATGATTTGAGCGATTTTGTCATATACTATGACGCATTTCCTAAAACAATGATGATTTCGCCCGAACACAGTCCCGACTTGAGAGCTTCTTATCTAAAAGGCCTCACTCCTGGTCATAGAAGGAAGGAGCAAGTGATGTAGACACATCCATTTAGGTTAAAATGCCTATTTATGCATGTCCTAAGCTTAGAAATGCATTCCATATTATAAATATTACATAACATGTATCATTCTGCATTTAGAGTAGTTTGTATAAATTATAGGTTAATTCATGTCCTTTGGTGGTCAGGAGAGGAGATTTATTTTGAGCCCTAGAATTGACGATTCGACCATACGGATCTGATCAGGATGATAATCGGAGTCAATGCCTCTGAAATCATCTTGAATGGAATCCCATAGCACCTTATGCAGTCCAAGGAAGATCAATAGCCAAGGGACTAGGTGATGCAATTTGGAGCTTCAAACGACAAATCCAACCACATGGATGGATTTGGATCTACGATCGTAGCCCAATGGCATGGAAATCGACCCAATCCGACATTCGTGGTGCCACCTACAAACGAATGCATGGGAGACCCAAATCACGCAAAGTGGTACTATCCAGGCTACCCAAGGGCAGCAGTAGCCGTGCGTGCAACACAACGCGAAGGCACGTATAGTGCACGAGTACGCAACAGTGAGTGTGTGAAGCACCAACAAATGCATGGAACATGAGCACGCG
This sequence comes from Thalassia testudinum, assembly GCA_037157565.1. Classification (NCBI taxonomy): domain Eukaryota; kingdom Viridiplantae; phylum Streptophyta; class Magnoliopsida; order Alismatales; family Hydrocharitaceae; genus Thalassia; species Thalassia testudinum. The sequence goes on along the minus strand of JAZHRO010000062.1, from coordinate 1,859,875 downwards.
GAGAACATGGCAGCAATGCTGCACGTGGGCACGTATGCTGGATCTTTAGCAATGCTTGCGGAAAATCTTCAGCAATGCTTATAGACGTCACTAATTGTCTATGCACAAAATGATTCCTTTCCTCCACCATAAAAGAACCCCTACCCCTCCCAGTCTTCTTCATCTCTTCCTTTCTCTCCCTCACCACCTCCAAGGCTCTAGAGAGAACTTGTCTCAAGCATGGGATGCTCCTGTAGAGTAGAAAATCAAATTATTTTCTTGCCTCTCATCCCCCTTCGTGGAGCATCCTGTGGTCGTCCTCTCATCACTTAGGAAAGTAGATCCTCGCCGCAACATCGTCCTGCCCCGTCCTCCTTCCTCCGCCGCCGTTTTCCTTCCTCCAACTTCCCACCACCTTCATCCAGGTGATGTCAGAGTAAGTCATCCTCCAAGCGACCGTCGAGGGGGATTCTTCTCACCTTTATCTTTTATCACTTTCTAGTCTAGTTGTAATTATCTTGAATTATTTGTATCAAATTATTTTCGATATACATTTATATTCTCTCTCTCTTATTTTGCAAATAGATTATTTAGATATTATCGACCTGATCTCTTACCTTTAAAGTACCAAAAAAAATCTCAAATGATAAAAATGACAAAAACAAACAAAATCAAAACGCAGATTTCACAAAATCAAACACTCTCCTCCCTGTGTTAGACCTGGGGCTCATTGATGGGAACAACATCATGAGCCCTAACTAGCCCATTTTAGTCTGGAATAAAAGTTAAAAGCTCCTACATATTCATCTGAGGGTTATATCTCCACTTATTATGCTGTAAGAAGAAAATAAGAAATCAGGGTTAATTCTGTAATTTTAACAGCATATCATGAACACAGAATAACCAAGGGGTTGGCTAGGAATGAACTAAAGTTCAAATTAGCATTAAATTGTAATAAGTGGGTCTATGCAGACAGAAACGGGATTTCACGCATTTTGAGAACTAATACCGCACCTAAAATCTTAATTTCATACCTGCTTAAATAATAGAGGTTTTGGTTAGAATAAATTATATTCAAATCATCTAAAATTCATAGAAAAATATTGTATAAGGTTTGGTACCCTTGATTTAACCATTTGAACCTATTTTGGCCTTAAATAGTGTCACAGACATAGTTTTGCCCTGATTTGGGTTATTACGCAAAGTTCCCAATCAAACTTTGTAAAAACCAAAATTTGACTTTACCATCAGATTTCCTGGGTCCAAATTAGGTTTGTACCAAAATTTGGCCCCAATCAGAGTCCATCTTGACCTAGTTTGCATTTTAGTCCAATCTGACTCTTTCTCTTTCATTCATGCCCCTAGCTTTTGAAATCCTTACGAATACCCCCCTAAGTTCTTCATCTTCTTCGCAATTGGATCCTTACTGCCATGGCAGGTGTGAACCCATAGATCCGAGCTTTCAATCACAAATTCCTCCATGATTGCTTGGCCAATCCCTTCCAAATTTGGAAGGGATGATCTTGAGGAAGTCCTAATTCATCTAAACCTAAATCTAGACTCCAAATCCTCTCAACAAACCTGTGCCAATCCTTGATTTCCAAGGATCTTCTTCCTAAAAATCCTAAGCCTCTCAAGCTTGTTTCCAAGCTTGGAAGCTTGCTTAAAGCTCTATAAAAGCCTCCCCAACGCATAACCGTGATCCTTAGCGAGTATTGGCCAAAGAAACCCCTCCATCTTCCCTCTCCGACCACCTTCACACCTTGCTCCAGCGACCCTCTCCGACCTCCTCTTTTGGCTATCCAACCATCAAATTGGACAACCCTCTGCCTTCCCCTCTCAAGTCCGCTTCTCGCCAGCCATAGCAAGGGCTTCCTCCCTCCTCGTCGTCGCCGCACCAACTCACCGGACTCCATCTCCTTTGGCTCTAGCCCACCAACGTCAGTGCTCTCCAACTGCCTCATTCCCCCCTAAGTCCCGCTATCTCATCCTCTCTCCCTCTACTCTCTTCCCCCTTACTCACAACCACATTATCACCCGCACGACCTTCATCTTCCCCACCTCCGGCGTCGCTCCGAAGTAGCTTCCAGCTCGCTACACTTCACCAAACACCTCACCGCCACCTCCACAAGCTTCGCCGTGCCACCCTCATCAAAAGCCCTCTTTTAATTTAAGCTTTCACCAACTAAATCACTTCACTGACCACCGTTGCTTGCATGCACCATCACTGAGGTTGCCAGACCTCTACACCCACTCAAACACGACACCACCACCATCAACGCACTCACGGTAATCCAACGAAGCTTCTAAGAAAATTTAGTTAGGCCACTTGGCCGTCTTCTTGCTTTTCAGGTGGCCATCGGACCTCCACTGCCGCCTCAACTTCGCTGACATCATCAATAGTCATTCGACTATAACACCTCCAGGCAACACCCTCAGGCCCCGCGATTTACTCCCAGGTGCATCTCTGATCTGCAATCGAGGTCTTCATCTGTTGCTGCTGCTTCAATTGGAGCCTTCATCATCCACAGCTATGCGAGAAGAAGGATGGGTGGATAGTCCCACATCGACAAATGCAGAACCCACAACTACACATAAAAGGGATTTGTCTCCCTGACCCCTTTCCCAAGACATGGGGGTCGAGTCCCCAGCCACATGCACACCCGCTTAACCAGACCAAGCACTCCTCGTTTGAGACCCAAGCCCATAAGTCTGGTCCTATTCACACCCGATTACCCACCCAATTACCTGGCTAAACCTGGGTTTCTGAGAAAAGAAAAGGAGGAAAGAGAGAGAGTGGGGTTTTGCCCTCTACTGCGCTCTCTCTACACTTAGCAATTTGGGGAGGCCTTTGCCTCTATTCTGTTGAAGCTGAGTTGAGCCTTGAAGCAACTTAAGATATCTGATCTCTGCTGGTGCCTTAATTCTGAATACTGTTGAGATATTGGTTGATAATTACTGTTTAAATATTTAAGATACTGTTGAACGTCGGGCTGCTACGCTAACGTGTTTGGTTTTAGAAAAACCTATCGTTGTAGTATGAAAGCGAAGAACTCGTGTTCAACAAATAAAATTTATACCGGAATAGAAATCCTGGGTCGAACACAGGGAGGCAGATGTTTAATTTAAAAACACGCGTTTATTTCATTTGTCACGAAGTAAATTAATTGATTAGAACTATCTAACTATTTACAATAAATAGAAGAGAGAGAGAATAAGAGAGTGAGAAAATATTACAAACAAAAACCAAAAAGAGATGTAGAATGAACATGGAATTTCATCATCAGAAAGATTGTTCATTACACTAGAAAGCGGGAAAATGATTACACTAGAAAGCAGTAAATCTACTATAGAAAGCAGTAAATCTATTCTAGAAAATAGTAAAAAGAATGGGGAGAGAGATATCCTCCTCGACGGTCGCTTGGAGGACGAGCCGGACGGGACAACGCCTGGACGAAGGAGGATGGAGCAGGACGAAGGAGGATGAAGTGGAAGAACGGGAACGGGGCAGCACATCATCCTCGTCGCGAGATCCGCTTCTGAAAGGGGGACGAAAAATTAACTTTATCTCGCGAGAAGCATCTCGGGTGTGGGACAAGCTTCTCTTGAGCTTTCGAGAGGGAGAGAAGAGAAGGAAGGGATGAGAATTTTATGTGGAGGGTACTCCTTTTATAGTTGTAAGGAGTGAGGGCAATTTGGTCATTTTAATTTGAAAATCATTAATCAGGGGTCTTTAGTGATGGATAAAACTGTCACTAAAGCCCCATTGTGGGCATAGTGCGGCGCCACCCACGCGTGACCTCTCAACTCCTCACACGTAACGCGTGCACACATTCAGCGATCGGACCGCTTAAGTCGCACCTTCGCCCGCTCCTCAGCGCGCCCACCCGAGTGCGATCCCGCATGAGGCGCGGCGTGCAATAGCGCGTGGGCGCTATCGAGAGCCCACAACCACTCGATTCTCATCGCACGGTCGCAAGCGCCCGCTCCTCAACGCCCGCTCGCCTGCAAATGCAAATTCGAACCCGCATCTGAAGGTGACCGAGCGCCTTATCCACTGCGCTACGTGCGTGGATGGGCGGGCGGCCGAACTTTTAAACACGCGATCTGGATCGTTGGATCAAGATCCAATGGTCAAGGCGGCTTCTTCAGGTGCAATTCAGAGGATGAGCGTGCCGATTGAGCCCCTCTCTCAACTGTTGGATCTTGATCCAACGACGGAGATGCATGGGTGCTGTTGTCTTCAGTGATTGAGGGTGGCTGATTGGGCTTCCGAGATGGCACCACGTGGCACCATCTTGGCCGTCCATCTTCTGGATGTTGTAGATGGTGCCACGGGTGTTGGATTGAGTCAATTTTCATGCCATTAGGCAGTGATCGTCGATTCGAATCCATTCGTGTGGTCGGATTTGTCGTTTGAAGTGCGGATTCACACCATCTTGGCCCTTGATCTTCTAGGGTTCCCCGATCTCTATCTGATGCTACAGATGTCTGATTAGGGCGATCTTGGAGTCGTTGAACTCCAATCGTCACCCTGATCACATCTGTACGGTTAGATCCTTGATCCGAGGCCCCGATAAAAAGTTTGCCTTGTCCCTGAACATAAAAGGAGACAATTAACCTCCATTTTATTCAAACTAATCTAAATGCAAGATGATGCATGTTATGCAATATTTATAGTATGTAATGCAATCCTATGCTTAAGAACATGCATAAATAGACATCTTAAGTAGTGTAAACATGTTTACATCATACCCCCATGCCTATCTTTTGCTGATCCCTAGCAAAAACTATATGCTATTTATAAAAGAATCAGGTTGGATTATTTGGGCTTGAGTTATTTTCAATCATTAAGAAAATGTCTACTTAGGATCTGAACTTTCAAAGACACAACAGTGCCCGAGTACCTTCCAAAATGCATACCACCTCAAGCCCTCGCCTTATTCAAAGAAAATTTTATTTTTCTCTTTTTCTTCTTTTCTAATTTTTTTGGATTTTCGAGTTTTAGGGTTTAAGAGTGGCTTTCTACGGCCATTCAACTCACCCAAGATTTGATGAAAACCCTAAGTTCTAAGCATCTTATTGTAAATGTGATAGACTCATTGACCGGCAGTAAAAATGGACTTCGGATTTCTACGCCTCTAGGTGACCCTAAAAAGAGAATTCTGCCTAACGGTGTATCTTTACAATCGGTAACTTTCTCCCTACTTTTATTATTTTTTACGGGGTCAACACAAAGGTGAATCCAGTGTATATCTCCCCAGTTTATTCTACTTCTCCGCTTCTTCCTAATTGTTTTGGGAATTTTCAGTGCATTTATTGAGCTGGGTTCTGGACAACCGGTCGATGAGCTGTTACCACCAATAACTTGCCAGCTATACTCGTGCGGCGAAGTGTGGTTTAATTTTTTTTTCTTTTCTTTTTGACTGTCTTTTATCTTTTCTTTTTAAGTAGGTGGCTTCCCTGGTCTAAAATTTACCTAAAGGCAGCAAAAAGAGAAAGGTCTAGTGATTGGGCTCTGGACAACCTACCTATGGGCTGTTACCCACGATAACTTGCCAGCCATATCACCCTAAAAGGTTCATTAGCTACCTAATTTCTGTTAAAATTACCGAACAACGAGTCAATGCAAAGAAAGCGTATAGATGCTAAAAACTCAAAGTTCCCTCAAATCAGAGAGCGGGTTGATAAGTCGTGTACTTATCACCCAAACTTATTTACTCCAATTGAAATAAAATTTAGGTTGGCAAGGACTCGAAAAATAAATTCACATTTTAGTTGATACATGGGTTGATTAAGTCCAAAAACCTGAAGGGTCTTTGTGTTCAAATCATAATGTGGTATTTCCTAAAATTGAAAATTTTCTTAAACCCAAGTTCTCTTTCTTAATTCCAATTTTTTTATATAATAAAAGAAAATAAAACAAATCTATGGAGCTGACGAATAAATTCAGAGATGAATATCCACCCCCCATGCCTATCTAATGCAATGTCTTCATTGTATTAAAAAGACAAAACAGAGTGGAATAGAATAGAAAGCACCTGAATTGTGTGAATGTCAGGTCCGCTTCGAGATAGAAACTAAAAAGAACTGTATACGTACTGAATTTAGTGCCTTCAGCTAGGCACACTATACAAAGAAGAGAAATAAAGAATTCACAAGTGCAGGTCAAAATCAGAATAAAATGATGAAACCTCAAACCTACTAGCAGATGTCCACAGATGTGGACCAGATTGTGGTGCAGACCCATATCCCATAATCAAGAGTATTTCAGGTTCTAGATAAAAATTACTCAAAACCTAAAATCAATATGCAAGCAGGGTCAGGCCTGCGATTTATGAGGAAGCAACCCAAGACCAAAAAGTCGGGTTATAGAGAATTTAAGCTCAAAAAGATAATCATTGCATGTGTGCTTGGGTTTGACATCCTCAGAACAAATGTCGTAAGGGTCCTGGTTTGATGGTTTCAGCTTAATAGGAACCCTTTGACTCAGTCTTCTACTTCCTCCGGAACTTACTTCCCAAATCAAAATTTCCCGGCTCCTATCCTCCTCATTCAGCATGTCAAATTCCAGGACCTCTTGCATATTAATCGCCCCATCTGAAATCTCCAAGTCTAAATGATGTGGCTGAATCAGAATTGACTTGGGTCTAATTATCTCCGAAACAGAATCATCGATAAGCTCAACGGGGTGTAACTGACAATCAAGGAATTAAATTGAATCCTCCAGAAAATGCGATTCTGGATCCGTAATGTGAGCCCCAATAAGATCAGTTTCCTCAATTATTGGGCTATCAAATGATCTATCAGATTCCTCAAGCCCAATCATCTCACAAAAATCATATTTTGTAAACTCGTGTGAGACTTCACAACTTGAATCTTCACTATCAGAATCAAAGAAATCAAGATCCGTATTAATGTATGTCTCAAAATCATCCATCACTTTCTGGTCCATGGAGACATACGTTTCCTCGTACCCCAGCTCAGAGATCTCAGGTGAAGAAATCAGATCTTCCTTAATTGGTTGCTTTAATTCAATCTAGTCAGCCTCGTAACATGTGTCCCCCCCAATAGGTGCCTGAGTGGGTTCCGACATTGGCTCTCTTGAAGGGAGTTCATCCTGGGAATCATCCCACGATTGAACTAAAGTAACCACAAATCTCATCCTCAATTTCGCTAACTTCCCAAGTAGAAACTCACCCAAGTTCTTATCCTTAACATCTTGGAGCCAATCCAATAAATACTTGTTCAAATCATCAATCATTTCAATCAGAGGCTCCAATCTTTCAATGTAAGGTACTGGCTGAACTTCTAAAGATTGTATGATATTCCTCAAGTTAGCCAAAACCTTATCTTGAACCTGGTTACCCTGAACCAAATGAGTTGGTTTAGGGATGGGTGGGTTTGGGATTAATGTAGGGGAATTAACGAATTGAGATTCGTTATACCCTCCTGATAATAGGTCATTTTAGATTGTTCAAAAGGTGGTGATGACCTAAAGGCAGTGTAATCAGAGGATGGGTAAGAATCAATGTATCCTTCTTGATTGTAGATCGTATTAGGTTGTTCATGAAAGGTTGACGATCTATAATCGATGTGGCTCTGAGAAGGATAGAAATCACAATCATAATGTTTAGGGTTAGACCCTAAACACGGAGGTCCGAAACTGTATCCCCAATCTGAGTTATCTCAATTAACTGATGGTTGATTACAGTACGAGTCAGGAATCGTCATGTTGAGGATAATTCAAAACAAGAGGGATAGAGTGAGAATGTGTATAATATGTGGAAGGATTCATGATAAGCGAAAGGAAGAAAGGCGCCCTGCAATACAAACAATCAAACCTGTCCTTAAGTGGGCTAGCCTAAAGACCTACAGACTCCCAAAACCCGTCTTAAGATAAAGGAACGATTTGATCTACTTCTGTCTGTTCAATCCAACCAGTTAGAAGGAGGGACTGGGGAGAAGGTTCTTCCTTCGGCTTGTGCATCCGGTTCCTAGTGTACCCCCCAGCCGCGATCGTTTGATTCTGCTCCCCTAGCTAGACATCAGATCGAACAGTAGAAACAGACTAATCAAAAATAATCTCGTTCTGGGCTCTGAAAAGCAAGTCGAATCCTTAAGGCCAACGTCTACTCTATTTTATTTAGGACAAGGTTTGAATGTACTTTGGAATGTGATGGGTCCTTTATCTGGGTTATGCCCTTAATGATTGATTGATTTGTGTGTGTGTGCACAACCAGTGGTTTTCAAGCAAGATTATTTTTGATGCGGTGAATTTTAGAGTTTAAATCTTGCTTAGTAGCTTTTAGGATTCAACTTTAGGTGTTTTCAAACAAGTTTTGTTGGCACACCAGGTTTTGAAAGCACGGGTGAAGATGCTTTCCTTTAAAGCTTAAAAAGAATATGGAGTGCCTGGTAAATCCCTAATAGTTGAACCTAAGTGGTAGTTACTTAATGAGTTGATTTTAATTGAAGTGGTGCGACCCAATCAACTCAAACAATTGGCCTGTTGCACCACTTAATTAGGAACACAAATGATTACCTAATCTGATTTCTACTCAATTATGTGTTTGGATGTGTGTACCGACTCCAAAGGTTGGTTTACCGGTCGAGTTTGAAAATCAGATGAGGTTGTGTACCTCTGTGAGAATTTTTTTTTTTAATTTTTCTTTTTTAATGTGGGGGTTGGGGCGGGTGTAGGTGTCAAACAACAAACAATCTAACCTTAGAGTTTATAAGAACACCTAGGTTGATTGATGCTTGTGTTATTATGTGGTGAAATGAAATCTAATGGGTGGGAGGTGGGGGATAACTCACAGAACCTTTAACAGCACTTTTCTCCGATCTACCACGTTTGCTTGTCTCAAAAGAGTACCTGCAATCACAATAAAAAAGGAGAGAGGTGAGGTAAATGATTCGTAAGTTGTAAAAACGTGAAGAAAAATCAAAGAGCATCGCCCCCCCGGCAACAGCGCTAAAATGTTAAACGTCGGGCTACTACACTAACGTGTTTGGTTTTGGAAAAACCTGTCGTTGTAGTATGCAAGCGAAGAACTCGTGTTCAACAAATAAAATTTATACTGGAATGGAAATCCCGAGTCGAACACAGGGAGGCGGATGTTTGATTTAAAAACACACGTTTGTTTTATTTGTCTGAAGTAAATTAATTGATTAGAACTATCTAACTATTTACAATGAAGAGAGAGAGAATATTACAAATAAAAACCAAAAAGAGATGTAGAATGAACATGGAATTTCATCATTAGAAAGATTGCTCACTACACTAGAAAGCAGTAAATCTGCTATAGAAAGCAGTAAATCTATTCTAGAAAGCAGTAAAAAGAATGGGGAGAGAGATATCCTCCTCGACAGTCGCTTGGAGGACAAGCTGGACGGGATGATGCCTGGACGAAGGAGGACGGAGCAGGACGAAGGAGGACGAAGCGGAAGAATGAGAACGGGTTAGCACGTCGTCCTCGTCGCGGGATCTGCTTCTGAAAGGGGGATGAAAAATTGACTATCTCGCGAGAAGCATCTCGGGTGTGGGACAAGCTTCTCTTGAGCTTTGTAGAGGGAGAGAAGAGAAGGAAGGGATGAGAATTTCGGGTGGAGGGGGTCTCCTTTTATAATTGCAAGGAGTGAGGGAACTTTGGTCATTTTAATTTTAAAATCATTATTCAGGGATCTTTAGTAACGGATAAAACCGTCGCTAAAGCCCCATCATGGCGTAGTGGGGCATTGGCCACACGCGGCTGCTCGCCTCCTCATGCGTAACGTGCGCACACATTCAGCTGCTCTCAGCCGTCCGATTGTGAGATCGGACAGCTTAAGTCGTGCCTTCGCCCGCTCCTCAGCGCGCCCGCCCGCGTGCGATCCCGCTTGAGGCGCAGCGTGCAATAGCGCGTGGGCGCTATCGAGAGCCCGCAGCTTCTCGATTCTCATCGCACGGTCGCACGCACCCGCTACTCAGTGCCCGCTCGCCTGCGAATGTGGATTCGAACCCGCGTCTGAATGCGACCGAGCGCCTTATCCACTGCGCTGCGTGCATGGATGGGCAGGTGGCCAAACTTTTGAACACGCGATCAGGATCGTTGGATCAAGATCCAACGCTCAAGGCGGCTTCTCTCTCAACCTTTGGATCTTGATCCAACGGCGGAGATGCGTGGGCGCTGTTGTCTTCAGTGATTGAGGGTGGCTGATTGGGCGGCCGACATGGTGCCAAGTGGCGCCATCTTGGCCGTCCATCTTCTGGATGATGTAGATGGTGCCACAAGTGTCGGATTGAGTCGATTTTCATGCCGTTAGGCTACGATCGTCGATCCGAATCCATTCGTACGGTCGGATTTGTCGTTTGAAGTGCAGATTCACACCATCTTGGCCCTTGATCTTCTAGGGTTCCCCGATCTCTATCTGATGCTACAGATGTCTAATTAGGGCGATCTTGGAGTCGTTGAACTCCAATCGTTGCCCTGATCACATCTGTACGATTGGATCCTCGATCCGAGGCCCCGATAAAAAGTTTGCCCTGTCCCTGAACATAAAAGGAGATAATTAACCTCCATTTTATTCAAACTAATCTAAATGCAAGATGATGCATGTTATGCAATATTTATAGTATGCAATGCAATCCTATGCTTAAGAACATGCATAAATAGACATCTTAAGTAGTGTAAACATGTTTACATCAAATACTTAAGCTTAACTTCAAAGGGTTAATTGGTGACTCAAATAATCATTTTAACCCATTCTTTTTGCATTATGATACTTGATTTCATTTATATATCATTTTGAGTTGTTCTAAATAAGATTTTGATTATAATTGCTTATATTTCTTGTGATTATTGAGATTGAATTTCTATTACTTGCTCCCTGTGTTCGACCTTAGACTCTTGTGAATTTGAGTTATAAATTTAAATAATTTTAGAAATTTTGTCCTATACTACGACGTATCTCTTTAACAACGACGGATTCGCTTAAACATTTTGGTGTTGTTGCTGGGGAGCAACACTCAATTTGATTTCACTGATTACAACTTCTGATCTGATACTAACTTGCTTTATCTGTTTTGTTGTGGTTGTGCAAGGTACATTTGAGAAGATCAGCCACACGTTGGCCACTCCAGGGGTAGGTAATCTCATTTCCTTCTTCTTAAGCCCCTATTTCTGGAGTGAATTAAAAAGAGAAGGCAATTAGGATCAACTCACATTTCTTATTAGACCAATCACTTGAGTTGCTTGATTTGATTCATTCTAGATATCCCCTTCCAGATTTCTACACCTAGTAGGTCTTAAGGTACCTAGGGTTGTTTACCTTCTTGATTGAGCCCTAGGTGCCACATTTAGAAATAACTGATTGGACCAAAAGTGCCAAATTAGGGTTTTCACCTTAGGGTTGAGAAAACACATCTGCCTGAAATAACAAGAATTGATTTTCCATATTGTGTGTCACCCAAACCCTTGCTTGAATTACCTAATCAAGAAAACCCTAAAAGAAGGCTCTAATCATCCACTTGAATCCTAAAACTTGGGACTTAATAACTTGTTTGAAAATCACTTAAGGTGATTTTTGGGCTCATTACCCAACTCATCCTCAACCTTAGGACAGATTAGGTGAAGTTGATCCACCTTGTGGGTCAACCAACCTTCAAATTAAGGTCACCAAGCACAAATCAAATCTAAAGTTCAAGTGAAAATTCTAAGCATCTTAATTCAGGTTTAAAATTTGGTAGACTTTAGAGGTCAAGTCATTCATTCCGATCTACTTGGATCCGTGGTGACAAGGAAGGTCGGGTGGGGGAAATTCTGTAACCCATGGGGACGTTCTACCATGTAGGGGTCTTTACAAGACTCTCCCTTGTTGGTGCTAGAGCACCACGATCATTTGTTTTGATGATAACAAAACACGTGTCATTTAACATTTGCACTTTGAGTCCTAGATTTCAGGTCAATCGCAAATGGATACGTGATTAAACGGAGTTCGAGCTCGCATCCAGGACGGATTGGAGGAGCTTGATGGAGAACAGAAGAGATTCGCGAGGAGCAATCGATTGAAGATGGAATGTCAAGAAGAATAGGATAGATTTTTGTTTAAACCTTTCATGTATCTTTTGTCCTTATTTTCTTGCTCTTTATTTCCTTAGAAAATTATGTTAAAGAGCCTCAAAGTACCCTAACAGTAGTCCTAGGAACACCGGCACAACCCTAGGATACTTAGGTTTTCTATAGAACACTTAGAAAACCAATATAGGGTTCAAACAGAGTTTCCAGATGTCAAATTCCCAAATCAGACGTCTGATAAAGTATTTTAAGACATCTGACTGTTGTTTCAGACATCTGATAACTATTAGGCTGGAGTTAGTATTCTGTCTGATGAAATCAGACGTCTAGACCTTAGTCCAGATGTCTTAGAAGACGTCTGATGTTTTTGCCAGACGTCCAATTAGTGGACCGTTGGCTGCCTTAGCGAACAGTCAAGAATGTGACCGTTAAAGCCTTATCAGACGTCCATAGGACTGTCCAGACGTCTGATAATTGACCGTTTTGCCTCGGCTGACCCAAAATCTCTTCTCAGAGATTTTCTAGCTGTTGCAATGTTTGGAAATCCATTCCCACAGAAAAAGTAGGTTTCCAGACGTCCAGACATAGTGCCAGACGTCCTATATGTCGTCTGATGGACTTACACAAGAACCCTGTTTAGATCTGATTCAAGTCAGGAAGCAACCCGCCCAAAATCAGACGTCTGACCTTGGAATCAGACGTCTTAAAGTGAACTTCCAGACGTCTGATGCCAGAATTAGACGTCTGATAAGCCTGTCAGAACAATGATTGTTCCTGATTTCGGGCTGATTCACTTGGGCTTTGTACCCAACGGTTATGGAAGCTTGTCTAAGCCTTCCAAAGCCTTCCTAAGGCCTCTATAAATAGAGGGGAACCTTTGCAACACAAACACACACCTAGAGACACCAAGATACACAAGAAACAATTTGTATTACACTTTCTACTCTCTTGTGTCCTAGCTAGCTCTTGCTCTCCAAGCTCAAGCTCCATTCTCTTGAGAGCATCAAGCTGTTGCGCACTCGCTCTCCCGCCGTTGTTCACGAGAGCGACGTTGCGCCGTCGCGTGGCTCACGCACCGCGTCATCAACTCGACGCACTCCTTGCAAAGGGGAGTTTCCTAATTCCTATAGAAGCTAGGTTTAAAATTACTTTGTTGGCTCTATAGGACTTGTTGTTTCTTTTATCTTTGTTATTTGGTTGGGTATTCACTTTGCGAATTCCCGTCTCCTTCGCGAGACAAATCCTTCTCGTGGAGAGAAGGGGTTGAGGTACGCTACCCTCGTTTAAGTAGCGTGGTTGTATTGAGGTTGAATCACCCTCGTTTAAAGTGATTCAGTTTAGTGGATTTTGATCAACTTGGTTGATCGGAAAATCCTAACTCGAGAGGGTTAGGTGGTGGTTTTCACCCGGTTTGGGTTTCCACCTAAAAATACTTGTGTACTTGTGTGATTGTCTATTTTTTAGATTGTTTATATTTATTTCGGCAATTATTACATTACCCCCTCTTGGTAGGGCCAAACCTTCACCCTTCCTGGCTACCCAAGTATCTCTCGGGTGGACGACTTTCTGATCAAGAGGTATCATCCGCCTCGAACCTCCTTAGTCATCCAAAGATTTTTGGGTGCCTCGATTGGGTCCATCACATATTATATCCCTCATCTAGTTCCCTAGTGCATGTTCGGGAGGAGGTCCTTAAGACCACCCTTGAGGCCTTCATTAGTTGTTCATTCCTGTCGAGGCCAAGCCTCGACTCACTTATTTGTGCTACCTCCTAGCCAGATCGATATCTCTTCCAATTCATTTGAGCCTAGATCTCTTTCATCCATAGCCATGGAACACCAAGTAGAAGAAGAAAACAATCTCCAGAATCAGCTTCAACGTCTCAATGATCTATTCCATGCATTCATGAATCCATCACAGCATCCTATGATGCGAGATCATTACAATCCTACTGCGGTAGCAATCGAACCTAGAGTTCAAATCCCTAAATTTCATGGGCTAAACTCCGAGGACCCCTTTTAGCATATCAAATAACTCAAGCATCTGGCCCAGACCTTTGGGATAGCTGCTCAAGATCGAGGCATCCTGCTCATGAAGATGTTTTCTTTCTCCCTCATGGACAAAGCTACCCACTGGTACCAACCCTAACTCGTCCGATCAACACATTGGCTGAACTTCAATCTGAATTTCTGAAGAAGTTTTTTCCCGTTGGTCGGACAAATGCTTTAAAGCACCAGACCACACACTTTACTCAGAATGCAAGAGAACCACTTCATGAGGCATGGGATCACTTTCTGGATCTCATGCGGAAATGCCCCCATCACGGAGTTCCTAAATGGGAACAGGTCCAGTCTTTTTACCAGGGACTCTATGAAGATATCAAATTATTCGTTAATGCGACCTATGGTGGCAACATCATGGGACAACATGAGAACACCATGTGGGAGATCCTAGAGAATATGTGCAAGAACTCCATCAATAATGAATCCATGGACATGTTCGACAGGACGATTGCTCGTGCATTGACGAACACCCCAGGGGCACATGAAACCCAAGGCCTGTCTGCACCCATCAATCTGGGATTAGGGGCCAATCGCCTGGACAAGGTGTCAATTATCGAGAAGAAGGTGGATGAATTGACTCGACACTTGTAGAGAGCCACCTCAGCACAATAAAACCCATTTGCATAACCGGCATTTGGTAGTGAGGTTGTGCATAACATCTATCACCACTCTTCCCAGGGGATGGACTCATATCCACCATCGTCTGATCCTAGTTTTGAGGACACTTCGAAACTTCCTGCTCTAGTTGGGGGAACTCTGAACCCTCATATTCAGACTTTTCTGGGGTTCCTCAGACCTGCGAGGACCTCAACGCCATCTAGAATGATCCATTCTTAAACACTTATAATTCTGGATGGCGTAATCATCCCAATTTCGTGTGGTCAGGGAACAATCAAAATTCGAGATCTCAATTCCAGCCCCAGCCACAAGCTCCACGCCCATATCAGCCTGTTCACCCTAGGCCCAATCCGAATTACCAATCCGAGCTAATACAGGAAGATCAAATGTCTCTAATCCTTTAAACCCTAGCTAACATTCAAAAGATGAATGCGACTATGCAGAAATAGCACAACGACGAGATCATAGAGGTCCATAATCAGCTCACATAGATAGTGAATTCTCGCCAGCCTGGTGCACTTCTTTTACAACCTCTGCCAAATCTGAATAATGTGTCGAACTAGAGGTGCGTTATGAACCCGAATCAGGGCCAAGCTCACTTTGTCTATCAGGCCCTTTCTGTTCCATCACCTAATGGGATGGAGGCTTCAACATCATACTTGGGATATCAGTAGCAACCACCACTTCTACCAACTCCAAACCAAAATCAGGTAGGGCTAAATTTTGTTACCAACCGTAGTGGCAAAATAACTCAGGATCCACCTTATCCGAGACACTCTCAGCCTGGTAGTTCAGATCCTAACCCTTGGTTGGTTATCCAGGACACCCCTATCCGAGATCCTAAACCTGAACTAATCCTAGAGGAACCTACAGAGGTTCCATTTCCTGAGGCTTTGTTCAAAGGAAAGAGGAAACCCAAACCTGTGGCACTTGAGGAAGATCTAGTCAAGCTCTTTGAGCAAATCCAGATAAACATCCCCTTGATGGATGCAATCTGCAACGTGCCAGCATACAGGAGATTTCTGAAGGATTTGTGTACCCCTAAGCGTAAGCCACGAACTAAAGATGGGAGTCCAATCATATTATCTAAGCAAGTTAGCTTGATCATTTTGAGCAAGCTCCCGCAAAAAGCAAAAGATCCTAGCACCCCTTTGATCTCCTACAAAATTGGTGATTTAGAGTTTGATCAAGCATTATTGGATTTAGGAGCCTCCATAAACTTGATACCTACATCCCTACTAGACCATTTCGAGGAAACTGAGCTCAAACCGATAGAGGTGACTTTGTAGTTAGCAGATCGATCAATCAAGTCACCTAGAGGAATTCTTGAGGATGTTATGGTTTAGATTTGTGATTTCTACTTCCCAATGGACTATTGTATTAGATATGGATACTCCTAAGAATTTGAAGAATGCACCAATCATTTTAGGAAGACCATTCCTAGCCACAGCTAGGGCAAATATAAACTGTGAAGAGGGCTAGATCGAATTAAAATTTGGGAACAAAACATTGAAGATTGATATATTCAAGGCCTAGAAAGGAATTAACTGTGGAGCAATTGAGCAAGTTTGCGACATCGATTCCATGATTGAGGACCCACTTCTAGAAGAAAACCTGATTACCCCTGATCCTCGATCCCAAGTAGATCATGCCACACAAATAGAGGAGCCTAGAGCTGATCCAGATTCACCGACAACTCCCACCTTATCTTCTGAGTCCCATCTCGAACCTCCTTTTGCTGCTGATAACCCAGTTATGGAGTTGAAACCTCTTCCTAGTCATCTAAAATATGTCTTCTTGGGTTCTAATCAAACGTTTCCTGTGATCATCAATTCCTGACTCATATCTGATCAGGAAACAAAGTTGATTTCTATCCTCTAGTAGCATCGGAGAGCCATTGGATGGACTCTCAATGATCTAACTGGTATCAGTCCCTCCTATTGCACACATCGTATCTACACTGAAGAGGGATCACGACCATCTTGAGAGATGCAGAGAAGACTCAATCCAAATCTGTAGGAGGTCATGAAGAAAGAAATCATCAAGTGGTTAGATGCTGGGATCATCTACCCGATCTTCAATAACCGCTGGGTGAGCCCGATCCAGGTGGTGCCTAAAAGGCAGGGCTCACCGTTATCATGACTAAATCCGAAGAGACCATCCCGACTCGCATCGCGAATTCATGGAGAGTCTGCATTGATTACCGAAGACTAAATGCCTCCATGAAGAAAGATCATTTCACACTGCCATTTCTTGATCAGATTCTCAAGAAATTGGTGGGAAATCGATTCTTCTATTTCTTAGATGGTTACTCTTGGTATAATCAGGTGGCAATTCATCCAGAGGATCAGGAAAAGACCACCTTTACCGGCCCCTACAATACGTAAGTGTTCCGTAGGATGCCTTTTGGGCTATGCAATGCACCCACACCTTTCAGCAGTGCATGGTAGCCATATTCTCCGACATGGTAGGTAAATACCTTGAAGTATTCATGGACGGCTTCTCGATATTTGGTGAATCTTTTGATGAGTGCCTCCTGCATCTGGTCCAAATCCTCAAAAGATGCATTGATGTGAACCTAGTGCTCTCTTAGAAAAAGGGCCACTTTATGGTTCTAGAAGGCATAGTCTTAGTACATCTTGTTTCCGAGAGAGGTATCCAAGTCGACTAAGCCAAGGTGAATTTGATTTCCAAACTTCTTGTGCCTAACTCGGTCAAAGATATTAGATCATTCTTAGGGCACGTGAGTTTTTATCGCAGATTCATATCTGATTTCTCCAAAATCACGTGCCCCTTGACAAACCTCCTCTCAAAAGACATGCCTTTCAAGATGACGAGTGAGTGCACTCATGCATTTGAGATCCTACGTGACCAAGTCACCCAAGCACCAATCCTGCAATCTTCTGACTGGTCTCAACCCTTTGAGATCATGTGTGATACGTCTGACTGCGCAGTGGGAGCAGTGTTAGGGTAGAGAATCGACAGGAAACCCGTGGTCATATATTACTCCAGCAAGACATTAGACGAGGCTCAGCGTAACTACACAATTATGGAAAAAGAGCTACCAACCGTCGTATTTGGCCTGGAAAAATTCAGATCATACCTTTTGGGTGCCCATGTCATTATATACTTGGATCACACCACAGAGAGGCACTTACTCACGAAGAAGGATACGAAACCTGGATTAATCCAATGGATCTTGCTGTTGCAAGAATTCGACCTTGAAATTCGCGACAAGGCGGGAAAGCAAAGAGTGGTATAGCTGACCATTTATCTCGCCTTCTTCAGTCATTAACCCGTCTGGACCTATTACCGAGCACTTTCCAAATGAACATCTGTTGGCCATTAATGAACTTCCCTAGTTTGCTGACATGGTAAACTACTTGGTTACAGGGAAAGTCCCACCAGATTGGGCGACTTCCAAGCGGGACAAGTTGATTTCTGATGCCAAGTACTACATTTGGGAAGAACCGTATCTCTTCCATATTGGCAATGATCAGGTAATCCGGAGGTGCATTCCTGACAACGAGGTCAATAACGTCATCTCATTTTGTCATGACCAGGCTTGCAGTGGCCATTTCTCTAGTCGAAAAACTGCAGCGAAGATCCTCCAGTGTGGGTTCTTTTAGCCCACAATGTTCAAAGAGGCACAATCTTATTGTAGGGCATATGCCCGTTTTCAGACTTTAGGCAACATGGGCCAACGTGATATGATGCCCTTGAATCTGATCATTGTGTACGAAATCTTTGACACTTAGGGAATTGATTTCATGGGGCCCTTTCCAAGATCTAATGGCTTCGAATATATCTTACTCACTGTTGATTGTCTCTAAATGGATCGAAGCAATCCCCATCAAAATAAGTGACCATAAAGTTGTTCTTCGGTTCATTCAGGAGAACATCTTTTCCAGATTTGGGGTTCCAAAAGCCATCATCAGCAATGGCGGGTCTCATTTCGCCAATATGTACTTCCAGTCCCTGATGAAAAAGTATGGGGTGTCACATCGTATCTCGACTCCTTACCACCCCCAGAATAATGGATTGGCAAAACTGTCAAATTGAGAGATCAAGAAGATCCTTCAGGTCACTATTTGGCCTGACAGGAAGGATTGGTCTACCCGCCTTCCGGATGCCTTGTGGGCCTATAGGACCGCCCATAAGACTCAGTTAGGTATGTCTCCCTTTAGACTCATGTATGGGAAGGCATGTCACCTCCTTGCGGAAATGGAGCATAAAGCCTACTGGGCAGTACGGAAGTGCAATCCAGATCTTGTGAAGGTTGGAATCCACCGCCGATTGCAATTAAGCGAGATCGAGGAACTATGTTATGACGCGTACGAAAACTCGTGAATCTATAAAGAGCAGGTGAAAGCCTTCCATGACAGGCACATTTCAAGAAAAACCTTCCATCTTGGTCAAAAAGTACTACTCTTTGATGCCAAACTCAAGCTCTTCCCAGGTAAACTCAGATCTAAATGGATTATACCATTTCTGGTGAGATGAGTATTTGGAAATGGAGTTGTCAAAATCAGTGAACTCATCCTTGACTCTAAACCTTTTATCATGAATGATTAGAGACTCAAACCGTTCGTCGAACTTACTAACACAAGTTTGGCTACAGCATCTTTTGATCTCCATTCTCCTTAAGCTTCATTGCATTCAGCTGATGGCGTTAAACTTAGCACTTAATAGGAGGTGACCCATCATCTTTTGAAAAATCTGAAACCTTTTTTATATATCCTTTTGCTGACCTCACATTGCACTTTAGGGTTCGTCCAGTAGAATAGCCGACTCCACCTTTGGTACTTGTATCAGAGCTAGAAATCATCCGTAATAGTCACTCCAACCCATTCACCACCCACTTGTTCTAATGTACAATCTGAATTGAAATCTAACCCACCTAATTTACAATGGGGACATTGCAAATCTTAGGCATGGAGGGGTATTAAAGTGTTGTGAAATCAATGCATGGAAGGGTTTCATAAAAAAAAAACAAGAAGAGAAAAGAGGAAAGGAGAGGTCATTTTGAGCTGAATGAAAAAAGAAAAGGGAAGGAAAAGAAAAGAAAGAGAAAGAGGAGTAAACAAAAAGAAAAAAGGAGTCCCTTAAAATTGAATATGGAACCTACCTAACTTCTAGGTTGGATCAGATGATGAATTAAGACCTGGAAGGCTAAAACTTAGGGAATTAGTGGCGGATACCGACCTTAGGCCTCTTTGATCTATTTTAGGGTTTAAACACTCAAATATTTATTAAGATTTGGATTAATCCTCAAGAGGTTGAGGAAATTGTGAGGCTGATGTAGTAGGTCTAAGGCTTAGGGATTATTCAACCCCATTGCCTGCCCTTTGGTTTATGGCACTTGGTAACCTAAGCACTTAAAATCACACACTTAGTCTGGTTCAGTGTGCTTAATAAAGAAAAATCATTCCAAAAGTGTTCTATTCTTAAAATTCATCTTGAAGATTTAGCTTAGGAGAGGCTCAACAGCACAAGTTGATTGGATGAGTTCCGGACATGGAGAGATGGGAAATTCCCCTTGAAGATGCATAATAACATACCATCTCCTCAGTGCCTGTCTCCTAGGATATTTAAATATCCTACCGAGGGCATGTAAGCACGTTGTGTTGGTTCAGGTGCCATAGGCAGGATTATCTTGAAATGTTAATTGCTAGGCCTGAATTTTGCTACAGAATGCCATGGGTGGCAGTATCTTGAAGTGTCGAAAGCCAGGGTTCTGGGGGTTGCCATGGGTAGTGCTATCCCGAAGCATCGAAAGCCAGGGACCCTTCGAGGATTGATGGTGGGAACAAGGAATCCAATACAGACCGTGTTTAGGGTCAATTCGAGGTTGGATTTAGGGAAAAATAAAAAGAAAAGAGAGAAAACTCTTCTAATGAAAATCCTTCTCTATCTCTTTCATACAAAAATGCACTAGTAAACTGAACCTGGACATGTTACGTCTATACATGGGTGCTTTAACCACTGGGGTCAACGAACTAAAGGTCAAATGAGCATTAAACTGTAATAAGTGGGTCCATGCAGACATAAATGGGATTTCACGCATTTCGATAACTAATATAGCACCCAAAACCCTAATGTCAGTCTCGCTTCAAAAATAGAGGTTCTAGTCAGAATAAATTCTATCTAAACCTTCTAAAATTTATATAAAAATATTCTATAAGGTTTGGTACTATTGATTTAACCATCTGAACCTATTTTGGCCTTAAATAGTCATAGACACAATTTTACCCTAATTTAGATTTTTACACAAATTTCCCAATCAAACTTAGTCAAACCAAAATCCAACTTCACCATTAGATTCCTTAGGTCTAAATTAGGTTTGTACCAAAATTTGGGCCTAATCAGAATCCATCTTGACCTAGTTTGCATTTTAGTCCAGCCTGACTCTTTCTCTTTCATTCATGCCCCTAGCATTTGAAATCCTTACGAATACCCCCCCTAAGTTCTTCATCTTCTTCGCAGTTGGGTCCCTGCCTCCATGGCAGGGGTGAACCCATAGATCCAAGTTTTCAATCACAGATTCCTCCATGAATGCTTGACTAATCCCTTCCAAATTTGGAAGGGGTGATCCTAAGGAAGTCCTAATTCATCTAAACCTAATTCTAGACTCCAAATCCCCTCAACAAACCTGTGAAAATCCTTGATTTTCAAGGACCTTCTTCTAAAAATCTGAGCCTCTCAAGCTTGTTTCCAAGCTTGGAAAATTGCTTGAAGCTCTATAAAAGCTTCCCCAATGCATAATCGTGCTCCTTAGCAAGCCTTGGCTAGAGAAACCCCTCCTTCCCTCTCCAGCCACCTTTGCACCTTGCTCCAGCGACCCTCTCCGAACTCCTCTTCCGATCATCCAACCATCAAATTAGACAGCCCTCTGGCTTCCCCTCTCAAGTCCACTCCTTGCCAGCCACAGCAGGGGCTTCCTCCCTCCTCCTCGTCACCGCACCAACTCACTAGACTCCATCTCCTTCGGCTCCGACCCACCAATGCTGGTTCTCTCCTTCTATCACATTCCCCCTTAAGTCCCACTATTTCTTCCTCTCTCCTTCTACTCTCTTCCCCCATACTTGCAACTCACTCACAACCACATTATTACCTGCAAGACCTTCATCTTCCCCGCCTCCGGTGACGCTCTAGCATAGCTTCCAGCCTTCTACACTTCACCAAACACCTCGCTGCCACCTCCACAAGCTTTGCCATGACACCCTCATCAAAAGCCCTCTCCTAATTTAGGCTTTCACCAACCAAATCACCTCACTGACCACCGTTTCTTGCACACACCATCACCGAGGTCTCCAGACCTCCACACCCACTCAAACGTGACGACACCACCATCAACACACTCCCAGTAGGCTGACGAAGCTTCTGAGCCAATTTAATTGGGCCACCAAGCCTGCTTTTCAAGTGACCACCGGACCTTCGCCACCGCCTCGACTTCGCCGACATCATCAGCAGTAATCCAGCCATAACACCTCTAGGCAACACCCTTAGGCCACATGGTTTACTCCTAGGTGCATCTCTAGGTCTGCAATCGAGGTGTTCATTTACAGCTACTGCTTCAATTGGAGCCTTCAACTGCAGCTACATGAGAAGAAGGTTGCTTGGATAGTCCCACATCGACAAACGTAGAACTTGTGACTACACATAAAAGGGATTTGTCTCCTTAACCCCATGCCCAAGACAAGGGGGTCAAGTCCCTAGCCACATGCACACCCACTTAACCCGATCGTGCACTCCTCGCTTGCGACCCACGCCCATAAATCAGGTCCTGCTCACGCTCGATTACCTACCCGATTACCAGACTAAACCCAAGTTACCCAGGTTTCTGAGACAAGAAAAAAGGAAAGAGAGAGAAGGGGGGTTTACCCTCTACTACGGTCTCTCTACACTTAGCGATTTGAGGAGGCCTTTGCCTCTGTTCTATTGAAGCTGAGCTGAGCCTTGAAGCAACTTAAGACGTCAGATCTCTGCTGGTACCTTAATTTTGAATACCGTTGAGATATTGGTTGACAATTACTGTTCAAATATTTGAGATACTTGAGCTTAACTTCAAAGGGTTAATTGGTGGTTCAAATCAACATTTTAACCCATTGTTTTTGCACTATGATACTTGATTTCATTTATATATCATTTTGAGTTGTTCTAAGTAAAGTTTTGATTATAATTGCTTATATTTCTTATGATTAGTGAGATTGAATTACTATTACTTGCTTCCTATGTTCGACCTCAGACTCTTGTGAATATGAGTTATAAATTTAAATGATTTGAGCGATTTTGTCCTATATTATGATGTATCTCTTTAACAATGATGAATTCGCTTAAACACTCACCTTGAGTTTCGATTTAAATTTTATTTGGTAACGATTTTTGCGACTAAAACGAAGGGTTATCCAAAACCCTAACTTTTCACTCGCGAAAACATGCTCACCAGTAGGTCTGATGTGCACACATCTAATTGGCCTAAAATGTCTATTTATGCATGTTCCTAGTGTCATAGAAGCATCATGTGTTATAAATATTGTGTAACATGCATCATCATGCATTTATAGTAATTTGTACAAATTGTATAGTAATTCGCCTCTTCTTGTGGCCAGGGGTAGGGCGACATCATTTCAGGACCTCAAATTGAAGATCCAACCATATGGATCTGGTCAGGGTGACGATCGGAGTCCAACGCCACCAAGATCGCCCCAATCTGACCTCCATAGCATCAAATGTAGTCTGAGGAAGATCAGGAGTCAAAGGGCAAGGTGGTGAAAATCCAAACTTCAGATGATAAATCCAATTGCATGGATGAGTTTGGATCTATGATTATAGCCCAACAACATGAAAATCAATTCAATCCGACATCAGTGGCACCACCATGAGAAGATGGATGGACCAAATGATGCCATGTGGCCCCATCCTAGCCGCTCAAGACCGTCCATAGGACTTCCTCTTCACCCGCATGATCAATCCCAGTTGTTAGATCAAGATCCAATGGTTGAGATTCAGTATCACTCGCGCCTCACGACTTCTGAAGGTAAGGGCTCGAGCGATCTCAACCGTTGGATTCCCATTCAACGGTCATGAGAGCTCAAGCCTTAGAACCTAAATGCAACACAATCAGCCCCTTAGTGCAACAGTGAAGAGTACTATGTGGAGAGGTTGGTGCACATTCGAAACCAACGTGGTGGATTAAATTCACTGAGAGGAACGTGTGAAATTCAACCGTAGGATGCATGATGAACGGCGACGGCGGAGGAGATGTGGCACAATCTGAAGCACTAGATGAACACGTGTGATCTCACGTGCATTTGGATGCACGATCGGATGCGCGCTCTCTCTGCAGTGTAAGGAAGCAACTCTTAAGCCGTTCGATCACCTCATTGGATGGCTGATCATGATTGGGCGCGATTTCGCGTGCAATGGTTGTGGACGATCAGACACTTGCCGTGGCACGATCTCAAGCATCTAATAATGATCCAAGGGTTATCCTTCCATGTGCCTTCAGCAACGACCAACTTTAGTAATGCTTACATGTGTCACTAAAGGCTGTGTATTATTATTATGGCCTTGGAAAATACTCTTTTGTCCTCATTTCTACACCTATAAAAGGCCTACCCCTCCTACACATTTTTTCATCCCTTCCTTTCTCAATCTCTCCTCTCCAAAGCTCTAAGGAGCTAGTCCCAAACCCGGGATGCTCCTCTAAAGTAAAAAATCAAAATTTTATCCATCTTCTCATCCCCTTCATGAAGCATCCCATGGTTGTCTTCTCACCACCATTTGGGAAGTGGATCCTGCTATGACGTCGCCCTACTTCATCCTCCATCCTCCAGCTCTATTCCCCTTCATCCAGCATCTCACCATCATCTTCCGAGCGCTCCATCAACATGGCTCATCCTCCAAGCAACCGTCAAGGAGGATTTTCTCATCCATATCTTTTTACTACTTTCTAGTGTAGTTTTATTTTCTTTAAAGTAGTTGTAATAGACTCTAGAATATTTAAATACAATATTTGTTCATCCTCTCTCTATTTTTCTCTTTCTGTCTATTATTCTCTCTCTTTCTTTTATTGTTTATTTTGTAAGTAGTTTAGCTCATGTAGATTAATTTCAACCAGCTATTTTGCTTTGTAACAATAATTCCAAACGTAGCTTTTAATCAAACATTAGCCTCACTGTGTTCGACTAGAGTTTTAGCTATAAATTTATTAATAGCGGATTTTTATGCAACTACGACAATGAGCATTTAACTCAAACTTTTTGCATAAGAAATCTTGTTAATCATTTTGGTACCATTACCGGAGAGGCAACGCTCTTTAATTTCTCGTGTTCTCTACCTTACTTATCTTTAACCTCACTTGTCTCCATTCTTATTATGATTGCAAGTACTCTCTCTCGAGGCGAGCAAAAGCGGTAGATTGGAGCAAAATGCAATTGAAGGGTTTGTAAGTGTACCTCACCTCCCACCCCCTAGATTTAATTCTACCACTTAATAGTGCAAACCCTAATTAACCTAGGAGTTTGCATAAACCCTAAGGTTAGTCTTGGTTGTTTGTTTGCCACCTCATTCCACCTCACCCCCACATATATAAAAAAAAATAAAGAAAAAAAAAATTATGGTCTGACTGTGGGATTAACTAAAATTTATACACCTTATACACCCACACACACCCAAGACACTTCACTTTGATCTAATTTAATCACTTAACTGGGAATCTGACCAAAGGACTCGATACACCTGCATGACTTATACAAATAAGTGATTAGAAACAGATTGGGCTAAAATTGTTTGGGAGCCTTAATCAAGTGATGTAAGAGGAAAATTGATTGAGTTGTTTGGGCTGCACCACTTAAGATAAAAGTGATCCATTAGTAGCTTGCACCATAGGATTCAATTTTTAGGGCTAAACTAGACACACTACATTATTTTTTATTTGTATAGGAATATATCTTTACTTGTGCTTTCAAAACTTAGTGTGCCTCACAAAGCCTTGTCTGAATACACCTAAAATTTGAATCCTAAAAGCTACTAAGCAAGATTCAAATCCTAAAATTCACTGCATCCAAAAATAATCTTGCTTGAAACCATTAGTTGTGCTTGCACTCACATCAAGATTGATCTTTAAGGGCGTAACCTATTTAAAGGGCCCATTATATTTCAAAGCACATTCAAACCTAAGACTAACTAAAATCAAGTAGACATTGACCTTAAGGATTTGACTCGCTCTGTAGAACCCAGAGCAAGATTATTTATGATTAATCTACTTCTACCAATCCATCTAATGTCTAGATAGGGGAGCAATGTCAAACGACCGCGATTGGGGGATATCAAAGGAACCTGAGGCGAAAGACAAGGGAAGAACCTTCTCCCTAATCCCTCCCTCAACCGGTTGGATTGACCGGATAGAAGTAGATTGAATCGTTTATAATCTTAAGATGGGTTCTAAGAGCTTGTAGATCTTTAGGCTACCTCACTTAAGGACAGGTTTGATTGCTTGTACTACAAGGCTCCATTTCTTTCTCTTTTTCTTCCCGCTTTGTCATGGATCCTTCCACATCCTACACACTTTTCCACTCTTACCCTCCTAACACATCTTATCCCCAATATGATGATTATTATCCTGACCCATGTTGTACTCAACCATCTACTAGTTGGGACAACTCGAATTGGGGATACAATTCCAGACCTCCATGTTCGGGGACTAACCCTTGGCATCATGATTGTGATTTCTATCCTTCTCCTAGCTATACTGATTATAGATCTCCACCCTTTGATGATCAACCTAACATGATCTATAATGAAGAAGGATATGTTGATTATAATCCCTACCCTCCCTAGGATTACACTGCATATAGATCACTGCCCCTCTTTGAACAACTTGAAATGGCCTATTATCAGGGAGGGCACCAAGAACCTCAATTTCTTGACTCCCTTGGACTGAACCCAAACCCACCCAACCCTGAATCAAACCATTTGGTTTAGGTGAACTAGATCCAAGATAGGGTATTGGCTAACCTAAGGAACACCATTCAATCTTCAGAAGCTTAGCCAACACCCTACATCGAAGAATTGGAGCCTCTGATTCAAATGATTCATGATCTTAACAAGTATTTATTGGATTGGCTCCAAGATGTTGAGGATAAGGATCCAGGTGAGTTTTACTTGGGAAATTGTCAAAATTGAGGATGAGATTTGTAATTGCTCTAATCCAATCTTAGGATGATTCCCAAGATGAATCCTATTCAGGAAAGCCAATTTCAGAACCCGCTTAGGCATTTGTAGGGGGAACACATTTTATGAGACCTGGGATAACCAGATTGGTCTGGAGCAACAAATTGAGGATACATCGATTCTTTCACCTGAGATCCCAGCATCAGAGTACAAAGAAAAATATGTCTTCATGGACCAAAAAATGATAGAAGATTTTGAGACATATAAATGCAGATCCAGAATTCTTTGATTTTGAAGGTGAAGAATCTTTATGCGAAGTCTCATTCAAGTTTGAGGAAAATAATTTTAGTGAGACAAACGGGCCCAAGGAGTATGATGAATCATTTGATAGCCCAATAATTGAAGATTGTGATCTTACTGGGGTTGACATGGAGAACTCAGATCCTGAGTTAATGGATGATTCAAGTAATAACCCCAATCCTCACACACACCCCCTTGAGCATAATGATGACTCTATCTTTGAGATCACTAAACCAAAGTCAATTCTAATTCAGCCATAGATCTTGGACTTGGATACTTTATACAGGGTTAATAACACTTGCGAGGTCCCAGAAACTCTGATTTTGGAGGATAGCAATCGAGAAATGGAAATTTGGGAAGCCAATTCCAGGAGAAATAGAATTCTTGATCTAAGGGTTCTTGTATGTGTGAAATTACTGACTTTTTACCAGGACCCTTATGACCTCTTTATGGATATGAAACCCAAGCGCATAATAATGGATTATCTTTTTAAGCAAATTGTTAACTAGACAAACAAGACCATTGATTTAGACTTATCTATTGTTCGACATTTTAGACTTGAGTTGCAAACCATTAAACTACAGGCCCAGCCCCTCTTGCACAATGATCTCCAGTTCTGCGTAATTTTCATCCAGGACCTTAGAACCACTCGACCCTGGGGCATGGGTCTACATCACAATCTCGTCTACATCTGTGGACATCTTCTTCTTACGAGTTTCAAAATCAATCTTTTTATTCTGATCTTAACCCGCACCTGTGAATTATTAATTTCTTCTTTATTTGTATAGAGTGCCTAGCTGAAGGCACCAAACTCAGCACTTACATAGTCTGTTTTCATCTCGGAGCTGACCTGTTAATCACAAAATTCAGGTGTTTTTTTCTCTACTCTGCATGTCTTTTTAATACAATGAGGACATTGCATTAGATAGGCATGGGGAGGTGGGTATATTCATCTCTGAATTATTTTGTTATCTTCGTAGATTCCTTTTATTTTCTCTTTATTTTCAAAAAAAGTTTTGAATTAGGAAAAGAGAACTTGGGCATTAGAAAACTTTCAATCTTATGAAATAATACAATAGGACTTGAACACTTGACCCTTCAAGTCTTCTGGTTTAATCAGCATGGGTGTCCACTAAAATGTGGACTTGTTTCTTGAGTCCTTATCATTCTAAATTCATTTCTAATTGATTAAATAAGTTGGGGTGATAAGCACACGACTTATCAACCTGTCCTTTGATTTGAGGAGACTTTAAGTTTAAAGCATCTACACACTATTTACACTGACTCATTTTCAACGATTTTAACAGAAATTGGGTAGCTAATGAACCTTCTAGGGTGGTATGACTGGCAAGTTGTCGTGGGTTTGACGCTCCATTGGCCATGTCCAGAGCCTATCTACACGACTATTTTCTTTCTGCTGCCTTTAGGTAAATCTTAGATCAAGAAAGCCACGTACCTAGAAAAAAAAAAGAAAATACCCAAAAATAAAAAAAATATATGATGAAAAATAGAAAAAGAGAAAAATAATAAGCTACACTTCACTGCACGAGTACGGCTAACAAGTTGCCTTGGGTTTAACGCCCATTGGCTGATTGTCCAGAACCTAGCTCACAAAATGCATGATTAATTCCTAAGCACTTAGGAAGAAGCAGGAAGTAGAAGAAACCGAGGAGATATACACTGGGTTCGCCCTTGTGTTGATCCCATAAAAATAAAAAGTAAGGAGAAAGCTTCTAGTCGAACAAATACACCTTTAGGTAGAAATTCTTTATTAAGGTCACCTAGGGTTCATAGAAACCTGAAGTCCATTCTAATTGTTGATCAATAAGTCTATCACAATTCACAAAAAAATGTTTAGAACTTAGAATTATTTTTTAGTCTTAAGTGGGTTGGGTAGCCGTAGAAAATTGCTCCGAAACTCTAAACTCAAATATCCAAAAAAATTAGAAAAGAAGAAAAAGAAAAAAAATGTATTTGCTTTTGAATAAGGCAAGGGCTTGGGCAGTTTGCATTTTGGCAGACACCTGGGCACTGTTGAGTCTCTATAGTTCAGATCTTTAGTAGAAATTTCTTAGTGTTCAGAAATAACTATTACCCAAGTAATTGGATCCTAATTCTTTTATAAATAACATGTAGTTTTTCTAGGGATTAACAAAAGATAGGAATGGGGTTGTGATGTGCACACATCTAATTAGCATAAAATATTTATTTATACATGTTCCTACTATTATAGAAGCATCATGCATTATAAATATTGCATAACATGCATCATCATGCATTTAGATTAATTTGTACAAATTGTATAGTAATTCGCCTCTTATAGAGGCCAGGGGATAGGGAGACATCATTTTGGTGCTTCGGATTGAAGATCTAACCATACGGATCTAGTCAGGGTGACGATCAGAGTCCAATGCCTCCAAGATCACCCCAATCAAACCTCCATAGCATCAGACGTAGTTTGTGAAAGATCAGAGGTCAAGGAGCAAGGTAGAAAAATCCAAACTTCAGATGATAAATTCAACCGCACAAATGGGTTCGAATCAACGATCATAGCCCAACAGTGCAAAAATCGGTTCAATCCGACATCTGTGGCACCACCTATGAACAATAGAAGATGGACGGCCCAAATGATGCCACATGGCGCCATCCTAACCACCCAAGACCACCAGCAGGACTTCCTCTTCACCCGCATGATCAAGTCCAGCCAATGGATCAAGATCCAACGACTGAGATTCAGTATCACCTGCACCTCACGACTTCTGAAGGCAAGGGCTCGAGCGATCTCGACCGTTGGATTCCCATCAAACGGTCGTGAGTGCTCGAGCCTTAAAACCTAAGCGCGACATAATCAACCCCTTAGCACATCAGTGAAGAGCACTACGTGGAGAGGCTGCTGCGCATTTGAAACTTGTGAGGCGGATTAAATCCACTGAGAGGTGCACGCATGAAATTCAACTGTAGGATGTGCGATGAACGACGGCGACGAAGGAGACGTGGCGCAATCTGAAGCACAGAATGAACACGTGCGATCTCACGCACAGTTGGATGCTTGATCGGATGTGCGCCCTCTTTGTAGTGCGAGGAAGCAACTCTTAAGCCATCCGATCACCTCATCGAACTACTAATCTTGATTGGGCACGATTTCACGTGCAACGGCTGAAGACGATCAGGCGCTTGACGTGGTATGACCTCGAGTGTCTAACCATGATCCAAGGGCTATCCTTCCACATGCCTTCAGCAACGATGGGCTTTAGTAAAGCTTTCATGTGTCACTAAAGGTCATGTATTATTATTATGGCCTTAGAAAATACTCTTTTACCCTCATTTCTACACCTATAAAAGGCCTACCCCTCCCATACATTTCTTCATCTCTTCCTTTCTCAATCTCTCCTATCTAAAGCTCTATGGAGATAGTCCCAAACATGGGATGCTCCTCTAAAGTAAAAATCAAAATTTTATCCATCTTCTCATCCCCTTCGTGGAGCATCCTGTGGTTGTCTTTTCACCACCATTAGGGAAGCTGATCCTGCTGCGACGCCACCCTACTTGGTCCTCTGTCCTCTAGCTCCGTTCCCCTTCATCCAGCATCTTACCACCATCATCCAAGCACTCCGTCAACATAGCTCGTCCTCCAAGCAGCCATCGAGGAGGATTTTCTCACCCATATCTTTTTACTGCTTTCTAGTGTAGTTTTGTTTTCTTTAAAGTAGTTGTAATATATTCTAGAATATTTAAATGTAATATTTGTTCATCCTCTCTCTATTTTTCTCTTTCTCTGTATTATTCTCTTTCTTTTATTGTTTATTCTTTAAGTAGTTTAGGTCATGTAGATTAATTTCAACCAGCTATTCTGCTTTATAAAAATAATTCCAAACATAGTTTTTAATCAAATGTTAGCCTCCCTATGTTCGATCCAAGACTCACTAGAGTTTCAGTTAAATTTATCTGATAGTGGATTTCTACGCACTACGATGATAAGTTTTTAACGCAAACTTTTTACGTATGAAATCTCATTAATCAATGTCAAATTGGAGGGCAGGTAGCGGTGAAATGCTCGTAAGGTGGGAAGGGTGGAGGTACAGTAGAAGAGGCTCCCTGGGTAGAAGGTCAGTCTCGCTCCTGAGGTGACTGTTGGGGATTTGCATCCTCACCACAGGCTCCCCGAGCTTGCTCCATTTTAGCATATGTGAGCTTATAAAAAGTAGAGCCTGTAGTGATGAATTGTTTATGATTAATATCCATTAGGACGTGAAAATGTAGGAAGATATGAGAAAGGAGAGTCCCAAACTGGAAGGAGCTAATGGGTTTCTTATCCATCAAATAAAGAATGCAGTGGTTCCAGTTGAACCACTTGTTCTTCAAGAATGCATAAAGTGTATTGAGCATGATCCTGGGGCAGTTTTTAGAGGAGGTCAACTTTGACATAAAATTCCATAAAAAAACTCGATTTAGAAATTGACGAAGATGACAAAAATATGCGGATTTGGCTAGGTGACCCAAATCATAATGAGAGGGAGTAAATAGAGTCTCCCTAATAGTGTCACTCTAGGTCTGCTAGTGGATCTCAAGAAAGGTAGGACGAACTCTAGGACATCCAAGAATCTTAGTGGGAATATCGTCATTCACCAAGACTTCTATCCCATATACATTTGAGGTAAGCTCAATGTTGAACCCTTCACCTATATTTTTCAAATTGGCATAAAATAGGTGACAAGCCATGGGGTCAACACCTGGAATGCAGCTATTCTTGGAACCTGCATAGAAATTACACTTAAAATGATGTAAAATCTGGTAATAGGCAAACTTGTCTTGAAGACCTAGAAAGATAGTCTCAAAGTAGGGAAAGTCTATGGGGTGACCGACATGGGGAGAGAGTTTGGCGAGTATAGAAAACCACTCCTGTGTAGCCTCTGTGATAAAATATTGATCAAATGTGTCATCACGTGAGGTGGAAGAGGATGGGCCTACGCGTTTAGGGGCCATAATAGCACAAATAATGCAGGTTGGTCGATTAAACAAGACATGTTGGTTGATAAAAAACGAGGAGAACAAAAGTCTAGAAAAACAATTTTTGGTAGATCAAACAGGGAATTTGATCAATCAAATCGATGTTTTTGTGAAAAATCAGTCTCCTACGAATGATTTTAGTTTGCATACACCAAAATAGACACAAGCAATCACAATAGATCGACGCCAACACAGTAAGGTACCATCTAAGCACAAGAAATCTAAAGAAAAAGAAAGGGTTTGGATAGGGCTTAGAGGTATACCAAGATCGATCGGAGGGATTGATCAAAGGAGGAGTGGAGGAGAAAGCAACCGTTTGAGGAGGGCGGCAAGGTCGTGGTGGCACTGAGCACCGTCACATGAGGACAGCGATGTCACAACGAGATCGTAGCGGAGAGGGCAGCGGAAGGGGGCTACGCGAGGAGGACGCTAGAGGGAGGGAGATCGAAGGAAAGGGAGGAGCTCGGCGGAGATGGCGTTGGTCGGTGGTGGCGATTTTGGTCACTGGCGCCAGCTTGAAGATGGAGGAGTTGGGTTGGGTGCTTGGCTGGTGGGGTGCTTGTGGGGTAGGGTGAGAGTTGTGGTAAACAATTAGTGGGAAAGATGGGTGTTTTTATATTTTAGAAGATATTAAGGTAAAAACAACTAGGGTAAGTAATCAACATAATGGGCACAGATTAGGTGGAAAGAAATGAGATTAGAGGTAATTAGAAACAAAATCATGAGATTGGATTTCATACAGAACTGGTGGATCAAAACTGAAATTGATCAATCATATAAGAATCTTGATCAATCAAGGTTCAAAGTTTTTGGGGAGAAATCTCCCCCCCAAACACAATGGTCGATCAAACAAGAAATTTGGTCAACCAAACTTGAAATTTTTTGAGGGAAAATTCTCATAAAAAAAGTGTCGATTAATCTGAAAAAATTGATCAATCAAATAGTGTTGGTTGATTAAAATAATATGTTTGATCGATCAACAGGGCAAAACACATCAATCAAGATTTTTCAGTTAGTTCTTTTAGTCTTGATAGTCCTAGGGTACGGCATGTAAGGTTAAATCTATCTTTTGGTAAGGTTTTGATGAAGATATCAGCTAACTGGTTTTCAGTTTGGACAAACTCTAAGTTTATTTCACCTTTTAGTAAGTAATCCTTTAGAAAGTGATGTCAACATCAATGTGTTTTGTTCTAGAGTGTTATATAGGGTTTCTGGATAAGTTAATGGTACTAATATTGTTACAAAGTATTTTGTTGATTTTGTAAGTTAGGTCAAAATCTTGTAAAGTTTGTTTCATCCACGAGTTGTGAACAAGCTAGGGAGGTAGCTATATATTGGGCTTCTATTGTAGATAAGTGATATATCCATATTTTTTATATAATTTATGCCTAACTAATGCTAGTTTAAGGGTAAATTAGGTTTCATTGCATTAGATTAGGCTAGATTAGTCATGTGGCATCATTTTGAAAATAATGCATTTCTAGGGATTCTTATGTAATATTCATGCTACTTATATCGGGTGCATTGATATTTTTACTTATACGTGTGCAGGTGTCAGATTTGAAGCTGATGGGAGCTTTACAAAGAAGAAAAATTGTTTTGAGCCCAAACGGATTCCCTATACCAAAACCCAATTTAACCCTTACTCGTAGTCTACTTAGGTACCTAATTACCACTGAACCCACCTATCCCTTACCCCTCAAATAACCCATGTCAATCCCATAACCTTTCCTACCTACACCACCCAATATTCCCACCAATTAAAAAAAAAAAAATTCCATCCTACCATATTTTCTCCCCCCTATCCCACCCCCAGCCAATTTCCTTTCCAACTTTTCTATCCCAACAAAAATCCCACAACCTTTTCCACCAAACAAACCAACCCCTCCTATCTACAAGTCCCATGAACAATCCTAAACATCCTCCACCGACGTACACACCCTCCAACAAAATCCCCATCCAATATCCCGACAACGGAATTAACTCCAACAAAAAAATCCCACGTACTCTCGCCCTCTCTATAAATATTCCCGCTCTTACCCCTCCACTATCTCATCTCTCTCCCAGCGGCTACGCTCTCCCCCCCCCCTCCCCCACCCCATCCCACTCTCTTGTTCCTACTCTCTCTCTCTCTCCTGACATAGCGCACAGCCCCCTGTTATTTTTCCCCCTCTCAACCAATGACCTAAAAACCACCACTCACATCCCTCTGTGGGGACCTACAGACGCTACGACCCTCTCCTCTTGACCCCTCATCAACCACCCAAGAGTGCAGCACCCTCCATCCATCCTTCGTCTCTACATGCGTGCTTCCTCTAGCATTTAAGCTCTCCCCTCCATGACAGAGACAAGAGCATAGCACCCTCAACTTCACTCTCAACCACGCCCCTGTTTCCTCCTCCTCCATGTCCTCCTTGCACTAGTGTACTCAATCTTGCACTCGCCGTTGACACTGTGGCTCTACTGCCATCGTCTCTATCCTCCTCGGTGCCTTCATCCCTGTTGCCTCATCGCACGATCACCTCAACAGCACCCACCAGATCGTGTGCTCTACCCTCAATGGCTCATCATCGACTGTGAAGCCCGACATTGCACCATCGATGCACATCCGCACCGCTCTGCACTCCGACAAGCACGTCTAGCACCACCCTCGAGCTCTCGCTTCCGCACACGTGTTCCATCGACAACCGTCAATGGCACTCTCCACCTCCGTCACTACCCAGCCGAACTCTTCCTAAGCTTCCTTACTCTCTTTCTCTTCTTTTTCTTGTCATTTTCTATTTTCTCGATTTACATATTATTGCGACTCTTTTTAGTAGTAATAAAAATTTCTACTTTCATCTTCATGTTTCACCAGCATTTGTTTCTGTGCTTGTTTCATTTACTTGGATTTATTATAAAAAATAAAAATATATATATATAGTTATAAAAAGAAATTAGTTGACTTAGGTCGGAAATTATCGCGCTTTCCCTACCTCCCTGTGAGACGACCCATACTCCGAACATTATTCTCGTATTTTTTAAAGACGATTTTATAAATTTAAAACAACGCATTTTCGCACCTACAATGACAGATTTATCATTATTGTAATTTCACGATCAATAAGAAAACAACATTTTATTTTCTAAAGAACCAAGAGACTAGTGAATTTCCAAGAAATTGGCACGTTCCACTAGCACTCTTTCAGTCTATGAAACTACCTGCATAATCAACATCTCAAAAAGAGCAAAGATCCAATGTGGCTGACTTGGGATAGAAAAGTCCTAAGTCTGAGGTGTGGTTTAGGTATCTAAGCATTCTTTTTACAACATTTAAGTGTGTTTCGTTCAGGTCAACTTGAAAACGAGCACATAAGAAAGTGCTAAAAAGAATGTCGGGTCGACCAGCGGTCAAATAAAGTAGAAATCCTATCATGCTTCTATATAATTTCTTATCAAGTTGCCATAAGCATTTCTTTACCTTTTACCTTGTCCATAAAGAATTTCTTTAAAATCTCCGAGGTATAATTCGTTTACGATATGAATATCCTAGAGGGCAATTGGTCTATTTGAAGGCCAAGAAAGAACTGAAGTTCTCCCAACATGCTCATTTTAAACTAGTTCTACATAACCTTAGCGAACTCTTAGCATAAAAGATCATTAGTGGCTTTGAAAATAATATCATCAACATAAATTTGAATTAATAAAAGATCATTTTCTTTTTATTTTCTAAAAGGAGTTGGATCTATTTTCCTAATTTTAAAATCATTTTCAATTAGATAATTTTTTAGTCTATCATACCAAGCTCATGGAGCATGTTTTAGACCATATAATGCTTTGTATAATTTATAAACATATTCTAAATGGTCGATATTTTCAAAACCTGGAGGTTACTTAACATACACTTCTTCCTTGATAAATCTATTTAAGAAGTTGCTTTTCATGTCCATATGAAAGAGTATGAACTCCATGCGAGCAGCAAAGGCTAACAGCATCTGAATGGATTCCAAGCAAGCCATGGGTGCATAGGTCTCATCAAAATAAATTCCTTCTTGATTATACCCTTGGGTGACAAGTCTAAATTTATTTCTAACTACATCTCATGATTCATTTAGCTTATTTCTTTTTTTTTTTTGGAAAGAAAGAGAGGGCCACTACTATCAATAGTAGTTGTCCAGATTTATTGATATAAAATCAAATTAAATAACTGAAGGCTACAAGTTGGCAGGAGAGATTACATCATTACAAATGTTCTACACCCATCCCCTCCCACCATTAAAGATAACATCATTTCTGGCTTTCAAAATTGCCCGTAGAGCCACTGCCATTCGAACACAAGGTCGAGTCGAGTCCAGAAGCTGCATCCACAAGTCATCCTACACTGGCATGAAGGAGGAGAAAATTCGGCTCTAGACCTCATTTGAGACAACACAGGAACCAAACAGATGTCTAATACCATCTTCACCAAACCCACATAATGGACAAACCATAGATGGCGTGCCCATAGTACGATGTCTGAACTCACTAGTTACCAGACCATCCCTTCTAGTCAGCCACAAAAAGATCTGCACCTTCAGAGGGATCCTTAGCTTCCACACGATCGAACACATATGTTGATGCTCATCATTACCACCACCTACAATCAGACGAGCGTAAGCCTTGGAAGGTGTATAGATACCTTCCCTCCAAGTGAAGCCATCCACTCCATCGCGTAGCCAAAAGGCCTCCAGCATCTCCATCATTCTTCCCATCTCCTCCACAGATCTCCCCTCATAATGGTCCACCCGCATTGGACAATAACACATGCCAAGCTCCTCCTCCCAATATCCTGTTACCTTTGCCTCCTTGTCAACCGCCTAGCCAAAAGAGCGTGGGTACAAGTCCTCCAAACTTCCTCTTCTAGACCAATCATCCTTCCAGAAGCGGAATAGGTTCCTATCACCTAGATGTGAGGAGAGGCAAGCCCTATGATCCTATACCACTGCAGAGACAGAGGACCAAAAAGGGGATGGCTTGGTCGGGTGCAAAAAGCCCATTTCCATCTTTGTATCACCATACGAGTCCTTAACCACATCCTGCCACGTGCCTTCTTCGCCTTTGAGGATGATAACCCCCCCTTAAGAAGATGGGAGTCACCAAACTCCTTGAAGGAGCGCATGCCTAACCCCCCCTCCTTTGACCTGTAGATGGTGCTCCACTTTATTGGATGCATAAACCAGCCCTCATGATCTGCTCCTTTCCAGAAGAAACATTTTCTCATCACATCCATCTTCTTGAGAATCATTCCGGGTGGCCTGAACATGGATAAGAAGAAGGTAGGCACAGTTGATAGAATAGAATTTAACAACACAAGTCATCCCCCTTGGAGAGCAACTTGCCACACCACCTAGACAAGTGTACCAACATCTTTTCTAAGAGGTCTTTCCAAGCACTGCATTTCATTTTTTTGGCCTGCAGGGGGAGGCCCAAATATCTAACTGGGAGTGTCACCATAGGGGTCTGTAACAGTTGTGATATAGGCTCTTGAATACTAGCCACTCCTCCAAAGTAGATCAAGGAAGATTTGCCCCTGTTAATCTTCAGCCTAGAAATCTCCCCAAAGATTTCTACCAGGTACTTGAGGCATTTCGCTTCCCTGACTCCCCCTTTATGAAGAAAACCATATCATCTACATACTATAGTATAGGTGTCAGCACATGGTTATTCTTCAACATGTACCCATGTAGGAGACCTCCATCACAAGCTCTAAACGTGAGGTGCACCAGTGTATCAACAAGAATAAATACTAAAGGTGCCAACGGACAACCTTATTTCACTCCCTTCTATGGCTAGATCCACTGTCCCGTAGGCCTACCATTTACCAATGGAGAGGAGGACACAGTAATGCAGCACTTCATCCACTGTACCCATTCTTCTAGGAATCCCCTCCTCCGAAAGATCTCCAAAGGTATGACCAAGAGATGGAGTCATATGCTTTGGAGAAATCGACCTTGCACATGAATGCAGCCTTTTTTCTCCTCACCCACCCATAGACCATCTCCTATGCCAGAATAAAAGATTCTTGCAAGGAACAACCCTTCAAGAAAGCCAACTGCATATGACTTACCAATCCAGGCAAAACCTCCCTCATGCGATTTGCAAGAATCTTCCCAATGAGCAAGTAGATGGAATTGGAAATAGCAATACGTCAAAAGTCTGAACATGCCACCACACCATACTTCTTAGGCAACAGGAAAAGAAGCGACCTATTAATCTTATTAAGCCCAAAGTTTCCTTGCTGAAATTCATCAACAACCTTCATCACATCCCTTCCAACTGTAGACCAAAACTCCTTATAGAACATAATAGAAAAACCATCTAGTCCCAGGGAACCCATGACCTTAACGCCCTTCAGTGCACCAGTCACCCCTCCTCTACAATCGGTCTACATAATAATCTGCCATGCTCGTCCCCTAGCAATGGCATGTCAGAGGAGCATAGTTGCCAGCCCCCCCTTGGCCTTGCACATGACACATCATAGAAATACTTATCTGCCAATTCACGTATCTCATGCGATGTCTCTGCCACATACCCATCATAGTTCAAGGCCAAAATAATATTATGCCTTCTCGCACTAGCAACCCCATGAAAGAACTTCGTGTTTGCATCCCCTTCACTTAGCCACAACAGCCTTGAGAACTAGCACCAATCAATCTCCAGCTTTAAATCTTCTTGGGCTACAACATTCTGAAACACCTTCCTATGTCATAGATCATCTTCAGAAAGAGGTTCTATCTCCTTATCATCAAGACGCTTCACACCATCCAGACCGTCTGTCCTCTTCTATGCTCTTGAGATGGCAATAGGCCTTCTATACTCAAATAAGAGATGGTACAATCCTTTCATCTTGGACACCAGACTTTGTATAGCTAAATCCATGTCTATTTGGGAGCTCCACCATAAGGATACAATCTCTCTGAACCCTTCCTCTTTCAACCACAACCTCTAAAACTCGAAGTAGGTGCGCATGTTGGCTCCCTCCCCGCTCTTCCACATTATAGGGGTGTGATATGAAAAATGCCGCTTCAAAGCCACCACTGAGGACAACTGAAAAGAGTCTGACATATCCATGTTGCACATAAATCTATCCAACTTGGACATCAAATTGCTACCATTCTGCCATGTATACATAGATCCTAACACAGGGAGATCAACTAGATCTAAGTCTGCCACCAAATACTGAAAATAGAAGGTAGAAGAATCTGTGCGCCCATTCGATCTATCTACAGTGGACAATGTAGAGTCGAAATCCCCCTATCAACCACATGCCCCCTGTACATAGTAATCTTCCTCCCTTATCTCCCACAGCTGAGGCCTGTGGCTCTGTAGGCAAGGTTCGTACACACATGTAACAAAGATCTTACTGTCATCTTGCATGTAATAATAGAGGAACTAGACCACATGTCAACAAGCTTCAACAAGTCCTTCCATCGGATGCCCAAACCCCTTGACCTCCCCACTGTTCTGACGCATCTAACCTCTACCTGACCCCCCATCAGCAACGGCTTCTAGTCTATGACTTCCTCCTTGTCTACATGACTCCCCCTATAGCAAGCAGCAATCCACCCTCCATTCCTTCAAGTACTTGGCCAAAGACCCACGTCTGGCTCTGTCACGTAGCCCACACACATTCAATGACAAGATCTTTAACATGACAAGGCATGACTCCCCACATTTCCACCTTGGACACAAGTCACACTAATCACCTTGGTAGCAGTATCTTCATCCACCCTTGAGGTCTACACTGGCCCATGGCTTCTCAAGTTATACTTCCCCAACTTTCGGATCCACCACATGCACGTGATGATGACCCCACATCATTTGCCATGCCCTCCTTAGTGCTAAAAATGAACCCCCTACTTCTTCCACCACACCCACCACTTCCCCCTGCTACATGCTACCAAGGTTTCCTTCCTCCCTCACAATAATGGCCTCCGACTCCCTCACACCCTCCATGTCGTCCCTTGAAGTAGCCATACGCTCCTCCCTCCCATCCATGCTATGGACCTTACTCTTCTTCACTCCTCCAGTGACACCCCCCACCTCCATACAATGCACTTCCCTCCACTGCATCCCACCCTCCTCACACTGTTCACAATTCACTATCACCTCCACCAGTTCGATAGGATGGACCAATTGCACTTCCACGTTCACCTGCAATAGCTAGGAAGACCCACCACACCGCAACACAACTCTATCAGGTAAAGAGCCACCCTACCTAAACGTAACGCCCACCTTCACCTCGCTCGTCGCCCTCAACCAAACCCACCACTGCATCCTCCTTTAGGGTCCCAAAACTAGACACCACATGAGATACCATTGCTGTCGAATGAAGTGTAGAGGCAAGCCATGGATAGACACAGTCTAGCACCTAACAACTATTCTCTGGGGAGGCTAGTCTAGAGGTGCACCATCAAACGAGGATACAAGTCTCTAGATAATAGATAAATCACCCATGCACGAGGTTCTAAACTTCAAGCTATCCACATCCCCCTCACCCAACCTAAACACCAAGAAGCGTGATGCACACAACATCGAAATCCTCCACATAGATGAAGAGAGAAATAGAGAATTTACTACCTCTCGAAGCTTTCCAATTGTTGATGAGCCAGACATGACCTCACCTATCACCGCCCTACATAGCAAGGTCTCCGTTGCCATCACCTTCGAAGTCAGCGACACCTCCTCGTTTAGAGGGGGAGGAAAAGGACATAGCTGAGGTTGTCTCCACACGAAAGGCTAATCGCCACCAACATGGTGCCCACGTCCTCGAGCCTCCTCATGTTGCACCTCCTCTTTCGACCTTCGTGCAATAGAACCCTCGATAAGGTTTCTCCATGCCCATTGCACCCTTGCGCGGCCCTCTCGCCCACCATTATTGTTGGCCCATGCCTTCTTGCACCTATCGCAATTATGCCCTAGGACTCAATACACAAGGTACACTACCGCATTTCTACACTCCTCAGCCATGTGGGGCCTCTCCTTGCACCTATAGCATGGGGCACTCGACCTCCCTCCTCCATAGCCTTCCCCACGCTGACAATCATCGAAGCCTCTTTGACCCCACGCCTGCCAACCATCTCCTCTCCTTGCATCGCCCCTCATCATCTCTTGGTAGATATTCCATTTAGCTTATTTCTAAAAATCCATTTGGTTCCTATGATGGTTTGAGAATTTAGTTTTGGAATGAGTTCCCATATTTGATTTCTCTTAAATTGATTCAATTCTTCTTCCAATGCAATAAACTAGTATTCATCAAAAAAGGCATCCTTAACATCTTTGGGTTCTAGTTGGGAGACAAAGGCTGAAAAAGCTAAGGTGTTGGCTAATGATCTGGTTTGAGCTCCTTTGGATAATTCTCCTATTATTAATTCCTTTGGGTGATCCTTTATGTATGATATATCTTTTGGTAGATCTTCTAAGATGTTTTCTTCAGGTATGTTTGAAGGATCTCCTAAGTGTTCATCATCGTCAATATGAGAGGATTATGGTTGTGCTAAGGTTTCATCAAAAGATACATGTAAGGTTTCCTCAACAACATAATTCTTCTTGTTATAAACTTTATAGGCTTTACTCCGGGTTGAGTAACCTAAAAAGATTCCTTCTAAACTCTTAGCATCAAATTTATCAAGATTGTCCTTTGTATTCAGCATAAAACATTTGCATCCAAATACCTTAAAATAAGAAATCTTAGGTGTTCTTCCATGATAAAGTCCAAAGGGTGTTTTCCTTAGGATAGGTCCGATCAGGGATCTATTTTGGATATAGCAAGTAGTGTTTATATCCTCAATCCAAAAATATCGAGGTCACTTTGACTCACACAGCATTGTGTGGGCACACTCTTTCAGGGTCCTATTTTTCCTCTCAACAACTCCATTTTGAGGTGCAACTCTAGGAAATGAAAACTCAAGTTTTATCCCAAATTGATCACAAAATTTAGAAAAAGATTGATTCTCAAATTCTCCACCATGATCACTTCTTATCTTAATGACTTCCAATCCTTTCTCATTTTGTAGTCTCCCTACAAGTTTACTAAAGATATTAATAGTCAAATCCTTACTTTTTAGAAAAGATACCCAGGTAAACCTTGAAAAGTCATCAATTATAACAAGACCATATCGACACCTAAACAAGCTTTCGGATTTGGTTGGTCCGAACAAGTCTAAGTGAAGTAATTCCAAGGGTCGAGAAGTGCTAACCACCCTTTTTGGCTTAAAAGAATTTTTTGTTTGTTTACCAATTTCACAAGAATCGCAAACTTTTCTTTTCTTAAAATTGATTGTTGGCAAACCTTTGACTAGAACATGTTTCACAAGTTTACTAATGTTTTTCATGTGAACATATCCTAGTCGTTTGTGCCAGAGTATTGCTTCATCGTTAGATGCAACTAGACATTCAAGGCTGCCACATTTGTCGAAGTTGACAATATAAAAATCTTTAAATCTGTGACCTTTAAAAAGGGTTTGCTTAGTTTGTTTGTCTTTTATTTTAAAATCATTTGTGTGAAACTAATTTTATAACCTTTGTCACAAATTTTACTTACATTAAGTAAGGTATTGATGCGAAAAAAGCATGATTTGATAAAATTAGGGTTTTGAGTCATTGTAACATGCAAATTCGCAATCAACTTTTAAATTTATATAACCTAGATAGTGGAGTATCTAGGGTTGTTCAAGGAGGCAAGTTTGCAAATTTAACACTCTCGCTTGAAATCAAGAAAATCAACTTTCTTTATGCCATTTTGATTTTTTTTTGTTTTTATGATTTTTGGAAATAATCAGGTTCTTGAAAGCGGAGATAACTACACTAAACCTATGCCTAAGTTACAAAATGAAACCCTCTCTTCTAAGCTCACTCTAGGCAAGTACACCAAAGGTAATTAAAAGAAGAGAGTGTGGTGTGCACTACACTAAATTAAAACATGAACTTGGAAGGCAATGAAAACTTGCATTACTAGCAGAGTAAAATACAGGTAGAGGAATTCTTGCTACATGAAAATAAACAAAAACACTAGCTAATACAAGAAATTGGAAAGATAAAGAAGAAGGGGGAATTCTCTGGTAGAAGATCTAGATGGCCCTTGCTCCAAGTGTGGTTGCTCCATACTTGAAAAGAGTTCTCCTTCTCTTCCTTCTTCAATTTTCCTTCCTTCAAGCTCTCCTCCAAGGTGGGCATCAACCACCTTGTTGGCTCCTCCTTTGCCTGGTTGTCCCTCTAGGTGAAGATGACCTCCTCCTTGCCATGGCTAAGGG
The DNA here is from genome assembly GCA_037157565.1 of Thalassia testudinum. Lineage (NCBI taxonomy): Eukaryota > Viridiplantae > Streptophyta > Magnoliopsida > Alismatales > Hydrocharitaceae > Thalassia > Thalassia testudinum. Next base: position 1,816,402 of record JAZHRO010000062.1, on the reverse strand, counting down.
AGAAGAAAAAGATTAAGAAGGCACCAAGGGGGCGGGTAGGTTGCCCCCTTGATCTTCTTCACTCCTTCTTCCTTGGAGTGGAGAATGGGTGGATTAATGGTGAACCTAACTGAGGGAGAAGATGGGGTTTAAGTGGTTGTTAGTGGTGTTTTTATAGGAGTAGGGGGAAGGGTTGTGGCATGGAATAAGATGGAGGGCTAGGATGAGTTTTGGAAGGTGGTTAGGTGATCTAAGGGCCAAGAAAGGTGGCGACAAATGAAGGGGTTTGAAGGGGAAGTAGGTGGCTTTAGAATGGATGGTTAGGATGGGGTTTTAGGGTAGTTAATTGATCCTTGGGCTACCATAGGTTGGCGCCAATTGTAGGTTTCCTAGATGGGTGGTTAAGGGTTGGAGAGACACATCAAGTTGGTGTTGAAATGGTCTTCTATAAGGGGTCCTAGGTGGCACCAACATTGGAGGGTGGAGATGGTTTAAGTGGTAACATGTAGGGCAAGGATGGGGGTTCATTTCGGTGCCAAGATGGGGATGGTAGTTAGGTGTTTTTGGCACCAAAATTGAGGTGCCTCTTGGTGGTGGTGGTGGGTTGAAAGGTAGTGAGTTAGGTGGCGCCAAGTTGGATTGGGAGTAGGGAGCTTAGGTGATCTAGCTTTAGGGTTATTTGGTGGAGCTTAGGTAGGTAGGTTTTAGGATTATGTAAGGGTTCCAAGGAGGTGATTAGTTGAGCTAAGGTAGCTTAGCTAGCTTAGCTAGTAGGGAGTAAGGTAGGAGGTAGAGGGACCTAGGGTTTTAAGGGAGAGGAGCTAGAGGTAGCTATCTTAACCTGCACTGGAGCTGGTGGCTGCTGAAGAGAGCTATAGGGAGCTACCTAAGCTGGATTAGCTTGCTAGTTCTTTACTAGCTGCTAAGCCAAGCTAAGAGGAGCTAGCTTCTACTGAAATGAGCTGAGGTGAGCTGGGTCTCGTCTTCCCGGAGTATTCCTAGCTAGTTGGAGTAGCTAGCTTAGGTCAAGTAGCTGAGCTCAACTAAGTTGAGTTGAGTTAGTCCTCCAGGAGCTGGATTTGAGCTGGCTTGAGCTGGTTGATGACTTCTTCAGCTGACTAGGTCTAGCTAGTAGCTAGTCCTAGTCAGGTTGAGCTTCTAGTGAACTGTTCTGGATTGGAAGAGCTGGAATGGAGCTGGGATCAACTGTCTTGAGCTAGTTTGAGCTGCCATCTAGCTAAAGTGACCTGAATGGAGCTAAGGTAAACTAGCTAGAGCTACCATTCACTTGAGATGAACTGAATGGAGCTAAAGATAAGTTGATCCAGTTAGAATGAGCTAGGATCTAGTTGGGATGAGCTAGATCTAGCTGGGATCCAGCTGAAATGAGCTTCTTCTTCATCTTCTACCTTCATGAGTGCCAAGGTATGCCGGATCTGACTGTCTATCTATTCCCAACACTTAAGTAAACATATTAAAAATACAATTAAAATGCAATGCATGCCTGATTGCGTCGGATCTCGTACGCGGAAAGGTTTAGATTTGGAAAACTCGTAGTTGTAGTTCGATTCGCGAGAAAATCCGTCGATCAGATAATATTTATAACCAAAACTCGAAAAGTGAGTCCCGAGTCAAACATGGGGAGGCAAACATTTGGTTTTGAAGAATACACGTTTCACTTTTTAATTGTTTTTGTTATTTTTATCTTTTCTAATTTTTTTGGTATTTTTAATAGGGCAAGAGATCAGGTCGATGAAATCTAGCTAATCTACTGTAAAATGAAAAGAGAGAGAGAGAGAAAGAGAAACAATCATGTATTTTTATAAATGTTTATTGCAACTAGGAAAGCAGGAAAACTATACTATGAAAGTAATAAAGATATAGGTGAGAGAAATCCCCCTCGACAGTAGCTTGGAGGACGACTAGCTCTGACGTCGCTTGGAGGAAGGTGGTGAGGAGCAGGATGAATGAGGACGGAGCCAAAGGACGAAGGGTGGGGTAGGATGGCATCGCGGCAAGGATCTTCTTCTCGAAGGGAGGTGAGAAGACAGCCACGGGATGCTCCACGAAGGGGGATGAGAGGCAGGAACAAATATTTGTTTTCTACTTTAGAGGAGCATCCTCGGCTTGGGACAAGCGCTCTTTAGAGCCTTGGAGGTGGTGAGAGGAAGAAAGGAAGAGATGAAGAAGGGGAGGTGTAGGGGTCCTTTTATAGTGAAGGGAAGAGGGTAATTCATGTAGAGGGCATTTAGTAACATCAAAGGCGTCGCTATAGATCCGCACCAGCCAATCCCCCAAATGTCACTAAAGCTTGCTGGCACTCTTTAATTCCTTTGCTTGCACGCGCATAATGTAGGCCATTAGTGACAACTACAAGCGTCACTAAAGGACCGCCCAACTATCGCTGAAGATCATGCCAACCAAGCACTCGCCCGCAGCTAGCCCATGCATCATGCACCCCTGGTCGCATATGCACGCTTGCACATTGGCGTTGTAGTTGGTTGTCTGCGCGCCTATGCGCGTGTGCACTTGCGTTGCGCTATGGCTGGCCATGTGTGCGTCGGGGCTGCGCTTGCGCGTGTGTGACTCCAATTTCAGATTTGAAGGGGTTTGCGAGGATTCAAACCCACGACCTCCACTCTGTGATAAGCTCTTTTACCACCACACTATGCTCTTTACTTTGTCTAAGGAATGAATTTCTTGTGTCGGCCAGGAAGGTGGCGTGGCCTCCTCATGGCCGTTGGATCTTGATCCAACGGTCCAAATCTGATAGGCATGAAAGAGAGAGAGAGGTAGAGGTGACCCTTGGGCTACCTAGATGGTGCCACGTGGCACCATTTGGACCATCCATCTTCTGTCTATTGCAAAGGGTGCCACGGTGCTCAGATCGAGATGATTCCCCCGTTGCTAGACTACGATTGTTTAGCGTGGCGAAATCGAGTTTAAAATAAAGCATTGTAATATAGTCAAAATCGCTTTGAAAACAAATACAATGTTTATTACTCGAATAATTTTCGAGGTCGAACACAGGGAGCAATATGGGATTTAGAAATCAAGATCACAATTCGAAAAGAATTTGCAATAATATCAGTATCAATGTGCAAAAAGATGGGAGTGAAATGGTGATTTAGATCACCAAATACTCCCTACAATAATAGCTAAGGAACTCAATGTATATGTATGAAATGAAAGCTAATCCTATCGTCTAATTTGGAAATCAGACGACTTAAAGTCTGATGTTCTTCTTCTTCTTTTCTTCTTTCTTTCTCTGATTCTTCCTTTCTTCTGCAGCTTCTCTTTCTTAGTTATGACTTTCTTCCTTCTTCTTCTTTGGCCCTTTAGCTCAGGACTTCACCTCTTCTTCTTTCTCTGCTTTCTCAGCTATAGATTCTTCTTCTTCAACTTCTACCTTTATCTCTGCAATCCTCTTCTTTTCTTCTTCCTTCTCTGGCTTTCCTCTTCTGAATCTAGCTAAGTGTCAGCCGAAGTTTTCTGTAGCAAAACCCTCCCCCTACCTATGCAACTCTCCTTTCTCTTTCTCTCTTAGGATCCACTCTCCCAAAGCCACAGGGTATCTAGGTTATTGGGTTCAGGTGCATACCGGGGCCCAGGCTCGCTGGCGTGCAGTGGTGAGCGAGGAGTGCAGGTCGGGTTACCGAGTCAGGCCAGGTCCGCGGGTATGTGTCGCAGACAAAGCCGGGTGAGCGAGTGAGAGGGACCTCACCCCGTGAACTGAGGCGAATAGCTACTATCACTTATTCAATTTGTGCACCTCAGCACACTTCGCAGCTGACGATGTGGGACTATTCGCGCCCTTCTTCGCATGTCTGCAGTAGGGGGTCTTCCTTCAATTGCCTCAACTTGTGCAGCTCGCGTCTTCAATTGAGGACCTGGACTTGTGAACAAGACGCTTCCGTGCAACCTGGGGCTTTAACCTAGGACCGAAGTGCCTGGAGCGAGCTTCAAGCAAGCTCGAAGCTTGCTCGTCAATGGTGGACACGGTGTACTCCTGAAATCAATGAAACAGCCTTTCGGCCACATCAGAACACTCAAGGAGGGTCGTCGGAGAAGGATTTCTCCGTGATAATGGCGGAGGGACCTTATTGTGAAGACGACGAAGAAGTTAGGGGGCTGAATGCATGGGTTTTTGAGAGTTGGGGGTATAAATGTAATCAGACAGGATGATTTTGCAAACTAGGTCAAGACAAGCTCATCTTGGGTCCAAATTTTGGTACAGACCTAATTTTGACCTAAGGAATCCAATGATGAAGTTGGATTTTGGTTTTAACCACTTTTGACTAGGTAATTTATGAAAAAATCTAAATTAGGGCAAATATCTATTTGAGACTCCATTTTAGGTCAAGATGGGTTCTAATGGTCAAATTGAAGGTACTAAACCCTAGAGAATATTTTTATATGATTTTTAGAGGATTTAAGTGAATTTTATCCTAACCAGAACCTTGGTTAATTAAGTGGGTCTATTTTTAGGGCTTCAAAAGTTATTTAATTCTTAAAACATACGCAAACCCTTTTCTGTCTGATCTAACCCACTTGTTATCCTATTAAGATCATTTGACCTTTATTCAGCCCTTGAGAAAACCTGTGGTTTTACTACATTCATGATAAGCCGGTAAAATTATAGTTTTACCCCTAGTTTCTTATTTTTCTCTCAGAATGGTTATACAGTGAGTTATGATTCTCTGGTGGTTATGTAGGAGCATTTATTGACTTAATTGGGTCAAAATGAGCTAGTTAGGGTTCATGATGGTGTTCCTATCATACCCTAATGCCTAGCTTTTGCTAGTCCCTTAGCAAAATTTTAAGGTATTAACTTTGATTCTAGACCATAAAATCTTTTGATGCTTAAAAACTTTGATGTGTGCTTCCTTTTGTAGATTAGGTTAGAATGACGATAGTAGGCCTAGAGGTACTCAAGTACCAACCAAAATCCGGACCTGACCAACTCTAGTCTCAGTCTGCCGCGAAGGTTTCTAAGGTGCACAGAAACTAGCCTAAGGTTTGTTGAACTCCGTGGTTAAAGCACCAGTGCTTGTAACATGTTTTAGCCTTGGTTCAGTTTGCAGTGCATTTTTGTCAGAGAGAGATAGAGGAAATTTTCTTTGTTTTTGGAGAATTTTCTCTCTCTTTTCTTTTTATTTCTAGCTTCGTATTAGTTTTACAACACGATTTGTATCAGATTCCTAGTCCCCATCATCAATCCTCGCAGGGTCCTTGGCAATCAATGCTTCGAGATAGCACCGCCCATGGCAACCCCCAGAACCCTAGCTTTCGAGATTTCAAGATAATCCCGCCCATGGCGTTCTGTAGCTAAATCCAGACCCTGGCAATCAACATTTCGGGATAATGCCGCCCATGGCATCTGAACCAACACAGGGTGCTTACATGCCCCTGGTAGGATATGTAGATATCCTAGGATACAAGCACCGAGGAGACGATATGTTATTCTACATCTTCAAGGGGAATTTCCCGCCTCTCCACGCTGGAAACTCGTCCAAATCAACTTGTGTTGATCAACCGCTCTTAATATAGATGTCTTTTTTCAGAACAATTCAAACGTATTTACGTGATTTTGATACTTAGACGCACTGAGCCAGACTGTGTGTGGATTGGGGTGCTTAGGTTACCGAGTCCCACAAACCAGCGGTCAGTTAACAAGGCTGAATAATCCCTAAGCCTTAGACCTAATACTTAAGCTTCGCATTTTCCCCAACCTCTTGAGAACTATCTAGATTTTAGCGGATACTTGAATTTTTAAGCCTAGGATCACAGCCCAAAAGGCCTACAATCAACGTTCCTACTAATCACTTCTCTATTTTATTGGCACTTTTTGCCTTTCACTTTCTTTCTCTTGATATGGTCTAGAACTAAGTCAATTCCTTAATCTTTTACTAATGACTACCTCTTTTTCTTTTCAAATTGTGCTCATTTTTGACATTTTTAACTCCTCCCCTTTTTCTCCTCAAAATTTGCTATGCCATCAAAATTTCCTCTCCTCTCATATTTTTATTCTTTTTCAAGAATTTTTTTATTTTTTTTGGTATTTTTGGAATATGTGTTTTTTTTTTATGAAACCCTTTCTTGTGAAGTGATTTTCACGGCATTTTTGCACTTTAATACCCCCCCATGCCTTCGATTTGCAATGTCCTCATTGTAAATTAGGTGGGTTCGAGTTCAGCTTAGATCATTCATTAGAACTGGTGTTGGGTGGGTGAATGGGTCGGGATGACTGTTGCAGACGATTTCAAGCTCGGGTACTGGTACTAGAGGTGGAGTCGGTTGTTCTAATGGATGAACCCTAAAGTGCAATATGAGTTCAGCATAGGATGTGCCAAGAAATGTCTTGAGTTTTTTAAAATGACGGGTTGCCTCCCATTAAGTGCTGAGTTTTACGCCATCGACCAGGCGCAATGAGCTCAAGGAGAATGGAGGGTAAAAGATGTCTCAGCCAAATTTGTATCGGTAAGTTCAATGAACAGTTTAAGTCTCTAACCGTTCACGACAAAAGGTTTTGAATCGTGGTTGCATCGACTGATTTCGACAGCTCCATTTCCAAAGATTCATTGGACAAGGTAAGGTCCAATCCATTTTAATCTGAGTTTTACTGGGAATAGTTTGAGTTTCGCATCAAAGAGTAGGACTTTTTGACCAGGGAAAAAGATCTTTCTGGATATGTGCTTGTCGTGAAAGGCTTTAATCTTCTCTTTGTAAATTCATAAGTTCTCATATGCATCGTGGCGTAATTCATCGATCTTGCTCATTTGAAGCTTTCCGTGGGTTCCTACCTTAGAAAGATCGAGATTGCAGTTCTGTACTACCCAATAGGCTTTGTGCTCCAATTCAACGGGGAGGTGACATGCCTTCTCGTACACAAATCTAAAGGGAGATATGCCTAATTGGATTTTATGGGCGGTCCTATAAGCCCACAAAGCTTTCAGAAGTCGGAATGACCAGTCTTTCCTGTTAGGTCGAATAGTGACCTGGAGGATTTTCTTGATCTCTCGATTCGATAACTCAGCTAGACCGTTGGTTTGGGGGTGATAAGGAGTAGAGATTCAATGTGACACCCCATATTTGGTCGTCAGTGACCTGAACTGAGCATTCGTGAAATGGGTCCCTCCATCAGAGATTATGGCACGTGGAATCCCTAACCGAGAAAAGATGTTCTGATGAATAAATTTGATAACTACCTTATGATCGTTGGTTCGGGTCGGAATGGCTTCGATCCATTTAGACATGTAGTCAACAATAAGTAGAATGTACTCGAAGTTGTTCGAAACAGGGAATTGTCCCATAAAATCAATCCCCCAGACATCAAAGATTTAACATACGAGAATTGGCTGTAAGGGCATCATATCATGGTGGCTCATATTGCTTAAGGTCTGGCAACGAGTGCATGCTTTATAGTGATTGTATGCATCTTTGAAAACCGTGGGCCAATAGAAGCCACACTGGAGGACTTTTGCTGTGGTTTTATGACCAGAGAAGTGTCCACCGCATGCCTTGTCATGGCAGAAGGACAAGATGTCCTGAATTTCTTCTTCTAGAACACATCGTCGGATGATTTGATCAGCACCAATGCGGAAGAGATACAGGTCTTCCCAAAAGTAGTACTTGGCATCAGAAAGTAATTTGTCCTTCTTGGCTGTCGGCCAATTGGATGGGATCTGATGTGATGCCAAGTAGTTTACTAGATCAGCAAACCATGGAAGCCCTGTACTGATAGTCAGGAGGTGCTCATCAGGAAAATTTTTCGTAATGGGTCCGGAAGGGTCAATATTGTCAGAAGGAAGGCAAGACAAGTGATCAGCTAGCACGTTCTGTTTTCCTGCCTTATCACGAATCTCAAGGTCAAACTCTTACAACAGCAAGATCCAGCGGATTAATCGAGGTTTCGCATCCTTCTTCGCAAGGAGGTGCCTCACAATAGTGTGATCAGAGTAAATGATAACACGAGAACCCAAAAGATATGATCTGAACTTTTCCAGGGCAAATACTACGGCTAGTAGCTCTTTCTCAGTAACTGTGTAGTTATGCTGAGCCTCGTCAAGTATCTTGCTAGCGTAGTAGATGACCATGGGTTTCCTATCAATTTTCTACCCAAGTACCGCACCTACAGCATAATCGGATGCATCGCACATGATCTCAAAGGGTTGAAACTAATCAGCGGACTGTAGGATCGGAGCTTGGGTAACTCGATCACACAGGATCTCAAATGCTTGAGTGCACTCCCTTGAGATTTCAAAAGGGACATCCCTAGATAGTAGATTAGTCAGGGGGTGCACGATCTTCGAGAAGTCTGGAATGAATCGACGGTAAAAATCGACGTGCCTCAAGAAGGATCGGATGTCTTTGACCGAGCTAGGCACATGGAGTTTGGAAATTAGATTTACCTTGGCTTGATGAACCTGGATGCCCTTTTCAGAGATAAGATGTCCCAGGACAATTCCCTTAGGAACCATGAAGTGGCTCTTTTCCCAGGAAAGAACCAGATTCACGTCAATGTACCGCCTGAGGATCTGGACCAAGTGCAGAAGGCAATCATCAAATGATTCGCCAAAAACTGAGAAGTCATCCATGAAGACTTCCAGATATTCACCTACCATATTTGAAAATATGGCAAGTATGCACCTCTGAAAAGTAGTGGGTGCATTGCAGAGACTGAAAGGCATCCTTCGGAATGCATACATCTCGAAGGGGCAGGTGAAAGTGGTCTTCTCTTGGTCCTCAGGATGGATTGCACCTGGTTGTAGCCGGAGTACCCATACAAAAAGCAGAAGAATCTATTTCCCGCTAGTTTTTTGTGGATCTAATCAATAAACGGTAGTGGGAAATGATCCTTCTTTGTGGAGGTATTGAGTCTTCTATAATCAATGCAGACTCTCCATGAATTTGCTACAAGGGTCGGTATGATTTCTCCGATATCAGTCATGATCACAGTGAGTCCTGCCTTCTTAGGCACAACTTGGATTGGATTCACCCACCAACTGTCAAAGATTGGGTAGATGATCCCAGCATCTAACCACTTAATGATCTCCTTTTTCACGACCTCCTGCAAATTAGGATTCAGACGTCTCTGCATTTCATGGGAAGGTCGTGTGCCCTCTTTAGTATAGATGCGATGTGTACAATAAGAGGGGCTAATACCAGTCAAATCATCGAGAGTCCATCCAATGGCTCTTCGATGTTGCTGGAGAACAGAAATCAGACGAGATTCCTAATCAGGTGTGAGTCTGGAGTTGTTAATCACAGGAAATGTCTGATTGGAACCCAAAAAGGCATACTTTAGATGATCGGGAAGAGGCTTTAGTTCTAAAACTGGGTTATCAGTAGCAGCGGGTGGTTTAGGGTAGGTGTCAGGAGCAAGGGAAGGAGTTATGGGTGTGTCTAGGTTGAGTTTAGACTCCTCTGATTGTGGGTTTTGATCCTCTTGTGGTTGATCAGAAGTAGTCAGGTTTTCCTCGATATACCGATCGTCAACCACAACCTCGATATCACATATTTGTTCTATAACCCCGCAATTAATCCCTTGTTGGGCCTTAAAGATGTCAATCTTTAGCATCTGGTTCCTAAATTTTAGTTCAATTTGGCCCTCCTCACAATTAATGTTGGCCCTAGCAGTGGCCAGAAAGGGTCTCCCTAGTATGATCAGTGTGTTTCTTAGATTTTCTAGAGCATCCATATCCAAGACTACGAAATCTACCGGGAAATAGAAACCCCAAACCCTAACAATGACATCCTCAAGAACTCCATTAGGTGACTTAATAGATCGATCTGCCAACTATAATGTCACCTCTGTTGGTTTGAGCTTAGATTCCTCAAGATGGTCAAGTAGGGATGTAGGTATTAGGTTTATGGAGGCTCCTAGATCCAATAAAGCTCTATCAAATTGGATATCGCCAATTGTACATAAATTCAGGGGAGTACCTAGGTCTTTTGCCTTAGGTGGGAGCCTACTCAAAATGATGGAGCTGGCTTGTTCCGACAATACGATTGGGCTCCCACTTTTGGTTTGCGGCTTATGCTTAGGTGTACACACGTCTTTCAGAAATCATGTGTAAGCCGGTACGTGGCGAATTGCATCCATCAAGGGGATATTTATATGGACTTGTTCAAAGGGCTTGACCAAGTCCTCTTCAGGTGCCATGGGTTTGGTTGTCCTCTTTCCCTTGGTCAAGGCCTTGGGAAATGGAACCTTGGATGGTTCCTCTGGAATAGGTCCAGGTTCTTGATCTGGGATAGGGGTATCCTGGATGACTATCCTAGGGTTTGGGTTAGCACTACCAGGCTGTAAGTGGCTTGGGTAAGGTGGGTCCTATGTTGCTTTGCCACTACGGGTCGTCACTGAATTCAATCCTGCCTAGTTCTGGTTTGGTGTAGGTAAAATAGGTGGCTGCTGCTGAAATCCCAAGTATGATGTCGAAGCTTCCATCCCATCGGGAGATGGAGCCGAAGGGGCCTGATAAACGATGTGGGCTTGGCCCGGATTTGGGTTCATAACATGCCTCAGGTTCGGCACGTTATTCGGATTAGGCAAAGGTTGCGAAGGGAGTGTACCAGGTTGGCGGGAATTTGCCATCTGGGCGAGTTGATTGCGAACATCTGTGATCTCATCTTTGTGTTGTTTCTGCATAGCTGCATTCGTCTTTTGAATGTCGGCCAGAGTCTGAAGGATAAGAGTCATTTGATCTATCTGAGTTGGCCCAGAAATATAGGTGGGGTTGGGTCGAGGCTGAGGCGGTTGATATGGACGAGAAGCTTGTGGACGGGGTTGATATGGTGGTCTCTAATTCTGATTGTTTCCTGCCCACATGAAATTAGGATGATTTCACCATCCAGGGTTATAGGTATTAGAGAATGGGTCATTCTGGATGGCGTTGAGGTCCTCGTAGCTTTGAGGAATCTCAGAAAAGTCAGGATATGAGGGTTCGGAGTTCCCCCAACTAGAATAGGAAGGTCTGAAGTTTCCTCCGACCCTAGAGTCAGATGGGGGTGGATACGGGTCTAACCCCTGAGAAGATTGGTGGTAAATGTTATGCACAGCTTCCCTCGCAGAGGGTGGCTATGCGAACGGGTTTTGCATATAGGTGGCTCGCTGTAGATGTCGAGTTAGCTCATCCACCTTCTTCTCAATAATAGAGACCTTGTCTAGATGACTTGCCATCAGTTCCAAGTCGACAGAAGAGGATAGGCCCTACATCTCATGTTCCCCCCTTGGATTCGTCGATGCACGGGCATTCGTCTGGTCGACTATGCCCACGGAGTCATAATTGATGGAATCTCGCACATATTTTCGAGAATCTCCCACATAGTGTCTTCGTGTTGACCCATGATATTTCCTCCGCAAGTTGCATTGACGAATAATCGGATGTCTTCACGGAGTCCCTGGTAAAAAGACTGGGCATGTTCCCATTTAGGAACTCCGTGATGGGGGCACTTTCACATGAGATCCAGGAAACGATCCCATGCTTCATGAAGTGGTTCTCTAGGCTGTTGTGTGAACTGCATGATCTGGTGTCGTAAAGCATTCGTCTGACCAGAAGAACTTTTTCAAAAACTCGATTTGTAGTTCAACCCATGTGTTGGTTGGACGCGTTTGAGTCTGATACCAGTGAACTGCTTTGTCCATGAGAGAGAAGGAGAACATTTTCATGAGAAGAATATCCTGATTCTGAACATCTAACCCGAAGGTCTGGGCCAGATGCTTGAGTTGTTTAACATGCTGGAAAGGATCATTGGAATTGAGCCCATGAAATTTTGGAATAGCATGAATCATGTTGGGCTTGAGTTCAGTATCAGGACCTCCAGCCGGGATTTGGACTTGAGGTTTGATCACCACCGCAGTGAGATTGTAATGATCTCGCATCATAGGACGCTACGGCGGATTCACAAAGGCTTGGAATAAATCATTAAGGCACTGAAGTTGATTCTCGAGGTTATTCTCTTCTTCTGCGGGTTGTGCCATGATGATGGATGAAGGAGAATTAGGTTCAGATGAATCAAAAGAGATGTCTATGTGATGGGGTTGTTGCACAAACACGAAAGTCGAGGCCTGGTCTCGATGGGAGTGAATAACTAATGGAGGCCTCAAGGGTAGTCTTAAGGACCTCCTACCAAACATGCACCGATGGAATGGACGAGAATAGAATGTGATGGACCCAATCAAGACACCCAAAGATTTTGGTTGACTATAGAGGTTTGGGGCAGATGATACCCCTTAGTCGAAAAGCCATCCACCTATGAATTACCTGGGTAGCCAGAGAGGGAGAGTCCCGCGAAGACCCCTACATGGTAGAGCATCCCTGCGGGTTACAGGGTTTCCCCCACCCGACCTCTCTTGTCACTGATGTTCCAGGTAGACCAGAATGAGGACTTGACCTCTTACGTCTACCAGTTTTAATAAGAGCAAGGGTGCTTAGGATTTCACTTGAACTTTTTAAGATGTATTGAGTGCAAAAGTGGCCTAATTTAAAGATTGATTGACCCATCAAGGTGAGCCAACTTCACCTATTTGTCCTTTGAGAAATTTTAGGTCCCTCTTTTAAGATTCAAGTGAGATTAAGAGCCTGATTTTTAGGGTTTGCTTGGATAGATCAATTCAACCAAGGCTTAGGCACAATTTGTTTGGGAAAGATCAGTTCTTGATTATGTAAGTGGGTCTCTAAAACCCTAACTTGGACTCCTTACTTGGCTCTTGTTTGGGTCCAATTTAGTTTGTCAAATGTGGATGCACAAATCAGAGTTTGTTGTTTAAATCAAATCAGGCAACTTGATGAATTATCTAAGAATGGAAAGCAAGTAGCCTTAATTGATTTTTCTTCCTTTTAACCTTTTCAGAATTAGGGGAATAAGAGAGAGAGTAATCAGAATTTACCTGCCCCTGGCATGTTTGATGTGCAGCTGAACTTTCTTCAATGTATCTTCTCCCTGAAACAAACATAGCAAAAGAGATATAGCAAGTTAGAATCTGAATCACGAATTACAATCACGAATTCTAACTTGCCCGTTGCTCCCCAGCAATGGCACCAAAATGTTTAGCGTGGCGAAATCGAGTTTAAAATAAACCGTTGTAATATAGTCGAAATCGCTTTGAAAACAAATACAATTTTTATTACTCGAATAAGTTCTGAGGTCGAACATAGGGAGCAATATGGGATTTAGAAATCAAGATCACAATTCTAAAAGAATTTGCAATAATATCAGTATCAATGTGCAAAAAGATGGGAGTAAAATGGTGATTTAGATCACCAAATACTCCTTGCAATAACAGCTAAGGAACTCAATGTATATGTATGAAATGAAAGCTAATTCTGTTGTCTAATTTGGAAATCAAACGACTTAAAGTCTAATGTTCTTCTTCTTCCTCTTTTCTTCTTTCTTTCTCTGATTCTTCCTTTCTTTTGCAGCTTCTCTTTCTCAGCTACGACTTTCTTCCTTCTTCTTCTCTAGCCCTTCAACTCAGACCTTCACCTCTTCTTCTTTCTCTGATTTCTCTGCTACAGATTCTTCTTCTTCAGCTTCTACCTTTAGCTCTGCGATCCTCCTCTTCTTCTTCTCTTCTTCCTTCTCTGGCTTTCCTCTTCTGAATCTAGCTAAGTGTTAGCCGAAGTTCCCTGTAACAAAACCCTCCCCCTACCCGTGCAACTCTTCTCTCTCTTTCCCTCTTAGGATTCGCTCTCCCAGAGCCACAGGGTATCCGGGTTATCAGGTTCAGGTGTGTACCTGAGTCCAGGCTTACCGGCATGTGGTGGTGAGAGAGGAGTGCAGGTCGAGTTATTGGGTCAGGCCAGGTCCACGAGTACGTGTCGCTGACGAGGCTGGGTGAGCGGGTGAGAGGGACCTCACCCCGTGAACTGTGGTGAATAGCTACTATCACTTATTCAATTTATGTGCCTCAGCATGCTTCGCAATCGACGATGTGGGACTATCTGCGCCCTTCTTCTTCGCATGTTTGCAGCAGGGGGTCTTCCTTCAATTGCCTCAACTTGTGAGGCTCGCATCTTCAATTGAGGACCTAGACTTGTGCACGAGATGCTTCCATACGACCTGGGGCTTTAACCTGGGACCGAAGTGCCTGGAGCGAGCTTCAAGCAAGCCCGAAGCTTGCTCATCAATGGCGGACAAGGCGTATTCCTGAAATCAATGAAACAACCCTTCGACCATGTCAGAACGCTCAGGGAGGGTCGCCAGAGAAGGATTTCTCTAAGATAATGGTGGTGGGACCTTATTGTGAAGATGACAAAGAAGTTAGGGGGTTGAATGCAAGGGTTTTTGAAAGTTGGGGGTATAAATGTAATCAGACAGGACCATTTTGCAAACTAGGTCAAGACAAGCTCATCTTGGGTCCAAATTTTGGTACAAACCTAATTTGGACCTAAGGAATCCAATGGTGAAGTTGGATTTTGGTTTTGACCATGTTTGACTGAGTAATTTCTGCAAAAACCTAAATTAGGGCAAATATCTATCTGAGACTCCATTTTAGGTCAAGATGGGTTCTGATGGTCAACTAAACCCTAGAGAATATTTTTCTATGATTTTTAGAGGGTTTAAGTGAATTTTATCTTAACCAGAACCTTGGTTAATTAAGTGAGTCTATTTTTAGGATTTCAAAAGTCATTTAATTCTTAAAACATACGCAAACCCTTTTCTGTCTGATCTAACCCACTTGTTATCCTATTAAGACCATTTAACCTTTATTCAGCCCTTGAGAAAACCTGTGGTTGTACTACATTCATGATAAGCTGGTAAAATTATAGTTTTACCCTTAGTTTCTTATTTTCTCTTAGAATGGTTATACAGTAAGTTATGATTCTCTGGCAGTTATGTAAGAGCATGTATTGACTTAATTGGGTCAAAATGAGCTAGTTAGGGTTTATGATGATGTTCTCATCAGCGATCGTCGCTCCAGATCCATCCATGCAGTCGGATTTTCCATCTGAAATCTGTATGGATGTCGCATTGCCCCCTGGCCATTGACCTTCCTTGGACTTCATATGATGCTACGAGATTCCGATCTAGACGATTTTGGAGGGGTTAGACTTCAATAGTCATCTTGATCAGAGCCATACAGTCGGATCATCCATCTGAGGCCTTGAAATAAATCTCCTTCCCTTCTGGCCATGAAAAGGATGCAATTAACCTAAAATATACACAACTACTCTAAATGCAAAATAATGCATGCTATGCAATATTTACAATATGGAATGCAAATCTAAGCTTTGGAACATTCATGATTAGGCATTTTAACCTAAATAGAATTCTATATCATACCCCCATACCTATCTTTTGTTAATCCCTAGCAAAATTAAACTACATGCTATGTATGAAAATAGAATTAGGATTCGATCGCTTAAGCCTAAGTTGTTTATTAACAATAGAAATTATCAACTAAGATCCTAAACTACAAAGACTCAACAGTCCCAGGTGTCTGCCAAAATGCAGACTGCCCAAATCCTCGCCTTATTTGAAAAGAGAAGATACATTTTTCTTTTTGCTTTTTCTTCTTTTCTAATTTTTTTTTGGACTTTTGGAGTTTGAGTGTTTTGGGATAACTTTTTATGGCTACCCGACTTGTCCAAGACTCAAAAAGGACTCTAAGTGCTAAGCATCTAGTGAAAAGAGTGAAAGACTCACTAGGTGGCCGTTAAAATGGACTTCGGGTTTCTTCGACCCTAAGTGACCCTGCCTAAAGGTTTATCTTTTTGAACGATAGCTTTCCCCCTACTTCTTTTATTTATGGGATAAACACAAGGGCGAACCTAGTG
Source organism: Thalassia testudinum (assembly GCA_037157565.1). Classification (NCBI taxonomy): domain Eukaryota; kingdom Viridiplantae; phylum Streptophyta; class Magnoliopsida; order Alismatales; family Hydrocharitaceae; genus Thalassia; species Thalassia testudinum. Next base: position 1,800,641 of record JAZHRO010000062.1, on the reverse strand, counting down.
TATATCTCCCCAGTTTATTCCACCTCCCTGCTTCTTCCCTGAGTTTTTTGGGAATTATTTTACATTTTTGTGAGCTGGGCTCTGGATAATCGACCAATGGGTTGTTACCCACGGTAACTTGCCAGCCATGCTCATGTAGTGAAGTGTGATTTTGTTTTTTTTTCTCCTTTTTCTATTTTTTTCTATTTTTTTTCATTTTTTTTCTAAGTAGGTGGCTTTACTGATCTAAGATTTACCTAAAGACAGTATGATGAAAATGGTCTTGTAGCTGGGCTCTGGACAATCGACTAATGAGCTGTTACCCACGATAACTTGCCAGCCATACCATCCTAGATAGTTCATTAGCTACCTAATTTTCGAAGAAACTGCCGAAAAGTGAGTCAGTGCAAACAGTGTGTAAATGCTTAGGCTTAAAGTCCCCTCAAATTAGAGGGTGCGTTGATAAGTTGTATACTTATCACCCCAATTTATTGACCAATTTAAAATAGAGTTACTTGGTGAGGACTCGAGACTAAGTCCCCATTCAAGTGGACACCCTGGCTAATTAAGTCTGAAGACCTGAAGAGTCTAAGCGTTCAAGTCCTATCGTATCATTTTCTAAAGTTAATAACTTTCAAATGCCTAAGTTCACTTCTTCCTAATTTATTTTTTTTATCTTTTTGAATTTTCATTTTTTTTAAAGAAACTAAAAGAAATTCTACGGAGTTAAAAAAATGATTTTAGGAATTAATTATCCATCCCCCCATGCCTAAATAATGCAATGTCCTTATTGTAAAAATAAAAACATGAAAGGGTAGAGTAAATAGAATATCACCTAACTAACGTGAAATCCAGTCAACTCCACAGAGAACGTGGAATCTAAACACTTGCTAAATTCAATGCCTTCAGCTAGGCATAACATACATACAAGGAAGAAATTGAGAATTCACAAGTGCGGGTCAGAATCAAAATCAAAAGATTAATCCTTAGACCCGCCAGCAGAAGATGTCCATAGACATGGACCAGATTATGATGGAGACCCATGCCCCAGGGTCGAGTAGTTCTCAGGTTCTAGATGAAAATCACCCAGAACCAAAGGTTGTTGTATTTACGGGGCTGGGCCTATGGTTTAGTGGTGTGCAACCCAAGACCAAAGTATCGGACAATGGGTAAAGATGGTTCAATAGGTGCGGATGTCCACTTAACGTTCAGCTCAGAAAAATAATCAGTCATTTCGAGGTTAGGTTGCATGTGAAAGATATCGTAAGGGTTCTGGTAGAAAGTAAGTGGTTTTAGGTCAACAGGAACCCTTAAATCCAAACTTATTTTCCCCTCAGAATTAACCTCCCAAATTTTCATTTCAACATTTCTATCCTCCAACATCTAGTGCTCAGGCTCCGGGACCTCTAGCATACCGTTCACTCCATAAGATTTACCCAAGTCCAGAAATCGTGGCTAACTCAGAATTAACTTGGGTACAATGATTTCCAAATCAAAATCAATCCCTTTAGGGTGTGGTTGAGGAATGGGGCTATTGATTGAATCTTCTAGTAAATGAGGATTCAAATCCTTCAAGTTAACCCCAACCGAATCCAAATCTTCAATAATTGGGCTATCAAATAGTTCATCAGATTCCTTAAGCTCGTTTGTCTCACTAAAATCATCTTCCTTACACTCAAGTGAGACTTCACTAAGAGATTCTTCACCCTCAGAATCAAAGAATTCATGATCCTCATTTATATATGTCTCAAAATCGATTTTCATTTCCTGGTTCAAAGAGACATTTTTCCACTCTCCCTGGCTCGGGGATCTCGGGTGAATCAATTGGTTCATCCTTAATGGGTTGCTCTAACCCAACCTTGTCATCTCCAATCTCAGAATATGTATCCCCCCCGACAGGCGCCTAAGCGGATTCTGACATTGGCTCTCCTGAAGGGGGTTCATCTTAAGAATCATCCCAAGATTTGACTAGGGCAACCACAAATTTCATCCTCAACCTCCATAATTTCCCAAGTAGAAACTCACCCAGGTCCCTATCCCTAACATTTTGGAGCAAATCCAATAGAGAACTATTAAGTTCATCAATCATTTTGATCATAAGCTCCAATGCTTTAGTGCATGGTGTTGGCTGAGCTTCTAAAGATTGTATAGTGTTCCTTAAATTAGCCAACACCTTATCCTGGATCTGGTTCACCTGAACTAACTGGTTCGGTTCAGGGTTGGGTGGGTTCGGGTTAAATCTAAGAGAGTCAAGATATCGAGGTTCTCAGGTTCCTCCCTAATAGTAGGTCATCTCGGGTTGTTCAAAGAATGGTGGTGACCTATATTCAACATAATTCTAGAAGGGTAAGTGTTATAATCAGCATATCCTTCATGGTTGTAGATCTAGTTAGGTTGATCATCAAAGGGTTGAGATCTATAATCATTGTAGATCTAGGAAGGATAGTAATCATAATCTTGTTTTCCAGGGTTAGGCCCGGGACACTAAGGTCCAGATTCGTATCCCCAATCAAAGTTATCCCGGCTAGTGGATGGGTAATTATAAGTCAAGTCAGGATAGTAATCATCTTAGGTATAAGTGGTGGTAGGAGGGTAGGATGAGAAATGAGTGTAGGATGTGGAAGGATACATGGTAAAATAGGAGGGAAATCAAAAGAGAGAAAGGAGCCCTGCAATACAAGTAATCAATCCTGTCCTTAGGTGGGTTAGCCTAAAGAACTATAGACTCCCAGGACCCGTCTTGAGATTATAAATGATTTAGTCTACTTCTATCTGATGGGAACACCATCATGAGCCATAACTAGCTCAATTAAATCATTATCAAGGAATAAATGCTCCTACATAATTGACAGAAGGCCGTAATTCATTGCAAATCCATTCTGAGAGAGACTTGAAAATAGGGTTAAAACTGTAATTTTACCATCATATCATGAATGCAGTACAATCATGAGTTTTCCCAAGGGGTAATTAAGGGTCAAATGATCTTAAATGTCCAACAAGTGGGTTAATACAGACAAAAAAGTGTTTTCACATGTTTTGATAATTAAATGACTTCTGAAATCCTAAAACCAGACCCGCTTAATTAACTGAGGTTCTTGGTTAGGATAAAATTCATCTAAACCCTCTAAAATTCATAGAAAAATATTCTCTAGGATTTGGTACCTTCAATTTGACATCAGAACCTGTCTTGACCCAAAATAGAGTCTCATACTAATATTTGCCTTAATTTAGGTTTTTGCATAAATTACCCAGTCAAACGAGGTTAGAACCAAAATCCAACTTCACCATTGGATTCCTTAAGTCAAAATTAGGTTTGTACCAAAATTTGGGCCCAACCTTAGATCATCTTGACCAAGTTTGCATTTTGGTCTAGTCAGACTCTTTCTATCACATTCAGACCCTTAACTTTTGAATTCCTTATAAATAGCCCCCCAACTTCTTTGTCTTCTTCATAGAAAGGTCCCTCCTCAATTATTGCTCAAGAATCCAACTCCGGCGACCGTTGATTGAAGAGAACTCCTTCTCTGCTCAATCAATCCCTTCCAAAATTGGAAGGGAGATTCCTTGAGAAGTCCTCTTCCCATTAAATTCGTCCATGTGCCCTAAAACTTTCCCAATCTCTCATGCGAAAGCATGAGAGATTAGGGTATCTTAAAACTTCCATCTTCGGTGATAGTTCCTAGCTTGGAAGCTTGGCTTCCATGCTCAAAATCCCTTCCTGAGCCCTATAAAAGCATCCTCACGGCACAACTGTGTTCTTCAGCTAGATTTTGGCCCAAAAACCCTCTTCCTAACCCTACCTCTGGCCTCCTCCAACCTAGCTCCAGTGAGCATCTTCCCCGTCATACTGCGGCCTCCCAACAGCCAAATTGGGAGCATCTTCTTCCTCCCTAACTTCCTCTGCCTCTTGACGATCACATCAGAGGTGCCCTAGCCCCTTCTTCCTCGCCATCTCTCCCTTAGGAGGTTCGTCTTCCCCACGTCCGGCCATCACACCGGCATGGGAATATCTCCCCCTTTCATCTCTAAACTAGGTTCTTTAACTTAGCCTACTTCCCTCCTTTTTCCATATTTCTATCTCTCAAAATAATCGCCGACCATACGTCTCCCCCTCCATCTTCTTCTGCTGCAGCGAAGCTCTGACGATGCCCAACCATCGCTCCACCGTACGATTTGCGCCGCTATCACCTCCATCAGCTTCGCCGTTCTCCACAGACCAAAACCACTCAAGAAATTAAGGGGATTGGTCCCCCACTCGCTACACCGGCAGCCACACCGATGCCTATTCCTTCCCCTTTCGTCCCTAATTTTAGGTTCCAACGTCCCCTTGTATCCCCTATTCTTTTTCCCTTTATTTATCCTTCGATTTCAATCCCTCGACATGCCATTCACCTCCATCGTCCTCACCTCCGAACACTCCTCTGGTGAGCCCATCTTACCTCTACAAACCACCAATCAACTCGTCGACAAGCCCACAACCTTCACCTCTCCACCCTCTTCAAAAGCCCTCTTCCTATTCACCACTTCGCTCACCCAAATAGCCCACCGAACAAACCCATCACCGTCCACCTTCGCTGACCTCCGTTGGCCACCACACACATCCATACATCACAAAACCACCGCAAAAGCATTTGCCATGCTCCGACGATCATCTTAAGTGTTTTTAATGTGGTCGTAAGGCTATTTTACTTGTTTTCAGGGTTCCTCCTCCGGCCGGCATTAACGAGATTCTCCAACAAGTTATGGAGCAAGTTCTTGAAGGCACTACCCCAGGTACCTATCCCAGTCGAAGTGGATTCACTCCAGGAATGCAAGTGGACCAGCAATTGGGGCGTTGACCTCCTCCCTCACACAATTTGGCCGAAGATAGCTGCTACTGTGAACAGAGAAGACGGTGTGGGACTTTAGTCCCACATCGTAAACTCGCGAGCTCATACAAGCGCATATATTATTTTTGTGATTGGGGCTTATCGCCTCCAACCACGAGGTAAGGTCCCATTACACCCTCACTCACCTGACCTGCCTAAGCCTCTCACTCCTCGATCACTAAACCATGTCGGTGACCCTGGACCTAGGTATGCAGATCCTCCGATTACCCAATAAACCAATGTGCATGGCCCTAGGAGGGTGAAACCCAGAGAGATAAAGGAGAGAGAGTGCGCAAGTCAAGGAAGGGTTTTGCTCTCTGTGACACTTAGTCACTAGAGGATTGTTTCCCTTGTGCGTAAGAAGAAAGAAGAGGAGAAGGAAGAAGGCTCGTGCGTGAAGAGAAAGCAGAGAAGGAAAGAAGAGAAGAGAAGAAGAAAAGAGAAAAGTAGAAGTAGAGAAGAAGAGAGAAAAAGAGAAAGAAACACTTATTGAATAAGTCGTTTGAGTTGAGGCTTTATCTAAGTACCTAAGTTTGATGGTTGATGGCACTATTGCATTATTTGCATATATGCTTAAATTGAATATTAGTGATCTAAATCACCATTATTTTTACTTTGAGATTCTTTTTGCCATATGTTAAACTCATGCTTTATATTTATTATCAATTCTGAGTTATCTCTTGTGCTCATTTACATATTTATTGAGATTAGTGTGTGAATTCCTATGTGCTCCCTGTGTTCAACCTCGGACTTTCATTCGAGTTATAAATTTTATATGTTGTCAAGTAATTTCGACTATACTACAACACAGCATTTAAAACTCGATCTCGCTCTGTTAACATTTTGGCACTGTTGCCGGGGAGCAACACGTAATTCATCACTATTCTCTGCATTATTTGATTATATTTGAGCACTGACTTGCCCTGTTTGCTTTCTTGTGATTTTGCGAAGTACTTCACGAGGAGATCTTCCACGCAAAATAGCCACTCCAGGGCAAGTAACTTCTCTATTCTTCCCTAATCAACCTCTTAATCTTGGGAAGACAAAAAAAAGGAACCAATCAATTAGGAATCACCTACCTTATTTTTCATAGTAATCAACATTTAAAGGGCAAGTTTCCTGTTTTGCGAAAATTTCAAATTTAAGTGAAGATTGAGACGATTTTTAGAATTCCCTACCCCAAATTACCTGTGCCTATTAGGGACTATGCTTAATTTTTAATCACTTTGGGCTAACACATTTCTTGCTTGAAGCCAATGGTAAACATTTTTAAAGATCAATTGGATTTGGAAATAGAGCCAATTAGGGTTTCAATTTTTAGGGTTTATGAGTGCTAGTTCACACTTGCCTGCATAAAAGGAAACAAACCCACCCGTATTTATGGACCACCCAAGCCCTTGGTTGAAAAGATCTAATCAACAAAAATCCTAAAAATCGGGCTCTAAATTCACTTGAACCCTAAAATACTTGAACCTAATAACATGGGAGTCAAATCAGGGTGATTTCTAGGTCTTGACCTAGATCTCATTCTGCCATCTTTAGGGTAGGTCAAGGGAAGTTGGTCAACATTATAGGCCAACCAACCTCCAAATTAGGTCACAAGTTGAAATTAACTTTTAATCAAGTGAAACTCAAGGCACAAATTAGGACATAAAATTGGTAGACTCAAGGTCTTAAGTTCATACATTCCGGTCTACCTGGACCCTTAGTGACAAAGAAGGTAGGGTGGGGGAAACCCTGTAACCCATGGGGACACTCTACCGTGTATGGGTCTTTGCGGGGCTCTCTCTTCCTAGTTGCCAAGGTATTTCTCGGGTGTACGAATTTCTAATTCAGAGGTATCATCCACCTCGAAATTTCCTTAGTCATCCAAAAATCTTTGGGTGCCTTGATTGAGTCAAAATTCACATCTAGTCCCTTATCCCTTCTATTAGAGCACATACACAGGAAGGCTATTAGGTTTTTAACCTAAGAAGCCTCACTAGATTATCTTGGGGATTTCTTTTCAGATCTGATCAATTTCAATCTAACCTGAGTTTTGATTTTACATCTTGATTCTACCATCTGATTCAAAAATGCAACCTGGCTATAAAGGAAGACTATTTAGGAAGCCTGAGTCCCAAATGAGCTTGAAAGAAAAGATACTTGAGAATGCCTATATAAACCATGAAGAATATTATGCATGGGACATTTAGGAAAGATTTGCAAAAACAACAAAAAACATCACGAACTGTGTAGAGATAATATGGATACAAATGAAATACGGTTCAACCCGGGATCTCCTATTAGCAGAACATGGTGAATTGGTGAAATTACATAACAATGATTGTCTACAATGTTGGTCAAACCCTTCACTTTCAGAAAAATTCAATGAAATTTTAGAAAAATGGGGAGAATTATTGAATAAGTTATATATAACAATTGATCAAAAATACCCATTAGAAACTAACAAAACATCTTGGAATGAGACTAGTGATCAACACAATTTCCCACATCCCAAATTTGATGATCAAGCTTGTTATGGACCCCCAACCCAAATGAAACCTGATTCAAATTATGAACAAATTAACATTCCTAATCTTGAGATGGGTTAGGAGGATCCAATTGCAGGAGAACATGATTTTGAGCCAGCCCTAAAGATTCAAAACCTTAGTTCACCAAGCTTAGATTGCCCAGAGTTTTGTGATAATGAGATTGACTCAGAACCTCTTAAGGGTGTAAATTCCATCCCTTATTCTGATAAGGTGACTCTCGAGAGAAATTCTAACATCCTTGTATAGCCCAACCTAAATTCTAGTGATCCAACCCACACCCTTAACCTAAAATCTGGATTTGAGCTTTCTTGGGATGATTATAAGGCCCTATGTGATGAAAATCAGATTTTGAATCGAGATTATGATTCTGGGCCTTTATTTGATGAGTGCAGCTCTCCAACCTCCTTAGAAACACAGATTGATTTTTTGGAAGTCATGCCTATCTATGATACAGAAACCGAGGAGTTGGAAGAGTTGGGTTTCGATTGGGTCCTCCCTACAAACCAAGAACCTGAGCCCAAACCTAATAGGGGCACCTTTTTGAACTTGGAATCTGAGAATAGGCTAGACCCAAGTAAGGTTGCTGAGTCTACATCTTTTGATTTATTCTATGGTGGAACCCCTGATCCCGAATCAGATTCAAAACTTGATTCTCGCAAGTTCTCCGATGATTTTGAATCTTACTATGATTTCAGAGAACCTTTGTTTCCTGACAACTATGAGCCAATCTACAACCTCAACATACATGATCCATTCTTCAACTCTGACATTGAGGTCCCTGATCCCAAGATCATTGATTCAAAATTAGGTTCCATTGAGATGGAGTCATTTTTTTTGATACTCAGGAATCAGAAACAGAAATTGCCGAGAGTTTCTACAACCCAGAGTTCGATTCTTTTCTTGACTCAGATTTCCTTCATCCTATAAACACTCTTCAAGCATTTACCTTTGATTTTGATGGCTATTATGAGGACTCTCTAAATGAACCCACCTTTGAATCCTTCCTAGAGGAGCCCTCATACACAATTATTCTTGAAGCCACCTCTTCTACACATGCAGAACCTTCCCAAACCTGTTTCCAACCTCGACCCGCTACCGGACTCAATTACTACTCTGATTCTCCTCTCAATAAGCCGGTTGCACATGATTCTCCACATCCCAATCGGATTTCAAACATCGATCAGACTACAAATCACACCTCATCCTTCTCCGATCATTTTTGTAGGGTTCCTACATCCTCCACTAATTCATTTTCATTTGAGGATCCCTACTCTAATCAGGCTGATCCGACTCAGCCAAACCCTAGCTTTTCACTTCCCTATCTTGTTTAGCTCTACAGTCTCTGGTGGCCACCACATCTCTTAATCCACATCTATCAACCCACCAAATTGATTGGACTTGGGTTGCATCATCAGCCTACTGATATGAACAAGCTCTTGGTTGGACCCACCAGGCTCGTGATCAAGGTGCTTGTTGTACAAAACTCATCTAATTTAACCACTCCTCCATACCATTTTCCGCTTAGCTTAAGGCATTAAATTTAGTGCTTAATGAGAGGCAACCCGTCATTCCAAAAACCTGAGATCCTTCTGATTATCCTTTTTTGTACTTCACGTCTATTACACTCTGAGTTCAGTTTTAGAATAATTGATCCCACCTTTGGTACTAGTATCAGAGCTTGAAATCATTCGCAATAGTCATCCCAACCCGTTCGCCCACCCGATAATCCTGTTCTAATTCCTGAACCCAAAATTGTTTCATTCCCTCCATTTACAATGAGGACATTGCAAAACTTAGGCATTGGGGGTGGTAAAGTGCAAACATAAAAAAATTCAAAAGTTCGGAAGGGTTCTCACAAAAAATATACATATTCCAAAAAAACCAAAAAAATAGAAAATTGAAAAAAGAACAAAAAAAATGGAGAAGGGAGGAAATTTTGAGTGAATTAATTGCATATCATTTTGTTGGAAAAAGGGGAGCTAATATAAATGTCGAAAAAAGGAGCACAATTTGAAAAGAAAAAAAGAGATAGTCATTAGTAAAAGATTAAGGAATAAACGTAGTTCTAGATCAAATCAAAAGAAAGAAATAAAAAGACAAAAGTGCTAAGAGATAAAAAGAGATTAGTATGAATATTGATCTTAGGCCTCTTAGGCTCGTATTTAAGCTTAAAAATTCAAGTATCCATTAAGATCTGGATAGACCTCAAGAGGTTGGGGAAAATGTGAAGCTTAAGTATTAGGTCTAAGGCTTAGGGATTATTCAGCCTCATTAACTAACCTCTAGTTTGCAGGACTCTATTACCTAAGCACCCCAATCCACACATAGTCTGGTTCAGTGCGCTAAATTATCAAAATCACGCAAAATGCGTTAAATTCTGTTATGAAAAAGTTACCAAGATTAGGAGCGGCTGATCAATACAAGTTGATTTAAACGAGTTCCAGGTGCAAAGAGGCAGGAAATTCTCCTCAACGATGCACAATAACATACCGTCTCCTCGGTGCTTGTCTCCTAGGATATCTAAATATCCTACCAGGGGCATATAAGCACCTTACGCTAGTTCAGATGCCATGGGAGGCACTATCACAAAATGTTGATTGCTAGGGTCTGGATTTACCTACAGAATACCATAGGCAGGATTATCCTGAAATCTCAAAAGCCAGGGTTCTGGGGGTTGCAATTGGCGGTGCTATCTTGAAGCATCGACTGCCAGGGACCCTGCGAGGATTGATGGTGGGAGCTAGGAATCTATTACAGACCGTGTTGTAAAGCCAATCCAAAGCTAGAAATAAAAAAAAGAAAAGAGAGAGAAAACTCTCCAAAAACAAAAAAAAAATCTTGTCTCTCTTACAAAAACGCATTGCAAACAAAACCTAGGCTAAAACATGTCTTAAGCACGGTGGTTTAACCGCGGAGTTCAATGAACCTTAGGTTAGTTCCTGTGGGAATTAGAAACCTTCGCGGTGGACTGAGGCTAGAGCTGGTCAGGTCCGGATCTTGGTTGGTACTTGAGTACCTCTAGGCCTTCTATTGGCATTCTGACCTAATCTACAAAAGAAAGCACACATCAGAGATCTAAACATGTGATCTAGGATTTGAGTTAACTCCATGAGATTTTGCTAAGGGACTAGCAAAAGCTAGGCATGGGGGTATGATGGGAACACCATCATGAGCCATAACTAGCTCAATTAAATCATTATCAAGGAATAAATGCTCCTACATAACTGACAGAAGGTCGTAATTCATTTCAAATCCATTCTGAGAGAAAGGCATGAAAATAGGGTTAAAACTATAATTTTACCATCATATCATGAATGCAGTACAATCACGGGTTTTCCTAGGGGGTAATTAAGAGTTAAATGGTCTTAAATGTCCAACAAGTGGGTTAATACAGACAGAAAAGGGTTTTCACGTATTTTAAGAATTAAATGACTTCTGAAACCCTAAAAGTAGACCCGCTTAATTAACTAAGGTTTTGGTCACGATAAAATTCATCTAAACCCTTTAAATTTCATATAAAAATATTCTCTAAGGTTTGGTACCTTCAATTTGACCATCAAAACCTATCTTGACCTAAAACAAAGTCTCAGATTGATATTTGCCCTAATTTGGGTTTTTGCATAAAATACCCAATCAAATGAAATTAGAACGAAAATTCAACTTCACCATTGGATTCCTTAGGTGAAAATTAAGTTTGTACCAAATTTGGGCCCAATCTGAGATCATCTTAACCAAGTTTGCATTTTGGTCCAATCAAACTCTTTCTATCTCATTCAGACCCTTAACTTTTGAATTCCTTACAAATAGCCCCCCAACTTCTTTGTCTTCTTCACAGAAAGGTCCCTCCACCATTATCGCTCAAGAATCCAACTCTGGCGACCTTTGATTGAAGTGAACTCCTTCTCTACTCAATCAATCACTTCCAAAATTGGAAGGGAGATTCCTTGAGTCCTCTTCCCATTGAATCCGTCCATGTGTCCTAAAACTTTCCCAATCTCTCATGCAAATGCATGAGAGATTAGGGTATCTTAAAACTTCCATCTCCGGTGACATTTCCTATCTTGGAAGCTTGGCATCCAAGCTCAAAATCCCCTCCTGAGCCCTATAAAAGGATCCCCAGGGCACGGCTGTGTTCTTCAGTTGGGTTTTGGCCCAAAAACCCTCTTCCTAACCCTACCTCTAGCCTCCTCTGACCTAGCACCGATGAGCATTTTCCCTATCATTCTACGGTCTCCCAATGGCCAAATTGGGAGCGTCTTCTTCCTCCCTGACTTCCTCCGCCTCTCAACGATCACATCAGAGGTGCCCTAGCCCCTTCTCCCTCGCCATCTTTCCCTTCGGAGGTTCATCTTCCCCACGTCCGGCCATCACATCGGCGTGGGAATATCTCCCCCTTTCATCTCTAAACTAGGTTCTTTAACTTCCCCTACTTCCCTCCTTTTTCCATATTTCTATCTCTCGAAACAACCGCCGACCACACGTCTCCCCCTCCATCTTCTTCCGCTCTGGCGACACCCAACCGCCGCTCCACCGCACGATTTGCATGGCTATCACCTCCATCAACTCCGCCGTGCTCCACAAAGCAAAATCCCTCAAGAAATTGAGGGGATTGGTCCCTCACTCGCTACGCTGGTAGCCACACCGACACCTATTCCTTCCCCTTTCGTCCCTAATTTTAGGTTCCAACACCCCTCGTCTCCCCTACTCTTTTTCCTTCTATTTTCCTTCTATTTCAATCCCTCGACATGCCTTTCACCTCCATCTTCCTCACCTCTGGCCACTCCTCCGTCGAGCCCATCTCACCTTCACAAACCACTAATCAACTCCCCGACAAGCCCACAATCTTCACCTCTCCACCCTCTTCAAAACCCCTCCTTCTATTCACCACTTTGCTCACCCAAATCACCCACCGAACAAACCCATCACCATCCACCTTCGCTGACCTCTGCCAGCCACCACACACGTCCATACATCACAAAACCATCGCGAAAGCATTCACCGTACTTCGGCAATCATCTTAAGTGTTTTTAATGTGGCCATAAGGTCGTTTTACTTGTTTTCAAGGTTCCTCCTCCAGCCGCCATTAACGAGCTTCTCCAACAAGTTCTAGAGCAAGTTCTTGAAGGCACTAGCCCAGGTACCTGTCCCAGCTGAAGTGGATTCAATCCAGAAATGCAAGTGGACCAGCAATTGGGGCGTTGACCGCCTCCCTCACATGATTTAGTCGAAGATAGCTGCTACTATGAACAGAGAATATGGTATGGGACTTTAGTCCCACATTATAAACATGAGAGCTCATACAAGTGCATATATTATTTTTGTGATTGGGGCTTATCACCTCCAACCACGGGGTGAGGTCCCATTACACCCTCACTCACCTGACCCACCTAAGCCTCTCACTCCTCAGTCACTACACCACGCCGGTGACCCTGGACCCAGGTATGCGGATCCTCCGATTACCTGATAACCTGATGTGCATGGCCCTGGGAGGGCAAAATCCAGAGAGATAAAGGAGAGAGAGTGCGTGGGTCAGGGGAGGGTTTTGCTCTCTGTGACACTTAGTTGCTGGAGGGATTGTTTCCCTTGTGCATAAGAAGAAAAAAGAGGAGAAGGAAGAAGGCTCGTGTGTGAAGAGAAAGCAGAGAAGGAAAGAAGAGAAGAGAAGAAGAAAAGAGAAAAGCAGAAGTAGAGAAGAAGAGAGAAAAAGAGAGAGAAACACTTGTTGGATAAGTCATCTAATTTGAGGCTTTATCTAAGTAGCTAAGTTTGATGGTTGATGGCACTTTGCATTATTTGCATATATGCTTAAATTGAATATTGGTGATCTAAATCACCATTGTTTTTATTTTTGAGATTCTTTTTGCCATATGTTAAACTCATGCTTTATATTTATTATCAATTCTGAGTTATCTCTTGTGCTCATTTACATATTTATTGAGATTAGTGTGTGAATTCCTATTTGCTCCCTATGTTCGACCTCAGACTTTCATTCGAGTTATAAATTTTATATGTTTTCGCACTAATTCAAGCTATACTGCAACGCGATGATTTTAAAACCTGTTTTAGAGCGACTAACACTATCTAGTCAATCCAACAAGTTAGAGGGAGGGACTAAGGAGAAGGTTCTTCCTTTGGCATGTGCCTTTGGTTCCTAGTGTATCCTCTAACCACGGTCGTTTGACGCTGCTCCCCTAGCTAGACATCAAATGGACTAGTAAAAGCAGATTAATCGAAAAAAATCTCAGTCTGAGCCCCGAAGAGCGAATCAATCCTTAAGGCCAATGTCTACTCAATTTTAATTAGGCTTGGGATGATTGTGCTCATGGAATGTGATGGGCCCTTTAGATGGGTTGTGCCCTTAATGATCAATTCAAATGTGTGTGCGTGCACAACCAGGGCTTGTAAACAAGGTTATTTGATGATGTGTCTTTTAGGGCTTAACCTTGTTTAGTAGCTTTTAGGGTTTAATCTTAGGTGTATTCAATCAAGTTCAGGAGAACACTCCAAGTTTTGAAAATACGAGTGTAGATATATTCCTTTAAAAATCAAAAATAAAATGTAGAGTGCCTAGTTCAGTCATAAAAATCAACCCTAAGTGGCAAGCTACTTGATAAATCAATTTTAATTTGAGTGGTGTGCTCAAACAGCTCAATCAATTGGCATGTTGCACCACTTAATTAAGGCACACAAAAAGTCTTAACCTAGTCAGATTTCTACTCACTTTTGTGTATTGAGTTGAAGTGTACCGAGTCCACAGGTTAGATCCTGGTTAAGTGGTCGAATCAAAGTGGAATGGTGCGCCTTAAGTCGAGAATTGTAGGTGTTAATGCATCTCTTTCAGGAAATCCCATAATCAGATAACTTGTTTTTTATTATTTTTTTTATTTATGTCGATGGCGAGGTGAGTGGAGTGACAAACAAGACAAATAATTTCTATCCTAGGCTTTGTGAAAACACCTAAGTAGATTAGGTCTTGGTTATTAAGGTGGCGAAATGATCTAGTGGGTGGGGAAGTGGGGGAAAAATTACAAATGTCTCTACCCACACATTACTCCAATCCACCGCCTTCGTCTCCTCGATCGGGTTCCTGCAAGACAATAAATCGAAGAAGAAAGATAGGTTAGAAAAATATGTAAGTAATGCAGGAAAATGTGAAAAAAATCAAAGAGTGTTGCCTCCCCAACAACGGCACCAAAATGATTATGTCGATTCTCGCAAGCGGAAAGGTTCGGATTTGGTAAACCCATCGTCGTAGTTTGATTTGCGAGAAACTCCGTCAATCAGATAAAATTTATAACCAAAACTCGAAAAGTGAGTCCCGAGTCGAACACGGGGGGGCAAACGTTTGGTTTTGAAAGATACGCGTTTCACTTTTTATTTGCTTTTGTCATTTTTATCTTTTCTAATTTTTTTGGTATTTTTAATAGGGTAAGAGATCAAGTCAATGAAATCTAGCTAATCTACTTGCAAAATAAAAAGAGAGAGACAGAGAGAGAGAAACAATGTATTTTTATAATTGAATGTTTATTACAACTAGGAAAGCGAGAAAACTATACTACGAAAGCAATAAAGATAGAGATAGGTGAGAGAGATCCCCCTCGACAATCACTAGGAGGACGACTCACTCTAACGTTGCCTGGAGGAAGGTGGTGAGGAGTGGGACGAACGAGGATGGAGCTGGAGGACGGAGGGTGGGGCAGGACAGTGTCGCGGCAAGGATCTTCTTCCCGAAGGGAGGTGAGAAGATAGCCACGGGATTCTCCATGAAAGGGGATGAGAGGCCGGAACAAATATTTGTTTTCTACTCTAGAGGAGCATCCCGGGCTTGGGACAAGCTCTCTCTAGAGCCTTGGAGGTGGTGAGAGGAAGAAAGGAAGAGATGAAGAAGAAGGGGATGTGTAGGGGTCCTTTTATAGAGAAGGGAAGAGGGCAATTCGTGTAGAGGGCATTTAGTGACATCAAAGGCGTCACTGTAGATTTGCGCCAGCCAATCCCCCAAACATCGCTAATGCTTGTTGGCGCTCTTCAATTCCTTTGCTGGCGTGCCATTAGTGATAGCTACAAGCATCACTAAAGGCCTGCCCAACTGTCGCTGAAGATCGTGCCAACCAAGCACTCGCCCGTAGTTAGCCCGTGCATCACTTGTCCCTGGTGGCGTGCGCGCGCTCGTGCACTGGCGCTGTGGTTGCCTGTGTGCACGCCTGTAAAAGTGCATGCTTGCACTGCACTGCGACTGGCCATGCGTGCCTGCTTGCGAGCCTCCAATTGTGGATTTAGGGGGTGGCTAATCGATCATTCGCTTTAAAGTCATTTGCAGTTTAATGTGGTGGAAAAATCGACTAATCAATATTTAAGAAAAAATAACCACTCGCAGAGGAGCGGGTTGAATCCACAGGGAGGCAATGACGTATTAAAATTCGCACCAGTTAAAAACGTTTGTTCATAGTTAGTTTGGACAAAAATCAAGCCAAAATTGGCTTCAGATTAAGGTTTAAGCAAGAAACAATGCTGAAATAGCAATTCTGAGAAACTAGAGGATATTTTCCGCAATGCAGAATCAATAAAATATGATTAAAAAGTGACAATGGCAGAAAATGTAATTTCTAATTGATAGTTTACTATAGCAAAATAGGGGAATTTTTCCCCTTTGTCTTGCGCGATGAGGAGTGGATGGCCGGGCGCGGGAAGCTCGGAGGAAGTCCCTTGGACCAAGGGCTTCGAAGCGGTGGTGGCGGCGTGTCGCGCGGCGGCCGGAGGTGGCCGGACGAGCTCCGGCGGAGGTGCTACAGCCGGTGAGCACACGCAGCCTATTGGCGTGAAGACTGCCGCACGCTGCTGCTGCGTGGGTGGTTGCTGCGGCTGGCGTAGGCACCCTGCCTGTTGGCAGAGGGCACGGGAGAGGTTGGAGGTGCGTGGGTGGCTGTTGTTGCTGGCGGGCGCGGGCTGATGCGCGTGGAGAGCAGGTCTGCAGGTGCGGCTGCAGGTCTCGCAAAGGCTGGAGGGGGTGTGCGGGCGAAGGCAGCAGGTACGAGGAAGGTGCTGCGGGCGTGGTAGCACGTGCGTGGACTTTTGGGCGTGGAGATGGCGTGGGTGGCTGCTGCTGCTGGCAGGCGCGGACTGCTGCTGGCAGGCGCTGGCTGATGCGCGTGGAGAGCGGGTGTAGTTGGAGAGTGCTGCAGGCTGAGGAGGGCGTGGGCTGTTGGAGGTGAGCAGGTGGCTCTGCAGGCGCGGGAAGAGGGCGCTGCGTGGAGAGCAGGTGCGGGTGGACTTCAGATGGGTACGCAGGCGAGTGGGTGCAGGTGAGCGGGTAGCTTCAGACGTCCGGGAAATTTCCCAGACGTCTTAAGTTACTAAAAGGGTGGTTGAACAGTAGCTGCGGTGGTGGTGGTTGGCAACGACGGCGAAGGAGATGCACTCTAAGGTGCTCACGGTGATGCGGACGAGCTCCGGATGGCGGTGTGGCCTGTCACACCACACGCCCACGGTGGTGGAGACTCGCCGCCACGGTAGAGGCCGGCAGTATGGAATGGAAGAGAGAAGGTCTCTCTGCACAGTGGTGGGTCGGTGGTGGAGGCCTCCCGAGCTCGGCTACCTCCCTCCTCCTTTTATTGTGGCCTGCACAAATTTGAATTCAGCTACCCGACCAGATCCACCACATCCGCTCCCCCTTGAATGGGTTCTTCACTGCGGCAGCTGGGCGTTGGAGTGGCAGCCAGCTGTTCCTGCAAGAAGAAGAATAAAGAAAATAATGTCAAAATATTAGGGCCATTTATATACAGACCCTCAACTTTTATGTTAATAAAAACAATGTACCTAATTGGTTATCTAATTAGATGAATGCCATTCTAAGCTAATTCTAAATGCACTTAAAATATGAATGCAATGCATGGATTATGTAATTAAATTAAAACTATGAATTAATCTATTTACATCCTAATTTATACTAAATAAATGTTAGAATTAACCTAATGTGTAGGCACTTAAATACTTAAATAGCCTACAACTATGGGCTAATCAAATACCCCCATGCCTAGTTTTTGCTAGTCCCTAGCAAAATTAAGCAAAACCTAGCACTCCAAGTAGACTAGTCAACTCACTTAGTCTTCCTTCAGAAGCATATTAAGTTCAGGCTCTAGACCCAAGGTTCCTAAGTAGTTGCTAAGTTACAGACTAGGTCGGCTAAAGACGAGTTGCAGGCACAAGTTTCCCTGATTTCTGACTCTACCCTAAAGTTTATTGATCCCTGAGTTTAAAGCATCCGTGCCTATGCATTGGTCTGAGTTATTTGAGTTAAAGGATTTTTTTTATATATATATACTTTCTTTTTTTTTTTTCTTGTTTGATTCTTCTAAGTCTAACCTCAGATCAGCTATCAACACGGTCTGTGCCGGATTCATTGTCCCCATTACCAAACCTCGAAGGGTGCCTGGCTTTCGATGCTTCGAGATAGCACCTCCCATAATGACCCCAAGAACTCCTGGCAATCGACACTTCGAGATAGTATCACCCATGGATTTCTTAAGCGAATTCAGGCCTATGGCAATCGGCACTTCGAGATAGGGCCGCCCATGGTACCTGAACCGCGCAATGCGCTTACATGCCCCCAGTAGGATGGATATCCTAAGAGACAAGCACCGAGGAAGTAATATGTTATCATCACATCCTCAAGGTGAGTATATACTCCACCTCTCCTGCGGTGGGAACTCTTCCAATCAAAATGTGTTTTCAAGCCTCTCTTAAGTCAAAACTAAGAGAACCAAATCTCTTTTCAGAAAGATAGAAATTAAGTTGATTACTAGACCAAGTGTGTGAAATTTGGATGCTTGGGTTACAAGGACCCGTAAACCAAAAGGTAGAATAAGACTCCAGGTACTACCCCACCTTTTAACTCAAACCCTAGCTTCCCTTCCTCAACCTCTTGAAGAATGGTCCGTAACTTAACTCCTACTTAAGTTTTTAAGTCCACAAAGGACCCTAAAGGTCTAACGCTAGCAACTCATTTAGCTTCTAAAGTTTGACCCTAGAATTAATTTAGTCTACCCTAGAGTTCTGATTTGCTTAAGAATGCAAGATCTAGCCAGTTAAGCTCAAAACCCTTTTTTTTTTTCATTTTCTCTCTTTTTCTCTTTTTTTTATATGCTATAAACAAAATGCCTCAGGTCCTCTTCCCCATGCCTGGTTCAAACAATGTCCTCATTGAAAACAAAAATAGCTAAAGGAAGATATTACCTGAGGCGGAGAATGGTAGGAGCTAAAGCTCCTCAAGAGTGACTTTGTCAACCAGATGGCCATCTAAAGTTATGTACGGTTTTAACCGTTGACCGTTGACGATAAAGGGAGTTGCTGAAGAGGAAGGATTTTTTATCTCCACAGCTCCATGCAGAAATACTTTGGTGATTATGTAAGGCCCATCCCAATGAGATTTTAACTTCCCAGGAAAAAGCTTAAGTCTGGAATTGAAAAGCCAGACTTGTTGGTTGGGCTCAAAGGTCTTTCGAAGAATAAACTTATCATGCAAGACCTTAGTTCTTTCTTTATAAGCTTGAGAGGTGTCATAAGCATCATTCCTCAGCTCCTCAAGCTCACTTAATTTTAGAAATCGTGCCTTACCTGCCTTCTCTAAATCCATGTTAACACTTTGAATAGCCCAAAGTGCTTTATGTTCCAACTCAACAGGTAAATGGCACGCTTTTCCATACAAAATCCGAAAGGGAGAAGTACCCAAAGGGGTCTTATAGGCCGTTCGATAAGCCCACAAAGCATCATCGAGCTTTTGGGACCAATCTTTCCTATCAGGTCTAACGGTCTTTTCCAAAATATTTTTTATCTCCCTATTTGATACTTCAACTTGGCCACTTGTCTGAGGGTGGTAAGGGGTAGCAACCTTGTGAGTCACTCCCAAACTCTTAATTAACCGATTGAAGTGGTGGTTTCGGAAATGAGGTCCCCCATCACTTATAATAGTCTTGGGGAAGCCGAAACGGGATATGATATTGGCTTTCACAAATTTCAAAACCACAGAGTGGTCATTTGTGTGCGTAGGAATGGCCTCTATCCATTTAGAGACATAATCAACTGCCACCAAGATATATTCAAAACCATGGGACGACGAGAAGGGGCCCATAAAGTCAATTCCCCACACATCAAAAATTTCAACAGGTTGAATAGGATGTTGAGGCATTTCATTCTTCTTCCCAATCGTTCCAGTCCGTTGACATCTAATACAGGCCTTAACAAAATTATGAGAATCCTTAAATAAGGAAGGCCACCAAAAACTGGACTGGAGAACCTTAAAAGCAGTTTTCTTAGCACCAAAGTGTCCTCCACAATGAAGTTCATGGCAAAAACTCAGCACACTTTGTAGTTCCTCTTCAGGCACACGTCTCAATACTTGATCATGTCCAATTCTAAATAATTCTGGCTCTTCCCAATGAAAATATCTTGCTTGAGAAATGAATCTCTTTCTTTTCTGCTCATCCCAAGAGCTAGGAGTTTGTCCAGTGACCAAGTAATTTACAATGTCTGCATACTAAGGTAAAGTTGGTGTTACCGCCATCAGAGTTTCATCGGGAAATGTCTCGCGAATGTCTTCAGAAATAGAGTCATTAAGAGGTGGTCAGCCACAACATTTTCTACTTTCTTTCACGTATTTCCAAGTCAAATTCTTGAAGGAGTAAGATCCACCTAATCAGACGTGGCTTAGAATCTTTCTTAGCAATGAGATGTTTCACTACTGCATGATCAGTAAAAATAACCACCTTAGACCCAAGTAAATAAGACCTAAACTTCTCCAGAGCAAAAACTACAGCAAGTAATTCTTTTTCAGTGATGGTGTAGTTTTGCTGAGGTTCAGTTAAAGTCTTGCTTGCATAATGCAGCACATGAGGTCTTCCCTCAACCCTTTGTCCAAGGACTACTCCCACTTCATAATCCGAAGCATCACACATAAGCTCAAATTGGAGTGTCCAATCAGGAGCCTGGAGAACAGGCGCAGAAATCAAGGCCTCCTTTAGAGTTTGAAAGGCCTCGACACACTTTGAATCAAAACTGAAGGAAGATTCCTTCGCCAACAAGTCACAAAGTGGCCTAGAAATCTTACTAAAATTTTTAATAAAGCACCTGTAAAAGCCAGCATTGCCCAGAAAGGATCTAATCTATTTGACATTCGTAGGCAATGGAAGTTTGGAAATAGAATCAATCTTGGCTTTATCTACTTCCAAGCCTTGCTCGGATACAACATGCCCAAGTACAATTCCTTTCTGTACCATGAAGTGACTTTTCTCCCAGTTGAGGACTAAACTAGTCTCCTTACATTGTTTCAACACATTCTCCAGGTGCAGGAGACACTGGTCGAAAGAAGACCCATAAATAGAGAAGTCATCCATAAATACTTCGACACACTCGTCAATCATGTCCGAAAAGATAGACATCATACACCGCTAGAAAGTTGCAGGGGCATTACATAATCCAAACGACATACGCCTGAATGCAAAAGTACCGTAAGGACTCATGAATGTCATCTTTTCCTGGTCATCAGGAAAGACTACCACCTGATTGTACCCAGAATATCCATTGAGAAAGCAATAATACTTATTCCCTGCCAATTTTTCGAGAATTTTATCAATAAAAGGCAAAGGAAAGTGATCCTTCTGGGTAGCGGTGTTCAGATTGCGGTAATCAATACAGACCCTCCAACCAGTTGAGGGTCTAGTGACAACTTATTCACCTTGGTCGTTGAGTTCCACAGTGAAGCCTGCCTTCTTTAGCACCACATGAATGGGATTGACCCATTTACTATCAGCAATGGGATATATGATCCCAGCATCCAACCACTTCAGGATTTCCTTTTTTACAACCTCCCTCATATTAGGGTTCAGACGTCTCTGCATGTCTCTAAAAGGCTTGATGGAATCATCAGTATAAATGTGGTGCATGCAAAGTGTAGAGTCTATACCCTTAATGTTAGCAATGCTCCAAGCAATAGCTTCCTTGTGCCTAGACAGGCATTCAATCAAGGCTCCCTCCTGTGCCTCAAACAGCACAGCCGAAATGATAACGGGGAGCGTATCATTGGCACCTAGGAAAACATACTTGAGAGTGTCAGGGAGGGGTTTCAACTCAAGGTTGGGGCCTTGTATGGTTGAGGGTTTCATAATAGATGTCCCCATCTCAGGTAGCAAATCTACCTTCAGCGGAAATGATGGGGGAAGAGACTCAGCAGAAGCTCCTAGCAATTCCTCTAGTTCTAGTATATCCCCTTCACATTCCTCCAAGAGATGGGAATGCTCATTTAGCATGACATGCTGAAGGGGGTCATCACATAACATTGCAGGAGTTGCCTCTTCAATCAGGTCATCTATCACCTCAACTTGAGAACAATCCTCAAGTCCAGCTTGTTTGTAAGCATCAAACACATTAAGCCGGATTTTCCTGTTCCCAAAGCCCATTTTCAATGCCCCAGTATTGTAATTAATTGAAGCATGAGAAGTTGCAAGGAAGGGGCGGCCCAAAATGATGGAGGGTTTGGTTGGCTTGTTGGTAGGGTCAGTGTCCAAAACTAAGAAGTCAACGGGAAAGAAGAAATCCTCCACTCTTACGAGGACATCTTCCAAAATTCCCCGTGGTGTCTTAAGTGATCGATCAGCAACTTGAAGGATTACAGGGCTAGGCTTCAGATTGCCTCCCCCAAGTTGTTCATACACGGAGCTCGGAAGGATGTTCACCCCCGCACCCAGATCAAGTAGAGCCTCATCAATTTGTAAGTCACCAATAACTACAGAGATGTATGTGGCTCCTGGGTCCTTAAGTTTCGGGGGTGTGCCATGTTGAACAATTGAGCTAACAGAATCAGGCAGGACAACTTTTGATTGGACCTATTTTCTAGATTGTCGCTTTTTCGTGCAAAGGTCCTTTAAGAAGCGGGCATAAGACGGAATCTGCCTGATAGCTTCAAGCAAAGGTAGGTTAATCTGCACTTGCTTGAAAGTTTCCATAATCTCATCCGTCTTATCTTTGGCTCCATATGAGCTAGCAGAAGTCTGCCCAGAGGTGGATAAGCGCTCTGGAAAAGACACTCTCGATCTCTGGGTGGAAGGGTTGTCATGTCGAGTAGGGGGTGGAACGGGGGAAACTTCTTTCGGTGAGGTGATTTCAAGCGGAGAAGATTTGGGCAAATCTTCTTCGGTGGGGGTGAAAGTCGGGGTGGATGGTTTTTTAGGGGGTGAGACTATAGGAGCATCGGGTTTGGAAATTTCTTTCCCACTCCTCAGAATAGTCACCGCCTGAGCATGCTCCCTAAAGACAATCCCTTTTCCTTTAGGATTTTCCTCAGCAGCACTGGGAAACTTCCCAGTCTCCCTCTGTCTAACGGCCTCAACAAGGTGTCCAATTTGTGATTTCATCTCATGTATAGCCTTGTCATGAGATTGGATGATGGCACTTTGACTTTCTTGCATAGTTTTCAACATCGCCTTCAATTCATCCATCTCAGAGGTTTTAGGTTGGGCAAAGGTCTGAGGTTGGTTCATTTGATGGTTTTGAAAGGATTGTGGTTTGTAATTCCCTGAATTTGAGACATTTCCTTGTCTCCATGAAAAGTTTGGGTGGTTCCTCCATCCCTCATTATAAGTGTTGGAGAAAGGATCATTACGAGGTCTTGGACGGAACCCTTGAGCGGCATTCAAATCCGCTTGTACAAGCTCAGGGAATTGGGAGGCCAAGTGGCAATCCACAGTGGCGTGTGTATTGCCTTGACAAATTACGCATTCGGAAGCTTGGGATGTGGAGGTGTTAGGTACGAATGAACTCGGGTTCGACATAAGCCTTTCCATGTTTTGATTCAATAATTGAATTTGATAGGCTAAATTTTGGGTGTCCCTTGCTTCATTCGCCTCCAACTTTCTTTGCATGAGAGTGGGCTTTCTATCCATGTAGGCAGAATTCAAGTGAATAGAATTCTCACTCAAAGTATCAAATAAGTTCCAAGCTTCATCCTCAGTCTTAGATAGAAAGGTTCCTGCACAGGCACCATCCATAGTTTGCCTATGCGAATCATTAAGTCCGGTGTAGAACCTTTCAACCAGTTGCCATTTAGGCACCTGGTGATGTGGGCAAAGTCTCAGCAAATCGTTAAAGCACTCCCACCCATCATGGAATGCTTCCCCATCCTTTTGAGCAAAACTCATAAGTTCCCTCCTAAAGTGATTTATTTTGCTCATGGGGAAGTACTTCTTCAAAAACTCCTTCTTCAGGGCATCCCAAGTATTTATATTATCAAGGGTGTGATACCAATACTTGGCTTTGTCCTTCAGGGAGAAAGGAAAGAGGGTCCGCATTTGCGCGTCATCAGTAATGCCCTGCAGCTTCACCGTGGAACAGACCTCGGTGAATTCCTCGATATGCCTGTAAGGGTCTTCCCTAGTAGTACCATAAAAGGAGGGTAGCAAGGATATGGTACTACTTTTGATCTCATATGGATTGTCCCCTCCAGGTCTACATAGTGCTGGGCCAGCTTGATTGGTTGGGATGAAATATTCCTTAAGGCTCCTTTGACCGGCCATTTCTACCCTTGGAAGGTCTTTTCTTAGGATTCTTTCAGGTTCAGGACCAAATACAAGTTGTCTCCTAAGAGAATGCCTACCAAGCATGCACTACAAACACAATTCAAAAGGACTTGTTTGGTCTTTACAAATTTAGGCTTTTGACTTTAGTTCAAATTGTAGGTGACAAAACAAGTTGCCCAATCAATTACGCGCCTATTGTCAACCTACGGCTCGCCTAAGAAGACCTAGTTGGAGCTTAGGTGTTCTTCCCTAAATCTCAAATGGTCAAGTAAATCCAAAGACGGAAGATCGAGGGATGCAATTAGGCCTAAGCCTTCCTTTGAAGTTGTGCTTTCGCGGTGCTTCTCAACTACCCCCAAAAATATGTGACAGGGTATCCCCCTCTTTGGATTTACAAAACCTTTGATCTCAAGTTCCGAACACTTCAGAATCCAACGATAGGAGGGCTCTTGTCCTAGTCGTTTCAAGACTTAGGAGTGTCTAAATGAGTGCTGTGGTGCAATAGATATAAGTGTGCATTCACCGCAAAATGATTTTGAATTTTGAATCGCACACCACGTTTTACAACCAAGTCCTTGATTTTAGATGTCCCTCCTTTAATTAGTCCTTTTTTCGAATATATGTGACCACTTGTTAGATCGCTTCAAGACAAACTTTGTGGTCTTTGAATTAAATCCCAAATGTAATGCATGATCAAAAATAGGATGCAAAGTAAGAGAATGCGTACCTTGCCTCCAGCGATCTACGATGCAAGAATGCACGCAATGTAGAAAAGTAAATCTAGAGGCTACTCATACAGACCTAAATGGTTCGTCCTAGGGCAGGCAGCTTCTAGAAGGCAGCTCATTTTTTTTTATTTTTTTATTTAGAACTACTTATGCACAAGCAAATAAAAGTAATAAAAAAAAACCTAAATCTAAAGAAAAGGGAACAGGATCCCAAAAATTACCCAACACTGGCCCAAAACAAAATCGGGGAACAGACCCCTCAAAATATGCCCCAGAACAAGGGTTTCAAACTAACTGCAATGAAAAATTTAAGTCTACAGTCTTAATTCTAGTCTAATTAAACTAGCGACTAAATACAATGGTGTCCGTCGTGTCCTCGTACTTCTCCTCCTTTCAAAATTGCTCATCCAATTCTCCTCTGGCGACGTCAAGGGTCGCCTCTCACAGTGTCTGATTCTTGCACAAATTTTTCTTGCATAGAAAAGAAAATAATAAATGGTCAAATCACTGTGCAATTGACAAATAATCAAAATAAAATCAAGCAAAATTATTGCGTCTGTTGCCTCCCCGGCAACGACGCCATTTGACTAATCGATCGTTCACTTTAAAGTCATTTGCAGTTTAATGTGGTGGAAAAATTGACTAGTCAATATTTAAGAAAAAATAACCACTCGCAGAAGAGTGGGTCGAATCCACAGGGAGGCAATGTCGTATTAAAATTCGCACCAGTTAAAAACGTTTGTTCGTAGTTAGTT
Organism: Thalassia testudinum; assembly: GCA_037157565.1. Classification (NCBI taxonomy): domain Eukaryota; kingdom Viridiplantae; phylum Streptophyta; class Magnoliopsida; order Alismatales; family Hydrocharitaceae; genus Thalassia; species Thalassia testudinum. The sequence continues at coordinate 1,775,215 of JAZHRO010000062.1, read as the reverse complement.
TGGACAAGAATCAAGCCAAAATTGGCTTCAGATTAAGGTTTAAGCAAGAAACAATGCTGAAATAGCAATTCTGAGAAACTAGAGGATATTTTCCGCAACGTAGAATCAATAAAATATGATTAAAAAGTGACAATGGCAGAAAATGTAATTTCTAATTGACAGTTTACTGTAGCAAAATAAGGGAATTTTTCCCCTTTGTCTTGCGCGACGAGGAGTGGATGGCCGGGCGTGGGAAGCTCGGAGGAAGTCCCTTGGACCAAGGGCTTCGAAGCGGTGGTGGCGACGTGTCGCGCGGCGGCCGGAGGTGGCCAGACGAGCTTCAGCGGAGGTGCTGCAGCCGGTGAGTGCGCTCGGCCTGTTGGAGGTGCGTGGGTGGCTGCTGCTGCTGGCAGGCATGGGCTAATGCGCGTGGAGAGCGGATCTGCAGGTGCGGCTGCAGGTCTCGCAAAGGCTGGAGGGGGCGTGCAGGCGAAGGCAGCAGGTGCGAGGAAGGTGCTGCAGGTGTGGTAGCGCGTGCATGGACTGTTGGGCATGGAGATGGTGTGGGTGGCTGCTGCTGGCAGGCACGGGCTGATGCGCATGGAGAGCAGGTGTGGTTGGAGAGTGCTGCAGGCTGAGGAGGGCGTGGGCTGTTGGAGGTGAGTGGGTGGCTCTGCAGGCGCGGGAAGAGGGTGTTGCGTGGAGAGCGGGTGCGGGTGGACTTCAGATGGGTACGCAGGCGAGTGGGTACAGGTGAGCGGGTAGCTTCAGACGTCCGGGAAATTTCCCGGACGTCTTAAGTTACTAAAAGGGTGGTTGAACAGTAGCTGCGGTGGTGGTGGTTGGCGACGACGGCGAAGGAGATGCACTCTAAGGTGCTTATGGTGATGCGGACGAGCTCCGGATGGTGGTGTGGCCTGTCACACCACACGCCCAAGGTGGTGGAGACTCACCGCCACGGTAGAGGCCAGCAGTATGGAATGGAAGAGAGAAGGTCTCTCTGCACAGTGGTGGGTCGGTGGTGGAGGCCTCCCGAGCTCGGCTGCCTCCCTCCTCCTTTTGTAGTGGCCTGCACAAATTTGAATTCAGCTGTCCGACCAGATCCACCACATCCGCTCCCCCTTGAATGGGTTCTTCACTGCAGCAGCTGGGCGTTGGATCGGCAGCCAGCCATTCCTGCAAGAAGAAGAATAAAGAAAATAATGTCAAAATATTAGGTCCATTTATATACAGACCCTCAACTTTTATGTTAATAAAAATAATGTACCTAATTGGTTATCTAATTAGATGAATGCCATTCTAAGCTAATTCTAAATGCACTTAAAATATGAATGCAATGCATGGATTATGTAATTAAATTAAAACTATGAATTAATCTATTTACATCCTAATTTATACTAAATAAATGTTAGAATTAACCTAATGTGTAGGCACTTAAATACTTAAATAGCCCACAACTATGGGCTAATCAGGGGGTTTCGCGGGGATTCGAACCCACAACCTCCCCTCTGTGATAAGCTCTTTTACCACCACGCTATGCTCTTTACTTTGTCCAAAGAATGAATTTCTTGCGCTATCTGGGAAGGTGGTGTGGCCTCCTCATGGCCGTTGGATCTAATCCAACGATCCAAATCTGATAGGCATGAAAGAGAGAGAAAGGTAGCGGTGACCCTTGGGCAGCCTAGATGGTGCCATGTGGCACCATCTGGATCGTCCATCTTCTGTCTTTTGCAAGGGGTGCCACGATGCTCAGATCGAGATGATTCTTCCATTGCCGGATTGCGATCATCGCTCCGGATCCATTTGTACAGTCGGAGTTTTCATCCGAAACCTGTATGGATGTCACATTGCCCCCTGGCCGTTGATCTTCCTTGGACTTCATATGATGCTACGGGATTCTGATCTAGATGTTTTTGGAGGCATTAGACTCCAATCATCGTCTTGATCAGATCCGTACAATCGGATCGTCCATCCGAGGCCCTAAAATAAATCTCCTTCCCTCCTGGCCATAAAGAGGTCGCAATTAACCTAAAATATACACAACTACTGTAAATGCAGAATGATGCATGCTATGCAATATTTATAATATGGAATGCAAATCTAAGCCGATAAACATGCATGATTAGGCATTTTAACCTAAATAGATGTGTCTATATCAATGCCTATCCTAGGTAAATGCCCAAATGCCGCCCAAAAACCTATTTGCGGAGTTAAAACTCTAAGAGGTAGATATATTTTAGGGCATAAGAATAATGATAAGCTGGCGTTTATCACACCCTCATGCTTATCTTTTGCTAGTTTCTTAGCAAAATTATTTCCACAAAATGGATTTTTGGGAAAGACTAAATTTTTTTTACTTTTGAGGAGAAAAAGATTACGGGCAACATGGAAGGCACGAGATTCGTTAAAGATAAAACATCGAGATTCATCTTTGGATCCAAGAGTTAGAAGAATCGGAATCAGTGTATCTTTCAAAAATTCATAAATTAACTCATTGTTAATTCAAATGGCCCGAGACCATTTTGCAATTAAGATTTCCTTGGCTCTTGAATCTGACTCACAACTTACATAATTCTTTTAAAACCTTGTGTATGTGCTTTATGAATGCTAACGTTTATTAGGATATTTATAAGGCTGTGTTTTTTTGAAACTTTTTTTTTCTCCCCCATGCTTACTCCTAGCTTATTCCTACAACAGATGTGTCAGGATCATCACTCCCATTACCAATCCTCGAGGGGATCTGGTCCCAGACACCACCCAAGAGCTCACAACCCCAAAACACAATGCGGTTTAAAGGGGTGCTCCAATCAAACTCAAGCTCTTGCTCCGATGCTATGGGTAGAGCACCATCCATGACACTTGAGCTACAAAAATGTGCCTTAATGCTCCATCTAAAGATATGAAATATAGATAAAGAGCAGCGCTGATGTGTATGCATCTAAGTAACCTAAAATGTCTATTTATGCATGTTCTTAGTATCGTAAAAGCACATGCATTATAAATATTGCATAACATGCATTATCATGCATTTAGTTCAAATTGTATAATTTGTAGAGTAATTTACTCTTTTTTGTGGAAGGGACAGGAGATATTTAATCGGGGCCTCGGATTGAAGATCTAACCGTATAGATCTGATCAGGGCGGCCATCGAAGTTCAACAACTCAAAGATCACACCAATCGAACTTCCGTAGCATCAGATGCTGTCTGAGAAGGATCATAGGTCAAGGGGCCAGGTAGTGTAAATTCATTATTCAGACCACAAATCCGACCATGGATGGGTTCAGATCGATGATTGCAGCCCAACAATGCGAAAATCGGTCCAATCCGACATCCATGGCACAACCTACAAGCATATGAAGATGGACGACCAAGATGGTGCCATGTGGTGCCATCTCAGCCGCCCAAATCGACCCAGCTAAAAGAGAGAGGACCCGTTGCACCTTCTCTCTCCTCAACCATGCAATCAGATCTGGGCCATTGGATCTTGATCCAACAGCCACGAGCGTATGCGCCTTGGATGGAAACGCGACGAAGTCTCGACCATGTCGTGTTGGTTGAGCGCTCCACACATGAGATGAGGGCGCGGGTTCAAAGCTCCCCGTGCGCCTCAATTCAGCATAGGGGTAAGGCGTGGCCAATTTCGACCGTTAGATGAAGCATAAGCGATGCAGATGGGTGAGTTGTGGCGCAATGAGATGTGTAGGCGGGTGTACGTGAAATTAGATGCCCAAGCCCACATGCAATCGAATGCGTGAGCGTTGGGCATGTTGAAAGAGAAGCGATGTTGAAAGCTTTTAAGTCGTCCGATCAAGACGGCTGAGAGCTCATGTGAGTGATGCATGCGTTGAGTGCAAGGAAGCGGGGAGGCACACGCACGTCGCCCATGTTTAGGTCTTTAGTGACGATTTTATCTATCACTAAAGACCCCTTCATTAATGTTTTAAGGTTAATATGACTTATTAGCCCCAACCTCTACACCTATAAAAAGGCCTACACCCCCTACATATCATTCATCCCTTCACCTCTCTCCCTCTCCAAAGCTCTAAAGAAGCTTGTCCCAAACCCGAGATGCTTCTCAAGAGTTAAAATAAAAAATTTTGTCCACTTCTCACCCCATTCGTGGAGCTCCCGTGGTAGTCTTCTCACCCCCATTCCGGAAGTGGATCCCACGACAACAACGTCCTGCCTCGCCTCCAGTTCTAACCGCTTCGTTCTCCACTCTACATCTTCCAAGCATCGCCCCGTTCCGACTCGTCCTCTAAGTAGCTGTTAAGGACGATAATTTCTCACGTCCCTTCCCTTTACTACTTTCTAGAGAAGATTTACCACTTTCTAGTTGTAATATTTCTAGCTTTCTAGTTGTAAAAACAATATCTTTGTTATAAAGTGTTTTATTCTCACTCTCTCTCTCTTTCTCTCTCTCTCATTAGTATAGTATTGATTCATTGTGATTATCTTACTTTTAAGCCAAAATTACACAAAAAAATATAATTGCATATTGTAAATCAACGTAGCTTCCTTGTGTTCGATCTGAAATTCCTTTTGAGTTTCGGAAAATTTATTTGTTGATGGATTTCTCGCAAATCATACTATAACGACGGGTTTTCAAAACTCGACCTTTTTGCGTAGATTTTCCACTTCAACAAGCACCAAGGTAGTAACATGTTGACATCACGTTCTCAAAGGAGGCATTTTCCTCTTCGACGGTGGAAACTTAAACCAATAATCTGCTTTAGATTTCACTGAGACTAAACAAGGGGCTTTTCTAATTTTTCTAATTTGTTTTTAAGTATTGGCTGTGTGTGAATTTTGACAAAATAATTTTTGCAAGAGGCGTAAGTTTTTGGGTCAAAAATTAAGCCAAGTAATTTCCAGGTCACAAAAAGAGATCAAGTCACCTGAATCATCATGAGTTCAGGTGGAATTAAAAGGGAGGATACTTGATCTAGTCTAAAAATAGACCCAGAGATTCTAATAATCAGATCCATATCCTTACCCCTCGTTTGTTAAAGATTAAATCCTATTGTGACTTAAAATGAATCTTTCAACCTTAGTCCCAATTTTCAAAATTTTCCTCAAATAGTTTTATGATTTTTCTATAATGAGATGCATGCAAAAGAAAAATTGCACATTTTTAGGTTTTGAAAATCCTAAATCGATTGTCAAAATTTAAAAACACCCCCCCATACTCATGATATGCAATGTCCTCATGCATTAGAAGGGAAAAGAGATTACCTTAGTGAAAAGTGATCGGGTTCAGGATGGTCAAAACCTAGAAAAAGAAAGAGAAAAGGAAAGCAGGAAAAATGATGGGTTACCTCCCATCCAGTGCTATCTTTTATGCCATTCAGTCGAGTGTGAACTGATGCATGAAAGACGAATGTAAATAGTTGGACACATGAATGCCCTCAAGAAAAAGGTCTTCCTCAAGATTCCTTAAAAGATGATTGGTAAAAATACAGGGATCAAAATAAGATGGAAAAATGGAAGAATGGCTCGAGTCTAGCCATGGTTTGAGTCAATGGCGATTGCCATACTCGGGCGAGTCTAATGGTAGGTCCAATGGAATGGGAGTGAGAAAGAAATGATGAGGGTTGGGTGAGGTTGGTGTGCAAGGGTAGGGTGAAATTAGAGTGGTTGGGTCAGGTGGATAGTCAGGAAGAGATTTTAGTGGAAGACAAGGCTCCAAGTCATAGATTTTGCCGACCACTGATTCAGAGTCAGAGTCCTTGAAAAAATTATGGTCGGGAAGGGTATCTATTAACATTGTTTCCTCCACCAAATTAGATATTTCCATGCCTGAGTCCTTGAAAAAATCATCATTATCATGGAATCTCTTGGAGGATTTGAAAATATAGAGAGTGATAGTTTGGCCCGCACAAGTGATCCATTTTGCCTATATGGCAATTGATATTTTCTTTTGCGGTGGCCAAAAAGGGTCGTCCAAAAAGTGAAGCGAGCTTTGCACAGTTTTATAAATGGGGGTTTTAATGTCATTGCAACACGCAAAACTGATCAGCTTTTAAATTTATATTCCTAGATAATGGTGGTATCTAAGGTCGTCTAAGGATGATAGGGGCATTGATTAGAGATTCAAGTACCTCAATGTCAAGGACTAGAAAATCTATGGGGAAGACACAATTCTAAACCTTGACAAGGACATGCTCGACAATCCCTCGAGGTTTGATCGTAGATCAGTCAGCTAATTGTAAGGTAACCTCGATAGGCTTGAGATCACCGATCTTAAATTCCTCGAATAGAACTGTGGGGATGATATTGACTGAGGCACCGAGATCGAGAAGGGCACGGTTAAATGTAGTATCATCAATAATCACATAAATCAAAGGTGCACCTGGGTCTTTCATCTTAGGAGGCAGCTTGCTCTATATGACAGAGGTTATTGTCTTCAAAAGATGCACTCTTCCTAGGTCTTTATTCTACCTTTTTGGAGTATAGAGATCCTTCAAAAACTTAGCATAGGTAGGGATATATTTGATTGTGTCTAGGAGAGGAATGTTGATTTGAACTTGCCCAAATAATTCCATGAGTTCCTCATTTGTGGGCTCAGATTTTTTTCTTCTATTAGTGGTGGAGTGGAGAGCTTGGGGAAAAGGAATAGGAGTCATGTTGTGATAATCAATTTCTTTTTCTCCCTAATTTATGGTGTTAGGAGAGTGGACTTGCACTAGGGTAGTGTAGGTTTCATCAAGTTGGTGTGAAGGCCCAGGATTGGTGATTGTTTTCCCATTCCTCAAAGTAACTGCATTGGCAGTTTGGTTGTTCCTGGGAGGGGGTTGGGGGGCCTGATGTTGTGAGAAACCTGGTGAGTGTTGTGATGATAGGTTGATTGGAGGCTAATTAGTATGGTTCTGATTTGAGTGCCTGCCCTAGTAGTGGTTCCTCTAATTGATAGGGTTGGGTATGGACTAGGAAGGTAGATGTCCTGTAGGTCTTTGGGTCGAAGTAACCCCGATCTAATTATGGAGATTTGTAACCACACGGGTTACCTCCGACATCTGATTTTGCATCCCCTGTAGGGTTTTCATAACCTAAGCATTGATGTCTTCTTGGGATGGCCTAGGTTGATAGAAAGTCTGGTTTTGCCCATACCGTCCAAATTGGTTTTGTTTCTGAGAGCTCACCTGATTAGGCCAAGAGTGAGTCAGGTAATTCCTCCAATTGGAGTTTGACGGAGTTCTAACTTGCTCCTGGAGGACGAAAAGATTCTCAATGGAGTTAGGATTTGGATAATTGCAAGTCCCCGGGGAACCACATAAAGCCTCAGAAAATTGATTATACTCAGCAGGGACAGTATTGAGATTGTGCAAGTTCTCTCTCTTTAGAATGTTAGGTGAGGTCGGATGTGGAACCAAGGTGGGTGTAGTAAGTCTTTCCTCGATTTTCTTTTGATTTAATTGCATCTAGTCGAGTCTATGGGAAATCATTTGAAGGTCGTCTTGGATAGTGGGGATTGATTGAGTGCCTATCTCATGAACACCGAACTGCGAGTTGGTAGTCCTACCAAAGGTATTCATGGGCGCATGCTTAAATGAGCTTTCACTCATTTCTTCAAAAAGATCATAGGCACTCTCAGTATCTTTATTCAGGAAGTTGCCGCTACACGAGGCGTCGACAAAACATTGAAGTTGATCGTCTAATCCATGGTAGAAGATTTGCACGAGCTACCATAATAGACCCTCGTGGTGTGGGCAACTTCTTAAAAGATCTTGGAATCGCTCCCAAGTATCATGTAAGGTCTCACCAATTTTTGTTGGAAGGTTGTAATAGATTATCGTAGGGAAATTATACGACCAATGGGGAAGAATTTCTTTAGGAAAGAGATTTTAAGCTGAGGCCAAGTGATAATGGGTTTGCCAATGGTTCTAAACCAGTATGCAGCCTTGTCCTTTAGGGAAAGTGGGAATAACTGCATCAGCCATAAATCCTCTCGCACATTGTGAGAATGGGTCATCTGTGCAAGGAGAGTAAGTTCCTCAAGGTGGCTAAACGGGTCTTCCTGAGGAAGGCCATGGAAGTGCTTGATTAAGGTTAGAACAACAAGATTAATCTCAAAGTCCCCTTATGGTATGACCACCCCTGGTCTGTCCTCATAATTGGAACGATCGTAAAAATTCTTAAGAGGAATGACAGGCAGCTGATGGGGTGGCGGGTTTTGCCCTTGGTTAGCTAGGTTCGTTATAGTCCTAGCCAACTGTTGTTGGTTTGCTTTTAGTTGAGCCAGTTGCTCAACCATCATGTACAGGGGATTGGGTGGGGGGCCTTGATTTTGTCCTTGTGGCATCTCAAGTAGTTCTAGGACAGGCAGGTTGGGGAAGGGTAAGTCAAAAAGTGGGTTAGATTGTGGGTTTTGGGTGGAAGGGTTAGAAATAGGATTAGAGGTGGGATCAAAAGTGTTTTTTCGGTGAGAGGTGGAAGCGGCATACGACCTATTTTGGGGATTTTCCATTTTTGAAGAATGAAAATGAGAGGAAGAAAGTCTTCTTGTGTGGGGGGGCTAATTAAGAAGATTTATCGTTGTATTTCTAAGTGGTGGAAAATCAACTAATCAAAATAATTAGAATTAAAATTAAACCACTCATAGGAGAGTGGGTCATGTCCAAAAGGAGGCAATGACCTATTAAGACTTGCTAAATTTGAAAATAATAATGTTCACAATTAATTTTCCTAAGTAAGCAAGCTAAAAACCCCTTTCTAATTAGGATAACAATGCATGTAATTGCTGAACTTGCATTTCAATGAAAGATGAGGGGGTTCTTATAAAATCACTAGAATATAATATTATTAAATCAAAAATTCTCCTTTTGCAATGGCAGTGAAATGTAATAAGAAATCAAATGCAACATAGGGGAAGGATTTCCCCTCCATCGTGCGTGACGAAGAAGGCTTGGCTGGAGACGCAAAGCTCGTCGGAGGTCCTTCGGGTTGGGCCGCACTCAATGGCTGTAGCAGCTCAGCACGAGGTGGTTGGAGATGAGAGAACGAAAGAGAGGTCGACGGAGGGTGGCAGTGGGCTGTATCTCTGTTTGCTGCTGGAGCTCGCGAAGGTGAGGGGATGCGAGCGCGTTGGGCATGCGAGTGCGGGTGGAGAGCTTTGCGCAGGTGAGGCTGATCGGCAAGGGGCGCACGCGCTACCTACTGCGTGTGTTGGAGGTGTATGCAGCCGAACTTGCTAGAGGACGTCCAGTCTGGAATGGCGAGGGAGCACGCGCTACGCACGGGCAGAGCGGCTGCTGTAGCGCGTGCTCTGCGCGCACGGGAGAGGGTCGGTGGGCTGGAGGACGTGCGGTCACTGCTGCGAGCATCGATGGTGCATTGCAAGGAGTGCAGGCGTGCGTAGGAGGCGAGTGGGTGCGCTGAGGGGCGCTGGTGGGCTAGAGTGTGGAGGTCGGTGCATGCAGCAAGGGCGTGCGCTTGCCTGCCGCGATGGAGCTGGAGGGTGGTTGCGGGGTAATGGCAAGGGAGCACGCATAGGAGGTTGCATGCTGCTGCGCCTACGGGGCGGAGGTGCAGCAAGGAGGACGCGGGAATGGTTTTGTTCTGAAAACAGAGGAAGTGCAAGAAGAAGAAGAAGAAGGTGGTGTTGGTGGTGCGTGGATAGGGAGGGAGATCTAGTAGTTGCATGGTAATGGCCAAGCTCACTGGATTGGCACGGCGAGTTGCCACCTCGCTGACCCACGGTGTGGTGGAGCTCGACCTTGGAGACCACGATGGTGGAGTGGAGTACACGGTGGTGGAGTGGGGTGATGTCTCCCCTAGCATAGCTGCCTCCTCCTCTCCCTTGTAGTCGCAACTGCCCTGACCAGATCCATCTCTCCCGCTCCTCCATGAATGGGGTCTTGAGTGCAGGCAACTGGAGGAGAGTGAATGCGCAGGCGGAGGAAGTGGAGCGGTTGCCTACGGGAAGAAAGAGAAGAATTAATAAAATAAAATATTAGGATTATTTATACACAAATCCTTAAGTTCTATGTTAATTAAAGCAATGCATGTAACGCACCTAATTCCATGCCATTCTAAGTCAATCCCAAATGCTTTTAATTATGAATGCAATGCATGAATTATGTAATTAAATCAGAAATATAAATTAATCTATTTACATCCTAATGCATGCTAAATAAATGGATGTGTTACCTTAATGTTTAAGCATTTAGACATTTAATTAGGTCACAAATATGAGCTTATCAGGGGCAAAATCAAGAGGTCCCACCAAGTGTGGATTTTGGGATCGCCGCCCATGCATGCAATGGAAGAATGGGGAGGAGAGGAAGGAAAGATGAGAAGAATAAGTGGGCAACCAAGCAAGCAAAATTCTAGTCCTAACTTAAGGGTGACTCCCTAAAAATTACCTAAGACTTGGTCTACCTAAGAAAAAAGAAATCAGTAGCTGCTAACCGTTCCCTCAACAAATTTGGCTACATGTCCAAGGAAAATCATTGGGGGCTTGTATAAACTCGCCTCTAGTCATTTGACACAACACCTCAGTCTGGCACCAGATATAGATGAAGGAATTGAAACCAACTAAGGAAATTTTATGACCTAGGTAGCAAGCCTAAGTTTGGTGAAACCTTAGGGGTCAAATTTCTATAGATTTTAATTAGGTTTAGGAGGTTAAAGTGCACAAGGAATGTGATGGGCGTTAATTAGTGTAATGCTAAATTATTTCAATTTTTGTGTGAGCGAAAATTGGACATGAAGTGAAGCCCAAGCTAAAATAGGAGGTTTGCAAACAAGGATTTTTGTGAAAAGATTTTAGGGTTTTGATAAAATTTTTATAGATTTTAAGATTCTCTCTTTTTAAATGTTCAAAAAAGTTTGAAGGTGATCACACAATAAGAAAATCAAGTTGTAAGTTGGTAAGAATCAATTCCTTTGAGTGTATTTGTGACTAAGAGAGAATAAAATCAAAACCCTAGAATTAAAAATCCTAGTTATGCAACTCCTAAATGAATCTTTTTTTATGAAATCTTTTTACGTGGTAGTCCAAAAAAGACAAACAACACCACCACCGGATAGAAAATCAAACAAAAAACCTAAAAATAATTTTTTTAAGATTTTATAAAATTTTTTGATATTTTTTTGAAATTTTTATTTTTAATGGTGCCAAGAGTCAGAATTGATAGATTCAAGGAATTGATTCTACAAAAACCTCACATTATCTCAAATATTTCTGAGAATTTTATATGTTGTAGATAATTTCTCAAGGTTTCCATGAATATAAAGTTTACCCAAATCTAATGAGTAAAAGAATTTATAAAATTCACAGACAGTAAGAAAATAGTATAAAAACAAGGTCTGACCCTGTTCAGTACGTGAATTTTTTAATTTTTTATATTCAACAAAATTTCTTGAAAATTGGAATCAAGGTTTATGACTCAAAGGAACTTTTTTGGGTGAAATTTGGCGAATTAGGAAGCTCCTGAGTGCCTGAACCTGATTTTTTAAAGTCAAGATAGAAATCTAGATTTTCAAAAATCAAATACCAATAAGGTAAAGGTGGTGGAAAAATGAAGCAAACAAGCAACACAAAGAGTTCTAGGGTTCCACCACCCTTAATTTTCTTGTTTTTGATTTTTTTGAAAAGTTAAAGATTTTTTTAAGAGATTTTGATGATGATACAAGAGATGGCCGAGGGTATTAACCTGAAGTATGCGGGAAGACAAGTTCACTTGAAGTTTTCCGCTCCAAGCAAATTCAAATCCCGCTCTCGCTCCTGATTCTCATCCTGAATAACATAAAACACAAAATTTTGTGAGGATCAAATAAAGCAAGAGAGATACTAAATGAGACTAAGTTGTGCCTCCCCGACAACGACGCCAAGAAGTGATGCAGAAAAAGTGTGATTTGATAAAATTAGGGTTTTGAGTCGTAACACGCAAATTCACAATCAACTTTTAAATTTATATAACCTAGATAGTGGAGTATCTAGGGTCATCCAAGGAGGCAAGTTTGCAAATTCAACACTTTCTCTTGAAATCAAGAAATCAACTTTCTTTTTGCCATTTTGTTTTTTGTTGTTTTTATGATTTTTGAAAATAATCAAGTTCTTGGAAGCAGAGATAACTACACTAAACCTCCACCTAACTGACAAAATGAAAACAAATAAAAACACTAGCTAATACAAAAAATTGGAAAGATAAAGGAGGAATTCTCTGGTAGAAGATCCGAATGACCTTAACTCTAGGTTTGGTTGCTCCACACTTGAAAAGAGTTCTCCTTCTCTTCCTTCTTCAATTTGCCTTCCTTCAAGCTCTCCTCCAAGGTGGGTGTCAACCACCTTGTTGGCTCCTCCTTTGCCTGGCCATCCTCTCTAGGTGAAGATGACCTCTTCCTTGGCGTGGCTAAGGGAGAATAAAGAGAGGAAGAAGGTTAGCCCCTTGATCTTCTTCTCTCCTTCTTCTTCCTTGGCGTGGAGAATGGGTGGATTAATGGTGGACCTAACTAAGGAAGAAGATGGGGTTTAAGTGGTGGTTAGTGGTGTTTTTATAGGAGTAGGGGGAAGGGTAGTTGGTGTGGAATAAGATGGAGGACTAGGATGAGTTTAGGAAGGTGGTTAGGTGATCTAAGGGCTAAGAAAGGTGGCACCAAATGAAGGGATTTTAAGGGGAAGTAGGTGGTTTTAGGATGGATGGTTTGGATGGGGTTTTAGGGTAGTTAATTGAACCTAGGGCTACCATAGGTTGGTGCCAATTGTAGGTTTCCTAGGTGGGTGGTTAAGGGTTGGAGAGACACATCAAGTTGGTGCCAAAATGGTCTTCTAGAAGGGGTCCAAGGTGGTGCCAACATTGGAGGGTGGATATGGTTTAAGTGGTAACATGTAGGGCTAGGATGGGGGTTCATTTTGGTGCCAAGATGGGGAGGGTAGCTAGGTCTTTTTGGCACCAAAATTGAGGTGCCTCTTGGTGGTGGTGGTGAGTTGAAAAGTGGTGAGTTAGGTGGCGCTAAGTTGGATTGGGAGTAGGGAACTTAAGTGGACTAGGTTTGGAGTTATTTGGCGGAGCTTAGGTAGGTAGGTTTTAAGGTTATGTAAGGGTGCCAAGGAGGTGATTAGCTGAGCTAAGGTAGCTTAGCTAGCTTAACTAGTAGGAAGTAGGGTAGGAGGTAGAGGGACCTAGGGTTTTAAGGGAGAGGAGCTGGAGGTAACTATCTTGAGCTGCACTGGAGCTAGTGGCTACTAAACAAAGCTACAAGGAGCTACCTTAGCTGGCTTAGCTTTCTAGTTCTTTGCTAGTTGCTAAGCCAAGCTAAGATAAGCTGGCTTCTGCTAAAATGAGCTGGGTCTAGTCTTCCCGGAGTATACCTAGCTAGTTAGAGTAGCTAGCTTAGGTCAAGTAGCTTAGCTCAATTAAGTTGAACTGAGGTAGGCCTCCAGGAGCTGGACATGAGCTAGCCTGAGCTGGTTGATGACTTCCTCAGCTGACCAGGTCTAGCTAGTAGCTAGTACTAATTAGGTTGAGCTTCCAGTGAACTGTTCTGGGCTTGAGGAGATGGAATGAAGCTGGGATCAATTGTCTTGAGCTAGTTTGAGCTTCCATCTAGCTAAGCTGAGCTTAATGGAGCTGAGCTGAACTAGCTAGAGCTACCATTCAACTGAGATGAGTTGAATGAAGCTAAAGATAAGTTGATCCAGCTAGAATAAGCTAGGATCTAGCTAGGATCCAGCTAAAATGAGCTTCTTCTTCATCTTCTGCCTTCATGAGTGCTAAGGTATGCGGGATCTAACTTTCTATCTATCCTTAACACTCAAGTAAACATATCAAAAATACAATTAAAATGCAATGCATGCCTATTGTTCATTGCAAAACACATTAAAAGAGTTTTGTGTCGTTGTAGTTGCGAATCATATCGAAACAAATAAATTTATAAATATTTCGATAAGTGTTGAATCATTCGTAAGGAGGCAAAACATGATTTTCAAAACTTGTCGTACTAACTAATCTATCCTAATGCAACATATAAACAAAGACTAGATATTTAGAGAATCATATTTCTATTATTTTTTTGCAAATAGTTCTAAACTAGGAATCTAAACAAATAGACTAAAGAATAGAGAGAGAGAAAAGTAGACGAAAGGCGATGTTGCTTATGGGATGCTTGTGCGAAATGCAGTGGCACTTCAGATCCAGAGAGCTGGGAGGAAGACCAGAGAGAAGTTGCACAGAGAAAGAGGCTAGAGATGTGTATGGTGGGAGTTACCTCTCAACTAGGGGCCCTGGGGCTCTTTTTATAGCTAAAATGAGGGGAAAAGTGGGTATTTAGGCCCCCAAAATTATTCAACAACCTAGGTGCAATCAGATCTGTCGATCGGGAGATCAACGAATCAGATAGCGCCTCAAAATAACCCTCCATGTGCCTTAAACGCACGGATTTAACCTGCTACTGACAAGTGATAGCCTCTGAGCTGCCGATCTTGATCACGCATCACTTCCTCGCATCTTCGCGCGCACGCACACACTCATTTGATTTCAGTCATCTGATCTCGCGATTGGATGGCTTACAATTCACGTGCTGCCTATTTCTCTCGTAGATCACGTTAAAAGAATGAATATGTCATAGTATAGTGCGAAATACGTCAAACAAATACAATTTTAATGAGAGGTGAGTCCGGGTTGAATTCAGGGAGGCAGAAAATGCTTTTAATTTCAAAAACTGATTTAGATCTATCTAAAACACTAATCGCAATATATATAAAGCAAATCAAGTAAGCTAGTTGATCATGAAGTGACAAACAAAACTAGAGTTTATCACTAAGACATTAAAGCTAGAGCAGGAATTAAAAATAACTATCTATCTATCAGAATAAGGGCACCACGAGTGGTCCGTGGTGGTCTTCTAGAGAGGCTGGGGAGAGCAACAGCGGTGCACCAAGGTGGCTTGGTGGGTGTTTCAGAGGGAGAGAGCCAGATAAGAAGATCTGGAGAGTTAGAGAGGATCTAGAGAGAGTTGTTCTTCAACTGGGGGCCATAGGGCTCTTTTATAGCTTAATTGAGGGGCAAAGTGGGCATTTAAGACATCCAACTCATGCAACAACCTCAGATTGATTAGATCTGTCGATCGAGAGATCAACGGATCAGATCGCATTTCAAAAGGACTTCCAAAATGCCTCCAACACTCGGATGTGCTCTGGTGCTGACACACGGTGTACCCTTGTCCCTCGGATCATCATTGCACGACTGTGCCTCGCGCTCGCCCGCACCACCAATCGCTCTTCAACCGCAAGCACTAAAATCATGCACTCAATCCTCAGTTGTCCGATCTCGTGATCGGACGGCTCAAGCGCCTCGCCCGCACCACCTTCAAATTTCTAACACATGCATGTGTGTTTAGTTGCACGTGATCACACACGTCTTCATCCAATGTTCATTAGCACGCCACGTGGTCGTGCCATCACCGTTTGATGGAGATCTGATGCTCCAATTAGATCTAGCACACTACCTCGTTCGATTTTCTGTAGATCACACCTCGATCGCCCAGTACTCGATCTCGCACCAGTGCGTGAACCAACACGTTACAGGCACGCTATGTCTTGGTTTCCATTTCCATGCGTGACTGCCCTCAGCCGTTGGATGGGGATCCAACGGCTGAGGATCTTCCTTCCTTGATGAGGTGCGCTAGTGTGGTCGACGTGAGCACACGAGGGAGGTGCCTTCAAAGGTTGGGGTGGCGCCATTGGGCTGCTGTGATGGTGCCACATGGTGCCATCATGGCCGTCCATCTTCTCTTCTTTGTAGATGGTGTTGTAGCTCTCCGATTGAAATGATTTTTGCATCATTGGACTACGATCGTTGATCTGGATCCATCCGTATAGTTGGATTTGACATCTGAGGTACAGATTTCCATCTATTTGCCTCTTGGCTCTTATTCTTCTGTGAACTCCATAGGATGCTACGGGAGTTTGATCGATGTGATCTCGGAGGCGTTAGACTTCTGTCGTTGTTCTAAGCATATCCATATGATTGGATCGGTCATCCACAACCCTGAATTACCTGTGATTGTTAATACCACTCAATTAAAACATAATATGACATTATTATGTACAAAACTAATAAATCAACTATGATGGAAACTATGATGTGAATGTATGCAGTATGCCTAAGTTAAGCTAGGATCTAACTTAATTTAGGTATATTAGGACTTATGATTGCTGCACAATCATACCCCCATTCCTAAATCTTGCTGGTCCCTAGCAAGTGCAAGACTAAATGCATTCTACCAAGAGTTTGACTAGAGATTTATTTCTTTCTGTCTTCATCCAGAAATTTTCAATCCAGATAATCGTGAAAGTATAATATTGTAGCCTATGCAAGTGATCCAAGCAAAAATTCAATACACATCTAAAGCTTGTACAAGACCCTTAGTAAACTTCTGTTGGGATAGGCAATCTCTTCTCTCGAGGACATAAAATAACCTCTAGTTTTAACCTAGGCTTTTTGGCCTAGGTAGAAGATGTCTGAGTTAAATGGATTTGTATTTGGTAGCTCACTCTCCTATGGTGCTACATAGAGACTAGTATTTCAGAATCTAGATTTCCAGATTATCAAGTATATTCAACTTAGAGAGAGGCTGGAAAACTGTGCTCTCTTAAGTCCTTTGTAGTCATTCTTTTCTCTTTTTCCTCTCTTTTTTTTCTTCTTTTCTTTTTCTTTTCTTTTTCTTCTTGATCTCACATCTCACAAGATTTGTAAATATGTTTGGTGGTCTCTCATGGCATTACACTTCAATTAGATTCTAATAACCTTATAACTAAGTCAGAATTCCTCAGCCCGTATTCAGGCAATCGAAAATACAGGAAAAGCAGGTCAAGGCTATATTTGGTGGATCGTGAGGGTGATAGGTGTTATTGCCTCAATGTACTTGACTAAACTAAAACATAACTCACACTTCTCAATATGGAAATTTTTATTTTCTTTCTTTTTTTTTCTTTTTTTCTTCTTTTTTCTTTTTTATATCCATATCTATTAACATAATGCCATATCTACTAACACAACGCAACATAGCATACGTATTTTTATTCTCAAGACATTATTTGGGATTGGGGATGTTCAAAAGGATATCGGGTGACTTATTTAGTGGAAGTGCCTATTCTCGGCACTGAGAAGGGAATGGATAGGATAGCGTATTTCTGACCTTGACATTAGTACCCTCCTTCAGCTGAGGATTCCGTAAAGGACAGTCATGACCATCCACCTTAGTCTTAGTTTTATTAGAACCCGCTCTCTATGTATTTGCCTTATTTGGTGGCTCTCACAAGGATTCTCACAAAAAATTTGTACACAAGAATCGAGAGTGAAAATTGTACCTAACTCTGAGTATCATTATCCAATTATCCAGAAATTAAGATTCCTCACAATAGACTTAGAGCACCAATAGACTCTTTACTCTCATCTCACAATTATTTGGTGGATCTATTAGAAGATGGTTTGCCTGACTCCCTGATTACTGTCCAAAGGTTCAGGAGAAGAAGCAATGCTTCTTCTCGACAAACTAAAGATGTCTATCGGTCTTCACAGTGGATCCATTGCAAATTCGACATGCAAGTGTGAAAGTATACTGGATTCTAAGTTCAGGAATTAACTAAAAAATAAAACCTCTTGATAAAAAAATCTATTTCCTAAGGTGTTGGCAGAAAATTTTTCAGTTTATATGTACTACCCTCCCATGCCCAAGTTCTTGCATGTCCTTATGCATGAATAAGAGAAATGAAATAAGACAGGGCGTAAGTGGGTAGAAATCACCTGGAGCTGCTCCTGAGTTGTCGTTCAGCTCATGCCAACACTACAATGGTAATCACAATATGCATAATAATATGCAAAAATGAAATATGCTATGTGATGAGTCCATTTTAATGGACTATTGTTACACCTAACTTAACCCTATTCTTACATTTTATGTTTGTTAATAACCACATTAGGTCATAAAATGATTTCATGCATCATTACCTAAGTTTACATTTATTCTATTGCATTCTATAACTTATTATGTAATTATTTTATGTTTCATTATTGTAGGAATAATTTGCAAGAGACCAGGGGGTGAAATAAATTTCCCCCTCCCCCAACAGCCGTTGGCCTCAACAACACCTCCCCCAACAGCCGCCGGCGTCAACAAAT
This sequence comes from Thalassia testudinum, assembly GCA_037157565.1. NCBI lineage: Eukaryota > Viridiplantae > Streptophyta > Magnoliopsida > Alismatales > Hydrocharitaceae > Thalassia > Thalassia testudinum. The sequence continues at coordinate 1,757,110 of JAZHRO010000062.1, read as the reverse complement.
TCAACAGTCTCCGGCCAAGATTAGTAAGGGATTTGAAAATCCCTTGACTTGCAGATGGGGGGGGGGGGGGGGGGGGGAGATAAAAGAAGGCTCTTGGCGAGAGGAGGGGGGTCTTCTTCCATTCCCTTTGCGAGGATCATCTCCACCTTCCCCACCGTGGAGAGGGCATGCACTGTGGAACAAGCAAGCATCACGCACCGCCAACCTGTCCAACACTGTAGCACCCTCATGCACAACCACCACCGCCAGTCCCTCTCTGTTGCAGCACTGCCACAACCTCCACCATGCGCCCTGCAGACACCACGCGCACGCCTGTCCGTCTCCCTCTTCCTCTTTGCAGCCTCCATGTAGATCACCACGCAGTGTCCTCCTCCAGCCTGCCCCACCCCACAGCCCTGCAGCCCTGCAAATGAGTAGCCTCCGTGCCCTGCAAGCCATCTCGCCTACCCACCACAGCGCCCCCACCGCACGCAAAGGACCCCTTCACCGTGCGTTGCCCTCACCGCACTTGCACGTGGCCAAGCACGCCCGCAAGCAGCAGCACGCCCACAGGCAGCCGCACCCACAGGCAGCATGCGCCTTCGCGTGCCCTTGTGTGCACACCATCGAACAACCACGACCGCAAGCAGCAGCTCTTCCTCCTCTCCACGCACGGTTCATTTCCTCTGACAGAACCCAATGCCGGTGCTCTTCTCCTCCATCGTCTGATCACCGCCGGCCACCTCTGGTCGCCGCGTCACCACCATTGTGAAGCACTCGTCGAGGTGCACCATCCCGTTGACCCTCGCCGCCAACCACGCATGGCCATTCAAGCAAGGAAGAGAGAGGAGAAATCCTCTATTTTTGCTTCAATTAAAAATTACATTGCATGCCATTGTCACTTTAATATTATTATTTTATTTAGGCCACATTGCATGGATGCACTTATAGTTTCTTGAATTTACTTAATTAGTGTTATGTGCATCATTCAACATTGAAATTCAAATCAGATTTGCATGCAAGTCAAATTTACATGATATGCCACTACACATGCATCATATACATACTTTAGGGAGGTTGATTTCTAACATGAAAATTGCATAAATAGCCTTGAACTATTCAGGAATTGCAAGCTCCATTTAGAGTAGCATATTCCTCGCATTGAAGTCACGAAGTTGTCTGCAAACATTATAATCCTCTACTCGTGAATTTATTGGTTCTATTCCTCCCTGTGGATGCGACATTTTTATTGTGGTTAAATTTGATATTTATTTTAATTTTTGATTGAGAGATTTTCCACCACATAAAAAATGACATATCAATTTATTGCTATCATCTTCATAAATAAGAGAAAATCTCTCCATCAAATGGTGCCATTGCCGATGAGGCAACAGACACAATAGATTCACTTTATTATTTTTTTTAGTATTCTGAGTTGCGCAATTATCTGATCATTCTTTATCATATTGTGCGAGGAATCTGACGGGGCGATAGGCACAGCAGAGCGACGACATCGACCTTGAACGACGAACGGGGCGAGCGCACATGGTGGAGACGATCTTTTTGGTGGACCTTGATGCCACCTAGAGGACAGCAACAGAAGCACGTGGGCCTTGATCCCACACACGTAGGCTTATGGAGGAACCTGCTTCTGATTTAGTCATTAGAGCTTAGTTTAGATTTAGTTTAGATAGACATTAGAACTTAATTTCTGTCTTTTGGACCCTTGTTAGGTGTTTTTGGGAACGTGTTCCCGGTGTTTCTTTATTTATTATCGCTCTTGTGTGCGGGAGCGTATTTTCGGGAGCGTATTCCCATTTATTTAGATTATAGGCTTATTTGAATTGTCTGAACTGCATGTTGGTTAGTTAGTTAGATTAGGCTTGTTTGCTTATTATTATTAAAAAAAAATTGAATTGCCTGCTAGAAGCTGCATATATGTTGAACATATGGGTTGCTACACTAACGTGATTGGTTTTGAAAACCTTGTCGTTGTAGTTTGAAAGCGAAGAACTCGTGTTCAACAAATAAAATTTATACCGGAATAGAAATCCCAGGTCGAACACAGGGAGGCGGGCGTTTGATTTAAAAACACGTTTTTGTTTTATTTGTCACGAAGAAAATTAATTGATTAGAACTATCTAACTATTTACAATAAATAGAAGAGTGAGAGAGAATAAGAGAGAGAGAATATTACAAACAAAAACCAAAAAGAGATGTAGAATGAACATAGAATTTCATCATCAGAAAGATTGTTCATTACACTAGAAAGCGGGAAAATGATTACACTAGAAAGCAGTAAATCTATTCTAGAAAGTTGTAAAAAGAATGGGGAGAGAGATATCCTCCTCGACGGTCGCTTAGAGGACAAGTAGGACGGGACGATGCCTGGACGAAAGAGGACGGAGCAGGATGAAGGAGGACGAAGCGGGAAGAACGGGAATGGGGTAGCACGTCGTCATCGTTGCGGGATCCGCTTCCGAAAGGGGGACAAAAAATTGATTTTATCTCGCGAGAAACATCCCGGGTGTGGGACAAGCTTCTCTTGAACTTTGGAGAGGGAGAAAAGAGAAGGAAGGGATGAGAATTTCGTGTGGAGGGGGTCTCCTTTTATAGTTGCAAGGAGTGAGGGCAATTTGGTCATTTTAATTTGAAAATCATTAAATCAGGGGTCTTTAGCGACGGATAAAACCGTCGCTAAAGCCCCATCGTGGGCATAGTAGGCGATGCGCGCACGCCCGCTCACCTCCCACGCCACCCACGTTCTCTGAATCTCGGCCGTTCGATCGTGAGATCGAATGGCTGAGAGCGCTCCTCACGCCTGCTCTACCTGCGCTTAACCGTGCACCTGTGCATGGTGTGTTTAACTGCGCATGCGCCCGATCGGGCGACCTGGGCCGTCCACAACCGGTCATCCGGTCGAAATTAATCGCGTGCGCGCCGCAGATTGCGAGTCAAACTCGCGTCCTGCGATCGCGCAATGACTCATGACCGCTGCGTTGCGCGGTGAATGGTATCGCTCGGAAGTTTTAAGCGGCGCGTGCTCATGGCCGTTGGATTAAGATCCAACGGCCCAGATCGCGCGTTGGATCTTCTTTGGAGAGGCAGCGACGGTCCTGAGGGTCGGTTGGATGGCTGAGATGGTGCCATGTGGCGCCAACTTGGCCGTCCATTTTTTGGATAATGTAGATGGTGCCACGGGTGTCAGATTAAGTCGATTTTCATGTCGTTAGGCTGCGATCATCGATCCAAATCCATCCGAGCGGTCAGATTTGTCGTTCAAAGTGTGGATTCACACCATCTTGCCCCTTGATCTTCTAGGGTTCCCCGATCTCTATCTGATGCTACAGATGTCTGATTAGGGCGATCTTGGAGTCGTTGAACTCCAATCGTCACCCTGATCACATCTGTATGGTTGGATCTTCGATCCGAGGCCCCGATAAAAAGTTTGCCCTGTCCCTGAACATAAAAGGAGACAATTAACCTCCATTTTATTCAAACTATCTAAATGCAAGATGATGCATGTCATGCAATATTTATAGTATGCAATGCAATCCTATGCTTAAGAGCATGCATAAATAGACATCTTAAGTAGTGTAAACATGTTTACACTGCATATCTATAGGACGACCATCTAGGATTGAATGAGCAGCATCTAGTTTATCTTTACTGCATTGCATACGTTCTTACACGAAGGAAGCTGGAGTAAGGTACGTCCTCTTTAGCATCAATTACCTGTCATGCATCTGCATTGAACATAAATCTAAGACCACTAAAGTGCTTGAATCGAATTAATTCAGTGATCACTTTAAAAATTGGGACTACTAAGAGGTTGGACATTAAAATTTGTGACTTAAAATTGTGTGCAAAAGGATCTTGCTTACGAGATTTCGAAACTCAAAACAAGAACATATGATTGCACACCTGAGACACTGTGCACCTCACACATAAGGTCACTAGATAAATTTCTACCTTTCCTTTTTGCACCGCAAGGGAAGTTAGTCGGAAATCAACAAGCCTATCAACCAAGTTACTTTGGTTCCTTGTGTGTAGGCTCGATTCGAGACTTCCATCCCTTAAGAGTAGGTGATAGGCACCAACGAAGGTTGGCCTAGGAAGCGTAATTCGTGCAAATCTTATTTGGACACCAACTGAACATTTAATTCTAAGACCTAGAATCTACTAAAAACAGATCCCACTAGATTTGCATTTGTTTTGACAGTGATAGAACTCTCTAGGAAGTTTCTACTTATGTTCTGATTTCTTCTAAATCCTAAGAGAGTTAAAATTGTTTGGCTTAAAGAAATGGATCACCCTTACTCCTATCATTTAGATTATTAGAGTCAATATTTCCTATCTTTTAACCAGGATCCCATGCCCCGAGTGTATTCATCCTTTGATGGGTACATTGACAATTCATGGGATCATTCTTATTCTTATCCTAGGAGTACTGGCCCAATAACTCCCACTTTTGTGCAGAGCCTAGGAGCAAAATTTTCCAACCCCGGAATCCCTACTTCTATGCAAACACCCAACCCTCCCACCCTTCATGATTTTCCGTATCGAGGTTGGACCGATACCCCTAGGCAGCCAGAGCCTGAAAGTGACTATCCTCCCTAACCTGACAATAGTAGCCTCTCCTCTTTTATGATAGAAATGCAAAAACAACAAAAGGAAATGATGGAATCTATGGGAGAGATGTTGAGGAATAGTCAACATTTGAACAATGAAATTAGATAGCTTAGCTACGCTCTTCCCAGTAATTCGGATCCCTACTCATACGATTGTGATCATGAAAATAATTCTGAGGAAACCAATGACAATAGAAATCCCATTTTACGTAGCTATCACTTAGACTCTCCCAATGAGACATGGCCACTAGAGGAGAACAATCCTAGTGCTTATCCACTCGAGCTATATTGGAGTCAACAGAAAGGGAAGATGGTACCTCTTGGGTACCTTGACCCTAATGACAGTATTTTCCTTACCCCTGATAACCTGGGTCAAGGTTGTATTGTTCCTCTACTAATTATCTGGTGGAATCCCATTCTACCTTTAGTGAGCCTACTCCTGACCCTCCACTTAGGGAATCAACACCTACCATTCAGCATCCTGAGGATTTAAAAGGTGACCTTATGGGAGTGGAGGATGAATTAGATAAATTTTGGTCTCAGGGATATAAAGAGTCTACTTCAGAGGACGAAGATGCCCCAATGGAGGAACCCAAACTGAAAATCTAGAATGAACCACAGGGAGATTATATGTTATTTGAGGACTTGCCCCCTGAGGATATAAATCATCTGGTAAAATCCGGATCCCTCCTTTCTTTTGAGAGTCATCCTCCGCAAAATCAGGAGTTGATATTGGACGAAGACAAACACAATAGCGAGAAGCTTAGGGGAGACTCTTAGGGACAATATACATCAATTGAGGATTTATACCCCGAGAAGAATAATGAATTTAGTGATATAGGCTTGCTCCAAAACATTAAGACTGATCCTCCTTTAGGAATAATTGAGGATACTGATTCAACTCCTCCCGTTACTAATGAATCACATATACACCCCGACAAAAACTCAAGTGAACCAAACGAATCCGGGGATGAAATTAATGATAATGATTCGGTTATTTTGACCCTGCCATCAAAGAGTTATAATTTGGAGTCTACCATTGATTCACATATATTGAAATGTAAAAATATGACTCCAATCATTAATGCTAGGTAGGTAACGTGAAGTTGTCTACAATTGTTAGGGAGAATACACAATCTAAATCATTGTTGGAATTGGACCTAACACCGACTAAGCCCACATTGGACTTAATAATTACCTTCCAACACTACAAACAACCCTTGCACTCCCTAACCAATCGTTAGCTCAGATCTCTGCTCATGTACATTCTTTCTGGAGAACATATTAGGCCAGTACATCCTCAAGTAGAATGGCGAGTGTGGATTGATGCTTGTACTTTTAGTCTCGCCATTCAAGGGTTTGAAATAATAATGTTTATATCTAAAACCCATCCTGCTTTGGAGGATCCTTGTTATCCTCCACTTATTCCATTTCGGGAGGTCCCTTTTCATATTCCTTTTGTTATCCCTAGACCTCCCCAGGTAGCCTACGAGATTCTCTACTTTCATGTCTTCTGGCGAGCATTTGGAATCACGCTGCATCATCAGTTCGCCAACATTCGTGGCTACCTGTTTTCTAGGCCCACACTATAACGCATATTTTTAGGGCCTAACTTTTTCTGTCTGGAACAAGACTTACAAGTTCCTTATAAGTCCGGCTGCTGACAGAAAATGCAGCGCTTGTTGAGAGGCAACCCAATGTTCTGAATAACACTGTCATAAGGTGATTTCTTTCCTTTCTCCCCTTGTTTTAATTTTACAATGAGGACATTGTAGGATTTAGGCATGAGGGGTGCATTTTGCATTTTAGGAAGTATTCATGCATTTAGGCTAGCATATATATATAAAAAAAAATTCTCTTTTCTTGAGATGAATGGGCTAGTCCCTAGCAAAACATCTTTGTCATGGAGGTTTTTCTTCTTGAATTATTTCTTAAGTTTAGAATCCAGTACATTTACTTCACGTGCACATAGACTGGGTAATGGATCCTTGAAGAAAACCAATAAGCATTTTTAGTCTACTAAACCCTTGGACAGCTCATAGGGAGTCAGGCATACTATCTTCTAGTAAATCCACCTCATATTTGTGAGAAGAAAGTAGAGAGATTACTGGTGTGCTAAGTCTAGTGCAAGGATTCTTAAGTTTTGGACAATTAGATGATGATACTTCAGAGTTAGGCATAGTTTTCGCTCTCTGTTCCTGTGTGCATACTTTGTGTGAATTCCTGAGAGTCACCAAATAAGACAGATACAGAGAGATTGAGTCTTAATAAAGCTATGACTATGGTGGATGGTTACAACCGTCCTTCATAGAGTCCTCGGTTGAAGGAGGGTAATAGTGTCAAAGGTCAGAAATACGCCTGTCCTATCCATTCCTTCCTGGTGCTGAAAATAGGCACTTCCACCAAATAAGCCACACAATATCCTCTTGACCATCATCATCCCTAATAATGCCTCATAAATAAACGTCTGTGTCGTGTTATGTTGGTTTATAAAGAAAGAAAAAGAAAAAGAAACAATTATATTAAAAAAAAAGAGAAAAAAAAAGAGAAAGAAAAGAAAAAGAAAAGAGTCCAAGTTTATAGTTTTATCTTTGTAACATTATTTTTGAGGCAACAAAAACACCTATCACGATCCACCAAATATGACCCATACCTACCTTTCAGTATTTCTGATCGGCCGAATACTGGCTGAGGACTCTAACTTAGTTGTAGAGTTATTAGGACTTTAATTGAAGTGTGAATGCCATATGAGGCCACCAAATAGTGAGTGCACTTACTAAATCTGGCGAGATTTGGGATCTCAGAAAGAAAAGAAAGAAAAGAGTGAGTGCCAAAAAACATCAAGAGAGCACAGTTGTTTAGCCTCTCTCCGAGTTAACTTGTTTAATAGTCTAGAGATCTAGAGTCTGTAGTACTAGATTACATGTAGCACCAGGTGAGAGTGTGCGACCAAATACAAATCCATTCAACTTGATATCTCCTACCTAAGCCAAAAGCTGGGGTCAAATTACAGATTATCTTCTGCTTTATCCCCGAGGGAAGTAGTTTCCTATCCCGACAGAAATATTTACCAAGGGTGAAGTACGAACTCCCAATGCGAATTAGCTTTTCACGTGTATCTATTACCTAGGCTATTATCACTTCACATTTGTTTGGATCTCTAAAGTTTTGAAATAAGAAAAGAAGAAATCTTCTAATTACTTCTATTATTTTTCATTTTTGCTAGGGACTATCAAATCTTAGGCATGGGGTTATTTGATGAGTCAATTTTAATGGACTATTGTTACGCTTAAGTTAACCCTATTCTTACATTTTATGCTTGTTAATAACCACATTAGGTCATAAAATGATTGCATGCGTCATTACCTAAGTTTACATTTATTCTATTGCATTCTATAATTTATTATGTAATTATTTTATGTTTCCTTATTGTAGGAATAATTTGCAAGAGACCAGGGGGTGAAATAAATTTCCCCCTCCCCCAACAGCCGTTGGCCTCAACAACACCTCCCCCAACAGCCGCCGGCGTCAACAAATTCAACAATCTCCGGCCAAGATTAGTAAGGGATTTGAAAATCCCTTGACTTGCAGATGGGGGGGGGGGGAGATAAAAGAAGGCTCTTGGCGAGAGGAGGGGGGTCTTCTTCCATTCCCTTTGCGGGGATCATCTCCACCTTCCCCACCGTGGAGAGGGCATGCACTGTGGAACAAGCAAGCATCACGCACCTCCAACCTGTCCAACACTGTAGCACCCTCATGCACAACCACCACCGCCAGTCCCTCTCTGTTACAGCACTGCCACAACCTCCACAATGCGCCCTGCAGACACCACACGCGCGCCTGTCCGTCTCCTTCTTCCTCTCTGTAGCCTTTGCATAGATCACCGCGCAGCGTCCTCCTCCAGCCTGCCTCATTTCGCAGCCCTGCAACCCTGCAAGCACGCAGCCTTCGCACCCTGCAAGCCATCCCGCCTACCCACCATAGTGCCCCCACCATGCGCAAAGGACCCCTTCACCGCACGTTTCCCTCACCGCACCCGCACGTGGCCAAGCACGCCCGTAGGCAGCACACACCCTCGTGTGCCCTTGTGCACGCACCATCGCGCAGCCACGCCCGCAGGCAGTAGCTCTTCCTCCTCTCCACGCACGGTTCATCTCCTCCGACAGAACCCAACGTCGACATTCTTCTCCTCCACCGTCTAGCCGCCGTGTCACCACCATCGCGAAGCACTTGTCGAGGTGCACCATCCTGTCGACTCTCGCCGCTAACCACGCACAGCCGTTCAAGCGAGGAAGAGAGAGGAGAAATCCTCTATTTTTACTTCAATTAAAAATTACATTGCATGCCATTGTCACTTTAATATTATTATTTTATTCAGGCCACATTGCATGGATGCACTTATAGTTTCATGAATTTACTTAATTAGTGTTATGTGCATCATTCAACATTGAAATTTAAATTAGATTTGCATGCAAGTCAAATTTACATGATATGCCACTACACATGCATCATATACATACTTTAGGGAGCTTAATTTCTGATGTGAAAATTACATAAATAGCCTTAAACTTTTAAGGAAATTGCAAGCTCCATTTAGAGTAGCATATTCCTCGCATTTAAGTCACGAAGTTGTCTGCAAACATTATAATCCTCTACTTGTGAATTTATTGGTTCTATTCCTCCCTGTGGATGCGACATTTTTATTATGGTTAAATTTGATATTTATTTTAATTTTTGATTGAGAGATTTTCCACCACATAAAACACGACATATCAATTTATTGCTATCATCTTCATAAATAAGCGAAAATCTCTCCATCACTATGTATAAAAGATATGTATATATGTATAAGTGCTGAGCTTAATGCCTCCAGCTAGGCGAAACGTCAGTCACACGTCCTCGAGAAGATGTATCATTTCGTTAGCAGGAGGAGGTTCCTGGGCTAAAATTGGCTTGAGGCACTGGCCATTTACTGTAAAGACTTACCTAGATTTTGGGTCCATAATTTGGACCACCCCGTTAGAATATGGGTGGATCACCATATACGGCCTAGTCCACTTGGACTTAAGCTTTCCCACAAAGAATTTAAGCCAGGAGTCAAATAACCAGACCTGCTGGTTAGGTGTGAATTCCTTCCTTCGAATGTGTCGGTCATGGAAAGCCTTAGTCTTATCTTTATATATCTTTGCATTCTCATAGGCTTCCTGTCGAATCTCTTCTAACTTGCTAAGCTGGAGCTTCCTTTCATAACCTCCTTCATCAAGGTTAAAATTACACTTTTGCACCACCCAAAAGGCATGGTGCTCCAGCTCCACAGGAAGATGGTAGGACTTTCCATACACTAAGCAGTATGGTGACATTCTGAGCGAGGCCTTGTACACAATCCAATATGCCCAAACTGCATCGATCAATTGATCAGACCAATCCTTCCTATCAGGTCTAACTGTCTTTTGAAGAATAAGCTTGATTTCATGATTAGATACTTCAGCCTGCCCATTAGTCTGTGGGTGATACGGGGTAGCAATGCGGTGATGTACCCTGTATTTCTTCAATAAAGATATAAAATGAGCATGGATGAAGTGGCTACCTCCATCGCTAATCAAAGTGCGGGGGACTCCGAATCTCGCGAAAATAAATTCCCAGACAAATGATATAACGGTTTTATGATCATCCCATCTTGCCAGGATAGCTTCAACCCACTTCGAGACATAGTCGACTACGAGAAGTATGTACTTGAAGCCGTGCGAGTTCGGGAAAGGGCCCATAAAGTCGATGCCCCAGACATTGAACACTTCTACGACCAAAATAGGTTGGAGAGGCATCATGTCTCTTCGAGTCATAGAATCGACCGACTAACATCGCTTATAGCATTTGGCAAACTTGTGTCTCTAAAAGTGGTTGGTCAAAAGAATCCAGACTGCAAAATCTTTACAACGATTTTTCGGCCTAAGAAATGACCCCCACAAGCATCGTTGTGGCAGAAGGATAACACACTTGAGATTTCTGAGTTTTGGATGCACCTTCTGATGATCTGATCGGCCCCAATGCGAAAGAGCAGTGGGTCATCCCAGAAATAAAACTTAGCCTCTGAAATAAACGTAAGTTTTTTATCCTTGGATAACCCTGCAAGTAGCTTTCCTGCAACGAGATAATTTGCAATTTCAGCATACCAAGGAAACTCAACAAAGATGATAGCCAACAGAGACTCATTTGGGAATTGATCAGAGATAGGTGGGGAGTATGGGATGTGTTTTGGGTCTGGCCGAGACAAGTGATCTGCCACAACATTATGAGTTCCGGCTTTGTCGTGGATCTCGACATCAAACTCCTGCAAAAGAAAGATCCATCTGATAAGTCAGGGATTGGCATCCTTCTTTGCCAATAAATGCTGGAGGACAGAATGGTCAATGAAAATAATCACTTTGACCCGAGTAGGTACGATCTAAACTTCTCCAACCCAAATACTACGGCTAACAATTCTCTCTCAGTAACTGTATAGTTACACTGAGCCTCGTTCAACATCTTTCTAGTGTAGTATATTACGAATGGATGGCGCTCCCGACATTGGCCTAGAATGGCTCCGACAACAAAGTCTGAGGCATCACACATCATCTCAAAGTCGAGAGACCAGTCGAGTGGTTGGAGAATAGATGCATTTGAAATAGCGCTTCATAGGTCTCAAAAGCGTTGTGACACAAGAAATCAAAGTTAAAGGGGATGTCAGCTACCAAAATATTTGTCAACAGACTGACAATTTTTGAGAAATCTCGAATGAATCTAAGGTAGAATCCGACATGCCCTAAGAATAATCTGATTTGTTTTACCAAGTTAGGCAAAGGTAATTGAGAAATGATTTTGAACTTAGCTCGATTGACCTCGACTCCATTAGAAGAGATCTTGTGGCCTAGTATAATGCCATCCCTCACCATAAAATGGCTTTTCTCCCATGAAAGCACTAAGTTAACATCTATGCACCTCCTCAAGATCTTTATGTGGTTATCAAGACAAGATGAGAAGTCATCTATGAAAATGGAGAAGTCATCCAAAAATACTTCTACGTAGTCCCCGATCATATCGAAGAAGATGGCCATCATGCAACGCTGAAATGTTGCTGGTGTGTTACAGAGGTCGAAGGGCATTCACTTAAAAGCAAATGTTCCGAAGGGACACGTAAAAGTTGTCTTGTCTTGGTCTTCTGGGTTGATCACGACTTGGTTATACCTGGAGTATCCATCTAGAAAGCAGAAGAAACTACGCCTGCTAACCTTTCTAAGATCTGATCAATAAAAGGTAAAGGAAAATGATCCTTTTTGGTAGCCGTGTTCATTTTTCTGTAATCGATGCAAACTCACCATGAAGTAGTGGTGCAGGTCAGGATGGATTCACCTATTTCATTCTTGATTACGATGAGTCCTACCTTTTTGGACAGAATCTGAATAGAACTCACCCACTAGCTGTCGGAAATCGGATAGATATTGGTTGCATCCAACCATTTAATGATCTCCTTCTTGACAACCTCCAACATATTTGGGTTCAAGCACCTCTGAGGTTGTCTCGACAGTTTCACCCCTTCATTTGTATAGATATGATGAGTACAATACGAGGGGCAAATCCCATGGAGATCAGCAATGCTCCACCCGAGAACAGCCTTATGTGCTTGCAGTACGGAGATCAATTGATGTTATTACTCCGAGGTCAAGTGAAAATTGATGATCACTGGGTATGTCTCACTTTCCCCCAGAAACACATATTTGAGTGAATCAGGTAAGGGCTTTAACTCAATTATCAGTGGGTGGGGAGCAGGTTTATACATGGGATGAAAGGAATCAATTGCGAAAATCTGATGATTCTGACTAACGAGAAATCCGCTTGTAGAGGTCATAAAATCCTGTCTTAACGGGAGTAGATCAGTGCTTGGCGGGACAACATATTCAAAATCAGGGGTGTTGTGATCAGATGAACACCCCAGACAATCAGATCCTATCTTAACGGGGACACGTTATTAACCTCAATCCCGTGTGGATCCAAATCCAAGAACCCTGATAGTGAAGATGAATGTGCCATTGGGTCATTGCAGAGGAACCCAATGTTCCCACAGAAAACTGAATCTTCATCTTCACCATCCTCCTCAATTAGATCACAGTCAAAGTTCCTTGATGCCCTGAAAATGTCTAGTTTAAGCTTTTCGCTTCCTAGGGCTATCTCCATACACCCAGATGCACAGTAGATGTTTGCGTAGGTTTTCGCCAAGAATGGACAACCCAAAATGATCAGTGCATCACAGAGATTAGGAGGAACCTCCATATCAAGAATGAAAAAATCTGCTGGGAAACAAAATCCTTGAACTTTTACAATCACATTTTCAACCACCCCCTCGGTGTTTTCACCGATCAGTCAACCAACTGTTTGGTAACCGAGGTTGGTTTCAACTCCCCAAATCGGAATCGATTAAATACTGCGGTGGGAGTTAGGTTGATGGACAACCCCAAATCAAGAAGGGCCCAATCAAATGGAGAATCCTGCAAGAAGCAGGAAATAAGTGGTGTGCCTAGGTCCTTTTTGAGCGGTAAGTCAGCTAAAATAACAGCGCTAGCTACTTTTGACAATACTGCTTGTCGTCTGATTTTCTGCTGTCGCTTCGGAGTACAATGGTCCTTGAAGAACCTAGTGACAGCAGGGATGTGATCTATTGCCTCAAGGAGAGGGACTTGAATGTGAACTTCTTTGAACGTGGATTATAGGTCCACAAAATTTCGCATATCCTTTTTCTTGGTTGAATCTCGCATTAAAGCCTCGAGAAAGGGGACGTGAATCTCAAGGTCAACTAGCTTCATTCCTTTGTCTACCGAAGGTGGCTCCTAAGAGGAAGAGGGTGATGAGCCATCCTACGGTAGAGGGCATGAGAAATCATGACCCGCTTGCCTAAGTAGTGGGTCTTGTGTAGTCTTTCCACTACTCAAAGTGATAGCCTTTGCATCGACGTGTTGTCCATGAGGTGGCAGAGGAGCAGCAGGAGCAGAATACGCAGGGTTTTGTAATAAAGGTGGCTGACCTTGCCCATAACCAAGTGGTGTAGGAAGTGCTTGTAAAATAGCATGTGCATGTCCCTGTAGTGCTTTGAACCTAGGTGGGGCACCCTAATTCTACACATATCTTGGGTTCGGATAGGTTAGGAGGGCAAGGCTCCCTGTGATTTTTGCTCCTGCATCATCTAATTCTGCGTACTCTGTATGCTCTATATCTGATCAGCCATTGCTTTCATAATTTACATATTATCATGAGTCAATTTATGGATTGACTCCTGCAATTCCTCCTTCAGTGACTCCAAAGGGTCGGCCTGCTTTGAAGGGTAATTGGCAGCTTGGTGCAACAGCTGATAGATAGAGCGTGTTTGTTGCTGCAGGAATGGTTGCTGCCTTGAGTATGTGTTCTATGCATTCCTGTATTGTTTGGTCTGGTAGTGTGGATCTTGATTTGGTCTCTGTGAGTTACCAGACCAGGAGGAGTTAGGATGCTAGTGCCAACCAGGATTATACGTCTCGGAATATGGGTTATTACACCCATAACCTTGGATAGCACTGACATCTTCGTAGGCCGATGATGTCTCAGATGCAAATTCATCAAACGAATATGCACTCAAATTGTCATGTGGTGCGTAACCCTGATTGTACGATGCTAGATCCAGATTATTCATGAGTTACTAATACACAGGATCCCATGGAGATGGAGAAAAACATCCCGAGTGAAAAGATGTACTCGAGCAGAAGGGCCTCGAGATGCAAGAGAGGATGTGATATAGCTGTACTACTAGGAAACCCAGATTTTGCTTGCATTAATTCATAGAGCTTCTTATCGAGCAGATCCACCTTGTCCAGCTTCTTGATGATAATGTCCATATCAACTCGGGCAGATTCAGCGTGAGCTTCGTGAACACTAACTCATTGCTGTCCAGGTCACTGGAATTGGTTCATTGAGGCGGCATTCATTGAGTTCTCTGTTAAGGATTCGAACAGTTCAAATGCGTTATTCTTGTCCTTCGTGAGGAAATTCCCACTGCTAGATGCATCGGCCAAGTACCAATGTGTGTCATCCAACCCATGGTAAAAGACTTATGCAAGGTGCCATCTGGGTACACCATGGTGCAGGCATTTCCTAAGAAGATCGTGGAATCTATCAAGGCATCATGTAGTTTCTCTCCCAGGCCTTGAGAGAAAGTCGTGATTGCACTCCTCATTGCATTTGTTCAACCAATCAAGAAGAACTTTTGGAGGAATTCGTGACGTAATTCTGCCCAGGTTCCAATTGGCCTCCTGATGATCTTGTACCAATAGGAAGCTTTATCCTTAAGAGAGAAAAGAAAAAGCTTTATGAGAACAATTCCGATATCTGCATTTCTGGGTTGAACTGACTCTACAATTCGACTTAGATCTTCGATGTGTTGGAAGGGATCCTCATTCGAGTTTCCTTGAAAATGAGTCTGAAGTAGACTTATGATGTTTAGCTTTAACTCGAATGCATCTCCGCCTTCAGGAATCCGAACCTGAGGTGCTATAATCATCGCTGTCAGATCGTAGAAGTCCCACAGTTGTCCGCATGGTGGATGATGCATCCTATCTAGCATTGTAAGGATCCTATCAATGCTCTGCTCGTATCTTTGCTTAGACTCCTCGACTCTGGCATCCAAACGAGCCATTGGGTCTTAATTCTCAAGGCCTTGACCAGCTCCAGGATAGGGATCAGCCATCTCAGCCAATCGAGAGGAAGAGGGTTGGGTGAGAGTCACCTTTGTCGCCTCAGGTTTGGTTCCCAAGGTCCCACAAGTTTAGGTCTTAATGACCTTCTTCCTTGCATACCCCAACACAAAGGGTTGGTGTAGCCAAGCTAAACAAGGCTAAGGCCTTATTAATCAGATTGGTCCTTAAGATCAGATGACCAGGTATTTCGTTTAGGTTCAAATTATTGAAGAAATTCATTGAGAAACCAACTGAAGATTATCCTCGCCTCTTAAGCTAACCCGGCTAGTCTGCTTACGAGGGGACTAAGAGGAAGGCTCTACCTTTAGATTTTTCCTCCAGTTCCTTTGTACACCTTAGCCACAGTCGTTTAACACTACCCCATAGGCCTAGTCACCAGGTTTGGCAAAAGAGGTTAAATTACCTAGTAGTTTCAAGACAAATGTAGGTTATTTGATGTATTTTCGTGATTTTTAACCTTTGTCTTCAATTTATCATATGGCGAGTGGTCCACAAGGTGACTCGACCCACCAACTAATCACTGGCGTCAATTGAGTCCAGGCTAGTCTGATGTGGTCCTAGGGCTCATGCACTTCTATGTTTTTTCATATTGTAGACCACTAATCAAAAATATACTCTCGAGTAAATTTGGAATCCAAATTATTTGAAAATTGGCAAGAACATTCCTTTTTCAATAAGCTCTTTAGAAAGTATTTTTTTAGAATTTTTATATTTTTAATAAATATTTATGAATTTTTAACTAACAGAGGGTTAGATTTGGGATTTTGACCTCATGTTGGTTTTTCTATTGGAAATAGTATCAAATATAATCCAAAAATTTGGAAAAAATATGAGAATGAAAGATAATTTAATTATCTTTCAAACCCCACCATTTTTGAGTCAATCCGATTAGTGTACTGGTCAGAATCGATTTTTGAAGTTCATAAAAATTTGGTTTTCAGTATATCTGACCCCTATGTATCCCACAAATTTTTAAAACTTCCACAGATTGAATTTCTTTTTGGAATGGTGGTGTTGGAAAGATAGTTTAAAAGTTTAGTTCCTACCTAAATTTCAAAATTTTTGGGTCACTAAAAACACAGCAATTGAATTTTTAAAATTGTGTTTAGTTTCTGGCTGAGTTCTCACAATAGCAGTAGCAAAGAGAATGTTTCTTTTTTTCTTTTTAAGGAAAACCAAATTATAACTAGCTAACAAACCCTAATTTAAAAAAAAAATCAAATAACTCCTATCCTAATCAATTTCCTAATCTAGAATCCTACTAAATTGAACGTGTGCACCTAATAGTCTTCACTTGCGCATGATGTGTGCTCAAATCCTCGCTTCATCCCTGCACACAAAAAAAGAATACAATAAAGCAAATATGAAATCAAAAGTCGTCGTGCCTCCCTAGCAACAGTGCCAATTTGTTCATCTTGTAGATCGCTTTAAAAGAATGAATACGTCATAGTATAGTGTGAAATACTTTGAAACAAATACAATTTTAATGAGAGGTGAGTTCTGGTCGAACTCAGGGAGGCAAAAAATGCTTTTGATTTCAAAAACTAATTTAGATCTATCTAAAACAATAAATCACAATATATATAAAGTGAATCAAGTAAGCTGGTTGATCATGAAGTGCTAAACAAAACTAGAGTCTATCACTAAGACATGTAAAGCTATAGCAGGAACTAAAATAACTATCTATCTATCAAAATAAGGGCATCACGGGTGATCTGTGGTGGCCTTCTGGAGAGGTTGGGGAGAGCAACAGTGGTTCACCAAGGTGGCTTGGTGGGTGCTTTAGAGGTAGAGAGCCAGAGAAGAAGATCTGGAGAGTTGGAGAGGGTCTAGAGAGAGTTGTTCTTCAATTGGGAACCCTGGGGCTCTTTTCATAGCTTCATTGAGGGGCAAAGTAACCATTTAAGCCCTCCAACTCGTGCAACAACCTCAGATTGATCAAATTCGTCGATCGGGAGATCAACGAATTAGATCTCACTTCAAAAGGCCTTCCAAAATGCCTCCAATGCTCAGATGTGCTCTGGTGCTAACACGTAGCACACCCTCATCCCTCGGATCATCATCACATGGCTATGCCTCGTGCTGCATCGCCAATCGCTCTTCAATTGCGAGTGCACAATCCTTAGCCATCCGATCTTGAGATCAAACAGCTTAAGCACCTCGCCTGAACAGCCTTCAAATTTCTAACGCGCACGCACACACGTTCAGTTGCGCATGATCGCATGGGTCTTCATCTGATGCTCGCTAGCATGCCATGTGATCGCGCCATCACCATCTGATGGAGATCCGACGCTCCAATTGGATCCAACAAACCACCTCATTCGATTTTCCGTAGATTGCGCCTCGATCGCATGCTGCTCAATCTTGCACCAGCATGTGAACCAATGAACTACATGCATGCTTTGTCTTGGTTTCCATTTTCGCGCGTGGCTGCCATCAGCCGTTGGATGGAGATCCAATGGCTGAGGATCTTCCTTCCTTGATGAGGCGCTCTGGTACAGTCGACGTGGGTGCGTTGTGGTCGTTGGATGACGATCCAATGGCCCATAATGCATGAAAGAGGTGCCTTCAGAGGTTGGGGCGATGTCGTTTGGCAGTTGGGATGGCGCCACATGGCACCATCATGGCTATCCATCTTCTCTTCTTTGTAGACAGTGCTATGGGTCTCCGATTGAAATGATTTTGCATCATTGGACTACGATCGTTGGTCCGGATCCATCTCTGCAGTTAGATTTGACATCTGAGGTCCAGATTACCACCTATTTGCCTCTTGGCCCTTGTTCTTCTGCGGACTCCATAGGATGCTACAGGAGTTTGATCAATGTGATCTCAGAGGAGTTGGACTTCTGTTGCCATTCTGAGCAGATCCATATGATTGGATCGGTCATCCGCAACCCCAAATTACCTACGATTGTTAATACCTATCAATTAGAACATAATATGACAATATTATTTACAAAACTAATAAATCAACTATGATGCAAACTATGATGCGAATGTATGCAGTATACCTAAGTTAAGCTAGGATCTAACTTAATTCAAGTATATTAGGACCTATGATTGTTGCGCAATCACTGCCACCTTTGATAGCACATTGATCGGGGTGTCCGTTCGAGTGTTGGATCGTGCATTCATCCAAGCATTCACCACACTGCCTCATCTATCGTTCCACGTTGCGCCACGTGGTCGCCTCCGCGCTACCCAATCTGATCCAACGGCTCAATCGTGCCTGCGCTCCACTGCTTCCTTGATTTCATGCTGTGTGTGATTCGAACTCATGCCGATCGATTGCATGCAAGTGCTGAGACCAATGCGCTACACATGCCTTTGTGTCACAGTTTGGTTTTCAAGCGCAACTGCTTTAAGCCATTGGATGAAGATCCAACGGCTAAAATGCTCTTCTCAGTTGATGAAGGCACGGTGAGGGGCGACGTGGCTTGATCGTGGCCGTTGGATGACTATTCAATGGTCCACAATGAAGCTTCAACAGTTGGGGTGCAGCGGTGGATCGTTGGGATGGTGCCACATGCCACCATCCTAACCATTCATCTTCCCGCCTTTGTAGTTGATGCTATAGGGCTCCAATTGAGCCAATTGTTGCGCCGTTGGACTGCGATCGCTAATCTGGATCCATCCATGTGGTCAGATTTGACATCTAAGGTTTGGAACTCTATTATCTTGCTCCTTGGCCTCTATTCTTCTATAGGCTGTATGTAATGCTACAGATGTCTGATCAAGAGATTCCGGAAGCGTTAGAATCCCATCATCGTCTTGATCAGATCCGTACGGTTAGATCTATCATCTGCAGCCCTAAATCATCTGCAATTAATATTGTCTCTCTTTTAAAGCATAAAATGGCAGTATTATCTATAAAGCTACCAAACCAACACTATGCAAATTATGATGCTTATGCATGCATTGTTCCTAAGTTGAGCTAGAATCTAACTTAATTCAGGTAAATTAGGTCCTATGATTGCTGTGAAATCACACTCCAATGCCTGAATCTTGCTAGTGCCTAGCAAATGCAAGACTAAATGTAAGGTGGTCCTAAATAAATAATTTCTATCAAGAGCTCGATTAGAGATTTATTTCTTTTGTTTTCATCCAAAACTTTAGAAATCCAAACAGTTGTGCAAGTGTAGTGTTGTAGTCTATGCAACGGATCCAAGTGAAAAGTCAATCCACATCTAAAGCTCGTACTTGACCCTTAGTAAAATTCTATTGGGATAAGCAAACTTCTTCCCTCAAGGTTACAAAATAATATGTAATTTTAGCCCCAGCTTTTAGCTTAGGTAGAAGATGTTTGAGTCAAGTGGGTTTGAATTTGGTGGCTCATACTCATCTAGTGCTACACATAAACTAGTACTACAGAACCTAGATTTCTAGATTTATTAAATAATTTAACTCAAAGAAAGGTGGAGAAACTGTGCTATCTTTTAGTTCCTTTATACTGATTCTCTCTCTTTCTTTTTCTTTTTGTCTCTTTTTTTTCTCTTTTCTTTTCTTTTTCTTTTAGAGCTCACAATATCACCAGATTTGTCAACATATTTGTGGCTTCTTACAGCATTAACACTTTGATTATATTTTGATAACCCTATGATTAAGTCAGCAACCTCGGCTAGTATTTGGGTGGTCAGAAATATAGAAAAGTAGGTCAAGGCTATATTTGGTGAATTGTAAAGGAAATGGCTATTGTTGCCTCAATGTACTTGACATAAAGTAAACACAATGCAATTAACATAGTTTTTTAATATTTTGCTATATTTTTTTTTCTTTCTTCTCTTTTTTCTACTTTTATTTTTTTTAAAATTTTTTTCTACCAACACAACGTAATGCAGCACACATGCACATTTTTATTCACAAGGAATTATTCAGGATTAGGGGTGTTCAAGAGGATATCAGGTGGCTTATTTGGTGGAAGTGCCTACTCTCAGCACCGGGAAAGGAACGGATGGGACAACGTATTTCTGACCTTGATATCAATACCCTCCTTTAGCCGAGGATTCCATAAAGGGCAGTCGTAATCATTGACCTTAGTCCTAGTTATATTAGAACCTGCTCTCTGCATATTTGCCTTATTTGGTAGCTCTCTAAAAATTCTCACAAAGAATTTATACGCAAAAACCAAGAGCGAAAACTATGCCTAACTCCGAGTTTCATTATCTAATTACACAAAAACTAAGATTCCTTGTACTAGACTTACAACATCAATAGACTCACTACTCTCACCTCACACTTGTTTGGTGGATCTACTAGAAGATGGTTTGCCTAACTCCCTAATTAATATCCAACGGTTTAGGAGAAAAAAATAGTGCTTCTTCTCGATAAACTAAAGATGTCTATTGGTCTTCACAGAGGATCCATTGCATATTCTACGTGTAAGTGTGAAATTATACTGGATTCTAAATTCAAGAACCAACATAAGAATAAATCCCTAATAAAACCTTCTTGATAAAAATTCCTCATGAATGCAATTTTTTTTTTTTGACATAAAAATAAGGCATGCAATGTCCACCCCCCTTGCCTATTCATTACAATGTCCTTATTGAAATGTATGCAAAAAAAACAAAATGTAATAAGCGAGAGGAGGAGATATCACCTGACTAAGCTTGTTAATCTAGGAGAAATATATGTACAGAATACTGGGTTGCCTCCCAGCCAGCACTAAGTTTAACGTCATTTGCCGAACCTAAAGCCAAAAGAAATATGTATTTCAATCTTGTGGGTCAAGAGAAGGAGTAACAATTACTATTGAGAGATTTAAGATTAATATAAAGATATGATCGTGTGGTCCAAGAATCAGTGATCCACAAATGAGGACCAACTGATGATGTAGCCCTACTTTGAAGAGTTTTTCTGATTTGAAATATAGGATAGGGTCAGATAGATGACGTTCCTGATGCAGAGCTTGTTTATTAATCCAATTCTATAATTCAAGAAGAGGTGGTGGAGGGTCTGGATTGAAATCATGATTGAAATTTAGATCTGGTTCTGAATTAGAATCATAAGGATCCTCATAATGGTAATTGATGTCAAAAATCATGAAATCTCCAGGCTCCGGGTCATACGAGGATAAAGGTAGAGTTGTGTTGAATTCCTCAAAATCCTCATCAAAAATTACCTTTTCCTTATCTAAAATCATTTCTTCCTCAAAATCAAGCCATCCTTTTGAACCAATTGGATTATAAGTACTTCCCCAGTCCATCATGATTTGAACTTCTTTTTCTGAGGTTGTTTCTTCATTTTCTTGATTCATGTCCTTTAGTTGTCCAATGTCCCGAACCCCCTCAAAATCCAATACTTCTTGACTTTCAAGGTGGATATACTGAGGATTCTTAATGTCATCATCTAATTCATCATAAGATACTCCCAATAGTTTCTCAATCTCACTAATGCCTTTTTCAATTTAATTAACTATGGGAGGTGGTAAATTAGAAACATCCTCAAGTACATCACTTCCTTGCCTCTTGTGTTGATCTTGAGATTTGGCAGAATTCGGATCATCCTTAGTGTAGATTGCCAAGACCTCTTCAATTGTTCTTGCGACCTCAATAGAACCACAATTCAGTTTATTATTTTGGGAGGCTTTAAAGATATTGAGTTGATAGGTTTTCTTCCAAAAATGATTTGCATATTCCCCATCTCACAGTTGATCAGAGTCTTGGCTGTGGCCAAGAAAGGCCTTCCTAAGATTATCGGGGTGTGGTTCAAATTTTCTGATGCCTCCATATCTAAAACTAGAAAGTCCACAGGGTACTCAAAATCCTCACTTTTATAATCACATTTTTGTAAGAGTCCCTTTGAAATCTTGGTTGACCTATCAGCAAGCTGAAGGGTAACATCAGCATGTTGCAAAGGACCTAAATCTAACTCTTCATATAATTCCATGGGGATTAGATTGATAGGGGCACCAAGGTCTAGTAAAGCTCGTTCCAAGATAAAACCATCTATCTCACATGAAATTACGGGGGTCCTTGGATCTTTCTTTTTAGGAAGGAGCTTATTTAAGATGATGGCACTGGCTTGTTTAAAAATTATGACCCTTTTTGATGATTTGGCCTGGCGTTTTGGTGTGCACAATTCCTTAAGAAATTTTGCACAGGTCAGGATGTTCTCAATGGCTTTAAGGAGTGGTATATTCACTTGGACTTGCTTTAAAATCTCAAGCCACTCCTTAGATTGATTGGTTTTCTTTTCCCTGGATTTGTTCAAGGCTTCAGGAAAAGGTGCTTGAGAGAAATCATGAGTGTTCAAATCCTGAGTCTTGTTTTCTAGATTAGCTTGGTCTCTCAGGTCAAATTCAAGCTCCTCAAGATCTTGGTAAGATTGGGATGTAGAAGGATATGGATCTTCAATTTGTTTCCCACTTCTAAAGGTGACAGCATAGGCATAAGCATAAGGGTTGGAATGGTAAGGTGGGTGATGAGTTGATTCTTTGCTTTTAAAGTCGTTTGTCACATAAAATGACGTCTCGTTTGTAGTTCTATGTGGTGGAAAAATCGACTAATCAACAATTAATATAACCACTCAATTAGGAGCGGGTCGCGTCCACATGGAGGCAATGGCCTATTTAAACTTGCAAGGGTCAAAAATCAATGTTCGCTATTAATTTAGTCAAGAAACCAACTCAAAATCACTTTCAGATTAGGTAAACAATAAGTGTAAATGCTGAAATAGCAATTTTGCACAACTAAAGGATATATTTTGCAATGCAGCTTAATAAAATAATAATAAAAGTTGACAATGGCACAAAATGTAATTATTAATAGGGGCTTTATTGTATCAAAATAGGGGAAATTCTTCCCCTTGTCCATGCGCAAGGAGGAGGGAATGGCCGAAAGTGTGAAGCTTGGAGGAGGATCTCTAGACCGAGGGCTTCATGATGGCAATCGCGGCGAAGTGCGAGGTGCCCCGAGGTGGTCAGACGGAGGCACGATGGAGGTGGGTTCCGGTGGCTGCTGAAGGGCTTCACGCGGTGGACGTGCAAACCGTGCGAGCGCACGCTGGAACGGCTGAGCTTGGCCGCAGCAGCTGCTGCTACACGCTGCAGGCCGCACGTGGGGAGACACTGAAGGACGACCCGCGTGCTATAGCTAGAGGGCGCACGGCGGGTGCTGCAGGCAGCGACGCAGCGAGGTGCAGCGCGCTCTACACGCACGGCTGGAGGGCGTGAGAGTGCATGTAGCTGGAGGGCACGCAGGTCGAGGTGCGGGCGCGTGCAGCTAGAGTAGCTCGCGCTCTGCGCACGTGGCTGGAGGCGATGGCTGCTGGCTGGTGGACACGCGGTTGCTAGGAGGAGGATGCTGAGGCTGCTGCTGGATCTAACCGAGAGGACCGCGAAGACAGTGGCTGGGCACCGCCTACGCACGTGCAGTGATGCACGGTATGCAGCCAGAGGAGAGTGGCTACTGCTGCATGTGGGGATGTGGCGCGGTCTAGAGGAGAGGCCAGCTGCTGCTGTGCATGGGGACAACATGTTGTTGGGTTTATTTTTAAGGTGAAGGGAAACAGAGGAAGAAGAAGAAAGAAGAAGAAGATATGGGGCCAAGCTTCAGACGTCCGGGAAACTTCCCAGATGTCTTAACTGACGAGGGAGATGAAGATGCAGGGCATGGAGTTGCGGAGGCTGCGGTGGTGGTTGCTGGTGATGGCGATGAAGGTCGTGATGTTGATTCTAGTGAGGCACAGTGATGTTGATTCTGGTGAGGCACAGTGATAGAAGCGTGGCCATCAGGGACACGCTCACGGTGATGGCCACACTCACGGTGTTGGCACGAGTCCACCGGCTTGGCTCGGCGAGCTGTCATCTCGCCGACCCATGAGGTGGTGGAGCTCGGCCTTGGAGACCACGGTGGTGGAATGGAGTACATAGTGGTGGAGTGGGGCGGTGTCTCCTCGGCGCATGGCAGCCTCCCTCTCTTCCTTATCCCCGTCGAGGAGACCAGATCCACCTTTGGCGCTACTCCTTGATTGGGCTCTTCACTACGGCAGCTGGAGCAAGAAATGTAGCCGTTGCTCATAGAAGAAGAAAATAATAATAAAATATTATGGTTATTTATATACAAAGCCTCAACTTTTATGTTAACTTAAAATAATGCATGCAATGCACCTAATTGGTTAACTAATTAAATGAATGCAATTCTAAGTTAATTCTAAATGCATTTAAATATGAATGCAATGCATGAATTATATAATTAAATCAGAAATATGAATTCATCTATTTACATCCTAATTTATGCTAAATAAATGTTAGAATTAACTTAATGTCTAGGCACTTAAATTCTTAAATAGCCCACAAGTATGGGTTAATCAGTGGGTTTTGCAAAATGGGTTGAGCCTAAGTTGGGTTGGGGTTAACAAAGCCAAGTTGGTGCTGGGGAGCAGGTTGAATTATGTGTGCTTGCTGTTCCCATGTGTTGTTTTGGTTAACCTAATTGAAGTTCCTTGGGTTGGGGACGGGTTGGGATGGCAGCATCTCGTGTTGTCTAGCATCAACTAATCGGTCCAGTTGTCCCATCAAATCTATCCTTAATTGATCCATTTCTTCTTTATGTCTCGGATTCATTTCTCGTATTTCTTTGAGGACCAGACTCAGATCAGAAGGCTAGTCAAGTTAGGACCCTAGGCAGGTTTCTGACTTGACCAAGCAAAGTTAAGATGGTTACACCATCCAAGGTTGTAGGTGTTTGAATATGGGTCATTTCTAGTATATCCCTAGGTGCATTAACATCCCCAGGATAATTAGGCATTGGGATGCCTAATTCAGAATTTGAGGGCATCAAGGTCCCTCCTTGTTACCCAGAGAAAGATTGGTCCAAGTAAAGCTGGCTCATGGGTGGAGCCATGGTTAGGTCATTAATATTGTGCACTACTTCCTGACCTAGATGATTAGGGAGTTGGGTGTGGCTTAGCATAGAAGTTCCTTGTGTAGCCATAGGGTTTATTCTGGAATGTGTACCAAAGGAATTCCCACCCTTCAAAAGGTTGTCCAATTTCTTATCTAAACTCTACATTTTTCCCAATGAGTTCCACCTTATCCAATCGTTGTGCAATCTGTTCTAAATTAACCGAGTTTGGATTATCGTTAACTTCGTAGACTCCACTATTTGGTTGATTTAATCCGTTGAAGGCAGACATTAAGGCATTGTTGAGGGAATTCTCACTCATTCTCAAATAATTCAAAGGCTCCCTCAGCATCACTACTTAGGAAATTGCCCCCACATGCAACATCAACAAAATTCTTCAAATTATCACTTAATCCATAATAGAAAATATGGCTAAGTGCCACTTTGGAATCCCATGATGAGGGCATTTCCTAGCTAGGTCATTAAATCTCTCCCAAGCCTCATGCAATTGTTCCCCAGGTTCCACTTGAAGGTTGTAACGGCACATCAAAGGGCATTTGTTTTTCCTATAGGAAAGAATTTTTTTAGAAATGTGCTTCTCAAATCTTCCCAAGTTTGGATTGGTCTACCAATAGTCCTCAACCATTGAGCAGCTTTATCTTTTAAGGAAAATGGGAACATTTTCATCATTAAGGTACCTTCATTCATGTTCCTAGGGCCAAAGGTCCTTCCTATGTGTAGAAGTTCTTCAAGGTGGTGGAAGGGATCATCAAAATCGTGACCATGGAAGTAGGGAATCAAATTGATAATTTGTGGTTTGAGTTCAAAATCATCCTCATCCTGAGGTACCATAACAAAAGGTTCTGGTTGGGCATCAGGGGGATTGTAAAAGTCTCTGAGAGGCTGGTCTGCTCTCCCATTTTGGAGTCGGGTAATGGTCTATCCTATGACCTGCATTTTTCTGTCATGGTGCTTGCCCTGTCTATCAATTTGCCTTTGTAAGAGAGCCATTGGATCCAGATTTTGTTCCTCCTCTTCAATCTCATCTTCCTCATGGTGACTAGCCATTGAAGAGGGTTTAGATTTATATCTTGGACAATCAGGTCTTCTCCTAGGATTTCTCTCTAAAGGTGGTAGCAAATCAGGATGTAGATATCTTCTACCTTGCATGCACCAGAAGAATGTCTGTAGATGAGAGAGAGAAGACAGATGCGAGAATACCCCACCCTATCAATACAAGCAATCAAGCTAGTCCTTAGAGTGTAATCCCTAATTTGACCTAATTCTGGCTCCCTAAAACACGACTAGGTTAGATCAACCCTTGAATTACTTGGCTAGCCAGAAGGGTGGGACCCCTTTGGACACCTTGCATGGCAGGACACCACTAAGGGTTAACACGGTTACCGCACCAACCGTTCTTATCACCAGTGGGTCCAAGTAGACAAGGCCTTGACCTTAGTCCAATCTAATTTCAAGTCACCAAGAACATCAGTCCTACCTAGGGCACGTCTACTCAATTTTAGGCTTAGGTTTGAGGTGATTTTGGAATATGATGGGCGTTAGGGGGGTGTTTCCCTTAAAATTGATTTCAAAGGTGTGAAGTGCATAGGCAAGGGGTTCACAAGCAATTTTTATGATGAAATGAATTTTGAGGTTCAATTCCTTGTATTAGTGAGTTTTAGGGTTCACTTGAGTAAATATCTTCAAGTAATGGTTCAGATGAGACATGCAAGAGGTTTCGCAAGTCTTAATTGTTTGATAGATTTCCTTTAAGTATGGAAATGCAAGTGTGCTCTAGCTTAGTGTGAAACCCTAAGAGCAGATAGTGCTAAATGATCGAGTTTAAGTTCACAGCAAGTAAGGTAGTGCGACCCAATTAATGCAATCAATTGGTCCTATTGCACCACTAACTAGGCACTCATAAAATATTTTTTCAAGAATTTTAACAAACGTTTTTTATTTTTTCAGATTTAAAGTGTACTGGGGGTTCTATAGTCTATTTTGACCCCAGTTAGTGATTGAATGTTTTGCGTAATCAAACGTGCACCAAATTTTTTTTTCAGAAATTTTTTGATATTCTTTATTATCACAAAAGTCCAATGCAATAAATTTCAGATAAATCGAAGTTGTATAAAAATTCCTATGATTTCTTGAAGTTCAAAAAATCAGGAGATATAATAGATTTGATATTAGTTCGGTTCGCAAATTTTTAAAATTTTCATATAACTCAAAATGACATGAAATTTGAATATGTTGTTCCTAACTTCAAAACTCATGTCCAAGAAACACTTTAGAATTGTTGGACATGTAAATTTTTGGAAATTGAATTTTTAATATTAGAGTTTGTTTCAGCCCGAAAATATAGGAGGTGGTTATGTTGATTCTCACAAATAAGAGATTTTTTTTTTTTGAAAAGAAATCTAACTTAATCTAAGATATGAGTACATACCTGAGATTCAAACCCTTTTTTTTTTTTTTTTCTGTTGCGTGTTTCTTCTCGTACTTTTGCGATTCTTGCACACACGCAATCAAAAAGAATAGCAAGTTAGAATCTCAAATAACCACTAGAAAGAAAAGCTTAAAAAAATTCCGTTGCCTTCCCAGCAACGGCACCAACTTGTTCATCGCGAAATGCGTTAAAAGAGTGTTGTATCATTGTAGTTGTGAATCACGTCAAGTAAATTTATAAATATTGCGATAAGTACCGAGTCATTCGCAAGGAGGCAAAACACGATTTTCAAAACTATTCATACTAACTAATCTATCCTAATGCAACATATAAACAGAGACCAAATATTCAAAGAATCAGAATTCTATTATTTTTTTTGCAAATAGTTCTAAACTAAGAATCTAAACAAATAGGTTAAAGAATAGAGAGAGAGAAAAGTAGATGAAGAATGGCGCCGCTTGTGAGATGCTTGTGCAAAGTGCAGCAGCACTTCAAATCCAGAGCACTAGGAGGAAGACCAGAGAGAAGTTGCAGAGAGAGAGAGGTTGGAGATGTGTCTGGTGGGAGTTGCCTTTCAACTGGGGGCCCTGGGGCTCTTTTTATAGCTAAAATGAGGGGCAAAGTGGGTATTTAGGCCCCCAAAACTGTGCAACAACTTAGGTACGATCAAATCCGTCAATCAAGAGATCCACGAATCAGATCGTGCCTCAAAATAACCCTCCACGTGCCTTAAACGTGCAGATTTAACCTACTACTGACACATGGTGGCCACTGAGCCACCGATCTTGATCACGCGCCGCTTCCTCGCATCTTCACGTGTGCACACGTGCTCATTTGAACTCAGCCGTCTGATCTTGTGATCGGACGGCTTACAATTCGTATGCTACTGCCTTTGATAGCGCATTGATCAGGGTGTCCGTTCAAGCATTGGATCACACGTTCATCAGAGCATCTGTTGCACCGCCTCATCCGTTGTTCCACGTTGCGCCACACGATTGCCTCCGCGCCACCCGATCTAATCCAACAGCTCAATCACGCCTGTGCTCCATAGCCTCCTTGATTTCGTGCTATGTGTTCGAACCTACACCGGCCAATTGCGTGCGAGTGCTAAAACCAACGCGCTACACGTGCCTTTGTGTCACGATTTGGTTTTCAAGTGTGGCCGCTCTCAACCATTGGATAAAGATCTAACGGCTAAGATGCTCTTCTCAGTTGATGAAGGCGCAGTAAGGGGCGACATGGCTTGATCGTGGTCATTGGATGACAATCCAACGGCCCACAATGAAGCTTCAGCGGTTGGGGGGGGCGGTGTATCGTTGGGATGGTGCCACGTGGCACAATCCTAACTGTTCATCTTCCCGCCTTTGTAGTTGATGCTACAGGGCTCTGATTGAGCCGATTGTTACGCCATTGGACTACGATCGCTGATCCAGATCTATCCATGCGGTCGGACTTGACATTTGAGGTTTAGATCTCTACTATCTTGGTCCTTGGCCTCTATTCTTCTATAGGTAGTATGTGATGCTACAGATGTTTGATTAAAACGATTCTGAAAGCGTTGGACTCCCGTCATCGTCCTGATCAGATCCATTTGGTCTGATCTATTATTTGCGACTCCAAATCATCTGCAATTAATATTGTCTCTCTTTTAAACCATAAAATGGAAGTATTACCTATAAAGCTACCAAACTAACTACTATGCAAATTATGATGCTTATGCATGCATTATTCCTAAGTTGAGTTAGAATCTAACTTAATTCAGGTAAATTAGGCCCTATGATTGCTGTGCAATCACCTATCCTTGGTAAATGCCTAAATGCCGCCCAAAAACCCATTTGCAGAGTTAAAACCCTAAGAGCTAGATCTATTTTAGGGCATAAGAATGATGATAAACTGGCATTTATCAGTTATGTTTTAAGCCTTTAACTAAATGTACATTATCAAAAGAGGTAGAAGAGTTACCAATTTGATCAGTACCAATAACATGGCCCTTGTGATTGTTCCCAAATGTAACTGTACCACCTTCCTTGCGGTTGAGTTGCAAGAACATGTCTTCTTTCCCTGTCATATGTTTTGAACACCTGCTATCTCTGATCCATCTTCTTTTCCTCGGTCCTGTCATCGGTTTAGTCTGTGAGGCCTAGTGCTTCTTCTTACAGCTACAAGTTGTCCATCTTTTTATTGGTAGATCCAATCTGAGTACTTAATTAGGCTTTGATAGTTTCCTACAAAACAAGATTCCAAGTCTTTTTGGTACCTATTTTCTTTTGTGTCCACGATTGTTAGTTGGTGTTTCCTATTTAGGCAAACTACCTTTCTCGATCTTTTGGTTGGAACTAGATGCTTCATGATCATTTTTAAGTTTATATCCTAACCTAAATCTTGTGGTGGTTTGGCTTTGTGTTCCTAGTACTTTGTGAAGAATATGACTCCCTTTTGTGACTTTTGCTAGATCATTTACAAGAGTAGTAGATTTTTCTTTAAGTTCACTAATGTCTAGCTTTAAGTCATTTATATGTGCTCTAAGTGATGTTCTTTCAAGAGATAGCTACTGATTTTGTAAGGCAAGTTTCTTTTTTAGTGTATTGTTGCTAACACACATTCGTTGAGTTTTAGAAACATGTCATAGTATAGCAACGAAAATGACTCAACACTTAAATTTATATGCTTGAAATTTGAGTTCCGAGGTTGTCTCAGGGAGCAATAGATCTCAAATTAACCACTAATCAAGTAATCAGAATAATGCTCAAGAGATTGACATAACGAGAAATATATTCAATGAAAAGCAAGACATGCATCAAGCTCAAAAGATATCAAAGTCAAAGACCAAAAAAATGTGTTTCGACTAAGCTTATGGCTTGAATATCACTATCAAACATCTACAAGTAATCATCTGATGACTTAAACTTAAAAATCAAACGTCCAATATTTATTTAAAGCCTTCACAATAGTAAGCCAAAATTTCCCCAAGGCCCACACGAATCCCAAGGCAAAATTGATCCCTTTCTTTGGGCCCAATAACCTCTTCTCCTCTCTATTCTCTAATCGGATCCAGCCCAGACCAGCCTAGGCGTGAATAATGGGTGAGGGCATGCGTATGGGTGTACATAAGGGACCCGACCCCCGATGTATCTAAGCGATGAAGTAAGGAGCTCAATTCCTTATTAGCACACTCATGAGCCTCTAGCTGAACGAGGTGAGACTAATGCCCACCTCCTCCTTTGTGTTCCTTCTTCTGCGACACCAAGGATGGACTAAGGTTGATTGCAGCTCAATTGGCCTTAGATGACCAGCTCAATCACATGGGTGTGATTCTTGAGGGAGTCTGCACCTCTTGAATGTAGTTTGTGGTCGAATGCTTGCCGGACGATGGTGGACAATGTCGAAGAAGAAGACCCAAATCCGATGGGTACCTACAGTCACAAATATGGCCTCATGGTCCAAATTAAACCCACAAGAAGGTCTGACGAGCTACGCCGAACAAAAACCCTAAGGAAATTGCATGCAAGGGTAACTGTGTAATGGAGGTAGAGGAGCTTCGAAGGAGCTCCGGCAGTGTTGATGGTGGATGATGATGGAGGCGATGTGAGGGCCAATTGGGTTAGGAAAAAGGTTTGTGAGGGTGAGGGAGGACTTTTTCCTAACCTAATTGAGTGCGAGGAAGGTGGAGAGAGTGAGGCAGTGACGGTGATTGGCACAAGGGTGGTCGGACTGGAGGAAGATGTTAAAGGAGGTGGATGGAGGTAGGAAGCTCCACAAACCTAATTAGAGGAGAGAGAAGGAGAAGCCCTAAAGAAATTTTAAGAGAGGAAGAGGGGAGAGTGTCACCAGTGGTGCGCCAGCGAGGAGGAAGAAGGGGGAGGTCACCAATGCTGAAGAAGGGGTTTTGGAGGCTGAAGATTCGCAAGAAGCTTCATAGAAGCTCAAAGAAGAAACCTCTGCCTATTGTGCATGGCAGAGGGCGAGGAGCTCTGGTGGTGCTCCATTTTCCGTCGGTGAGGAGGAAGATAAGGGGAGAATTTTGGCAAAATTGGCATGATTTTGTGCACATAAATGCAAGGCCTCTTAAATAGATGTGAATCACAACACAATTATGCCAAGTTTGGTTTAATTGGCAAGTGCTTTGACCGACTTTTGAGCTCAAAAAATCAATGCTCGTCGGTGGTGATTCTGGAGATGATTGATCTTGAGAAGCGATTCAAACAATTGAGGAGTTCAGGACCAATCTCACCAATTTTTGTGAGATTTGGTCTTGATTTGATCCCCGAAATTGAGGATCAAATCTCAGCATTTTGGGTTTAATGCTACTGCAGCCGTACGTTTACATGACGAAGAAGATGGTGGAGGTAGTGGATTAGAATGAAAGACAAACTCAAAAGTTAGGAGCCTAATTGTGATAAAGCTCAGAAACTAGGGGTAGTTTTGTAATAAATAGAAACTTATGGGTTAAAATGAAAACTAGGTTAAGATGAACTCTAATTAGGCTCAAATTTTAGGGTTAACCTAATTTGGACCCAAGCAATATAATGGTGACCTCAAATTTGATTTTTAACCAAGCTTGATGGGGAAATTTGCATAGAAGCCCAAAATAAAATGCATTCCCGCCTAAGTCTCTATTTTTTGTCAAGATGGGTTCCACTGGTCAAAGTGAAGGTTCCAAACCTCTTAGAATATTTTTAAATGATTTTTAAGAGATTTATATTACATTTATTTCTAACAGAAACTATTTAATTGAAATGAGGCTGATTTTAAGGTTTTTATTAATAAAATAATCCACAAAAAACCCTGTTTCAATCAGTTTGAACCCACTTCTTGGACATTTAAGTTCATTTGACCAATAATTAACCCCTTAATTAAGCTGCAATTGTGATTAGGTGTTAAAACAATAGAATTAACAGGATTTCTTGTCTTCTCGTATTCAGTTCAGAATAGAGTTATGATCTTTTGATGAATATTAAGGAGCATTTATTAATATAATTAGATAAATTGGGATTATTAACACCAATGATGGTGCTACCATCATCCTCATATAAAGTCTTTGCTAATTTTATATTTTCAGTTTTAAGAGACTTAGCTAGATCATGCATTTCATAAAATGCTTTTAATAACTCATCAGGAGTGAAAGATGTTACCTCATCTTCTAGAGCCATGAGTCCTAGAAGAGCTTCTTCACCAGAGGTTTCTTCTTCTTCTAAGCTTGAGTCAGACTCATCCTAGGTTGCTTGAAGAGCCTTTTTCCTATCATCTTTCTAGGAGAATTTCTTTGTCTTCTTTCTTTCTGTCTCCCTTTTAGGAAGTGGACAATCCTTTCAAATGTGTCCCTTCCTTTTACAATTGTAGTAGATAACAACTTCTTCCTTAAAGTCTTCCTTCTTTTTTATCCAATGAACCTAAATTTATAGTGAAAACCCTCTCGACTAAAAACCACTACCTAAGCCTCCCAACTTAGGATTTTCCCAACTAGTCAAGCTAGTCAATCCACTAACGCACCATTTGAAATGAGAGTGGCACAACCTCTTGCAAATTCCCTTCTCTTAACAACCTGAAGAGAAGCACAACAACAACTGGTCTTCCCAAAACAACTTGGGACCCAAATCAAAGTAATAGATAAAAGGAAATACAATATAATCCTATGGAACCTCAAAGGAAAAATCAAATAAATGTTTTTCGTAGAGGCCTTTTGATCGTAATGCTTTAGAAAGCATGGAAGCAGAAGCACAAAAGCATTACAGAGATGAAAGCACGAAAGCTTTTTTTCTAGAGATATTTTCTTTCTAATTGTGTGTTTGAAAAAGGCTACCAAGGTCCTCTATTTATACCAGAAAATCGATCTAAAAAGGAAGTTTTTCGAACCCTTTTGGTCAATCAATTAAGGTAGTTTGTTCAATCAAAATGGCTTTTGGTCAATTAAACTAGTTATTTAACCAATCACTAGTTGGTAGATTAATTAAGCTTTTGATCAATTAAAAGGTATTTTAACGAACTTCCTAATTGAGTATATTTGATTGATTGACTAAGTTGATTAGTTGATCAAAGCTGGTTGGTTGATCATTTAACTAATTGGCTGATCAATTAACCTAAGAACTTGATTTTAGGAAAATTACATTTAGCGAGAAAATCATATGAGGTTCAATACAAGTAATCTAGACTCAAATAAATGAAAAGACTCAATAGAATACTTCGGAGAGCTTTGTTCCTTTCCATGAGTCAATGACAAAGTTCTGAAAGATTAGTCTTGACAAATAACATAATTTTGGCACATCAAAACTGAGCTACCAACAATTTGATATGATGATCAGATGTCTGACTATGAACCCATCAAACATATGACATAAAAATCAGATGCTCGTTGGGCAATCAAAATGAATTTTAAGTTTTGATTCTTCGTTCTAAATGCATTTAAAACCTAAATCGACATATTTTCTCATAAAACCTGAACTGGCCATGCCCTAATACCACTATTGGCTGTGATCAGATCACACAGTGGCATCACAGAAGCATTAATCGAGCATTTAAAATTTTCAAATCTGATAGAATCAATGTTGAACTTGAGTAAATCAATACATAAAATGCCCTATTAATCGAAACCACATGATTAGAACTCATTTCCAATCATTCTAGGTTCTTACGAGTAAGGGATTATACCTTCACAAGTGGCGTAGCACAGCACCCCAAAGTACGGTGCCTCCTACAACAAATCGCAATATGGAGATGACCCTTCTTCTCAACAAGTTGATGATACCCATCGCACTGAGAACACTTATTCTTAGATCTTGGTGAATGCCTTTATGAACCCCAAGAATGGTGCTCACTCTCCTCAATCCATGCACTCCCCTTAAGGGCAAGATCACCTTCCTCAAGCCTTTAGGGAAGAATTTGGCATCTAAAACCAAAAGCCATCCAAGGCCCTTGGAAATCTGGACATTATTAAATCGATGTTCGCGATATTAGTGAGATTAGAGTTGTAGTATAGTCGTGAAATCAACCTAAATAAAACATTTATAATGAAGCTCCAGGTGAGTCCTAGTCGATCTCTAGGAGGCGATGTGAAAACGATTCTTGATTGATGATTTTTTTTTGTGCTTGCAAAACTATCCTAAAGCTAAGAAAGAACATAAATTAACCAAATCTAAAGATGATGGCAGATCTCTTGAACAACAAATTCACCCATCACTCTTTCAAAATGCACAGCCATAGTATGGCACAAATAGATATAGCACGTATACGAATAACGCTCATCTTGAAATTCACGGATTATGTGTGTTGTCGAGAGAGTTTTGATCGAGAATTGATTCGTTAATGCGGGCAGGAGTAGGCATAAATATATTTTTTTTTTTCTGATTTTTTTTATGATTTTGATTTTTTTAGAAAGTAAATAACAACTAGAATTACTAGTAGAGATTGCAATGAGAAAATAGAATCAATCTTTCATTCATCAAGTAAGGAGATAAACAATCAACTAGTAGATGAAAGCTTGCAAAAAAAAAACTTGCTAATTAATTAAAGAAATACTAGAACAACTAGAAGAATTACTAGAATTAGAACTAATACTACTAGAACTAAAATAGAAAAAACTAATGAGAAGATTATGGCTAAACTACTATAAGCAAGGTACCAAGGAGTCTCCCTTGGTGGTCTTGGAGGGTGGTAGGAGAAAGAAAGTGGCTAGCCACCAAGGTGTGAAGGTGGACGGCTATGGAGCAAGGAAGATGGAAGAAGACAGATGGAGGGCCGAGTGGCTTTAAGATGGTCGTCGGCCATCTTTTATAGATGGGAGGAAGGTGTTCGACAGCCACCTTAGGATAAGATCCTAAGGTGGTCTTTGTTACCGAAAGATCTTATCTCTTGATCTTCTCTTGATCTTTACATAAGAAAGATCAAAGAGACAAGATCTTCTTATGTTGGGCGACTATAAGAGGATAAAACCTCTTGCTTAATGTGAAAGCAAGAGTATGCATGGGTTTGTGATGTGTGTGTGTGCATGAATATGTGTAGGTGTGTGTACGTTGACTTAGGTGGGTTTAGGTTGGTTCAACCTACGTTGGGTTACGTTCAAATCTAATTGGGTCTAATTAGACTAAGTGGTGTAGATGTGAACCTAATTAGGTCTTTGGTGGCCTAATCTAGATAGGGGTGAACTCAATTAAGTGTAAGTACACCCAATTGGATTTGGGTTAGGTCCAATTAGACTTACTAAGTCTAATTAGGTTGACCTAATTAGGTTCCAACTGAACCTAATCAGAGTTGGTTGCATCCAATTAGGTTATACTGCACCTAATTGGATGTGGCTAGGTTTAATGGGTTTAGGTTAGGCATTATTAGACTCAATTGAGTTCAATCAGCTTAGGTTTAGTCCAATCAGGTCCCATGGACCCAATTGACTGTAGGCTAGCCCAATTGACTCAGACTGAGTTAATTAGGTTTAGCATGGACCTAAATAGATATCTAAGTTAGGGATTACGTATAGGATAGGTAGACTAGGGTTACGGATGGTAGGATATGCTACGGATAGGGTGGATAGGTACATGGATAATGTTATCCATGTTTTTGGCTTTTGAGCTCAGATATCCTAGTTCTAAGCTAGTCTGGGGATAGGTACTAGAAAAGGGTTATCCTAGGGTTTTGAGGATAGGATTATCCTAGTTCTTCCCACTCTTTTGTTCTACTCTTGTTCTAGACAGATAGTCCTTTTTTCTTTCTTTCTTTCTTCATCTATTCACATAATCTAGCCATAGCTCTACCACATCCTTTGCTCCTACCCAACTTTATTCCATCCAGAACAACTTCCAAACTGCTCATGGCCTATAAACAAATGGTCCGAACCCAGCTTTATTCCATCCAGAATAGCTTCCAAACCATAATTAGCATGGGAAAATGGTATTATAGCATATGTAGCTAAGAAAAGAAAAGCAATGCATGATATGCAATTTCTGAATGCACTATTCATAGGTTAAACTAGATTCTAACATAATTTAGGTTAATTAAGTCCTATGATTGCTATGCAATCAGACATCCAACATTGACGTTTGACTTTTGGAGGCCTTCTTGGAATTCTAGACCAAGGTCTGGACATCTAGAACATTCTCAAATACCTAAGGATAATAAAAGACTACTATCTAGTCTTTGAAGATAGAGATCTCCAAGTGTTGGGGTACATCGACTCTGACTTCTAATCAGACATTGACGATAGAAAGTCTACATCAAAGTTCATTTTCTTGTTAAATGATGGTTCTGTGAGCTGGAGAAGAAAGAAGTGGGATACCACAATTGATTCAATGATAGAAGCCGAGTACATCACTACATTTGATATTGCGAAGGAGGTGGTGTGGATACATAAGTTCGTTGAAGAGCTTGGCGTAGTTCCCTCGATATAGTTGCCAATCCTTTTGTTTTGCAACAACATATATTGGGAAATGACAATTCCACATATGGTCGTAGAGTCCTGATTAGACTTAATTCAAGAAGGACAAAATGATAATCCTTTGGGAAATGATTTGATCTTCATTCTCATCCCAATGATGCAAAGAAATGTTAGAAATAATATTAACCAAGGAGGAATGATGGCTATCTAATGGAATTAGACCTTAGGGTAATATTATCCTTCATATGTGAAGGATTCATGGGTATTTGAAATACGTAGCTAGGGAGGCGTGGTGCCATAATTCCACGAATCTTAAACGCTTCATTATTGATGTGATGAAACTAATAATAATTTTGATGGGTTCCTAGTTGTAGGATAAATCAAATATTATTTAAAGAGTTAAATTACATTTCATTTGATTATTAATTGCATCTAATTTGGTTAGGTTAAAAATTCAAGGGTTGGATTGCAATTAATAATGTTAGGAGACTAAATCCTAACTTCCCATAAGTTGTTATGGGCTTATCCTATAAAATTTAAGTATGATTAGATCCTAACCCTTTGATGGAGATCCAAGGGTCCAGATCATATTAGGATTAGGGTTGGAATCCTTATAAATATCTCCCAAGGCAAAACCTAATCCTTCATCCAATCATAATTAATCTCCACCAATTCCTCCTGTCGTGAAGAGAGAGAGAAGAGAGAAAGTGATCACTGGCGCCCTCTCTAATTTCTTTAGTATTGGACATCCAAACTCCCTTCTAGACGTCCAAGAAGGAAGAGCTCTGATGCCCATGATTTGTTCTGGACATCTGTTCTTCATTGAATCTCTTCAACCTCTCTTGATTATCAGGAGAGCATGACAAGGAAGGCAGAGGATGAGCATTGTCCTAGATTCCTACAAAGGAGCTCGCAGAATTCGTCTTGATTGATCATCTTCAACATGAAGGGCCTCATCAACTCATTGAGGGTTCCAAGCGAGTCGAGACTTATTGTATGAGGCACAGCTCTTGGGTGCTAATATATGCCACCCGCGAAGGTATAATTCTGTATTCATGTGATTTCAGTATTAGGGAGTTTTTGTTTCATTACATGATCGAATTTTGACATCAATTTGATCGTCGATCTTGAAAATTTTAAAATGCTGATTTATGCTTCCTAACAAGTTCTTGGTGCTAAATCAATTGTCGTTATAGCTTGATTTTTGCACCTATTCACTAGATCATTTAGAAAACTTTATTATGGAAATCAAACAAGGTGATTAAGGATGGAGTCTCAGTTGATCCACGAGGAGGCATAATTAAGGGCCAATGGTAAGTTCCTTATTCTATTTTTGCATTTTTATCTTTTGTCGCACCTATTCACTAATTACAGCTACCTAATTTTTTTAGGTTTTCGATTGAGTTGCAGAAAACTAGAAGACTAACTACTTTCTTTTTGGTCTTGTTTCTTTTCTTTTTTTTTGGCTTTTGTTTGATATTGAGAAAGCATGAAACTATTTCCAATTATGACTAACTAATGCGACAAAATATTTTTTTTGTGGTTTTCATTTTGTGATAGTTTTTTGTTAATCAAAAGAGGAACATGTTTTTTCTTTTTGAATATATAAGATGAGAACAAGGACTATTTACAAGGCTAGCACTTGCTATTCATTTGAAAAGAGGACTACAACTTGAAAACAACATACCCGAAAACAACACAACTTCATTACTCAACTCATGTAGCTTGAAGCTACTTCTACAAAAACATAAAAAAATAATATATACAAGCCTCACTCTTCACTCAACACTCAACGGGATGGTGGTAATTGCAAGCAGAATTTGATGTTGCCTTTGGTGCATTCTTGCATGAAGATGTGGAATAAGGAAGGGTGTTGGAGTAATAGTGGTAGTGGTAGTGATAATAGGAGTGATGATGATTAGGTAGAGGGCCATCAAGATAAGCTAATAGGGAGTGCTAGAGTGTGTGGATGTTCCAAGATGTGAGGGGTTGGGTGATGTGAGTGATTATGTGTTCATTGGTCCAAATGTTAGTTATGAAAACTATTGCGGAAGTGAGGGATATAGAGTTGTGAATCCTATACTTAGGTGTCTCTAAGATTTTCTCAATCACCGTATTTTCAATAGAGTTATTTGGTGTGCATGGTGATAGGGAGATGGGACAGCCATGGGAAGGGCATTCACTAGGTTGTTGGTGGTGTTAAAGTAAGGTAAGGTCAAGGTTTGATGGTGAAGAGGGAAGTGTCCTAGAGAATCTACGGGTTTATGGAGAGGTTAAGGCTAAGGTTATGGTGATAGGATGCTTCTAATGGGGGTGCTTAAATTGTAGGACAAGAGGTTAAAGGCCTAGGGAGGTGCTTTAAGTAGGAGGGAAAGGGAAAGGGTTGCTAGCTTGGGATTTGGGACTTGGTTAGGATTTCTAAACATCCAGGAGAAGTCTTGGATGACTTAAAGTTTAGTTCTGGACATCCAAGATGTATTCTGGACGTCTAAAATAGGGGGTCAGAGAGTCGATGCCTTCCTGGATTGGGGATTTTGGAGCTGTGCAGAGATTGGATGTTCGGGTGAGGTGTCTAGATGTCCAATATAGTGTTGGAAGTGAGTTTTGAAGTGTTTTGAGGTGTATTTGGTGGATGGTCTTGAGGGTGCTAAAGGGATAGGGTTTCTAACTAACTTAGGTGATCTAAATAGAACCTAGCTAGGGTTTGGATGGCCTTGGTGGTGAAGGTGGTGCAAAGTTGATTAGGGCTAATGTTGAGGGGTGGTTATGTTAGTGCGAATGTGGTGGT
Organism: Thalassia testudinum; assembly: GCA_037157565.1. Taxonomy (NCBI): domain Eukaryota; kingdom Viridiplantae; phylum Streptophyta; class Magnoliopsida; order Alismatales; family Hydrocharitaceae; genus Thalassia; species Thalassia testudinum. The sequence continues at coordinate 1,717,303 of JAZHRO010000062.1, read as the reverse complement.
TGAGTGAAGTGATAATGAGTGTTTGTAAGGTGCGCGTGTGAAGTAATGATGGTGGTAATGGTAGTGGCGTGTGGAGTGAGTGTGTGTGTGAGTGAAATCAACAAGTAAAAAGCAAGAAATATAAGCAAAGATTAAGGAAATCAAGGAAAATAAAGAAAGGCAATAAAAGAGATATTACTCTACTAAGCAAGAAAAGAGATAAATTAAACTTGCATGGAATATAAAAACTAAGAGCTAGGAAGGAAACTAACTACAATAAAATAAAAATAGACTAGGGAAGAAGATAGGTGTCCTCCCAATGTACGATACGAGACCTATTGGGAGGGGATGGAGTCCTTGGCTATGAGCCTATCCTTCTTTACCTTGGAACTCACAATCCAATGACAAAGGAGGGACTTAGGAGCCATTGACCATGGAACATAAAGAGCACTTGAGAGTGAGAGCTTATGGTGGTTGAGAGGAAGAGAGTGAAGGAGAGGAAGGGGGGCCTATGTGTTGGTGCTAGAGCACCACGATCGTTTATTTTGATGATAACAAAATACGTGTCATTTAACATTTACACTTGAAGTCTAAGATTTCAGGTTAATTGCAAAAGGAGACGTGGTTAGATGGAGTTCAAGCTCGTATCCATGGTGGATTGGAGGAGCTTGACGGAGAACAGAAGAGCTTCACGAGGAGCGATGGCTTGATGAAGGAAGGAGATGAAGAATAGGATAGATTTCCTTACCTTGTACTCTATATATTTTTGTTTCTTTTGCTGCTCTTTATTTTGTTACTTAGATTCATGTTAAAGAGCCTCAAAGAACCCTTACGGTAGTCTTAGGAACACCTGCACAAACCTAGGATACTTAGGTTTTATGTAAAGAACTTAGAAAACCAAACTAGGGTTCAAACAGCCTTTTCAAACATCTAATCTGAAAATTAGACGCCAGATAAATACTTTTAAGGTGTCTAACTGTTGACTCAAACATCGGATTATGCTTAGGCTAGACATAGTTCTGTTTAATGAAATCAAACATCTAGACCTTAGTCTAGACATCTTAGAAGATGTCTGATGCTTTTGCCAAACGTCCAATTAGTGGACCATTGGCTGCCTTAGTAAACACTAAAGGAAATGACCGTTAGCCTCGTATCAGACGTCCGTAGAGGACCCCAGACGTCTGATACATGATCGTTTTGCCTCAGCTGACCCAAAATCTCTTCTCAAAGATTTTCTATCCATTACACTCCCTTGGGAATCCATTTCCACAGAAAAGTAGGTTTCTAGACTTCCAGACATCATTCCAGACGTCCTATGTGTCGTCCGATGCACTTCCACTAGAATCCTGTTTCGATCTGATTCAAGTTAAGAAGGAAACCCACCTATAATCAGACGTCTGACTTTGTTCCCAGACATCTTAAACTGGTTTTCCAGACGTTCGATGCCAGGATCAGACGTCTAATAACCCTGTCAGTGTAATGATTAATCCTGATTTCGGCCTGATTTTCTTGGAGCTTGCACCCAATGGCTATGGAAGCCTTCCAAGGCCTTCCAAAGCCTTCCTAGAGCCTCTATAAATATAGGAGAACCCTTGCCACTCAAACACACACCAAGACACATCCAAGCTACATACTTTCCACTCTTTAGTGTCTAAAAGAAGAAGATCACATAAAAGAAAGCTCTTGACCTCCAAGCTTAGTTCTACACCTAAAGAGCTTGATTCCTGTTGCGCACCCGCTCTCCCTTCGTGATTATGAGAGTGACGAAGCGCTGCCGCGTGGTTCACGCATCCACGTCGTCGATGCACTTCTTGCAAAGGGAAGCATCCTAACTCCTATAGAAGCTTAGTTTAAGAATATCTTTGTTGGCTCTATAAGACTATTTGTATTTTACTTTGTTATTTGGTTAGGCATTCACGTTGCGAATTCCCGTCTCCTTCGTGAGACAAAATCCTTCTCGTGAAGAGAAGGGGTTTGAGGTACGCTACCCTTGTATAAAGTAGCGTGGTTGTAATTGAGGTTGTACTACCCTCGTTTAAGTAGTACGTTAGTGGATTTGATCAACTTGGTTGATCGAAAAATCCTAACTCGAGAGGGTTAGGTGGTGGTTTTCACCCGGGTTGGGTTTCCACCTAAAAATCATTGTATACATTGTGTGATTGTTTATTTTGTGAGATTGTTATATTTTAATTCTGCATTTTTACGTTACGCTGATCTCACCCCCTCCAAGTAGGGAATTACAATTGGTATCAGAGCAGGTCTTGCAGATTGGCATTACACACCGACAAGAGATCAGATGGAGGGAAGCACATCTGCGATCAGAATATCCGAGGGTAGTCCACCGTCCGACAACCCTACTTTGACGGAAACAACTATAGCTACTAGAAGCTGAGGATAAGGATGTGGCTTCAAGTCACGGACTTCACTCTATGGGGACGTTGTGAAACCCCATACGAGATCCCAGAGCGACCTGACGTCGGATACTCGCAGCAGTAGATCCAGGAACTCTCACTCAACGCGAAAGCTATGAACACGTTGTACTGCGCTCTCAGCCCAAAGGAGTTCAATAGAATCTCGCAATGCACCACCGCATACGAGATTTGGCACACACTCGAGATAACTCACGAAGGTACCTCCAAGGTAAAAACTTCTAAAATAAATTTACTATCTCAAGAATTTGAATCTTTTTCTATGAAGACTAACGAATCCTTAAGTGAGATGAACACTAGGTTCACTCTCATAGTAAATAGTTTAAAAGCTTTAGGTAAAACCTTCATCAAGGGGGAGCTTCAAGGGAAGCTTCTTCGTTCCCTCGGACCGGAGTGGGAACAGAAGGTCACCGCCATCGAGGAGGCAAACGAAGTGGAGGAGCTTAACATGGAGGATCTCCTAGGCAATGATGAGAGCCTCATCATGAGCCATAACTAGCTCATTTTGACATAATAAAGAGAATAAAAGCTTCTACATAACCTAGTAGAAGGCCTAAATGAAGGAATAAGTGCTCTGAGAAGAAAACATTAAATAAAGGTTAAAACTGCAATTTTACCACTGCAGTACATAAACAGGATTTCTCAGAGGCAGAACATAGGTCAAAAGTTCTAAATAAGATAAAAAGTAGGTTGATTCAATCAGACATGGGTTCATGTGCAATCTAGGAATTAAATGACATTTGGTAACCCTAAAATAGACCCGCTTAAATCAACAAGGTTCCGGTCAGGATAAAAATCAAGTAAACCCTCTAAAAATCATGGAAAAATATTCCCTAGGGTTTATAACACTCAATTTGGCCTTGTGAACCCAGTTTGACCTAGATTAGGGTCCTAGCTAATCAATTAACCTAATTTAGGTTTTTACGCAAAATTTCTAGTCAAACGAGGTCAAACCTAAAATCCAACTTCACCATTGGATTCCTTAGGTCCAAATTAGGTTTGTACCAAAATTTGGACCTAAGGGGAGGTCATCTTGACCTACTTTGCAATTTAGTACACCCAAATCACATTTTGGTCCCTAACTTTTGAAAATCATCGCAGAGAGCCCCCTAACTTCCTCACCACCTTTGCAATCAGGTCCTTCCACCATTATTGGGGCAGAATCCTTCTCCGACAAGGATTAGAGAGGGAATACTCTCTGATTCCTCAGAGATCCCCTCCTAGAAATGGAAGGGAGATTCTCTGAGGAATTCCCTTCCATCTAAGGCCAATCACGATCTCTGGTGTGAACCCAATCTCTCGTGCGAACGCATGAGGGATTTGGGTATCCACCCTCTTTCCTTCTCCGGTGAGCCGTCTGAGACGGATACGTGCCCTCCAAGCTCTGAACACACGACCCAATGCCTATAAAAGAACCCCCAAACCCGGCCGCTCATTTTTAGCTCGACCTGGCCGGGGTTTCACCTCAGATTCGTCTCTTCTTTCCCAACCAGGGAACCCAGTGAGCTCCGGCGAACTCCCTTTCCTTTCCTCTTCGCTCTGCCACAAAACCAGTGGCAGAGACTTCTTCCTGATTCTCCTCTGCGTCACGCAATACCCGCGCACGCCGCCTCAGCCCCGTCGTCGCCGCCGTCCTCCCCCACTAGGCAGCTTCTTCTCCGGCGAGAGCAGGTACAGCCGTCCGCCTCTCCGTCCCCCTTCGTCCCTGTAAGTAGGTTAGAATTGTTCCACAACCTCCCCTCTTTCTTTTCCCGATTTTATTTCAATTGATTGCCCCTCGACACCGCCTGACCACCCTCATCTTCCACGTCACCGGCCGACCTCCGGCAAGTCGCCCCCACCATTCCGCCCCTCCATACGCCTCGCCAATCCTCACGTAACCTCCACCTCACCACAAGGAACAACCTCCGCCCATCCACCATCCCTCTACGCCTCCACCACAGCCCCCCGAACACCCCCACACTTCCGGTCATAGGATGACCTAGGCATGCACGCCTAGGCCGTCCCACGACCTGCGACACTGTGCATGACCTTCGCCGACCAGCTGGGACCACGGCGAAGGTCCTCAGCTGGTCTGATTAAGCCGAGAGGCTTGTTTTGTGTTTGACATTATTTTAGCCCCTGCCGCCATTGACGGTTGAAGCAGCTTCGGAGCAACTCCAGGCTTCAGGACCTCTAGCCTTCAGGTGCAGCGGACTCGGGCGAGGAGTGCGAAGACATCTGGTCCAGCAAGGAGCGCAGCGAAGCCCGCAGCCTTGGCAATTGCACGAAGAGTCTTCTGAGGGCACGCGCGAGAGCGGGGCAGGACTAATAGTCCCACATCGGCGAAATATGAAGTGCAGGTATGATATAAAGTGAATTTGTGTTATCTTCTTATCGCCTCCGAACGCATAGGGGTGAGGTCCCTCACCTACCGCACGCTCGCCTCGTCCGCGGTTTCACCTCGCGGATCTGGTGGGCTCCGACCCAACCCCTTCTGAGCACTCCTTGCGCATCACCCACACGCCGGTGCGCCTGGTCTCGGGTGTGAAATCCGACCCGATTACCCGCAGCTCTAGGAGAGCGTCCTTTGAGTGAATTGCAGAGAGAGAGAGAGACGTGCGGGTAGAGGGACAGGGTAGGTTTTGCTTCCACCTCTCTGTGCAGGCAGGCTGAGCGTTGAGGAAAAGAGACTAAGTCGCAAGGAAGAAGAAGCGAAGAAGTAGAAGAAGAGGCTGAGCGAGGCAGAGAAGAGAAGGAAGAAAGAAGGATTGCAGAGAGAAAGAAGAAGGACTGCAAGAAAAGAAGCAAAGGTAGGAAGAAGATCAAGGCAAGAAGAAGAACTGCAGACAAAAAGAGGAAGAAGAGAAGAGACCAAAGAAGAAGCCTTCGCAGAAGAGAGAAGAGAAGGAAGGAAGAGAGACTGCAGAGAAAGAAGAAGAAAGGCAAAGTGAAGACTGCAGAAGAAAGAAAGCAAAAGAAAAAGGGAAAACATTTTTAAGACGTCTGATCACAAGATCAGACGTCTTAAAAATGATCAGACGTCCAATTTCACTCTTTTGTCATAATTACTTTTTAACCGCATACATTCATATTTGAATTCAACTTTTGAGTAAATTAGAGTGTTCAATTACATTTGAGATTAGTAGTAAATTCCAATTGCTCCCTGTGTTCGACCTCGGATACTCCGATTTTCGAGTAATAAAAACTTTTATTTGTTGACAACGCTTGATCACCTATACTACGACGCAATAACAGTTCAAACATGATCGAGCCATGTCGCCTTCAACAGGCAACCTAATGGCCTACGAGACAAAGCTAAAGCAAAGGAAGAAGGACACACCAGAACCAAAACTGAAGAAGACACTCGCATTCAGAGCAGCGTCAGATAGCGAGGTAAGATCCGACGACGACTTTAAAATTTTACTTAAGAAAATTTCTAAGTTTTGTAGGGAATCAAAGAAAGAAAAGAAGGAGAAGAAGGAAAGCCCGAGACGTTGCTACCACTGCAACGAGAAAAGGCATCTACAACCAGAATGCCCACTTCTCAAGAAGGAAAAGAAGAAGGAAAAGGAGAAGAAATCTAAGAAGAAGGCGTTCTAAGCAACGTGGGACGACTCAAGCTCGGAGGAAGAAGAAGAAGAAAAGTCTATGAAGGATGAAACTTCTTGCTTTGGTTTCATGGCATTAGAAGAAAGCGACAGTGAAAGCAGAAGCGACTCAGACAACGAGGTAAATTTCGATTTACAAAATGCATTTAATGAGCTTTTTGAAGTTAGTAAATCACTTAAGATAGAAAATAAAAATATTAAAAAGAACCTTAGTTTTCTTAAAAATGAAAATGAAAGGTTAGAAAAACAACTTAAGGATTTAGAAGCTAGTCCTAAAAATGATAACTTAATCAATGAAAATACTAAATTGATTGAGGAAAATGCTAGTCTAAAGTTAGAAATTTCTTATTTAAAGACTAAGATAAATATTATAGAAAAAGAAATCACATGTCTTAGGGAAAATTCTAATAAATTAATCAACAAAGTAGAAGATTTGCAAAGCCCAAAGGTTGAGAAAGGATCTCCGTCAAGGGGACCCACTAATAGATCCGGATCCAAGCTCACTTGGATACTGAAAAAAGATTTGGAATCTTGTTTTGTAGGATTCAAGGGTGACTACAGCATAAAGGACTGGACCTACAAGCTCAAGGTTGGTCAACTTGAGTTGGAAGGACCAAGGAACAGACCAAGGAGGAGAAGGAGAAGACCGATGAGATGGTGAACAAATGATGGACCCACTGTACGTCATCCGCCAGACTGGAGACTGACGAGTCGATTGTTCGCTTTAAAGTCGTTTGTAGTTTTATGTGGTGGAAAAATCGACTAATCAATATTTAAAAAGAAATAACCACTCGTAGAAGAGCGGGTCGTATCCACAGGGAGGCAATGATGCAATAATATCTCACTTATTTCATATTCGTTCAATCCCGTGAGAAATCCGTAGTCAAATCTGACATGAAATGAGACAGAAAGAAGATGCACAATATCTTGAAAACATAAGGGTAGATGTGCAATTTTTCCTCACTGAAATATTCAATAAACATGTGATGATTTTATGCAATTTTCCATTGACATGTATTAAAGAAAATTTGTGCACATTTAAATTCCAAAACCAATGTCAAACAATGTTAATTACAAAAGCCATGCAATTGTAAGAGAACTTGAGTATGAAGTTGTAAATTTTACCACAATAGAATATTCATAAACCAAAATTCTTTTTCCTGGCAATGGCATGAAATGTCATAACTAATTAACTCCATAACAGAGCATTTTACCTCTCTCCTCCTCGCGATCGGGGGAGAGGTTCAATCGAGGAGAGGTTCGCATAGGAGGGTGGTTGAAGCGAGGCCGTCATGGTGGTGGCAGCTGCACGTCGAGTGGTGGTCGGAGTCGGCCGGACGGAGCTCCGGAAAAGGTGGCTGCCAACAGTGCTGTAGCTACTGGAGGTGATGTGAGTGTGCGTAGGCACGGGAAGGCTGCAGGCGGGTGTGCACGGGACTGCGTGCGCACGGAGGTGGAGCTGCTGGCATAAGAGGCTGTTGCTACTGCAAGGTGCACACAGAGGTGGTGCGCGTTCTGCAGTGCGTTGGAGGTGCGCTGGAGGAGGGTGGCTCTGCTGCAGGCATGCGGGTGAGGGTTGGATCCAGTGCTGCACGCTGGCTAGAGGCGTGGGCGCGTTGCTGTCGGTGGAAGGCGCGGGTGCTGCAAGCGGGTGCGCGCACTGTTGGCGGTGGGCGCGGGTGAGCACGAAGGCTGGAGGGCGTGCAGATGAGGGCTGGCGCTTCAGGTGTGCAGACGAAGATTGCAGGTGCGAGAAGGCTGCTGGCCGTGCCCACCTTGCGCGTGGTTGGAGGGCGTGCTGGCGGGTGCGGGAAGGCTGCAGGGACGCGCTTCTGCAGATGGCAGGGAGCGTACACGCGCGGTTGGTGTGGGATGGAAATGGAGGTTGCTGCTGCAGATGTGCGGCAGGAAGGCGTGTGTGGGCTGGGGATGGGTTTGGAGGATGGAAGGGTCATGCGGTGTAGCTGTGACCGGTGGCTGGAAGAAGAACTAAGGATAAGGAAGGAAGATGAAGGTGTGATGTAGGAGCTTCAGATGTCCAGGAAACTTCCCAGATGTCTTAACTGACGAAGGAGTGAAATTGCAGTGGCTGTGGTGGTGGTTGTTGGTGACGACGGCGAGGGAGATGCATGCTGAGGTGCTCATGGTAATGCGGACAAGCTTCGGATGGCAGTGTGGCCTGTCACACCACACGCCCACGGTGGTGGAGACTCGTCGCCACGGTTGAGGCCGACGGTGTGGAATGGAAGAGAGAAGAACTCTCTACACAGTGGTGGGTCGGTGGTGGAGGCCTAGTGAGCTCGGCTGCCTCCTCCTCTCTTTTGAAATCAGCTACCCGTCCAGATCCAACACATCCGCTCCTCCTTGATTGGGTTGTTCACTGCGGCAGCTGGAGGAAGAAATGCAACCGTTGCATGTAGAAGAAGAATAAAAAATAATGATAAAATATTATGATTATTTATATACAAACCCTCAACTTTTATGTTAACCTAAATTAATGCATGCAATGTACCTAATTAGTTAACTAATGCAATTCTAAGTTAATTCTAAATGCATTTAAATATGAATAAGATGCATGAATTATGTAATTGAATTAGAAATATGAATTAATCTATTTACATCCTAATTTATGCTAAATAAATGTTAGAATTAACCTAATGTATAGGCACTTAAATACTTAAATAGCCCACAACTATGGGCCAATCAGAGACCGGTGCCGATGCCCGAGCCTCCAAGATATGGATGGGAACCCCATCCAATGTGGCATCCACCACCTCCATTTGGGCCATTTTATTGGCCATGGTAGGTGAGGTAAAACCCTTTACCCTATCCTTTTATCATTAGCATATAGATAGGGGGAGTTAAAATTATGAGCTAATTGTCAATTATTAAGGGGGAGATGTAAGCTATAATTCCTTTAGTAAGGGGGAGAAAAATAATAGCTATCTTGTTGTTAGAAAAAGGGGGAGGACATTACTCTTGTTAAAAGAAATTCAACCCATTTATAGAAGAGGATATTTTAAGGGGGAGTTATAGGAAATTTATAATCAATTAAACCTCTTTGATAATGTCAAGGGGGAGGATTTTTTGCATTATTATTTATGATTTTGTCATCATCAAAAAGGGGAAGATTGTTGGTGCTAGAGCACCGCGATCGTTTATTTTGATGATAACAAAAACACGTGTCATTTAACATTTGCACTTGAAGTCTTAGATTTCAAGTTAATTGCAAGTGGAGACGTGGTTAGACGGAGTTCGAGCTTGCATCCAAGGCGGATTGGAGGAGCTTGACAGAGAACAGAAGAGCTTCGCGAGGAGCGATGACTTGATGAAGGAAGGAGATGAAGAATAGGATAGATTTCCTTTCCTTGTACTCTATGTATTTTTGTTTCTTTTGTTGCTCTTTATTTTATTACTTAGATTCATGTTAAAGAGCCTCAAAGAACCCTTACAGTAGTCCTAGGAACACCCACACAAACCTAGGATACTTAGGTTTTACGTAAAGAACTTAGAAAACCAAACTAGGGTTCAAACAGCCTTTTCAGATGTCTAATCTGAAAATCAGACACCTGATAATTACTTTTAAGACGTCAGACTGTTGACTCAGACGTCCGATTATGTTTAGGCTGGACTTAGTTCGTTCTGTCTGATGAAATCAGACGTCCAGACCTTAGTCTAAATGTCTTAGAAGACGTCTGATGCTTTTGCCAGACATCCAATTAGTGGACCGTTGGCTGCCTTAGTAAACACTGAAGGAAATGATCGTTAGCCTCGTATCAGACATCCATAGAGGACCCCAGACGTCTGATACATGATCGTTTTTCCTTGGCTGACCCAAAATCTCTTCTCAGAGATTTTCTAGCCGTTGCACTCCCTTGGGAATCCATTTCCGCAGAAAAGTAGGTTTCTAGACGTCCAGACATCATTCTAGACGTCCTATGTGTCGTCTGATGCACTTCCACTAGAATCCTGTTTCGATCTGATTCAAGTTAAGAAGGAAACCCGCCTATAATCAGACGTCTGACTTTGTTCCCAAACATCTTAAACTGGTTTTCCAGACGTTCGATGCCAGGATCAGACGTCTAATAACCCTGTCAGTATAATGATTAATCCTGATTTCGGCCTGATTTTCTTGGAGCTTGCACCCAATGGCTATGGAAGCCTTCCAAGGCCTTCCAAAGCCTTCCTAGAGCCTCTATAAATAGAGAACCCTTGCCACTCAAACACACACCAAGACACATCCAAGCTACATACTTTCCACTCTTTAGTGTCTAAAAGAAGAAGAAGATCACATAAAAGAAAGCTCTTGATCTCCAAGCTTAGTTCTACACCTAGAGAGCTTGATTCCTATTGCGCACCCGCTCTCCCTTCGCGATTATGAGAGTGACAAAGCGCTGCCGTGTGATTCACGCATCCACGTTGTCGACGCACTTCTTGTAAAGGGAAGCATCCTAACTCCTATAGAAGCTTAGTTTAAGAATATCTTTGTTGGCTCTATAGGACTATTTGTATTTTACTTTGTTATTTGGTTAGGTATTCGCGTTGCGAATTCCCGTCTCCTTCGTGAGACAAAATCCTTCTCGTGAAGAGAAGGGGTTTGAGGTATGCTACCCTCGTATAAAGTAGCGTGGTTGTAATTGAGGTTGTACTACCCTTGTTTAAGTAGTACGTTAGTGGATTTGATCAACTTGGTTGATCGGAAAATCCTAACTCTAGAGGGTTAGGTGGTAGTTTTCACCCGGGTTGGGTTTCCACCTAAAAATCATTGTGTACATTGTGTGATTGTCTATTTTGTGAGATTGTTATATTTTAATTCAGCATTTTTAAGTCACGCTAATCTCACCCCCTCCAAGTAGGAAATTACACTATGGGGGGTGCTCTCTTTATAGAGGGTGCTCCAAGGTGTGGTGGTAGTGAGGAGTAGGTTAGGGACTAGCTTAAGAGCACATCCTAAGGGTTTGGAAGGTTCTAGTGTTGGGTGTATTCTAAGGTGAGGGTGCAAGTCAATGGTGGTCAAATGGGGAGGGATAAGGTAAGGTTGGCGTAGGGGATAAGGTGGAATTAGTCTAGGTGGTTTATGTAGGTTTAAGGTGACATGCAGGGGTAAGTAGGTTTTGGCTTGGTGGAGGTACTTAGGGTGGTGTTGGGATTGAGTGGTGTGGGCCATATGTGTGCATATGTGGCCTAAGAACAAAAACAAAAGAAATTAAATCATGTAGTAGTGTTCCTAGGCCCATGATAATGTGTACAAATGTGTGTAGAGTGATTGTGTGCACATAAATTTAAGTGGTTGTAATGTGTGCATTGGAGTGAATGTGTGTTTGAATATGTGTGCTTGGATGTGTGTGTTTTGGACGTGAATTGTGCCTTGCATTAGTGTGCATGGCCTTGTCTTGATGGGGCCATGCTTGTCCTAATGTTGCATGAACTTGTCTCCTCTTCTCTTCTTTTGATTTCTGGCTCTCTTCTCTGTTGTCTATATGTGGGAATGATTCCTCTGCATTCCTTTAGTCCAAATTGTAGGTCTCCTTCATGTCGTATGCACATGAAATGACAACATTAATATAGGGCCATAATATAGGGAAATTAGGTCAAGAATATACATGGGATGTTGATGCATGGGATGTATGGAATGGATGCTCCATTCATAATGTAAGCTAGGTTATTAGCTTAATTTAGTCAATTTAGTTCCTATAATTGCTATGAAATCACTTCCGCGATGCCACGTACAAAAAGGGTAACATACTTAGCTTAGATTGAATATGTTGTGAGTAGATCCGATCGACTCACAACATATTCAATTTAAGCTAAGTACATTACCCTTTTCAGACTATACGGGGTGGCTATATGGTGATGTACCTCGTATTCCGTTAGTAATGACCTAAAGTGGGCATGGATGAAGTGGCTTCCCCCATTGCTAATCAGAGCACGGGGTGTTTCGAATCTTGCAAAGATGTATTCCCGTACAAAAGCAATGACGGTTTTATGATCCGCCCACCTCGCCATGATGGCTGCGACCCACTTTGAGACAGTCAACAGCTAGCAATATGTACTCAAAGCCATACGAATTCGAAAAGGGCCCATAAAATTGATGCCCCAAACATCGAACACTTCTACAACCAAGATGGGTTGGAGTGGCATCATGTCTCTCGTGGTCATAGAACCGACCGACTAGCATCATTTACATCCCTGAGCGTACTCATGTGTATCTCTAAAGATAGTTGGCTAGAAAAATCCTGACTGCAAAATTTTTGCAGAGATTTTCTGTCCCGAGAAATGACCACCACAAGTGTCACTGTGGCAAAATGATAACACATTAGGGATCTCAGAATCTAGGATGCATCTTCTAATAATCTGATCAGCTCCAATGTGGAAGAGCAATGATCTTCGAAGAGGTATAATTTAGCCTCCACTATGAATTTGAGTTTCTGGTCCTTAGATAAATTCGCGGGAATCTTGCCTGTGACAAGATTGTTCGCAATATCCACATACTAGGGAAACTCAACAGAGTGAATTTCCGAAAGGGATTCATCCAAAAATTGATCTAAAATGGGAAGGGAGTATGAGATGTGGGCCGAGTCCAATCTGGATAAGTGATCCGCCGCAACATTTTATTTTCTGACTTTGTCGCGTATTTCAATATCAAACTTCTACAATAGAAGGATCCATATGATAAGATGAGGTTTGGCATCCTTCTTTGCCAACAAATGACGGAGGGTGGAGTGGTCTGTGAAGATTATTACTCTAGACCCTAACAGGTATGATCGGAACTTCTCCAACCCGAACACTATTGCTAGTAGTTCCATTTTAGTAACAGTATAATTACGTTGAGACTCATTCAGCGTCTTGCTAGCAAAGTATATGATGAAGGGTTGTTTTTCCCGACACTGGCCTACAACAGCTCCGATGGTGAAATAAGAGGCGTCGCACATCATCTCAAAATCAAGAGACCAGTCAAGTGGTTGGTGAAGAGGTGTGCTCAGACCCGGTTAGGTTATGTTAATATGGTGATTTTATCGTTGAAATGCGTATAGTGGTTAATCTAAATCGAGCCTAACCATCTCTTTACAAAATATTTTTTACTTGGCCTATTTGATTTTATCTTGGTCACTTTTAGGCCCAGGGTCGAACTCAGGGAAGTGGGGTTAGAAGTTTCTACGCCTTTCCTACAACGAGTCTCTTATGTTCGTTTATTGTGTTTTTGGTGTTTTTCTATTTAAGATTTGTTTCTGATAATTTTTGTCCTTGAGGTACACCCTCAAAATAAGGTTCTTATTTTTTAGCCAAATCAGGATTTCAAAACTGGTCTTGCTATTCGCAAGACTGAGTACCTGTAAGTCAAGGATTATCTTTTCTCTTTTATATATTTTTTTATCTTTTTACTGGTAGGAAAGAGAAGCAGAAATAAAGTACATATAGTATATATATAGGTATATATTATATATGTATACAGGGGTGGGGGTGGAGGTGGAGATGGTGTGTAGCACGGTGTCGAGTCGGTCGTCGTCTAGGAAGAAGCAACCAACAGGACGAAGTGCCATGTGGAGTGTAGGATGGATGGTGGAAGATGACGGTGAACACGCTTTCTGTATGCGTGTATCGGGGAATATCAACAACTGGTGCGGATATTCCCGCGATACCACGTATGGTAAGTGATATGAAAATATATATGTATATATGTAAATATATATATGGTTATAGATATATAGGTATATATGTAGTTATATGTATATATAAATATATATGTATGTATATATAGATGTATATATATATATATAGATATGTAAATATATGTATAAATAGATATATGTATCTATATATACATATCTATATATATATATACATATATATATATATATATGTATGTATGTATGTATATGTATGTATATATAACTATATAGATATATATATATATATATATGTATATATATCAATATATATATATATATATGTATATGTATATATATATAAGTATATATTAATGTATAAGTGAGAGTGATATGAAAATATATATGCATATATGTAAATATATATGGTTATAGATATATAGGTATATATGTAGTTATATGTATATATAAATATATATGTATGTATATATAGATGTATATATATATATAGATATGTAAATATATGTATAAATAGATATATGTATCTATATATACATATCTATATATATATACATCTATATATATATATATAAATATATGTATGTATGTATGTATATGTATGTATATATAACTATATAGATATATATATATATGTATATATATATGTGTGTGTGTATATATATATATATGTATGTATATATAGTTATATATGTATATATGTATGTATATTTGTATATATATATATATATATATATATGTATATGTATATATATCAATATATATATGTATATGTATATATATATAAGTATATATTAATGTATAAGTGAGAGTGTGTGTGTATATGTGTGTGCAAAGAGTGTGAGAGAGTGCTGTGAGAGAGAGAGAGAGAGATAGAGCAAGAGCGCCTGCTGTGAAGAAAAGGCACTTTTAAGTCGTCTGCAATAGTGGGGCAACGTCTGATGACCACAGCGCACCACGCTGCATGTAGGCACACGAAGACGTGCGCGCTGGAGGGAGTGAGCGCGAGGGAGAGAGGTCGCAGTGCACCGTGCTGCGTGAAGAGCGGGCAGGTGTGGGCGAAGGGAGACGCGAACGCAGACGCTGAAGTAGGAGGGCGTTGGCAGATGCGAGCGCACGCAGACGCGCGGGCGGGCGCGGGAGTGAGCTAGCAGCGATTGTGGCACGCTGGGTGACCCGTTAAGTGAGAAACTTACCAGTCACCGCACTGTAGCCACAGTGTTCCGCTGAAACGTGTGAACAGTGGCAACAGTGCATGGCCGAGCCGCGCGACCGGGCGTGCCCGATTCCGTGAGTGCGGGGAGCCGATGCGCGAGCTGGCGCGCCCGTGGAAGGGGTGCGCCGGTTGGTTGCGGGCGGAAAGGTGAGTGCAGGCGCGAAGAAGCGGGAGGCGAGGGTAGGCGGCCTGCAGGCGTGCGCTGGAGGGCCTTGCTGCTGCTACCGCGGAGCTTCAGACCTTGAAGCCTGCGGCAATGGCGGAAGTGGCTTAACAGAGAATACCACCACGCCCACTGGCTCTTTGATGAGCTGGGTGGTGGTGGACTCATAGTGGTGGTTGTGCACCACTGTGAGTTGCTCCTGCCCCCAGAGTGGCTCCTCAGAGGAGGAGAGGCTGCGTATGGAGGGTGAGGGGAGGAGACGGCCTGGATAAGAAGAGCTACTGTGTTTTGGCGTGGACCAAGCTCTCGGCAAAGAAGGTAGCCACGCCTATTTTATAGAGGAAGAAGGCATGCACAGCCATGCCCTGGCTGTGCATGGCTATTCATGCAGCTGCAGGGAGTGGCTTGCAGAGCATGCTGAGCAGGACATGGCGCAAGGAAGAGGCTGCCATGCATTGCAGCCGCGGAGAAGAATTCAAAATCAAATAGAAATAAAAATAAAGGTGGAAATTTTACGAAGTAGCACTTGAAGAAAATGTAAATTTCGAAGGCCATTTTATTCACTCTCCTCCCCGCTCAATTAAATGCATGCATGCGTATATTTTTACAAATGCGACTATGGATACCTAATATGCACTGGTAATGCTTGGAAATAGCACAAGTTGGCACAATTGTAGGTGTATTTTTGCTGTGCAATCATACCCCCATGCCTATCTTTTGCTAGTCCCTAGTAAAACATTTTTTTGTATTGTATTTAGAAATGATCTTAAGCTGAAGATTTTCTTCTGAGGCAACATGGGTGTGTTTATTGTTGGATATTGTGAAAACCAATTGTAGAGAAGACTACCAGTACTTTAAGTCTTATATGACATAGATCATCTCTCAACTAACCAGGACTCTTGATATTTAAACCTTAAGTACGATTTCCAAGACCCAAGAGGTTTTTGCCATACTCGAGAGCACAAGAGATTATGTCATGTGCTTAGTGAAGGATCAAGACTGACCAAATGAACATTAAGACTCAAGCCCAGGGTTTCATGAATTTTTAAGTTCAGGTTGGTCCCAGTTTCAGCTCATGTCTTCGGATTGACCCTTAAAAAGATGGTGGAAACTCAACTCCCATTTTACGACATTTGTGGCTCAAAGAAAACAAGGTATTTGTAACTTGCCCTGAAGAATTTTTGTAAGGGGAAGATTTTACAGATATTAGTGAGATATATTGACTTATTTTCATCATTTTTTTTTTCGAAACACGTGTCAGTATATCTCTTACAACATTATTTGGAAGAGCACATTTTTCTTTTATTGGGAGAGTTCTTTTTTTTGGTGGAAAGAGTCTCTCCTAAACACAAGACTAAAAGCCTGGGATAAAAAGTCTACCTGCGCGCACAGGTAAGGACTTCACCTTCCCTAATGAACACTAGGGTTGGATCTTATGTTCATCTGGTCTTTCTTGATATGTGTAGTGTGAACCAAGATTACTTAGGCTCTCGAGTAGAAGCAAACCAACGGATCCTGTACTGGTGTCTCAGGTACAAGAATACGTCCTTAGTTAGGAGAGATTTTGATCGATCTTGTCACTGCTCAAGTGAATTAAGTCGAGCTCAAGCTTCTGTGGCCTGGAAAGTCTTCAAAACAGTGGTTGGATATCCATAACACTTACTGTATTTTTGTTTCATCCTTCGGATCATTACTAAACACCATTTTCATTTTTCATTATATATATATATAGAGAGAGATAGAAACTGCATGATACCATAAAATACCTAGATCCTAAGGATGCCTATCCACCCCCCCATGCCAAATGATGCTATGTCCTCATATGCATGTAGGGTAGGGTAGAGGAAGGACGAAAGATCAGGTAACGAGAGCTGAGGTGCAGGGTATACAGCAGGGTGGTAGGGTGGGTGGATGGTGGGTGGTGAAGTATCTGGCATTTCTTGGGACGAGAGTGTCCCAGGCAGATCGGAAAATAAGTCAGGAGGAAGAAGTTGGCCCTCAAATTGGCCAAGAAGAGGGGCTTCTTGGATAGATGGATCCAAAAAGGAATAACCCCAGTGAGAAGTATGTGGGCTCAAGGTCCCAGTGTGGAGTTGCAATTCCGCCTGATTTGACGGAAAAGAAAGGGCAATCCGGTCTTCAAGAGTGTGGATCGGCGGTGAGTAGCCCGGATATGCTCAGACCACGAGGTATGGGAAGCGGAGAAAACCTCGTTAGAAGTCTGGTCAGGAGAAGGTACGGGACTAGGGAGGGATGGGGGAATGTCACAATATGTGTCGGTCAGGATGTCGTCAGTGTTTACAGGTAATCCGCAGCAGTCATAATAGGTCCCAATTAGTCCGATACACACGCTGACGGCCATGTCCTTGTCAGACGTGTCATCCTCGATGCAATCGCAATCAAAGCTCTTGGCTGCCTTGAAGATGTTAAGCTTGAGTTTTTCTGATCCAACGGCAATCTCAATACAGCCCAACTCGCAGTCGATATGGGCGCGGGCTGTGGCCAAGAAAGGTCGACCAAGGATGATCGGACAATCAGAAAGTGAGCTAGGAACTTCCATATCTAAAACAAGAAAGTCAACAGGAAAACAAAGACTGTTGACCCTAACCACCACGTCTTCCACCACACCCTTTGGAATTTTGACAGAATGATCTGCCAACTATAACGTGACAGGGGTGGGTTTCAAATTTCCCAAGGAAAATTTTTCGAGCATGATGGTTGGTATAAGATTGATGGAAGATCCTAGATCAAGCAAGGCACGGTTAAAATTGCAGCCTTGGATGCTACAGGAAATAAGCGGTGTGCCCGGATCTTTCTGCTTCGGTGGTAGATTTAACAGTATAGCACAACTCGCATGAGACGAGAGAACCACCGGATTCTTGGTTTTCTTTGACTATCGCCTGGGTGTTGTGTAGCCTTTGAAAAATCGGGCGACAGTAAGTATGTGGTCGATAGCCTCGAGCAGGGGTATCTTGATTTCTACATCCCTAAACAAATTACGTAGGTTATCAAAGGTCTGCGTATCTTTCTTTTTGCCTTTTGGCTCCCTCAATAGAGCCTCAGGGAATGGAACTGATTCTGGCACCAATTTGGGTGTATCGTCCTCTCGCGAATGCGGTGCACATCCCGAATGAGAGGGCAATGAAGAAGACGGGCCAGGATCAGGTCGAGGCGGATCGACGGTCTGCTTACCACTCCTCGTAGTGATCGCATTAGACGATACGGGTCCAGTGGGATCATACGGTGGAGGAGGGTTCGCAATAGGGACATAAGAGTGCAGTGCTGCAGCGGGATTAGCCTGAAATCCCGGTGGAATGCTCAGAGCCTGCAGAATTTGGTGAACCTGCCCCTGAGAAGGTCGTACCTGTGGTTGAGGACCACGGGGTATGAAATTTCACGGGTTTGGAACAGGTTGGGCGGGAAAAGTGCCCTGAGATCGAGTCGCCATGCGTAGTTGACTGATCTCAGCATTCTACTGCGCCAATTGGTGTTGAAGAGAGGTCATGTTCTCTTCATGGCGCTTTGACACTTCCGTCATCATTCACATCAATTTGTCAAGAGGACTTGATGTGTGTTCTATTTGCGGTATGCAAGGGCCTGATGGCGGATTTGCCATAGGATTAGACTGGGCCCTTGGGATGACGGGTGCGGATGGTCTCATTGGTCCACCCACGGGGTTTTGGTGCTACGGGTTGTTGGACCATGCGAAGTTCGAATGATTTCGCCACCCTGGGTTATAAGTGGCAGAGAACGGGTTGTTCCCCAGGGCGCAAGCATCTTCTATGCCAGAAGACGTGTCCGCATGTAAATATGCTTCCGAGTACACGGAGGCTTGGTCCTCCGTGTCAAAATACTGGCTTACAGAAGCCAGATCCACATGACTTACCGAATCGCTCGGCGCGACACTCGGTAAGGAAGGTCTTACGGGGTTTCTCGGGATAAGCCTGGTGTTGGAAGAATTGGGATTGTGACGAAGTGGTGAAGTGGAGGTGTCTACCATAGAACGGGCAGGGTTGGCCAGAAGCTCGTCCAGCTTCTTGTGCACGACGGAGACTTCATCCAATTTATGTACGATAAGGCTTAGATCTATGGATGAATGGGAGGGTCCCGTGTCAACTTCGTGGACATTACGGGGCAGGCTGGTACGATTAAAGGCGACAATGGAAGCATTGTTCATTGAGTTTTCGCTCATATTTTCAAATAATTCGAATGCTCCACTCTCGTCTTTATTCATGAAATTCCCTCCACAGGAAGCGTCTACAATCTACTTCAAAGTCTCATTTAGCCCATAGTAGAAAATCTGGGCTATATGCCACTTAGGCAGACCGTGGTGTGAACACTTCCTGAGGAGGTCATTATATCTCTCCCATGCCTCATGAAATTGTTCGTCATTTTGTTGCGTAAAGGAGGTGATAGCACGGCGAAGCGCATTGGTTCACCCGATTGGGAAGAACTTCTTGAGAAATGCTATTCGCATCTCTTCCCAAGAGTGAATGGTTTCTCCCAAGGGTGCGTAACCACTGCGACTCTTTATCCCGTAATGAAAACGGGAACATTTTCATGAGGACTATAGGTAACCCGATATTTTTTGGTTTAACAGTTTCAGCCAATCGGGTTAGGTCTTCCAAGTGGAGAAAAGGATCTTCACTTGCAAGACCATGGAAGTGAAAATTTATCAGGACAATTACGTTAGGTTTCAGTTCAAAATCGTCCCCGCCCAAGTGGACCCGAATTTGTCCTATGGTCTCTGTAGCAGCGGGATTCTGATAGGAGCTAAGAGACCTAGGCTCCTCCCGTTAGAGAGGGTTCTGCATTTCCTCCAATGTTTCCCTTATGGCTTCAATCTGTTCATTATACATTTCCATTTGGGCTTGGAGGCGGGTTATGGGATCTAAGGCTCCGCCACCTGGTGGGTTTTGAGGGCAGTTTCCTCCCTCGGGATTTGGGGGTGGGCGTGCAACCATGTTTGTGGAGGAGGAGGACGATTCGACTTCTTTTCTAAATTTATCAGACAATTCACACAGTTCAGGGTTTTGTGACCTCCTCCCAAACATGCACTACCGCAAGAAGAATTAGGGGGGTACGAAGGGAAAAGGAGATGAGAGAAATGACGCCGCAAAGGTACACTTGATGACAAATCAATACAGTTAAATTCCTAACCTCTACAGTGTGCCTTTAGACCTAAAGATCTAAGTTACCTACTATTACGAACTATGGAACCGAATGCGAGCACCGCAGGACCACCGGGCTAGATTGAAGGGCCATTTGCCCCAGTCTTAGACACCCGATAGCACGCGGGAACCCTCACCAGCACGTAGGTGCTACACGTAGGTAGTTAGACCTCCAATCCTTAATAAGGGTCAAGTTGCTACCAATTTTAGTTAGAGACTTAAAATCAAGTGCTTCTGGAATGTGAAGGACGTTATTTACGGGTAATGCCCAAGTGATTGATTTTACAAAGTGTGTAATCCAAGCATGCAACGGGGAAATCTCCCCGAATTGAAGTTTTAATTGGTGAATGATTTTTAGAATTCAACCTTATGTAGTATGGATTTTAGGATTTCGCTGAAATACCAATTCAACCAATCTTCGGGTTTTGAGAGAATACAAGTTTTCTTCTAAGCCCAACAAACCCTTCTTCAATGTTAGTTGGTTAATGCATGCTAAAATGCAATGGGCTTCCCTAAATGGAGATTTCTATGTGTGGATGCACGAGTCAATTTTAGATTAGTGTGAAAGGGAGCCAAAGCACTTCAATTCAAGTGCTCCCAATCACCAAAATGATTTCCACACATAAGACTCAACCATAAGATAAAGAAAATCAAATTGTTGAGGTTGAAGTATTCGGGATCGAATCTTAGTCACGTGAAAGGTCGTGGTGGGGTTGGAATCAACTCAATTCCAAGTCTCCCCATCAAAAATGTGATCCCGAATTTGTAGATAAATGAGGCAAAGAGGGGTGGCAGTCAATCTTTTTATTTGCCTCAAAGAATACTTCACACAGCGAAAGATTCAAGAATCAAGATTCTTGGATCTTCGCTATACGAAGTTTTGCGAGAAATCCCGGGGCGGTGGGAGTAAAGGCAAATAATCAAATAAGTGAATTTTAATCCACTTGCCCCAAGAGATCCCAAGTTTTTCTAGTTTTTTTTTTTTTAGTTTTTATTAGGGTGACAAGCTGACCTAAGTTGCTAAGAAAGAAAGACCTACTTGTTCAGCAACATGTGCGAAGCTCCAGTGCAGTGCCGGCGTCTTCACGCTCTCGTTCCCACCTTGGATCTACGCACTTCTCCGACTTCATCTGCCTACCTTCTCCTTGCAATAGGTTCACCTGCACAGCAATAAATAAAAACACCCGTGAAGAGAAGGGTGTGAGAAGAGAAAAATTATAGGAATGGAGTAAAAACTTACTTGAAGGTGCACTTCCCCGGCAACGGTGCCATGTGAAGAGGTGTGTTTGGACCCGGATAGGTTATGTTAATATGGTGATTTTATCGTTGAAATGCGTATAGTGGTTAACCTAAATCGAGCCTAACCATCTCTTTACAAAATATTTTTTACCTGGCCTATTTGATTTTATCTTGGTCACTTTTAGGCCCAGGGTCAAACTCAGGGAAGTGGGGTTAGAAGAAGTTTCTACACCTTTCCTACAACGAGTCTCTTCCATTCGTTTATTGCGTTTTTGGTGTTTTTCTATTTAAGATTTTTTTCCGATAATTTTTATCCTTGAGGTACACCCTCAAAATAAGGTTCTTGTTTTTGAGCCAAATCAGGATTTCAAAATTGGTCTTGCTATTCGCAAGACTGAGTACCTGCAAGTCAAGGATTATCTTTTCTCTTTAATATATTTTTTTATCTTTTTACTGGCAGGAAAGAGAAGTAGAAATAAAGTACATATAGTATATATATAGGTATATATTATATATGTATACAGGGGTGGGGGTGGAGGTGGAGATGGTGTGTAGCACGGTGTCAAGTCGGTCGTCGTCTAGGAAGACGCAACCAACAGGACGAAGTGCCACGTGGAGTGTAGGATGGATGGTGGAAGATGACGATGAACACACTTTCTGTATGCGTGTATCGGGGAATATCAGCAACTGGTGCGGATATTCCCGCGATACCATGTATGGTAAGTGATATGAAAATATATATATATGTAAATATATATATCTATATGTAAATATATATATGGTTATAGATATATAGGTATATATGTAGTTATATGTATATATATATATATGTATATATAGATGTATGTATATATATATAGATATATATATATATGTATGTATATATAACTATATATATATATGTATATATGTATGTATATTTGTGTGTGTATATATATATATATATATGTATGTATGTATCAATATATGTATATATATGTATATATATATATATATATATATATATATATATGTATCTATACTTATACTTAGTTATATAGGTAATAATATATATATGTATGTATATATGTATATATATTTATACGTATATAAATATATGTATATATGTAAATATATATGTGTATATATATATAAGTATATAGATATATATATATGTATGTATGTATACTAATACATAGTTATATAAGTACTACTATATGTATAGATATAAGTATATATATATATATGTATATATATCAATATATATATGTATATGTATATTTATATAAGTATATAATAATGTATAAGTGAGAGTGTGTGTATATGTGTGTGCAGAGAGTGTGAGAGAGTGCTGTGAGAGAGAGAGAGAGAGAGGAAGAGCACCTGCTATGAAGAAAAGGTGCTTTTAAGTCGTCTGCAGTAGTGGGGCAACGTTTGATGGCCACAGCGCACCGCGCTGAGCGTAGGTGCGCGAAGACGCACGTGCTAGAGGGAGTGAGCGCGAGGGAGAGAGGCCGCAGCGCACCACGCTGCGTGAAGAGCGGGCACTGAAGTGGGCGGGTGCGGGCGAAGGGAGACGTGGACGCAGACGTTGAAGGAGGCGGGCGTTGGCAGATGCGAGTGCACGGAGACGCGTGAGCAGGTGCTTGAGCGGGCGTGGGGTTGGACGAGGGCGTGGGCTAGCGGCAGTTGCGGTGCGCCGGGTGACCGGTTAAGTGAGAAACTTACCAGTCACCGCATTGTAGCCAGAGTGTTCCATTGAAATGCGTGAACAGTGGCTACAGTGCATGGCCGAGCCGCGCGACCGGGCGTGCCCGGTTCCGTGAGTGCGGGGAGCCGATGTGCGAGCTGGCGCGCGCGTGGAAGGGGTGTGCCAGCTGGTTGCAGGCAGAAAGGTGAGTGCGGGCGCGAAGAAGCAGGAGGCGAGGGCACCTGCAGGCGCGTGCTGGAGGCGAGGGCGACCTATAGGCGTGCGCTAGAGGGCCTTGCTGCTGCCGCCGCGGAGCTTCAAACCTTGAAGCCTGCGACAATGGCGGAAGTGGCTTAATAGAGAATGCCACCACGCCCACCGGCTCTTTGATGAGCTGGGTGGTGGTGGACTCACAATGGTGGTTGTGCACCACTGTGAGTTGCTCCTGCCCACAGAGTGGCTCCTCAGAGGAGGAGAGGCTGCGTATGGAGGGAGAGGGGAGGAGACGGCCTGGAGAAGAAGAGCTGCTGTGTTTTGGCGTGGACCAAGCTCTCGGCAAAGAAGGTAGCCGCGCCTGTTTTATAGAGGAAGAAGGCATGCACAGCCATGCCCTGGCTGTGCATGGCTGTGCATGCGGCTGCAGGGAGTGGCTTGCAGAGCATGCTGAGCAGGACATGGCGCGAGGAAGAGGCTACCATGCATTGCAGCCGCGGAGAAGAATTCAAAATCAAATAGAAATAAAAATAAAGATGGAAATTTTGCAAAGCAGCACTCGAAGAAAATGTAAATTTTGAGGCCATTTTATTCACTCTCCTCCCCTCTCAATTAAATGCATGCATGCGTGTATTTTTACAAATGCGACTATGGATACCTAATATGCACTGGTAATGCTTGGAAATAGCACAAGTTGGCACAATTGTAGGTGTATTTTTGCTGTGTAATCAGTTGGAGAATTGGGGAATAAGAGACAGCACTTCGTAAAGTCTCGAAGGTGTTGAGACACGAGGTGTTAAATTCAAATGGGGTATCGGCTACCAAGAGATTCGTCAATGGTTGTGCGATTTCTGAGAAATCACATATAAATCTCTGGTAAAATCCGATGTGACCCAAGAATGATATGATCTGCTTGACCGAGCTAGGTGGGAGTAATTGTGATATGACTTCAGATTTAGCTTGGTCGACCTCGAGTCCATTGGCAGAGATCCTGTGCCCTAGTACAATGCCATCCCTCACCATGAAATGGCTCTTCTCCCATGAGAGTACTAGGTTTACCTCAATACATTATTTCAGGATCTTGGTGAGGTTATCAAGACAAGACGCGAAGTCATCTCCAAAGACATAGAAGTCATCCATGAATACTTCCACATAGTCCCCAATCATGTCAAAGAAGATGGCCATCATGCAACATTGAAATGTCGCTGGTGCGTTGCAAAGGCCAAAGGGCATCCACTTGAAGGTGAATGTTCCGAAGGGACATGTGAAAGTGGTCTTGTCTTGATCTTTCGGGCTAATCGCTACTTGATTGTACCCGAAGTATCCATCCAGAATATAAAAGAAACTATGTTCGGCTAACCGTTCTGAGATCTGATCAATGAACAGTAAAGGAAAGTGATCCTTCTGGGTAGCCGTATTCAGTTTTCTGTAATCTATGCAAACCCGCCATGATGTCGCAGTGCGGGTTCGGATGGATTCACCCATATCATTTTTTACTACAATGAGTCTCGCTTTCTTGGGCACTATCTGGATCGGACTCACCCACTAGCTATCAGAGATCGAGTATATAATGCCCACATCCAACCATTTAATGATCTCCTTAATAACCTCTAGCATATTCGGGTTTAGCCGTCTTTGAGGTTGTCTCGAAGGTTTCACCTCCTCATCTGTGTAAATGTGATGAGTGAAATACGAGGGGTGAATACCACGGAGATCAGCAATACTCCACCATATGGCTGCCCTATGGTCTTGTAGCACAGAAATCAACTGGTGTTCCTGTTCTTAGGTCAAGTGAGCATTGATAATGACCAAGTATGTTTCACTTTCACCCAGGAACACATATTTGAGTGAGTCAGGTAAGGGCTTCAATTCAATTAGCGGCGAATAAGAATCTGAAGTGGGGGTGGGAGTTGGAATGGGAGCAGAATCAGAGGTGGAAGTCTATTGATCTGAATATGCATGAATTCCTGCTGATTCGCCACCTGTATTGTGGTCGGCCGTGACTGTGTTGGCGGGAAACTCGTTCACATCTTCTTGCGTCAACAAGGGCAATTCAGTACTGTGTGGATTAGGATAGCCAGAGTTAGGGATGCTGTGGTCAGATATACACCCCAGACAATCGAATCCTCGGGGAGATATGTGCAGTGCAGTAGTCTTAGTCCTGTGCAGATTGAGGTCCAAGAACCCTAATAGTGCAGACAAATGAGACATTGGGTCATCACAAAGGAGCCCAATGTTACCATAGTGTTCCGGTTCTTCATCTTCACCATCCTCCTCGATACAATCATAATCGAAGTTCCTTGATGCTCTAAATATGTCAACTCTAAGTCACTCATTACCTAGGGCTATCATTATACACCCAGATGCACAATCAATGTTTGCTCGGGCTATCGCCAGAAATGGGCGACCCAAAATAATTGGTGCATCACGAAAATTAGGAGGGACTTCCATATCCACAACAAAAAAGTCTGCGGGAAAGAAGAATTAGTGGACTTTCATGATCACATTCTCAACCACCTCCCTCAGTGTATTCACTAATCTATCAGCTAGCTGAATCGTGACCGAGGTGGGTTTTAACTGCCCGAATTAAAATCGATCATATACGGTAATGGGAGTCAGGTTAATGGACGAACCCAGATCTAGAAGGGCCCGATCAAATGGAGAATCCTCCAAGATGCAGGAAATGAGTAGGGTACTAGGTTCTTTCTTTTTTGGCTATAAGTCAGCTAGAATCACGGCGCTAGCCTCCTTCGACAATACCTCCTGTCGTCCTATTCTCAAATGTCGCTTTGGGGTACAGTAGTCCTTAAAGAACCTAGCAACAGTAGGAATGTGATCAATGGCCTCGAGGAGAGGGACTTGAATATGCACTTCCTTGAACATCGACTTCAAGTCCTCAAAATTCTGCATATCCTTTTTCCGTACTACATTTTGTGTCAGAGCCTCGGAAAAAGGAACAAGAATCTCAAGGTCAAGTGGTCTCTTGCCCTTGTCGATCGTAGATGGTTCCTGAGATAAAGAAGTCGAACCATCCTACGGTGGATGGCGTGAAAAATCAGGACCCGCCTACCTAACTGATGGGTCGTATGTCTTCCTTCCACTCCTCAATGAAACAGCTTTTGCATCAACTTGCTGTCCATGAGGTGGTGGAGGAGCGAAAGGGGCTGAGTATGCGGGGTTCTGCATCAAAGGCGGTTAACCTTGAGCATAACCAGGTGGTGTAGGAGGCGATTGTAATATGGCATGGGCCTATCCCTGTGGTGCCCTAGTTCTACACATATCGCGAGTTCAGGACAGGTTGGGAGGGTAAGGCTCCCTGGGTCCTATGCTCTTGCAACAGCTAGTTCTGCATGTTCTGTATAGTCTGTATCTGGTCGGCCATTGCCTTCATGATCTGCAAGCTATCCTGTGTAGACTTTCGCATCGATTCTTGCAGCTCCTCTTTCAGTGCCTCCAAAGGGTTGGCCTGCTTTGGAGGGTGACTGGCAGCTTGATGCAGCGATTGATAAACAGAGCATGATTGTTGTTGCTAAGATGAGAATGGCTGCTACCAGGGGTACGTGTTCTGTGCATTCCCATACTGCCTGGTCTAGTAGTGTGGATCTTGATGTGGTCTCTGTGAGTTACCTAACCAGGAGAAGTTCGGATGTTGGTGCCAACTAAGGTTATACGTCTCTGAGTACGGGTTATTACACCTGTATCCCTGAATAGCATTGACGTCTTCATAGGCTGACGACGTCTGAGGCATATATTCATCAAGGGAATACGCATTATAATCATCATGTGGTGCGTAACTTTGATCATATGGTGCCAGATCGGGATTGTTCACGGAATCTCGATACACGGGGTCCCGTGAATATGGAGGAAGTGCATTCCGAGTGAGCAGATTAACTTGAGCAGGGGGCTTAGGGTGCATAAGAGGGTCTTAGGGTAGCAGAATTTCCGACCAGATCTTGTTGACCTCGAGCTAGGTCATCGAGCTTCTTTCCTAGCAAATCCACCTTTCCCAGCTACTTGACGATGATTTCCATATCAGCTCAAACAGACTCTGCTTGAGCCTCATGGACGTTAACTCCCAGTTGTCCAGGCCGCTGGAATTAGTTCATCAATGTGGCATTCATTGAATTCTCCGCTAGAGACTCGAACAACTCGAATGCATTGTTTTCATCTTTAGCAAGGAAGTTCCTGCCACTGGATGCATCGGCTAGGTACCAATGTGTGTCATCCAACCCATGGTAAAAAATTTGGGCCAAGTGCCATTTGAGTACACAATGGTGTGGGCATTTCCTTAAGAGATCATGAAATCAATCCTAGGCGTCATGCAACTTCTCCTCAGGTCCCTGCAAGAAAGTCATAATCACTTGCCTCATCGCGTTCGTACGATCGATCGGGAAGAACTGCTGTAGGAATTCATGTCGTAATTCCAGCCATGTTCCAATCGGCTTCTCGATGGTCTTGAACCAGTACGAAGCCTTATCCCTGAGAGAAAATGGTAAAATCTTCATTAGAACAATTCCAAGATCTACATCCCTAGGTCGAGTTGTTTCCACGATTCGACTCAGGTCCTCCAGATGCTGGAATGGATCCTCGTTCGAGTTTCCATAAAAGTAATTCTGGATCTGCCCAATTAGATTAGGCTTAAGCTCGAGCGCATCTCTACCTGTGGGAATCCAGACTAGAGGTGTGACAATCGGCACTGCCGGATTGTAGAAATCCTGAAGTTGTTCTCCTTGTGGTGGGTGTTGCATTCTATCCAAAGTATTCAGGATACGGTCTATATTCTGTTTCTGTCATTCCTCAGATTCAGGGACCTGGGCTTCTTGACGAGCCATCGAGTCCAGATTTGCTGGATCCTAACTAGGTCAGGGTCTAGGGTTAGCCATCTTGGCTAAGAGGATACAAGAAGAGGGTGAGGGAGAAGATGACCCGGGCGAGGTGACTCACCTCCTCGGGAGTGGCTCCCAAGGTCCAACCAATTGAGGTCTGAGTGACCTCCTTCCTCGCATACACCAACCAACCCCTTGGTTGGTGCAACCAGCCAGACAAGGCTAAGACTCTGCCAATCAGATGGCCCTTTTGATCAGATGACTGGATTTTTTGTTTTAGGTTCAAATTCCTGAAGAAAAATTCATTGATAACCGACTGAAAGTAATTCCCGCCTCTCAAGCTAACCCAGCCAGTCTGTGTACGAGGGGACTAAAGGGAAGGTTCTTCCTTCGACTTTCACCTCCAGTTCCTTTGTACCCCCGAGCTACAATCATTTGACACTACCCAGCAGACTTAGTCACTAGGTTTAGCCAAAGAGGTTGAAATCACCCAGTAGTATGACAACAAATTCAGGTTGATTTCATGCTTCAAAATTTATTTTAACCCATTTTTTTTCACTGGGGTTTGTGATGAGTGGCCCACAAGGTGACCAGGCTCACTAGCTAAACACTAGACTTAGCTAAGTCTAGGTTAGCTCAAATGTGGTCTCTAGAAATTTGACCATAAAGGTTGAGCTTAGGGTTCATGCAAATTCTAAGCGTCTAGTAGAGCAACGAAATAAAAATAATTCTCTGAACACAAATGGAATCTAAATAAAGTGAAATTTGGCAAGTAGATTCCTTTTTCAATTATCTTTTCATAGATTTTTTTTATAATTTTTAGTATTTCAATTGAATTTATAGGGATTTTTAAATGTCAGAGGGTCAGATTTGGAATTTTGACCTCCAGTCGATTTTTTGCTTTAAAATAGTATTAAATTATTTTAAAAAATTGGAAAAAATATGGAAATTAAAGCTAATGAAATTAGGTTTCAAACCCCACTACTTTTAGTCAAAATAAATTCGCGAGTTATTCGGAATTGATTTCTGAATTTTGAAAATTTTCAAATCTAGGTCAGTTTGACTTTCTTATACTTCTCAAATTTTTAAAAATTTTATACTTTGAATTTCTTCAAATAAATGGTGTTGTTTGAAGTGTGGTTTGAAACTAAAGTATTTGCTTGAATTTTAGAATTTTTCGCTCACTAATTATTCAGCAATTGAATTTTTAATTCAAAAAATGAATTCTGGCTGAATTGTAGATAATGGTGTGATGGCTTTTAGAAGGTGTTTGAAATTCAAATTCAAACTTCCACCAAAAGTGATTTTTTTCATTTTTTTATTTTTTTTCTTTTTTTTCAAATTTTTTTGGAGCGAAAAACTTATTTCAATTTTTTTTCTTTTTTTTTCAAACAAAAACTAACCTAGGATTCAAAAGAGACCTAGTCTAATAACTAAAAAAAAAAAATTTCGAAATATGCAGATTTTCTCTTCAAAAAGAAATTTCTAACTAAGAAAATCTAATCTAACCTAAGGTTCAAAAAAAAAACCTAAGCTAAGAGAAAGAAGATGTGCACCTGCATTTTCTCTTCGCGCTCAATATGTGCGCAGATCCAGTTTTTCCTAATTTCCTACACATACAAAAACAAGTAGAGGTGGATTTGTCACTAAAATCCTAAGATCGAAAATCAATCGTGTTGCCTCCCCGACAACGGCGTCATTTAACAGGAGCGTTTACGTGCGTGTTTTGAAATCGTGTCACTATTCGTAGTATAGTTGTGCGAAAGCCTAATAAAAAATATTTGTAAAATAACAAGACTTTGAGTTCCGGTCGTTCGTCTCTGGGAGGCATTATGGAAATGATTTCGATCTTGTTCACTCTACTCGCTTAAAATCGCACGTCGATTTCTAACCTACGGATCACTGTTTTGCCATTTGCATGATTAACGCTTATCACGTGCGCATGCGTTAAGTAAATAACAAATGTAAATGTATGGGTTTCAATATTCACGATTCTAGTTAAATGATGGCCATTGATAGAGAATGCATTAATAGTTAGATCTTCAATGTTTTCAAGCACCGACATGCTAGTTGCAAGAAAGATATAAACTAAGCACAGGCAACTTAATCACAATAAAGTATTGCAAGCAAGCACATGGTGACTTTTCAACATGTAGATATATAAATAACTCAAAAATTTTTCATTGATTTCATGATGGAGGTTACAGCACAATGCTAGAGGAAAGCTTATACAGGAATGCTTGAAAACAAACTACCAGCTTGCAGAAAACAACTGCATACATGAATCTATGGGGGGATTACGCATGCATCATTGAGGGAGAAATATGGAGCTACACTACTAAGCATAAAATAAAGTAAGTAAAACTATGAAGAACTAAGCTCTACTTATCTAGCAGAAGCAAGGGCATTCAAAGGTTATCTCCGATGGCCTTTGAGTGGAGGTAGGGAGAGAAAGAGGGGCGGCTGATGGGAACACCATCATGAGCCATAATTATCTCATTTTAATTCAATTAAGTCAGTATATGCTCCTACATAACTGCCAGAGAGTTACAGTTCATTGCATAATCATTCTGAGAGAAAAAACTAGAAACTAGGGTTAAAACTGTAATTTTACCATCATATCATGAATGCAGTACAACCACGGGTTTTCCTAGGGGTTAATTAAGGGTCAAATGGTCTCAAAAAGATAACAAGTGGGATAGAACAGACAGAAAAGGGTTTTCACGTGTTCTGAGAATTAAGTGACTTGAAACCTTAAAAATAAACCTGCTTAATTAACTGATGTTCTGGTCAAGATAAAATTCACCTAAACCTTCTAAAATTCATATAAAATATTCTCTAGGGTTTGAAACCTTCAATTTTACCATCAAAACCCGTTTTGACCTAGAATAGAGTCTTAGACAGACATTTGCCCTAATTTGTATTTTTACATAAATTACCCAGTCAAACGTTGTAAAAACCAAAATCCAACTTTACCATTGAATTCCTTAGGTCCAAATTAGGTTTGTACTAAAATTTGAACCCAAGATGACTTTGTCTTGACCTAGTTTGCAACCTGGTTTTGTCTGATTACAGTTATGCCCTTAACTTTCAAAATATTTTCAAATAGACCCCTAACTTTATCATCGTTCTCACAAAAAGGTCCATACCGCCATTAAACATATTCCTACTTGCTCTGGCAACCTTGATTTGGAAAGAACTCCTTGATTTCTTGACGAATCCCTTTCAAATTTGAAAGAGAAGTTCGTCAAGAAATTCCCTTCCTTTTGAATCAAATCCCACGCCCTAAAACTTACCTAATCTCTCATGCGTTTTGGTATCAAGGAATTTCCCAACTTTAGCAAGCTTTCCAAGCTTGGGAAGCTTTCTTCCCAAGACCAAAACTTCCTCTTGAGGTCTATAAAAGAACCTCCTGATCAGACCGTTCTCCCTACACTCAAAATCGGCCAAGATTCCCCACTAATTCCTATCTCTCTCTCGACCGAAAGCTCCTCGACGTCCGGCGAGCCCCTCTGTCCATCTTCGTCCTCCGTTCACAATACCAGTAGAGGAGTCATCCTCGTTTCTTCCCGCATCGAGCCATACCAGTCGGCACCCTAATCTCCTTCTTCCTCGCCGTCTCCCTTTCCTTGGAGCTGTTCTCTTCTTCGACACCAGCAACAACACAACCGGTGCCTTCTCCTTCCCACTTCTTCTGTTAGTACATTCAACTGATCCCTAAACTCTTCCTCATCACACCAACCTTTCGACATGCCGTTTCAACCTCGACCACGCCTCCGTGACTCCGTCTTCCACTGCTCCGGCCACACCTCCGATGAGGTACATCTCGCTTCACACATCACCAAACCCCTCGCTGACTACCTCAAAACCTCTGCCACACCTCTCCGCTCATTTCCCCTCTCCTATTTCACCCTATTGCTCCCTCCAACGCTCCACCGAACAAACCCACTTCCATTCATCTCCTCCATCACCGACTGCCCCCCACACGCCCTCTCATGCCACAAGACCATCACCCACACATTCGCCGTGGTCCAGCGAAGGTCCTGAGTGAGTTTAATTGGGCCACGAGGCCGTATTTTTGCTTTCAAGTACTCACCGTCCATCGCTGCCACTGCCTTTGTCTCTGACCATGAATGCAATTCCCTAGCCGCAATCCCCTTAATTCCACTTCCAGGCTATGCGCATCACCCCCAGGACCCTTCCCAGGTCCTTCAATCGAAGACCTAGAAGCGGCAGCTCACCTAATTGGTGAAGCATCAGACACTGCTATTGTGTGAAGAAAACTGATGTGGGATAGTCCCACATCGTGAGTAGAAAAGGCATCCAAGGTGTATAAGTGGAAAAAGTGAAAGAAGCTTTCCTCAGAACACGGGGTGAGGTCCCTCTCACCCACGCACTTGCGCCTCGTCCGTGACCTCTACCCGCAGACCTGGCCTGACCCATTAACCCGCCTAAGCCTACACTCCTCAGCTACGATCATGCCTGTAGCCCTGGACCTGGGTACGCTAGGACCGATAACCCGATTACCCCTGTGGCTCTAGGAGAGTGAATCCTAAAGAGAGAAAGAGAGAAGGAGAGCCTGCGCAGGTAGGGGGAGGGCTTTGCTCTTGGTGGGAACAGGCTAACACTTAGCCAAATTCAGAAGCTGTTCCCCTGCTATGTGAAGAAAGCCAGAGAAAGAAGAAGGGCTGAAGGAAGAAGAAGAGAGGTAGAGAAGAAAGAGAAAGGAAGAAGAAGAGAGGCAAAGAAGTGAAAGAGAAAAGACAAAGAAGAACAGAGAGGCTTGAGCAGTTTAAGCCATCTGATTAGTAAATTGATGAGAACCTCATCATGAGCCATAACTAGCTCATTTTGACCCAATACAAAGGATAAAAGCTCCTACATAACTCACGGAAAGGCTTAACTCAGAGAATTCTGAGTTTGAGAAGAAAACAAGTCATAAGGGGTAAAAATGCAATTTTACCAGTATAATCTGCATACAGGGTAATTCAGGGCCCAAACATAGGTCAAAGCAGCTTAATAAGAATAAAAGTGGGATGAGATGATCTAGCAAGGGCTACAGCAATTCCAAGAAACTAAATGATAATCTGTAACCCTAAAACAACCCACTTCAATTCACAAGGTTCGAGGCAAAGTAAAAATAGAATAAACCCTCTAAAAATTCATAGAAAAATAATCTCTAGGGTTTAGAACCTTCAATTTAGCCTTCAGAACCCATTTTGACCTACATTGAGAACCATGCCCAATTAATAACTTAATTTGGGTTTTTGCGTAAATTGACCGGTCAAACAAGGTTTAATATAGAAATGAAATTCACCATCAGATTCCTTAGGTCCTAATTAGTCATGTATAAAAACTTGAGCCTAAGAAGAAATCTCCTTGACCGACTTTACACTTTGGTCCTCATATATTTACTCTTTGGCCCTCAACTTTTGAACCCTCGCATTTTGGCCCCTAACTCTCCTTCGTTCTTTGCGATCAGGTCCCCCTTGCAAAACCTGCCAGCACCATGCTCCGGCGACCTTGCGCGGAGCATGGCGCCGCGCAGGGTGAGGGGGGAGACCTGGCAAGTAAACCGGGGGTGCCCTGCGTCGTCAGCCGTCGCAGGGACACCCCCCTGGTCGTTATAACCCACCATACCGGCCGTGCGAATGCACGGACGGTATGGGTTCTTGTTTCCGGCCATCCTCCGGCGAGGGAGACACGTCGTCTCCCTCCGCCTTCCTCCCTGTTTGATCCCTATAAATACCCCCCGTTGCTCCACCGACCGGGGCAGCTTGGATCTGACGGAGAAAATCCCCAACTTTCCTCTCTTCTCTCTCCGGCAGACGCTCACCAGCTCCGGCGGTTCCTCCCCCTCCACCTCTTCGCTCTGCCGCAATACCAGCAGCAGAGACTTCCTCCCCTGCTCTTCCCGCGCCACGCCGCACCCAGCTGGCGCCTCTCCGGCTCTCTGCTCGCCGCCGCCCCTCTCCCTGAGCATCGTCTTCTCCGGCGACAGTCGATACGACTGTTGCCCTGTTCCTCCCCCTTCGTCCCTGCAAGTAAGCTAGAACTACTCCCCTTCTTCTCCTCTTTCTTCCCCCGCTTTCAATTTATTCAATTAAGCTCTCGACCGACCCTAACCATCGTCACCCCCTTCGTCTCCGGCCACCCTCCGGCGAGATGCTCCCATCGCTCCACAGCCTCACACACCTCGCCGACCTTCACCGAACCTCCCCCTCATCACACTGAGCACCCCCCACCCCTTCACTGCCACTCCACACCTCCGTAACGCTTCCCCCAACAAACCCATCCTCCGACCCACAGTCCGACCTAGGGCAGCCCTTGCACGCCGCCCCACACCTCGCCACCACCCACACGAGCTTCGCCGCACCCTGGCGAAGCTCCCGGCACTTTCTGATTAGGCCGAGAGGCCATTTTCTTGTGAACAGGCCACCCGACCTCCGCCGCCATTGCCGTGCAGAAGGAGCTGCTTCCGCCTGCAGCTACAGGCGCGCCACGCTCAGCGCCACGCCCTGATTCAACTCCCAGGCCTTGCGAGGCATTTCGACAAAACACCAGGCTCGCAGCTAAGGCAGAAGGCTTCGCGTGACGCCGCGATCTCCCGCTGCTTTCCCCGCTGCGGGCGCGCAATTGAGGTGGGACATTTAGTCCCACCTCGGAAAAGCCTGAAGAGGCGCAGCGATATAAGATGCAAGAGTGCTGGAGGCTTACTGCCTCAGCACACGGGGTGAGGTCCCCTTCACCCGCCCGGTTACCCGGTCTCGTCCGCGCTCACGCCCCGCGGACCTGACCCGACCCGACCCGACTTAAGACTGACCTGTACTCCTCGCCCACCACGCACGCCGGTGGGCCTGGACCCGGGCGTGACCCGAACCCGATTACCCGGTAGCTCTGGGAGAGTTTTCCTAAGAGTGGTTTCAGAGAGAGAGAGACGCGGGGGGAGAGGGTAGAGTAGGTTTTGTTCTCTGACGTAAGCTCTGAAGTGTGCAGGCACAGGTGAAGAAGAAGAACTGCGGAAGAAGAAGGAAGCTGAGGGAGACACTGTAGCAACAGGCAGTTTAAGTCGTCTGATTTGGAAATCAGACGACGACCTGAAGGGAAAAGAAGAAAGAAGGAGGGGTGACGTCCCTGGCTGAAGAAAGAAAGAAAGAAGAACGTCACCTTTGCAGAACAAAGAAGAAGAAGGAGATCTGAAGAAAGAAAGAAGATCACCTCTGCAGAACTAAGAAGAAAGAAGGAGATCTGAAGAACAAAGAAGGAAGAAGGAGGTCTGAAGAAAGAAAGAAAGAAGAGCATCACCTCTGCAGAACAAAGAAGAAGAAGGAGATCTGAAGAAAGAAAGAAAGAAGAACATCACGAGGAGAAAACAAAGAGAAAATAAGACAACGAATTCCTTCCCTCTCTCTTTCTTTTTGTAAAAGAAACATGTATATCTCTAGAATACAACTTGCTCCCTGAGTTCGACCTCGGGAACTCTTTTATTTTCCGAGTAAAAAAAATTATATTTGAAATGATGGCAACAACTGGCTATATTACAACGACATAACAATAAAACCTGGTTGTCCCAACGTCTTCATTTTGGCGCCGTTGCCGGGGAGCAACGGCTATTCTAGAGGTAAACATTCCTGTTTTTTTTTTTAATTTCTGATAATCTCCTCTCTTTTGTGCAGAAAACTACAGGAAACCAAGAAGACAAGCAACCGCACAACAACCACTCCGAGGACAGGTAAATTTTTTTTCTTTCCTCTCGCTATTAACCCCTAAAACTCAAAAGAAAGAAAAGAACAAGCAATATAGGGCTAACCTGTCTTCCATACTTAGTAACCATAAAAGTTGCATGTTTTCAACTCATTATTCCTGCACACTATTAAGGGTATTTAAGGGCTAACACATTCTTGCTTGAGCCCTAATTACCCAACAAAGAATTAACTGGACCAAGTAGAGCCAACATAAGATTCAACATTAGGGATTTAGAGACACACTCCTTAAGCAAGAATTGAGAAAACCAAATGAAGTGTGCCCAAGCCCTTGTCTGAAAATACCTATTCAAAGAAAACCTAAAACAATTGGCTCTCTAAACACTTGAACCCTAAAAGAAAGGACCCAAAAAGCTCTCAAAGGAACAAGAGGTAAAGTTGACTCCTTGGGTCAACCAACCTTAAAATTAGGTCACTTTCTCACTCAAAATACCTAAGAGTTCAAGTGTAACTTTAAGCACCCTGATCTTAAGCTAAAATTGGTAGACTTAAGAAGTCAAGATCCCCATTCTGGTCTACCTGGACCCGCAGTGACAAGAGAGGTCGGGTGGGGGAAACCCCGTAACCCGTGGGGACGCTCTACCGTGTAGGGGTCTTCGCGGGACTCTCCCTCTCTGGCTGCCCAGGTAATTCTCAGGTGGACGATCTTTCTAATCAAGGGGTCCATCTGCCCCGAATCTCTATAGTCACCCAACAATTTTTGGGTGTCTTGATTGGGTCCAGCACCTGCTTATCTCATCCAGCCCTTCAGTATTTTTCAAGAGGTCCTTGAAACCTCCTATAGAAATTCACTCTCCCCGAGGCTAAGCCTCGGCTCCTTTGTTTTTGCAGAAATCATTCACATAGCCCCTCTTTCCTCTGATTCTGAACAAAATCCCCTTCTTCCATCTTGATTCAAACTTTGATTCTATCTCTTGATTCCACCACCTGATCCAATTATGCAGCCTAATTACCTAGCAAGACTACCATTCAAAAAACCTGAATATCTGAGATCCATGAAAGATAAGATGATTGAGGATGCCCTTGAAATCTATGAAATCAAACCCTCAACACCAGTAGAAAACATTCAGGTTGATGTCCCAACAACCACAGCTTTCATCATAAACTGTGCCCAAATTCTATTGACTGAAATTTCAAAAGGATCAACCCGAGATATGCTCATGACAGGATACATTGAGATGGAAAAATCACACCAATCTGAATACCTTCAATGCTTGACAAATCCTGTACTTTGGGAACAACACCAAGATGCCCTTATGAAACGGGTAGAAATGATGAAATCAGTAGAACAAATTATCAACCAGAAATACCCGTATATACCAGAAACAGAGGATGAACCATCTTGGAACAGTATTAAGGGACAATCCAGTTTCCCAGATCTCGGGATTGAGGCACAAAGTGGTTGTAAAATCCCAACCCAGATAGAAGACAATGTTGAATTAGGTTGGGATATTGCAGGAGAACACAATGATGAGCCAAACTTAGACCATGAATTGCCAAGCATAGAATTTCAAAACTCCTGCAATAATGAGATCAAAACTGAACCTTCTGAGGGTATAAATTCCGCCCCTTACTTTGATAAGGTGGCCCTCGAAGATCATTCGGACTTAGGTTCTAATAATTCTACCCACATCCTAAGCCTAGAACGTAGATCTGAAACTTATTGGGAAGATTATGAGGCCCCTTATGAGAAAGATCAAATTTTTACAGAATATGATTCCGGGCCTTTATTTGATGAATATCCCTCTCCAACATCTTCAGAAAATCTGATCGATTTTCCAGAGAACATGCCAATTTATGATACAGAGACTGAGGAGTTGGACGAGTTGGATTTTAATTGGGTCTATCCTACCAGCTTGGAGCTTGAGCCTAGACAGAATACCTTTTCGAGCCCAGAATTGACATATAGGCTAGACCCCAATCAGGCTGCTGATTCCACATTTGATGATTTTTGCTGTGGTGGAATTCATGATCATGAATCTCATTTTCACCAACTCTCCGACAATTTCAAATCTGACTATAATTGCAGAGAGATTCCCCTTCCTGAACACGCCAGGCCTATCTACGACCTCAGTTCTCATGACTCTAACTCCGACTCTGAGGTCCTGATTCCCGAGATCACCGATAACACAGAATCATTCCTTTTCGATCCTCAGGAACCAAAAATAGAAAATGCCAAGAGTGATTGCAACCAAGAATCCAAATTTTTTCTCGAATCCGATTCCTTTCATCCTACAAACACTCTTCCGGCATTTGATAGTTACCCAGAGGACTCTCTACAGAAAACCACCTATCATCTGTTTCTAGAAGAGCCCTCGTACACAATGGCCACCTCGTCTGCACACACAGAACGGATCAAAACCTCTCCCAAACCTCGACCCGCAACCGGACTCAATTTCTATTCAGATTCACCTCTCACCGAGCCGATTGCATTTCCACATCGGGTTTCGAACATTGATCAGACTACACACCATGCTCTATCATTCTCTGATCACCCCTGTAGGGTTTCCGTGTCATTCATTGATTATTCTACGGGTCCCTACTCTGACCAGGCTGATTCGACTCAGCCAAACCCTGCGTTTACACTTCCACATCCATCTAAGCTTCATAGTTTATGGTGGGCTCCTCACCTTTTTATCCACATCTATCAACCCGCCAGATTGATTGGGTTTGGGCTGCATCATCAGCCTGTTGATCTGAACAAGCACCTGGTTGGACCAACCAGGCTCTTAATCAAGGTGCTTGTCTTACAAAACTCCACTGATTTGACCATCCCCTCTCCATCGCATTTCCCGCTTGGCTGAAGGCATCAAACTCAGC
Organism: Thalassia testudinum; assembly: GCA_037157565.1. Taxonomy (NCBI): domain Eukaryota; kingdom Viridiplantae; phylum Streptophyta; class Magnoliopsida; order Alismatales; family Hydrocharitaceae; genus Thalassia; species Thalassia testudinum. Next base: position 1,678,600 of record JAZHRO010000062.1, on the reverse strand, counting down.
GCTTAACGGGAGGCAGCCCGTCATTCTCTTTGAAAACCTGAAACTTGTTCGGACACCTTTTTGCACTTGAAGTTCACACTTTAAGACAGCCGACTCCACCTCAGGTGCTTGCATCTGAGATTAGAAATCGTCCGCAACAGTCACCCCGACCCATTCACTCATCAAAACAGCTATCCTAATGTATGAACTTAGTTGAATAAAAACCCCTAGGTTACAATGAGGACATTGCAAATCTTAGGCATGGGGGGGTATGAAAGTGCAAAAACTTGTAAGAAAAGGTTTCAAACAAAAAATTCACATATGCCAAAAACACCATAAAAATTAAAAAATTTTTTGAAAAAGAATAAGAGGAAAAGAGGAGAAGGAAATTTTGTGAAGGAGAAGGAGAAAAGAAACAAAATGAAAAAGGAGCACAAAATTATGAGAAAAAGTGATAGTCATTAGTAAGGAACTAAGGAATTAACCTAAGTTCTAGACCTCATTCAAGAAAATAACTGAAAAGTGCACTATGAGATTAGTAAGAATGCAAACCTTAGGCATTCTTGAATAGACTCTTAGTACCCATTAAGATCTGGACACTCCTCAAGAGGTTGAGGAAAATGAAAAGCTGAAGTATTAGGTCTAAGGCTTAGGGAGTATTCGGCCTCGTTAACTAATTTTTGGTTTACGGGACTCAGTAACCTAAGCACCCTAACCTCACACACAGCCTGGTTCAGTAAGCGTAAAAATCAGAATCACGCAGAAGCGTCGCAAAATTCTGAAAAGAACACCTAGAATAGGAGCGGCCGATCAACACAAGTTTATTTGGACGAGTTCCCAGCGCGGAGAGGCGGGAAATCCCCTCGAAGATGCATAACAAAATATCATCTCCTCGGTGCTTGTCTCTTAGGATATTTACATATCCTACTAGGGGCATGTAAGCACTCTGCTGGTTCAGATTCCATGGATGGCATTATCTCGAAGTGTCAATTGCCAGGGTCTGGATTCGGCCACGGAACACCATGGATGGGATTATCTCGAAATCTCGATAGCCAGGGTTCCGGGGGTTGCCATGGGCGGTGCTATCTCGAAACATCGATCGCCAGGAACCCTTGAGGATTGATGATGGGAGCAAGGAATCTGATACAGACCGTGTTGAAAAGCCAATCCTAGGCTAGAACTAAAAAGAAAAAGAGAGAAAACTCTCCAAACAGAAAAACTTTCTATCTCTCTCTTACAAAACGCACTGCGAACTGAGCCAGGGCTAAAATCATTTCAAGCACGGGTGCTTTAACCACAAAGTCCAATAAACCTTAGGTTAGTTCTTGTGGACCTTAAAAACCTTTGCTAAAAGACTGAGGCTAAGGCTAGACAGATTTGGATCTTGATTGGTACTAGAGTACCTTTTAGGCCTATGGTCAGCATTCTAACCTAATCTATGCTCAAATAAAAAAGGGCACTTATCTAAAACTATTAAAAACTTCATGGTCTAGAACAAGGGTTGAAACCTTAAGTTTTTGCTAAGGGACTAGCAAAAGCTAGGCATGGGGGTATGATGAGAACCTCATCATGAGCCATAACTAGCTCATTTTGACCCAATACAAAGGATAAAAGCTCCTACATAACTCAAGGAAAGGCTTAACTCAGAGAATTCTGAGTTTGAGAAGAAAATAAGTCATAAGGGGTAAAAATGCAATTTTACCAGTATAATCTGCATACAGGGTAATTCAGGGCCCAAACATAGGTCAAAGCAGCTTAATAAGAATAAAAGTGGGATGAGATGATCTAGCAAGGGCTACAGCAATTCCAAGAAACTAAATGATAATCTGTAACCCTAAAACAACCCACTTCAATTCACAAGGTTCGAGGCAAAGTAAAAATAGAATAAACCCTCTAAAAATTCATAGAAAAATAATCTCTAGGGTTTAGAACCTTCAATTTGGCCTTCAGAACCCATTTTGACCTACATTGAGAACCATGCCCAATTAATAACTTAATTTGGGTTTTTGCGTAAATTGACCGGTCAAACAAGGTTTAATATAGAAATGAAATTCACCATCAGATTCCTTAGGTCCTAATTAGTCATGTATAAAAACTTGAGCCTAAGAAGAAACCTCCTTGACCGACTTTACACTTTGGTCCTCATATATTTACTCTTTGGCCCTCAACTTTTGAACCCTCGCATTTTGGCCCCTAACTCTCCTTCGTTCTTTGCGATCAGGTCCCCCCTGCAAAACCTGCCAGCACCATGCTCCGGCGACCTTGCGCGGAGCATGGTGCCGCGCAGGGTGAGGGGGGAGACCTGGCAAGTAAACCGGGGGTGCCCTGCATCGTCAGCCGTCGCAGGGACACCCCCCTGGTCGTTATAACCCACCATACCGGCCGTGCCAACGCACGGACGGTATGGGTTCTTGTTTCCGGCCATCCTCCGGCGAGGGAGACACGTCGTCTCCCTCCGCCTTCCTCCCTGTTTGATCCCTATAAATACCCCCCGTTGCTCCACCGACCGGGGCAGCTTGGATCTGACGGAGAAAATCCCCAACTTTCCTCTCTTCTCTCTCCGGCAGACGCTCACCAGCTCCGGCGGTTCCTCCCCCTCCACCTCTTCGCTTTGCCGCAATACCAGCAGCAGAGACTTCCTCCCCTGCTCTTCCCGCGCCACGCCGCACCCAGCTGGCGCCTCTCCGGCTCTCTGCTCGCCGCCGCCCCTTTCCCTGAGCATCGTTTTCTCCGGCGACAGTCGATACGACTGTCGCCCTGTTCCTCCCCCTTCGTCCCTGCAAGTAAGCTAGAACTACTCCCCTTCTTCTCCTCTTTCTTCCCCCGCTTTCAATTTATTCAATTAAGCTCTCGACCGACCCTAACCATCGTCACCCCCTTCGTCTCCGGCCACCCTCCGGCGAGATGCTCCCATCGCTCCACAGCCTCACACACCTCGCCGACCTTCACCGAACCTCCGCCTCATCACACTGAGCACCCCACACCCCTTCACTGCCACTCCACACCTCCGTAACGCTTCCCCCAACAAACCCATCCTCCGACCCACAGTCCGACCTAGGGCAGCCCTTGCACGCCGCCCCACGCCTCGCCACCACCCACACGAGCTTCGCCGCACCCTGGCGAAGCTCCCGGCACTTTCTGATTAGGCCGAGAGGCCGTTTTCTTGTGAATAGGCCACCCGACCTCCGCCGCCATTGCCGTGCAGAAGGAGCTGCTTCCGCCTGCAGCTACAGGCGCGCCACGCTCAGCGCCACGCCCTGATTCAACTCCCAGGCCTTGCGAGGCGTTTCGACAAAACACCAGGCTCGCAGCTAAGGCAGAAGGCTTCGCGTGACGCCGCGATCTCCCGCTGCTTTCCCCGCTGCGGGCGCGCAATTGAGGTGGGACATTTAGTCCCACCTCGGAAAAGCCTGAAGAGGCGCAGCGATATAAGATGCAAGAGTGCTGGAGGCTTACTGCCTCAGCACACGGGGTGAGGTCCCCTTCACCCGCCTGGTTACCCGGTCTCGTCCGCGCTCACGCCCCGCGGACCTGACCCGACCCGACCCAACTTAAGACTGACCTGCACTCCTCGCCCACCACGCACGCCGGTGGGCCTGGACCCGGGCGTGACCCGAACCCGATTACCCGGCAGCTCTGGGAGAGCTTTCCTAAGAGTGGTTTCAGAGAGAGAGAGACGCGGGGGGAGAGGGTAGAGTAGGTTTTGTTCTCTGACGTAAGCTCTGAAGTGTGCAGGCACAGGTGAAGAAGAAGAACCGCGGAAGAAGAAGGAAGCTGAGGGAGACACTGTAGCAACAGGCAGTTTAAGTCGTCTGATTTGGAAATCAGACGACGGCCTGAAGGGAAAAGAAGAAAGAAGGAGGGGTGACGTCCCTGGCTGAAGAAAGAAACAAAGAAGAACATCACCTCTGTAGAACAAAGAAGAAGAAGGAGATCTGAAGAAAGAAAGAAGATCACCTCTGCAGAACTAAGAAGAAAGAAGGAGATCTGAAGAACAAAGAAGGAAGAAGGAGGTCTGAAGAAAGAAAGAAAGAAGAGCATCACCTCTGCAGAACAAAGAAGAAGAAGGAGATCTGAAGAAAGAAAGAAAGAAGAACATCACGAGGAGAAAACAAAGAGAAAATAAGACAACGAATTCTTTCCCTCTCTCTTTCTTTTTGTAAAAGAAACATGTATATCTCTAGAATACAACTTGCTCCCTGAGTTTGACCTCGGGAACTCTTTTATTTTCCGAGTAAAAAAAATTATATTTGAAATGATGGCAACAACTGGCTATATTACAACGACATAACAATAAAACCCGGTTGTCCCAACGTCTTCATAAATCAAATGATTGGTTTGATTGCATTTCATACATATATACATTGAGTTCATTAGCTATCATTGTAAGGAGTATTTGGTGATCTAAATCACCATTTTACTCCATTATTTTTGCAGTCTGACACTCAATGCCAGTGCTACTTTATTCTGAAATAATTTATGTTTACAATTTCATAGCATTCTTGTCTTAAATTGCAATTTGAGAACTGAATTCCATATTGCTCCCTGTGTTCGACCTCGGAACTTTTTCGAGTAATAAAATTATTTGTTTGAGTGCTATTTTGGCTATAGTGCAATGCGACAATTTTAAAACACTGATTTAGCAACCCCAGTAGTGGCCGATGGGGGTTAAGCTGACCCTTGGAGAGGTGAGGAGGAGGTGATCCAAGCTTTTGGCGTGGAGGTGCTGATGGCCATGGTGGGAGCTCATGGAGGTGGAGGTGTGAAGATGGAGCTATGCTAATGGAAGGTGGAATAATGGAGTCAAGCTTGAATGGGTGCAAATGGCCACCCCTTAGGTCTTTTTATAGACCTAAGGGAGACTCTCTAGAGAAGTGTGGAACTCTCTAGAGAGAGCTCCAAGTGTGTCCATCCAAGGGCCTTGGAGGTGTTTTTTAGATCCACAATTTGTGGATCTAAAAATTGAATGGCTCTTGGTTGCTAATTTTAGCAACCAAGAGTGGTGCCACCTTGAAGAGAACTCTAAGTGGGTGTGTGTGCGTGAATTGGTGTGTGTGTGTGTGTGTGTGACCTAGGTGGCGAAGTGGTCTAGGTTAGGTCCTAAGGGGTTTGAGTTAGTGTAGGTCTCAAATTAGTGTTGCAAACCCTAATTTGCTAAGGAGGAAGTGTAATTAAACTTTGCATGAGTCTAATTGAGTAGGTGTGAACCTAATTAAGCATGAAATAACTCAATTAAGTTAGGCTTAGGTCAATTGGACTCTCACTAAATCCAATTGGACTTGTATGAGTTGAGATCTAAGCTCAATTGGATTCTATGAGTCCAATTGACTAGGCAATTGTAATTGACTATGATCCAAGTCAATTAGGCTTAGTGAGAACCTAATTAGGTTCTTAGGAAGGTCTAAAGGTGGTGTACTAGGGTTAAGGTACCTTAATTTAGGTTCCCAGGGGGTTGGAATTGGGTTTAGGGACCTAAGAACACAAGATCCAAGCTTGAATTCCAAAACAAGAACTAGAGAGTAGTTCCAGATGTCTGATAAGTGTATCAGACGACTTATACTCAAAAATCAGAATTCCAGACCTCTTGTCTGGACGTCCAATTTGAGTTAGGAGGGAATTAGGATTTTGTCTTGGGTATTCTACAGAAATTGGACATCTAACCATGTGTTTGGACGTCCAATAACACTGTAGACATGGGTTTAAGGTGTGCAGGTTGTGGCTAAGGGTCTTGGATGTCCAATAACTTATCTGGATGTCTAGATAATGGCTGGAACGAGGATTTTGAGACTTCCTAGGCTATGGTGACCTAATTTAAGGGTGGCTAAGGCTTAGGAAGGCTTCTCAGGCTAGGATGAACCTAAGTTCTTCATAATTTAGCTCTGCCTTATTCTTACTTAATAGAATAGCATACCTCAACCCTTACATTATTTCTCTACTACGTTTATTCTAAGCTCTTCCGCTCCAGCTCTGATGAAGCACTAGCTTCAGGTCCAGCTTCAGATCCAGCTCCTAAGCTTCTTATTACCTGCAATTTATATAATGCACTTAATTAGTACATTATATCATTATTTTGTGCATAGCTAAAGGAAAGAAGTAAAGATACAAATAATGCTTATGCATGAATTAATTACACTAGCTTATTCTAAGTTCTAGCCTAGTTTAGGTCAATTAAGACCTATGATTGCTATGCAATTAGCGGTAACTTGGATGGAGGAGGTGAGAGCCTGGACAACGGGGATGAGATGCCGAAGAATGCCTGGTAGAGGAATGCTTCACCAAAGCATGGAACGGAGATGAGGAGGTGGAGGTGATCTTCTACCAGAATTGAGGTGGGAGGACGGCTCCAAGGCTTCCTATGAAGGTGGTGAGAGGGACGACGAATATTTGGTGGGTTAAGGGATTGCTACACTTGTTGGGGACCATTGGAGCTTGGGAATGAGATCTTGGGAGCCTTGATGGGCTTCTATAGCTCTAGACTAGGTGGGAGTAGCAAAGGTAGAGATTTGATAGGGCAGAGATTCGTCGCGAAAAGATTTGAGTTTTGAAACCCGTCATTGAAGTTCGATTCGCAAGAAAACCCGTCGATCAGCTAATATTTATAACTAAAACTCAAGGTGAGTCTCGGGTCGAACATGGGTAGGCGAACATTTGGTTTGGAAAATCCACATTTTGCTTTTATTTGTTTTTGTCATTTTTATCTTTTATAATTTTTTTTGTATTTTTATCAAGCAAGAGATTAGGTTGATGAAAACTTTCTCTACATGTAAAAATAATGTTGAGAGAAAGAGAGAGAAAGAGAGAAACAATCATGGATTTCTAATCAAATGTTTATTACAACTATAAAAGTAGGAAAACTAAACTACAAAAGCAAAAAGATAGAGATAGGTGTGAAGAATCCCTCTCGACGTTTGCTTGGAGGACGGCTTGCTCTAACGGTGCCTCGATGAAGGTGGTGAGGAGCTGGACGAAAGAGAACAGCGGTAGAGGAAGGAGGACGAGGCAGGACGTCGTCACGGCGAGGATCTTCTTCCTGAAGGGAGGTAAGAGGATGGCTGTGGGATGCTCCATGAAGGGGGATGAGAGGCAGGAACAAATGTTTGTTTCCTACTCTAGAGGAGCATTCCAAGCATGGGACAAGCTCTCTCTACAACCTTGGAGGTGGTGAGGAGAAGAAAGGAAGAGATTAAGAAGAATGGGAGGTGTAGGGCTCCTTTTATAGTGGAGGAAAGGATCAATTTCATATACAGAACATTTAGTGATGAACATAAATGTCTCTGAAAATCCACCGCAAACATCGCTGAAGATAACCTTGTGCCCACGCTGCCACTACTCTAGCGCACGCTCCACGCACCCTTGTTGCGTGCAAACACGAACTACGCACCCACGCCTCGCGCTGCGCTATGCACCCGCACGCACTGTCGCTGCTGCTACCTCGGCACGCGCCCAAGCGCACCCGCTATGCTATTGCGCGTGCGTGCCTCCACGTTGCTGTGCATATGTGATGGCACGTGCGTGTGCATGGCGAACTGGGCTACGCCACGTGGTGTGATCTGGGCTGTCTATCTTCTTTCCTTTGTAAGGGCTGCTACAGAGGTCGGATTGAGTCGATTTGCACGCCGTTGGGTTGCGATCGTCGACCCGAATCTATCTGTGCGATTAGATTTGTCATTTGAAGCTCTGAATTGCGTCACCTAGTCCCTCGACCATTGATTTTCCTCGGACTGCATATGGTGCTACGGGGCTCCAATCAAGGTGATTTCGAAGGCGTTAGACTCCGATCGTCGTCCAGATCGAATCCATATGGTCGGATCGTCAATTCAAGAGTCCGAATTAAATATCCTTCTCTCCTGACCATAAAAGGACGCAATTAACCTAAAATATACACAAACTACTCTAAATGCAGAATGATGCATGCTATGCAATATTCATAATATCGAATGCATATCTAAGCTAAGAACATGCATGAATAGGCATTTTATCTTCAATAATTATGTCTACATCAATTAGTAAGGGCTTGTTAAATTTCAAACCCTTACAAAAGGAGTGATCCTCATCTAAACTCCCTTCGGGTACCGATGTTCAACTTTCATGCATTAATAATAAATGTTGTTTATGTCGTAGTATAATGTGCAAGATAACTATTAACGCGTGAAATTGATGTTTTAAAATTGTTGCGTTACAGTATACTCGAAATTGCTGGTCAACAAATACAATTTATAACTCAAATATCTAAATGAAGTCCGAGGTTGAAACAGGGAGCAAATATGGAATTCACGTGCTAATCTTCAATTAAAATATAAATGAGCACAGGAATAAGTCAAGAATAATGATATTCAATGAATGATAATCTGTCACATTAGATATTCAATGGATAACATGAGTATTTTAAGACTTAAGAGACCAAAAAGATATCTAAGACAAAATAATGATGATTTAGATCACCAATTATTAGTTTATGCACATATATATCAATTACTCAAATGTTTGAAATAAATGAACAGTGATCAGACGTCTGATTTGGTAATCAGACGACTTAACTGTTGCCTGCTACAGTACTTAGAGAGCCTTCTTCTTTGCTGTTCTTCTTCTTCTTCTTCTTCTTCTTCTTCTTCTGCTTTCTATATGAGCTCTTCTTCTTCTCAAGGTATACTCCTCCTTCTCGAACCTTCCCTCTTCACACACAAGGGGAGCCAAGGCTCTAGTGAGTAAGTGTTGGAAATCTCTTCTGAAGAGCAAAACCCACCCCTCCTCCGCTCTCTCTTTCTTTCCTTCCTCCTCTCCTCTTCTCTCAAATATCCAGGTTAATCGGGCATTTGGGTCGTGTAACCAGGTCCAGGGCTACATGTGTGGGTGTCGCAGCCAAGGAGTGATAGCTCTAAGCAGGTCGAGTGTGCGGGTAAGGGACCTCACCCCATGTGTCTTGAGGCGATAAGGCCACTTGACAAATTAAATTTATGTGTAGCTATGCGACCTTCCATAAATGATGTGGGACTAAATATCCCCTTGTCCTTTGCATGCACCTGCAGCAAGGAAGTCTTTCCAATTACAGCGGCTGCAGGTGATGTGGTCTTCAATTGACCACCTGGGAGTGGTCCTGGGATGATTCCACGACTCTTGGGACCAAGACCTAGAGCGAATGTGGCCAGAGAACGTGAGGCATGTCAAAGAACTTGAGGGCGACAGCGGAGCTCTGGTCGGGCCTGAAATAGAAGAATACGGCCTCTCAACCACGTCAAATAAGCTCAAAAGCTTCACCTTGGAATGGAGAACGTGGTGGTGTGCGTGGAGTGGCGAGAGGGTGAGCGGAGGGGTCGGTCGACGACGGAGAAGGACGTGCGATAGTGGGTTGTTCGACAATGTGTTTGGGTGGATGGAATGGCAAAATTGGAGAGGTCTTTTGGTCGTGTTGATGTGACGGAGGTGTAGGGGGTGTTGGCGAGTTATTTGGTGGGTTGTGGAGGTGGGGTGGACTCGCCAGAGGGGTGGCCGGAGGTGAGGACGAAGGTAGCATGCAGATGCTTCGAGGGTTTGTTTTTAGGTTTTGAATAGTGGAAACTAACCTAAGGATCTATGGGAACTAATCTACCTGATCTAATTGGACGAAAGGGGAGGATGGCACCGGTTGTGGTATGGCTGGTGCTGTGGAAGGTGAAGACTCCGATGGGAGAAGCAACGACGACGAGGGGGCTTAGGCAACGCTCGCTGGTATTGCAACGTGCAGAAGAAGTCAAGAAAGGAGAATCCACTCGCTATGGTCTGTGAGAGCGGACAAGGAAGGTGGTCGGAGAAGGTCGCTGGAGTTTGTGGAGATGAAGGTCGGGGAGAAGGGAAGAAGAGGGAACCGGCCTCCAAACCAAGCTAAGGAGGTAAGGAACTTGATCGGGGTTCTTTTATAGGCCCTTAGGAGTTCCAAGCTTGGAAACAAGCTTGCGAACTCCAAGCTTTTCGCGCAAGCCGGATACACGTGGTTTCAAAGAGTTCGCATGAGGAATCTAGAGAGTTTTAGGATTCATGAGTGGTCTCATTTGGAAGGGAATTCCTTAAGAAACCTCCCTTTCAAATTTGGGAGTGATTGATTAAGAATCAAGCTATGAATCCTCACTCGAATCTCGATAGTGAAGGTCTAAGTTTCCAAAAATGGTGCGAGGACCAAACTTTAAAGAAGATTAAAAACCTAGGGTCCTATTTGTAAAGAATTCAAAGAGTTAAGGGCATTGTGTGATAAAAAGAGTCTGTTTGGACTAAAATGCAAACTAGGTCAAGGTGATCTCTGATTGGGCCTATATTTTGGTAGAAACCTAATTTTGACTCAAGGAAAATAATGGTGAAGTCAGAATTTGGTTTTGATCAAGTTTGACTGGTTAATTTGTGTAGAAATCCAAATTTGGGTAACTGTTTGTCTGAGACTCTATTTTAGGTCAAATTGGGTTCCAATGGTCAAATAAAAGGTACCAAACCTTAAGGAATATTTTTCTATGATTTTTAAAAGGTTTAGGTGAATTTTGTCCTGACCAAAACCTCAGTTAATTAAGTGGGTCTATTTTTAGTGTTTCAGATTCCATTAATTCTCGAAATGCACGAAAACCTGTTTTTGTCTGCATGAATCCACTTATTAGACATTTATGACCATTTGACCTTTAAAACCCCTGGAAATCCCATGATTGTTCTGCATTTAGGATATTCTGTTAAAACTGCAGATTTACCTCTATTTTACTGTTTATCTCTCAAAATGGATTTGCAGTGAATTACGGCTCTTTAACGATTATGTAGGAGCATTTAACTGTTGATTACGACTAATTAAAGCTAGATATGGCTGATGATGATGTTATCATCAATAACCAACATATTTTATAAACTTACAATTGGATGAGTCCATGTCATTCACTGGGAGGCTTATTATAGCTTAATTCACCAATTATTCTCTTAAATTATTTTTATTTTCTTAGTTAAGTTAATTAGACTTAAAAATACTAAAGATACAATAATTAATAAGTTAGGTTTACTTAATAACTTACATAAGTTAATTACTTAGCCTATAATGTACAATACATAAGTACTTAAGTTTAGATTTATAATTTAACTTAGCTTATTTACTTAAATGAATTATAAACATAACTACTTCTATAGAACTTAACTAATACATAATTAATCTACAAATATAACTTATAAATATTTATTACTTAGCTTATATACTTAAGAGTATACTTAACTTAACAACTATAAACATATAACTTAGTAATACTTATCTTACTTAACTTACTAAATTATATATAACATACTTAATACATAATTACTTAATCTACTTAAATTATGTTAGCCTAATTAAGTTATATAAATTACTTAACTTAATTAGAAGGCTTAAATTATTACTAGCTTAATTAGATAATTAGTATATATTTTAGGCACATGAATCAATTGCAAGAATTAACAATTAACATGGCAATTAATTCTCTAAATGAATGTTAATCATGCAAGATACAAGCATTGAGAATTAATCTCCAATTACATAAAAAAAAATGAATAACAAGAGCTAAAAATGTTTGTTTTTATACAAGTTAAGCATAGCCTTCAATCTCCTTTACAAAGTTCTTCACGTGGCTAACTAAGGCATACACAAGCTCTTCACAGTCAAGGCATAAGTGCCCTCTACTTCAAAAAGATTGGCAACCAATGGCCAGATCAACGCCACATGGTATGATTAGATACAATCGCCTGCAAGCTGCCCCTCACTAGGAAAGGGTCAAGATATGCTTAGAGTAGTATGCATGCATCACACCCATAGGCATCGTAGTTGCTCGAACGGCTACGGCACATGATTCATAATATACATAGTTGAGCATTGGTGGACCACCGAGTTGGGACTATTAAAGCCCTCTTCTTTTCAGTGCACATTAGAGCTCTTCAATCACTTCACAGCAGCAGCAGCATCTACTCAATTCCTTCACATCTGAACAATAGCTCCTTCAATTGATCTCCAATACAGCTTCAGTAACTCCATCAAGGCTCAGACCTTGATCAGGAACCATTAACATCTCGATTCATCATCTGGTCATGGCCATAGGCTTAAGCTGCTCATCTCCATACTTTCGTCTGTGCAGTTGATGATAACATCATCATGAGCCATAACTAGCTTTACTTAATCAAAATCAATTAACAAAAGGTCCTACATAATCGCCTAAGAGACGTAATTCCCTACACATCCATTCTGAGAGGAATACACTAAATTAGGGTTAATTCTACAGTTTTAACATCATATCATAAAAGCAAAGTAACCACAGGTGTTGGATCGGAAAATCATCGCAAAAAGATTGAGTTTTGAAAACTCGTTGTTGTAGTGTGATTTACAAAGAAATCCATCAACAAATAAATTTTACCGAAACTCAAAAAGAAATCCTAGTCGAACATAGGGAGGCCACGTGGCACCATCTTGGCCGTCCATCTTCTATGTCTTGTGGATGGTGCCACGGATGTTGGATTGGAGCGATTTTCACACCGTTAAGCTGCAATCGTCGATCCGAACCCATCCGTGCGGTCGGATTTGTCATTTAAAGTGTGGATTTATACCATCTTGGTCCTTGATCTTTGATCTTCCTCAGATTATATCTAATGTATGGAAGTCCGATCAAGACGATCTTGGAGTTGTTGAACTCAGATCATCGCCCTAATCAAATCCGTATAGATGAATCTTCAATCTAATGCCCAATTAAATGTCGCCCTATCCCTGGCCACCAAGAAAAAGAAATTACTATACATTTTGTATAATTTGACCTAAATGCATGATGATGCATGTTATGCAATATTTACAATGCATGATGCTTATATGATACTAAGAACATGCATTAATAGACATTTTTGGCTATTTAGATGTATGCACATCACACCCCCATGCCTATCTTTTGCTAGTCCCTAGCAAAAACTATATGCTATTTATAAAAGAATTGAGTTAGATTTCTTGGGCAAAAGTTATTCAAAACTAGGAGATTTTTACTAAAGACCTAAACTACAAAGACAGAACAATGCTCGGGTGTCTAACAAAATGCAGATTACCTCAAGCCCTCGCCTTATTCAAGGAAGGATCTTTTTCTTCTTTTCTTCTTTTCTAATTTTTTTTGGATTTTTGAGTTTAGGGTTTCGAAGAAGCTTTCTACAACCACTCAACCCACCAAAGACTCGAAGAGAACCCTAAGTTTTAACCATCTTTATGTGTGAAATGTGATAGACTCACTGATCTGCGATTAGAACGGACTTCGGGTTTCTACGCCCCTAGGTGACCTTGAAAAGAAATGTTGCCTAAAGGTGTATCTATTCGATCAGTAGCTTTCTCCCTAGTTTTATTTTTATGGGGTCAACACAAGGGCAAACCCAGAGTATATCTCCTCTACTTCTTCCTAAGTGTTTTGGAATTATACGTGCATTTCTTGAGCTGGGTTCTGGACAACCTACCAATGGGTTGTTACCCACGATAACTTACCAGCCATACTCGTGCGGTGAAGTATGGCTTATTTCTTCTTCTTCTTTCTTTTCTTTTCTCCTTTTCTTTTTTTTTTTTTGGATATTTTTCTATTTTTTTCTTTTTTTCTAAGTAGGTGGCTTCCCTGATCTAAGATTTACCTAAAGGCAGCAGGAAAAGAATGGTCATGTGACTAGGCTCTAGACAACCTACCAATGGGCTGTTACCCATGATAACTTGCCAGCCATACCACCCTAGAAGGTTTATTAGCTACCCAACTTCAATTAAAACCATCGAAAAATGAGTCAGTGAGAAAAGTGTGTAAATGCTTAAACTTAAAATCCCCAAAAATTAGAGGGCAGGTTAATAAGTTGTGTACTTATCACCCCAACTTATTTAACCAATTAAAAATTGAATTTAGAATGGCGAGGACTCGATAAACAAATCCACATTTTAGGGGACACCCAAGCTGATTAAGCCCAAAGACCTGAAGGGTCTAAGTGTTCAAATCCTACTATATTATTCCTTAAGGTTGAAAATTCCTAAGCCCTAATTATTCTTTCCTAATTTAATTTTTTTTAATAAAGAGAAAAATATGTAGAATTTATAAGAATTCCACAGAGCTGACAAAATGATTCAGAAATGAATCCACCCCCCCATGACTAGTTGATGCAATCTCCTCATTGAAAATAAAATGCATGAGAAGTAGGGTTGAATGAAGAAACTATCACCTGTATTCCATGATCCTCAGGTCAATTCTAAGCTAGACTATACAAGTGCTGAGTTTAATGCCATCAGCTAAGCGAAGTCCAGCTAAAGAAATCACATTAAGGTTAAAGCAACCTTATCGGAGATAGGTTCTAGAATAACATGGTCAACATAAGATTTCAGACGTTGTCTGTTGACCTTAAAAGAATTACCCATCTTTGGGTCAGAGATCTCAATGGCTCTGTTGGGAAATATTCGATTGATGATGAATGGGCTGCCCCACTTTAACCTAAGCTTGCCGAGAAAGAGCTTAAGTCGAGAATCAAAGAGCTAGATCTTCTGATTCGGCTCAAAGCTCTTACAAGAAATCAGTTGGTCATGAAGAGCTTTGGTCCAAGCCTTATAGATCTTGGAATTCTTGTATGCATCATTTCTAAGGTCCTCCAACTCAAATAGTTGGAGCTTCCTGGTCTTTCTGGCTAAACTTAGATCAAAGTTGCATTTCTTGATCGCCCAAAATGCTCGATGTTCAATCTCTACAGGTAAATGGCACGTCTTTCTATACACTAGACGAAACGATGACATGCCAATAGGTGTTTTCTACATCGTACAATACACCCAAAGAACGTCCTCAAGCTTTTGAGTCCAATCTTTTCAATCAGGCCTAACCGCCTTCTACAGGATATTCTTGATCTCCCGATTGGAGATCTCGACCTGTCCGTTCGTCTGAGGGTGGTAAGGTGTGGAGATTCTGTGATTTACTCTGTATTTTGCCAATAAACTATGGAACTGGGCATTAGTGAAGTGAGTACCACCATCGCTGATGATAGCCCTCGCATTCCCGAACCGACTAAAGATGTTCTTCTTGACAAAATCAATGACCACCTTGTGGTTGTTGGTTCAGGTGGAAATAGCCTCAATCCACTTGGACATGTAATCAATAGCAACAAGAATGTACTAGTGTCCAAATGAAGGGAGAAAGGGTCCCATGAAATCTATGCCCCAAACGTCAAAGATTTCGACGGGAAGGATTTAAAGGCATCATATCTCTCTTGGTTATGCTCCCAAGTGCCTAGCATTAGGAACAAGACCTCAAGAATTCCTGGGCATCCTTGAATAAAGATGGCCAATAGAATCCAGATTGCAATATTTTTGCAGCCGTCTTTTTCCCGGAGAAATGTCCACCACATGCAGATGCATGGCAGAACTCAAGTATACTTTGGAATTCATTCTCCGAAACACATCAGCGAATAATCTAATCAGAGCCGATGCGGTACATTTCAAGGTCCTCCCAGAAGTAATATTTGGCCTCAGATTTGAGTCTATCTCGTTGTTGCTTGGTCTAATCCTGAGGGATTTGACCAATGACCAAATAGTTTACTATGTCTATAAACCACGAGGTTTAGACACCTAACACTACAAGAATAGTCTCGTCTGGAAAAGTATCAGTAATCGGAATATCCAGACAAGGAGAATCACTTAGAAGTCTCGAAAGATGATCTGCCACCAGATTTTATGCCATGAATTTATCTTTGAATTCAAGATTGAATTCTTGAAGCAGAAGAATCCATCAAATGAGCTAAGGTTTGGCATCCTTTTTGGCCATGAGATGTCTCAAGGCTGAGTGGTCGGTGTAAATTATGATGTGAGACCCTAAGAGATAAGCCCTGAATTTCTCCAAAGCAAATACTATAGCTAGCAACTCCTTCTCAATAATGGTATAATTCCTCTGGGCCTCATCCATAGTTTTACTAGCATAGTAGATGATAGAGGGCTTTCTGTTGATCTTTTGACCCAAAATAGCCCCGACCGCATAATCAGAAGCATCAGTCATGATCTCAAATGGGGCTGTCCAGACTGGTGGTTGCAGCACCGGAGCACAAGTGACTGCCGTTTTAAGAAAATCAAATGCCTTGCGGCATGATTCGTCGAATTCAAATGGTGTATCTTTGGCAAGAAGGTTGCTCAGAGGGTGAGCAACCTTGGAGAAATCCTTGATGAACCTCTGATAGAATCCCACATGACCAAGAAATGATCAAATTTGTTTGACAGATGTGGGAGGAGGAAGTTTGGAAATAGCATCAACCTTAGCTTTGTCAACTTCAATTCTCCATTCAGAGATTACATGACTGATACGGATTTTACACGGTTTGTAAAATACGTCGTTGTAACGTGCAAAACTGATCAACTCTTAAATTTATAAACCTAGATAGGGGAGTATCTAGGGTCATCCAAGGAGGCCAAATGTTTGCAAAATTAAAATCCCTTGCTTTAAAGATGGAGCTCAACTTTCTTTTTGGTGTTTTATATATATGAATTTTTTTTTTTTGAAATAATGAGAACAAGGCGGGTTTGTTGACAGCAAGAAAATTCTCTATACTAATCCACTACACTACTATTATAGTGACAAGTAGAACCTCTCCCTAAGCTCACTCTAGGCACGTGGAGGCCTAGAGTAATTAGGGAGAGGGAGTGAAAATGGTTAAACAAGAATTCTACAAGACTATGCAACAACAAGATTAAAGAAGGCAACTTTGATTAAAAGAGAGAGTGTTTTACAAAAAACCCTAGTAGATGAATGCTTCTACTACTAGATAATTGCAACAAGGAAAATAAAATGCAAATCTTCCTGAATTGTTGGTGAAGAGGGGAAGCTCCTTGCTCCAAGCTTAGTGGCTCCTAGGCTTGAAAAGGGCTCCTCCTTCTCCTTCCTTGAAAATGGTGTCCTCCAAGGTGGAAGCTACCACCTCCAATGATCTCTAAGGGTGGGCGTGTACCACCCTTGCTCCTCCTTGCCTGGCCATCCTCCTAGTGGGGGAGTGCTCCTCCTCCTTGGAGTGGCACAAGGGAGAAGAAAGAAGGGGAAGAAGGCACCAAAAGGGCAAGTAGGATGCCCCCTTAATCTGCTTCTCTTCTTCTTCTTCCTTAGCCTTGAATTATGGTGGGTGTAATGTGGAATTAAACTAATGGGAGGATGGGAATTATGTGGTGGTAGGGTAGGGTATTTATAGGATAGGAAGGGGGGTGGTTATGGTGTTTTTTTGGAGGGAAATGAAGGGGTGCTTGGATATTTTTGGAGGGAAAAATGGAAGGGAAATGAAGAGGTGCCTTGGTTTTTCCTCCAAAAATACCTTCTAAAAGGCAATTTTGGAGGGAAAAAATGGAGAGTGGAGATGGGTTTTGATGGTGGATGTAGGGTGGTGATGGAAGGGATAGTTGGCACCAAAATAAAGTAGGAGTAGGTGGTCTTTTTGCTGGAGCTTAGGTAGTAGGGTAGTAGGTTTTAGTGCCATGGAGGTGGACTAGCTAAGTTAAGTAGCTTAGCTAGCTTAGCTAGTAGGGAGTAGAGTTGGAGGCATTTGGAGCTAGGGTTTTTAGGGAGAAGAGCTAGAGGCAGTCATCTTGAGCTGCACTAGAGCTGGTGGCTGCTGAAGAGAGCTGCAAGGAGTTACCTTAGCTAGCTTGGCTTGCTAGTTCTTTGCTAGCTACTAAGCCAAGCTAAAGCAAGCTGGCTTCTACTGAAAGGAGCTGAGATGAGCTGGGTCTAATGCTCCCGGGGAGAATCAAGCTAGGTGAGGCAGCTAAGGTAGCTTAGCTCAACTGAGTTGAGCTAAGCTAAGTCCCGGGGAGCTAGACTTGAGCTTCCTAAGCTGGAATGAAGTCATCTTCAGCTGGCCAGAGTTGAGTGGAGCTGGATGTAGCTGGACCCGAGCTGGGGTGAACTCCAGTCAACTCAGCTGGGCCCGTGGACTAATGGGAGTTGAGATGAGCTAGACTCAGCTAAGTTGAGCTAGATCTTAGCTTACCTGAGCTAAGGTGAGCTAAGATGAGCTCTCTTGAGTTGCTATTCAGCTGAGGTGAGCTGAATGGAGCTAAGATGAGCTAACCCTAATTCAAGTGAGTTGGAATCCAGCTATGGTGAGCTGGATCAAGCTGAGTTCCAGTTAGTCTGAGCTTCTTCTTCACCAATTTCCTTCTTGAGTGCTAAGGTTTTGGAGTTCTGACAATCTGTATATCCTTAACACTCACAAAAACACATTAAAAAGACAATAAAAGGTGCAATGCATGCCTAACCTAATTGATGCCTAAATGCAACCCAAAAACCCGTTTGCGGAGCAAAATCCTAAGAGCTAGGTTTGTTTTAATGCATAAAAATGATGATAAACTGGCGTTTATCAATGACCTAAGACGATACCTTCTTGTGTCATGAAATGGCTCTTTTCCCAACTAAGGACCAATCTTATTTTGATTCATCTTTTAAGGATCAATTCGAGATTAGCTAGGCAAGAATCAAATGATTCTCCAAAAATAGAGAAACCGTCCATGAAGACTTCCATGAACTCTCCCACCATGTCAGAGAATATGGCTAGCATACACCTTTGAAAAGTCACGGGTGCATTGCATAAGACGAATGACATTCTACGGAAAGCAAAGGTTCTGTAGGGACAGGTCAAAGTCATTTTTTCCTGATCCTCAAGATGGATAGGGACTTGATTGTATCTCGAGTAACCGTCTAGGAAATAGAAGTACTTTTGCCTAGTTAATCTTTCAAGGATCTGATAGATGAAGGGTAGAGGGAAATGATCCTTTTTTGTGGTTGTGTTTAGCTTCCTGTAATCAATACAGACTCTCCAGGAGGAAGCTGAATGAGTTGCAACAGCTTCTCCTTTCTTGTTAGTCACAACGGGAATTCCGACTTTCTTGGGAATAATTTGCATGGGACTTACCCAAGGACTATCTGAGATCGGATAAATGATTCCTACGTCAAGCCACTTAATTATTTCTTTCTTGACAACTTCTTGCATATAAGGGTTTAGTCCCCTCTGCATCTGGTGAGAAGGGCGGGATCCATCTTCCATGAAAATCCTGTGATTACAATAAGATGCTCAATCCCCCTAAGGTCATGAATGGTTCAACCAATTACCATGAAAATTCCTTTAGGACCTTGATCAGTTTAATCTCCTGCTCCTTAGTCAATCTAGCGATGATAATCACAGGGAGCATTTTTTTAAGTCCTAAAAGTTGATATTTCAAACTCTCAAGCAATGGTTTCAATTCAAGCTGGGGCGAGTCTAAGATGGAAGGTAAGGATGATGCTAATGAAGATTCATCAAGAGGAAGAGGTTGAAAGTGAACAAAATCAATAACCTCTTCAGAATGTGGCAGGTTTGCCACAGAGGGTTGCAGGTTGGATTCATCAAGACAGGAGGAACTTTCAATTGTAGAAACAGCCATACATGTCTCAATATTCAAATTATCTTCCTCGAGTTCCTTAACATATCCACAATCCTCAAATTTGTTAATCGCCTTAAAAATATCCAGTTTCAATTTTCAATCCCCAAAGGTGATTTCCATGTTACCGCTCTCACATTTGATATTAGCCTTAGTGGTAGCCAGGAACCGACGCCCCAGAATGATGGCCGTGTTCCTCAAATTCTTAGGTACATCCATGTCAAGGACAAGGAAATCTACAGGAAAATAGAAGTCCTTAACCTTGACAATAACATCCTCAATAACACCTCTCGGATTTGTGATCGAACGATACACTAACTGCAGCGTTACTGAGGTCGGCCGAAGTTTACCTAATCTGAACTTCTCGTAAAGAGAAGTCGAAATTAGGTTAATGGATGCACCAAGATCCAGGAGTGCCCTATCAAAGGTGTAATCTCCTATTACACATGAAATCAAAGGAGCACTTGGATCTCTCTTTTTCGGAGGAAGGTGATGCAGGATAATAGAACTAGCCTGCTCAGAGAGTATCACCTTCCTCAGAACAGATTCCCTCAGCTTATGCTTCTAGGTACATAAATCCTTTAAGAATTTAGCATAAGCTGGTATGTGTTTGATATCATCTAGGAGGGGGATATTGATTTCAACATTCTTGAATATATTCGAGAGCTCCTCGTTACTATCAACAGGCTTCTTCTTCCTAGGTTTAATCAAGGCCTCAGGAAAAGGAACATGAGTCAGATCTTTGAAATCAGGTTCCTGAGCCTTGATTTCTTCTTCAGAATTCTCCTTTCTTTCCTCAGGCTCACCAGGATTTTCTTGACTATAGTAGGGTAGGTGTGGGTCCTGAGTTTGCCTTCCACTCCTCAAAGTAAAGGAGTTGGCAAATGTGTATGGGTTTGGGTCTTGGGGAGGGTTAGGAAAGATCGAAGGGGCTTGATTAGCCAAAAACCCCGGATTTGATAAAAAAGCAGAATAGGAAGGACCTTGCTCAACCACCTGAGCATGTGCATGTGGGTCCCTCTGATTCCCATACCCTTGGCCTTAATTGCCCGAATTCTGTATGTTGCACAGGTTGGGTACGAGTTGAGATGGTAAAGATCCGGGCTGACGGGTATTAGCAATGAGCCCGGTTTGCAAGTTGTCCAGTGAGATTTTCATTTGTTGCATGAAGTGGAGCATAGATCCTTGCATCTCTACCATCTAACGATTCAAATTAGCCTGCCCTACAAGTTGACGAGCATTCCAAATTGGTTGATTGACCTGATTCGGGGGTAGCTGAGTATAAACATGACCCTAACCCATTGGTCTTTGTGGAGCATAGTTGCTCGGTCAGAATTGGGTCTGCTGCCCCAGATTTTTCCAGGAGAAGTTAGGGTGGTTCCTCCAACCAAGATTATAAGCATTGGAATATGGGTTAGACCTAATGTTCTCCTATACAACATAGACATTCTCATAAGGAAAAGATGGAGAGAAAGAAAGAGAGGGATTAGAGAAACTGGGATCAAAGGCCCCAGTTTGGAACCTGTGGGGTTCCGAGCAATGCTAGCTCACAGGTTGAGCCGCATCCAGTTGATTCACGAACTCCCGTCCAGAAGGAGCTCGCAAAGAATGGAATCTCGAATTATGGGATTGAGTGGATCGAGAATTGTTCACAGAGTTTCCAGCCATCCACTCCTCCATCCTTTTGGTAACCAAGTCCACCTTATCTAATTTATTACAAATCATCTCCATATCAAATGAATGAGAGTCATGGACCTCATTAACATTTGATTTGGGTTATTGGGACTTGTTAAATGTATCCATGGAGGCATGATTGATTGAATTTTCACTCATTTCCTCAAACAAATCATGTGCACTATCTGCATCTTTGTTAAGGAAATTGCCTCCGCAAGAAGCATCCACGTGATTTCTGAGTTGCTCAGTCAACCAATGGTAAAAGATCTACACGAGTTCCCATTTCGGCACCTCGTGGTGTGGACACTTCCGCAATAAGTCCTAGAATCTCTCCCAGGCAACATGAAACTGCTCCCCCAGCCGTTGGGCGAAAGTAGTAATCGCCTGCCTCAGTGCATTGGTACGCCCAACTGGAAAGAATTTCTTTAAGAAAGCCGATTTAAGATCGTTCCAAGTTGATATCGGCCTTCCTATGGTCCTGTACCAACGAGCAACCTTATCCCTAAGAGAGTGGGGAAAGAGCCTCATTATCATTTGCTCTTCATTCATGTTTCGTGCTATGGTGGTCTGGACCAAAGTGGTCAAGTCCTCCAAATATTGAAATGGATCTTCAAAACCAAGCCCATGAAAATGTTTGATCAGGCTTAACACCTGGGGCTTGATTTCAACGTCTTCGGCTGGAATCTGGACACTGGGACGTTCCCCATAATTTGAAGGATCATAACAATCCTTCAAGGGCTGAGCACCCTACATTCTCTGGAACCATTCTTGCATTCTCTACATTTGTTCCAGGTGCCTTTGAAACATCTCTTGTTGATTCTGAGGCAGAGGAGGTTGTTGATCGGTCATGGGAATAATTTGGCCAAAATTCAATCTACGCCTCCTAAAATGATCAAATGTTCCTTCCAATCGGGGATTCAATGACCTCCTTCCAAACATAAACTAGGAAGAAGTCGGAAGGACTGGGGATAAGAACCCTACAGCTCAACAAAACAAGTCTGTCCTTAAGTTGGGTAGCCTAAGGATCTACAGACTCTCAAAATCCATCTTAAGATTATAAGCAATTCACTCTACTTGTATCTAGTCAATCCAACTAGTTAGAAGGAGGGACTAGGGGGAAGGTTCTTCCTTTGGCTTGTGCCTCCGGTTCTTAGTGTACTCCCCAGCCGCGATCGTCTGATTCTACTCCCCTAACTAGACATCAATTCACTAGTACAAGCAGGTTAATCATGAATAATCTCAATCTGGGCCTCGAAGAGAGAATCAGTCCTTAAGGCCAACATCTAATCAATTTTAACTTAGGCTTAGGATTGTAGTGCTTATGGAATGTGGTGGGCCCTTAAAATGGGTTTTGCCATTAATGATTGATTGAATATGTGTGAGTGTGGGCACAACCAGGGTTTTCAAGAAAGATTATTTGGATGAGTGAATTTTAAGGTTCAAATCTTGCTTAAGTAGCTTTTAGGGTTTAGAATTAGGTAAATTTAATCAAGTTCAAGAGGCAAACCAGATTTTCAAAGCACGGGTGAAGATATTTTCCTTTTGAAATCAAAAATAAAGTGGAGTGCCTAGTATTGACCTAAGTTGTAAACCCTAAGGGGAAGCTACTTGATGAGTTGATTTTAGATGGAGTGGTGCGGCTTAAACAACTCAAACAATTGGCCTTAATGCACCGCTGAGTTAGGCACACAAGTGGATATCTATTCTGATTTCTACTCGATTATGTGTTTGGTTGTGTGTACGAATTCCACAGGTTGGAATCTTGGTTGAGTAGATAAAAATCAAGTTAGGTTATGTGCCTTGAATGTGGGTGTATGTAGTGTGTATGTTAATTTACCCCACAAGAAGTATCTTGTTGTTTGTTTAGTTTTTTTTACAAGGGTGAGATGAGTAGGGGTGGAAATCAAAGCATTCAAACTAATCCTAGAGTTTATGCGAACACCTAGATTAATTAGGGTTTGAATTAGGGTTGTGGAATGAAATCTATGGAAGGGGAAAGAATGGGGAGCACTTACAGTTGTCTTCAACTGCACTTTACTTCTTTCTACCACTTGAAGATTCCCTGTTGAGGTACCTGCAAAACAATAGAAGAGAAATAAAAGCAAGTTAGAAAATAATTAAGTGCATGAAATGCGGAAAGAAAATTGAGATTCATTGCCTCCCTGACAACAGTGCCAAAATGTTGGATCAAAAAATCGTCGCAAAAAGGTTGACTTTTGAAAACCCGTCGTTGTAGTGTGATTTGCGAAGAAATCCGTCAACACATAAATTTTACCAAAACTCGAAAAGAATTCTAGGTCGAATACAGGGAGGCTACGTCGATTTGAAATCTGCAAATTTTTTTTTGTTGTTTTCATTTAGAAAGCAAGATAATTATAATGAATCCGATGAGAGAGAGAAAGAACAAACGCTTTATAATATGAATGATGTTTTACAACCTGAAAGCAGGAAATATTACATCTAGAAAGCAATCTACTCTAGAAAGTAATAAAAAGAAAGAAGGTGAGAAGTTATCCTCCTCGACGACAGCTTGGAGGACGAGCCAGATGAGGCAATGCCTGGAAGACAAAGGATGAGGATGGAAGACAGAGAACGAGGTGGGAAGAACCGATGGTAAGGCAGGGCGTCGTCATCGCAGGATCCACTTCCGAAATGGGGGCGAGAAAAACTTTGATTTTAACTCTAAAGGAGCATCCCAGGTTTGGGACAAGCTTCTTTAGAGTTTTGGAGAGGGAGAGAGGTGAAGGGATGATTGAAATGTGCGGGGTGTAGGTCTTTTTATAGGTGTAGAGGTTGGGGGCAAAAAGGTCATTTCACACATGGAAACATTAATTAAGAGTCTTTAGTGACGGATTTAACGTCACTAAAGACCCCAAACATGGGTGTAGATCGAGTGCACGCCATGCCTCCTCTCCCCGCGCTTCAACGCCTATGCACGTTGGAAAATCCTCAACCGTCCGATCGCAAGATCGGACAACTTAGAATCCATATCGTGCACACCTTGATAATGCCTCATCGTGCGCCTGCGTGCGATCAGGCACTCAAACGTGCATTCGATCACACGTGCGTAATCCGTGCACCCAGATCGCACAACGTCGCCACTTCATCCACCATCTGCGTGGCATCCAACGATCCAATTTGACCTCTTCATGCCCACGCCTTGATTTGAGGCGATGCGGGGCTCGAACCCGCACCTCCCTCTTCTTTGTAGCACTCTTCACCAACGCGCTACACACGCGTTTGAGGTGCGTTTACGCATTTAGGTGCAAGCTCTCTCAGTCATTGGATCTTGATCCAACGGCTGGGATCATCCGCGCAATTGAGAGAGAGGGCAACGGCGGGTCCTTAGGTTGCTTGGGCGGATAGGATGGCACCACATGGCGCCTTCTTGGCCGTCCATCTTCTATGTCTTGTAGATGGTCCCACACATGTCGGATTAGATCGATTTTTGCCTCGTTGGGCTACAATCATCAATCTGAACCCATCCGTGCGATCGAATTTGTCATCTAAAGTGTAGATTTACACCATCTTGGCCCTTGATCTCTGATCTTCCTCGAATTATATCTAATGCTACGGAAGTTCAATCAGGGTGATCTTGGAGTTGTTGAACTCCGATCATCGCCTTGATCAAATCCGTACAGTTGGATCTTCAATCCAAGGCCCCAATTAAATGTCGCCCTGTCCCTGGCCACCAAGAAAAAGAAATTACTATATAATTTGTACAGTTTTACCTAAATGCATGATGATGCATGTTATGCAATATTTACAATGTATGATGCTTATATGATACTAAGAATATACATTAATAGACATTTTTGTCTATTCAGATGTATGCACATAAACAGGGTTTCTTAAGTGTTAATTTAAGGTCTAATGACCACTAAAGTCTACTAAGAGGGTCCATATAGACAAAAACAAGTTTTCACGCACTTTAAGAACTGATTCATAACTTAAAACCCTAATTTCAGACCCACTTGAATTACAGAGGCTCTAGTCAGGATAAAATCCATCTAAACCTTCTAAAATTCATATAAAAATATTCCTTGAGGTTTAGTACCCTTGATTTGACCTTTGGAATCTATTTTGACCTTAAATAGAGTCATAGACACAATTTTGCCTTAATTTGGGTTTTAGCGTAAATTGCCTAGTCAAACTTGGTCAAAACTGAAATCTAGCTTCACTACTAGATTCCTTGGGGCAAAATTAAGTTTGTACCAAAATTTGGACCCAATCAAAGTTCTTGACCTAGTTTCCATTTCAGTCCAGTCAGACTCTTTCTTTCTAAATTATCCCCTTAGCTTTCGAAATCCTTGCAAATAGCCCCCTAAGTTCTTCATCTTCTTTGCAGATCGCTCCCTTCCGCCATTGGAGGTCAGCCAACTTCCAGGTTGGCTTTGACCAATCCCAAACCTACTTGAATCCTAATCATATCCCACCAAATTTGGTAGGAATGATGTTCACACCATGACAAATAGATTAGGACAGATCTTGGCTCCTAACTTGCCTCAGGGATGCCGTGCAAACGCACGAATTACGTGGATTCTTCTTGAATCCTAAGCAAGCCAATTAGGCTTGTTTCTTGATCTAGGGCTCAATTGGAGCTCTATAAAAGCCCCCTCATTGCAAATCTGTGCTCCTTAGCTCAGTTTTGGCCGCAAATCTTCACCAAATTTCCCTCTATGGCCACCTCCACCGTAGCTCCAACGGCCCCTCTCCAACCTCCTTCTGCACCCGCTACCACATACTAATGAGAACCTCATCATGAGCCCTAACTAGCTCATTTTGACCTAAGAAATAGAATAAAAGCTCCTACATAACCTAGAGAAGGGCCTAATTCAAGGAAAAGTATTTTAGAAGAAAACATGGAACAAAGGTTAAAACTGTAATTTTACCATTGCAGTACATAAACGGGATTCCTCAGAGGCAAAACATAGGTCAAATGATCTGAATAAGATAAAAAGTGGGTTGGTTCAGTCAGAAATGAGTTCGTGTGCAGCCTAAGAATTAAATGACATTCTGTAACCCTAAAATAGACTCACATAATTCAACAAGGTTCTGGTCAGGATAAAAATCAACTAAACCCTCTAAAATTCATGGAAAAATATTCCCTAGGGTTTAGAACCTTCAATTTGGCCTTTAGAACCTATTTTGACCTAGATTGGGGTCCTAGCTCATTATTTGACCTAATTTGGGTTTTTGTGCAAAATGTCTAGTCAAACATAGTCAAACCTAAAATCCAACTTCACCATTGGATTCCTTAGATCTAAATTAGGCTTTTACCAAAATTTGGACCTAAGGAGAGGTCATCTTGACCTACTTTGTAAAATAGTCCACCCAATTACATTTTGATCCCTATCTTTTGAAAACCATTGCACAGATCCCCCTAACTTCCTCGCCACTCTTACAATCAGGTTCCTACTCCATTAAAGCGGAGGAATCCTACTCCGACGAGGAATGGAGGGGGATTACTCTCTGATTCCTCATAGATCTCCTCCCAAATTTGGAAGGGAGATTCTCTATGGAATTCCCTTCCATCTAAGCATGGTCCCAATCATTGATTCGCACCCAATCTCTCGTGCGAACGCACGAGAGATTTGGGTCTCCAGCTGTTTCCATCTCCGGCGAGGTCTCTTGTGCTTGGAAGTTTGTCTTCCAAGCATAATAGCCCCTACCTGTGCCTATGAAAGATCCACCACCTCCAGCCGCTCCGATTCAACTTGACTTGGCCGGAGAACTACCCACAATTTCGTCTCCCCTGCTCCAGCCAGGTGTCCAGCGAGCTCCAGTGAGTCCTCCTCCTCTTTCTCGTCGCTCTGCCACAATACCAATGGCAAAGCCATCTTCTTCTCTTCCCTCCGCGTCGCGTAATACCCTCACGCGTGCTCCAGCCCCTTCGTCATCACTGTTCTCCCTCCTCTGGATGTCTTCTTCTCCTGCAGCAGTAGGTACGGCCAGCCGCTTCTCCCCTCTCCTTTTGTCCACTTAGTTAGGTTAGAACTATTCCCCTTTCTCCCCTCTTCATTTCCCCTCTCTTAATTTCTACTTTCGACCCCTCGACGCCGCAGACCACCATCACCTTCTCCATCTCCGGACGACCACCGACGAAGGCACTTCCATTGCTCCACACCTTTACACGCCTCACCAGACACCTCATCACCTCTGCCATCACCCACTGATCGTCATCCGCCCATCCACTAACCACCATACCCTTCATAAACGCCCACCGAACACACCCAAAAACACGGCCACAGAGCAACCTCGGCACGCACGTCTAGGCCACCCCGTGGCCAGCCACCCACCATCTCACCTTCGTCATGACACAACGAAGCTCCCCATGAGGTTTAACTGGGCCGCAAGGCCATACTTGGGTGTTCCAGTTCAGACCCTTTGTCTCCATTGATGCACGAAGCAAGGAGCTTGCGAACAGCGCTCCAGGCTGCATCCACCCAGGTGTTGCCCTCCAGGTGATCTGCGTTGACAGCCCACACGTGTCTAGCCAAGTGAGGGACTCTATAAGGAGTCCTGCTGCCCCAATTGAGCAGAACACCTCACCTGTGGGCGCGAAGAAGCAGGTGGGATAGTCTAGTCCCACCTCATGAACTCAAGAGCACGGTGAGTGCCTTTTATTGCTTTTGTGTTTTTAGCTTACTGCCTCCAATACACAGGGTGAGGTCCCTCACCCACTTACACCCACCTCGTCTGCAACCTATGACCCCCGCGAACTTGGCGTGACCGACCCAATTAGCCTCGCACCCCTCGCGCACCACACCCACGCTGATGCGCCTAGACCCGGGCACGCGAAACCCGACCCGATTACCCGGCTCTGGGAGAGCGAACCGAGGAGAGAAATAGAGAGAGAGATGCGAGGAGGGTAGGGGATAGGTTTTGCTCTTTGTTGTGTGCAGGGAAAAGAAGGAGAAGGAAGAGGAGCTAAGGTGCAGCCGCAGTGAAGGATGAAGAAGGAAGGAAGAGGAGCTAAGGAAGGAAGGAAGCCAGAGGCAAAGAGGCTAAGGAAAAGAAGAAGGTGCAGTCGCAAGTGAAGTAAGGAAAAGGAAGAAGAAGGAAGACAGGAGCCAAGGAAAAGAGAAAGCATTGTAGCGACTGAAGGCAAGGGTAGAAGCATAAGGCAGAGGAAAGGAAGAATAAGAAGGAAAGGAAGAAGACTGCAGAGAAGAAGGAAAGAGAAATCAAGGAAGAAGAAGCAAGGCAGGAAAAGAAGAAAGGAGCCGCGGAAAGAAAGAAGAAAAGAAAGAAGAAGGCAGAAAGAGAAGAAAAGAAGAGAAAGAAGCATATCTTTTTAAGATGTCTGATTATAGAATCAGATGTCCAATTCTTCTATTTTTGCTACATTTCAATTCATAAACTCATACATTATCTTCTGCATTAGGTTTTGAGTAACTTTAAATGTTCAAATTACATTATTGAGATTAGTGAATAAATTCCATTTTCTCCCTGTATTCGACCTCGGATACTTAGGTTTTCTAGTAATAAATTTCTTATTTGTTTTCACGACGATTTCATTTATACTACAATGCGACATCTTTTAAAACCCCGATCTCGCCTCGTTAACATTTTGGCACCGTTGCTGGGGAGCAACGCACAATTTATCACTAGTCTCTACACTATTCTTTATTATATTTGAACACTAACTTACCCTATTGTGTTTTGCTATGATCTTGCTAGGTGTTTTCAAGAGAAGAAATCTCCCGTGCAAGTCAACCTCTCCAGGGCAGGTAACCACTCTTCGTCCCTAAAATCCATCTCCTAATCCTTAAAGACAAAAGGAAGCAATTAATTTAGGAATCAATTGCCTTCTTTCTATAGTAATCACCATCTTTAAGGCAAAAGTTTTCTGATTTTGCGAAAAATTTTCAAATCTTATTGAAGTAGAAGCGATTTTTAGAGCCAACCCCACAAATTCCTGTGCCTAATAGAAATCACGCTTAATCTCCGCAAACAACACATTTCTTGTTTTGAAGTCCAAAGAGAACTTTTGAGAAAAGAAAAGAGGATTGGAAATAGAACCAAATTAAGGTTTCTACAATAGGGTTTTGGAGTGCTAGTTCACACGTGTCTGTTTAAAAGGAAATAAACCCTCCCGCATCAGTGTGCTACCCAAGCCCTTGGTTGAAAAGATCTAAACAAGATAAACCCTAAAATCAAAGCTCTAAAATCACTTGAATCTTAAAAAAATCATTGGACCTAATAACCTGGGAGTCAAATCAGGGTGATCTCTAGGTCTCAACCTAAACTCATTCTACCATCTTTAGGGCAGGTCAGGTGAAGTTGACCCTTTGGGTCAACCAAACCTTGAAATTAGGTCACAACATCAAAACATCTAAAGTTCAAGTGAAAACCCTAAGAGCACCTTTGATCTTAAAAGTGGTAGACATAAGAGGTCAAGGTCCCCATTCTAGTCTACCTGGAATCTCAGTGACAAGAGAGGTCAGGTGGGGGAAACCCTGTAACCCGTGGGGACGCTCTACCGTGTAAGGATCTTTGCGGGACTCTCCCTCTCTGGCTGCCCAGGTAATTCTCAGGTGGACGACTTTCCGATCAAGGGGTATCATCCGCCCCGAACCTCCATAGTCATCCAAACGTCTTTGGGTGCCTCGATTGGGTCAAAAACACCTCCAGTCCCTCATCTCTTCTCTTTAGGGCACATACATTCAAATTTCAGTGGGACTCTGTATTCAGATTTAATCGCTTCACACCTTGATTCTACATCTTGATCTGAACTTTGATTCTACATCTTGATTCCACCACCTGATCCAAATATGCAACCAAACCACTTAGGACTACCATTCAAAAAACCTGAATCCCGGAGATCCATGAGAGATAGGATGATTGAGGATGCCCTAAAATTCTATGAAAAAGAAAACAAACCCTCAACACCAATAAAAGGCATTCAGGTTGATGTCCCAACAACCACAACCTTCATCATAACCTGTGCCCAAGTGTTATTGACCAAAGCCACAAACGGATTAACCCGAGACATTCTCATCACAGGATATATTGAGATAGAAAAGTGGCACAACCTGGAATACATCCAATGCATGACAAATCCTATACTTTGGGAACAACACCAAGATGATCTTGAAAAATGGAAAGAGATAATGAGATTATTAAAATAAATTATCGACCAGAAATACTCGTATATGCCCAAACAAAGGATGAACCATCTTAGAACAATATTGAGGATCAATCTGATTTCCCATATCTCGGGCTTGAGGCACAAAGAGGTTGTGAATGCCCAACCCAAATAGAATACAACATGCCTGATATTGAATTAGGTTGGAAAATTGCAAGAGAACATAATGTTGAGCCAACCCCAGACCCTAGATCACCAAGCTTAGAATTCCAAGACTCCTGCAATAATGAGATTAGAACTGAACCTCTTGAGGGTGTAAATTCCACCCCTTATTCTGATAAGGTGACCCTCGAAGGTACTTTGGACCTAGATCCTAGTGATTTAACCCACATCCTAAGCCTAGAATCTGGATCTGAAATATCTTGGGAAGATTACAAGGCCCTGTATGAAGAAGATCAAATTTTCAATGAAGAGTATGATATTGGGCCTCTGTTTGATGAATATCCCTCTCCAACATCTACAGAAAATCAAATCGATTTTTTGGAAGTCATGTCGATCTACGATACAGAAACTGAGTTGCATGAGTGGGGTTTCAATTGGGTCTGTCCTACCAGCTTGGAACTTGAGCCTAGTAAAAACACCATTTTAAGCTCAGAATTAACATATAGGCTAGACCCCAGTCAGGCTGCTGAATCTACATCATATGATTTATTCTATAGTAGAACTCATGATCTTGAATCTTATTCAAAACTTGATTTTCGCAAAATTTCTGATGATTTCAAATCTGACCATGATTTCGGAGATAATATGCTTCCTGATTACAATGAAGAGCCAATCTACAACCTCAGCTCACATGATTCAATCCACTACTCTGACTTTGAGGTCCCGGTTCCCGAGATCACTGATCTAAGTTTAGGTTCCAGTGACATGGAATCGTTTCTTTTCCATCCTCAGGAATCAACATCAGAAAATGCCGAGAGTGATTGCAACCTAGAATACGAATCTTTTCTCAATCCAGATTTCCCACATCCTATAGACACTCTCTAGGCATTCATTTTTTATTTTGAAAGTTATTATGAGTACTCCCTACATGAAACCACCTGTCACTTCTTTCTAGAAGAGCCCTCATGCACAATTCTCATTGAAGTCACCTCTTCCACACATATAGAACCAATCAAAACCCACTTTCAACCCCGACCCGCAACCGGACTCAATTTCTATTCTGATTCACCTCTCACTGAGTCATTTGCAGATGATTCAACTCCACATATATACCGGGCATCGGGCAGCAATCAGACTGAAAACCATGCTTCATCATTCTCTGATCACCCTTGTAGGGTTTCCACATTATTCACTGATCATTTTCGGAGCCCTACTTTGACCAGGCGAATTCGACTCAGCCTAAACCCAAGTTTACAATTCCACATCCATCTGAGCTCTATTACATTTGGTGGGTTCCACATCTGTTGATCTACATCTATCAACCCACCAGACTGACTGGGTTTGGGTTGCATCATTAGCCTGTTGATCTTAACAAGCACCTTTGGACCAACCAGGCTCTTAATCAAGGTGCTTGTTTTACAAAATTCCACTGATTTGATCACTCCCTCTCCATCCCATTTCCCGCTCAGCTAAAGGCATCGAATTTAGCGCTTAACAGGAGGCAACCTGTCATTCCAAAAACTTGAGATCCATCTGTACTCCACGTCTATTGCACCTTGAGTTTAGCCTTAGACCAGTTGATCCCACCTCTGGTACACCTACCAGAGCTTGAAATTGTCCGCAAAAGTCATTCCCGACCCATTCACCCACCTGACATATCCTGTTCTAAGTCCCTGAACCCAACACTGTTTCACACCCTTCGTTTACAATGAAGACATTGCAAAACTTATGCATGGGGGGGTGGTAAAGTGCATGCATACAAAACCAAGAAAAGTCAAAAGGATTCTCACAAAAAAATTCACATATGTCAAAAACACAAAAAAATTGAAAAATTATAAAAAAGAACAAAAAAAATGGACGAGGGAGAAAATTTTGTAAGCCACAATTCATGAGGAGAAAAGAGCAAAATGCCAAAAAAGGAGCACAAAATGAAAAAGAAAAAAGAAATAGTCATTAGTAAGAGATTAAGGAATTAACTGAAGCTCTAGACCACATCAAGGAAAAAGAGAATTAATGAAAAAAAGTGCTAATGACACAAAAAGAGATTAGTAGGGATGTTGATATTAGGCCTTTTGTGCTAGACTCTTAGGCTTAAAAATTCACGTATCCACTAAGATCTGGATAATCCTCAAGAGGTTGGGGAAAATGCGAAGCTTAAGTATTAGGTTCAAGGCTTAGGGAGTATTTGGCCTCATTAACAGACCTTCGGTTTGTGGGACTCGGTAACCTAAGCACCCCAATCCACACACAATCTGGTTCAGTGCGCATAACTATCAAAATCACGCAAAAGCATTTTAATGTTCCAAAAAAGTTGCCTAGAATAGGAGTAGCCGATCAACACAAGTTGATTTGGACGAGTTCCCGGTGCGGAGAGGCGAGAAATTCCCCTGGAAGATGCGTAACAACATATTGTCTCCTCGATACTTGTCTCTTAGGATATTTAAATATCCTACCGGGGGCATGTAAGCACTCTACTGGTTCAGATACCATGGACGGCATTATCACAAAATGTCGATTGCCAGGGTCTGGATTCGGCCACAGAACGCCATGGGAAGGATTATCTCGAAATCTCGAAAGCTATGGTTCTGGGGGTTGCCATGGGTGATGCTATCACGAAGCATCGATTGCCAAGGACCTTTGAGGATTGATGATGGGAACGAGGAATCCGATACAGACCGTGTTGACAAGCCAATCCGAAGCTAGAAATAAAAAGAAAAGAGAGAGAAAACTCTCCAAACAAATAAATCATATGTCTCTCTCTTACAAAAATGCACTGCAAACTGAACCTAGGCTAAAATATGTCTCAAGCACGGGTGCTTTAACCGCAGAGTCTAACGAACCTTAGGATAGTTCCTGCAGGCCTTAAAAACCTTCGCGGAGGATCGAGGGTGAAGCTGGTCAGGTCCGGATCTTAGTTGGTACTTGAGTACCTCTAGGCCTACTGTCGGCATTCCAACCTAATCAAAAGAAGAAAAAAGCACTTATCATAACCAGTGAAAGAAACTCATAGTCTAGAACAGAAGTTAAAACCTTGAAATTTTGCTATGGGACTAGCAAAAGCTAGGCATGGGGGTATGATGAGAACCTCATCATGATCCCTAACTAGCTCATTTTGACCTAAGAAATAGAATAAAAGCTCCTACATAACCTAGAGAAGGGCCTAATTCAAGGCATAAGTATTTGAGAAGAAAACATGAAACAAAGGTTAAAACTGTAATTTTACCATTGTAGTACATAAACAGGATTTCTCAGAGGCAAAACATAGGTCAAATGGTCTGAATAAGATAAAAAGTGGGTTGGTTCAGTCAAAAATGAGTTCGTGTGCAGCCTAAGAATTAAATGACATTCTGTAACCCTAAAATAGACTCACATAATTCAACAAGGTTCTGGTCAGGATAAAAATCAACTAAATCCTCTAAAATTCATGGAAAAATATTCCCTAGGGTTTAGAACCTTCAATTTGGCCTTTAGAACCTATTTTGACCTAGATTGGGGTCCTAGCTCATTATTTAACCTAATTTGGGTTTTTGTGTAAAATGTCTAGTTAAACGTGGTCAAACCTAAAATCCAACTTCACCATTGGATTCCTTAGATTTAAATTAGGTTTTTACCAAAATTTGGACCTAAGGAGAGGTCATCTTGACCTACTTTGTAAAATAGTCCACCCAATTATATTTTGATCCCTATCTTTTGAAAACCTTTGCACAGACCCCCCTAACTTCCTCACCACTCTTACAATCAGGTCCCTACACCATTAAAGCGGAGGAATCCTACTCCGACGAGGAATGGAGGGGGATTACTCTCTGATTCCTCATAGATCTCCTCCCAAATTTGGAAGGGAGATTCTCTACGAAATTCCCTTCAATCTAAGCATGGTCCCAATCATTGATTCGCACCCAATCTCTCATGCAAACGCACGAGAGATTTGGGTCTCCAACTATTTCCATCTCCGGCGAGGTCTCTTGTGCTTGGAAGTTTGTCTTCCATGCATAATAGCCCCTACCTGTGCCTATGAAAGGTCCACCACCTCCAGCCGCTCCGATTCAGCTTGACTTGGCCGGAGAACTACCCACAATTTCGTCTCCTCTGCTCCAGCCAGGTGTCCAGCGAGCTCCAGTGAGTCCTCCTCCTCTTTCTCGTCGCTCTGCCACAATACCAATGGCAAAGCCATCTTCGTCTCTTCCCTCCGCGTCGCGCAATACCCGCACGCGTGCTCCAGCCCCTTCGTCATCGCTGTTCTCCCTCCTCTGGACGTCTTCTTCTCCGACAGCAGTAGGTACGGCTAGCCGCTTCTCCCCTCTCCCTTTGTCCACTTAGTTAGGTTAGAACTATTCCCCTTTCTCCCCTCTTCATTTCCCCTCTCTTAATTTCTACTTTCGACCCCTCGACGCCGCAGACCACCACCACCTTCTCCATCTCCGGCCGACCACCAACGAAGGCACTTCCATTGCTCCACACCTTTACACGCCTCACCAGACACCTCATCACCTCTGCCATCACCCACTGATCGTCATCCGCCCATCCACTAACCACCATACCCTTCATAAACACCCACCGAACACACCCAAAAACACGACCACAGAGCAACCTCGGCACGCACGCCTAGGCCACCCCGCGGCCAGCCACCCACCATCTCACCTTTGCTGTGACACAGCAAAGCTCCCCACGAGGTTTAACTGGGCCGCAAGGCCATACTTGTGTGTTCCAGGTCAGACCCTTTGTCACCATTGATGCACGAAGCAAGGAGCTTGCGAGCAACACTCCAGGCTGCATCCACCCAGGTGTTGCGCTCCAGGTGATGCGCGTTGAGAGCCCACACGTGTCTAGCCAAGTGAGGGACTCTATAAGGAGTCTTGCTGCCCCAATTGAGCAGAACACCTCACCTGTGGGTGCGAAGAAGTGGATGTAGTCCCACCTCGTGAACTCAAGAGCACGGTGAGTGCCTTTTATTGCTTTTGTGTTTTTATCTTACTGCCTCCAATAAACGGGGTGAGGTCCCTCACCCATGTACACTCGCCTCGTCTGTGACCTATGACCCCCGCGGACTTGGCGTGACCGACCGGATTAGCCTCGCACTCCTCACGCACCACACCCACGCCGATGTTCCTAGACCCGGGCACACAAAACCCGACCCGATTACCCGGCTCTGGGAGAGCGAATCGAGGAGAGAAATAGAGAGAGAGCGATGCAGGGAGGGTAGGGGATAGGTTTTGCTCTTTGTTGTGTGCAGGGAAAAGAAGGAGAAGGAAGAGGAGCTAAGGCGCAGCCGCAGTGAAGGATGAAGAAGGAAGGAAGAGGAGCTAAGGAAGGAAGGAAGCCAGAAGCAAAGAGGCTAAGGAAAAGAAGAAGGTGCGGTCGCAAGCAAAGTAAGGAAAAGGAAGAAGAAGGAAGACGGGAGCCAAGGAAAAGAGAAAGCATTGTAGTGGCTGAAGGCAAGGGTAGAAGCATAAGGCAGAGGAAAGGAAGAATAAGAAGGAAAGGAAGAAGACTGCAGAGAAGAAGGCAAGAGAAATCAAGGAAGAAGAAGCAAGGCAGGAAAAGAAGAAAGGAGCAGCAGAAAGAAAGAAGAAAAGAAAGAAGAAGGCAGAAAGAGAAGAAAAGAAGAGAAAGAAGCATATCTTTTTAAGACGTCTGATTATAGAATCATACATCCAATTCTTCTATTTTTGCTACATTTCAATTCATAAACTCATACATTATCTTCTGCATTAGGTTTTGAGTAACTTTAAGTGTTCAAATTACATTATTGAGATTTGTGAATAAATTCCATTTTCTCCCTGTGTTCGACCTCGAATACTTAGGTTTTCGAGTAATAAAATTCTTATTTGTTTTCGCAACGATTTCGTTTATACTACAATGCGACATCTTTTAAAACCCCGATCTCACCTCGTTAACACATACCATAGGCGGCAAGAACGTCTTCACCTCCTTCCTCCACTTCTCACGACACCGGCAGAAGCCTTCCAGATCCCCTCGTCATCGCCGCTCCTTCCACCAGAGGACTTCTCCTTCCCCAGCGTCAGCCAATCACAACCAACGCCATCTCTCCCCTTTCGTCCGCTAATTAGGTCTTATCCTCTCCCTCTTCGCCTCCTTGATCTCCCCAACTCCTTTCCTTTCTATTTCGACCACCGATACGCCCTTAATGCCACCATCTTCCCCACATCCGACATACCTCTTGCGTGACCATCCGCGCTCCACACCGCACCAAACACCCTCGCGTTGCTCCCGAAAGCTCCCCCACCTCACACCCACCAAAACCCCTCAAGAAATTGAGGGGATTACGCCTCCAAATCTCCACCCGAACTCCGTCTCCTCCGCGCCACCTCCTCGACTATGACCGACCACCACACGCTTCCACACACCACGAGGACACCACCATCATCTTCGTCGTCCTCTAGCGATGCCAATGGACCTATTGATTAGGGCCTAAAGCCCGTTCTTTGTGCTTTAGGTAGTTCCGAACCTCTGCCGCAGCCCTCATCTTCTCCGACATCAGTTGCTGTTCTCCGACCACCATCA
The DNA here is from genome assembly GCA_037157565.1 of Thalassia testudinum. Classification (NCBI taxonomy): domain Eukaryota; kingdom Viridiplantae; phylum Streptophyta; class Magnoliopsida; order Alismatales; family Hydrocharitaceae; genus Thalassia; species Thalassia testudinum. The sequence goes on along the minus strand of JAZHRO010000062.1, from coordinate 1,641,782 downwards.
CCCTCGACGCTGCTCCTAGCCTATGCACAAGACTCCTAAGACCCTTCCCAGGTCCTCCAATTGAAGACACGACTCCAACAGTAGCTCAACTAGAGCGAACTCCACCAGTAGCTACACATAAAGGAAGCCCCTTCACTTAGTCCCACATCGTTAATTGAGGGACTCGCGACCGGATATAAATTGATTTCGTGTTCTTAGATGTATTCCCAAGAACACGAGGGGTCTGGTCCCTCCCCATACACCCTCACACTTGCTTACCTGCTTATGCTCACACCTCGCCTGCGACACACGCCCGCAGGCCTGGTCACTATTCTTGACCTGATAACCCGACCGATTGCCCGATTGCACCGGGTCTTTGAGAGAGAGGAAGGAGGATTTGTGAGAGGAGTGGGGAGGATTTTTCTGCGTGATCCTCTACCATGCCCCTGTGCTGAAGAAGAGATCTCTCTCGACACTTAGCCTCTAGAGTGTGCTCTGTGCTTGACGGCCTTAAGGAAAGGGAAGGCTTGTGAAGAAGAAGAAGAAGGCTTGGAGGAAGAGGCCTTGTGCTTGTCTGCCTTCTGTGAGGCACTGTGGTCTGTTGACGCTTAAGTCGTCTGATGCAATCTTCCCAACGTCTGATTGAGGATTATTCTAAGCACTGTTGAATTATTTAAATACTATAGTCAACATTGATGAAATTGATTGAGTATGAGATATATGCTTAATTTAGATAAATAATTGGTGATTCAAATCACCATCATTTTTGTCTTTCTATTCTTTTTATCTCATCACCATTTGAATTACAATCTAACAAATTGTATTCATTGAATATCTATCTTGTGATCAACTTATTGTGCTCATCTTAAATGAAGATTAATGTGTGAGTTCCATATTTGCTCCCTACGAATGACATCGGACTCCTTTAGAATCTGAGTTTATAAATTTAAATGTCTTGTGTGATTTAGGAGTGTACTACAACGAACGCATCCTTAAAACTCCTATTTCGTCAAACAATATCTTTCTTGATTTATCTAAGCACTAACTTGCTTTATTTACTTTGATTGTGATTTTGCGAGGTACATCATGAGGAGATCTTCCGTGCAAATCAACCACTCCTAGGGCAAGTAAAATTTCCCTTCATCTCTAATCAATCTCCTAATCTTTTGGAAAAGGAAATAAAATAATTAGGATTCATCTGCCTTATTTTCTATTAATCATCATTTCTAAGGCAAGTTTCCTGATTTGTGAATTCAAATCAATATCTGATTGAAGATTAAGACAATTTTGCTTAGAGATTCCTACCAAAATTGCCTACACCTACTAGGGATTTATGCTTAATTTCTGATCATCTTGGACTACGCACTTCTTGTTTGAAGTCTACAGTGTATATTTTGAGATCAAATTGGACTTAAACTAATGCCAATTAGGGTTTCTACTCTAAGGTTTTGAAGTGTTAGTTCACACTTACCTAAATTAAAAGGAAATTAACCCTCCCACATCTATGTGCTACCCAAACCTTTGCTTGAAAAGATTTAATCAGAAAAATCCTAAAATCAAGATCTAAATTCACTTGAACCCTAAAGTTGTGGACCTAATAACCTAAGAGTCAATTCAGGGTGATCTTTGGGTCCTGATCCAGATTTCATTCTTCATCTTTAGGACAAGTCAGGTGAAGTTGGTCTACTTTGTGGGCCAACCAACCTCCAAATTAGGTCACAAATTGAATTAACTTCTAATCAAGTGAAATCCAAGGCACAAACTAGGCTAAAATTGATAAACTTAAGGTCTCAATTCATACATTCTAGTCTACTTGGAACCGCAATGATAAGGAAGGTCGGGTGGGGGAAACCCTATAACCCATGGGGATGCTCTACCGTGTAGGGGTCTTTGCGGGGCTCCCCCTTCTTGGCTGCCTAAGTACTTCTCAGGTGTGCGGATTTGTGATTTAGAGGAATCAACCACCTCGAAACAAGCCTTAGTCATCCAAAAATCTTTGGGTGCCTTGATTGGGTCCAACTCACATCCAGTCCCTCATCTATTCCTTAGAGCACATCACAGGAAAGGTCCCTAGGTTTTCGACATAGAGGCCTCATTAGAATTGATCTTTTTGTGGATTTCTAATCTGATTCAATCACTTCATTCTGAACCTGAATTTGATTCTACATCTTCATCCACCACCTGATTTGAAAATGCAACCTAACAATTTAGGAAGAATTTGTAGAAAACCTGAATCCTAAATGACCATAAAAGAGAAAATGATTGAGGCTGCCCTTAAACACTATAAAGATTATGACACAACCTCAAATCCAATTAGCAAGATTCAGGTTAATGTATCAACAACAACAACCTTCATTACAAATCGTGTTCAACTGATATTGACACAACTGACAAATGGTTCAACCCGAGATATTCTCATGACAGGATACATTGAAATAGAAAGATTGCATAATTTTGAGTATCTTCAATGTCTAACAAATCCATGACTTTGGGAAAAGCACCAAAATGACCTTGAGAAATGGGAGAACTTGATAACTATGTTGAAACAGGTCATCAATCAAATTTACCCATATCAACAATCAGAAATGAATGAGAATGATGTTCAAAATCAAAATAATCTCCCAAAACCCAGGTTTAAGAATAGAGGTTGTTGTGAACCCCCAACCCAAATGGAATCTGATTCAAACTTTGTGAAAATTGACTTACCTGATCTTGATGTGGGTTAGGAGGATCCAATTGCAAGTGATCCCAATTCTGAACCAGCCTTAGAGAGCCTTGAAGCTGGTCCATCATGCCTTGATTTCCCAAACACCTATAGTAAACTTGAATCAAAACCTCTCGAGGACATAATTCCTGAACCTTATTCTGTTAAGGTAATCCTCGAGAGTGATTCTGACATCTTGATAAAACCTAATCCAGATTCTAGAGACCCAATTCCTACTTTTAACCTAGAATCTATATCAAAGCCTATTTGGGATGATCAAGAGGCCCAATTTGATGAGAACCAGATTTTGGATATGGACTATGATTATAGGCCTGTGTTTGATGAGTACACCTCTCCAAACTCCTCAAAAATATAAATTGATTTTTCGAAAGTCAAACCGATCTATGATACAAAAATAAAGGATTTGGAAGAGTTGGATTTCGATTGGGTCTACCCTAGGAGCCAAGAACCTAAGCCTATGCCTAATAAGGTCACCTCTTTGAGCTCGGAATTTGAGATTAGGTTAGATCCAAGTCAGGTTGTTGATTCTACGCATCATGATTCATTCTATGGTGGAAATCCCGATCTAGAATCAGGTTCAGACACTGATCTTCGCAAATTCTCCAATGATTTTGAATCATACTCTGATTTTGGAGAACCTTTGTTTCCTAACGATTACAAGACAATCTACAACCTCAGCATCTATGACCCATTCTTTGATTCTGATTCTAAGGTCCCTGTTCCCGAGATCATTGATTCAAAATCTTGTTCCAATGAATTGGAATCATTCTGTTATGATCTTCAGGAATCAGAAACAGTAAGTGCTGAGAGTGTCCATAATCCAAAGTTTGAATCTTTTACTGACTCAAAATTCCATGATCTTATAAGCACTCTCCAGGCATTTACATTTGATTTGAATAAGCATCAAGAAGACTCTCTAAATGAACCTATCTTTGAATCATTTCTAGAAGAGCCTTCCCCGCACCCAGATTTTAAAGAAGCCACACCTTCTGATCCACACACAAAGTCTTCCAAAATTTGATCCCAACCTCGAACTGCCACCGAAATCAACTTCTACTCTGATTCACCTATCTCTGATCCAATTGCATATAATTCTCCTCCATATTTTGATCAGGCTTCAAATATTGATCAGACTGTTAATCACTTCCTATCCTTTTTTGATCCTATCAGTAGGGTTCCTGCATCCTTTTTAGGTCAATTCTCTTTTGAGGATCCCTACTGTGATTAGGCTAAATCGACTCAACCAAACCTCAGATTCTCATTTCCATATCTAGTTGAGCCTCAAAGTATCTGGTGGGCTCCACATCTATTGATTCATATCTATCAACCCACCAAACTGATTGGGTTTGGGCTACATCATCATCCTATTGATTTGAACAATCACCTGGTTTGATCAACCAGGCTACTGATTAAGGTGCTTATTCTACAAAACTCATCTAATTTGACCACCCCTTCTCTTTGACCACCTTCTGCTCAGTTGAAGGCATTAAAGTTAGCACTTAACGAGAGGCAACTCGTCATTCCAAAAAAATCGAGACCCTTCTGATCATCTTTTGAGCTACACTCCTATTTCACTTCTGAGTTCAACTTTAGAACAGTCGACTCCACCTTTAGTACTTGTATCAAAGCTTAAAATCATCCACAACTGTCATCCTGACCTGTTCACCCACCCTTTGACCCTGTTCTAAACTCTGAACCAAACTGATGTTGTACCCTCCTGATTTACAATGAAGATATTGCAAAACTTAGGCATGTGGGGTGTTAAAGCACAAACATATGGAAATTCAATTCTCTAAGATGTTCTCACCAAAAAATATACATATTCAAAAATGATAAAAAAATAAAAAATTGAAAAAGAAGAAAAAAAATGTCATGGAGGAAGGGGAGAAATTTATGACCTCAAATTCAAATCTTTCTTGAGGAGGAAAAGAGGAGAAAAGTCAAATTTCAAAAAGGAACAAAAAGCAAGAAAAAAATGATACTCATTAGCAATTTATTATGGAATATACTTAAGTTCTAGACCTAATCAAAGAAAAATTAAGTCTTGAAAACAAAGAGACAAGGACATTAGTATGAGCGTTGATCTTAGGCCTCTTGAGCTTGTTCTAAGGCTTAAACACTCAAGTATTTTTTAAGATCTGGATTAGTCCTCAAGAGGGTGAGGAAAATGCGAAGCTGATGTAGTAGGTCTAAGGCTTAAGGATTATTCAACCTTGTTTCCTGCCCTTTGGTTTGCAAGAGTTGGTAACGTAAGCACCCAAAAATCACACACTTAGCCTAGTTCAGTGCGCTTAATAAAGAAAAATTTGCCAAAAGTGTTTTATTCTAAAAAGCCACCTCAAAGATCTAGCCTAAGAGTGGCTCGACAACACAAGTTGATTGGACGAGTTCCTGGTGCGGAGAGGTAGAAAATTCTCCTTGAAGATACGTAATAACATATCGTCTCCTCAGTACTTGTCTCCTAGGATATCTAAATATCCTATCAGGGGCATGTAAGCACCTTGTGTTGGTTCAAGTGCCATGGGAGGGATTATCCCGAAATGTCGATTGCCAGGACCTGAATTTAGCTACAAAACGCCATGGGTGGCACTATCCCAAAATGTTGAAAGTCAGGGTTCTGGGGGTTGACATGGACGATGCTATCCTAAAGCATCAAAAGCCAAGGACCCTTCTAAGATTGATGGTGAGGACAAGGAATTCGATACAAACCGTGTTTAGGGACAATTCGAGGCTAGATTTAGGGAAAAATTAAAAAGGAAAAGAGAGAAAACTATCCAAATGAAAAAATCCTTCTATCTCTTTCTTAAAAAAAATGCACTGGCAAACTGAACTTAGACATGCTACATTCTAAGCATGTGGGGTGTTAAAGCACAAACATATGGAAATTCAATTCTCTAAGATGTTCTCACCAAAAAATATACATATTCAAAAATGATAAAAAAATAAAAAATTGAAAAAGAAGAAAAAAAATGTCATGGAGGAAGGGGAGAAATTTATGACCTCAAATTCAAATCTTTCTTGAGGAGGAAAAGAGGAGAAAAGTCAAATTTCAAAAAGGAACAAAAAGCAAGAAAAAAATGATACTCATTAGCAATTTATTATGGAATATACTTAAGTTCTAGACCTAATCAAAGAAAAATTAAGTCTTGAAAACAAAGAGACAAGGACATTAGTATGAGCGTTGATCTTAGGCCTCTTGAGCTTATTCTAAGGCTTAAACACTCAAGTATTTTTTAAGATCTGGATTAGTCCTCAAGAGGGTGAGGAAAATGCGAAGCTGATGTAGTAGGTCTAAGGCTTAAGGATTATTCAACCTTGTTTCCTGCCCTTTGGTTTGCAAGAGTTGGTAACGTAAGCACCCAAAAATCACACACTTAGCCTAGTTCAGTGCGCTTAATAAAGAAAAATTTGCCAAAAGTGTTTTATTCTAAAAAGCCACCTCAAAGATCTAGCCTAAGAGTGGCTCGACAACACAAGTTGATTGGACGAGTTCCTGGTGCGGAGAGGTAGAAAATTCTCCTTGAAGATACGTAATAACATATCGTCTCCTCAGTACTTGTCTCCTAGGATATCTAAATATCCTATCAGGGGCATGTAAGCACCTTGTGTTGGTTCAAGTGCCATGGGAGGGATTATCCCGAAATGTCGATTGCCAGGACCTGAATTTAGCTACAAAACGCCATGGGTGGCACTATCCCAAAATGTTGAAAGTCAGGGTTCTGGGGGTTGACATGGACGATGCTATCCTAAAGCATCAAAAGCCAAGGACCCTTCTAAGATTGATGGTGAGGACAAGGAATTCGATACAAACCGTGTTTAGGGACAATTCGAGGCTAGATTTAGGGAAAAATTAAAAAGGAAAAGAGAGAAAACTATCCAAATGAAAAAATCCTTCTATCTCTTTCTTAAAAAAAATGCACTGGCAAACTGAACTTAGACATGCTACATTCTAAGCATGGGTGCTTTAACCGCTAGGTTCAACAAACCTCTAGGTAGTCTTTGCGAGCCTTAGAAACCTTCACGACAGACTCAGGCTAAAGCTAATTAGGTCTGGATCTTGATTGATACTTGAGTACCTCTAGGCCTATTATTGGCATTCTAACCTAATTTCTAAAAGAGTAGAATAAATCAGGCATCAGAACTTCAATGCATGGTCTAGAACTCTAGTTCTTTCCATAAGATTTTGCTAAGGGACTAGCAAAAGTTAGGTATGGGGGTATGATGATAACATCATCATGAGCCATAACTAGCTTTAATTAATCAAAATCAATTGACAAAAGCTCTTACATAATCGCTTGAGAGACGTAATTCCCTCTACATCCATTCTGAGAGGAATACACTAAATCAAGGTTAATTCTGCAATTTTAACATCATATCATGAAAATAGAGTAATCACGGGGTTTCTCAGGGGTTAATCTAAGGTCTAATGAGCATTAAAGTCTAATAAGAGGATCCACACAGACAAAAATAGATTTTCATGTACTTCGAGAACTGATTCATAACCTAAAACCCTAATTTCAGACACATTTGAATTATAGAGGTTTGGGTTAGGATAAAATCCATTTAAATCTTCTACAATTCATAGAAAAATATTTCTTAAGGTTTAGTACCCTTGATTTGACCTTTGGAACCTATTTTAACCTTAAATAGAGTCACAGGCACAATTCTGCCCTAATTTAGGTTTTAGTGTAAATTACCCAATTAAACTTGATCAAAACTGAAATCTAACTTTACCACTAGATTCCTTGGGTCCAAATTAGGCTTTTAGCAAAATTTGGGCTCAATCAGAGTTCATTTTGACCTAGTTTGCATTTTAGTCCAGTCAAATTTTTTCTCTCTCAATTAGCCCCTCAACTTTTGAAATCCTTGCAAATAGCACCCTAAGTTCTTCATCTTCTTTGCAGATCGCTCCCTGCCGCCATTGGAGGTCAACCAACCTCCAATTTGGCTTTAATCAGTCCCAAACCTACTCAAATCCTTATCAAATCCCACCAAATTTGGTGGGATTGATGTTCACACCATGATAAATCTATCAGGATAGATCTTGGCTCCTAACTTGCCCCAGGGACACCGTGCGAATGCACGAATTTCGTGGATTCTTCTTGAATCCTAAGCAAGACAATTAGGATTATTTCCTGATCTAGAACTTGGTTGGAGCTCTATAAAAGCCCCCTCTGTTTATCAGGCAAGATCAATGTTTTAAAATCGATGCGTCGTAGTATAGTTGAAATCGCTCGAAAACAAAAAGATTTTATTACTCAAAGTTTTAAGTCCGAAGTCAAACACAGGGAGCAAATTAGGGTTTAAAAATCAAGAGCACAACTTTGAGAAATTGAATATAATATGCAATGAAAACTAGAGTTGTAATGCAAAAATGTAAGCACAAGAGAATAAAGAAGTCAATGTATGAAGACAAGCAAAAAAAATGGACGTCTGATTTGTGAATCAGATGTCTTAAACTTATAGATGCTACAATGCTTTATTTCTTCTTTTTTCTCTCTTCTCTATTCTATCTCTGTTCTTCTCTGGCTGCTTCCTTCTCTACCTGTGCCTTAGCTTCTTTTCCTTTGCCTTTGGCTTCTTCTATTTCTTCTTCTTCTTCTTCTTTCTCTGGTGGCACCTCTTTCTTCTACCTTCAGTTCCTTCTCCTTCTCTTCTTCAGCCCTTCCTCTTCAGTCCTTGCCTTCTCCTTCCTTAGCTTCTCTGGCCTTCACCCTCTTCTTCCTTGGCTTCTTCTTCTTCTCTTTTCCTGTGAGAGCAAAACCTACCCCTACCCGCACCTATGATCTCTCTTCCTCTTTCTCTCTTAGGCTCGCTCTCCCAGAGCCACTTCTCGGGTAATCGGGTCAGGTACGCACCCGGGACCAGGCCCATCGGCGTGCGGTGATGGGCGAGGAGTGCAGGTCGGGTATACGGGTCAAGCCAGGTCCGCGGGGATCGGGTCACAGACGAGGCAGTGACAGGGTGAGTGGGACCTCACCCCGTGGTCAGGAGGCGAAGAGGCATATGCACCTTTTCAATTTATCTTGCTACGCCCGCTCATCCACTTCCGAGGTGGGACTAAACATCCCACCTTCCTGTTGTGTGCATCCGCAGCAGATGGCGGATCCAATTGGCTACACTGCAGAGGCTGTCAACTTCAATTGGTATCCTGGGTACAATCGCGCCTCAAATCTGCATTGCCTAGGACTTGCGCCAGGAGCGAACGGACCTAGAGAAGCCTGCAAGCAAGCTCCTTGCTACTTAACACACGGCGAACGTAGTGCGAGCGTCAATGTGGCGTGTGGTGGCTGAAGTGTGCGTGCCTAGGGCACCCTGTGTGTTTGAGAGTGGGTGTGTTCGGGGGATGTTTTGGGAGCATGGCGTGGTGAGCGGAGTGAGGGTTTAGGACCAGTGAGGTGATGCAATGCTTATGGGGTGGTTGGCGAGGCAGATGGAGGTGCAGAGCGATGAGAACGCCTCGTCGGAGGTCTAGCCGGAGTTGAAGAAGGTGAGGGTGATTGCATGCGTCAAGGGATATTTTCAAGAAATAAAGAGGGGGAACAAGAAGAGGAGGGAGAGAGACATTATCTAACCTCACCTAAGGATGAAAGAGGCAGGGATGGCGGCCAGCTCATGTTGCCATCGTCGGAGACGAAGCTCTCCATAGGTGAGGCGGCGGCGACGACAGGGGCAGAGGCGACGTCATGTTGGTATGGTTGACACGGATGAATGAAAGGAAGGTAACCCAACCACTGGTATTGTGGTTGGGCAACGAGAGAGAGGGGACGGAGCTTGTGGAGAGGTTGTGGCCGACGAGGAGAGAAGAAAGTGGGGTGGACCGGTCCAATTCCAAGCTGAGGAGGTGCAGAATGAATTAGGCTTTCTTAAATAGGTCCTGGAGGTTGGGTTTGTGCTTGGAAGCCAAAGTTCCAAGCACGGCAATCTCGCCGGAGATGGAAACTCAGAGAGACCCAAATCTCTCATGCGTTCGCAAGAGAGATTGGGTAGGAATTAGGGCTCATCAATGGGTTTACATTGGAGGAGATTTCTCAGAGAATCTCCCTTTCAATTTTGAAGGAGATTCTATGAGAGATCAGAGAGTTCTTGCCTTTGAAACCTCGCCAGAGTAGGATTCTCTCAGCTATAATGATGGAGGGACCTAGTTGCAAAGAATGACGAGGAATCTAGGGGGTTTTTGTAGAGGTTTTCGAAAGATAGGGGTAGAAATGTAATTAGGCTGGACCTGTTTGCAAAGTGGGTCAAGATGAATTCCTCTTAAGTCCAAATTTTGCTAAAAACATAATTTGGACATAAGGAATCCAATGGTGAAGTTGGATTTTGGGTTTGACCACGTTTGACTGATAATTTACTTAAAAATCCAAATTAGGGTAAATATTTGACTTAGACCCCAATTTAGGTCAAAATAGGTTCCAAGGCCCAAATTGAAGGTTCTAAACCATAGATAATATTTTTCCATGATTTTTAGAGAGTTTAGGTGAATTTTATCCTGAGCAGAACCTTATTAAATCAAGTGGGTCTGTTTTAGGGTTACAATAAGTCATTTAATTCCCAGAATTCACATGAACCATTTTCTGTTTGAGCCAACCCACTTTTTATCTTGTTAAGATCATTTGACCTATGTTTAGCCCATGAGAAATCCTGTTGTTGTATTGCAATGGTAAAATTACAGTTTTACCCATTGTTTCTTGCTTTTCTCTCATAATGGTTATTCATGGAATTAGGACCTCCAGTTGGTTATGTAGGAGCCTTTGTTCTCTTTTCTGGGTCAAAATGAGCTAGTTAGGGCTCATGATGGTGTTCCCATCATACCCCCATGCCTAGCTTTTGCTAGTCCCTTAGCAAAATTTTAAGGTTTTAACTTCTGTTCTAGACCATGAGTTCTTTTGATGTTCACAAATTATGATGAGTGCTCTTTTCTTTTTGATTAGGTTAGAATGTCGATAGTAGGCCTAGAGGTACTCAAGTACCAACCAAGATCCAAACCTGACCAACTCTAGCCTCAGTCCTCCACGAAGGTTTTTAAGGCCCACAGGAACCATCCTAAGGTTCGTTGGACTCCGCGGTGAAAGCACCTGTGCTTGTAACATATTTTAGCCTCGGTTTAGTTTGCAATGCATTTTTTTGTGAGAGAGAGATAGAGAATTTTCTTTATTTGGAGAGTTTTCTCTCTTTTCTTTTTATTTCTAGCTTTGGATTGGCTTCTCAACACGGTTTGTATTAGATTCCTCATCCCCATCATCAATCCTCGAAGGGTCCTTGGCAATCGATGCTTCGTGATAGCACCACCCATGGCAACCCCCAGAACCCTTGCTTTCGAGATTTCAAGATAATCCCACCCATGGCATTCTGTAGCTAAATCCAAACCCTGGCAATCGACATTTCGTGATAATGCCGCCCATGGCATCTGAACCAACACAGGGTGCTTACGTGCCCCCAGTAAGATATGTAAATATCCTAGGAGACAAGCACCGAGGAGACGATATTTTATTACGCATCTTCGAGGGGAATTTCCCACCTCTCCACGCTGGGAACTCATCCAAATCAACTTGTGTTGATCAGCCGCTCCTAATCTAGGCAACTTTTTTAGAACACTTAAATGCATTTACGTGATTTTGATAATTATGCGTACTGAACCAGACTGTGTGTGGATTGGGGTGCTTAGGTTACTGAGTCCTGCAAACCAGAGGTCAGTTAACGAGGCCGAATACTCCCTAAGCCTTAGACCTAATGCTTAAGCTTCTCATTTTCCCCAACCTCTTGAGGACTATCCAGATCTTAGCGGATACTTGAATTTTTAAGCCTAAGAGTCTAGCCCAAGAGGCCTAAGATCAGCATTCCTACTAATCTCTTTTGTGTCTCATTAGCACTTTTTTCCTTTCATTTTCTTTTTCTTGATATGGTCTAAAACTTAGTTAATCCCTTAATTTCTTACTAATGACTATCTCTTTTTTTCTTTTTATTTTGTGCTCCTTTTTTGACATTTTTCACTTTTCTCTTCAAGTTTTGTAAGGCCTCAAAATTTTCTTCTCTCCATTTTTTTTTTGTTCTTTTTCACACTTTTCTTTTTTTTTGGTATTTTTGGCATATGAGATTTTTTTGTGAGAACCCTTCTGAATTTTGATTTCTGTATGTTTGCACTTTACCACCCTCCCATGCCTAAGTTTTGCAATATCCTCATTGTAAACGGAGGGTGTAAAACAGGTTTGGGTTCAGGGACTTAGAACAGGATTTATCGTGTGTGTGAATGGGTTGAGAATGACTGTTGTGGATGATTTCAAGCTCTGGCACGTGTGCCAGCGATGGGATCGACTATTCTAAAACTGAACTCAGGGTGCAATAGACGTGAAGTACAAATGAATAATCAGAAGGATCTCAGGTTTTTGGAATGATGGGTTGCCTCCCGTTAAGGGCTAAATTCAACGCCTTCAGCCGAGCGGGAAATGGTATGGAGAGGGAGTAGTCAAATCAGCTGAGTTTTGTAGAACAAGCACCTTGAACAAGAGCCTGGTTGGTCCAACCAGGTGCTTGTTCAGATCAATAGGCTGATGATGTAGCCCAAACCCAATCAATCTAGTGGTTTGATAAGTGTAGATCAAGAGATGTGGAAACCACCATATACTATGGAGCTTGGAATGATGTGGAAGTGTGAATTCAGGATTTGGCTTAGTCGAATTAGCCTGGTCAGAGTAGGGACCCGTAAAGTAATCAGTGGATAATGTGAAAACCCTACAAGAGTGATCAGAGGATGATGGAGCATGGTTTGCAGTCTGATTAATGTCCGAAACCCAATAAAGATGTGGAGGCGAATCTTCTGCAATCGGCTCAGTAAGAGGAGCATTAGAATAGAAATTGAGTCCGATTGCTGGTCGGGGTTGAAAACGGGTTTGGATAGGTTCTATATATGCGGAGGAGGTGGCTTCAATAAAAATTGTGTATGAGGGCTCTTCTAGAAAGGAGTTAAAGGTGGTTTCATTTAGAGAGTCCTCATAGTAGCTATCAAATTCAAAAGTGAATGCCTGAAGAGTGTTTATAGGATGAGGGAAATCTGAGTCAAGAAAAGATTCGAACTCTGGGCTACAGTCACTCTCGGCATTTTCTAGTTTTGATTCCTGAGGATCGAAAAGAAACAATTCCCTCTCACTGGAATCTGAATTTAAATCAGTGATCTCGAGATTAAGGATCTTAGAGTCAGAGTCGAAGAATGAATCATGTGAGCTAAGGTCGTAGATTAGCTCATCGTAGTCAAGAAACAAAGGTTCTCCGAAATCGTGGCAAGATTTGAAATCGTCGGAGAAATTGCAAAAATCAAGTTCTGAATGAGATTCGAGATCAGAGGTTCCACCACAGAATAAATCATACGATGTAGACTCAGCAACCTGACTTGGGTCTATCCTATATGTAGATTATGAGCTTAAAAAGGTGTCCTTATAGGATCTGGGCTCAGGTTTTTGTCTTGTAGGGATGACCCAATCAAAACCCCACTCCTCCAACTCCTCAATTTTTGTATCATATATTGGCGTGACTTCCAAGAAATTAATCCGTATCTCTACGGATGTTGGAGAGGGATATTTATCAAATAAAGGCCCAGAATCATACTCTATATTTAAGCTTTGATCTTCGTCATACGGGGCCTTGTAATCTTCCCAATAAGATTCAGATCCAGATTCTAGGCTGAGGATGTAGGTTGAATTACTAGAATCTAGGTCAGGATTGCCTTCGAGGGTCACCTTATCGGAATAAGGGGCGGGATTTACACCCTCGAGAGGTTTTGTTTTAATCTCATCATTACAGGAGTCTCGGAATTCTGTGCTTGATGACCCAGGATTCATATCAGAGTTCATCTTGACCTAGTTTGCATTTTAATCCAGTCAAATTTTTTCTCTCTCAATTAGCCCCTCAGCTTTCGAAATCCTTGCAAATAGCCCCCTAAGTTCTTCATCTTCTTTGCAGATCGCTCCCTACTGCCATTGGAGGTCAACCAACCTCCACTTTGGCTTTGACCAGTCCCAAACCTACTCAAATCCTCATCAAATCCCACCAAATTTGGTGGGATGGTTCACACCATGATAAATCGATCAGGACAGATCTTGGCTCCTAACTTGCCCTAGGGACACCATGCGAACGCACGAATTCCATGGATTCTTCTTGAATCCTAAGCAAGCCAATTAGGCTTGTTTCCTGATCTAGAGCTAGATTGGAGCTCTATAAAAGCCCCCTCATTGCAAATTCGTGCTCCTTAGCTTGGTTTTGGCCACAAATCTTCACCAAATTTCCCTCTCAGCCACCTCCACCGCAGCTCCGACAACCCCTCTCCAACCTCCTTCTTCGCCCGCTACCACATACCATAGGCAACGAGAACGTCTTCATCTGCTTCCTCCACTTCTCGCGACACTGGTAGAAGCCTTCCAGATCCCCTCGTCGTCGCTGCTCCTTCCACTGAAGGACTTCTCCTTCCCCAACTCCGGCCAATCGCAACCAGCGCTATCTCTCCCCTTTCATCTGTTAATTAGGTCTTATCCTCTCCCTCTTCGCCTCCTTAATCTCCCTAGCTCCTTTCCTTTCTATTTCGACCCTCGATACGCCCTTAACACCACTGTCTTCCCCATGTCTGATGTACCTCCTGCGTGACCATCCACGCTCCACACCGCACCAAACACCCTCACATCACTCCCAAAAGCTCCCCCACCAAAACCCCTCAAGAAATTGAGGGGATTACACCTCCAAAACTCCACCCGAACTTCGTCCCCTCTGCACCACCTCCTCAACTACGCCAGATTACCACACGCTTCCACACGCCATGAGGACACCGCCATCACCTTTGCTATCCTCTAGCGATGCTAATGGACCTACTGATTAGGGCCTAGAGCCCGTTCTTTGTGTTTCAGGTAGTCGCCAAACCTCCACCGCCACCCTCATCTTCTCTGACATCGGTTACTATTCTCCGACCACCATCACCCTCGACGTCACTCCCAGGCTGTGCGCAAGACTCCCAAGACCCTTTTCAGGTCCTCCAATTGATGACACAACTCCAGTAGTAGCTCAACTAAATCGAACTCCACCAGCAGCTACACGCGAAGGAAGCCCCTTCACTTAGTCCCACATCGTTAGTTGAGGGACTCACGACCGGATATAAATTGATTTCATGTTCTTAGCTGTCTGCCCAAGAACACGAGGGGTCAGGTCCCTCCCCATACACCCACACACCTGCTTACTTGCCTATGCTCACACCTCACCTACGACACACACCTGCAGGCCTGGTCATTGTTCTAGACCCAATAACCTTATCGATTGCCCAATTACACCAAGTCTTTGAGAGAGAAGAGGAAGGATTTGTGAGAGGAGGGGGGAGGGTTTTGCTATGTGATCCTCTACCATGGCCCTGTGCTGAAGAAGAGAGCTCTCTCGACATTTATCCTCTGAAGTGTGCTCTGTGCTTGAAGGTTTTAAGGAAAGGGAAGGCTTGTGAAGAAGAAGAAGGCTTGGAGGAGAAGGCCTTGTGCTTGTGTGCCTTCTATGAGGCACTGTGGTCTGTTGATACTTAAGTTGTCTGATGTTATCTTCCTGACGTCTGATTGAGGATTATTTTGAGCACTATTGAATTATTTAAGTACTATGGTTAACATTGATGAAATTGATTGAGTATGAGATATATGCTTAATTTAGATAAATAATTGGTGATTTAAATCACCATTATTTTTGTCTTTCTATTCTTTTTATCTCATCACCATTTGAATTACAATCTAACAAATTGTATTCATTGAATATCTATCTTGTGATCAACTTATTGTGCTCATCTATCTTAAATGAAGATTAATGTGATTTTCATATTTTCTCCCTGCAAATGACATCGGACTCCTTTAGAATCTGAGTTTATAAATTTAAATGTCTTGTTGTGCTATTTAGGAGTGTACTACAACGAACATATCCGTAAAACTCCTATTTCGTCCAACAGCAGCAGTACTTCACAAAGAGCCTGCAAACCATATCCTTAAGCCTAAGTACTATCTTCTTCGCATCTAAACCTTTCACTCAGTGCCTAACTACAACATTTAACCATACATGAAAGTCTAAAAATAGCTTCTAAACTCAACTCTAATCTTAGCAGCAACTCTCAGCCAATACAACAGAGGAAAGCAAAAGAGACTCAGATCAAAGCAAATATGAATTCTAAGCTTCTAAAAAGGCCTCTAACACTATCAGAAGGTTTAAATGCCTTTCTTTGAACTACAAATAGCTTGAAAACTCATTTAAAGTTCAAAGGGACTCTCCTCCAGTTCAAATAAACCCAACAACCTCAGAGATGCACAACAAACTCAAAAAACCTTTAAACTACCTAAAATCAATTCCAACAAATTCCTAATAGCTTCAAGAACACACAGCAACTCCTAAACTCAAGCTCAGGAGCTCTAAGCTCCAATGGCAACTCAAAGTTGACCAATTCAAGTAACAAGTTGACTTGTAGTTCCAAGACAATTCAAATCAAACAAATGAGCTAAATAGACTCTATATGATCCAAGGAACCTGCTGGTATCAAAAGGTGGGAAATTTGATCAATCTAATAAAGCTCCTAAGTTTGCCACCTAAAATCGAAGTAGGGTTTGGTCGACAATACTAATTAAAGGGCTAACAACCCCATTGAGGGTTGTTACAAACTTAGCATAGCCTACGAATGCTTTTAGACCTAATTATAAGCTCAAAGAATGAGAGAACACTCCAACTCAACCTTGCCAGAGCTGGAAAAGATGAGGGTGTTAAAAAGAGTATGTAATGAAACTCACATATAAATGATGGAAATTAATCACTGAAAGCTTCTTGAGTGATGTAAGGTCTTTGGGAACCGATTCAAACACTAATTCTCAATGTTGATGTCGTCAGAGTTCATCGAAGCTCCGGTAGCAATAGGCCTTGATCATTAGAGCTCAATTCTCAATGAAAGAGCACAAGAACGAGTTTAAAAGCTTCCTAAGCTTCTCGTGAAGCTCAAGAACCTAATAATTGACTCGATAGATGATTAGAGAATTGTGACAAACTCGAACTGATCAGAAAAGATTATGGAGTCTGACAGTTCAACAGAGTAGATGACTCGCTCAATTGAGTGAGGCAAATCACTCAGTGAAGTGTGGCGAAGGTGGTGTAGTGGTCAATTAGGCAATAAGGACTCATCAAACCTCTGCCATAGACAACGTAGCTCTAACGTTGGGTGAAAATTAGGCGTATTGTGTATATAGACTAATCAAAGGAATAGGAAGGTGGAATATGGTCATGAGAGGTTAGAGAAGGTGGAAGAGGGTTAGATTTGGTGAATGGGAGCTGAGCGAGACTAGAATTGGCTCGCTAGAGTCGGAGAAGGGAGGTGAGAAAGATTGGAGTTACTGAGGCTAAACTACCTAATTAACTACTCTAATCTACTCTATGGAACTAAACTAAGCTACAAATCGTCTTACCTGGACAAAATCGTGAGAGTGGCACCGGCGAGATGTCACCGGAGCAGAGATTGAAAGAGTTGGGGTGAGAAGAGATCCGGCAGCAATCGAAAGTGACATTAGAGAAGAAATAAGCACTGCTTTGCTGTTGGCAGGGCGAAGTAGAGGAAGAGGAGGTGGTGTTCGCCGAAGGAAAACACCTGAGAAGGAGTTGGCAAGTCGTCAGAGTTGGAGATGAAACTTACTGATCACGTGCAATTGGAGAAGATGGGTAGGGATGTGATACCCATGATCAAAGGGATTGATGACCTATTTATAAGCACGGCGAAGCTCAAGGACCTTGAATCTAGACACTACAATGTCTAGGTTCATCAAAACGATAGTCATCGTCTCCAGCGGCGACAGAGGTCGACATTTTGGCATAGACATTTAAAGACAAATCTAGACTGTTGGATTACTGGAGCTCATTTCACTCCAGCTTGGCGGCTACTGTTAATCGCTCTGATCGGATTTTAAAATTGATGCGTTGTAGTATAGATTGAATCAATGTGAAAAATAAATAATATTTATACTTGAATAAAAGTTCGAGGTCGAACACAGGGAGAAATTGGAAAAATAGTTCTCAAGATTGCAATTCAGGCACAATATAAGCAATGTATAATAGAATTCTAAGCAATAATGATATATAAATGAGAGCAAATGTCAAATAGTGCAAAAAGAATGGGGTAAAATAGTGATTTGAATCACCAATTACCCCTCATAATTATATCAAATATCTCAATAGTAATAATAAATCTAAATTCCACGTAGGATAAGTGCACAGTGCACGCCCTTCAGAGATCAGTTGATAGAACTCTAAGTGCCAAGAGGGCACTCTTCCTCTTCCTTCCCTTTCTCTCTTCTTCTACCTCCTTAAGCTTCAGAGAAGGCACAACACAGGGCTCAGCAACGCCAGTAGAGGCAAAGGCCTCCCTCAGAGATCACAAGTGTTGAGAGGGTGGCAGAGCAAACCCCCCCCTCCCCTCTCTCTTTCTCTTTCTCCTCTCTTAGAACCAGGCAAACCATAATAAACCCGGGTATCCGGATAAACAGACCAAGCCCAGACCCGCGAGGCGTGAGCACAGACAAGGGCGTACGTGAGGCTCATGCGTGTGGGGACCTCACCCCCTATGCGTGCTAAGGCGATAAGCCACCAGCACAAATTCAATTTATCCTCTATGAGGGCTTTGTCTGTTTCTAATGTGGGACTAAGTTGTCCCCCTGTTCTTTGCACAGCTACAGTGGACCTCCCTCGCAAATTGAAGCAGCAACAGTAAGTGTTGATGCCAATTGAAGGCCTGGAGACCTGGAGCACGTAGTTCTGCACCACCTGGAGGTGATGCCTGGGGTGGAAGATGCATGAACACCTTCAAGGTGTGCGTGGAGCTTCATTAATGGTGGTGGCACGGGCGATACCTGAAAACACGAACAAGTCCTTTTGGCCATGTCAAATGCACTCAATAGGATTGCCGGACCACGACGAGTGCAACGATGGTGGTCCAAGAGCATGTAGAGGTCGGCGGAGGCCTAACAACCTCAAGAAGGTGGTGCGTAAGTGGTGGTGTTCGACGGGGAGGCAGAGAGTGTTAAACCCTAAATTTCTTTAGGGCTTTTGGAGGGTGAGTCGTGGCAGATCTTTTGGAAGTGGTGGCGAAGCAGATGGAGTTGTGGAGCGGTGGAGACGCTGCATCAGAGATGTGGCCGGAGTGGAGGACGACGATGGGGTCAGAGGCATATCGACGGTTGAAATGAAGTTCTGAAGGTGTAGAAATGATCACGGGAGAGGGAGAGAGAGTTTAGGGAACTTAGGGGAGATGTTGAGAGGTGGAGATGGCCAGTTGTGGTGGATCGACGCTGAAGAAGGAGGAGAAGACGGTGAGACGGCGACGACAAAGTAGGCAGAGATACGCCCTCCCTTTGGCTGGGGAGGGTCGCGAAGAAGAGAGGAGTCGAGAGAGCCAACCAATTTGGTCGTTGAAAGGCCAGAGGAGGAGGTTCGAAGAGGGTCACCGGAGCAAGGGTTTTGGTGGCCGGAGGAGGAGAATCAAAGGTGGTTGATTCACCAAAACTTGCTGAGAGGATGCGCAAGGCCAAAGGGGTCCTTTTATAGGGCTCTATCTGGAGTTCTAAGCTTGGAAACAAGCTTAGAAACTTCGAGCTCTTTGCTAGCGTAGGATACCCATTCAATCAAAATGTTCGCATGAGGATTCTAGAGAGATTTAGGATCCCTGGATGGGCTCATTTAGAAGGCAATTACTTGACGGGTTTCTCTTTCAATTTTGAGAGGGATTCGTAAAGAAATCACAAAGATCTCGCCATCTCAAAGTCGCAGAAGTTTGTAGGATTAGGATTTCATGGTGGCAGGGACTTGTTTGTGAAAATGATGATAATATAGGGACCGAAATGCAAAGGATTCAAAAGTTAAGGACATATATGTGAGATAAAATAGTCAGACAAGACCAAATTGTACACTAGGTTAAGATGATCTTAGATTAGGCCCAAATTTTGGTATAAACCTAATTTGGACCTAAGGAATTCAATGGTGAAGTTAGATTTTTGTTTTGACCTAGTTTAACTGAGTAATTTATGCAAAAACCCAAATTAGGGTAGAACTTTGTCTGAGACTCTATTTTGGGTCATACTGGGTTCTGATGGTCAAATCAAGCATACCAAACCCTAGAGAATATTTTTCTATAAATTTTAGAGGGTTTAGGTGAATTTTATATTAACTAGAACCTCATTTAATTAAGTAGGTCTGTTTTTAGGATTTCGAAAGTCATTTAATTCTCAAAACACGCAAAAACCCTTTTCTATCTGTACTAATCCACTTGTTAGACTCTTAAGACCATTTGACCCTTAATTAATCCCTAAGAAAACCCATGGTTTTTCTGCATTCAAGATATGATGGTAAAATTACAATTTTAACCCTAGTTTCTTGTATTCCTCTCTGAAAGGATTTGCAATGAATTATGGCCTTCTGATGGTCATGTAAGAGCATTTAATGACTTAATCAAAGCAAATTGAGCTAGTTATGGCTCATGATGGTGTTCCCATCAGCCACGGAATCAAAGGTATGTCATCCATTGTGTGCTCATCGAAGAAGGTTCCTGGCTATCGCCAACTGTCGATTACAATGAAGAAAGGAAGAAGAAACTATGAAGGTTGAATATGAAGGACCATTTTGCAATTAAGAAAGGATCAACATGAAATAAAAAGAACTTGAATGTATTGATTCTTAAGGATGAAAATGTAAATCATTAAATTAAATATGTAAATTAATTTATTTCTTTTTCAACTTTTTATCATAGGTTATATATATGTTAAGGAATATTGTTATGGGTCAAAATTACATTTTTGTCCCTTTTTGTATTATTTAATTTAGTATTTAATATTAATGCTTATATTATTAACTTAAAGTGTAAATTATATAATCTTAATCAACTTAATTGTAAATAACCAGATTCATAGAATTAAGTCCTTGTTATTAAATAAAAATAGAGGAATTCTTATTATACAATAATTAAGCTAATTTAGGGTATAATTAAGGTCCTTACTCAATATTAACTTATTTAATAATTACCCCTCATTTTATGCTATTACTAATCAATTAACTAAGTAAAGTAGCTTATTTTAGTGAATTAGGAGCCATGATGAGTCCCTCATCAGGTAGTTGACATCATACGTGCTTGCGAGTGCTGGCAGGTGATTGTACAGTAATCATAGGACCTAATATACCTGAATTAAGTTAGTTTTTAGCTTAACCTAGGGCAATGCATGCATAATCATCATAATTTGCATAGTAGTTAATTTGGTACCTTTATAGATAATCCTGCTATTTTATCCTCTAAAAGAGAGATAATATTAATTGTAGATGATTCAAGGCTGCAGATGATAGATCAGACCGTACGGATCTGATCAAGACAACGATGGGATTCCAATGCTTCCGGAATCATCTTGATCAAACATCCATAGCATCACTTATAGCTCGTAGAAGAACAGAGGCCAAGGAGCAAGATAGTAGGGATCTAAACCTCAGACATCAAGTTCGACCGCATGGATGGATCTAGATCAGCGATCGCAATCCAATGATGCAAAAATTGGCTTAATCGAAGTCTTGTAGCATCAACTACAAAGGCGGGAAGATGACCGATCAGGATGGTGCCACGTGGCACCATCCCAACGATCCACCACCATGCCCCCAATCACTGAAGGAAAAACATGGGCCATTGGATCGACATCCAATGGCCACGATGAAGCCGCGTCGTCCACCTACCACACCCTTCATCAAGAGGAATCCATATCAACCGTTGGATTTCCATCCAACGACTAAGAGCATCCAAGCACAAAACCAAACCGTGACTCAAATGTGCCCGCAGCACGTTGGTCAACACTCACACACAAGCAATCAGCGTGCATTCGACAAGCTCTAAGCAGAAATTCAAAGAGGCGGTGGAGCACAGGCACGATTGAGCCGTTGTATTAGAGCGAACGGTGGGAATGTAACCACGTGGCGCGCAGAGGTGCATTGGATGCAACGGTGTGGATGACGCGTAGTTGGATGCGCAAACTAAATGACCCACCACACGCAGGCTCTTAAGGTGGTGCGGCGCTAAATCTGAGCCGTCTAATCATCAAATTGACTGAATTTGAAAGCGCGCATACGCGTGTGCAATGGGCGAAAAGAGGCAGTGCGTCGATCCTTTTAAGCCATCCAATCGTGAGATCGGACAGCTGAAATCAAATGAGCATGTGCGAGGTGGCGAATCTAGCAAGCACGGAAGGCAACACGTGTCAGCATCCGGAGCGTTCCGCGCGTATAAGGAATTTTGGAGGTTATTTTAGGTGCAATCTGAGTCATTGATCTCTCAATCGATGAATCTGATCGCACCTAGGTTGTTGCAAGATTTTGAAAGCCTAAATACCTACTTTTCCCCTCATTAAAGGTATAAAAAGAGCCCTAAGGCCCCTAGTTGGGAAGCAACTTCCACCATACACATCTCCAACCTCTCTCTCTCTCTGCAACTTCTTTCTAGTCCTCCCAGTGCTTTGGATCTGAAGTGTTGTTGCACATCGCACAAGGCAACGAAAATTTTTGAAGCTTTTCTTCCTGATGCTTATTTGAGGTTTCTAACCTACTTTATTTTCCTTGATTTCATGTGTGTAGGAAGCATGGAAATCCGAGAAGAAACACAACGAAAAAATTGCAAGTTTCGAATCTCATGTAAGTACTCGTACCTTAGATTAGGTTAGATTTCCTTTCGAAAAAAAAAATTAAAAAGAAGATGCTTGCCTGATCCTTAGGATTATCATTTGCTTGCTTTTTGAAAAAAAAAATTATCTTGTTGGTGGGAATCAACATAACCACCTCCTATATTTTTGGGTTGAAATACACTCTCATATTAAAAATTCAATTCCCAAAAATTACATGTCCAAAAATTCTAAAATTTTTATTGGATGTGGGTTTTGAAGTCAGGAATAACATATTCAAATTTTACACTATTCTAAGTTATATAAAAATTTTAAAAATTCATGAACTAAACTAATATCAAATTTGTTATTGCTCCTAATTTTTCAGACTTCAAAAAAATCATAGGAATTTTTATACATCTCCGATTGGCTTAACATTTACGGTACTAAATTCTTGTGAAAATCAAGAATTTAGGAAAAAATTTGAAAAAAATATTTCATGCACATTTGTTTGCACATACTATTCAATCACCAACTGGGGGTCAAAATAGATTGTAGAACCCCAGTACACTTTAAATCTAAAAAAAATAGAAAATGTGCATTAAAATTCTTGAAAAAATATTTTCAAAGTGCCTACTTGGTGGTGCAAGAGGACCAATTGATTGCATTGTTTGGGTCGCACCACTTCCCTAATTTTGGACTTGAAAGGATCATCTTAGCACCATCTGCTTCTAAGGTTTCCAAACCTTAAGGTAGAGCACCTTTTGCATTGCATACTTCTAAAGGAAATCTATCTCATAGATTAGGACTTGCAAATAAACTCTTGTATGCTCATCAAAACCTTGCTTGAACTTATCTAATACGAAACCCTAAAACACAATTATACAAGCAATTGAACCTTAAAATTCACTTCATCATAAAAATTGCTTGTAAACCCCTTGTCTGTGCACTTCACACTTCTGAAATCAATTTTAAGGGCAACACCCCCCTAACGTCCATCATATTCAAAAAGCACCTCAAGCCTAAGCTTAAAATTGAGTAGACGTGGCCTAAGTAGGATAAATCTTCTTGGTAACTTGAAATTAGATTAAGCTAAGGTCAAGGCCTTGTCTACTTGGACCCACTAGTGACAAGAAAGGTTGGTGCATAAACCACGTTAACCCTTAGTGGTGTCCCACTATGAGGGGTGTCCTAGGGGGTCCCACCCTTCTAGCCAGCCAAGTAATTCAACGGTTGATCTAACCTAGTCATGTTTTGGGGAGCCAGGATTAGGTTTATTTAGGGCTTACACTCTATGGACTAGCTTGTTTGCTTGTACTGAGAGGGTGGGGTATTCTTGAATCTGTCTTCACCCTCTCATCTACAGACATTCTTCTGGTGCATGCAAGGTAGAAGATCTCTACATCCTGATTTGCTACCACCTTTAGAAAGAAATCTTAAGCGAAGGCCTGATTGTCCAAAATCTGGATCTAAACCCTCTTCAATGGCTAGTCACCACAAGGAAGATGAGATTGAAGAGGAGGAACAAAATCTAGATCCAATGGCTTTCTTACAGAGGCAAATTACTAAGCCGGGTCGGCATCATGACAGATAGATGCAAGTCATAGTGCAGGCCATTACCCAACTCCAAAATGGGAGAGCTGACCAACCTCTCAGAGACTTTTATAATCCTCCTGATACCTAATCTGAACCTTTTGTCAGGGTACCTCAGGATGGGGATGATTTTGAACTCAAACCACAAATCATCAATCTGATTCCCCTCTTCCATGGCCACAATTCTAATTGACCCTTCTACCACCTTGAAGAACTTCTACACATAGGAAGGACCTTTGGTTCTAGGAACATGAATGAAGGTACCTTAATGATGACAATGTTCCCATTTTCCTTAAAAGATAAAGCTGCTCAATGGTTGAGGACTATTAGTAGACCAATCCTAACTTAGGAAGATTTAAGAAGCACATTTCTGAAAAAATTCTTTCCCGTAGGAAAAACCAATGCCCTTAGATGTACCATTACAACCTTCAAGCAGAACCCTGGAGAACAACTGCATGAGGCTTGGGAGAGATTTAACGGCTTAGCTAGGAAATACCCTCATCATGGGATTCCAAAGTGGCACTTGGCCCATATTTTCTATTATGGGTTAAGTGACAATTTGCAGAATATTTTTGATGCAGCATGTGGGGGCAATTTCCTAAGCAGAGATGCTGAGTTAGCCTTTCAATCATTCAAGAATATGAGTGAGAATTCCCTCAACAATGCCTCAATGTCTGCCTTCAACAGATCAAATCAACCAAAGAGTGGAGTCTATGAAGTTAAAGATAATTCAAACTTGGTTGATTTAGAACTAATTGCACAATGATTGGACAAGGTGGAACTCATTGGGAAAAATGTACAAAGTTTGGATAAGAAATCGAACAACCTTCTGAAGGATAGGAATTCCTTAGGTAAACATTCAATAACAAACCCTATGCCTACCCAAGGAGTTTCTATGATAACCTGCACACAACTCTCCAACCCTCTAGGTCAGGAAATAGTGCACAATATTAATGACCTGACCATGGCTCCACCCATGAGCCAACTTTACTTAGACCCATCTCTTTCCGGGTACCAAAGAGGGACCTAGATGCCCTCGAATTCTGATTTAGGCATCCTAATGCCTAATTATTTGAGGATGTGAATGCACTCCAGGGATACACTAGAAATGATCCCTATTCGAACACTTACAACCCTGGATGGTGTAACCATCCTAACTTTGCTTGGTCAAGTCAGAAACCTACCCAGGGTCCTAACTTGACTAAGCCTAACTCTTATAGGCAACCCAGTAGGTACACACAACCGTGCACATATCAGCCACAAGCTACCCAGGGAACCCAACCTTCTGATCTGAGTCTAGTCCTCAAAGAAATGCAGGAAATGAATCTGAGACATAAAGAAGAAATGGATCAATTGAGGACAAATTTGACAGGATGACTGGACCAATTAGTTGATGCTAGACAACACGAGATGCTGCCATCCCAACCGATCCCCAACCCAAGGAATTTCAATAGGGTTAACCAAAACAACACATGGGGGCAAAAGGCACACATAATTCAACCTGCTCCCCAGCACCCACCTGGCTTTGTTAACCCCAACCCAACCTAGGCTCAACCTATTTTGCAAAACCCACCTTACCCTTCTAACCCTAATGCTTATGCTTATGCTGTCACCTTGAGAAGCAGGAAACAAATCCATGATCCTTATTCTTCTACATCTAAATCTTACCAGGATCTTGAAGAGCCCGAATCTGACCTAGGAGACCAAGCTAATCTAGAAAACATGACTCAGGATTTGCACACCCATGATTTCTCTCAAGCACCTTTTCCCGAAGCCTTGAACAAATCCAGGGAAAAGAAAACTAATCAATCTAAGGAGTGGCTTGAGATTTTAAAGCAAGTCCAGGTGAATATATCACTGCTTGAAGCTAGGTGAATATATCACTGCTTGAAGCTATTGATAACATTTCGGCTTGTGCAAAATTTCTTAAGGAAATGTGCACACCAAAATGCCAGGTTAAATCATCAGAAAGGGTCATAGTTTCTGAACAAGCTAGTGCCATCATCTTAAATATGCTCCCTCCTAAAACGAAAGATCTTGGGACCCCCTTAATTTCATGTAAGATAGATGGTTTTATCTTGGAACGAGCCTCACTGGACCTTGGTGCCTCCATCAATCTAATCCCCATGGAATTATATGAAGAGTTGTATTTAGGTCCCTTGCAACCCACTGATGCTACCCTTCAGCTTGCTGAGAGGTCAACCAAGATTCCAAAGGGACTCTTACAAAATGACATTATAAAAGTGAGGGATTTTGAGTACCCTGTGGACTTTCTAATTTTAGATATTGAGGCATCAAAAAATTTGAACCACACCTCAATAATCTTAGGAAGACCTTTCTTGGCCACAGCCAAGGCTCTAATAAACTGTGAGATGAGGAATATGCAAATCACTTCTAGAAGAAAAACCAGTCAACTCAATATCCTTAAAGCCTCCGAAAAGAATAAACTGAATTGTGGTTCTATTAAGGTCGCAGGAACAATTGAAGAGGTCTTGGCAATTCACACTAAGGATGACCCGAATTCTTCCAAATCTCAAGATCAACACGAGAGGCAAGGAAGTGATGTACTTGAGGATGTTTCTGATTTACCACCTCCCATAGTTAATCAAATTGAAAAAGACATTAGTGAGATTGAGAAACTATTAGGGGTATCTTATGATGAGTTAGGTGATGACATTAAGAATCCCCAGTATATCCACCCTGAAATTCAAAAAGTATTGGATTTTGAGGGGGTTTGGGACATTGGACAACCAAAGGACATGAACCAGGAAAACGAAGAAACAACCTCAGAAAAAGAGGTTAAAATCATGATGGACTGGGGAAAAACTTACAATCCAACTGGTTCAAATGGACAACTTGATTCTAAGGAAGAAATGATTTCATATAAGGAAGAGGTAATTTCTGGTGAGGATTTTGAAGAATTCAACATAACTCTACCTTTATCCTCATATGACCTGGAGCCTAGAGAATTCATGATATTTTACATCAATTACCATTATGAGGACCCTTATGATTCTAATTCAGAACCAGATCTAAATTTCAATCATGATTTCAATCCAGACCCTCCACCACCACTTCTTGAATTATGGAATTGGACTAATGAACAAGCTCTGCATCATGAACCTCATCTATCTGACCCTATTCTACATTTCGAATCAGAAAAACTCTTCGGAGTAGGACTGCATCATCAGTTGGTCCACATTTGTAGATCACTGATTCTGAGACCACATGATCATATCTTTATATTAATCCTAGATCTTTCAGCAACAATTATTACTCCTTCTCTTGACCCACAATATTGAAATACGTATTTCTTTTGGGTTTAGGTCCAGCAAATGACGTTAAACTTAGCACTGGGTGAGAGGCAACCTAGTATTCTATATAAGTATTTTTGCATTTTTGACTAATCAAGCTAACCTAGATTAACAAACTCAATTAGGTGATATCCCCTCCTCTTACTTATTACATTTTGATTTTCCTGCATACATTTCAATGAGGATATTATAATGAATAGGCATGGGGGGTGGACATTGCATGTCTTATTTTTATGTCAAAAAAAAAAATTGCATCCATGCATAAAGAATTTTTATCAAGACGGTTTTATTAGGGATTTATTCTTAAAGTTGATTCCTAAGTTTAGGATCAAGTACAATTTCATACTTACACGTAGATTTTGCAATAGATCCTCTATAAAGACCAATAGACATCTTTAGTTTGTCAAGAAGAAGCACTACTCCTCTTGAACCCTTGGACAGTAATTAGGGAGTCAAGAAAACCATTTTCTAGTAGATCCACCAAACAAGTGCGAGGTGAGAGTAGAGAGTCTACTGGTGTTCTAAGGCTAGTATAAGGAATCTTAATTTCTGGGTAATTGGATAATAATACTCGGAGTGAGGCATAGCTTTCGCTCTGAGTTCCTACGTACAAATTCTTAGTGTGAGAATTTTTAGAGAACTACCAAATAAGGCAAATACACAAAGAGCGGGTTCTAATAAAACTAGGACTAAGGTGGATGGTTACAACCATCCTTTATGGAATCCTCGACTGAAGGAGGATATTAATATCAAGGTCAGAAATACATTGTCATATCTATTCCTTTCCTGGTGCTGAGAGTAGGCACTTCCACCAAATAAGTCACCCGATATCCTCTTGAACACCTCCAATCCTGAATAATGCCTCATGAATAAAAATGTGCATAGGTGCTGCAGTACGTAGTGTTGGTAAAAATAAATATATGGGGGAAAAAAAGAAGAAAGAGAGAGAGAAAAAAGTAGAAAAATATATAGAAAAAAAATGTGTTAATTGTGTTGTGTTTACTTCATGTCAAGCATATTATTAAGGCAATAATACCCATTCCCTTTACAATCCACTAAATACAGCTTTAACCTACTTTTCTGTATTTCTGACCGCCTGAATATGGGCTGAGGAATTCTGACTTAGTCATAGGATTATCAGAACTTAATCAAAGTGTTAATGCCATGAGAGGCCACCAAATCTATTAATAAATCTGGTGAGATTGTGAGCTAGAAAAGAAAAAGAAAAAGAAAAGAGAAGAAAAAGAGAGAAGAAGAAAAGAAAGAGAGAAAATGAGTACAAAGGAACTAAAGAGAGTATAGTTTCTCCGCCTCTCATTGAGTTGAATTATTTAATAAGTCTGGAAATCTAGGTTCTAAAGTACTAGTCTATATGTAGTACTAGAGGAGTGTGAGCCACCAAATACAAACCTACTTGGCTCAGACATCTTCTACCTAAGCTAAAAGCTAGGGCTAAAATTGCATATTATTTTATAACCCCAAGGGAAGAAGTATGCCTATCCCAATAGAAACTTACTAAGGGTCAAGTATGAGCTTTAGATGTGGATTGACTTTTCACCTGGATCCGTTGCATAGGCTACAACATTACACTTCACGATTGTCTGGATTTCTAAAGTTTTGAATGAAAACAAAAGAAATAAATCTCTATTCAAACTCTTGATAAAAATTAGTCATTTATGACCACTTTGCATTTAGTCTTGCATTTGCTAAGGACTAGCAAGATTCAGGCATGGGGGTATGATTGAACAGCAATTATAGGACTTAATCTACCTGAATTCAGTTAATTTTTAGCTTAACCTAAGGACAATGCATGCAGAAGCATCATAATTTGCATAGTAGTTAATAGGGTAACTTTATAGATAATACTATTATTTTATGCTCTAAAAGAGAGACGATATTAATTGCAGATGACTCTGGGCCGCAAATGATAGAATTGACCGTACGGATCTGATCAGGACGACGACAAGAGTCCAACACTTCCGAAATTGTCTTGATCAGGCATCCATAGCATCACATACAACCTGTAAAAGAATAGAGGCCAAGGAGCAAGATAACAGACATCAAATCCGACTGCACAGATGGATCTGGATCAACGATCGCAGTCCAACGGTGCAAAAATCGGCTCAATCGAAGCCTTGTAGCATCAACTACAACGGTGGGAAGATGAACGGTCAGGATGGTGCCACATGGCACCATCCCAACGATCCATCGCTGCACCCCCAATCACTGATGGAAAAACATGGGCTGTTGGATCATCATCCAACCACCACGATGAAGCTGTGTTGTCCACCTACCATGCCCTTCATCAAAAGGAATCCAGTTCAACTGTTAGATTTCCATCCAACGGTTGAGAATAGCCGAGCACAAAACCAAACCGCAACTCAAACGATCTTGCAACACGTTGGTCTTAGTACTCACACACAAGCAACCGACGTGCGTTCAACTCGTGCTCAGCGAAAATCCGAAGAGGCGGTGGAGCACAGGCGCAATTGAGCCGTTGGATCAGAGTGAATGGTGTGGATGTAACCACATAGCACGTAGAGGTGCGTTGGATGCGGCGGTGTGGTTGATGTGTGGTTGGACATGCAAACTAAACGCCCCACCACACATAGGCTCTTAAGGTGGTATGACGCTAAATCTAAGCTGTTTGATCATCAAATCGAACGGCTGAATTTGAAAGCGAGCGCAATGGGCGAAAAGAGGCGGTGTGTCAATCATTTTAAGTCGTCCGATCGCGAGATTGAACGGCTGAAATCAAATGAGCACATGTACGCATGTGAAGACTCAAGGCAGCGGATCTAGCAAGTGCGGAAGGCAACACGTGTCAGCATCCAGAGAGTTCCGCATGTATAAGGCATTTTGGAGGCTATTTTTAGGTGAGATCTGAGCCATCGATCTCCCAATCGACGGATCTGATCGTACCTAGGTTGTATGATTTTGGGGGCCTAAATACCTTCTTTACCCCTCATTGAAGCCATAAAAGGAGCCCCAGGGCCCCTAGTTAAGAGGCAACTTCTACCAGACACATCTCCAGCCTCTCTCTTTCTCTACAACTTCTGTCCAGTCTTCCTCCTGGGGCTCTAGATCTGAAGTGCTACTGTACTTCACACAAGCATCCCACAAGCGACATCATCCTTCATTTACTTTTCTCTCTCTCTATTCTTTAGCATATTTGTTTAGATTCCTGGTTTAGAATTATTTGCAAATAATAATAGAAATCTGATTCTCTAAATGTCTAGTCTCTATTTATATGTTGCATTAGGGTAGATTAGTTAGTACAAAAAGTTTTGGAAATCGTGTTTTACCTCCCTGTGAACGACTTGATACTTACTAAAATATTTATAAATTTATTTGTTTCAACGTGATTCGTAACTACAACAATACAAAAATCTTTTAACGTGTTTCGTGATGGACATCAGGGCTACTGCCTTAATACTCCTTATACAAATTTTGGATTCTTGGTTGTTCGTCTTTGACTAACCACCACAACTAAGAACTATTCAGTTCTAGGTTCATTTATAACTAGATTACTTCTAACAACTTCTCCTTGGAACATATTCGGTTCCCTGTGAAGCCTTGGTTCACTAACTGAGGTTGGGACTCCTACGCAAGTCATTAGCACTTCACTAGCTACTCATAGCTTATCCATGGATTATTAGCCACTTAATAACCTACCGTGTATTAATCTTACATTTATGGGTTCATAATCCCATTTTAATAGCTTACTAGCTAGATATCATACATAGCTATACATCCTAGCTTATAGCTCCTAGTTCATGGACATCTCATCGAATATAGATATCATACATAGCTATACATCCTAGCTTATAGCTCCTAGGTTCTAACTAGATTCGATGAGATGTCCACGACATCCTTCGAAACCTACACTTATTAAGGATTATGGCTATTCCATCCATTACTTAGCAATACCCCATTTTATCCTTGAGTTTCACCAAAACTCCTTATGCTTTAGGTGATGCTTCTTATTGCCAATGACACTTGATTAGCTTCCATTTTTTCTTAAGTACCTTATGGAATGAGGCTTAATTCCATAATTAGCTCTTTACTAATTTTTATAGCCAATCTAAGCCTACTTAGTTAATGTTTAAGTTAAAATCACCCATTAAACCATTCCAAAATCATGAGATCAATTATAAAAATTAAGGGTGATGGATGGTCTTCCATGCTCTCCCCCTTTACTCATCATTTACATTCATGTCTTAGGGTTCTCATCCCCTACTTTTTACTAAACACTAGTCTTAAAATCTCCTTAATCCTCTACAATTCATTTATAGAGATAAAGCATCTATTATTCTTGCTTTCTCCAAACTCCTATTTAAAAGAAAGCATCAAATAAGGAATCAAGGGCTACTTAATTGGTCATTCAATCCATAAAAATCTCAAGAAAAATTAAATGAAAATTCTTCTCAGGGTCCTATTTATAAAGCTTTCAACAAGGCATCCTGTTGCAATTTCATATGTCTTGATTGGGGGCTCTGTACCGATACGAAACTTCAGCGTCGGTACAAACTTCCTATTGTCCCCTTTTGGGTTTCACACCATGCTAGTATCGGTATTAAGACCCATGCTGTTTGAGCCTTTTAAGATGTCTGGACTGTGGGTCAGACGTTTGGTCAGACGTCTGGACACCTTCCCAGATGTCTGGAAATCGAAAATTTTGAGTACGAGCTCGCATCTGTGCGTGGGCTGCGCGCAAACAGTACTCTCATTTTTCCTCCCCTTCTTCTCTCTCTCCCCGCCTCCAGCAAAACCCTAAACCCACTGACCTTATATAAGACCCCCTTCCCCTCTCGTTCTCCCCACACCAGCCCTTCCCCTCTTCTTCTCCAATCCAGTGAGAGAGGCAACCTGAGCGAGGGAGCGCGCGGGTAGCGTCGAGGAGGAGCGGCGTGAGGAGAGGAGGAGAGCAAGCTCGCATGGGAGCTCACCGGTGAGCGCACGACCGGAGCGACGCATGCGCGAGGAGGAGTGCATCGGGGAGGTCCACCCCGACACTGCTGCAGTTGGAGCTGCAGGCAAGGGGGTGCGGCGCGGCCGCATGCTGCACGAGAAAGTGGAAGCAGGTTCTGGTTCTGGGTTTTTCCTAGAATCAAACATCTGGAGCGACGTCCAGACGACGGAGCAGACGTCTAGAGGCGGTTCTAGATGTCTGAGGTGAGAGTTTCGCGAAGGTACGTCCCCTTTGCGGATACGGCCATGCAAGCAGCTCCGCTGCTACCCTTTGCATGCCCCTTTTTGAGAGGATTCAATTCTGCGTGTAGGATTCGCTTTGGAAAGGCACGGGGCACTCCCGCCCACACACTTCAAATGTCTGGGGAGCTTATCAGATGACTGTAGGCACTTCCACACGTCCGGAGAGGTGGTCGGACATCTAGAGCTAGGTCCAGACGGTCCAGAAGAGTTCCTGAACATCTGAGGATTGGTGCAGCGCTTAAGGTATGACATTGGACACTTTTAAGACGTCTGAAAGTTGTTCCAGACGTCTGATTTGAGACAGAAACCCTATTTTTGACCTGTTTAGGGTCCATTTGAGGTCTGTTTTCCACAAATAAAATACCGATGTTTCCCATATAAATTCCTCTACTTGATAGAGGATTTTCTATACTATTCTAAATATTTCCCTGTGATTGATCCTTGTGATAGGACTTCGTTCCGTTGCGGGTTCGGGGCTTACTGAGGCACGTGAGCTTGCTGTTCAAGCCCCCACTACTCCTGGGTTTACTGGTAGAGTGGCTTCCCCTAATTTAATTACAAACTTGAATGCATGTGTGGAATGAATCATTAAAATCTAGGATATGGCATGAATCCTAGGACGAGAAATACTGAAAATGTCTGTATTGGATGATTGAATTGCAATCTTGAATGAGTAGATAGAAATGATAACAACTGCCTGTAAATGAATAATAGCTGCCTGTGAAATATGAAGTACTTGTGCTAGTTAACTACTGCTTGTAACTTTCCAGTGGTATACGTTAAATGACATAATACGAGCTGCATGTATATAAATTAAGAATAGTAATGTGAATGATGGAAATACGAGCTACCTGTGTATAACCTGAGTATGGAAATGTGAACAATAGCAATACAAGCTGCATGTGTATAACCTGAGAACGAAAAAAGAAATGATGAAACCTGATATGGCATGGCCTGAAGAATATGAGCATGAACCCTACAGGAAATTAGGAGTAGAGCTCCTGGAAATAAATAGAATGGATCTGGAAATGTGAGTGGGGAAGTGAGCTAGCCCTTGAGTACGGAGTACCAAGGAGAGCGACTGTCCCCTTGTTTAGTGCAGAGCGGAGCTAGCCGCCCTTGGGTTGGGACCTAGGGTTAGGATTGGCCACTCTGTACCGACTTCTTGGCCCTCGCGTACACAGTATCGGGGAGAGCTACTAGTGTAGGGGGAGAGCTAGCCACCCCACAGGGCCCAGGGTTCAGCTAGCCACCCTACACTGACTTGCTAGGCCCATTAGGCAAACCAAGGTAGTCAGGCGAAGGTGCACGAACTGTGGAAGGGCGAGACCCCTGTTTGGTTCTTAGGGGCTAGACCCCTGTTACTGAGAGGGCTAGGCCCTATACTGGCTCCGTGGTGTACTTTGGCCGCACCCGCTAACGGAATCGACTAACCGCGTGCCAGTGCAGGGTAGCCACCCGTGCACTTATCGCACGTGCCGTAGTCACTGTTACGTCTGTTTATGACCTTGGGGTGGTTGATTGGGTGTAGGATCACCACGGGGGACTCTCCCAGCCAAGAGAGCACCACATGTGCCTTCTACTCTTCGAAAAAGACTGCAATCAAGATCGTTCCCACGAGGAACATTCAAGATCAAGAAAGAGAGCTGATAAATAAATGGGTAAAAAGGAATAAATTGTGAAATAATGTAGTTAGAAAACAACAGCTACCTGTGCACTTTTACTATTTTAGTTAGTTGGTTGCCACTCTACTCAGTGTTCGCTAACTTTGTGTACTCAGCCCTTTTCAGGTCTAGGTGTTGAGCAGCCTGAGTCTACGGCTGCGGAGGGTGCTGGGCCCAGTAGAGCCCAGTAGCTATAGTTTCTTTTGTTGTACTCCTTGTAGTAGTGAGTTATACTCTGTACCTTTATATTCTGTACTTTTACGTTCTGCACTTTATATTTCTGTACCTGGTTACTTTTCTACTATTGTGGTGGTATGTACTATAGCAGTTTTACTTCTTTACTGATGTACCTTTTTATTGTTAGTTGCTTAGCATAGTAAATGTGGTTTACTTTCTCGCTTTTTAGTTACTTTCTCGTTGGACTACTGGGTCTTGGAATAAGTCGAATCAGTCCGGTCTCGTGTCCTGTAGGGATTCGGGAACCGGGTCGAAACAAGATGGTATCAAAGTAAGGTCGTCCTGAGAAGTGAACCAAGTAGCTTGAGAATAACCAATTCACGTGCTTGTAACTAGAGTAACCACCACAATGTACCTTTTGACATATGTTCTGAGGTTCTTTTGCTGTATGTCCATTGAATTTGACTTCCTCTTGTTATGTTGTTCGCGTCTTCTTGCAGGAGATGCATCAACATGGAGTCATTGAGGCGGGCCGTGGATGCAGTCGTGGATGAGGTCGGAGGGGCGGACATGTTGAGCCCGATGTTTTAGTGGACCAGCCACTTCTTCCAGGTGTTCAGGCCCAAGACCTCGCCCAGCTGATACAGGAGATTATACGAGAGGAGCTCCACCCGCCTCCACGGGTGCCTCTCCCTGGGGACGTGGAGGGGGAGTCCTCTGCGTGACCATGAGACAGACGCAGCGCTGGACGTAGGGGAGGGGGTGGTCCTCCACGGCCCCCACCGTTCTCTGACACTTCCGAGTACGAGCCCTCCCTGCCTAGAGGTGTGCCCATTCCCCCACTACAGCGACACTACGAGCTTTTCAGACAGTTCTGGAAGCTGAAGCCAACACGACCGAGGCGGAGGA
Organism: Thalassia testudinum; assembly: GCA_037157565.1. Taxonomy (NCBI): domain Eukaryota; kingdom Viridiplantae; phylum Streptophyta; class Magnoliopsida; order Alismatales; family Hydrocharitaceae; genus Thalassia; species Thalassia testudinum. The sequence continues at coordinate 1,606,555 of JAZHRO010000062.1, read as the reverse complement.
CTGACTCAAGAAGATTGAGAAGGTGTTTGACACCCTTCGCCCCCCTGTGGAGTGCCGCGTGGCCTTTGCCACGTACCAGCTGGAGAGCACGGCACACAAGTGTGGCTATTGAGGAGGAGCGCCTGTGGAGGTTCACTGAGGGGCCCTGACCTGCCATTCGAGGGCATGTCAAACCCTTGAAGCTGCCCACGTTCTCGAGAGTGGTGGAGGCAGCTATGACCTATGAGAGCAACCTGGCTGTACGTGGCACTGACAGCAGATGGAAGAGGCCCTACCAGTCATACTACTCATAGGGTCGGTGAGAGAGGAGGCACACAGCACCCGCAGGAGAGCCGTCACGCTTTGCGAGGCCATCAGTGGCCTTTAGGGGCCCCCGACAGGGGTCAGCTACCATCACTGGACCCCCGCCCAACCGTCAGCAGGGACCTACTAAGGGTGGGAGTCGAGTTCCCCTCTGCTACCAGTGTGGCCAGCCGGGCCACATCAGGAGGGACTAGCCATCTAGGGATGGAGGTCAGTAGATGCTCCCCACACCGAGCACTGGAGGACGAGCAGGAGGCCGTGGTTCCCAGGCACGTAGGGGAGGACAGCAGTCGCGGGGAGAGTACCGGCTAGCGGCTACCCGTCCGACACAGAGTGTGGCTGCTTCTTCCATACCGAGGGCTGAGGGGCATATCAACGCCCTGACACACAGAGACGCCAAAGCTTCAGGTTCAATGGTGGCAGGTATGGTTACAGTTTATGGCAGATTAGTTTACACACTTTTTGATTCCGGCGCCATACACTCGTTTGTTGCTGCTAGTTTTGCTGTCAGTTTGGGACAGGACTATGTGTTGTTAGAGGATCCTTTTGTGATCAGAGGTTCGGGTGGTCAACTGTTTGTAGCTGAGAAGGTTTACACAGGCTGTGAGGTCAGTGTTGGGGGACACAGCCTCCCCGCTGACCTAATTGTGATACCGATGGAGGACTTTGGTGTGATTCTGGGGATGGATTGGTTGTCTGCTTACCACGCTTTGGTGGACTGTTTCGAGAGGAAGATCGTCTTCTCCATACCGGAGATGCCTTCTTTTGAGTTTCACGAACAGCTGGTGGATGGAGGCTTCAGGTGCATTTCTGCACTTCGAGCGACGAGACTTTTAGGCCAGGGGTGTGAGGGCTTTCTAGCTTGTGTAGTGGCAGAGCCCAACCCCGTGGCAGACTTTCAAAGCATCCCGGTTGTCAGAGAGTACCCCGACGTGTTTCCAGAGGAGCTGCCAGGACTACCGCCTGAGCGTGAGATCGAGTTCGAGATCTCACTGGTACCGGGGACCAGCCCCATTTCTACAGCACCTTACAGGATGGCACCACTTGAGCTGCGAGAGCTCAAGTCCCAGTTGCAGGACCTTTTGGAGAAGGGCTTTGTGAGGCCCAGTGTGTCTCCGTGGGGAGCCTCGGAATTATTTGTGAAGAAGAAGGATGGTACCCTACGCCTATGTGAGGATTACAGACAGCTGAATAGGGTCACCATCAAGAACAGGTACCCGCTATCGAGGATTGACGACTTATTTGACCAGATGTGAGGTGCCACGATTTTCTCCAAGATAGACTTGAGGTCTGGTTACCACTAGTTGAGGATCAGGGAGACCGACGTCTCCAAGACAGTTTTCCACACCTGGTACGGACACTACAAGTTTTTGGTCATGCCGTTTGGGCTGACCAACGCCCCCGCTGCTTTCATGGACTTAATGAACCGGGTGTTCAGACCGTATCTAAATCAGTTTGTGGGGGTGTTTATTGATGATGTGCTCATCTACTGACGGGATCAGGCGCAGCACGGACAGCACTTGCGGATGATTTTAGACACATTGAGACGACGTAGGCTGTATGCCAAGTACAGCAAGTGCGAGTTTTGGTTGAGGCAGGTGACCTTCTTAGGTCATGTGATTTCAGGGGATGGCTTGGCTGTGGACCCAACCAAAGTAGAGGCAGTGCTCAGATGGGAGAGGCCACATACAGTGACAGAGATCCACAGTTTCTTGGGACTAGCAGACTACTATCGGTGATTGATCAGGGGTTTCTCGCAGATTGCACGTCCTATGACATAGTTGACCCGGAAGGACGTGCCCTTTTCTTGGACAGACGCTTGTGAGGCATGTTTTTAGGAGTTGAAGGAGAGGCTAACTTCGACTCCTATGCTCACCATCCCGGACAGCAGTGGCGGTTTCGTTGTGTACACGGACGCTTCGTTGTAGGGGTTAGGGGGTGTGCTCATGCAGCAGGGACACGTGTCGCTTAGGCTTTGCAGCAACAGAAGCCCCATGAGCATAGCTACCCTACCCATGACTTAGAGCTGGCAGCTGTCGTCTTCGTGCTAAAGACTTGGAGGCACTACCTGTACGGTGAGACTTTTGAGATATTCACGGATCATAAGAGCCTCAGGTATTTGTTTGATCAAAAGAAGCTTAACATGAGACAGAGACGTTGGTTAGAGCTCCTGAAGGACTATGACTGCAGCATCTCGTACCATCCGGGGAAGGCCAACGTGGTGGCTGACGCCTTAAGCCAGAAGCACCCACCCACTTGGCCAGTTTACAAGCACGGAGTTGGAGACTCATGGAGGAGTTGAACAGTTGGTGACCCCTTGAGTTACAGGGACATTGCGGGTCAGTGACAGTGACACGACAGACGAGACCAGAGCTGATAGACTGCATCATCACAGGACAGATGACAGATCCGTACTTGCAGTCGTTGCAAGACAGAGTACTGTCAAGGGACCCTAAAGACTTCTCCTTTATTGACGAGGTATTGCGCATGAGGGGACATTTGTGCATTCCCAGAGACAAGGAGTTGCTGAGAGAGCTCCTAACTGAGGCACATGATTCCAGGTTCACCATACATCCCAGAAACACGAAGATGTATCATGATCTGAGACGTGATTTTTGGTGGAGAGGGATGAAGCAGGATGTAGGTGAGTTCGTGCAGCAGTGTTTGGTGTGCCAGTAGGTGAAGGCCAAGCATCAGAGGCCTGCAGGACCGTTGCAACCACTTCCAGTGCCAGAGTGGAAGTGGGAGAGCATCACCATGGACTTCGTGGTGGGTTTTCCCGTTACCCAACGAGGACACGACGCAGTCTGGGTGATTGTAGACAGATTGACGAAGACGGCACATTTCTTGCAGATCCGAGTCACCTTGGGACCAGCACAGTTGGCAAAGAGGTATATTCGTGACGTGGTACATCTGCACAGAGTTCTGTACGAGATTGTATCCGACCGGGATACCCGTTTTACGTCCCAGTTTTGGGCTGAGTTTCAGCAGGCTTTGGGGACACGGTTGAGGTTCAGCACGGCGTACCACCCCCAGACAGATGAACAGTCAGAACGCACGATACAGATGCTTGAGGACCTTTTGCGTGCCTGTGTACTAGACTAGAGGAGCACTTGCCCCTAGCAGAGTTTGCATATAATAACAGCTATCACTCAAGCATCGGCATGGCACCTTATGAGGCTCTGTACGGACAGAGGTGTATTGTGCCCTTGAGTTGGGTTGAGGTGGGGACCAAGTGGGAGGTTGGCCCCATGCTGATCCGGCAGAGTCAGGAGATGGTTGAGCAGATTCACAGATGACTTCGCACTGTCAGGAGCAGACAGAAGAGTTATGCCGATCGAAAGCTCAGAGAGGTGCAGTTTGAGGTTGAGGATCACGTCTTCCTTCGTGTTTCACCCACGAAGGGCCTGTAGAGTTTTGGGGTGAAAGGGAAGCTCACGCTGAGGTTTGTGAGGCCTTTTGAGGTCCTGGAGTGGGTTAGACCCATTGCTTACAAGCTTGCCCTTCCTCCCCAGATTTCTGGTGTGCACGACGTGTTCTACGTGTCCAACCTCAGGAAGTACGTCGTCGATCCCAGTCATGTTCTGAGCCACGAGAGTGTCGAGGTGGGTGATGACCTGACCTACCCCAAACGACCTGTACAGATACTAGATAGAGCTGTCCGGAGTTTAAGATGGAAGCAGGTACCCCTGCTGAAGGTCTTGTGGAGGAGCCAGAGGTACGAGGAGGCTACCTGGGAGCTTGAGGCGGCGATGCGAGAGCGGTACCCAAAGCATTTTGAGGGTACATCTTTTCGGACCGGCTTCGGTCCTCTTTAAGTTTGTTATGCATTTATTGTTCTTTTTCTGCACCCTAGCTAGCTCAAGTTTCGGGGATGAAACTTCCTTTAAGTTTGTTATGATGTTAAGACCTGTGCTGTTTGAGCCTTTTAAGATGTCTGGACTATGGGTCAGACGTCTGGTCAAACATCTAGACACCTTCCCAGACGTTTGGAAATCGAAAATTTTGAGTATGAGCTCACGTCTGCACGTGGGCTGCGTGCAGATAGTACTCTCATTTTTCCTCCCCTTCTTCTCTCTCTCCCCACCTCCAGCAAAACCCTAAACCCACAGACCTTATATAAGACCCCCTTCCCCTCTCGTTCTCCCCACACCAGCCCTTCCCCTCTTCTTCTCCACTCCAGCGAGAGAGGCAGCGCAAGCGAGGGAGCGCACGGGCGGCGTCAAGGACGAGCGGCGTGAGGAGAGGAGGAGAGCAAGCTCGCGAGCTTGCGTGGGAGCTCACCGGTGAGCGCACGGCCGGAACGGCGCATGCACGAGAAGGAGGAGTGCATCGGGGAGGTCCTCCCCGATGCTACTGCAGCCGGAGCTGCAGGAGAGGGGGCGTGGCGCAGCCACGAGCGGCGCGAGAAAGCGGAAGCAGGTTCTGGTTCTAGATTTTTCCCAGAATCAAACGTCTGGAGCGACGTCCAAACGACGGAGCGGACGTCTGGAGGCGGTTCCAGACATCTGAGGTGAGATTTTCACGAAGGTATGTCCCCTTTGCGGATACAGCTATGCAAGCTGCTCCGCTGCTACCCCTTTGCATGCCCCTTTTTGAGAGGATTCAGTTCTGCGTGCAGGATTCGCTTTGGAAAGGTGCGGGGCACGCCCACCCACGCACTTCAGAAGTTTGGGGAGCTTACTGGATGACTGTAGGCACTTCCAGACGTCCAGAGAGGTGGTCAGACGTCTGGAGCTGGGTCCAAACGGTCCAAAAGAGTTCCTGGACATCTGAGGATTGGTGCAGGGCTTAAGGTATGACACTGGACACTTTTAAGACGTCTGGAAGTTGTTCCAGACATTTGATTCGAGACAGAAACCCTATTTTTGACCCGTTTAAAGTCCGTTTGAGGTCCGTTTTCGGCAAATAAGATACCGATGTTTCCCGTATGAATTCCTCTACTTGATAGAGGGTTTTCTATACTGTTCTGAATATTCCCTTGTGATAGGACTTCTCTCAGTTGCAGGTTTAGGGCTTGCTGAGGCACGTGAGCCTGCCGTTCAAGCCCCCACTACTCCTGGGTTTACTGATAAAGTGTCTTCCCCTAATTTAATTATAAACCTGAATGCATGTGTGGAATGAATCATTAGAATCTAGGATATGGCATGAATCCTAGGATGAGAAATACTAAAAATGTCTATATTGGATGATTGAATTGTAGTCTTGAATGGGTAGATAGAAATGATAACAACTGCCTATAAATGAATAATAGCTGCCAGTGAAATATGAAGTACTTGTGCTAGTTAACTGTTGCTTGTAACTTTCCTTTGGTATACGTTAAATGACATAATGCAAGCTGCATGTATATAAATTGAGAATAGTAATGTGAATGATGGAAATATGAGCTACCTGTGTATAACCTGAGTATGGAAATGTGAATGATATCAATACAAGCTACATGTGTATAACCTGAGAACGGAAATAGAAATGATGAAACCTAATATGGCATGGCCTAAAGAATATGATCATGAACCCTACGGGAAATTAGGAGTAGAGCTCCTGGAAATAAATAGAATGGACTTGGAAATATGAGTGGGGAGGTGAGCTGGCTCTCGAGTACGAAGTACCAAGGAGAGCGACTGTCCCCTTGTTTAGTGCAGAGCAGAGCTAGCCGCCCTTGGGTTGGGACCCGGGGTTAGGATTGGCCACTCTGTACCGACTTCTTGGCCCTCGCGTACACGGTACCAGGGAGAGCTACTAGTGTAGGGGGAGAGCTAGCCACCCCACGGGACCCGGGGTTCAACTAGCCACCCTACACCGACTTGCTAGGCCCACTGGGCAAACCAGGGTAGTCAGGCAAGGATGCGCGAACTGTGGAGGGGTGAGACCCCTGTTTGGTTCTTAGGGGCTAGACCTCTGTTACTGAGAGGGTTAGGCCCTATACTGGTTTCGTGCTGTACTTTGGCCACACCCGCTAACGAAAACGACTGACCACGTGCCAGTGCGGGGTAGCTACCCTGCGCTTATCGTGCGTGCCGTAGTTACCATCACGTCTGTCCATGACCTTGGGGTGGTTGATTGGGTGTAGGATCACCACGGGGGATTCTCCCAGCCAGAAGAGCACCACGTGTGCCTTCTACTCTTCGGAAAAGACTGCAATCAAGATCGTTCTCACGAGGAACATTTGAGATCAAGAAAGAGAGCTGATAAATAAATGGGTAAAAAGGAATAAATTGTGGAATAATGTAATTAGAAAACAACAGCTAACTGTCCCCTTTTACTGTTTTAGTTAGTTTGTTGCCACTCTACTCAGCGTTCGCTGACTTTGTGTACTCATAACCCTTTTTAGGTCCAGGTGTTGAGCAGCCCGAGTCTACGGCTGTAAAGGGTGCTGGGCCCAGTAGAACGCAGTAGTTGTAGTTTCTTTTGTTGTACTCCTTGTAGTAGTGAGTTAGACTATGTACATTTATATTCTGTACTTTTACGTTCTGCACTTTATATTTATGTACCTGGTTACTTTTCTACTGTTGTAGTGGTATGTACTGTAGCAGTTTTACTTCTTTACTGCTGTACCTTTTTACTGTCAGTTGCTTAGCATAGTGAATGTGGTTTACTTTCCTGCTTTTTTGTTACTTTCTCGTTGGACGACTGGGTCTTGAAATCAGTCGAGTCGATCTGATCTTGTATTCTGTAGGGATTCGGAAACTGGGTCATAACAGTCGGTATTAAGCCTTCATACCAATACCAATTGCTACTATACCACTCCGTTAGCTGCATTTGTGTTACTTTGACCTCTAAACTTAAACCCCAAGTATCCCAACATCCCAAAATAAATTATACAGTTTCTTAACATTATCATAAACATCGAGGAGAAAGGAATTAACCTAGAGAACCCAATTGAACTCACAAAACTTCAATGCCACTAAAATCCTCCAATATAACACCCATGCATGTCTTAATCTCAACATGCAACTATTAATCCACCATATTAGTAATCAACCTCCTTCTTTTGCACATGCAAAGATGATTCCACATCCTAAGAATTGAGAGGAATTCAATGGAAGAGAAAGGAAGCTATCCTTACCTCAATTAGCTTTGAAATCTTTTGTTTTAACTCTTCTTTGGTGTTGAATGAAGAGGTTAGTTACACCTCCCCTTTTTCCTCTTTCCTTGGCCTTCTCCTCTTCCTCCAATCTTCAAGTGGCCATGCTCCAACTCCATAAATTCCAACAAGGGAAGCAACTCCAACACTCTCTCCTTCTCACCTTCTCTCCTTCAAAATTCAAAATAAGAAAGAATTAGGGCAAGAAGGACAATAGTAAGAAGAGGATGGAGAATTACCTTCAACTAGGATTTGTTAGGGTTCCAAGTTCTCTTTAATTGGAACAAGAAGTGGATGAAGAAGAGGAAAAGGAGGGGGAGCTAGTAGAATGGAGGAGGAGGGGGTGTGTACGTTGGGCTCAAATTAGCCTCCCGTGCTCAACTTAAGGTTCGTATGCAAGTTGGGTAATTTGCGAGCAATCCCTTCCACCTAATAACTTGGATTGGTAAAGAGTCCAACAACCTTTCATTCCTCAGAATTAGCCCCTCCACTACCCATTTGCTAATGACATGAATCGGTAACTTATCCAATTAGATCTCAATAATGCTAATTTGGCCTTGAACTTCCTTTAAGCCATCATTAACATTCAAATTAAGGTTTCTTTGTTAAATTCGAGCCTTTACACTATGCATAGGGAGGTGGGAACCGACGAGTGGCAAAGATGTCTCGGTAAAGGGGTGGCACTGGTGGTCGAATATTATGGATAAGGGGGTAAGTGTATGGCTGATGACTCTCACAGCGGTGGGGAGGGAGAAGAAGAAAGAGAGCAACGAGAGCAATCATTTTGAAGGGAAGGAGGAACTACGTGGCGTGAGTTTTGGAGCAAACCAAGGAGGAGATCTGCTTGGCATGAAACACGTGTAACTTGAGATAAGAATGCTCTTATGGTTAGCTTCCCAAGGGAAACAGCGAGATAAAGTTGAATACATGAATTGAGGCAAAAACTATGCTTTGGTGGCCAAAACTATCGACATGACCCAGGTAAGTACACAAAACGAGAAACACATGAACGCTTCCCGAAATGGGTGTCGTTGGGTACCATTTTGCACGAGGACAAAATTGGCCTACCCATTCTAAGGTTTCATTTGACATAGGCTTAAATTTAAGATGGAGGTATAATTTACAAAGTTTCGAGGAAAAATAAGTTGACGGATAAGGAGAGAGAGTCGGTGGATATAGATGTGATGATTGAGTTAATATATTATTAATAATTTATATTTTTATTTATATTAGGAGTGAATTAGTTGGAGATAGATGTGATGTATATGAGAAAATTAATGAAAATATATATAATTAGTGAAGGGTAGATGTAATAAATAATAATAAATGTGGTATATGGGAATTAAAACTTTTGCATACCTTGGCGCTATTCATACAATATAGTATTTATGAACAACACGTAAGATTAAAACTTGATTTAAACCTATGTCAAATAAGACCTAAGAGAAATTAAGTGAGAGTTCAGATAGGGATTCCAATGCAATTTTAAAAATATGAGAGTATTTACGCAACTCTATATGGAGCATACGGAAAGGAGAACAATTATTGATAGACTCGTCAAATCCCCACCCACACCCAAGCCCCTGACCCCAAATTCCCAACTCCATGTCACCTGCCATATAATCTACTGCCATGGAATATGACGTTTAATGCTTCCAGATTTCATTACTCTCCTATATCTCCACCATCATGTTCCAGATGGATAATAAATACTTTTGTTACGAAAATGAAAAATTATAGAGAAACCGCCTGTTGTAGATCCTTCCTACATATGTGCAATCGTGACCCTTCCTAGCTAGTTTGATTTTTCTTCGGCCGACCACGTGGGAAGCTCTATTCTTCCTCACGCCCAACTGACCTATACTTCACATGTATGATGCACCACAAATATTAACGTTTTCCTTCCCTCTCCCCTTCATGCATAGGTTCTCACACCTTCGTCCCTATCTTTGCATATTCATCTATTTTGAGATGGAGATGTCTTATTAACGAATTGTCACTTGCTTAAATAGTTACATTGCATTCGGAAGAAGTAAAGAAGAAGGTGGCATATATATGTGTGTGTGTCCTACAAATTTAAGATTAAACACGTATCGTTGACCTTCGATGGTAATTAGATGGTGCATGATAATATTATTAATGGTGTGGAAAGTGATTTCTTAACATATTCGAAATTGACAGTTAGAGACTTTTTTCACGTTAAAATTTGATGTAATTGATATCATGCCTAAAAAGTGTAGCGTAAAATAAGCTATCCATAACTTTGATTACTAAATATAGATCGGGTAAATTAAAGTAATCCGTGTGTTTAAAACGGTATATTAATCAATACAAAATTACATTCTGCAATTTAAAATGTACAGAAGTACTTTATAAAACATGAGGTATTATTGTAACAAATAACAGAGATGGTGTAACAGTTAATAATGCAAGTTGTAACAAATATAGGTATACAATACAACAAGAGCCTATGTTCTTGTAATAAGAATGCGATATCATTGTAACTGACCAACATATTACTGGATGTTGTAATACCACAAATTAAAGATACATGTATACGACAAACGTGTGCACGATAACGTATTACCAAATGTTGTAATACCGTAAAAATTGTAATACAACGAATCAAATAAACACATAAGCACAAAAATTGTGTTATAATTACAACGTAAGTGGGCACCGCATCTTATCTTATATTAATAAATGAATGCAACACATTAAATATAACTTGGTTGACTGTATGAATAAACATTGTTCACTAAGAACAAATGTAAAAAAATATGATACTTATATTACAATTAGGTATCAAATAAAATAATATAAATAATGCAAGACGTCGGTACAGGCCGAATGACGGTTGACAGAAAGAAATGTGACACATTGCTTATCGGTTAATAAGGTAAAAAGGTGAAAAACATAATATTGCACAACAAAACTTACCGAAGCTGTGAAGATCAAGAGCAACAACAGCAAATGGCGTCAAGCTCGTCCAAACCTTCAATTCAAAGCAATCGGTGGAAGAGGCTCACAACAATCAGGTATGTTGAAAAACTGATGCATATATGAAGTGCATAATGTAAGTGTCTAACTTTTCTTGAAAGAAAAATAATCTAATGAAAGTATAGTACGTCGCTTATAAGGGTTTCGTCTTAGATGTCAAAGATATTCAAATAGTTCTATATGGTTAGGCTAATGTCAAAAAGGATTTTTTCAAAAAATAGGTCCAATGCTAACATAGTTTGATGTTGATAATGAATGATGGCGCTTGCAAAAAAAACCCTTAGTTTGTGTTAGGAATGTAAAAAGGGGGAAACTAATGTGTATAAAATGACTAGTGGGGTAGGGGTCCCATGATGTGATGTTCTCTTTCCCATATTTGTAGTCTTACGATATCGATCGTAAAATATGTAGATGAAAACGTATGTTCCTATGTTTTGCTTCATTCTGTATTACAAAAATATATATACATTGGATGTGTGCATTTGAAAAGGGTTTGACGCAAGAATTTGCTTTGTTGGCTATAGCTCTAATAAGTTGTAATACGTGTGTTGAGATGTTGTAATACAAAAATTTAAAAGATGTATTTCTCATTAATAACACTCGGTACATGATCATTTGTATTACTCCAATGTTTCATCTATTGTAATATCTTGATTATGAAAAGCGTAATACAGTAAACATCATTGATTATGTAATACAACTTTTGTACACAATGATTTATGATGACTTGTTCAACTGAGATTAACTCCAACTTCTTATTCGAATGACGAGGCAGAATGGCATCAGGACTTTCAATGAATAGTGATAGAGATGATGATGTAACCAATCCCATAGTCGAAGAACAGCAACAAAGGAAAGGAGACCATCATGTACTAGATGGGAACGCAAAGAAAAAGAAAACATCAAGCAAGCAATCATCTGGGGCAGATGGTGACGGATGCAAGAATAAAGGTTTTGTAATTATTTCTTACCTCTAACTGGAAATAAAATGCTTCTAATATAAAGATAACATGTCATAAATATCACATTTAGGTGTGCTATCAATTTTATGTTAAAAAATAACTGTAGAAAATTACAAGAAGATCAAACTAAATAACAAATGTTTGGAAGATCACACACCGATACTACATCCAACATTTCAAGGAGTTCATGGACAAACATGAGTTGACGGATAAGCAGAAAGAGCTCCTTGAAAAAATAGCTTTTTATAGGCTGGTTGGAGTGTCAAAGGTCAACATTGACACAAATGTTCTCAAGTGGATAGTCTGGCGTTATAAAGGTAATAGGAAATTTCTTCTGGGTGGGACAGTTGTTGAATTCTCAAATGAGGATATCAGCCTCATACCAGGGATATCCAGCAGTGGGTATGATGTAAAGGTTAATGAGAAAGCACTTCCATAGGTGAGCTATTGTCAAGAGAACATATTCAAGAGGGACACACACTTAGATAGAAGGTCTATTGAACTAATCTTGAATTCATATTATCATTATGATGATGACAAGTCGATGTACATATTCATGACATGTTTGATATGCATGATGTTTACTACCTTCTTGTTTCTGGATTCTGGTTATTCATTTCCAAGGATCCTTTTGAATTATATTGACTCGTTGGAAGACACTAAATACTTTAATTGCTCATCAGCTATGGTAGATTTCATCTTATCTAAGATGAAAGACATGGCAAGAAAGTTGGAGTCAATGGATGGAGGAGGTAGCTCAGAATCTCTTGAATACTTGAATGGATGTGTGTCTTGTTTGTATGTAAGTATACTTGACCTAACTATAAGAATTTAATCTTGTAAGTATAATTGTGTGTCGCAACAAATTATATTGATATCATGAAAAATAAATTTGTATATAGGTTTGGGTGATGGAACATTGCTTCAAGGATTCATATATAAATAGGGATCTCAGGCCACGGTTAAGAAAGTGGACAGGAGTAAGCCTGATGAAATTAAAAGACATGGACCGCATCACAAGTGATACGGTAAGTCTCATCGTGTACTTGATTGTTACTAATTTACAATTATGTACAATGTAATTGACTAAAAAACATTAAACAGGTTTATGAAAGACTTATTGCTAAAAAGAATGAAATGTTTTGGGTGGGTGCAAATGATTACATCTTTTCATTGGAGAAGTTTGAGGCCTCGGGGTTTGTACATAGGAGGCCGTTTATGATATTGGATTTTCCATAGAACCTTATTCCATTGAGGGTAGAAAAACCCACAGAGGAGTATGGTAGTTGTAATGCAAGTGGGGAATGCATATTAACCACTTGTATTGAAGAGAAGAATTTTCTGAAGGAAGAAAATGAGCTTTTGAAGAATAAGGTGATCAAGTTGGAGGAAGCACTCGATGAACTGGAACAAAGACAAAAGGAGCAAGTAAAGGAGAAGAACATAAAAATACAGGTAGACATGTCATTAGCCGAGACCATATCTATTAGAGAGGTGCCTGATTGATGTAATGGTGGAGAGACGGGTGACAATGATTCAAGGATGTTTGATACAAATATCAATGCACCGTCATTTGATCTGGGTTTAACATAGGGGGTGTAGGATTGATGATTTAGGCTATGTTCAAGGATCTGCAACAAATAGGGCAACCGAGACAATGGAGGAAAGGGTTGATCGTGGTGACAGCATACATTCAGGAGAGAAATCTTCACATGCATGAGATGAAAGGCATGTGAGGGAGAAAAAGAATAGAGGAAAGAAGGGAACGACACCAAGTTCAATGGTGGGGAGGATAAAATTAAGAACGGAAATCAAGAGGGGGAGAGATGATGTACAACAAAAGGTGTGGTGAGTAATCTGGATGAGGAAAGGTTATTAGATGAAGGTAAAAATGAAGCAAAAAAAATAAAGAAGAAAAAAGAAAAGGAGACAAAGATTGTTGCTGATGTCAACGATGAACATGATGAAAGGGAAAAAAGATCTGAAGGTGAAGATGGTAAGAAGAACTCAGGTTTAAAACTACCTATGAACGACGACATTGATAGTGATGGTTTGAGTATTTGAATATTTCTAAAATAGATAACATCTATAAAAAAATGTATCCATATGGAATGTTATGAATAATTTCTAACTTTGATCTGTTTAGTATCTATGTGATCCAAGGGACGATTACGAGGGACGTCATGATGTGACGGAAGAGGAGAACAATGTAATCTAATCATTTCTATGTGATCCTACTAACAAGTAAGAATTAGATGTGTGTAATAATCCATTTATATATACGTCTTGCATATTTGATAACTACTAGACTCGTTAACTTTACAACTCACATCTGTAATACATTAAACCATGTAACAACCTACTATATGTATAATATAACATAGTGGTACAATTTGCTATTACAAAAAACACCCATTCAAATAAATTGAAATACAATTATTCGGGTTCAGCATACATCTAGTTTGATGTAATGCAAAAAATGCATTTAACAGATATTCACGGCTCATCAGATAAGTTAATCGTAACACGAAAAACTCCAATAAATACATTACTTTTTAATTTGGTCTCTTGTAATTATGTTCGAAAATCTCAGGTTGTGTAGGAATTATCACACACTACTTGACAACTACTGTACGGGCCAGCATCTACACAATCTTCTGTACGGAGGGATGGTTAAGGACACAGTAACTAAATTACAAGTTTGTAAAAATGGCATAATAATTAATATTATACACAGTAATAGTGCTCAATGTGTGCGGTGTAATATAGATTATCGACGCATACATGGATTGCCTTTCTTTCAAACATTCCATAGTTTGCAAGGGAAAAGCACCTTACTTCTTTGCATCATTGACAATCATGGTGAGTAAACCTAGCTACTTGATCTTTATATTACAACATTGATCTTTGAAATCAACAAGTGTTATGTCATATAAGTCCGGTTGATCCCGTTGTGCTTGACGTATGTACAGCTTGATAAAAAATTTGGATGAAATCTTTGATGTAAGGCCATGCACATATGGAAACATCAAGAAGGCATTCTTCCCCGTTCATCTTCCAAGATAGTGGATGCTACTTGTAGCTTGCTTCGAAGCTAAGGAATTCTAGGTCTATGACTCCTTGGGTCATGATAGAAGGAGCAAGACTAAGGCCTATCGATGGGTAAGATTACAATGTATTTTTTTTAAAATTATATTAGATACAAGTTATAATGGGTGTAGCTAAGATGATATAACTATTGTGCAACTTTTCTTTCCTGGATAGAGAGACATAGCAGCAAGATTCTATGCAAGAACAATTCAAAGTGAGAGGACATGCGATTAGGGAATATGATTCATCAAGGACACGCCCCAGCAACTAGATACGAGCATCGACTGTGGGATATATCTCCTAAAATACGTGGACTTCACTTGTGACAGAAAGGAGATAAAATTCAAGCATAGTGAGATTGGAAAGTTCTGGGAACAAATAACAACCATTCTTCTCGAATGTGGGTCAGATGAAAATGACCAAATTGTTAGCAAATTTGTTATAGGTATTTGTTGATGTACAATGGTTCTCTAAGGTACACAAAGAAATTGGTGCCTTTTTTGGACTTTTATTTTCTGGGAGATCTTTACTTTAGATATTCAGTAAACATGGTTACAAACAACTTTGATTTGGTGGTCTAAACAAATTAATGTTTTTTGGGTTATACTTATAGCTGCTTAATTTATAGATGTTTAGTGTAGTTGACAATATGTACATGGTGTATGAAATGTATTGAACAGTTGTGAAACTTGTTTTATAATCCTTAGTATAGTTACAAACTACATTATTTACTTTGAAAAATTTCAACTCTCTTGCTTGTGATTACATGTGTTCAAATTCTAAAATATTTTCTGTAGTGAACATGAACCTGATTGTTGACTCACTAGAAAAAATGTGATACATTTTTTATAATCTCATGTAATTAATAAAGCTTTAAACTATACATGTTAATACATCATATTTTCATCTGAGATTTCACTGATCAACGTCGTATTACATTCATTTTTTTTCATTTGTATTATAACTAAAATAATGTCATTTTGATAATTGTTTGGTGTTTTAGTATACACTGACGAAGTATGTGCATGTACCATTAAGGGGTCACCTCTATGTTATATTACAAATCTCCAATTGTAATGCAAATGTATATTGATTGCATTACAAATTACGTATAGACTAAATCTTTGTAATACAACTACAAAGGCCTGCTGTAATACATCCAATCATCAATATAAGAAACAAACACTTTTGTTTTATTCCAACTTGTAATACAATGGTAACAAACACTTATTCGTGAACACATGCTTCAAGATGCACCTTCTAGTTTAATCATGAAACAAAAAGATTCAGCATCTTCATCCATGAAGAAATAAATAAACCATGCTATGGAACCTGATATAAACAAAATTTAATTACGAACAATAAACATATAGTGAATATAAATATTCTTGATAATGTATCTATCAAATTATTTGGTGGAAAATGTAGCTACAAAATATTAACATATGGAAAAAATTTAAGATAATGTCTAATTGACTTTGAAATATCATATGGCCTGAATGACATGGATCAGTTGCTTGACAGCCTGATATCATTCACATTTGTGTTTGGTCAGTACAATGAGAAAATGAATGATAAAAAATAAGCAAACAATGGTGAGTAATACTATGGGAGAAAAAGGTCCATTTTATTAATTGTAGCTACTCAATACCTACAAAATGTAGTTGCAGAAGATGCATTCTTCAACGGACAATTCCTTGAGTCATGCCTTACGTTAAACTTTAGGAAATACTTGCATTGTCAACCTCAACATTACTTCAGTTTAGATATAGGATTAATTCAGTCACTACCATGTTTCAGCCTACCACTTTTGCTGCTACCTTTTGTCTTCACATACTTTGGTTCCATTACCATTATATCACTGTGGCGGTAGTTGCTCAATGAACGATTAATAGGTTCTTCGTTAAGTGAAATCTTCTTATTTACTAATGTATGAACACCATTAATTGCAGACTCGATTGCATCTTTTTCCATTGCAATAGTCTCTTCGTATTTAATAGCATCGTTGATGAGAACTGAGCATAGATGGTGTAGCTCCTTGGCATCATTGTGGCTTGATACCTTGTAAATAGGGTAATTTCCTAATTTCTTGATGTTACTCCTCCATCTAGGAAGAATATAAGAATCCCTGATGCATGATATATTCTTGTGTTTCAGAACAGCAAAGATGTGCTTGCATGGTATACCAAAAAAATCCATTTATCTGCAATCACATCTATATACTTTATCAGCCATTAAAAATGTAACCTCATTTTCTTCACACCTTATATCAATGCTTATTGTTCTATATTTCGATCCACAATCACCAATGCTTGCATCAAAAACATTCAACATCAAAGAACCATTGATCTCTTTCTAAGCATCATAGAAAATAGTCTTTGTATAAATGTCTGACAGTTGTTTCTTAATTTCCCAAGATGTATGGATGAACGATCGTCTTGTCAAAGAGTCATTGTCCATTGCATTCTTGTTCTCTCTGATCTTGTTGATGTAGTTTAAAACCTACATATGAACTCATATAGTGTATTTTACTTTGTGATAGAGTTATTGAGAAATGAGTGGAGACTCTCACTTCTCTGCGTAGTCTTCAACCCCATAACAAATCTTTTATACATGTATGTAGGTACCCATCTAGATCTTAAATCAAAAATAGACTTTAGGCACTTGTTGTCGATAAGACCACAACTCTCAATGATGCAGTACCAACGATCATCGAAATCTCTCGGATCCTTGCATTGCCATATCAATCCACTCAATTCCGAAATTGCTTTAGCAGCAAAGTTCCCAAAACCAATTTTTGAACTAAATTTGTTCACAATGTGAAATGTACAGAATTGATGTACTGTGTTGGGAAAACAAGATGAAATAGCAGCACCAATAGATGGGTCTTGGTCGATGACAATTGATAATGGGTGAGCACCAACAGCATCAATGACCTTATTAAAAAACCACTCAAAGGATTCCTTCGACTCATTCAATAAAAATCCATTGGAAAACATAACAGACTTCTTATGGTGGTTAACACCACAAAGAGTTGCCAAGATCAATTTGTACTTATTTGTCTTATACGTCGTATCAAATGATACAACATTGCCAAAAATCTTGTAATCTTTAATGGAGATTAGATCCATCCACATGCAATGTCTCAAACAATTGTCCTCGTCCAAATCATAAGAAAAGTAAAATTTCAGAGTCATTGCCTTGCAGTACTCAAAATGATCTATCAGCATTTGTACATCAAAACCTGATATTTTCTTCCGCTCATCCCTCTTCATATTGTATATATCCCTTACGACATTCGTAACATGTTCACCAACACCACCATGCCTTGATATAAATGCAACTTGTTTGTTCACAGGAATGTCCACATCAGACATGGTGTCTAATAGAACCTTCATGTGATCGATGACTTTCTTAATGGATTTCAAATAGCTCTTCTTTGAAGGAGATGATATAGGGTGATTGTGGTTATCCGCAAACTTCTGTATCTCCCATTTGTTATTAAAAAAGTTAAGCTTAATTTGTTGAAATTGAGAACTTAATGGCATTAATTGGGATGCAATTGTTATATGGTGACATGGGAATTCATGTTGAATTCAGTGAGCTTTAAGAGAGGTTTTAGTCCCATACTAGAAGTGAACAAACCGCTTGGTGGGTGTAAAAGGCTTTTGTCTCCCACGACATATGTAGTAAAGAGTGAGAGATGGGGCTAGGGACCACGCACGTATGCATGCATGCCTTGCCCTGCTCCAGCTCTGGCTCCGGCTCGGGCTCGGGTGAGAATCAATTTGGAACTTGGAACTTGTTCTCCTTTTGCTACAGCTTTTTAATCTCACGATTTTGACCTAGATTGGTCTATCAAAATGTAAAATTAGTCGACCAATTATTTTAGTCAATCAATAAATTTAGTTTGGTCGATCAATTGGTTTGGTCAACCAATTAGTGAAGTTTGATTAACCAATTATTTTGGTCGATCAATGAACTTAATTGGTCGATCAACTGCCGTGTTTCCATAAAATGAGAGTTTCCTTAAACGTCTGGTTGTGGGCTCTATATAAGGGCCATGAGGGGGCTCTCATTTGACGTACAACAAGAGCAAAAAAACTCTCTCCACTCTCTCCCTCTCTCTCTCTCATTCTTGTCTCTTTTTCTTAGTGCGTTCGTTCGACGTGAGATTGGTAGAAAAAATCTCCAATCACTTTTGTCCATCTTGCACAAGGAGATTGAGAGATCCACAAGGAGATGCACAAGGAGATGATCTCAGATTAGGCCCAAATTTTGGTACAAACCTAATCTGGACCTAAGAAATTCAATGGTGAAGTTGGATTTTGATTTTGACCTAGTTTGACGGGGTAATTTGCATAATTACCCAAATTAGGGTAAATGTCTATCTAGGATTCTATTTTGGATCAAGACAGGTTCTGATGGTCAAATCAATCATACCAAACCCTAGAGAATATTTTTATATGAATTTTAGAGGTTTTAGGTGAATTTTATCCTAACCAAAATCACAGTTAATTAAGAGGATATGTTTTTAGGGTTTCAGATGTCACTTAATTCTCAAAACACGCGAATTCCCTTTTCTGTCTGTATGAACCCACTTATTGGATATTTAAGATCATTTGACCCTTAATTACCCCCTAGGAAAACCCATGGTTGTACTGCATTCATGATATGATAGTAAAATTACAATTTTCACCTTATTTTCTTATCTTTCTCTTAGAATGATTATGCAATGAATAAGGGTTCTCTGGCGGTTATGTAGGAGCATGTATTCCTTGATAATGACTAAATAGATCTAGTTATGGCTCATGATGACGTTCCCATCAGTCGGAAATGACTTTTAAATCACATGTAGACTTATCTGGTATGCCCAAGAAATTTGATGGGAAATATTTCAAGCATTGGCAACAACGCATGAGAATTTGGTTTGATCTCGGTGTTGGAAATCGATTGCCTGAATTTGGATAAGGAAAAATCCACTCCTGAAGGCCAAAAGGCGGTGGATGTATGGAATGAGTGCAACCGTATTTGTCATGGTTGCATCTTATTGGCATTTTCCAATGTGTTGTTTGATGTATACAGCACAGCCATGTCCACTGCGAAGGGGCTATGGGAGGAGTTGGACAAGAGGTATAATACCAATGACTTTGGTATTGAAAAATACTCTGTCGCAAAATTCCTTAAACTCTAAATGGGTGAGGGTAAATCAGTATCAGAGCAGGCACACGAATTTTTGTTATTGCTCCATGGTTTAGCAGGGGCTGAAATGAAGCTCCCTGAAAAGTTTCAAGTTATGTCTATCATTGAGAAATTTCCTAAATCTTGGGAGGACTTCAGGATGACTCTCAAGCATAGGAAGGGAAAAATTTCTCCTGATGACTTGATGATAGCCATTGCTATTGAGGAAGAGCATAGAAAACAGAAGCCTGTAATGTCTGTGGAGTTTAAGGTGAATGTCATGACATCTAAGGGCAAGGAGAATAAAAGAAAAAATAATAAAAACAAAATGAAGGCCACACCCAAGATTCAGAAGAAATCCAAGAACAAACCATGCTGGCACTATGGGCAGGTTGGGCATTGGAAGAAGGATTGTCATTCTAATAAAGCTCAGCAGAAGACCACAAATGGGAATATTCAGGTGAATGTGATCACCGAGGAGGCCAAGGCTAGCGATGGGTATGTCTCAATAAAACCCGAACTCTATGTTATTCATGATCCTATTGAATGGTTCATGGATATTGGAGCCAATTACATATTTGTATTAATAGATTGTTCTTTTCTTCCTATCAGACCTACAGTGGCAGGACTGTGAAGATGGAGAATGACTCTACAGCCAAGGTGCTAGGATTCGAACGCGTAGACTTGAGGTTTTCCTCGGGGCGAAGGGTGTTGCACATTCTTGCCGTGAAAAAGAATATTTTTTTTGGTTCCTTGTTAATTAGAGAGGGTTTTGAGTTAAACATTAAATGTAATAAAGTTATTATATTAAGACATGAAATATTTTATGGAAAGGGGTATTTGACAGATTTTGATCTATTATTTAGAATAAGATGTGATGTGGATGTGTCATCTAAAAATGCTTTAAATAATGTTAGTTTTCATTCGATTCAATCTGTTTGAAGTAATATTGAATCTTGTGATATATGGCATGGTAAATTGGGTCATGTAAATTTCAATTCTTTAAAAAGAATGATGAAATTAGATATAATTCATGAACACACCATAAATAAAACTAAGAAATGCGAAATATGTGTGCAGGCTAAATAAACTAGAAAGCCTTTTCACTCTATTACTAGAGATACTGAGGTTCTAGATTTGGTGCACACGGATATCTACGAGTTTAACGGTGTGTTGACTAAGGACAATAAAAAGTATTCATCACCTTTATAGATGACAGTAGCAGATACTGCTATGCGTATTTGCTTAAGTCAAAGGATGAGGCATTAAGTAAATTCCTCATCTTTAAGAAAGAAGCAGAAACACAAACTGAGAAAACTCGTAAGAGACTGAGGTCAGATAGAAGAGGGGACTATACGCCCAATTTATTTGATGAACAGAGCCAAGCTTTTAGTATAGTTCATGAAGTGACGGCCCCATGTTCCCCTCAATCTAATGGGATAGCAGAGGGAAAGAATAGGATCCTAACTAACATGGTCAGTGCTCTCTTGCAAAGCTCAGGATTACCTACTTACATGTGGGGGGAAACTTTGAATATGGGATGCCATATTTTGAATAGAGTTCCCCTCAAGAATAAGTAGTTCATTTGATATTTGGAGAAACAAGAAACTAAGTTTGAAATACCTTAAAGTGTGGGGTTGCCTTGCAAAAGTGGTTGTCCCATAACACAAGAGGAAAAAGCTTGGACCTAAGACAGTTGACGTGGTCTTTCTGGGTTACATTGATAATAGCAATGCCTATAGATTTTTTGTTATAAAATCTAATATTTCAGGCATAAATGTCAACACTATTGTTGAGCTTCGCGATGCTACATTTTTTAAGGATGTTTTCCCTATGAAGACCGGATTACCTCAAAATGTGACTTTAGATGATCTAGTCACCACATCTGGTTCTATTCCTGACCAAGTGGAAAAGATGTCTAATGTGGGGGCTAGCTCTTCTCATTCTGAACCCAATCAAGTAGAAGAGTATGAACCTAGGAGAAGTAAAAGACCAAGAATGGCCAAGGATTTAGGAAGTGATTTTATTACTTACCAAATCGAGGGTGATCCCCACACTCATCGTGATGTTATGGCTTCTTCTGAAGCTAAGCACTGGAAAGATGCCGTTAAGAATGAGATGGACTCAATCATCTCTACTGCCACTTGGGAGTTGGTTGATTTACCTCCAAGGTGCTCTACTATTTTGTGTAAGTGGGTGTTTAAGAAAAAACTTAAGTCTAACAGATCTATTAAAAAATACAAAGCTAGACTTGTTGCCAAGGGGTTCAGGCAAATGGAAGGAATCGATTATTTCAATAACTATTCTCCAGTAACTAAGATAACTACTATCCGGATGCTTATTGCATTAGCTTCTATTTATTATCTCACTATCCACCAAATGGATGTGAAGACCACCTTTCTTCATGGCGATCTTGAGGAGGAGATCAATATGGACCAGCCTAAGGGAATTGTAGCTCCTGGGAATGAGAAAAAGGTTTGCAAGCTTGTTAAATCT
The DNA here is from genome assembly GCA_037157565.1 of Thalassia testudinum. Lineage (NCBI taxonomy): Eukaryota > Viridiplantae > Streptophyta > Magnoliopsida > Alismatales > Hydrocharitaceae > Thalassia > Thalassia testudinum. Next base: position 1,584,439 of record JAZHRO010000062.1, on the reverse strand, counting down.
CTTTATGGTTTGAAACAAGCACCCAAGCAACGGCATGAAAAGTATGATAAGACTATACAATCTTTTGGCTTCGTAAGCCACAAATCTGATAGGTGTGTCTACTCTATTATTAAGGGTGATATGTGTATCGTCCTATGCCTATATGTAGATCATATATTATTGTTTGGATCAGACATTATAATTATGAATGAAACTAAGTTATTCTTGAGTAGTAAGTTTGAGATAGAGGATCTGGGTGTTGCAAATGTGATCTTAGGCCTAAATTTAATTCAGTAAGCAGAGGAGATAGCTATTTCTCAATCTCATTATGTTGAGAAGGTTCTTGAGAAATTTGGCTATGATGATTGCAAGGCTGTAAGCACTCCTTTTGATTCATCAAAAACTCTCTATAAGAACAAAAGTGGAATGCATGTTTCACAACTAAGATATTCACATATTATAGGAAGCTTGATGTATTTAGCTAACTGTACTAGATCGAATATTTCTTTTTCCATTTCTAAGTTGAGTAAATACACAAGCTGTCCTAACTATACTCATTGGGATGCCTTAGACCGAGTACCTAGGTACTTAAAGGGAACTGTTTCCCTTAATTTGCATTATGGTAAATATCCTTCAGTTTTGGAAGGATATAGTGATGCAAGTTGGATCGGTCAAATGGAGGATTCCGGGATGTAATGGTGTTACAGGGTATGCCTTTACCCTTAAAGGCGGTGCAGTCTCCTGGCGATCTGCAAAATAGTCCATTTTAGTCCGATGTACCTTTGAGGCTGAGCTATGTGCTTTGGACACCATTGGAATTGAGGTTAAATGGCTAAAGGGACTTCTTACAGAAATCCCTATGGTGGGTAAGCCAATTCCTAAGATATCGTTGCATTGTGATAGCATGATTGCTATAGCAAATATTAAGAGTTCAAAGTTTAATCAAAAAATAAATAGACATATCCAAATCAGACTCAAGTATGTAAGGGATTTAGTGTCTCAAGGAGTAATTGCTGTGGAATTTATAGGATCCAAGGATAACACAGCAAATCCATTTACTAAAGAACTTAATAGATCTTTAGTCCTTAAGTCTAGGCTTGGGATGGGACTAAGACCCATTGGGAGTTCACCCGCTGCAGCAACACAACCTAACTGAGTGGAGATCCCACAAAGTATGTTCAATGTGGTAACAACAAGCTGTATGGGGAACTGGTTGGCACTCATTGTTAGATGTTTTTGCATCTGAGTTCAATCCCTGGAAGCCTAAGTGCCTTAAGCTACAAATTTAGGAAGAGCAAAGGCTCTAAATGGGTTCAAGCCTTTATGGCAGGATGTGAGCAGTGCATCCTTGGAGAACACCATCTATGTGAGTGTTACTGTGGGCCGTAGGTAAGGGAATAGGGTCTTTCCTAATTACACTCATGAAACAGGAAATGGTTCATGGCCTTTAAGAGTACCAACCCTGAAGATTATCATCAAGAATTTCATTCTATTATCACCACTATACACCCCACATCAAAGGTCTAGAGTTCAAGACTAATTTCACTTTATTCCTTTAGTAGTGAAGGTGAATGACTCAGGTAATGGTTCAAACCAGAAGGTATCTTTATTGAAAGCAGAGTGCAGTAGCCGAGGAATTTATCGTTAAATTTCAACGATGAATTTGTGGGGGATTGTCGGATTTGAGAGCCTAATTGCATCAATTGGGATACAATTGTTATATGGTGATGTGGGAATTCACATTGAAATCAGTGAGATTTGGGAGAGGTTTTTAGTCTCATACTGGAAGTGGACAAACCTCTTGGTGGGTGTAAAAGATTTTTGCCTCCCATGGCTTATGTAGCAAAGAGTGAGAGGTGGGGCTGGGGACCATGCACACACGCGCATGTGCCTCGCCCTACCCCGGCTCTGGCTTGAGCTCGAGTGAGAATCAATTTGGAACTTGGAACTTGGACTCCTTTTGCTACGGATTTTTAATCCCACGATTTTAACCTGAATTGGTCAATCAATTATTTTAGTCGATCAATGAATTTAGTTTGATTGATCAATTAGTTTGGTCAACCAATTAATGAAGTTTGATTAACCAATTATTTTGGTTGATCAGTTGTTGTGTTTCCATAAAACGAGAATTTCCTTAAACGTCTGGTCGTGGGCTCTATATAAGGGCCACGAGGGGCCTCTCGTTTGACATACAACAAGAGCATAAAAGCTCTCTCCACTCTCTCCCCCTGTCTCTCTCATTCTTGTCTCTCTTTCTTGGTGCGTCCGTTCGACATGAGATTGCTAGAAAAAATCTGCAATCACTTTTGTCGATCTTACACAAGGAGAGTGAGAGAACCACGAGAAGTTTCTAGTTGATCAAACTATTCAGTTGGTAGATTAATCAAAAATTTGGTTGGAAACCAAATTGCCATGGCTTCGTTCTCCTGAGGTGGTTTTCGAGGATGTCTAAGATTGGAGTGCGCAGAATCTTTGAGGTGCATCATCGTATCCTGGGAGGAATTTGTCAGACCCCGACACACCGGTATTATTGGGGGCGATACCTTCTCTAAGGGAAGTCCTTAATGGGTGCTTTGATCGGAGTAAAATCTAATCCCTTCTCGTTTTGTTTATTTGTGCTATTGCATATTATTTATTCTTTATTTTATTCTAGATCTTGCCAAATCATGTTTGAAATGCTTGATTGAATACTATTGATCTATCTGAAAACGTTGGAAATGCATATATTTTTATTTATTTATTTCTTATATGCATTTATTTCAACATAATTGCCATTTTTGCACCACACCCGGTCCTATGTGTACCAAATCTCTTCTTTATATTAGACTTCGAAGGTGATGTAGAGTTGGGCAATTGATTAGAAAATGATAATGACTTGCTACCCAGCACATCAAATGTTTTGTCAGAAAACCCCTCAGATGTACAAACAAACTTCTTATATGGCAATACCTTATCTTTTGAAACCTTGTCTACGGAATATTTTGTGCTACTCTTGCAAATGCAAAATCCATGATCAATAACATAGTGTTCATAAATATTTTTGCCTTAGCTACAGAGTTAAATTCTATACCAATTTAAGGTCTTAGCCGATCCAGCTCTTCATTCTGAGATGTTTCAGCATCAGAGTCATCCAATATATTCAAGGATTGGGATTCTGCATTGAGTAAAAAAAAACATTCGATTATAATAAATCATCTAAAGTTGAAATAAAGATATGAGCATGGGGATTTGTAATCCTGTTGTAATACAAGATATAAGTGTTACACCATCATAGATATATAATATTTGGTTGCTGCTAAGATCAAAAGATTGTGTTACAAAATTTTTATTGTACGTATTACAAATGAATTCGCAAGTGGCTATCTTTCACTAAGATCTACTCGATTTAAAATCGTTGTGTTACGGACGATTAATAAGTGGTAATACAAGTACATACACAAGTAGTTATCTCTTCGTAATTACATCTGCATTAAAAATGTATGCGTAATCTTGGTGTAATATAAGGAATACATGTTACACAATCATAAATGTACCAACTTTGGTTGCTACTGAATTTAGAGGGTTGTGTTACAGAACTTGTGATTTGCGTGTGTTACAAAATTTTTGTTTTACGTATTACAAACAAATTCAAGAGTGGCTATCTTTCACTGAGATCTGCTCCATTTAAAATTGTTATCTTACAGACTATTGATATGTGGTAATACAAGTACATACACGAGTAGTTATCTCTCTATAAATACATCTACATTAAAAATGTATGTGTAATCCTGGTGTAATACAAGGGACATTTACACAATAAAAAATGCACCAACTTTGGTCGTTGCTGAATTCATAGGGTTATGTTATAGAATTTGTGATTTGCATGTGTTACAAAATTTTTGTTTTACTTATTACAAACAAATTTTGGAGTGGCTATCTTCCACTGAGATTGCTCCATTTAAAATTATTGTGTTACAAACTATTGATATGTGGTAATACAATTACATACACAAATAGATATCTCTCCATGATTACAGCTGCATCAAAAATGTATGCATAATTCTAGTGTAATACGGTGAATACATGTTACACAATCATAAATGCATCAAATTTGGTTACTGTTGATTTCAAAGGGTTGTATTATAGAACTTGTGATTTGCATATTACAAATCATTTGCGAGTGAGAATCTTTACCTAAGTGCTTCACCATTGAAATTTTTGTTTTACAAAACTATTAATCTGACGTATTATAAATTAAAAAATGAGTTCTTATCTCTTGGTGAGAAAAAGCTGTGTTCAAATTAATGTGTTACAAAACCTCTGATTAGAAGTATTGCAAAATCATCACGAATATTAATCCCTCCATGGAACCAATGTGTTATAAGAAATTGATAACATAGCAAGGAGACAAAATTTATGTAGAATTTAAAACGACGTATCGAAGTAACATATGATGTGTACACACCTAATTGGCCTAAAATGTCTATTGATGCATGTTCCTAGGTCTACAAAAGCATCATGCATTATAAATATTTCATAACATGCATTATCATGCATTTAGATTAATTTGTATAAATTATAGGCTAATTTGCCCTTTTGTACCCAAGGGACAGGGCAATATCATTTCGAGGCCTCGAATTGAAGATTTAATTATACGGGTCTAATAAGGGTGACGATCTAAGTCCAACACCTCCGAGATTGCCCCAATTAGACCTCCATAACATCAGATGCAGTCCAAGGAAGATCAGAGGTCAAGGAGCAAGGTGGTGCAAATCCATACCTCAGACGACAAATCTAACCGCATGGATGGCTTTGGATTGACGATCGCAACCCAACGATGGGAAAATTGATCCAATCCAATGTCCGTAGCACCATCTACGAGCATTTGAAGATGGACGGCCTAGATAACGCCACATGACGCCATCCTAGCCGCTCAAGGCCACCCACAGGACTCCTTCATTCGTGCCCCTCAATCTCAGCCGTTGGATTTCCATCCAACTGATGAGAGCGTCACAACCCTAAAATCAAAAACCTGACACAACTATGGGCGTGGCGTAGCGATCGTGTGGTCTATCGCTAAGAGGAGGCATGGGTTTGATCCGCAATTCACGGATTAAATCCGCTAAAGCAAGGTGCGACGCAATTGAGCCATTGGATGCACGATGAGCAACGACGAATATGGCTACATGGCAGCGTTAGGTGCGCTAGATGAGAACACCACAATCACACACACGATCACGCACAATCGTACGCGGGCGAGGCGTACATTCTAATGGCGATCTGCGTGGTGCAATCTCGAGCATCCAATCTCCATTGGACGATCCTCGCAACACAGTGCTTGGTGAGCATGCCGCAATGTCTGAAGGTGAGATGCCAGGTGACGTGGCTTCACAAGAGTGGTCAGATTGGCATCGCATGGCCCTCGTTGAGGTGCGGCTATGGCAACACTCACCTACAACAACAGATGAATATGTCAATAAAGACCCCAACATTAATTTCTAAGCCTTCAAATGACCAAATTACCCCGATGACTACACCTATAAATAGCCTACCCCTACTACATATTTTATTATCCCTTTCTCTCTTCTCTCACCCCCTCCAAAGCTCTACGAGCTGGTCCCATACTCGGGATGATCCACTAGAGATGGAGTAAAATAATTTTCCCATCTTGTCACCCCCTTCGTGGAGCATCCCATGCTTATCTTCTCACCACCATTCGAGAAGCAGATCCCACTATGATGTTGCCCTATTCTGTCCTCCATCCTCCAGCTCTGTTCTCCCTCGTCCAGCATCTCACCACTCTCTTCCGTGCGCTCCGTCAATGTACACTCCGCCAACGTGGCGCATCCTCCAAGAAGCTGTCGAGAAGGATTTTCTCATCCCTCTATTTTTACTGCTTTCTAGTGTAGATTTCCAACTTTCTAATTATAGAAATTAGTTGTAATGAACATGCTCCTATGATTATGAAATATTGGTTTACTCTCTCTCTCTTTTCCCTGTATTATTCTCTCTCACTCTTCTATTGTTTATTATTTAAGTAGAATAGCTAACCTAGATTTAATTCAGCTAGCTAATCTACTTTGTGACAATAATTCTAAATGCGATTTTTAATCAAATGTTCGCCTCCCTATATTCGACCCGGGACTCACTTTGAGTTTCGGTAAAATTTATTTGATAGCGGATTTTTTACGCAACTACAACGACGAGTTTTCAAACTCAACCTTCTTAGTGTATAAAATCTCATTCATCATTTTGGCATCGTTGCCGAGGAGGCAACGCTATGTGATTTCTTGTGTTTTCCGCCTTACTTATCATTTAGCTCACTTCTCTCCTTTCTTATTGTGATTGCAGGTACTCTCTTGAGGCAGGCAAAAGCGATAGATTGGAGAAAGTGCAGTTGAAGGGTTTGTAAGTGTAACCCACCTTCTAACCCTTTAGATTTCATTCCACCATCTAATAACACAAACCATAATTAACCTAGGAGCTTGCATAAATCCTAAGATTAGTCTTGATTATTTGTTTATCACTTCTACCCACCTCGCCCCACATATATAAAAAAAATATATGATTGTGGGATTTATTTAAATTTACACACCTTATATACCTGCACACACACTAAAGTATACCACTCTTGTCTAATTTAATCACTTAACCAGGGAGCCAACCTAAGGACCCGATACACTTCAACGCACTATACAAATAAGTGATTAGACATCAGAATAGGCTAAAACTGATTGGGTGCCTTAATTAGTGTTGCATCAGGCCACTTGTCTGATTTGTCTGGGTCGCACCACTTAACATAAAATTGATTCATCAAGTAGCTTGCCACATAGGATTCAGCTTTTAGGAATTAACCAGGCACTCCACATTCTTTTAAGTTTTAAAGGAAGATATCTTCACCTGTGCTTTCAAAACCTGGTGTGCCAACTGAACCGTGATTGAATAAACCTAAAGTTGAACCCTAAAAGCTACTAAGTAAGATTTAAACCCTAAAATTCACTGCATCCAAAAATAATCTTACTTAAAAGCCACTGGTTATGCACGCACATATTGAAATTGATCGTTAAGGACACAACCCAGATAAATGGCCCATCACATTCCCAAGCACATTCAAACCTAAGCCTAACTAAAATCAAGTAGATGTTGGCCTTAAGGATTTGACTCACTCTTCGGGGCCCAAATCGAGATTATTTTTTATTAATCTACTTCTACCGATCCATATGATGTCTAGCTAGGAGAGCAGTGTCAAACAACCGTGGTTGGGGTTTATTAAAGGAACCTGAGGCGAAAGCCAAGAGAAGAACCTTCTCCCCAATCCCTCCCTCTAACTAGTTGGATTGATCAGAAAGAAGTAAATCAAATCGTTTCTTTCATCTCAAGATGGGTTCTGAAAGTCTGTAGGCCTTTAGGCTACCCCACTTAAGGACAGGTTTAATTGTTTATACTGCAGGGTACCTTTCTTTTACTCCCATTTCATCATGGATCCTTCCACATCCTACACTCATTTCTACTCCTACCCTCCTGACACATGTTATCCCCAATATGATGATTATTATCCCAACCCATGTTGTAATCAACCATCTATTAGTTGGGATAACTCGAATTGGGGATACAATTCCAGACCTCTGTGTTTAGGGTCTAACCCTAGATATCATGATTTTGATTTTTATCCTTCTCCAAGCTACACCGATTATAGATCACTGCCCACCTATGGACAACCTAATACGTTCTACAATCAAGAATGATATAATGATTACAACTCTAACACTCCCCAGGATTATACTGCATATAGGTCACCACCCCTCTTTGAACAACTCGAAATGAACTACTATCAAGGAGGCCCCCACAAACCTTAATTTCTTGACTCCCCTGGACTGAACCCAAAACCACCCAACCCTGAATCAAACCATTTGGTTCAGGTGAACCAGGTCTAAGATAGGGTGTTGGCTAACTTAAGGAACACCATTCAAACTTTAGAAGTTCAGCCAACACCCTACATTGAAGAATTGGAGCCTTTGATTCAAATGATTGATGATCTTAACAAGTATTTATTGGATTGGCTCCAACATGATAAGTATAAGGACTCGGGTGAGCTTTTACTTGGAAAGTTGTCAAAATTGAGGATGAGATTTGTGATTTCTCTAATCCAATCTTGGGATGATTCCCAAGATGAACCCCCTTCAGGAGAGCTAATGTCAGAACCCGCTCAGGCACTTGTAGGGGGACACATTTTACGAGATCGGGGTTGACCAGGTTGGTCTAGAGCAACCAGTTGAGGATGAATTGATTTCTTCACCCAAGATTCCTGAACCAAAGTATGAGAAAAAGTATGTCTCCATGGATCAGGCAATGATAAATGATTTTAAGACATATATAAATGCAGATTCAAAATTCTTTGATTCTGAAGGTGAAGAATCTTTATGTGAAGTCTTACTTGAGTTTGAGGAAGATAATTTTAGTGAGACAAACGGGCCCGCGGAGTATGATAAATCATTTGATGGCCCTATAACTGAAGATTTTGATCTAACTAGGGCTAGCATGGAGGATTCATATCCTGATTTCATATATGATTCAATTCATAGCCCCATTCTTCACACACACCCCGTTGAGTGTAATGATGATTTTGTTTTTGAGATCACTAGATCCAAGTTAATTTTGATTAAATCACAAATTTTGGACTTGGATATTTTATACGAGGATAATTTCATTTGTGAGGTCTTGGAAACTGTGATTATGGAGGATAGGAAACTGGAAATGAAAATCTGGGAAGCCAATTCCGGGGGAAATAGAATTCTTGATCTAAGGGTTCCTATTTTACTAAAATCATCAACTTTTTATCAGGACCCTTATGATATTTTTTATTCTAAGGATGCACAACCAAAGCACAAATTCATTGATTATCTTTTTGATCTTGATTTTTCTATTGACTAACTTTTTGGACTTGGGTTGCATCCTCACAAACCATAGGCCCGACCTCGCTTACACAACAATCTCCGGTTCTAGGTAATTTTTATCTAGAACTTTAGATACGCTCCACCTTAGGGCATGGGTTTGCATCATAACCTGGTCCACATCTGTGGACATTCTCTGCTGGTAAGTTCTAAGGTTAATCTTTTTCTTTTGATCCTGACCTACAGTTGTGAATTCCTGATTTCCTCTTTGTCTGTATAGTCTGCCTAGCTGAAGGCAATAAACTTAGCACATATAAAGTTTGTTTTCATCTCGGAGTTGACCAGGTAATCACAAAATTTAGGTGATTTCATCTCTACACTGCTCTTTTTCATGTCTTTTTAATACAATGAAGACATTGCATTAGATAGGCATAGGGGGTTGGATATCCTTATTTGAATCATTTTGTTAGCTTCGTAGATTCCTTTTATTTTTTCTTTATTTATTAAAAAAAATTGAATTAGGAAAAGTAAACTTAGGCTTTAGAAATTTGTCAACTGTAGGAAATGATATAATAGGACATGAACACTTAGACCTTTAGGTCTTCGAGGTTAATCAACCCGGGTGTCCACTAAAATGTGGACTTATTTCTCGCGTCCTCGCTATCTTTAGTTTGTTTCTAATTGGTTAAATAAGTTGGGGTGATAAGTACACAACTTATCATCCCACCCTCTGATTTTAAGGTGTTGATTCCTATGGGAGGGGGTGAGATTTATGGAATATAAAATAAAGTGCGGAAGCAAATAAACAATCTCACACAAATGACAATCACACAATTGCATAAATGATTTTTAGGTGGAAACCCAAATCGGGTGTAAACCACCACCTAACCCCCTCGAGTTTGGATTTTCCGATCGACCGAGTCAGTCAAAATCCACTAACCGAACTACTTAAATGAGGCTAGTTCAACCTCTTACAACCGACGCTACTTTGAACAAAGGTAGCGTGTCTCAAACCCCTTCTCTTCATGAGAAGGTTTTTGTCTCACGAAGGAAACGGGAATTCGCAAAGCGAATACCCAACCAAAGATAAATAAAACAACAATAATTCTACAGAGCCACGAAGTATGTAAATGAAACTAGCTACTATAGGTAAAGGATCTACCCTTTGGTGGAAGTGTGTCAGCAAGTGACGCGGGTGCGTGATCCACACATAGGCACTACGTCACTCTCATAATTGCTGAGTGAGAGCAGGTGCACAGCTGGATAAAGCTATCAGGTGTGGAACTAAAGCTTGAAGAGCTAGAGCTTCTTCTCAAGATCAAAGTGACATAATGTATGTGGAAATAGTATTACTTGGTTCGTGTAAACAAGGAAGGGCTTCCCCTCTATTTATAGATGATCTAGGAAGGCTTTGGAAGCCTTTGGTAGCCATTGGGGATCATCCCAAGGCAAAACAAGTCGCAATCAGTATCATTAATGATTCTGACAGGGTCATCAGACATCTGGGAAAAATATCAGACATCTGGAAGTCACTCTTAAGACATCTAGAAACTAAATCAGACATCTAATTCTAAACGGGTTTCCTTCCTGACATGAGTAAGACCTAAATAGAATTCTTGTGACAGTGGGTTAGACGATAGGTTGGACGTCTGGCACTAAGTATAGACATCTGGAAAACTAATTAACTGTAGAATGGATTTCCCAAGGTACAAATGGCTATAACCCTCAAGAGAAGTGATTTTGGCTTAATCGAGGGCCAACGTCTACTTATCAGACGTCTAAGGTCCTCTACGGATGTCTGATAGAAGCCTAAAGCTCATTGCTCAACGATTATATTCTTAAGCCAACGTTTCACTAATTAGACATCTGACAAAGTCATTAGACGTCTTCTAAGACGTCCGAACTAAGGGTTGGTCATCTGAAATAGGCAGATAGAAGCTACTAACTCCAACCTAAGTGTTTAGACATCTGATCCAACATTCAAATGTCTTAAAGTTCACTATCAGACGTCTGATTTTAGTATTAGACGTCTTAAAAGGTTGTCTGAAACCTATTCTGGTTTTCTAAGTCTTCTATGAAAAACCTAAGTATCCTAGGGTTGTTCAAGTGTTCCTAGGACTACTATGTTGATACTTTGATGCTCTTTAACATGCATCTAAGAAAGAAAATAAAGAGCAACAAAAGAAAAAATAAAATAAAGAAAAAGATGAATGGAAATCTATCATATTCTTCATCTCCTTCCTTCTTCAAGCTTTCACTCTTCACGAAGCTCCTCCTCCGTCAAGCTCCAATTCGTCATGGATGCGAGCTCTTCACACTTGTATCCATTTGCAATTGTCTTGCAATCTTGAACTCAAAAGCAAATGTTAAATAACAAATGTTTTATTTTTTTAAAAAAGGAATAACAAGTGTTTTGTTATTATCAAAATAAACAATCATGGTGCCCTTGCACCAACGGAAGGGACTTACAGTCTAAGCATCTACACATTATTTGCACTGACTCACTTTTCGACGATTTTATCGAAAATTGAGTAGCTAATAAACCTTCTAGGGTGATATGGCTGGCAAGTTGTCATGGGTAATAACCCATTAGCTAGTTGTATAGAGCCTAACCTCACGACCATTATCTTTCTACTGCCTTTAGGTAAATCTTAAATCAAGGAAGCCACCTACTTAGAAAAAAAATAGAAAAAAATAGAAAAATATCCAAAAATAAAAAAATTTTGAGAAATAGAAAAGAAGAAAATAATAATAATAATAAATAATCCACAGTTCATCGCACAAGTATGGCTGGTAAGTTGCTGTGGGTAACTGCCCATTAGCTGGTTGTCTAGAACCCAGCTCACAAAATGCACAAATAATTCCTAAACACTAAGGAAGAATCGAGGAAGAAGAATAAGCTAAGGAGATATACACTAGATTCGCCCTTGTGTTGACCTCATAAAAATAAAAAGTAGGGAGAAAGCTACCGGTCAAATAAATACACCTTTAGGAGAAATTCTTCATTAGGGTCACCAAGGATTCGTAGAAACCTGAAGTCCGTTCTAATTGCCGATCAGTGAGCTATCGCATTCACAGAAAAATATGCTTAAAACTTAGAGTTCTTTTCGAGTCTTAGGTGGGTTGGGTAGCCGTAGAAAGCTACCCTGAAATTCTAAACTCAAATAAAAAGAAGAAAAAAAGAAAAAAAAAATGCATTTGTTTTTTAATAAGGTAAGGGTTTGGGCAGTCTACATTTTGGCTGACACCCGGGCGCTATCCAGTCTTTGTAGTTCAGGTCTTCAGTAGAAATTTCTTAGTGTTGAGAAATATTTATTGCCCAAGTAATTTGATTATAATTCTTTTATAAATAGCATGTAGTTTTGCTAGGGACTAACAAAAGATAGGCATGAGGGCATGATGTGTACATATCTAATTCGCCTAAAATGCTTATTTATGCATGTTCCTAGGTCTATAGAAGCATCATGCATTATAAATATTGTATAACATGCATCATCATGCATTTATATTAGTTTGTACAAATTATAGTTTAATTTTCCCTTTTTGTGGCAAGGGGATAAGGTGATATCATTTCAGAGCCTTGGATTGAAGATTTAACCGTACGGATCTGATCAGGATGATGATCGGAGTGTAATGTCTCCGAGATGGCCCCAATCAGACCTCTATAACATCAGATGCAGTCTGAGGAAGATCAAAGGTCGAGAGGCAAGGTGGTGCAAATCCATACCTCAGATGACAAATCCAACCACACGGATGAGTTCTAATTGACGATCGCAACCTAACGGTGTGAAAATCGGTCCAATCTGACGTCCGTGGCACCATCTATGAGCATTTGAAGATGGATGACCTAGATGGGATCACGTGGTGACATCCTAGCCACCCAAGGCCACCCGCAAGACTCCTTCATCCATGCCCCTCAATTTTAGCTGTTGGATTTCCATCCAATGGCTAAGAGCGTCGTGACCCTAAATCAAAAACCCAACACAAGTACGGGAGTGGCACGGCGATCATGCGGTCTATTGTGAAGTGGAGGCACAGGTTCGATCTGCGATTTATGGATTAAATCCACTAAAACGAGGCACGACGTAATTGACCCATTGGATGCACGATGAGAGGCAACGGATATGGCTACGTGGCAACATTAAGTGAGCTAGATGAGAACGCCATGATCACGTGCGCGATCGTACACGGGAGCGATGTGCATTCTGATGGTGATCTACGTAGCGCAATTTCGAGCGTTCAATCTCCTTCGGACTATCCTCACAATGCAACGCTTGGTGAGCGCGCCGCAACATCTGAAGGTAAGATGCCCGGTGATGTGGCTTCTCGAGAGTGGTTGGATTGGCATCGCATGACCCTCGTTTAGGCGCGGCTATAGCAACGCTCACCTACAGCAATGGGTGCATCTCTCACTAAAGACCCCAACATTAATTTCTAAGCCTTCAAATGACCAAATTACCCCCACGACTACACCTATAAATAGCCTACCCCTACCACATATTTTCTCATCCCTTTCTCTCTTCTCTCACACCCTCCAAAGCTCTACGAGCTAGTCCCATACCTGGGATGCTCCACTAGGACTAGAGTAAAATAATTTTTCCATCCTCTTACCCCCTTCGTGGAGCATCCCGTGGTTGTCTTCTTGCAACCATTTAAGAAGTGGATCTCACTACAATGCCTCCCTGTTCCATCCTCCATCCCCAGCTTCGTTCTCCCTCGTCTAGCATCTCACCACCTTCTTCTGGGAACTCCGTCAACGCAACTCGTCCTCTAAGCAGCCATTGAGGAGGATTTTCTCATCCCTCTCTTTTTACCGCTTTCTAGTATAGATTTCCAGGTTTCTAGTTGTAAAAATTAGTTGTAATGAACGTGCTCCTATGGTTATGAAATATTAGTTCACTCTCTCTCCCTTTTCCCTGTATTATTCTATCTCTCTTCTATTATTTATTATTTAAGTAGAATATCTAGCATATATTTAATTCGACCAGCTAATATACTTTGTGATAATAATTCTAAACATGATTTTTAATTAAGCGTTTGCCTCCCTATGTTCAACCCGAGACTCACTTTGACTTTCAGAAAAATTTATCTGATAGCAAATTTTTTACGCAACTACAACAATGGGTTTTCAAACTCAATCTTCTTATCGTATAAAGTCCCATTCATCAACATAATAGTAAATTAACATTGCTGTATTCTAATTCATGAGATACAACTACATGAAAGCTAAGGTTGAAATATATGTTATCTAAAATAATATTAAGATAAAGGGGTTTCAAAACACTTATTGTATTACATATATACATACCATTACTTGGAAGAATGGTCTCATTTGGATTTTTACACTTGAGAGACAAGAGATCTCTTCCTTCCATGACTAATATTCACCTATACATATAGAAAAAAACGTTGCTACATTCAAAACATAAAAAATTCGATAATAGAGATTCAAAACATATACAATCTAAAAATATAAGTGAGAGAGATTTATACTTACCATGTTTCGTTGAAAATGAGAATAAAGCTTTCAAAAGTTCAATCCGTGAAGAACCAATAATGAAGCCACAGAAATAATGAAGAGTACGAGAGTGTAATGATACAAACAAAAGATGATGTAGACCAAAAATATCAAAACAAACAAATTTAGCAACAACTTAACGTAACAAACTGTGAATAAATTAAGGGATACATATTTACTTTTTAAATTTATGTACCAAATATGCAACGGCGATTTTCTGAAAATATTGTAAACCGCTTATGTAATACAAGAGTGGTTTCATCAAGGACATACCCAATCGGACCAACGGGAAGATGGTTTTTTCATGGGAAAAAAAGGCACTATGCTCAATGGATACATATCCTATATATATATATATATGGGAGCTCACCTTTATGTCTTGGCCACCTCCATTATTAGCCTCAACTCACCATTTCAATCAAGCAATTTGAAATTGCTATTTTGTAGCTTGGAGGTTAAGGGTGTTAAGGTTATGCTCGTAAATAAAATATTCTGTCTAAGGGCATTTTGGTAATTATGTGTTGTGGGGATTGTAACAAAGTTATAACAAAATTCTATTGCCATCAAACTATAAATAAGAGGAAGAGGCATTAATAGGAAGGCAAACACAACCCTTGATTCAACTCCTCCTTCTACTATTCTATAACATGGTATCAAGAACAGGTCCCTGTTCTTCTCGATGATGGATTTCTTTGTCTTGTGGTAGATCCTATCGCAAATACATCAAGGCATTACACTTCTGCAACATATCACTACCTCTCTTTGTTAGATCTACTACACTCTTCAACAATTACTTGCTGTAAGCAAGCAATCTATTCCTTCGAGTGTCAACCAGGTGTGATTTTTCTCCTTCGTGTCGATCTCTTGATTCTTCTAGCTTCTGATGGCTTCGTCTTCCTCTTCTACCTCAAACGCTGGTTCAATTTCTTCCACTTCGAATTTCAACTCACAAATTCCTACCAATATACAACATAATGTCCCCTATCGCCTCAAGTCCTTGGAGGGCACAATTTCTTCCAACTTTACGTGCCTATGATCTTATTGGATTCGTCGAAGGCACTGTTACATGTCCTCCTAAATTTCTTTCACAAAGGATCGGGGATCAGGTTTCTTAAATTCCTAATGATCACTATTTGTTATTTCACGGGAAAGACCAACTCATCTTGAGTTGGTTAATAAGCTCCGTTAGTGAAGAGATTCGCACTCAAATCTCTGATCTAAGCTCTCCTTGTGAGGTCTAGCTCTATCTAGAGCAAAGTTTTGGAATGTGATCCAAATCTCAAATTTTTCACTATTATTCTTTGTTACAATCCTTAAAGAAGGGTGATTCTTCTATTATTGGTTTTGTGAACAAAGCAAAGTAGTATGCTATGCATCTTGCTGCATCTGGAAAGAAAATGAATGATGATGATTTAATCATCTCAATATTAAATGGTCTTCCACCTAAATACAGTCCGATTGTTGCTGTCATAAACTCTGGAGAATTTATTTCTCTTAATAAAGTTCTTAGTCTCCTATTGAGTCATGAACAACTTATCCATCTACAAGAGAAATTGGATGCTGTTGTGAATTATACTGCAAAAGCCTTTGATGGAGGCTCCTCTGAGCATGGAGGAAGGAATAGAGGTGTGGTCACTTCAAGGGAGACAATCATGGTTTTTTTTATTACAATGCTCGAGGAGGACACTTCGAAAGTAGGTTTGTTGCTAGAGTTCAATGCTAGATATGCAGTGCCTCAATCACTCTGCTCTCACATGCTATCGTCATTATGATCAACCCTATGACACTACTGTTAAAGCTAATCCTGCTACGAGTTCTTCTAACCTCAAAACATGGCTTACAGATTCAGGAGCGTCTCACCATGTCACGAATGCCTTAAACAACTTGGATATCTCCTTAGATTACTCAGGTCCTGACAAGGTTTCTCTAACAAACGACAAAGGTTAGACAATAACTCATATTGGTCACAAATATTTAACTGCTGGTTCTCGTCAGCTATGTCTTCAAAATGTTTTACGAGTACCTACTATTTCTAAAAATATTTTGTCAGTCTACCACTTCATAAATGACAACAATTGTTCTATGAAATTTCATCCTAACTCAGTGGTTGTCAAGGACCGTCAGAGTAAGACAACCTTGTTGCAAGGCCATCCTAGCAAAGGTTTATCTCAGTTAAAATCTCCTACAGATGCTACCCATCAACATTCTGCAAGTTCTTTTAAGTTGCATTACACTTCTCTGAATAAGGGTACCTCTATGCATTTAAATTCCCTAACATTACCAAGAAAGATACCTTCATTTGACACATGGCATCATCGGCTAGGTCATGCCAATTATAAAACAATCAAGCTAGTTTTGTCTCAGCATAACTTTTCATGTTCAACTTCTGAAAATAATAAAGTGTGTTCTACTTACTGTGAAGCCAAAGCATACAAAATTCCTTTGTATGCTACAAATAATAGAAGCAATAAACCTTTTGATATCAACATTCTCCATGTTACTCTCAATCACATTACACTTCTCTGAATAAGGGTGCCTCTATGCATTTAAATTCCCTTACATTACCAGAAAAGATATCTTCATTTGACACGTGGCATCATCGACTAGGTCATGCCAATTATAAAACAATCAAGCTACTTTTGTCTCAACATAACATTTCCCATTAAACTTCCAAAAATAATAAACTGTGTTCTACTTACTATGAAGCCAAAGCACATAGAATTCCTTTGTATGCCACAAATAATAGAAGCAATAAACCTTTTGATATCAGCATTCTCCATGTTCTTCTCAGCCACATTACACTTCTCTGAATAAGGATACCTTTATGCATTTAAATTCCCTTACATTACCAAAGATATCTTCATTTGACACATGGCATCATCGACTAGGTCATGCCAATTATAAAACACTCAAGCTACTTTTGTCTCAGCATAATGTTTCATGTTCAACTTATGAAAATAATAAAGTGTGTTCTACTTGCTGTGAACTCAAAGCACATAGAATTCCTTTGTATGCTACAAAATAATAGAAGCAATAAACCTTTTGATATGGTCTTCTCAGTTGTTTGGGCATCCCTTCTATTGTCTACTGATGGATATAACTACATGATTTCATTCATTGATGACTGTGCTAGATACGCGTGGATATTCCCACTTAGATAGAAATCAAATGCATTTATTATCATTGTCCAATTCTTTAAGTATGTTAAAAATTAGTTTGGCTAGCTTATTAAAGCTTTTCATAGTGATGGTGGTGGTGAACATTCTAAGGCCCATTTATGGTTTAAAAATCATGGGGTTGTACATCGTGTTTCAGCTCCCCATTCACCCCAACAGAATGGAGTAGCTAAGATGAAGAATTGTCACATAGGGAAATCGTCACAAAGGGAAAGTAACTCGTGCTCTACTTTTTCTTTCCAAGATAAACTTGTCATACTAGACCCATGCCATACATACTACTATCTACATTATAAATCTCCTTCCTTCACCCATCATCAAAAATCAATCACCTCATCAATTACTTTATGGCACTCCTCCTGATCTTCACTTTTTCAAAATTCTTGGGTGTGCTTGCTATCCATTCCTTAAACCATATTCTACCTACAAATTACAAGCTAGATCCACCCTTCATGTATTTTTAGGCTATAGTTCTTCACACAAAGCCTACAAGCATCTTAATCCAACCACTAACAAAATTTTAATTTCAAGACATGTTTTCTTTGATGAGTCTACATTCCCTTTCAGAAAATTTTCTTCCTCAATTTAGGCCTCCTCTAAGCCTACTCCTCAAAATATTCCCTGCACCCTGTCTATGCCCTCCTTCCTATTGACTTCCTTATCCCCTCCAAGCAAAATTCCCTCATGTGTTGCTTCCCCAAGTACTAATTCCCCTTCAATGACTTTCCCAAGAGAAAATAACCAAGGGCCTCAATAGCAACACAATTCTAATACCAATGATTCAGAAAGTTCATTAAGAACCAATTCAATGAAAGATGTTATTCCAACCACAAATAATGGTGCTCCTACATCTACTCTGCCTTCAGCTATAGTTACTACTGGAAGAACACATACCATGCACACAAGGGCCATGAATGGAATTGTTAAAAGGAAAATATTTCATACCACAATTCATCCTATACAAGAAATTTTGGATGAGATAGAACTCACTTGCTTTACTACAACAAAGAAGTCTACCAATTGGAAAAAGGCCATGGTTGATGAATTTCATGCCCTATTAGAAAATGATACATGGGAATTAGTTTCCTATACTAAAGATATGAATATTGTAGGTAATAAATGGGTCTATCGTATAAAGAGAAATCTTAATGGTTCTTTGGCTCAGTATAAGGTTCATTTAGTAGCCAAGGGATATCACCAAATTGAAGGACAAGACTACACTGTCCTATAATAAAAGAAACAACTATTCTATTTCTTTTGGCACATGCTATAAATCAAGGCTGGCATCTTTGACAACTGGACATACATAATACTTTTCTTCATGGTTTCTTGGATGAAACAATTTATATGTCTCAGCCTCAAGGATTCATTTATCCAGAATTCCCCACTCATGTTTGCAAATTGAAACGATCTTTGTATGGGCTTAAAGAAGCCCGTCATGTTTGGTTTAAGAGGCTTTCATTATTTCTATTAGCAAATAAATTTCTTTCCTCCAAGACAAATTCTTCACTGGTTATTTTTTAATGATGGTCACAATGTCATGTATTTTCTTGTCTATGTGGATGACTTAATTGTCATAGCATCAGATAACAAAATAATGGAGATGATTCTTACCAAACTGTCAATAGAGTTTCTAGTTAAAGATATGGGAACTCCTACTTATTTTCTTGGAATTGAGCTTCAACATACTCCTACATGAATAACACTCTCCCAATAGAAAGATGTAACTGGTCTCCTTGTAAAATACAAGTTTGATGGAGTTAAGCAAATTAAAACTCCGATGTCCACCAATCCTGTAGAGCATGTTATTAAAGGTGACGATACACCTCTTACAAACCCAACATAGTTTCAACAACTAATTGGGAGTTTGCAATATCTCAATTTTACACATCTTAATATAGCTTACTCAGTGAATAAACTTGTTCAAGTAATGAGTGCGCCAACTAAAAAACACTACAAGCTGCTTAAAAGACTTATGTGATATTTGAAACATATTGCATCTTATGCACTTTGCTTCTCTAAGTCTTTAGCCATTGTTCTTACTGCCTTTTCTGACGCCGACTAGGGAAGCTCATTGGATGATCGTCGTTCAACTTCTGGCTATGCAATTTATTAAGGAAATTTTTTGATTTCTTGGACATTAAAGAAGCAACAAACAGTAGCAAGGTCTAGCACAGAGGTTGAGTATAGGGTCATTGCTAATTCTACTATAGAGCTCACTTGGATTCTATCTTTATGTTCTAAATTGGGTATTCAATTAACCACAAGACCCATATTGTATTGTGATAATATTAGAGCTACATACATGACATCAAATCCTATACTTCACGCTAGAACAAAATACATTAAAGTTGATTTGGCACACTTAATGTTCATTTTCTTCCAAATGTTGATCAAGTGGTTGACCTCTTCACTAAACCTCTATCTGCTAACAGATTGGAAATGTTCAAACCTAAACTACACATTTTTCCAAAACATGTAGTTCGAGGGAAGGTGTTAAGGTTATGCTTGTAAATGAAATATTTTGTCTAAGGATATTTTGGGAATTATGTGTTGTGTTGACTGTAACAAAGCTGCAACAAACTTCTATTGTCATCAAACTATAAATAAGAGGAAGAGGCATTAGCAAGAGGGCTAACACAACCTCTAATTCAACTCCTCTTACTATTCTATAACAAAGGGATCCCCCTTTCGATGCCTCAAGAGAGGAAGGTGGCAATGACAAGCACGAGGTTGAGCTGTATGGAGGGAGGAGGAACAAGATCGAGGAGATTGTAGCTTTCAAGTGTGTGTGTATGCATGTTGGTAGTGGTGGTCCTACTAAACAAGACCTTATTCTTAGTAATTAAGAAAACTGACCATAATGATACTTCTCATGTCTCCTATTGCTAAATTTGTCGTCAGGAGAAAAATTATAAAAACCAAAGAAATCTCACCTCTTACACAATCTGTCTATGATTTAAACAAAAGCACAAGAATGTAAACTTGAGAGTTTTTTAGGATTTTTCATTCCTATTTCAAAGTCTCTAGAAAAAGAACTCGTGTGGATGCAAAAGAAACACTGTATAATGCTTATTATATATGCATTTTCATTAGCTCACACTATATGCATAATGCATTGCAAATGAAAAGCAAATGTCCTCAATATTTAGTCTTTTAAACGAAAAAAAGGTAAAAAATTCCAACCATCCATATATGTTAGATGTTCAAGTTTGAAATTAACTTGCAATAGTAGATGCAAGAAACTACTTAAGGATTTAAGGGATCTTGGTATTACTAGTATTATCATTAGAATAACGACCCAATCATCATTTTTTTCTTTTTTACCAAGACCCATGATAGTAGTAAACACTAAATATGGTTAAGCCTCTAGGAATTCTCAAATTAAATGTGTCTATTTGCAAATGGCCTATGGAGAGGAGCTAGATAATTGGCTAGAATCAATAGTAAAATATCTTGACAAAGATACAATTGATTAATCACTTTCTCTAGATATCTTCTACCCATTTAGCTATTGTGTTTATATCAATATCACTGTTTTCTTTTGTTCTTTAGAGAAAAGTTGAACACCCATCAAGAGCTATGATGAGAAAGCAGTCTTGTTAAGAAGTATAAACCAACATATGTGATAAAATCAACAAGATACACTTCCGTTTCAAATGCCAACCCTAGTGCAATTTTTGCTTGAAGTGATCATTATAAAGTTAATAGTTAGATTTATTTCAAATAATTTTCTAAAACATCTAACCGCTCACATCAGTATAGTGGTAAATGCTCCATTTTTAATGATTCTCTTCTTAATTATGTTGAGGTATTATGTTGACAAAATGTGTTTAGACATAGCTAAGGTGTTGCCCATTAATTCCTTTCTTGCAACTTAGCACCGGTGATTATTCACTAGTTAGCTATGAAATGTAGAAGAATCAAGCAAAACTAAAATAACAAACAAGGGAAACCATAATCAAGTGGGGTAGGTTGTGGTTCATATGATCAGGGTAGTCCAACAGCCTGAATGATGGTCGGTCTTTCTCATGCTAGGCATCTATTTTGCTAAATGTTATTACTCGATCTGGCTCCACTTGGAAACTCGGGTCAAATTGCATCATCTATCCCAAGACCCAATCGTCCAATGAGAAATAAACTGAAACCATATCATATTTGCTCATCAATTACAGTAAGAAGAAATAATTAACGATAGAAGGAAAAGAAACATGATTTTTGCACTACAGTCCATTCTTAGGAAAGAAACACAGCATTTAAACATAACCACCACAATTAAAAGATACGCACCAAAGAGTAGAAACTAACAGTTCTAAACATAACTACATACTCACTACAACTGAAAGGAAACATGAGCTACAGTAGAACATAAATGGGAAAAACTAAGGCTAGGCTTGGCTGAGCCCAGCTCCCCCTGTAGTTGGTGAAGCTAACTGTTCACTCCTCTGACTTGAGTACAAGTGATAGGCATCAGCAAGAGCTAAGTAGAGTAGCAAGTATACATTAAGCTAATAACAACTTTGACTAAATAGAAAAGTAATATAGTTGCGGGCATTTTGTATGTTTTATTTTCATTACTAGCTACTAGTTTTTCTGATTTCAAGTATTCTAGCAAAGGGTCCCACTTTCTTTTGGTTCACATGTTCCCTAATGAAACAATTTGATTGTAGTATTCTCGTGATGCAAAACGTGTACATGGTGCTCTCTGATGGTAACACCATCATGAGCCATAAGTAGATTTAATTAGTCAAAATCAAGTGACAAATATATGAAATAGACTACCCTCCAGATTGCTATCGTCACACGATAGCATTCCTCACTGTTTCAAAAAAAAAAAAATCAAGTGACAAATGCTCCTACATAATCGCCTGAGAGCCATAATTCCATACAAATCCATTCTAAGAGAAGAACACTAAATCAGAGTTAATTCTACAGTTTTAACATCACATCATGAATACAGAGTAACCATAGGGTTTTCCAAAGGTTAATCTAAGGTCTAATGAGCATTAAATTCCAATAAGAGGGTCCATACAGACAGAAACGGGGTTTCACTCGTTTCAAGAACCAATTCAGCACCCAAAACCCTAATTTCAGACCTGCTTAAACTACAGAGGTTCTGGTCAAGATAACATTTATCTAAACCTCCTAAAATTCATAAAAAAATATTCCTTAAGGTTTAGTATCCTTAATTTGACCATCTGAACCTATTTTGGCCTTAAACAGTCACAGATAAATTTCTGCCCTAATTGGAATTTCTACGCAAATTGCCTCGTCAAACTTGGTTAAAACTGAAATCCTACATCATCATCAGATTCTTTGGGTCCAAATTACATTTAAACCAAAATTTGGGCTCAATCAAAGTCCACCTTGACCTAGTTTGCATTTTAGTCCATTTAAACTCTGTTCCTCTCAATTAAGCCCCTAACTTTCAAAATATTTATGAATAGGTCCCTAATTTTATCATCATTCTTTCAAAAAGGTCCCTGCCTCCATTAGTGTGAGCAGAGCTCCTCCACCGAGATTCGAGTAAGATTTTCTCGCTCGATTATCAATTAAATCCTCCTAAAATTGGAAGGGAGAATCCTTGAGAGATCCTCTGTCGATTGGACCAGGTCTTGGACCTTGATTTGCACCAGATTCCTCATGCGAACACTCACAATCTCAGGGATCCTCTTCCCTAAGTTTTTGAGCTCTCCGAGCTTCCTACCTTGTTTGAAAGCCATCCTAAGGCCTTTAAATAGGCTCCTCTCTTCATGCCGTGCTCCTTAGCTCGGGTTTAGCCACACTTCTTCACAAAATCCCTCGCTCTAGCCACTTCCACCGTAGCTCTGGCAACGTCTTCTTCCCCAACTTCCTCGCACGTTGCCACATACCATAAGCAACGGGATTATCTTCCTCTCCTTCTTCCACTCCTCACCAGCCACAACAAGAGTTCCCAAGCTCCCGTCTTCCTCATCGTTCCTTCACTGGAGGCTTCACCATCTCCAGCGCTCGCCCCCTTCGTCCTTAATTAGGTTCTAAATCTCCCTCTCTCTCTCCGCAGTTTAGATTAGGACCCTTCCTATCCCAATTCAACCGACAACCCACTGTCTCCCCCTCCATCTTCCCTACATCCGGCCAAGACTCCGACGAGGCCCTTCGCGCTCCACACCACACCAAATCACTCACCAACACTCCTAAAACTTTCGTCGTACCTCCATGACCAAAATGCCTCAAGAAATTGAGGGCTCCATCCACTCAATCACCCCACTGAACACCACCTATCGACGACACCTTCTCCAACTTCACACATCCTTTACATGCACTCACATGCCACAAGAACCCCACCATCACCTTCGCCATCACTTGGTGAAGCCCAGGAGCTATCCGATTGGAGCTTTTAAGCTCATACTTGTGAATTGCAGGTCTCACTGCCACTCATCGTCGACATCGTCATTTCCATCTCCAACTGCCTTAGCCCGACCTGCTCTGGCCTTGCTACAACGCCCAGGTGTTGTGGATCCACCTCAGGAGCGTATCTGCAACAACAATTGAAAGCACCAGTAACTGTAGCACCTTCAATTAGAGTGACCTTAGTTGCTACTGAGCACAAGAAAAAGAGGGTGGAACCTAGTCCCACCTCATAGGTGGACAAATTGCTTGAGTGGTATAAGTGGAATTCTTGTTCTGTGCTTACCGCCCAAGACATCGGGGGGTCGAGTCCCCCATGCACATGCCCGAGCACACCTCACCAGCTATCCATGCATGCAGGTTTGGCCACTGTTCATGATCCAATAAATCGCCTGCATACCTGATTGGCCCTAGTTCTAAGAGAAGAAGAGAGTTTGTGAGAGGAGGGGGAGGGTTTTACACTGAGATCCTTGGGCGCGTGCTGAAGGAAGAGGCTTTAACACTTAGCCCCTGAGAGAGTTGGCTCTTGCGCTGTGCTTGAGAAGGTTTGAGGCAGGTGAAAGCTGTGCTTGAGAAAGGCCTTGTTCTCGAGAAGGCATGAAGAAGAGAAGGCCTTGAGAAGCTTTGGCACCCTTGTGTGCCTTCTGTTGGTGTTGTGCCTCTTCTGATAAGGCATCTGATGCCTTGTCTATGGTTTGAGGCATTTTGTTGGTTACTGTGACATCATTTAAGAACCTAAGTTGTTGTGGATTAAATGATTGAGGAATACTGTTGAATGATTTAAATGCTTAGGATATATGCTTAATTAAGAAGAATAATTGGTGATTTTAATCACCATTGTTTTATCTTTCTATTTCTTTTTATCCCATGATCTTTTCAGATGCAGTTGAATATCAATCTGACAAGTTTTATTCATTACATATCTTTTTATTGTGCTTATTTATTCTGAATAGAGATTAGTGCATGAACTCCATATTTGCTCCCTACGAATGACCTTAGTCTCCAATTAGATTCTGAGTTTATAAATTTAAATGTTTTATGTGATCTTGTCAACTATATTACGATGTATATCTTAAACATTGACGATTTCACCTAAACACTCTCCTGGCAAGAGAACACCCCGCGTTTGTTGTACTCACGGTCTTCCACCCCGGGGTCATAGTCACGACATAGCTTTGTCTACGTCACGCATGATAAACACACGAGCGGCTACCCCACACTGGCACACAGTTAGTCGTTTCTGCTAATGGGTATGCTCTAGGCTATACAACACAGAACAGAACAGAAGCTGAGCCCCTCACCAATCTGCGTACCCTCGCCCAACTATCCCAGTTGGCCCCTAGGCCTAACAGGAGTCGGTGTAGGAAGGCCATGCCTACCCTGGGTCCTAACCCAAAGGGAGGTCTGCTCTCTCCCTACACAAAGGGATGGTTGGCTCTCCTCGGTTCTTACATAACCGAGGGCTAGCTCACTCCCACACAAAAACTCGACCAATTGTCGTGCCCTACACGTAGATGTAATGTTTCATTGTTCTCAAAGTCTCATACCACAACAGAAAACTTACCATTCTAATTCACCCTAAGGTTCATGAATAATCCTTATTTGAAATAATGTTTCATACAATCAATGAGTACCATACACCACCACACATATTTAAGTTTCGTCCTGAGGAAAATTAATCGATACATTATAAGTAATGGGCCTTTGTCTCAATTGCTAGAGTTTATCATTATTTGGAAACAAGTGTCAACCATTTCTCACGTGTATAAGACTTGTAAAGCTCATAATTTAGGCATTAGGGCATATGTGTGTATGTCTATCAGAGAAAAGCATTCATCATTTCTATTCACAACTAGTATTTCAAAACTTGATAATTCATTAACTATCTAACTTATAACAAGCATTCAATTCTGCAATTAAATGATAGGCACAAGGAGGACCACTCTACCTAGGTGTATGGGAGATGTGGGAGCATGAGGAACTAATCTGGACATCCTCGCAAGTTCCGTACGCACCCGGGACTTGAGACCTGT
This sequence comes from Thalassia testudinum, assembly GCA_037157565.1. Lineage (NCBI taxonomy): Eukaryota > Viridiplantae > Streptophyta > Magnoliopsida > Alismatales > Hydrocharitaceae > Thalassia > Thalassia testudinum. The sequence goes on along the minus strand of JAZHRO010000062.1, from coordinate 1,558,473 downwards.
GTCAACCAAAGGTCCTAACGGACATCAGATGCTTAAATCAAAGTTTTCAATAGGATTAATAAACTCAAAACGTGATGGAACATACTTCAAAACGTGGAAAATTCTCCTAGCTTTCCAACGATACCTATTGTGTGAAAATCGGACTCCATTTGAGCCCTAAACCAGCCAAAAAACCTCCTTGGTTCACTTGAATCGAACCGAGTCGGTTCAATCTGGTTGAACCAACTGCCCCCTCATAATAGAGAGCACCTTACACCTATTTTAGACATCTAGCACACGCTTCAGACGTCTTAGTGAGCCTCGAGGTCTGCTCTGCCCTCGCGCTTTCCTCCTCGGACATCCGGTGCTCGTCTCCATCGTTCGCACGACCCTCCGAACATCTGATGCATGCCTCGAAGCTTTGCGCCTCGCGCTTAGTTGTGCCTCAAACACAGCACCGCTACAACCTCGGAGATTGCGCGCACCTCACACTTCATGCCGCTGCATACCCTCGGACGTGTCACACTCACCTCGTGCCACTGTAGCAACCTCGGAGCTCGTGTGGCCTCATACTTCACGGCATTGTACGTCCCAACCCTCCTCGTGTGGCACACCTCGTGCACCTTCCCCACACGTCGTATGCTCTGCATGCCTCCACACACAACGTCACGTGCTGCTCACCTCCCCACGCAGCCTCACATGCCACGCCTATTCTCACGCGTTGGTAGCAAAAATGGAAGGAGAGCGCGCATGCGTCCCCACCATTGATTCAGCCAACCCTCTCCGTCCCGCAATCTGCGCTGACTCCACGGGGTTTCGCACGTGATGTGAGGAGTGAGCAGGGAGAGAAAAACAAAATGGAGAGGAGGGATAGAGTGGCGCACCTCTCGAGATGGGGAAGAGGTGGGTGCCATTCTCGAGGTGAAGGTGGGTGGGGTGGGTTTCGAGGAGGGCTTTTATGGTGAGCTTTAGGGTCGTTAGGGTAAGGTGGGGTCGGGGAATTTGTAGAAGCCCCCTATGAGTTAGAAACTCTAAACGAGGTCCTTGCATGGGCCTCATAGTGTGGAAATTGTGGAAACAACCCTAAAGTTTAAGGAAATCTCCCTGCAGAGTACTTGACACCAAAAAATAGCGTGGGAGAATTGTGAGAGCAACCCCAAGGTCTAGGTAATTTTTACGAAATGGCCCTCAAGGTCATTTCACCAAAAGTCCTAGGTAAAAGGGAAAAATAAAATAGAGCTGCAGTAAAACAAAAAAAAAGAAGTTTATTGGGGGAAATGGAGAAATTTTTCCCAAGTAAGGATCTATCTTCTTGCCATGACGCGATGACATTCCCAGAAAAGAGAACAATAATGGAGAGGCATAGTGGAGTGGTATGGGTTATAGTAGGAGAGGACAATTTTGAAGAGGGGACATGGCACCTTATATAAAATGGATTGGAAAGCAATAGAGATAGAGTTAGTGGCATGAAACTCATGACAAAATTGTGAGCTTTGTGCATGGGATGGGTTTGCCAACCTCATCTCCTTGCCATGCAAAGAGATGGGGTTTCTACCCTTGTCTCCTCTGCCACTTATTGAGGGCATCTCCTTGTTCATCCACATGTTGCATGATACTGACGATCGTGACACATGTAACAAGTACACCTACCCTTCTGCGCTCAAGGTGTGTGCTAAGGTGCTCAGGTCAAGGAAGGGAAGCAGCTAAATTGCCATGTTATAAAATGTGGGTTGCACTCAAATGGGTGTGTAGTTAACAACTCAGTCCATGTGTGATCACATGGATGATGCCTGGAAGGTGTTCCAGGGGTGCCCCTTGCCTCCTGCGAGTAACACGAGCATCATTCTGTAGAACATAATCATGTCGACAAGTACATTTGCCTTAGGAAGGTCAATGCTGCAAGAGAGGTGTTCGACAGAATGGATAAGAAGACTGTGGTTTCCTGGAACAGGATGATTGTTGGGTATGTGGAGAATGGCCTCTTCAAGTAGGTAATGGACCTACTCTAGAAGATGCATAAGGAAGGGGTGAAGCTAAATTATGTCACTTTGGTCAGTGTTTTCTCTATTGTCTCACAACTCGGGGCTCTCAATCTAGGTAGTGGAATGTTAAGGAGGGGAGATGGGGTTGGCAACCTCGTTTGTGGAACCCAAGATTTTAGACCAACATACAAACCTGTAGATTACCTATAGAACTTGTTTTTCCAAGCACAACATCCACACAAAAGCAAGGAAAGCAAGAGAGAGATATAAATACATCACCACAGTTATATTTACATGCCACCACAGACTACATCAACAAAATGCAGTTCATACAGTTTAGTGGTTATAAAAATGGGGTCACATATATACAATAAAAGATGACCCAACTAACAAAAGAGAGAGAAAAGTATAAGAGTTAGATCCTGTGGCTCGTTATACAACAAAAAGATGGCTAATTGTTGTGCCATCACTCTACAGCATGCTCCTCCAATGTCTCCACCACATCATGTAGTATCCCTAGCAATTCCTTTATATACATTCAAAAGATTTCCTCATGCCCTATGTCAGAAAAGTACAGCTTCGCCTCCCTGGGCACTACCAGCAAGGTCTTAGTGATGAGGTGTGGCTCATCATAGCTAAAATGCCCAAGTTAAGCTAGAAACTAGGTTAGACACTATCTTCTTAACATAATAAATGGGTTAAGTATGAGAATTAATGGAAATGACCTAAAACACTCAATTTGTGTTAAAAATGCATAATTAGGTCACATTTGAGATATTCTATTCTTAAAACATAATTTGATGATCCAAATGGCAATTGAACAACTATTTGAGCTTCAAAGTAAAAATTAAGGGTTGAATTATATTCTAATATGTTCAATTAAGCTTCTAAAAATATCTCAGGGCATTTGGACATCATTTGGACATCATTAAGGGTTGAATTACATTTAGGTCCTTCATTCATCACATTTGTTTGTATACAAAAGTTGCAAGGGCTCGTTTGAAAGCCTCCAGGGACCTTCTGGTTACTATTTTCACCCTTATGGGCCTGGTTCGCTATTCTTCCACTATTTCACTTCAATGGCATTGGTGTAAAAACACCAATTCACCTGAGCTCAACGTCTAGCACTCATTTATATTGTTCACCACGATGAACATGAGAAATAGTGTTCTTCTATCCATGGGATCACTTGATCTACGGTAGGTCTTTGACCATATACCTCTCATCGTTGTGTGTTGCTCCGTTACCTTCTCCAGATCCCATCCAACAATGGGATTCATGCGCAAATCATCCCGCGCTTGTCCCCATCTCATCTCCACCATTAACCCCAAAATTGATTAACCCTCTATTGCGATGCCCAGATCTCCCTCACACCTATATAAGTGGCTTCCCTGAGCTGATGCAACCTTGAATTAGCTCCCTTCCCATTGAGTTGATCCATTCGTCCATGTCTCCAGCTCTTTTCCCCCTTTCATCGACCGTCGATGACAACGGCAGTATCTTCCTCCACAATTCATTGCCACAGCCACCAGCTATGGATCCAAAGACCTCCCTCATTCACTTTGCTGGAGACCCTTTCCTCTCCCTTCATCGCTGCAGTGACCAGCTGCAACTCAGGAATCCCATTCCTCTATTCGCTAGATTTACTCACTTTCGTAGCTAGATTTAATGCATTCTAGTCAGTCTAGATAGTTTAGATAGTAATCACACTATTTGATTGCTTAAAATAGGAGTAGATTAGTTGTAGTGTAGATTCACCTCAATCGCATCTCTCTGATCAATTCAAATCAGAGAGGCAAATTCACTCACATTCATTTGTTCACCTATCTTCCTCTACACCTCACAATCCATTTTCATTGATTTCCTCATGTTTTTAATCCGCAATCCACCCCATCCATCAGAGTTGAATTGGATCTGAAGTTCACCAACTTCTAGATCCAATTCATACTCAAATCCACTTGGGGGTCTCTCCATTCATTCCATTTGATCACAAAAACCCCCCATCTTGTTTTAATTGCATCGACTTGCTTGATTCATTTATATTTGTGTTTTATTCCCAATCGAAATATTTGGAGTCAATTTGATTTAAAATGGATTTAATCAAGCGAATTGAGTTTGTATTTGCTTAATTGGGTGCATTGCGATGAATCTGAGGTGTTTTAATTTGGTTTTTATACTCAAAAGAGCAAATGCCAATTTGAGCTTCGTTTTGGGTAGTTTAGGCCTAGGAATCTCATATTCACTGAGATGAGGCCTCAACAATGACCCATCTAATTTTTCTAGGATCGCATGAGGTCCTAAACACTAATTGATAGTGTTTAGGAGCTTACGGTGATCAAATCACTTAGGCGAATCCAAAATAAAAGCCCAATCTGGGTGCCATTGCCTTTGGATGCAAAATGTTTTAATCAGTGCTTTAAGGCTTGAATAAGTTTTTGAAGATTGTAATGAAGGTTTGTGTAACGACCCGATTCCCGAATCCCTACGAGACATGAGAATCAGACCGACTCGACTAATCCCAAGACCGGTCGTCCAACGAAAAAGTAACCAAAAGAGCAGTAAAATAAACCACATTCACCATGTATATAACTAGCAGTAAGAAAATGCAGCAGTAAAGAAAGGAAATACTACAGTATACACCACCACAACAGAAGAGAAATAAACATGTACATAACATGAAGCTTACAATAAAAAGAGTACAGGGAGTAATAGAAAACTACTCACTACAGCAGAAAGAAAAGTACAGAAGGTACTACAGGTAACACTATTGGGCTCTACTAGGCCCAGCACCCTCTACAGCCACTGACTCTGGCTGCTCAACACCTGGTCCTGAAAAGGTAACAAGGGTGACACGTCAGCGAAATGCTGAGTAGAGTGGCAACTAAAACCAAAAAGAAGCAGTAGAGTATACAGTAGCTGTTATATTTTTACTTTATTTATATTTTTCCATTTATTCACTATTGATTTATTTCTCAGATCCTTCTCTTGATCTTGAATGTTCCTCGTGGGAACGATCTTGATTGCAGTATTTTCTGAAAAGTAGAAGTAACACGTGGTGCTCTCTTGGCCGGGAGGGTCCCCCTTGGTGGTTCTACCCTCAGTCAATCACCCCAAGGTCGCTGACAGACGTAACGGTGACTACGGCACGCGCGATAAACGCACGGGTAGCTACCCCGCACTGGCACGCGGTCAGTCGTTTCCGTTAACGGGTGCGCCCAAAGCACAGCACGGAACGAGTATAGGGCAGAGCCCTCTCAGTAGCAGGGGTCCAGCCCCTCCACAGTAACCAAACAGGGGTCTTTCCCCTCCACAGTCCGCGCACCCTCGCCTGACTACCTTGGTTTGCCCAGTGGGCCTAACAAGTCGGTGTAAGAGGGCTAGCAGAACCCCGGGGCCCGTGGGGTAGCTAGTACTCTCCCTACACTAGTAGCTCTCCTCGGTACTGTGTACACGAGGGCCAAAAGTCAGTACAAAGTGGCCACACCAAACCCTGGGTCCCTGGGGCGGCTAGCTCCGCTCTGCACTAAACAGGGGAACAGTTGCTCTCCTTGGTACTCCGTACTCAAGGGCTAGCACACGTCCCCAATTCCATTCCATTTCCTTTCCAGGAGTTCTACTCCTAATTCCCCGTAGGGTTCATGCTTTTTAAACTCAACCAATTTAGGTTTCACCGTTCCAGCTTTATGTTCATATAACCCATGTTCTCAACCGTATTTATTCATTCATGACAGGCAGCTGCTAACCAATTTACAGGCAGTTATCATTTCCTTTCCACTTTTCCAAGTCTGCAATGTATATATTCAACTAGTTTTCCAGTCCTAAGATTCATGCCATACCCTAGGATCTATCATTCAATCTACTTTTCCAGTCCTAGGATTCATGCAATACCCTAGGATCTATCATTCAATCTAATTCTTCAACCCTAGGGTTCATGCAATGCCCTCAACTCTATTAATTATTTCATGATTGTACAAATTTTGTTAAATAAATTAAAGGGCCACTCTACCAACAAAATTGGGAGTACTGGGGGCGTGGTCGGCAATCCCGCATGCCTCCGCAACCCCCAAAGCCTCAACGGAATGGGGTCCTAACACAAGGATCATCATAAGGAGTTTCTTAGAACAGTATACAATTACTGTAAATAGGTAGAGGAATTAAATCTGGAAAGAACGCAACTTGAAACACGGAAAACAGACTCCGAACGGACCCTAAACGGGTCAAAAATGGCGAATCTGCCCAAAATCAGACGTCTGGAACTTCTTCCAGATGTCTTAAAAGGTTGATCAGGTCATACCTTGGTCTGTGCAGTCCTTCAGACATCCAGAAGCCCGCTGGATCATCTGGTCCTAGTTCCCAGACGTCCAATTGTCACCCCGGACGTCTGGAGGTCCTCTCCGTCATCTGGTACTGTGGCCAGACGTCTGATCCGTGTGGGATGGAGAGCCCTCGTGCCCTCCCAAGTAGAACTTGTGCACACACACACCCGCTCTCATCACGAAGGGGCGCAGAAGAACCCGGCGGACAGCTGCATGGCCGTACACACGTAGAAAGGAGAAGGTAGGAAATTATTGTACCCATTAGACATTTGGACCTTCCTCCAGACGTCTTAGGCGTCATCTGGACGTAAGTCCAGACATCTGATTCTAGGAAATCTTCCCGGAATCAGGACCATGTTCGCTCTCCGCACGCGACGCACGGCCGCGTCGCACCTTGTCCGCCTGCTGCCCGAGCTACAGCAGCTCCTCCGCGCCACCCCACACTCGCTGCTCTCCCGCCGACCGGCTCTAGCTGCCCCGGCAAGCTCGCACCTTCGCGGTCGAGCTTTCTTCTTCCTCTCGCAACACTCCTTCCCGCACGCTCACAGCAGCCACTGCTGCCGCACTCGCTCACTCGCTCGCTCGCGCTCTCGCTGGCAGTGAGAAGGAGAAGAGAAGATGGTGGAGTGAGGGTGAGGGAGAGGGGGAGAGTTCTTATAAGGCAGCCGCGAGGAGAGAGAAGGAAAATGGCGCCTACAGGGAGAGAAAGGGAAAAACGAAGGCGGCGAGTTCAATTTGTGCACGCAGGCTCGCAGACGCAAACCCGTACACCGAAAAAATTTAATACCAGACGTCTGGGAAGGGTTCCAGACGTCTGAGACACTTCCCAGACATCTTAAACTACGTCTGATGCCCATGTTCGTAATAGTTTGGAATTGAATTATAAGTGGATTTAACGTATAGTTTAATCTAATTCTCGTGTGTTTCTATGACAAAGAGAACAAATTGAACTTGGGTTTTTAGGGTTCTCTAAATCATGATTCAGTGTTAATGGATTTCAGATATTCTATAGAATATTTGCGACAAATTTCAATGGGATTTTAATGTTTAAATCTGATTTGATTTAGATCAAAGCAGTAGCCTCTCTGTTCTACCGTTTAATCGGATCTATTTGTGGATTTTAATCCCTGATCTCAAGGATTTGATGATGAATTGGGCTTTCAAGGTTAAATTGCAATTAGATTTGATTTTCCATACTTGAAGCTACTTAAGATCAAACCTAAAAGGTCTGATCCTGATTTTTGGACAATCTCTAGCTGTCAACTGGACAGCAACAGCAACATTGAGTAATTTTGGGTAGATTTCGGACAGAATAATTTTCTAGGATTGATTAACCTTAGATTTGGTTTTCCATATCTGAGGATGGTGTTTATGGACCCTCACATCAGACTTTGGTCGTCTGATTTAGCACTTGTTCAGCCACAGCAGCTGAACTGCAGCAGCAGTGGCTGCATTTAAGAAGTCTGGGTTGATTTTTGGGTTTAAATGAGTTGTTTATGTAATATACTGTTACACATTTTGAAAAAGCATTCATGTACTGTTGTAGCTTAGATTTGATCTAAGAATGGCTTGTAATCCATGTTTCAATTCATTGTCAGTAGCATATATGTTTGTAAAACTATCCAATATAAAGATTTAGTGAAATACAAAGTAAAAATCATGTTTTATGGTTCAATTATGTTGTATGTGGTGTGCTGGACATTTCTGAATGCTCACACTTCACTTCCAGCCATCACAACTGAAATTCAAGGCTTGAGTTCATGTTTAACACTTCATTTTAGCCTTTAATGTGTCTACTTGTAAATACATAAAAAATTACAAAAAATTGTAAATAAATAAAATAAAAGTGTCTTGAGTAGAATTAGGTATATTTTTAAGTGTGTGTCAAGTTTGAGCTGGTAGAATATACCAGTAAACGGCTAAGTCTACTAAGTAATTGAAATAAAGAACTCAATACCAAAAACACAAAAAGAGTCCTTGTTCCTCTCATCTCACCTTTTCTCTCTCCTCTCCTACCGCTATAAAACATAAAAACATCATAAAAATTTGAAAAAGTTCAAAATACACAAAAATACCTTGTATATAGCATTTATACTTGTATATATAATTTAATACTAAGTTAAATGTAAATAATAACTTATATACTTATAATGTACATAACTAACCTATATATTTATTATATATATTTAAATAAGTATTTATGCTGAGTTATACATTACATATAATAATTATATAATTATTTATTTATTTAATTAGATTATATGTACATATACTTATGTAATTATAAATAGAGGTGTATACATGTACAATCCTATTTATAACTGTATATATATATTAAGATAATTATAATGTACAGTAGTATACCCTTATATTTATTTATGTATTTATTGTATATAATTAAGTTATTAAGTTAAAATAAATTAAATTGGTAAATTAATTTATTATTGAAATAAATTATGTATTGTAGTTGTATATAATAATTTTAAGTATTCTCAACTTATTTATTATGTATTTATATTGTATAATAGTATGTATAATATGGTTATGTGTATATTTATTGAACTCATGCAAATAAATGTATATAAATTAAAATAAATAACTAAAAATAAATTAAAATGTGTAATAAATAATTTATAATGTATATTAACTAAATTATAAATCAATTGAGTCATTAAGTTATTAATTTGAACATTAATTAATGAATTAAGCAATAAATTAACATATATAATTTGCCAACTTTAACTAATTTTTAAATATAATTAAATAATTAATTATTTTAAATTGAATATACAAATAGGTAGCCTATATATAGGCTTTAGGATTATGTAATTTATTTTGAAAATAAACATTAATAGGGCACCCAAATCGAGGTTCGAAAATGCCTCTTCCATACGATTTTGAACACTGATCTCAACTTGATTTCTGCCCTTGATTTGTCCCACATTGGTGGGAATTAAGCGTGCACGGCCATATTTAAGCCTTAATGTTGTTGACTCTCCTGGTCGTCAATGTTGGGCGCACATACTGAGCATATTCCTCAAACATTGGGTGTGCATGCACACATAATTGCGGACATGTGCGTGGGCATGTGTGGGTGCATGTAGGTGCATGAGTGGGCCTGAATGGCCTAAATTGGACAAAATGCACCTAATTAACAAACTAGGGCCCACCTAGTAATGATACCGATCTAGCCTCGATAAAGGACATTGATCCTATGAAAAGTGGGCCCGCCAATCACAAATTTTTGCCTAAGTGTGGGTTAAATGTGGTTTAAGTTAACATAAATCACCTAAGTGTTCATGTCTCTGTGTGCCTTAGTGTAGAGTGTAGTGTATAGTGTGCATGAGTTAAGTGTTGTGTGTGTGTGTTTGTATAGTATATGTATATAATATAAGTATTAGTATATATAATAGTAGTCAGTATAAGTAAATATAGAGTACATACGTATATATGTATGTATAATATATATAGTTATAGAGTATACACATTAGTTTTTGGCTTATTATGTATATATATTTTGTAAGGCTTTAGTGGCACTTATATCTATCATGGTAAATATATTATATGTTAATATAGATAGATACATATGTGTTAGTATATGTATATATATTCTTTTTTGTGCCTCCAATTAGGCATTGCTTAAAATAGTTGTACGTAACTAGCATAAAGTAGTTTAGATTGATTTTTAATGCCTTTATACTTGTCAATATGTTCAAGGCATTATCATTAACATTTATTGATTCATTTTGTATATAATTAACTTAAATTCATTAATTCTTTGATTCATTCATTCTTTTGTAAATAGACTTAACATTTTTTAGAATAAAAGAGTATTTTTTGAACCTATAGAGTGATGTATATCAATAACTACCTCACAGTGAATGACTTGAAATAAACCAGTAAAAATTATATAAATAAATAAATAACATGACATCCATCTGGATTGCATTTATACTGCAACATAACAACCCTTAATTAACATGCGGTCTGGAACGCTCATCATTTTTTGACACCATTGCCGGGGATTCAAACTCAACAATGACGCGTTCTTATGACTGTGGATGTTATTGAACATCACCTAGCTACCTCTAGGTGATCCCTCAAATGCTAAGTGTGATGCTGCAAGGCCTAGATCCTAAGACAGTGTAGTACTTTAGCACCTATCATCCTGTCCTAAAAGTAGGAAGTGACGTAAAGTGAGCCAAGTAGCTTAGTAGGGCATTATCTAGTGCTTTATAAAATAAGTGGAAGCTAATATACTTATATGATACTTGATTTAGCTTAGGAAAGATTCCTCCCTGTCGATTTTATATAGTAACTACCCTTAATTGCACTTAAGATCTACCTCAATCCAATAGATCCTCTTTTTATGAGCAGCAATAGAGGTTAATGCTAACCGAGATCATCCATCATATTTGAAGTTACTTGTGGATCGGGAAGTCTACACTAGAGGAGTGAATAGTGTGAAACAAACAATCAAACTACGATAAAAAATATAAGATTACAATAGCACCCGAATTTAGAGTAAAAACCCTTTAGGATAAAAACCATTACATAGGTCTCATCAACCTAGGATTTTCCTGATTAGATGAAGCTAGTCAAACTACTATAGTACCACTTAAATGAGGGTGGCACAACCTCTTATAACCACTTCCCTTGTCCTACTAGAGAAGTCACAATAACGTCGAGAATCCCAACACAATGGGTCCCTACCAAGGTAAATAACAAAATAAAATCAATATAGCAATAAATCTATGGAACCTCAAAAATAAATTTCAAACTAAATTTTTTGAGAAGCTTACAATGTTGAAAAGCCATGCTTTAAGGTTGAAAAGAATGAGATCAATGTGAGCATACACACTATATGAGAGAGAGAGAGAGTTGTGTTTCTTGGCTATGTGTAAAAGAGCCGTCCTTGAGGTTTTAAAGACAAAACGTGGTTAATTATGGAAAGAGTATAAGTAATCTCTTAGCATAGACTAATGGATCAATTTTCTCAATTTGTTGATCAATTTGAAGAATTCATCGATCAAAATTTGATCGATTAGTTTGAAGAATTACTCAATCATATTTCATTGATTTAAAGAGCTTTCACGTGACATCATTGATTAGTCAAAAGTGTAGTTTGATCGAATAATTTGCATGAAAAATAACTTTTTATTGATAAAAAAAGATCTCTTTTTGCCAAAATTCCAACACATATTGGTTGATTAATCAAGAGAGTGGTCAATCATCTTGAAGATTTAATCAATCAATTATATTGATTGGTCAGTCATAAAGTGTTAATGGTCGATCAATTTGCGAATTCTTATTTGGTTATTTTATTAAATGCTTATTCTGAGGTTCCTTACAAATAACATCTAGATTCAAGACTTTAAATGAGAAAAATACTACATATTGGATACAATTTTTCTTGCGGAATGTTGTTTTGCAATTTCTCCTTAATTATACATATTGAGTGACCATCTTGATGTTCCATCTAAGTCCTGGAAGATTAGTCTAACATATAATGTAATTTTGTTTCATCGAAACAAAAGTCTTAATAATATTTATATCATATGTGTAGTGTTGGATTATAATCCAATAATATATGGACTAGTATATGTAGTTACATAGAAATAATCTTTCAACATAAAGTATAAGGACTGTCATTGATTATACCCAATTTTGTAAAGTGATCAACTAATGGTATTAAGCTCATATGGGTATGAAATGCAAAAGGAAAGTGTGGCATTTAAACTTATAGGTGCAAAGATCTAATTGTAATTAGAATCTCCTTGATGGGAGGATATGCTAATTACCCATTTTACAATTATTCGGATAATTGCTATTTACTATGGGGCTTATGGTCCCCTAGGGAACCACTGATATTCTCTAAGGCTTCTAACCCATCTAGAGACAAAGAAAACTGAGAGAGAAAGAGAGAGATAGAGAGATTGGATGGCAAGTGTGGTGTTCTACTCACCTCAGAGGTTGCTCTCAATCTAGTGCAGTGGAAGTGAGATCCCTTGGAAGATCCATATTCCAGCCCAAGTTCTTTACAACCACGATGAGTGCAAGTATATCTTTCTAAACGTGGATAGATCTATATGTATGTGAATATCATATCTCCTGAAAGAACATGAGCATGTTATTCTTTCATGTATTAGTAGTATTTGCATGTCTTGTTATTTTCATGTTTATATGCGATTCAAATGGGCATATGTATCAACCATTAGAATCACAGGTATAAAGACTAAAAGCATATTGATTCATATTCTCAGAATGGCCCAAAACATATTTCGTAATCATTGCAAGTACAGGTACTCCTGATGAGTATCGATACATGTAAGATACAGTTAAGGTTACAGAACTCTAGGTAGCTTGCCAACACCAGTACTCATCATGAGTATCGATATTAGCTAGCTACAGATCAGGTTCCAGGTCATTGGATCCCAAAATCTGTGACTTGTGCATACCCATACTCATCGTGAGTACCGGTACACATGAGCCCCAGATCTAGTTCTGGGCTTAAAGTGATCAGGACTTGTAACTTACAAGTACTGGTATTGGTCACTAGTATCGGTACTAGTTAGCTGCAAGCTAGTTGTTCAGTACTCAACAAGTACTGGTACTTACTTGTTGAGCTCAACCTATTCCTGGAGTGATACTAGTACTCACTGAGTACGGGTACTTATTACAAGTACCGATACACTATGAGTTCTAGACGAGCACTTATCTAAGCTTAAGTTCCAAATAGTAAATTATGAGTACCGGTACTTGGCACAAGTACCAATACTTCTCTGGGATATGGAACTCAAAACTGTATAGCTTAGATATTGGTACTAGTTTACTAATACCGGTACTTAGTATATGGGATACTGGTACTAGTACACTAGTACTGGTACCCATTCAGTTATAAGTTCAGTTGGGATTAGTTAATATATAGGTCCACACTAAGTTAGAAGTGGGTTAATTGTAATTAAACCCCTTAAGTCTTTAACAAGTGGTATCAGAGCCAACCCACGTTCTTCTTAGTTTGGATTTTAAGATTTAGTATGATTAATCTGGTATACAATTCGAGGACATTTTAATTGAAGCAGCATCTCACCAAAGTGAGCTCTCCTGTGGATACTAATCTTGTCTTTGACTTGTATAAGGAAAATGAGTGAGTATATATAGGTGTACATTGGCCCAAAGGAAAATGTACATTTATTGTATGGCCACTCATTTACGTGGAGTAGTGATGTGTAGCTTGTTAAGTTATCTGAGTAGCTGTTGAATCGACTAAAAGGAAAGTTCATGATTGACTCAAAAATGAACCTATAATCATTACTCACTACACCATGTCTTTAATTACAAGTCAATCTATTATCCAAAGATGGAACTTTTGATGGAGTTAACTAGGGCACATGATGGGGTTAAATTTTAAATTATTCAAACTAACTTTATGCTTATAGTAGCTGATCTTTTGTTATTCCTGTAAGTTTTTCAAATATGTCAATGTTGAATCTTGGGTTGCTACGCTAACGCATTTGGTTTTGAAAAAAACCTGTTGTTGTAGTTTGAAAGCAAAGAACTCGTGTTCAACAAATAAAATTTATACCGGAATGAAAATCCTGAGTCGAACACAGGGAGGCGGACGTTTGATTTAAAAAACACGCGTTTGTTTTATTTGTCACGAAGTAATTCAATTGTTTAGAACTATCTAACTATTTACAATAAATATAAGAGAGAAAGAGAATATTACAAATGAAAACTAAAAAGAGATGTAGAATAAACATGGAATTTCATCATCAGAACGATTGTTCATTACACTAGAAAGCGGGAAAAGGGATTACACTAGAAAGCAGTAAATCTACTCTAGAAAGTAGCAAATCTATTCTGGAAAGCAGTAAAAAGAATGGGGAGAGAGATATCCTCCTCGACGGTCGCTTAGGGGACGAACCGGATGGGACGACGCCTGGATGAAGGAGGACGGAGCAGGATGAAGGAGGGCGAAGAAGGAAGAACGGGAACGGGGCAGCACATCATCGTCGTCACGGGATCCGCTTCCGAAAGGGGACGAAAAATTGACTTTATCTCGCGAGAAGCATCCCGGGTGTGGGACAAGCTTCTCTTGAGCTTTGGAGAGGGAGAAAAGAGAAGGAAGGGATGAGAATTTCATGTGGAGGGGATCTCCTTTTATAGTTGCAAGGAGTGGGGGCATTTTGGTCATTCCAATTTTAAAAACATTAATTCAGGACCTTTAGTGACGGATAAAACCATCGCTTGCTCGTGCGTGTAACGTGCGTACTCGTCCAGCCGTCCGATCGCGAGATCAGACGGCTTAGATCGTGCTACCGCCCGCCACCTTTGCGTGCCCGCCCGCGTCAGATCGAGCGTTGAAACGCACGTTTGATCGCGCGTGTGTGATTCGTGCGCCCAGATCACGCCACGTCTCCACATCTGAACCGTCCGCTCACCATCCGACGGCTCAATTGAGCCTGCTCCATGCCCGCGCCTGATTTAAGGCTCGCAGGGGCTCGACCCCGCGACCTCTGCTTTGCCCACAGCGTCGTCTCCGTTGCACTACGCAGTCGAGATGGTCACACCGATTCAATTAGGCGCGCGCATCCAACGGCGGAGAAGCGATGCTCTAATTGAAGAAGAAAAGGTGTGGCAGGTGCTTTGGCCGATTGGGTGACTGAGATGGTGCCACGTGGTGCCATCTGAGCCGTCCATCCTCTAGATGATGTAGATGGTGCCACAGTTGTCGGATTGAGTCGATTTTCGCGTCGTTAGGCTACGATCGTCCATCCGAATCCATCCGTGTGATCGGATTTGTCGTTTGAAGTGCAGATTTACACCATCTTGGCCCTTGATCTTCTAGGATTCCCCAGTCTCTATCTATGCTACAGATGCCTGATTAGGGCAATCTTGGAGTCGTTAAACTCTAATCGTCTCCCTGATCACATCTGTATGGTTGGATATTCGATCCGAGGCCCCGATAAAAAGTTTGCCCTGTCCATGAACATAAAAGGAGACAATTAACGTTCATTTTATTCAAACTACTCTAAATTCAAGATGGTGCATGTTATGCAATATTTATAGCATGCAATGCAATCCTATGCTTAAGAACATGCATAAATAGACATCTTAAGTAGTGTAAACATGTTTACATCATACCCCATGCCTATCTTTTGCTAGTCCCTAGCAAAAACTATATGCTATTTATAAAAGAATCAAGTTGGATTATTTGGGCATGAGTTATTTTCCATCATTAAGAAAATACCTACTTAGGATCTGAACTTTCAAAGACATAACAGTGCCCGAGTATCTGTCAAAATGCAGACCACCTCAAGTTCTCACCTTATTCAAAGAAAATTTTCTTTTTCTCTTTTTTCCTCTTTTCTAATTTTTTTGGATTTTCAAGTTTTAGGGTTTAAGAGTGGCTTTTTACGGTCATTCAACTCACTCAAGATTTGATGAGAACCCTAAGTTCTAAGCATCTTATTGTGAATGTGATAGACTCGTTGACCGGCAGTTAAAACGAACTTCAGATTTCTACGCCTCTAGGTGACCTAAAAAAGAATTCTGCCTAAAGGTGTATCTTTACAATCGGTAACTTTCTCCCTACTTTTATTTTTTTACGGGGTCAACACAAGGGTGAATCCTATGTATATCTCCCCGATTTATTCTACTTCTCCGCTTCTTCCTAAGTGTTTTGGGAATTTTCAGTGCATTTATTGAGCTAGGTTCTGAACAACCGGTCGATGAGTTGTTACCACCGACAACTTGCAGCCATACTCGTGCAGCGAAGTGTAACTTATTTCTTTTTTTTCTTTTCTCCTTTTCATTTTGATTTTTTTTTTAAGTAGGTGGCTTCCCTGGTCTAAGATTTACCTAAAGGCAGCAAAAAGAGAAAGGTCCAGTGACTGGCCTCTGAACAACCTACCTATGGACTGTTACCCACGATAACTTGCCAGCCATATCACCCTAGAAGGTTCATTAGCTACCCAATTTCCGTTCGAATCGTCGAACAACGAGTTAGTGACAAGATAATGTGTAGATGCTTAAAACTCAAAATTCCCTCAAATCAGAGGGTGGGTTGATAAGTCGTGTACTTATCACCCAAACTTATTTACTCCAATTAAAATAGAATTTAGGTTGGCGAGGACTCGAAAAACAAATCCACATTTTAGTGGATACACGGGCTGATTAAGTCAAAAGACCTAAAGGGTCTTTGTGTTCAAATTATAATGTATTATTTCCTAAGATTGAAAATTTTCTTAAACCCAAGTTCTCTTTCCTAATTCCATTTTTTTTATTTTTAAGAAAATAAAATAAATTTACGGAGCTGACGAATAAATTCAGAGATGAATATCCACCCCCCATGCCTATTTAATGCAATGTCCTCATTGTATTAAAAATACATAAAACATAGTGGAATAGAGTAGAAAGCACCTGATTTGCATGAATGTTAAGTCCACTTCGAGATAAAAACTAAAAAGAGCTGTATACGTGCTGAATTTAGTGCCTTCAGCTAGGCACACTATACAAAGAAGAGAAATAAAGAATTCACAGGTGCAGGTCAGAATCAGAATAAACAGAAGAAACCTCTGACCTGTCAGCAGAGGTCCATAGATGTGGACCAGATTGTGGTGCAAATCCATACCCCATAAAAGAGAATATCTTATGTTCTGGATAAAAATTACCCAAAACCTAAAATTAGTATGCAAGCGGGGTCGGGCCTACGATTTGTGAGGATGCAACCCAAGACCAAAGAGTTGGGTTATAGAGAAATCAAGCTCAAAAGGATAATCATTGAATGTGTGCTTGGGTTCGACATCCTCAAAACAAATGTCATAAGGGTTCTGGTTTGATGGTTTCAGATGAATAGGAACCCTTCGACTCAGTCTTCTACTTCCTCTGGAACTTTCTTCCCAAATCAAAATTTCCCAGCTCCTATCCTCCTCATTCAGAATGTTAAATTCCGGGACCTCTTGCATATTAATCACCCCATCTGAAATTTCCAAGTCTAAAAGATGTGGCTGAATCAGAATTGACTTAGGCCTAATTATCTCAGAAACAGAATCATCGATAAGCTCAATGGGGTGTAACTGACAATTAGGGCATTGAACTGAATCCTCCAGAAAATGCGATTCTGGATCTGTAATAAAATCAGTTCCCTCAATTATTGGACTATTAAATGATCTATCAGATTCCTCAGGCCCAATCGTCTCACAGAAATCGTATTCTGTAAACTCGCGTGAGACTTCGCAACGTGAATCTTCATCATCAGAATCGAAATTCGTATTAATGTATGTCTCAAAATCATCAATCACTTTCTGGTCCATGGAGACATACATTTCCTCATACCCCGGCTCAGGGATCTCAGGTGAAGAAATCAGATCTTCCTTAATTGGTTGCTCTAATTCAATCTGGTCAACCTCGTAACACGTGTCCCCCCAATAGGTGCCTGAACGGGTTCTAACATTGGCTTTCCTGGAGAGGGTTCATCCTGGGAATCATCCCATGATTGAATCAAAGCGATCACAAATCTCATCCTTAATTTCGGTAACTTCCCAAGTAGAAACTCACCCGAGTTCTTATCCTTAACATCCTGGAGCCAATCCAACAAATACTTGTTCAAATCATCAATCATTTCAATTAGAGGCTCCAATCTCTCAATGCAAGGTATTGGCTAAACTTCTAAAGATTGTATGATATTCCTCAAGTTAGCCAGAACCTTTTCTTGAACCTAGTTACCCTGAACCAAATGAGTTGGTTCAAGGTTGGGCGGGTTTGGGGTCAATGCAGGGGAATTAACGAATTGAGATTCATTATACCCTTCCTGATAATAGGTCATTTCAGATTGTTCAAAAGGTGGTGATGACCTAAAGGCAGTGTAATCAGAGGATGGGTAAGGATCAGTGTATCCTTCTTGATTATAGATCGTATTAGGTTGTTCATGAAAAGTTGACGATCTATAATCGATGCGACTCTGAGAAGGATAGAAATCACAATCATAGTGTTTAGGGTTAAACCCTAAACACGGAGGTCCAAAACTGTATCCCCAATCTGAGTTATCCCAACTAACTGATGATTGATTATAGTACGAGTCGGGATAATCGTCATGTTGAGGATAATTCAAAACATGAGGGAAAGAGTGGGAATGCATGTAATATGTGGAAGGATTCATGAGAGATGGGAGGAAGAAAGACACCCTGCAATACAAACAATCAAACCTGTCCTTAAGTGGGCTAGCCTAAAGATATATAAACTCCCAAAACCTGTCTTGAGATAAAGGAACAATTTAATCTACTTTTGTCTGTTCAATCAACCAGTTAGAAGGAGGGACTAGGGAGAAGGTTCTTCCTTCAGCTTGCACCTCCGGTTCCTAGTGTACCCCCTAGCCGTGATCGTTTGATTCTGCTCCCCTAGCTAGACATCATATTTAACAGTAGAAACAGACTAATCGAAAATAATCTCGTTCTGGGCCCTGAAGAGCGAGTCGAATCCTTAAGGCCAACGTCTACTCTATTTTATTTAGGGCTAGGTTTGAATGTACTTTGGAATGTGATGGGCCCTTTATATAGGTTGTGCCCTTAATAATTGATTGATTTGTGTGTGCGTGCACAACCAGTAGTTTTCCAGTAAGATTATTTTTGATGTGGTGAATTTTAGGGTTCAAATCTTGCTTAGTAGCTTTTAGGATTCAACTTTAGGTATTTTCAAACAAGTTTTGTTGGCACACCAAGTTTTAAAAGCACAGGTGAAGATGTTTTCCTTTGAAGCTTAAAAAGAATGTGAAGTGCCTGGTAAATCCTTAATAGTTGAACCTAAGTGGCAGCTACTTGATGAGTTGATTTTAATTGAAGTGGTGCGGCCCAATCAACTCAAACAATTGGCTTGTTGCACCACTTAATTAGGCACATAAGTGATTACCTAATCTGATTTCTACTCAACTATGTGTTTGAATGTGTGTACCGACTCCAAAGATTGGTTTACCAGTTGAGTTTGAAAATCAGATGAGGTTGTGTACCTCTGTGAGATTTTTTTTTTTTATTTTCTTTTTAAATATGGAGGTTGGAGTGAGTATGGGTGTCAAATAACAAATAATCTAACCTTAGAGTTTATAAGAATACCTAGGTTGATTGATGTTTGTGTTATTATGTTGTGGAATGAAATCTAATGAGTTGGAGGTGGGGGATAACTTACAGAACCTTCCACAGCACTTTTCTCCAATCTACTGCTTTTGCTCGTCTTAAAAGAGTACCTGCAATCACAATAAGAAAGGAGAAAAGTGAGGTAAATGATTTGTAAGTTAGAAAACGCGAAGAAAAATCAAAAATCGTTGCCTCTCCGGCAACGGCACCAGAATGTTGAACGTCGGGTTGCTATGCTAATGTGTTTGGTTTTGAAAAAAACCCGCTGTTGTAGTTTGAAAGCGAAGAACTCGTGTTTAACAAATAAAATTTATACCAAAATGAAAATCCAGGGTCGAACACAGGGAGGCGGACGTTTGATTTAAAAAACACACGTTTATTTTATTTGTCACGAAGTAATTCAATTGTTTAGAACTATCTAACTATTTACAATAAATATAAGAGAGAAAGAGAATATTACAAATGAAAACCAAAAAGAGATGTAGAATAAACATGGAATTTCATCATCAGAACGATTGTTCATTACACTAGAAAGCGAGAAAAATGATTACACTAGAAAGTAGTAAATCTACTCTAGAAAGTAGTAAATCAATTCTAGAAAGCAGTAAAAAGAATGGGGAGAGAGATATCCTCCTCGACGGTCGCTTGGAGGACAACCCGGACTGGACGACGCCCAGACGAAGGACGGAGCAGGACGAAGGAGGGTGAAGCAGGAAGAACGGGAACGGGGCAGCACGTCGTCGTCGTCGCGGGATCCTCTTCCGAAAGGGGATGAAAAATTGACTTTATCTCGCGAGAAGCATCCCGTGTGTGGGACAAGCTTCTCTTGAGCTTTGGAGAGGGAGAAAAGAGAAGGAAGGGATGAGAATTTCATGTGGAGGGGGTCTCCTTTTATAGTTGCAAGGAATGGCGGCATTTTGGTCATTCCAATTTTAAAAACATTAATTTAGGACCTTTAGTGACGGATAAAACCATTGCTAAAGGCCCGAACGTGGGCGTAGTGGGCGACGCACGCGCGCCCGCTCGCTTGCTTGCGCGTGTAACGTGCGTACACGTCCAGCCGTCTGATCGCGAGATCAGACAGCTTAGATTGCGCTATCGCCTGCCTCCTTTGCGCGCCCGCCCGCGTCAGATCGAGCGTTGAAACACACGTTTGATCGTGCGTGAGCCTGCTCCACATCTGAACCGTCCACTCACCATCCGACGACTCAATTGAGCCTACTCCATGCCCGCACCTGATTTGAGGCTCGCGGGGGCTCGACCCCGCAACCTCTGCTTCGCTCGCAGCATCGTCTCTGCTGCGCTACGCAGTTGAGATGGTTGCACGGATTCAATCAGGCACGCGCATCCACAGCTGTTGGATGTGCATCCAACGGCAGAGAAGCGGCACTCTGATTAAAGAAGAGAAGGTGCAGCGGGTGCTTTGGCTGGTTGGGCGGTTGAGATGGCACCACGTGGCGCCATCTGAGCCATTAGGCTACGATGGAGATGGTGCCACGGTTGTCGGATTGAGTCGATTTCCGCATTGTTAGGCTAAGATCGTCAATCCGAATCCATCCGTGCGGTCAGATTTGTCGTTTGAAGTGTGGATTTACACCATCTTGGCCCTTAATCTTCTAGGGTTCCCCGGTCTCTATCTATGCTACAGATGCCTGATTAGGGCGATCTTGGAGTCGTTGAACTCCAATCGTCGCCCTGATCACATCTGTACGGTTGGATATTCGATCTGAGGCCCCGATAAAAAGTTTTCCCTGTCCATGAACATAAAAGGAGATAATTAACCTCCATTTTATTCAAACTACTCTAAATGCAAGATGATGCATGTTATGCAATATTTATAGCATGTAATGCAATCCTATGCTTAAGAACATGCATAAATAGACATCTTAAGTAGTGTAAACATGTGTACATCAGTCCTCTGCTACCTTGAATTCAATTGCCATGCTCAATGTCTCCAATTTCAAGTCTTGGAAAGAAAGCTTATTAATAGTTCTTGGGGTAATGGACTTGGATTTGGCGATTAGGATTGATTCCCTTACTATTACGGAAACTAGTACTTCTGATCAAAAGAAGGCAAAAGGGGCAATGGGATAGGTCTAATCGGATAAGTATCATGATTATGAACAAGGCCATCCCTCAGGCATTTAGGGGCACAATGTCAAATGGCATTGTTACAGCTAAGGAGTTCCTTGCCGATATTGAAAAGAGATTCGCCAAGAATAAGAAGATAGAAATTGGTATGCTTTTGGAGAATCACATGTCATTGAAGTACAAGGGGAAGGGTAACATTCGTGTGTACATAATGGAAATGTCCCACATAACTTCGAAATTGAAAGCACTAAAGCTTAACCTCTTAGGGGACTTATTGCTGCATTTGGTATTGATATCTCTTCCACCTTCATTCAACAATTTAAAGTGAGCTATAATTGCCAGAAAGAGACTTGGTCTCTGAATGAGCTCATCTCACACTATGTGCAAGAGGAAGAGAAAATGAAGCATGATAGGGTTGAAAGTGCTCATGTTGCCTCTTCCTCGAGTAACAAAGGCAAGGGGAAAAAGAGGAAACCGGATGCTGCAGATACTCCCTCCCTCAAGAAGCAGAAAGGGAAGACTACCAAGTCTTCCAAATTAGGATACTTCTTCTGTGGGGCTGAGGGGCACCAGAAGAAGCATTGTACCAATTACCATGCCTAGAGTGAGAAGAATGGTATGCTTCATAGTTTGGTTTGTACGGAAAGTAATTTGGTTTTGGTACCAAGTCACACTTGGTGGGTAGATTCAGGTGTAACTACTCACATTAGTGTGTCTTTGCAGGGCTGCCTGAATTACTGAAAGCCAAATGAAGCTAAGCAGTTCATTTACATGGGGGATGGGAATCCAATACAAGTTGAAGCAATAGGAACTTTTAGATTATTGATGAAAATTGTATTGTATTTGAATTTAGAAAATACTTTTGTTGTATCATCCTTCAGATGTAACTTAGTTTCAATTTTTGTTCTTGATAAACTATGTTCTTTTTGAAATTTTGGAGGTGGAAAAGCAGACATTTTCTATGATTCAAAATTAGTTTGTTTTGGTTTTATTTCAGTTCGTGATAATCTATATTGTTTGGATACTATTGCTTCATATCATGAAACTTTCCTAACTTGTACACATGGTGTGAAAAGAAAGCACGTAAATGAGAGTTGCGCTAATTTATGGCACAAACAATTAAGACACATCTCTAGACAAAGATTGGAACGAATTGTGTCAAATGAAATTATGACCCCCTTAGATTTCAAAAATTTTGATTTGTGCTAAGAATGCATTAAAGGGAAACAAACCAACTATAGAAAATTTGAAGCCAAAAGGACTTTAGGGGTCTTGGATTTGATATATACAGATGTCTGTGGGCCATTTTCTATGCCTGCGTGGAATGGCCAATGGTACTTTATCACTTTCACAGACAACCATTCTAGATATGGTTTCATTTATTTGATTCATGAAAAGGCTCAATCATTAGACATATTCAAGAATTACAAAGCTGAAGTTGAAAATCAGCTTGACAGAAAAATTAAATCTGTTAAATCTAACCGTGGCGGTGAATACTACAGTAGATATGATGGATCCGGTGAACAACGTTTAGGGCCTTTTGCCAAATTCCTAAAGGAATGCAGTATCGTCCCTTAGTATACCATGCCAGGCTTACCTACAATGAATGGTGTAATTGAGAGACGAAATAAAATGCTTAAGGATATAGTAAGGAGCATGATTGCTCATTTTACCTTACCAGATTCTCTATGGGATGAGGGACTTAATACTGCATCATGCATTCTAAATCGAGTCCCAACTAAGGTAACTAATAAAACCCCATACGAGCAATGGACTGGGCGGAAGCCCAGTCTTAAGCATTTTCATGTGTGGGGATATCCAACTGAAGTAAGGCTTTATAGGCCTAACGAGAAGAAACTGGACTCTAGGACTATTAGTTTCTACTTTATAGGGTACTCGGAAAGGTCAAGAGGATATAAATTTTATAATCCCACTAATAAGGTTATTTTTGAATCTGGAAATGCTAAGTTCTTTGATGATATTGAAGTTGTTAAAGAAATCAAAGCTAAAGATTTTGTCTTTGAGGAGGAACATGTAAATGTTCCTATGGGAGATATTCCAATGATTGAAGATCCAGTCATTCATGAACTTCAAAATATCTCTGAGGAAGACAATAATTTGGATGTAGCTTCTGAAGAACAACCTCATATCCCTCAAGATAATGTGTCTTTGAGGAGATCCACTAGAGTAAGAAGAAATGTAATTCTGGATGATTATATTGTATTTCTTCAAGAGCATGAAGTAGACATTGGTATGATGGAAGATGACCCAGTCACCATCCATCAGGCAATGGAAAGTGTAAATGCTCAAAAGTGTATTGATGCCATGACAGAGGAAATTAAGTCAATGTCTAATAATGGGGTATGGGATATTGTTCCTCTTTCTAAAGGTGTGAAACCCATTGGTTTCAAATGGATTTTTAAAACCAAACGGGATTCGAAAGGAAAGGTGGAACAGTGTAAAGCTCACCTTGTTGCGAAAGGTTTTACCCAAAAGGAAGGAATTGACTACCAAGAGACTTTTTCTCCTGTTTCCTCTAAGGATTCACTTAGAACAATTTGGCATTGGTGGCACATTTTGACCTTGACTTATATCAAATGGATGTTAAAACTGCTTTCCTCAATGATGATATTGAAGAGACCATTTATATGGCTCAACCCAAGCACTTTGTGATGGGTGACCCAAAGGGAATGGTATGCAAATTAAGAAAATTCATTTATGGATTCAAACAGGCCTCCAGATAATGGTATTTCAAGTTTTATCAAGTAATTGTTTCATTCGGTTTCAAGGCAAATCTAACTGATGAATGTATATACCATAAGTTCAATGTGAGTAAATATATCTTCTTGGTTCTTTATGTGAATGATATTCTTCTTGCCACTAATGATATAAGTATTCTTCATGATACTAAGAAATTTCTTGCCAAACAATTTGACATGAAAGATCTTCGAGATGCTTCATTTGTGTTAGGGATTGAAATATGTCGAGATCGTTCTCGCCATATTCTAGGCTTATCTCAAAGAAGCTATGTAGAGAAGATACTTAAAAGATATGGGATGTAGGATTGCAAACCATTAGACACTCTAATGGTAAAGGGTGACAAGTTTAGTCTCCAACAATGCCCCAATAATGATTTTGCAAAACAAGAGATGCAATCAGTACCTTATGCATCAGCTGTTGGGGGCATAATGTATACCCAAGTCTGTACTCGTCTAGACTTGGCTTACATTACGGGGATGCTAGGAAGGTACTTAAGTAATCCAGGTAGAGAACATTGGAGAGTAGCCAAGAGGGTATTTAGATATTTACAGAAAACAAAGGATTATATGCTTACCTATCGGAGATCAGATCGGCTTGAGGTGATCAGATGTACTAACTCCAATTTTGCTGGATGACAGGATAGTAGAAAGTTTACTTTGGGTTATATTTTTCTGCTAGCCAATGGTGTGGTTTCTTGGACGAGTGCGAAACAGTCTCTTATCTCCTCTTCCACCATGAAAGCAAAATTGATTGCATGCTATGAGGCATCCAACCATGGCGTATGGATGCAGAATTTTATCACTAGGCTACGCATTGTTGATGGCGTTGAAAGGCCACTCAAAATGTATTGTGACAACCAATCTACAGTTCTATACTCTAATAACAACAGGAGCTCCTTCAAATCGAAGCACATTGAGATCAAGTTCCTGGTTATCAAAGAAAGAATTCAAAATGGATAGTTGTCTATTGAGCATATTAGCACAGAATCCATAATTGCGAATCCACTTACCAAAGGAATTTCACCTATGATGTTTCAAAAACATAGTTTCTATGGGTGTAATTTTCTTATAGAAATTTCAGCTTTAGTGGGAGTTTTGTTTAAATACTCAATGTAACAGACAAACTTTGGTATTTTGGTATTTCAATTATTTGATTCTTCAGTTATGTATAAAGTTTTGTAAAGCTTCATTTATGTGGAAATTGTTGGTGCTAGAGCACCACGATCGTTTGTTTTGATGATAATAAAACACGTGTCATTTAACATTTGCTCTTGAAGTCTTAGATTTCAGGTTAATTACAAATGGAGATGTGATTAGACAGAGTTCGAGCTCGCATCTAGGACGGATTAGAGGAGCTTGATGGAGAACAGAGGAGATTTGCGAGGAGCGATGGCTTGAAGAAGGAAGGAGACGAAGAATATGATATTTCCTTTCCTTGTAATCGTTGTTATTTTGTTTCTTTTGTTCTTCATTTTATTACTTATATTCATGTTAAAGAGCCTCAAAGTACCTTAACAATAGTCTTAGGAACACCTGCACAACCCTAGGATACTTAGGTTTTCTGTAGAAAACTTAGAAAACCAAAATAGGGTTCAAACAGCCTTTTCAGACGTCTAATCTGAAAATCAGACGTCTGATAAATACTTTTAAGACGTCTGAATGTTGACTCAGACGTCCGATTATGTTTAGGCTGGACTTAGTTAGTTCTATCTGATGAAATCAGACGTCCAGACCTTAGACTAGACGTCTTAGAAGACATCTGGTGACTTCACCAGACGTCCAATTAGTGGACCGTTGGCTGGCTTAGCAAACACTAAAGGATATGACCGTTAGCCGGTATCAGACGTCCGTAGAGGACCCCAGACGTCTGATACATGACCGTTTTGTTTCGGTTGATCCAAAATCTCTTCTCAGAGATTTTCTAGCTGTTGCACTCTCTTGGAAATCTATTCTCGCGGAAAAGTAAGTTTCCAGACGTCCAGACTTAGTTCCAGATGTCCTATATGTCGTCTGATGACAATGCACTAGAACCATGTTTAGATCTGATTCAAGTTAGGAAGGAAACCCGCCTAAAATCAGATGTCTGACTTTGTTCCCAAACGTCTTAAACTGTTTTTCCAGACGTCCGATGCCAGGATCAAACGTCTGATAACCCTGTCAATGTATTGATTAACCCTGATTTCGGCCTGATTTTCTTGGAGCTTGCACCCAACGGCTATGGAAGCCTTCCTAGGGCCTCTATAAATAGAGGGGAGCCTTTGTCACTCAAACACACACCTAGAAACACCAAGACACACATAGCAACATACTTTCCACTCTTTTATGTCCAAGAAAAGCTCTTGCTCTCCAAGCTCAAGTTCTACATCTGGAGAGCTTCATCCTGTTGCGCACCCGCTCTCCCGCCGTAGTTCACGAGAGCACCGTTGCGCCGTCCCGTGGTTCACGCATCCGCGTCAAGCCAACGCACTTCTTGCAAAGGGAAGTTTCCTAATTACTATAGAAGCTAGGTTTAAATCTTTGTTGGCTCTATAGGACTACATTTGTAATTGACTTTGTTATTTGGTTGGGTATTCGCTTTGCAAATTCCCGTCTCCTTCGTGAGACAAAATGCTTCTCGTGAAGAGAAGGGGCTTGAGGTACGATACCCTCGTATAAAGTAGCGTGGTTGTAATTGAGGTTATACTACCCTTGTTTAAGTGGTACGTTAGTGGATTTGATCAACTTGGTTGATCGGAAAATCCTAACTCGAGAGGGGTAGGTGGTGATTTTCACACAGTTTGGGTTTCCACCTAGAAATCATTGTGTACTTTGTGTGATTGTTATTTTGTGAGATTGTTTATATTTTATTTCCGCATTTTATATTACATCACACTGATCTCACCCCCTCCAAGTAGGGATTTACAGAAATAACAAAACTTATCAATTTAATATGTCCATTCTGAATCCAAGGTTTTGGTTTCGATATTTTGGTAGTGATCTCAATTCAAAGGACCAGTTGGAAATAGACA
Source organism: Thalassia testudinum (assembly GCA_037157565.1). NCBI lineage: Eukaryota > Viridiplantae > Streptophyta > Magnoliopsida > Alismatales > Hydrocharitaceae > Thalassia > Thalassia testudinum. Next base: position 1,531,208 of record JAZHRO010000062.1, on the reverse strand, counting down.
TGTTACTGATCACATTGCATGTAATTTCCATGTTGCACATCCACACTTTTTTTGGTTATTATTTACAGTAGTGATTGTGATTAATGTTGGTTTAGTTACGATAATTGTAATAAAAGCTGCCTTGATTCTATTATTAGTGTGATTGGTAGATCAGATGATTTAAATATATGCATTCCAGTTATGACAGCAAAGTGAGCTCAAAATTCAGTTTTTCAATGTTGTTTGATTAACAGGTTACATATACAGTTCAAGTGGGAGATTGTTGGATTATAATCCAATAATATATGGACTAGTATATGTAGTTACATAGATATAATCTTTCAGCATAAAGTATAAGGATTGTCATTGATTATACCCAATTTTGTAAAGTGATCAACTAATGGTATTAAGCACATATAGGTATGAAATGCAAAAGAAAAGTGTGGTGTTTAAACTTATATGTGTAGAGACTTAATTGTAATTAGAATCTCCTTGATGGGAGGATATGCTAATTACCCATTTTGCAATTAATGGGATAATTGCTATTTACTATGGGGGTTATGGTCCCCAAGGAAACCACTGATATTCTCTAAGGCTTCTAACTCATCTAGAGACAGAGAAAATTGAGAGAGAGAAAGAGATAGAGAGACTGGACGACAAGTGTGGTGTTCTGCTCTCCTCAAAGGTTGCTCTCAATCTAGTGCAGTGGAAGTGGGATCCCTTGGAAGATCCATATTGTAGCTCAGGTTCTTTACAATCACAATGAATGTAGGTATATCTTTCTCAACGTGGATAGATCTATACGTATGTGAACATCATATCTCCTGAAAGAACATGAGCATGTTATTCTTTCATGTATTAGATCCGTTTTAGTATTTGCATGTCTTGTTATTTTCATGTTTATATGCAATTCAAAGGGGCATATGTATCAACCATTAGAATCACAGGTATAAAGACTAAAAGCATATTAATTCGTATTTTCAGAATGGCCCAAAACATATTTCGTAACCTTTGCAAGTACTGGTACTCTTGTTAAGTACCGATACATGCAAGATACAATTAAGGTTACAGAACTCCAGGTAGCTTGCCAGCACCAATATTCATCATGAGTACCGATACTAGTTAGTTACAGATTAGGTTCCAGGTCATTCAACCCAAAACCTATGACTTGTGTATACCGATACTTGTCGTGAGTACCGGTACACATAAGTCCCAAATCCGGTTCTGGGCTTGAAGTGATTAGAACCTGTAACTTACAAGTACCGGTACAGGTCACTAGTATCGGTACTAGTTAGCTGCAGGCTAAGTGTCCAGTACTCAACAAGTATTGGTACTCATTGAGATCAGCCTGTTCCTGGAGTGATACTAGTACTCACTAAGTACCGGTACTTAGTACAAGTACCGATACACTATGGGTATTGGACGAGTACTCATCTGAGCTTGAGTTCCAAATAGTAAACTATGAGTACCGATATTTGGCAGAAGTATCGATACTTCTCTGGGATATGGAACTCAAAACTATAAACTAGTACCGGTACTTAGTGTATGGGATATCGGTACTGGTACACCAGTACCTGTACCCATTTAGTTATAAGTTCAGTTGCAATTAGTTAATGTATAGGTCCACACTAAGTTAGAAGTGGGTTAATTGCAGTTAAACCCCTTAAGTCTCTAACATGTAGGTCCTTAACCAAGGTTTGAGGTTGGACTACTTTAGCCTTTAGTAACCTAATCCCTTAGACTCGAGTCTAGAAGCTGCCTAGCATAGCATGGCTGGCCACATCTTTATTCGGCGGGTGAATGCCACATTCCCATCGTATGGATGATTCCTCGTAAAGATATCACCTGATGCCCCCAGATGGGCTGCCTTTCCAACGCTCCTTCTAGTCGCCTCATATATTCATAGGTATGGTCCGTACCTATTCTATGGTTCATCGGTCATCCCGTACGAAAGTAATAGAGGTTTTACCCTCCCACCAATCTACATTAATCCCTTGATCATTCCTTAAAAATCCTCCTATGGTTACTTTCATAAGGGTAAGCAAGTCCTAAAGACACTCATATAGTCTTAGGACTGTCAGGTAAGCCTTAGGATTATAGCCAAGATCCAACCATGACTTACTTTCCTCATTAGACATCTGTTTCCATCATCAGACATCCTATCTTCCTAAATAAGTCATCCAAACACCATGTCGAGTGTCTCCTAGAAGAGACTTTTGGTCGTTGCTCCCAGCTGTACTCATCAGATGTTCAACGCTTACATTGGATGTCTAGACTCCTTTCTAGATGTCCAACTATCTAGTTAGACATCCCTTGTGTGTCACTCCAACTCCAAAAGGTTGAGCCCTAGGCATTTAGACGTTTGGATTAACACTAGATGTTCAGGGCCTTGGCAATGGATCAGATGTCCCTTGAAATGTCATCCCAATCCCAGAAGAATGGACTCTCCTACAGTAAATGTTTGCCTCACTATCACAGGTCCTGGTATCAGACATTAGACATCCAATCCATTTATCGAACATCCCCTAGAGCATTTCTATCAATTATTACTTTACACAATCTATCAACCTTACACCTATCCCACTTTTGATCCTATAGAAACATAGAAAGAGAGGGAATGCACAATCCAAACCCCTTCGTTCATGGTTTAACTCATTTGAATCTTGTTTAACACTTGGGATTAGACTCTAACTAATACCATACATGCAACAATGTGTTCATGCTCTATTTGTGGTTACTACTACCACTTAGCCACTTAGCCATTGAACACCATTTCACATGATTAATATCAACTATAGCACACCTCAAGTCACTACCAACCAAGATCCCATTATTACACCCCAAGAATAGGAGGTTACTGCCCTACCTTGCTATCCTTGAGAAGCTCTTGCTACAGCCTTCCTCCTATTGTCGTGGAAGCTCTAAGACAACTTTCAATGGTGCTACTTCCCTGCAACCCAAACTCCTCCTATGATCTAGCATCAAAACATATAATCTACATTAATCTTCGCACAAGATACTATGGGGAAACTAGATTAGGGGCTTCCCTTGACCAAAGGTTGGACATGTAAGGTAAGAGTACTCATAGTCTCAAGGATCCCTCAACTCGTTTAGAGAAGACCTGACCCTTGCCTCAAATCCAAGCTAGGTAGGAGAGGTATGAGCTATTTTCTATTTCCAAGCTCCAGCAAGGAGGCTTCCCAGCACCACCTTAAGTTTTTTCCTCTTTTATTAAACAATGGTGAGCGGTGAATGATTTCTTCTCAATAAGACAAAAACATGGAATGTGCCAAGAATATGATAGGATTTTCGTGGATATTAAGTCATTTAAGGAAGGAAAAAAATTTTAGGTGACCCATCACCTTTTCCATTATCCCACCTTACACCAATTATTATTTTCCTGAGTGCAAGTTCTCTTCACTCCATTTTATAAGAACTTTGGTGCTTCAAGTTTTTATTTTTATTAAGAATCCTTTCAAGGACTAAGCACACATGATGCAAACTTGATTCTTTCAATTTAAATTTCAATGAATATCCTTAAACTTCTAAATTTATAACCTAAAAATATTTGATTATTTATTTTTATTGTGATGCCCTTTTTAATCATCGTACGTCTTTCAATTGACATAAAAGTTGGCAATGAGGCCTCACACCGTCGCAGGCGCAAAGCTTGCGATTTTGGCACGAGGCAGGATCACCAACCCGATGTCGTGCCCCTAATTCTATCCCCTCGCAATCGTTTTTATCTGCCCCTTCAAATTTTTCCTGACGAGCGCAGATGTTGACGTGGCAGTGTGTGAGCTCCTCCTCCCGCTGGCGAAGTCTCGTTTTGGCTTCTTCGACCACCACCACCTCCTCTTTCATGGTCGCCGCCACCAGAACAACCGCCAGCCACAGAACCGACCTCCTCCGCCACCCCGAGAGGACCGGCGAGAGTGGGACCTCCCCTTCCAAAACAAAAAAAAAACCCCTAAACCTAAGAAATAAATAAATAAATAATCACACCCTCAATTCCGTTCTAACCTCCGACTTACCCTCGCAGTTGGAGAAGGCGATCTGACGACTCCCGCACGGTTCAAGAGGCAGAGGAGGACGCTGATGACGATGGCGGCGGAGGGCTCATCCTCCTCTTCTTCTGCCGCCGCTTCCATGAAGGAAGGCTTCGCCAACTACGCCCACTATCTTAACGAACTCGTAAGCCTCCCCATTCCCTCCTCCCTTCTTATCACCATATAACATCACCTCTTCTACTTACAATCACGTGTGTCGTCTCTTGTTTCTTCCTTGTTTCCTAAGAAAGAGAATCGTTGAGGATGGGAACATTTCAGAAATCGGAACTTGTTGCTTGCTTGTATGAATCTCTATGAACCCAGCGTTTTGAATCGAGGCCATACATCCATTTAGCCAACCTGTCGGTAAAAGGTTCCATCTTGTTGGTTGTCTTGGCAATCCGAATTGGATTTGTTGCAATGAGCTCGAAGACGAATAACTTGGTTGACACGTAGGAGTTGTGTACGCTTTACAACTTCAGTTGATCTTCACAACATTGTGTCTGTATCGCATGACCTTACTTGGAGTGGGATCTTTCCTTGACGATGGCAACATTTCTAATTGGCCAAACACTGAAAATGATTGATTGGGATTAGAAGAGCCAAGCATATTAGCTGTATTTTGATAATTGTAGTAAAAATGGTGCCAACCAACCCGGATTCCCAGTCGATCGCTCTAGCCTCACCACTCTGCATGCGATTGGTTCTATAGTTTGTTGTGCTATGCCTCGTACCTTTGTTGCATCTGTCTATGCCAAAGAATGGCCTACCTCCTATGTACTTGTTGGGGTTCTTGCTCTGAGCTCTTGGAGGAAAGCTAGCACCATAGCATCCCATGTTGGTATCGTGGAGAAGTCATCATACTAAATGAGGGTTCTTCCTGTAAGTGAAAAACACAATCGTTTTGTGATAGCAAGCCTCGACATCTTACCCCCCATGTTGGAAACACATCTCCAATGCATCATCTTTGACTTGAAACTGGGACAAAGATGAGCAGATTTGCTCCACTCCATTGCACTTCTAAGGAGGCAAGCTTTTCTTTTCTTGCACCGCTTTGCTGCACTTTGTCGCAGTGGTCATGGTTGATGGAGGCGAAAGAATGGGGGTGACGAGAGAATAATAGTCCAGGATGAGAAATGGAAGAAAACTGGCTGAGAGGAGAATGGAAATCTGATCAAATATTCTAAACAAGCTAACCAAATCAATTCAAAACACCCAGGATCTAAGATTCTAATGATACTAACTACTTATTCAAAACATCCAAGATGACTTTCATAAGAAAGACACAAATATCTTTTAAAAAAAAAATGAAAGAAAATCCAAACATATCTTTAATGAAATCCTAATTTTTTTTTGAGAATTTTTTTTTTTAAAGGCAAAAGGGTAGTGTCCGGCTAATAACCACTTGAAAATTATATTTAAGAAAGGCTAAATGGCCAAAATTACAAGGCAGAGGCCAAAAAATTCACCAAACAGGATTTTTTTTTTTGAGAAGTTGATGAAATCCTAATTGAAACCTAGTCAAGTGAAATGAATGAAAATCCAAAAAATCTTCTATCAAATCTTTAATTGGAACTTATTGAATCTTCTAATCCATCTAATTAAATCAAATCAAAACACTGCAAACCTAAGACCCTAGTGGATCTCCTTGAATTTTTCTAAACAACTACCAAAGTAAAAGTAGAGAATGTAAAATTGCTATCCCTTGGGAATCATAGGCCTTTTGGGCTGCATTAGCTCTCCTCTTTAGTGCTTGCCAAGCTAGGGTTACCATGTAAAGTAAGTAGGATTTATCAAATATTAGATTTGGTTTTTCCTTTACTTTGTGGTGTAATATATACCAATCTAGTTAGAGGAAGGTGTTATCTTCAAGGGAGAGAGATATTATGTGAACAATGTTTTGTTTGAGGCTAATTTCTTTGGGAACAGTGGCTAATTTTGTAATGGAGGGGCTACCCTCTTCCTTTTCTTGCAAATTCTCCTATTTCACTAATGGAGATGGAGGGCCATTGATCTTGGGTAATTCTCCTTTTACTTTTCAAAAAAAAAATTATATACCAATGCACAACACCTGAAATTCAGTATTACCAATGGAATTTTTACAAATAGAACCATATAAAACTTCAAACAAATAAAGAGTGTCAGAAGAAAGCTAGAAATCTGAATCCAATGATTGTATGATGCAAGAAGCCCAGTGGTATACTGTTTAGGTCTAAAAATCATTTGTTATTAATCTTTTGGCTATTTCTTTCTGGTAAGGAGTATTTTTTTAAATCTCATTTGGTGTTTATTTGGTTAGAATTCTTGTTTTCCTTTGGAGCCTAGTATTTGGTTGCTATAACTAGGTTGGTAGACCAATTTGATAGACAGCGAGAGGAGGCAATGGGAGAGGAGCATCTAAAATAAGAGGAAGAGAATATCTTTTTAATATGTCTTAAGTCTACAGGAATTTCTATCTCCTATTTAACCTGTTGTAAACATCTCTTTGATGGATTATCCTTTCTTCATCCTAAAAAGCTTATAATTTTGCGTTAGTAAATTAACTCGAGTTTCCTTTACCTTGGATGTTCCCTTGTAGGTGACTTCTAAAATGCTCCATATTTCATGACATATGATTGAATTCTATTTTTGAAAGTCCACAAAAATTCATGTTCATGGCCTTTGCGTTATGTGTCGCCATCTTCTTTTGATCCAGAGTTACTACCATTCCCTCCATGATTTTTGGATGTGTACTTGGAGGCAATGGCATCCCATATCTCAAAATCTATTGATTCCAGGAAGATCTGCATCCTGGTCTTCCAGTATCTGTAGTTCGTTCCATCAAACAATAGAGGTCGAACTGCAGACTGCCCTTAAGCATATGTGTCAGCAGATGACTTTGACATCTTCTAGACGATGAAGCTCTGATACCAAATGTGGTTGCCTGCGAATCTTAATGGTATAGTAAAGGAGAGGGGTGAATAGTATCGCTTAAAAAATTAAATATGATAGAAGCGAAGACAAATCAAATTACAGAAAGTTAAGCACAGAAGAACTTGGATTTATAGTTGAAACCCTTCCCGGGTGAAAATCACTACCTAAGCCTCTCAACTTAGGATTTTTTTGACTAGGTGAAGCTAGTCAATACACTATCGTACCACTTGAATGAGGGTGTCACAACCCCTTACAACAATCTCTTCTCTTACAACCTGAAGAGAAGCACAATAATAACGGATCTTTCCAATAACTTGGGATCCGTAATCAAAGCAACAAGTAGAATAAAAATAGTATAATCCTATATAACCTTAAGGAAAGTCAAATCGGATTTTTGTAGAGGTTCGGATTGATGTGCTTTGAAAAACATAGTAGAGGCGTAGCTCTTGAAAGAAAAACACGCAAGCTCTTTTTCTAGATGAATTTCTCTTTGAATGTGTTTGAAAGAGGCTGCCTACGATCTCTATTTATACTAGAAAATTGATCAGAAAAGGAAGTCAAATTGGTCGATTAATTAAGGTATTTTGGTCGATCAAAGTGAGTTTTGGTCGGTCAAACTAGTTATTTAATCGATCAATGCTTGGTTAATTAATTAAGCTAAATGGTCGATCAAAGGTGTATTTATCAATTTCCTAAAATGGGCTGTTTTGATCGATTAACTAAGTTGATTGGTCGATCAATAGTATTATTTGGTTGATCAATTAACCTAATAACTTGATTTTTACGTTAAGTGCGAAAACCGTTTGAAGCTTATTTGAGGTTCCTTACAAAATAATTTATACTAAACAAAATAAAAAGACAATGAGAAGTGATCAACAATCTTCTTGCTTTAATCCAAGAATCCATGAGAGAGTCCTGAAAGATTAGTCTACTAGATAGCATAATTTTGGTGCATCAAATAGAGGTACTTATAAGAACAACCCACTGACGTGGTCTCGTGCGTGTGTGTTAAGATGTGTCGTTATAGTTGCACTTGATACGTCGGTTTTAAAAGAAGTAAACGGAGGTGAGTCCGAATGTCGGTCTCAGGGAGGCGTGGAAATCGGATTTTGTTTACCACTTGTTATCACGAAAAAGGTGGAGTTTTGCTTGCGAAAGAGACGATTTTGAAAAGCGAGAGATAGAGAGAGTTTAGGGTTAGAAAGCTCTTGGTTTTGATCATGCACTTTAAGCAGAAATTAAAATGGCGACTAAATGGAAAATAATTTCATTAAACATGTATTCATAGTTCATGGTTTACAACATTAAATACATGCTTCAACAAAAGTAAATGAAAGCTTAAAAGAGAGAGAGAGAGGTAGAGAGAGAGTGGAGAGCGACGAGGTAGCCACGGCGGTGAAGGAGGCTCCGTCGGCGGCTCGTCGTCTCCGGCAATTACAAGAGTGCCTAAAGCTAGCTAGGAGAGGAGTGGAGTAGTTGCAAGTAGGAGAGGATGCCTTGAATGGTGGTAGAAGGGGGTTTAAATAGAGTTAAGGGCTTCCTAAAAGAAGAATGTGCTTTAGCGACATCCAGAATGTCACTAAAACCACTTCTAGATACGTCGGTGAAGCCCTCCTGCCGCCGGTCAGCTACCCGCCCCGCTCTCTCTCCATGCGCGATCCGTGAACGTTGAACGAGAGCCATCCGATCGAAGATCGGACTGCTGAGATCCTCCTGCGCCCGCGCTTAGATCGCGCCTCGGGCGCTCGTGCGCGCGCGCGTTTCCGCCCGGCGTGCGCGCGTGCGTGGGCATTCGGGAGCTGTCATCGCGCCGCGTGGCGCGATCCTGCCCGCCCGCTGCTGATCAGGTGGTCCAATTTTGCCGCGCCCTTCGCTCTCGCTTGATTTCCGCTCCGCGCGATTCGAACGCGCGTCGCTGCGATGCGGGCTTGCGCGCTAGCCGTTGCACCACGCCCGCGCTTTGTCGCGGCGACCGCGGGCGAGCGCGCGGATCTCGGCCGTTCGATCGAAGATCAACGACCGAGATTCGTCCTTGGCTGGCTTGAGGGCGTGCGAGCGGTGGGGGCGGGGCGACATGGTGCTTTCTGGGTCGTTGATCTCCAGATCAACGGTCAGAATTTCTTGGGTCCATTGTGGGAGCTCCGGATGTCGGATTTGGCCGATCTTGAGTCCGTTGGACTCATCCGTGCGATCCGATTGCTCATCTGAGGCCTTCTTTGACACATGCTTTACACAAATGGCCATTAATGTAGTTTATAAGCAATCTTGGTACTTGATGCATGCAATGCTCCTATTCTACTTTATGTTGTACCTTTTATTCTAAAGATGGGCCATATTCAACCTAATTACTACCCCCTTGCGTGGTGTTATCACCCACCGTAACTTCTGAAGCAAAGATTTTTGCTTCGGTGTTATCAGGGAATGACCATTAAATTGGTAGGCTCCTCAAACTACTTCCTATGGTCTCATGCCTTTTGGATCTTCGTTGGACGGTAGGATAAACTACATGTCCTAATAGAGAAGGCTTCAAACTCCTGAGAAGGCTCCAAGTACAACAAGTGGGAGGAGAACTTCTTGATTATGAATTGGTTGATGAACAACATGATTAGTCCACTGTTGCGAATATGTTGTATAAGGATACAACAAAGGAGATCTGGGATATGCTTGAGAAACATTTCTCCTAAAAGATAAGTAGCACGAGACTCGTCGACATTTAATGGAGGATTTGGAATACTAATTACGGTGATATGCCTCTGGTTAAGTATTTCATGATCCTCGAGGGCTTATTTGAGGAGTTGGGCATTTATTAGCTTGCTTGTTGTGTCAGGAAGATCTTTAAACGCACACAATGGTAGACGTACAAGTTCCTAGGGGGTTTCAACCCTGGGTACCAATTTACGTGTGATCAGATCTTGGCATTTGATGAAGTGCTGGATTCGGAGATCATCTGCAGTCATCTCTAGAAGATAGAAGTAGAGGAGCCATCGGTATCTACGCCAACTCCCATTGAGTCTTTTACGCTAGCTATTGTTGGAAATACTTTATGACGTGGTCGTGGTCGAGGACGCGGTCGTGGAAGAAGCTTCAATCCGTGCGTCTATTGTAATCGGACCAATGACATCAAGCACCTATTCGATAAGTGTTGGGATAAGTTTGCTTGTTTGGCATGGGCAAACAAGTCCATAGTGACTTTAGGAAGAACCTCCCTTCGTGCAATTTCAACTGGAGTGCCTGCGATCAGCGTTTTAAATGTTGCCGGCATGGCCATTTTTGGGAAGCGGTCATGCCGACACGAGCAAGGCGTCGATTTACAAGGATGTCGGTGGCATGCTGACCATTTCGACGGCATGCCGACGATATGGGTAGCATGCAGCCAAATGTCGATCATTTACGGTGTAGGCGGGCGGGAAAGTTGGACTTTCAAAATTGAAAAAGGTGGGTGGTGGGAACTGCCCTTTTGAACACACACATAGAGTGATTTTGGGCCCCGATACATCCTTTTTTAGACTTGTCTCTATCGAAATCTTGTTTCTTGAAATTGATATCATTTTGAGTACTTCTGCCGTCGGCGTGTCGTTAGCATGCCCATCGACATAGTCATCGAAAATGGGCATTTCCACGGTGTACTCTCGGCATGCCCATGAAATGCACACTTATAATTTCATCGGCATGACGTCGAAATCGATATTTCGAACCTTGTTTGTGATCTTTATTGATGTTTGAAGAGCCTTCTACATCTAGTGCTTGGGTGATCACCATAGAGGTCAGCCGTGTCATGATTGCTTCACTTGTGCCTGGCCCGATGGAAGATGCTAGAGCTCTGGGCTTTGTCATCCCTATTGGAGTGTGTGTGTAGTTTAGTCCCACATTGGTTAGTGTAGGACTATGTGGTGTGTGGTGACCTATAAATAGGCAGTGTATCTCTTCATTCTTTTTTGAGAAAATATAGACACGTGCCCTATCGGGGCCTTCTTCCGTGGTTCTCCCCGCTCCTCATGCATGGGGTTTCTACGTAAACCCAAGTGTTCCTTGATTTCTTATGTTTTGATGTTATTACTTCTGCGTTATTTAAATATTTCAACTTGGTATCAGAGGAGTTCGTTCCTCGGGGTATTATGTTTATTTGATTATCATGTTTTATCATTCTTGAACTTGGAGTTCTCTTCCAAGAATGAGGATCTCCTTGGTGGAGATCATGATTTAGAAGGCGATTTTCCCAAAGGAGATCTTGAGGAGTCATGCATGGGTCGCAGCAGACTTGATCTTGGCGAGAGGTCGCGCGAGATCTCTGGTGGCTCGGTGTGAGAGAGCCTAGTAGTAGCAAGGTGATCAAGAAGGAGAGGGCTCGTGTAGATCGGGCGTGGCCGCATGCAGTGGTGTCGGTTGCTATGGTGGTAGCTGTAATCGTGACCGACGTGATCTCGCTGGAGGCATCAACAGTGATTGGTGGCAGTAGCATCTGCGTCAGTGGCCTTCAAGGACGAGGCTGAGGATGACAACAGCGAGGAGGCGACCGAGCGGCATCGATCTCATGACTCAGGCAAGCGTGGTCGCAAAGGTGGGATCGTGAAGGAGGCCATGAAACGCCGAGCAGCGGTGGTTGCTCGACCATGATTGGACCTTAGTGGCGGCAGTGGAGGCCTTCTTTCACTCTAGCGACTGCTGTGCGAGGAGACGGCATGGGGGTCGCACTCATACCGCATCCTCTCCTCGGGTGCGGTGCCGTGGAAGAGGGTGAGGCCGACGGTGTCGAGGAGCCCCTTGGGGACGCCATGGCTAAGGACCTGGAAGGTGCCCTACTCCACGTAGGCGGTGGCGGTGCGGGCCTCGTCGTTGGAGGGAGTGGGGGGGTGGCACGTGCTGGCGGCAAGGATGCAGGAGCGACGTGGCATTGACGGCCAAAGCGGACAAGGCTAGTGGTGGTGGTCGCAGTTGGCAATGGTGAGTGACGTGCTGCTCTGTGTTGTTGGGTTCTCTGAACCCTAAGGGGAGATTGGGAGCTATTTAAAAAAAAAATGATTACGGGAAAGGAAAAGTGAAAAAGGAAGGAAAATAAAAAAAGAGAGAAAACAAAAAAAAGAAAAAAAGAAGGTAAATAAAATAATAATAATAATAATAAAAGGAATTCAAGAGAAGAGGGGGGAGAAACTCTTCTTTATATATGTGTATTTCTCTGATTTTTATTTCTTCTCCCATATGAGTATGGGAGAAAGGGGGAGTGTAGGCTTATTATAGTCATTCTCCAGGAGGGAGTCCATTGTTCGAGATCACCATGTGAGGATTCACAACTATGGGAGGTCCAGAGTTTTGAGGTCTCTAGGAGGGAGATCCAGTTTCGAGGTCCTCAGAGGAAGGGCCCATTTCAGATTCCATGTGGGAGATCCAGTTTGTGGACTCCAAGAGAGAGACCCACCTTTCGAGGCCTTCAGAGGAAGGCACGTTATAGGGATATTGAATGAGGAGCCACCAGCACGTGTTGAAGTCTCCAGAGGAGAGGCCATTTGTCAGCTATAACATCCAGCAGCTTCAGCCCTCGCTGATGTGTCGACATTAGCATACTTTCCTGCAAACGAGGACCAGCCAAGAGTGTATGTTCCATTGTGTAGAGTGGGATTTGAGTGTTGTACAAGCTGAGCATTGCATGCTCCAGCTTGAGGGGGAGTGTTGGAGTGTGTGTAGTTTAGTCCCACATTGGTTAGCGTGGGACACTGTGCTGTGTGATGGCCTATAAATAAGTAGTGTACCTTTTCATTCTTCTTTGAGAAAATATAGACACACGTGCCCTATCAGGGCCTTCTCCCGTGGTTTTCTCCCCGCTCCTCGTGAGTGGGGTTTCCACGTAAACCCAAGCATTCCTTGATTTCTTATCCTTTGATATTATTACTTCCGCGTTATTTAAATATTTCAACTATCCTTGAAGAGGATGATGATTAATGGTGGGGAAATTGAGCTAGAGGCTCAGCCCTATCGATGGAAGCCTCTACTCTAGTTCTTTATTGTTCTCCAGGGGAGAGATTCTCCTCGGGGCAAGGCGATCACCATGTGCTTGGAAACATTCCTGAATTATTGTCCATGGTCTAGTTTGAAGATCGAAGACCATCTGTGCGTGTAAAGTCTACACGTGTGCTACTACTTGGTGTTCTCTCGCAAGTTGGAGACGTCCAACTTACGGGGGAGTATTGGAGATCTCGTGGATGTCCACATTGGAGATCATCCTTAATTTGGTTTCTAGTTTTAGAATTATCCTTTTTGGAAGGTTTGCTATGTTAAAGATATGTGTGGAGAATAAAATGCCAAGTGAACTGCTACGTGGACAGTCCACGTGGTACTACAGTGTGCAACATCATGTTATAGGAGACAACTGCAAAGCAATAGAAATAATTGGCTTGTTGCCGATTGTGGTAAATTTTGTTAATTGGATTTGCTATTTTCTTATTATAGTAAATTAGAAATAGCTTTGCGAAATTCCTATTTTAAAAATATGATTCTCATTTATTATGTTTAGAAGAGGTGGTCTCTTTAAAAGGAGACCATCATCTTTATTTATTCTTGAGTTAATAAATTATTTCTTCTAACAACAACAAGACTTCACCTCTCCTCTTCTTCAACGTGTTTTCTTCTCCCTGGTAATAGCTCAGGATCTTCTCTGCACGCGTAGGTATTTCATGCATCCAAGAATTACGCTACGCTTTCCCGATTCCTCACATGGCATCAATGCAGGTTCCTCTGAGCCTCTAGTCTTTACATGAGTGGATCAAGAGGAGAAAGAAGGAGAGGGTCTACGCACAAGAGCCTTTTCTTATGTGTGAACTCCACACATGCTAACAAGGCTTTGTGGTTCATGTCATCTTCACCCGAGGTGGGAGTTCTCTCAAGAACTCCTTGAAGGACTGAAGGCACCTTACGTAAGGCCCAAGGAGTCTAATAGAAGGTTCCTAGAGAGATTCGTCTCTCATGTATCTAGCAACTTATGCAGAAGTGTAGAAGTAGAGACAAGATCTTGTTTCCTGAAGGTGAGGATGTCGGAAGCCGAAGCACAAATCACAATTGAAGAGGCTGAAGATCCTTGTTTAAGGTACCGCCATCAAGTTGATGAGGGTCTTGAACTTCATCCTGTGGGCGAGTGCCCTCAGGGTCTTTTTCGGAGATGAGGAGAGGCTTCATATCCTTACAGCTAAAATCCTAGATTTGCATGGTGTGAATACGAATAAGTGGGAGATACAAGAAGATTTTGAGGCCTGAAGGAAGAAACCTCGAACTCGTTATCATGCTTGGGATTGACTTCCATTCTACCACATTATTGACAAGCATGGAAGGCCTCCACATGGATATGTGTCCACTCCATATTCACAAGAGGCCTCGTTTACATATGTGGATCTAGAGAAGCTTTGGGACCTATTAAGAGAAGACAAGTCGACCACGGTGGCTATCGCAAAGAAATTTCAAGGTTGCCAAGGAGGCAATGACTTTGGAGTTTGCATAAGGCTTCACCGTGGCTACCGCAAGCTCATCTAAAGGCGACCTGAGCAACTAGACTGACTTGGAAGATGATGAAGAGTGGTGGGACCTCTAGCCTCACCAATACTGAGCAAGTCTTCAACCTCCACTGGCCTCAACTTGAGGGGGCATGTGGAGAATAAAATGCCACGCAGACTACCATGTGGCCCTGTTGCCATGTGGATAGTCCATGTGGCATTGCAGTGCACCACATCGTGGCATAGGAGTTGGCTACAAGGCCGTAGGAATAATTGGCTTGCATGCCAAGTTAGTTTGTCGTCAAATGTGGCAAATTTTGTTAATTGGATTTGTTGTTTTCTAGTTTTAGTAAATTAGAAATAGGTTTGCTGAGTTCATGTTTTAGAAATAGGATTATGTTAGAGGTGATCTCTTTAAAGGAGACCATCATCTTGATTTAGTCTTAAATCAATAAATTATTTCTTTTAACAACAACAAGACTCCACCTCTCCTCCAACCTGTTCAACGTGAACAACAGCAGCCCGATGATCTCTCTACGTGTAGGTATTTCACGCATCCGAGAACCACACTATGCTTCCCCGATTCCTCACAATATGTTTTTCCTATTTTGAAAGATTATGTTAGCATTTGGAATGGGATTGGTCTTTAAGAGACCAAGCCCCCTCTTTCGTACTTGAGTTTCTAGAATGATAAAACTCCACGTTCTAGTATCTTCACAAGTCGCTTTCATCCATCTAAAGTGAAGAATACCAGCCCAACCAAAGCAACAAAGACCCCGACTGGTTTCACCAAAACTTCTGCATAAAACTCGTGAGGACCCTTTCAACAACAACAAGAAAAAAGAAAAAAAACCCTCCTTCTAAAGGTAGCACATCTGGTTCTTTACCATATGTGGCAAGTAAAAGATACAAACGAGGTAAAATATTAGTGCACTAACAGTAGATTTCAAATTTCAAATGCACCAGTCTACCCCACATGACAACTACCCTAGGCTTTATCCCTCTAGCACCTTCTTCGGCTAATTTGGGGTGTACAGTTAGTGGATTTAGTGGCCCTACTAGCATTGTCAAGGTGGTCATCTAGACAGACCTAAGCACCAGTTTCTGGTGAGGCAAGGCCTTAGCACCTGTCCTTGTCTCATATGGCTTGCTCTAGGCATTGCTAGGAGTGCCTTGATGGAGGTGCTAGGAAAGTCAGACATGAACCTCAAACAAGAGAAGTACATATGAAGGTTGACTATTCTTATTTTGCTTAGAAGAGTAGTCATTTTGCATCTAAGGTTTTACTTTTTTTTGGAAGGTGTGCACATGCTATTCATTTGCTTATTTGGCCTGGCTTTTTGTTTGGCTGTTTCCTCTTGCAAAAATTTGGAGCTTTTCTGTAATTTATATTCTTTTTTCCAGCCGAATTACAGGAAATGGATCTTGTTTGGGTGTATTGTCTTGCCTAAAAGTTGGAACCTTTTTGTAATCTATAGTTTATTTTGGTGTGGTGGCACGTGCAAAATTAGATTGGACTTTCTAGAAAGAAGCATTGGGATTTCTGAGTTGGCTTTGTTTGGATATTTACCAAGCATACAATGTTTCTTTTGTGTCTGTCAGTTGTAGGCATGAGCAGAGGATTTCTATGCAACAGGAATGAAAATGTGAAGGCGGGCAAGTAGCTACACAACAAAAAATCAGATCTGAAATGAGATTATCAAAGGAAAAGATTGGTGTGGCTGAGAGAGACTCATTTGAGGTTGTTCAAACATCTAGAGAGAGCCTTGCGATAAACCAATCTGACAGTGAAAGATTGCATGTTTAACCTGAAAAGAATAGAAAAAGATGGACACTGTTGTAGAAAAACTATGAGGCATTATATTGATTTTTTAGATCTAAGTCTTTGGATGTTGAATGGAGGCAAAGGATCCATGTAGTTAACCCCAATTAATGCGGGAAAAGGCTTAGTTGTTGTTGCTATTAATTCATGTGTTTGCGTGCGTGCATGCACATTGGTGCCTACCACATGGGGCATTATGAGCCCTAATGCCTTTGAGTGTCCATTGCCTTTCATAGTACGTGGCCTTCTCAAGGAGAGGATAGAAGATAGGGAATGTGTTAAAGAGGTTTATCTATGAAGTCTTATTACCATCCAAAACTAGAAAAGAATAAAATGTTGAATAATATGACGAGGAAATAATGAGCAACCATCACCAAAGAAAGAGATTAAGTGCTTTAGACAACTGTGAAGATACTGGAACGTGGAGCTTTATTATTGTAGAAACTCAACTTCAAAAGAGGGGACTTGGTTTCTTTATATATAGAGACTAATCCCATTCCAAATCCTAACATAATCTTTCAAAATGAGAAAAACATATCTCTAACATAACCTTCTAACAAAGATAATTCTATAACTAGAAACCAAATTAAGGAACTTAGGCAAGGGTGACTTCCTTTCCCTCTACACCACGTGGGATCTCGTGATCTCCAATGTGGAGATTCATGAGATCAACACTCCTCCCAATGTTGGACATCTCCAACTTGCGAGAGAACACCAAGCGGTAGCACACTTGTAGGCCTTGCACACACTGATGGTCTTCGATCTTCAAACTGGACCATGGATAATAGTTAGGGAATGTTTCCAAGTACATGGTGGTCGCCCCACCTTTAGGAGAATCTCCCCCCTTGGAGAAGAATAAAAAATTGGACTAGGGGCTTCTATCAGTTTTGCCACCATTGATCATCGTCCTCTTCGGGGATGACACGACCCAAAGCTTTGGCATCTTCCTTTGGGCCAGGCACAGGTGAAGCAATCATGACACAGGCGACCTCTGTAGTGGTTGCCATAACAGTAGATGTAGAGGGATTTTCAAACTTTAATAGAGATCGCAAGCACTCTAGTTGAGCTTGCGTCAAGGGAGGTTCTTCCTGAGTCGTTACAGACTTGTTCGCCTACGCTGGATGACCAGACTTCTTCTAACAAGTATCAAACGAGTGATTGGTTCGATTACAGTAGACGCACTGGCTGAAGCTTCTTCCATAGTTGCATCCTCGACCATGGTCATGTCCTGATGTATTTCTTGCTACAGCTAGAGCAGAAGACTCTGTGGGAGTTGGCATAGATATCGGTGGCTCCTCCACTTCTATCTTCTAGAGATGACTATAGATCATCTCCATATCCAGCACTTCATTAGCCACCAAGATTTGAGCACGTGTAGATTGGTACCTAAGGCCGAGACCCCTTAGGAACTTGTACTCTTGCCACTGAACATGTTCAGAGATCTACTTGTCGCAATAGGAGGGTTGATAGAAAACGATAAGGGAAAACATGAGTGAGGAAGTGAAAAATGGTGAGTGGGGAAGCGAGGGAGGATGTCAAGGGAAGGGTGAGGGGTGGACCCTGGTACGGTGGAGAGGGAATCGAAGGGGGGTGTCCTCATCGGCCTTGTGCCACGAGGAGGGCCGCAATGATCAAATTGGTCAAGGGGGTAGTGAGTGTTGTTTCAAATGCTTTGGAGTCGACTACTGGGCGAGGGAGTGTTGCAAACTGATGAGATGTTGGAGGTGTGGTGGCTTCGGTCATCGGAGCATGGTTTATGCTCGTGCGGGGAGGCCTTGGCATGTCAGAGTCGCCGAGGTGCCTGTCTCTCTTTTACCACCGTTGCCTGCGAGAAAGGTGCCACTGGCAGAGGTGGATGCCTTGTGGTCGGAGAGCGTGGTGCGTCTGGAGGCCTCGGTTGGTGAGGGTCTGGTAGGGGTGGTGATAAAGGGAATGGTGGGAACGGAGGAGGTCATGGCAGCATTGCGCAATCGTTTCGCAGGAAGGAAGGTGGTGGTCCTAGGAGTGGCTTCCTCGTGTTGGGGCTCCATTCGTCGGAGCAGGATGACCTTTGTTTCATGGAGCTTTAGACGAGAGAAGGTTGCCTGTGGTGGAGGTGTTCCATCCACAACGGTGCTTCCAGGGAGAGGCCACCCGTGAAAGCCATGGTCACCCTTTCGATCGAAGGGATCCCTTGGTGCCTAAGGACGGTGGAGGTTGTGGAGGCCATTGTGTCCCCCTTCGCACATTTGTGTGAATGTTGGGGAATGGGGTATCCGATGCTCCGGTTGAGGTCGTGGTCGAGCCTAAAATTGGCATGCCTTTGATGGAGAGGGTGCTCCTTAGGTGTGGGGGTTTCTCATGGGTGGTATCCTACACACCTGTGAGAACTTTGTTGAAGGCAAGCACCTTCATTGAGGTAGTGAGAGGGTCGAATGACCTCGAGGTGGCGAAGTGGTGTGGTTGCGGTGGTAGAGGCGATTGACGAGTTGCTAGGGTTTGGCGGTCCGCGAGGAAGCCGAAGGGGCTAGAGGTTGATGTGGAACCCCTTCAGCAGCCGTTTGATGCGGCAATGAATGCGACTAGCGTTACCTTTAGTGTGGGGCCTTGCATGGCAACCGCAGCAACTGTGGCGGGGGAGACAGTGGTTGGAGGATGATATGGAGATCTTGCAGATGATTCCAGTGAAGGCTACGACAAACACTACTTTTAATGCAGAGCCGTGCATAAGGACTTCACCGAGGGAGTTGCATCGTCGGGGGGGGGGGGGGGAACGAAGCGATGCCCCTCTTTTATGAAACTTGAGGTCGAGTCGATGGGGGACCCAATTAAGGCTTACCCAGACCCCCTCTTGGTAGACCCCAATTCCTAATTTATGGGTGATGGAGCCCTCGATGAGGTGTGCCCCCTCTTTAAAGGATGCCCCCTTGCCTGATGGAAGCATTCTGCTGCCGAGCATGTACCACTGTAGCAATGGAGGCAAGCCACGGAGAAGGAATATGGCTGAAGGTTGCGGCAACACCCTCACAGCTAGGCAAGAGTGTGTGGGGGGACTCCCTTGACCGCAATGATCTCGGCCCTGTTGTGGAGGCTTGGGGGGGGGGGGGGGGGGACCGGAGCGACGGATCAGTGCGCGTGATCCCCTTTACTCGATGGTAGACGTGCGTGGTGCGACGGAAGGGTGGAGGTACCAAGGTGCTATTCATAGCGATGGTTGGGTGTGGGAGGTCATTGACGATTACAGCTAGGGGGTGGTGGAGTGGCCCAGGCCCTCGTCAAAGGTGATGGACGATGATGATGAGGTGGTGCGGCAGGTGACAGAGGTGGGTGGCTATCGTTAATCCACGAGGGAGGTTACCAGCTCTGCCTAATGATAAGAGTCCTATCACGAAATGTTAGGGGTCTCAACGACCCTTCCCAAAGGACGGCGTTAGGGGGCTATATTAAGCAGTGGAAGGCGAACGTGGTGCTGCTGCAAGAAATGAAACTGGTGGGGTGTAATGGAAGGACGTGGAGGGAGGTTGGCGACATGTGGATGAAGGGCTTTTGGGTGCTGGACGTGGTTGGCCGTTCGAGCGGCCAGCTTCTGCGATGAAGGAAGGATATCCTGACTCTAGAGGATTTTTTCATAGGGAGCCATGTCCTGTCAGCTAGATTTCTGAAGAAGAGAGATGGTTCTAGTTTGGTTGTGATGGGAGTATACATATCGTCGGAGACATAGGTGAGAGCTGTGATGTGGGACGAGCTTGCTCCAGTCGCAGCGGGTAGTTTGGGGCTGCACTGGCTAATTGGTGGCGATTTCAACATCACCTTGCAATTGGAGAACAGATCAGATGGGTACGAGAGGTAGGACCTGGATTCTGACCAGTTTATAGATTTTGTGGCGGTGCATGGGCTAATTAACATGGCTCTGGCCTCCTGTGCATATACATGGAGCACCAATGGCCAGAAATTTAGGTTAGACAGGTTTCTCTCAAATGTGGAACTGGCTGAGGCGTATCCCCTTGCTAATGTCTCGCCCATGGAGAGGCCCTTCTCTGATCATACACCCTTAATGTGGAGTCCAAATGAGGCAAGTGTGTGCGGCACCTACTTTAAGTTTGATAGGTCATGGTTGCTGGAGGTGGGTTTTAGGGAAGTAGTGGAGGAAAAATGGAGATCTTCCCAGGTGGAGGGTTAGCAGTGGCTCGCCTATTGAGGAAGTTGGCAGCTTTGCGGGGTTTCCTAAGGGAGTATAGGAAGGATCTCAGGGAGGTGAGGGCTAGGAGGAAGGAGGCATTAATGGAGATCACGAGGCTGGACAGGCAGGAAGATACTAGGCCGTTATCCTTAGAGGACAGGGAGCGTAGGGCGAGACATCAGAGGGTGGTGTAGGATGAGGACAAGAAAGCGGAGATTGAATGGAAGATAAAATACATACAAAAATGGTTGAGAGAGGGTGACTCCAACACTAGATTCTTCCACCAGATGGCATTGGCTAAGAGAAGGAATTGGATTGACAGACCTGTGGTAGGTAGGACCTCATACTCAGGCAAGGAGGAGGTGGGGGGTGGCGACGGGTTTCTTTAGACATTTTTATGGAAGGTGCAGGAGGGGGAGGTGGACAGGGGTGGACGTGCAAAGGGTGTCTGGGCAGCAGGCGGAGGCGCTCACGACTAGCTTTTCTGAGGACAAGGTCAAGGAGGCGGTGTGGTGGCTAAATGTGGATGGGTGCCCAGGATCGGACGGGTTCCTAGTTTTTTTCTACAGGTAGTTCTGGTTGCCGGTAAAATAGGACGTGATGCAGATGGTGGCAGAATTTGCGAAGGAAAACAAGGGTTTCGACAGGCTCAATAGGTTCTACCTCTTCCTTCTACCCAAAAAGGAGGGGGCGAAGGCTATTAAGGATTACAACCCATTGCCTTGTCAAATGTTGCCTACCTCATTGCTTCGAAGGTCTTGGCTAATAGATTGTGTAGGGTTTTGGAGGGTATTATTTCGCCAGTGTCAAGGGCTTTTGTCCCTGGGAGAGGTATTCTTGATGGCTTCGTGATGGCTACTGAGGCCCTAGCAGCTTGCAGAAGAACAAGGAGGACAACTTTTCTTTACAAGGCCGATTTCAGCAAAGATAGATTCTATCTAATGGGCTTTCTTGTGGGTCGCATTGATCAAAAGAGGTTTCTTGTAGCAGTGGCTTGATTGGTTAAAGAGGTGTGTCATGACAACATCTTTCTCCATCTTGATCAATGGTAATTCGGCGGGCAGTTGGGTGTAGCCGAGGCGGAGGATCAGATAGGGATGCTTGCTTGCGCCAATGCTGTTCTTGCAGTGGATGCCCTTGAAAGGGGGCTTTCAGATCTTACTAGAGGGATTTGTTTAGAGGTTTTAGGCCAGGGGCGAATAAGGAGATCCCTCTATTGTAGTATGCAAATGACACCTTGTTTTTGGTAGAGGGTTCTTCTTTGGAGGCTACTAGGCTGTGTGTGCTCTTGGAGTTGTTCGAGGAGGCCTCTGGGAGTCTAGCTTTGTGCCGTGTAATATGTCAGAGGGGGAAGGATTGGCTTGTGGGGGCAGCGCTTAGGACGAAGAGGGGATCTTTGCCTTTGTCCTACCTGGGCTTGCCTCTCACAGATAGGCATCTCAGGTTGTAGGACTGGCTATCGCTGTTGGAGAGGATGTAGAAGAGGCTGTCGGGGTAGGCATCCAGATTGCTGTCGAGAGGTGGCAGGTTAACGCTGGTAAAGGCAGTGCTATCATCGATACTAGCCTACTTATCTATTTCTAGAGTGCCTCGACAGGTGGAGAGGAAGATCATGGGACTGATGCGAGATTTCTTCAAGACAAATTTTGGGAAGGCAGGGAAGGGAGCAAGATTGGTGGCTTGGGAGGAGATCTGCAAGCCAGTGAAGGGGGTGGACTTGAGGTTAGAGACGTAGAATGTGTCCACTTGGGCTTTCTTACGAAGTGGATTGTTAGGTTGGTGAGTCAAGAGTAGGATCTTGTTGGTGGGGTGCTCCAGGATTTTTATGGTTCTCTCGTGGAAGGCTCTCGGTGCCTCGGTGCCAGGGGCATTACACTTCATGAGAGGCTTGGCATTAGTGATCCCCAAGGTTCGGTGTTTTTTTTACGCCATATGTTGGCGAGGGGGATTGGTTTAGATTCTAGTTGGATGATTGGCAGGGGGAGGGAGCCCTTTGCAACAGATACCCCGATCTGTTCTCAAGGGTTGCGAACAAGGAGGCAACTATTGCTAACTGTTGGGACAGTGCTTGGTGTCCCACCTTCCAAGGGGCTTTGTCAGAACAAAGGTGTGTAGAGCTTTAATTGTTGTTATAGGATTTGGAGGGATGGGAGCCTAGGTGGGGGGGGGGGGGGGGGGGATGCTTTTGGTTGGGATGATGGGAGTCTTATAGTGAAGACGGCTTTCTACAAGCTATGAGGAAGCTCATAGGTGGTAGATATTGACCTCCAGCGTGATTGCAGGTTGATTTGGTCGGCAGATAGCCCCTTGAAGGTCAACATTTTTGCTTGGCTAGTGAGAAGAGGAAGAGTGCTCACAAAGACATGCTGCTATGGAGGATGCTAACTGCCCGTTTTGCATCGGTTGGAGGAAGACATCCATTACCTCTTCTTTGGCTGTGCCTTTGTTGCGTAGGTGTAGAGAAGGTTGGGGTTTGATTGGATTGAGTGGGGTTCTCTCGAGGAGTTTTAATCTTCGTTCTGGAGGGGTAATGTCCATGGTAGCGGGAGCACTTTAGAACAAGGGAGAAGGCAAAGGTTTTGGTGATACTTTGGGGCGTGTGGTTGAGAAGGAATGGGGTTCCTTTTAGAGGGGAGACGCTCTATGTCGAAAATATTGTCTCCTTGATAGCCTCCCAGCTATTGTTGTGGGAGTCCACCTTGTAACCTTTGCGTTGTAATATTTTTAGTTTCGTAATGAAATCCTAGGTGGTTATCATATGGATAGCACCCTCCTACTTTTCAAAAAAAAAGGAGGGTTGATAGGTGCCCAACTCCTTCAATAAGTCCTCGAGGATCGTGAAATACTTAACTAGGGGCATATTACCTTGATTAGTATTCCAAATCCTCTTGTAGATGTCAGTGAGTCTTGCGCTACTTGTCTTTTGTTTTTAAAGCGTATCCCAAATCTTCTTTGCTGTATCCTTGTATAACATATTCGCAACAACCAATCGATGCTATTCATCAACGCTATCGAGGCAAGCGCCTTAGGCGTTGAGGCGACGAGGCAAGGCGTTTTACTGGGTCATCGCCTCGATGAAGACCCAGGCGAAGCCCTTCGATTAGGTGACGTGCCTCCTCGCCTCGTCGCCTCATCACCTGAACCCTAGCCGCATCAAAACGTTTTTTTTTTAAAGCAAGAAATGGACTTACCATTCTTGCCCTCAACGACCTCTCACATTCCATACGAGGCTCCTATTTACGCGTGTGAAGAGCTTTCTCATCTCCACGCCAACCCCACGTCATTATCGCCTTCGCGGTGGAGCAGCTTGAGCTTCTTCGACCAGCATCGCCGCTCGAGCATCACCGCTTGCCATCTGCACCACCTCCTCGACCTTGATCGCCTAGGTATCTCCTCAACCCGCACCGCCTGAGTGTCATTAGAGCATCGGCTGAGCTTCTTTGTCATTGGCTTCATTTCGATTTCAGCTGGGTCTTCCCGTTTCAATTCTTTTCGTTAACTTACGACTCAGTTACATATATATATATACATATATAAAACATTATATATATATATGTTACATAAGTATGTAATAAGTATTGCTACAAGGTAATACATATGTATGTAATATTATATATGTATGTCTAAGTAATACATAAGTATACTGATATATTATATATGTATGTAATAACATTGTAACTATGTATATATATAAGTATGTATAAGTATGTATATATACAGTTATATTTGTATGTAATTATGTATACTACTAGTAACTTTGCATGTGTATATTGTTATATTAAGTAGCAACTTTGCATGTGCATTGTAACCATGTATATAAGTAGCAACTTTGATGCTAGATCAGTGTTTCCAACTTTGCATTTGTTTTGAATTATGTAGATGGCTGAAACAAGGTAGAAGTACCCATGTTAGAAGTGTGTCACATTAGAAGATCCAAAAAAGATTAATGATACGAAGTGTACTTTTTGTGGTGGGATAGTGAAATAGGGGATTCATAGAGCTACTAGACATATTATTGGTGGTGATAAGAACACAACAATATGTCAAAAAGCTCCACAACATGTGAGAGGAGTTGAGGGAATATCGACAATCTAAAAAGGAAGAAAAAGAAAGGTTCATGAGAGATTTTGTCTATGATGAGCTACTTAGCGATGATGATGATGATGATGATGATGAAATAGTAGAAGTGAATGTCTTACGAGGACTCATGGATAGATTCACAACTAAAAGAATAGTAGAAAATCCTACACAGTCACATGCAAAGAAGGCTCGAGTCATGATGGGTGCTGGTGGAAGTAGAAGTGGACTTCCTCTAATGAAGTTTCATGGACCAATAGATAAGTTTACGAAGGTTGATCATGAGAAGGTGGTCTGGGAACGAAAAAGGAGATTGTTGACAAAACAAACTACAATTTCTGAGGTTTTCAAGGAGGGAAGAGATGCAGTTGTACGGATCATTGCAAAATGGATGTACCGTAACAACATTGTATTCAATGCTGTTAAAGATATCTGGTTTGAGATAATGATTGAGGTAATTGGTCGTTTTTCCCCTGGATTGAAGCCTCCTTCGTACCATGAAGTGAGAGTTCCTTTATTGAGATATCATGTGAACAAGACTCGGGATTTTATCACCAAATATCATGATGCTTAGAAGAAATATGGATGCACTTTGATGACAGATGGTTGGACGGATAAGAAAAGTAGAACATTTATAAATTTTCACGTCAATACTCCCATGGGAACTATTTTCTTGGAGTCCATTGATGCCTTATCCTATGTAAAGACAGGGGAGAAGCTTTGTGAGCTGATAAGTGGCATGATCGGTTGCGTCGGGGAGGAATATGTGATTTAAGTCGTCAGTGACAACACATCGAATTATATTCTTTGCTGGTAATAAATCTTTATTTATTTTAACATGTATATTTTCTTTAATATTGTAAGCATTGTAAAATATAAAAAATATCATTTTTCTTTTCCATAGGCAAATTACTGGAGGCTAAGCATCCTCAAGTTTATTGGACTCTTTGTACTGCACACTGCATCGATTTGATGTTGGAAGATTTTGGGAAGTTAGAAGATGTAAAAAAGACACTCAAACATGCAATGCAATTGAGTAGTTATATATACATGCATCCTTCAGTCTTAAATTTGATGAAGCAGTTCACAAGTAAGGAGTTGTTGAGGCCTGCAGTTACAAGATTTGCTACATCTTTCGTCACCTTACAAAGCATTCATAGACAGAAGGCAAATTTAAGGTAGATGTTCACTTCAGATAAGTGGATCACTTCTAAAAATGCAAAAGAGAAGGGAAAGAAGGTGGCAATAATCATCAAGATGCCTTAATTTTGAAAGATGGTTGTATACATTCTCAAGGCTATGTCTCCTTTTATGAGAGTGCTTCGTCTTGTTGACTCAGAGAAGAGGCTTGCAATGGGATACATATACGAAGCAATGGATAGGGCTAAGAAAGCTGTCATGAAGGCTTTTAACAATAATGTTGAAAAGTTTGGATCTATTTGCGACATCATTGATAAGAGATGGGATTGCCAGCTTCATAGGCCTCTACATGCAGCAGGATATTTCCTTAATCCTAAATTCTTTTATGAAAATCAAAATCTTGATTTTGATTCAAAGGTTATGAATGGATTCTACAATGTCTTGGCAAAATTGGAGCCTGATGAGAGTGTGCAAGACAAAATAACATGCGAAATTTTCATTTATAGAAATGTACAAGGACTCCTTGGAACACCTATGGCTATTATACAAAGGAAGACTATTGCCTCAGGTAGTCAAGTGGTATAAATTTTTTATGGTAACTTTCCATTTCCAGTTGCTTATTAATATTATATAACTTGTTATCTTTTTACAGTGGAGTGGTGGAATCTCTTTGGTTGGTCTACACCTAACTTGGCAAAATTAGTACTGAAGGTGCTAGGTCTTACTTGTAGTGCCTTGGGATATAAAAGGAATTGAAGTATATTTGAAAATGTAAGTTACAAACCAATTCATAATATGCATAGCATTAATTTATTAAGTAATGTTATATTAATCCTTTTATTTTGGAAATCTATATAGGTTCACTCAAAGAAAAGAAATCCGTTGGCACAACAAAAGTTGAATGATCTTATATTTGTTAAGTACAACAAAGCTTTAAGAGATTGATATGAAGATAGGGATTATCTTGAACCCATTTCCCTCCAGGAAATTGATGATTCAAATGAATGGCTATTAGGGAGAATGGAGGAAGATGAGGAAAATGCAGGTGATGATCTTGTGTTTGGTGATAATAATCTCACTTGGGGCATGGATGAGCTTGCATTGGGAATTAACGAGTAAGACACTTCTCGACGTACTTGGGCTCGTGCTACTACAAAGAAAAATAGCCCTAAGCAGGCTAAGCAAAAAGGAAAAGCTCAAATAGTTATTGAAGAAGAGGAAGAATATGTGGACAGTGATAAGGAAGAGGAAGAGGAGATTGAAGTTGTTGGTGATGGTGACGATGATGATGACGAATTGAATCTTGAAGATGATTCTGATGACTTATGTGTTATATTATTTGAGAATTGAGAATTGTTCACTTCAATGATAACTTTGGTTTTTATGTTTTTCTACCTTTATTACGTAGAAGCTTTTCTTTCTTTACCATTTGAAAATATGTAAATAGTTTTTCGCAATATAATTGTTATCCTTTTCTTCTACTTAAAGTCTTCAACATTGTTATTAGACATGTTTTTATAAACTTAGTGTTATTAAATTGAGTTAATAAGACATATATGCCAACAAAAAACGATTGCCTCAATTCACTCAGGCTGTCGCCTTTTTGTCGCCTCTCGCCTCGGGCGATTTTGAGCCATGTCGCCTTGCTATTGCCTTTCGCATTGACAACATTGCTATTCATCAACCAATTCATAACCAAGAACTCTTTCTACCCTTCTCGGGAGTCTGGAGCCTTCTCTGTTAGGACATGTAGTTTTTCATGTCCTTCAACAAAGATCTGGAAGGCATGGGACCACAAGATGTAGTTTGAGGAATCAACCAATTTAATGGTTGTTCCCTGAACTAACACTGAAGTAGAAATCTTCGCTTCAGAAGTCATGGTGGGTTGTTCTCCATTGAGCATGGTTCACACACAGGGAAGAGAAGCCTACGCAGGAGTTGGCGTAGGAGAAAATCGAGATTCCTAGGTGAAAAAATGCCAACTACGCATGAGATCCTTGCCTTGGTGTTGTTGAAGTCCATGATCACACGTTGGGGGATTTCCCACGTAGGAGAGAGGTCACGTAACCTTTAGGCACGAAGGTGGAGGCATGGTTCAAGAGTGAATCTACTTTGATACCACATGAAGCTACTAGAACGTGGAGTTTTATTATTGTAGAAACTCAAGTATAAAAGAGGGGACTTTGTCTCTGTCAAAATAATGTTTGCATTTCCTCACAAAGAAAACCCTAGCTCTCTTTTATATGGAAGAAAGAACTGGGTAAATTACATAAGTACTCCCTCAAGTAAATAAAAAATACCAATGCCCCCTTTACAACTCAACACTCCCCCTCAAGTTGGGGCATATATATCAATAAGCCCTAACTTGCTGCTCAAAAGGTCATGACGCTTCTTTTAAGCGCCTTGGTAAGGATATCAGGTAGCTGCATCTTAGAAGAAATATAAGGAGTACTTATCTTGCCTGCGAGGACAACATCCCGTATAAAGTGGAAATCAATCTCAATGTGCTTCATCTTTGCATGAAAGATTGGATTAGAGGCAATATGTGCTACTAACTTGTTATCACAATAAAGTGTTACAGGAGTATCAACAACCACCCTTAGATCATGCAAAAATCCAACCATCCGCATGATCTCACATGCAGCCTGGGCCATAGATTTATATTCTGCCTCTGCACTGGAACGAGCAACAACATTCTGTTTCTTTCTTTGCCAGGAAATCGGGTTTCCTTCTAGATAGATAGAAAACCCAGAAGTAGACCTCTTGTCTTCTACTGATCCTGCATAGTCTGCATCTGAGTAAGCGACAAGATCTAAAGTATCACCCACACTGTAGTACAAGCCCTGTCCTAGTATGCCCTTTAGATATCTCAAAATAAGATACATCATGCCAATGACTGTACCTAGGACTCTGCATAAACTGACTAGTACGGTTGACTGCAAAGCTAATGTCTAAGCGTGTAATAGTCAAATATAACAAACGACCAACAATACTCCAATATCTGGTGACATCCTCAAACAAAGGATCTATTTCATGTGAACTATGATTGATCGAAGCCTCGACTGGTATCCATGAAGGTTTTAACCCAAGAAGTCTAGCCTCCTTTAGAAATTGTAATGTATACTGCCTCTGAGACCAAGATAAACCTTCCTCCTGACGAATAACCTCTATGCCCAGAAAGTAGCGAAGGTCACCTAAGTCTTTAGTAACAAAGGTGGAGTGGAGAAAGGCTTTAGTCTCTACTATGCCATCAATATCATCTCCAATTAGGATCATGTCATCCACGTAGATTGTCAACACAACCACTCTCCAGATCCCATAATGCTTAGTCTGTTTGATAAATACGGAGTGATCAATAATAGATCTTTGAAATCTTAGCTTCTGGAGCTCAAGATTGAGCCTCTCAAACCAAGCTCGAGGACTTTGTTTTAGGCCATAAATGGCCTTCTGCATGCAGCAAACCAGCTCCCCCTGATGGTCACAACCTAGCGGCTGTCTCATATATACCTCCTTAGCCAAATCGCCATATAAGAAAGCATTTTAATATCAAGTTGGTGCAATGGCCACTGTCTAATCACTGCCTGCGACAAAATAATTCTGATAGAAGTAATACGTGTGATTAGGGAGAAGGTTTCAAGGTAATCCACCCCATAGGTTTGGGTGAATCCCTTGGTTACCAGTCGGGCTTTATATCTCTCCATTGTCCCGTCTGATCTATATTTAATGGTATACACCCATCTACAGTCCACGACCGTAGCTCCCTCAGGACATGGGACTAGATCCCATGTGCCTCTAATATGAAGAGCCCCCATCTCATCATCCATTGCCGCCTTCCATTTTGGGTCATGAAGAGCCTGCAAGAAATCTCTAGGAACAACAACAGTGGTAATAGTAGATGCAAACTGTCTAACCTCTCCTTGAGGATGAGAAACTTTAGTATAGTATGAAATGGGATGAAGAGTGGTATCTGATCTCGGTGTAGTCTCCTCTTCTCTCTCTGGCTCATCTTTGTCTGATGGTATAATAAGCTGGGCAGGCTCCTCACCATCACAATCCTGTAACTTTGACCGCCCATGATAGATGTGTCTCCTCTAAGGTAGCCTTTGTGGATGAACCTTCTTCTGAGAAGTAGGGAGTCTTCTCAAAGAATGTCACATCAGTTGTGATAATGTACCTCTTACGAATTGGATCATAACATCGGTAACCCTTCTGGGTCCTGGAATAACCAAGGAAGACACTTCGTAGCATGGGAAGCAAACTTATTTTGGATGTTGTAGTTTTGAACAAAACATGTGCATCCGAACACCTGCAGTGGCACTGGGAAAACTCTGCTGCAATCAGGATGTATGATTTAATACAAAATCTGCCCCTGAAGTACCAAAGATGGCTATTGATTAATCAAATATGCAACTGAAAGTATGACATCACCCAGAATTCCTAGGAACCTTCATATGAGACATCAGGGTCCTAGCAATATCAAGTAAGTGTCGCAACTTGTGCTCTGCAACTCCATTTTGCTGAGAAGTATGAGCACATGACGTCTGATGGATGATCCCCTTGGCTCGAAAAGCCTACTGCAAGTTACTATGCATAAACTCTAATGCATTGTCACTGTGAAAAATCCGAACAGTGGTACTATACTGCATCTCCACCTTAGACAATACTGAACAATAGTAGGAATCTCACTACGGGCCTTCATCAGAAACACCCACATAAATCTACTACTGTCATCAACCATGACTGTAAAGTACCTGTGTCCGCTAGCAGAAGTAACTCTGGATGGTCCTCAAACATCACAATGCACTAGAGAGAAGGGGGCTGAACTCACACCAGCATCCCGTCCAGGATAGGTACTCTGGTGATGCTTCCCTAGTTGACAATCCTTACAGTCTAGGACCAAGGAATCTGGCAATTTAGGATACATTTGGTGCATGTTTCTTACAGAAGGATGCCCAAGTGTTCGATGCCAAAGTAAGGGATCACTAGAGATAGACATTGCTCTAGCAAACAAGAATGGCGTGTCTAAATAATATAAGCCATCTCTTTCTATTCTGCTAATAATTTCCTCGGTACTTCAATTTTGAAAATAGTAATGCTGATCATCGAAAATAACACAACAACCAAGGTCTTTACATATCATGCTAATAGATAACAGGTTCATAGGAAATTCAGGGATGTACTATACCTCCTCCATTTTCATTCTGGATGTGACCTCTACACAACCAACCACGATCACAGGGAAAGTCTTCCTATTCGCCACACGTACTTCTCACAATCCCTGAGGAATCACAGGATTCTTCAATCGATCTCTATTTCCAGTGATATGTACCGAAGCTCCAGAATCTATCACCAATGTCCTTTTGACTCTTCTTTGCTTCTTTTCCACTCCTTGGATTGTAAAAGCAAATCCTTTCAGATCTGAGTTTGCCTCTTTTGATGGGTCAAACTCATTCTTTTGGCATGAGAGAAGGCTCATCATGATTGAAGAGGATATTTTCTTAACTAGTGGCGAGAGGAGACTCATCACCACTTGTGCTATGTGTGAGATAGGCTTGAACACACGCACGCATGCATCTGTAGGGTTTGTTTTCAAACTCCACGGGCAAGACAATCGCCTGGCCGACCACAAACGCCAACCAGTGGTTGTTGCTGCAGCGTCAGGGGTAGTGTCAGTGATTGCTACAATTGAGGCAGTGGCGGCGGCTGGAACAGTGCCACCCGCTGGCTGAGTCACGTCGATGGTCGCTGTGGCCAAGACAGGGGCTGCAATGGCGCTTGGAGTCACGCCGCTTGCTACTAGGGTTCCTTCAGTGGTGGCGACGGCAGGAGTTCTCCCAACTCCTATTTGTCTGCGATCAATGTTGGAGAGATCTTCCATGAAGAGATCTCCTTTAGAATCACCTACTCGTGGGTGATCCAAACATTTTTTTTTTTGGTGGATTTTTGGTGGGATATCGGAACACCAAGCTAGGACCGCTGCTCTGATACCATGTCAAAACAAATGGTTTGCATTACCACACAAAGAAAACCCTAGCTCTCTTTTATATGAAAGAGAGAACTATGTAAATTACATAAATACTGCCTTAAGCAAATAAAAAATATCAATAGCTCCTTTACAACTCAACGGTCTCTTTACATAGAGAGATCAATCCCATTCCAAATCCTAATATAATCTTTTAAAATAAGAAAATCATATCTCTAACGTAACAAATCTTTAACATAACAAACCTTCCAAACATGATAATTCTAAAATTAGAAATCAAATTAAGGAAACAAGATGACTTAAGCAATGGGGACTTCCTTGTCCTCTACTCCACGTGGGATCTTATGATCTCCAATGTGGAGGTTCATGAGATCTCTAACAAGACCCTTCTTTTGAAGTGGGTGACTCGAATGTCCTGTTCGTCAAGTTTCCTTTCCTTGCAATGGAGGATCTTAAACTGTGGAAATCCAAAGTAAGGGTGTCGCAAGGCTCAACATTTTTATTTAATTTATTATTATTGGAGTGCTTACTGAACATGCTGTGGTATCTGGACAAAGTTGCTTTCTTGTGTCTTCCGAGCTGAATGCTTCTATGGTGGTATGTTGGACACTTGTGCTGGACAGGGGGCTGCTGGTCTCCTTTCCTTTTTACTAGTCTGTTCGTTTGGATGTGGGGTAACTAGGTGGAATAACTGATGTGTGATGGGTAAGATGAATAGTACTATGAGTAGTGATAAGATCGTGCTTTTAGTGGATTACAATGTATACAAGGATAGTGTAAGTGACGGTCACATAGAGGTGGGTGTAATGAACATTGCCAATACGAGCAGTCAAATCAAACTGCATGAGGATCTGTATGTGTGGGATAAATCTCCCCTATCCCACAAGCTATCCTATCCACTTGAGGTAAAATTTACCCCCCATTCAAACGAATGGGGATTGACTCTGCTATAACTGCTTACCAGAATTTACCAAGGCATCATCAAATTTCACTGAAGGATTTCAGATTTATGGCTTTAAGAGGACCCTCTGTAGGTTGGACTCCCCAATTGGCTAGTGCATTGAAGATGCCTTTTTACTAAGGCATATAGGGAAAAATAGGCTCCAGAACCCTTCTCGAAAAAAGAAGTTCAGAACCGATTACACATGTCCATGCGAGGATGGGGAAGAAGATAGACCATCTGTTCTCAACTGTCATTCTCTTCGGAGATTTTGTGAAGACTGGGTTTGTTTGGGTTGCT
The DNA here is from genome assembly GCA_037157565.1 of Thalassia testudinum. Taxonomy (NCBI): domain Eukaryota; kingdom Viridiplantae; phylum Streptophyta; class Magnoliopsida; order Alismatales; family Hydrocharitaceae; genus Thalassia; species Thalassia testudinum. The sequence continues at coordinate 1,498,371 of JAZHRO010000062.1, read as the reverse complement.
ACCTCTTCTTCTGAGGACTTATAGCATCTTTTGGGAGGGGTGTGTGGGACCTCAGGCTTTAAAAAGGAAATAGAATTTTTAGTTGTCCTCCTACGATCCATTTGTTTGCAAAAGACTATGGTCATTCTAAGGGATAGATCCCATGTTCATGATGTTGAGGGAGTACGGGTTCTCCTTGGCCATTGGGAAGAAGCTTTATAGGTCTCTGTTTCTTTGACCATTTTATCATTATGTCTCTTTCGATTTGAAAAAAGATAAAGAAAAGCTACATCCTATCCCTTGTTCTCTTCCTGAAAACAGTTTGATGGAGATGTTACGAGTGTTTCAATCAGTGATAGTTTACAAGCGTTACTTTAAAGTTTAGGTTTATTTTATGTTGCTGGGCATGTGTGGTAGCATGCCGTTCCTATTTCTATTTCTTATATAAAAAAGGAGACTTTTTTAAAGGTTAAAGGAAGTTGGGAAATTTCATTCATCTCTCTCTCTCTCTCTCTTACACACACAAACACACATACCTTCTCCTTCCTTATCTTAGCCCAAAGCAAAAGTTGAATAGGAGGACCTAGCCAAATCCCACTTTGCAAGTAAACCACCTACATACTTAAAGGAAAGGCATATCCAGTAACAAGCACTATTCAGGAAATTGATCACCTAGGCCGCATATGCATAGGTGTTCCCTCTCCGAACTGCATATCACGAGGCAATCCAATAGTTGGTCTAGACAACTACTCGATTCAACTACAAGTATACTCAGCTAAATATAAGGTCAATTTTCAAATAGACTCAAAATGAATAAGCTCACCCGATTTTCAAATAGACCAATTTTTCAAGATGTTATGTTCATATTCTCAATAGTATATCGTAATTAAGGATTAATGTGTTTTTGTGCTATACCACACTTTATGTTTATAGCTTTGAGTTTTCATATGCTTGGGATGTATAATATAAAATTTAGCAACTTAATTAATTATTTTATATTTTTTAAATAAAAAAATATAAAATGGCATACTCGTTACATGCTTACCTGCATACCGCATGCTCTATGCGGTAACCCAACTGACCGAATACCATATATTGACTTTCTAAACTTTGGTAACAAGTCAACCAGATATGGGGATGGCGACCAAAGCATGACTAGTAGCCTCTTCGTTGTGTTCTCAAAGGATGGAGTTTGGTATCTACCATGTTTTGCTTGTGCATTGAACAAATGGGTGGCTGTGTCAAGTTTCTCTGCTTGGTGAACTTTGATTTACCTAATTAAAACTTAGTGCCTTATATTAGCTGAAACTGCATTGTATCATTGACGGGGCATATGGTCGCATTTTCTTCTTTCTAGCTGCAAATTTGAGTTAGTATTACATGTAATTAATATACTGTTTCACATGGAGGATGGTACTTATATATGGTTACTCATAGTGACAGTATACTGTTACTTATAGTGATAGTATACTGTTTCAAGAGTGACATGGAGTATTTTAATGTTCTTTATGGAGCATGTCACTCATGTACTGTTTTACCTGGAGACATTCTGGACTATTTTATTTGCAGCTGCTGCTTGAAACTAAGAAACCCTTACACAGTTGTCTTGACAATTATAGAATGATAAAAGAGAGAGGATCGTGAAGGCTAGCCGTGATGTTACCATAAACAGCAAAAAGGTCATATTTCAGGTGCACAGGTAATTCTGCTATGCATGTTATCACCTATTTTACTATAGTCAAAGAATGTATCTGTTTGGCTTTTTGTACAACATTAGTGGACCCTATAGATTTCAAAATGAATTTAATTCAACATAGTTTGTTTGTTAGCAATAATTCCAATCATCTAGTTTGCTGATAGAACTAATGAAAAAAAAGATACCTATTGGAATGTGGTGTGCCAAAATGATAATCTGCTTGCCCTCCATACTAATATTTGGGCTTGTGAATTTCACAATCTTCCAAACTCTTATTTGAGAAGGCATCGTTATTTATTTAGTTTCACAGGGCTATACTCCTTGACAATGATGTTACTGCATTGATATTACAAGAACCAAGGGTGAAAAGATTGCGGTGCATTTGAAATTTATTCATAGTTTTTTGATGTAGAGAATTAAAATGAGATTTAGTCACTAGAATGTGGTTTCTTAAAATTTCCAATATACAGAGAATGCTTTAATCAATGAGAATTATCCCATGATTCAATGAGATTTAACAGTGCCTTGACAACATCTGAAAAATGGTGATGCTCATGCTTGACGGCTCTATTTCATCGAGATGTATACAGACATGTTGTTTGATGAAGAATATGAATATCCCATGCTTCCAATCCTTAATGAGAATGAAAAATTTTAATTTGGGCATCAAACTGGGATTATTCCTATAAGAAAATGTTTTATGGCTGTTGAGTTGTAAAGGGGCATTTGTTATTTTCTTTTTTCTTATGGGGCACTTATGTAATTTGCCCAGTTCTCTTTTATATAAAAGAGGGCTAGGGTTTCTTTTTGAAGTGGATGCATTCTTTGAGATTTCACATGGTATTAGAGTAGTGGTCCTAGGTCGATGCTCTGATATCCCACCGAAAGAAATCACTGCAACATGATTGGATTACCAACGTAGAGATCTAATGGAGAACATCCTCCATGCCATCACCACCATCACCGGCAGTAGGTGCGCCAATCAGGGAGGATGCAGCGCTGCCCATAAGATAGGCAGACGACTTGGTGGCACTGGCGGTGCTGCCGCCGAGTTGCTTGGCCGGTCCAGCACCGCCGCTAGTGGTCAATTGCTGCCGGTAGTAGGTGTTGTTGCTGCTAATGGTTGCAGATTGTATGTTGCTCAAGGTATATTTGATGTGATGAGCCTTCTTGTACATCTACTATGAGTGGCGATGAGTCTTCTCTCGCTAGTATTAGAGAAAATTGATCCAACATGATCAACTATAGTTTCTTCCGGGTTTGCATGTGCAACCCAAGAAGTTGTTAGGAAGAAGAGCAGGAGCGCATGGGTGCTTGACTCTGGAGCCTTTATCCATTTTACTGGGAATAGAGATCATCTGCTGGACCCTGTACTCCACGGGGAATCCGAGACGTACGAGTAGCTAATGGGGCTACTTCTCCTATTACAACAGTTGGGTGTGTAGACGCAATGTCCAAGATGAAGATAGAGAATGTATATTATGCTCCTGAATTTCCCATGGATCTTGGATGTTGTGATGTATATGATGAGGAGCATTGCTATTTCGAAGATCGTCTGCCAGGAGGGATACTTGGCAGTGGCATAGAAAGAGATGGTTTGTACTACTTAGACACGCCTACTTTACTTGCAAGGGCTGTGTCAATTTCTCGTGATCCATTACTTTGGTATCGGAGACTTGGGATCCCTCCATGAAGAAGATGCATCAGATGTATCCAAAATCATAAGACTCATTGACTCTGGACTGTGAAGACTGCCAGTTAGGGAAGCATCATAAGAGTAGCTACCCTCGAAGAGATGAGAGTTAGTGTAGTGCCCTTTGCTTTAGTACATTGTGATGTCTGAGGACCTTCTAGAGTTGCCTCTCTTAGTGGACACAGATACTTTATAGTGATGGTGGATGACAGCAGCAGACTTGGATTTTTCTGATGAAGGCCGGTAGTGAGATTCCCTTTGTTGTTTAGTAGTTTCTGTCTAAGGTGCAAACACATTATGGCATTATAGTAATGATTTTTTGTAATGATAATGCACTACAGTTCATGCATAGAGATTTACAGGAGGCCTTCCGTTCCAAGGGGATCATTCACCAGACATCTTGTGTTCATACTTCCTAGCAAAATAAGGTCGCAGAGCGCAAGTTACGACACTTGCTTGATATTATCAGGACCTTGATGTCTCATATGAAGGTTTTTAGGCAGTTTTGGGGTGATGCCATAGTCACAACAACATATTTGATTAATTGGATGCCATCTTCTGTACTTCATGGTCAGATTTCATACCAGATTATACACCCTAAGTGTAGCAGGTCGTTTCCTTTACCTTTGCGAGTTTTTGGGTGCATATGTTTTATTCAAAGTCATGGTATCGAGGATAAGTTTGCTCCCCGTGCCACAAAGTATCTTTCTTGGTTACTCTAGGATCCAAAAGGGTTATAGATGTTACGATCCAGTCTGCAGTAAATATGTTCTCACCGTTGATGTAACATTCTTTGAGAAAATTTCCTACTTCTCTAAAGAAGGATCATCTATAGATGCTACCATATAGGGGAGACAGATGTATTACAGGAGATCACATGTAGATGATTCCTCAAACAATGAGCCAGTTTAGCTTGTTACCTCTCCAGACTGGAGTGACTCAGATAGGGAAAAGGAGTCGGTAATGAGGAGATCTACTTCCACATGTACTCTTCATCCCATTTCACATTACACTTTGATCTCCCATCTCTAGAAGGGAGATGGACAGTTTGCATCAACTATTGCTACTGTTGTCATTCCCAGATATTTTCTCCAGGCCTCCCAAGATCCCAGGTGGAAAGTAGCTATGGATGAGGAGATGCATGCCCTAGACCATGAGAACATGGGATCTTGTTCCATGTCCTGAGGGTGTCGCTGTTGTTGGTTTTCGATGGGTGTATACCATCAAGTACAGGTTTGATGGGACAGTAAAGAGATATAAGGCCAGACTTGTTGCAAAGGGGTTCACCTAAACATATGAGGTGGGCTAACTTGAAACGTTCTCACCAGTTGCCTATATTACTTCCATCAAGATTATTTTGTTGCAGTGGTTAGGCAATGGCCTTTATACTAGCTTGATGTTAAAAACACTTTCTTATATGGAGATCTTGCTAAGGAAGTATATATGTGATAGCCACCAGGATATGACAGTCAGGAGGAGCTTGTATGTCGCTTACAGAAGGCCATTTATGGCCTGAAATAGAGCCCACGAGTCTAGTTTCAAAGGCTCAATCTGGAGGTTAGGAAGATGGGATTCCAACGGTTTACTATTGATCATTCTATTTTTGTCAGGACACAGTATGGTGGGATATGGAGAGTTGTTATCTTGGAAGGTTATGTTGATGATATGATTCTGACCGCTGATGATGTAGATGGGATAGTACAAACAAAAGCCTTTCTTCAGTCCACCTTTGTCTCCAAGGATCTAAGTGATCTTCGCTATTTCTTAGGGATTGAAGCAGTTCATCAGGAAACTGGATTATCCCTATCACAGAGGCAGTACACTTTAAAGATTCTAGAGGAAGCCAAGCTTCTTGGTTCCAAACCATCTGATATACTAGTAGAGTCATCTTCGGGTCATAGCACTAATGAGACAAATCCCTTGTTTAAAGATGCTACCAGGTACAGTAATACTGTTGGTCATTTGTTATATCTAACTATTACACGACCAAATGTTAGTTTTGCTGTGAGTTAAGCCAGTCAATTTATGTAGAGTTCCATATACAGTCATTAGCGAGATGTTTGTCTCATTATGAGATACCTGAAGGGTACCCTAAGGAGAGGTTTGTACTACAGTGCGAGTGGTTCTCTTGACCTTCTAGCATACCCAAAGCAAATTATGCGGGGTCTATTGAGGATAGACGGTCTACGTTGGGCTTTGCAATGTATTTAGGAGGTAATCTTGTTTCATGGAGTAAGAAACAGAATGTGGTAGCTTGCTCTAATGCAATGGCAGAGTACAGATCTATGGCTCAAGTAGCTTGTGAGATCATGTGGATAGTTGGCTTTCTACGGTATTTAGGGATAGAGGTTGATATGCCTGTCCCCCTCTATTGTGATAATAAGTCTGTGACCTATATTGCATCAAATCTGATCTTTCATAAGTGGACTAAACATATTAAAGTTGATTGCTATTTTATATGGGATGCAATTTTGGAAGGAAAGATAAATATCCCTTATATATCCTCTGAGCTTTAACTTGCAGACATCCTCACTGAGCCCTTGAAGAAAAAGTGCCACAATTTTTTGAGTAACAAGTTGAGCCTCATTGACATATACGCCCCAACTTGAGGGGGAGTGTTGAGTTTTATGGAGGTATTTGTTCTTTTTTTTTCTTATGGGGCACTTATGTAATTTGTCTAGTTCTTTTTTATATAAAAGAGGACTAGGGTTTCCTTTTGAAGTGAATACATTCTTTGAGATTCCACAAATGACAAAACTAACATTAGACTTATTCTTTAAAAAAAAAAACCCCATGACAATTGGGAAAAATCATCCATGATGACTAAATGGTAGTAATGTCTTGAATCTTCATTGTTCTTGAACCTGATTAAGGCTCCATACATCCATATGCAATAAAAGATTAACAGACTTAGCCCCTTGGACTTTGACTAGGGGTTAAGATCTCCTGTAGTATTTCACAACTTAGTAGACCTCATAGTCAAATTTAGCTTCAGGAGATAGCTGTGCATTAGCAAAGCAAAGTTTGTCTAGAGGGAGATGGCTAAACAAAGATGCTACTAAAGGCTGGAAGATGATGAGGGAGGGAGAGTAACCTAAGTAGCATAGGGTAATTGAAGAAGTTTGTACACTCCCTTCCTCATGGCCTCCACCATCCTCCTCGTTAGTATGCCCTGAAAAATACAAATACATGGTTAAAACTGGCTCAATAGTTGATTTCCTTAGTGATTTCGCTCACTGGTAATAAGCTCAAAGGAAATCTGTGAACAAATATAACACTTGAGACTTGCTTAGTGGGAGTCACATGAACCTTTTGTTAACCCATGATAGCAAACTTTCCCCTATCTGCAACTTGAATAGTTTGACCTACTTTAATTGGCTTAAGTTTGACAAAACATTGTCGTTCTCCAAAGAGATCTCTGGATGCCTTTGTCAGTATCCTTTATATAGAGAGCAATTGACATACCTAATGGACTAGTGAATGCTGCAATATCTGAAGTAAAGAAAGTTGGAGTGAATGGGTGTATTTAATATTTCTTATTTTTCTTGTAGTGTACTTGTGTAAATAACCCAGTCCTCTTTTCATATAAAAGAGGGGTTAGGATTTCTTTTGGAGGCTAATGCATTTGTTTTGTCTCACATGGTATCAAAGCAACAATCTTAGGTCGTTGCTTCGATATCCTACAAAAAAAAAATCCACCCTAAAGATGATTGAATCACCAACTTAGAGGTGATTTGATGGACTTTGGACATGGTAGTAGTGGGAAGGCATCCCATGGTGTGATCACCACCAACAACGGTAGTGGCACTGCCCAGGCCACTAGTGGCGTGCAGCCACTGCGGACAGACCAGTAGGGTTGGCTGTGTCGCCAACTACATCGTCAGCCTCAAATCGCCGCTAGGGGGGCTACACTGCCGGCAGGGACCACCATTGTTGGTGGTTGTCCTTGATTTCTAGGTGTCGGTGCTGTAATCCAACGTGATAAGCCTTCTCTTTTGTCTAGTTTTGTTGGCAATGTGTCTTCTCTCACCCTTGATGCAGGAATTTGACCCAAAAAGTAGGTCTATTCCAAATTCTATAGGGTTTGGGTGATCAACTCCAACACCTTAATTCATCTCATAGGCAATTAAAGATGTGAGGGTGGCCAATGGGACTACCTCTCCAATCATCGTAGTTGGGCATGTAGATGTGGCTCCAAAGATGAAGGTTAAGAAGTATATTATGGTCTCCAGTTCTCTATTAATCTCGTCTGAGTTGTATTTGCAGGGATCTTAGATGTTTAGTTGTTTTTAATGAGAAGCACTGCTACTTCCAAGATTGTCAGACAAGAGAGATTATAGGGGGAGGCATAGAGAGAGATGGTCTATGCTACCTAGACATGCCTATATTGTTATTGGAGTGGTGCCCATCACTCGTGATCTGTTGTTATGGCACAGGAGACTTGGGTATCCCTCAAGGAAGATGCGAAGGACGTATCCAGAGTTGTTAGATTCCTTGACTTTAGAATATGAGGACTGCCAACAAGGGAAGCACCACAGGAGCAGCTACCCTCGGAGAGATGGAGTCAGTACAGTTACCTTTGCCCTGATATACTGTGATGTTGGGGGCCCTCTAGAGTTACCACTCCAGGTGGGAATAGATATTTTGTAGTGTTTGCTGATGATTATAGCCGTCTTAGCTGGGTATTTCTGACAAAGGCTCGCAGTGAGATACCCTTTATTGTGCAGTAGTTTCTTTTTGAGGTGGACTCAGTATGATACCATAGTTCGAGTTTTTCGCAGCGATAATGCACTGGAGTTTATGCACAAGGATTTGCAGGAGGTCTTCTATTCTAAGGGAGTTCTTCACACACACATTATGTGCTCATACTTCCCAGCAGAATTGCATTGCTAAGCGCGAATTTCAATATCTCCTTGATATTATTAGGACCTTACTATCCCACATGAAGGTTCTTAGGCAATTTTAGGGTGATGCCATGCTTACAACATATTTAATTACTCAAGTGCCTTCTTCAATGCTTTATGGTTAGATCCCATATCAGGTTATATATCCAGAGTGCAACAGGCCATTTCTCCTACCTTTGAGAATGTTTGGGTGCACATGTTTTGTCCAGAATCATGGCAGTCGAGATAAGTTTGCTCCCCGAGCGATGAAGTGTCTTCCTCAAATGCTCCAGGATGCAGAAAGGCCACGGTGCTATGATCCAAACATGTAGGAGATGCTGTCACAGTAGACGTGACATTCTTTGAGAAGATTCCACACTTATCAAAAAAGGGGTCATTTATAGAGGTAGTTATACAAGAGACATAGATCTATCACAGCAAACCACAGTCAGATAGTTCCCAAGGAGGTGGTACTATACAACATCCTACCTCTTCAAATGGGAGTGAGTTAGATGGGGGTGGGGAGCCTATACGGAGGAGATCTAGCATATGTACTCTTCACCCCATGTCCTAGTACATTGCGATTTCCCATCTAGAGGAGGCCAAATAGTTTGCTTCAGCAATTACTACTACCGTAGTTCCCAAAGATTTTATTTAGGCCTCTCAGGATCCCAGATGGAGAGCTACTATGGATGAGGAGATGTAGGCATTACAGTCTTGAGAGACATGGGACCTTATGTCGTGTCCTACAGGTGCTATAGTTGTTGACTGCAGGTGGGTGTATACCATAAAGTATAGATCTGATGGGATAGTTGATCAGTACAAGGTTGAACTAGTTGCTGAGGAGTTTACCCAACATATAGGGTAGATTACCTTGAAACCTTTTCACTTGTGGCTCGCATTTCCTTCATTAGGATTATTCTCTATGTTGTAGTAGTTCAAAAGTGGTCGTTATACCAGCTTGATATTAAGAATGTCTTTTTATATGGAAATCTAGTTGAGGTGTACATAAGATAGCCACCAGGATATGGTATTCAGGGGAAGCCTATGTCGATTACGGAAGGCTATCTATGGCTCTAAAAGAGGGTCCACGAGCTTTGCTTGAGAGGCTCAATTCAAAGATTAGAAGGATAGGGTTTTAACGGTCTACCTCTGACCACTTTATTTTTACTTGGAGGATAGAGTATGATGAGGTCTGGAGAGTTGTTATTCTGGCAGTTTACGTGGATGACATGGTTTTGACTAGTGATGATACGTATAGGATTGCTTAGACAAAGGTATTTCTATAGTCTACATTTGTCACCAAGGATTTATGTGACCTCTGATATTTCTTGGGAATTGAGGCTATACGACAGGGAACGGGGTTACCTTTATCCCAGAGATAGTATACATATTCTTGAGGAGGTTGGATACTTGGATCCAATCCATTCGGGGTACCGGTAGAGCCACAACCTAGTCACAACACAGAGGAGAGTGATCCACCATTTGAGGGTGTTACTCGATACCGTAGTACAGTTGGTTATCTGCTATATTAGACCATTACACGTCCTGATATTAGCTTTGTTGTTAGTAGAGCTAGCCAGTTCATATAGAATCCATGATATAATCATTAATGTGAGGTTTGTCTCATCCTGAGATACCTTAAGGACACTCCTGGTAGAGGTTTGTACTACAGAGATAGTGGATCTCTTGATGTTCTGGCTTATGTAGATGCTGACTATGTGGGATCTGTGGAGGACAAGATGATCTACGTCAGGTTTTGCTATATATATGGGGGGTAATCTAGTTTCTTGGAGGAGCAAGAAGTAAAATGTGATGGCTTGCTCCAGTGCAGAGGCCGAGTACATGTTGATGGCTCAGGCAGCTTGTGAGATTATGTGGATGGTCAATTTTTTGCAGGACTTGGGGATCAAGGTTGACTTACCCATTCCACTTTACTGTAACAAGAAATCATTCACATATACATCGAATATGGTTTTCCATGAGAGGACCAAACATAGTGAGGTTGACTGTCATTTTATACGGGATACAATACCCTATACATATCTTCAGAGCTTCAGTTGACTGATATTATGATTACTGTTGAAGCACCATGATTTTCTCAATAGCAAGTTGGGCCTCATCGACATATATGCCCCAACTTGAGAGGGAGTGTCGAGTTATGGGTGTATTTGATATTTGTTATTTTTCTTGTGGGGTACTTGTGTAAATAACCCAGTCCTCTTGTCATGCAAAAGAAGGGTTTGGGTTTCTTTTAGAGGTTAATGCATTTATTTTGTCTCACAATAGGTAATCTTTTGAAGCATCTCATTATATTCTACATGCATGTGCAATTGGTATGGTGTTAAAAGTTATATCATGAGTGGGTCCATCACACAATGAATAGTTGTGGGCTTCCCGTGCTTTTCCTAGCAATTATCCACGATACAACCTAATTTGTCACAATACAAACCAATGTTGTCAATGTGAAAGGTGACACTAAGGTAACAAGGTCTATAATCGCACGAGGCGAGAGGCGACAAAAAGGCAATAGTCTAAGTGAATTGAGACGATCTTTTTTTGTATTAATTTTTTTTACATATGTATGCCTTAGTAACTTATAATAATAGTACAACTTTATAAAAGCATTTCTAATAACAATATTTTAGAGTTTAAGTTAAAGGACAGGGTAAGAATTGCATTGAAAGAAATTGCTTTACATAGTTTCAAACTTTTAAATAATAAATAAAGAAAATCACTAATCAAGGAGGAAAAAAAACAAAATTGTCATGGAAGTGAACAAGTCTCAAACAATATAATCATATAATGCATCACTTGTCAAGAGTCATCTTCAAGATTCAATTCGTCGTCACCACCAATTTCAATCTCTTCCTCTTTCTCATCAGCACTATCCACATACTCTTGCTCTTCTTTAATGATTATTGGAGCTTTCCCTTTTCCCATATCTTGCTTAGGAGCATTTTTATTTGTAGTAGCACAAGTACGTCAATGCATTTTTCTCACCATCATTTATTCTTCCTAATAACCATTCATTTGAATCATTAATCTCCTGGAGGGAAATGGGATCAAGATAATCCTTATTTTTCATATATATCCCTCAAAGCTTCACTAAACTTGACAAATATGAGATCATTCAATTTTTGTTGTGCCAACGGATTTTTCTTCTTGGAGTGAACCTATATAAATTACCAAAGTATCAATATAAATTTACTTAATAAAACTAATGTAATGTATATTATGGTTTAGTTTATAGTTTACATTTTCAAATAGACTCCAATTCATTTTACATCCCGAGGCACTACAAGTAAAATCTAGCACCTTCAGTGCCAATTTTGCCAAGTTTGGTGCAAAACCACAAAAGAGATTGCAACACTCCAATGTAAGTGATTTATAATAGTATAAAAGGAATTATACCACTTTAGTACCTAGGGCAATAGTCTTCATTTGTCTAATAGTTACAGGATTCCAAAAAGTACTTGTGCATTTCTATAAATGAAAATTTTACATGTTATTTTGTCCTGTGCACTCTCATTAGGTTCTAATCTTGTTAAGACATTATAGAATTCATCCATCAAGAATTAGATTTGTATTTTCATAAGACAATTTAAGATTCAGGAAATATCCTATTGCATGTAGAGGCGTATGAAACTGACATTCCCACCTCTTATCAATGATTTCATAGATAGGTTTAAACATTTCAGCATTTATTGCTGAAAGCTTCATGATAGCTTCCTAGCTCTATTCATTATTTCGTATATATATCTCATTGCAAGTCTCTTTTCTGAGTTAGCAATATAAAGCACTCTAACAAGAGGAGACATCGCCTTGAGAATATAGATGATTTTGTTCCAAAAGGAAGGCATCATAACAATTGTTGCTACCTTCTATTTATCCAAAGTGAACATCTTCCTTAAATTTGCCTTTTGCGTATGCATACTCTACAAAGTAAGAAAAGACGTAACAAATCTTGTCATTGCAGGCCTCAACAACTCTCTGCTTATGAACTGCCTTGTTAAATTCAAGATCGAAGGATGCATGTATATGTAACTACTCAATTGCATTGCGTTCTTGAGAGTCTTCTTTACATCTTCTAACTTGCCAAATCCTCCAACATCAAGTCGATGTAGCGTGCAACACAAGGAGTCCAATAAACATGTGGATGCTTAGGAAAAAGAGTAACACCATTGTTAATGCTTTACATAGTAAAGAAAATATATACATTAAAATGAGTAGAGATTTGTTACAAGCAAGAACACAATTGGATACATCGTGATGACTTAAATTACATATTCTACCACGACATGAGCAATCATGCCACTTATAAGCTCGCAAAGTTTCTCCCCAGTTTTTGTGTAGGATAAGGCATTAATGGACTAAGAAAATAGTTCCGTAGGAGAATTGACTAAAAAAGTTATAAGTGTTATGCTCTTTCTATCTGTCCAACATTCTGTCATTAGCGTGCATTCATATTTCTTCTAAGCTTCCTGATGTTTAGTGATAAAATCTTGAGTCACATTCACATGATGTCTCGGTAGAGGAATCCTTCATGGGAAGGAGGCTTCAATTTAGGGCCAAAAGACCAATTGCCTTGATCATTATCTCAAACTAAATATCTTTAATAACATTAAATGCAATTTGTTATCGTACATCCGTTTCGCAATAATCCGAACAACTACATCTCTTCCTTCTTGAAAACCTTAGAAATTGTACTTTATTTTGTCAACAATCTCCTTTTTCATTCACAGTCCGCCTTCTCAGGCTCAAGCTTAGTAAACTTATCCATGGTTCCATAAAACTTCATCATAGGAACTCCAACACTTCTACTTCCACCAATACCTATCATGAGACAAGCCTTCTTTGCTTGTAATTATGGGATCTGCGCCTTTTGTTCTAGTTGTGAATTTGTCCATAGGTCGTCAGAATACATTCACTTCCTCTACCTCTTGTTCTTCTCCATCATCATCATCATATAGCGGCTTATCATAAATAAAATCTCTCATGACTCTTTCTTTATATTCCTTCTTAGACTATCGATACTCTCTCAACTCTTCTTTCACATGTTGTGGACCTTTTAGACATATTGCTGTAATCTTATCACCACCAATAATGTATCCAATAGCTCTGTGAATTCCTCCCTTGACCATCCTACCACAGAAATTATACTTCATGTCATTGGTTTTTTTAAGATCCTCCAATGTCACATATTTCCAACATGAATGTTTTCTCCTTGATTCAGTCATCTATAAGATTCATAACACATGCAAACAATAACATAAACATAAGAAATCAAAGTTTAGACATAAATAAAGAACAAAAAAGATTGTCAACAAGTAATGCTCACGAACATAGGTTACTTGGTACTTACACAATACACATTATAATATTATATAATATTATAGTAAGTTCGAGAATCGAAATTAAACTGTAATAACTTATAAATTTTAATGGATAGAGCAAAATATGTACAGTATTATAAATTATAGTAACTTATAATGGATATTTATAAGTTATTAAAGTATTATAAGTATTACGAGTGTTACATATTATATTGTTATAGTATCGATATTTATGATAATAGTTATGATATTTATAAATAATACTGTAATAATTTATAATGTAATGGATTGACTATTCCTTAACTCAATGATAGTTATAATTATAGTGTTATAGTTTATATTATAAATTACTGTTATAGTGTTATACCTATTATAACTTATAATAGGTATAAAGATAAAGTGTCAACTTTATAATAAACTATTATAACAATGACAATGGCAATGATAAGTTATAATTAATTACTGACTGCTATACGTATTATAAGTTATTAGTGTTATACCTATTATAAATTATAAGTTATTGCTATTGTATAATATAAATTACCATTATAGATAGCAGACTATAAGTCTATAACAGTATTTATATTATTATCATAACAATAACTTATAAGTCTTGTGTATTACTAATACCTTATTTTATACTAAGAACACTAACTAACGATTAATAACTCACAAGTGACAACACTAGCAAGAAAAACTAAAACTATAACTAAGATGGTGATGGATTGTTCAAGGAAAAAAAAACTATAGCTGTGAAAAAAGATGGCAAGCTGTTGGGCAATGGAAGTTGAGAAAAAAAATCAAAAACAATCCTAGAGAACTCATTCTGCTAATACTTGGGCAATGGAGGTCGATGATGTTGGCAAGCTGTTCGTGTAAAGATGGCGAGCAAGGGTGATGGCGAGCAAATGGTGCGAAGATGGTGGGCGAGGAATCGAGGATGATGGTTGAGGAATCTCTAGCAGCAATGGCAATGGAGGTTGGTGGTGTATGGGAAGGCCAAGTCACGTAACTTGGCGCATGAGCAATTGTAGGAACTCAAAGGTCGTGGAATCGCGGGTCTTAAGTTGGAAAGACTACAAAAATAGTTTGTTACCATTTAAAAAAAATCCTAATCGGGTTGGTGTAGGAAGTCAAGAGGCATTGGGGCTTTAGGCGATGGGGTGACGTGCCTCTTGAAGTGAAGAGGCACGTCACCCGGTTGAAGCCCATTGCCTGGGGGTCCTTCGAGGTGAGATGCTCCAACATCGCCTTGCCTGATCGCCTCTTCGCTCGAGGCGCTTGCCTTGACAACAATGATACAAACAAGTTGGACCTTACGCCTTTGAGACCCATGACCCTCCCTTGTCCTTAGGGATGTAAATGGGTTAGGTTTGGGTTATGCTTGATTAAACTCATACCCATATCTATTTACAAAATTCATACTACTACCTTTTTACCCATTGGGTAGGAAAATTTAAATCCATATCCATCTCTACCCATTAGGTACCCATTTGTAAATGAACCCTACAATCAAATTATGCCCACAATAAAGTCAAACAAGGAAAAAAAATCGATATCATAATTCATTGCTAGGTTGCAGTGAAATTCGAATGATAAAATGATCATTACCATTGATAACACACATAGAACATATAATGTTTTTTCACTAATAAAAAAATAACATACCATAGATAACATAAAAAGTCAAGAATACATACATGATATAAATCAGGTATATATGGGTTGGGTTATCTGGTCGGGTTAACAGGTATGGACCTTGTTAGAGAAAATGAACTTTGTTATTGGAAAACATAACTCTAGCCTCTCTTATATAGAGAGGTGGGAATGAAAAACATACATAAAGAGTCCTACTGGAAATATAAAATTGCATAACTCTCTAACAAACTCAATCCTAAAATAACTAGACTTTAACAAACTAATACTCTAACACTCCTCAATGTAGGCATTTGGTGGAGTAGGCAGTAAATTGGAGGAGTAGGTGGCAGCTATAATAGACAGATAACACTAACAACAATACTAGATGTTGTAGTAGTAGTAGAAGTGACAAATGGTGATAATTGTAGCAGAAGTAGCAATCGCAGATGATAGTAGTATGGCTGTAGTAGAGGTAGTAGTGGTAATAAACAGTAGTAAGTAGTAGGTTGTAACAGTAGTAGCAGTAATAGACGAGAAAACATTTCCAAGCAACAATAGGCAATAGGCAAGTAGTTAGGAATGGGAGACAAGAACCCTTGCTCAGATCCCCCACCAGTCATCGCAATCATCATGATAGGAAGTAGTAGGATCAGATGCCCCAAACACAGTGATTTAATCAAAAGTAGTAGAGTAATAGAATTGGTCACAAGAGTTGTGACAACAGTAGAAGAAAGCTCGCTCCTCAGTAAATGTCTTAGACGATCCAACTCATCTGCAGTCAATGGTAGACAAGATTGCTTTGTCGCAATCTTTGTACCGGGGGACTTGACAATAGAAGTTTGATTTACTCAAGTGGGCTTGTTGAACTTGTCCTAGCACCTATCAAAAGCTTGATTAATTCTCTTGCAATGAATGCAAGGAGAGTAGATATGACGGCCTCGTGCACAGTCACCAGAACGACCACCTCTCCCTTTAAAGGCAATAAAGGTAGAGGTGTTAGGCACAATAGCAGGAGCAACAGGTGGTGTATCAACATTTATCTTGTGGAGATGATTGTATATTATCTCTAGGTCAGGCACTAAGTTGGAAGATAAAATCTAGTCTCTAGTTGATAGGTATCGTCGTAGTGTTAGGCTATCCAGAAATCATTAGGTCTGTGTTGGGATTTGGAAATTGACCATGTGGCATCTACCATGTGGCAACCATCAGGTCACGTGGCAAGATCTAAAGGCCCAACGTGACTGGTGGTTTGGGTTCCCAAGAACCAAACTTGGGTGTACCAAAATTGGTGGTTTTCCTATTTTTAGTAAAGTCAATTTATGAATAAAAGTTGTGGGCTTTGTTTTAGTTGCGAGATAAGATCTTTCCATATAAGAAAAGATCTTATCTCTAGAAATAGGAATGGTGGTTACTATTTTCAGGGATATGTCCTCTCTTTAAATAGTCTTTCCAAGTTGTTTTCTTTGACCAATAAATAATATTTCCCATCAATCAAGCTCCTCTCCTCCTCTCTCTTCTTCACCAATAGCAGCTGACATCCAAAGGGGGCTTCCTGCCTCTTCTTCACGGCCATAGCAAACTGATCAGCCATCAAGACCAATCGGTTCAGCCCCTCTGCAGACCAACCCAGCCACCAGGTCAGCTTCCTTCACCCATAGCAGACCGGTCAGCACCCTGCAAACCGACTTGTCCACCTAGATTAGACGTTTGGCATCCAACCCAAACATCTTAACAAAGCAACACCCTGTTGCTGTGTGTGGTTGCACCTGCTTCTTGCTGTCCACACGTGGGTAGTCCCCTGTTTGGGACTGTTTCCACGCACTTGGAATCTCCATGCTCCAATATCATCTTGTCAAATCCTGACATGGTATCAGAGCAGTAACACTCTGGGCATTATTATGTAAAGGTGTAGCGCGGCAACACCAAATTGCATCAACCCCCACTTAAGGTTGAAGTCTTTACCGACCTCTAAAAGCTGAAGTCTTTTCCAGCCCCCAATCAGAATCTAAGTCTTTTTCGACCCCCAATTAGAATCGAAGTCTTTTTCGGTTCAAACTATCTTGGAGGATGATGGCAAATTCAAAAATACAAGTTTCTGATGAAACTAAGATGCTTGTGCACGGAACCACAATCAAATTGATTGGTTCTTCCAACTATGTTCTCTAGGCACATGCATTCAAGATCTTTGTTGGTGGACTGGAGAAGCTAAACATCCTTTTTGAAGAAGCACCCGGCATAAAAGATGCAGCCAAGAAGAAGTGGGAGAAGGAAAATTACTTGGTAATGAATTAGCTCATGAATTCTGTTGATCCTAATATTGCTTCTAATATGATATACAAGGCAATGACAAAAGACATCTGGGTGACCCTTGAGAGGCGATTTGCAAAGAAGACTGGGTGCGCCAAGCTTGCAGACATCTATTGGCGCATCTGGAATACAAGTCAAGGTGATCTGTCCCTTGATGCTTACTATGCAAAGATGGAGAGTCTATTCGAGGAATTCAACATCGATAAGCCAGCATGTTGTGACAAACAATTTGAGTCACGAGCAACATGGCAAGCTTTCAGGTTTCTAGGGGGGGCTTCATCCTTGATATCAACCTATTCATGACCAAATTTTATCTATGGAGGACGTTGACGTCAGGACGATTTATAGTCACCTTGAGAAATTAGAGATCTCAAGTCCAGCCGAGACACCTATTGTAGGCAAATTTGAGTCCACGGCCTTGAGTGCTACCAAGGAAGGAATTGAGCGTGGAAGAGGACACGGACCTAGTCGCATCTTTCCTCCATGCCAGCATTGTGGATGCAATAATCACGATTCAAAAACATGTTGGACCAAATATGGTTATCCTTGTGACAAGGATCTCACTTCACTATTTTAGATCTTGAGAAAATCCTTGCCTCATTGAAAGAAGAAAAGAGGACCGTGGTTTTCGCCACCACATGTGAGGTTGTCGAAGATGAAGCCACCACCTTTGAAGTTGCAACAAGTCTTGTTGCAGATTCTAAGATGCCACTCGAAAATTTTAATGATGCGAATGAAGAATGGTGGGGCATCTAGCCTCACCAGTGAAGACCAAGTTGAAGGCCTTCCGACTTTCGACTTGAGGGGGAGTGTTGGGATTTGGAAATTGACCATGTGGCAGCAACCATCGGACCACGTGGCATTGAAGGCCCAACATAACTGGTGGTTTGGGTTCCCAAGAACCAAACTTGGGTGCACCAAAATTGGTGATTTTCCTATTTTTAGTAAAGTCAATTTAGGAATAAAAGTTATGGGATTTATTTTAGTTGAGAGATAAGATCTTTCCATATGAGAAAAGATTTTATCTCTAGAAATAGGAATGTTGGTTACTATTTTTAGGGATATGTCCTCTCTTTAAATTGAGTCTTCCCATGTTTTCTTTGAGCAATAAATAATATTTCCCATCAATCAAGCTCCTCTCCTCTTTCTTCTTCACCAATAGCAGTCGGCATCCAAAGGGGGCTTCTTGCCTCTTGTTCATGGCCACAGCAGACCGGCCAACCATCAAGACCGACCGGTTCTACCCCTCTGCAGACCAGCTCAGCCACTAGGCCGGCTTCCTTCACCAATAGCAGATTGGTTAGCACCCTGCAGAGCACCCTGTCCACCTAGATTATACGTCTTAATGCAGCAACACCCTGTTGCTGCGTGTGGCTGCACCTGCCTCTTGCTGTCCACACGTGGGTAGTCCCCTGTTTGAGACTGTTTCCATGCACCTGGAGTCTCCACTCTCCAATATCATCTTGTCAAATCCTGATAGTCTGCCACTCTGCTTGATTAGTAACCTGCTTCTCATAGCAGATAGGTTGAAGTACTGCTAACTCTTCAAATAGACCCTCCAAAGTAGTGAAATATAGAACTAAGGACATGTCTCCTTGATTGGTATTCCATTTATGCTTAGAGATGCATGTATGGCTGGAGTTGCTCATTTATAGGACTACCTCTTCTCCGGAGTCTCCCAAATCTCCTTTGTTGTCTTATACAATATATTGGAGGTAATAGTAGGGTTGATGTTGTTCATCAACCAGTTCTCATAACTAGATAGTTGTCCTTCCATTTCTTGTACTTGGCAGTATCTTTGGGTTTAGGAGTTGTATCTGTCAATATGTGCAACTTCTCCTTTCGTCCAACAAATATGCGGAACGTGCGTGACTGAAGAACATAGTTCGAGGACCTAGACAACTTGATAGTTGTCCCTTAAACTAGCATGGAGGCCGAGATCTAGGCCTTAGTAGTAACAATAGAAGAGTCGAAGTCTACCATGAGAACATGAAGAGATAATCAAGCAAAGGTGTGTGATCTTGTGCACAGTAGTAGTTAGAAGGCGATCAAACATGTGCGATTTTGCGCATAGAAGCATGCACTACGGACCCAGAGAAGTGTAAAGTGCCTAGTACATATGTTGCAGGGATAGAATGCATGCAGGGTAAAAACCAAAAGGCTACGTGTGATTTGAACTAGCCGTCGCGGCAAAGGAAGTTAAGAGGCAGCAACAACCTCAAGCAGGGTCGTTGGACCCTTGTAATGGCATTGTCAGATTGGTCAATGGCAAGAGGTGATGTTTACAGCATTGCAGGAGGGCCCAATGGCCGGAGAAGGTGTTGGTGACTGCATTAGGGCTTCATCGAAGACCCAAGCGATGCTTGGGGCAGCGTTGAATCAGGCAAAGCATCATTTGGGGTGGTTCTAGTTGCGTTGAACAAGGTTGAGCGGTGTTGAATAGCGCTAGATAGGGGAGGTTAGGACCATACGATGGCTAGGAGGCTCTTGTGGTGATCCAGATAAGGCGGCATCGATTAAGGTAGCAGTAGCGGCGAGAACAAGGGTTAAGAAGGCCCAGCAACACCTCTCAAGTGGTCGCTAGACTGTTGCTTGGTTAGTGGAGGGGTCGCCTGAGGCCCCTCGATCTGTTACCAGCTGGTGACGACTGTAGGGAGTCCTCCCTTGGCCAGCGGCATCGCAGGGTGGTCCTTAGGGTTAGGGTTCGGTCCTACTTCTCTCTTTTTTTTTTATGTTTTCTCGTCGTGGAAGAAAGAATAGAGAGAGGGGAGTCAAGTGGGTATTAAACACCGACTTAGAACCATTACCTTGATACTATGTTAGAGAAAATGAACGTTATTGGGAAATGTAATCTTAGTCTTTCTTATATAAAGAAGTGGGAATGAAAAATTACATAAAGCATCCTACTAGAAATATAAAATTTCATAGTTAACTCTATAACAAACTCATTCCTAAAACAATTGGACTCTAGTTAAACTAATAATCTAATAGACCCAAACCCATACCCATACCTGAATTCAAATGGCTTGGGTTTTACCCATTCTTTTCAGGTTGGGTTGATTGAAACGTGCATCTCCACTTGTCCTTGCGTGGTAGGTGGTACCCTACTCTCTATGTAGGCAAGGGTGCAAAAATCAGTAGTTGGTATTCAGTTGCGGAGATCACTTACTAAGGAGTATATGGTATGTGGATGATTAATTGGATAAGAAATTTTAAAAATTTAAATATAATTATATATACTATTATGCATATTATATATACATTTATATAAATTGAAATTATGCATATATTTATTAGTATTATTTTTTTTGACATGCACATTTACTCAATAAGTGATAAGTAGGGATCTAACTTCTAACAAATGGCTATCATATCACATAAAACATGACAAATAAGCTAAGACTATAAGTCATGAATTTAAAGGAGATAATATGCAATTACAAATATCCAACAAAAAACATGACAAAAATTTTGTGAATAAGTGCATCTGACTATTAAATTTTGACATGCATTATTTAGTCAGTTGATTAATTGATTAGGTAATTGGATAATTGGCCGATGAATCGACTTGCTCGATTATATACCTGCATATAGGTATGTGGCGTCATTGATTGCATATGATTAATTACCCATTCTTGTAGGTAGCGGTCATGGTTTGAGCATCTTAATATTAAATAGTATTGCTTGTTGGCTTGTTCAATTATTGGTCTCCTCTAGATAGGTAACTCTACCATCGTCAACATCTGGGATCTAACAGCGTAATCTAGTCACAAGCTTCTAAGAAGCTACAAACTACAGAATTGTCGCTTCCTTTTGATATGCCTTATGGGTATTGTTGATACATATCAAGTGTTAGGTATTGTATTTCTTAAACAATACCTTCATGGTAGAGTAATACTGAGATAGCAACTTTCACCTGTTCTTGAGATTCATTATCCCACTTTATATTTGGAAGACTTATGTTGAGTTCTCATGGGGGTGTTTTGCAAACTATTTTACATCTCCTTTGCTATCTTATAGTACATGACCTCATCCCCTATACAAGAGATGATACAATCCATTATTTAGGCGTGTACCATAGCATTGTACTTCTATGTAGCATACTTTTGTTAGTCTTCTTCTTGGGCTTTGGCTCCATGAGGATATGTTCCTTATTATGACTATCAACCATCATTAAGAAGATTAGGTATATTTGGTTACATCCAAATTAACCATGGGCCAAAAAACTGATTCTCGTCATCACCTATCTCCATCATCTCTGATGTTATCTTTGAAGAATCTAATGAAGCCATCCTACATGCTAACCACAAACCCTAAAGGATTGAAATAGGGGTATTGAATCAAGTTAGGTCATGAAAATAGGCAAGAAAACCCATTTTATATTCAAATTGGGCCTTAGCCTATCAATGACACTTAGAGATTGAGCTTGTTTCACAAGAAGTCTGCTTTCACATGGAAGCAAGGAGGAGAGATTATGCACAAGAAGGCCTTATCTTGTGCGTGATTCACACAAGCATCGGAGCTTTGTGTTTCAAGGCATCTTCATCGACTTGTGAGTTCTCTCGAAAAACTCTTTGAAGGATCTTGGCATCTTATGCAAAGCCCAAGGAGACGAGAAAGGGACTCCGATGGGTGGCTTCCCTCATGCATCCAACGCCTTATGTGAAGCATACAAGTAGAGGAAGGCCCGCTTCTTGAAGTTGAAGATGGCAAAGCTCAAGGCCTAGGAAGGTGAAGGGGAGATCCATTAAGTTATGATACGGTTTGTGATCCTCATGCCTTTACAATTGAAACTCTATGTCCAATTTTTTACTCCTTCAAACGAGGAGATTGTTCCAGAGAAAAGGTGTCAAATATTATGTTTAGGGTCGCACATCAGTTTATCGCTCCAAAAAGAGAACACCGTCGTACACACAATGACTTTCGAGGTTACCAAAAGAAGCAACGGCTTCCTTGGTTGCAAAAAGATTAGTGGTTGATCTAAGAAGCTCATTTCCTAAAGATCCAGGCAAGATGTAGATGTTTCCACATAGGGGCTACTAGCACCTCACGCGAGGATTTGCTTACATCTATCGATCTTGAGAAGATACAAGAAAAGAGAAGATTATGGCGGTTGTCGTGACGATTATTGAGGTTGCTACAAAAGCAACGACTCGAGGTTGCAAGAGGTTACACCGTGGCTTCTACAAATCACAAGTTGGAGAGTTAGAGCTCAAAGAAGATGAAGAGTGGTAAGGCAGCTAGCCTCGCGAAGTCTAGAAGCAAGTCATCGTCCTCCCAGCCTCAACTTGAAGCGTGGCAGTTCAGTCAATCCAGTCGGTCAATAAGGGGCACCAGCCCTAGTTGGAGTCTTGAGAGTCAAGTTTAGTTTGCTTAGAGCCCAAGTTTTCTTATTTTTAGTAAGTTAAGTGTCAATTAGTTGAGTAATTAAAGGAATTTGATATTCCCTAATTTTGAGGAGATTTGATTGAGTTTGTTTCCTTAATTAGAGATTAGCTCTCAGCCTATTTAATCAATTATTTCTTGAGTTGTAATATTAAAGAAACATCTCCTCAACTGCTCTCTCCTCTCTTCTCTCTCTCACCGCCGGCTGCACCTCTCTCTCTCCTCTCCCTGATCTGCATGCAACAGCCACAACAGCAGCCACTGCTGCTGTGTTTCTTCTCTCCACGTGGAAGAGCCTCCATGCTCTTGTAATGCTCAAAATCCTCACACTAAGCAAGTAGATGTACTGATATAATTATGCTTTTTTCAGGCTGAGCAAGGAAAACAAAAATGAAGTTCTGGAGAAGGCAGAAAAGGATCTTGCTAACGTGACAAATCAATATGTGTCCAAACTAGTAAAAGAATTGCAGGGAACTGACTTTTGGAAGCTCAGACGAGCATATTCACCTGCTGTTAGCCCCTGCAAAACCTTCCGTTTGAATTCAAAAGCCAAGTCTTCACCGTATAATCAGTCCCATGAATTTCTGCAGGTTCAAGAATATGTTGAAGCGGCAACTCTTTGCAAGTTTTGCAAGACCGGGGCACTCTTGAACCTTGAGGAAATCAATGCATCTTTGCAGCCTCTAAGTGAGCCCCCTGCTGAACCTTTGCAGATAAATGTCCTTGACTACTTATTGGGGGTGAGAACTATTTCTTACTAGTTATTCTTTTAAGATCTCTTCTACTCAAAATATTTCACATGTATTTCTTGATTTCAGCTTGCAGATTTAACAGGGGAGTTGATGAGACTAGCAATTGGACGAATTCCTGATGGTGAACTTGAATATGCACAGAGAATCTGTAAGTTTGTGCGTGACATCTATAGGGAGCTAACTCTTGTGTTTCCTCTTATGGATGACAATTTTGAAATGAAGAAGAAAATGGATGTCACGCTTCAGAGTGTATTGAAGATTGAAAATGGTACTTGTATTGTCTCATGTACTTGTGTGTTACATACGGTAGAAAATGTTAACACATAGAAGGTTTTTGCAGCTTGCTTCAATGTACATGTTCGTGGTTCAGAGTACATTCTGCTGCTTGGATCAGAAGACACTAACTATGCCCTTTTTGGCATGACTGATTTTGAACAATGTAGGCAATGATATGATGCTTTAGAGTTCTGGAAGGAGCTGTGGGGTCTCCGTGGGTTGCTTTCAGAAAGCATGCCAGTATGTATTAGCCATCGAACCAGAACTTCTGTCCATGAATTATAGGTTTTCCATCTGCACTACCTGATTTCAGCTGGAGGAAAAGCAGATTGTTGATGCTGTTCCGATTCCATTTAGAAGCTAGCCATTTCTGTGCTTTTGCACTAGATTTTTTTAGTGTAGCTACTAACTTGTTAAAGCGTTAGTGCAATGATTTCCTCTGCCTATAGTGGTGCTATGCAATTTTGTAAATTGCAATTGTGGAAATCCAAGTTTATAATTAATGTAAGGATTCTACAATGTTAAGGGTACATAATCTTGGATAAATCCAGAGGGGCTTGGTAAGTAATGGCAGGTTTGGTTGAAAGCTGGAAGTAACTTCTTGAGCTATGTCTAGTTATGTTAAGATTAGATCAGGTCATGAATTTTTTATTTCTTCATGCTATTGCAATGGATAGATCTGGTGATTATGAGTTTTTCAGGGAGATATCTTTTGGAGACCTTTCCCACACTCTTCTGAATAGATGTGCATGTAAGTAAATCGTTTGATCCAGCCTTACTTTTCATAAGGTACTGATTTGCATTTTTTATGAGAGGATCTGAAAGCGTTCCATGCTAAAAGGCCGAGACCTCTACAAGTGTGAGAATCTCAAGGTTAATAGCTTCCTTGACATTCTTTAACCATGTATTGATCGTTCATAGTAAGACTGACTTCAACATAAATTGTAAACCATGACCAAGATCCTATGACTATCCGGGGGAATCTACAAACTTTGGATTGTCAACCTCATAAAGCCAAACTGAAGGAATGCAGATGCCTTCTTTTGTTCTTGGTGTCACAGGGAACTCTATCCTTTTTCGGCTGCCCTTGCAAAGGAGGATAGTCTTTCTTCCATCGGGTCAATGATGCTTGTTTAAACCTTTTTCTTTTTCTTTTTCTTTTCTTCCGTTGGGCAGGTTGACAACTCCAGGGAGTTCTGCGATTTGAAGGAACGAGCCTCCATTTGTTATGATTTCATAATATTTTTAGACTCATGAATGCATCTTACAACAGATACTCATATAATGTTCTACTCTCTCCAAGTCAGTATCAATACTGGATGGTGAAAATGGAAACGGGAAGTATTTCTCTTATAACCTATTTAGTAAAACTTACATATTGATTTTAGTTCGATTTTAGCTAAACAAAGCGCACCAAAAACCACTTTCGTTTGAGGGCCTCCGAATTGCTTCAGTGGCAGTAATTTCTTTCCCAGGAAGCACCCATCTGTGCTTAGATATTTTGCTCAAGCTTTAAACTATGATGTGAAGAGAATTTGGCTCTCCAACAATCCAATATAACTAGCTCGAGTGAAGTCAGCTTATGTTTGGTAGTTATCTTGTATGCGTTAATCTAATTTGTGGATTCATATGTTTTATTTTTTTTTTTCCTGAAAAGTTCATATGGTCATTAATTGCTCATATTACTTTCGGTTCGTAAACCATGGTTGCTATTGAAAATCAAAGGGAAGACACTAAATGAAGAAGCCATAGACAGAAAACATTAATGTTTGCCTACTAATGGTGATAAAATTTTGACCCCATGACTCTCAATCCCATAGAAAATTATTGCTCCGATTCTCCTCCCGAACCCCCCTTAATCTGCCGAAATTTTTACAAACTAATCTCCCCTCCCTCTCCCCATGACGCCCACTGCTACTCCCTCTAAGGAGCAATGGCAGTTACATTTGCTGTTCATGGAAGACCCTAAAAAACTATCTCCTGTCAAGCTTCTCCAATCACACCACCACATCACGCCGCTTCTTTGGGTTAGCTGCTGCTTCTGGATTGCCTTTCCTCATCATAGCGACAAACTCCTCGTAGTTTATCCGCCCATCCTGGTCAAAAACCGTTACGATGATATCAGTTTACATCAGAAGTTTAATTTGCTCGGTACGTAACATGTAATAGATAGTCTTGAGACATACATTGTCAGCATCTACTTCTGAAAGGATTTCCTTGATGTCCCTTCCGTCATGCATGCCAAAATCTTTGAGGGCCTGCTCTAGCTCTTCTGTCGTAATATACCTGAAAAAAGGTTGCAAACATAAAGAATAGCATGCTTGTTAGTCGGTTATTCATTAACTGGAAAGTGTTGTACAACATTCATGACAAGGATATAGGCAAAAAAATTATATTAGCATCTCCGCACAAACAGATGCGAATCTGACGAATATTCATGTGAGGGGACCATCTGACATTATGCAGACAGTCATCAAAAATCGATATCCATATCCTCATCAAGTTAATATATAAGCTACCAAACAAGCATGTGATTTGCATTTTCATCCCATGCTTTCCATCTTAGTGGGTGTCTATAATTCTGCAAAATCTGTACAGACCCACTATTGTCCTTGTCAAAGTACTGGAAGGCAGTGTAGAGGTGCTCCTCTCTGTCCATCCTGTTCATGTGCATGGTTGCTGTGATGAACTCCTCATAATCAATCGTGCCGTTGCCATCAGCATCAGCCTGTGAAGTTTCAGCACAACAAGCATGCCAAAAGGCAGCACATCAAGTAGGAATACATGTTGAAGTTGTGATTTTTCTTGAACATCACCCTTTATTTCTGCTGCTTGAAAACTTACAGCTTCCATGAGCTGTTTGACTTCGTTCTCCGTTAGCTTCGTCCCTTGCTTAGCGAGACCCCACTTCAGTTCTTCGAGTGTTATGGTCCCGCTGTTGTCGGCGTCCATGTTCTTGAACATCTCTTTCAATCCTTGAATCTCTTCTTCGGACAAGCAGCCAGCTATCACCTATAATTAGTTACGAACTCGTCACTTAATAATTTGGTCTCGGTACCATTAGGACAACTCAGATTAACAGTCCAGACATTTCGTTCAGATGGAAAAACGAAAAACTTGTCAGGGATAGAGGCTAATGAAGGGGGTACCCTCAAAGCTACTTTCTTGAACTTGTTCATGGCCCTGAATTGTTTCAACCTGTTGAGCACGGCATTGTCGAGAGGCGTATCGGGAGCCTCCCCATCTTCCTTGATCCATGGATGGTCTGCCAATCACATAGAATGTAACAATGACTGCTGTTGTTTCAAATCAATTGAATCCTTCCCTACATCTTAACGCGCTAGCTGTTGCCGCAAATTTCACTTACCGAGTACTTGGAACGCTGCCAACCTTTGCTTGGGATCCTGGTGGAGCATCTTCCTCACAAGGTCCTTGGCACCAGGCGAAATGCTTGGCCACGGGTCGCTCGCGAAGTCGATGTGCCCTCCCAAGATGGCATTGAAGATACCATGTTCAGATTCTGCCAATCACACCAGATTAACATCGTCCCATGGATGGCAGGAAGTGCAATTCTAAAGCTTAATCACCTGCCCAAAATGGAGGGACTCCACAGAGAAGGATATAGAGCATGACACCTATGCTCCAAATATCGACCTCCGGTCCATACTTCCTCTTCAAGATCTCGGGGGCAATGTAGTACGCACTCCCAACAATGTCCTTGAACACTTCCCCTGCTCAGCATTCAGGACCACTTCCCATTAGAATCTCCACAACAACAAATATTTATATGTATTGAATCCATACCAACGGTAAATAAATGGATATAATGTATGTACCTTCCTTGAAGAAGACAGACAAGCGGAAATCGGTAGCCTTGAGGGGGGCGTCCTCGTGCTTACTGAGGAGGAGGAAGTTCTCGGGCTTGAGGTCCCTGTGCATGACGCCCATGGAGTGGCAGGTGTGGACGATCTGAACAATGACCCGCATGAGGGCGGCGGCGGCCCTCTCGGTGTAGTGACCCTTGGCAATGATCCTGTCGAAGAGCTCCCTTCCGGCGCAGAGCTCCATGACGAGGTGCACCGACTGCTTGTCCTCGTAGGCGCCCTTGAGCTCCACGATGTTGGGTTGCCCAGCCAGGTGGTGCATGATCTGCACCTCCCTCCTCACGTCCTCTATGTCCTCCTTGTTCACCAGCTTCCTCTTTGCTATCGTCTTGCATGCCAACGTCTCCCCCGTCGCCTTGTGTGTGCACAGGTGCGTCACGCCGAACTGACCGCGACCCAGTTCCTTCCCTATCTTGTACGTGGTCCCTATGTCCACCATCGGCCGGCCCATGACGGGCCCGATTGCTGCCGCCGCGGTGGGAGGTACTTTGGCTCGAATATTGTTGGGAGGGGGGTAGGAGGAAGGGGGGTTGCTATTGGTGTCTGCAGGTCGACGGTGGTGGCTCTGAGATGGGGAGGACTCGAGAGCGGGTGGAGCGGCGGTCGTGGTCGTCGGTGATTGTTCGGGAGGAGTTGTCGAGTCCTCTGGCGGCTTCTGGGTTTCGTCGGTGGCTACGCCATGGGTGCAGCAATTGCCCATGGCAGAGGGATCGTGGGGAACGCAACAGAGAAGGAGATATGGGAGGAGTTGGACAGGGGAGAGAGAACAAGGAAGCAAGGAAGCGGTGGTGGAATGCGGGTAAGTTTAATTCTTTACCAGAGGAGGAGGAGCGCAGAGAGAGAGAGAGAGAGAGAGAGAGAGAGAGGACGCTCTCTGGTGAAGGAGGAGAGGACAGGATCAGAGGAGAGGTGAGGAGTGTTTCCCGCGGGAAAATGTTTGTTTTTGGTTAACCGACTTCATCGATTATTATATGATTATGGGGGCGTAAAAGTAAAAGAATAAGGTAAAGCATTAAGCCCTTTTTATGGTTAAAATCCAAGTCGCTTTCAGTGAAAAATGACATGCATCTCAAATAACACGTGTTGTTTGGGAAGGTACAATCTAAGGGTGAGGATGTCCAAGGATTAGGATGTCTTGCTTGGGAAAAGGCTTTGAATTATAACTTGTGTCAACTATTACTCAAAGTAAACTTGTGTGGGGGAGGGAGGGGACAGGAGAAGTGCTGCTTTTGGCCGTCATACTTCGTGGGATCTTTGATTTGCAGATGGTGGGATCTTTGATTTGCAAATGGGGAATGGAGGAGCCAGTACACAGTCAAAATATATGGACCCCCTTATACAAATCTGAAAAGGAACTACTAGAATGGAATCACTTGATTTATTAGCGATTTTAGTATCATCATGCACCATCTTGAGCATTTTGAAAAGGATTTTATGTCCAAATGATGCATGATAGACCTTAAATTCTTGGACTTGCCTTCACTAGAAGTAGTAAGAGATATACAAAAGTAAAAAATTTGCGATGTCAAAACTGGATGAAGCCATTGTGAATGATCAGTGGTGTAGTAGATTTGTAATATTAGGAGTCATGCATCTCCCTAGACTAAAAAGTGATACGATTTAGGTTGGAGAAAAAACCTTTGGAAAATTGAAGCTATGTCGTTGGTAATGGAATTACAAAGAAATAAAATCAAGCAACAAAGGGAATGGAGTAAGAATTTAAAAGGATTAAACTTTTCACTCTAATGTTGGGTTTAATTTAGAAATGGAATCATGATGGAATTATGTTCTAAGTGTTTGGTAGCAATTATCTTGTGATGGGTAAGGATTCAGACTTCTTGTATTATAATCCGCTTATTTTAATGAATTATGAATTGTTTGCGTATTAGCCCCAAAACGATGGAATTTTTACGTGTAACCTCTTATAAAGTAATAATATTATACAAATCCTCTTGAGATTTTGCCATTTATGCATGTAGCCTTACAAAGTCGATAAATTTTAGACTCCCTAAAATTATGTTGAAAAAAGTTATATCATATTTTAAAGAAAATGGTAGAAAAAAATAATTAGAATTAATTAGAAAATCCAAGAAAAGTAAAAACTTGAGACGATGAAGAGGTTAGTATTTACCTGAAAGATAATGATATCTGAATGAAGAATATCTTATAGTGCATTCTTTCTATGAATTATTAATCCTTTTCTTTCAGTGATATTTATCGAGACTTTATGCAAGCCTTTGAGTCGTGGCTACAATGCTAATTAATATTCTTGTTGGGAAACAAATTTGCATTCTAATGGAGGACTTTTGTTCTTTAATGGAGACTTTTCTTAGGAAAAAAATCTTCTTAACAAACAAAATAAAAGCAATTTTATCAAGCAAAATCTCCCATGTTCAGGATGTTTTTCTTAAAAGAAGGCTCATCTTGGATACACAATAATAGACAAGGATCCAACTTATAGCCATTGACACATAGTGAAGGAGGGACTCGATCCTCCTTAGAATGTAGCCTACAACTTATGAGTAATCTCACTATTTCTCCTATGTCCCTTTCCTTTCTTTTCCATGCTTTAAGTCTCCAGTGAAGGGACTAGGCCATCCCATGATATTGGTTAAACTAGGTTGAACTAGAAAGCTAGACCAAAGGACCCTTTTTAGCTTTAACATCTCCTTATTCAAATTTCTTTTATAGGGGGCCTATTTTAACCTCTTGGCATAAGTTATGCCCCCCTAATGGCCTGCCATGTCATAATTACAACGTCAAGGAGTAGAAGAGTATGCTACATACTTTGCTTGCTGTAATATACTTGTCCCCTCTAAAAAGATGAGATTTTTGGAAAACCTTAGGGGAAGTGTTAGTAGGACTTTTAGATTCTTCATTCTCAACACTTGATCATAATCATCCCTCCCAGGTAATTGTATGGTCTCTTTGGCTCATGTATATAAGGGATAAGGGGGCCCCTTTTTAAAGGACATGAGCCTTAATCTTTAAGAGTTGTTAATGTAATTGCTCTTGGAGTACTTAGCCAAATAAAGCATAGATCAAGTGTGGGGAGATGATATATAATTACACTTTCTTAATTAATGCATTTTAAGGTTTGCTCTCTTTATATGATCACCTCTCAGGTGGAATCTATTGAAATCTTCATCTTCATGTGGTTGTGATTTTTTGTTCCTTTTATCCCTTCATTTCTCATCCTTTTGAAAATATGAAACTTTTCTTGAGAAGATCCTATAAGAATATCTTATCATAGGGTTTTTCACACTTGTCACTTAGATAAGATTACAATTGTTTTTTACATGTCTTCTTGGGTGAAACGTCGAGATACACAGGACAACATTAAATTTTAGATGAAGATACTTTCTGCCACTAAACGTAGGCCTCTGAAATGGAAAAATGTGCCACTAAACGTAGGCTTCTGAAATGGAAAAATGATCGTGATCATGTAAAATTATAAAATTATCGCTGACATTATTTTAGTAACAATTGATTTCAAATTAAAAAGAAGTGATGAGAGTAAGAGTACCACATATGGCAAGCATGTCCTCAGCTTGATTTAATGTTGATTTAAGAAGAGCTTTAGGATCTCGACGATTAGGAAGAGTGTGGAGGTTTAATTTAGTTTGTTAGGATTTTAGTGACTAATTAAAAAATGAATGATGGTAAGGAAATGTATTTTACAATGTATTTTATAATGTGCATCGTAAAAAAGGCACATAATTGCCCACTCTCCTTAAATTGTAGCTTTGGTGGGCTCTACATTGCCATTTGAAATGATCCATCTGTATCTCCATTTTCACCCTTTAAGGCCTTCAGGTAAATTTTCAAGACGTTAGGGTGGCTTTTGCAAATTTTTGTGTCCTTAGAACTAGACGTGGGGACTAATTACGATTTCTTTTGACCCTAGGGTTTTCTTGCAAATTTCACATGTCCATTTTATGTGTCCAAAAGCCTTGGGGGAAACTTCCCTAATTTTTGGGGGTCATTTTCATAAGTTTTGCATACCAATTAACCTTGTAGGGACCTATAAATGATTCCAAAATTTTTGGGTTGCTTCTGCAATTTTAACAAAAATAGAATACAACCAAGGACCCCTATGAAGTTTCCCTCTTCATTGAGGGGTCAAATGAAAATTCCATCCCCCTACATTTAGAATTTTTAGGACCCACACCAATTTAACTAAACTTCGAAACTTTTGTCCATAAATTTTCGACCCCACCTAATGTTAAAGGCACCCTTTAAAAGCCCCATCAGATCCCCTCGAGACCCACACCTCCCTTGGTTTCCACACAACCACCATCTGACCCCCCCTTGGGCGACGCATCCCCTTCAGTTGCTACTGAAGTGAGAGAGAGAGAGAGAGAGAGAGAGAAGAGTGGGAGGAGGTGCAAGCTCCTCTCCTTTTCCTGTGCTTACGCACAGGCAAGAGGGAAGCTCGGGGGCAATCGGATGCCTAGTGTGCGATGCATGCAATCCGATGGCGGGAAGCATGGATCCATGTCTTCGATCGAGCACCAACTAGGGCGAGCCACGTGGTGGCCATTGGTGTGTCGAGTGCGATCCAGCGGCAAGGAGCTTGGGTGCGGAAGCACGATTCGTGGTGCAACACGAGGACCAACCAAGATGCGACACGTGGCAACCATCGGCAAGGTCGGGCCCTATCCGTGGTTGCGCACGCATGCAACACGTGGTAGCCAGTGGGGGGACTGGCCTGTCTAGGCGAGTCAACTAGTCTGAACTGGCCTAGGGTCAATTCATGTGATGAGGGGAGGCTTTTGGATCGGTTCGAGGTCCAAACGGAGTTGGGTTTTCGTATGAAAAATAACGTTGGAAAGCTAACAAAATTTCTTATGTTTTGGTACCATTTTTGACACTGATAGCACATGTTTAGCCTACTGAATAATTTATTTAAGTCTCTAATGGCTCGTTGACCCCTTAGATGACATACGATTGGCACTAAGGGGAGTCACAAACCCTAAGAAAAGGCGTGCGGCACCTGTCGGAGGCAAGGGCAGGCCGCCACACCCCCTTTTCCTTCTAAAGAATCGAGGTAGAGTGGTTTTCCTTCTACCCTCTTGTTTTGGCATTTGAATGCCCTAGAATTTTAATTCGTCCTGTAGGAGTCTAAATTCCCGCAATGTGTATGTGTACGACTTGACCTCCTGTATGAAGAAACTAAATACATATAATTGCGGAGAACAAGCCTCACTTAGTTAAGACTTGGATTGATTGATGTATCTGCCATGTTTTAGCTTCGTCATTGGTGGTCTAAAAACTATGTTGGCATGTGCTTATTAGCAACAACCTAGGAGTGAACTTGAACACTAAGGGTGAACTAGATACTTATTGTAATGTGCCAAACACTGGGATTGACAACACTTGAACTTATTAGCAACCAAGTAGAGAACTACTCAAACCCTAAGGTCAACTAGAGATGGCACCCAAGTTGCAACGTGTATGGAAATTCTAACAGGATGAAAATATGAGGGTGGGCCGATGACTGGCCATATTGAGGTTGGGTTGTGGGGGTAAGCTGGCTCTCGAGTACACTCGTGCCGAGGAGAGGTAACCACTCCAAAGTACAGAGTGAGCTGACCTCCCCAGGTAGGGACCTAGAGGAGGAATGACCTTTTTGCGTAGACTCCTGTTGGGCTCACAAGGGACCAACCAGGATAACCGAGTGAGGGTACACAGTGCTGTGGAGGTGGTGTAGTTCTTGTACTGTTTTCTATGCGTACCCATTAGTGGAAATGACTAACCACTTGCCAGCACAGGGTAGCGCCTCGTGTGTTTATCGCACGTGCCATAGTCATCACTACACCGCGATCACGACCCTAAGGTGGTAGACTAGGTGGTAGACTAGGTGGTAGGGAGGGTGCAGGGCATTCTCCCGACCAAGAGAGAGTCCTGTGGTTTCCCTGCAACCCAGAATGCTATAACAAAATTGTCTCAGTAGGGTACATGTGAACTAACAAGAGAGGATGACCATATTAGTGGGTTTGTGGAAAGTAAACAAATGCGATAATGAGCCACCAACCAAATCTAATAATAAGGAAGCATGAAACTGATAAGATGCTATATAACATGATTAAGGCCTGAATAAACTACCACTAACACTTTCGCTTTTGTTGTTACACGTTCCTTTCCTTCTTGCCACTCTACTCAGCTTTGTTGATGCCTAACTTGGTTGTATACTTAGGTCAAGGAGGAAAGTAGCCAGCTCTACAGGCTGCCGACGGAGACGAAGCTGGGCCTAGCCATGCCCAACCTTAGTACTAGCCTATTGTTTTCTTTTCTGCAGTAGTATGTTCATTTTCTTAGAACTGTACAAGTTTCTTTTCCTTGTCGTATTGTTATCATTTAGTGTGAAGGCTATGTTGTGAACTATGTTTTCTTTCCATACACTATTGGTAGCTTAGTTGTCGTTCAATGCTGTTGTTTCTTTTTTTGTTGTGATGCATGTGTGGAAATGTTGCTTCGTTTTAGTTTATTGCTTGATAGATGACCAAATCTTGGGTAGGCCACGGTCTGACTTGATCCCCATGTAGGTTTGAGTCAGGTCGTAACAGGCCACTCATCCCCCTTAATCAAATATTGCTAGTGATTTTTGTAGGGGAATCAAATATCATCAGTAATTTTTGCATCTGAATCAAATATCACGACTAATTCATGAAATATCATCAGTAATTTTAGTTCCAAACAAAATATCAGTGGGGATTTTTGTACCTCAGTCAAATATCACAGATGATTATTGAAATATCATCCGTGATTCTTAATTTTGAACCAAATATGTGATTTTCATTATAGTCGAAAATCATTGATAATTTTTCAATTTTTAATGGGTGGTCAGTCTCAACATGTGCTTTGTAAGAGACACATGACATTTCATGTGAGAATGATAAATATCATCAGTGATGTTTTGGATACATCAGCGCATTCTACTCATTACAAGCAAGAACCCTTTTTGCGACGGTTGGAAACCATCGCAAAGGGCTAATTACTCATCCCTATTTTGCGTTGCGGAAAGATGCCAAAGGAAAGCTCATTTGCGATGGTTAACAATCGTACCCATCTCAAATAGTACAATCCTGTTGTGTCATGATTGGCAATTGATCGCAATGGTTTACAACCGACTTTAAAATACTTTAGCGATGATTTAAAAATAATCGTAGCTAAAGTATTCAAAACAATGATTTTTTCAAACTGTCGTGTTGTCGATTTAGCAACGGTTAAAAAAACATCACGAATAAGCACTTCGCAAAAGGAGAAGGGTTTTTATTCAAATGTTGTGACGGTTGTGTAACCATTGCAAGAACATATTTAAAACCGTTATAAATGAACTGTCATGAATGGTTTATTTTTTAAATGTTAATGATTATATTAGTTTTACAAAAACATTAATTAGTAACATCCAACACAACCAATATAATAGAAATTAAAAGAGTTACATTATAAGGATAGAAGTGAGAAATAGAAAAGAAGGTGCGAATTAAGCTCTTGGACCTACACCATGACCAGTACCTTCTACACTAAAATCATCATCTGGCCTGCAACATATAGGAAAATGGAAGGTGTTGCAATCAAGTTCATCTACCCCTCGGAGTATGGCCATCATCTTTGCCCATTGCACCTGCTACTGAGCCATTTGCTCCTTGAAATCCTGTCTCTGCTGGCAGATCTCATCCCTAATAGCTCACAGCTCTCTGATCATATCGAGCAAATGCTTTGGAGTCTGCTCTACCTATGACCTCAACTGGTCCACCTCAGCAGAAAACGGGTCGGATGACCCCTTCCGTCCGTACCAACTGGTTAGCGTCTGGCTCCTACCTCCGCTGCGAACAAATCCCCCATGTTCTGGAGGCATGATTGTCCAAAAAGCCTCCTTAGGTGCCATAGGAGGCTGATGGGTTGCCGAGTTCTTGTCTGTAGGAGTAGGATGGACCAAGTCGTACATTTCTCCCTAATTACATTTTAATTTATGTAAGTAATATATAAGCACGGCTGAATTGGAATTTAAATTTAAATAATTAAAAAGATGTAAAACTTTAGATGGAAAAAATGAGAAGATAACTTACATGCTTGGCTTAGTAAGTCTCGTGAATCCATGTGTGCCTACCTTACTATGAGTGATCTCATAGATTTCAAGATGATCCAACTGGGCATCGTCATGTGTATTCGCCCATGAAACAGTGAATATAAAAGATGTTTAATAACGTTAAGTTACACATTGATTATTAATATAAATAAATAAGAAATTTACTTACATATCTTGTTATCGATAGTCATCTGACCCAAGACGTGAGTTTGCAGTGGAGCTTTGTGCCTATTGATCTTGTTCTTCGCCTGATCTTGTAGAAAATACATATATATTTATATTAGTAAACAATTTAATGAAATTATAATGAAATTTTAACATGTAACAATTATTTAATTACCTCCATCTTAGGCTTCTTCCAATGCTCACAACAATTCTTTCAAACCTCTGGTTGTATGGTAGGAGGCATATTCCTTAAGGCCTCCTCATATGACCTATTCTTAAAATACTAAATAACATATAAAGAAGAAGTTAAATTATTTGATTGAAGTATATATATGAAAGAAATGGAAATTTTTTGTTTTACCGTCCTTTTCATATTCAATCTCTAGTCTCGATGTCGCATCGTCGCATGGTTGAGGATATACTTGGGGACTTTAAGATTGTCCCCCCAATCAAAGATCGCCAGTAAATTAAACATTATATATATCAAATCATAGTAAAAGAGACCTATATAAACCTTAATGTATATTCTGAATCCCTACTTGGAGGGGGTGAGATCAGCGTGACGTAAAAAAAATGCGAAATTGAAAATATACCAATCTCACAAAATAAACAATCACACAAAGTACACAATTATTTTTAGGTGGAAACCTAAACCGGGTAAAAACCACCACCTAACCCTCTCGAGTTAGGATTTTCCGATCAACCAAGTTGATCAAATCCACTAAACGAATCACTTAAACGAGGGTGATTCAACCTCAATTACAACCACGCTACAAGTGCGAGGGTAGCGTTCCTCAACCCCTTCTCTTCACAAGAAGGATTTTGTCCCACGAAGGAGATGTGAATTCGCAAAGCGAATACCCAACCAAATAACAAAGATAAAATAACAAATATAGTCCTATAGAGCCAACAAAGATTTAAACCTAGCTTCTATAGGAATTAGGAAACTCTCCTTTGCAAGGAGTGCGTTGAATCGATGACGCGGGTGCGTGAGCCATGCGACGGCTCAACGTCGCTCTCGTGAACTACGGCGGGAGAGCGGGTGCGCAAAGGCTTGATGCTCTCAAGATGTATAACTTGAGCTTAGAGAGCAAGAGATTCTTTTTGGACACAAGAGAGTGGAAATGCTTGTTCTTGGTGTGTCTAGGTGTGTGTTTATGTGCAAGAGGTTCCTCTCTATTTATAGAGGCCTTAGGAAAGCTTTGGAAGGCTTTGGAAAGCTTCCATAGCCGTTGGGAGCAAAGCTCAAGAGAATCAAGCCAAAATCAGGAACAATGATTGCACTGACAGGGTTATCAGACGTCTGATCCTGGCATCAGACATCTGGGAAACCAATTTAAGACGTCTGAAAATAAGGTCAGACGTCTGATTTTATGCGGGTTTCTTCCTGACTTGAATCAGATCTAAACAGGGTTCTAGTGCAAGTCCATCAGACGACATATAGGACGTCTGGCACTATGTCTGAACGTCTAGAAACCTACTTTTTCTGCGGGAATGGATTTCCAAGAGTTCCAACGGTTAGAAAATCTCTGAGAAGAGATTTTGGGTCAGCCGAGGCAAAACGGTCATCTATCAGACGTCTGGAAAGGCTTAAGGACGTCTGATAAGGCTCTAACGGCCATATCCTTCAGTGTTTGCTAAGCCAGCCAACGGTCCACTAATTGGACGTCTGGCAAAGTCATCAGACGTCTTCTAAGACGTCTAGATAGAGGTCTGGACGTCTGATTTCATCAGATAGAGTTAACAAGTCCAGCCTAAATGTTATCAGACGTCTGAATCAACAGTCAGACGTCTTAAAACATATTATCTGACATCTGATTTTGGAATTAGACGTCTGGGAAAGCTGTTTGAACCTTATATTGGTTTTTTAAGTTTTCTATAGAAAACCTAAGTATCCTAGGGTTGTGCTGGTGTTCCTAGGACTACTGTTAGGGTACTTTGAGGCTCTTTAACATGATTTTCTAAGGAACAAAAAGAGCAAGGAAATAAAGACAAAAGTACAAGAAGGAAATAAACAGAATTCTATCCTATTCTTCTTGTCCTTCCATCTTCAATCTATCTCTCCTCGCGAATCTTCTCTGTTCTCCATCAAGCTCCTCCAATCCGTCCTGGATGCGAGCTCGAATTCCGTCTAATCACGTCTCCATTTGCAATTTGACCTGAAATCTGAGACTCCAATTGCAAATGTTAAGTGACATGTGTTTTGTTGTCATCAAAACAAACGATCGTGGTGCTCTAGCACCAACATATATTACCTCTAAGTGACGAATGAGATCTCTCTTGAGTTCCTTTGGGACCATTCTCCAATCAAAATAAGAGAGAGGGACGATGCTCTTCACCACCCTAGAGAGACTGCTGCTAAATTAAGGGTACTCGGGATCTTCCCCAGCAAGGGTGATCTTCACCTTCACCCTCGTGCCCTCAGTCATAGCTTTCAAGTCCCTATTTCTTGTAGGACCTCTTCCTTTCATTTTCTTCACTGAAATTAATAATAGAAGTTATTATAAAAGAGCCAATGTGAAATTTTAGAAATTTAAAAACATAAAGAATAGAAATTCTCTTACCAATAGTACTGGGCCTTGGCTGATCAGGGTCTATGTGGGCCTCAGGTTGGCTAACCTCATCATCCCCCTCCTCGTCCCCCTCGTCCTAGTTAGGGTCACGAATGTCAACCTCATTCTCAAGCTCGAGGTTCATCGTAAACTCAAGAATGCAGGCTTCTTGCCTTCTCATGAATAAGAGACTGTGCAAGTGCACCAAGAGGAATATATGTGGATCGATGAGGGTTAACAAAAGTGAAATTGGCTACAAAAACTGTAGCGGTGGTTTGAGTGCATGGGTCCTATAGTGGGGTAGGCTGAGTAGGGAAGCTCTAGGTGCAGGGGAGGTGGGGGTGGATGCGTGGTAGGGGCCTGCGTGGTAGGGGGTTGGGTGGTAGGTGGCTTCGTGGTATGGGGGTCCTAGGTACCGCCCCCTTATTAGAGGTAGACTCAGTAGACCTCCTCCAAGAAGTGAACTTCTTGATTTTCATCAGCACATTGCAAAGAAATGATTAATGACAAAAAATGCATATAAATATATCATTCCTTCAAAAAACATGCATATAATTTAAAACACTCATTAATATTACCCTGAAACAGTAATGTCATGTAGAAGGAAAAAATAAATAGAACCATGTAAACAACATATAATAAGAGTAAAGAAATTATGAAATTAGAATAGTATAAGAGTGGTTTTTAAAGAAATTTATATCCTGAACTAAAAGATTACTAAATTTTACCTTATAAATCAATGTCTATTGCACCTGGACCTACTTCTAGTTGTTGAAGTACTTGATATGTTCAGGTTCTAATTTGGGTTCTCCTTCCATTTGGGAGTCATAATAACCACGTGGCATTGTTCTGACAGGAATTATCCAGTCACTTTTGCTATTATTAGTCATGTAAAAGACTTCAGATACTTGACAAGTTAAAGTGAATAGTTCAGTTGTCTAAAGAATTCGTCGGTTATTATTCAAATTTATGTACTTCTTATCAACCTTAAACCCGACACCTTCTTTGAAAGTATCAAACCACTCGCACTTGAAAAAGACAAATCTACGATCATATCTAAAGCTAATCTCGAAAATTTCCTGAATCTGTCCATAATAATCATCACAACCACCAGTTAATTCACAAGGGACAACAATGCCAACTTGCTGTGTAGCCTTGACATTAGTAATAGATTTGACTTTGAATCTGAAGCCATTTATGATGTACCTAGAATGGTAATGTCCATAACTCAACAGAGGATCGGATATTACATCAAAATCTTCCACCCACACGAGTCACTCTTCTTTCATTTGAGTAACACGCTACTTAAATCACTCAGGAAAGAGTACATCGCGTGCACTTGGATATAACGACTATTTAAATTCATTGTAGACATGGTCAACTTCTAGAATCTGTTTTAATATATACAAGTGTGCCAGTCGCCGATCTAATTCTGAAATCTCAACATATTCTATGTGGAGAATCGACCTTCTTGGAATTTCAAAAAAGGAAAGGGAATCTTCATCATGTTCATTGTATCCTTCGTCATAATTTCTCTCTAAACGATTGAATTGATTGCTCATAGATTTCTCAACTAAATATCTCTCGACAATTAACCCTTCTATCCTAGCCTTATTTAGCATGTAATCCTTCAATTTTTTTAGAAACCTCTCTATAGGATACATCCATCTGTACTGAACTGGCCTAATGATCCTTGCTTCATTTGCCAGATGTAATGTTAGATGCACCATTATGTAAAAAAAAGCTGGAGGGAAAACATGTTCCATTTTACACAATGTGATGAGAATTTGTTTGTCCCAGTAGTCTAGCATTTCATCATTTAAAGTTTTTGAATAGATAGCTTTGAAATATCGACTCATCTTTATAAAAGAATCTACAACAGGACCAGGTAGGTGATAAACGTCAGTTTATCATCATTCTTATGCCTTAAAACTGATCTAACTCTTAAGGTTTCATCTCCGCAAATGGGTTTTCGAGTTGCATTTTGGCATCATGTAGGATAGGCATGCATTGCATAGTTTTTGTATTTTTGACACGCTTATTTGAGTATTAGGGATGAATAGATAGTCAGACCTCGTAAACCTTAGCACTCAGGAAGGAAGAAGATGAAGGAGAAGCTCATATCAGCTGGATTTCAGCTAGATCCAGCTCATCCCAGCTGTATCCTAGCTCCTTCTAGCTAGATCAACTCATCCCTAGCTTCGTTCAGTTTATCTCAACTGAACGGTAGCTCAAGCTAGTTCACCTCAGTTCCATTCAACTCACCTCAACTAGATGGCAGCTCAGACTAGCTCATAACAGTTGATCCCAGCACCATTCTAGCTCCTCCAGCTTAGAATAATTCATTGGAAGTTCAACCTGACTTGGACTAGCTACTGTCATCAACTAGCTAGACCTAGTCTGCTGACGAAGTCATGAACCAGCTCAGGCCAGCTCAAGTCCAACTCCTAGAGGATCAACTTAGCTCAACTTAGTTGAGCTAAGTTGATCCTCTAGGAGTTGGACTTGAGCTGGCCTGAGCTGGTTTAGTTGAGCTAAGCTACTTGACCTAAGCTAGCTACTCCAGCTAACTAGGAAATCTCTGAGAAGACCAGACTTAGCTCACCTCAGCTCAGAATAGAAGAAGGCCAGCTTAGATTAGCTTGGCTCGACTGCTAGCAAAGAACTAGCAAGCTAAGCTAGATATTGAGCTCCACTTTAGCTCTCTTTAGCAGACATCAGCTTCAGTGTAATTCTTTCCAGCTCCCTCCAACTCCTCTCCTCTTAAACCCTAATCTACCTCCCCTCTCCACTACTCATCTATTAGCTAAGCTAGCTTAACTAGCTTAGCTTAGCTAGTTCACCTCCATGGCCATCAAAACCTAACCCTAATCCCCACCTATTTAGCTCCACCACTAACTCTATTTAGTCCACCTAGCTAACCTACTCCCACTCCACTTTGGCGCCAACACACACACCACCCTTCAACCCACCACCAACACCAAGAGGCACTTCATTTTTGGCACCAAAAACACTCAACCACACCCCTCCATCTTGGTGCCAAAATGCCCCTTATCCTAACCCTACACATCACCCCACAAACCATCTCAACCCTCCACCCAACCACCTTCTAGAAGCCACCAAAGGTGGCACCAAACCAAGGCAACTCTTCAAGGTTGATGCCACCTTTAACCACCCATAACTACCCCCCTTGCATCTATTAAAGTGGCACCAACTCTCTTTAGCCCTAGGATCCACATAACCACCTATAACCACCCTTAAAACCCATCCTAGCCCTACACCTAATCCCTACGCCAACCTACCCCCTTACCACTCTATATATACCCACATAACCACCACATTAAACTCACCCTTAGCTACATTAATTTCCACCTAGATATACCCTATACTCCGCCAAGAGAGAAGAAGAAGGAAGGAAGATTAAGGGGATACCCTATCTCCTTGGTGCCTTCCTCTTCTTCTCTTCTTTCTTGTGCCCAAGCCAAGGAGGACACAACCAAGGGGATGACCAGGCATTGGAGGATTTTTAGGGTGGTGAACGTCCACCCTAAGGAGCAAAATTGAGAGTGGAATTCTTCCACTCTAGGAGGAGCAAGGCACGCCCCATCTAGGGCTTGCCAAGGGAAGATCATCATCAATTTAGAGGAGTACATCAAGGAAGGAGTTGGAGGGTTCTTTCTAGGCTTAGGAGCAGCTAAGCTTAGAGCAAGGATTCCTTTCTCTTCATCATCATTACCAAGAGGATTTTGTTTTCTTTATTTTGTATTTTCAATTTTTGTAGTAGAAGCATTCTACTGCAATCATTCCTATAAAACAATTTTCACCTTAATAGAAATTGCCTTCTCAATTTTTGTTGCACTTATTTACTTGCTTTTATTTTAATTTAGTGCACTCACACACTCTCTAATTACCCTAGGTCTCCATGTACCTAGGGAGACTTTAGTAGTTAGGCATAGTCCTTTGCATTTACGTATTCTATTGCCCATATTTCAAAAATCCAAAAAAAAAGTTATATCAAAAACTACAAAAAGAAAGTTGGTTTCTGTTTGTCGAGCAAGAGATTTCTAAATTGTAATCTTGCCTCCTTGGACGACCCTAGATACTTATTCTATCTAGGTTACAAATTTAAAAGCAATTGCCATTTCGTGTGCTACAACGATTAAAAATTGCATTTTGAAATCACACGATTTTTGTAATCACTTTTTGGTACCGTTGCCAAGGAGGCATAACTTTGCATTATCTTATTTCTCTTGCTTGATACGCAGATCTCATCCCCTTCTCTTTCTTTTATCTTATGTGTGCAGGTACTACAAGAAGAAGATGAGATTTTTGGAAAGAAGCTTGAAATCCCTTTTCTTCCCACAAATTCGATGTTAGTGCCTTCTCTCGTCACATAAATCCTAAAAACTATCAAAAATATACTAAATCAAGCTTTCATGATCAAAACATCTAAATTTGATAGTGTGGTGATTTCTGAAAATCATTATTTGATTGTTTGAATTATTTTAACACCACTTTACTCAAGGTGTGGGTGTTTTGATTTTTGGGTCTAGACTTCTATCTGGATTTCAAAAATCAATTACCGACACCAAAGGCCTCATAAAATCATGAAATTTCATCTAAAGGTTCCTATTCAAGTTAGTAACATTTGTTCCAAATTTCAGGGCATTTAGACTTGTAGAAAAATTTTAAAAATTCATGGACCACAGGGGGTTCATCTCCTCTAATTTCATTATTTTGTTATTGTTCACAAATTTTAGAAAATTTCTACTTGTCCCATTTCTATGAAATTTAGATTTTTGGAACCCTTGGAAAATTCTACATAACATATAAAATTAGGAAAATTTTTTGTGGCCGATGGTGTTACTGAAAAGTCCAAAATACTCATGGATATCATTTTTGAACTTTGACACCAGCACAAAGAAAAATCCCAAAAAAAATCAAACGAATTCCTAAAATCATGGAAAAATATTTTTTGGAATCCTTGTATGATTTGCCTTCCAGTAGTGGTGTTGCTTACCTTTTTTGGACCACTACTTAACAAGAAAAGCCTGAACCGATTCATTGATAGTAAAATTTCTGCTTAAGGGTTCAATTCAATTAGGGTTTGCTTTCATTTCTTAGCCCCACAATATATGAAGGAATCTCATCTTCACCAACACAACTTGATTTCCTTGTGATTGTACAGTTCAAAACTTGTTTGAAAACATAATAAGAGAATCCTAAAATACATCACTAATATAAAACCCTAAAAGCAGAAAAACAAAAATTTTGTGTGACATGTTTGGTTTGACATTAGACTCACTTCATCCAATTTGAACACATATTAAAAAAGAAATAACTAGGCATCAACCCAATCAACACCCTTCACATTCCCGTACACATTCAGGTACCCAAGCCTAATTAAAACAAGTAGTCATTTGACCACTTAAGGACTTAACAAATACTAGGCTTGATATCCGGCATTTAAGAATCATTAAGCTCTCCTAATTCCCTTGGAAAACGTGGCGACAAACTTGGAGGGAAGTCAAATGATAGGTAAGGGTTTACACAAGCCCTGGTGAAGCCACCACTTTAGTCTAATCGGGTGATCATTAGGAAGTGGGTTCACTTGTTGATCTCTTATTTACCGAGTTCTCAAGTCTTAGGTTTCTTTAAGGAGTCAACCTTAAGGCAAATTTAGGCTTGGTTGCTTGTTTGCACACTTCTTCTCATCTCTTCTCTTCTCTCCTCTCCCCATCTTCCAAGTGCATGCACGAGCGAAGGTCCCAAAACCCACATCTCGAGGGACCAATTAATTTCGCCCCACGCATCAAGAGATCTTTGTTTTCTTCTTCTCCATTGCATCATTCTTCTTACTTATGTTAGTGCAAGGGCACCATGATCGTTAATTTTCATGATAACAAAATACTTGTTATTTAACATTTGTAATTTGAGTTTATGAGTTTTAGGATAT
Source organism: Thalassia testudinum (assembly GCA_037157565.1). NCBI lineage: Eukaryota > Viridiplantae > Streptophyta > Magnoliopsida > Alismatales > Hydrocharitaceae > Thalassia > Thalassia testudinum. The sequence continues at coordinate 1,453,774 of JAZHRO010000062.1, read as the reverse complement.
TTGCAAATGGACACAAGTGAGAAAGAGCTCAAGCTCACGTCCATGGTGGATTGGAAGAGCTTGATGGAGGAGAAGGAGCTTCACTTGGAGCGAGAGCTTGAAGAAGCATGGAGATAAAGAATAGGATAGAAGTTCATTCTAGTCTTGTATTTTGTCGTTGTAGTTGTCTTTTTGTTCTTTACTTTTCATTTTCTTAGATCATTTGTTAAAGAGCCTCAAAGTAACAAAACAGTAGTCCTAAGAACACGTACTCAACCCTAGGATACTTAGACATCTCTTAGAGAACTTAGAAAATCAAAGTAGTCATTAGACAGCCTCATCAGACATCCAATCTGGACATTAAACATCTGATCTTAGACTTTAAGACGTCAAACTGTTTGATCAGACGTTCAAACACTTAGGCTGGACTTAGTGATTTATGTCTGTTGATTTCAGATGACCAACCCTTAGTCTAGACATCTTAGAAGATGTCTGAGGACCTTGCCAGACGTCCAATTAGAGGTTTGTTGGCTTGAGAAATCTAATTGTTGAGGATTAACCCTTAAGATGATTCAAATTCACTTTCAGACATCTGTATTGTATCCTAGGCGTTTGATAAGCAGACGTTAGTTTAAGATATGATCTTAATTACTTCTTTAGACCTTATAGTCGTTTGTGCCTTGAGAAATCCATTGCTGCAGTGATTTGTGTTTTCAGATGTCCAGACCTAGTGCCAGACATCTGATCTATCGTCTGTGCAACTTAGCTTAAAACCCTGTTTCGATTTTGATAAAACAGGAAGGAAATCCATTTAAAATTAGACATCTGATTAGTTTCCCAAACATCTTAAAACACTTTTTTAGACGTCCATCTTGATCTAACCCAGTCTAGATCTTCTACCCTTTTAGATCAAACGACCAATCCCTAGATCAGAAGTTGGCCCAGACGTCTGATAATTGATTTAAACATCTGATAACCCTGTCAGAATAATTAATGACTCTGATTTCGGGCTGATTTGCCTTTGGATAATTCCCAATGGCTAGAAGATACTTCTAAACCCTTCTTAGGGCCTCTAAAAATAGAAGAGGACCCTTCCTTTGCAATACACACCAAGCAATAGTACTTTCTACAACATTTGTGTCCAAGTGCAGAAGAAAATCATCTAGAAGAAGTTCTTGCTCTCTAAAGCCGTAGTCTACATCTTAAGAGCACCATCCCAGCTGTGCACTGCTCTCCCATCCTCACATTTGAGAGCACCGTTTGTGCCCTTGCATGGTTCATGCACTCCACGTCAATAGCTGATGCACTTCCATCAAAGGGAAGTTTCTATTGCCTATAGTAGCTAGTTTTAAATACTTACTTTGTAGCTCTATATGATTTTGTATTATTATCTTTGACTGGGTATTCGCCTTGCAAATTCCCATCTCCCTCGCGAGACAAAATACTCCTCGTGAAGAGGAGGGGTTTGAGGTTACGCTACCCTCAGGTTCAAAGTAGTGTGGTTATAAGAGGTTGAGTCACCATCATTTTAAGTTACTTGGTTAGTGAATTTGATCAACTAGGTCGACTGGGAAATCCTAAACTGAGAGGTTTAGGTAGTGGTTTTTACCTGGGTTTGGGTTTCCACCTAAAAATACCTTGTGTACTTGTGATTGCATTCTTTTGTGAGATTCATTATTTATATTTCTGCTTCATTTTATTTATCACACAAATCTCACCCCGTCCATTAGAACCTACAACTTAAACATGGAAAATATGGAGAATAGGTCTAGAAATTCTACTTCTAACCCTTCTGCTTCCACCTCTCAACCCGACCCTAACCCCAATGTACAAAACTCGTCAACTGACCCATATGCTAACTTTCCCATTCCTAACTTTCCAAGTTTGGAGCTACCTTAAAACTCAGAACAACCAGGGCAATTTCAAAATCCAAATGCTAATTCCCTTTCCCTTATGGTCGACCAATTGGTTCGACTGCAACTTAATCAACAATAGTTGGCTAGGAAAATCATGAACCTAGCCAACCAAGGACCAGGTCAGCCACTCGGGGAACCTCTTGTACCACTTAAGGATTTTTATGATCCTTCCAATTACAAGGAGAGACCCGGGGTGGTTATATCTGAAGGGGATTTCGAAATTAAACCTACCATCTTGAACCTAATTAAACATTTCCATGGTCTTCCCAGAGAGAACCCTTTTAGCCACCTCGAGAAGCTGACTATCCTTGCTCAAACTACCCATTCCCGCAATGTGCGAGAAGAATTGTGGCTTATGTGACTCTTCCCTCTCACATTAAAAGACAAGACGTCTTATTGGTTCAGGATGGTCAGGCATCCTATCACCACCTGGCCCCAATTAAAAAGCACTTTTCTGAAAAATTTTTTTTCAATAGGTCGTGCAAATGCTTTGAGACGATCAATTACGACCTTTCAACAAAAATCCGGTGAACCTCTCCATGAGTCTTGGGAGAGATTTCAAGAATTACTAAGGAGTTGCCCCCACTATGAAATTCCACGTTGGTAGCTTGCGCAGATCTTCTATCATGGATTGGAAGATCAATTAAAATGATTTGTGGATGCTTCATGTGGGGGGAATTTCCTTGATAAAGATGCTGATAGTGCCTACCTTCTTTTTGAGGAAATGAGTGAAAACTCGTTCAATTTGGCTTCAATGGGTACTTTTGGTTGGACAACCAACCCATGACTTGGAGTAAATGAAATTGACTCCAAATCCACATCTATTCTAGTCACACAAGATAATCTACACATGATAGCTCAATAACTAGATCAGATGCAAATTAACTAGAAAAAATGGAAGAAAAGCTTACCCAAAAACAAGCTCCTTACCTTCTGAAGAGAGAAAATTTGCACAGTATTGGTGCTACTCCTGCCGAGCAGCAATATTCATATGAATTTTCACAAGATTTGACTAGGACTTTTGATTTCATGAATAAAAATCTTTTTAACCCTGCCACTGAAAACATTTCGTCTTACCAGGATCAATTTAGAAATTCCTCCAACTCCTACAATCAAAATTGGAAGAATAACCCGAATCCCTCCTTGAAAGCCCCGAATCCAGTTTTGTTTCCTAGGCAAAATCAACTTGGAACTTATGGGAAAAACATGTATCAAATTGGGCCATCTCAAGAAGATATCAACACCTAGGTCATGAAAACTCTGCAGGGTAAGCAGAATCAAATGACAAAAGTGACTCACATGGTAACCAATTTCACAATCAAGTCAAGGTTACTCCTAATCACAAACCTGCTGGTAATTTGCCATCCTTGCCTATGCCCAAACTAAATAATCAATGGAACTAGTATCAAGGTGGGTATCCCAATCAACCTATCTACCCAGCAACCCAGCATTCACCAGGTTTCAACCAAAACTAGGCTTCTCGACCTCCTCCTAGAAACAACCATATTGCAAATATAGTCACTCTGAGGAACAGGAAAACAACTCATGATCCCTCGCCTGCTCAAGAAATCCACTTCAAAGAAATGCAGATCAACTCTTCTCCCTCTTCCTTTAACCCTGTTCATGAACCTACAACTACAAAATAGAGCAATCCCATATCTTTCCCAAGATCCCTTCACTCCTCACACAATAAGAAAAAGAAATCTAAGCCTACTGATAAGGAATTGATGGATCTTTTTGGGCAAGTAGAAATAAATATCCCTCTCCTTAATGCCATAAAATACATCCCTGCCTATGCAAAATTCTTAAAAGATTTATGTACTCCCAAAAGGCAGCTAAGAAACTTAGGAAAGGTGATTCTCCCAGAGACAGTGAGCTCAGTTGTGTAGAGAAAATTGCCTCTGAAAAAGAAAGATCTAGGCTCTCCCTTGATTCAAGTGGTCATTAATGACACTTCCTTTGATTGCACCTTACTGGATCTCTGTGCCTCAATTAATCTTATCCCCACTATTGTATTTGAAAAATTCAAGATTGGTGAATTAAAGCCTATTGAGGTGACACTTCAATTAGCTGACCGATCTACAATTAAATCAAAGGGGATTGTTGAGGATGTCATTGTCTGGGTCTAAAATTGTCTATTTGCCGTAGACTTTTTAGTCTTGGACATGGAGGTATTGGATGGACTGAAAAATGCCCCCAAAATGTTGCATCTAAAATCATCGTAAAAATATCGCATTGTAGTATAGTGATAAAAATCAATGAGACATTTAAATTTATATGCTCTAAAAATCGTGAGTTCTGAGGATGTTCGCAGGAAACAATTTTAACAAATCAATCCACTAATCACAATATTCAGTAATAATAATGCAAGTGAATCAAATAATCAAAGTGATATTCAATATAAAGGAAGAATGTATCTCAAATGTTAGGGACAAAAATATAAAAATAAAGGACTAAAAATGGTAGTTGAAACCACCAATTAAGCTCTAGAATTAAGCACAAATTCCAATCAAATTTCTCAACAGTGTTCCTCAACCACTAATCCACGTTAGAGCCAAGTATCAGAATATTTCCACAGTGCCCAGAACCAAGCCACAGTTAGACGTCGGATATGAGTCTTAGATGCCTTAAAGTCACCAAGCATAGCAGTACAAGGCACAACCCTCTTGAAACACCTAAGTGTTGAGCGGGCTTGCATGCACCTCGAGGTGCACAGTGCAAAACCACCCCTCCCTCCTCAGAATCCTTTCTTCTCGTTCCCAGAACCGAGTATGCAGGTGTACAGTAATGGGTAATTGGATCCGAGTTGGGGACTAGACTTGCCAGCAAGGTGTAGCAAGTGAGGAGTGCGTAGGTGAGTGAAAGGGACCTCACCCCGTGTGCTGATGGGAATCCCACGATGTGGGACAAATCAAGAGCCCTCTTCTTCGCGTAGTTGCAGATGGGAATTCTTCGCAATCGAGCTACTCCTGCTGGGTGCTATTCTCAATTGGCACTGTATGAGGCTTCGCTAGGTCAAACAACAACTGTTGGAGGTTGGGTTAAGGTTGGAGATGGCCAGATGGAGGCGGAGCACGGGAGCGATGGAAGCAACTCCGGTGAGACCTGAAAATCACCAATTCGGGCTGAAAACCCCAATTAAAAGGCTCAAAAGATTGCCATGATGTGAGGAGGGTGAGGGTGGTGGAGATTGCGTGGTTCGTGCGTGTTGAATGGCAAGACGGCAACTGTGGGGATGGTGATGAATGGATTAGTCTGGCCAAGCGTTCTAACGATCAAAAGCTTCAATAATCTTGAGGCTTTTGATCGCTGGGTGATGAGAACCTCATCATGAGCCATAACTAGCTCATTTTGACCCAATACAAAGGATAAAAGCTCCTACATAACTCAAGGAAAGGCTTAACTCAGAGAATTCTGAGTTTAAGGAGAAAACAAGTCATAAGGGGTAAAAATGCAATTTTACCAGTATAATCTGCATACAGGGTAATTCATGGCCCAAACACAGGTCAAAGCAACTTAATAAGAATAAAAGTGGGATGAAATGATCTAGCAAGGGCTACAGCAATTCCAAGAAACTAAATGATAATCTATAACCCTAAAACAACCCACTTCAATTCACAAGGTTCGAGGCAAAGTAAAAATAGAATAAACCCTCTAAAATTCATAGAAAAATAATCTCTAGGGTTTAGAACCTTCAATTTGGCCTTCAGAACCCATTTTGACCTACATTGAGAACCATGCCCAATTAATAACTTAATTTGGGTTTTTGCATAAATTGACCGGTCAAACAAGGTTTAATATAGAAATGAAATTCACCATCATATTCCTTAGGTCCTAATTAGTCATGTATAAAAACTTGAGCCTAAGAAGAAACCTCCTTGACCGACTTTACACTTTGGTCCTCATATATTTACTCTTTGGCCCTCAACTTTTGAACCCTCGCATTTTGGCCCCTAACTCTCCTTCATTCTTTGCGATCAGGTCCCCCTGCAAAACCTGCCAGCGCCATGCTCCGGCGACCTTGCGCGGAGCATGGCGCCGCGCAGGGTGAGGGGGGGACCTGGCAAGTAAACCGGGGGTGCCCTGCGTCGTCAGCCGTCGCAGGGACACCCCCCTGGTCGTTATAACCCACCATACCGGCCGTACGAACGCACGGACGGTATGGGTTCTTGTTTCCGGCCATCCTCCGGCGAGGGAGACACGTCGTCTCCCTCCGCCTTCCTCCCTGTTTGATCCCTATAAATACCCCCCGTTGCTCCACCGACCGGGGCAGCTCGGGTCTGACGGAGAAAACCCCCAACTTTCTTCTCCTCTCCCTCCGGCAGACGCCCACCAGCTCCGGCGGTTCCTCCTCCTCCTCCTCTTCGCTCTGCCGCAATACCAGCAGCAGAGACCTCCTCCCCTGCTCTTCCTGCGCCACGCCGTACCCAGCTGGCGCCTCTCCGGCTCTCTGCTCGCCGCCGCCCCCCCTTCCCTGGGCATCTTCTTCTCCGGCGACAGTCGATACGACTGTTGCCCTACTGCTCCCCCTTCGTCCCTGCAAGTAAGTTAGAACTATTTCCCTTCTTCTCCTCTTTCTTTCCCCGGTTCCAATTTGTTCAATTACGCCCTCGACCGACCCTAACCATCGTCACCCCCTTCGACTCCGGCCACCCTCCGGCGAGATGTTCCCATCGCTCCACAGCCTCACACACCTCGCCGACCCTCACCGAACCTCCGCCTCATCACACTGAGCACCCCCCACCCCTCCACTGCCACTCCACACCTCCGTAACACTCCCCCGAACAAACCCATTCCTCCGGTTGCAGTCCAACCTAGGGCTGCCGCCAGACACCACCTTGCGGCCTGCCGCGCAGCTCCTCACCTTCGCCGTGCCACGGCGAAGGTTCCCCAGTGGTTTGATCAGGCCGAGAGGCCATATTCGTGTCCGACAGGTTTTGAGGTTCGACCGCCATTAACGCACATTGAAGCAGCTTCTCCCGCGCTCCAGGCTTGAGGACTCCAGATCTCCAGCTGCTGCGGATTACGGGGAGTCTTGCGAAGGCAGCCAGCCAGCAACCTACGCAAATCAAAGCCGCAGCTGCAGAAGCCAGGCCGCGGTCTCCCAGCAGGCGCACGCGAGGAAAGGTCTGCGTTTAGTCCCACATCGGTAAGCCTCACACACTTTCCACTGTTTAAATTGATTTTGTGCACTAGCCTTACTGCCTCAGCACACGGGGTGAGGTCCCCTTACACCCGCCCGGTTACCCGGTCTCGTCCGCGCTCACGCCCCGCGGACCTGACCCGACCCGACTTAGACTGACCTGCACTCCTCGCCCACCACGCACGCCGGTGGGCCTGGACCCGGGCGTGACCCGAACCCGATTACCCGGCAGCTCTGGGAGAGCTTTCCCAAGAGTGGTTTCAGAGAGAGAGAGACGCGGGGGGAGAGGGTAGAGTAGGTTTTGTTCTCTGACGTAAGCTCTGAAGTGTGCAGGCACAGGTGAAGAAGAAGAACCGCGGAAGAAGAAGGAATATGACTGTAGCAACAGGCAGTTTAAGTCGTCTGATTTGGAAATCAGACGACGTCCTGAAGGGAAAAGAAGAAAGAAGGAGGGGCGACGTTCGGACTGGAAAAAGAAAAGAAGAAAGAAGAAGATCTGAAGAGCAACAGAAGAAGGCGAGGCAGAGAAGAACACAAAAGAACAAGGGAAGAACTGAAAGAAGAAAAACAAAGAAGAAAGAAGAAGATCTGAAGAAAGACAGAAGAAAAAGGAAGAACTGCTGGAACAAGAAGAAGAACATCACCTCTGTAGACAAGAAGAAGAAGATCTGAGACGAGGAGAAACAAAGAAAAAAAGACACCAAATTCTTTCTCTCTCTTTGTTTATTTTTTTGTAAAAGAAACATGTATATTTCTAGAATACAACTTGCTCCCTGAGTTCGACCTCGGGAACTCTTTTATTTTCCGAGTAAAAAATTTATATATTTGAAATGATGGCAATAACTGGCTATATTACATCGACATAACAATCAAACCTGGTTATCTCTCAGAACCATCGTTATCAAATTTGGCGCCGTTGCCGGGGAGCAACGGCTATTCTAGAGGTAAACATTCCTGTTTCTTTTTAATTTCTGATAATCTCCTCTCTTTTGTGCAGAAAACCACAGGAAATCAAGAAGACAAGCAACCGCACAACAACCACTCCGAGGACAGGTAAATTTTTCCTCTCGCTATTAACCCCTAAACTCTAAAGAAAAAAAAAAAAAAAAAAGAGAAGAAAAGAACAAGCAATATAGGGCTAACCAGTCTTCCATACTTAGTAACCATAAAGAGTTGCATGTTTTCAACTCATTAGTCCTGCACACTATTAAGGGTATTTAAGGGCTAACATATTCTTGCTTGAGCCCTAATTACCCAACAAAGAACTAACTGGACCAAGTAGAGCCAACATAAGATTCAACATTAGGGTTTTAGAGACACACTACTTAAATCAAGAATGGAGAAAAAACCCAAAGAAGTGTGCCCAAACCCTTGTCTGAAAATACCTATTCAAAGAAAACCTAAAACAATTGGCTCTCTAAACACTTGAACCCTAAAAGACAAGACCTAAAAGCTCTCAAAGAAAACAAGAGGTAAAGTTGACCCCTTGGGTCAACCAACCTTAAATTAGGTCACTCTTTGCACTTAAAAGACTAAAGTTCAAGTGAAATCTTAAGCACCCTGATCTTAAAATAAAAAAATGGTAGACTTAAGAGGTCAAGATCCCCATCCTGGTCTACCTGGAATCTCAGTGACAAGAGAGGTCGGGTGGGGGAAACCCTGTAACCCGTGGGGACGCTCTACCGTGTAGGGGTCTTCGCGGGACTCTCCCTCTCTGGCTGCCCAGGTAATTCTCAGGTGGACGATCTTTCTAATCAAGGGGTCCATCTGCCCCGAACCTCTATAGACACCCAACAATTTTTGGGTGTCTTGATTGGGTCCAGCACCTGCTTATCTCATCCAGCCCTTCAGTATTTTTCAGGAGGTCCTTGAAACCTCCTATAGAAATTCACTCTCCCCGAGGCTAAGCCTCGGCTCCTTTGTTTTTGCAGAAATCATTCACATAGCCCCTCTTTCCTCTGATTCTGAACAAAATCCCCTTCTTCAATCTTGATTCAAACTTTGATTCTATATCTTGATTCCACCACCTGATCCAATTATGCAGCCTAATTACCTAGCAAGACTACCATTCAAAAAACCTGAATATCTGAGATCCATGAAAGATAAGATGATTGAGGATGCCCTTGAAATCTATGAAATCAAACCCTCAACACCAGTAGAAAACATTCAGGTTGATGTCCCAACAACCACAGCTTTCATCATAAACTGTGCCCAAATTCTATTGACTGAAATTTCAAAAGGATCAACCCGAGATATGCTCATGACAGGATACATTGAGATGGAAAAATTACACCAATCTGAATACTTTCAATGCTTGACAAATCCTGTACTTTGGGAACAACACCAAGATGCCCTTATGAAACGGCTAGAAATGATGAAATCAGTAGAACAAATTATCAACCAGAAATACCCGTATATACCAGAAACAGAGGATGAACCATCTTGGAACAGTATTAAGGAACTATCCAGTATCCCAGATCTCGGGATTGAGGCACAAAGTGGTTGTAAAATCCCAACCCAGATAGAAGACAATGTTGAATTAGGTTGGGATATTGCAGGAGAACACAATGATGAGCCAAACTTAGACCATGAATTGCCAAGCCTAGAATTTCAAAACTCCTGCAATAATGAGATCAGAACTGAACCTTCTGAGGGTATAAATTCCGCCCCTTATTTTGATAAGGTGGCCCTCGAAGATTATTCGGACTTAGGTTCTAATAATTGTACCCACATCCTAAGCCTAGAACCTAGATCTGAAACTTATTGGGAAGATTATGAGGCCCCTTATGAGAAAGATCAAATTTTTACAGAATATGATTCCGGGCCTTTATTTGATGAATATCCCTCTCCAACATCCTCAGGAAATCTGATCGATTTTCCAGAAAACATGCCAATTTATGATACAGAAACTGAGGAGTTGGACGAGTTGGATTTTAATTGGGTCTATCCTACCAGCTTGGAGCTTGAGCCTAGACAGAATACCTTTTCGAGCCCAGAATTGACATATAGGCTAGACCCCAATCAGGCTGCTGATTCCACATCTGATGATTTTTGCTGTGGTGGAATTCATGATCATGAATCTCATTTTCGCCAACTCCCCGACAATTTCAGATCTGACTATAATTGCGGAGAGATTCCCCTTCCTGAACACGCCAGGCCTATCTACGACCTCAGTTCTCACGACTCTGACTCCGACTATGAGATCCTGATTCCCGAGATCACTGATAACACAGAATCATTCCTTTTCGATCCTCAGGAACCAAAAACAGAAAATGCCAAGAGTGATTGTAACCCAGAATCCAAATTTTTTCTCGAATCCGATTTCTTTCATCCTACAGACACTCTTCCGGCATTTGATAGTTACCCAGAGGACTCTCTACAGGAAACCACCTATCATCCGTTTCTAGAAGAGCCCTCGTACACAATGGCCACCTCATCCGCACACACAGAACGGATCAAAACCTCTTCCCAACCTCGACCTGCAACCGGACTCAATTTCTATTCAGATTCACCTCTCACCAAGCCGATTGCATTTCCACATCGGGTTCTGAACATTGATCAGACTACATACCACGCCCCATCATTCTCTGATCACCCCTGTAGGGTTTCCGCATCATTCATTGATTATTCTACGGATCCCTACTCTGACCAGGCTGATTCGACTCAGCCAAACCCTGCGTTTACACTTCCACATCCATCTGAGCTTCATAGTATATGGTGGGTTCCACACCTTTTTATCCACATCTATCAACCCACCAGATTGATTGGGTTTGGGCTGCATCATCAGCCTGTTGATCTGAACAAGCACCTGGTTGGACCAACCAGGCTCTTAATCAAGGTGCTTGTCTTACAAAACTCTGTTGATTTGACCATCCCCTCTCCATCGCATTTCCCGCTTGGCTGAAGGCATCAAATTTAGCGCTCAACGGGAGGCAGCCCGGCATTCTCTTAGAAGACCTGAAACTTGTTCTGACACCTTTTTGCACTTGAAGTTCACACTTTAGGACAGCTGACTCCACCTCAGGTGCTTGCATCTGAGATTAGAAATCGTCCGCAACAGTCACCCCGACCCATTCACTCATCAAAACATCTGTCCTAATGTATGAACTAAGTTGAATAAAAACCCCTAGGTTACAATGAGGACATTGCAAATCTTAGGCATGGGGGGGGTATGAAAGTGCAAAACTTGTAAGAAAAGGTTTCAAACAAAAAATTCACATATGCCAAAAACACCATAAAAATTAAAAAATTTTTCGAAAAAGAATAAGAGGAAAAGAGGAGAAGGAAATTTTGTGAAGGAGAAGGAGAAAAGAAACAAAATGAAAAAGGAGCGCAAAATTATGAGAAAAAAGTGATAGTCATTAGTAAGGAACTAAGGAATTAACCTAAGTTCTAGACCTCATTGAAGAAAATAACTGAAAAGTGCATAATGAGATTAGTAAGAACGCAAACCTTAGGCATTCTTGAATAGACTCTTAGTACCCATTAAGATCTAGACATTCCTCAAGAGGTTGAGGAAAATGAAAAGCTGAAGTATTAGGTCTAAGGCTTAGGGAGTATTTGGCCTCATTAACTAATTTTTGGTTTACGGGACTCAGTAACCTAAGCACCCTAACCTCACACACAGCCTGGTTCAGTAAGCGTAAAAATCAGAATCACGCAGAAGCGTCGTAAAATTCTGAAAAGAACACCTAGAATAGGAGCGGCCGATCAACACAAGTTGATTTGGACGAGTTCCCAGCGCGGAGAGGCGGGAAATCCCCTCGAAGATGCGTAACAAAATATCATCTCCTCGGTGCTTGTCTCTTAGGATATTTACATATCCTACTGGGGGCATGTAAACACTCTGCTGGTTCAGATTCCATGGATGGCATTATCTCGAAGTGTCAATTGCCAGGGTCTGGATTCGGCCACGGAACATCATGGATGGGATTATCTCGAAATCTCAATAGCCAGGGTTCCGGGGGTTGCCATGGGCGGTGCTATCTCGAAGCATCGATCGCCAGGAACCCTTGAGGATTGATGATGGGAGCAAGGAATCTGATACAGACCGTGTTGAAAAGCCAATCCTAGGCTAGAACTAAAAAGAAAAAGAGAGAGAAAACTCTCTAAATAGAAAAACTTTCTATCTCTCTCTTACAAAACGCAATGCGAACTGAGCCAGGGCTAAAATCATTTCAAGCACGGGTGCTTTAACCACAAAGTCCAATAAACCTTAGGTTAGTTCTTGTGGACCTTAAAAACCTTTGCTAAAGACTGAGGCTAAGGCTAGACAGATTTGGATCTTGATTGGTACTAGAGTACCTTTTAGGCCTATGGTCAGCATTCTAACCTAATCTATGCTCAAATAAAAAAGGCACTTATCTAAAACTATTAAAAACTTCATGGTCTAGAACAAGGGTTGAAACCTTAAGTTTTTGCTAAGGGACTAGCAAAAGCTGGGCATGGGGGTATGATGAGAACCTCATCATGAGCCATAACTAGCTCATTTTGACCCAATACAAAGGATAAAAGCTCCTACATAACTCAAGGAAAGGCTTAACTCAGAGAATTCTGAGTTTAAGGAGAAAACAAGTCATAAGGGGTAAAAATGTAATTTTACCAGTATAATCTGCATACAGGGTAATTCATGGCCCAAACACAGGTCAAAGCAACTTAATAAGAATAAAAGTGGGATGAAATGATCTAGCAAGGGCTACAGCAATTCCAAGAAACTAAATGATAATCTGTAACCCTAAAACAACCCACTTCAATTCACAAGGTTCGAGGCAAAGTAAAAATAGAATAAACCCTCTAAAATTCATATAAAAATAATCTCTAGGGTTTAGAACCTTTAATTTGGCCTTCAGAACCCATTTTGACCTACATTGAGAACCATGCCCAATTAATAACTTAATTTGGGTTTTTGCGTAAATTGACCGGTCAAACAAGGTTTAATATAGAAATGAAATTCACCATCAGATTCCTTAGGTCCTAATTAGTCATGTATAAAAACTTGAGCCTAAGAAGAAACCTCCTTGACCGACTTTACACTTTGGTCCTCATATATTTACTCTTTGGCCCTCAACTTTTGAACCCTCGCATTTTGGCCCCTAACTCTCCTTCATTCTTTGCGATCAGGTCCCCCTGCAAAACCTGCCAGCGCCATGCTCCGGCGACCTTGCGCGGAGCATGGCGCCGCGCAGGGTGAGGGGGGGACCTGGCAAGTAAACCGGGGGTGCCCTGCGTCGTCAGCCGTCGCAGGGACACCCCCCTGGTCGTTATAACCCACCATACCGGCCGTACGAACGCACGGACGGTATGGGTTCTTGTTTCCGGCCATCCTCCGACGAGGGAGACACGTCGTCTCCCTCCGCCTTCCTCCCTGTTTGATCCCTATAAATACCCCCCGTTGCTCCACTGACCGGGGCAGCTCGGGTCTGACGGAGAAAACCCCCAACTTTCTTCTCCTCTCCCTCCGGCAGACGCCCACCAGCTCCGGCGGTTCCTCCTCCTCCTCTTCGCTCTGCCGCAATACCAGCAGCAGAGACCTCCTCCCTTGCTCTTCCTGCGCCACGCCGTACCCAGCTGGCGCCTCTCCGGCTCTCTGCTCGCCGCCGCCCCCCCCTTCCCTGGGCATCTTCTTCTCCGGCGACAGTCGATACGACTGTCGCCCTACTGCTCCCCCTTCGTCCCTGCAAGTAAGTTAGAACTATTTCCCTTCTTCTCCTCTTTCTTTCCCCGGTTCCAATTTGTTCAATTACACCCTCGACCGACCCTGACCATCGTCACCCCCTTCGACTCCGGCCACCCTCCGGCGAGATGTTCCCATCGCTCCACAGCCTCACACACCTCGCCGACCCTCACCGAACCTCCGCCTCATCACACTGAGCACCCCCCACCCCTCCACTGCCACTCCACACCTCCGTAACACTCCCCCGAACAAACCCATTCCTCTGGTTGCAGTCCAACCTAGGGCTGCCGCCAGACACCACCTTGCGGCCTGCCGCGCAGCTCCTCACCTTCGCCGTGCCACGGCGAAGGTTCCCCAGTGGTTTGATCAGGCCGAGAGGCCATATTCGTGTCCGACAGGTTTTGAGGTTCGACCGCCATTAATGCACATTGAAGCAGCTTCTCCCGCGCTCCAGGCTTGAGGACTCCAGATCTCCAGCTGCTGCGGATTACGGGGAGTCTTGCGAAGGCAGCCAGCCAGCAACCTACGCAAATCAAAGCCGCAGCTGCAGAAGCCAGGCCGCGGTCTCCCAGCAGGCGCACGCGAGGAAAGGTCTGCGTTTAGTCCCACATCGGTAAGCCTCACACACTTTCCACTGTTTAAATTGATTTTGTGCACTAGCCTTACTGCCTCAGCACACGGGGTGAGGTCCCCTTACACCCGCCCGGTTACCCGGTCTCGTCCGCGCTCACGCCCCGCGGACCTGACCCGACCCGACTTAGACTGACCTGCACTCCTCGCCCACCACGCACGCCGGTGGGCCTGGACCCGGGCGTGACCCGAACCCGATTACCCGGCAGCTCTGGGAGAGCTTTCCCAAGAGTGGTTTCAGAGAGAGAGAGACGCGGGGGGAGAGGGTAGAGTAGGTTTTGTTCTCTGACGTAAGCTCTGAAGTGTGCAGGCACAGGTGAAGAAGAAGAACCGCGGAAGAAGAAGGAAGATGACTGTAGCAACAGGCAGTTTAAGTCGTCTGATTTGGAAATCAGACGACGTCCTGAAGGGAAAAGAAGAAAGAAGGAGGGGCGACGTCCGGACTGGAAAAAGAAAAGAAGAAAGAAGAAGATCTGAAGAGCAACAGAAGAAGGCGAGGCAGAGAAGAACACAAAAGAACAAGGGAAGAACTGAAAGAAGAAAAACAAAGAAGAAAGAAGAAGATCTGAAGAAAGACAGAAGAAAAAGGAAGAACTGCTGGAACAAGAAGAAGAACATCACCTCTGTAGACAAGAAGAAGAAGATCTGAGACGAGGAGAAACAAAGAAAAAAAGACACCAAATTCTTTCTCTCTCTTTGTTTATTTTTTTGTAAAAGAAACATGTATATTTCTAGAATACAACTTGCTCCCTGAGTTCGACCTCGGGAACTCTTTTATTTTCCGAGTAAAAAATTTATATATTTGAAATGATGGCAATAACTGGCTATATTACATCGACATAACAATCAAACCCGGTTATCTCTCGGAACCATCGTTATCACTGGGTTGTAAGGAAGGTGTAGATGGACATGGCGAATGGTTTGGTGGACTGGGGCGCTGGCATGGACTCATCGAAGCTCATGCTGGAGACAGAGAAGATGAAGGTTGAGGAGGTGTGTGTAGTGAGTGTAGCTAGGTCCTAAGGGTGTGAGAGAGTGCTAGAGACAGAAAGGAAGGAGTGAGGGGTCTTATCGAGGGAAGACGAGGTAAGGCGCGTCCGTCGTTGACTGGCCAGATGCAAAGAGGATGAAGTCCGGTGAGGGAGAGTGGCGATGACGAGTGCTGAGGGAGCTCTTGTTGTGGCTGGCGAGGAGTGAAAGAGAGAGAGGAAGGTGAAGGACCATCCAAGTTGGCAGTTGGATGGCCGAAGGAGGGGGAGGAGTGGGGTCACCGGAGTCGAGGAAGATGGTGGCCGGAGGAGGAGGTGGAAGAGAGATTCTGGTCGATTCTTTGCTGAGGAGTATTTTGGGAGATCCTATGACTTATATAGGTGAGGATTTTGGGCTTCAAATGCCTAGAAATCACGAATTGGAGTAGTACTTTGGAAACAAGAGTCCTTGATTTTTTTGGAGCTCACTGGAGCTCTATGCTCCATATGGGAGCCTGAGATTAGGTTCACATGGTAGAGAATCTCCTTGGGATTCATCCAAGTTTGGAAGGATTTGGTCGTGGATTGAAAGAGAAATCAAAGATTGAAGTCGGCTGCCATGGGTTTGAAGATGTTGTTCACACTTCAATGGCAGCAAGGGTATTTCTGTAAAGACAAAGACAAAGTTAGGCTCCTATATGCAATAAACTTGAAACTTAAGGATCTGAATGTGAAGGACATAGATTTTAAGGACTAAAATGCAAACTAAGTCAAGATGGACCCTGATTAGGCCCAAATTTTGGTGTTAAACTTAATTGAACCCAAGGAATCTAATGGTGAACTTGGGTTTGAGTTTTGATCACGTTTGATTGGGTAAATTGCACAGAAGCTTAAATCAGGGTAAATTCCCGTCTAAAACTCTATTTTAGGTCAAAATGGGTTCAGATGGTCAAACTAAAGGTATCAAATCTCTTATAATATTTTTCAATAATTTTTAGGGGTTTAGATTAATTTTATCTTAACCAGAACCACATCAATTTAAGTGGGGTTGATCATTAGGGTTTTACTACTATTTTTGCCCTCGAAATGCGTGAAACCCTGATTCAGTCAGTGTGGAACCACTTTTTAGACTTTTATGCTCAATTGACTTTTAATTAACTCCTAAGTAACCCCGTGGTTAATCTACATTTGTGGTGTACTGTTGTTTGCACCTCAAAACACGCCTATAAGAACGCCTTCTTATGCTATTTTCTAGCATTAACTATGTATATTATAATCCTGTAGTTGCATTTGTAAAAACGCTTGCATGCATGCATTTAATTGAGAGGAGAAGAGAATGGAATAAATGGCTTGCATTTTTACATTTTTCTTCAAGTGTTTCTTTGCAAAAGTCCCTTCTCTATTTTTATTTTCATCTTTTCTTCTTCTTCCCGCGGTTGAATTTCCTCCCGCAGCGCATGCAGCACCCCCGCCTCTCCCTGCTGTCCTTCCCGCGCCTCTCCCTGCAGCAGCCACTCTCCAACGCCTCTCCCTGCTGCTGCCATGCCTCCCCGCCATGCTCTCCTCCTCTATAAAGCCACAGCTCTTCCTCGCGACGAGAGGAGGGAGGTTGCTGCAATACGCAGCTGCGGCAGCTGCTGAAAAATCGCCACGCTGCAGTCCACCACCTTCCTCGCCCGTTCTCCCCTCCCATACGCCGGTCCTCCATCGAGGAGGCACCCGACGAGCAGGAGAACCCACTGTGGTGCACACCACCACAGTGGGAGCACCACCGCCCAGCTCTTCAACGAGCCGGTGGGCGTGGTGTGTTCTTTTCTCTTCGTTTGCATCTCCACGCCATTGCTGCCGCTTCAAGGTCCGAAGCTTGAAGCAGCAGCAGCAGCAGCAGCCCAGCGGCGACAACAGCAGCAGCAGCACCCCCGCCTCCTCCGCGACCTTCCCCGCAGGCGCGCAACCCTCCGCGCGCGCCTGCAGGCCCGTTCCCCGCCTCCGTTTCCGTTCTGTCCACGCCGCAGTTGCAGCCGCAGCAGGCCGCTGCGCGCACTGCAGCGGCCGGCCAGGCCTCCTCGCGCCGACCCCCGCGACCCTCCGCGACCACTGCAGAACCTCCCCCCGCAGCCTCCGCGAGCAACTGCAGGCGCCCCAGCCCCTCTGCGCGCGCCTGCAGGCCTTCCCTGCCTCCGTTCGTCTGCTCTGTCGCCCGCCTCTGCGCCCGCAACCGGTCGCTGCGCGCCTCTGCAGCGGCCGGCCAGGCCCCTTCCCGCCTCCCTGCCAGCACCCACAGAGCCCCGCGCGCACTGTCGCGAGCCTCCGCGCTCGCAGCAGGTCGACGCAGACTCCTCATCTCCTCTGCGCGAGTACGCTCCCGTGCGCCCGCGACCTCCAGACGTCGGCTGCCATCTGCAGACGACTTATCGTGCCTCCTGCAGAGCGGCTGCATTCTCTCTCTCTGCCGATCTCTCTCTCTCTCTCTCTCCGCGATCTCTCCCTCTCTCTTTTTTTTTCACTTACAGCAACACACACAGACCCATTCACCGACACACACATTCACACACTAATAGTAACTTATATACATACATATATATATATATATATATATACATATACATATATCTATATATATATATACTTATATATACATAGTATATCTATATAGTTATGTATACATACATATAATATAATATAGATATACATATACATATAATATATATATATATATATATATATATATACACATACTCATATACATATATATATATATACATATCTATATACTTATACATATACACATATATATATACATATATATCTAGATACATATATACTTATATACATATATATATATATATCTATATAGTATTATATATATATACTTATATACATATATACATAGCTATATACATATATACATACATACATATATGTATATATATATATATATACACCTATATATATATATATATCTATATATATCTATACATATATACTTATACATTTATATACATACATATGTACATATATTTTCACATTATTTATTATACGCTGTATCGCGGGGATATCTGCACCAGTTGCTGATATTCCCTGATACACGCGTACAAAAAAAAAGCGTGGTCCCATACATCATCCATCCTCCATCCACACTCCACGCGGCACCTAGTCGTGTTGGTTGCGTCTCTCTAGACGTCGGCTGACTCGACATAGTGCTACACTCCATCGTCACCTCCACCCCCACCCCTTTATATATATACTACATATAAATATATATCTATAGCTACTATATTTACTTTCTATCTGTTAGTTTCTTTCTTAGTAAAAAGATAAAAAAAAAGGTATAAAAGTGAAAAGATAATCTTTGATTTGCAGGTACCCCCGTCTTGCAAGTAGCAAGACGTGTTTTGAAACTCTGTTTTGGCTAAAAGCCAAGGACACAATTTTGAGGGTGTGCCTCAAGAACAAGGATTACAAGAAAAAAACCTAAATAAGAAAAATACCAAAAACAGAATAAACGAACGGAAGAGACGCGTTTTAAGGAAAACGTAGAAACTCGACTTGAACCCCACTTCCCTGAGTTCGACCCTGGGCTTAAAAGTGACAAGATAAAATCAATTAGGCCAGGTTAAAAATTTTGTAAAGAGATGGTTAGGTCTGAATTAGGTTAACCACTATACACATTTCAACGATAAAAATATCATATTAACAACCTATCCAGGCCGACCATCAACTGTTAAAACAACAAAATTAACCATGTTTCCTCGTTTTCTTCTCAAATTAGATTATTGTGGAATTATGACCCTCAATTGATCAAGTAGGAGCATTTACCAGTTGAATCTGACTTATTATGGCTAGTTAAGGACCATGATAGTGTTACCATAAATAATTCTTGGATGACCATTTTTAACCACCACCAAAGCAAACATTGATTGTGATTCTAGAAAGATGAAAATCATGTGCGGTGGCAAGTCAATTACCCTAGATATTTTTCAAGCTTCTAGGAGATTCCAAGAACCCAATTTCTTTAACAACTCAAATTTTGAAATCGACAATTTAGTGGAGGAAACAATGCAAATTTTACAAGTAGGATCTTGCTTTGTAGTTAACACAATTCCTCAACCATCTTCTAATTTAACCCACCCTACCACCCTAACCACACCATCAACACCTGACACTTCACCTAACTCCTCTCCCCCTTCACCTATGGACCAAAAAGCAGAAATCATTTCGGAGCTGGGCCCCCAACTATAGTTGAAACATTTTCCCGACTCCCTTAAATATGTTTTCCTAGGACCTAATCAATCCATGTCCATGATTATCAATTCTGGACTTACTGGGGCTCGAGGAAAAACTTCTCCAGGTTCTTAGTAAAAATCAAAAAGCTATTGGTTGGACCATTTCTGACCTTAAGGGTATCAATCCGTCCTATTGTACTCATAGAATATATCTTGAGGACAAATCTCGCCCCTCCCACCAACCTCAAAGATGATTAAACCCTAATATGCAGGAGGTGGTCAAAAAGGAGATAATAAAGTGGCTTGATGATGATATCATTTACCCCATTTCTGACAGCTCCTAGGTTAGTCCGACGCAGGTAGTGCCTAAAAAAGTTAGACTAACCATTGTCATAAATGAACATGGGGAAAACATAACCACTCAGAGAACTTCTTCTTGGCTTGTGTGCATTGATTATCGCAAATTAAACACTGCCACCAAGAAAGACCATTTTCCGCTCCCATTTATTGATCAAATCTTGGAGCGGTTAGCCGAACGTGACTACCATTGCTTTCTTGATGGTTATTTCAACTATAATCAAGTCGCAATCCATCCTGAGGATTAAGAAAAAACTATATTCACCTGCCCCTTCGGAACCTTTGCTTTCTGAAGAATACCCTTTGGTCTGTGCATTTTTCAAAGGTGTATGCTTGCAATATTTTCAGACTTGGGAGGTGAATGTCTTGAAGTTTTTATGGATGACTTCTCTATTTTTGGAGACTCCTTTGATTTATGTCTTAAAAATCTTGAATGGATGCTCCAAAAATGCATAGAAGTTAACTTGGTCCTCAGTTGGGAGAAAAGTCATTTCATGGTCCAGGAAGGCATCATCTTGGGCCATGTCATCTCAAAAAAAGGAATTACGGTAGATCATGCCAAAATTGATGCTTTCTCTAAACTCCCACCCCCACTACTGTCAAACATATCCAATCTTTCTTGGGGCATGTGGGCTTCTACTGCCGTTTCATTAAGAATTTCTCCCAAATCTCCAAGCCCTTAAGTCAATTACTCACCAAAGACCAGCCTTTCAACTTCACAGAACAATGCCTGGAAAGTTTTAATCAATTGAAGAAGGATGTCATAGAGGCAACAATTTTACAGGGACCTGACTAGAGTTGTCCCTTTGAGTTAATGATAGATGCCTCTGGTTTTGCTGTGGGGGCCATTCTAGGGCAATGTATTAACAAGAAGCCTGTTGTGATCTATTATGCCAGTAAAACACTTGATGATACAGAATGGAATTACATAGTAACTGAAAAAGAAATTCTTGCCATAATTTTTACCCAAGAAAAATTCCGCTCATATTTGTTGGGGTCACATGTCACTGTTTATACCAACCACTCAGCATTCAAATATCTGTTGAACAAGAAAGGTGCAAAACCCTACCTTATCCATTGGATCCTGCTACTCCAGGAATTTGACCTGGAAATTAAGGACAACGTGGGTGACACGCCCGAATCGCTTTTGTTAAAACACGTCGTTGTGGCACGATTAAAGCATCAAGTTTAAAATTTATATCAAACTATTAGTAATTCGGTGAGTCCGAGTCGTTTCATTTGGAGGCTTTCTAAATAGTTCCTAATTAGGTTAATAGGCTAAGTTATGCAATTTAAAGACAAAAATGAAAGTTAACTTATGTTATCCTAACTAATCACTACAAGATAACAAAGATACCTAATGAACTTAGCGACTAATTAAAACAAAGAGTTGATAATTTAAAAGCATACGAACATATGTTTTATTTGATTTTTAAATAACACCAATTTTAACTACTAACAACATGAACTACATTTTACATGATATAAAACTCAAACTTAGATTTCTATGTGACAAAACATTATTAAACATACATATGATTTTGTAGCAACCTAGAAAACACACATGCAAGATTTAAATGTAAATAAATTTAACTCATAAATTTCCTTGAAAACTAAAACTGTAACTTATGCAATTGATACGTTAAAATAATGTGGTAGCAAGTTGTTACGGACGCGTGCCCCAGACGTCTTTTAAGACGTCTGGGAGGTCTCCCAGACGTCGGACCAGACGTCTGGGATCACATCCAGACGACTGACAAGACGTCTGGGATCGTTTCCAGACGTCTGGAAAATAGTTATTTTTCGCACGAGAGATTCGTCTACGCGCCTGTGCGCGCAGACCCGCGATTCCTCTCTCTCTCTCTCTTTTTCCCTCTCTCTCTGCGGCTGCAGACCTGCCGCGCACTCTCTCCCTCCTCCTCGCGCGGCCTTAAAAGGCCACGCCTCCCCTCCTGTCGTCTCCACCGTCCCCTTCCTCTTCTCCTTCTTGTGCGCGAGAGCGAGCGAGCGCGAGGGCGGCAGCGGCGGCCGTAGTGAGCGCGGAGGAGGTGCGGCATGTGAGGGTGGAGCTCTGCCGTGAGGGCGAGCTTGCCGGAGCGGCTTGGCCGGCCGGCGGAGGGCGCAGGGGGCGCGGAACGACGCGGAGAGGGACCTGCTGCAGTCTGAGCAGCAAGTGCGCGAGGTGCGACGCGGGCGACGTCGCGAGCGGAGGTCGAGTGGTGCGCTGATTCTGGAAAAATTTCCAGAATCAGACGTCTGGGTTGATATCCAGACGGCGAGGGAGACGTCTGGAAGCTCATACAGACGTCTGAAAGGTGAGTATTCCACTTTCTTCTTCCTTCCTGTCGACTGACCGTACTGAGGGAGGGAGTTGGGTGTGCACAGGCTAGGTGTTTCGCCATCCTTTGCGAATCAGACGTCTGGCTGTTGTACCGGACGGCGGGAGCGACCTCCAGACGTCCTTGGTTACCATCGGACGTCTTGGAGATAGGCTAGACGTCCCCGCAGACTTCTGAACGTCTGGGAAACCACGCTGAACAGGTAATTCTCTGATCCACTTTTTAAGACGTCTGGAAGAAGTTCTAGACGTCTGATTTTGCACAGTATCGTCTTTTTCGACCCGTTTAGGGCCCGTTCGGGCTCCGTTTTCCGCGATTCGAGTTGCGTTCTTTTCAGAATTAATTCCTCTACCCGTCTACAGTAGCTATACACTGTTTTGAGACACTCCTTGTGTTTGATCCTTGTGATAGGACCTCATTCAGTTGCAGTCTTGGGAGTCGCGGAGGCACGCGGGATTCTCGATCACGCCCCCATTACTCCCGTTGTACCTGGTAGAGTGGCTTAAGTTTATTATTAAAATCTGTTAAAGTATGGAACCATAACTAGAATCTAGGACATTGCATGAATCCCAGGAATGAGAAATGTATGGAATGATAGCTCCTAGGTGATGCATGAATCCTAGGGCTGGAAAACTAGTTGTATGCTAGATCCTAGGATGTGGCATGAATCCTAGGATGGAAAAACTAGTGGAATGTATAATACTGCAGTCTTGGAAAAATGGAAAGGAATATAAAGCTGCCTGTAAATTGAATTAACAGCTGCCTGTTATGAATAAAGAAACATGATTGAGATCATGGATTGTGAGAACGTGAAACTGGAAAGTGAAACATATGATGTTCTGAGATAAAGAGCTGGAACCCTATGGGGAATTAGGAGTGGAACTCCTGGAAAGAAAAAGGAATGGAACTGAGATGTAGTTTGTACTGTCTCTTGGGTACGCAGTACCAAGGGAAGTACCTGTACCTGTTTAGTGCAGAGTGGGGCCAGCCACCCCAGGGACCCGGGGTTAGGATTGGCCGCTCTGTACCGACTTCCTGGCCCTTGTGTACGTAGTACCGAGGAGAGCTACTAGTGTTAGGAGAGTACTAGCTACCCCACGGGCCCCGGTATTCTGCTAGCCTCCTTCACCGACTTGTTAGGCCCACTAGGGCAAACCAGGGTAGTCAGGCGAGGGTGCGCGGACTGTGGAGGGGCAAGGCCCCGGTTTGGTTACTGTGGAGGGGTTGGACCCCTGTTACTGAGAGGGCTCTGCCCTGGTTCCGTGCTTTGCTTTGGGCGCACCCGTTAACGGAAACGACTGACCGCGTGCCAGTGAGGGTTAGCTACCTGTGCGTTTATCGCGCGTGCCGTAGTCACCGTTACGTCTGTCAGTGACCTTGGGGTGGTTGACTGAGGGTAGGATCACCACGGGGGACTCTCCCGGCCAGGAGAGCACCACGTGCTACTTCTACTTTTGGAAAAGACTGCAATCAAGATTGTTCCCACGAGGAACATTCGAGATCAAGTAAAGGATCTGAGAAATAAATGAAATAGTGAGAAAATTGAAAGATGTGAATAAAGGAAGTAATAGAACAGAACAGCTACTGTACACTCTACTGTTGTCTTTAGTTAGTTTGCCACTCTACTCAGCATTTTGCTGACGTGTTACACTCGTTACCTTTTTCAGGACCAGGTGTTGAGCAGCCAGGGTCAGCGGCTGCAGAGGACGCTGGGCCGAGTAGGGTCCAGTAGAGTTTACCGCTGTCTTTTGTACCTCTTTTGTTTCTGTTATAGTGAGTAGTTCTTGTTTCCGCTGTACTTTC
This sequence comes from Thalassia testudinum, assembly GCA_037157565.1. Taxonomy (NCBI): domain Eukaryota; kingdom Viridiplantae; phylum Streptophyta; class Magnoliopsida; order Alismatales; family Hydrocharitaceae; genus Thalassia; species Thalassia testudinum. The sequence continues at coordinate 1,429,740 of JAZHRO010000062.1, read as the reverse complement.
TTTACCTGCAGTTCTTATTATATGATAAATGTTGTTCTACTGTTGTGGTGGTATCTACTGTAGTAGTTTCTTTCCTTACTGATGTACTTCCTTACTGTTAGTTATATTCATGCTGAATGTGATTGATTTTACTGCTCTTTTGGTTACTTCCTCGTTGGACGACTAGGTCTTGGGATTAGTCGAGTCGGTCCGGTTCTCGTGTCTCGTAGGGACTTGGGAACCGGGTCGTTACAAGATGGTATCAGAGCAAGGTCGTCCCGAGAAGTGAATCAACTGACTGGAAAATAACCAATTCACATGTTTATAGCTAGAGTAGCCACCACAACATATCTCTTGACATGAGCTCTTAGAAGTTTTGTTAGGTACTGTCTGTTTTGACGTTTCCGTTTTGTTTCGTGTCTCCTTGCAGGAGATGCCTCGTCGCGAGACTGGCCGCGGGTGCGGCCGAGGGCGAGGTCGGCGAGATGGACGTGCTGTTGTTGACGTCTCGGTGGACCAGCCACCACTCCCTGGCATCCAGGCCCAGGACCTCGCCAGACTGATACGAGATATTGTACGAGAGGAGCTCCACCCACCGCCCTGAGCACCTCCCCCTGGGGCTGCAGAGGGGGAGTCCTCTGTGGGACCACACGACGGACACGGCGCTGGACATGAGGGAGGGGATGGGCCCCTACCGCCCCCACCTTCCTCCGACACTTCTGTACACGAGGCACCTTCGCCTGGAGGTGCACAAGCACCTCCCCTACAGCGCCACTTCGAGCTTTTCGGACAGTTCCGGAAGCTGAAGCCCCCCTCCTTCAAGGGGGATGAGGACCCGATCGAGGCAGAGGACTGGCTTGAGTAGCTGGAGAAGATCTTCGACACCCTTCGCCCCCCGGTGGAGTGCCGCGTGGCCTTTAACATGTACCAGCTGGAGAGTGCGGCACACCAGTGGTGGAGGGCGGTCCGGGGACAGGAGAGGGACGAGCCGACGTGGGACCAGTTCGTCACCCTTTTCTGCGAGTAGTACTTTCCCCAAACGTGGCAGGACCAGAGGAGGTGGGAGTTCCACACTCTCCTCCAAGGGACGATGACTGTGAGCACGTACCGCACGCGTTTCTTGGAGCTGTCCCGCTTTGCAGCGACAGCGGTAGCCACTGAAGAGGAGTGCCTTTGGAGGTTCACCGAGGGGCTCCGGCCTGCGATCTGGGGGTATGTCAAACCCCTGAAGCTGCCTACGTTTTCGAGGGTGGTAGAGGCAGCTATGAATTACGAGGAGACCAACCCGTCCGCGCGAGAGACCGACGGTGGGCGGAAGAGGCCCTTTCAGCCAGACTTCTCACAGGGCCGGCGAGAACGGAGACACGTGGCGTCCGCAGGAGAGCCGTCACGTTGTGCAGGGCCATCAATGGCCTTTGGGGGCCCTCGACAGGGGCCAGTCGCCAGCACCGGACCCCCGCCTAGTCGACAGCAGGGACTCACTGAGGGCGGGAGTCGGGTTCCCCTCTGCTACCAGTGTGGCCAGCCGGGCCACATCAGGAGGGACTGCCCATCTAGGGCAGGAGGTCAACAGATACTTCCCGTGCAGAGCACTGGAGGGCGCGCAGGAGGCCGCGGTTCCCAGGCACGAGGAGGAGGACAGCAGTCGCGAGGAGGGTACCGGCCAGCACCTACCCGTCCGACGCAGAGTGTGGCTGCTTCGTCCGCACCTAGAGCTGAGGGGCGTATCAACGCCCTAACACATAGGGACGCCAGAGCTTCGGGATCCGTGGTAGCAAGTATGGTTTCAGTTTCTGGCAGACTCGTTTACACCCTTTTCGATTCCGGCGCTACGCACTCGTTTGTCGCAGCCAGTTTCGCAGTTAGTCTGGACCAGGATTATACACTGTTAGAGAATCCGTTCGTAATCAGAGGTCCGAGTGGTCAGCTGTTTGTAGCTGAGGAGGTGTACACGGATTGCGGGGTCAGCGTCGGGTTGCATAGCCTGCCAGCTGACCTGATTATGATCCAGATGGAGGACTTTGGTGTGATTCTGGGGATGGATTGGCTGTCCGCTTACCACGCCTTGGTGGACTGTTTTGAGAGGAAGATCGTCTTCTCCATTCCAGAGATACCTTCTTTCGAGTTTCACGGATAGCCAGTGGACGGAGGTTTCAGGTGCATATCGGCACTTCGGGCGGCGAGACTTTTGAGCCAGGGATGTGAGGGCTTCCTAGCTTGTGTAGTGGCAGAACCCAGCCCTGTGGCAAACTTCCAGAGCATCCCGGTGGTCAGAGAGTACCCCGACGTGTTTCCAGACGAGTTACCAAGACTACCACCCGAGCGCGAGATCGAGTTTGAGATCTCACTAGTACCAGGGACCAGCCCCATCTCCACCGCGCCATACAGAATGGCACCGCTTGAGCTGCGAGAGCTCAAGTCCCAGTCGCAGGACCTTTTGGAGAAAGGTTTCGTGAGGCCCAGTGCGTCTCCCTGGGGAGCCCCGTTACTGTTTGTGAAGAAGAAGGATGGGACCCTACGCCTTTGTGTGGACTACCGACAGCTGAATAGGGTCACCATCAAGAACAGATATCCGCTGCCGAGGATTGACGATTTGTTTGACCAGTTGCGGGGTGCCACGGTGTTTTCCAAGATAGACTTGAGGTCTGGATACCACCAGTTGAGGATCAGGGAGACCGACGTCTCCAAGACAGCTTTCCGCACCCGGTACGGACACTACGAGTTTTTGGTCATGCCGTTTGGGTTGACCAATGCCCCCGCTGCTTTCATGGACCTGATGAACCGGGTGTTTAGACCGTACTTGGACCAGTTTGTGGTGGTTTTCATAGATGATGTACTCATCTATTCTAGAGATCGGACGCAGCACGGACAGCACTTGCGGATGATTCTGGACACTCTGAGATGACGCAGGCTGTACGCCAAATACAGCAAGTGCGAGTTCTGGTTGAGGGAGGTGACCTTCTTGGGTCATGTGATCTCTGGTAACGGCCTGGTGGTGGACCCCACCAAGGTCGAGGCAGTGCTCAGGTGGGAGAGACCGCGTTCAGTCACTGAGATTCGCAGTTTCCTGGGACTGGCAGGTTACTACAGACGGTTCATCAGAGGATTTTCACAGATTGCATGTCCTATGACACAGTTGACCCGGAAGGACGTGCCTTTCGCTTGGACAGACGCTTGTGAGGCGTGTTTTCTGGAGCTGAAGGAGAGGTTGACCTCGGCTCCCGTGCTCACCATCCCTGACAGTAGTGGCGGGTTCGTTGTGTACACGGACGCTTCCTTGCAGGGGTTAGGAGGTGTGCTCATGCAGAGGGGTCACGTGGTCGCTTACGCTTCGCGGCAACTGAAGCCCCATGAGCATACCTACCCTACCCACGACCTAGAGTTGGCAGCTGTTGTCTTCGCGCTGAAGACATGGAGGCACTACTTGTACGGTGAGACCTTCGAGATTTTTACAGATCACAAGAGCCTCAGATATCTTTTTGACCAGAAGGAGCTCAACATGAGACAGAGACGTTGGTTGGAGCTCCTAAAGGACTACGACTGCAGAATCTCCTACCACCCGGGAAAGGCCAATGTGGTGGCTGACGCCTTGAGCCGTAAGGCGCCCGCACGCTTGGCCAGCCTACAGTTACAGAGTTGGAGCCTTTTGGAGGAGGTGGGCAGTTGGCGACCTCAAGAGTTACGAGGGTACTGTGGGGCAGTGACGGTGACACGGCAGACTAGGCCAGAGGTGATGGACCGCATCATCACAGGACAGATGGCCGATCCATACTTGCAGTCTTTGCGCGACAGAGTACTATCAGGAGACCCAGGGGACTTCTCTTTCACAGACCAGGTGCTACGCTTGAGGGGACGGTTGTGCGTTCCCAGAGACGAGGAGCTGTTGAGAGAGCTCCTGACTGAGGCACACGGTTCCAGATTCACCATACATCCCGGAAACACGAAAATGTACCACTACTTGAGACGCGAGTTTTGGTGGAGAGGGATGAAGCGGGATGTGGGTGAGTTCGTGCAGCAGTGCTTAGTGTGCCAGCAGGTGAAAGTCGAGCATCTGAGGCCTGCAGGGCCGCTTCAGCCGCTTCCAGTGCCAGAGTGGAAGTGGGAGAGCATCACCATGGACTTGGTGGTGGGCTTACCTGTTACCCAGCGGGGACACGATGCAGTCTGTGTAATAGTGGATAGATTGACGAAGACAGCGTGATTCTTGCCGATCTGAGTCACTTTGGGACCAGCACAGTTGGCAGAAAGGTATATCCGTGATGTGGTACGACTACACGGAGTTCCACAGGAGATCGTGTCCGACCGGGATGCCCGCTTTATGTCCCAGTTTTGGGCTGAGTTTCAGCAGGCTTTGGGGACGAGGTTGAGGTTTAGCACGGCTTACCACCCCCAGACGGACGGACAGTCTGAGCGCACGATACAGACACTTGAGGACCTTTTGCGTGCCTGTGTACTGGATTGGAGGGGCTCTTGGGAGGAGCACCTGCCCCTGGCAGAGTTTGCATACAACAACAGTTATCACTCGAGCATCGGCATGGCTCCCTACGAGGCTCTGTACGGACGGAAGTGTACGGCACCCTTGAGTTGGGTTGAGGTGGGGACCAAGTGGGAGGTTGGCCCCAGGTTGATCCGGCAGAGTCAGGAGGTAGTTGAGTAGATCCACAGACGACTCCGCACTGTCAGGAGCAGACAGAAGAGCTACGCGGATCAGAGGTGAAGTTTGAGGTTGGGGACCACGTCTTCCTTCGTGTTTCGCCCATGAAGGGCCTACAGTGGTTTGGGGTGAGAGGGAAGCTCACACCGAGATTCGTAGGGCCCTTTGAGGTCCTGGAGCGGGTTGGACCCATTGCTTACAGACTTGCCCTTCCCCCGCAGCTTTCTGGTGTGCACGACGTGTTCCACGTGTCCAACCTCAGGAAGTACGTAGCCGATTCCAGTCACGTACTGAGTCACGAGAGCGTCGAGGTGAGCGACGACCTGACCTACCCCGAGCGGCCAGTGCAGATCCTAGACCGAGCCGTCCGCAGTTTGAGACGAAAGCAAGTACCCCTGGTAAAGGTTTTGTGGAGGAGCCAGTGGTACGAGGAGGCTACCTGGGAGCCTGAGGCGGCAATGTGGGAGCGGTACCCGGAGCTTTTCGCGGGTACGTCTTTTCGGACCGGCTTCGGTCCTCTTTGAGTTTGTTATGGTTATTTGGACATCTTTTCCTCGCACCCTAGTTGGCGCAAGTTTCGGGGATGAAACTTCCTTTGAGTTTGTTATATTGTTACGGACGCGTGCCCCAGACATCTTTTAAGACGTCTGGGAGGTGTCCCAGACGTCGGACCAGACGTCTGGGATCACATCCAGACGTCTGACAAGACATCTGGGATCGTTTCCAGACATCTGGAAAATAGTTATTTTTCGCACGAGAGATTCGTCTACGCGCCTGTGCGCGCAGACCCACGATTCCTCTCTCTCTCTCTCTTTTTCCCTCTCTCTCTGCGGCTGCAGACCTGCCGCGCACTCTCTCCCTCCTCCTCGCGCGGCCTTAAAAGGCCACGCCTCCCCTCCTGTCGTCTCCACCGTCCCCTTCCTCTTCTCCTTCCTGTGCGCGAGAGCGAGCGAGCGCGAGGGCGGCAGCGGCGACCACAGTGAGCGCGGAGGAGGTGCGGCGTGTGAGGGCGGAGCTCTGCCGTGAGGGCGAGCTCGCCGGAGCGGCTTGGCCGGCCGGCGGAGGGCGCAGGGGGCGCGGAACGACGCGGAGAGGGACCTGCTGCAGTCTGAGCAGCAAGTACGCGAGGTGCGACGCGGGCGACGTCGCGAGCGGAGGTCGAGTGGTGCGCTGATTCTGGAAAAATTTCCAGAATCAGACGTCTGGGTTGATATCCAGACGGCGAGGGAGACGTCTGGAAGCTCATACAGACGTCTGAAAGGTGAGTATTCCACTTTCTTCTTCCTTCCTGTCGACTGACCGTACTGAGGGAGGGAGTTGGGTGTGCGCAGGCTAGGTGTTTCGCCATCCTTTGCGAATCAGACGTCTGGCTGTTGTACCGGACGGCGGGAGCGACCTCCAGACGTCCTTGGTTACCATCGGACGTCTTGGAGATAGGCTAGACGTCCCCGCAGACTTCTGGACGTCTGGGAAACCACGCTGAACAGGTAATTCTCTGATCCACTTTTTAAGACGTCTGGAAGAAGTTCTAGACGTCTGATTTTGCACAGTATCATCTTTTTCGACCCGTTTAGGGCCCGTTCGGGCTCCGTTTTCCGCGATTCGAGTTGCGTTCTTTTCAGAATTAATTCCTCTACCCGTCTACAGTAGCTATACACTGTTTTGAGACACTCCTTGTGTTTGATCCTTGTGATAGGACCTCGTTCAGTTGTAGTCTTGGGAGTCGCGGAGGCACGCGGGATTCTCGATCACGCCCCCATTACTCCCGTTGTACCTGGTAGAGTGGCTTAAGTTTATTATTAAAATCTGTTAAAGTATGGAACCATAACTAGAATCTAGGACATTGCATGAATCCTAGGAATGAGAAATGGATGGAATGATAGCTCCTAGGTGATGCATGAATCCTAGGGCTGGAAAACTAGTTGTATGCTAGATCCTAGGATGTGGCATGAATCCTAGGATGGAAAAACTAGTGGAATGTATAATACTGCAGTCTTGGAAAAATGGAAAGGAATATAAAGCTGCCTGTAAATTGAATTAACAGCTGCCTGTTATGAATAAAGAAACATGATTGAGATCATGGATTGTGAGAACGTGAAACTGGAAAGTGAAACATATGATGTTCTGAGATAAAGAGCTGGAACCCTATAGGGAATTAGGAGTGGAACTCCTGGAAAGAAAAAGGAATGGAACTGAGATGTAGTTTGTACTGTCTCTTGGGTACGCAGTACCAAGGGAAGTACCTGTACCTGTTTAGTGCAGAGTGGGGCCAGCCACCCCAGGGACCCGGGGTTAGGATTGGCCGCTCTGTACCGACTTCCTGGCCCTTGTGTACGTAGTACCGAGGAGAGCTACTAGTGTTAGGAGAGTACTAGCTACCCCACGGGCCCCGGGGTTCTGCTAGCCTCCTTCACCGACTTGTTAGGCCCACTAGGGCAAACCAGGGTAGTCAGGCGAGGGTGCGTGGACTGTGGAGGGGCAAGGCCCCGGTTTGGTTACTGTGGAGGGGTTGGACCCCTGTTACTGAGAGGGCTCTGCCCTGGTTCCGTGCTGTGCTTTGGGCGCACCCGTTAACGGAAACGACTGACCGCGTGCCAGTGAGGGTTAGCTACCTGTGCGTTTATCGCGCGTGTCGTAGTCACCGTTACGTCTGTCAGTGACCTTGGGGTGGTTGACTGAGGGTAGGATCACCACGGGGGACTCTCCCAGCCAGGAGAGCACCACGTGCTACTTCTACTTTTGGAAAAGACTACAATCAAGATTGTTCCCACGAGGAACATTCGAGATCAAGTAAAGGATCTGAGAAATAAATGAAATAGTGAGAAAATTGAAAGATGTGAATAAAGGAAGTAATAGAACAGAACAGCTACTGTACACTCTACTGTTGTCTTTAGTTAGTTTGCCACTCTACTCAGCATTTTGCTGCCGTGTTACACTCGTTACCTTTTTCAGGACCAGATGTTGAGCAGCCAGGGTTAGCGGCTGCAGAGGACGCTGGGCCGAGTAGGGTCCAGTAGAGTTTACCACTGTCTTTTGTACCTCTTTTGTTTCTGTTATAGTGAGTAGTTCTTGTTTCCGCTGTACTTTCTTTACCTGCAGTTCTTATTATATGATAAATGTTGTTCTACTGTTGTGGTGGTATCTACTGTAGTAGTTTCTTTCCTTACTGCTGTACTTCCTTACTGTTAGTTATATTCATGCTGAATGTGGTTTATTTTACTGCTCTTTTGGTTACTTCCTCGTTGGACGACTAGGTCTTGGGATTAGTCAAGTCGGTCCGGTTCTCGTGTCTCGTAGGAACTCGGGAACCGGGTCGTTATACAAGTTATGCGACTCAACAACAACACATAACAAAATTGTATAAAATCTAAACTAATACAACTTTGAACATCACAACATGGCTAGCAAACACACTATCACTTAATATTAATTAAAAACACAAAAGTATAAAACATAGTAAAGAGAGAGAGGATGCTCATGTAGACAAAGAGGTTGGGGAAGAGCTTTGCGAAGGAGACGAAGGGGATGGCAGCCACTGATGGTTGGTGTTGACGAGGAGGGGATGCTTGACCGTGGCTATTGATGGCATTGTGATGGCTGTTGGTGCTAGAGTACCGTGATCGTTTATTTTGATGATAACAAAACACGTGTCATTTAACATTTGCACTTGAAGTCTTAGATTTCAGGTTAATTGCAAATGAAGTCGTGGTTAGACGGAGTTCGAGCTCGCTTCCATGGCAGATTGGAGGAGCTTGACGGAGAACAGAGGAGCTTCACGAGGAGCGATGGCTTGAAGAAGGAAGGAGATTAAGAATTTGATAGATTTCCTTTCCTTGTAATCATGTATTCTTGTTTCTTTTGTTGCTCTTTATTTTGTTACTTAGATTCATGTTAAAGAGCCTCAAAGAACCCTAACAGTAGTCCTAGGAACACCTGCACAACCCTAGGATCTTAGGTTTTCTGTAGAGAACTCAGAAAACCAAACTAGGGTTCAAATAGCCTTTTCAGACGTCCAATCTGAAAATCAAACATCTGTTAATACTTTTAAGACGTCCGATTATATTTAGGCTGGACTTAGATAATTCTAGCTGATGAAAACCGACGTCCAAACCTTAGTCCAGACATCTTAGAAGACGTCTAATGATTTTGCCAAACGTCTAATTAGTGGACCGTTGGCTGCCTTAGTAAACATTGAAGGAAATGACCGTTAGCCTCGTATCAGACGTCTGTAGAGGACACCAGACGTCTGATACATGACCGTTTTGCCTCGGCTGACCGAAAATCTCTTCTCAGAGATTTTATAGCCGTTGCACTCTCTTGGAAATCCATTTACGCAGAAAAGTAGGTTTCCAGACGTCCAGACATCATTCCAGACATCTTGTATGTCATCTGATGACAATTCACTAGAACCCTGTTTAGATCTGATTCAAGTCAGGAAGGAAACCCGCCTAAAATTAGACGTCTGGCTTTGATCCCAGACGTCTAAAACTAGTTTTGCAGATGTCCGATGCCAGGATTAGACGTTTGATAACCCTGTCAATGTAATGACTAATCCTGATTTCGACCTGATTTTCTTGGACCTTGCACCCAACGGCTATGGAAGCCTTCTAAGGCCTTCCAAAGCCTTCCTAGGGCCTCTATAAATAGAGGAGAACCTTTGCCACTCAAACACACACTTAGAAACACCAAGACACACCCAAGCTACATACTTTCCACTCTTTGGTGTCTAAATGAAGAAGATCATATAAAAGAAAGCTCTTGCTCTCCAAGCTTAGTTCTACACCTAGAGAGCTTGATTCTTGTTGCGCACCCACTTTCCTACCACGATTACGAGAGCGACAAAGAGCTACTACGTGGTTCAAGCATCCACGTCGTCGACGCACTCCTTGCAAAGGGAAGCATCCTATCTCCTATAGAAGCCTAGTTTAAGAATATCTTTGTTGGCTTTATAGGACTATTCTTGTATTTTACTTTGCTTGTGTTGGGTATTTGCTTTGCGAATTCCCGTCTCCTTTGTGAGACAAAATCCTTCTCATGAAGAGAAGGGGTTTGAGGTACGCTACCCTCGTATAAAGTAGCATGGTTGTAATTGAGGTTGTACTACCCTCGTTTAAGTAGTACATTAGTGGATTTGATCAACTTGGTTGATCGGAAAATCCTAACTCGAGAGGGTTAGGTTGTGGTTTTCACCCGGTTTAGGTTTCCACCTACAAATCAATGTGTACATTGTGCGATTGTTATTTTGTGAGATTGTTTATTTTTTATTTCCTCATTTTATATTACGTCACGCTGATCTCACCCCCTCCAAGTAGGGAATTACAATGGCGAGGAGAGGAGAGGAGGAAAAGGGGGAAGGTGGCAGTGGTTGTTGGTGGCTGTGGAGGTGGGTAGTAGTGCTGCAAGTGGTGAAGGAAGAAGAAAAAGAAGAAAAACAGGGGAAGGGCATGGGAGTGGGTGGCTGTTACTGCTGATCGTGATGGTGGAGGGCATCGACGGCGTGGAAAAAGAGGAAGAAAGGGAGTGGCTGTGGTGGTGGTGTAGTCGGCGGTGGTGTTGGGTTGTTGTGGAGGTGGAGGAGGGTTAACGCAAGGGGAAGGAAAAAGGAGGAAAAGGAGTTGGGGAAGGAAAGGAGGCTAAGGAGAAGAAAGGAGGAGAAGGGATCGACGCTGGAGGTTTTGAAGGTGGAGTTGTGATGTGGAGAAGGAGGGCGACGATGGGTGGTAGAGCGACGCAGCCAGCTGTTAGGGCAGAGGGTGTCGATGAGGCCGAAGAGGAGGAGGGAAGGAGGTAGCGATGGTGGTTGCGGCTTGTGTGGGCATTGACAAGGAAGGGGAAGAGGAGACCAGGGGAACGACGCTGGCCTTGAAGGTGATGGGCGATGGCGATGGTGAAGGGTGGTGTTGGTGCTAGTGGTCCACGCAGGGTGAAGGAGAAGAGAAGAAAAATGAGAGGAGGAAGGTGTTTAAAAGGGAGGGAGAGATTGGTTGAGAGTGGGAGGGGAGTGAGTTGCCGCTGATGATGTTGGTGTTGATGTAGTTGCAGTTGACGGTAATGGAGGAAGGTGGGTGGCAGTGGTGTTGGGTTGTTGTGTGGGGAAGAGAACAAGAAAGGGAAAAGGAGAGGAAGGTAGAAATTAAGAAGGAGAGTGAGTTAGGGGCCGTGAGAGAGATAGACGAGGAGGAAGAAAGGGTGTAGCCATTGTTGGTGCTAGAGCACCGCGATCGTTTATTTTGATGATAACAAAACACGTGTCATTTAACATTTGCACTTGAAGTCTTAGATTTCAGGTTAATTGCAAATGAAGACCTGGTTAGACAGAGTTCGAGCTCGCATCCATGGCAGATTGGAGGAGCTTGACGGAGAACAGAGGAGCTTCACGAGGAGCGATGGCTTGATGAAGGAAGGAGATGAAGAATAGGATAGATTTCCTTTCCTTGTACTCTAAGTATTTTTGTTTCTTTTGTTGCTCTTTATTTTGTTACTTAGATTTATGTTAAAGAGCCTCAAAGAACCCTTATAGTAGTCCTAAGAACACCTGCACAAACCTAGAATACTTAGGTTTTATGTAAAGAACTTAGAAAACCAAACTAGGGATTAAATAGCCTTTTCGGACGTCTAATCTAAAAATCAAACGTTTGATAAATACTTTTAAGACGTCTGACTATTGACTCAGACGTCCGATTATGTTTAGGCTGGACTTAGTTAATTCTGTTTGATGAAATTAGACGTCCAGACCTTAGTCCAGACGTCTTAGAAGACGTTTGATGCCTTTGCCAGATGTCCAATTAATGGACCGTTGGCTGCCTGAGTAAACATTGAAAGGGAACGGCTGTTAGCCTCGTATCAGATATCCGTAGAGGACACCAGACGTCTGATACATGATTGTTTTGCCTCAGCTAACCCAAAATCTCTTCTCAGAGATTTTCTAGCCGTTGCACTCCCTTGGGAATGCATTTCCGCAGAAAAGTTGGTTTCCAGACGTCCTGTGTGTCATCTGATGCACATCCACTAGAACCCTGTTTCGATCTAATTCAAGTCAGGAAGGAAACCCGTCTATAATTAGACGTCTGAGTTTGTTCCCAAATGTCTTAAACTAGTTTTCCAGACGTCCGATGCTAGGATCAGATGTCTGATAACCCTGTCAGTGTAATGATTAATCCTGATTTCAGCCTAATTTTCTTGGAGCTTACACCCAACGGCTATGGAAGCCTTCCAAAGCCTTCCTAGAGCCTCTATAAATAGAGGAGAACCTTTGCCACTCAAATACACACCAAGACACATCCAAGCTACATACTTTCCACTCTTTAGTGTCTAAAAGAAGAAGAAGATCATATAGAAGAAAGCTCTTGATCTCCAAGCTTAGTTCTATACCTAGAGAGCTTAATTATTGTTGCGCACCTGCTCTCCCTCCACGATTACGAGAGCGACGAGCGCTACCGCGTGGTTCACGCATCCGCGTCATCGACGCACTTCGCCAAAGGGAAGCATCCTTACTCCTATAGGAGCTTAGTTTTAGAATATCTTTGTTGGCTCTATAGGACTATTTGTAATTTACTTTGTTATTTGGTTGGGTATTCGCGTTGCGAATTCCCGTCTCCTTCGTGAGAAAAAATCCTTCTCGTGAAGAGAAGGGGTTTGAGGTACGCTACCCTCGTATAAAGTAACGTGGTTGTAATTGAGGTTGTACTACCCTCGTTTAAGTAGTACATTAGTGGATTTGATCAACTTGGTTGATCGAAAAATCCTAACTCAAGAGGGTTAGGTGGTGGTTTTCACCCGGGTTGGGTTTCCACCTAAAAATCATTTTGTACATTGTGTGATTGTTTTTTTGTGAGATTGTTCTATTTATAATTTCGCATTATTTTTATGTCACGCTGATCTCACCCCCTCCAAGTAAGAATTTACAATTGGTATCAGAGCAGGTTCTTGCAAAATCGGAGTAACACCCAGCAAGAAGATCATGGAGGGGAGCAGTTCCGCAATCCAGATCTCCGAGGGGCAGTCCACGACCTGTCCACCATTCTTCGACGGGAGCAACTACCCCTACTGGAAGCTGCGGATGAAGACTTGGCTTCAAGCCAATGACTTCACAATTTGGGCCAGGTACGAGCCGCCATTTGACATCCCAGAGAAACCCGTGGGAGGCTACTCGCAACAACAAATTCGTGAACTCTCTTTGAACGCGAAGACCATGACGCCCTCTATTGTGCACTCAGCCCAGAGGAGTTCAGCAGAATCTCGCAATGCACCACCGCATACGAGATTTGGCACACACTTGAGGTAACGCACGAAGGTACCTCTAAGGTAAAAACTTCTAAAATAAATTTACTATTTCAAGAATTTGAATCTTTTTCTATGAAATCTAACGAATCTTTAAGTGAGATGAACACTATGTTCACTCTCATTGTAAATAATTTGAAAGCTTTAGCGAAGACCTTCATCAAGGGGGAGCTTCAAGGAAATCTACTCCGTTCTCTTGGACCAGAATGGGAGCAGAAGGTCACCGTGATTGAGGAAGCAAATGAGGTGGAGGAGCTTAACATGGAAGATCTCCTAGGCAATCTTATGCCTATGAGAGAAAGCTGAATCAGAAGAAGGATACACCGGAGCCAAAGCCGAAGAAGACCCTTGCATTCAGAGTTGCGTCGGATAGCGAAGTAAGTTCCGACGACGAGGACTTTAAGATTTCACTTAAAAAGTTTTCCTAATTTTGTAGGGAATCAAAGAAAGAAAAGGAGAAGAAGAAAAGCCCGAGACGTTGCTACCATTGCAATGAGAAAGGGCATCTACGGCCAGAATGCCACTTCTCAAGAAGGAGAAGAAGAAAAAAGAGAAGAAGTCTAAGAAGAAAGCGTTCCAAGTAACTTGGGACAACTTGAGCTTGGAGGAAGAGGAAGAAGAGAAGTCTATGGAAGAAGAAACCGCTTGCTTTGGTTTCATGGCCAGAGGAAGTGATAGCGACAGCGATAACTCCGACAATGAGGTACATTCCGATTTACAAGATGCTTTTGATGAGCTATTTAAACTTAGTAAATCACTTAAGATGGAAAACAAAAGTATTAAAAAGAACCTTAGTTTTCTTAAAAATGCAAATGAAAGGTTAGAAAAACAACTCAAGGATATAGAAACTAGTGCTAAGGGTAATAACCTATTATTAAAAAATAAAGATTTAATCAATGAAAATACTAAATTGATTGAGGAAAATGCTTGTCTAAAGTTAGAAATTTCTGATTTAAAGACTAAGATGAATATTATAGAAAAAGAAATTTCATGTCTTAGGGAGAAATCAAATAATTTGATAAATACGGTAGATAATTTATATAGCCCTAAGGTTGAGAAAGGATCTCCGTCAAGGAGACCCGCTGACAAATCCTGATCCAAGCTCACTTGGATACTGAAGAAAGATTTGGAATATCTTTTTGTAGGTTTCAAGGGTGACTACAACACAAAGGACTGAACCTACAAGCTCAAGGCTGGTCAACTCAAGTTGGGAGGACCAAAGAGTAGACCAAGGAAAAGGATAAGAAGACCAACGAGACGGCGAACAAACGATGGACCAGTCGCACATCGACCGCCAGACTAGAGACCGGTACCGATGCCTGGGCCTCCAAACTACGGATGGGAGCCCCATCCGATGTGGCCTCCACCACCTCCATTTGGGCCATTTTATTGGCCATGGTAGGTGAGGTAAAACCCTTTACCCTATCCTTTTATCATTAGCATATGATAGGGGGAGTTAAATTATGAGCTAATTGTCAATTATTAAGGGGGAGACGTAAGTTAGCTAAATTTCCTTTAGTAAGGGGGAGAAGAATAATAGCTATCTTGTTGTTACAAAAAGGGGGAGGACATTACTCTTGTTAAAAGAAATTCATAGAAGAGCATATTTTTAGGGGGAGTTACAGGTAAGTTAAAATCAATTAAACCTTTTTGATAATGTCAAAAAGGGGGAGGATTTTTTGCATTATTATTTATGGTTTTATCATCATCAAAAAGGGGGAGATTGTTGGTGCTAGAGCACCGCGATCGTTTATTTTGATGATAACAAAACACGTATCATTTAACATTTGCACTTGAAGTCTTAGATTTTAGGTTAATTGCAAATGGAGACCTGGTTAGACAGAGTTCGAGCTCGCATCCTTGGCAGATTGGAGGAGCTTGACGGAGAACAGAGGAGCTTCGCAAGGATCGATGGCTTGATGAAGGAAGGAGATGAAGAATAGGATAGATTTCCTTTCCTTGTACTCTAAGTATTTTTGTTTCCTTTGTTGCTCTTTATTTTGTTACTTAGATTTATGTTAAAGAGCCTCGAAGAACCCTTACAGTAGTCCTAGGAATACCTGCACAAACCTAGAATACTTAGGTTTTATGTAAAGAACTTAGAAAACCAAACTAGGGATTAAATAGCCTTTTCAGACATCTAATCTGAAAATCAGACGTCTGATAAATACTTTTAAGACGTCTGACTGTTGACTCAGACGTCCGATTATGTTTAGGCTGGACTTAGTTAATTCTGTCTGATGAAATCAGACGTCCAGACCTTAGTCCAGGCATCTTAGAAGATGTTTGATGCCTTTGCCAGACGTCCAATTAGTGGACCGTTGGCTGCCTGAGTAAACATTGAAAGGGAACGGCCGTTAGCCTCGTATCAGACGTCCGTAGAGGACACCAGACGTCTGATACATGATCGTTTTGCCTCGGCTGACCCAAAATCTCTTCTCAACGATTTTCTAGCCATTGCACTCCCTTGGGAATGCATTTCCGTAGAAAAGTTGGTTTCTAGACACCCTGTGTGTCATCTGATGCACCTCCACTAGAACCCTGTTTATATCAAATTCAAGTCAGGAAGGAAACCCGTCTATAATCAGACGTCTGAGTTTGTTCCCAGACGTCTTAAACTGATTTTCCAGACGTTTGATGCCAGGATCAGACGTCTGATAACCCTGTCAGCGTAATGATTAATCCTGATTTCAGCCTGATTTTCTTGGAGCTTGCACCCAACGGCTATGGAAGCCTTCCAAAGCCTTCCTAGAGCCTCTACAAATAGAGGAGAACCTTTGCCACTCAAATACACACCAAGACACATCCAAGCTACATACTTTCCACTCTTTAGTGTCTAAAAGAAGAAGAAGATCATATAGAAGAAAGCTCTTGATCTCCAAGCTTAGTTCTACACCTAGAGAGCTTAATTATTGTTGCGCACCCGCTCTCCCTCCACGATTACGAGAGCGACGAAGCGCTACCGCGTGGTTCACGCATCCACGTCATCGACGCACTTCCACCAAAGGGAAGCATCCTTACTCCTATAGAAGCTTAGTTTTAGAATATCTTTGTTGGCTCTATAGGACTATTTGTAATTTACTTTGTTATTTGGTTGGGTATTCGCGTTGCGAATTCCCGTCTCCTTCGTGAGACAAAATCCTTCTCGTGAAGAGAAGGGGTTTGAGGTATGCTATCCTCGTATAAAGTAACGTGGTTGTAATTGAGGTTGTACTACCCTCGTTTAAGTAGTACGTTAGTGGATTTGATCAACTTGGTTGATCAGAAAATCCTAACTCGAGAGGGTTAGGTGGTGGTTTTCACCTGGGTTGGGTTTCCACCTAGAAATCATTGTGTACATTATGTGATTGTTATTTTGTGAGATTGTTCTATTTATAATTTTGCATTATTTTTACGTCACGCTGATCTCACCCCCTCCAAGTAGGAATTTACAGCCATGGCGGCATGAGGTTGCTGATGGTGGTGGTGGGCGGTTGTAAAAGACATGGGAGAGGGGCAGAGGAAGAAGAAGAGGGGTGGTTATCAATGGACAAAATGGGGAAGAGGAGGGAGGTGTGCCGCTTGTTTTTCTTGGTGGGAGAATGAGACGGAGAAGAAAAGAGAGGAAGAGAGACAGTATGGGAGAAAATGGGAGGGGAGGTTACGTAGATGTGGGTGTGTGCATGGACATGGGAGGGAGTTGTGGGATGCTTAAGTATGGAATTTAAAATATATGAGAAATGGATAAAAGGGTTAGCTGAATTAAAATTAGGTAGAGTGAGGTGTTGAATTAAAAATATCAAAATGGATTTAGAAGGGGGTTAAAATGGGAATGGATTAACCTAAATAAGAACGTGGCTAGCTTAATTAATTAAGATCGAGCCAATTTAAAGGATTCGACTAGACCTTAACTAATTGATTTAACCAAAATCAAATTGAAATTAAAATAGGTAGGAATATAAAATAGGCTCCTCCTCGCCATGCCATTATAATAATAGGATTTCTTTAAACCTGCATTAACTGCATGCATAGAATAAATTTGTAAAAATATGTAAACATGTGTAATTTAATGCTACCTAGATTCATTGTATGTGGAAATGTTAATTAAGCTATTAGCCCTATTATTGCGTTAATTACTTCCATTAAGATTCGAAACTACATTAAAATTAACTAATTATCACATGCGAATGTAGTTTCATCACATCCCCAACTTACATTTTGCTAGTCCCTAGCAAAAGCTCAGAAATAAAATAAAGAAAAATAATGAAAATGTGAAGTCAGGACCCACCTTAACCAATCATCACCATTAACTTAAGTTGTACAACATTAGGTTTAAATAATGGCTCAATAGCTCCTCAGTGACAAATTAAGATAAAGGACTCTCATTATTCCTAGCTTCAAGTGTCACAAGTGAATTTCTAAAGAACTTACAATCAACCAAAGTTTAGAAAAGAGTTGAAAATAAATCAAGTATTCGTGCATATGGACTGAATAAGTTTACAGGCCAAAATGGAAGAAATCAAGTCTCCAGAATCTGAATTTATTAACCCAATTAATCTCCACAATCACCTTAGATTCTTTCCAATACACCCTGGGTTACTACTCATCAGCTCCCAACATATCTTAGGTTCACTGAGCTTTCTACGTGACCCATGTAGCGAGCCTTACATCTACAACTCCTAAACCAGTTAGCCTTAGGGTACTGAGTGATAAAGCACTCTAAAGGACTTGTTGGCTCAAGTCACGAAGGCTTACGAATCCCAAGACATGTATTAACTTTATTTAATGGTGTTGAGTATTGGACTAAGATTAGAATTAAGTTTCTTTTTTTTTGCAAGATATATACAATGCCTCCCATTAAAAATGGCGTAAAGGAGAGAACTTAATGAAATTTTTTTGATGGTTTTTTTTTATTTTTCTTTTTTTTTTATGTATATTTTTCTAAAGAATCCAATTCTTCTCCTAATTCACTCTCAACAAGTTAGGTGCATTTATTCCATTTTCCCAGGAGGCTAATAAGAGCTTCCCAAAAGTGGTTTAGAAATCCTCCTAAGTGAAGTGGAGAACAGTAATTAAGATTTGCAACTCTGAAAAATCAAACTCCCAAGAACATTCGTGCCCTAAACCCTAAACAACTTGTCAGTGTGAATAGTGATTATAAGGGAATACTTAAATTTCAAACTCTTCTAAGCAAATGGTTGAAAATAAATCTTGTTTACTTTTCACTCTTCAACTCAATGCTAAGAAATAACAAGACTAAAATGCTTGACATACGTCAAAATCCTAAATCTTAATTGATCACCTTAGTAATTAAGTCTAAGACCTGAAGAGCCACTGAGTTAAACCTAAGTATACTTTCTAAGATAAAAACTCCTGGTTAAACGAGCATTTTCATCATCCTTCAAAAACAAAAAGAAAAACAAACGGAAAAACACAACTAAATGCATGAAAACTTTAAAAACTTTTTTTTTTAATGCAAAATAAAAGATAAAGCATGCAAGTTTTGATGATTTTTTTATTTTGAAAAAAAATAATTCAACTAAAAATTATAAATTGCGGCTTACACAACACATCATAAAAAACGAATACAGGTCGAATAATAACGGGAAAGAAAACAGGTTTTCCTCACCCCCACCTTAAATGACATTATCCACAAAGGCATAAAAATAAAAGAGAGGGAGTAGTTTACATAGATATGACCTGATGTATTGAAACACTTGTGATGGTGAGTCATCCAGCTTACCTAACCTACAAAACTAAAAATAGATTAAAAACAAAAAAATTTATTTATTTACAAAATCTAAAGGATGGTTAAATAATCTTGTTTATATACAAAATTAGATCTAAGAAAAGCAAGGCTTTTAGTTATTTATAGATCGAGAAAAAGAAAGCCTCTATAAGAAAACTCAGCCTATGGATTCACCATGATTGAGTCCCTTTACGTCAGATCCTCAAGATGTAACAAAATCATGATAAGTCTCGCAAAATTACTTTTCTCTCGTGATGAAATCTTGGTATAGTGACATAGATTAGGACCCCGATATAACCCTATTAGGTCTCGCAAAGCTACACACCTTAGAGGTAACTCAGGTAATGTTAACTCCAGTCTGTTTACGAGTAATAGCTAACATCTGAAGGAATAGGGCTTCGCTGGGCTACACTCTATCCTCAAGAAATAACTAATCCCCGTATTAGGCTCGAAGTCACTATCCTACTAAAGTAAAAATAGGTTAACTCAAAAGAAAAGAGGCTAGGTAAATAACTTGAATGTGGAGCATCGCAGTGCTACGCCTCCCACATCTATCTGAAATGCTAACAAGCCCTACTGCCTTTATAACACCCGAAACTTCTAGTAAACTCGAAGTGGAGTCTCGCAGTGCTACTCTTCCCACATGAGTCCAAGGACACTAGTGTCTTGTAATGCTATCTTTCAATCCCTGCCAAGCTGGTCTCAAATCTTGAGAATCAACCTAGCTACCTAAAAGATAATGATTTTGCAAATTTTTATTATGTACAAATTTTCTAATGATTTTTTTTTGAATTTTTGTTTTTGCATACTTTTATTATACACAATTTTTCATTTTTTTATTTTTTTAATTAATTATTTATTTACAGTGTTGGGTTGCTTCCCAGCCAGTGCTATGTTTAACGCCTTCAGCCGAGCGGTGTGAAGGTGATGCCATATCTTTCAAAGTATTGGTTCACTAATTCCACTATGGCTCTCTGAAATGGACGAGCGGGGGGATAAGGGAAATTGGCGCTCAGTCCATACTTAAGTTTAGGCGATCAACGTACTAGTCCTGATGGGATTTCTTATACCAATGGCATATGCCATCATTGGCGTGGTTGTACACGCCACACTTGACGCACAATCCCATACGTTGCGCCTTACGCCGTTTAGCCATATTACTTCTCCCACAGAAGGGAGATTCCTGATGTGCATGAATCTCTTCATGGTGCACTTCCCTTGCTTTTAGCAGGATCAACAACCATACATCTGTAGGAAGATCCGTGCCGTAGTGAAGTGAACAAGCGACGGTAAGGAAGATGGGGTCGCGGAAAGTCATGGTGCAAGTCGCTAGTGTGCTTAGGTGCTCTAGTGCTCTAGAAAGAAAGAAGGGCGATTAGAAGGTATTAGACTGCCTCCAATGTGTGCTAAGTTTTACGCCTTCAACCGGGCAAAAATAAGGTCAACTAGGGGCAGGATTTAGAAGAGCAATGTTAAGAACGAGGCATTAGACGGGCTTTTAAGACATCTGGGAAGTGTCCCAGACGTTTGGCTAGACGTCTGGAACCCTTTCCAGATGTCTGGTAATCAATTTTTGCGGCGTACGGGGTTGCGTCTGCGCGCCTGCATGCACAGACTGCACCCGTCACTCTCGCCCCTCTTTTTCTCTCTCTCCTCCTACAGACACGCCATCTCCCTCTTTTCTCTCCCCTCGCTGCCTATATAATCTCTCGCCCTCTCCCTCACCCTCATCTCCTCCGCCCTTCTCTTCTCCTTCTCCCTGCTAGTGCGAGAGCGCGAGCGAGTGGGGGAGCGGCGGGCGTGGGGTGTCGCGGAGGGGCTGCTGCAGCTTGGGCAGCAGGCGAACAGGGCGCGGCGCGGCCGTGCGTCGCGGGCGGAGAGCGAGTCGGGCTCTGATTCTGGAAAATTTTCCAGAATCAGACGTCTGGGCTTACGACCAGACGATGGTGAGGACGTCTGGAGGACTGTCCAGATGTCTGGCAGGTAAGATATTTCTATCTTCTTCCTTTTTCGCGTGTGCGGCCATGCAGCCGTCCGTCGCGCCTTCGTCTGCGATCCGTCGTGCTGAGAGCAGGTGTGGGTGCGTGCAGGTTCTGCTCGGGAGGGCGCAAGGTGTGCACAACAATATAAGGTCCTGTCCATTTAGAACAAAGCTTTCTTGGAAAGAATTGAAGTCTGGCGTCATAAAGCCAAACACATTGGTTTGATTCAAAAGACTTTCGAAAAATATGACGATTGTGGAAAGCCTTCATTCTCTCCTTATAAATTTGAGAATTCTCGTATGCATCATTTCTTAATTCCTCCAATTCACTCATTTGTAATTTTTTGTGATCCCCAGTTTGCTCAAGATTCATATTACATTTCTTTATTTCCCAAAAAGATCTATGCTCAAGTTCTACTGGCAAATGGCATGCCTTTTTGTACACCAACCGATAGGGGGACATTCTAATAGGGGTCCTGTAAGCTGTACGCTAAGCCCATAATGCATCATCTAATTTTTCAACCCAATCTTTTCTATCAGCTCTTACCATCTTTTGAAGGATTATCTTAATCTCCCTATTAGATGTTTTAGCTTGGCCATATGTCTAAGGATGATATGGAGTTGCAATTCTATGATTGACTCCATACTTCTTAAGAAGACTTCTAAATTGAAAATTATTAAAATGGGAACCTCCATCACTGATGATTACTCGTGGCATCCCAAATCTTGCAAAAATATTCTTCTGAACAAAGCAAGTAACTACATTATGGTCATTATTCTTTATTAGGATTGCTCCTATCCATTTGGATACATAACACAGCTACTAAAATATAGAGATATCCAAATGAAGGGGTAAACGATCCCATAAAATCGATGTCCCAAACATCAAAAACCTCGACAATTAAGATCGGATTCAAAGGCATCATATCTCTTTTAGTCATATTTCCTAAAGCTTAGCATCTTGTACAAGACTTAGTAAACAAATGTGAATCCTTGAACAAAGTGGGTCAATAAAATTCACTTTGGAGGACCTTAGCAGCTATTTTCTTTCCAGAAAAATGACCTCCACATGCACTACTATGACAAAAGGATAATATGATGTGTAACTCACTTTCTGGAACGCACTTTCTTATTATCTGATCATTACATAGCCTAAAGAGTTTTGGATCTTCCTAAAAATAATACTTAATCTCAGAGAAAAATTTATCTCTCTTATGTTTTGTCCAATTGGAAGGGGTCTGACCTATTGTGAAATAATTGACTATATCTGCAAACCAAGGAGACTTAATTCCCTTTATAACCAACAGATGCTCATCAGGGAATAAATTACAAATTGGTAGAGAATGATCATTACTTATTAAGATCTGAGATAGATGATCAGCCACTACATTTTCTGATCCAGCTTTATCCTTTATTTCTAAATCAAATTCTTGCAATAAAAGTATCCATCGAATTAATCTTGGTTTAGCATCCTTTTTGGATAGAAGATGTCTAAGGGTTGAATGATCACTATAACTTACCACATGGAAACCTAACAAGTATGATCGAAACTTTTCAAGAGCAAATACAACTGCAAGCAATTCCTTTTCAGTTGTAGTGTAATTCTTTTGAGCTTCATCTAAAGTTTTGCTTTCATAAAAATTATAACAGGTTTTCTATCAATCCTCTATCCTAAAATTACTCCTACTGCAAAATCTGAAGCTTCACACATAATCTCAAATGAGAGTGTCCAATCTGGAGGTTGTAGGATAGGCACTCTAGTCATAGACCCTTTAAGAGTGTTAAAGGCCGTTAAATAAGAATCATAAAATTCAAAGCTAATTTCTTTAGCCAAAAGAGCACTCAAAGGTCTAGCTATCTTAGAGAAGTCTTTAATGAAACACCTATAAAATCCTACGTGTCCTAGGAAAGATCAAACATCTCGAACTGAAGTAGGCGGTGGAAGGTTACTGACCAAATCAACCTTAGTTTTGTCTACTTCCATTCCTTTCTTTGAGACAATATGGCCTAAAATAATTCCTTCCTGAACCATAAAGTGGCTTTTTTCCCAACTTAAGACTAACTTGACCTCAATACATTTCTAAAGAATTTTTTCAAGATTAAGGAGACAAGAATCAAATGAATCTCCAAATACAGAGAAGTCATCCATAAAAATCTCTAAACAATCACCAACCATGTCCAAGAAGATAGCCATCATGCACCTTTGAAATGTGGCTAGTGCATTACACAATCCGAATGGCATTCTTTGGAATGCAAAAGTTTCGAAGGGACATGTGAAGGTTGTTTTTTCTTGATCTTCAAGGTGAATTGCCACTTGATGATATCCAAAATATCCGTCAAGAAAACAAAAAAAAATTCCTTACCGCTAACCTTTCAAGAATTTGATCTATAGAGGGTAAAGGGAAATGATCTTTCTTAGTGGCATTATTAAGCTTCCTATAATCTATACAAACTCTCTAAGAGGAATCTATTCTGGTGGGTACTCTTTCACCCTTGTCATTGGTTATAACGGTTAAGCTGGCTTTCCATCTAATCACTTAATTTTTTCTTTCTGTACAACTTCTCTCATATTAGGATTTAGTCTCCTTTGAAATTCTCTATAAGGTTTAACAGTTTCATTAGTGAAAATTCTATGGGTGCAATAGGATGGACTTATCCCTCTTAGATCAGCTATGCTCCAACAAAATTCCATTTTATGTCTTCCTAGGACCAGAACCAATTAACCTTCTTGGGTGGCTGTGAGTTTTGAACTAATGATAACTAGTAATGTCTGGTTTGATCCTAGAAACATATACTTTAAAGTGTCAGGTGGAGGTTTAAGCTCTAATTCAGGAGGGGATTCAATTGAGGGTTTTAAGGGCTCCTTAGAAAGTTCAAGTAATTTCTCTATCTTAATAGTGCAAGGAGGTCCTAAAGAAGAAGAAGAATTCAAAAGATTATTCACCTTTTGGAGATCAGTGCTCTGCTTAACATCTAAGGATTTCTCAAGAGTTAAACAAGTGATCAAAGGATCTTCTACAAGGTTATAAGGTGTGGTGTGATCAATGAGTTCTTCAAGTAAGCCAACTTATATTAAATTACAACCATCATCAAAATTCAAGCTTTTTGAAGCCTTGAAAATATCTAATTGCATCCTCTTATCACCAAAGGCTATCTCCATTATCCCTGATTCACAATCTATGTTAGCTTTAGCAATAGCTAAAAATGGTTTTCCTAAAATAATAGGTGCATTCTCAATAATCTTAGGGATTTCTATATCCAAAACTAAGAAATCAACTGAAAATAAGAAATCTTTAACCCTAACAATTACATCCTCAAGAACTCCTTTGGGTTTCTTAATTGATCTATCAGCTAGTTGAAGAGAAATAGAAGTGGGTTGGAGTTCCCCTACTCCAAATTTTTTAAAAATTGGAGTAGGCAAAAGATTGATTGAGGCTCCTAATTCTAATAAAGCTCTTTTAAAAGTAAGATTACCAATAATACAAGTAATCCAAGGATTACCTGGGTCTTTCTTTTTAGTGGGTATGTTTTGTTGAATAACTGAACTTATTTGCTCAAATAAGACTATCTTTTCAAGAGTCCTAACTTTAGCTTTACGTTTTTGTGTGCACAATTCTGTTAAAAATTTTGCATATAAAGGTATATGTTGAATAACATCAATTAAAGGAATGTTTATTTGAACTTGCTTGAAGAGTTCAAGTAATTCTTCATTATTAGCTAAAGTTTTCTTTCTTGAAGTCTTATCTTTTAGAGAATCAAGAAAGGGAATGTAAGATGGTGGGAGATTAGGATTAGTTTTGAGTTCAGATTCTTTAGAAGTTTCTTTTACATTTTCTTCACCTTTAGAATCACTCTCAACTGCTAAGGGTGACTCTTCAATAGTTTCTTTGTTAGTTGAAGTTTTGGGATGAGCTACCTCCTTAGTAATCCTTCCACTCCTAAGTGTAATAGCATTTGCATTAACTTGAGGATTATTATCTCTATTTTGAGGTTGTTGTTTTCTACGAATGTTTGGAATAGGGTTAAGTGGAGAGATTTGGGGTTGGTTCCTATTGAATCCAAGTGGAGGGTTCGTGTTAGGTAAATTTCTAGGGTTAGGTTTTGGTTGAGCAGGTAAAACTCCAAGGGGTTGGTTATCTTTTCTTTGATTTCTCTCATCCCTAATTTCATTCATCAATTGATGTTGAGTGTTGACAAGTTGTAACATTAACTATTGCATATCTCCTATTTTCTTGTCAAACTCACTTCTAAATGATTGGGAATCTTGGGTATAACTCTATTTTGGTTGTTGTTATTTGGAAATGGAAATGGGTTGAGTTTAGGTTGGGACATTTGGTTAGGTTCATACCCTTGGTTCCTCCAAGAAAAATTAGGGTGATTCTGCCAACCTTGGTTATAGGTGTTGGAATATGGGTTATTTTCTTGCCTAAAGTTACCCTGAAGAGCTTGAGCATCTTCTAATTGAGTGTAGGAAGATGGAGAATCTAAGGTTAAAATTTAGACATTAGAATTATACGTGGTTATTGGTTCTTGGTAAAGAGGGGCAAAAGAAGGTTGAACTTCACATGCATGGGATCTGAGGTTAGATCTTTGACTCTCAAGTTCTTTTACTAAAATATCAACCTTGTCTAACCTTTTGTTGATAATATCCCATTCTATAGTGTTCCATATCTCATGAATTCCTCCTTTAGAATTTCTCCTAATGAAAGCATCCATTGAAGCATGATTAAGGGAGTTCTCACTCATGTTTTCAAACAATTCATAAGCTTCATCTTCTCCCTTACTTAGGAAATTCCCACCAAAGGCAGCATTGACATTATACCTAAGTAATTCATTAAGGCCATGGTAGAATATTTGAACTATCTGCCAACGAGGAATTCCATGATGTGGGCACTTCCTAAGAAGCTCCTTAGGTCTCTCCCAAGCTTCATGAAGATGTTCACGAGGTTGCTGAGTGAAACTAGTAATGGCTCTCCTCAAAGCATTGGTTTTAGAAGTATTGGAAAATACTTCTTAAGGAATTCAGATAAAAGTTTGGCCAAAATGTTTATCAGTTTTCCTATATTTTGATACCAGAATTTAGCCTTATCTTTTAATGAGAATGGAAACAATCTCATCATTAGGGCATCCTCACTTAGATTTCTATTTCTCATAGTTTTTCTACTAGTCTCTAATTCATATAAGTGTAGAAAAGGGTTCTCACTGTTATGCTCATAAAAATGAGGTAATAAGCCTATGGTGGAGGGTTTTATTTCAAAATCATCATCAACTTCTGAATATGGACAAAAGGTTTAGGGATTTGACTTAAGGGATCATAAAATTCACTTAAGGGTCTTTGTTGATTAACAAGTTGAAACCTGTAATATAATTCTTGTTGTTCTTGTTGTATTTCCAAAAAATTATTGCTGTTGTTGCCGTAACAAGTGATTTTGGATTTCTTGGTTATCAATTTGTTTATTACTAGTCCTATGTGGTTCTTTAACTAAAGGTTCTACTAAATTAGGAAATAAAAATCTATGACCAAGCATACAAAAGAAAAACATAATACAAAAACATAATATAAACAACTAACGCAGTAAATTAAGAAGGTAAATTGATTAATTTAGATTAAGTAAGGTGACAAAAAAAAAGAACAAATTACGTTATTTGCCTTATTGACCTACGATATGCCTAAAAAAAAGTGACCTAAATGAGAGGCTTTAGTGCCCTATATGCATGCCTGTGCCATTCACACACAAGAGTGCAAACCATAGAAATAAAAACAAACACGAGGCAAACAAGTTCTTTAAACAAAAAGTGAGGTGATTTTTACGGTTTTAATCTTTATTTAGTTTTTATTTTATTTTTGAATTTTCACTTTTTAGTGATTTTTAACAAACAAAGTTACAACTTAATTCCTTTATTAAATTCTATGCATGCGAAGAATAAAAATGCATGAGCAAGTATTTGAGCGGGTTTAGAAAATGTATCTGCCTCTAGCACTCTACAAATTTTATGCAAATTGCAGAAAATTAAAAACTAAAAGCAGTTATGCAATCCCTAGAATGATTGTCCTAAATAGTCAACTTCTAGGGTTAAAATGCAATTTTTATGTGCAACTTTTCTCTTCTTTTTTTAAAGCACAAACAAAATAAAATCTAACTAACCTTTTAATTAACCTAATTAATTACTAATCCACTACTAACTAGGTGAAAGGGAGGAAAATAATAAAGGCCATGTACAAAACCAAAATAATCTCTCACTCACACTAAGCCTAGTACATCAATTCTAAAATAAAAAAAAATCCTAAAGCTGTTCCTAAAATCTAAAATGCTCTTGCCAAGTCTTGGATTCCTTCGCCTTGGGGTCACTAGGAAGATGAGCACGGCGAATCCACCAAGTACACCAAGTATCTCGTACCAAAGAAAATAAACTAAGCAACAAATCAAACTAAAAAGAAATGTGAGGCAATAACAAAAACACTAACAAGGATAATAAATATTTTTTTAATTTTTAATTTTTAAAATAAAACTAACAACCTAATTACATTTTAACGCCTCCCCGACAATAGTGCAATAAACATGACGCACCCGAATCGCTTCAGTTAAAACACGTCCTTGTAGCGTGATTAAAGCATCAAGTTTAAAATTTATATCGAAGTATTAGTAATTTGATAAGTCCAAGTCATTTCACTAGGAGGCTTTGTAAATAGTTCCTAATTAGGTTAATAGGCTAAGTTATGCAATTTAAAGACAAAAATGAAAGTTAACTTGTGTTATCCTAACTAATCACTACAAGGTAACAAAGATACTTAATGAACTTAACGACTAATTAAAAGGAAGAGTTGATAATTTAAAAGCATACAAACATATTTTTATTTGGTTTTTAAAATAACATTAATTTTAACTACTAACAACATGAACTACATTTTACATGATATAAAACTCAAACTTAGATTTCAATGTGACAAAACATTATTAAACATACATATGATTTTGTAGCAACCTAGAAAACACACAGGCAAGATTTAAATGTAAAGAAATTTAACTCATAAATTTCCTTGAAAACTAAAAATGTAACTTATGCAATTGATACCTTAAAACAATGTGGTAGCAAGTTATGCAACTCAACAACACTAGCAAACACGTAGAACATTCATGAAGATCAACCACTATCACTTAATATTAATTAAAAACACCAAAGTATAAAACATAGTAAAGAGAGAGGGGATGCTCATGTAGACGTAGAGGTCGGGGAAGAGCTTTGTGGAGAAGATGAAGGGGATGGCAGCCATTGATGGTTGTTGTTGATGCCGAGGGGATGCTTGACCATGGCTGTTAATGGCAGCGTGACGGCATGGAGAGGAGAGAGGAGGAAAAAGGGGAAGGTGGCAGCGGTTGTTGGTGGCTGTGGAGGTGGGTAGTAGTGCTGCAAGTGGTGAAGGAAGAAGAAAAAGAAGAAAAATAGGGGAAGGATAGGGGAGTGGGTGGCTGCTAGTGGTGGTCATGATGGTGGAGGGCATTGACGACGAGGAAAAAGAGGAGGAAAGGGAGAGACTGCGATGGCTGATGGTGGTGTAGTCGACGGTGGTGTTGGGTAGTTGTGGAGGTAGGGGAGGGTTATGCAGGGAGAAGGAAAAAGGAGGAAAGGGAGTTGGGGAAGGAGAGGAGGCTAAGGAGAAGAAAGGAGGAGAAGCGATCGACGCTGGCAGTTTTGAAGGTGGAGTTGTGATGTGGAGAAAGAGGGCGGCGGTGGGTGGCGGAGCGGCGCGGCCTGGCAGTTAGGGTAGAGGGTGTCGATGAGGCCAAAGAGGAGGAAAGGAGGTAGCTGTGGTGGTTGTAGCTTGTGTGGGCATCGACGAGGAAGGAGCAGTGGAGACGAGGGGAATGACGTTAGCACTGGAGGTGACGGTTGTTGCAACTCTTTCGTTGAGTTTTAAGAAGTACGCATTGTAGTACGATCAACAAAAATGCAACAACATTTACATTTATAAGAATGCTCGAAAGCAAGAAATGAGTTCGAGGTCGTTTGCAGGGAGCAAATTTGGAATTCACGCACTAATCACATTTTAAATCAATGAGCACAATAACATATGACAATCAATAGGCAGAATATATGTAATAATAACCCAAATTGTATCTCAAAAATAGAAGGGTAAAAAGATAGAAGAGCATAAAACAATGGTGATTTAAGTCACCAATTATATCCCCATATTAAGCTCAAATCACGAATATATCAAATTCTTCAATCAAGCCAAATTTCCAAAAGTATGTCTCAAATAAATCCACAGTACCAGATCAGACATTGCAAGCAAGGCATAGATGCCTTATCTACTTAGAGCAAAACCAAGGCACAAGGCCTTCAGTAAGGCACAACTCAACCTTAGAAATGCCCAAGTGTTAGGCATGATGGCACAAATTTCGAAGTATGAACTGTGCAAAACCCACCCCCTACCCTCCTCAGATTTTCTCCTCTTCCCTTCTCAAAATCGAGTTTAGGTTTATGTGGGTAATCAGGTATGCCAGTAACCAAGTCAAGGGTCCAAGTTCACCGGGTGTGGTGATGAGCGAGGAGTGAAAGGGCTAAGTGAGTGAGAGACCTCATCCCTCCGTGTCGAGGCAGTGAGCCCTTACCATGATTTCAATTTATATGCGTTGAGCCCCTCCTTGCTTTACGAAGTGGCACTATCAATGCATGCTGCTATGCATGAGATAGTTGCTGGAATCTCTTTGCAATCAAGCTGCTTTGCATGTGTTCTTCATCCAATTGAGAATGCAAGCTCTGTTGGGAAGTCAAGCCACGTCGATTGCCAGTGGATGCGAGACCATTAACGGTGAGACAGTCGGTGACAATGACAAGGAAGATGACCAGTGATGGCAAGATTGACCTACAAGTTTGGCCTAGGGCCCAATTAGATAGCCGGTGACCTTCGCCGTGGTGTGGCAAAGGTGATGGTGGGAGAAATTTTGTGAAAAGTGCCATGGAGTGGCCGGACGGTGGCTATTAGGGCAGCAAACTGTGGGTTTGTCTGATAGGGTGAAGGAGCGAGCGAATGGTGAAATTGGTTGAGGGAATTTGATGAGGGAGGTAAGGAGATGCTTTTGGAAGTGATGCGAGGTTGTTTGGTGGTGTGGTGAGGCGTGGAAAGCTCATTGGAGCTATGCCAAAGGCATGGAAGATGGAGGGGAAAGAGGTGATATGTCGGTTGAATTGGAGTGGGAAAAGGTTGAAAAGGATTAGGAGAGGGAAAGGAAGAAGATTACCTAGCTAAGGGATGAAGGGGATGAGGAATTGGCGCCGGCTGTGATTGGCCGACATCGGAGAAGGTGAAGATTTACAGCCGGCGCTGGAGAAGGTGAAGACTTCGCAGGGAGAGACGGTAACAACGACGGTGAAGGTGGCTCCTGCTATGGCTGGCGAGGAGTAGAGGAAGGAGAGGAAGGTATTAGGCCGGTCAATTTAACTGTTGGCCAGTCTGAGGAAGGAGGTTTAGGAGGTCCATCGTAGCTACAGAAGAGCAGGCCAAGGAAGGAGAGAAGAGGTCTTTTTGGTCGTTAATTGAGCTGAGGATGGTGGAAGACGCGTAAGCTTATATTGAACTCAAACCTGAGCTCTAAATGAGGAAAGGGGCTCAATTAGCCACGGTTTCTAAGGGAATAATCCCTCAAATTCCTTAAGCTTGCCTAAGCTCTGGGATTTGATCAGGGCTTTTGAGATGGCTCAAATGATCGGATATCTCCTCAAGATCATTCCCTCAAATTTTGGAGGGATATAGATCTAATTTGAGAGAGATTCCTTCTCTTGAATCTCAGCCGAAGGTGCTTCCACACCTTCAAAGGTGAAAAGGGCATTCTTGCAAGAACAACAATAAACTTCGGGACCTAATTGCAAGGAAATCAAAAGTTAGGGGTTTGATGGTGAGAAACAGAGGTTTCAAGGGCTGAATTGCAAACTAGGTCAAGATAGACTTTGACTGGGCCCAAATTTTGGCCTTAACCTAATTTGGACCCAAGGAATATATTGGTGAAGTTGGGATTAACTTTTTATCATGTTTGACTGGGTAATTTACACAAAAACCCAAATTAGGGCAAAATCCCGTATGAGACCTGTTAAGGTCAAAATAGGTTCAAATGGTCAAACCAAGGTACCAAACCTCTTAGAATATTTTTCTATGAATTTTAGGAGGTTTAGATGAATTCTATCCTAACTAGAACCTGTTCAATTTAAGCGAGTCTAAAATTAAGGTTTTGGTATGCTGTTTTAGTTCTCGGAATGCGTAAAACCCTGCTTCTGTCTGTGTGGACCCACTCTTTGGACTTTAATGCTCAATTGACATTTAATTAACCCCTGGGTGACCCTGTGGATATTCTGCATTTGTGATATGATGTTAAAATTACATATTTAACCCTATTTTAATGTTTTCTTAGAATGGATTTGAGTGGAATTATTATCCTCAGGCGATCATTCAGGAGCATTTATTACTTTATTTCAACTAATTCAAGTCATTTATGGCTAATGATGGTGTTACCATCATACCCTTATGCCTAACTTTTGTTAGTCCCTAGCAAAATCTTATGGAAAGAACTAGATCTCTAGACCATGCTTTGATTGTTCTGATGCCTGATTTGTGCCTCTCTAGAAATTAGATCAGAATGCCAACAATAGACCTAGAGGTACTCAAGTACCCGCAAGATATAAAACTGACCAGCTTCATCCTTAGGTCTACCGCGAAGGTTTCTAAGGCCTGCAAAAACTAATCAGAGGTTCAATGACCCCAGCAGTTAAAGCACTCGTGCGTAGGCATATTATGTCCAAGTTTAGTTTGTCAGTGCATTTTTATAAGAGAGATAGAGAAAAAAATTTTCATTTTGAGAGTTTTCTCTCTTTTCTTTTTATATTTCCCTAAATCCAGCCTCGAATTGGCCCTAAACACGATCTATATCAGATTCCTTATCCCCACCATCAATCCTTAAGGGGTCCCTTGCAATCAATGCTTCAGGATAGCACCACCCATGGCAGCCCCCAGAACCCTGACTTTCAACATTTCGGGGTAGTGCCGCTTATGGCGTTCTGTAGCTAAATTTAGGCCCTAGCAATCAACATGTTAGGATAATCCCGCCCATGGCACCTGAACCAGCATAAGGTGTTTACATGCCCCCAGTAGGATATTTAGATATCCTAGGAGACAAGCACCGAGGAGATGATATGTTAATACACATCTTTAAGGAAAATTTTCCACCTTTCTGCGTCAGGAACTCATCCAATCAACTTGTGTTTTCAAGCCGCTCCTAAGCTAGATCTTCAAGATGACTTTTCAGAATAGAATACTTTTGGGCATGATTTCTTTATTAAGTGCATTGAACCAAACTAGTGTGTGGAGTTTGGGTGCTTAGGTTACCAAGTCTCGCAAATCAAAGGACAAGCAATGGGGCTGAATAATCCCTAAGCCTTATAGCTACTACATCAGCCTCGCACTTTCCTCAACCTCTTGAGAACTAGTCTGGATCTTAACGAATACATAAGTGTTTAAGCCCTAGAATAAGCCCAAGCGACCTAAGATCAGCACCCTTTACTAATCTCCTTGTCTCTAACACTTCAGGACTTAATCCTTGTTTTGATTTAGTCTAGAACTTAAGTAGATCCCATAATCAATTGCTATGACTATCAATTTTTTTTATTATTTTTGCTCATTTTGGTCATTTTGTATCTCCTCTTTTTCTCCTCAAGAAATATTTTCAATCATTTCACAAAATTTTCCTCCCTTTCTTCCATTTTTTTTTATATGTATTTTTTTGTAAGAACTCCTCATAGAATTGGATTTTTATTTATTTGCACTTTAACACCCCCCCATGCCTAAGTTTTGCAATGTCCTCATTGCAAACCAGGAGGATATGAATTCAGCTTGGTTCAAGGTTTAGAATAGGGTCAAAGGGTGGGTGAATGGGTCGGGATGACTGTTACAGACGATTTCAAGCTTTGATACACGTACTAAAGGTGGAGTTGGTTGTTCTAAAGTTTTTTTTTTGAAACAGAAAGGAAAGCTATCATCTTACGATAGCAATCCAGAACGGTATATTATATAAATAAGTAAGGGAAATTACAAAAGAGATCCCCAAAAATGTTTGAGGGATCAGCACTCTCTTACAATTCTTTTGGTTGTTCTAAAGTTGAACCAAAAAGTGCAATAGGAGTGTAATTCAAAAGATAATCAAACGGGTCTCGATTTTTTGGAATGATGGGTTGCC
This sequence comes from Thalassia testudinum, assembly GCA_037157565.1. Classification (NCBI taxonomy): domain Eukaryota; kingdom Viridiplantae; phylum Streptophyta; class Magnoliopsida; order Alismatales; family Hydrocharitaceae; genus Thalassia; species Thalassia testudinum. Next base: position 1,396,894 of record JAZHRO010000062.1, on the reverse strand, counting down.
TCCCGTTAAACACTAAATTCAATTCCTTCAGCCGAGTAGAAGGTGGTCAAGGAGAAGGGGTAGTCAAATCAGAGGAATTTTGTAGAACAAGCACCTTGATAAGTAGCCTAGTTGGTCCAAACAAGTGCTTGTTCAAATCAACAGGCTGATGATGCAGACCAAACCCAATCAGTCTGGTGGGTTGATGGATGTGAATCAATAGGTATGGAGACCACCAGATACTTTGTGGTTCAAAAGATATGGAAATGCAAATCTAGGGTTTGGTTGAATCAGTTCAGCCTGATCAGAGTAGGAATCTTCAAATGAAAATTTATCTGTGAAAAATGTAGGAATCCTACTAGTGAGATCAGAGAAGGATAAGACGTGATTCTTGGTTTGATCAATGTCCAATTCTCGATCAAAAGATGGATGTGAATCATGCAACTGGATCAAAGAGAGGTAAATTAGAGTAAAAATTGATTCCAACGGCTGGTCGGGGTTGGGATCGAATTTTGAAAAGCTCTGTATGTGGTATGGCTGCATCGAGGTCTAAATCATTGGCCTCAACAAGAGAATCAAAGAATGGGTCATGGATGCTGAGGTCGTAAACTAGCTCATAATCATCTTGAAACAAAGGTTCTCCGAAATTAGAGTATGATTCGAAATCATCGGAGAATATGCAAAAATCAGTTTATGAACCTAATTCCACATCGAGATTTCCACCATAGAACAAATCATGATGTATAGAATCAACAACCTGACTTGGATCTAACCTAATTTCAAATTCCGAGCTCAAAGAGGTGTCCTTAGTATGCAAAGGCTCGGGTTCTAAGCTCCTAGGGTACACCCAATCAAATCTCAACTCTTCCAACTCTTCTATTTTTGTATCATAAATTGGTGTGACTTCCAAAAAATCAATTTGTTCTTCTGAGGAGTCTAGAGAGGTATAACCATCAAATACAGGCCCAAAATCATAATTCAAATCTAAAATCTGATTCTTGTCATATTGGGCCTTCTGATTATCCCGAATAAGCTAAGATCTAGATTCTAGGTTAAAGGTTAGAATTTGGTCATTAGAATTTGGGCATGGTTCTATTGTGATGTCAGAATCACTCTCGAGGTTTACCTTAACAAGATAACGTGTAGGATTTACATCCTCAAGAGATTCTGATTCAACTTTGTCACAGGTGTTCGGAGAATCAAGGCATGATGGACCAGCTTCATGGCTCTCTAAGGCTGGCTCATAATTGGGAACACCTGCAACTGGATCCACCCAACCAACATCAAGATCAGGTATGTCATTTTGCACAAAGTTTGAATCTGATTCCATTTGGATCGGGGGTCCACAACAACCTCGATTTTCTAACCCGAGCTCTGGGAAGTCATATTGATCAACGTTGCTCCAAGATGTCTCATCAATTTCTGAGCGGATATGTGGATATTTTTGATTGATGGTTTGTTTTAATAGATTTATCAAATTCTCCCATTTCTCAGTGTCATCTTCGTGCATTTCCCAACATAGTGGAATTGTCAAACATCGGAGATACTCAGCATTATGCAATTTCTCTAATTCAATGTATTCTGTCATGAGAATATCCTGGGTTGAACCATTTATTATTTATGTAAACATCAGTTGAGCATAGGTCACAATGAAGGTTGTTATTTCTGACACATTAACCTGAATGCTTCTAAAGGGATCTGATGTTTTGTAGTACTCTTCATGATGTTTAAGAACAACCTCGATCATTTTTTCCTTGATGCTCATTTGGGATTCAGGTTTCCTAAACAGTCTTTTATGTTGTTAAGTTGCATTTTCAAATCAGGTGGTGGATCAAGATGTAGAATCAATATTTAGGTCCAGATCGTATTGATCTGATCAGATCAGAATCGCCCCAGAAGATCAACTCTAATGGAGGCCTCTAGGTCAAAAACCTAGGGACCTTTCTTGTGTATGTGCTCTAAAGAATAGATGAGGTACTAGATGTTTATTGGACTTAATTAAGGCACCCAAAGATTTTTGGATGACTAAGGCTGTTTAGAGGCAAATGATACCTCTGAATCAGAAATCCATATACCTAAGAATTACTTGGGCAGTCAGGAAGGGAGAGCCTTGCAAAGACCCCGACATGGTAGAGTATCCCCACAGGTTACAGGGTTTCCCCTACCTGACCTTTCCTGTCACTACAGTTTCAAGTAGACCGGAATGTGCGAATTGAGACCTTAAGTCTACCAATTTTAGTCCTAATTATGCCTTGAATTTCACTTGATTAGACGTTGATTCAATTTGTGACCTAATTTGAAGGTTGATTAGCCCGTAAAGTGGACCAACTTCACCTAACCTGCCCTAAAGATTGAGGATGAAATTTGGGTCAAGACCCAAAATCACCCTGAATTGACTCTCAGGTTATTAGGTCTAAAATTTTAGGGTTCAAGTGAATTTAGAGCCTGATTTTAGGATTTTCTTAAACAAATCTTTCCAACCAAGGGCTTCGGTAGCACACAAATGCGGGAAAATCAGTTTCCTTTAATACAAGCAAATGTGTACTAACACTTCACAACCCTAAAGTGGAAATCCTAATTGGCTCTATTTCAAGTCCAATTTGATCTCAAATGTGGCACCTTGGACTCAAACAAGAAAGTGAGTAGTCCAAGATGGCGAGAATTTAAGTGTAAATCCCTAATAGGTACAGGAAATAGGATAGGAATTTTCTAATCAAATTGCCTCAATCTTTAATCAGATATAAATCAATTTTGCAAATCAAGAAACTTTTTCCTTTAGGTGATAGTTACTAGAAAAATAAGGTAAGTGGACCCTAATTGATTTTGTTTCCTTTTTCTCTTTCCCAATTAAGCGGTTGATTAGGGAAGAAGAGAAATTTTACCTGCCCCAAGAGTGGTTGATTGCGCGAAAAATCTTCTCATGATGTACCTCACAAAATCACAAGCAAGAGAGATAGGGCAAGTTAGTAATAAGTTCAATCAAATATGACTAGTGGTGAATTGTGCCTTGCTCCCCAGCAACGACACCAAAATGTTGCAATGCTTTCGTTGAGTTTTAAGAAGTGTGCGTTGTAGTATGATCAAGAAAAAAACAACATTTAAATTTATAAGAGTGCTTGAAAATAAGAAATGAGTCCGAGGTCGTTTGCAGGGAGCAAATATGGAATTCACGAACTAATCACAACTTAAATCAATGAGCTCAGTAACATATGAGAATCAATATGCAGAATATAAGCAATAATAACCCAAATTGTATCTCAGAAATAGAGGGGTAAAAAGATAGAAGAGCTTAAAATCATGATGATTTAAATCACCAATTATATCCCCATATTAAGATCAAATCACAAATGTCTCAAATTCTTCAATCAAGCCAAAATTTCCAACAATATGTCTCAAATAAATCCACAGTACCAAATCAGATGTCGCAAGCAAGGCATAGACGCCTTATCTTCTCAAAGCACAGCCAAGGCACAAGGCCTTCAGTAAGGCACAACTCAACCTTAAAAATGCCCAAGTGTTAGGTGTGAGGGCATAAATTCCGAGGTATGAACAGTGCAAAACCCACCCCCCTACCCTCCTCAGATTTCTCTTCCCTTCCCAAAATCGAGTTTAGGTTTATGAGGGTAATCGAGTATATGGGTAACCAGGTCGTGGGTCCAAGTTCACTAGGTGTGGTGATGAGTGAGGAGTGAAAGGGTTGAGTGAGTGAGGGACCTCACCCCTCCATGTCGAGGCAGTGAGCTGTTAGCACGATTTCAATTTATATGCATTGAGCCCCTCCTTTCTTTATGATGTGGCACTATCAGTGCCTACTGCTTCGTGTGAGATAGCTGTTGGAATTTCTCTGCAATCGAGCTGCTTTGCATGCATTCTTCGTCTCATTGAGAATGCAGGCTTTGTTGGGAAGTCAAGCCGCATCGAGTATCGGTGGATGCGAGACCATTGGCGGTGAGATAGTCAATGATGGCGAGATTGATGTGCAAGAGAAGTATAGCCTAGGGCCCAATTAGATAGTCGGTGACCTTCACCGTGATGTGACGAGGGTAATGGTGGGTGCAATTTGGTGCTAGGTGAAGTGGAGTGGCCAAACGGTGGTTGTTAGGGTGGCAAATGGTGGGTTTGTCCGGTGGGGTGAAGGAGAGAGAAAATGGTGAAATTGGTTGAGGCATTTTGATGAGGGAGGTAAGGCGATGCTTTTGGAAGTGATGAGAGGTTGTTTGGTGGTGTGGTGAGGCGTGGTGAGCTCGTCAGTGCTACGCCAGAGGCGAGGAAGACGGAGGGGAAAGAGGTGATATGTCGATTGAATTGGAGTAGGAAAAGGTTGGAAAAGATTAGGAGGGGGAATGGAAGAAGATTACCTAGCTAAGGGACGAAGGGGATGAGTAATTGGCACTGGTTGTGATTGGCCGATGTCGGAGAATGTGAAGACTCCGGAGGGAGAGACGGTAGCGACGACGGGGAAGGTGGCTCCTGCTGTGGCTAGCAAGAAGCGAAGGAAGGAGAGGAAGGTATTAGGCTGATCAATTTGACCATTGGCCGACCTGAGGAAGGAGGTCGAGGAGGTCCACCAGAGCTACGGAGGAGCAGGCTGTAGGAGAGAAGAGGTCTTTTTGGCCATTAACCGAGCTAAGGAGGATAGTGGAAGATGCGTGAGCTTATAGAGCTCAAACCTGAGCTCTAAATGATGAAAGGGGCTCAATTAGCCATGATTTCAGAGGGAAGATTCCCTCAAATTTCTCAAGCTCGCCTGAGCTCTGGGATTTGATTTAAGGCTTTTGAGATGGCTTAATTGATCAAGTATCTCCTCAAGATCATTCCCTCTAATTTTGGAAGGATATGGATCTAATTTGAGAGATAATCCTTCTCTCGAATCTCGGCCGAAGATGTTTCACACCTTCAATGGAGGCAGGGGCATTCTTTCAACAACGATGATAAACTTAGGGACCGGATTGCTAGAAAATCAAAAGTTAGGGGTTTGATGATAAGAAACAAAGATTTCAGAGACTGAAATGCAAACTAAGTCAAGATGGACTCTGATTGGGCCCAAATTTTGGCCTTAACCTAATTTTGACTCAAGGAACCTGATGGTGAAGTTGGATTTTAATTTTGACCACATTTGACTGGGCAATTTGCACAGAAACCTAAATAATGGCAAAATCCCATTTGAGACTCTGTTCAAGGTCAAAATAGGGTTAGATGATCAATCTAAGGATGCCAAACCTCTCAGAATATTTTTCTATGAATTTTAGGAAGTTTAGATGAATTTTATCTTGACCAAAACCTCTTCAATTTAAGCGAGTCTGAAATTAAGGTTTTGGTGTACTATTTTGGTTCTCAGAATGCATGATTCCTTGTTTCTGTCTATGTGGATCTATTCTTTGGACTTTAATACTCAATTAACCTTTAATTAACCCCTAGGGATGCAAATGGGCCAGGTTCATGTCGGGTTTGGATAAACCCATACCATACCCATTTACATAACCTATACTCATACCCTACCCATTTACCCATCGATTAGAAAAGTCAAAACTCATACCCATACCCATCTACCCATCGAGTACTCGTTTACCCATTGGGTACTCATTAATAAATTGATCTTAGAATTAAATAATCATGCTCAAATTAGAGTTTTAATTCATTCAAATACATTATACCTCCGTTTCTTTTGATATCAACATTGTAAAAAGTTTATAATGCCAAATACATTCGAGTAGATACAAGATAGAAATTTAAAAGGGAGGAAGACTTATCTTTTCTGCACCTCTAAAAGTTCCCACAAAGGGCATAAACAACAAAATAATTCAAATGATATAGTAATCATCCATCCATAACTTAAATTAAACATATAAGGTCTTTCACCAATAAAAAGGTAGCAACATGTCATATATAACATAAAAAGGAAAATTAATAAATATAGTGACATTCTAACGCCGCTATAATAGAGTTACATTCATTGAGAATGTTCCCAAAATATAGCTCATGCAACTAAAAAGAAAAGTTCATAAAAGAACATCACTGGTGATAAATCCATCTCAACACACATCTCCATCCTGTATAAACAAAAAAGAAATAAGTGTAAGGATAATAATATATGTTTAACGAATATTATCTAGGTTAAAAAATTACCTTTATGATGAAACTTAAGTCACCATTGTAGAGTCTTCACTTAAGCATCCCTATGAGTTTGTTCCTATAAATCATGATTTTTACATTACACGTACCTTAAGATGGTATAGTAAATTAGTAATAAATCATCTTAGTTTTTTAATCAAAACATCATCAACTATTTACCTCAAGATCTTCATCTGCATCTTCCTCAACATTTTGCAATGCATCGATATCAACGTTCATCCCTATAATACAATTGGATATATCAATACAACAACTTATTTTAGTAATAATAGTAAAAAAATATTTCAAAAAAATGTGTTAGTACCTAACATGTCATCCTACAGCCAACTTTGAGAACACATCAATGCTTCCAATGTTGAAGGACGAAGCCTACTATGATGGGGACTTAAAATCCGACCACTTGTACTAGTAACAGTAGAGACAAGGCCAAGTATATATCTAGCAATCGACTGCAAAATTGGGAATTTCATGCTGTTGGTCTTCCACCATATCAGTATGTCAAATTCTGAAGATCTTGTCATTAAGCCATCCTCAAGATAGTAATCAAACTCCAACTTCATACTACTATTTTCACAATCTTGACTCACAAATTTGTCAAAGTTGGAAAGGGGGTCTTGATCACCATCAAAAATAAATACATCTTCAATATTGGAGAGAGAGGAAGTGCCTTGAGCACATCCTATAGCATCATGTTTTGAACTTGCTTGAGATTGATATTCTAACACTAACTCATAACACATGTTTTGAACTCTGCATAACTAACTATGGGAATCATTTCCATAAATCAATGGAAAGTAATACTCTAACAACTTCAACTTAAATCGCAGATCAAGAATAACCCCTAAAGCAGTGAAATCGCAAATAATTGACCAACACTTGTTAAATTTGTCCGTCATTTTTCTAGCCATGCTCCAAACAACTTCTCTTGAATCTTCCAACCAACGATTGAGAACCACCTTAATCTCACAAATCTTAGGAAAAAGAAGGCTAGCTGTGGGTACTTGGTTCCAGAAAATAATTCCGTTGCACTATAAAATATCTTCAATTTAACACAAACAACCTTAGCCAAATCCCACTCCTCATCTTTAGGCAAACATTTATATTGAAGTTCCCTTTGCTTCAATCTGTGAAATACATCCTTATAAATGATAGCTTCCTGAAGCATTAAGAATGCGAAATTCCATCTTGTTTTACAATCCAAAGAAAGCCTTTAGTGCAAGCGATCTATAATTGTCTACAACTTTCTTCAAATTTTTCTTGCCTTTTTGGTGTTGCTATCCAAAATAAAACACTTTCTCTAATTTTTTCAATCTCCCCTCCAATGATATCCAATCAATCTTTTACAATCAAATTCAAAATATGCGCACATCAACACATGTGAAGTAAAGTGGCATTCAACAATAGGGAACCAATAGAAAGCCTCTCCAGTAAAATGTCAACTAATGCATCATTGGTAGAACAATTATCCAATGTTATACAAGATAGCTTTCGATCTATGTTAAAATCTTACAAGCATTCCATCAAAACAGTTGAAAGAGCTTCTGATGTGTAAGGACAACGGACATAAGCAAATCTACATATTAAAAAAACAAATATGCATTAATCATTAAAAACAAGTATGTCAAAATATTAGGAATTGAAAGCAATAAAATATTACCTCAAGATTTTGCTTTGCATGATCCATAAGTCATTTATAAAATGACACATTATAATCATGTATCCTCTCTTTTGGTTACTTGAGGTCCACATATCAGTAGTAATTGAAACTTGACTTTTGTTCTCTTGCACAATTTCCATAATCTTGATCTTTTGTTGTGCATAAATCTTCAAAATATCACTTACAATAGTGGCACGAGAAACCATCTTAAAAAGTGGTTGAAAACCAGAGACAAAATTTTTAAAACCAAAATGGTGCACAATATTCAAAGGATATTCATGTAAAATTATCATGTGTGCAAGATCCCTCCTAGATGTCAATTGATTAAAGTAATGAGTTCTAATGCTTCCATCCAGTTTTTTCTGATTTACAGATAGAAGTTGTTGTCCGATATTCTTGTTTGTCTTTTTCTTGTAGTTTTTAATATGCTCAAATGAGATGTTCCATGACGAGAAGCACCCAATAATTTTTTAAAACAATGCCGACGAACTACCTTATTTGCATTGTCCAATTTCTTTTTCTCAAAATAATCCCAAACCCATGATGTTAATTTCCTTTTTCTAGTCTCAATTTGAAGAGAACTAGATGTAGGGCTGTCAGGATTATTTGAGGAGTCGATAGGAGTGGATATGACATCTTGGGTTTCATTTTCCATGTCGCCTTCTTGATATTCATCCAACATGTTTTGTATTTCTACATCATTTAGAAAAATGTTAATATTAATTCTATTTTTTTTTCTACATCATTTTAAAAATTATCTAAATTAAATAAAATCATGTACAAACAATGAACACATATAAGCATATCTAAATATCAAACAATATCAGTAATCCACTGCCTTATCAGGTCATCCATAAACCCGAATAACCCATCCCGTAGACGATCTTCATTTATCCTGTCCAGGTAGGAACTTCGAAAAGCTACATCTTGAGACTAAACAAAATACTCTAGGGAATAGGAGGAATTCCAAACCTCCCCTACACCTAATATTTTTCACTTTAAAAAGAACATCTTTTAGTTGTACATTTTAGGAAACAAACCACTTCACTGACTTCAGGTTGTTCCCCAGAATAGTAGAAGAGGTGTGGAACGTGGAAGTGAGGCCCCCTAAACCCACACATGTCTGGGGTACACACGCATGTTGAGTTCATAATAAAAAATTCCTCTCTTTTTTTTCCTCATGTTTAAGATTTCTTTCTAGGAGTGAGTTCTTGGATCATCTGGAAGATAAGGGATCTAAAATATATGTGCGAATTGAAAGTGAATCATCCAAAATAGAACAATTATGCATTCAAGAAGAGAAAAGAAAGAGAGGATATTTGATTGGAACACCATCATGAGCCATAAACTAGCTCAATTTGATCTGATTAAGTCTTTAAATGCTCCTACATAACCTTCAGAAGGTCATAATTCATTGCATTAGCATTCTGAGAGAAAGACAAGAAACCAGGGTTAAAACTATAATTTTACCTTCATAACTTGAATACAGTACAACCACAGATTTTCTCAAGGGTTAACTAAGGGTCAAATGATCTTAAAAGGATAACAAGTGGGTTAGAACAGACAGAAAAGGATTTGCAGGTGTTTTGAGAATTAAATGACTTTTGAAATCCTAAAAACAGACCCGCTTAATTAACTGAAGTTCTGGTCAGGATAAAATTCACCTAAACCCTTTAAAATTTATAGAAAAATATTCTCTAAGGTTTGGTATCTTCAAATTGACCATCACAACCCGTTTTGGCCCAAAACAGTCTCAGATAGATATTTACCCTAATTTGGATATTTGCATAAATTACCCAGTCAAACTTGGTCAAAACCAAAATCCAACTTCATCATTATATTCTTTAGGTCCAAATTAGGTTTGTACCAAAATTTGGACCTAGGCTGAAATTGTCTTGACCTAGTTTACAACTTGGTTCTGTCCGATTACATTTATGCCCTTAGCTTTCAAAATATTTATAGAAAGACCCCTAACTTTATCGTCATTTTCATAAATAGGTCCCCACCTCCATTAATCCTATTCCTACAGGCACCGGCGACCTAAAATTGACAAGAACTCCTTGATTCCTTGACGAATCCCTTTCAAATTTGAAAGGGAAGTTCGTCAAGGAATTCCCTTCCCTTTGAGCCAAATCCCATGCCCCAAAATCTTCCTAATCTCTCATGCAAATGCATGAGAGATTTGGGTATCAAAAAATTTCCAACTCCAGCGAAGCTTTCCAAGCTTGGGAAGCTTGCTTCCCAAGCCCAAAACCTCCTCTAAAGGCCTTTAAAAAGACCTCTAAATCAAATAGTTCTCCTCAAGCTCGATTTCGACCGAATCTACCCTAAATTCCCCTCTCCTAATCCGGCTTAAAGGCTCCTCGAACTCTGGCGTCCCCCTCCGACCTTTCTCAGCATCCGTCCGCAATACTAGCAGTGGATTCATTTTCCTCATCTTCCTCTGTGTCACACCATACCAATGGGTGTCTCTCCCACCGTCTTCATCGTCGTTTCCATCTCACTGGAGTCATCTTCATCTACAGCGTCGGCCATACCGCAACCGACGTCGCTCCTACCTCTCTTCGTCCTCCAATCACCTAGATAAGTTCCCTAGAATCTCTACTTCACAACCACACCAACCGCACTTCATTTCGATCACCGTATTGCACTGACCACCCTCTTTGTCCTCCGCTCTGGCCGCTCCTTCGGTGAGACGTATCCGCCACTACACTCCTCCATCCGCCTTGCCAACCACCTCATAACCTTTGCCTCAACTCCTCCAACCAAACCCCTCTCTTTATTTGCCATTCCATCCACCCAAACACCTCCCCAAACAACCCATCATCCTCCGGCCAGTTCCGTCTCCACCAGCCACCTACACGTACTCTCACTCCACGCTACACCCACTATCACATTCGTCGTGATCCAGCAAAGGTCCTAAAGTGTTTTAACTTGGCCGCAAGTCCATATTCTTCCTTTCAGGTGTTCTCCATGTCTCTACCACCCTCCGCCCATCGCTACCATGTTCTTCGAGTTCACGGCCACGCAAACTCCAGGCCACACCCTCCATGTGTTGCGGCTTTGCTCAAGGCACGCACCCAACTCTCTAATTGGGTGAGTTACCATCAGCAGCTACTGCAATCAGACGAAGAGCCACTTGTAGACGCTTGCGCTAAACCCTCGGTGGGATAGTGTCACATCGGAAGCCACTGAAGTGGAGCATACACTTAAATTGATTTTCTGCATAGGGCATATTGCCTCAAGATCACAGGGGGTTGAGGTCCCTCGCACACCCTACTCACGCCTCGCCCGTGGCACTATTCCACATTGGCCCGGTCCAATTACCCATTTAAGCCCACACCTCAGCTACCACCCACGCCGGTAGCCCTGGTCCCGGGTATACTCTTGCCCAAATCCGACTACCCGATACTGTGTGTGGCCTTAGGAAGGCGAGAAAGAGAAGAGCCTAGAGAGAGGAAAGAGAGCGCGGGGTTGGGGGGTTTTGCTACAAAGAATAACGGCTGACACTTAGTTGTTTGAAGAAGGATCCCCCTCTGTGTGTGAAGAAGAGAAGAAGAGAAAGAAAAGAAAAGTCAAGGTAGAAGATGAAGAGACACGTAGAGCTAAGGAGAAGAGAAGCAGAGAACAGAAGAAGGAAAGGAGAAGGAAGAAGGCCTCAGAAGAAAGAAGAAAGCACAGAAAGAAAGAAGGAAGAAGAAGAAAAGAGGAGCCAGACAGAAAGAAGAAAGGAGAACGAGAGCAGCAGAGAAAAGAGACCCTTGAGTCTCTTGGAAGCCCTGTAGCAACCGGCTGTCTAAGTCGTCTGATACAAGCCTAGATCATCTAATTGCAGATATTTGACACTTTATTTCCCCGATACTGTTGACTTAGTTGCTATTACTGTGAGGAGTAATTGGTGATTCAAATCACCATTTTACTCCATGCTTTTTGCACATTGATATTTGACATTACTATTATTGCAATCTTTTTTATTCAAATTATGCTCTTGAGTTTTAAATTGCCATATTACTCCTTGTGTTCAACCTCAGACTTTCATTCGAGTAATAAAATTATTTGTTTGAGTGCTATTTTGGCTATATTACAACGAAGTTATTTTAAAACATCGATTTATCGCTCGAACAATTTGGCTCCGTTGCCGGGGAGCAACATGCAATTCAGATCTCTTGATTGCAATATCAAGTTGGATTCTAACTTGCTACATCTCTTTCGATTGTGATATATTTCAGGAACTCATTAAAGGAAGATCAGCCACACATCAACCACTCCAGGGGCAAGTAAACTCCATCTACCTTCTTCTAAGCCCCTGATTCTGAAAAAAAGCTAAAAAATGGGAAAAATCAATTAGGGCTACTTGCATTATATTCTTAGATTAACCATCAGGTGCCTGATTTGATACATTCTATTTAGACAACATCCAAACCCTGATCTGTGCACCCACTTGAACTAAGGTATCTAGGGCTATTGCATTCTTGTTTGAGCCCTAGGTACTACATTTTGACAAATTAAATTGAACCAAAGCAGAGCCAATTAAGGATTCCAGTTTACGGTTTTAGAGACACACTTGCTTAATCTAAAATTGATCTTTCCAAACAATGTGTGCTTAAACCTTGATTGAATTGATCTATTCAAACAAAATCCTAAAATCAGGCTCTTAAATTCATTTGAACACTAAAAGAGGTACCTAAATTTCTCAAAAGGACAATACAGGTGAAGTTGACCCACCTTGTTGGGTTAACCAATCTTCAAATTAGGTCACTTTCACAAAAACATCTTAAAAGTTCAAGTGAAATCATAAGCACCCTTGCTCTTAATTAAAACTGGTAGACTTAATAAGTGAAGGCCCCATTCTGGTCTACCTGGATCATCGGTGACAAGAGAGGTTGGGTGGGGAAAACCCTGTAACTCGTGGGAACGCTCTATCGTGTAGGGGTCTTTGCGTGACTATCCCTCTCCGGCTGCCTAGGTAATTCTCAGGTGGACGGCTTTCTGACTAAGGGGTATCATCTGCCCTGAACCTCTATAGTCATCCAAAATTTTTGGGTGTCTTGATTGGGTCCATCACATTCTTTCTCTCATCTAATCCATCGATGCATGTTTGGGAGGAGGTCCTTAAGACCATCCTTAAGGCCTCCATTAGATATTCACTCTCGTCGAGGTTGAGCCTCGACTTCCGTGTTTGTGCAACAACCTAATCACATTGACATATCCTTTGATTCAAAACCCACTTCCCCTTCATCAGCTATGGATCACCAAGAAGAACAACCAAATCTTGAGCAGTAATTCCATGACTTCTAGAATCGAATCAATGCCATCATCAACCCACCGTCGCGTCCTCAAATGTAAGATCACTATAATCGGGTAGCGGTGGAGATCGAACCTCGAATCAACATTCCCGTGGGAGGACCCGAGGTAGATGTCAAGCCTAGCATGCTTCATATGACTCCAAAATTTCATGGCTTGAACTCCAATGATCCTTTCCAGCACATCAAGAACCTAAAACATCTGGCCCACATCTTTAGGGCAGATGTACAAAATCGGGATGGATTACTCTTAAAGCTCTTCTCATTCTCCTTGGCTAACAAAGTTGCTCACTGGTTTCAGACTCAACCACACACGATCAACACATGGGGAGAACTTCAAACTGCCTTCCTGCAAAAACTCTACCCCATTGGTCGTACCAACACAATGCGGCACCAAATCATGCACTTCTCCCAAGGAGCAGGAGAATCTCTACAAGAGGCATGGGATCGCTTTCTGGATCTCATGCGTAAGTGCCCCCATCACGGAGTTTCAAAGTAGGAACAAGTCCAATCCTTTTACCATGGACTCTATGAGGATATCAAGCACATTGTCAATGCAACCTGTGATGGTAGCATCGTGGGTCAACATGAAGACACGATCTGGGAAATTCTTGAAAACATGTGCGAGAACTCCCTGAACAATGAGTCATTGGGTGCGTACAACCGAGCGTCCACCTGCACATTGACAAATAATTAGGGGATACACGAATAATTGGGGGATCCTTTCCAACACATCAAGAACCTAAAACATCTGGCCCACACCTTTGGGGCAGATGTACAGAATCGGGATGGATTACTCTTAAAGCTCTTCTCATTCTCCTTGGCTGACAAGCTGCTCACTGGTTTCAGACTCAACCACACATAATCAACACATGGGGAGAACTTCAAATCGCCTTCCTACAAAAATTCTACCCCATTGGTCATACCAACACAATGCGGCACCAAATCACGCACTTCTCCCAAGGAGCGGGAGAATCTCTACACAAGGCATGGGATCGCTTTCTGGATCTCATGCGTAAGTGCCCCCATCATGGAGTTTCGAAGTGGGAACAAGTCCAATCCTTTCACCATGGACTCTGTGAGGATATCAAGTGCATTGTCAATGCAACCTGTGGTGGTAGCATCATGGGTCAACATGAAGACATGATCTGGGAAATTCTCGAAAACATGTGCGAAAACTCCTTGAACAATGAGTCATTGGGTGCATAGGACCAGACGTCCACCCGCGCATTAACAAATAATTGGGGGATACACGAATCCCGAGGCCTTTCCGCATCCGTTGATCTGGAGTTGGTAGCCAGTAAATTGGACAAGGTCTCCATTATCGAGAAAAAGGTGGACGACATCACTCGTCATCTACACAAATCCACCTCTGCACTTCAAGGCACATACACGCACCTACCCATGGGAAGGGAGGCTGCGCACAACATCTACCTCTCCATCTGATTATGGCTTCAGAGGCAACTCCGGGTCCGGCCACCTTAGTTGGGGGAACTCTGAACCCTCATACCCTGATTATCTCGGAGCTCCTCAGACCTGCAAGGTTCTTCACGCCGTCCAGAATAATCCTTTCTCCATCACTTACAACTCTGGATGGCGTAATCATCCTAACTTTTCATGATCGGGTAATAACCCGAATCTAAGACCTCAATTCCAACCTCGACCACAGGCTCCGCGACCTTATCAGCCCACCCAACCAAGGCCCACTCAAAACTTCCAATCTGGACCACCTAAAGAAGATCAAACATCTCTAATTCTCCAGACCTTGGTTGACATGCAAAAACAACACAAAGAAGAGATCTCTAAGCTACGAAATCAACTAGCCCAGCTGACAAATGCTCGCCAGCCTGGTGCACTTCATGCTCAGCCTCTTCTTAATCCAAATAACGTGCCAAACCAGAGGCACGTTATGAACCCAAATTAGGGCTAAGCTTACTTTGTTTATCAGGCCCTTTCTGCCCCATCACCTGACTGGATGGATGCTTCAACTCCATACTCGGGATTTCAGCAGCAAACACTTATTTTGCCCAACCCAAACTAGAACCAGGAGGGATTGAATTCTGTTACTACTCGTAGTGGCAAAGCAACACAGGACCCACCTTATCCAAGCCACTCCCAGCCTGGTAATACAAACCCTAACCCTAGATTGATCATCCGGGACACCCATCCCAGATCAAGAGCCTGAGCTAATTCTAAAGAAACTGTCTAAGGTTCCATTTCCCGAGGCCTTGACCAAGGGAAAAAGGACAACCAAACCCGTGGCACTTGAGGAGGACCTGGTTAAGCTCTTTGAGTAGGTCCATATAAACATCCCCTTGATGGATGAGATATGCCTCGTACCGGCTTACGCACGATTTCTAAAAGACATATGTACACCTAAGCATAAGCTGCAAACCAAAAGCAGGAACCCGATTGTACTGTCAGAGCAAGCCAGCTCCGTCATTTTGGGCAAACTCCTGCCTAAGGCAAAAGACCCAGGCACCCCTCTAATCTCCAGTGCAATCGGTGATATACAATTTGACCGAGCTTTATTGGACTTAGGAGCCTTCATAAATTTGATACCTACATCCCTACAAGACTACTTCGAGGAATCTGAGCTTAAACCGACTAAAATGACTTTACAACTAGCCAACCAATCAATTAAGTCACCAAAAGGAATTCTCAAGGATGTTATAGTTAGGGTACATGATTTCTATTTTCCAGTGAATTTCATTGTCTTAGACATAGATGCCCCTGAGAATGTGAAGAATACACCAATCATACTAGGGAGACCCTTTCTGGCCACTACTAGGGCCAATATCAATTGTGAGGAGGGCCAAATTGAATTAAAATTTGGGAGCAAGACACTAAAGATCGACATCTTTAAAGCCCAACAAGGAATTAATTGTGGAGTTATAGAACAGATTTGCAATATCAAGGCTGTGGTTGACGACCTATGTATCAAGGAAAACCCGACTATTTCTGATCAACCACAAGAGGATCAAAACCCGCAATTAGAGGAGTCTGAACCCAACCTAGACACACCTATAGCTCCTTCCTTTGCGCCTGACATCCTCTCTGAACCACCTACTACTGCTGACAACCCGGTTATGGAAGTAAAGCCTCTCCCCGATCATTTAAAATACATCTTTTTGGGTTCCAATCAGACGTTTCCTATGATTATCAACTCCCGACTCACACCTGATCAGGAAACATGCCTGATTTCTGTTCTCCAGCAGCATCGGAGAGCCATTCAATGGACTCTTGATGATCTAACTGCTATCAGCCCTTCATACTGTACACATCACATATACACTGAAGAGGGCTCACGACCATCTTGTGAAATGTAGAGACACCTAAATCCAAATCTGTAGGATATCGTGAAAAAGGAGATCATCAAGTGGTTAGATGCAAGGATCATCTACCCGATCTCCGACAGTTGGTGGGTGAGTCCAATCCAAGTTGTGCCTAAGAAAGCAAGGCTCACCATCATCACGACTGAAACCGGAGAAACCATACCGACTTGTATAGCGAACTCATGGAGAGTCTGTATTGATTACAAAAGACTCAATTCCTCCACAAAGAAGGATCATTACCCACTACCGTTCATTGATCAAATTCTCGAGAAACTTGCAGGAAATTGATTCTTCTGCTTTTTGGATGGGTACTCCAGTTATAATCAGGTCGCAATCCATCCCGAGGACCAAGAAAAGACCACCTTCACCTGCCCCTTCGGAACATACGCATTCCGAAGGATGCCGTTCAGTCCCTGCAATGCACCCACTACTCTTTAGCGATGCATGCTTGCCATATTCTCAGATATGGTAGGTGAATACCTTGAAGTCTTCATGGATGACTTCTCAATATTTGGTGAATTATTTGATGATTTCCTCCTGCACTTGGTCCAAATCCTCAGGTGGTGCATTGATGTGAACCTGGTTCTTTCCTGGGACACATCATGGTGCTTGAGAGAATTGTCCTAGGACATCTCATCTCTGAAAAAGGCATCCAGGTTGATCGAGCCAAGGTGAATTTGATCTCCAAACTCCCTATGCCTAGCTCGATCAAAGACATCCGATCCTTCCTGAGGCACATCGATTTTTACCATCGATTCATTCTCGATTTTTGAAAATCGTGCACCCCCTGACTAATCTTCTATCTAAGGATGCCCCTTTTGAAATCTCCAAGGAGTGCACTCAGGCATGTGAAATCCTATGTAATTGAGTTATCCAAGCACCTATCTTGCAGTCTCCTGATTGGTCTCAACCCTTTGAGACCATGTGTGATGCATCTGATTATGCTGTAGGAGCGGTACATGGGCAAAAAATAGACGGGAAACCCGTGGTCATCTACTACGCTAGCAAGACACCTGACGAGGCTCAACATAACTATATAGTTACTGAGAAAGAGCTGCTAACCGTGGTATTTGCCCTGGAAAATTTTAGATCATATCTTTTGGGTTTCCGTGTTATCATATACTCAGATCACACTACAGTGAGGCACCTCCTTGCGAAGAAGGACGCAAAACCTTCACTAATCCGCTGGATCTTACTGTTGCAAGAAATTGACCTCGAGATTCATGATAAAGCAGGAAAGCAAAACATGGTAGCTGACCACTTATCCTGCCTTCTTTCTGACAGTATCGACCCTTCCAAACACATCACAGAACATTTTCCCAAAGAGCACCTCCTGACTAATAGTACGAAACTTCCTTCGTTTGCTGATTTAGTAAACTACTTAGCATCACATAAGATGCCGTCCAATTAGTCGAAGGCCAAGAAAGACAAATTGCTTTCTGATGCCAAGTACTACATGTGGGAAGATCCGTACCTCTTCCGCATTAGTGCTGATCAAATCATTAGACGGTGCGTCTCGGAAGTAGAAATTTAGGACATTTTGTCCTGCCAAGACCAGGCCTGCGGCGGACACTTTTTCATACATAAAACCGTAGCAAAAGTCCTCCAGTGCGACTTTTATTGGCCCACGATTTGCAAAGACACATACGATCACTATAAGGCATGCACTCGTTGCCAGACCTTGGGCAACATGAGCCATCACAATATGATGCCTTTACAACCGATTCTCATATGTGAAATCTTTGACATTTGGGGGATTGATTTCATGGGACCCTTCCCTACGACTTAGAATACATTCTTCTCGCTGTTGACTACATGTCCAAATGGATCGAAGCTGTTCCGACCCGAACCAATGATCATAAGGTGGTAATCAAATTCACTCATCAGAACATCTTTTCTCAGTTCAGGATTCCAAGTGCCATTATCTCTGATGGAGGGACCCATTTCACAAATGCTCAGTTCAGATCACTGATAACCAAATACGGGGTGTCACACCGAATCTCTACTCCTTATCACCCCCAAACCAACGGTCTAGCTGAGCTATCGAATCGGGAGATCAAGAAAATCCTTCAGGTCACTGTCCGACCTGATAGGAAGGATTGGCCGTCCCGACTTTTGGAAGCCTTGTGGGCCTATAGGACCGCCCACAAAACCCAATTAGGCATGCCTCCTTTCAAATTGGTGTACGGGAAAGCATGTCACTCCTCGTCGAGTTGGAACACAAAGCCTATTGGACTGTACGGAAGTGTAATCTAGATCTTTCTAAGGCAGGAATCCACAGAAAGCTTCAAATGAATGAGATCAATGAATTACACAATGATGCATATGAGAACTCGTAAATTTACAAAGAGTGGGTTAAGGCCTTTCATGACAAGCACATATCTAGAAAGATCTTTCACCCTGGTCAGAAAGTCCTACTCTTTGATGCCAAACTCAAACTGTTCCTAGGAAAACTCAGATCAAAATGGATCGGTCCATATCTTATCAGATGAATCTTTGGAAATGGAGCCATAGAAATTAGCCAACCCAGCCTTGATTTAGAACCCTTTGTCGTGAACGGTCAGCAACTTAAGCCGTTCATTGAACTCACTGATACGAACATGGCTGAGGTATCTTTTGATCTCCATTCTCCCTGAGCTCATGGCGCCTGACTGATGGCGTTAAACTCAGCGCTTAACGGGAGGCAACCCATCATCTTTTTGAAAAAATCGAAACCCTTTTTGACACATGTTATGCTGAACTCATATTGCACTGTAGGGTTCATCTATTAGAACATCCGACTCCACCTCTGGTACCCCCACATGAGCTTGAAATCGTCCACAATAGTCACCTCGACCCGGCCACCCACCTAAAACCTATTCTAATGAATGATCTAGGCTAAACTCGAACCCACTTAATTTACAGAGAGGACATTGCAAATCACAGGCACGGGGGGGTATTAAAGTGCAAAACGCAGTGGGAATCACATCACAAGAAAGAGTTTCATAAAAAAAAGCACATATTCCAAAAAATAAAAAAATAAAAAATTTTGAAAAAAGAACAAAAATAGGAAAAGGGAGGAAATTTTGAATGAATTGATTGCATATCATTTTTTGAGGAGAAAAAGGGGAGGAGATAAAAATGTCAAAAAGGAGAACAATTTGAAAAGAAAAGAAATAAAGATAGTCATTAGTAAAAGATTGAGAAATTGACTTAGTTCTAGACCAAATCAAAAAGAAAAAAGATGAAAGACAAAAAGTGCTAAGAGATAGAGATTAGTATGAACGCTGATCTTAGGCCTCTTGGGCTGCGATCCTAGGCTTAAAAATTCAAGTATTCATTAAGATCTGGATAGTCCTGAAGAGGTTGGGGAAAATGTGAAGCTTAAGTATTAGGTCTAAGGTTTAGGGATTATTCGACCTCGTTAACTGACCTCTGGTTTGTGGGACTCGATAACCTAAGCACCCCAATCCACACACAGTTTGGTTCGGTGCGCTTAAATATCAAAATCACGCAAAGGCATTAAATCTGTTCTGAAAAAGTTACCTAGATTAGGAGCGGTTAATCAACACAAGTCGATTTGGACAAGTTCCCAGTGTGGAGAGGCAGGAAATTCCCCTCGAAGATGGGCAATAACATATCGTCTCCTCGGTGCTTGTCTCTTAGGATATCTAAATATCCTACCAGGGGCATATAAGCACCTTGTGTTGGTTCAAATGCCATGGGTGGCATTATCACGAAATGTCGATTGCCAGGGTCTGGATTTAGCTACAGAACACCATGGGCGAGATTATCTCAAAATCTCGAAAGCCAGGGTTCTGGGGGTTGCCATGGGCATCAACTGCCAGGAACCCTACGAGGATTGATGGTGGGAACCAGGAATCCAATACAGATCGTGTTGTAAAGATAATTCAAGGCTAGAAATAAAAAGAAAAGAGAGAGAAAACTCTCCAAAAATAAAGAAAAGTTCTTCTGTCTCTCTCTTACAAAAACACACTGCGAACTGAACCTGGGCTAAAATATATTACAAGTACGGGTGCTTTAACTGTGGAGTTCAACGAACCTTAGGTTAGTTCCTGTGGGCCTTAGAAACCTCCGCGGTAGACTGAGGCTAGAGCTGGTCAGGTCTGGATCTTGGTTGGTACTTGAGTACCTCTAGTCCTACCATCATCATTTTGACCTAATCCACAAAAAAAAGCACACATCAGAGTTTTGAGCATAAAAAGGCATATGGTCGAGAATTAAAGATAATTCCATGAAATTTTGCTAAGGAACTAGCAAAAGCTAGGCATGGGGGTATGATGGGAACATCATCATGAGTCATAAACTAGCTCAATTTGATCTGATTAAGTCTTTAAATGCTCCTACATAACTTTCAGGAGGTCATAATTCATTGCATTAGCATTCAGAGAAAGGCAAGAAACCAGGGTTAAAATTGTAATTTTACCATCATAACTTGAATACAGTACAACCACAGGTTTCTCAAGGGTTAATTAAGGGTCAAATGGTCTTAAAAGGATAACAAGCGGGTTAGAATAGACAAAAAAGGGTTTGCACGTATTTTGAGAATTAAATGACTTTTGAAACCCTAAAAACAAACCCGCTTAATTAACTGAAGTTCTGGTCAGGATAAAATTCACCTAAACCCTTTAAAATTCATAGAAAAATATTCTCTAGGGTTTGATACCTTCAAATTGACCATCAAAACCCGTTTTGGCCCAAAACAGAGATTGGATATTTACATAAATTACCTAGTCAAACATGGTCAAAACCAAAATCTAACTTCACCATTGGATTCCTTAGGTCCAAATTAGGTTTGTACAGAAATTTGGACCGAAGCTGAAATTGTCTTGACCTAATTTACAACTTGGTCCTGTCTGATTACATTTATGCCCTTAGCTTTCAAAATATTTATAAAAAGACCCCTAACTTTATCGTCATTTTCACAAATAGGTCCCCAGCTCCATTAATCCTATTCCTACAAGCACCGGCGACCTAAAATTGACAAGAACTCCTTGATTCCTTGACGAATCCCTTTCAAATTTGAAAGGGAAGTTTGTCAAGGAATTCCCTTCCTTTTGAGCCAAATCCCACACCCCAAAACCTTCCTAATCTCTCATGCGAATGCATGAGAGATTTGAGTATCAAACAATTCCCAACTCCAGCGAAACTTTCCAAGCTTGGGAAGCTTGCTTCCCAAGCCCAAAACCTCCTCTAAAGGCCTATAAAAAGACCTCTAGATCAAACTGTTCTCCTCAAGCTCGATTTTGACCAAATCTACCCTAAATTCCTCTCCCCTAATCCGACTGAAAGGCTCCTCGAGCTCCGACGATCCCCTCCGACCTCCCTCGTCCTCTATCCGCAATATCAGCGGCGGATTCATTTTCCTCGTTTTCCTCCACGTCACGCCATACTAGTGGGCGTCTCTCCCTCTGTCTTCATCGTCGTTTCCATCTCACCGGAGTCATCTTCATCTCCGACGTCGGCCATACTGCAACCAACATTGCTCCTGCCTCTCTTCGTCCGCCTATCACATAGATAAGTTCCCTAGCATCTCTACTTCACAACCACACCAACCGTACTTCATTTCGACCACCGTATCGCACTAACCACCCTCTTCGTCCTCCTCTCCGGTCGCTCCTCCAGCGAGGCATATCCACCACTACACTCCTCCATCGGCCTCGCCAACGACATCATAACCTTTGCCTCAACTCCTCCAACCAAACCCCTCTCTTTATTTGCCATTCCATCCACCCAAACACCTCCCTGAACAACCCATCATCCTCTGACCAGTTCCGTCTCCACCAGCCACCTACACGCACTCTTATTCCATGCTACACCCACCATCACATTCGCCGTGATCTGGAGAAGGTTCTAAAGTGTTTTAACTTGGCCGTAAGGCCGTATTCTTCCTTTCAGGTGTTCATCGTGTCTCCGTCGCCCGTCGCTTCCATGTTCTTCGAGTTCACAGCCACGCAAACTCCAGGCCACACCCTCCAGGTGTTGCAACTTTGCTTAAGGCACGCGCCCAGGTCTCTAATTGGGTGAGATACCATCAACAATTGCTGCAATCAGACGAAGAGCCGCCTGCAAACGCTCGCACTAAACCCTCGGTGGGATAGTCCCACATTGGAAGCCACCGAAGTGGAGCATACACTTAAATTGATTTTCTGCATAGGGCATATTGCCTCAAGACCACAGGGGGGTGAGGTCCCCTGCACACCCTACTCACGCCTCGCCCGTGGCACTATTCCACATGGGCCTGGTCCGATTACCCGCCAAAGCCCACACCTCGGCTACCACCCACATCGGTAGCCCTGGTCCCAGGTATGCTCTTGCTCAAATCCGACTACCCGATACTATGTGTGGCCTTGGAAAGGCGAGAAAAAGAAGAGCCCAAAGAAAGGAAAGAGAGTGCGGGGATGGGGGGTTTTGCTACAAAGAATAACGGCTGACACTTAGCCGTTTGAAGAAGGATCCCCCTCTGTGTGTGAAGAAGAAAAGAGAAAGAAAAGAAAAGAGAAGTCAAGGAAAAAGAAGAAGAGGCACGTAGAGCTAAGAGGAAGAGGAGAAGCAGAGGATAGAAGAAAGAAAGGAGAAGGAAGAAGGCCTCAGAAGAAAGAAAAAAGCACAGAAAGAAAGAAGGAAGAAGAAGAAAAGAGGAGCCCAACAGAAAGAAGAGGAAAGGAGAACGAGAGCAGTTGAGAAAAGAGACCCTTGAGTCTCTTGGAAGCCCTATAGCAACCGACTATTTAAGTCGTCTGATACAAGCCTAGATCATCTGATTGCATATATTTGAGGCTTTATTTCCCTGATACTGTTGACTTAGCTGCTATTACTGTGAGGAGTAATTGGTGATTCAAATCACCATTTTACTCCATTCTTTTTGCACATTAATATTTGACATTATTATTATTACAATCTTTTTGATTCAAATTGTGATCTTGAGTTTTAAATTACCATATTGCTCCTTGTGTTCGACCTCAAACTTTCATTCGAGTAATAAAATTATTTGTTTGAGCACTATTTTGGCTATATTACAACGAAGCTATTTTAAAACACCGATGTATCTCTTGAACAATATTATTGAGAAACATACATGAAGAAGTAGATCAAACTCATTCGACATAAAATAAAAGGGAAGGAAAAAGAAAACCTAATTAGGTAGCATTCAAACAATGAGAAAAAGAATAAACAAGTGGTGTCATCTACACATGTACTTAGATGTTGACGTCACCGCCTCTCTTGGTGGAGGAGGAGGAGGAGAGAGAAGGTGGTCGTGGGAGTAGGGTGGAGGAGGGCTCACCTAGAAGGTCGCGACTCATGTAGGAGGGTCACCAGCGTCGATCACAAGCAGGCCAGCAGGAGGGTGGAGAGGGAGGGTCCTTGCATTGCGAGGAGGGGTTGCAAGTGGCGATCATGACTCGCGAGGGTCGCCAGCGGCGGCTGCAAGCAGGACAATGGAAGGGTCACGAGGGAGGACCGAGGATAGTCCGAAACTCTGAGGCTAAGGGGAGTTAGGACATGGGGTGATTCGCGAGTTGCGAGACTTTGGGTCTTGAGAGTTGTCAAGTTGGGGGATTCAAGAATCGGGAGTCAGGACTCATGGAGGTGAAGACTGAAGTTCCCTCTTAACGTTTGGGTTGCCAATGAAAATGCATTAAATGTAGGAGGGGAATGTATGGTTAACATGCATGTGGGTGCAATGAAAATGCATTAAATGTAGGAGGGGTAACTTACGGTTAACGTGCATGTGGGTGCTGGGGAATTGGGTTGAGAACAAACAAATAATTGATGGGAATTTGAGTTAGGGTGGGTTCCATCTTAGGAAATTAAATATAACAAGAAATGGGTACTTTTTTCGGGTATTCAGGTAGGGTAAATGGGTATAAACTCATACCCATACCTGAACCTGAACTCGATCGGGTTTTTCTGGTGAAACTCATACCCGAATCCAATCGGGTTCGGGTTGGGTTTTACCCATTCTTTTCAGGTCGGGTGGTGTCAGGTTCAGGTCAAGTATGTTGAAACTTGCATCCTTATTAACCCCTAGGTGACCCCGTGGATATTCTGCATTTGTGATATGATGTTAAAACTATAAATTTAACCCTATTTTAATGTTTTCTTCTCATAATGGATTTGAGTTGAATTACTATCCTCAGCCGTTCATTCAGAAGCATTTGTCACTTTATTTCAACTAATTCAAGTAAGTTATGGTTAATGATGGTGTTACCATCAACGGTCGATGGAGATGGTGGTGGGTGGTGTTGGTGCTGGTGGTACACGTAGGGTGAAGGAGAAGAAAGGAAAAATGAGAGGAGGAACGAGGAGTTTAAGAAGGAGAGAGAGATCGGTTGAGACTGGGAGGGGAGTGAATTGCCGTTGATGATGTTGTTGCAGCTGATGGTGATGGAGGAAGGTGGGGGCAGTGGTGTTAGGTTGTTGTGTGGAGAAGAGAAGAGGAAAGGGAAAAGGAGAGGAAGGAAGAAATTAAGGAGAGTGAGTTAGGGGTAGTGAGAGAGATAGAGGAGGAAGAAAGGGCGCAGCCTTAGTGGCGTGAGGCTACTGATGGTGGTGGTGGCGGTTGTACAGGACGTGAGTGAAGGGAAGAGGAAGAAGAAGAGGTGGTTATCGGTGGAGAAAATGGGGAAGAGGAGGGAAGTGTGCCACTTGTCTTTCTCGGTGGGAGAATGAGACGAAGAAAAAAAGAGAGGAAGAGAGACCGTTACAAGAGAAAATAGGAGAGGAGGTTACTTAGATGTGGGTGTGTGCATGGGCATGGGTGAGAGTTGTAGGATGTTTGAGTAGGGAATTTAAAATATATGAGAAATGGATAAAAGGGTTACGTGAATTAAAATTAGATGGGATGAAGTGCTGAATTAAAAATATCAAAATGGATTTAGAATGGGGTTAAAATGGGAATGGGTTAACCTAAATAAGAATGTGGCTAGCTTAATTAATTAAGATCGAACTAATTTAAAGGGTTCGACTAGACCTTAACTAATTGATTTAGCCAAAATCAAATTAAAATTAAAATAGGTAGGAATAAACAATAGGCTCCTCCTCACCACGCCATTATAATAATAGGATTCCTTTAAATCTACATTGCCTGCATACATAGAATAAATACGTAAAAATATGTAAACATGCATAATTTAATGCTACTTAGATTCATTGTATGCAAAAATGTTAATTAAGCTATTAGCCCTATTATTGCGTTAATTACTTCTATTAAGATTCGAAACTACATTAAAATTAACAAATTATCACATGCGAATGTAGTTTCATCAGCAGGGTCACAAAATGTAATGGCCAACCATCTCTCTCTTATCTTATGATGAATGACGTGTTGATCCCTCCAAATGTTTTCCCTCACGAGACTATTTTAGTTGCTAATACCCTCCCCTGGTTTGCACCAATTGCAAATTATCTAGCAATAGAATGAATCCCTTTTGATTGGCTAAAAACCAAGCAAGATAAGTTTTTGGTGACATTAAATATTATTTTTGGGTGGAGCTCGACCTTTTCCACGTCTACTCTAATCAGCTCATTCGGCGATGTGTTCCCGAATCAGAATTTCATGATATTCTAACACACTGTCACTGAATGGCCTGTGGTGGTCATTTCTCAGGCAAGAAAACTCTAGCTAAAGTCCTTACTTCTGGATTCTTCTGGCCCAGCCTGCACAAAGATGCTCACTCATTTGCTTGGTCATGTGTGTGTTGCCAGAGCATCGGCAAAATGACTAAAAAGGATATGATGCCCCTTAATATGATATTAGAGGTTGAACTTTTTGATGTATGGGGTATCGACTTCATGGGACCACTCATCAACTCTTGTGGGTATTTGTATATAATAGTCGTAGTCAACCATGTATCGAAATGGATTGAAGCAATACCGACATGCACCAATGATCACAATGTTGTTGCTTTCATCAAGAAAAATATTTTTTCGAGATTCGGCATCTCTAAGGCCATCATCAGTGATGGAGGATCACATTTTACTTACTCTCAATTTCGTCACCTTTTATCTAAATATGGGGTTAATCATAAAATTTTTACTCCTTACCACCCACAAACAAATGACTAAGCAGAAGTATCTAATTAGGAAATTAAAAATATTTTGCAAAAAATGGTTAGTCCTGATTGTAAAGACTGGTCCAATAAATTGGATGATGCTTTATGGGTCTACTGTACGGCTTTTAAAACTCCCCTCGACATGTCCCCTTTCCGTCTCATTTTTGTAAAGGCATGCTGATCGATCGGTTTTCACTTGAAATAATTTTTTGCTCAAGAAAATAAGTCATTGAAGTAGAAATTGAGTGGTGGAAAATAAATCATCAACAATTAAAATAAACCAATCACAGGAGAGTGGTCATATCCACAGGGAGGCACAATTGCAAGGAAATCACAGATATATATTATTGCCGGTCATAGATGCAAAGTCTATATCAAAATCTAATGTGCAATAATGAGATAAGGAAGAATCAGACGATTTCACGAGAGTGCAAGGGTTCAACCACAATTTCCACCATCATAAAATAATATGAGAAATAAATAATCAAATTGGTGGCAATGGCAAGGAGATGTAATTACTAATTAAACCCAAAACAAGGGAAACCACCCCCTTGTGCATGTGCGAAGAGGAGTGAATGGTGAGAGGCGCAACCGCACGTGGAGGTCGCCATGGTGAGGAGGCCAAGGGCACGGTGGCTTGCTACTGCATGTGCATGAGAAGAAGGCGCAATGGCTAGGGTGGTGGTTCGCGGTGGCGATGCATGGTGGTGATGGTCTTCTCTGTAGATGTAGGGAGGCGAGTTGTCGCAATCACGATGGTGAGGGGGCCGAGGGCACATCCAAGAGGGAGTTCTCCTCTCTGTTTGGAAGAAGAAAAAGATGCCACTCTGTTGGTTGCCCGTGGGAGGAGATGTGGAGGCTGAGTCCCTCTCCGTGAGGAAGATGGATATTGCGCGACCGTCGTATGCCCTATTAGATAGAGAGAAAAGAGAGAAAGAATAAGAGAGAAATTTGAGGGAGAGGGAGAGTGTGTGAGGAATAAGGAAATTAGAGACGTGGTCATGGCATTGATTGGATTTTGTCCAATATGAGACTACTCATTTCCTTTTTTAAATAAATTTGCAAAGAATCACTAAAAGGAAACAAGTTTCCACAGACAATCCATGTTGATTTTCTTGGTAATTTAAATGTCATGATGGCAATCTAGTTGATATGATCCCAATAAAATTGGACTCCCAAAATTAATCCTGCATAAAAAGTAATTAATCAATTAACATTAATGAAATGCAGGAAATTCAATGCTTAATCAATTTGATCAACATAATGCATGCTCTAAATTAAATTCATGTCCAAAAAGTGGACCTATCAAATACCCCCATGCTTAAGTTTTGCTAGTCTTGGAAAAAATCATATGGATTGGATCAAGTCTCTAGGCCAAATTTTATCGTTAGGATGCCTTATCGTGTCATGCCTCTAGAGATTAGATCGAAATATCAATAATAGGCCTAAAGGTACTCAAGTACCAGCCAAGATGTAGACCGCCATGAAGGTTTCTAAGGCCTACAAAAACTACCCAAAGATTCGTTGACCCCAACAGTTAAAGCACCCGTGCGTATGTGGAACAAGTCTAGATTCAGTTTGCCAATGCATTTTTAATAAGAGAGATAGAGAAAGATGTTATTTCAAGAGTTTTCTTTCTTTGAAAATTCCCCTAAACCAACATCGGATTGGCCCTAAATATGATCTGTATCGGATTCCTTGTCCCCACCATCAATCCTCGTAAGGTCACTGGCAGTCGATGCTTTAAGATAGTACCACCCATGGTAACCCCCAAAACCCTAGCTTTCAACACTTTGGGATAGTGCTGCCCATACCGTTCTGTAGCTAAATTCAGATCCTGGAAATCGACATTTCAAGATAATGCCACCCATGGCATCTAACCAGCATAAGGTGCTTCCATGCCCCCAGTAGGATATTTAAATGTCCTAGGAGACAAGCACCGAGGAGACGATATGTTATAACGCATCTTCGAGGGGAATATTTTTCATTCCTCCTCTCCATGCTAGGATCTCGTCCAATCAACTTGTGTTTTCGAGCTACTCCTAAGTCAACTTTTTAGGGAAACCTTTTTAGAACAGAAACTTTTCGGCATTATTCTTCATTATGTGCATTAAACCAAACCAGTGTGTAATTTTTAGGTGTCTAGGTTGCCAAGTCCTGCAAACCAAAGGGTCGGCAATGGAGCCAAATACTTCCTAAGCCTTAGACTTAATACATCAGCCTCACAACTCCCTCAACCTCTTGAGGAATAGTCCAGATCTTAACAAATATGTGAGTGTTTAAGCTCTAAAATAGACCCAAGGGGCCTAAAGTCGGTATCCCTCACTTATCTCCTCTTTAGCACTTCAAATCTTAATTCATTATCTGATCCAGCCCAAAACTTAGGTAACCCATAATCAAATGCTGGGACTAACACGATTTTTCCTTTGTCTGTCTGTGTTTACTTTCTCTTTTCCTTCCTCAATAATTTTGCACTTCAGCTCGCAAAAATTTCATCTCATCCTTCTCTTATCCCCTTTTCATCTCTCTCTGTTTTTTTTTTTTTTTGATGCAATAAAAAGCCCTAACCACATGCATGCAAAAATATGTATAAATGCTATGTACAACCTCAAATTTAGCTCCACCATGCCTAGGTCTGACAATGTCTTCACTGGAAAGCAAAAGCAAGGAAAGATATTACCTGAGGTAGAGTGCTTCGAGCTAAGGCTCCTCCAACCTGTAGGTGTCCAATACCTGGACATATGATTTTAAACGTTGGCCATTTACCTTGAAAGTCTCACCAGATGAGGGATTTTGTATCTCAATTGCACCATGTGGGAACACCTGTGTAACAGTTTATGGCCCATCCCAACGAGACTTAAGGTTCCCAGGGAATAGCTTGAGTCTAGAATTGAACAGCCAGACCTATTGGTTGGGCTTAAAGGTTTTGCAGAGGATGTGTTTATCGTGAAAGGCCTTAGTGCACTCTTTATAAGCCTAAGCAGTCTCATAAGCCTCATTCCTCAATTCTTCAAGTTCAGTCAGTTCTAATAAGCGCGCTTTGCCTGCATTCTCGAGATCCATTTTGACATTCTTAATAGCCTAATAAGCTCTATGCTCAATCTCAATTGGCAAATGGCAGGCTTTACCGTACACTATACGGAAGGGAGACATACCCAAGGGGGTCTTATAAGCAATTTTGTAAGCCCAAAGTGCATCATCAAGTTTCTTTGACCAATCTTTCTTGCTGGGTCTTACAGTTTTCTCCAAAATTCGTTTGATCTCCCTATTAGCCACTTCAACCTGTCCGCTCGTCTACGGATGATGCGGGGTGGCCACCTTGTGGGTGACACCAAGACTTTTGAGTAGATGGGTGAAGTGTGCATTCCTGAAATGAGGTCCCCCATCACTAATGATCGTCCTCAGGTAGCCAAATTGGGAAATGATATTGGCCTTAACGAAAGTCAGGACCACAGAGTGATCGTTGGTCCTAGCTGGAATAGCCTCTATCCACTTTGATACATAATCAACTACCACGATGATATATTCAAAGCCATGAGATGATGGGAAAGGGCCCATGAAATCTATGCCCTAGATGTTGAATATCTCGACCAAAAAATAAGCTGTTAGGGCATCTCATCTCGCTTTCCAATCTTTCCAGTCTGTTTACAACAAAGACATGCCCCCACATAAATATATGTGTCTTTGAAAAGTGAAGGCCACCAGAACCCAGACTGGAGAACCTTAAACGTAGTGTTCTTCACACTATAGTGTCCTCCACAGTGAAGTGTTTGACATAAATTCAAGACACTCTATTGTTCCTCCTCTGGAACACACCTATGTAGTACCTGGTCACGGCCTATTCTAGAGAGCTCAGGGTCCTCCCAGTGATAATACTTAGTGTTGTGAGAAATCTATCTCTCTTCTGCTTAATCCACGTACTGGGGTTTTCGCCAATGACCAAGTAGTATACAACATCAGCATACCAAGGTGTCTTTGTGATGGGAACACCATCATGAGCCATAACTAGCTCATTTTTATCTAATTAAGTCAGTAAATGCTCATACATAATTGCCAGAGAGCCATATTTCATTACAAAGTCATTCTGAGGGAAAGACAAGAAAATAGGGTCAAAATTGCAGTTTTACAATCATATCATGCATGTAGTATAATCACGGGCTTCCCCAGGGGGTAATTAAGGTTCAAATGGTCCTAAAATGCTAACAAGTGGGTTAGAACTGACAGAAAAGGGTTTGCACATATTTTGAGAATTAAATGACTTTCGAAACTCTAAAAATATACCCACTTAATTTACTGAGGTTCTGGTCAAGATAAAATTCACCTAAACCCTCTAAAATTCATAGAAAAATATTCTCTAGGGTTTGGAACCTTCAATTTGACCATCAGAACCCATCTTGACTCAAAACAAAGTCTCAGACAGACATTTGCGCTAATTTGAGTTTTTGCATAAATTACCCAACCAAACTTAGTCAAAACCTAAATCTATCTTCACAATTGGATTCCTTGGGTCCAAATTAAGTTCGTACCAAAATTTGGGCCTAATCTAAGACCACCTTGACCAAGTTTGCATTTTGGTCCAATCAGACTCTTTTTATCTCATTCAAACCCTTAACTTTTGAATTCTTTTACAAATAGCCCCCCAACTTATTTGTCTTCTTCACAAGCAGGTCCCAACGCCATTTTTGGAAGGTTAAACCTTCACCGTCAAGTTTCAAGTAAGGATTTCTCGCTCGATTCTCAATCAATCAATCCTAGATTTGAAACACAAATTCCTTGGGAAAATTCCTTCTAAATGAGCCCATCTAGGGATCCCAACTCCTTCCCAAAAGCTCATGCTAACTTTTAGAAGGAATGGGTATCATTCGTTTACATAAGCTCCAAGGTCACCAAGCTTGTTTCCAAGCTTGGAACCTCCTCTTAAGCCCTATATAAGCACCTCCAAGGCCTTGCGTAATTTTTCAGCTAGTTTTGAGGTGAAAAAGCTCTTCCTAACCATACCTCAAGCCTCCTCCGACCTAGCTCCAGTGAGCATCTCCCTCCGTCGTCCTACGGCCTCCCAACTGTCAAATTGGGAGCATCTCCTTCCTCCTCGACTTCCTCTGCCTCTCAACGGCCAACTCAGAGGTGCCCTAGCCCTTCACCCTCGTCGTCTCCCTCATCGAAAACCCCTTCGTCCACAACGTCGGCCAACCACAGCCGACGTCGCCCTACCTCCTTCATATGCAATTTTAGGTCCTTAAGCTCCCTTCTCTCTCCTTTCTTTTCCTCCCCTTAACTTCTTAATTCGACCGTCGACCACCTATCTCCCTCACCATCTTCTCCACGATCGGTCGAGCTCTAGTGAGCCCGCGCCACCACCACAGACCACCATCCGCCTCGCTAACCACCGCATAACCTCCGCCGCATCATGCCCTGCCAAACCCCTCTCCCTATTTGCCTTCCCATCCACCCAAACTCACCCCCGAACTGACCCATCATCGCGCACCGACTCCATCATCAACCAGCCACCACAGACCACCATCTTCCATGAGACCACCTCCACCACACTCGCCATGGTCTGGCAAAGCTCCTGAACTATTCTAATGCGGCCACGAGGCCTTATTTCATGTTTCAGGTAGCAGGTCCATTCACCGCCATTGCTGAGCTTCTCCACGAGCTTCAGTCCTTGTTTAAGCAAGGATCCGCCCAGGCATTTGTTCCAGGCTCAGCAGAATCCTTCCAGGAGTGCAACTAAGGAGCCAATTTAGCTCTTTGACTGAGCCTTTGACCACAATCACGCGAAGAAGCAGCTGCAGCTCCACGTAGAGAAAGGAGGTGGGATTTAGTCCCACCTCGTGGACTGACGAGTAGTTGTAGCTGAATAAGATGCAAAAGTGATTGGGGCTTGTTGCCTCAAGTCATAGGGGGGTGAGGTCCCCCCCACCCTTACGTGCCTCATTCGCAATATCTCCCCCGTAGACCTAGTGCACCCGATCCGCCTAAGCCTTCACTCCTCGCTCACCACCCACTGCTGGTGAGTCTGGACCCGGGTGTGCGCCTAACTGATAACCCGACTATCGTGACTGGCCCTGGGAGGGTGAAACCAAAGAGGAGAGAAAAAGAGAGAGAGAGCACGGGGCAGGGGAGGGTTTTGCCCTGTGCGACACTTAGCCAAAATCTGAGATGGCTACCCTCTGTGTGTGAAGAAAGAAAGAAGAGGAGCCGCAGAAGAGGAAGAAAGGAAGGAGGCTCGTGCGTGAAAAGAAAGTAGAGAAGGAAAGAAGAGAAGAAGAAGGCTTGAAGATAAGAAGGAAGAGAAAGAAAAGATAAGTCAAGGCAGAAGAAGAAGAGTCACCAAGAAGAACTAAAGGAAGAATAGGGCCGTGGAAGAAGAGAAGGAGAAGGAAAAAGTGAGAAGAGAAAGAAGGAGAAACAAATAAGGCACTGTAGCAGTTGAACATTTAAGGCGTCTGATCTCCAAAGGAGACGTCTGATTACTATAGCATTCAAGCTACTGTGCGGATATTCGGTTGATTTGGTTCTGATTATTGTGGCATTATTGATTACCTTAGTTTACATATAACTATACTAAATAAATGGTGATCTAAATCGCCATTATTTTGTTATAGACCTCTTTTTATCATGTCAAATTCTTGTTATACTTATGTTTTGCATTGATTATCATTTCTGAGTAATTTATTTGGCTTAAATTTTGTGTTCAATTACATTTTATTGGAGATTAGTGTATGAATTTCTGTTTGCTCCCTATGTTCGACCTCGGACTTTTATTTGAGTAATAAATTTACTTGTTTGAGCAGTATTTTGGCTATATTACAACGAAACAATTTTAAAACACCGATTTATCACCCAAACAATTTGGTTGTACCACCATCACCATTTTGTCAGGAAAGGTGTCATAAATATCTCCTAACGGGGTTGAAGCCTCAACTGGGATCCTGGATAAATGATCTGCGACTACATTTTCGACCGCTTTCTTGTCACGAATATCAAGGTTGAACTTCTATAGTAATAAAATCCATCAAATCAGCCTAGGTTTGGTGTCCTTCTTAATGAGCAAGTGCTTCAAGGCTGAATGATCAGTATACACCACAACCTTGGATCCCAGAAGATATGACCTAAACTTCTCCAAAGCAAATACTACTACAAGTTCTTTTTCTGTCACAGTGTAGTTTTGCTGTAGATCAGTAAGCGTCTTACTAGCATAGTACAACACATGAGGCTTCCTATCAACCCTTTGACCAAGGACCACTCCCACAGCAAAATCCAATGCAATGCACATCAACTCAAATGGGATGGTCTAATCAGGTACTTGCAGAATAGGTGCGGTTATGAGGGCCTCCTTCAAGATGTGGAAGGCCTCGACACACTTTGCATAAAAAATGAAGGTAGTATCCTTCTCTAGTAGGCCGCAAAGTGGCCTAGAAATCTTATTAAAGTCTTTAATGAAGAGACTATAAAAGCCAGCATGACCCAGGAATGATTGGATTTGCTTGACACTGGTGGGTGGTGAAAGCTTTGAAATGGACTCAACCTTGGTCTTATCTACTTCTAAACCTCGCTTAGACACTACATGCCCAAGAACAATGCCCTACTGAACCATAAAATGTCTTTTCTCCCAGCAAGCACCAATCCTGTCTCTTCGCAGTGGTGAGAACTTTGTCTAAATGCGAGAGATAGTGGTCAAACGACGAGCTGTATATGGAAAAGTCATCCATGAAAACCTCAACGAACTCATCAATCATGCCCAAAAAGGTGGACATCATACACCACTGAAATGTTCCCGAAGCATTACATAGTCCAAATGGCATTCGGCGGAAGGCAAATGTGCCATAAGGACTTGTGAAAATAGTGCACTCCTGGTCGTTTGGAAAGATGGCAATCTAATTGTACCTAGAATATCCATCGAGAAAACAGAAGTACTTATTTCCTGCCAATCTCTCCAGTATCTGATCAATAAATGACAGAGGGAAGTGGTCATTCTGGGTTGTGGTGTCAAGGCAACGGTAGTCTATGCATACCCTCCATCAGTTGTGGGTCAGGTGGTGACTTGTTCCCCTTTTTCATTGGTCTCCACTGTGAATCCCACCTTTTTGGGAACCATGTGGATAGGACTGACCCATTTACTATCAGAAATGGGGTAGATTATCCTTGCATCCAACCATTTTAAAATTTCCTTCATTACCACTTCCCGCATGTTGGGGTTTAATTGCCTCTGCACATCTCAGAAGGGTTTCACATATTCATCTGTGTAAATTGATGCATGAAAAGAGTCAAGTCAATCCCTTTGATGTCAACTATAGTTGAAGCAATGGCTTCCTTGTGCCATTTTAGGCATTCAATTAATCCTCCCTCCTGTGTCTCAAATAGAGTAGTCGAGATGATGACAAGGAGCATATCATTGGGCACAAGGAAAACATATTTGAGGGCCTCTAGAAGTGGTTTAAGCTCCAAGTCGAGAGCTTTCTGAATCGAGGGAATTATGTTCGATGCCCTTGCCTCCGGTAGCAGATCTACCTTGATTATCCATGGTAGGGAGAGGGACTCAACTTTGACACTCAACAGCTCTTCTAATTAAGGCATATGCTCCTCTCCTTCAAGATTTGGGGTACGATCCTTCGAAATGACCATTTGGAGGGGATCATCACACAAAAGAGCTGGTGTCATCTCCTCTACAATTTCATTGATCACCTCGATTTGGGAATAATCTTCCAATTCGAGTTGTTTATAGGCATCAAACACATTCAGCCGGATTTTCCGGTTCCTAAAGCCCATCATGAGTGCCCCAGATTTGCAATTGATGGACACATTAGCCGTAGCCAAAAAGGGATGCCCTAAGATAATCGAAGGTCTGGTGGGCATGATGGATGGGTCAGTTTCCAATATCAAAAAGTCAACAGGAAAGAAGTCCTCTACTCTCACTGATAACACTGCATCTTAGGGTGATAATTCTGTTAATTGGGGTCCATCTTAAGAACAAAATACATAGATAACACATCACAAATAGAATGGGAGCATTGCATGCATCATATATCAAGATTGATTATAAAATAGTATTAATAGCCATTTGTATAAGTACGTGTCAAAATAGGCTGCAGATGAGCAATCGGACCGCACGGATGGATTTAGAGCGATGAACGGAGTCCATTGGACTCGAAATCGGCTAAATTCAACATCCGGAGCTCCTGCAATGGGCCCAAGAAGTTCTGACCGTTGATCTGACGATCAACAGCCCACGGCATGCCATGTGGTGCCCGACCGCTGCATCCAGACCGCCGCCCACTTCCACCTTCACCTGGAGGATGAATCTCAGCCGTCGATCTTCGATCGAACGGTCGAGAATGCCCATGCACCCGATGCTTGCCGCGACAACCCGTTGCGACAACACAGCGGTCGGCACTTTAACCTCGCAGAGAGGGGCGCGGGTTCGAAACGCCCTCCGCTCCCCACTTTCTAAGCGATTTGAGGCACATGCAAATTCGACCGCCCGATCGGCAGCTAAAGACGCAGATGGAGCCGCGCAGCGCAACGGATGCGTGCGGAAGCTCACGTGCGCGATAACGTAGAGACGCGCGTGCCTCAGCAGCGATCCCCGAGCGCGCTCTTCACGGGATCTCAGCCGTTCGATCGAAGATCGGACGGCTTACGACACGTGCACACGGATCACACGCAAAGAAGAACAGACGCGCGCGAGCGACCGATGGGCAGGGGCCTTCACCGACGCTTTGGGAAGGGTTTTAGCGACATCCCGGACGTCGCTAAAACCCCTTCTTCATTTGGAAAGCCCTTCTTCCTATTTAAACCCCTTCCAACCACCCGTGGGAGGCATTCACTCCACTTGCAAGTGTATTACCCCCCTCCTAGCTATCATTAGCTCCCTTTGTAATTGCCGAAGATGATGAGCCGCCGACGGAGCCCCCCTCCACCGCCGTGGCTGCCTCACCGTCTTCTCTCTCTCTTTCCTTCTTTATCTTAAGCTTTACTTTACTTATGTTCGAGCATTCATCTAGTGTTGTAATTATGAACAAAAGTTGCATGTCAAATGAAGTTGTTTTCTATTCAATTGCTTACTCTCTTTTATGTTTGAGTTGCATGCTGTGAATGAAAAGAATCCTAACCCTATTCTTTCTCTCTCTCTCCCACTCGCTTTTCACCCACGACTTTTCGCAAGCAAAAACCCGCTATTTCCATGACAATAAGTGACGAGAAAAATCTGGTTTTCATGCCTCCCAGAGATCAACACTCGGACTCACGTCCATTCCTTCATTTTAAAACCGACGTTGCGAGCGTAAGCTATAACGACTCTTCTAAAAACACGCGGCACGTGCACATCAGTTTTTGATGTCGTTGCCGGGGAGGCAACGGATTTGTTTTGTCACTTCTATTTTACATCCATGCTCACATCGTCTAACGGCTTGTCTCCTTCTACTTGATGGTTGCAAGAATTCGACGCTTGGACAGCAAAGCAGCGCAACTCGTGACGGTAACGAGAGAGTAAGCGCAACAAGGACCGGTCGCGAGTATTTCTTCACTCATCGTTGTTTGCTTGTTTAAAAATCTAAAAAAATTGTAAAACTGAAAAAAATTGGTGTGGTGCATGGTTGCCTGACCCACATCCTTAACACATCACCCAACAAAAAAAAATACACTCTAACATTCTGAATAAATTCTTGGAGTGTTCTTTCTTTTTTAGTGGTGTTTGCGAAGCCATCTTGAATTGACTTGGGCCGCACCACTCAACCCTAAAAATGACTCATCTAATAAAAGCTGCATGATCATTACGATGAGTACATTAGGGTTTTAGAGCCTCTACACAACAAAAGGAAATCTACTTTCACCGAATTGTGTGCAAAACATGACATGCCCATGAAACTTGTCTGAAAATATTAAGACACGTCAATCCTAAAAGACACTAAAGTAAGGATAAAATATTAAAAGACACCACATCTTAAAAAAAAATCCTTGTTTGAAAACAGTGTTTTGATAGGAGCACACACACTGAAAGTGGAAAACTAAGAGGCACTACCCCAATCAGCACCTCATCACATAACCCTGGCACAAACACTGTCCTAGCCCTTTTAAAACTGAGTAGACGTGCCCTAGGCAGGACTGGGTTAAGTCTCGAGAGGCGAGGTTTTGTCCGCTGGGCACTTGGCTTTCATTCCCTTAGTAGAATATGGTGACTAGGCTGCAGGGCAGTGTCAAACGACCGCTGTTGTGGGGTCTATGGAACCAGCGGTGCAAGCCAAAGGAAGAACCTTCCCTACAATCCCCTTGTAATGAACCTGGCTAGATTAGCTTTGGGAAGGGGAGTCCAGTGCTTACGGACTTAATCACCCTTTTGGAGATTTCTAGGTCTCCTAAGAAATACACCATAAGGACCAGGCTTGTTTTCTTGATTGAACACACACTTCTCGCATTTGTCGCTCTCCGCATCCCCTCCTGTTCTTCTCTAGTGTATGCACAGGAGACGCTCACTGCATCCCGAGTTGTTTGTTTTGGGGCGGGAATCCAGGCGACTTAATTCTGCTAGAAAGATGGCTGAACCTAGGACAGATGAGGTTGAAGACCAACCCCCACCAAACAAAATGGCCATCATCCGAGCCCAGATTAACACAAACCATCGGCTTCAGCAGCAACAGATCCACACATCATGCAAGCCATACACCGGTTGCAAAACCCACAAGGGCAACCACCACCACCTTTCCAAGGCCCACAAGGGCAACCCCACCTGATCTACCACCATTCCAGGACCAACCTAGGCTCCTCCATGACTTATACAATCCTTCTGCTATTCGAGTCAAGCCGCACCTTAGGATCCCCAAAGGGGGAGATGATTTTGAGCTAAAACCAAATGTTTTGAATCTAATTCAGAGCCACTTCCATGGAAGCTCAAATGAGGACCCCTTCCAGCACCTAGAGGATCTTGACCGGATAGCACAAACTGTGAAACTTAGTAACATTAGCCTTGACATTGTTCTGATTAAGATGTTCCCCTTCTCACTGAGAGACAAGGCATATCACTGGCTTAGAACCCTAGGTAGACCCATCACCACCTAGGAAGAACTGAGGCATGCATTTTTAAAGAAATTCTTCCCCATAGGAAAAATCAATGCCCTCAGAAGACCCATTACTACCTTTACACTCCAGGGTGGGGAACAGTTCCATGAGGCGTGGGAAAGATTTAATGAACTCTTGAGGAAATGCCCACACCACGAAGTACCAAGGTGGCAATTGGCCCAAATCTTCTACCACAGTCTGGACAGCAACCTACGGAACTTCGTCAATCCCTCATGCGGAGGGAACTTCCTGAACAAAGACGAGGAGAGTGCGTTTGAGCACTTTGAGTCTATGAGCGAAAATTCGCTGAACAATGCCTCCATGATCCAATTTAACCGATCCAGACAACCCCAAGGTGGTACTTATGAGGTACAAGCAAATTCCGGAATTGTTGACATGGACATCATTGCCAAGAAATTAGATCGAGTGGAATTGGTGGATAAAAAGATTGATGAGTTACTGAACTAGACCAGGAACCCGTTACAGACCTTCTCCCTAGCAAAGGGAGCTTATAATGTTGACCTAGTCCAGCCCTTGAGCCAATTGAACGTAGAACAACCCCTGACCACGTTCCAGGGAGGGACCTTTGCTCCCTCAACCCTTGATTACTCTCTTCCCTCCCCATCGACATCTGCTATCCTTGAAGATGTACAAGCTATCCAAGGTTATGCTAAACCTGACCCTTTCTCCAACACTTACAACACTGGCTGGCGTAATCACCCCAACTTTGGTTGGACAAACCAGAAACCACCTGAATTCCAGAACCAGCCCAGGCCAAACCAACAACCAAACTTGCTCCGTATTAGCAAGGACTACCAGTTAGACCCCCATACAATTAGAACAGGGTGGCCCCTCCCCCGCAAAACCAAATGGACACCCTGATAAAGATGATGGTTGAAATGAACCAGAAACATCAGGAGGAAATGGCCTTAGTAAAGGGACAGTTAAGCCAACTTTTGGACTGTAAACAACAAGGATCCCTACCTTCCCAGCCACAACCGAACCTGCGAAACATGATTAACAGAGGCCCCAATTCGTAAGGGTTCTAGGGCAATCTCGGGCAGGCTCACATGGTCCAGCCAACCCCACAAACATCCCCTGGGTTCGGTGCTTCTTCGTCCTCGTCTTCTCAAGGATCAACCCATGGTCCCAATGCCTCTGCGAATGCGGTAACCTTGAGAAGCAGCACCAAAACCCAGGATCCCAAATGG
Source organism: Thalassia testudinum (assembly GCA_037157565.1). Classification (NCBI taxonomy): domain Eukaryota; kingdom Viridiplantae; phylum Streptophyta; class Magnoliopsida; order Alismatales; family Hydrocharitaceae; genus Thalassia; species Thalassia testudinum. Next base: position 1,357,165 of record JAZHRO010000062.1, on the reverse strand, counting down.
CTGACTCTCCCCGAGACTTCATCAGCTGAAATACCTGACTCAAAAGAGGCACTGGAAAAACCCAAGGACCCAGAAATAGATCCTATCCATGTTCAGACACCCTACCCTGAGGCCTTAGAGACAATCAATAAGAAGAAAAGTGTTGTGGAAACTGAGGAGCTTTTGGAGATCTTTAAGCAGGTTCAAATTAATATTCTGCTCCTCGAAGCCATTAAGCACATCCTGGCTTACGCCAAGTGTTTAAAGGATGCCTGTACACCCAAACGTAAGCCAAGACCTCAAGCACCTAGGAAGGTTGTGCTCTCTGAGCAAGCAAGTTCCGTAATATCAAGCAACCTTCCGCTCAAGAAAACTGACCCAGGAGTATGATAAACGCCAGTTTATCATCATTCCTATGCATTAAAACAAACCTAGCTCTTCGGATTTTACTCCGCAAACGGGTTTTTGGGCTGCATTTAGGAATAAAATAGGTTAGGCATGCATTGCATTTTTTATTATCTTTTTAATATATTTTTGTGAGTGTTAGGGATGTACAGATATATAGATCCCTAAAACCCTAGCACTCAAGAAGGCAAATGGTGAAGGAGAAGCCCAGACTAGCTGGAACTCAGCCTGATCCAGCTCACCTCAGCTTGATCCAGCTCACCTCAGCTTGATCCAGCTCACCGCAGCTGGAACCTAGCTCACTTGAACTAGGATTAGCTCATCCCAGCTCCATTCAGCTAATCTCAGCTGAATGGCAGCTCAAGAGAGTTCATCTTAGCTCACCCCAGCTCAAGTCAGCTCAGATCCAGCTCAACTTAGCTGAATCTAGCTCATCTCAGCTCCCACTAGTCCACAGGGAGCTCTAGCTAGCTCAACTGAGTTGACAGGAGTTCACCCCAGCTCAGATCCAACTACATCCAGCTCCACTCAACTCCAACCAGCTGAAGAAGAACTCATCCCAGCTCAGGAAGCTCAAGTCCAGCTCCCGGGGACTCAACTTAGCTCAACTCAGTTGAGCTAAGCTACCTTAGCTGCCTCAACCAGCTTGACCCTCCCCGGGAGCACCAGACCCAACTCACCTTAGCTCATTATGGTAGAAGCTAGCTTACCTTAGCTCAGCTTAGTAGCTATCAAAGAACTAGCAAGCTAAGCCAGCTAGAATAGCTCCATGCCAGCCTCTTCAGCAGCAGCCAGCTCTAATTTCAGCTCCAGACTTCTCCTCCTCAGCTCCTTCCTCCAAACCCTAGCTCCAACACCTTCTCCTCTACTCCACCTTTAGCTAAGCTAGCTTAGCTTATCTTAGCTTAGCTTAGCTTAGCTAACAACCAGCTCCTTGGCCATCCATTACCTTAAAAATCAACCCTAGCTAGCTCCACCAACTCAAGCCTACCTAAGCTAGCTACCCTACTTAAGTTGGCACCACCACCTAGCCACCCCTTCACCCCATTATCTCCACCAAAAGACACTTCAAGTTGGCGCCAAAAACCACCCCTAACCACCCCCATTTTGGCGCCAACTTTCAGCCTCTTCATCCACCCTACACCTACCCATATAGCACATCCTAGCCATCCACATACCCCCCTTCTAGAACCTTAAGGTGGAGCCACCTAATAGCCTTCTAGAAAGCCCATTTTGGTGCCAACACTAAGGGGTGTCAACACCCATAACTACCCCCTTGGTGTCCCTTAAGGTGGCGCCAACTCTCCTTGGCCATGGGATCTCCAACCACCTCCATCAACTCATCTTGGCCATCCAATTCAAAGGTCACCATAGCCCCCTTCCTATTCTATAAAAAGCCACCACCTACCACCATTTTGGAGCATCCTCCCTTAGTATATTTTTCTACCTAAACCACCTATACCTACGGCCAAGAAGAAGGAGTAGAGAAGGAGATTAAAGGGGCACATTACCAGCCCCTTTGGTGCCTTCTTCTCCCCACTCTCTTCAACTTGAGCCACACCAAGGAGGAGGACTCTTCCACTTCAAGGAGGACGGCCAGGCAAAGGAGAAGGAGTTAGGGTGGACGTCCACCCTTGGAGAGAAACTTAGGGCACGCCCCCTAGGGCTTGCCTTGGAGGACATCATCTTGGCGGAGCACTGCAAGGAAGGAGTTGAAGGACTCTTTTCAAGATTGGGAGCCACCAACCTTGGAGCAAGAAGGCCTCTTCTTCACCATCTATCTAGAGGATTTGTGTTTTATTTTCTTATTTGCATTTTTCTAGTAGTACAAGCTTTCCTCTACTAGGCCTTTTGTAAAACACTTTATCAATTATCTAGTTGCCTTCTTTGCATTTCTTGTTTGCATTTCTATTAGCTTATTTTCAGCATTCTTCACTCCCTCTCCCTAATTATTCTAGACCTCCACTTACCTAGAGTGAGCTTAGGGAGAGGCCCTACTTGCCACATAGAAGAAGTATTTAAATTGAAGTGTAAATCACTTTTTCCGCCATCAGTTCGCATGTTGCCTTAGCTTAAAAACAAAAAAATGATATATTGAAAACAAAGAACCAAAAAGAAAGTTGGGATTTATATTCCTAGCAAGAGAATCAATTTTGCAACCATATTGCCTCCTTGGACGACCCTAGATACTTCCCTATCTAGGATTATAAATTTAAGAGTTGATCGATTTTACGCGTTACAACGACGTATTTTAACAAACCGCTTAAAATCTCCATCAGAGCACCCCTGATATCTTGCAATATCGGGGACATGACATTTGATAGAGCGCTCCTGGACTTAGGTGCTTCCATCAATCTGATTCCAACAACCCTATACCACCAATTTGGTTTCGGAGAGTTGACACCCACACCTGTCACCATCCAGCTGGCTGATAGATCTGTGAAGACCCCGAAGGGGGTTGTCGAGGACGTGATTGTACGGGTCAAGGACTTCTATTTTCCGGTCGACTTCTTGGTGCTCGACATGGAAGTCCCTGAAAAACAACAGAACGCACCCATAATCTTAGGCAGACCTTTCTTAGCTATGGCTAAGGTGAACATCGATTGTGACACGGGATGTATGGAAATCGCCTTCGGAGACAAGAAAATGCAGTTGGATATCTTTCGGGTGACCAAGTCTTTTGATTGTGATTGTGTTGAGGAACATGATCCCGTGGAACCTTTGATTGAGGAATGCCTCACTCTTAGTTCTGTCTCAGACCACCAATCCTATAACGATTGTTCTGACCCGTCACCATCGCTGCCCATGGACCTCTGTAGGCTTGATTACCATCAAACAATACCATTTGAGGAGATTGATGTTGATCAACTCCCGCCTTTCCCTTTCCCGTTGACTGTTGTTCCACCCGCACCCGAACTAAAGCTACTACCTAAGAATCTCAAGTATGTCTTCCTGGGACCTGACCAGACCTTCCCTGTGATTATTAACTCTCATCTAACCAAGGATCAGGAACTCAGGTTGACCGCGACCCTTTCGGAACATCGGGCCGCCATTGGATGGACCATTTCAGACTTGAGAGGAATTAGCCCCGCCTATTACACTCATAAGATTTACCTGGAAGATGGGGCACGACTGTAATGGGTGTGTGGCCCAGACGTCTTTTAAGACGTCTGGGAGGTTGTCCAGACGTCTGACCAGACGTCTGGGATAGTTTCCAGACGTCTGAAAATCCGTTATTTTCGACACATGCGAGTCTTCTGCGCGCCTGAGCGCGCAGACCGCATATTCGCCTTTCCTTCCTCCTACGGCTGCAGATTCCCCTGCCGCAAATCCTTCTCTCTCCTCTCCGTGCGGCCTTAAAAGGCACGCCTCCCCTCACTCCGTCACCACCGTCTCCTTTCTCTTCTCCTCAGCCAGAGCGCGAGAGTGAGCGCGAGGGCGGCAGCGGCGGCCGCAGTGAGCGCGGAGGAGGTGCGGCGTACGAGGGCGGAGCTCTGTCGTGAGGGCGAGCTCGCCGGAGCGGCTTGGCCGACCGGCGGAGGTCGCAGATGGCGCGAACGACGCAGAGAGGGACCTGCTGCAGTCTGAGCAGCAAGTGTGCGAGGTGCGATGAGGGCGGCATCGCAAGCGGAGGCCGAGTGGAGCCCTGATTCTGGAAAAATTTCCAGAATCAGACGTCCGGGTTGATAGCCAGACGGCGAGGGAGACGTTTGGAAGCTCATACAGACGTCTGAAAGGTTAGTTTTTCGCTTTCTTCTTCCTTCCTGTCGACTGACCTACTGAGGGAGGGAGTTGGCTGTGCGTAGGCTCACTGATTCGCCATCCTTTGCAAATCAGACGTCTGGAAGTTGTACCAGAAGGCTGGAGTGACCTCCAGACGTCCGGGGTGACCATCGGACGTCTGGGAGCTAGGATAGACGTCCCCGCAGATTTCTGGACGTCTGAGAAACCACGCTAAATAGGTAATTCTCTGATCCACTTTTTAAGACGTCTGGAAGAAGTTCCAGACGTCTGATTTTGCACAGTATCGTCTTTTTCGACCCGTTTAGGGCCCATTCGGGCTCCGTTTTCCGCGATTCGAGTTGTGTTCTTTTCAGAATTAATTCCTCTACCCGTCTACAGTAGCTATACACTATTTTGAGACACTCCTTGTGTTTGATCCTTGTGATAGGACCTCATTCAGTTGTAGTCTTGGGAGTCGTGGAGGCACACGGGATTCCCGATCACGCCCCCATTACTCCCGTTGTACCTGGTAGAGTGGCTTAAGTTTATTATTAAAATCTGTTAAAGTATGGAACCATAACTAGAATCTAGGACATTGCATGAATCCTAGGAATGAGAAATGTATGGAATGATAGCTCCTAGGTGATGCATGAATCCTAGGGCTGGAAAACTAGTTGTATGCTAGATCCTAGGATGTGGCGTGAATCCTAGGATGGAAAAACTAGTGGAATGTATAATACTGCAGTCTTGGAAAAAATGAAAAGGAATATAAAGCTGCCTGTAAATTGAATTAACAGCTGCCTGTTACAAATAAAGAAACATGAATGAGATCATGGATTGTGAGAACATGAAACTGGAAAGTGAAACATATGATGTTCTGAGATAAAGAGCTGGAACCCTACGGGGAATTAGGAGTGGAACTCCTGGAAAGAAAAAGGAATGGAACTGAGATGTAGTTTGTACTGTCTCTTGGGTACGCAGTACCAAGGGAAGTACCTGTACCTGTTTAGTGCAGAGTGGGGCCAGCCACCCCAGGGACCCGGGGTTAGGATTGGCCGCTCTGTACCGACTTGCTGGCCCTCGTGTGCGTAGTACCGAGGAGAGCTAATAGTGTTAGGAGAGTACTAGCTACCCCACGGGCCCCGGGGTTCTGTTAGCCTCCTTCACCGACTTGTTAGGCCCACTGGGGCAAACCAGGGTAGTCAGGAGAGGGTGCGCGGACTGTGGAGGGGCAAGGCCCCGGTTTGGTTACTGTGGAGGGGTTGGACCCCTGTTACTGAGAGGGCTCTGCCCTGGTTCCGTGCTGTGCTTTGGGCGCACCCGTTAACGGAAACGACTGACCGCGTGCCAGTGAGGGTTAGCTACCTGTGCGTTTATCGCGCATGCCGTAGTCACCGTTACATCTGTCAGTGACCTTGGGGTGGTTGACTGAGGGTAGGATCACCACGGGGGACTCTCCTGGCCAGGAGAGCACCACGTGCTACTTCTACTTTTGGAAAAGACTGCAATCAAGATCGTTCCCACGAGGAACATTCGAGATCAAGTAAAGGATCGAAGAAATAAATGAAATAGTGAGAAAATTGAAAGATGTGAATAAAGGAAGTAATAGAACATAACAGCTACTGTACACTCTACTGTTGCCTTTAGTTAGTTTGCCACTCTACTCAGCGTTTTGCTGACGTGTTACACTCGTTACCTTTTTCAGGACCAGGTGTTGAGCAGCCAGGGTCAGCGGCTGCAGAGGATGCTGGGCCGAGTAGGGTCCAGTAGAGTTTACCACAGTCTTTTGTACCTCTTTTGTTTCTGTTATAGTGAGTAGTTCTTGTTTCCGCTGTACTTTCTTTACCTGCAGTTCTTGTTATATGATAAATGTTGCTCTACTGTTGTGGTGGTATCTACTGTAGTAGTTTCTTTCCTTACTGCTGTACTTCCATACTGTTAGTTATATTCATGCTGAATGTGGTTTATTTTACTGCTCTTTTGGTTACTTCCTCGTTGGACGATTAGGTCGTGAGATTAGTCGAGTCGGTCCGGTTCTCGTGTCTCGTAGGGACTCGGGAACCGGGTCGTTACAACGACCCTCTCGCCAGATGCAAAGACGGTTAAACCCAAACATGCGAGAGGTCGTTAAGAAAGAAATTATCAAGTGGCTTGACGCCGACATCATCTATCCCATCTCTGATAGCCCTTTGGTGAGCCCCACTCAAGTGGTTCCAAAGAAAGCCAAGCTCACCGTTGTTACCAATGAGCATGGCGAATCCATCCCTACCCACACCACCACCACATGGCGGGTGTGTATTGATTACAGGAAGGTCAATGAAGCAACCAAGAAGGATCATTTCCCCTTGCCATTCATTGCCCAGATCCTTGAAAGATTGGCAGGGCAAAAGTATTTTTGCTTCCTGGATGGATATTCAAGATATAACGAAGTCGCAATTGCTCCTGAAGATCAAGAGAAGACCACATTCACTTGCCCGTACGGCAGGTTGCATTCCGTCGTATGCCATTCGGATTATGCAATGCACCTGCTACCTTTCGGCGTTGCATGCTAGCCATTTTTTCAAAAATGGTGGGTGAATACTTGGAGGTCTTTATGAATGATTTCTCTGTATTTGGGAATTCATTCGACCACTGTTTGAGCAACTTGGAGAAAATCCTAAAACGATGTAACGAGGTTAATTTCGTGTTAAGTTGGGAAAAAAGCCATTTTATGGTTCAAGAAGGAATCGTCCTCGGTCACATCGCATCACATAGGGGCATTGAGGTGGATCGGGCCAAAGTTGATTTGATTTCCAAACTTCCTCCTCCTAGCCCGGTTCGGCAAAACCGTTCATTCCTGGGACATGTTGGCTTCTACCGAAGGTTCATCAAAGACTTCTCCAAGCTTTCCAAACCCTTAACCGACCTTCTGGCCAACGACACCATATTTCACATGACCCCTGATTTCATCCAGGCTTACCACACCCTCCAGGACTTAATTTCCACAGCACTTGTACTTCAACACCCAGATTGGTCCCAGGACTTTGAGATTATGTGTGATGCATCAGATTTTGCCATAGGCACTATCCTGGGACAAAGACAAGACAAGAAACCTGTGGTGATCTACTACGCAAGCAAAACATTGGACGAGGCCCAATGAAATTATACGGTCACAGAGAAAGAATTGCCCGTTGTAGTTTTCGGACTTGAGAAATTCCGACCTTACCTACTGGGATCTCACGTGACCATCTATACTGACCATTCAGCCATCCAGTACCTATTAGCTAAAAAGGATGCGAAGCCCAGGCTCATTAGATGGATCCTGCTCTTACAGGAATTGGACCTGGAAATCCGCGATAAAGCCGGATCAAAGAATGTGGTGGCTGACCACTTATCCAGACTTCACCCAGACCACATTGGACCCTCCCTGCCTTTATCTGACACCTTCCCCGATGAACACATTTTGGCTGTGTAAGACAAGAAACTGCCTTGGTATGTTGACTATGTCAACTACCTGGTTGTAGGACAGACCCCGCACAGGTGGTCCAGACAGCAACGGGATAGGTTCTTGGCCAAGGCCAAGCATTATTTCTAGGATGATCCCATGTTGTTTCGCCTCTGTGACGACCAGATCATCAGGAGGTGTATCCCTGAGGACGAAGTTCAGAGTGTGCTACCTTTTTGTCATGTCCAAGCTTGTGGTGGCCACTTCTCAGGAAAGAAAATAGCTGCGAAGGTCCTGCAGTCCGGATTTTATTGGCCTTCCTTATTTAAGGATGCACACAACTTTGCCAAGACAAGATCACGCTGCCAAACACTGGGGACCATGACCAAAAAAGATATGATGCCCCTCCAGCCCATTTTGATTGTCGAGATCTTCGATATTTAGGGTATTGATTTTATGGGCCCATTTCCACCATCCAACGGCTTTGAGTACATCCTAGTCTCGGTAGACTATGTTTCTAAATGGATTGAAGCCATCGCCACCCACCGATGCGATCATAAGACTGTCATGAACTTTGTTAAGCAGAACATCTTTTCCCAGTTTGGAATACTAAAGGCCATGATCAGTGATGGTGGAAGTTATTCTATTCACTCCCAATTCCGTGCCCTACTTAGAAAATACAGGGTTAACCATCGCATTGTTACCCCATATCATCTACAAACAAATGGGCAGACTGAGGTCTCAAATAGACAAATCAAGAATATTCTACAGAAGACTGTGAGACCTGACAGGAAAGACTGGTCCACACTACTGGATGATGCCTTGTGGGTATATAGGACCGCTTTCAAGACCTCGATAGGCATGTCACATTATCGCCTGGTCTTTGGTAAAGCCTGCCACCTTCCTGTGGAATTGGAACACCAGGTTTACTGGGCTGTCAAGCAATGTAACATGGATTCCTAATTAGCCGGTGCGCAGAGGACGCTCCAACTCTTTGAGCTTGAAGAAATTCATCTAGACGCCTTTGACAACAGTCGACTGTATAAAGAGAAAATGAAAGCCGTCCATGACCGACTCATCCATAGAAGACCTTTGAGCCTAACCAGCAAGTCTGGCTTTTCGATGCCCGCCTAAAACTCTTTGCAGGGAAGCTCAGGTCCAAGTGGACAGGACCATTTAGGGTGGTCAAGCCCCACTCCAATGGGGCGGTTGAAATCTTTGACCCGAACATTGGGCATACTTTTACAGTTAATGGCCAAAGATTGAAACACTTCCTAGCACAGGTTCCCCCTAAAGAGAGTGTCACCCTCATTCAGGGATGACACGAAGCACCGCCCAACTGGAGGCGTTAAACTTAGTGCTTCCTGGGAGGCAACCCAAAAGATTCAAACTGATCAGGTATTCTACGTCACTCAGGTAATATCTTTTCGAACCCCTGTTGCATCCATGTATTTGCCAATAAGGGCATTGTCCAACTTAAGCATGAGGGGGTGGTAACTTGCATGATCCTGAGCTCATTTAATCAGTTTGAATAGAATAAATATATATATAAAAAATGAATTTAGGAAGAAAAACTTAGGCATTAGAAATTTGTCAATAGTGGGAAATAATACGGAAAGAACTTAAACACTTAGACTTTTCAGGCCTTCAGGCTTAATCAGCCCTGGTGTCCATTAAAATATGGATTTAGCTTCCAATCCTTGCAACCTTAAGCTACTCTAATCCACTAACTAAATAAGGTGATAAGTATACGACTTAATAACTCACCCTCTAAATCAGAAGGACTTTTAGTCTAAGCATCAGCACACATTCTTGCATAGACTTACTCCTCGGAGATTCTGACAGGAATTGTGTAGCTAATGAACTCTCTAGGGTGGTATGGCTGGCAAGTAGTCATGGGTAACAGCCCATTGGCAGGCTGTCCAGAGCCCAGCCACAGGACCACCTCTTCTTCATTGCCTCTAGGTAAATTTGAGATCAGGGAAGCCACCTACCAAAAAAAAAAAGGAGAAAAAAGAGAACAAAATAAGCCACACTTCACCTCATGAGTATGGTTGGCAAGTGATTGTGGGTAACTGCCCATTGGTCGGTTGTCCAAAGCCCAGCTCAGTAAATACACAAAAAGAACCAAAACACATAAGGAAGAAGCGAGGAAGTAGAGCAAGCCGGGGAGATACACACTGGAAAAATCCTTGTGTTGACCGCAATTAAAACAAACGTAGGGAGAAAGCTACCAATCGAACAAATACAACTTCAGGCAAAACACTTCCTCCTCCGGTCACCTAGGGGCGTAGAAACCCCAAGTCTATGTAAATTACTGTTGAGTGAGTCTATCACAATCTTCACATCAAGATGCTTAGCACTTAGAGTTTTGTCCGACTTTCGAGTGGGTTGGGTAGCCGTAAAAAGCTACCAACACACTCTTAACTCCAAAAAAATCTAAAAATAAGAAAAAGATATATGTATTTACATACATTAAAGCAAGGATTCAGGCGATTCATATTTTGGCAGGCACCTGGGCACTGCTAAATCTTTGTAGATTAAGATCTTAGTATATTTCCTCCTATTGACAAGTAACGAAGTGTCTAAGTAGTTACTTCTTAAATTCTGACTGGAAATAAGGGCTAGAATAAACCTTGCTAGGGACTAGCAAGGGGTAAGCATGGGGGTATGATAACACTGCATCTTGAGGTGATAATTCTATTAATTGGGGTCCATCTTAAGAACAAAATATACAGATAACACATCATAAATAGAATGGGAGCATTGCATGCATCATACATCAAGATTGCTTATAAAATAGTATTAATGGCCATTTGTATAAGTACGTGACAAAATAGGCCGCAGATGAGCAATCGGACCGCATGGATGGATTCAGAGCGACGAACGGAGTCTAGTGGACTCGAAATCGGCTAAATCCGACATCCGGAGCTCCTGCAATGGGCCCAAAAAGTTCTGACCGTTGATCTGATGATCAACAACCCACGGCACACCATGTGGTGCCCGACCATTGCATCAAGGCTGCCGCCCACTTCCACCTTCACCTGGAGGATGAATCTCAGCTGTCGATCTTCGATCGAACGACTAAGAACGCCCGTGCGCCCGATGCTCGCCCGACAATCCGCTGCGACAACGCAGTAGCCGGCGCTTCAACCTCGCAGAGAGGGGCGCGGGTTCAAAACGCCCTCCGCTCCCCACTTTCTACGTGATTTGAGGCATGTGCGAATTCGACCGCCCGATCGGCAGCGAACGACGCAGATGGAGCCGCGCGACGCAACAGATGCGTGCGGAAGCTCACGTGCGCGATAACGTGGAGATGCGCTTGCCTCAGCAGCGATCTGCGAGTGCGCACTTCGCGGGATCTCAGCCGTCCGATCTTCGATCGGGCGGCTTACGACGTGCGCACGCAGATCAGACACGAAGAAGAACCGACGCGCGTGAGCGACCGAAGGCCAGGGGCCTTCACCAACTCTTTGGGAAGGGTTTTAGCGACGTCCCGAACGTTGCTAAAACCCCTTCTTCATTTGGAAAGCCCTTCTTCCTATTTAAACCCCTTCCAACCACCCATGGGAGGCATTCACTCCACTTGCAAGTATTCTACCCCCTCCTAGCTACCATTAGCTCCCTTTGTAATTACTGGAGACGACGAGCCACCGACGGAGCCCCCCTCCACCGCCGTGGCGGCCTCGCCGTCTTCTCTCTCTCTCTTTCCTTCTTTATCTTAAGCTTTACTTTACTTATGTTCAAGCATTCATCTAGTGTTGTAATTATGAACTAAAGTTGCATGTCAAATGAAGTTGTTTTCTATTCAATTGCTTGCTCTCTTTTATGTTTGAGTTGCATGCTGTGAATGAAAAGAATCCTAACCCTATTCTCTCTCTCTCACTCGCTTTTCACCTACGACTTTTTGCAAGCAAAAACCTGCTATTTCCATGACAATAAGTGATGAGAAAAATCCGATTTTCATGCCCCCCTGAGATCAACACTCGAATTCACGTCCATTCCTTCATTTTAAAACCGACGTTGCGAGCGCAAGCTATAACAACTCTTCTAAAAACACGCGTCACGCTCACGTCATTCACCAGGACATCTTTTAAAAGCCCACTGATGAGCCCATATTTGTGGACTAATTTTGTATTTTAATGCCTAGACATTAAGTTAACATGTACATTTATATAGCATACATTAATATGTAAATAGGATAACATAAAATTAGCTATTTCATGCATTACACGCATTGATAATATCATTTAGAATTTATGTAGAATATCATGCATTGAAATAGGTTGCATTACATATAGTGTTTTGGATTTAACATAGAAGTTAAGGTCTTACATATAAATAACCCAATAATCATTTTATTTTTTATTTTCTTCTCTACATCAATGGCCTCCCAATACTGAATGCACACCTTAATGGCTGAGGAGAGTGGATCCTGCACATCATCGTCGCTTCCTCTTCTCCATGTTGCTCCCTCTTCTCCATGTTCCTGCAACCATAGAAGAAGACTCCGGCCGCACCATCACCGGCAGGCCTCCACCCATTCCCTACTATGTAAAGAATAGTTTCTCATCTGCTCCACCACCACCAGCCTTGACTGCGGCAATCTACTCCACCATCGTAGGCATGCGTCGTGACAGGACGCTTCGCTAAATCGGAGCAGCTGCACCACCGTGAGCACCTCAGTGTGCACATCCCTCCACGCTGCAACAATAACGTGCACCACCACCATCACCACCACCATAGCCACGCACCAGTAGCCACCCCTCCACACATTTAGGACATCTAGGAACATTCCCAGACGTTTGAAGATCCACCCGCACCACCTTCACTTCTCCTTCTTCATCTCCTTCCACTATTCTCAAGAGAACCCAACATCACCACCTGCCAACAGCTGCACGTACATCCAACCAGCGTGCGACAACCTCTCCCTCGCGCCACCAGCCCCTCGTGCTGTCTCACACGTAGCAGCAGGCGCCCACCACACGCCACCTTCAGCAGCTCCCTTCGACGCACATCGCCTTCTCGCACAACAGCTGCAGCTGCAGCAACTCACACGCACCTTCGCGTGCAGTAGCCATGGCCTGCAGCGTGTCCTCCAGCATCTTGTGTGCGTGCCCGCACATCCTCCAGGAGCTGCGCGCACACACACGTGCCTGTTGCACGCACAGCAGCAGCATGGGTGCTCAATTCTTCAACCCTCTATGTGCTCGTGTCCTGCTAGCAACCAGCGAGAACCCCGCTCCTCTCCGCACAACACTCCCCAATAGGAAGAAGCGCAACCCACTACCTTTCCTTGCTCTGCCATGCGACCAGCAGCCACCATCCGCCACACTACCACCACCGCCGGGTGAGGCCTGGACAGGGCTACCTCCGGCGAGCTCTCCCCTCTAGCCTTCGCCTCTCCTCCATAGGCAAGCAAGGGGAAGAATTTCCCCTATTTTGCTACACTGAAGAGGGTATTAGTTATTACATTTAGTGCCAGTGTGAAATTTTATTACTATTTTATTATGCTACATTGCAAAATATATCCTTCAGTTGTGCAAAATTGCTATTTAAGCATTAGCGCTTATAGTTTACCTAATCTAAAAGTGATTTTGACTCGGTTTCTTGACAAAATTAATAGTGAACATCGATTTTTGACCCTTGCGAGTTTAAAGAGGTCATTGCCTCCATGTGGACACAGCCCACTCCTAATCGAGTGGTTATTTTAATTATTTTAATTAGTCGATTTTCCACCACTTGGAAATACAACAACAAATTATCTTAATCATCATTTCAGAAAGCGAAAATCGATCCATCAAATGATGCCATCGCCGGGGAGGAAACAAGCTTGTTAAATTCGCATTTATCTATTTGTTCACATTTTAGTTGATGCATATTTTAATTTGATTATCTGTTTGGTGCGAGGTACCTGTATTCTGAGACAAGTTGATGCACCAGCCTCAACGACACTGAGGTCAACCTTGTTTCTACTGATTGGAGGAGAGACCAAGCTTCGTATCTACGAGGAGGAGCTTGAACATTGGTGAACCTTGTTGTCACCAATTGGGAGGAGGACATCCAGAGTGATCATCTTCATCTCCGTCGATTTTTCAATAGATAGAATTTAGGTTTTAGAACTTTACTTTTCTTTATTTTCTTGCAAATACATTTGGTTTGAAACCCTTCTTTTGGGGTACATTTTTAGGGGTTTGTTCCTCGACCTTGTTTTAGGCCCTTGTTGGGTAATTTTTCGGGAGCCTATTCCCATTTCTTTAGACTTAGGCTTTTCTTCTCTTTTGTGGATTGATAATATTTATGCATAAGTAGTTAAAAAAACAAAAAAAAATAAAACACGAGCTGCTTGCCCCTAGGACAAATCATTCAGGTGTGTATGAGCAGCCTGTAGATTTATTTTCTGCATTGCAAGCATTCTCGCATCGCTGATTGCTAGAAGTAAGGTATGCATCCTCTTTGCATCCATATCTTGATCACGCATTTGCATTTGGACTTAATTCCTAGACCACATAATATGTCTTGAAATGATTTAACAAGTGGTCACATTAAATTTCTGAAAAGGACTAAGTAAAGGAGGAACACAATAAAACCCAAGGAGTTGATTTGAGACATTGTGCTGCGGTTCAAAATTCAAATTCAAACTTCTACGGTGAATGCTCACGTGCATGACTGCGCACTAAACCACATAATTAGACACTCCTAGGTTTTGACCTGCTAAGAAAGAACTCTCTTACCATTGGATACCAAAGTGCTTGAAACTTAAGTTCAAAAGTTTTGTAACTCCAAGGAGGGGGATACCCTATCACGGATTTTTAATGGTAGTTAAGAAGCACTGCGAAAGCACAACTTCAAAGGAAGGCTTAGGCCTACTTGCATCCCTCGATCTTCCATCCTTAGAGTACTTCACCATTTGAACTTTAGGGCAGAGCACCTAAGTTCCAATTAGGTATTCATTAAGGCATTTCGTAGGTCGACAATAGGCACGTAATTGATTGGGCAATTTGTATTGTCACCTAAAACTAGACTAAAATCTCAAAGGCCTTAATTGATTAAAGACATAAAAGTTTGTGTTTGTATTGTTTGGGTATGCTAGGTAGGAGGTCTCTGAGGAGACAACTTGTGTTTAATTCAGAACCTAAAAGAATCCTTAGGAAAGTCAACCAAGAGAGAAGAGAGATGGCCGAGGAAGGTGAAAATAGAATTGTGGAGAATCAACGTTCGTTGAGAGACTATTTTATCCCTACCAACCAACCTGGTCATACACTGAGAAAACTTGGGGGGAATAATCCATATGAAATAAAGAGTAGTACCATATCTTTGTTGCTCTCATTCTATGGTACTTCTAGGGAGGACCCCTACAAGCATCTGGAGGAATTCACCGAGGTCTGTTCCACGGTGAGATTGCAGGGTGTTACTGATGATGCCCAAATGCGAACCCTCTTCCCTTTCTCCCTCAAGGATAAGGCGAAGCATTGGTACAACACTCTAGATGGTAGAGTGGATACTTGGGATGCCTTTAAGGGAGAGTTTTTGAAAAAATGCTTCCCTATGAGCAAGACTAATCACTATAGGAGGGAAATCATAGGTTTTGCTCAACAAGCTGGAGAACAATTTCATGATGCATGGGAGCGCTTCAAAGATTTGTTACACTTATGTCCCCATCACCAAGTGCCAAGATGGCAACTTGTAGAAAGGTTCTACACTGGATTAAATGACAAGCACGGGCAAATAGTGGATGGTACCTGTACAGGAACCTTTCTCACAAAAACTGAAGATGAGGCTGGGGATCTTTTTGAGACCTTGAGTGAGAATTCTATCCACCTAAATTCTACCTATTTGGAGAGGAAACCCACTCTTATGCAACGAAAGATTGAGGCAAATGAGGCTAGGGATACCTAGAATTTAGCCTTTCAGATTCAATTGTTGAACCAAAATATAGAAAGGCCTATGTCAAACCCTAGCCAACTCACGCCAAATGCCTCCACTTCCCAAGCTTCTGAATGCTCCATTTGCCAAGGCAATACGCATGCTACTGTGGATTGTCATTTGGCCTCCCAATTCCCTGACCTTGTACAGGCGAACCTAAATGTCGCCGAAGGGTTCCATCCCAGACCTCATAATGACCCTTTTTCCAACACCTATAACGAGGGATGGAGGAATCACCCTAATTTTTCATGGAGACAGGGGAATGTCTCTAATTCAGGGAATTACAAACCCCAACCCTTTCATACTCAATAGTATAATCAACCTCCTATTCCCTCCCAACCATCCAAGACTTCTAAGATGGATGAGCTTAAGGCCATACTGAAGGCCATGCAGGAGAATCAAAGCATGATCATCCAATCTCATGACAAGGCAATCAATGAGGTGAAATGACAAATTGGACACCTTGTCGAGGCCATGAGCAAAAGGGAGACTGGGAAGCTTCCCAGTTCATCTGAGGAGAACCCTAAAGGGAAAGGGATTATTTTTAGGGAGCAAGCCTAGGTGGTGACTATTCTAAGGAGTGGGAAAGAAATTTCCAAACATGATGCTCCTATAGTCCCACCTTCTAAAAACCCATCCACTCTAACTTTTGCCCCCACCAGAGAAGAGTCGCCCAACTATTCTCCGCTTGAAATCACCTCATCGGAAGAGGTTCTCCCCGTTCCCCCACTTACCCGACACTACAACCCATCCACCCAGAGAATAAGAGTGCCCTTTCTAGAGTGCTTATCTGACTCTGGGCAGACTTCTGCTGGCTCATCTGGAGCCAATGATAGGATGGAAGAAATCATGGAGACTTTCAAACAAGTGCAGATTAACCTGCCCTTGCTTGAAGCTAACAGGCAGATTCTGTCTTTTGCCTACTTTCTAAAGGACCTGTGCACGAAAAAGCAACAATCAAGGAAATAGGTCCAATCAAAGGTTATCCTGCCTGATTCTGTTAGCTCAATTATACAACATGGGACACCCCTGAAACTTAAGGACCCAGGAGCCCTATACATCTTGGTGGTCGTTGGCGACCTACATATAGACGAGGTTCTCTTGATCTGGGTGAGGGGGTAAACATCCTTCCAAGCTATGTATATGAACAACTTGGAGGAGGCAATCTGAAGCCTTCTCCTGTAATTTTCCAAGTTGCAGACCGTTCTTTGAAGACACCACAGGGCCTGCTGGAAGATGTCCTCATGAGAGTGGAGGATTTCTTCTTCCCTGTTGACTGTCTAGTACTAAACACTGACCCTACCAACAAACCAACCAAGCCCTCCATCATCTTGGGCTGCCCTTTTCTTGCGACTCAAATGCTTCAATTAATTGTCACACTGGGGTGTTAAAAATGGGCTTTGGGAACAGGAAAATTTGGCTTAATGTGTTTGATGCTTATAAACAAGCTGGATTTGAGGATTGTTCCCAAGTTGAGGTGGTAGATGATCTGATTGAAGTGACAACTCCTGCAATTTTATGTGATGACCCCCTTCTGCATGTCATGCTAAATGAGCATTCCCATCTCTTGGAGGAATCTGAAGGGGATGTACTAGAACTTGAGGAATTTCTTGGAGTTTCTATTGAGTCTCTTTCCCCATCATACCTACCTAAGGTACATCAGCTACCTAAGATGGGGACTTCTATTATGAAACCCTCAACCATACAAGCCCCTGACCTTGAATTGAAACCTTCCCAGACTCTCTCAAGTATGTATTCCTTGGGCCAAATGATACGCTCCCTGTAATCATCTCATCTACACTATTTGAAGTGCAAGAGGGAGCCTTGCTAGACTGTTTATCAAGGCACAAGGAAGCCATAGTTTGGACGATTGCTGATATTGAGGGTATAGACTCTACACTCTACATGCATCACATTTATACTGATGATTCCGTCAGACCATTTCGAGACATGCAAAGACGTCTTAACCCCAACATGAGGGAGGTGGTTAAAAAGGAGATTTTAAAGTGGTTTGACGCTAGGATCATTTATCCTATCGCAGATAGCAAATGGGTTAGTCCAATCCATGTGGTGCAAAAGAAGGCAGGCTTCACGGTAAAAACAAATGACTAGGGTGAACAAGTGGTGATCAGACCCTCCACTGGCTGGAGGGTCTGCATTGACTACTACAAACTGAACACCGCTACCCAGAAGGATCACTTTCCCTTGCCCTTTATTGATCAAATCCTGGAGAGATTGGCAGGGAACAAGTATTTCTGCTTTTTAGACAGATATCCTGGATATAACCAGGTTGCAGTCTTCCACGATGACCAAGATAAGACAACTTTTACTAGTCCCTACGGTACTTTTTCATTCAGGCGTATGCCGTTTGGATTATGTAATGCACCAGCAATCTTCTAGCGGTGTATGATGTCCATTTTCTCGAACATGATTGATGAGTGCATCGAGGTTTTTATGGATGACTTCTCCATTTACGGCTCGTCTTTCAGCCAGTGTCTCCTACACTTAGAAAATGTGCTGAAGAGATGTAAAGAGACTGGTTTAGTCCTCAGCTGGGAGAAAAGCCACTTCATGGTACTGAAAGGCATTGTACTTGGGCATGTTTTGTCTGAAAGGGGCTTGGAAGTAGATAATGCTAAGGTTGATTCTATTTCCAAACTCCCATTGCCCACGAATGTCAAACAGATTAGATTCTTTCTGGGCCATGAAAGCTTTTATAGGCGATTCATTAAGAATTTCAGCAAAATTTCTAGGCCACTTTATGACTTATTGACGAAGGAATCTTCCTTCGATTTTGATTCAAAGTGTGCCGAGGCTTTTCATATGCTGAAGGAGGCCTTGACCTTTGTGCCTATTCTCCAACCTTCAAATTGGACACTCCCATTTGAGCTTATGTGTGATGCTTCGGATTACGTAGTGGGAACAATCCTTGGACAAAATGTTGAGGGAAGACCACATGTGCTGCACTATGCCAGCAAGACTTTAACTGAACCACAACAAAACTACACAGTCACTGAAAAGGAGTTACTTGTAGTTTTTGCTCTGGAGAAGTTTAGGTCTTATCTTCTTGAATCCAAGGTGGTCATTTTTACTGATCATGCGGCAGCGAAACATCTCATTACCAAGAAGGACTCTAAGCCACATTTAATTAAGTGGATTCTACTCCTTCAAGAGTTTGACTTGGAAATTCCTGAAAAGAAAGGAGTGGAAAATGTAGTGGCTGACCACCTATCTCGCCTTCCCCTTGATGACTCTCCATCTGGAGACACCCGCGAGACATTTCCCGATGAAACCCTTATGGCGGTAACATCGACTTCACCCTGGTATGCGGATACAGTTAATTACTTGGTCACTGGAGAAACTCCTGGCTCTTGGGATGAGTAGAAACGGAAGAGATTCATTTCCCAAGTCAGATTCTTTCATTAAGAAGAGCCAGAATTATTTCATATTGGACAAGACCAAGTTTGCAGATGTTGTGTGCCTGAAGAAGAGCAACAGAATGTGTTGAGATATTGCCATGAGCTTCATTGTGGATGACACTTTGGTGCTAAGAAAACAGCTTTTAAAGTTCTCCAATCCGATTTTTGGTGGCCTACTTTATTTAAGGATTCTCATAACTTTGTTAAGGCCTATCTTAGATGTCAACGGACTTGAACAATTGGAAAGCGGAATGAGATGCCCCAACACCCTATCCAACTTATGGAAATTTTTGATGTTTGGGGAATAGACTTCATGGGTCCCTTCCCTTCGTCCCATGGATTTGAGTATATCTTGGTGACAGTGGATTATGTCTCCAAGTGGATAGAGGCCATTCCAAATGACCTCTCTGTGGTCTTGAAATTTGTAAAGGCCAATATCATATCTCGCTTTGGTTGCCCCAAGACGATTATAAGTGATGGGGGACCTCATTTCCGGAACCATCACTTCAATCGGTTACTCAGGAGTCTAGGAGTAACTCACAAGATTGCTACCCCTTACCATCCTCAAATGAGTGGCCAAGTTGAAGCGTCAAATAGGGAGATCAAGAATATTTTAGAAGAGACTGTTAGGCCAAATAGAAAAGACTAGTCCCAAAAGCTCGATGATGCTTTATGGGCTTATCGAACGGCCTACAAAACCCCTTTGGTATGTCTCCCTTCTGGATAGTGTATGGGAAAGTGTGCCACTTACCTGTTGAACTTCAACATAGGGCACTTTGGGCTATCCGAAGTGTCAACATGGATTCAAAGCAAGCAGGTAAAGCATGTTTACTGGAGTTGACTGAGTTTGAGGAGCTGAGGAATGATGCTTATGACACCTCCCAAGCTTATAAAGAGAGAACTAAGGTCTTGCATGATAAGTATATCCTTAGAAAGAAATTTGAGCCCAACCAACAAGTCTGGCTTTTCAATTCCAGACTTAAGTTGTTTCCAGGAAAATTGAAATCACATTGGGATGGGCCTTACATTATCCCCAAAGTGTTTCCGCATGGGACTATGAGATTGTTGACAGAGCGAGATCGAGGTTTATAAATGTTGTGTTGTAGTATAGTCGAAATCACTTGAAAATAGATAAAATTTATACTTGAAAGAAATCCGAGGTCGAATACAGGGAGCAATTGGCAAAATACTTCTCAAGATCGCAATTCAAATGCAATATAAGAATTTCAAACAAGAATGATATATAAATGAAATCTGATGTCAATAATGCAAAAAGAAGAGAGGGTAAAATGGTGATTTGAATTGCCAAATTACCCTACAATGTTAAGCTTTGAAAGCTACTCAAAGTAACAGATCATATAAGCCAAGCAAATCTCAATTTAATCAACAGAACCAAGGTATCAGCAGATATTAGACGATAGAATAGGTGCTCAGACGCCTTAACAAAGGCAAAGGCCTCTTCCTCTCTTTCTCTTCAAGCCTCAGGGAGAGGCGTAGGCTTCTCTCTTCTTTTCCTCTTCCTTCTCTTCTTCCCTCAGCTTCAGAGAAGGCACAACACAGGACTCAGTACACTAGCAGAGGCAAAGGCCTCTCTTAGATCTCACAAGTGTCGAGAGGAGGGCGACAGAGCAAAACCCCCCCTCCTCTCTTTTTCTCTTCTTCATCCTCTCTCAAAACCAGCAAACCAAAACAGACCCTGTTATCCGGGTAAACAGACCAAGGCCCAGACCTGTGAGACGTGAGCATAGGCGAGAGCGTGCGTATGCGCGTGCATGCGAGAACCTCACCCCCTGTGTGTGCTGAGGCAACCAAGCAACTGCACAAAATCAACTTAAGCCACGTGTGTGCTTCAGTAACCCACAATGTGGGACTAAAGTCCACAGCTTCTTCGTGTGTCAACAGCAGCAGGTCGAGCTTGCAATTGCAGGTGAGGAAGGCACTGGCTACTTCAATCAAGAGTCTGGAACAATAGCTGGAGGGATTCCGCACCACCTGGGCGTGGAGAAGAGGAAGAACACCGCGAGAACAAGGTCGTCGAAGTCGGAGAAGGCGGAGGCGGCAGCGGCTATCCGGTGAACACCTAAAATGCAAAGTATAGCCTTACGGCCACTTCAAAATAGTCTAGAGGGATCATCGTGGAATGGCGAGTGTAGCGGTGGGTGTAGTGTGAGGTACGCAAGATGGTGGAGGCCTGACGGTCTCGAGAAGGTGAAGCGGAAATGCTTGAGTTCAGGGAGGTGTTCTGGTGGGTGAATCGTGAAATAGGTTGAGGGCTTTTGTAGAGGGTGATGCGGCGGAACTTATGGAAGTGGCGCGAGGCTATTTGGTGGACTATGGCGGTTGGGTGAACTCGCCAGAGTTCTGCCAGAGGCGGAGAAGACAAAGTGCGAGAGGGCGGTGCAGTGGTCGCGAGTGGTTTGTGAGTATGAGGGAAGAGAATAGAGGGAGAGAGGAAGAGATAGAGTTACTTAGGGGCGAGGCAGAGAGGCGGAGGGCTCAAGTGTTGGTCGAACGAAGCCAGAGAAGGAGGTAGAGTTGGTGAGGCAACCACGAGGACAGAGGCAGAGGCACGACCTCCCATTGGTTGGGGAGGGTCGCGATGAAGAGGGTAGTCGAGAGGATCGACAAATTTGGTGGTTGGACAACTGGAGGAGGACGGTCAAAGAGATCGCTGGAGCAGGGGTCTACGGTGGTCGGAGGTAGGTTTCTAGGGCCTTTTGACACGCTAAGACTTGCTGGGGAAATGCGCAAGGCCACGGGGGTCCTTTTATAGGGCTCTCGATGCCATTTTGGGCTTGGGAACATGGAAAGCTCGTCGGAGAAAGAAATCCCAAGATACCCTAATCTCTCGTGCGTTCGAATGAGAGATTGGGAAAGTTTGGGAGCTTGAGAATTGGCACAAAAGGAAGAAGAGAATTCCTTGACGAACTTCCATTTCAAATTTGAGAGGGATTCGTCATAATCAAGGAGATATTGCCAAATTTAGGTCGACGGAGTTTGTAGAAATAGGATTCATGGAAATAGGGACCTGTTTGTGAAAATGATGAGAAAGTTAGGGGCCTTTATGCAAGGATTCCAAAAGTTAAGGGCATATGTGTGATATAAAAGAATCAGATAGGATCAAATTGCAAAATAGGTCAAGACAGTCTCAGATTGGGCCCAAATTTTGGTACAAACCTAACTTTGACCTAAGGAATTAAATGGTGAAGCTAGATTTTGGTTTTGGCCTACTTTGACTAGGTAATTTATGCAAAAACCTAAATTAGGGCAAATGTTAGTCTAAGACTCTATTTTGGGTCAAGACAAGTTGTGATGGTCAAATTGAAGGTATCAAACCCTAGAGAATATTTTTCCATGAATTTTAAAGGGTTTGGGAGTATTTTATTCTGATCAGAACATCAGTTAACTAAGTGGGTATGTTTTTAGGGTTTCAGAAGTCATTTAATTCTCAAAACACGTGAAAACACTTTTTTATCTGTTCTAACCCACTTGTTGGACATTTAAGGCCAGTTGACCCTTAATTACCCCCTGGAAAAACCCGTGGTTGTTCTCCATTCAAGATATGATGGTAAAATTATAGTTTTAACCCTGATTTCTTCTATTTCCCTCAGAGTGGATTTGTAGTGACTTAGGGCTCTCTTGTGGTTATGTAAGAGCATTTAATGACTTAATCAGATCAAATTAAGCTAGTTATGGCTCATGATGGTGTTCCCATCAGAGATCAAGAGCCCTTCCTCTTCAGCACCACCCTTTACCGTCAACGGCCAACGATTAAAACCTTACCTTACTTTGGATGGCCATCTAGTTGACGAGGTCACTCTCGAGGAGCCTTAGGTCCTTTCTTTCCCGCCTCAAGTAACATTTTCCCTTGGCCATTTTAATTTCAATGAGGACATTGTTTGAACCAGGTGAAGGAGCGATTTTCACTTTGAATAATTAATATTAAGATAATCAGTCATTGTAGCACAAAAGGTGGTGGAAAATCTCTCAATCAACGCACAAAAAAAATATTTCTAACCACAAGGATCAAGTCGTATCCACAAAGAGGAATGAACCAAATAAACTCGCAAATATACCTATTCAAAATGATCCCACATATCTCTCATTTTTTTTAGAAATGCCACACAAATTATTCCATATAGGGATCCATTAAATTCCTTGCATCAACTTGTGACTTGTTGTATCAATCAATAGTTAGGAAGTAGCATAGGAGAAATAGAGAGAAAGATATGAGCCAATCCGCAATTTCAACAAATAAAATATCAAATAATTTATAAGTGGCAATGGCAAATGTCGTAAAAACTAATTCAACCTGAAACAGAGCATTTCCCTTCTCTCCTTCTCGCACGCGTGGAGGAGCGATCGCTGGCTGGTTGGAGCTCTGTGGTGGTGCGTGGGAGAGAGACAGTCGTGATGGCAGTGGCTGTTTGGTTGGTGGTCACGTGGTTAGCGGCGGAGAGGTTCGTGGATCAGTGTATGAGCTGCGTGCGTGGTGGCAGTCGGCGAGGAAGAGGCCGGCGAGTTGCATGGAGATCCCTGGTGGCATTGGCGGAGAGATCGGGCGGCCGGAGATGGGCGGCAGCATGGACAGCGAGGCTGCTGCTTTGGGTTCCTTTGTGGGAGTTGCAAGGGAACAATGGATGAAGAAGAAAAGGAAGAAGACAAAGACCCAACTGTGGTGCGCCGGCATGCACGCACCTAAAGAAGTCTGCGCGAGGGGCGTGGGTGTGCACAAAGGTGGCCGGCTGTGCGCGTAAAGGCACGGCTTGAGCGTGGCCACTGGAGGGGGGGTGAAGGAGGTGGATACTGCCGTGTGCAAGGAAGAAAGACTGCGCATGGTGTGCTGGGCATGCCCAGGTGGTTGCTACGGTGGGGCAGTGCGCTGCCACCACACCGCTGATTGACAAGGAGTTCGCGGTGGCACCACAGTGCACACTGAAAGGGCCACAGTGCGCGCGGCATCCACGGTGCAGGCAAGAGGGTCACGATGGAGAGCAAGCGTGCATCATTCCTGGTGGTGGGTTGGAGCGGCTCTTTTTAAAAACAAATCCCCCGTCTATTTCTCTGCGGCCACCATCTACTCCAACCACTCGATGAGAGTTGCGAGTGGTTTGAACAAAAGGATAAACGCTGGCAACTTTCATCAGACGTCTGAGTGATTCTTCAGACGTCTTAAAATATGCAGACCTTAAGGGATCTATGATGGTAATTCTTCAGACATCCAAATTGAACTCCAGATATCTTGTAGAGTGATTTTGACCGTTTCAATGATACCTTCAGGTGTCTTATGCTGAGCCTGCATCCACCAAATGGTTATCATAGCATATCATTTGTTATTAAACATAACATTGGTGCATAATATGATATGTAGACTATGCTGAATTCTTACTTAATTCCTAATCAAATATCAACTAAGAACGACTAATTAAAGAGTACTTAGGCCAAATAATGATCCACGAAAGTGAACTTATCAAATGCACCTATGCCTAAGTTTTGCTAGTCCTGAGCAAAAGTCAAAAATAATGAAAGTAACCAAAAGATTTGTTCTTCCCTTATTCCAAAAATTTAGAGATCCAGACTAATGTGAAGTAATAGTAGCCTAGTGTTGAACGATTACGAACCTATGCTAACGAGATTGGTTTTGGAAAACCTGTCGTTGTAGTTCGAAAGCGAAGAATTCGTGTTCAACAAATAAAATTTATACCGAAATTAAAATTCCGGGTCGAACACAGGGAGGTAGACGTTTGATTTAAAAACTATGTGTTTCTTTTTATTTGTTACAGAATAATTAAATTTAGAACCATCTAATTATTTACAATAAATAGAAGAGAGAGAGAGAGTAAGAGAGAGAGAATATTACACAGAGAAATCAAAATGAGATGTAGAATAAACAAGGAATTTTTGTATTAAAGAGATTGTTCATTACAACTAGAAAGCATAAAACAATTACTCTAGAAAGCGATAAATTTACTCTAGAAAGCATTAAAAGAATGGAGAGATAAATGTCCTCCTCGACGATTGCTTGGAGGACGAGTAGATTAATCAAGAAAGCAGTAAATCTATACTAGAAAGCGGTAAAAAGAATAGGGAGAGAGAAATCCTCCTCGACGGTTGCTTGGAGGACGAGTCGGACGGGACGACGCCTGGACGAAGGAGAACGAAGCGGGACGAGGGAGGACGAAGCAGAAGAACGGGAATGAAGCAGCACGCCGTCGTCGTCGTGGGATCCACTTTCGAAGGGGAACGAAAATTGGACTTTATCTCGCGAGAAGCATCCCGGGTATGGGACAAGCTTCTCTTGAGCTTTGGAGGGGTAGAGAGGAGAAAGAAGGGATGAAAATTTCATATGGAGGGGGTCTCCTTTTATAGTTGCAAGGAGTGGGGGCAAAATGGACATTACATCTTCAAAATAATAAATAAGGGATCTTTAGTGACGGATAAATCCGTCACTAAAGCCCCGACGTGGCCGTCGCCGCCGCGCCCACGCGCGCCCGCTTGGCTGCCCGCGTGCGTAACGCCTACGCACGTCTGCGAAGTCTCAGCCGTCCGATCGTGAGATCGAACGGCTTAAATCGCGTCCGAGCCCGCTGCGTAGCGTGCCCGCCCGCGTGCGATCGCGCGTTACGCCCGGCGTCCAATCGCGCGTCGTCCTAATTGAGCGCGCGCAGCCGTTGGATCTTCATCTGACGCTCGTCCGCGCCCGCTGGCCCGCGCCTTCCACCCCCTCACCGCGGCTCGAACCCGACACCTCTGCTTCGCCTGCAACTACGTCGCCGCTGCGCTACTCGGACGAAATCGTACGCGGACGCTTTTAAGCGCGAGCGACCACAGCCGTTGGATCTCCATCTGACGGCGGAGAGCGATCGGGCGGGGGCCTTCACAAAATGCAAGCGGCCGTTTGGGCGGCTGAGATGGCGCCACGTGGCGCCATCTTGGCCGTCCATCTTTTGGAAGTTGTAGATGGTGCCACGGATGTCGGATTGACTTGATTTTTGTGTCGTTGGGCTGCGATCGTCGATCCGAATTCATCCGTGCGGTCGGATTTATCATCTGAAGTGCAGATTTACACCATCCTGGCCCTTGATCTTCTAGGATTCCCGGGTCACTTATCTGATGCTACGGATGCCTGATTAGGGCGATCTTGGAGTCGTTGAACTCCAATCGTCGCCCTGATCACATCCATACGGTTGGATCTTTGATCCGAGGCCCTGATAAAATATTTTCCCTGTCCAAGCACATAAAAGGAGACAATTAACCTCCATTTTATTCAAACTATTCTAAATGCAAGATGATGCATGTAATGCAATATTTATATCATGAAATGCAATCCTATGCTTAAGAACATGCAAAAATGGACCTTTTAAGTAGTGTAATTGTGTTTACATCACCTAGGTAACGGATCCAAGTGAAAATCCAACTTATATTTAAAGTTTGCACTTAACCCTTGGTAAACATTTTATTAGGATAAGCAACTACTTCCCTCGGGGATAAAGCAGAAAATAATCTGTAGTTTGACCCTGACTTTTTGGCTTAGGTAGGAGATACTGAGTTGAATGGATTTATATTCGATGGCTCACACTCATCAGGTGCTACCTGTAGTCTAGTATTGTAGACTCTAACTCTCCAGACTATCAAATGAGTCAACGCAGAGAGAGGCTAAACAACTGTGCTCCCTAGATGTTCCTTTGTACTTACTCTTTTCCTTCTTTTTCTTCTAAGATTCACAAATCTCACTAGATTTTCTAAATGTACTCACTGTTTGATGGTCTCACATGGCATTCACACTTCAATTAAAGTCCTAATAACCCTACAACTAAGTTAAAGAACCTCAGCCAGTATTCGGGCGATCAGAAATACTAAAAAGTAGGTATGGGTCATATTTGGTGGATCGCAATGGGTGTTTTTGTTGTTTCCTCAAAAACATTGACACAAAAAAAATGACATGAAGATAAAACTCCCAACTTGGACTCTTTTTTTCTTTTTTTTTCTTTCATATTTTTCTAAATATAAATGTTTCTTCCCTTTTTTTGTTTTTATAAATCAACATAACACAATGCAGACTTTTATTCATGAGGCATTATTAGGGATGATGAAGGTCAAGAGGATATTATGTGGCTTATTTGGTGGAAGTGCCTACTTTCGGCACCGGTAAAGGAATGGATAGGACAAGCATATTTCTGACCTTTAACACTATTACCTTCCTTCAGCCGAGGACTCTACGAAGGACGGTCGTAACCATCCACCATAGTCATAGTTTTATTAGGACTCTATCTCTGTGTATCTGCCTTATTTCGTGACTTTCAAGAATTTACACAATGTACGCACAGAAGAATAGAGAGCAAAGACTATGCTTAACTCTGAGGTATCAACATCTAATAATCCAGAACTTAAGAGTCCTTGCACTAGACTTAGTGCACCAGTAGTCTCTCTACTTTCCTTTCACAAATATTAGGTGGATCTAACAGAAGATAATATGCCTGACTCCCTATTAACTGTCCAAGGGTTCAGTAGACTAAAAATGCTTATTGATTTTCTACAAAGATCCATTACCCAGTCTACGTGCAAGTGAAGTAAGTGTACTGGATTCTAAATTTAAGAAACAATTTAAGAAGAAAATCTTTAATGAAACTTCCCTGATAAGAACTTTTGCTCGGGACTAATCCAATTCAGCTCAAGAAACAAAAGAGATTTTTTCTTTTTGGCTAATGCACTATCCTAAATGCATGCAAATATTTATAAATGCTATAGGCATCCTCAGGTTATACCCCCCATGCCTAAGACTAACAACGTCCTCATTGAAAAAAAAAAATAAAGACATAGAAGAATATCACTTGAGGAGGAGAGTAGGGGGAGGTAAGACTCCTTAAATCGAAGTGTGTCCAAAGCCTAATCATCTGAAAGAGTAACATAAGGTTTAAGTTGTTGGCCATTTACTTTAAAGCTCACACCAGAAGTAGGGTTCCGAATTTCTACTGCTCCATGAGGAAAGGTATTGATAACAACATACGGCCCATCCCAGTGGAACTTTAGCTTTCCTGGAAATAATTTAAGTCTGGAATTGAAAAGCCAGACCCACTGGTTGGGCTTAAAGGTCTTTCTAATAATGTACCTATCACGGAAAACCTTTGTACATTGCTTGTAAGCTCGAGATGTTTCATAGGCTTCATTACGAAGCTCCTCAAGCTCACTTAACTCTAGCATACGTGCCTTTCCCGCTTTATCTAGATTCAAGTTAACATTTTTAATAACCCAATAAGCTTTGTGTTGGATTTCAACAGGAAGATGGCATGCCTTTCCGTAGACAAAACAGAAAGGAGACATGCCCAAGGGAGTCTTATATGTTATTCTATAGGCCCACAGAACATCATTTAGTTTTTTAGACCAATCCTTACGGTCGGGCCTGATAGTTTTTTCTAAAATTAGTTTAATCTTCCTATTAGACACTTCAACTTGTCCACTCGTTTGGGGATGGTAAGGTGTGGCTATCATGTGGTTGACTCCCAAATTTAGGAGTACTTTTGTGAAGTGTATGTTCTTGAAGTGAAGTCCTCCATCACTTATGATTGTCCTTAGGATCCCGTACTGAGAAATGATATTAGCCTTGACAAAATCCAAGACCACGAAATGGTCATTGGTTCGCGTGGGTATGACTTCTATCCATTTCGATACATAGTCGACAGCCACAAGGATGTACTCATATCCTAAGGACATAGGAAAGGGACCCATGAAGTCGATGCCCCAAATATCAAAGATCTCAACTAGGAGAATAGGTTGTTGAGGCATCTCATCCCTTTTTCCAATGGTTCTCGTCTGCTGGCAACATAGACATGCACCCACATATGTATGTGCATCACGGAATAATGTGAGCCACCAAAAGCTAGATTGATGAACCTTATGGGTGGTCTTTTTTCCACTAAAATGTCCTCCACAGTGGAGGTCATGGTAGAAACTCAGAACGCTTCTTTGTTCTTCGTCAGGGACGCAACGGCGGAATAACTGGTCAGCGCCTATTCTAAAATACTCGGGTTCCTCCCAGTGATAAAATTTAGCATCAACAAGAAACCTGTCTCGCATCTGCTCGTCCCAAGTACTGGGGGTGAAGCCCGTGACCAGATAGATCACTATGTTAGCAAACTAAGGAGTTTTGGCCTCCATTGCCATCAGAGACTCATCAGGGAAAGTCTCTTGGATACTGCTAGCAGGGGTTGATGCCTCAATAGGAACCCTAGGAAAATGATCTGCTACCACATTCTCAACTCCTTTCTTTTCTTTAATTTCCAGGTCAAACTCCTGGAATAGCAGAATCCAATGAATTAAGAGAGGTTTGGTGTCTTTTTTAGCAAGATGATGCTTTAAAGCAGAACGATCAGTGAATACCACAACCTTGGATCTTGAAAGATAAGACCGAAACTTTTCCAAAGCAAACACTATAGCAAGAAGCTCATTTTCAGTGATCGTGTAGTTTTGCTGAGGATCCGTAAGGGTCTTACTGGCATAATGCAACACATGAGGTTTGCCATCAACCCTTTGACCTAAGACCGCTCCCACTGAAAAATCAGAAGCATCGCACATTAGCTCAAACGGGAGGGTCCAATCTGGTGCTTGGAGAATCGACGCGGTAGTAAAGGCTTTCTTCAAGACTTGGAAAGCCTCGCCACATCTATCATCAAAATCGAAGGAGACATCCTTCGCTAACAGGTCATAGAGTGGCTTAGAGAATTTACTGAAATCTCTAATGAAACACTTATAGAACCCAGCATGGCCAAGGAAAGATCTAACCTGACAAACATTGATAGACGATGGAATCATAGAGATGGAATCAATTTTTGCAGTGTCCACCTCTAATCCTCTCTCGAAAACTACATGCCCTAACACAATGCCCTGCTGGATCATAAAGTGGCTTCTCTCCTAGCTAAGCACCAGCTTTGCCTCTTTGCAATGGGTTAAGACTTTATCAAGGTGCAAAAGGCATAAGTCAGATGATGAGCCGTAAATGGAGAAGTCATCCATAAAAATCTCAACAAACTCATCGATCATATCAGAAAAGATAGCCATCATACATCATTGGAAAGTGGCAGGAGCATTACATAACCCGAATGGCATCCGGCAGAACGCAAATGTGACATACAAACTCGTGAAGGTGGTACGCTCCTAATTGTCAGGAAAGACGGTTATCTGATTATACCCAGAGTACCCGTCAAGAAAACAGAAGTACTTGTTCCCCACCAGTCGTTCCAAAATCTAATCGATAAACGGTATGGTCTTTCTGGGTAGCCGTGTTTAAACGACGGTAATCAATGCAGACCCTCCAACCAATTGAGGGTCTAGTGGTTACCAACTCTCCTTGGTCGTTCTCTTCCACAGTGATTCCTGCCTTTTTGGGCACCACATGAATAGGACTGACCCATTTACTATCTGAAATGGGATAAATAATTCCTGCATCCAACCATTTCAGAATCTCCTTTTTAACAACCTCTCGCATATTGGGGTTGAGCCTTCTCTGCATGTCTTGGAAGGGTTTCACAAACTCGTCTGCGTATATATGATGCATGCAAAGGGAGGGAACAACACCCTTAATATTAGCAATTGACCAGGAAATTGCTTCCTTGTGCCTTTGTAAACACTCAAGTAGAGCTCCCTCCTGCGATTCAGATAATGCAGATGAGATAATAATGGGGAGCTATCATTAGAGCCAAGGAAAGCATACTTCAATGTGCTCGGGAGAGGTTTCAACTCCAACTCAGGAGCCTTTTCGATTAAGGCTTTAAGTTGAGGTGTCCCTGCCTCAGGTAGCGGATCTACCTTCATGATCCAGGGTGAGGATAGAGACTCTGTGTGTACCCCTAGCAACTCTTCCAATTTGAGTATTTCCCCTTCAATTTCTTTAATAATCAGAGGATGGTCCTTAGATATGACCTTTTGAAGGGGATCTCTACATAGGAGTGCTGGACTAGTCTCCTCAATTATTTCATCAACAACCTCAATCTGAAAATAATCTTCAAATCCGGATTGCTTGTTAGTATCAAAAACATTCAACCAGATTTTCTTGTTCCCAAAGCCCATTTTAAGTGCCCCTAATTTACAATTGATAGAGGCATTGGCTGTGGCCGAGAAGGGGCATCCCAGAATAATGGACGGCTTTGTGGGCTTATTTGATGGGTCAGTATCTAGCACAAGAAAGTCAACAGGGAAGAAGAAGTCCTCCACTCTCACCAGGACATCTTCCAGTAATCCTCGTGGTGTCTTAAGTGATCTATCTGTGACCTGGAGGATGACTGGACTAGGCTTTAACTCACCTCCTCCCAAAAGGTTGTAGACAAAGCTCAGTAAAATGTTCACCCCCGCACCCAGATCGAGCAGAGCCTCGTCAATGTGTTGGTTACCTATAACCACTGAAATATACGGGCCCCTGGGTCTTTCATTTTGGGGGGTGTTCCATGTTGGAGAACAGAGCTAACATGGTCAGGCAGGATGACCTTAGCTTGTTAGACCTCTCCTAGATCGGCGCTTCTGGGTGCACAGGTCCTTTAGAAACTTGGCATAGGTCAGGATCTGTTTGATAGCTTCCAATAGAGGCAAGTTGATCTGGACTTGCCTAAAAGTGTCCATAATCTCCTCCGTCCTATCCTTGGCTCCAGGCGAGCCAACAGAAGATTTCCCAAGAGCAGATAGGCGCTCTGGATAGGGCACCCTCAACTTCTGGGTAGAGGGGTCGTCATGGTGGGAGAGGGGTGGCAGACTGACGACATCCTCAGGGTGGGTGATTTCAAGCAAGGGAGAGCAGTGTGGCTCTTCCTCGATGGAGATGGAAGTCGAGTCGGGTGTAGGAGGGGAATCCTGAGATGTGATCGTTGGAGTGCTATCAGGCTTGTCGATTTTCTTTCGACTCCTCAGCACGATCACAGCTTGGGCGTGCTCCCTGAATATGACTCCCTTGCCCTTTGGGTTCTCCTCAGAAGAGCTAGGCAACTTCCTCGGATCACGCTGCCTAACTGCCTCAGTAAGATGACCAATTTGGGATTGCATATCAGTAATCATCTTATTCTAAGATTGGATGACCATATTCTGATGCTCTTGCATTGCTTTCATCATGGCTTTAAGTTCATCCATCTCAGAAGGCTTATTCTGAGGAGGGTTTTCATAGGATGAATGGTATATGGGTTGGGGAGGTAGGGGTCTTGTAGTCCCTGAGTTAGAAGCATCACCTTACCTCCATGAGAAGTTTGGATGGTTCCACCACCCCAGGTTATAGGTATTAGAATAAGGGTTATTACGAGGGGGTGGGCGGAAACCTTGGGCCGCATTCAGGTCGGCCTGAATCAACTCAGGGAATTGATTTGCCTAGTGGCACTCCGCAGTGGCGTGCGTTGTGCTTTGGCAATGGAGCATTCACTTGAAGCCTGAAAGATATAGGCTGGTTGCGGGTTCATGTCGAGGTTTGCTAAAAGCCTATCAAAGTTTTTGTCCAACAATTAAATCTGATAAGTCAAATCCTGAGTAGCCCTAGCTTCATGGGCCTCTATCTTCCTCTGCAAAATTGATGGTTTTCTTTCTTGATAGGCAGAGGATATATGTATGGAGTTGTCACTTAATGTTTCAAATAATGCCCAGGCTTGATCTCAATTTTGGTCATGAAGGTTCCTGCACATGTTGCATCAATGGTTTGCCTGTGCCTTCCAGATAAGCCGTTATAGAACCTTTCGACCAACTGCCATCTTGGCACCTGATGGTGGGGACATAACCTAAGAAGGTCATTAAAGTGCTCCCAAGTCTCGTGAAATTGCTCCCCTTCCTATTGAGTAAAACCCATAATCTCTCTTCTGTAATGGTTGGTTTTACTCATAGGAAAATACATCTGCAAGAATTCTCCCTTAAGGGTGGGCCAATCATTTACCCTTGCATCAAGGGTATGACACCAGTGCTTGGCCTTATCCTTTAGGGAGAATGGAAATAGAGTCATCATCAGGACTTCATTAGTAAAGCCCTGGAGCATCACTGTGGAACAGACCTCGGTGAATTCCTCAAGATGCCTGTAGGGATCCTCCTTAGCAGTACCATAAAAAGATGGGAGCAAAGATATGGTGTTGCTCTTGATTTCATATGGATTATCCACCCCAGGTCTTCGGATAGGTAGGGCCGGGTGGGTTGTAGGGAGGAAATAGTCTCTCAAGGTTCTCTGATTTTCACCAACCCTAATCTCTTCTTCAGGACTTTCTTCAGCCATTTTTCTTCTTTCTTAGTTAGCTTTCCTTATAATTCTCTCAGTTTCAGGGTTGAAGAGAAGACATTTCTAAGCACCTACCAAGCACACACCAAGAAAACACAAGGCAAGAGGTCTTTCGTTGATTTAAAGTTCTTTAAGTCCTCTTCCAACTCTTCAGGTTAGCCAAATATAGTCAAGGTAGTTTTTCTCTGTTCCCACGTAAGTGGTATAAGAGAAATGAGGCACTTGAAATTTCTAGTCAATGACTCTTAAGAAGGTTGAGGTTACTTTTAGTCCTTTTTGGGTGATCAATCAAGCTGTCAAGCAATTACGCACCCTAAATTGACCTTCAAATGCCCTAAAGACGTACACTTTGCTACAATGATATTCTCAGATGCTCAAGTAAAAAGGTATTCTAAGGATGGAACCAAGGGATGCAAGTAAGGCGAACCCTTCCTTTGAGGCGATGCGTTAGTTATGCCTCTTAACTACCCTCGAATTCCTTTAAGGGGTGTCCCCCTCCTTAGAGTATCAAATCACTCGAGCAAACGTTAATACCACTATTTCAAATCAAGACAGGAGGGTTTGTACCGATAAAGAGATTGATGCCTGTAACCTTAAGGGTCCAAGTCCTAGTGCAGTGATATTCAAGGTCCACTAAGAATATCACCTCCGTCGTGCGCGCCCGTCACATTCACTTCCTCCAGAAAAATGTACCTCGCACAAGAAAAAGAAATAGATCAATGAATATATAGCCCCAATTAGAAATCACTACGAATAGGAAATACGTGCACGTTTACAAGGCCCGATGCCTCCCTGGAAACAATGCCATTGATGGAGCGATTTTCACTTTAAACAATTAATATTAAGATAATCAACCGTTGTAGCACAAAAGGTGGTAGAAAATCTCTCAATCAACGCACAAAAAAAATATTTCTAACCACAAGAATCAATTCGTCTCCACAGAGAGGAATGAACCAAATAAACTCGCAAATATTCCTATTCAAAATGATCCCACATATATCTCATTTTCTTTTTGAAATGCCATAGAAATTATTCCATATAGAGATCCATTAAATCCCTTGCATCAACTTGTGACTTGTTGTATCAATCAATAGTTAGGAAGTAGCATGGGAGAAATAGAGAGAAAGATATGAGCCAATCCGCAATTTCAACAAATAATATATCAAATAATTTATAAGTGGCAATGGAAAATGTCATAAAAACTAATTCAACCCGAAACAAAGCATTTCCCTTCTCTACTCTTCGCACGCATGGAGGAGCGGTCACTGGTCAGCTGGAGCTCTGTGGCGGTGCGTGGGAAAGAGACGGTCGCGATGGCGGCGGCTGTTCGGCTGGTGGTCGCGTGGTCAGCAGCGAAGTTCGTGGATCAGCGTGTGAGGTGTGTGCGTGGTGGCAGTTGGCGGGGAAGAGGCCGGCGAGTTGCATGGAGATCCCCGGTAGCATTGGCGGAGAGATCGGACGACCAGAGATAGGCGGCAGCGTGGACGGCATGGCTGCTGCTTTGGGTTCCTTTGTGGGAGTTGCAAGGGAACGATGGATGAAGAAGAAGAGGAAGAAGACAAAGAGTAGGCAATGGTGCATGGGTGTGCACGCGCGTGAAGAAGTACGCGCGAGGGGCGCGGGAGTGTGCAAAGGTGGCCGGCTGTGCATGTGAAGGCGCGGCTATAGCGTGGCCATTGGAGGGGGGCGGTGAAGGCGATGGCTGCTGCTGCGTGCAAGGAAGAAAAATTGCACGTGGTGTGTTGGGCATGAGCAAGTGATTGCTATAGTGGGGCAGTGCGCCGTCACCGCACTGCCGATCAATAAGGAGTTCGCAGTGGCACCACGGTGCATGCTGAGAGGGCCACAATGTGCGCGACTTCCACGGTGTAGGCGAGAGGGTCACAGTGGAGAGCAAGCGTGCGTCCTTCCTGGTGGTGGGTTGGAGCGGCTCCTTTTAAAAACAAATCCCCCATCTGTTTCTCTACGGCCACCATCTACACCAACCACTTAACGAGAGTTGCGAGTGGTTGGAACAAAAGGATAAACGTTGGCAGCTTTCATCAGACATTTGAGTGATTCTTTAGACGTCTTAAAATATGCAAACCTTAAGGGATCTATGATGGTAATTCTTCAGACATCTAAATTGAGCTCCAGACATCTTGTAGAGTGATTTTGACCGTTTGAATGGTACCTTCAGGTGTCATATGCTGAGCCTGCATCCACCAAATGGTTATCATAACATATCATATGTTATTAAACATAACATTGGTGCATAATATGATATGTAGACTATGTTGAATTCTCACTTAATTCCTAAACAAATATCAACTAAGAACGACTAATTAAAGAGTACTTAGGCTAAATAATGGTCCACAAAAGTTTACTTATCACCAAGCATGGGGGGATAGGACCTGAGGCATCTGTACATAGCATTTATACATAGCGCATTCATGCATGTACTTCAAACATTCTGCATTGCATACATTGCAATGTTAAAAAAAAAGAAAAAAGATAAACAATTTGCATTATTGAGCTTAACTGGCTGGGCCCTGCTGTTTACGTGGCTAGATCGTGTTTTAATAATTAATGCATTGTAATATAGACGAAATTTCCGCGAAAACAAATAAAGATTTTATAACTCGAAGACCAAAGTATCCGAGGTCGAACACAGGGAGCAATCTAAGTACTTTCAAAACTTGAGAACAAAACATTTTAAATGAAAATAAGTATATCCGAGTTCAATGAGAGTTATAAAAAGAAATTGCTCAGGGAAAACAAAGATTGGACGTCTAATATTTGTATCAAACATCTTAAAATGAAGCTCCTTTTCTCTCCCTCTATTTCTTTTCTTCCTGCGAAGGTCTGACGTTCTTCTTTCTTTGCCTTTTCCTTCCTGAGTCTTCGTCTGCCCTTTGTCTTCTTCTTCAGTCTTCCTTGGTTCTGCTTCCTTCACTGCCTTGCCTCTCTCCTTCCTTCCTTTCTTTTAGAGCCTCCTTCCTTCTTCTGTTTCCCTTTTGTGTTTCTTCTTCTTTGCCTTGGCTGTAGAACTCCCTTCCCTCTTTCTTGCAGCGGTTAAGTACCTGTGTCCTGCACACACTAGGCGCAGCAAAACCTATCCCTCTACCTGCGCGTCTCTCTTTCTCTCTGTGTAAACCACTCTCAACATGCTCTCCCAGAGCCGGTTAAACGGGTCGGATCGCGCGCCCGTGACCAGGCGCACCGGCGTGAGGGTGATGCGCGAGGTGTGCTTGGGACAAGGTCGGGTCGGGTCGCGCCAGATCCGTGAGGTGACACCACGGACGAGGCACAGTGTAATGGGTGAGGGACCTCACCCCAAGTGTAACTGGAGGCGAAGAGGCTATTTCACAAAAGCAATTTAAAGGGTGTTGGTGCGTCTTGGCTTACCGATGTGGGACTAAAGCCCACTGCTGTTCTTCGCGCGCCCGCAGCCGAGCACGCCTTCAATTCCTCAACTGCAAGCTCTGTTGGCTTCGCTCGCTAGGTCAGATAGCTTCGCAATGCTTCCCCGAATTCGCAGCACCTGGAGCCTTGCGGTACTGAAGCCTGGAGCGAGCTTGGAGCTTCGTCGAGTCGTCGTCAATGGCGGCAGGGGCTGGGAACCTGTCAGACACAAAAATGGCCTCGCGGCCTAATCAGATCACCAGGGGACCTTTGCGTGTCACGGCGAAGGTGATCAGCTATGTGGCAGGCCGCGAGGCGGCCTAGGCGTGAGTGCCTAGGTCGCTCTGTGGCCGGACGGGTGGGTGTGTTCGGGGGGTTGCTGTGGTGGAGTGGCGGGGCTGTGGATGAGTGGAGGGTGTTCAGTGAGATGAGGCGGAGGTTATGTGATGGTCGGTGAGACGTGTGGGGCTGCGAAGCGACGGGTGCGTCTCGCCGGAGGGTGGCCAGTGATGAGGAAGGTGGCGGTGGACAGGACGGTCAAGGGGTTGATTGAGTGAAATAACGTGAGGAAATGAAAGAGGGGAAGATGGGGGACTTATCTGGACTGTTAGGAGAGAACGGGGGCAGCGGAGTCAGATGGCTCGTAGTTGCCGTCGTCGGAGAAGATAACCCTGAGGGAGATGAGGCGATGAGGAAGAGGTCGGGGAAACGTGCGCTTGGTGCGGCGTGACGCGGGAGGATGAGGCGAAGTAGACTCTGCTGCTGGTATGGCAGCAGAGCGATGAGAAGGAGGACAGGTAGTGGCCGGAGCTTGCGGGTTCCTTGGCCGGAGAGAGGAGAGAAGAAATTTGGAGGATTCTACGGCCAAGACAAGTCTGAGATCTCGCAGAGGGTCGAAGGTCCTTTTATAGGTGCTCCCCGAACTTTCTGGTGCGTGGAGGGCAGCTTTTGGCCACAGCTGTCTCATCGAAGAAGGAAGGTGGTCGAGACCCAAATTTCTCGTGCGTTCGAACGAGAGTTTGGAAAGAAATTAGAGATCAAGATCAGGCCTAGATGGAAGGGAATTCCTCAGAGAATCTCCCTTCCAATTCTAGGAGGAGATCTCTGAGGGATTTGAGCGTACCCCCCCTGTCAACCTCGCCGGAGAAGAATCTTCCCCAATAATGGCGGAAGGACTTGATTGTAAGGTCGGCGAGAAAGAAAGGGGGGTTATTGTGATGGTTTTCAAAAGATAGGGACCAAAATGTGATTGGGTGTACTAAATTGCAAAGTAGGTCAAGATGACCTCCCCATAGGTTCAAATTTTGGTACAAACCTAATTTTGACCTAAGGAATCTAATGGTGAAGTTAGATTTTTTGTTTGACCACATTTGACTGGATATTTTACGTAAAAGCCCAATTTAGGTCAATTGATGAGCTAGGACCCTAATCTAGGTCAAACTAGGTTCCAAAGGCCACTTTGAATGTTCTAAACCTAGGGGATATTTTTCCATGATTTTTAGAGGATTTACTTGATTTTTATCCTGACCGAAACCTTGTTGAATTAAGCGGGTCTATTTTAGGGTTACCGAATGTCATTTAATTCCTAAATTGCACATGAACCCATTTCTGATTGATTCAACCCACTTTTTATCTCATTTAGACCATTTGACCTATGCTTTGTCTCTGAGAAATCCCGTTTATGTACTGCAATGGTAAAATTACAGTTTTAACCTTTATTTCATGTTTTCTTCTCAGAGCACTTATTCCTCCAATTAAGCCCTCTTCTAAGTAATGTAGGAGCTTTTATTCTCTTTATTAGGTCAAAATGAGCTAGTTATGGCTCATGATGAGGCTCTCATCATATCCCCATGCCTAGCTTTTGCTAGTCCCTTAGCAAAATTTTAAGGTTTTAACTTCCATTCTAGACCCTAAGTGTCTGTCAACAATTATGATAAGTGCTTCTCCTTTTCTTTTGTGATTAGGTCAGAATGCCGACAATAGGCCTAGAGGTACTCAAGTACCAACCAAAATCCGGACCTGTTCCGCTTTAGCCTCAGTCCTCCGCAAAAGTTTTTAAGGCCCACAGAAACTAACCTAGGGTTTGTTGGACTCCGTGATTAAAGCACCCGTGCTTGAGACATTTTCAGCCTAGGTTCAGTTTGCAGTGCATTTTTGTAAAAGAGAGGTAGAAGATTTATTTGTTTGGAGAGCTTTTCTCTCTCTTTTCTTTTTATTTCTAGCTTCATATTAGCTTCTCAAGACGGTCTGTATCGGATTCCTCGTCCCCATCATTAATCCTCAAGGGTCCCTGGCTATCGAGATTTCGAGATAATCCCGCCCATGGCATTCCGTGGCCGAATTCAAACCCTGACGATCGACATTTTGTGATAATGCCACCCATGGTATCTGAACCAACAGAGTGCTTACATGTCCCCAGTAGGATATTTAAATATCTTAAGAGACAAGCACCGAGGAGATAATATGTTGTTACACATCTTCGAGGGGAAATTCTCGCCTCTCCGCATCGGGAACTCGTCTAAATCAACTTGTGTTGATTGGCCGCTCCTAATCTAGGTGACTTTTGCAGAACATTAAACGCTTTTGCGTGATTTGGATATTTATGCGCACTGAACCAGATTGTGTGTGAATTTGGGGTGCTTAGGTTACCGAATCCCGTAAATCGAAGGTCAGTTAACGAGGCCGAATACTTCCTAAGCCTTGGACCTAATACTTAAGCTTCACATTTTCCTCAACCTCTTGAGGATTATCCATATTTTAGCGGATATGCGAATTTTTAAGCTAAAGAATCTAGCCCAAGAGGCCTAAAATCAGCGTTCCCGCTAATCTCTTGTTATGTTACCTTAGCACTTTTTCTCTTTTCTTGATCTGGTCTAGAACTTCCATTAATCCCTTAAACTTTTACTAATGACTATTTTTTTCCTTTTCATTTTGTGCTCCTTTTTTGGCATTTTACTCTTTTCCTCCTCTCATTTTGTATGACCCTGAATTGTTTCTCCCCTTCCTTCAAGTCTTTTTTTTTCTTTTTGATGAAACCCTTTCTTGATATGAATTTTCCTGACGTTTTGCACCTTCATACCCCCCCATGCCTAAGATTTGCAATGTCCCCATTGTCAATTAGGTGGGTTCGATTTCAGCTTAGTTCATGCATTAGGACAGGTGTGTGGTGAGTGAACAGGTCGAAATGACTTGTTGCGAACGATTTCTAATCTCGGGTAGGGATACCTGAGGTGAAGTCAGCTGTTCTAATGGATGAACCCTAAAGTGCAATGTGAATTCCGCATAGAAACGTCAGAAAAGGTTTCGGGTTTTTCAAAGGATGACAGGTAGCCTCCCGTTAAGCGCTGAGCTTTACGCCATCAGCTGGGCGTAATGAGCTCAAGAGGAATGGAGGGTAAAGGATGACTCAGCCAAATTTGTATCGGTCATGTCAATAAACGATTTGAGTCTCTGACCGTTCACAACAAAGGGTTCAGAATCGTGGCTGAGTGGGCTGATTTCAATGGCTCCATTTCCAAAGATTTGTCGGACTAGGTAAGGTCCAACCCACTTAGATCGTAGCTTTCCTGGGAATAATTTCAGTCGGGCATCAAAGAGTAAAACCTTTTGACCAGGATGAAAGATTTTTCTAGAAATGTGTTTATCGTGAAAAGCTTTAACCTGTTCTTTGTAAATTCGCGAGTTCTCATACGCATCGTGGTGTAATTCATCGATCTCACTTATTTGAAGTCTTCGGTGGGTTCCAGCCTTAGAAAGATTTAGATTACAATTCCGTAATGCCCAATAGGCTTTATGCTCCAATTCAACGGGGAGGTGACATGCCTTCCCGTACACTAGTCTGAAGGGAGACATTCCTAATTGGGTCTTGTGGGCGGTCCTATAGGCCCACAATGCTTCCGGAAGCCGAGAAGACCAATCTTTTCTATCAGGTCGAATAGTAACCTGAAGGATTTTCTTGATTTCTCTGTTTGATAGCTCAGCTAGGCCATTAGTTTGGGGGTGGTAAGGAGTAGAGATTCAGTGTGACACCCCATATTTGGTCATCAGTGACCTGAACTGAGCGTTTGTGAAATGGGTCCCTCCGTCGGAAATTATTGCTCGTGGCATCCCGAACCTTGAGAAAATGTTTTGATGAATGAATTTGATAACAACTTTATGATTGTTGGTTCGGGTCGGAATGGCTTCTATCCACTTGGACACGTAGTCAACTGCGAGTAAGATGTATTCGAAGCCATTCGAGATCGGGAAGGGTCCCATAAAATCAATCCCCCAAATATCAAAAATTTCGCATACCAAGATCGGCTGTAGAGGCATCATGTCTCGATGGCTCATGTTGCCCAAAGTATGGCAATGGGAACATGCCTTACAGTGATCGTATGCATCCTTGAAAATTGTGGGCCAGTAAAAGCCACACTGGAGGACTTTTGATGCGGTTTTATGTCCCGAAAAATGTCCACCGCATGCCTGGTCATGGCAAAACGAGAGTATGTCTTTGATTTCAACTTCTGCGACACACCGTCGAATTATCTTATCAGCACCGATGCGGAATAGATACGGGTCTTCCCATAGGTAATACTTGGCATCGGAACGCAATTTGTCCTTCTTGGCCTTCGGCCAATCGGACGAAATCTGATGTGATGCCAGGTAATTTACTATATCTGCGATCCATGGAAGACTTGTACTGATAGTCAGGAGGTGCTCATCAGGAAAATGTTCTGTGATGGGTCCGGAAGGATCAATTATTTCAGAAGGAAGGCGGGACAAGTG
The DNA here is from genome assembly GCA_037157565.1 of Thalassia testudinum. NCBI lineage: Eukaryota > Viridiplantae > Streptophyta > Magnoliopsida > Alismatales > Hydrocharitaceae > Thalassia > Thalassia testudinum. The sequence goes on along the minus strand of JAZHRO010000062.1, from coordinate 1,315,911 downwards.
ATCAACTACCACAGTTTGCTTTCCCGCCTTATCGCGAATCTCAAGGTCAAATTCTTGCAACAGCAAGATCCATCGGATTAATCGAGGTTTCGCGTCCTTCTTTGCAAGGAGATGCCTCACAGCTGTGTGATCCGAGTATATGATGACATGGGAACCCAGAAGGTATGATCTAAATTTTTCTAGGGCAAATACTACAGCTAGCAGCTCTTTCTCAGTAACCGTATAGTTACACTAAGCCTCATCCAGTGTTTTTCTGGAGTAGTAAATGACCACAAGTTTTTCGTCAATTTTCTGCCCCAAAACCGCTCCTACAGCGAAGTCAGATGCATCGCACATGATCTCAAAGGGTTGAGACCAATCAGGGGACTGTAGGATCGGGGCTTGGGTGACTCGGTCATGTATGATCTCAAATGCTTGAGTGCATTCCTTGGAAATTTTGAAAGGCACATCCTTGGAGAGAAGAGTGGTCAGGGGGCGCGCGATTTTTGAAAAATCAGGGATAAATCGACGGTAAAAACCGACGTGCCCCAAAAAAGATCGGATGTCCTTAATCGAGCTTGGCATAGGGAGCTTGGAAATCAGGTTAACCTTAGCTCGATCCACTTGGATGCCTTTCTCCGAGATTAAATGTCCCAGGGCAATTCCCTCAGGCACCATGAAATGGCTCTTTTCCTAAGAAAGAACCAAATTCACATCGATGCACCGCCTGAGTATTTGGACCAAGTGTTGGAGGCAATCGTCAAATGATGCTCCAAAAACTGAAAAGTCATCCATGAAGACTTCCAGATAGTCACCTACCATATCTGAGAATATGTCAAGCATGTACCGCTGAAAAGTTGCAGGTGCATTGCAGAGACCGAAAGGCATCCTTCGAAATGCGTACATCCCAAAGGGACAGGTGAATGTGGTCTTTTCTTGGTCCTCTAGATGGATTGCCACCTGGTTGTAACCGAAGTACCCATCAAGAAAGCAGAAGAACCTATTTCCCGCTAGTTTCTCAAGGATCTGATCAATAAACGATAGTGGGAAATGATCCTTCTTCGTGGAGGAATTGAGTCTTCTGTAATCAATGCAGACTCTCCACGAGTTAGCTATTCGGGTAGGAATGACTTCTCCAATTTCAATCGTGATGATGGTAAGTCCTGCCTTTTTAGGCACCACTTGCATTGGACTCACCCAACGATTGTCGGAGATCGGGTAGATGATCCCTGCATCTAACCACTTTATGATCTCCTTTTTCACGACCTCCTGTAGGTTAGGATTTAATCGTCTTTGCATTTCTCTTGAAGGTCGTGTGCCTTCTTCTGTGTAGATTCGATGTGTGCAGTATGAAGGGCTTATACCAGTTAAATCATCAAGAGTCCATCCAATGGCTCTACGATGTTGCTGGAGAACAGTAATCAAACGGATTTCTTGGTCAGGTGTGAGTCAAGAGTTGATAATCACAGGAAATGTCTGATTCGAATCCAAAAAGACATACTTCAGATCCTCGGGAAGGGGCTTGAGTTCCATGACAAGATTGTCAGCAGCAGCGGGTGATTCAGGGTTTGTATCAGGAACAAGGGTTGAAGTCATAGGTGTGTCTAGATCATGTTCGCACTCCTCTGTTGGCGGGTTTTGATTTTCTAGTGGTTGATCAGGGATAATCAGGTTGTCCTCTGTATGCAATTCCTCAACCATGGCTCTGATATCACAAATCTGTTCTATAACCCCGCAGTTAATCCCTTGTTGGGCCTTAAAAATGTCAATCTTCAGGGTTTGATTCCCAAATTTTAACTCTATCTGGACCTCTTCGCAGTTTATGTTGGCCCTAGCAGTGGCCAAAAAGGGTCTCCCTAATATGATTGGTGTGTCCCTTGGTTTCTTAGGTGCATCCATGTCCAGTACTATGAAGTCCACCGGGAAGTAGAAATCCCGTACCCTAACAATGACATCCTCAAGTATTCCTTTAGGTGACTTGATGGATCGATCAGCTAACTGCAATGTCACCTTAGTTGGTTTAAGTTCAGATTCTTCAAGGTGGTCAAGGAGGGATGTAGGTATTAAATTTATGGAGGCACCTAGATCTAGTAAGGCTCTATCAAATTGGGTTTCACCAATTTTACAAGAAATCAGGGGAGTTCCTGGGTCTTTAGCCTTGGGTGGGAGTTTACTCAAGATGACAGAGCTGGCTTGCTCTGACAGTACGATCGGATTCCCATCCTTGGTTCGCGGCCTACGTTTAGGTGTACATACGTCTTTCAAGAATCTTGCGTAAGCCGGTACGTGGCGAATTGCATCCATCAATGGAATGCATATCTGGACCTGTTCAAAGAGCTTGACCAGATCCTCCGCAGGGGCCATGGGTTTGGTTATCCTTTTTCCTTTGGTCAAGGACTCAGGAAATGGGATCCTAGTTGGTTCCTCTAGGAGAGGTCCAGGTTCTTGATCTGGGACAGTGGTATCTTGGATAACTATCCTAGGGTCTTGGCTATTATCAGGCTTGGAGTGGTTCGGATAATGTGGGTCTTGGGTTATTTTACCGCTACATGTTGTTACAGAATTTAATCCGGCCTGATTTTGGTTTGAGTTTGGTAAGAGGGGTGGCTGCTGCTGAAATCCCGCATAAGATGTCGAAGCTTCCATCCCGTCTGGCGATGAAGCAGCAAGGGCCTGATAAATCAAATGTGTGTGGCCTGAATTTGGATTCATAACGCGCCTCTGGGTCAGCACGTTATTTGGGTTGGGCAGAGGTTGCGAAGGAAGGGTGCCAGGTTGGCGGGAATTCGCCATCTGGGTCAGTTGGTTGCGATCCTCTGTGATCTCGTCCTTGTGCTGTTTTTGCATTGCCACATTCGTCTTTTGAATGTCAGCCAGTGCTTGAAGGATAAGAGTCAGTTGATCCTGGTTTGGCCCGGATTGGTAAGTGGGATTGGGCCGAGGCTGAGGCGGCTGATATGGACGAGGGGCTTGTGGACGGGGTTGATATGGTGGTCTTTGAGTCTGAGAATTTCCCATCCACTGAAAGTTAGGATGATTTCGCCATCCAGGGTTGTAGTTAATGGAGAATGGGTCATTCTGGATGGCGTTGAGGTCCTCGCAATTCTGAGGAACCTCAGGAAAGTCAGAATACGAGGGTTCAGAGTTCCCCCAACTCGAGTAGAATGGATCGGAGGTCACTCTGGTCCGAGAGGCAGATGGGGGTGGATATGGGTCCATCCCCTTGGCAGATTGGTGGTAGATGTTTTGCACAGTTTCCCTTGCCAGAGGCGGTCGTGCAAAAGAGTTTTGCGTAGAGGTGTCTTGCTACAAATGCCGAGTTAGCTCGTCCACCTTCTTTTCTATGATAGAAACCTTGTCCAACCGACTGGCCATTAGTTCCAAGTCGACGGAAGTGGACAGGTCCTGCATCTCATGTGCCCTTTTCAGATTCGTCGATGCGCGGGCATTCGTCCTGTCGAATAAGCCCATGGAGTCATTATTTATGGAGTTCTCGCACATGTTTTCGAGAATCTCCCACACCGTGTCCTCATGTTGACCCATGATGTTTCCCCCGCATGTTGCATTGACGAATAAACGAATGTCTTCACGGAGTCCCTGGTAAAAAGACTGGACTTGTTCCCACTTAGGAACTCCGTGATGGGGGCACTTTCGCATGAGATCTAAGAATCGATCCCATGCTTCATGAAGAGGTTCTCCCGGTTGTTAAGTGAAATGAGTGATCTGGTGGCGCAAGGCATTCGTCCGGACAACGGGGAAGAATTTTTTCAAAAATTCGGACTGAAGTTCCTCCCATGTGTTGATCGGATGGGCCTGAGTTTGATACCAATGGGCGGCCTTGTCCAAGAGGGAGAACGAAAACATTTTCATGAGTAGGATGTCCCGGTTTTGTAGATCTGACCCGAAGGTCTGGGCCAGATGCTTGAGTTGTTTAATATGTTGGAATGGATCCTCAGAGTTAAGCCCATGAAACTTTGGTATGGCATGAATCATGTTGGGCTTCAGTTCAGAATCAGGACCTCCAATCGGGATTCGTACTTGAGGTTCGATCGCCACTGCAGCAGGATTATAGTGATCTCACATCATAGGTTGCTGCAATGGGTTTACAAAGTTTTGAAAGAGATCATTAAGGCGTTGAAGTTGGTGTTCAAAGTTGTTCTCCACTTCAATGGGTTGTGCCATGATGGGAGAAGAAGGAGAACCAGGTTCTGAATCAGATGAAAGATTTATGTGGTGGGGTTGCTGCACAAACAAGGGCATCGAGGCTTGGCCTCGACGAGAGTGAATTTCTAAAGGAGGTCTTAAGGGTGGTCTTAAGGACCTCCTACCGAACATGCACCGAAGGATGTGATGAGATTAGAAGGTGCTGGACCCAATCAAGACACCCAAAAATTGTTGGGTGACTATAGAGGTTCGGGGCGGATGGTACCCCTTAGTCAGAAAGGTCGTCCACTTGAGAAATGCCTGGGCAGCCAGAGAGGGAGAGTCCTGCAAAGACCCCTACACGGTAGAGTGTCCCCACTAGTTACAGGGTTTTCCCCACCCGACCTCTCTTGTCACTGCGGTTCCAGGTAGACCAGAATGGGGACCTTGACCTCTTAAGTCTACCTTTTTAACTTTAAGATCAAGGTGCTTAAGGTTCCACTTGAACTTTTAGGTATTTTGAGTGAAAAAGTGACCTAATTTTAAGGTTGGTTGACTCAAGGGATCAACTTCACCTCTTGTTCCTTTGAAAGCTTTTAGGTCCTTTCTTTTAAGGTTCAAATGGATTAAAAACTTGATTTGCTTAGGGTTCTTCTTGTATAGATCTTTTCAAGTAAGGTTTAGGTACACCTCTTTTGGAAAAATTTGTTTCTTTTTTTAAGATAAGATGTGTCTCCAAAAACCTTAGCATTTTAATCCTTAAATTGGGCCTAGTGGGTCTAATTTAGTTGCCTCAAAATTTAGTATCTAGGGCTCAATCAAGAAAGTTTTAGCCCTAGTTACCTTAGTTGAATGAACAGATAAAAATGTGTTGAAATGAAAATCAGGCAACTTGATGAGTTACTAAATATGAAACAGGTAGCCCTAAGTTAATTCTTTTTTTTCTTTTCAAATTTTGAGGGAGTTAAGAGAGAGGGCTTAGGGAAATTACCTGTTCTTTAGAATGTCTGTTGTGCAGCTGCACTTTTTTCCTTTCTGCTCTCCCTGTAATAAGCACAACAAAAGAGAGGAGTTAGGTCAAATATTGGATCAAAAAGTTGTAATCAAAAGCTTTAAAAGTGCCCGTTGCTCCCCGACAACGGCGCCAAAATGTTTACGCAGCTAGATCGTGTTTTAATAATTAATGCGTTGTAATATAGATGAAATTTCCGCGAAAACAAATAAAGATTTTATAACTCGAAGACCGGAGTATCCGAGGTCGAACACAGGGAGCAATCTAAGTACTTTCAAAACTTGATAACACAACCTTTTAAATGAAAATAAGTATATCCGAGTTCAATGAGAGTTATAAAAAGAAATTGCTCAGGGAAAACAAAGATTGGACGTCTGATATTTGTATCAAACATCTTAAAATGAAGCTCCTTTTCTCTCCCTCTATTTCTTTTCTTCCTGCGAAGGTCTGACGTTCTTTCTTTGCCTTTACCTTCCTGAGTCTTCATCTGCCCTTTGTCTTCTTCTTCAGTCTTCCCTGGTTCTGCTTCCTTCACTGCCTTGCCTCTCTCCTTCCTTCCTTTCTTTTAGAGCCTCCTTCCTTCTTTCTTCTGTTTCCCTTTTGCGTTTCTTCTTCTTTGCCTTGGCTGCAGAACTCCCTTCCTTCTTTCTTGCAGCGGGTAAGTACCTATGTCCTGAACACACTAGGCGCAGCAAAACCTATCCCTCTACCCGCCCGTCTCACTTTCTCTCTATGTAAACCACTCTCAGCACGCTCTCCCAGAGCCGGTTAAATGGGTCGGATCGTGCACCCGTGACCAGGTGCACCGGCGTAAGGGTGATGCGTGAGGTGTGCTTGGGAAAAGGTCAGGTCGGGTCGCGCTAGATCCGTGAGGTGAAACCACGGACAAGGCGCAGTGTAATGGGTGAGGGACCTCACCCCAATGTAACTGGAGGCGAAGAGGCTATTTCACAAAAGCAATTTAAAGGGCGTTGGTGCGTCTTGGCTTACCGATGTGGGACTAAAGCCCACTGCTGTTCTTCGCACGCCCGCAGCCGATTGCGCCTTCAATTCCTCAACTACAGTCTCTGTTGGCTTCGCTCGCTGGGTCAGATAGCTTCACAATGCTTCCTCGAATCCGCAGCACCTGGAGCCTTGCGGTCCTGAAGCCTGGAGCGAGGTTGGAGCTTCGTCGAGTCGTCGTCAATGGTGGCAGGGGATGGGAACCTGTCAAACACAAAAATGGCCTCGCGGCCTAATCAGATCACCGGGGGCCTTCGTCGTGTCACGGAGAAGGTGATCAGCTATGTGGCAGGCCACGGGGCGGCCTAGGCATGAGTTCCTAGGTCGCTCTGTGGCCGGACAGGTGGGTGTGTTCAGGGGGTTGCTGTGGTGGTGTGGCGGGGCTGTGGATGAGTGGAGGGTGCTCAGTGAGATGAGGGGGAGGTTATGTGATGGTCGGCGAGACGTGTGGGGCTGCGGAGCGACGAGGGCGTCTCGCCGGAGGGTGGCCGGAGATGAGGAAGGTGGCGGTGGACAGGACGGTCAAGGGGTCGATTGAGTGAAATAACGTGAGGAAATGACAGAGGGGAAGATGGGGGACTTATCTGGACTGTTAGGAGAGAACGGGGGCAGCGGAGTCAGACGGCTCGTAGTTGACATCGTCGGAGAAGATAACCCTGAGGGAGATGAGGCGATGAGGAAGAGGTCGGGGAAACGTGCGCTTGGTGCGGCGTGACGCGGGAGGATGAGGCGAAGTAGACTCTGCTGCTGGTATGGCAGCAGAGCGATGAGGAGGATAGGTAGTGGCCGGAGCTTGCGGGTTCCTTGGCCGGAGAGAGGAGAGAAGAAATTTGGAGGATTCTACGGCCAAGACAAGTCTAAGATCTCGCAGAGGGTCGGAGGTCTTTTTATAGGTGCTGGCCAAACTTTCTGGTGCGTGGATGGCGGCTTTTGGCCACAGCTGTCTCGTCGAAGAAGGAAGGTGGTCGAGACCCAAATTTCTCGTGCGTTCGCACGAGAGTTTGGAAAGAAGTCAGAGATCAAGATCAGGCTTAGATGGAAGGGAATTCCTCAGAGAATCTCCCTTCCAATTCTAGGAGGAGATCTTTGAGGGATTTGAGTGTACCCCCCTATCAACCTCGTCGGAGAAGAATCTTCCCCAATAATGGCGGAAGGACTTGATTGTAAGGTCGGCGAGAAAGATAGGGCAATTATTGTGATGGTTTCAAAAGATAGGGACCAAAATGTGATTGGGTGTACTAAATTGCAAAGTAGGTCAAGATGACCTCGCCATAGGTTCAAATTTTGGTACAAACCTAATTTTGATCTAAGGAATCTAATGGTGAAGTTATATTTTATGTTTGACCACGTTTGACTGGATATTTTACGTAAAAGCCCAATTTAGGTCAATTGATGAGCTAGGACCCTAATCTAGGTCAAACTAGGTTCCAAAGGCCACTTTGAATGTTCTAAACCTAGGAGATATTTTTCCATGATTTTTAGAGGGTTTACTTGATTTTTATCCTGACCGAAACCTTGTTGAATTAAGCGGGTCTATTTTAGGGTTACCGAATGTCATTTAATTCCTAAATTGCACATGAACCCATTTCTGATTGATTCAACCCACTTTTTATCTCATTTAGACCATTTGACCTATGCTTTGTCTCTGAGAAATCCCATTTATGAACTGCAATGGTAAAATTACAGTTTTAACCTTTATTTCATGTTTTCTTCTCAGAGCACTTATTCCTCCAATTAAGCCCTCTTCTAAGTAATGTAGGAGCTTTTATTCTCTTTATTAGGTCAAAATGAGCTAGTTATGGCTCATGACGAGGCTCTCATCACCTGCATCCTTAGGTAGACCAGAACTTTAAGTTAGACTAAGTTTACTCTAGGGTTTGACTTAGAAGCTAAGTTGAGCTACTAGCTTTAGACCTTTAGGGTCCTTTGTGGACTTAAAAAAACTCAAGTAGGAGTTAAGTTACAGACCATTCCTCAAGCGATTGAGGAAGGAAAGCTAGGGATTGAGTTAAAAGCAGGGTAGTACTTGATGTTTTTTTCTACCTTTTGATTTACGAGTCCTCGTAACCTAAGCATCCACATTTCACACACACTTGGTCTTGTGTAATTAATGATAATTCTTGGAGAAAATTTTGGTTTTCTTAGTTCTAACTTAAGAGAAGCTTGAAAACATAAGTTGATTGGAAGAGTTCCTGTCGTAGGAGAGGTGAAGTATATACTTACCTTGAGGATGTGATGATAACATGTCACCTCCTCTGCACTTGTCTCTTAGGATGTCCATCCTACTAGGGGCATGTAAGCAGCGCATTGTGTGGTTCAGGTACCATGGGCGGCCCTATCTCGAAGTCCTGATTGCCACAGGCCTAAATTCACTTTAGAAATCCATGAGCGATGCCATCTCGAAGTGTCGATTGCCAAGAGTTCTTAGGGTCGTTATGGGTGATGCTATCTCAAAGCATCGAAAGCTAAGCACCCTTCAAGGTTCAGTGGTGGGGACAATGAATCCGACACAGACCGCGTTAATAGCTGATCCAAGGTTAGACTTAGAAGAATCAAAGAAAAAAATATACATGAAAGGAAAAAAAAATCCTCTTTTTAGGTTGGCAATCATACCAACCTCAAATAAATTAGACCATTGCACATGCATGGATGCTTTAATCTCTGGGACCAATAGACCTTAAGGTAGAGTTAGAAATCAGGGAAACCTACGCCTGCAATTCATCCTTAGCCGACCTAGTTTGTAACTTAGCAACTACTTGGGAACCTTAGGTCTAAAGTTTGAACTTAACATGTTTCTAAAAGAAGATCGACTGGGTTGGCTAGTCCACTTGAAGAGCTGGGTTATTACTTGAACTTGCTAGGGACTAGCAAAAACTAGGCATGGGGGCATTTGATGAGTCCATATTTGTGGGCTAATTATGTATTTTAATGTCTAGACATTAAGTTAACGTGTACATTTATATAGCATACATTAATATGTAAATAGGATAACATAAAATTAGCTATTTCATGCATTACACGCATTGATAATATCATTTAGAATTTATTTAGACTATCATGCATTGAAATAGGTTGCATTACATATAGTGTTTTGAATTTAACATAGAAGTTAAGGTCTTACAAATAAATAACCCAATAATCATTTTATTTTTTATTTCCTTCTTCTCTACAGCAACGGCCTCCCAATATTGAATGCGCACCTTAATGGCTGAGGAGAGTGGATCCTGCATGTCGTCGTCGCTTCCTCTTCTCTACGTTGCTCCCTCTTCTCCATGTCCCTGCAACCATAAAAGAAGACTCCAGTCGCACCATCATCGGCAGGCCTCCACCCATTCCCTATTGTGCAGAGAACAGCTTCTCATCCACTCCACCACCACCGGCCTCGAATGTGGCAGTCTGCTCCACCACCGTGGGCGTGTGTCGTGACAGGATGCTTCACCAAATCGAAGCAGCTGCACCACCGTGAGCACCTCAATGTGCACATCCCTCCACGCTGCAACAACAGTGTGCACCACCACCATCACCACCACCGTAGCCACGCACCAGCAGCCACCCCCCCATGCATTTAAGACGTCTGGGAATGTTCCCAGACATCTGAAGATCCACCCGCACCACCTTCACTTCTCCTTCATCTCCTTCTACTATTGCTTAAGAGAACCCAACATCAAGACCTGCCAAAAGCTGCACATACATCCAACCTGCGCGCAACCACCTCTCCCTCGCGCCACCAGCCCCTCGCGCTGTCTCACACGCAGCAGCAGGCACCCACCGCACGCCACCTTCAGCAGCTCCCATCAATGCACACTGCCTTCTCGCGCAACAGCTGCAACTGCAACAACTCACGCGCACCTTCGCGTGTAGTGGCCACAGCCTGTAGTGCATCCTCCAGTAGCTGCACGCACACATGCGTGCTTGCTGCGAGCACAACAACAGCACGGGTGCTTGATTCTTCAACCCTCTACCCGCGTGCATCTCGCTAGCAACCAGCGAGAACCCAGCTCCTCTTCACACGACACTCCTTAGCAGTAGGAAGCGCAACCCACCACGTTCCATCGCTCCATCCGGCCATCAGTGGCCGCCATCCACCGTGCTACCACCATCGCTGGGGCAGCCTGGACGAGGCTACCACCAGCGAGCTCCTCCCCTCCGGCCTTCACCTCTCCTCCATGCGTGAGAAAGGGGAAGAATTTCCCTTGTTTTGCTATAGTGAAGAGGGTATTAGTTATTACATTTAGTGCCATTATAAAATTTTATTACTATTTTATTGTGCTGCATTGCAAAATATATCCTTCAGTTGTGCAAAATTGCTATTTCAGCATTAGCTCTTATTGTTTACCTAATCTGAAAGCGATTTTGACTCTGTTTCTTGACGAAATTTATAATGAACATCTATTTTTTACCCTTGTGAGTTTAAATAGGCCATTGCCTCCCTGTGGACACAACTCGCTCCTAATTGAGTGGTTATTTTAATTATTTTGATTAGTCGATTTTCCACCACTTGGAAATACAACGACAAATTATCTTAATCATCATTTTTGAAAGAGAAAATCGACTCATCACCCGCGTAGTGTCTTTAGCGATCTATCAACTACTTGGAGGATAACAGGACTAGGTTTCAATTCGCCTCCTCCTAATAGCTCATAAATCGAGCTTGGCAATATACTAACCCCCATGCCCAGATCAAGGAGAGCCTCATCGATGCATTGGTCTACAATGACCATAGAAATATACGGGGCTCCTGGGTCCATCTTGGGGGGTGTACCTTGTTGTAAGACCGAGCTGACTAGGTCAGGCATGACGACCATACCCTGGACCTATTTCCTTGATTTCCTCTTCTACGTTCACAGGTCCTTCAGAAATTTAGCATAGGATAGGATTTGCTTGATAGCATCAAATAGAGGCAAGTTAATGAGAACTTGCTTGAATGTCTCCATTATTTCTTCCATCCTAGCTTTGGCTCCAGATGAACTAGCAACAGGTGCCTCAGAGGCAGATAAGCGCTCAGGAAAGGGTACTCTCAGCCTCTGGGTGGCAGGGTTGTCATGGCGGGACAGGGGTGGAACGGGGACAACATCCTCCGGATGGGTGATTTCAAGTGAGGAGGGGCTTAGTGGCTCTTCCTCGGTGGATGTGTAGTGATAGTCAGGTTGGTAGGAGGGGTGACCGTAGGAGTGAGTTCAGGTTTGGAGAATTGTATGCCACTCCTCAGAACGGTCACAGCCTTAGCATGCTCCCTTATGAAGGGCCCTTTACCCCTAAAATTCTCCTCAGATGAGCTGGGCAACTTCCCAAGATCATGTTGTCTAATAGCCTCAACAAGATGGCCAATTTGAGATTTCATTTCTTGGATCACCTTATTCTGAGATTGAATGAGCATATTTTGATTTTCTTGCATGGCCTTCATCATAGCTTTCAGATCATCCATCTTATAATTGTTGGGCTGAGGAGGAGGCTGGAATTGTTGTGCCTAAAAGGTTGGGCGGGTTGGGCTCTTGAATTTCCTGAGTTGGAAGCATCACCTTGCTTCCATGAGAAATTGGGATGGTTTCTCCATCTAGGATTGTAGGTGTTTCCAAAAGGGTTGTTTCTGGGGGGTGGACGAAACCCTTGGGCAGCATTCAGGTCTACCTACAGTAAATCAAGGAATTGATTAGCTAAATGGTACTCAACAGTGGCGTGAAGAGTGCTTTGGCAAATTGAGCATTCAGAATGAGCCTAGGCTTGGGAAGCTGATTGCGGGAATGTGCCGAGGTTTATTATGAGTCTTTCAAAGTTTTGGAGTTCAATAATTGGATTTGGAAGGCTAAATTCTATGTAGCCCCAGCTTTACTAGCTTCTGCTTTCTTTTGGAGGATGGAAGGTTTTCTATCCTGATAAGCTAAGGTCAAGTGGATAGAATTGTCACTCAACGACTCAAATAGCATCCAGGCCTCATCCTCCATTTTGTAAGAAAGGTTCAACACAAACAGCATCCACTGTTTGCCTATGCCTATCAGATAGTCCAGTATAAAACCTCTCTACCAATTTCCAGTTGGGAACTTGATGATGGGGGCATAGTCGAATCCGATCATTGAAGTGCTCCCAAGTCTTGTGGAATTGTTCCCCATTTAATTGAGTAAAACCCATGATCTCCCCCTTAAAGTGGTTGATTTTGCTTATCTGGAAGTACTTTTTCAAGAATTCCCCCTTAAGGGCATTCCAATCATTCACCCTTGCATTCGAGGTGTGATACCAGTGTTTAGCCTTATCCTTAAGGGAGAAGGGAAAGAGGGTCCTCATCAGAGCTTCATCAGCAAAGTTCTGAAGTTTCACCATGAAGCAAACCTCGGTGAATTCCTCTAGATGCTGGTAGGGGTCCTCCCTAGTAGTATCATAAAAGGAGGGCAACAAAGATATGGTACTGCTCTTCATCTCATATGGATTATCCCTATCGATCGTCTCAGTGCTTGAGCGAGTTGGTTGGTCGGAATGAAGTAGTCCCTCGGGGTCCTTTGTTGATTTGCACCTTGATCAGCCATTTCTTCTCCCTTCTCTCTTTGATGGGCTCCCCTAAGGATTCTCTCGAGCTCAGGATCAAACACTATACTACCCTCAAAAGAGTGTCTACTAAGCATACAATTTCTACCAATCACAATTCAAGTTCTTGCCAATTGAGTAAGTGAAACCCCCACCCAACATATCTGTCAAAAAAGGGTCAAGGCGATATCCCTTCATTCCAACGTAAGTGGTATAAGAGGGAGTGGCGACTTGAGATCCTGACCTACTCTATTTTGAGGGGCAAAGGTAGAATTGGTTGATATAGATGGCCAAACAAGTTATTTAATGCAGTTACGCAACCTAATCCAACCTCCAAGTGCCCTAGGACCTATACTTTGCTTCAATGATACTCTCAGGTGATCAAGTGAAGAGTTATTCCAAGAACGAAACTGAAGGATGCAAGTAGGGAAAACCCTTCCTTTGAGGCAATGCGTAAGCGGTGCCTCTTAACTACCCTTTTGTTCCTTTAAGGGGTGTCTCCCCTTGAAGTATCAGAACACTTGGTCAAAAGATAGTACCACCACCACAAAGTGAAATAAGAGGGTCTACACCAATAAGGAGACTGGTGCCTACAGCCTTAAGGGATCGAGACCTAGTGCGGGGCCTAGTGTATGTGCTCAGTGTCAGAAGTGTGCATCACACTGCAAATCAGTTTTGCTTTTGAGAAGAATCGCATACAGGCCCATTTTGATCAGATCAAATGTGATTTTGATTTTAAGGTTGAATCTAATTAGCAGTCTCAATTTCAGTTAGACGACCACTGAATTAGGTCAATTCAATCAATTTTGGTGGTCTTGAGATTTAATCCACATGTAATGCGTGAACAGAAGTTGGACGCAAAGATAGAACGATATACCTATCTCCAGCAATCTCCATGAAAATATGTACACAATGCACGGAAAGAGATCTCGCATACTGCTCAATCACCCCTAAATGTGCGCACTTAAGGGTATGCAACTCCTAAACAGGCAGCTCGATATTTTTGTCTTTCTTTTTAAAGCAAGTGGGCAGAAACTAAATCAATCACACATAAAGAAATAACCCTAGCTGCTAAAGAAAATAAGGATAGACCCCTGAAAATTAGCCTCGATTGCTGCAAGGGTGAGAGGACTACAATGTAATAAACTTGATGACGAAAGAGAATCCCTTATGAAAGCGAGATCCAGGTCTCCTTCTCTTCGCAACCTCTCTGCATGTATGGGCGTTGCTCAAGGTCGACGTCGTCACTCTACTACACTTGTTGTCTTGTCAATTTCCTTGCACAGAAAAATAGAAAATGGACAAATAAATGCGCACCTCAGAATAATCTGATATAATCAAGTGAATCTATTGTGTCTGTTGCCTCTTCGGCAACGATGCCATTTGATCGATCAGTTTTCACTTGAAATAAATTTTTGCTCAAGAAAATAAATCGTCGAAGTAGAAATTGAGCGATGGAAAATCAATCATCAACAATTAAAATAAACCACTCACAGGAGAGCGGGTCGTATCCACAAGGAGGCACAATTGCAAGGAAATCACAGATATATATTATTCCCGATCATGGATGCAAAGTTTTTATCAAAATCTAATGCACAATAAAGAGATATGGAAGAATCAAACAATTTCGTGAGAGTGCAAGGGTTCAACCAGAATTTTCACCATTATAAAATAATATGAGAAATAAATAATAAAATTGGTGGCAATGGCAAGGAGATGTAATTACTAATTAAACCCAAAACAAGGGAAATCGTCCCCTTGTGCGTGCATGAAGAGGAGTGAACGGCGGGAGGTGCAACCGCACGTGGAGGTCGCCATGGTGAGGAGGCCGAGGGTACGATGGCTTGCTACTGCGTGTGTGTGAGAACAAGGTGTGATGGCGAGGGTGGTGGCTCGCGGTGGTGATGCACGGTGGTGATGATCTTCTCTGCAGATGCGTGGAGGCAAGTTGTTGCAGTCACGGTGGTGAGGGGGCCGAGGGCACATCCAAGAGGAAGTTCTCTTCTCTATTTGGAAGAAGAAGAAGATGCCTCTGTGTTGGTTGCTTGTAGGGAGGAGATGTGGAGGTCAAGTCCCTCTTCGTGAGGAAGATGGATATTGCACCGTCGTCCTATGCCTTGTTATATAGAGAGAAGAGAGAAAGAATCAGAGAGAAATTTGAGGGAGAGAGAAAGTGTGTGAAGAATGAGGAAATTACAGACGTGGTCGTGGCATTGATTGGATTTTGTCCAATACGAGACTATTCATTTCCTTTTTTTAAATAAATTTGTTATGAATCACTAAAAGGAAACAAGCTTCCATAGACGATCCATGTTGATTTTCTTAGGAATTTAAATGTCATGATGACAATCTAATTGATATGCTGCCAATAAAATTGGACTCCCAAAATTAATCCTACATCAAAAGTAATTAATCAATTCACATAAATGAAATGTAGGAAATCCGAGACTTAATCAATTTGATCAACATAATGCATGCTCTAAATTAAATTCATGTCCAAATAATAATGCATTTAGGCACTAAATTAGTCCACTAAAGTGGACCTATCACATGCAATCTCCCAGTAGAACTCGAACATAGGCCTTTTTGGGTAATCAAATAATTAAACCTAGATTTATCTGGAGTCGGTAAACAAAAGAAATTGCAATTAATTGAATTGGAGAAATTGTGTAATTTCTCTTACGAAACCACGAGGATTTATAAAGATCGAACTAAGAAATTTCATGATAAATATATCGTTCGGAAGCATTTTGATATCAATCAAGGTGTTTGGCTTTTCGATGCACGTTTACGCATTTTTCCAAGCAAACTTAAATCCAATTGGACCGACCCATTTATTATCCTAAAAACATATCCATACGACGTCGTTGACCTTTTTTATCCATAAACGAATACTACATTGCAAGTCAACGGCCAACAATTAAAGCCCTACTTAGACAATTCCCTAAACTCCCATCTGACACTCTTAATTTAATTGACCTACCTTCCGATGATCATTGATGCACTTCACGCCCGACTGCATGGCGTAAAAGATAGCACTGGATGAGAGGTAACCTATCGTTTTTTCTGCTTTTCATTTCTCATTTTCTTTTTCAGAGGTTTTAAGTATCCTAATTCCAACCACCTTCACCAAGGTGATTTTCTTTCCCTTCTCATTGCATGAGGGCATTGCATATCTTAAGCATTGGAGGGTGTTTTTAAATTTTGACAATCGATTCAGGATTTTCAAAATAAAAAAAATATTCAAATATTTGTCTCATTTCCTTGCATGCATACCCAAAAAAATAAAAATTTTGAAAACTTTTTGAGGAAATCTTGAAATCAAGACCAAGGTTGAAGATTCATTTTAAGGTACAATGGGATTTAATCTTTAACAAACTAGGGATTAGGATGTGGACCTAATTGTTAGAATCTCTGAGTCTATTTTTAGACTAGATCAAGTATTTTCCTCTATATTCCACTTGAAGTCATGATGATTCAGGTGACTTGATCTCTTTTTGTGACCTGAAAATTACTTGGCTTAGTTTTCGACCCAAAAACTTGCATCTCTTACGAAATTCTTGTGTTAAAGTTCACATCCAAAGCCAACACTTAAAAAACATTTAGAAAATTAAAAAAGCCCCTTGTTTAGTCCTAGTGAAATTTGAAACAGATGATTGGTTTAAGGATGCGATATCACCATGTTACCACCTCGGTGCTGTTCTATATTTATATTCCATATCTTTATGAGCATTAAGGTACATTTTGCGGCTCAAGTGTCTTGGGTGGTCCTCTACCCGTAGCGTCGGAGTAAAAGCTTGAGTTCGCTTGGAGCACCCCTTTACATCACATTGTGTTTTAGGGTTATGTGCTCCTAGGTGGTGTATTAGACAGTACTATCTTGAAGTGCTGGCGCAATCCCCACCTCAAGGATTGGTAACGAGAATGATGATCCCAAAACATCTGTTGTAGAATTAAGTTAAGAATAAGCGTGGGGGAGACAAAAAAAAGTTTCAAAAACACGACCTTATAAATGTTGGCATTCACAAAGCGCCAACACAAGATTTTAAAAGATTATGCAAGTTACGAGTCGGATTCAAAAGCTAAAGAAATCCTAATTGCAAAAAAAAGTTTCAAAAACACGACCTTATAAATGTTGGCATTCACAAAGCGCCAACACAATGTTTTAAAAGATTATGCAAGTTACGAGTCAAATTCAAAAGCTAAAGAAATCCTAACTGCAACACAATTTCAGGTCATTTGATTTATCAAGGAGTTAACTTGTGAATTTGTAAAGGATACATTGATCCCGATTCATTTAATTTTTGGATCCGAAGTCAAATCCCAATGTTTATCTTTAACAAATTCGATGCCTTTCATGTTTTAATCAACCAAAGTCCTGTAATCTCCTTCTCCTCAAAAGTAAAAAAATTAGTCCTTCCCAGAAATCTGTTTTGTGAAAATAATTTTGCCAAAAGACTAGCAAAAGATAAGCATGGGGGTGTGATAAACGCCAGTTTATCGTCATTCTTATCCCTAAAATTGATCTAGCTCTTAAGGTTTCATCTCCGCAAACGGGCTTTCAGGCTGCATTTAGGCATCATCTAGGATAGGCACGCATTGCATACTTTTTGTATTTTTGACATGATTATTTGAGTATTAGGGATGAATAGAAAGTCAAATCCCATAAACCCTAGCACTCAGGAAGGCAGAAGATGAAGGAGAAGCTCATATCAGCTGGATTTCAACTAGATCCAACTCATCCCAGCTGGATCCTAGCTTGTTCTAACTAGATCAACTCACCTCTAGCTCCATTCAACTCATCTTAGCTTAATGGTAGCTTAAGCTAGTTCACCTCAGTTCTATTCAGCTCACCTCAGTTGGATGGCAGCTTAGACTAGCTCATAACAATTGATCCCAGCTCCATTCCAGCTCCTCCAGCTCAGATCAGTTCACTAGAAGTTCAACCTAACTAGGACTAGCTACTGCCATCAACTAGTTAGACCTAGTCAGCTGAAGAAGTCATCAACCAGCCCAAGTTAGCTCAAGTCCAGCTCCTGGAGGATCAACTCAGCTCAACTTAGTGAGTTGAGCTACTTGAGCTAAGCTAGCTACTCCAACTAGCTAGGAAATCTTCGGGAAGACCAAACCTAGCTTACCTCAACTCAGAATAGAAGAAAGCCAGCTCAGATTAGCTTAACTCAGTTGCCAGCAAAGAGCTAGCTAGCTATTGAGCTCTACTTCAACTCTCTTCAGCAGACACCAGCTTCAGTGCAATTCTTTCCAGCTCCCTCCAGCTCCTCTCCTCTTAAACCCTAATCTACCTCCCCTCTCCACTACACATCTACTAGCTAAGCTAGCTTCACTAGCTTAGCTTAGCTAGTCCACCTCCATGGCCATCAAAACCTAATCCTAATCCCCACCTATTTAGCTCCATTAATAACCCTATTTAGTCCACCTAGCTAACCTACTCCCACTCCACTTTAGCGACACACACCACCCTTCAACCCACCACCAACACCAAGAGGCACTTCATTTTTGGAGCCAAAAACACCCAACCACCCCCCTCCATCTTGGCGCCAAAATGCCCCTCATCCTAACCCTACACATCACCCCACAAATCATCTCAACTCTTCACCTAACCACCTTTTAGAAGCCACCAAAGGTGGAGCCAAACCAAGGCAACTCTTCAAGGTTGACGCCACCTTTAACCAAAAATTAAAGTGGTGCCAACTCCCCTTAGCCCTAGGATCCGCATAACCACCCTTAAAACCCATCCTAGCCTTACACCTAATCCCTACGCCAACCTACCCCCTTACCACACTATATATACCCACATAACCACCACATTAAACTCACCCTTGGCTACATTAATTTCCATCTAGATATACCCTATACTCTGCCAAGAGAGAAGAAGAAGAAAGGAAGATTAAGGGGACACCCTATCTCCTTGGTGCCTTCCTCTTCTTCTCTTCTTTCTTGTGCCCAAACCAAGGAGGACACAACCAAGGGGACGACCAGGCATTGGAGGATTTTAGGGTGGTGAACGTCCACCCTAAGGAGCAAAATTGAGAGTGGAATTCTTCCACTCTATGAGGAGCAAGGCACACCCCATCTAGGGCTTGCCAAGGGAAGATCATCATCAATTTAGAGGAGTACATCAAGGAAGGAGTTGGAGGGTTCTTTCTAGGCCTAGGAGCAGTTGATCTTAGAGCAAGGATTTCTTTCTCTTCATCATCATTACCAAGAGGATTTTGTTTTCTTTCTTTTGTATTTTCAATTTTTGTAGTAGAATCATTCCACTACAATCATTCTTGTAAAACAATTTTCTCAATAGAAATTGCCTTCTCAATTTTTGTTATACTTATTTACTTGTTTTATTTTAATTTAGTGCACTCACACTCTCTCTAATTACCCTAGGTCTCCACATACCAAGGGTAAGCTTAGAGAGAGGTTCTTCTTGTCACTAAGACTTTAGTAATTAGGCATAATCCTTCTTCGCGTTTCTGTATTCTATTACCCATTATTTCAAAAATCCAAAACAAAAGTTTATATAAAAAACTACAAAAAGAAAGTTGGTTTCTGTTTGTCGAGCAAGAGATTTCTAAATTATAATCTTTCCTTCTTGGATGACCCTAGATACTCATCCTATCTAGGTTATAAATTTAAAAGCGATTGCGATTTTGTGTGTTACAACGATTAAAAATCGCATTTTGAAATCACACGATTTCTGTGATCAGTAGGATTCCACGTATAGCCAATGAGAAAAATGAGTCATGAATTTTTAACCCACTAATCTTTTTCTGAGCTTCATTAACACAATGCGACAATTGTGATGAGTACTCATCCGACACCTGTATTTTCTTAAAAAATGAGAATATTTTCTGAATTTGTTCATAATTTAAGCTGTATATAGCATCTGGGAATTCGACACTACTATCATCTTTTTCTCTTGTATGCAGCTCTGGATGAATGCCCAAAATTTCCATATTTTTTTCTTATTTTTATTGTGTCTGTTGAACTGTCCATTAAATTTAAGACATCCAACATATTATTTATGACATTTTTCTCTATATGCATCACATCCAAATTGTGACGGACTGTTAAATCTTTCCGATACGAGAGTTCCATTAAGAAAATGATTTTTTCCTTAAAACCTGAATGCTTTAATGTAGTAAGGTCTTTTTTAAAAAGATGACCCAATCTTATCTTTCCAAGTTCTTGTAATTTCTGCATTATTGTTGCTCCTAATAACCTAATAAAATCTGTACTTAGGTTATTTATTGGATTCCTAGAGGAATACCGACAAGATTTACGATCTAATGTCTTTAAACTATGTTGTTCGCCATCTGTGGTCAATTGGAAGAAATCTCTGGTCTCTTAAGTAAGACAATTTGCTACTTTTAAGTAATCAAAGATAATATGTGTCATCCATAAAAATTGTACATGCTAATTTTCCTTTTGTACTCCATCCAGACAAATTTACATATGCTGGAAAGTCATTAATAGTCCGTAGCAATGCAGTACGCATCATAAAGAATTCTTTCTTTCTTGCGTCGTATGCCTGAATATCGTTTTCCCACAATAGTTTCAATTCATCTACCAATAGTTGCAAATATACATCTATAGTATTTACTGGTTGCTTTGGACTTGGGATCAATGGTATTAGCATTATAAATGATGACCGCATACACAACTAACGAGGTAAGTTGTAAGTTACCATCACCACTGGTCATATTTAATATGACGGATACATGTTCGTAAATAGATTAAATCCATCGCTTGCAAGGCCCAATCTTATGTTACGTGCTTCCTGCGCAAATGATACATGTGTGTTATCAAATTTCATCCACTCATCGGAATCAACTAGATGATGAATGCACTCATCTCGTGATTTTTCTCCTGATGCCATATCATCCACTTTGTAGTCTTACTTGTTATAAATAGCCATTCAAGTATAAGAATCAATGGAAAGTACTGCAAGATCTTCTCTTCCTGTTTCTTTCCAATTTTATTCCCAGATTTTCCAGCCTTATATCTTGATGCACCACATTCTGGACAGGTACCAAGGCCAGCATATTCATCTTTGTACAAGATGCAATCATTCAGACTGACGTCAATCTTTTCTTAATTCAAGCTCAGTACCCGAATCTATTTCTTTGCATCATACCACGATTCCGAATAACCTTTTGAATTAAATAGGAGCTCTTCGATAAATTCAAATACCTTGGACATTATTTTAGATGTGGCTCTATTCATAACCTTCATCAGAAATAATTTTAATAGAAATGTCAACCTAAACATAGAGCTCACTCCACGGAAATCGGTTCATCAGCTACCTTAATAGCATTGTAAAATTTGTTACAACTTTCTAATCTTTCACCATCGTTTGTATTGTTATCTGCTACTCTAATTTCATCCAATATCTCCTCCATTTCGTCACCGTCAATATCAACAGTAGGCTCCTCATCAACATTCATTGCATCAGTTCCAAAAGTCTTTGCGATGAACTCTCCATGAGCAATCCACTTAGTGTAATGCTGCCACCAACCATTATAGATTACGTGCTCTAACATAGCATTACGATCATGTACTTCTCCATTCAAACACTTTCGACAAGGGTAGAAAATGATTTCCTATTGTCATGAAATGCCTAATCCAAGAACTCCCTCACTCCATTCTTATAGCAGACGTAATTTGAATTTCTCGGACTAATCCAAGACTTGTCCATAGTGACTTAAAGTTTCATGTTTAACACCATATGATCATCAACGAATATAAAGGTTTCGAGTTAATGTCATATTATATCTATAAGCATCTATAAGAAGAAAAGCTACTCTTAAATGTACCTAAATTACCCACTAATTAGGAACATATATTGATGTATTATGTTTGTATTTTGATTAAGATTTTCACTTTAATAACCTATTCTTGAAGATTTGATCATAACGCTACTTCTTACATGTAACCAATGCTTGGTGAAATTTGGGCAGCATCTGAGATTAGTTGGTATACTGAAGAAGAGCAAGAAGATGACACAAAAATTTCACTAGACATTGATTACATGTAAGAAGTAGCACCTAAGTTATGATCAAATTTTCAAGGAACCCCCTTAATTCAAGGCTTCACCGAACTAAGGATGATTAAGACTTACGACATGTTATAAAGACAACACATAATGCATGTATGTGAAATATACAACAATAATGCGTTAGCCATATAAAATGGTCATAAGTCTCGAACGGACGAGTATTTTGACATAGTTATATCTCTCTCACAACCTATAACCTAGGAGTTAAAATTCCTATTGTGTTATCCTCATGTGCATCTAAATTTATGCAAGTGTCTATATCTACAAATTCAATGTATAAGAACAGAATACGAAAAAAATTTAAAAACTTATAAACACAAAATAATTTTACTTCTTTATTTTGTTATCCATTCCTTACTCCCTTTCCTTCTCACTCCTTTCTTACCCTCCTTTCCACTTCTTTCTCTCCTCTCTTATACCATCTCCTGCTTATCCAGCTACTCCCTTCCTCTTTCTTCCCTTCATTGATATTCCTCTTTATCTTTCTCCCCTCCTGTCAACATAATTTCTCTCCTCTCTTTCCCTTTCTTGCCCCTCTCCTTTTTTTCTTCCCTTCCTTCTCTATTCCTCTTTACCTATCTCCGCCTCTCCTCAATTCTTTCTCTACCCTTTATAAATCTCTTCCCTCTTAACTTCAAAAATCTAAAACAATTTGACAAAATTTCCCTACAATATCAACTTTCTCACACAATAACCACACACATAAATCCATCAAAACATTTCAAATTAAGTGGGCACACCCTACATTCATTCCATTCAATACATTCAATTAAATCAGGTGGGTACATCCCACATTACATTCATGCATATACAACAAAATTAAGTGAACACACCCCACATCAATTGACATACACATTCAAACATAGTCATTTATACATATTTGAAATATAATTAAATATAATTACCTTGAGTAATTGAAATCAAAGATACCTTGATGATGCCGACGAGAATTAGGGTGGGGGGGGGATAGGGAAAGAGGAGGAGGTGGTGGTGATAGGGGGCTCCATGGGGAGGTGGGTGGCCGATTGGGGGGAGGAGCAGGGGAAAAAGGGGAGGAGGAGGTGGTGGTGAGATTAGGAGGGGGTGGTTAGTTGTGAGCTAGGGGAGGGGGGGGGGGGTTTGCCATGGGGGTATTTCGCTAGGGAGGGGTGGAGGAGGGGGTTGTTGGAAGGGGAGAGGCAGGTGGAGAGGCCAATCGGTGGGGGAGGGGTGGTCGCTAGCGACGATAAGAGCACAGGGAATGAGGAGGAGAGGTGAAGGTAGGTGGAGGAGGAGGAGGAGGTCAAGAGGGGAGGCTCACTGGAGAGGAGACGATGTCAGCGGCGAGGAGGAGGAGGTTGTGGACGACGAGAGAAGAAAAGAAAGGAGAGGATTTCTTAGGAGAGTGGGAGGGCCACGCGGTGCGGGGTATAAATAGCACCTCGCAACAATTAATCTACTAACAATCGCATAATCATCGGTATTTACGCTCACGAGCGAAATGAAAATTTTCGCTCGCTCTCCGAGGTGATGACTACCTACATGTCATGACGATTATGAAATCGTCATGAATGACCAAACCCTAAACCCACCCATTTCTGCTTGGGTGGTTATCAAGCATGTTGAGACGGTCACATAACCGTCATCAGTAGTATAGCTGACACACAAATATTACGATGGTTATGTATAACCGTCTTCGTACTTTGCTAATGACAGTTTTACAGACCGTCGCAAGTTCACTCAAAAAATCCTTCTCAAAATCATAAGTGCAAGGGCACTACGATCGTCAATTTTGATGATAACAAAACACTTGTGTTTCAACATTTGCATTTGAGTTTAAGATTTTAGGATAATTGCAAATGGATACAAGTGTGAAGGAGCTTCAACTCACATCCATGGTGGATTGGAGGAGCTCGCTGGAGGAGAAGAAGCTTCGCATGGAGAGAGAACTTAAAGTCATGAAGAATAGGATAAAAGTCTTTTCTGTTCTTGTAACTTGTAATATGTTTTCATTTGTTGTTTCTTTTTGCTCTTTATTTTTTGTCTAGATTATATGTTAAAGAGCCTCAAAGTTACCTATCAGTAGTCCTAGGAACACTTGCACAACCCTAGGATACTTAAGCTTTTCATAGAGAAATTAGAAATCCAAGATAGGCTTCAGACAACCTGATCAAATGTCCAATCTGAAAATCAGACATCTAATCTTGGACTTTAAGACGTCTGAATGATGTATCAGATGGCCAAACATTTAGGATGGACTTAGTGCCTTTTGTCTGTTGATTTCAGATGACCATCCCTTACTCCAGATGCCTTAGAAGACATCTAATTAGTGGAACGTTGGCTTAGTAATCTGATCGTTGAAGAACGACCCTTGATCTTCTATCAGACGTCCATAGAAGACCTTAGACATCCGATATATAGACGTTAGCCTTGATTGAGCCAAAATCACTTTGCACAGATCTTAAAGCCGTTTGTGCCTCAGGAAATCCATTCCCGCAGTTAATTAAGTTTTCAGATGTCCAGACCTAATGCCAGAGGTCCAACTTGTCATCTGACCAACTTACACTAGAACCCTGTTTAGGTCTGATTGAAGGTAGTAAGGAAACCAATCTAGCATTAGACGTCTGATGTAATTTCCAGACATCTTAAAAGTAGTTTCTAGACATCTGATACTTTTCCCAGATGTCTGATGACCTTGTTAGAATCATTAATGATTCTGATTGCAACTTGATTTGCCTTGGGATAATTTCCAACGGCTACCTAAGGCTTCCATAGCCTTCCTAAACCTTTCTAGGCCTTTTATAAATAGAGGAGTACCCTTGCCTTTCAAATACACACCAAGCAATACCATTTCCATATCATTTTGCGTCCAAAACACTTTAGAAGATATCTTACTCTCCAAAATCACTGTCCACTCTTGAGAGCTTCATCTGCATTGCACACCTCTCCCATCCTCACATTCAAGAGTGCTGCCTGTACCATTGCATGGTTCACGCACCTGTGTTGCCAAGCCAACACACTTCCACCAAAGGGAAGATCCTTTACCTATAGTAGTTAGATTTAATTATTCACTTTGTAGCTCTATAGGATTATTGTAGTTTTTATTGTCTTTGGTTGGGTATTCGCTTTGCGAATTCTCGTCTCCTTCATGAGACAAAATACTCCTCGTAAAGAATAGGAGTTTGAGGTACGCTACCCTCGGGTTCAAAGTAGAGTGGTTGTAAGAGGTTGAATTACCCTCATTTAAGTAGTTTGGATAGTGGATTTAATCGACTAGGATAATCGGGAAATCTTAAATCAAGAGGTTTAGGTGGTGGTTTTTACCCGGGTTTGGGTTTCCACCTAAAAATCCTTTGTGCATTTATGTGATTGATTTTTGTGTGAGATTGAATATTTTATTTTCGCATCTTTTTCATATTCCCCAAATCTCATCCCCTCCCAAGGGAATTTACAATTGGTATCAGAGCAGGTTCTTGCACTTTTGGTGTCACACACCGGCAAGAGATCTGATGAAGGAAAGCTGTTCCACGACAAGGATATCTAAGGGGTAGTCCACTACTCGTCCTCCCTATTTCGACAGGAGCAACTACAGATATTGGAAGTTGAGGATGAAGACGTGGCTTCAAGCCACCGAGTTTGATATATGGGAAAGCTGCGAGACCCCGTTCACCATCTCAAAGAAACCTAAAGGAGGTTATACGGTGCAACAAGTATGCGAACTCAACCTCAATGCAAAAGCCATGAACTCTCTCTATTGCTCTCTTAGCATGGAGGAGTTCAACCGTTTCTTAAGGTGTGACACCGCCTTTGAGATTTGAAGAGAGCTAGACGTAGCTCATGAAGAGACGAGCTCGGAGGAAGAAGAATCTAATAAGGAGACCGCATGCCTTGGTTTCATGGCAATTGCGGATAGTGACAACGACGACTCCGACAAAGAAGAGGTAAACTCTGAATTACAAGATGCTTTTAATGAACTTTATGAGCTTAGTAAGTCTCTAAAAATAGAAAACAAAAGCATGAAAAAGAATCTTAATTTTCTTAAATTAGAAAATGAAAAATTAGAGCTTAAAATTAAGGATCTAGAAATTAGTTCCAGTTTTAATATTTCTGAAAATGATAACTTATTGTTAGAAAATCATGATCTAGTAATGAAAATAGAAAGTTGATTGAGGAGAATACAAATTTAAAATTAGAAATTTCTAGCTTAAAAACTAAAATGCATGTTATAGAAGATAAGCTTGCATGTCATACGAAGAAGGCTAACCAATTGATTAACAAAGTAGATGATTTGTATAGCCCTAGGAGACCAACTAACAAATCCAGATTCAAGCTAACTTGGATACCGAAAGATCAATTAGAATCTTGTTTTGTAGGTTTCAAGGGAGATTACAATATGAGAGATTGGACCTACAAGCTCAACGATGATCTACTCAAGCTAGGAGGACCAAGGAGTAGATCGAGGAAGGAGAAGAGGAGAACGACGAGACGACGAACAAATAACCAAGTCGTCTCGCATCGACCGTCCAATTGGAGACCGACACCAATTCTCGGACCTCCAAGCTTTGGATGGGAGCCCCATTCATTTTATCAACCTTCATATGGGCCATTCTATTGGCTATGATAGGTGAGGTATACCCTTAACCCTATTTTTTTTCTATAGCATTTAGATAGGGGGAGTTTAAAGTTGATAAGCTATTTGTCAATCCTTAAGGGGGAGAACTTGATAGTTAGCTATATTTCATTTACAAAAGGGGGAGAATATTTTTCTTGTAAAAAGGAGGAATTAACCCAAAATTAGAAAAGCATGTTTTAAGGGGGAGTATAGGATAATTCAAAATTGTGATACCTTTTTAATAATGTCAAAAAGGAGGATTTTATGGATTATTATTTATGGTTTTGTCATTATCAAAAAAGGGGAGATTATTGATACAAGGTCACCACAATTGTCAATTTTGATGATAACAAAACACTTGTGTTTTAACATTTACATTTGAGTTCAAGATTTCAAGATAATTGCAAATGGATACAAGTGTGAAGGAGTTTTAGCTCGCATCCATGGTGGATTGGAGGAGCTCGTTGGAGGAGAAGCTTCGCGTGGAGCGAGAAGCTTGAAGTGATGAAGAATAGGATAGAAGTTTTTTCTATTCTTGTAACTTGTAATCTGGTTTCATTTGTTGTTTCTTTTTGTTCTTTATTTTTTGTCTAGATTATATGTTAAAGAGCCTTAAAGTTACCTATCAATAGTCTTAGGAACACTTGCACAACCCTAGGATACTTAGGCTTTTCATAAAGGACTTAGAAATCCAAGATAGACTTCAAACAGCTTGATTAGATGTCCAATCTGAAAATCAAACATCTAATCTTGGACTTTAAGACGTCTGAATGTTGTATCAGATGTCCAAACATTTAGGCTGGACTTAGTGCTTTACGTCTGTTGATTTCAGATGACCATCCCTTACTCCAGATGTCTTAGAAGACGTCTGATGACCTTGCCAGATGTCTAATTAGTGGAACATTGGCTTAGAAATTCGATCGTTGAAGAACGACCCTTGATCTTCTATCAGATGTTCATAGAGGACCTCAGACGTTTGATATATAGACATTAGCCTCAATTGAGCCAAAATCACTTTGCATAGATCTTATAGCCGTTTATGCCTCGGGAAATTCATTCCTACAGTTAATTAGGTTTCTAGACGTCTAGACCTAATGCCATACATCCAACTTGTCGTCTGATCAACTTACACTAGAACCCTATTTAGGTCAGATTGAAGTTAATAAGGAAACCCATCTAGGATTAGACGTCTGATGTAATTTCCAGACGTCTTAAAAGTAGTTTCCAGACGTCTGATACTTTTCCCAGACATCTGATGACCCTGTCAGAATCATTAATGATTCTTATTTCGGCCTGATTTGCCTTAGGATAATTCCCAACGGCTACCTAAGGCTTCCACAGCCTTCCTAAACCTTCCTAGTCCTTCTATAAATAGAGGAGTACCCTTGCTTTTCAAATACACACCAAATAATACCATTTCCATATCATTTTGTGTCCAAAACACTTTAGAAGAGATCTTACTCTCCAAAACTGCTGTCACTTTTGAGAGCTTCACTTGCGCTGTACACCTGCTCTCCTGTCCTCACATTTGAAAGCGTCACCTGTGCCATTGCGTGGTTCACGCACTCGTGTTGCCAAGCCAACACACTTCCACCAAAGGGAAGATCCTTTATCTATAGTAACTAGATTTAATTATTCACTTTGTGTCTCTATAGGATTATTGTAGTTTTTATTATCTTCGGTTGGGTATTCACTTTGCAAATTCCCGTCTCCTTTGTAAGTCAAAATACTCCTCGTGAAGATGAGGGGTTTGAGGCTACACTACTCTCAGGTTCAAAGTAGCATGGTTGTAAGAGGTTGAACTATCTTTATTTAAGTAGTTTAGATAATGGATTTGATCGATTAGGTCGATCGAAAAATTTTAAACCGAGAGGTTTAGGTGATGGTTTTTACTTGGGTTTGAATTTCCACCCAAAAATCCTGTGCATTTATGTGATTGCTCTTTGTGTGAGATTGATATTTTATTTTCACATCTTTTTCATATTCCCCAAATCTCACCCCATCCTAAGAGAATTTACAACGTTTTCCACCTTGTTGCTTGTGATGGTCAAATATATAACCGTTGTGAATATCAAAAATTCATGACGGTTTCCATCCCGTCGTGAAATAGATGTTACCAATAGTCAAATTTCTAGTAGTGGCTGGTGGGTCCTACCTAGATGTAGGGAGTGCACATGTGAGGGGGAATGTGATGTGATCCTCACTTTTGCATTATAAAATGACGTAATCCCCATTTTTACATTGCGAAACACATTGCAAAACACATTTTTTTCCATTTTGCCTTAAAAGGTTAGAAGAAAAATCAATTATCTCCCTGCGGTACAACGTGAAAATCAATTAATACTATCATCCCACCCCTAGAACATTTTCAAATGAGATTATAGCCATACCCATCATGATATTTTGGTGCTAACTCATCTCATACACGATAATCCTCGTCTCCCACGCAGCTGCTTCTCTCCCTATTCCAGGCGTCACTTCCCCCTTCCTTCCATGTATCACTTTACTTGCAGTCGTTCCCACCTCCTCCCATCTCTATAAGTCATCAATGAGGGGATCATATCAATTACAGAACTCACAAACTCCAGGGAACCTTCTAATTCCACTCTACGTCAAGTTCTAAGGGGGCCATCCATCCATGCGCAACAATTAACTATCGAATTCTACTTAAGCTTTCATGAAGCATTTGCCAGGAAAAATCATTATCAAATAGAACTATAACGAAAAATAAAAAGTTTTGGCAACTACAAGAGTTAATTGATTACAATCTTATGGAAGAATCTTGTACATGATGAACTACATGGATCAAAGAGGTTGGATATGTGTTAGAATATGCTACAAGGAATGGAGTGCCATGTGTTGGACAATTAATGTTCACTTACATGCTCTAAAGATGTAAGGGGTGGGGAAGGATGAAAGAAGAAAAAAGAACTACCGCAACATAGAGGAAAATAAGTGGGTACAAGGTATTTAAGTTTTACACCAAAATATAAATTATAAATATAATTATAATCTCATTAATGATTTAATACATATTGCTCTCCAATTAAGAGAGGAGGATGTGTGTCATTATGAAATGATGAGATTCTAACGATGTGGATAAATTGATTTTGAATTTAATTTATGGGTAACTGATTTCCTCTCTCTCCCTGTATGTGTGTGTGAAAAAAAGTTAAAGTGAAGGTAGGACTATTTAATCATCGCATTTTCTGATCATTAATCTGCCAATAAGGAATTCCGAAAACACAACAAATGGGCAGGCAACACGTCATTTGAAGTCAACGTATATAAATACCAGCGCACGCGAAACTGAAGCTCACCGGTCACCTCCTCCCTCCACATTACTCGCCGCGGGAAAGTGGCAACAACCCCTCCTCCTCAACTCCAAACCCTAATAAGATCCTCTCCCCTCCGTCCTCCATTCGATTTCTCTCCTCGATGATGCGCCGATCGAGAGATTCCACATGTAGATGCTTACTTGCCCAATCTAGCACGCTCCTCCTGTAGCCTCCGTCGAATTTTTGCCTCTTTGGTTGCTTGCTTCGTTAGTCGCAACCATTTCAATTCAAGCACGGGGCATCGAAGTGGAATCGGTTGTGGTCTCAAGAGGGATGTTGGGGGTGAGGGTTTTGCTGTTGATGGGCAGCTGTAGAGATGCGCCGATCTCCTTCTGAAGAGGTAAAGAAAGACGTCGAATTCTGGACGTCGCTGTACTCTTCTGGACCTTTGATCTTATACGTTTTTTTACTAGAATATCTTGTCTCCATTAAGGTTTTCTTGCTTTGTATTCTCTGCTACGAAAGTTGTATCTTTACTTTTTTTTTTCTTGCTTTTTCTTTTCTTTTTTAAATGATATGTTATGATCATCCAAATGGAAGCTTTTTCCCAATTTGTTATAATGGTTAGTGGCCATAAATCTAAGGAGTTATGGTTTGTAAATATATATTTCAACGAGAACCATATGGATGGGGGTGCCCAGAAGATGTTACACGTTGACTGGATTACCCTGATTATAGCTAAAACCAAACTAATCTTGTTTATTTAAATGTCCAAAAAAAAGAAGGCTCTGCCAACAACGTTAAAGGTAGCAGAGAGTATCCAGGTTTGGCACCCAATAACGACATTGCAACTTGTAACAAGCTCAAAATCTAGAATCATCTAGAGGCATGGCAAGAGAATAAGACCGCTCAATTTCATCTTGAAACAACACAAAACCATGGGAATGCTTGAAAAAGTTTTTGCATGAGGGGATCTGATCACGGCTTGGAACATTAAGAAGATGCTCATGGATTTCATAAATTGGGAAATAAGTTTGCATAATAATTAAGCATTGTGAATGCATGTGTATTTGAATAGCCTTAATTTCTTCCTCGTGATTTACACTCCTCTGAATGAATTTCCATTGGGAGGTTGTCTAACTTATTGCTTTTACATGTGAATAATAGAATGACAGTGACATGACAAAACAGTGGCATCTACAGTGCACTTGTCATGCCTGAATATTAGAATGATAATAATGTGACAAAATAGTGATATCTGTGGTTAACTTGTCTTTTGCCACATGGCTCTAAAATTGTTTACCCTTAAAAGGTGCTTTCTCTTGTGACCACACTACTTTTGCAAATAGCTTTCACATATTGAAGAGTTTATGCACCTAGAAAAGATCCCATCAGCTCGATCATCACTTGGATGCTGCACTAGTAGATTCCTGGAAGTGGGAAAACAGTGAGTTTTTGGTTTTTGAGGTGTTGTAGGCGTCAACGGTAGATCCTTCATTCCTAACCAAGATTAAAAGGGGATTCATATCCCAAATGAAAGATAACCAGAGCTAGACTGGGTGCTTATCTGTCAATCACACAGTGACTAGATCATTAGGAATCGGGATACATTGGAGAAGGTGAATCAGAAATGGCTTGAAGGCCTTGTGATATCTAGCCAAAACATGAATTCTTTAAATAGTCTACTAGAATTGTCAAGGGCTTCCTTTCACAAAAAAAAGGAATCATCAAAGATTGAGAAAAACCAAAGTGGTCTACAACAAAGAGAGCTAGGATGCAATTCTTTGAAGAAGAAAAGGGCACATATTGCATTAAAGTAGTTCCTTAGTGCTATTGAGAGCAAGAATGTCATTCGATCCTAGATCCATACTTTATGACAAGTTTGCCCAGACTAAACTAAACTAAAGTGGTAGTGGAGAAAAGCGATCAAATAGAGAAGAATCTCAACTTTGTGGAAGTCAAGATTCACACCAAGAGTCAGATCACCAATCTTTAAGAAGAACTAGAAGATGCTAAGAAGTAGCAAGAGGTTAACATTTTGATTATTTGATTTGGAGTTAGTGCTGATACGAAATCGATAAGAGTGGCTATATTGAAGTATGGAAATGGTATGGATGAAGAATAAAGTGTCACGTGGCCCCATTGCCATGTAAATAGTCCACGTGGCACTGCAGTGTGCCACATTGTTGCATAGGAGTCAGACATAAGGCCATAGGAATAATTGGCTTGCATGCTAAGTTAATTTATTGCTATATGTGGCAAAATTTTCTAATTAGATTTGTTGTTTTTTGTTTTTAGTAAATTTGAAATAGGTTTGCTGAATTCTTGCTTTATAATAAGATTATCTCATTTATTATGTTTAAAAGGGGCGATCTCTTTAAAAGGATACCATCATCTTCATTTATTCTTGAGTTAATAAATTATTTTTTCCAACAGCAAGACTCTACCTCTCCTCTCCTTCAATGTGTTTTTTTCTCCCTGTTACTATTTACGTGAACAGTACATGTACCGTTCAAAGTGAACAGTAACAACCTAGTAATTTTCTCTCCACACATGGGTGTTTTATGCATCCAAAAACCACACTACGCTTCCCAATTCCTTACATGGTATCAAAGTGGGTTCCTCTGGGCCTCTAGTCTTCACACGTGTGGATCAAAAGGAGAAAGGAGAGGGTCGATGCACAAGAGCCTTCTCTTGTGCTTGAACTCCATATGTGCAAACAAGGCTTCATAGTTTATGTCATCTTTACTTGAGGTGGGAGTTCTCTCAAGAACTCCTTGAAGGATTGAAGGCCCCTTATGCAAGGCCCAAGGGGTCAACAAAAAGATTCCTGGAGAGACTCATCTCTCATGCATCTAGTGACTTATGCAGAGTGTAGGAGTAGAGACAAGATCTTGCTTCCCAAAGGCAAGGATGTTGGAAGCCGAAGCACAAATTACTACTAGAGAGGCAAAGATCCTTGTTCAAGGTACCACCATCAAGTTTCTTTTTTTTTGAAAAAGGAAAGGGTAGTTATCCAGAGTGATAACTACCCAAATATATAAATAATAGAATCAACAAACTTCACCAATACAACAGGCAGACCCCAAGGTCCCCCACTCACAAGGAATCAACCCAAAGAATAAACAAGGAATTAATAGACTCAACAAAATTCTCCATATAGGGTCTCTGGCCCTTGAAAACCACCGCATTCCTGCCCAACCAAATATCCCAAAGCACTGCCAACGGCCTGGCCTTCTCCTTCTTTGTATGGAAGACGAACTGTCCACCATCACCACCTCCGCTTCTGAAGCTATGCCAAAAGTCTTCGAATAATCGACACTCTCACCACCCCCTCCCATCCTGTCCCAAATCTGCACCACAAACAGGCAAGTGAAAAAAAGGTGGTCAACCTCCTCACCACGTCCACACAAAGGGCAAACCTTACTTTCTCCAGGAGCCCACTTCGCCCTCCAAACCTTGGTCACAAGCCTTCTCCTCCTAAGAAGCCAAGCAAAAATCTTGACCTTTAAAGGACACGGGACCTTCCAAATCTGTTTGCAGTCCCTCACCAGATTCAGCTCCACCATGGGAACTCCAGTGGACAATCTCCTGTATGCAGCCGCTACCGAAAACTCACATTCATCCCAACCAAACATATCCGTACTAGATGCCGGTTGCAGCCCCTCCAACTCTTCAAGCAGAACCTGAAACTCATGCACTCTCACATCTGACAAGCTACCTACAAATCGCGGGCACCACCCATCTTCCCATACCTCAGCCACAGATGCCATTTTGTTCTGGGACAGGGCAAACAACCTCTGAAATCTTCTGGCAAGCGCTCCATTTCCCGTCCAATCATCCTGCCAAAATCTGAAAATCTCCCTCGTTCCCATCACAGGAACAAAGCAATTCCGCACCCTAGGAACCACCGTCGACAAGCCTTTCAAAAAATGAGAGGCATCCCTTGGCGGAGACATCAAGAGATCCCATTGCACCAGGCCACCATACGCCGTCTCGAATACTTTGCCCACCAAATTCCCCTTACCTTCC
The DNA here is from genome assembly GCA_037157565.1 of Thalassia testudinum. Lineage (NCBI taxonomy): Eukaryota > Viridiplantae > Streptophyta > Magnoliopsida > Alismatales > Hydrocharitaceae > Thalassia > Thalassia testudinum. The sequence continues at coordinate 1,282,288 of JAZHRO010000062.1, read as the reverse complement.
AACAGGCTTCCCACCCATTTCACCAACAGACTGTCATTAGACCTCCCTAAGTCGCTTACCCCGAGCCCCCCGTCTTCCAACGGTCTGCAGACCTCCTCCCATGCAACCAACCTGGCACCCGATCCATTCGTCCCCTGGTTGGACCAAAAGAAATTCCTCATAAATATCTCGATTTTTCCAACCACCTGTCGAGGCATCTTCAGCATAGAAGTGGAATACGATGGCATTGTTGACAGAACCGCCTTGAGTAGGACCAACCTTCCACCCCTTGACAATAGCCTGGATGCCCACCCTTCCAATCTCCCCTCCAGCCTCTCCACCAGGGGGCCTAATCTCTCACCAGAATCCTGCCATCCATCAACGGTAAACCCAGATATCTAATCGGGAGCTTTACCTGCTTTGTGCCAAGACCCAAACTATACCCCCTCGCCTCCTCTTCAGTCAGGTTAAACGGGGCAAAATCAGATTTAGCTAGGTTGATCTGCAATCCTGACGCCTCACCAAACAAGAAGATAAGAAACCGCATTCTTCTGGCCTCCATTTCCCCACCTTTAATGAAGAAGATCGTATCATCCGCATACTGAAGTAACAGGATACTCGTCCTATCTCTCAAGGAGAAACCTCTTATCAAATTCCTCACACGACCTCCTAGCTGCCCTTGCAAGAGCATCCACGGCAATCACAAAGAGCATCGGGGCCAATGGACATCCTTGCCTTACCCCCCTCCTTGGCTGAACCCAACCCGCTGTTAGGTTTCCATTGATAAGAACCGAGAACGACGTCGTGGTGACACATCTCTTCATCCAGTCAATCCACACCGACGGGAAACCCCTCTTCACCAAGGACGCCCAAAGAAACGACCATTGGACCGAGTCATAAGCTTTGCTGAAATCGACCTTCTAGAGGAATGCCTTCTTCTTATTTCTCTTCCAGGACGAAAGGATCTCCGAGGCCAACACATAACCTTCCAAAATATTTCTGCCAGGAACAAAGGCCGTCTGCACCGAGTCTACAATTCCAGCCAAAGTCCTCAATCTATTCTCCAGGAGCGTCGCCACTACCAGGTAGATAGCATTCGAGAGGGCTATTGGTCTGTACTCCTAGATCTCTTTAGCGCTCTCCTTCTTCTACAGGAGGAACATGTAGAACTTGTTCAGCTTATTGAACCCCAAATTTCCAACTCTAAATTCTTGTACAACTTTCATCACGTCCTCCTTCACCACCAGCCAGAACTCTCTGTAGAAGGCAACCGGAAAGCCATCCGATCTCGGACAACCATCTACGTTCAACCCCCATACTGCCTCGCAGACCCCATCCTCCCCAAACGAGCCCGTCAAGAAGCTGGCTTCTGCCTCCCTGATCCGCAGCACCTCAGACCCTAACCATCTCCACTTTCCCCCCCCGTCTTCTCCCAGTAAAATCTCTGAAGTACCTCGCAGCTGCCCCTCTCACCGCCTCCCTTCCCATAAACTCCTCCCCATCCACCACCAATCTGTCAATCCAGTTCCTCCTCCTCCTACCTGAGGTAGCCATATGAAAAAATCAGGTGTTGGAATCACCTTCCTTCAACCACTTCTGCCTAGACCTCACCTTCCACTCCATCTCCACCTTCCGGTCTTTCTCCTGTAACACCTGAATCTGTCTTGCTCTGTAAACCCTGTCAGCGTCTGAAAGGAGACCAACATCCTCCGCCCTGTCCAGACGTGTAATCTCACCAAGAGCCTCCTCTTTCTTCCTCCTACATTCCTCCCTGATCTGCTTGATACGGACCTTCAAGAAGGATCTTAAATCTTGCAGTTTAGCTTCCAACCTGGCAGCCACCGAACCATCCACCTGAATCAACCTCCACCGTTCCTCTACCAACCCCCTGAAACCCTCTTCCAGGAGCCACACCCTGTCGAACTTAAAGTATGTACCATGCCTCCATCCCTCATTCGATACCCACAGCAAGGGGGTGTGATTCGAGAATGGTCGCTTCAGGGGTCTAACCTCCGCCATCGGGAACAGCTCTGCCATCGCCGTTGAGGCAAGAAATCTGTCGATCCGGGATCACTGTCCTCCAGAGCTCCTCCACGTGAAGAGACAGGACAAAGGTGGCATGTCAACCAGCCCCTGTTCCGCCACAAAGCCCGTAAACGCCTCAGAGCCCTGGTCCAATCCCCCACGGCCACCTAGTCTGTCTTCTGCCAGCAGAGTAACATTAAAGTCGCCACCAACCAACCAAGGTATCCCCTGAAAAGCTGCCGCAACCTGGCTCAGATCTTCCCACAAGGCCTGCCTTCTCCGACCCTCCGTCGGGCCATAGACTGAGGAAAGGAGCATACATGTGTTATCTCGGCGTCTCTGAAGTCTGACAGTGACAACATGGGACCCAACCAACGAGTCCAACAAGGCGAAATCATCATCCTTTCACCCCACAGCAATTCCCCCCGCACTTCCATCCGCATCCAAGGGCAAGAAACCCCCAAAATCTCCTCCCCCCACCTCCCTCCACAACCTTCCATCACAACTCCCCCACTTCGTCTCTTGGAGAAAGATCACATTAGGCCCCCACCTCTGAATATACCTCCGCAGAGCCACCTGCCTCGATGGGTCATTTAGGCCCCTCACATTCCACAACAGGACCTTGGTCATGAGGACCTTTGGGAACCTCCTCCTTGCGTCAACCGCCTAAACCCCATCACTGTGGCCACTCCACCCTCTTCCTCCTCGTCCATCAACAAATGCTGACCACGCGAGCTCCCCTCACAGCCACCCTCTGACCCTCCTTGCCCTGCATCCTCCACACCGCTTGCAGCCAGCACCTGCGTATCCCCCAACGCCAGGACCTCCCCCACAGGCAGCCCAGTCACCGCACCAGCCCTCCGCAACTCCGCCACATCCTCCAAACTTCCAGCATCACCACTAGCTCTCACCGCTCGCCGCCCCTCCACCACCGTAGAGAACCCTGGGACAGACACCGCCTCGTCATCGCCCCCATCTAGGGTCGCCGTAGACGCCTCTACTCCTCCGGAGAGCGGGGCGATGCCCAGCTCCACCTGTGTCCGGCGTCGGTTTTCCCCAACAATGCTCCCAGTCGAAACCTTCAGAGCTTGCCTCCTACGGTAGAACCATCGCGACCTGTAGATGAGCCGTTGCGAGCCAGACAACTTTCTTTCCCGTCACCGCCCGGGTCCCACCTCGCCAACCACGCCGCGCCCCACCTCCAGGTCCGGTCTGGCCACGATGTGTCGCGACCCACCAGCAACACCTCCCTGTCCTCCATCTTCAGAAAATCGGGGTCGCGGATTTGAGTGCACGGGAAGACCCGAACCGACAACAGCTCCCAAGCCCTCATCTCCTGTAATCGGGTCACGCCCACCCGACCCAGGTCCGCCACGGGTGCCTCCCACATAACCCGGGCCACCTCAACGCCACAGTCGCACCCGCAATCAGCGGGGTCGCTCAGCTTCAGCACCACAGACTCCTCCTTCGACCCCTCCGCAGAATCCACATCGGCCTCTCGCATCCCCGCCCCTTCATCTGCCATTGACTGCGCTACGGGGATCGTAACAGCTGCACGATCCTCGCCGCAATCCATGCCGCGACCCTCGGCCTTCCCAAAAGCGGCCTGACCATCCACTGCCCGCCCGCCACTACCGCCTCCAAGCGCCGCCGCCGCTCCGCCAACCACCACCTTAGCGAAAGACCTAGGGCTCCCGGATCCCCACGAGATGCAGATCAGCCAGGAGGAGCTCCCCCACCTGAGCACTAACCTCTCCACAAGCTGCTGCCCCCGCCTCATCTCCACCGAGGCTTCAATACGCGACAGATCGGCCGACTTTAGGCCTAGGCCTTTGCAGCTCCGCAGCCTCGCAAAAGGGGCAACCACCGCCGCCACCACCTCCACCATGTGGAGGAAGAGGGGAACCCCCTCAACCAGCACCTTCTGTCTCGCACCAGTCAGCGGTCTCTCTTCTAGAGCGCCATCCGACCTCACCGGCCATCGACACCGCACCACTCCTCGGCCACATTGCAGCACCTTGAAGACCAGCCGCCGCAGCTCCTCCCGACCAAGCCCCAGTAGCACCAGCCGCCCACTTCCGAGGGAGGCCACCCCAAAAGGTCCCCCACCAGTCCCCAAGAAGGCGGTGACCGCCCTTCTCAGAGCTCCCACCTCCACCTCCCCCTCCAAAACCACCGCTACCAACGCCGACGCCAGTCTCCCTTCCAATGCTCCAAACTCCTCTGACCACGGCGCCTCAACCACCACGAGGGGCGTCCCCTCCGGAGGGGGTGGAGGTGTCCCCTCCCGCCTCGAAGAGACCACTCCACCCGATCCTCGGAGCCCGCAACTCGACCTTCGATGCCCCAGATCGCCACAGCGTAAGCACCGTATTGGGTCCCTGCATTCCGCCGCCACATGCCCCCTCCCGAGGCATTTGAAGCACCTCACCGGCTCCGCTCCCTTTCGCGACTTCCTGCTCACCACCGTCCAGCCAGGGCCTTCTCTCCCCACCCTATCTGTCAGTCTCCCCGTCGCCAGGCTTCTCACCTCCCGACTCATGACCTCCCCTACAATTTGCTTCTTACTTCTCCCCACTTACCGTACCACCATCAAGTTGATGGGGGCCTCGAACTTCATCCTTTGGGTGAGTGCCTTCAGGGTCTTTTTTGGAGATAAGGAGAAGCTTCACATCCTTACGGATAAAATCCTAGACTTGCATGAAGAAGTGAAAATGAAGAAGTGGGAGATGTAAGAAGATTCTAAAGCTCAAAGGAAGAAGTCTTGGACTTGTCATCATGCTTGGGATCGACTCCCATTCTACCTCATCATCGACAAGCATGGAAGGCCTCCACATGGGATGTCTATTACCCCACGGGAAATCTCTTTCTCCTTGGTGGATCTAGAGAAGCTTTGGGACCTACAAAGAGAAGACAAGTTGACCATGACGACTATTGCAACGACTTTCGAGGTTGCTAAGGAGGGAATGACTTTAGAGGTTGCAAAAGGCTTCATCGTGGCTACTGTGGGCTCATTTAAAGGCGACTCAAGCAACTACACCGACTTGGAAGATGATAACGAGTGGTAGGGCCTCTAGCCTCACCAATACTAAGCTAGTCTTCAACCTCCACCGACCTCGACTTGAGGAGGCATGTGGAGAATAAAATGCCACGTGGACTATCATGTGGCCCCATTGCCATGTGGACAATCCACGTGGCATTGTAGTGTGCCACATCGTGGCATAGGAGTTAACCACAAGGCTATAAGAATAATTGACTTGCATGGCAAGTCAGTTTGTTGCCAAAGGTGATAAATTTTGTTAATTGGATTTGCTATTTTCTGATTTTAGTAAATTGGTTTGCGGTTTTCTTGTTTTAGAAATAGGATTATCTCATTTACTATGTTTAGAAGAGGTGATCTTTTTAAAAGGAGACCATTGTCTTCATTTATTCTTGAGTCAATAAATTATTTCTTCTAACAACAACAAGACTCCACCTCTCCTCCTTTCCTTCAACATGTTTTCTTCTCCTTGTTACCGTTCACATGAACAGTACATGTATTGTTCAATGTGAACAGTAGCAGCCTGGTGATCATCTCTACACATGTGGGTGTTTCACGCATCCAACAACTGCGCTATGCTTCCCAATTCCTTACATTATGCTTTTGTCCAAGATTACCAGGTAAATGTCAGAGATACCACCCTAAAATTGATTTATTTCTAAGAACTTTTGGTATGTTTAGCATGTCATTCCTTGGATATAAAATTAGGCTCTTTAAAAAATCGAGAAAGAAAAACCCTGGGTTCAATTAAGACTTTGTCGAATCAAACTAGTTCAAAAGAAGAGTGTGGGTAAGCATTCAAAGCTCCTATTAGGAAGTACGTGAATTTACCTTTCTTCTTCATTGCATTATTTCGGACCTAAATTAATGAATACGGGAGTTCCATCGCTACATTATAGTCTTGGTCCCTTCATCGGTCTTCATCTTTGCCTTTTATGGCTGCTATATTGGTTAAAGCTAGATAGACTAAGTTTTAGACTAGGAGTTTCCATTAGAGTGTTGTTCACTTATCAAGTTGAATGCAAGTGGATTGTTAGCTAGTAGCTTTTGATTGGATTCATTTACAATCCAATATACCTCCTAAGCCGAAAGCATGCACCATTCTTGATTGAATGTATGACCTTAAACACTAGAGGTGCAAGCCCTGATTATAGTAGACTTTCTCCCAAGAGTGGAATAGACCTTATCACAAATCATCTTCTTTGATTCTAATTTAGATCTGGAGGTAGTGTACCATCCCATTAAGGATGAAAAAAGATCATTTGTACTTGATCACCACTTTCGTGCTTTTGCTTATGAGAAAAGGAACTGCTAATGGAGGCAGATTGGGTTGACCTCATGTGCCTTGCAATACCTTGAGACTAGGAATCTTCATCACTGGCAAGAGGTTCAAAGCTTTCTTAGAAAAGCTTCGAAAAGATAGTACGAAGGTAGCAGGTCTGGCTCTACCATGGCTTGATACAGGATAAATAAATGGATGTATTTTAGCGAGTGGGAATGAGGAGGGCCCTTTTAGTAATAGGGAGGGCCTGACCATCAATTGTATTTCCACATTGCTTCCCCTAGTTGCTTCATTAATAAGTAAAAAGTAGACCATTTGCTGTAGACTCCCCTGGGTTGATCCTCATTGTGCTTGCATTTAATGCATTGGTGTTTAGTTCTTTTTCATCCTATTCTGCAGGACTGTTCTTGGGGTTCTCCACAGCTGCCCAGTTGTAGATTATGATCCTATTATTGTAGTTTGTGGATGACAACTTGTATTTTGTCAAGGGGTAGGTAGAAAAAGTCAAGAACACGGTTGCATTGCTTACAGTATCTGGGGAGGTATCTGAACTATCAGTTAATTGTAATAAGTCTGTTTGCATAACTTTTGGAATGGAGGAGGAGGTTAATTGAGTGGCAGCCATGTTATTATCACCAAAAGGTGTTTTGCCGATTATGTATTTGGGCACACCTTTGACAACTCTGTCCTTACATCCATGGGACTTTGCACCTTTGATTCCACAAGTGAAAAGAAAGTTGGGGGGATGGAGGGCTCGGCTTCTGTCCAAAGAAGGATTTCTGTCTTGAAGGAAGTTTTGGAGCTATCCTTGTGTTTTTCATGTTTGTCTTTCAGCTACCACACGATATCGTCAGTAAGATAGAAAGAATGTGCAAAAGATTTGTTTGGGAGGGGAGAGGGGGATGCTAGAGGAGGATACTTGGTGTCCTAGAAGGAGGTTTGCTACCCTATAACAAAAGGTGGCTTTGGGATTAGAAGGGCGTGAGATAGTGTTGCTTTCAAAGTGGTGTGCAAATGTGATGGCTAGTGACATGGGGCTCTTTGTTATCCTTCTACGTAATTTGTATGGTTGAACCTTAAATTGGGAAGAAAGGTGTTTTACTTATGGAGGGAAGTCTCCTTTTTGGAATGGTTTGATGAAGGTTTTTCCATGCCTACCACAATTTTTCCCGCCTATCATAGGTAATGGATAGGAATTCAGATTGTGGATAGACTAGTGGTGTGCACTTTGCCTCCTCCGAAGTGGATTCCTTAGGCTATGTGCCCCGACAAAGGACAAGGAGGCTAGATTGATCTATTACTGGAGTGGGTTGATGGGGGGGAATAGGGGAATTTGGATGTCATCGTTTGTTTCTGGGCCCTTTGAGGCTAGATTAAAGGAGTTACATCAGTTGCATGAGGCTATTGGCAATATACATTTCGTAGAAGATGCGGATGGATGACAGTATGAGAATGTGAACTTCTTGCTGTTGGGCTTACTAGGCATAGAGACTAACATTGGAGGATGGACAGGAGGAAGGCGCTTCCTTGAAAATTTGTTTTTGTTTGGTTGGGAGTTTAGAAGACACAGTAGATGGATGTAGTATGTGGAGACAACATGCCTCCTATGCAGAAAGAAGGAAGATGTTGAGCACTTATTTTTCTTGTGCCCTTTTGCATCTCGTTGTTAGTTTGATGCTGGAATTGATTGGATAGGTATTACTTTCGTAGATACCACTTCTTTTGAGGTCTTTTGGAGAGCTATTAGAAAAGGAAGAAACATGAATGAGCTGGGAATGTTTTGGTCCAAATCAAAGCTACTCCTTTAGCAATTTTGTGGGCTTTTTGAAGAGAAAGAAATGCAATGGTGTCTAATGGTGTTTGTGTATTTAGAAATTAGAATGTTGTGTTGGGGGCCAAGGTTCAGTTTTGGAGTAAGATGTCTTGTGATTCTTTATGATGTAACCTTGATATTCATTAATGAAATCAGGATGACTACTATCCTTGACTAGTCATACTTTACCTTTTCCCCCCAAAAAGGTTTACTGGAGTTTGGTTTTATCTTTATTGTTGTTGATTATTGTTTTTGCTTAAAGAAAGGTTTGAGGTCGGCAATTTGTTAAAAACCTGACATCAGGAGGAGGGATGAGAGATGGTCGGTGGAGGGAGGTGAGAGGGCGAGGTTGGAGAGGGGCGATAGGTGCTTCTAGCCTCTCGAAGGTGGTGTGCTTCAAGTGTAGAGGTCGAGGACATATGGCTAAGGACTGTCGTGATCCAGTTCTATATCTGCTATGTCGTGGGAGGGATCATAGGAGATGGAGTTGCCCCTGGGGAGATCTCGCTGGTCGGTTGGCTGGGAATGATCATCATCTTCCTTTACCTCCCTCTTGTGTGATGCCAGAGTCAGGTGTGGTGACTGCTTGGTCTCCGGAGATAGAAGAGTTGGATTCCTTACTGAAATGTTCCCTGATTGGTATTTCCCAACATGGAGTGGTCAGTGTTGATGAGGTTAGATCTTTTTTATTTCGATGTGGTTTGAAATCGAGGGCTTAGAAGATTACGGTTTTATCGGAGATGAAGTTTTTGCTTTTTGGTCTTGAGGGTACGGATGTTGAACATCTTTGTTTTAAAGAATTCTTGGTTGGTGGAGTTTTACTTCGGTGGTCTAATCCGAGTTTTTACAAAGGAGCCTCTTTTGAACAGATCCCATTACGATCGATTGTTCGTTTTCAAATTATTGAGATCCCTTTGAGGTTGCGAATTGTTCAGACGGTTGTGGATGTTTGTTCATCTTTTGCGAGAGTTAGTAGATGCTTTGGTATTGGATTGCATGAAGGGAATGCTTCTTCGGTTGAGGAGGGTGAGCTTTTGGTTGGGAAATCTCTCCCTTTGAAGGAGATTTTGCTGTTTGGTGGTTGTGCTTGCATCCTCACCTTCAAAGATTTGACTTCTATGGGGAGAAAACCTCTTTCCTATGTTGAGTTTGTATTGGTAGGGGTGCCAAAGCATGATAAGAAATGTTCCCAGCCAAGTTTTGATGGAGCTGCAAAATCGAAGGTGATCTCAACCAAGCTTGGAGCTTCATTCGGTAGCCATAGCATGGGTGGTTTGAATTCCAAGGAGCTAGATTTGGTAAGGCATGATGTGGGTAGGCCTAGACAGGTGGCATCGCCCATTGATTCTAATATCAAAATTTTAATCTAAAAACTGGTGAGGAGACTGATGGCTTGATTGATGGACACTTTAATGTTGATCGTGTAAAGAGTTGCAAGTTTGGCCTTCCTTTTTTGGCTCTTTTTCAAAATCGATTGCTGATTTGGAAGGTCATTTTCAAGGCTTCACACAGGTGGCATCCGGATCCATTTTTGGATCCAAAGTTGGTGAGTTTCCTAAATTGTTTTTTGATTCCTGTTTGCATAATTTTGGCAATGGAGATTGGGCCTATAGGGTTGCCATGTGTCCTCGATTGCAGTACCCAATGTGTTGCGAGATCTGGGCGCAACTGAGTCGGGATGCGCTGATGGCTTCTTCACAGCAATAGCTTCAAGGGATGATGCACGATCAAGACAACCTATTGGAGTCATCGTAGTTGGAGCAACATCGTGACTCCCATAGGGATTTTGTGCAATAGTAGGCTGCTGCTGTTGTCTCTCCTGTGGGTGAGTAGCAATTTGATGGGGCGTGGAAGCATGCGGCTCGATACTCTCCTGCTACTGGTGGGGCACTGGAGTATGGTTACAATCCACAGGAGGATATCAGACCCTATCCAGGGTCCGATTGTGGTAAGCATACTTACCATGATTTGAATGATCACCTTTTATGCTTTGCAAAGTTGGTGGGTGCTGCTGTCCCGATTTATTTGTAGGAGAGTGAAATGCCGGTGGCTTTTGGATTGATCTTCAAGGAGGTTTCTTCTGATCTACAAAATGGGACATATAGGAGTTTGAGTGATGAGGAGTTAGATGCATTTCACCATTCACAGGTGGCTACCAGACCCATGAATGGGTCCGGTTGTGGTGAGTTCACTTGCGATGCACCTATGATTGATGTTTCCCATTGTGCTTTTCCTGCATCTGCTGTTGCTGCGAATTCCTTACTGGATGAAGTAATGGGTGTTGATCAAGAAGTGGAGGTGGATCCAGAGGATGCAGGGTTAGATGTGAATGATAGGAGCCATTCTAACATCAATTCAGGAATAAAATCTAGATCCAGTCATAGGAAAGCGTCTTCACATAAATCTAGCAGGTCCTCTGGTCATATTACTGCTTTGCCGCAAAGACATAGACTGGTTATCAACGCCTGCTATAGGAGGAAGAGAACAACTTCAAGTTCTGTTACAAGTACTTGGAAGGAAGAAGTTGATGACATTGTGGCCAAGGTGATTGGTGTCAAGAGGGTCATAAGGGGGAATGAAAAATAATATCAATGGTTAATGTGGTTATCACTTGGATAATTGCCCTTTCGATTTTCAAAAAAAAAAAATCAATGGTTAATGTTCTCACTTGGAATGTCAGGGGCCTTAGAGATGACAAGAGAAGGCAAATTATGAAGAGGTATTTGGTCGATTGGAGGGTTGATGTTGTTTGTCTTCAGGAAACTCATTTGGAGGATATGATGACTCATTTAAAAAAAAGCATTTATGGTGATCAGTACACAATGTGTCTGGATTTGGCAGCTACTGGTAGATAGGGAGTTCTCATGATATGGAATGGTGATTATCTGGAGTTATCTTGTTATAAAAATGGTAGAACTTTGACGGCTTTATTGTCTAGAAAGCAAGATGATTTTTTGTTTGCGCTTACTACGATCTATGAGCCTTGTGATAATAATGAAAGGGAGCCATGTTTTTTGTTTGCCGATTTCTAGTACTCGGTATACTTGGAGGAATGGAAATGGAGCCATGCCATGTATAGATAGATTTTTTGTGCAACATTGGAATGGCAGAACATTTTCAGCTGGCGGATGTGGTGGTTTGTGACAGACCTTTCTCTAATCATTCCCCCTTGTTATGGTGCAACAATGATAATGTGAGATACTCTTCTTATTTTAAATTCCACAAGTTTTGCCTTAAGGAACCTGGCTTCAAGGAGATGATACGGGAAGAGTGGAATTGTACCTTTGTGTCGTCCTCAGCCACCCGTACTTTATTCGATAGAATTGGAGCTGTTAGATCGACTATGATTGATTTCAGTTGTGATCTGAAGAAGCGTAGGGAAGAGAGAAGATGCGATGCTCTCGTACAGATTTCAAATTTTGACAAAAAAGAGGTTGCCCAGCTTTCATTGGAGGATTGTAATGAGAGAAGAAAATTCCAGGCTATTGTTTTAGAAGATCATAAGAAGGAGATGGACTGGAGGCAAAAATCTAGACAACTATGGTTTAAAAAAGGTGATGCGAATATAAGATTTTTTCATTTATCAGCCAGTGTGAGAAGAAGGTGCAACATGATTAATTGTATTAAGGTTGGGGATGAGATCTTGAAGAAAAGAGAAGAGATATGTTTTGCTTTTAAAAATTATTTTCAAAATTTCACTAGGAAGAAGCAGTGTGGGTTGTGGCATTTGGCTTCTTTGGAAATGGAGCAGATTGGTGAGGAAGCGAAACATGCCCTTGTTAAAGAAGTTGATGAGGAGGAAGTTCTTATTACAATGCGTGGGATGAAGGCGGAAGGAGCCCCTTGTTCAGATGGCTTGCAGATTGTTTTCTACAAGGAGTTGTGGGATGTTGGTACTGTTGTTGCTATGGTTAAGAAGGTCTTCTCAAGAAATGAAGGATTTGAGAGGTTGAACAAGTTTTATTTGTTTTTACTTTCAAAGAAAGGCAATCCGGAGCAGTTAGAGGATTTTAGACCTATTGCTTTATCAAATAGTATCTATCTTTTAGTTGCTAAAATCCTAGCTAATCGGTTACGTTCTTCTCTCCCTGATATTATTTCTTCAGTCCAAACAGCTTTTATTAAAGGGAGATCCCTTCAGGATTCTTATGTTTTGGCTGAAGAGTTCTTAACGTCCTGGAAAAGAAGGGGATGTTCTTCGTTTCTTTGGAAAGTGAACTTTGCAAAGGCTTACGATTCGATCGCCTAGAGGTATTTATGGGATATTCTTAAGAGTAGGGGTTTCCTAGACACTTGGATTTCTTTGATGAAGAGGTGTGTTACTACGTCTTCCTTTTCGGTGTTGATTAATGGAAAGGCTAATGGACCTTGGATTCAACCACAAAGAGGAGTGCATTAGGGCTGTTCGTTAGCGCTGATGCTTTTTAATATTGCGGTGGATATTCTTGCTGCCATGGCTTTTAAAGCTTGCAATGGTAGCCTTTTTAAAGGCTTCTCACTTTCTGGTGATGGGAGGGTTTTAACTCCTATTCTTCAATATGTGGATGATACCAGTTTTTTCATTGAAGGATGTGGGAGGGATGCAAAGCATGTTTCTTCTTTGGTGAGGATCTTTTCAAAAATTTTAGGATCGAAAATAAACAATTACAAATCTAGTTTTGTTCCTTTTAACATGGGGTCTGTGGAGGAGAGTAATGTGGCTTTGGAATTGGACACATTGGTGGTGAGGTTACCAATCACTTATCTTAGTCTTCCTTTAAGAGGAAGAAAACTAACTTCTTCGGATTAGAGGAGTTTGATTGAGAAATTCTTTAATAGACTTTCTTCTTGGAGTGACAGACTCCTTTCGAGAGGTGGTCAGTTGGTGTTGCTTAAGTCGGTTCTCAACTCAATTCCGGTGTTCTTCTTGTCGGTCTTTTCCCCAACAAAAAATATTTCAAAATAGATTGATATGATCCGGAAGAGATTTTTTTGGAAAGAGCTTGAATCTGAGGGAGGATTTGCTCAACTTGTCAAATGAAGTGAAATATGTGAATCAAAGAATGGAGGCCTGGGTGTGAGTAATTTATCTCATTTTAATAAGACTTTATTACTGAACTGGGTGGTTAGATTTCTGTCAAATGATGATTCTTTGGTGAATTCTATCCTGAGGGATTTGTATGGTGATTGTATGAAGATGATGCAAGAGGTTGCAGTTGTTTCCAATGGTTTTTCTGCTTTTTGACACTCCATTAGATCTCTTTTCTCTGAATTTGCAGATCACTTTATCCCATCTTTGGGAGATGGTGGTACTTTTAGATTTTGGCGTGATGATTGGTCAGAAATTGGATCCTTTTCTGAGGCTTTTTAGAGGTTATTTTAGCATGTTGATGATAAAGAAGCCAAGGTAAAAGATTTATGGGATGGAGCTCATAGTTGTTGAGACATCAGGCTGCCGGCAGGTCTTTCAGAGGCTACTTTCAATGATTTTCAGCAGTTACTACATAATACTCATGACTTTTCTCCTACAACTATAGAGCTCGATGGTTACATTTGGAAGCATGGTACATTATTGGTTGGTCGTGCTTGCAAAATGTTGTTTAATGGTGGCACCATTGATAATCAAGATGATGGAGATTCAAGATTGATTATGAAATGCACATTTCCTCTTAAAATAAGATTATTCCTTTGGTTCCTTAGAAGAACGCAAATTGTAACTCAAATGTATAGATCTAGATGGGCTCCTGATGAGAATACTAAATGTCCTCTTTGTCAGAATGAGGACGAAGATGTGCGGCAGTTATTCTTCGACTGCATTTTTGCAAGAATTGTTGGTCGGGTTTTACTCTAAGTATAGTAGATAAGACAGATTTTCAAAGATTTCAGACGAGCTTCAGAGATCATGTTCTTCTTGACATAGCGGGTTGGTGTCAGGATATCAATATTATCTGGTGTATATGACTTCAAAGGAATGGTACTGTGTTTCGTAATGAAAGGTGTTGGGTAGACAATGTGATTAAAGAGGTGAACGTTATTTCTGATTTTTGGCTACAGAACTTGTAAGTCTGTTCCTTTCCCCCTTTTTAATACAATTTATGGATGATTACCAGGATCAAGTAATCTTCCACTTTTTTCTTAAAAAAAAAAAAATTAAAAACCTTCATTATGCATGCTAAGTACTAGTTTGATGTTGCTATTAGAACTTTTATATTTTAAATTGCCGTAGAATTTCATACCAATGCTTTATATCATTTCTTTTTTTTTCTCTGAAATTCATGCATCAATCCTCCCACGCTCATATGCCTCAATAGATTGGTATTGCTAAGTGCAGGCTATCTTTGATGTTGCTAAGTCTATTATCTCCAAGGCAATCATTTCATCCAATTTTTAAAATTATGATTGAGTGCTCACAACCTTTTACCTAACAAACCAAATGCTATCCATGTTCTAGGTGGGCAAATGCCTTATTTGGAATAAATTTTCACCATGATCAGTCAAGTGTATTGTTTTGAATGTTCCAAGTCATAGAGGGAGCATTGCTCTTATAATCCGATTGGTTGTCTGTGTAGGGGAGTGGACATATGTAAGTGCTTATATCACATTTTTTGTGTCAATTCCATATTTTTCTAGTGCAAGATCTATAAGCTCATGGGTGACCATGATAGTCTAGCCTTACCGTCAGTAGTGCCCCTGATCCAATTTCTACTTCCTAATGTTAATGATGTCCCCGATAGTTTTGATATGCTTGGTAGTTAAGTTTAATAAATCTTTTTTTGTGCATGCTTGTCGACCCCCCTCATGTGCTCTATCATGCAATTCCTCTAAAGAAGCCCAACTAAGTGCACCGTCCTCTATTGGCTGCTCAGATGCTTGTTGCTTAGATTTGACACAATGTCTTAGATTTTGAACAAGATGTAAGTTTTGTAGATTCTGGTGATAAGCTACTATGAAGGATCTTTTTTCATTGTAACAAGGGAAAAAACTTAGACCATTCATCCTATCTTGAATTAATATTACTCAACAACTTGGCTCCTCTTGTAGGTAATTTGTATTGATCTGATTGTCTAAAGTTATCCATGCATAGAGATAGCCTAAGATCATCAAGATGAATACTTTTTTCAAATTTGGTGCATGAAATTACTAGAACTTTCTATAAGCACTTCTATGGTTGGTAGCAAATAGATATTCACTATCGAATGCAAGTCAAATGGCACTTAAAGGAGCCAAGGGTACACCTAAATTTAAAAGGGCAGTGTAGTGCATAAAGCTTCTGCAATGCACGGGGTCTAGGGAAGGATCGGACCACTTTGGGTCTATTGTACACAACCTTACCTTGTTTATTCAACAACAGGCTATTTCTACAACTCAAATCTATGACCTCCATGTCACATGGCAATAGCTTTTACCCTTGCGCCAAGACTACCCTTAAAAACTATGGAGTTAATTTCTTTGTTTTATTTTCTCCACTAATAGAAGTGAGCATTATTCACACGATTATCTTTGTTGCGGTTCACTATGATTGACCCTTATTATAACCAGATGTTAAAGGAGGTGCATACACATAAACCTTTTGGCTTTGAGGTTTGTTGGAGGCTATCAATGACTTAAAGTAAAGTCCGCATGCTTGGTTCCAAAATCACTTACAGGTTGTTGAGAGGTATGGCTTGAAGAGATCTGCCTTGGATCACTCACCATTTGTAAAATGGAGTACTCATGGATATGTTGTTATTTGTGGTCTATGAGAATGATATAATTTTGATAGGAGTTGTTGTTGAGTGATGGAGTGTTGTGATGGCTGTTTTCGTCCCACATCATGTGTGGACAAGTTTGTTTGTGAGTAGGTTGCCTTAAAGAGGCGATTGTATCCCCTCATTTTATCTTTTAGAAGAATAGTGAAACATCACACCTATAAGGGTGCTCCTGTGATTTTCTCTCCGCTCTTCGTGAGTGGGGTTTCCACATAAACCTTAGTCTTTATTCTTGTGATGCTTTGATATTAGTGTCTTTTATTTTGATTTTATATTCTAACATAGTATCAGAGCAAGTCGTTCTTGGATTTTTTATCTTTGGGATTTATCATTGTTTGGGATTATTTGTCAAGATTTCTCAAATCCCATCGGAGAAGCTTTTTTTTTCATTATTATTCTGGAGTTTTTTTTATTAGTGGTGGCACAGGTCTAGAAATTTATTTTAATGGCACCACTATTCGAGGCAGGAGAAGAAGGTTCAAGTGGAGATGCACCCATAGAAGTGCATCGTGGTGATACACAATGCACGATGCACTTAGTGCGTTACCCTTGAGATTTCTTTGGAGCATGCATGCACTAATCTTCGATCTAGGAGAGGTCGGGCATAGCCCTTGAGGCTAAGCAAAGGAGTGCCCTCATAAGGTAGACCTTGCACCCGATCGCAAGAGTAGCAATGGCGTAGGCAATGACGAAGAAGATGATGATGATCCACGTGAAAGAAGTCTTAGTGATGTTCTTGCGAGAGATCGCAAAGATAATGCAGCCCTATGTAATTTACATGATCGAGATTTGGTTCACAGTAGCAAAAGCAACGATGAAGAAGAGGGTGCATTACCTCCAAGCATCGATGCATGCCTCCTTATAATCGTTGCACGTGGATTTGGGTTCTTTGGAACCTTAAGAAGATGAGGTATTTGGTTTTTTTGCATCTTAGTCCTTTATGTTTTGGCTATTTGTTAACTTTACAAGGAAGGGGGAGAGAGGAAGGAAAAAGGAGGTTAGGAAGGATTGGAGTAAAAAAAAAAGGAATAGAGAGTAGGAGTAAATAAAAGGGAAAAATAGGAAAAAAAATGTAAAAAATGGTTTGAACTTGAAGAGAAGAGGGATTGAATGTCTTCTCTCGTTCTTTATCTTTATTTGATTTCTTCTCTCATACGAGTACAGGAGAAAGGGGAAGTGACAACTTTTTTTGTTTACCTCATACAAGATTTTCTTTTCTTTGAGGTCTCCACATGAGAGAAACTCATTTTTTTCTTTTGGTCCCTACATGAGAGAAACAAAGAATTCCCATACAGGAGAGACTACTCTTTAGGTCTCCAATAGAGACCTCTTTCTTTGAGTTTTCTTGTGGTAGAGGCCCAGTTTCTTGGTCTCCATGGAGAGGCCCACTTTACAGATTTTGTAGCCAGAAATTAGAGAGAAAATGAACCTCCCCCATTACATTGTCCACCCAGCCCCTATGGGCATTAATAACAACACCATTTCGCTGCAGGCAAATGCACCAAATAGCGGCAAAAGCAGTGATCCAGCTCACCACATCGTGTGTATAGCAGTCTTGAAAGGAATTCCAAAAAAGTTGAAAGTTGCCACGCTTTGGAGTATGCAATTGAAGACGATCCCACATGTCCTTGGCGAAATCACAACCAAAGAAAAGATGATTCACATCCTCTTCCATCAAACCACACATTGGACAAGAAGTATTCATTTTAGGGGACCACTTTTTTATCATCTTTTTAGTGAATAGCTGTTCCCTCCGCAGCAGCCAAAGAAAATTTTTTATTTTTTGCAACAAGTGACATTTCCAAATCATCCCACTATCCACATGCACTCCAGTTGGAATTTCAGTACTATCAGAGTCGCTTCATATGCTTTTTTAACTTTGAATGCTCCTTTCCTCTAGAGAACAATTTGGTTGCCCCATAGCTGGTTGCCGCTCCGAAATGAAACCAAGAAGTTGCTGAAAATCATTATAAGTTTGCCTCGAGAGGCCCTCCTCAGAAGGTGAATATCCCACGCCTCTCTCTTTGCATCCCAAAGGTTAGAGGCCATTACCCTCTTATCTGCAGCAAGATGAAAAACTCTATGATACAGTTCTGAGAATGAACCCATACCACACCAATTTTCAGTCCAAAACTTGAATAATCTTCCATTTCCCAAGGTCAGTTCAAAGGCAACAGCATATTTCCCCATAATCTATTGCACGGAGTACCAGAAAGCTGGCAGATCTTTCAATCATATTTATATTGGATCCATAGGCATCATTTACAATAGTGGAGACCATAGATTCTTCACCTGAGAGGATTCTTACCACCCACTTCAAAAGCAAGGCTTCATTAAGTTTTTCCAAATCTCTCACACCCAATCCTCCTCCCTTCTTTGGTGTGCAAATCTACCATCATGATCAGCCCCTTTCCAAAAAAACCTCTTCCTAACCAAGTCTAGCTGCTTGAAAATCTTCTTTGACAGCTTAAAGATGGACATATAAAAAATTAGAATGGAGGATAAGACTGATTTCAACAAAATCAATCGACCACCACAAGATAACAATCGACCACTCTATGTGGCTAATCTTTTAGACACCCTATCCACCACACATTTCCAATTAGCCGAGGTCAACCTCTTCCCCTTCAAGGGCAGCCCAAGATACGTGATAGGTAGATGAGCCACTGGCGTTTCCAAAATGTTTGCAACATCAACAACCTTCGAGCTCGAAAAGGAGAATGGTACCAAAATTGATTTTGCTTTGTTTATTTTGAGGCCTGTCAAGGAGGCAAAAATCCTTACAGGAGGAGACATGTTCGGTTGTAGAGGTGCCTCCTTGGATAAAGAATGTTGTATCATCCGCATATTGCAAAATGGGTGTTAGTCTGGACCCATCCCTTTGACAAGTAAATCCTTCAAAAGGCCCACCATCACAAGCTTTAAAAGCCAAAATCGCTAGGGTGTCAACTGCTATGTCAAAAAGGAGTGGTGTTATGGGACAACCTTGACGTACTCCCCACTGCGGGTGTATCCAACTTCCTCTTGGCTGACCATTCACCAGAATCGAGAAAAATGCTGTTGTGACACATTGTTTCATAATTACACCCATCTCTTCGGAAAACCCCTTCTCCTAAGCACATCCCATAAGTACCTCCAAGAAATAGAGTCGTAAGCCTTGGAGAAATCTACCTTCTAGATGAAGGTAGGAACCCCTCTCCTCCATACCACAGTCATTTCCTCAGCCAAAACAAAAGAATCTGACCTTTAATGAAAGTGGATTGGTCGAGGGATATAATATCAGGCATAACCGGGCGCAGCTTGTTTGCAAGCACCTTTGCAACCACTAAATGAATCGCATTTGACAGGGCAATTGGCCGAAAATCATCAGCTAACTTTGCGCTTGGTTTCTTTAGCAATAGGAATAAATAAAAATGATTCAATCTGTCAAAATCCCTATTACCTTCCATAAATTCTTTCACAAGGGCGAGCACATCATGCCCCACCACATCTCACAACTCCCTAAAGAAGAGAACCTGCAAATCATCAAGCCCAGGCGATCCCTCCACCTTTAGGCCTTTAAGTGCTACCAACACCTCCTCCTCACTTGCCTCCTTTAAAAGATTTGTCTTTACCTCTTCCTTCACTTGCTCAAAAACAAGTGACCCCAGCTGCCAATCCTTACAAGGTTGTCTCCGAGTGAAATCACGAAAATGTGTCCTAAAAGCCTCACAGATCTGCTCCCTTTGACACAGGGTGGAGCTACCAACTTTCAAGGTGTTGATCAGATTTTACCTCCTATTGCTGGTTGTGATATGAAAGAATTTTGTATTAGAGTCCCCCTCCTTAAGCCATAACTAACGTGACTTTTGCCTCCAATCCATCTCTTTCTTATGATCCTCCTCCTTAACCACCGCCTGCATTTGTTTACATTCGTTACAGTGGTGAGTAAACAGAGGGGACGTCTCTTTACACCTATCCAAATCAGAAATCTTCTTCAATGCCTCCATCCTCCTCTCCTCCCTACATTTGTGCAAATCACGTTTGAAGTCAATCATAGCCTGTCTCACTGCCCGAACTCTGCAAGCCACTGCTCTCGCTGCTGATGAGGATTCTGGTGTAGCAAACCATGTGTCCCAATTCAAATCCCTAAATCTATGTTCTTTCAACCAAGACTTACATAATTTGAAATAAGTAGAGAAACTTGTTGCCTCATTGCTGGACTACAGGATCGTTGTGTGATCTGAAAAAGGTCTATCACATGCATCCACCTCCGCCCCATGAAATGCTTCTGCCATCGATATGTTAAAAAGAAACTTGTCCAAATAGGAGGTAGCCCCATTTCCATTTCTCCACGTAAAGTGCGCACCACTGGTTGATAAGTCAATTAGCCCCAACTCCTGTACCACACACTAAAAATCAATCAATGCCCGGTCTATTCTCCCATCTAGTCTGTCTTCCAAATGAAGTGTTGCATTGAAGTCCCCTCCCAGCAACCAAGGTTGTCCATCCACAAACCATGAAGCCTGTTCTATTTCTTCCCAGAAAAGCTCCCTGGCCGAATCTTCATAAGGACCACAAGCACCATACAACAAAATGGAATCCATCCATTTTCCTACTAAAAGCTACCGTAGCAACCCTTCCTGCCACCAAGGAAGACTCCAGCACAAAAGTGTCACCATGCCACAATATCAGGATGGTCCTCGACCTCCCACTTGCCTGCACTTCTAGAAATGCATTATATCTATCACCACATACTTTTTTTGATCTGAGTAGTCAAAGCCTCAAGATGAGTCTCTTGCAGCACCACAATATCAACCTTCCATTCCATCAAGTATCTTCTCAAAGTCGCCCTTTGTCCTTCATCCCTCAACCCACGCACGTTTCATGAAAGAATCTTAATCATGAGAAATATGGCTTGATCCCCCTTTGTGCACCTTCTTCACCCTAATCACCTTGGCCACCTGAGCATCGACGTCACTGAATTTTCCTTGTGCCTCGCCAAAATTGCTCTTTGTAATCAGCTTCTTCCCAACTTTCTTCCTCTTATAACAAGAACTGAGGACCAATCTATGTCTTTGTCAGACCATTTGGGTTGCGAAGAGGATTTGCTTGATGTTGAATGCACCATCCCCTATCGTCCCTGATTATCAAGACTCTTTTGCTGTCCATGTGCCCTCACATTAGACGCAGCATCACCAATTACATCGGAGCTTTCCACAATATGTTCCTTCTCCACGTTTCGGGGACGAAAAATGGAGCCAAAGGCGAAAGGCGTCTCGAGGTCCTGTTGAACAGGGGGAGCAGCAACACGAAATTCTATTCCTTGGCAATGAAACACAGAAACCTCCGAGAACAATGTGTCAGGGGTGAACTCACCACGTTCGGACCCACTCACAGGTCCGAAGTCCACCTGAAGATCGTGTGACACATTATTTTTCCCGCTCCCAAGCACACGATTCTCCACCTCATCCTCCACCATCGTCTTCCACCCCGAAATAGCCTTGTACCTCATCTACAGCTTCACCTGAATCATGTCATAAGCACTGGCCTAGTGAAACAGTGAAGCAGCAGCAGAGAACAACATTCCTTGGGGTGAAACCAAGGAAACAATCTCCGGAAACAAAGCATCCGGGGTGAACTTACCACGTCTAGACCCTTGCATGGGTCCGGAACCCACCTGTGGTTTGCAGGATACCTTGTTTCCACCACCCATAGGAACTCGATCACGTCTTTCTCCTTTGTTTTCCATCACCAAGGCCTTCATCGTCGCATGCTCTATTGGAAAAGGATCCTGCATGTTGAAGCCACGAGCAGCCGAACGATTCTCTTCACCAAGAAAAAGTAGGTCATTTGGGATCCGAATGTACCCACCATCCTCGGACCCGTTTAAGGATCCGGGACCAGCCTGCACATGCATCGTTCTTTCCATACTTTGCGTGTTCTGCAGATTTGGAAAAGCAGCAGGACCAGCCTGCACATGACCAGCCTACACATGCGTTGTTCTTTCCAAGTATTCCAGGCTCTGCAGATTTGGAAATGCAGCCATTTCGGTAAGTCCAGCTTCATCCCTGCCATTGCCTTGGCCCACGAACAGATTTGGGAGCCCATTCACGCCATTGAGACTAGCTTGTAAATGCGTTGTTCCCTCCATGTTTTGCGTGCCATGCAGATTTGGAAACGCAGCCTGACGAGCCTGCACATGCGCTGCTCTTTCGAAACATTGCGTGCTCTGTAGATCAGCTTCCTCATCCATAAAATCCCTCGTTGAAAGTGTCATATCAGCAGCCGAATAAGGCCATCCAGCTACAACGCCAAACAAGGAATCCTGCGGCAGCTGTTTGTGCATTAGATGGCCTTCACCCAAAATAGAAAGATCTTCAACACGCTCTTGAAATTATGGATCTCCAGCTGTAGCACCAACTGGCGCCTCCTCTACCTCACGAGAATTTGAATTTCGAATTCTTCCCAAAGGCTGCCATTCCCAGTGAGATCTGGCATGTCTGCGTGCTCCCTTCTGCTCCTGAAATCGCTGCTGCTGATGAAGATCAGCAATTCTTTGATGATGTACCTGTTCAGTCTTCACATTTAATGATCTAACAGCCATTGAAGATTGGTGCGTCACGCCCGCAGCCACCACCTGCGCATATGTGAGGTCCTGCTCCAACATCGTGCCCAAATCAACAAAGGAGATGACACATGCACTCAGCAAATCTAAGAATCTCTTTCGATGGGAAGGATTTACCCACCATCAAATCACCATCAACCACCACCGAAGACACATCACCTTCCTGTAAACCGATGCCAAAACTTCTCCGAACTCTCTCAAAAGAAGAGCAAATCATCTTCACATTATCAATCATTCTTAAATGAAGCGGAATGCCCAAAATGTGAAACCGAATCAAAGGACGCATTAGAATACACTCATTAGATGCACCTTCATAAACACTTGGGAGACACCACTGAAACAAGGAATCACCAATTAAGGATTCCTTAAACTTAAGTTGCTCCACATCCAAAGCATCCAAACCAAATAAAAGCAACCTCTTTTCCTATAAAACAAAAATCTTCCAAGATTTTGAATTCAAACCAAACCGAGAGAGGAAAGATCTAACCTCATCAAGCACCAAAATGCCATGATGCAAAACTCCAATGAGTAAGCAATCCAACAACGAATTCAAACACGTCATCTCAGATGACCATGCAGCCTCAACTCCTTCAGTCGGAGTCTTCCCTTGAGGAGGAGGTAGCATTCGCTCCTTCCCCATAAGAGAACCATTCCGATGTAGCAACGGACATGAGAACCTCTTGTGACCCCAACCACGACATCTAAGACAGATCAAAGGGTCGCGGCAATCCTTTGCCAAGTGCCTAAATCCCCAACATTTGAAGCAAATGAAACTCCAGAGATAAGTCGCACAAGAGCCACCCTTCGATCTACTCCATCTCCCCCCACATTTCCCTCGAGAGCCTCTCATGAGAGCTTTTCTAAACAAAACTCATTTTAGTTCACCCAATAGATACTTGCCAGTATGCTATGTAGATGCTTCTTGGTAATTAGATAATGTGAAGATCCAATTATATGTTGCTTAATCCCACATAGTAGAAGTAGGAACTAGAGAGGTATGTGGTGGCCTATATAAAATCCCTTATATCCCCCATTTGTCTTTGAGAAAAAATATTACCCTTCTTTTTGCATAATTAATATAATTATTGGATGATTACCGATCTTAAGTAATCTTCCTCTTCTTTTCTTCAAAAAAAAAAAGTTCTTAAAAAGGATAAGGCATAGGCATTGGAGCCAACTTCAACAATTCATCTCTGAACTCCGATCGACGCTTGCCTACAAGCAAGAATGAGGATGCAAGAAAGTCGATGACTTGGTAGCATCAACTGAAGTCTTGAGTGTTGCATTTTGCTTGTTAGAGTGAGGATTTCTTTTATACAAGCTGAGCACTCCGTGCTCCAGCTTGAGGAGTGTTGAGAAATGAAGTGTTGTTGTAGTGATTATTTTAGTCCTACATCGCGTGTAGACAAGTTTATGTGTGAGCGGGTTTCTTATAAAAGGTTATTGTATCCCCTGATTTTATCTCTTCGAACAATAGTGAAACATCATTCCCATATGAGCATTTCTCCCGTGGTTTTCTCCTCGTTCTTCGTGAATGGGGTTTCCATATAAATCCGAATCTTTATTCTTGTGATGCTTTGATATTTGTATCTATTTTATTTAATTTTATATTCTAACAGACGTGTGTGGCATATCTGGGACAAAGTTGTAACTTCAAAAAAGCTTGTTGCCAAGTAGCAAATGTGTTAGGCACTTAAGATATTTTCTTACTATTAAGGTGGCTAGTAGCATGAGGGCGTTTGGTGTTGAGCCAATAGATATTCAAATGCATCCTAATGTAGGCATTCGTAATGAGAGCACGGATTATGTTGAAATGTTATTGTAGTTTACAACCACCAAACTAAACATCTCCATTGTAATTAGTAAGATTGGTTAGTTTATGGAAAAGCCTATCAAGGTTCATTAGGAAGCTTCCATGATGATTCTCAAGTAGGTAAAGTTTTCATTTGAGAATAGATTGTTGTCTACAACTAAGCCATTCATGTTTTTGGAATGGAATGGATTGTTGTTTACAAGTAAGCCATTGGATGTGATTGTAACCTCAGATGTAGTCTAGCAATGAAGTCCACTACTCAATTTTGTGTTTTTGATGGGGCAATGTTGTCATTTTAGTGCTTGATCTAAGTATAGGGCTGGTAGTAGTCAAGGGCCAAATAGAATGAGGGTCTCTTGGGGGTGGACTTTCATCTCCTTTTTGAGAGATTGATGGAGGCCCTTTGCTTCAAGTGTCGAGGTAGGGGAATTAGGTGGGGGAGTGTAGGGAGCCGATGAGATGCCTGCAGTGTGGGGACCTTGGGCATTGTAAGGTGGCATGCACACAGGATTTGTGGTCGAGGAAAGCCTCTTTTCCTAGGCTGCATCCTCTGGTGGGGGCCCCAATGACTGATGTGTTTGCATCGTGGTTGCCTCAAAATTGTGATTTGGATGCGATCCTTTCTTCCACTTTGGTGGGGGAGGTTTTGGAGGGAGTGGTGGAGATAACGGTGCTGAAGGCAGAGGGGTAAGAACGTTGGGTTTGAATGCAGGAGCAAAGGTTGCGAAGTTTGCTCTAGGAAGGTTTATTCTATTCCATCTTTCTAATGAGGTGCTGGAGGGCTAGTGTTTAGGGAGATGAGATATGGAGGTGGAAGGTGAGAGGGAGGTGGTCGTACATGCATGAGGGGGCGACAAAGGAATGACCACCTGTAAGGGCTTCCGTTGAAGTAGCCATTAAGGATATCCCCCTTCGCCTATGTACCAGGGAGGTAGTCGAGGCGGTGGTGGCACCTTTTGCCACTCTCAAGCCTTGCATGGGATTGGGGCTGGGTGGATTGTTGAGAAGGTGATGCTCCGCCCTGGTGGTGCATCTTGGGTGATCTACATCAGGCCCATTGTAGACACCACAAGAACCTTTGCGTAGGTGATGGCTGCCGGAGTGAAGGTGGTGGTGGGTGGTACTGCTACAAGGGGGAAGTCGAGAGCGGCAGAGGTGAAGTGAATTTGGAAGACCAAACGTCCAACCATTGATTCCGAGACTGTTGCTCGTGAGGCATCGAGATTTACGGAAAACGAAGGTGGCGAGATTCCTTGTGATGATTTTGTTGTGAGGATTGAGGAGCATACCTTTGCGGGAGGTGAGGAACAAAGGTCTTGGGGAGACGATTAGAATCCCTGCACAGTTGCCTTTAATGACCCTGTTTTGCCTTCAGTGGATGGGGACAACAATGCACGCTTTCAACAGGTGGACTACGGATTCAATTACAGATCTAGATTCGGTACGATTAACTCTAACCCTCTTGTCTCGTATCCTACCCTTTTGAAGCGTGTCGCTTCTCCTTTTCCCCTTGGTGCAAAATGCTTGTGGACCCTTCCTGAGCTTGAAGGTGGATCGTTAACCTCCACGCAAGGAAAGTAGATGGTGGTGGTGAACCTTGAGGATGCAACAACGGGAGGTGTTCGAGCCCACATCTTTAGGAGGTGACCGCCGAAGGAGTATAGGAGACCGAGGCTATTATACCGGTAGAAGTGGTCTTTCCGAGGAAGATTGAGGTGGTTATCAAGAACCTCACTTTCTCCCCCTACGGTGACATCGGTGCAGACAACCTCATCGACTGTAGCAGTGGAAGATGTGGTAGGAAAGGGCGATGGAGTGACTTACGCTATGGTTGCCGGTGATGATGAAGCGAGTGGTAATGTGGTCAAATAGCTGCAACTTAACAGAATTGGAATTGAAGTTGGGACATGCGAGGAAGATGACAAGATTGAACAGGAGGGGGTTGCAGTGGCAGTGCGATTGGGTTCCGACGCACAAGTAGGGAGATAGAAATGTTTAATGACATTAGTACTTTTGGTGGAACATGAGGGGGCTAAGCAACCCGTTTAGGAGGGTGGCTCTTAGAGGATACATCAGATTGAGGGGCCTAACGGTGCTACTCCAAGAGACTAAATTGGAAAAATGTAACCAGTTATCTTGGAGGGAAATAGGTGGATATATGGAGAAATGTATTACTCTTGACTTTGGTGGGAGGTTAGGAGGCATCCTCATGGGGTGGAAAGATGATTTGTTTGTCTTGGAAGATTTAGTTGTTGGCACACATGTTATCAACGATGTTGGTGAGATGCAATGACAGCTTGAAGATCGTCATGTTTGTAATCTATGGCCTTGTTGATGATTTGTTAAGATTGCAACTTTGGGAGGACCTCACTTAGGTGGTGGATTGGATTCAGGGGAGGTTCTGGTTGATTGGTGGCGACTTCTACACCACCTTGAAGGCTGATGACAGACTTGGAGGGAGAGGGCAAATTGATCATGATTTAGAGGAGCTTGTGGAGTTTGTAGACTGGTTTGATGGACTTTATTTCTACCTCCTACATGTATACTTAGAGAAATTTGATAGGCCAGAAATCCAAAACCAATAGGTTTCTGTGCAGTGTGGAGATGGCAGAGATGTTCCCCTTGGTTGATGTGAGGTCGATGGATAGATCGTTTTCAAATCATATGTTATTGATGTGGCAGGCGTATGAGGGAAGGTAGTTTGGGACGTCAAGTTTGATAGATCTTGGATGTTAGAAGAAGGGTCTAGAAGTTTGGTGGAAGACAAATGGAGGTCATTCCAACCTGGAGGGTCTGCGGTTGCAACATTAGAATCTAAGTTGCGTGACCTTAGGATCTTCCTAAGGAGTTACAGGAGAGAGATTGAGGAACAAAACAGAAAGAGAAATGACACCTTTGCAAAGGTAATAAGATTGGATAGTGCTGAGGATGGAGGGGTCCTTTCTGCAAAGGAGATGGCAGCTAGAGCCATACACTTGCACACGGCCCAGGTGAAGGACAAGAAGATGGAGGTTGAATGGTAGGTCAAATCATGTCAAAAGTGGCTCAAAGAGGGTGATTTAAATACTAATTGCTTTTATGTGATGGCTTCTTCTAAGAAGTGAAGGAATTGGATTGATAAGCTAATCGTGAACAAATCTATTTTCATGGGAAGGGAGGACATTGGCAGAGTGATTGTGGATTTTTAGAAAGTTTTTATAGATAGGAGAATGGGAGGGTGGAGGTGGATGGGTTCAGAAATGCAGTGTATTAGGGAGGACTAGGCAGTGGACCTCACGATAGATTTCAATGAGGACGAGATGAGGGAGGCAATGTGAGACCTTAATTTAGATGGGTATCTAGGTCCTAATGGGTTCCCGATGTTCTTTTATAAGGAGTTTTGGTCTTTGGTCAAGGATGATGTATTACAGGTGGTGATGGATTTTGTTGGAGATTACTTGGGATTCAACAGTCTCAACAAGTTCTTCATATTTCTGTTGTCAAAAAAGAAGGGGCAAAGGCTATTAAGGATTATAAGCTCATTGCATTGTCCGATGTAATTTATCTTATTGTTGCCAAGGTGTTGGCAAACATATTGAGGGGTGTACTGCAGGATCTTATCTCTCCTGTGCAAACGGCTTTCATCCCAAGCATGAACATATTGGATGGATACGTCATTGCTTCGGAGATTCTGGCATTTTAGAAAAAAATGAGAACGAAGGCGTTCCTATGGATGATGGATTTCAGGAAAGCATATGACTTCGTAAAGTGATTTTTCCTTTGGGTGGCCTTGGTGAAGAGTGGCTTTCCTTCGTGATGGATTGAATAGATGAAATGATGAATGACAATGACATCTTTCTCAATTTTTCTCAATGGAAATCCTACCGGGGGGTGGATTTAGCCTAGGAGAGGGGGGGGATAAGACAAGGGTGCCCTTTGGCACCAGTGCTTTTTGTCTTGGTAGCTGATGCATTGGTGAGGTCTACTTCTTGGGCATGTGAGAGGAATCTTTTCTTAGAATTCTTTGCGAGTAATGGGATGACAATCCCAGTTTTGCAATACGTAGATGATAGTCTTTTCTTTGTAGAAGGTGTAGGGTTGGAGGTGAGAAGACCACGCCTTCTATTGGAAATTTTTGGAGAAGCTTTGGGATTGTAGGTTAATTTTCCTAAATCATCTTTTGTACAAATGTCTATGGCAAAAATGAATATGTTAAGATGGATGTGTGATCATACAAGGAAGGACTGTATTTCAAATGAGAGTATCCGAGGAAATGTTGGGTTGGCACTGATAGAGGATAAAATGAGAGAGATGCGTCTAAGGTGGTTTGGACATTTGCAAAGAAGGTCACTAAATGCTCCAACCAAGAGATGTGAGGAGTTGGAGGTTGAACCCGCTGAGAGGGGGTGTGGAAAATCAAATAAGTGTTAGAAGGAAACTATTAAGTATGACCTCAATTACTTCAATTTAAGTCTAGAAATGACTTAAGATAGATCTGTGTGGAGGCAAAGAATCTATAAAGTCGACCCCACTTAGTATGGGAAAAGGCTTGGTTGTTGTTGCTATATCTTGTGCCCATTCACATATCCTTTGAGGTGGTTGCGTGTTTTGGGGTTACATTGCAATCTCCAGAAAGATCTTTGCCCATTTCCTATCTAGGCTTGCTTTTGTCTGATATAGGGATTGCCATGTAGGAATGGGTGCCATTGATTGAGAGAATGGAGAAGAAACTAGCTAGATTGGCTTC
The DNA here is from genome assembly GCA_037157565.1 of Thalassia testudinum. Lineage (NCBI taxonomy): Eukaryota > Viridiplantae > Streptophyta > Magnoliopsida > Alismatales > Hydrocharitaceae > Thalassia > Thalassia testudinum. The sequence continues at coordinate 1,253,276 of JAZHRO010000062.1, read as the reverse complement.
GAAGGCCATATTCAGAGGCGGTGGGTTGGTTCTATTAAAGGTGGTGCTAGCCTCTATCTCTTCCTATTTCCTTTTGTTAGGATAAATAAGTGAACTATTATTTCACAGAACCCTATGTGCTTTTATATAGAGAGAGGCACAAAAGGGAAAATAAAAATACACCCTTAAATAAATAAAAACAAAAAAAATGTCATATAACTTAACACTCTTCCTCAAGCTGGAGCATACACATCATACATGCTTAGCTTGGAACACAATAACTCAAGACGCTTCTATGAGAGTGGTTTGGTGAATGACTGCAATTTGTTACTTGGTGGCAATATAGGGTGTTGAAATCTTCCTCGTTAGAATGGCATCTTTGATGAAGTGATGGTCCACTTCTATATGCTTTATTTGCTCATAGAAAACTGAGTTATTTGCAATGAATGATGCAGCCATGTTATCGCAGTACATGGGAGTGGGATGTGAGATAGAAACACTTAGATCCTGCGAGATGGATCTTACCCACGACAACTCAGGTGGCATGTGCCATTGCCTTATACTCAGATTCCATACTCGATTTGGAGACTACATTTCGTTTCTTACTCCTCTAGGTGACAAGATTGCCACCTACATAAGTGCAATAGCCTATAGTAGACTACCGATCCTCGTGCAGCCCAGCATAGTCAATATCTGAGTAGCCCCATATGTCAAGATGACCATGTCTCTGGAAAAAGAGCCCTTTTCCATGAGCCTACTTAAGGTACCTCAGCACCTGGTACACACCATCCTAGTGTACCTTTCTAGGAGACTACATAAATTAGCTGAGTCTACCCACTGCAAATGCAATATCCAGCCTCGTCACTGTCAAGTATAGGAGCTTTCCTACCATTGCATGGTATTTGGTCATGTCCTCAAGCAGTGGACTCTCAGAATCCACAAGTGGCATGGATGGATCCATTAGGACACAGGTAAGTTTGCAGCCAAGCATCCATGTCTCTCTCAACATGTCAAGCACATACTTTGTGACAGGATGAGGCCACCATCAATGTGCTACACCTCAATGTCTAGTAAATAATTTATTAGCCCCAGATCTTTAGTTACAAACTTAGAGTGTAGGAACACCTTGGTGGTCTTTATGCCCTCTTTATTACTCCCTATAAGCAAAATATTATCCACGTACACAATAAAAATGATAGACCCAGTAGTCTTGTGCATAGTAGAAACTGAGTGGTCAGCTATGGATTTAGTAAAGCCGTACTCTTGTATACCCTACTAAATCTCTCAAACTAGGCCTGCGAACTCTACTTCAAGTCATAAATGACCTTCTTCAAACTACATACCTTCTAACACTCCACTCGAGTCACAAACCCAGGAGGTTGCTACATATAAACCTCTTCCTTAAGATCATCATAGATGAATGCATTCTTAATGCCTAGCTGGAAAACAGACCAACCACTATTCATTGCCAAGGATAGAAGAATCCGTATTGAATTGAGACGAGCTACATGAGAGAATGTTTCAAAATAGTTACCGCCAAAGGTCTGCATGTAACCTTTAACAACTAGTCGAGCTTTAAGTCGTTCAATAGAACCATCTGGACGACACTTGAGGGTAAACACCCACCTACACCCGACAACCATAGCACTAGGGGGTAGTTCAACAAGCTCCTAGGTCCCTCTGGCTTAGAAAGCTGTGATCTTCTCCTCCATAGCTAAGGTCTAGGAAGGATCCTGAAATGCCTCTGCATGGTCCCTAGGAATGTGGTGGTTGTCCACTATAAGAGATAAAAACCACCTTGCTACAAGTAGATGATCAAGTGACATATAATGTGAAATAGAATACTTAGCACAAGATCTTTGTGCCTTCCTTTAGGCAATAGGAAGGTCCATATCTGTTACCTTAGATGCTATAGGTTTCAAATCTCCAGTCAAATCCACATGATTAGCAGAGGATTGAGCAAGAATAGTGGAGAGAGGCTCGTTTACTGGAGAGGTGGATGTAGTCTTGCACTGGAAGTGTCTAGGAAATGTGTCTGTAACATAAGGATATCTAGGAAATGTAACATCGGGAGGGACATCTGTTTGGGGTAAGGCAAGCTTAGAGGGCACTGGAGGCATAATAGTGGCCATGGGAAGCGGGATATCCTGTGGTGTAGTAGAGGTTTTCTCAGTAGCAAAGTAGCAGGGAATCTCCTAAAAAAAGGTAACATTCGCACTAACATAAAATCGATGTGTCAGTGGGTCAAAGCACCTATATCCCTTTTGGGATTTAGAATACCCCATGAAAATACATTTAACTAACCGAGACAGCTTACCCACTTTGAACAAGTGAACAAAACACATATTCAAATGCCTTAGGTGGTAGAGAAAACAACTTTCGATCAGGAAATAAAATAGAGTAGGGAGTCTTTCCAGCCAAAACAGATGATGAAGCCCGATTAATTAAGAATGCAGTTGTAAGAATCACATTGGCTCAAAAAGTAGAAGGAACATGCATTTGAAACATAATGGTACAAGCAATATCAAGCAAACACCTCAACTTGCATTCAACCACCCCATTTTATAAGCATGTATGAACACAAGATGTCTAGTGAACATTACCCAAGGACTAAAAAAATTGAGATAAGGTTGGCTTCACAAATTCAAGTTTATAGTTAATCTGAAACATGCGAGTAAGAGTAGAAAACTAAGTCTTTATTTCGTTCACAAAATTTTTGATCAATACAGAGGTTTTTTATTTCTCTTTCATCATGAATACCCAACAGGCACAGGTACAATCATCCACAAGAACTAAAAAAATAGAGGAAGCCTTTAACATTCCTAACCTGACATGGACCCCACAAATCAACATGAATAAGACGAAAATGAGACAACTCTTTTATTATCACTTAGAAAAAAACACTGTATGATGCTTGCCAAGTTGACAAGACTTACAGGAAAAGGAATATGAAAAATGCATGTTTGGAAATTGATGATGAAGAATAGAAATGCTAGGATGACCTAGTCGAAGGTGTCATTGAAGAGCAGATGTGGCACAAGCAATGACAATGTAAGGACTCTCAGGTGATAGGTGCAGGTAGTAGAGATCGTCTTGCTCAAGTCCACCAATTTGCTTCAATGGTCGTGAAAAATCACTCTGCAATTCAGTGCCTTTGTAATATGACTTATAAACACTAAATTCAGAGCAAATTTAGGTGCATATATAATAGCTGACAAAGGTAAAGTAGAGGATAAGGGGGTGTTACCCAAGCCTACCACAAGGGACAGGACGCCATCTGCCACCCTAACATGAATAGGGCTAGTAAGGTGTCTAAGAGACGAGAACAATGTGGCATCTCTAGGAATGTGGGAAGAGACACCTGAATCAGCAAGCCACAATAGTATAGGAGCACCTCTAACACTAGCAGCAGTACCTGTCAGGTGAGTCACTGAGGCTCCAGCAATAGAAGTGGCCTGAGAGGATATGAGCCTGTGATACTCCTCTTTGGAGAATAATCTAGGAACCAACCTATTCCTCTTCCTGGTGGTACTGACTCCATTCACTACCATAAGCAACCTGGTTCTGGTTGGCTTGATGCCCTTAAGGAAAGTCATGCTTAATCCAACAACGATCAATAGTGTGATTTATCTTGTGATAATGGTCATAAAACAAACCAGTATGACCTCTGCCACAACCTCCTCCTCTCGCACCACATCCTCTCCCCCTGCCTCTAGGAACCCCTTACCATGACCAACAGATGCAATGGCATACAAGTCTGAAGGTGGGACAGGCTCTAAGATCTCCACCTGGGAGTTGAGCATATATCTGGATAGGTGCAAGGATTTCCTTCAAAGTCATAAGTTAATCATTCTCCTCCTTTTATGTTGAGACTCCTATTTATCCTTAGTTACTTTACTATTTTTGGTGTAGTTATTTCTTGTTTTATTATGGACATGCATTGTAATTGACCCAAATCTCTCTCTATATAAAGAGGTGTTGGGCTTATTCTAAAAAATAAGGCTTATCATTTTCTCCCACTTAGTATCAGAGTGTGGTCCTTGGCCGGGTTTTGGTATCCCACTAAAAAATTCCCCTAAAACCCTAACACCAAAGCTTACACCCTCATCACTGTTGCCAACCCTCTTTCTCCTCTCGCTGGCAAAGGAGGGGGTCTCCACTAGCAACAGGGACCTCGAGGGGGGCCTGTAGGGCCCGGGCTGGGCCTGTTGCCCTAGTGATCACCCACAGGCATCACCTGAGGGCACTTCCCATCGCTGCAATGCTTGAGGCGGCAGCATAGGCCATCTGAGCGACACTGTATGCCACTCCGGTGACTAGCCAAGCAGTGCTAGGAGCGTTGCTGCTCCTCTAGGCACACAACGGAGGGCCCGTTCATCCTTACTGTAGGTGGGTAGGGCCTTCCCCGGGCCTTGCGCACCCCGTAGCATTGCTAAGGGGTTCCTCTTTGTCTTGGGCATGATCCTTTACACTTAGGTGACCCTAGATCCTCATGCCTAAGGCCTGTGTTTCCTATTTAGAGTTTTTCTATGATCTGAAAATTATTTTGGATCAGTTTGGTGGCATATTCTCCCGCTTATTTGGTTCAAGATGGCTAGTTCAAGTTCTTCTGAGGTGACGTCGGGCGTCGTTCCCGAGTTAGGGGCCTGCAAGAGCCTGTTCTTTGGTCCAATCATCAAGTTGGATGAGACCAATTACCCCAGATAGTCACAGATGTTCCTCATGACAGTAGAAGGTCATGGCAAGGGGCATATTTTGTTGAAGCCAGAGCTTGCAGAGAAGACGGGAAATATACTACATGGAAGAAGGATAACACAATGGTCAAAGCGTGGTTGATAAATTACGTTATTCCTCGGATTGGAGACAAGATCATGTACTGCCTGATCGCTAAAGCGATGTGGGATAGTATTCATGACACTTATTCTCATGTGAAGAACTCATCTAAGGTTTTTCAGATCAGTCACGAACTATCCCAGCTGAAGCGGGAAGGACGGTCACTGTCTCAATACTACTCCGCCCTTAAGGGGGGCTTCATGAGAAGTATAATGCTTGCAGACTAGTATGCACATGTACTACATAGAGAAAGTATCGCAGGGAGGTAGTGATGCACCAGTTTCTTTCGGGCCTTGGTCTTGAATACGTGGCAACAAAGTTACATATCCTCACCTTGTCTGAGCTTCCTACCCTAGAGGTGATCTACAATCGTCTGAGCCATATTGAGATACCTGCATCTCAGACTGGAGATACTACCCACGCGTCTGCTCTTTGCCACTGTGGCTGGATGGGGTAGAGGAGCCTCTTCTACTTGTAGGCATGGGAGAGGCCGTGGTGCATCTGGGAGATCACATATCAGCACCACATGCACCTTTTATGGCAGGGTTGGCCATGTGGAGGCTTCATGCTAGCCTAAGCATGGAAAACCTCTAATGGCTAATCAGGCATCTGTAACTACTGAGGAGACTGCTGACGTCGTGCCTGTTCACAGAGTCGACTATGATGCCCTATTACAGCGTCTCTCCCAACTGACTCAGGAGCCAACTCCTATTGAGACTGCTGCCTTCGCCTCCTCGTCAGGTATTGATCTGTGTGCACAGGCATCTACAAGGACTACATGGTTGGTGGATTTTGGTGCTTCACACCATTTGTCAGGAGGGGTGCTTTGGCAGGATATAATCTATAAGCCATGGCAGAATAATACAGGTTGCAGATGGGAGGCACACAGAGATTGGTGGTCAAGGGGAGATTGCATTGACTCCCTCCATGAGACTACCTGATGCATTTTTTATCCCTGATTTCTCATTAAATCTTTTATCTGTTAGCAAGATTACCAAGCAGTTTCACTATCGTGCTATTTTTGATGAGTTGGGATGCATCTTTCAGGACAAGCTAATGGGGAGGACGATTGGTGGATATGAAGAGGGAGAATGTGTATCGCCTAGTCCAGTCACCACTTGCCGCTGCTTGCCAGGGTGATTCTAATTCTGCTGCAGGGAGTGCCTTGCAGTGGCATTGTCGTCTTGGTTATCCTTCTCTAGACATGCTCAGACGCATTCTCCTACATATATCTACCATTATAGAGATTTTATGTGATGCATGCCAGCTGGGGAGGCACCATAGATCGTCTTTTCCTTCCAGTATAGCACTAAGGACTACTACCTTTAAGCTTCTATATATGGATGTTTGGGGTCCAAGTCACGTTCCTGACCGACAAGGACAATAGATATTACTTGATTATTGTAGATAATTTCTCCCATTTATCTTGGCTATTTTTATTGAAGAATAAATCAGATGTTGGACATGTCATTAAGACTTTTATAGTGGAAATAAATAATCAATTTTTTGTTGTGGCAAAAATTGTGCAATCTGATAATACATTGGAGTTTTGTACTACTAGATTAGCACAATTTTATAGGTCTCATGGCATCATACACTAGACATATTGCCCCCATACCTCATAGCATAACAATGTGGCAGAACGGAAGCATAGACATTTTAGATGTGGCATGAACTTTACTCATTCACCATTGTGTGTCATATCTATACTGAGGAGATGTCGTACTTACAATTTCCTACCTTATCAACAGAATGCCATCTTCCGTTTTACACGAGCGCACTCCTTGGCACGTCTTGTATCCAGATAGAGATCTATTTTAGTTGCCTCCTCGTGTCTTTGGATGCGTTGCTTTTATACACTTGTTAGGGCCAAGGAGAGATAAGCTAGCACCTAGAGCAGTGAATTGTATATTTCTTACACTTACGGTCCTAGAAGGGGTACCAATGTTTTGATCCTGTAGCAGGAAGGCACTTTATGAGTGCAGATGTTACATTTCATGAATCTATGCCATACTTTTCTCTTGTAGCACAACAGTTACAACCACAAGATGAGTTTGCTCCTATGCTCATTCCTACAGTTCAGATGGATGAGTTTCCCATCTCAGGAGATGGTCCTGCACGTGACAGTGATAATCAGGCACCGGTCAGTGTGCCTACACCTAACAGTACAGCTGATGGTACTATTGATGCAGCCGTTGTTGGAGATGGTATCAGATACAGAGAGCCGATAGTTGTATTCCAAAAACGGAAGCACACCCTCCTACTTCAACTCCACTATCCTCCCCACAACAGGTATGTGTTGAGGCATCTGACACTTCTATTTCTACTGGTGATTGTGCAGGCTCAGGTGATGTTGTTGCAGATGATGGCCTTCCTATAGCTGTTAGGAAGGTGCCCTGCTCTTGTGCTCACTATCATGTTGCTGGAGTCATAGCTATAGCCAATCTGGAGACATCTTTTGGCCTCTTTACTAGAGCCCTTACTACAACAGAGATGCCTTTCATGTATTAACAGGCTTTACTCAATCCGAAGTGGCGCTAGGCCATGAAGGATGAGATGGCTGCACTTCGTCGCAAACATACGTGGAAGATGACACCTCTTTCTACTGGGGCTCGCTTGGTGGGGTCCCGTTGGGTCTTTGCCTTGAAATACAACCTTGATAGGTCTATTTCAAAGTACAAGGCTCGGTTGGTGGCGAAGGGGTTCATCTAGACTTATGGGATGGACTTCTTTGATACTTTTTCTCCGGTGGCTCGCCTCTCTACTATCAAGATACTTATCTCTATTGCTACCCATAAAGACTGGATGCTTCACCAGCTAGATGTGAAGAACATTTTCCTATATGACGATCTTCAGGAGGAGGTGTGCATGCAACAGGCCCCTGGGTTCGAGGTTTAGGGGGAGCGTGTGCAGGTTGAGGAAGGCCATCTATGGCCGTAAGCAGAGTCCGAGAGCGTGGTTTCAAAAGCTCTCGGAGGTAGTAGAGAAGATGGGCTTGCAGAGATCTTCATCTGACCACTCTTTGTTTGTTAGGAGGATTGAGAAGGGATGCATGGTATTGCTTGTTTATGTGGATGATCTCATTTTTACCGATGATGACAGAGTTGGAATAGTTGAGGTCAAGAGGTCTTTGGTTAAGTAGTTCGTTATGAAGGACCTAGGCCAACTTAGGTACTTTCTAGGCATAAAGGTGTCTAGAAGCAAGCAGAATATTGCTCTTTCTCAGAGGAAGTATGCTTTAGATGTGCTACTGAAGACATGGGTGCTGAGGTCAAAATCAACCAATATTCTTATGGACCCCAAGGCAGACCTTTATGATGAGAAGACAGATCTTGTTGATAGTAGAGCATGCAGGCAGCTTGTGGGTAAGCTATTGTACTTGACTATTACCGGACGTAGCATTACCTTGGCAGTAGGCAAGCTTAGCCAGTTTATAGAGAGGCTGATGAAGCTACATTGGCTGGCAGTTATGTAAGTGCTGAGATACTTGAAGAAAGCATTGGGTTGTGGTATTTTTTTTTTCAGAGAGGCTCTCTTATGATAATGGTAGGATATTCTGATGCTGATTATGCAGGATATGTAGCTGGCAGGAAATCCACCACTGATTTTTGTACATTTGTGGTAAGTAATCTTGTTGCTTGGAGGAGTAAGAAATATGGGGCAGTTTCTGGCTCTAGTGCAAAGTCGGAGTATAGGACGATGACACAGACTGTTGCAGAGATGGTCTGGATACGGTCTCTACTGTATAATTTGCATGTCCAGATTGAGAAGTCTACAACAATCGGGCGGCTATCTACATAGCTAACAATTTGATGTTCTATGAGCGTACCAAACACGCTGAGGTTGACTGCTACTATACTAGAGATCTCATCCAGCGTGGTTTGTTGCGTACTACTTATGTCATATCTGAGGATCACACTACCGATGTGTTCAAGAAGCCTCTACCCCGATAGACATTTGATTATTGTTGTTCCAAGTTGGGCATGATAGACACTAATGCTCTCGCTTGAGGGGGAGTGTTGAGACTCCTATTTATCCTTAACTACTTTACTATTTTTGGTGATTTTGTTATTTCTTATTTTATTATGGACATGCATTGTAATTGACCCAAACCTCCCTCTATATATAGAGATGTTGGGCTTATTTCTGAGAATAAGATTTGTCATTTTCTCCCACTTTGTACTTGAAAGCCTCGCATTACTTGGTAATAACTGCAACATCTGATGCAAGGGGTTGATTAATATCCTGCTTGTCCTATAAGTTCTTCATGGAACCATAATATTCAATAAGAGACATGGTTCCCTTTCGGAATGAGTGAAGCTCCTTAATGACTCTATATAGGTGACTAATGTTGCTCTTGTGGGAATGTATCTTATGGAGTACATCTCACATCTTCTTGGTAGAAACATAAGACACAACTTGCTTCGCAATGGGTTTCTTCATGCTATTCAATATGCAAGTGACAACCTAATTGTTGTCTGCCTCCCAATTTACAATCTTGACTACAGGCTCATCTTGGGTTAGACTATATTTTTTTGTGAAGTGAACCCATAAACCGAGAGAAAGATATGGACCATAGAAGAAAGTTGGTACCATCCAACTTAATAGAGGTCTCCTGTATAAACGAAGATGCGCTTGTGGTGGATGATTTCCCCATTAAGTCACTTGGGGGATCCTTACCATCTGCCATAGCACTCGGTTTGTGGGAAGCAAGCAATCAAGCACAACTTAGCACGAGATTAAATCATAAGGCCTAAGAATGGGCCACACAGATTTGAAATATGTGATTTCAGGACATATAGAGGTTCAAAAAATCAGATCCGGTGTAGCAACCTCTTGCCGAGGCAAGAAGAGGCCCTAACAGTTTACCTTTTCCTCCTTTAACTGGCTGTGGTAGTGATCGAGGAGGAAGGAGAGTGACAATGTCGCCTTTGCTTGAAGAATCGCCCCCCTTACACTAAGAGGGGCCTATGGCAACGCTACACCCACCGAAGTCAAGCCCCGGTGGCGCTGCGATGGTGCAGTAGAGGTGGTGTAGCATTAGGCGGTGTTGTACCTACCACAGTAGTGCCCTCGCAACACTCTGATGGAGCCCCAGGGTGGGTGCTATAGCCCTTGCTAGGCAACGGTGCTGCTGCCTTGAGTTAGCAGTGGTGTTGTTGCCTTAGCTGGTGACGACGACGCTACCACTGAGGAAGAGAGAGAGAGAGGTTGGAGTGGATGGGTAGGGAGGCTAGGGTTTAGTGGGGTACTCGGGCATCGGTTTAAGACTACTACTTTGATATCATGTTAGGACAAATGAGCAAACTATTATTTCATAGGGCCCTATGTGACTTTATATAGAGAGGCACAAAAGGGAAAATGTAAGTACACCCTTACCCAAATAAATAAAAACAAAAAAGAACACCGCATAACTCAAGACCTTTCTGTCTTCAAGTTGCCACTGAAGACTGAGAAGAAGATTGCTAGGTTGATGAGAGATTGCTTATGGACTAACTTTGGTTCCACACAAAGACTAGCAAGGTTGGTGGCATAGGAGGATATATGCATACCAATGAAGGAGGGAGGACTGGGGGTTAAAGACTTGACCACCATGAATGATAGTTTTCTCGCAAAATGGATTTGAAGAGTTCTTGAATCATGATCATCGACAAGATCTTTTGGGCCGGATCTTTGAGGTGTTGTACAGTATGAGGATAAATTGGGAGCTGTTAATGGGCCCTATGAGTGGTACTTTCGCTTTCTTAGAGGTGTTGGTTCTGTGGCACCAAAGATGTGGTGCTTCTTTTCCCCTTTTGTTGGTTCAAGAGAGATGTTTTGATTCTGAATGGATGATTGGATAGACTTGGGAAATCGGTTATTTGCATTGGTAGGCGACAGTGAGGTCTTGTTTGCTAATTGTTGGGATGCATCTTGGTGCCCTACATTTATGGGGAACTTGTCAGATCAGAGGATCTTGGAATTGCAAATGTTACTTTAAGAGTTGGAGGGATATCAGCTAGAATAGGGAATAGACTCATTTGTTTGGGATGAAGGAGATTTCACTTGAAAGGAAGCTTATTGGAGGTTAAGGACATTGGGCTCTCCAATGGATATTAACTCAATCAGAGATTATAGACAAATATGGACAACAACATGCCTTTTGAAGATCAAGATCTTCTCGTGCTTGCTTAGGAGGAGCCGGTTGATGACAGGGTTACGGAGAGTGGGATGGGCTTCAGAAGCTGATAGATGGTGCCTGCTTTGTGAGGGGGAGGATGAGGACATAGATCACCTTTTCTTTGCTTGCCCTCTTGTGACGTAAACATGGAGACACTTTAATTTGGGTTGGATTCAACACTCCAACCAAAGGGACTTTTGGAGCTCTTTCAAAAGAGGTGGACAATAGGTAGGGAACAATGCTTATTGGTCAAAGAGGGAGAAAGCTAAGGTCCTCACGATGCTCTGGGGCATTTCGCTTGAAAGGAATGCGGTGGTCTTTAAGGGGTTGCATCCTTATCTCGAAAATTTCATTTCCAATATTACCTGGATGATGAGATGAGTGCTTGGAATAGGGGGGGGGGGGGGGGATGATGGGGGTGGATTCCACTATCATCGTCTCTGTGATGTGGTGCGTTGTAAGTGTCGCGGTAAAGGACATTGGGCGAGGGATTGTAGAGATCCGGTGGTTTGTCTTCGTTGCAAGGGCTCTATCACTGCCGGAGATCATTTCTCATGGGAAGATCTAGAGGTGTACCTTTTGAAGCACGGGTTCTGCCGCCAAAAACGTGTGAGCTTCCTTCATTGGAGGTGGAGTCTTCTTGGTCGCACGAGGTGAGAGTTATGGACTCCATTTTGAAACTCTCTTTAGTGGGAACCTTTGTTCATGGTTCGTCGAGGGTGGCTGTGGTGAGATCAATCCTATTTAGCATTGGTTTGTCTTCGCCTGATTGGAAGGTGGCGATTATCAAAGAAGGTGGTTTTTGAATGATTCAGATGTTGCTTGTTTGAAGTGATGCATTTTGATCATGTTAGCATTCGTTGGTCTTCTCCAAGTGTCTATGATGAGCGAGTTCCGTTACGTCCTATTATGTTTCATATTTTCGAAATTCCGCTAAGATGGGGACTATGGTGTCCTTATGCTCTTTGCTTATGTCCGGAGATGTCGTGGTGTTGGGCTACAAGGAGATGCGACCTCAGTGTTGGTTGATGCAGAATTATTCATTGGGAAGACCTTGCCCAACAAAGAGGTTTTGTGTTTCGGTGGCTGTGCTTATGTGGTTTCTTTCAAGGAGGTGCTCGGGAAGGTGTAACAGGGTGCGTCTTATGTGCAGGTGGTGGTCTTTGCCAACTGTAATGGTGTGGAGGCCACTGTTTAGGCGAGAAGCAGCAGAGCTTTGGCTGATGGGGCGGCAACCATAATGATGGGGTGGCAACTGTAGGTGTAACAAGATTGCGGCAAATCTGGAGGTCAATTGCCAAAACGGTCTACCAGCAAGGCGATTTTCGAATTTCGAAATCGCAAGATATGGCTGGCGTCTCCAATAATGGCCACCTGATTTTGGGGCTAATGGCTTTCCTAATTTGGAAAACAATCCAAATGCAGTGGCTGCGGTGGCGGTGAATGTTCCTAATTCTAATTTCTAAGCAAGCGGCTTTCGGATCCGTAAACAGATCTGGATGTGGTGAGTTGAATTTTTTGGATAATAATTGTTTCCATTTTTTGCATTTCGAGGGTGGTGGCCCCTCCTCTGTTGTCGTGGTAGATTGCTTGTAGGGTGGAGTCGTGGTAGTGTGTTAGGAAGGGATCTGGGACCTAGGGATGCGGGGAACGGCTGGAGTTGAGGAGGCTGCTTGGGCTGTTGCTCAAAGTGCGCCTCATAGGATGCTTGCAGTGACACAAGGGGCCTTTGAAAGTGCGTTGATCTGTTCAAAGGTGGCTGCCGGACCCAATCTTGGGTTTGGGCGTGGTGAGTTTATCTCTAATGCGCTTCATCCTAAACTAGCAGGTGGTTGTGTTGGCCAAAATGTCGGGCTTGCTGTTTGTGCATTTAATATGATGCAGGAGGCACTGACTGCTATCACCTTTGGATCGATTTTTGAGGTGTCAAGTCATGAAGAACCCCATTGAATAGGTCTTGGGCAGCTCAATGAAGAGGATATGATGAGATGATGAAGGCCTTGCAGATGCAGCCTTTGATGTAGGGGATGGTGTGTGGTTGGGGAGAAGTATTTGCAAGGGAAAAAGCATGCCATTCAGATCCTCTTCCAACAGATCTTCATGTCCTAAAAGTAATTTCGCAGAAACATAAGTTGGTCCTTAGCGTCGGCTACAAACATAAGAAAATTACGAAGAAGCCAGTAATCAAGAGGAGTTATGACAATGTTGAAGGGAGGCGTTGGAGGTGGATGGACATGCAACCAATGTGATTGGTGTGAAGAAAGTGCATGGGGGGGGGGGGGGGGGGGGGTGAAGAATATTCTTTATGACTAAAGTCCTCTCTTGGAATGTTCGCGGCCTTCGTGATGAAGGTAGAAGATCAATTTTAAGGGGTTATTTAGCATATTGGAAAGTTGATATTGTGCTTCTACAAGAAACTCACCTTGATAGTCTATCTACTCAGATGAAGAATAGCTTGTATGGTGATAGATATTCAGATTTTCTTGAGGTGAAGGCAGAGGGGAGGTCGGGTGGCATGTTGATTATTTTGAACTGGAATCTTATTTGCTAGCTGGGAGGATGGTGACCGCAGTACTTAATAGAAAGATGGATGGATTGTCTTTGGTTGTTTCTTGTATGTATGGTCCTTGTGATGATTCTGCCAAGATACATTTTTAGGAGGAGATAAACCATGCTTCTCTTTTTGTGGATGGTAGGCCGTGACTGATTGGTGAGGATTTCAATGCAACATTACATTCGGAGGATAGACCGGATGGAAGGTGTGATAGGTCTACAACTAATTTCCAGCATATCGTACAATGGCTTGAGCTAATGGATTTACCTATAGTAGGGGCACGATACACGTGGAGAAATGGGAGTGGTGTTGTTTCATGCACCGATAGATTCTTGTGTAATGTGACGATGGTTGAATCCTTTCATGGAGTAGAGGTGGTAGCTTGTGACAAGCCTTTTTTAGATCACACACCTCTTCCGTGGTGTAGCAATGAATCTGTAAACTTTTCAACTTATTTTAAATTTCATAAGTCATGGTTGAAGGAGCCTGGTTTTAAGGAGTTGATATGGGACAGGTGGTCTTCTACACCTGCTTCATCTTCGGCTACACGCACCTTGGCATGTAAGATTCGGGCCATTTGAGAGGTGATGATTGATTTTAAACGTGATCTTCGGACACGTAAAGAGGCAATAAGGAATGAGGCGTTGGTGAAGATTTCCACCTTTGATAGACAGGAGATGTCTCCTTTGACCATCATTGACTGTTAGAAGCGTGGGAGAATGCAAGCGGTGGTTTTGGAAGAGGATCATAAAAAGGAAATGGATTAAGGGAGAAGTCTCAACAGTTGTGGCTTAAGGAGGGTGACGCCAATACAAAATTCTTTCATTTGGCAGCCACCAACAGTAGTAGATTGAATATGATTAATGTTTTGAAGGTTGGTGAGTGTATGGTGCGTCAAATTTGTGATGCTTTTCGTTCACATTTTCATGATTTCACTCGGTGGCAACCAAGTGGAGATTGGCGTTTGGGCACCTCGAATATGGAGCGGGTGGAGGAGCAGAAGGGAGAACTCCTTCGAGAGGTTGGAGAGGAGGAGATCATTTGTACTCTTAATGGATTGAAAGCAAAAGGCTCTCCAAGACCTGATGGGCTATAGGTCCTCTTTTATAGGGAGATGTGGGATGTGGTAGGACCAGACGTGGTAGCCATGATTCGTGAATTTTTTAAGGGTAATGAAGGTTTTGAAACGCTTAACCACTTCTATTTGTTCCTCCTACCCAAGAAGCCTGGTGCTAAGTTGGTGGATGATTTCAGACCAATTGCTTTATCTAACTCTATTTATTTGGTGGTGACTAAGATATTGGTGAATAGGCTTCTTATGGTTATGCCTGATATCATTTCTCTGGTCTAGTCGACTTTTATAAAAGGTAGATCATTGCAGGACTCTTTTGTGTTGGCTGAGGAAATGTCACTGCGTGCAAGAGAAAAGGTGTCATGGCTTTCTTTTGAAAAGTGGATTTTTTAAAGCCTATCAGTTGATCTCTTAGATGTACCTTCGGGAAATCCTTAGGAAGAGGGTTTTCTGTTGGTAAAAAGATGCATCACTACTTTTTTTGTGTTGGTGAATGGCCACTCCAATGGGTCTTGGATTTAGCCTCAGACAGGGATGTCCGTTGGCTCTATTGTTATTTGACATTGCGATTGATGGCCTTCAAGGTTTGCAAAGGTCACCTCTTCTTTGGATTTACTTGCCAGGTTGATCATTCTCTACTTACCCCTCTTTTGCAATACGTTGATGATACAAATTTCTTTGTAGAGGGAGGTAGATCTGGGGCAGCTCACATGTCATCACTGGTGAGGATTTTTGTTGCTATATTTGGGCTGAAGATTAACAGGGCAAAATCTCTTTTTGTCCCTTTCTCTATTCCTGAGTCGAAAATGGGGGAGATTTCTAGCATTTTGGAGACACTTGTGGCTCGTTTGCCAATTAGGTACCTTGGCCTCCCCTTGAAAGGTAAGAAATTGGTGGCTTCTGATTGGAATTATGTGGTGGAACGTTTAACAAAGAGGCTTTCTTCTTGGAGTGGTAGACTGCTTTTTAGAGGTGGATGGCTAGTGTTGCTCAAGTCGATTTTATCTTCTATTCCGGTTTTCTTCTCTCGGTTTTTAAGCCTCTGAAGAAGATTGTTAGAATTTTAAAGATGATTAGAAAAATATTTTTCTGTAAGGGGGCAGATCATGTGGGTAGATTTGCTCAGTAGGTGTCTTGGAATGAGACTTACAGACCCTAAGAATGAAGGTAGTTTGGGAGTACAGCATTTGGAACCTTTCAATAAATCTTTCCTCTTGAAGTAGGTGGTGAGACTATCATCCGGAGAGATATCTCTGGTCACTATGGTGCTAAATGATTCTTATGGTTTGGAGATGAACTTGGATGAGAGAGTGGTGCTTAAAAGAGGGTCTTCATTCTTCTGGCAGTCAATATGGCCGATACTACAGGAGACTGTGTAGTTTCAGACCCATTTTAGGTAATGGGATGCATTTCAAATTCTGGTTGGACAATTGGAGTGAATTGGGAGCTTTTTCAGACCTCTTTCCGAGTGTTTTTCAGCTTGTTAGTAACAAAGAGGCCACGGTTAATGATATGTGGGATGAACAGCGAAAAACATGGGATTTCCGAATGCTCCCAGGATTATCTGAGCCGACTTTTAATGAATTTCAGCAGCTGTTGGATGGGATTTCAGACCTTTGCCCGGTTGCAAATGCGGTGGATAAGTTTTATTGGAAGGATGGAACTTTCCCAGTGAAGAAGGTTTATGCAAAATTGGTTTGCGGTGGCATGCAATTGGATGAGATTGGGACTGATTCAAGGAGGATTTGGAAGTGCAGTCTTCCCTTGAAAATCAAAATTTTCTTTGGTTGCTTAGAAGAGAGCGGTTGGTCACCAAGAGTCTCATGAAAATGTGGTCTGATGATATTGATATGACCTGTCCCTTTTGTCAACAAGCAGAGGAAGATGTGCAACATGTGTGATTTCTCCAAGGAAGTTTGGCGGCACCTTCATATTCACACGGTGAACACTTCTAGTGTGAATGGCTTTTGGAGCCCATTTCAGGACCATTATGACCTTGATGTGGCCGGTTGGATCAAGGCTTTTGCTACTCTTTGGTGTTTATGGCTGCGATGGAATGGCAAGATATTCTGAGATGAGTGATGTTGGGTAGATAATGTTGCGAGGGAGGTTCATATTTTATCTAAATTTTGGCTACATAATCTAGAAGTCTATTCCCTTGATTAATACAATTTTTGATCTTCGGTAATCTTCCTTGTTCTTTTCAAAAAAAAAAAAAACCTGTATGATATTTTTTTGAGAAAAATACTTGTAATTGTTTGGCTGCCTTTTTGACCTCTGATTAATCCATTTGGGTGATTATCAACTGGATAACTGCCCTTTCCCTTAGTATAGGGCAGCTCAAGCCTTGGGTTGACTGATGTGAGTGTAGTTTGCATTGCATGATTTGGGAATATTTGAGCCAACACGGTGTGGTGCAACAATGAAGCTAGCACGTTATTGCCAATAATCTGATTTTCCATAAGAGGACAACCTAGGGGTTGATTGTCATTACATCCAAGATATCATTCAGAAAGGCCACATTTCTACACTTTATGTAGGAGGAACAAGTTGCTTGCGTTTTCACTGTTGCTAGCGTCTCCTTCAATCACTGTTTATAGTTGAGCATGATAGATATCTTAAAAAGGAGTTTGGAAGTATTGGTTATTTTATATTTGTTTGGCTTTACTCACCAACAGTGAACAGTGTCCATGCTTCATTCACTGAAACCACACCTACCCATGGGTCATGGTGGAGTCAAACAGTTGTTACAACTGTTGGATGCATGGGATAGTTGGAGCCATTTTCAGATCTCTCTGCATAGAGATGTATATGACTGTGTGTTAAACACTAGCAGAATGTGCGTCAGCATGATTGTGCCTTGCATGAATCTGAGATAAGAAGAATTATACTGTCTTATAGCTGGTTTGTTCTGTTTGAACATATGGAGAGTAGGGAATGATGGGGTGATCAGAATATGTTTAGAGTCAATCATTTTTCGTATGCTTTGAGTCTCATTATGTCAGAGGCATTATCAGGCATACAGATATCAAAATAATTGCAAATGCATTGAGAACCACATGTGTGATGCCTTGTGTCATGGGGCTCAGGCTCTGACAGAAGAGGGAGTTTTTAAAGTACTATCTAAAAATAACATATAATGGAAAGGTAGCCAACCCCAGGATCTTCAGATGCTCGTTGGTCCATTCATCATGGTTGCACACTGCATTAATCATAGGTGCAAGGCAGCCAGTAGAAACTGAAGCAGTTGACCCCAGTAACTGAAATTAACTCAAGTGCAAGGATTTATGATGCCTAGAGAATTCTTCTTGACACTGAAACACACAAAAGTAGTGTGGATTTTCCTAGCACTGAAAAATGTAGGATGCCTAGAGCTTAATGGAAAAAGCTTCTCATCTTCATCCTATCACTCGTCCCCTAAATTTAACTTATGTATGATGGAAATTTTTAGTTTTGGGCCATTTTAATTTTGTCTTGAAAAAACTAACTGTTATAGTTGTATTCATACCTTTTCTTTTAGAACAATTGCTAATAACAGATTCTTGTACTAGAATCATTGATGGTGACTTTCAATTCAACAAACTTTAAAAGAGGAACGGGTGGCCTTTTTGATACTTTAAGTTGCATTATCGTTGATCTTATTAGTTTATTGCTTTCCATTATATTTACGTCATCTATTTGTTCTTGATTACAGAGACGCCATGTACCGTACTGAGAAAATATCACCAATGGCTTTGATACCCAACAAGACACAGAATACTCAGCAGGTTGCTACCTTTGGAGTTTTGGGAAGTTCTACAGTTACCAATTCACCTACTTCAGGTGGAAAACAAAGATTGCGGTGGACTTCGGATCTTCATGAACGCTTTGTCGATGCAATTTCACAGCTTGGTGGACCCGATAGTGAGTAACTCTATCTAATGAGTGGTTCCAACTGATTCACTATGCAGCTGGGATATGGTCATTTGTAGGGAATGACATGTTTTCTAGGAATTGCAATTGGAGTATTTTCTTTCAATTCTTTCAGTTCCCATCACATAAAAATTTTCATGGAAAGGTCCAAAGTTCAGTATTCTCTGCTTGTTTCATGAACTGTAATGTGTTATGTTTATTTTCCTTTTCACTTATTAGTATGCAGTGCATCTTTTCTTTTGGATCTTGTTCACAAATTAGAGAATGTGTTTTTTTTTGCACTTCTTATTAAACATCATATGACATGGAATAATGGATAATATTCCTAATCAGAGTTTGACAAGTGAATGGCCATGTAAAAGTGTGAAAATACTATGTTTACTATATCATCTGGAGAAGAAGATCAAGCTTGATCCTTATGACTCCCTTGCAGAGAGAAATATGACCATCAACTTCAATACCTACATTTACAATCTCCCCATTAGAAGAGGTAAGTCAATGGTCAAACTTTGATCAAATCTGGTCTGAAGAGGGATTGGTAATGAGATTTTCTAGAACCTATTATTGCACGAAAAGCGTTGCCATAGAAAGATCGCCAAAAGTCCTCCAAAATCCTCCCCCCCCCCCCCCCCCCAGAAGGAAAAAGAAAGACTACCGAAGGTCAATAACCATCTGCTTCATTACAAGCAGAAAGTAAAGGCTACATCATATCCATCCATAAGGAAAAAAGAGAAATGGCATCCCTTACTACATTTTCCTGCCAAACCCTTTCTCCCCGAAATAGAGCTCCATTCCTCTAAAGCCAAATAGACCAAAGAATGGTGTAAGCCCTAATCCATAGAGGCGTATCCATCTGGATCTCGTTGCAAAAAGCCACCTAAAAATCATCAAAGTTCTACACCTGCGAACTTGGGATAGAGAAGTGGTCCCAAATAGCAGTGGAAAAACCACAAAAGAGCAATAGATGAGTATCATCTTCTTGAATGCCACATAAAAATGTCGGTAGTATCAGCCTTTGAGGTCCATCTCTTCTACACTAACGTAACAAGACATCTTCTACAAATCAACCATAGGAGGATCTTCACCTTTAAAGGAATTATCAACTTCCAAAACCAAGAGCAATCTTCAGCAATCTTGATATTTCCTTGATCCATATTGCCTAGAATGACCTTATAGGCCTTCTTAACCAAGAAACGGCCTCTACTCAAACAAGGGAGTTCAGCACGGAGTTGTTCAGCCTGATGTCCTCAACCAAAAAAAGAAGAATCTTCAAATCTACCAACGTCGCCTTAGATAGGAACCCCTTCATTAGAAGGCATGAAGCACCTACAACTTTAGGTATTGAATCCTCCCAAACCGTTCGAACCAACTTGCCCTTCTCCCCTGGCAAAGCATATAGCCTAGGCAACAACTACACAAAAATACCTTTTTCAGACCAATTGTCCTCCCAAAATTTGAAAGTCTACCCATTACCAAGCATCAAACGGAAAAGATGCACAAACCATAACATAGCGAGGAGGATATTGCACCACCAGGGGTCCTATTGTCAGAGACATGTAGAGGTGAGTGATACGAGTTGGTGAAAAAATGATTCCACACACTGTCAATATTAGAGAAGAACTTAACCCACTTAAGCAGCAAAGCACTATTAAAGCAATTGAAATTGAGGATATCGAGACCCCCCTTGTTTCACTGACCCTTAAATATCATCCCAGACCACCAAGTGCAGAAACTTGTCAACCTACTCCATACCCTTCCAAAAAAATCACTTTCTGATTGCATCAATTTGCTTCAAGATCTTAGGTGGGGCAAAAACTGACAAATGAAAAGTAGGGATAGTAGACAACATAGACTTTAGTAGCACCAAATGACCTCCCTGTGAAAGAAGTCTCTCTCTCCAACCAGATAACCTCTTCTCCAGTTTCTCCACCAAAGGTAGCTAAGCATTGATGGATAATTGTTTTCTCTTTAGAAGAAGCCCAAGGTAAGTGATCGAAAGTGCAACAGGGTTCATGTTAAGGGCACGGGTGCACCTCTATATCTCATCACCATCCATGCCAAAAGGAATGAAGGCTGACTTTGAGTGATTAACAACCAAGCTTGAGACCACTAAAGATCCAAACCAAAGATGCCAAATTCATGGGTTCTCGACTACCGCCTTCAACAAAGATCGTATCGTCCACATAATGCAAAATTAGGGTGAGCAAAGCCCCCTCCTATCCATATAAAAGCCCTTAAACAAGTCACCATCACAAGCCTTGAAGGCCATGCTAGCTGGAGTGTTCACTGCAATGATAAACAACATCGAAGCGAGGGGGACTGTTGTCGAACAACCCTTTATGGTTGTATCCATTTGCTCACTGGCCTACCATTAAGGACAAAGAACGATGTTGTGGTGACATATCACTTCATCCAGAGGATACACTAGTCCAGAAAGCCTCTCCTCCTAAGGGCTTGTCATAAGTACACCCAGTTAACAAAGTCCTAGGCTTTCAAAAAATCAACCTTAAACTCCCATTTTCTCCTATACCTCAGCAAACAAGCAATCAAAGGAAAGTGATTGTAATCTTTTTATAGCCTCTCTGCACAACACGAGTAGGATTTGACTGGGGGACAATCGTCAAGCAATAAACCTTAGTCGTAACCCTTTTATTCCGCGAAAGCCACACAAAGATCTTAACTTTCAATGGCACCTTAAATTTCTTGAGGAGCCTTGGAGGTAAAAGTAATCTATAGGCCAACTTGATAGCAAACGAGGCATCCTCCTTGGACTAAGCATCTACGACTCCATCTCTTAGGCTAAAAGTGTCAATTTTTGCTTGCAAATTCAAAAAATCAACTCTTACATTAGAAAAATTTGTCGAAAAAGAGGGACCCACAGTTGCATTTCTATCCCATAAGTCTATTAGATGCCAATGCAAATACTCTAGGAAGCATATCTGCTAAGGCCCTCTAATTAGTCCAATCTTCCTTCCAAAGATTAAAGTCTTTGACATCTCCTAGCTCCACAAGGAAGAAGGAATTGTCGAGGACATTTCATGCAATAAGCCTCTCCTAAAAGCAGAATCTCCCTTATATGGAATCACTCTATCCATCCACCTAAGTTTTTCTCTCATGACAAGCTCGTATCTACTCTGAAAAAAAGGCTTCTTCCCTTCCCATTATTTATGCAATTCGTTTTTTTTTTGAAAGGTGAAGGGTGATTATCTGTGTGATAACCACCCATATTCATTACTCAAAATAAAATATTACAAGGCCAATGCCCAAGTTACATGCCAAACTCCCAAAACACCACCTGGAAGGAAATGGAGCAAACAACATTTTCCACATATGGTACATCTTTAAAAACAACCTCGTTCCTCCCCAACCAAACGCCTCATAGTGCCGCCAGCACCTTCGCACTCTCCTTGACCTGAAAATGTTACCACCTCCGTCGGTATCACCTCACCTGAAAGAGGATCGGAACCCCTTAAAGGGGTTTGTTACGATCCAATCAATCCTCATCATTCTCCACACCTGAGCCATAAAGAGGCAAAGAAAGAAAAGATTTTGAATGTCCTCATTTTTCCTTCTACACAAGGGGAAACTAAGGTTATCCATAGCTGCCCACTTCACCCTCCAAGCCTTGGTAAGGATTCTACCCTTTTTGACAAGCCAAGCAAAAATTCTGACCTTCAAAAGGCATTTTGTTGACCAAAGTAACCTGTAATCCCTTAGGAAGTCAACATCTACCGTTTGCGGGGGCGAACACAATTTGCGAAAAGCCTTGGCAATAGAGAAGTCTCCCTCTTCCCAGCAAAAAGCATCTCGACCACCTTCATGCTTCCACCCCTCCAAATCGCTCAACAAAAGCTGGAACTCTACACATCTCTGGTCAAACAAGACCCCCTCAACGGTAGGGCACCATGCACCATCCCAGCAGCTCCCCACAGTCACCGCCTTATTCTCAGCTTGTGAGAAGAGCCACGGGTATTTGTCATAGAGGCGACCCCATCCTTGCCAGTCATCCGTCCAAAACTTGAGAGTGCCCCCTTCTCCAACGTACGGCAAGAAAAAATCCCACACCTTTGGAACCACAGTTGCTAGCCCCCTCATGAAGCGCGACGCACCAAGAGTAGGAGACTCAAGGGCCCCCAAAGAAAGGAGAGAACCGTAGCACTACTGAAGAGTGTCATCAAATAGGCCTTGCTTCTACCCCACTAGCTTAATAATCCATTTCGTAAGAAGACTTAGGTTAACAGTCTCCACTTCTCTGACCTCGAGACCTCCCTCCTGCATGGATCTGCACACCTCTTCCTAGGACACTAGCCCTGCCCCTTTATTGATCCAAGATTTGACTAGAAGAAATCACGCATAAGGTCGGTGATCTTCTTCTCCATGTAATGAGGAACCTTCAATACAAACAGGAAGTAAGCTGGCATGGACGACAAAATTGCCTTAACCAGGGTCAACCTTCCCCCCCTTGAGAGCAGTTGAGATGTCCACCCCGATAGTTGTTTCTCCATCCTCTCCAGTAGCGGCAACCAGTCCTGCAAACAAAGGCACATATCCGTTAGAGGGAGGCCCAGGTAGGACAATGGAAAAGCTCCCATGCCAGTCCCGAGAGCAACACTGGAGGCCTTCGCTTCCCTAACTGTCATGTGAAATGAAACAAAACTGGATTTCTCCTAATTAATTTGCAGCCCTGATGCTTCGCTAAACAACTCCAGAAGTATGTGAAGTTTGCTCACTTCCACGAAGGACCCCTCTACCAAGAATAGGGTGTCATTTGCGTGCTGCAACAATGAAATCTCCTCACTTGCACCCGCCGAGAAACCCCTGACCAGTCCCCTCAAGCACGATCTAACGGTCACTCTTGCGAGGGCATCAATAGCTAAGACGAACAACATTGGAGCAAGCGAACAGCCCTGCTTGACCCCCCTTTTGGGCTACACCCATCCACCTGCAAGGTTCCCATTCACTAGCACCGAAAAAGATGTAATTGTGACACATCTCTTCATTCAATCAATCCAGACCCGAGGGAAGTTTCTCCTGATCAAGGAGGCCCTCAAAAAATCCTATTGAATGGAGTCATATGCCTTGCTAAAATCCACCTTCCACAGGAAAGTCATCCTCGTCATTCTCCTCCAAGTAACCAAGGCCTTCATAGCCACTACGAAGTCGTCCAGAATGCTTCTCCCAGGAATGAATGTTGTTTGCACTGGCAAGATGATATCACCAAGCAACGCATGGAGTCTATTGGCAAGGACCTTCGCCACAATAAGATATGAAGCATTCGACAGGGCAATCGACTTAAAGTCCTCAATGGCCTCTATACCATCTTTCTTAGGCAGGAGGAAAAGATAAGATTTATTAAACCCATCGAAACCCCTGATCCCCACTGTAAACTCCACCACTTGCATCACATCCTTCTTCACTAGTGACCAAAACTCCCTGTAGAAGAAGATTGGGAACCCATCTAGACCTGGGCATCCATCCTCATTGAGGCCCTAAATCGCTTCTCTCACCTCGTCCTCTGAGAAGTAGGTCGTGGGGGACTTTGCTTGCTCCCTAGAGATACACTGCACATCCTCCTTTAACCATCTCCACATGCCTCTCCTATGCATCCCTGTAAATTCCCTGAAAAAGTCTACTGCAGCTCTCCCTACATCCTCCCTGCCTGTATAGGATGTGCTTCCCACAAGCAACCTGTCAATCCAATTCCTTCTCCTTCTATCTGATGCCATATGGTGGAAAAATCTAGTGTTAGAATCCTCTTCTTTCAACCACTGCTGTCTTGATCTCGTCTTGCATTCAACCTCTACCTTTTTGTCCTCCTACACAACCCGGGCGTCTTGCCCTACACTTCTTGTCTTCAGCAGTTAGCACACCATTATCCTCCTGCCTGTTAAGCTTGATAATCTCAGCCAATGCCTCATATTTCCTCCTAAGTCTCGTCTCCCTGAGCTCCTTCCTGTTCCCACTCAAGTATTCCGCAAACCAACTAGCTTCTTTGACAATCTGGCCGCTGTCGAACCTTCCACCTCCATTAACCTCCACTTTTTCTTCATGCGGTCACTGAAGTCGGCCTCCATCAACCAAGATCTTTCAAACTTGAAGTATGTGCCAAAGAAAGATCTTTCATTCGACCTCCACATCAAAGGCGTGTGGTTGGAAAAAGGCCTATCCATCGGCATAACATCAGCCAACAGAAAAGCCTTCACCATCTCCACATTAGATAGGAATCTATCTATCCTAGACTTCTACCTACCAGTGCTCTGTCATGTGTAAGTGCAAGATATAGGGATCAGATCAATCAAACCATGTAGATCCATGAACCCCACAAACTGTTCAGAGCTAGGATTCTGCCTCCCATGTCCATTAGGCCTACCATCAATCTGTAACGTAGTGTTGAAGTCACATTCTATCAGCCACGGGGTCCCAAGGCTCTCCGCAGTGACCAAAGCAAGCTCCTCCCATAACACCTCTCACCCGAGACTCCAGCGGGCCATACACACTTGTTATTGTTATCTTGGATCCATCCGATCTCCTTACCAGCCTGGCAGAGAGGACTTGACTTCCCTTGAAATCATCCTCCCAATTGAAAACATCTTCACGCCAACCCAGTATCTATCCACTGCATTGAGGGCACGGAACCCCTCCATCCAAGAGCCCCTAATCTCCTTCCATATCCTTCCATCGCAGGCTGTCAACTTCGTCTCTTGCGGAAGAATGACATCAACCCACCACTATTGGGATGTAACCCCCCAATGTCACCCTCCTGGATGGGTCATTGAGACCCCTGACGTTCCACGAAAGGATATTTATCATTAGGTAGTCACAGTGGCCCCCTTGCTACCCGACGGAACCTAGCTGTCGTCACTACTTGCTACACAGACGCATCCCCTTTCTCAAGTGCTGATTGCCGGAGTTGCTGTGCTGCCTCCTTCATCCTACTTTGGTTGTCAACAACCACCCGAGTATGCCACCACTGTGGGTGGCACCCTGATAGCTCCATCTTGGGACATAATGAAGCCTCCAGCCTCCATGTACCTTGCGTGGGCACTACCCAGTAAGGTGGAGCACACCCAAGTCGCCTCCGCTACGATCTTCCACCATCGGCAGTGAGATCGCCGCACCATCTCGTCTACACCCAACCCCAACGTTAGAGGCCACCCCAACGCCTTCCGGTCCCAATTGTGCCATGCGAGGGGAAGTCCCGTCGAGACACCATTGTTGCCGACCACCACTTCCACCGAGATCTCTGGCGCAACCGTCGCTTTAGCCTGCTCGAGAGGAATGCGACCTCCTCAGCCTCCGAAGAGAGGGACATGACGTGCATAGGTATCGAGTCCAAAGCACTACTCGACCCCTCTACACTAAAAAAATAGGCTCCCCTGCGATCCGCTACTAAGGCAATCGGATCCGAAAGGGATCTGACCTGCATGGACTCCTCCGTTCCCATGCTTTTAAAGCTCCCCAAATGATCACCCTCCTCAGACCACATAATCTCCTTCGACCTTTCCTCTTCTTGACAGACCTCCGAAACGGTTGCCATCAATCCCGCCTTCAATGTGTTGTCCTCTGTGATCGGTGCCGCATCATCAGGCCCTAGCTCCAAGGCAGCATGCGAACCTTTCGGCTTTTGTGTTGGCTACCAAACCCTAATGCGTTGAAGCGACATCGCCGCTGCACCTTCACCCTATGTCGATGCATCAGCAGCCCCTTTGACCATCTTAGCGAGCGTGCTACTCGCTAACAATCGAGGCACCCTCGTGGGGACCCACAAAATGACCCACGAAAAGTCACATGCTAGAGGAGCACCTTCTCCAGCACCGACATCCCCACCTTCATCTCCACTATTGCTTTAAGTAGTCCCTCTAAGACCCTAGAACCCCTATACCCACAGAGGCACGCGAAGGGCGAGATGATCGCCTCAACGACCTCCACTGTCCGAAGCCACCACAGAACGTCGCCTATCGTCAACACCAACTGCGGCCTCTCCGGCGGTCGTTCCCTCGATGCACCATCGTGGATACAAGGTTTCCTCCACCTCAAACCCCCGACTTGCGTCCAGAGCTCTTCAAAACAAAGTCGGTCTCTCTCTAACGGGGAGAGTCCCAGGATAAGGAACTTGCCTTTGATAGAGGGGAGGACCTTCACTTTGCCCCCTGTAGATCGACGGTGCAACCAACCGTCCACATCGGCTAGCCGCACCCTCCCCATGTGAAGAGCGACCATGCCTTCAGGCCATGGCACATCCACCTCAGCCAGGGGCACCCCCACCAGTAGCTGTGGTGGAAGGTGATCGGGCCTCCTCTTAGCACTCCAACTACATCTCGCACTCCAGTGGCTAAAACCCCTACATCTCCAACACCTCAGGGGCTCGCGACGCTTTTTCACCCAATGACCGAGCTCCAAGCACTTGAAGCAGCATCCCACATCACCACCTTGTCTACAACCACTAGTACCACCACCACGCCGCTGCTCCCCAAGTTATGACACCCCCGACCTCCTTCCCTTCTGTATGACCATATTCCACGTGACATCATGGTCATGCTTATGCCTGGCCTCGAGGTCGAGAGAACCCTCCTTCCTCTGCATAAACTCTTGCTTACCCTCCTCACTCATCCCTCAACCTTTGTTCGAAAGTCCCATGGTAAAAGTTTTCTATGCAATCCATTTTGCCAATAAGGATCGATTAATAACCCTTAAATCAAGAATCCCAAGCTTTTCTTTTGCTATAGGCTTGCAAATCCCTTTCTAAGAGACCATATGCATTGCCCTACCGTTGTTGGTTGCCCCCTTCCACAGAAAGCTATGCTTGAAAGCATCTATTCTTTTCAACATTTTCCTTGGCATTAGAAGCAAAGACGTGTAAAAATAGACAAAGCCAAGAGTACAGACTTCAATAAAACAACTACCCTTTGATGGTAACATTGACTTAAAGCCCTCCAATCTACTTTCAAGTTTAAGAATCATACCATTTCAGTCAACTACCTTCAATGAATTATCAAAAAGTGGCAACCTAGGGAGTTTTAAGCCATCCCCCATAACATATCACTTCAACGTCATCCATCCTTAGAGGTAAGAAAAAGGATCTCCATGTTGACTTTAAGCTTGAAAAAAACATTGAAGAAATTAAGTAGAATAGAGTTTGGGCTCTCTTTTGACCCTTCAATGACCAAACACAGTGCCATTGGCATTGTGGAGATTCGCACAACATGGTGGAGGCTCTTTGGCGTGGAGGTTCACATGTGGAAGACCCACACATGGATGTGGCGCACGAACCGAGAGAGAGAGAGAGAGAGAGAGTGAGTGAGTGAATTGGCGAGAGAGAGGAGAGGAGTTGATAGAGAGATTTTGGAATATTATTGCATTCAACTCACTAAAAAATAACACAAGATCTCTTTATATATAGAGAGATTACTCCTCACTAAATGGAAATAAGGACTCAATTAATTGACTAAAAACAATAACTAAATATCCTACTAAGAATTCTAGTTATGTTTACAACTAACATACTAAATTTGACCACACTTAGACCTAAAGCAAACTAGACTTGATCCCTAAGGAACCAACTAGGGCTAGTGCCCCTCCTTGACCGACTAGGCTAACACATGGCCTCCTATTCCACATGGCAGTGCCACGTAGCTTCTTCATTCTTTACACTCCCCCTCGAGTCGAGGCTGGGAGCATGATAACTTGCTCTTCAACTTTGTGTGGCTAGATGCCCCATGACTTGTAGCTTGCCCAGATTTTTAATAAATGAACTTCTTAGATCAATCGCTAGTCCTTTTGCAACATGGAAAGTCGCTCCTTTTGGCAACTTCGAAAGTCATTGCAATGACTGCGAGTGTTTCCTTTTTACTTTGAGGTAGTGTTTGGTTTTCTTGAACTGATAGAAAGATGAGTGATCCTATGCATAGTATTTGACACCTTTTCTCTGAGAAAATCTCCTCTTTTGAAGGAGAGTAAAAAATCGGATGTAAAGTATCCATTGGGAATGTATGAAAATCACGAACCACATCATAACTTGATAGATTTCCTCTTCCCTTTTCTGGGCCTTGAGCTCCACCATCTTCGTCTTCAAGAAACGAATCTCTCTCTACTTCTATGCTTCGTGTAAGGCACCTTCAACGCTAAGAATCAAGACAACATTCCTTAGCTCCATATCCGTGAAAGGACTTGCTAGAAAATGGGCTAGCTCCTTTGAAAGTGTAAATGCACCTTTACCCATCCATCGCTAGCTACCTTGCGAACCTCTCTTGGTGAAAGCTCTACTTTGCTATAGCCAACCAGTATCCTCCCTACGGGTGTGCTCCATCCCTCCTACTTGTATTTTCTCAATCAAGCACCACCTTCCTTTACCATTGGCCATCATGTGATAAAATCTAGTGCATCTCCTTTCATCTAGAGCGAATGAGACCCCAGTCTCCATTCAACCTCCTTCCATCTTTGAGCACCAACACATGTTGCACTATTTTTTTCTTGGGCTTTAGCCTTAGTAAGTGGTCTCACATCCTCGAGCATATCCAACTCTGTGATTCTTCCAAGGGTGAAAGTCTTCTTTTTCTTGTGTTCCTCCCTTGACTCATTTCTTATTAATGTGACTCAAATAATTTAACTTCTATTGTAGCCTAGCTATGCTAAGGAGTCTCCTGCCATCAATTTCAAAACATGCACCCTGAAATTGGTCTCAAGCAACCAAGCATGTTCAAACTTGAAGTACGTGAGAGTTTACAACAATGGAGAAGAGGGAGAGCATACACATGTTCATGTTGAGAAGGGGAGAGAGGAGCACGTTAGAGATTACATTGTGGAAAACTTTTTATTGTTGATGTAGAGAACTCAAGTACAAATGAGAGAGTTAGGCTCCTTATATTGATAGCCAGGCCTTATTCAAATAGGAAACAACTTCTCCAACAAGAAACAAATCTCCAACAACTTTCCTGAATACAGTGATTTAAGTGTCGATGGTATGCCGTCAAAATGACACTTTTTTGCAGGTAGGCCATATCGACATGTAATATATGCCAATATGCAGGTGTTTCGCTAGCATGCTGGCGAAATGTCATCATGCTGCCAGTATGGTCTGTTGTGTTGCTGTTGGCATGCACCCCTGCTGCTAGCACGCACTCTTGCTGCTGTTGCTGCTACCAGCCAACCTGGTAGATTAGATCTCCAACATGGAAAATATTGATACGGGTCATATATCATTTTCCCATATATTGGTGATCCATACCATGATTAGAATTTAGTTATTTTTACATATCAAATCATAATTTTAATCTTCTAAGGCTTAGGCATTTTTTCATGTTATAACATTTTAAGCAATTTTGAGTGATTTCACTAAAGTTACCTCGATATCAACAATGTCTTTTTTGGCTTATTCATGTAATATTGATATCGATATTTAAAACCTTCGTTGGTCTTTTAACTTTTCCCCTTCCTTTTCACTATGACTAGCGCTTCTCCCATTCTTCTCCTCTACTACTACCAAGGTTTTAAAAAACGTGAGGCGGTACCGAGGTGGTTTGCCTTCATCGAGGTGAGGCGTAAGTCTTAGGATTTGCATAAAAAATATAGAAAAATGAAATGATATATACTTATCAAGTGCTAATAAGGAAATAATAATGTAAATGACACACTTTCATAATATTTTTTCTCTATTACAACATTGTAAGAACATAACTAAACGAGAGATGGCATTTAAATGAAAAGATAAGCATCCATATAATATAAAAGATTAGAAACCATAACAAAAGCGCAAACTAAACCAACTTCCCAAACCATTGGGAGACTTAAGAGTTAAAACATACATTAAAATGAAGGTACATGAAACATCCAAATCAAAAACTCAAAAGAACTACAACACATTGTAGACTGTAGTCTCCTCCTCCTTGAACACCGTCAAGCTCATCAGTGCTGTCGCTAAGGCTGGTCGCATCATCCCAAGAGTCATTTATAAACTTCATCCTGGCCTCATCATCATCTTCCTCAGTATCTCTATCACTCTCTTGAAACTCTTCCTTTTCAACGTCAATAACAACTTTGCCTAAAAGATAAGTAATTTTAAACAATCTCTTAGAAGTTAGAACCTTAGTTTGTAAATTTAAATATTATAGTTCAGCAAAATATAAAATTACATATTACCTTTACCCTTGCCCTTTCTCTTTTGCCTCTTTCTTCTGCTTCCTCCTACTTGTATTCCTCCCTCTGCTCCTACTAACTGTTCAAGATTACTAGGATCCTCTTCTAGAGCTACAGTTGCATCAAGCTCTTCATAAGCATCAATCTTTGTTTCACAAAGTTGTGGCTCAGCAATTCACTCATCATCTAAGTCCACTTCCTCTAAGCATAAAGGATCATCCATTGTCTTTTTCTTCACCTCGTGTTTCAATTTCAAATTGAACATATAATAAACCAAGTCATTGAGTTTATCTTGTCTCAGCCTATTCCTTATCTTAGTATGGACCTACTCAATGAAAAGTTCACCATTAAATTTTTTAAAATCATAACCTAATTATTATATATTACTCTAAATTTAAAACACAAATATGGACTTTTTACCTGATTAAAAGCACTCCAATTTCGCTCACATACGGATGCACTACAAGTCAAACTTAAAATGTGCATGGCAAACTTTTTCAACTCAGGTGTTTCATTACCAAATGCTCTCCACCAATCCGCTGAAATGGAAAATTTGTTTATAGTATATAGGAAAAAAATGACAAAATTTATTAATTTAAATGATAGAATCATTGAAAGGACTTTACCAGGACTCCTCTTAAAATGAGTCTCAATGGCATTGGACCATCCAAATAATCCTCTTCCATTAACAAATGCATCTGTTTGGAGATCCACATTCAACTTCTCATCCTTGTCAGGAATCAACCTCTGAAAGCATGCGTACAAGCCCATTTTTACTTCTGAATCAACTTTAAAAGTTGGTTCATACTGGCATTGGGGATTCAGAAAATAGGCAGCAACATGCAAGTGTGTGTGCAATTACCTGTCCCATCTTGTGTCAATGATGTCCTAGATTGTCTTGTACTTCTTTTCATCATTACTGAAATTTTTAACAATAGCTTCCTTGGCCCTATCCATAGCCTCATAAATAAATCCCATGGGTGGATATTGTTCTGCTCCACCATTCTTAAAACCAACGCCAATGGTTTGATTGTACTTATCACATAGGCTACACCAGGCCAAATGTACTACTTTTGAGGACAATATTTTGTACAGCTTGCCCTTAAACCTTCAATGCATAGCTGCTGCACTTCTACCTTTTTAGGTGAAAAAGGACTCAAGAGCATCTTTTGCCATTAGCAATCTCTGCAAGGTAAGGAAAGCAGTAGCAAACCGAGTGACGGCAGGTCTCACCAAGTCTCCTCCTACATGCTTCCTTATCATGGCGACTACCCAACCATGTGCATATATGTAATTGATTATTTGTTTGGCCTTCTTGAAAATAGAGTCATGAAGAGGTAGCTTCATGATATCCTCCAACATAAGGTCAATGCAATGAGCAGCGTACGGAGTCCAATACAACTGTTTCCTTTTTTCCATCAATTTCTCTCCAACTTTTTTATAAGCTGATGCATTATCTGTTTTCACTTGAATAACATTACTTTCGCCCACTTTTTCAACAACATTATCCATCAATTTGAAGAGATAGTCAGCATTCTTAATCTCATCAGAGGCATCTAACCATTAGACATTATGCTACATCCAATCTCTTCCCAAGACGCTTTCGCTTGGTCCATCATAGTAGCTATTGTCTTAACTTCTTTCAAAATCCAAGTTTGTAACTCATGCATTGTAAGACCTCTGAATCCCCTTCCATAGTTACATCTAGTAAGATGGATCGGTGGCCAAATTGAATGACAATCCATTTTTAATGAAGAATCTACCAATACTAAGGCACGTTCTATTTTTTTGTTCGTTCTTCCAAGAAGAATTCAAAGTAACTTACTTTAGAGGACATTGAGGAGCACTATCAGGTCCATCACTTCCAAGCCCTACTTTCTGTCCAACTCACCACTTGCGCACCACTTGTTCCTATAGGTGCATTTTCATCATGCTACTGTATATACACCTATGCGACGAATTTCTTCCATTTCCTCAAGTGTTCTACCAACTTCCTTCTTTGCTAAGAATGCCTTAATTTCAGTTTCAACTTCATGTGGCACCTTTGCACATGCTCCCACATTTTTGTGTGTCTTTGCTAAGTGCTCCTTCAGTCTTGTAATGCCACCAGCGATAGTTTCCCACAGAAGTTGCACTTCACATACTTATATCCTTTTTCCTTTTGAGATCCTTGAAGGTCAATTTCAGTGCAATACTTCCATCCAGGATCAGACCTGCCAGTGGATCCTTCTTTTCCTCTTCTTACCTTTGGCGCCATGTCTAAAAACATAAAAGAGATTAGCAATCAAATAAATAACCTAAATGACCTAAACCTAAAAAATAAATAAAACTATCAAAGTCAAATGACCTAAATAGGTCATTTTGGAGCCTTTAAGGCAAGTTGCCAATGGTACTGAGTCTTATCATAACCTAGATAACAACATTACTGGACCAACATATAATTCACTAAAAAACCCAAAATCCTGACAACTAAGCCCTACCAAGATCCAAACTTTCCCCTCAAATCCTAAAGCACACCTCAAAACTCATCCTAAAGATATTTGACAATGATGAAGCACAATCAAGTAAACCAAAAAAAAAAAATAACGTAACTCTGATACAAATGTAATCAAATAACACATAGTTTAACGGGCAATAAACCAACAAAACCGTAAGCACCTCTACACATCACCTTTGATACAAAGAGCATCACCTCTGCAGTAAACTGTAAACCAACTCTCTTAAACCCTAAGCAAAACAACAATCTCAAACCAACCTAGACCACCGGTGATGCTCCTCCGACGACGACGACGTTGCTGCACCACCAGCGATGCTCCTCTGACGACACTGCTGCACCACCGGTGATGCTCCTCCTCCTCTGACGCTGCTGCACCACCGATGATGCTCCTCCTTCGACAACGCTGTTGCACCACCCGTGATGCTCCTTTGACGATGATGTTGCTACAGCAGCTGGTAATTGGCAATGCTCCTCCTCCGACGACGATGTTGCAGCAGCTGCACCACCGCTTAAAGCAATCTCTACAAGGTTTCAACTGCACCACTACCTCATTTCTTACCTTTGCAATCCTAAAAGGTGCCATGTGACAAGCACATCACACCTTAAACAGTTGAGGCGGCGCCTCATGTGTGCCTCACCGCCTCGACCACCTCGGTTCAATTGAGGCACACGCCTCTTGTATGTAGCCCGAGGCTATTTGGGGCCGCCTCGCCTCAAGGTGTAGGCCTCTATAGCCTTGAGGTGTGTTTTTTAAAACCATGACTGTTACTACTACCATTCTTTTCCATTACTATCGTTGCTTCTCTCATTCCTCTCTTGAGATTTAGTCAGCATTGACGAAATGCACTCAGCATTTCGATAATTACTGCTGCTATTGCTCCCATTCTTCATTGTTGCTGCTATGTTCTAAACCCCTTAATATTGTACCTACCTCAAAAGAGTTTCTACTAAAGTTTCAACTTATACTTAGTTAATGTTGACAACTCTAATGAACTAAGTGTCATTTAAATATGAAGCATAAGATAGTATTTAGGGCTTAAATGGAAATATTTATCCCTTAAAATAGTTATTTTTAAAATTCTAATTATTTTGACTACTTTTGTCATTTTTGTTGGCAAGTTGGCGAAATGCACACTTGGAAATTTATCAAAACGGCATTGAAATTAGCGTTTCAAACCTTTCCTGAATAGATATTCTTGACAATATGGAAACTAATAACTTGATTAACAAGTGAGCTAACAAGCTTGATTGGTAGGGTGGGACTTTCCTTGCCCACTACTCTATGTTGGAACTTGTGATCTCGAGCATGGAGATTCATGAAATCTCCAAGTCTCCCCCCCCCCCAAGTTGGACTCCTTGAAGGTCGTTCAACTTACAGGAGATCACGATAGCAACAGTTTTCGAGGAAGTAGTTCATGAAGAACCCCGAACACAGGAACGAGAATCAATTCCAGGCACATCTGGTAATCCTCCTCCTCTTGGAGGACATGACTTGGTACTTTAGTCTTTGGGCCAAGCACGGTTGCTGACACAAGGGCTGTAGTAGAAGTAGCAGCGTATACGCACATGATATCTGTACAGAGATTGGCAGAAAACCTGAGTTTTCTTAGTCAAAAATTGCCAATCACATGTGGGAGTATCCCATATACTTAGTTTAATGTGGATTGATCCACACACAAGAAGAGGAAGAGACTTGCGTAGCACTTCTCCCTTATGCATCGACACCACAAGACCAAGGAAGGCACCCTTGGTTATGCTCCTTTCCTACTTGTGGAAGGCCTTCTTCCACGTAGAAAGAGATCCCACGTTAGATCTCCACATCTACCATAGTAACTCGCATAGAGAAGTCTGCACACAACTTTGTGAGGAAATCAAGATAGCCTTGATCAAAAAATCGCAGAGCACACGTTGAGAGACCCAATCACATTGAGTGACCCATGCACAGAGAGTAGTGGAGGCTCTGCATGGCCCCTCTCCGACACACATTTTGATGGCAACGCATAAGGGGCTTAGAAGCCCCACGCTACTCCACATGTGGAAGTTGCCCTCCACCTAGAAGAGATCCCCATGTGGATCTCACGGCACTTGGTTGGCTAGGTACTTAGGTTCACCTTCTATAATATCATTTAAGAATTTACAACAATGGAGAAGAGGGAGGAGAGCATACACATATTCACGTTGAGAGGGGAAGAAAGGAGCATGTTAGAGATTACATTGTGGAGAACTTTTTATTATTGATGTAGAGAAGTCAAGTATAAATGAGAGAGTTGGCCTCCTTATATGGATAGCCACTCCTTATTCGAATAGGAAACAACTTCTCCAACAAGAAACAAATCTTCAACAACTTTTCTAAATAGATATTCCTAACAATAAGGAAACTAATAACTAGATTAACAAGTTAACTTGAGTAACAAGTAAACTTACAAACTTGATTGGCAAGGTGGGACCTTCCGTGCCCACTACTCCACGTGGGAACTTATGATCTCCAATGTGGAGATTCACGAAATCTCCAACAGTGTGCATATCACCTTAGTTCTATTTGATTTCCAAAAAGTGGTGAATGGTTTAGGAAAGGTCGGCGATCTGCATCTACTACACACAAAGGGACTTCAAGGCCATGTAGCCTCATCCCCAATAGCGAAAACAATCAGTGCCTTCTCCCTTCCTCCTCAACACCACTCCCAGTATCATCGCTTTCTGTGAAGTATTTCCCTGAGGCTTCCAGCAATGCACATGCACCCAACCTTCTTCCTCTTCCGGTTGGTCCACCCTCCCCCCCACCCGCCCCCTCCAACCAACTCTTTGTTGGCATCTTGAAATACCTATTATTGCTATTGGATGTATGTATGTATGCATGTATATGTATATAGACATCCACACCCAAGATCTATTTATCCGAAATATAATTCATTATCAGTAAAATGGGGCAGGTGTTCCTTACAGAAAGGGGGTGGGTGTGATGGAGGAAGGGGGATGATCTCTGAATACTACTTGAATCTTTTCTACAGCATTCTTAATAGTTGCAGGTTAAGGACAATCTACAGAGGGCATGTCATTTTTGGAAGGCTATTTGAGGGCTCATTATAACATTGTGGTCTCATTTTTCTGCTGCTCTGGAAAGGGGATTGATTTTTCTTTTCCAGAGAGATTCTCCATCTTTGCTTGGTGTTTGCACTGAACTTAGTTGACGAGATTTTGTCCTAGGATATCTGGTGGATTTGAGCATCCTACATTTACATTTTTGTATGCATAAGGTTTTTAGGATTAACCACTTTATTATCTCTTGTTGCTTTTATTATTTTGCAGTTATGTGAGGACTCTTGTACTTTTTCTGGTCCTCTATATATTGAGGATTAGGGTTTCTAATAGAATTAAGACACTCATTTCTTCTGACATGGTATCAAACTAGTGGTCGAAAGCCGATGTTTGATGTCTACCTTGATTCCCATTTCTTTTCTTTCTCCACAAAAAAAGAAAAAGGGAACCCTAACCCTAGTTTTCATCAAAAGAATACTCGATCTACATCTGAGGGCAGCATCGTCGTTGTTTCCGATCAGTTAGCAATCACTTTAACTTCTGTGTGACTAGATTTGCCTCAATTTGGATAGCAACTCCCCTTCTAGGCATTGTTTGCCACCACTGGAGTTGGGTTTTGATTCAGGGACTTATTCCAGATCCTCCTAAGGCTTGATAGCAGCCTTCTCTCAAGTCCCTGCACTCCCATGGTGGTGCTCCTCACCGATGGGTCTTGGTTGTTGCTCCTAGCGACAAGGAAGATTGCTACCAACCACCTATAGTGTCACCTAATGCCACTATTTATCGCTAGAGGCCCTTCAGCCCTACCACAAACTCCAGTGGCAGTAGTTAACCCTCATCAATGAATCTAGAGACAGTTCGATGTAGGAGAACCCTATGTCTCTTTTACTATCAAATTTTGGTGGGTTGATTTCATGCATTAGATATCTTTTTTCACTTCTCTTGATTTGGTTGAGCTTTAGTCGAGGAGAAGATGGCGCTAGAAGACTTATCAAAGGTGGCATTAAGGGACCCACTTCTGTGGATAAAGTAGTTGCATCTTCTAATGCTTCAAGGGACACTACTTTTGTGATCAAGGCTAACTATGATGAGCTTCTCAAGCACCTGAAACAATTGTCTGCTATCACTACACCTACAATCTCTACTCCTTCAGGCACAATTGCCTTTACATCCCCATCACTATACCAATCGTGTTGTCTGCTTAGTACACATATGTGTGATTTAGATTGGCTAGTAGACTCAACAACCTCTTGTCACTTATGTGGTTATCAACATCACTTCACTTGATTGTGACCTATTCCAGAAGGTTGAATAATTCAGGTTGCTGATGGGCGTCACCCATTATTGGCCAAGGGGAGGTTCTTGTAGCCCCCAATATGCGATTGACTTATGTTTAACTTTTCCAAAATTTTCTTATCATGCTAACATTACAAAGGAACTTAATTGTCAAGCAATATCTAACTTTATTTCTTGCATCTTTCAAGACATCCTAATGGAGAAGACAATTGGTTGCAGCTGTGAAGAAAGGGGGGTGTACCGTTTGCTACAATCTCCTTATGCAAGAAGTGTCTCCATTCCTACCACTCCCACCTCGACTCAATGGCATCTTCATCTTGGTCACCATCCGTTGTCAAAGCTTTGTCACATCATCCCTCATCTTTCCCCCAATTCTGAGATTGACTGTGAAGCCTGCCAGATGGGAAAGCTTCACCGAAGTTTCTGTCTACCTCATCAAATTCATGGTTCTGAGACTTTATTTGAGTTGTTACATTTGGATGTCTGGGGTCCAAGTTGTGTCCCTAATTGGTTGGGGCATCGATTTTATTTGGCTATTGTTGATGATTTTTCTTGTCTTTGTTGGGTATTTCTTATAAAGTCTAAGTATGTGTTAGTGTCCTTATTAGAAAATTCATCTTGATGCAAAAAAAAAAAATTTGTTCGCTCCAACAACGCCCTTGAATTCTGCACTCGCTTTTGTATGATTTTTATAAATTCCAGGGAATCATTCATCCAACTAGTTGCCCCCATACATCTTAACGAACCGATGTTGCAAAGCATAAACATTGCCATATCTTGGATGCTGCTCGGACACTATTGATTCACAATAGCGTTGTCTACTTACCAAGGGGATGTTGTGTTAATTGCCTACTATCTTATAAATCACATGCCCTTCTCTACAATTAACGAGCAGATTCCCATTTAGCTCTTGTACCTTAACAAGCACTTATTTTCTATTCCCCCTCAGATTTTTGGGTGTGTTTCCTCCGTTCATCTCTTTGGTCCACGCAAGGACAAGTTGGCACCTAGGGCTATTAAATGTTTTTCTTGGGTAGTTTCATACTCAAAAGGGGTATCGATGGTATAACCCTGCTTATTGATGAACTATGTCAGTGCTAATGTTACTTTCCATGAGACGATACCCTATTTTTCTACTTCTGGGGTTGTGGTTGCTATCGATCTTAATGTTGCTCCTACGCCTGTCCCTCCTGTGGCTCTAAAGGAAATCCCGGTCACTAACACATACAGGTTTATCAATTGTCATCGTACCTCTTCTTCGAAGTCAGCACTACAATCAACCCCTAAGGTAACTTCAAATAGTTTACCTACCGATGATGTGTTGCCAAGTACAGGGTTCATGCATCTAGATACTACAAGTATAGCATATTTGGATGTGCCCATGGCCTTGAGGAAGGCTCCACACACTTTTACATTGCATCCTATATGCAAACATGTCTCCATGACATGTCTTGGTCCATCCTTCAAGCAATTTGCCATGGCCCTTCTACAATATTGTTTTCCACTTTGCATCATGAGGTACTTCTTGATTTGAAGTGGAAGCAAGCTATAGATGAAAAGATGAGTGCACTTCATTCTCGTGGAAGTTGGGAACTCAAGGGCCACCACTTGATAATAAGGTCGTTGGTTTTAAATGGGTGTTTACTCTGAGATATGACCCATGTGGTTCTATCCATAGATACAAGGCCAAATTTGTTGTAAAGGGCTTTACTTAAACCTATAGCGGAGACTTCTTTGATACATTTTCTATTGTTGTCTAACTCCTTATTGTTAGCATGATTGGCCTCTACTTTATTTGGATGTGAATATTGCCTTCTCATATGGAGATTTACAGAAGGTAGTATACATGCAACCACTTGAGTTTGAATCTTGGGGAGAGTGTCATAAGGTATGTGGTACGCGTCGTTAAGCACACCTAGTTTAATACTGACTTAATGCAATCCTGGATTACATCCGCAAGGAAATGATAATTTGAACTTCTTGGTTAAGTTGTTTAAGCATATGATTTATTTCATGAATTTATCCGACACTACTAATTCTTTTTTATTTTTTCAAATGAAGATGCAAATCTGTCCTATGTAATAGCTGCGTGAAAATGCAGTGCGAGACGTAATCTACTTCTCTCTCAAAATTTCACCAAATTTTCCTTGAGTTCTTTAATCAGGAATGTTTACACCAAATTTCAGGTTAATCCGATTTGCAGAAAAAGTTCAAAAATTCGTTGATTGTACTGTTTGGTGATTGAAAATTGATATTTGACGCCTACTGCTTCCAAGATTTTTATCTTTAACTACAGGTAGACTTTTCACATAAAATTTGATAGGAATACTCCTGACTCAGTAGAGAACTATCAAAAAAATATATGGAATTAACTACAAAATGCCCTTTTCAAAAAAAAAAAAAATCAACTACAAAATGGAGATACAAGTTTTTGGTTTTTGATTGCAATAATACAAATTTGTCCAAAATATTTTCAAGCAAAACTACCAGATTATGCATTCAAGAAATTTCTATTGGGAGTAGATCATCAAGTTTCATTCTCCTAGGCTTAACCTATCCATAGGTAATATTCTAGGGTTATAACCTAACTTGAGTCCTACCCTAGGCTTAGGTTATCCCATGATACATTGACCTATGGCTAAGGATCATGAACCTTACGTGAAACCATCAATTAATCCATTTGATCGAGCAAACCCCTAACCCTAAGCTAGAAGTTTATGCTAGCATATTACAATCAAAGCAAGCAAGACATGTGCACATCATCATGAACGTATTCATATTAACTTTAATTAAGAGAAGGCTTAAAATATTGTTCAAAAAGATTAATCAAACTATCAAATACACATGAAATGGCAATGAGAGTAGTTTCTTTTTGCTCACTAAAAGATCGATGATGATGATAACTTGAGAGAAGAGGGCGTCTCTTTCTATCTTCTTGCACATGCACACACTTGATGGAGAAGAGGGTGAGAGTGTAAGATTGAGAAAGATAGAGGGCGGTCGAGAGGGTTGAGAGATGGCAGCTAAGAGGTTGAAGAAAGAGAACGAGGAAGAGGTATTGGGCAGGAGGGTTCGCGGAAGAAGAGAGATTGTGTATGCCCTTTCTCCTTCAATTGAGAGTCCCTTTTATGGCATTCCTCTTCAGCTTCCTTATGTAATCGTTCAAGACGTGGGGATCCTCATGCATTTTGTATCATTGCACGATGGAAAGGAATGCCACCAGTTTTGGTTTTGGCTTTCCATTCTTGACCCCTTGTGATTAATTTTGACACGAATCAATTGTTTACTTAAATGGCATGTGTCATTTTGAGTATATATCCCTCTATGCATGGCCATGTATCCTTGATGATGTCATATGTCCATGTATGAGCATCCTATGCATGACATATTTGAATGATGGTATCAGCATCGTCTTCTTGCCCATCTCATGCATACATACATGGTTCAATTGCAGGCTCGGGAAATGATGCCCCTTGCAACTAGCATCTCTCTTCTTTTTTATGTAAGATTGAACAATTCAAATTACTTCAAAATATTATTTATCTTGAAACTTGATCCTAATACATAAATCATAATTTGTAAGCAAAATCTCCCATTCAACTCTTATTTAAAACTAAATTATGTAGAGATTAACATTTATCAAGCATATTGTAAGCATGAATTTGCGACTATCAGGATGCAGATTGAAGAAGGCGATATATATGGACTGAAGTAGAGTCCCAAAGCTTCGTTCCAAAAGCTATCTGAGGTGGTTGAGAGACTTGATTTTCGCAAATCTTCATCTTATGACTCGTTTATATAGTAGACTTCTTAGCGGATAGTAGTAGTACTTGTTTACGTCACGATATTATTCTCATTGGTGGTAACACTTGGGCGATTTCTAACCTAAAGAAATGCATGGTAGAGAATTTTGTAACAAGGACCTAGGTCCTCTCAGGTATTTCCTTGGGATCAAGGTCACCTAAAGTAAGCATGGGATAGTGATCTTACAAAGGAAATATGCTACAGATTTGTTGGAGACAGTTACATTGGGGTCCAACCCTGCATATATTCCCATGGATCCAAAGATTCATTTGTACGATGAGAATGTGTCACTGGTTGATACCTACCAATTCAAAACATTGGTGGATTAGCTCTTGTACTTGACCATCACTCACCTTAACATCTCATTAGTTGCTGGGAAGCTCAGTTAGTTTATGCATAAGCCAACTAAAGTGCAGTAGGATGCAACTATAATGGTACTTCGATACCTAAAATCACCGGGGAAGGAACTCCTGCTCATAAAAGGCACTACCTTTAACATTATTGCTTATACAGATGCAAACTATGGTAGGAAGTCTGCAACAAGCTTCAACACATATATGGTAGGGAATATTGTAACTTGAAGAAGCAAGAAGAAAGGGATTGTCTCTAGATCAAGCTCTAAGTCAGAATATCATGCCATGTCACAAACTGCAACAGAGATGATGTAGATACAACCTATTCTACGTGATTTGCATGTTTAATTGATTCCCCCATGGAGATGCAATGTGACAACAAGGTTGCTCCCTATATCACAAATAACCCAATGTTCCATGAACGGACAAAACATGTGGAGGTTAATTGTCATTACACCCGAGATTTAGTTCAAAAGGGGTTTATAAGAACTACTTGTGTATCTTCTTAGAATCAAACAATGGATATTGTCACAAAAGCACTTTCAAAGTCATCATTTGATAGATGTTCCAAGCTGAGTATGATGGAATCTATACTCTAGCTTGAGGGGGAGTGTTAGGATTAACCACTTTATTATTATTTGTCATTACTTTTATTGGTTTTGTTGAGATTAGTCTACTTTTCCTATTTTATATTTGTTATGAGTTCTTTTATTATTATTGTCATTTATATTATTAATCCATTGTATGGGGGTGACTGTAATTCTCCATTTGGGTGTCTCTCTATATAAAGATCCTTAGGGTTTTGCAATAAAGCAATTCGCCTTTTTCAACATGATATCAGAGCGGTGGTCCTAGATCAGCATTCGGGTATCCCACCAAATACCACCCTAAAACCTTCTCTACCCTTAATCTGGAGGGTTCTACGTTGAAACCCATGCAGTGTCGTCTCCTCGCCCCTCCTACTCAGCCACACTGCTGCCCATCCTCAGTAGTGTCATCAGGCACTCTAACAGGGCCAGTGCTGTCACCAGGCCTTAGCAAGTCATGGATGCAGTCATTGACCACTAATCAAGCCCAGCGGTGGCTTGATCAAGGTCGGCGTCACCGCCCCTTCCCTCCTATTCAATGCTGCACTCTCTTGAGCAGGCTGATTGGGATGCTTTTTTTTGGCTATGCACGAACCATTTGCATTGTTGCAGATTTGATTCCTATGTTTTGATCATATATATGTTCTGATTTTGTGCTGTCAGTACTTGTTTTCCATATTACTACAAGTTAATGTGGGAGATCTGAAAGATGTTCTCAGCGACTTCTTGGGGAAGCTATCTACCATGAGCATCTCAAATCATATGCAAGGAACATCTATTAAATTGGATGAAACCAACTTTCTTCTATGGTCCATGTCTTTTGTCTGATTTGTAGGATCTCACAGGAAGTACATGCTTCTCAAAGATGAGCCTGCAGAAAATAAAAAGACAAATGATTGGGAAACTGACAATGATTGGGTTACTACTTGCCTGTTGAATAGTACGAAGGATCCCATCGCCAAGCAAGTTGTGTCTTACTCCTTTGCCATGAAGATGTGGAAAGTATTACATGAGATACATTCATAAAAGAATAATATTGCTTGCTTGTATCGAGTTATCGAGGACATTCAAACATTTTAGAAGGGGTCTATGTCCCCAGTGGAATGTTATGGCTCCTTGAAGAATCTGTAGGATGAGCAGGATACTTATTAGCCCCTTTCCTCAGATGTGTCTGTCATCGCCAAGCAGAAAGAAGCTATTAGATCAATTCAGTTCTTAGCTACTTTGGGTCCTAAATATGAGGCAGTGAAAGACCAATTGATTGCTCTGGAGGAGATTCCTATGCCTACACAGATCTATGCACGTCTCTCCTGCCTTGAGGTGTTTGATCTTGCTCCCATCTTTGACTCCTTTGCCATGGTGTTGGTTGGTCGTGGTCGAGGTGGTTCCTCTAGCAGGGGAGAGCACATCCTGTTAGGGTGATTAGTGGACATGGATGTGTTGGCTTATTTTGTGAACA
Source organism: Thalassia testudinum (assembly GCA_037157565.1). Lineage (NCBI taxonomy): Eukaryota > Viridiplantae > Streptophyta > Magnoliopsida > Alismatales > Hydrocharitaceae > Thalassia > Thalassia testudinum. The sequence continues at coordinate 1,209,602 of JAZHRO010000062.1, read as the reverse complement.
TTGCCATCACACCAATCATACTATTGACAGATGCTGGATCAAGCATGGCTACCCACAGGGATAGTTTCCATGTGCCAACTAGGTCTACTCACCCGACGATGAGTCCACATTCTAAGAGGATAACACATCAACTTCCCAGGTTATCTATAGAAAGGAGTATGGTAAGCTGTTAACCTCCCAATCTACTTCTATTGGAGCCTCAATGGTCTTAAGACAAGTACTCATGCTCTTTTAGTTAGATCTCATGACCTAAACTGGATTGCAGACTTAGGTACTTCTCACATTACTAGGAGATGCCTCTTTATTCAACTCTTTATAGTCACTTTCTAACCCATTTATTGTGACAGTTGCTAATGGTGCCTTATCTCTTGTTGCTGGTCTTAAAGATATCTCTCTTACTAGGTTATTATTACGTACCAATGTTTTACATGCTCCTAAATTTACCCTAAATCTCTTATTTATCAATCAGATTACCAAAGTCTTGAATTGTTGAGCGATGTTTTATGATAATTTTTTCTTCCTACAGGATCTCCAAATGACGAGGCAAATTGGTGGAGGATTTGAGCGTGATGGTCTTTACTACCTTAGGTTGCCTCCAATTCACTCATCTATTATTGTTGCGCTTATCACTATTGCTCTTTAGTGGCATTTTTTATTGGGCCATCTGAGTATCCTGGTTCTTCACTGTTAGTTTCCTTACCTCTATTTTCTTGATTCCTTTTAGTGTGATGCTTGTGAACTTGACGAGCACCACGAAGTGTCGGTTCCTTCCAGTGTAAATAAAAGATCTGAGTTGCCTTTTGCTTAGCTCATGCAGACTTATGGGGGCCTTGTGAGGTCCGAAGTCTCAAGGATGTTGGTACTTTCTTGTGTTAGTTCATGATTGTACTCGTGTTACTTGGGTTTATATGTTTTTTTTTTTTTGAGAAAATAGGAAGATTATCGGAGACCGGTAATCATCCAGAATTCTATTAATCATGAAAAAGAAATGGACTTACAAGTATTCTTGCCAAAATTTAGACAAAAAAATGTGTCCCTCACAACATTATCCACCCAACTTCGTTTAGATCTGAAAATGGCATCGTTCCTTTGTAATCATATGAACCATAGTGCTGCTACCACCATGATCCATCCCATCACATCAAGGTTGTAGTGATCACGAAATGGGTTCCAGAAGAGTTGTTGACCATCACAATTGGAAGTGCGGAGTTGCAAATGATCCCAAACATCTCTAGAGAAGTCACATTTGAAGAATAGGTGTTCCACGTCCTCCTCCATCCAACCACATAAGGAGTAGGTAGTCAACCTCATCATACCATCTCTTCAACATTGTCTTAGTGATCAATTGCTCCCTTCACAAAAACCAAAGGAATACTTTTATCTTTAACGGAAGATGACACTTCCAAATTATGCGGCAATCTGATTGTATCAAATATGAAATTTCTGCAGTTGGAAGGCTCTTTTCATAGGCTTTTTTAACTGTAAGTCTTCCCTCCTTCCATAGAAAGCAATCCGGCTGTCCCTCCTTCGGTTGTAGGTCCGAAATGTGATGTGTTAGTTGCTGAAATTCAGCAAATGACTGATCTGATAGGCCAGTTGGAAGTTGGAAATCCCACGTCCCTCGTTGGGCATCCCACATCTCTTCAATTGTTGCATTTAAGTTTCCCACAAGATGAAAAACTCTTGGAAACAATTGCAAGAACGGCCCCACATTACACCATTTATCAAACCAGAATTTAAAGGATTTTCCGTCCCCTAAGGATGGTTCAAACCCATCACAACTCTTCTCCAAGACCTTTCGAACCAATTGCCAAAAAGCTGAATACCTCATCTTACAATCACCATGTCACTAAGGTTCTTGTTCAAGTCATAAGAGTCTTTGAGAATGGTGGAGACCATGGATGTTTCACCAGAGCCCATTTCTTCAATAGAGCCTCATTGAAGGCATCCAAAGCACGTACACCCAATCCCCCATATTTTTTGGGAGTGCAAGCTTCCTTCCATGGGACCAGTTGTGCAGATCTGTCTTCATGTTCTACACCCTTTCAGAAGAATTTCTTCCTTATCAACTCTAATTGGGTGATAATTTTCTTTGGCAGCTTAAACATAGATAAGAAGAAAATCGGGATGGAAGACAATATGTTGAAGGAAAGATCTGAAACTTCTGAACTTATCAAAAAAATTTTATGGAAATAAAGACTCAATTTTCTACTATTATTCGTATTTTTCAAAGTAGTAATGGCCTTGAGTTTGTTAATCGTACTTTGGCTAACTTCTTTACTTCTCTGGGGTTTATTCATCAAACCTCTTGTGTTCATACCTCCCAACAGAATGGGATGGCTGAATGCAAATTATAATGCTTGATGTGGCTCGGACTATGATGTTTCAGATGTATGTTCCCACTCAATACTGAGCTGATACTATTCTTGCCGCAGTGTTCCTTATTAATTGGGTGTCTTCTATTTTGGAGGGGAAAATACCTTACTCTATGTTCCCTGGCAAGGAGTTATTTTCTTTTCGTCCAATGTTTTTTGGTTGTGCTCTTTGTCCATATGTTCAAGGTGGATAAGCTTCCCCTTTGGTTAGTCAAATGCATCTTTTTGCGATACTCGCGAACTCAAAAAAGGATTTTGTCGTTATGATCCTCTGACGCATAAGTTTTATATTACTGTAGATATTAACTTCTTTAACAATGTCGCCTACGTTACTTCAAAGGAAAAGAGTTTGCATCCGTACTTGGCCCAAGAACTTCCTTTACATGTGCCTGTCGAGCTACCACTAACGCCCACTAAGCCGCCAAATGCCTCCCTACCATCACATTTAGGGTCACTGCCACCACCACCTTATATTCCTCCTCCTCTATGCACCTACCAACGCAGACCACCTCCCTTACCTTAGGGTGAACCATTATCTACCATACCTGTACCATAATCCTCCATTGATCTAGCCTTGTCAAAAGGAGATCAAGTAGTGTCTTCCACAGCTAAGTTTGGTTTGGACCTTCCTATTACACATTGCAAGGCCCAACTGCTCAACAAGTTAGGGGAGAACGGCATGGAGGAGTGAGCCTGGAGTGCGGGCTTTGATCTCGCTAAGGTTAACGAAGTGGTGGCAGCTACAGGCTATGGGAGAGTCGGAAGAGGCGCTCGTCTCTCTTCCCATTAATGAAGGTCCTGACATGGAATGTTAGGGGCCTTAACGATCCATCCAGGAGATTGGTGTTGAGGATGTATCTACAGAAATGGGGGTCGGATGTTGTGCTTCTACAGGAGTCAAAGTTGCAGCGATGTGATTCTCGAGTTTGGAGGGATCTTGAGGGGGGGTGTGCTTACAAGGAGTTTGTGGCTGTGGACTTTGTGGGGCACCCCATAGGTATTATTGTTGCTTGGAAGGGGGATGTTTTCTCGGTAGAGGACTCCGTTGTTGGGAGAAGTGGTCTCTGTTCAACTCAGAAGGCGCAGTGATGGCTTTGTTGTTGTCATCTCTGCAATGTATGGGTCGGTTGAAGATTCCAGCAAGGACGTCTTGTGAGAGGACCTGAGCCAGATTGCCCTTAGATTCCAGGGATGTCCATGGCTGATTGGGGGAGATTTCAATGTCACGCTGACGCCTGATGATAGACCAGGAGGAAGGAGTGGCTGGGATCATGGGTCTGACGAGTTCTTGGAGTTCGTTGCCACGCATGGTTTGTTGGACCTGCCCCCCTCGTCTTGTGTATTTACTTGGAGTTCTGGAGAGCTGATGTCCAGGTTGGACAAGTTTATTTCCTCGTTGGACCTTGCAGAAGTGTTCCCTCTGGTAGGGGTTCGACTGTTGGAGAGACCATTTTCAGACCACACGCCTTTCATGTGGAGGTCCAATGAAGCGGCCAGGAGTGGTACATACTTTAAATTTGACTGTGCCAGGTTACTGGACGAGGGATTTAGAACGAAGGTTGAGGACAAGTGGAGATCCCTGCAGCCGACAGGGTTGGAAACAACGAGGCTGGAGGTGAAGTTTAAGGATCTCAAGTGTTTCTTGAAGGAGTTTAGGAGGCAAGTGAAAGTGGATAGGACCAAGAGGAAGGAGGTGACACTGGGGGAGGTTGAAAGGATAGATAAAGTTGAAGATCTGGGCTTGTTGACGACAAAGGAGAGGATGACTAGATTTGAGCATCTGAAGACCATTCAGGCAGAGGATCGGAAGCTGGAGGTGGGATGAAGGACGAGATCTAGGCAGAAGTGGATCAAGGAGGGGGACTCCAATACTAGATGCTTTCATATGGTGGCTTTTGGCAGGCGAATGAGAAACTGGATTGACAAACTTCTAGTGGGTGGCATAGAGTTTCTTGGCAGAGAAGCGATTGGTAGGGTGGCTGTAGATTTCTTTAGGGAGTTCATGGGGAGGAGATTTGGTAACTGGAGGTGGAGGGGGTTGGATGTCCCATGCATCAGTGATGATCAGGCTGAGGGGTTGGTGGCACCCTTCACAGAGGACGAGGTGCATACGGTGGTTTGGGGTTTGAATGCATATGGATGTCCGAGTCCTGGACGTTGCTTAAAGAGGACGTTTTGGAAGTGATGGCAGAATTCAAGGAAGGGCATCGCAGCTTCAATAGGCTTAACAAATTTTTCATGTTTTTGTTGCCTAAGAAGGATGGGGCGGAAGCTATTGATGAGTTTAGACCAATTTCCTTGTCCAATGCGATCTGCTTAATAGTGGCGAAGCTTTTTGCGAACAGGCTAAGGGGAGTGATGGGGTGATCTCTCAGGTTCAGATGTCATTACTGCCAGGAAGGAATATACTTGATGGCTTTGTAGTAGCCACGGAGATTTTATCCTTTTGGAGGATGGAGAAAAGGAATGTTTTCCTTTGGAAGGTGGATTTCTAGAAAGCATATGACTTGATCCTTTGGTCTTTCCTGTGGTCTTCCTTGGCTAAGAGGGGATTTCCGTTGATCTGGATACAGTGGATGAAGCAGCATGTCACTACAGCCTCCTTCTCGGTTCTCATCAATGGGAATCCGACAGGTGGTTGGATGCAATCTAGGAGAGGAGTGCAGCAAGGGTGGCCATTGGCACCTATGCTCTTTGTTTTGGCTGCAGATGAGCTGGCGAGGTCTTCAGTCAGAGCTTGTGAGAGGGAACTGTTTAGGGGTTTTGCTATGGATCACGAGACCATGGTTCCCATTCTTCAGTATGTAGATGACACGTTTTTTTAAGGGGGTGGTGGCAGAGGCGAGAAAGATCAAGGTGCTGTTGGAGTTGTTTAGAGAGGCGTCAAGCCTACAGATCAATTACAGGAAGTCGACATTCATCCTCTTTGGTTTGTCGAATGTAGAGGCCAGGGTTTGCAATGACGCACTAGGTACAGGTAGAGGAGTCCTACCTATTTCCTATCTGAGATTGCCTTTAACGAATAGTAGGATTTCTGTGCTTTACTGGGCTCCTTTGGTTGAGAGGATTGAGGGGGGGTTGGCAGGCTGGGTGTCGAAGCTCCTTTTCCAGGGGGTAGATTGGTGATTCTCAAAGTCGAGTTGTCGGCTATACCTTTTTACTTTGCAGCCGTTTTGAAGATGTCGCGACAGGTGGAGAAGAAGATTCTTACCCTTATGAGAAACTTCTTCTGGACAAATTATGGGGCGAATAGCAGTAGGGTAAAGCTGGTGGCTTAGGAAGAGGTTTGTAAAAAACCCCTTTAAGAGGGGGGACTGGGGGTAAGGGAGGTGAGAAGGATGAATGACAGCCTCCTAACCAAGTGGTTTGTGAGACTGCATGGAAAAGAAAATTGTTTGGTAGGGACATATTATGTTCATGCTATGTGGCCCCTATTATGTGGGATTGGTTGGCATCTCTGCCGAGGGGAGTTTCACATTTTATCAAGGGCTTGTCAAAGGTGACGCTTAGGATCTAGAGTTTGTTTACTCCGATTCTTGGAGCGAGCAGGGATTTCAAATTTTGGGCTGATGATTGGACAGGCCTGGGGGAGATTATGTGGTCATTTTCCCAGGCTTGTAGCATTGGCAGTGGACAGAGAGCTGGTGGTTGCTAACACTTGGGATGGATGCTGGTGCCCCACTTTTTCGAGGAGTCTATCAGATCAGGGGATATGTGAGGTGTAGGAGTTGTTGTGGGTATTGGAGGGCTTCCAGCCGAAGGAGGGGGTGGATGCTTTTGGAGGGAGATTTCTATGTTCGAGGTGCATATAGGAGATTGGGAGACCTTGTCATGATGGTTGACATTGACCTTGTCAGTGATTGCCAGCTGGTTTGGGATCCTGAATGTCCTTTGAAGGTGAAGATTTTTGTTTGGCTCCTAAGGAGGGGTTGGATCATGATGAAGAGATGAAGAGCCAGATGGGTTCAAGAGGTGGATACTGTATGACTGCTGTGCCTTGGAGGGGTGGAGGATGTGGAGCACCTGTTCTTCGCGTGCCCCATGGCAGCACAGGTGTGGAGTCGCTTTGGGGATGGATGGTAGGATCATGATTCTTTTCACACTTTCTGGAGATCCTGTGGAAGGGGCACCAAGAGTGTGGGATCTAACTCTTTTCGATCAAAAAAGGAGCAGGCGTGGCCTCTTGCGGCGGTTTTTAGGTGGTAGCACCCGTATGTGGAAAAATTTGTGGAAGTTGTTTGCTCTTTTATCTCTAGCTGGAGTTTGTAATTTGTAATATGGCTTAGTGCCTTTTTGTTTTAATGAAAACCTAGGTGGTTATCGCTCAGATAACCACCCTTTTACTTCTCAAAAAAAAGTTTCTCTTTTTGTTGATAGTAATCAAGTTCCCAGGAGTTACAATAAGGCTACCTAACATCCATTTTGAAAGGCAGTGATAGAGAAATGTTTGCATTACAGTCCAAGCAGACATGGGACTTGGTTGACCTACCCCCAAGAGTAGTTGTTTTTGGATGTAGGTCGGTGTTCACTCTCAAATATCTTCTTGATGGCTATATTGAGCACTATAAGATGCAGCTTGTTGCATAAGGCTACACACAAACCTATGGCATTGATTATTTCGAGACTTCATGTCATGTGGCTAGGTTGAACTCAATGTGGATTATTTTGTCTATTGTTGTCAATTCCGGATGGCAAGTATTCTAGCTTGACATAAAGAATGCATCTCTATGATTTTCATGAGGAGGCGTACATGCATCAGCCTCCCGGTTTTATGATTTAGGGGGAGTGTTAAAAGATGTGTAAGCTACATAAAGCTATTAATGGTCTAAAGTAGAGTCTGCGTGCATGGTTTCAAAGATTTAGCAAAGCCATTCAGGACTTTGGCTTTACCCGATCATCTTCATATCATTCTATTTTCATGTTGCAAAGGCCTACTGAGTCAATCATTTGTCACAAAAGATTTAGGAGTGATCAACTACTTAGGCATTGAAGTGCATTATATAAATGGAGTTCTTTCTTAGAGAAAATGTCCTTGACATGCTTAGTGAAACAGGGATGATGGGATGCAAGCCTGCTCCCATTCCATTAGACCTTCCCACACATCTTGTAGATTCTGACAGTCTTGAGTTTGAGGATGTTACTAGGTATCGTGGTATGGTTGGTAAACTTCTCTAGCTTACAGTTACTAGACTTGATCTTGCTTATGTAGTGGGAAGACTTGATCAGTTTATGTAGCAACCCAGGGAGGTTCATTGAGCAGGTGTCTGCTAGGTATTGAGATAAAAAAATCTCTAGGAAAGGGTTTATCTTTTCAAGAATAGGCATTTGAATGTGTGGGGATACTCCGATGTTAACTATGTAGGTGCACATAAGGATCAGAGGTCCACCATTGGGTATTGCACATATATAGGTGGCAACCTAGTAACATGGTGGAGTAAAAAACAAAATGTGGTGTCACGGTTCAATGTTGAGTTTGAGTATCGAGCCATGGCGCACATTACATGTGAATTGCTTTAGGTTCAATGTATGCTTCGAGATTTTTGCGTACCCATCTTTGTGTTAATGCCCATGCATTGTGATAATAAGAAAGCAACCTTTATTGCAACCAATCCTGCTTTCCATGAACAAACCAAACATATAGAAGTGGATTGTTACCTTATTAGAGATGTGATGACTAGAAAGATTTATACCCCATATATTGCTACTGAGGACCAAGTGGCTGACATCTTTACCAAAGCTCTCCCTCGACGCCAACTAGGGTATCTATGTTCCAACCTGAGCATGTCTAATATCTATGCTCCGACTTGAGGGGGGAGTGTTATGAGTTATTCATTTATTATTATTGTCGTTTATGTCATTTGTACATTGTATGGCGTTGTATCTATAATTCTTCTTTTAGGCATCTCTCTATATAAAGACCCTTAGGGTTTTCTAATAAAGCAATTTACTTTTTTCCATCAACTATATTATTGTTCATCTTTTTATTAATTTTGTAAGGGCCTCTTATGTAATTTCTCCTTTTGTAATCATCTATATAAAGAGAATTAGGGTTTTTAATAAAATTGAAATACTTGTTTGTTCTAACATATTATCAGAGCAGCAGGCTTGGGTCGATGTTTGATACCTTGATTCACATATCTTTTTCTTCTCTACCAACAAAAAAAAAAAAAAAAACTAAAAAAGCCCTAACCCTTGGTGCTTCTTCAATCAAAAGTCATTAAAACCTCGTCAGGGGGTGACTTCAACGCCACCACCAAGTCCTCAATTAGAACAAATTCCATACTCCTACCTCTTAATATAAAGAGGTAGGAAAAATAAAGAGTACTCAAAGAAATAAAGAAATACAACCAACTATAATAAGTAATAAAAAGATTAAAGGGGCTCTAACATCTTCCATCAGTCGACAACCACTTCGGTGATCATTGTCGACCTCAAGCCACCGGCAATGGGTCGAAGTTAGTTTGAAACCGACGGTAGCGGCTGGTTTAGTGCCTTGTTCAACCTTGTACTGCCATAATCGGGTTTTAGAGGCCTCATCGAACCAATCTAAGGTCTAGCAGGGATCGCTTCCACCCTCCTTTGGTGCTACTGGTGGTAGCCCTTGCCATCAATAGCAAGGCTATTGCCAACCCTTGACTATTGTTGTGCTCGTGCAACCTTTGGGTGACTCCTATTGCCTTCGGAGTGCTTCTCGCTCTACCAAGCCCTCCTAGGGCCCTAGTTGCCCTTCTACGATGATTTTAAGTTGGTCTTCGTGCAAGAAAACTCAATTTTCTTACACATTCAAGCTGCGTTTAATTGAGGTGGTGCTTTAGACATCTCGTTTCACCCTATTTGACTTGTTCGAGCTCAGGTTGAGAGCCTTAAGGCGAGGATGGCTTCAGAGGATATGTAGAGGTAACATCAGGGAAGACATCAAAGATGAGGGTCTACAAAAGCTCGTTCTTTGGCTCGATGGTTTAATTGGATGAGACCAATTATGTCTAATGGCCACAGACCTTCTTAATGACAGTAAAAGGTCATAATACGGAGTACATCTTGCTTGAACGGAAGCCCACACAAAACAATGCCAAGAATGCTGTGTGGAAGAAAGAAAATGCTATGGTCCATGCTTATATCATAAATTCAATCATTCCTCGAATTGGGGACAAGATTATGCACTACAGGACTACCAAGGAAATGTGGGATAGCCTGAAGGATACACTCATGAAAAGAACTTTAGCAGAGTTTTTCAAATCGATATTGAGATGATACATCTTCAGCAAGAGGCAAGTCTTTCACAATACTACATCCTCAAGGCATTATTTGAGAAGTATAATGCCCGTCACCCAATCTACACCTGCAAGTAGTAGAAGGCATACCGGAAGGAGGTAGGAATTCTACAGCTTGTAGCTAGGTTAGGATCAGAGTAATGTTGTAGCACGGTCCTAGATTTTGATTCTGTCAGAGCTTGCAACAATTAAGGAAGCTTATAGTGGGATTAGCCGGATTGTTATACCTTTAGTTGCCAAGGTCGTAGACCTCAACATTAACTGCGAGTTTTGGTTGAGGACGTGGATCAATCCCTACCAAAGGATGTGGTAAGGGACGTTGGTCCCAAGGTAGAGGATGTCCCACATGCACCTTATTACTAGACTTGCTTATCTTGTTTATTTTGAGTCTTGTATGGGTATTTTCATAATTTGTTTCCTTGGGTCTTGTGTCTAAATAAGGGACCTAGGGTTTACAAGAATGAAAAATGCTCATTTCATTTTTCCACATGGATCAGAGTGATGATCCTAGGTCGACCTTTAAACCTTCTTACTGTCTCTCCCCTTTTCTTTCTCCACCAACGACACCCTCAAAACCTCAAGAACTCACTATTCTTGTCACCGGAGCATCACCTTGCCTTCGTCCCACCGATGGGGGGGTTGCTTGACCATCACTAACTAGGCTGACCCCCTTCAGTGGTCCCTCGTTGGCAGAGCAGTCGTCGGGAAGCCGTTAGGGCTTGAGCACCGCCCGTCGCCGCTACTGCTATCTACTCGAGTTGCCTCGTAGAGGCTTGATTTAGGTCTGGTAAGGTTGTTGTAACCCTTTGGTGACCTTAACCTACCTTAGGTGATCGCCCCCTAGTTGCCACGTCGCCGGACAGCACCTGAGCTCTGCCGCTCCGCCTAAGTGACGCCGGACAGCCACCAGAGCTCTGCAGTTCCGCCTAAATGTCGTCGGACATTGATGTGAGCCCCTGATTTCCTCTTTTTCTGCTGTTGGTGTTGTTTCTCTGGCTTCCAATTAGCAAGAATGTCTTCCGAGACGACAGCGACATCGTTGGGTAGCGATGGGAGCTAAGGGGAGTTCAAGAACCCTTTCTTTTGCCTGATTATGAAGTTGGACGGGTCAAACTATCCCTTATGGTCTCAATCAATCCTCAATGTAGTCAAGGGTCATGACAAAGAGTATATCCTCCTAGAATCGGAGTTGGAGCAGAAGGCAAGCAAGTATGTCACCTAGAAGAAAGATAATGCTATAGTTCGTACATGGATTATGAACATGACCATTAGTCGAATTGCCACTGAGATAATGTATTACAAAATAGCTAAGCAGGTGTAGGAAAATATGTGGCACACTTATTCATAGGACATGAATGTTGCTAGGATCCTTCAGTTGCACCTTGAGCTTACTCACATGAGACAAGACGAACGGCCATTATCGCAGTACTACTCATGCGTAAAATCTACATTTGAGATGCTCAATGCCTATACTCCTATGTGTACTTGTGCGAGTCGGGAGTATAGAGCTCAAACTATGGTTGGTCATTTTTTGGCTAGTTTGGATCCAGCTTATGAAGTAGCCAGATCTCTAATGTTGATGCTACCAGAGATCCCTTCTATTGAGGAGGCATACAACAGGTTGAGCCGTTTTGATGTGACTCTTCTACCGATAAGGGGAGCATACTTCTGCTATGGCTGTTTCTTCTAGCCGTGGTAAAGGATCTGGTCAAGCCATCTGAGGTCATGGTCGGGGACGAGGAGGACAGTCGCCTCAGGGTCTAGTGCTCATATTACGGGAAGAATGGGCACTTGGGGGACAGTTGTTGGTCCAAGCATGGATGGTCTGCTACTACTCATCAGGTTACTAGTGTTAAGACTACCCTGGAGTCTCCTTTTGTCACACGGTCAGAGTATGATGATTTGGTTCATTGGATCTCTCAACTTGCTTCCTCTACCACATCTAGTCAGACCCCTCAGGATGAGACAGCTGCTGTTGCTACTTCTTTAGGTATGTGTCTAGCTTGTCACTCCAGTACTAATACATTAAATTGGTTGGTGGATTCTGGAGGATCTTGTCATATATGTGGGAAGGCCTAGCAGTTTGCCAGGTTCCATACAGACTCCATAAGACGGACCATTGTTGTGGCTGATGGTCGTAGTTCTCCAGTCACTGGTCGTGGGGAAGTTCAGCTATCTCTTAATATAAGGCTATAGGTTGTTCTTCATGCTCCTGATTTTCTTTTGAGTTTACTGCTAGTCGCATTACTGAAGAATTGAATTGTCAGGCTATTTTTTATGCTACGACGTTGGTGTTTCAGGATATACCGACGAGAAAAGTGATTGGTTATGGTCGTGAGGAAGGGGGTTTACCGCCTACTTCAGACACCTTATGTAGGCCTTGCAGAAATTTCTGGAGGAGGCACTGGTTACTTGTGGAATATAAGATTTGGACATCTTTCTTTGCTAAAGCTTCGTCGTGTTATTCCTCAGATAACGCCTACTGTTGCATTTCAGTGCGAGACCTGCCAACTTGGGAAGCACTACAGAAGTTCCTTTCCCAGTAGGCCGTGTCATAGTGCTTCTAGTTTATTTGAGCTTCATCTTGATGTGTGGCAACCTAGTAGATCTCCTGATCGTTTGGGACATCATTTTTATCTTGTTGTTGATGATTTTTTTGTTTATCTTGGGTGTTTCTACTTAAGTCCAAGTCTAAGGTCGGCACTGTAATAAAAAACTTCATAGTTGAAATAAAAAATCAGTTTAGTACCCATGTAAAAATAATAACTGACAATGCTTGGAATTTTGCACTGGTGGTTGTTCACCTTCTATTTCAATCACGTGGAATTATTCATCAAACCACATGCCCATACACCTCCCGGCAAAATGGAGTAGCTAAAAGAAAACATAGGCATTTTCTTGATGTGGTCAGAACCCTCCTTATCCAGCATAATGCCCCTGTCCTATACTGGGGTGATGTGGTCCTTACTGCTTGCTACTTAATCAACCGTATGCCTTCCACTGTCATTGATGAGCAGGTTCCCTATTCTATTTTGTTTCCTGACAAAGAATTATTTAGTGTACCTCCTAAGGTTTTTGAATGTGTTGCCTTTATCCACCCTCATGGTCCTCATGACAATCTATCTCCTCGAGCAATCAAGTGTATTTTTATGGGGTACTTTAGGACTCAAAAAGGATATAGATGCTATGATCCCATTGGGCATATGCAATTTGTCCGTACTGATGTGTCCTTTGAGTCCACTGCATACTATTCTATCTCTGCCTCTCGATTGGTTGCTCCAGAATCTATCGAAGAGGTTGAATTGCCTATGCCTATGCCTACATAGACAATAGACAAGCATACTCTAGATTAGGCTGTACAATAGGGTTGATAGCCACAATTTATTTACTCTCATCACCATCATTAGCAACAGCAGTAGCATGATACCCTCCCACCCCCCCTCCTCCTTCAGAGCCATTATTATCACCTACCCCTAAGGTAATCCGTACATCTAGCCTGACTGATGTTGCTTCCAATGACTCTGTTTAGATTCCTTGGATCTTGCTCCTTCCGGTGATGACCCAGGCCCTAGTGACCTGAATCTTCCTATAGCAAGTAGGAAAGGATCCTGCTTATGCACTTTTCATCCTCTCTCGCTATGTCGCTCTAGCACGCTTGTCACCTGAATGTCGATGGTTCATTTATGCTCTGCCTATTATTCATATTCCTCGTTCCCATCAGTCTGCCCTGGGGGAAATACCATTGGAAGGATGCTATGGTGGAGATGTTTGCTCTACAATCTAGAGGAACTTGGACTCTTGTTGAACCCCCGACCAATGGAACCATTGTTGGATGCAAGTGGGTGTTTATAGTTAAGCACCATCCCAATGGCTCTGTTGAGTGCTACAAGGCCCGTTTGGTGGCAAAGGGATATACTCAAACCTATGGCATTGATTACTTTAATACCTTTTCTCCTGTTGCACGCTTGCCAACGCTTCATATTCTTGTCTCTGTAGCCATCCATATAAATTGGCACTTACATCAGCTTGACGTAAAAAAATGCTTTCCTATATGGGGACCTAGATGAGGAGGTTTACATGCAACAACCTCCAGGCTTTGAGGCTAAGGGAGAGTGTTACAAGGTATACAAATTACATAAGGCCATATATAGGTTGAAGTAGAGCCCTAGGGCATGGTTCCAGAAATTATCTGATGATGTTGCTCAGGTTAGGTTTCGCAAGTCCACCTCTGACCACTCACTATTTGTAAAAAAAACATCCAGTGGGTAGGTGGTTATGCTTGTGTATGTGGATGACATTATTCTGATAGGTGATGATGCTGTTGGTATATCAACTACTAAGAAGTTCTTGAATGAGCACTTTGTAACAAAAGATCTAGATCTCTTAAGTATTTTTTAAGAATTAAGGTGGCTCGTAACGAAAAAGGTGTTGTGCTTTCCTAGAGGAAGTATGTATTGGATCTCCTGAAAGAGATGGCCATGTTTGGAGCCAAACCTACCTCCATCCCTATGGACCCTAGTGTCCATCTCTATGATGATGCTACTGATCCTATTGATGCCAGGTAGTTTAGAACTTTGGTTGAAAAATTGTTGTATGCAACAGTGACGCGACCTAATATATCAGTTGTAAGCAAAGTGAGTCAATTCATAGATAAACCTAAGGGGTTTCACTGTAAGGTAGTTATGATGGTATTGTGCTACCTAAAAGTGCACCAGGAAAGGGACCCTTATTCTCACGAGGTAGAAGTCCACGAGGTAGAAGTCTGGAGGTGATGGCCTATACTGATGCTGATTATGCTGGGTGCCTTAGGGATAGAAAGTCTACGACGGACTTCTGTACCTTTGTGGGTGGCAACCTAGTAACTTGGTACAGTAAGAAGTAGAATGTTGCTTATTTTAGTACCGAGTCTGAGTACAGGGCAATGGAACAAGCATCCACTGAATTGATGTGGATTAGATCTGTCCTCCTTAATCTTCAGGTATCTGTTGTTTAGCTTATGGAATGAAGATGCGATAATTTTGTTGCTATGTTTCTTGCCAACAACCAACTTTTCATAAGTAGACAAAGCATGTCAAGGTGGATTGCCATTACGTTAGGGACATGATTATTAAGGGTCACATTCAAACTACCTCAGACACATCTGAACATCAAGTTATTGATATGTTCATAAAAACTCTTCCATGAGCCAGCTTCAACCACCGCTCATCCAAGCTGAGCATGATTAATATTTATACTTCAGCTTAAGGGGGAGTGTTATTAGATTCGTTTATCTTATTTATTTTGAGTCTTGTAGGGTATTTTCATAATTTGTTTCCTTAGGTCCCGTGTCTAGATAAGGGACATAGGGTTTATGAGAATGAAAAACGCTTATTTCGTTTTTCCACACAGCATGGTCACTTTGAGGACACATGTTGGACTAAGCATAGGCAACCTACCCCTATAGACATTGTTACTATAGCTAGAGCTGATTATGATGAGCTTCTCCGGCACCTAAAGTAGGTGACTATGATTGCTACACCTTTGTTGCTACCCCCTCAGATATTGTTGTATTTGCATTCCCATCAGGTATTCTAGTCACAGTATCCACTCAATCTACTGATGAGCATGATTCATATTAGTTAATAGATTTTGGAACCTCTCACCACTTATATGGTGATAATTTGATAGAAATAGTTCAGTTTATTATAGAAAACCCTAGTCTCTCTTATATAAAGAGAGACCAACGGATGGAAAGTATAGTACTGCTCCTCAGGAGTTAAACATCCATAAGCCCATATAAGAAAAGCATAAAACATATAAGAAACACTATATGCTAGCACTTCCCCTCAAGCGGGAGCATGAATATCTATCATGCTCAGCTTAGAACAACACGCCTCAAAGACAGATCTCGCTAGGGGCTTTGTGAAGACATCTGCAGCCTACTCTTTAGAAGTGACACTTGTGGTATGTAATGTCCTACGCTGAATGAGATCTTGAGTGTAATGACGGTCAATCTCTATATGCTTTGTCTTCTCGTGAAACATAGGGTTATTGGCAATGTAGGTTGCTGTTCTATTGTCACACTGCATCTCCATAGAGATATCCATAAAACATGAAGATCTGACAAAACTGATTTGACCCAAAACATCTTAGTGGCTATCTGGGTCATGACCCTGTACTCTAACTCCGCACTAGATCTAGATACAACCGCTTGCTTCTTGCTCCTTCAGGTAACCAGGTTGCCTACAACAAAAGTGCAAAAACCTGTGGTGGATTTTCTGTACCCAGCACAACTAGTATAATCAGCGTCAAAGTATGCTACAATCCCCATGGGCGTTCCCTTATGGAACAATAATCCTCGTCCTGGTGCTTTCTTCACATATCTAAGCACCTGCATTGCAGCCTCCTAATGCTGCCGAGTTAGCTTATCCATAAATTGGCTAAGCCTACCAGCCGACAAAGACAAGTCTGGACAAGTGATTGTGAGGTAAAAAAGCTTACCCACTAGCTGCCTGTATGCCCTATTGTCAACCACCTCAGATTTCTCATCATATAAATGGACCTTGGGATCCATGGGAATATTTACAGCCTTAGCTGTTGACATGCCAGTCTCCTGAAGAAGATCAAGAGCATACTTCCTCTGCGAGAACACCACTCCATTCTTGCCATGTGCAACCTCAATGCCCAAGAAATACCTCAATTGTCCCAATCCTTCATGATAAACTTCTCTGATAGGTGCCTCTTGACTTCGTCTATCCCATCTCTATCATCCCCGGTGATGATAAGATCAACGTATACCAGGAGTGCCATAGTCCCCTGTCAGTCTTCCTAGTAAATAAGGAGTGATCTAAAGTAGAGCGACTCAGGCCAATCTGGCGGAGCACCTCTGATAACTTTTGGAACCATGCCCTGGGACTCTACTTCAATCCATAGATTGCCTTCCTCAATCGCACATACTCTCCCTTAACCTCGAAACCCGGGGGCTACTGCATGTAAACCTCCTAAATATCACTGTAGAGAAATATGTTCTTCACAACTAGTTGGTATAACGATCAATCTCTGTGAGTAGCAACAGAAATAAGAATTCGAACAGTGGCAAGCCTCGCAACGGGGGAGAAAGTATCAAAGAAGTTCACCCCATATGTCTGAGTGAACCCCTTTGCTACTAGCTTAGCCTTATACCTCGAAATAGACCCATCGGGGTTGTATTTCAAGGCAAAGACCCATCAAGAGCCAACCAGTCGTGCGCCAGTAGGAAGTGAGATAAGAAGCCAAGTCTGTCTACTTCGAAGTGCTGCCATCTCATCCTCCATGGCTTGACGCCACTTTGGATCAAGCATGGCCTATTAATAAGTAAACGGAATGTGTGATGCTGTAAGGACCTGACAGAAGCTGCTAAACTGAGGAGCAAGACCATCGGTAGCCCGACTACCTGCGACCAGGTATCTGGACTCACAGGTGCGTGGTGCCCTTCTAATGGCAATAGGGAGATCTGAATCATCCGGTACCTCTGACTGAGTCGTTGCAGAAGGAGCCTCGCCACTGTGGTGGTCTGCATTGTTTAGGAAGTCAGGTCTAACCAAACTGTCATTGGTATCAGGTACCTTCTCAACTACCTGTGAACCATCAGCTGCTGGTGAGAGATGAGGCCCCTAGAAAGTAGTGTGATG
This sequence comes from Thalassia testudinum, assembly GCA_037157565.1. Taxonomy (NCBI): domain Eukaryota; kingdom Viridiplantae; phylum Streptophyta; class Magnoliopsida; order Alismatales; family Hydrocharitaceae; genus Thalassia; species Thalassia testudinum. The sequence continues at coordinate 1,192,307 of JAZHRO010000062.1, read as the reverse complement.
TCTGTGATAGGCATGTAATGGCCCGAGCAATCTCATAAAGTCATCCAGGAAGAGCTCATCCGTCTATCAGCTAGAGGTTTGGACTGAGAAGTAGACACCTAAGTCTTTATACACACAATAGGTAGGGGAAGAAAGGCAACATCATCACAAGAGCTTCTCTGTCTAGTGATTAAGAAATATGGTGTATCCTCATGGAAAGTCACATCAGCACTAACATAATGTCTGTTCTGCAGAGGATCCTAACAACAGTACCCCTTTTGTGTCCTAGAGTAACCTAAAATTCCGCACTTAACGCGAGGAGCCAGCTTGTCACAACCAAGTGATAACACATGGACGAATGCAACACATCCGAAGGTCCTGGAAAGCATATGAAATAACTCATCGTCTGGATGCAGACGAAGAACCGGTATCTACTCGTAAAGAACTAAGCTGGGCATCTTGTTGATGAGATAAGTCGCCGTCAGAACTACGTCCCCCAGTACCTCTGCAGCACATTGTGATGAATCAATAGTGTACAGGCAACATGTAACAAGTGCCTATGCTTCCGCTCTGCAACCCCGTTCTGTTGTGAAGTGTGAGGATAAGTGGTCTGGTGGACAATCCCACAAGTCCTATAGAACTCCTTAAGCCTGGCAGTGCAGAACTCAAGAGCATTATTAGTCCACACTATCTTCACTGTGGCTGAATACTGTGTTAATCTCCAGAAGAAGAGTCTATGCATCCTCCAACCTTTGCCTTGCTTTTCGGCAAGAACCATGTGGCTCTAGAGAAATCATCTACGACAACCATGTAGTACCGGTGTCCCATCTGGTTTGAGACTTTGCTTAGTCCCCATACATCCATATGGAGTAATTGAAATAATGTAAAGGATCCAAGAGAGGTGCTAGCTGGAAAAGAGGATCAATAGTGCTTACTCAATTAGCGAGCATCACGCTGTATGGTAGCAACCGGGGAAATATGTGGTATCACCCTCCTGAGGCGATCCAAAGACAAGTGGCCAAGATGAACATGACACTGTAGAATACTCCCACTACCATATCGAGTAACTTCTGCAAATGGCTCCTGTCGCACGCGGTAAACATCATTCTCCTCCGTACCTTTGACAATGATCCTCCCGGTGAGCTTGTCCTGAACAACACATCTGACATCATCGAAAATCACTCTACAGTTGAGATCCTTTGTGATTCTGCTCACTAACAGACTCTGGAAATTCTGGCACATGCAATGCACCAGACAGCTGCAAACTGGGGCTCACAGACACCTCCCCCTTACCCCTAACTGGGGTGTATCTACCATCAGCCACCTGTACAGTCCTTCCTTGGGGAATGGACTGTAGCGAACGTAAATAAGTCTGATCACCGCACAAATGCTGTGACGCACCAGAGTCGATCAGCCATCCTGCTCCATGGTGGCTTCTGTAATGCTCCTGATGCACCAGACTCAGATTCTGCCATAGGTGTCAAGCAGACCACATCCAGAGAATATGAAGAATACACACCCTAAAGATCATGCAATACGGGAAATGCACATCCTAAAATAGTCCATATAACTGGAGGAAAAACATACCATTGCTCTGCAAACACCAATAGATCTAGAACAAATCAGATTTATATCTACATCAATACCAGGAGGCCCCCTTGGATAGACATTGGCCTAACCCAGGTGCAAGGAAAACACCTGAGATGGCCCCAAGGAGACCTAGCCTCGCAACAACAGGGACTGCAGTGCCTAGATCAAGGCAAGATGACCCTCATGATCGTTGCACAGGGATCAGAAGCCTCGTGCGTCGCCTATGCTACCGGTTGCGCCGCCAATCGTCACTGGTCTCCACCGCAGACAACCGCCGCGATGCTGCAGAGGTCTTGGTTGTCAATCTGAAGGTTGTCGGACCCGCTACCACCTGCTCAGAGCGTTGTCAAGGGTCCTTGAAGCCGCAGTGTTGCCGCCAGCAGCTGTAGCGTGTCACTGCACCGCCGCTACGCCGCTGCTAGGTCAAACGACCCTCATCGGAGTATCACTGCAGTGGTTCAGTGTCCCCCACGCCGACGCAACCTTGTAGCGGGGGCTGAAGTGTGCCTCCAGAGCGCCGCCAAGAGCCGTTGGGGCTACTGCTTACGACTAGAGGACCACCGGAGGCTGCTGTTGCTGTCGAGGAAGAAAGAGAGAAGATTGAGATTCAATGGTAGGGTTTATAAGGCCTTGAGGGGTGGGATACCTAGAGCCATGGTCTAGGACTGGTACTCTGATACCAAATTAGATAAAAAGAGTTCAGTTTATTATAGAAAACCCTAGTCGTTCTTATATAGAGAGAGATCAAAGGGTGGAAAGTACAGCACTGCCCCTCATGAGCTAAACATCCATAAGGCCATACAAGAAAAGCATAAAACATCTAAGAAACACTATATGCTATCAATGATATATGTCGATTTACTTGACTCCAATTTATTCCCCAAGGACAGACAATTCAGGTCGCCAATGGGTGACACTTGCCTAGTGTAGGGGAGGTTCTGGTAGTCCCTAATATGTGACCGACAAATGTATTACTTGTTCTAGATTTTCCTATCGGTTGTTATTTGTCAGTAGAATTACAAAGAAGCTTAATTGTCAAGTCATTTTTAACTCTCTTGCATTTTTCAAGACCCTTTAATAGGGAAGATGATTGGTGGCGACCATGAAGGGGTTTTGTACCGATTGCTCTAGTCTCCTTATGCCGGCAGTGTCTCTTCTACTACCACGAGCCGTCGATGGCATCTCCATCTTTGCCATCTTCCATGGGAAAAGCTTCATCGTATCATTCCTCATCTTGGTCCTACTTATAGGATTAACTGCGAAGCCAATCAAATGGGAAAGCACCACACGAGTTCATACCCACATAATCAAACTCATGGTTCTAAGTCCTTTGAATTGCTACATATGGTTGTTTGGGCCCCAGTCATGCCCCTGATCATTTGGGGTATTGTTTCTATTTAGTGATAGTTGATTTTTCTCGCCTTCGTTGGGTGTTTCTTTTGAAGTCAAAGTCTAATGTTAGTATCGTTGTCAAAAACTTTATTTTAGAACTCAAGAATCAATTTGATGTCAGAGTAAAACTAAAAAATATGCTTGTGAATTCTATAATCATTTCTTGTATGATTTCTATAAATTCCAAGGGACCATCCATTAAACGAGTTGCCCTTATACATCTTGGTAAAATGGAGTTGTGGAGTGTAAGCATCGTCATATTCTTGATGTTGTTAGGCCATTATTGATCAACAATAATGTTCTGTCTACTTATTGGGGAGATGCTATGTTGACAGCTTGCTATCTCATCAATCGTGAGCCCTCTATAATTATGAGCGGATATACCTATTTAGTTCCCATATCCGAATAGGGATTTGTTTATTGTTCTCCCTGGATTTTTGGTGTGTTGCCTTTGTTCACCTTTTTGGTCTTTGTAGTAATAAGTCGGATCTTAAGGCAATAAAGTTTATTTTTCTTAGATATTCACTGACTCAGAAGGGGTATTGCTATTAGGATCCTGTTAATCGACATCATTATGTCAATGCTAATGTTACCTTTCATGTGTTTGTTCCCTACTTCTCTACTGTTGGATCCAAGGTTCCTAATCCCTCTAAAGCTGCACCTATGGATGTTCCTTTTGTGGCTTTGGAAGGGATTCCTATCTCTAACACATACAGGTTTATCTACTGATGTCATGCCTTTCCTTCTGAGTCGGCACAATAATCGACCCTTGAGGTAACTACAGATGTCTTGTCTACTGATGGTGTGTTGCCTAGTGATGACATAAGATTCATATAGCTAGACACTACTATTATTTCCAATTTGGATGTGCCCATAGCGTTGAGGAAAGCTTTGCCGACCTGCACTTTGCATCTTATATCTAAGCATGTTTCCATGACATGTCTTGGTCCATTATTCAGGCGATTTGCTCTAGTTCTCTCAACTGTGTCGATTCCCTCGACATCCTGTAGCACTCCGTGATCCAACATGGAAGCAAGCTATGGATTAAGAATGTGTTCACTCCAATCATGTGGAACCTAGAAACTTATAGAACCACCATCGGATGCTACTGTAGTTAGCCCTAAACAGGTGTTTACCATGAAAAATAGCTTAGATGGCTCTATCCAGTGGTACAAGACTAGGCTGTAGTAAAGGGCTTCACTCAAACTTATGATGTAGACTTTTTTGATACATTCTCCTATTGCGCGACTTCTGACAGTCTAAATTCTCATATCGGTAGCAGTATAGTGTGATTAACTTCTACATTAGCTAGATATGAAGAATGCCTTCTTGTATGTAGATCTACATGAGGTGGTTTATATGTAGCAGCCACCTAGATTTGAGGTTCGAGTGTTCCAAGGTATGCCAATTGAGAAAGAAAATATAGAGGCTTAAGGAGAGTCCTTGAGCTTAGTTCTAGAAGCTCTCAAAGGTCGTTGAGACTCTTGGATTCCGCAAGTCCTCAACTAATCATCCTTGCTAGTGATTGTGCTCAAGGGATTTGCGACTTGAGGAAATACTTAGTAGAGAATTTTGTGACCAACAACATAGGTCCTCTTCAATATTTTCTTGGGATTAAGGTTGCTTGTAGCAAATGAGATGTGTTATCCTAGAGGAAGTATGCAATGGATTTATTGTAGGAAATTGGTATGTTGGGTGTGAAACATGCGTGTATTCCTATGGATTCAAAGTTCCCTTTATATGACAACAATGCCATACCAATTGATGTTTGCCAGTTTAAGACATTGGTGGGAAAACTCTTATATTTGACTATTACTTGTCCTGACATCTCATTGGTTGTTTGTAAGCTCAATCAATTCATGCACAAACCAACTAAAGTGCATTGGGATGTGGCTATAATGGTACTCAAGTACCTAAAGTCTCCACTAGGAAAGGGGCTCTTGTTTACCAAAGGCACATCTTGTAGCATATAGCCCAAATAGATGTAGATTATGTAGCGTGTCTCGAGGACAAAAAGTCTACAATAGGCTTCTGTACATATGTACGAGGAATCTTGTGACCTGGAGAAGCAAGAAGTAAAGAGTTGTCCTAAATCAAGAGCTAAATCTGAATATTATGTCTCGGCTTAAACTGTGATGGAGATGATGTAGATATGTTCTATGTTGAGTGATCTACATGTGACAACAAGGCAGTAACTTACATTGCCAATAATCTATTGTTTCATAAATGAATGAAACATGTAAAAGTGGATTGTCATTATACCAGAGATCTCGTTCAGAAGGGACTTATCAGAACCACTCATGTTTCTTCCTAAGGTCAAACAGCGGACGTCTTCACTAAGGCTTTCCCAAAGTCTTTATTTGATTGATGTTCCAAGCTAAGCATGTTGGACATATATGCTCCAACTTAAGGGAAAGTGTTGAGATTAGTTTACTTTTCCTATTTTATATTATTGTTTATCTTTTTGTTTATTTTATGAGGGCTTTTTATATAATATTTCCTTTTCTAATCCTCTAAGAGGATAACACTTTCTAATAGAATTGGGATGCTGATTTTTTCTAACAAGTTTGTAGCTATGTAAGGGCTCTCTTGCATTTTCCCAGACCTCTATATATCGAGGATTAGGGTTTCGTATAAAACTAAGATACTCGTTTCTTTTAACAAACGTCATGCTTCCATATACACCAATGAAACAGCATTTCCACTAAACCTTCCGAAGATGTTCTGGAAAAGTCAGCTTATAGCCAAAAAAATGGGATGAAAGGAAAATTCACACGAACGGAAGGACACTGGGATCCTAAAAGAGAGATGAATAGGTAGAATCAGTGGTGAGCATGGTCATGGCCTAAATGGGAGTTTGAGGTTGTGGAAAAAATGATGATTCATTTTATTTAGAATAGAGCTCTTTGACCCCTTTATATAGAGAGTGAAGATGCAAAAATTACATAGCAGTCCCTAAAGAAATAGGAAAATGAAAACAAAAATAGAAAATAACAGACTCTCAATCCTAAATAAGCAAACCTGTAGCCTCTAATTCCTAATAACTTTAATACTCCCCCTCAAGTTGGATTGTGTAACACCAAACTTGATGGAGGTATAGCAAAACTAGGACTTCTCCCTAGGGACATAATTACCAGGCTAGAGGAGCATGCACACAAGCAGTCACCTCTCACCAGTGGAAACCCTTCTCTCTTGGAGGAGAAAAAAAACTAGGTAAAAGCATTCAAGTCGTAGATGGCAGGTAGGTAGGAGGTAGGTAGGGCCCAGTCGCGATTAAGGGGAAAAAATCAGCAAGGCAGTGGCAAGAGACGATCACAAGAAGAAGTAGAGTCAGTAGTTGTAGTCAAAGTAGTAGTCGCCTCCCACTAGTTTAAAAAAATCCTTTTCTATGAGAAAAAGGAGAAAAACTAAATTAGGGAGAGATATTCAGTCAATCGATAGCATGCATGCAAGGGGAGGGGGTTGAGCAGGATGCTTAACTCCCCCACCAGTCATCAGAGTTATCTATCTTCAAAAGGCTTAGTGAACACAAAAGCATGTGTAGGAAAGGTGGCGAAGCCTGAGGCAACAGTAGTAGTAGTTGAGGAGGAAGGTTTGCTCTTAGCAAAGTCCCCAGTTCCCTTTAAAAAAGAAATATCAAATTTTCAATTCCATAGGAGATGCGGGGGGGGGGGGGGCAAACCCTCCTGCGATATGGATTGTTCTCGTGTAAGAGGGCAATAGTTGTAGCAACATCATCAAGGTAGATTTGCGCACTAGTCACATGGCTAAGATAGGCTAGGTACGTGTGATGTGTGCAGAATAGGGGTAGGAGATGCATGCTAGGTGTGCAAGTAGGCGCATGATAAGCGTTTAGATGGGCAAAGCTAATGCGCGGTATGCATGTAACCCCACTAGTAGTGTGCGTATAGTGTGCACGAAGGCAAGCAGGATGCATGTGTTGTGCGCTAGAGGCAGGGTAGAGCACGTTGCAAGGAGAAGCCGCAGCAGTGGCCTCAGGAAATTGACAAAGAGAGGGAGAGAGAAGACCGACTGCAATAAAGGATAAAGAGGGGAGATCGCTGGCACCAGGGAGAGAGAGGAGGCTGGTAGCGGCATTTTTGGACATAGAAAGAGAGAGGGAGGGAGGGACTCAAGGTTAGGGTTTTCCCTACTTTGATATCACGTGGAAGAAATAATGATTCGTCTTATTTAAGATAGAGAACTTTGACCACTTTATATAAAGAGTAAGGATGCAAAAATCACATAGTAGTCCCTAAAGAAATAGAAAATTGCAAATAGGAATAGAAAATAACAGACTCTCAATCTTAAATAACCAAACCTATAATCTATAATTCCTAATAACTATAAAAGAGGCAAAGGAGGGATAGTTTACGCCCAAGCTTGATCCAAGGGAAGGTGTTAGTAGCTCATACCATCTGTTACTAAAGGAGGGTGGAAACAAAGCTTGATCAACAAGGGAGAGGAGAGACAGGTGGGTTTGGAATGCATTAATCCCTCTGTCAGGATGCTACTGTTGTTGATTGCTGGACTGCTGTCTGGAGGAAATGGTTTTTTATTCCATTTTTTACTGCCCCAGTGTAGGACCAGCAGTTTGCTAATTTTTTATGGTCACTTGCTTGATTAGGTTCTTTCACCCTTGTTCTTTCATAGCTGGATATATGGGTTTTGAGATGGCCTGCATGTCCATTTGTAAGGCCAATGGATGGGCTAAAGTGACAATCCTTCCCATATTTGCTCCTAGGAAAGTAATTACTTAAAACGGCCTCCATCCGCTTTGGGTCTTGCATGATGATATTACTTGCCACTTTTGTGAAATTTAACTGAAAGTCACCGGCAAGTAATTTTTCAGGTGTTCCTTTGCAAGAGAGGCAAGGGTAAAATTCCTTTTGGAGCAAATTGATTATTCATCTGAGTGTCTTTTGTGCTGGCTTTGAAAGAATTTCTTTTACAGTGCAGCTGCATATGGATCGAGATTTGAGTTTTGATGACAAATAGCTTTCTTACAGGCTCTTGGGCTAGAGATGAATGGGATAATTTCCCATAGGATTCATCGTTATATGGCTTAAGCTATTTCATACTCTAGAGAACTTTCAGGCTTGTGGTGAGACTTTTTCTATGTTGTGTGATTCTTACATGTTTTTTGTTAGATATATATGCATGCATGACTACCATCCTCAAGTAGTCATCCTATATTTTTCACAAGGTATATATAGTGAAATTTGCAACTCAAAACAATGCCATTTGATGGGGAAATTTTTATCTGCTATATGGACAGTAATGCACCGCATCCCATCAGATCTCCGAAGTTAAGCATGCTTGGGTAGGAGTAGTACCAGGTTGGGTGACCTCCTGGGAAGTCCTCGTGTTGCACCAGATTTCTTTAACTCCGCCTATGTTGAGGTTCGTGTGCCTTTTCATTGCCGGTCCTAAGCCCGGGTAAAGGAGGGTTGCGTTAGGTAGCCGACAGCCAGTGTAAAATTTGTCGGATCTTTAAACATGGATTCTAGCAAACACTCTGATTTCGTTGGGGCGTTCCCTACTTGCGATGCGCTGCATCGACGCCCGGGTGTAGTGACAAATAAGTAAGGGTTCTCGCATGAGGAATGCATGCGAGTAAAGAAGTTAGTTCCGCTACATCGCCGCCCGGATGTAGTCCAAAATGAGCAAGGGTTCTTGCATCAAGAACGCATGCGAGTAAAGAAGTTAGTTCCGCTACATCGCCGCCCGGATGTAGTCCAAAATGAGCAAGGGTTCTCGCATGAGGAACGCATGCGAGTAAAGAAGCTAGTTCCACCACTTCGTCATCGAAGTGTGTCACAATGTATGCTGAGATTCGGTAGTTGGAATATCAGTACCTTGACCAGCAAGCTCATGGAGATTGTGGATACAATGGTAAGGAGAATGATTCAAATTCTTTACCTTCAAAAGACTAAGTGGGTTGGTGAAAAAGTAAAGGAAATTGAGAGAACATGTTTCAAACTTTGGTATTCAGGAAAGGACAAAGGTAGAAACGGCGTGGGTATTATAATTCATAAGGATTTGAAGGAGAGCGTGGTTGAGGTTAAGAGATTGGGTGATCGAATTATTTTGATAAAATTAATCGTAAAAGAAGGGATCTTGAATGTCATTTTAGTTTATGCACCTCAAGTTGGTCTAGAGGAAAGAATAAAGAACAAATTTTGGGGAGAGTTTGATATGATAATTCAAGGAATCCCACAGACTGAAATGATTTGCTTGGGTGGAGATTTAAATGGGCATGTGGGAAAAGATGCTTTAGAGTATGCAGGAGTGCATGTAAATCATGGTTTTGGTGTTAGGAATGAAGAAGGGAAGACGTTCCTTGATTTTGCTATGGCTTATGATCTTTTCATAGCAAATACTTTCTTCAAAAAATAGGAAGAGCATTTGATTACCTATAAAAGTGGCTTAACGAGAATGCAGATCGATTACTTTGCTTTGAGAAGAAGGGATCGTTTATCTTGTAAGGATTGCAAGATTATTCTAGGGGAGAGTTTAACTGCTCAACATCGTCTTTTAGTGTTGGATGTTCATTTGAAGAAGGCAAAGAAGAGAAAATTAGTATCTAAGAATTTGAGAATTAAATGGTGGAATCTTAAGAAAGAGCAAGTGAGATTTAAAGAGAAGATGATGCAACAAAAGGCTTGGGATCTTGATGGTAGTGCTGATGAAATGTGGTTAAATATGGCAAACTGTATTAGGAAGGTGGCAAAGGAGGTATTAGGCGTGTCTAAAGGAGGTGTTCCAGGACAAAAGGAGGCTTGGTGGTGGAGTGAGGAAGTGTAGGAGAAACTTAAAATTAAAAGAGCCTGTTTTAAAGCCTTATATCGAGATAAGACCGATGAAAATATGGAAAACTACAAAAGAGCAAAGAAAGATGCAAAGAAAATTGTTAGTGAAGCAAAAGCAAAAGCTTGGGAGCATTTTTATAAGAAACTTGATTCTAAAGAAAGTGAAAAAGATATTTTCAAGTTAGCTAAAGCAAGAGAGCGGAAGCAAAGGACCTTACGCATGTAAGATGCATCAAGGATGAAGGGTGCTTATAGCTAGTGAGGATATAAAGACAAGATGGAAAAGATATTTTCATAAGCTTTTTAATGAAAAATAAAAGAATGATATCATCTTAGGGGAGTTAGTTAACTCTGAAGAGTATGTGAATCGATCTTGTTATCGAAGGATACAAAAGAAAGAAGTAGAGGAGGCTCTGAAGATGATAAAAAGTGGGAGGGTTGTTGGGCCTAATGATATTCCTATAGACGTCTGGAGAATGACGGGAGAACGGGGTATAACTTGGCTCACAAATTTATTTAATACTGTGTGGAGAGGCAAGAAGATGCCAGAGGAATGGGGGAAAAGTTTTGTGGTACCTTTATACAAGAACAAAGGTGATATACAAGATTGTTCCAACTATAGAGGTATTAAGTTGATGAGTCATACGATGAAACTTTGGGAAAGAATAATTGAAAGAAGGGTGAGGCAAGTTTCTATGGTAACTGAAAATCAATTTGGCTTTATGCCAGGCAGGTCTACTATTGAGGCAATGCACCTCTTGAGACATATGATGGAGACTTACAAAGTGAAGAAAAAGGATTTACATATGGTTTTTATTGATTTGGAGAAGGCCTATGATTCTGTCCCAAGAGATATCTTGTGGAGAATTTTGGAGAAGAGACAAGTGTCAATTACATATATCAACCTCATTAAGGATATGTACTATGGAGCTATAGCTTATGTAAAGACTAAGGATGATTTGATAGACTACTTTGATATCTCCATTGGTCTGCATCAAGGTTCGACTTTAAGCCCTTATCTTTTTGCCTTGGTTATGGATGAGTTGACGAAGCATATCCAAGTTGAGGTGCCTTAGTGTATGCTTTTTGCTGATGACATTGTGTTGGTTGATGAGACAAGAGATGGAGTGAACAGAAAACTTGAGCTTTGGAGAGAAGCCTTGGAAGATAAAGGATTACGCATAAGTAGGACGAAGACTGAGTATATGGAATGTAAGTTTAGTAGTAAAGGGAACAACGAAGGGATTGATGTAAAAATTGGAGAAGAGTGCATTCCAATGAAAGATATTTTTAAGTACTTGGGATTCATTTTCCAACATGATGGTGGAATTGATGGTGATGTTACACATAGAATTAATGCAGGGTGGTTGAGATGGAGGGGTGCTTCTGGTGTTCTCTGTGATAAGAAGGTTCCTTTAAAAGTCAAAGGAAAATAATATCGAGCTGTGGTAAGACCAGCCATGTTGTACGGTTCTGAATGCTGGGTTATAAACTATAGGCATGTACAGAAGATGTATGTTGCAGAAATGAAGATGTTAAGATGGATGTGTGGTCATACAAGAAAGGACCGTATTTCAAATGAATTTATTAGAAACAGGGTTAGGGTGGCACCGATAGAGGATAAAATGAGAGGGGCTCGTCTAAGATGGTTTGGACATTTATAAAGAAGGCCACTAGATGCTCCAGTTAGGAGATGTGAGAAGTTGGAGGCTGAACCAGCTAAGAGGGGGCAAGGAAGACCAAACAAGTGTTGGAAGGAAACTATCAAGTATGACCTCAATTACTTTAATTTAAGTCCTAAAATGGCTGAAAATCGATCTGTGTGGAGGCAAAGAATCCATATAGCCGACCCCACTTAGTGTGGGAAAAGGCTTGGTTGTTGTTGTATATGGACAGTAAGTTTGTGTCCGTAGGGAGTGATGATTGCATGTTTAGACTAGCCTTCATGATTCTCGTAAGCCAATACATAATCAGGCTTGTGTCTTGAATCTTCTATGGTTTTGATGTTCATATTTCATGTATCCTCTTACTTGTAAATCAGTTTTGAATACATAATTTGGCTTTTTGTCACAGATTACTGTTGTTTTATAGTCGTTTTTACTTTATGCTTAGTATTTTATCATATATTATCTTTACCTTGAATCCTTTTAGGAGCGACCCCAAAGGGCGTGCTCAGAGTAATGGGTGTACCTGGACTTACTATTTACCATGTCAAAAGCCATTTACAGGTGATGTTGAGAACGTGCTGTAGCAGTTCTTTGATAATTTCATCTCTTCAGCGGCCTAAAATCACATGCTTATTCTGCAGAAATATCGGCTTGCGAAGTACCTACCCGAGTCTTCTGCTGATGGTTAGTGATGCTATCAATTTACCCTTTCCATTTGCCTTTTCACTTCAATGCATCAAGAATTGAAGGCTTATCTTGTCCTTTTTCAGGTTCAAAAGGAGACACAAAAGAGTCTGGCGATACCTTGACGAGCACCGATTCCACTGAGTATGTGAGAAATCCGAACAAAGGCATGATTAGATGCTTGTATTTGTTCTCTGGTAGCTACAGTTGTCATTGGCATTCTTGTGTGGTATAGCAAAGCTTGGAATTGTTGCACATGGATGCTCTGATTTTCTACAAATAGACAAAACAAGCATGTTGATTAGGTTATCATCCACTTTTTCCCATAACATCTACTTGTCTGTATCCTATTTTCCTGTTAGTGCTATTTATTTGAAGGGACAGTAGCTTTCTATTTAGATAACGCCATAGCTTTGTTAATTTGCCTTTACTATTAGGGCAAATTCTTCTCTTCTTTTTCAAAAAAAATTAGTGTGAATTCTTCTGCAGGGGCACTCAGATTGACGAGGCTCTTAAGATGCAGATGGAAGTGCAGAAACGGCTTCATGAGCAGCTAGAGGTTTGACTTCTTTTTTCCCCCTGGAGAAAATTAAAGGTTTTTCTTACCAAAATAGTGGTCAGTGATGACATTCACTATAGAATGCATGTTCATGTTCTTTCTTTCCATCAATAGTTTGTGCCATATTTCATACAGGAACTCAGATTTATATTCTGAATTTTGCATTTGAAATGCAAGATATTCCCTAGGCTGCTTTTAGAAGGTAGCCAATTTGTGACTTGGAAACCTATGATCTGTGTGTGTTCAGGTTAGGCTTCAATAGTATATTTTCATTTCTAGAGCAAATACGGATGCACGTTCAGTGAATGGAGTATGAAATCCTGAAATTGTTGGAGTCCAGGAGATCTCAAGTTGCTGTCTTTGTAATTGCGGTCAATGGTCCTTTATTCATGTTGATATCTGCTAATACTAATTTCCAGATACAAAGACAGCTTCAATTGAGGATTGAGGCCCAAAGCAAATATCTCCAAACAATTATTGAGGAGCAACAGACGCTTGGAGGTACATTAAAGATGCCAGATACGCTTGTTGCCGGTGATGGTCCAGACATGCCCCAATCTCCCAAGTATCCACCAGTCACTGATACCGCCGGTGATGATGAACTCATTCCTTCCAAGAAACCGAAAATAGACAATCAATAAGTTCACTCTACCGTTTGAGCGCCAAACTGCATGCCTGAAATGATGGTTGAATTCAAGTCATCACGTGGGACTGTCTCTGCTGTTTTGATCCATTATTAGTAACAACAATTATATTGGATTATATATTTGAATCCCCATATGGAGGTGGCAACACACTTGTACGCACTGCTGGATAGCTTTGGGAGCAATTGCCTCGGTGTGCATCCACACGCACGTTCGTGCTCGGAATCAATTCAGATGAGACATCCTTGTGTTCTATGTAATTGTGCTTTCTAGGTTGTTATTGCCAATTATTAGCATGGTTGTAATCCACCCGTGTATAGTTGTATACGGTGCTTGTGTTTTTTTCTTTCGTCTCTATTACATGTCTGTAGTGCATTGGCATACTTTGATCAAGTGTAATTCGATGCACATGTGCCTCTCTCGCTCTGCCAGGTTCCATGCTTGTGTTTGTAAACTCGGCTTGTTGACACATGAAAGATCAAGTCAACGGCAATATGTGGTGCTTGTAGTTTTTTTTTTTTTTTTTGAACTAAAACATTTCTATATTACTCAAAAAGGGATGTTTGTACATGAGTTGAGCATATACATTCAGAATATCGCTAGTAATCTAAGAGCCAGAGCGTTATAGTTTTTACATAATTTTCCCATTTCATGGGTCTGGCCATTAAAGTTTCTTGGGAGTAGCATTATCTATCCTATTTAGCAAAATATTACCATTCATAGAAATGTTATCAGTTCAGCATGTGCTATCCTAACCATTCACTTTGACTGCGTCTACCATCCCCTTGGCATCAATTAGAAACCAAATTGATGCACCTTTGGCAAGCTTAGAAAGTTCATTTTCAGAAGCAAGTAATTGGACTATATTGCCCACTCTGGCATAAAATACAGCAACACGAGAGGAGCCATTATTAGAAGTAGCCCCATCAAGAAAAATCAGGTAATCGTGTCTAGCATGCAAAAGAGTTGGTATGCAATGACAAATGTGAGAAGAAGCTAGGGCTTGTACTAAACCTTATAACGTGTCATAAAGTGATGGATGTTACAAACTCTACTCAAGGTAGCTAAGGGGAAATAGATTTCCTTCCAAGTGACATTTAACATATAAATGGCAATGATAAATATCTCAAATGAGCCATTTTCTTCAAAGGCATTTAAGATGATGTTATCAAAAAGTACCTGAAAAGGATCATAAATGTGTAGCCCAAGCTTGGCTCTTATTTTACTACGCTAACGAGAAAAATGGTCTACGGATTCAATAGCCATGTCATGTATATTGGAGTTGTCTTTAACGAGCTAACTTGAATTGAAAACACTTGATCAGTGATATGGATCTAAATGTTAAATCATGTAAATATACTAATGTAATTAGTTGTGCCGTTCAGTATAAGTGGGATAGTATAATATAGTCATGTTGGATGTAAACGAAAGTTGATATTGAAAATATAAATGGTTTAGATTGAGAATTTTAATAAGTTATCAAGAATTGCCATGATAATTATCTATCATCAGTCTGAAAAGAGTTGGTAATCTTCTCGAGAGATCATTACCTGATAGGTACCCTTGATACACATCTTCTACATAGTAATGGAGATTTAGGCCTGTCATGCAGGTTGAGTCAGCGAGTTGACTCAATGAGATGGAGATACGAAAAGTTCTTTTATCATTGTCATGGAGAAGGCATATCTTTACACTTGAAATAGATATATGTTTCTATGCTTGAAGATATACATTTGGTGAATCAATAGTTGATGCACCTACCATGGTGTTAAGACTAGAAAGTTGGTGTAAATATAAGAGCATAGGAAACACAATCTCTCAAAAGGATCTTGCAAATCTACTATTATGGTTGTACATAGTGGATTGAAAGGCATAAGCTTACTCAACATATATTGGAATGCACAAAATTCCATGCATAATTATACGAATCCTAATCAGACTCATACATGAAAAACAAGTCAATTCTTTTGAAAAGGAGCTAGTCATCATTCTCATCCCAATAATATACAAGAAGAATATAAAGATTTATAACTCTTGGTAGAGAGAACAATGGATTTGATAATTTAACCTTGAGGTTACATAAGTTTTCCAATATTAAGGATTCATGACTGTTTGGAATGCCTAAGGGAGGTATAGTGCCATAAATCACTAATTCTAAACACTTCATTCTTGGTGTAATGAAATCAATAATGACTTATTTGGGTTCCTACTTATAGAGAAATCAAATATTATTTAAAGAGTTAAATAGTATTTAATTTGACATTTAATTGAGCCAAAATGATTTGATCTTTATCCAAAAGGGTTTAGATAGAGATTAAGTGCAATTTGGATACTAAAACTCAATTAGCTAAATTAATGAAAGGTCAATTTATAAATAATCAAATAGGAATAGTTCTCAATCGTTGGGTTTGATCCAGCAATGTCCATCGTATTAGGATTAGGATAATTCCCTATATATATCTCCTAAAGGCAAAGCTTGAAACCCTAACAAAAATTAGGTGTGCATGAATAGTGCCCCCATTGCCGTGAGAGAGAGAAAAAAGAAGAGGTGTTGTTGGTTCTCCTCATCCTTCTTCAGTCAGATGTCCAACCTTCCCAAGAGACATTCAAGAAGGCCATCAAAAGTCCAATCCCTCTCTTAAATGCCTAGGGCCTCTCATCATAGATGTCCAAGCTCACATTTAAAAGTCCTGTAGGGTTTGTAGATGTCTAGTAAGGTGACTGGGACGTCCAATAGGTCTTGACCATGGGTTTTATGACCTACATTGCCAAGCCTTTAGAGGAGGGAGGCGAGGGTTGCCTTTAGGATTCATGCACAATTTTGGATGTTCTTGATGTCAAGGGCTTCATCATCTTGCCAAGAAGAAGTGAATCTCACAGTGTTGGGACTTATAGTAAGAAGCACAACATGTAGGATGCTACGCTACATCACCCTAGGGGCATAATTTCGATACTCACTAGGATCTCGAAATGGGAAGAAACTAATTCTTCACATGTGATTTTGATTTAGGTTATTTAATTCTTGATTATTCAATGTTTTGGGCATTGGATCGATTTCACAAATCAAAGTTTTAAATAATCATTTTTCACACTTCTACGATGTCTTGAACGAATCGTTCGTCCAATAGTGACATTAGAGCCAAGTTTATCCATATTTTATTGAAAATGCTTGGATCTAGGGTTTTTAATCATAATTTTTTATTATTGGAATCAATTTTTGATATGCACAAGTGATTCACATATAGACTAGATAGCTAATAGCGGACATTTAATAGCGGTATCAGATGTCTAGCTCAAGCATTGGACAACTAACATCAAGGCCAAACATCCTGTGTGTGAACCAAAGGCACATGGTTGATGATATTGGACGCTTGACACACCCATTAGACAACTTATTTGGTGATTTAGGTTGTCTAATTGGGTCATCAAAGGTCTAATTAGTGAGTAGAAATTGGTTTTGCTACCTAAATGTCATGCTATGATGTCTAGACATCTGATCTGAGTGGTTGGATGTATGGATTGATCCTGATTGTCAATAAAAGCCTTAGTTTGAGTCTCATTTAACTTGAAATCGAATCTAATTTAATAACACCTTCAATGAAAAATCCAATATGGGTATTAGGGAATATCTATTTATTTTTCATAGGATAAGATTTGTTGAATGCTTGTTTTGGTTTTTTATTGTATGTGCTTAATCTATGATGTGATATGATCCACGTAGAATTAGGCACGAACTTCACTTTCAAAATCCTAACAAATTAGAAATTATTTTGAAAATTAAATTTCAAAATTAATAATGAGATTATTTTTCTGGATTAAAAGTTTTCAAAATAATAGTTCTAAATTAGACCTCAATTATGGTTTCACCAGTAATAACCAATCATACTCACTAAATATTATTAAGTAGTAATCATAGGAGAATCAGTCACACACATCCCCTCGACATATGGTTGTATGTTGTGTTTTTTTGCATTGTTTTGATAGTTTTAATATTAGGGAATGTGATAGTTTTAATCATGTGATGGCATGCAATGGGTTATGAAGTGATTATGAGTAGGTTGAGTTATAATTTGTATCTAGTGAAATCTATGAGATGCATTTATATGATGCATGTATATGGAATGAATGTATGCATGTGCTTGGATACATGGGGATGGGGTCTCAAACATGATATGATAATTATACAAGAGGGAGGTTAATTGTATAATTCAAATATTCAATAAAAATAATGGCAACCACAAAAATTCAATCCACAAATAACACCAAGAATTATAGAGGAAACTCAAATCAAGAAAAAACCTCTACCAAGTTGATCCCCAACTAGGATTTTCCTCTTACTCTCTAGGCAAGAAAATCTACTAAACTTCACTACTTCAACTAAGGGTAGTGAGCCTCAATCATATAAACCTCTTCTTGAACAACCTACAAGAAGGCCTTTTGTTCTTCACTCACCAAAAGAACAGGAAGCCAACAACCCCAGCACCCAAATAACAATAAGCACAAGAAAACAAAAATTGATACAAGTTCTATTTAGCCAAATGCAAGTGTTTTAATCAAATGTAGTAGGACGTAGAAATATTATTTTCAATTCTATTGGATTGTCAAGAGAAGGGTTTAGGAAGGTCTATGAAATACATCGTCACTCATCCTTGCATGCCTTTTTTTTCCTATCATTATTATGGAACTCAAACATGAAACAAATGAAGATATCATTCGGGAATTTGAGGCCTAGAGTTCATCATCCAATCTATTGTAAAGTTATCATACTTTGAGATTACTCTCTCATCAGTTACTCTTATCTTATATGTTGTTTCCCCTGTTTACAGGATCCTGCACAAAACAGGATCCTACACAGCTTGATGCTAGAGTTGAAGCTTTTCTTGAGGCATCTGAGGGAAAACTTAATGAAATGTCAGAAGAGGAATATAAGGTCAGTTCAGGAAAAGAGATTCTCATGCTACCTAGTTATTTGGTTGTTATGAAATTCTCTTCTTTTTTTGTATTTACTACCTATTTGGATGTTATGAAATTACTTATTTATGTTTCTACTATGAATTTAGGCGATCGTGGAAACAAAAAAAAAATGTAGGTATGAACTTCAGGAGATATAGTTAGTAGACAGGATTTTTGGTTAGAATAGAATTCTTATCTGTGACATGTAGCTTGCGTGACGAAGAAGGCATACTTGTCAGCTCTTGTAGTGTATACCTTGCTCCTCCTACAACAAGGAGCAATCATGCCAATGCAGGCCTTGTTTTCTTTTGCCTTTCGTTTCAATCCATTTGGAGCTACTGTTGAGGATTGTTCAAATTGAAGTTGTCATCTTTGGATGTCTTATTCTTTCTTTCTTGCATGTATTCCCCAAACAAAATTCTCTTTCTTCCTTTTTTCTATATTGTGATGAATGGAAGACTTCTACTTCCTTCCTTATCTTGCTTAGTGATATCAGTTAGGCTCCTAGCTTAGTGATTAAATTCTACTAGCATGTTTGTGGCCTTAAGGGAATAATACTCTGGGAAGTAAACGTTATTTATGGATGAATAAGGGAAAACTTATTTCATACCTGTTTGTAAAGATGACATGCTTCTAGTTAGTTTCCTCCAATCTTCATTCCATCTACCAATGAGGAGTAACCAATAGGGACTAAATGCAATAAATTAACACCTATTGGTAATACATTTTAATTGTGATGCTTATGATAATGCACATTACACCCACTTTGACATACAACCTTAACTCATGTAAGGTTTTCTACAACTACACAACTCTCACGTTGGTGTCATGGACCATGTGTAGTATGTAATCAAAATCTCTTCCTAACTCGATGTTCTCTTCTTGCATGGTTTGCATTAGGTGATCTTCCGCTTCATGCTCCTCTCTCAGATTTGCCCATTTGAAGAATTTGCAAGTATTGTGTGGACAACAGTAAAACTTCCGACCTTTGCTCCATGGTCGTACAGAAACTCTGAGTGCAACTAGAACTCTACAGAAGCATGTCACACTCCTCAAATACACACGTGGGACGTTGCTACTTGGTTGGCAGTTGCTTGAAGATTGAGAGGAAGCTTTCATTGTATCCATAGGAGTAGCTAACCCTGTAATAATCACATTGAAAGATATAGATGAATTTCATTGTAATCATTTTTTCCTTTGTTGAGTTGTACTAATCAAATGTGCAAGAATGCTTGAAAGTGACATGAAGAATTCTTCAAATGTGCAAGTGACAAGAATCATTTTTTCCTTTGTTGAGTTTTCATACCTAAATGAAATATGCAGGACAAGTGATAGGAAAAATGCTCCAAATGTGTATGTGGTAGGAAGAATGTTTTAAATGAAGAGCTGATGTGGATAATGCTTGAAATATGTAGTGGACAAGGGACAACCATCACCTAAATAGAGGAAAGGATCCCCCTCCCAACAGTCTTAACCCACCCAATGATTAGCTTTTTTGAATGTTGTCCATTCTTTGTAATTACGAAAATACCCCTCAAATCTTCTCTTAATTAACAGAAATACCCCTAACTTAACAGTCATTATAGTTTAACCAAATGACTTTTAACTCAAGGGTATTTTAGTTAATGGGGAGAAGATGTGAGGGATAGTTGCGTAATTACAAAGAACATAGGGTATAGATGTAATATCCAAAGGTTATAGGGTTATATATGTAAAAACCCTTAATTAAAAATCCAATCCAAGGAATAATGACTCTTGGAGAGTTACTTGAACTCATCCAACAATGGGTCAACACGATTGAATGTCACTTGGTTTTTGTCATATCCAAGTGCATTAGATTTAGGAAAAAATTGCAATATTCTTGGACTTACAAATGTAACAACAATTGTCATTAGAGTGATTAGAATTCCAAAAAGGATATTTTAGTCTTATGGAATGCTAGATTTTTATAACGATGAATGCGTAATTAGTATTCAATCCAAGAATGATGCATGACAAGAAGGTTGTGGAACTCGTCCTGAACAAGCCATGCAAAACAATGGTTGGGCCTATAATATATATCCAAGCTAGTTGAATATACAAGCAATGATTAGTTTCAATGGTCATCTAGAATAGGGAAATGTTCCAATTACTAGATGAGAGTTCTCAAAGAGCATTCAACTTATGAAATGTTGGGTTCCACAAGGATAGATACTTAGAATGAGAATCATACCAAGAGAAACAAGGAATCTTAAAAGGTTGCTAGAACTTGATCAAGATCTGAAATCAAATTTAATATGAATCAACATTGACCAAGTATGCTCAGCTACTTGAAAAGAGTTTCAAGGTAATACAACTCACACATGGAAATCTGGATCTCACATCTCAAATGAGTTTAAGAATGATCCACCTTCATATGATGAAACTTTAAGGGTCATAACATGAGTGATTGGGTGAAGGCTAAAAGCTTGAGTCCAATCATGGTCCCAATAGGCATTTATACTTGAATCATCTATAAGGTGTTGTGGATGCATTCAAACCTTAATGATGCTTGGACTCATGTAAGGGTTAGTGGGAGCATAATTATAGTACCATATGCATAAAACTATTATGCTCACAAGATGACACAATAACAACTTCTAAGAATTGAAATCTATAAGTTGGTTTGAAAAAATATTTTTAGTGATCAACTTGAAGATTTCCGGAACATATAGTGCTTGATGGATTTTCATATGATGAAATTCGATGTATTTTTTCTAACATCCCCTTATGAAGTAGATGTCAACTAAAACAATTGAGAGAGAGAAAATGAGGCAAGGAGTCACTTTGGGTTCATGAAGGGTCAAGGATCACATCCAAGTTTTGATCTCCACGACATGAAGGGTCTCATTCTCCTGTCAAGCAGGAGGTCGAGTTATGTCGGGACTTGTTTGAGGAGGCACTGCACATGGGATGTTGCACCATGCCACCTACGAAGGTATAATACTCTTGTACTCATAGAATCCTGAAATGGAAGAAAATTAGTTTATCCATGTGGTTTCATTTTAAGGCATTTTCATTTTCATATTCTCAATTGAGCTTTTGGCATCGATGTGTTCTTGATTTCAAAAAATTTTAAATGACTGTTTTCACGCTTCACAATACCATGGGTCAATATGATCAATCCCTTCACTAATGAGGCAGACACCATGCTGGTTATAAAAGTATACCAAGCAAAGGGGAGGTAAGAATGGCTTGCAGGCAACTTGAACAGGTGAGGATGGCAGAATGTTGCCAGTTCCTTTAAATCATAGTATGAGGGCTCCTTGCCAATTGACCAGGTGTGGACAAGGTGGAAAAATTTAGAACTTTCTTATATCACTTAGGCATATTTCTATCTTCCATTGCCCGATTATTTTCTAAAACCTAAAAATTCACAAAACCCTAAAAATACCAAAAAAGAAGATTTGAGTTGGTGAGAGAGAGAATACAAATTTATTAACTATGTTGCCTCCTTGAATGACCCTAGATACTTGCCTTATCTAGGTTTACAAATTTTAAAAGTTGACCGGATTTACGCGTTACAACATTTCAAAACTTGTATTTACAAACCGTGTAAATTTCGTACTACACTACTTTTTGGCGCCATTGCCAGGGAAGCACGACTTAGTTGTTATTTATCTCTCTCGTGCTTTATTTGAGTCTTCACTAGTTTTGTGTTTGTGTTTTGTATAGGTGCAAATCAAGAGCGGGAGTAGGATTTGGATTCACTTGAAGCAAAAGCTTCAAGATTCCTTTTCTTCCTGCGATTTCTAGGTAAGTGCCTAACCAAAATGTTCTCAGAAATCCTAAGAAAAATCTCAAAAACATATTTAAAATATCAAAACAAACAAAAACAAGAAAAATTAAACACAGTGCAACCTTAAAATCTATTTGATTGCTTGTTTACTTCATTTCCCCACCATCCTCTTTACATTGGTGTGTGATTTTTGGAAACCCAACCTTTTGACTCCACTTTCAAAAATCAAGTTCAAGCTTAAAAAGGCTTCCTAAAATCCTCAAGCTCTACCCAAAGAAGCCTATTTAAGTCAGGAGCTTAAGTTTTAAATTTCAAAAGAGTTAACCGAATAGAAACAATTAAAAAATTCTTGGACTAAAGAGGGGTCAAACCCCAATTTCTTACTATTTTCTTACTATCCTCGAATTTTATAAATTTTCTACTCATCAAATTTGGACAAAATTTATATTACTAGAAACCTTGAGAAAATCTCTACAACATATAAAATTTTAGAAATTTCTGAGGTTATTTAAGGATTTTACAGAATCAATTTTCCGAATCTATCTTTTCTTAATATTGACACCAGTGTAGAAAAAAACCTCAAAAAATTATCAAACAAGTTTCAAAATTCCTAAAAAAATCAATTTTAGAATCCTTGTTTGATTTCCTTTCTAGTAGTGGTGTTGTTTATCTTTTTTAGGCCACCACATAAAAAGATTCATTTCTTAGGAGCTCCCTGCATAGGATTCCATTTCAAGGTTTTTAAATTTCTCTTTTTAGTCCCCCCACAATCTAAAGGAGTCTATTTTCACCAACATAACTGATTTTTATTTTATGTGTGGAATTCTCAAAACTTTGTTTGAAAACATAAAAAGAGAAAATCTTAAAATCCACAAAAATTTATCAAACCCTAAAAGTCTTCGATCAAATCCTTTGCTTGCAAACCCTGTGTTTTGGATTTAAGCATCACTCTCCCGCCCAAATTTGCTCACACATAGAAAGAAATAATCTGGGCAACTACCCCCCTAACACCCTTCAATCCATTCACTTCAAGTATCTTAAGCCTTAATTAAAACTTGTAGCAACTTGACCCTAAGGAATTCATTCAACTTAGGCTTGCTATTTGTTGATTAAGTTATTTTCAATTAACCTCAATTCCTTAACTTAACCTAGTTTTATGTTGAGGGGAAGTGTCAAACAACCGGGTGCGAGTTTATACAAGCCCCCAGTGATATTCCTAGGACATGCTTGGGCCCAATCCACCCCTTGCAGCTTAACTAGGTTAATTATAGGAAGGGTGGTCAATTGTTGACAGCTTGGTAAGTATATAACCAAAGCCTTAGGTTTTCTAAGAAGTCAACCTCAAGATAGGCTTAGAAATTTTGTTACTTGCTTGCACACTTCTCTCATCTCCTCCCTTCTCTCCTCCCATTCTTCATAAAAGTGTGTGCACGGGCAACGGTCCCAAAACCCACACTTGGAGGGACCAATTGATTTCGCCCGCCACACAAAAATATCAACCACTTCTTCTCAAATTCATTCCTCTTCTTTACATAAAAACACAGAAAAAATATAAAATAAGTCTAATGATCCCACTACTTCCACCTCTAATCCACAAGCTGACCCGCATTCTGACATTCCCATTCCTAACGTCCCCAGTTTGGAGCTACCTCAAAACCTCGAGTTGCAAATTAATCAAAATCAGAATTAGAATCCCCCTCCTAATCCTCTAATCATAATGGTCAAGCAACTACATCAACTCGAAAATAATCAGCAACAATTGGCTAGAACTTTCACGAACCTAGCCAACCAAAGATAGAATCAACCACCCAAGGAGTCTGTCATTCCTCTTAAGGATTTTTATGTTCCTTCCAATTATGAGGAGAGACCTGGGGTGGTGATTCCCAAAGGAGATTTCGAGATCAAGCCAGTTAATTTGAACTTGATTAAGCATTTTCATGGACTTCCCAGAGAGGATCCTTTTAGCCATTTAGAGGAATTAACTATCCTCGCCCAAACCACTCATTCCCACATTGTGCGGGAAGACTTATTGCTTATGAGACTTTTTCCTCTTAGTCTCAAGGATTAGGCCGTTTACTGGTTCAGAATAGTTGGTAGACCCATAACAACTTGGTAGCAACTCAAGAGTGCCTTTTTAAAGAATTTTTTCCCTATAGGTCGTACCAATGTATTGAGAAGATCCATTACCACCTTCCAACAAAAACATGGTGAATCTCTCCATGAGTCTTGGGAGAGATTTCAAGAATTATTTAGAAGTTGTCCACAGCATGAGATTCCACTATGATAGCTAGTGCAGATCTTTTATCATAGATTAGAAGATCAATTGAGACGATTTGTGGATGCCTCATGTGGGGGCAACTTCCTAAACAATGATAATGAAAGTGTTTACCAACTATTTGAAGAAATGAGTGAAAACTCATTTAATCTTACTTCAATGGACACTTTTGGTAGAAATGCAAACCTAAGACTCAGAGTAAATGAAATCAACTCCAATTCTACATCTATTCTAGTAACCCAAGATGATATCCAAATGATATCACAGAGACTGGATCAGATGCAGATTCATCAGAAAAAATTGGAGGAACAATTCAATCAAAAACAAACTCCACATCTAACTCCACCTAACATCATCAAGAGAGAAAACATACATAATATTGGTGTTGTCCTGGCTAAGCAGAATTACTTTTCTAAGGCTACACCAGGTTTGACTGGGACACATGATTTCATGAATCAAAATTCTTTTAGCCCTACTATAGAAAACATCTCGGCACTCCAGGAGCATTTTAGAAATCCCTCCAATTCTTAAAATCCAAATTGCAAGAACAACCTGAATTTCTCTTGAAAGGATCCTAATTCCTTTTCCAAGATAAAATCAACATGAGGTTTATGGAAAACTTAGTATCATTCTAGGCCTTCTCAGGATGACATTAATACCCAGGTTATGAAAACCCTGCAAGGTATGCAAAGTTGGATGTCCGAAGGACCCGTATTGTGACTACTCTTCAAAACCAAATAGGGTCACGATGGACCAAAGACTTGCAAGCAACCTACCCTCCCAGCCCATGCCAAACCCTAATAATCAAAAGAACCAATATCAAGGCTCGAATCCCAATCATGCTATCCATCCATCACCTCAGCACCCCCTAGGTTTCCATCAAAATCAAGGCTCCCGACCTCCTCCCAGAAATAATCGTACTATCAATGCAATTAGCTTAAGGATTGGGAAAACTACTCAAGATCGTAGCCCTTATACATCCACACATGGAACCCACTCCATAGAAAAGCAAGTTCACTCTCCTTCCATCCCAGTTCAGGAACCTTCAACTGCAAAAGAGAAAAGTCTTATTCCTTTCCCACAAGCACTTCATTCCACCAACAAAAAGAAAAGGAAATCTTAGCCTTCTGATAAGGAATTAATGGAACTTTTTAGGCAAGTAGAAATAAATATCCCTCTCCTAGATGTAATTAAGTACATCCCTACCTATGCTAAGTTTTTAAAAGATTTGTGTACTCCTAAAAGGCAATCTAGAAACCTATGAAAGGTGATCCTTTCAGAGATAGTTGGCTCAGTTGTGTAGAGAAAACTACCTCTAAAAAAGAAAGACCCAGGTGCTCCTCTAATTTCGGTTGTCATTAATGACACCACTTTTGATTGTGCCCTTCTTGATCTTGGTGCCTCCATAAATCTTATCCCCACTATTGTTTTTTAGGAATTTAGATTCGATGAATGAAAACCCGTCGAGGTTACATTACAATTAGTTGACTGATTTACAATCAAACCATAGGGGATTGTTGAGGATGTCATTGTTCGGGTCTAGAATTGTCTATTCATCATAGACTTTCTAGTCCTGGATAATCAAGGTACCAAAAGCATTAGAGAATGCCGCAATTATTATTGAAAGACCCTTTCTAGCCATCGTAAAGGCAAATATCGATTGTGATTCTAGAAAGATGAAAATCACTTGCAGTGGAGAATCAATTACTTTGGATATTTTTCAAGCTTCAAGGAGATTTCGAGAATCTAATTTCTTTGAAGATTCGAACTCAGAAATAGATAGTTGGTGGAAGAAACCTTGCAAATTACACACATAGGCACTTGCTTTGCAGTTGAATCTATTCCTAAGTCACCTCATCCCCCCCACCTTGACTTCACCTTCCACATTTGACTCTCCCTTTCACTCTTTCTCCCTCTCTCTTCCCCTTTGGACCTCAATTCTGAATCACTTTTTGAGTCAGGCCCACAATTGGATTTAAAACCCTTGCCCGACTCTCTAAAGTATGTTTTCCTAGGACCTAAATAGACTATGACCTAATTATCAATTTCAATCTTACTGGGGATCAAGAGGAAAAGCTTCTCCAAGTCTTGAGCAAGAATCAAAAAGCAATCAGTTGGACTCTTAAAGATCTCAATGGTATTAATCCGTCCTACTGTACTCATAGAATCTATCTAAAGGATGACTCTTGCCCCTCCTGACAGCCTCAAAGGAGATTGAATCCTAATATGCAAGAGGTGGTAAAACAGAAGATCATCGAGTGGTTGGACACCAGCATTATCTACCCTATCTCTGATAGTAATTGGGTTAGTCCTACTCAAGTTGTTCCCAAAAAAGTAGGACTAACTATCATCACAAATGAGAAAGGGGAATTGTCACTCGGACTACTTCTTGCCGGGTGTACATTTATTACAGAAAATTAAACACTGCCACCAAGAAAGATCACTTTTTGCTCCCATTGATCGATCAAATCTTGGAGCATTTAGCTGGACAGAAATTTTACTGTTTCCTTGACGGATACTCCAACTATAATTAGGTAGCAGTTCACCCTAAGGACTAAGAAAAGACTACATTCACCTATCCCTTCGAAACCTTTGCTTTTCGAAAGATGCCCTTTAGTCTTTGCAATGCACCTACGACCTTTTAAAGGTGTATGCTTGCAATATTTTCAGACTTAGTAGGTGAATGTCTCCAGGTTTTTATGGATGACTTCTCCATTTTTGGAGGCTCTTTTGACTTATATCTTAAGAATCTTGACAAGCCTCTCCAAAAATGTATAGAAGTCAACTTAGTCCTCAGTTGGGAAAAAAGCCACTTCATGGTATAGGAAGGCATCGTCCTAGGCCATGTCATTTCTAAAGATGGAATTGTGGTAGATAGAGCTAAGATTGATGCCATTTCTAGACTTCGCCCACCCAACTCTATTAAATAGATACGATCATTTCTGGGGCATGCGGGATTCTACCACAAATTCACCAAGGATTTCTCCAAGATCTCGAAACCCTTGAGTCAACTCTTAACTAGAGACCAACCCTTGAGTGAACTCCAAACCCTACAGTCAAATCTGATTTCACTGATCAGTGCTTGGAGAGCTTTGAGGAATTGAAGAAAGAAGTCATTAAGGCATTGATCTTATAGGGACCTAATTGGAATCATCCCTTTGAACTGATGACTGATGCCTCAGATTTTGCTATTGGGGCGATTTTAGGGAAACGCATTGACAGGAAGCCATTGTGATCTACTATGCCAATAAAACTTTAGATGATAGACAACAAAATTACATTGTCACAGAGAAAGAAGTCCTTGCCATTGTGTTTGCCCTTGAGAAATTCAGATCATATCTTTCAGGGTCGCATGTCTTTTGGGATAACTCTGCATCATTAGCTTACCATCACCCGTGGCTACCTATTTTCTAGGCCTGTGCTTTTACGCATATTTTTAGGGCCTAAATCTTTCTGTTTGGAACCAGACTTACAGGTTCCCTATAAGTTTGACTGCCGACAAAAAATGTAGCGCTTGTTGGGAGGCAACCTAACGTCCAAAATAATGCCTTCATCAGGTGATTTCCTTCCTTTCTCCCCTTATTTTAATTTTACAATGAGGACATTACAGGATTTAGGCATAGGGGTGCATTTTGCATTTTTAGGCAGTATTTATGCATTTAGGTTAGGTGCATTAAAGAAAAAAATACCTTGAGCTGAATTGGTTAGTCCCTAGCAGAAGATTGTTATCAAGGAGGTGTCATTGAAGAGTTTTTTCTTAAATTGTTTCTTAGTTTAGAATCCAGTACATTTACTTCACTTGCACATAGACTGGGTAATAGATCTTTTAAGAAAACCAATAAACATTTTTAGTTTGCTGAACCCTTGGATTGTTAGTAGGGAGTCAAGCAAACTCTCTTCCATTAGATCAACCTAATATATGTGAGGAGAAAGTAGAGTGACTACTGGTGTGCTAAGTCTAGTGCAAGGACTCTTAGGTTCTGGATAATTAGATGATGATACCTTAGAGTTAGGCATAGTTTTTGCTCTCTGTTCCTATGTGCGAACATTGTGTGTGAATTCCTGAGTGTCACCAAATAAGGCAGATATATAGAGATTGAGTTTTAATAAAACTATGATTGTGGTGGATGGTTACAACCATCCTTCATAGATTCCTCAGCTGAAGGAGGGTAGTAGTTTCAAAAGTCAGAAATACACTTGTCCTATCCATTCCTTCTTGGTGCCAAGAGTAGGCACTTCCATCAAATAAGCCACACAATATCCTCTTGAATATCATCATCCCTAATAATGCCTCATGAGTAAAAGTTTGCACCGTGTTGTGTTGTGTTGATAGTTAAAAAGAAAAAAGAAAAAAAAGAGGGAAAAAGAAATATATATATATAGGAAGAAAGAAAAGAAAAAGAAAAGAAAATAAAAAATATATATTCGAATTTATAGCTATATCTTCGTGTTGATTTCATCATATGTCAATATCATTGAGGTAATAAAAACACTCATTGCAATCTACCAAATATGACTCATACCTACTTTTTCAGTATTTCTGATTACTCAAATACTGGTTGAAGAATTCTGACTTAGTTATAGGGTTATTAGACTCAAATTGAAGTGTGAATGTCATGTAAGGCCATCAAACATTGAGTACATTTACAAAATCTGGTGAGATTTGTAATCTCAGAAAGGAAAAAAGAAAAAAAGAGTGAGTGCAAAGGAATGCTAAGGAATACATGTAGTCTAGAGATTTAGAATCTGCAGTACTAGACTACATGTAGCACCAAATGAGTATGAGCCACCAAATATGAATCCATTTGACTTAGATATCTTCTACCTAACCAAAAAAGCCAAGGTCAAATCACAGATTATTTTCTGCTTTATCCCCAAAGGAAGTAGTTACCTATCCTAATAGAATTTTTATCAAGGGTAAAGCACGAACTTTAAATGTAGGTTGGCTTTTCACTTGGATCCGTTGCCTAGGCTACTATCACTTCATTGTCACATTTGTCTAGATCTTTAAATTTTTGGAATAAGAGAAGAAAAAATCTTTGGCAACTACCATCATTTTTGTTAGGGACTACCCAAACTTAAGCATGGAGACATTTGATAAGTCTACTTTGGTGGACCATTATTTAGCCTAAGTACTCTTTAATTATCTATTCTTAGTTTCTAACTGATTAGGAGTTAAATGGTAATTCATCTTAGTCTGCGTATAATTTTATATGCCAATTTTACAACATATGCTAATGACCCTATGCTTATGATAATCTATTTGGTGGATGCAGGCTAGGTGCAACAAAGGCATCATTCAGACGTCCAAAGTCATTCTATAAGACGTCCTGAGTCTAGTTTGAACATCTGAGAACCCCCATCGTGGACTCACTACTATCCACACTTTTAAGATGTCCTAAACTTGATCTAGACATCTGATGACGTTAACACCAGACTTATCTTGTCGTTCCAACCACTCGCGATCTTCGCTAAGTGGTGGGAGAAGCTTTCAACAGAAGGAAAACATACTGAAGAGTTGCTAAAAGGGAGGGTTGACCATCCTCTTCCGATCATCATCCAACACTGTGGACACATAGGGCACCGTGGACCCAACTTGCACCATGGCATAAGCATGCTCCATCTCCGCTCATACTCCCTTTTGCCGGTCGCTCGATGACAGCATGCAACCACAACATCACTGATAGAATCACCATCATGAGCCATAACTAGCTCAATTTGGTCTTATAAAGTCAATAAAAGCTCCTACATATCAGTCAGAAAGTCTCTAGAGCAGGAAGAGTTGTTTTGAGAAGAAAAGATGAAAATAGGGTTATTTCTGTAATTTTACCATCTCATCAGAAATACAGAATAACCACAGGGTATGCCAGGAGTTTGCTAAATTTCATTTATTTATTAATGTCTAATAAGTGGGTTCATGCAGGCAGAAATGAGTTTTTCACGCATTTCAAGAATTAATGGACATCTAAAATCCTAAAAACAGGCCCACTTAATTAAATAAAGTTTTGGTCAAGATAAAATTCACATAAACCCTCTAAAATTCATATAAAAATATTCTCTACGATTTTGCATCCTTGAATTGACCATCAGAAATCATTTTGACCCAAAATAGAGTCATAGACTGACTATTGCTATAATTTAGGTTTTTGCATAAATTACCCAGTCAAACTAGGTAAAAACCAAAATATAACTTCACCATTATATTCCTTAGGTCAAAATTAGGTTTGTATCAAAATTTGGACCCAATCAAAGATTTCCTTGACCTAGTTTGCAATTTAGTCCAAGTCTGACTCTTTTTATCCCAAATAACCCCTCATCTTTTGAATTCCTTACAAAATGCCCCTATCTTTGTCGTCACTCTTTGCAAAAAGGTCCCTCCACCATTATTGATTAAGAATCCTACTCTGATGAGTTTTGATTGGCAATAATGTGGCGATTACTTGACAAATCCCTCTCAAAATTGAAAGGGAGATTCGTCAAGTAATTGCCTTCAAATCAAACTTATTCGTGGGCTCCAATTCTTTCCCAATCTCTCATGCGAACGCATGAGAGATGTGGGTATCCTTCTCCGGCAAGCTTACCAAGCCTGGAAGCTTGGTCTCCAAGCCTTAAACCCCTTCCAATGGCTTATAAAAGGAGCAGGGGTAAGAACCCGAGCTCCTTAGCAAATTTTGGCTAGAGAAATCCCTCTCTTCTCCTTCTCCGGCCACCTTTGCGATTTGCTCCGGTGACCTCTCCCTGACCCACTCCTCTGCACCTCCAACCATCAAATTGGAGGAGCCAACATCTTCCTTACTTCCTCGCGCACCTCCCCGGTCAAAGGGAGGGCATTCTTCTACTTCAATTGTCATAGCTGCTTCGCCATCGTCTCCATCTTCTCCAACTCCGATCAGCCACAACCAAAGCCCTCCACCTATCTCCTCCACTCCTAAGGCCCTTTACATCTTCCTCCTTCCCTCTACTTCTCTCTCCCACACTTACAACACATACGCAACTGCCAATCGCTCATATCCATCTCCGTCTTCTCCGCCTTCGGCAACCACTCCAACGAGGCTCTCTGTCCACTACACCACACCATAAGCCTCACCACCTATTCCAAAAGCTTCATCTCATCTTCACGAGCAAAACCCCTCAAGAAATTGAGGGGTTTTCTCGCCCTATCACGCCACCGAGCACACACGCTTTCACCCACACTCACAGCCTTCGCCCGAAGGTTTCCGACCACGCCACTCGGGTCAGGGCTCTGAACCATTTTACCCGTATACCTGGATCCGATTGTCGCTGAGAGAAGAGAAAGAAAGGAAAAGGAAGAGGAAAGAAGAGAGAGGGGAGGGGAGTTTTGCTCTGCTTGCATCCTCTCGACACTTAGTGATTTCTGAGGGAGGTCTTTGCCTTTGCTGGTGTTGGTGCTGAGCTCTGTGTTGTGCCTTCCCTTGTGCTTAAGGAGGTAGAAGAAGAAATGAGAAGGGGAAGGGTGCCCTCCTGGCACTGTAGCAGTTAGACAGTTAAGCCATCTGGTTGAGAGTTCAATCGTCTAATCTCTGAAGGGAGTGCACTGTGCACTTATCATACATGGATTTAAGTTGATTGATACTGTTGAGATATTTGATATTATTGTAATTAGGGTAATTGGTGATTCAAATCACCATTTTACCCTAATCTTTTTACTTTATCCACATTGGTTCTTATATACATATTATTTGAGTTTAGAAATTTCATCATATATTGCTACCATGTGATAGAATTGCAATTTTTGAGATTTATTACAACACTTGCTCCCTGTGTTCGACCTCAGGTTTCTTTTAAGCTATAAATTGTAATTGTTGACGAGCAATTTGATCTATACTACAACGTATCAATCTTAAAACATTGATTCCGCACGTTAAACATTTTTGCGCCGTTGCCGAGGAGCAACGTGCAGTTTAATCTCTTGATTGCAATATCTGATTTGATACTAACTTGCTCTATCTATTTTGTTGTGATCTGTGCAGGGAATTTAGCCAAGGAGTAAGATCAATCGCACAACAGCCACTCAAGGGGTAGGTAATCTCATTTTCCATCCTTATTAAGCCCCTGATTCTGAAAAGCTAAACGAAGAAACAAAAATCAATTAGGGCTAACTTGCATTCCATTCTTAGATTAATCATCACAAGTTACCTGATCTGATTTGATTTGACTCTTTGAGTAGACAAACCCTAACCATAACTCTTGCACATACTTAGGGTTTAAGGTATCTAGGGTTATCACCTTCTTGCTCGAGCCCTAGGTACCGCATTTGGAATCAATTAATTGGACCAATTAGAGCAAACTAGGGTTTCCATCTCAGGGTTTCAGAGACACGCTTAAAAAAAGAATCAACCTTTCCAAACAATGTGTGCCTAAGCCTTGATTGAATATACCTAATCAAGTAAACTCTAAAATCAGGCTCTAAATCTCACTTGAATCCTAAAAGCAGGACCTAATAATCTCAAAGGACAAACAGGTGAAGTTGACCCACCTTGTAGGATTAACCAATCTTCAAATTAGGTCACCTTGCACAAAACTATCTTAAAGTTCAAGTAGAATCATAAGCACCTTGATCTTAACTTAAAATTGGTAGACTTAGGAGGTCAAGTTACCATTCTGGTCTACCTGGACCCTCAGTGACAAGGAAGGTCGGGTGAGGGAAACCTTATAACTTGTAGGGATGCTCTACCGTGTAGGTGTCTTTGCGGAACTCTCCCTTCTTGGCTACCCAGGTAATTCGTAGGTGGATGACTTTCTGATCTAAAGGTATCATTCACCCCGAACCTCTATAGTCATCCAAAAATCTTTGGGTGCCTCGATTGGATCCATCTGACATTCTATCTCTCATCTTCTCCATCAGTGTATGTTCGGGAGGAGGTCCTTAAGACCAACCTTGAAACCTCCATTAGTTATTCACTTTCGTCTAGGTAAGGCCTCGACCTCTGTGTTTGTGCAACAACCTGATCATATTGACATTTCCTCTGATTTTAAGCCTGAACCCCCAATCACAACCATGGATCAACCAGAACGACCTAACTTTGAACCACAACAATTCTTTGATTTTAGAGATCAGATCAATACCTTCATCAACCCACCATCACATCCTCAAATGCGAGATTACTACAATCCCACAGCAGTGGAGATCAAACCACGAATCAATATCCCCGCGGGAGGACCCGAAGTGGAGCTCAAGCCTAGTATGCTTCACATGACTCCAAAATTTCATGGCTTGAACTCTGGGGAACCTTTCCAACACATCAAGAATCTAAAGCATCTGGCCCACACCTTTGGGGCAAACATGCAGAATCGAGATGGCTTGCTCTTAAAGATCTTCTCCTTCTCTCTGGCTGACAAAGCCGCCTACTGGTTTCAAACTTATCCACACGTGATCAACACATGGGAAGAACTTCAAACCACCTTCCTGCAAAAATTCTATCCCATTGGTCGCACAAATGCTATGCGGCACCAAATCACGCACTTCTCCCAAGGAGTGGGAGAATCTCTACATGAGGCATGGGATCATTTTTTGGACCTCATGTGCAAATGCCCCCATCACGAAGTCCCAAAGTGGGAACAAGTCCAATCCTTTTACCATGGGCTCCGTGACGATATCAAGCTATTTGTCAATGCAACTTGTGGTGGCAGCATCATGGGTCAGCATAAAAATGAGATTTGGAGGATTCTCGAGAGCATGTGCGAGAACTCCCTGAACAATGAGTCACTAAGTGCGTACGACCAATCATCCACCCGCGCATCAACAAACAATCGAGGGGTGCAAGAATCGTAAGGCCTTTCCACATCTGTTGACTTGGAGTTGGTAGCCAGTCAATTGGATAAGGTCTCCATCACTGAGAAGAAGGTGGACGATATCACTAAACATCTACACAAGACCACCTCTGCATCACAAAGCACATATACACCACCGCCCTCAAGTAGGGAAGCTACACACAATATCTACCACTTTTCAGTGACGGATACATATCCACCCCTGCCTAATTATGACTTTGGAGGAAACTCCGGGCCAGCCTATCAAAGTTGGGGGAACTCTGAACCCTTGTACCCTGATTATTCTGGGGATCCTTAGACTTGCGAGGATCTCCACGCCATCCAGAACAAGCCCTTCTCAAATACCTACAACCCTGGATGGCGTAATCATCCAAACTTTGCATGGTCGGGAAATAACTCACATCCAAGACCTCAATTCCAACCCCGACCACAAAACCTGCATCCTTATCAACCCATTCAACCAAGGCCCAATCAAAACTTCCATTTTAGACCACATAAAGAAGATCAGACATCTTTGATTCTTCAGACCTTGGTTGACATGCAAAAACAACATAAAGAAGAGATCTCTGAGCTGTGAAATCAATCAACAAAGCTAGCAAGTGCTCGCCAGCTAGGTGCACTACCTTCTCAGCCTCTGCCAAATCTAAATAACGTGCTGAACCAAAGGCGCGTTATGAATTCAAATCAGGGCCAAGCCCACTTTGTCTATCAAGTCCCTTCTGCTCCATTCCTTGATGGGGCCAACCCCTTCAACAGCAGAAACCTATCCTCCCTAACCCAAACCAGAATCAGGCAGGAATAAATTCCGTCACCACCCGTAGTGGCAAAGCAACACAGGACCCACATTTTCCTAGCCACAACTCACCTAAGACTATAGGCCCTAACCCTAGATTGGTCATCCAGGACACCCCGATCCCTGATAAAGAACCTGAGCCAATTCTAGAGGAACCAACTAAGGCCCATTTCCTGAGGCCTTGACCAAGGGAAAGAAGAAACCCAAACCTATGGCTCTTGAGGAGGACCTGATCAAGCTCTTCGAGCAGATCCAAATAAGCATCCCATTGATGGATGCAATTCGCCATGTACCGGCTTACGCAAGATTCCTAAAAGATATATGTACACCAAAACATAAGCCGCGAACCAAAGGCAGGAATCCAATTGTACTGTCGAAGCAAGCCAGCTCCGTCATTTTAAGTAAACTCCTGCCTAAGGCAAAAGATCCCGGTACCCCTTTGATCTCATGTACAATTGGTGGTATTCAATTTGATCATTCATTATTAGATCTAGGAGCCTCCATAAACCTAATACCTACATCCCTTCTTGACCACCTTGAAGAATTTGAGCTTAAACTGACAGAGGTGACATTACAGTTGGCTGGTCGAACTATTAAGTCACCTAAAGGAATTCTCGAGGACATCATAATTAGGGTATGTGATTTCTACATCCCATGGACTTTATAGTTTTGGACATGGATGCTCCCTAGAATTTGAAGAGCACACCGATCATTTTGGGGAGACCTTTTCTAGCCATAGCTAGGGCCGATATCAATTGTGAAGAGGGCCAAATTGAGTTAAAATTTGGGAACAAGACACTAAAGATCAACATCTTTAAGGCCCAAAAGGGAATTAATTGTGGGGTTATCGAGCAGATCTGCAATATCGAATTCGTGGTTGAAGAACCCTTTATTGAGGAAAACCCGCTTATCCCTGATATATAACTACAAGAAGATCAAACCCCACACTTAGAGGAGCCTGAACCAAACTTAGAAATACCTTTAGCTCCTGTCCTTGCTCCTGAACCTCACCCTGAACCACCTGTTTCTACTGAAAATCCAGTCATGGAGTTGAAACCCCTCCCTAACCATCTCAAATATGTCTTCTTGGGTTCCGATCAGACATTTCCTGTGATTATCAATTCCTACCTTACCTCTGATCAGGAAACCCGCTTGATTTCTATCCTCCAGCAACATCGGAGAGCCATTGGGTGGACTCTCGATGACTTGACTGGCATCAGCCCCTTGTATTGCACACATCACATCTACACCGAAGAGGGCTCACGACCATCCCGTGAAATGCAGAGATGCTTGAATCCTAATCTGCAGGAGGTCATGAAAAAGGAGATCATCAAGTGGTTAGATGCAGGTATCATGTACCCAATCTCCGACAGTCGTTGGGTGAGTCCAATCTAGGTTGTGCCCAAAAGGCAGGACTCACCGTCATTACGACTAAAATCGAAGAGACTATACTGACCCGTATAGCTAACTCGTGGAGAGTCAGTATTGATTACCGAAGACTAAATGCCTCCATGAAGAAGGATCGTTTCCCACTACTGTTCATTGATCAGATACTCGAGAAACTAGTGGGAAATCGATACTTCTGCTTTTTGGATGGGTACTTCAGTTACAACCAGGCAGCAATCCATCCTGAGGACCAAGAGAAGACCACCTTCACCTGCCCCTATGAAACATACGCATTCCATAGGATGCCCGTCGGTCTCTGCAATGCACCCGCTACCTTTCAGCGGTGCATGCTTGCCATATTCTCCGATATGGTAGGTGAATACCTTGAAGTCTTCATGGACAACTTCTCGGCATTTGGGGAATCCTTTGATGATTACCTCCTGTACTTGATCCAAATCCTCAGGCGTTGTATCTACATGAATCTGGTTCCTTCCTAGGAAAAGAGCCACTTCATGGTACCTGAGGGAATTGTCCTGGGTCACCTCATTTCTGAAAAAGGCATCCAGGTTGATTGAGCTAAGGTTAATTTGATTTCCAAGCAACCCATGCCTAACTCGGTCAAGGACATCCGTTCTTTTCTGAGGCACATCGATTTTTACCATCGTTTCATTCCTGATTTCTTGAAAATCGCCGCCCCGTGACTAATCTTCTCTCAAAGGATGTCCCTTTCGAGATCACCGATGAGTGCACTCATGCATTTGAGAGCCTACATGTTCGAGTTACTCAAGCACCAATCCTACAATCCCCTGACTGGTCTCTACCCTTTGAGATCATGTGTGATGCGTCTGACTACGTAGTGGGTGCAACGCTTGGGCAGAAAGTCGATGGGAAACTCGTGGTCATCTACTACGCCAGCATGACATTAGACGAGGCTCAGCGTAACTATATAGTTACTGAGAAAGAGCTGCTAGATGTAGTATTTGGCTTGGAGAAATTCAGATCTTATCTTCTAGGGTCCCATGTCATCATATACTCAGATCACACCACTGTAAGGCACTTGTGAAGAAGGACGCGAAACCTCGACTAATCCGTTAGATCTTGCTGTTGCAAGAATTTGATCTCGAGATTCGCGATAAGGCGGGAAAACAGAACGTGGAAGTTGACCATTTGTCCCATCTTCCTTCTTTAGTCATTAACCCATATGGACCAACAACCGAGCATTTTCCGGATGAACATTTACTAGCCATTCAAGGTCTCCCCTGGTTTGCTGCTATGGTGAACTACTTGGTTATGGGGAAAGTCCCGCCAGATTGGGCAACTTCCAAGCAGGACAAGCTGATTTCCAAGGCCAAGTACTATATTTCGGAGGAACCATATCTCTTCCACATTGGCAATGATCAGGTGATCCGGAGATGCATTCCTGACAACGAGGTCAATGACATGATCTCATTCTGTCACGACCAGGCCTGCGATGGCCATTTCTCTAGGCGTAAAACCGCAACGAAATTCTCCAGTGTGGGTTCTTCTGGCCCACATTATTCAAAGACACACAAACGTATTGTAGGGCATGCGCTCGTTGTCGAACCCTCGGCAACATGGGCCCGCGAGATATGATGCCCTTGAACTCGATAATTGTGTGCAAAATCTTTGACATATGGGGAATCGATTTCATGGGACCCTTTCCCGGATCCAACGGCTTCGAATACATTCTACTCGTTGTTGATTATGTCTCCAAGTGGATGGAAGCTGTCCCACTAGAACTAGTGATCATAAAGTTATCCTCCGATTTATCTAGGAGAACATCTTTACCAAATTTGGGGTTCCTAAGGCCATCATCAGCGATGGCGAGTCGCATTTCAATAATGTGCACTTTCAGTCCCTAATGAAAAAGTACGGGGTGTCGCATCGTATCTCGACTCCTTACCACCCCAGACTAATGGATTGGCAGAACTGTTGAATCAAGAGATCAAGAAAATCCTTCAGGTCACTGTTCGGCCTGATAGGAAGGACTGGTCTACTCGCTTTCCGAAAGCTCTGTGGGCATAAAGGAACGCTCACAAAACCCAATTAGACATGTCTCCCTTCAGATTAGTGTATGGAAAGGCATGTCACATTCTTGTAGAGATGGAGCATAAGGCCTATTGGGCAGTACAGAAGTGCAATCTGGATCTGATGAAGGCTGGAATACACCACCAATTGCAATTGAGCGAGATCGAGGAACTACGCAATGATGCGTACGAGAACTCACATATCTACAAAGAGTGGGTCAAAGCCTTTCATTACAGGCACATTGTGCGAAAATCTTTCCACCCTGGTCAAAAAGTCTTACTCTTTGATGCCAAGCTCAAAATCTTCCCAGGCAAACTCAGATCTAAGTGGACTGGACCATTCTTGGTAAGACGAATCTTTGAAAATGGAGCCGTCGAAATCAGTCAACCCAGCCTTGATTCTGAACCTTTCATCATGAATGGCCAGTGACTCAAGCCAATTATTGAACTCACTGATACGGACTTGGCTGAGGTATCTTGTGATCTCCATTCTCCCTGAGCTTATTGTGCCCGGCTGATGGTGTTAAACTCAGCTCTTAATGAGAGGTAACCCATCATCTTTTGAAAACACCGAAACCCGTTTTCACACATCTCTTTGCTAAACTCATATTGCACTTTAGGGTTCATCCATTAAAACATCCGACTCCACCTCTAGTACTCGTACCAGAGCTTGAAATCATCCACAACAATCATCCCGACCCGTCCACCCACCCTTTAAACTTGTTCTAATGTACGATCTAAGATTAACTCGAACCCACCTAATTTACAATGAGGACATTGC
This sequence comes from Thalassia testudinum, assembly GCA_037157565.1. Lineage (NCBI taxonomy): Eukaryota > Viridiplantae > Streptophyta > Magnoliopsida > Alismatales > Hydrocharitaceae > Thalassia > Thalassia testudinum. The sequence goes on along the minus strand of JAZHRO010000062.1, from coordinate 1,153,195 downwards.
AAAACATAGGCATGGGGGGTATGAAAGTGCAAAACGTCGTGAAAATCAATTCACAAAAAGGGTTTCATCAAAAAAATTATACATTTCATCATAAAAAAAAATTAAAAGAAAAGAAAGGAGCAAAAAGATAAAAGAAATGGAGTCCCTTCAAAGTAATATGAAATGTACCTAACTTCTAGGTTGGATTGAATGATGAATTAAGACATGAAAGGCTAAAACTTAAGGGGTTAGTGGCAAATATCGACCTTAGGCCTCTTGGATCTGATTGGATTAAAACATTCGCGTACTTGTCACAATCTGGATTAGTCCTCAAAAGGTTGGGGAAAATGTAAAGCTTGTGTATTAGGTCTAAGGCTTAGGTAATATTCGACCTCGTTAACTGACCTCTGGTTTGCGAGACTCGATAACTTAAACACCCTAAATCACACACAGTCTGGCTCAGTGCACTTTAAATAATAAAATCATGCCAAAGGGCATTTAATCTATTTTGAAAACGATCCTAAGATCTAGATTAGGAGCGACTCGAAAACACAAGATGATTTGGATAAGTTCCCGACGCTGAGAGGCAAGAAATTTCCCTCGAAGATGCACAATAACATATCGTCTCCTCGGTGCTTGTCTCTTAGGATATCTAAATATCCTACCGGGGGCATGTAAGCATCTTGTGTTGGTTCAGATGCCATTGGTGGCATTATCACGAAATGTCGATTACCAGGGTCTGGATTTAGCTACAAAACGCCATGGGTGGGATTATCCCGAAATCTCGAAAGCCAGGGTTCTGGGGGTTGCCATGGGCGGTGCTATCTCGAAGCATCAATTGCCAGGGACCCTGTGAGAAATGATGGTGGGGACAAGGAATCCGATATAAACCGTGTTTAGGGCCAATCCGAAAATGGATCTAAGGAAAAATATAATGAAAAGAAAACGAGAGAGAAGCTCTCTACAAATCAAATTCTCCTTCTTTATCTCTATCAAAATGCACTAGCAAACTAAACCTGGACTAACCATGTTTCAAGCACGGGTGCCTTAACCACTAGGTATAACGAACCTTAGGTCAGCTCCTGTGGGCCTTAGAAACCTTCGAGGCAGACTGAGGCGAAAGCTAGTTACGTCTGGATCTGGGCTGGTACTTGACCACCTCTAGGCCTATTGTTAGTATTAAGATCTGATTCCTAGAAATGCGACTTAGTAGGACATCCTGACGGTTACATCCAATTGAGATAACCGGTTAGATTCATAGAATTTTGCTAAGGGACTAACAAAAGCTAGGCATGGGGGTATGATAGGAACACCATCATGAGCTATAACTAGCTCAATTTGATCTTATAAAGTCAATAAAAGCTCCTACATACCAGTCAAAAAGTCTCTAAAGCAGGGAGAGTTGTTTTGAGAAGAAAAGATGAAAACAGGGTTATTTCTGTAATTTTACCATGTCATTACAAATACAGAATAACCATGGGATATTCCAGGGGTTTTTTAAAGTTCATTTAGTCATTAATATCTAATAAGTGGGTTCATGCAGATAGAAACGGGTTTTTCACGTATTTCAAGAATTAATGGACATCTAAAACCCTAAAAATAGACCCGCTTAATTAACTGAAGTTATGGTCAATATGAAATTCACATAAATCCTCTAAAATTCATATCAAAATATTCTCTAGGGTTTGGCATCCTTAAATTGACCATCAGAACCTGTTTTGACCCAAAACAGAGTCAGACAAATTATTGCCCTAATTTAGGTTTTTACATAAATTACCCAGTCAAAATAGGTCAAAACCAAAATACAACTTCACCATTGGATTCCTTAGGTCAAAATTAGGTTTGTATCAAAATTTGGACCCAATCAAAGATTGTCTTGACCTAGTTTGCAATTTAGTCCAAATCGGACTCTTTTTATCCCAAATAACCCCTCACCTTTTGAATTCCTTACAAAATGCCCCCTATCTTTGTCGTCACTCTTTGCAAGAAGGTCCCTCCACCATTATCAGTTAGGAATCCTACTCCAGAGAGCTTTGATTGGCAAGAACGTGGCGATTACTTGACAAATTCCTCTCAAAATTGAAAGGGAGATTCTTAAGTAATTACTTTCAAACCAAACCTATTCGTGGGTTCCAATTCTTTCCAAATCTCTCATGCAAATGCATGAGAGATGTGGGTATCCTTCGCCGGCGAGCTTACCAAGCATAGAAGCTTGGTCTCCAAGCTTTAAACCCCTTCCAACGACTTATAAAAGGAGCGGAGATAAGAACCCGAGCTCCTTAGCAAATTTTGGTTAGAGAAATCCCTCTCTTCTCCTTCTCTAGCCACCTCCACGATTTGCTTCAGCGACCTCTCTCCAACCCACTCCTCCTCACTTCCAACCATCAAATTGGAGGAGCCAACATCTTCCTTACTTCCTCGCTCACCTCCCCGGTCAATGGGAGGGCGTTCTTCTACCTCAATCGTCATTGCTGCTTCATCTTTGTCTCTGCCTTCTCCGGCTCCGATCAGCCACAACTGGAGCCCTCCGCCTATCTACTCTGCTCCTAAGGCCCTCTACATCTTTGTCCTTCCCTCTACTTTTCTCTCCTACACTCACAACACATACACAACCGCCAATCGCTCATATCCATCTATGTCTTCTCCGCCTTTGGCAACCACTCCGACAAGGCTCTCTGTCCGCTACACCACACCATAAGCCTCGCCACCTATTCCAAAAGCTTCATCTCATCCTCGCAAGCAAAACCCCTCAAGAAATTTAGGGCTTTGCTTGCCCTATCACGCCACCGAGCACACACTCTTTCACCCACACTCACGGCCTTCTCCCGAAGGTTTCCGACCATGCCACACCAGTCTAGGCTCTGAACCGTTTTACCCGTATACCTGGATCCGATTATCGCTGAGAGAAGAGAAAGAAAGGAAAAGGAAGAGGAAAGAAGAGAGAGGGGAGGGGGGTTTTGCTCTGCTTGCATCCTCTCGACACTTAGTGATTTCTGAGGGAGGTCTTTGCCTTTGCTGGTGTTGGTGCTGAGCTCTGTGTTGTGCCTTCCCTTGTGCTTAAGGAGGTAGAAGAAGAAATGAGAAGGGGAAGGGTGCCCTCCTGGCACTGTAGCAGTTAGACGGTTAAGCCATCTGGTTGAGAGTTCAATTGTCTGATCTCTGAAGGGAGTGCACTGTGCACTTATCATACATGGATTTAAGTTGATTGATACTGTTGAGATATTTGATATTATTGTAATTAGGGTAATTGGTGATTCAAATCACCATTTTACCCTAATCTTTTTACTTTATCCACATTGGTTCTTATATACATATTATTTGAGTTTAGAAATTTCATCATATATTGCTACCATGTGATAGAATTGCAATTTTTGAGATTTATTACAACACTTGCTCCCTGTGTTCGACCTCAGGTTTCTTTTAAGCTATAAATTGTAATTGTTGACGAGCGATTTGATCTATACTACAATGTATCAATCTTAAAACATTGATTCCGCACGTTAGACAATCACCACCCCACCACAGCCACAACCAGCCACCATCTTCCTCTCCAGCGCCAACACCACCACTTTCCCACTCCACGCTAACCGCAGCCATCCACTGCTACCCCTTCTTCTTCTTCTGCAACCTGCCTCCTCTTTTATGCAAAAAGAACCCAAACTCGCAGCCACCTTCTCGCCTCTCACAGCTACTACAAGCAACCAATCTCACCACCAACATCACCGTTCTTCTCGTCTCATGCCCATGGTCTCGGCACGATCGCCAGCCGCCCGCAACGACCTCCTCACGCACCACCTTCCATTGTCGCCATCGATGTTCTCTGCCTTCAGTCGCCATCGTCGGTCACCTCCACCTGCTCCCCCTATGCCATCGCATAGCCCTCATCCCGGTCGATCTCCTCTGAGCTCCATCCAGCCGGCGACCCTTTATCCCACACACAAGGAAGAGAGAGGAAGAATCCTCTGTTTCGCATTTCAATACTATTTACGGGGTTTGCCATTGCCAAAAGACTATTCTTTTATTTAATGATTTAATCTATTGAAATGAATTTGCATGGACATCCCACTTCTTAATCTGAATTACATGTGGTTGAGTTATTATGAATGATTTAGAGCATGACATATTGATCATAGTGAACAAGCTATATTTTATTGGAGATTAATATTTACGGTGTTTTCCATTGTCAAGATCACTATTTAATAGAATATTATTTTATGGTAATTTTGCATATAGACGCCTACATTCTTGATCAATTATTTAGAATGAGAATTTATGTGGGAAATGAGTTGCACTAATTAATATGCACACCCATTGAGATTCACGAATAAACGAGGCACCACTCACTAGTTTAATAGGCTAATTCCTCCCTGTGGAAATGACCTAACTATTTTCGTGGTTAGATTTTGAGCATTAAATTATTTGAAAAGTAATTTTCTACCACGCAACAAACTATAACAACATAACATTTTATGTTTAAAATTTCAGCAAAAATGAGAATCACTCTTTCACTCAACAATTTGTTCAGTCCTGTATGTGTTGCCAGAGCATCGGCAACATGACTCGAAAATATATGATGTCCCTCTGCTCAATTCTAGAAGTTGAAATTTTTGATGTTTACAGCATTGACTTCATGGGACCGTTCATCAACTCTTGTGGGTACTTGTACATTTTAGTCGCAATCGACTATGTTTCTAAATGGATCAAACCAGTACCCACTTGCATAAATGATCATTAGGTTGTCATGGACTTTATCAACAAAAATATTTTCTCAAGATTTGGAGTTCCCAAGGCCATTATCAGTGACGTAGGATCTCACTTCATACATTACCAATTTCATCAACTCTCATCTAAATATGGGGTTAATCATAAACTTTTCACTCCTTACCACCCCCAAACTATTGACCAAGCTGAAGTTTCTAATTAGGAAATCAAAAATATTTTGCAAAAAATAGTTAGGCCTGACCAAAAAGACTAGTCCAACAAGTTGGACGATGCTTTATGGGCCTACCGTACAACTTTCAAAACCCCAATTGGCATGTCATCGTTTCGCCTCATTTATGGAAAGGCATGCCACCTCTTGGTCAAACTCGAACATAAGGCTTTTTAGGCGATTAAGCAATTCAATTCTAATTTAACTAAAGTCGGCAAACACCGTAAATTGCAAATAACTAAACTAGAAGAAATTCATAATTTTGGTTATGAAAATGCGTGGATTTACAAAGACCAAACTAAACTTTTCCACGATAAATATATTGTTCGGAAACCTTTTGAACCCAATCAACATGTTTGACTTTTTGACTCCAGATTACGAATTTTTCTTGGAAAGTTAAAATCAAAATGGATCGGTCCTTACATCGTCTTTAAAACTTATCCATTCGGTGTCATTGATATTTTCGATCAAAACACAAGTATTTCCTTATCTGCATTTAGGCATTCACTTGCATTTTAGATTTAGGCATGCATTAGCATATTTCTTATCATTTCACGTGCTTATTTGTCCATTTGTTTGCCAAGGATGAGAATACAATGGAAATCATCTAAACTCTAGTAATGTGAAAGGCACACACATCAGAAGAAGATGAAAGCCCATTCTAGCTAGATCCCAGCTCAGTCCAGCTCATCTCAATTGGATCCAGCTCATTCTTAGCTCCACGCAGCTCATGGCAGCTCAACACTACTTAGCTTAGCTACTAGTCAGCAACTAGATAAGCTAAGTCAGCTGAAGAGTCATCAAGCAGCTCAGGTCAGCTCATCTCTAGCTCATGAAGACTCAACTCAGTTTAACTCAATTGAAATTAGCTACTAAACCTAAGCTAGTTAGGAAGTCTTCAAGAAGATCGTCTCCAACTCACCTCAGCTCCAGACAAGTTGAAGTCAGCTCAACTCAGCTCACCCTACTTAGCTTAGCTGCTAGCAAAGAACTAGCTAGCTAAGCTAGTTGATTGAGTTCATTGGCACTTCCTCTTCAACTGCATCCCAGCTCCATGGAATATATTCAACTCAAGATTCCTCCTCCAAGCTCCTACCCTATATACTCCACTTCATATGACCGTCCACTATGCTCCACAAAACCTAAGCCAACCACCACCTCCCTTCTCCCTTTTTGGTGCCAACATGAACAACCACCACCACCATTCACACCCCTCCTTTTGGCGCCAAAATAGGCACCCTTTCATGCCACAATGACCACCATAACCACCACCATATGCGGCACCAACTTTCCCTCCAAAACCCCCTTTAATCACCACCCTACATCCACCATCAAAACCCATCTCTACCCTCCATATGTCCCTCCAAAACCAACCCCTTCTAGATGCCCATTTTGGTGCCAACTTAGTGGCACCCATCCACCTGATGGCTGACCATGAAGGGATGCCATCAACCCTTAACCGCCACCCAACCTTCACCTATATAAGGAGCCCCCTACACTACCAATTCCTTCATCCTTGGCTACCTTGTTTTCTACCTAAAATCCACCTACATAGCCAGCCAAGGAAGAGGGATTTGGAAGGTGATCAAAGAGGCTACCTTACCTCTTTGGTGTTCATCTTTCTCTTCCCTCTTCCTTGGTAAAAAGCCAAGGAGCATTCAAGTGGAGTACGGCTAGGTAAGGAGAGAAGACAAGGGTAGGGGACGTCCACCCTAAGAGGAGTCAAAGAGGAGCATAATCTTGGGAGGAAGAAGAAGAACCCTTCTTCAAGATTAGGAGCTTTTGTGCTTGGAGCAAAGGAGACTTCTACATTTAAGGAGTTTCTTTAATTCTTCTTTGTAGTGTCTTGTGTAGTTAATTAAGTAGAGGAAGCATTCCTCTACTCGAGAATTAATTTTGTAGACATTACTCCTAATTCAACTGCCTTTCATTAATTGTTGTGCCTTATTGTCAAGATAGTTTCATTTAATTTTGTGCAGTCAATCCTTCTTTCTAATTACCATAGGCCCACTTGCCTAGGATGAGCATAGAAATTTAGGACTTTCTTATATCACTTAGGCGTATTTCTATCTTCCATTGCCCGATTATTTTCTAAAACCTAAAAATTCACAAAACCCTAAAAGCACCAAAAAGAAGATTTCAGTTGGTGAGAGAGAGAATACAAATTTCTTAACTAAAGTTGCCTCCTTGGATGACCCTAGATACTTGCCCTATCTAGGTTTATAAATTTTAAAAGTTGATCGGATTTATGTGTTACAACGATTTCAAAACACGTATTTACAAACCATGCAAATTTCGTACCAATGGTCTGTATCAAACCTGATTTTATCATGTCTTGTAGACTTATGGACTATGTCGACTCCTCCAATGGACTAATGACATTACCTACCCTATGAACTTGCCTTAATTAGTTTGTTGTAAAATTGTGATATTATACTTTCATATGTCCATTTCTTCTATTATATATCCTCTCGTATTATATTATCACTAGCAAGATGCTTGCAGGAAATGTTAAATTGTCCTTTTTGTGCAATGACGGTGATGATGAAAGTTACTAATAATTGAAAAGCAAAGGGGTCCCTGAACTTCTCAGTTGCCACGAAGCACCTTCGTGATCACAGCCATGGCCACTCTCCGGCGTTAAGTCAGGGATGGCTAGACACCACTAATGGCACGTCCACCCAGAAGGACACCGATGCCGTCCTTTGTCGCTATGGTAATTACAGTCGTTGGAGTATATGACAAAAACGGTTACCAGTCTAATATGATTTATTATTCAGAATAGAAAGATTCCTGAGGTCGAACTCAAGAGCAAACTATAGTTCTAGAAACATATAAATTCACAATATAATGTTTTACAAAAATATAAGTCAAATGAGAGAGAGAGAGAGAGATTTGGCTTTTTCTTCTCTTCCTTCTCTTCTTCCTTTCTTCTCTGCATCTTCTTCTTCTCTTTTCTTTCTTTTCTTTTTCGGCCTGCCTTTTTCAGAGGCTTCTGCCTTCCTCTTCTTCTTTTCTTCTCTGCGGCTGCAGAGGCTTCTACTTCCTACTAAGTTCTTCTCCTTTCTTCTTCTTTCTTCTGTGTTGGCCTTTCCTCTTCTTCTTCTTTCTACTTTGCTTGCTGCTGACTCTCCTCTTTCACCGACGTCTGATTCGGTGCTCAGACGGCTTAACTGCTCGGTCGCTACAATGCAGCTCCTCCTCTTTATCTTCAGCTTCTTCCTTCTTCTTCCCTTTCTTTCTTCTTTGCTTTAGCCTTTCTCTCTTCCGTGCGACTAAGTCTTAGCCGTTGCCTCTTCTCCTTTCTTCTTTCCTGCGTGCACACACACACACATTAGAGCAAAACCTACCCCTTACCCCTTTCCCTGTGTCTCTCTCTCTCTCTCTCGATCTCTCTTTAGGAATCAGGTCAGGTTGCGTGCCCGGGTCCAGGTGCACCGACGTGGGTGGTGCGCGAGGAGTGCACAGGAGTGTCGAGTCGGGTCACTAGGTCCGCGTGGGCAGTGCCGTGGACGAGGCGGGTGAATAGGTGAGAGACCTCACCCCGTGTGCTTTCGGAGGCGATAAGCCGAAAGCACAAAATCAATTTAAGTGTGGGCGAGAGGCCACACACTTACGAGGTGGGACTAAAGTCCCACCTTCGATTTCAGTCGCTCGCGGAGAAGGCTCCACGCAATTGGGGCAGCTGCAGGCCTCGCGAAGCCAACAGCGAACCTGTGCATGAGTGTGACGCCTTTCCGCATCACCTGGAACCCACGCCTAGAGCTGAGGAGACCTGGGGTTGTCTGCGGAGGAGCTCCTGCTGCGCGTTAATGGCGGCGAGGAGGGCGACACCTAAAACACGCACATGGCCTCGCGGCCACATCAAAAAGTTCCAGAAAGGTTCGCCAGCGTGCGGCGTGTGTGGTGCGGTGGTCGGCGAGGCGCGAGAGTGCCTGCGGCCGTGCGCCTAGGGTACCCTACGTGCTTGCTAATGGGTGTGTTCGGGAGGTGGTCTGGAGAGGTGCTGGCGGTCACTAGAGATGGGGAAACTGATCAGGGAGTGATGGTGGAGCTTCTGAGCTTGTCGGCGAGGGGTGGAAGGGTCTGTGGAAGTGGGGCTATCTCGCCGGAGATGGTGGCCGGAGGTGAGGAAGATAGCGATGGACAGTGATGGTCAGGGGGTTAAAAGTGAAAATTAGGAAGGGGGAAATAACAGGGAGAGTAAGGAGAAAATTTCTAACTACTTAGTCGAAGAAGGGGGAGTGGGAGCTTCCCGGCCCGTGCCTGCCGGAGCTGAGGACGAAGGTGCCCAGGGGAGGAGTGACGGCGACGAGGAAGAGATCTGAGGACGCCAGTTGGTGCGGCCTGGCGTGGGACGACGAGGCAGAGTAGGCTCTGCTGCAGGTATGGCAGCAGAGCGGCGAGGAGGAGAGTTCTCCGGAAGCTTAGGGAAATCTGACCGGAGAGAGAGGAGACGAAAGAGGAGGGTATTCTCGGCTAGAAGTAGCCTTGAAGGAGACAACAGACCCTGCCGCTCCTTATAAAGGCGTTGGCGAGGGGAGACGCACGAGACAACGGCGTGGAGGGCTTGCCGGAGCATGGCCGGAGATGGACACCCATGCCTTTCGTGCGTTCGCACGAGAGGCATGGGCAGCCGCAGGTGGCAGGGGCAGGTCCCTGCGACAGAGGACGACGCAGGGAACCCCCCGTTCGTTCCTGAGAACAACTGCCATGCCCTGCGCGGCGCCATCCTCCGCACAAGGTCGCCGGAGGTATGGCGCTGCTCAGAAATGGCAGGGAGGACCATCCTGCAAAGAATGACGAGAAAGATAGGGGTCTAATTGAAAGGGTTTCAAATGATAAGGGTCAAAAAGAAATTCAGGAGGATCAATTTGTAAAGTCGGTCAAGATGGTCATCTCTAAGGCCCAAATTTTTGTACCAGCCTCATTTGAACCTAAGGAACTTAATGGTGAATTTTAATTTTAGGTTTGACCATGTTTGACCAGTCAATTTGCGTAAGAACCCAAATTAAGTGATAAATTGGGCATGGTTCTCAATTTAGGTCAAAATAGGTTGCGAAGGCCAAATTGAAGGTTCTAAACCCTAGGAAATATTTTTCTATGATTTTTAGAGGGTTTAGTTGATTTTTATCCTGCCTCAAACCTCATGAATTAAAGCGTGTTTATTTTAAGGTTATAGGATGTCATTTAATTCCTAGAAGTTGCTATAACCATTTTCAGATCAGATCATCCCACTTCCTTTCTTATTAAGCTTATTTGACCTATGTTTAGACCCTCAGATATCCTGTTTGTGTACTGCATTGGAGAAATTACAGTTTTACCCCTTATGATTTGTCATATTCTTTAATTCAGAATTCTCTGAGTTAAGCTTCTCTTTAGGTTTTGTAGGAGCTTCTTCACACTTATTTAGATTAAATTGTACTAGTTAGGGTTCATGATGAGGCTCTCATCAGACACTATCACGTTTGGGCAAGTCGCAAGGATTAGATCCCGCACACCCCGCACAATGAGTGCCTTATGGGGAACAGGCGCACTAATAATTAACTCACACTTGAGGGTGAAACTACTTTGCTTATGGGTGGTGCTAGTTTGGTTGGCTAGACAAAAGTTTAAGTAACCCTAGCATATGGTTTTGCTTTGCACGGGTGACTACAATGCAATAACTCCATGCAACACAACTATGAGGGGAAATCTCTTTTAACCCATCCAAAGGAATTAGTTCTTACCCAATGATGTGTTTCTTTTATAAGTAGCAACGTAAGCCTAGCACAATATTTCTAGCATTGTCCATCCTTTGAATTATGTTATGAGGATACTATGCCAACCTCAATGGTATAATGCAGGTTAGTGGTGTAACATTTTAAGAGAAATATATTCTCTTTCATTGCACCCTTTATTTTATTTTAACATATAGTTCAATCTAATTTATAGGTTTTCAATATGGCGAGAACCACATGCAAGTTTCAATCACAATCCCATAAACAAACGCATTCACAAGTAAGTCCTTTCCTAATTTCATTGTCAATTTTATCATCATGTTGGGACTGTAAAAGCTTTCAATTTTTCTAATTTATGATTTTACAACAAACTATTTATTTTAGAACTGTGAGATGAACTTACGTACTGGTGGTTCTCGTCTTTAGAAATGTGGGGATATGCTAAATATGATGCAACAAGCCATTGATCAAAAGTACCCTGATTCCCACCTAGAAACTAATGATGCATCTTGGAGGAATTTTGAGGGTAAATATAATTTCCTAGAGCCCAGATATGAAAATGGAGGTTATTGTTATGGACCTCCAATCGAAATGAAACCAAATTTTGAATTTATGCAGAATGAAATACCTGATCAAGATGTGGGTTGGGCAGATCCAGATTTAGGTGTTCCCGATTATGAGCCAGCCATAGGTAGCTGTGAAGCTGGTCCATCTTGCTTAGATTTTCAAAACACCTGTGATGAGTTTGATTCAGAACCTCTCGAGGATGTAACCCCCGCACCTTATCCTGTTAAGGTATTCCTTGAGAGTAATTCTGAAATCCCAATAGAACCAAGTCTAGATTCTAGTGACCTAGTTCCTCTACCTAACCTATAATCTAGATATGAGCTTGGTTGGGATGATCATGAGGCCCAATGCGATGAGAATAAGATTTTACATTTGAACTATGATCTCGAGCCTATATTTGATGATTATACCTCTCCAAACTCCTCAGAAGAACAAATTGATTTGTCGAAAGTTAAACCGATTTACGACACAAAATCGGAGGAGTTGGAAGAGTTAGGATTTGATTGGATCTACCCTAGATTCCCTGATTCCGAGCCCATGCCTAATAAGAATATCCCAGTGAGCTTGGAATTTGGAACTAGGATAGACCAAAGTCAGGATGATAATTCCATGCATCTTGATTTCTTCTGTAGTGGAAAGCCAAATCTTGAATCTGGTTCAAAAGATGATTTTCACAAATTCTCCAATGATTGTGAATCATACCTGATGTTGGAGAATCCTTGTTTCCAGATGATTACGAGCTGATTTATGACCTCAGTATCCATGATCCATTCTTTGATTCTAATTCTGAGTCCAATGATTTAGAACTCAAAGTAGCCCTACCCCCTATTCTAGAGCCAGAGACTTTCAGAAATCGATCCCAACCTCAACCCACCACCAAAATCAATTTCTATTCTAACACACCTCTTTCTGATTTGGTTGCACATGATTCACCACCTAGATTCGACAGCGAATGGGACATTGATCAAACCAACAATGATATATTGTCCCCTTCTAACCCCATAAGTAGGGCTTCTACATTCGTCACTGATCTATTATCTTTTGAGGACCCTTACTCTATTCTGGCTAAGCCAATACAACCAAACCCTCAATTCACATTTCCACACCTATTTGAGCCACAAAGCATCTGGTGGGTTCCGCACCTATTGATTCACATTCCCCAATCCACCAAACTGATTAGGTTTGGTCTGCATCATAAGCCAATTGATCTAAACAAGCACCAAGTTGGACCAACCAGGCTAATCATCAAGGTGCTTATTCTATAAAATTCTTCCAATCTGATCACCCCTTCTCTTTGACCATCTTCTGCTCAACTGAAGACATTGAATTTAACACTTAACGGGAGGCAACCTATCATTCCAAGAATTCGAGGCCCTTCTTATTCATCTTTTGGGGCTACATTCATATTGCGCTTTAGGGTTCAAACTTTAGAACAGTCGACTTCACCTTTGATACTTATATCAGAGCTTGAAATCATTCGCAAAAGTTATCCCGACACGTTCACCCACCCTTTAACCCTATTCTATACTTTGAACTAAGAAAAATTCAAACCTACCTGGTTTACAATGAGGACATTATAAAACTTAGCCATGGGGGGTATTAAAGTGCAAAACAAATAAGAACTTCAATTCTTTGAGGGGTTCTCACAAAAAAAATGGAGAAAGGAGAGGAAAATTTTGTAAGTTGAATGAAAAATCTTTCTTGAAGAGAAAAAAGAGGAGGAAATACAAGATGTCAAAGGAGAAAAATCAAAGAAAAATTGATAGTCCTAGCAATTGATTATGGAATCTATTTAAGTTATAGACCAAATCAAAAAAAGGATTAAGTCTTGAAGTACTAGAGACAAGGAGATAAGTAAGAGTACCGACCTTAGGCCTCCTGGGCCTATTCCAGGGCTTAAACACTCACATATTTGCTAAGACCTGGATTATTCCTTAAGAGGTTAAGAAAAGCATAAGGCTGATGTGTTAAGTCTAAGGCTTAGGGATTATTTGACCCTATTTCCTACCGTTTGGTTTGTGGTAACCTAAGCACCCAAAAATCACACACCAATCTGGTTTAGTGCGCATAATGAAGTACAATGCCAACATTGTTCTATTCTGAAAATGTTTTCCGAAAGATATGGCTTAGGAGTGGCTCGAAGACACAAGTTGATTGGATGAGTTCCCGGCATGGAGAGGCAGAATGAAAAATACTCCCCTCGAAGATGCGTTATAACATATCATCTTCTTGGTACTTGTCTCCTAGGATATCTAAATATCCTACCAGGGGCACGTAAGCACTTTGTGTTGGTTCAGGTGCCATGAGTTGGATTATCGCAAAATGTCGATTGCCAGGATCTGAATTTAGCTACAGAACACCATGGGCGGCACTAACATGAAGTGTCAAAAGCTAGAAGTTCTAGGAATCGCCATGGGCGGTGCTACCTCAAAGCATCGAAAGCCAGGGACCCTGTGAGGATTGATGGTAGGGACAAGGAATCGGATATAGGTCGTGTTTAGAGCCAATCCAATGTTCGATTTAGGGGAATGTAAAAAGGAAAGAGAGAAATCTCTCGAAATAAATATTCCTCTCTATCACTCTTATCAAAAATTCACTAGAAAACTAAACCTGGACTTGCTACGTATACGTACGGGTGCTTTAACCATTGGGGTCAACGAACCTCAGGGTAGTTTTTGCGAGCCTTAGAAGCCTTCACGACAAACCCAAGGCTGAAGCTGGTCAAGTATGGATCCTGGCTGGTGCTTGAGTACCTCTACGCCTATTGTTGGTATTCTGATCTAATTTCTATAAAGTGGCACAAACAGGCATCTCAACATCAAAAATGTGGTTTAGAGATCTAGTTCCTTCTATAGGATTTTGCTAAGGACTAGCAAAAGTTAGGCATGGGGGTATGATGGTAACACCATCATTCGTCATAACTAACCTAAATTAGTCAAAATCTAATGATAAATGCTCTTAAATGATCATTTGTGGACTGTAATTCCATCTGAATTGAATGTAAGAAGAAGACAAGAAAATAAGGTTAATTCTATTATTTTAACATCCAATCACAAATGCAGATTAATCAAGGGGTTGATCAAGGGTTAATTAAAGGTCAAATGAACTTAAATATCCAAAAAGTGGGCTCACATTGACTGAATTAAGGTTTCACGCATTTCAAAGACCAAAATAAGACTAAAAACCCTAATTATCAGCCACACTTAAATTGAAAGGATTCTGGTCGAGATAATTTCAATATAAACCTCCTAAAAATCATTCAACAATATTCTAAGAGGTTCGGTACCTTCACTTTGAGCATATGAACCCATTGTGAACAAGAACAGAGATTCAGACGGGAATTTACCTTGATTTGGGCTTCTACGTAAATTAACCAGTCAAACGTGGTCAAAAACTCAAATCCAAGTTCACCATTAGATTCCTTGGGTCCAAATTAGGTTAACAGCAAAATTTAGGCCCAATCAAAGTCCATCGCGACCTAGTTTGCAATTCAGTCCTTAGATCTCCATTCTTTTCACATAAACCCTCATCTTTGACTATCTTACAGAAATGCCCCTAACCTTATTGTCTTCTTACCAATATAGTCCCTGCCTCTTGCAAATCCTAATCCAGCAAGTCAACCCAACAAAATCGCATGTTGACCGATGAAATATCTCTCAAATCAACACCAAATTCCTCCAAATTTGGAGGGATTGGTGTTCATACTATGGAGAATCAACTCAACTAGGTTTTGACTCTTGATTTGATGCACAAAGCCATGGCAAACTTAAAGAAATTGTAGTATTTCTTGCTTCCAAAATCTTAATCAAAGCGAACACAATTTAGGAATTAAAGGCCTAATTGAGCTCTATATAAGCTCTCCTATGTTTCTACGTCTAGATCAACCAGGTTCAGGCCAAAATTCACCTCTTCTCTCCGACCTCCCAACTGTCAAATTGAGAGCGCCATCTTCTTCCTCATCCTCGTCTACTTCTTGCCGGCCAAAGCAAAAGCCTCCTCCCCCTTTCTTCCTCGTCGTCTACCCCACTAGAGGTCTTCATCTCCCTCGCATCAGCGAGGCAAGCCAACGCGATTCCTTCCCCCCTTCATCCCATAGACTAGGCCCTCTTCTCCCTCTTATTCTTTAGGTTAGGTTTAGGCCCTTAAAATCTAGATTCGACCTCAAAACACTTCACTCGCCCTCACCTTCTTCGAGTCCGACGAAGCTCCGGCAAGCTTCGTCCGGGTGCTACACACCCTAAAACACACAACCACCGCCACCACAAGCTCTGCATCACCTCCTAGATCAAAAGCGCTCAACTTATTGAGGGACTTGGTCCACACAACACCCGGTTGGACAACCCACCTCACGACCACCTTCATTATCACTGTTCGACAACCACAAGCCTCCATTCATCAAACTGCACTTGCCACCATGCTCTCCTCACCATGGCGACGCTGATGGACTTTCTAATTGGGGCATTAAGCCCATGTTACATGTTTAGGTATTCGCTAGCGCTGTTGCCATCACCACTGTTCGCCGTCGCCAACCATCACTCTCCGACCTTGTTTCCACCTTCGACGGATGCAGTTTGACATCAGGAATCCAACTATAACAGCAATCAAAGAAAGAAGCACAACAGGAGCAACAATTGAGAAGAACATCCATGCTGCAGCTGCAAAGCAGGAGCGTCACTAGATGGTCCCACATTGTAGGAACCTAATCTATATTTTGGTACATATTGAATAACGTCCGCTGCCCAGTTGCCCTAGACATGGGGGGTCGGGTCCCCCATACGCACAACCCCACACACACCAGTCCACCCACCCACGCCATGCAAGCCGGAACGGTCCCCCTACACTGAACCTGAACTAGAATTGAGGAGAGAAATTTGTGAGAGAGT
Source organism: Thalassia testudinum (assembly GCA_037157565.1). NCBI lineage: Eukaryota > Viridiplantae > Streptophyta > Magnoliopsida > Alismatales > Hydrocharitaceae > Thalassia > Thalassia testudinum. The sequence continues at coordinate 1,137,116 of JAZHRO010000062.1, read as the reverse complement.
AAGGAGTTTTTGCCTCGAGATCTGTGCCTAACACTTAGGCAAATTTTGACTACTTTGAGTTGGTGACTTTAAGGCGTCTGAGGTAAATTAGAGACGTCTGATTAGGCTGAGTTTGAAGAATCTAACTACTGTTGGCTTTAAGATCTGAGTTGGGAATTATGCTAAGTGTTAGAGGCTTAATTGGTGGTTTCAACCACCATTTTTTGGCCTTCTCTCTATCTTTTTGCTTATTGATCTTGAGATACATTTTGGATTCTAATTGAATATATTTTTAGTTGATTGATTCATTGTATATTATTCTTGTGATTATTTATTATCGTGCTCATATTTATATCATTTGATTAGTGAATTGAATTCCAAATTTGCTCCTTTCGAATGTTGAAACTACGAATTACTACGCTATCGAATTCGATTTTGAAAACTGTCGTAGTTTGAAAGCGAAGAACTCGTGTTCAACAAATAAAATTTATACCAGAATAGAAATCTCGGGTCGAACTCAGGGAGGCGGACGTTTAATTAAAAATACGCGTTGTTTTATTTGTCACGAAGCAGAATAGATGATTGGAAACTATATATCTATTTACAATAAATAGAAGAGAGAGAGAGAATATTACAAACAAAAGCAAAAGGATGTAGAATAAACATAGACTTCATTATCAGAAATTGTTCAGTACACTACTCATTACAACTAGAAAGCGGGAAATGATTACACTAGAAAGCAGGAAAATTCTACTCTAGAAAGTGGTAAATCTACTCTAGAAAGCAGTAAATCTACTCTAGAAAGTAGTAAAAGGAATGGAGGGAGAGATATCCTCCTCGACGATCGCTTGGAGGATGAGCCGGACGAAACGACACCTGAAAGAAGGGGAACGGAGCAGGAAGGAGGACGAAGTCGGAAGAACAGGAATGAAGCAGCACGTCGTCGTCGTCGCGGGATCCGCTTCCGAAATGGGGCGAAAATTTGACTTTATCTCTTGAAAAGCATCCCAGGTGTGGGACAAGCTTCTCTTGAGCTTTGGAGAGGGAGATAAGAGAAGGGATGAGAATTTCGTATGGAGGGGGTCTCCTTTTATAGTTGCAAGGAGTGAGGACAATTTGGTCTTTTTAATTTGAAAAACATTAATTCAGGACCTTTAGTGACGGATAAATCCGTCGCTAAAGGTCCGAATGTGGGCATAGTGGGCGACGCACACGTGCTCGCTCGCCTCCTCATCACGCAACGCACGCCCATGATCTTTAAATCTCGGCCATTCAATCATGAGATCGAACTGCTGAGATGCATCTTCACCGCGCCTCCTCATCACGCGCTCGCCTGCGTCTGATCCCGCATTACACGCAGGCGTCTAATGGAGCGTGAGCTCTATCGAGCGCGTGCAGCAGCTCGATCGTAATCGAGCGCTCAATCGCACCCACTTGCCATGCCTCAGCAGCCGCTCCTCATGACTCAAACGCATGCCTCGCCTTCCCGCAAGCGCGCTCGACCAACGCGCTATCAACGCGCTTGTGTGGTGCTTAAGGATTGTGAGTGCGTGCCCCACAGCAGTTGGATGAGCATCCAACGGCTAAGAAGCGACGATCAGATTAAAGAAGAGAAGCTGTAGCAGGTGCAGCTGTCGGTTGGGCAGCTGAGATGGCGCCACGTGGTGCCATCTTGGCCGTCCATCTTCTGGATGATGTAGATGGTGCCACGGTTGTCGGATTGAGTCAATTTTCACGCCGTTAGGCTGCGATCGTCGATCCAAATTCATCCATGTGGTCGGATTTGTCGTCTGAAGTATGGATTCACACCATATTGGCCCTTGATCTTCTAGGGTCCCTCAGTCTCTATCTGATGCTATAGATATCTGATTAGGGTGATCTTGGAGTCGTTGAACTCCAATTGTCGCCTTGATCAAATCTGTACGGTTGGATCTTCGATCCGAGACCCTGATAAAAAGTTGCCCTGTCCCTGAATATAAAAGGAGAAAATTAAGCTCCACTTTATTCAAACTAATCTAAATGCAAGAGGATGCATGTTATGCAATATTTATAGTATGTAATGCAATTCTATGCTTAAGAACATGCATAAATAGATATTTTATGTAATGTAAACATGTTTACATCAGCGAACGACCTCAGAACTCACATGTTTTTCAAGTACTTATAAATTTAAATGTCGATTCAATTTTCGTCATTATACTACGACGCATATTTCTCTAAACTACGATGGTCACCATTCAATAGTATACTTGATCCATTAGGCTCTTCACGCATTAACATCTAGTATCAAAGCCTTATTTTCTCTAGTTAGGATGTCAAAGTCCTCCGAGGTATACGCTGAGGGTCAGTCTACTGTCGGACCACCACTATTCAACAACACCAACTGTGGATATTGGACAAATAGAATGTAGATCATCTTAGAATCAATGGATTATGAAGTCTGGGATGTGATAGCATCAAAATACATGTAACCAGAAAAGAAGGATGGTGTTGAGATCACTATAGACCAAAACAAGAATGCCACACACAACGCTAAAGCCATGAACGCTAGTTTCTGTGGTCTATCCAAGGATGAATTCAATCTCGTCTCAGCAAGCAAAACGGCATATAAAATCAGGAACGCTCTTGAAGTTACGCATGAAGGAACTTCAAAAGTCAAGGAAACTCGAGTCAACTTCCTCACCCAAAAGTATGAGCTTTTTCGTACGAAGAAAGGAGAAACCATGAAGGAGATGTACACCAGATTCACCGACATTATCAACTCCTTAAGAAATCTGGATCAGAAGATCACAAATGAGACATCGATTTGAAAGATTCTCCAATCCATGACTAGTGATTGAGAAACCAAGACAACAACTATTCAGGAATCCAAGGATTTTTCTGTGCTAAAGTTGGATGAACTTATAGGTAACTTAATGGCTTATGAGGTTTAACTAGAGCACATGAAGGAATACAAAGGAGAAGGCAAGAAGAAGAAAGGCCTCACTCTTAAAGCCAATACTGACTCCAAAGAATTAGAAGATGAAGATGAGGAAGATATAGACTTACTCTCTAGAAAATTCAAAGGATTCTTGAAGAACAAGGAGCTGGAAGAAGAAAAAGGAAGAACCACAAGAAAACCAAGTTATCTACTACAATTGTAAGAAGAAATGGCACATGAGAAAAGAATGCCTTCAACTCAGGAAAGAAGTTGAAAAGAGGAAAGTTAGAGAACCTCCCAGGCATGAAGCAAAGAAGATGGCACTGCAAGTATCCTAGGATGATAGCGATGCAAGCTCTGAAGAAGAAAGTGAAGACACATTAAGTGAAGAAACACTCTGCAGTCTAATGCCGATCAAAGATGAGGTATCTTCTTTCACATTTGATGAATTGTAAAAAGCTTTTTATGAGTTGCATGATTTAGCTAGAGCACTTAAAAGTAGCTAATAAGAAATTAACAAAAGATTTAGTTGAAGAAATAGAATTAAAACACAATGCTGAATCTCTAACTAAACAACTCTCTCAAGAGAACACCACTCTTAAAGCTCATGTTGATTCACTTCAAATAGAATTAGGAAAACTAAAATAAAAGTTTGTTGCTCTTGTAAATGATCTAGCAAAATTTACTAAAGGTGAAGCGAACCTAAAAAAATTATTAGGTACACCAACCCAAACCACTACCAGATTTAGGTTAGGCTATATTCCTAATAACACTTGTGAAGCATCCACCTCACAAACTGACACACAAATTTTCTCTAGTCCTAAGGTCAAGAATAGGTCCACACCTAAATAGCCACCTGCTAACAAATCTGGACCCAAAAGAAAATGGGTACCAAAAAGACTTTTGGAATCCTATTTTGTAAGACACTCTAAGGAAGGACAAATAAAGTTTTCTAAATGATGGACATCTTGTAGCCGTAAGAAGAAATACAAGACCTCACAGACATAAACCAATGACAGGTCTAAGGAAAAGGAAGATGGGTTACGGACGGCAGTTGTTCGAAGCACATGACAGGAGAAAAAGACTTGTTTCTCAACCTCAACCGCAAAGAAGGCGGTTCAGTCACTTTTGGCAACAACCACAAGGGTCATATTATTGGTATCGGCCAAATTGGTAACTTCAAAACCTCTGTTGATAACATTCATCTTGTTAATGGCTTGAAACACAACTTAATGTAAGTTAGATCTGTGATAAAGGTTATAAAGTTACATTCACCTCAAAAGGTTTTAAAATTAAGGATAAGAAATCAAAGCAAATCCTTTTGAGCGAAGACAGATCAAAAGATATCTACACTATGGACATTGATAAATGCAACAATCTTATTTGCTTAGTTGCATCGAATGATGGGTCAATACTGTGGCATCATCGACTCGAACATGTTCACATGAGAAATATAAACAGACTTGTGAAATATGATTTAGTTCGAGGCTTGCCTAAGATTTCCTTTAGAAAGAAAAATTTCTACACATCTTGCGAACTTGGAAAACATCATAAAACTTCCTTCAAACCAAAAAACATGGTCAGCACTTCCAAGCCACTTGAGTTGATCCACTTAGATCTCTTCGAACCAACCAAGTTTGAAAGTCTAAATGGGTGTAGATATTATCTTGTCATTATTTATGACTTTTCCCAATTCACTTGGGTATTATTCTTAAGGTCTAAAGATTCTACTTTTAAGGAATTTAGAAAATTAGCCAAAAAAGTTCAAACTGAAACTAGCCTATTCATCACTAGGATTAGAAGTGATTATGGAGGAGAATTTGAAAATCAAAAATTCTAGGATTTCTGCTCTACTTATGGAATAAAACAAGAATATACCTTTCCAAGAGCAGCTCCTCAAAATGGTATTGTAGAAAGAAAGAATAGAACCCTACAAGAGTATACCTGCACCATGCTGTGTGAGTCAAAGCTATCTCGGTATTTTTGGGCTAAGGTTGTAACACTACTCCCTATATCTAGAATAGGGCCTCTATTAGACTTATCCTTGAGAAAACACCTTTTGAACTTTACTTTGACAGGACTCCTAAGATTTCTTACTTCTAAGTATTTGGTTGCAAATGTTTCATATTGAATATAAAGGAAAACCTGGATAAGTTTGATGCAAAAAGTGAGAAAGGAATTTTTCTAAGATACTCCTCTAAAAGTAAAGACTATAGAGTCTTCAATAAGAAAAATTTGGTTGTTGAAGAGACTCTGCATGTTTCTTTTGATGAATCAGATCAATAGAAAAAGTATCAACCAAAGATGATGATCAACCTCTAGATGATCTGTTAAATATTCCTGAAGACACCATCACTAGTGACCTTCCAAAAGATCTAACCTACACCAAGGATCATCCTAAAGAATTGGTGATTGGTGAAGTCAAAAAAGAAGTTTAAACCAAATCATCTCTAAATAACCTTGCACTTAGTGTTTTTGTGTCCCAACTAGAACCCAAATCTGTGAAAGAAGCATTCACTGATGATAGTTGGATTGTTGCAAATGCAAGAAGAATTGATCCAATTCGAAAGAAATAATGCTTGGGAATTAGTTCCTAAGCCAGAATCTCAATCAATCATTGGAACAAAATGGGTTTCTAGAAATAAGCTTGATGAATCAAGAAAGGTTGTAAGGAACAAAGCTAAACTTGTGGCTCAAGGCTACAATCAGGAAGAAGGAATCAATTTTGATGAAACCTATGTGCCTGTAGCTAGATTCAAATCCATTAGAATGTTACTAGCTTTTGTTGCTCATATGGGATTCAAGTTATTCCATATGGACATCAAAAGTGAACTACTCAATGGATTTCTAAAAGAAGAAGTCTATCTGAAACAACCTCCTGGCTTTGAAAGTACAAAAAACCTGATTATGTTTTTAAATTAAACAAAGCCTTATACGGACTTAAGCAAGCTCCTCGAGCTTGGTATGAAAGACTAAGAAACTACTTAATAGAAAATGAGTTCAATTTTGGCTTAATTGATTCAACCTTATTCACTAAAAGAAAAGATAACCAACTTATTCTAATCCAAATTTATGTTGACAACATAATATTTGGTGCCACTGATGATCTTCTATGCCAAGAGTTTGTGAAGGTTATGCAGGATCAATTCGAGATGAGCCTGATGGGAGAATTAAAGTTCTTCCTAAGGTGCAGATTGATCAATTGGAAGATGGAATCTTCATTTCACAAACCAAGTACACAAGGGAGATTTTAAAGAAGTTCAAAATGGATAAAATAAAGGAAAAAGATACACCAAAGGCTTCCACTATACTACTAAAAGAAGATGTGTCAGGTAAGTGTGTACATCAAAAATTGTATAGAAGCATAATAGGATCTCTATTGTACTTGATTGCTGATCGGGAGTTTTCCACTTTGCAGATGATGTTGTATCAGAAAAATATGTCGTCGTAGTAAAATCACATGGTGGAAAAAATCCCAAACAAAACTAATTGTTAGAAAAACTAACCACAAAGAGTTAAGTCGTATCGACAAGAAAAAATAGATCAATAGATTCACGAATATTTTTCCCTTGTATTCATCCAATTGAGTGCGAAATCCGTGGTCTGTGACATGCGGTGAAAAGAGGAAGGCGCACAATAATTTAAGAATGTAAGGTTATATGTGTAATTTTTCCTTAATAAAATATTTAGTAAATATGTGATTAGTGTTGCGTAATTTCCACTTGCACATGTACTAGAGAGAAATTGTGTAAATCTGAATCCAAATCCAATGTCGAATGATGTGCAAAACAAGAGCCAAGCAATTATGAGAAAGCATGAGTGTAAAGTCACAAATTCACTCAAAATATAAAATATTAAAAGCAAATAAAGAGTTTGGCAATGGCACTCAAGTGTAAATACTAATTAACCCAAAAATAGAGGATTTGCCTCCTTGGTGCGTGCGCGAAGAGGAGGCCACGGTTGGGCGTGCGGAGCTCGGAGGAGGTTGGCCGGTCGAGGGCTACGCGTGGGCGGTGACGTTGCGTCGAACGACCACCGGTGGTCGCCGGTCGGAGTGGAAGTGACTGCCGGCGATGAGGCTCTCCGACCCACCATTGGGTGGTAGATCGGTGTGGCCGAAGGCGTGGTTATGCCCGGGGAGTCAAGATGAGTCTGTTGGAGGTGGCGGTGTGAAGCTTCGTGGCCAGAATCGACAGCTGCAAGGAGGAGATCCGACAATTGTGTTGGGTTCTTTCCTACTGTTAACGAAGGAGAGGAGGAGGAGGCCGGCTGCTGGCTTGTGGTTGGCACGCGCAAGGGCGCGCAGCTGCTGCTAGGTGGCTGCGCATGTGAGGAGTGCACTGCTACGGATGGTAGAGAAGATGTCGTGAGAGTGTGATGCATGCGCGTGTAGCCTCTAGGGCGAACGAGTGGAGCCGGAGGTGCGTTGACGACAAGGAGAAGGTGGCTGCGCTGGTGTGGCCGTGGGTCGAGCGGTGAGAGGGGTCGGGCTTTGGTGCATGCAAGGGAACGTGGGAGAGAGGAGGAGTTGGTCGCTTGTGAAGAGGACGAAGCACAGTGGGGATCTTCAAACGAGGAAGGTTCTTGGATGACTTAACCGAAGGGGCTGGTGCACGGTGAAGGTGCTGGTTGTGGCTCGCAGTGGCGGTTAAGGATGAAGGCTCGCGGTGGTGATAGCGTGGTGTTTTTACGAAAGTCGCAGTGGTGATGTCGGCGAACAGAGCACGGTGGTGATGTTGAGGTAGAGGCATCACAATTGCAGATGTTGGTGCTATCACCACCAACCACGGTGATGATTTGGCATAGGCAAGACATGATGGTGGTCTTGGTCGTGGAATCGCGGTGGTGATTTGAGGCATGGTCAGAGGACTCTGGTCATTTTGGTGGAGAGGAAGTTCCTCCCCCTCGTGGAGGAAGATGCTGGATTTGGAGAGGGGGCACCTCTCGTGAGAGAGGAGATTCTTCGAGAGCGAAGACCTCCCTCGGAGGGGAGAGATATATATGAATATCTCTAGCTGTGTCCTCTTTGCCTGCTTAAAAAGGAAAAGAGAGAGAATCAGAGAAGGAAAGAGAATTATCAGAGAGAATATTCGTGAGGGGGAGAGAGATTCAAATAGAAAGAGAGGAAGGTTTCTCTTTTTTTTCTTTTTCCTTTTTCTCTCTTTCCATTTGTCTTGGCGCGGCTTCCAACTCTCCAAATGGAATGGGGAGATTATGGGAAGAGAAAGATACGCGAGAGAGAGAGAAATCAGGTTTGTTTTCTTTTTCTTTGTTTCTTTCTTTTTTTTTGTGTGTGATTTCCAAACCCTCCTATGGGGAATTTCCTAATTAGGATAGAGTCCACTCTTTCCCAAAATTGGAGATGAGAAGTGGAGAACTCTTTCCTTTCTTATATGTGACAAATTAAATATCTGGCATTCTAAATTGAAAAGGATTCCACCCAAATACCCTTTCATAACGATGTAATGTATGAAATGACGATTTTCCCTCTTACATAATTTTGTTAATATGATGGATATTGTAATTCACTTCTTATCTCAATGACCATGTACTTAGGCTCTAATTTTGTCCACTAAAGTGGACCTATCAACTGCTAGTAGACCTAATATACTTTTTAATACTTATCTGTGTGCTAGATTTCAAGTAAACCCTAAGGAATCACACCTTAATGCCATAAAACGGATACTTAGGTACCTTCTTAACACAGTAGATCTTGGTATTTCTATCCTAAGTCAACCACACTTGATTTACTCTCCTACTGTGATGCTGATTATGCAAGTAGTTAGATAGATCTCAAGAGTACTAGTGGAACCTATCAATTTCTCAAAAATTCCCTAGTATCTTGGGTCAGTAAGAAATAAAATAGTGTTTCTCTATCCACAGCTGAAGTTGAATATGTCACTATCTCATTAACATGTTCACAAATATTATGGATGAAGCAAACACTTAAAGATTTTGGACTAAACTTTGAAAATACTAAGATCCTCTGTAATAATACTAGTGTAATAAACCTGTCCAAGAATCCTAGTCAACATTATAGAACAAAATATATAGATATCAGACATTATTTCCTTAGATATTATTCCCTGAAGAAGGAAATAACCCTAGAATTCATTCAAATGGAGAAACAACTAGCTGATATCTTCACAAAATCTCTAACAAAAGAAATATTTATAATAATAAGAAGAGAATTAGGCTTAACAAGACTTGTTGAACTTTAATTGTTGATTGTTGTTTTGTCTTGCAAGTCGTTGGTCGATCAAACAATTGTCTTGATCAATCAACTGTTGATCGATCAAATATTAACTTTGTTCGATCAAGTTTTGAAAGTTTGGGTAGGAAAATTTCCTCCAAAATTTTCAACTTTTGATCGACCAAACTATCTTTTGATAGATTAAATTCTGGGTAGGGAATTTTCCTCTATTGGAAATTCAATTTTTATTGATAACTCTTCTATCTGATCAACAAAAACTGAATTTGGTCGACTAAATCTAGGTGGATTTCATCTGCCAAGATTCTTGTTTAGTGAATCTAATCACTTGATTTGATTGTTAATTACACTCTAATCTTTTATCTCACCCATTTATTACCCCCTACCATATTTTCTTTACTCATTCCCTATAAAAATAACTTTTTACCACACTTTTTTAGCACAAAAAAAACCCACCACCTACTTCCATCAACCAAAACTCCACACAACTTCAACCAAAGTCCCACAAGGTCCCACAACCTCCCACCGTGCTCCTCCATCGACCAAGCCGACGCTGACTCCAACCACACCTTGGTCGACCAACCACGAATAATCAAATAGATTCAGCAGACCAGCCCGATAGTCCAGTCGTCCCACGAATCCACCAATATTCAGATCTCACCAGTTTCAGGATGCAAACTTCGCTTTTCCTCCACTGCCGAACCCAACAATAGCACTCCTCCGTTTTCTCTAGACAACTTCAATGTTGATGTTGAGTTTTCATCAGATATCAAGACGTTTTTGAGTTTCTTTTAGATTTCCCTTGCTTTGGACTGTAGTATCTATTGGGATTGTAGTACTTTATATTTCTATTCTATCTTCTAGATTGTAGTACTTTATATCTTTGGTATTTGAGTTCTTCTTTTATCTGTAGCACTTCCTTCTAGACATTTGATATATCTTGCTTATAATTCAGATATTTGAGCTTATGTTCTTAATATTAGTCAAAGCTTGCTTATAATTCTTTTAATATTATTCATTGCAGCATATCATGAATTGCAAAAAAATTTCAAAAAGGGGGAGCAACTAGTAGTTGTCAATGTCAATTTGATTGCTTTAATTTTTTTGTTAATAACAAAGGGGGAGAAACATTTAATCATGCATAAAGGGGAAGAATATTAATATCCTTATTTTGATGCAACAAAATTATGTTTTTATTGAGAACCAATCATTACAAGTAAAATCAAGTTATGATGTGTCCTCATCAAGTATTTCAAACTCTTCAAGTGATATCATTCAAGAAGACTTGAAGACTGTTTTTGCTTTTATTCAATCTAGTATTATGTAAGGAACCTCAATAAAATACCAAACGTTAAGTTTTCAAAATTCGCAAAATTCGCACTCTTTTTGAACCCAAGTCATTACTGCTGTTGATTGAAAAATGCTAGTTTTGATCGACCAAACCTTGTGCAACCAATTCCTTTGTTTAATCAATCAAAGAACTCTAACGGTCATATTTCCTTTTGATTGATCCATCCATTTTATTTAATCGATCAAAATATTCCAACGGTCAAATTTTCTTTCAATTTATAAAGTCGATCAAAATCCTCTCCTAATCGATCAAAATATAATAATCAATACTTTTATTCAATCGACCAAAAGTAGTTTTGATCGACCAATCCCATGTTTTCATTGATCAAAGTCGTATTTTCAGTATTTCCAAAACAGGTAGAAAAATACCTATAAATAGGACCTTCAAGCCCCCTCTTCAAAACACACCTCAAGAGCTTTCAACAAGCAAAACACGCATATTCTCTTTAGTGCTTTCGCACCTCTACACCTACAACCATTGCAATCCAAAGCACGATCCTCGACGATTCAAGGTAGCTTGCTTTGTTCTAATCTTACTAAGGTTCCATAGAAATTATTGTTATTTACTTTATATTCTATTGTTCTTGATTTGGGAATCCAAGTTGTCTTGAAAGTCCCGTTGTTCTTCTCTTGGTCAGGTGTAAGAGAAGACATTTTTGTAAGAGGTTATGCCACCCTCATTCAAGTGGTACGTTAATGGATATGACTAGTGTCGACTAGTCGAGAAAATCCTAAGTTGGGAGGCCCCCAACTTAGGTTGTGATTTTTACCCGTAAGGGTTTCCACTCTAAATCAGGTGTTATCTTTTTGGTCTGTGCTTATTTAAATTTTGATAGGTGGTGAATGATTCACCCCCATTCTAGTGTATACTTGATCCATTAGGCTCTGCATGCACTCATAACTTTGTGTGGGTAGAACTAGATGATATGGGACTTAATGTAGCTAGAATTGTGGCTAATTTGTAGCATTACATATGAGGGTTTCTCACAAACATGGGAGTTATTGGGAATTAAGAATTCCTGCGGAAACAAAGATAGGAGTTGTTGGGGGCATCTTATAGAGATGGAAAATGTTAGTTCCAAACTATGATTGCACATGAACTAAGATTGACATATGACATTGTTCTCTCGTGGTTAGATTTCTTTCATCAGGTTTCCCTCATTTGGTTAGATTTGGGGTCACTTTTATTTATACGTAACAATGTATTCTCAAGTATCACTGAATTAATGGATTAACTTGAACACTTTTCAAAAAAAAATTCTCATCTTCAATAAAGATTCATTTGTGCTTTGTGCTTGGAGTTCTTTTACATAAATTTCCTAGAGGACTAGTAGGCCTTTTGGTGCAACTTTTGTTGTTGAAATAAAATTTACCAGATAATGAGAATAGCTTAGGATCGCTATATTTTTGGATACCTTATATTACGATGCATTTTGTGATTAGGATAAGCATTTCTCACATGAACAAAATTACTATGAAGATACTTTTTAGTATGGCGTTGAAAATGTATTGAATTATAATATTCAAAATCTAATTCTATCATTGAAATATGCTATTTTTGCATCTATTTGTTCAAAATACAAAGTTGAAATCTCCCCTTCCCAAGTTGTGGTTGCCTCTTTTTATCTAACTGAAGTCTTATTGTTGAAATGTGTGTAGGTTCAAGTATACTTCCGATTTGCCAATTTAGGTGTAGCGATTTTTTATATCCTTTTGAAGGTTGCATAGATATGTGGAATTTGTGCAAGTGTGTGTTGAAAAGCATTCAAATGACCCTTCCCAAGGGTCGTTTGAGAATTTCCCGAAAGGATAGGGGTATGAGTGCAATTGTAAACCCCCTGAGTTTTAGTTATGGGACCTACGAGGAAGAAGGGAGCCTTGCAAGGGCAACCCCGCAATTTTCCCTCTCACTCCCACCACAACTCACACATGCACACACCCACCTAAACCCTAACCCTTCCCTTTATAACCCCCCTCACCCCTAAACCCTCTCCACACCACCACCACCTCCACCTTCACTCCACCTTACCACCGACAACCATCTCCTCCCCCATCCCCTTGCAGCCGCAAGTGAGGGAGAAGGAGGGGGAGAAAGAGAGAGCGTGGGCGAGGGAGAGAGAGTGTGGGCGAGGAGAGGAGAGGAGCTCGGAGGAGCTCAAGAGAGGAGCGGTGCATGCGAGGAGAGGAGCTCAAGAGGGAGGAAAAGCCGCGTAGGGGGAGACCTGCATGAGGAGGGCACCACTACTACAGTTGCAGTAGCTGGAGCTCGTGAGGAGGAGCTTCGCGAGGCATTCTGCGGAGTCATTATTCCGCAGTATCAGACGTCTGTGATGCTCTCCAAATGTCTGGAGGAGTCGCAGGATGTCCAGAGCTGACACCGGACGTCTGACAGCGCATAGAGGGCCAAGATATGTACCCTACACGAACTTGCATGCATGTACATTAGTTTTTAGGTGTCGACTTTTAACTTGCACGTGCATGCGTAGGTACAAGGCGTTAGAAAGGCATGTGGTGTTAAGACCCGTGCTGTTTGAGCCCTTTAAGACTTCTGGACTGTGGGTCAGACGTCTGGACACCTTCCCAGACGTCTAGAAATGGAAAATTTTGAGTACGAACTTGCGTCTGCACACGTGCTGCGCGCAGACAGTACCCCCCTTCGTTTTTCTTCTTCTCTCTCCTTCCGCCCCCGACGAAACCCTAAACCCACACCTTATATAACACCCCCATCCTCTCCCTCGTCTCACCCCACTTCCCAGCCACCTTCCTCTACCCTCAAGCGAGAGCAACCGAGCGAGAACGGCGGAGAGAAGGAGCGACATGAGAGGAGAGGAGGAGCAGCGTAAGGAGAGGAGAGAAGGCTTGCAAGCACGTGTGGGAGCTCGCCGGTGAGCTCACAACCGGAGCGGCGCATGCGCAAGGCGGAGAAGTGCGTCGGGGAGGTCCTCCCCGACACTGTTGCAGTCGGAGCAGCAGGCAAGAGGGCGCGACGCAGCCACGCGCGGCGCGAGAAGGTGGAAGCAGGTTCTGGTTCTGGGATTTTCCCAGAATCAGACGTCTGGAGTGACCGCCAGACAACGGTGCGGACGTCTGAAGGTGGCGCCAGACGTCTGAGGAGGAGGCTTCGCGAAGGTACGTCTCCTTTGCGGATACAGCCATGCAGGCCGCTCCGCCGAGACACTGTTTCTTGCCTTTTTGATGGAGATTCGATTGATTCGCGCAGGAGTTGCTTCGGGAAGGCGCGGAACATGCCCTCCCACGCACTTCGAACGTCTAGGCGAGGCACCAAACGACGTGAAGCATTTCCAGACATTCCGAGAGGTGGTCGGACGTCTGAAACTGGGTCCAGACAGTCCAGTGGAGTTCCTGGACGTCTGAGGAGTGGTGTAGAACTTGAGGTATGGCACTGGACACTTTTAAGACGTCTGGATGTTGTTCCAGATTTCTGATTTGAGTCAGAATCACTATTTTTGACCTGTTTAGGGTCCATTTGAGGTCCAATTTTCGCAATTAAGATATCGATGTTTTCCGTATGAATTCCACTACTTGTTGGAATACTTTCTATACTGTTCTGAGTATTCTCTTGTGATAGGACTGGTTTCCGTTGCGGGTTCGAGGCTTGCTGAGGCACGTAAGCCTGCCGTTCAAGCTTCTATTACTCTTGGGTTTATTGGTAGAGTGGCTTTCCTTTAATTTAATTAAAACCTAAATGCATGTATGGAATGAATGATTAGAACCCAGGATGTGGCATGAATGCTAGGACTAGAAATACTGGAATGTCTATATTGAATGAATAAATTGCAGTCTTGAATGAGTAGATAGAATGACAATAATTGCCTGTAAATGAATAACAGTTGCCTACGGAATATGTAGTGTTTGTGCTAGTTAACTGTTGCATGTAACTTTCCTGTCAAATAATTGAAATGACTGCATGTATATAATTCGAAAATGGAAAAGTGAATGTTGGAAACACGAGCTACCTGTGAATGACCTGAATATGGAAATGTGAACAGTAGAATTACATGTTACATGTGTATCACCTGAGAATGGAAATAGAAATGATGAAACCTGATATGGAATAGCCTGAGAAATATGAGCATGAACCCTACAGGGAATTAAGAGTAGAGCTCCTGGAAATAAATGGAATGGAACTGGGAATGTAAGTGGGGAAGTGAGTTGGCCCTTGAGTACGGAGTACCAAGGAGAGTGACTGTCCCCCTGTTTAGTGTAGAGCGGAGCTAGCCGCCCTTGGGTTGGGACCCGGGGTTAGGATTGGCCACTCTATACCGACTTCTTGGCCCTCGCGTACACGGTACCGGGGAGAGCTACTAGTGTAGGGAGAGAGCTAGCCACCACACGGGACCCGAGGTCAACTAGCCGTTCTACACTGACTTGGTAGGCCCACTGGGCAAACCAGGGTAGTCAGGCGAGGGTGCGCGGACTGTGGAGGGGCAAGACCCTTGTTACTGAGAGGGCTATGCCCTATACTGGTTCCATGATGTGCTTTGGGCGCACCCGCTAACGGAAACGACTGACCACGTGCCAGTACGGGGTAGCTACTCGTACGTTTATCGCACATGCCGTAGTCACCGTTACGTCTGTCTGTGACCTTGGGGTGGTTGACTGGGTGTAGGACCACCACGAGGGACTCTCCCGGCCAAGAGAGCACCACGTGCGACTTCTACTCTTCGGAAAAGACTACAATCAAGATCGTTCCCACAAGGAACAATCGAGATCAAGAAAGAGACCTGATAATTAAACCAAGTGGTGAAAAAAAGAATAATTAGTTAAAGAAAGAAAGAAATTGAAAAACAACTGCTACATGTCCACCTTTACTGCTTTAGTAGTTGGTTGCCACTCTACTCAGCGTTCGCTGACGTTTTGTACTCATAACCCTTTTCAGGTCCAGGTGTTGAGCAGCCAGAGCCTACGGCTAAAGAGAGTGCTGGACCCAATAGACCCCAGTAGTTGTAGCTCTTTTTGTACTTGTTTGTAGTAGTGAGTAACTTCTTGTACCTTTATATTCTGTACTCTTTCGTTCTGCACATTATATTCCTGTACCCGTTTACTTTTCTACTATTGTGGTGGTGTGTACTGTAGTAGTTTTACTTTTTTAGTGCAGTACTTTTGTTACTGTTAGTTGCTTAGCATGGTGAATGTGGTTTACTTTACTGCTTTTTGGTTACTTTCTCGTTGGATGACTGAATCTTGGGATCAGTCAAGTCAGTCCGATCTCGTGTCCTGTAGGGATTCGGGAACCGGGTCGTAACATCTAGCATGCCCTTTAAGACACTTTAAAACATCTGGAGACCATGTCAAACGTCTGACTACTCTTCCAAATGACCGAGAGTGGTGTCAGACATCTGGAAGCTCCCTCAGAAGGCTGCAAAGGGGTTTAGACATCTGAAAGAGATGCAGGAAAGCAAGGTAGGCTTCTGCGATCATTTAAGACATCTGGGACTTGCCCCAGACATCTAATTTTGGTCAGAATGCGTGTTTTTGGCTGGTTCAGGGCCCAAACGGAGTCGATTTTATGCATACAAAATATGGATGGTTTCCGTTCAGAATTCTTTGTGTTAATGTTACACCTATGCTATTTTAAACTCGTTTGACATGATTGGTCAATGGTATAGCTCTCCAATCCGCAGTGTATACGGGACCCGCGGAGACGATGGGATCTACTGTTCCAACCCTCATTCCACACGAATACCCTAGTAGAGTACTCTTCTTTAATACTGTGATTTAAATAATGAAAGTGCATGCTATATTAGAATGATCTAATTGAACCCTAGGATGTATAATACTTAAGCCACGCTGTTATACTTTAAAATGCATGTTAAAGTCTTTACTGTTAGCAATTGAATAGTTAAGTGATGTAGTGCTTGCTTCATTTATTAATCACAAGCTGCCTGTTATATGATTAAGAACCGAAATGTGAATAGTGATATATGCTGCATATGAAATGAGATGAGTACGATACATGAACCCTACGGGGAACTAGTAAGGAAACTGAAGTATACGGAAATGAATATCGGACGTATGATGGAACATGTTGTCTATAGGCTAGTTGGTTGTATGGACTTGGATATGAAAGGTGAGCTGGCCCTCGTGTACGTGGTACCAAGGAGAGCTACTGTCACTTTAGTGTAGGGGGGAGCTAGCCGCCCCTTGGGTTGGGACCTAGGGTTAGGAGTGGCCCCCTACACCAACTCTTGTTAGGCTCATTAGGCAAACTGGGATAGCCAGGCGAGGGTACGTAGACTGTTGAGGGGTGTGACCCCTATTCTATTCTGTGTTGTACGTTTGGACGTACCCGTTAACAGAAACAACTGACCAGGTGCCAGTGCGGGGTAGCTACCCGTGTGCTTATCGCACGTGCCGTAGTCACCGCTATGTCGCGGCCATGACCCTAGGGTGGTAGACCGGATGTAGGACTACAATGGGGTGCTCTCCGGACCAGGAGAGTGCCATGTGTACATCCTGCATCGTAGGGTAAACTGCATCACGATTGTCCCCTTAGGGAACAAGTGGATTTGAGAAATATTGTGGACCTGTATTATAAATTGAATCAAAAATGCATGGATGTTTAAACAGAAACCAATAATAATACGTAACTGCAAATTAGATGGTTAGTTAGCTGCTTGTTTCATTTATATTTAATAGCAAGTAAATGACTTATCCACCACTCTAATCAGCGTTAGCTGACCACAGATTTATACAACCATGTTCAGGTCAAGGAGTTGAGCAACCACTGCCACCAACTGCAGAGGGGGTTGGGCCCAATCGAGCCCAGCCGTATTCCCTTTTCTTTTCCCATTGCGAAGGTTTTTGTTAGTAGTGAGTACCTTTAGCATATAGTAACTGTTTTTGCTATGTTTCTGTTATATTTCTCCTTGTTCTAGTTGTGATGGCTATGTCTGTAATAGTACTTTTTTGCTTGCGGCATGTAATATGTTTGAGATATTATGTTTTACTTCCATTGCTGTCTATTATCTATTTCTACTTACATTGCATGTGTGGTTTTGGAATGTTTTCTGCATTTGGTTCTCTTGTTGGACGACTGGGTCTTGGGATTTAGTCGAGGTGAGCTGATCTTGGGTTCTATAGGGAGACGGGATCAAGTCGTAACAAGATGGTATCAAAGCAAGGTCATCCCGAGAAATGAACCAAATGGTCTAGAAGTAACCACCCATGTGCATGTAACTAGGATAGCCATCACAACGTGTTATCTTGACCTTCGCTTCCGAGTCTTATTTCTTTTTGTAACCTGGTATCGTTGACAGTCCCTGTCCTTTTTCTTCTATCTCCTTGTTGGAGATGCCTCATCGAGGAGTTCGTTTGATAGGCCGCGGACGTGGCCGTAGGCGTGGACGAGAAGGCGGACGTGCCAGACATGGGGCAGCAGTCGATCCACACCTCCTTCTGGGCATCCAGGCCCAAGACCTCGACCAGCTGATTCGAGACAGTGCGGGAGCAGATCCAACAACCTCCTCCTCCGCCACCTCTCCCTAAGGATGTGGAGGGAGAGTCCTCTGTGAGACAAGGGAGCCATCACAGTGCTGGAAGAGCCGAAGGGGGAGCGGGTGATCCTCCACCACCCTCAGACACTTCTGAGCACGAAGCCTCCTTACCTAGAGACATACATGTTCCCCAGTTGTGGCTCCACCATGAGCTATTCACCCAGCTCCGGAAGTTGAAGCCACCCTCCTTCAAGGGGGAAGAGAGCTCGTCTGAGGCAGAGGACTGGCTGAAGCAGATAGAGAAGATTTTCGACACACTCCACCCTCCTGCAGAGTGTTGCATGGCCATTGTCATGTACCAGTTGGAGAGTGCAACCCACAAGTGGTGGAGGGCAGTCAGAGGCCACGAGGGGAGAGAGTCATCGTGCGATCGGTTCGTGGCGTTCTTCTGCGAGCAGTACTTCCCACAGACCTAGTAGGACCGGAGGAGGCGGGAGTTCCACACTCTCCGCCAGGGGGCGATGACAGTTAGTGCGTACCATACACGTTTCATAGAGCTGTCACGCTTCGCCCCGACGGTTGCATCTACAGAGGAGGAGCGCCTGTGGAGGTTCACTGAGGGCCTCCGACCTACTATTCAGGGGTATGTGAAGCCCCTGAAGGTTCCTACTCTTTCTCGCGTGGTTGAGGCGACCATGACCTATGAGGAGATCAACCCAACCGTGCAAGACACTGACGGAGGACGGAAGAGGCCCTACCAGCCGAAGTACTTACAGGACCGTCGGGAGAGAAGGCACATGGTGCCCGCAAGGGAGTTGTCTCGCTCTGTAGGGCCACCAGTGACCTTTGGGGGTCCCATACAAGGGCCAACTGCCAGCACCGAACCCCCTCAAAGCTACCAGCAGGGATAGACTGAGGGAGGAGGTTGTGCCCCTCTCTGCTACCAGTGTGGCCAGCCGGGCCACATAAGGAGGAACTACCCATCTAGGGCCAGAGCACACCAAATGCTCCGAGCACCGAGTACTGGAGGCCGATCTAGCAACCGTGATTACCAGGCACGAGGAGGACAACAGTCACGAGGAGGACATTGGCCAGCTGCAACTTGTCCAACCCATAGCGTGGCTGCTTCTTCTGCACCCAAGGCTGAGGGGCGTGTCAATGCCCTGACTCATAGAGACGCCAGAGCTTCGAGTTCCATGGTGGTAGGTATGGTTATAGTTTCCGACAAATTAATCTACGTACTTTTCAATTCTGGTGCCACACATTCCTTTGTTTTCACAAGTTTTGCCATTAGTTTGGGGTTGAGTAGTATACTGTTAGAGGACCCGTTCTTAATTAGAGGCCCAAGTGGACCGTTGTTTGTCACAGAGGAGGCCTTCACAAACTGCAAGGTCGCTATAGGGGGACACAGTCTTCCCGCCGACCTAATCGTGATCCCAATGGAGGATTTTGGTGAATCCTAGGGATGAATTGGTTGTCTGCCTATCACGCCCTGGTGGACTATTTTGGAAGATCATCTTCTCCATACTGAAGTTGCCTCCCTTTGAGTTTCACGACCAGCTAGTAGACGAAGGTTTCAGGTGCATCTCCGCGCTTCAGGCAGCGAAGCTGTTGAGCCAGGGGTATGAGAGCTTTCTAGCTTGTGTAGTAACAGAGCCTAAACCCGTGGCCTACTTACAGAGTATCCCGGTGGTCTGCAAGTACCCCGACAACTTTCCAGAGGAGCTGTTAGGATTACCGCCTGAGCGTGAGATTGAGTTTGAGATCTCACTGATACTGGGGACCAGCCCCATCTCTACTGCACCGTACAGGATGGCCCCACTTGAGCTGCGAGAGCTCAAGTCCCAATTGCAGGATCTGTTGGAGAAGGGATTTGTATGGCTCAATGCGTCCCCATGGGGGGCCCCCATTCTGTTCGTGAAGAAGAAGGACGGTACCCTTCGGCTTTGTGTTGACTATAGACAGCTAAACCGAGTCACCGTCAAGAACAAGTATTCGCTGCTTTGTATTGATGACCTCTTCGACCAACTGAGAGACGCCACAATGTTCTCTAAGATAGACCTAAGGTCAGGTTACTATCAGCTGAGGATCAGAGTGACCGACGTCTCTAAGATAATTTTTCGTACGCGGTATGGTCACTACGAGTTCTTAGTCATGCCATTTAGGTTGACCAATGCCCCAGTTGCTTTCATGGACCTGATGAACAGCGTCTTTAGATCGTACCTGGATCAATTTGTGGTGGTATTCATCGACGACGTACTAGTCTATTCTCGGGATCGAGCGCAGCATGGACAAATCTACGTATGATCCTATATACTTTGAGACGACGCAGGCTGTATGCCAAGTACAACAAGTGCGAGTTCTGGTTGAGGCAGGTTACTTTCTTAGGCCATGTGATTTCAGGAGAAGGATTGGTTGTGGATCCAGCCAAGGATGAGGCCGTACTAAGGTGGGAGAGGCTACGTACAGTGATAGAGATACGCAGCTTCTTGGGATTGGCAAGCTATTACCGGTGGTTTATCAAGGGGTTCTCTCAAATCGCATGTCCTATGACCTAGCTAACCTGGAAGAACGTGCCCTTCACCTGGACAAACGAGTGTGAGTCTTATTTTCAGGAGTTGAAGGAGCGACTGACTTCAGCTCTTGTACTCACCATACCAAACAGTAGTGGCGGGTTTGTGGTTTACACTGACGCCTCATTGCCACGTTGTCGCTTATGCTTCGTGACAACTAAAGCCCCATGAGCATAACTACCCCACTCATGACTTAGAGCTGGCAGCAGTTGTCTTCGCACTGAAGACATGGAGACACTACCTATACGATGAGACTTTTGAGATCTTCACGGATCATAAGAGCCTCAGGTACCTATTTGATCAGAAGGAGCTCAACATGAGACAGAAACATTGGTTAGAGCTCCTGAAGGACTATGATTGCAACATCTCCTACCACCCAGGGAAGGCCAATGTGGTGGCTGATGCCTTGAGTTGGAAAGTACCCGCTCACTTGGCCAGCTTACAGGCATAGAGTTGGAGACTCATGGAGGAGGTGGGCAATTGGCGACCCCAGGAGCCATGGGGGTACTACGGGAAAGTGACAATGATGAGGTAGGTGCGACCAGAGCTGATAGACCGTATCATTACTAGGCAGATGGCCGATCCATATTTGCAGACACTACAAGACTAGGTGTCGACAGCGGACCCAGGAGACTTATTTCGCTGACGAGATTCTGCGCATGAGGGGACACTTGTGCGTTCCTAGAGACGAGGGGCAGTTGAGAGAGCTCCTGACTAAGGCACACAGGTCCAGGTTCACCATACATCCCAGGAACACGAAGATGTACCACGACCTGCGACGTGACTTCTGGAGGTGGGGGATGAAGTGGGATATTGGTGAGTTTGTTTAGCAATGCTTGGTATGCCAGCAGGTGAAGGCCAAGCACCAGAGGCCTGCACGGCCGCTACAGCCACTCCATGTGCCAGAGTGGAAGTGGGAGAGTATCACCTTGGACCTGGTAGTGGGGCTACCGATTACACAGCGGGGACACAACGTAGTTTGGGTGATAGTGGATAGGTTGACGAAGACGGTGCAATTTTTTCTGATCTGAGTCACATTTGGGCCAGCACAGCTAGCAGAGTAATACATCAGAAATGTGGTGCGCCTTCACGGAGTCCCTTGCAAGATTGTATCCGACAGGGATACTTGTTTCACTTCAAAGTTCTGGCCAAAGTTTCAGCAGGCCCTGGGGATTCACTTGAGGTTCAGTACCACCTATCACCCCCAGACCGACGGATAGTCGAAGCACACCATCCAAACACTTGAGGACCTTCTACGCATTTATGTGCTAGACTGGAGAGGCTCCTGGGAGGAGCATTTGCCCCTGGCAGAGTTTGCATACAACAATAGCTACCACTTGAGCATTGGCATGTCACCTTATGAGGCTTTGTACGGGAGAAAGTGTACGGCACCCTTGAGTTGGGTCGAGGTGGGAACCAAGTGGGAGGTTGGTCCCAGGCTGATCCATCAGAGTCAGGAGGTGATAGAGCAGATCCACAGACCACTCCATACTGTCAGGAGCAGGCAGAAGACCTATACTGAAAGAAAGCGCAAAGAGGTGCAGTTTGAGGCTGGGGATCACGTCTTCCTCCGTATTTCGCCCATGAAGGGCTTGCAACGTTTTAGGGTGAAAGGGAAGCTCGTGCTGAAGTTTGTGGGGCCCATTGAGGTCTTGGAGCGAATAGGGCCCATTGAGGTCTTGGAGCGAATAGGACCCATTGTGTCCATGTGTCCAACCTCAGAAAGTATATCGCCAATCCCAGCCACGTTCTGAGCCAAGAGAGTATCGAGATGGGAGATGACTTGACCTATCCTAAGAGGCCAATGCAGATAGTAGAAAGAGCCATCAGGAGTCTGAGATGAAAGAAGGTGCCACTAGTGAAAGTCCTATGGAGAAGCCAGCAGTACAAGGAGGCGACGATGCGAGATCAATACCCGGAGCTTTTTGAGGGTACATCGCATCTAACCTACTTTAATCCTCTTTAAGTTTGTTATGTGCATATACATTTATTTCTGCATCCTAATTAGCTCAAGTTTCAGGAACGAAACTTCCTTTAAGTTTGTTATATTGAAATGACCCTTCTCAAGGGTCGTTTGAGAATTTCCCAGAAGGGTTGGGGTGTGAATGCAATTGTAAAACCCTTGGGTTTTAGTTATGGGACCTACAAGGAAGAAGGGAGCCTTGCGAGGGCAACCCTGCAATTTTCCCTCTCACTCCCACCACAACTCACGCACGCACACACCCACCTAAACCCTAACCCTTCCCTTTATAACCCCCCTCACCTCTCCACCCTCTCCACACCACCATCACCTCCACCTTCACTCCACCACCTTGCCGCCGACAACCATCTCCTCCCCCGTCCCCTTGCAACCGCGAGTGGGGGAGAAGGAAAGGGACGGAGCACAAAGGAGAGGGAGAAAGAGAGAGCGTGGGCGAGGGAGAGAGAGAGTGTGAGCAAGGGGAGTAGGAGGTGCAAGGAGAGGAGAGGAGCTTGGAGGAGCTCGGGAAAGGGGCAGTGCGCACAAGGAGAGGAGCTCAAGAGGGAGGAAAAGCCACGTAGGCGAGGGAGACCTACGTGAGGAGGGCGCCACTGCTGTGGTTGCAGCAACTGGAGCTCGCGAGGCATTCTGCGAAGTCATTTTTCCGTAGTATCAGACGTTTGTGACGCTCTCCAAACGTCTGGAGGAGCTGCAGGACGTCCGAAGCTGACATCAAACATCTAACAGCACGTAAAGTGCCAAGGTATGTACCCTGCACGAACTTGCACGCATGTACGTCAATTTTTAGGTGTCACCTTTTAACCTGCACGTGCATGTGTAGGTACGAGGCATTGGAAAGGCACATGGCACGCCCTTCGAGGTACTTTAGGACATTTAGAGACCATGTCAGACGTCTGACTGCTCTTCCAAACGATCGGGAGCTATGTTAGACGACTGAAAGCTCCCTCAGATGGCTGCAAAGGGGTTCAAACGTCTGAAAAAGACACAGGAAAGCAAGGTGAGCTTCTGCGATCGTTTAAGACGTCTAGGACTTTCCCTAGACGTCTGATTTTGGTCAGAATGCGTGTTTTTGGCCAGTTCAGGGCCCAAATGGAGTCGATTTTATGCAAACGAAGTATCGATGGTTTCCGTTCGGAATTCTCTATGTGTTAGTGTTGCACCTATGCTATTTTGAACTTATTTGACATGATTGGTCAATGGTATAGGTCTCTAGTCCGTAGTGTATACGAGACCCGCGGAGACGACGGGATCTACTATTCCAACCCCCATTCCACCCGAATACCCTGATAGAGTGCTCTTCTTTAATACTGTGATTTAAATGATGAAAGTGCATGTTATATTAGAATGATCTGATTGAACCCTAGGGTATGAAATGAACCCTAGGGCTGAAAGGAATGAATGTACAATACTTAAGCCATGTTGTTATACTCTGAAATGCATGTTAAAGTCTTTACTGTTAGCAATTAAATAGTTAACTGATGTGGTGCTTGCTTCATTTATTAATCACGAGCTGCCTGTTATACAATTAAGAACCAGAATGTGAATAGTGATATATGGTGTATATGAAATGAGATGAGTACAATGCATGAACTCTACGGGGAACTAGTAAGGGCACTCTAGTATACGGAAACGAATATCGGACGTATGATGGAACATGTTGTCTACGGGCTGGTTAGTTGTATGGACTTAGGTATGAAAGGTGAGCTGGCCCTCGTGTACGCGGTACTGAGGAGAGCTATTGTCACTTTAATATAGGGGGAGCTAGCCGCCCCTTGGGTTGGGACCCCGGGTTAAGAGTGGCCCCCTACACCAACTCTTGTTTGGCCTACTAGGCAAACCGGGATAGCCGGGTGAGGGTACGCAGACTTTTGAGGGTTGTGACCCCTGTTCTGTTCTATGCTATACGTTTGGGCGTACTCGTTAGCGGAAATGACTGACCGTGTGCCAATGCCGCATGCAACAACACTTGGAGAGACAATCTTAGAGAAAGAGAGACAAGGAGAGAATGGATTGTCTCATAAGGCACCCTTGTATGACTAATATAAACATGGCAAGAGATAAGGAAGCGGAAGACCAGGAGGCACAGGCGACCGATTGGTTATGACATGTAACATGGGGATTCAATGGGTGGATTATTAATTAACCAATCAATCAAATAATTAATTAATATTAATTAATTAATCAAAAAAATCAAAGAAATTTCTTTAGCCCATGTAAAGCTGGGGCAGGGTAGGGCATGCACGCGCATGTGTGTGGTCCCCAACCCCCTTTTGCTCTTTGCCATATAAGCCATGGGAACCAAAAGCCTTATAAGTCCCACTTGAGGTTTGCCTACTTCCAATGTGACACTAAAAAGTCCTACTCAAATCTCTTTGATTTCACCATGGATTCACTACAACATGGTAGGTCTTTAAAGACAGTTGCAGAACTGTCACTAACGACCTTTAACCGTCTTTAAAGGTCTTTCGTGACCGTTTGGCAACCATCCCTAAAAGTGGCGTTCCAAAAGACTTTTTGAGACAATTACTAAGAACCGTTGATGATAACGTCATTATTAGTCATATCTAGCTTTATTTAGTATAATCAAGGAATAAATGCTCCTACATAAATGCCAGAGAGCCCTAATTCTTGCATAATCATTCTAAGAGAAAGCAAGAAAACAGGGGTAAAACTACAGTTTTAACAACATATCTCAATTGCAATACAATCATGGGGTTTCTCCAGGGGATAAATAAAGGTCAAATGGTCGTAAGAGTCTAACAAGTGAGCCCATGCAGACAGAAATGGATTTTCGTGCATTTCAGGAATTAAATGACTTCTGAAACCCTAAAAACTGACCCGCTTAATTAACTAAGGTTATGGTCAGGATAAAATTCACCTAAACCTTATAAAATCTATAGAAAAATATTCTTTAGGATTTGGTATGCTTGATTTGACCATCAGAACCCGTCTTGACCCAAAATAGAGCCACAAACAGATTTTTACCCTAATTTAGGTTTTTACATAAATTACCCAGTTAGACTAGGTCAAAACCAAAATACAACTTTACCATTAAATTTCTTAGGTCAAAATTAGGTTTTTTCCAAAATTTGGGTCCAATCTGAGATCATCTTGACTTAGTTTACAATTTTGTCCTGTTTGGCTCTTTTCTCTCACACACATGCCCCTAACTTTTGAATTTCTTACAAATAACCCCCCAACTTTGTCATCTTCTTCACAAATAGGTTCCTGCCACCATGAAATCCTATTCCTACAACTCCGGCGACCTTAATTTGGCAAGATCTCCTTGATTTCTTGACGAATCCCTCTCAAAATTGAAAGGGAAACTCGTCAAGTAATTGCCTTCATTTTCAACCAAATCCAAAGCTCCAGATCTCGTCTAAATCCTCATGCGAATCCTTCAAAGGAGTGGGTCTCCTATTCTAGCGACCAAGCTTCCCAAGCTCTAATCACCCTCTCACGACCTATATAAGACTCCTCAGGGCAGACCATGCCTCTCAGACTCGATTTCGGCCGAAAAATCCCCAAATTCCTCTCTCCTATTTCTGCCAAATAACTCCTCAAGCTTTAGTGACTCCCTCTGACTCTCCTCGTCGTCCAACCACAATACCGGTGACGGATTCTTCTTCCTCACCTTCCTCCGCTTCGTGCAATACCAGCCGCCGTCTCTCTCTCTCCATCGTTGTCACTGTCTCCCTCTACTCGAGTGTCTTCTTCCCTGCCATCAGCCTACCAACGCCGGTGTCGTTCTCCCCCCTTCGTCCATTAGATTAGGGTTAGCTTAGTTTGTTTTAGCTCTTAGGATTAGTTCCTTACCCAAAATCCCAAAAAAGACCCCTCGCACTCTACGAACACCGTCATCTTCCTCCACTCCAGCAACTCCTCCAACAAGGCACCTCCATTACTACACCCCAACATCCGCCTCGCCGATCACCTCATAACCTTCTCTTCATCCACCCACACAAAACTCCCATCCTAATTCACTACTTCACTCACCCAAATCATCCACCGAACAACCCATCACCGCACCTCCGTTCCCGACTCTGTCCGACCTCCACGACACTCCTCACCTCACACTACACCCACCACCATGTTCACCGTGCTACGGCGAAGCCTGCTGAACTATCTGACAAGGCCGCAAGGCCGTATTCTTATTTGCAAGTGTTTGCCATATCTCCGCCGCCCTCCGCTTGTCTCCGCCTTCGTTCTTCGAGCTCCAGGCGTTGCGAGTCCCAGGAAACATCCCCAGGCAGTGCGGATTGGCTTCAAGTCTCATTCCAAGGCCTCAATTGGAAGCCATACCCTCAACAGCTGCCTCGATTGGAAGGGCAATCCAGCCGCAAACACATGCAAAGAAGAGGCACTATCTTTAGTGCCACATCGGGCGCAACAGAACTCCAAACAGCAAATAAATTGATTTTGTGTTGTAGGCTTATCACCTCAGACACAAGGGGGTGAGGTCCCCACTCACCTGACACTGCCTTGCCCGTGACATTGCTCATGCGGGCCTGGTCCGACCCGTATACCCACTTAAGCTAAGCACACCTTGCCTGTAATCCACGCACACAACCCTGGTCCCGAGTGCGCTCTACCCAAATATCCGATTACCCAATACTGTGGCCATGGGAAGACGAAAAAAGAGGAAACCCAGAGAGGAAAGGAGAGAGAGCGTGGATTAGGGGGGCTTTGCTCTCTTGGGAGTTGGCTGACACTTAGCCACTGGAGGGATTGCCTCTCTCCGTGCGTGAAGAAAGAAAGAAGATAAGGAGAGTGGCAGAAGAGGCCATAAGAAGAACAGAAAAGAAGAGCTAAGGCCTGAAGAGGACAGTAGAAAAAAGAGTTTGAGAAGGAAGGATTGAAGAAGAGGAACAGTGCTTTTGCACTATAGCTTTGGTTTGATTGAGCATTATTTATGTTACTATTCAATAATTTAAGTACTATGATTAAGATACATGCTTAAATGTGGATCTAAAAGGTGATTCAAATCACCACTTTTTTAGATATTTCCATTCTTTTTGTCATGATAATCTCTTCATATATTCATATCTATATTGATGATCAATTTTGAGTAATTAGTGTTCATTGCAAATTATTATTGGCTTAATTATTGTGCTCATATATATTTTGATTGAAATTAACGTTTGAATTCCTATTTGCTCCCAGT
Source organism: Thalassia testudinum (assembly GCA_037157565.1). Lineage (NCBI taxonomy): Eukaryota > Viridiplantae > Streptophyta > Magnoliopsida > Alismatales > Hydrocharitaceae > Thalassia > Thalassia testudinum. The sequence goes on along the minus strand of JAZHRO010000062.1, from coordinate 1,109,481 downwards.
GAATGACCTCGAACTTCATTTCTGATATTCAAGTTATAAATCTTATCTATTTTCCGTACTAATTCGACCTATACTACAATGTTACAATTTTAAAATCCATTTCAGAGCGACCAACAACCATCCCTAGAAGATTGCTTTAGTGATGGTTGCTAACCGTCTCTAAATTTCAAATTAACTTTTGAAGTAACAATTACTTTATTTGTTGTGACATTTCCAACCATCTCAAAAAATCATCCGATATCGTTACTAAAGTTCAACTAATATTTTAAATGATCGTTATGGGTTTTCTGTGACTTACTACTGCCACTAAAATTTAGAATAACATTTAAAATGATCAATTTTCTCTTTTGACATACTTCAACTATCATTAAAAGAGGATTAAACCATCACTAAAAAATTTTTCAATCGTCTCTAAAAAGTGATTCGAACGTCGTTGTACCCACGGTTAACATTTACTATAACCATTAATAATACCTATGAAAAAGAATAATATCTACTCAAATTTTAAATTTACTTCCATTCATAAATACACAATTTAAGAATAAGAAAATCATAAGGAACCAAGTAAGAACTCATCTTCTATTCTAGAAAGTGAGTAACAAAAGTAGTCTTCTACATGCATGTCAAATTCAAAAAAATCAAAGTTCCACACATGAAACTAAAAATTACATATCTAAGCTATAACAAGAAAAACTATCATTCATTTCTTATTAAATCTAAATCAGACTAAGATTAGGACGATACTTGTCCTTCAACCATACTCTTCAATTTATTCAAATTCTCTTCCATAAGTTTTTGATTGTCAAGGAGCTCTTCAATTCTTTTATTTGCTTCTACTAATTGTATATGCTGAGATGACATTATTGCCTTAGGATTTTAATTTTCCTGTGATTGTGAAGAGGATCCACGACTTTCATAACAATTGGTGATCGTGGCACCACGACCACCACACTTTACACGTCCAAGATACTCATCTGGTAGGACTTTACAGAATGCTTCTTTAGGAGATAGTGATTCAACAGTATGATCTACTTCATCATCTTCATTAGGAACTAGATTAATAAGCACCAGCATTTAACAAGGACATTTTAGCATTAATGTAAAATTGATGATTTAATTTTCGCATTGAAAATATCTAGAGATAAATATAGTGGGATAAAAACATAGACCATCAACTCAGTTCATTTTAGGTATCAACAAAAGTACAAACATTTCAATATGGGTATCAACAAAAGTACCAATTTAACTATACCCAGAAAGGTGGAAGTTTGTCTTTAATTTACAAGGTGAATCTTCCCTTATTGGTATCTTCTAAATGTTAACGGTAAGATGATATCTTCAAGTATTAAAAAGAAAAAGGAGAAAAAATAAGAAAATGGTGTATTTACCGGAAGGAATGAACTTGTGGGATAGGAGAGGGGACGCACATAGTTGGCCACAATGTCTGGCTCTCGAGAGAGTTAGGATGCCAGTTAGCAAGTGTGAATCTAGCTATTGTCGTATGAGGAACTCCAACGGTTGTTCGCGGAATATAAAAATCAGCCAGAACATAAACATGTTAATCCCTTATAAAAAAAGTAATAAACTGCCTTTCTTTACAGAACAATTTTCGCCTAAACACTGAATGGAGGATAAATGGAAAAGAGATGTATAATCCAAGAATACATCCAATATATAATCCAAGAATACTTGGACTTAAGTTACAGAGGGAGTATTCTCAATACAATATAATCCAATCACATCTAAACCATTGCCTGTGTGGCTAGACCTAGTTTATCACGTTACCCACAAGATTTTTCAAGAAATTTAAACTACAAACGTATCTTTCTGCACCATGGCATGATACCAAAATGAAAAAGAAAAACAAACCCACAAACAACTGCACTATCTAGTGGGTAGAAACTCACCTCTCTCTTTTGGTGAGAAGCCTGATGGACTTCTGCAATTAGCAAGGATAGACATTAAAATGGGTAACCCCATATTGTCAAAAAAAAAAGGTATTAGAGCAGTCCCAAGATTTCGAAACAAATGCAAGTGATAACTAAACGAAAAGCGTGCACAATGCAAATGTAATTAAATTGACACAGGTGGTCAGCAACAAACAAACATGCCTGCAGGTCAGCAACTAAACATGTTATTTTGAATTTCTAAAACAGAATCTTTAATTTCTCAAGAATTATACATTCTTGTCCTTTTCATAACATATCTAAAATTATTTAGTAGCAATCAGAAAGGTTCATTAAATTTGTAAATTTGTCTTGCAACCACCAACAATTCAAGATTCTTAACCAGAGTGTTAATACATACCTGACACAGTGGGATTTACTGCAAGTGTTAAACCAAGAAAGCAGTCATCCAGTACAGATCCAAAATCCAAGAAACTTTAACTCAACTTTGGGTTTTCCACCTCACAAGGCATATAGTAGAAAAAAAATATATGCAGATGCGTAAACACTGATCAGAAATATGTGAACAGGAATCATAGAATTTTATAAGTACTTTGCAAACTACGCTGACAACATACCATCACGTTTCTCTATTGGAGTAAGGCTCTGCAAGGGGGTGTGGGATCCATGTACCAACCTAGTCCACAAGCAAAAGTGAGGAACCTTTTTTTTTTTGGCAAACAAAAATGAGACATCAAAATTAGGCAAGGTATCTAATCTAACAGTAAAACATGATAAGATAAATAATCTTACATGGAAGAAAGGGTGTTGCAGTGCGTGATCAGGCATCGGCCTCCTCAGTGGATCCCATAAGTAGAGTTGCTATGGAAGCCGCTGGTTGTTCTTTCCATTCTCTTGATACTGGTCCTAATAATTTGGGTCTCTATTTGCCAAGGATTTGATTGCACAAGATGATTGCAAAAGGGAATGCAAATTGGTCTTAAGTCCATAGGGAAGCTTTTTTAATCAATGCTGTCATCTTCTATTGGGAGGTCAAGAGTGCCTGCATAATTTGTTGTGAATGAATCAAGTAAATGGTCGAAGATAGTATAGTGATCTGCGAAATCTTTATAGTCTCTTTTAATTTCCTTTGGCTAGGCTATAACTTAAAACATAGATCCATCCATCTAGTTCCATCTATTTTTCCTCCCCACTAATATTAAAAATATGATGCTGGAAAGCATTTATTCAAAAAATAAAAAAGGACCTGTAACGCAACAAAGGAACGGTGCAGGTGATCGAATGGCGGAGGAGGTGATCAAACAGAGGGCGTCAATCAGAGGGGCTTTAAGTAGTGATTGTTGCGACGGTCGGGAAATCGGTAGAGGTGGCAAGGTGATCGGATGGAGGATGCGATGGCTTGGCAGTCGGTGGAGGTGGCAATTGAAGGGCTGGCTATGCCCGCGAAAGGGGGCAGCGCAAGCATCGAAGGGGCTGCGACGGCCAACAGGAAGGCACAATGGTCAATGCAGGAAGGCGTGCTATGGAAGGAGCTACACAATCAAAGGGGCTGCGTGATCGAAGATGAAGCGGTTGGTAAGGGAAATTGGCGCTGCTAGGGTTGGGAGGGAGGAGCCACGCGGGGTTTCTAATTAGGTACTGTTCATGTGAAACTTTGTTTTGTTTTCGACAAGGGGGGTGGACGAGGACGAGGACGAGGACGCTTGAGGATGGGTGAGCGGGTAAGTGGAATTTTTTTTTAGGGATTGTGTGGGTTTTAGTTTATTTGACATGGTTCCACCAATCCATCTCTAAAAGTCTATTGTGTTGTAGTGATTTCTCAAGTCATCATCCACCAATTACATCTCAATTGATGTAATAAGCCTTCTAGAATCAACATTCTCCCATAAATTAATGGTTGAAACTCAACATGAAGATAAAAGACTTCTCATCTACCACACTTTGCTTTCAGTAAAGGAATCTTCCAGTTTAAACCCTCACCAAAGTCATCCACCTTCACCACCACAGGAATAAAGTGAAACTAGTCTTAAAATTTTGACCTTTGATGTGAGGTATACAATGATGGCAACAAAGTAAAGTTCTTAGTGATAATCTCCGAGGTTAATGCCCTTAGGGGTCATGCACCATATCTTGTTTGATGAGTGTCTTTGGGAAGGACCATATTCCCTTAGTTACAACTCACAGTAACACTCACATGTGTTCTCCAAAGATGCACTGCTAGCATCCTGCTGTAAAAGGCTTGAAGCCATTTAGAGCCTTTGCACTTCCTTCTTTTGCAATTAAAGGCAACCAAGCTTCCAGGGATTGAATTCATATGCAAGAGCATAAAACATTAGTGCCAACCAGTTATCCATACAGCTTGTTATTACCACATTGAGCCTATTTTGTGAGATCTCTACTCAGTTAGGTTGGGTTGTCACTGCATGTGAACTCCCAATGGGTCTCAGTCTCATCCCAAGCCTAAATTTAACGATTATAGATCTATCAAGTCCTTTAATAAATGGATCTACTCTATTATCCTTGGATCTAATAAAATCCACATCAATCACTTCTTAAGACACCAAATCCCTTCTAGGCTTAAGTCTGACTTGGATATGTCTCCTAATTTTCTTATTAAACTTTAAACTCTTAATCTTTGCTATTGTAGTTATATTATCACAATGCAAAGATATTGCAAAAATTGGCTTACCCACCATGGGAATTTTAGCAAGAAGCCCCCTTAGCCATTCAACCTTAATTCTAGTGATGTCTGAAGCACGTAGTAATTAGCTTCAAAGGCAGATCGAGCTAAAATGATCTATTTTACATATTGCTAAGAGACTGCAGCACCTCTAAGGGTAAAAACATACCATGTAACACCATTATCCTTAGAGTCCTCCATTTAACCTATCAAGCTTGCATCATTATATCCTTCTAAAACTAAAGGATATCTATCATAATGAAAACTAAGAGAAATGATTCCCTTTAAAGACCTAAGTACTTGGCCTAAGGCATTCCAATGAGTGTGGTCAAGATAGGTTGTGTATCTGCTTAATTTAGACACCAAGAAGGAAATGTTTGATCTAATGCAATTAGCTAGATCCATCAAGCTACCTATAATCTGTGAATATCTAGGTTGTGACATATGTGTTTCACTTTGTTCTTATAGAGAGTTGTGAAGAATCAAAGGAAGTGCTCACAGCCTTACAATATTTATAACCAAATTTCTTGAGAAGCTTCACAATATAATGAGAGGTTAAATTCAACCGTCAATACAATTGGGATAATGTATTGTGCCATGTTGGATATACCAATGGCGGGTGTTGAAGAATCCAAATGGTTTGAATCAAGGATTTCAACAAGTCATGAAGAACCATCATGATATATAACTATAGTCTCTATTCTGAGAAGAGTGGCAATCTTCTTTAAAGAATGTTGCTTGGCTAATGCTCTTGATTCACATCCTCTGCATACGCATAGAGATTTGGGGTTATCACATAAGTTAAGTCAAGGAGTTGACTTGACAAGATGGAGATACAGAAGTTCTTCTCTTATCACTGTTGCAGCGAAGGTGTATCTTTTGACCTGAGATAGATATGTGTCTTTGTATTTGAATATGCACATTTAGTGGACCAATAGTTGATACACCCACCTTGATTTTGAGGCTGGAAAACTGGTGTGCATATGAGAGCACAGAAGACACGTGATCTCTCAAAGGGTTCACACACATTAATTGTCGTAGGTGTATGTAATAGATTGAGAGACCCGAGCTCACTTCACATATATTAAGAAGTTTTAAAATTCCATGCTTAGTTGTACAGGTCATGATTAAACCCATACATGAAAAAGGAGATAGCCCTTTGTGAAAGTATTTGGTTTACGTTCTCGTCCCAATGCTGCAAGGAGAATATGAAAAGTATGTAACCTATGATGGAATGGACAGTGAATCTAGAATTTAATCCTAAGGGTTACATTTATTTTCAATTCATGGGTATTTGGAATACTTGATGGAAGCGTGGCATCATAATTCCACTAATCATAAACTTTTCATTATTGACATGATAAAACCAATAATGATTTTGATGCATTCCTACTTATAAGATTGATTGATGTGATTTAAGGAGTTAAATTACATTTAATGTGGTGATTAATTACACCTAATTTAATTAGGTATAAAATCTAAGGGTTAGATTACAATTAATTAATATTTAGATACTAAATTTAAACATCTCATAAGTTGTTATAGGCCAATCTTATAAAATTCAAGTGGGATTAGATCTCAACCCTTTGATGGAGATCTAAGGGTTCATACCATATTAGAATTAGATTGGGAACCCTTTAAATATTTCCCAAACCTAAAGGGAAACCCTAATTGATTCCAATCCACACAAAAATAATTGTGTTCAAAACAGTACGTCTTCTCTACCAAGAAAAGAAGAGCAGTCGACGGGTGCTTCTTCTCCCTCTTGAAGCCTTAACTCCAAAGGAGTTCTTCGCAAGAAGGGAGACTAGGAGGGCACCTAGTTGCCACCCCTCTTGGCCTTCATGCACAAGGGCGATGACCAAGAGATGTCTTGGTCATCCGATTAGAACTTGGAGCTACAGATTTTGATCCTAGGGAAAGTTCTTGGCCTTGCTGTTGTAGCTAGACGTCCAAGAGGAGCATTGGACATCTGGCTGAAGCTGTTGTGGGTTATTGAATCCACGGCAAGGGTTGTTCTTGGTGTTTTAAGGCGAGGGTCACCTTGGGGTTCATGAAGGAGTTTGTGGAACACAAAATGTTCACGCCACACATGAAGGAATCAAGCATTCTCGACATGGAGGGCTTCATCCTCCTGTCTAGGAGTCCCTTCAAGCGAGATTTGATGAGGCACGACATGTAGGGTGATGTGCTACACCACCCACAAGTATATCTCGTAACTCATGGAAACGAGTAGTTCTTCCCATGTGGTTCCAGAAATATAGGTTTCTCGATTTCTGTTATTCGGGTTTTTTCCAGGCATGGACTTGAGTATTTGATTCGTAAAATTTTTTAATGCATATGTTTTCATACTTTCGCAATGCCACTTTGCAAACCTTTAGTGATTAGTGGACTTACAAATCCCTTTGGCTAGTGATGAGTCCACTTTAGTGGACTATATTTAGGCCTATGTTTGTTAGTCTCCACAATTTAGGTTACATTAATATTTACATTTAGTTGTAGAATAGTGTACGCATTAGAATTTATGTTTGCATTATGCATCTTGTTATATAAATAATTATGTGTGTGTATTTTTGTAGGAATAAATGTGGCAAATAGTGAATGGAGCTATGTGCCACAACGTTCACATTCTTTCACAAATAGCTGCTCGCAAAATAGGGGTTGATTCAAGGAATTGAGGGAGTTCATTTATAATATAGGGGTTGATTCAAGGAATTGAGGGAGTTCATTTATAATATTGGCCTCTGCACCTAAGTTACCACCATTTTTCACCTTAATTCTCTCTTAATCCTAATTTAATTACTAGGAGAGGTGGATTTCATTGCAAAAGAATGAGGGGGACCACTCCATCTCTCTCTCTCTCTCTATCCTAACTAGCGCACCCTCTCTCTTCTCGTCACCCAATTTCCACAATGTAAGTTGATTGCTAATCCTAAGGGCTAGTTTGGATTGAGGGATAGATTTCATGGAATAACTTTTTTACAAATAGGTTATCCTCCATTTTTTTTTTAAAGTCATAAAGGTTATTCTGGTGGGTTAACATGTGACTATTTGGAAAGTTTCTGGGTTGACATGCAAAAATATATGGGATAACCGACAAACATAGCTTATCCCACATCAACTCCAAAATAACTTATCCTGGGTTAAGTCCTCTTAACACGGGTCCAAATATTCATCCCATCAAACAAGATAAACCCCAGGACTTAATTCGAATCAAAATATTCTTCCCATCAAACAAGATAAACCCCTATTTTGATAGATAATTCCCCTTACCAAACTAGGACTAAAGGTCACTCCCCATCTCGCAACCACCCAGACGGTGGCCCCAAGGATGCAAGCCCTAAGGCCCTCGTGATCTCCCATCTTCCCCCCCAACCTTCCTCATCGCACTCCACCCTCTTTCCCCTTCGATCGCACACAACCAGCATCTCCTCCATCTTCCACTGCCAGCAGCCATCAACCACCACCATTGCATCACAACCCTAGCACTCCAAGAGCAACACGTGGACGTCGTGCATCCCCTCCACCTAATTTGTCGGCCATCGCCCGTGCCACATCTGCTCCTCTGCACACCATGCTCACCCCCGCCCCTCGCAGTGACAGCACGAGGGGCGTCAGTGCTATGTGTGCCACCGCCGATCTTTAGCCCATGGCACCACACACAGCAGTCTTCACACCCAGCCGTGTCCTTCCAACGGCAATGTGCGTCCCTGTCAGATCCACGCGCGCACGAGGGACATCTAAGTCTACCAGTAGCCACGGTCCCCGGGGGCGAGGACACCGCCACCTTCAGCCTCTCCGCATACTAGCACCAGCACAGCTTGCCTACCATGCTGCCAGCCATCGTGTGCATGCTCCCAGCAGCTCTACACGCGAGGGTCACTCACCATCAGCATCCCAAATGCGGTTGCATGCACGTCCCACGTGACTTCATGCATTTCCTTTACTTTTAATTTCTATTTTGTTTTATTTCCTTCATACTTAGCAATATTTCTTATGAATATTTCCTATCTGATTTCCATTACTTCAGTTAGAATTAAATGGTTGTAAATATTTTTGGTGTCATTCTTTGAATATAGTGTGAATGCACTGCCTCCTTATGGATCAACTCAGTCTCCCACTATACGTGGGAAGCTGGTATATATTTTTATTGACTGCATTGCTAACAATCAGCTTAGCTTAATCTGAATTTAATTCCATATCTGTTACATCTTTTTAACTTGCTAAGTGACCAATCATTTCACATCATCACTAAGGAGGCAACATCGCATACACATTTTATTCCATCAGACATATATAGAATATGTGAATATTGCAATTCAACCAAGTTTTTGATTCATCATCTTCTTTTGCAAGGTGTCCCACAGAGCAATGTAAGAGGAGTGAAGATGGAGCTAGGCATCATTTAGAGTTTAGTTTAGGCTATGTAGAATTAGAAACTCTCATACTTATTTTCTTGGCTTATTGGACCCTTGTATGGGGTATTTCGGAAGCTGATCAACGAGATTTAACATAAGAAAAATTAGAGTCTAGAAAACCCAACCGTCATAGTCGCGAAAATCCACTTATCAGATAATATTTATAAACGAAACTCAAGTGAGTCCCAAGTCGAACACAAAGAGGCAAACGTTTGATTTATAAAATCCGCATTTGTTTTATTTATCTTTTGGTGTTTCTGTGCTTTTCTATTTTTTTAATATTTTCAAATAGACAGAATATCAGGTGGAGAATTATCTAATCTATTCTACTCTACTTGCAGAATAAGGGAGAGAGAGAGAGATAGATAGAGAGGGGAAGAAACAAATAATTTATATGACTAAATAAATATCCATTACAGGAAATAATGCGGGAATTAAAACTACACTAGAAAGCAGTAAAGAGAGTGAGTGGAGCGAGGTTATCCTCCTCAACGGCTACTTGGAGGAAGAACCACTTGGACGGCACCCGGAAGAATGAGGACGAAGGTGGAGGAAGAAGAACAACACTTGGACGAAGTGGGGACGAGGTAGGGCAACACCATAGCGGGATCCCCTTCCCAAAAGGGTGGTGAGAGGACGAACGGCGGGTACTCCACGAACGGGGGTTGAGAAGAAGGAAAAATTATTTTAATTACTCTAGTGGAGCATCCCGAGGCTTAGGACTCACTCAAGAAAGATTCTTGAGCTCTAGAGTGGGAGAGAGTAGGAAGGGATCATCAAGAAGGAGGGGTCTACAGCCTCTTATATAGTGGAAAAGCAAGGGCAAAATGGCCATTTTAGGCCCTCCAATCGTATAGCACAGTGCGAACACGCGGGAGCCATCCTATCGCAATCAAACGACTCAAATTCGGCCTTCATCGTGCTTCTCGCGCACCTCCAACAAGCTCGCACCACATGGCATAATGATAGGCGTTGATCGCCGATCCAACGGCTCAGAAAGGCTCTTGATCACGTGCTCTATGCACACCTCCCATGCGTGAGGTGCGACTATGGATACTGATCGTCCGATCCAGATCCTACGTTCACGATCACATGCCAACGCACACTGGAGCTCGTCAGATCACACGTCGCTTTTGCTTTGCATCCATGCTACCACATAGCCAACCTTGGATCCACGTAATCTCCATCCAATGGCTCAATTTCATCCGCGCCTCTCTTCAGTAGATTAAATCTGCTCGCAGGGCTCGAACGGGTGTCGCTGGTTTGCGAGCGCACCTCCCCAGCGCTACATTACGCTCGCTGATGTTGGCAAAGATAACGACGGTGTCCAACACTTGTAACCGTTGGATGAAGATCCAATGGCCCAAATTAAGGAATGCATTGAGCATAGAGGAGAGGCAGACAACGTGGCTATGCGGTGGTTGTTGCATTTCCATCCAATGGCCCAAATCTCACGAGGGCTACTCCTTTGAGAATGTGAAGGCTGGTTCTAGGACTCATCTCAGCCGTTGGATGCAAATCCAATGGCTGAGATTAGTTGCTTGGATGAAGAGGGAGGAAGCTACAAGCGCTGATGGGGCTTTGGATGGCTATGATGGTGCCACATGGCGCCATCACAGTCGTCCATGTTCAATTGCTTGTAGGTAACACTACGGATGTTAGATCGGGACGATTTTCACGCCGTTAAGCTGCGATCGTTGACCTGAATCCATCCATACGGTCAGATTCATCATTTGAAGTTTGGATTTGCGTCATCCTGCCCCATGGCTATCGATCTTCTGTAGCTTCTAGGGAATGTTACAAATGTTCGATCGGGGTGAATTTGGAGGCGTTGGACTCCAATCATCACTCCAATCACATCCGTACAGTTAGATCTACAATTTGAAGCCTAGAACTATGTTTACCTATTTCCTAGCCAATAAAAGAGCAAGTTAATATACAATTCACAGAATTTACTTTAAATGCAATATGATGTATGTTACGCAATATTTACAATGTTATATGCATTTTGCTGGCTTAGGAGCCCACATAATAGGCATTTTATCCGACAGAAATGTGTTAACATCATAAACTTGTTCCCATTTGATTGAATTTCTTCATGCCCTTGTATGTGGGGGAAATTTTTCAAAAGCTTGTTCCCATTTATTCAAACTTTAGGTTTATTTTAATAGCATAGTGATTATGGAGTTGGTAAAGGAGACGAGTAGAATAGGTTATTTGCTCATTCGGCATAAAAGAAAAGAAAAAAAAATTGAAAAAAATAATAAAAATAGTAAGAAGATTGCCTAGAAGCAGCATATTTTAGGACGTGCATCCTAGGTTTGAATAAGCTGCCTCTAGTTTTAATTTTCTCGCATTGCATTTGCACTTGCATGTTAAATGCTGGAATAATGTACGTCCTTTAACTTAAGCATCCATACTTGCCATGCATTGCATTCTATGGACTTAATTTCAAAGACCACTTAATTGGCTAAATCAACTAATCAAGTGCTCACCTCAAGAAATTAGGACTACTAAGAGATTGGACTACAAGAATCTAATAACCTAAAATTTGGTGTGTAAAGGACTTGATTGTCGATTTCAAAATTTAAATCAAAATTCACACCTGTGTTGCACTCATGAGCACGTGTGCACCCCACACATAGGATCACTAGATAATTTCCTATCTCATCTCTTACACCACAAGGGAATTTAGCCAAAAATCAACAAGTCCATCTCACCATCAGTTCCTCGTAAGTAGTCTTGATTCGAGGCTCTCTTCTCTTGTAAGTAGATCTTTTAGGCACAAACGAAGGATACGTAATGGTTGTATAATTTACTTGGCCACCAATTGAAAATCCATAATTAAAGACCTAAAATTCACTAAAAATAGGAGTCCCTTTGTGTTTGCATTAGCATTGGCATTGATGTGCACGTGGTAAAAACTCTTTAGGAAGTAATTAGAAGTAATCGGGAACCAATTGAGACCCAAGGAGGGTTTAAACCAAATCAATTTAAAGAGATGGATTACCCTTACTCCTATCCATTAAACTTCCAAAATCAATACTTCCCATCTTTAAATAGTGATCCCATGACCCGAGATTATCCATCCTTTGATGGATACAATGACAATACATGGGATCTTTCATACTCCCACTTTTGGAGTAGTGGTCTGATATACCCCAATCATTTTGGGTAGAACCTAGGAGCGAGATTCCCCACCTTAGGAATCCCTTCTAGAATAAAAACACCCAACTCACCGACCCTTCATGATTTTACCTCCCAAGGTTGGACAAACACTCCTAGGGAACCCGATACCCAACCTGATTACCCCCTAAGGATTAATTGTAGCTAGGGTTGAAAAAAAAAACTAAACCCATCCAACCCAACTCGAATAATTGACCCAAACCCATTTACATTAAATGGGTTTAAACCCGTTAATTAAATCAATCGAATAAAACCCCCCACATACCTGCTAAACCTACCCAGCCCAATTAATAAGATGCACAAGTTTCTATTGCCATAGTAACATTGAATTGTATGTATGTTTTTTCAGTGAATGGATATTATCCTTATGTGAATTATGCATGTCTTTGGTTTAGACAAGTCATATTGGAAATAGCTCCATGCTTGTATGATTAGAGTATATGTGCTTTACAACTCATTCTTTTTATAAACTTCATTTAACCCATTTAACTTGTTCAAACCATTTAAACCATTTAATGTTTAACATGTTTACCCGTTTAACCCTTTTAACCTATTTAATTAAATGGGTTAAACTAGTGAAGTTGAGTTTGGTGAGTGTAAACAAGTTGAGTTCGGGTTGAAGTATACACACTCATTTAATAAATCGGTTGGCCCTGATCCAACCTGTTTGTAAACGGGTTTGGATTAAATGGATCGGGTCTAACCCGACTTGACCCGTTTGACACGCCTAATTATAGCCCCTCCATCTTCAATTTAGAGTTTCGAAAATATCAAAAGGTGATTTATGATCTTATGGGAGAGCTTTCAAGGAACAATCATAGTTGGGAAAATGAACAAGTCCACCTTAGCTACCCTAATAGGTTTGATCCTAGTCCCTCCCTCTAAGCCCCCAATCTCCAAAACGACTTTGATGAAATGAATAGAAAGAGGGACCCATTTTTTAGAAGTAGTTACCTTTTAGACTCCACCCATTAGATGTGGCCACTAGAGGATGAGGATGATAACATTGACTACCCACTTGAGCTCTACTGAAGTTAGAAAAAGGGGAATATGCTACCCTTGGAAGCGCTTGACCCTAACGACCGCTTTTTCTTCACCATTTGATGAGTAGGGTCATACTCAATTTGTCGATCCCTCTTCCCCTACTAATCAAGAGGTGGAACCTGAGCCCCTAGTGAACCCAAACCCACCCTTAAGGAACCTACATATGAATTACATCTATCTGAGGAGTTGCCCACCATATTTGGGGACCCATCACCCCAAATAGATTTCCCTGTGGAGTTAGAAATGAAATCTGAAAATTCTAAGGAACCACCGCCCTAGGTGGATAAGGAGTCTAATGCCGAGGAGGATGAAGAAATAATAGAGGAACCAGGAATCAGGATTTGGAGTGGCTCGAGGGGAGAATATGTAATGTTTAAGGATTTACCACCTAAGGATGTCTTTGAATTGGTAAAGGTTGGATTCCTCTCTACCTTTATTGTTGAAAATAATCCTCCTCAAGATAATGAAGAACCAACTACTATAATTCATGAGTAATCACATTTCCACCCTAGAGAGGAATTAATAGAAACTAAAGAACCTAGAGATGATTTCAATGTTTATGCAAGTTCTCATAGGATACTTGGTTCTAAGGAGACTCAACTTCCATCACATGAGTTTGATTGGGAGTCAATCATTGAATCGCTTAAGCAAGAAGGAGATAATTTGACTCCATGCCTCAATATTGTCATCATGGACTGACAAGTTAAGCTTGAGACAGTCATTAGGTTTATTGGGGAGGATATTAAGGAATTGGAAAGGTTGTTAGGGATGGAATCTGAGCAGACCAAGCCCTCATTGGACTTAATTACTACCCCTCAATAGCCTAAACAAATAGTAGATTCCCTAAACAACTCCTAGTTAAGATCTCTGCTCAAATTCATTCCCTTGGGGGAGAATATCAGACTAGTACATTCCAAGGTGGAATGATGAGTTTGGAACGATGCTCATACTTATGATCTCTTCATTCAAGGGTTTGAATTAAATTGGCACAAACCTTTGGGAACCCTTATAGCTTTGGAGGATCTTTGTTATCCTCTACTCATTAACTGTCAAGAGGTCGTTTGCCATTCTTCACGTCTTAGACCTCTTAGGGTAGCCCGCGAGGTTCCCTGCATTAACCTCTTTTAGCGAGCATTTAGGATCACACTTCATCATCAGCTCGCCAACACCATCAGCTACCTATTCTCCAAGCTCGATTTACTATGCTCGTTTTTAAGGCTTGTTTCTCTGCTACTAGAACTTGACTTACAGAGACCGTCCTGTTTGGCTCCTGACGGTAAATGCGACGCTCGTTGGGAGGCAACCCAACTGCACTTTAGGTAATAACTTATTTTTTGCACAATGAGGACATTGTACATCTTAGGCATCGGGGAGATAAAACTTGATCTTCTGATTTGTGCATGCATTTAGGATGTTCATTTGCTTCAAAACTTTGTAAATATCTAAAAAAATTAAAATTTTAAAAACGGCAATAAGAAAATAAAGCAATTAATATTGTGTACTTGAGGACACAATCTGGGCTAGGAAGGAGGTTGAGGTAAACCAAGTGGTCTCGGTGACCTTTATGGGATTTAGGAAGTCTTAGGTCCAGACCCTTTGTGCCTAATACAAGCTTAAAAACTTCAGTACTTACTAAGATTTAGACCGTTGTTCGAGTTCTTAAGGAGACCGAGAGGCCAAAGTATTAAGTCAAAGGCATGGGGAGTATGGGCTAGGAATCTTTCACCCTTAAGTGTAGAACAATTCTGTAAGTTCAAGCTTCTTATACTTGCTCGAAGCACACTGAATTGGCTCGTAGGGTGCTAGAAGATAATGGAGTTCTTGGATCCTTGTCTAAATCATAATTGAAAAGTCTCAAAAATCTATTTGGGATGAGTCTCTTGTGGGTCGGATTCAACACAAAGCAATACTCCATATGACCTCTAATCCTATGCATACTTTGTATGCATTGTGCAACCAGGCACCATTCATTGAATGGAATAAAAACCTAGTTTGTGAAAGGTGCCTCTTCTGCCATCATCACAAGACATCAGAGTAATGGCCTTCTAAGGGTGCTTCTTATGGTGTCATCTCAAGGCATCAGAGTGCAAGGCCCTTTATGAGATCACAAGAGTATAGTGAATCCTATAGGCAATTTAAAGATAGATCATTGGCATAGTTACAAGATAAAGTAGAGCATTGAAAACAAGCAACCTCTCGCTAAGATAGCAAAAACACACACAAGATGCTTAATTCTTCCGAGTCGACACAACCTTGTGGGTGGAGTTCCAGTCTAAGAAACCTAAGCCAACAACCCAAGGCTACGACCAATTGGAATCTAATAGGATAAAGCAATCTATATATTGGTTGGTATTGGAGTAGCTTTGAGTCTGAATCCTAAGATTTTAAGCTTATTTCCTTGAAGGTTGGTCAGACAAAGGTACCCTAACTCATGCACCCTACTTAGAGGACTTTTGTAAAGCCTCGAACCAAATTGTAGTCACAGTAGACTTAAGCGTACTAAGATGAACCCATCGATGATTGTGGTAAGGTGTGCCTCATCATAGCTAAAATGCCAAAGTTAGGTTAGAAACTAAGTTAAACACTATATTCTTAACATAATAAATGGGTTAAGTGTAGGAAGTAAAAAAAATGATCTAAAACACTCAAATTATGATAAAAATACATAATTAGGTCATAATTGAGATATTCTATTCACAAAATACAAATTGATGATCCAAATGACAATTGAACACACATTTGAATTCCAAAGTACAAATCAAGGGTTAAATCATGTTCTAACATGTTCAATTAAGCTTCAATAAAAATCTCATAACATTTGAACATCATTAGGACCTTGCATTTAGAGCATTACACGTAGATCCTTTTGTCATCACATTTGTTTACATATCAATATCGTAGGGGCATACTTGAAAGCCTGCAAGGACCTTTTGGTTATCATTTTCACCACTTATGGGTTTCTCTCGCAATATTTACACTAGTTTACCTCAAGGGCTTTCTTGTAAATTCTTCAATATACTTGGGTGCAGCTTTTCGTGTACTGTTCACGCGCGAGGAACTGGAGTAGCAACCACCGTTGATTCCATTCCTCATTAATCCAATGGCTGATCTTGAACCATGGATCGCGTGCCTTTGCACGCAACACCGTTATCCCTTTCAAATCCCATCCTACAATGGGATTTCATCCAAGCTCTTCTCGCGCTCACCACCTTCTCATCTCCACCATCCACGCCCAAATCAGCCAACCTTAAACTCCAGTGCCCATATCACCCCATTCACCTATTTAACCAGCTCTTAAACGACCAGTGCACTCTAATTAGCTCCCCTCCTACTTCCTCGAGCTCGTCATTCCTCCTTTCTGGCTTTCTCTTTCCCAATTCACTCGGCATCATTGGTGACAGCAATGGAGATCTTCTTTGATTCCTCCACATCGCTAGGGATGACGTATACCTGAGGACGTCCCTGAAGCTTCACTAGTAAGCTTTTCACTCGCTGAAGATCTCCCCCATCTTGTCCTCTTCAGGCATTGGTTGTTGATCCAGGAGAGTCCCCTTCCTCTTATTAGAATAGGATTGACTACTTTCTAGATAGTTTTAAAGGCCTTCTAGATTAGTTAGGAGAAGAATTTGATAGCTAATGCATCCCTTGTTAGTTTAGATTAGGAGTAGATTAGTTAGATCCGATTTACGCTCTCTAATCAATTCATATCAGAGAGGTTTTCGTAGTCTCATTTCGATCCACTGATCTTCTTCATCACCTCACGATCTGCATTTCACTGATTTCCTCGCATTTTAATCCATACTCTACTCCCTCCACCCAAGCATATCTAGATCCGAAGTTTTCCAACTTCTAGATCTAGATAGTGCTTAAATCCACCTGAGGGTCTCTCCATTCACTTCACATGCTCACAAAGACCCCCTATCTTGATTTAATTGCACCGATTCGCTCGTTTTGTTTGGATTTGGACTTTACTCCCAATTGCAAGATTCGGAGTCAATTCGGTTTGGAATGGAATTAATCGATAGATTCGAGTTTGGATTTGTTGAATTGGAGTTCATGCGATGGATGTGAGTTTTTTGGATTGGATTTTTATTATTTAAGTAGCTCACGGCCAATTTTTCATGTAGTTTTGTTTTATGCTTTTGCTAGGCAGCAGAGGTCTATGAAATCCAACACACTAGATTGAGACCTCTGCGATGACCTGATTAATCTGAAGCATCACTTAAGATCACTGCACATTAATCCATAGTGTGCAGGTGTCCTAGATGATCAATTCATCCTAAACCCTAAACCCTTAATCGCCTAGGTAGGCAACATCTGGATTTTAATCCAAGTCAATCTTTAGTTGCTAACCAAGTCTCATGAGGTTTGTTTTATTTGAATGAACCTCTATGAAGGCTTTTGAAGCGGTTTCAATGGCTGATTTGATCTCTCATCTTCTGGCTGTCTATAGCATGAGATGGGGATTGGATTAGGTTTTTTAAGCTTTCTCAAGCTTTGATTTGATTTGCAATGAATTATGCATCAGTTATGGAGTGTGTATGACAGCTAAGATATGGATTTGATTTAGTTAATTCTGATCTGATGGGATTTACAGTAGCAGCAGTTGCTCTGTCTGTGATTTGAACAGATTTCCCCATGGAATTTCATTTCAGATTTGGGATGAAATTGTTTTGTGTTTTAATGGCCCTTAGATCTGATTTTCCAGATCTAATGATGGCATTTTGTGAGCATCAGATCAGACTTCAAAGCCTGACCAGTTGGCACTGCAGTAGCAGCAGCTGCTGCACTGATCTGGGTGGAATTTTAGGAAGTGTCAATTTGAGTTTGAGATGTTTTAATCTGGGGATGATCTTGAATTAGCTCAGATCAAACATTAAAGTTCTGATCAGAGCTTTCATCTAGCTGGGCTGCACATGCAGCAACAACCACTGTTTTGGACTGTCTGGAGCTGTTCTGGGGTGACTTTAAGGTTTTAAATTAGTTTACACTATTTTGTTTGAATAGAGCTGCATGTTTCGAGCATTCATGTATTTTTTTAGCTCAAATTTGATCAAATTATAGCTTGTAATTCATGATTTCAGTCAATGTCAGATGCATATTCATCATGTATCTGCCCAAAGTGTGAATTCAATGAAATTCAAAGTAAAAATCAAGTTTCTCATGTTGCATAAGATGTGTTGGACATTTCTGAATGATCATTTAGCAATTCAAACTATCAAAACTCATTTGAAGGCCTTAGGTTCTTAGTTCAACATCTATTTAAGTCATATTTAGATGAGCTTGTAAATAGCTAAAAAATTATAAACAAATGAAATAAAGGTATCTTGAGTAGGATTATTTATTTTTCTAAGTATATGCAAAGTATGAGAGTATTCTAAACCCTCTAGCTAGTAAAACATACCAGTAGACAATTCAGTCTACTCTAATACTGAGTAAATAAACTCAATACGAAAAACACAAAAAGAAACCTCTTCTCTCTCATCTCACCCTCTCTCTCTCTCTTCCTACTTCTATAAAACATAAAAATACCATAAAAACTTGAAAAAGTCTAAAAGTACACAAAAATACCATATATATAATATGTATACTTGTAAATATCAATTAAATACTAAGTTAAATGAAATTAATAAAATATATTTTTATAATATACATAACTAACTTATATATGTATTATATATATTTAAATAGATATTTATTTTGAGTTATAATGTATATATCTTAACTGTATAATTATCTATTTATTTATAGTAGATTATATGTACATATATTAAGGTAATTATAAATAAATATGTAAACATGTACAAATGTATTTATAACTGTATATATGTATTCATGTAATTTATTATATATTGTACTATACTTGTATATATTTTTAATTAAGTATTTCTCGTATATAATTAAGTTAATAAGTTAAATAGTTAAATTATTAAGTTAAAATAATTTAAATTAGTAAATTAATTAATTATGGAAGTAATTTATCTTGTACACTTCTATATACTAATTTTAATTATTTTCAACCTATTTGTAATATATTTATATTATACAATAGTATTTATAATCTAATTATGTATTTATCTATTAAAATCGTGTACATAAATGTATATAAATTAAAATAAATAATAAAAAATAAATTGAAAATGTGTAATAAATACTTTATTATGTATATTAACTAATTTATAACTCAATTGACTGGTTACATTATTAATTTGAAAATTAATTAAGGAATTAAGAATTAATTAAAGGTGTATAATTAGCTAAATTTAACCCCTTTTTAAAAATAATTAAATAAGTAATTATTATAAATTAAGTACATTATTATGTAGCCCTAGTAGGCTTTCAAATCATGTAATTTATTTTGAGAAAGGACTTGAATCGGATGCTCGAATTGTGGTTCGAAGTTGCCTCTGTCGCACGATTTTGTGCATGATTTGCATAGCTGAACCCCTAGTCATTAGTCCCACATCGTAGGCATGAAAATGCTGACGCCACATAAATTGGCCAGCGTTGATGACCTGGCTGGTCATTAGGGCTAGGCGTAAATGAAATGAGCATGTTTTAGGGCATGGTCTTGCGGCACATGCGTGCATGCCCATGGGCATGTGCTTGGGCGTGTGTGCATGCGAGCGCACGTGTGGGTGCGTGGAGGCGTAGGTGTGGGCCTGAATGGGCCTAAAAATGCACAATAATATACCAATAACAAACTAGGGCCCGATCTAATAGTGGTACCGATCTAACCGTTGGGCCATTGATCCTACCAAAAATTTTACACTAAGTTATAGTTAATTAAGTATTAAGTTAGAAAAATGACTAAGTGTTGGTGTGTTCTAATGTGCTTTGTGAGTGTGTGTGTCATGTTAGCGTGTATGTATTGGTGTTATAAGTAAGTGTGGCTGTATATATATGTTAAATGTGTTAATAAGTTAAGTGTAAGTGTTTGGTAGTATAGATACATAGTGTGTGTTAGTAAATATATATGTGTATACCATATATGTAATAAGTATTAATTAAAGTATACATATATGTTGCCTTATTTGTATATATATTTTTGTAAGCTTTTTAGTGATGTTTGTAACTGTATGTATATTATGTGTTAGTACAGATAGTATCTATGTTAGTATAGTTTAGTTTAGTATACTTTAGTGTTTTTGTGCCTCATGTTTAGGCATTACTTAGGATAGTATATATAACTAACATAGAGTAATTTAAATTGGTTTTTCATGCATGTCTAATTGTGTATATGTCTAAGTCATTATGATTTTATTTTTTAACTAAATAGGAATGCTATCGATTCACCGATAGCAGTCAAAGAGAGCTTTTATTGATTAAGTGAGGGCAAAAAATTACATGAGTGAACCCCATTGATGTATGAGATTCCAGCAATTGTTTATAATATTATCTACATTCACTGATCTCTCCTGAAACAAACTCTCATTTCTAGCTCTCTACATCGAGCATAATACTGCCACCATGGGCAAATATGGCTTATTCACCCTCAAGAAGGAACTCCAGAGGCTCTCCCACGTGGGAATAGTTTCCCTACACACCTTCCTCCAAACGCAATATGTAATCATGCAAGTGGAAAAAATATGAAGACTGGAGTCATTATGCATCCCACACAAATGGCAGAAGTGAGCAGAGGTGCCCATTCTCCTATGCCTCAAATCACCCATTATCAGGTCATCTCTTCTACATAACCACAAAAAAATTTGTACCTTCAATGGTACCTTCAATTTCCATAGCTTCTTCACAATCTCATCAACCTCTGCCATTCTGGACGAAATTATAAGTTTATCATAGGCAGCCACTGAGGAGAAAGCCTCCTCCCATTTGTATGTGTCGCACTCCTCAGGCGTAGGTTTGAAAGCAGCAAGTTCCTGCAGAAGACATTCATTTTCTGCCCATGTTCTTGTTCCATGGCCATTCCCCACCTCATTGTTCAATGTCCAATTCTCAGAGACCATGTCTCTATAGTCATACACCAAAGCATTTTTATCAGTACCAGTGGAAAATGCAAGAAGGTACCTGTCTTTTATCACCCCACCAGGCAGCCATTTTTCCAACCAAAATTTGAAACTTTTCCCATCACCTAAGACATACTTGAATAAACTCCAATTATCTGCCAAAGCACGCACCACAGATGACCAGAAAAGAGACGGCTTATGAGGATTTAAGCGGTTCTTCTCATCATTGGCCACCCCATAGCTATCCTGGATGATTTCTGTCCACGTTTTTTTTTCTCCTTGGAGCAGCCGAACGGCCCACTTCAATAGCAAGGCGTCATTAAATTCTTTAAGTGACCTGATTCTCATGCCACCATACTTCTTTAGCGAACAAATTGAGTCCCACTTTATAGGTTCGAGGAAGGCACCTTGATGGGAAGCCCCTTTCCAAAAGAATCTCTTGCGTATCACGTCAAGTTTTTTCCAAATTGACTTTAGAGCTCTAAGAACAGAGAAGAAAAAGACTAGAATGGATGTGATGACTGAGTTTAATAAAATATATCTCCCTCCTTTCGACAAGTAACGACTACTCCAGCCCTCTAGTTTCGTAGCCGCCTTTTCAAAGAGAAAAGACCAATCTGCTTTCTTCAGTTTTGTGCACTTCAGTGGTAAACCCAGGTATTTGATTGGCAGTGATCTCACAGGCGTGCCCAAGATGGTGGAGATGTCATTTTGGTCTATACCATTCATACCAAAGCAGACCAAGGAGGACTTACTTCCATTTAGTTTTAAACCAGAAATCTCACCAAAAATTTTGACCATATAATATAGTGCTTACGCTTCCCTCTTCCCACTTTCCACAAAAAACACAGTGTCATTCGCATATTGAAGAATGGGGGCTAATGCCCTACTGTTAGTCATCGAGTATCCCCTTATCAACCCATCAGCTGCCAGCTTGCAAGCATATCTTGCCAATGTATCCACTACAAGATTGAAGATCAAGGAGGTTAGTGAGCAACCTTGCCTTACCCCACACTGAGGCTGAATCCAGATTCAACATGGTTTCCCATTTATCAGGGAGGAATAGGAAGTGGTCATGATGCATCTCTTCACCCACTGTATCAAAAGAGGGGGAAATTTTCTCCTTTTAAGAATTTCCCAAAGGTACGGCTAGGAAATTGAATCGTAGGCTTTAGTGAAATCAACTTTCCATAGGAAAGCCTTGTATTTTTGCCTATGCCATCCCATCACCATTTCTTGCGCCATGATGAACGATTCCTGCAAAGACCTCCCAGGTAGAAAAGCATATTGGACAGGCATAATCAAATCTTGCAATACATCACGCATTCTGTTAGCTAAGATCTTGCTGATGATAAGATAGATGGAGTTCGACAAAGCAATAGGTCTATAATCTGAAAATTTCTCCATACTTGACTTCTTTGGTAGCAAAAACAAATAAGACTTATTCAGTCTTTCAAAACCAAAGTTGCCCTTTTCAAACTCATGTATAACTTCCATCAGATCCTTCTTAAGAACGTTCCACATTTCTCTATAAAAGAAGACCGAAACCCCATCCAGTCCTGGGGCTCCCTCATTATTCAAATCTTTGATTACTTTCACTATTTCTTGTTCGGTAAAAGGAGCAACTAACATAGCCATCTGATCACTGCTGACACTTGGAAAGTCAGCCAAAGCCATCCTCCATGAACCTCTTGGTGCAGCCTTGGCTACTTCTTTAAAGTACTGGCCAGCTTCACATCTAATTTCACAAATGCAATGGTTCTCTCACCCATTTTAATATATGAGATGAGATTAAATCTCCTCCTATCACTGGCAGCAAGATGAAAGAATTTCGCATTGGCATCACCTTCCTTGAGCCACAGTTGTCTAGATCTCTCACGCCAGTCCATTTCTTTCTTCAAGTCCTCACCAATGACCTGTTGCAGAAACCTCCTTTGTTACTACTCCTGAGTACTCAGAACCTGCCTACACTCCTTCAAATCAAGCCTTTGGATCTCTGCCAATGCCTCAGCCCTCTTCTGCTCTCTGATAGTCACCACTGTCTGCCCATATTCCTTCAACATTGAGCGCATATCTGCCAACTTTGATGCAAGCTGCTGTGTGGCTGAGCCAGTCACTGCCTTATTCTGCCACCAGCTGGACAACATATCAGCAAAACCCTCCTCCCTGGCCAAAACTTCTTAAGCTTGAAGTATGATCCAACATCCACATTCACTCCACTGTCCCACACAATTGGTGTGTGGTCAGAAAATGGCCTGTCAAGGCTCATAGCAGACGATTGGTGGAATCTCTCCAAGAGGCTTGGGTTGCCAAAGAATCTGTCCAACCTTGATACCAGTCCACTGCCATTTCTCCAAGTGAACTCCACCCCACTGACAGGGTATTCAGTGATGCCCAATCTCTGCACAGTCAATTGAAATCTAGCCATTGCACTATCAGAACTGCCCCCAGGTCTGTCTCCACTTGATAAAGGACAGTTGAAATCACCACCAACAAGCCACGATACCTCCTGGACTCTTTGATGCACTATTGGCAGGTCCTCCCAAAGTTCCACCCGGTCAATTGCTGCACAAGGTCCATAAATGCATGAAATGAACCAATCCAGATCACCTTGAAGGTTCTGACATCTACAAGTACACATCTATCATGAAGGATTTCAGTCACTTTAAGGCAGGATTTTTTCCACCATATGGCCATCCCACCAAATCTGCCAGTTGTAGCCTTCCCCACACAGTCTGCTCTCCCAGACTGTCTTAGCGAGTCCCAGACAATGCCATTTTCCTCCTCCAAATGTGTCTCTTGAATGAGAGCACAATCAATTTCCCACTCCACAAGATATCTGATAAGAAACGCCATTCTCACCTTGTTGAGCAACCCATGCACATTCCACGTTAGGACTCTCATCCCTTGCATGGCTGATCCCCTTGAGCCAAATTATCCACATATTCAACCATGATCGACTTTGCAACAGTTTCCTCCACTAAAGGACTCAAGTTCTCCTTCCTTGGCCTTCTAAGAATGTAAGGGGAGCGCCCAAGCCCCCTCTTTTGGTTTGTTCCTTTCCCAAATTTCAGCTCATCAGAACAGGAAATTGCACTTGATTCACTTCCTTAAGGGCACTTCATCCACTACTGATTACAATTTCCATGCCCAACTGTACCTCCTCACAACTAGTGGAATTGCCTGAGTCCCTCTCTAAGACAGTATCATCAACCATAAGACCCCTGCCTGTGACCACAGGGGTTTGGTTAACACACCCAATGGCAGTGTCATCATCCATAGTCATCTGGTCCCTCTCTGAGGCTTTCTTGTGACAGTCTTTCCTCTTCTTTGATTCAGGGACCTCATCTGAGGGCTTACGACCCACCAATTCAACCTGTTGTGCCTCACCAGATCTAACAACAGACGTCTTATCCTGACCCTGTTCTGGTAACACAAAATCCTACCCTACCACTGATAAACGAATGAGCCACGAAGAGCCCCCACACCTGAGAATGATTTTGTCTGGCAGTGACCCACTTCTAAAGACTTCAGCCTCAAATTGAAGTAAACGGGCATCACCTTCCCCAATTGTGATTTCAGTATCTTCACGGACAGATGCAAAGCCTGCAACCATCTTGGCGACCACCCCTCTAGATCTCAAGTGCAAAGGTAACCCTTTGATCTCAGGTGTCACCCTCCTAGTTCCCATTCTTTGGGGGGACGTTCAGGAAGTGCCCCATCAAAGGGATAGACCAGCCTCCACAGCACATTGATGTTCTCGAAAGAACTCGAGCGAAAGCGTAGCCTTTCCACATCTATCATCCCCAAACCAAACACAAGAAAGCGAGTCTGGGATAGCACTGCCACCTTCCAACCCGATGACACAAGGGTTAAGGAACTCACCAGTTGTTGAAACCTCTCAATAGATGGATTGCCAGTCATGACCTCGCCGATCAGAGCACCCCTCAGCATGATCTCCATAGAGACTATCCTCAGAGAATGGAATCTCCACATCAATCGTGTGACTACCTAGCGCCGGCAGCGGGGGTAGCCAGGGCTCCTTCAGCACCTCCTGTTTTGGGTGTGGAGGGATTTTCTGTGTGCGGCGGCCTCACTCTTGTGCACAAGTCACGTTTGTGACCATCACCCCCACATGCTAAACAGACGAGGGGATTTCTACACACCGCAGCCATATGACCTCTTCATTTGCATCTATAACACAGAACCTCTCCATTGGACCTCCTCCAGCCCCCTCTTGGAATGAATCTGGTTGCCCTACCTTCGTATGACTGACATCCCCTCTCCCTCCTCCAATTTCTCGATCTCCATGTTTTCCAATCACCCTCATCCCCAACTCTTACTGCTCCCTCATCTTCTCCTGTCGCCCGTCGCTACACTCCCTTTCTCCTTCTCTCCATCCAGAAGTCCTTTCTCTCTCCAATTATCACTTAATTCTCGTTTAAGTCATTACAATTAACATTAATTGATTTATTTTGTAGATAATTAACCCTTATTTACTTATTCTTTCATTCTTTGAGTCATTTGTAAATAAACTTAACATTTTTTGGATAAAATGAGCATTTTTAGATAATAGAGAGTGATGTATATTAATAACTATCTCCCAATGAATGACCTGGAATAAACCTAATAAAATTTATGTAAATAAATAAATGATTTGACATCCATTTGGATTGCATCCGTACTACAACCTAACAATGACTAATCAATATGTGATCCAGATGGCCGATCAATTTTTGGCATTGTTTCCAGGAACAAAAATCAAACAAAGAAGTTGATTATTATATTACCTTTTCTAGTACAAATTATCATCGATCAGCTTGTCATGCGCAAATTGAAGCCTACGCAGATTAAAAATGCATAATCTAAGTAAAAACAAATGTCTTTTTTTCTATAATTGTGATCCAGACCTCAGATCGATGATCCAAAAGTACAGTTAGCTTCCCGATGTCACAGGGATTTCAATGGTATGTTTTGTGCGACAATTGGACCTCAAATACGTGAAATGCGTGTGAACCACAATCAAGCTCGTGTGTAATCCACCTTGGGAATTACACTGTGCAAATGCCCTTCATTTAAAAATACATAAATTTTATCAACTTCCTTGTCTCGTAACAATTCAGGCGATACATGTTTCTTTGGAATCAGAACTTGTTTGACCCTATTACGAAAGCGCTTGCTATTTTGAAAAGAAAAAAAATGTTGATTCCTACTTAGAATCCAATCCTAATCAATTATTTCCCTTTCCCACTTGATCCCAAACCTCTTTTCTTTACCTATTTTCTTTTCCCCCTCCTCTCTCATGATTTCCTCTCTCCACACACTATAACACCCATTGAAGGATTCCTTGTCGCCACCACCAAGTCTTTCCCCTTCCTTGTATCACGCATGAGAGGGAGAAAGAGAGACAAGGGAGACCAAGGAAGAGAAAGGGAAGGAGGATGAAGCCGAGGGAGACCACAGTGGCAGTGCGAACAGATTGTAAGCTTCCTTTTCTTCTTTTCTTTCTTCTCATGGTGTAAGAGAGGATGTAATGGGTGAGGAAGAGGAAGCCAAGAGAGGGGTTGAGTAAGGTCATGAGAGAGGAGAGGGAGGTTGGACAATGGCCTTGAAGGGAGGCGGTGGCGAGATCGGCATAGACGTTGAGCCCATGCACATACGCGCATGGGTTCACACAAGAGAGAGAGTGACGGAGAAAAGTTGAGAAATGGAGGGGAGAAGAGAAGATGGCAACGAGGAAGGAGAGAAGATCTATGACGAGACCAGTGCATCGAAGGGGTTGTGCCGGTGGTGCTCCCATCGGTGTAGATGGGTTTTGCACCCATCAACAGAGAGAATGAGAGAGAGAGAGAGAGAGGGGTGGAGGGAGGGAGAGAAAGGTTGGCGAGGGGACTCCATGGTTAGTGAATGGCTGGTGATCATGTCACAGATGGCTGACATCAGCATGATGGCGAGCCTGCGTGTGCATGCATGGCGGGTCGCATGAAGGAGAAGCGGGGAAGAAAAAAGAGCGAAGGTGGAGCTTATTGAAGAGATGTGAAGATTCATTAAAAAGAATAGAGTTTTAAATATTGTATCTTGGTCCCTATGAAGGGAATATAAGTTATGTGAAAATCTAACAGCCTGATTTATTTCACCTAGATTGGGGGCATCCGAGGTCAAAATTCTATGATGTAGGACTCGATCTTGGGGTTCTTGAGAGTGTTGAATACATCTGTATGGTCGGATTGGATAGATTCTACCTCGAATCTTAAGGCATAGATTGAGGAGACACGTGTGGTGTTGAGAGTCTCCAACATATTTTCACAGAGTCGTCGTGACCCTCCGATGGTGTTAGGTAGAGTAGTTGCTCTTTCTCCACATGTTGATTGTCTACATTACAGTTTTCTTTGTGTATTTACATCATTTAGTGTGCATTCTTGCCTCTTGCTGGGATCAGAACCTATTTCGTGTTTATTACTTTTTTGGGTACTTGAATGTTAAATATTAATATTGTAAATAAGGTTGATGACTCGAAATGTGAATAATTAAATTGATATAATTAATCGTTTGATTAAAAGAAATTAATTACAATTTATTAAATGATTTTCATGATTTAACAAATTATGAAGTACTTAAGTATCTTGAATGAGGCCCTATCATCGCATGTATGAGATAAACTCTGTTTTTCGTAAAACCAACATCGCTGTGATTGCTAAATAATAACTTAATTGGGACTACTATCAAAAATTAGAAACTAAACAATTTAATGGTTAATTTCGAACTGATACGATTAACGTTACTAATTTAGTTATCTGGGAATAAGTTACTAAATTGATAACAACATTGATTGGGAATAAACTGGATAATTGGTTTGGCTTGTAGCTTTGGTCTTTTAGACCGATTTTAGGCGGATTTAAGGAGTTGCTAGCCTCCCTATGACTTTTGGTTAGGCATAGTGGTCAACTGGAATAGCGGGATGCATCGCTCAAGGGTTGGAGTTGGCTTTCTTTACTCGAGTGGTGGGTGGTTCATTGGTTGTCTATGGTTTAGCATGTGTAGCTAGCACATGTTTACATCATACAATGTAGCTGCCACCTATTTCCACAATGACCCTAGGGTGATGTAACGTGGTGACTCGATGGGTATAAGCTGTCTTCTCGGTCAAGAGGATGGCTTATACCAATCTTGAGCCTAAGGAAGTCACACGAAATCGCCTCACGCCACGAGATATTGATTAACAGGTTTTGACTATAACAAGTTGGTCTTAACTTGTAAAATGGATAGAATAATGTGAAGATTAATAAAATGATTAATTATAAGACAGTACCCTTTCTCTTGCTCTCTTTGTTACTATTCTGTACCAGTTGTTGATTTTACCCTACTCAATTTTTGCCGACATACTCTTTGGGTTCCATACTCATGTGTGCTGAGCAACTAGGGGTTGAGGTTGGGGTTGGTCCTATTGCGGGACCTAGCGTGATACTTGGAGACGGTTTGTGACGACAGTAGTTTTAGCTATGTAGGTTTTCCTTTCAATTTTCTAGTGATTGTACTCTATTACTCTGGTACATTTTTCCTTTACTGTTTTTTGCTGGTGAACTCTTACTACTTTCGTCAGCATTATTTTATTTAATGCATTATGAATTTATGTTTGGCTATTATTGTTGTTTTACGAATATGTGTTAGATGACTGCGATCTTATTGGGTGTCGGATGATATTCCGTATTTGACAGCTTGGGTCTCATCAGGTTTACTCGATTGGTAGGACCCGATCATCACAATTGTACTCATGATCATAGTGTTTTACTTGAGATTAGCAAAACTTAGGCATGGAGGCATTTGATGAGTGGACTATATTTAGGCTTGTCAGTCTCCTCAATTTGGGTTGCATTATTAATGCATGAAACTCACTATAGGTTAATTCTATCGTTGTAGCGCAAGAATACATGATTGCTCAAATCAAAATTATGAACTTGTAATAGAATAAAATCGTAATATATGGGAGTCCAGGTCATATCTCAAAGAAGCTTTTGGCTGGGTTACTTTCTAACTAATCCTAAGTATGAGTACTGACAAAATTAGGTGATTTTTGAAAGTTCGGAAAAGTCGTGATGAATTTCAAAAGATGAAATTGTGAAGTAGGGCAAAAATGTAGGTTTGCGAAATTGTGAAAACACAACACTCATGCACTTTTTTTGGATTTTTCAAAATAATAAAGAAAACAAGCAAATAGCTCACAAGTAAATAGAGAGAGAAATATGCAAAACCAAGAATATATTACTATTAATCAAAAGTTCATAACTACAATTAAGAAGTAGTAGAGAAAGGAGACGAGAGAGAGAGTAGATAAATAGAAATATCCGGAATGATGATGAATGCAAGGAAGGTCGAGACGGTTGAAGAAGACCACTGCTACAAACCCTCGAAGGTAGAGGAAAGCTACAAGCCTCCAAAGGTAGAGGAAAGCTTCGGAAGATGGTCAAAGAAGAAGTCAAAGAAAAAGTCGAAGTAGAACCCGGAGATGAAGAAATTGAGTGGAAGGTAAAGGCAAGAGGGAACCTAACTAGAGAAGGGCGTTCCTAAGAAACTAAGGTAATCTAAAAGCTAATTAGAACGTATAGGAATAAAGTGGGTGAGGGAGGAGAAGGAAAAGGAAGAAGGTGGAGGTAGGAAGAAGAAGAATAAAATAGGAAGAAGAAGAGGCTAAGGAGGTAAAATAAGACCTAAAGAGGAAGGAGCAAAGAGAGTTGTATGCAACTAATGGAGGCCATGTTTATATAGGCACTAAGGAGAGAATCGGTTTAGATTTTGGAAGTTAAGTTTAGGTTTAGGATTAATTTATAGAAATGGGAAAGTAGGACTCCTAATGTATTCAATTTTTTGGCTATTATATGTTCCGAATTTAAAGTTATAGAGAAAAGAGAAGTTGTATCTCTTGAAAATAGCTTTCAAATGCAACTTAAATTACTCAATTTGGATTTAAAATGAGAAAGTTATAACCAAAATACTGAATGTGTCAGGTTGTCATGAATTTTGAGAATAGAATTGGAATTTAGATCTCGATTGACTAAAATCATGGGATGTGATCGGACCTAATTAAATTGATTGCCACATTTTATAAATTAATTTCAAAAAATATATTTAGCAATTTAGTGTAAAAAAATTATGTGACACATGTGGATAAGATAAAGGCTTCTAAAAAATAGAATTAGAATTAGGATTGAGCTAGTGTTACTAGTGTGTAAGCTAGGTTTTTAGGATTTAGGATGAAGGTTAGGGTTAAGGCAAGGGCTTAGGAAGATAAATGGATCTAGTTTAGAATTAGGGTTAGGTATTAGGATTAGGATTTTGGATAAGGCTAAATAGGTAGGTTCTAACTAGGGTTAGTACTAAGGTTTTTATGGCCAAAATTGACTCTTCTCCTCTCAATTTAAGCTCTAATGATCTGTATTCCCACTTCTCATGAGTCTCAGTAAAAGATTTTTGCACATAGTAGGACCTCAAATTAGCACAATATAGGGTCAAAATTACAATTTTACCTCTAGCATGGAAGTATACAATTATGAATATAATGACTTAAATCTAATGCAACTAACACCCAGAACTAGCAAATTTAATCACATTAACATATAATTATGCCAACTTATCAATTATATATTTGCATTTAGTTTTAGAATAGTGCACACAATAGGATTTATGTTTACATTATGCATCTTGTTATATAAATAATTATGTGTTTATTTTTACAGGAATAAATGTAACAAATAGAGAATGGAGCTATGTGCCACAAGGTTCACATTCTTTCATAAGGTGAAGATCATAAAAAGGGGTTAATTCAAGGAAATGAGGGAGTTCATTTATAATATTGTATTGGCATCCACACCTAAGTTACCACCATTTTCCACCTTAATTCTCTCGTAATGCTAATTTAATTGATAGAAGAGGTGGACTCATTGCAAAAGAACTAGGGAGGACCACTTCAACTCTCTCTTCCTCCCTCCCAACCAGCGCACCCTCTCTCTCTTCCCAAAATCCACTTACGCACACAAAACCCAATTTCCAAACCCACTCGCGTGACACACCACAACACACATTGATCGTAGACCCTAAAGGTCCTTCCCCATCGCACAATCGCCCAAACGACTACCCTAAGGACCTTGAGAAATCCCCATCTTACCCCTCAACCTTCCTCATCACACTCCACCCTCTCCTTCCCCTCCAATCACACACAACCATCATCTCCTCCATCTTCCACTACTGATAGCCATCAGCCACCATCACTGCATCATAGCCCTAGCACCCTAAGCGCAGCACATGGATGCTGCGCATCTCCTCCACTTAATCAACTGGCCATTGCCCGCACCGCATCTCCTTTGGGTGCCGTGCTCACCCCTACCCCCTCGTAGTGATAGCACGAGGGGCGTGAGTGCTGTGCGCCCTATTCCTCACCTTTTGCTCACAGCCACCGTGCATAGCAGTCTTCGCATGCAACCGTATACTTCCAACAATAGTGTGCATCCCTGTCAGACCCTCCCACACACGAAGGACATCTCAATCTAGTAGCAGCCACAATCTGTGTGCACAAGTCCAACCCTTGCGTGCAAGGACACCACCGCCCTCAACCTCTCCACGCGTCAGTACCACCTGCAGCTCACCTGCTCTGCCAGCAACCACATGCACACTCCCAACAGCTCTGCACGCGATGGTTCACCCGCCATCAGCATCCTGAATGCAGGCGCATGCATGCCGCACGTGTCGCCATGCATTTCCTTTATGTTTAAATTCTGTTTTGTTTTATTTCCTTCATACTTAGCAATAATTCTTGTGAATATTTGCTATCTAATTTCCATTGTTTTAGTTAGAATTAGATGGTTGTAAATATTTTTGACGTCATTCATTGAATGGAATATAGTGTGAATGCGTTGCCTCCTTGTGGATCGACTCAATCTCCCACTATATGTAGGAAGTCGGTATATATTTTTATTGACCGTGTTGCTAGCGACCAACGGAGCAAAATCTAAATTTAATTCCATATCTTTTAAACTATCTGTTTACGTGAAATTGTCGATATTTAAGAAAATACATATAGTATAGTCAACAAAAATGCAAAACACTTAAATTTATAAAGCTCAGAATCAAAAGTGAGCCCGAGATTGTTTGCAGGAAGCACTTATGCAATTCAATTCACTAATCACAATTTATCAAGATAGATATGCAATAAAAACCAATAAAAATATTTAGAATGATGTGTCAATGGGACACAGAATATCAGTATAAAAAGATTGGGTTAAAATGATGATTTGAATCACCAATTTAACCCTCAATGTTAAGCTCTTAATCTACTCAAATATTTGACCTGTAAACCTCAACTAATAATCCATGTCAGCTCAAGTAAATGTTGCAATAGTATCAGCAGAATCAACGTCAAAGCTCAGCAGAAGCTAAAGCAAGTACCAAGTAGAAGCACAAGGGCTTCTCTTCTTCAAGCCTTAGAAGAGGCACCGCAGCAACAACGAAGGCTCATGGCCTCTCAGAATTTCGCTAAGTATCCAGAGAGGAGAGAGGACACAGATCCCAAGGCAAAGCAAAACCCTCCCCCCTCTCTCTCTGATTTTCTTTCTTCTCTTCCTTGCTCAGAACAGACCAGACTCGGGTAACCGAGTAATCAGATCAACCCAAAGCCGCCTTCTTGCATGATGGGCAAGAGCATGCATATGCGTGTGCGTGAGCGGGACCTCACCCCGATGCTCTTAGAGGCAACTGGGTGAGATCACAAAAACCTCTTATATGCTGCAGCGAGGTCTGCTCTCTACGATGTGGGACTATCCCACAGGGTCTTCATCTTGCGCAGCTGCAGGTGACTTCTTCGCCAAATTGATGTAGCTGTTGTGGCTTTGCATCTCAATTGAAGCCCTAGGACGACTCCTGGAACTGGGTCGCAGCTATTGAGAGCAGCAACTAGGTGGATGGTGGTTGGAGTGGTGCTACCAAAGTTAGAGAAGACGATGACGATGGCGGTTGTCCGGTGAAGGCCTGAAACCAAGAACATGGCCTTACGGCCTCGTCAAAATAGTTTAGAAGCTTCGCCATGAAGTGGTGAGTGCAGTGGTGGCAGTCGTGTGGCGTATGGTGGTTTGAGGAGTGCTGACAGTGACAGAGATGGCAAGCGGAGAAGGTGGTGTTCGGGGAGGAGTTTCAGTGGGTGGAAAGCGAAATTTGTTGAGGAATTTTGAAGGGTAAGTCTTGGCGGGGCTAATGAAGGTGGTGCGAGGGTGTTTGGAGGTGTGTGGAGCACTAAGGGCCTCACCGGAGGCTTGGCCTGAGTAGAGGATGACGAAGTGATGTGTTCAATGCAATGCGTGAACCTAGGATCTAAGGAGTGGTAGAAGATCAGGAAGGAGAGAGGAAGAGAAAGAGAGACTTAGAGAGGGAGGATGTGGATGAAGGCATCCGATTGTGATAGGCCAATGCCGGAGGAGTCGACGGCGATACGGCGGCGAGGAAGGAGAGGGAGATAGCGACCACACTTTGGCCGACGACAATCGCGAGGACAAAGGGAGAATGTTGAGCCATTCAATTTGAACGTTGGCTGGCTCAACTAAGAGCACGGAGGGGCTCACTGGAGACGAAGGTGCGGACAGCCAAAGAAGAGGAAGAGAGGGTTTTCTAGCTCTAAACTTCGCTAAGGAGCTTGGTTTCTTAAGAAGGACCTATTTAAAGGCCTCAGAAGGTGTTCCAAGCAAGGTAGGAGGCTTGGGGAATTCACAAACTTAGGGAAAAGGATCCCTGAGATTGTGAGCATTCGCATGAGGATTCTAGAGAGAATCAAGGTCCAAGACCTGGTCTAATTGATAAAGGATCTCTCAAGAATTCTCCCTTTCAATTTTGAGAGGATTTCGCTAAGAGTCGAGCGAGAAAACCTCGCTCAAATCTCGATGGAGGAGCTCTTTTCACACTAATGGTGGCAAGGACCTATTTACAAAAAAATGATAAAGTTAGGGACCTGATTGCAAATATGTTGAAAGTTGAGAGGCTAAATGTAAAAAATAGAGTTTAAAAAGCTAAATTACAAACTAGGTCAAGATGGACTTTGATTGGGGCCAAATTTTGGTACCAACCTAATTTAGACCCAATGAATCTAATGGCGAAGTCGGATTTCAGTTTTGACCAAGCGTGGCTGAAAAATTTGCACAAAAACCCAAACTAGGGTAGAATTCCATCTGAGACTTTGTTCAAGGTCAAAATAGGTTCAGATGGTCAAACCAAGGGTACCAAACCTATCAGAGTATTTTTCTATGAATTTTAGGAGGTTTAGATAAATTTTATCTTGCACAGAACATTTTCAATTCAAGTGGGTCTGAAATTAGGATTTTGTGTTATGATTCGGTTCTCGAAATGTGTAAAACATCATTTCTGTCTTTATAGACCCACTCATTGGACTTTAATGCTCATTTGAACTTCAATTAACCCTTAGGAAACCCCATGGTTATTCTTATTTCATAATGTGGTTAAAATCGCATAATTAACCTTAATTTAATGCTCTTCTCTCAAAATGGATCTGAGTGAAATTATAACCCTCAGATAGTTATGTAGGAGCATTTATCTTTCAATCTTGAATAAAAGTGACTAGTTAGGACCTATGATGGTGTTCCCATCACTAACCGAGCAACTGATTAGCCAGTCCATATAAAGATTTAACATGCTTGCAAACCTTCAGTTTGCTTAAATCCCTTGGCAATAAATCTTGCTTTACATTTTTCAATTGATCCGTTAGGCTTATGTTTCCTCTTAAATACTCATTTACATTGAATAGTAGAACACCTTGAAGGTAAATTAACGAAGTCCCATGTACCATTAAAAATAATTATATCCATCTTACTTTTAATAACATCTTTTTAATGCTTAGCCTCATTAGAAGCCATAGTATCATGATAAGTGGGGGGATTGCCCTCGATTTGTTATACAACAAAAGTCACTTCCCAAATCCTTAGCAATTCTTGGTCGTTTACTTCTCTTAGGTTCTACTTCATTTGATTTGGAATGGGAAGAGCTAGCTCCCACATTAGACACCTTTCCACTTGTTTAGGAATAGAACCGAATATGGTGGCTGAAGTCGCATTTTAAGGTAATCTAGTCTTCATATGAAAGACGTCCTCAAAAAATGTAACATTGCGAAGTTCTACAATAGTGTTGATTTCTATGCTCGAAAACTCAATTTTATAATATGCATAGTTATTCTCAACATAAACTAAAAGGACTGGATCAATAATTTTAGAACCAAGCTTCTTTCTCTCATGCTCTTGGATAATTATCTTAGCCAAGTAGCCCCACACTCTGAGATATTTTGAGTTTGGTTTTCTACTTTTTCAAATGTTAAATGGACTACTTTTCTTATGCTTATGGGGAACTCTATTCAGAATATGGTATAGATAGATAATCCTGAGCTTTACAAGAGGGAGTTGATCAAGTTTGTTAGGATCTTATTCTTAATTTTGCTTTGCTACCCCATTAGATTATGGCGAATATGCATGGCGTCATTACTTCATTAATTATACGAAATATTTGCATTGCTCATTAAATAAATGGGGCGTATATTCCACCCTTCTATTTGACCACAGTCTCTTAAGAGTTTTCCTAATTTATGTTTCTTTTTCTTTCTTAAAGATAAGGAATTTACTTAACACCTCATCCTTAGATTTAAGCAAATATGCATAATATCTACTATTGTTATCTATAAAGGTGACAAAATATTTTTTATTATTCATAATTAACACACCATTAAATTTGCAAATACCTGTGTGCACTAATTTTAAAACCTCAATATGTCCAAAGATAGAGCAAAAAGGTTTTCTGGTTTATTTACCTTCAACACATATCTCACATTTCTTAGTTTTATATATGGTGCGTTAAAGAGTCATTTAATTTCATCATTCTTTTCAAAGATTTGAAATCTACATGACCTAATCTACTATATCATAAATCACAAGATTCACTATTACTAGAAACAGACAGAATATAATCAAAACCAACATTATTTAAAGCATTCCGAGAAGATACATCATGGACAATGTCACATCTGACTCTATAATAAATCAAAGTTTGCCAAATATCTCTTTCCATAAAAAATCCCATGTCTTAATATGACAATTTTATCAAACTTAAAGTTTAATTCAAAACCCTCTCTAACTAATAAAGAACTAGAAATCATATTCTTCTTCACAATTGGAATGTGCAACACCCTACATAATGTCTAGACTTGCCTCAAGAAGAACCTCAAGACCATGTGTTCGAATCCCAACACCTTGGATGTAGTCATTTCTCATCTTCATAGTTCCACCACTATTAGCTCAATAAAAAGAAAATAACGATCTATTAGTGCATGTGTATATTTGCTTTAATATCCGTGGCCTTCTATTGAGCCTAGTTGTTGATGAGCGAAAGTCATCGTTTTAAGAACGATTGCGTCATAGAGTAGTGACGAAAATTGCTACAACATTTAAATTTATAAGTGCTCGAAAACAAGATATGATTCCGAGGTCATTTGCAATGAGCAAATGTGAAATTCACAACACTAGTCAGAATAAATGAGTACAATAAAGATTTCAATGAATAAAATTTACTCAAAATGATATTCAATAATAGCAATTTATCTCAGAAAACGAGATAAAAAGAATAGAAAAACTCTAAAAATGGTGATTTAAATCACCAAACTATTCTAACAATTAAGCACATATTCCAAATATCATACAATTCAAATTTTCCAACATTGTCTTAAACCACTTATTCCTCAAAATCCACATTAACAACTAAGCTTAATATGTCCACAGTACCAGAACCAAGCCAAGTTAGACGTTGCCAAGGTGCTACAGACACCTTATCTCAATGATCCTCAAAAGCACAAGGCACAAGGCCTTAGCTTCTCTAACGTTTAAGTATCGAGCATATGAGCACAAATCTCAAGGCAATAGTGCAAAACCAACCCCCACTCCCCTCAGAATCTCTTCACTTTCTAATCGGGTAAAAGGGTAGGAACACTATCAAGTAATCGGAACCAGCCCAGACCCACGTGCATGTGAACCGCAGGCGAGGGTGCATGCTTGGGGGACCTTACCCCCCATGCGTTCGAGGCAACGAGCCCTATGCATGAATGCATCTTATACGTTGCTCATTCACACACAATATGGGACTAAAGTCTTCCACTCCCTCCTTCATGCACCTGTGTGAGAAGCTCACGTCAATTCTTCTACTGTGTTGGTTCTTCTCTTCAATTCAAAGCTGGGAAAGGTTCGTGGCATGGTTCCTCAGTTCTGGGAGGTGGCGACAGGAAGTAAGGTGACCGAACAATAGTTGCCATTATCGGAGAAGACAACCGGTGGCGGCGAAGTTGACCTGCAAGAAAAGCATGGCCTAGGGCCCAATTAGATAGTTGGCAACCTTCACCGTGGTGTGGCGAATGGTGGCGGGCGTGAATTGGTGAGCAAGTGAGTGTGGTGGTCGGACAGGGGAAGTGGACAGAGGTCCGATGGCCAGTGTCGAGGAAGATGGTAGGGACGCGATAAGGTGAAATTAGGTTAGGCGGATAGTCGTGAGGGTGAGGTGGAGGTTTCTCCTAGATTAATTGAGATGGAGGAGGTCGAATGCAGGCCGACGGTGAAGGTGATCGACAGAGATGTTGCCGGCGTCGGGGAAGGAGGAGAGGGAATTAGGATCTATGAATTGAGCTAAACCTAAGTAAAAGGGAGATGAGAAGAAGCCCTAAACTAATTGGAAGAATGGAGGCTCGGGGAAGCTTGCCAGAGGTATGTCGAAGTTGAGGACGAAGGAGGTGAGGATGGAGCCGATGAAAGGGGTAATTGGGCCGTTTTCTTTGTCCGAAAGCATAGTGACGAGGCGTTGAGGAGAAGCCCTCTCCCTTTTGTCCGAGGGAGCGGCTGAAGATGTGGTTCAAAGAAGCTCCAAGTCCTCATCAATGGCGGTGGAGGAAGGAGTAGGGGTGATTTGAGCACCAAAAACGAGACGACCCTCGCTTGGGTAGATGCGACCTCTTTTATAAATGAGGCTTCCCTCCCGAATTGATCTCTGAAGTGCCCATTTGGTAAGTGCCCTTGTCGCCTGAAGAGCTCGATTTTATCAAGCTCGCTAGTACAAATTTCAGCCATGATTGACCTTAAGAATGATATTGATCGATGCGGATTGATCTAAGGATCCATGGGTTTTAGGATTTCTCATTTAGATTTCTAGAACCAAATCCTCGATTGAATGTCGGCGCGAGAGATATGAAGATCCTTTTTAGATTGTCATGGCAGCAAGGACCGTTTTGCAAGAACGATGTTAAAGCTAGGGGGTTTTTGTAAAGAATTTCGAAAGCTAGGGGTTCGGTGTAGGAAATAGAGATTTAAGGGACTAGATTGCAAACTAGTTCAAAATGGACTCTGATTGAGACCAAATTTTTGTGCTAACTTAATTTGGACCCAAGAAATCTAATGGTAAAGTTGGATTTGAGTTTTGACCATATTTGATTAGGCAAGTTGTACAGAAGCCTAAATCAGGGCAAAATCCTATCTGAAACTCTGTTCTAGGTCAAAATAGGTTCAGATGGTCAAATCAAAGGCACCGAACCTCTTAGAATATTTTTCTATAAATTTTAGGAGATTTAGATGAATTTTATCCTGACCAAAACCTCTTCAATTCAAGTGGGGTTGAGAATTAGGGTTTTATATATTG
The DNA here is from genome assembly GCA_037157565.1 of Thalassia testudinum. Classification (NCBI taxonomy): domain Eukaryota; kingdom Viridiplantae; phylum Streptophyta; class Magnoliopsida; order Alismatales; family Hydrocharitaceae; genus Thalassia; species Thalassia testudinum. The sequence goes on along the minus strand of JAZHRO010000062.1, from coordinate 1,070,576 downwards.
TTTTGATCATTGAAATGCGCGAAACCCTATTTCTGTCAATGTACACCCACTTTTTGGTCTTTTATGCTCAATTGACCTCTAATTAACCCCTTGGTGACCCTGTGGTTATTCTGTATTTGTGATGTAATGTTAAAACAGTAGAATTAACCCTGTCTTATTGCTTTCTCCTCAAAATAGATCTAAGTGGAATTACTGTCCTTAGGCGATCATTCAGGAGCATTTATCTCTTGATTCCAACTAATCAAGCTGGTTATGATGAATGATGGTGTTACCATCATACCTCCATGCTTAACTTTTGCTAGTCCCTAGCAAAATTCTATGGAAAGACCTAGATCTCTAGACCATGTTTCTATTGTTCAGATGCCTAATTTGTGCCTCTCTAGAAATCAGATGAGCATACCAATATTAGACCTAGAGGTACTCAAATACTAACCAAGATCCAGACCTGACCAACCTCAGCCTTAGGCATGCCACGAAGGTTTCTAAGGACCACAAAAACTGCACAAAGGTTCGTTGACCCCAACGGTTAAAGCACCCGTGCGTTGACATATCAAGCCCAGATTCAGTTTGCTAGTGCATTTTTTGTAGAGAGGTAGAAAGAGATTTTTGTATTTTGAGAGTTTTCTCTCTTTTCTTTTTATATTCCCCTAAATCCAACATCAGATTGGCCCTAAATACGATCTGTATCGGATTCCTTGTCCTCGCCATCAATCCTCAAAGGATCCCTAGCTTTCGATGCTTTGGGTTAGCACCGTCCATGGTAACCCCTAGAACCCTGGCTTTCGATACTTCGAGACAGTGCCACCCATGACGTTCTGTAGCTAAATTCAAATCCTAGCAATCGACATTTTGAGATAATCCTGCCCATGGCACCTGAACCAGCACAAGGTGCTTACATGCCCCTGGTAAGATATTTAGATATCCTAGGACTGAGGAGACGATATGTTATTATGCATCTTCGAAGAAAGTATTTTTTCATTCCACCTCTCTGCACTGGGAACTCGTCCAATCAACTTGTGCCTTCGAACCGCTCCTAAGCTAAATCTTTGGGATGACTTTTTCATAACAAAATACTTTTGGCATTATTTCTTCATTAAGCGGGACTGGTGTTTGAATTTTGGATATTTAGGTTACCAAGTCTCGCAAACCAAAAGATAGGCAACAGGACTGAATAATCCATAATCCTTAGACTTAATACATCAGCCTCGCACTTTCCTCAACCTCTTGAGGAATAATTTGGATCTTAACGAATACGGGTGTGTTTATGCCCTAACATAGGCACAAGAGGCCTAAGGTCGGTACTCGTCACTAATCTCCTAAGTTTTAGCACTTCAGGACTTAATCATTGTTTTGATTAGGTCTAGAACTTATGTAAATCCCATATCAATTGCTAGGATTATCAATTTTTTCTCTGATCTTGCTCCATTTGGCATTTTTTGTATTTCCTCCTCTTTTCCTCCTCAAGAAAGAATTTTCAGTCAATTCTTAAATTTTCCTCCCCTTTTTCCTTTTTTTTGTGAGAACCCCTCAGAGAATTGGATTTCCATTTGTTTTGCACTTTAACAGCCCACATGCCTAAGTTTTGTAATGTCCTCATTGTAAACCAGGTAGGTATGAATTCAGCTTGGTTCAAGATTTAGAACAGGGTCAAACGGTGGGTGAACGGGTCAGGATAACTGTTGCAGATGATTTCAAGCTCTAATACAAGTACCAAAAGTGGAGTCGGCTATTCTAAAGTGAACCCTAAAGTGAAATAGGCATGTAGCTCAAAAAGATGGTCAGAAGGGTCTTGGGTTTTTGAAATGACGAGTTGCCTCCCGTTAAGCGCTAAATTCAATGCCTTCAACCAAGTAGAAGGTGGTCAAGGAGACAGGGTGGTCAGATTGGAGGAATTTTGTAAAATAAGCACCTTGATGAGTAGTCTGGTTGGTCCAACCAGGTACTTGTTCAGGTCAACAGGCTGATGATGCAAACCAAACCAAATCAGTCTGGTGGGTTGATGGATGTGAATCAATAGGTGTAAAGCCCACCTGATGCTTTGTGGCTCAAAAAGATGTGGAAATATGAATCTAGGATTTGGATGAATTAGCTCAGCCTGATCAGAGTAAGGGTCCTCAAAGGATAATGGATCTATGGAGAATGTAAGAACCCTACTGGTAGCATCAGAGAAAGATAAGATGTGGTTATTGGTTTGATCCATGTCTGATTCCTGATCAAATTGTGATGGTGAATCATATGCAACCAGATTAGAGAGAGGTGAATCAGAATAGAAATTGAGTTCAGTGGCGGGTCGAGGTTGGGATCGGTTTCTAAAAGGATCTGTAGTAGGTGTGGCTGCTTCAAAATCTGGGTGCAGTATGGGTTTCTCTAGAAATGATTCGAAGATTGGTTCATCTAAAGAGTCTTTTTCATGATGCTCATCCAAATCAAATGTAAATGCATGAAGAGTGCTTATAAGATCATGGAAATTCGAGTCAGTAAAAGATTCGAACTCTAGATTGTGGACACTTTCAACACTCCTGTAGATCATAACAGAATGATTCCAACTCAATGGAATATGATTTTGAATCAATGATCTTGGGACCTTAGAGTCAAAATCAAAGAATAGGACATGAATGGTGATGTCGTAAATCGGTTCGTAATTGTCTGGAAATAAAAGTTCTCCAAAATCAGAGTATGATTCGAAATCATTAGAGAATTTTTGACAGTCAGCTTCTGAACCTGATTCAAGATTGAGATTACCACCACTGAATAAATCATGATGCATGGAATCAACAATCTGACTTTGGTCTAACCTAATCTCAAATTCCAAGCTCAAAGAGCTGTCCTTATTAGGCATAGGCTCGAGTTCTGGGCACCTAGGATAGATCCATTCAAATCCCAACTCTTCCAACTCTTTTGATTCTGTATCATAAATTAGTGCAACTTCCGAAAAATCAATTCGTTCCTCTGAGGAGTCTGGAGAGGTATAATCATCAAATGCGAGCCTAAAATCATAGTTCAGATCTAAAATCTGATTCTCATCACATTGGGCCTCATGATCATCCCAAATAGGCTCATATCTAAATTCTAGGTTTGGTGTAGGGATTGAGTCTCTAAAATCTGGACTTGGTTCTATTGGGATCTCAGAATCATTCTCGAGGAGTACCTTAACAGGATAAGGTGCGGGAGTTACATCCTTGAGAAGTTCTGAGTTTGATTCCTCACAAGTGTTTGGGAAATCTAGGCATGATAGACCAATTTCACAGTTACCTATGGCTGGCTCATAATCAGAAACACATGTAGATGAATCCACCCAACCTACATTGTGATCAGGCATGTCATTCTGCATATAATTTAAATTTGGTTCCATTTGGGTCGGGGGTCCATAACAACCTTCATTTTCGAACCCAGGCTCTGGGAAATCATATTGATCTTCAACATTGCTCCAAGATGTCTCATCAATTTCTGTATGTTGATATGGGTATTTCTAATCAATGGCTTGTTGTAACATATTTAACATATACCCACGTTTCTCAATGAGACCCTGGTGTATTTCCCAAAGTGGTGGATTTGTCAGACACTATACATACTCAGTATTATGCAGTCTCCACAATTCATTGTATTCTCATAAAAGAACATCCCAAGTTGAACCATGTATCATTTGTGTAAACATCATTTCAATGTGGTTCATAATGAGGACTGTTGTTTCTGGTACATTAACCTGAATGTTCCTAGATGGATATGAGGTTTTATAATACTAGTCGTGATGTCTAAGAGTAGCCTCGATCATTTTTTCCTTGATGCTCATACGGGATTCAGGTTTCCTAAACATTTTTCCTATGTTGTGTGGTTGCATTTTCAAATCAAGTGGTGGATCAAGATGTAAAATCAAATTTAGGTTCAGATTGAATTGATCAGATTAGATCAAATTTTCCCCAAAGAAGATCAACTCTAATGGAGGCCTCTAGGTCAGACCTAGAGACCTTTCCTATGTATGTGTACTACAGAATAGATGAGGGACTAGATGTGTATTGGACCCAATCAAGGCACCCCAAAATTTTGGATGACTAAAGTTGTTTCAAGGTGGTTGATATATTTGAATCAAAAATCCACACACCCGAGAATTACTTGGGTAGCCAGGAAGGAAGAGTTCCGCAAAGACCTCTATATGGTAGAGCGTCTCCACGGGTTACAGGGTTTCCCCCACCCGACCTTCCTTGTTACTAACATTCCAAGTAGACCGGAATGTATGAATTGAGGCCTTAAGTCTACCAATTTTAGTCCTAATTTGTGCCTTGAATTTCACTTGAGTTAGAAGTTTATTCAATTTGTGACATAATTTAAAGGTTGTTTGACCCACAAAGTGGACTAACTTCACTTGACCTACCCTAAGGTCTAGGATCAAATTCGGGTTAAGACCCAAACCACCCTAAATTGATTCTCAGGTTATTATGTCCCAAGTTTTAGTGATTCAAGTGATTGTTAGGGCATTGATTTTATGATTTACTTGAATAGATCAATTTAGACAAGGGCTTGGGTAGTACACAAATGCGGAAAGATTAGTTTCCTATATTGCAGGAAAGTGTGTACAAACACTTCAAAACCCTAATGTGGAATCCCTAATTGGCTCTATTTTCAAGTCTAATTTGAATTCCAAATATAACACCTTGGACTCAGCCAAGAAGTGGGCAGTCCAAGATGTTGAGAATTTAAGCGTAAATCCCTAAAAGGTATAGGAAATCAAGATGGGGATATCTAATCAAATCATCTTAATCTTCAATCAACTATCAATCAATTTTAAACTTTTACCTTTAAATGATAATTACTATGAAAGTAAGGCAAATGGAACCTAATTGATTTCGTTTCCTTTTTTTCTTTCCCAAGATTAAGAGATAATTAGGGAAGAAGAGAAATTTTACCTGCCCTTGGAGTGATTGATTGCACGGAAGATTTTCTTATGGTGTACCTTGCAAAACACAGCAAAACAGATTGGGAAGTTAGTAACAAGCTCAATCAAATATGATTAGTGGTGAATCGTGCGTTGTTCTTCGGCAACAGTGCCAAAATGTTGATAAGCAAAAGTCGTCATTTTAGGAAATTATTGCGTTGTAGTATAGTGATGAAAATTGCTATAACATTTAAATTTATAAGTGCTTGAAAACAAGAAATGAGTTCAAAGTCATTCGCAGGGAGTAAATGTGGAATTCACGACATTAGTCAAAATAAACGAGCACAATGAAGATATTCAATGAATAAAATCTACTCAAAATGATATTCAATAATAGCAATTGTATCTCAGAAAATGAGATAAAAAGAATAGAAAAACTCTAAAAATGGTGATTTAAATTACCAAGTTATTCCACCAATTAAGCACAAATCCCAAATATCAGACAATTCAAATTTTCCAACAGGGTCCTGAACCACTTATTCCTCAAAATCTGCATCAACAACTAAGCTCAATATGTCCACAGTACCAGAACCAAGCCAAGTCAGACATTGCCAAGGTGCTATAGACGCCTTATCTCATCAATCCTCAGAAGCACAAGGCAAAAGGCCTTAAAATAGAGCATCAAGCACAAGGCCTCAGCTTCTCTAAATGGCTAAGTATCAAGCATATGGGCACAAATCTCGAGGCAATAGTGCAAAATCGACCCCCACCCCCTTCAGAATCTCTTCACATTCTAATAGGGTAAATGAGTAGGAACAATATCGGGTAATTGAATCCAACCCAGACCCGCATGCGTGTGAATCACAGGCAAGGGTGCGTACGTAGGGGCGTGCGTGGGGGACCTCACCCCCCATGCGTTCAAGGTAACGAGCCTTGTGCACGAATGCATCTTATATGTTGGAAGCTGGGACAGCTCTATGGCATGGTTCTGCGATTCTGGGAGGTGGCAACAAGTAGCAAGGTGAACGAACGGTAGTTGTCATTATCAAAGAAAACGACCGGCGGTGGCGAAGTTGACCTGCAAGAGAAGTACAGCCTAGGGCCCAACTAGATAACTGGCAACCTTCACCGTGGTGTGGCGAATGGTGACGAGCGTGAATTGGTGAGCAAGTGAGTGTGGTGGCCAGACAGTGGAAGTGAATGGAGGTCCAACGGTCGGTGTTGGGGGAGATGGTAGGGATGCGATAAGGTGAAATTAGGTTAGACGAAATAGTCGTGAGGGTGAGGTGGAGGTTTCACCTAGATCAATTGACATGAGGAGGTTAAATGCAGGCTGGCAAGGAAGGTGATCGGCGAAGATGTTGCCGACATCGGGGAAGGAGAAGGAGAGGGAATTAGGATCTAGGAATTGAGCTAAACATAATTAGAAGGGAGATTAGAAGAAGCCCTAAACTAATTGGAAGAATGGAGGCTCGAGGAAGCTTGCTGAAGGTACGCTGGAGCTAAGGACGAAGGAGGTGAGGATGGAGTCGATGAAGGGGTAATTGGGCTGTCTTCTTTGTCCAGAAGCACGACGATGAGGTGTTGAGGAGAAGCCCTCTCCCTTTTGTCCAAGGGAGCGACCAAAGACATGGTTCAAAGAAGCTCCAAGTCATCGCCAATGGCGGCGGAGGAAGGAGTAGGGGCAATTTGCGTGCTAGAAATGAGACGACCCTTGCTTGGGTAGATGCGGCCTCTTTTATAGATGAGGTTTCCCTCCTGAATTGATCTCTAAAGTGCCCATTTGGTAGGTGCCCTTGCTGCCTGAAGAGCTCGATTTTTTTGAGCTTGCCAATGCGAATTTCGGCCATGATTGGCCTTGAGAATGATCTTGATTGACGCGGATTGATCTAAGGATTAATCGTGCCAAGTTTTAGGATTTTTCATTGAGATTTCTAGAACCAAATCCTCGATTGAATGTTGGCGGGAGAGCTTTGTAGATCCTTTTCAAACTATCATGGAAGAGAGGACTATTTTGCAAGAACGATGGTAAAGCTAGGGGGTTTTTGTAAAATATTTCGAAAGCTAAGGATTTAGGTGTAGGAAATAGAGATTTAAGGGACTAGATTGCAACTTAGGTCAAGATAGACTCTAATTGGGCTTAAATTTTGGTGTTAACTTAATTCTGATCCAAGGAATCTAATGGTGAACTTGGATTTAAGTTTTGACCACGTTTGATTAGGTAAATTGCACAGAAGCCTAAATCATAGCAAAATCCTGTTTGAAACTCTGTTCTAGGTCAAAATAGGTTTAGATGGTCAAACCAAAGGTATCGAACCTCTTAAAATATTTTTCTATGAAATTTAAGAGGTTTAGATGAATTTTATCCTCACCAAAACCTCTTCAATTCAAGTGGGGTTGAGAATTAGGGTTTTGTATATTATTTTGATCCTTGAAATACGCAAAACCTTGTTTCTATCAATGTGGACACACTTTTTGGTCTTTTATGTTCAATTAACTCCTAATTAACCCCTGGGTGACCCCATGGTTACTCTATATTTGTGATGTGATGTTAAAATAATAGAATTAACCATATTTTATTGCTTTCTCCTCAAAACAGATCTAAATGGAATTATTGTCCTCAAGCGATCATTCAGAAGCATTTATCTCTTGATTCAAACTAATTCAAGCTAGTTATAGTGAATGATGGTGTTACCATCAATAGTCCTTATAATGCCCAACCTTCCCATTGTATCAACACAACTTGTTCTTGAATTTCTTCTAAATCCTGTTTTTGGCCTTTATTGTATTTTTATTATTGTTCTTGTTTTTATTTTCTTTGCCTTTAAATGTTATGACATTCACCTTAGATTGCATGCTTACAGGCATCACAGGCTTCTACTTCTTATGCTCTTCTTTTATAGCAATGACAACCATCAAGTCATCAAGAGAAATCTATCCCTTCTTATGCTTGAGAGTCATTCTAAAGTCCTCCCAAGATTTAGGGAATTTCTTAATGCTATACATGACTAGAAACTTCCCTGGAAGTTTCATCTCTGCCTCTGCCAAGGCATGAAGCAACAACAGAAACTCATGTGCCTACTTTAAGACCAATTTACCCTTAGCCATTTGAAATTTTAGAAATTTCGAGACAGCATTTCTCAATATCGAAATCCTTAGTATTAGATTTCTTGTCTAACCCCTCCCATAGCTCCTTTGCATTAAGCATAGATGTGTTGTATATGTCAACCAACACAGTAGACAGAGCTAATAAGACATGGTCATGACAAATACGTTTGCACTCTTTCTACTCATCAACTGCCTTTTGGCCTTCTAGCGTAGGGTTTTCTCGATCCATGGTTGGGTAATTGGTTTCTAGTGTCGAGATTAGACCTATGATAGTCAACCAGATCTGCATGCATTGTTGCCAACACTTCAAGTTTTGATTATCAAATTTTTTGGGCATATCTATGCGTGATTTAAATGTCATTTCTATCATGGTTGATATTTCAGATCTATGTGATGGCTTCTCTAAGATTGTTAAAAAGCACACATACATGATTTACATGAAACAAAATAATTCCAAAACAATTATCGAATACATTTCAGATTGATTCATTTCACGTATCACAATTAGATTATATGATTCCAATGTAGGAGTATTAAACCAAATAGCTAAATATTGATAGGCATAAACCAGTATGATTCAAAATGAAATATAGTATAAATCACATATAGTAGCACATAAACAAAAAAATAAAATAGTTTTCAATATTACAGTGATTGAAGCACCAATATAGAACTTTCTTTAGAGAAGCTATCGCCTTCTATAATATCGATGCGACAAAGTTTGACATCCTCCTCCTAGGATACGACGATCACATCATCGCAATTGGCACACTCCAACCACGATCAAGAGAGACGGGGACAGAATGGATTCACGCCCCAATAATTCTTTTGACGGATTAAGAGTGGATCACCAAGTGTGCAAGCCAAGGTCCAACTATCGAGTGGCTCGAGTTAGAGTTCATAGTCCAATCAATTAATTAAGTACGTCTTAGGAAAATTGAATTTTAAATAGAATGAAGGGGGTCGAAACCTGTCAAGAATCCGACAAAGTTTCCCCTATTTATCAGATATTTTCCCAAAAATATGTACCTACACCGTGTGACTATGCATGCATGCCACAAAATTGAAAAAGGTGGGTACACCCCATAAACCACACCACAAGGCGAGAAAAACAAAACCAGCACAAATGAGCACAGCCCGCATCCAAGAGCAATGAAAATACAAAAAAACAACGAAGAAACAGTGCCAAAGTATCTCTGTCACACTACTATAGACAATTACAAAAGTCCATGCTTTAAATACAAGCCTTTACACAAGCCCTTCTATACTATAGAAATAAACTATTTTGTCCCAACATCAAGTAAAAATCAACCATGCGATACACACCCTTTTTCCTTGGGTTCCTCCCCAAAAAGAACAAAAATCGACATTTGTGTTGCCTGCCCATGCCCTCCTAGGCTAACACCTCGTGTAACGTGTCGCCTGTGTTACAATCGCGATACCTGAAAATGGGTCACAAATGTAGAGATGAGCCAAGAGGCTTAGTAGGGACAAAACCACGTGAAACACTAAAGTCGAACGGGGTGGTATATGGGTTTATGTACCAAGGCTAACTACCTAATCATTTTTCCCATTCACTCATGTCTTAACTATGCAGCAGGCCATCCTCAAGTCATTCTTAATTCTCATAGTTAACCTGGGTTTTATTATTAATACACCAAGGTGGCAATGAGCCCTTCTCTCTCTTTTTTTTTTACGTAGGCTCCCTCATAGAATTTACTAAATTTTATCATCACATGAGTTATTGACTCGCCTTTGGAGTCAGATTTTAGGGATCATCCTTCTCTACTAGAGGTGATTGTGATGTAGCCTTCCCTCAGATCGCAACCTAACAGTCTTTCCTTGGTAAGGGGATAAACTATTAGAGCCGAGAACCCTCGCAAAAGGCATACCCATTCTCAACATGTTGAGAACGTTGCTGACTTTAGCCAGAATAGTTGGGCTTCTCGGGAGATAACCAGGCCAAAATCCTCAAAATTATACAGAGCAACTCAACTTATATCCATCGAGGTACAATCATGATTATTTGTATTTAGTTGTGGTGGAGTAGGTTGAATGTTTAACATGCCACACCAATGCCTCCTACTAGGACCACATACTTGGGGTGTGCCCTCTTAATTAGCCATTTGACTGAGGCTACAACTCTTACCCATCTCAGGTCGAGTTGGCCAGATGTTTAACGGGCTACACCATTGTTCCCTCATGGAATACGATCTTCTAGGTGCACCCTCCAGTCCGCCGTCGGTACTGAGGGCCTGAGGCCATGACCAAACCTTGCATCCTACACATGTCTTGAGACATCCATCAGATTCAAGTACCCCCTTGGAAACTAACCTCGATGATAGCTCCCCTCAACATGTCATTGCACTTAGGAATCCTCCAAATCCCAAGGTTAGTTGCAAGTAGCCATTAGCTACTTCAACTCTTCGAATCTCCAACCCGCAATAGTGAACCCTCGGTTCACGAGTCCATGGTGCAACCCTAGAGCTTGCCTAATAGACTTACTCATCTTTAAATCCATTTTGGTTCCTATACCCGGAACGAAATCTTAGGGACCTACTAGATCAGCTCAAGTCTAGCTTTTGACCTTCGAATCCAAGCTCCCCTTTTAGACTCGTTAATAGAGTTGTCGGAATTCAACACTTCTTGGTTTCATTCTAAATTTAGACGGCACACGTCAGCTTTTAATCCGTATCTTTAGGAGTTTCAGTGCCCATAACACACTTGACCATCATTAACTAGAGAGGCATTTAAGGCCTTAGTTCTTAATACTCCAGTCTAACTTCCAACCGAAGCCAGTACTGGTACTAAGACTTAGTACCTGTACTGGCCATCCCTAGATTCCAACACCCATAGTAAGCAACACCACTTAAGGATGACATAATCCTTTACTTTTTATCTCGAGGATTTAACTTCCACAAGGTCCTTAGACCTAAGGACTTCCTTAGATCACCCAAGGCTCCCTCAAAACCCCCATGACCTGAACCTCATTCATTAACCCCTTTAGCCACTTCCCCTATGCCATAAAAAGGGGAAACGAAAGCGATTTTAAACAATGCTCATAATCCCATTTTCAGCCTACAAAATTAGGATAATCATGCCTAAGTAACCTTTTATAAAGAGAAGAGTGATTTGAACAATACACCAAAGTCCACCCAAAATTCCATTGTAACAAACATACAACAGCTACAGTAAAACCCCTATGTGATGTTATATATATATATATATATATATATATATATATATATATATATATATATATATATATATATATATATATATATATATATATATATAAGGTAGTGGGTTAGCCTTGTTTCACTAGGCATTTATCCCATTTCTTCTCTCTACTCAAGCTCGATATTACGCGGCTCTAGTCATTATCCATCATTAGGCCAACCTTTGGAGATCTATTTTACCTCTTAAACATGCACCAAACTATGGTTCAGTGCATGCCTTTCAACATCCCATCCCTACACGCCAACAAGCATGCCAAGAAATAGGATTCCATTCTTACATAGATCTCTACATACAGGAGCGACGCTATGATAAATTCTGTACACCTGCCCATTCAAGAGCTTTATTCTCAACCTTGATAATGATGGATATTTTATTCTCATGCTTTGATTTGCTTTTAGAGGACGTTTTAGACCTAAACCCATCTATGAGAACTCATCTCGAAATCGAAACCTTAGGGTGCAAGGTCAATCGTCCATGCTTGCGATTTCGCAATGCGCACTCAACCAACACACGCTAACCCCCATTCCTCGTGGAAAAATTCCCAGTTCGCATTTCAAGACTCTCTGTCATCTTCCCTACTCTTCAAGAATTTAGGAAAGTAATGTGCACGAGGAAAGGAGTTCCTACCTGGCCTCGGGCATCTCGGCTTCCTTGACACTAAGTAACTGCCCTCCGGGTTTCCTCGCATCAAAACAATCAACAACAGCACACATCAGATCCTAATCATCACAATCAGTCCCAAACACAAATAAACACCACCAAAGCCTTAAGATTTACACAACCTAGGGCTAAGGATTGCAAAGAAACAGAATGGGGGCGTGCTCACCGTGTGCGAGGCCTTGACAAGGGTTAACTCTCCGTCTTTAAACTGGCAAGGGACACGCACACAAGGAAGCCATGGTTGCTGCTGTACATGCTGCAACGTGGACCCTACACACACAGCAGGTGCCGCCCTTGCCCCAATCGTAAAGCAGCAGCAGCGGAAGCAAGGGGGGCTATTGCGGCCTCCCTTTTTAGTGGCAGTGAGACTCCATCCCAGGCCAGCGTACAGCAGGCCATAGCGGTAGCCATGGCCACCACCATTCATGCTCCAGCCGCACCACCCACCATCCTGACTGCAGCAGCAGTAGCATCCCAAATGATCCTCGCGCGAGCAGTGGTAGCCACAACAGTGGCTAGTGATTATGTGTAGGAGGAAGAGGAGGAGACGAAGAAGAGGGAGGGAAGTCGACAGTGGCAGGAGGAGAGGTGTAATGCCCCTCGCGAGGGAAAAAATTACGAGGGGAACCTTCTACGCAAAAATATATATAAAAAGAGAAATCAGATCCTTACATGGATTGTCTCACAAGGCACCCTCACATGCCTAATATAGACATGACAAAAGATAGGAGTGGGACTTATCTTGAGGTAAGGTGGGATGTGTGCACGTGTGTGGTCTCAATGTGACACTAAAAAGTTTCACTTAAATCTCTTTAATTTCAATATGAATTTCTCATACCATCACTCACTAATTACATCATAATTGACGTATCAAGCCTCCTAGAATCAACGGTGTGCTTCCTTGATAATGGTTTGATTTATGTTGTTTCCTTCTTCAAAAGAGAAAGACAAGCTCGATTTGGAGAAGTTGGGTGTTATTCTTGATATTTGGTAATTTTGCAGTTCATTAATCTTTGAATAATTATATGCCTTTAGCCTAGTGATATTGTTTTCAAATATGTGATTTGAGAGACACACTAAGCACTTGTGCAGGTTTCTATTACTATAATATATTTAACTATGTTCAAATTTAAGTAGGGATTTCTTAACTTTAAGTAGGTGTGAACCATAATTTTCTTTATGGACATTTGAATCAATTATGAGCAGGTTAAGAAGTATATGATTGCAGGTAGATTAAGTTCACCATAGTCAGTACGGTTTACATTGTAATGGATTTGATATTATGTATTTCAATCTCCTTATTATAGTCCATATATTTTGAAGAAGCTAACTCAGTCTTACCCATTTGTTCAAGTCTAAAGACATATAAGGGATGCTTTATTTAGATAAACAATCCATGTATGACCACTATGATTTTGATTCTAGGGTATTGCTAGATTAAGTGGAGAAGAATACTATTAAGTCTTACATGAAAAGGGTGAAGAATAAGCCATGGTACGCTCAACTTCCTCAAGTTTCTATTGCAGCTATCAACTCCTACTTTTGGATCACATTAAATTTGATTCAATCTTGTTTCATCCTTATTTTCAAGTAGTTGAAGCTATCAAGTGCTATACTTCGTACTCATGATGTGTAGTGTTGACTTTGGAGACATCATATTTTTTGTAATGTTGTAAACTTCTCCTCTCTTTAATTATAAACTTTGCTATGCATGTTAGGCGTATAAAAACCAAACACTTGTATTGTTTCTTTATATTAATTATTTATTTCATTTACTTACTTGTAAGTTCGCATGTTCCAAATATCCACCAAAGTTGAATGTAGACATGTCTAATAAAAAAGAAAATGATCCAATATATGTATTCAAGTATGCGAGACAAGATATGAAGTATTGAGTTTCTCAGGAATGAGATGATAATATCATTGCTTTTAACGTAAATCTATGTTAAAATGAGTTTATTTTATTCTTGTTTTAAATGAAAACAAAATAAATTAATTAACCATTATAAAAAATAATCAAAATAGCTTTGACTAACATTGTAAGGACAAAATCATTTATTTAATACTTTTCAACTAACTTTTACATTTTTATTTCAGAAAAATGGGAGAGTTACCCTTCTATGTACCCAAAAACATACTTGGCTGACATGTCATGTATGTTGGTAGTGAGTTGGAATCTTATTAGGAGAGTCACATGTGCTCATGGATATAAAAGGTTAGACCACCTTTTTAAATCCTAAATGTATTATTACTATTTTTAGCTAAGAGAAAGGAGAGTTACATGGAGTCACATGTGTCCCTCACAATCAAATTCAAATTTCAGTGGAGGAAGAGAGAGACTCTATCTCCAATAGGTGTCATGGGCACTACAATAGATGTTAACAGCACCATCATAGCTGCTGTGAACACTTTAAATATACTGACATGACACAAATGTAACATAAAAGAAAAAAACATATAAAAATATAACTTACAACCAGTAGTAATGTGGAAACTTACTAAAATACCAATAAAGGCTACTTTTGAGGCACATTCCTTAGAAATAGCAATAATGTTAGTAATTGACTAACATGGTATCGTCAACACCAAAGTAGGTGGTAACAACACTATCATAATTGCACTTAAAACTTCAACAACTTTATCACAATATATGCCAACGATAACATAATAGGTGTTGGTGACACCATAATATGGCAACAACAGTAATTAAGATAGGTGTTGATATGCCATTGATACCACAATAGATGGTAACTAAAATTCCCTACTTGGAGGGGGTGAGATCAGTGTGACGTAAAAAAAATGCGGAATTGAAATATAAATAATCTCACAAATAAGCAATCACACAAGTACACAAGAATTTTTAGGTGGAAACTCAAACCGGATGAAAACCACCACCTAACCCTCTCGAGTTAGGATTTTCCGATCAACCAAGTTGATCAAAATCCACTAAACCGAATCACTTTAAACGAGGGTGATTCAACCTCAATACAACCACGCTACTTAAACGAGGGTAGCGTACCTCAACCCCTTCTCTCCACGAGAAGGATTTTGTCTCGCGAAGGAGACGGGAATTCGCAAAGCGAATACCCAACCAAAAAACAAAGATAAAATAAACAAGTAATCCTATAGAGCCAACAAAGTAATTTTAAACCTAGCTTCGATAGGAATTAGGAAACTCCCCTTTGCAAGGAGTGCGTCGAGTTGATGACGCGGTGCGTGAGCCACGCGACGGCGCAACTTCGCTCTCGTGAACTACAACGGGAGAGCGGGTGCGCGAAGCTTGATGCTCTCAAGATGAATGGAACTAGAGCTTGGAGAGCAAGGGCTTCTCTTGGACACAAAAGAGTGGAACTAAGTTGCTTAGGTGTGTCTTGTGTTTCTCTTGGTATGTTTTTGTGTTGCAAAGGCTCCCCTCTATTTATAGAGGCCTTAGGAAGGCTTTAAAAGGCTTGGAAAAGCTTCCATAGCCGTTGGGTGCAAAGCCCAAAAGAATCAGGCCAAAATCAGGATAATGATTACACTTGACAGGGTAATCAGAGGTCTCATTCTGGCATCAGACTCTGATTTAAAGGTCAAACGTCTGATTTCGGGCAGGTTCCTTCCTGATTTGAATCAGATCTAAACAGGGTTCTTGTGTAAGTCCATTAGACGATATATAGGACGTCTGGTACTATTTCTGGACGTCTGAAAACCTACTTTTTCGTGGGAATGGATTTGCAACGGCTAGAAAATCTCTGAGAAGAGATTTTCGGGTCAGTCGAGGCAAAACGGTCAATTGCCAGACGTCTGGAAGGGCTTAAGGACGTCTGATAAGGCTCTAACGGTCATATCCTCGTGTGTTTGCTAAGAGAGCCAACGGTCCACTAATTGGACGTCTGGCAAAGTCATCAGACGTCTTCTAAGACGTCTGGACTAAGGTCTGGACGTCTGATTTCATCAGACAGAATACTAAGTCCAGCCTAATTGTTATTAGACGTCTTAAAATACTTTATCAGTCGTCTGATTTGGGAATTAGACGTCTGGAAACTCTGTTTGAACCCTATATTGGTTTTCTAAGTATTTTACAGAAAATCTAAGTATCATAGGGTTGTGCGGGTGTTCCTAGGACTATTGTTAGGGTACTTTGAGGTTCTTTAACATGAATCTACGTAACAAAAATAAAGAGCAACAGAAGAAACGAAAAATACAAGGAGTATAAGAGAAGGAAATCTATCCTATTCTTCATCTCCTTCCTTCTTCAATCTATCGCTCTTTGCGAATCTCCTTTGTTTCCATCGAGCTCCTCCAATCTGTCCTGGATGTGAGCTCGAACTCCGTCTAATCAAGTATCCATTTGTGATTGACCTGAAATCTAGGACTCAAAGTGCAAATGTTAAATGACACGTGTTTTGTTATCATCAAAACAAATGATCGTGGTGCTCTGGCACCAACAATCTCCCCCTTTTTGATGATGACAAAACCATAAATAATAATGCAAAAAATCCTCCCCCTTTTTGACATTATCAAAAAGGTTTAATTGATTTTACATTTCCTATAACTCCCCCTTAAAACATGCTCTTCTATAAATTTCTTTTAACAAAGGTGATGTCCTCCCCCTTTTTTATAACAACAAGATAGCTATTATTTTTCTCCCCTTTCTAAAGGAAATTTAGCTAACTTGCATCTCCCCCTTAAAAATTAGCTCATAAATTTTAACTCCCCCTATCTAAATGCTACTGATAAACAAAGATAGGGTCAAGAATTTTTACCTCACCTACCATGGCCAATAAAATGGCCCGAATAGTGGTGGTAGATGCCACATCGGATGGGGCTCCCATCTGTAGCTTGGAGGCCCGGGCATTGGCGCTGGTCTCCAATCTGGTGGTCGACGTGCTGCGGGTCCGTCGCTTGTTCGCCGTCTCGTCGGTCTTCTTGTTCTCCTCCTTGGTCTACTCCTTGGTTCTCCCAACTTGAGTTGACCAGCTTTGAGTTTGTAGGTTCAGCCCTTTGTGTTGTAGTTATCCCTGAAACCTACAAAACAAGATTCCAAATTTTTCTTCGGTATCCAAGTGAGCTTGGATCCAGATCTGTTAGCGGGTCTCCTTGACGGAGATCCTTTCTCAACCTTAGGGCTATATAGGTTATCTACCCTATTTATCAATTTATTTGATTTCTCCCTAAGACATGCAAGTTCATTTTCTATAATATTCATCTTAGTCTTTAAATCAGAAATTTCTATTTTTAGACTAACATTTTCCTCAATCAATTTATTATTTTCATTGATGAGGTTATGATTTTCTAATAATAGGTTATCATCTTTAGAACTAGCTTCTAGATCCTTAAGTTTATTTTCTAATCTTTTATTTTCACTTCTAAGAAAACTAAGATTCTTTTTAATGCTTTTATTTTCTATCTTAAGTGCTTTACTAACTTCAAATAGTTCATTAAAAGCTTCTTGTAAATCGAGATTTACCTTGTTGTCGGAGTCGCTTCCGCTTTCGCTGTCGCTTCCTCTGGCCATGAAACCAAAGCAAGCGGTTTCTTCTTTTTCTTCTTCTTCTTCCTCCGAGCTTGAATCGTCCCAAGTGGCTTGGAATGCCTTCTTCTTAGATTTCTTCTCATTTTCCTTCTTCTCCTTTTTGAGAAGAGGGCACTCTGGTCGTAGGTGCCCTTTCTCGTTACAGTGGTAGCAACGTCTCGGGCTCTCCTTCTCTTTCTTTAATTCCCTACAAAACTTGAAAAATTTTTTAAGTAAAATTCTAAAGTCTTCGTCGTCGGAACTTACCTCGCTATCCGACGCGGCTCTGAAGGCGAGAGTCTTCTTCGATTTAGGCTCCGGTGTATCCTTCTTCTCCTGCTTCAACTTTGTCTCGTAGGCCATTAGATTGCCTAGGAGATCTTCCATGTTGAGCTCCTCCACTTCGTTCGCCTCCTCGATGGCGGTGACTTGTTGTTCCCACTCCGGTCCGAGGGAACGAAGAAGCTTCCCTTGAAGCTCCCCCTTGATGAAAGTCTTCCCTAATGCTTTCAAATTATTTACGATGAGAGTGAACCTAGTGTTCATCTCACTCAAAGATTCGTTAGGCTTCATAGAAAAAGATTCAAATTCTTGAGAAAGTAAATTTATTTTAGAAGTTTTTACCTTAGAGGTACCTTCATGAGTTACCTCGAGTGTGTGCCAAATCTCGTATGCGGTGGCGCATTGCGAGATTCTGTTGAACTCTTTCGAGCTGAGCGCACAATACAATGCGTTCATTGTTTTCGCGTTGAGCGAGAGTTCCCGAATCTGCTGCTGCGAGTATCCTCCGGCGGGTTTCTCTGGGATGTCGAAGGGGGTCTCGCACCTGGCCCAGACCGTGAAATCGGTGGATTGAAGCCATGTCTTCATCCGCAGCTTCCAGTAAGGGTAGTTGCTCCTGTCGAAGAACGGCGGACGAGTCGTAGACTGGCCCTCGGAAATCCTACCCGCGGAACTGCTCCCCTCCATAGATCTTCTTGCTTGGTTGTTACGCCGAAACAGCAAGACCTGCTCTGATACCAACTGAAATTCCCTACTTGGAGGGGGTAAGATCAGTGTGACGTAAAAAAAATGCGGAATTGAAATATAAATAATCTCACAAATAAGCAATCACACAAGTACACAAGAATTTTTAGGTGGAAACCCAAACCGGGTGAAAACCACCACCTAACCCTCTCGAGTTAGGATTTTCCGATCAACCAAGTTGATCAAAATCCACTAAACCGAATCACTTTAAACGAGGGTGATTCAACCTCAATACAACCACGCTACTTAAACGAGGGTAGCGTACCTCAACCCCTTCTCTCCACGAGAAGGATTTTGTCTCGCGAAGGAGACGGGAATTCGCAAAGCGAATACCCAACCAAATAACAAAGATAAAATAAACAAGTAATCCTATAGAGCCAACAAAGTAATTTTAAACCTAGCTTCTATAGGAATTAGGAAACTCCCCTTTGCAAGGAGTGCGTCAAGTTGATGACGCGGTGCGTGAGCCACGCGACGGCGCAACTTCGCTCTCGTGAACTACGGCGGGAGAGCGGGTGCGCGAAGCTTGATGCTCTCAAGATGAATGGAACTAGAGCTTGGAGAGCAAGGGCTTCTCTTGGACACAAAAGAGTGGAACTAAGTTGCTTAGGTGTGTCTTGTGTTTCTCTTGGTATGTTTTTGTGTTGCAAAGGCTCCCCTCTATTTATAGAGGCCTTAGGAAGGCTTTAGAAGGCTTGGAAAAGCTTCCATAGCCGTTGGGTGCAAAGCCCAAAGAATCAGGCCAAAATCAGGACAATGATTACACTTGATAGGGTAATCAGATGTCTCATTCTGGCATCAGACGTCTGGAGGACCACTTTAAGATGTTTGATTTAAAGGTCAGACGTCTGATTTCGGGCAGGTTCCTTCCTGACTTGAATCAGATCTAAACAAGGTTCTTGTGTAAGTCCATTAGACGAAATATAGGACGTCTGGTACTATGTCTGGATGTCTAGAAACTTACTTTTCGTGGGAATGGATTTGCAACGGCTAGAAAATCTCTGAGAAGAGATTTTCGGGTCAGTCGAGGCAAAACGGTCAATTACCAGACGTCTGGAAGGGCTTAAGGACGTCTGATAAGGCTCTAACGGTCATATCCTCGTGTGTTTGCTAAGAGAGCCAACGGTCCACTAATTGGACGTCTGGCAAAGTCATCAGACGTCTTCTAAGACGTTTGGACTAAGGTCTAGACGTCTGATTTCATCAGACAGAATACTAAGTCCAGCCTAATAGTTATCAGACGTCTGAAACAACAGTCAGACGTCTTAAAATACTTTATCAGACGTCTGATTTGGGAATTAGACGTCTGGAAACTCTGTTTGAACCCTATATTGGTTTTCTAAGTATTCTATAGAAAACCTAAGTATCCTAGGGTTGTGCGGGTGTTCCTAGGACTACTGTTAGGGTACTTTGAGGCTCTTTAACATGAATCTAAGTAACAAAAATAAAGAGCAACAGAAGAAACGAAAAATACAAGGAGTACAAGAGAAGGAAATCTATCCTATTCTTCATCTCCTTCCTTCTTCAATCTATCGCTCCTCGCGAATCTCCTCTGTTTCCATCAAGTTCCTCCAATCCGTCCTGGATGCGAGCTCGAACTCCGTCTAATTACGTATCCATTTGCGATTGACCTGAAATTTAGGACTCAAAGTGCAAATGTTAAATGACACGTGTTTTGTTATCATCAAAACAAATGATCGTGGTGCTCTAGCTCTAACAGTAACAACACTATCATAGTTGCACTTGAGATTTCAACCACATTATCATGGTATATGCCAATGATAGCATGATAAGTGCTGATGGCATCGCAATATGTGTGTAACAGCTTTTATCATGTAAGACTTTGATAAGAGTAATTGCTGCTGGTTTGAATCTGATAAATCCTGGAGGATTGAAGGGACTGAATTAAACAGAAATGGCACCAGAACATGGGAGGAAAAGGCAAGGCTGCAGCTAGACCTGAAGGCATTTAGTCCAGTGGCTGGAATTGAGGATCACTACAGATGGAAGGGGATCTTCACCCCAGCCAGTGCATACGACAAGATTAGATTTTTGGCAATCTCGGAGGAGGCAGATCTGATATCAAGAAAAAAATGGCTTTTGAAAGTTCCAACAAAGGTACGAATCTTTTTATGGTTGTGTAAGAGAGATGGCTTAGTCATTGAGGACCTCAGACACAAAAGGATAAGGGTGGTGCTACAGTCGTGCTTGCTTTGTGGTCTTCTTACTGATAGCTCTAAGCACATATTCTCATCATGTGTGGTCACGGATACAGTGTGGAGGAGAGTCTGCAAGGAGCCACTACCCACGTGGGACTTATTATGGAGAAAAATTCTGATGAAGGATAAATTGTACATAAATATGGTGACAGCAATGTGGTGCATTTGGAGAGCAAGAAACGAGTTTTTATTTTAGGAGAGGCCAGTATGTGTAGAACAAATTGTAAATGCGTGCTGGTCCCTCATACGTTTATGGGGATCGATTTTGTAACCTTTTTTTATATATTAATAAATTGCTCTCCCGAATCGCTATCATAGTACAATAGCTTTCCTTGTTTCAACAGAAATAAGAACATTATCAACTTATGATGGTGCTGTTAGCACCTACGTCGTGTTTGGTGCAGTAGATGGTTGCAAGAAATCATAGATAGTTGTAATAGATACTCAAGCTAAATTGCTCACAACATTAACAAAGTGAGTGACTAACCTAATAGATGTTGTTGGCACCATAATAGGTAGTAATGACACCATCATAGGTGCAGTGCAGTGCAATTATGATGGTGTTGTTTACATCTATTGTGATATCGATGACATTTTATTGAATAATTACTTAAAACTAGTAATAATGTGGAAACATATTATAACACCAACAAAAGTTACTTTTAAGGCACATTCCTTATAAGCAGCATAATGTGAGCAATTGACCAACACGATGCCATTGACACCATAATAGGTGCTAACAATACTATCATAGCTGCACTTAAGATTTCAACCACATTATCCTAGTACATGTTAATGGCAACATGAGCGATGTTGATGGCACCACAATATGCCAATGACTATAAGATAGGTGCTGACGACACATGACACCCGATTCTCCATTGTTAGTGTTATTGATATCATCGTATGAGATTACTGACACTACTTTATAAAAGGTTTAGGATGTTGGTGTTGTTGGTACCATTATTCGAAATAAAAAAGGATTGATGGTGCTTTTGGTACTATTGTTGGTATTATATGCTCGAAATATTGAAGTGCAAAAAATTTCAAGCATATAATAAAATGTTAATACAGGTGTTGACGGCATTATTGTAGGTTAATGTTGGTTATCCTTCTAATATTAGGTGTTGTTAGCAGAATGTGTTGGTGTTATTGGCACAATTATTGGTGTTGCATACTCGAATTATTGAAGTCGAATATATTTGAAGAATATAATAAAGTAGCAATATAGGTGCTTACAGTACCATCTTAGGTTAGCATCGTTCGCTCTATTAATAGTAGATACTCTTGGCAGGATGTGTTGATGCCATTCGCATTATTATTAGTGTTCTATATTTGAGATATTGAAATCTAATATATTTGAAACATGCAATAAATTACGAATATAGGTACTTTTGGCACTACCATAGGTGCTAATGGTAGCACCATTGGTCACGTTAAGATGTTAACAATATCTCAAACAAAAAAGATAAGAATTACATCAACGTAAGTTTATATACCAACGTCATCACGTACATTTTCATGTTAGTGCCCTTGTAACCTATTCAGTAATTTCTATAGTGCTCAAGTATCTATTGCAAACACTTATCACTTATTTTGGTATTGTTGGCATCAATTACCTATATACGTTGGAATACTTTGATTAATATAAGCGTTGTTATATTTGACATGTCTTATATTGTTGCCGTACGCACCTTACACCAGAAATATAACTTATACACCGCAGTCGGGGTAATGTACGACCTGCTGATGTTGGTGTTGGAGGAGGAGGTTGGAGCCGGAGTCGGAGGAGATTGAGGATGGAGGAACTCATTGAAGTCAGAGTCGGAGGAGGTCGGGGTTGGAGGAGGAGATCGGCCAGAGGAGCTAGGACGTTAGTGTTGGCCAGAAGAGCTCGGTCGAGGTCGGCTGAAGGAGCTCGATTGGGGTCGGTTAGAGTCAGAGGATCTCGGTTGAGCTCAAGGTTGGGGAGGAGAAGCTCTGAGGAGCTCGTCAGAGAATGTTGGGGCTAGCGAGGGTTGGAGCTATATGAGGGAGAGCTCATCGGAGACGATTGTAGTTGGGTGGGTGGTGTGACAAGGGGTTGTAGGTGTGATATTTTTTTTATAAATAAAATTTAAATCAAATTTGATAGACTCTAAGGACAAAAAGATAGAAAAAAAAAAAACATGAGATTCTATTAAAATTCTATCTATAATTAAGATATATTGTAAGATATATAATAAAAAATATATAATACACTGTTTCTTTCGTCGAGCATCCCAAGTGAGACAAACTCTCTTTAATTTCTTGGCAAATATCAACATCGAAGCGGCCCGCCGTTGCTTCGGTCCATTTGCGTCCACTCCACTCACTTTTTTCTTCTTCCGTTTTTTTCTGTAGTCGTCGTCTCTGTAGTATTCCACGCAAGAAAGCACCTTCCAGCAAGTAAAACTGTCCCGCCAACTCCTCCTGTACCGATTCTTCCCCAAATCCACCCGCAGCAAAGCTCTTGTTACCCTCCTCGAGCCCTAACCCTAACCCTAACCATAACCCTAGCGAGCATCCCAAGTCGGGATGACCTTGGCAGCCTTGGCTGTTCTTTTTCTGGCGATGGCGCCGATGGCGGCGTTGGCGAACATGGAGGGCGACGCGCTCTACGCCTTCCGGAAGAGCGTGTATGATCCAGACGGCGTGCTCGATAGCTGGGATCCGAATCTGGTGAACCCCTGCACTTGGTTCCACATCACCTGCAACCAGGACAGCCGCGTCACTAGACTGTACCTCCTTCTTCCTCCCCTTTCTTTACCCTCCCCTCTTTTCTCTTGATGATATCTATCTTGGGAAAGCAGGAAAGAAGAAAAAGATGCCCTTTTCTAGTTTTACTCCGTGGGATTTTAGGTCTCTTGATAAGTTGCTGGAAGTTGCCATCTTTCTCCTTTTCCCCCTTCTGGGATTTTCAGGTCTCTTGATAAGTTGCCAAAAGATGCGATTTTTTCTGCCTTTTCTTTCTTTCTGCCTAACTGGGTCTCAGTTTTCTGGATAAACTGTAAAAGATGGAGCCTTTCTTCCTTTTTATTATGTTGTGGGATTTGAGGTCCCTTGATGACTTGCGAGCTTTGGCTTTTTTTTTTTTCTTTTTTGTTGGTTGCTGCTTTTAACCTTGCAGTGCTCTATTTGTATAGGGATCTTGGGAGTTCCAACCTATCTGGACACTTGGTACCTGAGCTCGGGAAGCTCGAACACCTACAGTATCTGTAAGTGCTATCTTAGTTGAGATCTCCTCCCACTAAATCTTGCTTCGGGTTCCAAACAGTTTACTGTAGCAGAATAATAACAGTCAATGCGATCCGGATTTTTTAGCATTTTAAGAAACTTATTCTGATTTCTGATTCCTTTTTTTCATGGAGCCATTTTCCTTTTTGGGGATTACTCTTTAGCGGTTATTGAAATGCTTTAGCATGACTCTCAGTAAGCCTTGGATTCATCCAACCGCTCTTTCAGAGGATATTCTGTTGGCAATCAAGGTAAGTAATGAGCACAGAGGAAGGTGCAACTATGCTCATTCACGTTTAGTTGGGGTGGGTGGGGTGAAGGGAGGGAGAGCTTCCCTGAATCCAGAAATTCTTGTTCCTTCCCTACCCACTCCATTTTTAAAGCAAGATTTTTTAACTCTTTAGATTACTTTGCTATGAATTACATTTATGGTTGCAACTTGACCTGCAAAAAAAGCAATGTGATAGCATCTGACTTTTCTTATTTGTAATATGATTATATTTATGGAATATGGATGCAACTAAAACAAAATAAATATTGGTTAAATTAGTGGATCGATGCAACGTGTGATCGGATCGGTGAAAAGATTGCATTCTTGCTTTCTCGAGTTCAATGAACAACATTTATATTTTACCAAGGGTGCATATGTTCTTCACAATTTTTTGCCTTGTATAGACCATAATCTGTTAAAGTTTGAAACATGATTACAACTTAATTTTCTGAAGCAATGATGTGCATGGCTCATGTAAAGACACCATGTTAAGACAAAAAAATCAAATGCATAGACATTGGTTCATGGGATGGCCTAGCCCAACCCAGCCCACATTGGGCTGTGCTTGAATCAAGCATTTTGGCTTGTGGACTGAGTTGGTCCAGGCTTGGGCTGAGGTCCTTTTCAAGGTTTGGCCAGACCAAGACCAAGCTTGGCTTAAAGTTTGAACAGGTATGTGTCTTGTGGTTGGCATTGCTAGTGAAAGAGTTTATTGAATTTAGTTAGATAAGATTTTTCACTAGGCTATAAGTTTGGATATTGTAGCAATAATTTTTTGTGTGGTAGGGAGAGGAAGGGTGAGTGAAATGACTGGACTTTGGGGAGTAGAGGACCGATGATTCCACCGTTGGCTTTTGGAGTTATCTACTGAGTCCTTTGTTTCCTTAACAAGGAACCGATGCACCTTTCTTGTGATTGTGATGGGAACTTAGTGTTTAAAATGTCATTGTTTTGGGCACTGATTTTTTTGAATGAAGGTAGATGCTTATTGGCATTGGTGGATCCTTGAAGAGGATCTCATCAAAAATTGGAGGGTTTAGCACCATGGCCCTTGTCAATCCATGCAAATTTGAGTTTTCTGAGGTTCTCTTTTATTAAGGATGCACTTCTGAGTATCCTACCATGGAGGCCATAAAGGAGTACTTGTATTCAAACATTTAATGAATGGAGACCACCTTTTCTATCTCATCGGATTAGGTTTTGGTCCCCTTTAGGGATGACAGATACTGTGTCCATTAGTGCCCTCTTTGAAACTTTTATAAGTCATTAGTCCTTTTTGACTAGTTTCCTCTTCATTGCTCTACTTGAAGATGTCTCTATGTCGGATTTTGTGGATTTCTCTTGGACATTGATAATTTTTTTCTTTTGAAGAGGAAAAGGATGATTGCTGGAGGTATTCTCTCAGACATTGATGTGGTTCCTCTTTGGAAGGTTCATCCTTCATTGGTCCACTTGTCAACGGAATAATGTCATTTCCATCAAGCAATAAGGTGTGGGGTTGAAACTTGAAAATAGTATCTATGCACAGGGGTTGATGACAACCTTCATGCTCATTAAAGATGAAGTGGGTTCCAAAGGAGCGATTTGTTAACTTGAGAAAGAATTTGAAAATGTTGTTATGAAGATTTTACAATTTTTGCCTTAAGTAGTTGTAGATTTTAGAATCTCTTCCATTCCTGTGATGAATGTTGGTAGAGTTCATCCAACAGCATTTTAGAATAAGAGAGGCATTTCCAATTTGAAGCCTAGACTCTTCCCATTCTGTTCAAATATCTAGGTTTTCCACTTATTATGGGACGTATCACCTCTAGAGATTGAATTTCTGCTATTGAGAGAATGGAGAAGAGACTAAAAGCTGGGCTTCTCAGCTACTTTCTAGGGTTAGCAGATTGGTGCTGCTCTGTTCCATCTTATCTACTCACCCGATTTATTTTCTTTCCATTATGAGGGTGCTAGCCATGGTCCTCAAAAGAATTCATTTCCTCAGGCGAAGATTTCTTTGGACAACTAGGCTAGGAGGATTGTGGGTCCTCAACCTGCACATGATGAATGATGCTCTAATAATTAAGTGGGTCCTTAAGCTCATGGGCCTTTAGGAACCATTTTGGTAGATAATCCTTTATGACTCTTACGGCAATAGACTTGACTGGGAGGAAAGGAGGGTCCCTCTTAGGGGTTCTTCACAAACACAGTTTTGGTTGGACTTACAGATGCTCCTGAGGAAGGTTGTGCCACATTACGGAGGCCAACTGGGTGATGGCTCCTTTTGAGTAATGAATCTAGGTGGTTATCATACAGATAACCACCCTTCAGCTTTTCAAAAAAAATCTTGGTGATGGCTCCTGTTTTCACTTTTGGTCTCTAGCTGATGTTCTTGCAGAGGTGTACTTTAGATTGGCTGCTTTACCTCCAAATTCGAGGATTCAGTGGCTGATTATTTCAGGGACAGGTGCTGGTCTCCACCATTGGCACAATCCCTATTTGATGGCATGACAACTGAGCTTTTGCTTTTACTTCAGAGCATCCAAGAACTTACACCAATTGTTGGCTGTTGCGCCATGGGAGATTTTATGTCAGGATTGCCTATGGTTTGTACATGAATGACACTTTCCAAGTGCAGCAAGAACTTGATTGTAGGAAGATCCAGAAAACTAAGAACCCCTTAAAGTAGAGTTTTTTGCTGGGCTGCTTAGATGGAAGACGATGATTACCCAGGATTATGGAAGTTGCTGGGCACCCCAAGCTGATGCCACTTGTGTTTTATGTGGTGAAGGTGGGGAAGACATTGACCATCTCTTTTTCACTTGCCCCTTCACTCAAGCATACTAGGAGAATGCCTCAAATTGGTCA
The DNA here is from genome assembly GCA_037157565.1 of Thalassia testudinum. Classification (NCBI taxonomy): domain Eukaryota; kingdom Viridiplantae; phylum Streptophyta; class Magnoliopsida; order Alismatales; family Hydrocharitaceae; genus Thalassia; species Thalassia testudinum. The sequence continues at coordinate 1,043,580 of JAZHRO010000062.1, read as the reverse complement.
ATCAATTATAGTTCCAAGTTTGATTTCTAGAGTAGTATCCATGCAGGTGTGAGCACGTTAGAAAGGCATTTCTATGCTGTGGTGCATCTGACTAGAGCACAATGGGATCACCTTCCAAAGGAAAAGATTTTCATTGAGGGAGTTCTTCATCACTTCATATACTTTGTATGTTTTGGCGTAATTAGCTCCTTTGTTTTAATGAAAGAGAGGGGTTAATATCTCTTGTTAACCCCTTTTTTTACCTTTCCAAAAAATTTCAAATGAAGCGGTGCCAATGTTTTGGTACCTTGGAGCTCCTACAATATTGGAGTCCTAGCAAGTCTGTCAAATCATATAGGGTAAAGTCTAGGTGTTCTTATGGTAGATGTTACTCGGATATACTAATGTCTAGGCTTGGATGGTATTGAACCATCCTCACTAGATTCTTTGTGCATGCTTTTTTCTTCTAAACAACGACTTCTTGTTGTTGGCACCAATTCCAACCCAGTGAAGGAGTTGGAAGATGGCGTTGATCATTATTGGCAACTTCTCTCCTTTCTAAAAGCTCCTGCATGGTCTTCCTTGTTGATGGGCCTCAATGTTATTGGTTAAGATGTGCATTGCAACTTGTGTCTTAGTTAGTAATAACTTGTTTCCATGAAATACAGCAACTTCTGCATTTGGAGGTCCGAGATGGTGATATCATGGTTAGGGTAATTGGGCATGTTGCTGAGATTATGGTTCTGAAGTCGCTTATTCTAGGGCAGCTTTATTCTTTAATATTCTTTTTTCTTTGAGAACTAAAATGTGGTCCAACCAAGGCAGTAAATGTTGATTTGGATGTTTCAACATTCAAAAATTGACGAACTGCTGGGATTTTGATGTCAAGTTTTGATCATCTTGACATTTGAGAAATGGGCATTTTGGTGGCATGCTAGAGGCAAGTCAAAGAATTATTTATTTCGGCAGAATGAGTGAAAATAAATAGTGTTTATAGAATTATAGTACTAATACTTTGTAAATACTTAAATAGATACAAATTTACATTTTTTACTTGTTTGAATGTTTTTAGTATGAATTGTATAAAAAAGTATATGGTATACCTTTCTCAGCATTTTGGTTAAGTGTAGTTTCTGTTCTTATCAGTGTAATAAAGTAAAAAGTGTATGGGAGCACGCTATATACAATTTGATAATTGCTAGAGTATCAATGTTATTTTCTCTCTGCACAGATTGTCTCTAGAATCACCGATTTCAAAAAATGAGTTGTAAGCAGCATCCATGTGATTGTCATTGTTGTTGCCACTTGTTGATGGCGGTTACGGATCGTATTGCATAAATGTAATCACTATAGCCTTCCGGAGATATGTTCCAATACATGATAGGTAGTCGAATAGATATTTCATGTAGTAATTATTATTCACACCAATGAAGATATAGGAAATAGCAATAAATACTAAGTAGTTAACAATACTATAAACATCGTTTCAAAAAGACTAGAAACTACAAACTAACACAATTTAGTTATTTCATGACTATGTAAATAATAATATTTTAAAAGAAAATTATGTAGCTTAGAACTTGATTTCTATAGTTAAGAAGAGCTTAGAAATATGCATCTTACTTAATTAGATTTAGGTATACAGAATAAACTATAACTTAGATAGTGCTATGTGAACTGTGCTTTCCTTCTTTTTTGGTGGCACTGAACTGCCCTTTTCCTTTAAAAAAAATGCTATATGAACTGAGATCAAATTATGGGAGGCTTAGTTTCAGCTATTTGATGTTTATAAACCTTAAAGGAGGAACTTGGAGTAGTAGGCAAAATTGCATAACAATGTTGAAACACAGTTGACTGGCATCGAGATCACCTTAATTCATTGATGTGATGTCGAAATCATCAAAATTTCCTTGAAATGCCTCACGAACTTGGAATTTCGCCATCTGAACCATGTCAAACTGGGTCACTTGTTTATTTTGACAAAAAATTAAAGTTGCACTTAAAAACCTTTCAAAAAAAATTGACACTTGGAACCATAGGTTCATATGTACTTTTTGTTAAGGGAATGGAATGATATTACCAAGGAGTGTATCCTTTTAAAAATGTTGACAAGAAAAGAGCATTTTATTCTCAAAAGAAAACTTTAGCTTCTCTTATATAGAGAAGAAGCAAAGAGAATTACATGAAGAGTCCTCGACTAAATATAAAACTGTGAAATAGACATAATGAAGAAAGAAAATAGTTAGAACTCTAACACCTTCCTTCAAGTTGGAGCTAGGTGTCTTTCAGACCCAACTTGTCACAAACGAAGGAGTGCCACTTTCTTGGAAGTGTCTTTGTAAAGATGTCTACTAGCTAAAGCTTAACGGATATATATGGAATGGTAATTCTTCTTTTCATCACTGCATTGCGTATAAAATGGTAGTCTACCTTAATATGCTTCGTCATCTTATGGAAAATAGGATATACAAGTAATGTAGGCGACAAATTTGTTATTGTAATACATAGGAGTAGGACTCTTAATGGAAATGCCCAGATCAATCAAAAAGGAGTTGATCTACATGACCTCGCATGCAGTGTGAGCCATGATTCTTTACTCTACTTTTGCACTAGATCGAGCAAGCACAGTTTGCTTCTTGCTATGCTAGGACACAGGGATACCTTAAAGGAAACAACAAACCTTGTAGTGGATTTTCGTCTTCAATTGATCTAGCATAATCAGTGTCAAAGTAAGATGACAACTGTAAGTGTCCACTTTTCCTATAAAATAGACCTCTACTAGGAGACCTCTTTAGGGACTTCAAAATAAGACATACATCATTCTAGTGGCTGTAGTATGTTTTTTCCATATATTAGCTGTCCTTGCTTTCTACAAAACTGATATCTGGATGGGTAATGGTAACATAAAGTAAATTTCTAACCACACTTCTATACTTGTTTACATCTTCAAAGATAGAATCTCTAGTATGGACAAGTTTGCCTTTCTGTTCCACAAGAGTGGTAGAATGCTTGGCGTTGAGAAGTCCATCCTCAAGAATCTCAAGAGTGTACTTCCTTTGGGAGAGTGCCATACCATGCCTGTCTTTGACAACCTTTATGCCCAAGACATAGTGTAATTCACTAAGATCCTTTGTAACAAATGATTTCTGTAGAAAAAGCTCCACCTCCTGGATAGCAGCTGCATCATCTCCAGTTAGTATTATATCATCTACATATACTGCCAATATAGTAGTGCCAGTAGTTATCCTTTTGATAAAAATGGAATGATCAGAAGTAGATTGCCTGAAGTTGATTTTCATTACTTCTGTGCTTATCCTATCAAACCTGACATGGGCACTTTGTTTAAGGCTATAAATTTCCTTCTTCAAGGCAATGGGCCTATTATCATCCTCACCATGGTTCTTTGTCGTGTCGGGGGGGGGGGGGGGGGGGGGGGGGGGAGCATTCATAGTAGAGACGGTAGGAGGCATATCGTTGGGTGGGCTAGTACTCACATCAGTAGTAGGGGAGATAGGTATAGGTATAGGCATAAGTGTATGTGGTGGTTTCTCTTGTTGCTTGTATACCTGAGATTGGAACTGGGTAGCCCGACCCTCAGGAGAGAAGTAGGAAACTTTCTCAAAGAATGTATCATCGGCACAAACATGGTAATGTTTGCCAACTTGATCATAATATTGATATCCCTTTTAAATGCGGGAGTATCTCAGGAGGACACATTTGGTAGCTTGAGGTGAGGGTTTATCTAGACTATTAAAGTTGTGAACAAAATAGACACACCTAAAGGTGTGAAGTGGTAAAGGAAACATGTCCTTGTCCGGATAAAGTAGTTGAATGGGTGTGTCAACTTCGAGGGCAGAAGAGGGTGCTTGGTTGATAAGCAGCAATAGGTATTGCATCCCCCCAAAAGTGTTTAGGCACTGATAAAAAGAAGTATCGTAGCAATATCGTAGCATTGTCAACCCTAGTGGGGGAAAGAAAGAAGAATTATCATGGATGATGTTTTTTAATCAAAGAAAGATGGCAAGATAGCCCTTTCAATACCTTCATGGATTATCAAAGTGTTTAGTTTTATGCATTTTTTTATAGAGGTTTGAAGATGCTACTGTATTTCTCACCGACATTTTAGAATCTTCTTCCTATTTTTCAATAAGTAAAACCAAGTGCAATGACTGAATTGTCGACAGAGAATGTACAGCTCTAAAGTTGATATATTTGATGGACTACAAGGAAGCAAGAATCTTAGCATGTACAACTCTAAAGTTCAACAAAAGTCTATGATATCGGTGATATATCGGTGATGTGGGTGATATATCGATGATATCATGGAAAAAAGATATTAAGGTTGATATTGATATGTGCTGACCCGGCGATATCGATATGTCGCTGATATATCAATCCTTGTAACCCACAGCTTTCAAAGCTCCCACAAATCATTTGCCTTGTTTGGATGTCTTGAAAATAATAATGATCATAAAAAATAATACGACACTTCAACATTTACAAATCTAACTAACAAACAAAAGGCTAAGTGGAAATTCAGGGGCACAATAGACATCAGCAAGTTGTAATTTGGGAGAAAATAGAAGTTACAAGGGACTTGCTTCTGTTGGCAAGAAGAACATAAGTAATAGTGGTAGAGTCTCTAGATGAGGAAAAATTGGCAGCCCTGTTAGTAAGATGAGTAGAGGCTCCAAAGTCAATGATTCAGTCGATAGTACTTGTATAGGCAGCATTCGTTGTAGTATTGGTGGCAAGTGCAGCAGTAGTGGAGGAAGGCTCATTAAAAAATTATCGCAGGCGATCTAATTCATTTGCAATGAAAGGAAAAATGGACTGATTAGGAACAATCCTGGAATCAGCAGTAAAAGGAGCATCAACCATAGAAGTCTAGTTGGACCATGTTGGCCTACCAAACTTCTTTCAACACGTGTCAGATGGATGGTTATTTGTTTGGCAGTGAAAGCAAGGGGGTAAGTGCCTTTGCCATGACCCCCATCATACCCACGTCCATAGCCACGTCCACCAAAGCGACTACCTCTCCCTCAGGATGTAGCAAAAGTAGTGCTCTTAGTAACGGTAGTAGATGGATGAGGTGGAGAATCAATGTCAAGTTTTTGAAGTCGTCCATATATCGTCTCCAGATGAAGCACAGATTCAATTGACAAAATTTGATTACGGGTAGATTGATCCGAGTAGATAGACCATCAAGGAATCGATAGGTCTGCCACTTGACCGCTTAGTAACTTGCTTGTCACAGCAGGTAGACTAGAAAATAGCGAGCTCCTCAAATAGTACCTCAAGAGTAGTGAAGTACTCAACCAAGGACATATCTACCTGATTTGTACTCCATATCCGTTTGTAGATATATGCCTAACGGGAATTGCTCGTTATAGAATACTTGCGCTCTAGGCCTTCCCAAATTTCCTTGGTCATTTTCTTATATAGCATGTTGGTTGTAATCTTAGGATCAATAATATTCATAAGCTAATTCATGACGAGATAATTATCATTTTCTGACATCTTAAATCCTCTATCTTTGGATTTAGGAGTAGCATCTGCCAGAGTGTGTCATCTCGCATGTCCCCCCAAAAAAATATGGAATGCTCTCGACCATAAAACATAGTTTTGGGATCTTGTCAATTGAATCATTACTCCCTTGAATAAGAGCAGAGGCAGGGATCTTGGCCCTTGAGGTAAAGGTTGAGTTGTTTCCTTCAGCCATGAGGAACAATAAGGTTGAATCACATGCTAAGGGTAGTGTTCACCTAGAAGTGCACCTAGATGTCCACAGGAAGGCGTGCAACATGCACATAGGCAGGCATGAAGTGCCTAGAACATGCTGGTGCAACAAGGGGTCATACACACGTGTGTGTAGACCAGAAAAGACTGCAAATAGGCTCTGATCAAGGCGAGGAAACCTGTAGGCCCTAATCAAAGCCCCAAATCAGACCTGAGTGATGCACTGGCAGCCTGCACCGCTAAAATTGGATTTGAAAAGCATTGCAGAACCAGACCAGAGGCAATGTAGGAGGTTTAGCGGTGATCTAAACCTGTGCAGGGGCGGTGTAGACAATCTGGAAGGGGCTTAGTGGTGGTGCTGAGGCCACCAGCGTTAGCGCTGACGATTTAAGGGGGATCAGCGGCGGCAGCGACACTGAGGAAGTCCCTAGGGGGCTGCTGGTAGTAGTTGTGACATTGAGGAAGTCCTCAAGGGGCTGCTAGTGGCGGCATTGAGGTGGCCAATGGTGGCATTGGAACTGTTGCCGTTGGAATCCCTGACGTGGGATGTTCGGCAGTGGTGGGATCCCCAATGAGGGGATCAAGATCAAAGAGAGACCCTTGAAATCAAGGATCAATTCCCCTCATGGATTCTTAAGAACTTATTACCATTCACTCTTTCTTGGATTTTGGTTTAGACTTGAAATGCACTTAGAGGAATTTTGTATGGACTTCCTGAATGCATGGATATATATAGTGTAATCCGTATACAGATGGATACATCGAAATCTAGATTCCCCTCTAGGGTGGGGTGCTGCATCTACAAATCGTTAGTATATAGATTCCTATGGCTATGTACTATGGATAGGAATAAAATGAAAGATTGTCTCTCAGAGAGATGGCTGAATGGTTGATAGCTCTGGTCTTGAAAACTGGTATAGTTCTCAAGAACTATCGAGGTTTTGAAATTCGAATCCTTCTCTACTTTTGCTTGTGAAATGATTCTTTCTTTGTTTGGTCTAGCCTCTTTCGAGAACAAAGAATGAATGGCTTGGCTAGGTGGGATACAATAATTGAGCTAGACAAAATAAACAATAAAAAATCAATCTCAACGAAGAGGGACCATGGAATGAACGGTTCCCAATCATGATTGATTCCTTTTTCAAATCCAGCTGCAGCTACGTGGGCCCTTACCGCATGCCATAAATGCCCAACAAAAAAGAAGAATCCTAGAACAGAATGAGAGGTAGCTAAACAACTTCTAGGGGAGATATTATTGACTGCATTGATCTTGGTAGCTATGCCACCCACGGAATTTTAAGTACCTAAAGGAGTGTGAGTCATATTCCACTGAACATGTATAATGCACCTGTAAAATGGACATCTCCTCCTCAGCTATTGTTTTCATCCATTTAAGGGCATGAATTGCATCTAAATATGTTTGGGCATGATCACATTAGATAAAGAAATAGTAAAAGGATTTTAGTGAAGGATTGACATGATTAAAAGAGGTATGATGAGACATTGGATAAAGAGTGCAACTAGCCTTCCAAGTAGCAATGTAAATATCAGGATCAGGGTGGTGACAAATATCATGTACCTGGTCTCCATGTGGAAACTCTAATGTTTAATCTCTGTGATTATTGTGGTGAGTATCTTGGTGACGAACATTTAAGGGTCTTGGAAGAGGATCCACCTCGGTGCCTTATTATGTCAGTATAACACACCCTATAGGTTTATTTTCTTAAGAAAAATAGATTGCCCTCTCAAAGAATGTAAGCTTAGTACTAGTAAAGTATCTCCTAAACAAGATCAAAGCAGCAATAGCGCTTTAATTGGTAGGTATAGACTGGTTGCATGTTGCGTCTTGAGGGGGCCTTTGTGAAAGTTTTGTAGATTAGAGACATGTACATGGGGCTGCATTTTAGATTGAATGTTGGAAGGTCAAGATCGATGGAGTTTCTTGTGGACAATTTGGATAGGTCGAAAAAAGAGGGGCACTCCTCATGCAGAATGTTTCTCGCGCAGCAGTCACCCTTTTGAAGATGTGGTGCACTTTATAGACTGGAACATGTACTCATATCTGAGTAAAATTCTGGTGACTACTGATTCCTGAGTAGCCATCCTTCTTTCTTTTTTTAAAAAATGCTTACCATTATTTTACTAGTGTATGTACTCATTTTCTTTTTGCCTTGGTCATGGATGAGTTGACGAAACATATCCAATTTGAGGTGCCTTAGTGTATGCTTTTTGCAGATGACATTGTGTTGGTTGATGAGACAAGAGATGTAGTGAACAGAAAATTTGAGCTTTGGAGAGAAGCCTTAGAAGATAAAGGATTAAGCATAAGTAGGACGGAGACTAAGTATATGAAATGCAAGTTTAGTAGTAGAGGGAACAATGAAGGGATTGATGTAAAAATTGGAGAAGGGTGCATTCTAATGAAAGATATTTTTAAGTACTTGGGATCCATTTTCCAACATGATGGTGGAATTGATGGAGATGTTACACATAGAATTAATGCAGGGTGGTTGAAATGGAGGGGTGCTTCTGGTGTTTTCTATGATAAGAGGGTTCCTTTAAAAATCAAAGGAAAATACTATTGAGCTGTGGTAAGACTAGCCATGTTGTACGGTTCTGAATGCTGGGCTATAAACTATAGGCATGTACAGAAGATGTCTGTGGCAGAAATGAAGATGTTAAGATGGATGTGTGGTCATACAAGAAAGGATCGTATTTCAAATGAGTTTATTAGAAAAAGGGTTAGGGTGGCATCGATAGATGATAAAATGAGAGGCACATCTAAGATGGTTTGGACATTTACAAAGAAGGCCACTGGATGTTAGAGTTAGGAGATGCGAGAAGTTGGAGGCTAAACCCGCTAAGAGGGGGCAAGGAAGATCAAACAAGTGTTGGAAGGAAACTATTAAGTATGACCTCAATTACTTTAATTTAAGTCTTGAAATGGCTGAAAATCAATCTATGTGGAGGCAAAGAATCCATATAGCCGACCCCACTTAGTGTGGGAAAAGACTTGGTTGTTGTTGTTGTTGTATGATTACATTTTTGTGATTCTTTTGGAAAAGGTATTCTCTCGTCTTTGAACTTTTCAATTATATATTTTTATAGCAATTTACACCTATCTAAGGAATATTATGCTCTCAATTATTTTTGTTCCCACACATTTGTTCACAGATTTGTAATGACTGATTCAATGATTTTTGTTGTAAATGATACTTGATAATTTGCTTTTGTGTGAATAATTTACCTTTTAGTATATGGTGGCTGTTTCATTTAACTTGGAACTTCTGACAGACTTATTAAATTGAGGTGAAAAATATGCTATTAGGAGGTCTCTTGTGGTTCTGATTGTGTTTCTCAAATTCTCTGCAGGGAACTCTACAAAAACAAAATTGAAGGGTCAATTCCAGATGAGTTTGGTAACTTAGAAAGCTTGATTAGTTTGGATTTATACGACAATAATATTTCTGGAACAATTCCTCTGTCTCTCGGGCAACTGAAATCACTTGTCTTCTTGTAAGTTTGAGGAACTGCTTTTTACGAACTTTCTAACCTTCATGTTGATTTTAATTTTAATCTCTATCAAAGATTTTTCTTAACTAGATCTATTTTGAATTTGATTTGGTTCAAGGGTACTACCTCGAAGCCACATGAGATGATAAAACATACATGTACATGCTGGCACATACAATATGCATGCGAATACTCAAACAGAGATACACACACATGGACATGCCTATGTCCACGTCCATGCACGTACACGTGCCAAATGGCCATTACTTTGAGAATTGGGGACATTAGCAAAGCTAATTTCTTGTTTTAAATATGCTTATGTAGTTTTATGGTGATATCATGGAGCTCATGCTTGATCTTGATTGTTGGGTTACTTGCAACTACATTAGCTTATTGAATCTGATACTTATACAATGTTTGGATCCATCTTTTTCTCTAGACGGCTGAATGACAACCACTTAACGGGCCGAATTCCAAGAGAGCTTACCAAACTCTCAAATCTCAAAGTCCTGTAAGTATGAAAAGATGCAGTGCTAACCTAAGTTTGCTCCTGCCACTAATTTTAAACCTTGTCATTTTCAGGGATGTGTCGCAAAATGATCTTTGTGGAACAATTCCTACAGCTGGTCCCTTTGAACAGATCTCCTTGAGAAAGTAGGTCTACTTTCTCCCTCTTTATTAATTTTTTGTTTGCAGAATTTTTGGCTGGGTTCATATGATCTTTCATTTAGCCTGTTTATTTTTAAGTTATGTGTTATAGCATGAAGTATATCTGGCAAGCTGCGAGGTATTCTTGGGGTTTGGAGAATTAAAATCTGTTGCTGGTTTAGATGCTTGTAAGATGACTAAATCAATCCTTTATTGGGGTTGCAACATAAAGCAGAGAGCTAGTTGTTTATTACCACAATTATTCCCCTTGGCTCTTCAGAGTGACTAGAGCAATGTTTATGTAGAGAGAGGACTTAGGGATAATAGAAAGTAATAAAACTCTATCAAAACAGGAAAAATCAAAAATAGAAAAAACAAGTAGTTCTAACAAATTTAATCATAATTTATTTTATTTTCTAACACTTTACCCCAAGTTTAAGGGTGCAACTTCCAACTTGTTACATGAAATAAAAATGAACTTCCCTTCAATGTAGACATTTGGAGTAGGTTGCAGCCGTAGCATAAGTAGCAACCATAGTAGACAAGCAATGGTAATAGGTAGGTACTAGGAGATGATCCTAAGCAACATAAGTAGGTAGAGACGAGAGATGATCCGAAGCAGTTGTAGCAATAGATGAGAGACGATCTCTAGTAGTAGAATGAAAGATGATCCCGGGCCGTAGAAGTAGCAGTAGCAGTAACAAGTAGTAGAAGACTGTAGCAGTAGTAGCTGCAGACGATGGTAGAATTACTGTAGCAGAGGTAGCAACAGTAGTATGGCTTTAGTAAAGGTATAGACAATATAACAGAAGTAGCAACAATAGGGGGACCAATATCAGTAGCAGTAGTAGCATTTGCAGTGACAAGGTAGGAGCACACTATGTGCGCATGGATAGTAGTGTGCACGTTGTTGGGCATGATGAGCAAATAGTGCACGCTGCGGTGCATAAGCAGTGGCACATAGGAGGCAAATGCATGGGTAGAGATATGCGTGTGGTGGCATGCGTATGGAAGCAGAGCGCATGCAGTAGGGGTAGACGTGCGATGGCATGTGGCAAGAGAGTAACGCAGCACTATGTGCTATGTACACAACAGGCAGAACAACACGTGCTTGTGCACGTGGTAGGATAAGGCATCATGTGCACGATCGCGCAATGCAGCAGTAGCAGTTATCGCGCGTTGGTTAAAGAACTTGTGCATGATGTGTAGCAAATAGGGAGTTGCCTCACACATTAACACAAAGGCATGAAGCCTGCATGCGTGCATTGTAGGCAAGGACACATGTAGAATGGTGTGCGCGGGTTGTTGCTACCTCGATGCATGTGCGAAGAGGCTATGCATGCGTAGAGAGGGGTGGTGGTGATGGCAGTTGGCCTCTTTCTCTCTCGTGGAGCCTAAATTAGAGGAAATGAGATGATTCTTATTGAGCCCTACCTCTCCTTATATATGTAGAGATGGGAAAGTTGTGGTACAAATACTAACAAGAAACAAAAAATAACCAAGAGCCCCTTACACACAAAACGTGTATACGCTAACACTCCCCATCAAGTTGGAGCATAGATATCTATTATGCTCAGCTTGGATACACATGAATCAAACAAGGACCTGGCTAAGGGCTTGGTAAAAAATCTGCAATCTACTCTCAGATATGACTGGTGTTGTATACAGTAGCTCCTTTTGAATAATATCTCTTGTATAATGGCAATCAACTTCTACATGCTTTTTCCTCTCATGAAAAGCTCGATTGTTGGCAATAAAGGTAGCTGCTCTGTTGGCACACCTCATCTCTATTGGGTTAGAGAACTGCACCTCTAAATCAGTGAGTAGGGGCCTGATCTACATCTCTGTAGTCGTCTGAGCCATGGTCCTGTACTCAGACTAGGCACTCAACCTAGTAACTGTGCCTTGTTTCTTGCTCTTCCATGCGATCAGATTCCTTGCCAAAAAGGTGCAAAACCTCGTAGTGGATTTTTGGTCTACATGACATCCGACGTAATCCGCATTAGAATAACCAACCAATGTCATAGAAGACCTCTTGGAGAAGAGAAAACCACTTCCAAGAGCCTTTTTGATGTATCGAAGCACATCGATGTTGCATCCCAGTGTTGTGTTGACTTGGCCATGAACTGACTTAATCTCCCTACTGCAAAGGAGATCGGGTTTCGTGATAGTCAGATATAGCAGCTTGCCCACAAGTTGCCTGTACTACTTGCTGTCCACCAACTTTGCATCCTTATTATAAAGTGGCATCTTGGGATCCGTAGGAATGTTGGTCTCCTTGGCCCTAAGCATATCCACCTCCTGCAAGATATCTAACACATACCTCTTTTGGGACAAGATTATGCCCTTCTTGCTACGAGCAACCTCAATACCAAGAAAATATCGTAAAGTCCTCAAATTTTTCATAACTGCTTTGCCTGAATACACTTAATCTCAGCAACACCCTGCACATCATCTCTCGTGACAATGAAGTCATCAGCATATACAAGAAGCACCGCAGTACCTCGTCGAGTCCTCCTGACAAAGATAAATCAACTGTCGTTTTCCTGAATCCAGCTGCCTCTACAATTTGAGACAATCTCTGGAACCATGCTCTGGGACTATTTGAGGTCGTAGATGGCCTTCTGTAGTTGGCATACACACTCCCTCTGAGCCTCAAACCTAGGTGGCTGCTGCATGTAGACTACTTCTTGGAGATCACCATAGAGGAATGCATTCTTCACGTCGAGCTGATGCAAAGGCCAAGCTAGCTGGGTTGCCACTATGATCAGCACCTGCATCGTAGGAAGTCTGGCAATACTCAAGGAAAACACACTTAACTGTTCTCGGTGCTAATTTATCCCGGCTCGGTCCCAACAGGTGGACAAAAGCAACACAACCAAAAGTCCGAGGGGTGACATGAAACATGGGTCTATTAGGATACATAACCTGCAAGGGAATCTGTTCATGTAAAGTAGCGTTAAGCATCCTATTGATCAGAAAGCAGGCAGTCAAAATAACATCACCCCAGTAAAGAGAGGGGACCGAGTGGTGGATCAAGAAGGTACGAGCAACATCAAGTAAATGGCGATGTTTCCTCTCAGCAACACCATTCTGCTGAGAGGTGTGGGGGCATGTGGTCTCATGGATAATGCCACAACTGGAAAAGAAATTGCGCAATCGAGTAGTACAAAACTCTTAAGGCATTATCAGACGGAAAATACTTCACCAAACGAGAATGCCGAGTTTTTATTTACTTAACAAAATTTTCAACAATTTATCCCACATTGGATTTATTCTTCAAAAGAAACAACCAAGAAATACGTGAAAACCATCCAATAACACAAAATAATATATGTTTTCAAGTCAATCAAGAGTCTGACTGGGACCCGAAACATTCATGTGAATCAAATCAAACATAGCAACAAAAGAAACTGTAAAAGAAGTGGAAAAATTAGCCCTTTGGTGCTGCCCAGCTGATAAGCATCATAGGTGAGCAATAATGGATGGTATGTGTGGCAAAACTCGTTTGAGGCGATTAATAGGTAGATGGCTAAGGCGGTGATCCCATTGGAGAGGGAATCTAGCGGAAACAAGGTTCTGGGTAGCAGAAGCAGCAACAATAGTATGGCTCAGATAGTACACCTCCCGTTCCTCACACCCTCCACCAATCGTCTTCCCAGTGAGCTTGTCCTGCAAGACATAAGAAGATACATTAAATATAGCCCAGCAGTTCAGATCTCCGATAATACTACTAACAGATAGCAAACTTAATGGAAAATTAGACACAGAAAACATCTGTTAGTCGCAAAGTAGGAGATAAAGACATTATCTCCCTTGTTAACAAGTGGCGAATGTTTCTCGTCTGCCACTTGTGTGACTGGTGCTAATTGAGAGAAAGATCCCCTCTCGCCACATAGGTGCTTGGATGCATCAGAGTCAATCAATCAATCACTAGAGAATAAAAGAGACGACATACCAGTTGCAGGTGTCTCAGAAGAGGATGCCCGAGTCAACTGAGTAATCTGCTGTCGTAAGGTCTCAATCTCTGTGTTAAGGAAGCTAACATCATGACTGGTGAGGGCTCCATCAGTGATCTCAGTTGCCTGATTGCCATAGGTGGCCTATCATGCTTCTGCCAGCATGTAGCCTCAGAGTGGCCAATTCTGGCACAGTAGGTACATGGAGTCATAGTGTGTGTACTAGAAGAGTGTTTGCGTCCACGACCACATGCAAGAAGAGGAGCACCCCTGCCACGTCGAGGGATCACATCCAATGCGGATGTCCGAGCACTAAAGTCAGGAGCAAAGGTGTGCATTGCTACTCTGCTAAGCCTGCTATAGACTTCCTCTAAGGTAGGAAGCTCAGAAGCGGTGAGATCTGGTCTCTGGTAGCCGTGTATTTAGGTCCAAGGCCTGACAAGAAAAGGGAGATTGCCAACCGTCTCCGGAAACTCTCCCAGAACTCATAGGCATATCCTGGTAGATAGGAGTGATGCCTCTCTAGCATTCCCTTCTTGAGGGAATAGTATGGTGGTAGTGTATGTTCCTCCTGGCGCAGGTGAAAAAGCTCGTGAATGACCTGAAAAACACGTGCGGAGTTCTTAGCATGTGAATACGTCTCATTCAAGGACTCCCACATCTTCGCTGTGTAGTACATGATCTCATCCCCTATTCGGGGAATAACTATCTGTATGAGCCATGCATAGACCATGGCATTCTCTGTCCCAATTGGCATTAGTGCCATTCTTGTCTGTAGGCTTTGGATCCGTAAGAATATAGCTCTTCCCATGACTCTTGATAGCCATAAGGAAGGCCTGGGACTACCGTGGGTAGTTGGTCTCATCTAACTTGTCGATGGGATCGAAGAACGGGCTTTTGAGTACCTCGGTGTCCGAAAGAGAGCTCAATGTCACCTCAGATTGATCTGAGGAAGCCATCTCCGCAATTCGCAAGCCTCAACCAATCTTCTATCACCAAGAAAGCAACAATAGATCTGAAACAAGATGTTTTCAGATCTGCTTCTTCGACAGAAAGCCCCCTTGGATGGGCATTAGCCTAACCCGGGTGCGGGGAGAACACCGGAGATAGACCCAAGGGGACCTAGACTCCCTCTCCTTGCAACAATGAGGGACGTAGCTCTTAGGATAGGACTACAAACCCCTAATGGTCGTTGCTAGTTGCGCGCATGAAGGCAAAAGCGTCGTTGGCCGTGTTGTAGAGACATCATCAACCGGTTGTGTCGTCACCCGACCGCTGTAGATCATGCGCGCCGCCGCTGGAGGCGTTGCAGGACTGTTGCAGACCCCGCACGCCACCGCTGGAGGCGTTGCAGGATCGTCGCAGACCACTGTTGCTCCTATTCCAGTGCCGCTAGGCTTTGCCGGAGGTGCTGTAGCCTGTCGATCGTCGTTGCCATCGCTAGATGTGGAGCATGGCATGCAGAGGGAGAGAGAGAGAGAGGGATTTGGTGGTTAGGGTTGTGAAGGCCTTGGAGGTGAGATACCTAGAGTCCCAGTCTAGGATTGTTGCTTTGATACCAAATTGGACGAAATGAGATGATTCTTATTATGAGCCCTAACTTTCCTTATATAATGAAGAGATGGAAAGTTGTGGTACAAATACCAACAAGAAACAAAAAATAGTCAAGAGCCCCTTATACACAAAACGTGTATACGCTAACAGCCTAGGGTTAGGGTTTCTTTCTTTAGGATGATCTCTACCATGATTATTGCAACTCTTAGCCCTTTTTATATAGAGAGAGTTCTTAGGGGTAATAGGAAACAACTAAATCAGGAAAAACTAAAAATAGGAAAGGTATCCAATCCTAACAAATTTAATCCTAGTTTATTCTCTAACAATGACCTAGAAAGGTAGGAGTTTTGCTGCAACACCCTAGTCTGTAAATCATGTTTCGGAATGGCTTTACCTGTCCACTCAAAATCCTATCCAGATAAATCACGTTTTGGAATGGCTCTACCTGCAATATATGGTTTGATTTTATTCTCCTTGCTTCATACAATTTCTATTCTAGCTTGTCTTCCCTCATCTCATCCGGTACGCTGGCACAGTACCCTTTTATCCATACTTTAAGAACTTAGCATGTCTTACCATTTGGATCACTCTTTTATGCAGGGTTGAAGATAGTGACTTTGTTTGGGAATTCCACTCCAGTGGGGGTGGGTGGGTGGTCGGGTGTGGTGGGTGGGGTGTTGGGTACAGAGGAAACTTTATTTGCATTTAATTGGATTATCTTCTGAGATTGCTAAAAGAATTTCTTCGGAAGTGGTATTACAAAATCATCTTAAAGTTTGTAAAAATAAAATTAGGAAAAGGTCAACTTCTCTGAAAAAAATGGTGCTTTCAGTTGCTTTTGTAACTCAAACTAAATAACCAATTTTAATTGAACAAGATTGTCTTGGCAAAAAGAAAGAAAAAAATCATATAGCTTCACAGGTATACTAGCTTATATGCAAACACGTCTTTGGTACTTCGGTTTTTTTTTGAAGAGTCTCCAGTATCCGATCACCAAATATATGTCCTAGCCTTTGCAGCAACTTTTAATCTTAATATTGTTGGGCTTGCGATTTGTAATATGGCAAACCATGGTGATTTTGACAACTTCAAGACAGCAATGAAAGGGAGTTGACCAACTGACATTGAGACTTGAAGGCAGTCGCCTCCCAAAAAAATCAAGTGTTGAAAGAGATGGGAATAGAGGTATGCAGGCTGCTTAAAACTTCCCAAGTTGCCATATAATCAGCCCCAATTAAGGTGGTCTATCACCTATCTTGATAGTTTATCAATGCCAAACTGGTCAGTGCACGAAGTTACTAACCTGGTTTGTTGGGATACACTTCCAATTAGCATAAAATCTGATATCCATTCCAAATTACCTGTAGGCCTTTTTTCTGCATGTGTTATCATGTGTGTGCTGTTTGTTTTGTTTGTGTGTGTTTCGATGGGGTGAAGGGGGTGGTGTGTGGGCTGGGGTTGCCTTCACCATTCAATGCCTTCCTCAATTGGCTTTTTGGGGGCATGGCCCTCTGCTGTCGCCCCCTTCCTCTTTCCCTAGACTCCCTACTTAGGTTTTTTACGCCTTTGTAGTATTGGAATTTACGCTGCTACTAAAGCTTGCAGTAATATGGTCTTCTATATACGCTTTGGAGTTGTTTGTTTGGGGTGTTATTGCTAAGCTGCTGTAACTCAATTCTTTCCCCAGCTTTGACAACAATCCACGCTTGGAAGGTCCAGAATTGATGGGCCTTGCCACATATGATACACACTGTTGAGAGGCCTCAAGATCAGTGCCTTGCTGCTCTCTTGTGCCACACATAAGGAACAAGTGAGCCTTTGCTTCAGGGTGTAATATTACAAGCTATTTGACTTAAAAATGTTGATGTATATCTACAGTTGCTGTTGACTCTACTCGTTGCTATAAAAGTTGCTTGTGGTGGTGCTGTCTGGTCATGTACTGTGTAGCATGGTAGTACACGTATAAACACGGACGTGACTTACTGCATTACGAATCAACTTGTGTAGTTCTTTGGCGCAAATTTATGTAGAATGTTCAAGCCTTAGGATTATATGTCTCACATAGATGAATTTGTTTTGATTCTGTTTTGGATAGTCACTAAGAAGAATATGTTGAGTACTGTACATTTCATTGACTTAATTTTTGGGACTTCTATTTCAATACATAAGGACATGATTGCCTTTGCAATGAAGGCAATCGATTGCGTTCATTTCCTAGATACCATCTCAAACACCACAATTGAGCTACAAATTCTCAAAGGACAGTTCATATTTATCAGAATTTTGGTGGACGTCTATGTGTGGTCGATGCATTCCCTATCCTTCCAAGGGTCCATCTGGTCAATTCTTGCCATGCCTTGATTTTTCCCTCCTGAACCCCTACAATAAGATTCCTTGGTGAAGAACTCCGCTTTTTTGCCGTCTGTTGGCTTAGAATTGAGACCTCTCTGAGGTATGGCATATTGTTGAATTAAACATTTTGGAATATGATCATACGTCTGAGTTCAATTCGAAAATGAAAGTTTGATGTCGAGACTAATGTTTCGAGTTAAGTTTATATACTTTTGCTTGAATTTGTTTCAGTTGGATTTGAATCCCTAAGTTAATCTTGAAAACCGTGTCTGGGTTGGCGGAGTCCGTTGAAATGAACTTCAAATCTAGCCTAGAAGTTGATTGAATGGACATGCATCAATTCAGTGGATGGCATTTTTGTACTTTGATTGCATATGTTGGTTTATAAATGACGTGAAGGTGGAACATGGCCAGTTTGAACTTGTGTCCGCGGCATTTTTGCGCACCTGAACTGTTTTTGCTTTATGTAAAAAGAAACATTTAGTATTTTTAGAAATCATGGCAGAACTTGATATGTTAGTTATCTCGAAACGAAAGTTTCGCAACTATATCTTATCCTTAAGTAAGAGGGTGAGTGGAGAGAGTCATCGTCGTCTCTTTTATTTCGCTTAGTAAATAAGTAAAATAGGGGGAAGATCTCATGTAGGCTGCTTCATGTCCCAAGGCTGTTTAATGCGTAAAGGCAACCAGCTCAAATCATTTGGTAGTCGTTAATCAAGATTTCATGTAGGCATCATACATGTTCGATCCTGATAAGTTTGCCAACAAGAAATCATAAAAATCTGATAAAGAAGGATTTAGCCCCCCATCAAATTCGAAACGGGGGTGCCTCGGTTGGAGCAATTAGAATTTGGGGGCATGCGATGGAGTTCCATACGTAGGACTCCTATAAATACCTTCCCCTCTTTTGCTTCTCTCCTTCGTACTCTTTGACCTTTTCTCTGATGATTACTCCTTTGATGATTACTCTTCTCCTCCTTTAGCATCTCCTTCTATTGGTACTTGTTCTCCTTCTTTCACTTCTTGACCTCCTTGTCATGCTTCATCATCCTTTGCTTGCTCTCCACTTCTTCCTATCCTTTCCTCTTCTTCCTCCTTGCACAGGTGCATGTACGTAGATGCACGTGCACTAGTTATTGCATTAATAATTATACTAGCAATAATAGCAACAATTGTTCTATAATGACTACCTTTTCTCCTTCTAGTTCTTCCTCTTTTTCCTACTCTTCCCAATCTCCTCTAATTATCCTCCATTGAGCATGTGCAACTGCTTCTCCCATTCAGCATGCTTCTTCGCATCATGTGTCAATATCTCCTCAATCAACACTCTACTTGACTGTTGGATCTCTTTTCCCACTACATTTCCTCTTTTGTTTGCGTAGTTGTCTTTAGTTGCTTTATCATTGTATTGACTACCATGCACATCAAATGGTACTATGTGGTCAATGGCTGCACTACTTGCAAAGACTATTATTCCTAATCTTAATCTTGCATTATTAGGGTGAGTAATAGCTGTGTAGAGAGAATCTTGGCTATTCTATTTTCAACCTGTGATTGGGAACGCTTGCCTAAACTGACCAGTAGGAGCTATTGCTTGGTACTTCTCTTGCTTCTAAGTGCATTTTAAGAAGAAAAACAACAAATAAGGAATCATTTGACTTATGCAAAATCTAAACAAATAACAATAAGTACAGGAAGCCTATATTGCTTCAAACTTGGAGTTATAATCATTGAACTAAGAAGCAGGAGGCCCTGATTTGGTTGAGGTGTAGAAGTGCCAATTGTTAATTGAAAAGTTAAAGCCTATTGAGATGTATATGCACTAGCTCTGACCAATGTAGATGTTGCTGCTTTAAATGACATTGTCATAGCATATTGTGAAGGTGCTTGTTCCCGATTAAAAATTGGATACTTGCCAAGTTCTATTGGGCAAACTTTTGTATGATATAGTCAATCAAGTTAGCCATTTTGTGTAATGTTCCTTGGCATGTGATGTTCTCATCCAACTTCTAGCAGTCGGCCTTGTTCTATATGCAAGTTCCACTTGGAGGAAGAGAAGGGAACAAGGAGTATATGCGTGAATGATAATTGATATACAAATTCACTCTCAATGGGTCCTTATGATTCACTTGTTACTTGATGATGTTTTATCGTATTTGTCATTGTCTACTTAACACGAACCCTCTTGGATGGTGGATTGATGTCGAGCATGTCAATGTGGTGTAACACCAACATGTGACACCAACATGTGATCCATTATGTTTGTCCTCTCCTGAAACGTGTTGTATCTTACCGAATTAGGCCATCAACTTTTCTCACACTTGTATTTCCATGGTGTTGAAACATATTAGCACTAATTGATGGTAAACCCCAAGAGCCTCCGGGGTCTGATTAGAGGCAGGGCTCGATCTCAAAACTTGGAGCGTGATTGAATCATAGGAGAAGAAAATAAATAACATACAATAATTTGGTAACCAATATCGAATGTATGTTCGTGTAGGGATCTAATCCTCAAATTCATTACGAAGTGGAAAATCACGTACAAAAGTGTATTATCCCAATCTCTCAATAGAATAAGTCACTCAATAGCAAGTAGTAAGCAAGGATGCTTCGACGATCCTCTCCATTGGATCTTGCCATCTTTTTATAGACTTCTTGAATCCTATCTACAGTAGGATTTCTTTTTATTCATTAATAAAGATATGAGTTGAGAAATATAAAAGTTTACGTAAAAATTAATGTGTAGCAGTGTAATATAATTTTTACTTGATATATCTTTTTTTTATGTAAAAAAAAATAATGATACGAGGTAAGACATACCACTGTTCAAATCAATAACAAATCACTTTTGTCCGAATGTAAATTACTTAAATAACCTTTGGAATCACTTTTCACCGGTGCAATCTTACTTTACATTGGTACAAAATCACTTTCCAACTTCAAAATAATTTTGCATAGGTGTAAAGTAAAATTGCATCGATGTAATTTTATTTTGAACTACTTTGCACCGGTGCAAAATTAAATTCCAAGTGTTTCTTCACCTATGATAAGTGATTTTACACTTGAAAGGTGATTTTTTCACCTTAGAGTTTATGATTTAGTCTTTAATATTTAGTATTTAGCTTCGCTAAACCCTAAACCTTAAATCTTAAACCTTAAATTCTAAGGTGAAAAATTACTTCTTATTTGTGAAATCATTTTTTATAAACCTAAACCCTCAACCCTCAACCCTAAATTCAAAACTCATAGGTCAGAACACTTTGCATAGGTGAAATCACCCTTGAAATAATTTTACATCGATGTAAAATGAGATTTCACTGGTACAAAGATACCTTAGAATAATTTATCACCGATATAAAATTATTTAGCACTTATATATTTTATGTTAAAGTGGTATGGTAATTTTTTTGAATATGATGAAGTCTATCACATAATAAATTTTATATTCTTTTATTTATTTACATTAAATATCAATTATGAAGTAGATATACATGGAGAACAATATCTATAAATTTTTCCACATCATTTTTTATGTTAGTAGTTATATTTTCCTACCTTTTAACTATTAACAAATGATTCGAGGATCTTGATTTTAAAATTGTCGAGGAACACAATTCTTTTAACCTCGTCACCTTTGACTTTTACTGATTGGTCAAATCTGTTGCAGGGATCATAACAACAAGGAATGTAGGTAAGTAAAAAAGGAAAAAGAGTTAGTTACCTCGCCCATACGAGAGTGGTTATGATTGCTTCTACACGTGGCCATTTGTACGGGCCAGTCGTTTGAGTTGTAACGTGGATCCTCTGACTCAAATGGGTTGTGGTTTATTTCGGACTCGTAAATCCATACATATTACTCCAGCTACGATCTAACGTTGGAACTGTTTTTAAGACCTGGAATCTCACCATGCTGCCTTCGGGACACATAGCAATCGTACAATGCTCAGCGATTTTTCTCCCATCAAACACTATCTGACAACTGGATGCCACGTAGTTCATGTAGTGATTTTGGTTCCACTCATTTATAAGGTGTCTTGTATTTTTAAATAAATACTCCAAAATTAGATATATTTAGTTGGTGCTGCACATTTGTAATATCAATGAAAAATGATTTACATCATGTTTACATGACATTTCTTGACCACATTTTATCTAACTTAATAGTCTTGAGAACTCAAGTAAATAATAATTCTAATCACACAAATGATTGAGAATATCAGCGTTTCTGCTTGTTGGATAAGTAAATTCTCCCTTTTTTCTAGTACCAAGTTGTTGGATAAGGAAAACTTATTATTAGATATTTGTTTTAGATCTTGTTTTGTTTATAAAATTTTATCATTATCAAAATATAGGAAATTATTTACTCACAAATATTAATATTCTTAATTTTGATGATAGCAAAATATCATATATATTATGTTGTTCTCTGAGAACTAACATTTTAAGGGCAAAGGAAGAAACGATACTGGAGAACTAACATATGTTGCACAAGAAGAAAGAAGACTAAGTCGCAAAGAGACTTAAAATTAAAGAGCTCGAGCACCTAAGTTATTTTAAGAAGATTAATTATCGTATCTTCTGAAACTATTGTACTTTTCTTTTCTTTTATTAGACTCATGGTTAAAGAGCTCAAGAATATTAATTAAAGTTATTTGGCCATTAGGAATCCTTAGAAACACTTAGAATCACTTAAACATAGGTCAAAAACCTAAAGTAGTAGAAATAGGTCATATTGGATGACGAATAGATCAAGCTAACCACCAACCCTTTGCCTGTCCAATATTGATTTTAATCCAATTGTCATTAGTCATATTGAATGACCAATAGTCATCAGTCAATTGGCATTTTGAGACACCATCCAATATTAATTTTAAGCCAACCAACAATGACATTAGTTGATTGATGAGTAAATGTTGATTAGTTAACATTCATATATTTTAATGATTTTGGAATTAGGTTTAGCATTAATTAATCTTAGACTAATTTGACCCTAAGCACAATTAGCCATCACTTAGACATCGGCAGTTGCCTTACTAGAGTAGACATCCAATACTTCACTCATTGGTTATTGTGCATAGTATCATCAGATGATCTTATAACCAAAATCCAAGTTTTAGGAATTTCTAGGACTTTTGCCATTATAGTCAGTCATTTATGTGCTTTTGTTAGTTGTACAACATTTCACTTGGGTGTCCTCTAATGAATTTTTTGAATAAGTGATGTGAATTGAGTCATGTTTGATGCTTTGATTTCCACTCTTCTATATGTTGGCCATGTACTTTGTTGGGTCCCAACAACTTTAAGATTTTCCTAAGCCTTTCTAAGACCTTCCTATGATGCTTATAAGACCTCTCTCACAAGCATACGCTTGATATAACACTTCTTGTACATTCCACATCAATAGAAGATCAAACTTCATACTCTCAAGTGATATTATCTCAAGTGCTCCAACCTTGTTCTCAACTACAACTCTAGAGCACTCTTCTTTGCTTACGACCTCAAAGACTATCCTAGGGGGAAGTCTCTTAAACCTATAGAAGCTAATTTTACATTAACATCATTTGTGCCTCTATGGCATTGTTATTTCATTTTTTTTTTGTTATATTGTTGTCTTTGAGTACCTAGTCTATTGGATCCTTGTTTCTTCCCAAAAAGGGTGGGAGAAACTCTTCGATTGGGATCAAAGAGGGCCTTTATACTTGAGGTTACACCACCCTCATTTCAAATGGTGTGGTTTATTGAATTTAATTGATTCGACCACATAGAAAATCTTAAGTTAGGAAGACTTAAGTGGTGGTTTTTACTTTTATGAAATTTTCACCTAAAAATCTTATGTTCTTTGCAATGAATCTTTATGCAACTACTTTTTACTTCATTTTGATTTTATCTCACACTATTCACCCCCCTCTAGTGTGCATTTTTAGAGAAAACTTTTATACAATAAAAGCTTGCCTTGCTTGGTTTGATATAACACATCTAGTCATATAAATGGATGAGAAATGTTGCTTACCAATCCTTTAAACATAATAACTAGGAGATTGAAGTGCAATTATAAAAGTATCCAAGATCTTTTCTCAGTTACTTTCATTATACGTACAACATGAATTAAGAAAAGTAAGCTAAAAATTAAACATACGTGCAAGCCTTCAACTCTACTAGCTATTACATGTTAAAGCAATGTTTAACAAAGATGCACACGAGTGAAGCTACTATTACAACAAGTAAAATATAAGACCACTCTCGACATCGTGTTTTGACATGGCATTAATAAATTCCTTCTACCAAACATTTGAGTTGTATCTAGTATTGCATTCATTATTATTGTTTGGGTTCTCTATATCTCACATCATTCGAATGAACAATTGAACATGTGGCACCCTAGATTCAATCTGGCACGCAAACTTGTAGATTATCTATAATACCAGCCACCTGTACCTTTTTTCATTCACATACATTCATACAAATATAATAGAGTTGAGAGAGAGAAATTTACATAACCATACATCATCACAATTATATTTACAAACCACCACTGTCGACTACATCAGCTTATGTAGTTTGCAAACTTTAAGTGGTTATCAAACTTGGATCACAATATATACAGATACAAAAAGTGATCCTATTGATAAAAGAAGCGAGTAAAATATGGGAATGAAATTTTGCTACACACTGGTTTACAAAAGATGTCTAAATCAATATGCCATCACCCTACACCCTACTCCTCCAAAACCTCCATGATGCCGTGCAAAGTTTATGATAGCTCCTTGATGCACATATGAAAAAGCTCCTCTTGATATGCATTGGAGAAATACAACTTGGCCTTTCTAGGAACTGGAAGTAGGGTCCTGGCCACCTCCAATTGGTTACTCAAGTGTTAGCAATGACACTGAAGCACGTGGATCTTGAGGTGGTGCAACACTCTCACACTTGACATCGTGACCTAAAAGTGGAATGAAACGTAGGGATGACTCAAATGGCTCAATCGGACATTAGTCTAGTATTTTATTAGATAGTTGGAGGCATATATAAATATATAATAATTTAATTAGTTTGGGGTAAGTCTTTCCAAGCTTAATTGGTATGGTTTTCCTTAACCACATTTAAGGGTTGCCTTAACCCAGTTATACCCTCTTGTGACTAAAAGAGGTAGTCAACTCCAATTGAGATCATCTCCCATGTTATAGTGAGGTGGATATTGTTTGCATACTCCCATAACTGAGCTTTAGGACTGAGCTACCTTGTCCTTGGGTCTAGAAGTCGCCCAAGATTAATAAGGATGGTCATCTTCCTACTCGGTGGGTGATTGCCATACTTCCAATCATATAGGTGATTCCTCATGGAGACATCACCAAACACCCTAAAATAGATTGCCCTTGTTAACTCGGACATTCTCGATAGGGTGTTCATCTGACGCTCCTTTGAGCTACCACGTGTTCCTTAGGTGTGGCCCGTACCTTCGATACGACTCCTCGGTCACCCTGTCCCAAAGTTGTAGGGAACTTTCCTACCTATTTGACCCAATTCACATTAACCAAGAGTTTCCTATCATTGATTTTTCTTATGGCTAAATTCCATAAGTTATTCGTCTTGGATTCCTCATTTGTTTCCCTTATGAAAGAAGTCGTTGCCTCCCTTATTGGAGTTCCCATTTAAAAATCATCTAATTCATACATTTAGTGAGCCATGATCTTCTTCCATCAATCAAGAAAAGACTTCCATGGATAAGGATTTTCTTTAGGAGTTTAAATGGTATCTATACATTTTTGACTTGTCCAAACCTGGCAAGTCCCAAACACACCAAGGTGGCATCCAAATGTCACTGACTTAGGCCAATCAATGGTTGAAAACCCCTTTTGATTGATCAGGTATAAGGGTTCAACAATCAAAGTGTCTTTTGGTCGATTAATCAAAAATAGAGGATTTCTTGTCTTTTGATAGCACGAAGGTTGACCGATAAAAAATAGAGGATTTCTTGTCTTTCAATAGCATGAAGGTTGACCAATAAAAAATAAGAGGATTTCTTGTCTTTCGAAAGTAGGAAGGTTGACTAATCAAGACCAAGTTTGATCGATCAAAAATAGAAAAATTCAAATCATTTCAATGTGATTATGATTGATCAATTACAACTTTGATCAATTAAACCTGTGTGAAATGTATGTTTCCAGAAACACACATAGTAGCCTTCAACATGAATAGTTCATGACTCAGTATGAGAAGCTTGGAACCACACATTCAAACCAATAACCCATCATCTAAGAACTTACTTGAGCCATTCATAGGGCCATTTAATCATAGTCTAATTCTTGGAGTCAATTCATAACTTACTAATATCATGCATGTAGGGGTATACTTATGCACAAAGGGTGATCACCACCACAACCAAGCCATCAAAATTACCATTCACACAATCTTACTATCATCCACTCATACCCTAGATCACTACCAACAAGGATCCTACACCTTCTCCCAAAGAAGAGTAAGGTTATTGCCCTACCTTGTTGTTCTTCAATAGGATCTTGCTTCAAACTCCTCCTAGGTGCTTAGTGTCAAGATATTGAATCCATAAATATTATTCATAGTAGTGGTACTGATGTAATTCACCCAATGTCTTTAGGCAGAGGAAGATATCTTAGTCGGACATTTCCCACGCCAAGATGGTATCAGAGCGATTAAGGAGAGAGAGAGAGGGGATTGCTATCATGTTGTTATGGCAACCACCTCTCCACTCCACATGTCCTAATCTAGTTGTGCCATAGGTCCTAACCATAGTGTTCCATACAAACTAACGGCGTCCAACTATCCCTTATGGAAGGCACAATTTGTGCTCATTCTCTACGCTTACGACTTGATGGACATCATCGATGGATCTTTTGATCCCCCATGTCAGTTCGTAGAAGACACTGCTACAGGTGCCTTCATATTAAATGAGAACTATATTTGCTGGCATCGCAAGGACCAACTGGTCCTTGGTTAATCTCGTCAATATCCGAAGAGATTTGCTCTTAAATCTTAGATTTAACTACAGCCCGGTCAGCGTGGACCTTTCTTGAGAACTATTTTGCTACCCATACCAAGGCAAAAGCTTTTCATTACAAATCAGAACTAAGCACTCTAAAAAAGGGAGACCAATCAGCGTCTGATTTCGTTAACAAAGCTAAGAAGTTGGCTATTAACATTGCTTCTTCGGGAAAACATTTCGATAATGATGATTTATTGCTGGCCATATTAAATGGTCTTGGCCCAGAATTTGATCCAGTTGTCAGCACTTTATCAAGTCGAGCTGGTGAGGTGTCGTATGAAGATGCGGTGGGTCTCATTTTATCACAGGAGCAGTGTCTTAAGCGCAACCAACCAAAAATTGAGCCAACTGTCAATCAAACAACTACGAACCTCCCGTGTGGTGGTCTTCGTGGTTATAGAGGCAGGGGAGGACACTACAATGCAGGACGCAATATGTCAGGCAGGACTTTTCCACGTGGAGGTCGTGGTGGTCAGTTTACTGGTAATCGTGGTTGTGGGAATTTTTCTGGCCATTTTTCCAACAATCGTGGTTTTTTTAATGCTGGCCGTTCTGGATATTTTCTTCCTGGAAACTATGGTGGAGTACACTACCAAATTTGTGGGAAAATGAACCATACAGCTATACATGTTTTCACCGCTATAACAACCCACCTCAGGCACACAATTCTGAAACATTTTGTAGTGGTTTTCAGCCTTGGTATCCTGATTTAGGGGTCTATCATCATGTCACAAACTCTTTAGCAAATCTGGACTTGGCATCCGACTATAACGGTCCAGATGAAGTGCGTTGTATTGCTCATATTGGTACATCTTCTGTTGCCTTTAAGAATCGTCAGTTTGCTCTTCGTGACATTTTACATGTGCCCAAAGTTAAAAAAAAATTTTATTATCTGTTCAACGATTTGCCAAGGACAATAATTGTTTTTTTTTTTTTTAAGCTTCATGCTGATTCGTGCCTTGTTAAGGACGAGGGGATTTGAGCAACTCTTCTATAAGGCCAAACACATAAGAGCCTTTATCAACTGTGGCGATCCAAGGCATACAATAAAACCACTCCTGTACCGGAAGTTGCTGCTGTTCAATCCCGTCCGAAAGCATTGATCTCCGTGTGGCATTCAAGACTAGGTCACGCTCACCACAACACCGTTCGACAAATCCTCTCTGCTTCCGATTTTTCAGTTGTTAATGATACTAGTACAAAATTATGTGATGCCTGCATGCAAGGCAAGTCACACAAGTTACATCTATCATCTACCTTTACTATTAGCGAGCATCTGTTCGATATTATTTTCTCTGATGTTTGGACTGCACCAGTTACATCCTATGATGGAAATAAATATGTGGTTACTTTTATCGATGATTGCACAAAATTTGTTCGGCTTTTTCCAGTGGAACAAGAGTCAGATGTCTTCTCTATTTTTTGTTCGGTTCATGGCCTATATGTTGAGACACAATTTCATGTCAGGATTAAGGCGTTGCATTCAGATTGGGTGGGTGGTGAGTATCAAAACTCCATCCATGGCTTACTTTTAAGAACGTTCTTCATCGAGTATCTGCACCGTGTACCCCCCCTGAACAAAATGGTAGCGCAGAACCGAAAAATCATCATATTTCGGAAATTGGGCGTGCGATTCCTTTTCATGCAAATATACCCTTGAGATTTTGGTCTCTGGGCTTTCATTATAGTTGCTCATATAATTAATTTGCTCGATCCCCTCATCTACTCCGGCTGGGAAATCTCCCTTTGAGCTATTGTTTCAAGCTACTCCTGATTATTCTTTTCTCAGGACTTTCGGTTGTGCATGCTACCCGCTGTTAAAGCCAATTACTAAGCATAAGTTGGAGCCTCGATCAACTTTACATGTATTTTTGGGATATTCATCTCCCCATAAACCATATCGCCGTTATAATATATACACACAAAAGTTTCTATCTGCGAGACATGTGAAATTTGATGAATCTCATTTTCCTTTCTGTGCAATTGATTAGCTCAGTTCGAGAAGCTACTGGCTACCTATTACCTTTGCCATTACATGTTCTAAAAAATTATTCTTCCACAACAAAAAAATCTCAAACAAACCATGCCGCTGTGTCATCACCATCAGAACATTCCCCCATATCTGCTCACTCCTCTCTCTCTCCAGCACCTGTGAATACAATACAACACTCGGTGTCTCCATCGTCAGACGCAACGCCCTCTACTGTACCTCCTCAACAACAAGCAATTGCAACGTCTGACACCAGCCCAATGACTTCTTTTCCCCCGACACGTACACACGATATGGTAACTCGTTCTATGTGAGGAATCAGCAAGAAAAAAGTTTTAATAGCACCTTATATCGTATGCCTCAATTATTCAATCTTCACCTAGATACAAAAGAACCAAGAACGTTCACTGCGGCATCAAAAGACACAACCTGGATTACTGCTATGATAGAAGAGGCGAATGCCTTATTGCACAATATGACCTGGCCATTGGTTCCTCGGACGTCAACCATGAATGTGCTCGGGAACAAATGGGTCAATAAAGTCAAATGTAACAAGGATGGCTCTGTTGAACGACTCAAGGCAAGGCTGGTCGCAAAAGGACATCACCAACATGATGTTGATTGTTTTGACACCTTCACTCCTATGGTCAAGCCCACAATGGTTTGTGTTCTCCTTGCCTTAGCCATTACCCAACGTTGGCATATGCGACAACTGGACATTCAAAATGCATTTTCACATGGGACTTTGGAGGAACAAGTCTATACGGAACAACCTCAAGGTTTTCGACACCCCGATTATCCCAACCATGTTTGCTAGTTACATAAATCTCTCTATGGATTGAAGCAAGCGCCCCGAGCATGGTTCAAAGAACTCATTTCGTTCCTATTAGCCTATGGATTTTCCAAATCTCATACAGATTCTTCCTTATTTGTCTGGCATACAAAAGGCATTCGCATGAATTTTTTGATATATGTTGATGACATCTTAGTCATCAGCTCTCACCAGCATGGGTTGGATTCTTGGTCTTTTCTTTACCCAACAAAGATACATATATGACTTATTACGCAAATTTAACATGGAAGGAGGAAAGTTGGTTGCCAGTCCACTCTCTACAGAATTATTAGGCAACCATGATTCGGGCCTTTTTTATTCCCCTTCCTTATCCAGACAGTTGATTGGGAGGCTACAATACTTAACATTTATGTGACCAAATATCACTTATGCCTCCAACAGATTATCCCAATATATGCACCAACCAACTGCAAAACGTGTCTTACGTTATCTCAAAGGAACCATTCACGTTGGCCTTTTTTATTCCCATACATCACCTCTTCTTCTATCAGGTTATTTGGATGTAGATTGGGCTAGCAATCCTGATGATCGTTGTTCCACAACAGGTTATGACATTTGCCTTGGTTGCAATCCTATTGCTTGGGCCAGCAAAAAGCAACAAACTGTGGCTGGATTAAGCATTGAGGCAGAGTACCATGCGCTAGCAAACACTACAATGGAACTCACATGGCTTTCATCCTTGTTCTTTGAACTTCGGATTTCACTACCAAAACCACCCACTCTTTGGTGTGATAACTTGGGGGCTACATACTTGACAATGAAACCCATATTTCACGCTCGCACAAAACACATCGAAATAGATTTCCACTTTGTACGTGACAAGGTGGCTTGTGGCGAACCTATTGTGCGAGTTATCTCAAGTAAGGACCAGGTGGCAGATATTTTAACAAAAGCACTCCCATCCACATCCTTTAGCAGGATTCAATCCAAGCTAAAGCTTTGTCCAAGGCTTTGGCTTGAGGGGAGGTGTTAAGATATTGGATCCATAAATATTATACATGTAGTGGTATTGATGTAATGCACCCAATGTCTTTATAAGAAGGCTATTGCTAGGGCTAAGGAAGATATCTTAGTCGGACATTTCCCACGCCAAGACTTAGATCTTCCCTTTCTTCTTCAACTCAAGTTCTAGCAGTCACCTACATTAAGGAAGGTGTCAAAATGTCAAATACGAAAGGTTCATCACGAAAATCATGTTCTTGAGCTCAGCACTTTCTCAAGAATCCATCATCTTAGACTTCCATTCCACTTGAATGCCTTGAATTAGAGCTTACCTTGCTTAATGATAGGGTTGAACTTGATAAAGAGTGGTGTCCTTGCACTCCAAGCTCCAATAACCTTCTTTGGGCCCCTTCCTCCTATAGATGTTCTCCTTCTTTGCTGTAGGTGAAGCCTCTAAGGTAGAACTTGATGGGAGGATATTCTCCTTGCTGCAAATAACACAAGTGCCAAACGAGGCTTATCTAGCATGATATGGTTAGACTCTAGTTACCAACATTAGTTCATTCAAACAAAAGTCCCTCAAGGACTAAATACATGATCTAACTTTAGCCTTTAACCTTGAGAAGCTTGTTAACCCTTTAGTAAATGTTCTTAGGTTCCCTATTCAAAACTCAAATGATTTTAATCATTTACTTTTATTAGTGTGTAATGCCCCTTTAATCATCATGAACTCCTAATTAGAGTGCAATTAGTAATGGAACCTCACAAGACATGTGGAAAAGCGAAGAATAAGCTAATAATAGAGCAAGAGGAAGTAAGGGAAACTAGGTATAAAAAGTAAAATAAGGATTCTATTATGACTCACTCCTATACTCTCTTGTTTCCCAATCCTTAGGAAAAGTTACTCTAATTATCCTCGTTAATCTTGTCATATTCCATGTAGATCTTGTAGGGGCTCAAGAATCTCGCTATCTCATCTTTACCCTTCATCTTAGTTTCTAGTGCATTTGAAGATCTGCTTCCTGAGGCATTGTAGATGGAGGATGGTGAGGTTAGGAAGAATGATTGACAAGTAATGAGGCCGGATGAGATAAGGAAGATGATGAAAGTGTAATAAATAGGTGATCACAATTTTTTTGCCAAAGAAAACAAGATACGATCATTGTATAGTGAGCAAAATAGTGAATCAACAAAAACATGAGAAACACCACACATAGCATAGGTTGTCGTCCACAGGGAAGGTCAATAAAACATCATTTATTTTCATTCAATCTTAGATCCAATACATGCTATTGAGAAACAAAGTTAAAACAACAAAGGAAGAAAACAATGGAGATGGAAAGAGATGGCCTGGATGGGGCATGTGTGCTGTCACCACTGATAAGTGAGCATAATTATATGTTAACATGATTAGTTTTGTTGGATTTGGGTGTTAGTTGCATTAGATTTAGGTCATTATGTACATAATTGCATATTTGCATGTTAGGGGTAAAACTGTCATTTTGAGCCTATTTGTGCTAATTTCTAGTCTTTCTATGTGCAGGAATCCTTTACTCAGGCACACAAGGAGAAGAAGCAAGAATCCAGATCATCAGAGCTCAAATTGAGAGGAGAAGAATCAATTTTTGCCATAAAAACCCTAATCCTAACCCTAGTCAGAACTTGTCTATTTTAGCCTCACCCAAATCCTAATCCAAATAACTAATCCTAACCCTAAACCAGCTCCATTTACCTCTCTAAACCCTTTCCTTAACCCTAGCCTTCATCCTAAATTTAATCCTAAAAACCTAACACACACCTAGTGTCACTAGCTTGATCCTAGTCCTAATCCTATTTTCTAGAAGCCTTTATCTTATCCACATGTGCCACATAATTTTTCTACACTACATTGCCAAAAATATTATTTGGAATTAATTTATAAAATGTGGAAATGAATTTAATTAGGTTTCAATCACATCCCATGATTTTAGCCTACCAAGATCCTAATTCCAATCATAATCCTAAAATTCATGATAGCCTAATACACCTTCAGTATTTTAAATTCGGAACATATAGAGGTTGAACATTTAAGATCATCAGGGATTCCTACTTCCTATTTAGATAAACTCAATCCTAAACCTAATATCCAAAACCTAAACCCATTCCATGGCCACCAAGACACCTATGGACTCCCAGCCTCTCCCCTTAGGTCTATATAAACACCTCAAGGCCTCCATTAGTTGCATACAACTCTCCTCCTTTCTCCTTCTTCCTCCTTAGGTCTTCTTCTACCTCCTTAGCCTCTTCCTCTTCCTCCTTCATAGCTTCTTCCTACCTCCACCTCCTTCTTCTTCTTCCTAGGTCCTCAAATTTCCTCCACCTTTCTTCCACCTTCTAGTCCCTCCTTAGGTCTTCTTGTAGCTTAGAATTTCCCTCTCCCTACTTAGGTTTCCCTAGTCTTCTCCGTCTACTTCAATTTCTTCATCTTTGGGATCTTCTTCGACTTCTTCCTCGGTATCTCTCAAGTCTTCCTATGAAGCATTCGTATACATCTTGGGGCTTGTGGCAGCGCTCTTCTTCGACCGTCTTGAGCTTCCTCGCATTCTTCATCTCTATGACTACTTGTCTACTTTCTTTCTTCTCCTTCTTTCTCTACTTCTTTTTCTTCTTGTTCTCCTTAGTTGTAGTTATGAACTTTTGATTAGTAGTAATATATTCTTGGTTTTGCATATATATCTCTCTCTCTTTCTCTATTTACTTGCTAGCTAAGTTCTTATTTGCTTTATGATTATGAAAATCCAAAAAAAAGAGTGTGTGTTGTGTTTTCATTATTTCGCAAACCCGTATTTTTGCACAGTTTCATAATCCCATCTTCCAAAATTTCTCATGATTTTTTTGCACTTTAAAAAATATCCCAATTTTGTTAGTACTCATACTTAGCATTAATCAGAAAGTAATCCAACCAAAAGCCTTCTTGAGATAGAACCTAGACTCTCGTTTAGTATGATTTTATTCTGTTATGAGTTCAGAATTTTGATTTGAGCGATCGCGTAACTTGCGCTACAATGACACGATTTAACCTTAAGTGAGTTTCACGCATCAACCACGCATGCAGACAGAGTTGGAAGGGCATGGAGATGTCCTCTGCATAAGGCGGTGCAGAGGTTGGTGATGGTGTTTTGCTTGCTAGGGGTTGGTGGGGAGGTGCCTTGTGAGCACAACATCGTGGCTGTGTTTGACACGAGAGGGGTAGGTGGGGTGGTGCCTCTCATGCCATGGAGGTGGAAGGAGAAGAGGAGAGGGGACAACCTCGCCTTCTCCTCTCTTCTTCTTTGCATTAGTAAGAGTGGGAGGAGGAATGGTGCGTGTTCTCTACTCTCTCTTAGTGCCAACCCTCTCCACCATATGTGGCAATTGAGGATTAATTAGGATGCTATTTTTAGCATCCCATAAAAGTGGCATGAAGGCATTTAAAGAAGGGTGGCACCACATTTGATGGAGAGGATCAAATTGCGAAGATGTCTGACCCTCTGTACCATTTATTTGTTGATGTGCATTCTTTGGTCCTCCTAGGTCCTGCAAAAGAAAGATACAACCAATTAATTCATGAGCCTAGTGGAAGCTTAATGCTTAAAAGTCCATACACAAATTATTTCCCATGCCTAATTATTTAAGATGCATAATGTAAGAAATTGCAACTAAGAGTAACTATCAGCATATATACTTATTATGTAATCAAATTCATAATCTAATGTATCCTAATATGTAGGAATTAATTAGCAACCTTAGGCTTAATAATAGTCTACTAAAGTGGACTCACCAACATGATTCAAAAAGACTATATGCCAAGGGTGGTGTAGTTCCTACCTACTTTCTCAAAATCCACTGTACATTTCAAAAATGATGTGAAGGCCATACTGCCATGTCATTATGCATTAAAAGACATGTGTTTCACCATAATTTCATTTTTGAAAGATCATATGCCTACAATGCTCATATGTGCATTCAAATGTATCCTAAATGACTTCTCGATTATAGTGATAGCCATGCAAGGTGCAAAGTGTGACAACTCGAGTTTCGCCAAATGATTAAACTAATGAGACCCAAGTTTTCAAGTGCTAATATCAAGCATTGCACACTTCAGGATTGCGGTCACTAAACACATAGTCATAAAACAATCAATGGCCAAGCATTCATTCATAAAGCATTAAATAAATAAAGTGATGATAATCCCAATCAAATCCACCATAGAAAACGGGAAAGGAAAAAAGTGCTCAATTACAAATATAGTCACTAGAAAAATTGAAAAGTAAAAAGAGTCTACTGACTATGGAAAAGAGAATAGATGACAAAAGTATGTGAACAACTAGGCTCAATACAGACCATCACCTAAAGCCGTGCTAGGTTTTGCAACAAAAGGATCAACTGCAACCGCTACACCTAGTTGCTCAGCAACACCTGAGTACGGAGCCCAAGGAACATGTTAGTAAAAACTAAGTAGAGTAGGACCAGCAATAGAGTATAGTTATAGTAACAAGAAGAGAAAAAAAAGAGGATGCTAATCCACAATTTAATCCATTTATTAATGCTTAGTTTATTCACTTCATGTTACAAGTCAGCCCAACTTGTTATGGTCATATCTTGTTAATCAACATCTCGAGACATGAGGTGATCTATGTGTGACATTCTAAGGTGCAAGACCAGTATAAGCCACCTTCTTTATCGAGAAGATGACTTATACTCATCGAGTCATCACAATTCGTCACCTTGGGATCATTGCAGAAAGGAGTGGTGGCTACATATATGATGTGAACACGTGCTTGCTACACACGTTAAACCACAGATAGCTAATGACCCACCAATTAGTTGAGCAAAGCAAGCCAACTCTAGCTGTCAAGTCATGCATCCTGCTAACCTAGTTTGCCGCTAAGCCTAACCAAGAGTCATAGGGAGGCTAACACTCCCCAAACAACCCAACTCAGTCTAGAAGACCAAATCTATAGCCAAAACCCGACAATTAGTAGGGCTTAACCCACTTATCCCAATTTAATTCTTGACCAGTTTCCGTTGGTGCTAGAGCACCACGATCATTTGTTTTGATGATAACAAAACACGTGTTATTTAACATTTGCAATTTGAGTCCTAGATTTCAGGTCAATTGCAAATGTGGACGTGTTTAGACGGAGTTCGAGCTCGCATCTAGGACGGATTGGAGGAGCTTGACGGAAAACAGAGGAGGTTCGCGTGGAGCGACAGATTGAAGATAGAAGACAAGAAGAATAGGATAGATTCTTTTTAATCCTTTCTTGTATCTCTTATCTTTATTTTCTTGCTCTTTTTATTTTCCTTAGAAAATTATGTCAAAAAGCCTCAAAGAACCCTAACAGTAGTCCTAGGAACACCGGCACAACCCTAGGATACTTAGGTTTTCTGTAGAATACTTAGAAAACCAATATAGGGCTCAAACAGCACTTCCAGACGTCTAATTCCAAAATCAGACGTCTGATAATGTATTTTAAGACGTCTGACTGTTGTTTCAGACGTCTGATAACTGTTAGGCTGGACATAGTTAGTTCTGTCTGATGAAATCAGACGTCCAGACCCTTATACCAGACGTCTTAGGAGACGTCTGATGGACTTGCCAGACGTCCAGATAGTGGACCGTTGGCTAGCTTAGCAGGCGCTCAAGATTATGACCGTTAGAGCCTTATCAGACGTCCTTAGGCATTTCCAGACGTCTGGTAATTGACCGTTTTGCCTTGGCTGACCCAAAATCTCTTCTCAGAGATTTTCTAGCCATTGCAACGTTTGGAAATCAATTCCCACAGTAAAAGTAGGTTTCCAGACGTCCAGACATAGTGCCAGACGTCCTGTATGTCGTCTGATGGACTTGGGCAAAAACCCTGTTTAGATCTGATCCAAGTCAGGGAGGACCCGCCGAAAATCAGACGTCTGACATTGGAATCAGACGTCTTAAAGTGAAGTTCCAGACGTCTGATGCCAGAATTAGACGTATGATAAGCCTGTCAGAACAATGATTGTTCCTGATTTCGGGCTGATTCTCTTGGGCTTTGTTCCCAACGGCTATAGAACCTTTCCTAAGCCTTCCAAAGCCTTCTTAAGGCCTCTATAAATAGAGGGGAGCCTTTACACACCATGACACACTAAGAAAGACACAAGATACACACTTGGATACACTTAGCTACACACTTTCACACTCTTTTGTGTCCAGAAAAGATCTTGCTCTCCAAGCTCAAGCTCCATTCTCTTGAGAGCATCAAGCTTCGCGCACCCGCTCTCCCGCCGTTGTCTACGAGAGCGACATTGCGCCATCGCGTGGCACACGCACCGCGTCATCAACTCGACGCACTCCTTGCAAAGGGGAGTTTCCTAGTTCCTATAGAAGCTAGGTTTAAATTCCTTTGTTGGCTCTATAGGATTACTTATTTTATTTTATCTTTGTCTTTTGGTTGGGTATTCGCTTTGCGAATTCCCGTCTCCTTCGTGGGACAAAATCCTTCTCGTGGAGAGAAGGGGTTGAGGAACGCTACCCTCGTACTTGTAGCGTGGTTGTACTGAGGTTGAATCACCCTCATTTTAAAGTGATTCGGTTAGTGGATTTGATCAACTAGGTTGATCGGAAAATCCTAACTCGAGAGGGTTAGGTGGTGGTTTTCACCCGGTTTGGGTTTCCACCTAAAAATCTTTGTGTATTTTGTGATTGGTTTTCTTTGGTGAGATTGCTTTATATTTCAATTCCGCATTTTATTACGTCACCCCTCCTAGTAGGGCCAAACCTACAGTTTCTTCATTATCACATCTGAATATTTATTTTCGAATAACTAAAAATGTTTAAGTTTGTCAAAGTTGTAATATCTAACCAAAACATTCAACTTCCACTTTGATTAGACTTGTTAATTAGCAGATTAGGTTTCTCAACCAAACACTAATTTTAGTTTTAAAGACATCCCAAAAATCCTAGATTATTAGTTCTGAAAGTTTAGGTTTCAATCGATATAACCCGCTCACTCGAACCTGCTTATTTAAGTTCAATCCATTGGTTCAGTTCTCAATTAATAAAAAATCATCCATCATGTTTAAGTTGCAAAATAGTATCCAAAAATAGTAACACACACAACAAGGTCACGATCTCAGAAAAAGGTAGATTGCATGCTAAAAAGGGAAACATGCGAAGAAAACCATGGAAACAGTTCCAAAATATGTGAGAACAACTTGGAATACGAGTACATGGAGAGATTACTCTACCTAATGTCACTGAGGGATCATAGTGACTTCGAAATATGCACCCCAAGTCTAGAGAGGCATGCCAAGCTTGCCTTGATATCTGTGCATGCTCCAAGTAGGTTTTCTAGGCTAGAAGATCTGTGATCGGGCTACCAATAGCTTGAGATCAAAGAAGGGGATGTACCACAGACTGCCTTCAGGATGTGTTACGGCCATTACAAGTTCTTGGTGATGTCATTTGGATTGACAATTAGCCACATTCATGAACTTGATGAATCGGATTTTTAGGTCATATTGGGACCACTTTGTTGTGGCATTTATTGACGATGTCCTCATTTATTTCCTCGATGTGGCACAACACAATCGACACCTCTGTTTGGTCTTAGAGACCCTAAGAAAGCATGAGCTATTTTCCAAGTTCAGCAAGTGTGAGTTTTGGCTACGAGAGGTGGCATCGTAGGCCATGATTTATTTAAAGCTTTTCTCAGATTACTCTTCCATTGATGTAGTTGACACAGAAGGACACGCCTTTTACTTGGATCGGTGACTATGAGGCTAGCTTCTAGATGCTTAAAAAAAAGCTGGCCTTGGCCCTTATACGTACCATACATGGCAAAGGTGGTGGATTTATGGTGTACATGGATAACTCACACCAAGGCTAGGGTGTGTGTTGATGTAGATGGGCACGTAGTCTCCTATGCTTTAAAGCAGCTGATGCTGCATGAGAAGAACTATCTGACGCATGACTTGGAGTTGGAAGCTATAGTTTTCACCCTAAAGATTTGGCACCATTATCTATATGGTGAGAGGTTTGAGATTCACACTAATCACAAAAGCTTAAAGTACTGGTTCGATCAGAAAAAGTTAAACTTGAGACAACAATGCTGCCTGGAGTTTCTGAAGGATTATGATTGCTCTATTGTTTACCATCTAGAAAAGGGGAATGTCGTGGCAGATGCTCTTAGTAGAAAGTCACTAGTCCTATTGGCAACTCTTTAGGCATAAAGATGGAACGATATTGTTTAAGGGCCATCGAGGAGTTTTAAGGAGTAATCGTCGTAGCAAAGCCTCAATCGCTCAAAAATAATTAAATTTACAACTCAGAATCAAAGAAGAGTCCGAGGTCGATCACAGGGAGCAAATATGGAACTCACACAATAATCTTCTTTTAAAATCAATGAGCACAATTAATTGATCACAATAATAGATATGCAATGAATATAATTTGTCAGATTATAATTTAAATGATGATGAGATAAAAAGAATAGAGAGAATTTAAAAAGTGATGATTTAGATCACCAATCAGGTCCTCTAATTAAGCATGCATCTCATATTCAAATTAGCAAATTAGATAATCAATGTAAACTTAGGTTCTTAAATCATTCAACAGAACCAAATCATATTAGACGTCAGGAGTGCTTCATCAGACGACTTAAGTGTCACAAACCATAGTGCCTCACAGAAGGCACACAAGCACAAGACTTTCTCCTTTAAGCCTTCTTCTTCTTTTCTTCTTCTTCAAAGCCTCTCCTTCCTTCTTAAGCACAGGCATGACCCTTCTTCTTCAGAGCTTTCTTCTTTGTCAAAGCCTTCAATGCCTTTTCAAGCATAGAGCACCAATTTCCTTCGGCAGCTAAGTGTCGCATAGGGCACAAGGCCAAGGCCAAGCCCTCAAGAGCAAAACCCTCCCCCCTCCTCCTTACAAACTCTTCTCTTTTTCTCTCTCAACCTAGGGCTATTCGGATCCGGATACGGGTAGGCGAGTAATCGAGTTTGACCAGGGTCACTGGGTGATGATAATTTTATCATCAACTGTATCTAGCTTTATTTGGTCATATTCCATCATTAAATTATCCTACATAACCATCAAAAGGCCATAATTCATTGCAAATTCTTTCTGAGAGAAATACAAGAAATTAGGGTTAAAATTGTAATTTTACCATCATATCATGAATGCAGAATAACCGTGGGTTTCTCCAGGTATTAATTAAGGGTCAAATGATCTTAAGAGTCTAACAAGTGGGTTAGTACAAACAGAAATGGGTTTTCGCACATTTCAGAAATTAAATGACTTCTGAAACCCTAAAAACAGACCCGCTTGGTTCACTAAGGTTTTGGTTAGGATAAAATTTACCTAAACCCTCTAAAAATCATAGAAAAATATTATCTAGGATTTGGTACCTTCAATTTGACCATTGGAACCCAGTTTGACCCAAAACAGAGCCACAGATAGACTTTTGCCCTAATTTGGGTTTTTACATAAATTACCTAGTCAAACTAGGTCAAAACCAAAATCTAACTTCACCATTGGATTCCTTAGGTCCAAATTAGGTTTTTACCAAAATTTTGGCTCAATCTGAGATCATCTTGACCTAGTTTGCAATTTGGTCTTGTTTGACTCTTTTATCTCACACTCATGCCCCTAACTTTCGAATAAATTACATTTGGGTCCTCAACTTTATCATCATATTCTTCAAATAGGTCCCTACTGCCCTCAACTCATAATCCTAAAGCTCCAGCGACCTTCAAATGGGAAGATTTTCCTGATTTCTCGCTCAATCCCTTCCAAAATTGGAAGGGAGATTCCTTATGGAGTCCTCTTTTCAATGAATCCGGTCTTGAGCCCAACAACCTTTCCAATCTCTCATGTGAACGCATGAGAGATTTGGGTATCTTTCAAGTTTCCAACTCCGGTGACCTTTTGAGCTTGGGAAGCTTGCTTCCCAAGCTCTAATCATCCTCTAACGGCCTATATAAGACTCCCCAAGGTAGACCGTGCTTCTCACGCTCAAATTCGACCAGATTCCCCTTGAATTCGTCTCTCCTCATTCGGCTGAAGCACTCCTCGACGTCCGGTGACCTCCTCTGACTCCATTCTTCGTCCATTTGTAATATCGACAACAGATTTACCCTTCCCTCTCTCTTCCGCGTCGTGCTGTACCCGCCGACGCCCCTGATGACATCTTCCTCACCATTTCCCACTCACCGGAGCTTTCGTCTTCTCCAAGTCCGACATACCACCAACGAGGAGATTCCCCCCTTTCTTCCATTTAGATTAGATTAGTTAGTCTTAGTTAGGTTTACACTATCTTTCTTGCTCTCCATATCCTAATTTCGACCCTCGAGGACACCATTCGCCATCATCTTCTCCACCTCCGGCCACCACTCCGGCGAGGGATTCCTGTCATTTCACCACCCCACACACCTCGCTGAAACCCTCTACACCTCCGGCACATCACACCCATTAAAACCCCCATCTTTATTCACCTTTTCATCCACTCACACAACCCTCCGAACAAACCCACCTTCTCCGACCTATCTCGTCTCCATCTGACCATCTCACGCCCTAATCTTCCATGCAGACACCACGATCGCTTTCGCCATCACTTGGCGATCCTCCTAAAGTTTTTTAATGTGGCTGTGAGGCCGTTTGTATGTGTTTCAGGTTCTCCTCCACTGTCGCCATTAACAGAGCTTCATGCAACCTCGAAGCCCGTGTTCTTGCTATTTTCGTCCTAGGTTTCAATTCCAGGATGCGCGGAAGTCACAGCTCCAGGTCTCCAGGCCTTCAATCGAGTGGAAGAGGTGCACCTGCAACACCAATTGAACGAGGATCCCACTCCAGATGCATGTGTGAGGAAGAGATGTGGGAACATAGTCCCACATCGTAGAAGGAGGTGCACTTAGCCATGCAAAAATTGAAAAAGTGATACGGGCTTGCTGCCTCAGACACAAAGGGTGAGGTTCTCCTTACCCGCACTCATGACCCGTATATCCGCCTAACCTAAGCACTCCTCGGTTACTACCCCACTACCAGTAGCCTTGGTCCTGGGTAGGTTCTTGCCCGAATCTGATTACCTAGTACTATGTATGGCCTTGGGAAGGTGGGAAAGAGGAGAACCCAGAGAGAGAAGGAGAGAGAGTGCAGGGGTTGGGGGGTTTTTGCTCTAAAGATAAACGACTGACACTTAGCCATTTGAAGAAGAAATCCCCTGTTCGAGGAGAAGAAAGGCTGAAGAAGAGTTGTGAAGAAGAAGAAGACAGAGCGAGGAGAAGAAAGGCTGAAGAAGAGAAGGAAGAGAAGAGACAGAATCCAAAGAGAGAAAGAAAGAAGCAGAGAGAGAAGGCAAGGAAGAAGAAGAATAGCAGAAGCAAAAGAGAAGAGGAATCACTGTAGCAACACATTAAGACGTTTGATTTACAGTCTGATTCGTTAGTTGTTCACTTGGTTCTATTTGAGTAAATGCTATATATGTTAGACTTTTAATTGGTGACCTAAATCACTGTTATTTTGTCTAGAATTCTTTTTATCTCTTCATATACTCATGTGCTACATTGCATATTAGATTTTGAGAAATTAATTATGCTCATTTACATTAATTGTTGAGATTAGCGTGTGAATTCTTATTTGCTCCCAGCGAATGACCTCGGACTTTCATTCGAGCTACAAATCTTATTTGTTTTCAAGCGATTTCGACCTATACTACGACATAGCTTTTATTACATCGATTTCGCTCGTAAACACTGGGCGTACATGGTGACCAAGGAGTGTGTGAGGCAAGGTGAAGGGGACCTCATCCTGTGTTCTGAGGAAAAGATCCCAGAACACAAAATCAATATATGTGCTGCTGCCTCTTCTTCCCTTCACGATGTAGCACTAAAGTGCCCGCTCACTTCTTCGTGCAAGACCATAGTAGAGGCTTCGTCAATTGGGTGTGTTGCAGCTGCTGACTCTTTGATTGAAGGACCTGGGAAGGGTCCTGGGAGTGTTGCGCATAGCTTGGAATTGGAGTTGAGGGGGATTGTGGCCGGAGAACAGTGGCCAAGGTCGGAGACGTTGAGGGCAACGACGGAGGATGGTGACTACCTGAAACACGAGATAAGGCCTCACGACCACATTAAAAACATCCAGGAGGATCACCAAGTGATGGCGAAGGTGGTGGTGGTGTTTGCGTGACGAATTATGGTGTGTGGTGGTTAGTCGGAGGCGGAAGAGGTGAACAGAGAATGAAGTGTTCGGTGGGGCGATTTAGGGGGTGTTTTGTGGCTTTAGGTAAGGGGTTTTGTGCAGATGGATGAGGCGAAGCTTCTGGAGGTGGAGCGGGCATGTTTGATGGTTTGTGGTGGAGTGGAGGCGTTGCTGGAGCTTCGTCAGAGCGGAGGGAGACGGAGGGGAAGATGGGTGAATGGCGGTCGAAACAAGAGAATAAGGGTCTAATTCTAAACTAGAGGAAGAGGAGAGAGACCTAATTTATCTGTTGAAAGGGGCAGGATGATGCCGGCTTTGATTAGCCAGCGTCTTTGAAGAGGAATTCTCCGATGGTGGAACGGCGAGGAAGAAGGGGTTCTGGAGGGTTTCTGTCGGTGTCGCGAGAAGCGGAGGAAGGATGGAAGGTGATCCCACTGCCTATGGTACGTGGCAGCGAGCGAGGAATTTGAGGAAGAAGACGTCGCCGAAGCTAGTCGGAGGAGGTCGGAGGGAGAG
Organism: Thalassia testudinum; assembly: GCA_037157565.1. NCBI lineage: Eukaryota > Viridiplantae > Streptophyta > Magnoliopsida > Alismatales > Hydrocharitaceae > Thalassia > Thalassia testudinum. The sequence goes on along the minus strand of JAZHRO010000062.1, from coordinate 1,000,323 downwards.
ATTTTGGCAAAGAAGTGTGACCAAACCAAGCTAAGAGTGGTTGTGCACAAGGGAGCTTTATAGAGCTTCAGGGCGAGCTCTAGAACAGGAAACAAGGTTTTCATGGTTTGGGATTGAAGGAATATGACCCATGAATCTCGTGCATTTGCATGAGCAATCAACAAGGAGTTGGGACTCAAAATTGATCCCAGATGATTCTCCTAGGCGTGAATTTCAATCCCACCAATTTGGTGGGATTTGGTGTGGATTCGAGTAGATTTAGGAGTGGTCAAACCTTGCTTGGAGGTCGGGTTGGTATCAATGGCGGAAGGGGGCTAGTTGCGAAGAAGACAACAAACCTAGGGGGCCATTTGTAGAGAAATTCAAAAGCTAGGGGTTTGTATGTGAGAGAAAGAGTCTGATTGGACTAAAGTGCAAACTAGGCCAAGATGAACTTTGATTGGGCCCAAGTTTTGGTACAAACCTAATTTGAACTCAAGGAATTTAGTGGTGAAGTTAGATTTCAGTTTTGACCAAGTTTGACTGGGCAATTTGAGCAGAAGCCCAAATTAGGGTAGAATTATGTCTGAGACTCTGTTTAAGGTCAAAATAGGTTCTTATGGTCAAATCAAGGATACCAAACCTTATGGGATATTTTTATATGAATTTTATAAGGTTTAGATATATTTTATCCTGACCAAAACCTCAGTTATTTAATAGGGTAAGAAATTAGGATTTTTAGTCTTGTATTAGTTCTCGAAATATGTGAAGCCTTGTTTTTGTCTGTGTGGGCTCTTTTATTAGACTTTAATGCTCATTAAACCTTAGATTAAATCCTGGGAAATCCTGTGATTATTTTGCATTTATGATATGCTGTTAAAATTGTAGAATTAACCTTGATTTGGTGTTTTACTCTCAAAATGGATATGCAGGGAATTACGGCTCTCAGGCGATTATGTAGGAGCGTTTATTACTTGATTCTGATTAATTAAAGCTAGTTATGGCTCATGATGATGTTATCATCAGATATGATCAAGGTGGCTCATTGGAGATTGTTCTAAGCGGTCGGTTGCTTGGGAGATTTAACGCTTATGAGATAGACATGCCTCGAGCTAGTAGATCATGTTATGAATGCCTAGACAGATGGTCCAAAGTTGCAAACTCTCTATGATCAAATCCTTGCTGGAAACCCTAGAGAGTTCACCTTCATGTACAGAGTGCTTTGACTTCATGGTAGGTTGTGTGTTCTACAAGATGAGTCACTTTAATGAGAGTTGTTGTCAAAGGTTAATTGTACTAAACTCATTATCCATCCTAGGAACAATAAGATGTATCATGACTTGAAGAAGGATTTTTGGTGGTGTGACATTAAGAAGGATGTAGGCAAATTTATGAAGCAATGCCTGATATGCCAATAGGTGAAGGAGGAATATCAGAGATACGCTGGTCAGTTGAAACCCCTTCTGATTCCAAAATGGAAGTGGGAGAGTATCTCCATGTATTTCTTCATCGGATTACCCTTAACCCAAAGAGAACATGATGCGGTTTGGGTGATTGTCGACTGATTGAGGAAGTCAGCCCGTTTCTTGTTTATCAAAGTAACTTATGGCCCCTCGCACTGGGTAGAGTTGTATTTACATGAGATCGTATGATTGCATGGCATACCCAAGGAGATTATTTTAGATAGATATGCCCATTTTACTTCATAGTTCTTGGGAAGTTTTTAGTAGGCCTTGGGGATGTGGTTGAATCTGAGCACGTCGTATCATCCATGGAGTGATAGGAAGTTAGAGAGGATGATTTAGACTCTGGAGGACCTGTTGAGGTCATGCATACTCAAGTTGAAAGGCTATTGGGAGGATCACCTATCTCTGGTGGAGTTTACATACAACAACGATTATCATGCTAGTATTGATATGGCCTCGTATGAGGCCTTGTATGGAAGAAAAAACATGTCTCCCCTCTCTTGGAATGAGGTTAGTGTGAAGTGGGAGGTAGGTCCCAGATTGATATGACAAAGTAAAGAAATCGTCGAGCAAATTTGTAAGAAACTCATTATGGCATAGAGTCGATAGAAGAGTTACATGGATCGTTGACAACGAGATGTATAGTTTGACATCGACGATTTTGTTTTCCTTGGAGTTTTGTTGATGAAAGGAGTACAAAGGTTTGAGGTGAAGGGTAAGCTGGCACCAAGATTTATGGGCTCGTTCAAAATATTAGAGTGGTCAGACCTGTTGCATAAAAGCTTGCCCTACTACCTCAACTAGCTAGCATTCACGATGTCTTTCACCTCTCTAGCCTACGGAAGTACATGTCGGATCTGAACCACATACAAGCTACAGGAATGTGGAGATAGAGGATGACTTGACCTATGAGGAGCTGTCGGTATAGATTTTGGATCAGATGGTTTGAAGGTTGCAGAGTAAGGAGGTTCCTCTAGTGAAGGTGCTGTGGAGGAACTAGAAGTATGAGGAGGCAACTTGGGATCCTAAGGTAGAAATGAAGGAGAAACATCTAGAACTTTTCACTGGTAAGTTCGTAATACCCTAGTTTATTTCTTTTTAAGGTTGTTATACCCCTTTAAGGTTGTTATGGACTTGATAATGTTTTGTTTTCCTTTCTACCTATAACTTCGCTTGAGTTTTGGGGGTGAAACTTCCTTTAAGGTTGTTATATTTGTAACGACTCAAAATTTAGGTTTCAAGACATTTTGAAGTGGCTCGGGTCATTTCGAACTCGTAGACACAGGTCCAGTTTGATGTGGATTTGAATACCTCATAAAATGTGAAGAGATGCATAATTTTGGTCAACCCTTATCAAACCTCATAAAAAAGGTACCATGTAGGGTATCATTAGATTCCTCTCATTATGAGCTTTCCAATGACATTTGTTTACGCAAATTCGATGTGTGTAGCTCAAGTTAGGTAAAAAATAAGTTGATAGGGATTTAAATGCAAGGCTAACAAAACCTGCAGATATTTTTGGTAATTTCCCCACAAATCCCAACCTTATTCTTAGTGGTGATCCTATAAAAGGGGGTCATTGAAGTTGGAGCCGCAACCCTTTCATTTGTGCCTTTAAAAATTGAGAGAAAGAGGAAGGAAAAAGGATAAAAGAAAAGGAAATTAGGATTAGGTTTTTAGGGACATAATTGTAATAGGAAATAGGCCAAGGTTCCCATTGCAATTCTCATGGTGGCATACGATGAGCGCTTGTCACGTGGCGGTGGTGGTGGCGCATGAAGAGCGCATGACGCATGGCGGCAACAATTTCTACAGCAATGACACGTGGAGAACGCGCAAAGAACGTGTGTGCGTTTTCGCGTGAGGAAGTGGGCATGAGTTCATTCTCATGCATTCAATCTACGACACGTGTTGTAGATCAACGACTGTGATCATGGGGGCATGATCTGCGAGCATTGTAAGAAGCCAACCGGTGGTTGACATGTGGTAGGGTGTGGGCGAGGCACGAGTTGGTGACCAGTCTGGGCTAGTTCAGGAACCCTTTGCTTATTTTAACCAGTTCACAAGTCAAATGACTTATCTTTCATGTAAATAAGGTATTGCTAAAATCATATTGACGTGTACTACACGTTCATAATTTTTATTTCCTTTTTTGGATACTGGTTCTTACATAAAAAATTAGAAGAGTGTCTTATGTGGTTTTGGTTTCCATTCTTGGTGTGTTTGGTCTAGGAAACCTGTTTGAAGCAAGCACGAATATCGAAGCAAGATTGGCATGCTTCCTTAGACTTGGTGTGCATGGTTCAGAGTCACCGTGATCTCTCTGTGATGTTAGGTAGAATAGTCTCTCAATTTATTCATATTTTGGGTTGTTCTCGCATATTTTGGAATCGTTTCCGTGGTTTGGTTCACGTGTGGTCTTTTTTAGCATGCATTCTACCTCTTGCTGAGATTGAGACCATGTTGTCCGTGTTCTTACTATTTTTGGGTACTATTTTGCATCTTAAACATGATGGATGATTTTTGATTAATTGAGAACTAAACTAGTGGATTGAACTTGAATAAATAGGTTCAAGTGAGGAGCTTATAGTGGTTGAAACCCAAACTTTCAGAGCTGATAGTCTAGGAATTTTGGGTTGTCTTTAATATTAAAATCAAGGTTTGGTTATAAGAAACTTACTATGCTAATTAATAGATCTAATTAAGGTGGAAGTTGAATGTTTTGGTTGGATATTACAACTTTGATAAACTTAAACATTTTTCGTTATCTGGAAATAAATATTTAGATGTGATAATGATGGAGTTGGTCAGGAATTAAATTAGGATAACTAGTTTAACCCTTGCTACTCGCTGGGTTTTGGCTGTAGCTTTAGTCTTCTAGATTGGGTTAGGTTGTTTAGGGAGTGTTGCCTCCCTACAACTCTTGGTTAGGCTTTACGGCTAACTAGGTTAGTGGGATGCATGGCTCGAGGGTTGGAGTTGGCTTTCTTTGCTCGGTTGGTGGGTGGGTCATTGGCTGTCTATGGTTTAGCATGTGGAGCTAGCACATGTCCACACCATACGATGTAGTCATCACTCCTTTTCGCAATGACCCCAGGGTAAAGGATTGTGGTGACTCAATTGGTATAAGTCATCTTTTTGGCCAAGAAGGTGGCTTATACTGGTCTTGCACCTCAGGGTGTCACAAGTAGATTGCCACGTGCCCTGAGGTGTTGATTAATAAGATACAACCATAACAAGTTGGGCTTGACTTGTAATATGAACAGAATAAAATAAGGATTAAATTGTGGATTAGTACCCTCTTTTTTTATTCTTTTTGTTACTGTTACTGTTACTATAGTCTATTGTTGGTCCTACTCTACTCAGTTTTCACTGATGTGTTCCTTGGATTTTGTACTCAGGTTTTGATGAGCAGTTAGGTGTAGCGGTTGCAGTTGGTCCTACTGTGGGACTTAGTATGACTTTAGGAGATGGTCTGTACTGAGCCTAGTTGTTCATGTAGTTTTGTCATTAGTTATCTTTTTTGTAGTTAGTAGACACTTTTTACTTTCCAATTTTTCTAGTGATTGTACATGTATTTGAGCACTTTTTTCCTTTCCTATTTTTTATGGTGGATTTGATTGTGATTATCAACACTTTATTTTATTTAATGCTTTATGAATGAATGTTTGGCCATTGATTATTCTATGACTATGTGTTGGGTAACTGCGATCCTATAATGTGCAATGCTTGATATTAGCACTCGACAACCCAGGTCTCATTGGTTTAATCGATTGGTGGAACTCAGGTTGTCACATAATGACCCTATTCTTTAGGAATAGACTCATTACAGGGGCACACCCACTTGTAATCCTTCTACATAATTATCAATTGCGTAATCCTTATCCACCTATGGTAGATGTTGAGAATATTTTGCAAAAAAGTGCAAACTATTCAAAGGGCCATAATAGAAATCGGAAGTGACTAAGGCTCGATGCTTCATCTTCCCTAGGATGTCAAGAAATTATGCTACTCACATTTCACCTTCCCTAAGGTGATGAGCAATAAATGCTCCCTCTTACTTCGCCTCTCCTAAGGGACTAAGTAGTAAAACCCTTAGTGATAGAACACTCTAGAGACAAGGAATATGGGCCAATGATCAATAATGTCTTTATGTAGTATGAAAACATGCCAAAAGACATGGGGACAATTTATGTGGCAAAAACCCCCTTATGCATGTTCTCATGACACATGTCCACTTAAATAATCAGATGGGCCATAGTATTAACCACTGAGATACTTAGAGGTAAGGCCACTATGGGTAAAACTCTAGAACATGCTCGGGAGCTTTGGACTATAAGGGGCAATGCCTATGCCCTACCTGAGTAACCATACAAAGCGTGGATCCATGTCGACAATAGAGGCTAGTACAAAAGTCGCCTATAACCCCAAACCTTAAGGGGTCCCATAGAAGAAACTCTAGATTAATTCTTGAAATGTAGTATTATAGGTAAATGTCCTTATTTAGAATATTTATTTGATTGTTCTACTTTTTAGTCATTAATAAGACACGTTCGATGCCACAATCTTCGCCATGGTCAAAAGAGGAAAGAACATGGAGTAAGGGGTTACTGGTGACAAGACAATCATAATCCACTCCTCCATGAAGATCAACTATAACTGCTCCATGCCCCACTATGCATATAAGACCCAGCCATTGAAAAGCATTGGAGGTAGGCGAGAAATAGTTTTCTGCTGTAACATGAGAGAAACTTTGTACTTCGACTTGCATATAGTGCATTTGAGGGTTAGATCTCCTCCTCACATGTACACCCTCCCAGTGGTGGAATTGGGTCACCAATTATTATGTCATTTTCTTATTTTCATATTGATTGTGTCTCCAAATCCTTGGACCCTCAAAACTACTAGGTATTATGCCTCAATCACATGGTACTGCTAGATTTTCCCTAATTGGTGTTATTTGATTTTCCCTACTTAATCTGTTTGAAGAAGACAAGGGGAGGAATGAGGAGGAGAAGAAAAGAATGGTGTTGTTGTTGCTGGCTTCTTATCACCCTTATGGGCATGATCTTGAGAAGAAGAATCAAGGGAAGATGAGGCAAATTTTGTAGGACAAGAGTGTTGGTGCATAAGTAGCATAGTATTTGATTTTGATGATAACAAATGTATAACTGTTATACTGCCCTTTGAAGATTAACATTTCAGCAACAAGAAGCCAAAGCATGGAAGCAAGAAGCTGAGGAAGCCAGAAGAAGGAGGAGTTTGAAGTTTGTAGTTTAGATTTTGTTATTCTTTTAATATATTTTTGTCTTTCCTTATTTATATATGTTGTAAAGAGACCGAGTATGATAACCTAAGTCCTAAACACACTTACTTAACCTTAGAATACTTAGGCAAAACTTAGAATCAAAATAGAAATACAAAACAACAAATATATTGCCTTATCAGACATCTTATATTCTTGTTGGATGTTTGAAAATCCATTTTCAGATGATTGATTATTTCTCTAGACCTTTTTTGATCTAATCGTTATGTTCACCTTAGGTAATCAGGCATCTAGCCTTATCAACAGACGTCCCATAGGTTTCTTAAATGTCCAATAACACTACTAAATGACTCTTAGTTGCCTGTTAAATATTGTAAACCAAAATTGAGGAAGATATTATGTTAAAAGCCAAAATCCTAAGATGATTTCAACATTAGATGTCCAACCATAAGATCAAATGTCCTATTAGAGGACCAACATTAAGACTAGATGTACGACTTCACATCAGACCCAAATCCAAGAAAGACTTGATTATAGTAATGGACGGCCAATGATTTGGTCAGATGTTTGATAATACCATTTAAGTCGTATGATCACTTGATTAGATGTCCCCTAGGCAAGTTCATGTTGACAACCTTTTGGAGTCCATTCTTTCAAACCTCTGCCCATTCTATTCAGATGTCTGACTTGACAAATCAAACGTCATATCACTCTACTAGACATCTAATATTGTTCTCATAGTTGCAAATCTTTGTGCAATCTGTCTTGCTTTTGAGAGTTAATGTCCCAAATCACTCTCAAAGGTTGTAAGATCTCTCCCAAGTAGTTTAATGCCTTCCTAACATCTCTATAAATAATCTAGAGGCTTACCATTATTAGACACACCTTAGATACAATTCTTCCCACCTTATACACAAAGAGAGATTCAAAGAGAGAAATTGTCTAGCTACTCTCCAAGCTCATCACTCTACATTTGAGAGCATTGATTCGCTGCACCTACACGTCCATCCGCTTCCATCAAAGGGAAGTTTCCTTGACCTATAGGAGCTAGCATTTACATTTCATATTGTGGCTCTATAGGATTTTTGTATATTTTGTTTGTTAGTGCAAAGCACTAATTAACCTAATTTTGATGTTAACAAAATAAGGATTATTCTTTAGATTAGCTTAACTTCACAATGCAAAACTTAAATTGATACGGAAAAGCTATACTATGATGATGATGCATAAAGAGTTACTTACACAATGACACATGTATGGTTTAGCTTAATTGGAAGGCAAATGAAGATTAATTCAAAAAGGGAGCTTCAAAATGAACTTCAAGAAGAGCTTCAAGGAAAGTCTTGTAATTTTTATATTTCTAAAAGTTTGCTAGAGAGCCAATTGTATTTCATTCATACATATGGCATTTCTTAGGAAAATATTTAGAAAATCAATTTAAATTCAAAATAATTCAAAATAAATTGACTAAGAACGTTGTGGTTCATCTAGAAGGTTAGTTCTAGGTTTAAAAACACCCCTTCGTGAAAAGGCACTCGATTCAAATTTTCCAATGTCTAAAATGGCTAATTAATCAATTAAGAAAAATGATTAATCAATTAAGAAAAATGATTAATCAATTAATTTCAAGTTTGAAAAGAGCCTTAATCGATTCAAGCTATCTATCAAACTATTAAAGGCCTAATCAGGAAGTTCCTGGAATAAGGTTAATCGATTAACAAAGTCTGTTAATCGATTAATTTTGTAAGTTTGTGTTTTGGGTTAAACTATGATGTGCAGAAATTAATTGATCAAATTTTCCTTCATTAATTGATTAACTATAGTACATTGATTGGCTAATATGAGTGTTAATAAATTAATTTCAGAGATTTTTGAACTGTTTCCAACTTTTCAAATGGATGTGGTACAAAAATGCAAAAGTTGACACATTTTGCAATGCATTGACATGATAAACCAGTGCAATTTTGCACCGGTGTAGAACTATTTTGCACCAGCACTAGTGTAAAATCATTCCATGACCATTTTGCATCAGTGTAGAACTACTTGAGAGGTGCACCTGCGGATCTTACTTAGCCACAAACACAAGATCAAGAGTGATATCAATTGTAAAAATATGGCACAAAAAAAACAATCACACAATATACACAGATTTATAGTGGAAACCCTTCCCGAGTAAAAGCCATTACCTAAGCCTCCTAGCTTAGGATTTTCCCGACTAGGCAACCTAGTCAATCCACTAATGTACCACTTGAACGAGGGTGGCACAACCTCTTACAAACCACTTCTTTTTTTATCCTGAAGAGAAGTAAAAACAACAACAATAATGGATTTCTCCCAACAACTTGGAATCCGTAATCAAAGCAACAAGTAAAATAAAATAATATAATCCTATGGAACCTTAAGGAAAGTCAAATCAAATTTTTGCAGAGGTTCGAATTGACGTGCTTTGGAGAGCATGAAAAATAGAAGCGTAGAAGCACTTGGAGAGAATGCACGAGAGAAGTTTTCTATATGGATTTCTCTTTGAAAGTGTGTTTTGAAATGAGGGGTGTGGAGCCCTATTTATGGGTGAAAATGGAGCATTCTTAGAATGTTGAGAAAAATCATTCAAACCAAATTGGTCGATCAATTTTCATTTTGGTCGATCAATTAACTTGATTGGTCGAATAATTGCTGATTGATCAAATATTTAATTATCGATCAATTACGGGAAAATCGGATTGGACTGTTAGGCTAAATTGGTTGATCAATACTATCTAGATGTTTATTTTATGATTTAGAAAGGTTTGTCTTTAATCTTGAGGTTCCTTACGGTCATTCTAGACTCAAGAAATATAAAAGAATTACATTGACTAAAGATAATCTTCACTTTGATCCATGCGGAGGATAATTGACTTGATTTATGCGAGCGTGATCCTGAAAGATTAGTACACAATAAAACATAATTTTATTTCATCAAAACAGAGGTACTTACACTACTTTGCATCGGTGCAAAGTCACCCAGAATCATTTGCACCATGGCAAAATCACTTTGCACTAGTCAAAATCATCCAAAATCATTTTCCATTGGTGCAAAAGTATGTTGCATAGGTATGCCACGTCTGTGCGTTGCAAAATGCATCTCATGATGCATTATTCTACATTTTGGCTTTTCAAAATCGCACATTTTCACTTTGAATTTAAGTGTTTTCATTCTATTTTTTTATGGTTACTAGACCTCTAATCATGGTCTATATATAAATACCCTGTGACGGTTTAGAACCTAGACACACTACCTACTCTCACTTTCTCATATGTTTTAACTCTCCTGAGATTTATAAGTGTTCATAAAGTGCTTAACTACTTATTCTCACTTATGAAGAGCTTTTGTATTTCTCTTCCTTAGTACTTTACTTTTATAATTAAAAAAAAAAGGAAAGTTTCAAGTCCTAATTGCATGTACATTCACTAAATATATTATTGGCTCTATATGACTTGTTCATTTTATTTCAAATTTTTATGTAAAGTTGGGAACCTAGATTGTAGGCTTTCTATTCTTCTTTGAAGAAGGGGAACAAAATACTTCTTGGGGTTGTCCAAGAAGTGAAGTTGTACTAGAGGTACACCATCCTTAGATTTGTGATGTGGTCAATGATTCTTGCTTAATCAAGGGCAAAATCCTAAACAGAGGATAACTAGGTAGAGGTTTTTCCTAGTTTGAGTTTCCTCTCTAAATACTTGTCTCTATTGTAGTTTGAATTAGCAGTGTGATTTTAATTATTATTATTTTCTTTTCAAGCACAAATCACCCCCTTCATGTGCTAAACTCATTTGGTATCAAAGTGGGTTTTCACCATTTTATTGGAGTGATTTCTAGGTGAATGAAAATGGCCACAAGAGTGACAACAACCATTGTTAACAACATTGGGCATTCAACTACGAAACCCACATACTTTGATGGATCAAATTATACATATTGGAGGCAAAGAGTGGGGATGTTCCTCTAATCAGTTGATTTTTCTACTTGGGATATGTTAGAGAATGTATTCTAAATGCCTATTGTTGGTTCGAAAAATCTACACTGAAAGATTTGAGTTTTGAAACCCATCCTTGTAGTGTAATTTGCGACAAAATCCTTAAACAAATAAATTTACCGAAACTCAAAAGGAATTCCGGGTCAAACATAGGGAGGTGGACGTTTGATAAAAAATCACGTTTGTTTTGTTGTCACGAAGTAGATTAGCTAGTTGAATTGAATCTACGCTAGATCTACTTAAAGAATAATTAATAGAAGAGAGAGAGAGAGAATGATACAAATAAAGAGAAAATAGAGCAAGAATGAACATGTATTTCTTAATCATCAAATCAAGTTCATTACAACTACTCATTACAACTACTCGTTATACTAGAAAGTAGGAAATCTACGCTAGAAAGCAATAAAAGAGAAGGTGGAGAGAAGTTATCCTCCTCGACGGCTGCTTGGAGGACGAGTCGCGTTGACGGAGCGCCTGGACAAAGGTGGTGAGATGCGGGACGAAGGAGAACGACAACGGACGATGGAGGACGGGGCAGGGGGATGTCGCAGTGGGATCTGCTTCTCGAATGGTGATGATAAGATGACTAAAGGCGATCCACGAACAGGGATGAGAAGGTGGAAAAATTCTAATTTTAACTCTAATGGAGCATCCCGGGTTTGGGACAAGATCTTAGAGCTTTGGAGGGGGTGAGAGAAGAGAGGAAGGGAAGAAGGATATGTAAGTGTCGTAGGGCTATTTATAGGTGAGGTTTGAATGGGCAAATAGGTCATTTTTCTTTTAAAACATTAAATAAGGGGTCTTTAGTGATGATTAAAATCGTCACTAAAGCCCCCACGTTGCTGGATGCGTGCCTGTGCCTGCTGATGCGGAAAATTACGTAGTTTTTAAGATTAGGGTTTTAAGTCGCTGTAAATCATAAATCCGTTCGCTTTTAAAATTTGTAACCTAGATAGTGGGGTATCTAGGGTCGTCCAAGGAGGCCAAATTGTTTGCAAATCAAATCCCTTGCTTGGAAATGGAAATCAACTTTCCTTTTGGTCTTTTTCAATGTATCATTTTTTAGGGTTTTGAATTTAATAAGGCAATAGAAAATTGGTGGTGGAAAAGACAAAACCTACTTTAGCAACTAGGTGGCAAAGTAACCTCTTCCCAAGCTCACTGTAGGCAAGTGAAGGCCTAGGATAATTGAGAAGAGGGTGTGAAAGTCCTAAAACAAAACTAAAGTAGATAATAAAATGCACTAGATTAGGAAAGCAACTTTATAAAAAATCAGACTCTTGTTCTACACTAGTAGAGGAAAGCTTATGACAACAATGAAAATATAAAACAAGTGAAACAAAAGTCCTAGTTGATGAAGATGGTGAAGTGGTGAAGCTCCTTGCTCCAAGCTTAGTGGCTAGGCTTGAAAAGGGCTCCTCCTTCTCCTTCCTTGCTATGCTCCTCCAAGATGGTGTCCTCCAAGGTGGAAGCTACCGCCTTTAATGATCTCCTTCAAGGGTGGACGTGCACCACCCTTTCTTCTCCTTGCCTAGCTGTCCTCCTGGTGGTGAAGATCCTCCTCCTTCTTGGCATGGCACAAAGGGAAGGAATGGGGAGAAGAAGGCACCAAATGGGGCGGGTGATGTGCCCCCCTAATCTTCTTCTCTACTCCTTCTTCTTGGCTGTAGGTTTAGGTGGAAGTAAGGTGGAAATTATCTAATGGGAGGATGATGAAAATGGTGGTAGGTGATGGGTTTTTATAGAGGTGGAAGGTGGTGGTTATGGTGGAGATGAAGCGTAGGGCTAGGATGGCTTTTAGGAGGTGGTTAGGTGATCTTATAGTGGAGAATGGTTGGCGCCAAGTGGGGGGATGTGAAGGTGGTAGTTATGGTGGTGGAGAGGCACCTAAAGGTGGTGCCAACCATGGAGAGGTGCCTTGGTTTTGGAAGGCTTCTAGAAGGGGGGTTAAGTGGATGGCTAGGATAGGTTGTAGGGTTAGGTGTAGGTCCATGATGTGGGGGTGTTTTAGCGCCAAAAGGGAGGGCTTCTAGAAGGTTATTTTGGTGCCAAAATAAGGTGCCTTTTGGGTGTAGTTGAGGGGATAAGAGGTGTCTATTTTGGCACCAAAATAGAGTAGAGGTTTAGGTAGCTTAGGTGGACTAGGTAAGCTTAGTTGGTGGAGCTAGCTAGGGTTGAGTTGAAGGTGGAGGATGGCCAAGGAGTTGGATGCTAGCTAAGCTGAGCTAAGCTAAGGTAGCTTAGCTAGATATGGAGTAGAGGAGTAGGTAATGTGAGCTAGGGTTTGAAGAGAGGAGTTGAGGAGGAGAAGTCTGGAGCTTGAGCTAGAGTTGGCAGTTGCTGAAGAGGGTGGCATGGAGCTACTCTAGCTGGCTTAGCTTGCTAGTTCTTTACTAGTTGCTAAGCCAAGCTAAAGTGAGCTGGCTTCTACCATAATGAGTTGAGGTGAGCTGGGTCTGGTGCTCCTGGGGAGGATCAAGTTAGTTGAGGCAGTTAAGGTAGCTTAGCTCAACTGAGTTGAGCTAAGCTGAATCCCCGGGAGCTGGACTTGAGCTTCCTGAGCTAAAATGAAGTCATCTTCAGCTAGCTGGAGTTGAGTGGAGCTGGATGTAGTTGAACCTGAGCTGGGGTGAACTCCAGTCAACTCAGCTGAGCTAGTTAGAGCTCCCTATGGACTAATGGGAGCTGAGATGAGCTAGACTTAAGTAAGTTGAGCTGGATCTGAGTTGACCTGAGCTAGGGTGAGCTAAGATGAGCTCTCTTAAGCTGCCATTCAGTTGAGATGAGCTGAATGGAGCTAGGATGAGCTAACCCTAGTTTAGGTGAGCTGAATTCCAGCTATGGTGAGCTGGATCAAGTTGAGTTCCAGTTGGTGAGAGCTTCTCCTTCACCAGTTGCCTTCCTAAGTGCTAGGGTTCTAGGGATCTGGCAATCTGTATATCCTTAACACTCACAAAAACACATTAAAAAGATAATAAAAGGTGTAATGCATGCCTAACCTAATTAATGCCTAAATGTAGCCCAAAAACCCATTTGCAGAGCAAAATCCTAAGAGCTAGGTTTGTTTTAATGCATAAGAATGATGATAAACTGGCGTTTATCACCTACGCCTCTTCTTCTTCCATGCACGCAACGCATACGCACGTTCAAAAGATCTCAGCCGTCCGATTAAGAGATCAGATAGCTTAGATCTCTCAGCGCCTTAACACACCCCCCACGTGCAATCACGCATGTAGGGGCGCATACGATCTGATCTCATGTGTGCGAATTGAGGCATCTTCACGCGCCACGTTGCCTGCATCAGAACCATTTGTGCTTCATCCAACGATCGATTTGGCCTTCGCGCGTCGCATTGCGGATTGAAGGCGGGATGAGGAGTTGAACCCTCGTCGTTGGCTCTCGATAACTTGCTAGCCATACTCGTGCGGTGAAGTATGGCTTATTTCTTTTTTTTCTATTTTTCTTTTCTATTTTTCTTTTTCTCTTTTTGGATATTTTTCTTTTCTTTTTTTCTAAGTAGGTGGCTTCCCTGATTTAAGATTTACCTAAAGGCAGTAGGAAAAGAATGGTTGTGTGGCTGGGCTCTGGACAACTGACCAATGGGATATTACCCATAATAACTTGCCAGCCATACAACCTAGAAGGTTCAATAGCTACCTAATTTTTGTAAAAACTATTGAAAAGTGAGTTAGTGCAAATAGTGTGTAGATGCTTAGACTTAAAGTCCCCTCAAATCAGAGGATGGGTTGATAAATCGTATACTTATCACCCAAACTTATTTAACCAATTTAAAATAAATTTTCAAATGGTGAGGACTCGATAAACAAATCCACATTTTAGTGGACACCCGGGCTAATTAAGCCCTAAGACCTGAAGGGTCTAAGTGTTTAGGTCATATCATATCATTCCTATGGTTGACAAATTTCTGGAGCCGAAGTTCTCTTTTCCTAATTCAACATTTTTTTTCTTAAATAAAAAGAAAAATAAAAAGAATCTACGGAGCTAACAAGACGATTCAGAGATGAATATTCACCCCCCATGCTTATTTAATGCAATGTCCTCATTGTATTAAAATGACATGACAAAGAGCGGAGTAGAAAAGAAAGCCCCTGAATTTCGTGATTAACAGGTTGGCTCTGAGATGAAAAAGAGATTGTATACGTGCTGAATTTAGTGCCTTTAGCTAGGCACACTATACAAAGAAGAAGAAATAAAGAACTCACAGGTGTAGATCAGAATTAGGATAAGAAAATCTATTTTTAGACCTGCCAGGAGAAGATGTCCACAGATGTGGATCAGATTGTGGTGCAGACCCATACCCCATTATCGAGTATATCTAAGCTTTTGGATAAAAATTATCCAAAACCTAAGATCAGCATGCATGCAGGGTCGGGCTTACGATTTGTGAGGATGCAACTCAAGACGAAAAAGTCGAGTTATAGAGAAATCAAGCTCAAAAGGATAATCAATGAATTTGTACTTGGGTTGCCCATCCTCAGAAACAATGTCATAAGGGTCCTGGTAGAAGGTTGGGGGTTTCAGACAAATCGAAACCCTTAGACTCAGTCTTTTTCTTCCTTTGGAATTGGCTTCCCATATCATCATTTCCCAATTCCTATCCTCCATAATCAGAATTTCAGATTCTGGGACCTCCTGCATGTTAATCACCCCATCTGAAAATTCCAAGTCTAAGAGTGGTAACTGAATCATAATTGACTTGGGTTGAATGATCTTAAGAACAGAATCTTCATTATGCTCAACAGGTGTAATTGAGGAATGGGGCTTTGAATTGAATCCTTAATAAAAGGGTTTGAATCAGCCATGCGACCCCTAATAGGATCAAGTTCCTCGATTTTAGGGCCATCAAATGATTCATTGAATTCCTTAGACCCAGTCATCTCACTAAAATCGTTTTCTATAAACTCAAGTGAGACTTCGCATAATGATTCTTCACCTTCAGAATCAAAGAATTCTAAATCCGCATTAATGTATGTCTCAAAATCATCGATCACTTTCTGATCCATGGAGACATACGTTTCCTTGTTCCCCGGCTTAGGAATCTCAGGTGAAGAATTCAATTCATCCTTATTTGATTGCTCTAAAACAACTTGGTCAACCTTGGTCTCGTAAAATGTGTTCCCCCTACAGGTGCCTGAGTGGATTTTGACATCGGCTCTCCTGATAGGGGTTCATCCTAGGAATCCTCCCAAGATTGGATTAGAGCAATGATAAACACACAAATTCATGATAAAATGCTTATTTATGATAGTTTGTAAGCCTAGCATTGCATTCCATAAGTATAAATAGTGCATAACATGCATTACATTGCATTTAGGCTAATTTGCGTAGATTGTATAGTAATTCTGACATTTTATGGCCAGGAGGCAATGCGACATCTTTACGAGGTTCGGATGAAGAATCTGATTGTACGGATGGATTCAGAGCGACGATCGCAGTCCGACTACGTGGAAATCACCTCGATCCGAGCACCGTGGCACCCTTTGCAAGCAAGGAAAGGTGGATGGTCCAGATGGTGCCATGTGGCGCCATCTAGAGCACCCAAGGTTACCCGATGTACTTCAAAAGGCCATCCAACAAGTGACCTCAGCCGTTGGATGAAAATCCAATGGCTGAGAGCCCTTCTCCACCGTCCGCCCACAACACATCCTCTTGACAATCTCATTGCATGGCGCAACGGTGGAGGTGCTTGATCCTAAGGGAGGGGCATGGTTTCAAAACCCACAAACCCTCCCAATTTGCTAATTAGGCACGTGCCAGCACGCACTCAAGCACGCACTCACGCGCATGCCAACGTGCATGCTAGCGTGCACCAGCACGCACAAGTAGGGCATGAACGTGATTCGCGCACATAATGGTGGGTTAACGGAGCGTGCGCATGAGCAGGCATGAGTTGGCTATAGCGACACTTGAGCTGGACCTACAGTGACTTCCTGAAGGTTGCTAATTACCTTGTAACCATTTTTAGACCCCTACCATCCACTATATAAAGACCTACACACCTCCCTTGCCTAGGCATCTCTACTTACTCTACTCCCACCTACTCCTAAGCTCTACCAGACTACCAAAGCTCCATTAGAGCTTATTCCCAAGCTCCAAAGGCCTCTTATTAGTGTAATGCTCCTATATCCCACCAAATATTCGTCCTCCATCTCACCACCTTCATAAGAAGCCTTGGAGCTGTCCTCCCACCTCCATTCTGGTAGAAGATCGCCTCCATCTCCTCATCCCATTCCAGAGCCTTGGTGAAGCATTCCTCTACCTGGTGTCCTCCTGCATCTCACCTCCGTCGTCCAGCACCTCACCTCCTTCATCTAAGTTGTCGCCAAGCACTGTCATCTCACCAAACAGCCGATTTGGGCGATTTCTTCTCACCCCTATCTCTTTTGTATTTCTTAGCTTATTGTAATAAACAATTGCATGATATATCAAATTTGTTTCCATCTCATTTTGTGACATTATCTCACCTACTTCTTTATTGCAAAAACAAAAGAAAAAAATCACAAAACCCTAAAAACCCAAAAAAGAAACAAAATGAAGCATGGATTTCAACGAAAGTAAATGTCGCCTCCCTGTGTTCGACCTGGGACTCCCTTGGAGTTTTGGTTATAAATTGCATTTGATTATGCGTTTTGTAAGCTATGACGATGGGTTCTCGAAACCCTGATTTTTCTTTGCCAAAACCCATTGATCATTTTGGCGCCGTTGCTGGGGAGGCAATGGAATTTGCTTTCTTGTCTTTTGTGTTTCTTTGCATTTACTTATTATTAACCCTGCTTGCCTCTGATTTATTGTCTTGTAGGTACCCTAGCAAAGAGATCCGAGTGCGGTAGACTGGAGTAAAGTGCGGGTAGAGTAATTTGTAAGTAATTCCACATTCCCCCCCACTAGTTTCATTTTGCCACATCAATAACCAAGACCTAATCTACTTAGGTGTTTGCATAAACCCTAGGAAAGAATTTGTTTGTCTTGTTTATCACCTCCACTCATCTCACTGTCATATATTATAAAATAAAAAATAAAAAGATACTTCTTGTGGGACAAATCAACATACACACTACATACACCCACATTTGAGGCACATAACCTAACTTGACTTTTATCTACTCAACCGAGATTCCGACCTGTGGAACCGGTACACCAATTCAACACATAAAGGAGTAGAAATCATACTAGGTTAATCACCTTTTTGTGTGCCCTAATCGGTGGTGCGTCTGGGCCAGTTGATTGAATTGTTTGGGTCACACCACCTAATCTAAAAGGAATTCATTTTGTAGCTGTCCCATAGGATTCAATAATTAGGTCAAGCTAGGCACTTCATATTTTTCTTGATTTGTAAAGGAAAATACTTGAGCTTGTGATTTCAAACTTAGTTTGCCTCCTGAAAATATGGTTGAATATACCTAATATTTGAATCTTAAAAGCTACTAAGCAAGATTCGAATCCTAAAACTCACTTTGTTATCAATAATCTTGCTTGAAAACTTTTTGGTTGTGCACATACACACATTTTCAATGAATCATTAAGGGCACAACCCATTAAGGGCCCATCACATTCTGAAAGCACTAAATATCCCAAGCCTAACTAAAATTGATTAGACGTTGGCCACAAGGACTGATTCGTTCTTCGAGGCCCAGATTGAGATTGTTTACGATTAAAATGCTTATACTAGTCAATCTGATGTTTAGTTAGGGGAGTAGCGTCAAACAACCGTGGCTGGGGGGTGCACTAGGAATCGGAGGCGCAAGCCAAAGGAAGAACCTTCTCCCCAGCCCCTAAGGACAGGCTTATATTTTTGTGCTGCAGGGTTCCTTCTCTTCCCCGTCCTTCCGACTTCCTTCCAGTGTATGCTTGGAAGGAGGTCATTGAACCCTCGTTTGGAAGGACCTATAGACCATTCCTGGAGACGGAGGTTGAGTTATAGCCAAGTAGATCCCATGGCTGATCAACAACCACCTCCCCTACTCCTGAACTAGTAGGAGTTGATTCAGAGGTAGTTGGAAAAATTGTAGCAGATGCAGCAATGGTTCCAATGAATGAATGGTCAGGGCGCTCGGCCCTTGAAGGATTTTTATGATCCTTCGAATTATGAGGATCATCCCAACATTGTGATCCCCGCTGGTGATGTTGAGATCAAGCCCCAGGTTTTGAGTCTAATTAAACACTTTCACAGGATTGGCTTAGAGGACCCATTCCAACATTTGGAGGACCTGATCACTCTGGTTCAGACCACCAAATCGCAAAATGTGGATGAAGAACAGATGCTCATGAGGCTTTTCCCCCATTCACTCAGGGATAAGGATGCACATTGGTATCGTACCATTGGAAGACTGATTGCTACCTGGACAACTTTGAAATCGGCCATTTTGAAGAAATTCTTCCCAATTGGGCGAACCAATGCGTTGCAAGGGGCAATTGCCACTTTTGACCAGCAGTAGGGGAAACCGTTTCATGGGGACTGGGAGTGATTCCAAGATCTGTTGCGGAAGTGTCCACACCACGAGGTGCCGAAATGGCAACTTGTGCAGATTTTTTATCACGGGTTGAATGATCAACTCTGTAATCATGTGGATACTTCTTGCGGAGGCAATTTCCTCAACAAAGACGTAGATAGCGTGTATGATTTGTTTGAGGAAATGAGCGAAAACTTTTTAAAACATGCCTCCATGGAAACCTTCAATCGATCCCAACAAACTAGATCAAATGCCAATGAGGTCCAAGATTCTCATACATTTGATATGGAATTGACCTGCAATAAATTAGATAAGTTGGATCTGGTTGCTAAATGAATGGAAGAGTGGATGTCTGGAAACTCTAATTTTTCTAGATCCACTCAATCCCAGGGCTCGAGATTCCATTCTCTGCAAGCTCCTACGAGACGGGAGTTTGTGAACCAGCTGGAGTCAGCTCGACCTTCGGGCCAGCTCTTCTCGGAACCTTATGGGTTCCAAACTGGGGCCTTTGATCCCAGTTTTTCTGATCCTTCTTCATCCTCATCTTATGAGGATGTTCATGCTGTGTAGGAGAATGTTAGGTCCAACCCTTACTCGAATGCCTACAATCTTGATTGGAAAAATCACCCTAACTTCTCTTGGAAAGATCAGGGGCAGCAGACCCAATATCGACCCAATAATTATGTCCCACAAAAACCAATGGGTCAGGGTCCCCTAATCAAGTTAATTAGTCCATACAACCCGGGTGGAATGCTCAACAACCCGCCAGGCAGGCTGATTTAAACCTGAAGATGGTAGAAATGCAAGGGTCAATGCTCTAGCTCATGCAATTTTGTCAGCTCTAACAGTAATTTTCTTTATTTTTTTTTTTTGAGAAAAAATCTTAGGCATTAGGAGTTGCAAACTTTAGGAATTGATACTTTGGGACCTGAATACTTAGACTCTTCAGGTCTTCGGGCTTAATTAGCCCGAGTGTCCACTTGAATGTAGACTTGGTCTCGAGTCCTCGCTAAATAATTTTATTCTAATTTGGCTAACAAATTGGGGTGATAAGTACGTGACTTATCAACCCGCCCTCTAATTTGAGGAGACTTTAAGTCTAAGCATCTACACACTATTTGCACTGACTCACTTTTCAGCAATTTCTTCAAAAATTAGGTAGCTAATGAACTTTTTAGGGTAGTATGGCTGGCAAGTTGTCACGGGTAACAGTCCATTAGCCGATTGTCCAGAGCCCAGCTACTTGACCATACTTATTCTACTGCTTTTAGGTAAATTTTAGATAAGGGAAGTCACCTACTTAAAAAAAAATGGTACTCAAAAATTAAAAAAAAAAGAAAAAGTAGAAAAAAAATAGAAAAATGAACCACACTTCACCGCACGAGTATGGCTGACAAGTTGTCGCGGGTAACAATCCATTGGCCGGTTGTCCAAAGTCCAGCTTACAAAAAATTCATAAATAAATTCCAAAACACTTAGGGAAGAAGCGGGGAAGTAGAATAAACCAGGGAGGTATACACTGGATTTGCCCTTGTGTTGACCCCATAAAAAATTTTTAAAAGTAGGGAGAAAGCTATCGCTCAGAAAGATAAACCTTTAAGCAGAAACTCTTAAGATTACCTAGAGTCGTAGAAACCTGAAGTCCATTTTAATGACCACTTAGTGAGTCTTTCACTCTTTCACAAGATGCTTAACACTTAGAGTCCTTTTCAAGTCTTGGGTGGGTTGGGTAGCCGTAAAAAGTTATCTCGAAACTCTCAAACTCAAAAAGCTAAAAAATAGAAAAAAAGAAAAGAAGAAAAAGCAAAAAAATATATCTTCCCTTTTCAAATAAGGTGAGAGCTTGGGAGGTCTGCATTCTGGTAGATACCCGGGCACTGTCGAGTTTTTATAACTAGGTCTTAGGTTGAAAATTTCTAAAGCAACTAACAAATCGTGACTAAGTGATCAATTCCTAATTCTACTCTTATACATAGCATTTAGGTTAATTTTACTAGGGACTAGCAAAAGACAAGCATGGGGGTATAATAAACATGCATAAATTCATGATAAAATGTTTATTTATGATAGTTCCTAAGCCTAGCATTGCATTCCATAAGTATAAATAGTGCATAACATGCATTACATTGCATTTAGGATAATTTGTGTAGATTGTATAGTAATTCTGACATTTTATGGCCAGGAGGCAATGCGACATCTTTACAAGCTTCGAATGAAGAATCTGGCCGTATGGATGGATCCAGAGTGACGATCGCAGTCCGACAACGTGGAAATCACCTCGATCCGAGCATCACGGCACCCTCTGCAAGCAAGGAAAGGTGAACGATCCAGATGGTGCCACATGGCACGATTTGGAGTACCTAAGGTCACTCAACATACTTCAAAAGGCCATCCAACAAGCGACCTCAACCGTTGGATGAAAATCCAACTGCTAAGAGCCTTCCTCCACCGCGCGCCTACAACACATCCTCTCAACAATCTCGTTGGCATAGCGCAATGGTGGAGGTGCTTGATCCCAAGGGAGGGGCACGGGTTCGAAACCCGCAAACCCCCCCCCCCCCCCCCCCCACCAATTTGCCAATTAGGCACATGCCAACGTGCATGCTAGCGTGCACGCAAGCACGCACCCGCGCGCCTGCCAACGCGCACTCACACGCATGCTAACGAGCACAACAGCGCATACCAGTAGGGCATGAACGTGATTTGTAGGCACAATGGAGGGTTAGTAGAGCGCGTGCGTGAGTGGGCATGAGTTGGCTATAGTGACGCTTAAGCTGGACCTACAGTGTTGTCCTGGAGGTCGCTAATTACCCTGTGACCATTTTTAGCCCCCTCCCATCCACTATATAAAGACCTACACACCTCCCTTGCCTAGGCATCTCTATGTACTTTACTCCCACCTACTCCTAAGCTCTAATAGCCTACGAAAGCTCCATTAGAGCTTATTCCCAAGCTCCAAAGGTCTCTTATTAGTGTAATGCTCCTATTTCCCACCAAATATTCATCTTCCATCCCACCACCTTCATAGGAAGCCTTGGAACCGTCCTCTGATTGCACCTCAAAATACGCCTGCAATAATGCCTTCTTATGCTATTTCCTAGCATTAACTATGCACATTAGGATTCCGTAGTTGCGTTTGTAAAAATACTTGCATTCATGCATTTAATTAAGAGTAGAGAAGATTGAAATAAATGGCTTCATAATTCACTTTTTCCTCAAGTGCCTCTTTGTAAAAATCCTCATCTTTTATTTTTCCCACTTGATTTTTGTTTCCCGCAGCTGCATGTTCTTCCTCACGCCATGCTGCGGCAGCTGCCAAACCCATTCCCTGCGGCTGCCATTCTCTCCCTCTCCTTGCAGCAGCCATGCATGCAGCCATGCTCTCATCTTCTATATAAGGCCTCAGCTTCTTCTTCAAAAGGCCGGCTGGCTGCAGCAAGAAATAAACACCTTCAGCTCATCACCACCACCGTCCTCCCCTCCATACGCCGGTCCTCCTTCGAGGAGACACCCGGCGGGCAGGAGCTCACTGTGGTGCACACCACCACAGTGAGACCACCACCGCCCAGCTCTTCAAAGAGCCGGTGGGCGTGGTGGCTCTTCTCTTTTTCATTTTTTTCCCATTCCCGCACTTCCCGCCATGGCTGCCGCTTCAAGGTCTGAAGCTTGAAGCAGCAGCAGCAGCGGCCCCCGCAGCCTCCGCGAGCAACTGCAGGCGCCCCAGCCCCTCTGCGCGCGCCTGCAAGCCTTCCCCGCCTCCGTTCGTCTGCTCTGTCGCCCGCCTCTGCGCCCGCAACCGGTCGCTGCGTGCCTCTGCAGCGGCCGGCCAGGCCCCTTCCCGCCTCCCTGCCAGCACCCACAGAGCCCCGCGCGCACTGTCGCGAGCCTCCGCGCTCGCAGCAGGTCGACGCAGACTCCTCATCTCCTCTGCGCGAGTACGCTCCCGTGCGCCCGCGACCTCCAAACGTCGGCCGCCATCTGCAGACGACTTATCGTGCCTCCTGCAGAGCGGCTGCATTCTCTCTCTCTGCCGATCTCTCTCTCTCTCTCTCTCACTCTCTTTCACTCACTCACAGCACTCTACACCCACACACACACACACCTACACCAACACTTACTCACACCTTCACACACATAAACACTATTATAACTTATATACATATACGTATACTTATATATAGTGACATATATCTACATATATTGATATACATATATATATATCTATATACTTATACATATACTTATATATATATATATCTATATATATATTACCTATATAACTAAGTATAGATACATACATATATACATACATGCACACCTACTTATATACACATTCATATATACATATATATATCTATATAACTATATATACATATATATATATCTACACACACACACACACATATATATATATATATATACACACACCTATACATGTATAACTATATATATACATATAGATATATTTACTTATATACATACATATATATATATTTTCACATTATTTACCATACATTGTATCAAGGGAATATCTGCATCAGTTGCTGATATTCCTCGATACATGCGTACAAAAAGCGTGGACACATATATCTTCCACTATCCATCCCACTTTCCACGTGGCACCTAGTCGTGTTGGTTGCATCTCTCTAGACGACGACTGACTCGACATCGTGCTACACTCCATCATCGCCTCCACCCCCACCCCTTTATATAGATAATATATACATATATATATATACATACTATATTTACTTTATTTCTGTTCACTTTTCTCTTATTTAAAAGATAAAAAAGATATATAAAAGAGAAAAGGATAATTTTTGACTTGCAGGTACCTCGTCTTGCGAATAGCAAGACTCGTTTTGGAACTTTGTTTTGGCTAAAAGCCAAGGACACAATTTTGAGGGTGTGCCTCAAGGATAAGGATTATCAAAAAAAAATCTAAATAAGAAAAACACCAAAAATACAATAAACGAACGAAAGAGACTCATCGTAAGAAAGGCGTAGAAACTCGACTTGTACCCCACTTCCCTGAGTTCGACCCTGGGCCTAAAAGTGACAAGATAAAATCAAATAGGCCAGGTTAAAAATTTTGTAAAGAGATGGTTAGGTCCGAATTAGGTTAACCACTATACACATTTCAATGATAAAATCTCCATATTAACAACCTATCCGGTCCGACCATACATCCTCCCACCTCCATTCCGGTAGAAGATCGCCTCCATCTCCTCATCCCAATTCTAGAGCCTTGGTGAAGCATTCCTCTACCCGACGTCCTCCTGCATCTCACCTCCGTCGTCCAGCTCCTCACCTCTTTCATCCAAACTGTCGCCAAGTGTCGTCATCTCACCAAACAGTTGATTTGGGAGATTTATTCTCACCCCTATCTCTTTTGATTTCTTAGCTTATTGTAATAAACAATTGCATGATATATCAAATTTGTTTCCATCTCATTTTGTGACATTATCTTACCTGCTTGTTTATTGCAAAAACAAAAGGAAAAAAATCACAAAACCCTAAAACCTAAAAAAAGAAATGAAATAAAATGTGGATTTCAACGAAAGCAAACATCGCCTCTCTGTGTTCGACCCTGGACTCCCTTAGAATTTTGCTTATAAATTGTATTTGATAATGCATTTTGCGAGCTATTGACAACGGGTTCTTGAAACCCTTATTTTTCTTCGCCAAAACCCATTGATCAAGCAATCACAAATCTCATCCTCAATTTTGATAACTTCCCAAGTAAAAACTCACCTGGGTTCTTATCCTTAACATATTGGAGCCAATCCAACAAATACTTATTAAGATCGTCAATCATTTCAATCAGAGGCTCCAATTCTTTAGGGCAAGGTGCTGGCTGAGCTTCTAAAGATTTTATGGTATTCCTTAGGTTAGCCAAAACCTTATCTTTGACCTGGTTAACCTGAACTAAATGGTTTGGTTCAGGGTTGGGCGGGTTTGGGTTCAGTCCAGGGGAGTCAACAAATTGAGGTTCTTGATACCCTCCATGATAATAGGTCATTTCAGGTTGTCCATAAAGAGGTGATGACCTATATGCAGTGTAATCTAGGAAAGGGTAAGGATCAGCGTATCCTTCTTGATTGTAGATCTTATTAGGTTGTCCATATAAGGGCGGTGATCTATAATTGATGTAGCTTGGAGAAAGATAAGAATCAAGATCATGGTATCTAGGGTTAGACCTTGAACACGGAGGTCCGGAACCGTATCCCCAATCAGGATTATCCCAACTAAAAGATGGATGAGAATGAGTCCGGTTGGAATAATAATCACTTTGGGAATAAGTAGTGGTAGGAGGGTAGGAGTGGAAGTGTGAATAGGATGTGGAAGGATCCATGACAGAATAGGACGAAGAAAGGTGCCCTGCAATACAAACAATCAAACATGTCCTTAAGTGGGCTAGCCTAAAGACCTACAGACTCCCAGAACTCATCTTGAGATGAAGAAACATTTTGATCTACTTCTTTTCGGTCAATCCAACTAGTTAGGGGGAGGGGCTAGGGAGAAGGTTCTTCCCTTGGCTTTTGCCTCAGGTTCCTTTAATACCCCCCAACCACGATCGTTTGATTTTGCTCCCCTAGCTAGACATAAGATTGAACGGTAGAAGCAGACTAATAAAAAATAACCTCGATCTAGTCTTCAAGGAGCGAGTTCAATCCTTAAGGCCAACGTCTACTCTGTTTTAATTAGGGTTAGGTTTGAAGGTACTTTGGAATTTGATGGGCCCTTTATCTGGGTTGTGCCCTTAATGATTGATTGATATGTGTTTGCGTGCACAACCAAGGTTTTCAAACAAGGTTAATTGATGATTTATCTTTTAGGGTTCAACCTTGTTTAGTAGCTTTTAGGGTTCAACTTTAGGTGTATTCAATGAAGTTTAGTTGGCACATCGGGTTTTGAAATCACAGGTGAAGATGTCTTCCTTTAAAACTTAAAAGAATGTGGAGTGTTTGGTAAATCTCTAAAAGTTGAACCTATTTGGCAGCTACTCAATGAGTTATTTTTAGTTGAAGTGGTGTGGCCTAAACAACTCAAACAATTGGCCTGATACACCACTTAATTAGGCACACAAGTGATTACCTAATATGATTTCTACTTAATTATGTGTTGATGAGTGTACCGGTCCCAAAGATTGGGTTACTGGTTGAGTATGAAGAATCATAAGAGGTTGTGTACCTTTGTGAGATTTTTCTTAAAATTTTTTCTTTTATATGTGGAGGGTGAGGCGGGTGGAAGTGTCAAACAAACAATCAGAACTAACTTTAGAGTTTATGCAAGCTCTTAGGTTAATTAAGGTTTGTGTTATTAGGTGGTGGAATGAAATCCAGTGGGTGGGGTGGTGGGGTTACTTACAGACCTTTCAACAACACTTTACTCCAATCTACCGCTTTTGCCTGCCTCGTGAGAGTACCTGCAATCACAATAAGAAAGGAGAGAAGTGAAGGAAATGATCAGTAATTCGGAAAATGAGAAAAATCAAAGAGCATCGCCTCCCGCCGCCTCCCCGACAACGACGCCAAAATGTTGGTTCGAAAAATGTGTGTTGAAAGATTTGAGTTTTGAAACCCATCGTTGTAGCTCAATTTGCAAGAAAATCCGTCAACAAGTAAATTTACCGAAACTCAAAAGGAATTCTAGGTCGAACATAGGGAGGTGGACGTTTGATCAAAAATCGCATTTTTTTTATTGTCACGAAGTAGATTAGCTAGTTGAATTGAATCTATGCTAGCTATCCACTTAAAAAATAATTAATAGAAGAGAGAGAGAGAATGATATAAATAAAGAGAAAATAGAGTGAGAATGAACAGGTATTTCTTAATCATTGAATTAAGTTCATTACAACTACTCGTTACACTAGAAAGTAGGAAATCTACGTTAGAAAGCAGTAAAAGAGAAGGTAGAGAGAAGTTATCCTCTTTTACGGCTGCTTGGAGGACAACCTGCATTGACGGAGTGCTCGGACGAAGGTGGTGAGATGCGGGATGAAGGAGAATGACGACGAACGATGTAGGACAGGGGAGGGCGACATCGCAGCGGGATCTGCTTCTCGAACGGCAGTGAAAAGAAACCCGCGGGTGCTCCACGAATGGGGATGAGAAGATGGAAAAATTCTAATTGTAACTCTAATGGAGCATGCCGGGTTTGGGACAAGCTCTTAGAGCTTTGGAGGGGGTAGGAGAAGAGCGGAAGGGATGAAGGATATGTGGGGGTCGTAGGGCTATTTATAGGTGAGGTTTGAATGGGCAAATAGGTCATTTTACTTTTAAAACATTAAATGAGGGGTCTTTATGTAGAATTCGACCCTACCATGAGGGGGTGACGTAATAAATTGCGGAATATAATATAAACAATCTCACAAAAAATCAATCACACAATGTACACAATAATTTTTAGGTGGAAACCCAAATCGGGTGAAAACCACCACCTAACCCTCTCGAGTTAGGATTTTCCGATCAACCAAGTTGATCAAATCCACTAAACGAATCACTTAAACGAGGGTGATTCAACCTCAATTACAACCACGCTACTTTATACGAGGGTAGCATACCTCAAACCCCTTCTCTTCACGAGAAGGATTTTGTCCCACGAAGGAGACAGGAATTCGCAAAGCGAATACCCAACCAAATAACAAAGTAAAATGACAAATATAATCCTATAGAGCCAACAAAGATTTAAACCTAGCTTCTATAGGAATTAGGAAACTCCCCTTTGTAAGGAGTGCGTCGAATCGATGACGCGGGTGCGTGAGCCACGTGACGGCGCAACGTCACTCTTGTGAACTACGACGGGAGAGTGGGTGCGCGAAGGCTTGATGCTCTCAAGATGTAGAACTTGAGTTTGGAGAGCAAGAGATTCTTTTTGGACACAAAAGAGTGGAAATGCTTGTTCTTGGTGTGTCTAGGTGTCTCTAGTGTGTATATGTGTGTAAGAGGTTCCTCTCTATTTATAGAGGCCTTAGGAAAGCTTTGGAAGGCTTTGGAAAGCTTCCATAGCCGTTGGGTGCAAAGCCCAAGAGAATCAGGCCGAAATCAGGAACAATGATTGTACTGACAGGGTTATCAGACGTCTGATCCTAGCATCAGATGTCTGGAAGATCACTTTAAGACGTCTGGGAACAACATCAGACGTCTGATTTTAAGCGGGTTTCTTCCTGACTTGAATCAGATCTAAACAGGGTTCTAGTGCAAGTCCATCAGACGACATACAGGACGTCTGGCACTATGTCTGGACGTCTGGAAACCTACTTTTTCGTGGGAATGGATTTCCAAGAGAGTGCAACGGCTAGAAAATCTCTGAGAAGAGATTTTGGGTCAGCCGAGGCAAAACGGTCATTTATCAGACGTCTGGAAAGGCTTAAGGACGTCTGATAAGGCTCTAACGGTCATATCCTTCAGTGTTTGTTAAGCCAGCCAACGATCCACTAATTGGACGTCTGGCAAGTCCATCAGACGTCTTCTAAGATGTCTGGACTAAGGTCTGGACATCTGATTTCATCAGACAGAGCTAGCAAGTCCAGCCTAAATGTTATCAGACATCTGAATCAACAGTCAGACGTCTTAAAACTCATTATCAGACGTCTAATTTTGGAATTAGACGTCTGAAAAGGCTGTCTGAATCCTATATTGGTTTTCTAAGTTTTCTACAGAAAACCTAAGTATCCTAGGGTTGTGCAGGTGTTCCTAGGACTACTGTTAGGGTACTTTGATGCTCTTTAACAAGATGTTCTAAGGAATAAAAAGAGCAAGGAAATAAAGACAAAAGTACATGAAAGAAATAAACAAAATTCTATCCTATTCTTTTTGTCCTTCCATCTTCAATCTATCGCTCCTTGCGAATCTTCTCTGTTCTCCATCAAGCTCCTCCAATCCGTCCTGGATGCGAGCTCGAATTCCGTCTAATCACGTCTCCATTTGCAATTTGACCTGAAATCTAAGACTCCAAGTGCAAATGTTAAATGACACGTATTTTGTTATCATCAAAACAAATGATCGTGGTGCTCTAGCACCAACAATCTCCCCCTTTTTGATGATGACAAAACCATAAATAATAATGCAACAAAAAATCCTCCCCCTTTTTGACATTATCAAAAAGGTTTGATTGATTTTAAATTTCCTATAACTCCCCCTTAAAACATGCTCTTCTATGAATTTCTTTTAAAAGTAATGTCCTCCCCCTTTTTGTAACAACAAGATAGCTATTATTTTTCTCCCCCTTACTAAAGGAAATTCAGCTAACTTGCATCTCCCCCTTAAAAATTGACAATTAGCTCATTTTTTAACTCCCCCTATCTAAATGCTTATGATAAACAAATAGGGAAAAGAATTTTTACCTCACCTACCATGGCCAATAAAATGGCCCAAATGGTGGTGGTGGATGCCACATCGGATGGGGCTCCCATCCATAGCTTGGAGGCCCGGGCATTGACGCTGGTCTCCAGTCTGGCGGTCGACGTGCGGCAGGTCCATCATTTGTTCGCCATCTCGTCGGTCTTCTTGTTCTCCTCTTTGGTCTACTCCTTGGTTCTCCCAACTCGAGTTGACCAGCCTTGAGTTTGTAGGTCCAATCCTTTGTGTTGTAGTTATCCCTGAAACCTACAAAACAAGATTCCAATTCTTTCTTCGGTATCCAAGTAAGCTTGGATCCGGATCAGTTAGCGGGTCTCCTTGACGGAGATCCTTTCACAACCTTAGGGCTATAAAAATTATCTACTTTGTTGATTAATTTGTTAGAGTTTTCCCTAAGACATGCGATTTCTTTTTCTATAGTATGCATCTTAGTCTTTAAATCACAGATTTCTAACTTTAAACTATCATTTTCTACAATCAATTTAGTATTTTCATTGATTAATTTTTTTTTTCTAATAATATGTTATTATCCTTAGGACTAGTTTCTATGTCCTTAAGTTATTTTTCTAACCTATCATTTTCATTTTTAAGAAAATTAAGGTTCTTTTTAATGCTTTTGTTTTCTATTCTTAATGATTTACTAACATCAAATAGTTCATTAAAAGCTTCTTGTAAATCGAAATTTACCTCATTGTCGGAGTCGCTTCCGCTTTCGCTGTTGCTTCCTTTGGCCATGAAACCAAAGCAAGCTGTTTCTTCTTCTATAGACTTTCCTTCTTCTTCTTCCTCTGAGCTCGAATCGTCCCAAGTGGCTTGGAACGCCTTCTTCTTAGATTTCTTCTCCTTTTCCTTCTTCTTCTCCTTTTTGAGAAGAGGGCACTCTGGTCGTAGGTGACCTTTCTCGTTGCAGTGGTAGCAACGTCTCAGGCTCTCCTTCTTCTCCTTCTTCTTTGATTCCCTACACAACTTGGAAAACTTTTTAAGTAAAATTTTAAAGTCTTCATCGTCGGAACTTACCTCGCTATCCGACACAGCTTTGAAGGCGAGAGTCTTCTTCAGTTTAGGCTCCGGTGTATCCTTCTTCTTCTCCTTCAACTTAGTCTCGTAGGCCATTAGATTGCCTAGGAAATCTTCCATGTTGAGCTCCTCCACTTCATTCGCCTCTTCGATGGCGGTGACTTTTTGTTCCCACTCCGATCCAAGGGAACGAAGAAGCTTCCCTTGAAGTTCCCCCTTGATGAAAGTCTTCCCTAAAGCTTTCAAATTGTTTACTATGAGAGTGAACCTAGTGTTCATCTCACTTTGAGTTTTGTTAGGTTTCATGGAAAAAGACTTAAACTCTTGTGAAAGTAAATTTATTTTAGAAGTTTTTACCTTAGAGGTACCTTTGTGAGTTACCTCAAGTGTGTGCCAAATCTCGTATGCGGTGGCGCATTGCGAGATTCTGTTGAACTCCTTTGAGCTGAGCACGCAATACAACGCATTCATTATTTTTGCGTTTAAAGAGAGCTCACGAATTTGTTGTTGCGAGTAGCCTCCCACGGGTTTCTCTGGGATTTCAAATGGCATCTCGCACCTGGCCCAAATCGTGAAGTCATTGGCTTGAAGCCAAGTCTTCATCCGCAGCTTCCAGTAGGGGTAGTTACTCCTGTCGAAGAATGGCGGACGGGACGTGGCTTGCCCCTCGTAGATTCGGATTGCAGAACTGCTCCCCTCCATGATCTTCTTGCCGGGTGTTACTCCGATTAGCAAGAACCTGCTCTGATACCAAATGTAGAATTCGGCCCTACCAGGAGGGAGTGACGTAATAAATTGTGGAATATAATATGAATAATATCACAAAAAATCAATCACACAATGTACACAATAATTTTTAGGTGGAAACCCAAACCGGGTGAAAACACCACCTAACCCTCTCGAGTTAGGATTTTCCGATTAACCAAGTTGATCAAATCCACTAAACGAATCACTTAAACGAGGGTGATTCAACCTCAATTACAACCACGCTACTTTATACGAGGGTAGCGTACCTCAAACCCCTTCTCTTCACGAGAAGATTTTGTCCCACGAAGGAGACGGGAATTCGCAAAGCGAATACCCAACCAAATAACAAAGTAAAATGACAAATATAATCCTATAGAGCCAACAAAGATTTAAACCTAGCTTTTATAGGAATTAGGAAACTCCCCTTTGCAAGGAGTGGGTCGAATCGATGACACGGGTGCGTGAGTCACGCGAAGGCGCAACGTCGCTCTCGTGAACTACGGTGGGAGAGCGGGTGCGCGAAGGCTTGATGCTCTCAAGGTGTAGAACTTGAGCTTGGAGAGCAAGAGATTCTTTTTGGACACAAAAGAGTGGAAATGCTTGTTCTTGGTGTGTCTAGGTGTCTCTAGTGTGTATATGTGTGCAAGAGGTTCCTCTCTATTTATAGAGGCCTTAGGAAAGCTTTGGAAGGCTTTGGAAAGCTTCCATAGCCGTTGGGTACAAAGCCCAAGAGAATCAGGCCGAAATCAGGAATAATGATTGCACTGACAGGGTTATCAGACGTCTGATCCTAGCATCAGATGTCTGGAAGATCACTTTAAGACGTCTGGGAACAACATCAGACGTCTGATTTTAAGTGGGTTTCTTCCTGACTTGAATCAGATCTAAACAGGGTTCTAGTGCAAGTCCATCAGACGACATACAGGACGTCTGGCACTATGTCTGGACGTCTGGAAACCTACTTTTTCGTGGGAATGGATTTCCAAGAGAGTGCAACGGCTAGAAAATCTCTGAGAAGAGATTTTGGGTCAGCCGAGGCAAAACGGTCATTTATCAGACGTCTGGAAAGGCTTAAGGACGTCTGATAAGGCTCTAACGGTCATATCCTTCAGTGTTTGTTAAGCCAGCCAACGATCCACTAATTGGACGTCTGGCAAGTCCATCAGACGTCTTCTAAGACGTCTGGACTAAGGTCTGGACGTCTGATTTCATCAGACAGAGCTAACAAGTCCAGCCTAAATGTTATCAGACGTCTGAATCAACAGTCAGACATCTTAAAACTCATTATCAGATGTCTAATTTTGGAATTAGATGTCTGAAAAGGCTGTCTGAACCCTATATTGGTTTTCTAAGTTTTCTACAGAAAACCTAAGTATCCTAGGGTTGTGCAGGTGTTCTTAGGACTACTGTTAGGGTACTTTGAGGCTCTTTAACAAGATGTTCTAAGGAACAAAAAGAGCAAGGAAATAAAGACAAAAGTACATGAAAGAAATAAACAAAATTCTATCCTATTCTTCTTGTCCTTCCATCTTCAATCTATCACTCCTCGTGAATCTTCTCTGTTCTCCATCAAGCTCCTCCAATCTGTCCTGGATGCGAGCTCGAATTTCGTCTAATCACGTCTCCATTTGCAAGTTGACCTGAAATCTAAGACTCCAAGTGCAAATGTTAAATGACACGTATTTTGTTATCATAAAAAAAAACGATCGTGGTGCTTTAGCACCAACACTTTAGTGATGGATAAAACCGTCACTAAAGCCCCCACGTGCTGGATGTGCACCTACGCCTTTGCCTCTTCTTCCATGCATGCAACTCATATGCACATTCAAAAGATCTCATTCGTCCGATCAAGAGATCAGACTGCTTAGATCGCTCACTACCTCAACACACCCCCCCGCGTGTGATCACGCGTGCAGGGGAGCATACGATCTCATGTGTGCGAACCGAGGCATCTCCGTGCACCATGTGACCCGCATCAGAACCATTCGTGCTTCATCCAACGGCCGAATTTGGCCCGTGAGCGTCGCACTGCAGATTGAAGGTGGGATGAGGAGTTGAACCCATGTCGTTGGCTCTCAATAGGGTGTTCACCCACTGAGCTACACCCGTGGATTGTCTCAAGGACACTCCACGCTTCCATCGCCTGTGACCGTTGGATCGTGGACGAACGGCTCAGATCGCTTGGTGATGGATGCTTTGGAGATGTGAGTGCATGGTCATGGCTTGATCTCAGCCGTTGGATGAGAATCCAACAGTTGAGATGTGTTGATCAACGCATGAAGAGGTGCTGCGGGAGTCTTGGACTGGTATTGGGCAGCTGGGATGGCGCCACGTGGTGCCATCCTGGCCGTCCAACTTCTTTATCTTGTAGATGATGTCACGTATGTCGAATTGAATAGATTTTCGTGTCGTTGGGCTGCGATCATCGATCCGAACCCATCCGTGTGGTTGGATTTGTCATCTGAAGTACATATTTACACCACCTGGCCTCCTAACCTCTGATCTTCCTCGGACTGCATCTGATGCTATGGAAGTCTGATCGGGGCGATCTTGGAGCCGTTGAACTCCGATTGTTGCCCTGATTGGATTCGTATGGTTAGATCTTCAATTCGATGCCCCGATTATATATCGCCTTGTACACTGACCACAAAAAGGGAAAATTAACCTAAACTTTATACAATCTAACCTAAATGCAAGATGATGCATGTTATGTAATATTTATAATGTATGATGCAACTATATGCCTAAGAACACGCATAAATAGACAGTTTATGTGATATAAACGTGTTTACATCTTATCGAACTGGAAGGTGGAGCATACACGGTGGATCAAATGAGACAACTCATGCTCAATTCCAAGGTAATGAATGCCTTATATTGTGCACTAAGTCCAAAGGAATTGAATAGAATCTCCTAGTGCACCTCCATAAATGAAATCTACAGGACTCTTCAAGTTACACATGAAGGCATGAATAAGGTAAAGAGTTCAAAAATTATTTTACTAATTCAAGAATTAGAGAAATTTGAGATGTAGGAGAACGGGTCAATCAAAGAGATGTTCACTCATTTCACCAACATCGTCAACAACCTTAAGGGCTAGTTTACTTGGTGGGTTAGGAAAATAGTGTTAAGAAATGTGAAACTGGTGTTAACTCACAATTGTGTTTACTTATAGAGTGGTGTTAACACCAGTTTGTGTTTACTTGAATTGGTATTAAGTTTTGTTAATCCTTGTGGCCTTTACTTGGTAATGGTGTTAGGAATATGAAATGCAAAGGGAAATGATTACAAGCAAATTCTTGTTAATAAAAAAAGTACAGACTAACAACTAGAACAAATATAAAGAAAAAGAGAAATGCAAAGTAGAAACAAGAGATGATCTGAAGCAGAGTCATGGTAGTGGAGAGTTCCGTCGATGATGTCAGAGTGAAGTGGATGTGAAGATTCAGAGGAAGACTAAAGGTGGCATGGAAGGGCTATAAGAAGGGAAGGTGGAGGAATGCTTGGTGGTGGAAACCTACTATGATGGAGAACCTAAGGGGGAAGGCTAGGCTATTTTTCTACTCTACTTAGGAAGCCTTGGATGTGGTGGTAGAATATGTGGGTGGAGATGGTGGAAGAATTGATTCTTGAAATGGTAGGCTTAGGGGTCTTTTTATAGAGATGGTGAATAAATGAGGGCCATAGGATCTAGATCTAAGGGTTTAGTGTAGGCCAACAAATCAAATGGGATGTAGTCCCTTGGATTTGCAACCAAGGGTGATAAAAGCAGCTAAGGGGGTCCGGCAACTTGAGCTTCTTGAAGAACCCAAAGTGGGCATCCAAGGTGAAGGAATGATGGCCCTAGATCTACGTTTGGATGTGGATGTTAGGCCTTTGGAGTTGGGTTTTTGGTTGAGTGTTTTATGGAGAGGATATGGTTTTTAGGTGGAGTTTTGGAGAAGCTTAAAAGTGGGTTGCTAAGGGGATTCAACTAAGGCCTTAGGATGGTGCAGGAATGGTGGATGATGAGGCATAAGTGGTCAACCACTTAAGTTGTGGATAGGTTCTTCATGGCTGGCCACCATGTGTGGTTATGTCCTTTTGTAATTGTGGTGTTGGCTCTTGGATTGGAGGTGTAGGGCTAAGATCAACTAGGCTTTTGATTTCTAAAAATAGGAAGGCCTAGGACCAGGTTCAATTTATGGTGTAGATTGTCTTAGGGTGCTAAGGACAGGAAGGGTTTTAAGGTTGACATGTGTCCTCTTGTCTTTTCTTCTTTCTTCCTTGTCTTTATTTCTTTGAGCTTCACTTCACTCCATGCTTTATTAGCTCCATAAGTTTATTCCAAGCTGCTTTAGCTACACCTCTTGTTCTTGCATTATTCAAAACATCTTAATTAGATATTAATTAAACACAAAACACTTATGTGACCTAATTATGCATGCATGATTATAATGAAATATATACAACCTATATGCACTAAGCTAACTAAGTACTTGGCATAAAATAAGCAAGTGATCGCACAACAATCATAGGTCTTAATTAACCTAAATAATGTTAGAATCCTAGCTAGTCTATACATATTACATGAATAATTAGCATGTCATGCATTACTTCATTTTATGCAGATGTACAAAAATAAATGAGAGTTTATCCTGTTAATTGATGTTTCTATTTATGTTTGTAGGTAGTAAGAAGATCGGGCCACGATCTGGATACAGAATAAAGTGGATTAGACAAGTTGTGGACAAATGTACCTGTTGATATGGAATAACGTGTAGTGGAATAAAGAGCGAGAAACAAAGATCAGAATAATAAGAAGAGAGAATGGCACAAAATAAAGAATAGAGGAGGATAACCTTGCACCATAACCCTAAACCCCATTCTAGAACCTAGGGTAGCCAAACCCTAACCCTAATTACCTAAAACCCTAGGTGACCAAATCTTGTAACCCATAACGTAGATAACCCTATCCTATTATCCATGCTCCTATTCCACTATCCCTAACCTTATCCCTACTCCTTACTATCCCAATTATCCAGGCCCTAACCCAATTTCACAATCCCAAACCTAGTGGACCCATTAGGTTCCAATTAAGTCCAATAGAAAACTAATTAGGCTAAGTGGTTCCTAATTAGGCTAGCCTAACCCAATTAATTCTTTCTAAACCTGATTAGGCTAGGTATTAAAGCGGTCCAACAACTAAACCTTAGGTTGTACCCCCTTAAGTGGTTCCTAACCTAGACCTAGGGTACACCACATCTCAACCCAACTCTATAAAAGCAACCCTACCCCTCCCCTTCCAACCCTTATGCACCCCCTCTTCTCCACCTTGCGCCACCCTCTCCTCCTCCCTCCTCTCCAGCAACCACCAATGCTATCGCCGACCACCGCCTCTTTCCACCAAGGTTGACGATCTCTCCTCCCTTGGAGCACCACCGTTGCCCTCCTCCTCCTTCTGGTCCCAAGGTTGCCCCCTCTCTCTCTTACTCTCTTTAGTTTATTACATTTAGTTATTTTTTAGAGTTAATTGTTTAATCATTCCTCTACATCTTGTTTCATGCCTTGTAGTTCTTATTTCTATTGGAAACTTGTTTCACATCTTGTTTTGGTGTTAACAAAATTGAGTATTTTTTAGATTAAAGTGAAGATCAAGGCAAACATTGAACTATGGCAAGGAGAACATGACATGGAGGAAAGATGACAAGGAGGAGAAGATCATCTCTGATATTTAGTTTTTTAGATTAGGTTTTTATTTCATAGAATATATGCCTCCTAATAAAGGAATATAACTTAGATTGTAAAAATAATTAGAGATAAAGTAAGATTAATATATCGATCATTTTCAAAGAACATACTTAATTGATTAAATCTCTTAGAATAGGTACTTGTAAGCAAGTACTAGTACTGTTCATCAGTACCGGTATATGCAAGATACAGGTTTGAGCCTATGTCTCAAATTGTGAACAACAAGTACTGATACTAACCATAAGTATCGGTATTTGATGGTCACAGTTTGAAGACTCAGTTCTGGCCTGAACCTTACAAGTACTGGTGCCTATGATGAGTACCGATACAGGTAGGTCACAGTGCCTAGTGAGTCTCAAACCTGGGAGTCACAAGTACCGGTATCGATGATGAGTACCTGTACCAGGACTCTTGTGTACTGGTTGCAGAAAAATTGTATGCAGCTAGTACCGGTAGTTGTACTGCAGTATTAGTACCAGTTAGTTGTTGGCTCAAAATTGAATGGCTAGAAAATTAATTTTGGCAATATGAACGTTGGGATTTAAACCACAACGTCTAGTAGATGTATTACCAAGGTCCTAACTTTATAAAAAGAACCTAGGACTCTTAGTTTACACATAATATATACGAGAAATAGAAGAGAAAAATTCTAGAGCTATATTTCATATTTCCACCATATTTTGAAGAAAAGAAATTGGTGTTTGCTGGTTTCAATCTCTCTACACTTTTGCAAACTTTTCGACGTGTTTCTTTCATGCATTCACAAGGCAGTTCACGTCTTCACTAGGCTCTTAAATTGATAATATAATTTATACACTTGTTGAGACTCTTAGGTATTCTTGTTATAAGATTTATTTTGTTCTTATTTGTAATTAAGCTTTTGTTTGTTGTTTTGGGTTGTAACAAACACGTTGTTGTACTTGGGTTGAGGTAACCCGTTAATTACCTTGTTTAGTAAATTGATTCCCTCAGTGTTGAGAGAATCGAGTTAAAAATCCTAAGCTGGGAAGCTTAGGTAGTGTACCCAAGTGAGTGGGAACAACTATACATCTTGTGTCAATTTCTATGATTGTAATTTGTGCAAATCTTTTTTGTTATTACTAATTCTTTGCTTGAGTGCTTGTGCACGTAGAATAGTAGCCATCTATCTATAGATCCTACAAATTCTAGTTCTAGTGTTTGAAATAATTATTTATAATATAGTGATTCATTATTTCATGTTACATTGATTATTTTTGCATCATTTTCGTCTTTGCATCACCACCATACTCATACGCCCACCACCACCATCAAGTGGTGGTCAACCACTGTTTGTTTGGGCTGGATCGAAGGGTTTTGAAGGATGCATTCGTTGTAGTAATAATTTCTCAAAAATAGTTTGAACAACCGATAAAATTTATAACTCGAATATGAGAAATGAATTCCGAGATAGTTCGCTGGGAGCAAATATGGAATTCAATGGTTAATCTCAACAAATAATATAAATGAGCACAATTAATTACTTAAAAATTAATATGCAATGTATAGCATGAGTATATGAAGAGTCAAAAGAAATCTAGACAAAATATTGGTGATTTGAATCACCAATTATAAGTCTAACACATATTGCATTTACTCAAATATAATCAATTGAAGGAACTGATGATCAATCAGACGCCTTAAAAGACATTTCTACAGTGCTCCTTTTGCTCTATTCTTCTTCTTCCTTCTCTTCTTTGGTTCTATCTCTTCTTTCTTCTTCTTCTTCTTCTTTCTCTATGTGCACAGGCCCTCTTCCTTCTCCTTTCTTTCTTCCTTAGCTTCTCTGCCTTGCCTTTTCTTTCCTTCTTTCCTTGGCTCTATTTCTTATGCATGGGGAGGCACCTTACAAAATTGGCTAAGTGTTAGCCAATACACAACAGAGCAGAACCCCCCTTAACCCCGTGGGCTCTCTCTCTTTCCTTCTCTCTGGTTTCTCCTCTTTCACGCCCTCCTAGGGCCATGCACAGTATCGGGTATTCAGGTATCGGATCAATGCACACCTGCGACCTGGCCTATGGGCGTGGATCGTAGCCGAGGTGTGAGTATAGGGTTAGGGGGGTATACGGGTCGGACCAGGCCTGCGTGGACAGTGTCACGGGCGAGGCATGTGAGGGGTGCAGGGGACCTCACCCCCTTGTGAGTTTAGGTGATAGCCCCAATCACTTTTTCCTTTTATGCGTTGCTCGATGTTCTTCTGCGCCCGATGTGGGACTATGTCCTCGTCCTTCTGCTCGTGCGCTACAGTGAAGATGCTTCCGCTCAAATGGATGGTTGCAGCTGATGGAGGCCTCAATCGAAGACCTGGGATGATTCCTAGGATGTAGCTGTGTCACCTGGAGGTGGCACTTGGAGCATATGTCGCAAGAATACGGCTTCAAACTTGCTCGAAGTAGCTCTAGTAATGGACATGGTGGCGGTGAACCTGAAAATGAAGAACACAGCCTTGCGGCCTGGTTAGATAGTTTAGTAGCTTCGCCGTAGAACGAGGAACATGGTGGTGGGTGCGATGTAGCATGAGGATGCGTGTAGGTGGCTGGCGAAGTCAGAACTGGACGGAGGAACGTGGGTTGTTCGGGGGCGTGTTTGGGTGAGAAGTGGAGCAAAATAGGAGGGGGCTTTGATTGGTGGAGTCGTGGCAAAGGTTTTGGGAGTTGTGGCGAGGAGTGTGGATGAGTGTAGCGATGGGGGTGCCTCGTCGGAGGGATTGCCAGAGACGGGGAAGATGAGGGTGATTGACGGCGTCGAGGGGATATTTGTGGGGTTTTTGGTAGGAAACTAACCTTTGAGCTATAAGGAACTAATATAACCTAAGCTAATTAGACAAAAGGAGGGGAATTCGTGTCGGGGGTACATTGGCGACAGAGAAGACGAAATGCTTCGATGAGGTAGAAACGGTGACGACGATGGGAAGGAGGCTCCTGCTGGTACGGTCAAGAGAGGAAGAATTTGAGGGGAAGGAATCCGCCACTGGTATTGTGAATGAACGACGAGGAAGATCAGGAGGAGTTACCGGACATCGAGGAACCTCTCAGCCGGAGAGGAAAGATGAAATAGAGGTGTTCCAAGCCAAAATCGAGCGTGGAGAGACCGATCTGCCCTAGGGGTTCTTTATATAGGTAGCAGGGGGTCGGTTGAAGCTTGGAATCCAAGCTTTCAACTTTGGAAGGTCTTCGGAGTTGGAAACCCACTCCTTTGAAGGATTCACATGATACATTGGGCGATTTTCGAGACTTCGGATCTGGTTAAAAAGGAAGCTAATTTCTTGACGAATTCCCCTTTCAAATCTGAGAAGGATTCGTCAAGAAATCAAAGAGATCTTGACAAATGAAGCTCACTAGAGTTGTAGGATTAGAAGTTCATGTGTGGCATGGACCTTTTTGTGAAGAATACAAAGAAGCTGGTGGGCTTTTTGTGAGGAATTCAAAAGCTGAGGGGCTATTGGAGATAAAGAAAGTCAGACTTGAACCAAATTGCAAACTAGGTCGAAACAATCTTAGATTAGGCCTAAATTTTGGTAAAAATATAATTTGGACATAAGGAATCCAATGGTGAAGTTGGATTTTGATTTTGACCTCGTTTGACTGGATAATTTATGTAAAAACCCAAATTAGGGCATAGGTCTGTCTGTGACTCTGTTTTAGGTCAAAATAGGTTCTAATGGTCAATTAAAAGATGCCAAACACTAGATAATATTCTTCTATGAATTTTAGAGGGTTTAGGTGAATTTCATTCTGACCAGAACCTCAGTAGATTAAGCGAGTTTGTTTTTAGGATTTCAGATGTCATTTAATTCTCGAAACGCGCGAAAACCCATTTCTATATGCACGGACCCACTTGTTAGACAATTAAGATCATTTGACCTTTAATTAACCCCTGAGAAATCCCATGATTGTTCTGCAATTGAGATATGCAGTTAAAATTGCAGTTTTACTCCTGTTTTCTTGTTATTCTCTCAGAATGGATTTTCAGTGAATTACATCTCTCTAGCGGTTATGTAGGAGCATTTAATGATGGAATATGAATAAATAAAGCTAGATATGGTTGATGATGATGTTATCATCAACCACCTCCCTTGCTCCATCATCACACGCATGCACATTAGATCTAGGTTTAAATTAGGTTTCCCGATTTCCTATTTTCACATAGATTACATTAATTTGATTAGGATTAGGTTAGTTAGTTATTTTCATTTTAAAATAGAAAAATATAGAAAAAATACAAAAACAAAAATAATAAAAAAATAGTAGATGGTTGCTCCCAGATTTGTAAACGATGCTAACGTGTTTTTAAATGCAATCGATGGTGTTCATGTAGGATCTGTAAAGCACAAGCACACTAGAAGGGAGATGAATAGTGTGGTAGATAAAAGTTTGCAGGAATAACAAACCACAAAAATACACAAGATATATAGTGGTTCCCCTCACTTGGGTACTCCACTACCTAAGTCTCTCGACTTAGGATTTTTAACCCGATTCCCTCAAACCAGAGGGAATCAATTTGCTAATACCTGAGGTAATTAAAAGGTTACTTCAACCCAATTACAAGATATCAAAAAGAAATAAAGATACAGGTGTAAGCTGTAATTCCCTACTTAGAGGGGGTGAGATCAGCGTGACGTAAAAATGCGGAATTAAAATATAACAACCTCACAAAATAGACAATCACACAAAGTGCACAATGATTTTTAGGTGGAAACCCAAACCGGGTGAAAACCACCACATAACCCTCTCGAGTTAGGATTTTCCGATCAACCAAGTTGATCAAATCCACTAACGTACTACTTAAACGAGGGTAGTACAACCTCAATTACAACCACGCTACTTTATACGAGGGTAGCGTACCTCAAACCCCTTCTCTTCACGAGAAAGATTTTGTCTCATGAAGGAGACGAGAATTCGCAATGAGAATACCCAACCAAATAACAAAGTAAATTACAAATAGTCCTATAGAGCCAACAAAGATATTCTAAAACTAAGCTTCTATAGGTGTAAGGATGCTTCCCTTTAGTGGAAGTGCGTCAACGACGCAGATGCGTGAACCACGCGATAGCGCTCGTCGCTCTCATAATCATAGTGGGAGAGCGGGTGCGCAACAGGAATCAAGCTCTCTAGGTGTAGAACTAAGCTTGGAGATCAAGAGCTTTCTTCTATATGATCTTCTTCTTTTGGACACTAAAGAGTGGAAAGTATGTAGCTTGGATATGTCTTGGTGTGTTTTTGAGTGGCAAAGGTTCTCCTCTATTTATAGAGGCTCTAGGAAGGCTTTGGAAGGCTTTGGAAGGCTTCCATAGCCGTTGGGTGCAAGCTCCAAGAAAATTAGGCCGAAATTAGGATTAATCATTACACTGACAGGGTTATCAGACGTCTGATCCTGGCATCGGACATCTGGAAAACCAGTTTAAGACGTCTGGAAACAAAGTCAGACGTCTGATTATAGGCGGGTTTTCTTCCTGACTTGAATCAGATTTAAACAGAGTTCTAGTGAATTGTCATCAGACAACATACAGAACGTCTGGACTGATGTCTGGACGTCTGGAAACCTACTTTTCTGCGGGAATGGATTTCCAAGGGAGTGCAACGACTATAAGATCTCTGAGAAGAGATTTTGGGTTAGTCGAGGCAGAACGGTCATGTATCAGACGTCTGGGAACACTTACGGACTTCTGATAAGGCTCTAACGGTCATTCCCTTCGTTGTTTGCTAAGCTAGCCAACGGTCCACTAATTGGATGTCTGGCAAAATCATCAGATATCTTCTAAGATGTCTGGACTAAGGTATGGATGTTTGATTTCATCAGACAGAACTAACTAAGTCCAGCCTAAACATTATCGGACGTCTGTGTCAACAGTCAGACGTCTTAAAAGTCATTATCAGACGTCTAAAAAGGCTATTTGAACCATATATTGGTTTTCTAAGTTCTCTACAAAAAACATAAGTATTTTAGGGTTGTGCAAGTGTTCCTAGGACTATTGTTAGGGTTCTTTGAGGCTCTTTAACATGATATTCTAAGTAACAAAATAAAGAGCAACAAAAGAAGCAAAAACACATAGAGTACAAGGAAAGGAAATCTATCTTATTCTTCATCTCCTTCCTTCATCAAGCCATCACTCCTCGCGAAGCTCCTTTGTTCTCCATCAAGCTCCTCCAATCCGCCATGGATGCGAGCTCGAACTCCTTCTAACCATGTCTCCATTTGCAATTAACCTGAAATCTAAGACTTCAAGTGCAAATGTTAAATGACACGTATTTTTTTATCATCAAAATAAACGATCGCGGTGCTCTAGCACCAACATAAGCAAGATGCAAATAAAAGTTTACAAAAAGTTCCTAAGTCTCCAACAAGTATATTGCTTAATAAGAGTATATAAATTAATCTAACGATAATAATAAGGCATAAACGAACGATTGAACAATGAAGAACACGATCGCCTTTGATGACTTGTTGCAGATAGAGAGAGGCCATGAGAGGAATGCAACAAATCAAGCTCCTTTGCAGCTGTAAAAATTGAGAGTTTGAGGTGTAGGCAAGGATAGTATTTTTGGCTTTTCTTTTTGTGCAAAAGACACTCAAAGAGTGCTTATATAAGCCACTAAACACCTCTCCTACGAATACTAGCCGTTAGGGGCAATTTGGGAAGATTAAAGATAGGTTTAATTGCAAAATAGCCGTTTAGATTGGTTACAACGGTTAGTTGGAACCGGTATTGACTGCCTACAGTTAGCCCCACTAAGTCACCAGGTACTGGTACTAATGATGAGTACCAGTACTTGTGACTCACAGATTTGGGTTCAGTGACCTACATGTGTCGGTACTAGTTGTTGGTGCTAGAGCACCACGATCATTTGTTTTGATGATAACAAAACATGTGTTATTTAACATTTGCAATTTGAGTCCTAGATTTCAGGTCAATTGCAAATGAGGACGTGTTTAGACGGAGTTCGAGCTCGCATCCAGGACGGATTGGAGGAGCTTGACGGAAAACAGAGGAGGTTCGCGTGGAGCGAAAGATTGGAGATGGAAGACAAGAAGAATAGGATAGATTCTTTTTTATCCTTTCATGTATCTCTTGTATTTATTTTCTTGCTCTTTATTTTCCTTAGACATTATGTTAAAGAGCCTCAAAGAACCCTAACAGTAGTCCTAGGAACACCTGCACAACCCTAGGATACTTAGGTTTTCTGTAGAACACTTAGAAAACCAATATAGGGTTAAAACAGACTTTCCAGACGTCTAATTCACGAATCAG
This sequence comes from Thalassia testudinum, assembly GCA_037157565.1. Taxonomy (NCBI): domain Eukaryota; kingdom Viridiplantae; phylum Streptophyta; class Magnoliopsida; order Alismatales; family Hydrocharitaceae; genus Thalassia; species Thalassia testudinum. Next base: position 956,003 of record JAZHRO010000062.1, on the reverse strand, counting down.
ACGTCTGATAACTGTTAGGCTGGACATAGTTAGTTCTGTCTGATGAAATCAGACGTCCAGACCTTAGACCAGACGTCTCAGGAGACGTCTGATGACTTTGCCAGACGTCCAGTTAGTGGACCGTTGGCTGGCTTAGAAGACGCTCAAGGATATGACCGTTAGAGCCTTATCAGACGTCCATAGGACTTTACAGACGTCTGATAAATGACCGTTTTGCCTCGGCTGACCCAAAATCTCTTCTCAGAGATTTTCTAGCCGTTGCAACGTTTGGAAATCAATTCCCACAGTAAAAGTAGGTTTCCAGACGTCCAGACATAGTGCCAGACGTCCTGTATGTCGTCTGATGGACTTGCACAAAAACCCTGTTTAGATCTGATTCAAGTCAGGGAGAAACCCGCATAGAATCAGACGTCTGACCTTGGAATCAGACGTCTTAAAGTGGCCTTCCAGACGTTTGATGCCAGAGTTAGACATCTGATAACCTTGTCAAATGCAATCATTGTCCTGATTTCGGCCTGATTCTCTTGGGCTTTGCACCCAACGGCTATGGAAGCTTTTCCAAGCCTTCCAAAGCCTTCCTAAGGCCTCTATAAATAGAGGGGAACCTTTGTAACACAAATACACAAGAAGAGAAACATAAGAGACACTTAGAAATACACTTGGATACACTTAGCTACACATTTTCACACTCTTGTGTCCAAGAAGTTCTTGCTCTCCAAGCTCAAGCTCCATTTTCTTGAGAGCATTCAACCGTTGCGCACCCGCTCTCCCGCCGTAGATAACGAGAGCGACGTAGCGCCATCGCGTGGCACACGCACCGCGTCATCGTCGACGCACTCCTTGCAAAGGGGAGTTTCCTATTTCCTATAGAAGCTAGGTTTAATTTTGTTGGCTCTATAGGACTGTTGTTTTATTTTATCTTTGTATTTTGGTTGGGTATTCGCTTTGCGAATTCCCGTCTCCTTCGTGGGACAAAATCCTTCTCGTGGAAGGAAGGGGTTGAGGAACGCTACCCTCGTACTTGTAGCGTGGTTGTACTGAGGTTGAATCACCCTCGTTTCAAAGTGATTCGTTTAGTGGATTTTGATCAACTTGGTTGATCGGAAAATCCTAACTCGAGAGGGTTAGGTGGTGGTTTTCACCCGGTTTGGGTTTCCACCTAAAAATAATTGAGTATATTGTGTGATTGAATTTGTTGTATTACAATACTATATAATTTCACTATTCACCCCCCCTCTAGTGCAATTTCACTAGTGATTAGTACCGGTACTTGTAAGGTCCAGGCAAAACCAAGTGCACAAATTGTGACCACTTGGTACCGGTACTCACGATGAGTATCGATACTTGTTGTTCACAGTTTGGGACTTAGGCCCAAACCTATGCTTAGCATGTACTGGTACTTATGACCAATATCGGTACTTGCTACAATTATCTAATATTATAAGTGTAAGTCAATTTTTAGAGTTATCCCATCTACTCTATATGACTTTATTTTAAAAGAATCAAATTTGAGTTTTGAAACGAATGAATGAATGATATTCTGAACCCTAATTATCTCTACTTTGATTTTAACTCCTAGATTATGTTTTACTTGTTAGAAGACACACAAAGATTCTAAAATACAATGAATATAACAAAAACTATAATCTTCTTCCTTCATATGCTATCTTATTGCTTGCATCCACAGATTCTTTTAACCTGTAATACTTCATAAGCACATTAGATTTTAAAATGATTTTGTTAACACCAAAACACAGAAAAGAGATGGAACTAGGTTCCAACAATCTCTCCCTTTTTGGTGTTTACAAAACAAACAAGATACTCATATTTTAAAATAAACAGAGACTTTAATAAGAGAAGAATAAAAAACTCCACAAGGAGTGAAAAACCTCCCCCTCAAACTAAGCTCTCCTTATTTTAAATATGAAGTATCCAATCATTTCTCCTCTATTTTGTCAAGCAAGCAAAAAAATGAGCAAATAATACATTTTTAAGCAATCAAAGCATGATACATGAACAACCAACTCTATTAAACTTTCATAAAAACTAAACATGATAACTTCATAAAGATAAAGCTTGAGACAATTTTAGCAAAGCCATACATAAGAAATCTTAAAAGTCATACAAGTTTAGCAAGATATAAATGTTATACAAATTCAACAAGCAAAAAAATGAAAACTAAACTAATTTCTAGGACGTTTTTTGATAAGCTTTTGTACATGTCCACCATCATCATCATTATCATCGTCATCATCTTTATCTTCATCATCACTATCTTCATATGAAACTTCTTCATCTTCAATGTCTTCTTCTTCTTCATCATCATAAAGAACAGGTTTTTCTTCTGCCATTGAAGATGAAACATGAGATGGGTCTTGAAAGTGCTTTTGCCTTCTTTCACTGTATTCTTGAGGTGCTTTCCGCTGAGTCCGCTTCCTTTGTTTAGGTTGCTGAGTGGAAGAAGTGACATGAGAAGACTCAATAGAAAGAGAAAGGTCATGAAATTTGAGTTCCATGTGACGGAAGGCAAAATTAAGATTGGTTAAATTTTGACCAATGTAATTGAAAGTATTTATCAAATTGGGATCAGTTCCAGACACATTAAACAGATTTACCCAAGGTGTTTCAGCTTCTGGATATGGGTAGGTTATATGAACGAAAGTGGAGGATGATTCAAAAGGTGGATGAGAAGAAGATTGAGCATTTGGATTAACTTCTTCTTCTTCATCATCATTAGAGGATTCCTTTCTAGTAGGTTTCACTCCCATGTTTCGAAGAGTAGACCATTTAAAATAGACCACTTTTCTAAGAGGAGTAAAATTAGAGAGGTTAATTTTATTTTTATGAAGAATGTGAGACACCAAAATATCCAATGGTAAAGTTGATGCATGGTAATGGGGTCTAAGAAAATGAATGAAAACTGTATTCCAATTTACCTGGAAGCTTGTAATGATAGCATAAATTTAGGGTAAAATATCAATAGGAATTTTGTGGAATCCTGAATTTTTAGCCCTTAAGTTCCATGCTAAGATATGAGAAAGGATGAGTAAATAGAGTCATGTTTGAGGCAACCAATGCTTTGCCCTGGCAGTTAGGGAGCAAGAGAGTTTCATGGATTTTATGAGTAGGAAATTGCTCCTTAAGTGTGTTAAATGGATGACCTTCATTAGGACATTCATTAATGGTTGATAAGAATTTTGGTGTGATGGTGATTTTCTGACCAAAAACATTTGTTGTTAAGATAAGGTGACCTCTGTTTTCTTGTTCTTGGAGATTAGCAAAGAATAGACAATTGACATCAGGGTATACTCCAGGAACATTGGCAAAAAATGATTCATCAAAGAAATGCATGAGTTTTTGTTCGGAAAGACGAGTGGTAAAATTAAAGAGTTGAAGAGAGAAATCTTTCAAGTCAATTGGCCTACAATGATGAAATTTTAGGCCTTTATACCAATCAAACTTTGACCTAGCATCCTCATTGATGCAAAACTTGTGAAAAACATCTTGAGGTGCTTTTCCCTTACTCTTATATTTAGGTGCCATTTGAAAACATGCAATAACAAGGAATAGGAATACGATTAGAAATATAGAAAACTTCCTTTCATGTTTTGTACAAAAAAAAACACATTTAAGCTTGCATGTACCGGTACTAGTGATTGGTACCGGTATTGGTTGGTTTCTATTCCAACCAGAAATTCGAGCTAGTACCGGTATTCATAATCAGTACCGGTACCTACTCACTAAAGCAGGCACTGCTACGCCCAACTAGTACCGGTACCATCTGGTACCTGACATGAATGGAGTGTAGCTGCAGGAATGGTTTTGAGGGAAAGAAAACAAGATACGAGATGACTCAATGAAGCACAAAATGACAAGAAGATAAGAGTGTACCTAGAGTTGAGGCTTGGAGATGATCTTTCTCTTCTTGGCTAGGGCTTGGAGAGGCTCTTGTGAAGAGAACTAGAGTTTGCAAGTGACAAAATGAGGCAAGTGTTTGCACTTGGCCTCTTTTATATGGGATGGGTCATGTGCTAGTCACATGATCACATAAGTGGTTGAGAGAAATGAAATTGACAACTTAGGTGTTGAAAAAATAATGTAGTCAACAACCTAAGTTAAGCAACCATATTGCAAACAACATCCTGATATTTCCAGACATATGGAAATATTATAGTTTACCCTTTTTTTTTAGCAAGCATGAGTAAATTACAGTGAGGCCCTCAGGGATTTTTATAAATATAAACTAATTACATATCAACCAAATTATTAGTTTTAAGTCTCTTTTATTGTACAAAGTCCTAATTTTCTTCTTATAAAGCAGAATCTCTCTGCTTCAAGAGGTTTTGTAAAGATGTCTGCCAATTGGTTTTGTGTGTCAATGAATTCTAATTGAATTGAACCTTGAAGCACATTATCTCTAAGGAAATGATGTCTAACATCTATGTGCTTGGTACGTGAATGACGTACCAGATTTTTAGATAAATTTATTGTGCTTGTATTATCACATAAAATTTTGGATTGCACAAACATTAATCTAAAGTCGGACAAAGTCTGTCTCATCCAAATGACCTGAGAGCAAGCAAGTGAAGTAGCAATATACTTTGCTTCAGTCATAGAAAGTGAAACACAAGTCTATTTCTTAGAGAACCATGAGCCTAGAGATTCTCCAATAAAATGACATGTACCGCTAGTGCTCTTTTAGTCTGTCCGATTCCCTGCATAGTGTGCATCACTATAGGATAATAGATCTAAGGTTTGTGCTTTAGGATAGAAAAGACCAAGCTCTTTTTTGCTGTTTAGGTATCTAAATATTCTTTTTACTGCAATAAAATGAGATTCCTTGGCTTCAGATTGGAATCTCGCACGTAAACATGTAGCAAAAAGAATATCAGGTCTAGAAGTTGTAAAATATAGTAGTAAACCTATCATGCCCCGGTATTTCTTTTCATCTACCCTCTTACCGGATAAATCTTCACTAAGAGAAGCAGATAGAGCAATCGGAGTCTCTTTGCCATTTACATTTTCAAAGTCAAATTTCTTGAGAATTTCAGGAACATATTTTGTTTGAATAATGTAAATTCCTGTGTCTAATTGTTGAATTTGGAGTCCTAAAATGAATATGAGTTCACCCATCATACTCATTGTTTATCGAGGCGAAATCAAGTTTTAAAATCAATGCGTCATAGTATAGGTTGAAATCGCTCAAAAACAAATAGATTTTATTACTCAAAGTTTTAAGTCCGAGGTCGAACACTAGGAGCAAATTGAGGTTTAAAGATCAAGAGCACAACTTTTGAGAAATTAAATATAATATGCAATGAAAACTGGAGTTGTAATGCAAAAATGTAAGCACAGAAGAATAAAGGTGTAAATGTATGAAGACAAGCACAAAAAATGGACATCTGATTTGTGAATCAGACGTCTTAAACTTATGGGTGCTACAATGCTTCTATTTCTCTTTTTCTCTTCTTTGATTTCTATCTCTGGCTGCTTCCTTCCTTCTTCTTTCTTTCTTTTCTTCTGTTCTCGTGCTTGTGCCTTAGCCTTTCTTTACTTCTTCTTCTTCTTCTGCCTTTGGCTTCTTCTCTTTCTTCTTCTTCTCTTTGGTGGCTCCTCTTTCTTCTGCCTTCAGTTCCTTCTCCTTCTCTTTCTTCTTCAGCCCTTCAGCCTCTCTGATTTCAGCTTTCTTCCTCTTCAGCCTTGCCTTCTCCTTCCTTAGCCTTCTTCTTCCTTGGCTTCTTCTTCTTCTTCTCCTTTCCTACAAGAGCAAAACCTACCCCTACCTGCCCGCGCTCTCTCTTCCTCTTTCTCTCTTAGGCTCGCTCTCCCAGAGCCGCTTTCTCGGGTAGTCGGGTCGGGTATGTGCCTGGGACTAGGCCCACTGGCGTGCAGTGGTGGGCGAGGAGTGTAGGTCGGGTATACGGGTCACACCAGGTCCGTGGAGGCAAGGTCATGGACAAGGCGGTGAGAGGGTGAGTGGGACCTCACCCCGTGGTCACGAGGCGGTAAGCCTGATGCACTTTTTCACTTTATTCGGCTGCGGCGCTTCAAGATTTTCTGAGGTGGGACTATCCTCCCACCTCCTTCACGTGCGTCTGTAGCAGGTGTCTTCTCTTGATTGCAGTGGCTACTTGGGTCATCGTAGCCAATTGCTTGCCTGGAGTTGTGTGCGAGGGGAGTCCGCGCAACCTAGGGCTGTGCACCTGGAGCAGGGAGACCTGGAGCAAGCTCACAAGCAAGCTTCTTGCTTGCTTCAATGGCAGCGGACCTCCAACACCTGTTAACATGAAAATGGCCTCACAGCCTCGTCAGAAAGCTTAGGAAGCTTCGTGGAGACACGGCGAACGTGTTGCAAAGGTCAGCGTGGCGTGGGGCTGCCGGAGTGTGCGTGCCTAAGGCACCCTGTGTGCGTGAGAGTGGGTGATTTTGGGGGGTGTTTTGGGGGCGTGGCGCGGTAAGGGGAGTGAGGGTTTAGGATTAGTGGAGTGTAGCGGAGCTTATGGGGTGCTTGGCGAGGCGGGTGGAGGTGTGGAGCGACGGGGACGCCTCGCCAGAGGTCTGGCCGGAGATGAAGAATGTGATGGTGATTACGTGCATCAAGGGGCATTTTCAAGAAATAAAGAGGGAAAAAGAATTAGAAAGGTGGGAGGACTTAGCTGTGCATTGGGAGATGAAGGGGGAGACAGAGATGGCGGCTGGCTCGTATTGCCGTCATCAGAGACAAAGCACTCAGTGAGGGGAGGACGGCGACGATGAAGGGGTTGTAGAGGCATCGGTGGCTGTGGCGCAATGCGGAAGAACAGGAGGAAGAGGACCCTGCCATTGGTATTGTGGCTGGGCGACGAGGGAAAGAGAGGGACGTAACCAGAGCTTGTTGAGCCACTGGCCGGAGGGGGAGACGAAATTGAGGGATTCTCTGGCCAATTTCAAGTGTAGAGGATGAAGAGTGAATTGGGTATGCTTTTATAGGCCCTGGAGGAAGGATTTGTGCTTGGAAGCCAAGCTTCCAAGCACGGCAAGCTCACCAGAGATGAAAGGTTGAAGGAGACCCGAATCTCTCATGCATTCATATGAGAGATTGGGTGCCAAATAGAGCCTTGAATTGTGTTCAAACTGGAGGAGATTTCTCAGAGAATCTCCCTTTCAATTTTGAAGGGGATTCTCTAAGAAATCAGAGATATTGCCCTCGAATTCTCACCGGAGTAGGATTCCTTCCGCTATAATGGTGGAGGGACCTAATTGAAAAGAATGAAGATAAAGATAAGGGAGTTTCTACAGAGGTTTTCAAAAGATAGGGGTAGAAATGTAATTGGGCTGGACCTGTTTGCAAAGTAGGTCAAGATGAATTCCCCTTAGGTAAAAATTTTGGTACAAACCTAATTTGGACCTAAGGAATCTAATGGTGAAGTTGGATGCGAGTTTGACCACATTTGACTGGGCTATTTACACAAAAACCCAATTTAGGGTAACTATTTGTCTGAGACCCCAATTTAGGTCAAAATAGGTTCCAAGGGCCAAATTGAAGGTTCTAAACCCTATAGGATATTTTTTCATGATTTTTAGATGGTTTATGTGAATTTTATCTTGACCAGAACCTTGTTAAATCAAGTAGGTCTGTTTTAGGGTTACAAGAAGTCAATTAATTCCTAGAATTTGCATGAACCCTTTTCTATTTGAACCAACTCACCTTTTATCTTGTTAAGACCATTTGACCTATGTTTAGCCCATGAGAAAACCCATTGTTGTGCTACAATGGTAAAATTACAGTTTTACCCCTTATTTCTTACTTTTCTCTCAGAATGGTTATTCATGAAATTAGGACTCCAGTTGGTTATGTAGGAGCTTTTATTCTCTTTTATGGGTCAAAATGAGCTAGTTAGGGCTCGTGATGGTGTTCCCATCACTCATTTCAAACTCAATCTTCATAGTCTTACAGAAATGTTGACACAGAGACTCCTTAGTTGATCCAAATATAATATCGTCAACATATATTTGAACCAGTAGGATGTCATTTCCTTCTTTTACAAAAAGAGTTGAATCAATAACTCCAATTCTAAATCTGTGCTGATGAAGAAAGGTCCTAAGCCTATCATACCCGGCCCTGGGAGCTTATTTAAGAAAGGTGCTCTTGACATCCATTTGATATAGCTTGAAGTCCTTTGCACTTGCAAAGGCAAGTAGCATCCGTATGGACTTTAAGCGAGCAACAGGAGCATTTGTCTCATCAAAGTCAATACCCTCTTGTTGGTTATAGCCTTGAGCTACAATTCTGGCTTTATTCCTGATCACTAAACCAGATTCATTCAATTTATTTTGGAACACCCACTTGGTTCCAATGATGGAATTACCCTCAGGAGTGGGTACCAAGTTCCATACATTGTTCCTAGTAAATTGGAGTAGCTCCTCCTGCATAGCTACAACCCATGATTCATCCTTTAATGCTTCATCAACTTTCTTGGGTTCAAGTTGTGAAACAAAAGCAATAAGGACAAAATCAACTCTAAAGTGAGATCGGATTTTTACACCTTGTTCAATATCACCAATAATCTGTTCTTGAGGGTGATCCTTATGGTGTACCCATTCTTTTGGAAGATCATGTACATTTCATGAATCTTCTATTTTTGATACATCAATGAAGGGGGTATCTTCATCATCAGAATCTAAATAATTTGGTTCGGGTTCACCTAAGTTTGTTTCATTAAATGAAACATGCAGGGATTCTTCAATGACAAAAGTCCTTTTATTAAAGGCTCGATAAGCTTTGCTTCTTGTTGAATAACCAATAAAAATGCCTTCATCGCCTTTAGCATCAAACTTATCAAGCCGGTCATGGGTGTTTAATAAATAACATCTGCTTCCAAACACCCTAAAATATGATATCCTAGGAGACTTCTCATAATAAAGCTCATATGGAGTTTTCTTAATAATAGGCCTTAAAAGTGTTCTATTTAGAATATAACATGTCGTATTAATGGCTTCTGCCCAGAAATATTTTTGAAGCCCAGACTCCAAGAGTGAAGTTCGGGCGCATTCTTGTAGTGTGTGATTCTTGCGCTCTACAACACCATTTTGAGATGGAGCCTGAGGAAATGAAAATTCATGGGTTATGCCAGAATTGACACAAAAACTTGAAAATTTTTCATTTTCAAATTTACCCCCATGATCAGTCCTAAGTCTAAGAATAGAGGATGATTTTTCCTTTTGAAGTCTTCGAGTAAGACTTAGGAAGAAATCAAATGAGTCATCCTTATGTTTTATGAAGATGACCCAAGTGAACCTAGAGAAGTCATCAACAATAACTAAGCAAAATTTTGATCCATTTAGACTCTCGAATCGTGTTGGTCCAAATAGATCAAGGTGTAACAACTCTAAAGGTCGTGTTGTTGAAACCAAGTCTTTAGGATTGAAAAAAGCCTTGTGCATTTTTCCGAGTTCACAAGACTTGCACAAAACATCCTTTTTATAAGTTAGTTTGGGTAGGCCCCTTACTAACTCATTTTTGGCTAACCTATTAAGATGTTTGTGATTAATGACCTAGCCTATGGTGCCAAAGATCTACCTCAACATGGGAGGCAAGCAGATATTTTACAAATTTCTCTTGTGAAAAATGAAGAGCATAGATATTTTCATATCTAAAGCCTTCAATTAAAACCATATTTGTTCCTTCTTTAAATATTTTAAATCCAATTTTAGTGAACAAAACATCACATCCATTATCACATATTTGACTAACACTAAGTATGTTATGTTTTAAGTTTTCTACTAAAAGAACATTATGTACCTGCTTAGAAGAGTTTCCTATTGTACCTTCACCAATAATGCGACAACGTTTGTTGTCGCCCAACTTGACATGTCCATCTTCGATTTTGGTCCATTTAATAAAGAGGTCGGAGTGTCCCGTCATGTGCTTGGAACACCCACTGTCTAGGATCCATTTGTCCTTTTTGACCTACAAGATAATTTATTAAATCTATTTTAGGTACCCATTTTCTTTTGGGTCCTTGATGGTTAGTACCTTTCAAATCCTTAGGTTTATAGATCACTTTAGTGTTAGATCTATAATTCTTAGGATTCTTGACCTTTTGATAAATCCATGCATGTCTAGGTGCATGTGATTTATTTTGTGTGTTCTTATTATTGAACTTGGCTTTTAAATTATTACAAAATTTCATATTTAGCCTAGTTGTTGTTTTTAAATTATTTAAAGTGTCAAAGTGTTTATAAATATCTTCTAATTCTATTATTTTTGCATGTAATTGATTGTTAGTTTCTTTGGACATATCTAATTCTATTTCTAAACAAGATTTCTCTATTTCTAGAGTTCTATAACTATTATGCAAAACCTTATTTTCCTTTTTAATCATCCTAGCCTTATTATATAAATCTTCATATGCTTGTACTAATTCATTAAAGGTGACTTCAGAATCTACCTCATTTTCCGAGTTGTCATCGTTTGCCATTAAGCAAAGATGTGTAACTTCTGTTTCTTCAGATTCTTCGGAAGACAATTCCGTGTCGGAATCACTATCATCCCAAGTTGCCTTGTATACTTTCTTGAAGTCTTCTTTTTCTTTCGATCGAGTTCTTTGTCCTTCTTTTCTTCCTTCTTCTTCTTGATCACTGGACAATCTTTTCGTACGTGCCCCTTCTTCTTGCATTCAAAACAAATAATGTCATTTGAAAATTTATTGACTTTCTTACCTTGTTTTCGGATGAATATTCTGAATCTTCTCGTTAGAAGAGCAAGCTCTTCTTCTTCGTCGGAATTTGAGTCATCAAAGTCCGATACCTCCTTTAAAGCTTTGAAAGCAAGCTCCTTTTTCTTGCTTATGGATTTTTCTTCATTCTTCTTCATATTTTCCAACTGGACTTCATATGCCATGAGGCTTCCAATTAACTCATCTAAGGAGAGAGTAGAAAGATCTTTTGCCTCTTGAATGGCTATGGTCTTTGGAGACCAGTCGCTTGTAAGGGATCTTAAGATTTTCCTTACAAGTTGTTCCTCCTTCAGCTTGACTCCAAGATTCTTCATTGGATTCACGATCTCTCCAAATCTTGTGTACATCCCTTTGATTGTTTCACATTTCTGCAGTCTGAAACGCTCATAGCTTTCTGTTAAAATAGAAATATGTGTTTCTTTAACTTTACTCATACCTTCATAGGTGACTTGCAATGTGTTCCATATCTCGTATGCGGACTCGCATGCGGAGATACGGTTAAATTCTTCCCTTGATAATGCACAATAGAGTGCGTTCATCGCTTTCACATTTCCAGCGATCCTTTTCTTTTGTTCCGCCGTCCATGCCACTCCTTGTGGCTCCGGATCCATGTACTTCTCTTGGATAAACATCCATGAGTCGTCATCCATGGCCTTGAGGAAGATTTGCATCCACCTCTTCCAGTATCCATAGTCCGTCCCATCAAAGTAGGGAGGATGTGTGGATGATTGTCCTTCGGCGCGCTTGACTGGAGATGCCATTGCAAAAGAGAGTTGTCACTTCTTTTCGCAACCCGCTCTGATACTACCTGTAGGATCTGTAAATCACAAGCACACTAGAAGGGGGGATGAATAGTGTGGGAAATAAAAATTGCAAGAGAAAATAAACCACAAAAATAGAGGCACAAGATATATAGTGGTTCCCCTCACTTGGGTACGCCACTACCTAAGTCTCCTAACTTAGGATTTTTAACCTGATTCCCTCAACTCAGAGGGAATCAATTTACTAATATCAGAGGTAATTGACGGGTTACCTCAACTCAATTACAAGATATGAAAAGCGATAAAGGTACAGGTGTAACGACCCGGTTCCCGAGTCCCTACGAGACACGAGAACCGGATCGACTAAACTAATCCCAAGACCTAGTCGTCCAACGAGGAAGTCACCAAAAGAGCAGTAAAATAAATCACATTCAGCATGAATATAACTAACAGTAAGAAAGTACAGCAGTAAGGAAAGAAACTACCACAGTATGTACCACCACAACAGTAGAACAACATTCATAATATAATTTGAACTGCAGGTAAAGAAAGTACAGCGGAAACAAGAACTACTCACTACAACGTAACAAAAAGAGGTACAAGAGACAGTGGTAACTCTACTGGACCCTACTCGGCCCAGCGTCCTCTGCAGCCGCTGACCCTGGCTGCTCAACACCTGGTCCTGAAAAGGGTAACGAGTGTAACACGTCAGCAAAACGCTGAGTAGAGTGGCAACTAAACTAAAGACAACAGTAGAGTGTACAGTAGCTGTTATGTTCGATTACTTTCTTTATTCACATCTTTCAATTGTCTCACTATTTCATTTATTCCTCAGATCTTTTTCTTGATCTCGAATGTTCCTCGTGGGAACGATCTTGATTGCAGTCTTTTCCAAAAAGTAGAAGTAGCACGTGGTGCTCTCCTGGTCGGGAGAGTCCCCCGTGGTGATCCTACCCTCAGTCAACCACCCCAAGGTCACTGACAGACGTAACGGTGACTACGGCACGCGCGATAAACGCACAGGTAGCTAACCCGTACTGGCACGTGGTCAGTCGTTTCCGTTAACGGGTGCGCCCAAAGCACAGCACGGAACCAGTCCAGGGCAGAGCCCTCTCAGTAACAGGGGTCCAACCCCTCCACAGTAACCAAACCGGGGCCTTGCCCCTCCACAGTCCGCGCACCCTCGCCTGACTACCCTGGTTTGCCCCAGCGGGCCTAATAAGTCGGTGTGGGAGGCTAGCAGAACCCCGGGGCCCGTGGGGTAGCTAGTACCTCCCTACACAAGTAGCTCTCCTCGGTACTACGTACGCGAGGGCCAGCAAGTCGGTACAGAGTGGCCAATCCTAACCCCGGGTCCCTGGGGCTGCCGGCTCCGCTCTGCACTAAACAGGGGGACAGTCGCTCTCCTTGGTACTCCGTACTCAAGGGCCAGCTCACTTCCCCAATACTATTCCATTCACTTTCCAGGAGTTCTACTCCTACTTTCCCGTAGGGTTCCATCCTTTTTACTCAAACATCCAGGTTTCACTTTCCAGTTTCACATTCTTACAATCCATGTTCTCAACCACGTTATTTATTCACAACAGGCAGCTGTTAATTCAAATTACAGGCAGCTTTATATCTCTTTCCATTTTCCAAGACTGCAGTATTATACATTCCACTAGTTTTCCCATCCTAGGATTCATGCCATATCCTAGGATCTATCATACAATCTAGTTTTCCAGCCCTAGGATTCATGCAACACCTAGGAGCTATCATTCCATCTATTTCTCATTCCTAGGATTCATGCAATGTCCTAGGTTCTATTTATGGTTCCATAATTTAACAGATTTTATTAATAACTTAAAGCCACTCTACCAGGTACAACGGGAGAAATGGGGGCGTGGTCGGGAATCCCGCGTGCCTCCGCGACCCCCGAGACTGCAACAGAACGGGGTCCTATCACAAGGATCAAACACAAGGAGTATCTCAAAACAGTGCATAGCTACTGTAGACGGGTAGAGGAATTAATTCCGAAAAGAACGCAACTCGAATCGCAGAAAACGAAACCCGAACGGGCCCTAAACGGGTTGAAAACGACGACACTATGCAAAATCAGACGTCTGGAACTTCTTCCAGACGTCTTAAAAAGTGGATCAGAGAATTAGCTCGTTCTGCGTGGTTTCTCAGACGTCCAGAAGCCTGCGGGGACATCTGACCTAGTTTCCAGTCGTCCGACGGTCACCCCGGACGTCTGGAGGTCACTCCCGCCGTCTGGTACTACAGCCAGACGTTTGATTCGTGTTGGATGGCGAATCACCGAGCCTGCGCACACCCATCTCCCTCTCTCAGTACGGTCAGTCGACAAGAAGGAAGAAGAAGACGGAAAACTCACCTTTCAGACGTCTGGACAGTCTTCCAGACGTCGACCTCGCCGTCTGGCTATCAGCACAGATGTTTGATTCTGGAAATTTTTCCAGAACCAGGGCGCGACTCGCCCTCCGCTCGCGACGCCACCCGCGTCGCACCTCGTGCGCCTGCTGCTCGAGCTGCAACAGGCCTCCCGCGTCATTCCACGCCCGCTGCGCTCCCCGCCGGCCGGCCCTGGCAGCCCCAGCGAGCTCGCCCTCACGGCTGAGCGCCGCTCTCACACGCAGCACCCCCTCCGCGCTCACTGCGGCCGTCGCCGCCGCAGCAACCCCGCGCCCGCTCTCACGCTCGCTCACTGGAAGAAGAAGAGGAAAGGGGTGGAGGCGACGGAAGCGAGGGGAGGCGTGGTCTTTTTAAGGCCGCGTGAGGAGGAGAGAGAGGGAGCACGGTAGCGGCGTCTGCAGCCGCAGAGAGAAGAATAAGAGAATATGCGTTCTGCGTGCTCAGGCGCGCAGACGACCCGCGCGTGTCGAAAATAATTGATTTCCAGATGTCTAGAAACAATCCCAGACGTCTGGTAAGACGTCTGGATGTGATCCCAGACGTCTTGTCCGACGTATGGGCCACCTCCCAGAAGTCTTAAAAGACGTCTGGGGCACGCGTTCGTAACAATATAACAAACTCAAAGGAAGTTTCATCCTCGAAACTTGCGCCAACTAGGGTAAGGGAAAAGATGTCCAATTAACCATAACAAACTCAAAGAGGACCGAAGCCGGTCCGAAAGACGTACCTGCGAGAAGCTTTGGGTACCGCTCCCGCATTGCCGCCTCAGGATCCCAGGTAGCCTCCTCGTACCGCTGGCTTCTCCACAAAACCTTTACCAGGGGTACTTGCTTTCGTCTCAAACTGCGGATGGCTCGGTCTAGGATCTGCACTGGCCGCTCGGGGTAGGTCAGGTCGTCGCCCACCTCAACGCTCTCGTGACTCAGTACATGACTGGAATCGGCTACGTACTTCCTGAGGTTGGACACGTGGAACACGTCGTGCACATCAGAAAGCTGCGGGGGAAGGGCAAGCCGATAAGCAACGGGTCCAACCCGCTCCAGGACCTCAAAGGGCCCCACAAACCTCGGCGCGAGCTTCCCTCTCACCCCAAACCGCTGTAAGCCCTTCATGGGCGAGACACGAAGGAAGACGTGGTCCCCAACCTCAAACTGCACCTCTCTGCGTCTCCGATCCGCGTAGCTCTTCTGTCTACTCCTGACAGTGCAGAGTCATCTGTGGATCTGCTCGACTACCTCCTGACTCTGCCGGATCAACCTGGGGCCAACCTCCCACTTGGTCCCCACCTCAACCCAACTCAAGGGTGCCATACACTTCCGTCCGTATAGAGCCTCGTAGGGAGCCATGCCGATGCTCGAGTGATAACTGTTGTTGTATGCAAATTCTGCCAGGGGCAGGTGCTCCTCCCAAGAGCCCCTCCAGTCCAGTATACAGGCACGCAAAAGGTCCTCAAGTGTTTGTATCGTGCGCTCAGACTGTTCGTCCGTCTGGGGGTGGTAAGCCGTGCTAAACCTCAACCTCGTCCCCAAGGCCTACTGAAACTCCGCCCAAAACTGGGACGTAAAGCGGGTATCCCGGTCGGATACGATTTCCCGCGGAACTCCGTGTAGTCGTACCACATCACGGATATACCTCTCTGCCAACTGTGCTGGTCCCAAAGTGACTCGGATCAGCAAGAATCGCGCCATCTTCGTCAGTCTATCCACTATTACCCAGACTGCGTCGTGTCTCCGCTGGGTAACAGGTAAGCCCACCACCAAGTCCATGGTGATGCTCTCCCACTTCCACTCTGGCACTGGAAGCGGCTGAAGCAGCCCTGCAGGCCTCTGATGCTAGGCTTTCACCTGCTGGTACACTAAGCATTGCTGCACGAACTCACCCACATCCCGCTTCATCCCTCTCCACCAAAACTCGCATCTCAAGTCGTGGTACATTTTCGTGTTTCCGGGATGTATGGTGAATCTAGAACCGTGTGCCTCAGTCAGGAGCTCTCTAAACAGCTCCTCGTCTCTGGGAACGCACAACCGTCCCCTCAAGCATAGCACCTGGTCTGTGAAAGAGAAATCCCTTGGGTCTCCTGACAGTACTCTGTCGCGCAAAGACTGCAAGTACGGATTGGCCATCTGTCCTGTGATGATGCGGTCCATCAGCTCTGGCCTAGTCTGCCGTGTCACAGTCACTGCCCCACAGTACCCTCGTAACTCTAGAGGTCGCCATCTGCCCACCTCCTCCAAAAGGCTCCAACTCTGTAACTGTAGACTGGCCAAGCGTGCGGGTGCCTTACGGCTCAAGGCGTCAGCCACCACATTGGCCTTTCCCGGGTGGTAGGAGATGCTGCAGTCGTAGTCCTTCAGGAGCTCCAACCAACATCTCTGTCTCATGTTGAGCTCCTTCTGGTCAAAAAGATATCTGAGGCTCTTGTGATCTGTGAAAATCTTGAAGGTCTCACCATACAAGTAGTGCCTCCAAGTCTTCAGCGCGAAGACAACAGCTGCCAACTCTAGGTCGTGGGTAGGGTAGGTATGCTCATGGGGCTTCAGTTGCCGCGAAGCGTAAGCGACCATGTGACCCCTCTGCATGAGCACACCTCCTAACCCCTGCAAGGAGGCATCCGTGTACACAACGAACCGGCCACTACTGTCAGGGGTGGTGAGCACGAGAGCCGAGGTCAACCTCTCCTTCAGCTCCAGAAAACACGCCTCACAGGCGTCTGTCCAAGCGAAAGGCACGTCCTTCCGGGTCAACTGTGTCATAGGACGCGCAATCTGCGAAAATCCTCTGATGAATCATCTGTAGTAGCCTGCCAGTCCCAGAAAACTACGATCTCAGTGACTAAACGCGGTCTCTCCCACCTGAGCACTGCCTCGACCTTGGCTGGGTCCACCGCCAAGCCGTCTCCAGAGATCACATGACCTAGGAAGGTCACCTCCCTCAACCAGAACTCGCACTTGCTGTATTTGGCGTGCAGCCGGCGTCATCTCAGAGTATCCAGTACCATCCGCAAGTGCTGTCCGTGCTGCATCCGATCTCTAGAATAGATGAGTACATCATCTATGAAAACCACCACGAACTGGTCCAAGTACGGTCTAAACACCCGGTTCATCAGGTCCATGAAAGCAGCGGGGGCATTGGTCAGCCCAAACGGCATGACCAAAAACTCGTAGTGTCCGTACCGGGTGCGGAAAGCTGTCTTGGAGACGTCGGTCTCCCTGATCCTCAACTGGTGGTATCCAGACCTCAAGTCTATCTTGGAAAACACCGTGGCACCCCGCAACTGGTCAAACAAATCGTCGATCCTCGGCAGCGGATATCTGTTCTTGATGGTGACCCTGTTCAGCTGTCAGTAGTCCACACAAAGGCGTAAGGTCCCATCCTTCTTCTTCACAAACAGTACCGGGGCTCCCCAAGGAGACGCACTGGGCCTCACGAAACCCTTCTCCAGAAGGTCCTGCAATTGTGACTTGAGCTCTCGCAGCTCAAGCGGTGCCATCCTGTTTGGCGCTGTGGAGATGGGGCTGGTCTCTGGTACTAGTGAGATCTCAAACTCGATCTCACGCTCGGGCGGTAGTCCTGGTAACTCATCTGGAAACACGTCAGGGTACTCTTTGACCACCGGGATGCTCTGGAAGTCTACCACAGGGCTGGGCTCTGCCACCACACAAGCTAGGAAGCCCTCACACCCCTGGCTCAAAAGTCTCGCCGCCCGAAGTGCCGAAATGCACCTGAAACCTCCGTCCACTGGCTGTCCGTGAAACTCGAAAGAAGGCAACTCCAGAATGGAGAAGACGATCTCAAAACAGTCCACCAAGGCGTGGTAAGCGGACAGCCAATCCATCCCCAGAATTACTCCAAAGTCCTCCATCTGTATCATAATCAGGTCAGCTGGCAGGCTATGTCCCCCGACACTGACCTCGCAATCCGTGTACACCTCCTCAACTACAAACAGCTGACCACTCGAACCTCTGATTACGAAAGGATTCTCTAACAGTGTATAATCCCGATCCAAACTAACTGCGAAACTGGCTGCGACAAACGAGTGCGTAGCGCCGGAATCGAAAAGCGTGTAAACGAGTCTGTCGGAAACTGAAACCATACCTGCTACCACCGATCCCGAAGCTCTGGCGTCCCTGTGTGTCAAGGCGTTGATACGCCCTTCAGCTCTAGGTGCGGACGAAGTAGCCACACTGTGTCGGACGGGTAGGTGCTGGCCGGTACCCTCCTCGCGACTGCTGTCCTCCTCCTCGCGCTTGGGAACCACGGCCTCCTGCGCGTCCTTCAGTGCTCTGCGCGGGAAGTATCTACTGACCTCCTGCCCTAGACGGGCAGTCCCTCCTGATGTGGCCTGGCTGGCCACACTGGTAACAGAGGGGAACCCGGCTCCCGCCCTTAGTGGGTCCTTGCTGTCGGCTGGGCGGGGGTCCGGTGCTGGCGACTGGCCCCTGTCGAGGGCCCCTAAAGGCCACTGATGGCCCTGTAAAACGTGACGGCTCTCCTGCGGACGCCACGTGTCTCCGTTCTCGCCGACCCTGTGAAAAGTCTGGCTGGAAGGGCCTCTTCCGCCCCCCGTCGGTGTCTCGCGCGGACGGGTTGGTCTCCTCGTAAGTCATAGCTACCTCTACCACCCTCGAAAACGTAGGCAACTTCAGGGTTTGACATACCCCCGGATCGCAGGCCGGAGCCCCTCGGTGAACCTCCAAAGGTGCTCCTCCTCAGTGGCTACCGCTGTCGTTGCAAAGCGGGACAGCTCCAAGAAACGCGTGGGTACGTGCTCATAGTCATCGTCCCTTGGCGGAGAGTGTGGAACTCCCGCCTCCTCTGGTCTTGCTACGTCTGGGGAAAGTACTGCTCGCAGAAGAGGGTGACGAACTGGTCCCACGTCGGCTCGTCCCTCTCCTGTCCCCGGACCGCCCTCCACCACCTGTGTGCTGCACTCTCCAGCTGGTACGTGGCAAAGGCCACGCGGCACTCCACCGGGGGGCGAAGGGTGTCAAAGATCTTCTCCAGCTGCTCAAGTCAGTCCTCTGCCTCGGTCGGGTCCTCATCCCCCTTGAAGGAGGGGGGCTTCAGCTTCCGGAACTGTCCGAAATGCTCGAAGTGGCGCTGTAGGGGAGGTGCTGGTGCACCTCCAGGCGAAGGTACCTCGTGTACAGAAGTGTCGGAGGAAGGTGGGGGCGGCAGCGGCCCATCCCCTCCCTCGTGTCCAGCGCCGTGTCCGTCGCGTGGTCCCACAGAGGACTCCCCCTCTGCAGCCCCAGGAGGAGGTGCTCAGGGCGGTGGGTGGAGCTCATCTCGTACAATGTCCCGTATCAGTCTTGTGAGGTCCTGGGCCTGGATGCCCGGGAGTGGTGGCTGGTCCACCGAGACGTCAACAACAGCACGTCCACCTCGTCGACCTCCTCCTCGGCCGCGCCCGCAGCCAGCCTCACTACTCTCGCGATGAGGCATCTCCTGTAAGGAGACGCAAAACAAAACGGAACACGTCACTACGGAACGATACCGAACGGAAACGTCTAAGAACTCATGTCAAGAGATAGGTTGTGGTGGCTACTCTAGTTATAAACATGTGAATTGGTTATTTTCCAGTCAATTGATTCACTTCTTGTGATGACCTTGCTCTGATACCATCTTGTAACGACCCGGTTCCTGAGTCCCTACGAGACACGAGAACCGGACCGACTCAACTAATCCCAAGACCTAGTCGTCCAACGAGGAAGTAACCAAAAGAGCAGTAAAATAAACCACATTCAGCATGAATATAACTAACAGTAAGAAAGTACAGCAGTAAGGAAAGAAACTACCACAGTATGTACCACCACAACAGTAGAACAACATTCATAATATAATTTGAACTGCAGGTAAAGAAAGTACAGCGGAAACAAGAACTACTCACTACAACGTAACAAAAAGAGGTACAAGAGACAATGGTAACTCTACTGGACCCTACTCGGCCCAGCGTCCTCTGCAGCCGCTGACCCTGGATGCTCAACACCTGGTCCTGAAAAGGGTAACGAGTGTAACACGTCAGCAAAACGCTGAGTAGAGTGGCAACTAAACTAAAGACAACAGTAGAGTGTACAGTAGCTGTTATGTTCGATTACTTTCTTTATTCACATCTTTCAATTGTCTCACTATTTCATTTATTCCTCAGATCTTTTTCTTGATCTCGAATGTTCCTCGTGGGAACGATCTTGATTGCAGTCTTTTCCAAAAAGTAGAAGTAGCACGTGGTGCTCTCCTGGTCGGGAGAGTCCCCCGTGGTGATCCTACCCTCAGTCAACCACCCCAAGGTCACTGACAGACGTAACGGTGACTACGGCACGCGCGATAAACGCACAGGTAGCTAACCCGTACTGGCACGTGGTCAGTCGTTTCCGTTAACGGGTGCGCCCAAAGCACAGCACGGAACCAGTCCAGGGCAGAGCCCTCTCAGTAACAGGGGTCCAACCCCTCCACAGTAACCAAACCGGGGCCTTGCCCCTCCACAGTCCGCGCACCCTCGCCTGACTACCCTGGTTTGCCCCAGCGGGCCTAATAAGTCGGTGTGGGAGGCTAGCAGAACCCCGGGGCCCGTGGGGTAGCTAGTACCTCCCTACACAAGTAGCTCTCCTCGGTACTACGTACGCGAGGGCCAGCAAGTCGGTACAGAGTGGCCAATCCTAACCCCGGGTCCCTGGGGCTGCCGGCTCCGCTCTGCACTAAACAGGGGGACAGTCGCTCTCCTTGGTACTCCGTACTCAAGGGCCAGCTCACTTCCCCAATACTATTCCATTCACTTTCCAGGAGTTCTACTCCTACTTCCTCGTAGGGTTCCATCCTTTTTACTCAAACATCCAGGTTTCACTTTCCAGTTTCACATTCTTACAATCCATGTTCTCAACCACGTTATTTATTCACAACAGGCAGCTGTTAATTCAAATTACAGGCAGCTTTATATCTCTTTCCATTTTCCAAGACTGCAGTATTATACATTCCACTAGTTTTCCCATCCTAGGATTCATGCCATATCCTAGGATCTATCATACAATCTAGTTTTCCAGCTCTAGGATTCATGCAACACCTAGGAGCTATCATTCCATCTATTTCTCATTCCTAGGATTCATGCAATGTCCTAGGTTCTATTTATGGTTCCATAATTTAACAGATTTTATTAATAACTTAAAGCCACTCTACCAAGTACAACGGGAGAAATGGGGGCGTGGTCGGGAATCCCGCGTGCCTCCGCGACCCCCGAGACTGCAACAGAACAGGGTCCTATCACAAGGATCAAACACAAGGAGTATCTCAAAACAGTGGATAGCTACTGTAGACGGGTAGAGGAATTAATTCCGAAAAGAACGCAACTCGAATCGCGGAAAACGAAACCCGAACGGGCCCTAAACAGGTCGAAAATGACGACACTATGCAAAATCAGACGTCTGGAACTTCTTCCAGACGTCTTAAAAAGTGGATCAGAGAATTAGCTCGTTCTGCGTGGTTTCTCAGACGTCCAGAAGCCTGCGGGGACATCTGACCTAGTTTCCAGTCGTCCGACGGTCACCCCGGACGTCTGGAGGTCACTCCCGCCGTCTGGTACTACAGCCAGACGTCTGATTCGTGTTGGATGGCGAATCACCGAGCCTGCGCACACCCATCTCCCTCTCTCAGTACGGTCAGTCGACAAGAAGGAAGAAGAAGACGGAAAACTCACCTTTCAGACATCTGGACAGTCTTCCAGACGTCGACCTCACCGTCTGGCTATCAGCACAGATGTTTGATTCTGGAAATTTTTCCAGAACCAGGGCGCGACTCGCCCTCCGCTCGCGACGCCGCCCACGTCGCACCTCGTGCGCCTGCTGGTCAAGCCGCAGCAGGCCTCCTGCATCGTTCTGCGCCCGCTGCGCTCCCCGCCGGCCGGCCCTGGCAGCCCCGGCGAGCTCGCCCTCACGGCTGAGCGCCGCTCTCGCACGCAGCACCCCCTCCGCGCTCACTGCGGCCGTCGCCGCCGCAGCAACCCCGCGTCCGCTCTCGCGCTCGCTCACTGGAAGAAGAAGAGGGAAGGGGTGGAGGCGACGGAAGCGAGGGGAGGCGTGGTCTTTTGAGGCCGCGCGAGGAGGAGAGAGAGGGAGCTCGGCAGCGGCATCTGCAGCTGCAGAGGGAAGAATAAGCGAATATGCGGTCTGCGCACTCAGGCGCGCAGACGACCCGCGCGTGTCGAAAATAACTGATTTCCAGACGTCTGGAAACGATCCCAGACGTCTGGATGTGATCCCAGACGTCTTGTCCGACGTCTGGGCCACCTCCCAGATGTCTTAAAAGACGTCTGGGGCACGCGTTCGTAACAACAGGTGTAAGCAAAATGTAAGTAGAAGCTTGCAACTATTTCCTGAGTCTCCAACAAGAATATATCTTATAGCAAGTATAACCAAATCTAACAAGAAAAACTAAGGTGTAAAACAAACGATTGAATACAGAAAAACACGATCGCCTTTGATGATTTGTTGCAAATGGTGAGAGGCCTTGAAAGATATGCAACAAAACAAACTCTCTTTCAGCTTGAAAATTGAGAATTAAAGGTGTAGGCAAGAGTATGATTCTTTTTTAGAGATGTGTATAAAACAACACTCAAAGAGTGCTTATATAGGCCATTAATCACCTCTCCCACGAATTCTAGCCATTAGGGGTATTTTAGGAACATTAGAAATATGATTAATTGCAAACTAGCCGTTCATACTGGTCACAACGGTTAGTTGGTACCGGTACTGAACTCTTGGTACCAGTACTGACTGCATACAGTCAGTACAACCAAATCACTGGGTACCGGTACTTGTGACGCTCCTGTGACCTACATGTACCGATACTCATGATGAGTACCGGTACTTGTAAGGTCCAGGAAAAAACCCAGTTCACAAACTATGACCACTTGATATCGGTACTCATGATGAGTACCGGTACTTGATGTTCACAGTTTGGAACTTAGGTCCAAACCTGTGCCAAGTAAGTACCAAAGATCATTAGTGTAAATCAATTAGAGAAATGCAATCTACTCTAGGCGACTTTGTTTTGAAAGAGTCGATTTTGAGTTAAGAGCCGAGTAAATGAACGATATTCTGAAACCTAGTTATCTCTACTTTGATTTTAACACCTAGATTATGTTTTACTTGTTTGGAGACATACAAAAATTCTAAGTTACAATAAAAACTAAAATCTTCAAAACTTCTTCATGTGCAATCTTTTTGCTTGCATCCAAAAATTCTTTTGACCTGAAATTACTTCATAGACATATTAGATTTTAAAACGGTTTTGTTAACACAAAAACACAGAAGAGAGATTGAACTAGGGTCCAACATTATTCACAGTTTGGGACTTAAGCCTAAACCTGTGCCTAGCATGTACCGATACTTATGACCAGTACCAGTACTTATGACCAATACGGGTACTTGCCACAAGTACCTAATGTTATAAGTGTCTGTCAATTTTTAGAGTTATCCCATCTACTCTATACGACTTTATTTTGAAAGAATTGAATTTGAGTTTTAAAACGAATGAATGAACGATATTCTGAACCCTAATTATCTCTACTTTGATTTTAACTCCTAGATCATGTTTTACTTGTTAGGAGACACATAAAGATTCTAAAATACAATGAATACAACAAAAACTAGTCTTCTTTCTTCATATGCTATCTTGTTGCTTGCATCCACAGATTCTTTTAACCTATAATACTTCATAAACACATTAGATTTTACAATGGTTTTGTTAACACCAAAACACAGAAGAGAGGCGGAACTAGGTTCCAACAGTTCATACAAATGAGGTTTTGTGTAATGATAAATATATCTTCACTTTCTAGATATTCCTCGATATCGCGTACATTTTTTGTGAGATAATTACGACTGGAGAAGTTTGGGATCACGAACTACGTGTTTAGGTTTTTGGCCTAGGTTTAGATTAGGTTAGTCGATTATTTGAAAAAAATACAACAAAATTAGAAACAAAAAAGTAAAAAAAAAGAGTTGCGAACAAGTGGATTTCAAGGTGAAAAATCCATAAGTTAGTTCAAAAACTCGTGACCTCTTTGAGTTTGAGCGGGACTTAAATTCTTTAAGTAAAAAAAATCATGTCTTGAGTTCTGTAATTTTGTTGTTCAAGCGATTATGCGAAACTATACTGCAACATAAGGTTAATCGATTACATAGCCATTTTCATCGATGAATGGCAAGTTATCATTATTAACTATGTATCAATCAGTTCCTACTTGTAGAATACATCAAATGTTATTTAAAGAGTTAAATTACATTTGATTTAACATTTAATTGGGCCTAATTTGATTAGAGTTGATCCGAAAGGTTTGGATAGCAATTAAATAAAGTTCGGATACTAAATCTAAAGAGTCCATAATTAGTTATGGGCTTAATGTGCAAAAGTCAAGTAGGATTTGATCCTATCCATTAGATGGAGTTCCAATGGATCCCATCATATTAGGAATTCATGGGAATCCCTATAAATATCTCCTTAGGAAAATTCTAACAGCCTAATTAATCATTCAATTAATTCCACCTTCACAGTGAGAGAGAGAGAGAGAGAGAGAGAGAGAGTAAAGAGAAAGTTTCTACTTCCTCCCTTATTCTCTATTTTGGATGTCTAAACTTCATAGGAGAAGTCTAGAACTTGTTCTGGAAGTCTAACACTCCTGTTAAACATCTAAAAAGGTTTGCATTAGAAGTATGACTTGCATGTTAGACTTTTGATTTCTAGATTTTTCTTCTCTTGTGTTCTCCTAAACATCAAGAGATCATGCTATTGGTGGAGGACGAACATCGTCCTCGAGTTTTGCGAAGAAGTTCATCCAAAAGGTTTTCATCCACATGTTAAGGAGGAGGGTTCCTGATGATAACATCATCATCAGCCATATCTAGCTTTAATTAGTCATAATCCATTGATAAATGCTCCTACATAACCGCCAGAAGACCGTAATTCACTGCATATCCTTTCTCAGAGAAATGCATTAAAACAAGGGTAAAACTGCAGTTTTAACATAATATCCTAAATGTAGAATAACCACAGGTTTTCCTAGGGGTTAATTAAAGGTCAAATGGTCATAAATGTCTAATAAGTGGGTTCATGCAGACAAAAACGAGTTTTCACGCATTACGAGAATTAATGGACATCTGAAACCCTAAAAATAGATCTGCTAAAATAACTAAGGTTCTGTTAAGGATAAAATTTACCTAAACCTTCTAAAAATCATAAAAAAATATTCTATATGGTTTGGTACCTTTGATTTGACCATTGGAATCCATTTTGACCTAAAACAGTCTCAGACGGAAAGTTACCCTAATTTGGATTTCTATGCAAATTACCCAATAAAAATTGGTAAAATTAAAATCCAACTCCACCATTAGATTCATTGGGTCCAAATTAGGTTTTTACCAAAATTTGGGCCCAATCAGAGATCATATTGACCTAGTTTGCAATTCAGTCCAGTCTGATTCTTTTTCTCACACATGCACCCCTAGCTTTCAAAATCTATTACAAGGATCCCCTAACTTTGTCATCTTCTTCACCACCAGGTCCCTGCCGCCATGATTGTGTGAACGCATCAAGCATCCGACCTTCAATCAGGAAGATCTCATTGATTTCACGCCTACTCCTGAGAGAATCCTCTACAATCTAAACCTAATCCTGGATCATGATTCTTTCCCAAAAGATCATGCGAATCACTTGAAGTCAAGGGTTTCCTTTTTGTGTGTAAGTCCCAAGCTTCCAAGCTTTGTTTCCAAGCTTGGAAGACCCTCCTAATGCCTATAAAAGAACCCTGATCAAGTTCCTTACCTCCTTAGCAATGTTTTGGGCCAAAACCCTCTTTAAATCCCTACCTCCAGCCTTTCTCCAACGTAGCTTCGGCGAGCTTCCTCCGACCGCCTTCCTCATACACCCTCATAGACAATAGTGGGTGGATTCTCCTTCCCCATGATCGTCTGCGTCTTGTGGTACCAGTAGACGCCATCTCCCTCTTTTCCTCGCAGTTCGCCCATCGGAGATTTCCCCTTCTCCGGTGCCGGCCAATCAAAGTTGATGCCTCTCCGTCCCTTTTGCCCCTTAGATTTAGGTTAGTTAGCTTCCTTTAGTTTCATAGGTTAGTTTAGGACTCCTTATCCCTAGATTTAAGCCCCGATGTCGCGGTTCACCGCCATCTTCCTTCTCTCTGGTTGCACCTCCAGTGAGGTTCTCCCGTCACAACACTGCACCACATGCCTCGCCAACATTTCCTACAGCTTCGGCTCATCCACCCGAACCAAACCCCTCCCTTATTTTTCCCTTTTGCCCACCCAAACCACCCACCAAACAACCCACCTACGCACCTTCATCTCCGTCACCGTCTACCCTCATCCACGCACTCTCACGCCACAAAACCACCACCCATACACTCGCCTTGGTTTGGTGATTCTCCTAAGCATTTTTAATTGGGCCGAGAGGCCGTGTTCTTTACTTTCAGGTGTTCGTCGTACTTCGGCTCCACCACCATTACCACCACCTTGTTCTTCAAGCTCCAAGCTACGAAAGCCCTAGGTCGCACTTTCAGGTAGCGCGGAGTAGATCCAGGTAGGTCGCCAGGTCTTCAATTGAGCATCACGACCTCAATTGTTGCACTAATTAGAGGCATCTTCACTGCAGCCACACACGAGAAGAGGCTTTGGGGTTTAGTCCCACATCGGGCGTGGAAGAGTGATCGCACACAGATAAATTATTTTTCTGCATAGGCCTTACTGCCTCAAGACACGCGGGGTGAGGTCCCTTACCCGCTCACCCGTACTCGCGCCTAAGCTATCACTCCTCAGCTACTACCCACTGCTGGTATCCTGAACCCGATACTACGTATACCTGAATACCTGATTGGCTGATTGGTTATCTGAGGAGAGGAAGGAAAGAGAGAAAGAGTGGAGAAGAGGGGGTTTTGCTCTTCAGATGAAATCTCCAACACTTAGTCGTTGGGGCCTTGGTTCCCTTGTGATCGAGAAAAATAAGAGGACAAGGAAGGAAAGAAGAAGAAGGAGAAGATCTAAAGAAAAAGAGAAGGAAGAAGAAGAAAGGCTTGTGCGTATACTATAACAACGACATTTAAGTCATCTGATTTGCCAAAGAGACATCCGATCACTGTAGCATTCAAGCTACTGCTATTTTATTTGATATAATTGATAGTTGGATGCATGCTTAACTTAAGGAGGATATAAGTGGTGATTCAAATCACCATTGTTTTTGATCCTCTCTTCTTTTTATTCTCATATTCTTGAGATACATTGGATTTCATTGAATAGTTAATATGATAGGTTTTCATTCATTGAATATCTTGAATTTGGTTTATTTCTTGTGCTCATTTATATATTCAACTCGATTAGCGCATGAATTGCAATACTTGCTCCCTGTGTTCAACCTTAGACTTCGTTCTTGATATTCGAGTTATAAATTATATTTGTTGATTGAGTTAACATTCTTGATTGAGCAATACTTGCTCCCTGTGTTCAAACTCGAGGTTATAAACCTCCTATCTAGCTTGACTTAATATTTTGGCACCGTTGCTGGCGAGCAACGTGCAATTCACCACTATTCTTTGTTCTATTTGATTATATCTGAGTACTAACTTGCCCTGTTTGTTTCTTGTGATTTTTGCGAGGTATCTCACGAGGGGATCTTCCACACAATTCAACCACTCCCAGGGCAGGTAAATTCTCTTATCTTCCCTAATCAACCTTCTAATCTTGGGAAGATAAAAAAGGAAACAAATCAATTAGGAACTACCTGCCTTATTTTCATAGTAATTATCATTAAAGAGGCAAGTTTCTTGATTTGCGAAAAATTTTCATATCTAATTGAAGCTTGAGACGATTCTGTTTAGAGATTCCCTACCTTGATTGCTTATACCTATTAGGGACTACACTTAATTCCTAAATCACTTTGGGCTAACACACTTCTTTCTTGGAGCCTAAGGTGAACATTTTAAGATCAAATTGGACTTGGAATAGAGCTAATTAGGGTTTTCAACATTAGGGTTTGAAGTGCTAGTTTACATTTGAACATTAGGGTTTTTCTTCCCTTGCATGCCCCCCTCTCCCTCTTGAACATGCCAAGGCTCCTCCATAACCTCTTGGTGTGTTCTTCATCTTGTTGGCATGTAGGTGATCCTTGACATCAGGGCCTAGCCACAACCACCACCCAAAAGTCGATAGCTGAACGGCACTCCAGGCATGATGGTCTTTCTTATAGCTAATTTTATCTTTTTTTTTATGTTCTTGTTGCTAGCTAGCTATTATTTTATTGATTAGATGTTTTCTTGTATGCAACATGTTTATGTCCTTTTAATTATTCAATGATTAATGCAATGTTTTTTTGATATTTGATTCCTTTTTCTAGTTACGATTTTGTCATGTGTTCGCTTCGTACACCAAAATCATCACCATCACCATCACCACACGCACCACCACCACCGCCAAAGGGTGGCTGTCCACCACCACATCATCATCACCACCACACCCCCCCAGGAACCCTAGTCTAATTTAGGTTAGTTTTGTTTTGGTCATTGCATAGTTAGGTTAGTTTTGCTAGAATTTCACTTAATTAGATTACTTGAGATTCAAATAAAAACAAAAGTAAAAAAAATAGAAAAACAAAAAAATACAAAAAGATTTATGGCACTCCCATCTCCACATCACCTTGCATACAGTTTTCTTAGTGTGCTAAATAGTGTAGAAGTCATTGAAGTCATGCTAATTCAAAATACACATTCACGTTTTATATATTTCATGACATTACATATGTTTTGCATGAAAACAATGAGATTGGAGAGGTTTTGATGCATAAACTTGTAATCTTGTAGGTTTAGGGTTGTGTCATTTATTTGAAAATGTAAAAAAATTAGAAAAAGGAAAACATAAAAAAATGCGAGAAAACAAGATCAAACACTCATCAATTCAAAACAAATCAATCTAATCAAATGAAAAGGCGTGTAGCCTCCCTGTGGATAAAATGACCAGGACTTACCCTACGTTAGTTCCATTATATTTTTAAATGAAAAAATGTGTACTTGGCGGTCACACTACAGTGGTTAAACTATAATTTCGCTTTTTACACTCCAGTATGAGATTCATTTTCAATGATGTGATATGATCACATCCTTACAACAACTCCAACACCGTTGTCCCCATAATGACACTAAACACCACCACTAGAACTACCATCGCCACAACCAATGTCACCACCAGAACACCACTATCGCTCCCACTCCCGCCCACACCCATCACCTTAACTACTATGCTACAAACATAGTACTTGCCTGCATAGACACCACCACCACTAGCACACACCTATGTGAACAAATGAAAGGGGAAAAGGAATAGGAGTGGAAGGAGTACCTCTTGATAGGGGAGCAATGGAAGAGGTGTAGAAATGTAGAGGAGCGAGTTCCTCTTGCATGACCATCACTGTCGGTTGCTACGTCCACTTAAGCAAGGGGCTGGTGGAAGGGGGGGAGGCAAGATGGAAAATCATCGCAATGCACAATATCAAAGAAAACATCTTCAATGAATAGTTTGGTGTACACTAAGAGGCACCAACGATCTAGGATTTTGCTTGATCGAAGAAGACAATAGCATTGAGTCGTGTCGTTGATGTTCTAGCCACTACCATTGAAGTTTAGGGAGTACTAAGGCGGTTGTACTTGAAGTTCAGGGTCCATTGACTATGGTGAAAGAGACCAAGGTGGGACATGATGTTGCAGTATCAATTTGGGAGGAGCTTAAAGGGGCATTGGAGCATAGCCATGAAGAGGAGAATCTTAAGAGTAAGGAGGGGCTCCCTACATGTAGGTTGTTGACATTGTTGAGAGGGTCCACATCAATAGCCTCGGAAGAGAACTGGCACAAGCATAAGAAGCTGATGGAAGGCCAAAGCTTCTGCACTGCCTTATGTTGGGAGAAAAAAGTTGCCGTCTTATTCCAAAAACCCTAGGGACTCTTATATAGAGAGACCTTATGGGTAAATTACATAGTTATCCATACAAAATAAGAAAATAACAAATAAGTGAAATAAAGTACAACTAATAACTCTCAATACTTCCCATCAAGCCAGAGAATATATATCAGACATGCTCTGCTTGGACCAAAGACACTCCAATCTCTTCTTGGCTAAGACCTTAGTAAAGATATCGACAATCTGGTGTTCACTGGAGATGTATGGTGTGGAGATCCTGCCAGTTAGTACTTCATCTTGAACAAAGTGGCAATCCACTTCTATGTGTTTTGTTATCTTATGGAATGCTGGATTGTTGGCAAGAAAAGTAGCAACCTTGTTATCACAGTACATAGGTATAGGGCTAGAAACCTCTACACCAAAGTCACAGATAATGGATCTAATCCACTAGAGCTTACAGTGTACGTTGACGCTGCACTGGACCTGGAGACAACAATCTGTTTCTTACTTCTCCACACGATTAAGTTGTCACCAACATAGGTGTAAAATCCTGTTGTGGATCGCCTGTGCTTATGGGGCACTATCATAATCTGCATTTGGGTATATACACACATAAAGGTGGCCATGCCTTTGGAAGAAGAATCCTTGCTAAGGGAGCTCTTCAAATATCTCAATACTTGACAGACTCTTGCCCAATGTGTCTCCCTAGGCTCTTGCATAAACTAACTCAGCCTTCCCACAACATATGACATGCTTGGCCTCGTCATTGTAAGATAGAAAGGCTTGGCAACCATAGCTCTATACCTGGTAACATCCTCTAAGATCAGACTATCAATGTTTACAAAATGTGCAGCTGGATCTAGTGGTATGCTAGCTAGTTTGTAGCTTAGCATCCCTGCCTCTTGAAACGTGTCAAGCACATACTTCCTATGTGAAAGAACCATTCCTCCATCAATGTGGTGTATCTCAATGCCTAAGAAGTAACTAATCAAGCCAAGATCCTTAATTGCAAACTGTGCATGTCTAAACTGTTTGTGCCACTCCCTGTCAACAAAATATTATCAACAGACATAATTAGAATGACAGTGCCTGCATGTGTGTCCCTGCTAAACATAGAGTGGTTTGATGTAGACCGAGTAAACCCAAAGCTTTGAACTGCCATACTGAACCTATCAAACCATAATTTGGGCTTTGTTTCAGCCCATATATTGCCTTGTGTAGCCTGCAAACCTTGTGACACTCCCCCTTGCTAACAAATCCAGGAGGTTACTGTATATACACCTCCT
The DNA here is from genome assembly GCA_037157565.1 of Thalassia testudinum. NCBI lineage: Eukaryota > Viridiplantae > Streptophyta > Magnoliopsida > Alismatales > Hydrocharitaceae > Thalassia > Thalassia testudinum. The sequence goes on along the minus strand of JAZHRO010000062.1, from coordinate 924,884 downwards.
TATCAAGATCTTTATATAAGCACACACTTTTAATGTCAAGTTGATGTACAGAACACCTTTAATTTATTGCTATAAATAGGAGAATCCTAACCGAATTTTACTATTCAATAGGTGAAAATGTCTTGAAATAATTGATGAGTAATATAATTTACATAATAACATGGTTTGTCTTTTTAGTTTTGGGTATTAGTTGCATTAGATTTAGGTCATATTGTAACTAATTGCATATTTGCATGCTAGGGGTAAAATGGTAATTTTGAGCCTAATTTTGTGCTTCACTATATGCAAGAGTTCGGTACTTAGGCTCAAGAGAAGTAGGAAAATAGAACTCCAGAGTAGCAAGCAAGAGGAAGAGAATCATATCTAGCCACTTGAACCTAAAACCCTAACCGTAACCCAACCAACCTATTTTAGTCCTCACCCAAAACCTAATCCTAACCCCAAACTAGCTCCACTTAGCTCCCTAAACCTTTTCCTCAACCCTAGGATCACTCCTAAACTAGTCTTAAAACCTAGCCCACATACTTAGTGACATTAGTCACTCCTTGTCCTATCTTACCCTATGGAGTTCTACACATTATCCACATGTGCCACATAATTCTTGTGCATAGAAATGCCCTAAATATTCTTAAAATCAATTAGTAATAAGTGGCCTTGATTGTATCCAATTAGGTCTCCGAATAAATCCCTTAAATCTCTCTAATCAAGATCCCAATCTTGAAATTTGAGACAGCCTGACACTCCTTCAGTATTTTGGTTATAACTTTCTCAATTTAACTCCAAATTGAGTGATTCAAGTTGCATTTGAATTGAAGGGCTACAACTTTCCTTTTATATGCAATTTGAAATTCGAATAATGAAGTGGCGAAAATTGAAGGCAATTAGGTCCTACTTTCTTAGTTAGATAAATCCTAAACCTAAACCTAATTTTCAAAAATCTAAACCTAAACCTTGCCTCCCAAGCTACCTTGGGTGTCCACCCTCTTCCCTTAGGTCATATAAACACCACCATGGCCTCCATATTGAGGGGACAACTCTTCCTCTTCCATAGAAAATTCTTCTTCCTCCATTAGTGCACTACTTCAACCATCTTCTTACACCATCATACTACCCCCTCCTCTTCACCTTCAAGGTTGGTTGTGGGCCTTCCCAAGATTAAAGCTTTGTTGGGTGCGCTTTCGCATCTGCTCCATCTCCGCACCTCTCCGGGCTATGCCTTCGTGGCCATCTTCGCCTCTACTTTCTCTTTTTCTTATTTTAGTTGTTCTAGTTATAGTATTGATTTTTGTAGTTTTGCTTTGATGTATTAGAACTCTTTTTAATCATTAATGAAGCTTTCCTTTACATGTCTTTGTGTCTCTCACATTTATTTCTATAGTTGGTAGCTTCGTTTCTTCGCATTTGCTTTCCTAATTAATACCATAGTTCAATTTGCTACCTTCTTGCTTTTCATAAAAAAAAAATTAAAAAAAATCTCCCTTTTAGGAAGCGAAAAATAGCAATTGCCTCCCAAAGATGACCTGGACTCTATTTTTAACTTGCACGATTTTCTGAGTTTGATATTATAAATTTAAGAGTATCTTCGCGATTTTGACTACAACGAACGTATTTTTACTACTTTGATTTCACGACAATCAATAATTGATGCTAAAGGTCTAAGTGTAGCGTTTTGCAACCAACCTTACCTTGTAGCATTGGACAGAGCCATCTGGGAGATATTTCATAGTGAACACTGATCTATACCTAATTGACTTAACTAACATGCCTTTTTTTTTACTACTTCTTGGTAAACATAGGTCTTTTCATATATGTATATTGCATATCATGCATTTAGGATTATTTAGGGATTTTGTTTCATTTGTATACAATTGTACTTACTATTGAACCTTTCGAATAATGTAGGATGAGTAAGGCTTGAGGAACCAAATTATAGACCAGAAGCAAAGAAAAGATTGAATTGACCACCACTAACAATTAAGGAAGAAATATAGACATTTTACACATTATTTGGAGGCTGAATTATGGAGGCCTCACCTACTCAACCACACACTGCATATGGATTGAAATGCAACCAAATAGACTTAGTTTAAATTCTGCTATTGGCTACACCACATGCCCTTGTCTCTACCCTACACATGTCACCACCACACTCCATCTATCTTCCATGCCACCCAAGTCCACTCGTTCAAAACCAAGATCCACTTTCTACTCCAACCGCCAACCACCTAAGCTCCATTCAAAGCCCATCCCAATGCCACCTTAGGTTTAAAATTTTACCTTGGATCCCCATCCTATGTCCAACCACCAACTTCTTCCCTCCTCCCTTGGATTAGAATCCTAAGGCTACTCCCATGCCATCCCTTGGATGCAAATCTAAGGAACACAAGCCTACGTACATAGCAAGAATAGTAGAAGGCAATATCTTGAGGTTATATGTGCACTAATAACACACCATAATGGGCATGGGAGCACTACATGCATCGTGAATTAAGATTCCTTATAAATCAATGTTTAATGGCCATTTGTACAAGTTCATGTTGAAACAGGCCTCAGATGAGTAATCGGACCGCACAGATGGATTCAGATAGATGAATGGAATCCAACAACTCAAAATCACTTAAATCCAACATCCAGAGCTCCCTCGACCAGCCCAAGAAGTTCTAGTCATTGATCTGATGATCAATGGCCCAAAACGTGCCATGTGTCGCCTACTTGCTCACTTCCATTGCCCTCTTGCAGCATCAAACGACCTTTAAGCCGTCTGATCTTCAGATCAGACGACTGAAAATCCACACCGCATCTCCAGTGCGCCCAAAGGACTTCAAAATCTGACTGTTGGATCTCCATCCAATGGTTGATATTGCCCGTGCCTGATCTCACCTTTGCACCAACTCACGAAGGCAGCACAGCGGTTGAAGGCTCGCACTCGCAAGCAGCGGCGAGCGTTCGACCCCCGTTGTGCCCCAAATCGCGCTCTAGCCTGCACCGTAGCTGATTCATATCGCCTAATCACCATCGAATGGCTCTAAGGTGGGCTATGCGGCGCACTCTCACCAGCCCGATGAGAACGCACGCGATCACACGCAAGGCACGTGCCAGAAGCATGCAGCGCGATCTCAACCAGCACTCAGGGTGTGATCTTAGTCGTCCGATCTTTGATCGAACGACCCACGTTGTGCGCACACGGATTGCGCGGAGGAAGAAGCACACGTGCGCGCTTGGACTGGGGGGCGAGGGACTTCACCAACATTCTGGAATGGGTTTAGCGACGTCCTAGACATCGCTAAAACCCTTACTTAGTTTGGAAACCCCTTCTTCTCTATATAAACCTACCCAACCACCCCATTCAAGAGCATTCAATTCACACACACTCTCCATGCAATACTAGCCCTCTCCTAGCTCCACCAAGCATCCCATATCCACCCCGGAGTTGTCGAGCCACCGACGGAGCCCCCCTCCACCACCGTGGCCACATCGCCTCCTCCTTGCACTCTTTTTACTTTAGTTTTATGTCGCACTTGTTTAAGCTTTCATCTATTGCTATAGTTGTAAACAAACTCTAATTGCATGCTATATGTTAATGTTGTTTCTTATATCATAGCTCAAATCTTCTTAGAATGAATGCCATGATTTAAACACAAGATCTAACCCTAGTCTCTCTCTCTCTTTCTCGTTTTCTCGCAAGCAAACCAAACATTTTTGTGACAACTAAAGCAACAAACTAATCCAATTTGACGCCTCCTCGTGTTCGACACTTGGACTCACCAAATCCACATATTAAATTAAAACCAACGTCGCGAACGCATGCTACAATGACATAATTAAACCAATGCATTCCATGCGCATCAACCTTCACTCTCACCTCAAAACCCTTGGTTGACCACCATAAAGGTCCACCCTCATAACTCTCACCCTCCTTCACGCCAAGGAAGAAAAGCTCCATGGATGTCTCTCTTCACCCCTCATGCTGAAGCTCTTGGTGACAACCTCTTCTCTCCTCACCTCTACATCCATGCCAAGGATCAACTTGCTTCTCACCTACTTCTTCTGGGAATCTTCAAGGCCATCTCCAGCAAGCTCCGGGGCTCGCCAAGTGGGTCTCTTCTTCTCATCTCCATTTTCTGTTTTGCTATCTTTATTTCCAAGAATTTTGTTAAACATTATTTTCTACAAATAAAAGCTTATAGTTATTAGTAGTTAAATCATTGTCCACATTTCTCTTTTTCATTGTTTTTATTTTCTTTCATCTCACCATAATTCTCTTATATCTAAAAACAACTAAAAAAAAAGAAAAACTAAAATAAAAAATAAAAAAATTTATTTCATGACAAAAAGAGCTCATTTATTTGCCTCCCTATGTTCGACACCCACACTTCCATAGTACGAAAGTTTTGAATATTTTTTATTGCTTTTGCTCTCACGCCATGACGATTTCATAACCTTTTAAAGCAAGTTAAATAGTGAAATCAAACACCCATCTACACCCCACAACTGTCACACTAGGAGGTAGATCCACAAGCTCCCATGTGCCCCAGGATTGAAGAGTAGCCATCTCTTCCTCTATTGCCAGGGTCCAACCAAGATCCTGAAAAGCCTCTATATGATTTTGCGGTACTTGATGACTGTCAACTGCAAGAGAAAGTAACTGTCTTGCTACAGGTAATCAATCAATGGACATATAATGTGACAAATAATAGCAAGCACATGACCATGTAGCCTTCCACTGTGCAATAGGAATGTCTAGGTCAACACCCTTAGTAGTATGAGGTACCTGACCTCTAGAAAAATCAGTAGAATCAGTAGGAGGCTGAGCAGAATCAATATGTGCAGGAGTTCTAGAAAGAGGCTCCACCTGTAGAAGAGTTTCTCTATGATAGAAAGTCCTTGGATATCCAATGGCACAAATCAAGATGGCATACACATTCCTGCACCTGTAGAAGGTTAAACATTAAGTTTTCAATACTGTTGATCGACCAATAAACTTACCTTGATCGACCAACAAACTTGCCTTTATCAACCAAATGCTATTGATAGACCAAACCTTCTTCTTTAATCGATCAAAATCATCCAATGGTCAAATCTTGAAATTGCACTTCAAGTTGATCAAATTCCTAGAGTAATCAATCAACCTATAATCAATAAAAATATTGTTTTGATCGACTAAAGTTCATTTTGATCGACCAACACCATTTTTGCAAACTTTCTAAAATAAGCTTGAAAACACCTATAAATAGGGTCCCTCAACCCCCATTCCAAAACATACCTCTCAGAGCTTCTGAAAAGCAAAAAGTGGTCTATCTCTCTCATGCTTTCGCGCCTCTACACCTACTTTCAATGCTTTTTAAAGTCCATCTTTCTACAGTCTCAAAATCCACAGTTTGTATATTTTCTGAGGTTCCAAAGGATATATTGTTATTTATATTCTTGTTACTTTGATTTGAGACTTACGTTGTTGGGAGTCTCATTATTCTTCTCTTCCTTAGGTGTAAAAGAGAAGAAGGCTTTGTAAGAGGTTGTGACACCCTTGTTCAAGTGGTGTGTTAATGGATTTGACTAGTGTCAACCAATCATGAAATCCTAAGCTGGGAGGCTTAGGTAGTGGTTTTTACTGGAAAGGGTTTCCACTCTAAAAATCATGTGTGATCTATCTTGTATGTGTGGATTGATTTATTTTAAATTGATATCTTGCCTTAGAATCCACCTCTAGTGTAGACCTAATAGATCCTACAGACACTCCATGCATCCATGTCTGGTATCAGAGCACAGTCTTTTCTTATTCAGAACGATGTTAAGGTCTTCTGAATTCTATGTTGAAGGGCAGTCGGCTGTAAGACATCACTTATTTGATGGCACAAACTATGGCTACTGGAGGACCAAAATGCAATTTTTTTTGGAGTTAATGTGTTAGTACAAAGCACTAAGTTAACCAAAATTTGATGTTAACAAAATAAGGTATTTTGATCTAACATTGTATTTCAGAGTTATACTTAGGCATTAAAGATGCATGAAGTAAATATTAAGATGAAGATGATTGAAGATGTTAGTTGGATATTTTGATGAATCTCAAGAAAGCAAGATAAAGCTTTACATATGTTGAATAGCTCAAGGAAGTCTCAAGAATCAACCAACATTTTTTTTAGGACTTCATCAAGTCAAAGGAAGCTCTATATGTTCTTTTTATGTTTTCTAGAAGCTTTATGTAAGAGCCAACGCACCACACTTTAACACATGGCACTCTTCTAGAAAATTACTTATAAATTTGAAATAAATAAAAAAATAATCAAAATTAATTGATTTAGAACGTTTGAAGGTCATTTAGAAGGCTAGTTATTGGTTTGAAATCCCACATTTTCAAAAAGACAACTTTCAAATTGTTCAATGTTCAAAATGGAAAATTAATTGATTAAGAAAAATGGTTAATCAATTAATTTCATACCTGAACACAAGATCTTTGCACTGGATATGAAAAATTAACCGATTGAATGTAAAAATTAATTGATTACAAACCCAACAAGGCACTCCTAGAATTGGGTTAATCGATTAAAGAAATCGATTAATCGATTAATTTTGGGTTTCATGTTCTGGATTGAACTAAGTTGTGCAGAAATTAATCGATTAATTATTTCTTCATTAATCGATTAACTACAGTGTATTAATCGACTAATATGAGTGTTAATTGATTAATTTTAGGATTTTTTGGACTGAATCATTTCTTTTCAAAATTGCACATTTTCATTTGAAATTTAAATGTTTGATCTCTAACTTAAGGTGGTTATTAAGCCTCTAAACACTCTCTATAAATATCCTATGATGGTTTAAGAGTTTTACAAACAACATACTCTCTTTTGCTCAAGATTTCCATCATTCTAGAGATTGCAAAGTGATTTCAAAGCACTCCATTCCCATCCTTCAATAGCAAAAAATTTCTTTCGAAAAAGGAAAGTTTAAGGGAGTATTTTTCAAGTTCTATTTTGAGCACACTTTCATTTACACATAACCTTGGCTCTATAGGACTTATTGTACATTTTATATTCAGATTTTCATTTTGTTAAGTGCCTAAGTTGTAGGTTCTTCTCTATTTTGGGAGAACAAAAGACTTGAGTTGTTCAAGAAGTGGTTTTGTACAAGAGGTACACGACCTTCAGATTTGTGGTGTGGTTAGTGTTTTCTTGCAATTACAAGGGCAAAATCCTAGTTAGGGATGACTAAGCAGAGGTTTTTCCTGATTTAGGTTTCCTCTCTAAATCTTTATGTCAATTTGTGGTTTGATTTTTGTGGTGTGATTTTATTTGCTTTAATTTTTATGCATAGCACAAATCACCCCCCCTCTTGCGTCGATTTCAATTGGTATCAGAGCAGGTATCACCATTTGTCTTGAAGTTACATTCAGGTGATTTCTATGGCAACAAGAGCAATTGCTACCTCTTCCAACAACAACGGGCACTCCCTCACCAAACTACCCTACTTCAATGGCTCCAGCTACAATTATTAGAGACAAAGAGTGGATGATTTTATATGATTTGGGACATGGTGGAGAATGTCTTCAACAAACCCATTAAACTGGAGAATGGAGTTTTAATGGATGATCGAAAGGAGTTACTAATGCTAAATTCTAAGGCCATGAATGCACTCTATTATGCATTAAGTCTTGAAGAATTTAATTGAATATCATAATTCTCCATGGCAAACGAGATTTGGAAGACTCTACAAGTGATGGATGAAGGCACTAACAAGGTAAAAAGTTCCAAGGTTGTTTTGTTGACACAAGAATTTGAAAAATTTGAAATGCAGGAAAGTGAATCTATGAAGAAAATGTACATGCAATTCATAAATATTGTCAATAATTTGAAAGCACTTGGAAAGAACTTTGTCTAAGGCAAACTAGAAGGTAAGATGTTACATTCTCTAACGCCAAATTTTAAGTCTAAATTTATGGCCATCAAGGAAGCAAATGTAATGGAAAACTTGAACATGGAGAATCTCATTGGCAACTTGATGGCCTATGAGAGCAAAATGAGCTAACAGAAGAAGGTGATCGAAAAGAAAAAGAAGAAATTCACTTTCAAAGTAGAAAGTGACTCTGAAGACTCTAAGTGATGGTGAAGATATTGCATTACTTTCAAGGAAATTTAGGAGATTTTTGAAGAACAAGAAGAACATGAGGAAAAAAAAAAATAATGAAAGCAAGGATGAGGCTATTATTTGTTACAATCGTAAGGGAATTGGGCATATTTGGAAGAATGGTCCCCTTCTTAAGAAGGAGAACTTCAAAAAGAAAAAAGATCAAACTTCTAAGAAGTTCAATCAGAAAAGGGCACTTCATGCTACTTAGGACAACTCTGACTCTAGTGAAAGCGAAAGGGACAATGACTCAAGTGAATCTACTCAAGTGGAAGTTGTTTATTTAGGCCTTATGGCTCTAGATGATGAGGTAAGAGAATTTTCATTTGACGAATTATTAGAAGCTTTTATTGATCTTTATGATTCTTATACGAGAGTAAAATCTAAAAACAAAGACTTGAAAGCCAAAATGAGTTGCATGCCAAAAATGATGTTGATCTTGAAAAGGAAAATTCTATTTTGATATCTGAAGTTAGTTCTCTTGAATTGAAGACTAGTGAATTAGAGAAAAGTGTAGAGAACTTGAAAGATAAATCTAAAAACCCACTCGATGATCTTGGTAATTTTACTAAAGGTAGAGATAACTTAGACAAATTACTTGCAATTCAAAGACCATCTTCAAGTAAAACTAGAATTGATTTTTCTAGTTTTTCTAAGCCTTCTAAAATTGTTAGAAATGATTTACCTCTTAGTCATAAAGTTGTTAAAAGGAAAACTTCCTCAAACCATGTGTTTAGGAAGAAGACTAACCCTTGTGGACCCAATAAAAGAAGGGTACCAAAACCAACTTTGCAAAATTGTTTTGTAGGTAAAGGAGATGTAGATTTTTCACAGTGGGATTTTCTTGTGACTAAGAATGGGCTTAAAGCTTTAAAGAAGGTTCCAACTCAAAAGAAGCATGATTTTGTAGGAGCCAACTACCAAAGGCCGATGGGTTATGGATAGTGGATGCTCGAAACACATGACCGGTGACAAGGACCTCTTCACCGACATCGAATACAAGCAAGGGGGTCCATAACATTTGGGAACAACCACATTGGAGAGATAGTTGGTACGGGGACTAACGATAGAGGTAATTCCTCCTTTTGTCATGTTATTTTGCTTGAGTGTTAGCCAAATATGTGACAAAGGGTTTAATGTTTTGTTTACTTCTAAGTTCTTTCGCATTTTTAATGAAGTTACTAGTGCAATGTTGTTAGAAGGAAAAAGACATAAAAATATTTATGTTGTTGTGATACATAACACTTATGATTGCTTAGTGGTTTCTGATTCAAAAAACTCTCTTTGGCATAGGAGATTAGAACACATGCACTTTAGACACTTAAACAAATTAATTAAGCATGATCTTGTTAAGGGTTTACCATTTAAGAAAATTGACACATTTAATTTGTGATGCTTGCACTTTAGGAAAGATACATAAGAACTCGTTTACGAACAACAGCCTAGTTTCTACTTCAAGGCCACTTCAACTTTTGCACTTAGATTTATTTGGTTCAACTAGATCGAAAAGTTTGAATGGTTGTAGATTTTATCATGTAATTGTTTATGATTTTTCAAGGTTTACGTGGGTGTATTTTCTTAACCAAAAAGATCAAGTTTTTGAGTATTTCAAAAAGTTTGAGAAATTGGTTCAAAATGAAAAAGGTTACTTGATTACTCACATTCGTTCCGATCACGGTGGTGAATTCGAGAATCAATTCTTTTCTTCATTTTGTGAAGAATACGAAATAAGACACGAATTTTCATTTCCACATGCACCACAACAAAATAGAGTTGTTGAGCATAAAAATCGGACTTTACAAGAATGCACACCTACTATGCTTATTGAATCGGGTTTACTAAAATATTTTTTGGTTGAAGTGACAAACACAACTTGTTATGTCTTGAATATAGTTCTTATTAGGCCTATACTTAATAAGACCTCATATGAATTATACTATGAAAGAAAACATAAAATTAGCTATTTTAAAGTATTTGGTAGAAAATGTTTCATTTTTAACACTAAGGAAAACTTAGATAAATTTAATGCTAAGGGTGAAGAATGTATCTTCATTGGTTATTCCACCTGAAGTAAAGGCTATAGAGTGTTCGATACGAACACTTATTGTAGAAGAAACATTACACGTCTCATTCAACGAAATTACCCGAACTTTAAGTAAAGAAAACATTATTGAAGATGATGAATAACCTTTCTTAGATGTTTCCAACATTAAAGAAAGTAATGTTCATAATCTTCCTAAAGATTGGTCATTTAACCAAGATCACCCTAAAGAATTGGTGATTGGGGAAGTTAATGAAGGTGCTAAAACAAGATCTCAATTACTTAATAGCTTTGCCTTTAATGCCTTTGTTTCTCAACTTGTACTTAAGAATGTTGAAGAAGCTCTCGCAGATGAATCTTGGGTTATGGCAATGCAAGAAGAATTAATTCAATTTGAAAGGAACTGAGTATGGGACTTAGTTCCTAAACCTAAAAATCATTCACTAATTGGGACTAAATGGGTTTTAGAAATAAAACAAATGAAAGTGGGGGAAGTAATTAGAAATAAAGCTAGGCTGATTGCATAAGGTTATAATCAACAAGAAGAAATTGATTATGGTGAGACTTATGCACCGGTTGCAAGGATTGAGTCGATCTGAATGCTTTTAGCATTTACATCTCACTTAGGCTTGAAGCATTATCAAATGGATGTAAAATTGGCTTTTCTAAATGGTTATATAAAAGAAGTCCATGTTAAGAAACCCCCTTGGTTTGAAATCCTCAAATTACTGACTCATGCTATAAGATTAAAAAAACCTTATACGAACTTAAATAAGCACTTCGGGCTTAGTACGAAAGATTACGTGATTATTTGATAAAATTTGGTTTTTCAATGGCAAAAGTTGATTCTACTTTGCTTATTAGAAAAGAAAATTCTAATTTGATAGTTATACAAATTTATATAGATGACATTATTTTTTGATCTACTAATGAATCTTTTTGTCAAGAATTTGCTAAGGTTATGCAAGCTGAATTTGAAATGAGTCTCATGGGAGAACTCAAGTACTTTCTAGGTCTCCAAATTAATCAAATGAAGGATGGTATCTTCATTAATCAATCCAAATACACTTTGGATTTGTTGAAGAAATTTGGACAGGAGAACTCTAAAGGAAAGGACATTGCAATGGGTACACATATCAGTCTTGACATGAATGAAAAAGGTAAGGAAGTTGATGAAACCAAATATCAAGGTATGATTAGTTCTTTACTTTATTTAACAGCTGGTAGACCTAATATTATGTTTCCTACCTGTTTGTGTGCTCATTTTCAAACTTCACCTAGAGATTTACACTTAAATGTTGTCAAAAGAATTTTTTGATATTTGAAATCTACTAGTGATTATGGTTTATTTTATCCACGTACTCTGTTGCTTGAACTTTTCGCATTCAATGATGCCGAATATGCAGGAAGCAAAACTGATTGGAAAAGTACAAGTGGGACATGCTAATTTCTGGGAAACGCACTTATCTCTTGTTTTTCCAAGAAACAAAATTGTGTTTCCCTTTCCACCATCGAGGCAAAATATATTCATAGGTTTTGTGGATGAAACAAATTTTACAAGATTTGGGATTAAGTTTGATAAAATTAGAACTTTGTGTGATAATACTAGTGTTATAAACTTGTCCAAAAATTGTGTACATCACTCTAGGACAAAACATATTGATGGAAATGATGATGTACAAAACATATTGATGTACATCAATATGTTTTGTACATCATCATTTCCTTAGGGATAATGTTTTAAAAGTTGAAATTAGTTTAGAATTTATTAATACAGAAGATCAACTAGCTGACATGCTTACTAAATCTTTAGCTAAAGATAGATTCATTCACACTAGAAGAAGACCTGGAATTTGCACTTTAAAAAATCTTAATTAATTGTATGTACTTTGATTGTTATCTAAAGTTAATCAATTAATTTTAGACTGATTGTTGTCTTCTCAAGTTTACCAATCAATTGATGGGTTTTCTTGATATTTTTCCTTTTCAAACTTTGAGATACTCAATTTACTCATTTTCATACCTGATACATTAAGATATGATCTCTAATCATACCTATAGTCTTTGATTTCCAAGAATCCATGATCATTCTCTCTATAGTTGAAAAATCGAGAAATTAATTGATTAACCATCCCCTTAATTAATTAATTTCAAACTTTTAGACCTTCTACAGAGAAAAATATGGAAATGGGCATTTTGGTCATTTCCCTCAAAACCCTGCGGTTTCCAATGGCTGGCTTTGGCTTTTAACCAATTAAAGAGGTGGTTATACCTCTTGAACCGTCCCCATTCTCTCTCCTAACCTTAAAAGACAAAACTTCCCTCATTTCTCTTCCAAAAACCTTACCTCTTCATCTCTTCAAGCAACCCAAAGCTTCTTGAATGGCTCTTACAGCTCAAACTCCTCAAGAAAGTTCCTCCATATCTATTTGGGCTGTAAGCATGATTCTTAACCTTCTTGTGTTGTTGATCTTCTTGATATTCATATATTTTGATCATTTTAGGGATAATCAAAATCTTTTCAATTTCTTGTTTCTCTTTAGATTTTGTTTGTGTTTTTTAACGTGTTTTGGTTCAATGGTTGCTGCAATACATTTTTATCCAAAAACCCTCTTGATTTGATCTCTATTTTTGTCTATTTCTCTCATTCTCATTCGTCAATTGATTAATTAATTGTTTATTAATCGATTAATTTTAGAAATATGTTCCTACTATTTCTGAGAATCACACCTAAGTCTAGAAGGGAAATCTGTTGAACTACACCACCTACCAAGAACAATTTGGTGTCTCCTTATGTCTTTACACCAACTGCACAACACCGATATTATTCCAAACTTAGGGAATGCCATTTGCACTACTCTTCAACCTATTTTGTTTGGTGAACTTAAGGTTGTACATGGGGTAAACATTGAAGAACTCTTCACATACCAAAAGATGAGAACCTACTTTCATCCTACTTTCAATGTTGGTCATGTAGTGAAAGGGATCTACCCATCTCTTGTTAGACTTTTCTATTCAAATCTCTAATAAGTAGGAGAAGATGGTAGATTTGTTTTAAAATCCTAAGTACTTCATGTAAAAGTCAATGTTGATGCAAAAGGGATCCCTGAAGTTTGTAAAATTGATTGCATAGGTAAAACATGAGAAGATGTGGCATAATTTTGATGTTGTTAGAAGGGCTTTACTTGCACCTGGAGAACTTCATCATTCTAAGAAGCCTTTGTCTACCAACACCCTTGATTTTGTTCCTCGTTTCCTTGCCTATGTCATAGATTGGTCATTCTTTGGAAAGGCCGGTGGCTTCAATCATTGTCCTCATCATATAGCTTAGGTTATTTATTGCATTATAAGAAAAATCAAGCTTAATTGGTCGCTTATGATTCTTCGTCATATGAATAATATCCATGGTGGTTCCTGTCCATTTGGCATCCTTTTATCTCATCTTTTTCTTCGTACAAATATTGATCTCTCTTAGTAACCTTTGGATTAGAAACTTGAATTTTTTGACAGTGTCAAAATTAAAAGATTGAACAAGGCTGTAGTGCGAGTTCATGAAGAAGATGAAGATGAAGATGAAGATGAAGAAGAGAACTCTGAAGATGATGTTCTAGCCACCATGAGTACTCCTGGAGAAGCTGGTGGTTCTTCATCTGCTATTTCTCCATCATTCTTTCATATCATGTCCTCCGGTTGATAAAGAGCATGCATACAATGTTGATTGGGACTATATGGAGAATGATGATTGTAATCCAGTCATCATGTCTGATCTTAGACTGATTATGAGGAAACAAAATGAAGATCGCAAACAAATGGTGAGGGTTCTTGATAGTATTGAAAGTCGCTTCTCTCATTTTGAGATGAATGTCAAGCAAGACCTTGCAAGCAACAAGAAAGATCTCAAGGAACTAAAGAAAGGGAAGAAGAAGGATTGAAAAAGTGAAGACAAAATGATGGTTGATATGTTTTCTATTTTCAGTTGTGCTTGTGTTGCTATGATGGTTGCTTCTAGTTTTTACTATTGTTGACTCTATCTAGTTTATTTCCAATTTGAATAATGAAGCCTTGTAATAGTTAAGTAGGTTATGGATTTTAAGCAATTTCAGTTTTTATGAATGTTATGTCTTTCTTTATCATTTCTTATGGTTTAAGCACTTTCGAATTTGACATGTATATATGTTTATGTCTCTTTTTCATGTTCACAAAAGGGGGGTGATGAGATATATGTCATAAAAATTACTTGCTAAATCTATATAGGCATAAAAGCTTTTTGATAGGGGGGAGGAAAACAAATCTTTTATGAACTATGCCATGTTTATATTATTTCCTTTCCAAAGTGATTTTTATGAACTTATTTTGTTAAACATCAAAAAGGGGGAGATTATTAGTGCAAAGTACTAAGTCAACCAAATTTTGATCTAACTTTGTATTTCAGAGTTATACTTAGACATGAAAGATGCATGAAGTAAAAATTAAGATGAAGATGATTGAAGATGTTAGATGGATATTTTGATGTAGCTCAACAACAAGATGAAGCTTTACATATGTTGAATAGCTCAAAGAAGTCTCAAGGATCAAGAAACATGTTTTTTAAGACTTCATTAAGTCAAAGTAAGCTCTATATGTTCTTTTTATGTTTCTAGAAGCTTTGTATAAGAGCCAATGCACCACACTTTAACACATAGCACTATTATAGAAAATCACTTAGAAATTTGAAATGAATTAAAAAATAATCAAAATTAATTGATTAAGAATGCTTAAAGGTCATTTAGAAGGTTAGGTAGAGGTCTGAAATCCTACTTTTTTGAAAAGACAACTTTCAAATTGTTCAATGTTCAAAATTGAAAATTAATCGATTAAGAAAAATGGTTAATCAATTAATTTTAGACTTGAACACAAGCTCTTTGTATTGGATATGAAAAATTAATCGATTGAATCTAAAAATTAATCGATTAGAAACCCAATAGGGTACTCCTTGGGTTAATTGATTCAAGAAATTGGTTAATCAATTAATTTTGAATTTTATGTTCTGGACTAAACTAAGTTATGCAGAAATTAATCAATTAATTATTTCTTCATTAATCGATTAACTATAGTGCATTAATCTTCTTATATGAGTGTTAATTTATTAATTTCAAGATATTTTGAACTGAATCATTTCTTTTCAAAATTGCACCCTTTTATTTGAAATCTAAACGTTTGATCTTCAAGCTAAGGTGGTTATTAAGCCTCTAAACACTCTCTATAAATATCCTATGTTGGCTTAAGAGTTTTACACACAACACACTCTCTCTTGCTCAAGATTTCCATCATTCTAGAGATTGCAAAGTGTTTTCAAAGTGCTCCATTGCCATCTTTCAACAACAAAAAATTTCTACTCTGCTTCCTTGGTACTTTACTCCACTAATTCGAAAAAGAAAGTTTATGGGAGTATTTTTCAAGTTCTATTTTGATCACACTTACATTTACACATAACCTTGGCTCTATGGACTTATTGTACATTTGATATTCAAATTTTCATTTTGTTGGGTGCCTAGGTTTTAGGCTTCCCGTTCTTCTCTGTTTTGGGAGAACAAAAGACTTCTTAGGGTTGTCCAAGAAGTGGTTTTGTACAAGAGGTACATCACCCTCGGATTTGTGATGTGGTTAGTGTTTTCTTGTGATTGCAAGGGCAAAATCCTAGTTAGGGATAATTAGGTAGAGGTATTTCCCAATTTGGGTTTCCTCTTTAAATCTTTGTGTCAATTTGTGGTTTGATTTTTATGGTTTGATTTTAATTGCTTTAATTTTTATTCATATCATAAATCACCCCCCATCTTGTGCAAATTTCACAATGGACTACAAGGTATGAGATGTGATAACATCCAAGTATACGCATCTAGAGAAGAAAGGAGTAGTAGTTACTTCAGATCAGAAAAAGAAGGCTACTCATAATGACAAGCCAATGAATCCCATCTTTTCGAGTTATCAAAGGAGGAGTTCAACAAAGTTTTCGCCTGAAAAATTGCATATGAAATACGGAACACTTTTGAGGTCACACACGAAGGTACTTCGAAGGTTAAAGAAAATCGAATCAATCATCTGACTCAAAAATAAAAGCTTTTCCATGTGAAGAAAGGAGAGACCATCAAGAAGATGTACAAGAGATTCACTGATATCATAAACTCCTTGAGGAATCTTGATCAAGAGATTACTAATGAAGCCCCTGTACCAAAGATCCTCCGATCACTCACAAGTGATTGGGAAACGAAGACAATTGCGATCTAAGAATCAAAGGATCTTTCTCAACTTCAGCTGGATGATCTCATAGGAAGCTTGATGGCTTATGAAGTCTAGCTAGCGCATATGAATGAACATGAAGGTGAAGGGAAGAAGAAGAAAGATATCTCTTTGAAGGCTCATATTGATACAGAAGAATTAGATTAAGAAGAAGAGGATGAAGATGACATTGCACTTCTCTCAAGAAAATTAAGAAAATTCCGTAAAAACAAGAAGAATTGGAGAAAGAAGAAAGACGAATGATAAACGCCAGTTTATGATCATTCTTATACCGTAAAACAGATCTAGCTCTTAGGGTTTTAACTTCGCAAATGGGTTTTCAGGCTGCATTTAGGCATTTACCTTGGTTAGGCATGCATTGCATTTTTATTATAGTTTTGATGTATTTTTGTCTAAGTGTCAGGAATAGGAAAAATGTTAGATCCCACATACTTTGGCACTTAGGAAGGCAGAAGATGAAGGAGAGGCTCATATTAGCTGGATCCTAGATCATCCCAGCTAGATCCAGCTCATCCTAGCTGGATCCCAACTCCTTCTAGCTAGATCAACTCACCCTTAGCTCCATTCAGCTCATCTCAGCTAAATGGTAGCTCAAGTTAGTTCACCTCAGCTCCATTCAGCTCACCTCAGCTAGATGGCAGCTCAAACTAGCTCAAGTCAGTTGATCCCAACTATATTCCAGCTTCTCCAGCCTAGAACAGTTCACTGGAAGCACAACCTGACTAGGACTAGCAACTAGCTAGACCTGGTCAGTTGAAGATGACCTCAACCAGCTTAGGCCAGCTCAAGTCCAACTCCCGAAGGCTCAACTCAGCTCAACTTAGTTGAGCTGAGCTACTTGGCTTAAGCTAGCTACTCTGGCTAGCTAGGTAATCTCCGAGAAGACCAGACCCAGCTCACCTTAGCTCATTTCAGTAGAAGCCAGCTCATCTTAGCTTGGCTTAGCAGCTAGCAAAGAACTAGCAAGCTAAGCCAGCTAAGGTAGCTCCCTGCAATTCTCTTCAGCAGCCAGCAGCTCCAGTGCAGCTCAAGACTACTTCCTCCAACTCTTCTCCCTCAAAACCCTATCTCCCCCTGCCTCCTACCCTACTCATCTACTAGCTAAGCTAGCTTAGCTTAGCTAGTCACTTCCTTGGCATCCCTACTTAACCCTAAAACCTACCTAGCCAAGCTCCACCAAATAGCCCTAAACCTAGTCCACCTAATCTCCTAGTCCTAAACCATTTTTGGCGCTGACTCTTCACCACCCTTCAACCCACTACCACCACCAAGGGATACCACAAAAGTGGCGCCAAAACCCTCCACAGCCACCTCCAAGTTGGTGCCACTTTTCCCTCCAAAAATCCCCCTCATCACCAACATACACCTAAGCCTACAACCCATCCTAACCCTCCACCTACCCCACTTCTAGAAACTTCCTTAGGTGGTGCCAAAACCATGGTGTCTCTCCATGGTGGATGGCCACCAAGGGACACCTTAACCCCCATAACTACCCACCTATGCAACCCAACACTTGGCGCCAAATAACCTACACCTTAGGATCCCCATATCCACCCATAACCACCCTTAGAATCAACCCTAGCCCTACACATATCCACTCCAAACACCCCTTCCATCCCTTCCTATATACCTCCCCTAACCACCACCATAAGACCATCTTCTTCCTTAGTTTTAGGTTCCACCATAGCCTTTCCATTCACGCCAAGGAGGAGGAAGGAGAGAAGAAGATCAAGGGGGCAACCTACCCGCCCCCTTGGTGTCTTCTTCTTCTACTTCCTTCTCCCTTGGCCACCCCAAGGAGGAGGAGCTCTCTACAATGAGGGGACGACCAGGAAAAGGAGGAGCCAACAAGGTGGTTGACGCCCACTTTAGAGGAGAGCTTAAAGGAAGGCCAATTAAAGAAGGAAGAAGCTAAAGAGAAGTTCTTTTCAACTGTAGGAGAAGCTGCAATTGGAGCAAGGGTTTCCTGAAGCTTCTATTGGAGGATACCTCTCTTCTTCTATCTTCCATTTTATCTCTTGTATTAGCTAGTAGTTTGTTGTTTTACAAGAAGCACTCCTCTACATGTACTTCAATTTCTAGCAATATAAGTTCATATTTTGCCTTCAACTTCATCTTTCAATTTTAGTGTGTTTTTCTCGCTTTTAAGTAGCTTAGTGCAGCTAACCCCTTCTCTTCTAATTACCCTAGGCGTACTTGTGGGTGAGCTTAGAGGAGAAGGCTTCATTACTGTCACTTAGTGTTTGTTGATAGGTGTAGTGTAATCATCATCTCATGTTCCGTTTCTTGATTGTTTTGAAAATTATAAAAACAACAAAAAAAATGATTTGAGAGGCGAGAGAGAGATCCAACTTTGTGACTAACAAATTGGCCTCCTTGGATGACCCTAGATGCTCCACTATCTGGGTATCACAAATTTTAAAAGTTGATTGCAGATTTACATGTACAACGACATTATTTCATATATTTAACAAAACACGTATTTCCTGCATCACTTTTTGGTGTCATTTATGGGGAGGCACGGCTTAATCACATCATTTATCTCTCTTTCTTACTTGATCTTCACGAATTTTTTTTTTATTTCAGGTGCAAATTAGGAGCGGGAGCGGGAGTTAGAGCACTTAGAGCAGAAGCTTCAAGTTTATTTTCTTCCCACATACTTCATGTTAGTACCCCAAGCTTTGTCTTATCAAAAACAAAAACATACCTTATTGGTGTCTGATTTTTGAAAATCTAGACTTCTGTCTTGATTTTGAAAATCAGGTTGGGCACTTAGGAGCTTCCTTAAATCACCAAATTGCACCCGGGGAAGACCCTTTGAGTCAAGAATCTTGAGTCAAATTTTCAAATAATTTGGCTAGATAGCAAAAAAAAAAAAATTCACGGATTGTACAGGGGTCAGACCTTGTTTCCTTGCTATTTTCTTACTATCCATGAATTTTATAAATTTTTCTACTCATCAGATTTGGGTAAAATTTATATGTCTGGAAACCTTGAGAAGTTATATACATCATATAAAATTCTAAAAAAATTTTGAGGAAATTTGAGGTTTCTGCATAATTAATTCCTTGAATCTATCATTTCTGACTCTTGACACCAATAGGAATGAAAATTCCAGAAAAAGATCAAATAATTTTATAGAAACTCAAAAAAATTATTTTTAGATTCCTTGTTTGATTTTATATCAGGTGGTGGTGTTGTTTGTCTTGTTTAGACCACCACTTAAAAAGATTTTAAAAATATTGTGGAACATCAAAACCTTGTTTGAATCATTAATAAGAGAGAATCTTAGAAGACATTAAATCTTAATCAAAATCCTAAAACACTTCAACCAAAAAAATCCTTGTTTGTAAACCCTATTGATTTGGCTTGGGCACCACTTCCAGCCAAATTCGCACACAAAAAAAAAAAGAAATAATCGGGCATTACCCTAACCAATGCCCATCACATTCCTTGTGGACTTTAAGCTCCTAGACCTAATTAAAATTTTGTAGCAATTTGACCCTTAAGGTTTCATTAAACTTAGGCTTGCTACCTAGGTTTTAAGTTTTCTTTAGTTGGTATCAATTCCTTCATCTATATCTAGTGCCAAGCCGAGGGATCGTGGCAAATGACTAGGCGTGGGTTTATACAAGCCCCCAGTGATTTTCCTAGGACATGCTTGGGCCTAACCTTCCCCTTATTTAGCCTAACTAGATTTGTTAAGGGAACAGATATCCACCATTTATTTCTTATTTCCTAGATAGACCAAGTCTTAGGTTAATTTTTAGGGAGTCACATTTAAGTTAGGTCTAGAATTTTGTTCCTTGATTGCACACTTCTCTCATCTCTTCGTCCTCTCCTCCTTGTTTCATCCACTACTGCACGGACGACGGTCCCAAACTCCACACTTTGAGGGACCACTTGATTTTGCCCCTCGCACAAAAAGACTTTTCCCGCATTCTTCCTCTTCTTTGCATTTTAAAAAATGGAGAAACAAAATAGGTCCTCTAACCCACAATCTAACCAGCATGCTGATTTTTCCATCCCCCATCTACCCACCCTAGAGCTACCTAATCAAGCCCCCTCGCTAAATCTCTACTCCATGATAGCTGAGCAAGTGGCTCAGCTACAAGCTAATTAACAACAGTTGACTAGGGCTATAACAAACCTAACCAACCAAGGGAGACATGCCACACCTACCCAAGCTCCACAAGCTCCACATCTAACTCCACCTAACATCCTCAAGAGAGAAAATCTGCATAAATTAAATACTGCCCCTACTCAGTATAATCAATATTCTAAGGATTTTTATGGTTCACCAGGGAATTATACATTTCCAAATTAGAGCCCCACTAAAAATATCTCCACCTTCCAGGAGCAATTTAAAAATTCCTCTAATTGGATGAATTACCCAACTCACTCCTGGACCAATCCGGTTCCTCACCAACAACAAAATCCATTTGGAGGGTATGGTTTAAATCATACTTTCTATCAACCTAGGTCATCCCAAGAAGACACCAGTGCCCAGATGATAAAAACCTTGTAGGGAATGCAAAGCAAGATGACGGAAGTAACCCATGTTATTAACAATCTCCATAATCAAGTTGTGGTTACTCCAACCCAGAGACCTGCAGGACATTTACCATCCCAGCCCATACCCAACCTTGTCAATCAAAGGAACCAATATCTATGTGGAAATCAAAATCAGAACCACACTAATCAGCCTCCCATTAACCCGATACCTCAACATCAACCCGATTTGTATCATCAACAGTGCCCCCCACATCCTCCCAAGCATAACCAAATTGCACATGCAGTTACATTGAGGAGTGGGAAAACCACCACTGATTTAGGGCCTTCACATCAAATTGATGAAACCCACTCTCAACCTATGCAAATTGACTCTCCTAATCCCAATCAAGAAGAAGAAAAAGACACACCAAAAACACAAGATTCAAATCCTATTCCTTACCCTCAGGCATTGTAATCCAATCCTTTTAAGAAAAAAAATCAGAGCCCTCTCACCAAGATCTTTTGAACTTATTTAGGCAAGTTGAGACTAGCATCCCCCCTCTAGATGCCATCCCTGCCTATGCTCAATTTTTGTAAGAAATGTGTATTCCAAAGCGGCAGGCCTAGAATCTAGGAAGGGTGGTCCAGTATGCACTACTTAACAGCCCAGTATGCTCGGTGCTCCAACTCGACCGGAAGGTGGCAAGCTTTGCCAAAGACCAATCGATATGGTGACATGCCTATCAGGGTCTTAAAAGTGGTTTTGTATGCCTAAAGGGCATCATCCAATCGTGTGGACCAATCCTTTCAGTCAGGTCTCACGATCTTTTGCAGAATATTCTTAATCTACCTATTTGAGACCTCAGTTTTCCCATTTGTTTACGGGTGATACGGGGTGGCAATGCGGTGAGTGACCCCGTATTTCTTAAGTAAGGCACGAAATTAGGCATTAATGAAGTGACTCCCACCATCGCTGATCATGGCTTTAGGTATACCAAACCGGGAAAATATATTTTTCTTAACAAAGTCCATGACAGCCTTGTGGTCACATTTTTGAGTGGGTATGGCTTCTATCCATTTCGAGACGTAGTCCATTGAGACTAGTATATACTTGAAACCATTTGATGGTGGGAAGGGACCCATGAAATCAATGACCCAGACATCGAAAATTTCGATGATCGGAATGGGTTGTAGAGGCATCATATCTTTTATGGTCATGGTCCCTAAGGTCTGGAATCTAGTGCAAGTCTTTGTAAAGTTATGTGCGTCCTTGAATAGTGATGGCCAATAAAAACCAAACTGCAAAACTTTTGCAGCCATCTGCTTCCTAGAGAAGTGGCCACCACATGCTTGATCATGACAGAAGGATAGCACACTTTGAACTTCCTCTTCGGGGATACACCTCCTGATGATTTGATCAGTACAAAGTCTAAACAGAATAGGATCATCCCAAAAATAATGCTTGGCCTCAACCAAGAACTTATCCTACTGTTGTCTAGATTAACCGTGTGGAGTCTGCCCTACCACTAAATAATTGACTAAGTCCGCATACCACGGTAGACTCTTTCCATGCATAGCTAGAAGTTGTTCATCAGAAAATGTGTCAGTTAAGGGTAATGAGGGTGCAATGTGTTCCGGGTGAAGTCTAGATAAGTCATGGGCTACAACATTTTTGGATCCGGCTTTGTCGCGTATTTCCAGGTCAAATTCTTGCAGAAGTAGGATCCGTCTGATCAGCTTGGGTTTAGCATCCTTTTTGGCTAACAAATGCCATATAGTCGAGTGGTCAATGTAAATGATCACATGGGATCCTAGAAGGTATGATCTAAATCTTTTCAATCCAAAAACTACGGTGAGCAACTCTTTTTCCATGACAGTGTAATTCCGTTGAGCCTCATCCAAAGTTTTGCTCACATAGTAGATCTCCATGGGTTTCTTCTCTCATCTTTGTCCTAGGACTTCTCCAATAGTAAAATCTGATGCATTGCACATTATCTCAAAGTCCTGGGACCAGTCTGGGGGTTGTAAAATAGGTGCAGTAGAGGCTGTATCCCTAAGGGTGGTGTAAGCTTTGATGCAATCAGGTGTCATGTCAAAAAGTACATCGTTGGCTAGAAGGTTAGTCAAGGGCTTGGAAAGTTTGGAAAACTCCTTTATGAACCTTCTATAGAAGCCAACATGTCCTAGGAACGATCTGATTTGCTTGACCAAGCTAGGAGGTGGAAGTTTGGAAATTAAATCAACCTTACCTCGGTCAACTTCTATGCCCATATTCGAGACGATGTGATTGAGGACAATTCCTTCCTGAACCATAAAATGACTCTTTTCCCAACTTAAGATCAGGTTGACCTCGATACATCGTTTTAGGATTTTCTCTAGGTTACTAAGGCAATGGTCAAATGAGTCTCCAAAAATAGAGAAATCATACATAAAGACCTCCAAATATTCACCCACCATCTCCGAGAAGTTGGCTAACATGCAACGCTGAAAGGTAGCGGGTGCATTGCATAAGCCGAATGGCATACGACGGAATGCAAACGTGCTATACGGGCAAGTGAACGTGGTTTTCTCTTGGTCCTCTGGTGCAACAGCAACCTGATTATATCCTGAATATCCATCCAGGAAGGAAAAATATTTCTGCCCTACCAATCGTTCAAGATCTGGTTAATGAATGACAGGGGAAAATGGTCCTTTTTAGTGGCCTCATTAAGGTTTCGATAGTCAATGCATACCCGCCACGCGGTGGTGGTGTGGGTGGGGATGGATTTGCCTTGGTCATTCGTGACCACGGTGATCCTGGCCTTCTTTGGTACCACTTGAGTGCGGCTCACCCAGGGGTTGTCAGAAATCGGGTAGATGGTTTTCTCATCAAGCCACTTGATTATTTCTTTTTTAGCAAGCTCTCACATATTCGAGTTCAATCGCCTTTGCATCTGGCGAGTAGGTCGAGCCCCATCTTCCAAATAGATCTTGTGAGTGAAAAAAGTAGGGCTAATTCCCCTTAAGTTAGAAATTATCCACCTAATAGCTACCCAATGTTCAGAAAGGGTAGTAGTCAATCGAAGTTCTTAGTCCTTGGTTAGGTGTGCATTGATAATCACAAGGAAAGTCTGATCAGGTCCTAAGAAGACGTACTTAAGGTTGTTGAACAAAGGTTTCAATTCAGGTGCAGGTGGGACAATGTTTGACGGGTGAGGGAAGGGTGGAAGTTGATTAACATCAATCTCTTCAAATGGAGGTTGCCGGTGGTAATCAGTTCTGCAGATTTCAACCTCCAAAGATTGGGATGGGTCAGAGTGGTCAATGACTGGTTGAATCAGATGGTCTTCTAAAGAGCTTATAGTCAGGCATTCTTCAACCAGGATTTCCACGGGATCACATTTGGTTGTTGAACGAGATCAATATTTTAAAATCGATGCATCGTAGTATAGTTGAAATCGCTCGAAAACAAATAGATTTTATTACTCGAAGTTTTAAGTCCAAGGTCGAACACAGGGAGCAAATTGGGGTTAAAAATTAAGAGCACAACTTTTGAGAAATTGAATATAATATGCAATGAAAACTGGAGTTGTAATGCAAAAATGTAAGCACAGGAGAATAAAGAAGTCAATGTATGGAGACAAGCACAAAAAATGGATGTTTGATTTGTGAATCAGACGTCTTAAACTTATAGTTGCTACAGTGCTTTATTTCTTCTTTTTCTCTCTTCTTTAATCTGTCTCTGTTCTTCTTTGGCTGCTTCCTTCCTTCTTCTTTCTTTCTGTCCTTCTGTTCTTGGCCTGTGCCTTAGCTTCTTTTCCTTTGCCTTTGGCTTCTTCTCTTTCTTCTTCTTCTTGTTTCTTTGGTGGAGCCTCTTTCTTCTGCCTTCTTCTTTCTCTGGCGGCTTCTCTTTCTTCTACCTTCAGCTTCTCCTTCTCTTTCTTCTTCATCCCTTCTTCAGCTTCTTCCTTTTCAGCCCTGCCTTCTCCTTCCTTAGCATTCGCTAGCTTCCGCCCTCTTCTTCCTTGGCTTCATCTTCTCCTTTCCTGCGAGAGAAAAACCTACCCCTACCTGCCCATGCTCTCTCTTCCTCTTTCTCTCTTAGGCTCGCTCTCCCATAGCCGCTTTCTCGGGTAATCGGGTCGGGTATGCGCTCGGGACCAGGCCCACCGGCGTGCGGCGGTAGACGAGGAGTGCAGGTCAGGTATACAGGTCAAACCAAGTTCGCGGGGATCAGGTCCCGGACGAGGTAGTGAGAGGGTGAGTGGGACCTCACCCAGTGGTCAGGAGGCGAAGAGCTTACGACACTTTTTCCTCTTATTCCACTGTGGCACTTTAAGATCTTCCGAGGTGGGACTATCTTCCCACCTCCCTTTGCGTGCGTCCGCAGTAGGCAATGTTGCTTGATTGCAGCGGCTACTTCGATCTTTGATGCCAATTTCTTGCCTAGTTCTACGTGCGAGGGGAATCCACGCAACCTAGGGCTGTGCATCTGGAGCGAGGAGACCTGGAGCGAGCTTGCAAGCTAGTTGCTTGCTTGCTTCAATGGCGGCAGACCTCCAACACTTGTCAACACGAAAATGGCCTCATGGCCTTGTCAGAAAGATCAAAAAGCTTCGTCGAGACACGGTAAACGTAGTGCGGGGGTTGACGTGGCGTGGGGTGGCCGAAGTGTGCATGCCTTGGGCACTCTGTGTGCGTGAGAGTGGGTGTGTTCGGGGGGTGATTTTGGGGGCATGGTGCGGTGAGTGGAGTGAGGGTTTATGATCAATGGAGTGTTGCAGTGCTTATGGGGTGGTTGGCAAGGCGAATGGAGGTGTGGAGTGGCGGAAATGCCTCGCCGGAGGTCTGGTTGGAGATGAAGAAGGTGTGGGTGATAGCGTGCGTTGAGGGGCATTTTCAAGAAATAAAGAGGGAGAAATGATTAAAAAGGAGAGAGGACTTAGCTAGATGTAGAGATGAAGGGGGAGGCAAAGATGGTGGTCGGCTCGTATTGCCGTCGCTGTAGACGAAGCACTCAGTGGGGGAAAACGGTGACGATGAAGGGGTTGTAGAGGTGTCGGTGGTGCGGCGCG
This sequence comes from Thalassia testudinum, assembly GCA_037157565.1. Lineage (NCBI taxonomy): Eukaryota > Viridiplantae > Streptophyta > Magnoliopsida > Alismatales > Hydrocharitaceae > Thalassia > Thalassia testudinum. Next base: position 898,898 of record JAZHRO010000062.1, on the reverse strand, counting down.
ACGCGGGCGAATAGGAGGAAGAGAACCCTACCACTGGTATTGTTGTTGGGTGATGAGGGAAAGAGAGGAAGGTCGCCAGAGATTGCTGAGTCACTGGCCGGAGGGGGAAGAGACGAAATTGAGGGATTCTCTGGCCAATTTCAAGAGTGGAAGATGCGAAGGGATTTGGGTATGATTTTATAGGCCCTGGAGGAAGGATTTGTGCTTAGAAGCCAAGCTTCCAAGCATGGAAAGCTCATGGAAGATGGAAGGCTAAGGAGACCTGAATCTCTCATGCAGTCGCATGAGAGATTGGGTACCAAATAGAGCCTTTGATTGTGTTCAAACTGGAGGAGATTTCTCAGAGAATCTCCCTTTCAATTTTGAAGGGGATTCTCTAAGAAATCAGAGAGTTCTTGCCCTTGAAACCTTGCTGGAGTAAGATTCCCTCCACTATAATGGTGGAGGGACCTAATTGTAAATAACAAAGACAAAGATAGGGGGTTTCTATAGAGGTTTTCAAAAGATAGGGGTAGAAATGTAATTAGGTTGGACTTGTTTGCAAAGTAGGTCAAGATGAATTCCCCTTAGGTCCAAATTTTGGTACAAACCTAATTTGGACCTAAGGAATCCAATGGTGAAGTTGGATTTTAGGTTTGATCACGTTTGACTGGGTAATTTATACAAAAATCTAATTAAGGGTTAATATTTGACTGAGACCCCAATTTAGGTCAAAATAGGTTCTAAGGGCCAAATTAAAGGTTCTAAAACCTAGAGAATATATTTTCATGATTTTTAGAGGGTTCAGGTGAATTTTATCCTAACCATAATCTTGTTAAATTAAGTGAGTCTATTTTAGGGTTACAAGAAGTCATTTAATTCCTAGAATTCGCATGAACCCTTTTCTGTTTGAACCAACCCACTTTTTATCTTGTTAAGACCATTTGACCTGTGTTTAGCTCATGAGGAAACCCATTGTTGTACTGAAATGGTAAAATTATAGTTTTACCCCTTGTTTCTTACTTTTCTCTCAGAGTGATTATTCATTGAGTTAAGACCTCCAGTTGGTTAAGTAGGAGCTTTTGTTCTCTTTCCTGGGTCAAAATGAGCTAGTTAGGGCTCATGATGGTGTTCCCATCAACATTCCTCAACCCAACCACAATCAAATGACTTTGTTGCCTTGAAGATATCCAACTGCATCTTCCTATCTTCGAAGTCAATTTCCATATATCCTGTGTCGCAGTCAATATTAGCCTTGGCTATAGCCAAAAAGGGTCTGTCTAGGATGATGGGTGTGTTCTGTAGTTGTTCGAGGACTTCCATGTCAAGGACTAAAAAGTCAACTGGGAAGTAGAAGTCCTTAACCTGAACAATTACATCCTCAGCTACCCCTTTCGGGGTTTTCATGGATCGGTCGGCCAATTGGATAGTCACAGGTGTGGATTTTAACTCTCCAAATCCAAACAAGTGATAAAGGGTAGTTGGGATTAAGTTAATCGAGGCACCTAAGTCCAAGAGTGCTCTATCAAACGTTATGTCACCAATATTACATGATATCAGAGGCGCTCCACGGTCAATTCTTTTAGGAGGTAGGCTGCTCAATATCACTGAACTAGCTTGTTCCGAGAGCACTACCTTCCTAGGTGCTTGGGTTCTTGGCTTACACTTGGGTGTTGTTTAACGGGTGAGATCAAGGTTTTGAAATCAATGTGTCATAGTATAGTTGAAATCACTCGAAAATAAATAAATTTTATTACTCGAAGTTTTAAGTCCGAGGTCAAACACAGGGAGCAAATTGGGGTTTAAAAATCAAGAGCATAACTTTCAAATTGAATATAATATGCAATGAAAATCAGAGTTATAGTGCAAAAATTTAGAATGCCAATGTATATAAGGAGAGCACAAAAAAAATGGATGTATGATTTTGTGAATCAGACGTCTTAAATATGGCTGCTACAGTGCTGCTCCTCTTTTCTTTTTCTCTGATCTCTGTCTCTGGCCGCTTCCTTCTTCTTTTCTTCTCTGTTCTTTCCGTGCCTCAGCCTTCTTTCTGCCTTTAGCTTCTCTAGCCTTTACCTTTGGCTTCTTCTTCTTCTCCTTTCTCTGCAGCTCCTTCTTCTTCTTCTGCCTTCAGCTCCTTCTCCTTCTCTTTCTCTTTCTTCAGCCCTTCAACTTCTTCCTCTTCAGTCCTTGCCTTCTCCTCCCTTAGCTTCTCTAGCTTCCGCCCTCTTCTTCCTTGGCTTCTTCTTCTTCCTGCCTGCGAGAGCAAAACCTACCCCCACCCACCCCCGCGATCTCTCTTCCTCTTTCTCTCTTAGGCTCGCTCTCCCAGAGCCGCTTCTCGGGTAATTGGGTCGGGTGCGCGCCCGGGACTAGGCCCACCGGCATGTGGTGGTGGGCGAGGAGTGCAGGTCGGGTATACGGGTCATGCTAGGTTCGTGAGGATCAATTCACGGACGAGGCAGTGAGAGGTGAGTGGGACCTCATCCCGTGGTCAGGTGGTGAAGAGCCTTCTTCACTTTTTCAATTTATTTCACTGTGCCTGCTCGATAGCTTCCGAGGTGGGACTAAACGTCCCACCTTTCCTCCCGTCGCCCGCAGCAGGAGCTTCCTTGATTGTAGCTGCCACTGGGGTCTTTAGTGCCAATTGCTCAGCTGGGGCTATGCGCGAGATGAGTCCATGCAACCTGGGGCGATTCACCTAGAGCGGAGAGACCTGGAGGAGGCTTGCAAGCTAGTTGCTTGCTTGCTTCAATGGCGACAGGCCTCGGAACTTGTCCACATGAAAACGGCCTCGCAGCCCTGTCAGAAAGCTCAGATAGCTTTGCCTAGACACGGTGAACATAGTGCGAGGGTCTATGTGGTGTGGGGTGGCTGGAGTATGCGTGCCTAGGGTACCCAGTGTGTGTGAGAGTGGGTGTGTTCAGGGGGTGTTTTGGGGGTTGGCGCAGTGAGTGGAGTGAGGGTTTATGGTCAGTGGAGTGTTGTGGTGCTTATGGGGCGGTTGGCGAGGCGGATGGAGGTGTGGAGCGGTGGCGATGCTTCGTCAGAGGTCTGGCCGGAGGTGGAGAAGGTGGTGGTGATTTGTGGCGTCGAGGGATACTTTCAAGAAATAAAGAGGGGGAATAGGAAGAGGAGGGAGAGAGAAGTTATCTAACCTAACCTAAGGACGAAGGAGCCAGGGATGGCGGTCGGCTCATGTTGCCATTGCTGGAGATGAAGCTCTCCGTAGGTGAGGCAGCGACGATGACATGGGTAGAGATGGCACCAGGCCGGTATGGCCGATGTGGACGAATGAGAGGAAGGCAACCCAACCACTGGTATTGTGGTTGGGCAACGAGAGAGAGAAGACGGAGCCGCCGGAGCTTGCGGAGAGGTTGTGGTCGGCGGGGAGAGAAGAAAGTGGGGTGGACCAGCCCAATTCCAAGCTGAGGAGGTGTGGAATAAATTAGGGGTTGCTTATATAAGCCCTAGAGGTTGGGTTTGTGCTTGGAAGCCAACGGCAATCTCACTGGAGATGGAAACTCAGAGAGACCCAAATCTCTCATGCGTTCGCATGAGAGATTGGGTAGGAATTATGTCTCATCAATGGGTTCACATTGGAGGAGATTTCTCAGAGAATCTCCTTTTCAATTTTGAAGGGGATTCTCTGAGAGGTCAGAGAGTTCCTGCCTTTGAAACCTTGCCGGAGTAGGATTCTCTCCGCTATAATGGCGGAGGGACCTAATTGCAAACAACGACGATGAAGCTAGGGGGTTTCTGCAGAGGTTTTCGAAAAATAGGGGTAGAAATGTAATTAGGCTGGACCTATTTGCAAAGTGGGTCAAGATGAATTCTTCTTAGGTCCAAATTTTGGTATGAACTTAATTTGGACTTAAGGAATCCAATGGTGAAGTTGGATTTTAGGTTTGACCAAGTTTAACTGGGTAATTTATGTAAAAATCTAATTTAGGGTAAATATTTGACTGAGACCCCAATTAAGGTCAAAATAGATTCCAAGGGTAAAATTGAACGTTTTAAATCATAGATGATATTTTTTCATAATTTTTAGAGGGTTTAGGTGAATTTTATCCTAACCAAAATCTTGTTAAATCAAGTGGGTTTGTTTTAGGGTTACAAGAAGTCATTTAATTCCTATAATTCATATGAATCGTTTTCTGTTTAAACCAACCCACTTTTTATCTTGTTAAGATCATTTGACCTATGTTTAGCCCATGAAAAATCTTGTTGTACTGCAATAGTAAAATTTCTATTTTACCCCTTATTTCTTGCTCTTCACTCATAATGGTCATTCATTGACTTAGAATCTCCGGTTCGTTATGTAGTAAAAGATTACTGGAGTCAAATTGTGGCATCTTGATACGAAAGAAATGCGAATTGAGCTTGGCATAAATTGCAGATTTCCCTCGCCACCTCGGCAGGGCCACCATCCTCCCTTTGCGCGTGCCCAGCTTCACGTATGTGTGAGTGCGTGGCCAATCAAATACACAGCTGGTGTGACAGCGTCAAAGATGGAAGGGCTGTTGTGAATTATGGCCATTTTCGGATGACATTTGATGGCTTACCAAACGGGGCACCTTGATCCACGTTCCTCGACGCGAGATCCGTTCTTCTTGGACACCGGCTGCAGCGGGGAACAAATCCCACGCGTATAGGATGAAAACGGGCTTTAAAAAGAGCCCCATCTTCTTCGACTAGGGGGGGTTATCATCTTTCGGAAGTAGGGGCCACTGGCGCCTCTTGCTCGACACCGCTCTTCCTCCACTGTGCATGAAGCCTACACTGTGACCAAGCGTACACAATGGCCTCTATGAGCTTCTTCATCACGCCACCTCCACCACCACTGCGACCTCCAATTCCATCGGCCACACGGTGACAGCACGTAGCCATCGTACCGCATCCTCGCCTCCGCGCCATCTTCCACCTACCGTGCCCTCTCCTATTCTCATTCGCTATTCCACCGTGCCTTCATCCTCTTCTCTCAGACGCTGACCACGACCTCCCTCCACCTTTTTCTTCTTCATTTTCTTCTTTAACTTTCTCTTCTCCACCCACTGTTCATCTTCTTCACCACACCGAACCCATCAACACCACCCCACGACCACTTCCACACATCACCTTGGGCCGTCTTCTTATTTGCCAACAACCCCGGAGCGCTCGTCTCGAGCTCGCCAACGACCCACGTCCTGCTTCCACATCCACCTCCACGTCAACGCCGACAACCCATCGCCGCCACCTTCAAGCTTGGCGTTCGGCCACCTCCGGCACCCACCGAGCTCGCCATCACTGCCATCGAGTTCCTCTCCCTCGCGTGCACCACGCCGGCCACACGCGCCGCCAGCTGGATCCCTCTCCCTCGCTCGGCGATAGGTCCCTCCCCCGTTTTTGAACAATAGCACACATATTAGTTTGAATGTGATGGTTGAAGGGAGCGATTGCAATGCTTGATATTTAAGGTTAATATATTTATATTGTGATTACTCTCACGACCCTCTTGTTTTCTCTATTTCTCCCTTTCTTTCATGCAGGCATCCATCTCTCTTTCTCTTGTTATCACAACTCACTTGTTTTTGGATTAAATATTTCCATACAATAATTTTTTTATATTTGTGAACATGAATGAAATGTTTTTTTTTTTTATATGTGACTTTATGTAAGCTTGCTCCTCCTGACCAAAACAACGTGGTTAGATTAAATTAATTTCATCATGTAAAAATACAACAATGATATAACATTATTTTTATTTTATTCCTAACTTGTAAAGGCAAAAATCCTATAGATCACCTACCATAAGCCTTTGGAAGAGAGGTGGGACGTGGAGACTAGGAAAGAAGCACTACCACCCTCCTCTAGTCTCTGCACTTCCATTCTCTCTTCCTTGGAGCCACTCCAAGGAGCACTTCATTGGAGGATGGCTAGGAGAGGAGGAAGGGTGGGCAACCATCGTCTAGGGAGCAAGAGGAAAACCATCTTCAAGCTCGAGAGCATCTAAGTTTGGAATGAAGACTACCTCAAGCACCATCTTGGGAGACTACTACTACCATTCTTCTCTTTGGTATTTCAATTTTGTAGTAGTTAATTTCACTTTTTATCTTGGAGATTATTTACGTGGAACTCCTCCACACAAGTGAGCTCTCCATAATGTCATTTATGCAACTTCTTCAAGTTATAAAATCATTCCTTGCCTTTCAATTTGTGTCATTTTATTTCCATGCTTCATTACTTTATAGTTGCACTCACTTCCTTCCTAATTACCCTAGGCCACACGTGCTTGAGGTGAGCATAGGAAGGTAAAGTTTTGCTTTCATATTTTGCACTTTCACTTAGGGCATTTTTGTCATCTCTCGTATTTTCGAAATCCTAAAAATTGCAAAACCTAAAAGTCCAACAAAAAAATCCAAGATTTCAAAAGAGTGAGAGAGTAATTTATATTTTTGATAACTACCTATCTCCCTTGGATGACCCAACTACTCACCGCGGTACTCAATTTTTATAAATTTAAAAGTGCGTGTTACAACAATATAAAAATTTGTATTTACAAATCACGTGCTTTCTTGCACCACTGCCACCTATGCTTCATCCACCATTCAACCATCATCCAAAGGTCCAAATTAAACCCCCTTCGCCATCCAACATATGGCTTCTCCAAGACTCCAAAACCAAAGATCAAATCCCCTCCTAAAGCCTCTCAACTTAAACCTAATCCCTACCATCCAAACCTAGATCTAAGGTCCTAATCTACCTATGTTGGAAATCCACTTTGGCTTCTCTAGGAAGCCTCTTAGCCACCCCCTCTTGTAGCCCTTAGATGCCCATCCTAAGGTCCATTTCATACTTGATTTGATGGCAGTCTCTTAGCCATTGATCATGATCCTATGGTCCACATTTTTCCTACACCTCTATAAAAACACCCAAGCCTTCACCATGACAAGGATTAACTAGTCTCTCTACGTTAGTATACATTAATCCTATAGCCATACACTACCTCTTCTCTCCACCTTGGGCATGGGTCTCCCTTGCCTAAGGCTACCGTTGTCGATCTTTGGTGGCACGCCAGATTCGTTCTCTCTTCCAGTCTTCCGCTTCTCCAACCAAGCTTCATCTCGGGCCTCCATTTTACTTTCTTGCATTTTTCTATTTTTCCGTTTCGTTTCATCTTAGTTGTAAAACGATTTCTGCAATTTTAATAAAAAAGCTTTCCTCTATTTTGTTGATCTATTTCATGTGCTTTCGAACTTTGTAGTTAGATTAGTTTTGATTCTTGCCTTTATTGAAAAAGACCAAAAGAAATCATAAAAGATAAAAATGAAAAAAAATATATATTAGACATAAGAAAATTGAGAAGGTCCAAGTTGAATGCCTGAGAGAACTTAGACTTTGATTTCAAAATTTTTGAAAGTGTCGCTCGATTTCAAGTACCACAATGTGTATTTTCATAAGCAATCTCAAGTGTGAACACTTTTTACCACCGTTGCCTAGGAGGCATGGTGCATATTTTTCTTGATTTCCTTACTTGGTGCGCGTATTCTGATTGCTAACTTGCTTTACCTTATTTGATATTCTGTGTGGAGGAAAATCGAAAGGAAGACAAAGCGCCTGATTACAACTGTAGACCATTCGAGAAGATCACCAGGTTAGTTGTTTTTGTGCTTGTTTATATGCTTGCTTAATAAAAATAGAGTTATTTTCCACTTAGGTGTTCCTTGAACATTAGGATTAGAGTTGTTTTGTTTTCTTGCATTATTTAGTTGGTTATAAAAAAAAGAATCGAAAAAAATATTTGAAAAAATTCTCTCTCTTGAGTTGATAAGATTTCAAGTATAGCTTTCAAACCACTCTTCTAAATTCAGGTAGACTAGAAACCTAATTTTCAAAAATATTTTCCCATTAATCAAAACTCCAAAAATCATTAAATTTCTGATGGACATTCCTTTCAAGTGGGGAAACTTCTCTAAAAGTTTAGAGGCTTAACTCTTTATAGAAAAAATAGGAAAATTTGTAGAATAGATCATTATAAAAAATCTAGCTTGCTACTATTTATGCGAATTATTTAATTTTAATTATTTTTATACAAATCCAATTGACTTAAATCACTTGCATTTGATTCTTGGTTAAGTTTCCGTTCTCTAAAAAAATATTGGGAATTGTTCCTTGCACCCACAAATTCACTAAAAAACCCAATTGAGGGTCTTTTCTAACTTTCAGACCCCATTACACAAACCAAATTTAGGAACATGATCGGGTTTTTTGCATGATTTGTAAAATTAGGGTTTTATCATTGTAATGCACAAAAATGGAGTCGCTTTTAAATTTATAAAACTTAGATAGGGAAGTATTTAGGGTCATCCAAGGAGGCCAAATATTTGCAAAATGTCTCTTACTTGGAAATGGAAATCAACTTTCTTTTCTATCTTTTCAAATTTATAATTTTTATAGTTTTAAAATGACAGGAAACATGTGAATTGTTGATAGCAGGAAAAAAGCATACACCTAATTCATTACACTACTACTAAGGTGACAAATAGAGCCTCTCTCTAAGCTCACCCTAGGCACGTGGAGGCCTAAAGTAATTGTTACGACTTGAATCCGGCCCCTCTGGGAACCTGGGTATGGCTCGCCTCGACTAACCCCAAGACCTAGTCATCCAACGAGAGACTATCCCAAACGTACGAAACAAATCACAAACCATGCATGCAAATAGCTAAACAATTTAAATAAAGCCAATAGCAAAAGTTTAATTTAGATTATAGAAGGATAACATGTCATAGGCAGAAAACATAATCATTAGCCATCACAATTAAGGTAAAAAGACATAACGATAATAGTTCTCAACATAAAATAGAAGTACTCATTAACAACGAAAATAGTGGAAATCGAAAGGAATAAGTAAAACTATGGCTGAGCTCAACTAGACCCAACACTCTTTGCAGCTGGAGGTGTTGGTTGCTTGACTCCTTGACCTGTACACAGTTATATATGACTTTGGTCAGCTAACGCTGAGTAGAGTAGTATATTTAAAGTAGTTATAGCATTTAAAAATAGAAAAGAAAAATAATTTTGTGCATGCATTTATCCAATTATCTAATCATACAGTTAATTTACTACCAAGTGTTCATGAGCCATTTCTCTAACAAAGGTCCACAGTGTCTCTTAATCTTCCTGTTTAATAAGGGAACGATCTTGATTGTAGTTTATCCCGTGATGCAGGATGTACACGTGACACTCTCCTGACTGTAAGAATACCTCGTGGTAGTCCTACACCTGGTCTACCACCTCAAGGTCATGGTTGCGACGTAGCGGTGACTACGACATGCACGATAAGAGCACGGGTAGCTATCTCACACTAGCACGCGGTCAGTCGTTTCCTTTAGCGGGTACGCCCAAACGTACAACACAAAACAGAACAGGGGTCTCGCCCCTCAGCAGTCTGCGTACCCTCGCTCGACTATCTTGGTTTGCCCAATGGGCCTCAACAGGAGTCGGTGTAGGGGGGCCAGTTCTAGCCATAGGTCCCATGAGACGGCTAACTTCCCCCCTACACAAAAGGAAAAGTAGCTCTCTTCGGTACCACGTACACGAGGGCCAACTCACTTTCCTTACTAAGTTCGAACAACTGCCCGTAGGCAACATGTTCCATCATTCCAAAGATTTTCCACATCACGGTTTTAGTTTTCTTTCAAATACCCTATAGGGTTCATGCATAGCTTTCTTTATTTCTGTAGCATCCAGATATCTCCATTCATGTCATGATTAATTAAACACATAGTAGGTAGCTCATGGTTTCACAATCTGGCAATTATCTCAGCAATCAATTGTACAGGATACAACATGTATTTAGTTCAAGTCAGGGTTCAATAATTATAAACAAGCAGCTCATGACTTATTCAAGAAACATTACAACAAATTAAGCATTTATATAATGCATATTCCTTTATCTCAGCCCTAGGTTTCATTTCACATCCTAAGGGTTCTATCAATAGTTCTAATGTAACATGCACTCAAGTATGTAATTCACAAGGTATAGCAAAACCACTCTACAGGGTAATCAGAAGATGTGGGGGCACAAATGGCGGATCTCGTAGCCTCTGCTAGTCTCGTGCACACCACGAACAAATAACCTATTTTACATGAACGATTAACACACACATTACTAACATCTCACATGATAGGAATGTGCTCAAAACATTTAGAACAAAACTCCATCGTATTGGAAAATTCTACAAAAAACCAATGGTACTTTGTTTACGAAAAACCGACCTCATTTGGGACTTGAATCTTCCCAAACATAGTTCCCGGTTCTCCTGAATCGGTCCATGCAGGCTGGTCCAGCTGGACCGATCGCTTGATACCTGGAATATTCCAAACAGGCTGATATCAAGCGTCTGGAACAGCTTCTAGACATCTTAAATGACATTAGAATGCTCACCTTGCGTTCTGCGCTGAAATTGGACATCTGGAACCCCTCACAGTTGTTCGGGGTTCTTCCAGACGTCTGTCTGTGCACTCGGACGTTTGTGACAGGTACCAATCATCTAAAAGACATCTAGGCATCCTAAAGTGTCTGGGGGTCGCGTTTGTGCCTATTCCCAACGACCCTGCAACGTGCGCAGGCATGTGCGGTCAGACCATGCCTCTGTTCATGCCATACAAAAAAAATGCTCACGGCACAGGCAGAGGAAAATACCTTCGAAGCTGCATGCTTTCAGGTGTCCTGACCTCCCTCCGAACGTCCAAAAACACCTCAGACATCTATGGGATGCCTCAAATGTCTGATACTGCGGAAAATGCTCCCGCAACTCCTCGCGAGCTCTCTTCGGTCCTGTATAGACACCCACACCAAGGGGGTGTTCAGACCTATGAACACTAGGGTAGGAAGGCCTACATTTCATGCACAAGTCTCGGCTAATGCGTTACCTCAGTACCAAGCACGGTCCAAACGTCTGAAGAGCCCTCTGGACGTCCGCGAAGGCCTCCAGATGTCTTCCAAGTGGTGCAGACGTCTGAGGTCGTGGAAAAAGGCCTCCAAGTGTTGTGCGCAAGACTTCCCTCATAGCGTAGCTCCTCGCCTTGGCCGCTGTGCTGCACCCCGAGCCACGCAGCAACACCACCCTCTCTCTTCTCTATCTCTCTTTCTCGATTTCTCCTAATCTTGGGGACTCCTCCCTCTCCCACCACTCTCAGCCTCTCTCTCGTTGCCTGCTGAGTAAAGGAAAGGAGGGTGGGCGTCGCTTGAAGAGGAAAAAATGGGAGAGGGTGTGCTTCCCAAGGAGGGCCTTTAAGGCTTTTATAGGGAAGCAGAGTTAGGGTTGAAGGGGGGGTCTTGCGTAGAGGGGTGGTGTGGTGGGGTCAGGGAAAATTTGCACCCCACCCACAAAACAAAGGATGGGGTGTTAAAATTGCGCTCAAACCCTTAATATTCCAAAAAAAAAATACAAATGACCCATAGAGGGGCCATTTCAGTAATTAGGGAGAGGGAGTGAAAAAAATGTTAGACAAAAATTCTAAAAGACTATGCAACAAAAAGATAACCGAAGGAAACTTGAATTGATGGAAATTATTTACACAGAACCTATAGAGGAATGCTTCTACTCTACTTGAGAATACAAGAAAAGAAAAACACAAATCCTCTATATAAAAAGGTGAAGAAGAGGGGGCTTCTTGCTCCAAGCTGAGTAACTCCTTGACTTGAAAAGAAGGCTTCTTCTCCTTCCTTGAAAGGCTCCTCCAGGAAGGTTTCCTCCAAGATATTTTCAAGCCTGGGGGGGGGGTGTGCACTTGCTTCTCCCAGGGGTGGATGTCTACCCTAAAAACTCCTCCTTTGCCTGGCCGTCCTCCTTGATGAATTGCTCCTCCTCCTAGGCGTGGCACAAGGTGAAGGAATGGGAAGGAGAAGGCACCAAGGGGGCGGGTGGTGTGCCCCCTCTCTCTTCCTTCTCCTTGGCCGTGGGTTATGGGTGGAATTAGAGTGGAAAATATACTATGGGAGGATGAGGAAAATGGTGGTGGTTAAGGGTTTTTTTATAGAGTAGGATGGGGGGTATAGGTGGATCTTGGAATGGATGGCTAGGATGTATTTAAGTGGTGATTGTAGGTGGTTATGTTGATCCTAGGGTTAGGAATAGTTGGCTCCAAAACAAGGTTCTAGAAGGGGGCTTAGGTGGTGCCAACTTAAGGTTATAGAAGGGGGGTAGGTGGACGGCTAGGATAGGTTGTAGGGTTAGGTGCAGGGCCATGATGTGGGGGTGTTTTGGCACCAAAAGGGAGGGCTTCTAGAAGGCTATTTTGGCGCCAAAACAAGGTACCTTTTGGGTGTAGTTGAGGGGCTAAGAGGTGTCTATCTTGGCACCAAAATAGAGTAGAGGTTTAGGTAGCTTAGGTGGTATTAGGTGGTGGAGCTAGTTAGGTAGGGTTTTAGGGTGGTGGATGGCCAAGGGAGCTGGAGTATAGCTAAGCTAAGCTAGCTTAGCTAGCTTAGTTAGTATTAGAGTAGAGGAGGAGGCCATTAGAGCTAGGGTTTGAGGAGAGGAGTTGGACAGAAGAAGTCTGGATCTGAATTGGTGCTGGCAACTGCTGAAGAGGGTGGCATGGAGTTATTTTAGCTAGCTTAGCTTGCTAGTTCTTTGCTAGCAGCTAAGCCACGCTAAAACAAGTTGGCTTCTGCTGAAATGAGCTTAGGTGAGCTGGGTCTGATGCTCCCAGGGAGGACCTAGCTAGTTGAGATAATTAAGGTAGCTTAGCTCAACTCTGAGTCCCTGGGAGCTGGACTTGAGCTTCCTGAGCTAAGATGAAGTCATCTTCAGCTAGCTGGAGTTAAGTGGAGCTGGATGTAGCTGGTCCTGAGTTGAGGTGAATTTCAGTCAACTTAGCTGAGCTAGCTAGAGCTTCCAGTGAACTGATAGGAGCTGAGATGAGCTAGACTCAGCTAAGTTGAGTTGGATCTGAGTTGACTTGAGCTAAGGTGAGCTGAGATGAGCTCTCTTGAGCTACCATTCAGTTGAGTTGAGCTGAATGGAGCTAGGATGAGCTAACCCTAGTTCAAGTTGAGTTCTAGCTGGTTTGGGCTTCTTCTTCACCAATTGCCTTCCTAAGTGCTAGGGTTCTAGGGATCTGACAATCTGCTTATCCCTTACACTCACAAAAACATATCAAAAAGAAAATAAAAGTAAAATGCATGCCTAACCTAATTTATGCCTAAATGCAACCCAGAAACCCATTTGCGAAGTAAAATCCTAAGAGCTAGGTTTGTTTTAATGCATAAGAATGATGATAAACTGATGTTTATCAGAATACTATCAAAAGAGCTTCAAAAATATGAAAAAAAATATTTGTTGTGTGCCTACCTCAGTGGTGTTTGAGAAGCCATAGTTGCACTATCTGGGCTGCACAACTGGGTTAATAATAAAATTGATTCATCTAGAAGCTACATAACTAGGGTTTCACTTATAGGGTACACTAGACTTGCTTGAAAAATTGAAAGGAAAGAGACAAGCATCTCACTTGTTTGCAAAACCATTACTTGTTCACAAAACTTGTTTGAAAAGATTTTATAAGTGCAATCCTAAAATTTACCCTTAAAGATTTGGACCTTAAAAGATACATCATCAATAAAAATTGCTTGTGGACTCTTGATTGGCACACACACATTTGAAATTGATTAAATTGGGAAACCACCCCCTTCATGCCCATCATTTAAATTCCATGCATAATAAAGCCCAAGCCTAATTAATCTTATATACCCCTAGGTAGGAAGAGTCTATTCAAGTTGATTAAAGTGAAATCATTCTTGGCATGGCCTTGTTTAGGTGGAACAACTCATGACAAGAGAATACATTTGAGGTAACCGCATGAACCACTACTAGGGGTTCGCCGTGCAAGTTTTCCTAGTGGGTCCCTATTCTCTGGCGAGCCAACTAATTCAAGGGGTGTTAAGGGTGATTAAGCCCTGATTAGCTTAGATTAGGTCAATAGGTGCACACAATAGGGCTAGAATTGCTTAATTGAATTGTGCACTCATTTCTCTCATTTGTTATCCTATCTTCTCCAAGACCTTTCTCCAATTGTATGCAAGCTACAAGATCTCAAAATCCTAGACTCAAAGGACCCTTGGATCACACTCTAACTAGATCAAGGAGGTGAAAAGTTGATTTTGAAAATCTTGAATCTAGATCTGATCGACAAATCAGTTGTTATCTAATGGAATCCAAACAACCAAGTTCCTCTAAGGGATAGAATCCTGATCAACCTATGGACCCTGCCACTCAAATTTCTTTCCTACAGGAACAGTTCATCCAATTCCAAGCAAACCAAAGGAAACAAATGAAAAAGCTGATTCAATTAAATCAAAATCCACCTCAGGGAGAATAAACTAGAGCTTTGAGAGATTCCTATAATCCTTCCTGATGTAGACACAATTATTTAGGGTAAAATGCCTATTCATGCATGTTCCTAGGCTTAGCATTGCATATCATGATATAAATATTTCATAAACATCCATTGCATAACATTTAGGATAGTTGTATATTATGTACATTAATTCCGTCATTTTACATGGCCAGGAGGTAGTACAACATCTTTACGGGCTTCGGATGAAGAATCCGACCATATGAATGGATTCAAAGTGATGATCGTAGTCCGTCAACGCGAGAATCACCTCGATCAGAGCTCTGTAGCACCCTCTACAAGAAGAAGAATGTGGACGGTCACGACGTGGTGCTATCGCAACCCTCCAACCCAGCCGCAGCCCCTCCTCCGAAGCTGCATCTGCGAAGTCTCGACCGTTGGATTCAAATCCAATGGTCATAAAAGCTCCACGTTGCCCGCTTCATCTAACGAGACCACCAACTTTGAATCCCGACCATTGGATTTCCATCCAATGGTCGAGAGCTCAAGCCATCTGATCGCTCCACTCGACAATCCAATCCGATGGCGCAGCGGTCGCGACAGACATTCTCAAGCCATGGATGCGCAGTTGAATCCCTGCGGGCACGTGCAATCAACAGTGTGAGGGCGAGCACCAAATTGGGTCATGAGATCTTCATCGAGAGGAACAGATCTCGCCACGCGACACAGCGGCAGTGAGCAGATCTGCACACGCACGATCACGCGTTGACCGATGCCCAATCTAACGCGAATTGAGCGTGCGATCTGAGTGTGTTTCCTGCATGCGATCTTGACCGTTAATCAAAGATTGAACGATGGGTGCGCGAGCACAACGCCAGCGCTGCGTGCCAACGGGGGAGGGCGAATCTTCAGCAACGCGGGCCTTTAGTGACGCATGCAGCAGTCACTAAATGGCCTGCGCAGTGCGTGCGCCTGCCAAGGTAATGAAGAGGCGCGGATCTTTTGGCGACAGCTTGAGCGGCCTTTAGTGACGCTTGTAGCTGTCGCTGAATGTCTGTGCATTGGATGATCTTCCTCCCATCACTATATAAACACTCCTACACCCCTCATTCCTCTTCATCTCTACCTACTCTACTCCCACCTACTCCTAAGTTCTAGTAAGCCTACCAATGCTCCGTTAGAGATTATTCTCAAGCTCTCAAGGCTCCTATTAGTATAACGAACCTCTGCCTCACCAAATATTCCTCCCTTTTCCCATCACCATTCATAGGCCACCTTGAAGTCATCCTCTCACCTTCATTCTGGTAGCAGATAATCTCCACCTCCTTACCTCCATTACAGAGCCATGCTGAAGCTTTCCTCTACCCGACGTCCTCCTGCATCTCACCTCTGTCGTCCCGCTCCTCACCTCCTTCATCCAAGCTTCTGCCAGGCGTCGTTGTCTCACCGAACAACCGATTCGGGAGATTCCTTGTCACCTCTTTCTCTTTTATGCTTTTATAGATCATTGTAATTGACATTGGAGTGATATATATCATATTTGTTCCATCTCTCTTGAGAATTTATTCTGCTTGTCTTCTTATTTCAAAAAACACAAAAAAACAAAAAACTAAAACACCAAAAACAAACAAAACGAAGTGCAGTTTTCAAGCTAAGTAAACGTTGCCTCCCTGTGTTCGACCCGGGACTCCCTTGGAGTTTCGGTAAAGTTTTATTTGATAAATGAGTTTTACGACTACAACGACGAGTTACTCTTAACCCCGATTTCAAACACGCGAAGCACGTTGAATCATTTTGGCGCCGTTGCCGACAAGGCAATGGAATTTACTTTATTGTTTTCTATGTTTCTTTGCACTTACATAGCACTAACCCCGCTTATCTCTGATATATTATCTTGCAGGTACCCTAGCATGGAGATCCAAGTGTGGTAAACCGAAGTAAAGTGTGGGTAGAGTATTTTGTAAGTGTCCCCCACATTCTCCCCTACTAGTTTCATTTCACCACACTCATAACCAAGACCAAATCTACTTAGGTGCTTGCATAAACCCTAGGATAGAATTGTTTGTCTTGTTTGCCACCTCCACTCATTTCACCCCTGCATTTTATAATAAAACAAACAAAAAGATACTTTCTGTGGAACGAATCAATATACACACTTTATACACCCACATTTGAGGCACATAACCTAACTTGATTTTCATCTACTCAACCGGGATTCCAACCTGTGGAACCGGTACACCAATTCAACACATAAAGAAGTAAAAATCATGTTAGGTTAATCACCTTTTTGTGTGCCTTAATCGGTGGTGCATTTAGGCCGATTGATTGAATTGTTTGGGCCGCATTACCTAATTTAAAAGAAATTCATTTTGTAGCTGCCCCATAGAATTTAATATTTAGGTCAAACCAGGCACTCCATATTTTCTCGATCTATAAAGGAAAATAGCTGAACATGTGCTTTCAAAACTTGGTTTGCCTCACAAAATTTTGTTGAATACACCTAATATTTGAATCCTAAAAGCTACTAAGCAAGATTCGAACCCTAAAACTCACCTCATCATTAATAATCTTGCTTGAAAACTTCTTGGTTGTGCACATTCACACATTCTCAAACAAATCATTAAGGGCACAACCCATTAAGGGCCCATCACATTCCTGAAGCACCATTGTCCCAAGCCTAACTAAAATTGATTAGACGTTGGCCCTAAGGATCGGTTTGCTCGTCAGGATCTAGATTGAGATTGTGCACAATTAACCAATTTATACTAGTCAATTTGATGTCTAGCTAGGGGAGTATCGTCAAACGACCACAATCGGGGGGTACATTAGGAACCGAAGGCGCAAGCCAAAGGAAGAACCTTCTCCCCAATCCCTCCTTCTAACTTGTTGAATTGTCTGGACATAAGTAGAGTAAATCGTCCATAATCTTAAGACAGATTCTGAGAGTCTGTAGACCTTTAGGCTACCCAACCTAAGGATAGGCTTGTATTTTTGTATTGCAGGGTTCCTTCTTTCTCTTCTGACTTCTCTCTTTACTTTACCATATACCCTTCCACATCTTACACACATTTCCAATCCTATCCTCCTACCACCACTTATCCCCAAGATGATTACTATCCTGACTTGACTTGTAATTACCCATCCACTAGCTAGGATAACTTTGATTGGGGATACGAATCTGAACCTCAGTGTCCAGGGTTTAATCCTGGACAACAAGATTATGATTACTATCCTTCCCAAAGCTATAAAGATGATAGATCTCCACCCTTTGATGATCAACCTAATCAGATCTACAACCATGAAGGATATGTTGATTATAACACCTACCCTCCCCAGTATTCCATTGAAAATAGGTCATCACCATTCTTTAAACAACCTGAAACGACCTACTATCAGGGAGGGACCCAAGAACCTCGATATCTTGACTCCACTAGATTTAACCCAAATCCACCCAAACTTGAACCAAACCAGTCGGTTCAGGTGAACTAGATCCAGGATAGGGTGTTGGCTAACTTGAGGAACACCATCCAATCTTTAAAAGCTCAGTCAACACCATGTACTGAAGCATTGGAGCCTATGATAAAAATGATTGATGAGCTGAATAGCTCTTTATTATATTTGCTCCAAAGCGTTAGGGATAGGGACCTGGGTGAGTTTCTTCTTGGGAAGTTGTCGAGGTTGAGGATGAAATTTGTGGTTGCACTAGTCAAATCTTGGGATGATTCTCAAGATGAATGCTTTTTAGGAGAGCCAATGTCCAAACCCACTTAGGCGCCTATCGGGGGAGATACATATTCTGAAACTGGAGATGACCAGATTGGTGTAGAGCAACCATTTGAAGATGAACCAATTGATTCACCCGAGATCCCCAAGTCAGGAAACGAAGAAAATTATGTCTCGGATCATGAAATGATTTATGATTTTGAGACATATATAAATGAGCATCATCAATTCTTTAACTTTGAGGGTGAAGAATTTTTAGGTGAAGTCTCACTTGAGCATAAGGAAAATGATTTTAGTGAGACAAACAGACATGAGGAATCTGATGAACCATTTGACAGCCCAATAATAGCGGAATTTGATTTGGTTGGGGTTAACTTTGGAGGATCCGAATCTTGATGATTCAATCAGTGACCCTATTCCTCATCCACACCCCGAAGAGTTGACTTCTGAGATCATTATGCCCAAGTCAATCTTAATTCAGCCACGATTTCTGGACTTGGGTAAATCTTATGAGATAAGCGGTATGCTAGAGGTCTCGGAGCTTGAGCTCTTGATGTTGGAGGATAGAATTGTTGAAATAAAAATTTGGGAGGCTAATTATGAGGAAACTTTGATTTTGGATATGAGGGTTCCTATTGACCTAAAACCACTTACTTTCTACCAGGACCTTTACAATATCTTTCACGTGCAACCCAAGCTTGAAATAACTGATTATTTTTCTAAGCTGGATGTTAAGAGAACATCAGAACCTATTGAACCATCTTTACCCGCTGTCCGACACTTGGGTCTTGGGTTGCACACCACAAAGTCGTAGGCCCCACAAGCTTAACAACCTTCGGTTCTGGGTGATTTTCATCCAGAACCTTAGAACCACTCGACCCTGGGGCATGGGTCTGCATTACAATCTGGTCCACATCTGTGGACATTTTCTGCTAGAGGGTCTGAGGATCAATATTTTTATTTTGATTTTGACCCGCACTTGTGAATTCTTAATTTCTTCTTTGTGTGTATATTATGCCTAGCTGAAGGCATTAAATTTAGCACGTGTCTATATTTCACGTTCTCTGTGGAGCTGACCAGATTTCTCATGATGTTCAGGTGATATTCTATTTACTCCACCTTTTCATGTCTTTATTTTTACAATGAGGACTGATGAGAACCTCATCATGAACCCTAGCTAGCTTACTTTGATCTAACAAAATAAACAAAAGCTCCTACATAACCTAAAGGAAGGCATAATTCAAGGGATTACTGATCTGAAAAGAGAACATGAAACAAGGGGTAAAACTGTAATTTTACAATTACAGTGCATCAATGGGATTTCTAAGGATCTAGACATAGGTCAATTGGACTTACTAAGAGAAAAAGTGGGATGGTTCAGTCAGAAAAGGGTTATTGTGAAATTTAAGAATTAAATGACATTCTGTAACCCTAAAACAAACCCACTTAAATTGACAAAGTTTCAGGCAAGATAAAAATCAACTAAACCCTCTAAAATTTATGAAAAAATATCCCCTAGGATTTAGAACCTTCAATTTGGCCTTTGGAACCTATTTTGACCTAGTTTGGGGACCAAGGCCAATATTTGACTTAATTTGGGTTTTTATGCAAAATGTCCAGTCAAACGAAGTCAAACCTAAAATCCAACTTCACCATTGGATTCCTTAAGTCCAAATTAGGTTTATACCAAAATTTGGACCTAAGGGAAGGTTATATTGACCTACTTTGTAAAATGGTTCACCCAATTACATTCTGACCCTTAACTTTTGAAAACCCTTGCAAATACCCCCTCAACTTCTTCGTCACTTTCTTCATTTTGGTCCCTCTGCCATCGCAGCAGGGACCCATACCGCTGGCGACTTTGCGAGCCGATTTTCTCCTCATTTCCGTGGCGAGCTGCTCCTAGATTTGAAAGGGGAGCTCTCTGCGAAGCCCCCTACTGCATGAGCAGTTCCCCATACCCTGAATCGCCCCATACCTCTCATGCGAACGCTCGAAAGGTATGGGTCTCATTCCGACCATACCTCTGGCGTGGTGTTCCCGCCTCCTCCTTGTGATTCTCCCTCGGCCCACACCTATTTAAGCTTACCAAGAGCTCTCCGCTTCTGGCAAGCCTATTTTGGTCGAAGAAATCCCCCCAATTTCGTCTCCTACTCCGGCCATCCCCCCATAGGCTCCAGCGACTCCCCCTCCCTCTTCTCGTCGCTCTTCCACCGTACCAGTGGCAGACCCATCTCCACCTCACTCATTTGCATCGCGTCGTACTCGTGCGAGCCCCTCTGACCCCCTTCGTCGTCGCCGCCTCTCCATCTCAGGGCCTTCGTCTTCGGTGATGGCACACACGTGCCGCTCACTCTCCGCCTCACCCCTTCGCTCCAAGCTCCTCAGTTAAGTTCCTCTCCCTCTACTCTTCATTTTCCCTCAACCAATTTCTATTTTCACCCCTCGACAACCACAGACCACCACCATTGTCTCCACCTCTGGTAGACCACCGGCGAGGTGTTCCTGCCACTCCACGCCTCCATCCACCTCGCCAGACCCCTCAAAACCTCCGTCACCATCCACTGACCATTTCCCCCTCTCCATTCACTGCCACACACTCCCAACACGTCCCATGAACACGGCCACAGAGCGACCTAGGCATGCACGCCTAGGTCACCCCGTAGTCAACCACCCAGCTAGGCAACTTCGCCGTGACACGACGAAGCTTCCCATGTGCTTTGATGAGGCCACAAGGTCGTATGCGTGAATCTCAGGTCGACCCCCCTTGCCGCCATTAGCGACGGCTTGAAGGAGCTTACAAGCATCTCTTCAGGCTGCATCAACTCAGGAGCCGCACTCTAGGTGGCGTGCGTTGAGTGCGCACACACATCCAGACCAAGAACGAGCCTGGAGAGCGACTGCAGCTGCGGCGATTAGGCGAAGTCCTTTTGCGCAGGCGCAAGCGAAGAGGGTGGGACATTTAGTCCCACCTCGTAAACTCAGAGGTACGCTGCAACACTTAAATTGAATTTGTGCATTAGCCTCTTCGCCTCCAGTACACGGGGTGAGGTCCCTCGCCCACGTACACCTGCCTCATCTGCGACCACTCCTACGCAGACCTGGCTGACCCATTTTCCCTGCACTCCTCACGCACCACCCACGCTGGTGTGCCTAGTTCTAGGCACGCATACCCAACTCGATAACCTGAGAAGGCTCTGGGAGAGCTTTCTTGAGAGCAAAATAGAGAGAGAGAGAGACAGGGAGGGTAGCGGGTAGGTTTTGCTTCTCTGTGTTGTGCAAGGAAGAAGGAGGAGGAAGCAGCTGTGGGGAAAAAGCTAAGGGTAGGCGTTTGAAGAAGAAAGAAGAAGAGTAGCTGAAGGAAGGAGAAGCCGCAGAGAAAGAGAAAAAGAAAGGAGGAGGAGGAGGAAGCAGCTGCGGGGAAGAGGAAGAGAAGAGAAGAAGAAGAGGAGCAGAGGCCAAGGAAGAAGAAGTTGAAGACTTAGCTGCAGAAAGACAAGGAAGAAGAGAGAAACTAAAGACAGAGAAGAAGGAGCCAAGGAGGAAGAAAGAAGAGAAGAAGCAAAGGAGGAAAATCCAATAGCAGAGAAAGAGAGAGAGAAGCCACAAAAGAAGAAGAAAGAGAAGAATCACTGTGGCAATCTGCAAGATAAGCCGTCTGATTCACAGAATCAGATGTCTGGAAAAGAAAGACAGAGAAAGAAAGAAGGAAAAGGGTGCGGCCAAGAAGAGAAAAGAAAAGCAAGAAAGAGAGGAAGGGAGAAGCCATCAAGAAAATATTTCCTCTTCCACTGCTATTTTCTTTTTAGTTTTCTTATACATAAACTTTCACTTATATCCTTTTTAAATATCATATTGTGAAAATTGTGATTTTGCTTTTAAAATACAGAATTGCTCCCTGAGTTCGACCTCGAAAGTTTTTAAATTTCGAGTAAATAAAATTGATAATCATTTTTTCGCGGTGATTTCAAATATACTACAACGATATATTTTTAAAAGCACAATCTTGTCGCGAATAGAAATCTATTATCAAGGACATTGCATCATTTAGGCATGAAGGGATGGATATTTAATCCTAAAATCATTTTGTTAACTTCGTAAAATTTCTTTTAGTTTCTTAAAAAAATGAAAATTTGAAAAAGATAAAAAAAAAGAAATTAGGAAAAGAGAACTTAGGCATTTGGAAGATATTAACTTTAGGAAATGATACGATAGGACCTGAACACTTAGACTCTTTAGGTCTTCGGGCTTAATTAGCCTGGGTATCCACTCGAATGTAGACTTAGTCTCGAGTCCTCGCTATGTCAATCTTATTTTAATTCGGTAAATAATTTGGGGTGATGAGTATACGACTTATCAACCTGCCCTCTGATTTGAGGAGAATTTAAGTCTAAGCATCTACACACTTTTTGCACTGACTCACTTTTCGGTGGTTCCTTCGAAAATTGGGTAGCTTATGAACTATCTAGGGTGATATAGTTGGCAAGTTATCGGTGGTAACAGCTCATCGATAGGTTGTCCAGAGCCCAGCCACAAGACCATTTTCTTAGTACTACCTTTAGGTAAATCTTTGATCAAGGAAGCCACCTGCTTACAAAAAAGAGAAGAAAAAGAAAACCTAAAAAGAAAAGAAAAAAATAGAAAAAGGAGAAAATAAAAAAAGGAAAATAATAAAGCAATACTTCACCTCATGAGTATGGCTGGCAAGTGGTCGTGGGTAACAGCCCATTGGCCGGTTGTCTAGAGCCCAGCTCACAAAAATACACAATAATTTCCAAAAGACATAGGGAAGAAGCGGGGAAGTAGAATAAATTGGTGAGATATACAATGGGTTCGCCCTTGCATTGACCCCGTAAATAAAAGAAGTAGGGAGAAAGCTACCAATTGAAAAGATAAACCTTTAGGCAAGGTCACCTAAGGTTGTAGAAACCCGAAGTTCGTTTTAATGGCCGCCTAGTGACTCTTTCACTCTTTTCACTAGATGCTTAACACTTAGAGTCCTTTTCAAGTCTTAGGAACGTCGGGTAGGTGTAAAAAGTTATCCCAGAACTCTCAAACTCCAAAAGTCCAAAAAAATAAGAAAAGAAGAAAAAAAAAATGTATCTTCCCTTTTCAAATAAGGCGAGGACTTGGGCGGCTTGCATTCTGACAGACACCCGGGTACTGTTGAGTTTTCGTTGTTTAGGATATTAGTTGAAATTTTCTATTGTTAATAAATGACTTAGGCTTAAGTAATCGAATCCTAATTCTATTTCATACATAGCATATAGTTTAATTTTGCTAGGGAATAGCAAAAGATAGGCATGGGGGTATGATGTAAACACAATTATTGAGGGTAAAATGCCTATTCATGCATGTTCCTAGGCTTAGCATTGCATATCATGATATAAATATTGCATAAACATCCATTGCATAGCATTTAGGATAGTTGTATATTATGTACATTAATTCTGTCATTTTACATGGCCAGGAGGCAGTGCGACATCTTTACGGGTTTCATATGAAGAATCCGACCATACGGATGGATTTAGAGCGACGATCACAGTCCATCAAAGCGAGAATCACTTCGATCAGAGCACTGTAGCACCCTCTACAAGAAGAAGAATGTGGACGGCCACGATGGCGCCACGTGGCACCATCGCAGCCCTCCAGCCTGGCCGCAGCCCCTCCTCCGAAGCTGCATCTACGAAGTCTCGATCGTTGGATTTAAATCCAACAGTTGTAAAAGCTCCATGTCGCCCACTTCATTTAACGAGACCACCAACTTTGAATCCCGACTGTTGGATTTCCATCCAATGGTCGAGAGCTCGAGCCATCTGATCACTCCGCTCGACAATCCAACGTGATGGTGCATCAGTCACAACAGCGTTCTTAAGCCACGGATTCACGATCGAATCCCCGTGGGTGCGTGCAATCAGCAGTGCGAGGGCGAGCACCAAATTGGGTCGCGCGATCTTCATCGAGCAGAACAAATCTCGCCACGTGGCGCAACGGCAGTGAGCGGATCCGCACGCACGTGATGATGTGTCGATCGACGCCCGATCTGACACGGATCGAGCGTGCAATCTGAGTGGGTTGCCTTCATGGGATCTTGACCGTTGATCAAAGATCGAATGGTGCATGCGTGAGCACAACGCCAGTGGGGCATGCCAGTGAGGGTGGGCCGATCTTCTGCGACGCGGGCCTTTAGTGTGGCTTGCAGCTGTCACTAAATGGCCTGCACAGTGTGTGAGCCAGCCAAGGCAATGAAGAGGCCTGAATCTTTTGGTGACAGCTTGAGCGGCCTTTAGTGACGCTTGTAGCTATCGCTGAATGTTTGTGCGCGGGATGCTCTTCCTCCCATCACTATATAAATACCCCTACACCCCCCCATTCCTCTTCGTCTCTACCTACTCTACTCCCACCTACTCCTAAGCTCTAGTAAGCCTACCAACGCTCCGTTAGAGCTTACTCTCAAGCTCCCAAGGCTCCTATTAGTGTAACGAACCTCTGTCTCACCAAATATTCCTCCCTCTTGCCATCACCATTTATAGGTCACCTTGGAGTCGTCCTCTCACATCCATTCCGGTAGCAGATCATCTCCACCTCCTCACCTCCATTCCGAAGCATGCTGAAGCTTTTCTCTACCTGATGTCCTCTTGCGTCTCACCTCCTTCGTCCCGCTCCTTACCTCCTTCGTCCAAGCTTCCGCCAGGCACTGTCGTCTCATTGAACAGTCGATTTGGGAGATTCCTTCTCACCTCTTTCTCTTTTATGCTTTTATAGATCATTATAATTGACATTGGAGTGATATATGTTATATTTGTTCCATCTCTCTTGAGAATTTATTCTTCTTGTTTTCTTATTTCAAAAAACATAAAAAAATAACAAAAACTAAAACACCAAAAACAAACAAAATGAAGCACGATTTTCAAACTAAGTAAACATCGCCTCCCTGTGTTTGACCCGGGACTCCCTTGGAGTTTTGATAAAATTTTATTTGATAAACGAGTTTTGCGGCTACAACTACAAGTTACTCTTAACCCCGATTTCAAATACGCGAGACATGTGAATCACTTCCCATGTTGCTTCTAAACCCTATGAACGGGTTACACAGGTTGAAGCTCAATTTGAGATTAAACCTACTACTACAGCCATACTACCACATTTCTATGGTAATAGTTCAGAGGATCCATTTCAGCACTTGGAGGAGCTGACTACCATTAACTAAACAATCTGGATCCATAATATGAGCAAGGATGTCCTGCAAATGAAGCTTTTTCCTTTCTCCTTAAAAGATAAAGCTAGCCATTGGTATCAAACCATAAGGTAACCTGTAGATTCTGGGCAACTCTTAGAGATGACTTCCTTAGAAAATTTTTCCCTATTGGTAAAACCAATGCACTTAGAAAGGCCATTGCAACATTTTCTTAGCAACCTGCAGAACAATTACATGAAGCTTGGGAGAGGTTCGTGGACCTTTTGAGAAAATGCCTGCACCATGAAGTACCAAGATGGCAACTAGTCCAGATTTTCTATCAAAGGCTAAATGAACTATTAAGAAATTTGGTGGATGCATCTTGTGGGGGTAACTTCATGAGTAAAGATGAGAATAGTGCTTTTGAGCTATTTGAAAATATGAGCAAAGATTCCCTTAATAACGCCTCCATGGATACTTATGGTAGGTTTAATCAACCTAGAGCATCAATAATGAAATTCAAGATAATTTAGGTCGAGTTGATATAAAGCTGAATTGCCAAAAATTAGACAAAGTTGGTTTGATGTCCAAGCAATTGGCAGAATTGATGAGTCAAAAAGGAGTTAGTCACCCAACCACTGCTATCTAGACTACTTCAGGGAGGGAGTTTATGCATAATGTAAACCTAGTGGTGTCTGTGAGCCATCTGACCCGGAACCCAACTGAGGGTATCCAAACAGGGACCTTTGATCCCTGTTATCCTGATTCCACATTAATCACTCTATCCTCTGGATATGAGGATGTCATGGCAATCAAAGGGAACCTTAGGACCAACCCGTACTCAAACACTTATAATCTAGGTTGGAAAAATTACCCAAATTTCTATTGAAAATGCTAGGGGCAAGGGACCCAACCTATTGTAGAACCTAGACCCTATCAACCAAAGCCAAATTTCCAAACCTATAATCAGGGTCCGACCTATCAGTCCTTGCCCTCTAATCAGTAGAGCCAAACTTAAGAGGTTCTACAAGCTCAAAACAAGCAATTATTGGACATGTAGTCCTCAATGTTCCAAATGATGCACCAAATGACACAATCCACTAATGACTTGAAGACCCAAATAGGAACCAAAAATGATCCTAGGCCTATAGGAGTTATACGTGCCCAACCAATTCCAAACCCTAGGAACATACTTGATAAAGGAAAAGCACCTATGGGGTCCAACCAATATCGAGAGCAACATAATCAATCTCATCAAATTCATCAAGCTCCCATGATTCCACCTAGATTTAATTAGATTCCTAATCAAATTCCTAATCAATCTTACCAAGGAATGAATTTGAATTAGACTTCACAGCAAGGATCACATCCTCAAGGATCAAATCAATTTTCTCATGCATCTACTAATGTTATGACTCCAAGGAGTGGCACAGCTGCACAAGACACAATATGGACACCTAACCTGAATCCTAAGGGTCAAGGTGTAGTTGATTTAACTCAGGAGCCAGAGAAAGAAACTGAGAAAACTCAAGTCATGGTTCCTAATCCTTTGGACCAAGATGTTCTGATTCCTTTTCCTGAGGCCCTGAATAGGTCCAAGGCTAGGAAGGTCCAACCTAATGCTAAGAAGTGGATTGATTTCCTCAAACAAGTCCATATCAACATCCCACTTCTTGATGCAATTGAGCATATTCCCTCTTGCGCTAATTTTTTAAAGGATTTAACTACACTAAAGTGCAAGACTAAATCCACTCCTAGGAAAGTAGTACTCTTTGAACAAGCCAGCTTAATCATACTCAACAACCTTCCATCAAAGAAGAAAGACCCAGGAGCTCCTTTTATCTCTTGTGTAATTGGAGATATCACCCTAGATTGAGCCCTTTTGGTTCTTGGTGCTAGAATTAATTTGATTTTGACTATTTTGTATGAAAAATTTGGGCTCGGTGATTTAAGACCTACTAATGTGACTCTCTAGTTAGCTGATTGAACCTTGACCACACCAAAAGGGATCATTGAGGATGTGAATGTGAAAGTTAAAGATTTCTATTTTTCGGTGGAATTTCTCATCCTTGATATGGAGGTTCTTGAGGAACTAAGCAATACACCCATAATCTTAGGTAGACCCTTTCTAGCTATTGCAAAAGAACACATAGATTGTGAAACTGGAAAGGTTGAAATGACTTTTGGTGATAAAAAAATGCAACTGGATGTGTTTAAGGCTATAAAGAATTTTGATGATTGTGGTGCCATTGATGAATTTGATGATCAAGATTATGTTGAGGAAACTATGGCAATTTATTTGGTAGAAGATCCTTTAGAAGTGTGCTTGACTCAACCAAAAAGGCTAATAGAAAAGGAACCAAAATTTAAAGAGGTTTGCCGATATCTAACTCCAGCGCCTGATTCTAAATCTAAACCTATGCATCAAGTAGAACGGCTACCTGAGTCGATTCCATCACCTTTTCCATCTTGTAATTTGACTCCCCCTTATTTGGACTTGAAACCTTTACCTAAAAATCTAAAGAATGCATGCCTACTTAGGACCAAATCAGACTTATCCTGTGATCATCAATTACAATCTAACTCAAGTTCAAGAAGTCAAATTGACTCAAGTCTGACGAGACCATAGACAAGCTATTGGGTGGACTATCTTTGATTTGAAAGGAATTACTCCTACCTATTACACCCACAAGTTCTATGTGGAAGAGGGTGTAAGACAATCTTGCAAATTGCAGTGAAGGTTGAATCCAAATATACGAGAAGTGGTTAAGCAAGAAATAATTAAATGGCTTGATGCAAGCATCATCTATCTTATTTCTAACAGCCCTTGGGTGATCTCGGTTCAAGTCATGCATAAGAAAGCAGGGCTGATTGTTGTTACCACTGATCAAGGAGAATCTATCCTAACTCGCACCGGGACTTTGTGTTGAGTCTGCATTGATTATAGATGCCTTAATTCTATGACCAAGGAGAACCATTTTCCTCTTCCTTTTATTAACCAGATCTTGGAGAAATTGGTTGGAAGGAGGTTGATGGTAACACCATCGTCCTCCATATCTAGTCTATTTTGACTAAGTTCTAAGGTTAAATTCAACTAATTTATCATTGAAACGGCATAACTTAAGAATATCAAGAATTGGAGGGAATGCATAAAAATTACTTAATTCTATTGTTTAAATGGAAAAATACAACTGAAGATCAACTCATGGGTAAACATACACATAATTGAAGGTCAACTAAGCTCAAATTCCTAATAAATGAGCTTGCATTGATTGATTCAGGGTTTCTATGAAATAAAAGCCAATTTACAATTAATAAAACCCTAATTTCAGCCTCAGTTTAATTCAAAGGGTTCTAATGGAAATAAATGTAATATAAACCTTCTAAAAATCATTACAAAATATTCTATAAGGTTTAAAGCAATCAATTTGACAAAATAAACCTATTTTGACGTAAAATAAAAACCTAAGTGAATATTTAATATATTTTGGGTTAAAATGTAGATTGACCAATCAAACTTCATCAAAACCTAAAATTGAAGTCACCATTAGATTCGTTGGGTATAAATTAGGCTATCCTAAACAGTTGAGACCAATTGAACTTCATCTTCACCTATTTTGTAGTTTGGGCCTTAACTTTTGAATTTCTTGCCTTTAAGTCCAAATTTGTTTCTTTTTGGTCCCACGCTGACGTCATGATGACATCAGCACCTTCTTCCTCAACCAGTAGTAGGGCACGCAAGTTTCTCCTTCACGCAAGCTTTATGGATCAAATCTCATTGATTCTCTTAGTGAAATTCACATAACTTGATAGAATACTCCTCGATCATCGACGAGCATCTTGGCGATCGTTCCAGCTCTGGATGCCATCTTTGGTGTCCACAAATCTCGAGTAAAATCCACACAAAATCGCACTTCAAATCATCCAATTTGAGGTGATTTCTTGCTTCATTTGCTGGTGCAATTCTTCTATTTAGCACGGCCTTGCCTCTATGGATTCTTTCATGCAGATTTTTGGCAAAAAATCCTTCTTGCTCTAATTCTTCCTCGACACCATTAACGAGAACCTTGGATCTCCTCGACCTTGCTTCTTCACCTCATTTTGCCAATGTTAACGCACTTCGATTGTGTTTTAAAATCGTGTGTCGTAGTATAGGTTCCAAAGCGCATTTAACATTTAAATTTATAATACTCAAATTCACAGAAAAATTCGAGGTCGTTCACTAGGAGAAAACATAAATGCGCGACTACCACTATTTAGGGTGTGAATTTATATGAATTGAATTCTTTGAAAACCATAAGTCCACAATCGCTCCTTAATCTCACAAAATGCAAAGTTAAAGTTCGTGATTCAAGTGCAATGAAGATACATGAACAAAATTTATTTAATGCTCAATTAAAAGAAATACTCAAGTATTCAATCGATTATGCATTAAATAGACATTAGAAATAATGTTTGAACAAGTTATGCCAATAAAGACTTATTTAGAACTAGCATGAGTTAATCATCAAAAGTTGTAAACTAGTCCTAGAACTATCACATTTCAGTACTTATGGCCTTACTTTTGGGTCCTTGCATGCTTTCAAGTTGGTCCCTTCCAACTTTCAGGTTTTGCGGATAGGAGAGGTTGACTTGGTGATTAGAGGCGGTGGCGACAGCGGATGACAACGTCAGAGTCGCGGAAGGTGGTCCAGATCCGGTAAAGGTCGAGGAGGCATCTCAGAGCATGAAATCACCCTTGAGAGTGTGGAAAATACTCCTCATGTCTTCACAAAGCTTCTCAAGAAGCTTCGGGCTTTGAGGATGGATGGCGGCGTCGACTGTGGGTGAGGCTATTAGTGGTGCGAACCGAGGTCGGCTCAGCGAGGGAGGCTTCGAAACTCCAATCCTAGGAGTCAAGGAGCTTCATCGGACCTTTGTGAATGTCATGGTGGTGGAGGATTGGTGTGACGATGGCGGAAGAGGTGAGACAAAGTCGAGGGAGAGGGTGGCGGAGGTGTGTGTCCGGCGAGGATCCTTGGTGAGCAATAGACCTAATAAACTTGGGGCTTTTGCTTGCAGAGGCATGGGGGTTTTTCTGCAGTAGTTGGCGATGCGGGAGGCAGGGTGGAGCGGCGAGGCATGCTCACTTGATTTCCACCGAAGGGCGGCCGGACCTTAGCCGGCAGTGTAGAAGACGATGGAGAGGAGGCCACAGGAGGAGTTGATTGTGAGATCTAAGGAGTCTAAACTACACTATGGAGGAAGAGGAGAACCTATCTAATGGAGGACGAGGAGGCAAAGAGCGGCTGATTTAGGCTTGCCAGTCATGAAGAAGGATTTGGGGAAGAAGACCGATGGCAAGGAGAGGGAAGGAGAGGGTCGTGCTTTGGTTGGCGACTACCTGAGGAAGGTGAGGAAGAAGGTAGTGTTGCCCTTGTGGTCGGAGGACACACGGACGGAGAGGTCGGAGAGGACCGCTAGGGCCAGAGACGACGATGGTCGAGGCATAGAAGAAGGGTAAGAAACTCGACCCAATCTCGACCAACATAAGCAGCGTGAGATGGGGGATGTTAATCGCCTATTTACACGTGAGGAGAAGGGCACGAACAACCTCACCAGAGTTGGCGGTCGGAGGATGCAGAGCTGGAAGGTGGAGGCGGTGCTGGGAGGGACGAGTTCACAAGAAAATTGAATGTTAAGGAGGCGTTTGTAAGGAAATCAGGAATTGAGAGCCAAATTGTAGAGTTGAGCAAGATGAAGTCGAAATGAACTTAAATTTTTATGGTAGCCTAATTTCAGCCTAAGGAATTCAATAATAACTTCAATTTTAAGTTTTGATAATGTTTGCATGGTCAATTTACATTTAGACCCAAAATGGACCAAATACTCGCCTACATTTCTGTTTTAGGTCAAAACAGGTTCCAATTATCAATTGATTGTTCCAAACCTTATAAAATATTTTTAATTGATTTTTAAAAGGTTTAGATTACATTTATTTTCATCGATACTATTTTAATTGAAGAGGGGTTGAAATTATCCAATTTAATTAAGAATTAACACTTAATTCGAATGAAAATCCTAAACTACTCAGTATCATCCCACTTTTAGGATATTTAAACTCAATTAACCTTTAATTAACCATAATTTCACCCTCTATCTATTCTGCATTTATAATTATTCGTGAAAATTATAGAATTAACCCATTTTTCTATTAATTCCTCTCTCTTCAGCCCTAATTAAGTTATACCCTTTAATGTGTTAATTAGGTGAATTTAACCTTAGAACTTAGCCAAAAGTAAGTTAGCTATACAGGACAATGGCAATGCCATTAGCCACCAATTGAGGTCGTGGCTCTCTTCCTTGCTTCTTCACTGAGCTTCTTGCCATAGAAGCTAGCTCCTCTACCCCAGTCGTTGCTCTAATCTTCCTTGTCGAAATCTTCTTCTTCCTTACATCTGGCCAGCCAATGTCGGACACCCTCCTATCCTCCCCATCCAACTGTAGGTATCTCATCTTCCTCCCCTCTCTCCATGGTATAATTTAGGCCTCATAGAATTAGGAATTAGCCCCAAACTTCTCTACCTTCCTCATCGTCTTCTTCGCGTCTGGTGTAGCTCTGATGACCACCTCCATCCCGCTCCATGCATCATCGTCACTCATCGACCACTGTGGAAGCTTCAACAGGCTGAGGGGAGCAAAACCCCTTAAGCTATTGAAACCTCCGACACCTCCAGCCCTCTGCCGAACTCCACCTCCTCTAGTCATCTTCACGACCTCAAGCTATTCACACCGCTGTCATATTCGACAAGCCTCGGGGAACAAAACCCCCAAAGTTATCGTACACTTCCACGCCAAAATTGCCTAGCTGGATTTCTCCATCTCCGCTGTCTTCTGTGACCTCAACAGGCCATCTTAGTCCTCCCCAAGCTCTGAAGCTTCATGAGAAGCTTTGTTGACGTGCGAGGAGCACATTGAGACCTTCAACGAGTGATATCACGCCTCGACAAGCTCTATCAACCTTTGCCAAACTCTACCTTCAACCATTGCCTTCTTCGATGACATTGTTGTTATCCACCTCACCAATCATCAACCCAACACTGCCATCATGTTAGTGGCCAACCAACGTTGACATCCCACCCTTCATAAAACCATCTAACGATTGGATCTCAAGTCCGGCTAACCTCAGGCAATCGTCAACTAGCATCACGTAAGCGAAGCAGCACAGCACAGAGAGCATGGGCTTTAGTCCCACATGGTTTGTGCTTAGAGCCATTGCATGGTATATCTTGAAACATCACCATTGGTTGTGCAGCCCACGATAGGGAAAGGCTCCTCGATATGTGTATGTAAGCGATTATTGTTAAATAACCCATCTTGGGTGTGCTCGGGCCTAGTTGTTGTGGGCCGATTTTGCAAAACAAAGAAAGAAAAAAGAAGAAAATAGTCTCCGTAGCTTGTAAGTAGTTAAGCAGAAACATGTGTTTTTGAAATTATTGCTCAATTTTTTTGGCACTTGATCTAATGTATTTTCTTGAGTTTGATAGCATATTTTCCTAGTATATTTCTTTTATATCAAATTTATGAGCTATAAACTTTGTGGATAACTAAATAGTGGTATTTGCATAATGTTTTTCTCCCAGTGAACAATCTAAGATTTCAATTCTCGAGAAATATAAATTTTTAAAAGTTGATTTGTGTGATTTGACTATACTACGAAGCAATTTTTATCAAAACTCGTTTCGTGCGCGTCAGACGTTATTCTGCTTTTTGGATGGTTACTCTGGATACAATCAGGTTGCAATCAGTCTAGAGGACCAAGAGAAGACAACCTTAACTTATCATTTCAGAACTTTTGCGTTCTGAAATATGCCTTTTGGACTCTGTAATACACCAGCAACTTTCTAGAGGTGTATGATGGAAATATTCTCAAACATGCTTGGTGATTATTTGAAAATTTTTATGGATGATTTTTTGATATTTGAGGATTCATTTGATCATTGTGTGAGAAATTTGCAATTGATTTTGAAATGGTGCATTGAGGTTAACTTTGTCATAAGTTGAGAAAAAAGCCACTTTATGGCTCAATAGGGCATTGTTCTAAGACATTGTTTCTGCAAAAGGCTTAGAAGTCGACCAAGCTAAGATCAATTTGATTTCTAATCTTCCTCCACCTAACTCTATTTGGCAACTTCAATCTTTTCTAGATCATGTTGGATTTTATCGCCGATTTATAAAAGATTTCTCGAAGATCTCTAGACCCTTGACTAATTTATTAAATAAGGATGTCCCTTTTGATTTCAATCAAGATTGCATCCAAGCCTATTAATCTTTAAAGGAGGCTGTCACCCAGGCTCTAATCTTACAACCTCCAGAGCTAGACTCATCCTTTTGAACTATTGTGTGATGCGTCAAATTATGCAGTTGGGGTTGTCCTTAGGCAAAATATCGATGGAAAACACGTGGTGATCTATTACGCTAGCAAAAATTTGGATGAGGCTCAAGAGAATTATACCACAACTGAGAAAGAATTGCTTGTTGTGGTCTTTAGATTAGAAAAATTCAAGTTTTATATAATCGAATCCCACGTGACTGTATATTCAGATCATACAACCCTTCAACATTTATTGGTAAAGAAAGATGCAAAACATAGGTTGATTAAATGGATTTTACTACCTCAAGAGTTTGACCTAGAAATTAAAAATAAAGCTAATTCACAAAATTTGGTTGCTGATTGATGGTAACACCATCATCCTTCATAATTAGTTTAATTTAGCTAAGTTCTAAGGTTAAATTCATCTTATTAACCAACAAAAGTGCATAACTTAATGATACAAAGAATTAGGATGAATGACTTGCAAACTAATTAATTTTTCTGTTTTAACAGATTAATACAAATGAAAATTAATTAAAGGGTAAACATACACTAAATTGAAGGGTAATTGAGCTCAAATTCCCAATAAGTAGGCCTGCATTGACTGGTTTAGGGTTTCTAATAAGATTGAAGGCTAAATCTCAAATAAAAAATCTAATTTCAGCCTCACTTAAATTAACAAGGTTCTAACAAAAATAAATGTAATATAAAACTTATAAAAATCATTGAAAAATATTCCATAAGGTTTAGATCAATCAATTTGACAATCGCAATCCTTTTTTACCTTAAATAGAGACCTAGGCAGGTTTTTTATATATTTTGGGCTTCTGTGTAAATTGACCATGAAAATGTCATCAAAACCCAAAATTTAAGTCACCATTAAATTTCTCATGTCAAAATTAGGTTACCATAAAAACTTGGGCTCATTCGGACTTCATCTTGGCCAAGTTTGCGGTTTGGCCCTTAAAAACCCATTTTCTTGCATACAACCCCCTAATTTCTTCATCTTCCTCACCAAAAGGCCCCTGCTAGCAACAATGATCTCTCCTCTCACCAAAAGTCCCTTGCTAGCGGAATCTTGCCAAAATTGGCAGGATGATACACCTATCATTCCCACACATCCTCGCGCATTTTCCAGCTCATTTCGCCAACTAGGGAAGCCACGACCCTCGGCCAAAGTTGTTGCTAGAGCACATTTTTGGCACACCATCTTAGCCTTGATTAGGCTACAATCTCGCCTCATTTGCCGCGGATGAGCTCCTTTAAAGCAAGGCCATGCCCTTGCAAATTGATTCGTCAATTTTTGGTGTGTGTTCACCCCTTCCTTCTTCCTTCCCGTACATGCCATTAGAGAGACCTTGGAGCTTCTCCATCGACCCTTCTTCACTGCTCCTCGCCACCAACCGAGGTCGTGGATCGCTCCCTCACTTCGTCACCGTGCTTTCTGTCAAAGAAGTAGGGTTCTCCAACCTCTTCGTCGCTCCAACTCCTTCACCGTCCCTTCCTTCCTCACATCCGGTGTGCTTGCTGGCGAGCATCTCCCCCTTCCTCATTCATGATTTGGTAATCTCCCTTCTTCTTCTTTTCTAGAGTAGTTTAGAACCTCTAGAACTAGGTTTAAACCCCCAACATCTCTATTCCCTCCTCATCTTCCTCGTGGATGGTGGGTTGGCGAGCGTAGCTCCTGCGACTCCCTCTACCTTGCTCCACGCCACCTCACTAATCGCCAACCACCTCAACACCTCCGCCACACCACCACAAGAACCCCTCAATCAATTTGAGGGGTTGCTCGCTAGACACCTTCACCTGACTCCTCCCACCGCCTATGCCTTTGTCGAGTTCGCCAGAGCTCCACGACCCTCCTCTAAATGAATCGCCGCTGCCATCACATTTAGGAGGGTCCAATGAAGCTCCACAACCCTTGATGTCGGCTGAGACCTTCTTCGTCATAGTGACCACCTCTGTTGGACCCACCACCTTTGACGTTGTCGACCATAGCCGTCCGCCTCCTCACGTATCGCCAAGCTTCCAAGCTTCGTGGGAAGCTTCTTGAGGGCGTAGGGAATCCATTGCCACCCTTTGGCGATGAGATTCATGCTCGAAAGCTCGCCAACCTCCTTTCCGTCCGACGACCTGCATGTTCCCTGCTACCAACGTAGAAGAGAAGGAGAAGGAAAAGAAGAAGAAGGCTAAGGGCCTATCTGTAGAAGAAGAAAGTTTGCCGGGACCAAATTGTAAAATCTATGAGGATCTGGTTGCAGGACTCCAAGGACCTATTTGCTGTAATGAATATTTTGGTTTACACTTTGCTTTAAATGAACTTCTCTTGCATAATCTTGCTCAAACATTAGTGATAGCAATTATTTAGTAACTTACACTAATATTTGATCAATTGCTTCACGTGTTGAGTGATTGAAATCTATATGTCTAAATTGAAATATTCAAATTGTGTTTACATTTTTAAACTAGATCAGATAGAAAATCAAATCCACTCAACCTAGTTCATAGATTTAAAATTTTAGATAGTGGTATTTTCTCATTTCGTTGCTCCTAGCAAATGACCTCGAATTACTCCAATAATTCGAGAAATATAAATTTTAAGTGTTGACACACTTTAATCTACTGTACTATGACGCATTCCATTTTGAAACACGATCGAAGTGAGTTAACACTGATCATCTCTCTAGACTACCCTTGGATATCTCTATCTCCATGGTATGCTGATTCTGTAAATTATTTAGCAATAGGGAAGACACCTACTTTCTAGAATAAACAACAAAGATATAGATTTTTTTCTAAGGCTAAATATTATTTCCAGGAAGATCCTTTAATATTTAGGCTTTGTGCCGATCAAATTATTTGAAGATGTGTGCCTGAATCGGAACATACAAGTATTTGAACATTCTGCCATACATTAAAATGTGGACATTTCTCAGGGAGAAAGAGTGCTACAAAAGTCTTACAATGTGGATTTTACTGGCCTAAATTATTTAGAGATGCTCACAATTTTTCTAAGGCTTGCAGCAATTGTTAGAACTTGGGGAATATGACAAATGGGATATGATGCCCCTCAAGTCAATTTTAATTGTTGAAGTATTTGAGGTTTGGGGCATAGACTTTGTCGGTCCTTTCATATCATCCAACGGATTTGAATACATATTAGTTGCCGTTGATTATGTATCTAAATGAATTGAGGCGATCCCAACTCGGACCAATGACCATAAAATCGTGATTTCTTTTATCAAGAATAATATCTTTGTTAGGTTTGGGATGCCCCGTGCAATCATCAGTGATGGTGGAACCCATTTCACCAATGCCCAATTCCGAGCTCTTTTAACTATGGGGTCCAACATCAAATCGCTACTCCTTATCACAGCCAGACTAATGGGCAAACTGAAGTCTCCAATAGAGAAACAAAGAATATCTTGCAAAAAATGGTTCGTCTAGATAGGAATGACTGGTCATCTAGACTAGATGATGCTCTTTGGGCTTATCAAATCTCTTTCAAGACTCCTATTAGCATGCCCCTATATAGACTCATTTATGGAAAATCTTGTCATTTACCTATTGAGTTGGAACATAAAGCCTATTGGACTATTAAGAAATGCAATCTAGATCTAATCAAAGTTAGAGAACAAAGGAAGCTCGAACTCATTGAGCTTGATGAAATAAAAAATGAGGCCTGTGAGAATTCAAGGATCTATAAGGAAAAGATTAAGGCCTTTCATGACAAGCATATTACTAGAAAACACTTTGAGCCTAATCAGGAAGTTTGGTTTTTTGATGCTTGACTTAGACTATTTCCTAGTAAACTCAGATTCAAGTGGGTTAACCCATATCTTGTGACTCGACCTTTTAATAATGGGGCTGTGGAAATCTCATATACAAAGATCGAGCATACTTTTACAGTTAATGGATAGCGATTCAAACTCTACATTGAGAATCAACACTTGGATCCTCTGATTCACAAAGTTGCCCTAATTCAACCATTCTGAGCTTTATTACATCTAAATGTGGACATAAAATTCAACACATGTTGGGAGGTAACCCAACGAATTAGGTTAGCTTGTATATATTTGTACCTTGAATTGATTTCAAGTCTAGAACTGCTTGAACTCCATATAGTCAGAACTCTTGATTTATCAAGTGATATCTATTTTCACTTTACCTATTGCATGCATTGAGGACATTGCATGAAATAGAAATGGGGGGGTAGATAATTATGATTGAGTCATTTTTAGTTTCTGGACTTTTGTATATTCGATTTCTTTGAAAATTAATTTTGAAAAAAAATGAAGGAAAAGATTGCAAAAAAAAGAAATAGTGTTTTTAGAGTTTAAGTTGTGTAATTTTCAATCTTAATGATTTACCGATCTTAGGAAATGCAAAAGCAAAGTCTTTTCACTTAGACTCTTCAGGTCAATTTTCTGACTTAATCATCTCAAATATTTACTAAAATACAATTCATTTCTTGAGTCTTTGATGAGATTTAAAAAAGCTGAAACTATTAAGTCGAAAAGAGTGATAAGTACGTGACTTTTCTTCCCACCTTTTGGTTTGAAGAGTCTTTGAGATTTAAGCCATCTTGACATGCACGTTGCACTGACTCATCTTTTGGGCGACTTTTGTTGAGTTCTTAGTGGTTAATAAGGTTTAATCTGAGGGTCAATTGATCCTTGTGGGTATGGCTAACATGTTGCACAACGTATGCTCCCTTGATGTACGATGTCCAGATCCCAGCTTCACGTCTTTAGATTTTGGATCTTTGTTTAGGAAATGCTCTTGAACAGACATAGGAGAGCCACTCACCTAGGAAAATGATTTGGAGAATAATATAAAAAAAATTGAAGTTGGGAAATTACAAATAAATTTGCACCTAGTTATATATGGGTGTTACCTTTTAGAAAAAAAGAAGAATAAAAGAAAAGAAAAAATATGGAGATAAAATGATTAGGAAAAGAGACCTAAGGTCCAGTTGAGGAAATATATGCCTAAAGTGTTGACCTCAGGATAGAAACGGGTAAGGAGAAAGTTGCCAAATATTAGTAAGGCCGATCCGAAAATGGGGTATGTTAGAGTGAAAAGATATTTTAACCCTTATTGAACACTTGGAGTAAACTTAGTTGCACATTTGACGAGTCACCTTTTACACACACAAGGTGCTTATCTTTCTCACCCTTGATTCAAACCTTGGGTGGGTTGATAGAGCCATGAAACATTGCTCTCAAGACCCAAGTCTTAAGGCTAATAGAGATCTCTAATTAGACTTAAGGGGTCAGTATTTGAGTTAATACTTTAGACTTATTGAGTCTTTGCCATTAAAATTTTGTGTACAATTTCCTTTGAATTGTTGAAAAATCATATCGACCTTCTTAATCTAGCTAAGCTAAGCTTCCTCTGCACCTTGGAGCTTCTTCTCCCTCCTTCCTCACCCTCTACCATGTACAATAGGTAGAGGGTTTCCCTTCCTCTTCCTCCCACGAAGCTTCTCGTGAAGCTTCGAAGCTCAATTCATCGTCTTTGGTTCTGACGACCTCTCCCCCTTCCTCGTCGGCGTACCTCTTTTGACCTCTCTCCATCGTCCAACCGTAAAATTAGTTTAGGGCTTTCTTCTCTCTCTCCATCAATTATGTTTAGGCCGAGTTTTAGACCCAATTTCCCTCTCCTCCATCTTCTCCAACACCGGCAACATCCCCGTTGTCTACCTTCATCGCTGGCATTCACCCGTACCCTTCCACCTCCATGGACTGAGGCAAAAGCTTCGCCCCACCCTCACACATTTTTCACCCCAGTCAATTGCACCCCAAACTGCTTCCACCTCCTTCTCCGACTCCGTTTGTCGAAGCTTCTTCAAGCTTCGTCTGTCGGCCACTTCACCCACACATTCACCCAATCACAGCCACCACCACCTTTACCGTATTACGACAAAGCTCCTAAATGTACTGATTGGACCTTAGGCTGTGTGTCCTTGTGTAGGTCGTCGTCACCGTCACCATCATCTTCGTCTCCATCAATGACCACCTCAGCACCCTCCACCTTGCAGAGCAGCAGACCACCCCTAGGAAGCCCTTGAGGGCCTCAATTTGATAGAAGCACAGTAGCTACATCAACAATCAAATGAGGAACCTTGCACGCAATAGCTGAAGAAAGGGAACTCCGCTTAGTCCCACATCAGGAACGACTGAAATAATTTCTACTACTTAACATTTTACACACATTAGTGTATCGCCTTCAAACCACGAGGTTAGGTCCCACCTTACCCATGAGCACACACACACCAATTTAGCTCGCCTACACCTTGCAAGCTGAACCGAGACCCCCTACACTAAATCGGTTTGGGTTTGAGGAGAGAGAAAGCAGAGGATTTCTGAGGGAAGGAGGGGGTTTTTGCACTACGGAGATATTGAAATATCACTTAAGACGTCTAAGACTTTGTTGAGATGCCTGCAGAAGTTGCTCGAGACTTTCCCAAGTGTTGAGAAGTTGAGAAGAGAAACTGACATTGAGTTTGACTTGAAAGAGGAGAGCCTAAGTATTAAATGATATATTGGTGGTTTCAACCACCATTTTTCTTGCTCTCTTTTATATTTTTCTCCTATGACTCTTGATATACACTTTACAAGTTATTGAATATATTTTTTATTATTATTGTATTCATTTATATTACTTGATTGGTGAATGAATTGTGATTATATTTTCTCCCTGCAAATGACCTCGGAACTCAATATTTTCAAGCACTTAGAAATTTAAATGTCGAATCCGTTTTCGTCGACTATACTATGACATGCGTATTTATTTTTCTAAACTCAACGGAAATTTCGTTCAACATGTTGGCGTCGTTGCCAGGGAGCAATGCGCATTTTAATCACTAATCGCACTTATTCTGACTTGATTCTAACTTGCTATATATGTTTTGTTGTGTTGTTGCGAGGTGAACTTGAGATTGAAGATCGATCGCTCAAGCAACCACACCAGGGGTAAGTAACATTGTTTCCCTCTTCCTTAAGCCCCTCATCTCTTGGAAAGATTGAAAAGGAAATCAATTAGGATCAACTTGCATTATTGACTTAGTAATCATCATTCAAGTTTCCTGATTCGATCTGACTGATTTGATTAGAACTAAATTAGAACAACTAGAACAAAAATAACTAGAACTAGAAATACTGGAAGAATTAAAAAGACGACTATCTATTCTACTAGAACAAGGACACTAAGGAGTGGTCCTTCGTGGGCTTTGGAGGCGTGTGGAGGAGCAACAGTGGTGCACCAATGATGGCCTTGGTGGACGTCTCAGAGGAAGAGGGCTATTCCGAGGAGAAGGGAGCAGGAGATGCGTGGAGGTGGAATTACCTCTCAAATGGGGGGGTCTGGGGTCTTTTTTATAGCCAAAGTGAGGGTCAAAATGGATGTTTTTAGAGCCCCAATCCATGCAAACACTTTGAAGCAACAAGAGCCATAGATTTAGATATCTACGGCTTAGACCACATCAAAAACCCACGCCCTCGCACCTCCATGACGTGATCAAAGCACGCTCGCACCAGGTCTAGGGCTCAGATCGCATCAAAAACTCACGCCCACACACCTCCATCGCTCGCCCAATGTGCGCTCGCACCAGAACCCACCACATGGCACTCCCTACGCCGCCCAATCCACCGCCATAGTGCTTAACACACGTGCACACACCTTCAATCTTAGTCGTTCGATCGTGACGATCGACGGCTAAGATCAACCCACATCTCCGGTGTGCCACCGCCTTTTCTCATTCGCTTGCAGCCACACGTCATCGCAGGCATGCCCATTCGACACACCCCCGCGTGCCACGCATCTCGTTCCGCACCGCCTGATCGAGATTTGACGGTCAAATTTCAATGCCTCACACTAAGTGCAAATTTGGCCATGCCTCGCGTTTCGAACGGGTACCCTTGGCTCTCGCTGAAGGCACTCTCCACTGCACTGCAACCATGGATGGTCGTAACAATATTTTAACATGCGCGCACCCTCAACTGTTGGATGAAGATCCAATGGCTGAGATCAAGAGTTTCCTGATGAGAACGGGGAGGCTGATGGCATTAAGCGACTATGATGGTGCTACGTGGAGCCATCGTGGTTGTCCATCTTCTTTGCTTTGTAGATGACTCCACGGATGTTTGATTGGATTGATTTTCAAGCCAATGGGTTGCGATCGTTAATCCAGATCCATCGATGTAGTTAGATTTGGCATCTGAGGTTCGGATTTGCACTACCTTGCCCCTTGACCTTTGATCTTCCTCGGATTGCATATGATGCTACAGAAGTTCGATCAAGACGATTTCGGAAGCGTTGGATTTTGATCATTATCCTAATCAGATCTGTACAATTGGATTTATCATCCGTGGCCCCAAATCATCTGCAATTATTATTGCATATCAATTAAAACATAAAAGTAGCATTATTATTTATATAGCTAAACAAATCAACTATGATGCAAAATATGCTACTCATACATATATTATTCCTAAGTTAAGCTAGCATCTAACTTAATTTAGGCAGATTAGGTCCTATGATTGCTTCACAATCATACCCCCATGCTTAACTTTTACTAGTCCCTAGAAAATGCAAGACTAAATGCAAATTTCTCCCTAAATGGTTGATTTCTATCAAGAGTTTCTTTAGAGATCCATTTCTTTTATTTTCATCCAAAAATTTAGAAATCTAGATAATCGTGAAAGTGCAGTGTTGTAGCCTATGCAACAAATCAAAGTGAAAAGCCAATCTACAATGAAAGCTCGTACTCAACCCCTAGTAAAACTCTATTGGGATAGGCAAACTTCTTCCCTCGGGGGTAAAACAAAATAATCTGTACTCTCAGTCTTGGCTTTTGGCTTAAATAGAAGATGTCTGAGTTAAGCAGGTCTATAGTTGGTGGCTCACACTTCTCTGGTGGTATATATAAACTAGTACTATAGAACTTAGATTTTTAGACTATCAAATAAATCAACTCAGAGAGAGGCGGAGAAATTATGCTCTCCTTAATTCCTTTGTACTCACTCTCTCTTTTTCCTTCTCTCTCTTTTTTTTCTTTTTTTTTTGGTTTTGAGTTCACAATCTCACCAGATTTGTAAATATACTTTGTGGTCTCACATGGCATCAACACTTTAATTAAGTTCTGATAACCCTATAACTAAGTCAAAAATCGTCAACCAGTATTTGGACAATCAGAAATACAGAAAAATAGGTCTAGGCTGTATTTGGCGGATCATAATGGCAGTAGGTATTAGGAATGGATGGGACAACGTATTTTCTGACCTTTGATAGAACACCCTCTTTCAGCCGAGGATTCCTTAAAAGATGGTTGTAATCATCCACCTTAGTCCTAATTTTATTAGAACCCCCTCTCTGTGTATTTGCCTTATTTTGTGGCTCTCAAAAATTAACACAAAGAATTTGTACACAGGAACCGAGAGCAAAAACTATGCCTAACTCCGAGTATCATTATCCAATTATTCAGAAACTAAGATTCCTTGCACTAGATTAGAGCACCAGTAGACACTCTAATTTCACCTCACAATTGTTTGGTGGATCTAATAGAAGATGGTTTGCTTGACTCCCTAATTACTGTCCAAGGGTTCAGAAAAAGAAGCAATGATTCTTCTCGACAAACTAAAGATGTCTATCGATCTTCACAGTAGATCCATTGCAAATTCTACATGCAAGTGTGAAATTGTACTGTATTCTAAATTTAGGAATCAATTAAAGAATAAAATCTCTAATAAAACCTCTTGATAAAAATCTATTTTCTAAGGTGTTGGCAGGAAAATTTTTTGTTTATGCGTACTACCCCTGTTGCCTAAGTTCTTGCATGTCGTCGTGCATGAATAAAAGGAAAATAAGTTAAGATAGGGGGTAAGTGAATAGAAATCACCCGAAATTGCTCCTAATTCTTCATTCAGCATATTCTAACACTAACATGATAATCACAATATGCAGAACAATATGCAAAAATGAAAATATGCTATGTATAAAAGGGAAAGCAGATGTTATGTATAAATACTAAGTTTAATGCCTCCAGTTGGTGAAAACTCAATTAAAAAGATCAATGATTGCTGAAGAGATGATCAAGACTAATAAAAAGATGTGCTCATCTGCTTTAAGAATTAGTGGCCTGCAAATGCGAACCAGATGATAATGCATCCCTACTTCAAAGAGTCTCTCAAAAGCAAAGTGTGGAATAGGGACAAAGAATGAAGGATAATTGGAATTAGGGTCATGATGCCAATCCCACTCATTGATTCTGTTCCA
Organism: Thalassia testudinum; assembly: GCA_037157565.1. NCBI lineage: Eukaryota > Viridiplantae > Streptophyta > Magnoliopsida > Alismatales > Hydrocharitaceae > Thalassia > Thalassia testudinum. The sequence continues at coordinate 855,048 of JAZHRO010000062.1, read as the reverse complement.
TAAGTCCATGAGAGGTTGCTGAGGAAGTGGATTGATATGAAAATCGAAATATAAGTCAGCATCAGAGTCTGGATCATAAGGGTCTTCATAATGGTGATTGACATCGAAAATCATGCTCTCCCCAGACCCTAGGTATGAAGGTATATGTGAAATTGGAAGTTCTATAAATAGATCACTAAAATCCTCGTCAGAAATCATCTCATCCTCATCGATATTAATCTCAAATTCCTCGAAATCTATCTCAGTCTCTGAGTCAAGCCATCCATTAGATTGACTAGGATTATGAGTAAGTCCCCAATTCATTGTACTTAGAATTTCACCCTCCAATTAGATTCCTCAACATTAGGTGGCATTTCTTTTTCCCTACCTAAATCGTCAGAAGTACCCCATAATAATTGGAAATCAAAATCAGTAGAGTAGAGAATACAAACTCCGGGTTTCCTTTATCATGTTGATAAATGGGAGGAGAAAAATGTGAATCACATGATGTCGGAGTGAAAATAGATTTGTTTCTCAAAGGAAGTGATTCTAACTAAGTAGTCTTGTCAACTCCAGATTCATCAAAGCACATGTGATTATTGGAATCCCTAAGCAAAATCATTGCGAAATTACCTAGGTGCACTTGACCAGTGATGTCCCAGGCAGTAATCTCATGATTTTAATTGAATCCAACCTATTTTTGCTTAAATTCCCCTAAATTATTCGAGACATCCAAATCTAGATCGCCTTGCGAATCGTCACCTTAAGAACCCTTGATGTAGACACATCTATTTAGGTTAAAATGCCTATTCATGCATGTTCCTAGGCTTAGATTTGCATTTCATGTTATAAATATTGCATACCATGCATCATTCTGCATTTAGAGTAGTTGTATATAATTTAGGTTAATTGCATCCTTTTTGTGGTCAAGAGAGAAGGATATTTATTTTGGAGCCTCGGATTGACAATATGACCACACGGATTGGATCAATATGACGATCGGAGTCCAACACCTTCGAAATCACCTCGATCGGAGTCCTGTAGCACCATATGCAATCCAAGGATGATCAACAGTCGAGGGACAAGGTGACACAATCTGGAGCATAAAACGACAAATCCGACTACACAGATGGATTCAGGTTGACAATCGCAGCCCAATGATGCGAAAATCGACTCAATCTGACTTCTGTAGCATCCCATACAAAGGAAAGAAGATGGACGATCCAGATTGCTCCACGTGGCGCAACCCAGGCCGATCATGCGCATGCATGTGCCACCGCACGTGCACAGCAGCACCGGTCCACGGCGCACATGGAGGCACACACACGCGCAAGCGCAGTGGCGCGCATAGCAGTGCAGTGCTCGCGCAGAGGCAGCGACGCGTATCACACGTGCGCCCCCGACAAGGGCGCGTACAACGCGCGCCAGCGGTGCTGCAGTACGGCTGCGTGAGCGAGATCTTTAGCGACGTTTGCGGCGGATCTTCAGTGACGTTTATGACCATCACTAAATGTCTTGTATACGAATTTGATTCTTTCCTCCACTATAAAAGGACCCCTACCCCTCCCATTTTTTTTCATCTCTTCCTTTCTTCCTCTCATCACCTCCAAGGTTCTAGAGAGAGCTTGTCCCAAGCTCGGGATGCTCCTCAAAAGTAGAAAATCAAATAGTTTTCGCTCCCCTCATCCCCATTTGTGGAGCATCCCGTGGCTGTCCTCTTACCGCCCTTCGGGAAGAAGATCCTCGCCGCGAGGTTGTCCTGCCCCATTCTCCGTCCTACAGCTCCGTCCCCATTCATCCTACTCCTCACCACCTTCCTCCAGGCGACGTCAAAGCGAGTCGTCCTCCGAGCGACCGTCGAGGGGATTTCTCTCACCTCTTTATATCTTTTTCGCTTTCGTAGTATATATTTTTCCGCTTTCATAGTTTTAACAAACACTTACTTATGAATAGATGATTGTTTCTCTCTCTCTCTTTCTCCCTCTCTCTCTTATATTTTCGCAAGTAGATTAGCTAGATAAGCAATTGTCAATCTGATCTCTTGCCCTATTAAAATACCAAAAAAATTAGAAAAGATAAAAATAACAAAAAGAAATAAAAGAGAAACGCATATCTTTCAAAACCAAACATTCGCCTCCCCGTGTTCAACTCAGGACTCACTTTTCGAGTTTCGGTTATAAATTTTATCTGATAGACACGTTTTGCGAGCTAGACGACATGCCCTCCAAAGCCCGATTTCTAATTCGTGAAGCGCACCCCCATCATTTTGGCGCCATTGTCGGGGAGGCAATGCTCTTTGGTTTTTCTCGCATTTTTTTCACCTTACATAACTTTTATCTCACTTTTTCTTTGATCTTACTGTGATTGCAGATACTCTTCTGAGGCGGGCCAAAGCGGTTAGATCGAAGGAAAGTGTGGATGAAGGTTTTGTAAGTTTATCCCCACCACCCCCATCCACTAGTTCATTTCACCGCACTAATAACTCAAACCCAAATCAACTTAGGTGCTTTTTATAAACCCTAGAATATATTTGGTGGTTTGTTTTCCACCTCCACTCGTCTCACCCCCGCATATATATAAAAAATATATCTATGTACTCTTCTCTTGTGGGATTTTCTGAAAGCTACACACTTAACACCCACAACTTCTCACCCTAAGGCACTCAATCACATCGATTCTACCACTTAACCAAGATTTGACCTGTGGACCCGGTACACTTAACTCAACACACAAATAAGTGAGTAGAAATCTGATTAGGATAAGACTTTTTGTGTGCCTTAATCAAGTGGTGCAATAGGCCAATTGCTTGAACTGTTTGGGCTGCACCACTCAATCTAAAATTGATCCATCAAGTAGGTTGCCACTTAGGGTTGATTCTTAGGGCTGAACCAGGCACTGCACATTATTTTTTATTTTTAAAGGAACATATCGTCACCCGTGTTTTTAAAACTTGGAGTGTTCTACTAAACCTTGATTGAACTAACCTAAGAATTAAACCTTAAAAGATACTAAACAAGGTTAAAGCCTAAAAGACACATCATCAAATAACCTTGTTTACAAACCCTGATTGTGCATGCACACACATTTCAACTGATCATTAAGGGCACAACCCATCTTAAGGGCCCATCAAAGCACGATCATCCCAAGCCTAACTAAAACTAAGTAGACGTTGGCCTTAAGGATTGATTTGCTCTTCAGGGCTCAGATTGAAATTCTTTTCGATTAATCTGCCTTTGCTAGTCCATCTGATGTCTAGCTAAGGGAGTAGCGTCAAACGACCGTGGCTGGGGGGTACACTAGGAACCAGAGGCGTAAGCCAAAGGAAGAACCTTCTCCCCAGTCCCTCCTTCTAACTGGTTGGATTGACCGGATAAAAGTAGACCAAATCATTTATAATCTCAAGACAGGTAATAGGAGTCTATAGGTCTTTAAGCTAACCCACCTAAGGACAGGATTGATTGTTTGTATTCAGGGCTCCTTCTTTTTCTTCTAATTTCCCTCCTTACTTCACCATGTACCCTTCCACATCTTACACACATTTCCAATCCTATCCTCTCACCACCACTTAACCCCAAGATGATTACTGTCCCGATTTGACTTGTAATTACCCTTCCACTAGCCGGGATAACTTTGATTGGGGATACGAATCCGGACCTCAGTGTCCAGGTCCTAACCCTGGACAACAAGACTATGATTACTATCCTTCACAAACCTACAATGATTATGGACCTCCATCCTTTGATGACAAAACCAACCGATCTACAATCAGGAACGATATGCTGATTATAACACCTACCCTCCCCAGTATTCCATTGAAAATAGGTCATCACCATTCTTTGAACAACTTGAAACGACTTACTATCAGGGAGGGACCCGAGAACCTCGACATCTTAACTTCCCTAGATTTAACCCGAACCCACCCAAACCTGAACCGAACCAGTCGGTTCAGGTGAACCAAATCTAGGATAGGGTGTTGGCTAATTTGAGGAACACTATACAATCTTTAGAAGCTCAGCCAACACCATGCACTGAAGCATTGGAGCTTATGATCAAAATGATTGATGAACTTAATAGTTCTCTATTGGATTTGCTCCAAAGTGTTAGGGATAGGAACCTGGGTGAGTTTCTTCCTGGGAAATTATCGAGGTTGAGGATGAAATTTGTGGTTACCCTAGTCAAATCTTGGAATGATTCTTAAGATAAACCCCTTTCAGGAGAGCCAATGTCCGAACCCGCTCAGGCGCCTGTTGGGAAGGATACATATTCTGAGATTGGAGATGACTAGGTTGGTCTAGAGCAACCCTTTGAGGATGAATCGAGTTTCTCACCCGAGATCCCAGAGCCAAGGAATGACGAAAAATGTCTCCACGGACCATGAAATGACATATGATTTTGAGACATATATAAATGAGGATCATAGATTCTTTGATTCTGAGGGTGAGGAATCTCTTAGTGAAGTCTCACATGAGCTTAAAAAGAGATGATTTTAGTGAGACAAATGGGCTCGAGGAGCATGACAAACCATTTGATAGCCCAGTCATTGAAGATTTTGATTCGGTTGGGGCTAACTTGGAGGATTCGAATCCTCATTTACTAGAAGATTCAATCAGTAGCCCCATCCCTCAACCACACCCCGAATGGATAGATTTTGATTTAGAAATCATTACGCCCAAGTCATTCCTGATTCAGCCGCAATTATTGGACTTGGGTACTTTAGATGGGGTGTACAATGATTTAGAGATCTCGGAAACATTGATTTCGGAGGATAGGAAGTTGGAATTAAAAATTTGGGAAGCTAATTGATGAGAGCCTCATCATGAGCCATAACTAGCACATTTTGACCCAATAAAGAAGATAAAAGCTCCTACATAACCTAGAAGAAGGCCTAAATAAAGGAATAAGTGATCTGAGAAGAAAACATGAATTAAAGGGTAAAACTGCAATTTTACCATTGCAGTACATAAATGGGATTTCTCAGAAGCAAAACATAGGTCAAATGGTCTAAATGAGATAAAAAGTGGGTTGAGTCAATCGGAAATGAGATTATGTGCAATCTAGGAATTAAATGACATTTGGTAACCCTAAAACAGACCCGCTTAAATTAACAAGGTTTTGGTCAGGATAAAAATCAATTAAACCCTCTAAAATTTATGTAAAAATATCCTCTAGGGTTTATAACACTTAATTTGGCCTTTGGAGCCCAGTTTGACCTAGATTAGGGTCCTAGCTCTTCAAGTAACCTAATTTGGGTTTTTACGCAAAATATCCAGTCAAACGTGGTCAAACATAAAATCCAACTTCACCATTAGATTCCTTAGGTCAAAATTAGGTTTGTACCAAAATTTGGACCTAAGTGGAGGTCATCTTGACCTACTTTGCAATTTAGTACACCCAAATCATAATTTGGTCCCTATCTTTTGAAATCATTGCAGAGAGCCCCTAATTTCCTTGCCACCTTTGCAATCAGGTCCTGCCGCCATTGGTAGGGCAGAACCAACCTCCGACGAGGTTTAGAGAGGGATTACTCTCTGATTCCTCAGAGATTCCCTCCCAGAAACTGAAGGGAGATTCTCTGAGGAATTCCCTTCCATCTAAGGTCAATCACAATCTCTGGTGTGAACCCAATCTCTCGTGCGAACGCACGAGGCATGTGAGTATCTAACCTATTTCCTTCTCCAGCGAGCCATCAAAGGCAAAGGCGTGCCCTCCACTCTCTGAACACCCGGCCCAGTGCCTATAAAAGAACCCACACCTCCGGCCGCTCAATTTCAGCTTGACTTGGCCGGACTTCCACCCCCAATTCGTCTCTTTCTTCTTCGACCAAGAACCCAGCGAGCTCCGACGAGCCCCCCTACCCTCCCTCTTCGCTCTGCCACAAAACCAGTGGCAGAGACATCTTCCTGATTCTCCTCCGCGTCGCGCAATACCCGCGCACGACGCCTCAGCCCCGTCGTCGCTGCCGTCCTCCCCCACTGGGCAGCTTCTTCTCCAGCAACAGCAGGTACAGCTGTCCGCCTCTCCGTCCCCTTCCCCTGTAAGTAGGTTAGATTTGTTCTCCATCTTCCCCTCTCTCTTTTTCCCTTTTTATTTAATGTAATTGCCCCTCGACCATCGCTGACCACCTCCATCTTCCTTGCCTCCAATCGACCTCCAGCGAGTCGCTCCCACCGTTCCGCCCTTCCACACGGCTCGCCAACCGTCTGATAAGCTCCGCCTCACCACAAGGAACACCCTCCGCCCATCCACCATCCCTCTACGCCTCCACCACAGTCCCCCGAACACACCCACACCCTCGGCCACAGGTTGACCTAGGCACGCACGCCTAGGCCGTTTTGCGGCCTGCTGCATGGCTCACCACCTTCGCCGTGCCATGGCGAAGGTCTGCAGGTGATTTGATTAGGCCAATAGGCCGTATTCGTGCATGACAGTATGCCAGCTACTGCCGCCATTGACGGTGACGCAAAGCAGCTTTGGAGCAGCTCCAGGATTCAGCAGCTCCAGGCTTCAGGTGCTGCGCATTGGGGCAAGCACTGCGAAGCCATCTGATCCAGTAATCAACGGAAGAGAGGCTGCAGCTGTGGCGATTGCAAGAATCGTCTGCGGGCGCGCGCGAGATTGGGGTAGCCAATATAGTCCCACATCGGCGAAACGCAACGCGCAGGTATGCTTTAAATTGAATTTGTGCTATCTGCTATTCGCCTTCGAACACACAGGGGTGAGGTCCCTCACCTAACCCACGCTCGCCTCGTCCGCGGTTTCACCTCGCGGATCTGGCGGGATCCGACCCGACCCATCCTGAGCACACCTCGCGCATCACCCACCTGCCAGTGCGCCTGGTCCCGGGTGCGAGATCTGACCCAAATACCCGTGGCTCTGGGAGAGCGTCCATGAGTGAATTGCAGAGAGAGAGAGAGAGACATTCGGGTAGAGGGAAAAGGGTAGGTTTTGCTCTCTGTGTAGGCAAGCTGAACGTTGAGGAAGAAAGACTTAGCCGCAAGGAAGAAGAAGAGAAGAAGTAGAAGACGAGGCTGAGCGAGGCAGAGAAGAAGAAGAAAAAGAGACTGCTGAGAAGAAGAGAAAAGAGAAGGAAGAAAGAAAGGACTGCAGAGCCAAAGAAGGAGAAGAAAGAAGAGACCAAGGCAGAAAAAGCCTTCGCAGAAAGCCAACACAGAATCAAAAGAAGATAGAAGGAAGAACAGAAGACCAAGGAAGAGGAAGAAGCATTCGCAGAAGAGAAAAGAAGAAGGAAGAAGGAGAGACTGCTGAGAAGAAGAGAAAGAAGCAACGCAAAAGAGAGGCTGCAGAGAAAGAAATATCAGAAGAGAAGAATAACACTTTTAAGACGTTTGATCACAAGATCAGACGTCCAATTTCATTTCTTCTGTCTTAATTACTTTTTAAATCGCATACATTCATATTTGAATTCAAGTTTTGAGTAAATTATAGTGTTCAATTACTTTTGAGACTAGTAGTAAATTCTGATTGCTCCCTGTGTTCGACCTCGGATACTCCAATTTTCGAGTAATAAAATTCTTTATTCGTTGATGACGCTTGATCACCTATACTACGACGTAATAACTGTTAAAACACGATCGAGCAAGTCGCTTTAACATTTTGGCGCCGTTGCCGGGGAGCAACGCGTAATTTATTGCTAGTCTCTACATTCTTTTTATCATATTGAACACTAACTTGCCCTACTTTGCTTTGTTTTGATCTTGCAGGTATTTCACGAGAAAATCCCTCCCGCAAGTCAACCACTCCAGGGCAGGTAATTTCTTTTCTTCCTTAAACTATCCCCTAATCCTAAAAAGACAAAAGGAAGAAAATCAATTTAGGAAGCAATTGCCTTCTTTATATGGTAATCACCATCTTTAAGGCAAACGTTTCCTAATGTTGCGAAAATTTTTTCAAATGTTCTTGAAGTTAGAGCGATTTTTTTTAGATTCCATCCCACAAATTCATGTGCCTAATAGAAATAACGCTTAATCTCTGTGGACAACACACTTCTTGCCTTAAAGTCCAAAGAGAACCTTTTCAAAAAGAAAAAGAGGAGTGGAAATAGAACCAAATTAGGGTTTCTACAATAGGGTCTTGAAGTGCTAGTCACACATGCCTACATAAAAGGAAATAAACCCTCCCGCATCAGTGTGCTACCCAAGACCTGGATTGAAGAGATATTAACAAGACAAACCCTAAAAATTGAGCTCTAAAACCACTTGAATCTTAAAATTTTTAGACCTAATGAACTGGGAGTCAAATCAGGGTGATCACTAGGCTCCAAACCTAGAATCATTCTTCCATCTATAGGACAAGTCAAGTGAAGTTGACCCCTTGGGTCAACCAACCTCTAAATTAGGTCAAACATCAAAACATCTAAAGTTCAAGTGAGAACCCTAAAACACCTTTGAAATAAAAGTGGTAGACTTAAGAGGTCAAGGTCCCCATTCTGGTCTACCTGGAATCTTAGTGACAAGAGAGGTCGGGTGGGGGAAACCTTGTAACCCGTGGGGACACTCTACCGTGTAGGGGTCTTTGTGGGACTCTCCCTCTCTGGCTGCTCAGGTAATTCTCAGGTGGACGATCTTCTGATCTAGCGGTCCATCCGCCCCGAACCTCCATAGTCATCCAAATGTCTTTGGGTGTCTTGATTGGGTCAAAAACATCCCCAGTCCCTCGTCTTTTCTCTTTAGAGCACACATACACATTTTCAGTGGGACTCGTTATTCAGATCTGATCGCTTCATAACTTGATTCTACATCTTGATTCCAATTCTGATTCTACATCTTGATTCCACCACCTGATCCAAATATGCAGCCAAATCACTTAGGACTACCAATCGAGAAACCTGAATGTCAGAGATCCATGAGAGATAAAATGATTGAGGACGCCATGGAATTTTATGAAAATGAAGAAACCTCAACACCAGTAGGAAACATTCAGGTTGATGTACCAAAAATCACAACCTTTATCATAACTTGTGCCCAAGTACTATTAGCAGAAGCTACAAAAGGATCAACCCGTGACTTGATCATTACTGCATACATTGAGATAGAAAAACTGCACAATATTGAATACCTTCAATGTATGACAAATCCTCGACTTTGGAAGCAACACCAAGATAGTCTTGAAAAACGGGAAGAGATAATGAGATTAGTAAAACAAGTTATTGACCAGAAATACCCGTATATACCACAAACAGAGGAGGAACTATCTTGAGACAACATCGAGGATAAATCTGATCTCGGGTTTGAGGCACAAAATGGTTGTGGATTCCCAACCCAGATAGAATACAATGTACCTGATATTGAAGAAGGTTGGGAAGCTCCAAATGCAGGAAAATACCATGATGAGCCCATTTTAGAATCCCAAAACTCCTGCAAGTATGAGAGTAGAACTGAACCTCTCGAGGGTATAAATTCCATCCCTTATTCTGATAAGGTGACCCTCGAAGGTTATTCAGACCTAGATTATAGTAATTCAACCCACATCCTAAGCCTAGAACCTAGATCTGAAACCCATTTTGAGGATTTCAAGGCCCCAGATGAAGAAGATCAATCTTTTAATGAAGAATATGATTTTGGGCCTCGATTTGATGAATATCCCTCGCCAACCTCCTCAGAGGAATGAATTGATTTTTCGAAAGTCATGCCAATCTATGACACAGAAACCGAGGAGTTGGACGAGCAGGGTTTCAATTGGGTCTGCCCTACTAGCTTAGAACCTGAGCCTCTACCAGATAGGGACACCTTTTTAAGCTCAGAATTCACATTTAGGCTAGACCCCAGTCAGGCTGCTGAGTATACAACATATGATTCATTCTGTGGTGAAACTCATGATCTTGAATCTCATTCAGACTTTGATTTTCGCAAACTCTCCGACGATTTCAAATCTAATCATAACATCGGAGAAAATCTGCTTCCTGATTATAACAAGCAATCTTCTTTGAAGCCACCTGCTCCACATATACAGAACCAATCAAAACCCGTTCCCTACCTTGACCCGCAACCGGACTCAATTTCTATTCCGATTCACCTCTCACTGAGCCGTTTGCAGATGATTCAACTCCATATCTATACCGGGTATCGGGCATTAATTAGACCAAAAATTAGGAGCCAACATTCTGTGATCACCCCTGTACGGATTCCACACCTTACATTGATTATTTTTCGGAACCCTACTTTGACCAGGCTGATTCGACTCAGCCTAAACCCGAGTTTTCACTTCCATATCCATCAGAGCTTCACTACATATGGTGGGTGCCGCATCTACTGATCTACATCTATTAACTCACCAGACTCATTGGGTTTGGGCTGCATCATCAGCCCACTGATCTGAACAAGCACCTGGTTGGACCAACCAGGCTCTTAATTAAGGTGCTTGTTTTCCAAAACTCCGCTGATTTGACCACTCCCTCTCCACCCCATTTTCCGCTTGGCTGAAGGCATTGAATTTAGCGCTTAACGGGAGGCAACCCGTCATCCCAAAAATAGAGACCCGTCTGATTATCCGTTCGTACTCCACATCCATTGCACCTTGAGTTCAGCCCTAGACAGTTGATCCCACCTCTGGTACACTTATCAGAGCTTGAAATCATCCGCATCATTCATTTTCGACCCATGCACCCACCCGATGTATCCTGTTCTAAGTCCCTGACCTCAACACTAATTCACACCCTCTGTTTACAATGAGGACATTGTAAAACTTAGGCATGGGGGGTGATAAAGTGCATACATACAGAACCAAGAAAAAAATCAGAAGGATTCTCACACAAAAAAAATATTTGCATATGTCAAAAACACAAAAAAAATTGAAAAATTATGAAAAAGAACAAAAAAAATGGGGGAGGGAGGAAATTTTGTGAGGCACATATTCATAAGGAGCAAAAAAATGACAAAAAGGAGCACAAAATAAGAAAGAAAAAGAAATAGTCATTAGTAAAAGATTAAGGAATTAACTGAAGTTCTAGACCAGAGCAAGAAAAGAAATAAAAGAAAAAGTGCTAAGGTAACATAACAAGAGATTAGCGGGAACGCTGGTCCTAGGCCTCTTGGGCCAGATTTGTTAGCTTAAAAATTCACGTATCCGCTAAAATTTGGATAATCCTCAAGAGGTTGAGGAAAATGCGAAGCTTAAGTATTAGGTCTAAAGATTAGGAAGTATTCAGCCTCATTAACTGACCTCCGATTTGCGGGATTCGGTAACCTAAGCACCCTAAATTCACACACAGTCTGGTTCAGTGCGCATAAATATCTAAATCACGCAAAAGCGTTTAATGTTCTGAAAAAGTCACCTAGATTAGAAGCGGCCAATCAACACAAGTTGATTTGGACGAGTTCCCGGTATGGAGAGGCGGGAAATTCCCTTCGAAGATGCGTAACAACATATCGTCTCCTCGGTGCTTATCTCTTAGGATATTTAAATATCCTACTGGGGGCATGTAAGCACTCTGCTGGTTCAGATACCATGGGTGGCATTATCACGAAATGTCGATCGCCAGGGTCTGAATTCGACCACGGAATGCCATGGGAGGGATTATCTCGAAATCTCGAAAGCCAGGAACCCTTGAGGATTGATGATGTGGACGAGGAATCCGATACAGACCGTGTTGAGAAGCTAATCCAAAGCTAGAAATAAAAAGAAAAGAGAGAGAAAATCTCTCCAAACAAATAAATCTTCTATCTCTCTCTTACAAAAACGCATTGCAAACTGAACTTAGGCTAAAAATGTCTCAAGCACAGGTGCTTTAACCGCGGAGTCCAACAAACCCTAGGTTAGTTTTTGTGGGCTTAGAAACCTTTGCGGAGGACTAAGGCTAAAGCAGAACAGGTCCGGATTTTGGTTGGTACTTGAGTACCTCTAGGCCTATTGTCGGCATTCCTACCTAATCACAAAAGAAAAGAAGAAGCACTCATCATGATTGTTGACTTACACTCAGGGTCTAGAACAGAAGTTAAAACCTTGAAATTTTACTAAGGGACTAGCAAAAGCTAGGCATGGGGGTATGATGAGAGCCTCATCATGAGCCATAACTAGCTCATTTTGACCCAATAAAGAAGATAAAAGCTCCTACATAACCTAGAAGAAGGCATAAATAAAGGAATAAGTGCTCCGAGAAGAAAACATGAATTAAAGGGTAAAACTGCAATTCTACCATTACAATACATAAACAGGATTTCTCATAAACAAAACATAGGTCAAATGGTCTAAATGAGATAAAAAGTGGGTTGAGTCAATCAGAAATGGGTTTATGTGCAATCTAGGAATTAAATGACATTTGGTAACCCTAAAACAGACCTGCTTAAATTAACAAGGTTTCGGTCAGGATAAAAATCAATTAAACCCTCTAAACTTCATGTAAAAATATCCTCTAGGGTTTAGAACACTTAATTTGACCTTTGGAACCCAGTTTGACCTAGATTAGGGTCCTAGCTCTTCAAGTAACCTAATTTGGGTTTTTACGCAAAATATCTAGTCAAACGTGGTCAAACCTAAAATCCAACTTCACCATTGGATTCCTTAGGTCCAAATTAGGTTTGTACCAAAATTTGGACCTAAGTGGAGGTCATCTTGACCTACTTTGCAATTTAGTACACCCAAATCATAATTTGGTCCCTATCTTTTGAAATCATTGCAGAGAGCCCCTAATTTCCTCGCCACCTTTGCAATCAGGTCCTGCCGCCATTGTTAGGGCAGAACCAACCTCCGGCGAGGTTTAGAGAGGGATTACTCTCTGATTCCTCAGAGATTCCCTCCCAGAAATGGAAGGGAGATTCTCTGAGAAATTCCCATCCATCTAAGGCCAATCACAATCTCTGGTGTGAACCCAATCTCTCGTGCGAACGCACGAGGGATGTGGGTATCTAACCTCTTCCTTCTCCGACGAGCCATCAAAGGCAAAGGCACGCCCTCCACGCTCTAAACACCCAGCCCAGTGCATATAAAAGAACCCACACCTCCGGCAGCTCAATTTCAGCTTGACTTGGCTGGATTTCCACCCCCAATTCATCTCTTTCTTCTCCGGCCAAGAACCCAGCGAGCTCCGGCAAGCCCCCCTCCCCTCCCTCTTCGCTCTGCCACAAAACCAGTGGCAGAGACATCTTCCTGATTCTCCTCCACATCGCGCAATACCCGCGCACGCCGCCTCAGCCCCATCGTCGCCGCCGTCCTCCCCCACTGGGCAGCTTCTTCTCTGGCGACAGCAGGTACAGCTGTCCACCTCTCCGTCCCCTTCGTCCCTGTAAGTAGGTTAGATTTGTTCTCCATCTTCCCCTCTCTCTTTTCCCCCTTTTATTTCATGTAATTTCCCCTCGACCATCGCTGACCACCTCCATCTTCCTCACCTCCGACCGACCTCCGGCGAGCCGCTCCCACCGTTCCGCCCTTCCACACGGCTCGCCAACCATCTGATAAGCTCCGCCTCACCACAAGGAACACCCTCCGCCCATCCACCATCCCTCTACGCCTCCACCACAGTCCCCCGAATACACCCACACCCCCAGCCACAGGTTGACCTAGGCACGCACGCCTAGGCCGTCCTGCGGCCTGCTGCATGGCTCACCACCTTCGCCGTGCCACGGCGAAGGTCTGCAGGTGATTTGATTAGGCTAATAGGCCGTATTCGTGCATGACAGTATGCCAGCTGCTGCCGCCATTGACGGTGACGCGAAGCAGCTTTAGAGCAGCTCCGGGCTTCAGGTGCTGCACATTGGGGCAAGCACTGCGAAGCCATCTGATCCAGTAATCAATGGAAGAGAGGCTGCAGCTATGGCGACTTCAAGAATCGTCGGCGGGCACGCGCGAGATTGGGGCATGCCAGATAGTCCCACATCGGCGAAACGCAACGCGCATGTATGCTTTAAATTGAATTTGTGCTATCTGCTATTCGCCTCCAAACGCACAGGGGTGAGGTCCCTCACCTAACCCACGCTCGCCTCGTCCGCGGTTTCACCTCGCGGATCTGGCGGGATCCGACCCGACCTTGCCGGTGCGCCTGGTCCCGGGTGCGAGATCCGACCTGAATACCCGTGGCTCTGGGAGAGCGTCCTTGAGAGAATTATAGAGAGAGACGTTCGGGTAGAGGGTAAAGGGTAGGTTTTGCTCTCTGTGTAGGCAGGCTGAACGTTGAGGAAGAAAGACTTAGCCGGAAGGAAGAAGAAGAGAAGAAGTAGAAGAAGAGGTTGAGCAAGGCAGAGAAGAAGAAAAAGAGACTGCTGAGAAGAAGAGAAAAGAGAAGGAAGAAAGAAAGGACTGCAGAGCCAAAGAAGGAGAAGAAAGAAGAGACCAAGGCAGAAAAAGCCTTCGCAAAAAGCCAACACAGAATCAGAAGAAGATAGAAGGAAGAACAGAAGACCAAGGAAGAGGAAGAAGCATTCGCAGAAGAGAAAAGAAGAAGGAAGAAGGAAGAAGGAGAGACTGCTGAGAAGAAGAGAAAGAAGCAAGGCAAAAGAGAGGCTGCAGAGAAAGAAATATCAGAAGAGAAGAATAACACTTTTAAGACGTTTGATCACAAGATCAGACGTCTAATTTCATTTCTTTTGTCTTAATTACTTTTTAAATCGCATACATTCGTATTTGAATTCAAGTTTTGAGTAAATTATAGTGTTCAATTACTTTTGAGATTAGTAGTAAATTCCGATTGCTCCTTGTGTTTGACCTCGGATACTCCGATTTTCGAGTAATAAAATTCTTTATTTGTTGACGACGCTTGATCACCTATACTACGACGTAATAACTGTTAAAACACGATCGAGCAAGTCGCTTCAACACTAATTCAGAGGGAACTTTGATTTTGGATCTAAGGGTTCTTGTTGACCAAAAACCACCTACTTTCTACCAGAACCCTTACAATATCTTTCATGTACAACCTAAGCTCGAAATAACTGATTATTTTTCTGAGCTGAATGTTAACTGGACATCTGAACCTTGTAAATCAAATCTACCTTTTGTTCGACACTTTAGCCTTGGGTTGCACACCACTAAACCATAGGCCCGTCCCCGTAAATACAACAATCTTCGATTCTGGGTGATTTTCATCCAAAACCTTAGAACCACTCGACCCTGGGGCATGGGTCTGCATCATAACCTGGTCCACATCTATGGACATCTTTTGTTGACTGGTTTCA
This sequence comes from Thalassia testudinum, assembly GCA_037157565.1. Classification (NCBI taxonomy): domain Eukaryota; kingdom Viridiplantae; phylum Streptophyta; class Magnoliopsida; order Alismatales; family Hydrocharitaceae; genus Thalassia; species Thalassia testudinum. The sequence goes on along the minus strand of JAZHRO010000062.1, from coordinate 839,947 downwards.
GGATCAACCTTTTCATTTTGATTCTGATCCGTACTTGTGAATTCTCAATTTCTTCCTTTTATGTATGTTATGCCTAGCTGAAGGCATTAAATTTAGCACGTGTTTATATTTCACATTATCTACGAAGCTGATCGGATTTCTCATGATATTCAGCTAATATTCTGTTTACTCCACCCTTTTCATGTCTTTATTTTTACAATGAGGACATTGCATCATTTAGGCATAAGGGGGTGGATACTTAGTCCTGAAATTATCATTAGCTTTGTAGAATTTCTTTTATTTTCTTTAAAAAAAATTGAAACTAAAAAGAATTAAGAGAAGATAACTTAGGCTTTTGGAAGTTATTAACTTTAGGAAATGATACGATAGGACCTGAACACTTAGACTCTTTAGATATTCGGACTTAATTAGCCTAAGTGTCCACTTGAATGTGGACTTAGTCTCGAATCCTCGCCAATTCAAATTCATTTTAATTTGGCTATCAAATTGGGATGATAAGAATGTGACTTATCAACCCGCCCTCTAATTTGAGGGGATTTTAAGTCTAAGCATCTACACACTATTCGTACTGACTCACTTTTTGGCGGTTTCTTTGAAAATTAGGTAGCTAATGAACTATCTAGGGTGGTATGGCTGGCAAGTTATCGGTGGTAATAGCTTATCGGTCGGTTGTACAGAGCCCAACCACAAGACCATTTTCATCATGCTGCATTTAGGTAAATCTTAGATCAGGGAAGCCACCTACTTAGAAAAAAAAAGGAAAAAAGAAAAAAAATAGAAAAAGGAGAAAATAAAAGAAAATAAACAAAACCACACTTCACCGCACGAGTGTGGCTGGCAAGTTGTCGTGGGTAACAGCTCATTGGCCGGTTGTCCAGAGCCCAGCCTACAAAAATGCACAATAATTTTCAAAACACTTAGGAAAGAAGCGAGCAAGTAGAATAAACTGGGGAGATATACACTAGGTTCTTCCTTGTGTTGACCCCATAAAGAAAAAAAGTAGAGAGAAAGCTATCGTTCGAAAAGATAAACCTCTAGGCAAGGTCACCTAGGGTCATAGAAACCCGAAGTCCGTTTTAACGGCCGCCTAGTGAGTCTTTCACTCTTTTCACAAGATGCTTAGCACTTAGAGTCCTTTTCGAGTCTTGGGCAGGACGAGTAGCCGTAACAAGTTATCCCAACACTCTCAAACTCCAAAAGTCCAAAAAAATAAGAAAAGAAGAAAAAAGAATGTATCTTCCCTTTTCAAATATGGCGAGGACTTGGGCGGCCTACATTCTGGCAGACACCTGGGTACTGTTGAGTTTTCGTTGTTTAAGACACTAGTTGAAATTTTCTATTATTAATAAACGACTTAGGTCGCCTAAGCGATCTAATCCTAATTTTGATTTTATACATAGCATGTAGTTTAATTTTACTAGGGACTAGCAAAAGATAGGCATGGGAATATAATGTAGACACATCTATTTAGGTTAAAATGCATATTCATACATGTTCCTAGTCTTAGATTTGCATTTCATGTTATAAATATTGCATAGCATGCATCATTCTGCATTTAGAGTAGTTGTATATAATTTAGGTTAATTGTATCCTTTTTGTTGTCAGGAGAGAAGGATATTTATTTTGAAGCCTCGGATTGACGATCCGACCATACGGATTTGATCGAGACGACGATCGAAGTCCAACGCCTCCGAAATTGCCTCGATCGAAGTCTTGTAGCACCATATGCAATCCAAGGAAGATCAATAGCTGAGGGACTAGGTGATGCAATCCAGAGTGTCAAACAACAAATCTGACTGCACGGATGGATTCGGGTCGACAATCGCAGCCCAATGGCGTGAAAATCGACTCAATCCGACCTCTGTGGCGTCCCCTACAAAGGAAAGAAGATGGACGCATGGAGGCACGCCCGTGCAAGCACAGTGGCATGCACAGCAGTGCAACGTGCTCGCGGAGGCAGCGGCGCGTATCGCACATGTGCCCGTGACAAGGGCCCGTATAACATGCGTCAGCGGTGCGGCAGCAGGGGCGCATGAGTGGGATCTGCAGCGACATTTGTGGCAGATATTCAACGACGTTTATGACAGTCACTAATGTCCTGTATACGAATTTGATTCTTTCCTCTACTATAAAAGGACCCCCTACCCCTCCTATTTTTCTTCATCTCTTCCTTTCTTCCTCTCACCACCTCCAAGGCTCTAGAGAGAGCTTGTCCCAAGCCTGGGATGCTCCTCTAGAGTAGAAAATCAAATAGTTTTCCCTCCCCTCATCCCCATTCATGGAGCATCCCATGATCGTCCTCTCACCGCCCCTCTGGAAAAAGATCCTTATCGCGACACTGTCCCGCCCCATCCTCCAGCTCCATCCCCGTTCATCCCGCTCCTCACCACCTTCCTCCAGGCAACGACAGAGCGAGTCGAGGGGAATTTCTCTCACCTCTTTCTATCTTTTTCGCTTTCGTAGTATAGATTTTTTCGCTTTCGTAGTTGTAACAAACACTTGCTTATGAATAGATGATTGTTTCTCTCTCTCTCTTTCTCCCTCTCTCTCTTATATTTTCGCAAGTAGGTTAGCTAGATAAGCAATTGTCGATCTGATCTCTTGCCCTATTAAAATACCAAAAAAATTAGAAAAGATAAAAATAACAAAAAGAAACAAAAGAGAAACGTGTATCTTTCAAAACCAAACATTTGCCTCCCTATGTTCGACCCGGGACTCACTTTTCGAGTTTCTGTTATAAATTTTATCAGATAGATGCATTTTGTGAGCTACGACGACAGATCCTCCAAACCCCGATTTCTAATTCGTGAAGCGCACCTCCATCAACCCTCAAATACATAGAAATCATATTCAGGTTCATGACTGATTAATTCTTCAAAATGAAAGGTTTGTATATCAGAGCTTTCATTAAGATCTAGATCCATAGGTTGATTTTCTTCCTTAATTGCATCTGGTGTTTCCCAAGATTGTAAATCTATGTTGGGGGTACCGACCTTTCCTCATCACTTTCTCAAGTGGGACTCTCAGATGAGTCCATTTAGGTTATTCTTAGCTCGTGTCCCTTGACCACATCAGATGTCTCTCCCCTTGAATCTGTTCTAAGTGTCTGCGTCAGAGAATCCTTTGTAGCACTTTTAGGTGCAGCCACTTCAAATTCTTCAAGGTCCTCAAATCTAGTCTCCACTTGATACCGCAGAAACAATATTTCTTGAAGTGTGCAATTCTGTCCGGTTAACCTAGTTATGGATTCTAGTTCCTGGAGGATCATCATTAAGGATTCTTGAAGTGGAATCTAGGTTCGTCTTTATTCTGGACCAGTGGTGGTCTGGACTTTGTGCAGATAAATTGCAACCTTCTCCTTAGTCTTGGTTATCATTTCTTGCAATCTGAAATGTAGTCGCATATGCGGTGACAGTTCATCGGGGCTTCAAAAGGTGAATTAGGTCTACCATTGTCCCATGGGTGAGATGTAAAGTACGAAAATCATACCCTGGAACATAAGATGGGGTCCTTTGTTGAGCCATTGGGTATTGATCATAATGACTAGAATCAGGATTTGTGTTAGCTATTTCAGCTACCTGAGAAGAAGAGGCTACAGAAGAAGGACCGAGCGATGCAAAAATTTGCCTTCACCACCTTGGGTTGGGTTCCCAAGGTTCCATCAATGCATGTCCAAACGACCTCCTTCCTTGGATCCACTAACGACAAGGGTTGGTGTAGCCAAGACAAACAAGGCTAAGGCCTTGTTAATCAAATTGATCCTTTAAAAATTAGATGACCAGATGTTTCGTTAAGGTTTAAATTCATGAAGAAAATTCGTCAAGAGTCTGACTGAAAATGATCTCAATGTCTTAAGCTAACCTGGATAGTCTGTTACAAGGGGACTAAGAGGAAGGTTCTTCCTTCAGCTTTCGCCTCCGGTTCCTTAATACCCCTTAGCCATGGTCATTTGACACTACCCCATAGGCTAAACACCAGGTCTGGTCAAAGAGGTTGAAACCACCCAGTAGTTAAAAGATGAATAAATGTTATTAAGATATTCTTTACAATTTCTAACCCTTTCTTCAAACTGGGTGTGTGGTGAGTGGTTCGCAAGGTGACAAACTCACCGACTAGTCACTAGACTTGAATGAGTCTAGGTTAATCCAATGTGGTCTCTAAATCTGACCCTAAAGGTTAAACCTAGAGTTCATGCAATTTGACTACAAATCAGGCAGCAAACCACAAATCAAATTCAAAATACTCTCTAAGATGCAATTGAAATCCAAATGATATAAAAATTGGCAGAAAGATTTCCTTTTCAATAAGCTTTTCAGTGAATATTTTTTCAGAATTTTTACTATTGTAAATAAAAAAATATGAATTTTAACTAACAAGACATCAGATCTAGGATTTTGATGCTATGTTGATTTTCTTTTTGAAACAGTATCAAATGTGCCCCAAAAATTTGAAAAAAATATGAAAATGAAAGCTAACTTCACTATCTTTCAAACCCCACCATTTTTTGGTCAATCAGATTCATGTGTTGTTTGGAATTGCTTTTTGAATATCAGAAAAATCTAGATCTCAGTCTGTTTGACCCTCGTGCACTCCACTAATTTTTAAAATTTTTACAAAATGAATTTTTTCAAGGGAATGGAGGCATTGGAAAGACAATTTGAAAATATAGAACTTCCTTAAATTTAAAAATTTTTGAATCACTAGAAACATGAAAAATGATTTTTTAAATCCGTATCAAAACTCTGGCTGAATTTCTAAAAATAGCACTAAGGCTTTTTAAAGTGTTTTCAATCCAAACAATGCCTTTTCACCAAAAATCTTTTTTTTTTTGGAAATTTGTATTTTTTTTTCAAAAATGAATCCTAACCTAAGTGATGGTGTGTACCATAATTTCTTCAACTACGCTTGATGTGTGCGCAGAATCCACATTTTATACTTGCACACCAAAGACAATACAATAAATTAGATATCAAATCAAGAATCGCCTTGCCTCCCTGGCAGCGGTGCCATTTTGTCGGATCCATGAAATCACGTTTTTGAAATATTTCTTTGTAGTATAGTGTGAAAACACATTGACAAATAATTTAACGAAACTTGGTAAGTCTCGGTCGAACTCATGGAGGCGGAAATGTAACTTGATTTAATAACGATCTAATCTAACTAGAACTAAAATAATAAGCAAGATAGATATGAAGCAAATCAACTCTATTTGAATAATAATCAGGCAAGTTTTCCATCTAGTGTATGCATGGGAGATAATCACTTCATCCTGAGCTATTTGTTTTAGAAAGGGAAATTAGGAGGAGACTTGATTTTTCAAGGGAAATGGCTAACCCAAGAATTGATGAGATTGAGGACCAACCTCAAGCTGATGCTATGGCCATCTTTTAGGCCCAAATCTCTGCCAACCACCAACTTCAACAACAACAGATCTAAACCATCATGCAAGCCATACACCGATTGCAAAATCCGCAAGGGCAACCCCCACCTAACCAACCACAACCTCCCTAGGGCCAACCAAGGCCTCTCCGTGATTTTTACAATTCGTCTGCTATCCGGACGAGCCACATCTTAGGGTCCCTGAAGGGGGAGATGATTTTGAACTAAAACCAAATGTCCTGAGCTTAATTTAAAGCCACTTTCATGGGAGCTCAAATGAGGACCCCTTCCAACACCTAGAGGACCTGGGCCAGATCGCCCGAATTGTGAAACCAAGGAACATCAGCTTGGATATTGTTTTAATTAAGATGTTCCCTTTCTCCCTAAAAGACAAAGAATCTCACTTGCTTAGAACCTTAGGGAGACCCATCTCCACCTGGGAGGAACTAAGGCATACATTCTTGAAGAAAATTTTCCCCATAGGAAAAACTAATGCCCTCAGAAGAGCCATTACCACATTCACACTACAAGGTGGGGAACAATTCCATGAGGCATGGGAAAGATTTAATGAATTGTTGAGGAAATGCCCACACCATGAGGTTCCAAGGTGGCAATTGGCCTAGATCTTCTACCATGGTCTGGACAACAACCTTAGGAACTTTGTTGACGCCTCATGTGGAGGCAACTTTTTGAGCAAAGATGAGGAGAGCACGTTCAAACTCTTTGAGTCCATGAGTGAGAATTCACTCAACAATGCCTCCATGACAAAGTTTAATCGATCTAGTCAACCCCGTGGTGGGATCTATGAGGTGCAAGCCAATTCTAGAATGGTTCACATGGACATTATAGCCAAAAAGTTGGATTGAATTGAGTTGGTGTACAAAAAGACTGATGAGTTGCTGAACTAAATCCGAGACCCACTACAGACCCTCTCCCTAGCAAAGGGAGCTCACAATCTAGATTTGGTGTAGCCAATGAACCAAATGCACGTAGAACAACCCCTGACCATGTTCCAGAGAGGAACCTTTGCTCCCTCAAACCCTGATTACTCTCTCCCCTCTCCTTCGGCACCTTCTATCTTTGAAGATGCCCAGGCCATCTAAGGTATCTCTAAACCTGACCCTTTCTCCAACACCTACAACGCCAAATGGCATAATCACCCAAATTTTGCCTGGACAAACCAAAAATTGAACAAATTCCAGAACCAACCCAGGCCAAACCCTCCCTCCTATCAGCAAGGTCCACCGGTTAGACCACCCTATAATCAGAATAGGATGGCCCCTCCCCCACAAAACCAAATGGACACGCTGATAAAAATGATGGCTGATATGAATCAGAAACATTAAGAGGAAATGGCATTAGTGGAGGGACAAGTGAGCTAGCTGTTGGATAGCAAACAACAGGGGTCCCTTCCTTCTCAGCCACAACTGAACTCGAGAAATGTGATCAATAGAGGCCCCAATCCTTAAGGATTCCAAGCCAATCTGGGGCATGCACACATGATCCGGCAAGCACAACAAACACCCCCTAGGTTTGGTGCTTCTTCTTCTTCTCAAGGATCTACTCATGGTCCCAATGCCTCAGTGAACGTGGTTCCCTTGAGAAGCGACACTAAAACCTAGGACCCCAAATGGATGACCCCTCCCGGGACCTCACTTCCTGAGATACCTGATTCTGAGGATGAGCAGGAGGAACCCAAGGACTAGGAGACTGAACCAATTCAAACCCAAACACCATACCCTGAGGCCTTGGAGAAAATGAAGAAATAGAAAAATGTAGTTGAGAATGAGGAGCTGTTAAAGATTTTCAAACAAGTTCAGATTAATATTCCTCTCCTTGAAGCAATCAAGCATATCCCAGCTTATGCTAAGTTCTTGAAGGATGTCTGTACGCTGAAGCGTAAGTCGAGAACCCAAGCACCTAGGAAGGTAGTGCTCACAGAACAAGCTAGTTCAATGATATTGAGCAGCCTACCTCCCAAATGAACTGACCCAAGAGCACCCTTGATATCATGTAATATTGGGGATATGACATTTGATAGAGCGTTCTTGGACTTAGGTGCCTCAATCAACGAATCCCGACTACCCTTTATCACCAGTTTGGATTTGGGGAGTTGAAACCCACACCTGTGACTATCCAATTGGCTGATAGATCCGTGAAAACCCCGAAGGGGGTAGTCAAGGACGTAATTGTTCAGGTCAAGGACTTCTACCTCCTAGTTGACTTTTTGGTCCTCGACATGGAAGTCCCCGAATAGCTACAAAACACACCCATCATCCTTGGCAGACTCTTCTTAGCTATGGCTAAGGCAGACATTGATTGTGACATGGGATGCATGAAAATCGCCTTTGGAGACAAGAAGATGCAATTGGATATCTTCAGGGTGGCTAAGTCTTTTGATTGTGGCTGGGTTGAGGAGCATGATCCTGTGGAACCTCTGGTGGAAGAATGCCTCACTCTTAGCTCTTTAGTAGACCATCTGACTCAACCAGTTGATGACTACCCTGACCCACCCCAACCTGTGGAGGTTGACCTTTGTAGAGCTGATTACCTTCAGCAACCTCCATTTAAGGAGATTGATGTTGATCAACTCCCACCTTTCCCTTACTTGTCAAATGTTGTCCCACGTACACTTGAACTAAAGCCTTTGCCGGATAATCTTAAGTATGTCTTCCTAGGACCTGACCAAACCTTCCCTGTGATAATTAATGCCCATTTAACAAGGGATCAAGAACTTAGGTTGACTGCAATCCTCTCTAAGCATCGGCTAGCCATTGGGTGGACAATTTCTGACTTAAGGGGAATTAGCCCTAACTATTGAACTCACAAGATCTATTTGGAAGATGGGGCTTGACCTTCTTTCCAGATGCAGAGGCGATTGAACCCGAATATGCAAGAGGTCATTAAAAAATAAATAATCAAATGGCTTGACGTAGACATCATTTACCCAATTTCTGATAGCCCCTGGGTGAGCCTCACTCAAGTGGTACCCAAGAAAGCCAGGCTCACCGTGATCACTAATGACCAGGAAGAATCCATCCCCACCCACATCGCTACCGCATGGCAAGTGTGCATTGATTATAGGAAGCTTAATGAGGCCACTAAGAAAGATCATTTCCCTCTTCTATTCATTGACCAGATTCTCAAGCGATTGGTAGGGCAGAAATATTTTTGCTTCTTGGATGGATATTCAGGATACAACCAAGTTACTATTGCACCAGAGGATCAAGAGAAGACCACATTCACTTGCCTGTATGGCACGTTCACATTCTGTTGTGTGCCATTCGGGTTATGCAACGCACCCGCTACCTTTCAGAGTTGCATGCTAGTCATCTTTCAGAGATGGTGGGTGAATACTTGGAGGTCTTAATGGATGATTTCTTCAGGTTCAGGAACTCATTCGACCATTGTCTTAGCAACTTGGAAAAGATCCCAAAGTAATGTATCGAGGTCAACCTGGTTTTAAGCTGGGAAAAGAGCCATTTCATGGTTCAGGAAGGGATTGTCCTCGATCACATCGTCTTGCATAGGGGCATCAAAGCTGATCGAGCTAAGGTCAATTTAATTTCCAAACTTACTCCCCCTAGCTCGGTCATGCAAATCTGATCTTTCCTGGGACATGTTGGCTTCTATAGAAGGTTCATTAAGGATTTTTCCAAACTTTCTAAGCCCTTGACTGACCTTCTAGCCATCAACGCCCTTTTTCACATGACACCTGATTGCATCAAGGCCTACAACACCCTTAGGGAGATAGTCTCCACTACACCTGTTTTATAACCCCCAGACTGGTCCCAAGAATTTAAGATAATGTGCGATGCATCAGATTTTGCTGTCGATGCAATCCTAGGACAAAGAAGAGAGAAGAAACCCGTGGTGATCTACTACTTGAGCAAAACATTGGATGAGGCTCAACGAAATTACACTGTCACAGAAAAAGAACTGTTGCCGTAGTCTTTGGGTTAGAAAAGTTCATATCATACCTTTAAGGATCCCACGTGACGGTTTACACTGACCACTCGGCTATCCGACATTTGTTGGCCAAAAAGGATGCTAAACCCAGGATCATCAGATAGATCTTTCTCTTGTAGGAATTTGACCTGGACATTCGTGACAAAGCCGGGCCCAAGAATGTTGTAGCCGACCACTTGTCTAGACTTCACCCGGACCACATTAGACCCCCATTACCCTTAACCAACACCTTCCTTGATGAACAACTTCTACCCGTGCAAGGAAGGAGGCTACCCTGGTATGCAAACTTAGTCAACTATCTGAAGATAAGTCAGACTCCATACGGTTGGTCCAGACAGCAACAAGATAAGCTCCTAGCTGAAGCCAAGCACTATTTCTGGGATCACTATTTCTGGGATCACTATTTCTGGGATGATCCTATGCTGTTTAGACTCTGTGCTAACCAGATCATTAGGAGGAGTATTCCTAAAAAGGAAGTCCAAAGTGTGCTATCTTTCTGTCACGACCAAGCTTGTGGTGGCCACTTCTCTTGGAAGCAGACGGCTGCAAAAGTTTTGCAGTCTAGATTCTACTGACCATCCTTATTCAAGGATGCACACAGCTTTGTAAAGACTTGCTCTTAGCACCAGACATTATGGACTATCACCAGAAAGGATATGATGCCCCTACAGCTCATTCTGATCGTCGAAATTTTCGATGTTGGGGGCATCAATTTTATGGGTCCCTTCCCACCATCCAACAGCTTCGAGTACATATTAGTCTCAGTGGACTATGTCTCGAAATGGATCGAAGTCGTAACCACCCGAAGATGTGACCATAAGGCTGTCATGGACCTTGTTAAGCAAAACATCTTCTCTCGGTTTGGGATACCGAAAGCCATGATCAGTGATAGTGGGAGTCACTTTATTCATGCCCAATTCCATGCCTTAGAAATACGGGGTTACTCATCGCATTGCCACCTTGTATAACCCGTAAACAACCAAACTGAGGTCTCTAATAGGCTAATCAAGAATATTCTGCAAAAGACTGTGAGACCTGACCGGAAGGATTGGTCCACACAATTGAATGATGCCCTTTGGGCATGCAGGACTACTTTTAAGACCCCGATAGGCATGTCGCCTTATCGATTGGTATTTGGCAAGGCTTGCAACCTTCTGGTCAAGTTGGAACACCGGGCATACTGGGCTATTAAGCAGTGCAATATGGATTCCCAGTTGGCCGGAGCACAAAGGACACTCCAACTCTCTGAGCTTGAGGAAATCCGCCAGGATGCTTATGAGAACAGTCGACTTTGCAAAGAGAAGATGAAAGCCATCCACGACAAACACATTCATAGGAAAACCTTCGAGCCCAATTAGCAAGTCTGGCTTTTTGATGCAAGACCTAAACTTTTCCCAGGAAGCTGAGATCAAAGTACACAAGACCATATCAGGTGGTCAAACCTTATCCCAATGGGGTAGTTGAAATTGCAAATCCTAACACTGGGCAAACCTTCACAGTAAATGGCCAGAGATTAAAATATTTTCTTACCCAGGTTCCCCTAAAGGAAGTAGTCACCCTCATTGAGGGTTGACACGGAGCTTTGCCTACCTGGAGGCAATAAACTCAGCGCTTCCTAGGAGGCAACCCAGAAGATTCAGATTGATCAGGTACAAGACAGCACTAAGGTGATTTCTTTTTGTACCCCCTTGCATACATTTATTTGCCAATGAGGACATTGTCCAACTTAAGCATGTGGGGTGGTAATTTGCATTCTCTGAGTTTATATTATCAGCCTGAATTATATATATATAATAATAATAAAAGAAAATTAGGAAGGAGAACCTAGGCATGAAGAGCTTATCAACTGTAAGAAATAATACAAGAAGAACCTGCACACTTAGACTTTTCAGGCCTTTAAGCTTAATCAGCCCAGGTGTCCACTAAAATGTGGAGTTAGCCTCGAATCCTTGCAACCTTGATTTACATTAATCTGATCAATAAAGTAGGGTAATAAGTATACGACTTATCAACCTACCCTCCAAGTTGGAGGGTAGGTTGATAAGTCGTATGGAGGAACTTTTAGTCTAAGCATCTGCACACAATTTTACACTAACTCACTCCTCGGAGATTCTAACGGAAATTAGGTAGCTAATGAACCTTCTAGGGTGGTATGGCTGGCAAGTTTTCGTGGGTAACAGCCCATTGGCCAGTTGTCCAGAGCCCAGCCACAGGACCATTCTCTTTTATTATTGCCTATAGGTAAATCTTAGATCAGGAAAGCCACCTACTAAAATAACAAAAGAAAAAGAAAAGAAAAAGAGATAAATAAAAAAAAGGATGAATAAGCCACACTTCACTGCACGAGTATGTCTGGCAAGTGGTCGTGGGTAACAGCCCATTGGTCGGTTATCCAGAACCCAACTCACTAAATGCATGAAAAAAGCCCAAAATACTTAAGGAAGAAGTGGAGAAGTAGAGCAATCTGGGGAGATATACACTGGAAGCACCCTTTTGTTGATCCCACACAAAATAAAAGTAGGGAGAAAGCTACTGATCGGACAAATACACCTTTAGGCAAGCATTTTCTTTTACGGTCACCTAGGGGCGTAGAAACCCGAAGTCTGTTTTAATTACCATTGAGTGAGTCTATCACAATCTTCACACTAAGATGCTTAGCACTTAGAGTCTTTTTTGAGTTATGGGTGGGTTGGGTAGCCATAAAAAGTTACCTACACACTCTCAACTCCAAAAAAAAAAAAAAAATAGAAAAGATGAAAAAGAAAAATATATATATATATATCTGTATATATGCATTAAAGCGAGGACTTGGGTGGATTGCATTTTGGCAAATACACGGGCGCTGTTTAGTCTCTGTGGATTAGGCTCTTAGTATATGTTTCCTCCTGTTGACAAGCAACATGTACCTAAGTAATCAATTCCTAATTCCGACTGAAAATAACGGCTAGGATAAACCTTGCTAAGGAGTAACAAGGGATTAGCATGGGGGTATGATAACTCTACATCCAATGATGATAATTCCATCAATTAGAGTTAGTTTTGAAGATATATGTGCATTAAAGACATACCATAATGGGTTTGGGAGCATTGCATGCATTACAAATTAAGATTGCTTATAATCAATCTTTAATGGCCATGTGTACAAGTGCATGTTGAAACATGTCTCAAATGAGTAATCAGACCACACGGATGGATCCAGATTGACGAACGGAGTCCAACGGACTTAGAATCACCTCAATCCGCCCTCTGTAGCTTGCACATCAAGTCCAAGAGTTCTTGACCATTGATCTGATGATCAACCATCCTCGTCACGCCATGTGGCACCCGCACCAGCCTCCATTATGTGCCAACACACCCACAGCTCCTCCAGCGTGAAATCTTGACCATTGGATTTCCATCCAATAGTCGACCACACCTGACCTCACCTCCGCAACAACTCGCAAAGGCAGCGCAGTGGGTAGCACCTCGACCTCACAAGCAAGCGGCAAGCATTCGAAGCTCTGTGCGCTGCCAAATCGCACTTAACCGAAAGCACGGTCGATTACAACCATCGATGTGGACGCGAATGGAGTAGATGGAGTCCACACGATGCCTCCAGATGAAAGCTTGCCTTGACGCGCACGATCACGCGCACTCACCGCACGCAAGGTGCGATCCAGCGCACCCGGTCGCACACAATCCCAGCCGTTGATGCTCGATGGGATGGCTTACAGTGCGAGCACGTAGATCGAGGGAGAAGAAGCACGCACGCACGCACGCGTAAGGAGACGTGGCGCGTCCTCAGCTGTCTGATGGCGATCCGCACCTCGGATCCGATGGCTGAGGATGCATAGGTGCGGCTTGAGAAGAAGAATGTGTGCGCAAGGACTAGTGGGCGTGGGACTTCAGTGACACTTTTGGAAGGGATTTAGCAACGTCCCGAATGTCGCTAAAGACGTGTACCTATTTTGGAAGCCTACTATATAAACCCCTCAACCACCCCATTCAAAGGCATTGAATTCTCACACACTCTCCATGCAATACTAGCCCTCTCCTAGCTCCACCAAACACTCCATATCCGCCCTAAAGTTGTCGAGCCACTGACGGAGCCCCCTCCACCACCGTGGTGGCCACGCCTCCTCCTCACATTCTCTCTTACTCTAGTTTTATGTTGCGCTATTTTAAGCTTTCATCTATTGTTATATTTGTAAATAAACTTTAATTGCATGCTATATGTTAATGTTGCTTCTTATATCGTAGTTCACATCTCCTTAAAGTGATTGTCATGTTTTAAACACAAGCTCTAACCGTACTCTCTCTCTCTCTTTCTCTCTCATTTTCTCAAGCAAACCACGCTACCATTTTGTGACATCCAAAGCAACTAAAACTAATCTGATTTCACGCCTCCCTGAGATCGACACTTGAACCCACCAAATCCAAATCTTAAATTAAAATCGACGATGCGAGCACATGCTACAATGAAATAATTAAACCAATGCATTCCGCACGCGTCACTCCGCCTATGTGGGACTAAATCCCATTGTCTTCCTTATGTGAGCTGCAGAAGACTTGAAGCTGCGGGTGCTGTTACTTCTTCAATTGAAGCTGCGGGTGTGTTCTCCAGTTGAATCCGTAGTGATTGCAAGTGATGCCTTTGTCATTTATGAATTGGAGCATGGCGGACAAAGGTGGAGCAATCGATCGGTGGGGAGTGCTTGAAAGCGTGGAATACGTACCCTAAGCCCCATGTGCCAAGCTCATGAGCATCACTGGAGCACGGTGAGTGTGGTGGCGGTGGTCTTAAGGTGATTGGAGGTGTGAGGAGGTCTATCGAAGGTGGACGTGCAGGTGATTGGTTGGTTAGGTCGAGGGAGTGTTTGAGTGGCCGAGAGTCCTAATTAGATTAGGGGTTCTGTGGTGCGGCGCATGATGAATGTAGTGGTTGTGGCGGTTGTGTGTTTTGTTGTGTGTGGCGATCGGATGAAGCTCGTCGGAGCTTCACTAGCCATGGAGAAGACGAAGAGGGAGAGTGGTGGTCGGCGATGGTCTTGGGGTGAGAAGAGGTTGATCCTAGACTGCAGAGGGAGAGGAAATGCTAGACCTAATCTAAGGGACAAAAGGGAAGAGTTTTCGCACCAACTTGCCTTGTCGGATACGAAGGAGATGAACGCCTTTGGTGAGTGAGATGGTGACGAGGAGAGGGGAAGGAGTCCCCCACTGTGGCTGGCGAGAGGCGAATGACGATGAGGAAGAAGTGGATACTCCCAATTTGGTCGTTGGGAAGCCATACAAAGATTGAGGAGGAGGGTCACTAGAGCCGCGACGGAGGTGGCCGGAGAAGAGAGGAATTGGGTGATTTTGGCCGGAACCGAGCTCAAAGTACGCTGTGAGCTTGTAGAGATTTTATAGAGCTCAATTGGTAGCTCAATTGGCAAGGAATCGTGAATTTGTTCGCAGATCTGGGGATCTTTCAAAATTGAAAATCCTGATCTCACTTGAGCTCTTAGCTTCAGATTGGGATCTGAAATTGCGTTCAAACGGTAGGGGAACTTCTAGTGATTGCTCCTTCCAAATTTGGGAGTGTTTGATTGTAGATTGAGAGAGAAATCTCTGGTTGGAGCTCGGTCCATGGGTTTGATTCTATTCAAACCTTAATGGTGCCAAGGACCAAATTGCGAAGAAGATGAAGAAGTTAGGGGCTCATTTGTAATAAATATAAAACTTAAGGATTTGGATGTGAGAAAGAGTCTTTAGGAACTAAAAAGAAAACTAGGTCAAGATAGACTCTGATTGGGCCCAAATTATGGTGTTAACCAAATTTAGACCCAAGAAATATAATAGTGAACTTGGATTTGAGTTTTGACCATGTTTGACTGGGGAAATTACATAGAAGCCTAAATCAGGATAAATTCGCATCTAAATCTCTATTATAGGTCAAAATGGGTTCAGATGGTCAAACCAAAGGTACCAAACCTCTTAAAATATTTTTCCATGAATTTTAAAAGGTTTAGATTGATTTTATCCTGACCAAAACCTTTTCAATTTATGTAGGGTTGATAATTAGCGTTTTCAGTATTGTTTTTCCCCTCAAAATACGTGAAATCCTGATTCAGTCAATGTAAACCCACTTGGACTTTTATGCTCAATTAAACTTTAATTAACCCCTGAGTAACCCCGTGATTAATCTGCATTTGTGAGGTACTGTTAAAACAGCAGAATTAACCCTATTTTCTTATCTTCTCAAATCAGATCAGAGTGGAATTATGGTCCTCAGGCGATCATTTAGGAGCATTTATCTCTTAATTTCGAGAAATTCAAGTTAGTTATGAGGAATGATGGCATTACCATTGTACCCCCATACCTAACTTTTACTAGTCCCTAGTAAAATCTCATGGAACAAAGTAGATCTCTAGACCAAGTTTTTTATGTTCAACTGCCTGTCTGTGCCTCTTTTATAAAAATCAAATCAGAATACCAATAATAAACCTAGAAGTACTCAAGTACAAGCCAAGATCCTGTTGGGGCTAGAGCACCATGATCGTTTATTTTGATGATAATAAAACACTTGTTATTTAACATTTGCTTTTAAGTCATAGTTTTCAAGTCAAATTGCAAATGGAGACAAGTGTAGAGGCGAAGTTCGAGCTCGCATCCATGGCGGATTGGAGGAGCTTGACGGAGAAGGAGTTTCTCGAGGAGTGAAAGTGTGGAGTCAGAAGAATAGGATAGATGTCTTTTCTATCTTGTACTTTGTATCTCTTTGTTATTTGTTCTTTTATTTCTTAGATTACTTGTTAAGGAGCCCAAAGTAACAATTCTGTAGTCCTAGGTACACTTGCACAACCCTAGGATACTTAGGTTTTTCATAGAGAACTTAGAAATCCAAGATGGGCATCAGACAGCCTGATTAGACGTCCAATCTGAAATTCAGACGTTTGATCTTGGACTTTAAGACATCTGAACGTTGAATCAGACGTCTAAACATTTAGGGTTGGTCTTAGAATCTTCTATCTGTTGAAATCAGACGTTCAGACCTTAGTCCAGACGTCTGAAGGTTGTGCCAAACGTCCAATTAGTGGAACGTTGGCTAACAAAGTAAACGTTGAGGGCAATGACCTTTAGGCTTCTATCAGACGTCCATAGAGGACCCCAGATGTCTGATATGTACTGTTGAGCCGCGATTGAGCCGAAATCACTTGTCTTGAGGATTATAGCCATTTAAGCTCTTGGGAATCCATTTCTACACTTAATTAGGTTTCCAGATGTCCTGTATGTCGTCTGATGGTTTTACACTAGAACCCTGTTTAGGTCTGAACCAAGTCAGGAAGGAAACCTTGTGAAGAGGAATTTGACGAACGCTACCCTCGTAGTTGTAGCATAGTTGCATTGAGGTTGAGTCACCCTCACATTAAGTGACTCGTATAGTAGATTTGATCGACTTTGTCGATCAGAAAATCCTAACTCGAGAGGGTTAGGTGGTGGTTTTTACCCGGTTTGGATTTCCACCGAAAAATCTCTTGTTCATTTTGTGTGATTGTTCTTTAAGGGAGATTGTGATATTTATTTCCGCATTGATTTTATATTCTGCAAATCTCACCCCCTCCCATAGAGATTTACAGATCCGACCTGACCAACCTCACCCTTGGGTCTGTCGTGAAGGTTTCTAAGGCTCACAAAAACTGCCCAGAGGTTCGTTAACGCCAGCAGTTAAAGCACCCGTGCATAGATGTATCAAATCCAGTTTCAATTTGCTAGTGCATTTTTCATAAGAGAGAGAGATTTTTATTTTTGAGAGTTCTCTCTCTTTTCTTTTTACAATCTCCTAAATCTAACATCGGATTGGTTCTAAACATGGTCTGTATCGGATTCCTTGTCCCCACCATCAATCCTCGAAGGGTTTCTAGCTTTCGATGCTTCGTGTTAGCACCACCCATGGCAACCCCCAGAACCCCGGCTTTCGACACTTCGGGATAGTGCTGCCCATGAAGTTCTGTAGCTAAATTCAAGCCCTGGCAATCAACATTTCGAGATAACCTCGCCCATGGCACCTGAACCAACACAAAGTGCTTACATGCCCCCGATAGGATATTTAGATATCCTAGGAGACAAGCACTGAGGAGATGATATGTTATTACACATCTTCGAAGGGAGTATTTTTCATTCCATCTCTCTATACTGGGAACTCATCCAATCAACTTGTGTCTTCGAGCCACTCCTAAGGCAGATCTTCGGGAAAACCTTTTTCAGAATAAAACACTTTTGGCATTTTTCTTCATTTAGTGCACTGAACCAGATCGATGTGTGATTTTTGGGTGCCTAGGTTACCAAGTCCCGCAATCCAAAGGGCAGGCAATGGGGTCGAATAATCCCCAAGCTTTAGACTTAATACATCAGCTTTGTACTTTCTTCAACCTTTTGAGGACTATTCTGGATCTTAAGAAATATGTGAGTTTTTAAGCCTTAGAATAGGCCAAAGGGGCCTAAGGTAGTACTCTTACTTATCTCCTTATCTCTAGCACTTCAGGACTTAATCCTTATTTTGATTTGGTCTAGAACTTAACTAGGATCCATCATCAATTGCTAGAACTATCAATTTTTTCTGATTTTGCTCCTTTTACAATCAATTCTCAAAATTTTCTTCCCCTTTCTTCATATATATATACGTATGTATATATATATATACATATGTATATATACATATGTATATGTATATATACATATCCATATGTATATGTATATGTATATATACATATGTATATGTGTATATACATATGTACATGTACATGTACATATGTATATACATATGTACATGTACATGTACATATGTACATATGTATATGTATATATATGTATATATACATATGTATATCTATATATACATATGTATATCTATATATACATATGTATATGTATATCTAGATATACATATGTATATATAGGTATATATATATACATATATATGTATATATATATATGTATGTATATCTATATATATATGTATATATATATATTGTGTGATCCTCCCGAAGAATTGAATTTCCATTTGTTTTGCACTTTAATACCCCCTATGCCTAAGTTTTGCAATGTCCTCTGATGAGAACCTCATCATGAGCCATAACTAGCTCATTTTGACCTAATACAAAGGATAAAAGCTCCTACATATCTCAAGGAAAGGCTTAACTCAGAGAATTCTGAGTTTAAGAAGAAAACAAGTCATAAGGGGTAAAAATGCAATTTTACCAGTATAATCTGCATACAGGGTAATTCAGGGCCCAAACATAGGTCAAAGCAACTTAATAAGAATAAAAGTGGGATGAGATGATCTAGCAAGGGCTACAGCAATTCCAAGAAACTAAATGATAATCTGTAACCCTAAAACAACCCACTTCAATTCACGAGGTTCGAGGCAAAGTAAAAATAGAATAAACCCTCTAAAATTCATAGAAAAATAATCTCTAAGGTTTAGAACCTTCAATTTGGCCTTCAGAACCCATTTTGACCTACATTGAGAACCATGCCCAATTAATAACTTAATTTGGGTTTTTGCATAAATTGACCGGTCAAACAAGGTTTAATATAGAAATGAAATTCACCATCAGATTCCTTAGGTCCTAATTAATCATGTATAAAAACTTGAGCCTAAGAAGAAACCTCCTTGACCGACTTTACACTTTGGTCCTCATATATTTACTTTTTGGCCCTCAACTTTTGAACCGTCGCATTTTGGCCCCTAACTCTCCTTCGTTCTTTGCGTTCAGGTCCCCCCTGCAAAACCTGCCAGCACCATGCTCCGGCGACCTTGCGCGGAGCATGGCGCCGCGCAGGGTGAGGGGGAAAGCCTGGTAAGTAAACTGGGGGTGCCCTGCGTCGTCAGCCGTCGCAGGGACACCCCCCTGGTCGCTGTAGCCCACCATACCGGCCGTGCGAACGCACGGACGGTATGGGTTTTCGTCTCCGGCCATCCTCCGGCGAGGGAGACACGTCGTCTCCCTCCGCCTTCCTCCCTGTTTTGATCCCTATAAATACCCCCCGTCTCTCCACCGACCTGGGCAGCTCGGATCTGACGGAGAAAACCCCCAACTTTCCTCTCCTCTCACTCCGGCAGACGCCCACCAGCTCCGGCGGTTCCTCCCCCTCCTCCTCTTCGCTCTGCCGCAATACCAGCAGCAGAGACTTCCTCCCCTGCTCTTCCCGCGCCACGCCGCACCCAGCTGGCGCCTCTCCAGCCCTCTCCTCGCCGCCGGCCCTTCCCCTGGGCATCTTCTTCTCCGGCAACAGTCGATACGACTGTCGCCCTGCTGCTCCCCCTTCGTCCCTGCAAGTAAGCTAGAACTACTTCCCTTCCTCTCCTCTTTCTTTCCCCGATTTCAATTTGTTCAATTAAGCCCTCGACCGACCCTGACCATCGTCAACCCCTTCGTCTCCGGCCACCCTCCGGCGAGATGTCCCCATCGCTCCACATCCTCACACGCCTCGCCGACCCTCACCGAACCTCCGCCTCATCACACTGAGCACCCCCCACCCCTCCACTGCCACTCCACACCTCCGTAACGCTCCCCCAAACAAACCCATTTCTCCGGTTGCAGTCCAACCTAGGGCTGCCGCCAGACACCACCTTGCGGCTTGCCGCACAGCTCCACACCTTCGCCGTGCCACGGCGAAGGTTCCCCAGTAGTTTGATCAGGCCGAGAGGCCATATTCGTGTCAGACAGGTTCTGAGGCTCGACCGCCATTAACGCACATTGAAGCAGCTTCTCTCGCGCTCCAGGCTTGAGGACTCCAGGTCTCCAGCTGCTGCGGATTACGGGGAGTCCTGCGAAGGCAGCCAGCCAGCAACCAACGCAAATCGAAGCTGCAGCTGCAGAAGCAAGGCCGCGGTCTTCCAGCAGGCGCACGCGAGGAGAGGCCTCCGTTTAGTCCCACATCGGTAAGCCTCACAACTTTTTCACCGTTTAAATCTATTTTGTGAATAAGCCTTACTGCCTCAGCACACGGGGTGAGGTCCCCTTCACCCGCCCGGTTACCCGGTCTCGTCCGCGCTCACGCCCCGCGGACCTGACCCGACCCGACTTAGACTGACCTGCACTCCTCGCCCACCACGCACGCCGGTGGGCCTGGACCCGGGCGCGACCCGTACCCGACTACCCGGTAGCTCTGGGAGAGCTTTCCCAAGAGTGGTTTCAGAGAGAGAGAGACGCGGGGGGGGGGGGGGGGGAGGGTAGAGTAGGTTTTGTCCTCTGATGTAAACTCTGAAGTGTGCAGGCACAGGTGAAGAAGAAGGACCGCAGAAGAAGAAGGAAGCTGAGGGAGACACTGTAGCAGCAAGCAGTTTAAGTCGTCTGATTGGAAAATCAGACGACGTCCTGAAGGGAAAAGAAGAAAGAAGGAGGGACGACGTCCTGACTGGAAAAAGAAAAGAAGAAAGAAGGAGATCTGAAGAACAACAGAAGAAGGCGAGGCAGAGGAGAACACAAAAGAACAAGGGAAGAACTGAAAGAAGAAGAATAAAGAAGAAGAAGATCTGAAGAAAGAAAAAAAAAAGGGAAGAGCAGGAACAGCTGAAAGAAGAAGAACATCACCACTGCAGAAGAAGAACATCACCTCTGCAGACAAAGAAGAAGAAGATAAAAGAAGGTCTGAGACGAGGAGAAGCAAAGAGAAAAGAAGACAACAAATTCTTTCTCTCTCTTTCTTTATTTTTGTAAAAGAAACATGTATATCTCTAGAATACAACTTGCTCCCTGAGTTCGACCTCGGGAACTCTTTTATTTTCCGAGTAAAAAATTTATATATTTGAAATGATGGCAACAACTGGCTATACTACAACGCTATAACAATAAACCCGGTTGTCACTACGACCATCATCCTCATTGTAAACCAGGTGGGTACGAATTCGGCTTAGTTCAAAGGGTTAGAATAAGGTCAAAGGGTGGGTGAATGGGTCGAGATAATTGCTGCGGATGATTTCAAGTTTGGATACAAGTATCAAAGGTGGAGTCAGTTGTTCTAAAATTGAACCTCCAAAGTATAATAGGAATGTAGCACAAAAAAGAATCAAAAGGGTCTCGAGTTTTTGAAATGACAGGTTGTCTCCCGTTAAGCGCTAAATTCAATGTCTTTAGTCGAGCAGAAGATGGTTAAGGAGGAGTGGTCAAATTTGAGGAATTTTGTAGAACAAGCACCTTTATGAGTAGTCTGGTTGGTCTAACCAAGTGCCTATTTAGATCAATTGGCTGATGATGCAGACCAAACCCAATCAGTCCGGTGGGTTGAGAAATGTGAATCAATAGGTGTGGAGCCCACCAGATGCTTTGTGGCTCAAATAAATGTCAAAATATAAATCGAGGGTTTGGCTGAATCGGTTCAGCCAGATCAAAGTAGGGGTCCACAAAAGATAATGGTTTTGTAGATATTGTAGGAACCCTACTGGTGGGATTAGAGAAGGACAAAAGGTAATTGTGGTTTGATCAATGTCTAATTTCCTATAAAAACATAGAGATGAATCATATGTGACCGAATCAGAAAGAGGTGAGTCATAATAGAAATTGATTCCGATGGCAGGTCGAGGTTAGGATTAATTTTTGAATGGCTTTGGCTCGAGAGTTGGAGGTAGAGCTATTTCAAGTTCCAAATCATTGGCCTTAGAATCAGAATCAAATAATGGATCATGGATACTAAAGTCATAAACTGGCTCGTAATCATTTGGAAACAACGGTTCTCTGAAATCAGAGTATGATTTGAAATCATCGGAGAATTTGCGACAATCATCTTCTGAACCTGGTTCAGAATCAGGATTTCCACCACAGAATAAATCAAGATTCATGGAATTATCAACCTGACATTTGTCTAGCTTAGTCTCAAATTCCAAGCTCACAGGGATAGCCTTTTTAGGCATAGGCTTGAGTTCTCGGCACCTAGGGTAGATCCAATCAAATCCCAACTCTTCCAACACCTCTGATTCTGTATCATAAATTGGTGTGACTTGCAAAAAATCATTTGGTTCTTCTCAGGAGTCTAAAGAGGTATAATCATCAAATATAGGCCCAAAATCATTATTCAGATCTAAAATGTGGTTCTCATCACATTGGGCCTAATGATCATCCCAACAAGGCTCAGATCTAGATTCTAGGTTAAGTGTAGGAATTGCGTCACTAGAATCTGGACTTGGTTCTATTGGGATGTCAGAATCATTCTCGAGGAATACCTTAATAGGATAAGGTGCAGGAGTTACATCCTAAAGAGATTCTGAGTCAAGCTCATCATAGGTGTTTGGGAAATCTAGGCATTATAGACCAGCTTCACAACTTCCTATGGCTGGCTCATAATCGGGAAGACCTATAACTAGATCTACCCAACCCACATCATGATTAGGTATGTCATTTTGCACAAAATCTAAATCTGGTTCCATTTGGTTTAAGGGTCCATAACAACCTCTATTTTTGTACCCAGGTCCTAGGAAATTACATTGATCCTCAAAATTGTTCCAAGATGTCTCATTAATTTTTGGGTGGGAATATGGGTATTTCTGATCAATTGCTTGTTGCAACATATTTAGTACATTCGCACGATTTTCAAGACATCCTGGTGTATTTCCCAAAGTGGTGATTTGTCAAACATTGTAAGCCTTCTGTGTTATGCAATCTCCATAATTCACTGTATTCCGATATGAGAGCATCCTAGGTCGAACCACGTACATTTGTGTTAACATCATTTCGGCGCGGCCGATAAGGAGGGTTGTTTCTGATACATTAACCTGAATGCCACTAAAGAAAATCTGAGGTCCTCTCAAATTCTTCTCTATGTCTAAGAGCAGCCTCAATCATTTTCTCTTTGATGCTCATGCGGGATTCAGGCTTCTTGAACATTTTCCTATGTTGTCAGGTTGTATTTCCAAATCAAGTGGTTGATCAGGATGAAGAATCAAATTCAGGTCTACATTGAATTGATCAGATCATATCAGATTTCCCTAAAATTTCAACTCTAATGGAAGCCTCTAGGTCAGACCTAGGGACCTCTCCTATGTGTGTGCACTAAAGAATAGATGAGGGGCTAGATGTGTATTAAACCCAATTAAGGCACCCACAAAATTTTGGATGACTAAGGCTGTTTGAGTCAAATGGACCTCTTTGATAAAAAATCCACACACCCGAGAATTATTTTGGTAGCCAGGAAGGGAGAGTCCTGCAAAGACCCCTACACAATAGAGCATCCCCACAGGTTACAGGGTTTCCCCCACCCCACCTTCCTTTCACTATGGTTCCAAGTAGACCGGAATGTATAAATTGAGACCTAAGTCTACCAATTTTAGCCCTAATTGTGCCTTGAATTTCACTTGAAATAGAAGTTATTTCAATTTGTGGGATAATTTGTAGGTTGGTTGATTCACAAAGTGAACTAACTTCATATGACCTGCCTTAAAGTTGAGGATGAAATTTGGGTCAAAGCACCCAAATCACCATGGATTGGTTCTCAACAGGTTATTAGGTCCCAATTTTTAGGATTCAAGTGAATTTAGAGCCTTGATTTTAGGGTTCACTTGAATAAATCAGTTCAAGTAAGGGCTTAGGTAGCACACAAATGCGGGAAGATCAATTTCCTTAATTGCTGGCAAGTGTGTACCAACACTTCAAAACTCTAATGTGGAAACCCTAATTGGCTCCATTTCAAGTCTAATTTGATTCCAAATATGACACCTTGGACTCGAATAAGAAGGTGAGTAATCCAAGATGTTTGAGAATTTTAGCTCAAATCCCTAATAGGTGCAGGAAATCAAAATGGGGAATCTCTAATAAAATCACTTCAGCTTCAATCTGATTTAAATCAATTTCGCTAATTAGGAAACTTTTTGCCTTTAAATGATGATTACTAGGAAAATAAGGTAAGTGAATCCTAATTGATTTGTTTCCTTTTTCTCTTCCCAAGATTAGGAGGTGATTAGCGAAGAAGAGAAATTTTACCTACCCCTAGAGAGGTTGATTGCACGGAAGATCTTCTCGTGAAGTACCTCGCAAAATCAAAACAAAGTAGATAAGGCAAGTTAGAAATCAGCTCAATAATCAAGAATGACTAGCGGTGAATTGCACGTTGCTCCCCGACAACGGCGCCAAAATGTTGCGTCAAAGTCGTCGTAGTTAGGAGTAAAATGCGTTGTAGTATAGTGATGCGAGAAATATGCGGTTTGTCAATTATACAAAATAGTGTCGTTGAGAAACGTAAATCCGCAATCAACTCTTAAATATATAACCTAGATAGTGGAAGTATCTAGGGTCGTCCAAAGAGGCTAATTTTATTAATCACATAAATGGTTCTCTCTCTCGCCTCTCAAATCCACACTTTGTTTTTGTTATTTTTTATTTTGTTGTTTTTATATTTTTCAGAAATGATCGGGTTTGAGGCAACGGAGTGCGAAGATTTAATTACGCTACAACTAACCCTAGGTGACAAGAATGAAGTTCTCTCTTCTAAGCTCACCCTAGGCAAGTGTGCCTAAGGTAATTAAAAGAGGGGAGTGTGTGCACTACAACTATAAAAACAACATGGAAGAACACACTAACTGCAAGATGAAAATTGGAAGGCGAAATAATTTTTGTATTACTAGTGGAGTCAAATAAAAGTAGAGGAATGCTTCTATAAGAACATTAAACTACTAGCTAACAAAAAAAATAGAGTGGAAGATAAAGAAAAAGGGTTGATTCTGATGGAAGATCTAGGTGGCTCTTGCTCCAAATGTAGTTGCCCCACACTTGAAAAGAGATCTCCTTCTCTTCCTTCTTCAAGTGGCCTCCCTTCAAGCTCTCCTCCAAGGTGGGCGTCAGCCACCTTGTTGTCTCCTTTACCTAGTCATCCCCTCTTGATCAAGGTGACCTCCTCCTTGGCGTGGAGATGGGGTGGAATATTGATGGACCTAACTAAGGGAGAAGAGATGGGAATTATGTTTTGGTAGGGTAGGGTATTATAGGATGGGAAGGGGGGTGGTTATGGTGTTTTTTGGAGGGAAATGAAGGGGTGCTTGGATATTTTCGGAGGGAAAAATAGAAGAGAAATGAAGAGGTGCCTTGGTTTTCCCTCCAAAAATACCTTCTAGAAGGTATTGATTTTGGAGGGAAAAAATGGAGGGTGGAAATGGGTTTTGATGGTGGATGTAGGTTGGTGATGGAAGGGATAGTTGGCACAAAAATAAAGTAGGAGTAGGTGGTTTTTTTGGTAGCGCTTAGGTAGTAGGGTAGTAGGTTTTGGTGCCATGGAGGTGGACTAGCTAAGCTAAGCTAGCTTAGCTATCCTAGCTAGTAGGGAGTAGGGTTGGAGGCATTTGGATCTAGGGTTTTGAGGGAGAAGAACTGGAGGTAGTCATCTTGAGTTGCACTGGAGCTAGTGGCTGCTGAAGAGAGCTGCAAGGAGCTTCCTTAGCTGGCTTAGCTTGCTATTTCTTTACTAGCTGCTAAGTCAAGCTAAGATGAGCTGGTTCTGCTGATGTGAGCCAAGGTGAGCTGGGTCTTATATTCCCGGGGAGGACCTAGCTAGCTGGAGTAGCTAAGGTATCTTAGCTCAAATAAATTGAGCTAAGTGGAGTCCCCAGGAGCTGGACCTGAGCTGACTTGAGCTGGTTAAGGTCATGTTCAGCTGACCAGGTCTAACTAGTTGGTAGTAGTAGCTAGTCCTAGTTAGGTTGAACTTCCAGTGAACTCTTCTGAGCTGGAAGAGTTGGAATGGAGCTGGGATCAACTGTCTTTAGCTAGTTTGAGTTGCCATCCAATTGAGGTGAGCTGAATGGAGCTAAGGTGATCTAGCTGGAGCTACCATTCAGCTAAGATGAGCTGAATGGAGCTAAGGGTGAGTTGATCCAGCTAGAAGGAGCTGGGAAGCAGCTGGGATGAGTTGGATTTAGTTGGGATTCAGCTGGAATGAGTTGGATCAAGCTGGGACCCAGCTGATAGGGGCTTCCTCTTCATCTTCTGCCTTCTTGAGTGCCAAGATGTGTGGGATCTGACATTCTACCTAATCCTGACACTCAGATAAATACATCAAAAATACATTAAAATGCAATCCATGCCTATCCTAGGTAAATGCCTAGATGTAGCCCAAAAACTCGTTTGCGGATTTAAAACCCTAAGAGCTAGGTTAGTTTTAGGGCATAAGAATGATGATAAACTAGCATTTATCATATAGCAACAAAAAATAATGCGACATTTAAATTTATAATGCATGAAAAATCGTGAGTTTCGAGGTCGTTCGCAGGGAGCAAATATGGAATTCAAACACTAGTCGCAATAATACAGAATGAGCACAATTACTAATTACAAGAAGGATATGCAATGAATAATCAAATATACTTCAATTTAGAACCCAAAAATGTATCTCAATAATCAATGGGATAAAAAGATAATGAGAAGCTAAAAATGATGATTTGAATCACCAATTAATTTCCCCATTAAGCACGAATCCCAAGGCTACTAAATATCTTAAACCAAGTCAAATATCACAACAGTAATCACAACCACTTAGCCACATTAGCCAAGTAGTCAATAAGTCCACAATGATCTCAACCAAGCCACAGTCAGATGTCCGAGGAAGAGAGCAAATGCAAAGTCACCAAGCACAACAGCCAAAGCACAAACCTCTGAAACGTCTAAGTGTTGGTATACACCCCAATGATGCACAATGAAAAACCACCCCACTCCCTCCTCAGAATCCTCTTGCTCCTTCCTCTTTCCAAAATTGGCTATAGGGTATCAGGTAATCAAGTCGGGTATAGGATCCGGGTATAGGGACCAGGCCTGTGCACATGCGATCGCGGGCGAGGTGTGAGGCAAAGGTGAGCAGGGACCTCACCCTTGTGTGAGAGGCATTAAGCCGATATCACAAATGCATTAAATACGTATTTCTAGTTTTAACTCTGCCAATTTGGGGCTAAATTGCATTATCTTCCTCACGCGAGCTGTAGAAGATTTGAAGGGTTGTATTGAAGCTGCTGGTGTTGTTAGTTCTTCAGTAGAAGCTATAGGTGTGTTCTCCAGACGAATCCGTACCGATTGCAAGAGATGCCTTGATCGTTATTCAATCAGAGCACGGCGGATGAAGGCGGAGAGACCGATCAGCGGTGAGTACTTGAAAGCATGGAATACAAGCCCTAAGCCCCAATTAGCAAGCTCATGAGCATTGCCAGAGCACGGGGAGTGTGGTGGACATGCAGGTGATTGGTGGGTTAGGTCGAGTGTTCGAGTGGTCAGGAGTCCTAATTAGATTAGGGCTTTTGTGGTGTGGCACATGAGGAATGTAGTGGTGCTTGCGATTATGTGTTTTGGTGTGTGTGGCGACCGAACGAAGCTCGCTGGAGCTTCGTCGGTTGTGGAGAAGACGGAGAAGGGGAGTGGCGGTCGGTGGTGATCTTGGGGTAAGGGGTTGATGCTAGACTAGAGAGGGGGAGGAAGTGTTAGACCTAATCTAAGGGACGAAAGGGAAGAGTTTTCACACCGGCTTGCCTCACTGGACGCAAAGGAGATGAACGCCTTCGGTATGCGAGATGGTGACGAGGAGAGGGGAAGGAAGCCTCAGATATGGCTAGTGAGAGGCGGACGACCGTGAGGAAGAAGAGGACACTTCCAATTTGGCCATTGAGAGGCCATAGGAAGATGGAGGAGGAGGGTCGCCAAAGCCGCGATGGAGGTGACTGGAGAAGAGAGAAATTGGGTGATTTTGGCCGGAACCGAGTCAAGAAGTACACTAGGAGCTTGTAGAGCTTTTATAGAGCTCAATTGGGAGCTCAATTGGCAAGGAATCACGAATTTGTTCGCGGATTTGGGGATCTTTCAAAATTGGAAATCTCAAGCTCGCTTGATCTCTTGGCTTCAGATTGGGATCTCAAATTGCGTTCAAACGGTAGGGGACCTTCTGGTGATTGCTCCTTCCAAATTTGGGAGTGTTTGGTTGTGATTGAGAGAGAAAGCTCTGGTTGAAGGAGCTCGGTCCATGGGTTTGATTCTGTTCAAACCTTAATGCCAGCAGGGACCAAATTACGAAGATGACGAAGAAGTTAGGGGCTCATTTGTAATAAACGTGGAACCTAGGGATTTGGATGTGAGAAATGGAGTCTTTAGGGACTAAAATGCAAACTAGGTTAAGATGGACTCTAATTGGGCCCAAATTTTGATGTTAACCTAATTTGGACCCAAGAAATCTAATAGTGAACTTGAATTTGAGTTTTAACCACGTTTGGCTGGGCAAATTGAACAGAACCCCAAATCAAGACAGATTCACGTCTGAACCTCTATTCTAGGTCAAAATGGGTTTAGATGGTCAAACCAAGGATACCAAACCTCTTAGAATATTTTTTATGAATTTTAGGAGATTTAGATTAATTTTATCCTAACCATAAACTTTTTAATTTAAGTGGGGTTGATAATTAAGGTTTTCAATATTATTTTTGCCCTCGAAATGAGTGAAACTCTAACTCAATCATTGTAAACCCACTTCTTGGACTTTTATGCTCAGTTGAACTTTAATTAACCCTTGAGTAACCTCTTGATTAATCTACATTTGTGATGTGCTGTTAAAATAGTAGAATTAAACTATTTTCTTATCTTCTCAAATCAGATCAAAGTGGAATTACGGTCCTCAAGTGATCATTTAGGAGCATTTATCTCTTAATTCTGACTAATTCAAGTTAGTTATGACAAATGATGGCATTACCATCAAGACTGTATTTGGTGGATCATAATGGTAGTAGGTATTATTGCCCCAATGTACTAGACACAAAATAAACATAGCTCAACACTTTTTTTATTCAGTCTTTTCCACTTTTTCTTTTTTCTCTGTGTTTTCCTTTTTTCTATTTTTTTCTCTTTTTCTTTTTTTTCATTTTTTTTCATATCTACCAACACAATGCAATATACACACACACAAATTTTTATTCACAAGGCATCATTGGGGATTGGTGATGTTCAAGAGGATATCGGGTGTGATGGGAACACCAACATAAGTCCTAACTGGCCCTTTTAGTCAGGTTTGATGGATAAATGCTCCTACATAATCATTTGAGGGTCATAATTCCATAATATTCTGATTTGAGAAGAAGATAGGTAATCAGGGTTAATTCTACAATTTTAACAGCATATCATAAACACATAATAACCCCAGGGTTTTTCAGGGGTAAATTGAAGGTCAAATGAGCATTAAAGTCTAATAAGTGGATCCATACATACAGAAACGAGGTTTCACACATTTCGAAAACCTAATCATACCACAAAATCCTAATTTCAGACATGCCTAAATTAATGAGAATATGGTCAGGATAAAATTTATCCAAATCATTTAAAATTTATAGAAAAATATTCCTTTAGGTTTGGTACCCTTGGTGTGACCATCTGAACCTATTTTGACCTTGAACAGAGTCTCAGGCGAAATTTTACCCTAATTTGGATTTTTATACAAATTTTCAAGTCAAACTTGGTCAAAAATGAAATCCGACTTCACCATTATTTTTTTTGGGTCAAAATTAGGTTTTCACCAAAATTTGAACCCAATCAGAATCCATCTTGACCTAGTTTGCAATTTAGTCCTTCAAAACTCTATTCCTCATATTTAGCCCCTCAGGTTTCGAAATCTTTGCATTTAACCCCCTAACCTCTCGCTATTCTCTTCAAAAAGGTTCTTGCTGCCATTAATAGTGTGAACCCAAAGTTTATAACCTTCAATCTGGGATTTCTCCATGATTTCTTGACCAAATCCCTCCAAAATTGGAGGGATTGATCTCGAGAACCTCCCCAATCAATTAAACCACATCTTAGACCTTGATTTAGCTCATAGAGTTCGTGTGAATTCCATGAATTCAAGGATCTTCTTCCCCAAAGCTTCGAGCTCTTCGAGATTCTTTCCTTGTTCAGAGCTTGCCTCAAGGCCTTTGAAAGGTTCCCCTTCTCAAGGCCTTACTCCTTAGCGAGTTTTTGGCCTAGAAATCTTCTTCTTCTACCTCAGGCATGCTCCGAACTCGTCTCCTGCAACCCTCTTCCTCTGACTTCCTCACCCGCTACCACATACAATAGGCACGGGAAACACTTCCTCGTTTCCTTCCACATCTCGCCATACCTTCGAGGAGCTCTCCGGCCCCTTCCTCGTCGTCGTCCTCATCTACCAGAGCATCTTCGTCTCCATCACCGGCCAATCATAGCCGGCGTCCCCTCCGCCTTCTCTTCGTCCACCACTACCCCCCTTCGACTCCTCTCCTTCCCCTGACTTTCTTTTCACCCTTAGACTTTAGGTTCGCTCCCCGCTACACCTGCCCCACCGTCTCCTTCCTCAGCTCTAGCCGCACTCTGACAAGCATACACGCCCTCCACAGACGACCAACCGCTCCACCAACACTCCCAAAACCTTCGCCTCATCACCCTTACCAAAACCTCTCAAGAAATTGAGGGTTCCCCACTCCCAAAACCTCCACCGAAGACCTTCACCTTCTCACACCATCTCCAACTCTGTCAGCCCTCCACATGCCTCCTCACCGCACGCAACACCCACCAGCACGTTCGCCACTTCCAGGCAAAGCTTCTAAGCTTCTTTGATGAGGCCGAAAGTCTGTACTTTGTGTTTCAAGTGTACACTGGAGCTCCGTCACCTTCTCCGGCTTCGTCTACAGCTACCCGGCCGTGTTCTTCAACGTTGCCACCCCCAGTTACTGCGGAACACCTCCAAGTTTCCTCCTAAGCCATCAATTGAAGTAGCCATTGTCTCCTTTGACCTTGATTGAAGACTCCACTGCCTGCAACTACACGTGAAGGAAGTGCAGATCTTTAGTCCCACATCGAGGACGTAGAGGCTCGCGAAGGTGCATAAATTGATTTCCTCTTCTCAATTGTTTGCCCGAGACACTGGAGGGTCGAGTCCCCCGCACACTCAGCCTCTCACCCTCACTCACCCACACACCTGGTGTGCCTGGACTCGATTTTGCTAAACCCGATTACCCGCATTCTGATCCGATTGAACCTGATTTTGAGAAAAGAAGAGAAACAGAATCAAAGAGAGAGGGGCTAGGTTTTTCTCTACCTTGGGATTCGTGCCCTCTCCCTCTCTCAACACTTAGCCTCTTTAGGCTTTGTGCGAGGCCCTTGTGCCCATGTTGGGTGCTGCTACTGTTCCACTTCTGTGAGGCTTAGAGTAAGGCCCATGTGCCTTATGAACTACTGTTGGTTATGGCGTCTGAGGCCATCTGCTGTCGTCTGATCTGGCATTTACTATGATAAGTGGTTGAGAGTACTATTCATTTACTTGAATTAATTGTGAGCTTAAACATAAGGGTTAATTTGGTGATTGAAATCGCCATTTTAACCCAATCCTTTTGCTCTCTCATACTTGATTTCGTTGATATATAATTCTAAGCAAAGTTTTGATTATAGTTTCATATCTTTATGAAGTAAATTGTGATTAGTGAATTAAATTGCCACAATTGCTCCCTGTAAACGACCTCGGACTCCAACTAGATTATGAGCTTTATAAATTTAAGTGTTTTATGCGATTTTGTCAACTATACTACGATGCATTTTCTAAACAACGATGATTTCACCTTAAACAGGGTGGATTATTTGGTGGAAGTGCCTACTCTCGGCACCAGGAAAAGAATGGATGAGACAGCGTATTTTGTGACCTTTGACACTAACACCCTTCTTCTGTTGAGGATTCCGTAAAGTACGGTCATCACCATCCACCTTAGTCTTAGTTTTATTAGAACTCATTCTCTACATATTTGCCCTATTTAGTGGCTCTCAAAAATTCACACAAAGAATTTGTACACAAGAACCGAGAGCAAAAACTATGCCTAACTCCGAGTATCATTATCCAATTATCTAGAAACTAAGATTCCTTGTACTAGACTTAGAGCACCAGTAGACACTCTAATTTCACCTCGCAATTGTTTGGTGAACCAATAGAAGATGGTTTGCCTGACTCCCTAATACATGAACCCCCAATCGTGTCCACAGATGCGAGATCACTACAATCCCGTAGTGGTAGTTATCGAACCCAAGGTGCAAATCTCGGCTGGAGAACCTAATACTGAATTGAAGCCAAATCTTATTAGCGTAATCCCCAAATTTCCCAAATTCAACTCCAAAGGTCCCTTCCAGTACATCAAAAAATTGAAACATCTGGCACAAACTTTTCAACCACCTGCTCAAAATTTGAATATCCTGCTCATGAAGATGTCCTTTTCTCTTAAAGACAAGGCTGTCCATTGGTATCAAACCTTGATTCGACCAATCAACACTTGGGAGGAACTACAAGTTGAATTTTTGAAGAAATTCTTCCCTGTAGGTCGCACTAATGCAATGAATTACCAAATCACACCTTTCACACAGAATGCAGGAGAACCACTTCATAAGGCATAAGATCGCTTTCTCGATCTCATGTGGAAATGCCCTCATCACGGAGTCCCCAAATGGAAACAAGTCCAGTCTTTTTACCAAGGACTCCATGTGGACATTAGATTATTTGTTAATGCAACCTGTGGTGGCAACATCATGGGTTAGCATGAAGATACCGTTTGGGAGATTCTCGAGAACATGTACGAGAACTCCATAAAGAATGAGTCTATGGGTGTGTTCGACCGGATGACTACACATGCATTGACAAACACACGTGGGGCACATGAAACACGAGACCTATTCGCATTCTTCGACTTGGAGTTGGTGACCAGTCGCCTGGATAAGGTCTCCATTATCAAGAAGGTGGACGAATTGACACGCCATCTATAGAGAACCACCTCTTTACAGCAAAACACGTATGCACATCTGCCCTCAGGTAGGGAGGTTGTGCATAACATTCACCACCACATATCAAGGGATGGATGCGTATCCAACCCTGTCTGATCTTGGTTTTGGAGGAAACTCCAAACCATCTTACTTTAGTTCGGGGATCTCTGAACCGTCATACTCTGATTACTCTAGAGTCCTCAG
Organism: Thalassia testudinum; assembly: GCA_037157565.1. Lineage (NCBI taxonomy): Eukaryota > Viridiplantae > Streptophyta > Magnoliopsida > Alismatales > Hydrocharitaceae > Thalassia > Thalassia testudinum. Next base: position 806,681 of record JAZHRO010000062.1, on the reverse strand, counting down.
ACCTGCGAGGATCTCCATGCCATTCAAAATGATCCATTCTCCAACACATACAACCCTGGATGAAGCAATCATCTGAATTTTGCGTGGTCAGGAAATAATCAAAACTCGAGACCTTAATTCCAACCCTGATCACAAGCTCCACGACCGTATCTGCCTGCTCAACCTAGGCCCAACCCGAATTTCCAAATCAAGCCTACCAAGGAAGATCAAATGAGCTTGATTTTGCAAACCTTGGTTGATATGCAGAAGACTAATGAGGCTATACAGAAACAACATAAGGTGACAACCACAAAGATTCGCAATCAGCTTGCACAGATGGTTGGGGCTCACCATCCTGGTGCACTTCCTTCCCAACCTCTGTCGAATCCGAATAACATGCTAAACTAGAGGAGTGTTATGAACCCAAATCAGAGCCAAGCTAATTATGTCTATCAGGCCCCTTCCGCACCTCCACCTAACGGGTTGGAGGCTTCCACATCATACTCCAGGTATTAGCAGCAACCACCACTCTTGCCAACTCTGAATTTAAACCAGGAAAGTCTAAACACCGTCACTATGCGTAGTGGCAAAACTACTCAAGATCCACCCTATCCTAGCCACTCCAATCCTGGTAGTTGAGAGCCCACACCTAAGATGGTTATACAAGACACACCTATTCCAGATCCAGTGCCTAAACCAATCCGAGAGGAACTAACAAAGATTCCATTTCTCGAGGCCTTGACCAAAGGAAACAAGAAACCCAAACCCGTGGCACTTAAGGAAGACTTAGTCAAGCTCTTTGAACAAGTCCAAATAAGCATTCCCTTGATGGATGTGATCCACCATGTACCAACCTATGCACGATTTCTGAAGAACTTATGTACACCAAAGCGTAAGCTGTGAAACAAAGACAGGAGTCCAATTGTGTTGTCTGACCAAGCCAACTCTATAATTTTGAGTAAACTCCCGCAGAAAGTGAAAGATCCTGACACCCCTCTAATCTCCTATAAGATAGGAAAACTAGAGCTTTATCGAGCCTTATTGGATTTAGGATCCTCCATAAACCTAATCCCCACCTCCCTACTAAATCAGTTTAAGGAAATCGAGATCAAACCGACTGAGGTGACTCTACAGTTAGCTGACAGATCAATAAAGTCACCAAGAGGAGTTCTCGAGGATGTTCTAGTTAGGATACAAGATTTATATTTCCCCGTGGATTTCATTATGTTAGACATGGACACACCTGAAAATATGAGAGATACACCGATCATCCTTGGGAGACCTTTCCTAGCCATAGCTAGGGCAAATATCAATTGCGAGGAGGGCTAGATCGAGTTGAAATTCAGGAATAAGACATTAAGGATCGATATCGTTAAGGCCCATAAAAGAATAAACTATGAGGCAATCAAAGAAGTTTGTGACATAAGTTCCCTGGTTGAGGATCTGATTCCCGAGGTAAACTTGATTCTCTAGGAACCTCAACCACAAGAAGATCTTGACCCATAGATCGAGGAGGCTAAGGTTGATCTAGATTTATCCCTAGCTTCCACCTTGTCTTCTGAGGCCAATCCCAAACCCCCACCTGTTGCTAATAACTCGATGCTTGAATTAAAGCCCCCCGAATCATCTGAAATACATGCTTTTGGGTTTGAATCAAACATTTCCTGTGATTAACAACTCTCGACTCACTCCTAATTAGGAAACAACGCTGATTTCTATTCTCCAATATCATCGAAGAGCCATTGGATGGACTCTAGATGACCTGACTGAAATAAGTCCCTCGTATTGCATTCATCATATCTATACCAAAGAGGGCTCACGACCTTCTCGCAAAATGCAAAGAAGACTAAATCTAAATCTCCAGGAAGTCGTGAAAAAGGAAATTATCAGGTGGCTCAATGCAGGAATCATCTACCCTATCTCTGATAGCCGCTGGGTGAGTCCCATCTAAGTTGTGCCTAAAAGGGCAAGGCTCACCATGATTACGATCGAATCTGGAGAAACAATCTTGACTCGAATTGCAAACTCATAGAGGGTCTATATAAACTATCGGAAACTGAATACCTCCATGAAGAAAGACCATTTTCCTTTCCCGTTCATTAATCAGATTCTTGAGAAACCAGCAGGAAATCAATTTTTCTACTTCCTAGATGGGTACTCTAGATATAACCAAGTGGCAATGCATCCCGAAGATCAGGAAAAGACCACCTTTACTTGCCCCTATGGTATGTACACGTTCTGCAGGATGCCATTCAAGCTATGCAACTCACTTGCCACCTTTCAGCAATGTATGATAGCCATATTCTCCGATATGGTAGGTAAATACCTTGAAGTCTTCAAGGATGACTTCTCGATTTTTGGTCAATCTTTCAATGATTGCCTCCTGCACTTCATTCAAATCCTCCCAAGATGCATCGATGTGAACCTGATTCTCTCCTGGGAAAAGAGCCATTTCATGGTTCCAGACGGCATTGTGCATAAACACCTTGTATTTGAGAAAGGTACCCAAGTTGATCAAACTAAGGTGAATTTGATTTCCAAACTACCTGTGCCTTCCTCGGTTAAGGATATTCGATCGTTTCTGGGGCACGTTGGTTTCTATCAACGATTCATATCTGACTTCTCAAAAATCATGTGCCCCTTAACGAATCTTCTCTCAAAGGACACACCTTTCAAGATGACTAGTGAATGTATTCATGCATTCGAAATTCTCCATGACCGAGTTACCCAAACTTCAATCCTACAATCCCCTGACTAGGCTCAACCCTTCAAGATCATGTGCGATGCATCTGACTACGCAGTAGGAGCGATGCTAGGTCAGAAAATCGATGGGAAACCAGTGGTAGTATATTACATCAGCAAGACATTGGATGAGGCCCAACGTAATTACACGATTATAGAGAAAGAGTTGCTATTTGTAGTATTTAGTCTGGAGAAATTCAAATCATACCTCTTGAGATCCCACGTCATTATTTACTCGGATCACACTATAGTAAGGCACTTACTCATGAAGAAGGACGTGAAACTAAGATTAATCAGATGGATCTTGTTGTTGCAAGAATTCGATGTCGAAATTCGCGATAAAGCTGGAAACAAAACATGGTAGCTGACCATTTGTCTCGCCTTCCTTCTTCAGTCATTGACCCTTCCAGACCTATTACTGAGCATTTTTCGAATAAGCACCTCCTAACCATTGATACAGGACTTCCTTGGTAGCACCACACCAAATTCCGTCTGATTGACCAAAAGGCAAATACTATGTTTAGGAAGATCCATATCTCTTCTACATTGGTACAGATCAAATCATCCGAAGATGCACTCCTGACTTCGAGGTCAATGACATTTTATCATTCTGCCATGACTAGGCCTGTGGTGGCCACTTCTTGGGGCACAAAATCGCAGCGAAAATCCTTCAGTGCGGCTTTTATTGGCCCACGATCTTCAAAGATGCACACAATTACTATAGGGCATGCATTTGTTGCCAGACCTTATGCAACATGAGCCATTGCGACATGCTGCCCTTGCAACCGGTTCTCATGTGTGAGAATTTTGATATCTGGGGGATTGATTTCATGGGACCCTTCCTAAATTCAGACGGTTTCAAGCATATCAGCCTGTTGTCGACACCTTGCCCAAATGGATTGAAGTCATCCCGACTCAAACCAATGATCAAAAAGTTGTAATCAAATTTATTCACCAGCACATTTTTTCTCGATTCAGTATGCCACGTGCTATCATCTCCAATGGAGGGACCCACTTCACGAATATGCACTTCCTATCCCTAATGAAAAAGTACGAGGTGTCGCATCATATTTCGACTCCTTATCACCCCCAAACTAATGGATTGATTGAGCTTTCCAATCGGAAGACTAAGAAATCCTTTAGGTCACTGTTCGACCTGACAAGAAGGATTGGTCCACACGACTTACAGAAGCCATATGGGCCTATAGGACCGCCCATAAGTTCCAACTAGGAATGTCTCCATTCAAACTCGTGTATGGGAAGGCATGTCACCTTCCTGTAGAGATAAAGAATAAAGCCTACTAAAAAGTATGGAAATCCAATCTAGATCTTGTAAAGGTTGGAATCCACTGTAGGTTGAAAATGAGTGAGACTGAGGAGTTACGCAATGATGCATACGAGAACTCACGTATCTACAAAAAGTGGATCAAAGCCTTCGATGATGAGCACATATCCTGCAAATCTTTCCATCCTAGTAAAAAGTGCTTCTCTTTGATGCCAAGCTTAAGCTCGTCCCAACAAAACTGAGATCGAAATGGATCGAACCTTTTCTAGTCCAGAGGATCTTTGGATATGGAGCTTTAGAAATCAATGGACTCAGCCATGACTCAGACCCATTTGTTGTGAATGGTCAGAGATTGAAACCATTCCTTGAGCTCACCGATTCAAATCTGGCTGCTGAATCTTTGGATCTCAATTCTTCCTAAGCTGCATCGTGCCCAGCTGATGGTGTTAAACATAGCGCTTAATGGGAGGCAACCCGTCATTTGAAAAACCTGAGACCCTTCTGACCCATTTCTGAGTTGAATTCATATTGCACTTTAGAGTTCATCCATTAGAACAGCCAACTCCACCTTTGATACTTGTATCAGAGCTTGAAATCGTTCGCAATAGTCATCCCGACCCGTTCACCACCCACCCACACTTGTTCTAATGTACGATCTAAGCTGAACTTGAACCCACCTAATTTACAATGAGGACATTGCAAATCTTAGGCATGGGGGTGTATTAAAGTGCAAAACGCTATGAAATTTGATTCTTTGAAGGGTTTCGTCGAAAAATAAAAAAGGAGAATGAAAGGAGTTGAATTGAGAAATCTAAGTAGAGGAGAAAAAAGGAGCAAAAAGAAACAAATTGCGTTAGTCCCTATGAGTGATTGTGGAACTTACCTCAGTTCTAGGCTAAATTGGATGACGAATTAAGACTCGAAGAGCCAAATCTTAGGAGATAAGTAAAGGATACTGAACTTAGGCCTCTTGGGTCTATTTCAGGGCTTAAACATTCATGTATTTATTAAGATATGGACTATCCCTCAAGAGGTTGAGGAAGTTGCGAAGCTGATGTATTAAGTCTAAGGTTTAGGGATTATTCGATCCTATTGCTTGCCCTTTGGTTTGCTGGACTTGGTAACCTAGGCAGGCAAAAATCATACATCGGTCGAGTTCAGTGCGCTTAATGAAGAATAATGCCAAAAAGTGATGTTATGAAAATGTTTTCCTGAAAATTTGTCTTAGGAGCGATTCGAAGACACAAGTTGATTGTACGAGTTCCCAAAGCAAAGAGGAGGAATAAAAAATACAACCCTCAAAGATGCATTATAACATATCGTCTCCTTAATGCTTGTCTCCTAGGATATCCACATATCCTACCTGGGGCATGTAAGCACCTTATGTTGGGTCAGGTGCCATGGGCGATATTATCCCAAAATGTCGATTGCCAGAGCCTAAATTTAGCTACAGAACACCGTGGGTGGCACTATCCCGAAGTATCGAAAGCTAAGGTTCTGGAGGTTGCCATGGGCAGTGCTATCTCGAAGCATTGATTGCCAGGGTCCCTACAAGGATTGATGGTGGGGACAAGGATCCGATATAGACCGTGTTTAGGGAAAATCCGATGTTGGATTTAGGCTAAGTTAAAAAAAGGAAAAGAGGGAAAACTCTCAAAATAAATATCCGTCTCTCTCTTATCAAAAATGCACTGGCAAACTAAACCTGGACTTACTAGCATACGCACGAGTGCTTTAACCGCCGGGGTTAATGAACCTTTGGGCAGTTTTTACGAGCCTTAGAAACCTTCGCAACAGACCCAAGGCTGAGGCTGGTCAAGTCAACATCTTGGCTGGTACTTGAGTACCCTTAGGCCTATTGTTGGTATTTTGATATAATTTTTAGAGATACGACTCGATAAGGCACCCTAACGGATAAAATCCGGATTAGAGATTTGGTTTGGTCCATAGGATTTTGCTAGGGACTAGCAAAAGTTAGGCATACAGGTACGAGGTTAACACCATTATTTATCATAACCAACTTAAATTAGTCAGAGTCAAGTGTTAAATTCTCCTTAATGATCATCTGAGGTTCGTAATTCTGTACTGAACTTATTTGAGAAGACTAGAAAAAGGGTCAATTTTGTTGTTTTAACATCCCATCATTAATGCAGATTAACCAATGGGTTAATAAAAGGTCAAATGAACTTAAAAGATCAAGAAGTGGGCTCAGAATAACTGAATCAAGGTTTCATGTATTCTGAAGATTAAATTATTACCTAAAAACCCTAATTATCAGCCACACTCAAATTGAAAGGGTTCTCATAGAGATAAATTCAATCTAAACCTCCTAAAAATCATTGAAATATATTCTAAGAGGTTTGGTGCCTTCACGTTGACCATCGGAACTCATTTTAACCAAAAATAGAGATTCAGACGAGAATTTGCCCTGATTTGGGCTTATGTATAATTTGACTAATCAAATGTGGTCAAACCCAAATCTAAGTTCACCATTAGATTCCTTGAGTCCAAATTAGGTTAACACCAAAATTTGGGTCCAATCAGAGTTCATCTTGGCCTGGTTTACATTTTAGTCCAAAATTCTCTATCTATCACCTAAAGCCCCCCCAATTCTTGTTGTTCTTAGATGGGTCCCTAACTTCTGGTTTTTCTTTCAAAAACACCCCTACCACCATTGTCTTCCTCATTTCCTAATAAGAGAGTTGCAAAGGTCTACAAACCCATCAATACCGACTTTTGATCCTAAATTTAAGGGATCAAATCAGGATAGAATCTCACCTAATTTGGTGAGATCACTCCTGAGATCCCTCCCGATATGAGAAATTTCTTGGAGTCAATCACAACTGATTTCAACTTTGACGAGCTCGAAGAACTCAAGCTCAACATGCGTCAGCAGCACCTTCCAAATTCATGTCTCTTGGCTTAATTGAAGAAGGAAGCACAACTATAAAGAGGAGTCCATATCAACAGTACCAAGGGGTGTGCGAATTGGCCTTCAATCCTCTCTTCTTCTTCTTCTCTGGCCAAGTTCCTCCACACCTCGGAACTTCCTCTCCCTCCTTCCTCACCCTCTACCACATACAATAGGCAGAGGGTTTCCCTTCCTCTTCCCTCTACGAAGCTTCGAGTCTCGATTCATCGTCTTCGACTTCAACAACCTCTCCCCCTTCTTCCTCGCCAGTGTACCTCCAGCGTCCTCTCTCCATCGTCTAATCATAAAATTAGTTTAGGGCTTTCTTCTCTCCATCAATTAGGTTTAGGCTATGTTTTAGACCCAATCTCCCTCTCCTCCATCTTCTCCGACGTCGGCAACATCCCCGTCATCTGCCTTCATCGCCGGCATTCACCCGTACCCTTCCACCTCAATTGACTGAGGTGAAAGCTTCAACCCACCCTCACACATGTTTTGCCCCAGTCAATTGCACCCCAGACTGCTTCTGCCTCCTTCTCCGACTCCGTTCGTTGGAGCTACTTCAAGCTTCGTCGACCGGCCACTTCACCCACACATTCACCCAATCATAGACACCACCACCTTCGTCGTATCACGACAAAGCTCCTAAACGTACTGATTGGGCATTAAGCTATGTTTCCTTGTGCAGGTCATCGTCGTCGTCACCATTGTCATCTTCGTCTGCATCAACGACCACCAAAGCACCATCCACCTTTCCTCCACCTCGCAGAGCAGCGGACCACTCCCAGGAATCCCTCGAGGGCCTCAATTTGACAGAAGCACAGCAGTTGCATTAGCAATCAAACAAGGAACCTTGACGCAGCAGCTGAAGAAAGGGAACTCAACTTAGTCCAACATCGGGAACGGCTGAAATAATTTTTGCTACTTAACGTTTTACGCACATTAGCGTATCACCTTCGAATCACAGGATTTAGTCCCACCTTACCCACGAGCATACGCACATCGGTTTGGCTTGCCCACGCCTTGCAAGCTGAACCGCCCCCTTGCGCTGAATCAGTTGAGGTTTGAGGAGAGAGAAAGGAGAGGATTTTTGAGGGAATGAGGGGGGTTTTTGCACTATAGAGATATTGAGATATCACTTAAGACGTCTGAGGCTTTCTTGAGATGTCTGCAAAAGTTGCTCGAGAGTTTCCTAAGTGTTGAGAAGTTGAGAAGACAAAACTGACATTAAGTTTGACTTGAAAGAGGAGAGCCTAAGTATTAAATGATATATTGGTGGTTTCAACTACCATTCTCCTTGCTCTCTATTATATTTTTGTCCTCTGACTCTTGATATACACTTTGCAAGTTATTGAATATATTTTTTATTATTATTGTGCTCATTTATATTACTTGATTAGTAATTGAATTGCAATTATATTTGCTCCCTGTGAACAACCTTGGAACTCAACGTTTTTCGAGCACTTAGAAATTTAAATGTCAAATCGATTTTCATTGACTATACTATGATGCATGTATTTATTTTGCTAAACTCGACGGAAATATCGTTCAACAGAGGGGTGCTTGGGTCTTTCTGTTTCGGTGGTAGTTTTGAGAGAATAGCATAATTGGCATGAGGCGAGAGAACTACCAGAGTTTTTGTTTTCTTCTGTTGTCGCCCTGGTGTAGTGTAATCCTCAAAGAAACGGGTGATGGTAAGGATGTGGTCGATCGCCTCCAACAAGGGAACCTTTATTTAAACATCCTTGAAAAAATCACACAGATTATCAAAGGTTTGCGTGTACTTTTTCTTTCCCTTTGGCTCCCTTAGTAAAGCCTTAAGGAATGGGACTGATTCTAGCACTAGTTTGGGCCAGTCATCTGCATGAGACTTTGGTGTGGAAACCGAATAAGGGAACGACGAAGATGGGCCAACATCAAGTCGAGGTGGATTGATGATTTGTTTACCACTCCTTGTAGTAATCGCATTGGATGTCGCAGGTCCAAGGGATCATAAGGCAGAGGAGGGTTCACAACAGGGATGTAGGGATGCTGTGCTACTGTGTAATTCACCTGAAATCCTAGAGGAATTCTCGGAGCTTGCAAAATCTGGTGAACCTACCCCTACGAAAATCGTACCTATGGTTGCGGATCATGGGGTACAAAATTTTGCAGGTTTGGGAAAGGTTGGGTGGGAAGAGTTTCCTGAGATTGAGTTTCCATACGTAGTTGGTTGATCTCAATATTCTACTACGCAAATTGGTGCTGAAGAGAAGTCATGTTTTCTTCATGGCGCTTAGACATGTCTGTCATCTTGTGCATCAATTTTCCAATAGGGTTTGGTGCGTGATCAGCTTGAGGTGCACAAGGGCCCGCGACAGATTTGCCAGAGGACCATACTGGGCCCTTAGAATGACGGGAGCGGACGATCGCACTAGTCAACCAGCAGGGTTTTGGCACTGAGGATTGCCAGACCATGTGAAATTCAGATGTTTGCACCACCTTGGGTTATAAGTAGCAGAATACGGGTTGTTGTTCCCCAGGGCTCACACGCCTTCGAATTCTGAAGACAGGTCCACATAGGTTAATGCATCCGACCACATGGAGGCTTGCTCCTCCATGTCAAAATACTGGCTAGCAGAAGCCAGATCCACATTGCTTACCGAGTCGCTTGGTGCAATACTCAGCAAAGACGGTGTTGGTTGTGTGGGATTCTTGGTAAGAAGCCTAACTTGGGAAGGGCTAGGTTTGTGACGTGAGGGAGGACTCGAAGTCCGAGCCACAGAATGGGCGAGGCTAGCCAAAAGTTCGTCCAGCTTTTTGTGAACGAGGGGACTTCATCTAATTTTTGTACAATTAAGTTCATATTAGTGGACGAATGGGAGGGTCCCGTGTCAACCTCATGTGCTCCACTACGAGGTGTGCTGGTCCGATTAAAGTCAACGATGAAAGCCTTATTCATAGAATTTTCACTCAAATTTTCAAATAGTTCAAACGCTCCTTCCTTGTCTTTGTTCATAAAATTACCTCCACAGGAAGCGTCCGCAATCTGTCGCATGGTCTCATTTAGCCCATAGTAGAAAATATGAGCTATATGCCGTCATTGCAGATCGTGATGTGGGCATTTCCTGGAGAGATCATTATACCTTTCCCATGCCTCATGAAATTGTTCACCATTTTGTTGCGTGAAAGAAGTGATGACACAACAAAGCACATTGGTGTGCTCGATCGAAAGGAATTTCTTATGAAAAGATGTATGCATCTCTCCCCAAGAAGTGACGGGTCTTCCAATCGTTCTCAACCATTGCGCAGCTTTTTCCTGCAACGAAAATAGGAACATTTTCATGAGGACCACATCTTGACCTGACATTTCCTGGTTTAATTGTTTCAGCAAGTCAGGTAAGATCCTCTAAGAGAAGAAAAGGGTCTTCACTAGCATGGCCATTATAGTGGAAGTTGATTAAACCAATCATAATTAGTTTAACTCAAAAGCATTGCTGCCATCAGGGACACAAACCCGCCTATGGGCCTTTGTTGCAAAAGGATTGAGATAAGAGCTTAAAGACCTAGGCACCTCCAGAGGAGGAGGATTTTGCATTTCCTCCAAGGTATCCATGATGGCTTTCATTTGTTCATTATACATGACCATCTAGGCTTGGAGACAGGTTATGGAGTTGACTCCTTCACCAGGTGGTGGAGGGGGAGGGGGAGGATTCCCCCCTCGGGATTTTGGGGTAGGCAAGCAGACATGTTTATGGAGGAGGACAAAGATTCACCCGTTTCTACTCCGTAAAATTATCAGACAATTCAAGAAGTTTAGGGTTTTGTGACCTCCCGAACATGCACCATTGAAGAAGAATTGGGGAGATGAGAAGAGAGAAGGGGATGAATGAAATGATGCCAAATAGGTGCACTTGATGACAAATCAAACAATCAAGGTCCTAACCTCTAAAGGTGACCCTAGACCTAAAGATCCAATTTACCTACTATCGCCACCTACAAAATCGTATACGAGAACCGCAAAACCACCAGGCCAAATTGAAAGGCCGTTTGCCCCAGTCCTAGACACCCGATAGCATGCGGGAACTCGTATAAGCACGTAGGCACTACATGTAGGTAGTTAGATCTCCAAACCTTAATGGGGTCAAGTTACTACCAATTTTAATTAAGAGGCTTAGGATACAAGTGCTTTGGAATGGGTAAGGCATTTTTTAGGGGGTAATGCCCAAGTGCATTGATTGAAGAGTGTGTAAATCAAGCAAGCAATGGGGAAATCTCTTCAAATTGAAGTTTAGATTGGTGAATGGCATTCAAAATTCCGCTCTTTAGTAGTATGAATTTTAGGATTCAAATGAATTACTATTTCAACCAATCTCTGGGTTTTTTGAAAGACAAGTTTTTATGCCCAAACAACCCTCCTTCAAATTGATTAGTTAATGCATGCTACAATGCAATGGGCCCCTAAATGGATATTTCTAAGTGTGGATGCATGAATCACTTTCAGAATAATGTGAATGGGAGTCAAACAATGTAACGCAATTACTCCCAATCATCGAAATATAGAATCCACACAATGCTCACCACCAAAATAAGAGAAATGAATTTTTTTTTTAGGTGGAAATCCAGGATCAAATCAATGGCAAAATATGAGGCTATGGTGGAGTTGGAGTCAACTTAATTCCAATATTCCCCAACCAAAAATAATATGATCCCAAATACGAATAATGAGGTGAAAAGATGTATAACAAGCGCCTCAATGAGATTGCACGTCATGAACAATCAAAGAATCAAGATTCCTGGATTTTACACGTGCGACTGTGTGGGAAATCAAGGGTGATGGATGTGATGAAAACAATCAATTAGTGGATTTTGATCCACTCACATTGAGAAATCCCAAGAAGTTGTCCTTTTTTTTGTATTTTTTTTATTTTTTAATGAAATTTATGGTGACAAGAGAACTAGGTTGCTAAGAGTCAAGGACACCTACCTCCTTAGCAACGTGTACGAAGCTCCATGTGACGTCAGCAACTTCACGGTCTTGCTCCTGCCTTAGACTCGTCCACGTCTCCAACCTCCTTTGCGTGTCTTTTCCCTTGCAATAGGTTCACTTGTACAAAAACAAACAACAAACACTTGTGAAGAGACGGGTGGAAAGAAGAATCATGCTAAAAGGAAAAGAGTAGAAACCAAACCTGAAGAGTGCCTCCCCTGCAATGGCGCCAGAAAACTTATGTCGAATCGCAAGTAATGTTATTGAATTAGGTGATATTAGCATTGAAATGAGTATAGTGGAAGTGGTTAACTACAAGCTATCCTATACAGATTTTTCAAATGTATTTAACCTGAACTAAATCAAATTTAAGTTGTCACTTTTATGGCCAAGGGTCAAACTAAGGGAGGCGGCTTAAGATACTCGATTTCTACATAAATCGTAGAAACGGGTCATTTCCTTTTGCTTATTCTATGTTTGGATTTTTCTTAGTTTTAAGATTTGTTTGTGATAACCTTAGTCCTTGAGGTATACCCTCAAAAGTATTCAGTCCTTGGCTTCAAGCCAGCTATAATCCAAGTAATCTCGCTACACGCGAGATCAGATACTTGCAAATCTTTTCTCTTTCACAACTTTTTTTGTATTTTCGTAATTATCAAATAAAAGATAACAATAGCACAAAAGAGAAATTGCTGGAATTGAAATAAAATGAAATACTAAGCTTATTTGTATAGATATATCTATATAATATAGTGATGGGGGGATTGAATCTATGATTCAATTTTATGTAATGCAGTATTAGTTCGACCAACATCTAGAGAGACAAGATAGAAACTAATGATGAGCCGCGTGTGGGGTGTGGAATGGACGTGTGTGCGTGTGTGTGTGTTTATGCTTAATATGCGTAGGAATCATGTATGTGTTCACAACTGGTGCATACACACACATGATAAAATGCGCAATAAATGGGGACGTGCGCGTGATGTGTGAATATGTGTATGTGTGCGAGTGTATATGTGAGGCTAGGTGTATGTGTCAGTGTGTGTGAGTCTGTGTGTGTGTTAATGTGAGTAAGGGTGCACAAGTAAGAGTGTAGTGTGTGGGTGATGCTGTGGGTGCACGCGAGTGAGTTGTGAGTGAAGTGAGTGCGAGGGCATTGTGTTGTGCGATGTGAGGAGTGAGCATGCGATAGACGCTGCTGTGTGTGCGTGAGGTGTGTGTGTGTGTGCGACCAGTTGGTGGTGAGGAGAGAGAAAGGCGATAAAGTGGGTGACCAGCTGACTGAGAAGTGAGTCGGTCACTTCTTGAATTAGTCGATGGAGGGGAGAGAGAGCGCAGGTGTGTGGGGTTAAGAGTGCAACTGAGTGGGGCAATTTTTGACTGGCTAAGTTCCTCACTTAGCTAGTCACTCCAAGAGAGAGGGAAGTCGAGTGCAGGTGCGAGTGACCAGCTAAGGAGAGATGGGTGTGCAAGCGTGCATAAGCGTAGGCCCTGGTCACCAGTTAAGTGAGAAACAAATCGGTGACAGTGGGAAAAATGAATCGTAATAGAGACTCCTGTAGCAAAACAGAGTAACTCCTTGAGTTGTTCTAATGGCGATCAAAATAAAGACAAAAACACACATCACGCGGTGGTTGAAATAAAAATAGAACTACCACCTCTACCTGCTCACTAAGGAGCTAGATGATGGTGGACCTTTGCTGCGGTGGTTGCAACCATGGGAAGGTTATCCCAATGCCGTCAACGTGGCCTCTCAACTGGTGAGAGGGTGTTGAGATAGGAGGAGAGAAGAGAGTGGTCGACGAGAGGAGGTGTGTGCTGCTATGATGGTGTGTATGACTGAAGGAGTGTTGACCTCGAGAGTGGAGGTAGGGGTAGTAGTTTTATAGGTGAGGGGTGAGGTGTGCAGTAAGGTGGTCATTTAAGGATATTTGGGAAAATATCCTTAAGGCACTTGAGGTCTTGGATAATGAACGTAGGTAATAAGTGGATAAAAATGGATGGTGACACACACATGGGAAATGAAATATGAACAATCCACCTCTCTCTCTTTCTTCCTCGAAATTATTCATGAATGCAAGTATTTACAAAATGCATGATTTGTTAATTAATCCTACTGTGTAATCCTAGAAAATATCATAAGATTGACAAATTGTTGGCGTGAATTGCTACACAATTAGGAATTATCGCAAGATGATGCTTGTCCATGGTTGCCCTGATGGAGAAGTCTGTCAGGTATTCCCATCACATCTCTTAAGCATGGCTCATAAGTGGTTCAATGAGCTGTCGGCAAGATAGATTGCTTGCTTCCAGGAGTTAGCTGACAAGTTTTGCTAGTACTTTATTGGACAACAATGGGTTAGAGATAACATGGAAAGGTTGTTGGAGGGCAACCGCTTCAATAAATGGAAGGGGAATTTCCAGGATCAAAGAGGAGATCAGCTGAATAAAAGCTGAGTTAACGGCCCTCGCCAGCCAAGGTGGGACCTTTTTAAAGAATACACTCCCTTGGCCATGAATCAGGTGAACGTGTAGGTAGAGGTGTGGTCAACCAATAAAGACCTTCCACTGCAAAAACCTCTAAAGAAGAAGGCTGACTCGAGGCCTTATTGTAAATATCATCAGGCCCAGGGACACCACGGAGGACTGCCGGGATTTACAAGACTAGATCGAGTCTCAAATCTAACATGGTAACCTGGCCCACTTTTTCAAGCGGAATGAGAGCTAGGAGAAGGGCAAGCGACCCATAGAGGGTTCAGAAGAATACCACAAGGAGAAGCTTCATTAGCTTCATGGTGTAAATGTGGTATTCTAGCAAGAGCAAGTGGTAATGGATCCTACAGTAATAATGGCCAAGTAGAGGATTTCGCCAAAACTCCCACCTCTCAAATACCATTGCCAAGTTATGATGGCCATGGTGGCGAGGCGTCAGGGAGATCAAGGGGAGGAGTCATCATCGGCACAGTTGACGCTTCCTCGAGGGGCAATAACAGGGCGACACGTGGACGTCATATTCAGAGTTAACGCCACTCCTCGTACACATGTCATCTCTTCAGATGGTAAACCCTCTCAAGAGTTGTATCCTACCCTTCAGTGGGTGGAGAGAGGCATTGTTAGACAAGCCACCTCAAGGCTCTTCTCCTCCCTCCCGGAATAGCTAATCACACAGGCCAGCTCCTTGTGACCTTGTTGCTAGTAGGGCAATTACAGCCTCGGCTACTTGTTGATGAAGCCAGTGCGATAGATGTCCTTTTCCTTAAAGCCCTCACCAAATTGGAGTTTAGGGAGGAATATCTCACCCCATCAACTCACCCGGTGGTTGGGTTTGAAAATCACAAAGTGATGCCTAAAGGTGAGATTGGCCTGCCTATATCAATATAAGATGGGGATGAGCACCTCAACCGGACAGCTACATTCATCGTGGCAAGATTGGCGGCAGCATTTGTCGGCATCATAGGTCGTCACACCACTCACGCCTTCTGGGTAATCCCCTATTCATACTTCCAGTTTATGCTTTTCTATACACCTTAAGGTGTGGGAAATGTTCATGGGGACCAATCTGCCAGGCGTGAGCTCCTGCGCATAGAGCTGGAATGCTCCATGGAGCAAAAGCCTCCCAACCACAAAAATAGGGGAAGAAGAGGAATCAAGTTTAGACAATCCAACAAACAGGCCCAGCAGATCCACCAGCTGCCCTAGAAGTACAGCATGGTTCCTCAACTATGGCAATACAACTGTATCCGGATATCACAAACAAGCTAGTCCATGTGGGAGCAGATCTTCATCCCTCCGAGGTTCGTGAGAGCTACTGCGGATATATTCATTTGGTCTGACAATGATTTATCAAGTGTTGATTCATTGCTGATTGAGCATCACCTCAACATACAACCAAGGTCTCAAGTAGTTAAGCAAGTTCGCCGACACAAATCTGTCGAGCAATGGCAAGTGTGTTGAATCGAAATCCATTGTGTTTTAAAGAATCGCATCATAGTATAGTGACGAAAATCAAATTGACATTTAAATTTATAGTGCTCGAAAAACGTGAATTCTGAGGTCATTTACAAGAAGCAAACAATTGTACTTAAACCAATAATCGAAAGATATAAATATGAGCACAATGATCAAGTCGCAAACAATGATATGCAATGAATGATCAATCAAAAATATATTTAATAATCAAATTGTATCTCAAGTGTAGTAGACAAAAAGATAATGAAAAGCCCAAAAAGTAGTGGTTGATACCACCAATTAATCATTTAACACTTAGGCTCAATTCCCAACTCAATAGTAGATCAACTTCTCAAAGGGCATCAGATGTCTCAAGCCCAAGCCTCAATCAGATGTTTAATGCAAGCCCAACAGACGAATTAAACATTTAAAGCCAAAGCCTCTCAAAATTGCCTAAATCCTTAGGCATAGATCACAAGAGCAAAACCCTCCCCCACTCTCTCACAAAGTCTCCTCTCTCTCAAACCCAGTTCAGACCCAAGCTGATTCAAAGCCAAACCATTTCAGCACATAGTGGGCGGCCGATCTGGCTCGCATGGCGTGGGCGAGCAGACCGACATGCATATAGGCGTGGGTTCAGTGGACCTAACCCTGTGTTCAAAGGGAAATAGCCTTAGCACGTAAAACCTTATGCATCAAATCCAAAATCAAATCTTCACAATGTGGCGCTATCCTCTATCCTTCCTCTTCACGCATGCAGCTGAGAAGTTGCTCTCAAATCAAAGCTACTGCTATGATTGTTTGCTTCAATTGAGAGCCCGGAGCACTTTGCAAGGTTGCTCCACAGCTATTGAGTGCTGCAGCGATGGCGATAATGGTCTGACGACGGCGGATAGAGACAGCGAACGACGGAGATCCGACGAGACCTGCGAATCAAAAGTACGGGCTAAAAACCCCAATTAAAGTGGCGGTGGTGTTGAGGTGTTTGGAGGTGTTCGGAGGTGTGGTGGAGTTAAGATTGCAGGAGGTTAGGTGGGTTGTTTTATGGTGGTGTAGGGTGGCCAAAGCTCCAAATAAACTTGGGGCTTTTAGTCTACTAGTTGGGGCAAAGGTTGTGGTGGTGCTGGCTTGTTGTTTCATGGACGATGGTGGTGTGGCAACCTTGCTGGAGGCATGGCCAGAGATGGAGAAGATGAGGGGGGAGAAGGTGATAGAGTGGCCTAACCTACAATCTAAACGCTTAATCCTTATCTAGGAGCTAAGGGGAAGGGAAAGACCTACTCCATTGGAGGAAAGGGGTAGGATTCCATGCAGGCTTACCTCACCGAACATGGGGAAAGTGAAACCTCCGGTAGGATAGAACGGCAACGACGATGCAAGAGGAAGCTCCAGCTATGGCACACTAGAAGTGGACGAAGGTGGTGACGAGTTTGGACCACCCTATTTGGTGATTGGGTGGCTGGGAGAGTGAGGGCATGAGTTGTTAGAGCCGACGGAGCTCTTGACCGGAGAGAAGGGAAGAAGGTAGATTCCAGCCTAGAATTGACTGGCAAAATCATGGGAAGGTCTAAGAGCTTATATAGAGCTCAAATTCGACCTCAAATTGGAAAAATTCATGAATGGGATCGTGATTTTTGGAAGCTCTTTTTCTAGGAAATTTCGAGCTCGCCTAAGCTCTCCTTGTCAAAGTAAGCTCTGAGATGTGATCCATTAGAAAGAGGATCATCTAGCACTCAATCCCTCCAATTTTGGAGGGATTTGATTGAAAAATCAGGGAGAAATCCTTGATTGATTGAGCGCATGCGTGGGTTTGCTGCTTTGATTAGGAAATTAGGACTTTTAAGGTGACAAGGGCCATTTGGTCAAGATGACGAGAAATTTAAGGGCATAGATGTAAGGAAACATGGAAGTTAGGGGTTTAAATGTGAAAAATAGAGATTTTAAGGGTAGAAATGCAACTAGGTCAAGATGGACTCTGATTGGGCCCCAATTTTGATGTTAACATAATTTAGACCCAAGGACTCTAATGGCGAACTTGGATTTGAGTTTTGATCATGTTTTACTGGGTAAATTGCATACAAGCTCAAATCAAGGTAAATTCTTGTCTGAATCTCTGTTCTTGGCCAAAATGCCAAAATGCATTTAAATGATCAAAGTGAATGTACCAAACCTCTTAGAATATTTTTTAATGATTTTTAGGAGGTTTAGATTAAATTTATCTCTACCAGAACCTTTTCAATTTGAGTGAGGCTGATAATTAGGGTTCTTAATGATATTTTAGTCCTCGAAATGTGTGAAACCTTGATTTAGTAAATGTTAGCCCACATCTTGGTTTTTTAGGTTCATTTTACCTTGAATTAACCCCCTGATCAGCCCCTTGGTTAATCTACATTTGTGATTGAATGTTAAAACAGTAGAAATAACCTTATTTTCTTGTCTTCTTCTTAAATCAGTTCAATACTATTTTATGATCCTCAAACGATCATTTAGGAGCATTTAATACTTGATTCTTACTAATTTTAATTAGTTATGATGGATGATGGTGTTACCATCAAAGCGGCTACTTCTGAAGTGGACAAAATACTGAAGGCCAGGTTCATTGAAGAGTCCTTCTACCCTTCTTGGTTATCCAATGTAGTCATGGTCAAGAAAGCAAATGGAAAATGTGTGTTGATTTCACCAATGTAAATGAGGCATGTCCCAATGATGAGTTTCCTTTGCCAAAGATTGATGCCCTCGTCGATTCTAGTGGGCAATCACAGATGTCTTTCTTGGATGCCTGCAGTGGCTACCATCAAATAAGCTTAGCTCCTGTAGACAAACCTCATACTTCGTTCATTACTGATAGGGGTCTGTTTCAATATAGGGTCATGCGCTTTGGCTTGAAAAATGCAGGAGCAACTTATCAACGCCTTGGAAATGTGATTTTTTCTCATTTAATTAGAAAATCATTTGAAGTGTATATCGATGATATGCTTGGAAAGGGATTGAGCTTTTCTCAACACTTAGCGAACCTTGTTGAGGTGTTTCAAGTCTTAAGGAGCACCCGACTACACCTCAATTCTGAGAAGTGAGCTTTTGGCACTTCCTTAGGAAAATTTTTGGGATTTTTAGTATCTAATCAAGGTATAGAAGCCAACCCCGACAAAATACAAGCAATCATGGCCTTAACGCCTCCATCTACTCTGAAGGGAGTTCAATCATTAGTCAGCAAGATTGTTGCCTTGGGTTGCTTCTTGTCTCGATCTTTCGACAAATGTCTCCTCCTTTTCGAATGTTTCACGAAGGGCAAAGTTTATACATTAGCCCATTGAAGCCCCAATGCCAAAGCGCCCTGGAGAAGGTCAAAAGAGCCCTTTAGCAACCCCCAATTTCAACAGCTCCCATTGTAGAGGAACCATTAATCCTTTACTTAGCGGCTTCTTTATCAGCCGTCAGTGCTGTCCTCCTGTGTGATCATGAGGAGGTACGACCAGTGTATTTCATTAGCAAAACCTTCCAAGGCGTAGAAGTGAAATATAGTGTGATTGAAAAGCTTGGGCTTGCACTCGTAACTGTTGCCAGAAAATTGCACCCCTATTTTCAAGCCCATAAAATAATTGTTTTATCTGACTACCCTTTGTGTCGGATGTTATGTAGGCCAACGGGTTCTGTCCGACAAATTAACTGGGCTATGGAGCTAGCTGAGTTTGACACAAGTATCAGCAGCGAGGGTCTATGAAAGGCCAAGTTATGGCTGATTTTGTGGCAGAATTTACAAATCTAGATTCCCCTATCACCCTTCCATGGAAATTATTCGTGGATGGATCTTCTATGGCAACCGAGCCTGGGGCCGATAAAGCACTATCTACCCCAAATGACACTACTCACAAGTATGCCGTCAAGCTGGTATTCCCCACCCCTTATAATGTTTCTGAATATGAGGCATTGTTAGTAGGCATTCGGGTAGCCAAGTCTATGGGTGCTCCATTATTAGGAATATATACAAACTCGTAGTTGGTAGCTAACCAAATAAATGGTCAATACCAGACCAGAGATACCAACAAGAATCTTTATGTTGATAGGGTAAGGGAGGAGTTGTTGGACTTTAAATCTGCCTCAGTGAGGCGAGTTCCTCGATCTGACAACCCCCAAGCAGATGCACTAGCTCATTTAGCATCTGCAATTCCCCTAGGACAAGAGGATGACATATTCCTCCAAACAATGAATGAGCCCACAGTGTGGCCCCCCAAGTACTTGGGATACAGCAAACTAACACCTAGATGATAACTAAAGTGTAATTTCTGAACACAGGCAAAGAACCTCATAGTTAGCCACACTATAAGGCTTCCGCCTAAAAGAATCAAGGTACACGCTCATAGGTGGGTAGTTGTACAAGTGGAGTTATTCAACTCCACCTTTGTGTTACCTTAACCCCGACGAAGCTTCACAAGCCTTACAAGAAGCCCATGGCGGCATTTACGGCAACTATGAGGGATACAAAGCCATTATCACTCTCCTATTCCAGTAGGGATATTTTTGGCCACAAATGAAGCAACACTACAAATCCTTTGTGCGTAAATGCGACAAATGCTAGAAATTTTCTTCTATCCATCATCTTCCGCCTGACGAAATGGTACCCATAATGTCTCCATTACCCTTTGCTAAATGGGGAACGGATTTCATTAGCTCATTTCCACTTGCTCCTACGCAAAAGTGTTACATTTTGGTAGTAGTGGATTATTTCTCTAAATGGGTTGAAGCTGCTAGCCCTACAACTGATAGGGTGATAACTTTTATGAGAGAGGGCATTATTACTCATTATGGGATTCCTCAGGCCATTGTCACTGACAATGGCACCCAATATGCCTCCAAAAAATTTGAAAGATCCTATACCAGCAGAGGCATCCACCAACATTTCATGTCTGTTGCCCACCCTCAGGCAAACGAGCAAGGGAAAGTAACCAATCGCACCATCATCGCCGCATTAAAGCATCGGTTGGATTCTTCTAAAGGCAGCTGGGCAGAGGAGCGGTCAGATGTGTTATAGGGTTATCAGACTAACCAAAAGACATCAATTGGCCATACACCCTTCAGCTTAGTATATGGCATGGAAACCTAGCTCCCAGTGGAGATGATCCTCCCTACATATCAATCTCAGTTATATGACCCTCTTATTAATGATGATCAAGTCCACCTATCACTGGACCTAGTGGATGAGATGAGGGAGGCGACATCAACATCAACATCCCATTACAAAGAAAAAACATCATCTGCCTATAATAAGCAAGTTCGAAAGAGGAAATTCTCTGAAGGGGACTTAGTCTTGCGTCGGAGTGAAGCATCACAGCCGACAAATTCAGGTGGCAAGCTTGAGGCCCCATGGGAAAGACCTTACAAAGTTTGTGAAAATAGTGAAGGTGATTATTATAGATTACAAACATTAGGAGGTAGGTCAATTCCTCGCACTCGACACACCAACAATTTGAGGATGTATCACACATAAGAAATAATGAAACAAAAGTTCTTTTTTCATTCATCTCTTATGAGTACATCGTTTTGCTCCTTCATTCATTTTCAATTCTGCAAAGGGTCATTCCCATTGAATGACTTAAAAAAAAAAAGAAAAATAGAAAAAAAAGGGGAAAAATACTATCAGCATCCACAACAATGAGACTTCACTATAGGTCTTCAGGAAGGTCAATTTTGGGAGTTGGGGGTGGAGACATACCTTCATAAGCGGGGTTGTGACGGTTGGGAGGCTACTCACTAGTGTCGGCAGTAGGCAAGACTTTTGATGGGCCAATTCTATCTATCTCCTCTTCAGGAGCTGGACCTTCAGAGTGGTCCCGAGGCGGAGAGATTAGAGCTTTATCCTCAATAAGGCCCCCCTCCTTCTGTCGGTCATACACGGTGTTTGATAACAACCTAATCTATTACCCTAATTTGCTTATTCTAGGGCAACTCCTTAGTAAAATCATGCATTAGGTTTGTAAATATTGCATTTAGAGCATGCATGCATTTTAAAGCTTTGTATTTATTTTATAAATAATTATCTTCTAATTATAGTTTTTTGTGAATAATGTAGGTGATAGGTCTTAGAGTAATCTGAGGAACTAAAGAATAAAACTCGATAGAAGCAGAAGCCATAGCAAAGCTAGGAGCTGGTTGAGAAATAAAGCTGAAATAAAGGAAGATTGAAGACACAAGAATAAAGAAAGAAAAGAGGAATTAGGATAACCCTACCCTATCCCTAAAACGTTAGGATGACCTTATCTTAGTACCTATCCCTAGACCAGCTCAACAATAGATATTTGAGATCAAAAGCCAAAAGCATGGATAACATTATCCATGTACCTAAGCACCCTATCCATAGTCCTATCCTACCATCCATAACCCTAATCCACCTATCCAATACCCAATTCCTAACCTAGAAACCTATTTAGCTCCATACCACACCTAATTGATTCAGTTTGAGTCAATTGGGTTAGCCACCAGTCAATTGGGTCCAATAGAACCTTATTAGACAAACCCTAAGATAATTAGGCTTGATTGAACCTAATAAGACCCAACCTAAACCTAATAGAACTAGCCACATCCAATCAGGTGCATCACTACCTGATTGGGTGCACCCAACTTCAATTGGGTTCAATTGGAACCTAATTGGATCAAGCCAACCAAACCATGTCTAATTGGACTCAATGAGTCTAATCAGATCTAACACCGACCTAATTAGCCACCCATATAACTAAATAGACTAGAGCTTACCTAATTAGACTCAACCTATTTACCTTAGGGCTAACCCAACCTACCTAGATCATATCCTTTCCAACACTAGTAGCCAACCACCTATTTTTAGAAAACCAACAAAAAAATCCCCTCCTATCCTAGCCCAACACTCTAGATCTAAGGGTCCCTATCTAACTAATCCTAGCCAGCCCATAGAACCTAATTTAGGCCATCCAAAATGGTGATCCTAGTCACTCTAGATCAACAAATAGGAAGCAACCTAGATTCCTATAGAAACACCTAGCCTCCAACCCTTAGGAGAACAATTAGTCTTAGTTAATTAGTAGCCTAGTTTAGTAGTAGCCTCCATACATTAGTCCCACCATATTCCTCTCTGGTCGTCTTCTTCTTCTCAGCACCCTAGATCTGAACCTCTGTCAGAAGCTTCCAACAAGCATCCCTCAAGCGGCTCTGCTCTCTTCTTCTATTCTCTATTCTCTTATGTTTTTAATCATATTGTGATAGAATATTTCTATGAGACATTTGTGAGTGCGAGCAGAGCCTAAAGGATCAAGTATACACTAGAGGAGGGGTGAATAATGTAATATCTATTTAAACTACAACTTAAAAAATCATTCACCATAGATCAAAAATGTATAAGCACAAACCAGAAAAATAACACCTGATTTTAGAGTGGAAACCCTTCTGGGTGAAAACCACTACCTAAGCCTCCTAGCTTAAGATTTCCTCGAATAGTCAACGTTAGTCAAATCCACTATCACGTACCACTTGAACAAGGATGGAACAACCTCTTACAAATGTCTTCTCTTACACTTGACCAATAGAAGAACAACGAGACTTCCAATACAACTTGGATTCCCAAATCAAGAATAGCATAATAGAATATAACAATATTTCCAATGAAACCTCAGCAATATTTAAAACAAATCAAGCTTTCTTGAATTGCAAGGGAGCATGCTTTGAATCATTGTAGTTGTAGGCACAGAGGCGCGAAAGCACTGGAGAGAGTAGGCATGCTTTTCTCTTTGAAAGCTCTTGAGGTGTGTTTTTTGAGAGGGGGGTTGAAGGTCCTATTTATAGGTGTTTTTCAACCTATTTTGGAAATTATGGAAACACAACTTTGATTGATCAAAATAAATGTTTGGTCAATCGAAACTATATTTGGTCGAGTAAAACAAAGTATTGATCAATTCAAGGTTGATCAATTAAAAGGGTAATTTGATTGACTCTAAGATTTCAAAAGAAATTTGATCGTTGGAATACTTTTGATCGATTAAATTAAATAGGTTAATCAATCAAGAAGGAATATGATCGTAAGAGGTATTTAATTGATTAAGACAATAAGTTGGTTGATCAAGGTCTGGTCAATCAAAAAGAAATTTTGAATCAATGTAGTTGTAGGCACAGAGGCGCAAAAGCACTAGAGAGTGTAGGTATGTTTTTCTCTTTGAAAGCTCTTGAGGTGTGCTTTTTGAGAGGGGGGTTGAAGGTCTTATTTATAGGTGTTTTTCAACCTGTTTTGAAAATTATGGAAACACAACTTTGATCGATCAGAATAAATGTTTGGTCGGTCAGAATTATATTTGGTCAATTAAAACAAAGTATTAATCGATTCAAGGTTAATTGATTAAAAGAGTAATTTGATTGACTCTAAGATTTCAAAAGAAATTTGATCGTCGGAATACTTTTGATTGATTAAATTAAATGGGTTGATCAATCAAGAAGGAATATGATCATAAGAGGTATTTGATCGATTACGACAAAAAGTTGGTTGATCAAGGTCTGGTCTATCAAAAAGAAATTTTGGTCTATCAACAGTAGACTTGTCAAAGGTTTAAAAGAGAGATTTTTGCGAAAAATGAAAACTTACGTTTGTTTTCTTATTGAGATTCCATACATAATTCTAGACTTAATAAAATTAAAAAGTCTTCAAGTCCTCTTTGTTGTTGATGTATTAGAAAAATGTTGATGATGACACATCTATGTTATAATTTGACTTAACCTGTAATGGTTAGTCCACAATAAAAACATAATTTTGTTATATCAAAACAAGGGTACTAACAACATTTTGGTATTTGCAATAAAATTCAGTATTCATTTGATATCTATGTCTCTATTCCTATTATTTGCTACTCTACTATATAATAATTGCGAAAGGTATTAAATAGTGACTGCCTCCCTATGTTCAACCCAGACCCTTTGTTGTTTGGTATTATAAATTTTAATTTGTCGCTTTATTTGCATGCTACAATGATTTGATAATTTTAATTGAGTATATTTTAGCGTACATCAGTATTTAACTTGTCAATTGACCAATCGTGTAGCTCCTCTACAGAATATGCCTACCTTCTAAGATTGCTTGCGTCACTACTAAGGTGTACTTCCTAGCTTCACTTAAGATAAGGTCCCAACTATTTTTCATAGAAGGGTCCAAAGCAAAAGCTTCCATCACATCATCGAGGTCCGCCAGCATGGGATCATTCTCTAGCTCCTAAACTCTTCTGGTCCCTTCTTCAGCAAGTTGTTTGGCCACAGCAAGCTCCCGCCTCAACTCTTACGCCTCAAGCTCTGCTTTCTCCTGCGCCGCCTTAAGTTTGGTGAGTTCATCAATAATCATACTCAAGCGAAGGCACTCTTCTTCTAGAGTCTTCTCATATTCCTCTACAGCAGAGGAATGACACATTTTGAAAATTTGGACTTCCTCTTTTAACCACACTAGGTTAGTGCTAGCAGCCTCCAATTTGTCGTCAAGCTCTCCCATTCTCTAGAGATTTGTCTGATGGATTCTCCCGAGAGAATCATCGAGCTTGGTGGCAACTTTCCCGACTGTTTTTATCCCAAGATAGGCAGCCTTAGCCTCCTTGGAGGCACGGGCTAAATGCCTTGAGAGGTCTACCTGCGACCTTAGCTTCCTCATCGCTTCCTCAGCCTCCTTCTCTACCTTTTGGCGGGCGGCATTAGCCTCTTCCACCTAGTAGGTAAAGTTTCTCTGTTCAGCCTTAGCCGTCATCGCCCATTTAGCTGCTAGATCTGCCTCCACGGTAGGAGCAGTAAAGCCGGTTCCCATACTCACTTCACTTGTTATAATGCTGGGAACAAACCTAGTCCCCAATGTATCCTCCTATATAATGAGACCAATGCTGTTATAAATTATTCAAAACAACGTCGAGATATGGGGAACCTGAAGTAAAGAGGCTTACCACTAGGATGTTAGTATTTAGGTTCTAATTACATTTATTTTGATGTTTTCTGCATTATCATATCATATTATAAAGTTGTTGCAGATATAAAGTTGAAGATTAAAGTAATGATGAAAGGAAGCTTGGTTGTTATCTAAAGATGTTGATTGCAGTAAAAGAAGATATTAGAAGATTCATTTTGATAAATCCTAACTTCAATTTGACATTGTATTACTTTTTAGATATTTTGTTAAGAGCCAAACACATCCATTTCACACGCACAAATTACTTCAAGTACCTAAATGTAATATTTCTAATGTATTGCATGCACATAACATAAATAAATAAACTCTAAAATACTTAATATTAATCTCATATGTATAACATGTTCTAAAATATTTAATAATACTAAATCAATCTTCTAGAATGGTAGTTATAACTTCTAGAATATTGAAATTACTAAAACATGTGTAAAATGAATTTAAAAGATGTCTTAAATTAATAATTATTCTTTTAGAATGAATGGTTACACTTTCTAGAATGGTAGTTATTCATTTTGAACGTTGCACCCTTTCATATGGAAAATTACATATGCACTTACACTTTTATGCAAAAGAAAAACTACCCAAATAACCACCTTCATATGATTCTGTCGACTGCAGAATTAATCGATTAGTAAATCAATTACTTTTGTTGGTTAATTTTCTACGATTTTTCTAAAGACAAATCTAAGTGGATTAATCAAACAACTAATCACTTAAATTGACTCCAAATGGTTATACTCGAATTTCAACATGTGCAAACGACTATTAACTTGGCATCTTTTGGATTCACACCCTTTCATAAAATCATAACTTCCTATCTTTATTATATATATACCCTATATGGGTTCATTTATTCTTACAACACCATTCATTATCAAAAACACAAACTCTCTACTTACGAATACAGTTTTGAGTAATTGTTTCAAGCCTCCATGCCACTTTTATGCATTCAAAGAAGAATACTCCATGCCATTTTGTACTTTGATTGAAGCATACTCCATGCCAATTTAGTGATTCAACAAAAAGTCTTCAAGCTTCTGCTTCCTTATGTGTGTCAACATTGTTGATCCTTGAAGAGGATCTCCTTCTGTACTTCCTCCACTCCATATTTTCGAGAAGAAAGTTCAAGGGAGTATTATTTTTTATCATTTGATCTTTGCTTCAAATACATATCTTGTTATCTTTAGAAGCAAAATTGATCATTCAAAGTCTTTGATATTAGAATCTTGTGATTACACCTTGAACATATTATTAATTCTAAACATTTTCACATACACTTCCTCAATATAAAATTTATCTTTCTATCAAAAGGAAGTTGCAAGAAAAAGTTTATCAAAGTTCTACTTGTATATTAATTCCATCAAATTTTGTTTCCCTTACATCAAGATATATTCAAAGAGAATTGAAAAAGAATATTTCTAAGTCCAATTATATTTGATTAAAATACTGGCACATTGGCTTAATAAGACTTGCTTCAATTTTGTTATTCTTTCTACTTGTTGTAATTTAGGTGCCAAGGTTGTTGGCTTCCCGTTCTTCTAGTGAGTAAGAACAAAATACCTTCTTGTGGGTTGTACAACAAAGGGATTGTGATAAAGGTTCACTACTCTCAGTTTTAGTGCAGTTTAGTGAATTTCTTACTTGGAGAGCAAGAGGAAAATCCTGGTTGGGGATCAACTAGGTAGAGGTTTTTTCTTGGTTTGGGTCTCCTCTATAAATCTCGGTGTTATCTGTGGATTGAATTTTTTTGGTTGCCATTATTTTCATTAAATATTTGAATTATACAATTCACCCCCCCTCTTGTATAATTATTAGCTGAGGCAGTAAAAGTAGATATGCTTCAGGTTCATCCTCCCTTGAGGACGAGTAGCCCAAGTGAGAGCATCTTGCAGGTGTCGTAACACCTACCTTTCTAAGCCCTCAGGCTGTCTCTTCTTCCGCTTGGGAGGAATTTCCTCAGGGCTACTGGAAGCTCTCACCCCTTCTTTTCTCTTTCCTCCTCAGTGGTAGGATGATCTGCTACCTTCGCCCTACCTCCTGGACTCTCTCTTCACTACCTCCCACTAGGCGCCATGGGATGAACTCCTAGAGCATCTTCTAGGAGTGTTCAACCAAGCAAATCGCTTAAAAGCTATAGATAGAGACAAGAAGACATTTAGTTAATTTTCTGTTAAAAATATGATATCTAAAGTCATTACCCCCTCACTAATTACTTGGCGTGGGATAAGAATCCGCCACCCATGTCAATGCCACCCACACGTCCAGTTGCCTCAATTCAGAGTAGGCTATAGGCCCAGAGTCCATTATTTTTCTGCATCAACATGCGCAGCTGAGTCAAGCTCATGGGGAGCAGGCGACGAATCTTTATCAGGCAGATTCTGCCATGCGTTGGGAACTTCTAATTTCTCAATATTATGGAGAAGGAAAAAGTGGTGGTCTTGCCCCTTTAGGTTACTCAACAAGTCGATAATCCTATATCTTGTCCGCTTGCGATATAAGGTATAGGTCCCAGATGGTGGCCTCTCCCTCTTCACCTTCAAGGGCATTAATCCAAAAAGAAGGCGGAATAACCCCATTCAGGGACAAATCCCCAAGTGGAAACATATGATAGTAAAGGCATTTAATACAGGCCAGTAGTTGAGGCTTAGTTGAGAGGGAGCAACTCGGTAGTATGAAAGAAAGAATGTAAGAAAAGGGTTTAGGCGCACCCTTAAGCCATTTTCAATGGCATATTTACAGATGATGAAGTAATCCCCCCCAGCCGGAGAGCATAAACGGGTAATAATGCCCGGGGTATAGAACTAGACTTTTCCAAGTCCATGTTCCTGCAAAAACCCCTGAATGGCGTGTTTGCTACAAAAGTCAGATTTAAAGGTGTATAGCGCTAGTGTCTCACCAAAGAGTTGAGACATAGAAGAGGATGACTCACCTCTCTCAACAATGCCTGATATTGTCTAGAAGAGAGTGCACCCTCCTTCTTCGACGAGAATGCACAACCTTTTTTTTTCTCGACGACTTCGCTCCTCTAAGGACGACGGTTGCAACGACATTAGGTCTTCTTGTGCAACGTCAAAGTGCGGTGGGGGAGCATTTACTGCCCCAACCACCCTCTATTTATAACCCCTATTAGGCATGGATTTCAAATTCCATAAATCTTGCTTTAATTAGGGATAATTAATGCCTCTATGCATTTAATCATTATGCCACGTCTTCTCCGCAATGAATCTATTCCGATTATCGGGGTAGAGATTTCTCATCATTGCAGTAATTAATGCCCGTCTTATCCAAGCTAAACGACAAATTAACCCTGCAATGATTGCCCATCATTCGCAGAAGATGATGCTTACATTGTACGTTATAAAAACTTGGGA
The DNA here is from genome assembly GCA_037157565.1 of Thalassia testudinum. NCBI lineage: Eukaryota > Viridiplantae > Streptophyta > Magnoliopsida > Alismatales > Hydrocharitaceae > Thalassia > Thalassia testudinum. The sequence continues at coordinate 777,524 of JAZHRO010000062.1, read as the reverse complement.
CATTAGCCTCTTAAGGTCAGCAGGAAAATTAGGCAGCGATATGCCTATTTATCCAGATAAACAGGCAGCGAAATGCCTATTACTTTCCATATGAGACACTTTGACTGCCCAAACAATTCACACCTTGGGAAACCTATAAATGATCTTCCTATCCACAATTAGCTGGCCTATCATTGGGGGCACCATACAAACAAAGTTTTTAAGGATATTGCTCTCTCAGCCACCTAGGCTAGCAAAAAGAGTGGGGGCAACTAATGAGGGAAGAAAAATCCTCTCATTAAACTTTCATGACTCAACCTAACAGATCCAATTGCTCAGTATCCTAACGAACCTGACTACCAGGTAACCTATCGAATCCAACTCGATCCAAGGACCCGACAACCTGCCAAGGGGGTTTGTTGACTGAAGAAGAAGCACGCGGCCGTTGTGCCGATATTTACGTTGATATTAATGTTAGTAGCTGTTGGACAGTTACTAGCTTTTAATTTTTAATTCTATTCATGACTGGATCATGGGATCGTGGGAGACCCCACAAGGCCCATGATCAAATGCAGCTCGCCCAATAAATAACAGAAGTGAGCTAGTTATCCTTTTTTCATGATCATAGAAAGCAAAGAGAGTTCAATTTGTATTATTCATTAAAAAATTTAGTGAAATTCAGGAGTACATATCTCCCCCCAGACACATCTTTTCAGGTGGAACTGGGTCACCAACTTCTTAAGTTATTTTGCTATGATAATTTTTGAGTTGAGATTCTTATTCTAAGGTTCTCAATCAGTATTATTTGGTGGGAAGGAAGAAAAAGTGGAGACAAACGTAGCAGTTAGACACGGAGGTGGTTGCGGGGACTTTCCAAGACATGTGAAGTCTTTGAGGTTCATTTATGACCTCTATACCCGAAAGAATGACATCATTGTTGGATGGATTTTTTGTAAGAACAATAGAAATTTTGTGAGGGAAAGTGTGTGTGGCTGGCAAGGGAAAGATTAAATAGAAAAGCTACATTATGTTCCCACAGTGGAAGTGTTGCAGTTGTAAAATTGCGTATGACAAAGGAAAAAAGTTGTCGACATATCTCTTGTTGGACGTGCTTTATGGAATTTTGTTCGTGCTTTTTAGTTCTTGTCTATGTTTGTACATAATATATGATCATATAAGCTTATTATAAAGGGTACATATAAATTCATTTGAATGTGTAATATTTATTAATGATGGTTCTTATTACATTTACGTAGGTAAACGGGCTAAGTTTATTGATTTAAATATTGAAGTCAATAATGTTGATGGAGTGGACATTAATAATGTCCACATCAAAGCTTATGGTAATACATTTACTTCATTTTATTATATGTTAATGGTTTATAGCACATGTTTAAATTTTGAGTATAATGCATTGTTATGTATTGTGACCACTTTATGATTTTTCATAGGACGATGTTTGCATTGGTGAGAATATTGTTAATAGGATTTACATTTATTTCCATCATGTCTCTTCTATTATGTGATATTCTTTAAGAAGGTATTTATTATAATTGTATGCATTGGTTTTAATTTAATTTTGTTATTAGGCCATAGGCAATCGGGCATTGATTTGAATGCTGTTAATGATGGAGAAATTGATCAAGTTGAGCTTCTTCATCATCTATTTGATGATATTGAGGATGATAATGTGCATAAGGGTGAATGTGTTAATCGATGCCACTCATCTTCTCTTGATTTAAATGTTGATATTGTTGAGGACATTGACAATGATATTTCTACAATCATCTTTTCCATGACGACAAAGATGATAATGTCGATAGTGGTTGTGTGAACTTGAGTAAGTCGATGAAATTTTTATGCTTTCAACATTACTTATGCATCTATATTTTTCCACATTTGTTTGCGATTTGTAGGTAATGATGCTGATGTTGATATTCATTCTAACCATGGTGGCAAAGTTATTTCTGATGGTGTTGGTAATTACTTTACAAAATTATTTCCTTTTCATGTATCCGAATGTATTTTCATGGTTCCATTATTTTAATCTACTTTCATTTTCATTTCGATAAGGTAATACGTTGCAAGTTGTTGATACAATGGATGTTGTTGATTGTGTTTGAGGTGAGTAATGTTTGTTTTAGTTAATTATGGATCTTCTATTATTGTAGTACTTTATTGTTGTTTTATTTTGTTGTATGAATAGGTGAATGACCTTGTTATGTTGGTATCTAGTTTGATAAATTTGAGGAGTTGTTTTCTGCTGCACAAAAATATGCTCATAGTAGTGGATTTAAATTGTTGTTGAAGAGCACCAATTATGATAAAGAACAAAATATCTTCTTCGTAGAGCCACTTTGATGTGTTTTATTCTGGGAAGGGACCCTCAACCCCATCTAATAAGTTCTATAACAAGTGTCTAAGTAGTAAGACTAATTGTAAAGCGAAGTTGAGGGCGCAGTTATGTGCAAAGCAGAAGTACGTGGTTGTTTATATTAGTTTGGAACATAACCAGATTTGACTAGATTCTTAAGGACCAAGAAGTGTTTGACTGCAAACAAGAGATGGCAAATTAAGTTAAATAACCATTCTAATATTAGTTTATCAAAAATGATGTCTTTGTTTGTTGTTAAACATGGAGGGATGAGAATATGTCATTTACCCAAGAAGATGTGAGATGTGAGTTGCGTAAGTTAAGAAAGCTTAGGCTTCTAGAAGGTGATGCACAAGCTATTCCAGATTACTTTTCCCATATGCTGTGTTTGAATTCAAACTTTTATTATATGGTTGATTTGGATTCTAATAGGTGCCTTAGAAATGTGTTTTGGGCAGATTCATCAAGTCACGTTTCATACAAATTCTTTGGTGAAGTTGTAAGTTTTGATACAACATATTTAACAAACAAGTATGACATCCCTTTCGCTCCATTTGTTGGTGTTAATAATCATAGGCAGTCGATTTTGTTTGGATGTGCGTTGTTATCTGATGAGACTATTGATCATTTGTTTGGCTACTTAGAACTTGGTTAGCATGCATGGGTGGTGTTGCTCCTAAAGGAATTATCACAAATCAAGCACAATCAATAATAAAGGTTGTTTCTATTGTATTTCCCACTTCTCGACATAGGTTATGTCTTCGGTACATAATGCAAAAACTCCCATAGAGGTTTGGAAGTGATCCAAGTATAAGAGACCATTTGAAGAGAATTGCCCACATATCTAGGACTATTAAAGAATTCAAATGTCATTAGAAGGATATGGTTTTGAATAAGAATTTGTCTCATAATAATTGGATCTCCAACATGTATGACTGAGGTCTATGTGGATCCTTGATGAGGGATGAAAAATACTCTCAATTAAAACTTCACAAAAATGCCTAATGGATCTGGTTGCCCGACGTTTAGGTGAACCTAGCTACCCAACATCCTGATGGATCTAGTTGCCTAGCGTTTAGGTGAACCTGGCTACCCGACATCCTGACAAAACCAGTTGCCTAGTGTTTAGGTGAACCCGACTACCCTGCATCCTGGCGAATTCATCTACCTGGCATCCTGGTAGATCCATTGGACCTGTGTCCTGGTGGATCCGACTGTTCAAGAGCTCGTCGGATACGGCCCAATCCCAGGACCCATCAATTCGCCTAAGGTTCCTATTGACCAAATTTGAAATGGACGACTCTTACGCTGGTGTTCGCGCTAACAGTTTACTCTAGTTACTCAATTAAGTGCTATTAATAGCCAAATTGCAGGATAAGAGGCAAGGACCGTGAGGCCACGATCAAAGGTGGCTCGTCCTATAAATACCTAGATGAGACATTTTTTGGTTTTTACTAAATCAGAGAGAGAAAAGCTAAGAGTGATTGTACCACCTATCAAAATATAGTGAAATTTGGGAGCATCGCTCTCTCCTTAGACGTATACCCCTTGAGGTGGAACTAGGTCAACAATCGTTGTGTTCATGTGATTGCCCTGCTTACTTTTATTTTTCTTGTGGTTATGTTACATGTTTTACTCATATAAATTTTTTGATGGTCTTCCAAGGCTCATCAGCCCCTGCATTTTTTCAGGACATGTTTTGGCAAAGATGAGAACAACCCAGCAGAGTGACGACATGAATGCTTTTTTTGATAAGTACTTGAATTCGAAGACAACTTTAAAGCAATTCATGCAACAATATGAACTTGTTGTTCAAGATAAGCAAGAGAAGTTAAGGAGAGCTAATTTCAACTCTTTATATCATCTACTTCCATTGCAAGCTAGGTTCCTAATGAAGGAACAAATTCGATATGTATTCATAGTGAAGGTGTTTAGAATGTTCCTGGATGAGATGATAGCTACTATTTATTGTTCCATCACGAACTCCGTTGAGAATGGTTTTGATGGGTCACTTTCTTTAGAGGTATCTGAGTACACACGGGATCGCACGCTTAAAGTTTCAACATATTTTAATTGTGAGTCGTTGACAGTGTTTTATGAGTGTCGTAAGTTCGAGACAAATGACATAATATGTAGGCATATTGCTTGTGTTCTTATACATCATGGAGTAGACATTGTTCTAGAGAAGTATGTGCGTGATTGTTGGTGCAAGGATTTGAAGATTCCAGATATTTATAGAACACATGTGCAAATGCCCATTTCGTTAAAAGATGTTGGTGAACGATATGTGGATATTTGTTCACGCATCTTGAGATTTGCTAATTTCGAAGCGATATCTACTTCAAAGTATGATCGTTGTGTTCAAGTTCAGGATAAAGCTTACCAAGATCTCCTTATGATGGCTGGTGTTGATATGAATGTACATAATAAATTTTCTTCTTACATTCTTATGAATTTTGATTAAAGTTCATTTATGTAATAACGTATTTTTTACTTTGTATTTGCTAGCTTAATGGAGGGAACCGTGATTAGTTTATTGCTAGAGTAGGAGATCCAAAGCATGTTAAGCGTGTTGAATGCCTCCGAGTAATAGAAAGAAATCTAGAGGTGAGCTTGCATTATCCCAAATGAGGAAGGCAAAAGAAAGATTTGTTTCATCTTCGTCTAGTCAGAACATGTAGAGTCAATCATCCCATATGGTAATTTCAACATCCATTTGTTTACACAATGATATATGTAATAAGCTATATTTGTGAGTAACGTTTCCGACTGTCTACGTAGGGAGTATCTTTTCATTCTGGGCACTTAACTTCAGGAAATGAATGGATGCCCTTGGGAAAGGAAATAAATATATTACAGGGAATTATTTTTGTACCCATCCATATATTGATTATCTTTGTTCTACATTTTTACCGAAGGAAAGATTCCCAACTATTTCATATTTCATCTTTATATATTTACTGTGAAAACATTATATAATTTATATAGGAAGGGGAATATATTTGAGTTACTATCAATCTTTATGGATGAATGGAAAATAGAAGTGTTCTTCTACATGAAAATGTATGCAAAGTTGTACTATACAATGGGATACTACGAGAACAATAACCTATTTCCATTGCTTTCCCGCACCCTCGACCACTATAAATGTTCTCCAAAAAGAACTCATGTAGGAGATGGCATTCTCCCATCAACAACATCTTCGGGAGATTCAATCATGCAAATTTCATAGGGAGTGTCAATTCCTATAATAAATTTATCCATTCCTATGGGTTATGAAGATAATCCCTTTAATGGAAGTTTCTATGTAACCACTCTTAACTTTACAACTACTAATTGAAGCACATTTGAAGAACTTGTACAATTGATGCATATGTTTCGAGTATTTCTTTGCAAAATGTATTTCATTTCTACATGCAATGCTTATATTTTCAATTTTCTTTCTCACAACCTACACTACTGTCAAATATCTGATCGTCATGTATACGAACCCACTTCAAATCAACATATTCAAAGCAAATATGCAGGAATCAACTTCAAAAAACATGCACAAAACAACTCAAACAAATATGGTCATAGTAAGCACGTCCCTTTAAAAACAAATAATAGGATTTTAAATTAAAATATATAGGAACATTTCCACCTCAGTTGCATTATATAGATGCCAATTTCATCCATCATCGCATTTTGTACTACTCTGAGATGTACACATGATATGAAAGGATTTGATGATTAAACATGAAATGAAGATAACTACACGCAGATAATTTCTCATAGATGTCAAATGAAGTGTAGGTTTAATTGCTAAAAGAGTTCATATGCCAACAAAATGTGCATTTGATATAACGTTCTCTAGATAGATGTCAGATCACCTACCGATTAAATTTCTAGAAGAGTTCATATGTCAAACAAAATGCATCTAATTAAAGAGTTCCTCTTTCTTGTAAATGTCTTGTCTTCAATTTTCTACCAAAAATTCCCACCTTCAGTCGCTACCTAATCAAAATTCTTAAATTATGTCCTTTAAGGCATGCTTGTCCTCAATGTTTCTTGCAATGTATTTTGAATGCAGTTTGTACACATTTTCATTCTTGGTCGTCTCCACCAAATTCAATCCTTTCATGAGGCACTCCACCCACCTCATCACGAATATTCCATAGTCATTGCTATCGTCTTGTTGCTGCGGACATTCATGATCTTCGATGAACAACCATTTGAATGCAATCTTCCTGTTGACACTATTTAAGTAACAGTGTATTTAACAACCTAATGAAATGACAACCAATTCTATGTTACTCTATTGTTAATGGGAATACTCATCAAATATAAATTTCAATGTATATATCCATTACTATGTACTCTTATATGAATATCTTACCACTTCATGTGGAAAGGTTTTTCGTCATTGCAATCCTTATAGGCGACACAAGGAGTCATACCTCTCTGCCATGCCATGATGTACATTGATGACTACAGGTGCCAATGTGAGTTTGTCAATAATGGTATTGTTATGATGTTCAAGGTCTTCATATGATCTCCATTGAAAAGCAAGATTGCTTTGTATCTTTCCTCGTCATTTGCATCCAATCCTTGAGAGATACTCACAAGTAATGGATGTATCTTGAACGGATTCCCATTACATCTATTTTCCTCCACTAAGATCGTTTGAAAGGCGGTAATAACCTGCAAGTAACTTACACATTAATATTGCACATCACTAAAATACGTGAAATGTATGTTTTGAGGGCTACCATTGCAATGGATTCTTACATTTGAGCTTGTAAATCCTTCATATTGGAGGATGTTCCACAAGTCTTCCTACAACACGTGTTCACCTACCTTTGACCAAACTACATGGCCCTTGATCTTAGTTTCTTAAACTATATCTTTTAGGAGTTCCATTCTACCTTCAGGTAACCCGTTGAACAAAGATATCTCAATACCTCTTACGCATATTTTCTTCTTCAACTCATTTTTTTTCTTGACCTGCTCTGTATGATGAATGAGATCCACAAGTTCTTCCTTGTCATTCTTTCTCAACATATCCAACCGAACTTCCACCTCCTCCTGTTTTTGAAATTTTTAGACCCCTTCATACATCTTCAAGCATGTCACAACTTCTTCAGAGTAATAGATGTAAATTCCTTACCACAGCATTTGCATACTCATGTATTGTTTCCATTGTTTCTCTTCTTCCCAAGCTTCCATCATTTGTTGTACCTTGCTAATCATTTTGTAAATACAAGAAATAGAATTTATCATACGCTTTTTTCATAAGAAATGGAAAGTATTGGTTGAGTTTTTATTTTCTTTGGATTACCAATGTAGGAAGGACGTTGTCATGTACGATGTCCTCACTATCCACAGCTCTTATTCTTGATTGTTGCATTTTAATCTAATTCCTTATACGAAGCATCTCATATGAAAAATAAATGGTAAACACTGGCATATTTACACCATGGATTTCCTTAACTCTCAAAACTTAATGGAAAACAGTTACTATTTGTGTCCAATTATTTATGAAAAAATAGTATTTACCTCAATGGAAATACCTCTTTCTCCATTTTCAGCCCTTTGTTCATTGCATGGTGGCTGCAATTTAATGTCATCCATCATAAGTCAAATTGTAATATATAATGAACACATTCATTTCAATATGGACAAGTAATTACCTCTATAGGAATAGTTGTACACCTCAATTCATCGTGTCCATCCTTAAATGGTAGGACTTCTTCATCACCATGTCCTTTGTCCATATTGCTACCCTTTTCACTTGCCTCCTTCAATGACATTAATCAATTTATCAATACACAAAATACAACCACTTCAACTTGTACTAATGGTTAGACTCCTACCATTTTTGACCCTAATGCCAAGTTGTCCTTTGGACTCTGCATCATGCATATCAGGTCCTAATTGAAAAGTAGTCAATTTTTGTTAGCTTCATCAAATTGTCACCTTCATTTACAAACATCAAAATATGTATTTAACTTCTACTACTAACAATTAGATGGATGGACCCATCTCTCCCTCCAACTTTGAAACTGTTATCCACCTTATCCTTATCAAAGAATGTATCCTCTAATTCATTCATTTGCCTCTCAAATTCTTCAAGCTTGTTCAAAGTAAATGAACCAACAAGAAAATTGTCAGGTTATATTTCATTACCATGTAAACATACCATTCGAGTCAATGCTTATGCAAATGTCCCTTACAATTTTGGATCCTGTGGGTGTGGTTGCAAGGTATAACTTTGCTACCTCGTAATATTCCTTCATGAGAAGATACTACCTATTCAGGTTTTCATCCATCCTGTTTGTTTGTTCTACCTCCATCCTTATTTTAATGTTCTCTTTTTCCAAGTAATTAATCCTTTTCTTCAAGTCTTCTTTCTCCTGTTTTAATCCCTCAACTTCTTTTTTTAGCACATCTTCACTGGATTGTATCACCTAAAATGCTTCCTTCTTATGGTATTTTCCATCAAGTGATGCCAAATGTACTCCCAACGTTTGCATTATGGTTGATACATGTTTGTTGTATTCCCATCTTTGCATGAATGGAAAAGCTCTTACTTTCACTGCCTTGGTAAGATTGAACATCTCCAATGCCCAGACCTACAATTTGGAAGTTAAGATGTTACGGAGAAATCTGCATGCCTTACTTAAACTTATATCTTATAAGGATTACAAGCAAACACTTACACTTAAAAGGGACATCCAGCCCTTCAGGTATCCTAGCTTTGCTCCTCTTTCACTCTTCACCTTCTTTGCCATACCTCCAAACCCCTTATGAATAAGGGAATATAGCGGTTCAACCCAATTGTACTTTCCAATTACTTCCATGTCCTCTATGCATTTGAACAACTCTATGTAGATGCATTGATTTCCATGGGAAAATAGGAAGCACCCAAATAGAATTACTATCAATAGCCAGACTTGGCCGTGAAGGCCATTCTTGTCATCAAAATCCCCATCATATTGAAGAGCTACCTTTTCTAGGCCTGGTTTCGCCATCCTAACAGTTCGGTCCTCACCCTCAAAATACCTTGCTCTAAATTTTATGATGGCAACCATTTTGATTCCACAGTATACTAGATGTGCTCTCCTTCCATTGGGAGGCCTGTAATCTTTGAGACATGCTTAATTGTTAGTGGAATTAGTTGGGCCATAATTATGAACCCCTTTTGATTGCTACTATAAACATCTAGTAGCTTCGAGCAAAGCTTTATATCTCTCTTTGGATGTGCACATTCCCGAAACACCTAAAGATGATTTTCTTGAATTCAACCTTCACTTCATCGCAACAACGTCCGTAGGCCTTTGCAAATTTCTTCAGTGAACATCCACATGATATCTATCCTTTTCCCTTTTCATCCATCCTGTATATTCAACAATATTAGCTATTACCATTGCCAATATGAAATTGAACATATTCATGTAATTTTGAAATGCATAAGCTGCCACCAATTTACGTACATGTCTTCTGAGTTGCTGTCACCCGCAGTGATGACTGATTTCCTCTTCCACTTTGTACTCGACATTCCTTGCTCCTCATTAACCATTCTCCTAATAGTATTTTATTATTACTAGCATCCTTCTCACTTTCATTATGGAAGCAATAAATGCTATTTATATTACTCCTCTACCTTACAAACTAGATCTTCACCTTTTGTGGTGCTGGTGATGATGCAAAACCGTTAAATTTCACCACACATGTTTACAACATTGCATAAATAAATGTAGTAAATGTAACATTGCAATAACTACTTAACGTATTCCATATGAGAATTACTAAGTACAGTGTGTGCAATAATATGGTCGTTTCTCACATTCTTACTCCCAATATTCAATCACGACTGAAATTGCAATTCACCTGTATGTGCTAAGGAGGATTCCCTCTAACATACTCAAGGTCGACATGTAGTCATGGTATTTCAGTACATGCAATACATTCAACAGTAGTGCACATCCAATGAATCACTATAAGCTCCGATCACATCCTAACTTGCAATATTTGAACATGCACGAAAATTGCAATAACGAAACGTCTAATTCAAATCACGAATGCATGTAAATAACCAACACATGTAGATGTGCACCTCATCGATCAATCTGTAATGTGCATACCTTATCCGAGGTTGCACACATTCCCTAATAATATTGGAACCTTCGTTCACTCACAATAATATGACCATCAGGACCTTAGAAGTACACAAATGTAACGCTTTTACACATATATTAAATTCAATCGACGACCACACTACATTACAATCTATAGTGTTGTTAATTCTCATTCTTTATAAAGTATATACACAAGCCACTTCCAATACTAAACATGTGTAATAGTCTCCATTCTCAGGAGTACTCACAATAAATGTTTAATTCCTTACTAAATGCACCTCAAATCTTGTAACTCACATGCATAGTACGTACAACATGTTATATATGTTATCTTTCGTTGCTATCCATGCATTTCTCTTGTTCTCCTCTCTTGCATTTATTATTCCACCCTTTTCGTTCTATTGCCTTTTCATTTCTCCTTTACTCTGATTCTCTCTGATCGAGGGATAAATAACATCCACCCCAATAAGTATGTGAAAGGCTATCTTATAGAGAAGCTTACCTTCAAGTTTTGCATGTATACACCTCTACAGTCTTACAAGTCAAACTGCATTGACGTGTTCCATTTTGCACCACCTAGATTGTTTTCTCCCCACATTGCCTAATATCTTTCTATTTCCATGCAACTTCATTAATGCAGAGTATTACCCATCGTGCATGTGCATACTTCAATTTTTTTCCATATGGAACCATACCTCCTTTTTAACTTTCTTTATTACAAGTATGAGTATATATGCATTATATATATACTCCAATCAAATTCATTCCCATTTAAATTTCTTAAGTACAATATACTTGTAATTTTATAAACACTTACTTCAAATTGTCTTGATATCCTCATTTTTACTCTTCTTCTTTGTATTTACCTTCCATGAGATTGATACCCTAACATCGTATGATATATGTTACTTTAACATCTCATATATCTTTTACCACTCATGGAATTCCCCTCTCATAGTTACTATCATAATGAAATTCAATGTCCATGAAACACATTACAGACATTCACATACACAACATTTCAAAATCCTCTATTCAACACTATTTCATTGATTGGATCACAAAATAAGTTGATGTGTTCTACGAAGGAGATACTACGTCCACGACAATATTGTCCACTAAAACACCAATTTAACGTTACATTTCCCAGCAAATGTTCTCATACTACTACATGTCAAGTAATTGCCCATGTTCCATCTATGACCTCACATACTACTATGGTCATGATACATGTCCAAGATGCCTTGTATTTTCCCAAGGAAGTCTCTTTTGTCATCATGAAGGTCTTCAATGGTGCACTCCTTATATTGCACTCTCTCATGAAACTCTTCAACTTGTCCCTCTAGCTTCCAATTTTCTCCCTCCAACATCTCTATGTAACCCCCTAAAAGCCATAAGATATCCCTCAACTGAGATGCTTCAGCTGGCAAACCTGCAGCTGGAATCATAGTAGAAGACCAAATGCTCTCCCTTATGTCACATTGGTCCTCATCAAATTCCTGTAAGCAACTCTTACAATCATTACTTCTATTTAGTTCAAAACGAGCGTAAGTTGAAGATATTCCATTCCAATCTTCCCGCACTAGCACTAAACTCGATGTATTGGATGACCATCCCAGGATGTACTGCCACATTCGTCAATGGTCAGCCTACAGACCTTCTTGCACTTGCAATATACACTTGTTCCTTTCATTATAGCTTTTGACCCTTCATTTCCATTTCTCAGCTCTATTTCTCTACAAGGAAAGTTTCTTATGACAACGATCAGACATTTTTATATGAAAACTAGGTATACTACTCCAAGTTTTTCTCCTTATTTTCTCACATGTCAACTAGCCATACCCATTCATTAATATGATTCCACCATCTATATCGTACTGTTATTTCACATTTATATACGTTCTTAATTTACACCACTTACTCCACTATTACACTTGAGCTATTTTGTACATGCATATCTCAATCTATCAAATCATGTACTATTCCAGATTACCGATCACGTGATGGCTATTTCTTAGAAAAAATGCACATCCATTTCCTATCTCTGAATGTCTATTCCTAATGTACTATACACGTGCCTTCCTTTCAATATCTATCATGCCTATAACTATGCAAAACCTTCAATTTCTAATTCCTCTTCTCACCACTGAAATGTCTTCGTAGTCACGTGATCCTTCCATCATAACTCTACATGTGTTCCCTTTGTAGCTTGTGACCGATCTCTAATTTTAAATGTTGCGTGTCTATTTCTGATCAGAGTCACGTCTTCTTGAATCCTTTCTCTGCGAACCAAATCTTCAATGCAGAAGATAATCCAATTGAAATATGTGAACATGCCTTATCTACATTAATACATGTATGTAATGGGATGACTTCTGACCTCAACCTATTTCAGTAACTTAATATTTATGTATGTATCCTATATACAGCCTTAGTGATGAGGTGTGGTTCATCATAGCTGTAACGACCCGGTTCCCGAGTCCCTACGAGACACGAGAACCGGACCGACTCGACTAATCCCAAGACCCAGTCGTCCAACGAGGAAGTAACCAAAAGACAGTAAAATAAACCACATTCAGCATGAATATAACTAACAGTAAGAAAGTACAGCAGTAAGGAAAGAAATTACTACAGTAGGCACCACCACAACAGTAAAACAACATTTATCATATAACAAAAACTGCAGGTAAAGAAGGTACAGCGGAAACAAAACTACTCACTAGAACAGAAACAAAAAAAAGGGGTACAAAGCTGTGGTAACTCTACTGGACCCTACTCGGCCCAGCGTCCTCTGCAGCCGCCGACCCTGGCTGCTCAACACCTGGTCCTGAAAAAGGTAACGAGTGTAACATGTCAGCAAAACGCTGAGTAGAGTGGCAACTAACTAAAGGCAACAGTAGAGTGTACAGGAGCTGTTATGTTCTATTACTTCCTTTATTTACATCTTTCAATTTTTCTTACTATTTCATTTATTTCTCAGATCCTTTACTTGATCTCGAATGTCCTCGTGGGAACGATCTTGATTGCAGTCTTTTCCAAAAGTAGAAGTAGCACGTGGTGCTCTCCTGGCCGGGAGAGTCCCCCGTGGTGATCCTACCCTCAATCAACCACCCCAAGGTCACTGACAGACGTAACGGTGACTACGGCACGCGCGATAAACGCACAGGTAGCTAGCCCGCACTGGCACGCGGTCAGTCGTTTCCGTTAACGGGTGCGCCCAAAGCACAGCACGGAACCAGGGCAGAGCCCTCTCAGTAACAGGGGTCCAACCCCTCCACAGTAACCAAACCGGGGCCTTGCCCCTCCACAGTCCGCGCACCCTCGCCTGACTACCCTGGTTTGCCCTAGTGGGCCTAACAAGTCGGTGAAGGAGGCTAGCAAAACCCCGGGGCCCGTGGGGTAGCTAGTACTCTCCTAACACTACTAGCTCTCCTCGGTACTACGTACACGAGGGCCAGCAAGTCGGTACAGAGCGGCCAATCCTAACCCCGGGTCCCTGGGGCGGCTGGCCCCACTCTGCACTAAACAGGTACAGGTACTTCCCTTGGTACTGCGTACCCAAGAGACAGTACGAACTACATCTCAGTTCCATTCCTTTTTCTTTCCAGGAGTTCCACTCCTAATTCCCCGTAGGGTTCCAGCTCTTTATCTCAGAACATCATATGTTTCACTTTCCAGATTCACATTCTCAAAATCCATGATCTCAAACATGTTTCTTTATTCGTAACAGGCAGCTGTTAATTAATTTTACAGGCAGCTTTATATATATTCCTTTCCAATTTTCCAAGACTGCAGTAATATACATTCCACTAGTTTTTCCACCCTAGGATTCATGCCATATCCTAGGATCTATCATACAATCTAGTTTTCCGGCCCTAGGATTCATGCAACACCTAGGAGCTATCATTCCATATATTTCTCATTCCTAGGATTCATGCAATGCCCTAGGTTCTAGTTATGGTTCCATACTTTAACAGATTTTATTAATACTTAAAGCCACTCTACCAGGTACAACGGGAGTAATGGGGGCGTGATCGGGAATCCCGCGCGCCTCCGCGACTCTCAAGACTGCAACCGAACGAGGTCCTATCACAAGGATCAAACACAAGGAGTGTCTCAAAACAGTGTATAGCTACTGTAGGCGGGTAGAGGAATTAATTCTGAAATGAACGCAACTCGAATCGCGGAAAACGGAGCCCAAACGGTCCCTAAACGGGTCGAGAAAGACGATACTGTGCAAAATCAGACGTCTGGAACTCCCTCCAGACGTCTTAAACGGTGGATCAGAGAATTGCCTGCTCAGCGTGGTTTCCCAGACGTCCAGAAGTCTGCAGGGACGTCTTTCCTAGATCCCAGACGTCCGATGGTCACTTCGGACGTCTGGAGGTCACTCCCGTCGTCTGGTACAACTTCCAGACGTCTAATTCGCAAAGGATGACGAATCCGAAAACCCCGCGCACAGCCAACCCCCCTCCCTCAGTACGGTCAGTCGACAAAAAGGAAGGAGAAAGCGGAAACTCACCTTTCAGACGTCTGTGTGATCTCATAGACGTCGACCTTGCCGTCTGGATATCAATCCAGACGTCTGATTCTGGAAATTTTTCCAGAATCAGAGCCCTGCTCGGCCTCCGCTCGCGACGTCGCCCGCGTCGCACCTCGCGCGTACGCTGCTCCGCCCATAGCAGGTCCCTCTCCGCGACGCTCTGCGCCCCCTGCGCCCTCCGCCGGCCGGCCAAGCCGCTCCTGGCGAGTTCGCCCTCACGGCAGAGCCCCGCCCTCGCACGCCGCAGCTCCTCCGCGCTCACTGCGGCTGCCGCTGCCGCTACGCCCTCGCGTCCGCTCGCTCTCGCGCACAGGCAGGAGAAGAAGGAGGAAGATGGTGGAGACGGGAGGGGAGGCGCCCCCCCCCTTTTAACGCCGCGCGGAGAGGAGAGAGAAGGCGGTCGCAGCTGCCTGCAGCCGCAGAGAAAGAGGGCAGAACGCAGGTCTGCGCGCACAGGCGCGCAGATGAATATCCCGTGCGAGCATAACCGTTCGCCAGACATCTGTAAACTATCCCGGACGTCTGGTCAGACGTCTGGATGTGATCCCAGACGTCTGGTCCGACGTCTGGGCCACCTCCCAGACGTCTTAAAAGGCGTCTGGGGCACGCGCTTGTTACAATAGCTAAAATGCCAAAGTTAAGTTAGAAACTAAGTTAAAACACTATCAACAACAACAACAACCAAGCATTTTCCCACACTAAGTGGGGTCGGCTATATGGATTCTTTGCCTCTACACAGATCGATTTTCAGTCATTTCAAAACTTAAATTAAAGTAATTGAAGTTATGCTTAATAGTTTCCTTCCAACACTTGCTTGGTCTTCCTCGCCCCCTCTTAGCAAGTTCAGCCTCCAACTTCTCGCATCTCCTAACTGAAGCATCTAGTGGCCTTCTTTGTAAATGTCCAAATCACCTTAGACGTGTCTCTCTCATTTTATCCTCTATCGGTGCCACCCTAACCGTTTTTTCTAATAATCTCATTTGAAATACGGTCCTTTCTTATATGACCATACATCAATCTTAACATCTTCATTTCTGCCATAGACATCTTCTATACATGCCTATAGTTGATAGCCCAGCATTCAGAACCGTACAATATGGTTGGTCTTACCATAGCTTGATAGTATTTTCCTTTGACTTTTAAAGGAACCCTCTTATTACAGAGAATATTAGATGCACCCCTCCATTTCAACTACCCTACATTAATTCTATGTGTAACATCTCCATCAATTTTACCATCTTATTGAAAAATGGATCCCAAGTACTTAAAAACATCTTTCATTGGAATGCACTCTTCTCTAATTTTTACATCAATCCTTTCATTGTTCCCTCTACTACTAAACTTACATTCCATATACTCAGTCATCGTCCTACTTATGAGTAATCCTTTATCTTCCAGGGCTTCTCTCCAAAGCTCAAGTTTTCTGTTCACTCCATCTCTTGTCTCATCAACCAACACAATGTCATCAGCAAAAAGCATACACCATGGCACCTCAGCTTAGATATGCAACATTAACTCATCTATGACCAAGGTAAAAAGATAAAGGCTTAAAGTCAATCCTTGATGCAGGTCAATGGTGATATCAAAGTAGTCTGTCGAATTATCCATAGTCTTTACACAAGCTATTGTTCCATAGTACAAATCCTTTATGAGGTTGATATATAAAACTGGCACTTGTCTCTTCTCCAAAATTCTCCACAAGATACCTCTTGGGATAGAATCATAGGCCTTCTCCAAATCAATAAAAATCATATGTAAATCCTTCTTCTTGACTTTGTATGTCTCCATCATACGTCTCAAGAGATATATTGCCTCAATAGTAAATCGGCCTGGCATAAAGCCAAACTGATTTTCAGTTACCACAGAGACTTGCCTCACCCTTCTTTCAATTATTCTCTCCCAAAGTTTCATCATATGACTCATCAACTTAATACCTCTATAGTTGAAACAATCTTGTATGTCACCCTTGTTCTTGTATAAAGGTACCACAAAACTTTTCCTCCATTCCTCTATCATCTTCTTGCCTCTCCAAACAATACTAAATAAATTTGTGAGCCAAGTTATACCCCGCTCTCCCATCATTCTCCAAATGTCTATAAGAATATCATCAAGCCCAACAACCCTCCCACTTTTTATCATCTTCAAAGCCTCCTCTACTTCTTTTTTTTGTATTCTTCGATAACTTGCCCGATTCATATAATCTTCTAAGTTGGCTAACTCCCCTAAGATGATATCATTCTTTTATTTTTATTAAAAGGCTTACGAAAATAACTTTTCCATTTTATCTTTATATCCTCACTAGCTATAAGCACCCTTCCTTCTTCATCCTTGATGCATCTTACATATGTAAGGTTCTTTGATTTCTGCTCTCTTGCTTTAGCTAACTTGATGATATATTTTTCACCTTCTTTAGAATCAAGTTTCTTATAAAAATGCTCCCAAGCTTTTGCTTTTGCTTCACTAACTATTTTCTTTGCTTCTTTCTTTGCTCTTTTGTAGTTTTCCATATTTTCATCAGTCTTATCTTGATATAAGGCTTTAAAGCAAGCTCTTTTAATTTTAAGCTTCTCCTGCACTTCACTCCACCACCAAGCCTCCTTTTGTCCTAGAACGCCTCCTTTAGACACGCCTAACACCTCCTTTGCCACCTTCTAAATACAATTTTCCATATTTAACCACATTTCATCAGCACTACCATCAAGATCCCAAGTCTTTTATTGCAACATCTTCTCTTTAAATCTCACTTGCTCTTTCTTAAGATTCTACCATTTAATTCTCAAATTCTTAAATACTAATATTCTCTTCTTTGCCTTCTTCAAATGAACATCCAACACCAAAAGATGATGTTGAGCAGTTAAACTCTCCCCTGGAATAATCTTGCAATCTTTCCAAGATAAACGATATCTTCTTCTCAAAATAAAGTAATCAATCTGCGTTCTTGTTAAGCCACTCTTATAAGTGATCAAATGTTCTCATTTTTTGAAGATGGTATTTGCTAGGAAAAGATCATAAGCCATTGCAAAATCAAGGAAAGTCTTCCCTTCTTCATTACTAACACCAAAACCATGATTTCCATGCACTCCTACATACTCTAAAGCATCTTTTCCCACATGCCCATTTAAATCTCCACCCACGAAAATCATGTCTCTTTGTGGGATTCCTTGAATTATCATATTAAGCTCACCACAAAATTTGTTCTTTACCCTTTCCTCCAAACCAACTTGAGGTGCATAAACTAAAATGACATTCAAGATCTCTTCTTCTAAGACTAATTTTATCAAAATAATTCTATCAACCAATCTCTTAACCTAAACCACACTCTCCTTCAAATCCCTTATGAATTATAATGCCCACGCCATTTCTACCCTTGTCCCTTCTTGAATACCACAGTTTGAGACCTATTCTCTCGATTTCCTTTACTTTTTCTTCAACCCACTTAGTCTCTTGAAGGCAAAGAATTTGAATCCTTCTCCTTACCATTGTATCCACAATCTCCAGGAGCTTGCTGGTCAAAGTACCAATATTCCAACTACCGAATCTCAACATCCTTTGTGACACACTTCAATGGTAAAGTGGTGGAATTAGCTTCTTTACTCACATGCATTCCTCATGCGTGAACCCTTGCTCATTTTCGACTACATCCGGGCGACAATGTAGCGGAACTAACTTCTTTACTTGCATGTGTTCCTCATGCGAGAACCTTTGCTCATTTTGGACTACATCCAGGCGGCGATGTAGTGGAACTAACTTCTTTAGTCACAAGCGTTCCTCATGCGAGAACCGTTGCTCATTTTTCACTACACCCAGGCGTCGATGCAGCGCGTTGCAAGTAGGGAATGCTCCAACTAAATCTAAGTGTTTACTAGAATCCATGTTTAAAGATCCAACAAATTTTACTCTGGCTGCCAGCTACTTAACGTAACCCTCCTTTACCCGGACTTGGGACCGACAATGAAAAGGCACACGAACCTCAACATAGGCGGAGTTAAGTTAAAACACTATCGATTAACATAATAAAAGGGTTAAGTATGGGAATATTGAAAAATAACCTAAAACACCAATTTATGCTAAAAATGGATAATTAGGTCACTTTTGAGAGATTATATACTTTAGTTGTAAATGGATGATCCAAATGCCAATTGAACACCAAAATGAGCTTAAATTACAAATCAATTAATGTAATATTTTCTAGTATGTATAATTAATATGCCATAAAACTTCATTCATTTTGACCTTATTAGGACCTTGGGATTGATGATTTTCATTTAGGTCCTTCCATATATTCAAGCATTCACATATTTCTAACATAAAAGTTGTTAAGGACCTTTTTGTAAGCTAGAGGGACCTTTTTGCACGAATTACTTGTCACATATGGGTTCTTAAGAAATTTTTTCTATCGTTTCACTATAGGGGTGTCCTATGCAATTGTACCATTAGTCCTGCATCTCTCTCTTACTCGAGCAAGATGAACTCAAGAAACTAGAGCCAGCTATTCTCCTCCTCACCCAATCAACGGTGGATCTACCACCTATTGCCTAGAGCTGGTGACCAGAGCTTCGCACCCATACCTAGATCTGATCCTATGGTCAGTTTTTATCTTAATCGTGCACATGCCTTCTAGAACCCATCTAAGCCCTTCATCCTCAATGGCCTTGAACCCAATATCGTTGATTACATTGAGGTCCCCAAGCCTATAAATTGAGCACCACTAAGCTCTTATGATATTTTACCAGCTCCCGCCCCTTGAGTAGGTTGTTTCTTTCCCTCTAGTTCTCCTTCCTCTTTGTCGAAGGCTAGTGACAGTAGTCTTCTTCCTTCCACAATTCATCCTTGCCACTAAGGATCACGAAACACCTGAGGGCAATTCTGATCTCCCCTCTACGAGTTTTCAACGCTGGAACATCCTTCCCCTTCGTCGCTATAGCCACCAGCTGCATCTCTCCTTATAGGTCACATTCATCCAATTAGATTAAGATTTACTGCTTTTCATAACTTAGATTAGTTTAGTTAGATAAAGTAGAGTAGATGATGGTAACACCATCATGGGTCCAAACTAGCCACATTTAGTCAGGTTTGATTGATAAAAGCTTCTACCTGATCATCTGAGGGTCACAACTCTATATCATTCTGATTTGAGAAAAAAATTGGGAATCAGGGTTCATTCTGTAGTTTTAACAACACATCACAAAAATAGGTTAACCGCAAGGTCACTCAGGGGTTAAATGAAGGTTAAATGAGCTTAAAAGTCCAAAAGTGGATCAACACTGACATAAACAAGGTTCATGCATTTCGAGGGCAACAACAACATCAAAACCCTAATTATTAACCCACTTTAATTAAAGAGGTTATAGTCAGGATAAAATTAATCTAAACATCTTAAAATTCATAGAAAAATATTCTAAGAGGTTTGGTACTCTTGGTTTGACCATCTAAACCTATTTTGACTTAGAACAAAGTTTCAAACGGAATTTTACCCTAGTTTGGGTTTCTATGCAAATTGCCTAGTCAAACATGATCAAAACTTAAATCCAAGTTCACCATTAGATTCTTTGGGTCCAAATTAGGTTATTACCAAAATTTGGATCTAATCAAAGTCCATCTTGATCTAGTTTGCAATTTAGTCCCTTAAATCTATATTCCTCACATTTAAGCCAATAAGTTTCGAATTTATTACATTCTGGTCCCTAAGTTTCCATCTTCTTCACACCCGGGTCCCTACCACCATTGATGGGTCAACCGACCTACATATCCCTTTGACCAAGCTTAAAACCCCATCAAACCTACACCAAATCCCACCAAATTTGGTGGATTGATGTTTACACACTATGGAATCATCTGAACCCACTTTGAGACACGAATCTTGCGCAAGAAGAGTGCGAGAATCCAAGGAAATCTGTGGGATTTCTTGATTCCAAACCGAGGCTCAATCAGGCCTCTTTCTTCATTTGGAGCTCGATCCTGAGCTCTATAAAGAGCCACGATGTTCTGCAGTCATTTTCAGCCAAGAATCGACTGGAAATACCTTACCTCTCTCTCCTCCAGCCTTCATTTCTTCAAGCTTCGACGAACCTCTACGCCCCCTTCATCAAGTCGGCCAACGGTTAAATTGACCAGCTCATCATCTCCTCTCCTCATCGTGCAACTTTCCAGCCAAAGAAAGTGCACCTTCGACCTCATCTTCCTCGTCGCTCCCTCACTGTCAACTTTGCCTTCTCCGACTTCGGCCAATCACAGCCAGACGACTCCGCTCTTCCCTCTATCCCTAAACACCTTCTTTCTCTTCTTCTCCTTCTTTAGAACACACTTGCACCCTTTGCACTCACTTTCGACCACTTGTCACACCTCACCACTTCCGTCTTCCTTAGCGCCAGCAAAGCCGCACAGTCTCCACAAAGCACCAAACCACATGCCACCTCATCCCCAAGCTCCACCCCCACTCCACCTACAAAATCCCTCTCCTAATTTGGAGTTTCATGCACTCCACCAAGCCACCGAGCACCACCTCCTTCATTCACCTTCTTCACCTTTGGCAAACCCTCTCTGACCACTACACACCCTAAAACCACCACCATTGTGTTCGCCTTCGCACGACAAAGCTACTGAGCCTTCTAACTGGAGCCCAAGGCCTATTTTCTTGCTTTTCAGCTCTTCGCCAGTTCTCTACCACCACTGTCATTTGCTTCAACCACGTCTGCATCTCTTCGACCCTCACTCAACCAGCTACTGCTTGCAATCGATGAGGACTTGAATCTTGAAGCCCTTCAGACCTTCATGTGATGCCACCAACAATAACTTTGACCACAATTGGAGCTTCAGCCATCAGCTGCAGCTGTAAAGAAGGGAGCTCAGCTTTTAGCCCCACATCGTGCAGGACAAAAGCACAACAGTGCATAAATTGAATTCATGCTCTTAGCTCACCACCTCAAAACGCACGAGGTGAGGTCCCCCACACACGCCCCTAGGCACGTGCTCACACGCGCTCGCTCACGCACCCTCACCCGTGATTATGCCTGTGAGTTTGGGTTGGATCCATTTATCGGGTTACTCAGGTTCGACTTGGTTTGAGAAAGGGAAATCTGAGGAGGAGGGGGGAGGGTTTTGCACTATTGTGACCTCAGTATTCATGCCTCCCCCTCGCTCAGTAGTTAGCCATTCTGTGAGGTGCTTGTGCGTCTTTTATGCGGTGTTGTGCCTTAGCCTTCTGCTGAGGCGTGAGTTAAGACATCTGAGCCTTTACACAATCGTCTGATTGTTTGGTGCTTGGTTCTGATAGCGATATTCGAGTGAGATTACTATTTAAATATTTGAGTTGATTGAGAGCTTAGAACATAGGGTTAATTTGGTGGTTTAACCTGATATTTTTGCACTTTGATACTTGACTTTCTGAGATATTCTTCTGATATATATTAAACATCATTTTGAGTCTACTTGCATATTTTTCTTAATAATTGTGATTACTGATTGAATTACCCAATTTTCTCCCTGCGAATGACCTCGAACTCACTTTTGTTTTCGAGATTATAAATTTAAGTGTTGTTACGATTTTTGTCACGATACTACGACGCAATCATTTCCTAAAACAATGATTTTCATGGTCAACAGTAGAATTAGTGTTTTAATTGCATTAGATTAGTGTAGCCTAGTGTAATTGTAGATCTCTGTTAGTTTTCCACAATCCACCCTCTCTGATCAATTCCAATCAGAGAGGAAGATTCACTCATCCATTTTATTCCGCAGACCTTCCCTCTCACCTCATGATTGCATTCTATTATTTTCCTTGATGTTTGAATCCATCGATCACCCCCTCCATCAGAGCTGCCATGAGACTTGAAGCTCATTAGCTTCCAGATCCTAGGGTGTGCTAAACCCATCAGAGGGTCTTCCATCCTATTCATATGATTACACAGGCCCTGCATTGATTAGAATTATTCATAATTGGGCTAATTAAGTGCAAATTATTTTTAACGATTGTTGAAGCGACTTGCTCGATCGTGTTTTAACAGTTAATTACATCATAGTATAGGTGATCAAGCATCGTCAACAAATAAAGAGTTTTTATTACTCGAAAATCGGAGCATAAGGTCGAACACAGGGAGCAATTGGAATTTACTACTAATCTCAAATGTAATTGAACACTCTAATTTACTCAAAATTTTAATTCAAATATGAATGTATGCGGTTAAAAGTAATTATGACAAAAGAAATGAAATTGAACGTCTGATCTTGTGATCAGACATCTTAAAAGTGTTATTCTTCTCTTCTGATATTTCTTTCTCTGCAACCTCTCTTTTGACTTGCTTCTTTCTCTTCTTCTCAGTACTATCTCCTTCTTCCTTCTTCTTTTCTTCTGATCTACAGGTGTTCTTCTTGCCTTGATCTTCTTCCTGCTTGGTTTCTTTGGCTCTGTAGTCCTTCTTTCTTCCTTCTCTTCTCTGCCTCACTCAGCTAAGTCTTTCTTCCTCAACGTTCAGCCTGCATACACAGAGAGCAAAACCTACCCTTTTCCCTCTACCCGAACGTCTCTCTCTCTCTCTGCAATTCGCTCAAGGACGCTCTCTTAGAGCCACGGGTATTCGCATCGGATCTCGCACCCGGGACCAGGCGCACCGGCAGGTGGGTGATGCTCGAGGAGTGCTCAGGTTAGGATGGGGTCGGATCCCTCCAGATCCGCGAGGTGAAACCGCGGACGAGGCGGGCGTGGGTTAGGTGAGGGACCTCACCCCTGTGCGTTCGGAGGCGAATAACAGATAGCATAAATTCAATTTAAAGCATACCTGCGCGTTGTGTTTCGCCAATGTGGGACTATCTGGCCTGCCCCAATCTCGCTCGCCCGCAGACGATTCTTGCAATCGCCACAGCTGCAGCCTCTCTTCCGTTGATTACTGGATCAGATGGCTTCGAAGTGCTTGCCCCAATGCACAGCACCTGAAGCCTGGAGCTGCTCCAAAGCTGCTTCGCGTCACCGTCAATGGCGGCAGTAGCTGGCATATTGTCATGCACGAATACGGCCTATTGGCCTAATCAAATCACCTGCAGACCTTCGTCGTGGCACAGCGAAGGTGGTGAGCCATGCAACAGGCCGCGGGATGGCCTAGGCATGCGTGCCTAGGTCAACCTGTGGCCGGATGTGTGGGTGTGTTCGGGGGACTGTGGTGGAGGCGTGGAGTGGCAGTGGAGGGGCGGAGATTGTTCCTTGTGGTGAGGCGGAGCTTATGAGATGATTGGCGAGCCGTGTGGAGGGGTGGAATGGTGGGAGCGACTCACCGAAGGTCGGTCGGAGGCGAGGAAGATGGAGGTGGTCAGCGATGGTCGAGGGGAAATTAAATGAAATAACAGGGGGAAAAGAGAGAGGGGAAGATGGAGAACAAATCTAACCTACTTACAGGGACGAAGGGGACGGAGAGGCGGACAGCTGTACCTGCTGTCGTCGAAGAAGACGTTGCCTAGTGGAGGAGGACGGCGGCGACGACGGGGCTGAGGCAGCGTGTGCGGGTATTGCGCAACGCGGAAGAGAATCAGGAAGATGTCTCTGCCACTGGTTTTGTGGCAAAGCGAAGAGGGAGGGGAGGGGGGCTCGCTGGAGCTTGTTGGGTTCTTGGTCAGAGAAGAAGAGATGAATTGGAGGTGGACGTCTGGCCAAGTCAAGCTGAAATTGAGCGGCCAGAGGTGTGGGTTCTTTTATAGGCACTGGGCCGGGTGTTCAGAGCGTGGAGGGCACGCCTTTGCCTTTGATGCCTCACCAGAGAAGGAAAGAGGTTAGATACCCAAATCCCTCGTGCGTTCGCACGAGAGATTAGGTTCACACCAGAGATTGTTATTGGCCTTAGATGGAAGGAAATTCCTCAGAGAATCTCCCTTTCATTTCTGGGAGGGGATCTCTGAGGAATCAGAGAGTAATCCCTCTCTAAACCTCGCCGGAGATTGGTTCTGCCCTAACAATGGCGGCAGGACCTGATTGCAAAGGTAGCGAGGAACTTAGGGGGCTCTCTGCAATGATTTTCAAAAGATAGGGACCAAGTTGTGATTTGGGTGTACTAAATTGCAAAGTAGGTCAAGATGACCTCCACTTAGGTCCAAATTTTGGTATAAACCTAATTTGGACCTAAGGAATTCAATGGTGAAGTTGGATTTTAGGTTTGACCTCGTTTGACTGGACATTTTACGTAAAAACCCAAATTAGGTTAATTAAAGAGCTAGGACCCTAATCTAGGTCAAACTGGGTTCCAAAGGCCAAATTAAGTGTTCTAAACCCTAGAGGATATTTTTCTATGATCTTTAGAGGGTTTACTTGATTTTTATCCTGACCTAAACCTTGTTAATTTAAGCGGGTTTGTTTTAGGGTTACCAAATGTCATTTAATTCCTAAATTGCACATGAACCCATTTCTGATTGACTCAACCCACTTTTTATCTTATTTAGACCTTTTGACCTATGTTTTGCTTCTGGGAAATCCCGTTTATGTACTGCAATGGTAAAATTGTAGTTTTACCCTTTAATTCATATTTTCTTCTCAGAGTACTTATTCCATTATTTAGGCCTTCTTCTAGGTTATGTAGGAGCTTTTATCTTCTTTATTGGGTCAAAATGAGCTATTTATGGCTCATGATGAGGCTATCATCAACGATTAATCGATGGATTTGAGATTTAATTGAGTTTCAATCTAATCTAATTGAATGAATTGAGTTTACAGATGTTTGATTGAGCTTAATACTATTGGATTAAACCATTTTAATTGTATTTACATTACAATTTGAATCCATGCCCAATTTGCATACTTGATACTGTTTTGGTTCATTGCCCTAAGTAGTGAGGGCTGTGATTTTCAATGCATTATTTTAATGACCTCCCAATGACCTAATCATTTCTAAGGGATTGCCTAGGATTCTTGAACACTAATCAATAGTGTGAAGGGATCTAAAGTCATCAGATCATCATGATGAATCCACATGAATGGCCCAGGTGGGCGACATTGTGTCCTTAAATCAGATTGTTTTAATCCACCCATCCAAGCTTGATTGAGGTTTTGAAGAATTATAAGGAATGCCTGGAATTGATTTGAAAGAGAATTGATTACTTGATTTGCTCTCTTCCACTTCGTGCTGTCTATAGCATAAGAGAGAGATCATTTAGGGTTTTTAAGGTTCTATTATGGCGAATTTGATTTTCATAGAGTTCCAGAGTACTTGATGAATGTTTGCGATGACTAGGAATGAGTTTTAATGAATTTTAGTGCAATCTGGAATTTATGGATTCATCACCAAAGTCCCAAGTTAATATGACACCTGATTTTTCAAATTAGGGATTTGAAGGCTTGGGTAAGATCCGAAGAGAATGTTTGATGTTCATGCATTGCATTTAAGATATTTCACATGGGTTTCAAAGTTTCTAGAGTAAGCTGAGATGCTTTGTCAACAATGAGATATTTGATTTTTGAGAGAACTGGACAAGAGCTTTGATTATGGTTTTGATGTGGCTTCTGAATGAATTTGAGTTTGTAATGAATTTCCTCTAGTTGATTTCACATAATTCTGTTGGAACTTTGTTCCACATCTTGTTTTGGTGTTAATAAAATTATTATAGATTAATGTTTGCAATTGAGTTTTTTTTCAGATTTAGGTGAAGATTAAGGCAAACATTGAATTATGGCAAGGAGGCATGATGATGAGGAGGAGAAGATCATGGCATGGAGGAAAGATGATGAGGAGGGGAAGATCATTTTTGACCTCTAGATTTTATAGATTAGATTTTTATTTTATGGAATGTATGCCTCTTAATAAAGAATCAACTTAGATCGTAAAATTAATTAGAGATAAATTAGGATTTATACTATGATCAATTTCAAAGAACGTAATTAATTAGTAATGCACTTAAAACAAGTACCTGTAAGTAAGTACCGTTCTTGTTCATTAGTATCGGTATATGCATGGCACAGGTTTGAGCTTATGTCTCAAACTGTGAACAACAAGTACCGGTATTAATCAAGAGTATTGTTATTTAATGGTCACAGTTTGAAGACTCAGCTCTAGCCTAGACATTACAAGTACCGGTACCCATGATGAGTACCGGTATAGGTAAGTCACAGTGCCTAGTGAGTCTCAAACCTAGGAGTCACAAGCATCGGTACCCATGATGAATACCAATACCAGGACTCTTGTGTATTGGCTATAGAAAAACTGTAAGCAGCTAATACCGGTACTTATACTTAAGTACCAGTACCAGTTAGCCATTGGCTCAAATCTGAACGGCTAGAAAATTTATTTTGGCAATATGAACATTGGGATTTAAATCCTAGCATCTAGTAGACGTATTACTAAGGTCCTAATGATTGCACGGCAATCATGCAACTTAATTAAGCTAGATTCTGGCATAACTTAGGAATAATGCATTCATAGGTATCGTAATTTGCACAATATCTAGTTTATTAGTCATATGGATAATATCATTATTTTATGACCTAAAAGAGAGATGATTTTAATTGCAGATGTTTCAAAGCTGCGGGTGACAAATCAGATCAGACCAAACAGATCTAATTAGAAAGACGACGGGAGTCCAACGCTTCTAAAATTGTCCTAATCAGACAACCAGAGCATCAAGTGCAGTCCATAAAAGAACGGAGATCATGGAGCTAAAGGACAAAGATCCGAGCCTCAGATGAAGAATCCAATTACACGGATGGATCCAGATCAATTCTAAAGGCCTCGCACCGCGTGTTGTGGACCATTGGTCACAAATGCGCCACGTCGCCTGATCATCTGCGCTTCATCGAGGAATAAATCTCGACCATTAGATCTTCATCCAACGACCAAGAATAAGTTACCATAAAACAAAAGCACAAAAAACGTGTGGGAGTATCGCAGCGGTGAGCGCCCTCTCTGCAGAGCGACGGGCGCTCGTTCGAGCCACAATCCCGCGAGGACGAGCACGGATTAAATCAGGCCGTTAGATGAGGAGTGGAAGGTAGCAATTGAGTCCACGTGGCAAAGTAAGGGTGCATTGCGGTCGAACACACGATCAAACGTGCGTTTAACGCGTGATCCCACGCGCTTTTCAAACAAACGCAGTGAGGCGCGAGCGCGTAAGCGATCGGATGGCCGATGTTGAGACGGGTTCTAAAGGTGAGCGGTGGGCGAAGAAGATAAGCACGTGCATGAGGAGGAATCAGAGCCGCGCGATTGAAGATCGACGACGTAGTGGCTACCACGTGTCCCCACCAGAGCAAATCCGAGCATTTTGGGCATAAATGAAGGTATTTTGAGACTAAATTAGAGCCGTTGATCTCCCGATTAACGGATCTGATCAAATAAGAGTTGTTACAAAAGATTAAGGTCTCAAATACCCTTTTTGCCCTCCATCAAAACTATAAAAGAAAGCCTAGGGCCCCCCAGTTGCAGCATCTCTCTCTCTCCCATCAACTCCAAATCTCTTCTACCGTCTTCTCTGCAATTCTATGTCCCTCTGCAACTCCGCTCCGACCTTCGTCTCGACGCTTTGGATCTAAGGTGTTGTCGCACCTCGCACAAGTATCCCACAAGCGGCGTCATTTCTCTGACACTTTCTCTCTCTCTCTCTCTTTCTATCTATCTACTATCTATCTGTCTTTGTTATATTTTCTATTGTGAAAAACTTTATCTAAATGCAATAAAACTCTGATTCTTTGGATATCTGCTTTATACATATATACATATATATATATATATATATATATATATATCTAGTTAGAATTAGTTTTATTGAAATGCTTCTGCAAAAATCGAGATTGCCTCCCTGCGAACGACTCGGTACTCATCGGAGTTTTATAAATTTATTTGTCGATGTGTTTTCGCGCTATACTACAACTGAATAATCTTTTAAAATGTGAATTACATGCCAAACACCTAACTCTATAACAAGACCCTAGGACTCTTAGCTTGCACACAAGAAACACAAGAAATAGAGGAGAAAATCCTAGAGCTAGATTTTCATATTTCCACCATATTTTGAAGAGAAGAAGTTGTTTGTTGCTCTTAATCTCTCCACGATTTGCAGACACATTAACGTGTTTTCTTCACGTATATATGAAGTGATCCACGTCCTTTCTAGGCTCTCCAATTGGTATATTTACTTTATATTATTGTTGAGAGGCTTACGTTTTTTGTTATAAGATTTTTACTTGTCTTATACGAGTTCTTATTTTGTACTTGAGCTTTTGCTCATTGGGTTGTAATAAACCCGTTTCTTATACTTGGGTTGAGGTAACATGTTAATTACCTCGTTTAGTAAATTGATTCCCTTGGGGTTGAGGGAATTAGATTAAAAATCTTAAGCTGGGAGGCTTAGGTAGTGGAGTACCCAAGTGAGTGGGGAACCACTATATATCTTGTGTCATTTTCTGTGGTTTGATTTTTATACAAATCTTTCTTATTATTACTATTAGTTTGTTTGAGTGTTTGTGCGATAGAATAGAGCGTTTCAAGATCCTACAAGTTCATCGTCTCAAACATTTGATATTGTTTTAGAATACATTGAACATGTTTTTAAAATCAATCTGATCCTTCACTTGGTAGTAGCAGTAAAACCTTAACTGTCAGAACTGGCTGAAGGAGTTTGGGGTGGAAATTTGAAGGGATCCTAATCATTTTTAAAGTTTAATTGGGCTTTCCAAGCTAATTTGATGTAGAACAAGGTTTGAAAAGCATTCATGTACTTGGTTTGATTTTAATTTGGACCGAAAGGCATGTAAATCGTTTGAGAAATTCTCCTGTCAATAATATGAATATCTGATAACTGTCTAAATTGTAATTTGAAGTGAAATTCAATTAATATAATCTATTTATGAGTCTGAATTGGATTTATAATGATGTTTGGATGCTTGTATTGTTTCAATCTTTATTTCAAGCAATTGTGCGTAATTTTTAGGGTTTGAAATCATTTTCTAATCATATTTTAGCTATTTTCCAGCATTTTCTTGTAAATAGTGTAAAAAATAGGAATATTTTGTAAATAAATAAAAGAAAAGTGTCTTGAGTGAGATTTTAGTGTGTTTTAGGTGTCAGTGTCCATAGGTTTAGGTTTGAAGTCCTTTTGTACATAGAACATACCTGTAAAAGTTCTATATTTCTCAGGTTTTGTAAATAAAGAAAATTAAAAGTAAAAACCAAAGAAGAGTGCTTCTTTCTCTTCTTTAACTTTCTCTCCTCTTTATCTCTTTTTATAAAAACCAAAAATAAGAAAAAAATAAGAAATGTTCAAAACCCCTAAAAATCTACTATGTACATAGTGTAGATATGTATATATTGTAATATTGTAAAGCATAGTAAATTATATGTATATATTTATATGAAGTAATTATTTAGACCTAGTAATTATATGTAAATAAGGTATAATGTATATAGATAACGTAAGCGTATATAACTTATTTTATTTATTAACTTATAATATCTAGGATTATTTATATATGTAAACTAGTATGAATTATAGATATATAGATAACTTATACGTGTATAGTAGCATATATGTATATAAATAACTTAATATACTTATAACAGTGTATATTATGTAAAATAACATATCTATATTATTTATTTAAGTATATATTATACAGGAGAATGATTCTCTGGTGAGAACATGAGAAAATTTAATATTGACCATTGGATAGTGGAGAGAAAGTGTTTTAATCTCAACCATTCACCATCCAATGGTCAATATTAAGTTTTCTCATATTCTCACCAAAGAATCCTTCTCATAGGATCATTCCCCATATTGTACATATCTATAGATATTTAAATTTAGGATGTATATTAGTAATTTAAGTAAACCTAAATTAATAATTTAACTAAGTAATATATTAAATGATATTGTATCTTAATAATTATAATTTAAATTATTTTACATATATTTATAACCCTATTTATAATGTATAATATTAACTATATAGAATATAAGTAACTTATATGTATACAATGTACATATTTTATAAACTATGTAAATACATAAATAAATCAAAGTAAATTATTTAAAGTTCATAACTAATCATGTAAATACTTGAATTAACATAATTGGACCTTAATTAAGTAGGTTATTCATTAATTTATACTGTGTATAAGTAATTAAAGCTAATTATAACATGTAAAAGTCCTTAACTTTAACTAATTTAAAATTATACTGATATTGAATTAACTTAAAATAATTATATCAATAAGTAGCCCTTTATATTGGCCACACAACCATATAATTTATTTGTAATTTAGATCATTAATTAAGGGCTAATTAAGTCCTTAAATTCGTTAATAAATCACGCACTGTAGCTAAGCGCAGCGCTTAAAATGCCGTTGTGTTTAGTTCGACATCGTGGGCGTGTGTGTTGCTGGCACTGTATTTAATGATTCTCATCCGAAGGTTGTTCGGCTAGTATGGGAGTCAGCTCCCCTTATCACCATTGATCCTAGCTTGTGAGAGAGAGAGAGAGAGGAATGTGTTGTGAGCCTGTGGGCATGTGTTGGGCTTGATTTGGAACTAAATTGTGACTTTGCCTCCCCCATAGGGGATGCCTTAGTAGTGGCACCGATATGATCCATTGGACCGTTGTTCCTGCGAATGGGCGGCCCAAAACTCTATTTTTAGCCACTTAGGATTTTATATAAGTGTTAGTGTTGAGTGCTGCGTGTGTAAATAAAGTGTTAGTTATACATTTAGTTTAACTAAGTATATATGTATAATGTTAAGTATGCTATATTTATAACTTAGGTAGTAATTAATACACTTATATATATAGATGTCTTTGTAAGTTAAATAAAATATTATTTTTTCCTTATACTATATATATGTTTTTAAGGCTCTTGTATATATAGATGTGTGTGTGTATGTATTGTGTATATGTTTAGTAGTAGTATTAATGTTCAATTATCATTGTTTTTGATTTTGTCTTTGTTTAGAGTTTCTTTTAAGAGAAGATTTGTGTACATAAAGTTTGTCTTATATTTGATTCATTTGTATATAATTTAGTTTATATTTATTTTTGATGTCTTTATTTTGTGTATATTCTTGAGGTATTGTCACTAATATTAATTCATTTGCTTTTATTTGTATATAATTAGCTTAGGTTAGTTCGTTATTTGATTATATTGATTCTAACTTATTCTTTTATAAATAAACTTAACATTTTTTGAATAAAAGATGATTTAGATAATAGAGAGTAATGCATATCAATAAATGCCTCCTAGTGAATGACCTAGAATAAAATCAGTAAAAATTATATATAAATAAAATGACATACGTATGGATTGCGATACTATACTACTAAAGCGATTAGTTAACCTTAATTAACTAGTGATTCAGATGGTACATCACTTAGTGCACATCATAACATACTGACCTAGTTATTATTTGTAAACGTGTCTTCTATACAACGTTAACGCACATCACAACCTACTTATGTACTTAATATTTGTGTACGTGTTTTCTATACAGCGTTAATTCACATCAGAACCTACTGACCTATACTCTACATGACAACCTACTGATCCACAACGTTAATGCATGTAAATGTTTTAATTACGTGCATCAAAATTGTAAAAAAATCACCAACACCTTCGCATCACCAGTTTCTCGTCCCTTTAATAGCATACATATGCACATGCATTTTCATGACATATATCATACATTCACTTTTTGAAATGAAATGAAAAACCATCATCGCATTAGTATCAGGAAATGGAAAAAATCCATCATACAAAAACCAACATCATTGAAAAACCTAATCCTTGAAGCAACATTGACCAAATATGGGAAAAATCACCCAAT
This sequence comes from Thalassia testudinum, assembly GCA_037157565.1. Classification (NCBI taxonomy): domain Eukaryota; kingdom Viridiplantae; phylum Streptophyta; class Magnoliopsida; order Alismatales; family Hydrocharitaceae; genus Thalassia; species Thalassia testudinum. The sequence goes on along the minus strand of JAZHRO010000062.1, from coordinate 744,730 downwards.
AAAAAGTTCTTTCGAAGCATTTCGCTCGAGAACACATTCTCGATGATATTATGCAAAATGACTAATGTAGTAATACGATTTACCAGATCAGTGCATAGGTCTCTTCTTCCTTCTACCTGTTTGTCTTCTAATTTGCTATTCACTTGATTGCTTGACTTGCTCGACATAGTTATTTGTTTTGAAAAAAAGATTTACCACTCGTAACATTTTTAAGATATAATTTCTCAAAAGTAGAAGATGTGCTTCGCATTAATATATCTTTTAAAGTTTCCATTTCCATCCGAAGAGACCCCTATCCTCCTTTATAAATAGAAAGATACTCTCAATACCCTTCAATCTCCTCCTTTAAAGCTTTTGAAGTTGTGCTTTCCTAAATGAACAAAAATAAAAAGGTATGAAAGAGGGAATAAAGAAGGAGTAACCTGTAAGATTGGTTTACTGCGACTTCTACCTTTCCTGCAACCTTGACTCTCTAATGGTGGTGAGCAACTATCGTTATCTTTATCTCTTTCCATCGGCTGTTAAAACAACGTGGGTGGTTGTCATATTTTTTTATCGAAAGAAATTATTGACGAAAAAGCATATAACATTTTATGTGCCTTTTTGACTTGGGGAGTTGGTGCGGTGGGGGGGGGGGGGGGGGGGGGGGGTGTGGTGGTGTTGTAGGGTGTGGGGAAGGAAGGGAAAGACGTTTGGTTGTCCTGATAAGTGTTTCATGGTAGTTTTATTGCGTATGTTCTCGTCTACGGCGGCGCTTCTATTTTCCAATACTCGGGAAGGAATGTGATGCTTGGGTGTGAGGTCTGGCTGCAGTTGCGAGGCTGCAAAGATAGATAGAAAGATGCTTTTGCTGCTGCGAAGGGGATGCCTGTATGGACTCGCCCGCGGATGGATGAGCTCCTTAGGAAAAGGAGGAGGGACGACGCCGAGGGAGTCGGCCGACGCCGTGGTGATAGGGGCGGGAGTGGTGGGGCTATCGGTGGCGAGGGAGCTCGCCCTCAAGGGGAGGGAGGTGCTGGTCATCGACTCGGCTCCTACCTTCGGCACCGGCACCAGCTCCCGCAACAGCGAGGTCATCCACGCTGGCATCTATTACCCTCCCAACTCCCTCAAGGTAAGCTACCAGTAACTGAGTACCGCCGCTGTAATGCTTCTTCTACTTGAAAACTAACTTCCCTCTGCAAATTTCCATCATTATCGTTTCCTTCCTTGCTTGACAAGGGAAACTTTGTGGGATACATGGAATAGAAACTTACTTTTACATCCTTGGTTAATTTTCACTAGACTCGAGTGGGTATCTCGAATACCGATTCAATCCATGGTGAAGTTAATAGAAAAGTTTCACGTTGACATGTTCATGCTTTAAATATGCTAAGAACAAAGAAGAAGATTAATATGTCCTTGATGAAGTTTTCTCCATTGCCTTTCTCACCATTAACTTCCCGACCCTTGTCTGTGTACTTCTACTCAAGTTCGTCAATAGCCAAGTTTACCGACTAAAAGAAAATTTTTTCCGAGATTGCTGAACTAAGGTGCATGTTGGGCAATCAATCAAACTTAATCAGCAAATGGATTTTCAATATTTTGAAATATGAAAGTAAGATATATTTATATACACTAACAAATACATGGGCATAAAGTGTTTTAAGTAACATATACAATTTTTGCAGCTTCTTTGGTGGCCCATACAAGACATGTCCATTTTGAAGCTGTCTGTGGAACTACTTCACATCCTCTTTTGAACTGCTTGATTACTACATCCAGCTTAAATATCCTTCCGAATTGCCATCCTCGGCATAATCAGGCAACCTTTTCCCTCCCTTTTGTTATCCTTTACCCTATAATAACCTTACCTTCAATTGCCTTCTCGTTGTTGATGGTAATGTCTATTGAATGGCTTTGAAGGAAAGATGTGATCACATATTCAATTCCATTACAAACTCCCCTCTCATCATTCTATTAAAAGCTATCCTTTTTCTCACAGGGTTTACACTTCAACTTCCGATCTTGGCTCAATTGAATTTGAGAATTGTTATTCCTTTGATGGTTCTCTTGGCATGTTTATCAAAAAAGATGAATTTGCTGGTCTTGTCAAGGGTGACTCATTGAAGCTGTCCACATTTCTGCCCTTACAACAAACCCATTCGTCTTCACCAACTGCTTTCAAATCTTGCCTCTTTCATTTTCTTTCTTTTTAGCATTGATTAAAGCTTGAAGTTTCCTCCTAACTTTGGTGGTCCACACAATCAAATCGCAAAGAGAAAGAAAACATAAATTGTCTACTTAGTTCCAACCTCTAAACTAGTAGGTTGTATGTTTGGGGAGGGGATCTAACCCTCAACTTTCACTAAATATGGAATATGAAGTATAATGGGTTACTTTCTCTCAATACAAATGCTCTCAAAGGGTAGAATAGTGTAGAATTATTAAGATGATTCTTTAGGCTATCTCTGCAGGTCATTTTATAGACTACAATAATCTTAGTTCTGGTGGATTTATCCCTATTGACTAGGAAAAGTTTATTCTATGGTTGATGGAGGATTCTTTCATGGAATTTGTTGATGCTCATACCTCTTTTGGATTTGCCATCTTTTACCATCACTGCTTGCTCTTGCCTTTAGGCGTTGTTGTAAGAATCTCGCTGTATTCATTTACAAGGATTGTGATTGGGTACGATTAACGAGGCATTCTTAGGCAATCCTTGCTTTAATGGGTAGATTCCTCTGTACCGGAGGGTTGTTGCCTCAAGTAGAGATTCTTTCTTTATTGGTCCTGCCCATCGATTGTTAGGTTTTTGTCTATTGGCAAGCCTTTGCCAATCTTCTTTTTATCGGAAAACCTTTGGGTAGAGTTATCTGTTTGGACGGTCTATCTGTTCCAGTGTGTTCATTGGACCCGTTAGCGGATATTCGTTAGAGTATATTGTTAGATCTGTCTATCAAGGTGGGTCCATTTTGTTTATTTTAATATTTTTATTAGAACTCTAAGTAGGCCTTAAGGCCTTTTTACCTGCTTAAATGGGCTTTCAAGGCTCTTAGGCTTTGTGTCATGCTTTTGGCACGTGATTTCTTTGTGAGGGTAAAAATCCTCCCTCATCAAGTATCCTTCTCGTCTTGGTATGTGCTCTTAGGAATGTGCTCTCTCTACCCTTCCTTAAGGCTTTATACTCCTTGTTATGATAGAATATATTCTTAGACCATTTTGGTTCAGGCCTTTGCATAAAAGAAAAGCTTGTTTGCTGGCTTAGCACTACATGTATCTAGTTGAGTATTTTGGAACCTCCTTTGTTGTGGCAAAACTCAATTTCATATGCATACTTTTATAGGTGGCATCTTGAGTATCTAGATATCAAGAACTTATTATTGAGGAGGTCCATCTGCAACAACTCTTTAAGCGTTGTCACTAAGGGGGAGATGGGAAAGTTTGTAGGCTGAAAATAGGCATCTATTTAATGTCCTTAAACAAGCCCCAGACATAGTTTGAAAAACATAGGATGGTTGAAGCTTTGGACTTTCTTGGTCTTGTGTGGATCATTTTGTCTTTGGTATGCATTGGCCTTCTGACTCCTTGGCTTTGTCTACGTCAATAAAAACCTATTGACATTTGGTGATAGGTTTATGTTGAAGGAACAAATGGTTTGTTTTCTCAACTTCTCACAAAAGATATTAGCAGAAGAAATACTTGGGAATTTGATGTTCCCTTTACTAGTAAAGGGATTGTGCTTTTGCTAAGGAAATATGTTTGTGATCTGCCCTACAACACTAATTTATCTAGCTACAAAGAGGCCTATATCCCCCTGGATCCCAGGCTCCCAACTCGAGTTTATATTATCCATATAATACCCTTTATTGAGATGCTCATTTGTAAATAGATGTAGTTTGCAAGTGTAATAGTAGACAATGACTTGTCTTGACATTTCTTTTGTAGTTGCTTGCATATGGATTGAGCTTAGATGGTTCAATGATATTTCACAAACTAAAATCTTCTTTAGGAAATGGTCTTCTATTTAGGACTTGTTAGAGGAAAAATGAATTGTCTTATTAAAATATGAAACCCTAGCCACTCTTTTATGGAGAAGAGGCATGGGAAAATTACATGAAGAGTCCAACATAATAAAGAAAGTTAATAACTAGGGCATAAAAATAGAAAGGGCCAAAATTAAGGCCTAAGCTCCAACACTTTCCCTCAAGTTGGGGCTTAGATATCTCGAGTCCCAACGTGTCTGAAATGAAGTCATATCGTTTCCATGGGAGAGCCTTGGTAAATATATCCACCAGCTATAACTTTGTAGAGATATGAGGTGTATTAATCTTTCCTTCAACACAAAATTACGTATGAAGTGACAATCAACCTTAATATGCTTCATCTATTGGAGTTATGTGCCGATTATGTGGAAAACTAATGAGGGGACTTGCTTTGGCACCTACTTCAAGTTTGATAGGTCTTGGCTGATGGAGGATGGATTCAGGGCCATGGTGGAGAAGTGGAGCTCGATGGAGGTAGAGGGATTAGCTACGATCTGACTGACGAAGAAGTTAGCTGGCCTGAGGGACCACTTGAGGGTTTACAGGAGGGAAATCAGAGAGTCCAGGCGCATTAGGAAGGCAGAGGCTCTGGTGAAGATCTCCAGGATAGATAGGCCTGAAGACCTCGAGTCTGTTTCTGTGGAAGATAGAGATCGTAGGGTGGCGATGACTCGGGTGGTGCAGGAGGAAGATAGGAAAGCGGAGGTGGAGTGGAAGGCGAGATCGAGATAGAAGTGGTTGCGTGAGGGTGACTCCAACACCAGGTTCTTTCACCAGGTGGCCTCGGCGAGGAGGAGGAGAAACTGTATTGAGAGTTTACAGGTGGGAGAGGAGTCCTTCTCTGGCAGAGAGGAGGTTGGCCAGGTTGTTGTGGCCTACTTCAGGGAATTCACAGGGAGGCAGAGCAGAGGGAGATGGAGGTGGCGGGGTGAGGATGTGGCGAGTGTTATGGTGAATCAGGCTTTGGGGCTCACATCTACCTTCATAGAGGGTGAGGTGAGGGGCCTCGATGGGGAAGGGTGCCCTGGATCGGACGGCTTCCCCGTTGTTTTCTTTAAGGAGTTTTGGACTGTGATTAAGCATAAGGTGATGCGGATGTTTGAGGAGTTTATGGAAGGTAATAGGGGCTTCGACAGGTTGAATAGATTTTATCTTTTCCTGTTACCCAAGAAGGAAGGTGTGGAGGCAATTGAGGATTTTCGTCCTATTGCCCTTTCAAACGCCATCTACCTCATTGTTGCAAAGGTCCTGGCTAGCAGACTTCGGGCCCTCCTGGGGGACCTAATCTCATCGGTGCAGACAGCTTTCATCCCGGGGAGGGGAATCCTAGATGGTTTTGTGGTTGCCTTGGAGGCTCTTGCGGCATGGAGGAGGGAGGGGAGGAAGGCCTTCCTTTGGAAGGTTGACTTCAGCAAGGCATACGACTCCGTGTAGTGGGATTTCCTCTGGACGTCTCTCGTGCGAAGGGGCTTACCTTAGGTCTGTATTGACTGGATGAAGTGACGTGTGACTACGGCATCCTCCGTTTTGGTTAACGGGAATCCCGTGAGAGGATGGGTGCAGCCTAAGAGGGGGGTTAAGCAGGGCTGTCCACTCGCCCCAATGCTTTTTGTGCTGGCGGCGGATGCTCTCGTGAGAGCAACCCACAGGTCTTATGCAAGGGAACTGATCAGTGGCTTTGGGGGTGGTGCTGGCAGGGAGGTCCCTCTGTTGCAGTATGCGGATGATACCTTATTTCTGGTTGAGGGGTCAGCCTTGGAGGCAAGGAGATTAAGAATACTTTTGGAGCTCTTTGGGGAGGCCTCAGGGCTGCGGATTAACTATCTGAAATCCAACTTCATTCTGATGAACATGACGGGCAAGGAAGTGGTGGAGGTTGCTGATACTCTTCGGACAGGCGTGGGTGCGCTACCCTTGTTGTACCTGGGGCTACCGCTTTTTGACCGTCATCTCAGGATGCAAGACTGGATTCCACTTCTGGAGAGGATGGAGAGGAGGTTGGCGGGCTGGTCCTTTAAGCTTTTATTGAGGGGAGGGAGGTTGACCTTGGTGAAGGCGGTGCTGTCCTCGATTCCGACATACTTCCTTTCCGTTTTCAGGGTGTCACGTTAGGTGGAAAAGAAGCTCCCAGGGCTGATGAGAGACTTTTTTTGGTTCAACTTAGGGACGAGGGGAAAAGGGGCGAGGTTGGTGGCTTGGGAGGTGTGTTGACCGCTACAAGAGGGAGGGCTGGGTGTTAGAGATGCGGGGAGGGTCAATTTGAGTCTCCTTACGAAGTGGATCATGAGGTTGGTGGGCCAGGAGCGAGGTCTTTTTGGTGATGCCCTGTAGCACTGCTATGGTTCTTTTCTTTCCTAAGGACTGCTGGAGACCCCTCCTCTAGGGGCCTCCTACTTCCTCAAAGGCTTGGCTGCGGTGGTGTCAAAGGTGCGGTATTTCTTCTCGCCGAAGCTCTGTGCAGGTGATACATTCAGGTTCTGACTTGATGATTGCCAGGGGCTTGGGAGCAGCCTCAGTGATAGGTTTCCTCGTCTCTTCGGGAGGGTCAGGGCTCCAACGTCCATGGTTGGTGGCCACTGGGATGGAGCGTGGTGCCCCACCTTTCGGGGGGTCTCACAGACCAGAGAGCTACAGAGTCCCAATAGCTGCTCTAGGAGTTGGAGAGTTGGGCATTTGAGGAGGGGAGAGATGCCTTTTCTTAGACCGAAGGGGAGTTTTCTATTGCAAAGGTGTTTAGAGAACTTGGGGGCACCACACAAATCCCATATTTAGACCTCTCCAGAGACTGCAGGTTGCTTTGGATGGTGGATTGTCCTCTGAAAGTTAAGATCTTCTCTTGGCTTCTACGGAGAGGAAGGATTGTGACGAAGGTATGGAGGGCGAGATGGGCGCTGATGGACGATGTGAGGTGCTCCCTTTGCGGAGAAGCAAATAAGGATGTACATCTTTTCTTCCAGTGCCCTTTGTTTCACAATTTTGGCAGAGATTGGATATAACTTGGATTGATCACCGGGACATGTTTAGCTTTTGGTCGTCTTTCCGGAGAGGTAGCGCCTGCATCGGCGTGTCCACTTTTCGGTCCAAAAGAGATAGAGCCAAGGTGTTGGCTTTATTGTGGGGTGTGTGGTTGGGGAGAAATGGTGTGGTGTTTATGGGGGAGAGGCCTTGTGTGGAGAATTTTGTCTCATCCATTTCTTCCTAGGTAGTCTTCTGGGACTCTCCTATGTAATTGGTGGTTGTTGATGTTTTGATAGAATGAATTTGGGTGGTTATCTTTTAGATAACTGCCCTTTTGCTTCTCAAAAAAAAAAAAGAGCGAGCCAACTTGAGTCGAATCACTGGATCGGTGATTTAAATCTGTGTTAGATAATGTGGACGCACCTATATGGTTAGATGAGTCCCTTAATACAATTGGGATAATATACAGTGCCATGTTGGCTATACTGATGATGGGTATCGAAGAATCTAAATGGTTTGGATTAAGGATTTCGATAAGTCATTAAGAACCATTATGATATCCAACTATAGTCTCCAATTTGAGAGGTGGCAAACTTCCTATAAAGATGTTGCCTGATTGATGTCCTTGATGTACATCCTTTGCATAGGAATAGAGATTCGGAGCGGTCACGCAAGTTGAGTCAAAGAGTTGACTCGACGAGATGGAGATGCGGAAGTCCTCTTGTCACTGTCAGAGAGAAGGCGTATCCTTTGACCTAAGATAGATATGTCTTTGTGTCTAAATATGCACATTTGGTGGATTGATAGGGGATACACCCATCGTGGTGTTGAAATTGGGAAGTTAGTGTACATATGGGTGCACAGGAGACAGATGATCTCTTGAAAGGATCACATAGATCTACTGTTGTAGGTGTACGCAGCATATTGGGAGACTCGAGCTCACTCTGCGTATATTAGGAAGTACAAAATTTCATGCATGGTCGTACTGCTCTTGATTAGACCCATATGTGAAGAGAAAAAGATAGGCTTTTGGGAAAGGATCTGGTGTTCATTCTCGTCCCACCAGTACAAAGAGAATGTGAAAAATATGTAACCTATGATAGGATGGATAGTGAATTAGGGATTCAATTCAAGGGGTTACATATGTCTTTTAGTGTGAAGGATTCATGGGTATTCAGAATACTTGAGGGAGGTGTAGTGTCATAATTCCTCTAATCCTAAATGCTTGATTATTTGCGTGATGAAATCAATAATCATTTTAATGTGTTCCTATTTGATTAGAATAATTGAATTGATTTAAGGAGTTAAATCGGATTCAATTTGGCAATTAATTGCACCTGATTTGATTATGTACAAAATTTAAGGGTTGAATTACAATTAATTAATATTTAGATACTTGATCTAAACACCCCATAAAAGTTATGGGACAATCTTGCAAAATTATGTAGGAACTAATCCCAACTCTTTAATGGAGATTCAAGAGTTTACACCAAATTAGGATTTATTTGGAATCCCAATAAATATCTCCCCATGCCAAAAGAGAAGTTCCAATTTGATTCCCAATCAAAGCCAATCAAATTGTTTGATTGATTGCTTTGATTTCTAATCAATATATTAGTTGATTGATTGAATGCCTTAAATTACATTAATTCCTAATCAATCTTTTTCAGGTGTGTGCGAGCATATGAAATTGGGAGTTGTAAATCTATTTTTTTTATTTGAATATAAATGAATTTCTGGATTGCTATCTTATTAGATAGCATTCCTTTCTCAAAAAAATTTACCAGCCAAGAGATAATAAAAGGAGAAGGAATGTCATTTGGTCCCCCTTGGAATCTCTTCTTTTTCTTGTTCTCCTTCCTACCGTGAAGGGAAAGGGAAAAGAGCAGAAGAGGGCTGACCAGCATAGCAACCAGCCTACCTCCTCCTCTTGACCCCAATACAAGGGCATTGACTAGGTGCCTGCCCAGCCTACTGACTGGTACTGTTGGGGACTTCTTCCTAGAGGCTACGATCCCTTCCATCCTGTAGCCCTAGGTGTAGGGCATCGATCGGGAGGGGAGGTTGGTTGATTGGCCAGTAAGTGGCCAAGAGGATCAAATCCTCTTGGCCCTTCTCTTAGTGGTTTTCGAGGCGAGAGTTGCCTCCTCCCTTGTGAAGGAGTTCGTGGGTTGTGAAGAGTTTGCAAGGCACGCTTCAAAATCAATCGTTCTCAACATGAAGGGCTTCATCCACTGCCAAGACGAAGGGAGTCCTTGAGGTGGGACTTGTTTGTGGAGGCACAACACGTGGGATGCTGTGCTATGCCCCCACAGGTATACCTTTGACTCGTGGGGATCCTGGAATGGAGAGATGTTAGATTCTCCATGTGGTTCTGGTTACATATGTTTTACGATTTCATTATTCGGGTTTTTAAGGGCATCAATTCAAGTTTCGATTCAAATAAAGTTTTTGAAACTTATGTTTTCACGCTTTGGCGATGCCACGAGAAACGGGGATTGAATTGTTCGATTCCCAAGCCTTCGATTGTTGAGCAGAGTTCCCATGGGGAGCTGAAACTTTCCAACATTGTCCTCTCATGAAAGACTGGATTTGAGGCTATGTAGGTAGCAAATTTATTATTACAATACATAGGAACATGACTCTTCATTGGTATGTCCAGATTGGTCAGAAAGGAGGTAATCCACATGACTTCACAAGGTATGTGGGCCATGGCTCTATATACTCTGCTTCTGCACTAGATCTCGCTATCACCGCTTGCTTCTATGTTGTACCCCTTTGGTCAGTTATGATTTTATTTCTATGTAAGGGTGTGCTTGTACTTTTTATTTCTTTCTTGGAGTTATGTTGTAATTGTCTCACCTCTCTCTCTCTATAAAAAGAGGTAGGGTTTTGGAATAAGATAAGTCATTTGTTTCTCTTAACGTGGTATTAGAGCGACGTTTCTAGACCAGAGCTCTTGATATCCCATCCAAATAAGCCTCCGAACCCTCCATCGATCTCCTTATTCCTCTTTCTCAGTGGCTACCCTCACTACCAGCTCCATAGGCACCACCAGCGCCATCACTGGTGGTGCTCTTGCCACCAACTGACTCTTGCCACCAACGCTGCCCAGCTGGTTCCTCAGGCCATCGGTGTTGCCCAGTCAGTTGCCTAACACTACTGGCACTGTCGTTAGTAGTGGATTTGATCACTAGCAACACCGCCAGCCTGTTGCTGGGTCTTCGTGGCTGTAGTGACTCTGCTTTTGGAGGGGCTGCAACACTCCTTTTGCCTTCCATTTGATTTTCAGATGGGATTGGAGGTTGTTCTACCTAGGTAGGGGTGTTCTTGCGCCTTCCTCCTTTGTGCACTATCTACGGAGAAGTGGATGTTCTTGTAAAGACAAATCTTGTCTCTACAGGGTGCAACTATGCCTTGGTAGGTCTGATTTTTGTGGTTTCAGAGAAAAAATCAGATGTTTGTGGCCTAAGTTGGTGATTTGAAGTTTTCTCTGGGAGTGTGGGTTCGTAGGCAAAGGAGAGATGGCTTCTTTGGGATCATCTGAGGTTACTTCGAACTTCACGGTGGACACCGAGGCTTATAAAAGCCTGTTCTTTGATCCAATTGTTAAGCTTGATGAGACTAATTATCCTTGGTAGTCCTAGACCTTTTTGATGATCGTGAGAGGTCATGGGAAGGAGCACATTCTAAGCAGCCCATAATTTGCACAGAAGACAGGTGCAAATGCCAACTGGGCCAGAGATAATGTAATGGTATGTACTTGGATGATGCATTGCGTTATCACAGGATTGGTGATGAGATTATGTACTACACCATGGCCAAGTGGATGTGGGATTCTCTACGTAAGACTTATTCTTAAGAGAAGAATTCAACTAGAGTATTCCCAGTCTACCATGAATTGTTTCATCTTCGTCAGGAGGGACGTTCATTAGTACAATATTATTCCATTGTGAAGGGTCTCTTGGAGAGATATAATTCCTATAGGCTTGGTTGTACCTACACCTCTTGGCATGATTTCAAGAAGGAACTAGCAGTTGGATTTGGTCTTGAATTTACTGTTGTTAGGAAACAGATCTTGACTTTGCCCGAGCTTCCATCCCTTAAGGAGACCTATGGTAAGCTTAGTTGGATTACCATTCAATCTCCTGCGGCTGATACTACTGGACAGACTTCTGCTTTGGTAGTGACCCCTAGACTTGGTAGAGGTGCACCTTCTACATGTGGTCGTGGTTGTAGATGTGGATTTGGGGGTTGTAACTATACTCCTTGCACCTACTATGGTCAAGTAGGATACTCTGAGACTACTTGCTGGCAGAAGCATGGCAAGCCTGCCATTGCTAATCGGGCAACGGACACTTCAGATACCTCTGCAAAGGTGGTCTCCAAAGTCAAATTTGATGATCTTCTTTGGTGGTTCTCCCAGTACTTCCACTTGTGAGCCTGCTGATACTATAGCTTTTACCTCTTCCTCCTCGGGTATTGACTTGGTTTCCTCTTTTCCGATGAGATTTGATGAGTGGTTGGTTGGCTCCGAAGCCTTGAGACATTTGTGTGGAGATCATGACTCTTTTCTTGCCATGAGCCTAGTTGCACCAGGGAGAATAGTATAGGTTGCTGATGGTTGATATTCACCTGTGTTTAGCATGGGAGATGTCTCTTTCATATCCTTTGAGATTGTTTAATGCTCTTTATGTGTTGGACTTTCCTCTCAATTTGCTTGCTAACTGCAGTATTACCAAATAATTAAATTGTTGAGCTATATTTGATGCACAATCATGTTTCTTGCAGGACAAGCACACGGAAATGATGATTGGTGGAGGATGTGAAGAAGGAGGTTGTACTGTCTGAGTCGTTCATCTGTTACTACTGCCGCTGTTGGTCATAGGAGGGTGCTTCTGCTTTTGGATCTCCATTCCAGTGGCATCTTCGCCTAGGTTATTTACCCTTGGAGAGACTCAGATGTGTCATTCCCCATATTCCATCCACCTCTACTATTACTTGTGATGTTTGTCAACTTGGCAAGCACCACCGTGCCAGTTTTCCTGCTTCTAGTCATACTGGGTCTAGTTCTATTTTTGACCTTATTCATATGGATGTATGAGGTCCCAGCCGGGTTCTTGACTAGTTAGGCCATCGTTATTTTTTGGTACTTGTTAATGACTTTTCTAGAGTTTTTTTGGGTTTTTCTATTGAAAAATAAATTTGATGTTGGAAACATTATTGAGCATTTTGTTATTGAAATAAAGACTTGATTTTCTGTTATTAAAAACTGTTGCTTTGAGAATGCATTGGAATTTTGTATTGCTCGTTTAAAGTCTTTTTATAAATCCAATGGCATTATTGCTTATACCTCTCAACAGAATGGTGTGGTTGAGCAGAAGCATAGGCACTTACTTGATGTTGCTCATATTCTCTTGATTTATCATTTTGTGCCTTTCTTATATTGGGGTGATGTGGTTGTAACCACTTGTTTTCTGATTACTAGGATGTCAAACTCGGCTTTACATCCTGATTGACAATTGTTTCATGTTGTATCTTAGGTGTTTGATTGTGTTGCTTTTGTTCATCTCCTTGGTTCTGGACGGGATAAACTGTCACTTAGAGCAGTGAAGTGTGCTTTCTTGGGATATTTTGAACACAAAAGGGATATCGATGTTTTGATCCTATTTCTTCTCGTCATTTTGTATTTGTTGATGTTACCTTTCATGAGGCGATTCCGTACTTTTCCACGTTTGGTCGTAGCTTAGCTCCAACTGTTGATGTTGCTTTTATGCCTATTCCACCTATTCCCCTTGGAGCTATTCCAGACACTCAGGCACCTAGCACAATGTCTATGAAGGTATGCAAGTATGTTGAGCCTATTCTCATCTAGGGGTGCTAATCAAACCGAACATACTCGAACATAGGTATGTTCGAGTTTGAATTCGATAAAATGTTAGATGTTCGAGTTCGGTTTGAGTTCGTTAAGTGTTCGATCACCTATGTTCGAGTTCGGTTCAATAACGAAATCAAATGTTAGAGTTTAGTTCGTTACTAGTTTGTTTGCATTGTTTGAACGAACATGTTAGATTAAGTTCGATAACAGGAAGTTCAATAATATTTCATTCGATTAATATTTTAACTTAAATGTTCGATGACATTTCGTTTGATTATGTTCAAAAATACATGTTGAGATTGAGTTGGCTACTTAACCGTTTCTCAACCTTTTTTTTGTTTTGTCTTCTTCCTATTGATGGAGGCCCTGTACCAATTTCGCATGGGAGATGTTGCTATATGTTGAATCTTGTATTATCTCTTATTGAACATAGTGGGTGCCATCAGTAAATCAGTATGCCACTACACACCTCTCAAGATCCTACCTGCGAGGTGATACTAGATTGCATAACCAGATAATAATAAAATCCAGTAACACAACAACTATATTATCTCTCATTAGTTTCTGAATAACCACTACCATTATTATTAGATGGAAAAGAGAATTTAGTTGGCCTGAAAGTAGCCAGATTAAAGCCGAGAAAAAAATCAAGGGAGGACACTCACCAACTTTCCCAAGATCACAGAACATCTTAACTAATAGACCGTTAGGAACCAAACTTGTGAGAAAAGATCATCAAGATATCTTGCATTTACTCATACAGCAAAAAGGAGATCACAAAAGCCAGAGTTTCCAAAATTATGCATGTTGGAACAAGGAAAAACTGCAGCTCTATACTACGTTGTTGAGATATGAGAACATTGCTATTGAATGCATTATTGATCTGAACTCTGCAAAGTTTGTTCCACATGGCTCTGGACTACTTCTCTTCGGTGCTTGTGAAGGGTCAATGCCTTTGTGATAGAATGTGTGAGAATTCCAATAGGGCAAAAAAGGAGGCCCTATTAGTTTAACAATCTATCCCTCTGCTTCACCATCTGCATAAGTATAGCATAAATTAACATGCAAGCGAGCAAATCAAGATGTACAAAGCAAGGTAGCATGCTATCTGCAAAAGGAATCAATAGTGACGTTAGTAAAGTTGAATAAACAGAGCATGTCAGAGAGTTATACTACCTACTCAATAACAGCAATTTTCTTTGCCAATCCCTTTATATCTCTGCTTATAAAGTTGTATTTCCACACTTCCAGGAACCACCTCTTAGGTAACAAACTCCACAAGAATAACCAGTAAATATAGCTGTAGGCTTCAGCAGCATCTACCTTCCATGAGAATGCCCTGATCCTCTTGGGCATATGTTCGTACTACAAATTTCAAATTATCTCTGTTCATGCCAGTATGGCTTTCTCAATTTCTTTAGAGAGGACTCTCCCAATATTTGTTTTTTGAAAAGGGAGGACTCTCCCAACATTTCAAGCCATCTGAGCTATATTCATGACAATCTCAAAAGGTTAAACTGCTAATGACAAATATTTATGCCCTAATTCATACACTTGTTATGGCCAATTGGCTAATTTCAGTTTTCATCACTTTTTTCCTCAACAAAGTCTTATCATCAAACTTGTCCAATTTACACCTTCTGAATAGTTTTCATATAAACCAATGAATCCACAACATTTTGACTAAAAAATGTCTTCGGACAATCTTACTTTTCTCTGGTCATTAGGATGGATCCAATTTGCTGCTACTGGACAGGTTTCTTGAGACAATCATAGTTGCTGATTGATTCACCACCTGACTGTCCTGATTGGAAATCCTGTATGGATTCTTCTGTTGAAAGAGAGCAGTTAAGAAAATGGCATGGAACTGATACTTAAATTTGGATGAAGCTGAAGAAGTAGATAGATCTATGGGAAGGCATCTACCTTTTCTGTCACTTATACTGCATTCATCCATTTGGCTAACCATTTCATCCATGAGATAAGGACTTACCAGGGCCTCCAGGTATTACATGAATAGGTGTCTCAACTCTCAAACATCTTGAAAATTAGACTTTTTTAAAAAGAAACAAATTTAAAAAAGAATAGAAAATTAGGCTAATCAAATATTAGGCAATCTCCTAATTTAAAAAAGTTGTTCAATCCTTTGCAGACTTCCTTTTGTACCCATAGAGACCTTGACCAATTAGATTAGGCCATGTTACATATGTATTTTACTATGCAGAAAATTCACTATAGTTCATGTCAAAATCATGTGGAGTTTCCAAACATTTTTCTTGATTAAGGATAACCATTTTCCTTTGCCTTTCCCATTCAACTTGTAATCCCTCTTACAACTGCAAAGAGGTGTCTGTCAAGGATGCCTGGTAGCTCCAATGTTAATTCGACTTTGCAGTGGATTCTCTTGCAGCCATGGCATTTAAAGCTTGCAACGGTGGTCTTTTCCAAGGCTTCACAACTTTTGGAGATGGGAGAGTTCTAACTCCCCCGATGATATGACGTTTTTCATTGAAGGAAGGAGGCGAGGCATGTGTCTCCTTTGGTGAGAATTTTTTCAAAAATCTCAAGTTTGAAAATTAACACTAACAAATCAAGTTTTGTTCCATTTAATATGGGGACTTTGGAGGAGAATGATATTTCTAATATTTTGGAAACATCGACCGAAAGATTACCAATTAAATATCTTAGGCTCCCTTTGAAAGGAAAAAGATTAATCTCATTGGATTGGAGGGTGCTAATTGAAAAGTTTTCAAAAAGGCTTTCTTTTTGGAGTGGTAAACTTCTTCCTAGAGGAGGAAGATTGGTGCTTCTTAAATCCATTCTCTCCTCGATTCCAGTATTCTTCTTGTCGGTGTTTTCACCTACAAAATAAATCATAAAGCAGATTGATATGATTTGAAAGAGATTTTTTTGGAAAGGGCCTAATTTTGTGGGTAGATTTGCCCAACTTGTTACATGGAATGAGATTTGTAAGCCGAAGAAAGGTGGGCTTGGTGTTCGTCATTTATTGTATTTTAACAAGGCCTTCCTGTTGAAATGGATGGTTAGATTACTATCTAATGATAGATCTATGTTTAATTCCATATTCAAAGATTCGTTTGGGGATTGTATGAACTTGATACAGAGGGCTGATATTAATACTAATGGTGTTTCTGCTGTTTGGCATTCCATTAGACCCCTTTTATTTGAATGTTTAGAACAGTTTGTGCCTTCTTTGGGCGATGGATTATCTTTCAGGTTTTGGCGTGATGATTGGACAGAAAATGAGACCTTTTTAGAGGTTTATTAGACTTTTTCAGCATATTCTCAATAAAGTAGCCAAGGTTAAGGAATTATGGGACGTAGAACTTAATTGTTGGGATATTAGGCTGCCGAGGGCCTAACTAAGACCACTTTTAGTGAATTGCCATAGCTGCTACATGTTAGTCATGGTCTATCCCCAACTGCTGTAGAATCGGAATGCTATCTCTGGAAGCATGGGACCTTTTCGATTAATCGTGCATACAAGTTGATTGCTAATGATGGTGTTAACCACAATCTGATTGATGGAGATTCCAAATTGATTTAGAAATGTAAGATCCCTCTTATGATAAGACTTCCTTTGGTTCTTTAGAAGAAGACGGATAGTTACAAGAATGTATAGATCCAAATGGGTTTCAGATGGAGATATTATATGTCCTCTTTGTCAGAATGCCAATGAAATGTGCAACATCGTTTCTTCAAATGAGACTTCGCTAGAGATGTTTGGATACAGTTTAATTTTCACATAGTTGACGCAACGGATTTTGAAAGATTCTGGACAAGCTTTAGAGTTCATATTCTTCTTGATATGGCGGATTGGTGTCAGGATGTTGATATTATTTGGAGTATTTGGTTATAAAGGAACAATAAGGTTTTCCGTAATGAGCGTTGTTAGGTTGACAATGTGGTTAGAGAGGCGAGGTGTTTTTCTGATTTTTGGCAGCAAAATCTGTAAGTTTGTTCTTTCTTTTCATTAATACAATTTACGGATGATTACCACGCTTAGGTAATCTTCCTCTTTTTCTTTAAAAAGAAAAACTTGTAGTCCCCCTTCTGTTACATCAAATGTCCATAGAAAAGTTATCCACACTTCTCTCATGCTCCTATCACTTATTCTATTAAAAAGCACTTGATAACTGCCTCTGATTTTGCTTCAGTTGTTCCCTTTCCTTCCCTTAATCTTTTCTCCTAGGAAAATGCCATTTTCTTCATGATTTATAAATTTAGGCAATAACTAATTGCCAATTTTTGTTCATATCCTAGTAAAAACTTTGCCTCGTAGTTCTTAGCATATATTGCCACATTGTCTCTGCATAGGATTTACAATGTAACGTCAATCATCATAAAATAATAACTAGAAGGCAATTAGCAGTCCAAAGCTATCAATCGATTTCAAGCTGATGATCTCAAATATACATTCTTGTGCACAATGCACACTTTATTTATTAGACATTTGGCCAAATGCAAAGGACCACATATATATACCTTTTGATCCTCTTGACTCTTATGCAAGCATTTACCATATATAGCATACATTCTCTAGATGCAATCGTGGCAGCAATGGTATTATTCTATGGGCAACGTTGTCCTCTCCATCTCGCCTTGTAAAGCTTGCAAATTTTGTTTGCAAATTTGTACGACACTAAGTTTCCAGGTTAGAAGTTCAAAACATGGATTGGAGTGGAGGCTAGAGGAGGGTGGTTGGAGAGGGCGAAGGGAGGTAGAGCAAGGGAGGATCGGAGGAGTAGAGGGGAGGAGAGGAGGGTGGTCAGAGGAGCGGCTAATGGAGCTTACCTCGAGGACAAGATCGTTGCTGGCTGGTGGCTAACGACGATTGGGAGCGTCGACGAGATCGCTGTCGGTTGGTGGCTTCGATGGGATCGTTGTCAGTTGGTGGGGTCGACGAGAGCAAGCATCATGAGAGGAGTAGCCTAGCACTAGGGTTGGTTGGTGGCCAACGAGAGAAGTAGTGCTAGGGCTTTGCTTGGCCAATGTGTGGGAGAGGGAAAATACTAGGGAATCAGTGATTGCAATTTGGATGGGCCAACATGTAGCGCTAGGGGGCTTAGTGGCTTGTACTGTGGTCGATCCTATTTAGAGTGTAAATAATATTAATTATATTTACAATAGCTTTTATGAATGATTGTAAATTTAGAATAATTTATTTGATATTAATATTAATTATATTAGTCTACATTAGTTTGAGTGGGATGGGTTGAGTTTTTTTTTAATAGATTAGCAAATGGGTTTCCAAATCTACATACATATATGTTTACGAACTCGAACTTTTATCGAATGAATATGTATTATGTTTATGTTCGATTTGTTAAGCTATCGAACTTAATTTTAATGCTTACGTTTGGTTCATTTTTTTTCGAACAAACTTTTATCGAATATTTGATCGAACAAATTCGAATCGTCTGGTTCATTTAGCAACTTTATTCTCATCTATAAAAGGCCACATACTTCCTTGTAGGTCCCCGCCTCGCTCCTTCAGCCTCCCCAGGCCAAGTGAGCTTTGCACCTTTAGACATCGATGATTGTGTACTTAGCGATGCAGATGGATTTCCTTCTGATTTGGTTAAGGAGAATGATCTTGATCTTCTGATAGCAATTCGGAAGGCTCCATGGCACTATACCAGATATCCAGTTGCAGGCAGTTTTGTGACTGATGGTATGTGGGCAGTATTTGCTAGCTTCTGTCATGCACTAGCAGCCACCCATGCTTGATCTAAAGTGGCGACAAGCCATGGAGGAGGAGATGGCTGCTCTTTAGAGTAGTGGCACATGGGATTTGACATCTCTACCAGAGGGAGCTGCTACGGTTGGTTGTCGCTGGGGTTTTGCATTGAAGTATCATTCAGATGGGTCTATTGTAAGATACGGAGCTAAGCTTGTGGAAAAATGGTTTACTCAGACCTATGAGTAGGCTTTTTTGACACTTTCTCCCTTGTTGTGCACCTATCTATGTGAGGATTCTTGTGGCTGTTGTAGTTCATAAAGATTGGAGGTTACACCAGTTGGATGTCAAAAATGCTTTTCCCCAAGGCTGCAAAAATCCGTCTATGCAGCCGATTAATTAGTCGATTAATCGTATGCAGTCAGGGACCAAATCACATATCAATATTCAGGCCATTAATCAAGTGAACTGATTAATCAGCCTATTATCCGATTAATCAATTGATCAATCGTCCGATCAAACATTGGGAGTTTAATTTTTTGTGTCTTGATTGGGATGCCAAAGAGAAAAGCAACCCCACCTGACTTCTCCATTCTCCTACCTGTGCTGCTGCTCCTCGCGCCAAGGTCCTACCAGCGTCGTCGCTCCTCTCGCTGAGGCCCTATCTGGAGGTCGCGGTGCCGCCCTGAGGTTGTAGCGCCGCTCGGAGGTTGGTCCAACACCTCGAAGCATTGCCTCGGTGCCTCCAGTCGCCGGAGCACCGCCTCTGACCCCAGCAACATCGCTACCTCCGCCGCTCATCACCTGCAGATCGCACTGGTGGCTCTTGGGGTCGATTGAGCCTGCCCAAGCACTGTTAGGACACGTCCTAACCTTCTAACATGCGCTAAAACCTGATCTACAGGATCCCTGTGATTCTTGAGATGTTTTCTAGGATTTCTTTGCCTTAGATCTTATGTTCAAGATCTGAATATTGATTTCAGGTCGCACTTGTGACATCTCGTGGCAATCTTAAGGCACGATGGCCTCCTCAGACTCTTCGGAAGTACCGCTATGGACAACAGAGGTTATAAATCTCCTTTCTTTGTTCCTATTGCCAAGTTGAACTAGGCCAATTATGCTAGATAGTCTTAGACGTTCTTCATGACCGTTGAGGGGCATGATAAAGAACATCTATTGTTAGAGATGGAGCCACAAGATAAAACAGGGAAGAATGCCATGTGGAAGAAAGATAATTCCATGGTTCGTGCATGGATTATGCATTCTATTGAGCCTCAGATTGGTGATGGGATCATGTACTATAAGACCGCCAAGGAGATGTGAGATTCTCTACGCAATACATATTCTCATGAAAAGAATTTCAGTAAAGTATTTGAGATTCACCATGCCCTTGGTCTTCTTAAATAGGAGGGTTAGTTTTTGTCGCAGTATTATGCCACCTTAAAGGGGCTTCTTGAGAAATATAATGCTTGCTGACCTGTTTGCACGTGTGCCACTTAGAGGGAGCATAGAAAGGAGTATACTGTCCTTCAGCTTCTTAACGGACATGGGCCTGACTATGAGGCTGCTAGGTCCTAGATCCTTACTCTGGCTGAGCTTCCATCACACTGAAGGAGGCTTATAGCTGCATGAGCAGAGTGGTTGTTAGGCAACCTACGCCAGAAAGTGGACCAACCCCTGTACTTGTTGTTGCCGCAGGAGGATGTGGTGGTGGAGGTACGAGTGACAGACCTTGCACCATTTGCTCGTATTGTGGAAAGATCAATCATACAGAGGCCTCTTGCTAGACAAAGCATGGTCGACCTCCCATGGCAAACTAGGTTGTTGCTTTGGATGAGGGAAGCGGCATGGTGTCTTGTGCAGATTATGATGCTGTGATCCAGCATTTCTCCCAGCTGACCCAGGAGACTACTACTACTATTGCAGATACTGCTGCCTTAGCCACTTCAGGTATGACTTCTGCTTACAGGTCTGGTAACACTGACCTTACATTGTGGTTGGTGGATTCTGGCGTATCTCAACATCTCAGTGGGGATGGGACATGTTTTGGACAGATTCATAATGTTCCTTAAGGAGATCTGTGCAGGTAGCAGATGGCAGGCAGTGTAGGATTCATGGCAGAGATGTTACAGTGACTCCTACTCTAACATTGCCTGATGTTTTGTATGTTCTAGAATTTCCTATTAGTTTTTTGTTTATCAATTGAATTACAAAAGACTTACACTGTCGTGCAATATTTGATGAGTTAGGCTGTATTTTTCAGGACAAAGTCACAGAGAGGACGATTGGTGGCGGACATGAGGAAGGGGGTGTATATCCTCTGGTCCAGAATCCAGTTGCCGCTGCGTGTTAAGATGAGGTTGCATTTAGTGCTGGTACAACTCTTCAGTGGCATCGACGTCTTAGACACCCATCATTGGACATGCTTCGACGTGTCATTCCTCATATTTCACCGGCTACAGAAATTGTGTGATGCATGCCAGCTGGGAAAGTATCACAGGACTAGTTGTCCTCTTAGTACATCTCATAGTTCTAATGCTATCTTTGATTTACTGTACATGGATATATGGGGACCGAGTCGTATCCCGAACAGACTGGGTCATAGATTTTACTACTTTTTTTTTTTTGAAAAGTGAAAAGGTGATTATTCAAACGATAACCACCCACATTCAATTCATTTCATAAAAAGGATTACATCAGAACTACAAATTAGCACTCCAGAACTCCACCTGGGACTGAATGGAGGAGAAAAATTCTCGACATAGGGTCTCTCCCCCCTGAAAACCACTCAATTCCTACCCAGCCACACACCCCATAAGACAGCCAGAACTCTAGTCCGATCCCTCTTGGATCTAAATGAGTTCATCCCGCCACTTGCACTCCTCCTGTGAAAAGAGGATCAGAAGCTAAGCACATCCCGATGGATAATTCAGTCGATCCCCAGCTTTTGCCACACCTGCACTACAAACGGACATTGGAAGAAGAGGTGCTGAATGTCCTCCTCTCCATCACAAAGGGGATATTTCACATCATCCATCTGGGCCCATCTCGATATCCACTTTCTCGTCATAATCCCCCCCTCTTCAGCAACCATGCGAAAATTTTCACCTTCAGTGGACATGTCGTCTCCCAGAGAAGTCTGCAGTTCCTCATGAGGTCAATGTCCGGGCTAACCACACTGCAACTCGTCCTACGAAAAACCTCCGCCACCGAGAAGTCCCCCTCCTCCCAGGGAAAGGAGTCCTCCCCCTCCTCTAGTTCCCATCCTTCCAACTCCTATAACATCTGGAACTCTGCACACCTTTGATCCGAGAGGCCACCCCAGAAGATCGGACACCAGGCCCCAGTTCAGCAATCCCCCACCAAGGCCGATTGATCCACCACTCCCCTAAAGAGCCCGGGGTACCTGTCACAGAGAGGTGACCTGACCTCTTGCCAGTCATCCAGCCAGAACTTGAAAACGTCACCTACTCCCAGCGTGGGGGAGAAGAATGGTTGCACTGTCTTTGTCACCTCTGGCAAGCCCCTGAGAAAGAAAGAGGCCCTCAAAGGAGGAGACTCTAGAGGTCTCCAAGATGTAAACGACCCATAACAACACCTCATAGTGTCACCAAACAAGCCTTTTTCATAGCCCCCAAGTCTGGTAATCTACTTTGTAAGCAAGCTGATATTCATCTTGTCCACCTCCATGACCCCTAGGCCCCCCTCTGGCACCGGCCTGCACACCTCCTCCTAGGCCACCAGCCTCGCCCCTCTCCCTGCCACCCCCCTATTCAACCAGAAGAAATTCATCAGCCTAAAGATCTTCTCAATCTGTCTCGGCATCCTAAAGATGGAAAGAAAATATGAAGGTACAGATGCCAAGACCGCTTTCACTAGCACCAGCCTTCCTCCTCTAAACAAAAGTCTAGATGACCACCCTACTAGCTTACCCTTCATCTGCTCCAGCAAAGGGAGCTAATCCTGCAATCTGAGCCTCCTATCTGACAATGGGAGTCTTAGATATACCAGCGGTAATGATCCAATCTCTGTCCCAAACGCACTCCCCACTGCCTCCATCTCCTCAGCCACCATGTTCATGGGGACAAAAGATGATTTGTTGTAGTTAATCTGTAGCCCTGATGCAGCACCAAACAACTCCATGACGATCCTCATCCTCCTAGCCTCTTGGCCTGTTCCTTCCACCAAGAGCAGAGTATCATCAGCATACTGTAAGATTGCCGTCTATTCATCATCTCCCATTCTAAAGCCTCTGATTAGACCTGTACCACATGCCCTCCGAGCTGCCCTTGCCAAGGCATCCGCTGCCAACACGAATAGCATAGGTGGAAGGGGGCACCCCTACCTGACCCCTCTCCTGGGCTGCACCCACCCACCCGCTAGATTTCCATTAGTCAAAACTGAGAAGGATGTTGTCGTCATACACCTCTTCATCCAATCAATCCATACCGTTGGAAAGCCTCTTTTCAGAAGGGACGCCCGCAGGAAATCCTACTGCACCGAATCATAAGCCTTACTGAAATCCACTTTTCACAAAAACACTTTCTTTATTTCCCTCTTCCAAGCCGCCAGAGCCTCCATAGCGACAACAAAACCATCTAGGATTCCCCTCCTTAGCACAAAGGTCGTCTGCACAGGGGAGACCAAGTCACCAAGGATGTCTCAGAGTCTGTTAGCCAGAACCTTAACAATAATAAGGTAGACTGCATTAGAGAGTGCAATAGGACAAAAATCCTGAATATCCTCTGCACCTTCCTTCTTGGGAAGCAAGAACATGTAAAACCTGTTCAGCTTGTCAAAGCTCTTATTTCCTTCCGCAAACTCCATCATCCGCATCACATCCGTCCCCACCAAAGACCAGAACTCCCTTGAAAAGGGGATTGGGAAGTCTCCGGTCTAGGGCATCCCTCCGCATTCAACCCCCATATCGCCTGCCTCAGCTCATCCTCTGAGAAGCTGGTCGTGAGACCTTCTGCTTGAGCCTCAGATACGCACTGAACATTCTCACCCCTCCATTGCCACCTGCCTCTGTTGCGCCTGCATGTGAAGTCTTTGAAATAATCCGCAGTTGCTCTACCCACCTCCTCCCTACCTGAGTAGGCCTCTCCACAAACCAGCAGCCTCTCTATCCAGTTCCTCTTCCTCCTGGCGAAAGCCACTTAGTGGAAAAATCTAGTATTAGAATCTCCCTCCTTTAGCCACTTCTGTCTTTATCTCAACTTCCATTCCACCTCTATCTTCCTGTCCTCTTGCCCCACACGCGCCATCCTCAACCTGATCTCCCTATCCTCTACTGAGATAGGGGCTTAATCCTCCAGTCTATCAATCCCAGTAATCTCCGTCAAGGCTTCTTTTTTGCCCCTCTTGATTGCTCGGATCTCCTTCTTGTAGTCCTTCAGGTGAGCCTGCAACATAGCCAACTTCTTCGCTAGTTGAACCGTAGCCGATCCCTCTACAGCAAAAGAGCCCATCTCTCCTCCACCATGCCCCTGAAACTCTCCTCCAGCAGCCAAGACTTGTCAAACTTGAAGTAGGTGCCATAGTGCACCCCTTCATTGATTCACCATATCAGGGGAGTATGATCTGAAACAGGTCTCTCCAAAGAGGATACCTCCACCAAGGGGAAGGCCTCTGCCATCTCCATGTTGGAAAGGAATCTATCTTGGACATTTGACCGTTATTATTCCTCCATGTAAAGGCACAAGATGTCGGGCACCTATCAATAAGGCTATGCATAGCCACAATATCCACAAACTCATCTGATCTCGGGTCCTGTCTCCCCCGTCCCCCCGACCTATCCTCCAACTGCAAGGTAACATTAAAGTCTCCTCCAATCAACCATGGCCTCCCATGACAATCTACTGCTATCGATGTAAGCTCCTCCCACATCACCTCTCTAACCTGGGCATCCGATGGGCCATAAACCCCAGTGATCACCATGCTAGCACCACCCAGCTTCCATACCAACTTTGCAGAAATGACATGTTCTCCCTCGTAACAGTCTATCAAGGAGAAGACATCTCGTCACCACCCTAGAAGCTGTCCACCGGACCGACCAGCTGCAATGGAATCCTCCCATCCAAGTGCCTTCGATCTCCCCCCAGGTTCTGTCATCACAGACGGAAAGCTTGGACTCCTATAGCAGCGCGATATCCACCTTCCACAAATGGATGTATTGACCTAATGTAGCTCTCCTCGACGGGTCATTGAGACCCCTTACATTCCAAGTAAGAACATTCATTTGGAAACGGTGGATGTCTCCCTCCTCGACAAGCGAATGTTGCACGCTTCAGCAGTTCGTCGAACCTCCACTTCATCCTGATTTAGGACCGTTGTCACTGAAGGTTGCACTGATCAGTCACGGCCATCCACCACCACCCTTTGAACCTGGCTCAATCCATGACACCGCCACTTTCGTTTGTACCTGAAGGTTCCACCCCAACCATCATCCACCACTCTCGGCTTCCATCTAGACAGAGGGAGCACCATGTGATCGTCTTTCGCCAAAGTACAGCCCTCAGCCTGCCGTCGAGGCACCTCACCTTCCGGAGGCATCTCCGACTCCATTATCGTCACCTCAGAGCTCCCGACCCCCACCTTCACCACCGAATGTTGTTCGATGAGAACACCCCCCTCCTCCGCCCTCGGCGAGGAAAGAGGCCGGTCATCTCCTCCAGCGATAGCATCCCTCTCCTCGTCTGGGGTAGTGAGAATGCTATCGTCGACGTTTGGTTCCATCGTTGTCGAAGGCAAGTTTGGATCACAGCCATTCGATTGGGTACCCGAGATCGGGCGATGGGTCTCACCGTTGGTGAAACCTCCATTCCCACCAATCGGATCCATGGAGGATTCAACCTGGGTCCCCAACTTATTAAGCAGGGGAGATGAAGTGCCATCCAGCTGGGCTCCCTCATTCTTGCGTGATGAAGGCGTCGCCTCCCGCTCCCCTAATCTCACCGAAGATTGCGTCGACTTGCCTTCCAACCGTGGTGACCCCTCCGAGACAGCCACATTAGGCGCAGTCAATGGCTGATGATCCGCCTTCCGCGTACTCATCTCCACGTCATCACTTAGAAGATCGAGTTCTTGGCTTCAGTGCAAAACCCTAGTCTGAGTCACCATCTTGTCGCCGGAGACCGCTGCCCCTCCGACAACCTCTACGTACGAGGCCTTCCCTCCTTTAGTCCTCTTTCGAGTGGCGGAGAGGATCATCGTGGCGGAGGAGCACTTTCGGCATCATTGAAGCCCCTACCTTCAGCTCCACCAACGCCTCAAGATGTCTAGCCGAAAGCTCAACTCCTTCACACCTTTGGAGGTGTGCGAATGGGGAGACCACCGCCTCACTACCCCCACCGTTCGTAGCCACCAAGGCACTCCTTCGATCAAGATCTCCTTCGGTAGCCGTTCCGGTGGTTGCTCCCTCTGTGCCCAATCATTCACAGTAGCTCTCTGCCAAGTCGCCTCTCAGGACTCCAAGTGAGCAACCATGGAGTAGAGCTCCTCCACCTTCATAGGAGGGAGCCCCACCACCAGAACTCTCCCAGCCCCCGATGGGAGGATCCTCACTCCTGCCACCAACACCCCATCACCAAGGACCTTCACCACCTCGGGGATCCGCTGTCGTCCCAGTGTCACCTCTCTGACCATGCCCTAAACCACAAGGTTGTGGAGAGCTACAGTATCTGCCAACCAAGGCGCCTCCACTTCCATCGCAGGCACCGCCATCGGTGGAGGAGGTGGGGGTCGTCTCCCTTCCGCAACATATGCCAAGTCACTCCACCCTGATGCCGTACATTGTGTATGACAGTGCCCAACTCCTCGACACCCCCAGCACCGCAGGGGTTCTCTGTAGCTCCTCGCCCAGTGGCTGGACTCCAGGCACTTGAAGCATCGGTCGCCATGCACTGCCACGCCCTTTAGATCCGCCATGACCACCCTCCTCATCTGCCGCTCCACTACCCTCCACTCCCCGAGGACTCCACCTCGATCATCTCGCTGCTAAGAGGGTCCCTCTCTCCTTCCCTTCGCGCTTCCTATATTGCTGCCAGTAGGTTTTATCCACTGATTGTGGATGATTTTTCTAGGATGTCATGGTTATTTCTTTTGAAAAATAAATCTGATGTTGGATCAGTGATTGAAACATTTATATTACAAGTAAAGACTCAGTTTTCTACTGTTGTCAAGATTGTGCGATTTGATAATACTTTAGAGTTCTGTACATCTAAGTTGGCAGGCTTTTATAGATCTCTTGGGATTGTTCATCAGACATCCTGTCTACATACGTCACAATAGAATGGTGTAGTAGAAAGAAAGCACCATTACGTGCTTGATGTGGCTAGAACATTATTGATCCAGCACAATGTGCCACAGGTGTATTGGGGAGATGTAGTGTTGACTGCATGTTATTTGATCAATAGATTGCCCAACTCAGCCATACAAGAACAAGTTCCATGGCTGGTTCTTTATCCTGAGAATGATCTATTCACTGTTCCACCTCGCGTGTTTGGCTGTGTTGCCTTTGTTCACATTCTTAGACCTGTCAGAGACAAGTTACCTCCAAGAGCAGTGAAATGTGTGTTTCTGGGATACAGTAGCACTCAGAAAGGATATAGATGCTATAACCACGTGGTAAGAAACATTACGTGACTGCAGATGTCACATTTCATGAGCCCATTCCTTATTTCTCTACAGATGGTCATCAGGTGACATTTGAGAGGAATTTGGCTCCTATGCCTGTTCCACTAGTTCCCTTGGAGCAAATCCCTATTATATATCATGAGGATATACCTACTACAGAGATCTCTGTGAGGCAAAGAGCAGAAAATACTCAGCTATATAGGCTACCTGTGACATACAGACAGCATGCATGGCGACAAAAACACACCCCCACTACACCTCAGCCATATATCTCCCCTAGTCAGGTTTGTGTTGATACTAACGTGAGTTTTCCTAGTGGTACTTGTACAGGTTCCCCTAATGAGTCTCATACTCCGGTTGTTACTGAGTATAGTGAGGAGGATCTTGATCTCTCAATTGCTATTCGGAAGGCTCAACGCAGCTGTGCCCAGTATCATAATGTACAGACAGTCTCCACTGCTAACCTCGGTAGTTCCTTTGCTGCTTTCACAATGACACTATCTGGAACGTATGCCCCTACCTCCCATCAGCAGGCCATGCTGGATCCAAACTGGCGCCAGGCTATAGAGGATGAGATGGCTGCTTTACAGTCTAGAGGGATGTGGGACTTGACTACCTTGCCTCCTCATGCTAGAACAGTTGGGTGTCGGTGGGTCTTTGCCATTAAATACAACCCAGATGGCACAATCTCTCGTTACAAGGCAAGATTGGTGGCAAAGGAATTTACCCAAACATATGGGGTAGATTTCTTTGATACCTTCTCTCCAGTTACTCGATTGTCTACTGTTTGGATTTTGATGTTTGTAATAGCTTACTGTGACTGGCCTCTTCATCAGTTGGATGTCAAGAACACGTTCTTGCATGGAGATCTTCAGGAGGAGGTCTATATGCAACAATCGCTTGGGTTTGAGGCTTAGGGGAAGTGTGTATGCAGATTGAGGAAAGCAATCTATGGCTTGAAGTAGAGTCCAAGAGCATGGTTCCAAAGATTCTCGGAGGAGGTACATGTAATGGGACTTGTAAGGTCCTCTGCTGATCACTCTTTATTTATCAGGAAGAGTAAAAGGGGAGTTGTACTTGTTTATGTGGATGGCCTAATCCTCTCTAGAGATGATGTTGCTGGGATAGCTGAGATAAAAAGGAAGTTGGCTGATGCCTTTGTGATGAAGGATCTAGGTGAGCTCAGATGTTTTCTTGGGATTGAAGTGGCACGCTACAAAAAAGCTATTGTTCTTAGTCAGCGGAAGTATGCTATTGATATCTTGCAGGAAATAGGAATGATGGGGTCCAAACCTGCCAATATATCTATGGATCCCAAAGGACATCTCTATGATACCGAGTCTTCGCCTATAGATAGTAGATTATATAGGTAGTTGGTCGGTAAATTGTTGTATCTTACTTTTACACGTCCAGATCTTTCCCTTGCAGTAGGAAAGCTCAACCAATTCATGGACAAACCGACCAGGCAACATTAGGATGCTGCTATACAGGTGCTTGGGTATGTGAAGAAAGCACCTGGCAGAGGTGTTTTATTTCAGAGGGGCACATCTATGAGTGTTGTTGGCTACTCTGATGTCGACTATGCAGGGTATATGATAGACAAGAAGTCAACAACTGGATTCTGTGCTTATGTGGCAAGCAACTTAGTGAAATGGAGAAGGAAGAAGCAGCATGTGATATTTAGTTCTAGTGCAGAATCATAGTACAGGGCTATGGCTTAGACAGCTGCAGAGATGGTTTGGGTCAGATCTGTTTTACATGATCTCCATATTCAGGAAGAGGGACCAATGGAGATGAGATGTGATGATCGTGCTGCTACTTATATTGCCAACAACCCAATGTTTCATGAGCAGACAAAACATGTTGAGGTTGATTGCCACTACACTAGAGACTTGATACAACGTGGAATTATCTACACTTCATCTGTGTCATCTGAAGATCAGATTGCAGACATATTCACGAAGCCACTTGCCAGATCTGCTTTTGACAAGTGTTGTTCCAAGTTGAGCATCATTGATATATATGCTCCAACTTGAGGGGGAGTGTTGGTAGGCCACGTATTAAAGTTATTGGAGTCATTTGTCATGTTTCTTGTCTTGTTGGATTCATGATGTAATTTTCCTAACACCTCTCCCTATATAAAGAGGTGTAGGGTTTCGTTTGAGAATAAGACAAGTCATTTTTTCCAACTCCTACATTTGAATCCTAATGAAACCCTAAACTTGTGCCCCTCTGATTCTCCTTAGTCCTCCATCACCACCACCCTCCTCGTTGCCTATTAGGTCTCCTTGAGAGAATATGCATGTCAAAAAAATAATACTAATACATATGTGCATATTTTCAAGTTATATATATGTATATATAATATGTAAAATGGTATATACAATTATATTTAAATTTTTAAATACTTAAAAAGGTTAAATTGATTAATCCTTGATTAATTACTCGCATACTGTATACTCCTTAGTCGATGACCTCACCGATTGAATATCAACTACCGATTTCTGCAACCTTGCTTTTCTCTATGGGGATATACAGGAAAAGGTGTACATACAACAACCCTCAAGTTATAATGTTTAGGGGGAGTGTGTTTGTAGGTTATGGAAGGCCATTTATGGCCTTAAGTAGAGTCTCTGTGCTTGGTTCTAGAAATTATCTTAGGTGGTGGAATTTGTTGGTGTTTAGAGGTCATCTACGAACCATTCCCTATTTGTTAGAAAGACAGGGAGGGGTGTTACTGTTCTTTTAGTCTATGTGGATGATCTGATTGTCATAGGAGATGATTTTAAGGGAATAGTTGAGATCAAGAGATGTCTGGTTGAGTAGTTTGTGATGGACGTGGGTCCTTTAAGATACATCTTTGGGATAGAGGTGGCACACAACAAAAATGGCATTGTTTTGTCCTAAAGAAAGTATGCTCTAGACGTCTTGCAGGATGTTAGTATACTGGGGGTCAAACTAGCAAATATACCCATGAATCCTAAGGCACATTTGTATAATATTGAGGTTGAGGCTATTGATAGCATGCTATATAGGTAGCTAGTTGGGAAATTGTTGTATCTTACCATCACCAGACCAAACATTTCCTTTGCAATTGACAGATTGAGTCAGTCTATGGCTAAGCCCACTATGTAGCACTAGGATGCAACAATGTTATCCTTATATATCTCAAGAAGACTCCTGGGTAGGGTCTTCTATTCACCAAAGGGACATCCATGATAGTAGTGGGTTATTCAGATGCAGATTTTGTAGGGTGCTACTTGGATCGAAAATCCACTACGGGCTTTTTTACTTATGTAATTGGCAATCTTGTGATCTAGAAAAGCAAGAAGCAAGCGGCAGTCTCCAGGTCCAATGTAGAGTCAGAGTACAGGGTGATGGCCCAAGCTGCTGCTGAGATGATGTTGATTCGGTTTCTTGTGATTGACTTGCATATTGAGATAGATGGTCCCATGGAGATGCAATGCGATAGTCGTGCAACTACTTACATAGCCAACAATCCCATATTTCATGAGCGCATGAAACATGTGAAGGCTGACTATCACTACATTGGAGATATTATTCAGAGAGGGTTGCTGAACACAACTCTGGTATCTACTGATGACTAGATAACAGATATATTTACTAAGTCTTTTATCAGATCTAATTTTGATGTTTGCTTTTCCAAGTTGAGCATGATTGATATTTATGCTTTAGCTTGAGGGGGTGTGTTGTACCCCTTCGGTCAGTTATGATTTTATTTCTATGTAAGAGTGTGTTTGTACTTTTTATTTCTTTCTTGGAGTTGTGTTGTAATTGTCCCACCTTCTCTCTCTGTATAAAGAGAGGTAGGGTTTTGGAATAAGATAAGTCATTTGTTTCTCCTAACTTTCTAACTACACGAAATTAGATTGCCTTTAAGAAAGACTACAAATCATGTGGTAGATTACTTGTCCTCTACTGACCTTGCATAGTCAGCATCAGAATATAAAGATTACTCAAGATGACTATTCTTTTAGTAGAACAGTCCTTTACCAGGGGATCCCTTCAAGTATCGTAGAATCAAGCACATGCCATTCCAATGACTATAACATGTCCTTTCCATATACTGACTGACCCTACACATTGAAAAATTGATATCTGGACGCGTAGTGGTAAGATAGAGTAACTTACCAACCACACTCCGAAATCTGTGCACATCCTCAAAAGGAGGACCCTCTGTTATATTATGCTTCCCTTTCTGCTCAATAGGTATAAAGGTTGGCTTAGTCCCAAGAAGTCCTGCTTCTTCTAAAATCTTAAGTGCATACTTTCTTTGTAAGAGTGACATTCCATTTTTTCTCCTGATAGCCTTTATGCCTAGAAAATAGTGTAGATCTCTAAGATTCTTTGTAACAAATGATCTCTATTGGAGTTTCTCCACCTCTTGAATACCATCTCTGCATCATCTCTTGTCAATATCATATCGACATAAACTATCAACATTGCGGTGCTAACTATTGTCTTCCTAATGAAAATAGAATGGTCGAATGTAGACCCCTTGAACCCAACTTTCATTACCTCATCACTCAGTCGATCAAACCATGCCCTAGGACTTTGTTTTAGGCCATAGATTGCCTTTTTCAGTTTTCGTAGATACTCCCCTCAACCTCATAGCTTGTAGGTTGCCACATATACACTTATGTAGATCACCATGGAGGAAAGTATTTTTAATGTTGAGTTGATACAATAGCCAATCTAGATTAATTGCCACCGAGAGGATTACATGAATGGAGCTGACATGTGCCATGGGAGAGAATGTCTCAAAGAAGTTCACACCATATGTTTGTGTGAATCCTTTGCCACAAGATGAGCCTTGAACTTGTCAATTTTACCATCAACAAGGTATTTTACCATGTAGATTCATTTGCTATTCACAACTTTAGCATCACTAGGGATATGCACCATATCCCATTTTTAATGGGAAGTAAGTGCCTCCATGCCTATGTTAATGGTTGTGTCCGTGTCCGCATCCGCCAGATCAGCCACCTCTCCCCCTAGAAGCCGCAAGAGTAGCAATATCAGGCAAAGTAATAGGCATAGAGGTTGAAGAGTTGTTATCCGCATCAATCTTCTAAAGATGGCTATATACCCCTTCTAAACTTGGGATAGACTCTACTAACAACATTTGATCCCTGGCGGACTGGTATCGGAAAGACAACCCATCAAGAAATTTGTATGTTTGCCACTTTGTGCGCATAGTTACCTGGTTGTCACAGCAAGCAGGCTGAAACACAACCAACTCTTCATGTAGACCCTTCATAGTGGTGAAATAATCAACTAGAGAAAGATCACCCTGATTCATGCTCTATATATGTTGATAAATGTTCGCACGACGAGAGCTACTGGTTTGCATTGAATAGTGTCTCTCTAGAGCATCCCACACGTCCTTGGCAACCTTCTTATAAAGCATGTTGGATGCAATATTGGAATTAATGATATTCATGAGCCAATTCCTGACTAAATAATTGCCCTTTTCCAACTTCTTGTACTTGTCATCCTTTGCATCTGGGTAGCATTAGTGAGCACATGTAGCTCATGGCCTCCAACAAGGATACGGAATGTTCTTGACTAGAGTACATAGTTCTGGGACCCTATCAATTTAATTGTTGTCTCTTAAACAAAAGCAGAGGCATGAAGCTTGGCCTTTGAGGTAAAGGTCAAGGACTTCGTATTAGCCATGAGAGCAATATGCAGAAATCACTATCTTGTGTAAAAGCTGATCTTCATCAATCAACATACATGTGCCTCTTGCAGTAGGTGTGCAACAGAGCACATAAAGGAGGGCACTGGGTGCCTATATTATTTGATCAGGGGAGAGGGGTCATGCACCTTGTTGTGTGGACTTAAGTGAAGATCAAATCGACCTGTTTAGGTTGATTCAATCCTCAAAGGTCACACAACAGGTCACGAAGGATGTAATTGGTCTGATGTGGCTGATTCACCTCCTCCAACGGTGGTGTTGCAGACCGTAAAATCAGTTAAACTGGTTGGGTGGCAGCATTAGGGAAGAAAGAGGGTCGGCACGATCCCCATAGTAGGCTACGTAGCGACGAAAGTCCCGAGTAGCACTTTTGGTGGCCGGTGGCACTGTAGCAGGCCCTCCTGTGCCGATGGCACTGGGGAAGGATTCTCCTTTGGGGGTTGTGATCCTTAAGAAGAAAGATTTGAAGATCACACAAGCACAAGAAAAAGAAAATTTCTTGGTGGTATTTGGTGAGATATCAAAACATCAACCTAGGACTGTTGCTCTGATACTATGTCAAAGGAAAAATAAATTGTCTTATTGAAATATGAAACTTTAGCCTCTCTTTTATATGGAAGAGGCATGAGTAAATTACATGAAGAGTCCATCATAATAAAGGAAGTTAATAACTAGGTCACAAAAATAAAAAGGGCCAATTTTTTTTTTTGAAAGGGGAAAGGGTAGTTATCCGATTGATAACTATCTAAGAAATATATTACTCAAATGCCAAATAAAATGGCAAGAATTACATATTGGTATAGTACAGGAAATCAAATTTTCAAGATACCGATGCTCCTTCCAAGCTGAATTCCTTAAAGTATCACCAAAACATAGGCTTTTTCCTTCTTTGTCCTGTAGGTGTGTGACCTGTTAAGAGGAAATGTCATTAGTTCCATTTAGAAGACCCCCTGTGCTTTTATATAGAGACACCAAAAGGGTAAAATATGCACACACCCTTACATAGCAAAAACAAACAAAAAAATCAACTACAACTCAACACTCCCCCTCAAGCTGGAACATAAGCATCAAACATGCTCAACTTGGAATAAAGACTGCATTTGCTTCTTGGTGAGTGCTTTGGTGAAGATGTCAATAAGTTGGTCTTCAGTACATATGTTGGGTGTATAAATCTTCTTTGTTGCAATAGCCTCCCTAAGGAAGTGACAATTAACCTCAATGTGTTTAGTTCCCTTATGGAAGATAGAATTATTTGCAATAAAGGTGGCAACCTTATTGTCATAGTGTATAGGAATAGGACCGGTGATCTATACTTCAAAATCCTCTAAGATGGATCGAACCTAGAGTAGCTCACAAGTAGTCTGAGTCATAGCTCTGTACTCTGATTCGGCACTTGACCTGAAGACAACTGCCTATTTCTTGCTTCTCCATGTAACTAGATTTCCCTCAACAAATGTGCAATATCTAGGAGTGGACCTCCCATTCTCATGTGCTCCAGCATAATTAGCATCTGAATAGCCACACACATCCAAGTGTCCATTATTTTTAAAATAAAGTCCTTTCCTATGTGCACTTTTTAAAGTACCTGAGAATTTTGCAAACTCCATTTTAGTGGATTTTCTTAGTGATTGTATAAACTGGCTCAACCACCCAACTGCAAAGGTAATGTTAGGTTGAGTAACTGTCAGATATAATAGCTTACCAACTATGGCATGGTATTTAGTGACATCCTGCAGTAGGGGATTATCACCATCTGCAAAGAGGCAAGGATGGATCCATAGGCACATATGCTGGTTTGCACCTCAGCATACCAGTGTCTCCTAACATGTCTAGAATGTAATTGTGCTGACATAGCACAAGCCCTTTGTCAGTATGCTGTACTTCAATGCCAAGGAAATAGTTGATGGTACCTAGATCCTTAGTCACAAACTATGACTGTAGCAACACCTTTATTTCTTCTATGCCTTTCTTGTCACTGCCGGTCAGTGGCATATTAACATAAATAATAAGTATAACATAACCTGCCTTCGCATTTAATGTAAAAACACAATGATCAGCAAAGGATCTAGCAGAGTGATACTCTTGGACTACCTTGCTAAACCTCTCAAACCAGGCTCTAGGGCTTTGTTTTAGCCCATAAATAGCTTTCTTTAGCCTGCATACTTTTTGACACTTACCCTTACTGGAAAAATCTGGTGGTTGTTGCATGTGAACTTCCTCCTCTAAGTCTTCATAAAGAAATGCGTCCTTTATATCTAGCTGGTGAACAATCCAACTCTTGTTTTTTTTTTTATTGAACTGAAAATCCAACTCTTGTTAATCGTAAGAAAGAGTAGTATTCTAACAGAATTAAGGCGAGTTACTGGGGAGAAAGTGTCAAAGTAGTCAACTCTAAAAGTATAGCCTTTAACAACAAGACATACTTTATATCTCTCCACAGTATCATCTGGATGACATTTGAGGGTGAAGACTCATCTACACCCTATAACAGTAGCACATGGGGGTAAATCAACCAATTCCCACGTGCCACAAGACTGCAAAGTAGTCATTTTTTCCTCCATATCCAATGTCTAAGATGGATCTTGGAATACCTCTCGATGGTCTTGTGGTACATGTTGACCATCAATAGCTAGAGAAAATTGTCATCCAACTACAAGCAAACTGTCAAATGACATAAACTGTGATACAAAATATTTAACACAAGAACATTGAGTCTTTCTTTGTGCAATAGAAAGGTCCAGGGTAGTACTCTTAGTAGCAGTAGGTACCTGGTCCTCAGACAAGTCATCAGCATTGGTGGAGACTGAGCAGAAATGGTAGATAATGGTTCATCCACTTGAGGTACATCTATAGTCTTGCGTTGAAAGTACTTAGGAAATGTATCTGTATCAGGAACATTTGGATGACATGGAAAAGGACCAGGATCAGGCTGATTGGTCCTATGTATAGGTGGCTCAGATGGTTGTGGTATAACACGTTTGAGGCGATGGTTGGGTAGATGATCAAGGTGGTGGTGCCATTGGAGAGATCCAATAGAAGCTGGGTAGTGAGGTAGCAAAAGCATTACGGCTCAGACGGTACACCCCATGTTTCTCATGCCCTCCACTAATCGTCCTCCTAGTGAATTTGTCCTGCAAGACATAAGAAGACGTATAAAAAATTTCTCGGCAATTCAGATCTCTACTGATGCTATTAACAGACAATAACCTCAAAGGAAAATCAGGCACATAATAGATATCTGCAAGTCTCAAAGTAAGAGATAAGGACATATCTCCATTATCAACAACTGACGAGTGTCTCCCATCAGTCACCTGTACTATCCTGGTGGGTGTAATAGGTGCTAACTAAAAAAAAGAGCCTCGGTCGCCACATAGGTGCTTGGATGTACCAGAATCAATTAACCACTCACCAGAAGACAAAAGTCATGACATACCAGTTGCAGGTGTCTCTGACGAGGAGGCCATAGCTGCAGTGTCTGGAATCTAAGAGGACACCTGAGTCAATTGAGCAATCTGCTGCCGCAAGTTCTCAATCTCAGTACTTAAGGAACTGATATTAGAAGGAGTCGCATCGGAGATCTCTGCTGCTTGATTGGGCACAAGTGGCCTACCATGCTTTTGCCAGCATGTAGTCTCAACATGACCAAGTTTGCCATAGTATGTACACGGGGTCTTGATACGTATACCAGAAGAACGTCCACATCCACGATCACGTGCAGGGTAAGTAGTACCCTTGCCACGTCCAGGGATCGCAGCCAATGTAGACGACTGAGCAACAGTATCAGGAGTAGGAACGTGTACTGTAACTCTGCTGAGTCCACTGTATGCTTCCTCCAGAGTAGGAAGCTTAGGAGAAGTAAGAATCTGATCTCTGGCTGCCGGATACTCAGGTCCAAGGCCAGCCAAGAAAAGAGAGACAGCTAATTGTCTCCTAAAACTCATCCAGGACTCATAGGTACACCCTGACAAGTAGGAGTAGTGCCCTCTCCAACATTCCCTTCATGAGGGAGTAATACTGTGACAGTGTGTGTCCCTCCTGACGCAGATAAAAAAGATCATATGAAGACATGAAAAACTCGTTGGAAGTTCTTGGCATGTGAATAGGTGTCATGCAACAACTCCCACATCTCTTTTGCAGTAGTGTAGTACATGATCTCATCCCTTATGCAGGGAATAACTGTCTACATCAGCCATGCACAAACCATGGCATTATCGCTGTCCCAATTAGCATTTGTACCTGTCTTATTCTCAGGCTTCGGATCCGTAAGAATATTACTTTTTTTATGACCCTTGATGGTCATAAGAAAGGTCTGGGACCACCGTGGATAGTTGATCTCATCCAACTTAACAACATGACCAAAGAAAAGGCTCTTAAGTACCTCGATGTCAGACACAAAGCCTAAGGACACCTTGGACTGATCATTTGAAGCTATCTTCGCAATACGGAGGCCTCGATCAAGCTTCTATCACCACGAAATCATCCACAAATTTGTGATCAGACAAATTCAGAGCTGCATCACAGGCTTACGCTCCTAAATCAGGACAAGAAACCCCTTTTCAATCACTACACAGGGATCGGATCATGGAAAATCGCCTCCTTGTCGATCTACGCCGTCGACCACTGCCGTCGAAGCACTGTTGCATTGCCGCCGGAGCATCGTAGCGCCACCGTAGGCTCACCGAGCCATTGCTGGGCCGCCACTGGTGATCAGATTAGCCTCCAAGAGGTCACGGTGCCGTCGCAAGTGGCTCTTGGTGCTGCTGCGCCGCCGCTGGGACCTAGGATGGTCGTGAGTAGCATCGTCGGTGATCAGATCAACCTCTAAGAAGTTGCAGCATCGTTGCGAGCAACTCTTGGTGTTGCTGCGCTGCTGCTGAGACCTAAGATGGTCGTGAGTAGCATCGCAGAGCCACCACAATCAGCATGGTGATTACTGCACCGCCGCTGGAGGCCAAGATGGCCTCGAGGCAGGTCGTTGCGTCGCCTGAGGGTGCTGTCGGCTCACCCGCATTGCGCAACACCGCCTTGCGTGCTACAGTGCGTCGTCGGAGCTCCACCGAGAGCTTCTGCTGCTCTTGAGGGAGAAAGGAGAATTAAGGTTCTGGTGGTTAGGGTTTTAGAGGCTGTGAGGGGTGGGATACTTAGAACCACGATCTAGGATCGATTTTTTGTTACCAAATTGGTTGAAATGACTTGGTTTCATTAGAAACCTTAGGGCTCTCTTATATAGAGAGAAACTGTAAGGTCAAAAGTATAGGAAAGTCCCTGAGGGACAACAAATCAAGCCCTTACAATAAGAAGTAAACGACCATACTACATAAGCTAACATAGTACTTGTAGGAGGCCTTTGCTGCCCCTAACGGGTAGATCAGGAAGGAAGAAGCCCTTCGAGACCTTGATTTAGGCCAGTATAGCCTCAAGAATAGGATCTAGAGGCAATGCTAGACTAAGGGCGAGGAGGTGGTGCCGGCAGGGGTGTTCAAGCACCCCAGCACCACATGGGGCGATGCAGTAGGTGGTGCGAGGAGTAGGACCTGCTGGCATCGTCAGGGGCCTCCAAGCACCACTTGGGGTGGTACAGTAGGCGGCGCGGAGTAGGGCCTGGTGGCGTGCCTAGGGGTTGCTAAAACCCTTTGCGATGACCTGCGAAAGGCTCTAGCGGTGGGCGACGATGGTTGAAGGGCAGTGTAGATCGGCGAGAAGGGCCTGCTCTGCCGGCACTGGGCACCGGCGACGCTGTTGGCCTTTATCAAGGTCGGCGGCACAGAATAAATGGTTTGGGTGGGGGTCTGGGAGGCTAGGGTTTGGGTAGGATACCGGAGCATTAGTCTAGGATTGTTGCTTTGATACCATGTTAGGAGGAAATGTCATTAGTTTCATTCAGATGACCCTTGATGCCTTTATATTGAGAGGCACCAAAAGGGGAAAATACGCACGCACCCTTACATAGCAAAAACAAACCAAAACACCAACTACAACTCAACATAACCCTCTACTACCATTCCTGCTCTTAAAGGATCTCTAGAAAGCATCCTGGTCTTGGTGTGCTATCCATGATAACCAAAAATGTTCCACACTTGAGTTGAAAATGAGCAGTGAAAGAATAGATGATCAATATCCTCATTTGCTCCTTGACAGAAAGGGCACGCCTTATTTGTTTCTGCTACCCATGTTGCTTTCCAACTCTTTGTCATTAGCTTTCCTTTTTTGAGTAACCAAGCAAAACTTTTTATCTTCAAAGGGCAAGATGCTTATCAAATTTGCCTGCAATCCCTAGAAAATCAACATCCATCGCCACTCCATTATCCAATCTCCTATAAGTCTTATTGATAGTGAACTCTCCCTCATCCCACACAAAAGCATTCAGTCCCCCCCTAATATGGTAATCCTCCACTCCTTCCAAAGCAATTGCAATTCTTGGAGTATCTAATCAGAAAGGTTACCCACAAAGGTCGGGTTCCAAGAACCCTCCCAGTAGTCAATCACCTTCGCTTGCTGGTTGGTAGCTAGCACAAACAATCTATGGAATCTCTCCCTAAGCTTTCCTTATCCCATCCAATCATCCAACCAAAAACGAAAGGAGTCACTTGCGGCTTCCATCAAGTCGAAGAAGTTATGTACCTTAGGCATCAGCAATGATAGGCCTTTAATGAAATGAGAGACGCCAACTTGTGGAGAACCCAACAACTCCCAACTCGTAGAGGTTCCATAACAGGCCTCTATAATCCTTCCAACCAAATCTTGTCTGCACCCTAGGAGCTTAGCAATACATTTTGTTAGGAGACAGTCATTCATCTTCCTCAAGTCTCTAACTCCCAAATTGCCTTTATTAAAAGGCTTGCAAACATCCTCACAGGCAACCAATCTTGCACCTTTGCTAGTTGACCTAAAGTTGGTCCAAAATAAATCCTTGGGTAAATCAAAAATCTTCTTTTCAATATTTTGTGGCATCTGCAACATTGATGTAAAGTAAGTTGGCATTGAGGGCAACACCGTCATCAAAAGAACCAATCATCCTCTCCTAGAAAGAATTTTTTAATCCTATCCTACCAATTTCCTCTTTAACTTCTAAATCAAAGGTTTTGATTCAAAAAAGGGGATCCATCTGGCTGATAAAGGTAATCCCAAATAAGGGATAGGAAGGAATCCTTCCACAGTTTGTAGGTGCTTGCCACAAGTGGTAATCTCCTGTACTATCATCTGAAAGGGTCTCAAGATAGATTTTTGGTAGTTAATTTGTAGCCCTGATGCTTTGCTAAAAAGCTCCAAAAGAATTTATATCCTTCTTGCCTCAACTTTAGAGCCTTCTACAAAGAAGAGGGTGTGTTGTTGGGTAATTGGATATTAGAGATCCAATTACAAGAGAGTACCACATCGTGTAATGTGGAGAGTTGGAGTGTATGGTGGCCTATAAATAAGTGTTGTAACCCCCATTTATTTCTTGAGAAGAATACATTCATATCACACCTATAGGGGCATTTCTCTCCACTCTTCGTGAGTAGGATTTCCATGTAAACCGATGTGTTCATTCCTTGATTATGATTTGATATTTTTGTTAATACGCTCTATTGAGAGAATTGTGTTGGTTTAGTGCCACATTGGAAGATGTGGACTGTGTAGTGAGTGTTGGCCTATAAATAGGCGTGTACTCCCATATTCCTTTGAGAAGAATAGAAACATCAGAGCTCTATCGGGCCTTCTCCCGTGGTTTTCTCCCCGCTCTTCGTGAGTGGGGTTTCTATGTAAACCCAAGTGTTCTTTGATTGTCTTTATGCTTTGATTCCTTTCCGCTTATTCTCGATTTCAACTTGATATCAGAGCAAGTTCTGATCTTGAGTTTTGTTCTTAAGTTTTATTATGTTTAAGATCTATTCCATTATGTGTCTCCATATTGTCTTCAATTTTGAGAGAGAAGGGGAAACCCTAATCTCTCCATGCAAGGGAGGAGATTGTGATGGTTTTGAGGTTCATGAAGAAGAAAATCTCCTCCTCTAACAAGATGAGGCTATGAGGGCCCTTGGAGGGTGGACTTGAGAATGAGCTTGATGCTGCGGGCGACACTACCTTACCCTAGGGTACGCTAGGGCTCGCGTAAGATGAAGCGGTGCCTAGGGTTTCTGCCAAATGATCCCCGCGCGAAGAAGAAACACTCCCGAGATATGTGCACCAGTAGCACTGCAGAAGGGTGAGAAGGAGCTGCGAGATCGCAGCGGTGACTTAGCGCTGCAGATGATGGTGGTGCTAGGGCTTGCACGTGGTCGAGGTGAAGATTGCGGAGGAGATCTTGCATCATGTGATCACGCGTGATGGTTGAGATTCGTGGCGCTCGAAGGAGTTGGACCTTGAGGAGATCGATCCTCTTGGAGGTGAGGCGAGGAAGCCCTATTATTGAGCGATGGTGGAGAAGATTATGGCGAAAGATGTTGGTGACGCGTGAAGATCGGAGGTGTTGCGATGCGTCAGTGAGAGCGGTGTAGAGGAGAGATGCTACGATGCTTTCGAAGGCTCTCGAGGGGAGCCATTAGGGGTCGGTTGTCCTCTCCACGAGGAACTCTGAGGTCGAGGCCGCATTGGCGTGAGGCAGGCCATGGTGGAGGACGGGGCGAATAGGAGAGGATAGGATCCAGTGGTGGCGAGATTGCCTCCAACCACGCCACGGTGGCCTCTAGCCATTCGATCAGGGCCGTTGAAGAAGTGCCGCTGCCATGCCCTAGCTAAGGAGTGTGGATTTGGGTTCTTTTGAACCCTAAAAGAAGAGAGTTTGGGGTTGTTGCATCTTTTCTTTGATTTTCTGTCATATCATTTTATGTCATTTATCATTCCAAAACAAAAACAAGGGGTAGGAATGGAAGAAATGATGAAACAAAAAAAAGGAAAAGAAAAAGAAAAAGAAAGGAGGAAGATTTTCAAAAGAAAAAAATCAAAATAAAAATTTGAAAAAATATATATACAAAAAAAGAGGGAGAAAGAAGAAAAAAATGAAGGTGTTTGAATTGAAGAGAAGAGGGGGAGAAGCTCTTATCCAATTTTATTTTTTCTTCTTGTTTGTTTCTTCTCCCATATGAGTATGGGAGAAAGGGGGAGTATGGAAGCCATTATAGTCACCCTCGTTTGGTAGTCCCTTTGTTGTAGTCCCATGGTATGATGGGCGACATCGGATACTGCTACGGACTTGTTTAGTAATTGATCTTCATATGAGAAACTCAACTTTGGGAGGTCCAGAGTTTCGAGGTCTCTAAAGGGAAGGAGATCCATTTTCGAGGTCCTCAGAGGAAGGGCCCAATCGATTTCTATATGAGAGATACAACTTCGAGGTCTTCAGAGGAAGGCCCATTTCAAGGATACTGAATGGCGAGCCACCAGCACCAGGTCTCCAGAGGAGAGGCCTCTTTTCAGAGCCAATTATAGTTCGTCCAGCAACTCCAGTCCGTGTTCTCGCCTACAAACAAGAACCAATTCCGAGTGTTGTTTGTTCTGCTGTGTAGAGTGGGATTCTTTGTGTTACAAGCTGAGCATTCCATGCTTCAGCTTGAGGGAGAGTGTTGAGAGAATTGTGTTATTGGTTTAGTGCCACATTGGAAGATGTGAACTTTGTGTGGTGAGTGGTGGCCTATAAATAGGCATGCACTCTCATGTTCTTTTGAGAAGAATAGAAACATCAGACCCTATCGGAGCCTTTTCCCGTGATTTTCTCCCTGCTTTTCATGAGGGGTTTCCATGTAAACCCAAGTGTTCTTTGATTATCTTTATACTTTGATTCGTTTCCGCTTATTCTCGATTTCAACTGCTTCCGCTTATCATATTTTACAATATGGTATCCGAGCAACTTGTATCTTAGGAAATAATTTTTGCTTTGTTGCATAGATTATATTATCATTTTTATTTTCTCTTGGTGTTCTTTGTCCATCTTGATGGAGTTATGATGGAGTACAATTACAGCAACGTCTATGGTTGTGGGCAAGGAGAGGTGCTATAGGAGTTGGAGGCGATAATGTGTGCAACGAAGGAAGGTTGCAAGGTCTGTGGCATCGATTGGTGGAGCGATCGAGCATCGGTGCACCTCCACACATGGGCGATGGCGATGACAATGGGGTGTGATTGGCTATGATTGACTGTGATTCGTGGTGTTACTGTAGCATTGTGGGAGTGCTGGTAGCACTCGTGAAGTCCGGGGGATGCTGTTGTGCTATTGCTGGAGTAAGGAGACTAAAGAGGTGCATCACCAGTTGTTGAAGGTGCGAGATCGAGAAGTAGAGCTCGTGAGATCTCGAGGAAGAAGATTCCTCTTGATTACTCGTCGAGGAGTGATCTCCGGTGAAGATCGCAGTGGAGATTTCGCTTAAGATCGCTTGCAGGTCAAGAAGCGTGAGTAGCAAAGAAGTTGGAGATGGTGGCACGCAATGTCGAGAAAGGGTGGCAAGATCGTAGCAACATCGATCAAAGCGGCAAGGCTTGGACAACAACAATAGGAACAAAGGAGAAAAGGCTGAAGGAGCATGTGAGACCAATGGCGAGATTTTTTCCACTAATGGTTGCACTAAAATTGACGTTTTAGGGTCTTTTGAACCCTTATTAGGAATGTATTTTA
Source organism: Thalassia testudinum (assembly GCA_037157565.1). NCBI lineage: Eukaryota > Viridiplantae > Streptophyta > Magnoliopsida > Alismatales > Hydrocharitaceae > Thalassia > Thalassia testudinum. Next base: position 701,221 of record JAZHRO010000062.1, on the reverse strand, counting down.
GGGTTTTTTTATTGAGTATTTATGATCTCTACCCTCTAATTTCCTTTAATATCTTTTTGGATACCTTTTTGTATTACAAAGGAGAAGAAAAGGGAGGAATGAAAAGCAATAAAAGAAGGGAAAGGAGAAAAATATTAGAAAAAGGAAAATAGAAGAAAAATATCAAAAAAAAGAAAAAAAGAGAAAAAAATAAAAAAGGAGATTAAAAAAGAAAAAAGTGAAGATGATGTTGAAGAGAAGAGGGAGAGAAGTTCTTTTTTATTCTAGGTTTTTATTTTTATTTTCTTCTTGTTGGAGTTTATGTAGTGGGTTTAGTTTCACATAGTAGAATGGGACTTTGTATAGTGTCGTGGCCTATAAATAGGCATATATTCACTATCTCTTTGAGAAGAGTAATATAGATATTTAGCCATATCAGGGCTTTCTCCTGTGGTTTTCTCCTCGCTCTTCGTAAATGAGGTTTTCACGTAAACCCAAGTGCTTTCATTGCTTTATGCTTTTTTATTTTTTATGCTTTCGCTTATTCATATTATTTAACTTGGTATCAGAGGCGGTAGGTAGTCGTAAGGAGCAGTAGCGATGGAGTGATGACTTTGCTAGTAGTCACAACACTCGCATCAGGTGGACGCGAGTCAAGAGGTGAAGCGATGAGTGAGATTGGAGTAGTGATCTTTAGCGGCATGTGCAGTCGAGAGGAAGAAGGTGATGGAGATGGTAGCCACGCAAGGATCTCGTGTGAGATCTCGTGCGGTTACTACTAATGGTGGCACATTCATGTGCGGGTCCCCAATGTCCTCCTAACCTGCGTAGTACACGAAGCTCATGAGCATAGTGTAGGCGCAACTGTTGGTGGCGAGGTGGATGGCAAGGGTAAGCGCCTTATGGTTGTTGGGGCTGCCAAAGAAGTTGGCGACGACGTTGCGGAAGATCTTGGTGATGGTGATGACGATGGCGATCTTCGGCAAAGTTCTCACAGTGAGAGATCGCGCGAGATTGCTCGAGGCAGAGATTTGGACTAGTGGCGTGAGATCAGCGATGACCTTGGTATTGTGGAAGCTAAGATCGCGGTGAGGATCTCAGCAGAGATCTCGCGAGAACAGCTGGCACGCATGATCAGCGATGAAGGTGGTGATGATCAAGGTTTTAAATATCGATATTGATATCGTATCGACAAGTCAAAAGAGGGATATATCGGGGATATATCGCTGATATCGGTGAATTTTAGGGAAATCACTCAGAAAGGCATAAAATATCACAAAATATCGCAAAATTTAAAGGTTAACATTTTTATGAATAATATATCATGAAAGGATGCCTAAAAAATGTGTATATGTGTTATATCAGGGATATATCACCGAGATCGATGATTTTTTTACGTGTGTGTGTTTGTGTGTTCCCACCATTTCAGCATTCAAACCCAGTGCCAGTGCCATCTTGCCATTTTCAACTATATTAGGGATATATCACTGATATCGATAATTTTTTTATGTGTGTGTGTATCTGTGTGTTCCCACCATTTTAGCATTCAAACCCAGCGCCAGCGCTAGCGCCATCCTGCCATTTTCAGCTATATCAAGGATATATTGCCGATATCGATGATTCTTTTACGTGTATGTGTATGTGTTCTGTATTTGTGTGTGTGTGTGTGTCTGTGTTTCCACCATTTCAGCATTCAAACGCAATGCCAGCGCCATCCTGCCATTTTCAGCTCTTCAAACCTCCCGCCCAACTATTTTCAAACCTTCCTTCCGAAAGCTATTGCCATCAACAGCCAACCCGCCGATATATCGGCGATATCTCCCTATATCGGTGATATATCACCGATATCCGGAAAAAGAATACCTTCGGTGGTATCGATACCAGCCAGCCTCGTTGATACTGATATATCAAACCTTGGCGATGATCTTGTTGCGAGGATCGCTTGAGAAGTAGGTGATGAACCCCTTCCACCTAGTTTTGGAGAAGCTGTCGAAGGAAAGGCTGCCAGGTTATCAAAAGGGTTTTATTTTTTAGCTCGTTTACCTCTTTACCCTTTAGATTTCTTTTTATATGTTTTGTGGCTCTTCTTTGTATTACCAAGGAGGAGGGGCAAAAAGCGGAGGAAGAGAACAAAAAAAAAAGGGAGAGGAGGAAAGTATAGTAAAAGAAATATCAGAAAAAAAAAGTTTTTAAAAAAATTAAGAAAAAAAAGGGAAAAAAGGAGGGAAAAAAAAGAAGGGAAAAAAAGCAAACATTAAAAAAAAATGATGATGATTATATTTAAGAGAAGAGGAGGAGAAGCTCTTCTCTATGTTTATTTCTTCTCCTATAGAGTTTTGGAGAAAGGAAGAGTGTGGATCCTATTATAGTCATTCTCTATTTAGGAGTCTCTTTGTTTGAGGTTACCATATGAGAAACTATAGCTCTGGGAGGTCTAGAGTTTTGAGGTCTCTAGACGAGAGAGATCTAGTTTCATGGTCCTCATAAGAAGGGTCCATGTTAGGTTTCTATGTGGAAGATCTAGTTTTATGGACTCCAGAGGGGAGATCCAGTTTCGTGTCTTCAGAGGAAGACCCATGATAGAGATACTGAATGACGAGTCGCCAGCATTAGTTGAGGTCTTCAGAGGTGAGACCCCTATTAGAACCAGCTACAACAGTTTGTCCAGCAGCTCCAGCCCTATCATCGTTAGCACACCTGCCTATAAGTAAGAACCAAATTGAGAGAGTTGTGTTCTGTTCTATAGAGTCGGATTTGTATTGTACATGATGAGCATTGCATGCTCTAGCTTGAGGGGGAGTGTTGGAGTTTGTGTAGTTGGTTTAGTCCCACATAGTAGAGTAGGACTTTATGTAGTGTGTGGTGGCCTATAAATAGGCATATACTCATTTCTTTGGGAAGAGTAATATAGATATCAACCCTGTTGGGGCCTTCTCTCATGGTTTTCTCATCACTCTTTGTGAGTGGGGTTTCTATGTAAATCTAAATGTTTTCATTGCTTTATGCTTTGATATTTTTTATTCTTCCACTTATTCATATCATTAAACTCTTTTCTATGTTGTTTCTTCTCCTATATGAGTATGGGAGAAATGGGGAGTCTGAGTGAGAGCCTATTGTGATCCCATATGAGATTCATTGTTCAAGGTCCTCACATGAGAGAAACATTCTATCTGGTCCTTATATGAGAGGAACATTTTTTAGGTCTCTATGTGAGAGAAATCTAGAGAGAGATTTCCGTATAGGAGAGGCCGGTCTTAAGGTCTCCATAGGAGAGGCCCATGTCAAGTTTCCATGTGGGAGAGCCTTAGTTTTGAGGTCTCCAGAGAAGAGGCCCATGTCCAAGATCTCTAATGGAAAGACACTAGCACCAGTTGAGGTCTTCAGAGGAGAGGCCTATGTTAGAGCTAGCTACAATAGTTCATCCAACAGACTCCATCCCTCACTGATGTGTCTTCATTTGCATTCCCACCTATAAGCAAGAATATTGATGTAGCTGACATCATTCACCTACAGAAGAGCCGTGACCTGGTTACACCAATTGAAAGTGTTGTGTTTTGTTGTAGCGTGAAGATTTCGTTGCTTTACAAGTTGGGCATTTCATGCTCCGGCTTGAGGGGGAGTGTTGAGAGAATGTGTAGTTGGGTAATTGGGTATGAGAGATTCAATTACAAGAAACTAGTACCACATCGTGTATTGTGGAGAGTTGGAGTGCGTGGTGGCCTATAACTAGGCGTTGTATCTCCCATTTATTTCTTGAGAAGAATACATTCATATCACACCCATATAGGCACTTCTCTTGTGGTTTTCTTCCCACTCTTTGTAAGTGAGGCTTTCACGTAAACCTAAGTGTTCATTGCTTGATTATGCTTTGATTTTTTTTAATACACTTCCGCTTATCGTATTTTACAACATGGTGTCATCTGTATATTACAACACTTGGATTTGAAGTTCATTCCATGTAGAAAAACCACTAACTAGGTTTCTTTCACAAGCTTTGGATGTAGCTCTTGCCAATGCATCAATTGCTAAGACAAATAACATCAGAGCCAATGGACACACTTGTCTAATCCCTCTTCTCGGGTGGACCCATCCACCCTTGGATTGCCATTAATAAGAATAGAGAATGAAGTTGTTGTCACACATCGCTTGATCCAATTCACCTATCGAGGAAGGAGCCCTCTTCTAATCAAGGAAGTCTAAATGAAAGACCATTAAATCGAGTTATAAGCCTTACTAAAATTGATTTTCCAAAGGAAAGCTTTCCTCATCCACTTCTAGAAATTCAAGATCTCTGAGGCAATCACATACCCGTCCAAAATGTTACAGCTATAAGTTGTGCTAAAGGGTGGGTGAATAGTGCGGGAAATAAAATGATAGACAATTGCAAAATAAAAAGATCAATCCTAAAAAGGCATTGATCACAATGAAACAGTGGATTCTTAGGTGGAAACCCCAAGGGTAAAAACCATCACCTAAGTCACCTCGACGTAGGATTTTTTGATCAACTAAGTTGATCAAATTCACTATATGTATCACTTAAAACGAGGGTGACACAACCTCAATACAACCATACTACTTTAGACCGAGAATAGTGTATCTTAAACTCTTTTTCACGAAAAGAATTTTGTCTCACCAGGAGATGGCAATTCGCAATGTGAATATCTAATCAAAAACAAAAGCAAAAAGACCTATAGAGCCCAAAATAGAGATTAAAACTAAGCTCCTATAGGTTTGAAAGGACTTCCTTGAAGTGGAAGTAGATCGGCGTGGTAGCACGGTATTTCGGTGCTCTCGGATGCGGAGTGTAGATTTTGGAGAGTAGTATGACAACACTCTCGTTTGATCTCTTGTTATGGATAAATGGAAGTATTTAGTCTCACAAAGCGTATTTCTCTTCTCGTATGTTGTATAAGTGTTGTGTTTAGGCTTAGGAGTGTCCTTGCTATTTATAGAGGTGTTAGGAACACTTTAGAGATGCCTAGTGACTTCAAATAGTTGTGGATAAGTTGTGGCTAAGAAAGGCTGCGTCAGATTCCTAGAAAATCGAGTAAACTGTTAGACAGTACAGACCAGTCGACGCTTGATCGTCTGACTATAACATGACCTGTTGATTAACAATAATTTTCAGTTGGTGCCCTACAATGGGTGGGAATGACCCTATTAGGTCTTTACAAGCCGGTCGATTAACGGTCATTTGGTGGCATTGTGGTTGGTCGACTAATGGTTGTCTAGTGGTGTTGTGGTCAGTTGGCTGATGGTCGGTTGGCTACTAAAGGACTCTAAGTTTTGAGTTCCTGGGCTTGGGGATTTTGACAACTAGTTAGCGCGTTGATAGTGCCCTATATGGGGACCAATCAGCTGATGGTTGGTTCCCTACAAAGGTTCTCTTGGGAATTGAATCTGATTATCAGTGCATTTAATAAGGTTTAAGTCCAAGAGGTATCAAGCTGTTACTAGGCCAACATTTGGTTATGGGTCGACGGTCGGTTGACTAGCTATATAAGAGCTAGTCGGCGGGCATGCTAGGGAGTTGATTGGCTATTGAAGAACCGGTCAACCAAGCGGGTTATTAGGCTGTGCCTGTGTGCTGTTTTGAGTGTTGTAAGTGTTGGCTTGGGTTCCCTATGCTACTTAATGGCCAATTAAGTTTCTTAACTCTATTATGGGGCTCTTTACAAGTAATTTAAGAAATAAAAGAGCAACAAATGAAGTACATGGATTACAATTAAAACATTTTATCCTATTCTTTTTCTTCCTTGACTTCAGGCCCAAAGCTCTTAGGTTTAGCTCCATTGCTTCAACTCCATGCTCCTTGATACTTTTGCTCTCCATCAAGCTCCTTCATAACCATGGAAATGAGCTTGAGCTCAGTCAAATTCTTCCAATTAATTTCATTAACCTATGTTAAATGTAAATTGTTTTGTTATCATCATAATCAAGGACAACAGCTAGGAACAAACGCAATACGCACATGTGCAACAATCCATCCCAAGACACCTCTCAACCTATTTGCCACTATAAGGTAGATTGCATTGGATAACACAATTGGCCTGTAATCCTTAATGCCTTTTGCACCCTCTTCCTTCGGAAGAAGGAATATGTAAAATTTATTAATTATGTTAAGGCCCTAATTACCATCAATAAATTGGTATATCACTTATAAAACATCATCTTTGATGGTAGGTTAGAACTCCTTATAGAAGAAGACTAGGAATCCATACATCTGCATTTAGATCCCAAATAGCCCTCCTAACTTTCTCCTCTATAAAAGGAATAATAATCTCCATAGCTTGGTCATTGGTAATAGTAGGGATGTCTACCCCCAACCATCTCCATCAGCCATTCATCCTTTTACCTATAAACTCTCTGCAATACTTCGTTGCCTCCCTTCCCATGGAGTCTCTAGCACTAAAGTCATTGCCATTTACCCTTATTTTTTTAACCTAGTTTTTCCTTCTATCTAAGGCCATCAAGTAGAAGAATTTTGTGTTGGAATCTCCTTCTTTCAGCCAACTTTGCTTAGATTTTATCTTCCATTCAACCTCTATCTTCCTATCCTCCATTTGCATTGTATTTAGGTGTCTCAATTTGCTTCGTCTCCCCTCCTTCGAAAGGATCCTCGTGTCGTCTTCCTTGTCTAGGCGAGTGATCTCTGCTAAGGCTTTCGACTTCATTCTATTTATCTCCTTAATTTGTTTTTTATAGCTCCTCACGAACGAACTTAAAGTGTGTGGCTTGGCCTCCAACCAAACGGCTGCAGGCCCCTTAACCTATAAAGATCTTCATTTCTCCTCCACTATACTCCAAAACCCTTCCTCTAGGAGCCATGACCTCTCAAATTTGAAATATGCGTCATACCTCCAATCATTTGATTGCTATATCAGTGGCGTATAATCTGAAAATGGCTCCAACAACCGCACATCTACTAAAGGAAAGGTCTGGAGTAGCTCCACACTAGCCAGGAACTTATCAATTTGAGACATCTATTCCATAGAGCTCCTCTAGGTGTATGTGTAAGAGTTGGGCAGTAGATCTACCAAACCATGCATTGAAACAAAATTAGCAAAAACCTCCAATCCCTGATCTCCCCTCTACCATCCGACCTATCATCGACATGCAATGTGACGTTGAAATCCCCTCTTATGAGGCAAGGGTAACCCTGAAATTACTCCGCCACTTGAACCAGATCTTCCCAAAGTCCTGCGTAAGCTCCATCATCATTAGGGCTATAAACTCTAGAAACAACCAACTTTATACTATCTCGACGCCTTGTCAAGTACATCGACACGACATTGTTACCCACAACTAAATCTTCCAGGCTAAATTCATCCTTAGCCTATCCTATAACGATCCCTCCTGATCTTCCCGTTACGTTCAAAGCACAAAAACCCTCCAGTAGATCACCACTTATCCCCTTCCAAATCTGATCAGAAATCTGCTGAAGCCTAGTTTCTTATAACAAAACTACCCATGGCCTCCAATTTTGGAAATATCCTTTAAGAGTTGGCTGAAATGATTCAATTCAATATAGAAAACTCTATGCTCTCATATAGAGAGAGACCAAGGAGTGAAAGTACAGTTAAGCCCATACAAGGAAAAAATATAAAACATAAAAAACACTATATGTTAACACTCCTCAAGTTGGAGCATGAATATCTATCATGCTTAGCTTGGAACAACATGCCTCAAAGGCAGATCTCGCTAGGGGCTTTGTGAAGATATCTGCAGCTTGCTCCTTAGAAGTAACACTTGTGGTATGTAAACTCCCACACTGAATGAGATCTCGAGTGTAATGACAGTCAATCTCTACATGCTTGGTCCTCCCGTGAAACATAGGGTTATTGGCAATGTAGGTCGCTGCTTTGTTGTCACACCGCATCTCCATAGAGCTATCTAGAGGAACATGAAGATCTGACAAAACTGACTTGACCCAAACCATCTCAGTGGCTGTCTGGGCTATGGCCTTGTACTCTGACTCTGCACTGGATCTAGATATAACCGCTTGCTTCTTGCTCCTCTAGGTAACCAGGTTTCTTGTAACAAAGGTGCAAAAACCTATGGTCGATTTTTTGTCCCCAACACAGCCAGCATAATCAACATCAGAGTATGCTATAATCCCCATGGGCATTCCCTTACGGAATAATAATCGTCGTCCAGGTGCTTTCTTCACATACCTGAGCACTTGCATTGTAGCCTCCCAGTGCTGCCTGATTGGCTTATCCATAAACTGGCTAAGCCTACCAACTGACAGAGACAAGTCTGGACGAGTGATGGTAAGGTAAAGAAGCTTACCCACCAGCTGCCTGTATGCTCTATTGTCAACAACCTCATATTTCTCATCATATAGATGGACCTTGGGATCCATGGGAATATTTACAGCCTTAGCTGCTAACATGCCAATCTCCTGAAGAAGATCAAGAGCATACTTCCTCTATGAGAGCACCACTCCATCCCTGCCACGTGCAACCTCAATGCCTAAGAAATACCTCAACTGTCCCAGATCCTTCATGACAAATTTCTCTGATAGGTGCCTCTTAACTTCATCTATCCCATCTCTGTCATCTCCGATGATGATAAGATCATCAACACATACCAGGAGTGCCACAGTCCCCCTGTTAGTCTTCATGGTAAATAAGGAGTGATATGAAGTGGCGCGACTCATACCAATATGGTGGAGCACCTCTGATAGCTTCTGAAACCATCCCCTTGGACTTTGCTTCAAACCATAGATTGCCTTTCGTAATCTGCACACACACTCCCCCTGAACCTCGAAACCCAAGGGCTGCTGCATGTAAACCTTTTCCTGAAGATCACCATAGAGAAAGGCGTTCTTCACGTCCAGCTGGTATAATGGCCAGTCTCTATGAGCAGCAACAGAAATAAGTATCCAGACAGTGGCAAGCCACGCAATAGGGGAGAAAGTGTCAAAGAAGTCTACCCCATATGTCTGAGTGAACCCCTTTGCTACTAGCCTGGCCTTATACCTTGAAATAGACCCATTAGGGTTGTATTTCAAGGCAAAGACCTATTGGGAGCCAACCAGTTGTGCGCCAGTAGGAAGTGAGATGAGATCCCAAGTCTGTCTACTTCGAAGTGCTGCCATCTCATCCTCCATGGCTTGACGCCACTTCGGATTAAGCATGGCCTGCTGGTAGGTAGACAGAATGTGTGATGCTGTAAGGGCCTGATAGAAGCTGCTAAACTGAGGAGCAAGACCATCTGTAGCCAAGCTACCTGTGACCCGATATCTGGACTCACAGGTACGTGGTGCTCTCCTAATGGCAATAGGGAGATCTGAATCATCTGGTACCTTTAACTGAGTTGCTGCAGAAGGAGCCTTGCCACTGTGGTGATCTGCACTGTCTGGGAAGTCAGGTCTAATCAAACTGTCACTGGCATCAGGTACCCTCTCAACTACCTGTGAACCATCAGCTGCTGGTGAGAGAGGAGGCCTCTGAAAGGTGGTATGATGCCTGTGATAGGTATGCAATGGGCCATGCAATTTCTCAAAGTCATCCTAGGAGAAAGAACTCATCTGCTTATCAGCTAGAGGTCTGGACTGAGAAGTAGGCACCTGAGTCTCTATACATGGAACAGGTAAGGGAAGAAAGGCAACATCGTTACAAGAGCTCCTCTCTCCAGTGACTGAGAAATATGGTGTATCCTCATGGAAAGTCACATCAGCACTAACGTAATATCTGTTTTGCAAAGGATCATAGCAATGGTACCCCTTCTGTGTCCTAAAGTACCCCAAAAATGTGCACTTGATAGCGTGGGGAGCCAGCTTGTCATGACCAAGTGACAGCACATGGACGAATACAACACATCCAAAGGTTTTGGGAGGCACATGAAATAACTCGTCGTCTGGATGCAGAAGAAGAATCGGTATCTGCTCGTGAAGAACTGAGCTAGGCATCCTATTGATGAGATAAGTCGTCAGAACTACATCTCCCCAGTATCTTTGCGGTACATTATGATGAATTAATAGTGTACGAGCAACATCTAACAAGTGCCTGTGCTTCCTCTCTGCAACCCCATTCTGCTGTGAAGTGTGAGGACAAGTAGTCTGGTTGACAATCCCACGGGTCCTATAGACCTCCTTAAGTCTCGTAGTGCTGAACTCAAGAGCATTATCAGTCCGCACTATCTTCACGGTGCTTGAATATTGTATGCTAATCTCTAAAAGAAGGGTCTCTATGCATCCTCCAACCCCTGCCTTGCTTTTCAGCAAGAACACCCATGTGGCTCTAGAGAAATCATCTACGACAACCAGGTAGTACCGGTGTCCCATCCGGTCTGGAACTCTGCTCGGTCCCCATACATCCATAGCGAGCAACTGAAATAATGTCGAAGATCTAGGAGATGTGCTAACTGGAAAAGAGGATCGATGGTGCTTACCCAATTGGCAAGCATTACATTGTATGGTAGCAGCTAGGGAAATATGTGGTATCACCCTCCTGAGGTGATCCAGAGACAAGTGGTTAAGACGAACGTGTCACTGTAGAACACTCCCGCTACCATATCGAGTAACCCCTGCAAATGGCTCCTGTCCCAGACAGTAAACACCATTCTCCTCCATACTTTTGACAATAGTCCTCCTAGTGAGCTTGTCCTGAATAACACATCCAACATCATCAAAGATGACCCTACAGTTGAGATCCTTCATGATTCTGCTCACTGACAACAGACTCAGTGGGAATTCTGGTACGTGCAATGCACCAGATAGCTGCAAACTAGGGGTCACGGACACCTCCCCCTTACCCCTAACTGGGGTGTATCTATCGTCAGCAACCTGTACAGTCCTTCTTGGGGGAACAGATTGTAGCGAATGAAAAGAGGTTTGATCACCGCACAGATGCTATGACGCACTAGAGTTGATTAGCCACCTTACTCCATGGTGGCTCCTGTAATGCTCCTTATGTACGAGACTCACAAATTCTGTCATAAGTGTTAAGTAGATCACATCCAAGGAAAAAGGGGAATACACACCCCAAGGATCATACAATACGAGGAATACACACCCCACACAACCATCAATATGAGGAATACACACCCCAAAAATAATCCATAAAACTGGAGAAAGTCATACCACCATTCGGAGAACACCAATAGATCTGGAGAAAAAATGTGGCGGATGACTCTCCTGAGGAAATGGATTACTCTCTTGATTCAACTGCTATCAACCTTGTGTGTGTGTGTGTGCACTTCAATCTCTCGTCACTCCAAACTTCTTGAAGCAACACCTGCAATCAACATTCCATCAATGGCAGCAGTAGATGAACCATCTGGGCACTTGCGGTGGTCAAGCAACGATTGAGCAACCACGAGGAGCAGATCTGGATGGTGTCGCCGGGATCAGGCAGCCCATTGGCGGCGTTGGGCGGCACTGCTGGGCTCGGGCAGCGCGTTGGGCGGCGCCGCTGGGCTCGGGTAGCCCACCGGCGGCATTGGCCGGCGTCGGCGAGGCCCTCCCCTTTCCTCCTCGTGCTGCTACACCTGGGCAGTTGATGCTCCAGCAGTTGGTGCTGCTGCCGCCGGCTAAGAGGGAACCGGCAGCAGTAAGGAAGAAGAGAAGAGAAGGATTTGGTGGATGGGTTGGAGGCCTACTTGGGTGGGATACCTAGGGCACCGGTCTAGGATGGCTGCTCTGATACCAAGTTGGTTGAAATGATTCAATTCAATATAGAAAACCCTAGGCTCTCTTATATAGAGAGAGACCAAGGAGTGAAAGTACAGTTAAGCCCATACAAGGAAAAAATATAAAACATAAAAAACACTATATGCTAACATTAAGTGTTGATCTTCTATGGGGGTCATTGAGCCCCCGCACATTCAAAAAGATGTTATTCATCATCAAGGAATAGAATTGGCTCCCCTACTAGTATGCTTAAAGCTTGCAACTTTAGCCACGCAAACTTGTTCAACCATATGATCCACAGCTTCGACTGCCATTGACACTGCAGAGTCTTCAATCACAATTTCATGCTCCTCCTACTCCACAACACTTTCACGCTCCTACGAAACAACACATTCCCTAACCTGCTCTAAATGCAATTGAATGGAGGATGATCTTTCTACTTCATTCTTGCCTCCCCTCCTCAATCATGAACTCCATCTCTTGGGATCACCCTTCCCCCTGCTTCACATCACTATTGTAGTCCACTAAAGCCTTCCTTTCATGGAGCTCTGATGAGAGGCTCTCGCTACACTGCTCGCAACTCTCCTCGATCTACCTGTAAAGGTCCATTGGGGGTGACAGAAAAGCTTACGGCAAGAGCGGTGTGACTTTCACCGTGCTATGGACAGGGATGATGCCGTTTGACCCTCCTCGATTGTAGCTTCCTCCACCATCGCTACTTCATCTTCGACCTCACCGCTCCAGAGCTCCTTCAATGAGAATGAATTTGGGTTTTGCGAAGGACCCCCTGAATCGCTGCACTCTTGGTCCCTCTTAATCGGGTCATTATAAAGGAACTTGATCACGGGTTGAAGATCTGACTAACCTGCATCCTTAAAGCCAGTGACCAGTTGAATGGGTGGGCTCGCCTCGTTCAAAATCCCCACAACATTCTCAGCAAGTGGCGAGGATTCGTCGCGCTTCTTTATGCCTTCATCACCATAATCAATGCCGCCACATTCCAACTCAGGTGCCAAGAAAATTGTCGAGGAACCGGTTAGCTCCCCGCAATCAATGCAATGACATTTCACCTTCTAAACCCACTTCGGTTGGCTTGCAGCATCATTGCCTTCTCTCATCTCTCCAACAGCCCCACCGACGAAACAGCTTAGGCCATTCCCTGCAAGAACCTAAGTATACGATTTTGCTATGCGCTTAACCTATTGAAGGCCAATCACCCACGATGCCCCTCCAAGGCACAATGTGACCTTCTTGAGAACCCTCTTCCTAGGAATCATTTGAGCAACCACCCTCACTCGCGACATGTCACCCGTCAAAAGGCCAAGGCTAAAGCAAGTCTTCAACAAAGCGAACGATGCAACCATCGCCCTGACCACCTCTAGTGCCCTCAGGTGCAAAGGAATATCCAAGATGGCCACCTCAACCTTTGCCTTCCAAGGTGGTCTCTTGGAGTTCGCACCATCATGAGTCAATGGCCATCACCACTGTTTGCAACCACCACCGGTCTTGATGGCGTAGAACACTAGCCTCCTCACTTTCTCCATCCCTAGGCCAAAAGCAAGGAGTTTCTTTGAATCAAGCACCGCCATCTTAATCTCCGACATTGGGCATAGTTATCGCTCCATTGCTTCTTTTGTCTTAGCCACTTTGACCTCCCTTTGAACAACCTTGCCCACCAGAGCTCGTAAATGAGCCCTTTCTAAAGGCTCAACTTGCGACCACCAAGGTGCTTCAACTTCCACCAAAGCGGCTCTTGGAGGAGGCGGGAGCAAACCTTCGTCACTTCCCTCCCCTCCTTCCTCAATCTCCTAGGGCAACGAGCATGACGATGTCCAATAACTTCACAACCCAAGCACCACACAAGGTCTCTATAGACCTATGCAATGGCCCCACCCAAGGAACTTAAAGCATTAAAGCTTCTCCTGCCTTCCCCGATTCCCTCACTGATAGGAGATGACCATCCAACCACCACCACCACACTCCAATAGCCTAAGCTCCAACAGGACTAATTTTTATTTTGGGTTCATGGTGTTTAAATGATGGCTACTTAGGATCATATGAGTTTAGGCACTCCAAGATAGGATATGCACTTTTGTTAGTGGCAATCTTGTTACTTTAGGAGCAACAAGCTGAATGTGGTCTCAAGAATTCTACATTTGAATGTCGAGCCTTGAAACACACTCCACTCCCTGTGAGTTGATATCGGTTGCTTCTCTACCATGGAACTTTAGTGTACAAGTTGGTTTTCCTTTACCAGTGAAAGTGATAACAAGGCTGCTATCTTTCTAGTTAATATCCTATGTCCTATGAGCACATCAAGCACATAGAAGTCACTTGTTGATTTATTTGTGATGATACCATGTATGATCTAGTTTGGTACTCCTTATCTCTCCTCAGCAGATTAATTGGTGGATACCTTTACAGTTCCCTAGGTACAACTTATGGGGATTACTTCCAAGCTGAGTAGGAGGAATCTATCTACTTGAGTTTGATGGGGTGTTAGAGTTCATAGTCATGTGCCTTTTCTATTACTTGTTTTAACTTAGATCCCTAAGTAATTTTCTCACAGTGATACTCATATATTATTTATGTAGGAAAATTGTCCATTGAGCCTAAGGCTTTTTGGTGTCAAAGCAAGGCCACACATCTAATGATTCCTTTTTGTTGAAGGGAGATATCTAATGATTCCTTCTTTTTGAATGGAGATATCTAATGATTCTTTCATTGATATAAAACCGTGAGGCCTGAATTATTATTGAAGGAAATCACTGGTGGGATGGAAATAACCATGCTCGTGTGATACATGTTCACATATGCATATTCTACTATTTCTTATAACAAGTATAACAGAATTTCTTTGCTTCGGCATCACATTAACCCCTGGAATTATATTGCGAATCTTGTTTGCATGTTTACTAACATTTTTCTGATACACTACTGTTCAATATATTTTGGAAATCTCCAGATGTGGATACATTGTTGTCCAAAGGGACCCACCCTCAAAAAAAAAAAAGGACATAAGTGTGAATACATGACATCATATTCTAGGAACCTGTTGTGAAATGTAAAAAAAGAAAGAAAGATCTATCTCCTTTCGAAGTTCTTGCTGAAATACATTTTCTCATTGGCTTGCCTTATGTCTTACTAGTGGCCCTTCAGTATTAATTTGTTTGGAATGCATTGGTTAGGCGAGTCTTTGTGTAAGAGGAAGAAAACTGCTGTACAAGTTTTGCAAAGATCGAGGAATCCCTCATAAGCAGATCGGTAAACTGATAGTTGCTACAGGCTCTACAGAGATTCCAAAGTTGAATGAACTGCTAAGAAGAGGGGCTGATAATGGAGTTGAGGGACTGGTGATGATGGAAGCTTCTGAAGCAATGCAACTTGAGCCTGAGTTATACTGTTCGAAGGCTCTGCTATCTCCTTATTCTGGAATTGTTGACTCCCATTCATTCATGCTTTCTTTGATGGTTAGTGCTATTTCTAATTCTTTTTAAATGCACAATAGTTGGCAAGTGAAAAAAGCCAATGGTTCTTTTTGAAGATATTTGCTTTAATGCTATTAAATTCTGCACTGTCTCATTCCAGCCAAATTACTTTGCTTTAGGAAGAATTTCCTACATATAAGGCATCCCATTTTTTAAAATAAAATAATTATCTACGATTGATGACATGAAAATTGTGAGACTTGGTTGAATGGAAAGATACTTCTTCTTTTTGATCATAGTGTGGACAAAATCCAAAGAAATTTTATGACTAATAAGAACCATTGGGATTGAAGCATTCATAAAAAGGGCCTCGTGAAGCACCCCTTCAATGCTCGGTTTTCCATTTGGTTTCTATTCGATAGGGAAGTTGCACAGACCTACATACTTCACCCATAACCGCTTATACTCCTTATTGGAACAAGGGGATTCCATTAGCTTAGCTTCCTGTTAAGGGGTAAACCTACGCCTAGCACCTTTAGGGAGCATCCAAGCAAAGACAATTTTGTATAGAAAAATTCAAAATCCTTTTTTTTGCTCCAATGCTCCATCTACACTTGCTAAAGCGCCTAGGCTCTCAACTCAATCTTTTCATGCTCTTCTATTAATCTAATTGGTTATTCCTTTGGCCATAGATTTCTAATTTTTTCTGAGGAGGCTTAGGGTTTACATTGTACATTTGTTTTGTTGTAAGCAATTTGATCAACTTACACCTTATGTTGTACTTTTTACTTTTGTACATCTTATAATTGGGTCGAGGTAACTTGTTAATTATCTTGATCTTATTTTATTAGTGGATTTGATCCTCTCTTGGTTGAAAATTTCAAGTTGGGAGGCTTAGGTAGTAGACTAACTCACTCGTAAGGAACCACTCTAAATCTTGTGCTTTTTTGTGGTTTGTCTTGTTTTATAATTTTTTAGCATGGAGATTGTTGTAATTGGAATTCATCACTCTCAATCTCAATAAAAACAAATAGAGTTCATCTTTTTACATAGAGAGAGATCAATCCTAATCCCAAATATGGAAAGAAATCAAATCTTAAATAAACTAGTACATCAACTACAATTTGGAAAGATATAAAACATGGAAAGAGATAGTTCTTAAAACATAGAAAGAGAATTTCTACTCTCCTAAATACTATTTCTAAATTAATCTTTAACACTTCTCCCAAGTTGGAGCGTGTAACATTCAACTTGTAGGAGTAGTGCAGCAGGAGAGCTCCTCCTATATAACATAGTTTGGGGTCAGAGCAGGTAGGTAGGCGTGTAAGCAGATAGGCACGTAGGTAGTCAGGCATGCAGACAGGCATCTTCAGGCATGCAAGTAGTCATCCCTTCACTAGTGAAAACCTAACTCTCTTGGAGTTAAAACAAAAAAAACTAACTTAGAGACTTTTAGGTAGTCGGGAAGCGATCCCAAGTAGGTTGGAGAGTAGAGGAGATGATCCTATGCAGTAGTGGAATAGGGGAGATGATCCCAAGCAAGCAACAAAGTAGTGGAGATGATCCTAAGCAAGTAGCAAAGTAGGGGAGACGATCCCAAGTAGTCATTAGGGGAGGGGAGACAATCCTAAGTAGGCTACGAAGTATGGGAGATGATCCTAAGCACTAATTAGGGAGGAGTAGTAGAACTAAGCAACACACAGTGTCATAAATAGGAGCTAAGGGGGTTGCGCATGCACGTCAAGGTAGGGAGGTGTCAACAACACCCTTAGGGAATGGTGGAACACGTTGGGGTTTCAGGATGGACCTACTTTGATACCATGTTACGATTTTTGTAATTGGAATTCGTTAATGTCAATCTCAATAAAAATAAGTAAAGTTCATTTTGTTATATAAAGATGGATCAATTTTAATTCCAATCATAATCCTAAATATGAAAACAAATTAAATCTTAAACAAATAAAAACATATCTACAATTTAGAAAGAGATAAAACATAGAAAGAGATAATTTATACTCTCCTAAATACTATTTCTAAATTAATCTCTAACAATTAGCATAATTTTTATCACCCGCACTATTTACTCCCCCAATGTTTGCGTGCTTTAGATCTATAGGTTCTTCAAGGGCAAAGGCTTGCAGTGGATTAATAGAGACACTGTACTTCCTAACACTACTAGAGGGGTGCACAACGGTGCACAATCGTGGGATGATGCATGGAGATGTGGATTGGTTGGTTCCCTTTGATTTGATGAAGGATTTCTTCGTGGAGAAGTGGGGGAGAACAAGGTGGGCAATGATCTTTGGATAATGTAATACCCTATTAGAAGAACATATCTCATACCATTGGAAAATCCGAACCCTCATTATATAGAGTATCAATGGGAAAAATAGAAAAAGGTGCTTAAATAAAGAAGGTAAATATAAATTAAGATGAAAAATAACCTCAACCATAGCTTTAGAATAAATACCTTCCTCTTATGGAAATCTACGTTA
This sequence comes from Thalassia testudinum, assembly GCA_037157565.1. Taxonomy (NCBI): domain Eukaryota; kingdom Viridiplantae; phylum Streptophyta; class Magnoliopsida; order Alismatales; family Hydrocharitaceae; genus Thalassia; species Thalassia testudinum. Next base: position 683,681 of record JAZHRO010000062.1, on the reverse strand, counting down.
TTGATAGTTGACATCCTGATTAAGGCTCTATTTTGCTCTACAAAATTTGAAAATGTCATCTCTTTGGCACTACCATATATATAAACAACAATTTCCCAAATAAATGGTCTGGCTATCACTCTCCTAGCTTCTAGCTTGTAGTGATTTTATCTCTGTTGATTGGGGTTCAAATGATTCAAACTACAGATTCAACAGGTTTGAAGCCTGATTAAGAAATCACCTCCTTCCATACTTAAATCCCTTTTATACTTCTGGAGTGAAATTCCTTTTAAAACTAAAAAATTCCGTCGAATAATTTTTTAATCTAGCGAGGATATGCCTTTTGGATTGTGGAATAAGTTCACCGCAAAAAGGTTTTTGGTTAAGTTGTCATAAGTGATTTGCACATAGAGGTATATAATTCCCTTAATTACCATTTCTTTTAAAATTATCTGAAGAAGGAAGCACACCCGGGGGGAGGGGGTGTATACTTACAACCACAAGGGATATACAAGGGTGATGGGACAAATGAGTGAATTGTTTATTTCTCGAGATCCTATGTGTCTTTATATAGAGGCAGACGGGAAAAAATGAGTACATCCTTACACAGATAAATAAAAAAAATAAAATACTAAATACTACAAACTCAACATTTCCCCTCAAGTTGGAGCATACACATTTGACATGCTCAGTTTGAAATACAATAACTCGACGTTTCTTTGAGAGTGCTTTGGTAAAGATATTTGTAATCTGTTCTTTAGTGGTAATATAGGGTGTTGAAATCTTTCCTGCTAGAATAGCTTCTTTAATGAAGTGACAATCCACTTCTATATGCTTTGTTCGCTCATGAAATGCTGGATTGTTTGTAATCAATGCAGAAGCTTTGTTATCTATACATAAGAGTGGGACCTGAGATAGAAACACCTAGGTCCTGCAAAATGGATCTTACCCTTACCCACAACTCACAAGTAATATGGGTCATTGTCCTATACTCAGACTCTGCACTAGATTTGGAAATTACATTCTATTTCTTACTCATCCAAGTGACAAGATTGCCACTTACATATGTGCAATAGCCTACACTAGACATTTTGTCCTCATGTGCCCTAGCATAGTCAACATCTGAATAGCCTCATATATCAAGATGATTATGCTTTTTGAGAGGGAGTCCTTTCCCAGGAGCCCGCTTGAGGTACCTTAGCACTTGGCACACACCATTCCAGTGTACCTCTCTAGGAGATTATTGAGATACTCCTATTCATATTTGTTCTATGTCCTATTTCATTATTTTCTGTTTCATATTGGACATGCACTAATATTTGCCCAATTCCTCTTCTTTATATAAAGAGGTGTTGGGTCTTTTGATAATTAGATTTTGACATTTCTTCTCCCTTGGTATCTGAGCGTGGTCCTAGGTTGGGTTGTGATATCCCACAAAAAAAAAAATCCCTCTAAAACCCCAACACCTAAAAGCCTCTCTCTCTCTCCTACTGCCACCACCCTCTCTCCCTCATCTCCGTCGCCCCTCTCTCCTCATCACCTGCGATAGGGGGTGACGCGGGGGGCAGCAGCATCTTTGAGGGGGCCTGCAGGGTCCTAGGTGGCACCCAGCAGCAACGTAGGGGTAGTAGCAGCCCCCAGTGGTGGTGCAGAGGTGCTGCTGGGCTGCCGCTGCCTACCGGCAGCAATTTAGGGAGGTGCACTCCTGCACACGGGTGCGCTGGGCATTCCTTAAGCCCGTGCGCACCTTGCAACACCATGTAGGGGGCGTTTTCTTGACCTTGGGTGTGGATTTCAGATTGCAAGCAAGCTAGATCTCCACGCTTGAGGCCCGATCTTTCCCTCTTGATGTGTTTTATAGTCTGAAAATTTTTCAGATCCAGTTTTTGGAGTGTTTTTCCTATCTTCAAGGCTAGTTATGGCGAGTTCCAGTTCTTCTAAAGTGATATCGAGTGCTGTTCCCGAGTTTGGGGCTTATAAGAGTCCATTTTTTGGTCCAATCATCAAGTTGGACGAGATCGATTATCTCAAATGGTCTCAGATGTTCTTGATGATAGTTGAAGGTCAAGACAAGGAACATATTTTGTTGGAGCCTGAGCCTACTGACAAGACAGGAAATAACACATCGAAGGACAATGTAATGGTCAAGGAGTGGCTGATGAATTGCATTATCCCATGGATTGGAGATGAGATTATGTGCCATCTGACCACCAAAGCTATGTGGAATAGTCTTTGTGATACCTATTCGCATTAGAAAAACTCATCCCAAGTTTTTCAAATCAGTCATGAATTTTCCTAATTGAAGCAGGAAGGGAGATCTTTATCCTAGTATTATTTAGTCCTTAAAGGGCTTTAGGAAAAGTATAATGCTTGTAGGCCAGTGTGCACATGTGCCACGTAGAGAGAGTACCATAGAGAGGCGGCTATGCGCCAGTTCTTGTCTGGTCTTAGTTCAGAGTACACTACTGCCTGGTTAGGCACCTCAAATTCTCACATTGTTAGAGCTTGCTACCTTAAAGGAAGTCTATAGCTGCCTGAGCTGTATTGGTGTTGTTGCACCACAAACAGGAGAGACTGGTCAGGAATCTGCCTATGCTGCTATTGCTGGACAAAGTGGTAATGGAGCACCCTCCACTTGTGGACGCGGGAGAGGAAGTGGTGCCTTTGGGAGATCCTGCACTACTGACACCTATTGTGGCAAAGTTGGTCATGTGGAGGCTTCTTGTTGGGCCAAACATGGAAGACCTCCAATGGCTAACTAAGCCATTGTGACTACTGAGGATACAGTTGATGTTGTCCTTGTTCCTAGGGCAGACTATGATGCATTGTTACAATGCCTTTTCCAATTGACTCAAGAGCCAACCTCCACTTCCATTGAGACTGCTGCCTTCGCCTCCTCATCAGGTCTAGATATGTGTGCCCAGACTTCTTCAGGTATGACATGGTTGGTGGATTCAGGTGCTACACACCACTTGTTAGGAGATCAGGGGTGTTTTGGCAGACTACAATTTGTACCCCATGGTAGGACTGTACAGGTTGCTGATGGCCGACATGCGTATATTAGGGGTGAAGGGGAGGTGGCATTGACTCCTACTATGAGGTTGTCTGATGCTTTTTATGTCCCTAGTTTTTTATTGAATCTGTTATATGTTAGCAAGATTATAAAGCAACTCCACTGTCGTGCTATATTTGACGAACTTGGATATATATTTCAGGACAAATTGACGGGGACAGTGATTGCTGGAGGACATGAAGAGGGGGGTGTGTATTGTCTAGTTCAGACTTGGCCACCCTTCTCTGGATAGGCTTAGATGCATCATCCCACACATTTTTGCCACTACTGAGATTCACTGACACATGTCTGCCACCATTGAGATTCACTGACACATGTCAGTTGGGGAAGTACCACAAATCCTCATTTCCTTTGAGTATTGCACCAGGGACTACTATTGTGTTTCAACACCTTCATATGATGTTTGGGGCCCTAGTCGGATTCCTGATTGATAGGGACATATATTATTTGGTCATTATAGATGATTTTTCTCGCCTATCATGGTTGTCTTTATTAAAGAATAAGTCCAATGTTGGACATGGGATTGTAACATTTTTATTAGAAATAAGTTATGGCAAAGATTGTGCAGTCTGATAATGTTTTGGAATTTTGCACTACTAGATTAGCTAATTTTTATAGGTCTCATGGCATGTACATTAGACGTCTTATTCGCACACTTCCCAGCAGAATGGTGTGGTGGAAAGAAAACACAGACATTTGTTGGATGTGGCTCGTACTGTTTTGATTTACCACTATGTACCACATTTGTATTGGGGTGATGTTGTTCTTATTAATAGAATGCCATCCTTTGTGTCATATGAGCGGATACCATGGCATGTTTTGTATCCCGATAGAGATTTATTTTAGCTACCTCAATGGATATTTGGATGTGTTGTCTTTGTGCATTTACTGGGACTAGGAAGGAACAAGTTAGCACCTAGAGTAGTCAAGTGTGTTTTTCTTGGCTATTCACAGACATAGAAGGTGTACATGTGCTTTGATCCTGTTACTGGGAAGCACTCTGTGAGTGTTAATGTTATCTTCTATGAATCCACTCCTTATTTCTCTCTTGTAGCACGATAATTGGTCTCTAAAGCTGTGAGGTTACTCCTATGTCGGTTCCACGTGTGCCTATGGATGAGTTTCCCATATCTGAGGTTGGCCCTACTCTTGACTTTGATAATCAGGCACCTGTGAGCAGTTCAACACCTAACAGTGTCACTGATGATTAGAAATTCAGAGATTCACCTATTACTTTTCAGCTGCCAGTCACCTACAGGGAACAGACCCTCCTTACTTTAGATCCACCATCGTCCTTGAGTCAGGTATGTGTTGAAGCATCTTACGATGTTGTTTCTAGTAGTGATGGTGTAGGACCTGTTGATAGTATTCCGGATGATGACCTTGTTGTTAGGAAGGCTTTCCGTTCTTGTGCTCAGTATCATGTAGCTGGAGTAGCAACTACAGCTAATCTGGAAAAGACATTTGGGTTATTTACCACAACTCTTGCCACTACAGAGATTCCCTCCACATATCAGCAAGCCTTGCTTCATCCAAAATGGCATATGGCCATGGCGGATAAGATGGCCACACTTCGCAGCAGACAAACTTGGGAGCTGACTTCTCTTTCTACTGGTGCTTGCTTGGTGGGTTGTCGTTGGGTCTTTGCCTTGAAATACAACCCTGATGGGTCTATTTCAAGGTATAAGGCTTGGTTAGTGGTAGAGGGGTTCATTCAGACGTATGGGGTGGACCTCTTTGACACCTCTCTAGTTGCTCGCCTGTCCATAGTTAGGATACTTGTCTCTGTTGCTGCTCACAAGTACTGGATGCTTCACCAGCTTGATGTGAAGAACGCCTTCCTTTATGGCGATCTTCAGAAGGAGGTATATATGTAGCAACTCCCTGTGTTCGAGGTTCAGGGAGAGTGTATGTGTAGGTTGAAGAAGATCATCTATGGCCTTAAACAGAATATGAGAGCTTGGTTCTAGAAGCTCTTCAAGATGGTGGAAAAGATGGGATTGCAGAGGTCTTCTTCAAATCACTCTCTTTTTGTTAGAAAGACTGAGAATGAAATTGTGACATTACTTGTCTATGTTGATAATCTAATCTTTACCGGTGATGACAGAGCTGAAATAGTTGAGATCAAGAGGTCCTTGGCCGAGCAGTTTGTTATGAAGGATTTGGGTCAGCCTATATATTTTCTGGGCATAGAAGTGGCTATAAGCAAGCAGGGTGATGTAAACACATTTATATCACATAAATCGACTATTTTTGCGTGTTTTTAGACATTAAGTTGCATCATACATTATAAATATTGCATAACATGCATCATCATGCACTTAGATTAGGTTGTATAAATTTTAGGTTAATTTTCCCTTTTTGTGGTCAGGAAATACGACAATATCTTATCGGGACATCGGATTGAAGATCCAACTGTACGGATCTGATTAGGGTGACGATCGGAGTTCAACGACTCCAAGATCGCTCCGATCGGACCTCCGTAGCATCAGATGCAGTCTGAGAAAGATCAGAGGTTAAGGGGCTAAGATGGTGTAAAACCGTACTTTAGATGACAAATCTAACTGCACGAATGGGTTTGGATCAACGATCGCAGCCCAACGGTGCAAAAATCGGTCCGACCCGACATCCGTGACACCACTTACAAGGAAGAGAAGATGGGCGGTCCAGATGATGTCACGTGGTGCCATCTAGACCCTCCAAATCGCTCGTTGCCCTACCTTCTCATCAAATGGATGAGAATTGATCAGGTTGCCTCTCTCAAGCCACACCTCATGTGAGAAGTGTAGTTTTCCCTTCGAAGAGGGGTGACGTAATAAATGCGGAAATAAAATATAAAGTAATCTCACCAAAGAAAACCAATCACACAATGTACACAATTGTTTTTAGGTGGAAACCCAAACCGGGTGAAAACCGCCACCTAACCCTCTCGAGTTAGGATTTTTCGATCAACCAAGTTGATCAAAATCCACTAAACCGAATCACTTAAAACGAGGGTGATTCAACCTCAATACAACCACGCTACAAGTACGAGGGTAGCGTTCCTCAACCCCTTCTCTCCACGAGAAGGATTTTGTCCCACGAAGGAGATGGGAATTCGCAAAGCGAATACCCAACCAAAAGACAAAGATAAAATAAAACAAGTAATCCTATAGAGCCAACAAAGGAATTTAAGCCTAGCTTCTATAGGAAATAGGAAACTCCCCTTTGCAAGGAGTGCGTCGAGTTGATGACGCGGTGCGTGAGCCACGCGACGGCGCAACTTCGCTCTCGTGAACTACGGCCGGAGAGCGGGTGCGTGAAGCTTGATGCTCTCAAGAGAATGGAGCTTGAGCTTGGAGAGCAAGAGATATCTAGGACACAAGAGAGTGGAACTATGTTGCTTGGGTGTCTCTAGGTGTGTCTTAGTGTATCCAAGTGTATCTTTTGGTGTGTAAAGGTTCCCCTCTATTTGTAGAGGCCTTAGGAAGGCTTTGGAAGGCTCAGGAAAGGTTCTATAGCCGTTGGGAACAAAGTCCAAGAGAATCAGGCCGAAATCAGGACAATGATTGCTCTTGACAGGGTAATCAGACGTCTAACTTTGGCATCAGACGTCTGGAAGGCCACTTTAAGACGTCTGATTTCATGCGGGTTTCCTCCTGACTTGAATCAGATCTAAACAGGGTTCTTGTTCAAGTCTATCAGACGACATACAGGACGTCTGGAAACCAACTTTTACTGTGGGAATGGATTTCCAAATGTTGCAACGGCTAGAAAATCTCTGAGAAAAGATTTTGGGTCAGCCGAGGCAAAACGGTCAATTATCAGACGTCTGGACAGTCCTATGGACGTCTGATAAGGCTCTAACGGTCATATTCTTGAGTGTTTGCTAAGCCGGCCAATGGTCCACTAATTGGACATCTGGCAAATTCATCAGACGTCTCCTAAGACGTCTGGTGTAAGGTCTGAACGTCTGATTTCATTAGACAGAACTAACTATGTCCAGCCTAACAGTTATAAGACGTCTGAAACAACAGTCAGACGTCTTAAAATACTTTATCAGACGTCTGATTTTGGAATTAGACGTCTGGAAATGCTGTTTGAGCCATATATTGGTTTTCTAAGTATTCTACAGAAAACCTAAGTATCCTAGGGTTGTGCCGGTGTTCCTAGGACTACTGTTAGGGTACTTTGAGGCTCTTTAACATAATATTCTAAGAAAAATAAAAAGAGTAAGAAAATAAAGACAAGAGATACAAGAAAGGATTAAAAAGAATCTATCCTATTCTTCTTATCTTCTATCTTCAATCTGTCGCTCCACGCGAACCTCCTCTGTTTTCCGTCAAGCTCCTCCAATCTGTCCTGGATGCGAGCTCGAACTCCGTTTAAGCATGTCTACATTTGCAATTGACCTGAAATCTAGGACTCAAATTGCAAATGTTAAATAACACGTGTTTTGTTATCATCGAAACAAATGATCGTGGTGCTCTAGCACCAACAAGAAGAACCCTTTTTGATGATGACAAAATCATAAATAATAATGCAGAAAAAACCTCCCCCTTTTTGACATTATCAAAAAGGTTTAATTGGTTTTACATTTCATATAACTCTCCCTTAAAACATGCTCTTCTATGAATTTATTTTAACAAAGGTGATATTCTCCCCCTTTTTGTAACAACAAGATAGCTATTATTTTTCTCCCCCTTACTAAAGGAAATTTAGCTAACTTGCATCTCCCCCTTAAAAATTGACAATTAGCTCATCATTTTTTAACTCCCCCTATCTAAATGCTTATAAAAAGATAGGGTTAAGAATTTTACCTCACCTACCATGGCCAATAAAATGGCCCGAATGGTGGTGGTGGATGCCACATCGGATGGGGCTCCCATCCCTAGCTTGGAGGCCCGGGCATTGGTGCCGGTCTCCAATCTGGTGGTCGACGTGCGGCGGGTCTATCGTTTGTTCGCCGTCTCGTCGGTCTTCTTGTTCTCCTCCTTGGTCTACTCCTTGGTTCTCCCAACTCGAGTTGACCAGCCTTGAGCTTGTAGGTCTAATCCTTCGTGTTGCAGTTATCCCTGAAACCTACAAAACAAGATTCTAATTCTTTTTTCGGTATCCAAGTGGGCTTGGATCCGGATCTATTAGCGGGTCTCCTTGATGGAGATCCTTTCTCAATCTTAGGGCTATATAAATTATCTACTTTGTTGATTAATTTGTTAGAGTTTTCCCTAAGACATGCGATTTCTTTTTCTATAGTATGCATCTTAGTTCTTAAATCACAGATTTCTAACTTTAAACTATTATTTTCCTCAATCAATTTATTATTTTCATTGATGAGGTTATTATTTTCTAATAATAGGTTATCCTTTTTAGGACTAGCTTCTAAATCCTTAAGTTTTATTTCTAACCTATCATTTTCAGATTTAAGAAAACTAAGATTCTTTTTCATGCTTTTGTTTTCTATTTTTAATGATTTACTAAGCTCAAATAGTTCATTAAAAGCTTCTTGTAAATCATAACTTACCTCATTGTCTGAGTCGCTTCCGCTTTCGCTGTCGCTATTTCTTCCTCTGGCCATGAAACCAAAGTAAGCGGTTTCTTCTTTTTCTTCTTCTTCTTCCTCCGAGCTGGAATCGTCCCAAGTGGCTTGGAACACCTTCTTCTTAGATTTCTTTTCCTTTTCCTTTTTCGTCGCCTTTCTGAGAAGAGGCCACTCTGGTCGTCGGTGCCCTTTCTCGTTGCAGCGGTAGCAACGTCTCGGGCTTTCCTTCTTCTCCTTTTTCTCTTTCTTTAATTCCCTACAAAACTTGGAAAAATTTTTAAGTAAAATTCTAAAGTCTTCGTCGTCGGAACTTACCTCGCTATCCGACGCGGCTCTGAAGGCGAGAGTCTTCTTCAGTTTGGGCTCCGGTGTATCCTTCTTCTTCTGCTTCAACTTTGTCTCGTAGGCCATTAGATTGCCTAGGAGATCTTCTATGTTGAGCTCCTCTACTTCGTTCGCCTCCTCGATGGCGGCGACTTTCTGTTCCCACTCCGGTCCAAGGGAACGAAGAAGCTTCCCTTGAAGCTCCCCCTTGATGAAGGTCTTCCCTAAAGCTTTTAAATTGTTTACTATGAGAGTGAACCTAGTGTTCATCTCACTTAAAGTTTCGTTAGATTTCATAGAAAAAGCCTCAAATTCTTGTGAAAGTAAATTGAGTTTAGAAGTTTTTACCTTAGAGGTACCTTCGTGAGTTACCTCAAGTGTGTGCCAGATCTCGTATGCGGTGGCGCATTGCGAGATTCTATTGAACTCCTCCGAGCTGAGTACGCAGTAAAGGGCGTTCATGGTCTTTGTGTTTAAAGAGAGCTCACGGATTTGTTGCTGCGAGTAGCCTCCTGCGGATTTTTCTGGGATCTCAAATGGCGTCTCGCATCTGGCCCAGATCGTGAAGTCGGTGGCTTGAAGCCAGGTCTTCATCCGCAACTTCCAGTAGGGGTAATTGCTCCCGTCGAACAACGGCGGACGGGTTGTGGACTGCCCCTTGGAAATCCTGCTTGTGGAACAGCTTCCCTCCATGATCTTCTTGCCGGGTGTTACTCCAAACTCGTAAGAACCTGCTCTGATACCAAATGTAGTTTTCCCTTCGAAGAGGGGTGACGTAATAAATGCGGAAATAAAATATAAAGCAATCTCACCAAAGAAAACCAATCACACAATGTACACAATTGTTTTTAGGTGGAAACCCAAATTGGGTGAAAACCACCACCTAACCCTCTCGAGTTAGGATTTTCCGATCAACCAAGTTGATCAAAATCCACTAAACCGAATCACTTAAAACGAGGGTGATTCAACCTCAATACAACCACGCTACAAGTACGAGGGTAGCGTTCCTCAACCCCTTCTCTCCACGAGAAGGATTTTGTCCCACGAAGGAGACGGGAATTCGCAAAGCGAATACCCAACCAAAAGACAAAGATAAAATAAAACAAGTAATCCTATAGAGCCAACAAAGGAATTTAAGCCTAGCTTCTATAGGAAATAGGAAACTCCCCTTTGCAAGGAGTGCGTCGAGTTGATGACGCGGTGCGTGAGCCACGCGACGGCGCAACTTCGCTCTCGTGAACTACGGCCGGAGAGCGGGTGCGTGAAGCTTGATGCTCTCAAGAGAATGGAGCTTGAGCTTGGAGAGCAAGAGATATCTAAGACACAAGAGAGTGGAACTATGTTGCTTTGGTGTCTCTAGGTGTGTCTTAGTGTATCCAAGTGTATCTTTTGGTGTGTAAAGGTTCCTCTCTATTTATAGAGGCCTTAGGAAGGCTTTGGAAGGCTCAGGAAAGGTTATATAGCCGTTGGGAACAAAGTCCAAGAGAATCAGGCCGAAGTCAGGACAATGATTGCTCTTGACAGGGTAATCAGACGTCTAACTCTGGCATCAGACGTCTGGAAGGCCACTTTAAGACGTCTGATTTCAAGGTCATACGTCTGATTTCATGCGGGTTTCCTCCTGACTTGAATCAGATCTAAACATGGTTCTTGTTCAAGTCTATCAGACGACATACAGGACGTCTGGAAATCAACTTTTACTGTGGGAATGGATTTCCAAATGTTGCAATGGCTAGAAAATCTCTGAGAAGAGATTTTGGGTCAGCCGAGGCAAAACGGTCAATTATCAGACGTCTGGGCAGTCCTATGGACGTCTGATAAGGCTCTAACGGTCATATTCTTGAGTGTTTGCTAAGCCAGCCAACGGTCCACTAATTGGACGTCTGGCAAATCCATCAGACGTCTCCTAAGACGTCTGGTCTAAGGTCTGGACGTCTGATTTCATCAGACAGAACTAACTATGTCCAGCCTAACAGTTATTAGACGTCTGAAACAACAGTCAGACGTCTTAAAATACTTTATCAGACGTCTGATTTTGGAATTAGACATCTGGAAATGCTGTTTGAGCCATATATTGGTTTTCTAAGTATTCTACAGAAAACCTAAGTATCCTAGGGTTGTGCCGGTGTTCCTAGGACTACTGTTAGGGTACTTTGAGGCTCTTTAACATAATAGTCTAAGAAAAATAAAAAGAGTAAGAAAATAAAGACAAGAGATACAAGAAAGGATTAAAAAGAATCTATCATATTCTTCTTGTCTTCTATCTTCAATCTGTCGCTCCACGCGAACCTCCTCTATTTTCCGTCAAGCTCCTCCAATCCGTCCTGGATGCGAGCTCGAACTCCGTTTAAGCACGTCTACATTTGCAATTGACCTGAAATCTAGGACTCAAATTGCAAATGTTAAATAACATGTGTTTTGTTATCATCAAAACAAATGATCGTGGTGCTCTAGCACCAACAAGAAGAACCACACATTTGATCTCAATCGTTGAATCAAGATCCAACGGTCAAGATCAAATAGCACATGAATGCTCTCCTTGCCTATCCACGCACATAGCGTGGTGGATAAAACACTTCAGCACCTCCAGGTCGCGAGATCGAATCCCCACAGCGCTTCTCCTGAGCGTTGATCCAATTTGAATCAGGACCGCCCGATCTCATGTGGATGGCTCTGATTCGTCCACATCATACACTCAATGGCTAAAGTAGGAGCACCGCACGTGCGCTTAAACGCCTGATCAGACGTAGGCATGTGATGAGGCGCAGATGCATCTTAAGCTGTCTGATCTTGCGATTGCACGACTGAGATCGCGAGATTGTGAGCTTAAGCGTTAAAGAAGAGAAGATGAAGGCGCGAATGCGATGCGATCTAAGCCGTTGGATGCAAGATGGACAGTTGAGAGTTTGCACGTGCGATGAAGGTGTTGAACGGTAGAGGAGAGGAGGTGCGGCCGTGCACGACCTACGCCCACGTTCAGTTCTTTAGTGACGAATAAATCCGTCACTAAAGACCTGTACATTAAATTTTAAAGGATAAAATAACTTTTTTGCCCCTTTAAACGTTAGCTATAAATAATCCTACGACCCCCACATATCCATCATCCCTTCCTCTCTTCTCTCATCCCCTCCAAAGCTCTAAGAGCTTGTCCTAAACCTAGGATGCTCCTCTAGAGCTAAAAATATAATTTTTTCACCTTCTCATCCCATTTGTTGAGCATTTCGCGGTGGTCCTCTCATTGCCATTCGGGAAGCGGATCCTGCTGCGACGTTGCCCTGCCTCGTCCTCTGTCGTCCGTCGTCATTCTCCTTCGTCCCACATCTCCTTACCTTCGTTCGGGCGTTCCATTAACGCGGCTCGTCTTCCAAGGAACCGTCGAGGAGGATAACTTCTCTCCACCTTCTTTTTACTACTTTCTAGAGTAGATTTACCGCTTTCTAGTTGTAAGATTTCCTGCTTTCTACTGTAGTGGTTAGTTGTAATATACATCATTCTGTGATTCTGAAATCCATGTTTATTCTATCTCTATTTTGTCTCTATTTATATTACTCTCTCTTCTATTAATTATTCTTTAAGTAGATAGCTAGTTTAGATTTAATTTGACGAGCTAATCTACTTCGTGACAATAAAACAAACGCGGTTTTTAATCAAGCGTCCGCCTCTCTGTGTTTGACCTGGAATTCTTTTTGAGTTTCGGTAAAATTTATCTGTTGACAGTTTTTCTCGCAAATCGCATTACAATGAGTTTTCAAAACTCAACTTCCGTTTGCGATGATTTTCCAAATCAACACAGGGCATTGTACTTTCTCAACGTAAATATGCCTTGGATATGCTACAAGAGACAGGCATGTTGGGATCCAAGCCAACCAACATTCCTATGGACTCCAAGGTGCATCTCTATGAAGAGCAGGTGGAGTATATTGATAGTAGATCCTATAGGAAGCTGGTTGGGAAGCTTTTGTACCTGACGATTACCAGACTAGATATTGCTTTGGCTGTGGGAAAGCTTAGTCAAGTCATGGAGACGTCGACTAAGCTACATTGGCAGGTAGCTATGCAGGTCCTTAGATACTTGAAGAAGGCATTTGGACATGGGATCCTATTCCAGACAGGGTCTCCTATGCAGGATGTGTTGTTGACAGAAAATTCACTATTGGGTTTTGTATGTTTGTGGCAAGAAATCAGGTTACATGGAGGAGCAAGAAACATGGAGTGGTTTCATGCTCTAATGCTGAGTCAGAGTATCGGGCCATGGCCCAGACAACTGCAGAGATGATCTGGGTGAGGTCTCTACTACGTGATTTGCATGTCCAGATAGAAGAGCCTATGGAGATGAGGTGTGATAATAAGGCAACCACATATAGCTAACAATTCCATATTTCATGAACGCACAAAGCATGTTGATGTGGATTGCCACTACACCAGAGACCTAATTCAGTGTGGGATGTTGCGCACTACTTTTGTCACACCTAAGGACCAGGCAATTGATATATTTACGAAGCCTCTTCCTCTTGCTGCCTTTGATGACTGTTGTTCCTAGTTGAGTATAATAGACATCTATGTTCTAGCTTGAGGGAGAGTGTTGAGATACTCCTATTTATATTTGTTTTATGTTTTGCTTTGTTATTTTGTGTTTCATGTTAGACATGCACTGTTATTTACCTAATACCTTTCCTCTATATAAAGAGGTGTTGGGTCTTTCGATAATTAGATTTTGACATTTCCTCCCACTGAGATTGCATAAATGGGCTAAGCCTCCTAATAGCAAATGCAATATTGGGCCTCATCACTGCCATACAAAAGCTTTCTTACCATTGCACGGTATCTAGCCACATCCTCAAGTAGTGGGCTCATTGAATCAGCTAGTAGTCTGGATGGATCCATTGGGATACTAGCAGGTTTGTAGCTAAGCATTCTTGCCTCTCTCAACATGTCAAACATCTTCTTCCTCTGTGACAAAATAAGACCATCAATGTGCTGCACCTTAATACCTAGAAAATAATTTATCAGCCCCAAATCTTTAGTCATAAACTGAGAATGTATGAATGTCTTGGTGATCTCCATGCTCTCTTTATCACTTTCTATAAGTAGAATATCATCTATGTACACAATAAGGATGATGAGCTAGTAGTCTTGTGCATAGTAAAGACTGAGTGGTTAGCTATAGATCTAGTAAAGCTATATTGCTGAATAGCCTTACCAAATCTCTCAAACTAGGCTCACAACTCTGTTTCAGGCCATAAATGGCCTTCTTCAATTTGCATACCTTCCAACACTCCCGTTGAATCACAAATCCATGAGGTTGTTGCATATAAACCTCTTCATTAAGGTTAGCATAGAGGAATGTATTTTAAATATCCATATGAAAAATGGGTCAATGTTGAGCGCGCGAATCTACGCTAACGTGTTTGGTTTTTGGAAAAACCCGTCGTTGTAGTTCGAAAGCGAAGGATTCGTGTTCAACAAATAAAATTTATACCGAAATAAGAATTCCGGGTCGAACACAGGGAGGCGAACGTTTGATTTAAAAACTCCGCGTTTCTTTTTATTTTGTCACGAAGAAATTCAATTTAAACTATCTAAGTATCTACAACAAATAAAAGAGAGAGAGGGAGTAAGAGAGAGAGAAAGAATACTATACATGGAAATCAAAATGAGATGTAGAATAGACAAGGAATTTATCATAAAAGAGTTCGTTCGTTACAACTACAAAACATAAAACAATTACTCTAGAAAGCATTAAAAGAATGGAGGGAGAAATGTCCTCCTCGACGATCGCTCGGAGGACGAATAGACTACTCTAGAAAGCAGTAAATCTATACTAGAAAGCAGTAAAAAGAATAGGGAGAGAGAAATCCTCCTCGACGGTCGCTTGGAGGACGAGCCGGACGGGACGACGCCTGGACGAAGGAGAACGAAGCGGGACGAAGGAGGACGAAGCAGAAGAACGGGAACGAAGCAGCACGCCGTCGTCGTCGCGGGATCCACTTCCGAAGGGGGACGAAAATTTGGACTTTATCTCGCGAGAAGCATCCCGGGTGTGGGACAAGCTTCTCTTGAGCTTTGGAGAGGTAGAGAGGAGAAGGAAGGGATGAAAATTTCGTATGGAGGGGGTCTCCTTTTATAGTTGCAAGGAGTGGGGGCAAAATGGACATTACATCTTCAAAATAATAAATAAGGGGTCTTTAGTGACGGATAAAACCGTCGCTAAAGCCCCGCCGTCGCCGTCGCCGCCGCGCCACGCGCGCCCGCTCGGCTGGCCTGCGCGCGTAACGCAGACGCACGTCCGCGTCGTCTCAGCCGTCCGATCGCGAGATCGGACGGCTTAGATCGCGCCCGCGCCCGCTGCGTAGCGCGCCGCCTGCGTGCGATCGCGCGCCCACCAGGGCGTCCAATTTCGCGTCGGCGCTATCGGGCGCGCGCAGCCGTTGGATCTTCATCCGACGCTCGTGCGCGCCCGCTCGCCCGCGCCTTCGCCCCCCTCTCCGCGGCTCGAACCCGCGACCTCCGCTTCGGCCGCGGCTGCGTAGCCGCTGCGCTACGCGGCGAAATGGTCGCGCGGACGTTTTTAAACGCGCGCGACCGCAGCCGTTGGATCGAGATCCAACGGCGGAGAGGAGACGTTGCGTGGTCTTCACAGGACTCCTGCGGCCGATTGGGCGGCTGGGATGGCGCCACGTGGCGCTATCTTGGCCGTCCATCTTCTGGAAGTTGTAGATGGTGCCACGGATGTCGGATTGACTTGATTTTTGTGTCGTTCGGCTGCGATCGTCGATCCGAATTCATCCGTGTGGTCGGATTTTTCATCTGAAGTGCGGATTTACACCATCCTGGCCCTTGATCTTCTAGGGTTCCCCGGTCTCTATCTGATGCTACGGATGCCTGATTAGGGCGATCTTGGAGTCGTTGAACTCCAATCGTCGCCCTGATCATATCCATACGGTTGGATCTTTGATCCGAGGCCCCGATAAAATATTTGCCCTGTCCAAGCACATAAAAGGAGACAATTAACCTCCATTTTATTCAAACTACTCTAAATGCAAGATGATGCATGTAATGCAATATTTATATCATGAAATGAAATCCTATGCTTAAGAACATGCATAAATAGACATTTTAAGTAGTGTAAATGTGTTTACATCATACCCCCATGCCTATCTTTTGCTAGTCCCTAGCAAAAACTATATGCTATTTATAAAAGAATTAGGTTAGATTATTTGGACCTGAGTTATTTTCAATCATTAAGAAATTGTCTACTTAAGAACTGAACTTTCAAAGACACAACAGTGCCCGGGTATCAGCCAAAATGCAGACCGCCTCAAGCCTCGCCTTATTCAAAGAAAAATTTCTTTTTCTGTTTTTACTCTTTTTTTTTTTTTTTTTTTAGATTTTCAAATTTGAGGGTTTAAGAGTGGCTTTCTACGGCCATTCAACTCACCCAAGATTTGATGAGAACCCTAAGTTTTAAGCATCTTATTGTGATTGTGATAGACTCGTTGACCGGCAATTAAAACGGACTTCGGATTTCTACGCCTCTAGGTGACCTCAAAAAGAATTCTGCCTAAAGGTGTATCTTTACAACCGGTAGCTTTCTCCCTACTTTTATTTTTTAACGGGGTCAACACAAGGGTGAATCCAGTGTATATCTCCCCGGTTTATTCTACTTCTCCGCTTCTTCCTAAGTGTTTTGGGAATTTTTAGTGCATTTTCTGAGCTGGGTTCTGGACAACCGGTCGATGAGCTGTTACCACCGACAACTTGCCAGCCATACTCGTGCGGCGAAGTGTGGCTTATTTCTTTTTGTTCTTTTCTCCTTTTTGATTTTTTTTTTTTTTTTTTTTTTAAGTAGGTGGCTTCCCAGGTCTAAGATTTACCTAAAGGCAGCAAAAAGAGAAAGGTCCAGTGACTGGGCTCTGGACAACCTACCTATGGGCTGTTACCCACGATAACTTGCCAGCCATATCACCCTAGAAGGTTCATTAGCTACCCAATTTCCGTTAAAATCACCAAACAACGAGTCAGTGCAAAGAAAGTGTGTAGATGCTTAAGACTCAAAATTCCCTCACATCAGAGGGCGGGTTGATAAGTCGTGTACTTATCACCCAAACTTATTTACTCCAATTATAATAAAATTCAGGTTGGCGAGAACTCGAAAAACAAATCCACATTTTAGTGGATACATAGGCTGATTAAGTCCAAAGACCTGAAGGGTCTTTGTGTTCAAACCATAATATAGTATTTCTTAAGATCGAAAATTTTCTTAAACCCAAATTCTCTTTCCTAATTTCGATTTTTTTTTTTTTTTTTTTTTTTTTAATAATAAAACAAATCTACGGAGCTGACGAATGAATTCAAAGATAAATATCCACCCCCCCATGCCTATCTAATGCAATGTCCTCATTGTATTAAAAAGACATAAAATAGAGTGGAAAAGCGTAGAAAGCACCTGAATTGCGTGGATATCGGGTCCGCTCCGAGATGAAAATGAAAAAGAACTGTATATGTGCTGAGTTTAGTGCCTTCAGCTAGGCACACTATACAAAGAAAAGAAATGAAGAATTCACATGTGCAGGTCAGAATTAGAATAAACAGAAGAATCCTCTGACCTGTCAGCAGAGGTCCACAGATGTGGACCAGATTGTGGTGCAGACCCACACCCCATAATCGAGAATATCTTAGGTTCTGGATAAAAATTACCCAAAACCTAAAATCAGAATGCAAGCGGGGTCGGGCCTGCGATTTGTGAGGATGCAACCCAAGGCCAAAATGTCGGGTTACAGAGAATTGAAGCTCAAAAGGATAATCGTTAAATGTGTGCTTGAGTTTGACATCCTCGAAACAAATGTCGTAAGGGTTCTGATTTGATGGTTTCAGTTTAAAAGGAACCCTTCGACTCAATCTTCCATTTCCTCCAAAATTGACTTCCCAAATCAGAATTTCCCAGCTCCTATCCTCCTCATTCGGCATATCAAATTCCATGACCTCTTGTATATTCATCACCCCGTCTGAAATCTCCAAGTCTAGATGATGTGGCAAAATCAAAATTGACTTGGGTCTAATTATCTCAGAATTAGAATCATCAATAAGCTCAACAGGGTGTAACTGATAATCAGGGCATTGAATTAATTCCTCCAGAAAATGCGATTCTGGATCTGTATCGTGTGCCCTAATAAGATCAGTTTCCTCAGTTATTGGGCTATCAAATGATCTATCAGATTCCTCAGGCCCAATCGTCTCACAAAAATCGTGATCTGAAAACTCGTGTGAGACTTCGCAACTTGAATCTTCACCATCAGGATCCCTATCAATGTATGTCCCAAAATCATTTGTCACTTTGCATTCCAAGGAGACATACGTTTCCTCGTAACCCGGCTCAGGGATTTCAAGTGAAGAAATCAAATCATCCTTAATTGGTTGTTTTAATTCAATCTGGTCAGCTTCATAACACGTGTCCCCCCCAACAGGTGCCTGAGCGGGTTCTGTCATTGGCTTTCCTGAAGAGAGTTCATCCTGGGAATTATTCCAAGATTGAATCAAAGCAACCACGAATCTCATCCTCAATTTCGCTAATTTCCCAAGTAGAAACTCACCCGGGTTCTTATCCTTAACATCCTGGAGCCAATCCAACAAAGACTTGTTTAAATCATCAATCATTTCAATCAGGGGCTCCAATCTCTCAATGCAAGGTATTGGCTGAACTTCTAAAGATTGAATGATATTCCTCAAGTTAGCCAGAACCTTATCTTGAACCTGATTAACCTGAACCAAATGAGTTGGTTCAGGGTTGGGCGGGTTTGACATCAATGTAGAGGAATTAACAAATTGAGATTCGTTATACCCATCCTGATAATAGGTCATTTCAGATTGTTCAAAAGATGGAGATGACCTAAAGGCAGTGAAATCAGAGGATGGGTAAGGATCAGTGTATCCTTCTTGATTGTAGATCGCATTAGGTTGTTCATGAAAGAAGGACGATCTATAATCGATGCAACTCTGAGAAGGATAGAATTGAGAATCAAAGTGTTCAGGGTTAGACCCTAAACACGGGGGTCCGGAATTGTATCCCCAATCTGAATTATCCCAACTAACTGATGGTCGATTACAATAAGAGTTGGGATAATCGTCATGTTGAGGATAATTTACAACAGGAGGGAAAGAACGGGAATGCGTGAAATATGTGGAAGGATTCATGAGACACGGGAGGAAGAAAGGTGCCCTGCAATACAAACAATCAAACCTGTCCTTAAATGGGTTAGCCTACAGACCTACAGACTCCCAAAACCCGTCTTGAGATAAAAGAACGATTTGATCTACTTCTGTCTGTTCAATCCAACCAGTTAGAAGGAGGGACTGGGGAGAAGGTTCTTCCTTCGGCTTGCGCCTCCGGTTCCTAGTGTACCCCCCAGCCGCGATCGTTTGACTCTGCTCCCCTAGCTAGACATCAGATTGAACAGTAGAAACAGACTAATCGAAAATAATCTCGTTCTGAGTTCTGAAGAGCGAGTCCAATCCTTAAGGCCAATGTCTACTCTGTTTTATTTAGGGCTAGGTTTGAATGTGCTTTGGAATGTGATGGGCCCTTTAAATGGGTTGTGCCCTTAATGATTGATTGCTTTGTGTGTGCGTGCACAACCAGTGGTTTTCAAGCAAGATTATTTTTGATGTGGTGAATTTTAAGGTTCAAATCTTGCTTAGTAGCTTTTAGGATTCAACTTTAGGTGTTTTCAATCAAGTTTCATTGGCACACCAGGTTTTGCAAGCACAGGTGAAGATATTTTCCTTTAAAGTTTAAAAAGAATGTGGAGTGCCTGGTAGATCCCTAAGAGTTGAACCTAATTGGCAGCTACTAGATGAGTTGATTTTATTTGAAGTGGTGCGGCCCAATCAACTCAAACAATTGGCCTTATGCACCACCTAATTAGGTACACAAATGATTACCCAATCTGATTTCTACTCGATTATGTGTTTGGATGTGTGTACCGGCTCCTAAGATTGGTTTTCCGGTTGAGTTAGAAAATCAGATGAGGTTGTGTACCTCTGTGAGATTTTTTTATTTTTTTATTTTTTTATTTTTTTATTTTTTTTAATGTGGGGGTTGGAGTGAGTATGGATGTCAAACAACAAACAATCTAACCTTAGAGTTTATAAGAACACCTAGGTTGATTGATGTTTGAATTATTATGTGATGAAATGAAATCTAATGGGTGGGAGGTGGGGGATAACTTACAAAACCTTTCACAACACTTTACTCCGATCTACCGCTTTTGCCTGTCTCGAAAGAGTACCTGCAATTACAATAAGAAAGGAGAAAAGTGAGGTAAATGATTTGTAAGTTACAAAATGCGAAGAGAAATCAAAGAGCGTTGCCTCCCCGGCAACGGCGCCAAAATGTTGAACGCGCGAATCTACGCTAACGTGTTTGGTTTTTGGAAAAACCCGTCGTTGTAGTTCGAAAGCGAAGGATTCGTGTTCAACAAATAAAATTTATACCGAAATAAGAATTCCGGGTCGAACACAGGGAGGCGAACGTTTGATTTAAAAACTCCGCGTTTCTTTTTATTTTGTCACGAAGAAATTCAATTTAAACTATCTAAGTATCTACAACAAATAAAAGAGAGAGAGGGAGTAAGAGAGAGAGAAAGAATACTATACATGGAAATCAAAATGAGATGTAGAATAGACAAGGAATTTATCATAAAAGAGTTCGTTCGTTACAACTACAAAACATAAAACAATTACTCTAGAAAGCATTAAAAGAATGGAGGGAGAAATGTCCTCCTCGACGATCGCTCGGAGGACGAATAGACTACTCTAGAAAGCAGTAAATCTATACTAGAAAGCAGTAAAAAGAATAGGGAGAGAGAAATCCTCCTCGACGGTCGCTTGGAGGACGAGCCGGACGGGACGACGCCTGGACGAAGGAGAACGAAGCGGGACGAAGGAGGACGAAGCAGAAGAACGGGAACGAAGCAGCACGCCGTCGTCGTCGCGGGATCCACTTCCGAAGGGGGACGAAAATTTGGACTTTATCTCGCGAGAAGCATCCCGGGTGTGGGACAAGCTTCTCTTGAGCTTTGGAGAGGTAGAGAGGAGAAGGAAGGGATGAAAATTTCGTATGGAGGGGGTCTCCTTTTATAGTTGCAAGGAGTGGGGGCAAAATGGACATTACATCTTCAAAATAATAAATAAGGGGTCTTTAGTGACGGATAAAACCGTCGCTAAAGCCCCGCCGTCGCCGTCGCCGCCGCGCCACGCGCGCCCGCTCGGCTGGCCTGCGCGCGTAACGCAGACGCACGTCCGCGTCGTCTCAGCCGTCCGATCGCGAGATCGGACGGCTTAGATCGCGCCCGCGCCCGCTGCGTAGCGCGCCGCCTGCGTGCGATCGCGCGCCCACCAGGGCGTCCAATTTCGCGTCGGCGCTATCGGGCGCGCGCAGCCGTTGGATCTTCATCCGACGCTCGTGCGCGCCCGCTCGCCCGCGCCTTCGCCCCCCTCTCCGCGGCTCGAACCCGCGACCTCCGCTTCGGCCGCGGCTGCGTAGCCGCTGCGCTACGCGGCGAAATGGTCGCGCGGACGTTTTTAAACGCGCGCGACCGCAGCCGTTGGATCGAGATCCAACAGCGGAGAGGAGACGTTGCGTGGTCTTCACAGGACTCCTGCGGCCGATTGGGCGGCTGGGATGGCGCCACGTGGCGCTATCTTGGCCGTCCATCTTCTGGAAGTTGTAGATGGTGCCACGGATGTCGGATTGACTTGATTTTTGTGTCGTTCGGCTGCGATCGTCGATCCGAATTCATCCGTGTGGTCGGATTTTTCATCTGAAGTGCGGATTTACACCATCCTGGCCCTTGATCTTCTAGGGTTCCCCGGTCTCTATCTGATGCTACGGATGCCTGATTAGGGCGATCTTGGAGTCGTTGAACTCCAATCGTCGCCCTGATCATATCCATACGGTTGGATCTTTGATCCGAGGCCCCGATAAAATATTTGCCCTGTCCAAGCACATAAAAGGAGACAATTAACCTCCATTTTATTCAAACTACTCTAAATGCAAGATGATGCATGTAATGCAATATTTATATCATGAAATGAAATCCTATGCTTAAGAACATGCATAAATAGACATTTTAAGTAGTGTAAATGTGTTTACATCAGTCAACCATTGTTCATTGCTAAGGAGAGAAGAATTTGTATTGAGATGAGCTACAAGAGTGGATGCCTCAAAATAATCAACGCTAAATGTTTATGTGTAACCTTTAGCAATTGGTCAAGCTTTAAACCATCCAATAGAATCGTCTGGATGACACTTGAGCGCAAACACCCACTTACACCCTACAACCATAGCACCAAGTCATAGGTCAACAAGTTCCTAGGTTCCTTTAGATTGGAGAGCTACCTTATCTTCTTCCATAGCTAAGGTCCAGGAAGGGTCGTGAAATGCCTTTGTATGGTCCCTAGGAACATTGTAATTGTCCACTGCAATAGATAAAAGCCACCCTTTTGTAGGAAAATGATTAAGAGACAATTTGAAACAAAATATTTAGCACTAGATCTCTGTGGCTTCCTTTGGGTAATAAGAAGGTTCAAATCTATTACCTCAGGTGCTATGAGTTTTGGATCTCCAATTGAATTCACAGGACCAATAGAGGACTGAGGATGAATAGAGAGAAAGGTTCATCTACAGGAGAGGTGGATGTAGGCCTACACTAGAACTGGAAGTGTCTAGGAAAGGTATTGTAAGCTTAGGATGTTTAGGAAAGGTGTTGAGACTCCTATGTTATCTTTAGTTATTTTATTGTTTTGTTATTTCTTATTTTATTATGGACACGCATTGTAATTGACCCAAACTTCTCTCTATATAAAGAGGTGTTGGGCTTCATTTGGGAAATAAGACTTGTTATTTTCTCCCACTTCATATTAGAGCGCGATCCTAGGCCGGGTTCTAGTATCCGATTGAAAATCACCCCTGAAACCCTAACCACCTAAAGCCCTAGTCCCTTCCCTATCGCCAACCTCCTCACCGATGCAGAGAACCATCGTCGGTTCTCCTCATTGGTAGGAGGGTCTGTCAGAAGGGCCACAAGGCTCCTACTTCTAGGTAGGCGTGCTCCTCCCCAGGCAACCACCTATAGGGCCGTCGGAGGGAGCTCTTCCTACTGCAGTAACGGTGGCATTAGCTGGCGGTGGTAGGCGGCATTCCTCTTGCAGGAGAAGGCCTCCAGCGATGTAGGTGACGCTGCTGGGGGTTGATCTCTCCTAGGCGACCTTGTAGGGGGGCTTCTCCATGTGCTGTGGGTGTGTAGAGCCTCCCTTAGGCTGTGCACACCTTGTAGCATTGCCTAGGGGACCTTCTCTCGCCTTAGGCATGAACTTTCCAACTTTGGTTACCCTGGATCTTCACACTTAAGGCCCATATTGCACGTTCAAAGTTGTTTTATGATCTGAAATTATTTTTCAAATCTGTTTGTGGCATATCTTTTCGTATATTTGGCTCAAGATGGCAAGCTCTAGCTCTTCTGAGGTGACGTTAGGCATCGTTCTCGAATCAGGGGCATACGAGAGCCCATTCTTTGGTCCTATCATCAAGTTGGATGAGACCAATTACCCCAGGTGGTCACAGATGTTCTTGATGACAATAGAGGGTCATGACAAGAAGTATATCTTGTTGGAGCCTGGGCCTGCAAAGAAGATGGGAAAATGTCACATAGAAGGATAGCATAATGGTTAAAGCCTGGTTGGTGAATTGCATTATACTTAGGATTGGAGATGAGATCATGTACTGTCCTACTGCTAAGGTGATGTGGGACAACATTTGTGACACCTATTCCCATGAGAAGAACTCCTCTAAAGTTTTTCAGATTAGTCACAAATTGTCCCAACTGAAGTAAGAAGGGAGATCTCTCTCATAGTACTATTCTGCCCTGGAGGGGCTTCAGGAGAAGTACAATTCGTGCAAAGCAATATGCATGTATGCTACACAGAAGCAGTATCGCAGAGAGGCAATGGTACATCAGTTCCTTTCAGGCCTTGGTCTTGAGTATGTGGCAGCCCGATCACAGATTCTTACTTTGTTTGAGCTTCCTACCTTAGAGGAAGTTTACAGTCACTTCAGCCGCATTGACATACCTGCCGCTTAGACTGGAGATGCTACTCATGCGTCTGCACTTGTTGCTGTGACTGGACGTGGTAGCAGAGGAGCCTCTTCTACTCGTAGGTGTGGAAGAGGCCGTGGTGCTTTTAGGAGACCTCGCATCAACACCACATGCACCTTATGTGGCAGGGTTGGTCATGTGGAGGCCTTATGTTGGTCTAAACCTCCAATGGCTAATCAAGCATCTGTGACTATTGAGGAGACTACTGATGTCGTGCCTGTACCGAGAATTGACTATGATGCCCTACTACAATGTTTCTCCCAGCTGACTTAGGAGCCAGCGACTCCTACTGAGATTGCCTCCTTCACCTCCTCATTAGGTATTGATCTGTGTGCATAGGCATCTGCAGGGACTACATGGTTGGTGGATTATGGTGCTTTGCACCACTTGTCAGGAGATTAGGGGTGCTTTGGCAGGATACAGTCTGTACCCCATGGCAAGATAATACATGTTGCAGATGGGATGCACACAGAGATTGCTGGTTAGGGGGAGGTTGGATTGACTCCTATCATGAGACTACCTAATGCATTATTTGTCCCTGATTTTTCATTGAATCTTTTATCTATTAGCAAGATTACCAAGTGGCTTCACTATCGTGCTATTTTTGATGAGTTGGGATGTATCTTTTAGGACAAGTTGACGGGGAGGACGATTGGTGGACATGAAGATGTGGGTGTGTATCACCTAGTTCAGACACCACTTGCCATTGCTTGCCAGGGTAATTCTAGTTTTGCTGTAGGGAGTACCTTGCAGTGGCATTGTCATCTTGGTCATCCTTCTCTGGACAAGCTTAGACGCATTCTCCCACGTATATTTGCCACTACAGAGATTCTATGTGATGCATGCCAGCTGGGGAAGCATCATGGATCGTTTTTCCCTTCTAGTATAGTACCAGGGGCTACTTCTACCTTTGAGCTTCTACATATGAATGTCTGGGGTCTGAGTCGGATTCCTGACCGAAAAGGACATAGATATTACCTGATTATTGTAGATGATTTCTCCTGTTTATCTTGGCTATTTTTGTTGAAGAATAAGTCCAATGTTGGACATGTCATTAAGACTTTTATAGTGGAAATAAAGAATCAATTTTCTATTGTGGCAAAAATTGTGCGATTTGATAATGCATTGGAGTTTTGTATCACTTGATTAGCATAGTTTTACAAGTCTCATGGTATCAAACACCAGACATCCTGCCCTCACACCTCACAGCAAAACGATGTGGTAGAATGGAAGCATAGGCATATCTTAGATGTGGCACGCACTATTTATTCACCATTGTGTGCCATATCTATACTAGGGAGACGTCGTACTTACAGCTTGCTACCTTATCAACAGAATGCCATCTTCCATTTTACATGAGTGCACTCGGCATGTCTTGTATCCGTACAGAGATCTATTTTGGTTGCCTTCTTGTGTCTTTGGATGTGTTGCTTTTGTACACTTATTAGGGCTAGGGAGAGATAACCTAGCACTCAAAGCAGTGAAGTGCGTCTTCTTGGGTACTCACCTACCCAGAAGGGGTACTGATGTTTTCATCATGTAGCAGGGAGGCATTGTCACGCCCTAAAAATCCAGGTCCCCAATGAGGGTTGGAGTTTAAGGGAATGGCAACAGAAGATGTGCTGGTTTATTTAATTTGAGTTGTACCTAGCTAAGTCGGGCAACCAAGAATTTCCATTTAATAAGAAAATGGAAGAAAAGATATCGGGAGAATGACACATAAGTGATAATGTAATGCAGTAACATAAATATGCGCTAAACATGAAGTTAAAATGGAAACAAAGAATAAAGGACTACCTGTCAGAAATCTCGGCAAAAACTCGTGCAACGACAAATCCCAAGTGTCAACGACACACGATGGCAAATACCTGAAATTAGGTGACAAAGTAGGGATGAGCCAATCGGCCTAGTAAGGAACAAACCTCTACTATAATTGCAAGAAAAAACACAGGGTAATGTATAGTCTCACTAACCGGCTAAATCCTTAGCCTACGCCTAACACCCCAGGTTCTAACTCTTGAACTCGGTTTAACCTGACCAATCACCATGGTTCAAAACCCATCCATCCAGCTGCCCCAAATCCTCATGATTTGATTAGTATTACACATTCTCTCACTTGCCTGAATGATTAAATTTGGGAATCATCCCTCTCTACCAGAGGAGATTGATATGCATCATTTCCTTTGAATTCTAGCTTGATAGTCTATCCTTGATAGGGGAGAGGCTAGCAAGTCTGTCGATCCTCGAAAAGGGCGTGCCTGCTTTTGACATATTAAGAACGTTGTTGACTTCAGTTAGAAGAGTCGGGCCTCTTTGGAGCTACCTAGGCCTAGCCCTTGCGACTACGAAGCGCAAGCTTAGTTCGTGTCCAACAAGGACTAGTCACAGATCAAACCGGATCATCGCAGGATTGGCTAGAATTATCGAGCCACACTAATGCTCTCGCTAGGAGCAGCTCCCCGTAGGAGCGCAGTCCTTGGGTGTGCCCTCTTAATTTGCCGTCGGACGAGATCTCAACCAATCCATCACAGTACCCTGGCACTTCTGTATCCATGGGTGCCAAGTAAGCCTCTAGTCACATGTACCTCGGTGTTCCCCCACTATGCACGCGAGCATCGGCCAAGCCTAGAGCCACGAGTACCTCCGCATCAAGTTGGATTCAGGTACATCCAAGTACCAAACACCGATGATAGCCAATAGCCTATCACCGTACCCAGGAATGCTCAAGTTCCATGGCAAAAATCCTTGGTAGCCTCCAGCTACCGCAACATTTTAGGTCTCCCACCCGAGCAATGAACTCGTGGTTCACCAAGTCCAAGGGTACAACCTTACGAGCTCACCTATTCGACCTAATCATTTCTCAATCGTTTTCTTTTTCCCCTGATCGGTACTTGATCAGGCAACCTTAGAAACCTGTTGGATCACTTGGGATCTTATCCAAGACCTTAGGATCCAAGCATTTCCTTTATTAGACTCTAGCCGAGTCATTGATGTCACCATGTGCGGTTCAATTCTTTACTTAGCTGATTTAGATCACTTTTTGTCCAATTAAAGAGCTTCAAGCTCAATTAGAAATACCCTTTACCCATCTAGGGTTTCACTACAAATTAACCATTTCCTTGTCCATTAGGGCACCCGCTAGACCCCCAATTAGGTTATAGCCCTGGTCCTATCACCCTTTAGGTTCCATAAGTTCAGAAACCCCAATTTCAAGCCAATTAGCAACCCAAACAGGCTACCTAACATTAGGGGCCTGTTACTTAACATTAAGAGATCCTTTGGCAGATACCTAACGTTTGGTAACCCTTAACTAACGTTAGGTAAGGTTGTAGGCTGATTCCAGAACTGCAAAATCATGATTCCAAGCCTCAAATCACTCACTTAACTCATCCAAATTTCATGAAACATAAACCACTAGCTACCACACATACAGGGAGCAAAATGAGCTAATCAAATCCCCTACAAAACACTAGGTGACCTTAAGGTAGAAAAATCACAATTCCACTTCTCACCAAAGGGTAAAAACATCACAAGTAACACCAAAATCCCACATATATGGATTGATCCCATGCCCAAAACCTTTCCTCTAAAATCCTTAGTCGTAGGAAAACAAGAGGACATTTTCAAGAGGAAGACCCTACCTTTAGAGTTGAACTCCTCTTCTTCTTCTACTTGCAGTAGCAACCCTTGGATCAGCTTGAGCAACAAGAAAGGCAATAGTAGTGTCCACAACAGCAGCAATAGCAGTAGCGGTGGTGATCGACAAGGTAGTGGCTGGTCGACAGGGAAGAGGGTAGAGGAGATGTGTAGAAGCCCTCCATCAATGAAGAGAGAAATGGCTTGGGAGGCAAGCTAAAAATGAATTTTTTTCTTATTTTTAAGTTGCCTTCACTTATATATGGGTTATGAATTTTGCACCCAAGCCCTTCCACCCACTTCCTTGCCATCCAAGAAAGGCCACCAAACATTATTCTTATTCAAAGAGCTTTTCAACTTTTATTGTATAACCTTTTGTTGATAACTTAAGGGGATTACTTATCTTTTTAAAGATGCCATGACCAAGTTTAGGTTCCCAAGCCCTTAATCCATTATTAAACAAGCAATTAGAACTTTAATTAGCCCATTAACTACATTAGAAATCCAGGCCCTTACAGGCATTTTGTGAGCGTAGATGTTACATTTCATGAATCTATACCAAACTTTTCTCTTGCAGCATGACAGTTCTAGTCATAGTCACAGGATGAGTTTGCTCCTATGCCCATTCCTACAGTTCAGATGGATGAGTTTCCCATCTTAGGAGATGGTCTTGCACGTGACATTGATAGTCAGGCACCAGTGAGTGTGCTTGCACTTGATAGTACAACTGATGGCACTACTGATGCACTTGTTGTTGGAGATAATATCAAATACTGGGATTCGATAGTTGTCTTTCAGAAACTGGTTACTTACAAGAAACACATCCCCCCTACTCCAGCTCCACCATCCTCTCCACAACAGGTGTGCGTTGAGGCATCTAACACGTTTGTTCCTAGTGGTGATTGTGCAGGATCAGGTAATACTGTTGTAGATGATGACCTTCCTATAATTGTTAGGAAGGCATCTTGTTCTTGTTCTCGTTATCATGTTGCTGGAGTAGTGGCTACAACCAATCTGGGGACTTCTTTTGGCTTCTTTACTACAGCTCTTACTGCCACAGATATTCCTTCTACGTATCAGTGGACTTTACTCGATCCAAGGTGGCGTAAGGCTATGGAGGATGAGATGGCTGCCCTTCGTAGCAGACATACATGGGGGATGACACTTGTTCTTGCTGGGGCTCGCCTGGTAGGGTCCTGTTTGGTCTTTGCCTTAAAATACAACCTTGATGGGTCTATTTCAAGGTATAAAGATCGATTGGTGGCGAAGGGGTTCACCCAGAATTTTGGGTGAACTTCGATACTTTCTCTCAAGTGGCTCACCTGTCTATTGTCAAGATACTTATCTCAGTGGCTGCCCAAAAAGACTGTATGCTTCACCAATTAAATGTGAAGAATGCCTTCCTATATGGCGATCTTTAGGAGCAGCTCCCTTGGTTTGAGTGCAGAGTTTGAGAGCATGGTTTCAGAAGCTCTCGGAGGTGGTAGAGAAGATGGGCTTGCAGGGATCTTCATCTGACTACTCTTTGTTTGTCAGGAGGACTAAGAAGGGATGTGTGCTGCTGCTTGTTTATGTGGATAATCTCATTATTACCAGTGACAACAGAGCTGGAATAGTTGAGGTTAAAAGGTCTTTGGCTGAGCAGTTTGCTATGAAGGACCTAAGCCAACTAAGGTATTTTCTGGGCATAGAGGTGGCTAGAAGCAAGCAGGGCATTGTTCTCTCTCAGAGAAAGTATGCTCTAGATGTGCTACAAGAGACATGGATGCTGGGGTCCAAACTAGCCAAATTTCCTATGGACCCCAACATACACTTTTATGATGAGCAGGCAGATTGTGTTGATAATAGAGCATTTAGGTAGCTTGTGGGCAAGCTGTTGTACCTGACTATTACCAGACCCGACATTGCCTTGATAGTAGGCAAGTTTAGCCAGTTTATGGAGAAGCCGACGAAGTTGCATTGACAGGTAACTATGCAGATGCTGAGATACTTGAAGAACGCACCAGGTCATGGTATTCTTTTCTAGAGTGGCTCTCCCATGATAGTGGTATGATACTTTGATGCTGATTATGTACGATGTGTAGCTGACAGGAAATCCACCACTGGTTTTTGTATCTTTGTGGCAGGTAATCTTGTTACCTGGAGGAGCAAGAAATAGGGGGCAGTTTCTCACTCTAGTGTAGAGTTAGAGTATTGGGCGATGGTCTAGACTGTTGTAGAGATGGTCTGGATATGGTCTCTACTACATGATTTGCATGTCCAGATTGAGGAACCTATGGAGATGCGATGCGACAATAGGGCGACCACCTATATAGCCAACAACCCTATGTTCCATCAACACACCAAACACGCTGAGGTAGACTGCCACTATACCAGAGATCTCATCCAATGTGATTTGTTGCATACTACTTATGTCACATCTGAGGATCAGGCTGCTGATATGTTCATGAAGCCTCTACCTCGATCTGCATTTGATGATTACTGTTCCAAGCTGAGCATGTTGACATCTATGCTTCAGCTTGATGGGGAGTGTTGAGACTCCTATTTTACCCTTAGTTATTTTACTATTTTTTTATTTCTTATTTTATTATGGACATGCATTGTAATTGACCCAAACCTCTATATAAAGAGGTGTTGAGCTTTTTTTGAGAAGTAAGACTTGTTTTTTTCTCCACTAAAGGCAACATTAGGAGGGATATGATGCTGAGGTACAATAGGCTCAGAGGGCACTAGAGGCAGAGCTAATGGCATAGGAAAAGGTACATCTTGTGTAACAAAAGGAGTTTTCCCTGTAGCAGATAATAGGGAATCTCTTCAAAGAATGTAACATTCACACTGACATAAAAGCGATGAGCTAATGGATCATAGCACTTGTATCCTTTTTAGGTCCTAGAGTATCCTAAGAAAATACATTTCACTGTTCGAGGAGATGGCTTGTTCACTTTGAAAAGATGAACAAAATATGCACACCCCAAAACTTTAGGAGGTAGAGAATATCTCTCGGTTAGGAAAAAAAAACGAATGGGACATTCTAACACCAAGGATAGAGGATGACACCCTATTAATAAAAAACACACTAATAAGAACAACATCAACCCAAAAATGTGAAGGAACATACATCTGAAACATAATAGTACATGCAACATCAAGTGTCAACTTACGCTCATCCACCCCATTTTCTTGGATGTATGAATGCAAGACTTTTGTTGGACTGAAATAGTTTGAGACAAGTTAAAATTTTCAAACTCAAGTCTATCCCGAACATGCAAATAAGGGTATAAAATTGAGTGTATTTTAGTTAGAAAATTGTTAATCAATATAGGATTTTAGACTTCATTATAAAAACTCAACATACATGGGAATAATCATCAACTGGGAAAATAACAAAAACTCTTGACACTACGGACTCGACATAGGCCCCATAAATTTGTAGGAACCAAAGAAAATGGAGACTCAATTCTATTATTTCTACTGAGAAAAAGACATCCTACGATGTTTGCCAAGCTGACAAGCATCACAGGAAAATGATTTAGGAAACTGCATGTCTGGAAACAGATGATGGAGAACATAGATACTAGGATGTCCCAGGAGGAGGTGCAATCAAATAGTGGATGTGTCATAAGCAGCAACAATAAATGGGTGATCAGATGGAAGGTCGAGGTAGTAGTGGCCATCCTGCTCAAGTCCTCTATCAATATGCTTCTTCGTCTGGAGGTCTTGTAAATAGAAAAAATGATCATGAAAAACAGCTCGACGATTCATGGCTTTGGTAATTTGATTGATAGACGTCAAATTAAGAGCACATTTTGGGGCTTGCATAACATTTGTCAAAGGAAGAGACTGAGACAAAGCGATGTCACCTAGGCCTGTCATAGGTGACAAGGCACCATCTGCCACCCAGACAAACATGAGAGGTAAGAGGATGAAGAGAAGAGAATAAGGTGGCATCTCCTGTGATGTTTGAGGAAGCACCTCAATTAGCTAGCCAGGCTAGTGAATGAACACTCCCAACACTGGTAGCAGTACTTGTTTGGTGAGAAATGGACACTCCAGTTGTAGATGCAAACTCTAAGGCATGAAATCTGTCATACTCCTTTGGAGAAATGGTAATATGAGAAGTAGAATGGTCCTGGTCTTGAGACTGACTCCCTTCTCCTTCATAAGCAACCTGGTTGGCTTAATGGCGTTATGGAAACTCGTGCTTGATCCAACAACAATCAACAATGTCATTTTCCTTATGACAATGCTCACAAAACAAACCGTTATGGCCACAACCGCTGCCTCCACCTTGAGTAACATGTCCTCTCCCCATTCTTGTAGGGGATCCACGGCCGTGGCCTACAAATGCTTTGGTAGATGAGTTAGAAGAAGGAATAGGGTTTGAAGTTTCTCGATGTGATAGTTGAGCATAGATCTGGGATGGTGTAGGTATCTCCTGTGTCATGAGTTAATCCTACATCGCCTTGTATTCTGGACTGAGTTGCTAGCATCTGAACAGATCTGATGGCCTCCCATTGCTTGGTCCAAATTGAGATGTTAGTGGAGAGGGGATGGTGAATATTCTGCTCATCCCATAAATTCTTCATGGTATCATAAAACTCTGCCAAAGGCATCGTTCCCTTCCGGAATGTATGAAGCTCCTTAATCACCTGGTAGAGATGGATGATATTACTTTCGTGGGAGTATCTCATGTAACACCTCCCACATCTTTCTTGCAGACGAATAGGCCATAATCTGGTTGGCTATGGTCTCCTTCATGTTGTCAAGCATACAAGCGGTCACCCAATCATTGTTTGCTTCCCAATCTGTTGTCTTAACTTCTGGTTCATCTTGGGTGAGGATGTACTTCCGATGAGATCTAATGAACTGGGAAAAAGGGGTAGACCATATAAGGAAGTTGGATCCATCTAACTTTATAGATGTTCCCTACATGTGAGGGGAAGCACTTGTGGTGGATAATCTCCCCATCAAGTCACTTATAGAATCTTTATGGTCTTCCATAATCCATGTCTTCGATTTGTAAAGAAAAAATACCTATCAAATCATATACTTCTCATATATCCATTATTTTGGTCTGAAACCCACTGTTTCATATCATTAGAGGTGTAGTTGCACTTCTAGGAGCAAAATCAAGCCCCACACAAGTGCAACGTCTCCCACTTGTGGTCTAGGTGATGAGATGGAGGAGGGTGCTAGAGCTCGTGCTGATGGAGAACATGTGCTAGATCACCCTCCCATGCAAGTACTTGGCTTGCTGCTACAGGCTCTTGGGATCGTATGCTGGTGGTATCAGGGAGGAGGCGACACCGCTAGGGATCACAAGGACCACCCAGCGGTGGCACAACCTGGAGAGACCACAACTTGAGGCAGTGTTGGGTCTAGTGGCGTTGGTGAAGGCTAGCAGAGAGAGAGAGAGAGAGAGAGAGAGAGAGAGAGGAGAAGGATTTTGGTGGAGGTTGAGGAGGCTAGGTTTAGGTAGGGTACCCAGGCACCTGTCTAGGATCATTGCTTTGATATCATGATGAGAGAAATGAGCGAACTATTTATTTCTTGGGGCCTTGTGTGCTTCTATATAAAGAGATGCACATGGGAAAAAATATGAGTACACCCATACACAAATAAATAGAAAAAATAGAAAATACTAAATGTCATGCAACTTAACAAAGGGTTTCGAGAGGAAACCCCTTAATGAGGAATGCCACTGCCTAAGTCATTAAGACAGAATTTCTTCCACCAATATGTTTGATCAGATCCATTGTAAAAAAATTCTAATAGGTTGATTAGCTGTCTCGACCTATATAATATACAGTGGTGATTTTGCATCACTAAGAGACAATTATGGTAAAAGACTACAATGAAAGAAAAACTTACAAGTTCCTATGTGTCCTTGAGAGTATGATTATCGTGAGTTGAAGCAATGTATAGAGGATTAAAGTGTCTCCTACTTGAGTATATTAGAGTACAAGAGTCAAGAAGACATTTTTCTTGGGTGTTATTACTTGTGGCTTCTTTGAGTCACAGAGGTAACTTGAGAGGGTATTTATAGAGTCTAAACCCAGATAAGTCAAGTCCTAGTAATTGGAAACTAATTAATATAAATTAGCACTAGTTGAGGTCCATTTAAAGTAAAGTAAAAATTATCCAATGATATGTGTTAGGACATAAAAATAAAGATATTATTAGTTGTTACTTCCGCATTTAATCTTTTATATTTTTAGTAAATAATTAGTTAGATTCTAAGGCCTCTCTCTCTCCGTAAAGAGAGCTACAACCTTTATTTTTAAATCAATAAAGTCTATTTTTCTTAAAAATTCTAACGTGAAATTAGAGTGGATTTGATTATGTGGAAAAATAGAAAAGAAGAGAGAAGAAACCTTAGAGGGTGAGGCCCTCCTACGGCGCTGCCGGCCTCTGACGAGCAACCGAAGAGGCTCTCACCTCCCAAACCTCTTCTATTCCTCTTCCTCCTCTTCAATTCCTCTTCTTCCTTTCCTTCTTTCGCTACTGCTGTTGCTGTTATTATCGCCGGCGCCGGCCAGACCTTCCATCGGCGACGGACCACCAGTAGGGTGGTTATTAGAACCCTAGACCTCACCCTGACCACCACCGGTGTCCATTGGACCGGTCAAGCGTTGCCCTTGCCCGACGAAATGAAACCACTACCACTGCTGATACGATGAAGATAGGCAACACCACTGCCACCACTGCTCCAATCGACGTCAGCCCCTAGGGGGTGTCGCCGGCTCATCGCCGACTGACAGCGCCCCCTCTGGTGACCATCGGCCGCCGGAGTCGCCGCCGCCGAGGTATTCTAGCTCCAGCGCCGTCGGCGACAGAGAGGGCTCGAAACTTTGTTTTGAGTCCTCTGTTCTTGATCTAACGAAGCCCTAGGGCTCTCATTGGAACCCTAGGGAAGTCCTCTTGTGTTTGGGGTAAACCGGAGTGCCAGAGGCTCGTCGGAGCGCCGCCAAGTCGCCGGAGCACCCGTTTGACGCACAGCAGCAGCAACCACATCAGTGACAGCAACAGCCATTGCTGCTGCTACTGCTCTCTCTCTCTTTCATGCTGCAGCAGGTCTTGTTGGCCGTCTAGGGTTGTTGTGTTCTCTCTCTCCCTTGTGGAGATCCCCTATGTTCCGACGACAG
The DNA here is from genome assembly GCA_037157565.1 of Thalassia testudinum. Lineage (NCBI taxonomy): Eukaryota > Viridiplantae > Streptophyta > Magnoliopsida > Alismatales > Hydrocharitaceae > Thalassia > Thalassia testudinum. The sequence continues at coordinate 648,851 of JAZHRO010000062.1, read as the reverse complement.
GGCTCCTCCTAGCCTCCTCTCACTGGTGACACGCAACAGGGGCGAGAGCTAGTGTACGTTCAGTGCTCTCACGCAGCTCAAGAGAAACTAAGCAGGGATTGGCTCTGTGAGGGTGTACAAGTGAGACACCTACATTTTAAGGTAACTTGACGAAGATGAAAGACACATATTGGCGCAGACAAATAGATAGGGTGCACTCTCACGCACCTAAAGCGTTTTGGCATGCTCTTGGAGCGTAGGAGCAGTGGCAGTGAAGGTGACCTTATGCACGCCCGGAGAAACCAAGCACAATATGTTGGCTTGCGGGGTGTAGGAGCAATAACAGCCGTGTGACATTATGCGCACTTAAGAAGACCAAGCTTAGTCATATTTGAACTCTTGGGTATGGGAGCAGTAGCATCCGAGTTTTAGTAATGATTTCTCATGTACCTAGCACCTTACGCGGGACGTACAAGTAGAAACATGACAAGTTGATACAAATGTTGCAGCCGACTATTTCTCTACCACCGTCAAGTATGGTTGATTCAAGTCTTCGTCGTCTGCTGCATCTCGACTTGCGGGGGAGTGTTAAGAAATAAAATTAGGGATTTTATTAGTTGTTACTTCTACATTTAATCTTTTCTATTTTTAGTAAATGTTTAGTTAGATTTCCTTGTATGCCAAGGCCTCTCTCTCTATATTAGAGGGTTAAGGCCTCTATTTTCAAATCAATAAAGTCCATTGTTCCCAAAAATCTCAACATAATGATATGTAGGATTACATCTTTTAAGGAAAGAAAGCCACCGATTACAACTCAAATGACCGGTGCACATGCACTAGTGCAATAGAGTTGGGAAAGTGCAAGTTTCTTCTTTTAATGGTATGAGCCAGTGCAAATTGCCCACAGTTTTTGTAAAGGTTCAAAATAGAGCCTCACGTTTACTGGTGCACAGTATATTGGACTGAAACTACAGTTTCTCCAACTTTTTCTGGTGTAGTCCTTTTGAATTAATATAGATCCCCTTGAGAATTTCCTTGCTCTCAAAACTTACCTGTTGTCCTTTACAAAATTGTAACATTTGGTTGTCAGCCAAAGTTAAACAACCTTCTGGTTTATTTGACAAACTGGATGCTGATCATTATTGCTGGTATTAAGATATCTTGAAAAAAATTATTCGAAAGAAGTTCTGATTACTTAATGATATTTTTTTAGGTGAACCATGTTCTCTCTTTTCTTAGATGCCTTTGTTCATAGGATGATCACTATGCCTATGGCCCTATGTGATCATCCTTTTTCCTTTCAGAAAAAAAGATGCCTTTGTTCAGTCACTTTCATCCTTTTTTGTCCTTGGTTTCTGATTTATTCTAACTGCAGGACTCTTGCATAGATTCTTGAGATTCAAGGATTCGATCATCTCCGAATGTACCGTGAAAGGAATGGAATTTCGATGTTGCTTCCATGTGGCCTTCTTTTTCATTAACAGTGGTGGAGCTAGGAGGGGACAAGCGTGGGTAGTTGGACAACCCCCCTTCCACGCCGATTTTCCACCCCGATTTTTAAATTTCATTAAGAAGTATATAAACAATTGCCTCACATTGATAAATACAACCTCTTTTGACTCTTCCTTGCTGACCTAAATTCCTGGCTTTATCTTTGTTTGTCAATTCACTTTGTCACAACTTATTGTCGGAGAATTCTAGAATTGGAATTTTATTAGAATGAGAATTGATCAAAAGAGAAAACCCTAACCTCTCTTTATACTAGAGAGGGAATTACAAAGGCAATCGTAATCCTACTAACTAAATATAGAAATAAACTCAATCTTATCAATCCTAATCAAATATTTAAAAATAGAAAGAGATAAAATATAATTTTTAACTAATTCTAAAATGCTCTTTACTAAAATCTCTAACATTCTCCCTGAAGTTGGAACATACAATGGCCAACTTAAAGGAGGCACACAAAACAAGAACTCCCCCTAATATAGATAGTCGAAGGATCACAGAGTATTGCAAGCTATGGTAGAAGTAGTCGCCATAGAATATTAGTTGCTGTAGTAAAGTAGCAACAAGACACAATGATCGTAGCAGAAGTAGTAGCCTTACAATGGTCATAGTAGTAGCAACGTCCACACATGGGGAAACATTCCTAAGCACATAGTAGTAAAGGTGGGAGAGCCTTGCTTAAAGTCCCCACCAACCATCAACTTCAGTTGCGAAGCCAAATGCTGGATCAGAAGTCCTAGCACCTTGGTTTAGAGAAGTAGTAGGGGTTGTAACCATGGCAGCAGTAGTGGAGGAGGTCTCGCTCCTCAGCAGAGACCGCAAATGCTCTAATTCTGCAGAAGTAAATTGGTCTGTCGACTTTGTCCTAGTCTTAGTAATAGTGAGGCCAAAGTCTTGGCCTCAACAATAGCCAAAGTCAATTCTGAAGTTGACATTGTAATCAGCGAAGTTTTTTTTTTTTTGAAAAAGGAAAGGGTAGCTATCCAAGATGATAACTACTTAAATATATTAAAGAGAAAACCAACAGCCAACACGAAAACAAGGGGCAAACACCAAGCCCCCTTACTCACAAGGACTCACTCCAAAGCTTAAACAAAACAAGAATGGACTCTACAAAATTCTCCACATAAGGCCTCTGCCCTCTGAAGACGACAACATTCCTTTCTAACCAGACACCCCAGAAGACCGCCAGTGGTCTGGCCCTCTCCTTCTTCGTACGGAAGACATTCTGCTCAGCATTACCCCCTCCACCTCTATAATCGCTCCAAAAATCATTAAAAGACCGACAGCTCCACCATCCCACTCCCACACGGTTCCAAATCTGCACGACAAACAGACAAGAGAAGAAAAGGTGGTCAACATCCTTATCTTCACCTCCACATAACGGGCAAACCTTACTCGCCCCAGGAGCCCATCTCTCCCTCCGCACCTTAGTCACGAGTCTTCTTCTCCTAAGCAGCCAAACAAACATCTTGACCTTCAAAGGATAAGCCACCTTCTAAACCTGTCTGCAATCTTTCACTAGATCCAAATCATCAGTGGGACCCCCGCCAGACAATCTCCTGTACGCAGCCCCCACTGAGAAATCTCCATTCCAACCAAACATATCATTTTCGGATGTCGGCTGCAGACCTTCTAACTTTTCAAGCAACCTCTGGAATTCGTGAATTCTCACATTTGAAAGATTCCCTGCAAAAGACGGACACCATCCACCTCCCCAAACTTCAGCCACAGACGCCTCTTTGCACGGGGCCATAGCAAAAAGTCTCGGAAATCTTCTAGAGAGCGCATCTTGCCCTGTCTAATCATCCTGCCAGAACCTGAAGATCTCCCCCGTCCCCACCACCGGTACAAAACAGTTCTGCACCTTAGGAGCCACCGTCGACAAACCTTTCAAGAAGTGAGAAGCATCCCTCGGCGGGGATAAAAGGAGGTCCCAACGTAGTGGGCCACCATAAGCCGTCCTGAAAATCCTTCCAATCAAATCCTCCCTACTCTCCAAGAGGCCCCCAACTCACTTCACCAACAGGCTATCATTTGACCTCTGCAAATCCCTCACCCCAAGCGCCCCCTCCTCCATCGGTTTGCAAACCTCCTCCCACGCCACCAACCTGGCACCAGGCCCATTCGACCCCTGATTGTACCAGAAGAAATTCCTCATAAGCCTCACCATCCTCAAGATGACCTGCCGGGGCAGCTTCAGGACATAGGTGAAATATGGCGGCATCGCCACCAGAATCGCCTTGAGAAAAATCGGCCTTCCACCCCTCGACAGAAGCCTGGACGCCCATCCCGCTAACCTCCCCTCCAGTCTCTCCATCAGGGGAGCCTAATCCTGCGCTAGGATCCTACCATCTGTCAGGGGCAAACCCAAGTATTTGATCGGTAGCTTCACCTGCTCTATGCCAAGACCCATGTAATCAGCGAAGTTGATCACACAACCCTACATGAGGAGGCGTAGAGATGTACGCATGATGCTTTCATCCATAGCAAAAGGCGCATGAAGTTAGCGTAGATCTTGTGCCTGTGTGTATGGGAACTGGGCAACGGTGCATGCTAGTACATGCGTAACCGGTGAAATCATGAAATAGTTTGTAGGGAAAAGGTAGCACATGCACATTGGTGCACGTAGGGCTGGTGTTGACTACATGTAGGTGCATGTGAAGGAGATTGATCATGTGCTGGTGCATGATGGTCGATGTAGATTGCATGTAAATGCGCTTGGAGTTGGAGTATATGGCACATGGGGTGCACGCAAGGGTAAGGCAACGATGCGTGTTGCTTGCACGTGAAGAGAGCCCACGGGCAGAGGTGCAATGGGTAGGTAGGCTCGCGTGCGAATGCGTTGCTAGTAGGAAGAAGATACGCATTATGCACACACGATGGAGTAGCACATGCTGTGTGTGCACGAGAGAAGTAGAGGCATGTGGAGAAGGTATTGCACACAAGAGAGGGGAGGGGCGGTCGTAGGGGATCTTTAGAATTGTTTCTACTCTAATACCATGTTAGAGAATTCTAGAATTGGAATTTTATTGAAATGAGAGTTGATGAAAATAGATGACCCTAATCCTAATGACTAAATATAGAAACAAACTCAATTTCATCAATCTTAATCAAATCAAATCTCTAAAAATAGAAAGAGATATGCTAAGAGAATTGTAGTGGTTATTTAGTCCCACATAGTGGAATGAGACTTCGTGATGTGTGTGGTAGCCTATAAATAGGCATGTACTCCCCACTTATTCCTTTGAGAAGAAATAAATAGAAACACACGCCTTTAGGGTGCTTCTTCCGTGATTTTCTCCTTGTTCTTTGTGAGTGGAGCTTCCATGTAAACCCAAGTGTTATTATTGCTTATGCGTGATATCATTTTACTTTCGCTTGATTTATTTTATTCAACTTGATATTTGACCAAGTTCGATTCTTGGGTTTTCTTGTTAAAAAATATATATTATATTTTGTTTTATCTTTTGTTGTTCTTGTTGTTGGAGTTCTCCAAGAAGAATGTTTGGGTGACGGACAACGCGAAGCATCTTTAGCTCCGTGGAGAGGCCGTTGGCAGCAATGGGATGGTCAGCGAGACCACGGAGGCTGACCTGGTTCCATTCCACCTCGATGCCCTCGACGAGGTTGAAGCCCCTGTAGACCTTCATGATTCCTTCAACGTCGAGGAAGTTGGTGTAGCGGCGGTAGTGCCCAGTGGGGTCCATCTCCTTGGCTAGAAGGTGCTCATGGCGATGTGCATGAGGTCAAAAGAGCGGCGATAAGGTGACAAAGGTGATGGAGACAGCGACATCGGTAGGGACGATGATAGGAGTCGACGATGGAGGAGCCCTAAAGGAGAAGTGGCATTGTAGCGTCGTCGACCGTTGGTCTTCTGACTGGCGGCAAGATCGAGTAGCATCGTTAGGTAGTGGTTATCACGAGACCGAGGATCGAAGAAGATGGAGGTGGTGGTTTACGCCTGCTTGTCGGATCGAGATGTAGAAGTCGAGGTGCGTGGATGGCGGTGCGAGAGGAGGTGCGAAGGTGGCACGGAGGTCTCGCGGTGATGGACCACAATTTGCAGCGATAATTGTGGCAAGATCTCCTGTGACAGTGATTTGGGCGAGATTGGAGGAGTCCCACAACACTGCAAGGAAGAAAGATCGTGGGATCCTTACCTGCAGCGACGTTGGATTTGGATTTGCAACCCTAAAAGAGGGTTTTTCCAGTAAAAATTGTATCTTCATCCCTCCTTTATTCCATTATTTGCCTTTAGCTCAATAAAAAATGAGGAGAGAAGTAGAGGAGAAAATAGAGGTGGTGAAAATTAAAAAAAAAAGGTGAAGGAAAAAAAGGGGAGAGAAGAAAAAAAAAGGAAAGAAAAAGAAATAAAAAATAAAAAAATGAAAACGATGATGATGATGAGAAGAGGGGGAGAGTTTCTTCTTTAGTTCTTTATTGTTTCTTCTCGTTGTTATGTTTCTCCCATACGAGTATGGGAGAAAGGAGGAGTGTGGAAGCCTGTTATAGTCATCCTCCATTTAGGAGTCTCTTTTGTTCTTGGACTACATGAGAAACCATAAACTTTGAGTGGTCCAGAGTTTCAAGATCTTCAGAGAGGGAAATCCAGTGTCGAGGAACTCAGAGGAAGGATCTATTTTAGGTTTCTATGTGCGAGATCCACTTTCGAAGTCTTCAGAGGAAGACCTCTTTTACAGGGATACTGAATGTGGAGTCACCAGAGGAGAGGCCATTGTCAGAGACATCAGCAGTTCCTTTAGCAGTTCCAGCCCGTGTTCCTGCCTGCAAGCAAGAATCGATCTAGAGAGTTGTGTTCTGTTGTGTAGAGTGAGTTTCTTTGTGTTACAAGCTGAACATTCCATGCTCCAACTTGAGGGAGAGTGTTGATAACACAACTTTTAACTAATACTAATATTAGAGATCGTGGACATCTCGTGATCTTTGCCAAGAGATCACGAGATCTCGTCAACATCAAATGGCAAAAAGTCCCCTTGCCGATTTTGTTAAGTTGGCTTGTTAGCCAAGTAATTAGTTTACTTGAGTCAAAGTCAAGTCATGGTTTGTTAGGAAAGACTTTGTTAGGTAAGTTTTGTTATTGAGTTGTTAGGATTACCCTTTCATATTTGTTATGGGATTGGATCTCTATATATAGAGACCAATACTCACCGTGTTTATTTGAATTATCTACAATAATAAAAAAAGAGTTCTCCATCGTGTTCCTCCCTCCCTCTCTCTCGAGTTCGCTATTCTATCACATGGTATCAGAGTAGGCTTTCCTGAGTGCCTAGCCCTGACTCTGTGTGCCTAAAGATCCACGTGAGATGTCTTTCTACGTGGAAGTCAACATCCATGTGTGGGGGAGCATGGCCTGGGGATCACCCTAGGTCCCTATTGTGTTGCCACAAGTAGGAAGGGTACACGCTACCTCTTGTTCCTGTGTGCGTGGAAAAGCCCATGTGCTTTGGATTCTTCTACATGTGATTGGAGATTTTTGGCTGAGTCTATCACGGATTTCCCTACCGATCCCTACACAGAGTTTTCTATGCATGAACCATGAGGTGCATCTGCAACCCCTTAGCTCTTGTGTGCTACACTATGAGTCGCATGGTGCTGCTTTCCATGACGATTCTCATCTCACTTAGAGGATTGCTAAGCCTCGAAGCTTGGATTGCCTCTGTTGTCGTTGACGAAGAATCTTTAATGGTGATCTTTGAGGCCAAAGTCTTGCCTCTGTACCTGTTCAGGGAACCATGAATCTATCGAGTTCCCCGAACCTTGTTTGGGATCTAGGTGGCTTGAAGCAATGTTCAAGGTCCTTTATCATGATTTGTTGTTGATGTTGTGAAAATTGATGAATTTTTTTTTTTTAGGAAGGTCTTCACTAATGCTTGGGAATGCCTCCTATGTGTGATCGCTACTTCTGCTACGATCTCCATTTAAGTTCATGTTACAATCTGTGAGTGACTAAGCATCTACACATATCTAACCGGCCTGTAGGACGAAGCCAAAGATCTGGGTTGTGCCCTCCACGAGGAGGATGAAGAATAGTAGTGTGGGAACTAAGCCCTGTCAATGAGTCTTTTGTCCGATTTTTTATTCTCCAAGGGGGGAGATTTTCTTGGAAAACAAGGTGACCATCATATTGTTGGGAACATGCCCCAATCTCTATCCGTGGTTCATGCTTGACCTCAACTATTTCCTCAACTATTGTTGCTGCTGTTGTACTCCTTAAAAACTTTATGTTTATTGTATTTATCCTTAACTCTATTTTAATTGAATTGGATGGCTTCTATAGTCTTCTTATTTTCTCTCAAAAAGAAAAGTTGGAGATGTCCAACTTGGGGGTGTGTGTGTTAGAGATTGTGGAGATCTTGTGATCTCTACCAAAAGAGCACTAGATCTTGTCAACATCAAGTGGCAAGAAGTCTCCTTGTCGGTTTTGTTAAGTTGATTTGTTAGTCAAGTAATTAGTTTGCCTTAGCCAAGTAATTATTTGCTTAAGAGTCAAGTTATGGTTTGTTTTTTTTCGAAGGAAAGGAAGATTACCGTAATCATGCAGATATATTTATTAAAAAGTTTAAGAACGGACTCAGAAAAAAAAATACACCATTCTGATTACATTTTCGACCCAACACCTCTCATTTTTGAAGATTTTCCCATTTTGTTGAAGCTAAACACACCATAAAATAGCTATTCTTTTGGTCCATCCAGCCACGTATGAAAGAGGATGGTCTCTGAAACTCTTCCAGAACGAGGTGACATTCAAGAAATCCACTGTTTGTAGGTTGAAATGCTGCCACAGTTGTTTGAGAAATCACATGCGAAGAATAAGTGTTGAATATCTTCCTCTTCAATACCACAAAATGGACACATTAAGTCCTCCCCTAACCACCTCTTCCTAAGAACTTTGGTAACAAGACATTCCCTTATGAGAAGCCACAAAAAAATCTTTAACTTCAGAGGCCATGCCCCATTCCAAATTTTTTTGGAATCCAAACTAATTTCATTAGGATTTGAATCGGAGCCAATTATTTTAAGATATGCATTCTTTAGTGAAAATGCCCCATGCCTCCAAACCAATCTGTCAGAAACATTTACACAGGGTTTCAGATCAGAAATTGAACCCAACAGTTGCTGAAAATCTGCATAAATAGTATCTGACATGCCAGCCGGCAGGAGATTGTTCCATACTTGAAAATTCTCATCCCAGTTCTCACTAGCAGTAGCATTTTTATTATCCACCGGCTGATAAACACGAGGATGAAGATCAGAAAACTTGCTATTCTCAGATCAGTCCTGTCGCCAAAAACTGAACTGGCCCCGATCTCCCAAGACAGGGTCAAAATATGAGAACTCTTCCATCATACTGTGAATAGGTCCCCAAACTGCGGTTGGCCTTGTTCTACGTGAACACCTTTCAGAAATGTTCATATTGTTTCCATAAGAGTCTTCCAACAAAGAGGTTACCATCGACTCATCAACCGATAGAAGTCTAGCCACCCATTTTAAGAGGAGAGATTTGTTAAATTCATGAAGCTTCAAAACATCTAACCCACCTTCTTCCTTGGGTTTGCATACTTCATCCCAAGGCACCAATTGCATGAAGTGACTAGTAGTTGTCGCTCCCTTCCAAAAGAACCTTTTCCTTATCACCTCAAGTTTATGGAAATTTCTTTGTGGGGGATGGAATACTGAAAAATAGAACATTGGCATTGATGATAGCACACTCTTAATTAAGACCAGTCGTCCACCTCTAGAAAGTAATCTCCCACTCCATGAAGATATTCTCTTCATTACCCTTTCCACCATATCGTTCCAATCCGAAGTGACCAAATGTCCCCCTTTCAAAAGGAGTCCTAGATATTTCAATGAAAGATGGATCACATGTGTCTCTAAAGCAAGAGAAATTTCTTTCACGACTTCACTCGATGTGCAAAAAGGAACCAACAAGGACTTTCTCCTATTTATCTTCGACCCTGAAATATCAACAAAGATCCTTACTAACGAGGTCACATGCATTGCTGCCGAAGTGCCCCCCCTCAATAAAGGAAGTTGTGTCATCAACATATTGTAGCAAAGGAGTGAAAAGAACACCATCCTTTTGGCACGTGAAACCAGAAAATAAGTTTCCATGGCAGGCTCTAAAAGCCAAATGCGCCAATGTATCCACTGTGGTATCAAATAATAAAGGTGACAAAGGACAACCCTGCCTTACTCCCCTTTGGGGTTGGATCCAAGTGCCATCTGAACGACCATTTACCAATATTGAAAATGAGGATGTGGTTACACAGCTTTTCATTAATTGTATCCACATTTTCGGGAATCCTTTCCTTTCCAAAACCTCCCAAAGATAACTACAAGTAACAGAATCGTACGCTTTTGAAAAATCAACCTTTCAAAGAAATGCCGATTTCTTTCTCCTCTTCCATGACGTTATCATTTCTTTTACGAGGACAAAAGAGTCTTGTAAAGATCGACCTCTTATAAATGCTTATTGTATCAGAGATATAATAGAAGGAATGACACTCAATTTATTTGCCAAGATTTTTGCAATCAAAACATAAATGGAGTTCGAGAGGGCGATTGGCTTAAAATCATCCACAGATTCCACTCCAGGTTTTTTAGGCAACAAGAACAAGTAAAAACGATTAAGTCTTTTGACCCCTTCATTGCCTTTGAAGAATTCCTTTATCATTTTCAGCACATCTGGACCTATAACATCCTAGAGTTCTTTGTAAAAAATAATCTGTAGACCATCAAGGCTTGGGGATCCATCCGTCTTCAATCCATGCAAGGCACGAACCACCTCTTCCTCAGTAACTTTTGCTACTAGTTGCATCGTTGCCTCATTACTAACTTGGTTCATTCCCAACGCTCCTAACCTCTACTCCCCCATCGGTTGTCTTCTTGTAAAAGCATAAAAATGAGATCGAAAAGCCTCACAAATCATATTTCTTTGCCTTATAGTATCTTCACCACATTTCAACAAACTAACCAAGTTTGATCTTCTCCTAGCACTAGCCGCATGGAAAAATCTTGTATTGGCAACTCCTTCTTTAAGCTAAATTTGCCTAGATTTCTATCTCTAGTCCATTTCTCTCTTTTAATCCTCTTCCACTACTATTTCTTGTGCTTTTTAAAGTTCCGTACTATCCGCTACAGAGAGAGGCGTACTCTCTTCTAGTCTATCAAGAGCGGAGATCTTCTATAATGCTTCTTGTTTTCTTGCCTCCCTACATTCCCGAAGACCCCGCTTAAACTCGATCATCACCTCACGCATCACACGAATCTTACTTGCCAAGGTGCATCTAGCGGATGTGGCCAATGTTGTATTTTCCCATTTATCACGGATCAAATCTTTAAAACTAGGTTCTTTAAGTTAGGATTTGTGGAATTTGAAATAAGTAGAGAAAGATAACCCCTCATTATTACACCATATTAGAGGAATATGATATGAGAATGGCCGATCACATGCAGTTACCTCTGCCTTATGAAAGGACTCCGCCAATGCCAAATTACAAATAAATCTATCAATGCAAGACATGGCTCCACTTCCATTTCTCCAAGTATACTTAACACCAGCCATCGGTAGATTCAATAATTCAAGCTCTTGCAGGATATGTTGGAACTCAAAAGTGGACCTATCCATCCTCCCATCCGACCTGTTATATGTAGAAAGAGTTGTATTAAAGTCCCCTCCAACTAGACACAACATTCCATCTACAAGCTGAGAGGCTTGACCAATCTCTTCCCACAATATTTATCGAGAAGCATCATCACAAGGCCCATAAATACATGAAATGGCCAAGGACATACCATTTGCCTTTGTAGCAAAGACCCTTGTCACAACTCTACTAGCCACCAATGAGGATGTCAACTCAAACCAATCACGGTGCCATAACAAGAGGATTCCACCAGATCTCCCTTCTACTTTCACTTCAAGAGAATTTGTAAAGCGTTCTCCATATAAGCTATTCTTCAATTGCAACAAAAAGTCTTCCAAATGAGTTTCTTGCAGGAGGGCAATATCGACCTTCCATTTTGCTAAATAATGCCTTAAAGACAATCTCCAATTCTCATCTCGAATATCACGTACATTCCAAGTTAGGACCTTAACCATGGATAATCTTTCTGTCTCCCCCTCCCTTGTGCATCTTCTTGACTTCGATTCTATCAGCTACACGGCGATCTGTCTCTTCTGAATCGGCGTTCTTATGCACTTTTACTACAATAGGCTTCTTCACTAATCGCTTCCTCTTATAACAAGCACCAAGGATCATCTGTGCTTTTGCGATATCAACTTCGTATGGCCTGATGGTCTAGAAGATGGGGTTCTTCATAACAGACTTCTCTCATTATTCGACCCCTCTTCATGCAGACTATTGGGCATCCTAACCTCTGATGCTACATCCTTCACCCTACGAGCCTGCAGATATCCCCCACCAACCAGTTCTTCAAGAGTCAAGTCACAACGGACTTTATCATGACCTTCGTCCTAGCTAGAGTCATTCATGATAGAGCCAAAAGAGACCAGCATACCTGGCACTTGAAAATCATCACAAAAACCCATAATAGGAGCCCCCAATCGACAAGGTGGATAGAGATCTGGTTGCAAAGATGAGACGTATCAATTGAACTCACCAAGATCGGACCCTAGGTCCGACAACCACTTATAAACAGTCCAAAGAGGGTTTCATCTTCTCACGTGGTAGAGTAGAAGCTTCTCCCATCTTAATCTTCAGCATCGCAGCCTGTAGCCCATGATCCTCGACCTCTCGCATATGCATAGCAGCATCCTCCATGACTTGCACATTAGCAACAACAGCAACCGGTCTTTCTATACCCAAACCAGAACCACCAAACCCAGCAGAATCGGGTAAATCAGACTCACCAACTCCGGATCCATTCTCGGATCTGGATTCCTCTTGTTCAGCATTGCAAATAGCCACCTCAGCAGTGGCACACTTCTTTGGCAAAAATAGGTGCTTTTCGAATGAAAGGTTTTTTTTCCAAAAAAGGAAAATAAACCTTTCCTTGAGAAGAAACATGGTTGGAAAAATCCTCGTTCAAAATAGATGTGCCAGCCTGTTCTGCCAAATTGGAAATCGGCCTCTAGAATCTTTGGGTTGACATAGCATTTTTCTCATTTGCCGAAAATAGGCATTTTTCCAATGAGATGGTGTCCCGCATCCTCCTCCATAACCTGCGCATCAACACCAGCAGCAATCGGTCCACCCAAACCCAAAATAGAAACACCAACCCCAGCAGATTCGGGTAGATTGGACTTACCAACTCTGGATCCGTTTTCGGATCCGGATTCCTATTCTGCGCTGCAATCAACCACCTCAGTAGTGGCGCACATGTCTCTTGCCAAAAATAGATCCTCTTCAGATGATAGTTTCTTTTCCAAAAAAGGAATATCGACCTTTCCTTGAGAAGTAACACCGTTGGAAATATCTTCATTCGAAAGAGATGCACAAGCCTGGTCAACAATTTTGGAAACCGGCTTCCAGATTTTGTGGGATGACATGGCAAGGCCTCCACCAGGATTGCATCTCACCATCACCACCTCCTGCCTCCTTGCAGCAACGCCATTGGCCTTGCCCCGACCATGCATGGCCTAAGCATCACCGCACCTCCAATGTTTTGACAAACACCTTCCTCGAACCACTTTCGATCATCTTCTTCGCCATCGCTGACCCCACAACAGGTTTCGCAAGCATCTGTGCATACATTGCATAATCGGACCTAGCACATTCACCTCCAAAGAAAACTTCCTTAAAAGAGATAATGGTAGCACACCCTCCAAAGCGAATAACCCTCTTTTCGACAACATCTTCCCAATATGCAGCTCACCCTCAACCACCACAGAAGAAACATCTCCATCATGGAGTCCAAGCCTCAAACAATTATGAATGCGTGCAAAAGATTGACACAAAGCCTGAATCACCCCCACCATCCTCAATCTAAGAGGAAGACCAAAGATTTGAAAAGTAATCAACGGGCGCAGGGGAATTCTTTAATCGCTAGCACCTTCATACACCGTCGGCAATCTCCATCTAATAACCCTAGAATCATAACGCAACTACATGAACTTAAGCAACAAATTCGCCGCATTCAAACCAAATAAAAGTACCTTCTCTGATAAAACTGCCAAACTCCACCCGTCATAAGATAAGCCAAGGTTCATTAAAGAAGAACGTACCTCTTTCACGTCCACCTTCCCTTCAAGATGCACCCCTGCCAAAGCGAAATCCAGAATACCATCAAGAGTCCCTACCTCTGCAGACCAAGGAATCTCGATCTCCAAACATGGAGGATTGTAAGGTAGAGGCGGTAATCGATGCCCCCCCCAAAGCTCCCCCACTGTAAGCACTCCTCTTGGGACACGATCTCCAACGATGGCCAACTCTATTGCAGCCAAGACATACCATCGGATCACGGCAATCCCATGCAAGATGTCCTCTTCCTTTGCATTTGTAGCACTCCACCTGTTGGAGATAGAGCTCACGAGAAGCTCTTCCATCGCCTTCACTCCCTCTCCCTCTCGCTCTCCCCCGCATGACTTCCAAATCCTCCTATTGAAAAATCAAGAATGGAGGGAGTTTTTCAACGGATCACGATAAGAAAGATCTCTCCAAAGTCAATAAATGCAAGAAATCTGTCAATCTTCAACTTAAACATCTCAGTAGCCATTCAAGTTATGGTTTGTTAAGAAAGACTTTGTTAAGCAAGTTTTATTATTGAGTTGTTAAGATAACTCTTTCATAGTTGTTATGGGATTGGATCTCTATATAGAGGGACTAATACCTACCATGTTTATTTGAGTTCTCTATAATAATAAAAAAAGAGTTCTCCATCGTGCTCCTTTCTCTCTCTCAAAGTTCTCTATTCTATCACACCTAAAATACTCTTTCCTAAAATCTCTCACACTTTTCATCTCCACACATGCTTCAAAAAGGATGAAAATTTGATGTTTCTTCTCTGGCCTTTATTTTGTGAATCCACTCCATAATCCTGTATTGTTTCTTTCATTTAATGATGGATGTCTACTGGTTGGCTTTGCTTTTTGCACTTGCATTTCTCTATTCTGGAGGGGGCATCCCCCTAAGATCCTTCCCTTTTGGTTAAGCCAACTCCCTTTGCAATTCTTTACCCTAGAAGGGATACTCTCTCGGGGTTCCCTCCCTTTCTTTTGCTTGCTAACTGTAGGTCTATTTTACATCAATGGCTCCATTCTATGCCTAAAATGAGAGATGTTAACAACTTAATGCTGACAGCATTGACAAATGGTGGAGTATACTTTTTTCTTTTTTCTTTTTGAATGCAATGGAGTATATTTAGAATATGACAAATGATTGTTGCAGATAAATTGAAATTGAATGAAGTATTTTCTTTCTAGAGGCCTTGTAGGATTCATTCCAGTTGATATTGGCTATGGTTCCTTTATATTGTTAGAGATAATTTAGGAGTTAGGAATAGGAAATTAGAATTATCTCTTTCCATGTTTTGTTTCTTTCCTAATTGTAGGGATATGATTTAGTTTGTTTGAGATGTGATTTGTTTCCATGTTTAAGAGTAGGATTAGGATTGATCCCTCTTCATATAAAGGGATTAACTCTACTTGTTTTCTTTAAGATTTAGAATAAAGTGTTTTAGTTATCAAAATCTCCATATGTTATCAGAGCAGGTTCATCTAGGGAACCTCATGTCCTCCACCAAACCTTAGAGGTGTCGTTGGCCTCCTCTTTGCCTCGGGGATCGTGTGTCACCTTTTGGCTTGTGTTGTGCGACACTATGCGTCACTAATATTGCTTGAAGAACTACCAAGCCTTGGAGTGTGGCATATCTCTACTCCATGGGCAAGGAAAGGGGACCGAGTTGGTCCCTACTTAATTGCATGGGCCCCCAACAAGTAGCAACCCTTGCTGCGTGGTTGGGCAACACCACATTGGGCATCAAATCAGATTGTTGAACTAGCCTTGGTTTGGTTTTTCAGTTCATCCATCATCTATCTAATCGGTTTTTCCTCGTGCGTGTCAAGCGAGACCATGGTCAACATAATGGTTGATGGAGAATCTTTGACGGTGACTTCTAAGGCTGAAATCTTAGCTTCGGTACTTGTTCAAGGAACCACTATCAAGTTGTCAAGTTCCTCAAACTATATTTTGTGGTCCCATGCCTTTCGAATCTTTGTAGTAGGGCAAGATAAACTTCATATCAACAAAGAAGGTTCCAGACTCCCTAGATGGATAGAAATACAAGAAGTGGGAAGAGAATTAGCTCATAATGAACTAGTTGATGAACATCATCAACCCCTACCAACATGCTATATAAAGAGACAACAAAGGAGATCTGGGATACCCTCGAGAAGAGGTATTCCCAGAAAGCTAGTAGCGCACAACTAGCCAACATCTATTAAAGAATTTGCAATACTAGTCAAGGTGACATAATCCTGGTTAGGTATTTCATATCCTCAAAGGCCTATTTGAGGAGCTAAGCATCTACCAGCCTAATCGTTGCAACAAGCAGATCATTCAATGGCAGGCCTACAAGTTTCTAGGAGGACTTAGTGCCAGGTACCACTCGACATGTGACCGGATAGTCTTCTGATGTGGCACCAGATTTGGAGACGATCCATAATCGTCTTTAAAAGATTGAGGTTGAGGATCCTCCCTCTTCAGCGTCGGCTACCTATTAGGATTCATCTATGTTGGTAGCATCGGGAGTACGGGCAACGCATCCATCTCTGCAGGATGTGGAAGAGGTCGTGGACGTTTGTTCAATCCCTATATCTACTACAATCAGACCAATCATGTGTTTGATAAGTGTTGGGACAAGTATGGGAGACCCGCATGGGCAAACAAGTTTGTAATTGAGCCATTAAATGCTTAGCCTTTCACGCAGGCACAGATGGAGCACCTCTGAAGTCTTCTGAAGGGTGAAAAACCCTTTTCCTCAACAGTTACAGTTGCAACCGCTACAGATGTTGCAAACGTACTCTCTTCTCAAACAGTATCTGTCTCAATGGATTCTACTGAAGCTCGGGCCATGTAATCAATGCTAAAGATGCTAATGAGTGATAGGGGAACTAAGCCACATGCTCAGCTCCATCTGTAAATGCCTATGCCAATTTTTTGTCTTCTCCTAAGGTGAAGATTTTTTTTAGTTTTAGGTGATTGGTTTATGTCGATTCAGTGCTTGGGATCATCTCCGGACTAAAAGTCTCTAAGTTTTTTTGTATTAACTTCAAGGGAGTTGGATATTCATTGGTGAAGTGACAATTGTCTACATGCTTGAAGACTAATCCATCTACCTGCCAAAGTACCTGTGTGTCTGTACTTGCACACCTATTTGCTTGCTTCAGCCCTAAACTACGTCAAATGGGGGGAGCCCTACTGTTGGTGCACTACTCCTACAAGTTGGATGTTGCATGCTTCAACTTGAGGAGAAGTGTTAGAGATAATTTAGGACTTAGGAATAGAAAATTAGAATTGTCTTCCCATGTTTTCTTACTTTCCTTATTGTAGGGATATGATTTAGTTTACTTAAGATGTGACTTGTTTCCATGTTTAGGAGTAGGGTTAAGATTGATCCATCTCTATATAAATGGATCAACTCTACTTGTTTTCTTTGAGATTCAAAATAATATTTTCTAGTTATCAAAATCTCCACATATATTTACTGTTATCTTCATTATTTTGGGGTGAGATACATAAATGATGTCCCTTGATCTTGTTCTTTTCTGACTATATGTGTCATCATCTGATTACTTGGATGAAGGCTGATGCTGAATCTCAAAGAGCAATATTCTCATTCAATACTGCCGTTATTGGTGGCCATATCAATGAAAATGGAGTTGATCTTTTTATATCTGAAAGTAAAAGCCTTGAAGATTCTCCAGGAAACCCAATGGAACCTCAGCTTATATTAACTCCCAAGCTTGTAATAAACTCAGCAGGGTTAAGTGCTCTTCCACTAGCAAAAAAATTTAATGGTCTCCACCATATTCCTCCTCCATACTATGCTCGAGGCTGTTACTTCACTCTCTCTAACACCAAGATTCCTCCATTTAAGCACCTGATCTATCCAATTCCTGAGGATGGTGGTCTAGGGGTGCACGTGACAGTCGATTTGGATGGCCAAGTCAAGTTTGGGCCTGATGTGGGATGGATTGCTGCAATTGATGATACTTCTGCCTTTCTAAACAGGTATAAAATTTTTCAGTGTAAAACATTAAGAGGACAAGAGAATTATATAGATATTCATGAATGTTTATTTGCTGTAAATCCTAACTGCAGATTTATTTAATTCTTTAGTTTTAGTTTGTATAAGTTAGAAGTGTATCACATGTGGTACCTGGAAACACAAGGAACTTGCTGAATCAGCTCCTGCAGTTTTAGCTGGTTGGAATGGTAGCTTCCCCACTTTGTAACTGTGAAATAATATTTGAACCTGGCAAGTATGAATGGACGCCAAGATAGTATAGAAAATGTTGCCCTTATTTTCTGATAGTAAAAAGGCTTCTTCTTGGTTTTATGCTCCACGTGTAAACTGCAAACAAAGAATAATGAACTGTTTTCATGTCACAGAGAGCAGGATTTAAAATCCGGTACCAACCATTACAGCATATTCTCTACATCTCAGAACATGTTATGATCCATCATCTACTTATCTCAGCTGTTTCCCAATTAAAATGCATTCAATTTGAAAATTGTGTTTATCACTATTACCAGCATTCTTCTAGGTCTCATAAATCTTTACAGTGTCAGAAGCCCTACTTTGAAGTTAGTTATTGTGCTATCTTATCAAGTGCTGTTTATTCCAGATTTGATTATACAGTTGATGCACAGCACTCATGGAGATTTTACCCTGAAATAAAAAGGTATTATCCTAATCTGAAAGATGGAACCCTGGAGCCTGGGTATGCAGGTATACGGGCAAAACTTTCTGGTCCTGGACAGCCTCCAGCAGACTTTATCATACAGGTATCTGTTAAATGTAAAACTGTTCACACAGACTATCAATCTGCCTGGTCCTGGTTTGCCTCTAGATGACTTCATCATACAACTATTTATGAATTTTACACTGTTCAAGTATAGAATATAATATGTGCACCAAATTGATTATTCTCATCAATTTTCTGTCAATATGTTACATTTACATCTTACATTTCTTTCCTATGAATTACTGTCAATATGTTATTTCTACGGGGATGTCAAACTTCTTGACATATTAATTAGTTTTTTTGTGATGGTAATAGTTGGTTGAAATGGGATAGATTGATTGTAACCCTAGGTCTCTCTTCTATAGAGAGAGACCAAAAGAGTAAAAGTACACCTTTGCCCCTGAGGAGCACACAAGCTACAACTAGAAAAGAAACACATGGTATGCTAACAATCCCCCTCAAGTTGGAGCATATATATCTATCATGCTCAGCTTGGATATACATGAATCAAATGAAGATCTGGTTAAGAGCTTGGTGAAAATATATGCAGTTTGCTCCTCAGATGCAACAGAAGTGGTATATAGTAACCCTTTTTGAATAATGTCCTTGGTATAGTGACAATCAACCTCAACATGCTTTGTTCTCTCGTGAAATGCTGGGTTGTTGGTAATGAAGGTGGCTGCTTTATTATCATATCGCATCTCCATAGGGCTAGAAAACTACACCTATAGGTCAATAAGCAAGGATCTGATCCACATCATCGCTGCAGTCGTCTGAGTCATAGCTCTGTACTCAGACTCAGCACTGGATCTCGCAACTGTGCCTTGTTTCTTGCTCCTCCAGGTGATCAAATTTCCTGTTAAGAAGGTGCAGAACTCAGTAGTGGATTTACGATCCACATGGCATCCGGCATAGTCGGCATCCGAGTATCCAACCAACGTCATAGAGGACCCCTTGAAGAAGAAAAGATCCTTCTCAGGAGCCCTCTTGACATATCTAAGTACCATCAATGCTGCATCCGAATGTTGCTATGTCGGCTTCGTTGTGAACTGACTCAGTTTCCCGACAGCAAAGGAGATATCCGGTCTCGTGATAGTAAGGTACAATAGCTTGCCAATAAGCTATTTGTACTTTCTATTGTTCACCACCTGTGCATCTTCATCATAGATTGGCGTCTTGGGATCCATTGGAATATTGGCTTCCTTGGCCCCAAGCATACCAACCTCCTACAAAATATCTAAAGCATACTTTCGCTGAGATAAGACCGCACCTTCCTTGCTGCGAGCATCCTCAATGCCAAGAAAATACCGTAAAGCCTCAAGGTCCTTCACGACAAACTGCTCTGTTAGGATGTGCTTAACCTCAGCAATACCCTTCATATCGTCCTCCGTGATGATCAAATCATCATAAACTAGAAGTACCACAGTACCTCGTCTAGTTCTCTTGACAAAGAGGGAAAAGTCAACTGTCGATCTCTTGAATCCAGCTGCCTCTACAACCTATGACAATATCTTAAACCAGGCTCGGAGACTCTGTTTGAGGCCACATATAGCCTTCCGTAATCGACATACACACTTCCCCTGTCTCTCAAATCCAAGCGGCTGCTGCATATAGATTTCCTCTTGAAGATCACCATAAAGGAAGGCATTCTTCACATCTAATTGTTGCAAGGGTCAATCTAACTGAACTGCTACTGCAATCAACACCCGGACTATGGGAAGTCTGGCAACTGGAGAGAATGTTTTAAAAAGGTCCACCCTATAGATTTGGGTGAACCCTTTTGCCACAAGATAGGCTTTGTACCTAGCAATATCAC
The DNA here is from genome assembly GCA_037157565.1 of Thalassia testudinum. Classification (NCBI taxonomy): domain Eukaryota; kingdom Viridiplantae; phylum Streptophyta; class Magnoliopsida; order Alismatales; family Hydrocharitaceae; genus Thalassia; species Thalassia testudinum. The sequence continues at coordinate 628,596 of JAZHRO010000062.1, read as the reverse complement.
CATCAGGATTAAATTTCACAGTAAATACCCATCGACAGCCAACGAGTGTAGCACTATTAGGAACTGAAGTAAGCTCCCAAGATCCATGGCTTCGAAGAGCAACCATCTCATCCTCCATGATTGCCCGCCATTTTGGATCGAGCGTGGCCTCATGGTGTGTAGTTGGAATCTGTGTAGTAGCTAACGCCTGGGTGAATCTAGCAAATCTAGGGGCAAGAGTATCAGTAGCAAGTGCTCCCGTTGTGGGATAAGTAGTGCAAGTCTGTGGCCGCTTTCGAATAGCTATCAGAAGGTCAATATCATCACTTGGTATATCACCTGTCCTGTCCTTGTGACTATGACATGGCAAGCATACGTCAGTGTCTAAAGGACTTACCTGAGAAGTCGATGGTTGGGGTCCCTTATAGGTAGCATGAGGGTGAACATATATCTGCAGAGGCCCAGTCAGGCATGGAAAGGGATGCGTAACAGGTGGTGGTGGTGGTGTGGCAGGGATAGAAATCTCAGGAAAGCTCCCAAAACGAATGGGAGGATATGGCATAGGCGCCATATCACACTTAGGAGGCATATCAGCAGCTGTCACAAAAAAGAAATGTATAGCCTCATGAAAAGTAACATCCTCTGAAATAGTGTCGAGAAATAAGCGGATCAAAACAGCGATACCCCTTTTGTCTCCGGGTATACTTAAGAAAACACACTTAACTGCTCTCGATGCTAGTTTACGCCAACCTGGTCCCAACAAATGGACAAAAGCAACACAACCAAAAGTCCAAGGGGTGACGTGAAACAAAGGACAATCAGGATACATGACCTAAATAGGAATCGGTTCATGTAACGCAGCATTAGGATTCGGTTAATAAAAAACAAGCAGTTAAAATAACGTCACCCCAATAGAGAGAAGGGACTGAATGGTGAATTAACAAGGTGCGCGCAACATTATGAATTTGGCAATGCTTCCTCTCAGCAACACCATTTTGCTGAGAGGTATGAGGACATGTCGTCTCATGGATAATGCCACAATTAGAAAAGAAATTATGCAAGCATAAAGTACAAAATTCAAAGGCATTATTTGAGTGAAAGCATTTCACTAAACAAGCATGCTGAGTTTTTATTTCTTTGACTAAGTTCGTAATAATTTGTCCCACATCAGACTTATTTTTCAAGAGAATCATCCAAGTCACACGGGAAAAATCAACTAAAACAAGATAATACTTCTTTGCAAGTCAATCAGGAGTACGACTGGGACCCCACACATCCATATGGATCAAATAAAAAATGACATATGAGACAGAAATAGAACTGGAAAAACTAGCCGTATAATTCTTGCCAAATTGACAAGCATCATAGATGAGAGTAGTAGTAGAGGGAATATGTGGTATAATGCGTCTGAGGCGATGAATGGGTAGTTGGCTAAGATGGTGGTGCCACTGGAGTGGAGATCTAGCAGCAGCAAATCCCTGGGTAGCAGAAGCAGTGAAAGCAGTACGGCTCAGACGACACCCCATGTTCTCATATCCTCCACCAATCGTCTTTCCAGTGAATTTGTCTTGCAAGACACAAGAAGACGTATCAAAAATCGCTCAATATTTTAGATCCTTAGTAATGCTGCTAACAGACAATAAACTCAAGGGAAAATCGGGCACATAATAGACATCTGCAAGTCTTAAAGTAGGAGATAATGACATATCTCCCTTGCCAACAAGTGGCGAGTGTCTACCATCAACCACCTGTACTGTCCTGGCAGGTGTAACAGGTGTCAACTGAGAGAAGGATCCGCAGTTGCCACATGGTGCTTGGATGCACCAGAATCAATTAATCACTCACCAGAAGACAAAAGTGACGACATAACAGTTACATGTGTCTCTGATGAGGTGACCATGGTTGCAGTGTCAGGAATCTGAGAGGAGGATGAAGCCTGTGTCAACTATGCAATCTGTTGTCTTAGAGTTTCAATCTCAGTACTCAAGGAACTTACATCAAGATCGGTAGGCACTCCGTCAAGAACCTCAGCTGCTTGATTGGCCATGGGTGGCCTACCGTGCTTCTGCTAGCATGTAGCCTCTGGATGACTAAGTTTGCCACAGAAAGTGCATGGTGTCTTGGTATGTGCACCAAACGAGTGTCCACGTCCACGACCACATGTAGGGAAAGGAGTACCTGTGCCACGTCCAGGAGTCGCTGCCAGTGCAGACATCTGGGTACCTATGTCTGGGGCAGTAGTACGAACTGCAACTCTGCTGAGCCTACTGTAATCCTCCTCCATGGTAGGAAGCTCAAGAGCTGTGAGAATTTGATCTCTGACAGTTGTATACTCAAGTCCAAGACTTGCTAAGAAGAGAGAGATGGCCAACTGTCTTCGAAAATTCCTCCAAGACTGACAGGCACATCCCGACAGATAAGAGTGATGTCTTTCTAGCATTCCCTTCAAGAGGGAGTAGTACTGTAGCAGAGTGCGTCCTTCCTGACGTAAATAGAAAAGGTCGTAGAAGACCTGAAAAACTCGTGCAGAGTTCTTGGCATGAGAATGTCTCGTGCAAGGACTCCTATATCTTCTTTACAATGTCGTAATACGTGATCTCATCCCCTATACGGGGAATAACTGTCTGCATAAGCCACGCAGAGACCATGGCATTGTCTCTATCCCAAGTGGCATTGACGCCAGTCTTGCTCTTGGGCTCCGCATTTGTAAGGATGTAGCTCTTCTCATGACCCCTGACAATCATAAGGAAAGTCTGAGACCACCGTGGGTAATTGATCTCATCCAACTTGACGATAGGACCAAAAAACAGATTCTTCAACACCCAATGTTCAGAGAAGTGCCCGAATTCACCTCGGACTGATCATCTGAAGCCATCCTTATAATTTTGGAGCCACAATCAAACTTCTATATCCAATAAGTCATCAATTAGGTCTGAGATCCAAAGATTTAGGCTGGTATCGTCACGTTGGACAAGCTTTGGCCTATCCTGGGTGCAGGGAGACCACCCGAGAAGGCCCCACCGACGCTGACGGAGACCAGATGAGGCCCTAGGCGGCGCTGGCGACGCGAGTAGTGCCCTGGGTGGTGCTGGTGGCGTTAGAAAGGTTTAGCGATGCTCGCAGCACCTTAGGCAGCACGGACGATGCCTCAGACGAAGCCCTAAGGCCCGCAGGTGAAACCTTAGGGATCGGTAAGGCTAAAGGCGGAGGAAGTGGCGCATAGCAGCACTGCATCGGTGGATGGTGGTGCTGACAGAGTCTCCCAAGGCAGCGCATGCCGGTGGAGGTCAGTTTGGGGCCTTCTAAGGTAGCCCGATCGGCATCAGAGGTCGATGAGGCTTGTTGGCGGCGGCGCTGGCCCAAACGGTGACTGGTAGAGGATGTCGGCCGGTGGTGGAGGCTACTCCGGGTATCTCCAATGGAGATTAGGGTTTTTGGTGGATAAGGTACGGAGGCTTTGTGAAGGTGGGATACTAGAGTGCCGATCTAGGATCACTGCTCTGATATCAGGTTGATTGAAATGAGATAGATTGATTGTAACCTTAGGTCTCTCTTATATAGAGAGAGACCAAAAGAATAAAAGTACACCTTTGTCCTTGAGGAGTACTTAAGCCACAACTAGAAAAGAAATACAGATGGTATGCTAATGGTAATAAACTTGGATGCAAGGACATCTATGTAATTTCACTCATTTGATGTCTTAGAAAAGCGGAGATCCTTCTTTGTCAAGGAAGCCCATTATTTATACAACATATACCTGCAGGGGAAAGAAAATATTAAATTGGTCTATAAAGGCATGTTGCTGTCTGATTCCATGGGACCAGAGCCCCACTAAATTAGATACTCCATTACTATTCAAGACACCCACTCATAATATTTGTGAATTGGAGATATGGCTATCGGAAAAATAGCATGGATTGGGTGCTAAGTCCTTTTTACTTGCGAAGATTATTAGAATTGGAACTTTATTATTATGAATCTCAAGAAAACATGTAGTTTGATCGTTTTATATAGAGAGGGTATCAATACAAGAAAGGAAACAAACTCAATCTCTCCAAATATAATCAAATCCTAAAATATCTTTAATCAACTAAAACATCTCTAATAACTTACTTAAAACTAAAAATAGGAAAGATAAAATAAGCAAGTGGATATTTTCCACTCCACATGCTGGGTACGTTGGATTTTCTCTAGACATTCTCCCCTTTTGATGTAGTTGAGGCTGGAGCACGCATGTAGATTTGTTCACGCATATACTTTGCCTTCAACGGGAGTCGATCCCAAGCACAAACTTGAACTGAAACTTGAATTTTAACTTGAACTGAGTACTTCAATTGGGGCACGTTCCCGAGCACTAGAAGTTGCTTATCTCTAGAGAAAAAACTCTTCATGTTAAGAGAAGAGAATTGGGTCTTTGGCATTTATGGATGGGGTTGAGCCTATGCCTCTGTTTCCCTACCACTCATCGATGTCTTCTACGTCAATGACATGGTTGGAAGCTTCAGAGCTTTCTTTCTAGCCAAGCACATGCTACGCAGACAATTTTGGCGACCTTTGCAGTGGTCGCAATGGCATCAGTAGATGAAGACCATAGTAGAAATAGCGACCACATATAGGAAAGGTTCTCAAGCAATAGTAGAGGAAGCCTCATCCTTTAGTAGCAACATGGGGACTCTGTGGTCCCATGAATTGGTATAGAGGTCGAAATCTTGGCCTTAGAAGTCACTATAGTTTGATTACCGTCAACCATACTGCAACACATAAAGATGCATGGTTAAAGAAATTGATCTTCAACCACCCACGAGGTGTTGTGTATTGAAGGAGACATGCATGAAGGAGGCCTAGAGGACCTCCTACACGACTGATGATGGGGAGAGAAGAGACCAAGGCTATGCCTCGACTTCTACAGTGGCTACTGGTGACACATGGCATTGCCAACACAAGCCAAGGGATCGATCATGTTTCCTAAGGCACAAAGAAGGCTGGTGGTGCTCCTTTAGCGTTTGATGGAGCACATGGCCTTCCCAAGAAAGACCTACTCTAGTATCATGTGAAGATTAAGTTGAATAATATGATAAATGGAAGCATAATAACGAGATATCAAAAGCATCACATAAAGAACGCTCGGGTTTACGTGGAAGCCTCATTCACGAAAAGTGGGGAGAAAATCATGGGAGAAGGCCTCGATAAGGCAAGTATCTATATTCTTCTCCAAGAAACAAGTGGGGGGTATATGCTTATTTATAGGCTACCACACACTCCAACACTCTACATCTTACGATGTGGTATTAAACCAACCACACGTTCTCCAACACTCTCCCTTAAGCTAGAGCATGGAATGCTTAGCTTGTACAACAACAAAATCCCACTCTAGACAACAGAACACAACTCAACTAGTTTTTGCTTGTAAGTGGCTGTGCTGATGACGACACATTAGTGAGGTTTGAAGCTGCTAGACGAACTGCTGTAGTTGGCTCTAACAAGGGTCTCTCCTCTGGAGACCTCAACCAGTGCTGGTGGCTCCCTATATAGTATCCTTGACATGGGCTTTCCTCTGAAGACCTTAAAACTGGATTTCCTACATAGAAACCTGACTTGGGCTCTTCCTATGAGGACTTCGAAATTGGATTTCCCTCTCTAGAGACCTCGAAACTCTGGACTTCCTAGAGAAAAAATAAGAAATGAAGGAAACTCATGCCTTGCAATCTCCTTCACGTGCTGCCTCCAAATTTGACCATTGCTTTATGTGAGCCTCTCCTCCTTACCATCTATGCCTGCGCAAAGATTGCTTGCCCAAATGACTTCATGCACTATCACTACGATCGTTGTTGATCTTGCATCGATCAACGTCGCTTGGCGGGATCTCCGCCAAGATCCTCGCCGCCACCTTCATCTTCTTTCCATGACCCGTCATCCTTGCATGACACCTTAAGCACTACCATCATTGTTGTTCACATCATCTCCTGGGCTCTGCATGCGTCGCTAATGCTCACCTAAGTGCCACAAGCACTATCTTCCTTGATCTTCTCCCTATGGTGTGCTGCCAGAACCACCAAGGATCTCCCCTTCACCGCGTGCTCTTCTTCTCCTTCCTCGAGGTGTTGCTAGAGGCATTCACCTTGAATCGCACCGATGCGAGATCCTTGGTCGAGATCCTCACGTGAGATCCTCGCGTGGTTGCTATCTCCATCGCTTTCTTCCTCGCGTTGGCTAATCTCGCTCGCCTACCATTGCATCTCTTCCTTATACGAAGAGATCAGGGTTTCTCTCTCAAGATCAGAGACTATAGGAAAAAGTCAAGAATAATAATGATAAAATTTGAGAACAAAACCCAATATTGAATTGCTCTGATACCAAATTGAATAATATGATAAGTGGAAGCATAGGAACAAGATATCAAAAGCATTACATAAATAACACTTAGGTTTATGTGGAAACCTTACTCACGAAGAGTGGGGAGAACCATGGGAAAAGGCTTCAATAGAGCGAGTATCCATATTCTTCTCTACGAAACAAGTGGGGGGTTCATGCCTATTTATAGGCCACCACACACTCCAATACTACACATCTCAGATGTGGTACTAAACCAACCATACATTCTCCAACTGATTACTAAAACTAGAACTTTATTATTATAAATCTCAATAAGAAAACATGTAATTTGATCTTTTTATATAGAGAAAGGATACTGATACAAGAAAGGAAACAAACTCTCCAAATATAATCAAATCTCTTAAAATCCTAACATATCTTTAATCAACTAAATATATCTTTAACAACTTTCTCAAAACTAAAAATAAGAAACATAAAAATAGGAAAGATATAAAATAAGGAAGTGGACATTTTCCACTCCACATGTTGGGCATGTTGGATTTTCTCCAACTTTACCTAATGAACTCTATTAGAATAAGTTCTCTAATTTAGTTTATTCTTGAAATCTTATTTTCTTAATTTGTGTGGACTACCATGTAAGTTTTTCCTTTGTTTCTCTTCTATTATAAATCGGTTAGGCTTTCAAGGAATAAAATAATTTACTTTTTTCCTCTAACATGGCATTAGAGCAACAATTATAGGATGGTATTTGATACCTACTTGATTCCAATTATATTTCTTTCTTTCACCAAATTAAAAAAAGGAAAGAAAAATGAAGAGAACCTAACTCGAAGCCGTCGAAGTAGGCTACCACTTACCGTTGCTGACCTTTGGTCGATTGGCGACTGCTTTGACGACATTGACTGATACCTAGGGCTCAAACCATTCAAGAACTTGTTGCTTTTCAGCCTTCTTGCTCGAGATCGAATACTTGATTTGGAGGATATCCTTGATTTGAAGACTGTTTACGGGAGACTCTAGAAGGATTGCAGTTATACTACTATGGTTGAGTAGTCCATTACTCAACCCACTACTCCTTTTGCTACAAAGGAATCTGTCTTCACTGTTCCAAGTGGGTGTGGAGGTAGAATTGGAGGCCATGGTTGTAGCCGTGGACAATGATGAGCTTATGAGCCATGCATTCCTTGCAAGTTGATTGATCATCCTTCCAAAGATGCTGGAAGAAGTTTGGGAAATTGGCCTAGGCTAATTCTGCTATTGCGCAAGACTTGTCTCCTATTACTACATCTTAGATACAATTGATCGTAAATAATTATGCACACTTGATGCAGCTTCTTCGGCAGCCTACCATCTCCGTAGAGTCTCAGACTATTTCTACTTCCTATGTAGAGGCTGAAAGTACTAGTGCTAATCTGGCTATGACATCTTCCTCTTGGGTGGTTGATTCAGGTGTCTCAAACCACCTCATTGGTAGGACGGATGGTCTTACCTCTCTACGTTGATCTACTGGTATTACTTTGGTCAGACTAGCTAAGAACTTGTATTCCTCCATCAAGGCTATTGGTGATATTGATTTCTCTACTTGTCTTTAGTTGTTAGATGTTTATTGTGTTCTTGAGTTTCCACTGAGATTGCTAGAATATATTCTTTTAGTTCGTTCCTTGTTTTTCTATTTTCTTATTTTCTTGGAGTACTTTGTAATTTCTCCTCCTACCTTTCCTTATATAAAGAAGCTGGAGTTTTAAGGAATAAACAACTCTCCTTTTCTTCCAATATGGTATTAGAGTAGCAGTCCTAAGCCGGTGGTTGATACCTACTTGATTTTCATATTCTTTTTCTTTTCTTTCTAGTAAATAAGCATAAAAAACCTAACCCTAGTTTTTCAAGCAAGAGAACCTTTGTTTTTTGTTGAAGCTCAACCCTAGTGCTACCATCAAGCTGGCCATTGACAGGCAACTGCTGGTGGGCCTTTCGCGACTAATAAGTAATCGATACTAGTTGCTGTCGAGTAGGGGGTGTTCATTTGACCTGGTGATATTGGGTACCCGACCCGACTCGACGCATGATTTTTAACCCTACTGGGTCGAGTACCCATCTATCGAGTGTGGGTCAAGTGTTGGCCCGTTACTTATCGGGGCCTCATTCGGGTACCCATTGGACCATCCATGGGTACCCGTTAGGTGACCCATCCAATTCGGGTACCCATCCGACCATTCCAATCTTGCAATCCTCGAAAGCTACGACAGCTGTGTTGGCCTTGCATGTAGTGACTGTGCCCTCCCTAAACATCTTCATGGCTCATGCACGCCTCGCTGGAGGTGTTGTCTCCTTTTGGCACCATCATCTCCCAAAGGACCCAAACAACCTTAATCTCCTCCCTCAACCTCCCCACCACCGAGCCCCTCTTTCGCTGCATATGCCTGAGAAGAACACCATCTCCTATAACATTATGCTCTGTGCCCTCCTCTGTGACCCCTCCTGCCTCGATGATCCCTACAGGTTGTTTGATGAAATGCCTAAAGACATCATCGCTTAAATCATCATGGTAAATGGCTACTACCTCTCCAACTGCATCAACGATGCCCGTGATCTCTTTGACTCCATGCCCAAGAGGAATGTCGTCTCTTGGATCGCCATGATCTTCGGATCCACCCATAACTCCTGCGTTGATGTCGCCTGCAAGCTATTCGAGGTTATGCTTAAGAGAAATAAAATCTATTGGACTATGATGCTTATGGGTTATGTCCACGCTCGTCGTGACCAAGAGGTGGTCGAACTGTTCCATAGCATACCCGAGAAGCCTGTTGTTACGTGTAATGCCGTGGTCCTCAAGCTCGATCAGAACAGACGTGTAGAGGATGCAAAAGCTACGCACATCGAGTCCAAGTTAGTTACTGAGCCATATCCACGTGCATTTTATTTCTTTTTTTAGTCAATGTTTATCATTTTTATTTTATTTCAAACAATTTTCTATAATTTTTATAATTTTATTTCGAATTATTTTTTAAAAATTTGTTTTTGTTTTTATTATTTTTATTTTTTAAATTGAAATTTAATTATTATTTTATATTTTTATTATTACTTTTTATGATTTTCTTTTAATTATATTTTATATTTTTAAAATTTATATTTTAGCTAAATTGGTTAACTTATGGGTATCCCTGACCCAATTTGACAAAGTTGAATATCCTATCCTTTGGGGACCCGTTTAAGTGGGGCGGGTCGACCCATGACCTAAGCAATACCAGGTCAAGTTGGGTTGGGTGAAAATGGAGCAGGTACCCGACCATGAACACCCCTACTATCGGACACCTTTGGTTTAGTTTTGGTTGGATTCTACCCTAATCCGAGGACCTGAAGGTTGAATTGACCTTTGTAGGGCCCATTAGACTTATGTAGTCTCCACTTGACCACCTTTGGTTCGACTAGGGGTTGCTCCTACCGCTATTAATTGATAGTGGCTTGATTAAGGGCCACCTTTGCCTCCATGTGCCCTATTTTGGCCAAATAAGGGCGTACTTTGCCACCATTTGCACTTTTGTGGGCTGAATAAGGGCGGCTCTTACTACCCCTGATCTTATCCGGTCCTATTAAGGCTTGCTCTTGCTTCATTCTTATGAAATAAGCTTGTTAGAAGCCTTCTCTTCTACTACTCGGCACTGACAAGGGTTATATTACCCTTTTCATACTACAACTAGCAATTAAATAAGGATTTCGTGGTCTGTGCCTGCTGTCCATTAGCGTGGATTAGTATTTTGACTTGGTCTTACCAAGTCCTATGAACTAAGTTTCGCATTCTGAGTGGACAGTGTTGAGAGAAACAAAATTTTCTTGTTATTTTCTAAAACCTTAGGCCTCTATTTATACAGATGTGAGACCTAAGGGGAAAAGTGCAGGCATGCCCCTTTACAATAAATAAATAACACAAAACATAAAATAGAGGAAAAATGTGAAACTATCAACACTCCCTTTCAACTTAGAATTGCATCTGTCAAAAGTGGAGCGAGGGAGAGCCTTAGTGAACATGTCATATGTGAAGGTATGTGAATAGTGCAAACATATCCCTTCTGAATCATGTCTTTGGTGTAGTGACAGTCTACCTCTACATGCTTTGTCTGCTTATGGAAGGTTGGTTTATTGGCAATGAATGTGGTTGCTTTGTTGTCACATCTTAACTCCATAGGGTCTACAACTGTGATATGAAGGTCCAATAGGATTGATTGGATCTACATGAGTTTTACTGTAGTTTGAGCTATCGGTCGATATTCAGACTCTACATTGGACTTGATCAAAATGGTCTGTTTCTTGCTTTGTCATGTGACCAAGTTTCCTCCCACAAAGGTGCAAAATCCTATGGTAGACTTCTTGTATTTCGAGCACCCTACATAATCAACATGAGTGTAGGCTATTACTTCAAGAGTATTACCATAGGTGGATAAGAGTCCCTTATCTAAGGATCATGATTGATGTGTCCTAGTAATGTCAGGTCATGTTGTCACATGCAATAACTTTCCTGCCAAGCTTCTGAGCTGTCTAGCATCTACTGAAGCTGAATTTCCTTCATAAAGATGACCACTGGGGTTTATATGAATGGAGATTCGTTTGATACCCTACATGCCAGTCTCCTGGAGAAGATCAAGAATGTACTTCCTTTGAGAAAGTACTACTCCTTTGGGATTCCAAGCTACCTCAATACTAAGGAAATACTTGACTGGGACTCTAGCTCCTTTGTGAGAAAATGTTTCTTCTTCAAGAATTCCTTGGTGGTAGAAATGCCATTGGTGTCGTCCCCAATCAGAATGATGTCATCTACATACACAAAGATCACAACAAATAGGGAATGATCTACTGTAGATCTCTTAAATCCAATATGTTTGACCACTTTTGACAGCTTTTGGAACCACACATGTGGGCTTTGCCTAAGGCCATAGATCGCTTTATTTAGCTTGCGGACCTTGGAACACTACCCCTGTGGCTCAAACTCTAGTGGTTGCTACATATATACTTTCTTGTCAAGATTGCCATAGAGAAAGGCATTGTTGACATCCAACTTATGTAGACACCAGTCTAGGTGAATGGCAACAGAGATAAGAATGTAGACCTTGGGAAGCCTCACCATGGGGGAGAAAGTATCAAAATAGTCAATGCCGTAAGTCTGCATGTAAGGTTGCAGAAATTGGTAATTGGTATTTAGTCGGTGAGGTCACCAACTAAGGAGTATATGGTATGTAGGTGATTAATCGGTTAAGTATTTTTAAGTATTTAAAAATCTAAATATAATTACATATACTATTATACATATTATATATACATATATATAAATTGAAAATATGCACATATATGTTAGTATTATTTTTTTGACATGCATATTCTCTCAAGGAGACCCGATGGGCGACAAGGAGGACAGTGGTGATGGAGGATTGAGGAGAATCAGAGAGGCACAAGTTTAGGGTTTCATTAGGATTCAAATGTAGAGGAAGGGGGTGGAGAAATCGGATGGGGTTCTTTTTCGCTTCAATGTGTCAATCGAGACAAAAAATTAAACTTCCAATGGTCGATTAAACGATTAATCAATCAATTATTCGGATAATCGACCGATTAATCAGTCTACTCGATTATAAGCCCGAATATTGATATACGGTTTGGTCCTCGACCGCATACGATTAATTGGCCGCATAAATTGATTTTTGCATTCTTATCTATGTGTATCCTTTGGCTATTAGCCACGTCTTGTAACATTCCACAGAACCATTAGGCAGGTACTTCATGGTGAGGACCCACTTGCATCCAACAATCTTAGCATCAGATGGTAGACATACAAGGGTCCATGTGCCCTGTGAGATGAGTGTGGACATCTCATCCTCTATAGCTTTCTTCCACTTTGGATCTCTAAGTGCTAGCTGATGAGTTGAGGGAACCTACACACTCTAAGTGCTTACTTTTAGTGTTCCAGAGAGAGTTGGGCAAGGGACACATGTCGAGATAGAGGATGTAGAGTGCAAGACTAAGTCCCTTTCCTCAATGCAATTGGTAGGTTAAGATCAACTTCCTCTCTATCACTAGGTAACTCCTCGGTGGGTTCTCATATAGTTGCCTCTTCCTTAGAGAGTGAGTTGGATATCCCTGGATCAACTAGTGTAGGGGCCTCGTCAGAAGTAGGTTGTACCGGCTCTTCCTACTGGATCGAGTGACGAGAGTACTTCTTAGACATGCTATTTGGATGACCACCAGGAGGGGGTGAACCGGACGTAGCTATCTGTGGACCCTTAGGTGACTGTTGTTGTAGTTCATTTGAGAGTACAGGAAGGGGAATGATAACACCATCTTCATGAACAGGACTAACATGAGAATTGGATATGGAATAGTAAGGGATGGACTCCATGAAAGTTACATTAGTGCTCATAGAATAACATCGACCAATAGGATCATAGCATTTGTACCCTGTTTGGGTCTTAGAATACCCAACAAATACACACTTGACGACTCGAGGTGCAAGTTTGTCCCTATTAGGGCCATGATGTACGAATGTCATGCATCCAAACACCTTGGGTAAGACTCCAAAAACTTCTTGATCAGGGAACAAAATATGGATATTGTTCATCAAGCATTGTAAATGGCATTCTATATATGAGGTAGCATGTAGTCAATGTTGCATCTCTCTAATATGACATAGATAGGTTTTGGATTAGAAGGGTTTGTGCAATATCCAAAATGTGTCGATGGTTTCTTTCTACCACACCATTTTGTTGCAATGTGTAGGGGCAATTGGTTTAGTGGATGATGGAAGGTTCTCGGAGAAGGCATGAAGGGAATAACTATAGAATTCTAAGGCATTGTCTGATTGAACGACTTTCACATTAGTTTTGAATTGATTCTTTATCTCCACCAAGAACGTCTTAATCATATCATCTGCTCTAGACTTTGATTTCTGCAGGAATACCCATGTTAATTAAGAGCAGTCATCCATAGCAACAAGGTAGAACCTGTGACTCGAATGATTAAAATTACGACTAGGTCCCTAAATATTTGGATAAAGCAATTGGAACATTTCCCTAAAACCCTGATGTTGTGTCCTCGGGAAGGAGCTCTTATGATGCTTACCAAGATGGCAAGCTTCGCATTGAAAAGTAGCTATGGATGGAATATATGGTAGCACATGTTGGAGTTTGGACAATGGGAGATGGTCAAATCGAATGTGCCATTGATAACTAGAATACCCTCCAAATGATAGGGATGTGTAGGTAGTATATGGTGACTGGATGAGGCAATACATCACCTTCCTCACATCCACAACCAATGACCCTTCTATTCAATATGTCTTGGAAAGTGACATAGCATCGAACATTGCTATGTAATTCAACTCTTTTGTAACCTGGCTGACATATAGTAGGCTTAAGGGGAAATCTAGTGCATGTAGAAAGTTCTCTACCTGTATATGGGGCGCAACCTGTACCTTCCCCTGACTTGTGATAAGAGAATGTTGCCCATCAACAATTAAGATGGTCATGCCTGATGGGATCGATATGAGTTTAGAGAACTATCTTTAGTCACCACATATGTGACGAGGTGCACCTGAATCAACTGACCAATTGCGTCGTTTGTTTGGGAGGGACATGCAAAGTTTGCCTGGATGGTACTACATTGCCTAAGTTTTCGGATCATTGCATCATACTTGTAACATTCTCATTTACTGACTCTGATACATCAAATGCCTGACTCTGAACATACAACCTCCCACTGACTTGGCATCGAGGCCTAGAGCGTCTCTGGCCCCCATGCCCACACCCTCGTATGGATGGTGAAATACCTTAGTCTCCTTCAAAGCACTTATTGGGCTCTAATCTAGTGTTCATTGTGTCCTTTAACACTAGTAAGGGTTAACTGTGGTTGTGCCACATGGATAGACCTATTGAACCTCTCAATCGAGTTAGATAAGGGGTTTTGGAAATCCCTATAACTTTCCTTGAATTGGACAATAAATCACTTAAGATGCCGTAGCCTTTACGATCGGAGTCCCACTACCTTAAGACAGTTAGAAATTCACTCTATCCACGTATAGAAGTCACCTTAAGACACTTTGGATTCTAGTCATAAGGGGGAAGACTGCCTCAAAACAAGGCCAATTGGATCCTTTTTGTTTCTTCAAATAGTGGCTAGTGGTGGGAGATACAGCGTGATAGTGCTTCGACGACCTCTACAGGACTTCAACTGGTCGTAGAAGGATGGAGTAACAAGAGGGTGTTGGGGAACCCTTTTGTGCCCTAGATGGGCTTGGAAGAGGTCTCGATAGGACCCCTTCCTTCAGCTACCTCAGCAGTGATGTTGGGAGTTCTATTGGTCATTGGCAACGCCTTGTCGAAGAGGGACATTTGTGTTGGATTTTTTATGCCTTGAGAGAGCTATCCGAATAATTTAATATGATTGAATTACATCTGAATAAAAAAATTAGATTATTTTTTAGTATATGAATTGGGTCCGTTAGTATGAATAGGGTAACATACTTAACCAGATCAAATAAATTCGATGTGTGTTGATTTGAAGATCTAAACGATTTAAAGGATCTGATGACATATCAAGAAACCATCTGATTCGATCAATTGTTTTTGGTTAGAGGTGAGATGGAAACCTTTAGTAAAGATCGTTGCCTAATTGATGTTCTTGATTGGAGATCCAGAATTGTCACATGGATCGGATTAAGGAGTTAACCTGATGAAATAGGAGATAGCTAAAAGACCTTCACCAATGCTGTTATGGAGAAGGCATATCCTATGACCTAAGATAGATGTGTCTCGATTCATGATGCATGCATTTCGAGGACCAATAGTAGATGCAACCACCTTGGTGCTGATACTGAAAAGTTGGTGTATGTAGGAAGGGACTTGAGATGCATGCTTTTGAAGGGATCACATAAATCTGTTACATAGGTGTATGTGATAAATTGGAGGAATGGGTCTACTCCAAGTATATTGGGAACGATAATTCTACATGTGGTCGCAATGTCCTGATCAGACTTAATGCAAGAAAGGAAGAAGACAATCCTTTCGGGAAGGATCTGGTCTTTGTTGTCATTCCAATGCTATAAAGAGATGTTAAAAATAATATTATCCAAAAAGGAATGATGGTTGTCTAATGGGATTAGACCTCAGGATAATATTATCTTCCATGTGTGAAGGATCAATGGGTATTTGGAATACCTAGGGAGACGTCTTATAATTCCATTAATCCTAAACATTTCATTATTAGTATGATGAAACCAATAGGGATTTTGATGGGTTCCTACTTGTAGGATAAATCAATTGTAATATAAAAAGTTAAATTGCACTTGATTTGGTGATTAAGTGCACATAATTTGATTAGGTTAAAAATTTAAGGGTTGAATTGCAATTAATTAATGTTAGGAGACTAAATCCTAACATCCCATAAGTTATGGGTTTATCTTATAAAATTTAAGTAGGATTTGATCCCTACAACTAGATGGAGATCCAAGGGTCCCCATCATATTAGGATTAAGGTTGGAATCCCTATAAATATTTTTGAAAAGCAAAACTCTAATCCTCCAATCAACCACAATTGTCACCACCCAAACTTCCCACCATGCAGAGAGAGAGGAGAGCAGAGAGCATCGTTAACCCTCTTTGATCCCTTTAATTTTGGATGTCCAGGCTTCTTATCAGATGTGTGGAGGCTCTCTTAGATGTCTAGAGACCTTACTAGACGAACAAGAGAGAAGGTATCAGATGTCTAGAAGTCATTCTGGATGTCTGATAGTATAAGTGCTTTTGGTTACTCTTGAATGAGGGGATCACATTGAGGAAGGACGATGAACATCGTCCTTGATCCTTGCAAAGGAGTTCATAGGATTCGATCTTGGTTGATCGTCCTTAACATGAAGGGTTTCATCAAACTATTAGGGAGGAGGGTTTTGAGTGCGTCGAGACTTATTGTAGGAGGCATTACATGTAGGGTGTTGATCTACGCCGCCCATGGAGTTATAATTCTCTATCTCGTGGGAACTCGGAACGAGAGAAAATTAGTTTCTTCCATGTGCTTCCAGGTTTACAACGTTTTATTTCATAGCTTGATTGAGTTTTGGCATCGATTTGATTGCAATTTCTAAGGTTTTAAACACCCACACTTCCTCGATGTCACAAGTTGATTTGATCGATTCGTTCACACTGAAGGGGGGTTTGATTGATTGGCCAAAGGCCGACGATCCCCCTACAGGTGGCCAGAGGTTAGAATGTGGCATTGATGGTTGGGTTTGGTGATGAGTGTCGGTGGTGAGTCAAAGAAGAGGTCTTGTGCAACCCATTAGGGCACAAATCCCAAAACAACTTGATCTCTTGTCGGATTCAAAGTTCAAACCTAAGAAATCAAATCCTGTTGTTTATTTTGGTGGAGAAAGAAATAGATGAGAGATCAAGGAGGTATAGACCTTCGACCTAGTATCGCCTTGAAGCCATGTTGTGAGATGAAATTTGCTTATTCTCTTCCAAAACCCTAGGCCCCTATTTATAAAGGAGAGACCTAAGGGAAAAAGGACAAACATGCCCCTCTACAACAAAGAAATAGCATTGAACATAAAATAGAGGAAAAGCATGAAACTCTCAACAAACCTTATTGGTTCTTTCCTCTCATGGAAATGTTGGAATCATCTTCTACTATTGTGGAAGCCAAACCATTGGTTTTGTCTACTATTGTGGTGATTTGGGACACCTCTATCGAGCTCAATGGAGTCTAAAACTATCTTCTTTGGACCTAGTTGATTAAAATTTTTGTAGGAGGTCAAAAGAAGTTATGCGTCCTGTCAAAGCTTGCCCTTGATGCCAAAGCTTTTGACTATGAGAAGTAATAGGATAATTATCTTGTTATGAATTGGATAATGAATAGCGTTGAGCCTTACATTGCTACTAATTTTCTGTACAAGAAGATAGCTAAGGACATTTAGGATAGTTTGGCCATGAAAGTCTCCCAGAAATTGAATCATGCCTATTTAGCTAATATTGTTTGTCGCATTTGGTCTACAATTCAAGGGAAGTGCTCTTTGATAGGTTATTTCACTCAGATGGAGTCACTCTGTGAGTTGATGATTGCCTTCCAGCTTCTTATTACGATACGTAGAGTGGACAATGTCACATATGGCAGGTTTACAGGTTCTTGGATGGTTTGAGCCTTAGGTATTAGTCTTCAAGAGACCAGATTCTTCCTTTAAAGGATATCCTTGATCTGGAGACTATCTATGGGAGGCTCCAAAAGATTTCAGTTGATGCTACTATTACTGAATGGTCCACTACTCAACCTACTACTCCTACTATGGAGACATTTGCCTTTGAGTCCTCAATGGGTGCAAAGGCAAAAGTGAAGGCCATGGTCATGGATGAGGATAAGCTTATAAGCCATGCATCAATTGCAAGCAGACTAATCCTTATGAGAGATTTAGGAGAAGTTCAGGAAATTGGCCTAGGCCAATTTTGCTGTTGCAAAAGACTTTTCTCCTGTTACTACTCTACCTTAGATATAGTTGACTGTAGATGATTATGCATGTTTGATGCATCTTTGGTGGCCTACTGCGTTTATAGAGTCTCATACGATTTCTACTTCGTATGCAAAAGTTGTAGGTACTAGCGCTAATCTAGCTATGACATCTTCCTCTTCTTAAGTGGTTGATTCAGGTGCTTACAACCACCTTACTGGTAAAAGGGATGTCTTACCTCTCTACATTGTTCTACTGGTATCTTTAATGGCTTGTATTTCTTCATTACGGATATTGGTGATGTTGATTTTTCTAGTCATCTTTAATTATTAGGTGTTCATTGTGGTCTTGAGTTTCCACTAAGCTTATTATTAGTAAATTATGTAAGGATTTTAAGTGTCATGTGATAGTTGAATAGTATGTTTAGTTTTAGGACATCCGGATGAGCTAGATGATTGGTGGGGGATTAAGAAAGATGGGTTGTACTATCTACATATTAATGCTATCTTTGGTGGTGTTGCTTCTATCTTTGCTGATCTTAAGCTTGGGCATTGTTGCCTTGGTTATCCCTTAGCTTTTGCTATCGAGCTTCATAGGATGTTTCCATAGCCTTCCACTTCAGCTTCCTTTGTTTGTGAGGCGTGCTAGCTGGGGAAACACCATAGAGTCATTTCAGTCTAAAGAAAATAATTAGAGTCCTTTTCATTTGGTCCATTGTGATGTTTAGGGATTGTGTTGTGCCGGCGGTGGGTCTGGTTTCCGTTACCTTGTTTCCTTTATTGACGATTGGAGTTGTTTGTCATGGGTATTTCTAATAAAGGATCAATTAGAGATTGTTGCTGAACTTACAAAATTCTTCAATGAAGTTTGAAATTTTTATTCCATTATAAAAATTTTCTGTAGTCATAATGCCTTGAATTCATGTAATCTGGTATACAAAACTTTCTTGTTACCAATGTTAATGGTAGGAGAAAATGAGCAATCAAGTTTATTCATCCAGCCCTAGGTGCCTTTATATAAAAAGGCACCATGGGAAAAAATAAAACTATATACCCCTGTACAATGTAAGAAATAACAAAAAGACTTAACAATACCCCATATAACTCAACACTCCCCCTTAAGCTGGATCATAGCCATCAGACATGCTTAGCTTGGAACATAAGTAATCAAGATGCTTTTTTGAGAGTCCTTAGTAAAAATATCAATAACTTAGTATTCAGTAGAAATATAGGGGGTAGACATTTTCCCAACTCGTAGAACATCTCTGATGAAGTGGCAGTCCACCTCAATATGCTTTGTCCGCTTATGGAAGGTTGGATTATTAGCAATAAATGTAGCAACCTTATTGTCATAAAACACAGGAATAGGGCCTGACATTAGTGTGCAAAGATCATGCAGAATAGATTGGACATAGAAAAGCTCATATGTGGTATGTCTCACAGCTTTATATTTGGATTCTGCACTGGATTGGGAAATAACATTTTGCTTTTTACTCCTCCATGTAACTGGATTGCCACCAATGAAAGTGCAGTATCCAGTAGTAGATCGACAATCCTCGTAAGGTCGGCATAATTACCATTAAAGTAGCCCCACACGTTAAGGCAACTACATTTATGGAAGAACTGGCCTTTCCTAGGAGCCTTCTTTAAATACCTTAACACTTGACAGATTTTTGAGCAGTGCACCCTCTAGGTGCCTGCATGAACTGACTTAGGTGTCCCACATGATAGGAAATGTCTGGTCTGGCCACTATCAAATAAAGAAACTTGCTTACCATGGTATGATATCTAGTCACATCCTCTAGGAGCCAGTTATCTGCATCAATTAGAGGAACAAAAGAATCTAGATGTATACATGCAGGCTTGCAACCTAGTGCATCTCGCAACATATCTAGTACATATTTCCTTTAAGATAGAACAACACCCCCATCAATATGATGTGCTTCGATCCCCAAGAAATAATTAATTAGCCCTAGATCCTTGGTAACGAACTTAGAGTGCAAAAACTCCTTGGCAGATTCAATATTAGTGGTGTCACTCCTTGTAAGAAGTATGTCATCCACACATACAATGAGAATAACTAAGCTCGTCATCCTGTGCAAAGTGAAAATTAAGTGATCAGATGATGATTTAGTAAAGCCACACTCTTGAACAGCTTTACTAAATATCTCAAACCATACCCATGCGCTCTGCTTCAACCTATAGATTGCCTTATTCAATCTGTAAACCTTCTGACACTCCCCTTGAGACACAAACCCAGGTGGCTGCTGCATTTAAACCTCCTTATCTAGGTCACCATACAAGAAGGCATTCTTTATATCAAGTTGGTAGACAGGTCACTCCTGATTTACCGCAACAGAGAGAAGAATTCTGACAATTTTGTTGGGCCACTTGGAGAATGTCTTGAAGTAGTCAATGCCAAAGATCTGAGTATAGCCTTTGGACACTAGTCACGACTTGTAACACTCAATAGAACCATCTAGGAGGCACTTGAGGGTAAACACCCATCTACACCCCACAACAGTCGCCCCTTGGGGTAGATCAATCAACTCCCAGGTCCCTCAAGATAGAAGTGCAGCCATCTGTAGGGAAGAATCCTTGAGGGTCTCAATATGACTGCGTGGAATTTGGTGACTGTCAACTCCAAGCAAGGTTTTAAAAAATGCGAGGCAGTACCGAGGTGGTTTGCCTTCATCGAGGCGAGGCGTAAGCCTCAGGATTTGCATAAAAAATATAGAAAAATGACCTAAACGTAAGAAATAAATAAAACTTTCAAAGTCAAATTACCTAAATAGGTCATTTTGGAGCTTTTACTTAAAGCAAGTTGCCAATGGTACTGAGTCTTATCGTAACCTAGATAACAACATTACCAGACCAACATATAATTCACTAAAAAACCCAAAATCCTAACAACCAAGCCTTACTAAGATCCAAACTTTCCCCTCAAACCCTAAAGCACACCTCAAAACTCATCCTAATCGGCGATGCTCCTCCTTTGACGATGCTGCTGCAGCAGCTACACCATCGACGATGCTCCTCCTCCGACGACACTGCAACAACAGTTGGTAACCGGTGATGCTCCTCCTCCGACGATGTAGCAGCAGCAGTTGGTAATCAGCGATGCTCCTCCTCTGACGATGCTGCTGCAGCAGCTACAACATCGACGATGCTCCTCCTCCGACGCTGCAACAGCAGTTGGTAATCGACGATGCTCCTTTGACGACGACGCAGCAGCAGCTGGTAACTGGCGATGCTCCTCCTCCTCCGACGATGTAGCAACAACTGCACCATTGCTTGAAGCAATCTCTGCAAGGTCTCAGCTGCACCATTGCCTCGTTCTTGCCTAAATAGCTGAGGCGGCGCCTCATGTGCGCCTCACCACCTCGACCGCCTCAGTTCAACTGAGGCACACGCCTCTGGTATGCAGCCTGAGGCTACCGTCTCGAGGCTATTTGGGGCCGCCTCGCCTCGAGGCGTACCCCTCTATAGCCTCGAGGCACGTTTTCTAAAACCATGACTGCAAGTGATAATAATCTTCTGTTGCAGGTAAATGGTCAAGAGACATAATGTGACACAGAATAGCGGACCCATGACCTTTGACTCTTCCGCTAAGCAATGGAAAGGTCTAAATCTGTAACCTCAGTGGAAGGGGTTACCTGATCTCCCAGTTGAATCCATAGTTTTAGTAGGAGGCTAAGTAGGAATGGTGGATGAGGGCTCATCCATGGGAATAGTGGTGGCTTGATGATGGAACATCCATGAATAAAACTCGGCTACCTTAAAGGTATGAGGTGGTTGATGGTCTATATTTGGTGGATGGGATAGATTAGAGGGTTCTGGAGGCGTCATAGATGGTATAGGAAGAGGGATATCCTGTGTCATAGGAGAAGAGATATTCCTTTTCCAAGAGTAGTAGGGAATCTCCTCAAAAAACATAACATCAGTACTAACATAAAACATGTGAGTTGTAGGATCATAACAGTGATATTCCTTCTGGGTCCTTGAGTACCTTAAGAAAGTACACTTGACAAACCAGGGAGACAACTTATCCACTTTGAATAAGTGGACAAAACAAATACACCCAAAGACTATGAAAGGAAGAGCAAAGCCTCTCGGCTGAGAATTCCAAAAACAAAACAGAATATGGTGCCTGACCACCTAAGATGGTTAAGGACACCCTATTTATAAGGACACCCTAGTGTCATAAGCTGGTCTTTCACTGCCTTGTACTTAGGGTCCAATCTTGCAAGCAACTGTACTGATCTGATGTCTTCTCGCTGCTTTGCCATGATCGCAACATTAGATGAGATTGGCTGATGGATGTCCCACTCATCCTAGAGATTTTTTCATGGTGCCATAATACTTAGCCAGACTCATAACCACCTTTTGAGATGCGTGTGACTCCTCAATAACCCGGTATAGATGGGCTATGTTCTTGTTTGAATGCATCTTGTGTAAGACCTTTCACACCTTCTTAACAGATGAATAGGACATCACCTACTTGGCAATAGACTCCTTTGTGCTATTAAGCATGTAAGTGGTCACCCAGTCATTGTCAGCCTCCCACTCATTTGTTTCGACGGCTAGCTCATCCTTTGTGAGGATATACGTCTTCTAATGTGAACCTACAAACCAAGAAAAAAACGTTGACCATAGAAGAAAGTTGACCTCATCCATCTTGATAGAAGTACCTTGATATGAGATGGTGCGCTTGTGGTCAATAGCTTTGCCATTGAGTTGCTAAGGGCTAGGTTACAGTAGGGGATAGATAACACGGGATAACTTCTTTGCAATAAGAGATAACCATCGTTTCTGTTTACTTGAGAACAGGGGTTAACTTCTATTTGTGTTTACTAAACGGGATTAGGAAAGGAGGTTATTCTGTGATGTGATGGGAGGCATGAGTAAATTTGGGGGGATAAGTTAACCCCCCAACAAACCCAAGTTAGCTTGTTTCGGGATAAAGAGGCCATGAGGGGTTATGTTATCCCATGAGGTAAATGGAGGTTATCCCTTAAAATGAGGAGATAACCCCCTCCATAAACCAGCCCAAAGGGTCTCCTTTTAGTCACCCATGATGCCTCGATTCATAGGAACAGGAGATAGAGATCCCCTTGCATAAAAATCAGATCATACGCCAAATCACAAAGGGATATAGGGTCTGAAAACTAGTGATTTCAGACGATATAGATAGAAGAGGCCCTCACAATCCGAAACAACGAATTTTCAGATTGTAGAGTCATAGATGAACATGCTACAGGAAGTGTGACACATGCTAGGGCATGAGAAGAGCCCTAGCAGTGCCTCTCCCTGCAATAGAAGCCCTCACTGAGTGCCTGAGGGATCAAATCAGATCGGCAACACCGTTCTTGGCTTGCTACAGCCCATACCTAAAGTTGCAGGTATCGACACAGCCTAGATTAGACCGACGACGTTGGTCTTAGCTACTACACCCCCTATCTAACGCTATAGGAGGTGGCACAAAGGGTAGGCCACCAAATCCACCTGTAGGAGGAGGCACCAATAAAGATGGTGGCCAGCAACGCTAGAGAGGAAGAGAGAGTGAGGTTTGGGTGGCAGGTTTGGAGGCTAGGGTTGGTGGGATATCGGAGTCCTGATCTTGGATCATTGCTTTGATTCCATGTTAGGAGAAAATGAGCAATCAAGTTTATTCATCAAGCCCTATGTGCCTTTATATAAAGAGGTACCATGGGAAAAAATAATACTACGTTCCCCCGTACATTATAAGAAATAACAAAAAGACCTAAAGAACAAACAATACCCCATACAATTCAATAGTTACTATCCAATAAACATCCTGCACCTATACCTCAGCAAATCAAGTTGCTGAAAGAAGCTTCATCACATTCTTGATGTTGCTTGGACTCTCCTTTTTGTTATGAAGGTGGCAAAACACTTATGGGGAGATGCCATTGTTACTGTCACATAGTTGATCAGTAGGGTTCCTTCCTTTGTCCTCATGGGGAAGATACTTTCAAAACTTTACATCCTAATTCTGAGTCCTTTTGCTTACCACTACAAATTTTTAGATGTACATACTTTATTCATTTGTTTGGGGCTACTAATAAACTTTCTCAAAAGGCAGTCAAATGTGTTTAGTCTCTTGAATGGGACGTTCCACCTCTTTTATCCTACTAGCATCGGTAGAACCTAGAAATTGGGATTTGTTGAGCCCAATGTAGGCTGGGACTTCTCATTTCATTAAAGGCTTGTCGAAGGTTATGCCTAAAGTATAGAATTTCTTTTCACCGGTGGTCGGTACAGGTGATTCCTTTTGATTTTGGTTGGATAAATAGATGGGGCAGGGAAAGCTTTGGGACAGATTTTCGAAATTATTTGCCTTGGCCGCAGATCAACAAATGAGGGTTTGTGATTGCTGGGAGAACTCATGGATTCCAACCTTTATGGGAACTCTTTCTGATTAGAGGATACTAGAGCTTTAGATGCTGTGGCAGGTCTTAAAAGCCTACTATCTGGAGGGGGGATTAGGTGTGTTTTTGTGGAGGGAGAGTTCTTTGTGAGGAAGGTGTATGGGAGGTTGAGAAGTAGAGGGTTGCGTAGAGATTGCAAGCAAATTTGATCGGCGTCTTATCCTTTAAAGATAAAAGTTTTTGCATGGTTTCTTAGAAAAGGAAGGTTGATGACAAGTTAAGAGGGTAAGATGGGTAGTGGATGAAGATAAGACGTGCCCACTGTCTCAAGGGGTAGATGAGGACATTGCGCATTTGTTTTTTGAGTGCCCATTTTTGGCTCAGGTGTAGGGGCACTATCGTTTTTCCTAAATAGAGCATCATGGTTAAGATGTTTTTTGGAGATCTTTTGGGAGTGCGAACTTTGATGGGGTGACCAACACTTACAAGACTAAGGAGAAGGCCAATGTTCTTTGGGCGTATGGCTTGGAAGGAGTGCAACTATCTTCAAAGGGTAGTAACCATACTTTGAAGATTACGTTTCTTGTATTTTTGCTCTTATGAGCGTTTGGGCAACCACTATGTAATTTCTTTTGCTGCTTGACTTAGCTTGTAAGTAATATATTTATTACATGGTAATTAACCAGACAACTGCCCTTCCCCTATTTAGAAAAAAAAAACCTACCAACATCAGCTTAAGGATCCTATTTTCATTCCTCTTCCTTTTATGCAGGTTGATATATTTGAAGAAATCTTATTTGATTCACCATTTTATTGGAAAATTTTGATTGAGTGGTTGGGAATCGAATGATTCAATCCTCGATTGCTCGTGGCATCGTAAAAGCATGAAAAACATAGGTTTTAAAACTTTTCATTGAAATGAAACTCAGGTTGATGGCCATAAAAAAACTAAACAACAGAATCGAGAAACAAAACCAACCTATATAACCGGAACTACATGGAGAGATCTAGTATCTCTCAGTTTTGGGATGCCCATGAGTAAGAGTAATACTTGTGGGTGGCATAGCACAACACTCTACGTGTTGTGCCTCCTCAAATAAGTCCCACCTAAGGAACTCCCTTTGTCTTGATAGGCTATTGTGACCCTTTACGTCGAGAATGCTTGATTTCGCTGTGTGAACATGAACAATTTGCGTCCCACGAACTCCTTTCGGAGTGGAAAGGCGACCCTCGCGTCAAAATCCACCAAGAGAGGGCCAAGAGGATCAAATCCTCTTGGTCATATAGTGGCAAGTTGACCTGTGGCCAACATGCTACTACGTGGATTGGAGATTAGGAAGATCCCTAGTCTCTAGAACCAAGCCCCTCCCCCTAATCGTACTGGCCGGTTGATTGGCCAAGGGCTTAGTCGATGCCCCTGTGCTGGTAGGAGGATAAGGGCGTTGCTTGGAGACCCCCTTGGTTGGTCTCCATCTTCTAAAGGAGGCCAGCTGGGCTCTTGATAGGTCGACCCTTCCTCCTTCTGCATGGCTGCAAAGAAGGAAGATGGAGAGGAGAAGAATTACCAACCCATTGGCAGTGGATCCTTCTCTTTTTATATGGGCTCTAGGCTTGGAGATTAATCCACTCAATCAAATAATTCGATTAGGAATTAATGCAATAAATCAAACAATTTGATGGGGAATCAAAACTAGGGTTTCTCTTTTGGCTTGGGAGATATTTGTAGGGTTTCAAACAAATCCTAATTTGGTGTGAACCATTGGATCTCTATCTAAGGGTTTGGATTACATCCCACTTGATTTGAAAAGATTGACCTATAACTTTTATGGGATATTTAGATCAAGTATCTAAACATTAAGTTGTTGCAATTCAACCCTTGAATTTTGTTGCTAATCAAATTAAGTGCAATTAATTGCTAAATTGAATACAATTTAATTCCTTAAATCAATTCAATCAATCTAATCAAATAGGAAGATGTCAAAATGACTATTGGTTTCATCACACCAATAATCAAACACTTAGGACTAGAGGAAGTATGACACTATTCCTTAGGTATTCCAAATACCTGTGAATCCTTTCCACTAGAAGACATATGTAACCCTTGGGATTGAATCCTAGATTCATTGTTCATACCATCATGAGTGTTTGAGACGTTATTTATTGAGTCTGTATTTGATATTTTTTCTCTTTAAGACGCCTTTGTAGTTTACCTAGGCACCCTTCCTATTTATATGTGCCTAGGGTTTCGCTTTCTATACAACAAAGTATAGTTTCTCTGCATGGTATCAGAACGACGATGGGGGGTCACCAAACCATTGTGTTGGTCAAATCGACCCCCTCTGGCGAGGCTGTGGCTGTCAGATCGTCGGCAATAGGCCACAATCTCTTTGGCACCGCCCTAGACCATCTAGGATCGAGAACCCTTCTAGGGCTTTGAACCTTGGGTTGTTGGGGGATCGAAAGGGGCCTCTGGACCTCGACAGCCACCTGGTGACGACTGATCAGAGGTGGGAGCAGTCGTTGAAGCATCGCTAGAAGGTCTGAAGGTGGTTTTCCTACACCGATTTCAGTACTTGTGATGGTTTAAGAAGGATTTCTTGGTCCTAGATTAGTTGGTAGGGCATCGTTAGGTGAGTATGCCATCCAAAGTTATCGTGTCATCCTTTCATGGGGAAGGAGGATAAAGGGAGTTCAAAAATCCCTTCTTTGACCCAATCGTCAAGTTTGATGGGTCAAACTATGCCTTATGGGCCCAGTCGATACTTATTGCGGTTGAGGGTCACGATAAGGAGCACATACAGAGACGGAGCCTATTGAGAAGGTTGGGAAGTATGTGAGATGTGGAAGAAAGATAATGTCATGATCAGGGCATGGATCATGAACACTATAGTTCAATGCACTACAATGGAGATAATGTATTACAAGACTACTATAGGGATGTGGTATGTCTTTCACCACACTTACTCTTAAGACAAAAATGCAACCAGGATAATGCAGCTTTGTCATGAAATTGTCCAAATGAAGCAAGAAGGGCAACCTCTGGCCCAGTACTTCTCCAACCTCAAGTCTACCTTCGAGAGGCTGAATGTGTATACACCTGTGTACTCATGTGAGTCATAAAAACTCTACAAGGCCTAGACCATGGTGGGCTACTTTCTTGTTGGTCTGAATCCTTTTTATGAAGTTGTTCAGTCAGAGATGTTGACGTTAAATGAGATTCCCATCATAGAACAGGCTTATAATAGGCTGAGCAGGCTGGATGTCTACCTTTTGTTTGCTAGGTAGGTGGAACATACCTTTACCATGGCTGTAACCGCTGGTAGAGGATGGGGAGTTGGTTTTTTGACCCGTGGGCGTGGATGCAGGTGTAGTAACCAAGGGCCTAACGTATCTCAAGCATGGGAGGCCTGTTACTGCTCATCGGGCTGTAGTCGAATCAAAGGTGACTCCTTGGCAAGCTCCTATCACCCAAGCCAAGCTCGTTCGACTCTCAGGCCTCCACTTCTGGGCATGAAGATACTGCTGCAGTTGCTATGACATCAGGTACCTGCCTTGCTTCCTATCCCCTTACGGCAAGCACGGATTGGCTTGTAGACACTGGTGCCTCCTGCCACATCTGTGGCAAAGGCATGATAGTTCACTCATCTATAGCCTGACACTTTTGGTAGAACCCTTGTGGTTGCTGATGGTAGGAACTCCCTAGTTACGGGTCAAGGGGAGATTCACTTTTCTCCTTACTTTAGACTCCATGATGTTTTGCATGCTCCCGATTTCCCATTAAAGCAGCTTTCAGTTAACCATATTACCAAAGTGCCTCGTTGTCGTGCTATTTTGGATGCCACGTCTCTTGTGTTTTAGGATATACTGACGAGGTAGGTGATTAGTTATGGCCATGAGGAAAGGGGGGTCTATTGACTGGAGTAGACTTCGTATGCCGACCACGCAGTGACATCATTTGGAGGAGCATCAGCTTACTTATGGCACCTGCGGTTTGGTCATCTCCTATTGCAAAAGTTGAGAAGGGTCATTCCCTAGATCCCACATACTACTATTATTCAGTGTGAGACTTGCCAGCTTGGAAAGCACTACAAGAGTTCCTTTCCGAGTCGACGGGGGAGTCATTCTAAATCTTTGTTTCATTTGCTTCATCTTGATGTTTAGGGCCCTAGTCACTCTCCTAACCGGCTAGGCCACTGCTTCTATCTTGTAGTCGTTGATGACTTCTCACGTCTTTCTTAGGTTATTTAAGTCTAAGTCTAAGGTGGGACTTGTTATCAAACATTTTCTTGTAAAAATAAAAAAATCAATTTAATGCTCATGTGAAGGTTGTTTGCATTGATAATGCCCTTGAATCTATTCTTCTATGCTTCGTGGTATCTGATAACATTAAGGGATTATCCACCAAATTAGCTGGTCCTATACCTCTAAACAAAATGGGTTGGCTGAGAGGACACATCGACATATTCTGGATGCTGCTTGGACCCTTCTTATCCAAAATAATGTGCCAACATCCTACTGGGGGGATGCAGTTCTCACAACTTGTTATTTGATTAACTGCATGCCCTTTACTGTTCTTAACGAAGGGGTCCTTTACACTGCGTTGTTTCCTAACAAGGACTTGTTTACTGTCGCCCCTAAGGTCTTTGGGTGTGCCTCCTTTGTCCACATACATGGCCCCAACAAGGATAAATTATCCCCTAAAGCCATCAAGTGCATATTCATGGGATATTTTCGGACTTAGAAAGGACATAGGTGTTATAATTCGATTGTGTGACGATACTATGTTAGCACATGTCTTATTCTTTGAGTCCGTTCCCTATTATTCGTTTACTGGGCCTCGAGTGGAGGTTTCCTCTACTGATGTAAAGGACTCTCACCTCCTTATTCCTATTCTTGACTTTGAGTGGCCAGTAACATCGACTAAAGAGCAGAATGGCACATTTCGTTTGACATATGCTTGCAAGCCTAGACATGAAAAGCAACTAGAGCCCCCCTCTTCCTCCTGCGCCACTACCTCCACCTGCCTTCAAGGTAATTCCTGTTCACCCTGAGACTGATGTGGTTTCTAGCCTTAATTGTATATGTACTTCGGATGACTCTAAGATTCTAGATTCCTCTTTTGATGATGTTGAGGATGCTGACATCAACCATCCTATTGCCTTGAGGAAGGGGACCAAGTCATGCACCTTACATCCACTATCTCGACGTGCCTTTGGCTCGCTTATCTCTTAAGCACCAGCAGTTCACCCCTGCTCTGTCAGCCATTTAAATACCTTCCACTCATCACTTGCCAATTAGTGATTCATTATGCAAGCATGCCATGGAAGAAGAAATGACTGCATTATGTTCTAGGGGTGCATGGACACTAGTTGATCCTTCACCAGATGCAAAAATTGTTGGTTGTCGTTGGTTTTTCACAGTTAAGTACCAATCAAATGGGTCAGTGGAACGATACAAAGCCTGCTTGGTTGCCAAAGGATATACCTAAACTTATGTGATTGATTATTTTGATACATTTTCTCTAGTGATGCTGCTTCCTACTATTTGCATTTTTGATTTCCATTGATGTCCATTTGGATTGGGGGCTTCATCAACTATATGATAGGAGCACCTTTTTTTTGGCGATCTTGATGAAGTATAAATGCAACAACCTTTGGGCTCTGAGATTCAGGGGGAGTGTACGAAGGTCTGCAAACTTTATAAGGCCATCTTTGGCCTGAAATAGAGTCCAAGGGCATGGTTCAAAAAATTGTCTGTAGTAGGCCATATTGGTTTTAAAAGGTCTGCAGCGGATCACTCTTTGTTTGTTCATACGACAAGTGGAAGGGTTGTAATGTTAGTCTATGTTGTTGACATTATTTTGACTGGGGATGACACAAATGGGATTGCTACCACCAAGAAATTTCTGCAACATTTTGTTACTAAAGACCAGGGCCCAATTAAGTACTTCCCTGGTATTGAGGTTGCTCGGAACAACAGAGTAGACATCTCTCAAAGGAAGTATGTCTTGTATTTGCTCTAGGAAATTGGCATGTTGTGAGCAAAATCGACATCAATCCCTATGGCTCCAAGCATACACCTCTATAAGGAGAGTTCTGAGTTGGTTGATGTAAAACCCTTTAGAGCCATAGTTGGTAAGCTACTGTATGTGACAGTGACACGACCAAACATTACACTTGTTAGGAAAATAAGCTAATTCATGGATAAACCTCGCAAGGTACATTGGGAAGCGACCATCGTGATATTGAGATATCTGAAGTCTACCCCTTGTAAGGGCCTTTTCTTCTCACGAATGGGTACCCCAAGAGTCATGGCATATATTAATCCAGGTTATGCTAGGTGTCCTAAGGATAGGAAATCTGTATGGATTCTATACCTTTGTGCATGGGAACTTGGTTGCCTAGAGGAGCAAGAAGCAAACTGTAATCGCCAGATCCAGTGCATAATTCGAGTACTGTGCCATGGCGCAAGCTGCCACAAAGCTGATGTGGATCAGGTTGGTACTTATATACCTTCCGGTCTCTATTGTTGGTTTTATGGAGATGAAGTGTGCTAATCAAGCTGCCACATTCATTGCCAACAACTTAGCTTTACATGAGTGAACAAAGCATATCGAGGTGGATTGTCACTATAC
This sequence comes from Thalassia testudinum, assembly GCA_037157565.1. Lineage (NCBI taxonomy): Eukaryota > Viridiplantae > Streptophyta > Magnoliopsida > Alismatales > Hydrocharitaceae > Thalassia > Thalassia testudinum. Next base: position 597,786 of record JAZHRO010000062.1, on the reverse strand, counting down.
CGAAGACAGGATCCAGAAAGGCTACATTTACACTTCACATGTTGCTTCAGATGAGCGGGCTGCAAACATGTTTACAAAGGCGCTTCCTCGGTCTTCCTTCGAGAGATGTTCCAAGCTTAGCATGATTGACATCTATGCTCCAGCTTAAGGGGGAGTGTTCGACATGTTATTTCTTGAGTCTGTATTTGATATTTTTTCTCTTGTTGCTTAAGTAGTACTATTTATGTGCCTAGGGTTTGCTTTTAATACAGTGAAGTATCGTTTCTCTACTATGGGTTACATACTTTTCACATTCTCTTTGTACTATTGGGACGAGAACAAAGACCAGATACTTCCCAAAGGTCTGTCTTCTCATGTATGGGTTTAATCAGGACCCGTATGACCATGCATGAAATTTCATAATTTCCAATATACATGGAGCGAGCTCGAGTCTTCTGATCTATTGCGTACACCTATGATAGCTAACCTATGTGATCCCTTCAAGAGACCTCATATGTACACCAACTTTCTATTTTCAACACCAAGATGGGTGTATCCCTTAATGGTCCACCAAATGTGCATACTTAGACATAGAAACACATTTGTTTCTGGTCGAAGAATACACCTCTATGGTAGTGATGAGAGGACTTTCGTATCTCCATTTCATCAAGTCAATTTTTTGACTCAACTTGCGTGGCAATCCTAAATCTCTATTCTCATGTAGAGGATGTGCATTAAAGGCATAATCAGGCAAAGTTTCTAGAAAAGATTGTCACTCTTTTCACACCGGAGACTATAGTTGAATATCATGATGGTATTGATGACTAATCGAAATCCTTGATCCAAACTGTTTGGATCCTTTGATACTCATCATCGGTATATCCAATATGGTACAATACATTATCCCAATTATACTGAGCGACCCATTTAACCATATTGGTGTGTCCACATGATCTGACACATATCTGAATCACCAATCGAGTGATTTAACTCGAGTTAGTTCGCTTAGGGTACATAACTCCCAACACATCCCCACCAGAATTTGATCTGGATGCTTCACGTGCTTAGCTGATGGTTGACTTGCCCATTGCTTTATCGAAAGCAATAAGAAGTTGGACTCTTCATTCTATGTGATATTATACTTGTGTTGACAGGCTTAATCCTGCCATAAAATAGTTTTCTACAACTTTATCCAGTATAATGCTTCCTACATTCTATTCTAAGGCTTTACAGGATCCTGGATGGAATGTGAGGGTTGACTATTCCTGCAGGTGCTAAAGTTGTGGGTTGTAGATGGATCTATGCAGTGAAGTATAAACCAGATGGGACAATTGAAAGTGAAAAAGGTTGAAATGCAATAGTTTATTCTGGAGAGATCCTGATGCCTTTATATAGAGAGGCACTAGATAGAAATTACAGACACACCCCTTTAATATAAAACAAAATAAAAAAGACCCCATACAACTCAACACTTCCCCTCAAGTTGGAGCATATGCATCGAACATGCTCAGCTTGGAACAAATATAGTGTAACTATTTCTTGGGAAGTGTTTTAGTGAAAATGTCTACTAATTGGTCTTCAATACATATATAGGGTATAGAAATCTTCTTTACTGCAATTGCCTTCTTGATGAAGTGACAATCTAGCTCAATATGTTTATTCTCTCATGGAAGACATGATTGTTTGCAATGAAAGTGGCGACTTTGTTATCACAATTCATAGGAATAGGTTTAGAAATATATACTCCAAAATCCTCTAAGATAGATCAAACCCTGAGTAGCTTACAAGTGGTCTGAGACATGACCCTGTATTCTGACTCAGAACTTGATTTAGAAATAATTGCCTGCTTCTTACTTCTCCATATGACCAGATTACCCCTAACAAATGTGTGGTATCCTGTAGTAGACCTCCTGTCCTCATGTGCTCCGACATAATCTGCATCTGAATAGCCACAGACATCCAAGTGTCCATTGTTTCTAAAATAAAGTCCTTTCCCAGGTGCACTCTTCAAGTACCTGAGAATCTGGCGAACTCCATCCCAATGGACTTTCCTTGGTGACTGCATGAACTGACTCAATTTACCAACAGCAAAAGCAATGTTAGGTCGAGTAATTGTTAAATACAAGAGCTTACCAATAATTGCACGGTATTTAGTCAGATCCTACAGTAAAAGGGCTCTCATCATCTATAAGAGGCAAGGACACACCCATAGGCACATAAGTTAGTTTGCAACCTAGCATACTCATGTCTCTCAACATGTCAAGCGCATACTTGCGTTGAGATAGCACAAGTCCTCCAGTATGCTACACCTCAATACCAAGGAAATAGCTGATAAGGCCTAGATCCTTGATAACAAACTGTGAATGTAGCAGCTTTTTTGTTTCTTCTATGCCTTGCCTGTCACTACCAGTTAGCAATATATCAACATAAACAATGAATATAACAAAACCTGTCTTCCTATGCAGTGTAAACACAGAGTGATCAAGAGATGATCTGGTAAAGTCATAGTCCTGAACAACCTTGCTGAACCTCTCAAACCAGGCTCTAAGACTTTGTTTCAGTCCATAAATTGCCTTCTTCAACTTACACACCTTATGACACTCCCTTTGAGTAGTAAAACCTAGTGGTTGCTCCATGTATACTTCCTCCTCTACGTTTCCGTAAAGAAACACATTTTTTATCTCTAACTGATGAATTGTCCAACTCCAGTTGACTACAAGAGAAAGCAAGATCCTAACAAAATTGAGATGAGCCACAGGGGACAAAGGTCTGAGTGTAGCTTTTGGCGACCAGCTACGTCTTATATCTTTCTACCGTGCCATCTGGATGACATTTTAGGGTAAAAACCAATTTACACCCCATAATAGTAGCACCTGGGGGTAGACCAACAGGGGCCCATGTGCCACGGGATTACAAAGCTGCTATCTCCCCTTCCATAGCCAATGTCCAGGATAAATCTTGGAATGCCTCATGATGTCCCGTGGTACCTGTAAACTATTAATAGCCAGAGAAAACTAACATCCAACTACAATCAAACTGTCAATTGACATAAACTGAGATACAAAATATTTGGTACAAAACCATGGAGCCTTCCTTTGTGCAATGGGAAGGTCCAGAGTAGTATCCTCAGTAGTATTATGTACCTAGTCCTCTGACGAATCATCAGTAGTTAGTGGAGATTGAGCAAAAATAGTAGACAATGACTCCACCTGAGAACATCCTGGGTCCTGCACTGAAAATGCTTAGGAAAGGTATCTGTAATAGGAATCTCAGGATGACATAGGAAAGGACCAGGATCAAGGTGACTAACCCTTAATGTACGTGGCTCATTGGGCTGTGGTGGCTCAGATATGACATGAAGAGGAACATCACTAGGCTGGGTAATGGATTGTTGCCCCTATTTTTGGTAGTAGGGAATCTCCTCAAAGAAAGTAACATTAGCAAAGATACAACTTTCTGAGTTCTAGGATAACCTAGAAAGATGCACTTTACGGAATAGGGATAAATCTTATCTACATAGTGTAGATGAACAAAACACACGGCCAAAGGTAATCAAAGTAATAGAAAACATGTCCTTGCTAGGAAACAAGTATGGAGTTTTACCCCCTAAAACAGATAGAGACAGTTCACTAGATATGTGGTAGTAAGAACAGCATCAACCCAAAAAGACGAAGGAACATTCATTTGAAACATAATTGAACGAACCACATCAAGAAATTGTCGAAGCTTACGTTCAACTACTCCATTTTATTGGGAAGTCTGAATGCAAGTGGTCTGGTGAACAATACCCAATGACTTTAAAAAAGCAATAGTCCTGGCATTCACAAATTTCAAACCATTCACTTAGGAAAACTTTTATAACAGTAGAAAATTGAGACTTTATTATTAGAACAAAATTTTTTGCAAGATCAAAGACTTTGGACTTTTCTTTCATTACAAACACCTAGGACATCCTGGTATAATCATCTATGAGAATAAGAAAATATCGAAAGCCTTTAATACTCTTGATCCTGTGAGGGCCCTAAACATCAGCATGAACTAAAGCAAAAAACATACTCAGTTCTTTTATTTTGAGGTGAAAAAGAAGACCTATGGTGCTTGCCTAACTGACAGGCTTCATACCTAAAAACTTCAAGAAAAGACAACTTAGGGAATTGGCGACGAAGAACATGCAAATTGGGATAACCAAGACGAAGATGCCACTGAAGAGCAGAAGTGGTACAAACAGCATCAACATTGGAGGAAGGTAGGACATGAAGATAGTAGAGACCATTCTACTTAAGTCCACCAATCCGCCTCATCGGCTGGAGGTTCTGAAAGAAGAAATATTGGTCATGAAACACTGCCCTGCACCTCAAATCTTTTGTAATCTGGCTAATAGACATCAAATTGAAAGCAAACTTGGAAGCATGCATAACATTTGAGAGAGGTAAAGTAGTAGGGATAGAGATATTTCCAACTCCAATAACTGGTGATAAACCCCTATTTGCTACCTTAACCTGGAAAGGAGTAACATGATCTCGTAGAGAAGAAAAGATGGTAGTATCACCAGTTATGTGAGAAGAGGCACCTGAATCCGCAAGCCAAGCAAGAGCTTGGGATCTCACTGACATCGCTGAAGTACTTGTAGACCTCTAAACTGAGGCAGAAGTAGATACTGAGAAGCCATGAAGCAGTCATAATCTGCTCTAGAAACTGTAATCTAGTTATCATCCTCTTGCACCTGAGAGGTATCCTCAGTAGACACCTGATGGGCACGTGGATCTATGCCCTGTGGATATTCATGCCTCACTCAGCATCTTTCCACAGTGTATCTATTTCTGTGATAATACTTACAAAAGGAGCTCCGACCTTGACCCTGTCCACGTGCACCTCCACGAGACTGACCACCTCTACCCCCTAAATTTCTTCTGCCATGACCAACAACAATCATAGCAGAGGCATCAGAAGCAGATGCAGGATCAAAGGTGTCTAGTCTTGAGAGACGAGCATAAATCTGTGTCGGAGTAGGAATCTCATCCATGGTCATGAATTGATCCTTCACCACCTTGTACTCAGAGCCAAGTCCAGACATAAGCTGAATAGAATGGATAGGTTCTCTTTGCTTGGCTATGATAGCTGCATTTGTAAAAATAGGTTGGTAGACATCCTGATTGTCCTACAGGTTTTTCATGGTGCTATGGTATTCGGATAAGGCCATAGTGCCTTTCCGAAGAGTGTAGATATCTTCTACCACTCGATACAACCTGGTAATATTGCTCCTGCTTCTCATATTTTCTTTTCTGAGGCATACGACATGTGAAAGAACGGTTTTCGCTTTCGTTGTCGTTTTGCACATAAAATGACGCATCGAAGTAATATCAAAGTTGTGGAAAATCGGCTTCAAAATAATTGAATATAACCACTTGAGAAGAGCGGATCGTGTCCACAGGGAGGCAATGGCTTATTAAAACTCGTTACTATCGAAATCCAATGTTTCCTCTTTATTTCCCTAAAAAATCAAGTTAAGATTCCTTATAGACTAACTAATCAATGACATGATATGCTGGAATCGTAATTATGCATAACAAGAGGGATATGCTTATAAAATCCATGAACTAAAATATTAATATCTGAAAATGCAATGGCATTTGAATCTAATTTTTAATTTGAAGACAAATAGGGGATTTACTCGTAGCGGCTCGTGCGCAAGGGAGGATCCATGGTTGGCCCTGCCGTGTTCGGAGGTGGTCGAGGATGCGAAGAGGAATCCAATGGCAGTGGTGGCTTGACAAATGGCGGTCAGAGCTCTCGCCGGCGACGAGGGGGAGCCGGCGGTGGTGGGTGCGGCTGGTTGACGACGGCTTTCGTGGACATGGGTGGCTTCGTGAGGGCGATGCGAGTTCAACGGCGTCGATGGAGCGGAGATTGGAGGTCCGTGGAGTCGGCTACGTAGAGGAAGGTGGCGTCGGTGATGGGTTTTGTTCGGCAAGATGATGAACAGTGCGCGGGGGGGAAATGCCCACGGCCGTCGCGCGCAACCACGCAAGGGCATGGTGGTCGTGCACGCACATTGAGTGTGCATGCGCTGGCTGGCCGGAGGAGCGCGCGCTGTGTGTGCAATGGTGAGGAGGATGTGGGTAGCGTGGCCGGCGTGGAGTGAGCTCAGGTGGTGGTACTGGTTGGTCACGGAGAACAAGAAGAAGGAAACAGAAGAGGGGAAGATGGGTGAGGGCTCGTCGTCGTCGGGCCACGTGCTGTCACCATGTGGTTGATGGAGGTGGAGATCTCATGGGTGCACGGTGCACGCTTTATTTCCACGGTGCAGGCGAGACGTCCACGGTAGGAGCGAGGAAGAAGATGATCCTCCTGCCACCGCTGTACTTCATCTTTTAAGCACACTCACCATTGGTTTCTTCCACCCGAAGTTTTGGCAATTGCTTGACGTTGATCTCAAGGCAGTTGCAAGAAGCTCGGCATGATAGCGGAGTCGTTTTGTTGGCGACAACACGTGCGTCGACGTGTGTGCTCTGCAGGAATAAAATTAAAAAAATGAGTTATTTATATAAAAACCCAACAGAATGTAACTAATGTATGCATGCCAATGTCAACTAAATTACAATATAATCTACTTCTATTCTTATGCATACTATCCTATATTTACATACGTATGAAATATGCATGCAAGCAATTTTAGAAGTTAAGCTATTTATATGTTAGAATATGCTATGTTCATGCAAATATTAATCTAATAACTAGGCTTTTAAGTATTTACTTAGCCCACAATTGTGATCTCATCAAACGCTCCCATGCCGATTTTTTGCTACTCCCAAGTAAAAATGAAAAACAATAAAAGTAACCAAAAGATTTCTTCTTTCCTTATTCTAAAAATTTAGAGATTCAGATAGATGTGAAATGATAGTAGCCTAGGTAACGAATAAGAGTGAAAAGCCAACTTACAGTTGAAGTTTATACTTAACCCTTGATAAAATTCTATCGGGATAGACAACTACTTCCCTCGGGGATAAAGCAGCAAATCATCTATAATTTGACGTCAGCCTTTTGGCTTAGGTAGGACATACTAAGTTGAATAGATTTATATTTGGTGGCTCACACTCATCGGGTGCTACATGTAGTCTAGTACTGTAGACTCTAGATCTCTAGACTATTAAACAAGTCAGCCTATAGGGGCTAAAAACTGTACTCTCTTTGCAATTCTTTGTGCAACTCACTCTCTCTTCTTTTTCTTTTTCTTCCTTTTCTGAGATTACATATCTTACCTGATTTTGTAAGTGTACTCACTGTTTGGTGGCCTTACGTGGCATTTACACTTCAAGTAAAATCCTAATAACCCTATAACAAAGTCAGAATTCCTCAGTTAGTATTTGGGCGATCAGAAGTATTGAAAAGTAGGTATGGGTCATATTTGGTGAATTGCAATGGATGTTTTTGTTGCCTCAATAATATGAACACTTGATAAGATTGACACCTAAGACAGCTATAACTCGAACATTTTTTTCTCTTCTATTTTTTCTATATTTCTATGTATATTTCATTTTTTCCCTTTTTTCCATATATATCTATATATTTCCTTTTTTCTCTCTCCCTTTTTTTTCACAACTCAACACAACATGACGTAGATTTTTATTCAAAGGCATTATTAGGGATGATGATGGTCAAGAGGATATTGTGTGGCTTATTTGGTGGAAGTGTCTATTCTTGGCACCGGGAAGGAATGAATATGACAATCGTATTTCTGACCTTTGATATTATTACCCTCTTTCAGTCGAGGACTTTATGAAGGATGGTCGTAATCATCCATCATAGTTATAGTTTTATTAAGACTCAATCTCTGTGTATTTGCCTTATTTAGTGACTCTCAGGAATTCACACACTATTTGCACACATGAACAGAGAGCAAAAACTATGCCTAAATCTGAGGTATCATCTTATTATCCAGAACTTAAAAGTCCTTGCACTAGACTTAGCACACCAGTAATCTCGCTACTTTCTCCTCACAAATATTATGTGGATCTAATAGAAGATAGTTTGCCTGACTCCCTATTAACAGTTCAAGGGTTCAGCAGACTCAAAATACTTATTGGTTTTCTTTAATGATCTATTACCCAGTCTACGTACAAGTGAAGTAAATGTACTGTATTCTAAACTTAAGAAACAAAAGAAGAAAATCTTCAATGACACCTCCTTGATAAAAATTTTCTGTTAGGTACTAACCAATTCAGCTCAGAAAATAAGAGATTTTTTTTTGGCTAATGCACCTATCCTAAATGCTTGCAAATATTCATAAATGCTATAAATATCCTCAGGTTATACCCCCCTATGCCTAAGAATGACAATGTCCTCATTGGAAAAATAAAGACATAGAAGAATATCACCTGAGGAGGAGAGTGGGAGGCGTTAAGGCTGCTTAAGCCGAAGTGTGTCCAAAACCTGACCATCTGAAAGAGTAACATAAGGTTTAAGTCATTGGTCATTTACCTTAAAGCTCGCATCAGAAGTAGGGTTCCGAATTTCTACAGCTCCATGAGGGACGGTATTGATAACAATGTATGGTACATCCCAGTGGGACTTGAGCTTTTCTGGAAATAATTTAAGTTTGGAATTGAAAAGCCAGACCTACTGGTTGGGCTCAAAGATCTTTCTAATGATATGCTTATCATGGAAGACCTTTGTACGTTGCTTGTAAGCTTGAGAAGTTTTATATGCTTCATTACGAAGTTCCTCAAGGTCCCTTAACTCCAGCATACATGCCTTTCCCGCTTTATCCAGATTTAAGTTACCTTTTTAATTGCCCAATAGGCTTTGTGTTGGATTTTAACGGGAAGGTGGCATGTCTTTCCGTAGACAAGACAGAAAGAAGACATGCCCAAGGGAGTCTTATACGTGGTTCTGTAGGCCCAAAGAGCATCATTTAGTTTTTTAGACCAATCCTTACGGTCGGACTTGACAGTTTTTTCTAAAATTCGCTTAATCTCCTTATTAGGCACTTCAACTTGTCCATTTGTTTGGGGATGGTAGGGTGTGGCTATCATGTGGTTGACTCCCAAATTTTGGAGTAGTCTTGTGAAGTGCACGTTCTTGAAGTGAGGTCCTCCATCACTTATGATCGTCCTTGGGCACCCGTATTGGGAAATGATATTAGCCTTAACAAAATCCAAAACCACGGAATGGTCATTGGTTCGTGTGGGTATGGCTTCTATCCATTTCGATACATAGTACACAACCACAAGGATGTATTCATATCCGAAGGGCACAGGAAAGGAACCCATGAAGTTGATGCTCCAAATGTCAAAGATCTCAACGAGAATAGGTTGCTGGGGCATCTTATCCCTTTTTCCGATGGTTCCTGTCTGCTAACATAGACATGTGCCCACATATGTATGTGCATCTTGGAATAATGTGGGTCACTAAAAGCCAGACTGAAGAACCTTATGGGCAGTCTTTTTTCCACTAAAATGCCCTCCACAGTGGAGGTCATGGCAGAAAATCAGAACACTCCTTTATTCTTCGTCAGGGACATAACGGCAGAAAAGTTGGTCAGGGCTTATTCTAAAAAGCTCGGGTTCCTCCCAGTGTTAAAATTTAGCGTCAGCAAGAAACCTGTCTCGCTTCTGCTTGTCCCAAGTACTGGGTGTAATGTCTGTGACCAAATAGTTCACTATGTCAGTGAACCAATGAATTTTGGCCTCTACAGCCATCAGAGACTCGTTAGGAAAAGTCTCTTGGATATCGCCAGCAGGGGTTGATGCCTCAATAGAGATCCTAAATAGATGATTTGCTACCACATTCTCAACTCCTTTCTTATTTTTAATTTCTAAGTCAAACTCTTGGAGTAACAGAATTCAACGAATTAAGCGAGGTTTGGTGTCCTTTTTAGCAAAAAGATGCTTTAAGGCAGAATGATCAGTAAACACCACAACCTTGGATCCCAAAAGATAAGATCGAAACTTTTCCAAAGTAAATACTACAGCAAGAAGTTCCTTTTCAGTGACGGTGTAGTTTTGTTGAGGATCCGTAAGGGTCTTGCTGGCATAATGCAACACGAGGTTTGCCATCAACCCTTTGACTTAAGATCGCTCCCACTGCGAAATCACAAGCATCGCACATTAGCTCAAACAGGAGGGTCCAATCTGGTGTTTGGAGAATCGGCACGGTAATAAGGGCTTTCTTTAAGACTTGGAAAGCCTCGCCACATCTTTCATCAAAATTGAAGGAAATTTCCTTCGCTAACAGGTCATAGAGTGGCTTAGAGATTTTGCTGAAATCTCTAATCAAATGCCTATAGAACCTAGCATGACCAAGGAAAGATCTAACCTGACGAACATTGGTGGGCGATGGAAGCTTAGAGATAGAATCAATTTTTGCGGTATCCACCCCTAATCCTCTCTCGGAAACTACATGCCCCAACACAATGCCTTATTGGACCATAAAGTGGCTTTTCTCCCAGCTAAGCACCAGCTTTGTTTCTTCATAACGGGTTAAGACTTTATCAAGGTGTGAAAGGCATAGGTCAAATGATGAGCTGTAAATGGAGAAATCATCCATGGAAATCTCAACAAACTCATTGATCATATCAGAAAAGATAGCCATCATACAACGTTGGAAAGTGGCAAGAGCATTATATAACCCGAATGGCATTCGGCGAAACTCAAAAGTGCCATACGGACTCGTGAAGGTGGTATGCTCCTGATCGTCAAGAAAGACTATCTGATTATACCCAGAGTACCCGTCAAGGAAATAGAAGTACTTGTTCCCCACTAGTTCTAAAATCTGATCAATAAACAGTGAGGGGAAATGGCTTTTCTGGGTAGCCGTGTTCAAACGGCGATAATCAATGCTGACCCTCCAATCAGTGTAGGGTCTAGTGGTCACCAACTCTCCATGGTCGTTCTCTTCCACAGTGATTCCTGCCTTTTTAGGCACATGTATAGGAATGACCCATTTACTGTCTAAAATGGGATAGATAATTCCTGCATGCAGCTATTTTAGAATCTCCTTTTTAACAACCTCCCGCATATTAGGGTTGAGCCTTCTCTACATGTCTTGGAAGGGTTTCATGGACTCGTTTGTGTATATATGATGCATGCAAAGGGAGGGATCAACACCCTTAATATCAGTTATTGACCAAGCAATTGCTTCCTTGTGCCTTTGTAAACACTCATGCAGAGCTCCCTTATGCGATTTCGATAATGTAGATGAGATAATAATGGGGAGCATGTCATTAGGGTTAAGGAAAGCATACTTTAATGTGCTTGGGAGGGGTTTTAGCTTCAATTCCGGAGCCTTTTGGATTGAGTGTTTAAGTTGAGATGTCCTCACCTTAGGTAGCGGATCTACCTTCAGGGTCCAGGGTGGGGATAGAGACTCTGTGTGTACCCCCAGCAACTCTTCCAATTCGGGTATATCCCCTTTAGTTTCTTCAACAGTCGGAGGATGACTCTTAGATATGACCTTTTGAAGGAGATCTCTATATAAGGGTGCTGGAGTAGTCTCTTCAATGATTTTATCAACTACCTCAATCTGGGAACAATCTTCCAGTCCGGATTACTTGAAGGTATCAAAAACATTCAACCGGACCTTCTTATTCCCAATGTCCATTTTAGGTGCCCTTGATCTACAATTGATAGAGGCGTTGGCTGTCACTAGGAAGGGGCATCTCAGAATAATGGACGGCTTGGTGGGCTTATTAGATGGGTTAGTATCTAGCACAAGAAAGTTAACAGGGAAGAAGTCCACTCTCACCAAGACATCTTCCAATAATCCTTATGGTGTCTTAAGCCATCTGTCTGCGACCTGGAGGATGATTGACTAGGCTTTAAATCGCCTCCTCCCAAAAGGTCGTAAACAGAGCTCGGTAAAATGTTCACCCCTGCACCCAGATCGAGTAGAGCCTCGTCAATGTGTTGGTTACGTGTAACCACTGAAATATACGGGATCTCTTGGTCTTTCATTTTGGGGGGTGTTCCATGTTGGAGAATCGAGCTAACATGGTCAGGAAGGATGACCTTAGCTTGGACCTGTCTCCTAGATCGGCACTTCTGGGTGCACAGGTCCTTTAGAAACTTAGCATAGGACGGGATCTGTTAGATAGCTTCCAACAGAGGCAAGTTGATCTGGACCTGCCTAAAAGTGTCCATAATCTCCTCCGTCCTATCCTTGGCGCTAGATGAGCCAATAGAAGATTCCCCAGGTGTAGATAAGTGCTCTAGATAGGGCACCCTCAGCTTCTGGATAGAGGGGTTGTTGTGTCGAGAGAGGGGTGGCAAACTGACGACGTCCTCAGGGTGGGTGATTTCAAGCGAGGGAGAGCAGTGTGGCTCTTCCTTGGTGGAGATGGAAGTCGGGTCTGGTGTAGGTAGGGAATCCTGAGAGGTGACCGTAGGAGTGCTATCAGGCTTGTCGATTTTCTTTTCACTCAGCATGGTCACAACTTGGGTGTGCTCCCTGAATATGACCCCCTTGCCCTTTGGGTTCTCCTCAGAAGAGCTAGGTAACTTCCCTGGATCCTGTTGCCTAACTGCCTCAGTAAGATGACCAATTTAGGATTGCATATTAGTAATCATTTTATTATGAGATTGGATGACCATATTCTGATGGTCTTGCATCGCTTTCATCATGGCTTTAAGTTCATCCATCTCAGAAGGCTTATTTTGAGGAGGGTTTGCATAGGATGGCTGGTATATGGGTTGGAGAGGTAGGGGTCTTGTATTCCCTTACAAGCATTACCTTGCTTCCATGAGAAGTTTGGATGGTTCCGCCACCTCGGATTATAGGTATTGGAACAAGGGTTATTGCGAGGAGGTGGACGAAAACCTTGGGTCACGTTCAGGTCGACCTGAATCAACTCAGGGAATTGATTTGCCTAATGGCACTCCGTAATGCGCATACGTGGTGCTTCGGCAAATGGAGCATTCACTTGAAGCCTGAAAGATAGAGGCTGCTTGCGAGTTTATGCCGAGGTTTGCTAAAGGCCTATCAAAGTTTTTTTTCAACAATTGAATCTGATAAGTCAAATCCTGAGTAGCCTCGGCTTTATGGGCCTCTATCTTCCTCTGCAAGATTGATGGTTTTCTTTCTTGATAGGCAGAGGACATGTATCGAATTGTCACTTAATGTTTCAAAAAATGTCCAAGCTTCATCCTCAGTTTTGGTCATGAAGGTTCCTGTACAGGCTGCATTGATGGTTTGCCTGTGCCTTTCAAATAATTTGTTATAGAACCTTTTGACCAATTGCTATCTTGGCACCTGATGGTGGGGGCATAACCTAAGAAGGTCATTAAAGCGCTCCCAAGTCTCGTGAAATTACTTCCCTTCTTGTTAAGTAAAACCCATAATCTCTCTTCTGTAATGATTGGTCTTACTCATAAGAAAATACTTTTTCAAGAATTCTCCCTTAAGGGTGGCCCAATCATTTACCCTTGCATCGAGGGTATGATACCAGTGCTTGACCTTATCCTTAAGGGAGAATGGAAATAGAGTCCTCGTCAGGGCTTCATCAGTAAAGCCCTGGAGCTTCACCATGGAACAGACCTCGGTGAATTCCTCAAGATGCTTGTAGGGATCCTCCCTAGCATTGCCGTACAAAGAGGGGAGCAAAGATATGGTGCTGCTCTTGATTTCATATGGATTATCCATTTCAGGTCTTCGGATAGGTAGGGCTTGGTGGGTTGTAGGGTGGAAATAATCTCTCAAGGTTCTCTGATTTTCACCAACCCTAATCTCGTCTTCAGGCCTTTCTTCAGCCATTTTTCTTCTTTCTAGGATAGCTTTCCTAATAATTCTCTTAGGCTCAGGGTTGAAAATAAGATTATTTCTAAGAGCACCTACCAAGCATACACCAAGCAAACATAAGGCAAAAGGTCTTTGTTAAGTTAAAGCACTTTGAGCCTTCTTCCAACCTTTCTAGTTTGGCCAAATGGAGTCAAGGTAGTATTTCTCCGTTCCCACGTAAGTGGTATAAGAGAAGTGAGGCACTTGAGATTCCTGGTCAAAGGCTATTAAGGAGGTTGAGGTTACTTTTAGTTCTTTTAGGTGACCAATCAAGTTGTCAATCAATTGTGCACCCTAAATAGACCATAGAGTGCCCTAGCGACGTACACTTTGTCGCAATGATATTCTCAGATGCTCAAGTAAAAAGGTACTCCAAGATGGAACCAAGGGATGCAAGTAGGGTGAAGCCTTCCTTTGAGGCGATGTGTTAGCGATGCCTCTTAACTACCTTTGAATTCCTTTATAGGGTGTCCCCCTCTATAGAGTATCAAATCACTCGGGCAAAAGTTAATACCACCGTTTCAAAGTGAGATAGGAGGGTTTGCACCGATAAAGAGATCGATGCCTATAGCCTTAAGGGCCCAAGTCCTAGTGTAGTACCTATAGTGCGTGCTCAGTGCAAGAAGTGTACATCACACCGCGAAAAGTGATTTTTCTTTTGAAAATCGCAGCCAAGTTATTCAAACACTTCCTGTATATTTTAGTTTCTCTTTCCAGAAAAATGTGACCACTTGATTAATCCTTTCAAGTCAGTTTAAGTGGTCTTCTTAAATTATGTTAAGATGCAATGCATGTGTAGATAACTGATGCAGTAAGATAGGAAATTTGTATCTTGCTCCAGCACTCTTCGATGTAGAAATGCACGTAATGCAGTTAGAAAATCTAAAGGTTGCTCAAGCAATCCTAGATGGTCATTCTAAAGATATGCAGCTTCTAGCAGGCAGTGCAGATTTTTTTTTATTAAATAAATGCGCAATCAAAAGAACTAACTAACTAAGAATAAACTTAGAATTTAAAGAATCGGGGACACTCCCCCAAAAATTGGCCCCAGAGTACAAGGGCGAGAAAACAAATAACTAAACTAAACCTAAAGAGTCTACTATGAAATCAGAAGACTAAGAAGAATCCTCCTAGATGGTCCTCCGTGTGTCTCCACACGTGTGGGATCAAGGCCCACAGGCTCCTGCGATTATCTCTGAGGTGGTAGCAAGGTCCAACAAGATGAGTATCTGCTGCGTGCGCCTTCTCCTTCGATGTACCTCGCACAGAGAAAATGGTAGGTAAATGGATATACTAAGCTAGTTGCCTCCCCGGCAACGTCATTTGAAAGAACGGTTTTCGCTTTCGTTGTCGTTTTGCACATAAAATGACGTGTCGAAGTAATATCAAAGTGATGGAAAATTACCTTTAAAATAATTGAATATAATCACTCGAGAAGAGCAGGTCGTGTCCACAGGAAGACAATGGCTTATTAAAACTCATTACCATCGAAATCCAATGTTTCCTTTTTATTTCCCTAAAAAATCAAGTTAAGATTCCTTTTAGACTAACTAATCAATGACATGATATACTGGAATCGTAATTATGCAGTACAAGAGGGATATGCTTATAAAATCCATGAAATAAAATATTAATATCTGAAAATGCGAACTCCTGCACTAGCATTCGAATGTAATTTTTAATTTGAAGACAAACAGGGGATTTGCTCGCGGTGGCTTGTGCACAAGGGAGGATCCACGGCTGGCCTTACCGTGTTCAAAGGTGGTTGAGGATGCGAAGAGGAATCCAATGGCGATGGTGGCTCGACAAACGGTGGTCGAAGCTCTTGCCGGCGACGAGGGGGAACCAACGACGGTGGTTGCGGCTAGCGGTCGTGCGGGTGGTCGACGGCGACTTTCGTGGACGTGGGTGGCTTCGTGAGGGCGATGCGAGTTCAATGGCATCGATGGAGCGGAGATTGGAGGTCCGTGGAGCTGGCTACGTAGATGAAGGTGGTGTCGGTGATGGGTTCTGTTCGGGAATATGATGAACAGTGCGCGAGGGGAAACGGCCATGGGCGTCGTGTGCAACTGCACAAGGGCGTGGAGGTCGTGCACGCACGGGAGTGTGCGTGCGCTGGCTGGCTGGAGGAGCATGCGTTGTGTGCGCAATGGTGAGGAGGATGCGGGTGGCGTGGTCGACGTGGAGTGAGCTTAGGTGGTGGTAGTGGTCAGTCATGGAGAAGAACAGGAGGAAGAAGGAAACAAAAGAAGGGAAGATCGGTGAGGGCTCGTCGTCGTCGGGCCACGAGCTGTCACCGCATGGTCGACGGAGGTGGAGATCTCATGGGTGCACGATGCACGCTCTATTTCCACGATGCAGGCGAGAGGTCCACGGTGGGAGCGAGGAAGAAGAAGATGATCCTCCTGTCACCGTTGTACTTCATCTTTTAAACACACTCACCATTGGTTTCTTCCACCCGAAGTTTTGGCAACTGGTTGATGACGATCTCAAGGTGGTTGCAAGAAGCTTGGTGCGATAGCGGAGTCGTTTTGTTGGCGACAGCGCGTGCGTTGACGTGTGTGCTCCACAGGAATAAAATTAAAAAAATGAGTTATTTATATAAAAACCCAAGAGAATGTAACTAATGTATGCATGCCAATGTCAACTAAATTACAATCTAATCTACTTTTATTCTAATGCGTACTATCCTATATTTACATACACATGAAATATGCATGCAAGCAATTTTAGAAACTAAGCTATTTATACGTTAGAATATGCTATGTAGATGCAAATATTAATCTAGTAACTAGGCTTTTAAGTATTTACTTAGCCAACAATTGTGGTCTCATCAACATGACCTACTTGGTGATAGTCTGAGTCATGCTATTCAAAAGGCATGTTGCCACCCAACATTGTCAACCTCTCAATCTACGACTTCACGGCAGGCAGATCATCTATGAAAATATATTTCTTCCGATGTGATCCAACAAACCAGGAGAAAGAAGTAGACCAAAATAAGAAGTTGGATCCATCCAACTTGATAGAAGTCCCTTGCATGTGAGGGGAAGTTCTTGTGGTTGATGTCTTCCCCACTAAGTTGCTCACAAAATTCTTTTGGTACCCCATAATGGTTGGAGTCAAGATCCACTAAAACTGAAAAATCACATTATAAGGTTTGAAATTGCAATTTTCAGGTCTCCAAAACACACATACAGAACATCAAAGATGCTGATTTCAGATCAAATAGGCTTTAGGCACCAACACAAAATACTTTTGCACGCACTAGGGCATAGATGGGGCCCTAGCGGTGGCTTCCAAAGTCTTGAACTCTACTAGAGAGGACTGTAGAAGAGAATGAGAATCGGTACCCCCCGATTCTAGTAGTTGTAGTAGATCCTCATCGCTCCAAGGAGGCTTGGTAAATCCAAAACCCTTGATCTAGGCCAACACAACCTCTAGAAGGGGATCTAGAGACTGTGTTGGGTCAATAGGAGTGACGTAGGAGGAGGCCTCCGTACACCACCAGTAGCGTTGCACAGCGGCGAAGGGGCAGGAGGAGGTGACCGAAGCATCTCCTTAAAGACTGGCGGCGCTAAGAGAGGTCTACAACCCTCCCCTAACTTCCAATGGCGACGTTGGAGAGAGGGTGAGGCCCCTATCGGCGGTGACTGACACTGTTGGCCCTGTGGTGGTTGATGATGTTGGGTTAACAGAGAGGAGACGAGTTATGGTAGTGGGTTGAGAGGCTAGGGTTTGGTGGGATACCAAAACCTCCATCTAGGACTGTTACTTTGATACCATGAAAAGCTTGAAATGCAATAGTTTATTCTGGAGAGACCCTGATGCCTTTATATAGAGAGACACCAGATAGAAATTACAGACACTCCTCAAAACAGAAAAGACCCCATCAACTCAACAGAAAGATTAGAAGTTGGACTTGTTGTAGAGGGTTATTTACTGGAGTTGATTATTTTGATACTCTCTCCTATGGCTTGTCTTAGCTATCTATATTCTGTTGTCCATTGCTGTGAACAAACATTGACCTTTGTACCAGTTAGATGTCAAAAAGTCTTTCTTGTATGGTAATTTGGAGGAGGTCTACATGGCCCAACCACCAGGTTATGGTTGAGGGCAAGGTCTATAAACTTAAGAAAGCGATTTATGGCTTAAAGCAGAGCCTTAGAGCATAGTTTGAGAGACTGAGTTGTGTAGTTCAGAAGCTTGGTTTTACTAGATCTACCTTAGATCATTCTCTATTTATCAAGTGCAAGGGTTTTGGTGTGGTTATTTTAGTTTATGTTTATGTTGATGACATGATTCTTACTGGTCATGATAATACCGCAATCCAAGAGACCAAGGACTTATTGTAGAGAACCTTTGTGACCAAAGACTTGGGTAATCTTAGATACTTTCTTGGCATTAAGGTGGCTCCGTTGCGTGGTTGGGGATACAAGAGTTCTTGCTCAGTGCGGCTGCAGGTTGGTTATCCTTTGATGGGTCGAGATCTCCCACCTCCTCCTCTAAGGGAAGCACCTGGTGATGGGGTTGAAGCCAAGAGGTCCTCTGAGATGAGGAAGTTGGATGCTCTGCTGAAGTATTCATTGATCAGATCACTTTATCAGGGTAATTTGGTGCTTGATGAGGTTAGATCTTTTCTCTCGTTTAGATTTGATTTCCAAAGTTTGGAAGTTATCTTCATTATCGGAGGTCTTGCATTTTGGTTTGGAGCTTTCAGATGTGGATTGTCTTAAGTTTCAAGAGTTTTTGATTGGTGATTTGTTGGTTCGGTGGTCCCTTTCGAGCATTATGAAGGTGCTTCGGAGGTGCGCATTCCTTTTTGTCCTATTTGTCGCTTTCGTATTTTGGGAATTCTGCTTCGTTTGAGGATGATTGATAATGTTGTGATGATTTGCTCTTCTTTTGCACGGGTTAAGCGATGTTTTGCCATTGGCTTACATGAGTGATGCTTCTTCGGTGGTGGTTGATGGGGAATTGAAGGTATGGAAGTCTATTCCTTCAAAGGAGATTCTTCGGTTTGGTGGGAATGCTTGTGTCATCTCTTTTGTGGATTTTGGAACGGTGTTGGGAAGAGATCTTTCGTATGTACAGGTGGTGGCTGCAAGTGTAGCAAATTCGAATAGTGGATTTTGCAGATGCACAATGATCTGCAGACCTTGTGAGATCGGTGAGGGAGGTTGGTAGGAGGCAGATAGCTCCTTTCGGTAACTCTCAGGCGGGTGGGTCTACTCTGGCGAGGCCTGTCAGGGTTAGGTGAGGGTCTCGCTTGGAATAATGCCCTGTGGAGAGGATTCGAATTTCAAATCCGGATTCTCCAATTGGAAACAATAGTCAATTGCCTGATCGGGCTACAGCTGGCATTATCCCTGAGTTGGCGGTTGAAGAGGTTTCTATTTTGGGCGATGACCGTGCTCTGGGTTGGAAGGCACAACCGTTGCCAAATATAGATGCTGATGTGGAGGTACCAGTTAGTGATTTGGCTGCAGAGAATTTTCCAGATCTCGCGCAAGGGAATTTTGGCAGGTTCGGTGATGATCTCGCTACGCAAAAGGTGGGGCCTCAGTTGGAAAATGATGGTGCTGATGTGGCTTTGCCAATTATAGATGCTGATGTGGCAATACCAGCTGGTGATTTAGTTGTAGAGAAGTTTCCAGATCTGGTGCAAGGGATTTTTGGTAGGTTCGATGATGATCTGCCTGCGCAGAAGGCTGGGCCTCGGTTGGAGAGTGATGGTGTTGACATGGCTTTCCTTTCTGGCACGATAACGGAACATGAGAATTTTCTTTGTGCGCGACAGGTGGCATCCGGATCAGTTTACGGATCTAGATGTGTTAAGTCTTTTGACCTCATAAGGAAACCTTTCCATATTTTGCATTGTAAAGCAGATGCAGGTCCTGCTATTGGCATGGATTTTACTTCTCAGACTTGCTGCTCTTCGAGACACAAAGTTGTTGCGGAGTGTCGGCTGTGTGATGGTGTCGTTGCGAAGTTTGAAAAGCATGAGCCCGGCTTTCAGTAGGTGGATACCAGACCCAGCCAAGGGTTCGGTCTTGGTGAGCCTACTTGCTTGGCTCATGCATCTACTACACCTTTTATTGTCGGATCTCGGGTGCCTGTTGTTGCTTCCTCTGTGTTGCAGGAGTCATTTGTGGCATTTGGATCAATTTTCAATGTGTCCAAGGAGGCGCATTTCATCGGTGGAAGTGGCATTATTTTTTTCTGGCCAGCAGTATGCAACTACTGTTGATGTGGCTGAGGTGGTAAACTATGATGTGGGCTGCATGCGAAGTCTGAATTGCATGTGCCTAGCCTTCAGCAGGTGGATACCGGACCTAAACATGGGTTCGGTCTTGGTGAGCTTGCTTGCTTGGCACATGTTTTTTTGATCCTTTCACTTTTGGTTCTTCTTTGTTGTTGGTGCCTACTGTTGCGCCTTTATTGTTGTAGGAACCTTTGGCATTTGGATCTATTTTCAATGGGGACGATCGAATGCATGGTGAAGGCACTTGGAGTGTCGATTATTCAGGACAACCGCGACAGGTGAATCATGCTCCTGAAGATGCGGCTTCAGATGTTGACAATGGAGTTTTCTCTTCCAAATTGATAGCGAAAACCAAGTCGGTCTCTCGAAGATCTAATAGCAAAACGTTAGGTCATTTGAGGTCCATTCTGCAAAGGCACAAGTTGCTTTTGAGTGCTTGTTACAAGAGGAAAAAGGTTGGGAAGAAGGCAGAGGGGATTGAAGAGGCCATTCATGTTGATGACATGGTTGCTAAGGTCGCTGGGGCTAGAAGGGTTCACAAGGGGAGTGCCAAAGGATGTATCAATGCTTAATGTCCTTTCATGGAATGTATGGGGTCTTCGGGATGATAAAAAGAGCTTTCCTGAGGAGTTACCTGGTTGATTGGAAGGTTGATGTGGTGTGTATTTAGGAATCACATTTGGAAGCTTTGACTCTTCGTGTGAAGTTACAGCTATGTGGGGCCGTTCGTACTTGCAGTATGGAGGTGGAGGTCGTGGGCAGTTCAGGGGGTTTACTAATGTTGTGGCATGATGATTTTCTTGAGCTCAATTCTTCACACCTGATTAGTAGAGTGATGACCGATTTTTTCACCAGAAAAAGTGATGGCATGTCCTTGGCCATATCGAATGTTTATGGCCCATGTGAAGATGGGTCACGGCTGCTTTTTTGGGAGGAGTTACAACAGGCCGCGTCTCTGGTGGAGGGGATGCCATGGTTGATTTGTGGAGATTTTAATGTGACTTTGTATGCGGAGGACAGGCCTAATGGTAGGTTTGATACGGCCTCTACGCAATTCCAACAATTGCTACAAGAGTTGAATTTGATTGATCTCCCAACTTCTGGGTCTCGATTTATTTGGAGAAATGGTTGGGGGCGATGTCTTGTATTGATAGATTCTTATGCAACATTTCTTTTGCTGAGTTTTTTTCAAGAGTAGATGTGGTGACATGTGATTGACCATTTTCAGATCATACTCCGCTTCTTTGGCGCAGTAATGAGGAAGGAAACTTCTCAACTTATTTTAAGTTTCATAGGACTTGGCTAAGGGAACCTAGCTTTAAGGAGCTGATTAATGAGAAGTGGGCCACAACACCACCTTCTACGTCGGCCACACGTACTTTGGCGACCAAGATTGTGGAGTTTAGATGAGATCTTAAAGCCTGGAGGGAAGAGAGAAGGAATGCAGAGCGTCAGGAGGTGGTAGCTTTGGACTGAAAGGAGGAAGAGGTGGCACTTTCAGAGGAGAGGATTGCCAGGAGAGAAAGAGATTCCAGTTGATAATGTTGGAGGAAGATCACAAAACAGAGGTGGACTACAGGTAGAAGTCAAGACAGTTGTGGCTCAAGGAAGGGGATGCTAACACCAGATTTTTTCATTTGTCGGCCAGTAACAGAAGGAGAAAGAATATGATTAACAGCTTGAGAGTTGGCGATAATGTTGTGAGAAAGAGAGAATAGATCTGTTCTGCTTTTAGAAAAGAGAACAAATCTATTCTGCTTTTAGTAATTATTTTTAGGAGTTTACCAAGCGACGGCCATGTGGTGAATGGTGGTTAGTGAATCTGTAGTTGGACCAGATTAGTGATGAGGTGAAGGCTGCACTTGCTAAAGGCGTGAATGAGGATGTGGTCATGTGTGCTTTACGCGGTATGAAGGCAGAAGGTTCTCCTGGCTCGGATTGCTTGCAAATTATTTTCTATAAGGTGGGAAGTGGTTGGGCCTAATATATTGGTTATGGTTAGGGAGTTTTTTGATGGAAATGCAGTTATTGAAAGGCTTAACAAATTTTATCTTTTTCTCCTACCAAAGAAACAAGATCCGGAGGAGGTTGAAGACTTTAGGCCTATTACATTATCAAATTCCATTTACCTTTTGGTTGCTAAGATTTTGGCCAACCGATTGCAGCAGGTGCTTCTTGACGTAATCTCTCCTATTCAGATGGCTTTTATTAAGGGAAGGTCTTTGTAGGACTCCTATGTGTTGATAGAAGAATTCCTGGCTTCCTGGAAGAGGTGTAATTCAAAGGCTTTCCTGTGGAAAGTGGACATTTCCAAGGCCTATGATTCCGTCTCATGGAATTATTTGTGGGATATTCTCAAAAGAAGGGGATTCCCGAATCGGTGGATTAGTTTGATGAAAAGATGCGTGACTACATTTTCTTTCTCTGTGTTAGTTAATGGAAGGGTAGGTGGTTCTTGGACTCAGTTGTAGAGGGGTGTAAGTCAAGGATGCCCTTTGACACCAATGTTGTTTAACATTGCAGTGGATACATTGGCAACGATGGCTTTAAATCTTGTGAAGGTGGCTTGATATCTGGGTTTATTGCAAAGATGGATGGCCTCATAACATCGATTTTGCACTATGCAGACGATGCAACTTTTTTTATTGAAGGGGGTGATAGAGAGGCATCTAATGTTTCATCGATTGTTAGAATTTTTGCAGAAATTTCAAGTTTGAAAATTAATAGAAGTCCTTTTTGTTCCCTTTTGGCATGGATAGATTAGAGGAGAATGTGACATCAGATATCCTAGAGACCCCTATGGTTAGACTCCCTGTTCGGTATCTTGGACTACCATTGAAGGGGAAGAAATTGACTTAGGCAGATTGGAAACTGTTTGTTGAGTGGTTATCAAAGAGATTATCTCCTTGGAGTGGTAGGCTCCTCTTTAAAGGGGGATGTTTGGTCCTGCTTAAGTTAGTTCTTTCTTCTATTCTGGTCTTCTTCATGTCCGTGTTTGCTCTGCCAAAGAAAATTTTGAAGCAAGTTGATTTGATTAGAAAGAAGTTTTTTTGGAAAGGGACAGATTATGAGGGGAGATTTGCATAATTGATTCCGTGGGATGAAATTTGCAAGCCTAAAAAAGAGGGGGACCTTGGAGTTGGTAGGTTGGACCATTTTAATAAAGCTTTGTTATTGAAATGGGTTTATAGCTTGTTTTCTATTGAGCAAGATATGCTTACAACCACTTTGAAAGATTCCTATGAGGAAGATTTGAATATGAATTGATGGGTTGCTCCGTTTATTGGTTCATTGGCGTTCTGGCAGCCTTTGAGGCCTATCTTATCTGAATTTTCAGACCAATTCCACCCTTGTTTAGGTGATGGAACTTTAGTTAGATTTTGGTCTAACAATTGGTTTGTAAATGGGTGTTTTTCAAATCTGTTTCAGCGTTTTTTCAACATATTATGGAGGAGGCACGAGTGGCAATTGGGTGGGATGGAGATCACAATGCGTGGGATGTGAGGCTGCTGGAGGGTTTTCCGATGCGACATTCACCGAATTTTAGCAACTGCTGGCCATTTTGGAGGAGTTTTCGCTATCTAGAGAACCTAATAGTATGTGCTGGAAGCATGGAAAGTTCTCCGTTAAAAGTGATTACAAGCTGTTGATTTCTAATGATGCATAGTTGACCCTTATAGAGGGCGATTCTAAGTTGATTTGGAGCTGCAAGATCCTGCTCAAAATCAAGATTTTCCTTTGATTTTTTAGAAGGAAGAAGTTGATAACTAAAGTGTACAGAGCTAAGTGGTGTCCTTCTGGCGATATAACTTGTCCGCTTTGTGGCCAGTCGGAAGAGGATTTTCAACATTTGTTTTTTGAATGTAGCTTCTCTACACTGGTATGGGAGAAATGTGGAATTCACACGATCAATCATACGGATTGTGAGGCCTTTTGAACGACTTTTAGAGACCATTTTCACCTTGATATGGCTGGGTGGTGCAAAGCTTTTGCTGTGCTTTGGGCTTTATGGTTGCAAAGGAACTGTAAGGTGTTCAATAATGAATGGGTGTGGGTGGAGAATGTGGTGAGAGAGGCTTGTTATTTATCTGATTCTTGACTTCAAAATTTGTAAGTATGTTCCTGTTTTGAATTAATATAATATATTTACGGAATGATTACCAAGCTAATCTTTCTTCTTTTGCTCAAAAGAAAAAATTGCCAATGTAAAGCCTTGGTATCATCATCTTGGTCATCCCTCTACTGCCAAGCTTCATCAGATGTTTTCAAAGTCTTCCACTCCAACTTTTTTATTGTGAAGCGTTAGCTAGAGAAACACCATCGTATGTCACTTTAGTCTAGAGAAAACAAACAGAGTCCTTTTCATTTGGTTTATTGTGATTTATGGGTACCATGTTGTGTTTTTTGTTATTTTGTTGTCTTTGTTGATGATTTTAATCGTTTGTCTTGGGTTTTCTAATAAACGATTGGTTAGAGATTGGTGTTGTACTTTCAAAATTTTTTAATGAAGTTTAAAATTTTTATAATGCCCTTGAGTTCATGATATCTAGAATTTTCTTACTCGTAATGTTATTGCTAGAGATTATCTTAGAAATGAATTTAGAAAATTAGAATTTTATCTCTTAACATATTTTATCTCTTTCCAATTTTAGGAGGTATATTTTGATTTGTTAGAGATTTGATATATTTTCCTTGTTTAGGATTAGGATTAATCCCTCTTTGTATATAAAGAGGGATGGACTCTATTTCTTTACAATGTAGTCTTTCAATCCCAATTACAAAAATCTTCACCTGGTATTAAAGTGGGTCAATCCTGGGACCCAACCTAGGTCTTCCTCTTCTTAGAGGAGTCGCTAACCCCTCTTTGCCTTGGGGTGTGTGCATTGCCCCCTTGGCTTCTACTTGCGGCACCAAGTGTCGTTCTAGTACTACCGAGATCATCTCGATTCTTCTCCTCTCTACATCGACCTTCTTGTAGCTCAAAGCATTGCCAAGAACTGATGCTTGGCCTCTTTCCAATATTGCACTAATCAGTAAGACCAAATCTGATCCTAGCGTTGGTTGGTAGGGCCCTATCATGCATAAGGGCTACAACATGAGTGGGTGATGCCATGCACAAGAATCGACTGGACCACCGAACCGATTTTGGTTTGGTTTAGGCGTTCGGCCAGGCCCCTTTGACCAACTTTTGCCTCTTTTGGTGGGCAAGATCTTGGTTGCTATGATGGCGCACAGAGAGACATCAACGATGACTTTAGATGTTAAGATCTCGACTTTCATACTTGTTTAGGGAACCATGATTAAATTATCAGGTTCCTCGAACTTATATTGTGGTCCTATGCCTTCCGCATCTTTGTGGAAGGGCAGGACAAGCTTCATATCCTGTTAAAGAAAGTACTAAACTCTCGAGATGGATTCAAGTACAAGAAGTGGGAAAAAGATAACTTCCTTGTCATGAATTAGTTGTCACAGCCACATGCTATATAAAGAATCAACAGAGATTTGCGATACCCTTGAGAAGAGGTATTCCTAGAAAACCAGTAGTTCACTCCTGGCTGACATATATTGGAGGATCTGGAATACCAATAAGAGTGACCTAACTTTGGTTAGGTATTTCACGATTGTTGAAGGATTGTTCGAGTTAGTTGTCTACCAACTTGATGGTTGTGACAAGCAGATCATTGAGCGTTCCCAGTGGCGGCCATATGAATTTTTAGGGGGACTTAGTTCCTGATACCACTCCGTACATGATCAGATTCTCTCCTCTGATGTGGTATTGGATCTGGAGATGATCGATAGTCGTCTTCAGAAGATCAAGATTGAAGAACCTCCCTTTACTGCGTCAACTACATCCCTGGATTCTTCTGTGATGGCAACATCTAAAGGAAGAGAACACAACTCAACTTTCTCTACTAGACGTGGACACAGCCAGGAGAAATTTGGAAGACTTGCTTGGGCCAACAAGTTAGTGCTTGAGTCATCTACTACTCAACCCTTTACGCCTACTTGGATTGCCTTCGAAAACTTCTGAAGGGTGAAGAACCATCTACTTTGACTGTTGCAGTTGTGACTGCTACTAATTTTGCAACTGCACTCATCCTAGCCTACACTACCTCAAGGGACTCTACTAATGCCTTTAGCCATTTGCTGATTAACATAGAGGATGCCAATGACCAAGGTTTTAAAAAATGTGAGGCGGTACTGAGGCAGTTTGCCTTCATCGAGGTGAGGCGTAAGCCTCAGGATTTGCATAAAAAAATACAGAAAAATGAAATGATATATACTTAACAAGGTTTTCATAACATGTTTTATAATGAAATATGTACCTGTGGAAATAATGCCTCAACTGTAAAATGATATATACTCCTATAAAATGCCTCAACCGTAAATAATGCCTCAGTAGGTTTTATGACCACACTATTATTTCAACTGCAAAATGATATATACTCCTATAAAATCACTAATGATATATGACCACTCTACTGAATACCATGTACCAATTTTTGCGAGATTGATGTCTCCAAAAAAGACACCAAGCTACAGATAAATTCATACCAAGCTCATACCAGATGAATTCTCCAAAGAAAAACACCAAATTTTGCTAAGGCTGCGAGCATACACCTCATACAAGATGAATTCATACCAAGCTCCAACGCTGCTACGGGGTGATGCTCCTCCTCGAGCTCCGACGTTGCTGCGCGATGCTGCTCCTCGAGCTTCGACGCTGCTGCGGCGATGCCCCTCCTTGAGCTCCGATGCTGTTGCATGATGTTGCTCCTCGAGCTCTGATGCTGTTGCGGCGACGCTCCTCCTCGAGCTCCGATGCTACTACGTGATGCTACTCCTCGAGCTCCGACGCTACTGCGGCGATGCTCCTCCTCGAGCTTCGATGATGCAGCAGCAGCAACACCAACTCTTGAAGACCTAACCTAAGCCTCCTTTTGCAAGCAGCTGATGCTCTCCTTTCGCAGCAGCAGCTGAGACCTAACCTAAGACCTCCTAGGCAGTTGAGGCGGCACCTCAAGTGTGCCTCACCGCCTCGAGCGCCTCAGACTGCCTAGGCTTTGGTGAGGCGCACGCCTCTTGAGTACATCTCGAGGCTACCGCCTCGAGGCTATTTGGGGCTGCCTCGCCTTGAGACGTACGCCTCTATGGCCTCGAGGTGCGATTTTTAAAATAATGCCAATGACTAGTGGGGGAATTGCGCCATACACTTAGCCCCATCCCTACATGTCATACTCCAGTTTTTTTTGCCTTATTCTTTTGAGAAGGATTTTTCCCTGGTGTAAGGAGATTTTTCCCTGGTGCTACAGGATCTGATTCATCCAGTGCAGGCTGCCTTCTTGCCCAACAGATCTCTTCAAGAATCCTTCATTTTGGCTCAGGAAATGGTCAGTGGTTGGCATCGTAGGAAATGCAAGGCATTCATGTGGAAAGTGGATTTCCAGAAGGCCTATGATTCGATCTCTTGGTCGTACTTATGAGAGATTTTTAGAAGAGGGTTTCCTTCAACCTGGATCCAATGGATGAAACACTGTATCACTACGGCTTCTTTTTTGGCTTTGGTCAATGGCAGGCCATGTGGAGCTTGGATCCAACCTTAGAGGCGGATTAGGCAAGGGTGTCCCTTAGCCCCATTGATCTTCAACCTTGCGGTGGACGGGCTTGCGAGGTATGCTTGCAAACTGGCTGAGGTGGGTGCTGTGAGAGGATACTCACTGTCTAACAGGGGAAATCTGGCCCCCATACTGCAGTATGCAGACGAAACAATGTTTTTTGTCGAGGGATCCAGACGTGAGGCACATGTTCTGGGGCTGATGGTAAAGATTTTTGGTGACATTTCAGGGTTATGTCTTAACAAGGGTAAATCGATTTTGATTTGCTTTGGCATGAATGAGCAAGAGCAAAGGGAGCTGGAGGGTGTTTTGGGGTCTCCCCGTGCTAAACTGCCATTGAGATACCTTGGTCTACCTTTGAGGGCCACAAAACCAGATTGGAATGTTCTGTTTGAGAGGGTGGCTGGTAGGCTGAAGGGTTGGAGTAGTAGATTCCTTTCTAAAGGTGGAATATTAATTCTCCTTAATTCAGTCTTAACAGCCATACCGATTTTCTACTTAAGCATTTTTAAGGCCCCTAAATGTATTTGGAAGAGGTTGGATACTATGAGGAAGAGGTTTTTCTGGAAGGGCGCAGGACATGAGGGCGGCTTCATGCAGCCCATCAGATGGAAGCATATCTGCAGACCTAAGGAGATCGGGGGGCTGGGAATTAAAGCTCTTAAGGAGTTCAACGAGGCCCTGTTACTGAAATGGGCCATTAGGATTTTGGATGGTAAGGAGGGATTGATGGAGGACCTAATCAGGGATTGTTATGGGCAGTCTAATAGCAGTCTACAGAGGCTTCAGCCGAAGAAACCGTCGCCATTTTGGCGTTCTGTGATTGCTGCTGTCGCCAGCTATTGGCATTTGCTGCAACCAAAGCTAAGAGATGGCAGAGGCTTCAGCTTGTGGAATGAGCGGTGGTCTGACTTGGGCCTGCTGAAAGAGGTTTATCCGAGGGTGTATAGTGCTGCAGTAGATAAGGCAGCCACAGTTAGTAGTCTGTGGTCTCAAGAAGATGGTTGCTGGCGGCTGGAAGAGTTACAGCAGTGCAGGTAGGGCACTCGTCTATGGGAGGAGAGGCAGAAATTGATGGCGAGTCTGCAGCAGATGCAACCTGTGAATAATGGGACAGATACTTACTGCTGGCAGGGTGGTTCTTCAGTGCAGCAAGTGTATGAGGTTATTAGAGCAGATAATGAGGTGGAATGGGACCCCATTGATAGAAAGATTTGGCTCCTAAAAGTTCCTCTGAAGGTTCAGATCTTCTTGTGGTTATGCAGACGTGATGGGTTGATCACTGGTGATCTGCGACACAGGAGGATGGGGACTGTGCTAAATGTATGCCTGCTCTGTGGATTTCACTTTGATAATGCATCACACATTTTTGCCTCCTGCTTGGTCACGGATAAGATTTGGGGGTTCGTTTGTTTGGAACCCCTTCCATCTTGGGACTCATTGTGGCAGAGGTTCATCACTCTTTGTCGACCCATAAGGGCTATGGCAGCTGTGTTGTGGTGTGTATGGAGGGCGCGTAATGAGAAGCTTTTCAGGAGAGATCGGTGAGATGTGAGATTGTTGTAAAGGAGTGCTGGTCGCTCATACATAGTTGGGCTTCATACCTGTAATTGTTTTTTTGAAATGGAATATACTCCCCTCTGGATTGCTATCGGATCTTGATAGCATTCCTCAATGTTTCAAAAAAAACTACTGCTTGAGATCGTTTCCTTTACTCGATGACTGCTACTTAGGATTGTCTCCCTTACCCTACTGGCTGCTTGGGATCGTATCCCCTACTTTGCAACCTGCTTGGGATTGCTTCTCGCCTACCAAAAGGGGTCTCTGCGACCATTTTTTGTTCTAACTCCAAGCGAGTTTGGTTTCCATTGGTGAAGCGACGACTACTTGCATGCTTGCTTTACTATCTGCTTGCCTGTATCCCTAACTTCCTGCGTGCTTGTTTGATTGCATGCCTCCTTGACCGGCTGCTTACTTGCTTCAACCCTAGATTATGTCTCATGGGGGGAGTTCTTTTGTTGCATTATTCCTACAAGTTGGGCATTGTATGCTGCAACTTGGGGGGGGGTATTAGAGATTATCTTAAAAATAAAATTTACGAAATTAGGATTTTGTCTCTTTCCAATTTTAGGAGATATGTTTTGATTTGTTAGAGATTTGATTTGTTTACATTGTTTAGGATTAGGATCAATCCCTCGCTTTATATAAAGAAGGATGAACTCTATTTCTTTGCAATGCAATCTATGAATTTCAATTACAAAAATCTCCACAGTACTATCCACCAAATATCGTGTGCCTATATCTCTTAGCAAAATTGGTTGCTAAGAGAAAACTTTGCCACATTCTTAATGTTAACTCGTTATTTCCATGAAAGCACCAAAACATGTCTAGGGAGATGTCATTCTTACTACCACTTGATCAACATGGTGTTCCTGTGTCCTTAAGGGAGAGATACCTTTCAAAATTTTATAGCCTAATTATGAACTCTTTTGCTTATCGTTGTGGATTTTTTGATGTACATGCGTTCATTTATTTGGGGCTACAGATAAACTTTCTCCTAAGGCTACTAAATGTGTCTTTCTTGGATATTCCTGTACTTAAAAGGGATATCATTGTTATAATCTAGTTAGGAAGAAATATTATGAGTGTTGATGTCTCCTCTGAGAGGGTACCATTCTTTTCTAATGAGGTTTAGTCTCTTCAATGGGATGTTCCACCTTTACATACCTACCAACATTGGTCTAAGGACCTTGTGTCTATTCCTCTTCCATGAATGCAAGTTGACATATTTGAAGACAACCCATCTAATTCGCACATCCTACCAGAATTTAATCCAGATTCTCCATCTACTCAACAAACGATTGATTTTCCCATTGCTCTATGGAACAACCTATGCCACATTATACTTATGTTGACAGTCTTAGTCTTGCTTTAGGATAGTTTTCTATAGTTTTATCTAGTACGATGCTTCCTAGAATCTATTCTAAGGTTGTGAAGGATCTTGGATGGAAATGTGCAATAGATGAAGAAATTGATGCTCTTGATACTGGAGGTATGTAGGACTTTACTCTTCTTATAGGTACCAAAGTTGTGGATTGCAAATGAGTCTATACTTCGAACATTATTTTAAAAATCGTGCCTCGAGGCATGTGAGGCGTATGCCTCGAGGCGAGGCGGCCTGATTTTGCCTCGAGGCTATAGCCTCAAGTCTGTTCTGTAAGGCGTGCGTCTCAACTCTTCGAGGCGTTGAGGCGCTGGCGAGGTGCCGCCTCAGTTGGAAGCTCCAACGCAGGCTCCAACGCCATCACCAGCAGCAGCGCGAGCTCCAGCGCCATCGCCAGTAGCAGTGCGAGCTCCAGTGCCATTGTCAGCAACAGCGCGAGCTCCAGTGCAGGCTCCAGCGCCATCGGCAGTAGCAATGCGAGCTCCTTCAGCAGTGCGAGCTCCAATGCCATTGCCAGTAGCAATGTGAGCTTCATCAACAGCGTGAGCTCCAGTGCAGGCTCCAGTGCCATCGCCAGCAGCAGTGTGAGCTCCATGATGGAGCAGTTCGATCGCCACCAAGCTTCGTCTGAAACCCTAGGTCGACCTTCGGCGGAGCAGCTCGAGCTTCGGCGAAGTTGATCTTAAGTCTCAGCTTCGAAAGTAGTGTCTCTTGAGCTCGAGCTTCGGCGAAGTCTTGAAGCTTGACCAAGCGTTATTTATGTACTAAATCTACTGATATATATATAATAGTATATATAGAAGTATGTATATAATATATAGTGTTATATATGTATTTATATATAGAAATATGTATATAATAGATTATGTTATATATAATAATACATATAGAAGTATGTATATAATATATAGTGTTTTATATGTATGTATATATAGATGTATGTATATAATACATGCTCTTATATATGTATGTATAATATACATAGAAGTATGTATACGGATGTATATATACTTAACATGTATATATCATATCAATTTTTTATGTTTTTTATGTAAATCCTGAGGCTTACGCCTCAACTGCCTCGAGGCTTACGCCTCGCCTCGATGAAGGCAAACCACTTCAGACCGCCTTGCATTTTTTAAAACCTTGACTGTGAAATATAAATCAGATGGGATAGTTGAAAGCTCAAAGCCTAACTTGTTGCAATGGGCTACACATAAACACATGGAGTTCATTATTTTGCTGCTTTACCTCCTGTGGCTTGGTGTTCTATTATCCATCACTGTGAATAGGCAACGACCTTCGTACCAGTTAGATATCAAAAATATTTTCTTATATGGTGATCTACAACAAGATGCCTACGTAACCCACCACCAAGCTATTTGGTGGGGGGGAGAAGGTTCGTAGACTCAAGAGAAAGTGAAATATGATTATGGTCTGAAGCAGAGTCCTAGAGCGTGGTTCAAGAGATTGAATTGTGAAGTTTAAAAGATTAGCTTTACCATATGTACTTGAGATCATACTGTTTTTATTAAGTGTAAGGATTTTGGTATGATTATTTTAGCTGTATATGTAAATATAATTCTTATTAGTGATGATAATAAAAGAATTCAGGAGATCAATGAGTTCTTGCATAAAACCTTTATGACTAAGGGCTTGGGCAATCTTAAATACTTTCTAGCCATTGAGGTGACCAGAAATTCCATTGATATAGTTCTCCCTGAGAAAATATGTTATGGAAGTTCTTGAGGAGGTTGGTTTACTAAAAGTCAAGCCATCATCTATTCCAGTGGAGGCTCAGGAGTGAATAAAGGATGATGACGATCCCTTCTTTTTGTGGAGGTTTGAGGGAAAAATAAATTTGGTTAATATGAAAAAAGAGTCCTTGGTCCTCTTTTTATAGATAAAGGTTGACGGTAAACAAGGAAATCACAATTGCACTTTACTAAAAATAACTGCAACTAAAAATAGAAGACAATTAAATGTCATCTATGATTTATTTCCTAACAAATAGAAAAGACAACTAAATGTCATCTCTGATGTAGAAGTTCATGATGGCGCAGACCAATGGTAGTCGAAAGTAGTAGAAGATAGAATAATCAGCTTCGGAATCTGCATTAACTTGTGTTTCTACTTGTACGTCTCACGTAAGGCGCTAGGTACGTGAGAAATCACAATTGTAACTTGGGTGTTGTTGATCCCATGTCTAGGAGTTTGAAGATGATGAGACTTGATTTTCTTGAGTGCACATAAGGTCACACTAGTGCTATTGCTCCTACACCCCACGAGCCAATGTACCATGCTTGATTTCTCCATGTATGCATAAGGTCACCTTGTTGCCATTGCTCCTATGCCCCAAGAACCGGTCGAAATGCTCTAGGTGCGTAAGAGTGTATCCCATTTATGTGATGATGCGAAAGTCAATGCTGATCAAAGCAACGGTTAGTGGCGGTGGGGATGATCTTCGATTGTCGTAACTGTTGTTGGTGGGTTCCAACATTGAGAAAAGGAGAGGGGATCAGTGGAAGAAAAGAGAGGAGAAGATTGACGTGGAGAGGAGGGGACTCCCTGGTGGCTTATCAGAGGTCGATAGCATCGTCGGAGACCCCCCTCCCCTTTGTAGGGCTTTTCTCTTAACCCTAAGCCACAGAGATTGGTGGCTCTGATACTATGTGGAGGTTTGAGGGAAGAATAAATTTGGTTGATATGGAAAAAGAGTCCTTGATCCTCTTTTTATAAATAGAGGTCGAGGGCAAACAAGGAAACCACAATTACACTTTACGAAAAATAGAAAAGACAATTAAATATCATTTATGATTTATTTCCTATGAAATAGAAAAGACAACTAAATGTCATCTTTGATTTATTTCCTAACAAAGGACAAGAAAACATATGGAAGCATTATTGGTAAACTGTTGTACCTGATAGTCATCGGACCTGATATTAGCTATGCAATGAATAAAGCAATTCAATTTACGGAGAATTTACACTAATCACTGGCATGTAGTTTGCTTGATTCTTAGATATCTAAAGGGCTCTCGTGCAAAAGGCTTGTTTAAGAAAAATAATGGACCCCTAGATCTAGTGCCTAGTTAGACGCAGACTATACAAGGTTTATTGATGATAGAAAGTCAACCATTGACTATATTACTTTTCTTGGAGGGAACTAGTTGTGTGGAGATGTAAAAAACAAATTGTAATGGCTTTCTCTAGTACAAAAGTAGAGTGTAAAGCCATGGCTCATATGGCCTATGAGGTCATGTGAATTGTTAATTTAATGGTTGATCTAGGATTGGACATGAAAGTACTTGTTCCTATGTTTTGTGATAACCGGTCTGGCACTTTTATTATCTCCAATCCGTTGTTTCATGACTACAACAAGCATATTGAAGTAGATTATCACTTCATTAGAAACATGGTAGTTTAAGGAAAGATTTGTACTGTTGCCATTTTTTTTAGTTAGGAAAAATGAGCAAATCAATTATTCTTCTAGCCCTACCTCTCTTTATATAAAATGCCCTCAATTATTCTCGAACCCGCGACCTTTGCTTCGCCCGCGGCTGCGTAACTGCTGCGCTACGTGGACGAAATGGTCGCGCGGACGCTTTTAAGCACGAGCGACCACAGCCATTGGATCTCCATCTGACGGCGGAGAGCGATCGGGCGGGGGCCTTCACAAAATGCAAGCGACCGTTTGGGCAGCTGAGATGGCGCCACGTGGTGTCATCTTGGCCGTCCATCTTCTGGAAGTTGTAGATGGTGTTACGGATGTCGGATTGACTCGATTTTTATGTCGTTGGGCTGCGATCGTCGATCCGAATTCATCTGTGCGGTCGGATTTGTCATCTGAAGTGTGGATTTTTACCATCCTGGCCCTTGATTTTCTAGGGTTCCCCGATCTCTATCTGATGCTACGAATGCCTGATTAGGGCGATCTTGGAGTGTTGAACTCCAATCGTCACCCTGATCACATCCATACGGTTGGATATTTGATCCGAGGCCCTGATAAAATATTTGTCCTATCCAAGCACATAAAAGCAGACAATTAACCTCCATTTTATTCAAGGTATTTTAAATGCAAGATGATGCATGTAATGCAATATTTATATCATGAAATGCAATCCTATGCTTAAGAACATGTATAAATGGACATCTTAAGTAGTGTAAATGTGTTTACATCATGTCCCCATGCCTATCTTTTGCTAGTCCCTGACAAAAATTATATGCTATTTATAAATGAATTAGGTTAGATTATTTGGACATGAGTTATTTTTCAATCATTAAGAAATTGTCTATTTAGGAACTGAACTTTCAAAGACACAACAGTGCCCGGGTATCAGCCAAAATGCAGACTGCTTCAAGCCCTCACCTTATTAAAAGAAAAATTTCTCTTTTTTTTTTATTTTCAAATTTTTGGGTTTAAGGGTAGCTTTCTACGGCCATTCAACTCACCTAAAATTTGATAACCCTAAGCTTTAACCATCTTATTGTGATTGTGATAGACTCGTTGACCGGTAATTGGAATGGACTTCGGATTTCTACGCCTCTAGGTGACCTAACCAGAATTCTACCTAAAAGTGTATCTTTACAACCGGTAGCTTTCTCCCTACTTTTATTTTTTTATGGGGTCAACACAAGGGTGAATCTAGTGTATATCTCCCCTGTTTATTTTACTTCTCCGCTTCTTCCTAAGTGTTTTGGGAATTTTTAGTGCATTTTCTGAGTTGGGTTCTGGACAACCGGTCGATGAGCTGTTATCACCGACAACTTGCCAGCCATACTCGTGCGGCGAAGTGTGGCTTATTTCTTTTTGTTCTTCTCTTTTTTTTTTAAAGTAGGTGGCTTCCCTAGTGTAAGATTTACCTAAAGGCAGCGGAAAAAGGGTCCAGTGACTGGGCTCTGGACAACCTACCTATGGGCTGTTACCCACGATAACTTGCCAGCCATATCACCCTAGAAGGTTCATTAGCTACCCAATTTCCGTTAAAATCACCGAACAATGAGTTAGTGTAAAGAAAGTGTGTAGATGCTTAAAACTCAATTCCTTCAAATCAGATGGTGGTTGATAAGTCGTGTACTTATCACCCAAACTTATTTATTCCAATTATAATAGAATTAAGATGGCAAAGATTCAAAAATAAATCCACATTTTAGTGGATATACAGGCTAATTAAGTCCAAAGACCTGAGGGGTCTTTGTGTTCAGATCCTAATGTAAAATTTCTTAGGATTGAAAAGTCATAATGTCCAACTAATCCTTCCTAATTTTTTTTTTTAAATAAGAAGAGAGACAATTTACATGGATTTCACAAGGCTGACCAAATAATTCAAGAATGAATCCACCCCCCCATGCCTAGCTGATGCAATGTCCTCATTGAAAAAGAGACATGAAAGAAAGGGTAGAATATGAAAGATGTCACCTGGATATGAAGCTCATATTAGCCTTGTGTCATATGTACAATTGCTGAGTTTAATGCCGTCAGCTAGGCGAAATCCAGCCAAAGAAGTCACAGAATGGCTAGAGCAACAGAGTCTGAGATGGGTTCTGGAAGGTTACGGTCAACAACAGGCTTTAAACGTTGACCGTTGACTTTAAAGGTGTTACCCATCTTTGGGTCAGAAATCTGAACGGCACCATTAGGAAAAATCTGATCAATTATGAATGGGCCATTCCATTTAGATCTAAGTTTACCAGGAAAGAGCTTAAGTTTAGAATCAAATAACCAGACCTTCTGGTTTGGCTCAAAGCTCTTGCGGGAAATCAATTGATCATGTAGAGCTTTGGTCCGAGCGTTATAGATCTTGGCATTCTCATAAGCATCATTTCTAAGCTCCTCCAACTCAGATAGTTGGAGTTTCCTGGTCTTTCCAGTTAGATTCAGATCTAAATTGCATTGTTTGATTGCCCAGAATGTCCTGTGTTCAATCTCTACGGGTAGATGGCACGCCTTTCCATACACCAAACGGAATGGAGACATGGGGCATTTTATATGCCGTACGGTAGGCCCAAAGAGCGTCCTCAAGCTTTTGAGTCCAATCCTTACGATCAGGCCTAACCGTTTTTTGCAGAATGTGCTTGATCTTTCGATTGGAGATCTCGGCTTGTCCATTCGTTTGGGGATGGTAAGGTGTGGAAATTCGATGATTAACCCCGTATTTGGCCAATAAATTTCGGAATTGGGCATTAGTAAAATGAGTGCCACCATCACTGATGATAGCCCTCGGAATCCCGAACCTACTAAAGATATTTTTCTTGACAAAATTGATGACCACCTTGTGGTCATTGGTTCGGGTGGGAATTGCCTCAATCCATTTGGACACATAATCAACAGCAACAAGAATGTATTGATGTCCAAATGAAGGGATAAAGGGTCCCATGAAATCGATGCCCCAAACATCAAAAATTTCTATAGGAAGAATAGGGCTTAGGGGCATCATGTCTCTCTTAGTTATGTTCCCGAGTGACTGACATCGAGAACATGACCTTGAGAAGTCCTAGGCATCCTTGAATAAAGATGACCAATAGAAGCCAAATTGTAAGATTTTTGCAGCCGTCTTTCTTCCGGAGAAATGTCCACCACACCCCGATGCATGACAGAACTCCAGTATACTGTTGAATTCATTCTCCGGTATGCATCGGCGAATAATTTGATCAGAGCCGATGCGATACAGTTCAGGGTCCTCCCAAAAGTAGTATTTGGCCTCAGATTTGAGTCTATCCCGTTACTTGGTCCAATCCTGGGGGATTTGACCAACGACCAAATAGTTAACAATGTCAGCAAACCATGGGGAGTGGACACCTAAAACTGTAAGAATGGTTTCATCCGGAAAAGTGTCAGCAATTGGAATATCCGGACAAGAATCACCTAGGAGTCTCGACAAATGATCCGCTATCACATTTTGTACCCCGGCTTTATCCTTGATTTCAAGATTAAATTCTTGAAGAAGAATCCAACGAATAAGCCAGGGTTTAGCATCTTTTTAGCCAAGAGATGTCTCAAGGCCGAGTGGTCGGTATAAACAATAACATGAGACCTCAAGAGATAAGCCCTGAATTTTTCCAAAGCAAATACTACAGTTAGTAATTCCTTTTCAGTAACAGTATAATTCCTCTGGGGTTCATCGAGAGTTTTACTAGCGTAGTAAATGACAGATGACTTTCGGTCAATTTTCTGACCCAGGATAGCCTCGACCGCGTAATCAGAAGCGTCGGTCATGATCTCAAATGGGGCTGTCCAAATTGGTAGTTGCAAAATTGGAGCACAGGTGACTGCCGTTTTCAGAAAATCAAATGCCTTTCGGCATGATTTGTCAAAAACAAACGGCGTTTCTTTGGCAAGAAGATTGCTCAAAGGACGAGCAACCTTCGAGAAATCCTTGATGAATCTTCGATAAAATCCCACATGGCCAAGAAATGATCTGATTTGTTTAACAAATGTGGGATGAGGAAGTTTAGCGATAGCATCAACCTTAGCTTTGTCTACTTCAATTCCCCCTTCAGAGATTACATGACCCAAAACGATGCCTTCTTAGGTCATGAAATGACTCTTTTCCCAACTAAGGACCAGTCGTGTCTTGATACATCGCTTAAGAATCATTTCTAAATTAGCCAAACAAGAGTCAAATGATTCTCCGAAAACAGAGAAATCATCCATGAAGACTTTCATAAACTCTCCCACCATGTCGGAAAATATGGCTAGTATACACCTTTAAAAAGTCGTAGGTGCATTGCATAACCCAAATGGCATCCTACGAAAAGCAAAGGTTCCGTAGGGACAGGTGAAAGTAGTTTTTTCCTGATTCTCGGGATGGATAGGAACTTGATTATATCCCGAGTAGCCATCAAGAAAACAGAAGTACTTCTTTCCAGCTAATCTTTCCAAGATTTGATCAATGAAGGGAAGGGGAAAATGATCATTTTTAGTGGCTGTGTTCAACTTCCTGTAATCAATACAAACTCTCCAAGAGGAAGCTGAACGAGTTGTGACAGATTCACCTCTCATTAGTCACAATAGTAATCCTTGCTTTCTTTGGAACAATCTGAACGGGACTTACCCAGGGATTGTCAGAGATTGGATAAATAATTCCTACATCGAGCCACTTGATGATTTTCTTTTTGACCACTTCTCGCATATTTGGATTCAATCTCCTCTGCATCTGGCGAGAAGGGCGGGATCCATCTTCCAAAAATATTCTATGATTACAGTAAGATGGCTCGATCCCCCTTAGGTCATGAATGGTCCAACCAATTGCCTCCTTATGTTCCTTTAGAACCTTAATCAATTTAATCTCTTGCTCCGTTGTCAATTTAGCACTAATAATCACAGGGAGCGTATTTTGCGGTCATAAGAATTGATATTTTAAATTCTCAGGCAATTGTTTCAATTCAAGCTGGGGTGGGGTAATGATTGATGGTAGGGTAGATGCTGAAGATTCAACAAGAAGAGGTTTTGAGTGAACAAAATCAGCAACCTCTGTTAGTTCAACTACTCATATATATAATATTTTGATGATTTTACAAAATGAAGAAAATGAAGTAATAAATAAAGCATAGCATATTGTTTTCTCTCTATAATAACATATTTGCAGGATTTCAAAAAGCTTTCCAAGACGGGAGATTAAAAGCGTGAAGACGAGTAGCATAAGTATTAGGTCTTAGGCTTTTTTCATGTAAACTTTCAAAGGTTGTAATTTTCATCTTATTTGAGTCTAGAAATATTGTAAAGAGCCCCCAAACATAACCTATAAATAGCTAACTTAGGCTCTCTACACTTAGGATAAATTAGAAACAAAAAAACCCAACACTTATACTTTTATCAGACGTCCAGTAATAAGTCCAGACGTCTGATTTTCCATCATAAGACGTCTGACATGTTTATCAGACGTCTAATTTCAAATATCTCTGCCTTCGTCCGTCTCCTCATAAACATCAGTCGAAGGACTTCACTTTCAGACGTCGATAACCGTTCACAGACGTCTAATTATTTACCCAGACGTCCTCATACTAACCGTTAGACTTTCGTAGGCAAAAACAATTTCCAGACGTCTTGAAACACTTCCAGACGTCTGTGTTTGAACCGTTGGCCATGATTTTCTGTGCGTATCTCTCTACGGCCACATAATCTTTTGGCAGAAGCAGGAAGGAAGAGTATTTAGGTTTCCAGACGTCTGGTAATGTCCTCAGACGTCCATAACGACGTCTGATCCTTTAAACCTAGAACCCTGTTTGGATCCGATGATAACAGGAACGAATGCACCATTCATTAGACGTCCAGTAAAATAATCAGACGTCTTATGACATAATATCAGACGTCCTTCTTTTGATCCAATAGAGTCCGTTAAGGATGTCCTGCAAGATTAGACGACCATAGGAAAAATCAGACGTCCTATAAGACGTCTGATACTATAATTAGACGTCTGATATTGCTGTCAGAATCATCATTACCCTGATTTTGTGTGGATTTCGTCCTAAACTCTTGGGATTTGTCTCCAACGGTTAGAAGAGCTCTCCCAAGTGTTCTTGAAGGTTCCAAACTTGCCTATAAATAGACTACAACTCTTCTTTGGCAACACACACCTCTTGAGATACAATTCCATTAGAAAAATCTCTTGCTCACTACTCTAAGCTCCATCTTGCCCTTGTGCTGTGCTAATACTCTGATCAAAGGGCAAATCCATACTCCCGGCTCGCTCCGTTCTGCAAATCATCAGGGAGTTCTTTTCATGCTTAGTAGATAAGAAAGCAACTAAATTATTGGGGTGCTCTATAGGTGTTATCTTTACTTGTTAATTTCTGTACTTTGGGTATCCGGCCTGTCGGGTCCCCGTCTCTTCATCTTGAAGAGAGAAACCTCCGTTTAGGGATCGGAGGTGGGAATTGTAATTGAGGTACACTACCCTCGTTTAAGTAGTGTGGTTAGTGGATTGATCACCTTGTGATCGAAAATCCTAAGTCAAGAGATTGGCTTAGGTGGTGGTTTTCACCCATCTTGGGTTTCCACCTAAAAATAATTGAGTATATTGTGTGATTGAATTTGTTGTATTACAATACAATATAATTTCACTATTCACCCCCCCTCTAGTGCAATTTCATTTGGTATCAGAGCAGGTTTTCCGCCTACAAGAGTAACATCCGCGGAAAGATCACATGGAGGAGAAGGCGATTTCCACAAGCAGATTGGAGGGGCAATCCACCACTCGACCACCACTCTTCGAAGGAACCAACTACACCTACTGGAAGCTGAGAATGAAGATGTGGCTTCAAGCCAACGATTTCTCCATTTGGGAGAAATGCGAATCCGCATACGTCATTCCCGAGAAACCAGAAACTGGTTACACAGTGGAGCAAATCCATCACCTTGGACTGAATGCCAAGGCAATGAACTCACTCTACTGCGCTCTCAGCTCGGAGAAATTCAACCGCATCAGCCAATGCGAAACCGCCCACGAGATCTGGAGAACCTTGGAGGTTACTCACGAAGGTACATCTAAAGTTAAATCCTCAAAGATAAACTTGTTATCGCAGGAATTCGAAGCTTTCTCTATGAAGGAGAATGAAAGACTTGGGGACATGTACACCCGATTCACGTTAATCGTGAATAACCTCAAGTCTTTAGGAAAGACATTTATAAAGGGGGAGCTTCAAGGGAAGCTCCTTCGCTCCCTTGGACCTGAGTGGGAGCAAAAGGTAACGGCAATAGAAGAAGCCAACCAAGTAGAGGATCTAGACATGGAAAATCTACTTGGGAATCTCATGGCTTACGAATAAAAAATGGAGCAAAAGAAGAAATCAACCTCATCGGAGCCAAAGAAGAAGACCTTAGCCTTCAAAGCTACTTCGGATGATGAGGTAAGTACCGATGACGAAGAATTTGTTTTATTAGCTAAAAAGTTTAAAAAGTTTCTCAGAAATAGAAGAGAGATCAAGGGAAAGAAAAGAGAAGATCCTCTAATTTGCTATAATTGCAAAAAGAGAGGTCACATAAGGAAAGATTGTCCCTTACTCAAAAGGGATGATGAGAAGAAACCCAAGAAGCCTTCTGACTACAAGAAGATCTCCAAACCAAAAGGATTCAAGAAGAAGGCGTTTCAAGCAACGTGGGATGACTCCACCTCCGAAGAAGAAGAGGAGGAAACAAATGAAGAAACGGCATGCTTGGGACTAATGGCAACAAATGATGGTTCCGAGTTTGAATCTGAGGAACCTGAGGTAAACCCCTACTCTTGGGATGAATTACAAGATGCCTTTGATTCACTATATATAGATCTTAAGAAAACTAAAACCCAAAGCAAGGCTTTAAAAGAAGAAAAGTTAGAAAATAAGAGATTAATCAATGATCTTGAAGAAAAGAATCTAATTCTTACAAAAGAAACCACTGCTTTAAATATGCAAATAAAAAATCTAATGATTGAGAAAGAGTCATTAACAAATGATTTGTATACAGCAATGAGTGAACAAAAATTTTTGGATAGAGAAGAATTACTCGACAAAATCCATGTGGTTGAAAAATCAAACTCTTTTAAAAAGGATGAAAATGGCTTACTTAGAGTAGAGATTAGGGCATTAGAAGATAAACTAGATATAATGAAAATAGAGATAAATCATCTCAAAGAAAAGTCAAACCAACTTCTTGAGGACCTAGCCAAATTTACAAAGGGGAAAGATAACTTGGACAAACTCATTGCCCATCAAAAACCTTCCTCAAGTAAATTTGGATTAGGATTTTATGAGCCTAGTCAAAGTGAGCCAAAAAGGGACCCTCCTCTAAAGGAGAACACTAACAAATACGGATCCACTTTACAATGGATACCGAAAAGACAACTCTCACTTTGTTTTGTAGGGATGAAAGGACATCATAATGTCAAAAATTGGATATACAAAACGAAGGATGGACGACTCAAATTAGAAAGACCTATAGAAACACCAAGTCACAATCGAAGATCTTTTGTAGGAGGAAGGTCTACAAGGAGGAAGACAAGGAAACCTCCACCACCAAGGAGGCCGATGGGTGATGGACTCCGGATGCTCCAAACATATGACAGGAGACAAGCGCCTATTTTTGGACCTCCAACCTACGGATGGAGGAACAGTTACATTTGGCAACAACCACAAGGGCCATATTATTGACCTTGGTAAAATAGGTAACCCTCTCTCTCCCATCTCAAATGTTTCTCTAGTTAAAGGACTAAAACATAATCTTTTAAGTGTAAGTCAAATATGTGATAAGGGTTTTAAAGTAGTGTTTACTTCTAAAATATTTGAAATTATGCATGCATTAACCAATGAAACCCTTCTTAAGGGAACTAGATTTAAAGACATTTATGTTGTAGAATTTGATAAAAATGGCACTTATGAATGTCTTATAGCAAATGATGAGTTAAGTATATGGCATAAAAGACTAGGACATGTTCATATGAAGCTGGTTCAAAAATTAGCTAAACATGAACTAGTCCGAGGTCTTCCTAAAAGAAAATTTTTAAATGAGCTTGTTTGTGATTCATGTAAATTAGGTAAGATTATAAAATCTAGTTTTAAAAGCAAAGAAGTTATATCCACATCAAGACCTTTAGAACTACTTCACCTAGATCTATTTGGACCAACAAAATATGAGAGCCTCAGTGGATGCAAATATTGCCTTGTAATTGTAGATGATTTTTCGAGGTTTTCATGGGTCTCCTTCTTGAGATCTAAAGAAAGAGTGCTTTCCGTCTTTTCTATTTTTTGTAGGAAAATTCAAACTGAAAAAGGCTA
This sequence comes from Thalassia testudinum, assembly GCA_037157565.1. NCBI lineage: Eukaryota > Viridiplantae > Streptophyta > Magnoliopsida > Alismatales > Hydrocharitaceae > Thalassia > Thalassia testudinum. The sequence continues at coordinate 554,462 of JAZHRO010000062.1, read as the reverse complement.
CCAAATCACTCGTATCCGTAGTGATCATGGGGGCGAGTTTGAAAATTCCTTGTTTGATGATTTTTGTCAAGAGCATGGTATTGCTCATGGGTTCTCTTTTCCTCGAACACCTCAACAAAATGGGGTGGTTGAGAGAGAACCGTACTCTTCAAGAGTGTGCTCAAACATTGCTCATAGACTCGGGGTTACCGAAGTACTTTTGGGCTGAGGCGGTTAACACGGCTTGTTACGTGTTAAATCGCACCTTAATTCGATCCGGATTGCGAAAAACTTGTTTTGAACTATACTATGGGAAAATACCCAAAATTAGTTATTTTAAAGTTTTTGGATGTCGATGTTTTGTCTTGAATACCCGCTCTAATTTAGATAAATTTGATGCCAAAGGTGAAGAAGCCATCTTTATTGGTTACTCCTCACGTAGTAAGGCATATCGGGTTTTTAACAAGACCACATTAATAGTGGAGGAAACCCTTCATGTCTCCTTCGATGAATCTCCTCATTCCTCCTTTGACCGAGTCAATATGGATGATGAAGATGATTCTACTATTGATGTGTCTAACATTCCAAACTCCAATATCCATAATCTTCCAAAAGATTGGATATATCAAAGGGATCATCCCGAAAGTCAAGTCATTGGAAGTGTTTCTGATGGCGTTAAAACCCGATCTCGTTTTAATTGCACCTTTGGTCTCTCCGCCTTTGTATCTCAAGTTGAACCGAAGAGTGTCGAGGAAGCATGCTCCGAAGAAACTTGGATGATGGCCATGCAGGAGGAACTCAACCAATTCCAAAGGAATGAAGTTTGGGATCTAGTACCTAAGCCTGAAGGGCAAACGGTAATAGGTACCAAATGGGTATTCCGGAACAAGTTGAATGAATCCGGTATTGTTATTCGAAATAAGGCTCGGTTGGTAGCACAAGGGTACAACCAAGAAGAAGGAATTGATTTTGATGAGACCTACGCTCCCGTAGCTCGACTCGAATCAATTCGCATGCTTCTTGCTTATGCCGCCTTTCTTGGCTTTAAACTCTTTCAAATGGACGTTAAGAGCGCGTTTCTTAACGGATTCATTAAGGAGGAAGTTTTTGTAAAACAACCTCCTGGTTTTGAGTCTCATGATAAGCCTCATTTTGTCTACAAATTAAACAAGGCACTATATGGTCTAAAGCAAGCTCCTAGAGCTTGGTATGAAAGGCTCAAAGAGTACTTGTTAAATGCAAAATTCTCTATAGGGGAAGCTGATTCCACATTATTCATTAAAAGAAAAGAAAAAGACATTTTATTAGTTCAAATATATGTAGATGATATTATATTTGGTGCTACTAATGAATCTGTGTAGAAAGTTTTCAGAAATTATGCAGGAAGAATTCGAAATGAGCTTGATGGGTGAACTCAAGTTTTTCTTGGGCTTGCAAATCACTCAGCTCGAAATTGGAACCTTTGTGTGTCAATCTAAATACACAAAGGAGATGTTGAAGAGATTTGATATGAACAAAAGTAAAGGGAAGAACACTCCTATGAGTGTCACAACTTCCTTAGACTTGGACGAATCAGGTACGTCCATAGATCAAAAGCTCTATCGTAGCATGATTGGATCTTTACTGTATTTAACTTCCAGTAGACCTGATATTTTGTTTAGTACCTGCTTATGCGCTAGGTTTCAATCAAATCCTAAACAATCACACCTAAATGCTGTAAAACGAATATTTAGATATCTAGTTGACACATCTGATTATGGCTTATTCTACCCTAGGAGTCCACAATTCAACTTAGTTACATATAGCGATGTGGACTACGCAGGTAGCCGCACTGATAGGAAGAGTACTAGTGAGACGTGCCAATTCTTAGGCGAATCACTAGTCTCTTGGTTCTCAAAGAAACAATCTAGTGTAGCTTTATCAACTACGGAAGCTGAATACATAGCCGCTGCACTAGCATGTTCCCAAGTGCTTTGGATGAAAAGTACTTTGAAGGATTTTAACCTGATATTTAATAAGATAAAAATATTATGTGACAATACTAGTGCTATCAACCTCTCGAAAAATCCCGTACATCACTCTCGCACAAAACATATTGATGTTCGACATCACTTCCTAAGAGACAATGTACTTAAGGGAGAAATCGAAGTTGAATTTATTTGTACTGAACTGCAGTTAGCTGATATTTTCACTAAACCTTTGAATTATGATCGCTTTAATTATATACGTAGGAAACTAGGCATATGTAAGCTAAGTGATATTTGAAGAATTTAGTATTTTAATGGAACCTCTTTTGTCATGAGCATAGATTGAACCTTGATTTCACTAAGCCTTCATCCAAATGCACACTCTGTCCAATCTCAGACGTCTGATTAAATAATCAGACGTCTTATACATTAAAATTCGTCGTCTAAACATCTGGGACAGACAACGATTTTATATATAACAAAACAGTAATATCAGACGTCTGGTACACCACGCAGACGTCTGAACTGTCGTCCAAATGTGTTGACAGACGTCTATCTCGGGGACAGAACATGTACTGCCTGTCGGACGTCTGAATATATGGCTAGACGTCGTAGGGATCGTCTGACAGGAAAAACGGACGACCCTGTAACTTTAAACGAAAATCCAGGAAGGTCTGTCTGCAGAAATCGGACGTCTAATATTAAATTTAGACGTCTTCTTTGCCGTCTGAGTAAGAAATCAGACGACAACCTGGAAAATAAATCTTTTTGCTGGGGAGGATTCCTGCAGATATCAGACGTCTATATTAGAATTAGTCGTCTGATTGTTCGTCTGATGAATAAAACAGACGTCTCCCTGAAATGGGCAAAAATTCCTCTGCCAAATCCCGACGTCTGACATCGTTGACAGACGTCTGATCGGGGAAAAATCTGCGCGTCGCGGCTTTTCTCTGGACGGTTTGAAATGCAAATCTCCCCAACTTCAGGGGGAGACTTGCTCGGTGACCTTGGGATATAAGATCCCCTTCGCAAAGGTCCCACTCTCCTGTCCAAAATCCCTACCCCACACAAGATCTGCGCGCCGCTCTCCCTCACACCCGACGGCCCACAGCAGCAGCTAGCGAAGTTCTGCTCGCAGCCAGACGACCGTCGCGCCTCTTCGACGACTGACGGAACTGCTGCTCCTCTGCGCGCGTCGTCCCTGCCTCTCGACCGCGCATTTGGAGGCTTCCCTCCTCCCGTGGGTATACCCTCTCAACGCCTAGGGCATTTTCATACTCTTTTTACCCACGGCCTTGTAGCATCTAGTTCACTTCTTGATTCACTTGACCTACATGTGCATTACATATCATTGTCAGCCCTAACCCTCGGTCAAGAAAACCTTCTTAGCCCTAGCTGCATCTTCCATGGCAAGGGTATTACCTCATGAGGATCAAGCCGACATTTTAGTGGCTTGCATCCAAAGGTATATTGCCACAACTACATGGCAGGTTGTATTGCCTCAAGGCATACTGCCACATATTTTTTTCATGATGATTGCAGTGTTTGAAACTATGTTTTGGGTGAATGTTGTTTGGTTGAATGGTTGTTTCTTTTTTGCAGGTATTCTATCCTCAACGCACCACTCATTTCTCCTAAACCTAACCACCCATTCCACCAAATATGCCTCCCCGTAGGAAGCAAGTTGAGGGATCTTCCAGTTCCTCTTCCACTTATTTGGCAGATCAATTGCGGGGTGACATCGCTAGGCAGCGATTTCGTCGCTTCGCGAATGCCAAAGTTAAATGCCCTCGTTTTATTGTTTGGAATGATTTTGCCCATTTGAACCTTCGGGAACACTTCCAAACTCTCCATCTTTTTCAATATTTTGACCGTCAATTCCACTCCGGCATTGGAACTCTTGGTGTGTTCCCTGATCTTTGCTGTCTCTTTTATGCCAACATCGTTGAGGACTACAGCAACGATGAACTTGAACTCCATACCCGCCTATTTGGTCGTGAAATACACATCACATCTGAAACTATCTCTGACCTTCTAGCCATCCCCAATGAGGGAATTGATTTCAATGACATTCTGAGGCAATACGACCCAGAAATCATCAATCAAGAGTTAGTTCTCCCGGAAAAATATGTTGAAAACCTTGGCACTCTACCGTGCAAAAATCTCAAACCCCTTCCACGTCTACTCTCTCGCATTTTTGGGTGGGACCTCCTAAACAAATCAGGAGGTATTGATTACATCTCACGCCAACACAAGGCTCTTCTTTTTGCGGCCGTTCGTCATATTCCTTTCAATTATTGCCGCCTCATTGTTCGCGTCATGAATGAGGACCATGGGGCATCACTTCCGTTTGGGTCTATTCTATCCAAAATCTTTTCATCCCATCGGATTTCCATAACTGACCAAGCAGTTGACAAGAAAATTGAGCCTTACAACCGGGCCACAGCCGCCAAGATGCATATACTTAGAGAACATCTTGAGCCCGCCGACGAACCCATGGAAGAAGAGCCCCTTCCACCCTTTCCAGACTTCCATGAACCACGGCCCCTTCAAATAGAAGCTCCCCGCTCGAGCTTTGATGCAGCATGGGATCCAGCCACAGATTCCCTCTCCTCCGGCATCTCCCTGTTGCTGCGTCGAACCGGCGAGATGTACACCTACATGGGAAACATGCGACGCGACATCGACGAACTTAAATCAGATGTTCAAAATTTGCAGATAGGACAAGGACCCGCTCGTCGCCGCCGCCGCCAAGATCAAGAAGAATAGTTTTAGTGCTTCTATTTTTCTATCTTCTATTCTAAGTTTGTATTAAGGGGCCTTGACCCTGTACTTAATATTTTTGGGAACAAATAGCTACTCCATGCTTAAATATTTCTATTCCTAATCAATTTTCCTTAATGCCTTGTCATCTTTTAAACATGCAATTTTAGTCACGCACTCTACTTTGTAGATATCACTCTTGTAGTTTGGATTTTGACTCCCTTTAACAACCCTTCATGATGATATTCAAAAAGGGGGAGAAGAATCTTCTTAAATAGATAAAGGCTATTAAGTACAACCTTTAGGGGGAGGAAAGAGGAACCTACAGCTATATTTTGAAAATCATCAAAAAGGGGGAGATTGTTAGTTCAACTACTCATATATATAATATTTTGATGATTTTAGAAAATGAAGAAAATGAAATAATAAATAAAGCATAGCATATTGTTTTCTCTCTATAATAACATATTTGCAGGATTTCAAAAAGCTTTCCAAGACGGGAGATTAAAAGCGTGAAGACGAGTAGCATAAGTATTAGGTCTTAGGCTTTTTTCATGTAAACTTTCAAAGGTTGTAATTTTCATCTTATTTGAGTCTAGAAATATTGTAAAGAGCCCCCAAACATAACCTATAAATAGCTAACTTAGGCTCTCTACACTTAGGATAAATTAGAAACAAAAAAATCCAACACTTATACTTTTATCAGACGTCCAGTAATAAGTCCAGACGTCTGATTTTCCATCATAAGACGTCTGACATGTTTATCAGACGTCTAATTTCAAATATCTCTGCCTTCGTCCGTCTCCTCATAAACATCAGTCGAAGGACTTCACTTTCAGACGTCGATAACCGTTCACAGACGTCTAGTTATTTACCCAGACGTCCTCATACTAACCGTTAGACTTTCGTAGGCAAAAACAATTTCCAGACGTCTTGAAACACTTCCAGACGTCTGTGTTTGAACCGTTGGCCATGATTTTCTGTGCGTATCTCTCTACGGCCACATAATCTTTTGGCAGAAGCAGGAAGGAAGAGTATTTAGGTTTCCAGACGTCTGGTAATGTCCTCAGACGTCCATAACGACGTCTGATCCTTTAAACCTAGAACCCTGTTTGGATCCGATGATAACAGGAACGAATGCACCATTCATTAGACGTCCAGTAAAATAATCAGACGTCTTATGACATAATATCAGACGTCCTTCTTTTGATCCAATAGAGTCCGTTAAGGATGTCCTGCAAGATTAGACGACCATAGGAAAAATCAGACGTCCTATAAGACGTCTGATACTATAATTAGACGTCTGATATTGCTGTCAGAATCATCATTACCCTGATTTTGTGTGGATTTCGTCCTAAACTCTTGGGATTTGTCTCCAACGGCTAGAAGAGCTCTCCCAAGTGTTCTTGAAGGTTCCAAACTTGCCTATAAATAGACTACAACTCTTCTTTGGCAACACACACCTCTTGAGATACAATTCCATTAGAAAAATCTCTTGCTCACTACTCTAAGCTCCATCTTGCCCTTGTGCTGTGCTAATACTCTGATCAAAGGGCAAATCCATACTCCCGGCTCGCTCCGTTCTGCAAATCATCAGGGAGTTCTTTTCATGCTTAGTAGATAAGAAAGCAACTAAATTATTGGGGTACTCTATAGGTGTTATCTTTACTTGTTAATTTCTGTACTTTGGGTATCCGGCCTGTCGGGTCCCCGTCTCTTCATCTTGAAGAGAGAAACCTCCGTTTAGGGATCGGAGGTGGGAATTGTAATTGAGGTACACTACCCTCGTTTAAGTAGTGTGGTTAGTGGATTGATCACCTTGTGATCGAAAATCCTAAGTCAAGAGATTGGCTTAGGTGGTGGTTTTCACCCATCTTGGGTTTCCACCTAAAAATAATTGAGTATATTGTGTGATTGAATTTGTTGTATTACAATACAATATAATTTCACTATTCACTCCCCCTCTAGTGCAATTTCAACCTCTTCCAAAGATGTCAGGTCAGAGGGTTGCGGGTCAAATTCATCAACCAAAGAGGAACTTTCAATTGAAGAAACTGTCAAACAACTTTCAATATTAACATTATTCTCATCAAGTTGCTCAATAAATCCAAAATCCTCAAATTTGTTTATCGCCTTAAAAATATCCAATTTCATTCGTTGGTGCACAAAGGTGATTTTCATGCTACCGCTTTTACAATTAATGTTGGCCTTTGCGGTAGCCAGGAACGGACGCCCCAGAATGATGAGTGTGTTCCTCAGATTATCTGGTACATCCATGTCAAGGATAAGGAAATCTACAGGAAAATAGAAATCCTTGACCTTAACTATAACATCTTCAATAACGCATCGCAGGTTTGTGACCGAACGGTTCGCTAACTGTAGCGTTACTGAAGTTGGCCGAAGTTCACCTAACCCAAACTTCTCATAAAGAGAAGTCGGAATTAGGTTGATGGATGCACCGAAATCCAAAAGTGCTCTATCAAATGTGTAATCTCCGATAACGCAAGAAATCAAAGGAGCACCAGGATCTCTCTTTTTCTGAGGGAGGTAGTGAAGGATAACAGAGCTAGCCTGCTCGGAGAGTACCACCTTCCTCGGAACAGATTCTCTCGACTTACGCTTTTGTGTACATAATTCCTTTAAAAATTTTGCGTAAGCCGGTATGTGCTTAATAGCATCAAGGAGCGGAATATTGATCTCAACATTCTTAAATAAATTCAGAAGCTCCTCGTTGCTATCAACAGACTTCTTTGCTTTGGCTAAGGCTTCAGGAAAAGGAACATGAGTCAGATCTTTGGAATCAAGTTCCTGAGCCTTGATTTCTCCTCTAAAATTCTCCTCTCAGATTTTTTAGGATTCAAAAAATCAGAATAGTGTGGTTGTGGATCCTGAGTCTTCTTACCTCTCCTCAAAGTGACAGAATTTGCAGAAGCGTAAGAATTTGGGTCTTGGGGAGGGTTAGGAAAGATTGGAGGGGCTTGATTGACCATGAATTGTTGATTAGCAGAAGAAGACGAGAAACCCTGCTCAACCACATGAGCATGTGCGTGCGGGTCCCTCTGATTTCTGTACCCTTGGGCTTGATTGCCCGAATTTATAATGTTTTGCGGGTTGGGTACGAGTTGGGATGGTAGAGATCCGGGTTGACGAGAGTTAGCAATGAGCCCGGATTGCAAGTTGTCCAGCGAGTTTTTCATTTGCTGCATAAGTTGGAGCATAGATCCTTGCATCTCTATCATTTGACGGTTGAAATCAGCCTGCCCTGTGGGTTGACGAGCATTCCAAGTTGGCTGATTGACCTGATTCGGAGGCAACTGAGTATATACTTGACCCTGACCCATTGGTCGTTGCGGAGCATAGTTGCTGGGTCGGAATTGGGTCTGTTGCCTCGGATTTTTCCAAGAGAAGTTAGGATGGTTTCTCCAACCTGGATTATAGGCATTCGAGTAGGGGTTGGATTTAACATTCTCTTGTACAGCACAGACATCCTCATAGGGTGAGGATGGAGAGAAAGAAAGGGAAGGATCAGAAAAACTGGGATCAAAGGCCCTAGTTAGGAACCTATGGGGTTCCGAGAAATGCTGACTCATAGATTGAGTCGCATTGAGTTGATTCACGAATTCCCGTCCAGAAGGAGCTTGTGAGGAATGGAATCCCGAATTTTGGGATTGAGTGGATTGAGAGTTGTTCATAGAATTACCAGCCATCCACTCTTCCATTCTTTTAGCAACCAAGTCTACCTTATCAAGTTTATTACAAATCAATTCCATATCAAATGAATGAGAGTCATGGACTTCATTGACATTTGATCTGGGTTGCTGGGACCAGTTAAAAGTATCCATGGAGGCATGATTAATTGAATTCTCACTCATTTCCTCAAATAAATCATGTGTACTATCTGCATCTTTATTGAGGAAATTGCCTCCGCAAGAAGCATCCACATGGTTTCTGAGTTACTCATTCAACTCATGATAGAAGATCTGCACGAGTTGCCATTTCAGCACCTCGTGGTGTGGACACCTCCGCAATAAGTCCTGGAATCGCTCCCAGGCCACATGAAACTGCTCCCTCGGCCGCTCGGTAAAGGTAGTGATTGCCCGTCTCAAAGCATTGGTACGACCGACTGGTAAGAATTTCCTCAGAAAGGTCGATTTCAACTCATTCCAAGTTGTAATTGGTCTTCCTATTGTCCTATACCAATGCGCGGTTTTATCCCTAAGAGAGTGGGGGAAGAGCCTCATGATCATTTGTTCCTCGTTAACGTTTCGAGCCTTGGTGGTCTGGACCAAAGTGGTCAAATCTTCTAAGTGCTGAAACGGATCTTCGGAGCCAAGCCCATGATAATGTTTAATCAGGCTTAACACCTGGGGCTTGATTTCTACGTCACCGGCTGGAATCTGGACGCCAGGACGTTCCTCGTAATTCGAAGGATAATAAAAATCCTTCAAGGGCTGAGCGCCCTGCATTCTCTGAAACCATTCCTGCATTCTCTACATTTGTTCTAGCTGCCTTCGAAGTTCCTCCTGTGGATTTTCAAGTAGAGGAGGCTGTTGTTCGGCCATGGGATCAAATTGACCAAAATCTAACTTGCGCCTCCTAGAATGTTCTAACGGTCCTTCCAATTAGGGATTCAATGACCGTCTTCCTAGCATAAACTAGGAGGTCGGAAGGACTGGGGATATGGACCCTGCAGCACAATAAAACAAGGCTGTCCTTAAGTGGGGTAGCTTAAGGATTTACTGACTCCCAAAACCAGCCTTAAGACTGTAAGTGATTTACTTTACTTGCGTTTGTTTAATCCAACCAGTTAGGAGGGACTGGGGAGAAGGTTCTTCCTTTGGTTTTCGCCTCCGATTCCTAGTGTACCCCCCAACCGCGATCGTTTGATTCTGCTACCGTAGCTAGACATCAGATTAGGTTAATCAAAAATAATCTCAGACTAGGCCCTGAAGAGCGAATCAAACCTTAAGGCCAACGTCTACTCAATTTTATTAAGGCCTGGGATTGTGGCCCTTACAATGGGTTGTGCCCTTAATGATTGATTGAGATTTGTGTAAGTGCGTGCACAACCAAGGTTTTCAAGCAAGATTATTGATAATGCGTGAATTTTAATGTTCAAATCTTGCTTAAGTAGCTTTTAGGGTTTTAAATTAGGAGAATTGCAATCAAGTTTCTAGGCAAACCAAGTTGTAAAACACGGGTGAAGATTATTTTCCTTTAAAATCAGAAAGAAAGTGGAGTGCCTGGAATATACCTAGATTGAAAATCCTAAGAAGCTACTTGATGAGTTGGTTTTAAAATAAAGTGGTGCGGCCCAAACAACTCAAACAACTGGCCACAAGTGCACCACTAAGTTAGGCACTCAAAGATGGTTAACATAGAATGATTTTTACTCTGTTATGTGTTGCTTTGTGTACCGGTTCCACAGATCAGAACCCGGTTGAGTAGAAAACGAATCAAGTTGATCAAGTGCCTTGAATGTGGGTGTGTGTTGTGTGTTTGTTGAATATTACCCGACAAGATTATCTTTTTGTTATTTTTTTTTATGGATGAGGGTGGAATGAACGTGAGTGGAAATCCAAACAACCAAACTATTCCTAAGATTTATGCAAACACCTAGGTTAATTGGGATTTGGATTTAATGTGGCGAATGAAATCTATGGAGGGGGAAAGAATGGGGGAGCACTTACAGTTGTCTTCAACTACACTTTACTCCAGTCTACCACTTGTTGATTCCTTGATGGAGGTCTCTGCAAAACAATAGACACAAGAGAAAGCTAGTTAGAAAACAAATAAAGTGCAAGAAATGCGAAGAAAAGATCGGAAATCGTTGCCTCCCCGGCAACGGCGCCAAAATGTTGAACGGTATTTTTCGCGAATCGCTACGCTTACGTGTTTGGTTTTTGGAAAACCTGTCGTAGTTCGAAAGCGAAGAATTCGTGTTCAACAAATAAAATTTATATCGAAAATAATTTCGGGTCGAACACAGGGAGGTTACGTTGATCTATATTCGCAATTATATATTTTTTTTAGGATTTTTTTTATAAGTAAGGCGATATAATTACAATGGTGCTATCAAACTAAGAGAGAGAGAAAGAGAACATGTATTCAATATTTCACTTGTTTATAAAAGTTACACTAGAAAGCGAAAAATCAATTACACTATAAAGTAGGAAAATTCTACACTAGAAAAGCTGTAAATAAGAATGGGAGAGAGAAGTTATCCTCCTCGACGATTGCTTGGAGGACGAGCCGGACGGGAGGACGCCTGGATGAAGGAGAACGAAGCAAGACGAAGCAGAAGAACGGGAACGGAGCAGCACGCCGTCATCGTCGCGGGATCCACTTCCGAAGGGGAACGAAAATTGGACTTTATCTCGCAAGAAGCATCCTAAGTGTGGGACAAGCTTCTTTTGAGCCTTGGAGGGGTAGAGAGGAGAAAGAAGGGATGAGAATTTCGTATGAAGGGTGTCTCCTTTTATAGTTGCAAGGAGTGGGGGCAAAATGGACATTACAACTTCAAAACAATAAATAAGGGGTCTTTAGTGACGGATAAATACGTCACTAAAGCTCCCTTCGTGGGCGACGTGGGCGGCTCGCGCACGCCCGCTCGGCTTCTCGTGCGTGCAACACCCGCGCACGTCCATTGATTTTCAGCCGTCCGATCGCGAGATCAGACGGCTTAGATTGCGTCCGTGCCCGCTGCGTTGCGTGCCCCCCCTGCCCGTCTGATTGCGCATTCAATCGCGCGTTGACGCTATCGGGCGCGCGCAGCTGTTGGATCTCCGACGCTCGTCTGCGCTCGCTCGCCCGCGCCTTCTAGCCCCTCGCCGCGGCTCGAACCCGCGACCTCTACTTCGCCCGCGGCTGCGTCACTGCTGCGCTACGTGGACGAAATGGTCGCGCGAACGCTTTTAAGCGCGAGCGACCACAGCCGTTGGATCTCCATCTGATGGCGGAGAGTGATCGGGCGGGGGCCTTCAGAAAATGCAAGCGGCCGTTTGGACGGCTGAGATGGCGCCACGTGGCGTCATCTTAGCCGTCCATCTTCTGGAAGTTGTAGATGGTGCCACGGATGTCGGATTGACTCGATTTTTGTGTCGTTGCGCTACGATCGTCGATCCGAATTCATCCGTGCGGTCGGATTTGTCATCTGAAGTGCGGATTTTCACCATCCTGGCCCTTGATTTTCTAGGGTTCCCCGGTCTCTATATGATGCTACGGATGCCTGATTAGGGCGATTTTGGAGTCGTTGAATTCCAATCGTCACCCTGATCACATCCATATGGTTGGATCTTTGATCCGAGGTCCTGATAAAATATTTGCCCTGTCCAAGCAATAAAAGGAGACAATTAACCTCCATTTTATTCAATTATTCTAAATGTAAGATGATGCATGTAATGCAATATTTATATCATGAAATGTAATCCTATGCTTAAGAACATGCATAAATAGATATCTTAAGTAGTGTAGATGTGTTTACATCATGTTCCTCTAGTGAAGAGAAGACCTTGTCCTGGTGCTCCCTTCAAGTACCTGAGTACCATCATGGCTGCATTCCAGTGTTGTCTAGTAGGTCTCTCCATAAATTGACTCAACTTACCTACGGTAAGGAAATATCTGACCTAGTAATCGTCAAGAAAAGTAGCTTCCCCACCAGCTGACGATACTGCCTACTATCAACTGACTCTGCATCACGATCATATAGTCGCACGTTAGGGTCCATGGGAATATTCGCTGGCTTGTCTCCCAACATGCCTATCTCTTTCAACACATCTAGGGCATATTTTCGTTGAGATAGAACAATACCACGCTTACTCCGGGATACTTCTATCCCAAGGAAATATTGCAACGGCCCTAAATCTTTCATCACAAATTGAGCTGCCAATGTCTGTTTGATCTCAAGCACACATGTTGTATCATCACCAGTGACAATCAAGTCATCAACATAGACTAAAAGAACCACAATACCTTTCCCGGTCTTTCTGACAAATAAAGAATGATCTGCAGATGATCTAATGAACCCTACAGACTCTACCACCTGGGAGAGCTTCTAAAACCAAGCTCTCGAGCTCTGCTTAAGGCCATAGATGGCCTTCTGCAACCTGCATACACATTTCCCTTAAACCTCGTAACAAGGAGGCTACTGCATGTAGGCTTTCTCCTGTAAATCTCCATAGAGAGGCATTCTTCACATCAAGGTGGTAAAGATGCCAATCTTGTTGAACTGCCACAAAATCAAAATCCTCACTATAGATAGACGAGCCACCGATGAAAAAGTGTCAAAGAAGTTCACCCCATAGGTTTGGGTGAACCTTTTGGCAACAAGTCGTGCCTTGTAGCGTGCAACTGACCCATCTGGATTGTACTTGACTGTAAATACCCATTTGCAGCCAACTACTATAGCACCCTTTGATAAAGGTGTAAGCTCCTAAGTACTGCGTGAAGTAAGAGCAGCCATCTCATCCTTCATGACTTGGCATCACTTTGGATCAAGCATGGCCTGCTGGTAGGTGGTAAGGATCGGTATGGTAGAAAGAGCACGACAAAAGCTCCCAAAGCTAACCCAAGGCCATCAGTAGCTAGACTACCTGCAACACGATATCTGGACTCACAGGTGTGGGGTGCCCTCCTAATGGCAATAGGCAGGTCAAGATCAGCTATCCGATTCTCCTGTCCTGGCTGTGAAGCAGAAATATCCTCATCTAGACATCTATCGTTAGGGCGTGCTGTATCATTACTCTACAACCTGTTTGTGGTCTCTTGAGGTGGAGAAGGTGGAATCTCTGTGGCATTTGTGGGAGGTGGCATCTGAAAAGTACTATGAGGTCATTGATATGTAACAATGAACTTAGAGAACTTCACAGGACTAGTTATAGTAGGTGGGGGGGCAGAAATAGGTATCTCCTCTAAGGGAACAGGACATACAGGCATGGGAGCCTCTGTATCCTCATGGGATAAACTCCGTGCAGTAGTAGAAAAATATGAGATAGACTCATGAAAGATAACGTCTGCGCTCACATAGTGTCTACTAGTGAGAGGATCCAAGCATCTATATCCTTTCGGAGTTCTTGAATATCCCAAGAACACATTTAACTGCTCGTGGTGCCAACTTGTCTCGTCCTAGAGAAAGGTGAACAAATGCAGCACAACCAAACACTCATGGTGGTACGTGAAAAAGCTCCTACCCAAGATGTATTATATGCCAAGGTGTCTGCTCATGAAATACTGAACTGGGCATCCTGTTGATCAAATAGCAAGCCGTAAGAACCGCATCCCCCTAATATAACAGGGGCACACTATGATGGATCAACAAAGTATGGGCCACATCCAAAAGATGTCTATGCTTTCTCTCAGCCACCCCATTCTGCTGAGAAGTGTGAGCACACGTGGTCTGATGCACTATTCCATCGGACCTGTAGAATGCAGACAACCTAACGGTGCATAGCTCAAGTGTATTATCATATCTTATTACTTTAACAGTAGCTGAATACTGATTTTTGATCTGTAATATGAGATTATGAATGTTAAATCCAACATCTGATTTGTTCAACAAGAATACCAAAGATAGGCGTGAGAAATTATCAACTACTAAATAGTAACAATGACCCATCCTATCTGGTATCCTACTTGGCCCCTATACGTCCACGTGCAACAACTCAAACAAGGCTGTGGATCCAGAACAAGTGCTCACAGGATAAGAGGAACGATGATGCTTGCCCATCTGACATGCATTACAGCATATCCTGGCAGCAGGAGATATGTGCAGAATGACTCTACAAAGACTCTCCAGAGGAAGATGTCCAAGCCTGAGATGCCACCGAAATACACTCCCAGGAGCAGAAGATACCTCTGCTCGACATGCAGATGCGAGTAGAGTCTTAGTAAGGCAATAGACTCCACCTTCTACATTTCCACTGCCGATTGTCCTCCCTGTCAATTTATCTTGAATGACACAACCCACATCATCAAAAATAGCATGACAATTAAGTTCCTTGGTAATTGTACTTACTGAGAGTAAGCTCATAGGAAAGCCTGGCACATGAGAAACATCGGGCAATCTCATGGTTGGAGTCACAGGTACCTTCCCTTGACCTATCCTGGAATGCCTACCATCTACAACTTGTATAGTCCTACCTACAAGTACGGATCTGAGATGGGTAAAACAATCCTGATCTCCACTGAGATGCCGTGAAGCTCCTGAGTCAACCAACCGCTTTATACTACCCTGATTCCTGTTGCGTGCAATGGATCCTAACTCGTTAGCCCCTTGGATCCAATCATGATGGCTGCAACCACGGAGTAGTCTCTCATACTCCTGGTAATGGTTACCATTAGCCTCTGCCAACCTCTGTGTGGTAGAGATACTTGGACCAACATCAACATCATAGGGAGTCATACCAGGCAATCGGGGTAGATCAACCAAGTAAAGAAAAAATCAGATTATCATTACCAATGTAGTTTGCAACCAACAACCTTGGTGCAACCTACAGCTGGGCATATCAAAGGACTGTAGCAGCAGATGGTCCTTATCATCATATCTGAAAATCTGTTTTCAGATTATGCAGAACACCAAACTTCACAAAAACATATCTTAACACAAGATCTAGACAAAAATAGTTCCAGAAATCATGTTAGGGGCATGATCCTGCGTTGCAAGGATTAACCGGGGGTGCACATGAGAGCAAAGAAGCCCTCACGCCTCCCGCCCAGCCGATCTGGGTTGTCCTAGCTGTTGCTATTGATGGGAGGAGGCAGCGCCCTCCGACAACAACCCCATTAGTAGGCAGTACCGCCGCCGACCATGACCCTTAGCAGCACCTTATTGCTATTGCGCTGTCACCAGAGGCTAGAAGTCCCCCTAAGGTCGTCGCAGCGCTGTCGCGATATGCCTTAGATGCTGCAGCTCCGCTGTTGAGGCCCAAGCTCGCCGCAGCACAGCCGTGACCACGAGCGTAGCCTAAGCACCGTGACGGTGCAAGTCCTCCCTGCCCCGCCTCGAGCGTCGCTGAAGCTCTGCAGTGCCGCTGCCTAGGCCCAAGCTTGCCACAGCACAGCCGCGAGCTTGCTTGAGCACCGCAACGGTGTAACATGTACTCCCCGCACCGCCTCAAGCATCGCCTGAGCACTGCTAGCGATGCGCGTGCTGCAGCGTGTTGCTGGAGTTCCGCCGAGTGCTGCTTGCTGCTCACAAGGAAGAGAGATGATTAGGGTTTGGTGGTTAGGGTTTAGGAAGCCGTGAGGGGTGAGATACCTAGAGCCACGGTCTAGGACCGGTGCTCTGATATCAAGTTGGGAAAAATGTGCAGATCAATTATTCATCTAACCCTACCTCTCTTTATATAAACAGAGAAGTGGGTGTAAATTTCATACAACCCCATAAAGAAAACAAAATATAATAACACATCACACGCACCACTCCTAACCACACAACTGGCTAGACTCTAACACTTTTAAGCAACAAGTGGTGGATATTTTCATGAAGGCCTACATACACAGCTAATGTGATAACCCTAGTGACAGTTTGTCTAAAAAAAATAGTGATCCGATGTAGATCTCTGAAACCTTATCTTCACAACTGCACTTCACTAATCAAACCAAGCTTTAGGACTCTGCTTGAGTCCATATATGGCCTTCTTCAGTCTGCAAACATGATCCCTATTAATCTCGTAGACATGAAGTTGCTACATGTATACCTCCTTAGCAAGTTCTCCATGTAAGAAGAAATTATTTATATTCAGCTGAAATAAGGGTTAGTTCTTATTGATAGCAAAAGACAGAATAACTCGTATGGATGAGACTTGTGCTAGAGGTGAGAAAGTCCCAAAGTAATCAATGCCATGGCCATAAGTCTAGCCTTGAATCCATTAATAGTACCATATGCAAGATACTTCATAGTATACACCGATTTATAGTCGAATTTTGTGTTAGGTGAGCAAGGCACATGCTCCTATATGCTATGAGAAGTCAAGGCTTCCATCCCTTAATCCATAGCCGGTCTCCATTGTGGATCCTGAGATGCTTCTGAGTAGCTATATGGTATCATCGTACTTAACAAGGCGTGGGAGACCTACTGCAAGTCTCGACCTAGACGTGCTTTAGAGGTATAATGTAACATAGGATGTAAAGTGCAAGGACAAGTAGGTTTCCTGAGGACAATTGATATGTCATTTGGTTCTCCTTGATCTAGTGCTTGTAGTATCCTATAGAGTTGTCTTCTGGTGGAAGAACAGGTATGGTAGGCAAGAGAGGTAGAGACGATTGTCTCTCATGTCTGTGGTAGACCTGTAACTTAAGAGGAGCAAGGTCAATACTAGACCCTTCTTCAGAGAAGGGAACCTTCTCAAAGAAGGTAGCATCTACCATAACAAGATATTGTTAACTGGCTGGATCATAGCACCTGTATCCTTTTTGAGTTTGTGAGTAGCTTAGAAAGATACTCTTGATTGCCCGTGGAGAAAATTTATCCTATTATCGAAAGGCATGTTCAAAACAAGTACATCCAAATATCCGCAAGGGTAGGGCAAATGGATGATCAGATTCTGGGTGTATGAGATGTTGTGAGGACCGCATCTCCGCGGAATTGCTTGGTACCTTCACAAACACAAGAAATGCCCGAGCAGTATCCAGTATGTGTTTCAGTTTCTTCTTAGCAACCCTATTTGCTGAGAGGAATATGCACATGATGTTGGTGCAGAGTGTCGTTTTCAGCGAAGAATAATTATAGTTCTTTCTGGGTGTTGCGACTCTTGAAATATCTATATAGAGGATGAGTATGCATTCTGTAATTCCGCAAAGAAGCATCTCAGAATATGAAGAATCCCTTACCATCATAAGAAAGTTCAGATAAATCAATTATAATCATTGGCAAAGACCACACAATATCTATGGCCTCCAATGCTGCCAACACGAGAGGGCCCCAGACATCACAATGTATTAGAAGAAACAAAGATGTGCTTCTCCTTTTCTATGTGTATGGAGAAGGTAGCTCAACGATGCTTTCCAAGTTGACATGATTCATAATCAAAGCTAGTGAAGGTAGGTGACTTTGGGAACATATGGCGCATCTTCCCAAGCGAGGGATGCCCCAAGATATGATGCCAAAAGAGTGGCTCAACAGACATAGAGATGGCTCCAACAGATTGAGATCGAGTGTCAAGATAACAGAGACTATTTTTCTCAACTTCTCCACCAATAATCTTGTTCTTCTTATTTTGAAAGTAATGATGGTACTCATAAAAGATAACATGGCACTTTAGATCCTTGCATAGTCGGCTAACTGACAAAAGGTTCATGGGAAATTTTAGTGCACAATGAATTTCAAACAACTGCAATCGAGAAGGAAACTGAATGCCACCAATAGTAACTGGGAAACTGGTACCATTAGCAACTTTTTACTGAAGTGACTCGCCTAGCAGGTCTAGAGTTATGTAGGGCATCAACATTTCCAATGACGTATGTAGAAGCACCCAACTCTACCACTGTCCATGGCCAGTAGATGACATATGAACATGTACCTCAAAGGCATCAACCACACAGGCAGCATCTGCACTTGGATCCACATAGGACTGAAGACAGACAAATCATCCAAGATACTGACAGGAAGAAAGAATAATAGCCAGGAGACAGGCAGGCAGGCAGGCAGTAGGAGACGATCCTAAGCAAAAGATGGAAAGAAATCCCAAGCATATCCATTGAGACGAAAAAAAATCAACTTCTTCGGAGCACAAAGCTCAGATTAAAGAACTGATTATCAGCAACAGTTGTCTCAGTGACAACAAGTCAAGGAACCACTCAACAAAGATCAGTAGCAATTATGCACAACAGAGCAGCAGTAGTAGTTGGATGCAAATGCGCTTCCCATTAGATCAGGATTGCACGTTCAGAAGCAGAGGAGCAGTATGAAAGCAAACACTTTAGACTGGATCATATGGTGGTCCGATCAGGTTCTGGGGTGATCAGATTGAACAGCAGCAGCAGTAGCGCATAGGAAGCTTCACCCGTTGAAGCTTTCATGACCAAGAAGAGCACCCCACAGGGATGCAGTTCCAGCAGTGATGCTAGGTGATCAGTGCTCACCCACGCACAGATCGAGGGAGACCGCACTAGGGTTGATGGCAATGGCAATGGCAATGGGGATCTAGGGCCAATGACGTGTGGGCTGCTGGGCAGCCAATGCACACAATGCACATGGGACCTTCACGGTGCACAAGAATTCTTCACAGCAAGATCACTGCATGCATGTGCGAAAAAAATCAAGAGAGACAGATGAAGGTAGAGTATTTGGTGGGATATGAGGCCATTGATCTAAAGATCGCTGCTTTGATACCCATGTGGAAGGAAAATAAGATTGCATAACCTCAATGGAAACCTAAGCTCTCTTATATAGATGGTAGGGAAGAAGTACAAGGGAGTCCAATTAGAAAATAGAATAGATAAAGCATATACTCTAACACATCTAATTTACTTTGCTGCTTGATTCTGATTTTGTATAGGGAGAGGATGTCCACGGTGTGCCTGCTTTGGTAAACTTGTTTGGAATAGAGTCTCCAGGCCTCACATCTAATTTACTTTGCTGCTTGTTTCTGATTTTGTATAGGGAGAGGATGTCCACGGTGTGCCTGCATTGGTAAACTTGTTTGGAATAGAGTCTCCAGGCCTTACCTCCAGCCTGGCCATTGCTGAATACATTTCATCAAGGTTCTTGGGCTGATACCATCCATCTTATCTCATCCGAGACTTCTTGCTTGGCACTGAAATTCAAGGTATTTTTGGATTTTTTTATGCCCCTCTATATTTTTGGGACTGCAAAAGAGCAATATGATGAAGTGATATTCATGCAGTCTGTAAGAATGCTATTTAAGTTCAGAAAGTACAAATTAAACAGTCCCCTAAACTGAATGATTTCTTGGGTGATGCAGGAAAACAGTTGAAAACATGGCTACAGTGTGGCTGTGGCATTGAGCATGGTGATGCTAATTTGAGGGCGAAAGACTCAAATATCGGCTCATAACTAAATTCTGTAATGCTGGAAAGCAAACACAATATGTTTTTTTATACTCTTTTCAAAGAAAACAATTGTATTCAAACACTAGAAAGTGCAAATGCCACCTTTACAGGTATCTTCACGATGCTTTGTTTGATCTCACTTTCAATTAGTGTTCTGCATGTCGATGACGTACCCACATGATGGTCTTTTGCTGATCCACGGCTATATTGACAAACATGTAATATTGAAAATGTAAGAATTGCCAAATACCAATAATATGTCAACTGCTAGAATTTGAAATAAGTTATGTGGCAAATGCCACGTGGCAATTAGTGGTGAGTCACGTATGGAGCCCATTGTTGGGCATGTGCACGTTTGGTTTAGGGTTTACTGTGCCAAGTTTGTTTTATGTCAAATCTGGCAAGTTATTTTTTGATTGGTTATTAGAGTCTAAATTTAGGATTGAGTCAATTGGATGAAATGATTCAATTTATTATTGAAATTCTAGGGCTTTCTTATATGGAGAGAGACTCAAGGGTGAAAGTACATAGATGCCCATAAGGAGCAAACCCTACAACCATACAATAGAGAAATAGAATAAAAACTTATGCTAACATTCTCCCTCAAGCTGAAGCATGAATATCTATCATGTCCAGCTTGGATACACATGAATCAAATAGAGATCTGGCTAGGGGCTTGGTGAAAATATCTGCAATCTGTTCCTCAGATGTGACAATGTGGTATATAGCAACCCCTTCTAAATGATGTCCCCGATATAGTGGCAATCAACCTCAACATATTTCGTCTTCTCGTGAAATGCTGGGTTGTTGGCAATAAAGGTGGTTACTTTATTATAACATCTCATCTCTATTGAGCTAGAAAACTGTATCTGCAAGTCAATAAGCAGGGACTTAATCCACATCATTTCTACAGTTGTCTGAGCCATGGCCCTGTACTAAGATTCGGCACTGGATCTCGTAACCGTGCCATGTTTCTTGCTCCTCCAAGTGATCAAACTCCCTACTAAAAAGGTACAGAATCTGGTAGTGGATTTGCAGTCCACATGACATTCGGTGTAATCTACGTCAGAGTAGTCAACCAAGGTCATAGAAAACCCCTAGGAGAAGGGGAAACCCTTCCCAAGAGCCTTCTTGATGTATTTGAGTACCATCAATGCTATCCTAGTGCTGACGTGTTGGCTTGGCTATGAATTGACTCGGTCTCCCCACCGCAAAGGAGATATCCAACCTTGTGATAGTGAGGTATAGCAGCTTACTCACAAGTTGCCTTTACTGACTGCTGTCCACCAACTGTACATCCTCGTCATAGAGTGGCATTTTGTGGTCCATAGGAATATTAGCCTCCTTGGCCCTAAGCATATCAACTTCCTGCAAGATGTCTAATGCATACTTCCTCTGGGACAAGATAACACCCTTTTTATTGCGAGCCACCTCAATGCTAAGAAAGTACTGTAGAGCTCCCAAGTCCATGACAAACTGTTCTGCAAGGATGCGCTTAATCTTAGCAACACCTTGCTCATCATCACCTGTAACAAGCAAGTCTTCAACATAAACAAGTACCATAGTACCTCGTCCAATCCTCTTGACAAAAAGAGAAAAGTCAGCTATCGATCTCTTGAATCCGATTGGCTCTACAACCTATGACAACCTCTGGAACCAAGCTCTGGGTCTCTACTTAAGGCCATAGATGGCCTTTTGCAGTCTACAAACACTCTCCCCCTTAACCTCGAAGCCTGATAGCTGTTGCATGTAGACTTCTTCTTGGAGATCCCTATAGAGGAATGCATTCTTCACATCTAGCTGGTGTAAGGGTCAATCAAGGTGTACTACAACTGCTACCAATATCTGTACTATGGGAAGTCTGGCAACTAGTGAGGTGTCAAAGAAAACTATCCCATAGGTCTGGGTGAACCCCTTTACCATTAGAGTGCCTGGCAATGCCCCTATCTGGATTGAATTTCACTGTGAATACCCATCTACAACCAACAACAGTAGCTTCATCAGGAAGTGGAGTGAGCTCCCAGGTCCCACAACCCCGAAGTGTAGCCATCTCGTCCTCCATGGCAACCCGTCATTTCGGATGAAGCATGGCTTGCTAGTAGGTAGTAGGGATCTTTACATCTGACAAGGCAGAAGCAAATTGGACAATCGACTTCCTAAGATGGGCACTGGGAAGATCACCTGCAACGTGATAGCGAGCACAGGAGCGTGGAGCCTTCATAATAGCAATAGGAAGATCCTCAGTAGTACCAGGCACCGTAGAGTGACTTGTGGGACCATCGTCTACAGGCAACTCAATGGAGTCAACATGCACCTATGCAGGAGATTCTAACAACCTACATAGACGGAGAGCCTCTGTCTCAGGTAGTGACCGTGGTCTAACAACCTATGGCATAGATGGAGAGCCTCTATAGAGTCAAGTGAGGTCTACTGTACATGCACATTGGGCCATGTAGCTTCTCAAAATCATCCACGGATTCCCTAGAATCGGAAGTGGGAGGTGGGGGAGTTGAAACAGGAATATCCTCAAACTAGATAGGGGGAAAGGGCATCGGTGCAGGTGCATCTGAAGTAGACATCTGGTGGCCTCTTATAGAAAATAAGGCACCTCCTCATGAAACATGACATCCATGCTAATATAGTGTTGCCTACCAATGGGATCATAACATCTGTTGCCCTTCTAGGTGGCACTATAATCCAAAAATATACTCTTGAACGCATGGGGTGCAAGCTCGTCCCTACTAGAATCAAGAATGTGAACAAATGAAACATAGTAGAAAACCCAATGAGGCACAACAAACAAATCTCTATCTGGATACAGTATCTGATATAGAATTTGCTCATGAAGGACCGAACTAGGCATCCTGTTGATCAAGTAGCAAGCAGTTAGAACAGCATTTCCCTAGTAGGAAGATAGAACATTGCAATGTATCAACAATGTTCGGGCCACATCTAAGAGATGTCTGTGTTTCCTTTCTATTATGCCATTCTGCTGGGACGTATGAGAGCAGTCTCCTGGTGCAAATCTCAAGTGCATTGTTGGTTCTAACAATCTTTACAACTATAGAAAATTGAGTCTTGATCTGATTAATTAACATCTTAATTGTGTTTTCTGCATCTGACTTACTACGAAGCAAAAAGGTCCATGATAATCCGAAGAAAACATCGACCACCAAGTAGAATCGGAATCCCTGCCTGTTTGGAGTATGACTCGAGCCCCATATGTCTATGTGGATAAGTTAAAACATGCAGATGATGTAACTGTAGTGCTAGGAGAATAGCTGGAATGGTGATGCTTTCTTAGTTGGCAAGTATCACAAAGAAGATCAGTAGTAGGTGATAAATGAGAAATAACCTGTCTCAGTCAATCTAGAGAGGGATGTCCTAGCCGATAGTGCCACTGAAGTGTTGTCCCTGCCTTGTATGCCACATCTGCCTATCCAACAACTGCCAATGGAGACTGAACTAAGCGGTATACACCTCCTTCCTCGTGTCCACCACCAATAGTTTTTCCTATGAATTTGTCCTAGAAAACACACCCTACATCATCAAATATTGCTCTGCAGTTGAGCTCTTTGGTAATCATGTTAATTGATAATAAACTAATCGGAAAACCATGAACAAATAGAAAATTGGGTAGTCTCTGCTGGTGCTAGAGCACCACGATTATTTATTTTGATGATAACAAAACACGTGTTATTTAACATTTGCAATTTGAGTCCTAGATTTCAGGTCAATTGCAAATGTGGACGTGTTTAGACGGAGTTCGAGCTCGCATCCAGGACGGATTGGAGGAGCTTGACGGAAAACAGAGGAGGTTCGCGTGGAGCGACAGATTGAAGATGGAAGGAAATGAAGAATATGATAGATTTCCTTCTTTTGTACTTGTTGTATTTTTCGTTTCTTTTGTTGCTCTTTATTTCCTTAGAAATTATGTTAAAGAGCCTCAAAGAACCCTAACAGTAGTCCTAGGAACACCGGCACAACCTTAGGATACTTAGGTTTTCTGTAGAATACTTAGAAAACCAATATAGGGTTCAAACAGCACTTCCAGACGTCTAATTCCCAAATCAGACGTCTGATAATGTATTTTAAGACGTCTGACTGTTGTTTCAGACGTCCGATAACTGTTAGGCTGGAGATAGTAGTTCTGTCTGATGAAATCAGACGTCCAGACCTTAGACCAGACGTCTTAGAAGACGTCTGATGGATTTGCCAGACGTCCAGTTAGTGGACCATTGGCTGGCTTAGCAGGCACTCAAAGATATGACCGTTAGAGCCTTATCAGACGTCCATAGGACTTTCCACACGTCTGATAAATGACCGTTTTGCCTCGGCTGACCCAAAATCTCTTCTCAGAGATTTTCTAGCCGTTGCAACATTTGGAAATCAATTCCCACAGTAAAAGTAGGTTTCCAGACGTCCAGACATAGTGCCAGACGTCCTGTATGTCGTCTGATGGACTTGCGTAAAAATCCTGTTTAGATCTGATCCAAGTCAGGGAGAGACCCGCCCAAAATCAGACGTCTGACCTTTAAATCAGACGTCTTATAGTGAACTTCCAAACGTCTGATGCTAGAATTAGACGTCTGATAAGCCTGTCAGAACAATGATTATTCCTGATTTCGGGCTGATTCACTTGGGCTTTGTTCCCAACGGCTATAGAACCTTTCTTAAGCCTTCCAAAGCCTTCCTAAGGCCTCTATAAATAGAGGGGAGCCTTTACACACCTATATACAACAAGAGAAACACAAGAAACACTTTGCGATACACTAAGATCAAGTATTTTCACTCTCTTGTGTCCAAGAAGCTCTTGCTCTCCTAGCTCAAGTTCTACATCTTGAGAGCATCATTCCCTTCGCGCACCCGCTCTCCCGCCGTAGTTCACGAGAGCGAAGTTGCGCCGTCGCGTGGCTCACGCACCGCGTCATCGTCGACGCACTCCTTGCAAAGTGGAGTTTCCTAAATCCTATAGAAGCTTAGGTTTATTACTTTGTTGGCTCTATAGGTTGTTTATTTTACCTTTGTCGTTTGGTTGGGTATTCGCTTTGCGAATTCCCGTCTCCTTCGTGGGACAAAATCCTTCTCGTGGAGAGAAGGGGTTGAGGAACGCTACCCTCGTACTTGTAGCGTGGTTGTATTGAGGTTGAATCACCCTCGTTTTAAAGTGATTCGTTTAGTGGATTTAATCAACTAGGTTGATCGGAAAATCCTAACTCGAGAGGGTTAGGTGGTGGTTTTCACCCGGTTTGGGTTTCCACCTAAAAATACTTTGTGTCTTTGTGTGATTGACTATTTGTGAGATTGTTTATATTTCAATTACGCATTTTTTACGTCACACTGATCTCACCCCCTCCAAGTAGGAAACTCACATTTGGTATCAGAGCAGGTCTTGCGAGATCGGAGTAACACCCGACAAGAGATCAAATGGAGGGAAGCACATCAACGATCAAAATTTCCGAGGGACAGTCCACAACCCGTCCGCCCTACTTTGACGGGAACAACTACAGCTACTGGAAGCTGAGAATGAAGACGTGGCTCCATACCACTGAATTCGAGGTATGGGGATGTTGCGAAACCCCATACGAGATCCCGAAGCGACCCCAATGAGGCTACTCGCAGCTGCAGATTCAAGATCTTTCACTCAACGCAAAGGCAATGAATGCCCTGTATTGCGCATTGAATCCGAAAGAGTTCGAGAAAATCAAAGAGTGCACCACCGCCCACGAGATATGGAGGAGGTTGGAAGGCACTCATGAGGAGACAAGCTCGGAGGAAGAAGAATAAGAAGAAGAAACCGCTTGCTTTGGTTTCATGGCCAGAGGAACCAACAGCGACAACGAAAGCGGAAGCGACAGCGACAACGAGGTAAATCTCGATCTTCAAGAAGCTTTTAATGAACTTTTTGAGATTAGTAAATCACTTAGGATAGAAAATAAAAACATTAAAAAGAACCTTAGTTTTCTTAAAAATGAAAATGATAGGTTAGAAAGATAACTTAAGGACATAGAAACTAGTCCTAAGGATAATAACCTGTTATTAGAAAATCATAACCTCATCAATGAAAATAATAAGTTGATTGAGGAAAATGATAGTCTAAAGTTAGAAATCTATGATTTAAAGACTAAGATGCAAACTATAGAAAAAGAAATTGCATGTCTTAGGGAAAATTCTAACAAATTAATCAGCAAAGTTGATAATTTTTATAGTCCTAAGGTTGAGAAAGGATCTCCGTCAAGGAGACCTTCTAACAAATCCGGATCCAAGCCCACTTGGATACCGAAAAAAGAATTAGAATCTTGTTTTGTAGGATTCAGGGATAATTACAACATAAGGGACTGGACCTACAGTCTCAAGGCTGGTCAACTCAAGTTAGGGGAACCAAGGAGTAGACCAAGGAGGAGAACAAGAAGACTGACGAGACGGCGAACAAACGACGGACCCGCTGCACGTCGACCACCAGATTGGAGACCGGTGCCAATGCCCGGGCCTCCAAGCTACGGATGGGAGCCCCATCCGATGTGGCATCCACCACCACCATTCGGGTCATTTTATTGGCCATGGTAGGTGAGGTAAAACCCTTTACCCTATCTTTTTATCAGTAGCATTTAGATAGGGGGAGTTAAAAATTTTATGAGCTAATTGTCAATTTTTAAGGGGGAGAAATAAGGTAGCTAAATTTCCTTTAGTAAGGGGGAGAAAAATAATAGCTATCTTGTTGTTACAAAAAGGGGAGAATATTACCTTTGTTAAAATAAATTCATAGAAGAGCATGTTTTAAGGGGGAGTTATAGGAAATTTAAAATCAATCAAACCTTTTTGATAATGTCAAAAAGGGGGAGGATTTTTTGTATTATTATTTACGATTTTGTCATCATCAAAAAGGGGGAGATTGTTGGTGCTAGAGCACCACGATTATTTGTTTTGATGATAACAAAACACGTGTTATTTAACATTTGCAATTTGAGTCCTAGATTTCAGGTCAATTGTAAATGTGGACGTGTTTAGACGGAGTTCGAGCTCGCATCCAGGACGGATTGGAGGAGCTTGACGGAAAACAGAGGAGGTTCGCGTGGAGCGACAGATTAAAGATGGAAGGAAATGAAGAATATGATAGATTTCCTTCTTTTGTACTTGTTGTATTTTTCGTTTCTTTTGTTGCTCTTTATTTCCTTAGAAATTATGTTAAAGAGCCTCAAAGAACCCTAACAGTAGTCCTAGGAACACCGGCACAACCTTAGGATACTTAGGTTTTCTGTAGAATACTTAGAAAACCAATATAGGGTTCAAACAACACTTCCAGACGTCTAATTCCCAAATCAGACGTCTGATAATGTATTTTAAGACGTCTGACTGTTGTTTCAGACGTCCGATAACTGTTAGGCTGGAGATAGTAGTTCTGTCTGATGAAATCAGACATCCAGACCTTAGACCAGACGTCTTAGAAGACGTCTGATGGATTTGCCAGACGTCCAGTTAGTGGACCATTGGCTGGTTTAGCAGGCACTCAAAGATATGACCGTTAGAGCCTTATCAGACGTCCATAGGACTTTCCAGACGTCTGATAAATGACCGTTTTGCCTCGGCTGACCCAAAATCTCTTCTCAAAGATTTTCTAGCCATTGCAACGTTTAGAAATCAATTCCCACAGTAAAAGTAGGTTTCCAGACGTCCAGACATAGTGCCAGACGTCCTGTATGTCGTCTGATGGACTTGCGTAAAAACTCTGTTTAGATCTGATCCAAGTCAGGGAGAGACCCGCCCAAAATCAGACGTCTGACCTTTTAATCAGACGTCTTATAGTGAACTTCCAGACGTCTGATGCTAGAATTAGACGTCTGATAAGCCTGTCAGAACAATGATTATTCCTGATTTCGGGCTGATTCACTTGGGCTTTGTTCCTAACGGCTATAGAACCTTTCTTAAGCCTTCCAAAGCCTTCCTAAGGCCTCTATAAATAGAGGGGAGCCTTTACACACCTATATACAACAAGAGAAACACAAGAAACACTTTGCGATACACTAAGATCAAGTATTTCCACTCTCTTGTGTCCAAGAAGCTCTTGCTCTCCTAGCTCAAGTTCTACATCTTGAGAGCATCATTCCCTTCGCGCACCCGCTCTCCCGCCGTAGTTCACGAGAGCGAAGTTGCGCCGTCGCGTGGCTCACGCACCGCGTAATCGTCGACGCACTCCTTGCAAAGGGGAGTTTCCTAAATCCTATAGAAGCTTAGGTTTATTACTTTGTTGGCTCTATAGGTTGTTTATTTTACCTTTGTCTTTTGGTTGGGTATTCGCTTTGCGAATTCCCGTCTCCTTCGTGGGACAAAATCCTTCTCGTGGAGAGAAGGGGTTGAGGAACGCTACCCTCGTACTTGTAGCGTGGTTGTACTGAGGTTGAATCACCCTCGTTTTAAAGTGATTCGTTTAGTGGATTTGATCAACTAGGTTGATCGGAAAATCCTAACTCGAGAGGGTTAGGTGGTGGTTTTCACCCGGTTTGGGTTTCCACCTAAAAATACTTTGTCTTTGTGTGATTGACTATTTGTGAGATTGTTTATATTTCAATTACGCATTTTTTACGTCACACTGATCTCACCCCCTCCAAGTAGGGAATCACAGTCTCAAGGTGGGAGATATAGTAACCTCCCCTCGCCCTGGACTTAAGAAAGATGTCCATCATCCACCTGAACTGTCCTACCAGGAGGGACATCATGCACCATGTGGAAGTACTCCCGATCTCCACTAAGATGCTTGGATGCCCTGGAATCAATTAACCATCCATCACTAGCAGAAGAAGCAAGAGCTACAGTATCTAAAGTAGTAGACACAAAAACTCATCCTCTTTCCTAACAATCCCATCGACCCGCTCTGTAGCTTCAGTCACAATCTGAACATGACCCATCTTGCCAGGAAACATACTTGTGGCCCTACCTGCTACCTTATCAATGGCGGCACCCCCTACGTCGTGTAGGACTTCCTCATCTATTCAGACAACATTGTCTGACACGATGTCTCTGTCAAGATTGACTTGTCTTGCTTCCATACCGGCCACCATCATGAACTCAACAATTTCTGGGAGTTCATCATGTCCAAAGGGAGCTAAACAACTCATCAATCAATTAAACGAACTGATCCAAAGACATCCATCAATTACATAGAAGAAATCCATATTCACGTCAAGAAAACACTAGCATATCTAGAAGAAATCTGGTTCAGATCTGCATCTTCATTGGATGACCCCCTTTGAAAAATGCTGGCCTCGCTCAGGGGCGAGGAAGAACACCCGAGATGGCCCCAAGAAGATCTTGGTGTCTCTCTCCCAACGAAAGGAAGAGAAGTAGCCCTAGAAACGGGCTATCAACTCCTCACAACCATAGGTAAAGTATTGCAGATGACACTGCACTGCTACAGAGCACGCTAAGTCGCCCCTAGTGTCCTGTGCCAGCTATGTAGGGCTGTTGCAGCACCTCCCGACGTCGCCGGAGTAGCAGATCGCCACCCAGCGGCGTTGCAGCACCTGTTGCTGCCTATAGTGCCACCGCTCCTGCATCATCGGACATGCTGCAGCTTGCAGCACCATCACTCCTACGTCGTCGGAGCACATGCGGTCAAATCATGCAGCCCCGAGTGTCATCGCATGTGGTGTAGTGCTTAGATTGGGCACCCGAGCATCGCCGCACGTAGTTGCGCATAGACCGAGTCGGTTGTGGGTGTACACTGCTGCGTGTGCACCGCTGGAGAGAAAATCTGATGCTACTGCTGTCGCTGGGAGAGAAGAGGGTGTGTGTGTTGGGTTTAGAGGCCTTAAGGGTGGGATATCGAGAGTCACGTTCCAGGATCGGTGCTTTGATATCAAATTGGATGAAATGATTCAATTCATTATTGAAACCCTAGGGCTCTCTTATATAGAGAGAGATCAAAAAGGGTGAAAGTATATAGATGCCCCTAAGGAGCAAACCCCACAACCATACAAGAGAGAAATAGAATAAAAATATATATTAACAAAGTGAAGTTAGGAATAGTTGATTTTGTTTTAGGAAGTAGGATTAGCAAATCCTAACTTAGTTAGGATTGCAATTAGGATTGTAATTGGGATTGATTCTCTATAAATAAAGGTCAAATCCTCTTGTTTTCTTTGAGTTCCATCAATAATATTTCCAACTTCAAGCGCTCTCCCCTCTCTTCCACGCCGTCGACTTATCTCTCTATTTTCCTCCTCTCTCCACACGCCAACATTGAAGAGGAAGAAGGGCTCCTCCACGTGTCATCAATACTTTCACATTAACAATTTTGGCAGTGTCATTAGGTACGACTTTTAGACTATATATTTTAAGATTGACATGGGTGACTTAATAAGCCATTCCCACCCATTATTATTATTGCATGTTTGTTGGAGTGATAAAAGCTCTTGCCAAGGTCCTCTTCCTATTTGTTAGATTTTAAAGATATTTTAGCTTCTCCGAAGTCAAACAATATTTATTTCTTATTTTTAAGATAGATTCAAGCTACAATCTCTATATTAATTGTTCCAATTATGGGGCTTAGGTATTACATTTGTAAATCCATTAGTTTATGTTATGTTAACAAATTCCATGATTGTTTCATTTATATGTTTTATAGAGTTAGATCTTTAGTTCTTAGGATGTAATGCTTAGATATCTTTTTTGATAGGATGAATGTTTAAATATTTATCAAATTTTGATGGCACAATTGTATGAATTAAATATAATTATAATCATTCAAATAGACTTTCGAGATTTCCATGTTGTGCCACCAAAATGTCTAGTATTGCAAGTGTCGTAGTCATCAAAATTCTAGCATTTTCTCCACATGCCTTCAACATGTCTTCGAAATGGATATTACAAAATCATCGAAACAGGATTGAATTTGACATTCAAAGTCTTGCATTCAATCACATGTTGAGGGCTAACGGTTATTGCAGTGCATTGTGTTTTCATTAGAAGAAAAAGAAAACCGCATTTTAAAAGGAAGTGACACCTCACTTTTGTTGAGCGTTTCGTGTTTGATGGCCACTGTATGTCCAGCCTGTGCTTTGCATTGTACCAATTGAGGTTATCCTCATCTTTCCTTCCTCACAGCAACCCCTTCCTGCCGTGGCCCTTGTCATCCCTTGGCAGCATCCAAGGACCCCTCAAAGGTGGTTAAGCTCCTGTGCTATTCCATGGGTCACTTGCCTGCCCTTCACCATGGCGATGGTCACATTCACATCATCTACATCATTGTCCCTTTCTCAGGCCTTAATTCTGAAGATGGTGTTTGAGGCCTGAGAGAAGTAGAATAAACATAATCATGTACCAGTTCAATCTAGCCTGATGATCTTGAGAACATGATCAAGTATCATAACAAGCTTGCTTTCGACTCCCCTATCCTCTGAAGCAAAGCTCCACCCCTTCTTCTCTCTCCTGCTATGCTTAGCCTACCCTCTAGCATCAGCTTGTTCCCAACTCCAATGTGGCCTTCTCCTTGGGTTTGACTCTCTACAGCTCTCCACTTCAACAACAATGGGGATTCTAACATGGGGAAAACCCGTGTTGTGTTAGCCATTGACTGTTTGTCCATTGTTGGGTACATGATCTCCAAGAGTTCACCGAGAAACCTACAAGGTTGCCGATCATTGCTGACTTCTCTTTACATCATATTTCCTTCTGTACAGCTGAAGCTGTTAGATTTTGAGTGTTATATTTTAAAGGTCATCAAAGTTTAAATTTGCTCTCCTTGCTTTAACTGGTATTGACATTTGCAACGAGTAGAAATGGAGAAAATTTTGGTGCTTTTGTCCATTAGAGTTTATTTGTGGATTTATTAGGTTGGCTCTTCGTTAAGTTCATTCTCATTTTTGTGGTCTTTGGTGGTTGTATTCTGGATTTGTAGGGATTTCCATGCGTTTATAGATAATTCATGATTTTTGCTCTCATTAATGTAAACGAAGTCGTCCTTTCATATTTGCAGCTCTTCTCACAAGAAGATGCCTGCGAAAAAATCAATTAAGATCTCTAGAGAGCCTTTTTCTGTAATTTTGATCAAGCAGAAATAACATTTACTCCAGCAGCTTATAAATTATATCCTTTCTTCATTGATTCATCCAGTCTTCCGATTTCAATCTTGAATCCTGATAATATCCTCGAGATTTGTCTTTGAATCATGTACATAAGTAGCTCCTTCCAAGACAAAAAGTACGCTGCTCGTGAAACTTTCTACCTATGGCAGTAAATGCTTCTTAATTAAAAAAATGAGGGGTCTATGTACTTTATGAGGGGCTTTGTGTTCTACCCAAGGACTTTAACTAGTGTAACAGAAGTTTGTCTAAAAAATGGAAAGAATCACAATTATTTAAGGGTTGAAAATAAAAACAACAGGCATCTCTTTGATTGAGCATTGGTATCAAATGCATGATCCCTCTTCGATTTCATTGTTGTGGTGGACAAAATAATGAAATGGAGATGATGATCCCTTGTTATTCATTACTTTATTCATCCTTTCCCTTCCACTGGAATTTCATTCTTGCAAAGGAAAGGAGGTGGATGAAATGATTTAATTCAATATAGAAAATCCTACGCTTTCTTACATAGAGAGAGATCAAGGAGTGAAAGTATAGTTAAACTCATACAAGGAAAAAAATATTATATGTTAACATTTCCCCTCAAGTTGGAGCATGAATATCTATCATGTTCAGTTTGGAATAACACGTCTTAAAGGTAGATCTCGCCAGGAGCTTGGTGAAGATATCTGCAACTTGCTCTTTAGAAGTAACACTCGTATATAAACTTCCACGTTGAATGAGATCTCAAGTGTAATGACAGTCAATCTCTACATGCTTTGTCCTCTCGTGAAACATAGGGTTATTGGCAATGTAGGTTGCTACTTTGTTGTCACACCGCATCTCCATAGAGCTATCCAGAGAAACATGAAGATCTGACAAAACTGACTTGACCCAAACCATCTCAGTGGCTGTCTGGGCCATGGCCCTATACTTTGACTCTGCACTAGATCTAGATACAATCACTTGCTTCTTGCTCCTCTAGGTAACCAGGTTGCCTGCAACAAAGGTGCAAAAACCTGTGGTGGATTTTTTGTTCACAACACAGCCAGCATAATCAGCGTCAGAGTATGCTACAATCCCCATGGGCGTTCCCTTACGGAATAATAATCCTCGTCCAGGTGCTTTCTTCACAAACCTGAGCACCTGTATTGCAGCCTCCTAGTGCTGCCTAATTGGCTTATCCATAAACTGATTAAGCCTACCAACTGATAGAGACAAGTCTGGATGAGTGATGGTGAGGTAAAGAAGCTTACCCACCAGCTGCCTGTATGTTCTACTATCAACCACCTTAGATTTCTCATCATATACGTGGACCTTGGGATCCATGGGAATATTTGCAGCCTTAGCTGCTAACATGCTAGTCTCCTGAAGAAAATCAAGAGCATACTTCCTCTGCGAGAGCACCACTCCATCCCTGTCACGTGCAACCTCAATGCTTAAGAAATACCTCAACTGTCCCAGATCCTTCATGACAAATTTCTCTGATAGGTGCCTCTTAACTTCATCTATCCCATCTCTGTCATCTCCGATGATGATAAGATCAACATATACCAGGAGTACCACAGTCGCCCTATCAGTCTTCCTGGTACATAAGGAGTGATATAAAGTGGAGCGACTTAGACCAATTTGGTGGAACACCTCTGATAGCTTCTGAAACCATGTCCTGGGACTTTGCTTCAAACCATAGATTGCCTTTCGTAATCTACATACACACTCCCCCTGAACCTCGAAACCTGGGGGCTGCTGCATGTAAACACCTCCTCCTAAAGATCGCCATAGAGAAATGCGTTCTTTACGTCCAGCTGGTATAATAGCCGGTCTCTGTGAGAAGTAACATAAATAAGTATCCAGACAATGGCAAGCCGCGCAACAGGGGAGAAAGTATCAAAGAAGTCTACCCCATATGTCTGAGTGAACCCCTTTGCTACTAGCCTAGCCTTATACCTTGAAATAGATCCATCAGGATTGTATTTCAAGGCAAAGACCCATCGGGAGTCAACCAGTTGTGCGTTAGTAGGAAGCAAGATGAGATCCCAAGTCTGTCTACTTCGAAGTGCTGCCATCTCATCCTCCATGACTTGACACCACTTCAGATCAAGGATGGCCTGCTGGTAGGTAGACGGAATGTGTGACGCTGTAAGGGCCTGATAGAAGCTGCTAAACTGAGGAGCAAGACCATCAATAGCGAAGCTACCTGTGACCTGGTATTTGGATTCACAGGTGCGCGATGCCATCCTAATGGCAATAGGGAGATCTGAATCATCTGGTACCTCTAACTGAGTTGCTGTAGAAGGAGCCTCGCCACTGTGGTGATCTGCACTGTCTGGGAAGTCAGGTCTAACCAAACTATCACTAGCATCAGGTACCCTCTCAACTACCTGTGAACCATCAGTTGCTGGTGAGAGAGGAGGCCTCTGAAAGGTAGTATGATGCCTGTGATAGGTATGCAATGGCCCATGCAATTTCTCAAAGTCATCCCAGGAGAAAGAACTCATCTGTTTATCAGCTAGAGGTCTGGACTAAGAAGTAGACACCTGAGTCTCTATATACGGAACAGGTAAGGGAAGAAAGGCAACATTATTACAAGAGCTCCTTTGTCCAGTGACTGAGAAATATGGTGTATCCTCATGGAAAGTCATATCAGTACTAACATAATGTTTTGTTTTGCAAAGGATCATAGCAACGGTACCCCTTTTGTGTCCTAGAGTACCCCAAAAATACGCACTTAATAGTGCGGGGAGCCAGCTTGTCATAACCAAGTGACGGCACATGAACGAATGCAACACATTCAAAGGTCCTGGGAGGCACATGAAATAACTCATCGTCTGGATGCAGAAGAACCAGTATCTGCTCGTGAAGAATTGAGCTAGGCATCCTGTTGATGAGATAAGTCGCTGTCAGAATTGCATCCCCCCAGTATCTCTATGGTACATTATGATGAATTAATAGTGTACGAGCAACATCTAACAAGTGCCTGTGCTTCCTCTCTGCAATCGCATTCTGCTGTGAAGTGTGAGGACAAGTAGTCTGGTGGACAATCCCACGGGTCCTATAGACCTCCTTAAGTCTGGTAGTGCAGAACTCAAGAGCATTATCAGTCTGCACTATCTTTACTGTGGCTGAATATTGTGTGCTGATCTCCAAAAGAAGGGTCATTATGCATCCTTCAACCTCTACCTTGCTTTTCAACAAGAACACCCATGTGGCTCTAGAGAAATCATCTACGACAACCAGGTAGTGCCAGTGTCCTATCCGGTCTGGGACTCTGCTCAGTCCCCACACATCCATATGGAGCAACTAAAATAATGTCGAAGATTCAGAAGATGTGCTAACTGGAAGAGAGGATCGATGTTGCTTACCAAACTGGCAAGCATCACACTGTATGGTAGCAGTTGGGGAAATATGTGGTATCACCCTCCTGAGGCGATCCAAAGACAAGTGTCCAAGACGAACGTGCCACTGTAAAACACTCCCGCTACCATATCGAGTAACCCCTGCAAATGGCTCCTGTCCCAGATGGTAAACACCATTCTCCTCCATACCTCTGACAATAGTTCTCCCAGTGAGCTTATCCTAAACAACACATCTGACATCATCAGAGATGACTTTACAGTTGAGATCCTTCGTGATTCTGCTCACTGACAATAGACTCAGTGGAAATTCTGGTACGTGCAATGCACTAGATAACTGCAAACCGAGGGTCATGAACACCTCCCCCTTACCCCTAACTGGGGTGTATCTACCGTCAGCAACCTGTACAGTCCTTCCTGGGGGAACATATTATAGCGAACGAAAAAAGATCTGATCACCGCACAGATGCTGTGATGCACCAGAGTCGATTAGCCACCCTGCTCCATGGTGGCTCTTGTAATGCTCCTTATGTACGAGACTCACAAATTCTGCCATAAGTGTCAAGTAGATCACATCCAAGGAAAAATGGGGAATACACACCTGAAGGATCATACAATATAGGGAATACATACCCCAAAATCAAACCATAGATTTAGGTAAAAATCATATCATTGCTAGGAATCATCAATAGATCTGAAGTCAAATGTGTTCAGACCTGCATTTTCGCGGAAAGCCCCCTCGGACAAGCATTGGCCTAACCTGAGTGCAGGGAGAAACCCAAGAAGGTCCCAAGAAGACCTAGGTCTCTTTCTCCCTGCTGTAGGGGAGGAAAGTAGCCCTAGAAAGGGGCTACAACCCCCTTATACATGCAGCAGCATGCCGGTTTTCCGGTCTAAGCGCCGCCTCAGATGCCTGCTACGCCTGATCGCCACTGCAACTCTTTGAAAGGTGCTCTGCCGCTCTGCTGCGTCGCTCTGATTGCCGCCGCGCCTCTCTGAAACACGGTCGTGCCGCCTCAGGCACGCACGACCGCCGTGCGAGCCCACTGGAGCATTGCCTCACATGGGTGTCACTGTTGCGCCACCTTAGATGCGCGGGACGGCCATCCGCGACTATTGGTGCACCACTGGTGAGGCACTGCCGCCGATCAGAGAGAAAGAGAGATGAAGAGGGATTTGGTGATAGGATTGGAGGCCTACTTGGGTGGGGTACTTAGGGCATCAATCTAGGACCGCTGCTCTGATACCAAGTTGGATGAAATGATTCAATTCAATATAGAAAATCCTAGGCTTTCTTATATAGAGAGAGACCAAGGAGTGAAAGTACAGTTAAGCTCATACAAGGAAAAAAATATAAAACATAAAAAAAACTATATGTTAACAAAAGGGTTTTCTCAACTCTATGAAAGTTGACCTTCACAAAGAGCCTTGATCTAGGTACTCGATCAACTTTTCTGGTCAGGGTCCTTTTTTTCCACATATTATTGTGTCAGCTATTGCATTTCATACCTCAACAAACACCTTAGAGGTGCAGTGGTTGTCGATTTGCTTTGTACCATTAGTTACCATCAATAAATCTATGGTTGCTCATGGTATCATTAAGTGGGTTGCTTTTGCTAGGCCCTTTACTATTGGCCATCTCCTTTACTTCACCATGCCTCCTCGTCTTAGACCTTGTGCTTCTCTTGCATCACGCCACGTCCTTTTCGCTTCTATTAGTGCTTCTATCCTCAATTGGTGGGTTGGGGAGTAGTTCCCCTTCTTGTATGACCTTTTTTCTTACGAATATAACCTCCATTAAAGGGAAAGAAGCACGCTATATCTGGATGCAGCCTGTAAAAGGTGAGGGGAGAAGGGAAAAACCTCTTCCTCTGAAGAGGGAAACTTGCCTCTCCTAAATGGGAGTAAATCTTCATCCTGAAGGAGGCAAAAAGCAAAACTTGCATAAAAGAAAATAAGAAAGCAAATAGCAAACAAAAAGAGACAAAGAAGGCATCAAATCCAAATTGCTTCGTAGCCTTGCTCCATGCTTGGACGACAGTTCGTGCCATTCAAATGACATCGTGTATCCACGTTATATGAAAAAAACTAGTAGCATAAGATTGGAGAGGAATCCATGTTAAACTCAATATCTAGCATGGCCTCCTCAACATTTTAGAGATTAGTCATGATTATAGATAATGGAACCCAAGACCAAGCATAGAACCTTCACCACCAAACACAAGCAAGACCAAGGCAGATACCTGAACAAGTGCTAGGAGATTGAAGAATGAATCCACCATGAAGCTTAACTCTATCTTACTGGTCTCGTTGCATGGAACACCGCCCATGCCATGTGCCTAAACATATCAAAACACGTTGCACTAGATGAGAAGAACCTTAAACAGTGGCACAAGTGGGATGACCGTTGAGAAAGGAACAAAGATGGCTGGTAGCGTGGGGACTCTCCACGACCCATCCACCATGACGACAAAGTCGGATTTGACTCAGATAGACAAGATCAATGCATCACAAAAGATAAAGCAGCTTAAATCGTAAAGTCTTACGGCCACCATCCAAGGAGGAGTGTTTGAGTCCCTAGGTAGGCAAAGGTGCTACAACCAGGACTAGGGGTGGAAGGGAGAACAAGGGAGCTCACGACCATGGAGAGGGGATGAGTAGTAGACCTCTCAACCAAGAAGAGAAGGGGGAAGATGGCGAAACAACGGTGGAAGGAGGAGGGGACCTTGGCTAACACTCGAAGGCTGGCCAAGCCCTAGATCCGACCACAAAGACAAGATAGGTAGGTTGGCGGGCGGGGTTTGTAAATGGCTCCTTTCACATGTCTTGCTGCATCTTCTGTTGATCAGGACTATGATTACTATGTGATTAATTAAGTCCATCAATTGTTTCTTCACATGCTTTGTTTATCACCTCTAGTTGAGGTGCATCATGTCAGTCTGCTATCACTGCTAGGGACAAAGTTGGACTAAATACTATTTTGAGATAGATGCTTTCATGTTCACATTTGCTTTTGCAAAGTTTGCATACCGATTTGAATGTAGATCTAGATTGGATCTGATTCTATTTCATATTTTAAGGAAATTGGATATGGATTCAGTTCATATAAAGATTGAATATGAATGTAAATCATTTATTAAGGTATAATAAATCTAAGTAATGATTGGATAAAAATGTGAGCATCCTATGTACTTCATTTTCTTATATAAAATATTAAGGGCTTAATACAATCTTTTAGTTTAAATATGCAATTAACTAAGTTAATTCACTTGTAAATCATTATCAACAAATGTATGGACTTCGAACCTTACATCTTAAAGATTAACGAACACGGAAATATTTCACCCTTACAATATGCAAATTCAGCCTATTAGATTGAATTCGTATTTGTGATTCAATTTAAATTTCGTCATATCATATCTATTTGAATCTATATCTTAGGAAGATTTTACATAAACGTCTCCGTAATCATTTATGATACACGTATACTTCTGCCTTCCTGATATTCACAAATAGACACTTGACACTCGAAAATATTAAATTCATTCATTAAATTCTCTACATGTATGTGTTTACGAAGAATGTGCAATAAAAATTAAGATTTTTTTTCTTCTTATCTTTGTATCCTCCTTCCTCCTTTTCCCTCCTCCCATTCCCCCTTTGATGACCCATTTTCCAGGAGGACTTCACCACTGCCTTGTTGTCATTGACACCATCCTTGCCCTCACCGAAGCCCTTCACCACGGCAGCTCACAAGTTCGTGCCAATGTTTATTGCGACCCCGCCCCCCTTCCCCCTTCATGTTAAGAGATTAAGTATAAGGTTGAGACATTAAAAAAATGTTGGGATGTTAAAAAAGAAGTTTGGGTTAATATCATAATGACTTTTTTTGTTTACAAAATATTAAAATTTATTAGAAAAGCTTGAAATGATTTTTGCAAAACTTCGAGAGCAAGTATGCAAGTTTCATAGATATGATGAAGTATAGAATTGATAAATATAGATACATATGTGATCTATCCAATAAGGATGCTGGATAATTATCACAATATGTTTGTAAAGATTTTTCACAAATTGCAAGTACTTTATTACAATGTGACAAACATTTATGTCAAATTGATTATGATTGAGATTGAGAAATAGATGCTGATCAAGCAACACATGCAAGAATTGAAATCACAAGATGAAAATATGCAATTAGAGCATTAGAAAATGTAAAGGGCAAGTTCAATTTTGTGTTTGATATTTTTATTTCTTAGCTTTATGTTAAAGCATTCAATATATTTTTCATATTTAAGAACTAGATAGCTTACTCAAACCAATTAAGCTTAAATCAAACCATTTAAAAATAAGTCAAGTCCAAGAGAACCTCTGTGAGGGTTTAAAAGAACCTAAAAGATGTATTTCTTGCCCACAAACTCATCTATGACTTGATTTTGAACAAAGTGGTTGTTATTTACAAAATAGGCAAGTCTACCCGATTGAATAGGCAATTTTTTGACTACTGGAACAAGATATTTTGTAAATCGAGATTAATTTGAATTGAACTTCCATTTAAGTCAATTCCACATATATGTCAACTGTTAGACAAAGATTGCATTGCCTATGATTTCTAGTTATTATAAATGAAACCTTTGGTCATTTTGAGAGGTAGAGTTCACCTATAAAAAGAGGAAGAATAGAGACTTCACAACACAAAACACAAGCATTAGAAAAGAAATAGAGAAGCTTCGGTCCTCTCCCTCGAGCTCTCTAGTTCTAGTATTCTGCTTCTAATCCTGAAGGGAGTGAAAGAGTTTCCACTTAGAGCAAATAAATTTTAAGTGGAAATCCTTCCCTAAAGTATGCAATGCAATGTAATCACACCACAAGGAAAAGAAGGTATGAAGAAGAAGTAACTTGTATTCTGAGAAGTGTCTAGCTCCATGGTAGGGTGCAAGGAAATTTGGGTACAAGGACGGGATAAAAATAGAATGTTTTCTAGTCTCTTTCCACCGATCTGACCCCATATTTATAGGCTTCACTCAAGTTGTGGTCGCCGCCTTGACCAGGTTCTGATCACGACTCCTTTGTATTCTTATTTGAATGTGTTCAGGTTTACTTCTCAGGACCTCTGATCCCTTGAGCTCTTTATTTTAGCTTCCCTAAGGCCTTGTCCTTCTCGAGATTTTAGCTTCCCCGAGAACCTCACAGTAAATTATTCTCTTCTTGAGTTGCTCATGGGATCTCGGTGTTCAACATCGCCCTACTCGTTTTTCTTGCAATATTTCAGAAAGATTAAATATTTGCAAAGCAGGGCAAAATGATGCAGCAGTCTCCTTATATATATCTTGAAACTAATATTCGTTTGTTGATTTCATATAACAATTCTAAACGTAATTATCCTTTCTCTTCCATATGAAAGATGATACTTGATCACCATAGATGTCAAAGGATTGACCTTTAGGATGACTAATGTTATTTGACGGAGTTTACTCATGCACCAGATGAAAAGAGTTCCTCCTTTTTTACCAAGTAAGAATCTAAGAAGCCCCAAGTGGTAAAGTAATTCGGATGTTTATTTTATTATTTTTGTCCATAATTTTATTGGATTTTCTAAGATCCCAGTCCTCGGTAGCTTTCTCGGGAATGTTCTCTTTCTCGGGTATGATGGTTTCTCAGCTTGCTAAATTCCATCTTTTTCTTGGGTGAGACGTAGTCAACTCCTCAAGAATTCTTACGTTGTTTCTACGTTTAGGGTGAGACCGTAGTCAAACTCCCTGAGAAATTGTCATGTTATAAAATTCGTACTTTCTCAGGTTTGTCCCGACGAAAATTTATCTAAGATTTCTTGAGAAACAATGATTTTCCAAGATTTATTCCTTCGAGAATATGCAATACATAATTTTTCAACAAAGACTCTCGAATCATTGTATAATTATCTCCAATAATCAGAAAAGTGCCACTGATAAAGGATTGAGGTAATTTCACCCCTAGTCATTTGCCCCCCACTCCTTGATCAAAATCGGGATTTTGGCCAGGGAGTAGAAAGCAAAGGTCGAGAAAAAAATTTGACTTTTGAGTCACCCTTTTCCGCCATTCCAAGTTTAACATTAATAAATATGAACTTGGAATTAAATGTTATCAACCATTAAAAATATCTGCTTACAATATTGACTGCTCGAGTATACAGACCGTTCAATAAAATGATGTGGAGTAATATTTCTAACCACGACATTTGAATTGATAAGAGGTGGCAAGGTGAGGTCGAAAAGTAATCGTTACGCTCCTGACATGACAAATTCGTCCAAATCAGCACCTTAAGTGCATGTTTGTTTTGTTGCAACGGAATTGACATAAAATAAAATAAAAAATAGAATAGAATGAGAAAAGAAATGAAAAGTAAT
This sequence comes from Thalassia testudinum, assembly GCA_037157565.1. NCBI lineage: Eukaryota > Viridiplantae > Streptophyta > Magnoliopsida > Alismatales > Hydrocharitaceae > Thalassia > Thalassia testudinum. The sequence goes on along the minus strand of JAZHRO010000062.1, from coordinate 512,946 downwards.
TGCTGATTTGAAATAGGGTAAGAATTAAATCGTTAAGGGTGAATTTAATTTCTTTTATTTATTTGATAAACTCAGTAGAGATGGATGAAATTGAAGTTTTTTTACATTTTTGACCTAATATATTTCTAAAAATATGGTAATTATCAATTTTAACATAAAATTTAAGTTATTTACATCTTAATCTATTAATAAGGAATAAATATTATTAATTTACATTAAAGCCCTTAATTTAAAGAAATATTTCAATTTAATCCAATACTTTATATATATTAAAAAAAATAGTAAATCAATAGATGAGCAAAACATTAAACGTAAATTTATGAAATATAAATGTCAGAATTCAACTACATTATTCATTGCAAAAATCACAAAAAATAAACTCACAAAAATTTTAATCTAAAAAATTTCTAGCAAAACCTTCTTTCTTGTCACTTGGGAGAGTAAAGAAAAAATCCAATGCATCAGTATCACGAGCAATCTTTAGATCAATTTGATGGCGTTGACTTTGATTAAATGAATTTATTTTTGATAACTCACCATTCAACTTCAGTTTGTTTTCAAGAGCATTAATCCCAATAGCTCTACTAAATTGGTTGGTTGCTTCTTTAATTTCTGAAGTAATCATATTCGCAGCATTGATGATAGATTTTTCGAGGTTATCTTTAAGATACCTCTTTCTTTTGCGTCCACGAATAAAATTCTCTTAAGATACTTCTTGATTTCTTGAAAGAAAAGGGGATCCAAGATCAATATCATCTAAACCAATTGCATTAGCATTATTCTCATTTGCAGTTTCAACCTCAACTTCATCAATAACATCAGCAGCATCTTGGGCATTGCTTCCTATGGCATGATCTTTTCCGAAAGTAATACAAAAGTCATTATAATATGGGAATTACTTATTTTTAAATTGAGCTGCATCCTTGTGACTCTGTAATCAAATATTAAACAAATGTTATAAGAAAATTTAATTTATAATAAAATTTAAAATTATATTAGTTAAAAGTATAATTACCTACAAATAATTTTCCCAAGTATTATTCTCAGCAACCACACACTTTAAATTTGGATTGTATCCAAAGCCACTTGTACTTCTATTTAACATATCTCACACAATGTGAAAGTGATTTTTAAATATCTTAATTCTTGATTCAATATGTGGCCTTCCTTTTATTCCACGACCCGGTAATTTTCATTCAAGTGCCTTTTCGAATACTCCAAGATATCCTGACTTGAATCCGTTATCAGCCTTGTAGGTTCCACCATGAACCAAATCAAGTAGTGCTTCAATAAGCTTTTGATCTTCCTCGTTTGACCATTTTCGCTTATTCTTTCTGAAACGACTCACCTCCCTTTGGTCATTTAAGACGTCTGTGATGTTCACCAGATGTCTGTTCGGACATCTGGGATGTTCACTGTACGTCTGAAAATGCTTTCTCTTCGGTGCAGACCGTACGTACGCCATGCTTCCTCCCTCACCGCGCCTCACCACACCTCCTCCTGCGACGCCACTCCGCACCACGCTTCGCCATCTCGCCCCCCTCACCTCCTCTCCCTTTATAAACCTCTCCTCCTCCTCTTCGTTGCCCACCCCATAGCTGAGAGCAAAGAGAGGGTGAGAGCGAGTGAAGAGCGGAGAGCCAGAGCGAGAGGAAGCGCGAGAGTGGAGGGTGTAGCGTCGTTCTACTGCAGTGCTTGCAGGTGAGGGAAGTTAAAGCGGTTCCGTGGAAGTCATTTTTTTCTATGGAATCAGACGACCGGAGGGACACCCAAACGTCTTACAAGACGTCCAAAGGTAGAGCAAGATGTCTGGTAGAGATCTACTTTCCATATTTTCTCTTTGACAAAGTCCTAATAGCGTACGTATATGTGTCAGAAGGTGAGAGCAGACCAAGGCAGTTTCAGACGTCCGGGAGCACCCCCAGATGTCTGATGGAGTCCTTGGATGTCGGCATTGAGTTTCAGACATCTAATAGAGGAACACCAAGAGAGGTATCCTTGAGAATTGTTTTAAGACATCTGGGACCTTTCCCAGACATTTGATTTTTGTCTGACAGCGTGTTTTTGGGCAATGCAAGGCATTAATATTATCGCTTTTCTGCAAATAAACCGTCTCTGTTTTCCGTACGAGTTTCTCTATTTAATGATACCTTGTTTGTATCATTCTGAACATTTTGGCCCATCAATCCATGTTTTAGGTCTCCAGTCCATTGGGTGTACGGGACCTGCGGAGACGTCGGGAGCCACTGTACGAGCCCTCATTCCACCTGGTTACCAAGATAGAGTGGTTATAACCTTAAATCTCTAACTTAATACATGCAAGTAAGTAATCCTAGGACTTGAGATGAACCCTAGGAAGAAATAAACGCATACTCAAGAGTAAATTCTTAAACCCTAGGTCTTGGCATGAACACTAGGGTTAGAGGAAATTACATGTGAATGATTGAGTAATAAAAAACTGCCTGTTTTTATCTAAAATGGACCCCTACTATGATAAAATGGAAATTGAACCGTTTGTTCCGTACATTTCAACCCGGATGCGGAAAAGAAACTCCTGTACGAACCCCACGGGGAATGTAGATAAGAACATCATAATACGGAGAATCGGATGGTTCTGAAATTTGCTGCCCATGGGCAGCTGTTAAGGGAGGTAAGTTGACCTTCGTGTACGTGGTACCGAAGAGAGCAACTATCCCTTGTAGTGTAGAGGGGAGCTTGCCGCCCTTGGATTGAGACCCGGCGTGGGTTTGGCCACTCTACAACGACTCTTACTGGCTCTTGTGTACGTGGTACTGAGGTGAGCTACTTAGTGTAGGGGGGAGCTAGCCGCCTCAGGGGGCCCGGGGCTAAGTATGGCCACCCTACATTGACTCCCGATAGCCCGTTCGGCAAACCAGGGTAGTCGGACGAGGGTTTGCGGATTGAGGAGGGGCGAGACCCCTGAGGGGCTAGACCCCTGTTCTGTTCTGAAAGGGCAAGGCCCTATACTATTTCGCACTGTACGTTGAGGCATACCCACTAGTGGAAACGACTGACCGCTTGCCAGTGCGGGGTAGCTACCCGCGCGCTTATCACGTGTACCGTAGTCACCACTACGTCACGACTGTGACCTTGGGGTGGTAGATTGAGTATAGGACTACCACGGTGGGACTCCCCCGACCAGGAGAGTGCCACGTGGGCATCCTATATCACAGGAAGCTGCAAGCAAAATCGTTCCTATAGGGAACAAGAAGATTAATTAATAAATCCTAACTAGAGATCTCTACGTACCCACATGTATAATATAATTGAAAAATGAAAAATTTTATGTTAACTGCTTGTTAAATGCATGTTACTTCTTAGCCACCACTCTACTCAGCGTTAGCTGACTCCAGTTAAATAAATTTTGTACAGATTAGGGACTTGAGCAGCCTGAGCTACCGGCTGCTGAGGACGTCGGGCCTAGTTGAGCCTAGCTTTAGTTCTACTATTTAGTAGTGAGTTTCTATGGCTTTGTCTTCTGCTATATGTACTCGTTTTTGTTGTGATGCCTGTATTATGACATAATATTATTGTTCCTTTTTCCCTGTTGTAAATTTCTTTCTGCTTAGCTACTGTACTTGTTTGATTGTGGTTTGCTGAATGTTATTTGGTTACTTCTTGTTGGATGACTGGGTCTTGGGATTAATCGAAGCGAGCCGGTCTCAGATCCTATAGGGATCTGGGACCGAGTCGTGACAGATGGTATCAGAGCAAGGTCGTCCTGAGAAATGAACCAAATAGTCTGGAAAACACCACACTTGTACATGTAACTGAGATTGCCATCACAACGTTTTCTCTTGGTTATTGTTTCTGAGTGTCACGTCTTCTCTTTAGTCAAATAGGCACCAATAATCTCGTTCCTCCTCGATCTTTGTGTAGGGAATGCCTCGCCAAGGAGCTATTGAGGCAGGCCGTGGACGTGGTCGTGGTCGCAGGGGAGGACGAGCGATGGCCGAGGATAGAGCCACTCCACCTCTCCTCCTGAGCATCCAGGCCCCGGACCTCACCCAACTGATCCGAAGTCTTATATGGGAGGAGCTCCATCAGCCTCCTCCTCATCCTTCCCTTCCTGGGGATGCAGAGGGGGAATCCTTCGTGGGGTAGGCAAGCCACCATGGCACTGGACGAGCTGGAGGGGGGGGGGTGTGATCCTCTACCGCCCCCTTCAGACACTTCGGGGCACGAGTCCTCCTTGCCTGGAGGTGCACCCCTTCCTCTGCTGCGGCTACACCATGAGGTCTCCAGCCAATTCAGGAAGCTAAAGCCCTCCTCTTTCAAGGGGGAGGAAAGCCCATCTGAGGCAGAAGATTGGTTGGAGTAGATGCAGAAGATCTTTGACACCTTCTGTCCTCCTCAGAATGCCGCGTGGCCTTCGCCACATATCAGCTGGAGAGTGCAGCTCACAGGTGGTGGAGGGCGGTCAAAGAACAGGAGGAGGGAGAGCTGACGTGGGATCGATTTGTGGCTCTCTTCTGTGAGCAGTACTTCCCACAGACTTGGCAGGATCAGAGGAGGCAGGGGTTCCACACTCTCCGCCAAGGAGTAATAATAGTTAGCGCGTACCGTACATGTTTTCTGGAGCTGTCACGCTTCACCCCGATAGCCGCATCCACCGAGGAGGAACGCCTGTGGAGATTCACCGAGGGTCTCCGACCCGCCATCCGAGGGTATGTAAAACCTTTGAAGCTACCTACCTTCTCCCGCGTAGTCAGGGTTGCCATGACATAATAGGAGACCCACCTGTCTGCACGAGATATTGATGGGTAAGGATGGAAGAGGCCCTACCCGCAGGAGCACTCACAGGACCACCGAGAGAGGAGGCACCAGACAAGGAGCCGTCCGGTTCTGTGGGTCCACTAGGGACCTTTGGAGGTCCTCGACAGGGATCAGCCGACTGTAGCAGACCTCTGCCCAGTTACTAGCAAGGACAACAGACAGAGGGAAGTCGCGTACCCCTCTGCTATCATGTGGCCAGTCGGGCCACATACAGAGGAATTGTCCGTCTAGGACTGGAGCGTAGCCAACGCTCCCAGCACTGAGCATTGGAGGCTGATCTAGCGACTGCGGATACCAAGCCCAAGGAGGAGGGCAACAATCACGAGGAGGGTACCGGCCCGCTGCCTCCCACCCGACCCAGAGCACGGCTGCTTCTTCTGTACTGAGGATTGAAGGGCATGTTAATGCCCTGACTCACAGAGATGCTAAAGCTTCAGGCTTTGTAGTGGCAGGTATGGTTACTATTTCCGGCAGACTCGTCTACATTCTTTTCGATTCCGAAGCCATGCATTCGTTTGTTTCTACGAGTTTTGCTGTCTGCACGGGAGTCAGCAATGTACTTTTAGAGGAGCCCTTCCTGATTAGATGACCAGGTGGGCAGGTATTTGTTGCCGAGGAGGTTCTCATTGATTGTGAGGTCATGATAGGGGGACACAGTTTTCTGATAGACCTGATTATGATCCCGATGGATGACTTTGGTGTAATCTTGGGAATGGACTGGTTGGCCACATACCACACCCTTGTACATTATTTTGGGAGGAAGATTATTTTCTCCATACCATGGCTGGCTCCCTTTGAGTTCCATGGCCAGCCTGTAGACGAAGGATTCAGGTGCATCTCCGCACTTCGGGCGGCGAAGCTGCTGAGTCAAGGGTGCGAGGGCTTCCTTGCTTGCATCCTAGTAGAGCCTGGTCCCATGGACAGTGCACAGAGTATTCCGGTGGTCTATGAGTACCCCGACGTCTTTCTAGAGGAGCTGCCAGAACTGCCACCTGAGCGCAAAATCGAGTTCGAGATCTCACTGATACTAGGGACAGGCCCCATTTCTTCAGCACTGTACTGAATGGCTCCACTTGAGCTGCAAGAGCTCAAGACACAGCTACAGGACCTACTAGAGAAGGGCTTCATAAGGCCCAATGCCTCCCCATGGGGAGCCTCCGCCCTGTTCGTGAGAAAGAAGGACAGTACTCTTCGGCTGTGCTTTGACTATAGACAGCTGAACTAGGTCACCGTCAAGAACAAGTACCCGTTACCATGCATAGATGACCTCTTCAACCAGCTGAGGGATGCCACGGTATTTTCAAAGATAGATCTGAGGTTAGGATACCATCAGCTGAGGATTAGGGAGACCGACGTCTCCAAGACAGCCTTTCGTACATGGTACGACCACTACGAGTTCTTGGTCATGCTGTTTGGATTGACCAATGCCCCTGCCACTTTCATGGACTTGATGAACCCCGTCTTTCGGCCGTATCTGAATCAGTTCGTGGTTGTTTTCATTGATGACGTGCTCATTTATTCACGAGACCAGACGCAGCATAAGTAACACCTTCACATGGTCTTGGATACCTTGAGACGGCATAGGTTGTATGCCAAATACAGCAAGTGCGAATTCTGGTTGAGACAGGTCACCTTCCTAGGCCATGTGATCTCAGAAGACGATTTAGCTGTGGATCCAGCCAAGGTAGAGGCAGTACTTAGGTGGGAGAGACCGCATTTGGTGATAGAGATTCGTAGTTTCCTGGGGCTGGCTGGCTATTACAGACGATTTATCTGAGGTTTTTCGCAGATTTCCCGTCCTCTGACTCAATTGACTTGGAAGGACGTACCCTTCGCCTGGACAGATGAGTGTGAGTCTTTCTTTCAGGAGCTGAAAGAGAGATTGACCTTAGCTCCTGTACTCACCATCCCTAACAGCGGCGGTGGATTTGTCGTCTACACAGACGCCTCGTTACAGGGATTGAGGGGTGTGCTTATGCAGCGGGGTCACGTTGTCGCATACGCTTCGCGGCAACCGAAGCCCCACGAGCATAACTACCCCACCCATGACCTAGAATTGGCAGCAGTCATCCTCACATTGAAGATCTGGAGGCACTATTTGTACGGAGAGATGTTCGAGATTTTCACTGACCATAAGAGCCTCAGATATCTGTTTGACAAGAAGGAGCTCAACATGAGGTAGAGACGTTGGTTGGAACTCCTGAAGGACTACGATTGCAGCATCTCCTACCACCCAGGAAAGGCCAATGTGGTGGCTGACGCCTTGAGCCGAAAGGCACCCTCCCACTTGTCTTGCTTACAAGCACAAAGTTGGAGGCTCATGGAGGAGTTGAGCAGCTGGCGACCCCAGGAGTCACAGGGGTACTACGGGGCAGTGATAATCACGAGGCAGACACAACTAGAGCTGATGGATCGCATCATGGTTGAATAAATGACGGACCCATATCTACAGGCACAACGAGACTGAGTATTGGCAGGGAACCCAGGAGAGTTCTCATTCACTGACGGAGTTCTGCGTATGAGGGGACGCTTGTGCGTTCCTAGAGATGAGGAGCTACTGAGGGAGCTCTTGACTGAGGCTCATGGATCTAGATTTACCATACATCCCGGGAACACGAAAATGTATCACAACCTACGACGTGATTTTTGGTGGAGAGGCATGAAGCGGGATGTTGGCCTTTTCATTCAGCAGTGTCTAATATGCCAGCAGGTGAAGGCTGAGCATCAGAGGCCTGCAGGGCCATTGCAGTCACTTCCCATTCCAGAATGGAAGTGGGAAAGTGTCACTATGGATCTGGTAGTGGGGTTACCTGTGACATAGAGAGGGCACGATGCAGTCTGGGTGATTGTGGATAGATTAACAAAGACGGCACGGTTTCGGCCAATCCGAGTCACTTTTGGACCAGCACAGTTGGCAGAGAGATACACCAGATACGTAGTACGCCTTCACGAGGTTCCTCACGAAATTATTTCAGACAGGGACACTCATTTCACTTCTCAGTTCTGGGAAGAATTCCAGCGAGCCTTGGGGACTTGTCTGAAGTTCAGTACAGCCTATCACCCCTAGACTGACGGACAGTCGGAGCGCACCATTCAGACCCTCGAGGACCTTCTGTGCGCTTGCGTACTGGACTGGAGAGGCTCCTGGGAGGAGCATTTGCCTCTGGCAGAATTCGCATACAACAGTTACCACTCGAGCATCGGCATGGCACCATATGAAGCTCTATACGGGAGAAAGTGTATGACTCCCTTGAGTTGGGTTGAGGTGGGGACCAAGTGGGAGGTTAGTCCTCGTCTGATATGCCAGAGTTAAGAGGTGATCGAGCAGATTCATCGACGACTGCGTACTATCCAGAATAAGCAAAAGAGCTACGCCGATCTGAAGCGTAGGGAGGTACAATTTGAGGCTAGGGTTCACGCTTTTCTCCGTGTTTCACCGATGAAAGGCTTGCAGTGGTTTGGGGTGAGAGGGAAGCTTGCACCGAGATATGTGGGACCCTTTGAGGTCTTATAGTGGGTAAGACCCGTTGCTTACCAGCTTGCCCTTCCTCCCCAGCTTTCTGGAGTGCACGACGTATTTCACATGTCCAACCTTAGAAGATACATCGCTGACCCCAGCCATGTCCTTAGCCACGAGAGCATCGAAGTGGGAGATGACCTGACCTATCCTGAGAGACCGGTATAGATACTAGACCGAGCCATTCGGAGGTTGAGGTAGAAGGAAGTACCCCTGGTGAAAGTCCTGTGGAGAAGCCAGTGGTACGAGGAGGCAACTTGGGACCCTGAGTCGGTGATGCGAGAGCAATACCCAGAACTTTTCAAAGGTATGACTCTTTGGATCTACTTCAGTCCTCTTTAAGTTTGTTATACGCTACTACCTATTTTTTCTCACACCTTAGTCAGTTCAAGTTTCGGGGACGAAACTTCCTTTAAGTTTGTTATATTGAAACGACCCACCTCCCTTTAGTCATTTAAGACGTCTGGGATGTTCATCGGACGTCTGAAAATGCTTTTTCTCTTTGACGCAGACCGTACGTATGCCATGCTTCCTCCCACACCGTGCCTCACCACACCTCCTCCTGCGACGCCACTCTGCACCACGCTTCACCATCTCGCCCCCCTCACCTCCTCTCCCTTTATAAACCTCTCCTCCTCTTCGTTGCCCACCCCGTAGCTGAGAGCAGAGAGAGGGCGAGAGCGAGTGAAGAGCGGAGAGCTAGAGCGAGAGGAAGCACGAGAGCGGAGGGTGCAGCGCCGTTCTGCTACAGCGCCTGCAGGCGAGGGAAGCCAGAGCAGTTCTGTGGAAGTCATTTTTTTTTGCGGAATCAGACGACTGGAGGGACACCCAAACGTCTTACAAGACGTCCGAAGGTAGAGCAAGACATCTGATAGAGATCTACTTTCCGTATTTTCTTTCTGACAAAGTCCTGACAACGTATGTATGTGTGTCAGAAGGTGAGTGGACCGAGGCAGTTTCAGATGTCCGGGAGCACCCCCAGACATCTAACGAAGTCCTTGGACGTGGCATTGAGTTCCAGACGTCTGATAGAGGAACACCGAGAGCGGTATCCCTGAGAACTGTTTTAAGATGTTTGGGACCCTTCCCAGGCCCTAATATTATCGCTTTTCCACAAACAAACCGTCTCTGTTTTCCGTACGAGTTTCTCTGTTTAATGATACCTTGTTTGTATCATTCTGAACCTTTTAGCCCATCAATCCATGTTTTAGGCCTCCCATCCGTCGAGTGTACGGGACCTGCGGAGATGTCGAGAGCCATTGTATGAGCCCCCATTCCACCCGGTTACCCAGGTAGAGTGGTTATAACCTTAAATCTCTAACTTAATACATGCAAGTAAGTAATCCTAGGACTTGAGATGAACCCTAGGAAGAAATAAATGCATACTCGAGAGTAAATTCTTAAACCCTAGGTGTTGGCATGAACACTAGGGTTAGAGGAAATTACATGTAAATGATTGAGTAATCAAAAGCTACCTATTTTTATCTAAAATGGACCCCTACTGTGATAAAATGGAAATTGAACCATTTGTTCCGTACATTCCAACCAGGATGTGAAAAAGAAACTCCTGTATGAACCCCACAGGGAATGTAGACAAGAACACCGTAATACAAAGAACCGAATGGTTTTGAAAATTTGCTGCCCATGGGCAGCTGTTAAGGGAGGTAAGTTGACCTTCGTTTACGTGGTACCGAAGAGATCAACTATCCCTTGTAGTGTAGAGGGGAGCTTGCCGCCCTTGGGTTTTGACCCGGGGTGGGTTTGGCCACTCTACGATGACTCTTATTGGCCCTCATGTACGTGGTACAAGGTGAGCTACTTAGTGTAGGGGGGAGCTAGCCACCCAAGGGAGCTTGGGGCTAGGTATGACCACCCTACACCAACTCCCGATAGCCCGTTGGGCAAACCGAGGTAGTCGGACGAGGGTACGCGGACTGAGGAGGGGCGAGACCCCTGAGGGGCTAGACCCTTGTTCTGTTCTGAGAGGGCAAGGCCCTATACTGTTCCGCATTGTACGTTGAGGCGTACCCGCTAGCGGAAACGACTGACTGTGTGCCAGTGCAAGGTAGCTACCTGTGCGCTTATCACATGTACCGTAGTCACCGCTACGTCACAGTACGACTCCTATATCACGACCAGGAGAGTGCCACGTGGGCATCCTATATCATGGGAAGCTACAAGAAAAATCGTTCCTATAGGGAACAAGAAGATTAATTAATAATTCCTAACTAGCGATCTCTACGTACCCACATGTATAATATAATTGGAAAATGAAAAATTTTATGTTAACTACTTGTTAAATGCATGTTACTTCTTAGCCACCACTCTACTCAGCGTTAGCTGACTCTAGTTAAATAAATTTTGTACAGGTCAGAGACTTGAGTAGCCTGAGCTACCGGTTGCTAAGGATGCTGGGCCTAGTCGAGCCTAGCTTTAGTTCTACTGTTTTGTAGTGAGTTTCTATAGCTTTGTCTTCTGCTATATGTACTCATTTTTGTTGTGATGGCTATATTATGACATAATTTTACTGTTCCTTTTTCCTTGTTGTAAATTTCTTTTTTCTTAGCTACTGTACTTGTGTGATTGTGGTTTGCTGAATATTATTTGGTTATTCTTTTTCGGACGACTGGGTCTTGGGATTAATCGAAGTGAGCCGATCTTAGATCCTATAGGGATCTGGGATCGGGTCATGACACTTTCCAGGGCCAAAATTCATATATGTTGCTTGACTCATATCTTTTAAGAATAATTTATAAAATTAGATCAGATAAAACAAATATATAAGAAAAAGAAATAATCTTCGTTAATTGCAAAAAAATATAAAACAACTTTAAATATTCAATTACAAGAAAATTTTACTTCTTGAAATAAGATTGTTAAGGAAATGACCAACAAAGAACAAAAAATGTGCTCAATTATATTCATAAATTAAACATTGCATTAACTAAATTTTCTCTCCATAACATCCATGCATCTGATGGTTCTACAGTTGTTTTCAACTCTGATTCGTCTTCTCCATCAGATTCATTACTTGAGTATTGTCCATTCATTTGCATATTTGGAACTTCTAGTACTTCATCTTCTACTGGATCATATTGCATCAAATGTCTTACATAATTATGAAGAAGACAAGCTAAAATAATTATATTTTGAGCTTTTATTGGATAAAATGAGGGACTCCTCAATATCGCCCAACGTTTCTTTAGTAATCCAAAACAACGCTCAATCACATTCCTTACTCGCACGTGCTTCAAATTAAATACTTCTTTAGGGGTACTTGGCTAATAATTTGTTCTCCACAATGTCAAATGATATCATTATCCTCTATAAAGAGCGAGAAAACCTTCACCGTTCATATATCCACAGTCAACCAAATAATATTGCCTTGTAAGTAAAAATTAAGACTTTAGATTTCTGATATATTTATGTAGTCAGTTTAAATAAACTTAATAAAGCATATTTACTGCGAGGAACAATTAGTCCATTATTTCTTGAAAGTGCATCTCTCAAAACACGACTATTGGTTGCAAATCCTTCCCAACCTAATAATACATAGATAAATTGCATATCTGGTGAACATGCACCCAGAACATTAATTGCAATTGTCTGTTTTCTTGACTTATACTTCGATTTTTCTATTTATGGTATAATCACTTCAATGTATGTTCCATCAAGAGCACCAATGCAATCCTAAGGCATGAATCGATGGTTACTAAAATTACAAACACGCCCCAAATTAAAGATGACTATGTAAAATTACGCTAATATGCATGTACCTTAAACCATTTCCATCGATCATCAGTTGAATTTGCAGGAATTGGTTGTGGCTTTTTGTATAACTCATTGTGTAGTCGTAAAACAACATTCAAAATATGGTGGAAATATCTGCTAATTGTCTCTCTAGACCGTATGAAATGAAATTTGATAACTCTATTCTTTACATGATGAGCAATAATATGTAAAAAGATAGCAACTTGCTCGTCAACTTGCATATTTTGAGAATCTGATAATTTGCCAATAGTTCTTAACAAGTCACAAAGTTTTGATAAGGCAAATCGATTCATTTTTGTCATCTCGTAACAACTTTTGTCATCATATAACAATCTTTGAAGAGATTCACTTCGTTGATAGTCTAAATTAATCATATTTCTCTTTGATAGATGCTTTTATACTATGCCATTGGACAATCCCCTCCATAATAATGAAAAATAGGTGTACCAATCATAGTATATTCAACCAATGTACTATAATTATGATCGTTTTCTATCGTTGCTTCTTCTTCCTTAATGAACTGGGTAAACGTGCCATAACTACACGATATTAAAAAGAAAAAATGAATTAAATTTTGCAAAATATAAGCAGTTTACATAAGATGCTTAATTAAATTAGGTGCAAAAGAATACAAACATGTAAAAAATCATGAGCAAATATAAATCAGTACTCCATTTTCTTATTTAAAAAAGAAATAGGCACTTATTATTATTATTTTTTACATATTAATTGTCTAAATTAATTTGACTTCTTCAAAATATCATGAGCAATTTATGTGAGCTACGAATTCTTCCTCCATCTCCCTACTTAACTAAGCCAATAGGTAAAAGAGTGAGCTTATTATATACTATGATCACATCAATCATTTGCAATTAAGCATTTTCAGAAAACTTCTTATATGTCACATAAATATGGAGAACAACTTCTTATAAATTCAAGTGATATTATAACATGCTGGTTCCACTTGATTATGGTTGTAGGATAACTTTTAAATGCACATGCATTATAAGGTGTTGCAAAAAGTATGAAAAAATATGTAAGCAACGATTTATTCCTTAGATAAAAAAATATACATGACCCCTCTAATCTCTTGTTCCCATTTCCTCTTAAAAAGAATTATAGACATAACTTATTTCATTACATGCATCTTTATCATCATATGTTCCTGACACTGTCATTTGTTTAATTAAAAAAAAGAGGGTTCCTATGAAAAAAACCCAATCATCCCCAAAAGAAACACACTCCACTTGACGATGAAGCAAAACTGTCTTCACCATTTCTCTGCAGCAAACTCTTCCAACCCCCTTGTCCCTTCCACCTCCCTCCTCCTTCCCCTCCCTCGACACCTCGTTCCCCACCACAGCAAGCAACAAGCTCCACTGCAGCAAGCTCCTCCAACCCCCTTTCCTCCACAAACCCCCTCCTCCCTCCCCTCCCTCAACCTCTCGTTCCCCACCATAGCAAGCAGCAAGCTCCACCACATCAAGCTCCTCCAACCCCCTTTCCTCCACAAACCCCTTCCTCCCTCCCCTCCCTCGACTCCTTGTCCCCCATCGTCACCACAGCAAGCTCCTCCAACCCCCTTTCCTCCACAAACCCCCTCCTCCATCCCCTCACTCGACCCCTCGTCCCCCACTGCCGCTGCAGCAAGCTCCTCCAACCCCCTTTCCTCCACAAACCCCCTTCTCCCTCCCCTCCCTTGACCCCTCATCCCCCACTGCCGCCGCAGCAAGCTCCTCCAACCCCCTTTCCTCCACAAACCCCCCTCCCTCCCCTCCCTCGACCCCTCGTCCCCTACTGCTATTGCATCAAGCTCCTCCGACCCCCTTTCCTCCACAAACCCCCTCCTCCCCCCGACACCACCACCCCTCTCCAAGACCTCGATGACGAGGCACCCTCTCTTCCCTGCAAAACCCTCCTCCTCCTCGAAGGAGAAGTAGCAGAAGAACCCAAGGAGGCCTCCCACCTCATCTCCCATATCGGTGACCCCCTCCCCCACACCGCGGCCAGCGTCAACAAGCTGACCCTTCCTCTGCCTCGTCTCCTCGGGTTGCCCCCCTTCCTCCCGTTGACCCTTCTCCCCCTTTGCTCGACCACTTTGACCATCCTCCCCAATCCCTCCACAGCCCCCCTCCTCCCCAAGCCAACCACCAGGAATTGATGATGACTATCACATTTTTTTTCTTTAAAAAAAAAAATTTACCTGAATGCTGAAGAAACAGGATGTTGCCCAAATCATGTTGATGTTGCAGAGGTCGTGGAAGAGAACATCCGATGCTGCAATGAACAGGGAGATGATGCACGATTTTAATAAACTATGAATTGGTCTAATTTGTAAAGAGAACATTGGAAAGGAATATCGAATCTTTGGAAATATTATTCCTTTGTTAAGTTTAAATTCCAAACATGGCAATGGAATCAAGAGGGGATTTCTCATTCCATTCCTCCCCTGATTACTACAAAACAAACACACCCTAAAAGGACAGCAATGGTTCTTCTTCTCCTCCAAGCCACTCATACTTGGCAACCGAGCGAACAAGAGAACAAAAGCACGAGCGATCAAGGCAAACTCATAAATTTACAATGGCAAGGAATCTATATGAACGTATAGTTCTTCTTAGAGAAAAATATCAATGTTGGAGTGTGAAAATACTTGGAAAAGTTTTGAAGTGACTGAGAAATTTTTTTGGAGAATGGTCATATTAGATACCACATCCGTAATGAAGAGGAAAGACTACTTACCAATCCTATAGTTGAAAGGTACTTTATCATCTACTAACTTGCTTTTCCTAGATGTCTTAGGGTCCAAGTTAACCTCTTTGTCACCTCTCTTCTCAATCATCATGACATTGCCCCCCATTAGTTGCTTGATAATTTCTATACCTCCACTTTTATGTACATATAAATTTGTGGTTATAGGGGTTTTTTTCCATCTGTAAATTTGTTTTCAAACTTGTTTATCATGTGTTTCTGATGCTGATGAGAGAAAGAAAGTCAAGCCCACCTAAAGTTGGCCCACAAAGCAAGTAAAGCCTAAGAGGAAAGTTAGCCTCGAGGCTAGGGATGCCCCTCGTTGCTTGAGTGATCACCCGAAGATGCCAACTTGGTCCCCTTCTCAAAAGCAACCAGGAACACCCACTTCATCTAACTGGCCAAGCTACGGCTTTTGAGAAGTCACTTAGGGGACTGGCCCTCTGATCCCAATCACTACCCCGATCCCATCGACTCAAGGCTGACACAAAGATCAAAGTAATGAAGCAAGAATCGAGGCGACAACACAAAGAACAAAGCAACAAAGCAAGATTCAAAG
This sequence comes from Thalassia testudinum, assembly GCA_037157565.1. Lineage (NCBI taxonomy): Eukaryota > Viridiplantae > Streptophyta > Magnoliopsida > Alismatales > Hydrocharitaceae > Thalassia > Thalassia testudinum. The sequence goes on along the minus strand of JAZHRO010000062.1, from coordinate 497,551 downwards.
CAACTCGTTTCGCTCCCTGAGGATCAAATGATTACCTCTCCACTTCTTATATAAAGAGTTAATTGTATTCAAAAAGGGACATCCCTTTTGTAATACTCTTAAAAAAATAAAGAATACACTAGTGAATATTCAAGGGTCGAACCCCCTCCCCAGACACGCTGATTTGGTGAAACTGGGTAACCAAGCTCTCATATCCTCATTTCTCACATTGCGGTGCATCTCTCCCACCTTCCCTTACTTCTCTATCTAGTCTTGTGAGCTTGATTAGTTGACATTGTCCGGGGGATGGCAGGTGACCGCTCCATCGACTGAAAAGCTAGGATGTGGTAGTTGTAAATGGCCATGAAGGCAAGGAAGCTTGACTTCGGCAGGAGGATGGATGATGACCCCAACACTTTCCCCTAGGACTTGCCAGAGTACCTTGAGCAATTGGTGAAATCCTCCTCTGTCAAGAAACATGACTCTTCGATCCACTGGGTGGAAGAGTTACATCCTAAGGTCGAAACAGCAAGCCAAGATGACCTCGACCCTCTCCACCAAGCAGAGGAAGGTTGAGAGAAAGTGTTAGGTGAGGCTTTGTGTCATTGCGGAGGAGTCCCATCAATTGGTGGAGGAAATTTGGTAGGCTCAAGCCTAGAGAGAGGTGGTCTTCAAGGTTGTGGAAGTCCTCTCATGTGGAGAGCATCATCTTGGGGGACCAAGCGACAAGCGCATTTGCCAAGTTGAGGCGGAAAATGCCCAACTCCAATGGCAGCTAGAGGAGCTGCATCAGCAAATCCACTACTAGATCATGCAAAGCCCTGAGGACCTACCTAGGACATCCAAGGTGAACTCACTGTCATCCCCTAATCCATCCTACCCTCGCTCAAATGATCAAGTCTTGGACATTGTTCGGCAAGTCACTATATGAAATATACGTGGTTTGATAAAGATATGGATTTAAGTCGTTGTAATGCATAAGATTCTACCAACTTTTAAATTTGTAAACCTAGATAGGGTGAGTATCTAGGGTCGTCCAAGGAGGCCAATTTGTTAGTTATCAAGATGCTCTCTCTCTCTCTCTCTCGCTCTCTAAAATCTTCGTTTGTATTTATGAATTTGTCATATTTTTAGGGTTTAGAAAAGACAGGCAACAAAAATGAAAGAACTATGCCTAAGTGAACAAGATGTAATCCTCCCTTTCTAAGCTCACCCTAGGCAAGTGCGCCTAGGATAATTAGAAAGGAGGAATGAGGGCAGTAAGAAATTAAAGGCACTTGAAATGGAAGCACAAAAATTGAAAGGCAACAAGCATTTTATAAAGTAATGAAGTCGCACAAATATTACACTTGAGAAGCTCACTTGTGTGGAGGATCTCACACAAGTAATCCTCAAGTGTAGAGGAAAGCTTAAAACAAATAAATGAAACTACAATAAAGATAGAAGAAGAATAAAGTCAGAGGCTCTAAATGGTTGAAGAAGCCCTTGCTCCAGGTGTGGCTGCTTTTGCACTTGAAGAGGATTCCTTCCTTGCTTCTATCTCCAATAATGTTGATGATGCTTCAAGCTCTCCCTGAGGTGGATGTCCACCACCCTCTCTCCTCTCCTTGCCTAGTCATCCTCCACTTGAATGCTCCTTGGCTTAGTACCAAGGAAGAGGGAAGAGAAAGATGAACACCAAAGAGACAAGGTAGCCTCTTTGATCACCTTCCAAATCCCTCCTCCTTGGCCGAACATGTAGGTGGATTATAGGTAGAAAATAAGGTAGCCAAGGGTAGTTCTAAGGTGGTGGTTTTCGGGGTATTATATAGAAGTGTAGGAGGGTGGTGGTTATGGTATTTTTGGAGGGAAATGAAGGGGTGCATGGATGTTTTTGGAGGGAAAAATGGGAGAGAAATGAAGAGGTGCCTTTGGTGGCAGTTATGTGATTTTTAGAAGGAAAAAGGTGGCACCACTAGCTTGAAGTTGATGAAGAGTTTCCTGTGATCTCAACAACTAGCTTAGCTAGCTAGTTCTTTGCAGGTAGCTAAGCTAAGTAGGGTTCAGCTGAATGGAGTTGACTTCAACTTGTCTGGAGCTGACGTGAGCTAGCGATGAGCTTCCTAAAGACTTCTTAGCTAGCTTAGCTAACTAGTTCTCAACTAGTAGCTAAGCTTGAAGGAGTTGAGCTGAGTTGAGCTTCTTGAGCTGAAGATGAGTTGTCCTAAACTGGAATTCAGCTAGCTAGTTTAAGACTAGTAGCTAAGCTCCACAGAATTTAGCTGCCATGAGCTGGAAGGAACTGAAGATGAGTTGGAATAAGCTAGGATCTAGTTGAGATGAGCTGGAATAAGTCAGGATCTCAGCTGAGCTGGAATGAGCTGAGATCCAACTGAGATGAGATGGAATGAGCTGGGATCCAGCTGGCTGAGACTTCTATCTTCTTCTTCTTGTCTTTCTTCCTTTCACATTGTCAGGGTTTAGTTAATTTCTACAATGTCCTCATCCTGGACAAAATAAATGAGATGTATCAATACATAAAATGATAAGAAAACTATAATGCATGCCTAAACCCTCAATGCATGTAAATGCCTCAATGCAACCTAATACCATAATGCGAATGCAGAAACCCTAGGAATTAGGTGTGATTTTAGCCTAAGAATGATGATAAACTGGTGTTTATCATACCCCATGCTTAGCTTTTTGCTAGTCTCTTAGCAAAATTGTTTCGCAAAATAGTATTAGGAAAACTACTTATTTTTGGTTTCTTGAGGAGATCATTTTTACGAGACCTTGGTTGTTTTGAAAAATAAGGAAGGTATGGAATTTGTTTAAGATGAAACATCGAGATTAGTCCTTGGATCCATGGGCTAGCATAGAATAGGATCTGCATATCTTCCCAAGAACTCAACTAATTCCCCCTTTCTGATTTCAGCTATCCCATCAATTGTTTCGCAGTTAGAACCACCTTGACCTAAGGATTTGATCTGCAATTTGTATAACAATGAAAATCCAAGTGTCAATATTTTGTGATTGACCAACAATTTTTTTTTTGCAAGTATTTTTGTTTATTTTCTCCCCTCATGCTTAGCCTCAAAGTAGTCCTAAATAGAGTTGTGTTGGAATCATTGTCCCCATTATCAATCCTCGAGGAGGCCCTTGCTTCGACGCTATAGTAGCACCGTCCAAGGCACCTCTGAGAGCCCTACAGCCCGACACCTTGTGGCACCATGAGAGGAACTCCTAGCAAATCCAAGCTCTCGCTTCAATACTTTGGGATAGTATCGTCCGAGACACCTGAACTGCATGGTGTGCTTATCTGCTTAATATATAGATATGGAATATAGATATGGAGCATGCACTGAAAGGGTAACATGGTAACATATTGGCATCACTTCCTCAAAGGAGGGCTTCCTGCTTCTCCATGGTAGGGACTCATCCAATCAAAACTGCTTTGGGTTTCACCTTAAGTTAAACATTGGAAATTATTTATTTATGTGTTTTTTAGGTTTTTTGATTTTTATTGGCTTATGGGTGTGAAATTTTTGACACTTGAGTTTCAAAAGAAATTCAAATTTCTGGATCAATAACAAAGTCAAGTATTATTCAAACTGCTAAACAGAATCAAGGATGATCAATTTCTTCAAGGGTTAAGGTGGAATTCTTTAGGTGATACACTAATTGAATCTAAGATTTTAGACCTGAAAGGTCTAACCAAAAGATCCTTGGATTCATCCTTAAGTTTGTTATAGATTAAATCCCTTGTGCACCTTTATTGAAATAAAGTCACGACCTTGGTCTCATGTTTTGCAAATTCCTCAAAATGTTTTTTTGATTTTTATGATTTTTGTGAAAAATGAATGCAAGGAGGAAGAAATTTTTGTATTTTTGGGCTCTGAAAATCCTGAAAAAATTGACAAAAATTTAAAACGTCCCTCTATACTAAAGATATGCAATGTCCTCATGCATAAGGAAAGAAAAAGATATCACCTCAGTGAGGAGAGGTTGAAGTCACGAGAGTGAGAACCTAAAGAGAGAAATGGAAAAAGGAAAGCAGGAAAAATGATGGGTTACCTTACATCCAGGGTTGTCTTTTATGCATTTTCAGTTGGGCATAGTGTGTGGCAAGGTCAAAGGAATGTCATGGAGGTAATTAGAAATGTGGATGCCCTCGGCAATTAAATCTTCCTTTTGGTCCCCAAAATTATAAGAATTAAGAAAGAGGGGATAGGCGTGATTAATGGAAACATAACTCGAGCCTAACCAGGGTTTAAACTCTAGATGCAAGCTAGGCTCGGGGTGATCAGGTGGAAGGTCTAAGGAATAGTGGAAGTTAGAGTGGTCGGGGATGAAGGTTAGAGACTAGGTTAGGGTGGGGGGGTGTGGCAAGTCAGGAAGAGGAGTGGGGTTAAGGCAAGTTCCCAAATGTGAAGTAATCATTGTGTCTTTGACCACTTGGTCCATTTAAGACTCAGAATCGTTGAAGAAATCATGTTCTAAAGTGGTCAAAGCACACCAAGATTCAACAGGTATTGTTTCCTCCACCAATTCATTGATTTCCGAATCTGAATCCTCAAAAAATTCTTGATCATGGAATCTCCAGGAAGCTTTAAAAATGTCTAAGGTGATAGTGTGGCCATCACAAGCGGTGGCCAGAAAAGGTCTTCCAAGGATAATATGGGCATTTTTGAGTGTTTTAGGTACCTTAATGTTAAGGACCAAAAAATCTACAGGGAATAAATAGTTTTGGACTTTGACAATTACATCCTCGGCAATCCCCTTAAGTTTAATCATAGATTGGTCTACCAATTGTAGAGTAACCTTAATGGATTTTAATTCACCGAATTTGAATTCTTTAAATGCCACAGTAGGGATGAGATTGATAGAGACACCTAAATCAAAAAGGGCGCGATCAAAAGTAGTGTCATTGATGATAACAAAAATTAAAGGCGTGCCCTGGTCCTTTTTCTTCAGAGGCAGCATGCTCTACACAACTAAGCTTACTGTCTTGGAGAGGACCACCCATCCTAGGTTCTTAGCCTACCTTTTCGGAGTACAAACATCCTTCAAAATTTTGGCATAGGCAGAATATACTTGATTGCATCTGGGAGAGGAATATTAATCTCAACTTGTCCAAATAATTCCATGAGTTCTTTATGAGAGGGCTCATTTTTCTTTTTCTTGCTATTGGTGGAGTAGAGTGCTTGGGGAAAAGGAATAGGGTTTGTGCCTTGTGATTCAGGGTTATTTTTGTCCTGAGAGAGGGTGAGAGAAGAGTCAACCTGCATTAGAGTGGATGGGTTCAATGGGTTGGATGAGAAGGCCCAGGGTCTTTACTAGTCTTCTCGCTTCTCAGAGTTAATGCATTAGTAGTGTGATTATTCTTGGGAGGAGGTTAAGCATCCTGATTGGGGTGGAACCCAGAGGGTGCTGAGGTGTTGGATGAATAGGAGGCTATCCTAACTAGTTCTGATTGGGATTCCCACCTTGGTAATGGTCCCTCTGATTATTGGGATTGGGCATGGGTTGGGAAGGCAAATTGCCTGCAGGTCTTTGAACCGGAGTAACCCCAATATGATTTTGGAGATTGTTGACAACATGGGATACTTCTGACATTTGATTCTACATTCCCTGTAAGGTTTTCATAACCTGGAAATTAATATCTCCTTGAGATGGTCCAAGCTAGCGAAAAGTTTTATTTTTCCCACAAATCCCAAATTGGTTATCTTTGAGGAGGAGGGATTGGTCCAGGAGTGATTTGAGTAATTCCTTCAATTTGCGTTATTGGAGTTGGAGGGATTTCTAAAGTACTCCTCGAGGGCGGAAATATTTTCAATAGCTGGGTTAGTTGGATTAGAATTCATATAATTGAAAGTTCCGGCCAAATCATGTGTAACCTTGGGAAAGAAATTATGCTAAGGGACAACACCAATATTATGCAGGTTTTCTCTTTTGAGGATGTTAGGTGTGGTTAGATGTGGAGCTTGATTAGGTGTATTGATTCTTTCCTCAATTTTCTTTTGATTAATTTGCATCTAGTCGAGTCTTTGGGCAATCATTTGGATGTCATCTTGGGTGATAGGGATGGATTGAGTGCCTAATTCATGACCACCAAATTGCAGGGTAGTGTTTCTTCCAAAAGTGTTCATGGAAGCATGGTTAAATGAGTTTTCACTCATTTCTTCAAATAATTCATAGGCACTTTCAGCATCCTTGTTTAAGAAATTCCCATCACACGAGGCATCGACAAATCATCTTAATCAATCTTTTGACCAAGTGATTCGTAGATGCATTCTCGACGACAAGGTCAATGATGTCATCTCATTCTTCCCTGACCAGGCCTACTATTAATTAGGCTATTGAGGAGTTTTTAAGTTGTTTCGTTGTAGCAAAGCCTCCTACTAACTCGCTTCAATCGTATTATAAAATTGTTGCATTGTAGTATAGTGATCAAATCGAATTAAGCATTTAAATTTATAACTCGAAAAAAAAGAAATCCGAGGTCGTCTCTAGGAGCAACTATTTGCATAATTTATCACTATCAAAAGGTAATATATGTTGATTAAATAAAGTGCTTCTTTATAGAGATAAAAAAAATAGAGTAAAAGTGGTGGTTTAAACCACCAAGTTCACTAGGTTCAGCACAACTCTCAATTATCAACGGTTAACTCAGCACTTTACCATCAGACGACAGAGAACAGGCATAGATGCCTTAAGCTTTGAGGGTGAGGGTGCACAGGGTACTGTAACCCCCCTCCCCCTCCTCCAGTATCTCTTTCAAACCCAGCCGGACCTGGGTAATCGGATCCTCAGCCTAGATCCGTGAGTGTGCTCGCGGGCAAGGGCGTGTGTGTAAGTGTGTGAGTCTGTGCATGTGGAGGGGAACTCACCTCGTGAGTTCTGAGGCGATAAGCTTCGGGCGCTTTTGCATAATAAACATTGCGCTTCACTTTGTCCTGCACGATGTGGGACTATGTCCCTTGGCTTTGCAGGCGTGGTGTTCTTCTTCAATTCGAGCGCACCAGCCATTGGATTGCCTTGATACACCAGTGGATCTATTGCTGCTGGTGGTGCACTTTTGATTGGTGAGGTTCCTCTCTGATCAGGACACTGGATGGTGCGATGAGGTGTCATCAGAGATGGTCGGAGGACTGCAGCTGGAGGTGAAGACGAAGGGTAGCTCCGATGGGTACCTATGCACAGCAAAACGGGCCTCTCGATCCTAGATCAGTCCAGGAGCTTCAGGGAAGATCCTCAAAGCTTTTCCCTATTTCTTTGTGCTGTGCGAAGGGGCTCGATGATGTGGCGAAGAAGCTCGCTGGAGTCCTTAAAGATGGTGGTCGGTGATGGCTCAAACGGGGTTGGAAGTTAAAATTGGAGAGATGAAAAGGTAGAGGGAAGGAAGGGGGAGAAAAGCCCTAACCTAATTTGGAGGAAGGAGAGGTAAAGACCGGTGGCGGTGGCAGGCTGTCGGCGAAGAATCGAAGAAGGAATTGAGGCCGATGAAGGAGGTAGAGAACCGGCTGTTGGGCTAAGAAGCTCGGCGAGAGAGAAACGAAGGCAGCTGCACCCTTGTTTGATGGCAAGAGGCAGCGGAGTGAAGGGGCAGGGAAGACCTCAAGGTCTGGCAATGGCGGCGCATGGAGGAAGAGGAGAAGGTAGTGGTTGCACTCAGATTCCAGACCACTAGACTCGGAGGAGCATCGCGAGGCTTTATAGAGCCTTTGCAGTGTGTGAATTAGTTGCAAGAGGTAGCGAGAAGCCCTTGCAACAACTCGTATCTCCGCATTTGGTTTTTACCAAATAACGCAGGTTGTTACAACAATGGCAGCTGGCGAGTTGTATATCGATCGACGTGGAGTGTAACGATGAATAACTTTGCCTTAGAGGTCGAGCTCAGTCGATGCTCGAAGCGGCCACAAATGGCGTTGGAAAGTCGTCGATCAGTTCGGTCAACGGACCCTTGGCTGTTGAAGGAGGAAGACGACGCTGGGGACTAGTTTACAAGAAGAGAAGGACCTAAGAGTAATGAAATTGGACCTACTTGTAAGGATTTAAGGAACTTAGGGGCCTAAATGCAAAGTAGGTACGAACATTGTCAAATCAGATCCAACTTTTTATGGAAGATCAATTAAGATCTAGGGAATCTGGTGGTCATGTTAATTTTGAGTTTTGAAGTTGTTTGGTTGGTAAATCTTCCATTTAAACTTATTTGACATTAATTATTCACCTAGGTCAATGTTTTCCTTTGATGTATCTGATCTAATTAAACCTTGTGAAATATTTATTTATAATTTTTAGAAGGTTTAATTTGCAATATTTTCATCAGAATCCTATCAAACTAGGTTAGATCAAACATAGGGTTTAATTGTTTTCTTTAATAGCATAATTTCAAAGGAAACCCTAAATTAGTTATTCTGACCTATTTTGTGGTCTTTTAGGTTTATTCTGATGAATCTTCCTCCATATGATATTGTACCCTTTTTATGTATTATTTAGGTCAATTTACCTTATGACTTAACTAAATTAGGTGAGTTATAAAGCATGATGGCACTGCCATCATACTCCCATGCCTATTATTTTCTTGTCCCTTAGCAAATTTTAGAGTTTTTAGCCCACATGTTTGGTGTAAGGGTATTTCTGTTATGTAGTTCCAAAGAATTTATTCTCCTCCCTCTCCTTGTCATTTCTCAATATTCATTTAAGGTTCGTTTTCAACCCTTAGAACAAATGTATCAGGATAGGCAAAAACTTTCTTCCCTCGGATATAGCAGGTGATCTATGGTTCAACCTTGGCTTTTAGGTATAGGTAAAAGATGTCTGAGTTGAAAGGATTTTATTTTTGGTGGCTTACACTCAATTGGTGCTACATATAATCTAGTATTTCAGACTCTAAATGTCTAGATTATTAAATGAATCCATTCAGAGAAATGCTTAAAACCATGCTCACTTTTTAGTTCCCTTATGCTTACTCTCTCTCTTTTCCTTTTCTTTTTTCTTTTTCTTCTTTTCCTCTCCCCTTTTAAATAAATAAATAAATATATATATATATATATATATATATATATATGACTCAAGAGCTCACAATTTTTCTGGATTGTCAATATGTTTGGTGGTCTCTCAAGGCATCGACGCTTTGATTAAGTTCTGATAAGTCAATAACTAAGTCGAAACTCCTCAACCTGTATTCGGGCAGTCAAAAATACAGGAAGGTAGGTAAAGGCCGTATTTGGTGGGACATAAAGTATGGCGGGTAATGTTGCCTCAATGAGATTTATTTATAATAAGCGTAATTTAAACACATTCTCTCTTTTCTTTTCTTTTTGGATCAAAAGGATCTATGTATATATATATATATTTCTCTTCTCTCTTCTTCTTCTTCTTTTTATAAAAATATAACTCAACACAACACAATATTAATTAATGAGGCATTATTGGGAAATGGGTGTGTTCAAGAGGATATTATGTCGCTTATTTGGTGGAAGTTCCTACTCTCGACACTGGGAAAGAATGGATAGGACAGTGTATTTTTGACCTTTAACATTAGTACCCTCCTTCAGTCGAGGATTCTGTAAAGAATGGTCATAACCATCCACCATAGTCATAGTTTTATTAGAACCCACTCTCTGCGTATTTGCCTTATTTGATAGCTCTCAAGGATTCACATAAAATATTCACACAAAGGAATTGAGAGCAAAAACTATGCCTAACTCTGAATTTCATTATCTAATTATTCAAAACTTATGAGTCTTCATACTAGACTTAGAGCATCAATAAACACTCTTCTCTCACCTCACAATTGTTTAGTGGATCTTATGGAAGAAAATTTTTCCTGACTCCATAACTGAAAGTTTAAGGGCTTCGACAAACTAAAAATGTCTATTGATTTTTCTTGTTATTCCTCTCTCTAGTTTTCTCTTTTTTTCTCCTTTGTCCCCTCCCCCCACCCCCCCCCCCCATTTTTTTTGTGAGAATCTATGTGTATTTTTTGTGATAACCTTTCAATCATGAATTTTAGATAAATGCACTTTAATCCCCCCATGCCTAAGCTTTATAATGCCCTCATTGCAAACATGATGGGTTTACACTCAGCTTAGTTCATAATTTTAGAACAGGTTTAAGGGTTGTTGGGCAGGTCGAAAATGGTTGTTGCAAATGATTTCTAGCTCCAATGCGAACATTGGAGGTGGAGTCGACTGTTCTTAAATTAGGAACTCTAAAGTGCAGTAAGAATGATTTGCCCAAAGAAGATAAGAAAGGTCTCGATTTTGTTTCGGATGATGGATTGCCTCCCATTAATCGCTAAGTTTACAGCCATTAGCTGGGTGCAATGCGACTCAAGTGGAATGGAGGTCAAGAGATTCTTCGATCTGACTCAAATCATGAAGTTCAAGAAAAGGTTTAAGATGTTGGCCATTAACAACAAATGGTATAGAGTCACGATCGGGAGGTGAGATTTCCATAGCTCCATTACCAAAAATCCTCCTAACCAGAAAAGGTCCTGTCCATTTAGATCTAAGCTTGCCCGGGAACAGCTTAAGACGGCCATCAAATAGAAGTACTTTTGACCAGGACTAAATGATTTACGTGAAATGTGCTTATCATGTAAGGCTTTAATTCAATCCTTGTAACTTTGCGAGTTCTCGTATGCGTCATTGCGTAGCTCATCGAGCTCACTTATTTGCAAGCGATGGTGAATACCAGCCTTTCTGAGGTCCAGATTGCACTTCCGTAATAGGCTTTATGCTCCATTTCTATAGGAAGGTGACATGCCTTCACGTAAACAATCCTGAAGGGAGACATTCCTAATTGGGTCTTATGGGCTGTCCTATAAGCCCATAATGCTTCCGGAAGCCAGGTTGACCAATCCTTTCTACCAGGTGGAACAGTGACCTGTAGAATCTTTTTGATTTCCTAGTTTGATAGCTCAGCAAGCCCATTTGTTTGCAGATGATACGGGGTAGAAATGCAGTGAGTGTTTATCGCAAGTGAGATCAATGTTTAAAATAATCGCGTTGCAGTATAGATGAAATAGCTTTGAAACAAATACAATTTTTATTACTCGAATAGGTTTTCGACGTCGAACACAGGGAGTAAATTGACATTTAGAAATCAAGATCACAATTCAAAATTAAAAGAGATTGCAATAATATCAGTAGAAAAGTAGTAATGTGCAAAAATATGGGAGTAAAATGGTGATTTAGATCACCAAATACTCCTATAATATCACCAACTCAATGTGAATGTTATGAAATGAGAGCTAAGTTTTGCCATCTGATGAGGAAATCAGACGACTTAAAGTTGTCTGCTTCTTTTTTTCTTCTTCTCTGTCTTTGCTTCTTTCTTCTTTTTTCTCAGTCTTTGTTGTGTCCTTTTCTTCCTCTCTTGTTCTTCTCTTCAGGCCTTCACTTCTTCTCTTCTTCTTCTTCTACCTTTAGCTTTCTTTGACTCGTCCTTTCTTCTTCTTCTTTCTCTATGATCCTTCTCTTCTTCTTCAGCTCCTGCTCTGGCCTCCTCTTTAGAATTCGGCTAAGTGTCAGCCAGAGGTTCCTGTGGCAAAACCCTCCCCCTACCCGCGTGACTCTTCTCTCTTTTTCTCTCTTAGGATCCGCTCTCCCAGAGCCACAGGTATCTAGGTTATCGGGTCGGGCGCATACCCAGGTCCAGGCTCATCGGCGTGCGGTGGTGAGCGAGGAGTGCAGGTCGGGTCAGGTCAGGCCAGATCCATGGAGGCAGTGTCACGGACGAGATCGGGTGTAGGTGAGAGGGATCTCACCCCATGGTAACCAAGGCGAACATCCTATGGCAGTTTTTCAATTTATGCAGGTGCAGGTGCCTCTTCATTTCCGAGGTGGGACTATCCGCGCACCCCTTTTCTCGCGTGCCTGCAGCAGGGATGGTCCTTCCAATTGCCTCAACTGCTGAGGCTCTCAATTGCAATTAAGGTCCTGGGTGCGTGCGTAAGAGTCTTCCGCATGTCCTGCGAGCGTCAGCCTGGGTCAGCAAGGCCTGGAGCAGCTTTAAGCAAGCTTCGAGCTTGCTCGTCAATGGCGGACAAAGCCTTGCACCTGAAATCAATAGAATGGCCTCTCGGCCATGTCAAAGCACTCAAGGAGTCTCGTCGGAGCACGGTAGATGTGCTGGGGGTGGTGGCATGGCGTGTGGGTGTCTCTGAGTGCATGCCTAGGGCAAATTGTGTGCATGTGAGTGGGTGTGTTCAGGGGGTGATTTGGGTGAGTGGCGTAGTGAATAAAGTGAGGGGAAGTGATCAGTGAAGTGTGGCGAAGGTTCTCCAAGGGTCGGCGAGGGTTTTGGTGGCTTGTGGAGGTGGGATGGCATCGCTAGAGGTAGTGGCTGAATATAGAGGGGATGGAGGTGCAAAGGGGCGTCAGTGGCGAATTTTGGAAAGTAAAGGGCGGAGAAGAAAGTAGAGGAGAGCGGGAACTTAGCTAGGGAGTTAATGGATGAAGGGGGGCAGTGAGGGTGTCGGGTCTGGTGTGGCCGATGCCGGAGACGAAGGCGGCTTCGGTTAGGTGCGAACGGCGAGGATGAAGAGGGAGTGGCATCTACTGGTACGGTGAGATGCGGATGAAGGCAGGGAGGATGAATCTACCGCAGGTATGACGGACGGATGATGAGAAAGGGTAGGAAAGGTCACTGGACATCGAGGAGCCTTCAATTGTGAGAGGAAGAGAAGAATTGAGGGGAATCACGGCTGAATTCGAGCGTGGAGAATGTGGGAGGATCTGGGCTTCTTTAAATAGGAATCTGAGGGGCGGTTAGGGCTTAGGAAGCAAGCTTCCCAAGCTTGGAAGGTCGCCGGACTTGGGAGCTATTAAGATACCCAAATGTCTTATGCATTCGCATGAGAGATTGAGAAAGAATCAGAGCTCATTAATGAGTTCATACCGGAGAGAATTTCTCAGAGGATCTCCCTTTTAATTTTGAAAGAGATTCTCCAAGCAATCAAGGAGATATTCCCTGTCAAAGGTCGTCAGAGTAGGTTTCCTCTGCGATAATGGTGGGGGGACCTACTTGCAAAGATGACGAAGAAGCTAGGGGGCTGTTTGCAAGGGTTTTTGAAAGTAGGGGTAGAAATGTAATTAGATAGGACATTTTTGCAAACTAGGTCAAAGCAAACTCATGTTGGGTCCAAATTTTGGTATAAACCTAATTTGGACCTAAGGAATCCAATGATGAAGTTGGATTCTTGTTTTGACCACATTTGACTGAGTAATTTATGCAAAAATCGAAATTAGGGCAAATATCTGTCTATGACTCCATTTAGGTCAAGATGGGTTTTGATGGCCAAATTGAAGGTACTAAACCCTAGAGAATATTTTTCTATAGTTTTTAGAGGGTTTAAGTGAATTTTATCCTGACTAAAACCTTGGTTAGTTAAGTGGGTCTATTTTTAGGATTTTAAAAGTCATTTAATTCTCAGAACACACACAAACCCTTTTCTGTCTAATCCAACCCACTTGTTATCTTGTTAAGACCATTTGACCTTTATTCAACCCTTGAGAAAACCCGTGGTTGTACTGCATTGGTAAAATTACAGTTTTAACACTAGTTTCTTATTTTTCCCTCAGAATGCTTATACAGTGAGTTATGACCTTCAGTTGGTTATATAGGAGCTTTTATTGACTCGGTTGGGTCAAAATGAGCTAGTTAGGGCTCATGATGGTGTTCCCATCAGTGAGACACCCCATATTTTCTATGTACGGACTGGAAATGCACATTTACGAAATGGGTCCCACCATCAGAGATAATTACTTTAGGAACATCAAACCGGGAGAAGATATCATGAATAAATCGGATAACGACCATATAATTATTGGTTCGGGTTGGAACAACTTCAATCCATTTGGACACAGTCCGCAGCAAGAAGAATATATTCGAAGCCGTTCGAATTTGGAAATGGGCCCATAAAATCAATCCCCCAAATATCAAAACTTTCACACACGAAGATAGAATTTAAGGGCATTATATCGCAATGGCCCATGTTGCCTAAGGTTTGGCAACGAACACATGCCCTACAGTATTTATGTGCGTTTTTAAACAAAGTCGGCCAATAGAAGCTACTTTGGAGGATTTTGGCTATGGTTTTATGTTCAGAAAAATGGCCACCACAGGCTTGGTCATGACAAAATGAGATAATATCATTAACCTCTATGTTAGGAATACACCTTCGGATGATCTTGTCTGCTTCAATGCGAAAAAGATATGGATCTTCCCAGTAATAGTACTTGGCGTATGATATCAATTTGTCCTTTTTGGCTTTGGGCCAATCAAACAGAATCTGGTTTGATGCCAAGTAGTTGGCAATGTCTGCATACCAGAGAAGCCTAGCATCTATGCCCAAAAGATGCTCATCCGGAAAATGCTCAGTAATAGGTATTGATGGATCAATGATAGATGAGGGAAGGCGAAATAGATGATCTACAACTACATTTTATCTTTTCGCTTTGTCGCGAATCTCTAAATCAAATTCTTACAAAAGCAAGATCCAACGAATTAGGCGAGGTTTCGTGTCCATCTTGGTGAGAAAGTGTCGTATTGCCATGTGGTCTGAGTATATGATTATGCGGGAGCCGAGAAGGTATGACCGGAATTTCTCCAAGGCAAAGACAATAGCCAAAAGTTCCTTCTCAGCGATCGTATAATTTCATTGGGCGTCGTCCAACGTTTTACTTGCGTAATAGATCACTATGGGTTTCTCGTCAACTTTTTGACCAAGGACTACCCCACAGCAAAATCCAATGCGTCACACATGATCTCAAATGGACGAGACCAGTCAGGGGGTTGCAATACTAGTGCCTTGGTGACTTGATCCTTAAGGATTTTGAAGGCTTCGGCACATTCATTAGAGAAATCGAAGGGAATATCCTTCGATAATAAGTTAGTAAGGGGCCTGGCAATTTTTGAGAAGTCAGAAATAAAATGTCAATAGAATTTGACATGCCCCAAGAAGGATCTGATTTCTTTGATCGAGGAAGGGAGAGGGAGTTTGGATATTAAATTGATCTTTGCTCGGTCAACCTGGATACCTTGGTCAGACACAAGGTGTCCAAGAACGATGCTTTGGGGAACCATGAAATGACTCTTTTCCCAGCTTAGGACTAGATTTACGTTGATGCATCGTTGGAGGATTTTAGTCAAGTGCCCCAGTCACTCATTAAAGGTTTTTCCAAAGACAGAAGAATCATCCATGAAGACCTCTAAGGATTCACCCACCATGTCCGAGAATATTGCCAACATGCACTGTTGGAAGGTAGCAGGTGCATTGTAGAGTCTGAAAGGCATTCTATGGAACACAAATGTCCCGGGGACAGGTGAATGTGGTTTCTTCCTGGTCTTCAGGATGAATGGCCACTTGATTATAGCCTGAGTATCCATCCAAGAAATGGAATATTGATTTCCCGCTAATTTTTCGAGAATCTGATCAATAAAAGGTAGCAAGAAATGGTCCTTCTTCGTGGAGGTATTCAATTTCCTGTAGTCTATGCAGACTCTCCACGAATTTGCAATTCTTGTGGGGATGGATTCTCTAGACTCAGATTTGATAATGGTTAGCCCAGCCTTCTTAGGTACCACATGAATTGGGCTAACCCAATGGCTATCAGAGATGGCATAGATAATATCCACATCAAGCCATTTAGTTATCTCTTTCTTCATGACCTCTTGAAGATTTGGATTGAGTTGATGCTAGCCTTCGCGCGTAGGTTGTGAGCCTTCTTCTGTAAAAATGCGGTAGGTACAGTAAGGACTTATGCCAGTGAGATCATCTAAGGTCCAACCAATGGCCTTGCAATGCTCTCGGAGGATGGAAATAAAATGCATTTCCTGATCTGTGGATAGAGGAGTTGATAATCACAGAAAATGTGTTGCTTGAACCCAAAAAGACGTACTTGAGATTGTCAAGAAGTAGTTTCAGTTCAAGTACCTGGTTCTCAGCAGCAGTAGGAAGGTCGAGGCTAGCCTAAGGGGGAACTAGAGGTGGACTAGGTTCCTTAAGGTGTAATCGGGATTGGACTTTTAAGGGTTCTTGCTCATGAATATCTATATCCACATCAGCAATAGGATCCTTGAGAAGTGAATTGACCCTATTTATTTCCTGAATTACACCGCAATTGATTCCTCTATGGGCCTCAAAAATATCAATTTTCATCATCTTATCCCCGAATTTTATTTCCATTTGGCCCTCCTTGCAATTAATGTTTTCCCTATATGTTGCTAGGAATGGTCTCCCCAAGATTGTAGGTGTATCTTTTAGGTTTTCTTGTGTATCCATGTTTAATACAATAAAATCCACTGAGAAATAGAAATCCCAGACTCTTACAACTACATCCTCCAAAATTCCATGGGGTGACTTAATAGATCGATCGGTTATCTGTAATGTCACTTCCGTGAGTTTAAGTTTAGAATCCTCAAAATATTTTAGGAGGGATGTGGGAATGAGGTTAATGGATGCACCTAAATCTAAAAGAGCTCGGTTAAATTCTAAATCCCTGATCTTGCAAGAGATCAGAGGGGTGCCAAGGTCTTTCAATTTCTGTGGAAGCTTGCTCAAGATAATGGAGCTAACTTGCTCCGATAGCAAAATAGGACTTCCGTCAGAATTCTTTGGCTTTCCTTAGGAGTGCATATGTTCTTTAAAAATCGTACATAAGCCGGTACATGACGTATAGCATCCATCAAGGGAATGCTAATTTGGCCTTGCTCAAAGAGCTTGATCAAGTCCTCGTCAACTTGAGGTGGTTTCCTACCCTTATTTCCTTTGGTCAAGGCCTCAGGAAAAGGTGTGGTCTTAGGCTCCTTTGGAGTGGGTTTTGTAGTTCTTGAGTTATCCTTAATAATCACTCTGAATTGGGATGTACTAGGTTTAGGTTTAATGTATCTCTTAGGCTCAGGATCCTTAGTACACTTACCACTACGGGTTGTGACAGAATGTAATCCCGTAGGATATGGAGGAGTGGTGATGAGAACCTCATCATGAGCCATAACTAGCTCATTTTGACCCAATACAAAGGATAAAAGCTCCTACATAACTCAAGGAAAGGATTAACTCAGAGAATTCTGAGTTTAAGGAGAAAACAAGTCATAAGGGGTAAAAATGCAATTTTACCAGTATAATCTGCATACAGGGTAATTCAGGGTCCAAACATAGGTCAAAGCAACTTAATAAGAATAAAAGTGGGATGAGATCATCTAGCAAGGGCTACAGCAATTCCAAGGAACTAAATGATAATCTGTAACCCTAAAACAAACCCACTTCAATTCACGAGGTTCAAGGCAAAGCAAAAATGGAATAAACCCTTTAAAATTCATAGAAAAATAATCTCTAGGGTTTAGAACCTTCAATTTGACCTTAGGAACCCATCTTGACCAACATTGAGAACCATACCCAATTAATAACTTAATTTGGGTTTTTGCGTAAATTGACCAGTCAAACAAGGTTTAATCTAGAAATAAAATTCACCATCAGATCCCTTAGGTCCTAATTAGTCATGTATAAAAACTTGAGCCTAAGAAGAAACCTTCTTGACCAACTTTACACTTTGGTCCTCATATATTTACTTTTTGGCCCTCAACTTTTGAACCCTCACATTTTGGCCCCTAACTCTCCTTCGTTCTTTGCGTTCAGGTCCCCCCTGCAAAACCTGCCAGCACCATGCTCCGGCGACCTTGCGCGGAGCATGGCGCCGCGCAGGGTGAGGGGGAGAGCCTGGCAAGTAAACCGGGGGTGCCCTGCGTCGTCAGCCGTCGCAGGGACACCCCCCTGGTCGCTGTAACCCACCATACCGGCCGTACGAACGCACGGACGGTATGGGTTTCCATCTCCGGCGTCCTCCGGCGAGGGAGACACGTCGTCTCCCTCTGCCTTCCTCCCTGATTCGGTCCCTATAAATACCCCCGTCGCTCCACCGTTCTTCCCAGCTCGGATCTGACGGAGAAAACCCCCAACTTTCCTCTCTTCCCACTCCGGCAGACGCCCACCAGCTCCGGCGGTTCTTCCTCCTCCTCTTCGCTCTGCCGCAATACCAGCAGCAGAGACTTCTTCCCCTGCTCTTCCCGCGCCACGCCGCACCCAGCTGGCGCCTCTCCGGCCCTCTGCTCGCCGCCGCCCCTTCCCCCGGGCATCTTCTTCTCCGGCGACAGTCGATACGACTGTCGCCCGCTCCGGCCCCTCCTCCTCCTGCTAAGTAGGTAGAACTCCTCCTCTTCCTCCCCTCTTCCTTTTCCTCACTTTAAACATCTACTGTCGCCCTCGATTCCGACCCCTCACCCTCACCTTCTCCGCCTCCGGCCATCCTCCGGCGAGCCGCTCCCATCACTCCAGCAACCCACACGGCTCGCCGACCACCGCAGAACCTCCGCCTCCTCACCCTGATCAACCCCCGCCCTTCCACTTCCCCCACATCACCCTCTGCAACTCCACCGAACAAACCCATCTTCCGACCCACAGTCCGACCTAGGGCAGCCCTTGCACGCCGCCCCACGCCTCGCCACCACCCACACGAGCTTCGCCGCACTCTGGCGAAGCTCCCGGCACCTTCTGATTAGGCCGAGAGGCCGTTTTACTGTGAACAGGTCACCTGTCCTCCGCCGCCATTGCCGTGCAGAAGGAGCTGCTTCCGCCTGCAGCTGCAGGCGCGCCACGCCCAGATTCGACTCTCAGGCCGTGCGAGGCATTTCGACAAAGCGTCAGGCTGCAGCTGAAGCGAAGCCCTCGCGCGAAGGCCTCGCGTAACGCCGCGATTACCAGTTGTTTCCTCCGCGCAGGCGCCAACTCGGGGTGGGACATTTAGTCCCACCTCGGAAAACTCTGAAGAGGCGCAGCGGTATAAAGTGAAAAGGTGCTGGAGGCTTAGTGCCTCAGCACACGGGGTGAGGTCCCCTTCACCTGCCTGGTTACCCGGTCTCGTCCGCGCTCACGCCCCGCGGACCTGGCCCGACCCGACTTAGACTGACCTGCACTCCTCGCCCACCACGCACGCCGGTGGGCCTGGACCCGGGCGTGACCCGTACCCGGCAACCCGGCAGCTCTGGGAGAGCTTTCCCAAGAGTGGCTTCTGTGAGAGAGAGACGCGGGGGGAGGGTAGAGATAGGTTTTGCCCCTCTCTGATCAAGCTGTGTAAGTGTGCAGGCACAGGTGAAGAAGAACCGTGGAAGAAGACGAAGGCTGAAGGAAGGAGGATCACCGAGCGGCACTGTAGCAGCGGCGGTTTAAGTCGTCTGATTGGAAAATCAGACGACGTCCTGAAGGCAAGGAAGGAGAAGGAAGGCGAGGCAGAGGAGAACGCAGAGAGGCCAAGACAAGAACTGAAAGAAGAAGAAGAGCACGAGAAGAAGAAGGTCTGAAGAAAGGAAAAGAAAGGAAAGAAAGAAAGAAGAAGAACAGGACCGCTCTGCAGAAGAACAAAAAGAAGAGAGCAGAAGATCTGAGAAGGAAGAAGAGGAGAAGCAAAGAGAAAAGAAGAAAAGCCAACAAATTCTCTCTCTCTCTCTTTCTTTATTTTTGTAAAAGAAACTTGTACCCCTAGAATACAACTTGCTTCCTGAGTTCGACCTCGGGAACTCTTTTATTTTCCGAGTAAAAAATTTATATATTTGAAATGATGGCAATAACTGGCTATACTACAACGCTATAACAATAAAACCCGGTTATCTCTCGAAGCCAACGTTTCATTTGGCGCCGTTGCCGAGGAGCAACGGCTATTCTAGAGGTAAACATTCCTGTTTCTTTTTAATTTCTGATAATCTCCCCTCTTTTGTGCAGCTACAGGAAATCAAGAAGACAAGCAACCGCACGACAACCACTCCGAGGACAGGTAAATTTTTCCTCTCGCTATTAACCCCTAAACTCTAAAGAGGAAGAAAAGAAAAGAACAAGCAATATAGGGCTAACCTGTCTTCCATACTTAGTAACCATAAAGAGTTGCATGTTTTCAACTCATTAGTCCTGCACACTATTAAGGGTATTTAAGGGCTAACACATTCTTGCTTGAGCCCTAATTACCCAACAAAGAACTAACTGGACCAAGTAGAGCCAACATAAGATTCAACATTAGGGTTTTAGAGACACACTACTTAAATCAAGAATGGAGAAAATCCAAAAGAAGTGTGCCTAAACCATTGATTGAAAATACCTATTCAAAAGAAAACCTAAAACAATTGGCTCTCTAAACACTTGAACCCTAAAAGACAAGACCTAAAAGCTCTCAAAGAAAACAAGAGGTAAAGTTGAACCCTTGGGTCAACCAACCTTAAATTAGGTCACTCTTGGCACTTAACAGACTAAAGTTCAAGTGAAACCTTAAGCAGCCTGATCTTAAAATAAAAATTGGTAGACTTAAGAGGTCAAGATCCCCATTCTGGTCTACCTGGAACCGCAGTGACAAGAGAGGTCAGGTGGGGGAAACCCTGTAACCCGTGGGGACGCTCTACCGTGTAGGGGTCTTCGCAGGACTCTCCCTCTCTGGCTGCCCAGGTAATTCTCAGGTGGACGATCTTTCTGATCAAGGGGTCCATCTGCCCCGCACCTCTATAGTCACCCAACACATTTTTGGGTGTCTTGATTGGGTCCAGCACCTTCTAAACTTACCTCTTCCAACAGTGCATGTACGGAAGGAGGTCCTTAAGACCACCCTTAAGACCTCCTTTAGAAATTCGCTCTCGTCAAGGCCAAGCCTCGACTCCCGTGTTTGTGCAGCAACACCCTCACATTATTCTCTCTTCTGATTCAGAACCAAGTTCTTCTTCTTCCCCCATCATGGCTCAGCCAGTTGAGGAAGAAAATAATCTGGAACACCAGCTCCAGCGACTCAATGACCTCTTCCAAAACTTCGTGCACCCACCACAGCGTCCTATGATGCGGGACCACTACAATCTTGCTACGGTGGCCATTGTGCCTCGAGTCAGAATCCCGACTGGAGGACTTGATTCCAAATTAAAGCCCAACATGATTCATGCTATACCTAAATTCCATGGGCTTAATTCTGAAGATCCCTTCCAGCACATCAAACAGCTAAAGCATCTGGCCCACACTTTTGGATCAGATGCGCAAAATCGGGATATTCTTCTCATGAAGATGTTCTCCTTTTCTCTTATGGACAAGGCCGCCCATTGGTATCAAACTCAGACCCGGCCGATCAACACTTGGGAAGAACTTCAATCCGAGTTTTTGAAAAAGCTTTTCCCCGTTGGTCGGACCAACGCGTTGCGCCATCAGATTACACACTTCACTCAACAATCAGGAGAACCTCTCCATGAGGCATGGGATCGTTTTCAGGATCTCATGAGAAAGTGCCCCCGTCACGGAGTTCCTAAATGGGAACAAGTCCAATCTTTTTACCAGGGACTCCGTGAGGACATCCGCCTTTTCGTCAATGCAACTTGCGGAGGAAACATCATGGGTCAACATGAAGACACCATATGGGAGATTCTCGAAAACATGTGCGAGAACTCCATCAACAACGACTCCATGGGATTATTCGACAGGACGAATACCCGCGCAGCGACGAATCTTAAGGGAGCACATGAGACGCAGGGCCTGTCCGCATCAGTCGACCTGGAATTAATGGCCAGTCGATTGGACAAGGTCTCAATCATTGAAAAGAAGGTGGATGAGCTGACTCAGCACTTGCAGCGAGCCACCTCCGCGCGTAACTCCTTTGCACAACCTCCTTCCACACAGGAGACTGTGCAAAACATCCTCCACCGATCTTCCCCTAGGATGGATCCATATCCATCCCCATCTGATTCTTGGATCGGAGGATCATCCGATCCTTTCTACACCAGCCGGGGGAACTCCATTCCCCCTTTCCCTGATTCTCAGGAGGTTCCTCAGACCTGCGAGGACTTCAACGCCATCCAGAACGACCCATTCTCCAACACTTACAACCCTGGATGGCGAAACCATCCCAATTTTCAGTGGGCGGGAAATTCCCAAACCCAAAGACCACCTTTTCAGTCCCGCCCACAGCCCTCTCGTCATTACCAGCCGCCTCAGCCTCGGCCCAACCCTACTTATCCATCAGGGCCAAATCAGGATCAAATGTCCCTAATCCTTCAGACTCTGGCTGACATTCAAAAAACGAATGCGGCTATTCAAAAACAGCACAAGGACGAACTTACAGAGGTTAAAACTCAACTGGCCCAGTTGGCAAATTCTCGCCAGCCAGGCACACTCCCTTCCCAACCTCTTCCTAACCCGAATAACGTGCCAACCCAGAAGCGCGTTATGAATCCAAATTTAGGCCACGCACAATGGATTTATCAGGCCCCTACTGCTCCATCTCCAGACGAGATGGAAGCTTCAACTTCTTATGCGGGATTTCAGCAGCAGCCACCCCTCTTACAAAACCCAAACCAAAATCAGGCCGGATTAAATTCTGTAACAACACGTAGTGGTAAAACAACTCAAGACCCGCATTATCCAAACCACTCCAAGCCTGATAACCATGACCCTAGGATAGTTATCCAAGATACCACTGTCCCAGATCCACAACCTGGACCTATCCTAGAAGAACCAACCAAGATCCCGTTTCCCGAGGCCTTGACCAAGGGAAAGAAGACCACCAAACCCGTGGCCCCTGAGGAGGACCTGGTCAAGCTCTTTGAGCAGGTCCACATAAACATCCCCTTGATGGATGCAATCCGCCACGTACCAGCTTACGCACGATTTCTAAAGAATATATGTACACCCCAGCGTAAGCCGCGAACCAAGGGAGGGAGCCCAATTGTTCTGTCAGAGTAAGCCAGCTCTGTAATCCTCAGTAGACTCCCACCCAAGGCAAAAGATCCTGGTACTCCCCTGATTTCCTGCAAGATAGGTGGTACCCAATTTGATAGAGCATTGTTAGACTTGGGTGCATCCATAAACCTGATACCCACATCCTTACTTGACCATCTAGAAGAATCTGAGCTAAAACCAACCGAGGTGACATTACAATTAGCAGATCGATCTATAAAGTCACCAAAAGGGATTCTCGAGGATGTTATCGTAAGAGTGCGGGATTTTTATTTTCCAGTGGACTTTATAGTCTTAGATATGGATGCACCTGAGAACCCTAGGGATACACCAATCATTCTAGGGAGACCTTTCTTGGCTACTGCTAGAGCCAACATCAGCTGTGAGGAGGGCCAAATAGAGCTTAAGTTTGGAGATCAAACACTGAAAATTGATATATTTAAGGCCCAACAAGGAATTAATTGCGGCGTCATCGAACAAATTTGTGACATCAGGACCTTGGTTGATGAATCACACTTCCAGAATGACGCGATTATGCCTCATCAACCACAGAAGGATCTTGACCCGCAAACAGAGGAGTCGAATCCAGATATGAATAACCCAGTAACTCCCACCCTCGAACCTCACATCTATACTGAACCACCCGCTGCTGCTGATAACCCCATCCTCGAACTGAAACCCCTTCCTGCTCACTTGAAATACATCTTTTTCGGTTCTAATCAGACCCTTCCTGTGATTATCAATTCCAACCTCAGTCCTGAACAGGAATCCCGTCTGATTGTTGTCCTCCAGCAACATCGCAGAGCCATCGAGTGGACTCTCGATGATTTGACTGGAATAAGTCCCTCTTATTGTACTCATCATATCTATTCGGAAGAGGGCACACGACCTTCTCGTGAAATGCAGAGACGCTTAAACCCCAATCTGCAGGAGGTCGTGAAAAAGGAGATCATCAAGTGGTTAGATGCCGGAATCATCTACCCGATCTCCGATAGTCGTTGGGTGAGCCCAATTCAGGTCGTGCCCAAGAAGGCAGGACTCACCACTATAACAACTGAGACCGGAGAAATCATTCCTACCCGATTAGCCAACTCGTGGAGAGTCTGTATAGATTACCGCCGACTCAATTCCTCCACGAAGAAGGACCATTTCCCACTACCCTTCATTGATCAAATTCTCGAAAAACTTGCGGGAAATAGGTTCTTCTGCTTTCTTGACGGGTAGTCCGGTTATAACCAGGTGGCAATCCATCCTGAGGACCAAGAAAAGACCACGTTCACCTGCCCCTTCGGAACATACGCTTTCCGAAGGATGCCTTTCGATCTTTGCAATGCACCCGCTACTTTTCAGCGATGCATGCTTGCCATATTCTCAGATATGGTAGGTGATTATCTGGAAGTCTTCATGGATGACTTTTCAGTTTTCGGAGCATCATTCGACGATTGCCTCCAACACTTGGTCCAGATACTCAGGCGGTGCATCGATGTGAATTTGGTTCTTTCCTGGGAAAAGAGCCATTTCATGGTGCCTGAGGGAATTGTCCTGGGACACTCAATTTTGGAGAAAGGTATCCAAGTGGATCGAGCTAAGGTTAATCTGATTTCTCACCTTCCTATGCCTAGCTCGATCAGGGACATCCGTTCCTTTTTAGGGCATGTCGATTTTTATCGACGATTTATCCCTGATTTTTCAAAAATCGCGCGCCCCCTGACCACTCTTCTCTCCAAGGATGTTCCTTTCGAAATTTCCAAGGAATGCACTCAAGCATTTGAAATCCTGCGTGACCGAGTCACCCAAGCCCCGATCCTACAGTCCCCTGATTGGTCTCAACCCTTTGAGATCATGTGCGATGCATCCGACTTCGCTGTAGGAGCGGTTTTGGGGCAGAAAATTGACGGGAAACCTGTGGTCATTTACTACGCCAGCAAAACACTCGATGAGGCTCAGCGTAACTATACGGTTACTGAGAAAGAGCTGCTAGCTATAGTATTTGCCCCAGAAAAATTCAGATCGTACCTTCTGGGTTCCCGTGTCATCATATACTCGGATCACACAGCTGTGAGGCATCTCCTTGCAAAGAAGGACGCGAAACCTCGATTAATCCGATGGATCTTGCTGTTGCAAGAATTTGACCTTGAGATTCGCGACAAAGCGGGAAAGCAAAATGTGGTAGCTGATCACTTGTCCCGTCTTCCTTCTGAAATAATTGACCCTCCCGGACCCATCACTGAGCATTTTCCCGATGAGCACCTGCTGACTATTGGTACTAGCCTTCCATGGTTTGCTAATGTAGTAAATTACTTGGCATCTCATCAGATCCCGTCCGATTGGCCGAAGGTCAAGAAGGACAAATTACGCTCCGATGCCAAGTATTACATTTGGGAAGACCCGTACCTCTTCCGCATAGGTGCCGATCAGATCATCCGGAGATGTGTCCCGGAAGGGGAATTCAACAATATCCTCTCTTTCTGCCATGACCAGGCATGCGGTGGCCATTTCGCCGGGCATAAAACCGCATCAAAAGTCCTCCAGTGCGGCTTTTACTGGCCCACACTATTCAAAGACGCATACAATCACTGCAAGGCATGCAGTCGTTGCCAGACTTTGGGCAACATGAGCCATCGCGACATGATGCCTATGCAACCGATTCTAGTATGCGAAATCTTTGATGTTTGGGGGATTGATTTTATGGGCCCCTTTCCTGTTTCGGATGGTTTCGAATACATTCTGTTGGCTGTGGACTACGTGTCCAAATGGATCGAAGCCATACCGACCCGAACCTGTGATCACAAAATCGTTCTCAAATTCATTCATCAAAACATTTTCTCAAGGTTCGGGATTCCTCGTGCAATAATCTCTGATGGGGGGACCCATTTCACAAATGCTCAGTTTAGGTCACTGATGACCAAATACGGGGTGTCTCACCGAATCTCTACTCCTTACCACCCCCAAACTAATGGTCTAGCTGAGCTGTCTAATCGGGAGATCAAGAAAATCCTGCAAGTCACTGTTCGACCTGACAGGAAGGACTGGTCGTCCCGACTTCCGGAAGCATTGTGGGCCTATAGGACCGCCCACAAGACCCAATTGGGCATGTCTCCCTTTAGACTGGTGTATGGAAAGGCATGCCACCTTCCCGTAGAACTGGAGCATAAAGCCTATTGGGCAGTACGAAACTGTAATCTAGATCTTTCCAAGGCTGGGACCCACAGAAAACTCCAAATCAGCGAGATCGATGAATTACGCCTAGACGCGTACGAGAAGTCGCAAATCTACAAGGAGCGGGTTAAAGCCTTCCACGACAAACACATCTCGAGAAAGATCTTTCATCCTGGTCAAAAGGTCCTACTCTTTGATGCCCGACTAAAACTCTTCCCAGGAAAACTGAGATCCAAGTGGGTCGGACCATATTTGGTCCGACAGGTTTTTGGAAATGGAGCAATCGAAATCAGTCCACTCAGCCACGATTCTGAACCTTTCATCGTGAACGGTCAGAGACTCAAGCCGTTCATTGATGTAACTTCTACTGATTTGGCTGAAGCATCTTATATCCTCCTTTCCCCTTGAGCTTATTGCGCCCAGCCGATGGCGTAAAACTCAGCGCTTAACGGGAGGCAGCCCGTCATTCTCTTTGAAAACCTGAAACTTGTTCTGACACCTTTTTGCACTTGAGGTTCACCCTTGTAGACAGCCGACCCCACCTCAGATGCTTGCATCTGGGATTAGAAATCGTCCGCAAAAATTCAACCCGACCCATCTACTCATCCAAATTTCTGTCTTAAGGAATGAACTAAGTTAAATAAAAACCCCCTAGGTTACAATGAGGACATTGCAAATTTTAGGCATGGGGGGGTATGAAAGTGCAAAACTTGTAAGAAAAGGTTTCAAACAAAAAAATTCACATATGCCAAAAACACCATAAAAATTAAAAATTTTTTCGAAAAAGAATAAAAGGAGAAGGAAATTTTGTGAAGGAGAAGGAGAAGAGAAACAAAATGAAAAAGGAGCACAAAATTATAAGAAAAGGTGATAGTCATTAGTAAGGAACTAAGGAATTAACCTAAGTTCTAGACCTCATTCAAGAAAATAACTGAAAAGTGCATAATGAGATTAGTAAGAACGCAAACCTTAGGCATTCTTGAATAGACTCTTAGTACCCATTAAGATCTGGACACTCCTCAAGAGGTTGAGGAAAATGAAAAGCTGAAGTATTAGGTCTAAGGCTTAGGGAGTATTTGGCCTCGTTAACTAATTTTTGGTTTACGGGACTCAGTAACCTAAGCACCCTAACCTCACACACAGCCTGGTTCAGTAAGCGTAAAAATCAAAATCACGCAGAAGCGTCGCAAAATTCTGAAAAGAACACCTAGAATAGGAGCGGCCGATCGACACAAGTTGATTTGGACGAGTTCCCAGCACGGAGAGGCGGGAAATCCCCTCGAAGATGCGTAACAAAATATCATCTCCTCGGTGCCTGTCTCTTAGGATATTTACATATCCTACTGGGGGCATGTAAGCACTCTGCTGATTCAGATTCCATGGATGGCATTATCTCGAAGTGTCAATTGCCAGGGTCTGGATTCGGCCACGGAACACCATGGATGGGATTATCTCAAAATCTCAATAGCCAGGGTTCCGGGGGTTGCCATGGGCGGTGCTATCTCGAAGCATCGATTGCCAGGAAACCTTGAGGATTGATGATGGGAGCAAGGAATCTGATACAGACCTGTTGAAAAGCCAATCCTAGGCTAGAACTAAAAAGAAAAAGAGAGAGAAAACTCTCCAAACAGAATAACTTTCTATCTCCCTCTTACAAAACGCACTGCGAACTGAGCCAGGGCTAAAATCATTTCAAGTACGGGTGCTTTAACCACAAAGTCCAATAAACCTTAGGTTAGTTCTTGTGGGCCTTAAAAACCTTTGCTAAAGACTGAGGCTAAAGCTAGACAGATTTGGATCTTGATTGGTACTAGAGTACCTTTTAGGCCTATGGTCAACATTCTAACCTAATCTAAGCTCAAATGAAAAAGCACTTATCTGAAGCTATTAAGAACTTAATGGTCTAGAACAAGGGTTGAAACCTTAAGTTTTTTGCTAAGGGACTAGGAAAAGCTAGGCATGGGGGTATGATGAGAACCTCATCATGAGCCATAACTAGCTCATTTTGACCCAATACAAAGGATAAAAGCTCCTACATAACTCAAGGAAAGGCTTAACTCAGAGAATTCTGAGTTTAAGGAGAAAACAAGTCATAAGGGGTAAAAATGCAATTTTACCAGTATAATCTGCATACAGGGTAATTCAGGGTCCAAACATAGGTCAAAGCAACTTAATAAGAATAAAAGTGGGATGAGATCATCTAGCAAGGGCTACAGCAATTCCAAGGAACTAAATGATAATCTGTAACCCTAAAACAAACCCACTTCAATTCACGAGGTTCAAGGCAAAGCAAAAATGGAATAAACCCTCTAACATTCATAGAAAAATAATCTCTAGGGTTTAGAACCTTCAATTTGACCTTAGGAACCCATCTTGACCAACATTGAGAACCATACCCAATTAATAACTTAATTTGGGTTTTTGCGTAAATTGACCAGTCAAACAAGGTTTAATCTAGAAATAAAATTCACCATCAGATCCCTTAGGTCCTAATTAGTCATGTATAAAAACTTGAGCCTAAGAAGAAACCTTCTTGACCAACTTTACACTTTGGTCCTCATATATTTACTTTTTGGCCCTCAACTTTTGAACCCTCACATTTTGGCCCCTAACTCTCCTTCGTTCTTTGCGTTCAGGTCCCCCCTGCAAAACCTGCCAGCACCATGCTCCGGCGACCTTGCGCGGAGCATGGCGCCGCGCAGGGTGAGGGGGAGAGCCTGGCAAGTAAACCGGGGGTGCCCTGCGTCGTCAGCCGTCGCAGGGACACCCCCCTGGTCGCTGTAACCCACCATACCGGCCGTGCGAACGCACGGACGGTATGGGTTTCCATCTCCGGCGTCCTCCGGCGAGGGAGACACGTCGTCTCCCTCCGCCTTCCTCCCTGATTCGGTCCCTATAAATACCCCCGTCACTCCACCGTTCTTCCCAGCTCGGATCTGACGGAGAAAACCCCCAACTTTCCTCTCTTCCCACTCCGGCAGATGCCCACCAGCTCCGGCGGTTCTTCCTCCTCCTCCTCTTCGCTCTGCCGCAATACCAGCAGCAGAGACTTCTTCCCCTGCTCTTCCCGCGCCACGCCGCACCCAGCTGGCGCCTCTCCGGCCCTCTGCTCGCCGCCGCCCCTTCCCCCGGGCATCTTCTTCTCCGGCGACAGTCGATACGACTGTCGCCCGCTCCGGCCCCTCCTCCTCCTGCTAAGTAGGTAGAACTCCTCCTCTTCCTCCCCTCTTCCTTTTCCTCACTTTAAACATCTACTGTCACCCTCGATTCTGACCCCTCACCCTCACCTTCTCCGCCTCCGGCCATCCTCCGGCGAGCCGCTCCCATCACTCCAGCAACCCACACGGCTCGCCGACCACCGCAGAACCTCCGCCTCCTCACCCTGATCAACCCCCGCCCTTCCACTTCCCCCACATCACCCTCTGCAACTCCACCGAACAAACCCATCTTCCGACCCACAGTCTGACCTAGGGCAGCCCTTGCACGCCACCCCACGCCTCGCCACCACCCACACGAGCTTCGCCGCACTTTGGCGAAGCTCCCGGCACCTTCTGATTAGGTCGAGAGGCCGTTTTGCTGTGAACAGGTCACCCGTCCTCCGCCGCCATTGCCGTGCAGAAGGAGCTGCTTCCGCCTGCAGCTGCAGGCGCGCCACGCCCAGATTCGACTCTCAGGCCGTGCGAGGCATTTCGACAAAGCGTCAGGCTGCAGCTGAAGGGAAGCCCTCGCGCGAAGGCCTCGCGTAACGCCGCGATTACCAGCTGTTTCCTCCGCGCAGGTGCCAACTCGGGGTGGGACATTTAGTCCCACCTCGGAAAACTCTGAAGAGGCGCAGCGGTATAAAGTGAAAAAGTGCTGGAGGCTTAGTGCCTCAGCACACGGGGTGAGGTCCCCTTCACCCGCTCGGTTACCCGGTCTCGTCCGCGCTCACGCCTCGCGGACCTGGCCCGACCCGACTTAGACTGACCTGCACTCCTCGCCCACCACGCACGCCGGTGGGCCTGGACCCAGGCGTGACCCGTACCCGGCAACCTGGCAGCTCTGGGAGAGCTTTCCCAAGAGTGGCTTCTGTGAGAGAGAGACGCGGGGGGAGGGTAGAGATAGGTTTTGCCCCTCTCTGATCAAGCTGTGTAAGTGTGCAGGCACAGGTGAAGAAGAACCGTGGAAGAAGACGAAGGCTGAAGGAAGGAGGATCACCGAGCGGCACTGTAGCAGCGGCAGTTTAAGTCGTTTGATTGGAAAATCAGACGACGTCCTGAAGGCAAGGAAGGAGAAGGAAGGCGAGGCAGAGGAGAACGCAGAGAGGCCAAGACAAGAACTGAAAGAAGAAGAAGAGCACGAGAAGAAGAAGGTCTGAAGAAAGGAAAAGAAAGGAAAGAAAGAAGAAGAAGAACAGGACCGCTCTGCAGAAGAACAAAAAGAAGAGAGCAGAAGATCTGAGAAGGAAGAAGAGGAGAAGCAAAGAGAAAAGAAGAAAAGCCAACAAATTCTCTCTCTCTCTCTTTCTTTATTTTTGTAAAAGAAACTTGTACCCCTAGAATACAACTTGCTCCCTGAGTTCGACCTCGGGAACTCTTTTATTTTCCGAGTAAAAAATTTATATATTTGAAATGATGGCAATAACTGGCTATACTACAACGCTATAACAATAAAACCCGGTTATCTCTCGAAGCCAACGTTTCAAGTGGGTAGGATAGGTGGCTACTGCTGCTGAGATGAGTTAGGTACAGAAGTTGATGCTTCTGACCCGTCTAGATATATAGGTGCAGAAGGGCCTGGTTGCACATAATCAATTTGGCCCTGCTTTGGGTTCACAACGTACCTCTGATTTGGCACATTGTTAGGGTTTGGCAGAGGTTGTGAGGGTAATCCGCCTGGCTGGTGTGTCCCAGCCATTTGCGTAATCTGGTTGCGTATATCTGCCGTATCCGCAATATGCTGCCTCTGCATAGCAGCATTAGTCTTCTGCATATCAGCCAGGGTCTAAAGAATCATGCTCATTTGATCATCTTTTCTAAGCCCATGTTGAAAATTCAGATTGGGCCTAGGTTGAGCAGGCTGATATGAGTGCAGATTTTGTGGTCGGGGTGGATATTGAGGTCTAGGATTTTGAGGATAGGAATTCCCCGACCAAGAGAAGTTAGGATGATTACGCCATCCAGGATTATAGGAATTGGAATAGGGTTGTTCTGGATGGCATGGAGTTCCTTACAGGGTTGAGGAGATATGGAAAAATCAAGATAATGGGGTTCAGAGGACCCCCAACTAGGATAAATAGGTTCAGAGTTTCCCTGAACCCAGAGTCAGAAGGGGACAGATTCATATCCATCCCGGTGTGGTGAATATTATGCACGGCTTCCCTCCTTGCGGGTGGTTGTGCATGCATGTTCTATTGAGAAGTGACCTTCTGCAGTTAACGAGTCAAATCGTCAAGCTTTTTCTCAATTATTGAGACTTTATCCAATCAACTGGCCACAACCTCCATGTCGACGAAAGAGGATAAGTCTTATTCTTCATGTGTCCCGCGTGTGTTCGTCGATGCACGAGTAGTCATCCAGTCGAACATACCCATGGATGCATTATTTATTGAATTCTTAGCCATATTTTCGAGAATTTCCCAAATAGCATTCTCATGATTGCCCATGAAATTGACTCCACAAGCTGCATCAACGAAAAGCTGAATATCTTCACGGAGTCCCCGGTAAAAAGATTGGACTTGTTCCCATTTAGGAACTCCGTGATGCTGGCATTTCTGCATGAGATTGAGAAAGCGATCCCATTCCTCATGAAGTGGTTCCCCCACATTTTATTGAAAATGTGCAATTTGATGCCTTAGGGCATTAGTACGCCCTACTGGGAAGTATTTCCCTAGAAATTCAGCTTGCAATTCATCCCAGGTATTGATCAGTCGATTCAGAGACTGATACCAATGGGCAGGTTTCTCTTTAAGCGAGAAAGGGAACATCTTCATGAGCAGAGTGTTCCGATTTTGAACAGTTGGTCTAAAGTTTGGGCCAAAGTTTTCAACTCTTGAATGTGTTGGAATGGGTCTTCAGAACCCATCCCATGGAAATGGGGAATCAAGCTAATAATATTCGACTTGAGTTCAGTCTCAGGTCCCCCAACCGGAATACACACTCTGGACTCGATAGCTACTTCTGCAAGATTATAATGATCCCGGATTTGTGGACCTGCTCTAGGGTTTGCCAACCCATTGATAAGATCTGTGAGTCTGAAGCTGGTTCTGCAGGTGCTGGATGTCGTCTCCTCTTCTGGACCAAGGTTCTTCATTGAGTCAGAATCAGAAAACGGAGAACCTAGGTTGGATGTAGGTGGGTTGGAGGAGATAGAGATCGGATTAGAAGAAGACCCAAACAAGTTAGGCAGGTGCTAGCCCCGACTTGAATGAACTACTAGAGGAGGTCTTAAGATTGGTCTATTGACCTCCTACCATGCTTGCACTATAGAAAAAATGAGGGACTATATTTCAATTAGACCCAATCAAGACACCCAAAAATATATTTGGATGGCTTAGGCTTATTAAAGACAACAGCCTCTAGATCACAAATCCACTCGCTTGAGAATTACTTGGGCAGCCAAAGAGGGAGAGTCCCGTAAAGACCCCTACATGGTAGAGCGCCTCCACAGGTTACAGAGTTTCCCCCACCTGACCTCTCTTCTCATTGCAATTCCAAGTAGACCGGATACGTGTGGATTGAGGTCCTAGGTCTATCAAATTTTACGCCTATTTGTGCCTCAAATTATCACTTGATTAAGAGTTTATTCCAGTTGTGACCTAATTTTTAGGTTTATTGGGTCACCAAGTGAACCAATTCCACCTAACCTGTCCTAATGTTGAGGATGCAATCTGGGTTAACTCACCCAAATCACCTTGTTTTGGTTCAGAAAACAGGTTATTAAGTCACGTCTTCTAGGTTTCAAGTGATCTTAGGGCTTGTATTGTAGGGTTAAGTTGTAAATCAGTTCAACCAAGGCTTAGGTAGCACACAATGTGGATGATATTTTCCTTTATAATTGTAAATGTGTACTAGATAGCCCCTAAAATGTTAACCCTAATTTGGCTCTAAAGTGGAGTCCAATTTGAAATTTAATGATCCCGTTGGACTCAATCAAGAATGTTCTAGTCCACGGGTTCAATTAACTAGTCCCTTTAGGCTTAGAAATTGTTGTGTTATGTTTTCTAGGCTGATCCTAGCTCAGAATTTATAATTTCTTGCCACAAATGAAACTTCTAAGAAAATACAGCAAGGTTGAGTCCTATATTTCTTTTACCCTTTTTGTTTTATTGAAATTAAGAAAGAGGGGATTAAGAAGATAGGAGAGAGTTACCTACCGCGAAGTGGTTGTCCTTAGGTTCCAGAAGTTAGGCACATCAGTTTTGTTCAGGCAAAACAACCAATCAAGGCAGATATGTCAAAAATCAAGAATAATAGTGATAAATGCACATTGCTCCTCGGCAATGGTGCCAAAATGCTAACTCTCCTCGATTGTATTATAAAATTATCACGTCGTAGTATAGTGATCAAATCAAATTAAGCATTTAAATTAATAACTCGAATAAAAAGAAATCCGAGGTCGTCTCTAGGAGGAATTATTCGCACAATTTATCACTATCAAAAGGTAATATATGCTGAGTAAATAAAGTGCTCCTTTATAGAGATAAAAAAAAAATAGAGTAAAAGTGGTGGTTTAAACCACCAAGTTCACTAGGTTCAGTACAACTCTCAATTATCAATGGTTAACTCAGCACTTTACCATCAAACGATAGAGAATAGGCATAGACGCCTTAAGTATTGAGGGTGAGGGTGCACAAGGTATTGTAACTCCCCCTCCCCCTCCTTCAGTATCTCTTTCAAACCCAGCCAGACCCGGGTAATCGGATCCTCAGCCCAGACCCGTGAGCGTGTTCGCAGGCAAGGGCATGTGTGTAAGCGTGTGCGTGTATGCATGTAGAGGGGACCTCACCCTGTGCATTCTGAGGCGATAAGCTTCGGGCGCTTTTGCATAATAAACATTGCACTTCACTTTGTCCTGCATGATGTGGGACAATGTCCCTCTACAGGCACATTGTTCTTCTTCAATTTGAGCACACCAGCCATTGGATTGCCTTAATGCACCATTGAATCTATTGTTGCTGGTGGTGGGCTTTTGATTGGCGAGGTTCCTCTCTGATCAGGACACTGGATGGTGCAATGAGGTGTTGTCGGAGATGGTCGAAGGACTACAATCGGAGGTAGAGACGAAGGGTAGCTCCGACGAGTACCTGTGCACAGCAAAATGGACCTCTCGATCCTAGATCAGTCTAGGAGCTTCAAGGAAGATCCTCGAAGCTTTTCCCTATTTCTATGTGTTGTGGGAAGGGGCTCGGTGATGTGGTGAAGAAGCTCGCCGAAGTCCTTAAAGATGGTGATCAATGATGGCTCAAACGAGGTTGGAAGTTAAAATTGGAGAGATGAGAAGGTAGAGGGAAGGAAGGGGAAGAAAAGCCCTAACCTAATCTAGAGGAAGGAGAGGTGGAGACCGGTGGCGGTGGCAGGCCACTGGTGAAGAATCGGAGAAGGAATTGAGGTCGACGAAGGAGGTAGAGAACCGGCTGATGGGCTGAGAGGCTCGGCGAGAGAGAGACGAAGGCAGCTGCACCCTCGTTTGATGGCGAGAGGTAGTGGAGCGAAGGGGCAGAGAAGACCTCAAGGTCTGGCAATGGCGGCGCATGGAGGAAGAGGAGAAGGCGGTGGTTGCGCTCGAATTCCAAACCACTCGACTCAGAGGAGCATCGCGAGGTTTTATAGAGCCTCGGCAATGCGTGAATTTATTGCAGGAGGTAGCAAGAAGTCCTTGCAACAACTCGTATCTCCACATTTGTTTTTGACCGGAGAACATGGGTTGTTACAACGATGGCAGCTGGTGAGACATATATCGATCGATGCGGAGCGGAACAACAAACAACTTCGCCTCTGAGGTCGAGCTCAACCGATGCTTGAAGCGGCCGTAAATGGCGTTGGAAAGTCGTCGATCAGTTTGGTCAACAAACCCTTGGCTGCTGAAGGAGGAAGATGATGTCGGGGACCAGTTTGTAAGAAGATAAGGACCTAAGAGTAATAAAATTAGACCTACTTGTAAGGATTTAAGGAACTTAGGGGCCTAAATGCAAAGTAGGTACAAACATTGTCAAATTAGATCCAACCTTTTATGGAAGCTCAATTAAGATCTAGGGAATCTGATGGTCATGTCAATTTTGAGTTTTGAAGTTGTTTGGTTGGTAAATCCTCCATTTAAACTCATTTGACATTAATTATTCACCTAAGTCATTGCTTTAGGTTTAATTAACTCCTTTGACGTATCTGATCAATTTAAACCTTGTGGAATATTTATTTATAATTTTTAGAAGGTTTAATTTGCAATATTTTCATCAGAATCCTATCAAACTAGGTCAGATCAAACATAGGTTTTAATTGTTCTCTTTAATAACATAATTTCAAAGGAAACCCTAAATTGGTTATTCTGACCTGCTTTAAGGTCTTTTGGGTTTATTCTGGTGAATCTTCCTCCATACGATATTGTACCCTTTTATGTATTATTTAGGTCAATTTACCTTAGGTCTTATCTAAATTAGGTGAGTTATAGAGCATGATGGCACTGCCATCACCTCCTAAACAGCTCAATCAACAGATAAAATTTATTGCTCGAAATGTAAATTGAAGTTTGAGGTCAAACATAGGAGCAAATATGGAATTCACGCGCTAATCTTGAATTGCATATAAATGAGTACCATAATCGAAGCACAAAAGAGATATTCATTGAATAATATCTACTCAAATTGGTATTCAATGATAAGCATGAGTATTTCAATAGATCACAATGATAAAAAGAAGTCTAAAATAAAATAATGATGATTTAGATCACCAATTATTAGCTTAATTAAGCATGCATATCAGACGTCTCATAATCAATTTAATCAAATGTTAACTTAATGCTTAAATCATTCAATAGTGTCAAACTTAAGATCAGACGACAGATGTGGTAATCAGACGACTTAAGTGATCATCAGGCACAAGGCTTCTTAAAGCCTTTCTTCTTTATTTCTTCTCTCTTCTTCAGGTTTTCGCTCTCTTCTTCTTTCCTTCTTGAGCTTCTCTACTTCTTTCTTTCTTGAGCTTCTCTTCTTCAGAGACTCTTCTTCAGCTTCCTTCCTTTTAACCTTCCTTCTTCTTCTCACAGCTAAGTGTTAGCCTTTCAGCACACAGCACAGGAGACTAAGCTTTAGACAGCAAAACCCTCCCCTGCTCTCTCACAATTCTTCTTTCCTTCTCTTCTTTCTCCCACATAATTGGGCTCATTATCGGGTATGGGAATCATGTACAGTGACCAAGGCTACTGGTCCTGTGTGGTAGCCGAGGAGTGCACGTAGGTGGGTTGGGCAGGTGTGCAAGTAATGGGAACTCGACCCCTGTGGCTTGGGCGATAGAGCCTATTCACAAAACAACTTATGTGTGAGTAGGCATCTTTCCTTGATCGATGTGGGACTATCTCCACTGCTCGTTCACGCGTAGCTGCAGCTATGGAGACTTTGTCCATTAGAGCAGCAGCTGAGGTCTTCTCGCCTAATTGAGGACCTGGAGAGGTTCTGGTCTTGATTCCGCACAGCCTGGAAGTGATAGCAGGAGGTCTTGACGTTGGAGGAACTCGAGCTTGGTCGAAGGTGAAGGCAGTGATGGGCGGCAGTCGGCGTTACCTGAAAACATTAATACAGGCTCAAAAGCCCCAATTAAGCAGCTCATGAGTTTTGCCGTAGCACGGCGAAGGTGACTGGGGTGTTTGTGTGGCGTGGGAGTGAGTGAGGTGGTCTGCGGAGGTTGGCAGAGACCATGCGAAGGTGGGTTGGTTGGCGGTGCGTTTGGGTGAGCAAAAGTCAAAATTTGTTGAGGGCTTTTGAAGGTTGAGGTGTGGCAATGCTAATGTAGTTGATGGCAAGGCAAACGGTGGATTGTGGAGGTGCGGAGGCCTCATCGGAGATGTGGCTAAATGTGGGGACGAAGGTGGAGTATGGTGGAGTCGAGGGGTCGAAGCAAGGTTTAAAGGAGAGGGAAGGAGAGTAGAGGGAAAGGGGAACCTAACTAGATTAAGCTAACTGGACAAAAGGGGAGGATTTCCACACTGGTGTGATGGCCGAATGTGGGGAAGACGAATTCTCCGATGGGAGAAGCGGTGACGACGAGAGGTGATAGGAGACACTTGCTGGTATGTGTTGCGTGGAGTTTGAGGAAGATGGTATCGCTGCCTATTGTAAGTGGCAGACGACGAAGAGGTCAAACAAAAGGATTCGCCTAAGCTTGTGGAGAGTTCGGCCAGAGAGAAGGGAAGAAGGGGGATTTCCGGCCCAAACCAAGCTAGTTTGGAGTAGTTGTGCATGGCCTGGCTTTATAGAGCTCCAAGGCGAGCTCTAGAATAGGAAACAAGCTTCATTAGCTTGCTTAGGATTCAAGAAGGACCCCACTGATTTCATGGGTTTGCACAACTAAATCAGAGAGATTTAGGATCCAAAACTAGTTCCAAATGATTCTCCTAGGTGTGAACATTAATCCCACCAATTTTGGTGAGATTTGTTGGTGATTTGAGTAGGATTAGCTTAGGCCAAAGGTTTCCTGGACGTCGCATTGACCTTAATGGCGGCAAGGACCTTCGTGCGAAGAATACAACAAATTTAGGGGGCTCTTTGCAAGGATTTTGAAAGATGAGGGGCTATTTGAGAGAGAGTTTGACTAGACTAAAATGCAAAGAAGATCAAGATGATCTCTGATTGGGCCCAAATTCTGGTAATAGCCTAATTTAGACCTAAGGAATCTGATGGTGAAGTCACATTTTGGTTTTGACCAAGTTGGACTGGGTAATTTGCACAGAAACCCAAATTAGGGTAACTTTCTGTTTAAGACTGTTTTAGGTCCAAATAGGTTTAAATGATCAAATGAAGGATACAAAATCTTATAGAATATTTTTCTATGATTTTTAGAAGGTTGAAGTGAATTTTATCCTAACTAGAACCTCTGTTAATTAAGTGTGTCTGAAATTAAGGTTTTGGGTGTCCGTTAATTCTCGAAATGCATGAAAACCAGTTTCTATCTGCATGAACCCTCTTGTTAGTCATTAATTCTCATTTAACCTTCATTTAACCCCTGGGAAACCCCATGATTACTCTGCATTTATGATATGCTGTTAAAACTGTAGATTTACCCCTGATTTAATGTATTTCTCAGAAAGAATATTCAATGAATTACGACGATTATGTAGGAGCATTTGTCTATTGGTTCTGACTAATGAAAGCTAGTTATGGATAATGATGACGTTATCATCATACCCCCATGCCTAACTTTTGCTAGTCCCTTAGCAAAATCTTATGAAAAGAACTAGAGTTCTAGACCATGCATTGATGTTCAGAGTCCTGATTCTTATTACTTTTTAGAAATTAAGTCAGAATGCTAATAGTAGGCCTAGAGGTACTCAAGTATCAATCAAGATCCAGACCTGACCAGCTTCAGTCTCAATCTGTCAGGAAGGTTTCTAAGGCCTGTAAAAACTACCCAGAGGTTCGTTGAACCTAGCGGTTAAAGCACCCATTCTTAAAACGTAACATGTCCAGGTTTAATTTTCCAGTGCATTTTTTGTAAGAAAGAGATAGATGGATTTTTCATTTGGAGAGTTTTCTCTCTCTTTTCTTTTTAGATTTCCCTAGATCCAACCTCGAATTGGCCCTAAACATGATCAATATTGGATTCCTTGTCCCCACCATCAATCCTCGAAGGATCCCTGGCTTTCGATACTTCGGGATAGCACCGCCCATGGCAACCCTCAGAACCTTGGCTTTCAACACTTCGGGATAGTGCCGCCCATGGCATTCTAAAGCTAAATTTATGCCCTGGCAATCGACATTTCGGGATAATCTCGCCTATGGCACCTGAACCAGCATAAGGTTCTTACATTCCCCTGATAGGATATTTAGATATCCTAGGAGATAAACACCGAGGAGACGATATGTTATTACGCATCTTCGAGGGGAATTTCCCACCTCTCCGTGCCGGAAACTCGTCCAATCAACTTGTGTTGCTGTGCCACTCCTATGCTAGATCTTCGAGATGTATTTTCATAACAGAACACTTTTGGCAAATTTTTCTTTATTAAGCGCACTAAAAGATTAAGTGTGTGAATTTGGGTGCTTAGGTTACCAAGTCCCGCAAACCAAAGGGCAGGCAACGGGGTCGAATAATCTCTAAGACTTAGACTAATAACTCTGCATTCGATGATGATAATTCCGTCAACTAGGGTTTATCTTGAGGATATATGTGCACTAATAACACACCATAATGGGCATGGGAGCACTACATGCATCGCGAATTAAGATTTCTTATAAAATAATGTTTAATGACTATGTGTACAAGTGAATGTTGAAACAGGCCTCAAATGAGCAATCGGACCACACAGATAGATTCAAATCTACGAATGGAGTCCAACAGACTTGAAATCAACTAAATCCGACATTTGGAGCTCCCTCGACCAGCCCAAGAGGTTTTGATCGTTGATCTGATGATCAATGACCCACAAGCGTCCACGTGGCGCTCAGCATCGCCTGCTTGCCTGCGTCCACCGCCCTCTCGCAGCATCAAACAACCTCCGATGGCGATCCGCACCTTGCATCGGATGACTGAGGGTGCATGAGCGCGAATTGAGGAAGAAAGCACGTGCGCCTCAAAGGACCAGCGGCCAATGGGCTTCACCAACACTTATGGAATGGGTTTAGCGTCGTCCCGAATGTCTCTTAAACCCTTAGTTTGGAAACCCCTTCACCATCGTGGCCACCTCACCTCCTCCTCATACTCTTTTTACTTTAGTTTTATGTCGCACTTGTTTAAGCTTTCATCTATTGTTGTAGTTGTAAACAAACTCTAATTACATGTTATATGTTAATGTTATTTCTTATATCATAGCTCACATCTTCTTAGAATGAATTTTATGATTTAAGCACAAGCTCTAACCTTAATCTCTCTCTCTCTTTCTCATTTTCTTGCAAGCAAACCAAACATTCCTGTGACAACTAAAGCAACAAACTAATCCGATTTCATGCCTTTTCGTGTTCGACACTTGGACTCACCAAATCCACATCTTAAATTAAAACCAACATTGCGAACGCATGCTACAATAACATAATTATGCCAATGTGTTCCGTGCACGTCAGTTTTTAGTACCATTGCTGGGGAGGTGATTGTGCAGCAATCATAGGTCTTAATTGACCTAGATTAGGCTAGAACTTAGCATAAGTTAGGGAAATTCATGCATGCATAAGCATTATCTGCATCTTTACTGCTTTACTTTAGCTATGCATAAAATAATGTTATAATGTGCTGATTAAGTATATTATGTCGATTGCAGGCAATAAGCAGATCTGGAGCTGGATCTGGAGCAGGATCTGAAGCTGGATCTGAAATAATGGGAGTTGTAGCAGAGTTGGAGCAGAAGGCCTAGTTTAGATGTAGGAATAATAATGTAAGGGGGTTAAAAGTTTTCTATTCTATTAAGTAGAAATAAAGCAGTAAAATGTGAAGAGCTTAGGTCCATCCTAGCCCTAGGATAGCCTAGAGACCTCCCCAAGCCTTAGCTACCCTTAGATTAGGTCACAACACCCTAGGAAGCCCTAAAACCCTAGTTCCAACCCTTATCTAGATGTCCAGATAAGTTATAGGATGTCCAAGA
Organism: Thalassia testudinum; assembly: GCA_037157565.1. Lineage (NCBI taxonomy): Eukaryota > Viridiplantae > Streptophyta > Magnoliopsida > Alismatales > Hydrocharitaceae > Thalassia > Thalassia testudinum. Next base: position 456,918 of record JAZHRO010000062.1, on the reverse strand, counting down.
TCCTTAGCCATCTCCCGCACACTTCAAACCCACTTTTACAGTTTTATTGGATGTCCAGACACTTTGTCAGACGTCCAATTTCTGCAGAATACCCAAAACATAACCCGAAATCCTTCCTGACTCTGATTGGATGTCCAGACAACAAGTCTGGACTTATGATTTTTGAATATAAGACGTCTGATTCTATTATTAGACGTCTAATACTGCTCTCCAATTCCTATTTTGAGATTTAAGCCTTGATCTTGGATCTCTAGGTCCCTGAACCCAATTCCAACCCCATAGGCACCTAAATTAAGGTGCCCTAACCCTAGTACATCACCTCTAGACCTCTCTAAGGACCTAATTAGGTCCACACTAAACCTAATTGACTTTGATCTTAGTCAATTCCATCAACCTATTCAATTGGACTCATTGAGTCCAATTGAGCCCTGATCTCAGCACACACTGTCCAATTGGACTCAGTGAGAGTCCAATTGACTTAGACCTAAATTAATTAAGTTGTTTTACTCTCAATTAAGTTTACACACACCCAATGAAACTTGTATTAAGTTTAATTACACTTTACCTTAGTGAATTAGGGTTTATAACCCTAATTTGAGACATACCTTGACCTAAACCCACTAGAACCTAACTTAATCAACCTAGCCACCTAAGTTTTGACCCACACACACCCACACACACCATCCACATGAAAATACCTAGCCTAGATTTCTCTATAACTCTCTACCATGTGTGGTTGCCTTGGTTGCCAAAAATAGTAACCAAGAGCCATTCAATTTTTAGATCCACATTTGGTGGATCTAAAAACCACCATCCACCCTCTCTCTCTCACTCTCCCATGAGCTCCCACCATAGGCCTCTCTAGAGAGCTTCCCTTAGGTCTATAAAAAGACCCAATGGGTGGCCATTTGCACCCATTCAATTCCTTGGCATTCATTCCACTTAGGCTAGCCACTTCCATCTCCACTCCACCTCCACGAGTAGAGCACCACCATGGAGGCCACCATCTCCATGCCAGGAAGCTGGATCAGCTCCCCAACCTCTCTCCAAGGGTCGGCCTAAGCTCCATTGGCCGCCCCTCCTTCTTCTCTCAGCCACTCAAAGGCCATCGGAGACCACCTCTGAATGCCCTTCCTTCTGCTAGATTTAGATTATGCTCTTCGTATATTTACTGCTTTTATTTACTGCTTAGTAGTGTAGTCTTACTTCTCCCTCAATGATGCATGCGAAATCCCCCCGTAGATTCTTGTATGTAGTCATTTTCTGGTAGTTAGATTTCTATTTCAAGCATTCATGTATAAGCTTTCCTCTAAATTTCCTGTGCAAACAACTCTCCCCAATGAATGAATGAAAATGCATTTATATATATATATATATCTTTATGTGTTTGAAATCACCATGAGCTTATTTATTAATATTATATTTGCATGATTCAAGTTGCCTGTTTCTAACTCCTAATATTCTCGCAACTAAGCATGTCATACTTAACTACGTAATAATCACGAACCAGCATGCGATTCTAAACAAAGTAGAGTAATAGAAGATCGATTTCAAAATAAAAAACAACGCCTCCTAGAGATGAACGACCGGGACTCAAAGTCTCGTTATTTTTTACAAAACAATATCTTTGTTGGATCGTATTTCGCAACTATACTATGACGCTTTTATCAAAAATGCGATCTACGATTTTCCCAACAGGAGGCAATGGATTTCTTTTGTTGCTTTCATCCCACATTCATATTCACATCTTCTAACTCATTTTTCTCCTTCTACTTGATTGGTTGCAAGAACTTAACACTTGGGCGACGGAGGAGCGCAATCCAAGACAGTGGACCAGGAGTAAAGTGCCGTGAAGATAGTTGTGAGTATAACTACACCCATTGATTGTTTGCTTGCCTAAAAGAAATTCAAATATATATATATATATATATATAATTGGCATGGTGAATGGCTACTTGACCCACATTCAAAACTCATCACCCAACCAAAAAAAAATACACTCTAACATTCTTGAAGAGAAGATCTTTCTGGAGTTTTTTTTTCTTTCTTTTGAGTGGTGTTTATGAAACCACCATGACCCGACTTGGGCCGCACCACTCATCATAATTAAAATCAACTCACCTGGTAGAATCACATGAACACTAGGGTGGATACACTAGGGTTGCTTTTCTAGGGCCACATCATTCTAAAGGAAATTGACTTTCACCCATTGTGAGCAAAACCTTGTGTGCCAACTTGAACCTTGTTTGAAAACATTAAGGAACTTCAACCCTAAAAATCATTAAAGCAAGAACAAATCATTAAAAGACACCACATCCTAAAATCCTTTCTTGAGAACCATGTTTTGTTAAGTGCACACACACACTCAAATCGGTTAACTAAGAGGCACAACCCCAAACGATGCCTGATCACATATTCTGAGTGCAAGCACTAGCCTAGCCCCTCATTAAAATGGAGTAGGCGTGCCCTAGGCAGGACTAGCATAAGTCTTGGAGGTGTGATTAGGTTTACTAGGCACTTGGCCTTCATTCCCTTTGTAGAATCTGGTGTCTAGGCTGCGGGGAAGTGTCAAACGATCGCGGCTGTGGGGTCTATGAAACTGGCAATGAAAGCCAAAGGAAGAACCTTCCCCTCAATCCCCTAGTAATCAACCTGGCTAGATTAACATCGGGAAGGGAAGTTAAGTGCTTTCAGATTTGATCATTCCCTTTGAGGCTTCTAGGTCACCTAGGTCTACACCATAAGGACTAGACTTGCTTGATTATTTGTGCACACATACTTCTCTCACCTGTTTTTTCACCCCTCCACCTCTTCTCAACCATGGATTTCAATGCCTACCCATCTTACCCAAACTATCCCCAACATGGTTTGTATTCCAACCTAGGTAGATCGTATCCACAGCTTACTTGGGATAACCAGCCACCTAGTTGGGGATATAACCCAGAATACCCCCCTTGCCTCAACTATCCGAATTGTAACCAACTCGCACCAACCTCTTATTGGGATACATCCAACCCACCCACACAGAGGTACGATCCAAACCTTGGGGATCCTTATCTCGATTCTTCTCATGATGACTCTCCATTTAGGTCCCACCCACTCATTAACCACTTTGATGGAACCTACACTCTAGGAGAACACCAAGATCCCTACCCTTCCTAGGACTATAACCAAGAAAGGTCATCTAAATTCAAGAATCTCTCCTACTTGACCTTTGGATTGGAAGGGCTTCTAGACAAATGGAAATCAAAGGATGATCAGAAACCTAGGCAAATCAAGAATGATCAACCTTTGATTTGGTCCCCTGATGAAGAATCCGATTGGGAGGAGGATTTAGAACCTCAATTATTCCAGAGTAGGACTAAACAGAGAATGGTTCCTCTTGAAGAATTGGACCCTGAAAATGATAGAATAGAGGACCCACCCAAGAACTTAAACCCCAATGCAGATTCCAGTACACATCCTCAACCACACCTTCCTAGCCCTGATTTGAAGGAAGAAATCCAAGGGAAATCGAATGACACCCTGTCCATTCTTGATAACCTCCAGTTAGAGTTACACAGGCAGAATCAAGAATTGATTAAAGGGAAACAAGCCATGATGGATATGTTCCAACAACTAGAAGAAGAGGGCCTAAGAAAACTGTTGAAAACAACTCCATTTACAGAATTTGTGAAGCAAGGCCCTGCTATGATCAATTGGACTACACCTATTTACCCAAAATTTATTCAGTCCACCATTGATACTCCCCAAGAGTTGGACAACTCCGTAGAAGATGTCATTAAGGATTCCTCAGAACATGATTTGGGGAGAGTTGAGGACACACATCAGGAGGAAACTGATAATTTCGGAGGCGATGTCATGGAAGGCAAATCTAATCTTCCTGAGGAAAGTGATTCGGTGGAAAAGACATCCAACATTGGCGATGGGGAATGCGATTGTAATTTCGAAATAATCAATTCTGAATCAATTGAAACCCCCATCACGAATTTAGAGGAGGGCCAAGAGAAGGAATCTGAGCTAGAGGGTGAAAACAGCCCTACCTCTAAAGCAACCTTGAACATTGAGTCTGATATGAAAGAGGTTGAAGAGAATACTCTTGGGGTCAAGGACTTGGAGGGAATAAGCCATGAAACCCTAGTTGAAGAAGAGATGGATTTTTCTTTGGAGAGGGACCTCATGCTTGATTTTAGGGCTCATTATGAAACTCTTGATTTTATTACATGCCCTACCAGAATAGAAATCTCGCAACCTGAATGCACTAGAATTGATACATCTTTGAGGGATTACAATTTTATAGGGACACAAGCTAAGTATAGAACCTACATCTTTAGTGTCTGGCATTTTAGATTCGGGGTGTGCTCGCCCACATCAACTTCTTTGCATGCCCACAGACTAAGAGAGGAACAAACACGGGCATGCATGTTACATCTGTTGCAGAGTTCCCGTCTCTTCGGGACGGGACTCCACCACAACCTAGTTTGCATCTGCGGACTTCTGATTTTGGGTCTTGCTGATTTTGTCTACACCTTCTTAACCCAGACCATTCTTGTTTGTACATTATGCCCAACTGAAGGCACTAAACTCAGAGCTTCCTAGGAGGCAACCCAGAAGATTCAGGCTGATCAAGTACACATCTACACTCAGGTGATTTCTTTCTGTACCCCCTTACATACATTTATTTGCCAATGAGGACATTGTCCAACTTAAGCATGGGGGAGTGGTAATTCGCATTCTCTTAGTTTATATTATCAGCCTGAATTATATATATAAAAAAAGAAAAAAAGAATTAGGAAAGAGAACTTAGGCAATAGGAGCTTGTCAACTGTAGGAAATAATATGAGAAGAACTTGAACACTTAGACTTTTCAGGCCTTTAGGCTTAATCAGCCCTGGTGTCCACTAAATGTGGATTTAGCCCTGAATCCTCACAACCTTAATTTACATTAATTTGATCAATAAAGTAGGGTGATAAGTATATGACTTATCAACCCACCCTCTGACTCAGAGAAACTTTTAGTCTAAGCATCTGCACATATTTTTGCACCGACTCACTCTTTGGAGATTCTAACAGAAATTGGGTAGCTAATGAACCTTCTAGGGTGGTATGGCTGGCATGTTGTTGTGGGTAACAGTCCATTGGCCGGTTGTCCAAAGCCCAACCACAAGACCATTCTCTTTTTTGCCTCTAGGTAAATCTTAGATCAGGGAAGCCACCTACTGAAACAGCAAAAGAAAAAGAAAAAAAAAATAAAGAAAGAAAAAAAAATAGAAATAGAAGAAAAAGAAAAAAAAGATAAATAAGCCACACTTCACCGCACGAGTATGGTTGGCAAGTGATCGTGGGTAACTACCCATTGGCCGGTTGTCCAAAACCCAGCTCACTAAATGCACGAAAAATCCCAAAACACTTAAGGAAGAAGTGGGGAAGTAGAGCAATCCGAGGAGATATACACTGAAAACACCCTTGTGTTGACCCCACACAAAATAAAAGTAGGGAGAAAGCTACTGATCGGACAGATACACTTTTAGGCAAGCATTTTCTTTTCCGGTCACCTAGGGGCATAGAAACTTGAAATCTGTTTTAATTACCATTAAGTGAGTCTATCACAATCTTCACACCAAGATGCTTAGCACTTAGAATCTTTTTCGAGTTATGGGTGGGTTAGGTAGCCGTAAAAAGTTACCCACACACTCTCAACTCCAAAAATTCAAAAAAATTAGAAAAGATGAAAAAGAAAAATCTATATATATGCTTTTAAAGCGAGGACTTGGGCGATTTACATTTTGGCAGACACATGGGTGCTATTTAGCCTCTATGGATTAGGCTCTTAGTATATATTTCCTCCTGTTGACAAGCAACATATGTCTAAGCAATCAATTCCTAATTCCGACTGAAAATAACGGCTAGGATAAACCTTGCTAGGGACTAGCAAGGGATGAGCATGGGGGTATGATAACTATGCATTCGATGATGATAATTCCGTCAACCAAGGTTTATCTTGAGGATATATGTGCACTAATAACACACCATAATGGGCATGGGAGCACTACATGCATCGCAAAGTAAGATTGCTTATAAATCAATGTTTAATGGCTATGTGTACAAATGCATATTGAAACAGGCCTCAGATGAGCAATTGGACCACACGGATGGATTTAGATTGACGAATGGAGTCCAACAGACTCGAAATCACTTAAATCTAACATCTGGAGCTCCCTCGACCAGCCCAAGAAGTTCTGGCCACTGATTTGATGATCAACGGCCCACAAGCAGCCACGTGGCACTCAACACCGCTCGGCTGCCCGCGTCCACCACCCTCTCACAGCATCAAATGACCTTTAAGCCGTCCGATCTTCAGATAGGACTGCTGAGGAACCACAAGCTTTGCCTGCACCGCATCTCCAGCGCACCCAAGGGACTTCAAAATCTGACCATTGGATCTCCATCCAATGGTTGATATCGCTCATCGCTCGACTCCACTTCGCACCATTTGCGAAGATAGCGCAGCGAAGAATGCCTTGGCCTCACAAGCAATCGCGAGTGTTCGAAGCCGCGCATGTTGCCAAATCATGCTCGACTGAAGGCGCGGTCGATTATGACCATCGATGTGGGAGTAAGCGGCGTAGATGGAGTCTATGCGGTGCCTCTAGATGAAATCGTGCCCTGACACGCGCGATCACGCGCCCTTACCGCATGTGAAGAGCGATCCAAGCACTCCTTGCTCGCGCAATCACAGCTGTTGAAGTGAAATCCGATGGTCGACGTGCGTCCATCATGCGAACGCTTATACCTCTGCAGGCACGGGAGGGCGACGTGGTGCGCCTCAGCCATCCGATGGCGATCCGCGCCTCAAATCGAACGGCTGAGGGTGCATGAGCACGGAATAAGGAAGAAAGCACGCGTGCCTCAAAGGACCAGCGGCCAATGGGCTTCAACGGCACTTATGGAATGGGTTTAGTGATGTCCTGGACGTCGCTAAAACCCTTACTTAGTTTGGAAACCCCTTCTTCTCTATATATACCTCCTTAACCATCCCATTCAAGGCTATTCAATTCACACACTCTCCATGCAATACTAGCCCTCTCCTAGCTCCACTGAGCATCTTATATCCGCCCCGGAGTTGTCGAGCCACAAACGGAGCCCCCCTCCACCACCGTGGCTACCTCGCCTCCTCGTCGCACTCTTTTTACTTTAGTTTTATGTCGCACTTGTTTAAGCTTTCAACTATTGCTATAGTTGTAAACAAACTCTAATTGCATGCTATATGTTAATGTTGTTTCTTATATCAGAACTCACATCTTCTTAGAATGAATGTCATGATTTAAACACAAGCTCTAACCCTAATCTCTCTCTCTCTCTCTCTTTCTCGTTTTCTCGCAAGCAAACCAAACATTCCTGTGACAACTAAAGCAACAAACTAATCCAATTTCACATCTCCTCGTGTTCGACACTTGGACTCACCAAATCCACATCTTAAATTAAAATTGACGTCGTGAACACATGCTACAATGACATAATTAAAGCAATGCATTCTGCATGCGTCATAGACCTAATACATCAGCCTCGCACTTTCCTCAACCTCTTGAGGACTAATCTGGATCTTAACAGATACGTGAATGTTTAAGCCTAAAAACAAGCCCAAGAGGCCTAAGATCAGCACTCATACTAATCTCTTTGTCTCTCTATTTTTCTTTTGATTAGGTCTAGAACTTAAGTAATCTCCATAATCAAGTGCTAATGAGTATCATTTTGTTCTTGATGTTGCTCCTTTTTAACATTTAAACTCTCCCCTCTTTTCCTCCTCATGAATGATATGCAATCAATTCTCAAAATTTTCCTCCCCTTTCCATTTTTTTGTTCTTCAATTTTTTTATCAAATTTTGAATATGTATGTTTTTTGAGAACCCCTCAGAGAATTTGAATTTCCATATGTCTGTACTTTAACACCCTCCCCAATGCTAAGTTTTGCAATGTCATTGTAAACTAGAGGGTATGAAATCAGCTTGGTTCAAGGGTTAGAACAGGGTCAAAGGGTGAGTGACCGAGTCAAGATGACTGTTGTGGACAATTTTGAGCTTTGATACAAGTATCAAAGGTGGAGTTGGTTGTTCTAAAACTGAACTCACAAGTGCAATAAGAGTGTAGCTCAAAAGATGATCAAAAGGGTCTCAGGTTTTAAGAATGATGAGTTGCCTCCCGTTAAGTGCTAAATTCAATGCCTTCAGCCGAGCAGAAGGTAATCAAGGAGAAGGGGTGGTCAAATCAGAGGAGTGTTGTAGAACAAGCACCTTGATTAATAGCTTCGTTGGTCCAAACAGGTGCTTGTTCAGATCTACAGGCTGATGATGCAGCCCAAACTCAATCAATCTAGTGGGTTGATGGATGTGAATCAAAAGATACAGATCCAACCAGATACTTTGAGGCTCAAATGGATGTGGAAATGAGAATTTAGGGTTTAGCTGAGTCGGTTCAGCCTGGTCAAAGTAGGGATCCTCAAAAGAAAATGGATCTGAAAAGGATATAGGAAGCCTACTAATAGGATCAAAAAAGGATAAGAAGTGGTTACCAGTTTGATCAGTGTCCGAAACCCGATCGAAAGATGGAGGTGAATCGTATGCAACCGGATTAGAGAAAGGTGAATCAGAGTAGAAGTTGATTCCGGTAGTAGATCAGGGTTGAGAACGGGTTTTGGAAGGCTCTGTATGTGGATTAGAAGATGTGGCTTCTTTAAGTTCCAAATCATTGACCTCAGCATCGGAATCAAAGAATGGATCATGGATGCTGAGGTCGTAAATTGGTTCGTAATTATCAGGAAACAAAGGTTCTTCAAAATCAGAGTAGGATTCGAAATCATTGGAGAATTTGCAAAGATTGTGTTCTGAACCTGATTCCAGATTGGAAGTTCCACCATGGAGTGAATCATGATGTATAGAATCAGCAACCTGACTTGGATCTAACCTAATTTTAGATTCTGCGCTCAAAGTGGTGTCCTTATTAGGCATCGACTTAGGCTCTTGGCTCCTAGGATAGACCTAATTGATTTCCCACTCATCCAACTCCTCGATTTCTGTATCATAGATCGATGTGACTTTCAAAAAATCAATCCATATCTCAGAGGAGTTTCGAGAGGTATATTCATCAAATATAGGTCTAGAATCATCTTCTAGATTCACAATCTGATTCTCATCACATTGGGCCTCATGATTATCCCAAATAGGCTCGAATCTAGATTCCAAGTTAAATGTAAGGATTGGATCACTAGAATCTAAGTTGGGCTCTATTGGGATGTCAGAATCATTCTCGAGAGTTACCTTAACAGGATAAGGCTCGGGATCTACACTCTCGAGAGGTTCTATTTTAAGCTCATCATCACAAGTGTTGGGGAAATCTAACCCTGATGGGCCAGCTTCAAGATTTTCTAAGGCTCGTTCGCAATCGGGAACTCCTACAATCAGATCCTCCCAACCCATCTCAAGATCAAGTGTATCAATCTGCTCATAATTTGAATCAGATTCCATTTGGGTTGGGGGTCCACAACAACCTTGATTCTCGAACCCGGGATTTGGGAAATCATATTGATCCTCATTGTTGCTTCAAGGTTCTTCATCAATTTCTGAAGGAATGTATGGGTATCTTTGATCAATGGTTTTCTGTAATGTGTTTATCATGTACCCATGTTTCCCTATGAGTCCGTGGTACATCCCCCAAAGTTGTGGGTCCGACACACATTGTAGATATTCATTACCGTGTAATTCCTTCAATTCAATATATTCTAATAAGTGATCATCCCAGGTTGAACCATGTGTCATTTGTGTCAACATCATCAGAACATGGTTCATAATGTGGGTTGTTGTTTCTGGAACATTCACTAAAATCCTGCTAATTGGATTTGAGGTTCTCTCATGTTCTTTATAATATTTAAGGGCATCCTCAATCATTTTATCTTTCATGGACCTTCAGGATTTCCTAATTGGTCTTCCTAAATTGCTAGGTTGCATTTTCAAATTAGGTGGTGGATCAGGATGTAGAATCAAATTCAGGCTGAGATTGAAGTAATCAAATCAGATCAGAAATCCCTGTAGAAGATCTAATGAGGCCTGTTAGGTTAAAAACCTAAGGACCTTCCTGTGCATGTGCTCTATAGAAGGGATGAGGGGCTGCATATGAATTGGACCCAATCAAGGAACACAAAGATTTTTGGATAACTAAGGCTATTTCGAGGGGAATGATACCTCTGAATCAGAAAACCGCACACCCAAGAATTACCAGGGCAGCCAGGAAAGGAGAACCCCGCAAAGACCCCTACACGGTAGTGCATCCCCACAGGTTACATGGTTTCCCCCACCCGACCTTTCTTATCACTGCTGTTTCAAGTAGACCAGAATGTATGAATTGAGACCTTAAGTCTACCAATTTTAGCCTAATTTGTGCCTTGGATTTCACTTTGATTTAGAAATTAATTTGATTTGTGACCTAATTTGGAGGTTGATTGGCCCACAAAGTAGACCAACTTCACCTGACCTGTCCTAAAAGATGAAGAATGAAATCTAGGTCAAGACCCAGAAATCTCCCTGAATTGACTCTCAGGTTATTAGGTCCACAATTTTTCAGGTTCAAGTGAAATTAGAGCCTAATTTTAGGGTGTAAGTGATTAGTTCTTTTCAAGCAAGGGTTTGAGTAGCACACAAATGAGAGAGGGTCAATTTCCTTTAATTCAGGCAAGTGTGAACTAGCACTTCAAACCCTAATGTTGGCACCCTAATTAGCTCTATTTCAAGTCCAATTTGATCTTAAAAAAGTTCACCTTGGACTTCAAACAAAAAGTGCGTGGTCCAAGGCGATCAGAAATTAAGCGTAATCCCTAATAGGTATAGGAAATAGGGTAGGGATCTTTAATCAAAATCATCTTGACTTCAATCAGATATGAATTTTTCATTTGCAAATCAGGAACTTACCTTTTAAGTGATGATTACTATGAAAATAAGGTAGGTGGTTTCTAATTGATTTGTTTCCTTTTTTGTCTTCCCAAGATTAAGAGATTGATTAGGGAAGAAAAGAGATTACTTGCCCCGGGAGTGGCTGATTTACGCGGAAGATAGCCTTGTGATGTACTTTGCAAAATCACAAGAAAATAAATAGGGCAAGTTAGTGCTCAAATAGAATCAAGTGAAACAAGAATAGTGGTGAATTGTGCGTTGCTCCCTGACAACGATGCCAAAATGTTAATCGGGCTATCAAGGAGTTTTTAAGTCATTTCGTTGTAGCAAAGCCTCTTAAATAGCTCAATCAACAGATAAAACTTATTACTCGAAATCTAAATTGAAGTCCGAGGTCGAACACAGGGAGCAAGTATGGAATTCACGCTCTAATCTTTAATTGCATATAAATGAGTACCATAATCAAAGCACAAAAGAGATATTCAATGAATAATATCTACTCAAATTGGTATTCAAGGATAAGCATGAGTATTTCAATAGATCACAATGATAAAAAGAAATCTAAGACAAAATAATGGTGATTTAGATCATCAATTATTAGCCTTAACTAAGCATGCATATCTGACATCTCATAATCAATTTAATCAAATGCTAACTTAATGCTTAAATCGTTCAACAATGTTAGAACTTAAGATCAGACAATAGATGTCGTAATCAGACAACTTAAGTGATCATCAGGCTCAAGGCTTCTTAAAGCCTTTCTTCTTTATTTTTTCTCTCGTCTTCAAGTTTTCTCTCTCTTCTTCTTTCCTTCTTGAGCTTCTCTTCTTCAGAGACTCTTCTTCAACTTCCTTCAGACCTTCCTTCTTCTTCTCATGGCTAAGTGTTAGCCTTTCAGCACACAGCACAAGAGACTAAGCTTTAGAGAGCAAAACCCTCCCTCGCTCTCTCACAATTCTTCTTTCCTCCTCTTCTTTCTCTCACATAATCAGGCTCATTATTGGGTATGGGGATCATGTACAGTGACCAAGGCTACCAGTCGGGTGTGGTAGCCGAGGAGTGCACGTAGGCGGGTTGGGCAGGTGTGCGAGTAATGGGGACCCAACCCCCGTGTCTTGGGTGATATAGCCTATGCACAAAATCAACTTATGTGTGCACGGGCATCTTTCCTTGACCGATGTGGGACTATCCCCACTGCTCGTTCACGCGTAGCTACAGCTATGGAGACTTCGTCAATTGGAGCAGCAGTTGAGGTCTTCTCGCCTAATTGAGGACCCAGAGAGGTTATGGTCTTGATTCTGCACAACCTGGAAGTGGTAGCAGGTGGTCTTGATGTCGGAGGAACTCGAGCTTGGTCGAAGGTGAAGGCAACGATGGGCAGTGGTCGGCGTGACCTAAAAACATTAATATAGGCTCAAAGGCCCCAATTAAGTAGCTCTTGAGCTTAGTCGTAGCACAATGAAGATGATTGGGATGTTGGTGTGGCATGGGAGTGAGTGAGGTGGTATGCGGAGGTCGGCAGAGACCTTACGAAGGTGGGTTAGTCGAGGGTGCATTTGGGTGAGCGGAAGTCAAAATTTGTTGAGGGCTTTTCAAGGTGGAGGTGTGGCGATGCTAATGGAGTTGATGGTGAGGCAAACAGTGGATTGTGGAGGTGCGGAGGCCTCGCCGGAGATGTGGCCGGACGTGGGGACGAAAGTGGCATATGGTGGATCGAGGGGTCGTAGCAAGGTTTAAAAGAGAGGGAAGGAGAGTAGAGGGAAAGGGGAACCTAACTAGCCTAATCTAACTAGACGAAAGGGGAGGATTTCCATGCTAGTGTGATGGTCGGATGTGGGGAAGATGAATTCTCTGGTGGAAGAAGCGACGACGACGAGAGGAGATAGGAGATGCTCGCTGGTATTACGATGCGCGGAGGAGTTTGAAGAAGAACGAGGAGAGATCTGTGAGCAAGAAGGAGCTTGCTTTTAAAGCCATGAAAGAGGATTCGGACTTTAATGATTTCGAGTTCAACGAAGAAGAGGAGCTTGCTCTTCTAACGAGAAAATTTCGAAGATTCATCTGAAAATAAGGTAAGAGTGTCAATAAATTTTCAAATGACACTGTTTGTTTTGAGTGCAAGAAGAAGGGACATGTACGAAAAGATTACCCTATGATCAAGAAGAAGAAAGAAGAAAAGAAGAAGAACAAAGAACTCGATTGGAAGATCTCAAGAAATGCATACAACGTAACTTGGGATGACAGTGATTTTGGCACGGAATCATCTTCTGAAGAATCTGAAGAAACAGAAGTTACACATCTTTGCTTAATGGCGAATAATGATAGATCTGAAAATAAGGTAGATTCTGAAATTACTTTTGAAGAATTGTTACAATCTTATGAAGATTTATATCATAAAGCTAGGATGATTAAAAAGGAAAATAAGGTCTTGCATGATAGTTATAAGACACTAGAAATAGAAAAATCTTGTTTAGAAATAGAATTAGAAATGTCAAAAGAAACTAACAATCAATTACATGCAAAAATAGTAGAATTAGAAAATATTTATGAACACTTTGAGGGAGCTTTGAATAATCTAAAAATAACAACTAGGTTGAATACAGAATTTTGTAATAATTTAAAAGCCAAGTTCAATAATAAAAAGAACATACAAAATAAATCACATGCACCTAAACATGCATGAATTTATCAAAAGGTCAAAAATCCTAAGAATTATAGATCCAACACAAAGGTGACCTATAAACTTAAGGATTTGAAGGGTACTAACCATCAAGGACCCAAAAGAAAATGGGTACCCAAAATATATTTGATAAACTGTTTTGCAGGTCAAGGACAAATGGATCCTAGACAGTGGGTGTTCTAAGCATATGACGGGACACTCCGATCTCTTTATCAAATGGACGAGAATACAAGATGGAGGGCATATCAAGTTGGGCGACAACAAACGTTGTCACATTATTGGTGAAGGTACAATAGGTAATTCCTCTAAATAGGTACGTAATGTTTTTTAGTAAAAAGCTTAAAACATAACCTGCTTAGTGTTAGTCAAATATGTGATAATGGATGTGATGTATTATTTACTAAAGTTGGTTTTAAAATATTAAAAGAGGGAACAGATACGATTTTAATTGAAGGCTTTAGATATGAAAATATCTATGCTCTTCATTTTTCATAAGAGAAATTTGTAAAATGTTTTCTTGCTTCCCATGTTGAAGTAGATCTATGGCATCGTAGGCTAGGTCACATTAATCACAAACATCTTAATAGGTTAGCCAAAAATGCGTAAGGGACCTACCCAAACTAACTTATAAAAAGGATGCTTTGTGCAAATCTTGTGAACTCGAAAAAATGCACAAGGCTTCTTTCAAACCTAAAGCTTAGTTTCAACCACATGATCTTTAGAGTTGTTACACCTTGATCTATTTAGGCCAACACGATTTGAGAGGCTAAATGGAATAAAATTTTGCCTAGTTATTGTTGATGACTTCTCTAGGATCACTTGGGTCATCTTCTTGAAACATCAGGTTAACTCATTTGATTCCTTCCTAAGTCTTGCTCGAAGACTTCAAAAGAAAAAATCATCCTCAATTCTTAGACATAGGACTGATCATGGGGGTGAATTTGAAACTGAAAAATTTTCAAGTTTTTGTAACAATTCTGGCATAACCCATGAATTTTCATCTCCTTGGGCACTATCTCAAAATGGTGTTGTCGAGCGCAAGAATTGCACTCTACAAGAATGCGCCCAAACTTTGCTCTTGGAGTCTGGGCTTCAAAAATATTTCTGGGCTGAAGCTATTAATATGACATGTTATGTTCTTAATAGAACTCTCTTAAGGCCTATTATTAAGAAGACTCCATATGAGCTTTATTATGAGAAGTCTCCTAGGATTTCATATTTTAGGGTGTTTGGAAGTCGGTGTTATTTATTAAACACCTGTGATCGGCTTGATAAGTTTGATGCTAAAGGTGATGAAGGCATCTTTATTGGCTATTCAACAAAAAGAAAAGCTTATCGAGTCTTTAATAAAAGGACTTTTGTTATAGAAGAATCCTTGCATGTTTCATTTGATGAAACAAACTTAGGAGAACCTGAACCAAATCATTTAGATTTTGATGATGAAGATACCCCCTTCATTGATGTGTCAAAAATGGAAGATATACGAAATGTACATGATCTTCCAAAAGAATGGGTACACCATATGGATCACCCTCAAGAATAGATTATAGGTGATATTGAACAAGGTGTAAAAACCTGATCTCATTTTAGAGCTGATTTTGTCCTTAATGCCTTTGTTTCTCAACTTGAACCCAAGGAAGTTGATGAGGCATTAAAGGATGAATCATGGGTCATAGCTATACAGGAGGAGCTACTCCAATTTACAAGGAACCATGTATGGGACTTGGTACCCGCTCCTGAGGGTAATTCCATCATTAGAACCAAGTGGGTGTTCGGAAATAAATTGGATGAATCTGGTTCAGTAATCAGGAATAAAGCCAGACTTGTAGCTCAAGGCTATAACCAACAGGAGGGTATTGACTTTGATGAGATATATGCTCCTGTTGCTTGCTTGGAGTCCATATGGATGCTACTTGCCTTTGCAAGTGCAAAGGATTTCAAGCTATATCAAATGGATGTCAAGAGTGCTTTTCTTAATGGATATATTAAGGAAGAAGTTTATGTTCATCAGCCTCTCGGGTTCAAGGACCCAGCACACCTAGAGCATGTATACAAGCTCAATAAGGTGTTATATGGACTTAAACAAGCTCCTAGGGCCTGGTATGATAGGCTTAGGACCTTCCTTCTCCAACATGGATATAGAATTGGAGTTGTTGATTCAACTCTTTTTGTAAAAGAAGGAAATGACATCCTACTGGTTCAAATATATGTCGACGATATTATATTTGGATCAACCAAGGAGTCCCTATGTCAACATTTTTGTGAGACTATGAAGACTGAGTTTGAAATGAGTATGATAGGTGAACTCAGATTCTTTTTAGGACTCTAAATTCAATAATTAGACATAGGAATTTACATTAGTCAAACAAAATATGTTCTTGAAATTCTCAAGAAGTTTAACTTTGAAAATGTAAATGGCAAAGAGACTTCATTTGCTCTATCTACTTCTCTTGGTGAAGACTTATCCGGCAAGAGGGTAGATGAAAAGAAATACCGGGATATAATAGGCTCACTACTATATCTTACAGCTTCTAGACTTGATATTCTTTTTGCTACATGTCTATGTACGAGATTCCAATCTGAACCCAAGGAATCTCATTTTAATGCAGTAAAAAGAATATTTAGATACTTAAACAACACAAAAGATCTTGGTCTTTTTTATCCTAAAGCACAAACCTTAGATCTATTATCCTATAGTGATGCAGACTATGCAGGGAGTCAGACAGACCAAAAGAGCACTAGCGGCACATGTCATTTTATTGGAGAATCTCTGGTCTCATGGTTCTCTAAGAAATAGACTTGTGTTTCACTTTCTACGACTGAAGCAGAGTATATTGCAGCTTCACTTGCTTGCTTTCAGGTCATTTGGATGAGACAGACTTTGTCCGACTTTGGATTGATTTTTGCGCAATCCAAAATATTATGTGATAATACAAGTGCAATAAATTTATCCAAAAATCTGGTACATCATTTACGTACCAAACACATAGATATTCGACATCATTTCCTTAGAGATAATGTCCTTCAAGGTTCCATTCAATTAGAATTTGTAGACATATAAAATCAATTGGCATACATCTTTACAAAACCTCTTACAGCAGAGAGATTCTGTTTTATAAGAAAATTAGGACTTTGTACAATAAAAGAGATTCAAAACTAACAAATTGATTGATATGTAATTTGTTTGTATTTATAAAAATCCCTGAGGGCCTTATTGCAATTTACCCATTTTTGTTAAAAAGGGGTAAATTGTAATATTTTCATATGTCTAAAAATATCAGGGTATTATTTACAATATGGTTGCTTAACTTAGGTTGTTGACTATATTATTTTTCAACACCTAAGTTATTGATTGAAATTTTTTTCAACCACTTAAGTGGTCATGTGACTAGCACATGACCCATCCCATATAAAAGAGGCCAAGTGCAAACACTTGCCTCATTCCACTCTTTGTAAACCCTAGTTCACCTCCTCAAGTGTCTCTCCAAGCCCTAGCCAAGAAGAGTAGAATCATCTCCAAGCTTCAACTCTAGGTACACTCTTATCTTCTTATCAAATCGTGCTTCCATGAGTCAATCTTAATCTTGTTTTTCACTCTCTCAAAACCTTTCCTACTGCTACAATATTTTCTTGTCGGGTACCAGATGGTACCGGTACCCATCATCGGTACCGGTACTAGCTTGGTGCAGTAGTGCCTCTGCTATAGAGAGCAGGTACCGGTATCAAAGATGAGTACCGGTACTAGCTCGAATTTCTGGTTGGAATAGAAACCAACCAGTACCGGTACATGCAAGCTTAAGTGTGTTTTTGAATGCACACATCAAAGGAAATATTCTGTTTTACTCATTATTTTCTCCTACTCTTGTTGCATATTTTTCAGATGGAACCTAAATCTAAGAGTAAGGGAAAGGCACCTCAAGATGCATTTCACAAATTTTGCATCAATGAGGATGCCAAATCAAAGTTTGATTGGAATAAAGGCCTAAAACTTCACCATTGTAGGCCAGTTGAGTGGAGAGATTTTTCTCTACAACTCTTTAATTTCTCCACGCGTCTTTCTGAACAAAAACTCTTGCATTTCTTTAATGAGTAATTTTTTGCCGATGTTCCTAGAGTATATCCTGATGTCAACTGCTTACTTTTTGCCAATCTCCAAAAATAAGAAAACCGAGGTCATCTTATCATGACATTAAATGTATTCAGTCAAAAAATCACCATCACATCAAAATTCTTATTAACCATCACTGAATGTCCAAATGAAGGTTATGCTTTTAACACTCTTAAGGAGCAATTTCCTACTTATAAAATCCATGAAAATCTCTTACTCCCTTACTGTCAGGGGAAAGCATTGGTTGCCCCGAACATGACCCTATTTGCTCGTGTTCTTTTTCGAATTTTAGCATGGAACTTAAGGGCTAAAAATTTGGGATTCTATAAAATTCTCGTCGATATTTTATCCTTAATTTATGCTATCATCACAAGTTTTCTGATAATTGGAATACGATTTTCCTCCATTTTCTTAAACCCCATTACCGTGCTTCTACTTTACTATTGGACATCTTCGTATCTCACATTCTTCACAAAAATAAAATTGACCTCTCTAATTTTACTCCTCTTAGAAAAGTGGTATATTTCAAATGGTCCACTCTCCGGAAAATGGATTTGAAACCTGCTAGAGAGGAATCCTCTAATGATAATGAAGAAGAGTATGTTGATCCAAATGCTCAATCTTCTTCTTATCAACCTTCAGACTCATTCTTGGCTTTTGTTCAAATAACCTATCCATATCCAGAAGTTGAAACACATTGGGTAAACATATCTCATGGGTCTAACACCAATGCCAATATGATTACTACTTTCAATTATATTGGTCAAAATCTATCTAACCTCAATTTTGCCTTCTGTCACATGGAACATAAGTTTCATGATCTTTCTCTTTCCATTGAGTCTTCCCATGTTGCTTATTCCACTTAACAACCTAAACAAAAGAAGAGGACTCAACCAAAAGCGCCTCAAGAATATAGTGAAAGAAGGCAAAAACACTTCCAAGACCCATCTTCTGCACCTTCTCCAATTATGGAAGAAGAACCAATACTTCATGATGATGATGATGAAGAAGACATTGAAGATGAAGAAGTTTCATATGAAGATGATGATGATGAAGATGATGATGATGAAGATGATGAAGAAGATGATGACGATGATAGTGATGATGGTGGACATGCTCAAAAGCTCATCAAAAAACATCCTAGGAACTAGTTTAATTTTTAATCATGTTGCTAGTTCAATTTATATAATATCTATGCTTTTCTAAACTTGTATGAAATATTGCTAGTTTGTTTACTTTTGTGTTTTGTTGAACATGCATGTTTTGATCTTATTTGTATGACTTTTCTCATTTAAATGAAGTAGTTTGCTCATGTCTCATGCTTCTTAAAAATGTATTATTTATCCATATTTTTTGCATGCTTGACAAAAAGGGGGAGATAAAATGGTATGGATACTTCATATTTAAACTAAAAGATTAGCTTAGCTTGAGGGGGAGGTTGTTTACTCCTTGTGGAGTTTTTTACTCTTCTCTTATTAAGTTTCTATCTACTTTTAAATATGGGTGTCTTGTTTGTTTTGTCAACACCAAAAAGGGGGAGATTGTTGGAACCTAGTTCCACTTCTCTTTTGAGTTTTAGTGTTAATAAAATCATTTTAAAGTCTAATGCGGTTATAAAGTGTTACAGGACTATACAGGAAATAGAATTTGTGGATGCTAGCAAGAAACAAGATAGCATTGAAGATATAAAGGCAGAAGATTATAAATTTTGTTTTATTTATTGTCTTTTAGAATCTTTGTATGTCTCCTAACAAGTAAAAAATAATCTAGGAGTTAAAATCAAAGTAGAGATAATTAGGGTTCATATTAATGCTCAATCGTTTATCTTTTCAACTCAAAATCGATTCTTTCAAAATAAAGTCATATAGATTAGATGGGTTTACTCTAAAATTTGACTTACACTTATAATATTAGGTACTTGTAGCAAGTACCGGTACATGCTAGGCACAAGTTTGGGCCTAAGTCCCAAACTGTCAACAACAAGTACCGGTGCCAAGTGGTCACAGTTTGTGCACTTGATTTTTCCTGGACCTTACAAATACCGATACTAATCACCAGTACCAGTACATATAGGTCACAACCCCATAGCCTGTGAGTCACAAGTACCGATACTTATGATTAGTACCAGCACCAAGTGGCTTTGTTGGTACTCAACAGAATGCACTGAGTACCGGTACCAATGATCAGTACCAATACCCCAAGCACTGTTGAACTGAATGTAGGCAATCAGTACTGGTACCAAAAGTTTAGTATTGGTACCAACTAACCGTTGTACCTAATTTGAACGGCTATTTTACAATTAATCTTAATCCTACACTTCCCTTTCTGTCCCTAACGACTAGTATTCGTAGGGGAGGTGTTTAGTGGCCTATATATATACTTTTTGAGTATCATTTGCACATATCCAATAAGCTAAAAATATTCTCTTTTCCTACACCTTCTTTTTCCAATTTTCTAGTTGCAAAGGAGCTTGTCTTGTTGCTCTCTTCACAAGGCTATTCTTTGGTTGCAACAAGTTCCCAAGGCGATTGTGTTATTAGTAAATTGTCTATTTTTGCTTTCGCATTCTAGTTAGAATTTATATATCATCTATTAAGAAATACACTTGTTGGAGACTTAGGAATTAGTTGTAAGCTTTTATTTGTATCTTGCTTATACCTGTAATCTTTATTTCTTTTTGTCATTTTGTAATTGGGTTGAGGTAACACTTTAATTCCCTTAGGTTATTAGTAAATTGATTCCCTCCAGGTTGAGGGAATCGGGTTAAAAAATCCTAAGTTGGGAGACTTAGGTAGTGGAGTACCCAAGTGAGGGGAACCACTATACATCTTGTGTGCTTTCTGTGGTTTGATTATTCCTACAATTTTTTATATACCACACTATTCATCGCCCCTTCTAGTGTGCTTATGCCCTACAAATCCTTCAATTGTCAATTAATTCTGGCTAATAAAAGCTAGTTATGCTTCATGACGATGTTATCATCATGGGGGGAGTTCAACTGTCAAGAGCTGAGTGAAGCTAAGGAGAGTTGGACCTAAGCTGAAATAAACTCCAGTTAACTAAGTTGGGCTAGCTTAAGCTCCCAATGAACTAATTGGAGCTAAGATGAGCTAGACTCAACTAAGTTGAGCTGCATCTGAGCTAACTTGAGCTAAGTTGAGCTACTCTAAGCTACCATTCAGCTAAGATGAGCTGAATAGAGCTAGAGAGAGCTAAACCTAACCTAGGTGAGCAGGTATCCAGCTATGATGAGTTGGATTTAGCTGGGGTCCAACTGAATTAAGGGCCCTCTTCATCAGTTTCCTTCCTAAATGTTAGGGTTTGAAGGATCTATCTATTTATTCATCCTTAACACTCAAATAAACATGTCAAAAAAAAAAACAAAAAATTATGTAATGCATGCCTAACCTAGTGATGCTTGAATGTAGCCCAAAAACCCGTTTGCAAAGTTAAAACCCTAAGAACTAGATTAGTTTCAAGGCATAAGAATGATGATAAACTGTCGTTTATCACACCCCTATGCTTATCTTTTGCTAATCTCCTAGCAAAACTAATTTTCACAATACAGATTTTTGAGAAAAAATTAATTTTTTTACTTTTAAAGAGATTACAGGACCTTAGCTAGTTAACACAAAAGGCATGGGATTTGTTATAGATAAATATTGGGATTCATCTTTAGATCCAAAAATTAAATAAATTAGGATCAATGTATCCTCAAAAATTCACAAGTTAACTCCTTATTAATTCAGATGACCTGAAATTATTTTGTAGTTAAGATTTCCCTGGCTCTTGGATCTGATTAGCAACTTGCATAATCCTTTAAAACCTTGTGTCTATGCTTGTGAATGCCAACAATTATAAGGTCGTGCTTTTGTTAAAATTTCTTTTTTCTTCGCCATGCTTATTCTTAGCTTAGTCCTACAACAGATATGTCGAGATCATCATTCCCGTTACCAATCCTCGAGGAGATTCAGGCACCAGTACTTCGAGATAGTACTGTCCAAGACACCATTGATGATAACGTCATCATCTGCCATAAGTAGCTTTAATTAATCACAATCAAGAGACAAATGTTCCTACATAACCACCGAAGAGTCGTAATTCATTGCATATTCTTTCTGAGAGAAATACATTAAATCAGGGGTAAATTTGTAGTTTTATCATATCCTAAATGCAGAGTAATCATGGGGTTTTTTAGAGGTTAAATGAAGTTCGTATGAGCATTAATGCCTAATAAGAGGGTCCATACAGACAGAAACGGGTTTTCACATATTTCAAGAATTAATGGACATCCGAAACCCTAATTTCAGACCCGCTTAAAGAACTTAGGTTATGGTTAGGATAAAATTCACCTAAACCTTCTAAAAATCATAGAAAAATATTCTATATGGTTTGATACCTTTGATTTGACCATTGAAACCCATTTTGACCTAAAACAAAGTCTCAAATAGGAAGTTGCCCTAATTTGGGTTTCTACGTAAATTACCATATCAAAATTAGTCAAAACCAACATCCAACTTCACCATCAGATTCCTTGAGTCCAAATTAGGTTTCTACCAAAATTTGGGCCCAATCAGAGATTACCTTGACCTTGTTTGCATTTTAGTCTAGTCTAACTCTTTTTCTCTCAAATAAACCCCTAGCTTTTGAAATCCTTGCGAACAACCCCCTAAATTTTTCATCTTCTTCACATTTAGGTCCCTACCTCCATTGCCATGTGAACACATCAAGCAGCCGACCTTCAATCAAGGAGTTCTCCTTGATTTCATGCTCAATATCTTCCAAAATTGGAAGGGAAACTCTTGAGAGATTTCTCTACAATCTAAGCCGCATCTTGGGCTCTACTTCTTTCCCAAAAGCTCATGTGAACCTTTCAAAGGTTCAAGTTTTGCTTCTTGCGAGGACCACATGCTTCCAAGCTTGGAACAACCTTCTAGTACCTATAAAAGATCCCTGAGGACAAACCATCCTTCTTAGCTTGGTTTGGAGGCCGGATTCTCCCTCTTCCCTTCTCCCCGACCTCCATCTCCACAAACTCCGGGGAGCTCCTCTATCCACCTTCCTCGTCTGCCGTCACGGACAATAGCCGACGGATTCCACTTCGTCTCATTCTTCCGCATCTCGCAACATCGACGAACTCCTTCCTCGTCTTCCTCTCCACTTCTTCACCACCGGAGAATTCGTCTTCCCCACGTCTGGCGTACCATCGACGTGGGTACCTTCCCTTTTGCCCATTAGATTTAGGTTAGTCAGATTCCTCTCGCTCCGTAGGTTAGCTTAGGACTTCTAAACCCTAGTTTCGACCCACACCGCCATCGTTCGCTGTCATCTTCCTCATCTTCAGCCACACCTCCAGCGAGTCTGCCCCACCTCCACAATCCACCAAACAACTTGCCACCAAGTCCACAAGCATTGCCTCATCCACCCACACAAAACCCCCATCTTTATTCTCCATTCCACCCACTCACGCGACCCACTGACCAACCCACCTTCGCTAGCCACCTACGACCACCCCCACAGCACGCCATCTCCACCAACACCCTCGCCGCATCCTTGCGATCCTCCTGAACGTTTTAACGAGGGGTTTTATCTCGTATTTTTTGTTTCAAGTCCCATGTCGGAGCTCCATCGTCGCGTCATCTTCTCTAGCTTGTTCTTTGCACCACGATCGTGTTCTTCGTCGCAACTCACTCCAGGTGACGCAGGTGCATCCCAGGAAGACCGCAAGGTCCTCAATTGAGGATCCCAGCAACAGCAACACCACTTGGATGAGGCTTCATCCTGAAGCTACACGCAAAGAGAGCAGGCACTGATAATGCCACATTAGGTATAAAAGAGCACTTATTATGATTTTGTGTTAAGGCCTTATGTTCAGCGCGTAATTCACGTTTTAAAAGTTAATTAGTTGTAGTATAGCGCGAAAATACATCAACAAATAAATTTATAAAACTTCGGTGAGTACCAGGTCATTCACAGGGAGGCAATCTCGATTTTTGCAGAAGCTTTTCAATAAAACTTGCTCTAAACAAATATTTACATATGTATATATGTATACGAATCAAATATCATTCATTCAGAAGATTAGAATCTTATTGCAATTAAACAGAGTTTTCACAATAAAGAATGCTACTAGAAACAAATAGATAGATAGATAGAGAAAGACAGAGAGACATAGAAAGTGGTAGAGAGACGACGCCACTTGTAGGAAGCTTGTGTGAGGTGCGGCAGCCCCTCAGATCCAGAGCGTCGGGATGAAGGTTGGAGCAGAGTTGCAGAGGGACGGAGAGTTGCAGAGAAGGTGGAAGATATCTGGAGTTGATGGGAGAGAGATGCTTCAGCTGGGGGGCCTTGGGCCTTCTTTTATAGTTTCAATGAGGGGTAAAGTGGGTATTTAACCCCTTTATCTCTTGCAACAACTCTTATTTGATCAGATCCGTTGATCGAGAGATCAACGAATCAGATTTGACCTCAAACAACTTCCAATGCACTCCATCACGCAGATCGCACCTCTTGCTGACACGTGGCGTGCTCTCGTGTGTCGAATCTCCATCAGACGTTCCTGCTTTCTCCTCACATGGGCCCAACAGTTCCTCTCTCCGCGCGCGCACCCGCAAGCCTCTTTTCAGCGCCTAATCGTCAGTCATCCGATCTCATGATCAGACGACTCTTGTGTGCTCATGCCTTGCTTGCGCGTTTCAAAAATCTCATGGGTTCGCACGTTCGGCCACGGCATGCTTTGGTCGTGCCACGTGGTCGCGCCTCCACCCTTCGATTGCCATATGATGGCACAATTTCATCCCATGCTTCCGCGCAAGCGTGTGAGCCAACGCTCTATGCAAGAGTTCTGTTATAGTTTCCCGTTTATGTCTATTTATCCTTATCCGACTGGACCGGCAACGTGGCGCGCTCATGGTCATTGGATGAAGATCCAACAGCTCACATTGTGTGAGGGTGGCCTTCCATGATGGGGCAGTGGTGAGGGAGTGGCTGTGAAGGTGCCACATGGTGCCATCATGGCCCTCCATCTTCTTTTCCTTGCATCTAGTGCTGTAGACCTCCGATTGAGTTGATTTTTTCGTTGTTGGACTGCCATCGTCGATTCAGATTCATCCGTGTGATAGGATTCTTCATCTAAGGCTCAGATCTTTGTCTTTTGGCTTTATGATCTCCATTCATTTATGGGCTGCACAAGATACCCTGGTTGTCTGTTTGAGACAATTTCGGAAGCATTGGACTCCCATCGTCATTCTAATTAGATCTGTACGGTCTGATCTATCATCCGTGGATTCAAATCATCTATGATTAGAATCATCTCTCTTTTAGGTCATAAATGACAATATTATCTATATGACTAACAAACTAGCTATTGTGCAAATTACGATGCCTATGAATGCATTAATCCTAAGTTATGCTAGGATCTTGCTTAATTTAGGTGATTTAGGTTGCATGATTACTGTGCAATCACACCCCAATGCCTAAATCCTGCTAGTCCCTAGCAAATGCATGATTAAATACAAAGTGGTCATACATGAGTAATTTTTATCAAGAGTTTGACTAGAGATTTATGTCTTTTGTTTTCATCCGAAGCTTTAGTAATCCAAATAATCGTGAATGTGTTTTATTGTAGTCTATGCAATGGATCCAAGTGAAAAGTCAATCCACATCTAAAGCTCATAATTGACCCTTAGTAAAAATCTATTGGGATAGGCAAACTTCCTCCCTCGGGGTTATCTGTAAATTCAACCCCAGTTTTTGGCTTTGGTAGAAGATTTCTTAGTCAAGTAGATTTTTATTTGGTGGCTCACACTCATATGGTGCTACATATAGATTAGTACTTTAGAACCTAGATTTTCAGATTATTAAATAATTCAACTCAAAGAGAGGCGGAGAAACTGTGCTCTCTTTAGTTCCTTTGTACTCATTCTCCCTCTTTCTTTCTCTTTCTTTTTCCTTTTTTTCTTTTCTTTTCTTTTTGAGATCACAATCTTACCAGATTTATCAATGTATTTGGTGGTCTCTCCTGGCATTAACACTTCGATTAGATTCTGATAACCCTAAGATTAAGTTAGAATTCCTCAGCCCGTATTCAGGCAGCTAGAAATACAGAAAAGTAGGTCAATGCTGTATTTGGTGGATCGTGAGGGTGGTAGGTGTTGTTGTCTCATTACATTTGAAATAAATTTTGAAAACACTTATAAACTCTCTCTTTCTTTTCTGCTTTTACTTTCTTTCTAAAATTTTTTCTATATACATATATATATATTTTTTCATTTTTTTCTCTTTTCTATTTTTTGCATCCAAATATCTACTAACACAACACAGTATAGTATACGAACTTTTATTTATTAGGCATTATTCAGGATTATGGGTGTTCAGGAGGATATCAGGTGGCTTATTTGGTGGAAATGCCTATTCTCGGCACCTAGAAGGGAATGGATAGGATAATGTATTTTTGACCTTGACATTAATACCCTTCTTCAGCCGAGGATTCTGTAAAAGACGGTCGTGACCATCAACCTCAATCCTAGTTTTATTAGAACCCGCTCTCTGCATATTTGCCTTATTTGGTGGCTCTCAAGAGATTCGCACTAAGAACTTGTACGCAGAAACCTAGAGCAAAAACTATGCGTAACTCCGAGTATCATTATCTCATTATCCAGAATTTAAGATTCTTCATACTAGCCATAGAGAACTAGTAGACTTTCTACTCTCATCTCACACTTGTTTGGTGGATGACTCCCTAATTACTATCCAAGGGTCTAGGAGAAGAAGCATTGCTTCTTCTCAACAAACTAAAGATGTTTATCGATCTTCATAAATAAACCATTGTAAATTCTACGTGTAAGTGTGAAATTATACCGGATTCTAAACTCAGAAATCAACTTAAAAATAAATCCCTAATAAAACCTTAACAAAAATTCTTTATGCTTAAATGCAATTTTTTTTTTTGACATAAAAATAAGACATGCAATGTCTACCCCCTCATGCCTATTCATTACAATGTCCTCATTGAAATGTATGCATGAATAAGCAAGAGGAGGGGATATCACCTGACTATGCTTGTTAATCCAGGTTAGCATGAATACAGAGGATGCAGAGCTACCTGTACAGAGTACTGGGTTGCCTCCTAGCCATTGCTAAGTTTAACATCATTTGCCAGACTCAGTTCAACTTTAAGAAGATTCCATAAGGTTGATGTGACCATCGGGAATGGGATCATAGTTTTGCATGAGAAAAGGCTTCAATGTCTGACCATTCACCTTTGTCTCATTGCCGGTCTTGGGATCCAGGATAAGCACAGCTCCTTGAGGGTAGACTTTTCTTACAATGAAGGGACCTGTCCACTTTGATCTTAATTTTCCCGGAAAGAGCTTTAAGCGTGCATCAAATAACCAAACCTTTTAATTAGGGACAAAGCTTTTTCTAGAGATGTACTTATCATGTAAAGCTTTTGTCCTATTCTTTTAGATTCTTGCGCTCTCATAAGCATCATTCCGGATTTCATCCAATTCAGTCAATTAGAGTTTTCTTTGTCGTCCAGATCGATTGAGATCTAAGTTAAATGTTCTGATTGCCCAATAAGCTTTATGTTCAGGCTCAACGGGCAGATGGCAAGATTTTTCGTAGATCAGACGGAATGGAGACATTCCAATCGGAGTTTTATACTCAGTCCAGTAGGCCCAGAGAGCATCATCCAATTTGGTAGACCAATCCTTCTGATCCAGGCAGACTGTCTTTTGAAGGATCATTTTAATTTCTGGATTGGAGATTTCAGCTTGTCCGTTGGTCGGTGGATGGTATGGAGTAGAGATTCTGTGAGTGACTCCATACTTGGCTAGTAAGGTCCTGAATTGGTTGTGAGTGAAATGGGACCCGTCATCACTAATCAAAGCTTTGGGCACACCGAACCGACTAAAGATGTTCTTTACAAAATCCATGGTCACTTTATAATCATTGGTTCGGGTCGGGATGGCCTCAATCCATTTAGATACATAATCAATTGCCACCAGAATGTATAGGTACCCAAAGAAATTGGTAAAAAGTCCCATAAAATCAATGCCCCAAACATCAAAGATTTTGACTTCAAGGACTAGGTTTAAGGGTATCATGTCCTTCTTGGTCATGTTTCCTAAAGTTTGGCAATTGATACAAGACTTACAGAAGTTGTACAAGTCATGGAAATAAGACGGCCAATACAATCCATTCTGCAGTACCTTGGCTGCCATCTTTTTTCCTCAGAAGTGACCTCCATAAGCAAAAGTGTGGCAGAATTCTGGTACACTTGTGATCTCCTAGTCTGGAATACAACGACGGATAACTTGATCCGCACAAACTTTGAATAGCTATGGGTCTTCCCAAAAGTAGTATTTGACATCGAAAATCAACTTATCCTGCTTATGCTTAGTCCAATCCATGGGTAGTTTTCCGATGGCCAAATAGTTGATAATATCTGCAAACCAAGGTAGTTTACAAATAGTCAAGAGAGTTTCATCAGGGAAAGAATCATAGAGTTGAGGAGTTGTAAAGTCTACAAGGATTCTGGAGAGATGATCTACTACTACATTTTGGGCACCAAATTTATCTTTGATTTCTAAATCAAATTCTTGCAGCAAAAGGACCCATCTGATTAATCTGGATTTTGTGTCCTTTTTAGACATCAACTGCCTTAATGCAGTATAATCTGTGAAGATTGTGACATGAGATCCCAATAGGTAAGGTCTAAACTTGTCCAGAGCAAACACTACGGCTAGCAACTCTTTTTCTGTAGTGGTGTAGTTTCTTTGAGCCTCATCTAGAGTTTTACTAGCGTAGTAAATCACGGACGGTTTCTTGTCTACCTTTTGTTCCAATACTACCCCGATGGCATAATCAGAGGCATTAGTCATGATTTCAAAGGGATGATCCCAATTAGGAGGTTGTAAGATGGGTGATTGTGTAATAGCCTCATTCAGCTGATTAAAAGCCTTTAAGCAATTTAAATCAAAATCAAAGGATTGATCTTTTACCAACAAGTTGTTTAAGGGCCTCGCCACCTTAAAAAAGTCCTTAATAAATTAACAGTAAGATCCCACATGTCCAAGAAATGATCTTACTTGCTTAACTGTCGACAGTGGTGGAAGTTTGATTATAGTGTCCACCTTGGCTTTATCCACTTCGATTCCTTTTTCAGACACAACATGGCCAAGGGCTATGCCCTCCTTGACCATGAAGTAACTCTTTTTCCAAGATAGAACAAGATTCACCTCAATGCACTTTTGTAAAGTCTTTCAAGATTTATCAAACATGATTCACAAGAGTCCTCGAACACAGAAAAATCATCCATGAAGATTTCCATGAAATCACCCACCATGTCTGAAAATATTGCAAGCATGCACCTTTGAAAGGTTGCTGGTGCATTGCATAATCCAAAAGGCATTCTACGGAAGGCAAATGTTCCGTAGGGACATGTGAAAGTGGTTTTCTCTTGATCCTCGGGGTGGATAACTACTTGATT
Organism: Thalassia testudinum; assembly: GCA_037157565.1. Classification (NCBI taxonomy): domain Eukaryota; kingdom Viridiplantae; phylum Streptophyta; class Magnoliopsida; order Alismatales; family Hydrocharitaceae; genus Thalassia; species Thalassia testudinum. Next base: position 427,696 of record JAZHRO010000062.1, on the reverse strand, counting down.
GTAGCTAGAATAGCCATCCAAGAAACAGAAAAATTATTGGTCGGCTAGTCTTTCCAAGATTTGATCAATGAAGGGAAGCGGAAAGTGGTCTTTCTTGGTTGCACTATTCAACTTCCTGTAGTCAATACAGACTCTCCGAGAGGAAGCTGTGCGGGTTGGAATCAATTCCCCATTATCATTAGTAATCATAGTCAGCCCGGCTTTCTTAGGAACCACTTGTACAGGATGATCCACGGGTTGTCAGAGATTGGGTAGATTATTCCTGCGTCTAACCACTTCATTATTTCCTTTTTTACTACCTCCTGCATGTTAGGATTCAACCGTCTCTGCATTTCTCGGGAGGGTCTCGATCCGTCCTCAGTATAGATTCTATGGGTACAGTAAGTGGGACTAATTCCCGTCAGATCATCTAATGTACAACCAATTGCTCTACTATTTCTTCCCAACACTTGAATCAATTGCTTTTCTTGAGTTTGGGTTAGATGAGAGCTAATGATTAAAGGGTAAGTCTGATCAGATCCCAAGAAAACATATTTTAGATGATCTGGAAGAGGTTTAAGCTCAGGTTTAGGTCCTTGGGATAAAGGGTCCAGTGGTGGATCACAGTTACCCTCAAGAGGACATGGAATCAAGTCAATGATTGGTGGGCTGACCTCTTGATTGGTTTGGGTGTCAAGGCCTGTAGGATCAGATTGGGTTATTCCTAATTCCATACAATAATATTCAACGGTATTGTCCTTAGAATCTTCTATCATTCCACAATCCTCAAATTGTTTGATGGCCTTAAAGATGTTAATTTTTGTCTTCTTATCCCCGAATTTGATTTCCATACTGCCAGATTCACAGTCAATATTTGCCTTGGCAGTAGCTAAAAATGGTCTTCCTAGAATTATCAGGGTGTTCTTCAAGTTCTCTGGTACCTCCATGTCACGAACCACGAAATCCACAGGAAAATAAAAATCCCAGACCTTGACAATTATATCCTCAACAATCCCCTGTGGTGTGGTCATAGATCGATCAGCCAATTGTAATGTGACCTCAATAGGTTTTAACTCTCCAAAGTTAAATTTTCGTATAACATAGTGGGGATTAAATTTATGGAGGCACCTAAATCTAACAGAGCCCTATCAAAAGTTGTATCTCCAATAACACATGAGATCAGAGGGGCTCCTGGATCTTTCTGTTTTTGGGGTAGGTTTCTAAGGATAGCTGCACTTGCTTGTTCAGATAACACTACCCTTTTAGTTGATTTGGCGTGGCATTTAGGAGTGCACATTTCCTTTAAAAATTTTGCACAGGCTAGGATATTCTCAATAACTTCAAGGAGTGGTATGTTCAATTGGACTTGTTTAAAAATATCAAGCCACTCCTCAGATGTATTGGTTTTCTTTTTCCTAGGTTTGTTCAAGGCTTCAGGAAAGGGAGCTTGAGAGAAATCATGAGTGTTTGGGTCCTAATCCTTACCTTCTTGATCTCCTAGGTCAGATTCAGGCTCCTCAAGATCTTGTTTAGATTTAGATTTAGAGGGGTAAGGATCTTGGATCTGTCTCCCACTTCTCAAGGTTACCACACCAGCAAAAGCGTTAGGGTTAGAAAATTGAGGTGGGTTCTAAAAAATGGGTGGAGCCTGATTAGGGTTAGCAAAACCAGGTGGGTGCTGGGGAGCAGGTTGAACTATATGTGCCTGCTGCTCCCTTGTGTTGTGCTGGTTAATCCTATTGAAATTTCTTGGGTTTGGGATGGGTTGGGATGGCAACATCCCATGTTGTCTAGCATCTACTAGCTTGTCCAGTCGCCCCGTCAGTTCTGTCTTCAATTGATTCATTTCTTCCTTATGTCTCAGATTCATCTCTCTCATTTCTTTGAGGACCAGACTTAGATCAGTGGGCTGATTTTCTTGAGTAGGTTGTGGCTGGTACGTGTGTGGTTATGTGTACCTACTAGGTTGCCCATAAGTGTTTGGTTTAGTCAAGTTAGGACCCTGGGCAGGTTTCTGACTTGACCAAGCAAAGTTAGGATGGTTGCGCCATCTAGGGTTGTAAGTGTTTGAATAAGGCTCATTTCTAGTGTAACCCTAGAGTGCATTCACATCCTCAGGATAACTAGGCATCAGACTACCTAGTTCAGAATTTGAGGGCATCAAGGTCCCTCCTTGGTACCCAGAAAGAGATGGGTCCAAGTATAGTTGGCTCATAGGTGGAGCCATGGTTAGGTCATTGATGTTGTGCACTGATTTCTAACCTAGAGGGTTGGGGAATTGGTTGTGGGTTAATATAGGCACTCCTTGGGTAGGCATAGGATTTAATCTGGATTGTGTACCTAAGGAATTCCTACCCTTTAGAAGGTTATCCAGCTTCTTATCCAAATTCTCCACATTTTTTCCCATGAGTTCCACCTTATCTAATCGTTGTGCAATTAATTCTAAATCAACCGAGTTTGAATTGTTGTTAACTTCATAAACTCCGCTCCTTGGTTGATTAGCTCTGTTAAAGGAGGACATTGAGGCATTGTTGAGGGAATTTTCACTCATATTCTCGAATAATTGAAAGGCTCTGTCAGCATCTCGACTCAGGAAATTGCCCCCACATGCTGCATCAACAAAATTCCTTAGATTATCATTCAACCCATAATAGAAAATATTGGCCAAGTGCCACTTCGAAATCCCATGATGGGGGTATTTCCTAGCTAAATCATTAAACCTCTCCCAAGCCTCATGTAGTTGTTCCCTGGGGTTTGCTTAAAGGTTGTTATGGCACATCTAAGGGCATTAGTTTTTCCTACGGGGAAGAATTTCTTTAGGAATGTGCTTCTCAGGTCTTCCCAAGTTAGGATTGGTCTGCCAATTATCCTTAGCCAATGTGTAGCTCTATCTTTCAAGGAGAATGGGAACATTTTCATCATCAGGGTACCTTCATTCATGTTCCTAGGGCCAAAGGTTCTGCCTATGTGTAGGAGCTCTTCAAGGTGGTGGAAGGGGTCATTTAACTCACGGCCATGAAAGTGGGGAATCAAGTTAATGATCTGAGATTTGAGTTCAAAGTCTTCCCCATCTTGAGGTACCCTAACAAAGGGTTCAGGTTAGGCATTAGGAGGGTTAGAAAAGTCACGGAGGGGTTGATTTGCCCTTCCATTCTGGAGTTGAGTGATGGCCTGCACTATGACTTCCATCTATCGGTCATGATGCTAGCCCTGCTTAGTGATCTGCCTTTGTAAGAGAGTCATAGGATCTAGATTTTCCTCTTCAATCTCTTCTTCCTCATGGTGACTAGCCATTGCAGAGGGTTTAGATTCAGATCCTGGATAAATAGGTCTTCTCCTAGGATTTCTTTCTAATGGTGGTAGCAAATCAGGATTTTGAGATCTTCTACCTTGCATGCACTAGAAGAATGTCTATAGATGAGAGAGAAGACAGATGAGAGAAACCCCACCCACTCAATGTAAGCAATCAAACTGATCCTTAGAGTGTTAACCCTAATTAGACCTAATCCTGGCTCCCCAAATACGACTAGGTTAGATCAACCCTTGAAATACTAGGCTGGCCAGAAGGGTGGGACCCCTTAGGATACCCCACACGACAGGACACCACTAAAGGTTAACGCGGTTACTGCACCATCCTTGCTTATCACTAGTGGGTCCAAGTAGACAAGGCCTTGACTTTAGCCCAATCTAGTTTCAAGTCCCCAAGTCTATTATCCTGCCTAGGGCACATCTACTCATTTTTAAGCTTGGGTTTGATGTGCTTTTGGCATATGATGAGCGTTGGGGGTATTTTCCCTTAAAGTTGATTTCAGATGTGTGAAGTGCTCAGGGAAAGGGTTCATAAGCAATTCTTTTATGATGAGGTGATTTTTAAGATTTGAATGCTTATGTTAATGAGTTTTAGGGTTCACTTAAGTTAATATTTTCAATCAAGGTTTTCATGAGTGATAAACGTCAGTTTATCATCATTCTAATGCATTAAAACAAACTTAGCTCTTAGGATTTTGCTCCGCAAATGGGTTTTTAGGTTGCATTTAGGCATAAATTAGGTTAGGCATGCATTGCATTTGTTATTGTATTTTTAATGTGTTTCTTGGAGTGTTAGGGATAAGCAGATTGACAGATCCCTAAAACCCTAGCACTCTTAAAGGCAATTGATGAAGAGGAAGCTCAATCAGGCTAGGATTCAGCTAATTCCAGCTCATCATGGCTAGATACCAACTCCCTTGGACTAAGGTTAGCTCCATTCAGCTCCATTCAACTCACCTTAGCTGAATGGTAGCTCAAGACAACTCATCTCAGCTCAACCCAGCTCAAGTCAGCTCAGATCCAGCTCAACTTAGTTGAGTCTAGCTCATCTTAGCTCCTATCAGTTCACTGGGAGCTCTAGCTAACTCAACTAAGTTGACAGGAGTCCATCTCAGCTCAGCCCCATCTCATTTTAGCTCCACCCAACTCATGACAGCTGGACTCCAAGCTAGTTGAGCTACTACTTGTCAACTAGTAGCTTAGTTAGCTCTAGAGTTCTCATTAGAGGCAGTTCCAGCTCAACCTCGCTCCGGCCAGGTTAAGGTCAACTCAACTGAGCTCAACTACCCCAACTTGGCTACTTGCATAAGAACTACGTAGCTAAGCTCAGTAGTTGAGCTCCCCTTGAAGCTACCTCAGCAGACCCAGCTCCAAAGTCTTCTCTCCCAGCTCCTCCTTCATGAAACCCTAGCTCCTCCACCTCTACTTTACTAACTAAGCTAGCTTAGCTAGCTTAGCTAAGCTCCAGCTCCACCTAAAAATCCATGGTCGTCCACTCCTCCACCTTAACCCTAACCTTAACCTAACCCAACCCTTTTTGGCGCCAACCCACCATAACCACTACCCTAGACATCCCTTCATGTTGGCACCAAAAAGCCCTAGACATCCCTTCATTTTGGCGCCAACATGACCCCCCATCCTAGCCCTACACCTCTCCCTCTATCCCCATCTAAACCCTACACTTAACCCCTTCTAGAAGCCCACTAGTGGCGCCAACCCTAAGCCACCATAACCAATCCTAAACCACCACTATTTTGGCACCAAAACACCACCCACACCTTTCCATCTTGGCGCCACCTATATTTACCCTTAATCCCATAACCACCACCATAAAATGCCATCCTAGCCTTCCCTTATGTCCACTCCAACCCTAGCTCTTTAACCACACTAAAGTTGGCGCCAACTCTCCCCTAACCACACCTACTCATACCTCTTCAAGTGGTGCCAACACACCCTAGCCCTTCATCATATAACCACCACCACATAACTCCATCTCCACCCTACAACACACCTAACCAAACCCTTAACCCTAGCAACCACCTAGGGTTGGCGCCAACCACCAAGTACCCTTCCATTTTGGTGCCAATAACCCTAGCCCTAGGATCCTATAACCACCATCTAACCCCCATCATAACCTTCCATCATATAATCAACCCTACCTCCTCCTACTTCTATAAAAACCCCCTACCACCACCATTAAAATCCAACCTCGGCTATATTTTTTTCTACCCATATTTCCACCTACATAGAAGGTCAAGAGAAGAAGAAGAAGAAGATTAGGGCGATACTCTATCCCCTTGGTGCCTTCCCCTCTTCTCTTCTTTCTTGACCCCATGCCAGCTAAGGGAAGAAGCCAGGCATTGGAAGGAAGCCTAGGGCGCACGCCTACCCAAGGAGTAGGATTTAAGGGTGGTACACAACCACCCTTGGAGGAGGAATCAAAGGTGGTCCATGCCACCTTAAGAGGAGCTTTTGAAGGTGGAATTCCATCCACCTTGGAGGAGATCAAGCATGCCCCCCTTAGGCTTGCTAGGAGGAGTACATCAAATTGAAGGAGCTTGCCAGGTAAAGGAGAAGGAACCTTCTTTTCAAGCCAAGGAGAAACTTGGCTTGAAGCAAGAGGAGCTTCACCTTCTTCATCATCATCAGCAATTTAAGGATTTTGTTTCTTCTTTATTTGTCTTTTCAAATTTTAGAAGCTTTCCTATACTTGTAGACAATTTCCTTTAATATAGAAAAACTTGCCTTCATTTCTTGTTGCATCTTTAATTGCACTACTTGTTTTATCTTAGCATAATCTCACTCTCTCTTTCTAATTAACCTAGGCCTTCACGTGCCTAGGTTGACCTTCAAAAGAGGATAATTTTGTCACTTAGATTTTAGTATATTAGTTGTGGTACATTTTCCCATCAACAACTTCATATTTGCCCCTTTATTTCAAAAATCCAAAAGAAAAATGATATATTGAAAAACAACAAAAAGAAAGGTGATTTCTACTTTTCAAGCAAGAGATTGATTTCACAAAATATTGCCTCCTTGGACAACTCTAGATACTTCTCTATCTAGGTTAGAAATTTTAAAAGTGACTTGATTTTTGTGCATTACAACGATAAAACCCTAAATTAACAAACTGCACAAAAACACGATCAATGAGGCACACAAGAGTTTTGCAAATCCTAATTTGTTTGATAGATTTCCTTTAAATATGGAAATGCAGGTGTGCTCTATCCTTAATGTGGAACCCAAAGCACAGATAATTCTAAATGATTCTTTTAAGTTCAAAATCAGATGAGTGGTGCGACCCAAGAAATGCAATCAATTGATCTTATTGCACCACTAACTAGGCACTAAGAAATATTTTTCAATAATTTTTAATGCACGTTTTCTACTTTTTTTCTGATTTAAAGTGTACTGGGGGTTCTGCAACCTATTTTGACCCACAGTCTGTGATTGGATAATCTGCAAAATCAAACGTAAAAGAAATATTTTTTTTCATATTTTTCCTAAATTCTTGATTATCTCAGAAATTCAATGCCTTAAATTTCAAGTCAATCAGAGTTGTATAAAAATTTCTATGATATTTTGAACTCCGAAAAATCAAGAACAATAACTATATTGATAACAGATCAGTGCACGAATTTTAAAATTTTTCTACAATTTAGATTTAGGCAAAATTTGGATATGTTGTTCCTGACTTTGAAATATACGTCCAGTAAAAATTTGAGAATTTTTGGTCATGCGGATCACTGGGAATTGAATTTTTAAGATAAAACTTTATTTCAGCCCAAAAATCAAGCAGTTTTTTATAAGAAAACAAATTCTAACTAATCCTAGGGTTCAAGAAAATCCTAGATCTAACTAATCTAAACTACGGGTACTTACCTGAGGTTCGAACCCACAATTCCCGTTGTCGTGTTTCATTCTAATTAACTTGCTTTCCCTACACACACGAAATCAACAAAAATAGCAAGTTAGAAATCTCAAATTTGCACCAAAGAAAGCTTCAAAAATTTCTGTTGCCTCCCCAGCAATGGTGCCAACTTATTCGACGTGTAATTCACGTTTTAAAATTAATTAGTTGTAGTATAGAGTGAAAACACGTCGACAAATAAATTTATAAAACTCCGATGAGTACCGGGTCGTTTGTAGGGAGGCAATCTCAATTTTTTCAGAAGCTTTTCAGTAAAACTTTCTCTAAACAGATATTTATATATGTATATGAATCAGATATCATGCATTCAGAAGATTAGAATCTTATTGCAATTAAATAGAGTTTTCATAATAAAGAATGCTACTAGAAATAAATAGATAGATAGAGAGAGATAGAGAGAGGGAGATAGAAAGTGGTAGAGAGACGACGCCGCTTATAGGAAGCTTGTGCGACATGTGGCAGCACCTCAGATCCAAAGCGCTAGGATGAAGGTTGGAAACGAGTTGTAGAGGGACGGAGAGTTGCAGAGAAGGTGGAAGATATCTGGAGTTCATGGGAGAGAGATGCTTCAACTGGGGGCCCTAGGCCTTCTTTTATAGTTTTAATGAGGGGCAAAATGGGTATTTAACCCCTTTATCTCGTGCAACAACTCTTATTTGATTAGATCCGTTGATCGGGAGATCAACGGATCAGAGCTAGCCTCAAAATAACTTCCAATGCGCCTTCATCGCGCAAATCACACCTCTGGCTGACACGTGGCGTGCTCTCATGCGTCGGATCTCCATCGGACGTTCCCACTTTCTCCTCGCGCGTGCCCAACAGTTCTTCTATCCACGTGCTCACTTGCAAGCCTCTTTTCAATGCCTAATCGTCAGTCGTCCGATCTCATGATCGAACGGCTCTCGTGCGAGTGTGCCTCACTTTCGCGTTTAAAAAATCGCCTGGGTTCATGCATCAGGTCACAGCGTGCTCTGGTCGTGCCACGTGGTCATGCCTCCACCCTTCGATCACCATCTAATGATGCAATTGCGCTCGCATGAGCACTCCTTCAATTTCGCGCAACGCCGCTCGAACGTGCGTCCCAAGCTTCCGTGCAAGCGCGTGAGCCAACACGCTATACAAGAGTTCTGTTATAGTTTCCTATTTGTGTCTATTTATCCTTATCCGACTGGACGGGCGATGTGGCATGCTCGTGGCCCTTAGATGAAGATCCAATGGCCTACAGCGTGAAAGGGTGGCCTTCCTAGATGGGGCGGTGGTGAGGGAGCAGTTGTGATGATGCCACGTGATGCCATAATGGTCGTTCATCTTCTTTTCCTTGTATCTGGTGTTGTAGACCTCCGATCGAGTTGATTTTTTCGTCGTTGAACTACGATTGTCGATCTAGATTCATCTGTGTGGTTGGATTCTTCATCTGAGGCTCGAATCTTTATCTTTTGGCTTTATGATCTCTGTTCTTTATGGACTGCATAAGATACCCTGGTTGTCTGATCGAGACGATTTTGGAAGCGTTGGACTCCCATCGCCATTCTGATCAGATCTGTATGGTCTGATCTATCATTTATGGCTTTGAATCATCTATGATTAGAATCATCTCTCTTTTAGGTCATAAAATGACAATATTATCTATATGACTAACAAACTAGCTATTGTGCAAATTACGATGCCTATGAATGCATTAATCCTAAGTTATGCTAGGATTTAGCTTAATTTAGGTGATTTAGGTTGCATGATTACTGTGTAATCACCTTACTACCCAAGAACATGGGGGCCAAGTCCCCTTATCTGCTCACCTGCTACCCGCCTAAGCCTCACTCCTCGTCTGCGACACCACACACGCAGGCCTGAACCCGATTACATGCCCGATTACTTGAAAAGAGAAGAGAAAGGGAGAAATAGAGAGCGAGGGAAAGGGGGTTTTGCTATTTAGAGAGAAGGCTCGACACTTAGTCGCTGAGGGAATTATTCCCTTGCACTTATGAAGGAGAAGGTCTGAAGAAGAAGAGAAGGAGAAGAGAGGCCATGCCCTTGTGAAGAAGAGAGAAGACAGAAGAAGGGAAGAAGAAGAAGAAAGAAGCCCTGGCACTGTAGCAGGATGATGTTTATGTCGTCTAGTAGAATATTCCGACGTCTGATGTGGCTTTGAGAGAAGTCCTGTAGAAACCTTTGCTTGCCTGGAATTGAACCTTAAGTGGCTCAAGCCATTGTTCATTTATTTGATATAACTTAGATATTTGTGATGCATGCTTAGAGGGCTTATTTGGTGATCTAAATCACCATTTTTTGGGCTTCTCTTTACTTTTTATATCTAGATACATTGATCTTCATTGAATATTTAATGTGACAAGTTATTATTCACTGAAAATCTATATTTTGCTCAATTTCTTGTAATCATTTATATATTTTGATTAGATTAGTGTGTGAATTCCACATTTTCTCCCTATGTTCGACCTCAGACTTTAATTTAGATTTTGAGTAATAAATTCTATCTATTGATTGAGCTATTTAGGAGACTTTGCTACAACGAAATGACTTTATAAACTCCTGTCTAGCCCTGTCAACATTTTGGCACCGTTGCCGGGGAGCAACGTGCAATTCTCCCTATTCTTATTTTACTTGATTCTATTTGAGCACTAACTTGCCTTATTTGTTTTCTTATGATTTTGCAAGGTACATCACGAGGAGATCTTCCGTGCAAATCAACCACTCTCAGGGCAAGTAATCTCTTTTTCTTCCCTAATCAATCTCTTAATCCTTGGAAGATAAAAAAGGAAACAAATTAGGAACCACCTGCCTTATTTTCATAGTAAATATCACTTAAAAAGGCAAGTTCCCTGATTTGCGGAAAAAAAGTTTTATATCTAATTGAAGCTTGAGCTAATTCTGATTAGATATTCCCTACCATGATTTCCTGTACCGACTAGGGATTTACGGCTAATTCTAAGCATCTTGGACTACTCACCTTCTTGTTTGAAGTCCAAGGTGTACACTTTGAGATTTAATTGGACTTGAAATAGAGCCAACTAGGGTTTCTACTCTAGGATTTTTGAAGTTTTAGCTCACATTTTTCCTGCATAAAAGGAAATTTACCCTCCTGCATTTGTGTGCTACCCAGACCCATGCTTGAAAAGAAATAATCACTTAAACCCTAAAATCAGGCTCTAATTTCACTTGAACCTTAAAAATTGTGGACCTAATAACCTGAGAGTCAATTCGAGTGATTTCTGGGTCTTGACCTAGATTTCATTCTTTATCTTTTAGGACAGGTCAGGTGAAGTTGGTCTACTTTGTAGGCTAATCAACCTCCAAATTAGGTTACAAATCATATCAATTTCTAAATTAAGTAAAATCCAAGGTGCAAATTAGGCTAAAATTGGCAAACTTAAGGTCTCAATTCGTACATTCCGGTCTACTTGGAACCGCAATGATAAAGAAGGTTGGGTGGGGGAAACCCTGTAACCCATGGGGACACTCTACCATGTAGGGGTCTTTACGGGGCTCTCCCTTCCTAGTTGCCCAGGTAATTCTCAAGTGTGCGGATTTTTGATTAAGAGGTATCATCCGCCTTAAAATAGCCTTAGTCATCCAAAAATCTTTGGGTGCCTTAATTGGGTCCAATTCATATCCAGTCCCTCATTCCTTCTATAGAGCACTTACACAGGAAGGTCATTAGGTTTTTAACCTAATAGACCTTATTAGATCTTCTGCAGGGATTTCTAATCTAATCTATTAATTTAATCTGAACCTGAGTTTGATTTTACATCTTGATTCCACCACCTGATTCAAAAATGCAACTGGACATTTTAGGAAAAATAATTAGGAAACCTATGTCCCAAATGACTATCAAAGATAAGATGATTGAGGCTGCTTATAGACACCATGAAGAACATTATAGAGCCTTAGATAAGGACATTCAGGATAAATTTTCTAAAACAACAAACCACATTTTGAACCGTATTGAAATAATATGGATACAAATGAAACACGGTTCAACCTAGGATGATCTCTTAGCAGAATACATTGAATTAATGAAATTACATAACAAGTGTCTACAATGTTGGTTAAATCCTTCACTTTTGGAAGAACAACAAGTTCTCAGGGAGAAACAGGGAAAATTGCTGAATACGTTGTATAAAACCATTAATCGAGAATACCCCTACATCCCTTCAGAAGACAATGAAACACCCTGGAACAACACTGATGATCAATATGATTCCCCAGAACCCGGGTTAGAAAATCAAGATTATTGTGGACCCTCAACCCAAATGGAAGTCAAATCAAATTATGTGCTGATTGATACACTTGATCTTGAGATTGGTTGGGAGGATCCGATTGCAGGTATTCATAATTACAAACTAGCCCTAGAAAATCATGAACCTAGTTCACCAAGCCTTGAATTCCCAAACACCTATAATAATGAGCTTAAAACAGAACCTCTTGAGGGTACAAATCCTGAGCCTTATCCAGTTAAGGTAACTCTCGAGAGTGACTCTAACATCCCAATAGAGCTCAGCTTAGATTCTAGTGATCCAATCCTTACATTTAACCTAGAATCTGGATTCGAGCCTATGTGGGATAATTATGCGGCCCCGTGTGATAAGAGTTAGATTTTGAATTTGAATTACGATTCTGGGCCTATATTTGATGAGTACACTTCTCCATACTTCTCAAAGATATGAATTGATTTTTTGGAAGTCACATCGATCTATGATACAGAAATTGAGGAGTTGGAAGAGCTAGAATTCGATTGGGTCTACCCTAGGAGCCAAGAACCTGAGCCTATACCTAATAAGGACACCTTTTTAAGCTCGAAATCTAAAATTAGGTTAGATCCAAGTCAAGTTGTTGATTCTTCGCATCTTGATTCTCTCTATGGTGGAACTCTCGATCCAGAACCAGATTCAAAAACTCATTCCTGTAAATTCTCTGACGATTTCGAATCCTACTCTGATTTCGAAGAACCTTTATTTCCTGATGACTATGAACCAATTTACGACCTTAGCATCCATGATTCGTTCTTCGACTCTGACTCTGAGGTCCCTGATCCTGAGATTATTGATTCAAAATCAGGTTCCATTGAGATGGAATCATTCCTTTTTGATCTTCAGGAATCAGAAACAATAAGTGCCAAGAGTGTCTGCAATCCAAAATTTGAATCTTTTATTTACTCAGATTTCCATAATCCTATAAGTACCCTCCAAGCATTTACCTTTGATTTTGATGAGGACCCTCTAGATGAACCTACCTTTGAATCCTTTTTAGAGGATCCCTCAACACACAGTTCTTATTGAAGCCACCTCTTCTGCAATACATACAGAGCCTTCCAAAACTCGTTCCCAACCCCGACCCACCACCGGAATCAACTTCTACTCTGATTCACCTCTTTCTGATCCGGTTGCATACGATTCACCTCCATCTTTCACTCGGGTTTTGAACATCGATCTGACTACTAATCACGTCCCATCCTTTTCTGATCATTCTTATAGGGTTCCTACATCCTCTATAGATCCATTTTCTTTTGAGGATCCCTACTCAGACTAAGTTGATTCGACTCAGCCAAACCCTAGATTTATACTGCCATATCTTTTTGAGTCACAAAATACCTGGTGGACTCCACATCTACTGATTTACATCCATCAACCCACCAGATTGATTGGGTTTAGGCTACATCATCAGCCTGTTGATATGAACAAATGTCTGGTTGGACAACCAGGCTATTGATCAAGGTGCTTGCTCTACAACACTACTATGATTTGACCACCCCTTCTCCTTGACCACCTTCTGCTCGACTGAAGGCATTAATTTTAGCACTTAACGGGAGGCAACCTATCATTCTAAAAAATTGAGACCCTTTTGATCATCCTTTTGAGCTACAATCCTACTACACTTAGAATTCAAAGTTAGAATAGCCAACTCCACCTTTCGGTATTCATATCAAAGCTTGAAATTGTCTGCAATAGTCATCCAGACCCATTCACCCATCCTTTTTACCCTGTTCTAACCCACGAACCAAGCTGATTTCATACCCTCCGATTTACAATGAGAACATTGCAAAACTCAGGCATGGGGGGTGTTAAAGTGCAAACAAATAAAAATTCAAGTTTCTGAGGGGTTCTCATAAAAAAATACATATTCAAAAAATCAAAAAAATAAAAAAATTGAAAAGGAACAAAAAAAAAATGGAAAGGGGAGGAAAATTTTGAGAATTTTGATTGCATATCATTCATGAGGAGGAAGAGAGAAGAGTTTAAATGTAAAAAGGAGCAACAATCAAGAACAAAAAGATGATAGTCATTAGCACTTGATTATGAAAATTACTTAAGCTTTAGACCTAAAAGAAAAGAAAAATTAAGTCCTGAAATGATAGAGAGACAAGGAGATTAGTATGAGTGCTGATCTTAGGCCTCTTTGGCTTGTTTTAGGGCTTAAACACTTACATATCCATTAAGACCTAGATAATCCTCAAGAGCTTGAGGAAAATGTGAAGCTTATGTATTAAGTCTAAGACTTAGGGATTATTTGGCCTCGTTACCTGACCTTGGGTTTGCGGGACTCGGTAACCTAAGCACCCTAATCCACACATTAGTCTGGTTCAATGCGCTTAACAATAAAAATCACGCAAAAGTGTTTATTCTATTTTGAAAAAGCTACCTAGATTAGGAGCGACTTTAAAACACAAGTTGATTTGGATGAGTTCCTAATGTGGAGAGGTGGGAAATTCCCCTTGAAGATGCGTAATAACATATCGTCTCCTTGATGCTTGTCTCCTAGGATATCTAAATATTCTACCGGGGGCATGTAAGCACCTTGTGTTGATTTAGGTGCCATGGGTGGGATTATCCTGAAATGTCGATCACCAGGGCCTAAATTTAGCTACAGAATGCCATGGTTGGCACTATCTTGAAGTGTCAAAAGCCAAGGTTTTGGGGGTTGCCATGGGCGGTGCTATCTCGAAGCATCGATTGCCAGAGACCCTGTGAGATTGATGGTGGGAATAAGGAATCCGATACAAATTGTGTTTAGGGCCAATCCAAGGATAGAAAAATAATCAAGAAAAAGAGAGAGAGGAAAAATTCAAAGAAATTCTTTTATCCCTCTCTCTTACAAAAATGCACTGCCAACTGAACCTGAACTAACCATGTTGAAAGACCGGTGCTTTAACCGCTGGGTCCAATGAACCTTTGGATAGTTTTTGCGGGCCTTAGAAACCTTTGCAGCAGATTGAGGCTAAAGTTGATCAGGTCTGGATCTTCATTGGCACTTGAATACCTCTAGGCCTACTATTAGCATTCTAACGTAATTTCTAAACAGAAGAATAAATCAAGACTCTAAACTTCAAAGCATGGTCTAGAACTCTAGTTCTTTTCATAAGATTTTGCTAAGGGACTAGCAAAAGTTAAGCATGGGGGTATAATGATAATGTCATCATCTGCCATAAGTAGCTTTAATTAATCCTAATCAAGAGACAAATGCTCCTACATAACCATCAGAGAGTCATAATTCATTGCATATTCTTTTTGAGAGAAATACGTTAAATTAGGGGTAAATCTACAGTTTTAACATTATATCCTAAATATAGAGTAACCATGGGATTTTTCAGGGGTTAAATGAAGGGTAACTGAGGTTTTGATCAGGATAAAATTCATGTAAACCTTCTAAAAATCATAAAAAAAAATTCTAAAAGGTTTGGTATCTTTGATTTGACCATTGGAATCCATTTTGACTTAAAACAGAGTCTTAGATAGGAAGTTGCCCTAATTTAGGTTTCTGTGTAAATTACCTAGCCAAACTTAGTCAAAACCAAAATCCAACTTCACCATTAGATTCCTTGGATCCAAATTAGGTTTGTACCAAAATTTGGGCCCAATCAGAGATCACCTTGACCTTGTTTGCATTTTAGTCCAATCTGACTCTTTTTCTCTCAAATAAACCCCTAGCTTTTGAAATCCTTTCGAATAGCCCCCTAACTTTATCATATTCTTTTCATTTAGGTCCCTACTACCATTGCCATGTGAACACATCAAGTAGTCGACCTTCAATCAAGGAGTTCTCCTTGATTTTCGGCTTAATCTCTTCCAAAATTGGAAGGGAGACTCTTGAGAAATTTCTCTATAATCTAAGCTGCATCTTGGGCTCTAATTCTTCCCTAAAAGCTCATGCAAATCTTTCAAAGGTTCGAGTTTCCTTTTGTGCGAGGACCATGTGCTTCTAAGCTTGGTCTCCAAGCTTGGAACAGCCTTCTAGTACCTATAAAAGATCCCCTAAGGACAAACCATCCTCCTTAGCATGGTTTAGAGGTCGGATTCCCCCTCTTCCCTTCTCCCCGACCTCCATCTCCACCAACTTCGACGAGCTCCTCCATCCACCTTCCTCATCAGCCATCACAGACAATAGTTGGCAAATTCCTCTTCGTCTCGTTCTTCCGCGTCTCGCAACACCGGCGAACGCCTCCTTCCTCGTCTTCCTCGCCGCTTCTTCACCACCAGAGAATTCATCTTCCCCACGTCTGACACACCACCGGCGTGGGAATCCTTCCCTTTTTTCCATTAGATTAGTTAGATCCTCTCGCTCCGTAGGTTAGCTTAGGACTTCTAAACCCTAGTTTCGACCCATGCCGCCACCATTCGCCATCATCTTCCTCATCTCTGGCTACACCTCCGGCAAGTTCGCCCCACCTCCACAATCCACCAAACAACTCACCACCAAGTCCACAAGCACCGCCTCATCGATCCGCACAATACCCCCATCTTTATTCACCATTCCACTCACTCATGCGACCCACCGACCAACCCACTTTCGCACGGTCTCCTCCACCTTCGCCAGCCACCTACAACCACCCCTGCAGCACGCCACCGCCACCAACACCCTCGACGTGCGATCCTCCTAAACGTTTTAACAGTGGGTAGCAGGTGAGCTTCGCCGCTGCGTCATCTTCTCCAGCTTGTTCTTCGCACCACAGTTGTGTTCTTCATCGCAACTCACTCCAGGTGACGCGGGTGCATCCTAGGAAGATCGCCAAGTCCTCAATTGAGGATCCCAGCAGCAGCACCTCTAATTGGACGAGGCTTCATCCTACAACTACATGCAAAGAGAGTAGGCACTGATAGTGCCACATCGAGCATGGAAGAGAGCTTGAAGGCGCTTATTATGATTTTGTGTTAAGGCCTTACTACCCAATAACACAGGCGTCGGGTCCCCTTACCCGCTCACCCGCTACCCACCTAAGCCTCACTCCTCACTTGCAACACCACGCATGCAGGCCTAGACCCGATACTACTTAATCCAAATCCCTGAATACCCGATTACACGCCTAGTTACTTGAAAAGAGAAGAGAAAGAGGAGAAATAGAGAGTGTTGGAGGGGGGGTTTTGCTCTTCAGAGAGAAGGTTCGACACTTAGTCGCTGAGGGAATTGTTCCCTTGTGCTTATGAAGGAGAAGGTCTGAAGAAGAAGAGAAGGAGAAGAGAGGCCATGCCCTTGTGAAGAAGAGAGAAGACTAAAGAAGGGAAGAAGAAGAAAGAAGTCCTGGCATTGTAGCAGGGCAATGTTTAAGTTGTCTAGTAGAATATTTCGACGTCTGATGTGGCTTTGACAGTAGTATTGCAGAAACATTTGCTTGCGTGGACTTAAACCTTAAGTGGTTCAAGCCACTGTTCATTTATTTGATATAATTGAGATATTTGTGATGCATGCTTAGAGGGCTTATTTGGTGATCTAAATCACCATTTTTTGGGCTTCTCTTTACTTTTTGTCTCTAGATACATTGATCTTCATTGAATATTTAATGTGACAGGTTATTATTCACTGAAAATCTATATTTTACTCAATTTCTTATGCTCATTTATATATTTTGATTAGATTAGCGCATGAATTCCACATTTGCTCCTTGTGTTCGACCTCGAACTTCAATTTATATTTCGAGTAATAAATTCTATCTATTGATTGAGCTATATAGGAGACTTTGCTACAATGAAACAAATTTATAAACTCCTATGTAGCCCTATCAGCAACCACCCAAGAGCTCACAACCCCAAAACACAATGCGGTGTAAAGAGGTGTTCCAAGAAAACTCAAGCTCTTACTTCGACGCTTTAGGTAGAGCATCATCCAAGACATTTGAGTTACAAAATTTGCACCTTAATGCTCCGTCTAAAGATATGGAATATAGATATAAAGCAGCATTGGGGCTGTAACATGTTGACATCGCATCCTCAAATGAGTCATTTTCCTCCTTCTTGGTGATGAGAACTCAAACCAATCATCTGCTTTATATTTCACTAAAGCTAAACAAGGGGTTTTTCTAATTTCTAAATATTTTTTAGGCGTTGGCTTGTGTGTGAAATTTAACACAAGAATTTTTGCAGGAGATGCATGTTTTTGGATCAGAAACTAAGCTAGGTAATTTCTAGGTCACAAAAAGAGATCAAGTTACTTGAATCATCATGAGTTCAGGTGAAATTTAGAGAAGGATACTTGATCTAGTCTACAAATAGACCCAAAAATTCTAATAATTAGATCCGTATCTTAATTCCTAGTTTATTAAAGATTAAATCCCATTGTACCTTGAAATGAATCCTCAGCCATGGTCCCGATTTCAAAATTTCCTCAAAAAGTTTTCAACATTTTTATTTTTTTGGGTATGCAAGCAAAAATGAAACAAAAATTTTGAATGTTTTTAGGTTTTGAAAATTCTGAGTTGATCGTCAAAATTTAAAAACACCCCCTGCTTAAGATATGGCATGTCCTCATGATTAGGAAGGGAAAAGAAATCACCTTGGTGAAGGTGGTCTGAATCATGATAGTTAAAACCTCTGAAAAAGAAAATAAAAATGTAAAGCAGGAAAAACAATGGGTTACCTCTCATCCAGTGCTATCTTTTATGCCATTCAGCCGGGCATGAATTGCATCAATGATCATCAAAAGGAAGGTCAATTAAATCATTAGTGTCAGATAGGAGATTCGAGGAATTGTCTTAGTAAGACTTTAAATGCTGCCCATTGATTTGAAAGGTAGTATTCATTTTTGGATCCAAAAGTTCAACAGCACCATATAGATAAGTTTTTAGGACAATAAATGGGCCAATCCACTTGGATTTAAGTTTTCCTGAAAAAGTGCGTAATCTTTCGTCGAAAAGCCAAACGCGTTGATTGATATCAAAATGTTTCTGAATAATATATTTATCATGAAATTTCTTTGTTCTATCTTTATAAATCTGCACGTTTTCATAAGAGAAATTACGCAATTCTTCCAATTCAGTTAATTGAAGTTTCTATTGTTTACCGGCTTCAGATAAATCCATGTTTAATTGTTTAATTGCCCAAAAAGCCTTGTGCTCAAGTTCTACTGGGAAATGGCATGCCTTTCCAAAAATCAAATGGAAAGGAGACATGACGAAAGGAGTTTTGAAAGTCGTACGGTAGGCTCACAAAGCATCATCTAATTTATTAGACCGATCTTTACGATCGGGCCTAATCGGCTTTTACAAAATATTTTTAATTTCCCGGTTAGAAACTTCTACTTGGCCATTCGTTTAGGAGTGGTAAGGAGTAGAAATTTTATGGTTAACCCCATATTTGGATAAAAGGTGATGGAATTGAGAATGAGTGAAATGTAATCTGCCATCACTGATGATGGCCTTTGGAATGCCGAATCTCGAGAAAATATTTTTCTTGATAAACTCAACAACAACCTTGTGATCATTGGTGCATGTGGGTATTGCTTCAATCCATTTCGATACATAGTCGACTATGACTAGAATGTATAAATACCCACGAGAGTTGATGAATGGTCCTATGAAGTCGATGCCCCCTACATCAAAAATTTCAACCTCTAAAATCAGATTTAGGGGCATCATATCCTTCCGAGTCAAGTTGTCGATGCTCTAGCAACAAACACAGGATCGAACAAAAGAATGAGCATCTTTGTGCATGCTGGGCTAGAAGAATCCAGAAGTAAGGACCTTAGCTGCAGTTTTCTTGCCCGAGAAATGTTCGCCGCAGGTCATAGAGTGAGTGTGTTAGAATATCATGAATTTCTGAATTGGGGACACACCGTCGAATGACCTGATCAGCACAGATGCAGAAAAGGTCAGGCACCTCCCAGAAATAATATTTGATGTCAGCAGAGAACTTATCCCATTTGGTTTTTGGCCAATCAGAGGGGATTCATTCTATTTCTAAATATTTGCAATGGGTGCAAATCAAGGGAGGGTATTGGCAGCTAAGATGGTCTCATCAAGGAAAACATCGAGAGGGGTCAACATGTCATTCATCATAAGACAAGAGAGATGGTCGGCCACTACATTTTGCGATCCCGCCTTATCCTTGATTTCCAGGTCAAATTCCTAGACCAGTAGGATCCAACGGATAAGGTGGGGTTTCAGGTCTTTCTTGTTTAGCAGATATTTGAGTGTGGAGTGGTCGGTGTATAGTATGACATGTGACCCCAATAAATATGAGCAGAATTTTTCTAGGGCAAAGACGTTGGCAAGAAGTTCTTTCTCAGTAACCGTGTAATTTCATTGTGCATCATCAAGGGTCTTATTGGCATAGTAGATCACAATAGGCTTCTTATCAATTTGTTTCGCTAGAATGACCCCCACTACAAAATCAGAGGCATATGTCATTAATTCAAAAGGACAATTCCAGTCAGGTCCCTGTAAAATTGGTGCCTCTGTGACATCCTTCTTCAACCTATTGAAACTCTCCAGGAATTATTCTATAAATTCAAAAGGCTAGTCTTTGGTAAGTAATTAACTTAAGGGTTTGGAGATTTAGTAAATTTTTTTGATGAAACGGCGGTAGAAGCCCACATGCCCCAAGAAAGATTGGATCTATTTCACAGTAGTGAGTAGTGGAAGTTTAAAGATAGCATCAATTTTTACACGATCTACTGCAATTCCCTTTTTTGAGATGACATGGCCCAGGACAATGCCTTCCTGGACCATGAAATGACTTTTTTTCCCAGCTAAGGACCAAGTTAACTTCTATGCATTTTTGGAGCACCCTTTCAAGATTTTTAAGACAAAGATCAAAAGAGTCTCCAATAATAGAGAAGTCATCCATAAAAACTTCCAGACATTCACCTACTAGATTTGAAAAAATGGCAAGCATACACCTTTGAAAAGTCGCAAGTGCGTTGCATAGACCGAAGGACATCCTCCGGAAAGCAAAGGTTCTGAAGGGCCAAGTGAATGTAGTTTTATCTTGATCCTCAAGATGGACCACAACTTGATTATAGCTGGAATAACCATCAAGAAAATAATAATAATCACATCTGGCTAATCACTCCAAGATTGGATCAATAAATGGGAGCAGAAAATAGTCCTTCTTGGTGGCGGTGTTCAATTTGTGATAATCAATGCACACAAGCTAAGAAGAAGCGATCCTAGTGGCTATATTTTCCCCATGTTCATTTGTGACAACTATTAGTCCAGCTTTTTTAGGAACTATCTGTGTGGGACTAACCTAGGAGCTACCAAAAATGGGGTAGATGATATCAACATCAAGCCACTTTATTATCTCATTTTTTACCACCTCCTACATAGTAGGGTTCAGGTGCCTTTGTGGTTGGCGGGAGGGACGGGAGTCATCCTCAAGGTATATTCTATGAGTGCAATAGGACAGATTGATACCCTTAAGGTCAAAAAGGGTCCAGCCAATAGCTTTTCTGTTATTACTAGGGACCTAGAGAAGTTTTTCCTCTTGTGCCCCAGTAAGTCCAGAATTGATAATCAGGGGCATACTCTGATTTGGTTCAAGGAAAACATATTTAAGGGAGTTGGCTAAAGGTTTTAACTCTAGTTGAGGGCCCAACTCCGAAATGATGTCTATTTTTTGGTCTAGGGGTGAAGTGAGAGAGAAGGAGTTAGATGAAGAGTTAGGTGGAGAAGGTGTGCTTAGGGTGGGAGGGTGGGTTAAATCAAATTGTTCAGGAATCGTATCAACTGCAAAGTAAGAACCCATGTGTGAAATTTGCATTGTTTCCTCCACTAAATTTTCTATCTCAGAATCCGAGTCATCATAGAAATCTGGTTATTGGAAACACCTAGAAGTTTGAAAAATATCTAGGGTAATAGATTCACCACCACACATGATCTTTATATTTCTAGAATCACAATCAATGTTAGCTTTGGCGGCGGCTAAAAATGGTTTTCCAAGAATTATGGGGGCATTCTTCAGTGCTTCTAGTACCTCGATGTCCAAGACCCAAAATTCTATGGCAAATAGATAGTTTTAGACTTGGACGATGACATCCTCAATGATCCCCTTTGGTTTAATTGTAGATCGGTTAGCTAATTGAAAGGTTACCTCGACAGGCTTTAATTTATCGATCTTAAATTCTTCAAAAACAACAGTGGGGATGAGATTAATTGAGTCACCAAGATCCAATAAGGCATGATCAAATGAAGTGTCATTAATGACCACTTAAATCAGGGGGGTGCCTGGATCTTTTCTTTTCAGAGGCAGTTTGGTCTACACAACTAAGGTTACTGTCTCTAGGAGAATCACCTTTCCTAAGTTTCTTGGCTACCTTTTAGGAGTACATAAATCTTTTAAGAATTTGGCATAGGCAGGGATATATTTTATGGCATCAAGGAGAGGGATGTTTATTTCTACTTGCCCAAAAAGACCCAATAACTCCTTATTAGTGGGCTCGGATTTCTTTTTCTTGTTGTTGGTAGAGTTAAGGGCTAGTGGGAAAGGTATGGGATTTTCCTATTTTGCAATTACGGGTTCCTGAACAGGGTTAGAGGAGGAGGGAGAAGAGTTGATCTACTTTTCTTTGAAGTGGGTTTCTTGAGCAGGCAAGGGATCATGAGTAGTTTTCCGATTCTTCAGAGTAACTGCATTTGCAGTGTGGTTTCTAGGAGGAGGATGGGAAGCCTGGTTTTGATTGAAACCCAATGGGTGCTAGGGAGCTAGGTAAATAGGTTGATTGGGACATCCACCTTGATAATGGTTCCGTTGATTATTTGGGTTGGGCATGGGTTGGGATGGCCGGTTGCCAACAGGTCTTTGATCTGGAGTAACCTTTACTTGATGTTGTAAATTGGCAATCATGCGAGTTACTTCAGTCATTTGAGTCTACATTCCTTGCAGAGTTTTCATGACCTGAGTGTTGATATCATCTTGGGATGGCCCAGATTGATACATGTTTTACCCATATGTCCCAAATCGATTTTGCTTAGGAAACGAAACTGGATCTGGGGCTTTCCATGAAGGGTTCGGATTGTTCCTCCAATTTTGATTGTAAGAGTTGGAGGAATTTCTTAATTGCTCCTGGAGAGCCAAAATGTTTCCAGTGATGGGGTCAAAAAGATTTTGATTCATGAAATCAAAAGTCCCAGTTAAATCTTGTGAAAATTCAAATGAAAATTGTTGCCTAGCAGGGTAGCATCGATATTGTGTAGGTTTTCTCTTTTGAGAAGGTGAGGGGAGTTAGGGTAA
Source organism: Thalassia testudinum (assembly GCA_037157565.1). NCBI lineage: Eukaryota > Viridiplantae > Streptophyta > Magnoliopsida > Alismatales > Hydrocharitaceae > Thalassia > Thalassia testudinum. The sequence continues at coordinate 405,028 of JAZHRO010000062.1, read as the reverse complement.
GGAGCTTGTTTTTGAGTGAGCTTTTCTTCCATTTTCTTCTGGTTAATTTGCATCTGATTTAGTCGTTGAGCTATCATGTGTAGATCATCCTGTGTGACTGGAATAGATGTGGATTTGGAGTCAATTTCATTAACTCCAAGTCTTGGGTTGTTGGTCTTACCAAAAGTATCCAATGAGGCCATATTAAATGAGTTTTCACTCATTTCTTCGAGGAGAAGGTAGGCACTTTTAGCATCTTTGTTAAGGAAATTTCCCCCACATGAAGCATCCACGAAGCGTTTCAATTGATCTTCTAATCCATGATAGAAGATATGCACTAGTTGCCATCATGGAATTTCATGATGGGGGCAACTCCTTAACAATTCTTGAAATCTCTCCCAAGACACATGGAGAGGTTCACTAGATTTTTGTTGAAAGGTCGTAATTGATCATCTTAAAGCATTCGTATGACCTATCAGGAAAAATTTCTTAAGAAAAGAACTTTTTAATTAGGGCCAGGTGGTGATAGGACGCCCGACCATTCTGAACCAATGAGATGCTTTATCTTTTAACGAGAGAGGAAAAAGTCTCATAAGCCACACTTCTTCCTACACGTTGCGGGAATGGGTGGTTTGAGCGAGGATAATTAGCTCCTTGAGGTGGCAAAAGGGGTCCTCTCTCGTAAGACCATGAAAATGTTTAATCAGGTTCAAAATGGTGGGTTTAATTTCAAAATCCCCTTGGGGTATAACCACTCCGGGTCTCTCTTCATAATTGGAAGGATCATAGAAATTCTTAAGTGGTACAAGAGGTTCCCTGAGTGGCTAACCCAGTCTTTGGTTGGCTAGGTTCGTGATTGTCCTAGCCAATTGATGTTGGTTTTGTTGCAGTCGAACCAATTGGTCAACCATAAGGGAAAGGGGATTTATATTTTGATTTTGAGAGCCACCTAGCCGCTCTTGGTTTTGTGGTTGCTCCAAGTACAGGAGGTTAGGAATGGGAAAGTCAACTTGTGGCTTAGCTGATTGGTTTTGGAAATTAGGTTCGGGTTGGGAGGTGGAAGCAAAATTTTTGGACCTATTTGCCATGTTTTCCGTATTCAATTCATACAAATGATGAGAGGGAGAAGAAGAAAATAAAGATCTTTTGGTGCGTGGGGCAAAATGAAATGGTCGTTGGAGATGTGGGTTCTGGGACCTTCGCCCATGCATGCACTTAGAAGATGGGGAGAGGAGGAGAAGAGATAGATGAGAGAAAGTGTGCAAAACAAACAACCAAGCATAATCTGCCTTAAGGTTGACTCCTTAGATAAACTAAAGACTTGGGAACCTGATAAATAAGAAATCAATAAGTGAACTCACTTCCTAAGGATCACCCGGCTAGACTAAAGAGGTGGATTAGGCCCAAGCATGTCCTGAGAAAATCATCAGGGGCTTGTGTAAACCCGCACCCATCGTTTGACTTCCCTCCAAGTCTGTCACCACGTTTTCAAAAGGAATTAGGAACGCTTAATGATTCTTAAGTACTGGGTTTCAAGCCTAGGTTTGGTGAAGTCCTTAAGTGGTCAAATGACTAATTTTAATTTAGGCTTGGGTATCTAATTGTGCACGGGAATGTGGAGGGCATTGATTGGGGTAATGCTCTATTATTTCAACTTTTAAGTGTGTCCAATGCCAAATCAAGATGTTTGTCATAAAAAAAAATTTTTTTCTACTTTTAAGGTTTGATTTGGCTTAATATCTTTTAGGGTTTTATTTTTATGATTTCAAACAAGTTTGAGTTCCACAATCAAAGAGAAATCAAGTTGTATTGGTGAATGTAGATTTCTTTTAGAATGTGGGACTAAAAAAATGAAAAGAAACCCTAATTGATTTGAATCCTTAAGCAGAAATGTTATTATCAGTGAATCTTTTTAGGCTTTTCCTGTTAATAGTGGTCCAAACAGAGCAAACAACACCACTACTGGAAGGTAAATCAAAAAAGGATTCCAAAAATATTTTCTTTAGATTTTAGGACTACATTAGATATTTTTTTGAGATTTTTCTTTATGTTGGTGTCAAAGTCCAGAAATGATGCCCGTGGGTATTTTGGACTTTTCAATAACACTACCGGCCACCACAAATTTTTGTGATTTTATGTGTTGTGTATAATTTCACAAGAATTCCAAAAAGCTAACTTTCATAGAAATTGGACAAATAGAAAAATTCCTAAAATTTGCGGATGGTAACAAAATAATGAAATCAGAGGAGATAACTTTCCCGTGGTCTATGAATTTTTAAAAATTCTCTACAACTCTAAATGCTCTGAAATTTGGAATAGATGTTCTTAACTTGATTTGTAATCTTTGGGTGAAATTTCAAGATTTTAGGAGGTCTGTGGTATCGAGAGTTGATTTTTAAAATTTGGACAAAAGTCTAGACCCGAAAATCAGAACACCAACATCTTGAGTAGAGCAGTGTTAATTACTCAAACAAGCAAGCAATGGCTTTTAAAAGTCACCACCTTAATAATAATTTTCTTGGTCCAAAAATCTTGATTTAATTTTTTTTATAGTTTTTAGGAATAATTATGTGACAAGAAGGATGACACTAACCTTGAATCCGTGGGAAGATAAGGACTTTAAGCTTTCGCTTCCAAAAATCCTGCCTTCTTCCTGTAGTGCTTGCACACACGAAAAGAAACAAAGAGTAGGGGATGAGATCTGCGTATTAAAAAAGAGAGACAAGTGAATGCAAAGCCTTCCTCCCCAGCAACGATGCCAAAAACTGATGGAGAAAATGCGTGATTTGATAAAATTAGGGTTTTAAGTCGTTGCAACACATAAGTTCGCAATCACTTTTAAATTTGTAATCCTAGATAGCGGTGGTATCTAGGGTCATTCAAGGAGGCAAGTTTGTAATTTTTAACACTCTCGCTTGAAATTGGGAAATCAACTTTCTTTTTGTGATTTTTGAATATAAGAAATTTTTTATGTTTTTGAAATAAAGGGCAGTAATGAAATATTATGCGAAGGAAGACTACGCCTAATTACTACAAACTAAGTGACAGGAATAACTTTTCTCTAAGCTCAACCTAGGTATGTGATGACCTAGGGTAATTAGAGAGAAGGTGTGAATGCACTAGAGTAAAAGGCAATTAAATAGAATGCAACAAAAATTATAGAAAGGTAACTTGATATATGGAGAAGATTTGTTTTACAGGAATGCTTCTACTACAAAATTAAAAATAAAAAATGGTAAAATAAAGATCCTCCTGATGATGGTGGTGAAGAGGAGAGAGTACTTGCTCCAGCTCAACTGCTCCTGGGCTTGAAGAGGAAGAGGGGAAGGAACCAAGGGGACAGAGTGTCCCCTTAATCTTCTTCTTCTCCTTCTCTTGGCCATGGGGTATGGTGGAGTGTAGGTAGAAGAATGATTCAATGATGAAGCCAAAGGTAAGTTCAATGGCTTAGGTGGGGTATTAATAGAGTGGAGGGATAATGATGGGTGTTAACTAGGGTTAAAGGAAGAGTGGTGTTGTGGACGGATAGGATTAGGAAGTTGATGGATGAATGATGGATTAGGGTTGGCGTGGGATGTAAGGTTGTGTTGAGTGGTGGTTATGATGAGGTAGAGTTGAGTTGGTGCCAACTCTTGTTGGGTTTGGGAGGGTTGGCGTGGAGGTGGATGTAGGGCTAGGATTAGATCTTTAGGTGGTAGTTAGGATGAAGGGCTAAGGAGCGTTGGTACCATTTGGAGAGGTGTGGGTAGGTGTGGTTGGAGGGGGGTTGGAGCCAACTTTGATGTGGTTAAGGGGATGGGTTGGCATGGATACAAGGGAAGGCCAGGATAGCATTTTGAGATGGTTGTAGGGATCCAAAGGCAATGGTAAATTGGCTCCAATCCAAGGAATTCGAAGGGGGTAGTTATGATCCAAAAGGGTGCCATCTAATGGTGGTTATCAACCACCAAATTGGCAGCAACTTGGTTGCTTCTAGAAGGTTACCCTTGGCACCAAGAATGAGTGGTCTTGATGTAGGTTATATGGTGTGTAGGGTTAGGATTAGAGAGGGGCTTTTGGCACCAAGAAGGGGGTTGGTTATGGGATCAAAAGGTGCCATAGTTGGTGCCATTTTGTTAGGATGCAAGAGGTATATTTCGGTGCCAACTATGGTGGGTTAGGGTTAGGGTTAGGGTTAGGTTGAGTTATGGTGGGGTTAAGTAAGGAGGGTAGACGGCCATGGAGTGAGGAGTAGGGTTGAGGTTAGCTAAGCTAGCTTAGCTAGTAGCAGAGTAGAGGGAGCTAGGGTTTATGAGGTGATAAGCTAGAAGGAGATGCTTTGGAGCACATCTAAAGCTGAAGGGATTTTCCTGGAGCTGTGTTGAGCTGAAGAGGTCTTCATAAGGGCTCAACTACTCAGCTTAGCTAGCTAATTCTTCTGCTAGTAGCTAAGTTTCAGTAGTAGAGTTAAGTTGTACTGGACTCAACCTGTCTAGAGCTGTGTTGAGCTGGACCTGCTTCTGGTGGGAACTCCTGAGTTATCTTAGCTACTAAGTTGACAAGTAGTAGCTAAGTTGGGGGGATTTCAATTGTCAAGAGCTGAGTGGAGCTGGGGAGAGCTGGATCTGAGCTAAAGTGAACTCCAGTCAACTAAGTTGAGCTAGCTTAAGCTCCCAGTGAACCGATTAAAGTTGAGATGAGATAGACTCAACTAAGTTGAGCTGGATCTGAGCTAACTTGAGCTAAGTTGAGCTACCCTGAGCTACCATCTAGCTAAGATGAACTAAATAGAGCTAGAGAGAGCTAAACCTAACCTAGGTGAGCAGGTATCCAGCTATGATGAGCTAGATTTAGCTGGGGTCTAGCTGAATTAAGCTTCCTCTTCACCAGTTGCCTTCCTAAATGTTAGGGTTTTAACAATCTGGCTTTTTGTTCATCCCTAACACTTAAATAAACATATACAAACAAAAGACAAAAAATTATGCAATGCATGCCTAACCTAGTGATGCCTAAATGCAGCCCAGAAACTCATTTGCAGAGTTAAAACCTTAAGAGCTAGATCAGTTTTAGGGCATAAGAATGATGATAAACTAACATTTATCATCCTCTAGTGTGGGTTCGTTTTGCCCACAATGTTCAAAGATGTTAAGACCCGAGACATCAAGCACACTTTAAGACGTAAGAATGATGATAAACTAGCATTTATCATCCTCTAGTGTGGGTTCGTTTTGCCCACAATGTTCAAAGATGTTAAGACTCGAGACATCAAACACACTTTAAGACATCTGGAAATAAATTTTGGCATGCGTACGATCGCGAGCCTGCACGCGTGCCGCGTGCAGATTGCAACCCGCCGCCCTCTTCTTTTTCTCTCTCCCCTCGCCGACCTGCAGACGCCTCCCCCACGCCTTCAAATACCCCATCCCCTCTCCCTCATTGACTACCCCACCATCTCCTCCTTCTTCCAGCGTGAGCGCGAGAGCGAGAGCGAGGGCAGTAGCTGCTGCCGGGTGCGATGCGAAGAGGAAGAGGTGCAGTGAGAAGGAAGCAGAGGGAGAGCGTACGAGAAAGAGAGAGAGAGCCCACCGGAGCAGCTCGAGGCCGGCCGGCGTGCCCGAGGAGGAGCGCCATCCTGGGGAGATCTGCCCTGGTGTTGCTGCAGCTTGAGCAGCGGACAAGCGGCTGTGCAGCACGGCCGTGCGCAGCAAGAAGAAGGCGAGGAGGTTCTGATTCTAGGAATTTTTCCTAGAATCAGACGTCTGGACCTACGTCCAGATGGCGCGGGCGACGTCTAGAGAGAGCTCCAGACGACTAAGAGGTACGAAACTTCTCCTCTACCTCCTTTTGCGGATACGGCCATGCGAGCCATTCCGCCGAGGTTCTGAGACGTGTTGTGTTGAAGGGGTTTTCATCGCACGTGCAGGTTTCATTTTGGGAAGGCGCTAGGACACGCCCTCCCACGCAATTCAGACATATGGGCACGGCACCAGATGGCGGAGAGCGTCTCCAGACGTCCGGAGAGGTGGTCGAACGTCTTCCAGACAATTCAGCAGGATCCCTGGACGTCTGAGGAGCAGCACAGAGTGAGGTATGACCTGGTCCACTTTTTAAGACGTCTGGAAGGTGTTCCAGATGTCTAATTTGAGTTAGAGTTGTCGTTTTTGACCCATTTAGGGTCCGTTCGAGGTCTGATTTCCGCGTTAAAGATTCCGTTCTCAGAATTAGTTCCTCTACTTGTATGAAATACTTTTATCCTGTTATGAGTGGTTCCTTGTGTTTGATCCTTGTGTTAGGACCTCGTTCTGTTGCAGCTTTGGGGGTTGTGGAGGCACGTGGACTTGCCAATCACGCCCCCATTACTCCCAGTTTTGCGGGTAGAGTGGCTCCCCTTAGTTATTTACAAATATTAATGCATCTCTGAAATGAATGATAGATCGTAGGGTATGGCATGAATCCTAGGACCTGAAAACTAGATTGAATGATAGATCCTAGGTTATGGCATGAATCCTAGGAACAGAAAACTAGATTGAATGATAGATCCTAGGGTATGGTATGAATCCCAGGACCTTAAAACTAGATTGAATGATAGATCCTAGGGTGTGGCATAAATCCTAGGAACTGAAACACTGAAACGAATGTCTTGAATACCTAAATTGCAGTCTTGGATAAGTAGATAGAATAATGATAATTGCATGTAATTGGATAACAGCTGCCTATGAAATGTAGAGTACTATTGCTAGTAACTGCTACATGTAAATTCCTATTGTTGGGAAACAAAATTCGAGCTGCTTGTATATAAGTTGAGATTAAATGTTAGAAACACGAGCTATATGCGAATAAAACTGAAATGATGAAACCTAGTATGGCTTGGCCTGAGAAATATGAGCATGAACCCTACGGGGAATTAGGAGTAGAACTCCTGGAAAGTAAATAGAATAGAACTGGGAAAGTGGATGGAGAAGTAAGCTGGCCCTTGAGTACGGAGTACCAAGGAGAGCAAATGTCCCCCTGTTTAGTGCAGAGCGGAGCTAGCTGCCCCAGGGACGCGGGGTTAGGTCTAGCCACTTTGTACCGACTTTTGGCCCTCGCGTACACAGTACCAGGGAGATCTACTAGTGTACGGAGAGAGCTAGCCACCCCACCGGCCCCGGGGTTCAGCTAGCCGTCCTACACCGACTTGTTAGGCCCACTGGGCAAACCAGGGTAATCAGGCGAGGGTGCGCGGACTGTGGAGGGGCAAGACCCCTGTTTGGTTACTGTGGAGGGGCTGGACCCCTGTTACTAAGAGGGCTCTTCCCTATACTGGTTCCGTGTTGTGCTTTGGGCACACCCGTTAACGAAAATGACTGATCGCGTGCTAATGTGAAGTAACTACCCATGTGTTTATCACGCATGCCGTAGTCACCATTACGTCTGTCAACGACCTTAGGGTGGTTGACTGAGGGTAGAACCACCACGGGGGACACTCCCGGCTAGGAGGGCACCACGTGCTACTTCTACTTTTCGGAAAAGACTGCAATCAAGATCGTTCCCACGAGGAACATTCGAGATCAAGAGAAAGACTTGAGAAATAAATCAAGAGTAAATAGAAAAATAAAGAAAGTAATTAAAAACAACAGCTGCTTGTCCACCTTTACTGTTTTCTTAGCTAGCTGGTTGTCACTCTCCTCAGCGTTTCGCTGACGTGTCATATTTGTCACCTTTTTTAGGACCATGTGTTGAGCATCCAGAGCCTACGGCTGCGGAGGGTGCTGGGCCTAGTAGAGCCTAGTAGTTGTACTTTTACTATACCATTTTTCTGTAGTAGTGAGTATTTCCATTTCACCTTGTACTCTCTTATTGTAAACTCCATATTTCTGTACCTGCTTTTAATTCTCTACTGTTGTGGTGGTATGTACTGTAGTAGTTCTTTTCTTTACTGCTGTACTTTTGTTACTGTTAGTTACTAGCATGGTGAATGTGGTTTATTTTACTGCTTTTTGGTTACTTAATTGTGGACGACTGGGTCTTGGGATCAATCGAGTCGGTCCGATTCTCGTATCCTATATGGATTCGGGAATCGAGTCGTAACAAAAGATGCACAATCCTATTGTAGGGCATGTGTCCATTGTCAGACCCTCGGCAACATGGGCCCACGCAATATGATGCCCTTGAATTTGATCATCGTGTGCAAAATCTTTGACATCTGGGGAATTGATTTTATGAGACTCTTTCCAGGATCTAAGGGCTTCGAATACATCTTACATGCTGTTGATTATGTCTCAAAATGGATCGAAGCTGTCCCCACCAAAATGAATGATCACAAGGTTGTTCTCAGGTTCATTCAGGAGAAAATCTTTTCCTGATTTGGAGTTCCTAAGGCCATCATCAATGATGGCGGGTCTCATTTCACGAATGTGCATTTCCAGTCCTTGATGAAAAAGTATAGGGTGTCGCATCTTATCTCAACTCCTTATCACCCCTAGATAAATGGATTGGTTGAACTATCCAATCGGGAGATAAAGAAAATCTTTCAGGTCACTGTTTGGCCTGACAGGAAAGATTGGTCTACCCGACTTCTGGAAGCCTTGTGGGCCTATAGGACTGCCCATGAGGCCCAGCTAGGAATGTCTCCCTTTAGACTCATGTACGGGAAGGCATGTCACCTCCTTGTAGAAATGGAGCATAAAGCCTATTGGGTGGTACAGAAGTACAATCTAGATCTCATGAAGGCTAGAATCCACCTCCAATTGCAAATGAGCGAGATCAAGGAGTTATGCAATGATGCGTGCAAGAACTCGTGAATCTACAAAGAGCGGGTCAAAACCTTCCTTGATAGGAACATATCATAGAAATCTGTTCATCCTGGTAAGAAAGTGTTACTCTTTGATGACAAGCTCAAGCTATTCCCAAGAAAGCTAAGATCAAAGTGGATTGGACCATTTCTCGTTCAACGAATCTTTGGAAATGGGCTGTCGAAATCAGTGAACTCAGCTATGACTCAGAACCATTTGTCGTGAACAATCAGAGACTCAAAGTGTTCTATGAACTCATCGATTCAAATCTGGCTGCAGTATCTTTTGATCTCCATTCTCCATGAGCCACATTGCACCCAGCTGATGACGTTAAACTTAGCACTTAATGGGAGGCAACCCATCATTTTTGAAAACCCGAGACCCTTCTGACCTATCTCTGAGCTGAAATCATATTGCACTTTAGGATTCGTCTATTAGAATAGCCGACTCCACCTTTGATACTTGTATTAGAGCTTGAAATTGTCCACAACAGGCATCTCGACCTGTTCGCCACCCACCAAACCTGTTTTAAATGTACAATCTAAGCTGAATTCAAACCCACCTAATTTACAATGAGGACATTGCAAATCTTAGGCATGGGGGGGTATTTTTTTTTTGAAACAAAAAGGAAAGCTATCATCTTACGATAGCAATCCGGAGAGGTATATTATATAAACAAGTAAGAGGAACTACAAAACAGATCCCCACATATGTATGAGGGACCAACACTCTCTTACAATTTTTTCACAGCACACCGGTCTCTCCTGAGAAAGCCTCACATTTCTCGCCTTCCACACACACCAGAGAGTGATAGCCATACGCACATGTGGCTTCTCTCTCATACCAAACCCATGCCAAATGGAATCCCAAGTTGGTAGTGGCTCCTGACAAGTCCTCCAAATAGCATCAGTGACCAGGCAAGATGAGAAGATATGGTTCACATTATCAGTGTGCATCCCACATAAGTAGCATTCATGATGAGCAACTCCCATCCTTCTGTGTTGCAGATCACCTGTGATCAGACCATCTCTCCTACAAAGCCAAAGGAATATTTGTACCTTAAGGGGGATTTTTAGAAGCTAAATTTTCTTGTCAATGAAATCACAGCTCCGCCCACTTCCATAATCTAAGATTCTATTGTAGCCACATTGCACAGTGTAAATTCCCTCCTAAATGTATTTATCCTCCACTCCAATCCATGGCCTAAAGCTTTCAAGATCTGATAACAGCTTCCTCCTTTCTTCCCACAGCCGAGTGCCCCTCCTGGCATGGGGGGGTATTAAAGTGTAAAATGCTGTGAAAATCAATTCATGGAGGGGTTTCATCAAAAAAAGAAAAAGAGGAAAGGTCAATTTTGAGAGCTGAATTGAAAAAAATGAGGAAGAGAAGGAAAGAAAAAGAGGAAAAAAGGAGCAATCAAAAAGATAGAAAATGTGTTCAGTCTTTGTAATTGAGTATGGAACTCACCTAAGTTCTAAGCTAGATCGGATGATGAATTATGACCTGAAAGGCTGAAACTTAGGAGATTAGTGACGAATACCAACCTTAAGCCTCTTGGGCTTGTTCTGGGGCTTAAACACTCACATATTTGTTAAGATCCGGATGAGTCCTCAAGAGGTTGAGGAAAGTGTGAAGTTGATGTATTAAGTCTAAGGCTTAGGGATTATTCAGCTCCATTGCCTGCCCTTTGGTTTGTGGGACCTGGTATCCTAGGCACCCAAAGATCACACACCAGTTTGGTTTAGTGCGCTTAATGAAGAAAAATGCCAAAAATATCTATTCTGACAAAGGTTTTCCCGAAGATCTGGCTTAGGAGCAGCTCGAAGACACAAGTTGTTTGGACGAGTTTCCAGCACAGAGAGGTGGAATGAAAAATTCTCCCCTCGAAGATGTGTAATAACATATTGTCTCCTTGGTGCTTGTAAATATCCGACCGAGGGCATGTAAGCACCTTGTGTTGGTTCAGGTGTTACAGGCGAGATTATCCCAAAATGTCGATTGCCAGGGCCTAAATTTAGCTACAGAATGCCATGGGTGACACCATTCTGAAGTGTCGAAAGCTAAGGTTCTGGGGTTGCCATAGGCGGTGCTATCCTGAAGCATCGAAATCTAGGGACCGTTCGAGGATTGATGGTAGGGACAAGAAATCCAATATAGATCGTGTTTAGGGCCAATCTGTTGTTGGATTTAGGGGAATATAAAAGAAAAGAAAGAAAACTCTCAGAAAAAAAACCCTCTCTATCTCTCTTGCCAAAAATGCACTGGCAAACTAAACTTGGACTTGCTACGCTTACACACGAGTGTTTTAACCGTTGAGATCAATGAATCTCTGGGTAGCTTTTGCAGGCCTTAGAAACCTTCGCGGCAGACCCAAGGCTGAGGCTGGTTAGGTCTGGATCTTGGTTGGTGCTTGAGTACCTCTAGGCCTATTGTTGGTATTTTGATCTGATTTCTAGAGATGCAACTTAGTAAGGCATCTTGATTGTTACATCCAGCTTAGAGATTTGGTTAGGTCCATAGGATTTTGTTAGGGACTAGTAAAAGCTAGGCATGGGGGTATGATGGTAACACTATCATGGGCCCTAACTAGAAACAATTAGTCGAGTTCAAATGGTAAATGCTCCTACGTAATCATCTGAGGGTCACAACTCTGCAATGTTCTAATTTGAGAAGAAAATAAGGGAATGGGGTGAATTCTGCAGTTTTAATAGCACATCACAAATGCAGAATAACCATGGTGTCACTAAGGGTTTAATTAAAGGTCAATTGAGACTAAAAGTATAAAAAGTGGGTTTACATCGACTGACTCAGGGTTTCACGTATTTCGAGGGCGAAAACAGTACCGAAAACCCTAATTATCAACCCTAACTAAATTGAAGAGGCTATGGTCAATATAAAATTAATCTAAACCTCCTAAAATTCATATAAAAATATTCCAAGAGGTTTGATACCTTTGGTTTGACCATCTAAACCCATGTTGACCTAGAATAGAGTTTCAAACGGGAATTTACCCTGATTTGGGCTTCTCTACAAGTTACCTAATCAAACATGGTCAAAACTCAAATCCAAGTTCACCATTAGATTCCTTGGGTCCAAATTATGTTAAGATCAAAATTTGGGCCCAATCAGAGTCTATCTTGGCCTAGTTTACATTTTAGCCCTTGAAAACTCTATTTCTCTCACTTTAACCCCTAGGTTTCAAGTTATTTTACAAATGGCCCCTAACTTTCTTGCCTTCTTTACACTTTGGTCCCATCTGCCATGAGTGTGAATAGACCTCCACAGTCGACTTTTGAGCGAAGATTTCTTCCTCGATCCTCGCCCAAATCTCTCCAAACTTGAAGAAATTATTCCTAAGATGATTTCCTATAGATTGGCCTAGATCTCAAGATCAATCTCGTCCAAAATCACTACCGGCAAGCTTGAAAAAGTCAAGATCAAAAGTCAGTTCAAGCACTTTCCAAATGAAGCTTTCTTGGCTTCTTTGGCCGCAGATCTGAGCTCTATAAAAGCTCCATGAACTCCCCCAGTCGAAATTAGCCATGAATAGGTCGAGAAACCTCTCTCTCCTCCTTCGGCTGCCACAACTTGAGCTCTGGTGAGCCTCTCCGCCTCCTTCATCTGGTCATCCAATGGTCAACTTAACCAGCCCATCATCTTCCCCTCTTCTTCGCGGCCACGACCAACCAAAGTCTGGCCACTCTCAGCCCTTCTTTCCTTAACGTCACTTCGCTGTCAACCTTATCTTCTCCGCATCCGGTTAGCCAACGCCAGACACTCCCTCCTCTATCTTACTTCCTAAGTTCCTCTAAACTCTTCCTCTACTCCTCTACTTCACTTCTACCTACTCAGACCTTAGGTTCAACCACGACAGCATGCACTCCCTCGTTGTCTTCCCACGTCTAGCATGAGCTCCGGAAAGCTCGCATCGGCACCACAGATTGCCAAACTCCACACCACCACCTCCTACACCTTCACCACACCTCACTAAGTAAAAGCCCTAAAGAAATTTAGGGCTTTGCACTCTCCATCTTCCGGTTGAACACCACGCCCTTCGCACTCCATCTTCAACCTCGACAGTCAACCTCCGTACACCACACTTCACGAAAGCACCCCCACAACACTCACCTCCACATGGCAAAGCTTTTGAGCTTATTTGACAGGGCCGCAAGGCCATATTTTGTCCCTTAGGTAACCGTCAGAGCTCCACCGTGGCCTTCATCTCCCTCGACACCAATCGCCCATCTCTAGCCTTCATTCGACCTGCTGCTACCCTCAGTTGAAGTGGACTCAACTACTACAAGCATCTACAGCACTAATTGAGTGAAGCATCAATATCTACTGCCTCAATTCCTCGAGCCATTCAGCTGCAGCACGCGAAGCCAACAAATGAAGAAGAAGCATCCACATTAGGGACTCGGAAGCTTGCGAAGGCACATAAGAGGAATCTCGCCCAAAATCCCCTCGCCCACTACATGGGGAGTCGGATCCCCCACTCACGTGCATCGCATGCCCTCACTCACGCTCATGCCTCGCGCATCTGGGCCCCTGATTCGATTACTCATATACCCTCTGATCCGATTAACCTGGCTACTGTTCACTCGGGTTTGAAATTGCGAGAGAGACAGAGAGATCTAAGGAGGAGAGAGGGGGTTTTTGTACTGTGGAGCCTCGAGATTCATGCCCTCCCTTTTTCTCAACACTTAGCTTCTGCTGAGGCTTGTTCCTTGTGCTGACCTTAAGCTGTGCCTTGTGCTTGTGAGGGATAAGTTGTCTGACCCTTGTGCTTGCCCTTGGTTCCAAGTATTGTGGACATATTTGATATCTTGCTAATGTGGATATTTGGGATAAGTGGTTGAAGAGTACTATTTAAAAATTTGATTAGGGATTAGTGCTTAATTGTAGTGTTAATTTGGTGGTTTCAACCACCATTCTTAGCTCTTTCTTTTTATATTTTTATCCCTAACATTTGGGATATTTTTCTGCTCTATATTGAATATCATTCTGATTGTTTCACTTGCATTATTATTTATGAAAATTATGTTTAGTGGATAGATCTGTCATATTTGCTCTCTACGAATGACCTCAAACTCACATTTGTTTTTCAATTATTATAAATTTAAATGTCAATTCACTTTTGTTGACTATACTACAACACATATTTCAAACTCGATGAAAAGATACTAACAATCTCTTTCTATTGCATCAGAGGATAATTTGTAAAATTAATAGATATTAATGGCTCATACATGAGAAATGTTAAATTAATAGTTATCCCTGTGATAAATGAAATTTGGAAATGACAAAATTGGTAATTAAATGAGTATCACTAAATGGTTTAGATAAGTCGATCAGGCTTGGTTAGTGAATTTAGGAAGTTGGCTAGCCTTCGTGCGAATCTTTGATAGGCCTATTGGCTAATCTAGTAGTGAGGTAGAGTGATGTGTACACATCTAATTGGTTTAAAATGCCTATTTATGCATGTTATTAGGTTCATATAAGTGTCATACATTATAAATATTACATAACATGCATCATCATGCGTTTAGATTAATGTGCATAAATTATATATTAATTCTCCTCTTTCAGTGGCCACGGGATAGGGAGACATCATTTTGGGGCCTTGGATTGAAGATCTAACTGTATGGATCTGATTAGGGTGACAAACAGAGTCCAACACCTCTAAGATCACCCCAATCGAACCTCCGTAGCATCAAATGCAGTCCGAGGAAGATCAGAGGCCAAGAGGCAAGATGGTGAAAATCTAGACCTCAGATGAAAAATCCAACTGCACATTTGAGTTCAGATCAGCGATCGCAACCCAACGGCTCAAAAATTGGTTCAATCTGACATCCGTGGCACTACCTACAAACAAAAGAAGACAAACGATCCATATGGTGCCACGTGGCACCATCTTAGCCATTCTTGGCGCTCGTATTCCCCCCCCCCCCCAACTCAACCTTAAAGGCATGAGCAACGAGCAACTTGGGCCATTGGATTGAAATCCAACATCCTGATCACACCACGTCTCCCTCTTAACCGTGCCTCTTAATTTGAAGAAGAGCTCTCCATGTTAAATCTCGACCATTCGATCATAGATCAATGGCCGAGATCACTCCAAGCCACACCACTCTTTTCCAAAGAGACAGCCATAAGGAAATCACAGCCGTTGATCTATGATCCAATAGTCGTGAGCATCTGCACCTCCAATGGCCTTTGTAACCGTTAAGATTCAATCAACCTTAATATTAATCCTAAACGCTACTAAGCAAGATTTGAATCCTAAAACTCACTTCATCTTTAAGAATCTTGCTTGAAAACCCTGGTTGTGCACTTACTCACATGTTTCAATCAATCATTAAGGGCACAACCCATTTTAATGACCCATCACATTCTAAAAGCATTATTATCCCAGGCCTTAATTTAAAATTGAGTAGACGTTGGCCCTAGGACCAATTAGTTCGTTTCAGGGTATTAGTCAAATCACGGTTTGAATTTGTGGCATCTGCTTTCTCCAGAAGGTGCTAAGTTGGGGGGCCTAATTGTCAAACGACTTAAGCAAGCAGGGGTTTGGCAAAATTAGTGGCCTTTGGGACACGCACCCCCTACTTCACCAGCTCAACTTAACTAGATTTTGGATTAAAGACAACAAAAAATTTGTGTTGTGGTTCGAGTATATCTTGGAGCGTAGGTCCTTAGGATACCCAATTTAAAGACAGGCTTGTATTTTTGTGCTGCAGGGCTCTATTCTCCTGTCCTTCCGACCTTCTTCTAGTGTATGCTTTGAAGAAGTTCATTGAACCCTCGTTTGGAAGGACCTTTAGATAATTCAAGGAGGTGTAGGTTGAATTTTGGTCCAGT
The DNA here is from genome assembly GCA_037157565.1 of Thalassia testudinum. NCBI lineage: Eukaryota > Viridiplantae > Streptophyta > Magnoliopsida > Alismatales > Hydrocharitaceae > Thalassia > Thalassia testudinum. The sequence continues at coordinate 389,435 of JAZHRO010000062.1, read as the reverse complement.
AGATCCCATGGCTAACCAACCACCTCCGAATCAACATGAGTTGCTGCAAAGGTAGTTGGAACAATTGCAGCAAATGCAAGACTTGTTCTAGTGGATGAATGGTCAAGGCATTCAACCCTTGAAGGATTTTTATAATCCTTCAAATTACGGAGACCATTCGGTGACGTAGAAATCAAGCCCTAGGTTTTAAGCTTGATAAAACATTTTCATGGGCTTGGCTCCGAAGACCTGTTTCAGCATTTGGAGGACTTGACCACTTTGGTCTAGACCACCAAAGCACAAAACGTGGATGAGGAGCAAATGATCATGAGGCTTTTTCCTCACTCTCTCAGGGATAAGGCCACACATTGGTACAGAACGCTTGGGAGGCCGATAAATAATTGGAATGATCTTAAATCAGCCTTCTTGAAGAAAATTTTCCCTACTGGACGTACCAATGCTTTGCGATGAGTGATTACCACTTTCGTTCAGCAATCGGGGAAGCCACTTCTTGGTGCCTGGGAGCGATTCCAGGATTTGTTGCGGAAGTGTCCACACCAAGAGGTGACAAAATGGCAACTCGTGTAAATTTTCTATCATGGGTTGACAGATCAACTCTGTAATCACGTGGATGCTTCTTACAGAGGCAATTTCTTCAACAAGGATGCAGACAGTGTGCATAACTTGTTTGAAAAAATGAGTGAGAATTCTATCATTCATGCCTCAATGGACACTTTCAACTAATCCCAGCAACCCAAATCAAATGCTAATGAGATCCAGGACTCTCATTCATTCGATATGGAATTGATTTGTAACAAACTTGATAAGGTGAACTTGGTTGTAAAAAGGGTGGAAAAGTGGATGGCCGAAAACTCTGCAAATACTTCTAGATCCACTCAATCCCAGAATTCGGGATTCCATTCTTCACAAGCTCCTACTAGACAAGAGTTCGTAAATAAATTGGAAATGGCTCAACCTGTGAGCTAGCATTTCTCAAAACCCCACGGGTTCCAAACTGGGGCTTTTGATCCTAGTTTCTTTGATCCTTCTCCTTTCCCACCATCCTCACCCTATGAGGATGTATATGCTATACAGGAGAATGTTAGGTCCAACCCGTATTCTAATTCTTGCAACCTGGGTTAGAGGAACCACCCTAACTTCTCTTGGAAGAACCTAGGGCAACAGACCCAAATGTGACCCAGAAATTATGCACCACATCGACTGATGGGTCGGGGTTGTGTATACACTTAGCTACCCCCGAATCAAGTCAATCAGCTAGCATGGAATGCTTGACAACCTACAGGGCAGGCTGATCTAAACCGTCAGATGGCAGAATGCAAGGATCTATGCTCTAGCTCATGCAAAAAATGAAAACATCACTGGACAACTTGCAATCTAGGCTTCTTGTTATCACTCGACAGCTCAAATCTCTACCGTCTCAACCCATACCCAACCCCCACAATGTACAAAATCAGGGCAATCAAGCCCAAGGGTATGGAAAGCAGAGGGACTCACACGCACATGCTCAAGTGGTTGAGTAGTGTCCTTCTGCTCTTGGATATCTAGCTAGTCAAGCCCCTCTGATCTTTCCTAACCCTCCCCAAGATCGAACCCGTACGCTTATGGAAACTCTGTCACCTTGAGGAGTGGAAGGCAAACCCAGGATCCTAAACTACCCTCTTCTAATCAATCAAATCCTAGTGAGCCTGAGGAAAGAAAGGAGAAAATCGAAGAAGAAACTAAGGCTCAGGACCCCGAATCCAATGACTCTACTCATATCCCATTTCCTGAAGTTTTCCTGAAACCTAGGAAGAAGAAACCTATTGATAGCAATGAGGAGCTCTTGAATATATTCAAGAATGTTGAAATCAATATCCCTCTTCTCAATGCCATTAAGCATATTCTGGCTTATGCTAAGTTCTTAAAGGATTTATGCACTCAAAAGTGTAAGTTGAAGGAACTTACCTCAAGGAGAGTAATTCACTCCGAGCAGGCTAGTTCTATTATCCTACATCACCTTCCTCAGAAAAAGAGAGATCTAAATGCCTCTTTAATTTCATGTGTTATCGGGGATTATACCTTTGACTGGGCACTTTTGGACTTGGTGCATCCATAAACCTAATTCTGACTTCCTTGTACAAAAAGTTTGGATTAGGTGAACTCAGGCTGACCTTAGTAACACTGCAATTAGTGGATCGTTCGGCCACTAACCCGAAAGGTGTTATTGAGGATGTTATTGTTAAGGTCAAGGATTCTATTTTTCTGTAGATTTCCTCGTCCTTGACATGGATGTACCTAAAGAGTTAAGAAACACGTCCATCATTCTGGGGCGTCCGTTCATGGCTACCACTAAGGCCAATATCAACTATGATAGCGGTAGTATGGAGATTGTCTTTGGTGATAGAAAATTGACACTTGATATCTTTAAGGCGATTGATAAATTTGAGGATTGTGGATATATTGAGGAACTCAAGGATAATGATTTGAATCTTGAGACTTGTATGTCTATCACTTTTTTTTAGGATTCCTCCTACAACACCGAATTTGAACCACAACCCTCTGTGGCAGACCCACACTTTGAAGAGGTTATTAATTTTGTTCATTCTCAACCTCTTCCTTTGGATCATCTTAATGAATCTTCATTAGCATCCTTCTATTCTAAACCTGCCCCATCTAGAGCTTAAACCATGGCTTGATAGTCTGAAATATGAGTTCTTAGGACCAAAGAAGACGCTCCCTGTGATTATCAATGCAAAGTTGACAGGAGCAAGAATTGCAGTTACTTAAGGTCCTTAAGGCACATAAAGAGGCAATTAGTTAGACCATTCATGACCTTAGGGGGATTGAGACATCTTATTGTAATCATCAAATTTATATAGAAGATGGATCCCACCCTTCTCGCCAGATGCAGAGGAAATTAAACCCCAATATAAGAGAAGTGGTCAAAAAGGAAATTATTAAGTAGCTCGATGCAGGAATCATATACCAAATCTTGGATAGTCCCTGGGTTAGTCCCGTGCAAATTATTCCCAAGAAAGCAGGGATAATCATAGTGACTAACAAGAAAGGTGAATCTATCATGACCCATTCAACTTCCTTCTAGAGAGTCTGTATTGATTACAGGAAGCTGAACACAGCCACCAAAAGGGATAATTTTCCACTGCCTTTCACTGACCAAATTCTTGAAAGGTTTGTTGGGAAAAATATTTCTCTTTCCTGGATGGTTATTCAGGATATGGCCAAGTTCCTATCCATCCCAAAGACCAGGAAAAGACAACTTTCACTTGTCCCTATGAAACTTTCGCATTTCACAGAATGCCTTTTGGGCTTTGCAATGCACCTGCGACTTTTCAGAGGTGCGTGCTAGCCATATTCTCAGACATGATGGGAGATTGTATGGAGGTATTCATGGATGATTTCTCCATTTTCAAAGATTCATTTAAGTCTTTCTTGGCTAATCTGGAATTGATCCTAAAGAGATGTATCCAAACTAGACTGGTCCTTAGTTGGGAGAAGAGTTACTTCACAACATAAGAAGGCATCGTCTTGGGTCATGTAGTCTCTAATCGAGGAATTGAAGTTGATCGAGCTAAGGTGAATGCTATCTCCAAACTTCCCCAACCCACATCTATTAAACAAATCCGATCATTTCTTGGTCATGTGGGTTTTTACAGAAGGTTCATCAAGGACTTTTCTAAGGTTGCTCAGCCCTTGAGCAACCTTCTGGCCAAAGATACGCCATTTGAATTTGATGAAGCATGCCACAAGTCATTTGATTTACTCAAAACAACAATCACTTGTGATTCAATGCTGCAACCATTGGTCTGGATAGCCCCATTCGAGATTATGACCGACGCTTCTAATTATGCGGTTAAGGCTATCTTAGGTTAGAAGATTGACAGAAAGCTCTCTATCATCTACTATACTAGCAAGACACTGGACGAGGCTCAGAGGAACATAAAAATTATACTGTCACAAAAAAAGAATTGCTAATTGTAGTTTTTGCTTTGGAAAAATTCATGACTTATCTTTTAGGATCTCATGTCATCATCTACACTGACCACTCTACCTTGAGACACCTCTTGGCCAAAAAGGATGCCAAACCTTCACTCATTTGATGGATTCTTTTACTTCAAAAGTTCAATCTTAAAATTAAAGACAAATCCGAGGCACAAAATGTAATGGTGGATCATCTTTCAAGAATCCTAATTGATTCTCCTCATTTGGATATTCCAATTACTGACACATTTCCGGATGAGACTATCCTTGTAGTTTCGGGTGTCCAAACCCCTTAGTTTGCTGACATTGTTAATTATTTGGCCATTGGTCAAGTCCCCCAAGGCTAGTCCAAGAAATAAGGGTTAGACTTGTATCCAAGGCCCAATATTACTTTTGGGATGACCTCGAACTATACCGCATCGGCTTTGATCAAATTATTCGCCAATGCGTCTTGGAAAATGAGTTAAAAAGTATACTTGAGTTCTGCCATGCATCTGTGTGTGGTGGATATTTTTTCGGAAAAAAGATGGCTGCAAAGATTCTGTAGTCTGGACTTTATTGGCTGTCTTTATTCAATGATGCCTAGGATTTCTCGATGTCATGTTCCCGATGCTAGGCACTCGGGAGCATAGCTAAGAGAGACATGATGCCTCTAAACTCAATCCTTCCTATCAAAATTTTCCATGTTTGGGGCATCGACTTCGTGAGACCCTTCCTCCCTTCATTTGGACACCAGTACATTCTCATTGCTATTGACTATGTGTCCAAATGGATTGAGGCTATTCCCACCAGAACCAATGACCACAAGGTGGTCATCGATTTTGTCAAGAAGAATATCTTCAGTCGGTTCGGGATTTCGAGAGCCATCATCAGCGATGGTGGTACTCACTTTACTAATGCCTAGTTTCAAAACTTATTAGCAAAATACAGGGTGAATCACAGGATTTCCACACCTTACCACCCCTAGACGAACGAATAGGCTAAGGTCTCCAATCAGGAGATAAAGACTGATTGGAAGACTGAAGGCTAAAGAATATCCTTCAGAAAATGATTAGGCCTGATAGGAAAGACTGTACTCAAAAGCTTGATGATGCTTTTTGGGCCTACCATACGATGTACAAGATTCCTATCGACATGTCACCATTTCGTCTGGTGTATGGTAAGGCCATTACTCGTAGAAATTAAACATCGGGCATTCTGGGCAATAAAAAAATGCAATTTTGACTTCGGCTTAGCAAGAAAGACCAGGAAACTCCAATTATCAGAGTTGGAGGAGCTTAAAAATGATGCATATGAGAATGCTAGGATCTATAAGGCAAGCACCAAAGCTCTTCCTAACCAACTGATATCCCACAAGAGCTTTGAGCCAAACCAAAAGGTCTGGCTCTTTGATTCTCAACTTAAGCTCTTTTCCAGCAAGCTTAAGTCTAAATGGAACATCCCATTCATTATTGATTAGATATTCCCAAATGGAGCCTTTGAAATCTCTGACCCAAAGACAGGTAATTCTTTTAAGGGCAACAGATAATGTCTTAAACTTTATGTTGACTGGGTTACTGTGGAACTCGTCTTAGACAAGGTTGCTTTGACCTTGATTTAACTTCTTTGGATAGACCTCGCCTAGCTAATGGCACTAAACTTAGCATTTGTACAGTCTAACTCAGAGCTGACCATAGCATCATGAAATACAAGTGATATTTTCCTTATTCTACCATTTTCTTATGCCTTTTATTTACAATGAGGACATTGCATAAGATAAGCATGGGGGCTGGATTCATTTCTAAATTATATTGTCAGCTTTGTGTATTTTTTGTAAATTTTTCTTATTTTTCCTTTTATTAAAAAAAATTGAATTAGGGAAAGAGAACTTGGGCATTAGAAATTTTCAACTTTAGAAAAAAAATACAATAGGACCTTAATACTTAGACTCTTCAAGTCTTTGAGCTTAATTAGCCCAAGTGTCCACTAAAATGTGAACTTCTTTCTCGAGTTCTTGCTATTCTTAAATTCATTTCTAATTGATTAAATAAGTTGGGGTGATAAGTACATGATTTATCAACCCGCTTTCTGATTTAAGGAGACTTATAATCTAAGCATTTGCACACTATTTGCATTGACTCACTTTTTGGTGATTTTAATAGAAATTAGGTAGCTAATGAACTTTCTAGGGTAGTATAGCTGGTAAGTTGTCATGGGTAATAGCCCATTGGCCGGTTATATAGAGCCCAGCTACATGACTATTCTCTTTCTGCTGCCTTTAGGTAAATCTTAGATCAAGGAAGCCACCTACTTAGAAAAGAAAATAAAAAGGATATATATATATAAAAGAAAATAGAAAAGGAGAAAAAAAATATAAACCACACTTCACCACAGGAGTATGGTTGGCAAGTTGCCATGGGTAATAGCCCATTGGCCTATTGTCCAGAACCTAGATTATTAAAAGCACATTTAATTCCTGAACACTTAGGAAGAAGTGGGGAAGTGGAATAAGCCAGGAAGATATACACTGGGTTCACCCTTGTGTTGATCCCACCAAAAAAAAAAGTAGGGAGAAAGCTACGAGTTGAACAGATACACCTTTAGGCAGAATTTCTTTTCAAGGTCACCTAGAGGCATAGAAACCTGAAGTCTGTTCTGATTACCGATCCATGAGTCTACCACAATTTCTCAAAAAGATACTTGTCACTTAGAGTTCTTTCCAAGTCTTGGGTGAGTTGGGTAGTCGTAGAAAGCTGCCCCAAGATTCTAAACTCAAAAATCCAAAAAACATAGAAAAGAAGAAAAAAAGTAGTATTTGCTTTTGAATAAAGCGAGGGCTTGGGCAGTCTGTATCTTGGCAAACACCTGGGTGCTATTAAGTCTCTACAGTTTAGGTCTTTAGTAGAAACTTCTTATTGTTGAGAAATAACTATTGCCCAAGTAATTTGATCCTAATTCTGTTTATAAATAACATGTAGTTTTGCTAAGGGTCAGCAAAAGATAAGCATAGGGGTGTGATGTATACACATCTAATCAGCTTAAAATGCCTATTTATGCATGTTTCTAGGTCCATATAAGCATCATGCATTACAAATATTGCATAACATGCATCATCATGCATTTGGATTAATGTGTACAAACTGTATATTAATTCACTTCTTTTGTGGCCAGGGGACAAGGCAATATCATTTTGGGGCCTCGAATTGAAGATCCAACCATACGGATTTAATCAGGGCGACAATTGAAGTCCAACGCCTCTGAGATCGGCCCGATCAGACCTCCGTAGCATCATATGCAGTTTGAGGAAGATCAAAGGCCAAGGGGCAAGGTAGTGACAATCCAAACCTCAGATCAAGAATCCAACCACACAGATGGGTTAAGATTGATGATCATAGCCTAACGACATGAAAATCGATTCAATCCGACATCCATGGCACCGCCTACAAACAAAAGAAGACGAACAGTCCAGATGGTGCCATTCTTGGTGCCCATAGCCCCCCCCCCCCCCCCCCCCCCCCAAGCTCAGCCTTAAAGGCAAGCACAAGGAGCAACCTAAGCCATTGGATTGGAATCCAACAATCTCAATCACGCCATGTTGCCCTCTCAACTACGCCTCTTGATTTAAAGAAGAGCTCTCCATGTTAAATCTTGACCATCCGATCATAGATCAACGGTTGAGATCACTCCAAGCCGCGCCACTCTTTTCCAAAGAGACAACCATAGAGAAATCACAGTTGTTGATTAATGATCCAACGATCATGAGCATCTGTACCTCTAATGGTCTTCATGACCATCCACATGAGTAGCGTAGTGGATAGGTTCTCTGTTAAAGGCTGGTCGTGAGATTGAGCCTCCCCTCTATGCTCCCTCCTCGCATGCACAAGCTCAATTCAACAGTCCAATTAGACGCCAACGACTCAGATCAACACATCAAATGAACGTGCAATTCGACCACCGATTGCACGTGCGATAATATGCGCTCTTATCAAGCACTCGTAAGCGATCTCAACCATCTGATCGTGATCGAACGGTCCTCACGGAGAGGCACTTGGTGTGTGTGTGCACAACGGCTGAAGGAGAGGAGACGTCGATGTGGCTGCACGAGAGTCGTCAGATCCTGATCGAACGACTCTTGTTTAACGCATGCCTTTAGTGATGTGTGTCTACAACGACGTGCACATCCATTACTAAAGGCCCTGCATTCAATGCTTAAGCTTTTAAAAGGACCTTTTTTCCCTTGAACTTCAACTATAAAAGGGAACCAACACCCATTTCATCAATCATCCCTTCTTCTCTCAATCCTCTAAAGAGCTAAGAACAACATTCTCAAGCTTGCTCTAGTGTGCCCAAGCTACGGGAAGCTCCATTAGAGTTTAAAAATAAAATTTTCCACTACTCATCCCCTTCGCAAAGCTCTCGCCAGTTATCCTCTCACCCCCATTCCAGAAGTGGATCCCACGATGACGACGCCCTGCCTCATCCCCGCTTCATCCAGATTCGTCCTCCTTCCTTCGTCTCCGCTCTCCTTCCTCTAGGCATCGATCGTCTGGCTCATCCTCCAAGCATTCATCGAGGAGGATAATTTCTCTCCCCCGATCTCTTTTCTACTTTCTAGTATAGATTTCAATTTCCAACATTAGATAGCAAGTAATTTGTAAAGACATTTTCGTGGCTATAAAAGTTATTTTCTCTTTCTCTCTCTCTTTCTCTCTTTCTCTCTCTCTGTTTATATTACAAATAGATTAGCATACTATAGATATTGCGAATCTTTCCTTACAAAAAAATGCAATATATATATATATAACTACGGATTTACAATCGACGTAGTCTTCCCATGTTTGACCTAGAACTCATCTCAAGTTTTAGTAAAATTATTTGATAGCAAATTTTTATGCAACTATGATGAGTTTTTAACTCAATTTTTTACGCGTTCAAATGTCACTCATCAATGACCTTGCCACCACTTAGGTTTTCATGCTTAGTTAAGGATGTTCCATTCAAAGTTTGAAATGTATGGATTTCTCGAAGAATTTCAATTTGTAATGAGATCCAAATAATCACGGGGGAACGAGTCAACTTAGGTAAAAACAAAACAAAATAATGTGACCTTTGAAGAACGTGTAAGTGCTCATAGGACACATTCTCAGTGCTTATGCTACCTATGGGGCCCAAGAATGCTGGTGTTGGGAAGCACCCTGTCGAGGTCTTTGGTAATTCAATGGGAAGTGAATCTCTTCCATAACAAGTCGAATCCATCGAGTTTGAATGGCTCAGGCTTAGGTGCACCAGTTGTGGAGGTCCTAAATCATGATGTGGGCACAGATCAACTACGCTGGACCCTTGGCACAATTAGTCGGCTGGCATTAAGCACATGTTGGAAAAGCAAAAGTGACTATCAGTGGACCCCTCGAAGAAGAGACCCCGAATTCCAATAAGACCCGCAATTGAGTACAACCGAGGAAAGATGGAGAGGAATCTAGAGTTGAGCCTCATGATGATCGGGAAGGATCCCTGAGGTCGCAAAGGCATAGATTGTTTTGCAACCAAATCAAACACAAATCGACCTCTTTATGGACTAAGGATTACCCATAACAGAATGTCGGGGCTAAGGAGGTTTGCACGTGTGTCGAGTGTCTCCATGTACATTAAAGCTAAGAGTTGTCAGCCCGACAACTCTTTCTTACAAGGAGCAGTGGGTGAATCCTAAGGGTGGATTTGAGGTGAAGGAATCTCTCTAAGGAGCAAGGAGAGGTTTCTTGCATCACAAACCACCTAGGTTCACCATGAGAGTACCCTAATGACAGGGTGATGATTTTGGTCATTGTGGACCATAAGAAATTCGTACCAACTGCTTGTGGCAATTATGTACTAGACTTGAAGGTAGCCTAAAGCTAGGACCCCATGGTGGGGGTCGTGAGTGGCAGATATGGAACCGTAAGCCCAAGTTAGGAAAAAAAATAAGGATTAGAGAATCTATTTAGGCAAGACGAGGACTCCTTAGGAGTGGGAGGGAAAGGACCAAGTAAGCTACGAGGGGCATGAGTCAAGAGAGACACCATTTGGGAACGCAGATTGTTGGAACACCCAATTCAATGATTTTCTTTCCCCTACATATAATTACACCCTACTGAGCCTTTTTGGCTCACATTACATTGTCACCCTATTTTTTAGGTACAAATGCTACATTGCCCCACACATTTCATGCCTCACCCCTACCTACTGGCACTACACCAGTGGGTGCAACAGCTACTCCTTCACACCTCATCTCCCTTACCAATGACCTCCAGAAAATGTTGTACATGGGGGAGTACCTACCTATTGAGGTTCACCTCATGAGCCTCGTCACCTGACTCACAACGCTTCTCCAGGATCAAACAAACTTGCTAATGGCCGTAGCAAATTTGGGAGTGTTGGAGTGGTAGAGAGAGGGAGGGAAAGTAGAAGTGGAAAAGTTTTCTTTTCGGGTTTAAACTTTTGGGAATTTTAGTGAATTGATGTTGTAATGGAAACAAAAATATGTGTAAATAGTTATACATATTTTGATCGTAGTCCTTTTTTGCCCTTTCCTTTTGTGTAAACTCTTTAATCCAATATGTAAATACTGTGGAAGGTCATGTCTACGTATGGAACCAGCCTAGTAGGGTGCTCTAGCAATAGTAGTATGTTTTTATGCTTCTTTTGGTAGTTATTGATGTTTTCGTTACGCTCAAGTCAACATAAGCACACCAACTTAAATATCGACTTAGAAATATGTAATAGAACATGAGTTGGGTTGAACCACAAAAAGGGTGTATGATGTGACTAATTAGGAGTATTCAAAATTTTTAGGGATTTTTCTAAGGCCATTTAATATTTTGTTAAGATTTTATACCACAGGCAAAGCAAACAGTTCAAACAGACCCCTTCCTACTTTCATGGCCAGAACCTAGACCTATCGTTCTCAAAAAAATTTGATGATTTTACTTTAGATACTACGTTTATCAAGGAAGATTCTACAGAAATTTCATGTTAATCAAAAGTCTATAAAATTCTCTAAAAATCTAACAAGGTTGGATTTTAGAATTGAAAATCCAATTTGACTCCTTTTCAGTCCCAAAATTTTATAAAATAGCGCAAAATGAATTAGATCCCAAATTTATATTATTGGAATCCTTGTTTGAAGCCCAAACTACAAGTGAAATACGGTTATTTTTTAAAGGACCTAAACATGCTGAAACCAATTTTTAGAGAGAACACAGCGAGTTTGCTCGTACTAGCAAACCTGCAAAACACAAACAAAGCGAAAGGCATGCGGTATGAGAAGAAACGTGGGACTCAAAATAGCCTTTCGGCTTCCTAAGGCACGTCTCAGATTGCATGGTGAGTGCAATACGCATTGCCCTAGGCTCGCTCTATCTTGGGTCTACACCACTAAGGATATAGTTTGACTTGGAACCAAAGCTCCTAGGCTCGGGCTATCCTATGTGCACACTCGCCTTAGGCATAAAGCAACTTGGGTTCTCGCATACGCAAACCCACTTAATCCCAAATGAACCCTAGTCTAGCTAGATATTCTCCCTACGCCCTCGCCAAGAAAATTAGTCACGCATTGATGGTAACATCATCATGGGCCCTAACTAGCCACATTTAGTTAGGTTTAATCGATTAAAGCTCCTTCATAATCATGTAAGGGTCATAACTCCACATCGTTCTAATTTGAGAAGAGAACGTTAAATCAAGGTTAATTCTGTAATTTTAACGGCACATCATAAACACAAATTAACCACAGGATTTGTCAGGAGTTAAATAAAGGTGAAATGAGCTTAAAAGTCCAAAATGTGGGTCAACACTGACAGAAACAAGGTTTCACATTTTTCGAGATCCACAACACACAAAACCCTAATTTCAAGCCTTCTTAAATTAAAGAGGTTTTGGTTAGGATAAAATTCATCTAAACCTCCTAAAAATCATAGAAAAATATTCTAAAAGGTTTAGTATCCTTGGTTTAATCATCTGAACCCATTTTGACCTATAACAGAGTCTCAAACGAAATTTTGCCCTAATTTAGGCTTCTGTCCAAATTGCCAAGTCAAACATGATCAAAACTAAAATCTAACTTCACCATTAGATTTCTTGGGTCTAAATCAGGTTGGTACCAAAATTTGGGCCCAATCAGAGTACATCTTAACCTAGTTTGTAATTTATCCCTTTACAACTCTATTTCTTACATTTACCCCCTCAGGTTTTGAATTATTTGCAAAAGGGCCCCTAACTTCTCATCATTTTCTTTACTTTGGTCCTTGCCGACATTGGTGGTGGAAACACATCTTCAGCGAGGTTCGAGGGAGATTTTCTCCCTCGAATCAGGTCCAATCCCTCTAAACTTGGAGGGAAGATCCACGAGAAGTTACCCAATCTACCAGACCACATCTTGACCTCCAAATCAAGACCTTGAGCTCGAGCGAACTCGAGGTTTGTAGGGATTATTTTCCTAAAATTTCAAGCTTTTCAAGCTCCTTCCCAAGCTTGGAGCTTGTCCTTGGCCCTTTAAAAGGACCTTAATCGCTAGACCATCCTCCTTAGCAAGTTTTAGGGCCAAAAACACCCCTTCTCCTCCTACCTCCGGCCTGCTCCAACCTGTTCCTACGACACTCTACCTTCGTCACCCTCTTCCACATACGATAGGCAGAGGGAATCTTTCACCCTCCATCGTCCGCTCCTCGCCATACCAGCCAGGAGCTCCCTATCCCTTCAACGCCGCCATTCACCCTCATCGGAGCTTTCCTCTTGATGAATGCGGAACGCATTGGTTTAATTATGTCATTGTAGCATGCGGTCGCATCGTCGGTTTTAAATTAAGATATGAATTTGTGAGTCTAAGTGTTAATCTCAGGGAGGCGTGAAATCAGATTAGTTTTAGTCTCTTTGGGTGTCACAAAATGGCAGCGTGGTTTGCTTGCGAAAACGAGAGAGAGAGAGAGAGAGAGAGAGAGTAGGGTTAGAGTTTCCATTTAAAACATAACAATCACTTTAAGGAGATGTGAACTACGATATAAGGAGCAACATTAACATATAGCATGCAATTAGAGATCATTTACAACTACAACAAAAGATGAAAGCTTAAAATAGTGTAACATAAAACTAGAGTAAAAGAGACTGCGAGGAGGAGGCGAGGTAGCCACGGCGGTGGAGGGGGGCTCCGTCAGTGGCTCGACAACTCTGGGGAGGATATGGAGTATTTGGTGGAGCTAAGAGAGGGCTAGTATTACATGGAGAGTGTATGAGAATTCAATGCTAAGAGATAGAGATGAATGGAAGGGTATGGGGCTTTTTATAGAGAAAAAGGGATTTCTAAATCAGGTAGGGGTTTTAGCGATGTCCAGGACGTCACTAAACCCATTCCAAAAGTGTCAGTGAAGCCCCTCGCCCTCCTGTCCAAGCGTGCGTGCGTGCTTCTTCCTTCAATCTGTGCCCGCACGTCCTCAGCCGTCGGATCTGAGGCATGGATCACCATCGGATAGCTGAGGGCATGCCACGTCGCCCCTCTAGCCCGCGGTTGTGGATGTCTTCACATGTCTTCACGTGATGGACGAATGTCGACAGTTCGATCATGCTGCAACGATCACGATCGTGTGAAATCAGGTGCTTGGATTGCACCCTATGTGCGATGAGCGCGCATCACCGAGCGCATCTGGCAAGAGGCGCTTGAAGTCGTGCCGCGTGTCTTCATCTGCTCTGTCCATGCGCGTATCAACGGTCGTAATTGATCGTGCCTACGCAAGGGATGGATTTGGTAGTGCGTGGGGTCTCGAATGCCCACCGTTGCTTGTGAGGGTGAGCCTCTCTCCGCTGTGTTGTCTTCGCGAATAGTCGCGGAGGCAAAGTTGTGCTCGGGCGTCACCAACTATTGGATGGAGATCCAACGGTCAGGGTTTGAAGCTGGTTGGGCCTGTGCGTGTGTTGGCGAGACCCTGTGGTTCTCAGCCGTCCGATCCTTGGATCAGACGGCTTATATCATCTCCTTATGCTGAAGCGGGGCCATTGCAGTGTGTGCACATGGCAGATGGTGCCATGTGGTCGATTGCGGGCCGTTGATCATCAGATCAACGGCCAAAACTTCTTGGGCTTGTTGGGGAAGCTCCAGATGTCGGATTTAATCGATTTCTAGTCCGTTGGACTTCATTCGTTGATCTGAATCCATCTATGCAATCTGATTGCTTATCTGAGGCATGTTCCAACATGCACTTATACATATAGCCATTAAACATTGATTATAAGCAATCTTAATTTGTCATGCATGCAATGCTCCCAAGCCCATTATGGTATGTCATTAACACACATATATCCTTAAAACTAACTCTAGTTCATAGAATTATCATCATTGGATGTAGAGTTACCACCTCTTCTCCAGCACTGACCCATCATAGCCGGTGTCATACCCTCTCTCCCCTCATCCGTAAGCACCCTCTCTCAACTCCTCTCACTCCTTTGCTTCTTCCTACCTACTTAGACTCTAGGTTCGCACACCACACCACTCGCATCCCTGTTATCTTCCTCACCTCTAGTCGGACTCCGGTGAGTTTGCACTGCTACTTCGCCGCACGAAACTCATCGCCACCAAGTCTGCGAACTCTGCCTCGCCTCACTGATCAAAAGCCTCAAAGAAATTTGGGCTTTTGATCCCTTGCACGCTCCATCGAACACCACCACCTCCGTTCACCTTCTTCAACTTCGCCACGCACACACACACTTCTTCATAGCTCACCACAATTGCCATTGCATTCACCATCCTTCGTCGAAACTCTTGAGCATATCTGACGAGGCCCCGAGGATGTTTTCAGGCCTAACCCAAGCTCCGCCATTGCAACCTTCTTCTCTGACTTCGCCTGCAGTTCTCCGGCCACCCACAACCCAGCTGCGACTTCCAGGACCTGTGGAACTCTCCCACGAACAACTCCAAGTCTTCAATTGAAGCAGCAAGCATCAGCTTGGACTTTAAATAAAGTAACCACCCAGCTGCAGCTCGTGCGAAGAATACACGTGGCCACATATAAAGTGAAATCGTCTCAGCAGTTGTCCGCCCACGACACGGGGGTCAGGTCCCTATGCACGTGCCTTCGCACTCCTCGCCCACAATCACGCCCACGGGTCTGGACCCTGTACGTGGCCTGATTACCCGGTTTCCATTTTAACCCGCATACTCAAGTTTGAGCAAGAAATCTGAGGAGAGGAAGGGGGTGAGTTTTGGTCTGTGGCTTTGGGATTTGTGCCCTCTCCTCTCATCTCTCAACACTTACCCTCTGAAGGCTTTGGAAGGCCCTTATGCCTTGCTTTTATGGGAGCTTGTGCTCCTTTGCTGTTGTTGTGCCTTGGCTCCTTTGAGGCGTGAAGGCGTTTGTGCCTTGGTTCTGTCGACTGATTGACCGCATTTCTCCTATGCTTGTTTTGATACTGTTGGGATATTTGATTGCGGCTACTGTTCAATTATTTAAGTGGTTATTGAGGTTAAATATTAGGTTAATTTGGTGATTCAAATCACCATTTTAACCCCATCTTTTTGCACTGACTCTCTTATTTTTATTGAAATATTATTCTGAGTATTACTTTGGTTTCAATTGCATATTATTCTTGATACTGTGATTAGTGGATTGAATTGCCAAATTGATCCCTAAGAACGACCTCGGACTCGCATGGATTTCTTGTTTTATAAATTTAAATATCGTTGTGTTTTTGTTGAGTGTACAACAATGTACATCTCTCAACACTTGACGATTACACACCAACACTCATCGACATGGAAAACATACACATCATACCATGGAAAATAGATGCATTCATTTAAGCATAACAAAAGGTGTTCTCAACAAAATAAGATCAATAAGAGCAAGAGAGAGCTCAAAAGTTCGAGATGATGATGTGGTAGATTTCTCAACGATGGCAACAATGACGATAGCGTGTCGTCCTCCTCTTCGCTGCAACTCCTCTAGCCACGACTCCTCCTTGCATAAATCTTCCTCTACAGGTTGATTGGATGAGGGTGGATGATGGAGTGGTGGTGGTGGACAGTGAGGGAGGAGATGGTGGTCGAGTAAGGTAGGCATGCGTTGGCTGGAAGAAGTGTGTGTGTGGGTGGTTGTGAGATAGGAATGGTAAAGGTGGTCGGTTAGCCCCCATAAGGGACGAGGAGGGTGGTGGTTCCTCTCTCCCATAGGGGGCCATGTGGTGTGGATGAGGGTTGTGTGCGTTTAATTGTAAGGATGGGGACATGTTGTTGGCAATAATGGAGTGAGGGACTATGCAATGGAGGGTGGGAGAGGGTACAGGTCATGCTAGGAATGGGATAGCGTGATATGTGTGTGAGGGTGTCGAGTGGAGCCTGCAAGTGGGTGATGGGGAGGGGTTTGGTGTGCCCACTCATGGAGATAGGAATGGGATAGTGGTTGTTGCATGGAATCAAATAGGTTGGTGAGGAGTAAGCTAGGTGAGAGAGAGATGGGGTAACAATTGGAGAGAGAGAGAGAGAGATTGCCAGCCATTAAGGAAAGGGAGAGAGAGTGTGTGTGTGTGCTGTTGTTAATATGATTAGAAGTAGTTTTTGATAATGACAAATAATTGTTTTATGGAAAGAACTAACAAGTATTGTAGGAGTTCTTGTCAGCTAAGGATGAGTAGAAAGATGAAGAAAGATGGAGAGTGAAGTAAAGTTCTCTTATGAAGAAAAGATTTCTTAGTATTTTTTTGTATTGGTTGATTAGAATGTAAAAGAGCCTTGTATGCTTTTCATTTTATCCAAAATTATCATTAGGTTATCTCTAAAACCTTCCTATCTCTACACTTTTATTTCAATCTAAATGGCTTAGCTTCTATTAGATTTTCAAACATACTATTTTATTTTTATACGTTTGAATCTTCTTTTCCAGATGTCTAACATACACTCCTAGAAGTCTAAAACCATTTGCAGAACCTATTCTTTCTATTCCCTTGACTAAGACGTCTATTATGGACCTAAGACATCTAATAGAGTCAATCTAGATGTCTCCTTAGGTCATTATCATCATCTTAACAATTTCTTCTTACATTTTGTTAACGCTAAAAAATCCCCTTGATTTTCAAACGTCTAAACCTTTAAGACGTCTGGCACTGCTCAATTACTCCTTAACATTTGTTAATCGCTCTAAATCAGATTTTAAAATCAATGCATTGTAGTATAGATTGAATCAGCACGAAAAATAAATAGAATTTATACTCAAATGAAAGTCCGAGGTCGAACACAGGGAACAATTAGCAAAATGATTCTCAAGTTTGCAATTCAAGCAAATATATGAGCAATAGAATTCCAAGCAGTAATGATATATAAATGAAAGCGAATGTCAAATAGTGTAAAAAGAATGGGGTAAAATGGTGATTTCAATCACCAATCACCCCTCACAATAATATCAAATATCTCAACAGTAACAATCAATTTAATTCCACGTAGGATAAGTGCACAGTGCACTTCTGCTGCTCTGCTTCTTCTATTGCTTCAACTCCTCTTCTCTTCTTCTATGCCTTCTTTTCTTCTCTCTCTTCTCTGGCTTCCTCTCCTTCTTCCTTCTCTTCTCGCACAAGGGGAAGGGTTTCCTTCGTCAAATGACTAAGTGTCAACCGTTGATCCTCAGAGCAAAACCCCCCTGCCCCCGTGCACTCTCTCTCTTTCTCTTTCTGGGATCTGCTCTCCCAGAGCCTCGAGCAATCCGATTTGGATCTAAGCGTACCCAGGACCAGGGCTGTGGGCATGATATTGTAGCTGAGGAGTGAAGGCCAGTTAGTCGAGTTGGGTCAGCACTAGGTCCGCGGGGGATGGGTCACGAGCGAGGCGCAGGTGAAGGGTGAGCGGGGACCTCACCCCCTATGTTTAGTTGAGGCGATAAGCCCATGTGACAAAATCCTCTTATGCGGTGCCACACGTCTTTCAGTGCCTAATGTGGGACTAATCCCACAGGGCTCTTCTGCATGCAGCTGCAGTGGATGATGCATCCAATTGAGGGAGCTACAACTATAGAGATCCTCAATTGAGGACCTAGAGACCTCCCTAGAGATGTTTCGCGTCACCTGGAGGCTTCACCTGGGACTTGCAACATCTGGAGAAGGCTTCAAACTTCGCTCAAAGCTACGTCCATGGCAGCGGAGGAGCGAACACCTGAAATCCAAAATACAGCCTCTCGGCCCTATTAAATAGGTTCAGGAGCTTCGTCATAGGGTGTGGAGTGCGTTGGTGGTGGTTGTGTGGTAGATGGTCCTGTGTGGTGGCCGGACGGTGACGGAGACGGCCGTGCAAAGGTGGGGAGTTCGGTGGCACTGAGGAGAGGCCAATAGCCTCAATAACCAGAAGGCTTTTGCTCTCTGGGACACGACAGAGCTTTGGGAGTCGGTGGCAAAGCGGATGGAGCTGTGGAGTGGTGGAGGTGCTTCGCCAGAGATGTGGCTAGAGCAAAAGAAGGTGAAGGTGGTCGGGGTGATACGACGGTCGAAAAGAAGTGTGGTTGGTGTGTAAATGAAGTAGAGGAGTTAAGGAACTTATCTAGGTGGTTGGAGAACGAAGAGGGGCAAAGGAGATGACGGTTACGATGTGGTCGGCGCCAGAGAAGAAGGCACTCTAGTGAGTGTAGGACAGCGAGGATGAAGGAGATAGAAGTGCCCGCTGGAATGGCGTGACGCGAAGGTAGGGAAGGAGGATCTACCGCCGGTGTTGCGGTCAGATGAAGGAAGGAGTCGGAGGAGCTCGTCGGACATCGAGGAGCTTTGGCTGGATGAGGAGAGATGAAATTAGAGGGGAATCCAGCCGAATTCGAGCAAGGGATCTTCGGTCTGATCTGGGAAGTCTTTTATAGGTCTCTGGAGGATGTTTTGAGCTTGGGAAGCAAGCTTCCCAAGCTTGGAAAGTTTGCCGGAGATATAAGTTGAAATATACCTGAATCTATCATGCGTTCGCATGAGAGATTGGGAAGGTTTTAGGGCTTAGGATCTGACTCAAAAGGAAGGGAATTCCTTGACGAACTTCCCTTTCAAATCTGAGAGGAATTCGTCAAGGAATCAAGGAGAACATGCCAAAACAAGATCGCCAGAGTTGTGGCGGCAAGGACCTATTTGAAGAAAATGATGATAATGATAGGGGTCTTTTTGTAAGAAATTCAAAAACTAAGAAGCCATGTGAAATAAAGAAAATCAGACTTGGACCTAAGAGCAAACTAGGTTGAAACAATCTTAGATTGGGCCCAAATTTTGGTACAAACCTAATTTGGACCTAAGAAATCCAATGGTAAAATTAGATTTTGGTTTTGGCCTAGTTTGACTTGGAATTGCACAATTACCCAAATTAAGGCAAATGTCTGTCTAAAACTCTATTTTAGGTTAAGATGGGTTCCAAAGGTCAAATTGAAGGTACCAAACCCTAGAGAATATTTTTCTATGATTTTTAGAGGGTTTAGGTAAATTTTATCCTAACCAGAACCTCAATAGATTAAGCAAGTCTATTTTTAAGATTTCAAATGTCCATTAATTCCTGTAACGCATGAAAAATCATTTTCTGTCTGTTCTAACCCACTTATTAGACTCTTAAGACCATTTGACCTTTTTTCAATCCCTGAGAGAACCCATGGTTATTCTATTTTTGTGATAGAATGGTAAATTTGCATAAATATCCCTGTATTCTTATCTTCTTCTCAAATCAATGTTTTGTGCCCTTAAGACCTTTTGATGGATATGTAGGAACTTTTATTAACTTAATCAGACCAAACTGAGCTAGTTATGGCTCATGATGGTGTTCCCATCATACCCCCATGCCTAGCTTTTGCTAGTCCCTTAGCAAAATCTCATAGAATTAACTTAAATTCTAGACTATGCCTTTTTATGCTCAAATTTCTTATGTGTGCTTTCTTTTGTACATTAGGTCAAAATGCCAATAATATGCCTAGAGGTACTCAAGTACCAACCAAGATTTAGACCTGACCAACTCTAGCCTCAGTTCACTGTTGAGGTTTCTAAGGCCCACAGGAACTAACCTAAGGTTCGTTAAACTCCGCGATTAAAGCACCCGTGCTTAAAACATGTTTAGTCCCGATTCAGTTTGCAGTACATTTTTGTAAGAGAGAGAGATAGAAGATTTTTATTTTTTATTTTTGGAGAGTTTTCTCTCTCTTTTATTTCTTTATTTCTAGCTTCGGATTGACTTTACAACACGGTCTATATCGGATTCCTAGCTCCCACCATCAATCCTTGCAGGGTCCCTGGCAATCGATGCTTTGAGATAGCACCGCCCATGGCAACCCATAGAACCATGGCTTTCGACACTTTGAGATAGTGCCACCCATGGCATTCTGTAGCTAAATTCAGGCCCTGTCAATCAACATTTCGGGATAATCCCGCCCATGCCACCTGAACTAGCACAAGGTGCTTACGTGCCCCTGGTAGGATATTTAGATATCCTAGGAGACAAGCACTGAGGAGACGATATGTTATTACACACTTCGAGGGGAATTTCCCGCCTCTATGTGCCAGGAACTCTTCTAAATCAACTTATGTTGATAAGCTACTTCTAATCTAGGTAGCTTTTCATAACAGAATTAACACATTTGCGTGATTTTGATAATTAAGCACACTGAACCAGACTGTGTGGGGATTAGGGTGCTTAGGCTATCGAGTCCCGAGAACCAGAGGTCAGTTAACGAGGCCAAATAATCCTTAAGCCTTAGACCTAATACTTAAGCTTCACATTTTCCTCAACCTCTTGAGTACTATCTAGATCTTAAGGAATACTTGAATTTTTAAGCCTAAACACAAGCCCAAGAGGCCTAAGATCAGCGTTCATACTAATCTCTTTTGTCTCTTAGCACTTTTTATCTTTTATTTCTTTCTTTTTGATTTGGTCTAGAACTAAGTAGATTCCTTAATCTTTTACTAATGACTATCTCTTTTTATTTCAAATTATTTCTCCTTTTTTGACATTTATATCACCTCCCCTTTTCCTCCTCAAGAATGATATGCAAATTGATCTTTCAAAATTTCCTCCCTTCTCCATTTTTTTTTTCAAATTTTTTTTCGTTTTTTGGAATATGTATTTTTTTGATGAAACCCTTTCTTGTGAAGTAATTCTCACAGCGTTTTGCACTTTAATACCCCCCCATGCCTATGATTTGCAATGTCCTCATTGGAAATTAGGTGGGTTTGAATTCAACTTAGATATTACATTAGAATAGGTTTTGGGTGGGTGGACGGGTCAGGATGACTATTGCAGACGATTTCAAGCTCTGGTACGAGTTCCAGAGGTGGAGTCAGCTATTCTAATGTACGAACCATAAAGTGCAATATGAGTTCAGCACAGGATGTGTCAAGAAGGGTTTTATTTTTTTTCAAAAAGATGGCAGGTTGCCTCCTATTAAGCGCTGAGTTTAACGCCATCAACTGGGCGCAATATGCTTAGGGAGAATGGAGATTAAAAGATACATCGACCAAGTTTGTCTCAGTGAGTTCAATGAAAGACTTAAGTCACTGGCCATTCACAATAAAAGGTTTATAATCAAGGCTGGGTTGACTGATTTCAACGGCTCCATTTTTGAAAATCCGTTGGATTAGATACGGTCCAATCCATTTTGATATGAGTTTGCCTGGGAAGAGTTTTAGTTTGGCATCAAAGAGTAAGACTTTCTGACTAGGGTGAAAGATCTTTCTGGATATGTGCTTGTCATGAAATGCCTTAACCCTCTCTTTGTAAATTCACGAGTTCTTGTACGCATCATTGCGTAGTTCATCGATCTCGCTCATTTGAAGCATTTTGTGGGTTCCTTCTTTGGAAAGATCAAGATTACACTTCCGAACAGCCCAATAGGCTTTGTGCTCCAACTCTATGAGGAGGTGACATGCCTTCCCGTACACCAATCTGAAGGGCGACATACCTAATTGGGTCTTGTGGGCGGTCCTATAAACCCACAAGGCTTTCGGTAGTCGGGAGGACCAATCTTTCTTGTCAAGTCGGACAGTGACCTGAAGGATTTTCTTGATCTCCTAATTTGATAGCTTAGCTAGACCATTGGTTTGGGGGTGATAAGGAGTAGAGATTCGGTGTGACACCCCGTACTTGTTCATCAGTGATCTGAACTGAGCATTCATGAAATGGGTCCCTCCATCGGAGATAATGTCACGTGGGATACCGAACCGTGAAAAGATGTTCTGATGAATGAATTTTATTACCACTTTATGATCGTTGGTTTGGGTTAAGATGGCTTTGATCCATTTGGACACGTAGTCAACAGCGAGAAGAATGTATTCGAAGCCGTCCGAGATAGGGAAGGGTCCCATGAAATCAATCCCCCAAATATCGAAGATTTCTCATATGAGAATCGGTTGTAAAGGCATCATATTGCGGTGGCTCATGTTGCCCAAGGTCTAGCACTGAGTATGCCTTACAGTGATCATATGCATCCTTGAAAATCGTGGGCTAGTAAAAGCCACATTGGAGAACTTTTGCTGCGATTTTATGTCCGGAGAAGTGTCCACCTCAGGCCTGGTCATGGCAGAAGGACAAAATGTCCTACACTTCTGCTTCCAGGATGCACCATCTGATGATCTGATCAGCACGAATGCGGAAGAGGTATAGGTCTTCCTAGATGTAGTACTTGGCATCAGAAAGCAATTTGTCTTTCTTGGCCTTCGGCCAATCGAACAGGATCTGATGTGATTCCAACTACTTCACCAAATCAGCAAACCAAGGAAGTCTCGCACTAATAGTCAGGAGGTGCTCATCAGGAAAGTTCTCTGTGATGGGTTTAGAAGGGTTAATAATGTCAGAAGGAAGGCAGGATAGGTGGTCAGCTACCACGTTCTACTTTCCCGCTTTATCGCAAATCTCGAGATCGAATTCTTGCAATAGCAAGATCCAACGGATTGTTGAGGTTTTGTGTCCTTCTTCGCGAAGAGGTGCCTCACTACAGTGTGATTTGAGTCTATGATAACACGGGAACCCAAAAGATACGATCTGAATTTCTCCAAGGCAAATACTACAGCTATCATCTCTTTCTCAGTAACTGTGTAGTTACACTGAGCCTCGTTAAGTGTCTTGCTAGTGTAGTAGATGACCATGGGTTTTCCGTCTATTTTCTGCCCAAGTACTGCACCCACAGCATAATCAAATGCATCATACATGATCTCAAAGGGTTGAGACCAATCAGGGGACTGCAGGATAGGTGCTTGGGTAACTCGATCACATAGGATCTCAAATGCCTGAGTACACTCCTTGGTAATTTTGAAGGAGACATCCTTCGAGAGAAGATTAGCTAGGGGGTATGCGATTTTCTAGAAATCTGGAATGAATTGACGGTAAAAATTGACGTGCCCCACAAAGAATCGAATGTCCTTGACCGAGCTAGGCATAGGGAGTTTGGAAATCAGATTCACCTTGGCTTGATCAACTTGGATGCCTTTTTCAGAGATGAGATGTCCCAGGACAATTCCCTCAGGTACCATGAAGTGGCTCTTTTCCCAGGAAAGAACCAAGTTCACGTCGATGCACCACCAGAGGATTTGGACCAAGTGTAGGAGGCAATCATCAAAAGATTCTCCAAATACCGAGAAATCATCCATGAAGACCTCAAGGTATTCTCCTACCATATCTGAGAATATGGCAAGCATGCACTGCTAAAAAGTAGCGGTTGCATTGCAGAGACCAAAGGGCATCCTTCGGAACGCATATGCCCCGAAGGGGCAAGTAAAGGTAGTCTTCTCTTGGTCCTCAGGATAGATTGCAACCTGGTTATAACCGAAGTACCCATCCAAAAAGCAGAAGAATCGATTTCCCGCTAGTTTCTCGAGTATCTGATCAATGAAGGGTAGTGGGAAATGATTCTTCTTTGTGGAGGAATTGAGTCTTCTGTAATCAATGTAGACTCTCCACAAGTTTGCTATACAGGTCGGTATGGTTTCTCCGATTTCAGTCATGATTACAGTGAGTCCTACCTTCTTAGGCACAACTTGGATTGGACTCACCCATCGACTGTCGGAGATCAGGTAGATGATCCCTGCATCTAACCACTTGATGATCTCCTTTTCCACAACATCCTGCAGATTTTGATTTAGGCGTCTCTGCATTTCACGGGATGGTCATGAGCCCTCTTCAGTATAGATGTGATGTGTGGAATATGAGAGGCTAATGCCAGTCAGATCATCGAGAGTCCATTGATGGCTCTCCGACGCTGCTAGAGGACAATAATCAGGCGTGTTCCCTGATCAAATGTGAGTCGGGAGTTGATAATCACAGGAAACGTCTGATTGGAACCCAAAAAGATGTATTTGAGATGGTCAAGGAGGGGTTTCAATTCCATAACAGGATTATTAGCAGCATCAGGTGGTTCAAGGTGGGTGTCGGGAGTAAAGGAAGGAGCTATGGGTGTGTTTAGGTTAGGTTCAGGCTCCTCTAATTGTGGGTTTTGATATTCTTGTGGTTGATAAAAAATAATCAGGTTTTCCTTGATACATGGGTCCTCAACCACGGCCTCAATATCGCAAATTTGCTCAATAACTCCTCAATTAATTCCTTGTTGGGCCTTAAAGATGTCGATATTCAGTGTCTTACTCTCAAATTTTAACTCAATTTGGCCCTCCTCACAATTAATATTAGCCTTAGCTATGGCCAGAAAAGGTCTCCCTAATATGATAGGTGTATTCTTTAAGTTCTCAGGAGCATCCATGTCTAAGACAATGAAATCCACGGGAAAGTAGAAATCGTGTATCCTAACTATGACATCCTCGAGTACTCCTTTTGGTGACTTAATAGATCAATCGGCTAACTACAAATTCATCTCTGTCGGTTTCAGCTCAGATTCCTCAAAGTGGTCTAGTAGGGACATAGGTATCAAATTGATGGAAGCTCCTAGGTCCAGTAAGGCTCAATCAAACTATATATCACCGATAGAACAGGAGATTAGAGGGGTGCTTGGGTCTTTTTCTTTAGGTGGGAGTTTGCTCAAAATGATGGAGCTGGCTTGCTCCAATAGTACGATTGGGCTCCCGCCTTTGGTTCGCGGCTTATGCTTAGGTGTACACGCATCTTTTAGTAATCGTGCGTAAGCTGGTACGTGGCGAATCGCATCTATCAAGGGGATGTTTATATGGATCTACTCAAAGAGCTTGACCAAGTCCTCAGGTGCCACGGGTTCGATTGTCCTCTTCAAGGCCTCAGGAAATGGAACTTTAGATGGTTCCTCTAGAATTAACTCAGGCTCTTTATCAGGATGGGTGTGTCCTGGATGACCAATCTAGGGTTAGGGTTTATTGTCTCAGGCATGTTGTGGATAGGAAAAGGTAGGTCTTGTGTTGCTTTGCCACTACGGGTGGTGACAGAATTTAATCCTGCCTGATTTTGGTTTGGGTTGGGCAAAATAGGTGTTTGCTGCTGAAATCCCAAGTATGAAGTTGAAGCATCCATCTTGTCAGGTGATGGAGCAGAAGGGGCCTGATAAATAAAGTGAGCTTGGCCTTGATTTAGGTTCATAATGCACCTCTTGTTTGGCACGTTATTCAGCTTTGGAAGAGGCTAAGAAGGAAGTGCACCAGGCTGGCGAGTACTTGCCAGCTGGGCCAATTGATTTCGTAACTCAGAGATCTCTTCTTTGTGCTATTTTTGCATGTCAACCAAGGTCTGGAGAATCAAAGATGTCTGATCTTCTTTAGGTGGTCCAGATTGGAAATTTTGATTAGGCCTTGGTTGAGTGGGCTGATATGGTCACTGGTTTTGTGGTCGGGGTTGGAATTGGGATCTCAGATTCGGGTTATTTTCTGACCATGCAAAGTTAGGATGATTCCGCCATCCAAGGTTGCAGGTGTTGGAGAAAGGATTATTGTGGATGGTGTGGAGATCCTCGCAGGTCTGAGGAGCTCCGAGATAATCGGGGTACGGGGGTTTAGAGTTCCCCCAACTAAGGTGGGCTGACCCAGAGTTGCCTCCGAAGCCATAATCAGACGGGGGTGGATATGCATCCATCCCTGGGGAGTGATAGATGTTGTGCGTAACCTCCCTTCCTATGTGCAGGTGCGTGTATGTGGTTTGAGGTGCAGAGGTGGATTTGTGTAGATGACGAGTGATGTCGTCCACCTTTTTCTCAATAATGGAGAACTTATCCAATTGACTGGCTACCAACTCCAGATCAACGGATGTGGAAAGGCCTCGGGATTTGTGTACCGTCCGATTGTTTGTCAATGCGCGGGTGGGCATCCGGTCGTACGCACCTAATGACTCATTGTTCAGGGATTTCTCGCACATGTTCTCGAGAATTTCCCAGATCGTGTCCTCATGTTGACCCATGATGCTACCACCATAGGTTGCATTGACAAAGAGCTTGATGTCTTCACAGAGTCTGTGGTAAAAGGATTGGACTTGTTCCCACTTTGGAACTCTGTGATGGGGGCACTTATGCATGAGATCCAAAAAATGATCCCATGCATCGTGTAGAGATTCTCCTGCTCCTTGGGAGAAGTGCGTGATTTAGTGCTGCATCGTATTTGTACGACCAATGGGGTAGAATTTTTGCAGAAAGGCGATTTGAAGTTCTCCCCATGTGTTGATCGTGTGTGGTTGAGTTTGAAACCAGTGAGCAGCTTTGTCAGCCAGAGAGAATGAGAAGAGTTTCAAGAGTAATCTGTCCTGATTCTGTACATCTACCCCAAAAGTGTGGGCCAGATGGTTTAGGTTTTTGATGTGCTAGAAAGGATCCTCGGAGTTCAAGCCATGAAATTTTGGGGTCATATGAAGCATGCTAGGCTTGAGATCCACCTCGGGTCCTCCCACGGGAATGTTGATTCAGGGTTCGATCTCCATCACTGTGGGATTATAGTGATCTTGCATTTGAGGATGCAGCGGTGGGTTAATGATGACATTGATTCGATTTTCTAAATCATGGACTTGTTGCTCAAGGTTAGGTTGTTCTTCTTGGTGATCCATAGATGATAAAGGGGAATTAGGTTCTGAATCAGAAGATATATCAATGTGATCAGGTTGTCGCATAAACATGGAAGTCGAGGCTCGACCTCGACGAGAGTGAATAGCTAATGGCGGCCTCAAGGATGGTCATAAGGACCTCCTCCCGAACATGCACTGATGGAGTAGAAGAGGGATAGTAGGTGATGGACTGATAACACTGCATATGGGGGTGATAATTATGTTAAATAGGGCCCATCTTAAGAATAAAAGGCACAACATAAGTAGAATGGGAGCATTGCATGCATATATACCAAGATTGCTTATAAAACTGTATTAATGGCCATTTGTGTAAGCACTTGTCAAAGCAGGCCTCAGATGAGCAATCGGACCACACGGATGGATTCAGAACGACGAACGGAGTCCAACGGACTCAAAATCGACCAAATCCGACATCCGGAGCTCCCATAATGGGCCCAAGAAGTTCTGACCATTGATCTGATGATCAACGGCCCTCATTGTGCCACGTGGCACCCGCTCACCACGCGCCGCTTCCACCTTCAGCTGGAGATCAAATCTCAGCCGTCAATCTTTGATCGGACGGCCGAGAACCGGTCACACGCCCGCAGTCGCTGCGACAAAGCAGCGGCATGGTGCAGCGGTTAACGCACATGCCCGCAACCACGCAATGCAGGTTTGAGCTGCGCGGTGCTAGAATTTGAAGGCAACAAGGCACGCGGGCGAAATTCAGTCGTAGATCAGCACTTGGACGGTGGCGATAGCACCACGTGGCGTGCCCTCAGGCGGCGATTGGCCACACGTGCGCGCATGCCAGACGACGACGCCTGCGCGCACGCGAGCTCAAGGCGCGATCCAAGCGCGCCCGGGCGAGGATCTCAACCGTCCGATCTTAGATCGGAAGGCTCTCATGCCGTGCCCACGGATCGAGCGCGAAGAATAATGGCGTGGGCGTGCGACCGGAGGGCTGGGGGCTTCACCGACTCTTTTGGAAGGGTTTTAGCGACATTCGGGACGTCGCTAAAACCCCTTCTTCTTTTAGAAAGCCCTTCTCCCTATTTAAACCCCCTCCAACCACTCATTCAAAGCATTCACTTCCCTTGCAACTACTCTACCCCCCTCTTAGCTAGCTTTAGGCCCTCTTGTAATCACTGGAGACGACGAGCCGCCAACGGAGCCTTCTCTACCCCCCTCTTAGCTAGCTTTTTCAGAATCAGGGGCTTAGGGGAAATTGGATTTGTGGTTTACCTGCCCCTGGAGTGGTTGATGTGCGGCTGACCTTCCTCCAATGAATCCCTGAAATAGATTATAGTCAAAAGAGATAGAGCAAGTTAGTACCAAATAAGAGATTTCAATCAAGAGCGAATTGTATGTTGCTCCTTAGTAACGGTGCCAAAATGTTAACGCTAAAAAAATCCCCTTGATTTTCAGACATCTAAATACCCTTTAAGATGTCTGGCACTGCTCAATTACTCCTTAACATTTGTTAATCACTCTGAATCGGATTTTAAAATCAATGAGTTGTAGTATAGATTGAATCAGCACAAAAAACAAATAGAATTTATACTCGAATGGAAGTCCGATGTCGAACACATGGAACAATTAGCAAAATGACTCTCAAGTTTGCAATTCAAGCAAATATATGAGCAATAGAATTCCAAGCAGTAATGATATATAAATGAAAGCGAATGTCAAATAGTGCAAAAAGAATGGGGTAAAATAGTGATTTAAATCACCACTTACCCCTCACAATAATATCAAATATCTCAACGGTAATAATCAATTTAATTCCACGTAGGAAAGTGCATAGTTCACTTCTATTGCTCTACTTCTTCTGTTGCTTCAGCTCCGCTTCTCTTCTTCTTCTGTGGCTTCTTCTCTTCTCTCTCTTCTCTGGCTTCTTCTCCTTCTTCCTTCTCTTCTCACACAAGGCAAAGGGTTTTCTTCTTCAAACGGCTAAGTGTCAGCCCTTGATCCCAAGAGCAAAACCCCCTACCCCCACGCGCTCCCTCTCCTTCTCTTTTTGGGATCTGCTCTCCCAGAGCCTCAGGCAATCGAATTCGGATCTAAGCGTACCCGAGACTAAGGCTGCGGGTGTGATATCGCAGCCAAGGAGTGAAGACGGGTTAGTCGGGTCGGGTCAGCGCTCGGCCTGCGGGGGATGGGTCACGAGCGAGGCGCAGGTGAAGGGTGAGCGGGGACCTCACCCCCTATGTTTAGTTGAGGCGATAAGCCCGTGTGACAAAATCCTCTTATGCAGTGCTGCGAGTCTTTTAGCACCCGATGTGGGACTAATCCCACAAGGCTCTTCTGCGTGTAGCTATAGTGGATGATGCATCCAATTGAGGGAGTGCAGCTGTAGAGATCCTCAATTGAGGACCTGGAGACCTCCCTGGAGATGTTCCACATCACCTGGAGGCTTCACCTGGGACTTGCAATAGGTAGAGGAGCGAACACCTGAAATCCAAAATACAGTCTCTCGGCCTTGTTAAATAGGTTCAGGAGCTTCGCTATAGGGTGTGGAGTGCGTTGGTGGTGGTTATGTGGTGGATGGTCGTGTGTGGTGGCCGGACGGTGACAGAGATAGTCATGCGAAGGTGGGGTGTTCGGTGGCATTGAGGAGAGGCCAATAGCCTCAATAACCAGAGGGCTTTTGCTCTCTGGGACACGACGGAGCTTTTGTAGTTGGTGGCGAAGTGGATGGAGGTGTGGAGCGATGGAGGTGCTTCGCCGGAGATGTGGTTGGAGCGGAAGAAGGTGAAGGTGGTCGGGGTGATACGACGATCGAAACAAAGTGTGGTTGGTGTGTAAATGAAGTAGAGGAGTTAGGGAACTTATCTAGGTGGTTGGCAAACGAAGGGGGGTAGAGGTGACACCGGTTGCGATGTGGTCGGTACTGGAGAAGAAGTCACTCTGGTGAGGGTATGACGGCGAGGATGAAGGAGATAGAAGCGCCCTTAGTATGTCGTGATGCGAAGGAAGGCAGGGAAGGAGGATCTGTCACCAGTATTGCAGTCAAACGAAGGAAGGAGTCGGAGGAGCTCGCCGGATGTTGGGGAGCTTTGGCCGGATGAGGAGAGATGAAATCAGAGGGGAATCTGATCGAATTCGAGCGTGGGATCTTCGATCTGATCTAGGGAGTCTTTTACAGGGCTCTGGAGGATGTTTTGAGCTTGGGAAGCAAGCATCCCAAGCTTGGAAAGTTCACTGGAGATAGAAGTTGAAATATACCTGAATCTCTCATGCGTTCGCATGAGAGATTGGGAAGGTTTTAGGGCTTAGGATTTGGCTCAAAAGGAAGGGAATTCCTTGACGAACTTCCCTTTCAAATCTGAAAGGGATTCGTCAAGGAATCAAGGAGAACATGCCAAAACAAGCTCTTCGGAGTTATAGGATTAGGATTTCATTGCAGTAGGGACCTATTTGAAGAAAATGATGATAAAGATAGGGGCCTTTTTGTAATAAATTCAAAAGCTAAGGGGCCATATGAAATAAAGAAAATCAGACTTGGATCAAAGTGCAAACTAGGTTGAAACAATCTCAGATTGGATCCAAATTTTGGTACAAACCTAATTCGATCTTAAGGAATCCAATGGTGAAGTTGTATTTTAATTTTGACCTTATTTGATTGGGTAATTTGCATAATTACCCAAATTAGGGTAAATGTCTATCTGAAACTCTATTTTAGGTCAAGATGGGTTCCAATGGTCAAATTGAAGGTACCAAAACTTAGAGAATATTTTTATATGATTTTTAGAGGATTTAGGTGAATTTTATCCTGACCAGAACTTCAATAGATTAAGCAAGTCTATTTTTAGGATTTTAGATGTCTATTAATTCCTGTAACGTATGAAAAACCTTTTTTTGTCTGTTCTAACCCACTTATTAGACTCTTAAGATCATTTGACCTTTGTTTAACCCCTGAGAGAACCCGCGGTTATTCTTTTTTTGTGATAGAATGGTAAATTTGGAGAAATAACCCTGTATTCTTATCTTCTTCTCAAATTAATGTTTTGTGCCCTTAAGACCTTTTGATGGATATGTAGGAGCTTTTATTGACTTAATTAGACCAAACAGAGCTAGTTATGGTTCATGATGGTGTTCCCATCAACATTCAACTTTTCTTGTTCAAATCTAATGGGCAAATATTGATGTTAATTTATTGTGACAGTTACTCATTGAATTGGAACGTTGCTTGTCATCAAATGTATGCTCTCATTATTAGACACCTTATTGTTCTTTTAAGACATCTTATATGTTGATTGGACATCTCTATTTTCAAAATTGAAATATCCAGTAACGTTCACTTTGATACTGAAGCCATTTCAGACGTCTGAACTTGCCCTTTCAGACGTCTACGTTGAATTTTCAGACATCTATTCCAGTCAACCTATACTTTAATGTTTAGTATCCGTCTACCTTGATTTAATTCACATAAATATGAATTCAAATGAAATCTATTGGCTATATTTGACCCTCTAAACCTATAAATATCTCCTTATGGTGGCCTTAAGCACACACACCGAGCAAAAGAAATTCTTATACTCCAAAAGCTTCTTGCCCTCTTACTTGTGCTCTTTAGTGTTAATTTTGCTCTTGAGAATTCTTTTGAGAGATATCTTGCTCCCACTCTGATATTCAACATCTCCATAGGTTTGAAAGGGAGTATTCTAAATCCTTTTATTCTCTATTTTGCAAGGCTCATAGGTTTATTATTTTATTGTGCTTTTTCTAGTTCATTTTGGTGCACGAGCTGTGAATTTTCTATTTCCTCTTGATAGAGGGGCAAAACTCTTCTTGGGATTTGTCCAGGAAGAGGGGAATTGTAATATCATTTGTTGATAGTGATTCCTACTTGTGTAAGGGAAAAATCCTGGATCAAGAGATCTAGGTAGATGTTTTTCCCACAAGGGTTTCCTTTATATATTCTAGTGTTATTTGGTGCGATTGTTTACTTTAACTTTTGTGGCACAATTCAACCCCCCCTTCCTATGCCTCTAACATTTGGTATCAGAGCCTCATTTGTTCTTGTGTGGAGGTGTAAGAGCCATTAAAAGATGATCTAATGGCATCATCAAGGGTGGTAGCGACTAATGGAAACATCGTATTTTCAACCACGAAACCTCCTTACTTCGATGGTACGAATTATTCGTATTGGAAGCAAAGGAAGGATGTGTTTCTCCAATTTGAAGATTACTCACTTTAGGAAATGGTGGAAACACCATTTGTAAAGCCATAGAAATTGGAAAATGGAGCCTTGATGGAGGATAACAAGAAGAAGCTCTCACTCAACTCCAAGGCTATGAATGCCTTGTACTGTACCATGAGTCTCAACAAGTTTAATCAGATCTCTCAATGCACAACTACAAATGAGATCTAGAAAACTCTCAAGGTTACTCATGAAGGAATGAATAAAGTAAAAAAATCAAAAGTTGTTATGCTAACCCAAGATTTTGAGAAGTTTGAAATGAAGGAAAATGAAAGCATAAAAGACATGCACACCCGGTTTACGTTCATCGTCAACAACTTGAAGGCACTGAGGAAAACCTTCATCAAAGGTGAGCTTGAGGGTAAGATTTTATGTTCTTTAACTAATATCTTTAAGCTTAAAGTTACAACTATAGAAGAGGAAAATGAGGTTGAAAACTTAGATATGGATCAACTTCTTGGAAATCTCATGGTGTACAAAACTAAGCTAAATCAAAAGAAGAAAGGAGCCAATGAAGGAAAGAAGTGATTAGCTTTTAAAGTCATTTTAGAGTCAAAAGATAGCGATGAAGAAGACAATGAAGATCTTGCCATGCTTACTCATAAGTTTAGCAAATTTTTAAAGAATAGCAAAAATTTCATGAAGAAAGGACCAAGAGAGGATTCAAAAGGAGAGCTAGTGATTTTCTATGAACGCAAAAAGAAGGGACATATTCAAAAGGATTATCCACTTCTTAAGAAGGATGGTGAAGGGAGTAAAAAGAAACAAGAAGAGGATACAAAGAAATCCTTCAAGAAATACATGAAGAACAAAGCAATGCAAACAATGTGGGACGACTCAAATTCAAGTGAGAGTGAATCTGAAAGTGATTGAAACGAGAAAGTAGCAGCATGCCTTGGACTTATGAAAAGGATAGAAAGAAATCTTTCAAGAAATACAAGAAGAAGAAAGCAATGCAAGAAATGTGGGATGACTCAGATTCAAGCGAGAGTGAATCTAAAGGTGATTCAAACGAGGAAGAAGCAGCATGCATGCCTCGAACTTATGGCGATAGAAGATGAGGTAAATAATTTATCTTTATAAGATCTTGTACAAGCTTTTGATGATCTTTATAGCATCTTTAAGAAAATAAAATCAGAATATAAGGAGCTTAAAGAAAGATATCTAGATCTTCAAAATGAGAAAGACAAGATTTTGCAAGAAAAAGATTTTCTTAGTGATGAAACTAAATCTTAAAAGCAAAAATAATAACTCTTGAAACTAATATTCAAGCTCTTAAAGATAAGTTAGAAAAGTTAGTAGAAGATCTTGTTAGATGTACCAAGGGAAAAGAGAATTTAGATAAACTCTTACTATCACAAAAATCTTCTTGCAAATTTGGTCTTGGTTATTCTCATGAAGCTAGCTCATCAAAAATCAAGCAAACTAGTTTTATGTCTAGTCAAAAGGAAGAAAGGAAGTTTTCATACTCAACTATGGAAAGAAGAGCTAATCCTCATGGACCCAAGAAAACATGGGTACCAAAGAAACTTGTTCAATCTTGTTTTGTAGGTCAAGAAGAAGTAGATCTATCAAGATACATCTTTAAGAGAACTAAAGAAGGAATACAAACCTTTAGGATGATAAGATAGCAACAAAGAAGATCAACTCAACAATGATCGTCTTTTGTAAGACAAAGGCAAAGGTACTTGGATCATGGACAACGGGTGTTTCAAGCATATGATCGGTGACAAGGAGCTCTTTATGGAGATCAAGTACAAGAAAGGTTCTGTTACATTCAAGAACAACCACAAAGGTCAAATTATTGATTCAAGTATTATTAGTAAAGGTAATTCATCTTTTAGTCATGTTGCCTTAGTAAAAGGACTTAAGAATAAACTTTTAAGTGTAAGCCAGATTTGTGATAAAGGTTTTTCTGTTGTTTTTAGTGCTAATTCTTTAAGATCTTTGATAGAATTACAAATGAATTCTTTTGATAGGAAAAAGATATAAGGATATATATATTGTGGAAATAGATAAAAATGGAACTTATGACTGTTTAGTTGCTTCTAACGATGAAATATTTACTTGACATAAAAGATTAGGTCATTTGCATTACAAATACCTAAATAAACTAGTCAAGTATGATCTAGTTAAAGGATTGCCTAAGACAAAGTTTAGTGCAAATTCTTTCTATGATGCTTGTACTCTTGGAAAATTTCATAAGAGTTCTTTTAAAAGCAAAAATATAATTTCTACTTTTAGACCATTAGAACTATTACACTTAGATTTGTTTGGACTAACTAGAACAAGTAGTTTAAATGATAGTAGATATTGTTATGTAATTGTAGATGATTTTTCAAGATTTACATGGGTATAGTGTCTTAAACTTAAAGAACAAGCCCTAGAAGTTTTTGGAAAGTTTTTGAAATCTGTTCAAAATGAGAAAGGATATATGATTTCTCGAATTCGATCCGATCATAGAGGTGAATTCAAAAATCAAAACTTTTCTCATTTCTATGAAGCACTAGAAATAAAACATGAGTTTTCATTTCCTAGAGCTTCACAACAAAATGGTGTAGTAGAATGGAAAAATTAAACTCTTGGAGAGTGTGCTCGTACACTTCTTATTGAATCCTATCTTCCAAAGTATTTTTGGGTCGAAACCACTAACACTGCTTGCTATGTACTAAATAGAATTCTAATTAAGCCTTTACTTAACAAAACTAGTTATGAGCTTTACTATGATAGAATTTCTAAAATTAGTTATTTCAAAATATTTAGAAGTACTATATGCTTATCACTAAAGAACATCTGGATCAGTTTGATGCCAAGGGAGATGAATGTATCTTCATAGGATACTCATCTTGAAGTAAAGCTTATCGAGTGTTCAATAAGAGAACCTTAACTGTAGAAGAGACTTTTCATGTCAAATTTGATGAGAGTTCTTCTATAGATAATAAGCAAGTTAAAGTAGTAGATAGTGATGATGAGGATATACCCTTTATAGATGTATCACATATTAAAGACCAAAATACACATAATCTACCTAAAGAATGGAACTTTCATAAAGATCATCCAAAAGAACAAGTAATAGGTGAGATTAATGACAAAGTGAAAACTAAATCTCAAGTTAATTTTGTTCTAACTTCTTTTGTATCTCAACTTCAACCCAAACTTGTTGATCAAGCTTGTTTAGACTCTTCTTGGATACTTGTGCAAGAAGACCTAAATCAGTTTGAAAGAAATTAAGCATGGAAATTAGTTCCTAAACCAAGTGATAACTCTATTATAGGGACTAAATGGGTATTTAGAAATAAAACTAATGAAGAAGGTCAAGTAGTAAAAAATAAGGCTAGACTTGTTACACAAGGTTATAACTAACAAGAGGGTATAGAGTGTTTTTTTTTGTAAAGAAAAAGGATTACTACCAAGGATAGTAGTAATCCAAAAATTTATTCAAATAATTACAAGGTACTCTGCCACTGTTTTACCCAACACATCACATCACTACATATATTCTCAACCCACACCCTAATGCCTCTAAAGAGGACTTCATTCCTAGCACACCACACCTCCCAGAGAATGGCCCACATTAACATCCTTAGACTAGAAGCACGACAAAGATCTATCCATAAATTGTCCCCAGTAGGATGTGGCATAGGGCAACACCTAAGCCACACCTCATGTGTCACAACACATGAACTAAAGAGCCGGTGCACATCATCATTCCCAAAGGAGCACAACAAGCACGAAGCTGTAGGGGTTGCAATAATAAAGTGTCTCAGAGAACTTGTTAATTAACCCATCACATCTAGCCAACCATAAGAAAACTTGGATCTTTAAGGGGACTTTTATCTTCCAAATGGCATGGCATGAATGGTCGAGATTGGCATCATCCACGGTCGGTAGCATCTTGTGGTATGCTTTATTTGGTGAATAAAGGCCATCACACCAAAGAAAGCTATCCACTTCATCAATAGGCCTAAAAGCTTGGAGAGTGTCCATCACGCGATTATAATCATCCGAGGAATGACTCTCATATGCACTGGGGGCTGAGAGGGGAACTAACACTCATTAGAAGAAGCCCAGTAATTAGCCACACGAACATCTTTGTTGACTGCAGCATCATATAGCCATGGGAACATTGAGGCAAAAGTGCCTAAGCCAGATCAGTTATCCTTCCAAAAGCAGAACTGTTCCCTACTCCCAAGTCTAAGAGTAAAATGGTCCCATCTTTCCTCCATGGTTCGTACAACAGAGCTCCAAAAAGGTGAAGGGTGAGTCGAATCCAACCTATTTGATGGAGCATTAGATGAACCATAGGAGACTAAGATCACATCCTACCACAGGCCTTTGTCACCTCTCAAGATAATAACACCTCATTTCAATAACAAAGAAGCACCAAACTCCCTAAGAGATCGAATGCCCATTCCCCCATTTTTCTTAGCACACATATCTTACTCCATTTAACCGCTGGAGGAAAGATCCTTCATGGGAGACTCCCTTCCAAAACAATCTCTTCCTGATCACATCCAATTTTTTTTTAAAACCATGCCTGAAGGTCAGAACATGGAGAAGTAAAAAATAGGAATGGTTGAGATTACCGAGTTTAACAAAACCAATCTCCCCCCCTTTGATAAGTATCTACCACACCACCGTGCAAGCCGCATGGAGATCTTGTATAGGGTTGTCCAATCACTATTCTTCATTTCTTTTCCATGAGGAGGGAGTCCCAAATACTTGACTGGTAAACTGCCAATAAGAGTCTGTAAGGTATTAGAAATTTCCATGCTTACATGGTCAAACCAACCAAAACATATCAACGTGGACTTCAAAGGGTTCACGGCCAAGACAGAAATACTACCAAAAATTCTTACCACCAGATTCACATGATGTGTTGCTTTGCGTCCTCCTTCAACAAAGAAGACTGTGTCATCTGCATACTACAATATTGGGGTGTTAACACATTGCGTAGAGAGGGAATAGCCATGAAAAAGACCCCCAGTGCATGCTTTGAAGGAAAAATGAGACAAAGTATCCACAACCAAAATGAAAATCAAGGGAGCAATTGGGAAACCCTAGTTGACACCCTTCTATGGTTGAATCCAAGTACCTGTTGGCTGGCCGTTGATGAGGGGGGAGAAAGAAGAAGTGGTAACACACATCTTTATCCAATGAACCCAAACATCTGGAAAGCCATCCCTTTTAAATATCTCCCATAACTAAGCCCATGAAATAGAGTCAAAGGCCTTGGAGAAATCAACTTTCCACATGAACCCTTTTGTCTTCCTTCTGATACAGCCTAAGATCATCTCTTGCACCAAAATTAAAGATTCCTGCAATTATCTTCCCTTTAAAAAAGTAGACTGCATGGGGCTAATCAACTTCTGAAGGGCTACACACAAGCGATTCGCAAGTATTTTCCCAACAATCAAGTAGATGGATTCAACAAAGTAATAGGCAATCAGAGAGGTGTTCCTCACTTACTTTCTTTGGAAGGGGGAAGAGAAGCGATTTATTCAACCGCTCAAAATTAAAATTGCCACCCTGGAACTCATCTGTTACCCCCATCACATCATCCTTCACGACCTACCAGAATTCCTTATAAAAGAACACTTGGAAACCATCAAGCCCTGGAGATCCCCAAGCTTTAAGCCATTGGGAGCTTTCAATACTTCATCCTCATCAATTAACTTGGTCAACAAAGTGCAATCGGACTCCTCCAACTGAGCCATAACAGAAGAAGCAATGTGTCAATCACCCCCGCATCCTACACATGTCACTTGATGGAAATAAGAATTCGCTTCACTGCGAATCTACTCACTAATTGTTACTACTAGAAAAATTAGTTTTGGTCAACGATATTTAGTCACGATTCTTAAAACTATAACCAAAAGTAATATATGATCACGATTTTAAGTTGAGCCATCACAAAAAAGATGAAATAACTTTTTTTATGTGTTGAATATTTTGTCACGATTTAAAAATTGCAACTAAAATTTATTTCGTCACAGTTTGAAGTAAAACCGTGACCAATGTTTGGTTAGGGTTTCAAAACCGTGACGGAATGTTTTTTGTTTTTTTTTTTGGTAAACTAGAAAGCTCATTCCCTCCTACCCCGACTCCCCCTCCCAAGTCCTCCTCCCCCAATCGCCAGCTCTCCTCCGATTCTCCCTACACACTCGCCAGTCCTCTGGGGACGTTTGCGTGGATCAGATGGACGGGGATCTTGCAGGGGTGGAGAGCTATTATGGGCATCCGATCCTTGTGAACCCGAGCTACGGGGAGGCGCGCTGTCTCTCTACGGAAACTTGATGTGGGAGGCTCACAGCGACGGTGAGAGGGCCGAGGGTTATAAGCGCAACCACATCACGTCAGGATGGCCATCGCCTCCACACACCCACAACAAAACCAACCCCCCCCCCCTGCGTCCATCCTGGTCATCCGCCCCCCACCCCCCTCCTCGGCATCTGCTGACATCGGACCCCCCGCAGCCGCTGGAGAACTCCAGCTCCTCCTGCATGACCTCCGACACCTTTGACGCCTCCGCCGCTGCTGGAGAATGCCGTTCTTCTTGAAATGTTGTCTTCAAGACTTTCTTTAAGAATGAGCAGTCCCTCAAGGCCGCCCTCAAGATGTTCGATTAAATGCCCTAGAGGGAGAACTACACATATGGCATGTTGATTAGTAGGATCTGCAAGTTGTATCGCCTGGTGAAGGTTCTTGAGGTCTCTTCTGGAGGATGCCTGAGGTTGGCCGATGCCCATTGGATTTAGTGAGTACGGCGCCATCAACCATGAGCTCTGCTTCCATGGGAGGAAGAGGCGAAGTTAGTTATGCTTTTCTACTGGTTTTATTATTATCTAATTGCTTCTTTCACTTATAGTTCTTATCATTTTTGTTATTATTATCTTTTCCCTGAAAGCTCTTAAACAAAATTGATATTGCACTAATTAGCATTACATGCAATTACAAAGTAGGTGCCTAACTTATGCAACATCAAATACCAGTTGTGCTTTCACTATTGAAATTTCTATTATTCATGTTATTTTATTTTATGACGTGTGTTTGTATTGTTCAACTTTAGCATGAACAAAGCCTTAAAGAGATTCTTCAAAGTGAAGTAATAGCAGCAAAAAGCACTCCCAACATGAAAATAAATCCATGTCAACTAATCTAGTAAAGCATAGAGAATGAGGACTTATCTTTTCTGTGCATATCCAAATGGATATGCACACTTCCAGAACCGCCAAATAAATCTCATTAT
Organism: Thalassia testudinum; assembly: GCA_037157565.1. Lineage (NCBI taxonomy): Eukaryota > Viridiplantae > Streptophyta > Magnoliopsida > Alismatales > Hydrocharitaceae > Thalassia > Thalassia testudinum. The sequence goes on along the minus strand of JAZHRO010000062.1, from coordinate 350,081 downwards.
CCTACAAAGATGCTCCTATAAATCTCCACAAGAAAACACATTTCATGTAGATACAAGTAGCCTCATTCTTTCTGTCCTTTTTCCCTTGCAGTTGCGATCAAACTTTTATCACATTTTCATTCCTGGTTGATCTTATTAATTTGCTTCCCCAGGAAAAATATTCATTTCCCATTGCTTTAAAAAAAAGGTGACAGAGAATCATAGGCCAAATGAAAAGGAATTGCTTCCAAATAGTGGAGCAACTTGCTCTCTTGTTCATCTTACTGGTGGATACTTTTGGTAGGGAAAGTTTAGAAGTTTGCATACTCGATTCCCTCCATGTGCTCATGGGTTAGTCATTTTCTGCCCTGCGTGGTAGGCAGTTCATATGTTTTCCTTATAGAGAAGGTGGTTGTTATGGCATGCCACTGCCATAGCCCTTCTCACTCACCCCTTTTGGGTGGTTTGGAAGCAACCCTACGAGATCTCTTTTATGCCTTTTGATTTAAGAAGCATATAGGGGCCATAGAGGACAGTCGAGGAGACTTCTTGGATGGTCACGAGGCCATCAGAATGGCAGGGGAATCAGACCCCATTTTGAGTAAATAGCAACAACTCATTTTGTCTTGATAGTTGTTTTTCATGAGGGGAGAAAGATTGTATTGGGAGTGGGGAAGATTTGACTCCCAGGAGGAGCACTTCTCATCTTTTGGGGGCATTGAACTCCTCTATATATGTAACGGTTGGCATGAATGAAAAAGCAAGCAAGAACTCTTGGCCATTTGGCTCTCTTTATTGTGGTAGATTGGTTTTCCCACCCACAATATTATCTCCACCAATGTGGTTGATTGGTGTTCCACCCACACGAATCCACATTCGTTACCCATCCTCGTAGGATCGTATCAGGAGAGAATCATGCATTCTTGTTTGTTCACTTCTTTGCGAGTTGGATACCTCATCTTTCACTTATGGACTTAGTTGACAGCTTGAAAGATTGGATCCTTGTAATGAAATGGATGAAGAGGCTTAAAAGGCTGACTTCTAGACCGTTATCCTGGGATTGTAGCTTGATACTCTTCCATTCCATCTCAATGTTGCTCTCAATTTCCTTTTTATCAAACTACTGCATGCCTTCAGAGTTGGTAACTGAGTTAAATGTTGTCAAAACTGTGCAATGTCAATGATTGGAAGACATTCACTTAGTTTTCTGGCAAGAAGTTGGCTTTGGAGGCCATCAACTGATGTTTGGACACTCTAAGCATCAAGATGACAAATAATGCTTTTCTAACAGTGTAGGCCACAAGAATTGTGAGTTGGAGATCGATATGTGGAAATAGGTATTTTAAGCTTTCTTTTTCTTGATTTGGATTAAGCAGCCAGATTGTTTACAATACACAGGCTTTTTTCTCAAAAAAGGTATAGGGGTTTTTCTCTTATGAGCAGCAAAATATGTTGCCTCTGGTTTTTTGGCATTGTGAGGCTTTCGAAGGGTACTTTTGGTCACTAGCAGAGTTTGCAAACAGATTACCCCAACTTCTTTCCCTTACAAAATAGAAGATACCTCCATTCTTTAACAAAAAGGGTAAGTTCATTCAGGTTGCTGGAGGCAACCTTGCATACCTATTTAGGAACATTGGCCCTACTTTTGCCTCTCTTTTTTTCAGCACCGAGTGAAGAGCTTTTTTTTAATGAAAATTATTTTTTTGAAAAACAAAAAACATGAAAATTATGTTGACAGCTATATCATATTCTTGTCCTGGCATTAACGCTCCGATTTGGAACCAAGGGAGGTTCAATAGTAAAGAACTATATTGTGGGGTGTTAATAATCTTCCGTTGAATTTTCTTTTTTCTTTTGCCTTTTGTGGTAAAAAAAGGATCCTTACCAAGTTTGTAGATGAAGGATCTCTTAAAGTAGATTTCTTAACATCGTTAGAGTAGATGGCAACTTCAATCACATGATTAAGTAGTTGCTTGGATACAGAGTGGTGCTCTGTGCAGAGAGACAAAAGTGAGTTTGACTGAGAGGTTAATAATTTTTGGGCTTGGAGTAGTTGCATGCATATAGGAACAAAGAATTTAACCAAGTTGACTTGATCATGCACTTATCAAGAATGAATCAGGACATCAATTCTCCTAACAGATCCTCTTCCTTCTCCAATACAATTTTCTAATGGTGCTGATAAATCAACTGATAATCTTGATTTGCCATCTGCATGATTGTACTGGAAATTTTAGTTCCCAGCCACCTGAATTCATCTTTTGCTCATCAAAGTTGCAACCTCTAATAACAACCGCTGCCAACTCAAGATTGGGTTGAAGGTGGTTCATCAGCTCATCATGATCACACTTCTGCTACAATTGTTTTAACTCATTTAGATAACTTTTATGAAATGTTTTCCGAGAGTTGAAAGGTAAATAGTCAGTAGACCTTGTGTAATCTCCTTTTGATCCAACCAATCCTTCCAAAATGCATGTTGCACCATGTTAGGAAACCTTCTTTTCTTCCTTGGACCAGAAAGTTAGCTCTGTTTTTCTACTGAATTATGCTTGCTAGAGTCATGCAAAACAAAAAAGGCATCACCAAATGCATTCACAATTTTTTTTGTGTACATTAGATTTTGAAAAATCACAAAAGTTTCTCAAGCACCTCAGATCCACTGGAAGGAAAACTTGTGATGAGGCAAAATAGACTTAACCAAAAATCGAAGGCCTAAAATCTCCAATTCCATGGCAATCCAGAAGAGCACCTTGTAAAGGACAAAAGAACATTTGCCAGTGAGATTGTGGCAGCTCTGATTTTGGATATGGCTTTGTTTGAAATTTAGCTTTCTTTGATCCAATCCTTTTATTTTATCAGGGAATGAAATGGACTCATGAGTAGCAAATTTGGAGCCATCAACTTCCTTGAGGTATGGTGAACAAAATGGTAACGGATGGTTGATATCGAGTTTGCTTTGGAATTAATGATTAATTGTTCAAGGTATCTTTTACTATCATTTTGAATTCCAAAGTTTCACGTAGCATATGCAGACTCCAAATGGGATGAGCTCCATACATCAGGAGAGAGAGTTAAGTGTCCTTTTGTTAGATTAACTATAAAGTGTGTTAGAATTTCCAAAGATTTTGACCCTTTTAAGCTCATTCTGCAGCTTTGTTGTTATCACTTGTGAAATTCTCTCAAGTCTTTTAGTTTGTTTTTAATTGTGTGGACTATTTATAGCCAACCAACCAATATTTTCTCTTTTGTTTGCTACAACTTGTTTTAATAGGAGTTGGTTATTCCCTGAAGTACTTCTATAATTGTTTCTTTTGACTTTGAATGTTTCTTCATTGGCAAAATCACAACTTGTTAAATAGCAATTCTTTAAATGGATTTTGATGAAAACATATTTGTTTATGATGATTTTTCTTTTAGAAATTTTATCACTTTTTCCTGCTAATTTATGATTTGCCAAATTTAAAGAATAATCTCTGTTTGGTTTGTTTGCTTTTTCAGTCAAAATGACTTGAACGAAATATGTGGTGCTCAGAGGAAGATGTCTGAAAATCATTTGCAAGGGGCTAAGAGGTTGGGCTCGTGATGGCTGTTGAGTGATTCTTGATGATGTAATTATCCTGGTTTTGTAATGCCATTTTGGGTAATTGCCTCTAACAGATAACAATCCTTTTCCTGATAAATATCTTTATTGGTCTAAGGGTGCAAACAAGTTAGGCTGGATTGGTCTTGGCCTAATCCAAACTAACCTCAACAAATTTAGAGTTCATAACCCAACTCTAGTCAGCACATCCTAATACCTCAATTTACCCAATCCAAACATCCTCTTCTCCAAACAAGCAATGCCTTTTTTTTCTCTATTGCCTTGTGCAGTATTTTAAAGATTAGATGATTCACTATTATCTCTCTTTTTGGTGAGTCCATCTTGGGATACGAACTTTGAAAGGAAGGTGAGCCACATGATTGTCTTGGGGATGCCCAAGCAAGAATGAGGCAAGTTTTGGCCAAGTTGAAGCGTGGACTTGACAATTCCATTGAGATTGCAAGCATGGAGATATTTAGCAATCTTTAATGAAGCAAGTGGTTACTAAACCCATGCGACCATTCTTTTTCCCATTAAGAAAAGGATTGACATAATAAGGAAGAGATAACTTTCCAAAAAGATATAAATGGATACCAATCATGGAGGATCATATTATCCAGTAGATTAAGAGCAAGTAAGCAATCTATATCATGGGATGCTTCATTATAGACTTAGTATATTAGTTTTCACTGTGAAGTGGAGCTTAGAACATGCATAGACGGTATTATGAATGTGATTTAAATTGACAGTTTTACAAACATTATCTGTATGTTTGTCCCTGTACCTACATAACAGTAGTTTTATTGTGTGGTCCCAGTATGCAACTTGGTAATGCCTGTTTCTGTATCTATATTATTGTTTTATATGTATTCAAAAGAAAAATCCATGTTATTAGTTCAAATCAAGCAGTTGAGAAGAAATGGGTTTGGAAAGTGCAATATGGCAGAGCCTAGAGTTGAACCTGATTTGCCTAGAAGTGAACCTGTATGAACTCAGCACTATTATGCATCCTCCTATCTGTGCTAGGCACAGTTGTTAAAAAAGATCTTGTAGTTCAGCTTAATGATTTTGAACAAGATCTTGTAGTTTAATGATCTTATGCAAGGTGGGATTATCCCCGATAAGTGGATCTTCAAATGATCCATTAACCAACACTCATCTCTCTAACAATATTTGCTGTTGTCAGAATAACATAGAATATCAATGGGAAATCCTAAACCAGTATGTATTAAATAATTCTCTTATAATTTCAATTTGTTTTTGTGGGTTAGAGTTTGATGTTTGTGCTTTTAGCTTTGTTTCGTCCGAATTCTGTACTACCAGTAGAATGCTGAGTCATGTAACTTTCAGGTGCTTAACATATAGATGCTATTAACATTTCCTTTTTGCTGCAGGGTTACAGAAATGCAACAGCATCTAATAAGTAAGTCCAGATGATTTTCATGGTAGACAATAGAAGCATACTTGAATCCCTGGTTCTATTGTTTCCATCTTTGTATTCCAACATCAATCCCATATAAAAAGTTACTGAAAATAAAGGAAACATGCATTTAGCAATCATGCATATGCTGTTGCTATCTGGACCAGTTTCATTCAATGTGCATTGGTTCTGTGTTTGTGATTTAAGGTAGTGTGTCTGGAAGCGTATTTAAACATTAGGCAGGCAGTTGTTTTTATTTATTTTTATTTTTTTTGCCCCAATTCTGTACTACCAGTAGAATGCTGAATCATCCTTTGTGATTTAATTATGTTTACCATGTATCCTTTTATTTGCAATTTTGCTATACATCTGTGTTAGGTATGCAAAACCTCTGAGTTGCGATTGTCTATGTATATATATGTATGTAATATGCAGATCATCCATAGATGCTGGGTTGATAAAGTATCTCCAGATTGACAGATCAGGAGACATATGTGCTTGCATAATGAGTCAGGATGTGCTCCGAGATGGGATCCAAGCTTCTAGGTGGCAACACATTAGAAGAGCTTGGACGAGTTCTTGGTGGATTGGTTCAGGTTAGATCAGTCCAAATACCAATGGGCATTGAACGATTATTGTGAGTCCCGTGGGATGCTCCCATGGGCATTGAACGATTAGAGTTCGTGCTTTTTCTTTTTTTTTTGTTTATTTTTTCCATTTGGAAAGCAAGTGTACCAGGAACCAAAAAGGTCAGAATATATCCAACTGGATCATTAGATTCAAATTTTCATATTGAGGCCTTTATCTTGAAGAATTATAGTTGTTTCCATTCTCTAGTTGTCCTGTTACATGAAAAAGATTAAAATTTTCTCCCTTATAAGGTTTTGAGAAGAATATTATGTTTCAAGGTAATGCCCCCGGTATTTCATTCTCCTGATGCAGATATGTTTAATGTTTAAGTAGCAGTTAAAAGAAAATGTCTTTAGGATGATTTTTCCGGTGTAACAACTTGGTTCCTATATATAATGAATTGGACAAAGGGAAGTTTCATCTGTCACGCATGATGAATACCGGATCGAATAATATGAAGAGGTTGAAGGCAAGTGCATGTCTGATTAATGACCCATAGGTATGTACCGGTTTGGAAGATGTTTTTTAGGGTTTCTTTGGTCACGGTTTATTAACCGTGACTAAAAAAGAGCTTTGGTCACGATTTATAAGCCTTGACCAAAGCTCTTCCTTTAGTTACGGTTTTAAAATTATGATCAAAGCCTTTGGACACGGTTTATAGCAATGATGAAAAGCTCATCCGCTCAGGTAACGACGGGGACTTTTGTCACAGTTTTTTGGTCACGATTTTGGATGGAACTGTGACCAAAATCCTTCTACCACACAACTTTTGGTTATGCTAATTGGTGACGGTTTTTAACCTTTTGGTCATGGTGTTCAACTATGACTAAAATCCTTTTTTGTTGTAGCGTGTGCCTGTTGACTCGCCAGCCCTCAAGGAAGCAATATGATTTATGCATCTTCTATTGTTGGCCACATAGCATGGAAGAACTTGGTATTGGCATCTCCCTATTTTAACCACAACTATCTAGACTTCTCATGCCAGTCAATCTCATTTTGAAGATCTTCTTTAGCCACAATAGCTTGACATTCTCAGCTTCAAATCCTCCTCAGATAGTGGCTTCTCATCCTCCTTGGCATCCAAGGAGATAATGGTGTCCATGGCTGAAGATCTACACTCCTCTTTTGCAGTCTTGAGAGTCCTTCTATACTCCATTAACATCAAGCATAGCCCTTTCAACTTGGCAGCAAGAATTTGCGTAGCCAAGCTAGAGATCTATTGTGCGCACCACCAAGAGGAGACCAAGTGTTGGAAACCTATTTCACCAAGCCAAGATCTTTGAAACTTGAAGTAGGAGCTAGTGGTTCTCCCCTCACCACTATCCCAAAGCAATAGAACATGATCTTGAAAGGGCCAGCCCAAAGCAGTGACATGGGCTAAATGAAAGGAGCCCATCATCTCAATGTTGCACAAAAAAACAATCGATCTTGGACGTCAATCCATTGCCATTCCTCCATGTGCAAGGAGCCCTCGAAATTGGCAAATCAACAAGTTCCAACTCAACCACAATATTCTGGAACCCATACGTGGAAGAATCCACACGCCCATCTGGCCTATCATCACATGATAGCGTAGAGTTGAAGTCTCCACGTATTAGCCATGCACCACCTTGAACGTAGTTCGAGTGTTGGTTGAGCTCCCTCCAAAAAGCCAGCCTATCTCCATTCAAGTACGAGCCATACACATAAGTAAGATAAATGGGATTGCCTCCATTACATCTCATGAACTTGCAAGTGATGTAAAATATGTCCTGATGGACATCTTCAAGCTTAAGAACATTGCACTTCCACCATACACAAAGTGCCCCCGCATGCCCATCAGCATTGATGTGCTTAATATCAGTTGACCCATGGAGTTTCAATTGCTGCCACATCCCCACATTTTCTTGGTCAATATGCATTTCTTGGAAAAAAGCACAGTCAACTCTCCAATGACTCATGCACTTTATTAGCGTTCCTCGCCTATTATGGTCATGCTGACCTCTTACGTTTTATGAAAGCACCATCATGGATTTTGAGATTTAGAGACCCCATTGTTTGGAACCACACATTCCACATTCAGAATCTTCGAAACCACCTCTTCATTAACGTTTTGCATTTTATGTGTTGATCAATTGCGGAGGTTATATCTCCCCCTGGTGCTCTTCGAACCCCTACTGTTGGAAGCCACTCCTAGGTCATAGATCTCTACCTCCAGGCATTTCACCTTAGTGTTGAAGGTGAATCCTCCACCATTGTCACCTTGTTGTTGGCTTGACTCTTGTCCAACCTCATCACCCATCTCCATATTAGACATGGCCCTAGTAGTTAAGATGCCATGAGGGGACGTCTCAACCACCTAAGTATCATCGTCCTCTCTTGTGGAGGCATCTTCATTCTCCTTCCTCTTCTTTCCCACTTCAAGATGATTACACTTTTCCCGCACAAGCCCCTTCCACTGCATCTCACCTTGTCCAGTTGGCTAATCATTAGGCCCATCCGTATGCGTAAGTGGATGGCAATCCATAGCAACATGCAACAACCAAGATGAGCCACCATATATGAGGATGATCGTTTCAGGGAATAGGCCTCTGTGCCTAAGGTTAACATTCACTTTGACATGTCTGCCATTTGTAGGATTTAGAGAACACAAGTACACTAGAAAGGGGGGATGAATAGTGTGGTAAAAAAAAAATGCAAATAACACAAACCACATAAAATGGAACACCAAATATATAGTGGTTCCCCTCACTTGGGTACTCCACTACCTAAATCTCCTGACTTAGGATTTTTAACCCGATTCCCTCAACCCGGAGAGAATCAATTTACTAAATATGAGGCAATTAACGGGTTATCCCAACCCAATTACAAGAACAAATAAAACAAGATATTACAAGTGTAAGCAAGAAATGTAAAAGCTTACAACTAAAATCCCAAGTCTCCAATAAGAATATGTTTAGCAAAATTAAATGGTAAGATCTAGCATATAAAGATGGTGTGCAAAAAAAATTGATTTGACGAGAACTAAAGAGAATGCGCCAAACAAACTTGTTGCAATATAGAGATCTTCTTGAAGGCTAAATGCAACAAGTATTGTTACTTTTGTAGCTAGAATGGAGAGAAATGAAATCGAAAGCAAGGAGGATTTTTTGATTCTTGTTGTTTTCAAAGATGGTTCTCAATAGTGCTTTTATAGACCACTAACCAACCCCCCTATGCTCCCTAGTCGTTGGGGGCAAAATTAGAAGGTTAAAGTTTAGATTAATGACAAAATAGCCGTTCAGATTTGGCACAAAGATTAGTTGGTACCGGTACTAACGTTGTGGTACCGGTACTAACTGCTCACAGTTACCCAGTAGCTAGCACAACAGAGCCTAGGTACCGATACTCATCATAGGTACCGGTACTCAGTGCTTATAGTTGAGTACCAACTAAGTCACCAAGTACCGGTACTTACCATTAGTACCGGTACTTGTGACTCATAGGTTTGAAAACTGTAACCTACATGTACTGATACTAACAATAAATACAAGTACTTGTAAGGTCTAGGCACTACTAGTATTCATAAACTGTGAGCATCTCATACCGGTACTCATAATGAGTATCGGTATTTATTATTCACAGTTTGAGACTATGGCTTAAACCTATACTTTGCATGTATCGGTACTTATGAATGGTATCGATACTTGCTACAAATACCTTGAATTCACACTTTTAATCAATTTCAGAGCTTTTCAAATTCAATTAAACTATTAATATTAGTAAGAAACGATTTTGATTTTTCAAACGAATAATTAAACATGAGTTTGATACCTAATTATCTCTATTTTGATTTTACTTCCTAAATCAAATTTTCTTATTTAGGAGACATGCAAATTTCTAGATTACAACAAATAAACATAAAAAATCTTTGTCAACTTGAACACTTCTTCCTTGTCGTCATCTATACTTCCTATAATCTTGTGATTTCCTTATAAATATTACTTCATAAACTCATTAGATTAAAACAGTTTTGTTAACATCAAAACATAAAATAGAAGTGAAACTAGGTTCCAACAATCTCCCCCTTTTTGGTGTTGACAAAACAAAAGAAATATCCATATTTTAAAGATAGAAACCTTATAAGAGAAGGAATACAAAAAACTCCACTAGCAGTGAAACCTCCTCAAACTAAGCTTCCTTTTTCTAAATATGAGTATTTATCATTTCTCCCCATTTTTGTCAAGCAAACAAAAAGAAGATGCATAGGTAATGATCAAGCATTAATAAATTATGCGAAGAAAGCATTCAAACATAAAAGTTGATAGAAAGTCCTACATCATAAAGATCAAAACAGTTGAACGAAAGCATTAAACAACAGATTTAAAAGTCATACAACATAATAATCAACCAAAGTAAATTGTCTCATACAACAAACTACATAAAAGTAGAAATTAAAGTAATTTCGAGCTCTTTTCTTGATATATTTTTGAACAACATTTCCATTGCTATTGTTATCATCTCCGCTATCATCATTGTCATCATCATCTTCATCTTCAACTTCTTCATCTTCGTCATCTTCTTCATTTTCATCATCTTCAGTTTCTTCATCTTCATCTTCGACATATGGAATTTCTTTATCTTCATCATTGTCTTCTTCCTCTTCATCAGCACCAAGAATAGGTTCTTCTTCTTCCATTTGAGAAGAAACATGTGATGGGTCTTGAAAATGCTTTTGTCGTCTTTCACTATATTCTTTGGGTGCCTTTGGTTGAGTGTGCTTCCTTTGCTTAGGCTATTGAGTGGAAGAAGAAAAATAGGAGGACTCAATAGAAAGGGAAAGCTCATGGAACTTGCGTTCCATGTAACGAATACCAAAGTTGAGATTTGTAAGATTGTGACCAATATAATTGAATGTGTTAATCATATTGGGGTCGGTTCCAGGTACATGAGACAAATTAACCCAAGGCATTTAAGCTTCAGGATAAGGATAGGTCATAAGAACAAATGTAGAAGATGAATCAGGAACTTGATGAGAAGAATATTGAGCATTAGGATCAACTTCATCTTCTTCATCATTACTTGAAGATTCTTCTCTAATAGGCTTTACTCCCATTTTCCTGAGTATGGACCACTTGAAGTAGACCACTTTTCTAAGCGAGGTAAAGTTTGAGAGATCAACCCTACTCTTAAATAAGTATATGAGAAACAAGTATATCAAGAGGAAGGGTAGAAGAATGGTAATGAGGTCTAAGGAAATGAATGAATACCATAAAACTTGTAATGATAGCATAGATTAAAGGTAAAATATTTATGGGAATTTTATGGAATCCAGAATATTTGGCCCTTAAATTCCACTCTAACATACTAAATAAGACTCTAACAAACAAGGTCATGTTAGGTGCAACCAAAGATTTTCCCAGACAATTTGGGAGCAAAAGTGTTTCATGTATTTGAGAAGTAGTGAATTTTTTTTTAAGAGTATTGAAGGCATGACCTTCGTTTGGACATTGTGTTATAATAGAAAGGAATTTTGGTGTGACAGTTACTTTTTGACCAAAGATATTAGAGGTTAAGACTAGATAACCTCTATTCTCTTGCTCTTGGAGGTTTGCAAAGAATAGATAATTAATATCAGGGTAGACTCCAGGAACATCAGCAAAAAATGACTAATCAAAGAAATGCATGAGATGTTGTTTAGATAGACGAGTAGTGAAACCATAAAGATGTAAGGAAAAATCTTTCCACTCAACAGGCCTACAATGTTGAAGCTTAGGACCCTTATACCAATCAAATTTAGATTTTGCATCCTCATTGATGTAAAACTTGTGGAATGCATCTTGAGATTCCTTTCCCTTACTCTTGGACTTAGGTGCCATCTATGAACATACAATAAAGAGCAGAGAAAAAAAATCCTATGAGAAATCAAGAATAAGAATATTTCCTTTCATGTGTGCATTCATAACACACATAAACTTGTATGTACCGATACTGGTCGTGAGTACCGATACTGGTTGGGTCTAGTTCCAACAAGAAAATTGAGCAGGTACCGGTACAGAACATTAGTACCGGTACCTACTGCCTATAGCAGGCTCTACTGCATCCAATGAGTATTGGTATCGATGATGGATACTAGTACCAATTGGTACCTGATGAAAAAGATATGTAGCAACAAGTAGTGATTAACAATGAGATGTGGAATTAAAGAAACTAGGTCAATGATGATCAAGATCTAACAAGAGAAGGAAGGAATACCTTGAATCCTTGAGGAGAGCTTTGGAGAAGGAGATCTTCTTGTAGGAAGCCTTGGAGAGAAAGAGAACTAGGGTTTTGTAGAGAGCAAAATGAGGCAAGTTTTTGCACTTGCTCTCTTTTATATGGGATGAGTCATATGCAAATCACATAACCACTTAAGTGGTTGAGAAAAATGTGAATTAAAAACTTAGGTATTGAAAAATAATATAATCAATATCTTAAGTTAAGCAACCATATTACAAATAACACCATGATATTTCCAAAAATATGGAAATATTATAGTATACCCCTTTTTAAGAAAAGTAGGTAAATTATAGTTAATCCCTCAGGGTTTTTTATAATTACAAACAAGTTATAAGACAATCAGTCATTTAATTTTGAATTTATTTAATTGTATAAAGTCCCAATTTTCTTTTTATAAAGCAGAATCTCTTTGCTGCAAGAGGTTTTGTAAAAATGTTTGCTAATTGGTTTTGTATATCTATGAATTCTAAGTGAATGGCACCTTGAAGCACATTATCTCTAAGAAAATGATGTTGAACATCTATGCGCTTGGTACGTGAATGATGTACCAAATTTTTGGATAAATTGATTGCGCTTGTACTATCACATAAAATTTTAGATTTCGTAAAAATCAATGCAAAATCGGACAAAGTTTGTCTCATCCAAATGACCTGAGAGCAAGAAAGTCAAATAGCAATATATTTTGTTTTGGTCGTAGAAAGTGAAACACATGTCTATTTTTTAGAGAACCATGAGACTAGAGTTCCTCTAATAAAATGACAAGTGCCACTAGTGTTCTTTCGATTTGTTCGACTTCCTGCATAATCTGCATCACTATAGGACAATAAGTCTAAGGCCTATGCTTTAGGATAAAAGAGACCAAGATCTCTTGTGCTATTTAGGTATCTAAATATTATTTTTATTGCGTTTAAATGAGATTCCTTGGAATCCGATTAAAATCTCACACAAACATGTAGCAAAAAGAATATCAGGTCCAGAGGTTGTAAGGTAGTAGTGAACCTATCATACCCTAGTATTTCTTTTCATCTACCATCTTACCGGATAAGTCTTCACCAAGAGAAGTAGATGGAGCAATTGGAGTCTCTTTTCCATTTACATTTTCAAATTCAAGCTTCTTGAGAATTTCAAGAACATACTTTGTTTGACTAATGTAGATACTTGTGTCTAATTGTCGGATTTGGAGGCCTAAAAAGAACCTGAGTTCACCCATCATACTCATTTCGAACTTGTCTTCATAGTCTCACAAAAATGCAGACACAGGGACTCCTTGGATGATCCAAATATGATATTGTCAACATATATTTGAACCAATAGGATGTCATTTTCTTCTTCCTTTACAAAAAGAATTGAATCAACAATTCCAATTCGATATCCACGCTGGAGAAGGAAGAACCTAAGTCGATCATGAAGATTCCTATGGGAGGAGGTGAGATTTGTGTGATGTAATATAAAGTGCGGAATTAAAATGAAACAATCTCACAAATAGACAATCACACAATGCACAAGTATTTTTAGGTGGAAACCCAAATCCTCTCGAGTTAGGATTTCCTGATTGACCAAGTCGATCAAAATCTACTAATGAACTACTTTAACGAGGGTAGTTTAACCTCTATACAAGCACTCTACAAGTATGAGGGTAGCATTCCTCAAACCCCTCCTCTTCACGAGGAGTATTTTATCCCTCGATGGAGACGGGAATTGGCAAAGCGAATACCCAACAATAACAAAGTAAAATACAAACAAGACCTATAGAGCCACAAAGATAAGCCTAGCTACTATAGATAAAGATTACTTCCCTTTGTTGGAAGTGTGTCAGCTTGACATAGATGCGTGAACCACGCGGCGGCACTTTGTCGCTCTCATAATCATGGAGGGAGAGTGGGTGCGCAACAACGATGAAGCTCTCTTGATGTGGACCTAAGCTTGGAGAGCTAGAGCTTCTACTCAAGATCAAATTGACACAAATGATGTGGAAGTGTGTTCCTTGGTGTTTCTTGGTGTATCTTGGTGTGTGTACACAAGGCAAGGGACCTCTCCTATTTATAGATCGCTTAGGAAGGCCTAGGAAGGTTGTGGAAGCCTTAGTTAGTCATTGGGGAACATCCTAAGGCAAAACAAGCTGTAATCAAAATCATTAATGATTCTGACAGGGTCATCAGACGATTGGGAAAAATATCAGATGTCTAGAAGTCATGTATAAGATGTCTGGAAACTAAATCAGAGATCTAATTTTAGATGGGTTTCCTTCCTGACATGCATCTGACCTAAATAGGGTTCTAGGTCAAAGTGATCAAACGATAGGTCGGTCGTCTGGCACATGATCTGGATGTCTGGAAACTAATAACTCTATGGGAACTGATTCCCAAGAGTGCTTAATAGCTATAACTCTTAACAAAAGTGATTTGGCATCAAACGAGGCTCAACGTCTATTTATGAAACGTCTGAGATCCTCTACAGATGTCTGATAGAAGACTAAAGGGCATTTCTCAATGATCATATTCTGAAGGCCAACGTTCCATTAATTGGACATCTGGCCAAGTCATTAGACGTCTGCTAAGACATCTGAACTAAGGGTCGGTCGTCTGATGTTCGTTGCCGTATAGTTGAAATCGTCGCAAAAACAATTAACAATTTATTTTACTCGAAAACGAAAGTATTCGAGGTTGAACTCAGGGAGCAAATTGGTATTTTAGAAACTAAAATCACAACTCTCAATTTTACTCAAAAGATGATGTTCAATAATAATGCAATTCAATATTCATGAAATCTAAAGAGAACAAATATGCAAAAAAAAATTGAATGTTCTTTCTCTCTTTGAGGTCCTCTTTCCTTGTGAATTAGATGTCTGATATAGAATCAGACGTCTTAAAGTTGCGTTGCTATAGTGCTTGCCCTTTGTCTTTCTGATTTTTGCCTTCTCTTTCTTTCTTCTTTCTCTTTGCGGCTGTGCTTCTCTTTTCCTTGTCCTTTGGCTTCTTCTTCTGTTCTTCTCTGCTACGCCTCCTCCTTCTTCTTTTTTGGCCTCTGCAGTCTTCTTCTTTTTCTTGCACTTTCAAGCCTTTCTTCATCCTTCTTCTTCTACCTCAGCTTCTCTGTGGCTACAGTGCCATCTTCCTTCTCCTCCTTTGTTGCTCCTGCCTTCAAGTTCTTCTGTAGCTGCCTCCTCCTCCCCCTTTCCCTACATAGTACAGAGCAAAACCTACCCCTACCCTCCCCTGCGTCTCTCTCTCTTTATTTCTCTCTTCGCTCTCTCAGAGCCAGCTGGGTAAATGGGTCAGGTTACGTGCGCCCAGGTCTAGGCACACTGGCGTGGTGTAGTGCGCGAGGAGTGCAGGGTTAATCGGGTCGGTCAGCCAGGTCCGTGAGAGCGTGGGTCGCGGACGAGGCAGGGGCATGAGCGAGGGGACCTCACCCCGTGTTCTGAGGCGATAAGAGGGAAACACAAAAACAACTTAAATGACTCCTCTGTGCCTACCACTTCTGAGGTGGGACTAAAGTCCCACCTGCTTCTTCGTGCCTGCAGGTGAGGTCTTTCACTTAATGGCAGTAGGGGCTCAGACCTGAAACCACTCAATATAGCCTCGCGGCCTCATTAAATCAGATGGGGATCTTCACCGTGGCACGACGAAGGTGCCTGGGTGGGTGGCTGGCCGCGGGGTGGCTTAGGCATGCATGCCTAGGTTGCTCTGTGGCCGTAAAGATGGGTTTGATCGGGGGGCGTTTATGGAGGTGTTGGCTGGTAATGGAGGGGCGGATGATGCTCAGTGGGTGATGGTGGAGGTGATGAGGGGTTTGGTGAGGCATGGGGAGGTGTGGAGCAGTGGATGCGCCTCGCCGGTGGTCTACCAGAGGTGAAGAAGGTGGTGGTGGTTTGTGGCATCGAGGGGATAAAAATTGCAATAAAGATAGGGGAAATAAAGAGGGGAGAGAGGGGAAGAGTTCTAACCTACTTAACGGACGAAAGGAGGGAGGAGGCGGACGACTCGTATTTGTCGTCGTCGAAGATGAAGACCCTGAGGTGAGGATGACGGTGATGAGGAAGGAGTCAGAGAGGTGTGCGTGGGTACAGCGCGATGCGGAGGAGCACAGCGGAGAAGACTCTACCATTGGTATGGTGGCGGAGAGACGAGAAGAGGGAGGACAGATCGCCGGAGCTTGCAGGTTGTTGGTCGGAGGTGAGGGAGGACGAATTTGAGGGTTTTCTCAGGCCAAATTATGCTTGCCAGAAGCGGCTAGACCTAGAGTTTCTTTTATAGGAATAGGCAGAGGGTCAGATGCTTGGCAGGCGAGGAAAATCCTCACCGGAGGTCGCTGCGGGTATGGTACCCATACCTCTCGAGCATTTGCATGAGAGGTATGGTGCAAATCAGGGCATGGGGAGCTGCTCAGGCGGTAGGGAACTTCTTAGGGAACCCCCCTTTCAAATTTGAGAGCAGCTCCCTGGGGAAGCAGGGAGAAATCCTCCTCGAAACTTCGCCAGAGGTATGGGTCTTCTACTGCAATGGTAGAGGGACCAGAGTGCAAAAAGTGACGAAGAAGTTTAGGGGGTTTTTGCAAGGGTTTTCAAAAGTTAGGGGCCAGAATGTAATTTGGTGGATTATTTTGCAAAGTAGGTCAAGATGACCTTCCCTTAGATCTAAATTTTGGTACAAACCTAATTTGAACCTAGAGAACCCATTGGTAAAGTTGGATGTTAGGTTTGACCACGTTTGGCTAGATATTTTACACAAAAACCCAAATTAGGTCAAATATTGAGCTTGGACCCTAATCTAGGTCAAAATAGGTTTCAAAGGTCAAATTGAAGGTTTTAAACCCTAGGGGATATTTTTCCATGAATTTTAGAGGGTTTAAGTGATTTTTATCCTGGCTAGAACCTTGTGAAATTAAGTGGGTTTGTTTTAGGGTTACAGAATGTCATTTAATTCTTAAATTTCACAAAAACCCTTTTCTGACTGAACCATCCCACTTTTCTCTTATTGAGTCCAATTAACCTATGTCTAGACCCTGAGAAATCCCGTTGATGTACTGCAATGGTAAAATTGTAGTTTTACCCTTTGTTTCATGTTTTCTTTCCATATCAGTGGTCTCTTGAGTTAGGCCTTCCTTTAGGTTATGCAGGAGCTTTTGTTCATTTTCTTAGGTCAAAATAAACTAGTTAGGGCTCATGATGAGGTTATCATCATACCCCCATGCTTAGCTTTTGCTAGTCCCTTAACAAAATTTCAAGGTTTTAACTACTGTTTTAGACCATGAGTTTCTTTCACCAATTATGATAAGTGCTTTTTCTTCTTTTTCTTTTGTGATTAGGTCAGAATGTCGATAGTAGGCCTAAATGTACTCTAGTACCAACCAAGATCTAGACCTGACTAGCTTTAGCCTCGATCCTTCGCGAAGGTTTTTAAGGCCCGCAGGAACTATCCTAAGGTTCATTGGATTCCGTGGTTAAAGCACCCGTGCTTGAGACATATTTAGCCTTAGTTCAATTTGCAGTGCATTTTTGTAAGAGAGAGAAAGATGATTTATTTGTTTGGAGAGTTTTCTCTCTCTTTTCTTTTTATTTCTAGCTTCTAATTGGCTTCTCAACACGGTCTGTATTGGATTTCTCGTCCCCATCATCAATCCTCAAAGGTCCTTGGTAATCGATGCTTCGTGATAGCACCGCCCATGGTAACCCCCAGAACCTTGGTTTTCGAGATTTCAAGATAATCCCGCCCAGGGCATTCCGTGGCCGAATCTAGACCCTTGCAATCGACATTTCGTGATAATGCCACCCATGGTATCTGAACTAGCAAAGTGCTTACATGCCCCCAGTCGGATATGTAAATATCCTAAGAGACAAGCACCGAGGAGACGATATATTGTTACACATCTTCGAGGGGAATTTCCTGCCTCTCCGCGTCGGGAACTCATCCAAATCAACTTGTGTTGATTGGCCACTCCTAATCTAGGCAACATTTTTAGAACATTAAAACACTTGTGCGTGATTTTGATAGTTATGTGTATTGAACCAGACTGTGTGTGGATTGGGGTGCTTAGGTTACCGAGTCCCGCAAATTGAAGGTCAGTTAACAAGGCTAAATACTCCCTAAGCCTTAGACCTAATACTTAAGCTTTGTATTTTCTCCAACCTCTTGAGGATTATCCAGATCTTAGCGGGTACTATGAGTCTAGCCAAAAAGGCCTAAGGTCAGCATTCCTACTAATCTCTTTTTGTATCTCTTTAGCACTTTTCTTTACTTTTTTTGATGTGGTCTAGAACTTCGGTTAATCCCTTAATTTCTTACTAATGACTATCTCCTTTTTTCTCATTTTGTGCTCCTTTTTTGGCATTTTGTTCTTTTTCCTCCTCCTGTTTTGTATAGCCCAAAAATTTTCCCTCCCTCTTCTCAATTTTTTTTAGATATGTGATTTTTTTATTGAAACCTTTTCTTGATTATGAGTTTTCATACATTTTGCACTTTCATACCCCCCATGCCTATGATTTTCAATTCTCCATTGTAAATTAGGTGGGTTTGAATTCAGCTTAGTTCATTCGTTAGGACAGGTGTTGGGTGAGTAAACGAGTTGAGGTGACTGTTGCGGACGATCCCTAGACTCGGGTATGGGTACCTGAGGTGGAGTCGGCTGCCCTAATGGGTAAACCCTAAAGTGCAATATGAATTCAGCATAGAAATGTCAAGAAAGGTTTCGGGTTTTTTAAAGAATGATGGGTTGCCTTCCGTTAAGTGCTGAGTTTTACGCCATCGGTTGGGTGCAATGAGTTCAGGGAGAATGGAGGATAAAGGGTGTCTTAGCCAAATCTGTATTGGTCATGTCAATGAATGGTTTGAGTCTCTGACCGTTCACGACGAAGGGTTCGGAATCATGGCTGAGTGGACTGATCTCAACGGCTCCATTTCCAAAGATTCGTCGGACTAAGTAAGGTCTGATCCACTTAGATCGCTGCTTTCCTGGGAATAATTTGAGTCGGGCATCAAAGAGTAGGACCTTTTGACTAGGGTGAAAGATCTTTCTAGATATGTGCTTGTCATGAAAGACTATAACCTGCTCTTTGTAGATTCGTGAGTTTTCATACACATCGTGGCGTAATTCATCAATCTCGCTCATCTGAAGCTTTTTGTGGGTTCCATCCTTAGAAAGATCTAAGTTGCAGTTCCGTACTGCCCAATAGGCTTTATGTTCCAATTTAATGGGGAGGTTCCACGCCTTCCCGTACAGCAGTCTAAAAGGAGACATGCCTAATTGGGTCTTGTGGGCAGTCCTTAAGCCCACAAAGCTTCTGGAAGCCAGGATGATCAATCCTTTCTGTCAGGTCGAACAATAACCTGGAGGATTTTCTTGATCTCCTGGTTTGATAGCTCAGCTAGACCATTAGTTTGGGGGTGGTAAGGAGTAGAGATTTGGTGTGACACCCCATATTTGGTCATTAGTGACCTAAACTGAGCGTTTATGAAATGGGTCCCTCCATCAGAAATTATTGCACGTGGAATCCCAAACCGTGAAAAGATGTTTTGGTGAATGAATTTGATAACGACTTTGTGATCATTGGTTCGGGTCGGAATGGCTTCGATCCATTTGGACATGTAGTCAACTGTAAGTAAAATGTATTCAAAGCCGTTCGAGATAGGGAATGGTCCCATAAAATCAATCCTCCATATGTCAAAAATCTCGCATACCAGGATCGGTTGTAAAGGCATAATGTCACGATGGCTCATGTTGCCCAAGGTCTGGCAACGGTTACATGCCTTACAGTGATTGTATGCATCCTTAAAAATTATGGGCCAATAAAAGCCACACTGGAGGACTTTTGATGCGGTTTTGTGTCCTGAAAAATGTCCACCGCATGCCTAGTCATGGTAGAAAGAAAGTATGTCTTTGATTTCTGCTTCCGTGACACATCGTCGGATAATTTGATCAGCATCAATGCGGAATAAATACGGGTCTTCCCAAAAGTAATACTTGGCATCGGAACGTAATTTGTCCTTCTTGGCCTTTGGCCAATTAGACGGGATCTGATGTGATGTCAAGTAGTTTACTATGTCAGCAAACCATGGAAGCCCTGTATCAATAGTCAGGAGGTGCTCATCAGGAAAATGTTCCGTGATGGGTCCGGAAGGGTCAATGATCTCAGAAGGAAGGCGGGACAAGTGATCAGTTACCACGTTCTGTCTTCCTACTTTGTCGCGAATCTCGAGGTCAAATTCTTGCAACAGCAAGATCCATCGAATTAATCGAGGTTTCACATCCTTCTTTGCAAGGAGATGCCTCACAGCTGTGTGATCCGAGTAGATAATAACATGGGAACCTAGGAGGTAAGATCTGAATTTTTCTAGGGCAAATACTACGGCTAGCAGCTCTTTCTCAGTAACAATGTAGTTACGCTGAGCCTCGTCAAGTGTTTTTCTAGCGTAGTAAATGACCACGGGTTTCCCGTCAATTTTCTGCCCTAAAACTACTACAGTGAAGTCAGATGCATCGCACATGATCTTAAAGGGTTGAGACCAATCAGGGGATTGTAGGATCGGGGCTTGGGTAACTCGGTCATGAAGGATCTCAAACGCTTGACTGCATTCCTTGGAGATATTGAAAGGTACATCCTTGGAGAGAAGAGTGGTCAGGGGGCGCACGATTTTGGAAAAATTAGGGATGAATCGACGGTAAAAATCGACGTGCCCCCAGAAAAGATCGGATGTCCCTGATTGAGCTAGGCATAGGGAGTTTGGAAATCAAGTTAACCTTAGCTCGATCGACTTGGATGCCTTTCTCTGAAATCAGATGTCCTAGGACGATTCCGTTAGGCACCATGAAGTGGCTCTCTTCCCAGGAATGAACCAAATTCATGTCAATGCATCGCCTGAGTAGTTGGACCAAGTGCTGGAGGCAATCATCAAATGATGCTCCAAATACTGAAAAGTCATCCATGAAGACTTCCAGATAATCACCTACCATATCTGAGAATATGGCAAGCATGCACCGCTGAAAAGTCGCGGGTGCATTGCAAAGACCGAAAGGCATCCTTCAGAACACGTACGTCCCAAAGGGGCAGGTGAACGTGATCTTTTCTTGGTCCTCTGAATGGATTGCCACTTGGTTATAACCGAAGTACTCGTCAAGAAAGCAGAAGAACCTATTTCCTGCTAATTTTTTGAAGATCTGATCAATAAACGGTAGTGGGAAATGATCCTTCTTCGTGGAGGAATTGAGTCTTCTGTAATTTATGTAGACTCTCCACGAGTTGGCTATACAGGTTGGTATGACCTCTCCTGTTTTAGTTGTGATGGTGGTGAGCCCTGCCTTCTTAGGTACAACTTGGATTAGACTCACCCATTACTGTCGGAGATTGGGTAGATGATCCTTGCATCTAACCACTTAATGATCTCCTTTTTCATGACCTCCTGCAGATTAGGGTTTAGACATCTTTGCATTTCTCGCGAAGGTCGTGTGCCCTCTTCGGAATAGATGTGGTGTGTGCAATAAGAGGGGCTAATACCAGTCAAATCATCGAGAGTCCATCCAATGGCTCTACGATGTTGCTGGAGAACAGTAATCAGATGGGATTCCTGGTCAGGTATGAGTTTGGAGTTTATAATCACAGGAAACATCTGATTGGAACCCAAAAAGATGTATTTCAAATGATCGGGAAGGGGCTTGATTTCCAAGACGGGATTATCAGCAGCAGCGGGTGGTTCAGGGTGTGTGTCAGGAACAAGGGTAGGAGTTATGGGTGTATCTTGATCAGGTTCAGACTCTTCTAATTGCGGGTTTTGATCTTATTGTGGTTGATCGGGGATAATCAGGTTGTCCTCGATATGCGGTTCATCAACCACGACTTTGATATCACATATTTGTTCTATAACACCGCAATTAATCCCTTGTTAGGACTTAAAGATGTCAATCTTTAGAGTTTGGTTCCCAAATTTCAATTCTATTTGGCCCTCCTCACAAATTATGTTGGCCCTAGCAGTGGCCAGAAAAGGTCTCCCTAGTATAATCGGTGTATCCCTTGGGTTCTCAGGTGCATCCATATCTAGAACTATGAAATCCACTGGGAAGTAGAAATCCCGTATCCTAACAATGACATCCTCGAGTATTCCTTTGGGTAACTTGATGGATCGATCGGCTAACTGCAGTGTCACCTCTGTCGGTTTATAATCGGACTCTTCAAGGTGGTTAAGGAGGGATGTAGGTATTAGGTTTATGGAGACACCTAAGTCTAGCAAGGCTCTGTCGAATTGGGTTTCACCAATTTTACATGAAATCAGGGGAGTGCCTGGGTCTTTAGCCTTGGGTGAGAGTTTATTCAAGATTACAGAGCTGGCTTGCTTTGACAGTATGATCGACTCCCAATTTTGGTTCGCGGCTTACGCTTGGGTGTACACACGTCTTTTAGAAATCATGCATAAGTCGGTACGTGGCAGATTGCATCCATCAAAGGGATGTTTATCTGGACCTGTTCAAAGAGCTTGACCAGATCATCCTCAAGAGCCACGGGTTTGGTATCCTTTTTCCCTTGGTCAAGGCCTCGAGAAATGGAACCTTGGTTGGTTCCTCTAGAATAGGTCCAGGTTCTTGATCTAGGATAGGGACATCCTGGATAACTACCCTAGGGCTTGGATCACTACCAGGCTTGGAGTGGTTTGGATAAGGTGGATCTTGAGTTGCTTTACCACTACGAGTTGTTACGAAGTTTAATCCTTCTTGGTTCTGGTTTAGTGTTGGTAAAATGGGTGGTTGCTGTTGAAATCCCGCATAAGATGTCGAAGCTTCCATCTGTCAGGTGATGGAGCAGACGAGGCCTGATAAATCATGTGTGTGGCCTGGATTTGGGTTCATAACGCACCTCTGGGTTGACACGTTATTTGGGTTCTGCAGAGGTTGCGAAGGAAGTGTGCCCGGTTTGCGGGAATTCTCCATCTGGACGAGTTGGTTGCGAACTTCTGTGATCTCATCCTTGTGTTGTTTTTGTATTGCTGCATCCATTTTTTGATTGTCAGCCAGTGTTTGAAGGATAAGAGTCATTTGGTCTTGGTTTGGCCTAGATTGATAGGTGGGGTTGGGCCGAGGCTGAGGCGGCTGATATGGACGAGGGGCTTGTGGATGAGGTTGATAAGGTAGTCTTTGATTATGAGAATTTCCCGCCCACTGGAAGTTGAGATGATTTCACCATCCAGGGTTGTAGGTGTTGGAAAATGGGTCATTTTGGATGACGTTGAGGTCCTCACAGGTCTTAGGAGCTGAAACGTTGGCTTCGAGAGATAACCGGATTTTATTGTTATAGCGTTGTAGTATAGCCAGTTATTGCCATCATTTCAAATATATAAATTTTTTACTCGGAAAATAAAAGAGAGTTCCCGAGGTCGAACTCAGGGAGCAAGTTGTATTCTAGGGGTACAAGTTTCTTTTACAAAAATAAAGAAAGAGAGAGAGAGAGAATTTGTTGGCTTCTTTCTTCTTCTCTTCTTTTCTCTTTGCCTATCTTCTTCTGCTTGACTCTTCTGCTTTATCTGCAGCAGTAGTGATGCTTTTCTTCTTCTTTCAGTTCTTGTTTCTGCTCGTCTCTTTCTTTTTCTTCTCCCTTGCGGTCCTGTTCTTCTTCTTCTTCTTTCTTTCTTCTTTTCCTTTCTTCAGACCTTCTTCTTCTCGTGTTCTTCTTCTTCTTTCAGTTCTTGTCTTGGCCTCTCTGCGTTCTCCTCTGCCTCACCTTCCTTCTCCTTCTTTGCCTTCAGGACGTCGTCTGATTTTCCAATCAGACGACTTAAACTGCAGCTGCTACAGTGCCTCTCGGTGATCCTCCTTCCTTCAGCTTTCGTCTTCTTCCACGGTTCTTCTTCACCTGTGCCTGCACACTTACACAGCTTGATCAGAGAGGGGCAAAACCTATCTCTACCCTCCCCCGCGTCTCTCTCTCTCACAGAATCCGCTCATGGGATAGCTCTCCCAGAGCTGCCGGGTAGCCGGGTACGGGTCGCGCCCGGGTCCAGGCCCACCGGCGTGCGTGGTGGGCGAGGAGTGCAGGTCAGTCTAAGTCGGGTCGGGCCAGGTCCGCGGGGCGTGAGCGCGGACGAGACCGGGTAACCGGGCGGGTGAAGGGGACCTCACCCCGTGTGCTGAGGCAATAAGCCTCCAGCACTTTTTCACTTTATACCGCTGCGCCTCTTCAGAGTTTTCCGAGGTGGGACTAAATGTCCCACCCCGAGTTGGCGCCTGCGCGGAGGAAACAGCTGGTAATCGCGGCGTTACGCGAGGCCTTCGCGCGAGGGCTTCGCTTCAGCTGCAGCCTGACGCTTTGTCGAAATGCCTCGCACGGCCTGGGATTCGAATCTGGGCGTGGCGCGCCTGCAGCTGCAGGCGGAAGCAGCTCCTTCTGCACGACAATGGCGGCGGAGGACGGGTGACCTGTTCACAGCAAAACGGCCTCTCGGCCTAATCAGAAGGTGCCGGGAGCTTCGCCAGAGTGCGGCGAAGCTCGTGTGGGTGGTGGCGAGGCGTGGGGCGACGTGCAAGGGCTGCCCTAGGTCGGACTGTGGGTCGGAAGATGGGTTTGTTCGGTGGAGTTGCAGAGGGTGATGTGGGGGAAGTGGAAGGGCGGGGGTTGATCAGGGTGAGGAGGCGGAGGTTCTGCGGTGGTCGGCGAGCCGTGTGGGTTGCTAGAGTGATGGGAGCGGCTCGCCGGAGGATGGCTGGAGGCGGAGAAGGTGAGGGTGAGGGGTCGGAATCGAGGGCGACAGTAGATGTTTAAAGTGAGGAAAAGGAAGAGGGGAGGAAGAGGAGGAGTTCTACCTACTTAGCAGGAGGAGGAGGGGCCGGAGCGGGCGACAGTCATATCGACTGTCGCCGGAGAAGAAGATGCCCGGGGGAAGGGGCGGCGGCGAGCAGAGGGCCGGAGAGGCGCCAGCTGGGTGCGGCGTGGCGCGGGAAGAGCAGGGGAAGAAGTCTCTGCTGCTGGTATTGCGGCAGAGCGAAGAGGAGGAGGAGGAAGAACCGCCGGAGCTGGTGGGCGTCTGCCGGAGTGAGAAGAGAGGAAAGTTGGGGGTTTTCTCCGTCAGATCCCAGCTGGGAAGAACGGTGGAGCGACGGGGGTATTTATAGGGACTGAATCAGGGAGGAAGGCGGAGGGAGACGACGTGTCTCCCTCGCCGGAGGACGCCGGAGATGGAAACCCATACCGTCCGTGCGTTTGCACGAACGGTATGGTGGGTTACAGCGACCAGGGGGGTGTCCCTGCGACGGCTGACGACGCAGGGCACCCCCGGTTTACTTGCCAGACTCTCCCCTCACCCTGCGCGGCGCCATGCTCCGCGCAAGGTCGCCGGAGCATGGTGCTGGCAGGTTTTGTAGGGGGGACCTGAACGCAAAGAACGAAGGAGAGTTAGGGGCCAAAATGCGAGGGTTCAAATGTTGAGGGCCAAAAAGTAAATATATGAGGACCAAAGTGTAAAGTTGGTCAAGAAGGTTTCTTCTTAGGCTCAAGTTTTTATACATGACTAATTAGGACCTAAGGAATCTGATGGTGAATTTTATTTCTAGATTAAACCTTGTTTGACTGGTCAATTTACGCAAAAATCCAAATTAAGTTATTAATTGGGTAAGGTTCTCAATGTAGGTCAAGATGGGTTCCTAAGGTCAAATTGAAGGTTATAAACCCTAGAGATTATTTTTCTATGAATTTTAGAGGGTTTATTCCATTTTTTCTTTGCCTTGAACCTCGTGAATTGAAGTGGGCTTGTTTTAGGGTTACAGATTATCATTTAGTTCCTTGGAATTGCTGTAGCCCTTGCTAGATCATCTCATCCCACTTTTATTCTTATTAAGTTGCTTTGACCTATGTTTGGACCCTGAATTACCCTGTATGCAGATTATACTGGTAAAATTGCATTTTTACCCCTTATGACTTGTTTTCTCCCTAAACTCAGAATTCTCTAAGTTAAGCCTTTCCTTGAGTTATGTAGGAGCTTTTATCCTTTGTATTGGGTCAAAATGAGCTAGTTATGGCTCATGATGAGGTTCTCATCATACCCCCATGCCTAGCTTTTGCTAGTCCCTTAGCGAAAACTTAAGGTTTCAACCCTTGTTCTAGACCATGAAGTTTTTAATAGCTTTAGATAAGTGCTTTTTTATTTGAGCATAGATTAGGTTAGAATGCTGACCATAGGCCTAAAAGGTACTCTAGTACCAATCAAGATCCAAATCTGTCTAGCCTTAGCCTCAGTCTTTAGCAAAGGTTTTTAAGGCCCACAAGAACTAACCTAAGGTTTATTGGACTTTGTGGTTAAAGCACCCGTGCTTGAAATGATTTTAGCCCTGGCTCAGTTCGCAGTGCGTTTCGTAAGAGAGAGATAGAAAGTTATTTTGTTTGGAGAGTTTTCTCTCTCTTTTTCTTTTTAGTTCTAGCCTAGGATTGGCTTTTCAACACGATCTGTATCAGATTCCTTGCTCCCATCATCAATCCTCAAGGGTTCCTGGCGATCGATGCTTCGAGATAGCACCGCCCATGGCAACCCCCGGAACGCTGGCTATTGAGATTTCGAGATAATCCCATCCATGGTGTTCCGTGGCCGAATCCAGACCCTGGCAATTGACACTTCGAGATAATGCCATCCATGGAATCTGAACCAGCAGAGTGCTTACATGCCCCCAGTAGGATATGTAAATATCCTAAGAGACAAGCACCGAGGAGATGATATTTTGTTACGCATCTTCGAGGGGATTTCCCGCCTCTCCGCGCTGGGAACTCATCCAAATCAACTTGTGTTGATCGGCCGCTCCTATTCTAGGTGTTCTTTTCAGAATTTTGCGACGCTTCTGCGTGATTTTGATTTTTACGCTTACTGAGCCAGGCTGTGTGTGAGGTTAG
Source organism: Thalassia testudinum (assembly GCA_037157565.1). Lineage (NCBI taxonomy): Eukaryota > Viridiplantae > Streptophyta > Magnoliopsida > Alismatales > Hydrocharitaceae > Thalassia > Thalassia testudinum. The sequence goes on along the minus strand of JAZHRO010000062.1, from coordinate 323,381 downwards.
GGTGCTTAGGTTACTGAGTCCCGTAAACCAAAAATTAGTTAACGAGGCCAAATACTCCCTAAGCCTTAGACCTAATACTTCAGCTTTTCATTTTCCTCAACCTCTTGAGGAGTGTCCAGATCTTAATGGTTACTAAGAGTCTATTCAAGAATGCCTAAGGTTTGCATTCTTACTAATCTCATTGTGCACTTTTCAGTTATTTTCTTGAATGAGGTCTAGAACTTAGGTTAATTCCTTAGTTCCTTACTAATGACTATCACCTTTTCTTATAATTTTGTGCTCCTTTTTCATTTTGTTTCTCTTCTCCTTCTCCTTCACAAAATTTCCTTCTCCTTTTATTCTTTTTCGAAAAAATTTTTAATTTTTATGGTGTTTTTGGCATATGTGAATTTTTTTGTTTGAAACCTTTTCTTACAAGTTTTGCACTTTCATACCCCCCCATGCCTAAGATTTGCAATGTCCTCATTGTAACCTAGGGGTTTTTATTCAACTAAGTTCATACATTAGGATAGCTGTTTTGATGAGTGAATGGGTCGGGGTGACTGTTGCGGACGATTTCTAATCTCAGATGCAAGCACCTGAGGTGGAGTCGGCTGTCCTAAAGTGTGAACTTCAAGTGCAAAAAGCTGTCAGAACAAGTTTCAGGTTTTCAAAGAGAATGACGGGCTGCCTCCCGTTGAGCGCTAAATTTGATGCCTTCAGCCAAGCGGGAAATGCGATGGAGAGGGGATGGTCAAATCAGCGGAGTTTTGTAAGACAAGCACCTTGCTTAAGAGCCTGGTTGGTCCAACCAGGTGCTTGTTCAGATCAACAGGCTGATGATGCAGCCCAAACCCAATCAATCTGGTGGGTTGATAGATGTGGATAAAAAGGTGTGGAACCCACCATATACTATGAAGCTCAGATAAATGTGGAAGTGTAAACGCAGGGTTTGGCTGAGTCGAATCAGCCTGGTCAAAGTAGGGACTCGTAGAATAATCAGTGGTTGATGCAGGAACCCTACAGGGGTGATCAGAGAATGATAGAGCATGGTATGTAGTCTGATCAATGTTCGAAACCCGATGTGGAAATGCAATCGGCTCGGTGAGAGGTGAATCTGAATAGAAATTGAGTCCGGTTGCGAGTCGGGGTTTGGGAGAGGTTTTGATCCGTTCTGTGTGTGCGGACGAGGTGGCCATTGTGTACGAGGGCTCTTCTAGAAACAGATGATAGGTGGTTTTCTGTAGAGAGTCCTCTGGGTAACTATCAAATGCCGGAAGAGTGTCTGTAGGATGAAAGGAATCGGATTCGAGAAAAAATTTGGATTCTTGGTTGTAATCACTCTTGGCATTTTCTGTTTTTGGTTCCTGAGGATCGAAAAGAAATGATTCTGTGTTATCAGTGATCTCGGGAATCAGGACCTCAGAGTCGGAGTCAGAGTCATGTGAACTGAGGTCGTAGATAGTCCTGGCGTGTTCAGGAAGGGGAATCTCTCCGCAATTATAGTCAGATCTGAAATTGTCGGAGAGTTGGCGAAAATGAGATTCATGATCATGAATTCCACCACAGCAAAAATCATCAGATGTGGAATCAGCAGCCTGACTGGGTTCTAGCCTATATGTCAATTCTGGGCTCAAAAAGATGTTCTGTTCAAGCTCTAAGCTGGTAGGATAGACCCCATTAAAACCTTGCTCATCCAACTCCTCAGTTTCTGTATCATAAATTGGCATGTTTTCTGAAAAATCGATCAGATTTCCTGAGGATGTTGGAGAGGGATATTCATCAAATAGAGGCCCGGAATCATATTCTGTAAAAATTTGATCTTTCTCATAAGGGGCCTCATAATCTTCCCAATAAGTTTCAGATCTAGGTTCTAGGCTTAGGATGCGGGTAGAATTATTAGAACCTAAGTCCGAATAACCTTCGAGGGTCACCTTATCAAAATAAGGGGCGGAATTTATACCCTCAGAAGGTTCAGTTCTGATTTCATTATTGCAGGAGTTTTGAAATTCTAGGCTTGATAATTCATGGTCTAAGTTTGGCTCATCATTGTGTTCTCCTGCAATATCCCAACCTAATTCAACATTGTCTTCTATCTGGGTTGGGATTTTACAACCACTTTGTGCCTCAATCCCGAGATCTGGGAAACTGGATTGTTCCTTAATACTGTTCCAAGATGGTTCATCCTCTGTTTCTGGTATATACGGGTATTTCTGGTTGATAATTTGTTCTACTGATTTCATCATTTCTACCCGTTTCATAAGGGCATCTTGGTGTTGTTCCCAAAGTACAGGATTTGTCAAGCATTGAAGGTATTCAGATTGGTGTAATTTTTCCATCTCAATGTATCCTGTCATGAGCATATCTCGGGTTGATCCTTTTGAAATTTCAGTCAATAGAATTTGGGCACAGTTTATGATGAAAGCTGTGGTTGTTGGAACATCAACCTGAATGTTTCCTATTGGTGTTGAGGGTTTATATTTGATTTCATAGATTTCAAGGGCATCCTCAATCATCTTATCTTTCATGGATCTCAGATATTCAGGTTTTTTACATTGTAGTCTTGCTAGGTAATTAGGCTGCATCTTCGAATCAGGTGGTGGAATCAAGATAGAATCAGAAGTTTGAATTAATGGAAGAAGGGGACTTTGTTCAGAATCAGAGAAAAGAGGGGCTATGTGAATGATTTCTGCAAAAACAAGGGAGCCGAGGCTTAGCCTCGGGGAGAGTGAATTTCTATAGGAAGTTTCAAGGACCTCCTGCAAAGTACTGAAGGGCTGGATGAGATAAGCAGGTGCTGGACCCAATCAAGACACCCAAAAAATGTTGGGTGGCTATAGAGGTTCGGGGTAGATGGACCCCTTGATCAGAAAGATCATCCACCTGAGAATTACCTAGGCAGCCAGAGAGGGAGAGTCCCGCGAAGACCCCTACACGGTAGAGCGTCCCCACGGGTTACAGGGTTTCCCCCACCCGACCTCTCTTGTCACTGCGGTTCCAGGTAGACCAGAATGGGGATCTTGACCTCTTAAGTCTACCAATTTTAAGATCAGGGTGCTTAAGGTTTCACTTGAACTTTAGTCTTTTAAGTGCAAAGAGTGACCTAATTTAAGGTTGGTTGACCCAAGGGGTCAACTTTACCTCTTGTTTTCTTTGAGAGCTTTTAGGTCTTGTCTTTTAGGGTTCAAGTGTTTAGAGAGCCAATTGTTTTAGGTTTTCTTTTGAATAGGTATTTTCAATCAATGGTTTAGGCACACTTCTTTTGGATTTTCTCCATTCTTGATTCAAGTAGTGTGTCTCTAAAACCCTAATGTTGAATCTTATGTTGGCTCTACTTGGTCCAGTTAGTTCTTTGTTGGGTAATTAGGGCTCAAGCAAGAATGTGTTAGCCCTTAAATACCCTTAATAGTGTGCAGGACTAATGAGTTGAAAACATGCAACTCTTTATGGTTACTAAGTATGGAAGACAGGTTAGCCCTATATTGCTTGTTCTTTTCTTTTCTTCCTCTTTAGAGTTTAGGGGTTAATAGCGAGAGGAAAAATTTACCTGTCCTCGGAGTGGTTGTCGAGCGGTTGCTTGTCTTCTTGATTTCCTGTAGCTGCACAAAAGAGGGGAGATTATCAGAAATTAAAAAGAAACAGGAATGTTTACCTCTAGAATAGCCGTTGCTCCCCGGCAACGACGCCAAATGAAACGTTGGCTTCGAGAGATAACCGGGTTTTATTGTTATAGCGTTGTAGTATAGCCAGTTATTGCCATCATTTCAAATATATAAATTTTTTACTCGGAAAATAAAAGAGAGTTCCCGAGGTCGAACTCAGGGAGCAAGTTGTATTCTAGGGGTACAAGTTTCTTTTACAAAAATAAAGAAAGAGAGAGAGAGAGAATTTGTTGGCTTCTTTCTTCTTCTCTTCTTTTCTCTTTGCCTATCTTCTTCTGCTTGACTCTTCTGCTTTATCTGCAGCAGTAGTGATGCTTTTCTTCTTCTTTCAGTTCTTGTTTCTGCTCGTCTCTTTCTTTTTCTTCTCCCTTGCGGTCCTGTTCTTCTTCTTCTTCTTTCTTTCTTCTTTTCCTTTCTTCAGACCTTCTTCTTCTCGTGTTCTTCTTCTTCTTTCAGTTCTTGTCTTGGCCTCTCTGCGTTCTCCTCTGCCTCACCTTCCTTCTCCTTCTTTGCCTTCAGGACGTCGTCTGATTTTCCAATCAGACGACTTAAACTGCAGCTGCTACAGTGCCGCTCGGTGATCCTCCTTCCTTCAGCTTTCGTCTTCTTCCACGGTTCTTCTTCACCTGTGCCTGCACACTTACACAGCTTGATCAGAGAGGGGCAAAACCTATCTCTACCCTCCCCCGCGTCTCTCTCTCTCACAGAATCCGCTCATGGGATAGCTCTCCCAGAGCTGCCGGGTAGCCGGGTACGGGTCGCGCCCGGGTCCAGGCCCACCGGCGTGCGTGGTGGGCGAGGAGTGCAGGTCAGTCTAAGTCGGGTCGGGCCAGGTCCGCGGGGCGTGAGCGCGGACGAGACCGGGTAACCGGGCGGGTGAAGGGGACCTCACCCCGTGTGCTGAGGCAATAAGCCTCCAGCACTTTTTCACTTTATACCGCTGCGCCTCTTCAGAGTTTTCCGAGGTGGGACTAAATGTCCCACCCCGAGTTGGCGCCTGCGCGGAGGAAACAGCTGGTAATCGCGGCGTTACGCGAGGCCTTCGCGCGAGGGCTTCGCTTCAGCTGCAGCCTGACGCTTTGTCGAAATGCCTCGCACGGCCTGGGATTCGAATCTGGGCGTGGCGCGCCTGCAGCTGCAGGCGGAAGCAGCTCCTTCTGCACGACAATGGCGGCGGAGGACGGGTGACCTGTTCACAGCAAAACGGCCTCTCGGCCTAATCAGAAGGTGCCGGGAGCTTCGCCAGAGTGCGGCGAAGCTCGTGTGGGTGGTGGCGAGGCGTGGGGCGGCGTGCAAGGGCTGCCCTAGGTCGGACTGTGGGTCGGAAGATGGGTTTGTTCGGTGGAGTTGCAGAGGGTGATGTGGGGGAAGTGGAAGGGCGGGGGTTGATCAGGGTGAGGAGGCGGAGGTTCTGCGGTGGTCGGCGAGCCGTGTGGGTTGCTAGAGTGATGGGAGCGGCTCGCCGGAGGATGGCCGGAGGCGGAGAAGGTGAGGGGTCGGAATCGAGGGCGACAGTAGATGTTTAAAGTGAGGAAAAGGAAGAGGGGAGGAAGAGGAGGAGTTCTACCTACTTAGCAGGAGGAGGAGGGGCCGGAGCGGGCGACAGTCGTATCGACTGTCGCCGGAGAAGAAGATGCCCGGGGGAAGGGGCGGCGGCGAGCAGAGGGCCGGAGAGGCGCCAGCTGGGTGTGGCGTGGCTCGGGAAGAGCATGGGAAGAAGTCTCTGCTGCTGGTATTGCGGGAGAGCGAAGAGGAGGAGGAGGAAGAACCGCCGGAGCTGGTGGGCGTCTGCCGGAGTGAGAAGAGAGGAAAGTTGGGGGTTTTCTCCGTCAGATCCCAGCTGGGAAGAACGGTGGAGCGACGGGGGTATTTATAGGGACCGAATCAGGGAGGAAGGCGGAGGGAGACGACGTGTCTCCCTCGCCGGAGGACGCCGGAGATGGAAACCCATACCGTCCGTGCGTTCGCACGGACGGTATGGTGGGTTACAGCGACCAGGGGGGTGTCCCTGCGACGGCTGACGACGCAGGGCACCCCCGGTTTACTTGCCAGACTCTCCCCCTCACCTTGCGCGGTGCCATGCTCCGCGCAAGGTCGCCGGAGCATGGTGCTGGCAGGTTTTGCAGGGGGGACCTGAACGCAAAGAACGAAGGAGAGTTAGGGCCCAAAATGCGAGGGTTCAAAAGTTGAGGGCCAAAAAGTAAATATATGAGGACCAAAGTGTAAAGTTGGTCAAGAAGGTTTCTTCTTAGGCTCAAGTTTTTATACATGACTAATTAGGACCTAAGGAATCTGATGGTGAATTTTATTTCTAGATTAAACCTTGTTTGACTAGTAAATTTACGCAAAAACCCAAATTAAGTTATTAATTGGGTAAGGTTCTCAATGTAGGTCAAGATGGGTTCCTAAGGTCAAATTGAAGGTTCTAAACCCTAGAGATTATTTTTCTATGAATTTTAGAGGGTTTATTCCATTTTTTCTTTGCCTTGAACCTCGTGAATTGAAGTGGGTTTGTTTTAGGGTTATAGATTATCATTTAGTTCCTTGGAATTGCTGTAGCCCTTGCTAGATCATCTCATCCCACTTTTATTCTTATTAAGTTGTTTTGACCTATGTTTGGACCCTGAATTACCCTGTATGCAGATTATACTGGTAAAATTGCATTTTTACCCCTTATGACTTGTTTTCTCCCTAAACTCAGAATTCTCTGAGTTAAGCCTTTCCTTGATTTATGTAGGAGCTTTTATCCTTTGTATTGGGTCAAAATGAGCTAGTTATGGCTCATGGTGAGGTTCTCATCAGGAGCCTCAAGAAAGTCAGAGTATGGGGGTTCAGAGTTCCCCCGACTAGAATAGAGCGGATCGAAGGTCCCTCCTATCCTGGAGTCAGATGGGGGTGGATATGGGTCCATCCCCTAAGAAGATCAGTGATAGATGTTTTGCACAGTTTCTCTCGCGAGAGGTGGCTGTGCGAAAGAGTTCTGCGCAGAGGTGGCTCGCTGCAGATGCTGAGTCAGCTCGTCCACCTTCTTCTCTATGATAGAGACCTTGTTCAATCGACTGGCCATTAGCTCCAAGTCGACGGATGCAGACAGGCCCTGCATCTCATGTGCTCCCCTAAGATTCGTCGATGCGCGGGCATTTGTCTGGTCGAATAAGCCCATGGAGTCATTTTTGATGGAGTTCTCACGCATATTTTCGAGAATCTCCCACATTGTGTCCTCATGCTGACCCATGATGTTTCCTCCTCAGGTTGCATTGACGAATAATCGAATGTCTTCACGGAGCCCCTGGTAAAAAGACTGGACTTGTTCCCATTTAGGAACTTCGTGATGGGGGTACTTTCGCATGAGATCCAAGAATCAGTCTCATGCCTCATGAAGAGGTTCTCCCGTTTGTTGGGTGAAATGAGTGATCTGGTGGCGCAAGGCATTTGTCTGGCCAACGGGAAAGAACTTCTTCAAAAATTTGGACTGAAGTTCATCCCATGTGTTGATCGGATGAGTCTGAGTTTGATACTAATGAGCAGCCTTGTCCATGAGGGAGAAAGAAAACATCTTCATGAGCAGAATATCCCAGTTTTGTGCATCTGACATGAAGGTCTGGGCTAGATGCTTGAGCTGTTTAATGTGCTGGAATGGATCCTTGGAGTTAAGCCTATAGAATTTTGGTATGGCATGAATCATAATGAGCTTGAGTTCGGAATCAGGACCTCCAGCCGGGATTTAGACTCGAGGCTTGATTGCCACCGCAGCGGGGTTATAGTGATCTCGTATCATGGGATGCTGCGGTGGGTTTACAAAGTTTTGGAAGAGACCATTTAGGTGTTGAAGCTGGTGCTCAAGGTTGTTCTCTTCTTCAACAGGTTGTGCCATGATGGAAGAAGAAGGAGAACTTGGTTCTGAATCATAGGAAAGATCTATGTGGTGGGGTTGCTGTACAAACAAGGGCATCGAGGCTTGGCTTCGGGGAGAGTGGATTTCTAAAGGAGGTCTTAAGGACCTCCTACCAAACATGCACCGAAGGATTTGATGAGATCAGAATGTGCTGGACCCAATCAAGACACCCAAAATATGTTGGGTGACTATAGAGGTTTGGGGCGGATGATACCCCTTAGTCAGAAAGGTCATCCACCTGAGAAATACCTAGGCAGCCAGAGAGGGAGAGTCCCGCGAAGACCCCTACACGGTAGAGCATCCCCACGGGTTACAGGGTTTCCCCCACCCAACCTCTCTTGTCACTGAGATTCCAGGTAGACCAGAATGGGCACCTTGACCTCTTAAGTCTACCTTTTTTAGTTAAGATCAAGGTGCTTAGGGTTCAACTTGAACTTTAGGTCTTTTGAGTGCAAAGTGACCTAATTTTAAGGTTGGTTGACCCAAAGGATCAACTTCACCTCTTTGTTCCTTTGAGAGCTTTTAGGTCCTTGCTTTTAGGGTTCAAATGGATTAAGAGCCTGATTTGCTTAGGGTTTCTCTTGGATAGATCTTTTCAAACAAGGCTTAGGCACACCTCTTTTTGAAATTTTTGATTATTTGCTTAGAAGATGTGTCTCTAAAATCCTAACTTATAATCCTTAAGTTGGCTCTGTTTGGTCCATTTTAGTTGCCTCAAAAATTGGTATCTAGGGCTCAATCAAGAAGGTTTTAGCCCTAGTTACCTTAAGTGGATGTGCAATTAAAAATGTGTTGAAAGTAAAAATCAAGCAACTTTTGTGAATTAGTAAATATGGAAACAAGTAGCCCTAGATTTATTTTTCTTTATTTTCCTTGTTAGATTTTGAGGGGATTAAGAGAGAGGGTTAATGAAAGTTTACCTATTCCTTGGTGTGGATGTTGTGCGGCTGCTTCTCTTTCCTCGGCTTTCTCTGAGACAATCACAACAAAAGAGAGAAATTAAGTTAGTATTGAATCAGAAGTTGTGATCAAAGCTTCTAAAATGCCCATTGTTCCCCGGCAATGGCGCCAAAATGTTGATTGGTTACGCGACGAGATCATGATTTTAGAAAGACATTCGTTGTAGTATAATTGAAATCACCGCGAAAACAATTAACAATTTATTTTACTCGAAAACTAAAGTATCCGAGGTCGAACTTAGGGAGCAAATTGGTATTTTAGAAACTAAAATCACAACTCTCAATTTTACTCAAAAGATGATGTTCAATAATAATGCAATTCAATATTCATGAAAGCTAAAGAGAATAAATATGCAAAAAAATTGAATGTTCTCCTTTCTCTCTCTGAGGTCCTCTTTCCTTGTGAATTAGACGTCTGATTCAGAATCAGACATCTTAAACTTGCGTTGCTACAGTGTTTGCCCTTTCTCTTTCTGATTTTTGCGTTCTCTTTCATCTTTCTCTTTGCGGTTGTGCTTCTCTTTACCTTGTCCTTTAGCTTCTTCTTCTTCTTCTATTCTTCTCTGCTGCACCTCCTCCTTCTTCTTCTTTGGCTTTGCAGTCTTCTTTTTCTTGCACTTTCAAGCCTTTCTTCTTCCTTCTTCTTCTGCCTCAGCTTCTCTGCGGCTACAGTGCCATCTTCCTTCTCCTCCTTTGCTGCTCCTGCCTTCAAGTTCTTCCGCAGCTACCTCCTCCTCCTCCTTTCCTTGCACAGTATAGAGCAAAACCTACCCCTACCCTCCCCCGCATCGCTCTCTCTCTATTTCTCTCTTCGCTCTCTTAGAGCCAGCCGGGTAAATGGGTCGAGTTACGCGTGTCCGGGTCCAGGCACACCGACGTGGTGTAGTGCGCGAGGAGTGCAGGGTTAATCAAGTTGGTCAGCCAGGTCCGCGGGAGCGTGGGTCGCGGATGAGGTGGGGGCGTGGGTGAGGGGACCTCACCCAGTGTTCTGAGGCGATAAGAGGGAAACACAAAAATAACTTAAATGACTCCTCTGCGCCTACCACTTCCGAGGTGGGACTAAAGTCCCACCTGCTTCTTCGCGCTTGTAGGTGAGGTCTTTTGCTCAATTGCCATAGTTGGGTGCCTCGCGAAGCCTGCTCTCTGGCTGTATGTGTTCGCGCACTCAATGCACATCACCTGGAGCACAGCACTTGGGTGGATGCAACCTGGAGCGCTGCTTGCGACCTCCTTGCTTCGTGCTTCAATAGCGGTAGGGGCTCAGACCTGAAACCACTCAATACGGCCTCGCAGCCTCATTAAACCAGATGGGGAGCTTCGTCGTGGCACGACGAAGGTGCCTAGGTGGGTGGTTGGTCGCAGGGTGGCCTAGGCGTGCGTGCCTAGGTCGCTCAGTGGCCGTGAAGATGGGTTTGATCGGGGGGCATTTATGGAGGTGTTGGTGGGTAATGGAGGGGCGGATGATGCTCAGTGGGTGATGGCGGAGGTGATGAGGGGTCTGGTGAGGCGTGGGGAGGTGCGGAGTGGTGGATGTGCGTCACCGGTGGTTTGCAGGAGGTGAAGAAGGTGGTGGTGGTCTGTGGCATCGAGGGGATAAAAATAGCAATAAAGATAGGGGAAATAAAGAGGGGATAGAGGGGAAGAGTTATAAACTACTTAACGGATGAAAGGAGGGAGGAGGGGGATGACTCGTATTTGTCGTTGCTGGAGATGAAGACCCTGAGGTGAGGATGACAGCGATGAGGAAGGAGTCAGAGAGGCACGCACAGGTACGGCGCGATGCGGAGGAGCACGGCGGAGAAGACTCTACCACTGGTATGGTGGCAGAGCGACGAGAAGAGGGAGGACAGATCGTCGGAGCTTGCGGGCTGTTGGCTGGAGGCGAGGGAGGATGAATTTAGGGGTTTTCTCAGGCCAAATCAAGCTTGCCAGAAGCGGCTGGACCTGGAGTTTCTTTTATAGGCATTGGTAGAGGGTCAGCTGCTTGGCAGGTGAGCAAAATCCTCGTTGGAGGTCACCGCGGGTATGATACCCATAGCTCTCGTGCAAATCAGGTCATGGGAAGCTGCTAAGGCGGTAGGGGACTTCTCAGGGAACCCTCCTTTCAAATCTGAGAGTAGCTCCCTGGGGAAGCAAGGAGAAATCCTCCTCGAAGCTTCGCTGGAGGTATGGGTCTTCTGCTGCAATGGCAGAGGGATTGGCGTGCAATAAGTGACAAAGAAGTTGAGAGGGTTTTCGCAAGGGCTTTCAAAAGTTAGGGGCTAGAATGTAATTTGGTGGACTATTTTGCAAAGTAGGTCAAGATGATCATCCCTTAGATCCAAATTTTGTTACAAACCTAATTTGGATCTAAGGAATCCATTGGTGAATTTGGATTTTAGGTTTGACCATGTTTGACTGGATATTTTGCATAAAAATCCAAATTAAGTCAAATATTGAGCTTGGACCCCAATCTAGGTCAAAACAGGTTCCAAAGGCCAAATTGAAGGTTATAAACCTTAGGAGATATTTTTCCATGAATTTTAGAGGGTTTAGTTGAATTTTATCCTGACTGAAACCTTGTGAAATTAGGTGGATTTGTTTTAGGGTTACAGAATGTCATTTAATTCTTAAATTTCACAATAACCCTTTTCTGACTGAACCATCTTACATTTTCTCTTATTAAGTCCAATTGACCTATGTCTAAACCCTGAGAAATTCCTTTGATGTACTGCAATGGTAAAATTGTAGTTTTACCCTTTGTTTCATGTTTTCTTTCCATATCAGTGGTCTCTTGAGTTAGGTCTTCCTTTAGGTTATGCAGGAGCTTTTGTTCATTTTATTTGGTTAAAATAAACTAGTTAGGGTTCATGATGAGGTTCTCATCAAGGGGACATACAAATTTCTAGATTACGACAAATAAACAACATAAAAAATCTTTATCAACTTGAACACTTCGTCCTTGTCGTCATCTACACTTCCTATAATCTTTTGATTTCCCTATAAATATCACTTCACAAACTCATTAGATTAAAACAGTTTTGTTAACACCAAAACATGAAAGAGAAGTAGAACTAGGTTCCAACACCATCTCCCTCACCTAATCTAACCATAGCATCTTCCTTCAGGCTTGTAAACCCAGCAAGAACATGATGAACCACGGTCATAGACCTGAGATGTAAAGGAAGCCCTGCAATAGAGAGAAACCCTCTTCGTAAGAGGACATGTTGCAGAGCCTGTTCTGAGAGTGCACCATCAAACGGGGAGACCAATCTCCACATCACTAAAACATTACCCTAGATGGACGTTGACATGCCGTAGTGCGTGTGTGTTAAGAGGTGTCGTTATAGTCGCACTTGATACGTCGATTTTAAAAGAAGTAAACGGAGGTGAGTCCGAGTGTCGGTCTCAGGGAGGCGTGGAAATCGGATTTTGTTCATCACTTGTTGTCACGAAAAAGGTGGAGTTTTGCTTGCGAAAGAGACAGTTTTGAAAAGTGAGAGTGAGAGAGAGAGTTTAGGGTTGGAAAGCTCTTAGTTTTGATCGTGCACTTTAAACAGAAATTAAAATGACGACTGAACGGAAAATAATTTCATTAAACATGCATTCATAGTTCATGGTTTACAACATTAAATACATGCTTCAACAAAAGTAAATGAAAGCTTAAAAGAGAGAGAGAGAGAGAGGTAGAGAGAGAGTGGAGAGTGATGAGGCAGCCACGGCGGTGGAGGAGGCTCCGTCGGTGGCTCGTCGTCTCCGACGATTACAAGAGTGCCTAAAACTAGCTAGGAGAGGAGTGGAGTAGTTGCAAGTGGGAGAGTATCCATTGAATGGTGGTAGAAGGGGGTTTAAATAGAGTTAAGGGCTTCCTAAAGGAAGAATGGGCTTTAGCGACATCCAGAGCGTCGCTAAAATCGCTTCTATAAACGTCAGTGAAGCCCTCTTGCCGCTGGTTAGCTGCCCGCCCCGATCTTCTTCTCCGCGCGATCCGTGGTCACTGATCGAGAGCCGTCTGATCGAAGATCGGACGGCTGAGAGCCTTCGGCGCCTGCGCTGAGAACGCGCCTCCGGCGCGCGCACGCGCGCACTTTTCCGCCCGGCGTGCGCTCGCGCGTGGGCGCTAGGGAGCTGTCGTCGCGCCGCGTGGCGCTATCCTGGCTGCTCGCTGCTGATCGGGCGGCCCAATTTTGCCGCGCCCTTCGCTCACCTTCGATTTCTGCTCCGCGTGGCTCGAACGCGCGTCGCGGTGATGCGGGCGTGCGCGCTAACCATTGCGCCACGCCCGCGCTTTGTCGCGGTGACCGCGGGCGAGCGCGCGGATCTCGGCCGTTCGATCGAAGATCAACGGACGAGATTCGTCTTTGGCTGGCTTGAGGGTGTGCGAGCGGTGGGGGCGAGGCGACGTGGCGCTCTCTAGGCCGTTGACCTCCAGATAAACGGTCAGAATTTCTTGGGCCCATTGTGGGAGCTCCGGATGTCGGATTTGGCCGATCTTGAGTCCGTTGGACTCCGTTTGTCGTTCTGAATCCATTCGTGTGGTCCGATTGCTCATCTGAGGCCTACTTTGACAAATGCTTTACACAAATGGCCATTAATATAGTTTATAAGCAATCTTGGTACTTGATGCATGCAATGCTCCTATTCTACTTTATGTTGCGCCTTTTATTCTAAAGATGGGCCATATTCAACCTAATTACTACCCCCTTGTGTGATGTTATCATACCCCCATGCTTACTCCTTGTTAGTCCCTAGTAAGGTTTATTCTAGCCTTTATTTCCTTAGAGAATTCAAGAAGTAATTGCTTAGGCACTTCGTTACTTGTCAATAAGAGGAAATATACGAAGATCTTAATTTACAAAGACTAAGCAGCACCCGAGTGTCTACCAAAATATGAATCGCCCGAATCCTTACTTTAATGTACATATGTATACATATGTATATTTTCTTAGAATTTTTTTCGGAATTCAGTGTGGGTGGGTAACTTTTTACGACTACCCAACCCACCCAAAACTCGATCAAAACCCTAAGTGCTAAGCATCTTGGTGTGAATGTTGTGATAGACTCACTTAACAGTAATTGAGACAGACTTCGAGTTTCTACGCCTCTAGGTGACCGAAAAAGAAAATATTTTTTTTGCCTGAAGGTGTATTTGTTCGATTGGTAGCTTTCTCCCTACGTTCGTTTTACTTGGGGTCAACAAAAGGATTTTCCAGTGTATATCTCCCCGGCTTATACTACTTCCCCACTTCTTCCTTAGGTGTTTTGGTCTTTTTTGTGCAATTATTAAGCTGGGCTCTGGATAACCGACCAATGGGTTGTTACCCACGATCACTTGCCAGCCATACTTGTGCGGTGAAGTGTGGTTTATTTTCTTTTCTTCTTCTTCCCCCCCCCTTTTTTTTTCGTAGGTGGCTTCCCTGATCTCAAATGTACCTAGAGGCAGCGAAAAAGAAATGGCCTGTGGCTGGGTTCTGGACAACCTGCCAATGGGCTGTTACCCATGACAACTTGCCAGCCATACCACCATAGAGAGTTCATTAGCTACCCAATTTCTGTCAAAATCTCCGAGAAGTGAGTCTGTGCAAAAATGTGTGCAGATGCTTAGACTCAAAGTTTTCTTGAGTTAGAGGGTGAGTTGATAAGTCGTATACTTATTATCTTATTTAGTAGGTGGATTAGAATAGCTTAAAGTTGCAAGGATTCGCTGCTAAATCCATATTTTAACGGACACCAGGGCCGATTAAGCCTGAAGGCCTGAAAAGTCTGTGTTTAAGTTCTTTTTGTATTATTTCCCACTATTGACAAGTTTCTAATGCCTAAGTTTTCTTCCTAAATTCATCATTTTTTTTAAATTAATTAATTAATTCAGGCTGATTAATTAAGCTCAGGATTATGCAATTTACCACCCCCCCTATGCTTAAGTTGGACAATGTCCTCATTGGCAAATACTTGGATGCAAAAGGGTTCAAAAAAATAGTACCTGAGTGACGTAAACTACCAGATCAGTCTGAATCCTCTGGGTTGCCTCCTAGGAAGCGCTGAGTTTAACGCCTCCAGCTGGGCGGTGTTTGGTGTCAGCCCTCAACGAGGGTGACACTTTCCTTGGGGGGTACCTGGGCCAGGAAATGCTTCAATCTTTGACCATTAACTGTAAAAGTGTGCCTAGTGTTAAGATCAGCGATTTCAACCTCCCCATTAGAATAAGGCTTGACCACCCGAAATGGTCCCGTCCATTTGGACCTAAGTTTCCCTAGGAAGAGTTTCAGGCGTGCATTAAACAGCCAGACTTGTTGGTTTGGCTCAAAGGTTTTTCTATGAATGAGTCGATCGTGGACGACTTTCATTTTCTCCTTATATAGCTGACTATTGTCAAAGGCATCCTGACGAATTTCTTCGAGCTCAGATAATTGAAGCGTCCTTTGCGCACCGGCTAATTGGGGATCCATGTTACATTGCTTGACAGCCCATTAAGTCCGGTGTTCCAATTCGACAGGGAGATGGCAAGCTTTGCCAAAGACCAAGCGATAAGGCGACATGCCTATCGGGGTCTTAAAAGCGATCCTGTATGACCACAGGGCATCATCAAGTCATGTGGACCAGTCTTTCCTGTCAAGTCTCACAGTCTTCTGTAAAATATTTTTGATTTGTCTGTTTGAGACCTCAGTCTGCCCATTTGTTTGTGGATGATACGGGGTGGAAATGCGGTGGTTTACCCCGTATTTTCTAAGTAGGGCACGGAATTGGGAATGGATTAAATGGCTTCCACCATCACTGATCATGGCCTTGGGTATTCCAAACCGGGAAAAGATGTTCTTCTTCACAAAGTCCATGACCGTCTTGTGATCGCATCGTCGAGTGGCGACGGCTTCAATCCATTTGGAAACATAGTCTACCGAGACCAGGATGTACTCGAAGCCGTTGGATGGTGGAAAGGGGCCCATAAAATCGATACCCCAAACGTCGAAGATTTCGACAATCAAAATGGACTGAAGGGGCATCATATCTTTCTTGGTCATGGTCCCCAGTGTTTGGCATCGCGCGCAAGTCTTGGCAAAGATGTGTGCATCCTTAAATAGGGACGACCAATAAAATCCAGACTGCAAAACTTTTGCAGCTGTTTTCTTGCCAGAGAAATGGCCGCCACACGCTTGGTCATGACAAAAGGAAAGCACACTATGAACTTCATCTTCGGGGAGGCACCTCTTGATGATCTGATCAGCATAGAGGAGAAACAGCATGGGATCATCCCAGAAATAGTGCTTGGCCTCAGCCAAGAACCTGTCCGGTTGTTGTCTGGACCAGCTGTGCGAGGTTTGTCCTATAACCAGGTAGTTGACATAGTCAGCATACCATGGCATTTTCTTGTCTTGCACGGCTAGGATGTGTTCATCAGGGAAGGTATCAGATAGAGGTAGGGAGGGTCCAATGTGGTCTGGATGAAGTCTTGACAGGTGGTCAGCCACCACATTTTTCGATCTGGCCTTGTCTCGGATTTCTAGGTCAAATTCCTGCAAAAGCAGGATCCATCTGATGAGCCTGGGTTTTGCATCCTTTTTGGCCAACAGGTGCCGGATGGCTGAATGGTCGGTGTAGATAGTCACGTGGGATCCCAGCAAGTATGATCGGAATTTTTCCAGTCCAAAGACTACAGCGAGCAACTCTTTTTCTGTGACCGAATAATTATGTTGGGCCTCGTCCAATGTTTTGCTCGCGTAGTAGATCACCACGGGCTTCTTGTCTTGCCTTTGTCCCAGGACAGCGCCTATGGCAAAATCTGATGCGTCATACATAATCTCAAAATCCTGGGACCAGTCTGGGGGTTGAAGTACAGGTGCGGTGGAGACTAAGTCCCGGAGGGTATGATAAGCCTGGATGCAATCAGGAGACATGTGGAAAGTGACGTCATTGGCTAGAAGGTCGGTCAAGGGTTTGGAAAGTTTGGAAAAGTCTTTGATGAACCTTCGGTAGAAGCCAACATGTCCTAGGAAAGAGCGAATCTGCCGGACCGAACTAGGTGGAGGAAGGTTGGAAATTAAATCAACCTTAGCTCAATCTACCTCGATGCCCCTATGTGAAACGATGTGTCCGAGGACAATTCCTTCTTGAACCATAAAATGGCTCTTTTCCCAACTTAACACCAAGTTAACCTCGATACATCGTTTCAGGATTTTCTCCAAGTTGCTCAAACAATGGTCGAATGAATTTCTGAATACAGAGAAATCATCCATAAAGACCTCCAAGTATTCACCCACCATTTCTGAAAAAATGGCTAGCATGCAACGCTGGAAGGTCGCAGGTGCGTTGCATAACCCGAACGGCATTCGACGGAATGCAAACGTGCCATACGGGCAAGTGAATGTGGTCTTTTCCTGATCTTCCGGAGTAATTGCGACTTGGTTATATCCTGAATATCCATCTAGGAAGCAAAAATACTTCTGCCCTGCCAATCTTTCAAGGATTTGGTCAATGAATGGCAAGGGGAAGTGGTCCTTCTTAGTGGCTTCATTAAGCTTCCTATAATCAATACACACCCGCCATGCGGTGGTGGTGCGGGTGGGGATGGATTCGCCATGATCATTAGTGACAACGGTGAGCCCAGCCTTCTTTGGAACCACTTGAGTGGGGCTCACCCAGGGGCTATTAGAGATAGGGTAGATGATGTCGGCGTCGAGCCACTTGATAATTTCTTTTTTAACGACCTCCCGCATGTTAGGGTTTAACCGTCTCTGCATCTGGCGGGAAGGTCGGGCCCCGTCTTCCAGGTAAATCTTGTGGGTACAATAGGTGGGGCTAATTCCTCTTAGATCCGAGATGGTCCAACCAATGGCGGCCCGATGTTCTGAAAGAGTTGCAGTCAACCTTAGTTCCTGATCCTTGGTTAGATGGGAATTAATAATCACTGGGAAGGTCTAGTCAGGTCCCAAGAAGACGTACTTGAGATTCTCGGGCAATGGTTTAAGTTTAGGTGCGGGTGGGACCACAGTCGATGGGAATGGAAAGGGCGGTAGTTGATCAACATCGATCTCTTCAAATGGTGTCATGTGATGATACTCAGCCTTACAGAGGTCCACGGGTAATGATGGTGATGGGTCAGAACTACGGGTTTGGTGGTCTGAGACAGAACTGAGGGTAAGGCATTCCTCGATTAAAGTTTCCACGAGATCATGTTCCTCAATGTAATCGCAATCAAAAGACTTTGTCGCCCGGAAGATATCCAATTGCATTTTCCTATCTCCGAAGGCGATTTCCATACATCCCGTGTCGCAGTCGATGTTTGCTTTAGCCGTAGCCAAGAAAGGTCTGCCTAAGATTATGGGTGCATTCTGTACTTTTTCAGGGACCTCCATGTCGAGCACCAAAAAGTCGATTGGGAAATAGAAGTCCTTGACCCGTACAATAATGTCCTCGACAACCCCCTTCGGGGTTTTTACTGATCTATCTGCCAGCTGGATGGTGATAGGGGTTGGTGCCAGCTCCCCAAAACCAAATTGGTGGTACAGGGTTGTTGGAATTAGATTGATAGAAGCACCTAGGTCCAGGAGCGCTCTATCAAATGTCATGTCCCCGATATTGCAGGAAATCAGGGGCACTCCTGGGTCAGTTCGTTTGAGTGGAAGGTTGCTTGATATCATGGAACTCGCTTGCTCAGAGAGTACAACCTTCCTAGGTGCTTGAGGTCTCGGCTTACGCTTGGGTGTACAGGCATCCTTTAAGAACTTGGCGTAAGCGGGGATGTGTTTGACGGCTTTTAGGAGCGGAATATTAATCTGTACTTGCTTAAAAATCTCCAACAGCTCCTCAGTTTCCACAGCATTCTTCTTTTTCTTAATTGTTTCCAAGGCCTCAGGGTAGGGTGTCTGAATGTGGACTAGTTCCATGTCTGGGTCCTTGGTTGGTGCCTCTTCTGAGTCGGGTATTTCAACAGGTAAAGTCTCGGGGAGAGTCGGCCATTTGGGATCCTGGGTTTTGGTGTCGCTTCTCAAGGTCACAACATTTACAGAGGCATTGGGGCCATGGGGTGATCCTTGAGAAGACGAGGATGAAGAAGCGCCAAACCCAGGAGGTGTTTGTGGGGCTGGCTGGACCATGTGAGCCTACCCGGGATTGCCTTGGAACCCTTGTGAATTGGGGCCTCTGTTAATTATGTTTCGCGAGTTCGATTGTGTTTGGGAGGGTAGAGATACTTGCTATTTACAGTCCAAAAGTTGGCTTAACTGTCCCTTTACCAAGGCCATTTCTTCCTGATGTTTCTGGTTCATGTCAGCCATCATCTTTATTAAGGTATCCATTTGGTTTTGTGGGGGAGGGGCCGCCCTATTCTGGTTATATTGGGGTCTAACTGGTGGTCCTTACTGATAGGGGGGCAAGTGTGGCTGCTGGTTTGTCCTGGGCTGGTTTTGGAATTGCGGTGGTTTCTGGTTTGTCCAACCAAAGTTGGGGTGATTACACCAGCCGGTGTTGTAAGTGTTGGAGAAAGGGTCAGGTTTCGCATAACCTTGGATGGCTTGCACATCTTCTAAGATAGCCGATGTTGATGAAGAGGGAAGGGAGTAATCAAGGGTCGAGGGAGCAAAGGTCCCTCCCTGGAACGTGGTCGGGGGTTGTTCCAGGTTCAGTTGGGTGAAGGGCTGGACCAAGTCAACATTATGTGCTCCCTTTGCTAGGGAGAAAGTCTGCAAGGGGTTCCTGGTCTGATTCAGTAGCTCATCAATCTTTTTGTCCACCAATTCCACTCTATCTAACTTTTTTGGCAATGATGTCCATGTCAACCATTCCAGAATTTGCTTGCACCTCATAAATCCCACCACGGGGTTGACTGGACCTGTTAAACTGGTTCATGGAGGCATTGTTGAGCAAATTCTCGCTCATAGACTCAAAGAGCTCAAACGCGCTCTCCTCATCTTTGTTTAGGAAGTTTCCCCCGCATGAGGCATCGACGGAGTTCCGTAGGTTGCTGTCCAGACCGTGGTAAAAGATCTGGGCCAATTGCCACCTTGGGACTTCGTGGTGTGGGAATTTCCTCAAAAGTTCATTAAATCTTTCCCACGCCTCATGAAATTGTTCCCCACCCTGGAGTGTGAAGGTAGTGATAACTCTTCTGAGAGCATTGGTCTTTCCTATGGGGAAGAATTTCTTTAAAAATGCATGCCTCAGATCTTCCCAGGTGGTGATGTGTCTACCTAGGGTTCTAAGCCAATGAGAAGCTTGCCTCTTAATGAGAAAGGGAACATCTTGATTAGAACAATGTCAGGGCTAATGTTCCTAGGTTTCACCGTTCGTGCTATGCGGTCGAGATCCTCTAGGTGTTGAAAGGGGTCCTCATTTGAGCTTCCATGAAAGTGGCTCTGGATCAAACTTAAGACGTTTGGTTTCAACTCAAAATCATCTCCCCCCTTGGGGATCCTAAGGTGTGGCTCGACTCTAATAGCAGAGGGATTATAGAAATCACGGAGAGGTCTTGGCTGGTCCTGAAATGGCGGTAAATCAAGTGGTGGTTGTCCTGGTATGTCGTGGAAAGGTGGTGGTTGTTCTTGCGGGTTCTGTAACCGTTGTATGGCTTGCATGATGGTGTGGATTTATTGTTGCTGAAGCCGATGGTTAGCATTGATTTGAGCTTGGATGGTGGCCATAGCATCTGGTGGGGGTTGATCTTCAGCCTCATCTACCCTAGGTTCAGCCATGTTTTCAATAGAATTACGTCGCCTAGATTCCTACCCCAAAACACACAATTTGGGATGCAGTGAGCGCCTCCCGTGAATACACTAGAGAAGAACAGGGGGGATGTGGAGGGCGACAGATGCGAGAAATGTGTTTCAATCAAGCACTCAAGCCTAATCCTTATGGTGTATTCCTTAGGAGACCTAGAAATCTCACAAAGGGTGATTAAGTCCGTAAGCACTAGACTCCCCTTCCCAAGGCTAATCTGGTCAGGTTGATTACAAGGGGATTGCAGGGAAGGTTCTTCCTTTGGCTTGCGCCTCCGGTTCCATAGATCCCACAATTGCGGTCGTTTGACACTGCCCCGCAGCCTAGTTACCAGATTCTACCAAGGGAATGAAAGCCAAGTGCCTAGCAAACAAAACCTCGCCTTTTGAGACTTAACTTAGTCCTGCCTAGGGCACGTCTACTCAGTTTTAAAGGGTTAGGATAGTGCTTGTGCTTAGGGTGATGTGATGAGGCGTTGATTGGGGTGGTGCCTCTTAATTTTCCACTTTCAAAGTGTGTGCTTCTAGCAAAACATGGTTTTCAAGCAATGATTTATTAAGATGTGGTGTCTTTTAATGTTTCATCCTTACTTTAGTACTTTTTAGGGTTGACGTGTCTTAGTGTTTTCAGCCAAGTTTCAGTGGGCACGTCAAGTTCTGCACACAATTCGCTGAAAGTAGATTTCCTTTTTATTTTGTAGAGGCTCTAAAACCCTAGTGTACTCATCCTAATGATCATGCAGCTTCTATTAGATGAGTCAGTTTTAGGGTTGAGTGGTGCAGCCCAAGTCAACTCATGGTAGCTTCGCAAACACCATTCAAGAAAGAAAAGAACACTCCAAGAATTTATTCAGCATATTAGAGTGTACATTTTTTTTGTAGGGTGATGTGTTAAGAATGTGGGTCAAGCAATCATTCACCACGCCAATTTTTTCAGTTTTTTTTTACAATTTTTTTATCTTTTTCACGCAAGCAAACAATGAGAGAGAGATTGCTCACTATCGGTCCTCGAGGCGCCTACTCCCTTGCTACCGTCATGGAATGCGTCGCTTCGCCGTCCATGCGCCGAATTCCTGCAACCGTCAAGTAAAAAGGAAAATAGGGCATTCGACGATGTGAGAATGAATGTGGAATGGAGATGATAAAACAAATTCGTTGCCTCCCCGGCAACGGCGCCAAAAACTGACGTGCCGTAGTGCGTGTGTGTTAAGAGGTGTCGTTATAGTCGCACTTGATACGTCGGTTTTAAAAGAAGTAAACGGAGGTGAGTTCGAGTGTCGGTCTCAGGGAGGCGTGGAAATCGGATTTTTTCATCACTTGTTGTCACGAAAAAGGCGGAGTTTTGCTTGCGAAAGAGACAGTTTTGAAAAGCGAGAGCGAGAGAGAGAGTTTAGGGTTAGAAAGCTTTTAGTTTTGATCATGCACTTTAAACAGAAATTAAAATGGCGACTGAATGAAAAATAATTTCATTAAACATGCATTCATAGTTCATGGTTTACAACATTAAATACATGCTTCAACAAAAGTAAATTAAAGCTTAAAAGAGAGAGAGAGAGGGGTAGAGAGAGAGTGGAGAGCGACGAGGTAGCCACAGCGGTGGAGGAGGCTCCGTCGGCGGCTCGTCGTCTCCGGCGATTACAAGAGTGCCTAAAACTAGCTAGGAGAGAAGTGGAGTAGTTACAAGTGGGAGAGTATCCATTGAATGGTGGTAGAAGGGGGTTTAAATAGAGTTAAGGGCTTCCTAAAAGAAGAATGGGCTTTAGCGACATCCAGAGCGTCGCTAAAACCACTTCTATAAACGTCGGTGAAGCCCTCTTGCCGCCGGTCAACTGCCCGCCCCGGTCTTCTTCTCCACGCGATCCGTGGCCGCTGATCGAGAGCCGTCCGATCTGAGAGCCTTCGGCACCCGCGCTGAGATTGCGCCTCGAGCGCGCGTGCGCGCGCGCGTTTCCGCCCAGCGTGCGCGCACGCGTGGGAGCTAGGGAGCTGTCGTCGCGCCGTGTGGCGCTATGCTGGCCGCTCGCTGCTGATTGGGCGGCCCAATTTTGCCACGCCCTTCGCTCGCCTTCGATTTCTGCTCTGCGCGGCTCGAACGCGCGTCGCGGCGATGCGGGCTAACCGTTGCGCCACGCCCGCGCTTTGTCGAGGTGACCGCGTGGATCTCGCCCGTTCGATCGAAGATCAACGGCCGAGATTCGTCTTTGGTTGGCTTGAGGGTGTGCGAGCGGTGGGGGCGGGGCGACGTGGCGCTCTCTGGGCCGTTGATCTCCAGATCAACGGTCAGAATTTCTTGGGCCCATTGTGGGAGCTCCGGATGTCGGATTTGGCCGATCTTGAGTCCGTTGGACTCCGTTCGTCGTTCTGAATCCATCCGTGCGGTCCGATTGCTCATCTGAGGCCTGCTTTGACAAATTCTTTACACAAATGGATATTAATATAGTTTATAAGCAATCTTGGTACTTGATGCATGCAATGCTCCTATTCTACTTTATGTTGCGCCTTTTATTCTAAAGATGGGCCATATTCAACCTAATTACTACCCCCTTATGTGGTGTTATCAGACGTTGATGAGAGATATTTTACATGAGAAAGATTGAGTTAAAAACTAGTCGTTGCAGTTGCGTAAGAATCTACTAATCAAATAAATTTACCAAAACTCGAGATGAGTCTCGGGTCAAACACAGGGAGGTGAATGTTTGATTTAAAAGTCATGTTTAGAACTGCTATCACAAAGCATATTAGCTAGTTGAAATCAATCTACACGAACTACTCTACTTAAATAATAAATAATAGAAGAAAGAAAGAATAATACAAAGAAAGAGATAGAGAGAGAAAGAACAAATATTTCATAAAGCAATGTTCATTACACTAATTGTAGAATTAAAACTACACTAGAAAGTAATAAAAAGATAGAGATGAGAAAAATCCTTCTTAACAGCTGCTTGGAGGATGAACTGTGTTGATGGAGTGCCCGAAAGATGGTTGTGAGATGCTGGACGAGGGAGGATGAACTTGGAGGAAGGAGAATGTAGTAGGGCGGTGTCGCAACGGGATCCGCTTCCTGAAGTGGCATAAGAAGACGACCACATGTGCTCCACGAATGGGGGTGAGAGATGGGAAAAATTATTTTTATAAACTTTAGTGGAGCATCCCGGCTGTGGGACTAGCTCTTTCGAGCTTTGGAGGGGAGAGGAGGAGAAAGGAATGGATGATGAGAATGAGGGGTGTAGGGTCCCATTTATAGGTGAGGATAAAGGGGCATTAAGGTCATTTCAAAGGCTATAAAATGAATGTGGGGCCTTTAGTGATTCTTGTGTACGTTACTAAAAGGAAAGGTGGTCATTGGTGCGTGCGTGATGAGAGCCATCTGATCTTCATCACACAACCCTCATCAACGAGCGCCCACAATGTTCAGATCACGCCAACTCTCCATCCGAAGACTGATAACACATACGGACGTCTTAACCCCGTGCGCGCATGTGTCAGATCGCGTGTTCAGCATGCTCGCCATTCGCTGTACCACATCGTAGCCGCCACAACCGCTCGATTGTGCCTCAACGGTCGAATTTTAGCGCTCACGCCTCTTCACCAATTAAGAGGGCTCCACGTGATTCGAACCTGAGTCATCCCTTTACAAATGCAAGGCACAACCATTGTGCTATAACCTCAAGTGTGTCGCATTTTGTTTTTCCCCTCAAGCGGTCCCAGCCATTGGATAATGATCCAACAGTTGGGATTACTCGTGGCTTCTTCTTCAATGCTAGAGAGGTGGGTGCAGAGAATAGATCTTAGCTGGATGGCGTAATCACCCAAATTTCGCCTGGATGAACCAAAAACCGAACCAATTCCAGAACCAACCCAGGCTAAACCCCCCTCCTATCAGCAAGGTCCACTAGCTAGACCACCCTATAATTAGAATAGGACAGCCCCCCCCCCCCACCCCACCCCAGAAAACCAAATGGGCACGCTAATAAAATTGATGGCTAATATGAATCAGAAACATCAGGAGGAAATGGCATTAGTGAAGGGATAGTTGAGCCAGCTGTTGGATTGCAAACAACAGGGATCCCTTCCTTCTCAACCACAACCGAACCCGAGAAATGTGATCAACAGATGCCCCAATTCTTAAGGGTTCCAAGCCAATCCTGGACATGCCCACATGGTCCAGTAAGCCCCACAAACACCCCCTGGGTTTGGTGCTTGTTCTTCCTCTTCTTCTCAAGGATCTACCCATGGTCCCAACGCCTCAGCCAATGCGGTTACCTTGAGAAGCGGCACTAAAACCCAGGATCCCAAATGGCCGACCCCTCCTGTGACCTCACTTCCTGAAATACTCGATTCTGAGGATGAGTGGGAGGAACCCAAGGACCTGGAGACTGACCTGATTCAAACCCAAACACCATACCCTGAGGCCTTGGAGAAAAGGAAGAAAAAGAAAGCTGTAGTTGAGAATGAGGAGCTGTTGGAGATTTTCAAACAAGTCCAGATTAATATTCCGCTCCTTGAAGCAATCAAGCATATCCTGGCTTACGCTAAGTTCTTGAAGGATGTTTGTACACCAAAGCGTAAGCTGAAAACCCAAGCACCTAAGAAGGTAGTGCTCTCAGAACAAGCCAATTCAGTGATATTAAGCAGCCTGCCTCCCAAACGAACTGGCCCAGGAGTGCCATTGATTTCTTGTAATATCGGGGCCACGACATTTGATAGAGCACTCTTGGACTTAGATGCCTCAATCAACCTAATCCCGACTACCCTTTATCACCAGTTTGGATTTGGGGAATTGAAACCCACACCTGTGACTATCCAATTGGCTAATAGATCTGTGAAAACCTCAAAGGGGGTAGTCGAGGACGTAATTGTTCGGGTCAAGGACTTCTACTTCCCGGTCGACTTTTTTGTCCTTGACATGGAAGTCCTCGAATAGCTACAAAACACACCCATCATCCTGGGCAGACCCTTCTTAGCTACGGCTAAGGCAAACATTGATTGCGACATGGGATGCATGGAAATCACCTTTGGAGACAAGAAGATGCAATTGGATATCTTCAGGGTAGCTAAGTCTTTCGATTGTGGTTGGGTTGAGGAGCACGATCCCGTGGAACCTTTGGTTGAAGAATGCCTCACTCTTAGCTCTTCAGCAGACAATCTGACTTAACCAGTTGATGACTACCCTGAACCACCCCAACCTGTGGAGGTTGACCTGTGTGAAGCTGATTACCTTCAACAACCTCCATTCGAGGAGATTGATGTTGATCAACTCCCCCCTTTCCCCTACCCATCAAATGTTGTCCCACCTACATTTAAACTAAAGCCTTTGCCCGATAATCTCAAGTATGTCTTCCTAGGACCTGACCAGACCATCCCTGTGATTATCAATGCCTACTTAACTAAGGATCAATAACTTAGGTTGACTGCAACTCTCTCTAAATATCGGGCAGCCATTGGATGGACAATTTCTGACCTAAGGAGAATTAGCCCTACCTATTGCACTCACAAAATCTATTTGGAAGATGGGGCTCGATCTTCTAGCCAGATGGAAAGGCGATTGAACCCGAATATGCGAGAGGTTGTTAAAAAAGAAATAATCAAGTGGCTTGATGCAAATATCATTTACCCAATTTTCGATAGTCCTTGGGTGAGCCCTACTCAAGTGGTACCCAAGAAAGCCGGCCTCAGCGTGGTCACCAATGACCAGGGCGAGTCCATCCCCACCCGCATCTCTACCGCATGGCAGGTGTGCATCGACTATAGGAAGCTTAATGAGGCCACCAAGAAAAATCATTTCTTTCTGCCATTCATTGACTAGATTCTTGAGCGATTGGCAGAGCAAAAATATTTTTGCTTCCTGGATGGATATTCAGGATACAACCAAGTTGCTATTGCACTAGAGGATCGAGAGAAGACCACATTCACTTGCCCGTATGGCACGTTCGCATTCTGTCGTATGCCGTTCGGGTTATGCAACGCACCCGCAA
This sequence comes from Thalassia testudinum, assembly GCA_037157565.1. Taxonomy (NCBI): domain Eukaryota; kingdom Viridiplantae; phylum Streptophyta; class Magnoliopsida; order Alismatales; family Hydrocharitaceae; genus Thalassia; species Thalassia testudinum. The sequence goes on along the minus strand of JAZHRO010000062.1, from coordinate 297,227 downwards.
CCTATCAGCATTGCATGCTAGCCATTTTTTCAGAGATGGTGGGTGAATATCTGGAGGTCTTTATGGATGATTTCTCCATGTACGGGAACTCATTCGACCATTGTCCTAGCAACTTGGAAAAGATCCTGAAGCGATGTATCGAGGTCAACCTAGTTTTAAACTGGGAAAAGTGCTATTTCATGGTTCAGGAAGGGATTTTCCTTGGTCACATCGTCTTGCATAGGGGCATTGAAGTGGATCGAGCTAAGGTTGATTTAATTTCCAAACTTCCACCCCCTAGCTTGGTGAAGTAAATCCGATCTTTCCTAGGACATGTTGGCTTCCATAGAAGGTTCATTAAGGATTTTTCCAAACTTTTTAAGCCCTTGACTAACCTTCTAGCCAACGATGCCCCCTTTCACATGACACCTGATTGCATCAAGGCTTACAACACTCTTAGGGAAACAGTCTCCACTGCACCTATTTTACAACCCCCAAACTGGTCCCAGGATTTTGAGATAACGTGTGATGCATTAGATTTTGCCATCGGTGCAATCCTAGGACAAAGAAGAGAGAAGAAACTTGTGGTAATCTACTACGCGAGCAAAATGTTGGATGAGGCTCAACGGAATTACACCGTCACAGAAAAAGAACTGTTCGCCGTAGTCTTTGGATGAGAAAAGTTCCGATCATATCTTCTGGGATCCCACGTGATAGTTTACATTGACTACTCGGCTATCCGAAATTTGTTGACCAAAACGGACGCTAAACCTAGGCTCATCCGATGGATCCTACTCTTGCAGGAATTTGACCTGGAAATACGCAACAAAGCCGTTTCCAAGAACGTCGTAGCCGATCACCTGTCCAAACTTCATCTGGACCACATTAGACCCTCATTACCTTTGACTAACACCTTCCCTGATGAACAACTTCTAGCCGTGCAAGGAAGAAAGCTACCCTGGTATGTAAACTTAGTTAGCTATCTGGTAGTAGGATAGACTCCAGACGACTGGTCCAGACAGCAACAGGATAAGTTCTTAGCTGAAGCCAAGCACTATTTTTGAGATTATCCTATGCTGTTTAGACTCTGTGCTGACCTGATCATTAGGCTGTGTATTCCTGAAGAGGAAGTCCAAAGTGTGCTATCCTTTTGTCACGACCAAGCCTGTGGTGGCCACTTCTCTGGGAAGCAAACGGCTATAAAGGTTTTACAATCTGGATTTTACTGGCCATCCTTATTCAAGGACGCACACAGTTTCGCCAAGACTTGCTCTTGGTGCCAGACATTAGGGATTATGACTAGAAAGGATATGATGCCCCTCTAGCTCATTCTGATTGTCGAAATTTTTGACGTTTGGGGCATCGATTTTATGGGTCTCTTCCCACCATTCAACGACTATGAGTACATATTATTTTCAGTGGATTATGTCTCAAAGTGGATCGAAGCCATAGCCACCCGAAGATGTAACCATAAGTGTTACGACCCGATTCCCGAATCCCTACGAGACACGAGAATCGGACCGACTCGACTGATCCCAAGATCCAGTCGTCCAACAAAAAAGTAACCAAAAGAGCAGTAAAATAAATCACATTCACTATGTATATAACTAGCAGTAACAAAATACAACAGTAAAGAAAAGAACTACTACAGTATACATCACCACAACAGTAAAGAAATAAACAGGTACATAAACATGATGCTTACAATAAAAGAGTACAGTGGTAACAGAAACTACTCACTACAACAGAAGGAAAGGTACAGTGGGTACTACACAAGTAAAAACTACTGGGCTCTACTAGGCCCAGCACCCTCTGCAGCCGTCAACTCTGGCTACTCAACACCTGGTCCTGAAAAGGTGACATGTCAGCGAAACGCTGAGTAGAGTGGCAACCAAAAGCTAAGAAACATAGTAAGGTGGATAGTAGCTATTATATTTTTAATCACTTTCTTTAATTTTTCCATTAACTCAATTATTGAATTATTCCTTAGATCTTTCTCTTGATCTTGAATGTTCCTCGTGGGAACGATCTTGATTGCAGTCTCTTCCGAAAAGTAGAAGTAACACGTGGTGCTCTCCTGGTCGGGAGAGTTCCCCGTGGTGGTCCTACCCTCAGTCAACCACCCCAAGGTCACTGACAGACGTAACGGTGACTACGGCACATGCGATAAACGCATGGGTAGCTACCCCGCACTGGCACGCGTTCAGTCGTTTTCGTTAGCGGGTGCGCCCCAAAGCACAACACAGAACCAGTATAGGGCAGAGCCCTCCCAGTAACAGGGGTCCAGCCCCTCCACAGTAACCAAACAAGGGTCTTGCCCCTCCACAGTTTGTGCACCCTCGCTTGACTACCCTGGTTTGCCCAGTGGGCCTAACAAGTTGGTGTAGGAGGACTAGCAGAACCCCGGGGCCCGTGGGGTGGGTAGTGCTCTCTCTACACTAGTAGCTCTCCTCGGTACTGTGTACACGAGGGCCAAAAGTCGGTACAAAGTGGCCAAACCTAACCCTGGGTCCCTGGGGCAGCTAGCTCCGCTCTGCACTAAACCAGGGGGATAGTCGCTCTCCTTGGTACTCCGTACTCAAGGGCCAACTCACTTCCCCAATTCTATTCCATTCACTTCTCAGGAGCTCTACTCCTAATTCCCCGTAGGGTTCATGCTCATTTTTTTCTTTAACTCAGCCAATTTAGGTTTCATCATTTCAACTTTATATTCATATAGCCCATGTTCTCAACATTAATTATCCATTCAAAAACAGGCAACTGTTAACCAATTACAGGCAGTTATCATTTTCCTTTCTACTTTTCCAACACTGCAATATATATTCAATCTAGTTTTCCAGTCCTAGGATTCATGCCATATCCTAGGATCTATCATTCAATCTGGTTTCTCAGTCCTACGATTCATGCAATACCCTAGGATCTATCATTCAATCTAGTTTTTCAGTCCTAAGATTCATGCAATACCCTAAAATCTATTAATTATTTCACAAGTGCATAATTTTTGATAAATAATTAAAGGGGTCACTCTACCTGCAAAATCGGGAGTACTGGGGGCGTGATCGGCAAGCCCGCGTGCCTCTGCAACCCCTAGAGCCGCAACGGAACGAGGTCTTAACACAAGGATCAATTACAAGGGCTACTCAGAACAGGATATAAATACTGTAAACAGGTAGATGAACTAAATCTGAGAAGAACGAAACTTGAAACGCGGAAAACAGACTTCGAACGGACCCTAAACGGGTCAAAAATGACAAGTCTGCCCAAAGTCAGACGTCTGGAACATCTTCTAGACGTCTTAAACGATGGCTCAGGTCATACCTTGATCCTACGCTGTCGTTCAGACGTCCAGAATCCCACTGAACCGTCTGGACTTAGTTTCCAGACGTCCGACTGTCACTCCGGAAGTCTGGAGACCCTCTCCGTCGTCTGGTGCTGTGCCTAGACGTCCGTTCTGTGTGGGAGGGCATGCCCTTGCGCCTTCTCGAACGAGACTTGCATGCACACGCGACCGTCCTCAACATGAAATGAGGCAGAACTCCTTGGTGGGATGGCTGCATGGCCGTACACGCAAAAATAAGAAGGATGGAAAAATATCGTACCTTTCAGACGTCTGGACCTTCCTCCAGATGTCTCCTGCGTCGTCTGGACGTATGTCCAGACGTCTGATTTTGGTAAATTTTCCCAGAATCAGGACCTCCTCGCCCTTCGCCTGCAGCGCACGGCCGTGCCGTGCCACGCTCGCCTGCTGCCTGAGCTGCAGCAGCTCCTTCCCAACACCACGCTTCTGCTGCGCACCCGTCTGCTCCGTCGAGCTTGCACCCTCGCGATCTAGCTCTCTCCCTCCTGCAGCAACCCCTCCTCCCTATGCACTCACAGCAGCAGCAGCTGCTGCCCTCACCTGCTCGCTCTCTCGCTGACAGGAAGAAGAAGAAGAAGAGGGCGGTGGAGTGAGGGTGTGGGAGAGGAGAGGGGGGTATTTGAAGGCTGCCGTGGGGAGAGATAAAAAGGTAGTTGCGCCTGCAGGGAGGAGGGAAAGAGAAGGAGGGCAGCAGTTCAGTCTGCGCACGCATGCACGCAAATGCGAACCCGTACGCCGAAAAAATTAAATTCCAGATGTCTGGGAAGGCTTCCAGGTGTCTGACCAGACATCTGGACCAATTCCCAGACGTCTTAAATGACGTTTGATGCCAGGGTCATAACAACATAACAAACTCAAAGGAAGTTTCATCCCCGAAACTTGCGCTAACTAAGGTGTAGAAAAGAACGATATATGCATAACAAAGTCAAAGAGGACCGAAGCCGGTCCGAAAAGACGTACCCGCAAAAAGCTCCGGGTATCGCTCCCGCATCGCCACCTCAGGCTCCCAGGTAGCCTCCTCGTACCGCTGGCTCCTCCACAAAACCTTCACCAGGGGTACTTGCTTCCGTCTCAGACTGCGGACTGCCCTGTCGAGAATCTACACTGGCTGCTTGGGGTAAGTCAAGTCGTCGCCCTCCTCGACGCTCTCGTGACTCAGGATGTGACTGGGATCGGAGACATGGTTCCTGAGGTTGGACACGTGGAACACGTCGTGTACACCAGAAAGCTGGGGTGGAAGGGCAAGCCTGTAAGCAACAAGTCCAACCCGCTCCAGGACCTCAAAGGGTCCCACGAACCTTGGCGCGAGCTTCCCTCTCACCCTAAACCGCTGCAGGCCCTTCATGGGTGAAACACGAAGGAAGACATGGTCCCCAACCTCAAACCACACCTCTCTGCATTTCCGATCTGTAGCTCTTCTGTCTGCTCCTGACAGTGCGGAGTCGCTTGTGAATCTGCTCGACCACCTCCTGACTCTGCCGGATCAGCCTGGGGCCAACCTCCCACTTGGTCCCCACCTCAACCCAACTCAAGGGTGCCGTACACCTCCGTCCGTACAGAGCCTCGTAGGGTGCTATGCCGATGCTCGAGTGATAACTGTTATTATATGCAAACTCCGCCAGGGGAAAGTGCTCCTCCCAAGAGCCCCTTCAGTCCAGTACACAAGCACGTAAAAGGTCCTCAAGTGTCTATATTGTGCGCTCAGACTATCCGTCCGTCTGGGGGTGGTAAGCTGTACTAAACCTCAGCCGCATCCCCAGGGCCTGCTGAAACTCAGCTCAAAACTGGGACGTAAAGCGGGTATCCCAGTTGGATACGATCTCCCGTGGAACTCCGTGTGCCTCAGTCAGGAGCTCTCTCAACAGCTCCTCGTCTCTGGGAACGCACAGAAGTCCCCTCATGCGCAGCACCTGGTCTGTAAAAGAGAAGTCCCCAGGGTCTCCTGATAGTACTCTGTCACGCAAGGACTGCAAGTATGGGTCGGCCATCTATCCTGTTGATGACGTATGGTTTGGACCGGGTTGTTATCGTTGTAGTAAAGCCGGTTGTTACCAACGTATCATATAAAATTTTTTACTCGGAAAAATAAAAGAGTTCCCGAGGTCGAACTCAGGGAGCAAGTTGTATTCTAGAGATATACAAGTTCTATTACAAAAATAAAGAGAGAGAGAGAGAGATGAAAAATTGGCTTCTTCTTCTTTTCTTCTTTCTTCCTCTTTGTCTTTGGTTCTTCCTGTTCTTCTTCTTCTTCTTCTTCTTTTTCTTCTGCTTTCTTCAGATTTTCCCCTCGTGCTCTTCTTCTTGTTTCCTTTCTTTCTTTTTCGTCAGATCATCTTCTTCTTTTCTTGCTTCTTGCTTCTCTTCATTCCTTCTTCTTCTTTGTCTTCACCTGCCTTGACTTCTCTTTTTCTTCTTTCGCGATGGCCGTTGCTCTTCCTTCTTCTTCAGCGGGTCTTCTTCTTCTTTGGCTGCTGACCTTCCGTCGTCTGCCCCGGTGCTGAGACGACTTAACAATGCCTTCGCTACAGTGCAGCAGCTCCTTCTTCTTCAGCGGGTCTGCTTCTTCTTCTTTGGCCTGCACACTTCAGAGTTTATTCGTCAAGAGGCAAAAACCTACTCTACCCCCCTCCCCCGCGTATTTCTCTCTCTGAAATCACTCTTCGGAAGCTCTCCCAGAGCGCTACCGGGTAATCGGGTTCGGGTCAGGCCCGGGTCCAGGCCCACCGGCGTGTGTGGTGGGCGAGGAGTGCAGGTCAGTCTACTCGGGTCGGGCCAGGTCCGCGGAGCGTGGTCACGGACGAGGCCGAGTCGGGTCGGGTCGGGTGAGAGGGACCTCACCCCGTGGTAACTGAGGCAAACAGATGGTGGCAGTTTTTCAATTTATGTGGGTGCGTGGCTTCAGAAGGTTCCGAGGTGGGACTATCCGCGCACCCGTTTCTCTCACGCCTGCAGCAGGGATGGCGCTTCCAATTGCAACAGCTGTTGAGGCGCGCAACTCCAATTGAGGGCCGGGGTGTGTGCGCAAGACTCTTCCGCGCTGGCCGTGGCTCTTCAACCTGGGATATCTAGGCTTGGAGCAACCTCGAGCAAGCTTCGAGCTTCCTCGCCAATGGCGGTCGAGGCCTGGAACCTGAAATCAATAGCACGGCCTCTCGGCCAAATCAGACAGGCGGGGGACCTTCGCCGTGGCACGGCGAAGGTGGTCAGGGGGTCTGCAGGGGGCGAGATGGAGCTGTCAGGTCGTCCTAGGTCAAACTGTGAGCGAGGGAGTGGGTGTGTTCGGGGGATCTGCAGAGGGTGTTTGGTGGGAAGTGGAGGAGCGGAAGAGGATCAGGGTGAGGAGGCGGAGGTTCTGCGGTGGTCGGCGAGCCGTGTGGGTCGCTGAGGTGATGGGAGCGGCTCGCCGGAGGGTGGTCGGAGGCGGAGAGGATGAGGGTGAACAGGGTCGGTAGAGGGCTTAATTGACTAAATCGAAAGCGGGGAAAGAAAGAGGAGGAGAAGGGGAGTAAGTCTAACTTAACTGCAGGGACGAAGGGGGAGGAACAGGGCGACAGTCGTATCGACTGTCGCCGGAGAAGATGATGCTCAGAGAGAGGAGCGGCGGCGAGCAGAGGGCTGGAGAGGCGCCAGCTGGGTGCGGCGTGGCGCGGGAAGAGCAGGGGAGGAAGTCTCTGCTGCTGGTAGTGCGGCAGAGCGAAGAGGTGGAGGGGGAGGAAGTCGCCGGAGCTGGTGAGCGTCTGCCGGAGAAAGAAGAGACGAAAGCTGGGGGTTTTCTCCGTCAGATCCAGGCTGCCTTGGTCGGTGGAGCGGCGGGGGGTATTTATAGGGTTGAAGCAGGGAGGAAGGCGGAGGGAGACGACGTGTCTCCCTCGCCGGAGCATGGTCGGAATTCGAACCCATACCGTCCGTGCGTTCGCACGGCCGGTATGGGGGGCTGCAATGACCATGGGGGTGCTCCTGCGACGGCTGACGACGCAGGGCACCCCCGGTACACATGCCAGGTCCTCCACCTCACCCTGCGCGGCGCCATGCTCCGCGCAAGGTCGCCGGAGCATGGTGCTGGCAGGGTTTTGCAGGAGGGACCTGTTTGCAAAGAACGAAGGAGAGTTAGGGGTCTAAATGCGAGGGTTCAAAAGTTGAGGGCCAAAGAGTAAATATATGAGGACCAAAGTGTAAAGTCGGTCAAGGAGGTTTCTTCTTAGGCTCAAGTTTTTATACATGACTAATTAGAACCTAAGGAATCTGATGGTAAATTTCATTTTCATATTAAACCTTGTTTGACCGGTCAATTTGCGTAAAGACCCAAATTAAGTTATTAATTGGGCATGGTTCTCAATGTAGGTCAAAATGGGTTCTAAAGGCCAAATTGAAGGTTCTAAACCCTAGAGATTATTTTTCTATGAATTTTAGAGGGTTTATTCTATTTTTACTTTGCCTCGAACCTTGTGAATTGAAGTGGGTTGTTTTAGGGTTACAGATTATCATTTGGTTCCTTGGAAGTGCTGTAGCCCTTGCTAGATCATCTCATCCCACTTTTATTCTTATTAAGCTGTTTTGACCTGTGTTTGGGCCCTGAATTACCCTGTATGCAGATTATACTGGTAAAATTGCACTTTTACCCCTTATGACTGGTTTTCTTCTCAAACTCAGAATTCTCTGAGTTAAGCCTTTCCTTGAGATATGTAGGAGCTTTTATCCTTTGTATTGGGTCAAAATGAGCTAGTTATGGCTCATGATGAGGTTCTCATCATACCCCCATGCCTAGCTTTTGCTAGTCCCTTAGCAAAAAAAAACTTAAGGTTTCAACCCTTGTTCTAGACCATGAAGTTTTCAATGGTTTTAGATAAGTGCCTTTTTATTTGAGCATAGATCAGGTTAGAATGCTGACCATAGGCCTAAAAGATACTCTAGTACCAATCAAGATCCAAATCTGTCTAGCCTTAGCCTCAGTCTTTTAGCAAAGGTTTTTAAGGCCCGCAAGAACTAACCTAAGGTTTATTGGACTTCGTGGTTAAAGCACCCGTGCTTGAAATGATTTTAGCCCTGGCCCAGTTCGCAGTGCGTTTTGTAAGAGAGAGATAGAAAGTTTTTTCTGTTTGGAGAGTTTTCTCTCTCTTTTTCTTTTTAGTTCTAGTCTAGGATTGGCTTTTCAACACGGTCTGTATCAGATTCCTTGCTCCCATCATCAATCCTCAAGGGTTCCTGGCGATCGATGCTTCGAGATAGCACCGCCCATGGCAACCCCCGGAACCCTGGCTATTGAGATTTCGAGATAATCCCATCCATGGTATTCCGTGGCCGAATCCAGACCCTGGCAATTGACACTTCGAGATAATGCCATCCATGGAATCTGAACCAGCAGAGTGCTTACATGCCCCCCGTAGGATATGTAAATATCCTAAGAGACAAGCACCGAGGAGATGATATTTTGTTACGCATCTTCGAGGGGATTTCCCGCCTCTCCGCGCTGGGAACTCGTCCAAATCAACTTGTGTTGATCGGCCATTCCTATTCTAGGTGTTCTTTTCAGATTTTTGCGACGCTTCTGCGTGATTCTGATTTTTACGCTTACTGAACCAGGCTGTGTGTGAGATTAGGGTGCTTAGGTTACTGAGTCCCGTAAACCAAAAATTAGTTAACGAGGCCGAATACTTCCTAAGCCTTAGACCTAATACTTCAGCTTTTCATTTTCCTCAACCTCTTGAGGAGTGTCCAGATCTTAATGAGTACTAAGAGTCTATTCAAGAATGCCTAAGGTTTGCATTCTTACTAATCTCATTGTGCACTTTTCAGTTATTTTCTTGAATGAGGTCTAGAACTTAGGTTAATTCCTTAGTTCCTTACTAATGACTATCAACTTTTCTTATAATTTTGTGCTCCTTTTTCATTTTGTTTCTTCTCTCCTTCACAAAATTTTCCTTCTCCTCTTTTCCTCTTATTCTTTTTCGAAAAATTTTTTAATTTTTATGGTATTTTTGGCATATGTGAATTTTTTTGTTTGAAACCTTTTCTTACAAGTTTTTGCACTTTCCTACCCCCCCATGCCTAAGATTTGCAATGTCCTCATTGTAACCTAGGGGGTCTTAGTTCATTCCTTAAGACAGAAATTTGGGTGAGTGGATGGGTCGGGTTGAATTTTTGCGGACGATTTCAAATTTCAGATGCGAACATCTGAGTTGGGGTCGGCTGTCTATAAGGGTGAACTTCGAGTGCTGAAAGGTGTCAGAACAAGTTTCAGGTTTTTAAAGAGAATGACGGGCTGCCTCCCGTTAAGCGCTGAGTTTTACGCCATCGGCTGGGCGCAATAAGCTCAAGGGGAAAGGAGGATATGAGATGCCTCAGCCAAATCAGTAGAAGTTACATCAATGAACGGCTTGAGTCTTTGACCATTCACGATGAAAGGTTCAGAATCGTGGCTGAGTGGACTGATTTCGATTGCTCCATTTCCAAAAACCTGTCGGACCAAATATGGTCCGACCCACTTAGATCTCAGTTTTCCTGGGAAGAGTTTGAGTCGGGCATCAAAGAGTAGGACCTTTTGACCAGGATGGAAGATCTTTCTTGAGATGTGTTTGTCGTGGAAGGCTTTAACCCGCTCCTTGTAGATTTGCGAGTTCTCGTACGCGTCTGTGCGTAATTCATCGATCTCGCTGATTTGGAGTTTTCTGTGGGTCCCAGCCTTGGAAAGATCTAGATTACAGTTCCGTACTGCCCAATAGGCTTTATGCTCCAGTTCGACGGGAAGGTGGCATGCCTTTCCGTACACCAATCTAAAGGGAGACATGCCCAATTGGGTCTTGTGGGCGGTCCTATAGGCCCACAATGCTTCCGGAAGTCGGGACGACCAGTCCTTCCTGTCAGGTCGAACAGTGACCTGTAGGATTTTCTTGATCTCCCGATTCGACAGCTCAGCTAGACCATTAGTTTGGGGGTGGTAAGGAGTAGAGATTCGGTGAGACACCCCGTATTTGGTCATCAGTGACCTAAACTGAGCATTTGTGAAATGGGTCCCCCTATCAGAGATTATTGCACGAGGAATCCCGAACCTTGAGAAAATGTGTTGATGAATGAATTTGAGAACGATTTTGTGATCACAGGTTCGGGTCGGTATGGCTTCGATCCATTTGGACACGTAGTCCACAGCCAACAGAATGTATTCGAAACCATCCGAAACAGGAAAGGGGCCCATAAAATCAATCCCCCAAACATCAAAGATTTCGCATACTAGAATCGGTTGCATAGGCATCATGTCGCGATGGCTCATGTTGCCCAAAGTCTGGCAACGACTGCATGCCTTGCAATGACTGTATGCGTCTTTGAACAGTGTGGGCCAGTAAAAGCCGCACTGGAGGACTTTTGATGCGGTTTTATGCCCGGCAAAATGGCCACCGCATGCCTGGTCATGGCAGAAAGAGAGGATATTGTTGACTTCCCCTTCCGGGATACATCTCCGGATGATCTGATCGGCACCTATGCGGAAGAGGTACGGGTCTTCCCAAATGTAATACTTGGCATCGGAGCGTAATTTGTCTTTCTTGGCCTTCGGCCAATCGGACGGGGTCTGATGAGATGCCAAGTAATTTACAATATTAGCAAACCATGGAAGGCTAGTACCAATAGTCAGCAGGTGCTCATCGGGAAAATGCTCAGTGATGGGTCCGGAAGGGTCTATCATTTCAGAAGGAAGACGGGACAAGTGATCAGCTACCACGTTTTGTTTTCCCGCTTTATCGCGAATCTCGAGGTCAAATTCTTGCAACAGCAAGATCCATCGGATCAATCGAGGTTTCGCGTCCTTCTTTGCAAGGAGATGCCTCACAGCCGTGTGATCCGAGTATATGATGACATGGGAACCCAGAAGGTATGATCTGAATTTCTCTAGGGCAAATACTACAGCTAGCAGCTCTTTCTCAGTAACTGTATAGTTACGCTGAGCCTCATCGAGTGTTTTGCTGGCGTAGTAAATGACCACAGGTTTCTTGTCATTTTTCTGCCCCAAAACCGCTCCTACAGCGAAGTCGGATGCATCACACATGATCTCAAAGGGTTGAGACCAATCAGGGGACTGTAGGATCGGGGCTTGGGTGACTCGGTCACGCAGGATTTCAAATGCTTGAGTGCATTCCTTGGAGATTTCGAAGGGAACATCCTTGGAGAGAAGAGTGGTCAGGGGGCGTGCGATTTTTGAAAAATCAGGGATAAATCGTCGATAAAAACCGACATGCCCTAAAAAGGATCGGATGTCCCTGATCGAGCTAGGCATAGGAAGGCGAGAAATCAGATTAACCTTAGCTCGATCCACTTGGATACCTTTCTCCGAAATTGAGTGTCCCAGGACAATTCCCTCAGGCACCATGAAATGGCTCTTTTCCCAGGAAAGAACCAAATTCACGTCGATGCACCGCCTGAGTATCTGGACCAAGTGCTGGAGGCAATCGTCGAATGATGCTCCGAAAACTGAAAAGTCATCCATGAAGACTTCCAGATAATCACCTACCATATCTGAGAATATGGCAAGCATGCATCGCTGAAAAGTAGCGGGTGCATTGCAAAGACCAAAAGGCATCCTTCGGAAAGCGTATGTTCCGAAGGGGCAGGTGAATGTGGTCTTTTCTTGGTCCTCAGGATGGATTGCCACCTGGTTATAACCGGAGTACCCGTCAAGAAAGCAGAAGAACCTATTTCCCGCTAGTTTTTCGAGAATTTGATCAATGAAGGGTAGTGGGAAATGATCCTTCTTCGTGGAGGAATTGAGTCGACGGTAATCTATACAGACTCTCCACGAGTTGGCTAATCGGGTAGGAATGATTTCTCCGGTCTCAGTCGTTATAGTGGTGAGTCCTGCCTTCTTAGGCACGACCTGAATCGGGCTCACCCAACGACTATCGGAGATCGGGTAGATGATCCCGGCATCTAACCACTTGATGATCTCCTTTTTCACGACCTCCTGCAGATTGGGGTTTAAGCGTCTCTGCATTTCACGAGAAGGTCGTGTGCCCTCTTCTGAATAGATATGATGAGTACAATAAGAGGGACTTATTCCAGTCAAATCATCGAGGGTCCATCCGATGGCTCTGCGATGTTGCTGGAGGACAACAATCAGACGGGATTCCTGTTCAGGATTAAGGTTGGAATTGATGATCACAGGAAGGGTCTGATTAGAACCCAAAAAGATGTATTTTAAATGAGCAGGAAGGGGTTTCAGTTCGAGGATGGGGTTTTCAGCAGCAGCGGGTGGTTCAGTATAGATGTGAGGTTCAAGGGTGGGAGTTATTGGGTTGTTCACATCTGGATTTGACTCCTCTATTTGCGGGTCAAGATCCTTCTGTGGTTGATGAGGAATACTCAAGTCATTCTGGAGGTGTGATTCATCAACCAAAGTCTTGATGTCACAAATTTGCTCGATGACGCCGCAATTAATTCCTTGTTGGGCCTTAAATATATCAATTTTCAGTGTTTGATCTCCAAACTTAAGCTCTATTTGGCCCTCCTCACAGCTGATGTTGGCTCTAGCAGTAGCCAAGAAAGGTCTCCCTAGAATGATTGGTGTATCCCTAGGGTTCTCAGGTGCATCCATGTCTAAGACTATAAAGTCCACTGGAAAATAGAAATCCCGCACTCTTACGATAACATCCTCGAGAATCCCTTTTGGTGACTTTATAGATCGATCTGCTAATTGTAATGTCACCTCAGTTGGTTTCAGCTCAGATTCTTCCAGATGGTCAAGTAAGGATGTGGGTATCAGATTTATAGATGCACCTAAGTCTAACAATGCTCTGTCAAATTGGGTACCACCTATCTTACAGGAGATCAGGGGAGTTCCAGGATCTTTTGCCTTGGGTGGGAGTCTACTAAGGATTAGAGAGCTGGCTTGCTCTGACAGAACAATTGGGCTCCCTCCCTTGGTTCGCGGCTTACGCTGGGGTGTACATATATTCTTTAGAAATCGTGCGTAAGCTGGTACGTGGTGGATTGCATCCATCAAGGGGATGTTTATGTGGACCTGCTCAAAGAGCTTGACCAGGTCCTCCTCAGGGGCCACGGGTTTGGTGGTCTTCTTTCCCTTGGTCAGGGCCTCGGGAAACGGGATCTTGGTTGGTTCCTCTAGGATAGGTCCTGGTTGTGGGTCTGGAACAACGGTACCTTGGATAACTATCCTAGGGTCATGATTATCAGGCTGGGAGTGGTTTGGATAACGCGGGTCCTGAGTTGTCTTACCACTACGTGTTGTTACAGCATTTAATCCGGCCTGATTTTGGTTTGGATTTGGTAGGAGGGGTGGCTGCTGCTGAAATCCCGTACGAGAAGTAGAGGCTTCCATCTCGTCTGGAGATGGGGCAGTAGGGGCCTGATAAATCCATTGAGCGTGGCCTAAATTTGGATTCATAACGCGCTTCTGGGTTGGCACGTTATTTGGGTTAGGAAGGGGTTGGGAAGGGAGTGTGCCTGGCTGGCGAGAATTTGCCAACTGGGCCAGCTGAGTTTTAACTTCAGTAAGCTCGTCCTTGTGCTGTTTTTGAATGGCCGCATTCGATTTTTGAATGTCAGCCAGAGTCTGAAGGATTAAGGACATTTGATCTTGATTTGGCCCTGATGGATAAGTAGGGTTGGGCCGAGGCTGAGGCGGCTGGTAGTGATGAGAGGGCTGTGGGCGGGACTGAAAAGGTGGTCTTCGGGTTTGAGAATTTCCCGCCCACTGAAAATTTGGATGGTTTCGCCATCCAGGGTTGTAAGTGTTGGAGAATGGGTCGTTCTGGATGGCGTTGAGGTCCTCGCAGGTCTGAGGAACCTCCTGAGAATCAGGGAAAGGGGGAATGGAGTTCCCCCGGCTGGTGAAGAAAGGATCGGATGATCTTCCAGTCCAAGAATCAGATGGGGATGGATATGGATCCATCCCAGGGGAGGATCGGTGTAGGATGTTTTGCACAGTCTCCTGTGTGGAAAGAGGTTGTGCAAAGGAGTTACGCGCAGAGGTGGCTCGCTGCAAGTGCTGAGTCAGCTCATCCACCTTCTTTTCAATAATTGAGACCTTGTCCAATCGACTGGCCATTAATTCCAGGTCGACTGATGCGGACAGGCCCTGCGTCTCATGTGCTCCCTTAAGATTCGTCGCTGCGCGGGTATTCGTCCTGTCGAATAATCCCATGGAGTCATTGTTGATGGAGTTCTCGCACATGTTTTCGAGAATCTCCCATACGGTGTCTTCATGTTGACCCATGATGTTTCCTCCGCAGGTTGCATTGACGAAAAGGCGGATGTCCTCACGGAGTCCCTGGTAAAAAGATTGGACTTGTTCCCATTTAGGAACTCCGTGATGGGGGCACTTCCTCATGAGATCCTGAAAACGATCCCATGCCTCATGGAGAGGTTCTCCTGATTGTTGAGTGAAGTGTGTAATCTGATGGCGCAGGGCGTTGGTCCGACCAACGGGAAAGAACTTTTTCAAAAACTCGGATTGAAGTTCTTCCCAAGTGTTGATCGGCCGGGTCTGAGTTTGATACCAATGGGCGGCCTTGTCCATAAGAGAAAAGGAGAACATCTTCATGAGAAGAATATCCCGATTTTGCGCATCTGATCCAAAAGTGTGGGCCAGATGTTTAAGCTGTTTGATGTGCTGGAAGGGATCTTCAGAATTAAGCCCATGGAATTTAGGTATAGCGTGAATCATGTTGGGCTTTAGTTCGGAATCAGGTCCTCCAATCGGGATTCTAACTCGAGGCTCAATGGCCACCGCAGCAGGATTGTAGTGGTCCCGCATCATAGGACGCTGCGGTGGGTGCACGAAGTTTTGGAAGAGGTCATTGAGTCGCTGGAGCTGGTGTTCCAGATTATTTTCTTCCTCAACTGGCTGAGCCATGATGGGGGAAGAAGAAGAACTTGGTTCTGAATCAGAAGAGAGAATAATGTGAGGGTGTTGCTGCACAAACACGGGCGTCGAGGCTTGGCCTTGACGAGAGTGAATTTCTAAAGGAGGTCTTAAGGGTGGTCTTAGAGACCTCCTTCCGTACATGCACAGTTGGGAGAGGTAAGTTTAGAAGGTGATGGACCCAATCAAGACACCCAAAAATGTGTTGGGTGACTATAGAGGTGCGGGGCAGATGGACCCCTTGATCAGAAAGATCGTCCACCTGAGAATTACCTGGGCAGCCAGAGAGGGAGAGTCCCGCGAAGACCCCTACACGGTAGAGCGTCCCCACGGGTTACAGGGTTTCCCCCACCCGACCTCTCTTGTCACTACGGTTCCAGGTAGACCAGAATGGGGATCTTGACCTCTTAAGTCTACCAATTTTAAGATCAGGGTGCTTAAGGTTTCACTTGAACTTTAGTCTTTTTAAGTGCAAAGAGTGACCTAATTTAAGGTTGGTTAACCCAAGGGGTCAACTTTACCTATTGTTTTCTTTAAGAGCTTTTAGGTCCTGTCTTTTAGGGTTCAAGTGTTTAGAGAGCCAATTGTTTTAGATTTTCTTTGAATAGGTATTTTCAGACAAGGGCTTGGGCACACTTCATTTGGTTTTCTCAATTCTTGCTTAAGGAGTGTGTCTCTAAATCCCTAGTGTTGGATCCTAGGTTGGCTCTACTTGGTCCAGTTAATTCTTTGTTGGGTAATTAGGGCTCAAGCAAGAATGTGTTAGCCCTTAAATACCCTTAATAGTGTGCAGAAATAATGAGTTGAAAACATGCAACTTTTATGGTTACTAAATATGGAAGACAGGTTAGCCCTATATTGCTTGTTCTTTTCTTTTCTTCCTCTTTAGAGTGTAGGGGTTAATAGTGAGAGAAAAGATTTTACCTGTCTTCGGAGTAGTTGTGTGGTTGCTTGTCTTCTTGAGTTCCTATAGCTGCACAAAAGAGAGGAGATTATTAGAACTTAAAAGATACAGGAATGTTTACCTCTAGAATAGCCGTTGCTCCCCGGCAACGGCGCCAAAATGATGACGTATGGTTTGGACCGGGTTGTTATCGTTGTAGTAAAGCCGGTTGTTACCAACGTATCATATAAAATTTTTTACTCGGAAAAATAAAAGAGTTCCCGAGGTCGAACTCAGGGAGCAAGTTGTATTCTAGAGATATACAAGTTCTATTACAAAAATAAAGAGAGAGAGAGAGAGATGAAAAATTGGCTTCTTCTTCTTTTCTTCTTTCTTCCTCTTTGTCTTTGGTTCTTCCTGTTCTTCTTCTTCTTCTTCTTCTTTTTCTTCTGCTTTCTTCAGATTTTCCCCTCGTGCTCTTCTTCTTGTTTCCTTTCTTTCTTTTTCGTCAGATCATCTTCTTCTTTTCTTGCTTCTTGCTTCTCTTCATTCCTTCTTCTTCTTTGTCTTCACCTGCCTTGACTTCTCTTTTTCTTCTTTCGCGATGGCCGTTGCTCTTCCTTCTTCTTCAGCGGGTCTTCTTCTTCTTTGGCTGCTGACCTTCCGTCGTCTGCCCCGGTGCTGAGACGACTTAACAATGCCTTCGCTACAGTGCAGCAGCTCCTTCTTCTTCAGCGGGTCTGCTTCTTCTTCTTTGGCCTGCACACTTCAGAGTTTATTCGTCAAGAGGCAAAAACCTACTCTACCCCCCTCCCCCGCGTATTTCTCTCTCTGAAATCACTCTTCGGAAGCTCTCCCAGAGCGCTACCGGGTAATCGGGTTCGGGTCAGGCCCGGGTCCAGGCCCACCGGCGTGTGTGGTGGGCGAGGAGTGCAGGTCAGTCTACTCGGGTCGGGCCAGGTCCGCGGAGCGTGGTCACGGACGAGGCCGAGTCGGGTCGGGTCGGGTGAGAGGGACCTCACCCCGTGGTAACTGAGGCAAACAGATGGTGGCAGTTTTTCAATTTATGTGGGTGCGTGGCTTCAGAAGGTTCCGAGGTGGGACTATCCGCGCACCCGTTTCTCTCACGCCTGCAGCAGGGATGGCGCTTCCAATTGCAACAGCTGTTGAGGCGCGCAACTCCAATTGAGGGCCGGGGTGTGTGCGCAAGACTCTTCCGCGCTAGCCGTGGCTCTTCAACCTGGGATATCTAGGCTTGGAGCAACCTCGAGCAAGCTTCGAGCTTCCTCGCCAATGGCGGTCGAGGCCTGGAACCTGAAATCAATAGCACGGCCTCTCGGCCAAATCAGACAGGCGGGGGACCTTCGCCGTGGCACGGCGAAGGTGGTCAGGGGGTCTGCAGGGGGCGAGATGGAGCTGTCAGGTCGTCCTAGGTCAAACTGTGAGCGAGGGAGTGGGTGTGTTCGGGGGATCTGCAGAGGGTGTTTGGTGGGAAGTGGAGGAGCGGAAGAGGATCAGGGTGAGGAGGCGGAGGTTCTGCGGTGGTCGGCGAGCCGTGTGGGTCGCTGAGGTGATGGGAGCGGCTCGCCGGAGGGTGGTCGGAGGCGGAGAGGATGAGGGTGAACAGGGTCGGTAGAGGGCTTAATTGACTAAATCGAAAGCGGGGAAAGAAAGAGGAGGAGAAGGGGAGTAAGTCTAACTTAACTGCAGGGACGAAGGGGGAGGAACAGGGCGACAGTCGTATCGACTGTCGCCGGAGAAGATGATGCTCAGAGAGAGGAGCGGCGGCGAGCAGAGGGCTGGAGAGGCGCCAGCTGGGTGCGGCGTGGCGCGGGAAGAGCAGGGGAGGAAGTCTCTGCTGCTGGTAGTGCGGCAGAGCGAAGAGGTGGAGGGGGAGGAAGTCGCCGGAGCTGGTGAGCGTCTGCCGGAGAAAGAAGAGACGAAAGCTGGGGGTTTTCTCCGTCAGATCCAGGCTGCCTTGGTCGGTGGAGCGGCGGGGGGTATTTATAGGGTTGAAGCAGGGAGGAAGGCGGAGGGAGACGACGTGTCTCCCTCGCCGGAGCATGGTCGGAATTCGAACCCATACCGTCCGTGCGTTCGTACGGCCGGTATGGGGGGCTGCAATGACCATGGGGGTGCTCCTGCGACGGCTGACGACGCAGGGCACCCCCGGTACACATGCCAGGTCCTCCACCTCACCCTGCGCGGCGCCATGCTCCGCGCAAGGTCGCCGGAGCATGGTGCTGGCAGGGTTTTGCAGGAGGGACCTGTTTGCAAAGAACGAAGGAGAGTTAGGGGCCTAAATGCGAGGGTTCAAAAGTTGAGGGCCAAAGAGTAAATATATGAGGACCAAAGTGTAAAGTCGGTCAAGGAGGTTTCTTCTTAGGCTCAAGTTTTTATACATGACTAATTAGAACCTAAGGAATCTGATGGTAAATTTCATTTTCATATTAAACCTTGTTTGACCGGTCAATTTGCGTAAAGACCCAAATTAAGTTATTAATTGGGCATGGTTCTCAATGTAGGTCAAAATGGGTTCTAAAGGCCAAATTGAAGGTTCTAAACCCTAGAGATTATTTTTCTATGAATTTTAGAGGGTTTATTCTATTTTTACTTTGCCTCGAACCTTGTGAATTGAAGTGGGTTGTTTTAGGGTTACAGATTATCATTTGGTTCCTTGGAAGTGCTGTAGCCCTTGCTAGATCATCTCATCCCACTTTTATTCTTATTAAGCTGTTTTGACCTGTGTTTGGGCCCTGAATTACCCTGTATGCAGATTATACTGGTAAAATTGCACTTTTACCCCTTATGACTGGTTTTCTTCTCAAACTCAGAATTCTCTGAGTTAAGCCTTTCCTTGAGATATGTAGGAGCTTTTATCCTTTGTATTGGGTCAAAATGAGCTAGTTATGGCTCATGATGAGGTTCTCATCACCTGTGATGATGCGATCTATCAGATCTGGTCTCGTCTGTCATGTCACAGTCACTGCCCCACAGTGCTCCCGTAACTCTAGGGGTCTCCAACTGCCCATCTCCTCCAAGAGGCTCCAACTTTGCACCTGCAAACTGGCCAAGTGTGCAGGCGCCTTCCGGCTCAAGGCGTCAGCCACCACGTTGGCCTTTCCCAGGTGGTAGGAAATGCTGCAGTCATAGTCCTTCAGGAACTCCAACCAACGTCTTTGTCTCATGTTGAGCTACTTCTGATCAAACAAGTATCTGAGGCTCTTGTGATATGTGAAAATCTCGAAGGTCTCACCGTACAAGTAGTGCCTCCAGGTCTTCAGCATGATGACGACAGCTGCCAGCTCTAGGTCATGGGTAGGGTAGCTATGCTCATGGGACTTTAGTTGCCGCGAAGCGTAAGCAACAACGTGACCCCTCTGCATGAGCACACCCCCTAACCCCTGCAAAGAGGCGTCCGTGTACACAACGAACCCACCACTACTGTCTGGGATGGTGAGCACGGGAGCCGAAGTCAGCCTCTCCTTCAGCTCCTGAAAACATGCATCACAGGCGTCTGTCCAAGTAAAGGGCACATCCTTCCAGGTCAGCTGTGTCATAGGACGTGCAATCTGTGAAAAGCCCCTGATAAATCGCCTGTAGTAGCCTGCTAGTCCCAAGAAACTGTGAATCTCAGTGACCGTACGCGGCCTCTCCCACTTGAGCACTGCCTCGACCTTGGCTGGGTCCACAGCCAAGCCATCCCTAGAGATCACATGACCTAAGAAGGTCACCTCCCCCAACCAGAACTCGCACTTGTTGTATTTAGCGTACAACCTACGTCATCTCAGTGTGTCCAAAACCATCCGCAAGTGCTGTCCGTGTTGTGCCTGATCTCGAGAGTAGATGAGCACATCATCAATGAATACCACCACGAACTGGTCCAAGTACGGTCTAAACACCCTGTTCATCAAGTCCATGAAGGCAGCAGGGGCATTGGTCAGCCCAAACGGCATGACGAAAAACTTGTAGTGTCCGTACCGGGTCCGGAAAGCTGTCTTGGAGACGTTTGCCTCCTTGATCCTCAACTGGTGGTATCCAGACCTCAATTCGATCTTGGAGAATATCGTGGCACCTTGCAGTTGGTCAAACAAGTCATCAATCCTCGGCACCGGATACTTGTTCTTGATGGTGACCCTATTCAGCTGTCGGTAGTCCACACAAAGGCGTAGGGTACCATCCTTCTTCTTTACAAACAGTACCGGGGCTCCCCAGGGAGACGCGCTAGGCCTCACAAAGCCCTTCTCCAAAAGATCCTACAACTGAGACTTGAGCTCTCGCAGCTCAAGTGGTGCCATCTTGTATGGTGCTGTGGAGATGGGACTGGTCCTCGGTACTAATGAGATCCCAAACTCTATCTCACGCTCGGGTAGTAGTCCTGGCAACTCGTATGGGAACACGTCGGGGTACTCTCTGACCACCGGGACACTCTGGAAGTCTGCCACAGGGCTGGGCTCTGCCACCACACAAGCTAAGAAACCCTCACACCCCTAGTTCAAAAGTCTCGTCACCCGAAGTGCAGAAATGCACCTGAAGCCTCCGTCCACTGGCTACCCGTGGAACTTGAAAGAAGGCAACTCCGGTATGGAGAAGATGATCTTTCTCTCAAAGTAGTCCACCAAGGCGTGGTAAGCGGACAGCTAGTCCATCCCCAGAAGTACGCCAAAGTTCTCCATTTGTATCATAATCAGGTCAGCGGGAAGGCTGTGTCCCCCAACACTGACCTCGCAACCCGTGTATACCTCCTCAGCTACAAATAGCTGACCACTCGAACCTATGATCACGAATAGATCCTCTAACAACATACAATCCTGCCCCAAACTAACCGCGAAACTGGCAGCGACAAACGAGTGTGTAGCGCTGGAATCGAAAAGCGTGTAAATGAGTCTGCTGGAAACTGAAACCATACATGCCACCACTGATCCCGAAGCTCTGGCATCCCTATGTGTCAGGGCGTTGGTACGCCCCTCAGCCCTAGGTGCGGATGAAGCAGCCACACTCTGCGTCGGACGGCTAGCTACTGGACGGTACCCTCCCCGTGACTGCTGTCCTCCTCGCACCTGGAAACTGCGGCCTCCTACTCGCCCTCCAATGCTCGGCATGGGAAGCATCTGCTAACCTCCTACCCTAGACGGGCAGTCCCTCCTGATGTGGCCTGGCTGGCCACACTGGTAGCAGAGGGGAACCCGACTCCCGCCCTCAGTGGGTCCCTGCTGTCGGCTGGGCGGGGGTCCGGTGCTAGCAGCTGGCCCCTGTCGAGGGCCCCCAAACGTGACGGCTCTCCTGCGGGCGCCACGTGTCTCCTCTCTCGTCGACCCTGTGAGAAGTCTGGCAGATAGGGCCTCTTTCGCCCGCTGTCAGTATCTTGCGCGGACGGGTTGGTCTCTTCGTATGTCATAGCTGCCTCTACCACCCTAGAGAACGTAGGCAGCTTCAGGGGTTTGACATACCCCCGAATCATAGGTCGGAGCCCCTCAGTGAACCTCCAAAGGCGATCCTCCTCAGTGGCCACTGCGGTCGCTGTGAAGCGAGACAGCTCCAGAAAACGCAGGCGGTACGCACTCACGGTCATCGTCCCCTGGCGGAGAGTGTGGAACTCACGCCTCCTCTGGTCCTGCCACGTCTGGGGAAAGTACTGCTCGCAGAAGAGGGTGACGAACCGGTCCCAGGTCAGCTCGTCCCTCTCCTATCCCCTGACCGCCCTCCACCACCTGTGTGCCGCGCTCTCCAGTTGGTACGTGGCAAAGGCCATGCGGCACCCCACCAAGGGGCGAAGGGTGTCAAAAACCTTCTCGATCTGCTCGAGCCAGTCCTCTGCCTCGGTTGAGTCCTCATCCCCCTTGAAGGAGGGGGGCTTCAGCTTCCGGAACTGTCTGAAAAGCTCGAAGTGGCGCTGCAGTGGAGATGCTGGTGCACCTCCAGGTAAAGAAGCCTCGTGCACAGAAGTGTCGGAGGAAGGTGGGGGCGGTGGTGGCCCATCCCCTCCCTCGCGTCCAGCGCCATGTCTGTCGCGTGGTCCCACAGAGGATTCCCCCTCCGCAGCCCCAGGGAGAGGCACTCGTGGCGGCGGGTGGAGCTCCTCTTGCACGATGTCCCGTATCAGTTGGGCGAGGTCTTGGGCCTGAATGCCCGGGAGCAGGGGCTGGTCCACTGAAACGTCGACCTCAACGCGCCCACCACTCCGACCTCATCCTCGGCCACGCTCGTGGCCCGCCTCGCTAGTCTCGCGTCGAGGCATCTCCTGCAAGGAGACGCGAATACAGAACGGAAACACGTCAATATGAAATGATATCTAACGGAGAAGTCTAAGAACATATGTCAAAAGAAACGTTGTGGTGGCTACTCTAGTTACTGACACGTGAATTGGTTATTTTCCAGTCAGTTGGTTCACTTCTCGGGACGACCTTGCTCTGATACCATCTTGTTACGTCCCGATTCCCGAATCCCTACGAGACACGAGAATCGGACCGACTCGACTGATCCCAAGACCCAGTCGTCCAACAAAAAAGTAACCAAAAGAGCAGTAAAATAAATCATTCACCATGTATATAACTAGCAGTAACAAAATACAGCAGTAAAGAAAAGAACTACTACAGTATACACCACCACAACAGTAAAGAAATAAACAGGTACATAAACATGATGCTTACAATAAAAGAGTACAGTGGTAACAAAATCTACTCACTACAACAGAAGGAAAGGTATAGTGGGTACTACACAAGTAAAAACTACTGGGCTCTACTAGGCTCAACATCCTCTGCAGCCGCCAGCTTCGGCTGCTCAACACCTAGACCTGTAAAGGTGACAAAGGTGACACGTCAGCGAAACGTTGAGTAGAGTGGCAACCAAAAGCTAAGAAAAATAGTAAGGTGGACAGTAGCTGTTATATTTTTAATCTCTTTAATTTTTCCATTTACTCAATTATTGAATTATTCCTCAGATCTTTCTCTTGATCTTGAATGTTCCTCGTGGGAATGATCTTGATTGCAGTTTCTTCCGAAAAGTAGAAGTAACACGTGGTGCTCTCCTGGCCGGGAGAGTTCCCTGTGGTGGTCGTACCCTTAGTCAACCACCCTAAGGTCACTGACAAACGTAACAGTGACTACGGCATGCGCTATAAATGCACGGGTAGCTACCCCACACTGGCACGCGATCAGTCGTTTCCGTTAACGGGTGCGCCCCAAAGCACAACACGGAACCAGTATAGGGCAGACCCTCTTAGTAACAGGGGTCCAGCCCCTCCATAGTAACCAAACAGGGGTCTTGCCCCTTCATAGTCCGCGCACCCTCGCCTGACTACCCTAGTTTGCCTAGTGGGCTTAACAAGTCGGTGTAGGACTAGTAGGACCCCGGGGCCCGTGGGGTGGCTAGTTCTCTCCCTACACTAGTAGCTCTCCTCGGTACTGTGTACACGAGGGCCAAAAGTCGATACAAAGTGGCCAGACCTAACCCTGAGTCCCTAGGGCGGCTAGCTCCGCTCTGCACTAAACTAGGGGGACAGTCGCTCTCCTTGGTACTTCGTACTCAAGGGCCAGCTCACTTCCCCAATTCTATTCCATTCACTTCTCAGGAGCTCTACTCCTAATTCCCTGTAGGGTTCATGCTCATTTTTTTCTTTAATTCAGCCAATTTAGGTTTCATCATTCCGGCTTTATATTAATATAGCCCATGTTCTCAACAGTAATTATCCATTCATAAACAGGCAACTGTTAACCAATTACAGGCAGTTATCGTTTTCCTTTCTACTTTTCCAAGACTGCAATATATATTCAATCTAGTTTTCTAGTCCTAGGATTCATGCCATATCTTAGGATCTATCATTCAATCTGGTTTTTCAGTCCTAAGATTCATGCAATACCCTAGGATCTATCATTCAATCTAGTTTTTCAGTCCTAGGATTCATGCAATAACTTAGAATCTATTAGTTATTTCACAAGTGCATAATTTTTGATAAATAATTAAAGGGGTCACTCTACCCACAAAATCGGGAGTACTGGGGGTGTGATCGGCAAGCCTGCGCGCCTCCACAACCCCCAAAGTCGCAACGGAATGGGGTCCTAACACAAGGATCAATTACAAGGGCTACTCAGAATAGGATACAAATACTGTAAACAGGTAGAGGAACTAATTCTGAGAAGAACGAAACTTGAATCGCGAAAAACGGACTTCAAACGGACCCTAAACGGGTAAAAAATGATAAGTTTGCCCAAAATCAGATGTCTGGAACATCTTCTAGATGTCTTAAATGATGGCTCAGGTCATACCTTGATCCTACGCTGTCCTTCAGACGTCCATAATCCCGCTGAACCGTCTGGACTTAGTTTCCAGACATCCAACTATCACTCCGGATGTCTGGAGACCCTCTCCGTCGTCTGGTGCTGTGCCCAGATGTCTGATCTATGTGGGAGGGCATGCCCTTGCACCTTCCCGAGCGAGACCTGCATGCACACGCGATCGTCCTCAACACGAAATGAGGCAGAACTCCTTGGCGGGACAGCTGCATGGCCGTACACGTGAAAATAAGAAGGATGGAAAAAATATCATACCTTTCAGATGTCTGGACCTTCCTCCAGACGTCTCCTGCGTTGTCTGGACGTATGTCCAGACGTCTGATTCTGGGAAATTTTCCCAGAATCAGGACCTCCTCGCCCTCCGCCTGCAGCGACGGCCATGCCGCGCCGCACTCGCCTGCTGCCTGAGCTATAGTAGCTCCTTCCCAACACCACGCTTCCGCTGCGCACCCGCCGGTCGGCCCTGGCTGCTTCGGCGAGCTTGCACCCTCGCGATCTAGCTCTCTCCCTCCCGCAGCAGCCCCTCCCCACGCACTCACAACAGCAGCTGCTGCTACCCTCACCCGCTCACTCTCTTGCTGACAGGAAGAAGAAGAAGAAGAGGGCGGTGGAGTGAGGGTGAGGGAGAGGAGAGGGGGGTATTTGAAAGCTGCCGTGGGGAGAGAGAGAAAGGTGGCTGTGCCTACAGGGAGGAAGGAAAGAGAAGAAGGAGGGCGGCGGTTCAGTCTGCGCGCGCATGCGTGCAGATGCGAACCCGTATGTCGAAAAAATTAAATTCTAGACGTTTGGGAAGGCTTCCAAACGTCTTAAATGATGTTTGATGCCAGGGTCATAACAATAAGGCTGCCATGGACTTTGTTAAGAAGAACATCTCTCGGTTTAGGATACCAAAAGCCATGATCAGTGATGGTGGGAGTCAATTTATTCATGCCCAATTTCGTGCCATACTTAGAAAATATGGGGTTACTCACCGCATTGCCACCCCGTATCACTCGCAAACAAATGGGAAAATAGAGGTCTCTAATAGACAAATCAAGAATATTTTGCAAAAGACTATGAGACCTGATCGGAAGAATTGGTCCACATGATTGGATGATGCCCTTTGGGTATACAAGATCGCTTTTAAGACCCCAATAGGCATGTCACCTTATCGATTGGTCTTTGGCAAAGCTTTCCACCCTCAGGTAGGGTTGGAACACTGGGCATACTGGGCTGTGAAGTAGTGCAATATGGACTCCCAGTTGGCCGGAGCACAAAGGACACTCCAACTCTCCGAGTCCTCCCTACACTACCGTGGCTGCCTTGCCTCCTCCTCGCACTCTCTACTTTAGTTTTTATGTTGCATTTGTTTAAGCTTTCATCTATTGTTGTAGTTGTAAACAAACTTTAATTGCATGCTATATGTTGATGATGTTTTAGCTCACATCTTCTAGAATGATCATCATGTTTTAAACACAATCTCTAACCCTACTCTCTCTCTCTCTCGCGTGCGTTTTCTCGCAAGCAAGCAAACCGACCAGTCTTGTGACAACTAAAGCGATAAAATAATCCGATTTTACGTCTCCTTGTGTTCAACACTTGGACTCACCAACTCCACACCTTAAATTAAAATCGATGTCACGAACTCATACTATAATGGCATAATTAAACAACCGCGTTTCGTGCCTTTCAATAAGTCATGTACTTATCACCTCAACTTATTAACCAATTTAAAATAAATTTACGAATGGCAAGGACTCGAGAAACAAATCCACATTTTAGTGGACACCCATGCTGATTAAGCCCAAAGACCTGAAGAATCTAAGTGTTCAGGTCCTACTGTATTATTTCTTAAGATTGAAAAACTCTAATGCCCAAGTCTTCTTTTCCTAATTAATTTTTTTTTTCAAAAATAAAGAGAAAATAAAAAGAATCTACGGAGCTAACAAGATGATTTAGAGATGAATATCCACCCCCCCATGTCTATCTAATGCAATGTCCTCATTGTATTAAAAAGACATGAAACAGAGTGGAGTAGAGTAGAAAGCATCTGAATTTCATGATTACCCAATCAGCTCCTAGATGAAAAGAGGCTGTATATGTGCTGAATTTAGTGCCTTCAGTTATGCACACTATACAAACAAAGAGGAAATAAAGAATTCACAGATGCAGGTCAGGATTAAAATAAAAAGATTCACCTTAGGACCTGCCAACAGATGTCCACAAATGTGGATGAGGTTATGATGCAGATCCATGCCCCAGGGTCGAGTGTATCTAAGGTTTTGAATAAAAATTACTTAGAACCTAAGATCAGCATGCAAGTAGGGCCAGGCCTGTGATTTGTGAGGATGCAACCCAAGTCCAAAAAGTCGAAGAATAGGAAAATCAAGATCAAAAAGATATTCAATGAATTTGTGCTTGGGTTGGATATCCTCGGAGTTGAAAATGTCATAACGGTCCTGGTAGAAGGTTGGTGGTTTCAGGTATATAGGAGCCCTTAGATTTAGACTTCTACTTTCCCTAGAATTGGCTTCCCATATCGTCATTTCCAAATTCCTATCCTCCACAATAAGGATTTTAGATTCCAGGACCTCCTGCATGTTAATCACCCCATCTAAAATTTCCAAGTCCAAGATTTGTGGCTGAATAAGAATTGACTTAAGTCTAGTGATCTTAAAATTAAAATCGTCAGTATGCTCAATGGGGTGTGACTGAGGAATGGGGCTATGAATTGAATCCTTCATGAAATCAGGATCTGAATCCATCATGCTAGCCCCAATAGGATCAAATTCCTTAATTATATGGCCATCAAAAGATTGATCAAATTCCTCAGGCCTAGTTGTCACTGAAATCATTTCCTTCAAACTCGGGTGAGACTTCACATAATGAATTTTCACCTTCATAATCAAAGAATTCTAGATATGCATTTATATATGTCTCAAAATCATTTATCATTTCCTGGTCCATGGAGACATTTTTCTTCGTACCTTGGCTTAGGGATCTCGAGTGAAGTAATCAACTCATCCTCAATTGGTTGCTCTAGACCAACCTAGTCAACCTCGATCATGTAAAACATGTCCCCCCAAATAGGTGCCTGAGCGAGTTCTGACATTTGCTCTCTAATGCTAGTGGGCGATCACGATTCGTATCAAAAATTTGTCATTGTTGTAGTAAATGTTACAAATATAAATAGTTATCGCATCAATTTAATTTAATTTAATTTACATAATTTTTACTAGTTTATTCCAGGTCATTCACTGGGAGGCAGTTATTGATATACATCACTCTCTAAGTCCAATGTTATTCTTTAATTCCAAAAAAGATCAATTTTATATACAATCAAGAATAAATGAATGAATTAATTAATAGTGAATAAAATGAAAGTTCAATTATGTACACAAAGAATCAATGAAAATGCTTGCAAACACTAATTACAAATAAGCATCAAACAACACATAGATATACTCTATACTATCTACTTATAAGTTATATTACTAACACTTACATACATATTCAATATTAACTAATAATACATGCGATACTCACTTAACTTAATATACTAACATATCTAGTAACATATATAGGAGCTATAGTGATAGATACAAGTGTCGCTGGACCCCAGAAAAACTATATACAACTCTAAAGTAGAAATTAGGGTCTATAGCGACATTTATTTCACCTTTAGCGACGGTCTATTCCATCAGTAAAAATATGAAGTTACATATATACATATATATAAAGCTATACTGCTTATACGTATGCTTATTATTTACATATACATATTTATTTACATATATTATCCCTACAGATATACGTTATATACTATACATACACATATCTTCTTTTACCTTTTAAGTATCCGTTGTGTTCTTCTTCTTTTGTTTTCTCAGCTCTTTCTTCTTCTATATGTTATCTTATGACACCTATCTATATTTTAGCACTTAGTTTTCTTCAGCTTACTCTCTTCTCCTCTGTGTTTAAAGAGTCATTAGGGTTCTTAACAAAAATTGGTTTTAATTTGCAGGCATGCCTTCGAGGGATACACAGCACCTGAGGATCGGGTGGGACTAGACCTCTACTAAGCGTGCCCTAATTTCTTAATTAGGCCTCTTAAGTACATTTTTGGCATAGATTTGGGCTTAATCAAGCCCTCACACTCACTCCAGCCCCCGGCCACACAACACGCTCAAGTAATCTCAGATGCTCAGGTAAGATGGTCATAAGGTTCTTTTGTTTCGGGTGCTTGGCGCCCATGACGACTGAGCCTTAAGAAAACTTTTTCAATTTATACTGCTCAGTGCACCGCTCAGTGCGGTCTACAACTAATGATGTGACGCTATTCTAGCGCTACATCTGCGTTGGAATTGAACTACGACTGTGCCAAAATCGTGATTTTGGCTCTCAATTCGAGGGCCATAATTTATTATAAAATAAAAATAAATTATAGGAATTTAATGTATTTATATATTACTACTTAATTGTACAGTTAATTTGAAGTTTTAATTATATTTACTATATAAATTAATTAGATAAAGTAGACAGTTTATACTTAACTAATTTTAGAGTTTACTCTTTAATTACGTTTAAATTAGTTATTAAATGGTCTAATTTACCTTATACAGAGTGAGTATACATATTTAAATATTTTATAAAAATTTTTATTATATTTTTCAAGTTTAATGTTTATTTTATTTTCAGTTAATTAGTATAATTTCATACTGTTTTAGTTGTAAATTAAGTTTAAATAGTATAAATAATATAAATATACTTAAATTAGCTAAAATTACTCAAAATACATTAATACAAGTATACAGTATAGGTTAGTTGAATTTTAACTTAAATTACTAATTTATTTGAATTTAATTTACTAACTTAACTACTAATTTAATAAATTAGTTAAATATTCTGGATATAAAATTAAATTAAGGTACATAGTTTAATATGTTTATAATATACATATAGATACGTCTATACAACATTATAACTTAATATGATTATTTATAGAGGTTATTAATTTATATAGCTATTTAGTACATATAAATTAGTTTACGTAATAATTAGTTGTGTAATTAAGATATATGCAGTATAATCTAACTTAAATATTGAATTTACATATTACATTATATACATAAGTTATTTATACATTATATACATATAATTTACAATATAGGTTAATAAGCTTACTATATAGCTTATATATACACTTATACACATATTATACAAAGGATTTTTAGTATTTTTAGGATTTTTTCACTTTTTATGATTTTTATATATGTTATGGAGCTAGGAGATGAGAGTGAAAGAAATAGATGAGGAGAAAGAAGTGTTTTTGGCCTTTTTATGTTTGGTTTCTTTTATTAAGTTTCATGGTATACAGAACCGTCGACTGGCCAATTCTACCAAGTCGGGGGTTCGAGTTACCATGAAACTTGGTGTACATTTAAAGAAATACTTAATCTAAAATTAGACAGGTTTATTTTATTTTTTATTTTTAATTTTTTAACTAATTTTTATTGAATTCCAAATCTCATACATCCTAAGCCTTTCAAATGGCTTCTAAAGAGTCCTAAAGGCTTAGGATGGAACTTAAAGGGGTCTAAAAAGGCATTAACTGCCTTAAACACCTTTAGTATGAAATATGGAAAGCGTTTAAACATTTTAGCGTGTAATTTATTTTAGATTTCATTTAATTCATGTGCTTGGACAGTTAGGCTTAAAAATAGCTACCTGACAAACATTTAAAAGAAAGATAACATGCATTCAAAGGATTAATTGCAATACAGGAAAGCTTGTATACAAGGAATACAACATGAATAACATGTCAACTATTTATAGAACTGAAATCTAAAGCCTATAGTCCACAGGGTTTCAGATCAGATATTGCTGCTACAAAATCAGAACAACTAGAACAACAGCAGCAAGGTAGCTGCAGGAATCTCAGATCTGCAGCTAACACTCACACTCTCAGAAAACTGTTGCAAACAGCAGCAGGAGATTCTAGACACAAGCCCTGCAGCAAGCTAGACCTAATTCCAGACGGCTTAACTGCTGCTGTAGTTAGTCCATCTGAAATTACGTTAAGTCTGCAGCAGAAACAAAACTGAATCAAATTTGTGTCTCCTGATTTAACCATTTCTATGCCAAATCATATTCAAGACAGCCTGATCAGGGATTGAAAAGAGCTAATTAGGGAACACTAACTGGAATTAAAGGATGAAATGTAGTTGCTATGGCAGCACTTTACTCTAATTCTGGGATTCAACAACACAAAGATAAAAATCACTAAATCAACTTCTGACAAAGGTTTTAAATTCACATAAAAGAAAACATGCTCAGATGTTCAACTTAAAATCCAAGTTCCTTGTCAGAAATATCACAACCAATCAATTCATAAAAACTGTTAATCTAACTCTTTCTAATGCTATAGACAACATGTAGAAAGAGTTAGGATCAACACAAGAAATCCAAAAATTGAATCCCAGGATATTACACATCTTAAGGGAAATTGCAAATCCCTTAAGAGAGAATCAAACTCTCAGAAAAACCAATTAGATTGGAATCCTTAATAAAGCCTCAATCAACATGGCTGATCTTCCTTAGCTCTACAAGGCATCCACACATTGGAATCCTCAAAAATAACAAATCAGATTATGGCTCTTCTGAGATGAATTCTAACATCAGAATCATCTCAGATTCCCTGCCAATCAGTGAATAAAAATCCAAATTCTTCAGTTTGCAAGATCAAAGCATTCAAAATCCAATTGAGTAAAAATCTTTAAATTATGAATTCATGGAAAATCCTGCAAACTGATTCACTTTGTAGCTTAGATCAGGGGCTTTTGTGAACAAGATGGAGTGAGTGAGAAGCCCCTAATATGATTTTTGACGCAAATTTCAGATCTGAAGTGGAGACCATTCATATTTGAAATTTGGTCTTATGAGTGGGTGGATTGCGAAATACAAATCAAGGAAAGCAGAAATGGGATGAAAACATGTAGAGGAAGAATAAAATGAACAATGATTAAGTGAATTTCTTCCCTTCTGATCTGGGATGATTAGACGAGGTGAGCAGGAGAACTTGCTATGCTAAAACTACTTCTAATGCTAAACTAATCAGAACAGCAAATCAACTATTAATTCTACATCTAATTCTACTCTAATCTACTCTAATCTATCTATCTAATGCTACAACAAATTTAGAAAACTTTAAAACTACTCTAACAGAAGGAATGGGACCTGTGGGTCCTTAGTCGGTGGCTAAGGAGGAAGAAGGGAGGGGGAAAAGCTCCAGCGGAGGGAAAAGTCTGCTAGTGAGACTTCTGGGTCGTCCTCAGGTGCTACGTGGTCCTTAGCGACGAGAAGAGCCAGAGAGAGGTCGGGGATTTCATAGACGATTGCTGTGAAATCAGGGAATTGGTGAGGAGAAGAGACTGGTGTGGAGGAATGATCGCTAAGAAGGTAGGAGAGAGCGATCCTTTGCGCGTGCGACCACTGAGGTGCTTAAGTAGCAATCTCAGTGGCTTAGATCACCGCGTGGGTGAGGATAGTCGATGAGGGCACCAGCGGCAAGGATGAGAGGAGAGGAGCGCGCGGGCTGCCAAGTTGAAATCTGACCGTAGGATGGGATCTAGGGGGTCGGGTGAGCACACGCACCGCTTCGCACAAAGCTTTGATTGAGATCGAGCCGCAGATCAAGATCAAGGGAGAATGGGCGGTCAAGATCCTTCGTGTTCTTCACATGCACAGTGCACGTGCGAAGGCTGTAGGTTGCTGGGGTCTTTTGGAAAAATTGCAGGGAGAGGCCCCTTATGAAGGGGTAGGACATTTATAAGAGAGCCCATAAGTGGTAAGAAATCATAACTAAGTGGTCCTTATAGGCTTTCAAAGAGGTCCCTGTGGGTTACAAAAAAGGTTCGGGAAGGTTGTGTAATGAAGGAAATGTGATGCACAAAGGACCTAAATGTAAAATCTAAGTTTCAAGGCCTTAATGATGTCTAAAAGCCTTCAAGCTTTTATATGTGCTTAATTGAACTTTTAAGAAGTTAATTATACTTTTGATTTGGATTTTTAAACTTGTTTACGTGTTCAATTTACACTTGGATCATCATTTGACCTTTTTCTCAAGAATATCTCATTCTATGACCTAATTATGCAATTTTAACATTGAAAACCCTAAAAAGTGAGAGAGAGAGGGCGAGAGGGCGATCGGTGACAGTGTGGCGGAGCCATCTAGGGCTGGAGAAGGAGAGTGGAGGATGTGGAGATCGAGGGCTTGGAGGAGAAGGGAGCGGGTCTAGCAGGAGAGGTTTCTTAGGACATCTGAAAACGTTCGAAGATGACACTGGAGGAGGATGAATGGCGACGTTCTTTGTTTCAGATGCAGACAAAGGGGACATGTGGCGACGATTTGTAAAAACCCTCTAATTTGCTTGGCGTGCAGGGGAGAAGGGCACAAACGCGAGTCATGCCCTAGGAGGATTCCTCTGCAGACAAAGAGGGTATTCTCGCACCCTATCTGGAGGGTAAAGAAAGAAACCCGACCGCCGCCGTTGCCGCCGACTTTGGGTAGGCTCTCAATTGAAGTTGAGATCCCGACTTCTGAAGAGATCTCGTCTGCAGAGATCATGCTGAGGGGTGCTTTGATTGGCGAGATCATGGCAGGCAAACCATCGATAGATAAGCTTCAAAACCTGGTATGTTCCTTAAATCCCCTGTCTGCAGGCTAGAAGGTAGCCATGATATCCCATTCTCTATTCCTAGTATATGGTTTGGGCATGTTGGATGTTGAACGACTGAGATTTCGTTCGAGCTCTTTTGAAGAATTTATTATGATTTGGAGAATGGTGTCTCCCTTTGATGGGGCTCTCCCTGATCGGCCTCTGCAAAGAGTGAGCTCTAGGAGGATTCTTCTTGAGATTTTTGGACTGTCGTTACATCTGAGATCAAAGGGGGTCGTTTCTAAGATGCTAGCAGGCTTTGCATCCATCTGTGATGGGTCTGAAATTTTGATTGGAGAGGGGGACATCAGATCTCTTAGAATTGAGGCTAATGTCTTCAGTATTGGTTCAATTCCTGATATGGTCACAATCAGATGTGGGGGCACTTCTTGGCTTATTCGGCTAGCAGTACTTGGACAGGTGCCTGGGCAGGTTGAACATGGATAGGATAAGTCGTCTGAGGAAGGATAGGTGCCTGGAGCCAACACTGAGGTGAGGAAACAAAACGATAGGTATGGCTGCATTCCTCCTGTTGATGCTCCTTAGCCTAAAAAGAGGAAGGACTGTCACCAGGTCTATGCTGAGGAGGACCAGATGGAAGAGGTTGATAAAGCTGGTGATTGCAGACAAGCCATGGTAGTCAAAGAAGATGGTTATCTGGAGGCTGCTGAGAATCCAGTGACAGATTTAGAGATGCATAGTAGTAAAGAGGAGGGCAGGATAGGAAGAGAATTGGTGCTCAGAAATGATAGCAATGTGCTCAAAGAGGCAAATCAGATGCAGCTCTCTATTCCTACTGATATGAAATATGGCAGTGGCTCCAATTAGAAAAGAGGTGTGGGTAGATCTCCTTACATGCTGAGAAGGAGAAGGAAAAAGAACTTGCCCCCTATTAAGGAGTAGAATATTGCTAATTCTATTATGGTCGAATTTTTGGGTTGTATGGCCCAGGGGAGTCATTCCAATGAGGAATGAGAGTGATGACTTGGAATGTGCATGGGTTGCGCAATAAGGTGAGAAGGACTTCCTTGTGTAGATATCTCTCTGAGTGGGAGATTAACTATGCTCTCATTCAAGAGACACATTTGGAGATGGAGAATGGTCAGGAATGGGATTGTTTTAAGCAATTTGGTCGCAGTGATGTTGTGGTTAAGGGTGCCTCTGGAAGGTCTGGTGGATTGGCCTTTTGGTGGAGAAAGTCTTGAATCTCAGTAACTGAAGTGATTCGTGACAGGTACATGCTTTCTTGCAGATGTCAGTTTCCCTAAGGAGATATGGAATGGTTTATATCTTGCATTTATGGCCCTTGTGTGGCTGCAAACAGGGTTGGCTTGTGGGAGGATCTCTCTGCAATGCATCAAAGAGTGCAAGAGGCCCCATGGCTGCTAGGGGGTGATTTCAATTGTTATCTCTCAGGTGATGACAACCCAGATGGGAGAGTGGACAGCTCAATGGCAGGCTTTCAAATTGCTGTACAGAACATGGGATTGACTGAATACCCCATCAGTGGTGTGGAGTTTACTTGGAGAAATGGCAGTGGACAGGTTTCCAAATTGGATAGGTTTTTTGCCAGTCTTAGCTTATTGGAAGGCATCAATTATCAGTAGTTATGAGCCTTGATAGGCCTTTCTCTGACCACACTCCGCTTGTATAGGACAGTGGGATGAATTCAGACATTGGTTCATACTTCAAACTCAAGAGATCTTGGTTTAGGGAAGAAGGTTTTGTGCAAATGGTGTCCCAATGGTGGCAGAACAAGGCTGTGCAAGGTACTGCTACACAACAGCTGGCTGCAAAATTGTCAGGCCTGCGTGATGTGCTTAAAGAATATGGGCAAGCTGTGACTCTGATCAAAGAACAGAAGAGGAGGGAAGCTCTAGCAATAATCATGGACTTGGATCTGAAAGAATGCAGGCAATCCTTGAACCACTAGGAACAGTAGCTAAGGTAGCAGATGCAAGCTGCAGTGGGGGAAGAGGATCTGAAAATAGAAATTGATTGGCGTGAAAGATCAAGGTAGCTATGGCTCAAAGAGGGTGATGCGAACACGAAGTTTTTCCATCTTGCGGCCAGTGCTAGGAGGAGATTCAATCTTATCTCATTTATTAAAGTGGAAGAGAGAACTGTTATCTCTGTTAGTGAAATCAGAACTGAAGCAGGTAAATATTTTAAAGAAATATCCAAGGCTACTCCGAGAGGTTCTTGGAGGATGGCATCGATGTTCTTCCCCTGTGTTAGTGATGATCAGAGAGACATGCTTGTCACCCCTATATCTAAACAAGAGGTACTAAAAGCTATTAAAGATTTAAATAATGAAGGTGCTCCTGGTCTGGATGGATTTCAGGTGTTCTTTTACAGAGAGTTGTGGAATGTTGTTAAGGTGGATGTTTTAAATGTCATTCATGAATTTGAACTGGGCAACTCTGGATTTGAGAGGTTGAACAAGTCCTATCTATTTCTGCTTCCTAAGAAATCAGGTGCGGAGAGATTTTCTGATTGCAGACCCATTGCACTATCTAATTCCATCTATCTTATTATTAGTAAGGTTATAGCTAACATTTTGCTGGAGGTTTTAAAGGACTTGATAATGCCTGTTCAGTTAGCTTTTCTTCCTGGGAGATCATTACAAGAGTCCTTCATTGTTGCGCAAGAGATGGTAATGGGTTGGCACAGGAGAAAGACCAAGGCCTTCTTATGGAAAGTAGATTTTTCCAAGGCCTATGACTCAATTTCTTGGTCATACTTGTGGGAGATTCTTAGAAGAAGGAAGTTTCCACCTTTATTGATACAATGGGTGAAGAGGTGCATTACGACAGCCTCTTTTTCCCCATTGATAAATGGTAAACCATGCCGCTCTTGGATTTATCCCCAGTGTGGAGTTAGGCAAGGTTACCCAATTGCTCCTTTGATTTTTAACCTTGTTGTGGATACTTTGGCTAGATTCACCTGCAAATTGGCAGTGGATGGTTTTATAAGGGGGTATTCAATGTCTATCATTAGGGCTCTAGCCCCTATACTCCAATATGCAGATGATACTATTTTTTTTGTGGAAGGGGGGGAAGAGGGAAGCGCAAGCACTTATACATATGGTAAAGATTTTTGGAGAGATTTCTGGTCTCAGACTGAATGGAAATAAATCCTCCCTGGTCTACTTTGGGATGAACAGTGTGTTACAGAATGACATCTCTACCATTCTGGGTACACCTATGGTTTCACTGCGTATTAAATATCTGGGTCTGCCTTTAAAATGTTCTAAGATGAAGAAAGCAGATTGGTCTTTCCTTTTTGAAAAGGTAGCTACGAAATTGGAGGGCTGGAGCAGTAGATACCTATCAAAAGGGGGAGGTATATATTACTGAATTCCATCATCACTTCGATTCCAGTATTCTTCTTCTCTGTCCTTAAAGCCCCGAACTCAATCTGGAAAAAGCTAGATGTGATGCGCAAAAGATTCTTTTGGAAAGGGTCCTCTCATCAAGGGGCTTTTTTCCAACCTTTGAAGTGGGAATCAATTTGCAAGCCGAAAAAGATGGGAGGTATGGGTGTTAGATCCCTTAAGGAATTCAATGAAGCTCTGCTATTGAAGTGGGCTGTTCGGTTGCTGCAGGGAGAAAGAAAAATCTGGACAGAAATTATTCAGGACAGTTATGGGACTGCCAATGATGAGAATAATCGTCTAAACCCCCGTAAACCTTCCCCCTTTTGGTCTTCAGTGGTGTGCACCATGAGGGACAATTGGAAAATTTTCAAATCTGTATTAGGTGATGGGAAAAGCTTAAGTTTTGGCTAGAAAATTGGGTACATGGAGGGGTGTTTAAAGACAGGTTCCCCCTTGCTTACGCAGCGACTTCAGATAAAAATGCTATGGTGTCTAATTATTGGGATGCGGAATCTGAGCAATGGTTTTTCAATAATGTAGGGGGGAATAATTATGAAACAAGAACACGAGTAGAGAATGAACGTCTCATGCAAGAACTTGCTACCTTCAAACCCATGCCTCATGAATATGACACATACAAATGGGAGGGTAAATTTTCTACTGTGGCTGCTTATGATAGATTGATAATGTCCTCCAAGATAGTAGAATTTGATGAGATGGGGAAGAAGCTATGGAATTTAAAAATACCATTAAAGATACAAATTTTTTTATGGCTCTGCAGAAGGGACGGCTTGATTACTGGAGATCTGAGGCACAGGAGGATGGGTACCCCCACCAAGTTTTGTCATCTATGTGGGATGCATAATGATTCTAGCATTCGTATCTTTTCTTCATGCGCGATCACTGATTATGTAGGGAGGAGAGTATGTAATGAGTCTCTAGCCACATGGGAAAAATTGTGGCGTTGTCTTGTGGATGGGAATAAGCCATGTCTACATATGGTGGCTGTGCTATAAGCTTTATGGAGGGCTAGAAATGAGTGTGTTTTTCAGGAGACCCCAGTGTATGTAGATAATATTGTAAATTTTTGCTGGAGTCTCATACAACATTGGGGTTGGATCATGTAATTATTTCTTCATTATTAATAATAGCTCTCTTGGTTTGCTATCGGTGATTCGATAGCATTCCTTTCTTTTTCAAAAAAAAATTTAACACTGAATTAAGGTTTTAGGTCTTTTCTTTGATTTCCACACTTAACCCTTTTTATGTGTTAATTTGATATTGTTTAGCCCAGTTTCTAGCTTAACTATAACTTTTTAGCTATGATGAGTAGCCTCTCATCACTCTCCTAAAGGGGGTTCATCTTAAGAATCATCCCAAGATTGAACTAAAGCAACCACAAATTTCATCCTCAATTTCGATAACTTCTAAAGTAAAAACTCACCTGGGTCTTTGTCCTTAACATCTTGGAGCCAATCCACAAATATTTGTTAAGATCGTCAATCATTTGAATTAGAGGTTCCAATTCGTCAGTGCAAGGTGCTGGCTGAACTTCTAAAGATTAACCTATCTTGGACTTGGTTCACCTAAACCAAATGGTTTGGTTCAAGGTTGGGTGGGTTTAGGTTTAGTCCAGGGGAGTCAACAAATTGAGGTTCTTAATACCCTCCCTGATAATAGGTCATTTCGGATTGTTCATGGAGGGGTGGTGACCCATATGCAGTGTAATATGAGGGAGGGTAA
Organism: Thalassia testudinum; assembly: GCA_037157565.1. Classification (NCBI taxonomy): domain Eukaryota; kingdom Viridiplantae; phylum Streptophyta; class Magnoliopsida; order Alismatales; family Hydrocharitaceae; genus Thalassia; species Thalassia testudinum. The sequence continues at coordinate 259,032 of JAZHRO010000062.1, read as the reverse complement.
GGATCAGCATATCCTTCTTGATTGTAGATCGTATTAGGTTGTTCATAGGAAGGCAGTGATTTATAATCAATGTAGCTTGGAGAAGGATAAAAATAAAGATCATGGTGTTCAGGGTTAGACCCTGAACATGGAGGTCCGGACTTGTATCCCCAATCAGGATTATCCCAACTAGTAGATGGGTAAGAATAAGTTTAGTTGGGATAATAATCATCTTGGGAATAATTAGTGGTACGAAGATAAGAGTGGAAATGCGAATAGGATGTGGAAGCATCCATAGCAAAGTGGGAGGAAGAAAGGTGCCTTGTAGTACAAACAATCAAATCTGTCCTTAGGTAGGGTAGCCTAAAGATCTACAGACTCCTAGAACTCGTCTTGAGATGAAAAGAATGATTTGATCTACTTCTTTCTGGTCAATCAAACTAGTTAGAGGGAGGGGCTAGGGAGAAGGTTCTTCCCTTGGCTTTTGCCTCAGGTTCCTTTGATACCCCCCAACCACGGTCATTTGACTCTACTCCCCTAGCTAGACATCATATTGAATGGAAAAATTAGATTAATAAAAAATAATCTCAATCTGGGCCCCGAAGAGTGAGTCCAATCCTTAAGGCCAACGTCTACTCTATTTTAATTAGGGTTAGCTTTGAATGTGCTTTGAAATGTGATGGGCCCTTTATCTGAGTCATGCCCTTAATGATTGATTGAAATGTGTGTGCGTGTATAACCAATGATTTTCAAGCAAGATTATTTTTTTGATGCAGTGAATTTAGTAGCTTTTATGGTTCAACTTTAGGTGTATTCAATCAAGTTCAATTGGCAAACCAGGTTTTCAAAGCACAAGTGAAGATATCTTCCTTTAAAACTTAAAAAGAATGTGGAGTGCCTGGTTAATCTCTAAAAGTTGAATCCTATGTGGCAAGCTATTGATGAGTTATTTTTAGATGAAGTGGTACGGCCCAAACAACTCAAGCAATTGACCTTAATGCACCACTGAGTTAGGCATACAAATGATTACCTAGTCTGATTTTTACTCAATTATGTGTTGATGATTGTACCGGTTCAAAAGATCGGATTACCGGTTAAGTATGAAGAATCAAAAGAGGTTGTGTACCTCTATGATAATTTTTTTAGATTTTTTTTTTTTTAATGGAGGGTGAGGTGGGTAGAGGTAACAAACAAACAACTAAGACTAACCTTAGGGTTTATGAGAGCTCCTAGGTTAATGAGGGTTTGTGTTATTAGGTGATAGAATGAAAACTAGGAGTTGGGAGGTAGGGTATACTTACAGACCCTTCAACTGCACTTTACTCCAATCTACTGCTTTTTCCTGCCTCGAGAGAGTACATGCAATCACAATAAGAAAGGAGAGAAGTGAGGTAAAAGATAAGTAAGGTGGGAAAACATAAGAAATCAAAAGGTGTTGCCTCCCCGGCAACGGCGTCAAAATGTTGAACAGAAATTTGTATGCTAAGAATTTGAGTTTTGAAAACCCTGTTGTCGTAGTCATGTAAAAATCTGTCAAGCAGATAATTTAACCAAAACTTTGGTGAGTCTCGGGTCGAATACGGGGAGGCATACATTTGATAAAAAATCGCATTTATATTTGTTGTCACGAAGCATATTAGATGGTCGAATTAAATCTACACTAACTATCTACTTAAAGAATAACTAATAGAAGACAGAGAAAGAATAATACAAATAAAAAGAAATTAGATAGAGAATGAATAAGAATTTCATAATTATAGAAACATGCTCTTTACATCTATGTGCTACACTAGAAAGCGGGAAATCTAATCTATAAAGTAGTAAAAAGAGAAGGGGAGAGAAGGTATCCTCCTTGACAGCTGCTTGGAGGACGAGCCGTGTTGACGAGGTGCTCAGACGTCGGTGGTGAGATGTTGGACAAAAGAGGACAAAGACGGAGAACAGAGGATGGAGCAGGGTGACGTCGCAGCGGGATCTGCTTCTTAAACAATGGTGAGAGGACAATCGCGGGATGCTCCACAAAGAGGGTGAGAAGGTGGAAAAATTATATTTTTAACTCTAATGGAGCATCCTGGATTTGGGACAAGCTCATAGAGCTTTGGAGGGGGTGAGAGAAGAGAGGAAGAGATGAAGAAGTGAAGGGCGTATGGCCTTTTATAGGTTTGGTTTGGGGGCAAAAAGGTCCTTTTACATGCTTAATATTGAATGCAAGGCCTTTAGTGACGAATGTGTATGCTGCTAAATCCCCACATCGCTGAAAGCACACACTCCATCTCCACAGTGCGTTGCTGATCTGAGCGTTCAGAGCACGTCACGTTGACGTCGCCTCAACTCCATCCGTTCACATACTCGTTGCTCAGCCGTCCAATCTTGCATCCGATGACTTAAGATCGCACGCGCCTCATCGCCTTCGTGCGTAAGAGGTAGTGAGGCCTCTCTTCCTACAGTCAAATCAAGCATTAACGGTTGAAAACTCATGCTCGTGCTCCTTTACAATGCACGCCTCTAGCGCGTGTGATCGGGCATGAGATCGGGAGTCCAATCGCACGTCCATCTGATCGATCGATCTGAGTTGTTGGCACGTGATTGAGCAGTCGAATTGCGCTCTTGTGCACAAGGAGGGAATGCAGCGCAGACGGCTCGAACGTGCATCCATATGTGGCAAAGCACTTTGATCACTACGCTACGCACCCAATAGTGTCTCATTTTTTATTTAAGGTGCAAATGCTTACGATCGTTGGATCTCGATCCAACGGTCGAGATCGAGTGTGCCTTATCCTTCAGTAAATGAGAGCACCAGCTTGAGAGCAACGTGGCGCATTCTCAGCTGTTGGATTGATGGTCCAACAACTAAGATGCGTTGATCATCGCTTGAATAGGTGGAGTGGGAGGTTTTGGCTGGTGTTGGGTGGCTGGGATGGCGCCACGTGGTGCCATCCTAGCCGTCCATCTTCTCTGACTTGTAGATGGTGCCATGGATGCTGGATTGGATCGATTTTTGCGTCATTGGGCTGCGATCGTCGATCCAAACCCATCCGTGCAGCTGGATTTGTCATCTAAGGTGTGGATTTAACACCACCTTGGCCCTTGACCTCTAATCTTTCTCAGACTACATCTGATGTTACGGAGGTCCGATCGGGGCGATCTTGGAGTCGTTAAACTCCGATCGTCACTCTGATCAAATCCGTATGGTTGTATCTTCAATCCGAGGCCCCGATAAATGCTGCTCTATTCCCTGACCACAAAAAGGAAGAATTAACCTAAAATTTATACAATCTAACCTAAATGCATGATGATGCATGTTATGCAATATTTATAATGCATGATGCAATTATACGCCTAAGAACATGCAAAATATACAGTTTATGTGACATAGATGTGTGTACATCAATATCCATCCTATGCCCCAATCCACTGCATGTAAGGCAAACAATGGAGTTCCTGCATTCAGCCGCCATATGGTCCTCTCAACAGCAGAAGCAAACCACCACATGGCCCCACGTGCGATGCCTCCTTCCCCATGTAGATTGACCCCTTCCCAATCTCTCGCCAGAAGGAGAGTAGGCATAGTGATGATGAGGACCACTCCACGAGCCTCCACCATGGCATAGATTATGAAGAAACTTATGCTCCTATAGCTAGTCTTGAATCGATCTGAATGCTTCTTACATTTGCATTGCATTTAGGTCTTAAATTATACCAAGTGGATGCAGAATCTGCCTTTTTAAATGGATTTATAAAAGAAGTTTATGTAGCTCAGCCTCCTAGGTTTATAAATCCTAAATATTGTAATCATGTGTATAAGCTTAAGAAGGCTCTTTATGGTCTTAAGCAAGCACCTAGGGCATGGTATGAAAGATTAAGAAATTATCTCATTAAATCTGGTTTCTCAATTGGAAAAGTTGACCCAACTCTTTTCATTAAGAAGCAACTTAATGTTTTACTAGTCATTCAAATTCATCTAGATGATATTATCTTTGGTTCTACTAATGATAGTTTGTGTAGAGACTTTTCAAAGATTATGCAGGATGAGTTTGAAATGAGTCTCATGGGAGAATTAAAATTCTTTCTTGGATTGCAAATTAATCAAATGGATGAAGGGATCTTTATCTGTTAAACAAAGTATGCCAATGACACCTTGAAGAAGTATGGGATGGAGAATGTCAAAGGCAAGACATCACCAATGGCTACAAACATAAATCTCAATTTGGATGAAAATGGTAAGCAAGTAGATGAAAGGTTGCATAGAGGTATGATAGGTTCTTTACTTTATCTTACTGCTAGTAGACTAGATATAATGTTTGCAACTTGTCTTTGTTCCCATTTTCAAAATTCATCTAAAGAAGCTCACTTGTCTACTATAAAAAGAATTTTCAAGTATTTGAAAGAAACTAGTGACTTTGGTTTGTATTATTCTAGAACACCTTACTAGATTTACTAGCATATAGTGATCCTGATTATGCTGGTAGTAGGACAGATAGGAAAAGTACCTGTGGCACTTGCCAATTTCTAAGTAGTGCACTTGTTTCTTGGTTTTCAAAGAAACAGAATTGTGTTGCACTATCTACTATAGAAGTGGAGTATATCTCAATTGCTTTGGGTTGTTCTTAAGTACTTTGGATGATCAACTTGGATTGAATTTTAAATAGACCAATATTTTTTGTGATAATAAAAGTGCTATTACTTTATCCAAAACCCTTGTAAATCACTCTAGAACTAAACATATAGATGTGAGAAATCATTGTCTAAGAGACAATGTATTAAAGGTGAAATTACATTAGAATTTGTAAACACAGAAGATCAACTTGTAGATATTTTGACAAAAGCCCTTAGTTTAGAAAGATATAGCAACATTAGAAGGCATCTAGGTATCTGCAAGTTAAAAATACTTAGAAAACTAGTTTTTCTATTGTTCAGACATCTAATCATCCCCTCAGATGTCTGAGTGCCCTGATTGCTTATTGTGCCTTGTGTCAATTTACTAAGGAATTCAGACATCTAAAAATCCTTTAAGACATCTAGTTTTCTCATAACCCATTAATTATACACTTCAACGGTCCTTCAGTTTAAATTGAATTTGAAATTCAAAACTAAGCTTTGAATTCAAAATTCTACAATTTCAGACATCTTACTCTTGTCTCAGACATCTGATTAATTACTCTCAGACATCTGACTTTCAATTAAGATGTCTGGTTTTTGAACTTTAAACTCTTTTGAATTCAAAATTTGATTTGATATCACTCTTTTATCCAAGGGATATTTGTTTTTAGTACACCTCTTTAAGGTGCTATCTTTCCACTTATTGTTGCAAATCCTTTCTACCCCTTTATTTTCACTTTTTCACCAAACCTTTCACTCTTGACCACACTTAAAAGCACTCATCCTCTCCCTAAAAGCACTTCTTCTTCTTCACCTTCACTCCTTCACCTTTTCCCATATGAAGGCATCTGAGGACGTCGCCAGACAACTATTGCAATATACCAGACGTCTGTCTTGGTGTATCATCATTGATCTGAGGAGATCTTCACAAGGAAGAACTCTTATTCTTCCTTAGGTAATCTCTACATCTATTCTCTTTAAACTGTATTTTTTCTTACCCTACACTATTGAGATAAATATCATATTTTTCTTTCTCATCTTATGTATTTGTTTTGGGTTTTGGGTATTCATTTCACATTCTAAATATTGGTTTTTTAATTTCATCGGACATCTCTTTTCTTGCTCGAACATCTATAATTTTTGCCAAATTGATTCTACCCTTCAAAAATTTTGGACATCTGATTCTTTGTTTGGTCGTCTGATTGGCATATTTCAGACATTTGATTCTCTGATTAGACGTCCGGTTGAGTCTGATCTTCTTGTTTCCTTGATTGTTCTTCCTTCATTTCCTAATCATGCCTCATAGGAAGCAAAGGGGTGCAGGACCTAGTAACCCACCTCCTGAAGAAGAAGAACTACCCAATGTAATGGAATAATTTTGCCTAAACAACAAAGCCTCCCAAAAGCTTAATAACTTTGAAAATTTTAAGGTTAGGTGTAGACGCCCAATTGTTTGGAATGACTTTAGTGGATATGGACTTCTAGGACTTTTTCAAGCCCAAGGCATCCAACACTTTTCTGATGAAGAATTCTTTCCTAGTGGCAAAATTCATGGAATTTTTCTTGAGTTAGTGAAACTATTCTATGCAAACCTAGTCAATGATTCTACACCCACAACCGCTATCCTTAAATCTAGTGTCTTGAATGTGTCTTTCACTGTGACTAATGACGTTATCTCTTCTATTACTTGCACCATCAACTCTGGAGTTCATTGGCTGGACATTGCAAAAGAAGTAACCTTCTCAACTGTTACCCAATTTTTTATTAAAGATGACATGTTTTTTGAAGGAATGAAATGAGAATCTCGTCATCTTAAGGTTGTACCTCACCTCCTTGCTAGACTTGTCTCATGGAATCTCCGTGGGAAATCTAGATCCTTTGATCACATATCTAGGGATCTTGCCTCTATCCTATATGCCAACATGAATCGCACCAAGATGAATTGGTGTGATCTTAGTATGGATACCTTAAGTGCCACCCATTGTAGGAACCTTCCCTTAGGAGCCTTTATTTCCAACATGCTTCTTCATTTCAACCTTGACCTAAAACGAAAATTTGTAGATGAATCCGTTAAGAAGTTTGATCGTACCACTTTACTTCTTATTGATCTTAAGAAAGGGAATGAAGAAGAACATGATGAGGAAGAGGTTCCTCCTACTCAATCTCCTCATCCTTCTCCTACCTCTTCACAACCTCCTCTTATGGTTCCACATCCTTCTAGTCCCTCCTATTCCAATGCTTCTTGGGACTATTCTTGGGAGAATGTGCAGGGAAATCAAGAGGCATTTCAAAAAGCTATGTTTGATGGCATGGAGCTCCAATTAAAGAGATAACATGACGATCATGATTATCTTAGATTTTCAGACATTTGAATCTTCTTTTCCAGATGTATAACATACACTCTTAGATGTCTAAAACCATTTCTATAACTTGTTCTTTCTGTTCCCTTGATTAAGATGTCTGCTATGATCGTAAGACGTCTGTTATTGACCTAAGACATCTGATAGAGTCTGTCCAGATGTCTCCTTAGGCCTTTATCATCATCTTAACAATTTCTTCTTACATATTTTTAATGTTCAAAAATCCCCTTGGTTTTCAGACATCTGAAGACCCTTTAAGACGTCTAGCACTGCTCAATTACTCCTCAACGTTCAACTTTTCTTGTTCAAATCTAACGACCAAATTTTGACCTTAATTTATTGTGCTTGTTACTCGTTGAATTGGAACGTTGCTTGTCATTAGATGTATGCTCTCATTATTAGACGTCTTATTGTTCTTTTAAGATGTCTTATATGTTGATTAGATGTCTCTATTTTCAAAATTGAAATATCCAGTAATGTTCACTTTGATACTGAAGCCATTTCAGACGACTGTTTTCTCTCTTGGACATCTAAACTTGCCCTTTCAAACGTCTACCTTGTATTTTCAGACGTTTGTTCCAGTCAGCCTATACTTAAATGTTTAGTATTCGTTCCACCTTGATTTAATTCACTTAAATATGAATTGAAATGAAATATACTGCCTAAATTTGATCCTCTACACCTACAAATACCTCCCTATGGTGGCCTTAAGCACACACACCAAGCAAAAGAAATTCTTATACTCCAAAAGCTTCTTACTCTCTTACATGTGCTCCTTAGTGCTAATTTTGCTCTTGAGAATTCTTTTGAGAGCTATCTTGCTCCCATTCTGATATTCAGCATCTCCATAGGTTTGTAAAGGAGCATTCTAAATCCTTTTATTCTCTATTTTGTAAGGCTCATAGGTTTATTATTTTATTTTGCTTTTTCTAGCTTATTTGTGTGCTGAGTTGTGGATTTCCCATTTTCACTTAGTAGAGGGGCAAAACTCTTCTTGGGGTTTGTCTAGGAAGAAGGAAATTGTAATATCATTTATTGATAGTGATTCCTACTTGGGTAGGGGCAAAATCTTGGATCGAGAGATCTAGGTAGAGGTTTTTCCTATAAGGTTTCCTCTATATATTATGGTGTTATTTGTTGCGATTGTTTACTGTAATTTTTGTAGCACAATTCAACTCCCCCTTCTTGTGCCTCTAACATGTGGTCCCTATGCGAGAAAGAGAAATGGTTTAAGAAATATTTGTAGAGGAAAATTAGGGAGAGGCCCAAGGGACATGGGAATTAATTTAGAGAAGAGAGAGAGAGAGGGAAATTAGAATTAAGGTGGGATGCTAACATAGTTCCACATAATAGTGTGGTTCTGCATTTTTTCCATGACTCTTTTTATACACCTTTGCCCACATCTCTCCTTCCTACATTGAAACCACTTATTAAGCATTTAATAAAAGAATAAACTTAGTGAAACAAGATTAACCCTTATTTATGCAATTTTATGTAAATGCACAAATATGCATAAGGTCCTAATTTAATGCAATTACACAATTATTTCTATGAAACTAGCATAAACTAAGCATGAATTTTGTAGATGACTTTGTGGTCATCAGTTATGATGCAAAAGCGGGTGTGCTCGTTATTGTGGTTTGTTCTTTTTATCTTTCCGTGTGGATGTGATGTGAGTGGGGTGTGCCCACCGATTTCTATGTTTATATTTTTGTGCAAATACCCTTTGTAGGTACAGGAATTTGAGAAAAACATGAAAAATAGGGGAAACTATGCCAGATTTTCACCAGGAGTTAGCCCCATAATGTAGTCATCTTCCCTTAGGCTTAATATGCTAAAATTTCATAAACTATGTTTTAGATAACCTAGGAGGTGATAGGCAGTGGCCATGCAGCCACAATGCCAATCTCGAGGGATTGTCATTGTGGGACGTAACAGCATTAGGTGGTATTAGAGCAACATGTCTTAAGTAGTGAAGACGTGGTCCGTCATAATAGTCGTTGCCACTAGGATAGTTGCCCCAAAGAAAGAGAAAGGGGGTCAATGGGAATGATTTTGATGGACCTAGGACAACTACCTAAGTAAACATGATAAGATAGAGGCTTATGCCATTGCCTTTTGTGTCGAGTTCATGACCTATCACTTACGGAAGAATTTGTGTCATCCATTTCAGGATACTTTTCCTATGGAGTGAAATCATCCAAAACCTGAATTCTCCTCCAAATGAAGACTTGAACTACCCTAGATGGGGTCAGTGGCAAAGTTTCATGTTGGCCATCTTGCACATGCTAGAACAATGACTACTTCCCTGTATGATCATGGGGTTGAATGGAAACAAAAGCACCAATAACGGAGGGGGTGGTAACCCTAATGGCAGTGGTGGGAAACCACATAAGGATCCAGGAGCTGTCGGCCTAGCGGCATGCATGGAGTTCGAGCATTTTCGCAAACTGAACCCCCTAGCTTCAAAGGTGGAGACTTGTTCGTAGCTGAGAATTGGATTCTCAAGATCCAGAAGATGTTTACAACCCTTCAGCTGGCTCTCGAACTGTACATGTGATAAACAACAGTTTATCATCATTCTTATTCCCTAAAATACCTAGCTCTTAGGATTTTAACTTTTCAATCGGGTTTTTGGGTTGCATTTAGGCATCTCCTAGGATAGGCATGCATTGCATTATTTTTTTGTAATTTTGACATCTTTAAGTGTCAGGGATGAACAGATAGTCAAATCCCGTAAACCCAGTAACCGAGAAAGGTAGAAGATGAAGGAGAAGCCTAATATAGCTGGATCTCAACTGAATCCATCTCATCTCAACTAGATTGCAACTCTTTCCAGCTCATCTCAGCTCCATTCAGCTCACCTCAGCTAGATGGTAGCTCAGGCCAGCTCAACTTAGCTGATCCCAGCTCAATTTCAACTCCTTCTAGTTCTATTCAGTCCATGGGAGCTCTACTTGATATAGCTTAGCTACTACCATCAACTAGCTAAGCCCAATTAGCTGAAGAAGTCCTTAAGTAGCTCATCTCCAACTCAGGAAGCTCAAGCTAAGCTCAAGCCAATCAGCTGAAGAAGTCCTCAAGTAGCTCACCTCCAACTCAGGAAGCTCAAGCTAAGCTCAAGCCAGTTGAGCTCACCATCTACTCCTAAGCTAGCTAGCTGAGCTAGCAAGGAAGACCTCAGGAAAATCATCTTCAACTTCCCTCAGCTCCAGGATATTTTTATCAGAACTCCCCTCAGCTCCTCCATCAATTCAATTGAGCTACTAGCTAGCTTAGCTAGCTCCACATCTACTCCCTTACTCCACCTCCATGGTCGACCAACCTAACCCTAAACTCCACCAAACAACCTCCACATTACCCTCCCTTGTTGGAGCCAAAATGGGGGTAACCACCACCCCAATGGCACCCCTTCATAATGGCATCGACAATAGCACCTTTCCACCACCATAATCACCCATAACTACCACCCTAGTTGGCACCAAAACACCCTCCCACATCCCTTCAAATTGGCGCCAACACATACCCTCATCACCACCCTACACCTACCCTACTAAACCTATCTCCACCATCCAATAAATGGCACCAAAAGACCAACCCCTAACCACACTAAATGTAGCGCTAACCCTACATAAACCATGCCTCTCCATAGCCACTCACTTGGTGCCAAAACATCTCCACCATCCAACCCTTAACCACCATCATAACACCAAATCCTAGCCCTCCACTTAATCCATGCCACCTAACCCTAGACCTACCCAAAGTTGGCGCCAACATTAACCTAACCACACCTAAACCACCACCTAATACACCCCCTCATGTGCCACCAAACATCTCTTACCCTTGATCCTAAAACCACCACATAAAAACCTAATCCTAGTCATCCATCACCTCCATGCCACCTTAACCCTAAGCCTCACCAAGGTTGGTGCCAACCAGCCTATCCACTTCTATAAATATACCTATTAACCACCACCATAAACCATCTTTGGCTTATATAATTCACTAGCTAGATACGCCCTAATTTCGGCCAAGAAAGGAGAAGAGAGAAGATTAAGGAGGCAAACCTTGCCTCCTTGGTGCCTTCTTCTTCTTCCCTTCTTCCTTGGTCCAAGCCAAGGATCAACCCTAAAGGAGGAGAACCAAGCAGAGGAGAGTTCAAGGTGGTGCATGTCCACCTTGGAGGAGGAGAGAGGAGGAGGTGAGAAAGCATCATCTCAAGGAGGAGGAGCCCTTTTTATGTCCAGGAGCTGTTGGAGTTGGAGCAAGGAATTCGTCGCCTTTAGGATATCGAGACATCTCTCTAGTCTTTCTTTTTGTTTTGTATCAAATTTGTTGTAGAAGCATTCCTCTACAGTCATTTTGTAAAGACAGGTTTTCTCCCAAATTAATGCAATTACCTTTTGCCATTTTTCTGTGTTTTGATTCAAGTGTTTTTCTTTACTTTTATTAGTGCACCACTCTTCTCTTTTAATTACCCTATGCACACTTGGCTAGGGTGAGCCTAGAAGGGAAGACTTCTACTTGTCACTTAAGCGTAGTAATTATCTTCTTTTGCGTGGTCTTTGTAGAGAGTTTTTCTTGTTTTCGCATCTTCGCAATTTCACGATTATTTCCTAAAAACCCTAAAAATTGCAAAACCAAAAATATAAAGTGGTGATTTGCATTAGTGAGAGAGAACATATTTTGATAACTAATAATTTGGACTCATTGGACAACCCTAAATACTTCACCCTATCAAGGAATATAAATTTAAAGGTTGATCGATTTTACGCGTTGCAACAATTTAAAAACCTACTTTATAAAATTGCATAAATTTCGTATTACTTTTTGGCGCCATTGCCAGGGAGGCATGGCTTACTTTTTCATTCATCTCTCTCTTGCATACTTGACTCTTCAGTAGTTCTATTTTATTTTTGATTCAGGTGCGAATAAGGAGCAGGAGCGGGATTAGGAGTTATTTGGAGTAGAAGCTTCAAGTTTTCTTTTCTTCCCACGTACTCCAGGTAATTATCTAGGCCAATTTTTTTTTTGTAATCGCAAAAATCTCTAAAAAAATCTTTAAAATATCAAAACAAGAAAAATTTAGGGGGTGGAACTCTAAAATCAATTTTATTGTTTGTTTGCCTCATTTTTCCACCACTTTTTTCTTACTGGTGTCTGATTAGGTTTAGGTACTTAGAGGATACCTAAAATCACCAAACTTCACCCAAGGAAGCCCCTTTGAGTCAAGAACCTTACCTCCAAAATTTTAGAAGTTTTGGATAATTATAAAAAATTAAAAAATTTGTGGACTGAATAGGGGTCAAACTCTAATTCCTTACTATTTTCTAACTATCCACGAAATTTCTAAATTTTTCTAATTATCAGATTTGGACCAAATTTATATTCATGGAATACTTAAGAAAATCTCTATCATTTATAAAATTTTCAAAAATTGTAGAGCTTTTTTGAGGTTACTACAAAATCGATTTTCCAAATCTATACTTTCTACCTTTTGACACTAGTAAAGAAAAAAATTCCAAAAACATATCAAATAATTTTCAAAAATCTCAAAAAAATTATTTTTGAATTCCTTGTTTGATTTCCTACTAGGTGGTATATTTTTTTCTTATTTGGACCTCCACCTAAAAAGAGTTTATCAAAAGAGATTCATTAATTAGGAGTTGCATAACTAGGATTTCAACTTTGGGGTTTTTAGTTTTCTCTCTTAGTCACACATACATTAAAGGAATCAACCTTTACCAACCAAAACTTGGTTGCCTTATTTTGTATGATCACTTTCAAACTTGTTTGAATACTTAACAAGAGCGAATCTTAAAATTCACTAAAACCTTATCAAACCTTAAAATCCTTCAACTGTAATCCTTGTTTGCAAACATCTTCTATTTTGGCTTGGGTGTCACATTTCTCGCCCAATTTGCACACATAAAAAAATTGCAATAATCGGGCATTACCCCCAATTAATGCCCTTCATTTCCCATGCACTTTAAGTCTCCTAAGCATAATTAAAACTTGTAGCAACTTGAACCCTAAAAATTTCATCCATTCTTAGGCTTGATATCCAGACTTTAAGCTACCTCTAATTGTTCCTAATTCCTTTAATTAAACATGGTGTCAGACTAGGAGGGAAGTCAAACGACGAGTACAGGTTTACACAAGACCCCAGTGATTTTCCTGGGACATGCTTGGGCCCAAGCTACCTCTCTAGTCTAGCCAGGTTGATTTTGGGAAGGGGGTTCAATTATTGGTTTCTTACTTTTCGGGTTCCCAAGTCTTAGGTTTAAATTAAGGAGTCAACCTTAAGATTAAGATTAGAATTTTGATTGCTTGGATTGCACACATTTTCTCTCTACTTTTCCCTTCTCTTCTCCTCTCCTCCCATTCTTCTAAATTGTATGCACTGGCAATGGTCTCAGAATCCACACTTGGAGGGACCATTTGATTTTGCCCCCCGCACAAGAAAGACTTCTACTTATTTTCATTATTCTACAAAAAAATATGGAAAACAATCAAAATAGATCCAAAAATCCTTCCACTTCTTCCTCCACTCAACCTAACTCCCTAGAACTTAACCTTCCATCTCAGCCTGAAATTCCTATCCTTGACTTGGGATTAGGAAATCTACAAAATCCAGAACAGGCAAGACAAAATTAGAATCCACCTAATCCTCTCCTTATGATGGTTAAGCAAGTGGCTCAACTCCAAATTAATCAACAATAATTGGCTAGGACTTTCACGAACCTAGCCAACCAAAGAAGGTTAACCACCTGACGAACCTCTTGTCCATCTTTAAGATTTTTATGATCCTTCCATCTATAAGGAGAGGCCTGGGGTGGTGATACCTGAAGGAGATTTTGAGATCAAACCGGCCATCCTGAACCTTTTTAAACATTTCCATAGTTTTCTGAGAGAGGACCCTTTTAGTCACCTTGAGGAACTAATCGTCCTCGCCCAAACTACCCGTTACGTGGGAGATCTGTGGCTCATGAGACCCTTTCCTCTTTCTTTGAAAGATAAGGCTACTTATTGGTTCAGGACAGTTGGTCGTCCTATCACTACTTGGCAGTAGTTAAAAAGTACTTTTCTTAAGAAATTTTTTCCAATTGGTCGTACAAATGCCTTACAAAAATCTATTATGACCTTTCAGAAGAAGTTTGGTGAATCTCTCCATGAGTCTTGGGAGAGGTTTCAAGAATTATTAAGGAGTTGTCCCCACCACAAAATTTCGCGATGGCAGTTAGTGCAGATGTTCTAACACAAATTAGAAGATCAATTGAAACGATTCGTGGATGCCTCATGTGGTGGCAATTTCCTTAACAAAGATGCTGATAGTGACTACTAATTATTTGAAGAAATGAGTGAAAACTCATTCAATTTGGCATCAATGGATACTTTTTGTAGGCATTCAAACCCAAGACTTGGAGTTAATGAAATCAACTTCAAATATGCATCTATTCTAGTTACCCAGGATGATCTTTAGATGGTTGCACAGAGACTAGATTAGATGCAAATTCACCAGAAAAAGATTGAGGAAAAACTGAACCATAAACAAGCTCCACATCTAACCTCTCCTAACATCATGAAAAGAGAAAACTTGCACAATATTGGTGTTGTCCCAGCTGAGCAACATTATTTTTCTAAGGTTTACCAGATTTGACTGGGACTTATGATTTGCTAAATGATGTAGACACATTTATTGAGAACAAAATACCTATTTATGTATGTTCCTAGGCTTATATATGAATTCCATATTATAAATATTGCATAGCAAGCATTATTCTGCATTTAAAGTAGTTTGTGTATATTTTAGGTTAATTCATGTCCTTTTGTGGTTAAGAGAGAAGAAAATTTATTTTGGGGCCTTGGATTGATGATCCAACTGTACGGATCTGATCAGGACGATGATCGGAGTCCAACGCCTCTGAAATCGTCTAGATCGAAATTTTGTAGCATCGTATGCAGTCTGAGGAAGATCAAGGGTTAGGGGGAAATGCGACAAACTTACGGGCTTCAAATGAAAAATCTGACCGTACAGATGGATCCAAAGTGACGATCACAATCTGCCAACGTAAAGATCACCTTGATCCGAGCACCGTGGCATCCTCTGCAAGTAAAAGAAGATGAATGGCCCAGATGTGGTGCCATCTAGGCCACCCAACATCAACCAGCAGCAACCGCCCATGCCCTTCATTATCTGCACCCTCAAATCCTAGTCGTTGGATCATCATCCAACGGCTAGGGAGCCTCCGCGCCTCTGTAGAAAATTCCTCCACACATCAAAGAGTGACGCGTAGCACATTGGCCAACACATCCACTCCCAAAGGAGAGGTGTGGGTTCGAATCCCGCAACCCCCCCAAATCCTCAATTGGAGCAGCATCCACACCAACCAGTGCATGACAAGAGGTGCGTGAAAGGTACGCACCAGCCATAGCAGCACAGCGCATGCCAACACGTGCGCGTGATAAAGCAAGCGCAAGGCATGGGCGTGAGAGGCACGTGTGCGAGTGCCTGCGAGGGTGTGCGCGGATCTTTAATGACATTTGGGGGTAGATCTTCAGCGATGTCTTTAGATGTCACTAATTGCCCATGTACGAATTGTCCTCTCCCCTTCCACTATGAAAGGACGAACACCCCTCCATCCACCTTCATCTCTTCCTTTCTGTCCCTCACCACCTCCAAGGCTCTAGAAAGAGCTTGTCCCAAGCCTAGGATGCTCCTCTGGAGTAGAAAACCAGCATTTGCTCCTACTTCTCACCCCCATTTGCGAAGGATCCCGTGGTCGTCCTCTCACCACCTTTCGGAAGAACATCTTCATCGCGACACCGTCCTACCCCATCCTCCTTCCTCCGCCGCTGTTCTCCTTCCTCCAGCTTCCAACCACCTTCATCCAGGCAATGTCAAAGCGAACCATCCTCCAAGCAACAGTCGAAGGGGACTCTTCTCACCTCTCTCTATCTTTATCGCTTTTGTAGTGTAGTTTTCTGCTTTCTTATCTATAGAAAACACGTGTTTAGATATATATGTGATTGTTTCTCTCTCTCTCTCTTTCTCTCTGCGAGTAGATTAGATAGAAATTATTTCAACCAAATCTCTTACCTTATAAAAATACAAAAAAAGCATAAAATACAAAAACACTAAAAAGAAATAAAATCGAAGCACGAATTTCAAAACCAAACTTTCACCTCCCCATGTTCGATACGGTACTCACCTCGAGTTTCGATTATAAATTTTATCTGGTAGTGGATTTCTATGCACTACGATGACGGGCTTTCTAACTCAAATCTTTTCGCATACGAAATCACGCTCATTATTTTGGCATCATTGCCGGGGAATCATCACTAAATCAAAATCCTTTCAGCCCTACCACTGAAAACATTTTGGCCCTCTAGGAGCCTTTTCGAAATTCCTCCAATCAAAATTGGAGGAATAACCCTAACCCTTCCTAGAAAGCCCCTGATCAGGTTCCTTTCCAAAGGCAATTTCAACATGGGATCTTTGGGCAAAATCACTTTTCACCTGGGCCTTCTCAAGAAGATATCAATACCTAGGTTATGAAGACCTTGCAGGGCATGCAAAATCAAATGATCGAGGTAATCCGTGTAGTCACCAATTTACAAAATCACATTTGGGTTACACCTGATCAAAGACCTGTAGACAATTTGCCTTCTCAACCCATGCCCAATCCCAACAATCAAAGGAACCACTTTCAGGGTGGAAATCCCAATCATCCCAATCAACTAGCTCTTCAGTACCCTCCAGGTTTCCACCAAAACCAAGCTTCTCGGCCTCCAAGAAACAATCATACTACCAATGCAGTGACCTTAAGGAGTGGGAACACTACTCAAGATTCATCCACATCCGAAACCCAAATCAATAACAAGCAAGTTGACTCTTCTACTTTTAACTTGACTTAGGAACATTTCAATGCACCGCAGCAAAACCTTATCCCTTTTCCATAAGCACTTCATTCCACCAAAAAGAAAAAATCTGAGCCCTTTGATAAGGAACTTTTGGAACTTTTTGGGCAAGTAGAAATAAACATCCCTCTCTTAGACACAATTAAATATATTCCTGCCTATGCCAAATATTTAAAAGATTTATGTAGCCTTAAAAGGTAGTCTAGAACTCTAGGAAAGGTGATTCTGACTGAGATATTTAGCTCAGTATGTTATGCAGAGCAAACTGCCTCTCAAAAAGAAGGATCTAGGCAAACCTCTAATTTCGGATGTCATAAATGACACCGCATTTGATTACGCGCTCCTTGATCTTGGTGCCTCCTTTAATCTTATCCTGACAATTGTTGTTGAGGAATTTAGATTCAGTAAGCTTAAGCCTGTTGAAGTTACTCTACAATTGGCTGACCGATCAACAATTAATCCAAAGGGGATTGTTGAGGAAGTCATTGTTCAAGTCCAAAATTGTCTATTCGTAGTAGATTTTCTGGTCCTAGATATCGAGGTACCTGAAGATCTAAAGAATGCCCCCATTATTCTTGGAAGACCTTTTCTTGCCACTGCCAAAGTAAATATAGATTGTGATTCTGGAAAAATGAACATCACTTGTGGTGGCGAATCTATCATCTTAGATACATTTCAGGCATCCAGGAGATTGCAAGAACCAAATTTCTTTGATGATTTGAATTTGGTAATGGATAATTTTGTGGAAGAAACTATGAACATTTCACATATAGGCGCATGTTTTGCAGTTGAATCTATTCCTGAGTCTTATTCACCTTACCCTCCCACCCTAACTTCACTTTGCACATCTGACTCTCCATCTAACTCTTCCTTTCTCTCTTCTCCCTCTGGACCTTCCTTCCCATTCTCTCTCTGAGTCGAGCCCATAATGGGATCTGAAGCCTTTTCCCGACTCTCCAACATATGTTTTAATGAGACCTAATAATTCTATGCCCCCGATTATCAATTCTCATCTCTCTGGAGATTAAGAGGAAAAACTCCTCCAAGTTCTGAGCAAAAATTGAAAAGCCATCGGTTGGACTTTACACGATCTTAAGGGTATTAATCTGTCCTATTGCACTTACCGTACCTATCTTGAGGACGACTCTCACCCCTCCTGCCAGCCTCAAAGATGACTCAATCCTAATATGCAGGAGGTGGTTAAATAGGAGATCATAAGTGGTTTGATGCTAGAATTATCTACCTAATCTTAGATAGTAACTGGGTTAGTCCTTGATGATAATATCATCATCAGCCATAACTAGCTTTAATTAGCCAGAATCAAGAAACAAATGCTCCTACATAATCATCAAAGAGTCGTAATTCATTGCATATCCGTTCTGAGAAGAATGCATTAAAATAGGGATAAATCTGCAATTTTAACAGTATATCATAAATGCAGAGTAATCATGCGGTTTCCCAAGGGTTAAACTAAGGTTAAATGAACATTAATGACTAACAAGAGGGTTCATACAGACAGAAACAGGTTTTCACGCATTTTGAGAATTAACGGACACTCGAAACCCTAATTTCAGACCTGCTTAATGAACAGAAGTTTTGGTTAGGATAAAATTCACCTAAACCTTCTGAAAATCATAGAAAAATATTCCATAGGGTTTGGTATCCTTGATTTGACCATTGGAACCCATTTTGACCTAAAATAGAGTCTCAGACAGGAAGTTGCCTTAATTTGGGTTTCTACGTAAATTACCTAGTAAAACTTAGTTAAAACCAAAATCTGACTTCACCATAAGATTCCTTAGGTCCAAATTAGGTTTGTACCAAAATTTGGGCCCAATCAGAGATCATCTCGATCTAGTTTACATTTTGGTCTAGTTAGACTTTTCTTTCAGAAAGGCCCCTACCTTTTGAATTAATTGCATAAAGCTGCCCAGATTTCTTGTCTTCTTCACAAAAAGGGCCCTACCACCATTGGAGGTCAACCAACTTCCAGGCTGACTTTGACCTTCCTGAAACGCAATCAAATCTTCATCAAATCCGACCAAACTTGGTGGGATTGATGTTCACACTTTGACAAACCTATTAGGACAAATCCTAACTCCGAAAACCTTTGATTCGTGCGTGCAAATGCATGAAATCAATGGATGCTTCTTGATTTCCTAAAGAGAAAATCAGAGCTCTTTCCTAATCTAGAGCCCTCTTTGGAGCTCTATTTAAGCTCTGGAACTTCTACCTTCTCAAATTAGCTTTTTTTTGTCGGTTTCCCTCCTTCCCTTCTCTCCAGCCGAATCCTCCACGAGCTCTGGCGACCTTCTCCGACTGACTTCTTCACCCACCGCCACAGACAATAGTCAGCGGGAGCATCTTCCTCAAGTTCCTCCGCACGTCGCAATATTAGCGAGCGCCACCCATACTCCATCATCGCCTCTCCTCCCACTGGAGATTTCACCTTCCACGGTGTTGGCCAATCAAAGTCAATGCCATCCTACCCCTTTCGACCGTTAGTTTAGGTTATTTAGGTTCCTTCCTTCCTTTAATTCTTTTCCCTCTCCTTTATCACTCAATTCAACCCTCGACGCCACCGTCCACCCGTCATCTTCTCCATCTCCAGCTGCCCTCCGGCCAGGTTTCCCCAACGCTCCACCGCACCAAACACCTCGCCAACACCTCCATAACCCCCGCCTCTCCTCCACAAGTAAAACCCCCATTCTAATTCGTTGTTCCACCCATCCAACCACTCCATCGAACACTTCCCCCTTCGGTTGGATATTTCGCATCCACCCACCTTCACTGACCTTCTCACACCACGCTACCACCACCGTCACCTTCACTAAGCCCAGGAGAAGCTCCTGAGGTATTCTAATGTGGCTGTGAGGCCTTATTCATTGTTTTAGGTATACGCCGTGCTCCGCCGCTGCCGTCACCTCATCCGACCACGAACGCAGTCCTCCGGCCACATTTTCCTTCGAGTCCACCCCCAAGCTGTGTGGAACCATCCTAGGAAGGCTTCGAGGTTTTTGATTTGAAGAGATAGCTGCTACCATTGCCTCAATTAGCCACACCATCCACCTACTACTGCTACTTGAACGCGAGGAGGTGTGGGATTATAGTCCCACATCGGGGATTGAGAGGCGCGTGTGCACACACATAAGTTGGATTTGTGCACTGGCCACTTTGCCTAGTCACTGAGGGGTCGGGTCCCTTACCCCCACACATACCCGCCGACCCGTTAACTTGCCTACTCACTTTTCTGTCACCACACACGCTGGTGGCCCTGGAAACTGTTCATTACCCGATAATCTAAGTATGGATCCGATTATGCTAGGTTTGAGAGAGAAGGAAGAGGAGGAATTTGTGAGAGAGTGAGGGAGGATTTTGCTCTCTTGTGCTCTGTGCTGACACTTAGTTGCTGAGGAAGTTGGTCCCTTATGCTTGTGAAGGAGAAGCTCTACATAAGAGAAGAAGAAGAAGGCTCGAGAAGAGAAGAAAGAAGAGAAGCTGAAGAAGGAAAGAAGAAGAAGAGAGAGGCTTTGAGAGCCTTGCACACTTTAAGTCGTCTGATGCATGGTTCTGACGTCTGAGGCTACTGTGGATTAATTTGGCCATTTATCTGACATGGCACATCTGATTGATAACACTGTTCATACATTTGAGTATACTGAGTAGTTGATATATATGTGTTGTCGCGCTTTTTGTGCAGGTTTAAAGTATATCATGTTGTAGTATAGCCGACAAAGCGTTCAAACAAATAGAGAATTTTATTACTCGAAAATCGGGGTATCCGAGGTCGAACATAGGGAGCAAATGGAATTTACTACTAATCAAAATGTAATTGAATACTCTAATTTACCCAAAATGTTAATTCAAATATGAATGTATGACATTAAAAGTAATTATGACAAAGAAATATGAAATTGGACGTCTGATCTGGTGATCAGATGTCTTAAAAGTATTTTCCCCTTTTTCTTCTTCTGATCTTCTTTCTCTTCTTTGCTTGCGAAGGCTTCTTCTTCCTGCCTTTGTATCTTTTCTCTTGTTTCTTCTCCTGCCTTGCCTTCCTTCTTTCTTCTTCTTCTGATCTTTGCTGTCTTCACTTGACCTTTCTTTCGTTCTCTGGCTTGCTCCTGCCTTGCTCTTCCTTCTTCTCCTGCGAAGGCTTCTTTCCTCTTCTTCTCTGCCTTGGTCTCTCCTTCGCTCAGTTTCTTCTTCTGCTTCTTCTCTTCTCCTTGCAGCTAAGTCTCTCCACGCTCAGTCTGCCTGCACAGGAGCAAAACCTACCCATTTCCCTCTACCCGCGCGTCTCTCTCTCTCAACAATTCACTCAGGGACGCTCTCCCAGAGCCACACGGATATTCGGGTCGGATCGTACCCGGGACCAGGCGCACCTGCAGGTGGTGTGATGCACGAGGAGTGCTCAAGGATTGGGTCGGTCGGATCCCGCCAAATCCGTGTGGTCAAGCCGCGAACGAGGCGTGCGTGGGGGGGCAGGTGAGGGACCTCACCCCTGTGCTTACGGAGGCGTTAAGGTAATATCACAAATTCAATTTATGTCGCAACGACGCCTCGTCTCTCCACGATGTGGGACTAAAGATTCTGCCCTGATTTCACGTGCGCCCGCAGACTCGCGTGCCATCCCCACAGCTGCTGGCTCTGCTTGTGCTCCTTGCTGGACCAGGGCACTTCGCGACACTCGCACGATTACACAGCACCTGCAGCCTGGGAGCCCTGGCGCCTGGAGCTGCTAGGGAGCTTCTTCAAATGTCGTCCATGGCGGCAGGAGCATCAACACTGTCAGACACAAAACGAGCCTCTCGGCCCAATCGGACCAGCTAGAGACCTTCGCCGTAGCACGGCGAAGGCGGTGGACGGTGCTGCAGGCCGCAGGTCGGTCTAGGCGTGCGTGCCTAGGTCAACCTGTGGCCGGAGTTGTGGGGTTGGTCGGGGGGTTATTGTGGAGGTCTGGAGTGGCAGTGGAGGGGTGGAATGAGTTCCTGGTGGTGAGGCGGAGCTTACGAGGGGGTTGGCGAGCCGTGTGGAGGGGCGGAGTGGTGTGGGTGGCTCGCCGGAGGTCGGTCGGAGGCGAGGAAGATGGAGGTGTTCAAGCACTGTCGGGGGGCAAGTAGATATAATAGCAAGGGAAAAAGAGAGAGGGGAATGTGGAGAAGGTATTTGGCCTAACTACAGGGATGAAGGGGGACGGAGAGGCGAACAGCAGTACCTGCTGTCGCCGGAGAAGATGCTGCCCAGTTGGGGAGAACAGCGGCGACGACGGGGCTGAGGCGGCGTGTGCGGGTGCTGCGCGACGCGGAGAGTCAGGAAGATAACTCTGCCACTGGTTTTGTGGCAGAGCGAAGAGGGAGGGGAGGGGGGCTCGCCGGAGCTTGCTGGGAATTTTGGCCGGGCAGGAGGAGATGAATTGGAGGTGGAAACTCGGCCAAATCAAGCTGAAGATGAGCGGCCGGAGGTGTGGGTTCTTATATAGGAACTGGGCCAGTCGTTCAAGGCGTGGAAGGCACGCAATCTTCTGAGGTCGGTCGCCGGAGATGGAAAGAGTTTAGATACCCAAATCCCTCGTGCATTCGCACGAGAGATTGGGTTCACACCAGGGATCAAGATTGGCCTCAGATGGAAGGGAATTCCTCAGAGAATCTCCCTTCCATTTCTAGGAGGGGATCTCTGAGGAATCAGAGAGGATTCCCTCTCAAATCCTCGCCAGAGCAGGATTCTGCCCTAATAATGGTGGCAGGACCTGATTGCAAAGGTGGCGAGGAAGTTAGGGGGCGTTCTGTTATGCTTTTCAAAAGATAAGGACCAAATTATGATTTGGGTGTACTAAATTGCAAAGTAGGTCAAGATGACCTCCCCTTAGGTCAAAATTTTGGTAAAAACCTAATTTTGACATAAGGAATCCAATGGTGAAGTTGGATTTTAGGTTTTAGCTCGTTTGACTGGACATTTTGCGTAAAGACCCAAATTAGGTTAATTGATGAACTAGGACTCTAATCTAGGTCAAACTGGGTTACAAAGGCCAAATTAAGTGTTCTAAACCCTAGGGGATATTTTTCCATGATTTTTAGAGGGTTTAATTGATTTTTATCCTGACCGGAACCTTGTTGAATTAAGCGGGTCTGTTTTAGGGTTACCACATATCATTTACTTCCTAGATTGCACGTGAACCCATTTCTAATTGACTCAACCCACTTTTTATCTCATTTAGACCTTTTGTCCTGTGTTTTGCCTCTGAGAAATCCCGTTTATGTATTGCAATGGTAAAATTACAGTTTTAACCTTTAATTCATGTTTTCTTCTCAGAGCACTTATTCCTTCAGTTAAGTCTTCTTCTAGGTTATGTAGGAGCTTTTATCTTCTTTATTGGGTCAAAATGAGCTAGTTATGACTCATGATGAGGCTCTCATCAATATGCTTAATTAATACTAATAATTAGTGATTCAAATCACCATTATTTTATCTTGATCTCTTTTTATCATAGTGAACTCTTGAAATACTCTTACTTATTATTGAATATCATTTGAGTAGATTGTTATTCATTGAATATCTTGTATCTTGCTCTATTTATTGTGCTCATTTACTTCAAATTTAAGATTAATGTTGTGAATTCCACATTTACTCCCTGTGTTCAACCTCGGACTCCATTGTAGATTCTGAGTTATAAATTTTATCTGTTTGAGAGCTATTTGTTGACTGTATTACAATGCAATTTCCTTAAGACTCGACGAAAGCTCGACAAAATAGTCCTACACAAGTTGTTCCACAAAAAGCTAGACTAACTGTTATCACTAATGAGAAAGGGGAAAATATTACCACTAGGATTACTTCTTCTTGGCGGGTGTGCATTGATTACCGTAAATTAAACACCGCCACCAAAAAAGATCATTTTCCGCCCCCTTTTATTGATCAAATCTTGGAATACTTAGCCGGATAGGAATTTCTTATTTTCTTGATGGATATTTAGGCTATAATCAAGTTGCAGTCCACCCTAAGGACCAAGAAAAGATTACCCTCACCTGCCATTCAAAACCTTTGCTTTCCAAAGAATACCTTTTGATCTTTTCAATGCACTCGTGACTTTTCAAAGATGTATGCTTGTAATATTTTCAGATCTGGTGGGTGATTGTTTAGAGGTTTTTATGGATGACTTCTCTATATTTAGAGATTCTTTTAATTTATGTCTTGCTAACCTTAACAAGACTCTCCAAAAGTGCATAGAGGTCAATTTAATCCTCAGAAGGGAAAAAAGCCATTTCATGGTCTAGGAAGGCATCTTCTTGGGCCATGTTATATTTAAAGATGGAATTGCGATAGAATGTGCAAATATTGATGCTATTTCTAGACTCCCACTACCAAGTTCTGTTAAGTAGATTTGCTCATTTTTAGGGTATGTGGGGTTCTACCGCAGATTCATCAAAGGCTTCTCCAAAAACTCTAAACCCTTAAGTCAACTTCTTATGAAGCACCAACCCTTTTACTTCAATCATCAGTGCTTGGAGAGCTTTGAATAGCTGAAGAAAGAAGTTACTGAGGCACCAATATTACAAGGACCTGATTGGAATCATCCCTTTGAACTTATGACGAATGCCTCAGATTATGCTGTGGAGCTGTTTTAGGGCAACGCATTAACAAGAAACCTGTTGTTATCTATTATGCTAGCAAAACTTTGGATGATACACAATGAAACTACATAGTCACTGAAAAAGAATTTCTTGCCATTGTGTTTGCCCTCGAGAAATTCCGATCTTATCTGTTGGGGTCACATGTCATTATATACACAGACCACTCAACACTGCAATATTTGTTGACCAAGAAAGATACTAAACCCCACCTTATCTAATGGATCCTTTTACTCCAAGAATTTGATCTTGAAATTAGGGATAAGGTGGGTTCACAAGATGTAGTTGATCATCCCTCCCGTCTCACGACCGATGGTGTGCTTTCCCCCCCAGATATTTTCCTAAATGAAACCCTCTTAGTAATCTCTAACCTCCCTTGGTATGCCCCAATTGTGAATTATCTTGCGATTGATCGTATCCCTACTGACCGGCCTAAATCCAAAGGGGATAAGTTCGACATTAGATATTACTTTTGGGAGGAGCCCGATCTATTTCGTATTTGTGTTGACTAGGTCATCTGGCGGTGTGTTCCTTATTCAAAATTTCATGATATTCTAAACCACTATCATGCGATGGCCTGTGGCGGACATTTCTCGGGTAAAAAGACTGCGGCCAAAATTTTGACTTCTGGATTTTACTAGCCCAACATAAACAAAGATGCTCAAAATTTTGTTCGATCTTATGTATGTTGTTAGAGCATCGGCAACATGACAAAAAAGAATATGATGCCCCTTAACCCAATTCTTGAAGTTGAAATTTTTGACGCTTGGGGCATCGACTTCATGGGACCGTTCATTAACTCTGGTGGGCACTTGTACATATTAGTCGCTGTCGATTATGTTTCTAAGTGGATTGAAGCGGTACCCACTCAAACCAACGATCATCGGGTAGTCATTGATTTCATAAAGAACATATTTTCATGATTTGGAATTCCCAAGGCCATTATCAGCGACGGAGGATCTCATTTCACTCATTCTCAATTCCATTAGCTCCTCTCAAAGTATGGGGTTAATCACAAAATCTCTACTCCTTACCACCCCCAAACTAATGGCCAAGTTGAAGAATTAAACCAGGAGATTAAAAATATTTTACAAAAAATGGTTCGACCTGACTGTAAAGATTGGTTCAGCAAGCTGGATGATGCTTTATGGGCATATAGAACTGCATTCAAAACTCCAATTGGCATGTCTACTTGTTTATGGAAACGGCACCAAAAATTTCTTGTGAAATCATGATAGTGAACTATCTGTTGTAGGTGCGAAAATACGTCATTTTAAATTTATAAAACCATCCCCGAAAAATACGAGAACAATGTTGGGAGTACGAGTCATCTCACAAGGAGGTAGAGATATCTAGATAGTTTCCAACTTGACCAAGTCAACTATTTTTTTATTATTTATTATTTATTATTTTTATAATAAAAGTAGGTAAATGAAAACAAGCACGAAGACAAATACGGGAAAAATACGTAAATACAAATAAGAATTTTTATTACCACTAGAAAGTCAGAATACTATGAAAATAGAGAAAATAGAGAATATCAAGAAGAAGAGTTAGAGAATGCAGGTAGAAAGTCGGTGAGGTCGTGACGGGGGTGGAGCAAGCCATCGACAGTCATCGGTGAAACCTGTGCGTGAAAATAGAAAGTCAATGATGATGCGAACACGATGCATGGGATGTTGCAAGAAGATACGAAGACATGCCAAGGAAGTGCGGGAACCTGTTGAGAATTGTCGAGTGACCTCAAAAGAGAGAGAAAATGTAGAAAGAATGTGCAAAAATAGAGAAAGAGGAAGAGAGAGAAAGTACGTAGAGAGAGAAAGGAGGGAGAAGGTGACGTAGAGAGAGAGAGAGGAGAAGAGAGAAGGAGAGGAAGAAGGAGAAGAGAAGAGAAAGAAGGAAAGAGTGTGCACTACAAGAAAAACTACTTTTGGCGATGGCTGAAAATCGTAGTCAAAAGTAACAAAACCGTCCCAATTTGGCATCACAAAAGGTTGCAAAGCGAATAGTTATTCACAACGGTTAGAGAGAAGAAAAGAGAAGGTAGTGTTTGTCGTAGTTGCATGGGAATTGAGGGGATGACAGTGGGTTTTGTTATAGGGATAGAAAGGTGTACGGTGGGTTTTGGTTTTAACGTGGAGGTGGATGGGTTTTTAGGAAAATAGTTTGGTAGGGAAATCAAAATTAAGGGGATTGGGACATTGGATGTAGGAATATAGGGTCATGGAAATTGGGTAAATAGGTTTAGGAAGTAGGTGGAGAAAATTGGATTTTTAAATAGATCGGTGTTAAGGTTTAATTGGGTTTGGATTTGGAAAAATAGCTTAACCTCTCAATGTAATTTAGCTCAATCTAGTTTCTCCTCCCTGTTATGCTTCAATCAGATTTATACCCAACACTTGTACACGTAAACAATGATATCAAGGTACCAAATATCGCTAGAGGAAATATACTACATAAAAATCTACAAAAATATGCTATTTACAAAATGATGCAAAATGACCAATCTAACCTAATCTCATGCAATTATACCAAAATCACCCTCAAACTAACATAACGTAGGGATGAATTATATAACAAAATATGAACTCATCAGCATGCCATCTTTCGGTTGAACTAGAACACAGGGCTTTTTGAGCGATAAAACAATTTAACATAGATTTATCTGTTGCCGGCAAACATAAAAAAATTACAATTAACCCAATTGGAAGAACTATGTCATTTTGCATACGAAAATGTACGGATTTATAACGATCAAACTAAACCTTTTCATGACAAATATATCGTTCGAAAATCTTTTGAACCAAACCAACATGTGTGGCTTTTCGATGCAAGATTATGAATTTTTCCCAGTAAATTGAAATCCAAATGGACCAACCCTTATATCGTCCTTCAAACTCACCTGCATGGTGTTGTCGACATTCTTGACCCTAAAATAAATTTATCATCGGCAGTCAATGGCCAGCGATTAAAGCCCTATCTTGACAACTCTCCAAATCTACCTTTCGATAATCATGATCTTTATGACATTCGTAATGGACCTTAATGTGTTTCATGCCCAGCTAAAAGGCGTAAAAGACAGCCTTTGGTGGGAGGTAACCCACTGCTTTCCTTTTTCTTAGTTCTCCTAGGTTTTGACCATCCTGATCCTAACCCTTTCACTCAGGTGACATCTTTTTCCTTCTTTATGCATGTGGACATTGCATATCTTAAGCATAGGGGGTATTTTCAAATTTTGACGGTCGTTTCAGGATTTTCAAAACCCAAAGAAATAATAATAATAATACTTACAAAATTTTCTTTTTGCATGTATTTTCATTTTAAAAAATCATAAAACACTTTTTGAGGAAATTTTGAAAACTCGGGACTGAGATTGAGATTTCATTTCAAAAAGGTACACTTTGGGATTTAATCTCTATTAAACTAGGGACAAAGATGCAGATCCATTTGTTAGAATTTTTGGGTTTATCTTAGACTAAATCAGGTATCCTTTGAAAAATTCCTCCTGAACTCTTGATGATTCAGGTAACCTAATTTTATTTAACAACCTGGATGGTACTTAGCTTAGTTTCCGATCCAAAAACTTGCATCTCTTTTGAAAATCTTGTGCCAAACATTTCACACACAAAGCCAACACAACCCAAGCCCAAAAACATTTAAATATTCAAAAATCCCCCTATTTTGGCCTTGGTGAAAGTCCCAGGCAGGTGATTGGTGTAAGGTCCTACTACCAAGAAGGAGGAAAATACCTCCTTTGAGGATGCGATGTCAACATATTACTGCCTAAGTGCTGCTCTATATCTATATTCCATATCTTTAGTCAGAGAATTAAGTCTTATTTTGCTGCTCAAGTGTCTTGGACGGTGCTCTACCCATAACGTCAAAGAAGAGCCTGAGTTCGCTTGGAGTGCCCCTTTACACCGCTTTGTGTTTTAGGGTTGTGAGCTTTTGGGGAGTGTCATGGACGATGCTATCTCGAAGTATCGACCCCAGAGCCCCTAGAGGATTGGTAATGGGAATGATGATCCCAACACATCTATATTAGGACTAATCGAGGCTAACCATGGGGGAGAAAACAAACAAAAATAGTAAAAGAAAAGTTTCAAAAACACGACCTATGTTATTTCTATTATCCCAAAAATGTTGGCCAATCACAAAGCACTAACACTTGATTCTTAATGGTTATACAAATTATGGATCGGGTTCATGAGCCAAGGAAATCTTAACCACGAAAACAATTTTAGGTCATTTGAATTAAAAAAGGGTTAATTAGTGAATTCTTGAAGGATACATTGATCCTGATTAATCTACCCCTTAGATCCAAAAATGAATCCCGATGTTTTATCTTTAACAAATCCCGTTCCTTCCTTGTTCTCAATCAACCAAAGTCCCGTAGTAATGTTTTCCTCAAAAGTAAAATAATTAACTTTTACTAAAACCATTTTTACAAAATTCAGTTTTGCTAAGAGATTAGCAAAAAGATAAGCATATGGGTGTGATAAACGCTAATTCATCATCATTTTTTTGCCCTAAAACACACCTAGCTCTTAAGATTTTAACTTTGTAACTGGGTTTTTGGGTTGCATTTAGGCATTTCCTAGGATAGACATGCATTGCATTCTTTTTTTGTTATTTTGACATCTTTATTTAAGTGTCAGGGATGAACAGATAGTTAAATCCCTCAAACCCTAGCACCAAGAAAGGCAGAAGCTGAAGGAGAAGCCTAATTCAACTAGGTCTTAGCTGAATATAGCTCATCACAGATGGATTCTAGCTCTTTCCAGCTCAACCTAGTTGGGATCAACTCATCTCAACTCTATTCAGCTCACCTCAACTGGATGGCAGCTCAGGCTAGCTCAACTTAGCTGATCTCAACTCCATTCCAACTCCTCCTAGCTCTATTCAGTCCATGGAAGCTCTACTTGATTGAGCTTGGCTATTACCATCAATCAGCTAAGCTCGGTCAGTTGAAGAAGTGCTCAAGCAGCTCATCTCCAGCTTAGGAAGCTAAAGCTAAGCTCAAGCCAGTTGAGCTCACCATCTACTCCTAAGCTAGCTAGCTGAGCTAGCGAGGATGACATCAAGAAATCATCTTAAACTCCCCTCAGCTCTAGGATATTTTTATTAGAATTCCCATCCACTCCATCAATTCAGCTGAGCTACTAGCTAGCTCCACATCTACTCCCCTACTCTACCTCCATGGCTGACCAACCTAACCCTAAAATCCACCAAATAACCTCCACATCACCCTCCCTTGTTGGTGCCAAAATGGGGGTAACCACCACCCCAATTGCACCCCTTCATAATGGTGCCAACAATGGCACCTTTCCACTACCATAACCACACATAACTACCACCCTAGTTGGTGCCAAAACACCTTCCCACATCCCTTCAAATTGGTGCCAAACATACCCTCATCTCCATCCTACACCTACCCTCCTAAACCTATCTCCACCATCCAATAAATGGTGCCAAAAGACCAACCCTACATAAACCATGCCTCTCCACAACCCCTCACTTGGTGCCAAAACATCTCTACCATCCAACTCTTAACCACCATCATAACACCAAATCCTAGCCCTCCACTTAACCCACTCAACCTAACCCTATACCTACCCAAAGTTGGCGCCAACATTTACCTAACCACACCTAAACCACCACCTAATACACCCCATGTGCCGCTAAACATCTCCTACCCATAATCCTAAAACCACAACCTAAAGACCTAATCCTAGTCATCCATCACCTCCACACCACCTTAACCCTAAGCCTCACCAAGGTTGGCACCAACCCTCCTATCCACTTCTATAAATATACCTATTAACCACCACCACAAACCATCTTTGGCTTATATAATTCACTACCTAGATACACCCTAATTTCGGCCAAGAAAGGAAAGGAGAGAAGAAGAATATGGAGGCAAACCTTGCCTCCTTGATGTCGCCTTCTTCCCTTCTTCCTTGGTCCAAGCCAAGGATCAACCCTAAAGGAGGATAGCCAGGAAGTGGAGAGTTCAAGGTGGTGCATGCCCACCTTGGAGGAGGAGAGAGGAGGAGGAGAAAGATCATCATCTCAAGGAGAAGGAGCCATTTTTAAGTCCAGGAGCTGCTGGACTTGGAGAAAGGAATTCTTCGCCTTCAGGATATCGGGAGATCTCACTAGTCTTTCTTTTTTCTTTGTATCAAATTTGTTGTAGAAGCATTCCTCTACAATCATTTTGTAAAGATAAGTTTTCTCCCGAATTAATGCAATTCCTTTCACCATTTTTTTGTTCTTTGATTCAAGTGTTTTGCTTTACTTTTCTTAGTGCACCACTCTTATCTTCTAACTACCCTAGGCTCACTTGCCTAGGGTGATCTTAAAAGAGAAGACTTTTAATTATCTTCTTTTGCGTAGTTTTCGTAGCGAGTTTTTCTCTTCTTCGCATCTTCGCAATTTCCCAATTATTTCCTAAAAACCCTAAAAATTGAAAAACCAAAAATATAAAATGGTGATTTGAGTTAGTGAGAGAGAGAACATATTTTGATAATGAAGAATTTGACCTCCTTGGACAACCCTAGATACCTCACCCTATCTAGGAATATAAATTTAAAAGTTGATCGATTTTATGCGTTGCAACAATTTATAAACCCACTTTATAAAACCGCGTAAATTTCGTATCAATGTGTACTTCGCCACCTACTGATAAGTGAGCAAAATTATGTGTTAACATGCTTAGTTTTGTTGGTTTTAGGTGTTAGTTGTGTTAGATTAAGGTTATATTGTACAAAATTGCATATTTACATCTCAAGGGTAAAACTATAATTTTAAGCCTATGTTGTTCTAATTTGAGGTTTTTCCATGTGCAGGAATGCTTTACCTAGGCTCAAGATGATATTGAACAGGAATACAGGTCACTGGAGCTTCAATTGAGAGGAAAAGAACTTTTTTAAGCCATAAAAACCTCAACCCTAGACCCACTTGAGAACCTACCTAATATAGCCTATGACCTAATCCTAATCTTGATCCCCAATTCTAAACCCTAACCAACTCCCCTCAACTCCCTTAACCCTAATCCTAACCCCACATCACATTCCTAGCCTATTCCTAAAAGCTAGTTCACACTCCTAGTGACACTCCTAATCCTAGTCCTAATCCTATCTTCTAGAAGCTTCTACCTTATCCACTTGCCACATAATATTCCCTACACCTAAAAATGCAAATATTCTTTAGAATTAATTGATAAAATATGGCAATCAATTAATTTAATTAGGCTTCAACGACATCCCTTGATTTTAGCCAAGCAAGATCCTAATCCCAATTCTAATCCTGAAATTCATGACAACTTGACATAACTTTAGTATTTTAGCTATAACATTCTCATTTTAAATTCAAATTGAGTTATTCCAGTTGCATTTGAAATATGATTTCAAGGGATACAACTTTTATTTTATGCGCAAGTTGAAATTCGAAGCATACAAAGGCTGAAAATTGAAGACAATTCAAAGAAACCCTAAAAGGCTATTGCAACACCCTTTATAAATAACCCCTTTCTCCATCTCCACCACAATCTAGCCTTCCTCTCTAGGTTTTGTTCTTCTTCCCTTCCCTTAGGTTTCCTCTATAGTCTCCTTTAGTTCCTCTTGGTCCTCCTTAGTTGCCTCTAGTTCCTTATGTTCCCTTCCTCCATTAGTGCTCCATTAGCTTCTTCTTCTACCTCCATGCTCTCCTTTCTCTTAGGTCTTCCCCTATCTCCACCATCTTCCACCTTCCAGCAACCTCCTTAGGCCCCTTAGATTCTTAAGAACTCCCTTAGCTACCTAGGTTCCCCATAGTCTCCTTCTACTCAAAGTTTCTCCAGGATCTTCTTCGACATTTACTTCAACTTATTCCTCGATATCTCTCTGGCCTTCTTCCAAAGCATTCCTCAACTTCTCGAGGCTTAAGGTAGCACTCGTCTTCAATCATCTCAGACTTCTTCATCTTCGACTCCATATCGGCTACTTCTATTACATCTTCTTCCCTCTTATTCTACTTTTTTTTTCTTCTTCTTCTTAGTTTGCTTTTAGTTGTGAATTCTTTGATTAGTAGCAATATATTCATGTTTGGTTTTGCTTGCTAGTTAGTTGTTTACTTGCTTTCTTATCTAGAAAACCCAAAAAAAGTGTGGTGTGTGTTGGGTTTCTGCAAATTTGCATCTCCCATATTTTCGTAGATTCGCAATCCCACTTTCCAAAATTCATTTCAACTATTTCGCACTTCCAAAAATCACCCAATTTTGTCAGTACCTTAGGATAGTAGTAAGGAGTATTTCTGCAAAATTTTGACTTAAAAATTATTTTATATTATTTTATAAAATTCGTGGATCGACAAGGGATTCGAGTCAAAATAGAACCTGATTTTTTGAACTTGTCCAAATTTTAAGAATTTCTATATAGCTTAGATTGATGCAAAATAAATTGCATTTGCTTTCTTATTTAGTCAAGATTTTTATTTAAAAAATTAGTAGAAATTTAGGACATCATTTCATCTAGTTTAGTCACACATGGGATGTGTCCTCATTTTTATTAACAAATGAGGATGTTATTATCGTTGTTTTGATATAATAAAATTATATTTTTATTGAGGACTAACCCTTACAGGTTAAGTCAAATTAAATCATGGATGCATCCTCATCGACATTTTTCTAATGCATCATGTGACAAAGAGGACTTGAAGACTGTTTATCTTTATTGAGTATAGAATTTTGCATGGAACCTCAATAAGATAACAAAACGTAAGTTTTCATTTTTTGTAAAAATCATTCTTTTGTAAACCTATATCAATTCTACTGTTGATTGACTAAATCTTGATTGACCAACTCCTTGTTTTAATCAATCAAGGACCTCTAACAATCATATCCCTTTTTGATCGATCAATCCATTTGATTTAATCGATCAAAAATATTCCAACAGTTAAATTTCTTTTGAAATAATAAAGTCAATCAATATACCCTTTTAATTGATCAACATTGAATTGATCAATACTTTGATTTAATCAACCAAAAGTAGTTTTAATTGATCAAAGCTGTATTTCCAGCATTTCAGAAATAGGTCAAAAAAACCTATAAATAGGACCTTCAACCCCCCTCTTCAAAACACACCTCAAGAGCTTTCAAAGAGAAAAACATGAATATTCTCTCTAGTGCTTTCGCGCCTCTATGCCTACAACTACTGCGATTCGAAGCATGCTCCATTACGATTCAAGGAAGCTCGGTTTGTTTTATTCTTGCTGAGGTTCCATAGAAAATATTGTCATACTCTTTTGATTCTGTTGTTCTTGATCTGGGAATCCAAGTTGTATTGGAAGTCTCGTTGTTCTTCTCTTGATCAGGTGTAAGAGAAGACGTTTGTAAGAGGTTATGCCACCCTTGTTCAAGTGGTGCATGATATTAGATTTGACTAGCATCGACTAGTCAAGAAAATCCTAACCTGGGAGGCTTAGGTAGTGATTTTCACCTGAAAGAGTTTCCACTCTAAATTAGGTGTTATTTTTCTGGTTTGTGCTTATTCATTTTTTATCTGTGGTGAATGATTTTTAAAGTTCTATTTTAAATAGATATTACACACTTCACCCCTTATAGTGTGTACTTAATCTCTTAGGCTTCGCACGCACTGACAATTGGTATCAGAGCCCTGTTCTCCAATCAAGATGTCAAAATCTTCTAAGGTATATGCTGAGGGTCAATCTGTTGTCAAACCACCTTCATTTAATGGCACCAACTATGG
Organism: Thalassia testudinum; assembly: GCA_037157565.1. Lineage (NCBI taxonomy): Eukaryota > Viridiplantae > Streptophyta > Magnoliopsida > Alismatales > Hydrocharitaceae > Thalassia > Thalassia testudinum. The sequence goes on along the minus strand of JAZHRO010000062.1, from coordinate 224,799 downwards.
GTATTGCAAGACTAGATTGCAAATATTTCTGGAATCTATGGATTACGAGGTATGGGACTGATGATAACATCATCATGAGCTATAACTAGCTTTAATTAACCAGAATCAAGTGGCAAATGCTCCTACATAGTCGTCTGAGTGTCATAATTCCTTGCACATCCATTCTAAGAGAAGAACACTAAATCAGGGTTAATTCTACAGTTGAAACATCATATTATGAAAAGCAGAGTAACCATGAGATTTTCTAGGGGTTAATCTAAGGTCAAATAAGCATTAGAGTCTAATAAAAGGGTTCACATAGACAGAAACGAGGTTCCATGCATTTTGAGAATTGATACAACTCCCAAAACCTTAATTTCAAATCCTCTTAAATTACTAAGGTCTTGGTCAGGATAAAATTTATCTAAATCTCCTAAAATTAATAAAAAAATATTTCTTGAGGTTTGGTAACCTTGATTTGACCTTTGGAACCTATTTTGACCTTAAAACAGAGTCACAGACAGTTCTACCCTAATTTGGGTTTTTACGCAAATTGCCTAGTCATACTTGGTCAAAATTGAAATCTGACTTCACCACTAGATTCCTTGGGTCCAAATTAGGTTTTACCAAAATTTGGCCTCAATCAGAGTCCACCTTGACCTAGTTTGCATTCTAGTCCCCTAAAACTCTATTCTTCACATACAAGCCCCTAGCTTTTGAATTTATTTACAAGTTGCCCCCTAGTTTTGTCATCTTCACAGATCAGCCCCTACCGCCATTGGAGGTCAACAGACCTCCAGGATGGCTTTGACTGTGCCTAAACCCATTCAAATCATCATCAAATCCCACCAAATTTGGTGGGATTGATGTTCACACTATGAAGAATCCATTGGGCTTCTTGATAGATCGTGGCTCTTGATTCGCCCTAGGAAGGCCGTGCGAACGCACAAATTCCTTGCGTGCTTCTTGATTCCTAATGAATCCAATTAGGCTTGTTTCCTATTTAGAACTTGCTCAAAAGCTCTATAAAAGCTTCCTCATTGCAAAGCCTACCTCCTTAGCTTGGTTTGACCACATTTCCTCACTAAAACTTCTCCCTTTGGCTTCCTCAGACCAACTCCAGCAAAGTCTTCTTCCTCGACCTCCTCACCCGCTGCCACATACCATAAGCAGCGGGATTGCCTTCCTAACCTTCTTCCGCTTCTCGTAACACCGGCAGAAGCCCTCCAGACCCTCTTCTTCCTCGCCGTTCCACCATCAGAGACTTCACCTTCCCTGGCGCTAGCCAATCATAGCCGATGCCTCCTTTGCCCTTTCATCCAGTAATTTAGGTCCTATCTTCTTCCTCTTCTTCTTCTTAATCTCTCTAACCTACTCCCTTCCTATTTTGATTGACAACTCGCCTATGACCGCACCTTCTTCCTCTACTCCAACCTAGCTTCGATGAGGCTTCCTCGACTCCACAAGCCACCAAACACCCTGCTACCACCTCCATAAGCTCCACCACACCTCCGCGAACAAAACCCCCCTTCTTATTTCCCGTTCCACCCACTCCAAAGCTCCACCAAACAACCCAACTTCCATTCACCTTCCTCATCACCGTCCAACCACGCCCGACCTCAGTCCACCAAAGGACCACCACCATCACGTTTCTTGAGCCACGACAATTCTCTTCAGTCATCTAATTGGGGCTTAGAGCTCATGTTCATTGTTTCAGGTCTCGGTCACCATCGACGATCACTCAGCTACCATCCGTCGTCGTTAGATGTTCTCAGATCTCAACTCCAACTCCTGAAGTCATGGAACTACTTCGCAAAGGTACATGCAGTGGCAATTAGAGAACAAAGCCCTGCAGCCGATCCAATTAGTGATGCATTCCTTCGGCCTCAACATGCAAAGATGCTGAAGAAGGCAGCAAATACTTTAGTACCACATCGTGGATCTACCAGCAGCCGATAGTGTATAAGTTGATTTTGTGATACTTGCTTATCGCCCTAGTCATCGGGGGTAAGTCCCTGCTTCACGAACCCACGCACGCCTCACCCTCGAATCATGCCCGTGGGTCTGGCCAAATCTCGAGATCCGTTAACCTGATTACCTAAACCTATACCCGGTTATCTGAGAGAGAAGGGAGAGACTTCTGTGACAGGAGGGGGGTGGGTTTTGCTACACTATCCTTTGTCATGCCCTTGTGCTGAGGAAGAGAGCTCTCTACACTTAGCCTCTAAGAGGAGAAGGTATGAAGAAGAAAGCCTTAGTCTCTAAAGGCTTTGAAGAAGAAGAAGAAAAGGCTCTTTGAAGAGCTTTGCATTTGTGTGTGTCTTCTATGAGGCACTATTCTGTTGATCTGTTAAGTCATCTGATATACCTTGGGCGACGTTTGATAGAGGTTGTTGCTAGCACTGTTGAGTAATTTGAGTACCTAAGTTAACATTGAGTTTTGATTTAGGAGTACTATTGAATAATTTGAGTAATTGGATGCATGTTTAATTGGAAAATAATTTGAGTTATTTTCCTTTTTGATTCCATGATCTCTTGAGCTACATTGGTAATCATTGAATAGCAATTTGACTATTTTCATTCATTGCATATCTTTTATTTTGATCAATTGATTATGCTCATTTATTTTAACTGAAGATTAATGCATGAGTTCCATCTTTGCTCCTTGTGAACGACCTCGAACTCCCTTTAGATTCTAAGTTTACAAATTTAAATGTCTTGTGTGATTTAGGAGTGTACTATAACGAATGCATATTAAAACTCTTGTTTCGTCCACCAACAGGGATGTGATATCTTCCAAGCTCAGTAGACCAGAGAAGAAGGAAGGAGTGGCCATCACAACAGACCAAAGAGAGGTAGCCATGCACAATGCAAAAGACGTGAATGCTATCTTCTATGGTTTATCCAAAGAAGAATTCAACAGAGTCTCCACTTGCAAAATCTCCTACGAGACTTCGAATATTCTTGAAGTCACTCATTAAGGGACTTCAAAAGTGAAGGAGACTCGAGTAAATCTCCTTACCCAGAAGTACGATCTTTTCCACATGAAAAAGGGGGAGACTATCAAGCAAATGTATATGAGATTCATTGACATCATCAACTCTTTAAGAAACCTGGATCAGACAGTCACAAATGAGGCTTTGGTTCGCAAAATACTTAGATCCCTTACATGTGACTGGGAAACAAAGACAACCACGACTCGAGAATCAAAGGATCTCTCAGTGCTTCAATTGGATGATCTCATAGGTAGTCTAATGGCCTATGAAGGAACACGAAGGTGAAGGCAAGAAGAAGGCACGGAGGTGAAGGCAAGAAGAAGAAGGATCTTACTCTTAAAGTAGACACCAAATCTGAGGAATCAGAAATGGAAGACGAAGAGGATATAGCCCTTCTCTCCAGAAAATTGAAGAGGTTCTTAAAGAATTAAAAGAGCTAGTAAAAGAAGGAAGAACCTCAAGAAAATCAACTTATTTGCTACAACTACAAGAAAGGGCACATGAGAAAGGAATGCCTTCAACTCAAGAAAGAGAATGAGAGAAAGAAGGTTTGAAAATTTTGTAGAGGTGAAGCTAAGAAGAAGGCTCTGTAAGTAACATGGGATGATAGTGATACAAGCTCAGAAGAAGAGAGTGAAGACACTTCAAGTAAAGAAACACACTGTAGTCTTATGGTGATCAAAGATGAGATATCTTCTTTTGCTTTTGATGAATTATTAGAAGCATTTTATGAGCTACATGATTTAGCCAAAGCACTTAAAGTAGCTAATAAGAAATTAACTAAAGACCTAGATGAAGAAACTAACTTAAGGAATAGTGTCGAATCTCTAAATCAACAACTATCTCAAGAGATCACTACTCTTAAAGCTCATGTTAACTCACTCCAAATAGAATTAGGAAAATTAAAACAAAAGTCTATTGCTCTTCTAAATGATCTAGCAAAGTTCACTAAAGGAAGAGCAAACCTAGAAAAACTATTAGGCACACCAACCCAAACCACTACCAAATTTGGGTTAGGATACATTCCTAATAATGATCATGAAGCATCCACTTCACAAGTTGACACAAATTTCTTCTAGTCCTAAGGCCAAGAATAGGTCCATTCCTAAATAGGCACCTGCTAACCAATCTGGCCCTAATGGGTACCAAAAAGACTCTTGGTATCTTATTTTGTAGGAAACTATTAAGGATTAATAAAGTACTCAGATTGGATCTATCAACAAAAAGGTGGACATCTTGTAGCTATAAGAAGAAATAGTACACCTCATAGATGTAAACCAATGACAGGTCCAAGGAAAAGGAAGATGGGTTATGGACAACAGTTATTCAAAGCACATGACAGGAGAAAATGATCTGTTCCTCAACCTCAAGGAAGGTGGTTTAGTCACCTTTGGCAACAACCACAAGGGGCATATTACTAATAATGGGAACACCATCATGAGCCATAACTAGCCCAATTTAGTCATCATCAAGGAATAAATGCTCCTATATAACTGCTAGAGAGCCCTAATTCATTGCATAATTATTCTAAGAGAAAGACAAGAAAATAGGGGTAAAACTACAGTTTTAACAGTATATCTCAATTGTAGTACAATCACAATTTTTCCAGGGGTAATTAAGGGTCAAATGGTATTAAATATCCAATAAGTGGGTTAGAACAAACAGAAAAGGATTTTTCACGTGTTTTGAGAAGTAAACGACTTCTAAAATCCTAAAAACAGACCCGCTTAATTAACTGAGGTTCTGGTTAGGATAAAATTCACCTAAACCCTCTAAAATTTATAGAAAAATATTCTCTAGGGTTTGATACCTTCAATTTGACCATCAGAACTTGTATTGACCCAAAATAGTCCTAAACAAACATTTGCCCTAATTTAGGTTTTTGCATAAATTACCTAGTCAAACAAGGTCAAAACCTAAATCTAACTTCACCATTGGATTCCTTGGATCCAAATTAGCTTTGTACCAAAATTTGGGCCCAATCTGAGATCATCTTGACCAAGTTTGCATTTTGGTCCAGTCAGACTCTTTTATCTCATTCAGACCCTTAACTTTTGAATTCCTTACAAATAGCCCCTAAACTTCTTTCTCTTCTTCATAGAAAGGTTTCTGTTGCCATGAATCCTATTCCTACAACTCCGATGACCTTTGATTAAAGAGAACTCCTCTAATCAATCAGTCCCTTCCAAAATTGGAAGGGAGATTCCTTGAGGAGTCCTCTTTCCATTGAATCCATCCATGAGCTCTAAAACTTTTCCAATCTCTCATGCAAATGCATGAGAGATTTGGGTATCTTAGAATTTCCAACTCTGGTGACATTTCCTAGCTTGGAACCTTGGCTTCCAAGCTCAAAACTCCCTCCAGAGGCCTATAAAAGGACCTCTAGATCTGACCGAACTTCCCAGACTTGATTCTGGCTGTGAAATCCCCATATGCCTCCTTCCTCTTTCGGCCGCGAAGCTCCACAAGCTCCGATGACTCCTCCTGACTTCCTTCGTCGTCCATCCACAATACCAGTGGCCAAATGCCCTTCCTCTCTCTCGTCTGCTCTTGGCCGTACCAGCAGGAGCCCTTCTATCCCTGTCATCGTCGCCGTCCCCCTCTACCGGAGTACCTTCTTCCCCAGCGCCGGCCTATCAACGTCGGTGCCGATTCTCCCCCTTTCGTATGCTTAGATTAGGTTAGATTAGTTAGTTTAGATTCTTAGGTTAGTTTTCTTCTCCAAAAGACCAAAAACAACCCTTGACTCGACACACTCACCTCCGTCTTCCCCATCTTCGACCGCTCCTCCGATGAGGTGGTTCCACTGCTACACAACTCCATCTGCCTCGCTGACCACCTCACAACCTCCGCCGTGCTCCACTCTTCAGAACCCCTCTCTTCATTTGCTTTCTCATCCACCCAAACCTGTTGTCGACCAACCCACCTCTTTGTCGCCATTCCCAACTCAACCGACCACCACACACCCTAATCCGCCATAGAACCGCCACTGTTACATTCGCCGTGCCTTGGCAAAGCTCCTAAGATATTCTAATGTGGCCGCAAGGCTGTATTCTTCTTTGCAGGTATCCTCGTCGGAGCTCCGCCACGTTTGCCACTGCTGCCCTTGTTCTTCAAGACCTAGGCATTGCGAGCCCCAGGTGAAGTCCCAAGCACTGTGGCTCTGCTTAAGGAACGCGCTCAGGACTCCAATTAAGGGGAATACCCCTAGAAACAGGTGCAATCAGACAGAGAACCATCAGCACAGCACACGGGAAGGAAGGGTGGGACTTTAGTCCCATCTCGGATGTTGATAGCCACACCGCAACGCATATATTAATTTTGCCCTATAGGCTTATTGCCTTAGTAAGCACAGGGGGTGAGGTCCCCGCACGTGCCTCACCCGTGACACCTAACTCGCGAGTCTTGCCGAGCCAATAACCCGCCTAGCTTAAGCACTCCTCGCTCACCACCCACGCCGGTGAGCCTGGTCTCGGGTCTGCTCTACCTGTATACCCGACTACCCTGATTGTGGCCCTGGGAGGGCGAAACCTAAGAGGAAGTGAGAAAGAAAGAGAGCATGGGGCAGGGGAGGGTTTTTCCCTATGCGACACTTAGCCAAATCTGAAGGAATAGATGCCCTCTGTGCATGAACAAAGAAGGAAGAAGAAAAGAAAGACTTCGCAGAAGAGGAGGAAAGAAAGAAGGCTCGTGTGCAAAGAAGAGAAGGAAGGAGGAGAGCAGTTGAAGAAGGAAAGCTAAAGAAGAAGAAAGGAGAAAAGCAGAAGCAGAGAAGGAGAGAAGAGAAGAGAAGAAGAAGAAGAATAGTGCTAGGGAAGCACTGTAGCATCTGATGGTTAAGTCATTTGGTCATTAGACCAGATGACTGATTTGAGGCTTGATACTTTAGAATTACTATTAAGATATTTAAATTGATTGAATGCTTAATATATATGCATAGAGAATAACTGGTGATTTAAATCACCATTGTTCTGGCTTCTCTATCTTTTTATTGCCTCAAGATACATGAGAATTCATTGAATATCTAATGTGGTAGATTAGTATTTATTGAATATCATTATTTGGTTTAAATTCTTGTGCTCATTTACATATTAATTGAGATTAGCGATTGAATTCTTACTTGCTCCTTGTGTTCGACCTCGGACTTCATTTCTGATATTTGAGTAATAAATTTTATTTATTTTCAAGTGATTTCGACTATACTACAACACAACATTTATAAACCTTGATTTCGCTCTGTCAACAACTGGTATTAGCTATGTTGGTAACTCCAAAATCTCTTTTGATAATGTTCTTCTTGTTAATGGCCTAAAACATAACCTGCTTAGTGTAAGTCAGATATGTGATAAAGGCTATAAAGTCACTTTTATATCAAAATGTTTTAAAATTAGGGATAAAAATTCAAAGGAAATCCTTTTGATCAAAGATAGATCAAAAAACATTTACACTATTGACTTTGACAAATGCAACGATTTTAATTGCTTAGTTGCATCAAATGATGAGTCAATACTATGGCATCGTCGACTCGGTTATGTTCACAAGCGAAATATAAATAAGCTTATGAAACACGACTTAGTATGAGGCTTGCCTAAGATTTCCTTTAGAAAGAAAAATCTCTGTTCATCCTGTGAACTAGGAAAACTACATAAAACCTCTTTCAAATAGAAAAACATGGTCAGTACTTCCAAGCCACTTAAGTTGATACACTTAAATCTCTTTGGACCAACCAAGTTTCAAAGTCTAAATAGGTGCAAATATTGTCTTATCATTATTGATGACTTCTGATTTACTTGAGTATTATTCTTAAAAACTAAATATTCTACTTTCGAGGAATTTAGAAAATTAGCCAAGAGAAATAAAATCAAATCTGGCCTATCCATCACTAGGATTAGGAGTGTTCATGGAGGAGAGTTTGAAAATAAAAAATTCCAAGATTTTCTTGTGGAATAAAATAAGAATTTACTTTTCCTAGAGCATCTCCTCAAAATGGTGTTGTTGAAAGAAAGAATAGAATCCTGTAAGAGTGTGCCCACACTACGCTGTACGAGTCAAAGCTACCTTGGTATTTTTGGGCTGTGGTTGTAAACATTACTTGTTATATCCAGAATAGGGCCTCTATTAGACCTATCCTTGAGAGAACACCCTTTAAACTTTACTTTGATAGGACTCCTAAGATCTCTTACTTCAAAGTATTTGGTTGCAAGTGTTTCATACTGAATACAGAGGAAAACTTGGATAAGTTTGATGCAAAACGTAAGGAAGGAATTTATTTAGGATATTGTTGTTAGAGTGAAATCGAGGTTTATAAATGCTACGCTGTAGCATAGTTGAAATCGCTTGAAAATAAATAATTTTATTACTCGAATATAAAAAATGAAGTCCGAGGTCGAACACAGGGAGTAAGTAGGAATTCAATCACTAATCTCAATTAATATGTAAATGAGCACAAGAATTTAAATCAAATAATGATATTCAATAAATACTAATCTGTCACAATAGATATTCAATGAATTCTCATGTATCTTGAGGCAATAAAAAGGTAGAGAAGCTAAAAAAATGGTGATTTAAATCACTAATTACTCTCTAAGCATATATATCAAGCATTCAATCAATTTAAATATATCTCAACAGTAATTCTAAAGTATCAGGCCTCAAATCAGTCGTCAGTTCTGATGACCAGATGACTTAACCATCAAATGCTACAGTGCTTCCCTGGCATTGTTGTTCTCCTTCTCTTCTTGGCTTCTCTTCTCTTCTTTCGACATTCTTTCCTTCCTCCTCTTCTTTTCTTTCTTTCCTTCTTCAGCTGCTCTCTTCTCAGGTTCTTCTCCTTCTGTGCCTTCTCTTTTCTTCCTTTTTTCTTACGCACAAGGGAGGCACTTAGATTTGTCTAAGTATCGCACAGGGAAAAACCCTCCCCTACCCCACTCTCTCGCCCTTCTCTCTCTAGGATCTACCCTCTTAGGGCCACAGTCAGGGTATTCGGGTAAACGGTAGAGCATGCACCTAGGTCCAGGGCTACCGAGGGTGTGTAGTAGCCGAAAAGTGAGTAGGCATAGATCGGGTCGGGTTGGGTGTGCGTGGGTGAAGGGGACCTCACCCCTGTGTCTCGAGGTGATAAGGATGAGCAACAAAATCAACTTATGCCACTTCGTCTGGTTGTCCACTTCCAAGGTGGGACTAAAGTCCCACCCTTCCTTTTCACAGTAGTAGGTAGCAGCTATCTTCGGCCAATTTGTGTGAGGGAGGAGGTCAACACCCCAATTGACTGGTCAGGAGCAAAGCTGGGTCGATTTCGCGTTGCCTGATGCGGACACCTGGGACTGCAGTTGCTGGAGAAGGCTTCAAGCAAGCTTGAAGCTTGCACATTAATGGCAGCTAGAGGTGAAGACCTGAAAATCAATAATAAAGCCTCTCGACCATGTTAAAACACTTCAGGAGAATCATTGGTCATCGATGAATGCAATGGTGGTGGTGGAATGATGTAAGAAGGTGTGTGTGCGTGTGGCGAATTCAGCGAAGGTGTGTATGCAATGCCTAACTGATAGAGGGCTTTTGTTGGGGACGTCGTGGAGATGCTGATGGGGGTGATAGCGGTGAGGTTCATGCGATGGAGCGGCGATTGGGTGTCGCCAGAGCTTCGCCGGAGCGGAAGAAGACAGAGGGGGAGATGTATGGTCGGCGGTCATTTTGAGAGATAGAAATAAGGAAAAAGAAGGAGGGAAGTAAAGGAAGCTAAAGAACCTAATCTAATGGTCGAAGGAGGTAGAAAACCCACACTGGTGTGATGGTTGGACATGGGGAAGATGAATCCTCTGGGAGTGGGACGACGGCAAAGAAAGGGATCTGGATGCCCTGGCTTTGGCCCACTAGGCACAGACGAAGATGGGGAAGAAGGAGGACAGGCCAATTTGTCCATTGGTCGTCCGTAGGAAGACGAGGGAGGAGCTCGCTGGAGCTAAGTTGGAGGAGGGCTGGAGGGAGAGTTTCGAAGAGGCTATTGGCCCTAAAACTAGCTGAAGAGCACGACCATGCATTGGGCGTGCTTAAATAGGGCTTAAGAGGAGGTTCCAAGCTTGGAAACAATCTTGGGACCCTTGGAGCTTGTGCAAAAATAGGATGCCCATTCCTTCAAAGCGTTCGCACGAGCTTTTGAGAAGGAGTTGGGATCCAAGGTTGGTCCTAATGGAAACAGATTTCCTAAAGAATCTCCAGTTTGATTTTGGGAAGGTTTCATCAATCAACCAAGGAGATCCCTCCAAATGAAGCTCATTGGAGTAGGATTCTTGAGCTATAATGGTGGAGGGACATTTTTGTGAAGATGAAGATAAAATTGGGGGGCTATTTGCAAGGAATTCAAAAGTTAAGGATCTGAATGAGATAGAAAGAGTCTGACTGGACCAAAATGCAAACTTGGTCAAGATAATCTCAGATTGGGTCTAAATTTTGGTACAAACCTAATTTGGACCCAAGGAATCCAATGGTGAAGTTAGATTTAGGTTTTGACCTCATTTGACTAGGTAATTTATGCAAAAACCTAAATTAGGGCAAATGTCAGTCTGAGACTCTATTTTGGGTCAAGATGGGTTCTGATGATCAAATTGAAGGTAAAAAACCCTAGAGAATATTTTTATATGAATTTTAGAGGATTTAGGTGAATTTTATTCTGACCAGAACCTCAGTTAATTAAGTAGATCTGTGTTTAGGGTTTCAGAAGTCATTTAATCCTCAAAACATGCGAAAATCCTTTTCTGTCTGTATTAACCCACTTGTTAGACTTTTAAGGCCATTTGAAACTTAATTAACCCCTAAGAAAACCCGTGGTTGTTCTTCATTCAAGATATGATGGTAAAATTATATTTTTAACCATGTTTTCTTATTTTTCTCTCAAAATGATTATGCAATGACTTAGGGCTCCCTGGCGATTATGTAGAAGCATTTATTCCTTGATAATAACTAAATTGAACTAGTTATGGCTCATGATGGTGTTCCCATCAGATATTCCTCTAGAAGTAAAGCCCACGTACTCTTTAATAAGAAGAATTTGGTAGTTGAAGAGACTCTACATGCTGCATGTATCTTTTGATGAATCAGATCAATTAAATAATGCATCAACCAAAGATGATGATTAACCTCTAGATGGTCCTTCAAATATACCTGAAGACACCATCTTTAATGAACTTCCTAAAGACTTAACCTACACCAAAGACCACTCTAAAGTGTTGTTTGGTAAGGGAAATTATTAAAAGGAATAAAAATTAGAAGTAGGAAGAATGGAGGAATTAAGGGATTTTAGTCCGCCTATGTGTTTAATTGGATTTGTTGTCATGTCAAAGGAATTATGGAGTTTTACTCCACCTGGGGTGTTTGTTTGGTGAAATAAGTCAGTAAGGAGAAAATTAGTTGCAAAGAATGAGTAGGAGGAATTAACAGGTGGAATTAGATAATTCCAGGGGGCTAGAGGAATTGCCGAAAGCCAGAATTACGCCCTTAATTCCGGAATGGTGTAATTTTGGAATTATAGGTGCCAAATGCAAAATTAGAGCTAGAATTGATGTTCTTGGTCTGCTATCATTTTCGATAGCACTCCTCATCTGTTCAAAAAAAAAACCAAACACCCCCTAAGGATTTAGTGATTGGTAAAGCCTCAAAAGGAATTCAAACCATATCATCCTTTAATAACCTTACACTTAGTGTGTTTATATCCCAACTAGAACCAAAATCCGTGAAAGAAGCATTCACTGATGATTGTTGGATTGTAGCTATACAAGAAGAGTTGAATCAATTTGAAAGAAATGATGTTTGAAAATTAGTTTCTAAGCCAAAATCTCAATCTATCATTGGAACAAAATGGGCCTTTCGAAATAAGCTTGATGAATCAAGAAAAGTTGTAAGAAACAAAGCTAAATTTGTGGCCCAAGGCTATAATCAGGACGAAGGAATTGGTTTTGACAAAACTTATGCCCCTATAGTTAGACTAGAATCCATTAGAATGCTACTAGCTTTTGATGCTCATATAGGATTTAAACTATTCCAAATGGACATCAAAAGCGCATTTCTCAATGGATTTCTAAAAGAAGTCTATGTGAAACAACCCCCTGGCTTTGAATGTACAAATAACTCTGATCATGTTTTCAAACTTAATAAAGTTTTATATTGACTTAAACAAGCTCCTCGAGCTTGGTATGAAAGGCTAAGAAACTACTTAATAGAAAATGAGTTCAAAATTAGCTTAATTGATCCAACCTTATTTACTAAAAGAAACAATAACCAACTAATTCTAATCCAAATTTATGTTTATGACATAATATTTGGTGCTACTGACAATCTTCCATGACAAGAGTTTGAGACAATCATGTAGGATCAATTCGAGATGAGCCTGACGGGAGAATTAAAGTTCTTCATAGGGTTGCAGATTGATTAACTGGAAGATGGAATCTTCATTTCACAGATGAAATGCACAAAAGAGATTTTGAGGAAATTCAGAATGGATAAAACAAAAGGAAAAGACACATCAATGGCTACCACTATTCAACTCCAAGAAGATGAGTCAGGTAAGTACGTAGATCTAAAATTATATAGAAGTATGATAGGATCCTTGCTTTACATGACTACTAGTAGACCTAACATACTTTTTAGTACTTGTCTTTGTGCTAGATTTCAAATAAATCCTAAAGAATCTCATCTAAATGAGTTAAAAAGGATACTTAGGTACCTACTTAACACTGTAGATCTTGGTCTGTTCTAACCCAAATCAGCCACACTTCACTTACTTTCTTACTGTAATGCTGATTATGCAAGAAGTCACACTGATCACAAGGGTACTAGTGGAATGTGTCAATTTCTCAGAAAGTCCCTACTAACTTGGGTCAGCAAGAAACAGAATGGTGTTTCTTTGTCCACAACTGAAGTTGAGCACATTGCTGCTTCCTTAGTGTGCTCATAGATCTTGTGGATAAAACAAACACTTAGAGATTTTGGATTAAACTTTGAAAAAACTAAGATTTTTTGTGAAAATACTAGTGCAATGAACTTGTCCAAAAATCCCATTCGACACTCTAAGACAAAACATATAGATATTAGACATCACTTCCATAAAGATTATCACTTGAAGAAGGAAATAATCCTAGAATTCATTCAAACAAACAAACAATTAGCTGATATCTTCACAAAACCTCTAGCAAAAGAAAGATTTATACTAATAAGAAGAGACTTAAGCTTAACATGACTTACTGAACTTTGATTTATTACTATTTTATCTTGATAGCCATTGGTCGATCAAACAAATTATTTTGATCAATCAATAGTTGATTGATCAAATGTTAATTTTGATTGACCAGGCTTTAAATTTTTTGGGTGGGAAATTTCCTTCCAAAATTTTCAACTTTGGATCGACCAAATGTTATTTTGATCGATCAAGTTTTGGGCGGGAATTTTCCCTCCACTGGAAATTCAATTTTTATCTATCAACTTCTCTTTCTGATAAACCAAAATTGAATTTGGTCAACCAATCTGTGTTTTGATCGATCAAATTTGGGTGGATTTGATCTCACCGAGATTCTTGTTTAGTGATTCTAATCAATTGATTTGGTCACTAATCACTCCAAAATCATTGACTTCGGTCTTTAATCACTTTCTACCTTATTTGCTTTACCCATTCTCTATAAAAACAACTTTTTACTACCTCTTTTTACCACTACAAAACTCCCTTCCAACAACCAAACACCCGAAACACCAACCAAAGGTCCCAGTTCAAAAATCATGGTCCCCTCTCCACCACCATTAACCACCACTGCAACCAAAATGTTGCCACCTCTCCTAACGTTGGTTGACCACCCCTGGCGCACCTTTTCTTTGATGTCTTTGTTGGTGCTAGAGCACCACGATCATTTGTTTTGATGATAACAAAACACGTGTTATTTAACATTTGCAATTTGAGTCCTAGATTTCAGGTCAATTGCAAATGTAGACGTGCTTAAACGGAGTTCGAGCTCGCATCCAGGACGGATTGGAGGAGCTTGACGGAAAATAGAGGAGGTTCGCGTGGAGCGACAGATTGAAGATAGAGGACAAGAAGAATAGGATAGATTCTTTTTAATCCTTTCTTGTATCTCTTGTCTTTATTTTCTTGCTCTTTTTATTTTTCTTAGAATATTATGTTAAAGAGCCTCAAAGTACCCTAACAGTAGTCCTAGGAACACCGGCACAACCCTAGGATACTTAGGTTTTCTGTAGAATACCTAGAAAACCAATATAGGACTCAAACAGCATTTCCAGACGTCTAATTCCCAAATCAGACGTCTGATAAAGTATTTTAAGACGTCTGACTGTTGTTTCAGACGTCTGATAACTGTTAGGCTGGACATAGTTAGTTCTGTCTGATGAAATCAGACGTCCAGACCTTAGACCAGACGTCTTAGGAGACGTCTGATGGATTTGCCAGACGTCCAATTAGTGGATCGTTGGCTGGCTTAGCAAACACTCAAGAATATGACCGTTAGAGCCTTATCAGACGTCCATAGGACTGTCCAGACGTCTGACAATTGACCGTTTTTCCTCGGCTGACCCAAAATCTCAGAGATTTTCTAGCCGTTGCAACATTTGGAAATCCATTCCCACAGTAAAAGTTGGTTTCCAGACGTCCAGACATAATGCCAGACATCCTGTATGTCGTCTGATGGACTTGCACAAAAACCCTGTTTAGATCTGATTCAAGTCAGGAAGAGACCCGCCCAAAATCAGACGTCTGACCTTGGAATTAGACGTCTTAAAGTGAACTTCCAGACGTCTGATGCCAGAATTAGACGTCTGATAAGTCTGTCAGAACAATGGTTGTTCCTGATTTCGGGATGATTCTCTTGGGCTTTGTTCCCAACGACTATAGAACCTTTCCTAAGCCTTCCAAAGCCTTCCTAAGGCCTCTATAAATAGAGGGGAACCTTTGCAACACAAAAGATACACTTGGATAAACTAAGACACACCTAGAGACACCCAAGCAACATAGTTCCACTCTCTTGTGTCCTAGCTAGCTCAAGCTTCATTCTCTTGAGAGCATCAAGCTTCGCGTACCCGCTCTCCAGCCGTAGTTCACGAGAGCGAAGTTGCGCCTTCGCGTGGCTCACGCACCGCGTCATCAACTCGACGCACTCCTTGCAAAGGGGAGTTTCTTATTTCCTATAGAAGCTAGGTTTAAATTCCTTTGTTGGCTCTATAGGATTACTTGTTTTATTTTATCTTTGTCTTTTGGTTGGGTATTCGCTTTGCGTATCCCCGTCTCCTTCGTGGGACAAAATCCTTCTCGTGGAGAGAAGGGGTTGAGGAACGCTACCCTTGTACTTGTAGCGTGGTTGTATTGAGGTTGAATCACCCTCGTTTTAAGTGATTCGATTTAGTGGATTTTGATCAACTTGGTTAATCGGAAAATCCTAACTCGAGAGGGTTAGGTGGTGGTTTTCACCCGGTTTGGGTTTCCACCTAAAAATAATTGTGTATATTGTGTGATTGGTTTTCTTTGGTGAGATTGCTTTATATTTTATTTCCGCATTTATTACGTCACCCCCTCCTAGTAGGGAACCTTCAATTGGTATCAGAGCAGGCTCTTGCTAGATCGGAGTAACACCCGGCAAGAAGATCATGGAGGGAAGCTGTTCCACAAGTAGGATTTCCGAGGGCCAGTCTACGACTCGTCCGCCGTTCTTCGATGGGAGCAACTACCCCTACTGGAAGCTGCGGATGAAGACTTGGATTCAAGCCAATGACTTCACGATTTGGGACAGGTGCGAGACCCCCTTCGACATTCCAGAAAAATCTGCCGCAGGATACTCGCAGCTGCAGATTCATGAGCTTTCCCTCAACGCAAAGGCAATGAATGCCTTGTATTGCGCATTGAGTCCGAAGGAATTTGAACGAATCCAAGAGTGCACCACCGCCCACGAGATATGGAGGAGGTTGCAAGGCACTCATGAGGAGACGAGCTCGGAAGAAGATCTCGGGGAGAAGGAAACCACGTGCCTTGGTTTCATGGCAATCGGAGAAAGTAACAACGACAACGACGACAGCGATAATGAGGTAAACTCGGATTACAAGATGCTTTTAATGAGTTGTATGAGCTTAGTAAATCACTAAAAATAGAAAACAAGAGCATGAAAAAGAATCTTAGTTTTCTTAAATCTGAAAATGATAGGTTAGAAATAAAACTTAAGGATCTAGAAGCTAGTCCTAAAAATGATAACATATTATTAGAAAATCATAACCTCATCAATGAAAATAATAAATTGATTCAGGAAATAATAGTCTAAAGTTAGAAATCTATGATTTAAAGACTAAGATGAATATTATAGAAAATGAACTTGCATGTCTTAGGGAGAAATCAAATAAATTGATAAATAGGGTAGATAACCTATATAACCCTAAGGTTGAGAAAGGATCTCCGTCAAGAGACCTGCTAACCGATCCAGATCCAAGCTCACTTGGATACCGAAGAAAGAATTAGAATCTTGTTTTGTAGGTCATAATAACTACAACACGAAGGACTGGACCTACAAGCTCAAGTCTGGTCAACTCGAGTTGGGAGAACCAAGGAGTAGACCAAGGAGGAGAACAGGAAGACCGACGAGACGGCAAACAAACAACGGACCCGCCGCACGTCGACCACCAGATTGGAGACCGACGCCAATGCCCGGGCCTCCAAGCTACGGATGGGAGCCCCATCCGATGTGGCCATCACCACCATTCGGGCCATTTTATTGGCCATGGTAGGTGAGGTAAAAATTCTTGACCCTATCTTTGTTTATCAGTAGCATTTAGATAGGGGGAGTTAAAATTTATGAGCTAATTGTCAATTTTTAAGGGGGAGATATAAGGTAGCTAAATTTCCTTTAGAAAGGGGGAGAAAAATAATAGCTATCTTGTTGTTATAAAAAAGGGGGGAGGACATTACCTTTGTCAAAAGAAACTCATAGAAGAGCATGTTTTAAGGGGGAGTTATAGGAAATGTAAAATCAATTAAACCTTTTTGATAATGTCAAAAAGGGGGGAGGTTTTTTTTGCATTATTATTTATGGTTTTGTCATCATCAAAAAGGGGCAGATTGTTGGTGCTAGAGCACCACGATCATTTGTTTTGATGATAACAAAACACGTGTTATTTAACATTTGCAATTTGAGTCCTAGATTTCAGGTCAATTGCAAATGTAGACGTGCTTAAACGGAGTTCAAGCTCGCATCCAGGACGGATTGGAGGAGCTTGACGGAAAACAGAGGAGGTTCGCGTGGAGCGACAGATTGAAGATAGAAGACAAGAAGAATAGGATAGATTCTTTTTAATCCTTTCTTGTATCTCTTGTCTTTATTTTCTTGCTCTTTTTATTTTTCTTAGAATATTATGTTAAAGAGCCTCAAAGTACCCTAACAGTAGTCCTAGGAACACCGGCACAACCCTAGGATACTTAGGTTTTCTGTAGAATACCTAGAAAACCAATATAGGACTCAAACAGCATTTCCAGACGTCTAATTCCCAAATCAGACGTCTGATAAAGTATTTTAAGACGTCTGACTGTTGTTTCAGACGTCTGATAACTGTTAGGCTGGACATAGTTAGTTCTGTCTGATGAAATCAGACGTCCAGACCTTAGACCAGACGTCTTAGGAGACGTCTGATGGATTTGCCAGACGTCCAATTAGTGGATCGTTGGCTGGCTTAGCAAACACTCAAGAATATGACCGTTAGAGCCTTATCAGACGTCCATAGGACTGTCCAGACGCCTGACAATTGACCGTTTTTCCTCGGCTGACCCAAAATCTCAAAGATTTTCTAGCCGTTGCAACATTTGGAAATCCATTCCCACAGTAAAAGTTGGTTTCCAGACGTCCAGACATAATGCCAGACATCCTGTATGTCGTCTGATGGACTTGCACAAAAACCCTGTTTAGATCTGATTTAAGTCAGGAAGAGACACGCCCAAAATCAGACGTCTGACCTTGGAATTAGACGTCTTAAAGTGAACTTCCAGACGTCTGATGCCAGAATTAGACATCTGATAAGTCTGTCAGAACAATGGTTGTTCCTGATTTCGGGCTGATTCTCTTGGGCTTTGTTCCCAACGGTTATAGAACCTTTCCTAAGCCTTCCAAAGCCTTCCTAAGGCCTCTATAAATAGAGGGGAACCTTTGCAACACAAAAGATACACTTGGATACACTAAGACACACCTAGAGACACCCAAGCAACATAGTTCCACTCTCTTGTGTCCTAGCTAGCTCAAGCTTCATTCTCTTGAGAGCATCAAGCTTCGCGTACCCGCTCTCCAGCCGTAGTTCACGAGAGCGAAGTTGCGCCTTCGCGTGGCTCACGCACCGCGTCATCAACTCGACGCACTCCTTGCAAAGGGGAGTTTCTTATTTCCTATAGAAGCTAGGTTTAAATTCCTTTGTTGGCTCTATAGGATTACTTGTTTTATTTTATCTTTGTCTTTTGGTTGGGTATTCGCTTTGCGTATCCCCGTCTCCTTCGTGGGACAAAATCCTTCTCGTGGAGAGAAGGGGTTGAGGAACGCTACCCTTGTACTTGTAGCGTGGTTGTATTGAGGTTGAATCACCCTCGTTTTAAGTGATTCGATTTAGTGGATTTTGATCAACTTGGTTAATCGGAAAATCCTAACTCGAGAGGGTTAGGTGGTGGTTTTCACCCGGTTTGGGTTTCCACCTAAAAATAATTGTGTATATTGTGTGATTGGTTTTCTTTGGTGAGATTGCTTTATATTTTATTTCCGCATTTATTACGTCACCCCCTCCTAGTAGGGAACCTTCAATTGGTATCAGAGCAGGCTCTTGCTAGATCGGAGTAACACCCGGCAAGAAGATCATGGAGGGAAGCTGTTCCACAAGTAGGATTTCCGAGGGCCAGTCTACGACTCGTCCGCCGTTCTTCGATGGGAGCAACTACCCCTACTGGAAGCTGCGGATGAAGACTTGGATTCAAGCCAATGACTTCACGATTTGGGACAGGTGCGAGACCCCCTTCGACATTCCAGAAAAATCTGCCGCAGGATACTCGCAGCTGCAGATTCATGAGCTTTCCCTCAACGCAAAGGCAATGAATGCCTTGTATTGCGCATTGAGTCCGAAGGAATTTGAACGAATCCAAGAGTGCACCACCGCCCACGAGATATGGAGGAGGTTGCAAGGCACTCATGAGGAGACGAGCTCGGAAGAAGATCTCGGGGAGAAGGAAACCACGTGCCTTGGTTTCATGGCAATCGGAGAAAGTAACAACGACAACGACGACAGCGATAATGAGGTAAACTCGGATTTACAAGATGCTTTTAATGAGTTGTATGAGCTTAGTAAATCACTAAAAATAGAAAACAAGAGCATGAAAAAGAATCTTAGTTTTCTTAAATCTGAAAATGATAGGTTAGAAATAAAACTTAAGGATCTAGAAGCTAGTCCTAAAAATGATAACATATTATTAGAAAATCATAACCTCATCAATGAAAATAATAAATTGATTCAGGAAATAATAGTCTAAAGTTAGAAATCTATGATTTAAAGACTAAGATGAATATTATAGAAAATGAACTTGCATGTCTTAGGAGAAATCAAATAAATTGATAAATAGGGTAGATAACCTATATAGCCCTAAGGTTGAGAAAGGATCTTCGTCAAGAGACCTGCTAACCGATCCAGATCCAAGCTCACTTGGATACCGAAGAAAGAATTAGAATCTTGTTTTGTAGGTCATAATAACTACAACACGAAGGACTGGACCTACAAGCTCAAGTCTGGTCAACTCGAGTTGGGAGAACCAAGGAGTAGACCAAGGAGGAGAACAAGAAGACCGACGAGACGGCGAACAAACAACGGACCCGCCGCACGTCGACCACCAGATTGGAGACCGACGCCAATGCCCGGGCCTCCAAGCTACGGATGGGAGCCCCATCCGATGTGGCCATCACCACCATTCGGGCCATTTTATTGGCCATGGTAGGTGAGGTAAAAATTCTTGACCCTATCTTTGTTTATCAGTAGCATTTAGATAGGGGGAGTTAAAATTTATGAGCTAATTGTCAATTTTTAAGGGGGAGATATAAGGTAGCTAAATTTCCTTTAGAAAGGGGGAGAAAAATAATAGCTATCTTGTTGTTATAAAAAAGGGGGGAGGACATTACCTTTGTCAAAAGAAACTCATAGAAGAGCATGTTTTAAGGGGGAGTTATAGGAAATGTAAAATCAATTAAACCTTTTTGATAATGTCAAAAAGGGGGAGGTTTTTTTTGCATTATTATTTATGATTTTGTCATCATCAAAAAGGGGCAGATTGTTGGTGCTAGAGCACCACGATCATTTGTTTTGATGATAACAAAACACGTGTTATTTAACATTTGCAATTTGAGTCCTAGATTTCAGGTCAATTGCAAATGTAGACGTGCTTAAACGGAGTTCAAGCTCGCATCCAGGACGGATTGGAGGAGCTTGACGGAAAACAGAGGAGGTTCGCGTGGAGCGACAGATTGAAGATAGAAGACAAGAAGAATAGGATAGATTCTTTTTAATCCTTTCTTGTATCTCTTGTCTTTATTTTCTTGCTCTTTTTATTTTTCTTAGAATATTATGTTAAAGAGCCTCAAAGTACCCTAACAGTAGTCCTAGGAACACC
The DNA here is from genome assembly GCA_037157565.1 of Thalassia testudinum. Taxonomy (NCBI): domain Eukaryota; kingdom Viridiplantae; phylum Streptophyta; class Magnoliopsida; order Alismatales; family Hydrocharitaceae; genus Thalassia; species Thalassia testudinum. The sequence goes on along the minus strand of JAZHRO010000062.1, from coordinate 204,171 downwards.
GGCACAACCCTAGGATACTTAGGTTTTCTGTAGAATACCTAGAAAACCAATATAGGACTCAAACAGCATTTCCAGACGTCTGACTGTTGTTTCAGACGTCTGATAACTGTTAGGCTGGACATAGTTAGTTCTGTCTGATGAAATCAGATGTCTAGACCTTAGACCAGACGTCTTAGGAGACGTCTGATGGATTTGCCAGACGTCCAATTAGTGGATCGTTGGCTGGCTTAGCAAACACTCAAGAATATGACCGTTAGAGCCTTATCAGACGTCCATAGGACTGTCCAGACGTCTGACAATTGACCGTTTTTCCTCGGCTGACCCAAAATCTCAGAGATTTTCTAGCCGTTGCAACATTTGGAAATCCATTCCCACAGTAAAAGTTGGTTTCCATACGTCTAGACATAATGCCAGACATCCTGTATGTCGTCTGATGGACTTGCACAAAAACCCTGTTTAGATCTGATTCAAGTCAGGAAGAGACCCGCCCAAAATCAGACGTCTGACCTTGGAATCAGACGTCTTAAAGTGAACTTCCAGACGTCTGATGCCAGAATTAGACGTCTGATAAGTCTGTCAGAACAATGGTTGTTCCTGATTTCGGGCTGATTCTCTTGGGCTTTGTTCCCAACGGCTATAGAACCTTTCCTAAGCCTTCCAAAGCCTTCCTAAGGCCTCTATAAATAGAGGGGAACCTTTGCAACACAAAAGATACACTTTGATACACTAAGACACACCTAGAGACACCCAAGCAACATAGTTCCACTCTCTTGTGTCCTAGCTAGCTCTTGCTCTCCAAGCTCAAGCTCCATTCTCTTGAGAGCATCAAGCTTCGCGCACCCGCTCTCCTGCCGTAGTTCACGAGAGCGAAGTTGCGCCGTCGCGTGGCTCACGCACCGCGTCATCAACTCGACGCACTCCTTGTAAAGGGGAGTTTCCTATTTCCTATAGAAGCTAGGTTTAAATTCCTTTGTTGGCTCTATAGGATTACTTGTTTTATTTTATCTTTGTCTTTTGGTTGGGTATTCGCTTTGCGAATTCCCGTCTCCTTCGTGGGACAAAATCCTTCTCGTGGAGAGAAGGGGTTGAGGAACGCTACCCTCGTACTTGTAGCGTGGTTGTATTGAGGTTGAATCACCCTCGTTTTAAGTGATTCGATTTAGTGGATTTTGATCAACTTGGTTGATCGGAAAATCCTAACTCGAGACGGTTAGGTGGTGGTTTTCACTCGGTTTGGGTTTCCACCTAAAAATAATTGTGTACATTGTGTGATTGGTTTTCTTTGGTGAGATTGCTTTATATTTTATTTCCACATTTATTACGTCACCCCCTCCTAGTAGGGAACCTTCAGTCTTCTCCCTCATCGCTGCCCCTCCACCGGTCATTTGGCCACTTTCGGTGACCATCTCCGGCATCCGACGACCTCCCCAATCGTCCATCCATTCACCTCCTCCTCGCTACCGAACGAATCGATCATTGTCGATCCTTGGTATATCCCTTTCCTCTAGCTATCCTTTATCACATTTTGTCACTTTGACCTTGATCTTGTTTTAATGAGTTTTTCTTGTGATTTTTGTGTTTTCCGGCCACTGTTCTTCATGTTCATCATTGTTCTTCATGTTGTCGTTTGATCCACTCAAATCTTTTTTTTTTCCGCATTATCGATTTTTGATCGATCAATTTGTTCTCTTTGATCGACCAAAAATTATCATGTTCAAACTCCTAAAAATTGACTTTAATCGACCACTTATTGATTTTGATCGGGCAACCTCTGATCGACCAAATTTAAAAAGTGATCGACCAAAATATCTCTGCAAACTTGACTTGCTTCCAATCCACTTTTTGATGGACCAAAAATGATTAACTGATCAACCAATTTATCTTTCTAATCGATCAATTGCCCATTTTTAATAGACCAAATTGTGTTTTGATTGACCAACATGAATCTTTTGATTGACCAAAACTACAACAGACTTGTTTTCACAGCTCTTAAATGTTCTTATGCCTCTACCTCCACCCCCAGAGATGACACCTTTGACTGGTTCTTTATCAGTGACAAGGCACGTTGATGTGTGATGAGTCCAATTTATTGGACACTTAATTAGCTTAAGTACATTTAAATCACACCTCTTAGATTGCAATTAGAATTAAGTGTTAGTTTATCTTAATTAGAAGATATTTTGTTAAAACTTCATACATATATGTTTATGTAGGGTTATGTGTGCAAATTTCCAAAACCCAACCATCGTCTCCATCGCCAGCAGTGCGCTAGCTCTCATTGGCTCATCTGACCAACTCAACACATTGCCAGCCTAAGGTAGCCATGCATCTCGCAACAACAACCTCTTCGAGCCTATCGGCAACCACTCATCGCCAAGCCATTGGAGAAGATTGAGAGCAAAAGAAATAGAATAACGAGAAGCATTTATAAAGGAAAAGACACCACGGCTGGGGGCTATCTTCATCTCTACCCCCTGCGGGGAACGAACACCACCATGGAAACAGAGGGCACCATGGGCTTTAGCATGCACTGTGAATCACTGTGGCTTCGACTCCGTTCATCTCCACGTTCAAGGAGTGTACGATGACAACGTACATTCTGTCATCTCCATCACCACTTTCATCTCCATCATCTTTCACTAACTCCTCTAGTAGACCTCTCCATCACCTCCTACGCATAGCCACCCTCTCATCTTTTCTTTCTCCTTCTCTTCCTTTATCTTCTCCACCCATCACCGCCGCCAACACCATCCAGCACTACCTTCAACCTTCTGCCATTGCACACCATCATCTCCACCGATCGAACATCACCACCACCTCGTGCGTAGCGCCATCCATGCCCGCAGCAGCCCTTCGCGCACCTATGGCCATGCGCACCATAGCCCTCGTTCACGCTCGACCCTTAAGTGCGTACCCTTGCACGTAGCCGACCATCTTCTTCTTCTTTCCTGCCTGCCGAAGGAACCCAAAGCCACGAAAATGCAGCCACCACCTCAGGTCGAAATTCTTCACGCCATCGAAGCCAACAAGCTCGCCTTGATCCCACGAGCACCACCGCACCCTCCGACGGGTCGACAACAGTCCACGCACATACGTGGATAGCCCCTGCCGTCGGCCATCCTCCTCGTCACCGGCGAGAGCTCCGACCACAATTCTCCTCGGTGCGACCCCCGACACGAAGCCCTCGACAACGCCAACCTCCTCCGAACTTCCCACAGCTAGCCATTGCCAACCCCAATGTTTTAGGTTATATTAGAAATTACCATGCATGCCATTACCAACTCCACTATTCATTTATTTTTTATTAATTTATTATGGTAAAATTGTGACATTGCACTTATCCTTTCGCATATTTGATTGGCTCTTGTTATGCACATCATTTCACATTGAAATTGGATTCAGATTTGCATGCAATTAAAAATTACATACTCTGCCACTACACATGCATCATCCACATATTTTGGGAGCTTGATTTCTGACATGAAATTTACATAAATAGCCCTTCAATTCTCATGAAATTGAAAGTACATTCAGAGCAACATATTCATTGAATTGATTTAACGAATGTTTTTATGAACATGATGGCTACATACCCGTGAATTTATGCAGTTGTTCCTCCCTGTGGATACGACCTAATCCACTGTGGTTAGATTAAAATTAATTTTTGATTGAGAGATTTCCACCACATGACTACAATGACATATCGTTCCTATTGCAACTATCTTAATTAAGTGAAATCTCTCCTTCAAATGGCGTCGTTGCCTGGGAGGCAACGGATGCAATAGGTTCACCTGATTTATTTCTTATTATTTTGAGGTGTGCATTTATCTAACCATTCTCTATTCTTCTGTGCGAGGTACATTCTTAAGGCAGAGGTGCACGCAGTGGACACTCGCTTTAGTGGACCTTGTCGCCACCTCGAGGATAATCACATGTGCATGTGGGCCTTGATCTCACATGCGTGGAGGGAGGATTGGTAGCTGAGGACCTATTTGCTTCTTTTAGATTTAGATTAGGCTAGATAGACATTAGATATGTAAATTTTTGCCTTGTGGACCCGTGTTGGGCATTTTTGGGAACATGTTCCCAGTGCTTTTATTGCTTATCGCTCTTGTATGCAAGAGCATAATTTTTGGGAGTGTGTTCCCTTTTTATTTATATTATAGGTTTATTTGAACAGTTGGAACCACATGTTAGTTAGTAGCTAGTTAAATTAGATTAGGTTTGTTTGCATAGCATTTATATATAAAAAAAATCTGAGCTGCCTGATAGAAGCTGCATATCCATAGGTCGACCATCTAGGAGTGCTTGAGCAGCATCTAGATTTTCTTACTGCATTGCGTACATTTTGGCATCGAAGAGTGCTGGAGCAAGGTACATATTTCCTATCTTTCTACATCAGTTATCTACACACACATTGCATTTGGACATAATTAAAGAAAGATCACTTAAACTGACTTGAAAAGATTAAATCAAGTGGTCACATTACTTCTTAAAAGAAAGGTAAAATATATAGGAAGTGTTTGAATAACTTAATTGTGAATTTCAAAAGAAAAAAATCACTTTTCGCAGTGTGATGCACACTTCCTGCACCGAGCACGCACTGTAGGCACTGCACTAGGACTTGAACCCTTAAGGCTATAGGCACCAATCTTTTTATCAGTGCAAACCCTCCTATCTTGCTTTGTGATGGTGGTATTAACTTTTGCTCGAGTGATTTGATATTTTAAGGAGGGGGACAACCCTTAAAGGAATTCAAGGGTACTTAAGAGGCACCGCTAATGCATCGCCTCAAAGGGAGGGTTCGCCATACTTGCATCCCTTGGTTTCATCCTTGGAGTACCTTTTTACTTGAGCATTTGAGAATATCATTGCAACAAGGTGTACGTCTTTAGGGAACTTGAAGGTCAATTTAGGGTGCGTAATTGATTGACAACTTGATTGGTCACCCAAAAGGACTAAAAGTAACCTCAACCTCCTTAACAGCCATTAACCAAGAATCCCAAGTGCTTCATTTCTCTTATACAACTTACATGGGAACGGAGAAACACTGCCTTGACTCTATTTGGCCAAGCTGGAAAGTTGGAAGAGGACTTAAAGTACTTTAAATCAACAAAAGACCTATTGCCTTGTGTTTGCTTGGTGTATGCTTGGTAGGCACTCTTTTAGAAGGAGCCTTGTTTTCAACTCGGAACCTGAGAGAATTATTAGAAAAGCCAACAAAGAATGAAGAAAAATGGCAGAAGAAAGACCTGAAAAAGGTATTAGGGTTGTTGAAAACCAAAGAACCTTGAGAGACTGTTTCCTTCCTACCACTCACCAAGCCCTACCTATCCGAAGATCTGGAGTGGATAATTCTTATGAGATCAAGAGTAGCACCATATCTTTGCTCTTCGCTTTTTATGGTACTGCTAGGGAGGATCCCTATAGACATCTTGAGGAATTCACCGAGGTCTGTTCCACTGTGAAGCTCCAGGGCTTTACTGATGAAACCCTGTTGAGAATTCTATTTCCTTTCTCCCTAAAGGATAAGGCCAAGTACTGGTATCATACCATTGATGCAAGGGTAAACGATTGGGCCACCCTTAAGGGAGAATTTTTGAAAAAGTACTTTCCTATGAGTATGACCAACCATTATAGAAGAGAGATTATGCATTTTATTCAATAGGAAGGGGAGCAATTTCATGAGACGTGAGAGTGCTTTAATGACCTCAGGTTATGCCCCCACCATCAGGTGCCAAGATGGTAATTGGTCGAGAGGTTCTATAATGGATTATCTGAAAGACACAGGCAAACCATCGATGCAGCCTGTGTAGGAACCTTCATGACCAAAACTGAGGATGAAGCCTGGGCATTATTTGAAACATTAACTGATAATTCCATACATATGTCCTCTACCTATCAAGAAAGAAAACCATCAATCTTGCAGAGGAAGATAGAGGCCCATGAGGTTGGGGCTATTCAGGATTTGGCTTATCAGATTCAATTGTTGAACAAAAATTTTGATAGGCTTTTAGCAAACCTCAGCATGAATCTGCAAGCAGCCTCTATCTTTTAGGCTTTAAGTGAATGCTCCATTTGGCAATGCATTACACATGCCACTGTGGAGTGCCACATGGCAAATCAATTTCGTGAGTTGATTCAGGCCGACTTGAACATGACTTAAGGTTTCCGACCACCTCTTCATAATAATCCCTATTCCAATACCTATAATCCGAGGTGGCAAAACCATCCAAACTTTTCATGGAAGCAAGGTGATGCTTCTAATTCAGCGAATGCAAAACCCCAACCTCCCAAACCTCTATACCATCCATCCTATACAAACCCTCCTCAGAATAAGCCTTCTGAGATGGATGAACTAAAATCCATGATGAAAGCGATGCAAGAGCATCAGAATATGGTCATCCAATCTCAGAGTAAGATGATCATTGATATGCAATCCAAAATTGCTCATCTTACTGAGGTAGTTGGGTAGCAGGATCTGGAGAAGTTGCCTAGCTCTTCTGAAGAGAACCCAAAGGGTAAAGGGGTCATATTAAGGGAGCACGCTCAAGTTGTGATCATGCTAAGGAGTGGAAAGAAAATCTACAAACCTGATAGCACTACTACGGTTACCTCTCAGAATTCCCCTCCAACACCGAACCCGACTTCCACCCTCACCGAGGAAGAGCCACACTGCTCTCCCTCGCTTAAAATCACCCACCCAGAGGATTTCGTCATTTCGCTACCCTTTTCTTGACATGACGACCCTCTACCCAGAAGCTGAGGGTGCCCTATCCTGAGTGCCTATCCGCTCCTGAGGAATCTTCTGTTGGCTCATCTGGAGCCAAGGATAGGACGGATGGGATTATGGACACTTTCAAGCAAGTCCACATCAACTTGCCTTTATTGGATGCTATTAAACAGATTCTGTCCTATGCTAAGTTTCTGAAGGACCTGTGCACCTAGAAGCGCCAATTTAGGAGACAGGTCTAAGCTAGGGTCATCCTGCTTGACCATGTTAGCTCGATACTCCAACATGTAACACCTCCCAAGATGAAAGACCTAGGGGCCCCATATATTTCAGTGGTTATAGGTAACCAACAAATTGACGAGGCTCTGCTTGATTTGGGTGTGGGGGTGAACATTTTACTAAGCTCTGTCTACAACCTTTTGGGAGGAGGTGATTTAAAGCCTAGTCTAGTGATCCTCCAAGTCGTAGACAGATCACTTAAGACACCACGGGGATTACTGGAAGATGTCCTGGTGAGAGTGGAGGACTTCTTTTTCCCTGTTGACTTTCTCGTGTTTGATACTAATCCATCTAATAAGCCCACCAAGTTGTCCATCATCCTGGGATGCCCCTTCTTGAATACAGCCAACGCCTCTATCAATTGTAGATCAGGGGAACTTAAAATGGGCTTTGGGAACAAGAAGATTTGGTTGAATGTTTTTGATACCTACAAGCAATCCGGATTTGAAGACTATTCTCAGATTGAGGTTGTTGATGAAATCATTGAGGAGACTACTCTAGCACTCTTACGTAGAGATCCCCCTCAAATTGTCATATCTAAGGACCATCCTCTGAGTATTGAAGAGAATGAAGGGGATATGCCTGAATTGGAAGAGTTGCTGGGAGTACACACAGAGTCTCTGTCCCTACCTTGGACCCTGAAGGTAGATCTGCTACCTGAGGCGAGGACATCTCAACTTATACCCTCAATCCAGAAGGCTCTTGAATTGGAACTTAAACCCCTCCCGAGCACATTGAAGTATGCTTTCCTTGGCCCAAACGACACACTCCCCGTCATTATCTCGTCTACATTGTCTGAATCGTAGGAGGGAGCTCTGCTTGAGTGTTTATAAAGGCACAAGGAAGCAATTGCTTAGTCGATAGCTGATATTAAGGGTGTTAATCCATCCCTCCACATGCATCATATATACATAGACGAGTCCATGAAACCCTTTCGAGACATGCAAAGAAGGCTCAACCCCAATATACGGGAGGTTGTCAAAAAGAAGATTCTGAAATGGCTGGATGCAGGAATTATCTATTCCATTTCAGATAGTAAATGGGCCAGTCTAATACATGTGGTGCCCAAAAAGGAAGGAATCATTGTGGAAGAAAATAACCAAGGAGAGTTGGTGACCACTAGACCCTCAACTGGCTGGAGGGTCTGCATTGATTACCGCCATTTGAACACGGCGACCCAGAAAGACCATTTCCCCTTGCTGTTTATCAATTAGATTTTGGAATAACTAGCAGGGAACAAGTACATCTATTTCCTAGACGGGTACTCTAGGTATAATCAGATAGCCACCTTCCCTGATGATAAGAAGCGTACCACCTTCACAAGTCTGTATGGCACAATTGCATTCCGCCGAATGCCTAAGTTATGTAATGCTCCTGCCACATTCCAACGATGTATGATGGCTATCTTTTCTGACATGATTGACGAGTTTGTAGAGATCTTTATGGGTGATTTCTCTATTTATGGCTTGTTGTTTGACCTATGCCTCTTGCACCTTGATAAAGTCTTAACCCATTGCGAAGAGGCAAAGTTAGTGCTTAGTTGGGAGAAGAGTCACCTTATGGTCCAGCAAGGCATTGTTTTGGGGCATGTAGTCTCTGAGAGAGGATTAGAGGTGGATACAGCCAACATCGATTCCATCTCTCAACTTCCATTGCCCCCCAATGTTCGTCAAGTTAGATCTTTTCTTGTCCATATTGGATTCTATAAGCGCTTCATTAGAGATTTCAATAAAATCTCTAAGCCACTCTACGACCTATTAGCGAAGGATGTTTCCTTTGATTTTGATGACAAATGTGGCAAAGCTTTCCAAGTCTTGAAGAAAGCCCCTATCACTGCATCGATTCTCTAAGCACCAGATTGGGCCCTCCGGTTTGAGTAGATGTGCGATACTTCTGATTTCGCTGCAGGAGTGGTCCTAGGTTAAAGGGTTGATGGCAAACCTCATGGTTTGTATTATGCCAGCATGACCCTTACGGATCCTCAGCAAAACTACACAGTCACTGAAAAGGAACTTCTTGCTGTAGTGTTTGCTCTAGAAAAGTTTTGGTCTTATTTATTGGGATCCAAGGTTGTGGTATTCACCGATCATTCTACTTTAAAGCACCTTCTTGCTAAGAAGGATACCAAACCTCGTTTAATTTGTTGGATTCTGCTACTCCAAGAGTTTGACCTGGAAATAAAAGATAAGAAAGGAGTTGAGAATGTGATAGTAGATCATCTGTCCAGGATCTTTATTAAGGCATCAACCCCTGTTGATGATATCCAAGAGATTTTTCCTGATGGGTCTCTAATGACTGTGGAGGCCAAATCTCCTTGGTTCGTTGACATAGTGAATTATCTGGTCACGGGCATTACCCCCAGTACTTGGGACAAACAGAAGCGAGATAGGTTTCTTGCCGATGCTAAATTTTATCATTGGGAGGAACTCGAGCTTTTTAGAATAGGCCCTGACTAGTTATTCCGCCATTGCGTCCCTGATGAAGAACAAAGGAGTGTTTTGAGTTTCTACCATGACCTCCACTGTGGAGGGCATTTTAATGGGATAAAGATTGCCCGTAAGGTTCTTTAGTCTGCTTTTGGTGGCCCACATTATTCTGAGATGCACATACATATGTGGGCTCATGTCTATGTTGCCAGCAGACGAGAACCATAGAAAAAAGGAATGAGATGCCCCAGCAACCTCTTCTCCCTGTTGAGATCTTTGATATTTGGGGCATCAACTTCATGTGTCCCTTTCCTGTGTCCTTCCAATATGAGTACGTCCTTGTGGCCGTGGAGTATGTATCTAAATGGATAGAAGCCATACCCACACAAACCAATGACCATTCCATGGTCTTGGATTTTGTTTGGGCTAATATCATTTCTCGATATGGATGCCCAAGGACTATCATAAGTGATGGAGGACCTCACTTTAAGAATGTACACTTCACAAGACTACTCTGAAATTTGGGAGTCAACCACATGATAGCCACACCTTACCATCCCCAAATGAATAAACAAGTTGAAGTGTCTAATAGGGAGATTAAACAATTCTGGAAAAAACTGTTAGGCACGACCGCAAGGATTGGTCAAAAAAATTGAATGATGCTCTGTGGGCCTACAGAACAGCTTATAAAACTCCCTTGGGCATATGTCATTTCAGTCTTGTGTATGGAAAAGCGTGTCACCTTCCCATTGAAATACAACACAAAGCTTATTAGTCTATTAAAAATGTTAACTTAAATCTAGACAAAGAGGGAAAGGCACGCATGCTGGAGTTAAGTGAGCTTGAGGAGCTTCGCAATGAAGCATACGAAACCTCCTAAGCTTACAAGCAATGTACAAAGGTCTTCCATGATAAGCACATCATTAGAAAGACCTTTGAGCCCAACCAGTGGATCTGGCTTTTCAATTTCAGACTTAAATTATTTCCTAAAAAGCTCAAGCCCCGCTGAGATGGGCCGTATGTTGTTATCAATGCCTTCCCTCATGGAGCAGTTGAGATTTGGAACCATACTTCTGGTGAGAGCTTTAAGGTAAATGGTCAACAACTTAAACCATATGTTACTCTTTCAAATGACCAGGTTTTGGATGCACTTTGGCTTGAGGAGCCTTAGCTCCTCCCACTCTCCTTAGGTGATATTCTTCTATGTCTTTATTTTTTCAATGAGGACATTGTCAATCTTAGGCATGGGGGGGTATAACCTGAGGTTGTTCATATCATTTATAAATATTTGCATGCTGATGTGCATACATCTAAATAGCCAAAAATGTCTATTAATGCATGTTCTTAGTGTCACATTAGCATCATACATTCTAAATATTGCAAAACATGCATTTAGGTCAAGTTATATAAATTGTATAGTAATTATCTCCTTTTATGGTCAGGGAATAGGCGATTATTAATCGGGGCCTCAGATCAAAGATCTAACCTTACGCATCTGATCAGGGCAACGATTGGAGTTCAATGACTCCAAGATCACCCTGTTCGGACATCCGTAGTACCAGCTAGAGATCGAGGAACCCTAAAGATCAAAGGCCAAGATGGTGCCAATCTATACTTTAGACGACAAATTTGATCGCACGGATGGGTTCAGATCGATGATCGCAGCCTAACGATGTGAAAATCGGCTCAATCCGACATCCGTGGCACCATCTACAACAGGCAGAAGATGGACAGTCAAGATGGCACCATGTGGCACCATCCCAGCTGCCCAATCGGCCCTCAAGACTGCCGCTGCATCTCCAAAGGGCTTTCAATGTGCGATCTGGGCTGTTGGATCTTGATCCAATGATCGCAAGCACGTGCTCCTGAAATCACAACCGCGACAAGGTCACTACTGCAGCACAGCGGTCGAGCGCATTGCATGAGCGTGCGACGCACGTTCGACTCCGCATCCACAGCGTGTGGGAGAATAATCATGATTGTGCAATCGGCTGCGGGCGGCGCAGATCAGCCAATAGCATGCATGAGCGATCTGACGCACAGCGCGCATGCCTGATTGCACGCGGGCACGTGGTGAAGGCGCAGACGAAGGCACGTAAGGAAAAATCTAAGCTGTCCGATCTCATGATCAAACGGCTAAGATTTGAAAGACGTGCATGGGCATGTTGAGCATGGAAGGCGAGGAGGCACGCATGGCACATGCACGTCGGCCACGTTCAAACCTTTAGTGACAGATATATCAGTCACTAAAGGCCATGAATTAATGATTTGAGATGAAATGACCCATTTGCCCCCTCCAATCTACACCTATATATAACCCTCCGACCTCTACTACTTCTTCATCCCTTCTTTCTCCTCTCTTCCTCTCCAAAGCTTAAGAGAAGCTTGTCCCACACCCGGGATGCTCCTCAAGAGCTAAATCCAAGCTCTCGCCCCCATTCCGGAAGTGGATCCCGCTACGATGATGACGTGTTGCCTCGTTCCCGTTCTTCCAACTTCATCCTCCTTCCTGCATCCTCCTTCGTCCTCCAGGCGTCTCCTCCGTCCAACTCGTCCTCTAAGCATTCGTTGAGGAGGATAACATCTCTCTCCATTAATTTATCGCTTTCTAGAGTAGAATTTCCTGCTTTCTAGTTGTAACAGTTTCCCGCTTTCTAGTGTAATCATTTCCTGCTTTCTTAGTTGTAAAAACATTATTCAAATACCAAGTGATTGTTCTCTCCCTCTCTCTCTTTCTTATTGTTTATATCGATTCCATTGTGATTATTTCATTTCAAACAAAAACATAAAAAAAATAATATAATTGCGGATTTTGAGATCGACGTAGCCTCCCTGTGTTCGACTCGGAACTTCTTTACGGATTTTTGATATAAATTTTATCTGTTGAATGGATTTCTTCGCAACTCGAACTACGACGATGGGTTTTCAAATCCAACTGCAACCACGTAGATTTCCGCATTCAACATTTTGGCACCGTTGCCAGGGAAAGATTGGAGGGGCTTCATTAGCCGAAAACCTTTGATTTGAGGAAGAAGAAGAAGAGGAAGGACCCTGCTCAACCACCTGAGCATGTGCGTGTGGGTCCTTCTAATTCCTGTACCCATGGACTTGATTGCTCGGATTCTGGATATTATGCAGGTTGGGTACGAGTTGAGATGGCAAAGATCCGGGTAGACGAGAATTAGAAATGAACCCGTTTTGCAAGTTGTCCAGTGAGGTTTTCATTTGCTGCATGAGCTGGAGCATAGATCATTGCATTTCTACCATTTGTCAATTCAAATCAACCTGCCCTATGGGTTGACGGGCATTCCCAGATGGCTGATTCACCTAATTCAGGGGTAGCTGAGTGTAAACATGACCATGACCCATTGGTCTTTGCGGAGCATAATTGCTGGGTCAGAATTGGGTCTGTTGCCTCGGGTTTTTCCAGGAGAAGTTAGGGTGGTTCCTCCAACCCAGATTATAAGCATTGGAGTGAGGGTTGCACCTAACATTCTCCTGTATAGCATAGACATCCTCATAGGGTGAGGATGGAGAGAAAGAAAAGGAGAGATCAGAGAAACTGGGATCAAAGGCCCCAATTTGGAACCTGTGGGGTTCCGAATAATGCTAACTCTTAGGTTGAGCCGCATCAAGTTGATTCACGAACTCCTGTCCAGAAGGAGCTCACGATGAATGGAATCCCGAATTCTGGGATTGAGTGGATCGAGAATTATTCATTGAATTTCCAACCATCCACTCCTCCATCCTTTTAGTAACCAAGTCCACCTTATCTAGTTTATTGCAAATCAATTCCATATCGAATGAATGAGAGTCGTGGTCTTCATTAACATTCGATCTGGGTTGTTGAGTCCAGTTAAAAGTATCCATGGAGGCATGATTGATCAAATTCTCGCTCATCTCCTCAAACAAATCGTGCGTGCTATTTGCATCTTTGTTGAGGAAATTGCCTCCGCAAGAAGCATCCACGTGATTTCTGAGTTGCTCAGTCAACCAGTGGTAGAAAATCTATACGAGTTGCCATTTCAGCACCTTGTGGTATGGACACTTCAGCAATAAGTCCTGGAATCTCTCCTAGGCAACATGAAACTGCTCCCCCGGCCGCTGGGTGAAGGTAGTAATTGCTCGCCTCAAAGCATTAGTACGTCCGACAGGGAAGAATTTCTTCAAGAAGGTTGATTTCAAGTCATTCCAAGTTACAATTGGCCTTCCTATAGTTCTGTACCAATGAGCGACTTTATCCCTAAGAGAGTGGGGGAAGAGCCTCATGATCATCTGCTCCTCATTCACGTTTCGTGCCTTGGTGGTCTGAACCAAAGTGGTCAAGTCCTCCTAGTGCTGAAACGAGTCTTCAGAGCCAAGCCCATAGAAATGTTTGATCAGGCTTAAACACCTGGGGCTTGATTTCTACGTCTTCGGTAGGAATCTAGATGCTGGGACGTTCCCCGTAATTTGAAGGATCATAAAAATTCTTCAAGGGCTAAGCGCCATGCATTCTTTAGAACCATTCTTGCATTCTCTGCATTTGTTCCAGCTGCCTTTAAAATACCTCCTGTGGATCTTGAGGCAAAGGAGGCTGTTGATTGACCATGGGATCAATTTGTCCAAAATCCAATCTACACCTCCTAGAATACTCTAGTGGTCCTTCTAATCGGGGATCCAATGACCTTCTCAGCATAAACCAGGAAAAGGTTGGAAGGATTGGGGATAAGAACCCTGCAGCATAACAAAACAAGCCTATCCTTAAGTGGGGTAGCCTAAGGATCTATAGACTCTCAGAATCCACCGTAAGATTATAAATGATTTACTTGTGTCTGCTCAATCCAACCAGTTAAAAGGAGGGACTAGGGAGAAGGTTCTTCCTTCGGCTTGCGCCTCCGGTTCCTAGTGTACCCCCTAGCCACTGTCGTTTGACACTACTCCCCTAGCTAGATATCAGATTGATCAGTATAAGCAGGTTAATCGTAAACAACCTCAGGCTGGACCCTAAAGAGTGAATCAGTCCTTAAGGCCAACATTTACTTGATTTTATTTAGGCCTGGGATTGTAGTGCTTATGGAATGTGGTGGGCCATTAAAATGGGTTGTGCCTTTAATGATCAATTGAATATGTGTGAGTGCGTGCACAACCAGGGTTTTCAAGCAAGATTATTTGTGATGAGTAGATTTTAAGGTTCAAATCTTGCTTAAGTACCTTTTAGGGTTTAGAATTAGGTTTAATTCAATCAAGTTTGAGGCAAACCAAGTTTTCAAGCACGGGTGAAGATCACTTTCCTTTTGAAATAAAAAATAAAGTGGAGTGTCTGGTATGAACCTAAATTGAAAACCCTAAGTGGAAAGCTACTTGGTGAGTTGATTTTAAGTTGAGTGATGCGGCCCAAACAACTCAAACAATTGGCCACAATTGCACCACTGAGTTAAGCACACAAAGCGATCGACCTAGACTGATTTCTACTCTTTTATATGTTGATTTTTGTGTATCGATTTCACAGATCAGAATCCGGTTGAGTAGATAAGAATCAATTATGTGCCTTGAATGTGGGTGTATGTTGTGTGTATGTTTGATTTATCCCACAAAAGTATCTTTTTGTTGATTTTTTTTTATATGCAAGGGTGAAATGAATGTGGGTGGAAATTCAAGCAACCAAACTAATTCTAGGATTTATGCAAACACCTAGGTTAATTGGAGTTTGAATTAATTTTGTGAAATGAAATCTATGGAGGGGGTAAAATGGGGAGCACTTACAGTCGTCTTCAATTACACTTTACTTCGATCTACCACTTGACAATTCATTAATCGAGGTATTTGCAAAATAATAGACAAGAGATAAAGCAAGTTAGAAAATAGTATAGTGCGCAAAATGTAGAAAGATCGAAAAATTGTTGCCTCCCCGGCAACGGCGTCAAAATGTTGAATGCGGAAATCTATGCATTCGTAGTTGGATTTGAAAACCCGTCGTCATAGTTCGAGTCACAAAGAAATCCGTTCAATAGATAAAATTTATACCGAAAATCTGTAAAGAAGTTCCAGGTCGAACACAGGGAGGCTACGTCGATCTCAAAATCTGCAATTATATTATTTTTTTTTGTGTTTTTGTTTGAAAACGAAATAATCACAATGAAATGATATAAACAATAAGAGAGAGAGAGAAAGGGAGAGAACAATCACTTGGTATTTGAATAATGTTTTACAACTAAGAAAGCAGGAAATGATTACACTAGAAAGCGGGAAATAGTTACAACTAGAAAGTGGGAAATTCTACTCTAGAAAGTGATAAAAGAAGGGAGAGAGATGTTATCCTCCTTGACGAATGCTTGGACGATGAGTCGGATGGAGGCGACGCCTAGAAGACGAAGGACAAGGAGGGAAGAAGGAGGACGAAATCGGAAGAATAGGAACGAGACAACACATCGTCATCGAGGGATCCATTTCCGAAATGGGGGCGAAAGCTTGGATTTAGCACTTGAGGAGCATCTCGGGTGTGGGACAAGCTTCTCTTAAGCTTTAGAGAGGAAGAGAGGAGAAGAAAAGGATGAAGAAGTGGAAGTCGGAGGGATATATATAGGTGCAGATTAGAGGGGGTAAATGGGTCATTTCATCTCAAATCACTAAAGGTTTGAACGTGCCCGACGTGCACGTGCCGCGCGTGCCTCCCCGCCTTCCACGCCCAAAATGCCTGCGCACGTCTTTCAAATCTTAGACATCCGATCGCGAGATCAGACAGCTTAGATTTCTCCTCGCGTGCCTTCGTCTACGCTTTCACCACGCGCCCGCGTGCGATTGGGCGTGCATGGTGTGCGTCAGATTGCGCATACGTGCTATTGGCTGATTCGCGCTGCCCGCAGCCGATCGCACGGTCATGATTATTCACCCGCGCACTGCGGATGTGGAGTCGAACGCACATTGCACACTCGCACAACATGCTCGACCGCTGTGCTGTGGTGGTGACTTTGTCGCAGTTGTGATTTCAGGCGTGCGTGCTTGCGGCCGTTGGATCAAGATCCAACGGCCCATATCGTGCATTGGAAGCCCTTTGGAGATGCAGTGGCAGTCCTGAGGGTCGATTGGGCGGTTGGGATGGCGCCACATGGTGCCATCTTGGCCGTCCATCTTCTGCGTGTTGTAGATGGTGCCACGGATGTCGAATTGAGCCGATTTTTGCACCATTAGGTTGCGATCATCGATTTGAACCCATCCATGTGGTCAAATTTATTGTCTGAAGTGTAGATTGGCACCATCTTGGCCTTTGATCTTTAGGGTTCCTCGGTCTCTATCTGGTGCTACGGATGTTTGATCAAGGTGATCTTGGAGTCATTGAACTCCAATTGTCGCCCTAATCAGATTCGTACGGTTGGATCTTTGATCCGAGGCCTCAATTAATAACTACCCTTTCCCTGACCATAAAAGAAGACAATTACTATACAATTTATACAACTTAACCTAAATGCATGATTATGCATGTTGTGCAATATTTATAATATATGATGCTAAGTGACACTAAGAACATGCATTAATAGACATTTTTGGCTATTTAGATGTATGCACATCACATGCATTTAGGATAGGTGCATTAGAATCAGACAAAAAAAAATCTCTTTTATTTTCTTGAGCTGACTTGGTTAGTCCCTAACAAGATATCTTTATCAAGGAGGTGTCATTGAAAATTTTCTTCTTAAATTGTTTCTTAAGTTTAAAATTCAATACATTTACTTTACTTGCATATAGACAGGGTA
The DNA here is from genome assembly GCA_037157565.1 of Thalassia testudinum. Taxonomy (NCBI): domain Eukaryota; kingdom Viridiplantae; phylum Streptophyta; class Magnoliopsida; order Alismatales; family Hydrocharitaceae; genus Thalassia; species Thalassia testudinum. The sequence continues at coordinate 187,000 of JAZHRO010000062.1, read as the reverse complement.
ATGGATCTTCGAAGAAAACCAATAAACATTTTTAGTTTGTTAATTCCTTGGACAGTTAGTAGGGAATCAAGCAAACTATCTTCTATTAGATCCACCTAATTTTAGTGAGAAGAAAGTAGAGAGATTATTAGTATGCTAAGTCCAATGCAAGGACTCTTGAGTTCTGAATAATTAGATGTTGATACCTCAAAGTTAGGCATAGTTTTCGCTCTCTGTTCCTGCGTGCGAACATTGTGTGTGAATTCCTGAGAGTCACCAAATAAGGTAGATACACAGAGATTGAATTCTAATAAAACTATGACTCTGGTGGATGGTTCTGACCGTCCTTCATAGAGTCCTCGGCTGAAGGAGGGTAGTAGTGTCAAAGGTCAGAAATAAACTTGTCCTATCCATTCCTTCCTAGTGCCGAGAGTAGGCATTTTTACCAAATATGCCACACAGTATCCTCTTGATCATCATTTTCCCTAATAATGCCTCATTAATAAAAGTTGCATCATTTTGTATTGATAGTTAAAGAAAAAAAAGAAGAGAAAAGAAAATATATATATATATATCTTCAAAAAAATAAAGAAAAAAGGGTTCAAGTTTATAGTTTTATCTTCATGTCATTTTTCATCATGTGTCAACAAAAACACCCATTGCGATCCACCAAATATGACCCATACCTACTTTTCAGTATTTCTGATTGCCCGAATACTAGCTGAGGACTTTTGATTTAGTTGTAGGGTTATTAGGACTTTAATTGAAGTGTGAATACCATGCGAGGCCACCACACACTGAGTACATGGACAAAATCTGGTGAGATGTGTGATCTCAGAAGGGGAATATATATATATATAAGAGAGAAGAAAGTGAGTGCAAAGGAATGCAAAGGGAGCATAGTTTTTTTAGCCTCTCTATAGGGTTACTCGATTGATAGTCTAGAGATTTAGAGTCTACAATACTAGACTACATGTAGCATCAGATGAGTGTGAGCCACCAAATACGAATCGATTTGACTCAGATATCTTCTACCTAAGCCAAAAAGCTGGGGTCAAATCACATATTATTTTTTGTTTTATCCTCAAGAGAAGTAGTTGCCTATCCTAATAGAATCTTTACCAAGGATAAATCACGAACTTTAAATGTAAGTTGATTTTTCACTTGGATCCATTGCTTAAGCTACTATCACTTCTTTTTCACATTTGTCTGGATCTCTTAATTTTTGAAATACGGAAAGAAGAAATATTTTGGTCACTTCCATCATTTTTCACTTTTGCTAGGGACTAGCAAAACTTGGGCATGGGGGTATTTGATGAGTCTAATTTATTGGACACTTAATTAGCTTAAGTACATTCAAATCACTCCTCGTTAGATTGCAATTAGAATTAAGTGTTAGTTTATCTTAATTAGAAGATATTTTGTTAAAACTTCATACATATATGCTTATGCTGGGTTATGTGTGCAAATTTCCAAAACCCAACCATCATCTCCATCGCCAGTAGTGCGCTAGCTCTCACTGGCCTCATCTGACCAACTCAATGCACCGCCGGCCCAAGGCGGCCGTGCATCTCGCAACAACAACCTCTCCGAGCCTATCGGCAACCACTCTTCGCCAAGTTGTTGGAGAAGATTGCGAGTAGAAGAAACAGAATGACGGGAAGCATTTATAAAAGAAAAGATGCCATGGCTAGGGGGCTATCTTCATCTCTACCCCCTGTGGGGAACAAACACCACCGTGAAAATAGAGGGCACCGTGGGTTTTAGCGTGCACTATGAATCACTACAGCTTCGACTCCGTTCATCTCCACGTTCAAGGAGTGTATGGTGATAGCCTGCACTCCGTCATCTTCGTTACCACTTTCATCTCCATCATCGTTCACCAACTCCTTTAGCAGACCTCTCCATCACCTCCCACGCACAACCACCCTCTCATCTTTTTTTCTTTCTCCTTCTCTTCCTTTATCTTCTCCACCCATCACCGCCACCAACACCATCCAACACTACCTTCAACCTCCTTCCATCACACACCATCATTTCCATCGATCGAACATCACCGCCCCCTCGCGCGCAGTGCCATCCGCACCCACAGCAACCTGTCGCGCACCTACAGCCATGCGCGCCACAACCCTTGCACGTAGTCGGCCATCTTCTTCTTCCTTGCCGAGCAAAAGAACCCAATTCCATGAAAATGCAGCTGCCACCTCAGGTCGAAAATCTTCACGCCATTGACGTAAATGCGTCCGCCTCGACCCCACAAGCACCACCGCACCCTCCGACAGGCCGACAACAGTCCACGTGCATGTGTGAACAACCCTTGCTGTCAGCCATCCTCCTCGTCGCTAGAGAGAGCTCCAGCCATGGTTCTCCTCGGCGCAACCCCCTACACGAAGCCTTCAATAATGCCAACCTCCTCCGAACTTCCCACGGCCAGCCATTGATTCTTCTTCACGCAAGATCAAGGGGAAGGAATCCCCTATTTTGGGTTATATTAGAAATTACCATGCATGCCATTGCCAACTCTACTATTCATTTATTTTTTATTAATTTATTATGGTAAAATTGTGACATTGCACTTATCCTTTCGCGTATTTGATTGGCTCCTGTTATGAACATCATTTCACATTGAAATTGGATTCAGATTTGCATGCAATTAAAAATTACACACTCTGCCACTACACATGCATCATCCACATATTTTGAGAGCTTGATTTCTAACATGAAATTTACATAAATATCCCTTCACTTCTCATGAAATTGAAATTACATTCACAGCAACATATTCATTGAATTGATTTAACGAATGTTTTTGCAAACATGATGGCTACATACTCATGAATTTATTGCAATTATTCCTCCCTGTGGATACGACCTAATTCACTGTGGTTAGATTAAATTTAATTTTTGATTGAGAGATTTCCACCACGCGATTATAATGACATATCATTCCTATTGCAACTATCTTAATTAAGCGAAATCTCTCTATCAATGTCCACACATCTAATTGGCTTAAAATGCATATTTATACATGTTCCTAAGTCTATCGAAGTATCATGCATTATAAATACTGCATAACATGCATCATTATGCATTTAGATTAGTTTGTACAAATTATAAGTTAATTTATCCTTTTTGTGGCTAGGGGATAGGGCAATATCATTTGAGGGCCTCGGATTGAAAGTCTAATTGTACGGATCTGATCAGGGTGACAATCAGAGTTCAACGACTCCGAGATCGCCCTGATCGGATTTCTGTATATCAGATGTTGTTCGAGAGAGATCAGAGGTCAAGGGGCAAGGTGGTGTAAAATTCATATCTCAAATGACAAATCCAACCACATGAATGGATTTGGATTGACAATCACAGCCCAACGGTACAAAAATCGATCCAATCTGACATCTGTGGCACCACCTATGAGCAATAGAAGATGGATGGCCCAAATGACGCCACCTGGCACCATCCAAGTTGCCCACATCCACCCGACTTCTTCCTCCTTCACCTACGCCATCAGATCTCGACTGTTGGATCGAGATCCAATGGTAGAGGTGCAGCCACGTTGCTCTTCCCACCGCTAGGCATCAGCTGAAGTTAAACGCTCAACGCATCTCAGCCGTTGGATCTTCAGACAATGGCTGAGGGTGCATGAGCGTTAAAACACAAATGTGACCAAGTTGAAGGCACAACACAGCGGGTGAGCGCTTTATGTGAAGAGAGTGCCACACGTTTGTAGTGCACTGCATCTCAAATCAACCACGCGCGCGGGTGAGATGAAATTCGCCCATTCGATTGGTGATGACTGACGATGGAGGCAGAGACCTGGTACCATAGATGAGCGAGGATCTATACGCAGCCAATAACGCTCCATCAGATGCACTTCGTGTGTTTTGTGAGGAGCGGTCGCAGGTGATTCTCGGCCGTGGATGCGCGATCTGAGGGCTCTCGTGACGCCACGTGTTGCTACGCTTGGTAGCGCGCCTCAACAACTGAAGGAGAAGAGTCGTCGACATGGCCACATGTGGATGCTCCAATCTCCATCTCACGGCCAAGAACACACGTGTGCTTCAGTGACATGGGCCTTTAGCGACATGCATAAACGTCACTAAAGGCCCTACATTTATGTTTAAGGCCTTAAAAGACCCTTTTGCCCTCAATTTGTACACCTATAAAAAAGGCACCCCTACCACTCATTTTACCATCCCTTATCTTCTTCTCTCACCCCCTCCAGAGCTCTACGAGCTAGTCCCATACTTGGGAAGCTCCATTGGAGCTAGAGTAAAATAATTTTCTATCTTCTCACCCCCTTTGTGGAGCATCCTGTGGTTGTCTTTTCACCACCATGTGGGAAGCAGATCCCGCTGCGACGCTGCCTTGTTCCATCCTCCATCCTTCAGCTCCGTTCTCCCTCGTCCAACTGCTCATCCCCATCGTTCGAGCACTCCATCAATGCTGCTCATCCTCCAAGCAGCCGACGAGGAGGATTTTTTCATCCCTCTTTTTAGCGCTTTTTAGTGTAGATTTCTAGCTTTCTAGTGTAGCAAGTGGATGTAATAGACAAATGCTATGGTTATGAAATACTTGTTCATTCTCTCCCTATTTTCTCTTTCTTTGTATTATTCTCTCTTTTTTCTATTGTTTATTCTTTAAGTAGAATAGCTAGTGTAGATCTAATTCGACCAACTAATCTACTTCATGATAATAATTATAAACGTGATTTTTAATCAAATGTTCACCTCCTCGTGTTTGACCCGGGACTCACCAGAGTTTTGATTATAAATTTTATCTGATAGTGGATAAATTTTATCTAACTACAATGATGGTTTCAAACTCAACCTTTTATCGTACGAAATTTCACTAATCACACATCACAACTTTTCTCATTACTCTCGCCTTTCACCTCATGTTGGTCGACCATCGACCTTGACTACTTCAAGTGCATCTTTCTGGATCTTAGAGACCAACTTATTTATCAGAGGATAGGTCACCTCTTCAAGCGAACTTTTTATGCTGGTGCTAGGGGTAGTCGCATCAAGGGCATAGACACTACGACTTGTCACCTTTTCTATTGCAATCTTTGCAACATGGGTGAAGGTTTTGATATCCAATTGACGTCCAATGTCTACAGTATTGAGGTTCTCGTCAATGTTGATGTCTTATCTGAGATCCTTGGTTGTCCCTCCTCTGGTCCTACCTACCTTGAGTTGCATCATGACATCGCTTTTGAGGTTATTAGGGAGATGTTGATGACTCCCAAATCTTTCGACTTGGGCAAGCCCACCAAGTCGTTGTATTTTCATCCTCTTCTGTGGTTCCTTAATCGCTTCTTCCTTTGGAACTTCATGTCTAAATCTACTTCTTTCAAGAACTATCCGGGCCCCATGCTTATGGCTCCATACTCCTTCATGACCAATAGGGCAATTAATTGGAACCACTTCATCCTCACCTTCATGGAGAGGAAATCCACTAGCGTCTTCCCTTTTGGCACTCTTTTCTCCCATATCTTCCAGCATTTTAATGACCCCATGGACATTAATCATAACCATTTCATCTCTCGTGTTTCCATTTTTGGAGAGCTTACATATTACAAATGGAACAAGAGCATTAGTCTCGTCAAGATCCTCCTTAGATAGCAACTTCCTCTTCTCAGCCTCCTCCTTCTTAGGTTGGTCCTTCCTCTGCTCCACCTCCTTACACTCCCTACCAATAATTTTGATGCTTACTACTCGCATCTTGTTAGACCCTCTCCTTTGTTCTACGACACGAAGTGGCCCTACCTTGATAGGCAGTTTACCAGACATGACACCTTGGGAGTTCAGGATGTGAAAGACGGCATCTCTCTCATGATGCATTGCCAAAGAGAGATAGGAGTGAAGATGATAGAGCACGACACTCAAGTTTCTACCTACCTGAGTAGGCAGGGTCAGTTTTTGGATCAACTTGGAGAGTAAATCCACTTGCTCACTGTCCGTGACCAGAGACCCTCCCGAGGCCAATGTTCATCAGCAGCTCCTCCTCCTTCAAGTACTTCAGCACCCTCCTCCTCCAGACAAACACAACACACTGGTCCTTTAGTGCAGTTGTCCCGTAGATCTACTAACCTTCAGATCTCTCCGATTTCGGGATACAGACGATGCTTCACCTCCACTGCAGAACCCAGCACCAACACGCCTCCATTCTCTCTGGATGTCTTCGATATTGATGTGGAGTTTCCATTGGATATCGAGACCATCCTTAGTTTCTTCTAGATTTTATTACTTATTTTGGCATGTAGTACATTATATTTCATTTCTATCTTTGAATTGTGGAATTTCATATTTATCTTTCTTTGTAGTACTGTTTATGTGATATGTAAGCTCTGTAGTATTTTCATTTGAGATATCTTGCTTATCAGAATCTGGAAATCATGTTGCCTATCTTTCTTATTGAACATGTGATATCTTTATCTAGCTTGCTTGTAATTCTATCAGTTGAATAGCAGCATGTCATAAATTGCATGAAAATTTCAATAAGGGGGAGCAACATTTACTTGTCAATTATATTTCTTAAAACTTTTTGTTAATAACAAAGGGGGAGAAAAACTTGATCACGCATTCTCATACTCATGCATACTTAATTATAATTTTGTTATCATAAAAAAAGACGAGAATGTTCATACCCTTGTTTTGATATAAAAAAATTATGTTTTTATTGAGGACTAACCATTACAGGTTAAGTCAAATTAAATCATGGATGCATCCTCATCAACATTTTTCTAACATGTCATGGGACAAAGAGGACTTAAAGAGTAATTTATCTTTATTGAGTCTAGAATTTTGTACGAAACCTCAATAAGATAACAAACATAAGTTTTCATTTTTTGCAAAAATCATTCTCTTGTGAACTTATGTTTTTGCAAAACTTCCAAGATTTCTGCTCAACTTGCGAGATAAAACAAGAATTTGCCTTTCCTAGAGCAGCTCAAAATGATGAAGTAGAGAGAAAGAATAAAACCTTGTAAGAGCGTGTCCGCTCAGTACAATGTGAGTCAAAGCTACTTTAGTATATTTGGGCTAAGGCAGTAAGCACTACTTGCTACATACAGAATAGAGCCTCTATCAGACCAATCTTTAAGAAAACTCCCTTTGAGCTTTACTATGATAGGACACCTAAAATTTCCTACCTCAGAGTCTTTAGATGTAAATGCTTTATCTTGAATACAAAAGAAAACCTGCATGAGTTTAATGCTAAAAGTGATGAAAGAATATTCTTAGGATACTCTTCTCGAAGCAAAGCCTATAGAGTTTATAATAGGAAGAGTTTGATGGTTGAAGAAACTTTGCATGTCTCCTTTGATGAATCAGATCAAAAAGAAAAAACACCAACTAGAGATGATGATCAAATTTTAGAGGATCCCTCAAATATCCCTAAGGAAACCATTGCTAGTGACTTACTTAAAGATCTAACCTACTCAACAGGCCATCCTAAGGATCTTGTGATTGGTGAAGTTACAAAAGGAGTTCAAACTAGATCTTCCTTAAACAATCTTGCACTTAGTGTATTTGTATCCTAGTTAGAACCTAAAACTGTAAAAGAAGCATTCACTGATGACTGTTGGATTGTAGCAATGCAAGAGGAATTGAATCAGTTTAAAAGAAACAATGTTTGGAAGTTAGCTCCTAGATTAGAATCACAATTTGTGATTGGAACAAAGTGGGTCTTTAAAAGTAAGCTTGATGAATCAGGTAGGGTTGTAAGAAACAAAGCTAGACTTGTGGCTCAAGGTTACAATTAGGAAGAAGGAATTGATTTTAACGAGACCTATGCATCTGTGGCTAGACTAGAATCCATGTGGATGTTGCTAACTTGTGTTTCCCATATGGGATTTAAGTTATTCCAAATAGACGTCAAGAGTGTATTTCTAAATGGATTCATTAAAGAGGAGGTCTATGTAAGGCAACCACTTGGCTTTGAAAACTCAGACAACGCTGATCATGTTTTTAAATTAAATAAAGCCTTATATGGATTAAAACAAGCTTCTAAAGCTTGGTATGAAAGACTAAGAAACAACCTGCTAGATAATGAATTTAAAATTGGACAAGCTGATCTAACTCTATTCACCAAAAGAAAGGACAATGAATTAATTTTAACTTAGATTTATGTTGATGACATAATCTTTGGTGCTACTAATGATCTTCTATGCCAAGAGTTTGCAAAAGTTATGTCAGGTCAATTCGAGATGAGCCTGATGGGAGAATTGAAGTTCTTCCTAGGGTTGCAGATTAATCAGCTAAAGGATGGCATCTTCATTTGGCAAACCAAGTTCACGAAGGAAATCTTGAAGAAATTTGGCGTGGATAACACTAATGGCAACAACTACACAACTTAAAGATGATGAGTCAGGTAAGTGTGTAGATTAGAAGTTGCACAGAAGTATGATAGGGTCTTTACTTAACTTCCAGTAGACCAGGCATTCTGTTTAGCACCTACTTATGTGCTAGGTTTCAAGTAAATCTTAAGGACTAACACCATAATTCCTTAAAACACATACTTAGGTACCTTCAAAACATTGTTGATCTTAGTATGTTCTATCATAAGTCAGCCACACTTGATTTACTCTCCTACTGTGATGTTCACTATTGATAGGTCCACTTCAGTAGACTAAATTAGAGCCTAAATACATTATTGTTAGAATAAAAATGTAATTTTGAGCATGCATTAGATTGTGAAATCAAATAAGCTTGGGATTTGTCATTCTTGCATGATTATTTAATTGATATACACCATTACACATATATTTCTTTACTTAATGCACAATTGTATGCGGATATATTATTTACATGTACATGTTTTGCAAGAATTATTTGGAGCTTAATTATGGCAAGATGGCTCAAAGTAAAATTCCTTGCAGTCATGTACTTGCACACAATATCACCTAAAGTTCCCCTTCCATAATAAGGCAAGATAATTATGGATGAAAAAGCAAGCAATATTATGGCAGCCAATTTTTCTCTAATGGAAAAACCGTCGCACCCAAAATTTCTCTCATCACGAGATACGAAGAACCCTTCCTCATTTCCTATTCCTCGGCCATTTCCTTTTTTGTCTCATTGGCATTCTCTCTGCACAGTGGCCCTCTCTCAATTCTATCTATTGTTCCCTCTAATTTGATGCCAATCATGCACGCATGCAACCCCTTAGAGAGCTAGGGGTGCATAGGGGTTGGGTTGGATCGAATTAGGACTCAACCCAAATTCAACCCATAATTTTTGGATTAAAATTTTTTCAATCCAACCCAACCCATTACACTACTGAACCCAACCTGTTCAACCCAACCCATAAAAATCAGGTCGGGTTGAGTCGGGTTGTTAACTAGTCACAAGATTCAAAACTTATGTTTATCTCCTAAATATTTTTTATCTTTCATACTTAATAACAAATCATTTTAAACTTATAAATAACTTCTATCTTCTAAAAAATAAATAAAATAAGTAAAAAAAAAAACTTGATAGTTGTATAACAGTAAAAAGAAAAAATAAAGGTATACCTTTTTTTTTTTGAAAATATTTTTATTAAAAGGGGAAGAACCCAATACAAAGCGAACACATAAGAAAAGGCAGGAAATCCTCACCCACGAAGGAGGAAATATGCCCCGTAGAAACAAGGGAACTCAAAACACAAAAAAAAGATCAAGAAATAAAGGGAAAAGAAAATGAAATGCACCACAAGATCGGGAATTAGACAACCTCCCAAAAGAGGCCGACTCCAAGCTCGTAGATACGACGAAGCGTCAACGAAAAAAATCTTGAAGAATGTGCAAATGAGAAACCGAATAAATCGACCCCTGACACACGTCAGGAATCTCAGCCATGATAGTACGGGGTCACACGTGGTCCCCAATAAACAAACTATCCTAAAAAAAAAGAGAAAGAAGACCAAAAAGCTCCTACAAACGAAAACAACCCACAAAGTCACAAAAACACCCCACAGTCTCTACCTTCCAAGCTGCGATCATCACCATCTACCACAGCGCCATCCTCCACCGCACCGATCTTGCGACTGTCAGCCGACGAGTGAGAGAAGCGAATGCAAGACAGTCAGTGAAGAGCTTCGATTACGGCCATGATCAACCTCGCAATGACTGTCAACGAGCAAACAGCAAGGACCAACGGTGACGTGCGGCGACCTCGGCCAAGGAGCAACGAGCGACATGCGACCTTGCATGTCAGTGAGTGTCTTTGATCTTCGAAGCTAATGGCTCGAGGGAAGGAGGAGGTGTTTATACTTGGTAATATTAAACTTGATAAAAGCTCAGGCCGAACCAATTGACAAAATAAAACCTACAAGACAAGTATAGATATTTTAATATAAATTTTGGAATATCAAAGTTAATAAAGTAAATAAGTAAATGAAGTTACCAATTTTTACAAGCAATTGCAAACTCTCAAAAGTCCTTCATAAACACAATACACTTCTAATTACATGTAAACAGTAAACAATCAATAATTCATAACATGGCCACAAAACAAGTCCAATGATACTTAAAATAATAATGAAGAGTCTTAGAGTGTTATACAATCACAAGAAAGTTTCAAAAATTCCAATCACAAAGCAACATAATTAACTAAAGCTAGAAACAAAAATCATAGGAATTTCTCCATCTACTTCAAACTCTAATCACTTCCATTTTTACTACAAGACAAAGGAAACAAATTAGGAGGTGGTAGGCTGTGTGGTGATGGTGGTGGTGGTGGTAGCTCTAGTGAAGGGCGGTGAGAGGAAGATGTTGACCTCGAGAGTGATGACGAGAAAGGAGCTATCAGCATACGAGTGTACGATGGTGGCGACGGCGAGAGAGGGAGCTTGGTTGCTCAGTTAGGGCTTGGGACTTGTGAGAAAAAGAGGGAAAGTGGAAATCAAAAATTGAAAAGTGAAATGAGAAGCGCACATTGCAACTTGGGACTTGCAAGCATGCACACGATCAAGTAGAGGGAAAAGGGAAATGAGAAGCGCACACTACGTATTGGTCCTAACGTGGGTTTTTTTTTATCTCCTTTCAAGTTGGGTGACTTTTTTTCTTTAAAATTTGAAATGGGATGATTTATTTTTTTCCTTTAAAATTTGAATGGATAATTGTATATATAAAGCTAAGAATCAGATGCAAATTGAGTTGAGTTTGTTAAAACTCAAATCCAACCTAATTTATTTTAACTCACAATCCAACGGGTTACCCCTGTACACCACTATTGAGAACCTCCACCCACGTAAACCACCACCCTTCTATTTTTCCCTCGCTCTCTCCCTCTCTCTGAGGATAAAAAAAAGCCCCCTCCACGTAGCCCTCACGGCCCTCTGCAGAGGCACGAAGGACACCCCCCTCCACCGTTCTCATCCCCTCTGATCTCTCCCATGCTCACGCAGCAGCACGCCACCTCCTCCTTCCTACGCGCATGCAGAGACCAAGGGCCCCCCTTCGCCCCCCCCGCGTCCTGACCCCTCCCTTTTACGGACGCAACACACGCACACACAGACACCGCCACCCCCACGTATCTGCATGTGTTCCTCCTCCGCCAGTGCTCAAGCTCTCCTCTCGGCGATAGAGACAGTAGTGCAGCTCCTGCAACTCTGCCCTCTACTTCCTCTGCCTCGAGGGTGGCAGGAACAGCCCACGACCATGCCTATCGGGTTGAACCACCAACCGTGCCACTGCCCTTGCCACTACAACCTCGACGTCACCACCACGCCACCTTCACCGCGTGTCGACGACCCTCGACCCTCTGTCCAGCAGCAGCCCGACTGCTCTCCGCTCACCGTGCACGACGACTGCACCTCCATACTCCTCGCTCTCCCTCATGAGGACAACCAGCCGCGCCCACAACTGCGACGTTATCATTGCAACCACTGTAACCACCACCGCGATCTCCACTCACCGTGCTCGTCTTTACGTCAACAAAGCAACCGTCACCGCGACCGCACCACGACCCCGCATTGTCTTCACATAGACCGCGACTTCCACGACCATGTTTCTCGTGGGGAAGCATGGTGACAGCACGCTTAGCCCACATCTTGTCTTGGTCATCAATTGCGTCCGCCACCGTGTATTCTCTGTGTCGCTGCGACTACACCTTGGTTCCTACTTACAGAGTTTGGTTTGCTTAGTATAGTTCATTTATTTCTCTGGTTATTTGGATTGACATTTATTATCTTTATATTTGAATATTAAACCTAGTTGCGCATTATTGTCTCCCTACAGAGACAATATTATTGTCTTTGTGGTTATTTAATATTATGCATGTTGAGTTGGTTACATCTTTGATATGAGCAGATCTAATGATTATTTAATTGGGGATTAATGGTATTTCTATGATTTTGATATTAGTTTTGATTGAGATTTTTCCACTACGACTTATACTACCACAACACATTATTATTACCATTATCATTATTATTTGCAAAAGTAAAAAATTTCCTACATCAACTATGAGGGTAACTAGACTGATCACAAGAGTACTAGTAGAACTTATCAATTTCTTGGAAATTCACCAGTCTCTTGGGTTAGCAAGAAACAAAACTGTGTTTCGCTATCCATAACTGAAGTTGAATACATTGTCGCTTCCCCAGCATATTTGCAGATTTTGTGGATGAAGCAAACACTTAAAGATTTTGGACTTAGTTTTGAAAACACTCGGATTCTTTGTAACAACACCAGTTCCATTAACCTATCCAAAAATCCTAACCAACACTCTAGAACTAAACATATAAATATCATACATCACTTCTTAAGAAATTATACATTGAAAAAGGAAATGACCTTAGAGTTTATACAAATAGAAAAACAATTGGCAGATATCTTCACTAAACCCCTAGCAAAAGAAAGATTTATAACTATTAGAAGAGAACTGGGACTAACAAGGCTAAATGAACTTTAATGTTCCTTTATTCTTTGTCTTGTTAGCTGTTGGTTGATCAGAAGCTTTCTTTGATCAATCAACACATTGATCAACCAAAATGTCTTTAACTGGAAAAATGTTCACTATACGTAGATGCATGGCAAAACTCAAGAATACGTTGAAATTCATTTTCCAGTACACATCAGCGAATAATCTAATCTGCATCGATGCGATAGAGCTCAGGGTCATCTCAAAAGTAATATTTGGCCTCCGAAATGAGTCTATCTCTTTGTTGCTCGGTCCAGTCCTGGGGGTTTTGGCCAATGGCTAAAAAATTCATGATGTTCGCAAACTAAGGGGTTTAGGCAATCGAGACTGTCAGGATGAACTCATCCGGAAAAGAATCAAAAATTGAAATTTTCGAATGAGGGGTATTGGTAAGGATTCTCGATAAATGATCAGCCACTATATTTTGTGTCTTGGCTTTATCTTTAATCTCCAAATCAAATTCATGTAGCAATAGGGTTCATCTAATGAGTCGAGTCTTAGCATCCTTTTTAGCCAAGAGATGTTTCATGGGTGAGTGGTTTGTGCAAATGATCACATGAGTTCCTAAGAGATAAGCCTTGAATTTTTCTAGAACGAAAACAACGGCTAGCAATTCCTTTTTTGTCACTGTACAATTTCTCTGGGCCTCATCTAGAGTTTTGCTAGGTTAGTAAATCACTAAAAGTGTTCTATCAATCTTTTGACCCAACATAGCCCCGACCACAAGATCATATGGTTGGTCATGATCTCAAAGGTGGTTGCCGAGGGTAACACCATCATGGGCCCTAACTAGCCACAATTAGTTAAGTTCAATCAGTAAATTCTCTTACTTAATCATCTGAGGGTCACAACTTCGCAATAATCTGATTTGAGAAGATAAGGAAACATGGTTAATTCTGTCATTTTAATAGTACATCACAAATGCAGATTAACCACAGGGTTACTTAGGGGTTAGTTAAAGGTTGAATGAGCATAAAAGACTAAAAAGTGGGTTTATACTGATAGATCAAGGTTTCACGCATTTCGAGGGCAAAAACGATACTTAAAACCCTAATTATCAACCCTACTTAAATTGAAAAGGTTATGGTTAGGATAAAATTTATATGAACCTTCTAAAATTCATAAAAAAATATTCTAAGAGATTTGGTTCCTTTGGTTTGATCATCTGAACCCATTTTGACCTAGAACAGATATTTAGATAGGAATCTACCCTAATTTGGGCCTCTGCACAATTTACCCAATAAAATGAGGTCAAAAATAAAATCCAAGTGCACCACTAGATTCCTTGGGTCAAAATTAGGTTAAGACCAAAATTTGGGTCCAATCAGAATCTATCTTGACCTAGTTTGCATTTTATCCCTTAAAAACTCTATTTCTCACACTTGTACCCCTAAGTTTCAAGTTTATTAGAAATGGCCCCCTATCTTTGTCATATTTCTTTCATTCAAGTCCCTACTTCCATGACCGTTTGAATAGGATCCACAAATCCTCATTGCCGACATGTAATCGAGGAATCAATTTAAGAAACCTCAATCTAAAATCGCCAAACTTGGTAGATTTCTTCCTTTGATCATGACCGATCGTCCAAGCCTTGTGACGAAATCAATCACCTCCAATTCCACCACCGACAAACTTGGAAAACCCAAGTTCAAAAGTCATCCTAGCCGCTTTCCAAATGTGTCCAAATCAATGTTGGTTCTATTTAAAGCCCAGCACATTCCCAAGTTTTTCTCGTATAGCCTTCATCAAAATTCCCTTGCAATTCTTCCTCCTCGCCAGCAAAGAGGACCACCACTAGAGCTCTTCGAAACCTCATCATCGCCCTCTGCCACGTATGATAGGCAAAAGGATCTTCCTCTTTAAGCATCTGCGAAGCTTCCCACGAAGCTTCAGCCTCTCTAGCCCCTTCTTCCGCTCTAACCGCTTCATCATCTTCCTCCTCTCCGACGTACCTCCAACATCATCTCTATTGCCTCCTTCCTCCCAATTAGTATAGGGATTCTCTCTTTCTCCCCCTCAATTACAAATCTGGAGTTTCTTGGCTCCAAATCACCTCTCCTCTGTCTTCCCCGACGCCGGCTACTTCACTACCGACCACCTCCATCGCTGACACACCTACACCCATCACACACCCCATAACAACCATCGCCAGCATCGCTTCACCACCACAAAGCTTCCCAGCTCCTCAATTTCACCATTCACCAACACCATCACCCTCCTCCATCACTATCGACAGGAGATCATTAGAGCTTCACCGCCACACACCTTTGTCCACTCGCACCATTAATCACCTTAGGGTTTTTGTCTGACGAGTAGCATGCGAACCTTTGTGTGTGATCAATTCCAGCTCTAGAGCCACATTCTTGTCACAGGCGCTTCATCGTCGCTGGTCATCATCTCTATCTCTGACCACCATCTTCCGACCACCACCAGTCTTGCCCCCACTCCTAATCAACGGGGAACATCATCATGATCATCTCTAGACCCTCAATTTGGCAAGGCATCGACAGCTATTGACCTAATCAGACATATCTTCTCCACGGCTGCAACAGTGAAGCAAGGGGAACATATAGTCCCACATTGTGCGTAGAAGCCTTGGATTTGGCTTCATAATGTTCTTCATCCATCCACTACTCACCCAAGATATGGGGTTTGGGTCCCCTTCACACGAGCCATGCACCCTCACCCACCACGCACGGCGACAGGCCTAGACTCGGATCCGATTACCCAAATACCCCTTAATCTAGATCTAAGGAAAGAGAAAGAGGAATTCTGTAGGGGTGGGACGAGGTTTTGCACTGTAGGACCTTGGGGTGCATGGCAACACTTAGGCACTTCTAAGGTGATCTAAGCAAGAAGGATAAGGTGTTTGTCGTGCCTTACAGACGTCTGATTTGAGGCACTGTGGATTTATTTGAAGCTTAGTCTAACGTGGATTAGTAGTTGAGAAATACTGTTGAAAAATTTGATTGGGATAAGTGCTTAATCCTAAGGCTTAATTGGTGGTTTCAACCACCATTTTTAGTCCTTTATTTTGATATTTTTGTCCCTACTATTTGAGATACATTCTTGCTGCCTATTGAATATCATTTTTTCCTTATTCACTTGCATTATTATTTCTGAATATTGTGATTGATGATTGATTTGTTATATTTGCTCCTTGCGAACGACCTCGAAACTCACAATTTTTCGAGCATTATAAATTTAAATGTCGCATTGATTTTCATCGCTATACTACAACGCAATATTTTTATGACAATTTTCGATGCAACAGCTGTCAAATGTTTTTCAACAAGATTCATCAAGCTCAAATGGTTGGTCTTTGGATAGAAGATTGCTCAAGAGTTGAGAAATCTTATAAAAGTCCTGAATGAATCTTTTGTAAAATCCCACATGGCTAAGGAATGATCTAATCTATTTTACTGATGTGGATGGGGAAAGTTTGGCAATTGCATCAACCTTTGCTTTGTCCACATCAATCCCCCTGCTTGAAACCACATGCCCTAAGATAATTCCTTCATGGGTCATAAAGTGGCTCTTCTCCCAGCTAAAGACTAATTTAGTCTTGTTGCATCTCTTAAGGATCAATTCAAGATTAAGTAGGCAGGAATCAAATAAGTCACCAAAGACTAAAAAGTTGTCCATGAATACTTCTGAACAATCCCTTACAATGTCAGAGAAAATGGTGGGCATGCACCTTTGGAAAATGATGGGTGCATTGCATATTCCAAGCGACATCCTACTGTATGCAAAGGTTCCATAAGGACATGTGAAGGTTGTCTTTTCCTGGCCTTCAGGATGGATAGCAACTTAATTATATCCTAAAAATTCATCCAGGAAATAGAAGTATTTCTGCCTAGCCAACTTTTCTAAGATTTGATCGATGAAAGGTAGAAGGAAATGATCCTCTTTAGTGGTTGCATTCAACTTCCTATAACCAATACAAACTCACCACGAGGAAGCTGAATAGGTTGTCATAGATTCACCTTTCTCATTAGTCACCACGGTTTTCCCAATTTTCTTAGGAACTATCTGCATGGAGCTAGCCCAAGGCTATCCGTGATCGAGTAGATTATACCAGTATCAAGCCACTTAATTATTTCCTTCTTGACCACTTCTTGCATATTGGGGTTTAGTGATCGAGACGTTTTCACTTGAAAAAATGATATTAGAAATATAATACATCGTTGTAGTATAAAGCGTGTGGTGGAAAAATCTCAAATCAAAAAATATTATCAGTGAAAACTAACCACAAAGTTAGGAAGTCGTATCCACAGAGAGAAACAAACCAATAACTCACAAATATCTCGCATCCACAATCATAAATTTATAGAGAAATTCATATAAGATTTGATGCTTTCATTCTTTAATGTGAGAGAGTGTGTGAAATCAATCAGAGGTTGCGTGAAAATAGAGGAAATGTGAGGGTTTCATAGAAAATGGCTGCAAAATATAGAATATTCAATTTAAAAATCAAAATATGGCAATGTCATGCGATTTAATAACTAATTGACCCTTTTACTGCTGCAGAACAGGGGAGAAGTCCCTTGTATGCACGAGGAGAAAGAGGTCGCGGCTGGCCTTGGCGTGTTTCGAGGAGGTTGGCCGAAAGATGGGCTTCGCAATGACGATGGTTTCCTGGTGAGAGTTTGCTGGAGTAGGCCGGTCGGTGGCTTGGAGGTCCCCAGCAGTGGGTTCTCCCACTCACGTGAGTGGTCTACGATTGGAGCTTTGAAGGGTGTGGTTGGTCGCGCGGTGTCGAGGGGAGCATGTTGGAGTTGATGGCGCGAGATATGACGACCGAAGATGGTGGCTCCGTCGAGGGAGTGCATGCCAATGTTGGGTTTTGTTTGTGGGAGAAGATGAATAGTGCGCATTGAGGGAGTGAGGCCGGTTGTGGGTTGTTGTAGTTGCTGATGGCGGTTGGCGAGTCTGAGGGTTGGAGCTGCTACTGTTGCACTGGAGAGAAGTCGATGGGGAGAGGATGGATGCACGGTGAGTGGCTGGTGGTGGCTGTTGTTGAAGAAACAAAGGAAGAGGAAGAAGAAGAAGAAGAAAGAAGAAAGAAGAGGAGAGGTCTGAAGGTATTGGTTCATGGTGATGACAGTCGCAGTGGCAGGAACGTCAGGCAGAGCACGGTGGTGGCACCGAGAGTGGCTTCTTGCAATGGTGGGAAGGTCGGTATGAAGGGAGAGACGCGATGGTGAGTGGTCACAGTGGTGAACGTAGTTGATGGCAGGAACGAGAACAAGATGTGGTGGTGGCATCGGCACTGTCATCGCTGACCATGGTGGCAGTTCGCAGTAATGGAGTTATCGAGGATGTGGGCAAGACACAGTGGTGGCTGTGGTCCTTGCATGGAGAGAAGGCTCTCCCTCCGTGGAGGAAGATGATCCCCCCTCTTGGTCCATCCTCTGCCTATTATAAAGAGAAACAACAATCAGAGAGAATAAGAGATTGAGAGAAATTATTGGAGAGAGAGATTGAGGAAAATAAGGAACAGAATTTTCTGTTGGTGTTTTTGTATATACGTAGACCCCAAAAGAAAAGAGAGCAAGAAAGGAAATAAATGGAGGTTGGAAAAATAGGAAAGAGACAAAGAATTGGAAAAATGAGAGATAGGGAATCTCAAGTGATTTTATCCTTTTGCAACATTCCAAATTCTCGTCCCCAATTAATTTCTGCAAGAGAACACACATCAATATATGAACATATGTTAAATACATATGCAAATAAAGTACATTAGTTGAGAAATGCAAGATTGATAATTTTCGTACTCAACGAATATTCTTCTGTAATACATACTAGAAATCCATTTCCCAACTCCTAATTAAATGCTCTTGGCCTTAATTCTAATCCACTAAAGTGGACCTATCAAACACCACCATGCTTAAGTTTTGCTAATCCTGACCAAAATCATATGAAAAATAACCTGATCTCTAAACTAGTATTTGCTATCATGATGCCATATCGTGCGGTGTCTCTAGAGACTAATTGAAATACCAACTCTAGGATTAAAGGTACTCAAGTACTAGCCAAGATATGGACCTAGCCAGCCTCAGCCTTGGGTCCACTGCGAAGGTTTCTAAGGCCTGCAAAAACTACCTAGAGGTTCGTTGACCCCAATGATTAAAGCACCCGTGCGTATGTGCAACAAGTCTAGGTTTAGTTTGCCAGTGAATTTTTTATAAGAGAGAGAGATATTTATTCTGAGAGTTTACTCTCTTTTCTTTTTAAATTTCCCTAAACCTACATCGGATTGGCCCTAAACACGATCTATTTCTGATTCCTCGTCCCCATAATCAATCCTTGCAGGGTCCTTGGTAATCGATACTTCGAGATAGCACCGCCCATGGCAACTCTCAGAACCCTGGCTTTCGACACTCTGGGATAGTGTCTCCCATGGCATTATGTAGCTAAATTCAAACCCTGGCAATTGACATTTCAAGATAATGCCACCCATGGCACCTGAACTAGCACAAGGTTCTTCCATGCCCCCAATAGGCTATTTAGATATCCTAGGAGACAAGCACCAAGGAGACGGTATGTTATAATCCATCTTCAAGGGGAGTCTTTTCATTCCTCCTCTCCGCATTGGGAACTCATCCAATCAACTTGTGTCTTTGAGCCACTCCTAAGTCAAATCTTCAGGAAAACCTTTTTCAGATCATAACACTTTTTGGAATTATTCCTCATTACTCACACTGAACCAAACTGGTGTGTGATTTTTAGGTGCCTAGGTTATCAAGTCCCTCAAACCAAAGGGTAGGCAATAGGGCCAAATAATCCCTAAGCCTTAGACTTAATATATCAGCCTTGCAACTTCCTCAACCTTTTGAGAAATAGTCTAGATCTTAACAAATATGTGAGTGTTTAAGCCCTAGAACAGACCTAGGAGGCCTAAAGTCGATATCCCTCACTTATCTCCTTCTCTTTAGTACTTTAGGACTTAATTCATCATTCATTCTAGCCCAGAACTTAAGTAAACTCTTCCATAATCAAATGTTGGGACCAGCACAATTTTTGCACCTTTTCCTCTCTGTGTCTCTCTCTTGTTCTTTTTCTTTTTCCTCCTCAATATACTTGCAGCTCACAAAGATTTCATCTCCTTTCTTCTCTTATCCCCCCTTTTTTTCCTTTTTTTTTATGCAATATGAATGCCATAACTGCCTCAGGTTATACCCTCCCATGCCTAAACCTAGCAATGTCTGCATTGGAAAGCAAAAGCAAGGAAAGATATTACCTAAGGTGGAGTTGGGATGTCTCCCAATGGGTGATTCTTGCAAATCGAGCTCTAGTAGGGCAGCAGAAGGAGATCTGAAAAGGATACGTAACAAACTTGGCCTAGCAATTAAGTAACCCAAGATGTTGGCAAGCTGGTGATGGAGAGTGATGCCAAATGCTCATCAAATACAGGTGAAAATAGGGTACTCCTGAGCTATTGTTAGAGGTTTCACATAATAAACATGAGTAGTGACCTCTATGAGTGCGCAGTGAGGAGGCAAGGGCTCCTTAAGCAGATATGTGTGGGAAAAGAGGGCGCGAGGAAGGACGCACTAAGGATGATGGGCTAACATGAACAAGCGTCAATCCATACCTGCCACTCTACCACAGGATGTATTGGTCTGGTTAGACTTTAGCAAGCTGTTTCTGAAGGAGTGTAAGTTTCTCAGCTGCAGGGTAGGGAAGAGGGTCAAAGAGGGCTTGAGAGGTTCAACATTCATCCTAGACAACCATTCCAATTCCTGAATGTCATCAGACGCAACCTTAGTAACTGATTAACTTTCATGCCGCCTATTATTGGTGTGCTCGTCATGGAATGGGCCAAATGTTCACTTCCAAATTGAACCGATCAAGGGTGTCGCCCATTTCATTATCATGTAAAGGTGGGTTGGAAGCAATAGGGTTGTGAGTGTCCTCAACAATGACATCCCCAGGTTCTTGCTCGATGCTAAGATCCTGCCCTTGAGGTGTATAGATTCCTTCATCAAGAGTATTAATTGCTTCCATTTCTTCCTAATGTTCGAGAGGATGATCTTTGTAGTCAAAAGTATGTAGGAATCCAGATTTGGCTAAATCAGTAAGATCCTCAGGGGGTAAGTCCTCGAACAAAACATATTCCCCATTAAAGTCACTCCATACTTTGAGTCTGGGCCCCTCAAAGTCATCATCCTCCTCCTCTATGCTTCTTCCCACTTGCCTCTGAGACTTAGGAAAATCTTCAAAGCCCGGCTCAAGTGTTTCCTTGTCTTCTTCAAAAATCAAATCTTCATATCCCTGAGACAAATATTGATCCAAGTCATCCAATTTAGTATCAATCTCATTAGGGTCACCTCTATTAGACACATGTAGAATATCATAATGGTGTGTGGAGGATATTGGTTCCTTGAGTAGAGGGTCATGGTTATTAACATTTCCTTCCAATATGATTTGTTTCGATGGAATTTATTAACTTCAGAATCACCATCCTCCGGGAGATCTAACTAAGGTGTAAAGCCCTCAGGGATGAAGGTATAGGTTTGGCATCCCTAGGATGGGTTGTAGAATCCACCTCAAAATCAAGAATGGGAGTTGGGTTGACTATTTGACTACGACTCGCTTCATCAAATGTAATAAAGATACTATCACTCGAGTCGAGTTCATCTAATGGGAACATCTTCCCCTTTGATTGCCTCTAATAAAGCTTATGTGGAAGGTCTAAGGGCTCACGTTCGCATGAGAGATTGGGAAAGTTTGAGAGCTTGGGAATTGGCTCAAAAGGAAGGGAATTCCTTGACGAACTTCCCTTTCAAATTTGAGAGGGATTCGTCAAGGAATCAAGGAGAAAGTGCCAAGTTTAGGTCACCGGAGTTTGTAGGAATAGAATTCATGGTGGTAGGGGCCTTTCTATGAAGATGATGGTAAAGTTAAGGGGCCATTTGCAAGGAATTCAAAAAGCTAAGGATCTGAAAAAAGTCTGACTGGACCAAAATGCAAACTTGGTCAACATGATCTTAGATTGGGCCTAAATTTTGGTAAAAACCTAATTTGGGCCTAAGGAATTCAATGGTAAGTTGGATTTTGGTTTTTACCAAGTTTGACTGGGTAATTTATGTAAAAACCCAAATTAGGGTAAATGTCAGTCTGAGACTCTGTTTTGGATCAAGGCAGGTTTTAATGGTCAAATTGTAGGTACCAAACCCTAGAGAATATTTTTCTATGAATTTTAGAGGATTTAGGTGAATTTTATCTTGACCATAACCTCAGTTAATTAAGCGGGTCTATTTTTAGGGTTTCAGAAGTCATTTACTTCTCAAAACACGCGAAAACCCTTTTTCTGTCTGTTCTAACCCACTTGTTGGACAATAAGGTAATTTGATCCTTAACTAATCCCTGAGAAAACCCAAGGTTGTTCTACATTCAAGATATGATGGTAAAATTGTAGTTTTAACCCTAGTTTCTTATCTTTCTTTCAGAATAGATTTGCAATGAATTATGGCCTTCTGACAATTATGTAGGAGCATTTATTCCTTGATAGTGACTAAATTGAGCTAGCTATGACTCATGATGGCGTTCCCATCAAATTATAACTAGAACATGTACTTGCTATCTAACTATAACAAGAATTAAAATCACTATCTAGCAGAATAAGGGCACCACGAGTGGTCCGTGGTGGCCTTCTGGAGAGGCTGGGGAATGCAACAGCGATCCACCATGGTGGCTTGGTGGGCGCTCCAAAGGAAGAGAGCCAGAGACAGAGAGAGCCAGAGAAGAAGGTCTGAAGAATTAGAGAGGGTCTGGAGGAGTTCTGGTGGAAGAAGATGGAAGAGTTGGGAAGAGTTGGCTTCCACCAGGGGGCCCTGGGCCTTCTTTTATAGCTTCATTAAGGGTCTAGTGATCAGATCCGTTGATCGAGAGATCAACGGATCAGATCTGGCCTCAAAATCAACTTATTTGCGCATTCTATGCTCGGAGCACACCAGATGGCTCCATGTGTCAGGCCCCGCTGCCCTTGGATGGCCATCGGATGCCTCTGCACGTGCTTTCCTCTTCTTCACACATTTGCTTTGCTCCTTCAATGTGTCGGCCTCATATTTCTCACATGCCTCATTTCAAAACACGCACCTTTGATTACAGTCGTTCGATCTCACGATCGAACGACTTAAATCAAGCACGCCACCACCTTAGGAACCATGTGTGATCGTGCATTCACATAGGGTATTGGATCGCGCATGTCCATCAGATGCACAATCATGCACCACGTATCCGCTCTCGCACCATCCAATGCTGACCCAACGGATGGATTTCCTTCACGCTCCACCACCTCTTGATTTTGCGTTTCAAGTCGATTCAAACGTGCATCGTTCATTCTCGCACAAGCGCGCTCTCTACTGTGCTACGTGCGTGGATTGTCGCATTTGCATTCTTCGCTTAGCTACTCTCAACCATTGGATGAAGATCCAACAGCTGAGGATGGTTCTCCACTGATGAGGAGCGGTTAAGGCAATCGACATGGCCATATTGTGGCCATTGGATGAAGATCCAATGGCCCACACTTTGATCGCTGATCGCTGGACTTTGATCGCTAATTTGGATCCATCCATGAGGTTGGATTTGTCATCTGAGGTTCGGATTTCCACCTATTTGCCTCTTGGCTCTTACTCTTCTGTGGACTCTATAGGATGCTACGGAAGTCTGATCGATGTGATCTTGGAAACATTGGACTCCCGTCGTCATTCTGAGCTGATCCAAATGGTTGGATCAGTCATCCGTAGCCTCGAATTAATTGCCATTGTTAATGCCTCTCAATTAGCACATAATATGGCATTTATTATTTACAAAACTAATAAATAAACTATGATGTAAAGTACAATGCAAATGCATGTAGAATGCATAAGTTAAACTAGGTTCTAACTTAATTCAGGTGGATTAGGGCCTATGATTGCTACACAATCATACCCCCATGCCTAAATCTTGCTAGTCCCTAGCAAGTGCAAGACTAAATATATTCTATTAAGAGTTTGACTAAGGATTTATTTCTTTTTGTTTCATCCAGAAATTTAGAATCCAGATAACTGTGAATGTGTAGTGGTGTAGCTTCTGCAATGGAATCATGCGAAAAGTCAACATACATCTAAAGCCCGTACTTGACCCTCAGTAAAATTCTATTAGGATAGGAAAACCTCTTCTCTCAGGGACACAGAATATCCTCTAGTTTTAGCCCTGGCTTTTTAACTTAGGTAGATGTCTGAGTTAACTAGTTTTGTATTTGTTGGCTCACTTTGTTCTGGTGCTACATAGAGACTAGTATTTCAAAATCTAAATTTCCAGATTATTAAATAAATCATCTTAGAGAGAGGTTGGAAAACTGTGCTCTCTTAAGTCTTTTATACTTTTTCTTCTCTCTTTCTTTTTCCTTTTTCTTTTTTTTTCTTTTCTTTTTCTTCCTAAGCTCACATCTCACCAGTTTTGTGGATATATTTGGTGGTCTCTCATGGCATTACACTTAAATTAGGTTCTAATAACCCTATGACTAAGTCAGAATCCTTCAGTCTATATTTAGGCGATTAGAAATACAGGAAAAGTAGGTTAAGGTTGTATTTGGTGGATCGTGAAGATGATAGGTGTTGTTGCCTCAACATAACTCACACTTCTCAATATGGAAAGTTTTTTTTTCTTCTTTTCTCTTCCTTTTTTTTCTTTTATTTTTTTTATATACTAATATAATGCCATATCTACTAACACAATGCAACATAGCATACATAATTTTATTCATGAGGCATTATTCAAAATTAGGAGTGTTCAAGAGGATATCGGGTGGCTTGTTTGGTGGAAGTGCCTATTCTCGGCACTAGGCAGGGCATTAATAGGACAGCGTATTTCTGACCTTAATATCAGTACCCTCTTTCAGTTGAGGATTCCATGAAGGACAATCATGGCTATCCACCTCAGTCTTAGTTTTATCAGAACCCACTCTCTGTGTATTTGCCTTATTTGGTGGCTCTCACAAGGATTCTCACAAAAAAAATTTGTACACAAGAACTGAGAGCGAAAACTGTGCCTAACTCCGAGTATCATTATCCAATTATCCAGAATTTAAGATTTCTTACACTAGTCATAGAGCACCAGTAGTCTCTTGATTGTGCAGCAATCATAGGTCTTAATTGACCTAAATTAGGCTAGGACCAAGCATAAGTTAGGGTAGTTCATGCATGCACAAGCATTATTTGCATCTTTACTATTTTTCTGTGGCTATGCATAAAATAATGCTATAATGTACTGATTAAATGCATTATATAATTTATAGGTAATAAGAAGCTCAGGAGCTGGATCTGAGACTGGATCTAAAGCTGGACCTGAAGCTAGAGTTGGAGCAAAACTGGAGCAGAAGACCTAGAGTAGATGTAGTAGACAATAATGTAAGGGATTTGAGGTATGCTATTCTGTTAAGTAGGAATAAAGCAGTAAATAGTGAAGAACTTAGGTCCACCCTAGCCCAAAGATAGCCTAGAAGCTTCCCTAACCCTTAGCCACCCTTAGATTCGGTCACTGCACCCTAGGAAGCCCTAAAACCCTAATTCTAGCCTATTCCTGGATGTCCAAATGAGTTATAGGATGTCCAGAACCCTTAGCCACAACCCACACACCTCAAACCCACATCTGCATCATTATTGGACGTCCAAACACTTGGTCAGACGTCCAATTTCTGCAGAATACCCAAGACAGAACCCAGAATCCCTCCTGACTCTGATTAGACATCTAGACAACAAGTCTAGACTTCTGATTTTTCATTATAAGACATTTGATAACTTTATTGGATGTCCATAACTGTTCTCCAGTTTCTATTTTGGAATTCAAGCCTTGATCTTGAGTTCTTAGGTCCCTAAACCCAATTCTAACCCCCTAGGAACATAAATTAAGGTTCACTAACCCTAGTACATCACCTCTAGACCTCCCTAAGGACCTAATTAGGTCCTCACTAAACCTAATTGACTTGGATCATAGTCAATTTCATCAGCCTACTCAATTGGACTCAGTGAGTCCAATTGAGCCCTGATCTCAGCACACACAGCCCAATTGGACTTAGTGAGAGTCTAATTGACCTAAACCTAACTTAATTTAGTTGTTTTACTCTCAATTAGGCTTTCACACACCCAATTAAACTTGTATAAAGTTTAATTGCATTTTACCTTAGTGAATTAGGGTTTGCAACCCTAATTTGTGACCTACATTGACCTAAACCCACTAGAACCTAACCTAATCAACCTAGCCACCTAGGTTTCGACCCACACACCACCTACACGAAATTATACTAGCTAGAGTTCTCTAGAACTCTCTACCATGTGTTGTTGCCTTGGTTGCTAAAAATAGCAACCAAGATGCATTCAATTTTTAGATCCACCAAATGTGGATCTAAAAACCACCCATCCACCCTCTCTCTCCCTCTCCCAGGAGCTCCCACCATAGGCCCCTCTAGAGAATTCCATAATTCTCTAGAGAGAATCTCTGAGGCCTATAAAAAGACCTAAGGGGTTGCCATTTGGTCAATCTTCGCTCTTTGGCTCCATTCCACTCATTCCACCTACACCTCCACCTCCATCTCCACGAGTACACCATGGCCATCACCACCTCCATGCCAAGAGCCTAGATCACCTTCTCCAACCTCTCTCCAAGGGCCATCCTAAGCACCATTAGCCACCCCTCTTTCTCCTCTCACCCACTCAAAGGCCATCGGAGCCCACCTTCGAATGCTCTTCATTCTGTTAGCTAGATAAGTAGCATAGTTATTTGTATATTTATTGCTTTATTTATTGCTTAGTAGTGTAGCTATCTCTCCTTCTTGCATGGTGCATGAGCAGTCTCTTGCAGATCCACACGTGCACATATTTTCTGTTAGCTAGATTTAAATTTCCCTATACATGCATTCTGCTACCTATGTTGTAACCACCATCATGCCTCAATGAAAATATTTATATATACATATATATATATATACGTTTGTTGAAAATCACCATGTGCCTGATTATCATCTTTTGGTGTGATTAAAGTTGCATGCTTTCAATTTTTGATATTCTGGCAGCAGCATGTCATATATTAATACGTATTCAGTATAAATCGACATGCAATTTTAAATGAGTAGAGTGAGCAAGATCAAATTTGAATTTGCATTTCCAAAATGTCTCTTAGAGACGAACGACCGGGACTCAAGTCTCGTTATTATAAAAATTATTTTGGACGAGTGGATTTCGCAACTATACTACAACGTTATTTTCCTTAAACTCATGATTTCCACGTCGAGTCAAATGGCATCGTTGCCGAGGGATTTGTCACTAAAAGCTTTAGATTGAGAATCAATTGTGTTGCCAAGGAGGCAACACAATTGATTCTCAATCTAAAGCTTTTAGTGACAAATCTTCCTCTACTTATTTGTTGGATGTGCAGGAAATCAGGAAAAGCAGGATCTGCACACACATCGAGCGCGAAGAAAAAAAGGCAGGTGCACACCTCTTCCTTAGCTTAGAATTTTTGTTTGAACTCTAGGTTAGAAATTTCTTTCTGAAAAAAAAAAAATGCATATCTTGAAAAAAAAAGCAACAAAAATATTTTTCCTTTAGGTTGTTATATTAGGTTTCTGTTTGAATCTTAGGTTAGTTTGAGGAAAAAAAAAGAAAAAATAAAAAAAAATTGAAAAAGTTTTTCCCTCCAAAAAGACATTTGAAAAAAAAATAAAAAAATCTTTTGGTGGAATTTGAATTTGAATTTCAAATCCCTTTTTAAAACCTTTTCCACCACTTGTTGAAATTTGGCCAAACTTCAATTTCTGACTTAAAAATTCATTTGCCAAAAAATTAATGAGCAAAAAATTCTAAAATTCAGGCAAGTACTTTATTTTTAAACCATATTTCAAACGACACCATTTATTTGAAAAAATTCTAAGTACAAAATTTTGAAAAATTTGCGAAGTGTAAGGCGGTCAAACTGACCCAAATCTGAAAATTTTCAAAATTCAAAAATTTATTCTGAGCAATCCACAAATCTGTTTTGACGAAAATAGTGTGGTTTGAAAGATGATCCCATTAGATTTAATTTACATATTTTTCCAGAATTTTTGAAAATCATTTGATACTATTTCAAAGCAAAAAATGGACCAGGAGTCAAAATTCCAGATCTGACCCCCTGATAATTAAAAATCCCTATAAATTCAGTTAAAATAGTAAAAATTATAAAAAAATATTCTCTGAAAAGATAATTGAAAAAGAAATCTACTTATCAAATTTAAATTTATTTGGATTCCAATTTTGTTCAGAGTACTATTTTTATTCTTGTGGTCTACTGAAAAGAAGGAAAAAAAACCCTAGAATTCCATGAACCTTAGATTACACCTTTAGGGTTACACTCTAGAGACCACACTTGAGCTAACTTATACTTAGCTAAGTCTAGTGTTTAGCCAGTGAGCCTGGTCACCTTGTGGGCCACTCACCCTAAATCCTAGTGAAGAAAAAAGGGTTAAAATAAATTCTAAAACACAAAATCAACCCGAATTCATTGTCATACGACTGGGTGTTTTCAACCTCCCTGGCCAAACCTGGTGACTAAGTCTGCGGGGTAGTGTCAAATGACCGTGGCTTGAGGGTCAACGGAACCAGAGGCGCAAGCCGAAGGAAGAACCTTCCTCTTAGTCCCCTCGTAACCAGATTGGCTAGGTTAGCTTGAGAGGCGGGAATCACTTTCAGTAGGTTCCCAACAAATTTTTCTTCAGGAATTTGAACCCAAAATGAAAAATCCGGTCATCTGATCATAATGACCATCTGATTGACAGCGCCTTATCCTTGTCCGACTAGCTGCACCAACCCAGGGGTTGGCTAGTGTATGCAAGGAAGGAGGTCACTAAGACCTCAACTGGTTGGACCTTAGGAGCCATTCCCAAGGAGGCGAGTCACCTTGCCCGGACCATCTTCTCCCCCATACTCATCTTCTTCCCTCTTAGCCAAGATGGCTAACCCTGGACCTTGACCTGCTCAGGATCCAGCAAATCTGGACCCAATGGCTCGTCTGGAAGCTTGGGTCGTTGAATTTGAGGAGCGGCAGAAACATAACATAAACCGTATCTTGAACACTTTGGACAGAATGTAACATCCACCACGAGGAGAACAGCTTCGGGATTTCTATGATCCGACAGCGTCGATTGTCGCACCTCTAGTCCAGATTCCCACAGGTAGAGATGCGTTTGAGCTCAAGCCCAATCTAATTGGGCTAATCCAAAATTACTTTTATGGAACGCGAACGAAGATCCATTCCAGCATTTAGAGGACCTGAGTCAGATCGCGGAAATGGCTCGACCCTAGAACATAGATCTTGGAATTGTTCTGATGAAGCTTTTTCCATTTTCTCTCAAGGATAAAGCTTCGTACTGGTTCAAGACCATCGAGAAGTCAATTGGAACATGGCTGGAATTACGACGTGAATTCCTTTGAAGTTCTTCCCGATTGATCAGACGAATGCGATGAGGCGAGCGATCACAACTTTCTCCCAGAGACCTGAGGAGAAGTTGCATGGCGCTTGGGACCAATTTCATGATCTCCTGAGAAAATGACCGCACCATGCTTTACCCAAATGGCACCTAGCTCAGATTTGTTACCATGGGCTGGATGACACACATCGATATTTGGCCGATGCATCCAGTGGCGGGAATTTCCTTGCGAAAGGCGAAAATAGCGCATTTGGGTTATTCGAGTCTCTAGCGGAGAATTCAATGAATGCCGCATCAATGAACCAATTCTAGTGTCCTAGACAACAGCGAGTTAATGTCCATGAGGCTCAAGTAGAGTTTGTTCAAGCTGATATGGAAATTATCGCCAAGTAGCTAGGAAAGATGGATTGCTGGGAAAGAAAATCAATGACATAGCTCGAGGTCAATAGGATCTGGTCAGAAATTCTGCTACCCCGAGACCCTCTTATGCATCCCGAACCCCTCCTGCTCGAGTTAATCTGTTCACTCGAGATGCACTTCCTTCATATTCACGGGATCTTGAATATCAGGATCCTGCGAACAATCTTGATCTGGCACCATATGATCAGGGTTATGCACCACATGATAATTATAATGCATATTCCCTTGATGAATATATGCCTCAGACATCATCAGCCTACGAAGACGTCGATGCTATTCAAGGACACGGGCGTAATAACTCGTACTCAAAGACGTATAACCCTAGTTGGCGCCAACATCCTAACTTCTCCTCATCAGGTAACTCACAGAGACACCATCAAAATCCACACTACCAGACCAGGCAAAATGGGAATGCACAAAACACATACCCTAGGCAACAGCCATTCCCATCTCAGTAGCAGCAATCATGCTCTGTCTATCAGCCACTGCATCAAGCTGCCGGTCACCTTCTAAAGTGAGCCAATTTGGAGGCACTGAAAGAAGAGCTGCAAGAATCAGTGTGAAAGTCTACTCAGGATAGCTTGCAGATCATGAAGGCAACGGCAGACCAAATACAGAACATACAAAACATGCAAAATCAATTGCTACAAGGGCATAGGACCCTGGGAGCCTTGCCCTCCCAACCTGTCCCAAACCCACGATATGTACAGAACCAAGGCACCCTGCCCAGGTTTCAGGCATCATAGGGACAGGCACACGCCATATTACAGGCGCCTCCTATACCACCTGGTTACGTTCAAGGCCAGCCACCTCTGATACAGAACACCGCATACTCTGCCCCTTCCACTCCTCCACCACCTCATGGATAGCAAGCTGATGCAAATGCTGTTTCATTGAGGAGCGGGAAGAAGACTTACGACCCACCATTTAGGCAGGTGGGTCCTAATTTTTCGCACCCTTCACCGTAGAATGGTTTGAATCCATCTCAGGAGCCACCTACGGTAGATAAGGGCAAGAGGCCACTTGACCCTGAGATTCCCGTTCCTTTTCCCAAGGCTCTGACACGAAATGTAGTACAGAAAACAAACATGTGAAATTTCGAGGACGTGAAGAATGTTCAAGGAAGTGCATATTCAGATCCCTCTCCTCGAGGCCATTGATCACATTCCTGCTGTCGCGAGGTTCTTTAAGGACTACTGTACCCCGAAGTGACAGTCGAGAATAAGACAATAGGCAGTACTATCAAAGGAGGCTAGCACCGTGATTCTAGCCAACTTACCACCGAAAAAGAAAGACCCTGGTACCCCACTCATTTCCTACTTCTTGCAGGATTCTCCATTTGATCAGGCCCTTCTAGATCTGGGTTCGTCCATCAACCTGACTCCCACCGCCGTATATGATCGATTTCGATTGGGGGAGTTAAAACCCACCTCAGTTACAATTCAGCTAGCCGATAGATTAATGAAAACACTGAGGGGGGTGGTTGAGAATGTGATCGTGAAAGTCCACGGATTCTGCTTTCCCATAAGCTTTTTCATTCTCGATATGGAGGTTCCTCCTAATCTCCATGATGCACCAATTATTTTGGGTCGCCCATTTCTGGCGACAGCCCAAGCAAACATTGATTGTGCTTCTGGGTGTATGGAGATAGCCTTAGGTAATGAGCGACTTCGACTTGACATATTCAGGACATCAAGGAACTTCGACTAAGATCGTATCGAGGAGGATGGTGAAGATGAAGAATCGGAACACTGTGGTAACATTGGGTTCCTTTGTGACGACCCAATGTCTCATTCGTCTGCACAGTCAAGGTTCTTGGACCTCAATCCACACGGGACTGAGACTACTACACTGCACATATCTCCCCGAGGATTCGATTTTCTGGCGTGTATATCTGACCACAACACCCTCAACTTTGGCTATCTTGATCCACACAATACTGAATAGCCCCTGTTGACGCAGGAAGACGTGATGACAGTAGACGGGTTTTCCGTTAACACAGTCACAATCGACCACTTTATAGGTGGTGAATTAGCAGGAATTCACATGTATCTGGATTATCAGACTCCCACCTCTGATTCTGCTCCTCCCATTCCAACTCCCACCCCTACTTCTAAGCCTGACCCACCCCTGACTGAATTGAAGCCCTTACTTAACTCACTCAAATATGTGTTCTTGGGCAAAAGTGAGACATACCCAGTCATTATCAATGCTCACTCAACCTAGGAATAGGAACACCGGTTGATTTTTGTGCTACAAGACCATAGGGCTGCCTTAAGGTGGAGTATTGCTGATCTCCATGGTATTCGCCCCTCATATTGCACTCATCACATTTACACAGATGAGGGGGTGAAACCTTCGAGACAACCTCAACGACGGCTAAAATCAAACATGCTAGAGGTTCTTAAGAAGGGGATCATCAAATGGCTAGATGCAGGTATTATATACCCAATCTTTGACAGCCAATGGGTGAGTCTGATCCAGATAGTACCCAAGAAAGTAGGACTCACCATTGTAAAAAATGATAAGGGTGAATCCATCCCAACCAGCATCGCAACATCATGGAGGGTTTGCATAGATTATAGAAAACTGAACACGGCTTCCCAAAAGGATCACTTTCCTTTACCATTCATTGATCACATCTTTGAGCGATTAGCCGAACGCAGTTTCTTTTGCTTCTTGGATAGATACTCCGAGTATAATCAAGTAGCAATTGGTCTGGATGATCAAGACAAGACCACTATCACATGTCCCTACGGAACATTCACCTTCAAGCGGATGCCCTTCGACCTTTGCAACGCACCAGCGACATTTCAATGTTGTATGATGGCCATCTTCTCTGACGTGATAGGGGACTATGTGGAAGTATTCATGGATGACTTCTCTGTCTTTGGAGATGACTTCTCGTCTTCTCTTGATAACCTCACCAAGATCCTAAAATGATGTATTGAGGTAAACCTAGTACTATCCTAGGAGAAGAGCCATTTCATGGTGAGGGATGGCATTGTACTAGGACATAGGATCTCTGCCAATGGACTCAAGGTCGACCGAGCTAAATCTGAAGTAATATCCTGACTACCCCCACCTAGCTCAATCAAGCAGATAAGATCATTCTTGGGTCACATCGAATTTTATCAGAGATTTATATGCGATTTCTCAAAAATAACACGACCTTTGACAAATCTCCTGGTAGCCGATACCCCATTTAAATTTAACACCTTGTGTCTCAGCGCCTTCGAGACTTTACGAAGCGCTATCTTTAATTCCCCAATTCTCCAACCACCTGACTAGTCTCTTGATTTTGAGATGATGTGCGACGCCTCTGATTTCACCGTCGGAGCTGTTTTAGGCAAGCGTCGGGAGAAACAACCCTTCGTCATATACTATGCTAGCAAGACGCTGAATGAACCATAGCATAATTATACTGTCACTGAAAAGAAACTGCTAGCAATAGTATCCGGGTTGGAGAAGTTCCGATCATAACTGTTAGGGTCTAAGGTCATCATCCTCACAGGCTACTTCCTTCGACATTTGCTGTCAAAGAAGGATGCCAAACTCCATCTTATCATATGGATTCTTCTATTGCAATAGTTTGATATTAAAATAGGCGAGAAAGCTGGAAAATAAAATGTTGTGGCGGATCACTTATCCAAACTAGGCCCAGCCCACATCCCTTACTCCCTACCTATTTTAGATCAATTTCCAGATGAATCTCTTTTGGCAATTCACTTTGTTGAGTTCCCATGGTATGCGGATATCGCGAACTATCTTGTTGCAAGCAAGATTCCTGCAAACTTATCTAAGGACCAAAAACTCAAATTCACAGTAGAGGCCAAATTCTACCTTTGGGATGATCCACTGCTCTTCCACATTGGAGCCGATCAAACCATCACAAGATGCATCATAGATTCTGATATTCCTAGTGTGTTATCTTTACCACAATGATGCTTGTGGTGGTCATTTATCGAGATGGAAAACCGCTGCAAAAATTTTGTAGTCAAGATTTTTCTGGCCAACTATTTTTAGAGATACACACAAGTACACCCAGTACTATAAATGAAGCCGATCGGTCGGTTCTATGACCAGGAGAGACATGATGCCTCTCCAACCCATCTTCGTTGTAGAAGTATTCGATGTTTGGGGCATTGATTTTATGGTTCCTTTTTCGAATTTGCATGGCTTTGAGTACATATTGCTTACTGTTGACTATGTCTCGAAGTGGGTCAAAGCCATCCCGGCGAGATGGGCTAAGCATAAAACGGTCATTGCTTTTGTACGGGAATACATCTTTGCAAGATTCGGAACACCCCGCATTTTGATTAGCGATGGGAGAAGCCACTTCATCCATTCCCGCTTCAGGTCATTACTAAAGAAATATGGGGTACATCACCATATAGCCACCCGGTATCATTTGCAAACTAATGGGCAGGCTGAAGTGTCTAACCGTCAAATCAAACTGATTCTCCAGAAGATGGTTAGACCAAACAGGAAGGACTGGTTCGATAAATTAGTTGATGCACTTTGGGCATATTTGACCGCCTATAAGGCCCCACTAGAAATGTCCCCATATCACATGGTATATGGTAAGGCATGTCACCTTCCTGTCGAGCTGGAACACCATGCCTTTTTGGCAGTGCAAAAATGTAACCTTGACCTCAATGCGGGAGGTCATGAAAGAAAGTTCCAGCTCAGCGAATTAGAAGAAATTCAGTGGGAGGCTTATGAGAACGCAGCAATATATAAGGATATGACCAAGGCCTTTCACGACCGCCACATCCAGAGAAAAGCATTCATGCCCAACCAGTAGGTCTGGTTGTTTGATTCGCGACTGAAACTCTCTGTAGGGAAAGTCAAGTCCAAGTGGATTGGCCCATTCATTGTAATTCACCCGTATCCTAATGGTGCGGTCCAAATCATGGACCCAAAATCTAGGCATGTTTCTATAGAAAATGGCCAGCGCCTCAAGCCATTAATGGCCCAGGAACCTCCTCCAGCTGACGAAGTCATTCATCTTATCGAGGATGTGTGATTGAGTTTTCACCCAGCTGGAAGCGCTAAACTCAGCATCTACCTACAATCTTCATCACCCTATACATACCATTCTTATACATAGCATATTTTTCTTTTAGCATATCTCCTTTTCGCATATTGCATATTGTCAAGTTAGCCAATGCTGAACGTTAAAATTCAGGTGCAATTCCATGTGATCTCTACCCATTTAGTCCCTACTGTATTTATTTTCTTTTATATTCATGCATGAGGACATGCAAGAACTTAGGCATGGGGGGTAGATATACAACAAAACTGAAAAATTTTTATGCCAACACTTAGAAAACCTCGGAGCAGCATGTCAAACGTACTTTAGGATCCTAAATATAGGAACAACTAACTCCACCTCTAGTGCTACATTGGAGCTAGAAATCGTTCACAACAGTCAATTCTAACTCACCCGCTCACCCTTTTGTTCTAAATTTAGGATCAAGCTGAATGTAACCCAATAAGGGAATTTATGAAGTACAAATGAAAGAGGTTACTTGTTTATAGCATATATACATAGTGCATTCATGAATAAGATTATTTTTATTAAGAGAATGCATTAGAGATTTTATCCTCTAGTTGATTCCTGTAATCTGGAATCCAGTACAATTTTCACACCCACACGTAGAATTTGCGATGGATTCACGATGAAAACTGATAAACATCTTTAGCCTATCGAAAAGAAGTAGTGCTTCTTTTCCTGAACCCCTGGATAGTGTTTTGGGGATCAAGTAGATTTTCTTCTAAAAATCCACCAAATAGTGTGAGATGAGAGTAAAGAGTACTGGTGCTCTAAAATTAGTGCAAGGAATCTGGAATTCTAGATAATTAGGTAATGATACTCAGAGAATAGGCACAGTTCCCGCTCTCGGATCCTGCGTATACATTTTTTGTGAAATATTAAGAGCCACCAATTAAGGCAAATATGTGGAAATCGGGTTTTGATAAAACTAGGGCTAAGGTGGATGGCAGACCATTCTTTATGAAATCCTCAGCTAAAGGAGGGTATTGATGTCAAGGTCAGAAATACACCATCCTATTCGTCCTTCCCAATGCCGTGAGTAGGTACTTTCACCAAATAAGCCACCTAATGTCTCTTGAGTACCACCAATCCCTAATAATGCCGCCTCAATAAAGTTCATGAATGTGTTAGATTGTGTTGCGTAAAAAACAAATTATATATGAAAAAAAAAGAAAAGAAAAAAGAAACAGAAAAGAGTTATGAGTATCTAGTGTTTGTTTCATTTGCATTGAGGCAATACCACCAAAAAAAATTGAAATCCACCAAACATGGCCTTAACCCATTTTTTCTATGTTTCTAGCTGGCTAATATTGGCTGAGGAATTCCAACTTAGTGTTAGGGTTATTGGAACTCGATTAAAGTGTTAATGCCATGTAAGACAACCAAATACAGAACACATGTGTAAATCTGGTGAGATTGTGAGCTCTATATGTAAAAAGAAAGAAAAAAAAATGAATAAAAGAAAAGAGAGAAAGAGAGAATGAATACAAAGGAATCAAAAAGAGCATAGTTTTTGCCGTCTTTCTCTGAGTTGAGTTACTTAATAATCCGGGAATCTAGATTCTAAAGTACTAATCTCTATGTAGCACCAATTGAGAGTGAACCACCCACTAAATACCCATTTACCTCTGAGATTCTCTACCTAAGCTTAAATCCAAGGTGGAATTCATAAAATATCTTTAATGCCCTGAGGGAAGAAATTTGCCTATCCTGCTAGAATTTTACTAGGGGTCAAGTATAGGCTTTAGAGGTGAATCAGGTTTTTCAATTGAATCCGTTGCAAAAGCTACATGGCTGCACTTTCACGATTATCTGGCTTTCTAGATTTTAGGATGAACACAAAAAGGAAAAGAATCTCTAGGCATACACTTGATAAAAAGTAATCAATCCCTTAGGAACCCTTCTGTAAATAACTTAGTAATGCATTTGCTAGGGACTAGTAAGATTTAGGCATGGGGGTATGATTGCACAGCAATCATAGGTCTTAATTGACCTAAATTAGGCTAGGACTTAACATAAGTTAGGGTAGTTCATGCATGCATAAGAATTATTTGCATCTTTACTGTTTTTCTGTAGCTATGCATAAAATAATACTATAATGTACTGATTAAATGCATTATATAATTTGCAGGTAATAAGAAGCCCAGGAGTTGGATCTGAGATTGGATTTGAAGCTAGACCTGAAGCTAGAGTTGCAACAAAGCTGGAGCAGAAGACTTAGAGTAGAGGTAGTAGACAAAAATGTAAGGGAGGTGAGGTATGCTATTCTATTAAGTAGGAATAAAGTAGTAAATTGTGAAGAACTTACGTCCACCCTAGCCCTAAGACAGCCTAGAAACTTCCCCAAGCCTTAGCCACCCTTTGATTAGGTTACTGCACCCTAGGAAGCCCTAAAACCCTAATTCCAGCCTATTCCTGGATGTCCAAATGAGTTTTTTTTTTTTTTGAAACTGAAAGGAAAGCTATCGTACTACGATAGCAATCTGAGAGGGCAATTTATTAATAATAAGAAGAAATATAAAGAGACCTACAAATTAGATCCCCATCTATGTATGAGGGACCTGCACTCATTTACAATTTGTGCACAACAAACTAGTCTCTCTTGAAATAGTCTCTCATTCCTCGCTCTCCACACGCACCAAAGAGTCACCGCCATGCGTGAATGTGCCTTCCCAGTTATCCCAAAACCATGCCATAAAGATTCCCATGATGGAAGAGGCTCGTTGCACGTTTTTCTCCAAATCGTGTCAGTGACCAAACAAGAGGAAAACAAATGATTCAAACTGTCAGTATGCATCCCACAAAGATGGCACTCATGCAGAGCTGTCCCCATCCTCCTGTGCCTAAGGTCTCCTATTATCAGACCATCCCTTCTATATAACCAGAGAAATATTTGTACCTTGAGAGGGACCTTCAACAGCCATAGTTTCTTATCAATATAATCACCTCCCATACCACTGTTGGAACTCCTAATTTTTCCATAGGCACGTTGAGTCGTATAGATGCCATCCCATGCATAAGTATCCTCCACACCAGGTCTTGGACAGCTGGTTCGTAGGTCAGAAATCAGGCACTACTTTTCTTCACACAATCTGGTCCCCTCCCTGTATGCCTTCGATTCAGACCAAAAGTTATTTACCACCCCATCCTTATTAGTAGAAGCCGAGTAGACACTTGGATAAGCCTCCTGTAGGGCGCCTAATGACGTCCACTGCTCTTTCTAGAAATTGAAGTGCCTACCATCTC
The DNA here is from genome assembly GCA_037157565.1 of Thalassia testudinum. Lineage (NCBI taxonomy): Eukaryota > Viridiplantae > Streptophyta > Magnoliopsida > Alismatales > Hydrocharitaceae > Thalassia > Thalassia testudinum. The sequence continues at coordinate 148,935 of JAZHRO010000062.1, read as the reverse complement.
CAAGAACTGGCTGCAATAAGTGCCAATTATCTCTAATAGCTTGAGTGACAGAATGCCAAAATGGGGAGGGTTTGGAGGGGTATAATTTGTTCAGAGCACTATTGGAGCAGCCATAGCCATCATTAATAAGTTCAGTCCATAACCTTTCCTCCCCATTTAGAATTTTGATAGCCCATTTAATCAATAAGGCTTCATTAAACTCTTTAAGTGATTTAATCCCCAGTCCACCTTCTTCCTTGGGGTGACACAGATGCGTCCATTTCAGTGGTTGCATGAACTTACCCTCATGTCGCGCACCTCTCCAAAAGAATTTCTTTCGCATCAAATCCAACCGTTTCCAAATGGAGCTCGGAGCTTTGAACATGCAAAAGTAGAAAATCGGAATGGAAGTGATAACAGAATTTAACAAGATTAACCTTCCACCCTTAGATAGGAATTTACTGTTCCATCCTTCCAGCTTAATAGAAATCTTGTCAAAGAGGGCATTCCAATCACTCTTCCGTAGCTTTGAATACCTCAATGGCAGTCCCAAATATCTGACTGCCAGATTTGATAGAGGAGTTCCCAACATGGCTGATAGTGCATATTGCTCCTGCTCATTCATGCCAAAACATATCAAGGTGGATTTCTCCCTATTTAATCTCAGGCCAGACAGATCCCTAAAGATGTTCACCATATGTCCTAATGCTTGGGCTGCAGCAGTTGTCCCCTCAACAAAGAATATTGTGTCGTCTACGTATTGGATTATAGGGGCCATAGCTCTTCTGTTAGACAGTGAGTATCCTCTGATGACATCAGCCTCAGCTAGTTTACAGGCATACCTAGCCAGTCCATCCACAGCAAGGTTGAAGACCAACGGGGCTAACGGGCATCCTTACCTAACACCACATTGTGGCTGAATCCATGCCCCACATGGTTTGCCATTGATCAAAGGAGAGAAAGAAGAGGTTGTGATACAACGCTTCATCCATTGGATCCAATGATGGGAACCCTCTTCTCTTAAAGACCTCCCAGACATACGGCCATGAAATAGAGTCATAAGCCTTCCGGAAATCAACTTTCCACATAAAAGCTTTACATTTCCTTCTGTGCCACCCACACGCCATCTCCTGAGCCATAATAAATGATTCCTGCAAGGATCTATTAGGGAGGAATGCTGATTAGACAGGATGAATCAAATTCTGCAAGATCGACCTCAACCTATTTGCCAGTATTTTGCTCACTACCAAATAAATTGAGTTTGAGAGTGAAAGAGGCCTGAAATTAGAGAAACTCTCTGCTCCTTAGACCTTTGGTAGCAAAACAAGAAAGGACTGGTTGATCTTATCAAAGCCCGAATTCCCTTTCTCAAATTCCTTGATGACCTCCGTCACCTCACTGCTGACCAAGCTCCACAGTTCCTTATAAAAGAAAACTTGGATGCCATCAGGTCTAGGGGAGCCCTCACTATTTAGCTCTTTTATGGCATCCATAGTTTCTTTCTCAGTTATGGTATCCATCAATCTGGAAGCCTGTTCCTCAGAAAGTGTAGGTGCATCACTCACCGTCATCCTCCACATGCCTCTAGCTGTAGCCCGTGAAGCATCCCTATAGTATCTGATGGCTTCCAATCTAATCTCTTGCATAGAGGAGACTCTTTGACCATTCTTGACTATGGAAGAGATTATGTTCATCCTTCTGCGAGAACTGGCTGTGAGATGAAAATATTTGGTGTTGGCATCACCCTCCTTCAGCCAAAGTTGTCTTGATCTCTCCCTCCAATCCATCTCCTGTTTCAAATCTTCCTCCGCCACCACTCCTTGCCACATTCTTCTATCAGCAAGTTCTTGGTCAAACAGAGGTCCTGTTGCCTCTTTTATATCCAAGCCTTGATCTTCTCCAAAGCCTCTAGACGTCTTTGTTGTCTCAACATAGATATCACAGCCCCATATTCTTTAAGCATTTTGCGCAAATTAGCCAGTTTAGAAGCAAACTTGACTGTAGCTGATCCTTCCACTCGTTTGGCCCTCCACCACATCTCAATCATCTCAACAAAACCTGGTTCACGCATCCATGACCTTTTAAATTTGAAATAAGAGCCAACCTGAATTTGTTCCCCACTATCCCAAACCAGGGGGTGTGGTCTAAAAAAGGGCGTTCCAACCCAGAAACTGTTGATAGTGTTGGTGCTAGAGCACTGCGATCGTTTGTTTTGATGATAACAAAACACGTGTCATTTAACATTTGCACTTGGAGTCTTAGATTTCAGGCAAATTGCAAATGGAGACGTGACTAGACGGAGTTCGAGCTCGCATCCAGGATGGATTGGAGGAGTTTGATGGAAAACAGAGGAGATTCGCGAGGAGCGATAGATTGAAGATGGAAGGACAAGAAGAATAGGATAGAATTCTATTTATTTCTTTCATGTACTTTTGTCTTTATTTCCTTGCTCTTTTTGTTCCTTAGAACATCATGTTAAAGAGCCTCAAAGTACCCTAATAGTAGTCCTAGGAACACCGGCACAACCCTAGGATACTTAGGTTTTCTGTAGAAAACTTAGAAAACCAATATAGGGTTCAAACAGCCTTTTCAAACGTCTAATTCCAAGATCAAACGTCTGATAATGTGTTTTAAGACGTCTGACTTTTGATTTAGACGTCTGATAACATTTAGGCTGGACTTGTAAGCTCTATCTGATGAAATCAGACGTCCAGACCTCTGTCCAGATGTCTTAGAAGACGTCTAATGACTTTTCCAGACGTCCAATTAGTGGACCATTGGCTGGCTTAGCAAACATTGGAGGATATGACCGTTAGAGCCTTTTCAAACATCCTTAAGCCTTTCCAGACATCTGATAGATGACCGTTTTGCCTCAGCTGACCCAAAATCTCTTCTCAGAGATTTTCTAGCCATTGCAACTCTTGGAAATCCATTCCTACAGAAAAAGTAGGTTTCCAGACGTCCAGACATAATGCCAAACGTCCTATATGTCGTCTGATGGAGTTGCACTAGAACCCTGTTTAGATCTGATTCAAGTCAGGAAGAAACCCGCATAAAATCAGACGTCTGATCTTATTTTCAGACGTCTTAAACTGGCTTCCCGGACGTCTGATGCCAGGATCAGACGTCTGATTACCCTGTCAGTGCAATCATTGTTCCTGATTTCGGCCTGATTCTCTTGGGCTTTGCTCCCAACGGCTATGGAAGCTTTCCAAAGCCTTCCAAAGCTTTCCTAAGACCTCTATAAATAGAGAGGAACCTCTTACACACCTAGACACATCTAGATACACAAGACACACCCAAGCAACATACTTTCTACTCTTTTGTGTCCTAGAGAAGCTCTTGCTCTCCAAGCTCAAGTTCTACATCTTGAGAGCATCAAGCCTTTAGCACCTGCTCTCCCGCCATAGTTCATGAGAGCGACGTTGTGCCGTCGCGTGGGTCACGCACCCGCGTCATCGATTCGACGCACTCCTTGCAAAGGGGAGTTTCCTAATTCCTATAGAAGCTAGGTTTAAATCTTTGTTGGCTCTATAGGACTATATTTGTTATTTTACTTTGTTATTTGGTTGGGTATTCGCTTTGCGAATTCCCGTCTCCTTCGTGGGACAAAATCCTTCTCGTGAAGAGAAGGGGTTGAGGAATGCTACCTTCGCACTTGTAGCGCGGTTGTAATTGAGGTTGAATCACCCTCGTTTAAGTGATTCGTTTAGTGGATTTGATCAACTTGGTTGATCGGAAAATCCTAACTCGAGAGGGTTAGGTGGTGGTTTTCACCCGGTTTGGGTTTCCACCTAAAAATCTTTGTGTACTTTGTGTGATTGTTTATTTTGTGAGATTGGTATATATTCTATTCCGCTATTATCACGTCACCCCCTCCTAGTAGGGCGAATCTACAGATAGATGGTACATTTCAAGGAGATTGGCATTTCCAAAAAATCTGTCAATCTTTGACATAAGGCCACTACCATTTCTCCAAGTACACTCAGCACCAGAAGATGGGTATTCACTTAAACCTAGATTTGGGACCAACAATTAGAATCCAAGGGATGCACTATCCACTACACCATTTGGCCTGTCTCTTTCTGTTAACACAGTTAAAATCCCCCCCACCAACCAAGCAGCCCCTTGTATAAGTTCTACAGTTGCAACCCAATCATCCCTTAATTCTTGCCTCATCAATGCAAGACATGGCCCATATACACCAATGATGAAATACACATCTTCCCCATGACATCTTTTGAACTTACATGTCACCAAATGCCGGGCTTTATGCACCTCTAGCAACTGAAAAGAAGCCTTTCTCCACCATAGAGCGATACCACTTGATCTGCCTTGAGCATTGAGAGACACACATTCAGTCATCCCTGCATTCTTTAAGTCAGTCTAGGCCCTATCCTCTTCGTTCTCAATGTGTGTTTCTTGAATTATGGCATAATCAATCTCCCACTCTCTCAGATACCTTGAGAGGGAAGCCCTCCGGCTCTTGTCGCGCAACCCACACACGTTCCATGTGAGGACTCTCATTGTCCTCTAAGGGAATCCCCCCTATTTGCATCTTGGGCCCTACCCACCTTCATAATAGCAGCCACCGAGTCTTCATCAATTTTCACAGCCGTGGTCGGTCTTCTCTGTCTAAGTTTATAAGGAGATCTACCCACCTCCTTTGGTATTTGTCCCAGCTCCAAATTTCAGACCTTCCATTGCATTTGACTTGGATTGGGGTTGCCTAGAAGTATTTGAAATCTCTAGCAAGATCCTCTCTTCCACTACATCTGACAAAGGTTCAGTTGCTGCCCCATCCTCCACCATAGCAGGTTCCATTAGTTTCAACTCCATTACTTCCTCCTTCTCCCAAAGATGGTGATGATCCTTACGCTTCTTGGGCATAGGCACCTCATCAGGGGTCATCCTACCCGTCTACTACACTACATCCTCCACACCAGTCACCTCCACATAAGACGGCTTATCTTGACAATTCTCCCCATCACTATCGCCCATTGTGAAGCTTACTACCAGAAGCCAGGAGCTCCCCCCACATCGGAGAATTATCCTTTCTGGAACAAAACCTGCTTTGAAGACATCCACCAAGACACTCATAACCCGACCATCTCCTTCCATTAAACCAACCTCCGCATCTTTGGCTAGAGTAGCAAATCCTGCAATCATGGTCGCCACCACCACTTTCGATCTTAGATGTAAAGGTAGACCCTTGATCCCTAGCCTTCCCGATCTAGAACCTATCCTTTGGGGTGGTCGTTCGAGCAAGGATCCATCAAAATGAGAGACCAGTCTCCAAATCACCATTAATCCATCAGCAGAACTTGATCGAAAACGCAAACGTTCAACATCCATCATCCCCAAATCAAAAAGCACAAACCGTGTGGGGGAGAGGAATGCAACCTTCGAATCATCAGTCGACAGAGATAGAGACCTTACCAACTGATGAATATTGTCCAAGGAGGGAGTGCCGATCGTCACCTCTCCTACCAAAGCCCCTTGCAACACCAGTTCAGAGGTTTTGATTTCTTCCATCATGGGTACCTCAACATCCACCGTATGACCCCCATAGGTAGGAGGAGGTGGCGGTGATGGCATCCTAAAGTTTTCTACCCCTGGATGTAGGTTGAACCCATCCCTCTCCTACCCTCTATTGGTCACACAGGAATCCTGCTTGTGGCCATGTCCTCCACACACAAGGCATATGATTAGATGATGGCAAACCGCCGCCATGTGCCCTCGATGTCAACATTTGAAACACAAAACCTCCTTGTCGCCCCAATGCCTCCCCCTGTTTGCGCACCCCATACTCGCTCCCCATCTTCCAGCATCCCTGGCTCCTCTTCTTTCCTTCCATCTCCAAGCCCTGGACCACCAGGTCGTCCAGCCTTCACCATCACGATTTCTCCCTCCATTCGCCCTAGGATCGCCTGCCATCTCTAAAACTTGACCTATTTCTCTGTCCAGATGAATTATAGGACATCTATAACTCTTAGCCACAACCTGCACACCTCAAACCCACATCTGCAGCATTATTGGACATCCAGACACTTGGTCAGATGTCCAATTTCTGCAGAATACCCAAGACAAAACCTAGAATCCCTCCTAACTCTGATTGGACATCCAGACAATAAGTTTGGACTTCTGATTTTTAATTATAAGATGTCTGATAACTTTATTGGATGTCCATAACTGTTCTCCAGTTCCTATTTTGGAATTCAAGCCTTGATCTTGAGTTCTTAGGTCCCTAAACCCAATTCTAACTCCCTAGGAACCTAAATTAAGGTTCCCTAACCCTAGTACATCACCTCTATACCTCCCTAAGGACCTAATTAGGTCCTCACTAAACCTAATTAACTTGGATCATAGTCAATTTCATCAACCTACTCAATTGGACTCAGTGAATCCAATTGAGCCCTGATCTCAGCACACATAGCCCAATTGGACTTAGTGAGAGTCCAATTGACCTAAACCTGACTTAATTGAGTTGTTTTACTCTCAATTAAGTTTTCACACACCCAATTAAACTTGTATAAAGTTTAATTGCATTTTACCTTAGTGAATTAGGGTTTGCAACCTTAATTTGAGACCTACATTGACCTAAACCCACTAGAACCTAACCTAATCAACCTAGCCACCTAGGTTTTGACCCACACACACCCACACACACCACCTACATGAAATTAGACTAGCTAGTGTTCTCTAGAACTCTCTACCATGTGTTGTTGCCTTGGTTGCTAAAAATAGCAACCAAGATGCATTCAATTTTTAGATCCACCAAATGTGGATCTAAAAACCACCCATCCACCCTCTCCCTCTCCCACGAGCTCCCACCATAGGCCCCTCTAGAGAATTCCATAATTCTTTAGAGAGCATCTCTGAGGCCTATAAAAAGACCTAAGGGGTTGCCATTTGGTCAATCTTCGCTCTTTGGCTCCATTCCACTCATTCCACCTACACCTCCACCTCCATATCCACGAGTACACCATGGCCATCACCACCTCCATGCCAAGAGCCTAGATCACCTTCTCCAACCTCTCTCCAAGGGCCATCCTAAGCACCATTAGCCACCCCTCTTTCTCCTCTCACCCACTCAAAGGCCATCGGAGCCCACCTCCGAATGCTCTTCATTCTGTTAGCTAGATAAGTAGCATAGTTCTTTGTATATTTATTGCTTTATTTATTGCTTAGTAGTGTAGCTATCTCTCCCTCCTGCATGGTGCACGAGCAATCTCTTATAGATCCGCAAGTGCACACATTTTCTGTTAGCTATATTTAAATTTCCTTGTACAAGCATTCTGCTACCTATGCTGTAACCACCATCATGCCTCAATGAAAATATATATATGTTGAAAATCACCATGTGCCTGATTATCATCTTTTGGTGTGATTAAAGTTGCATGCTTTCAATTTCTGATATTCTGGCAACAGCATGTTGTATAGCAATACATATTCAGTATAAATCGACATGCGATTTTGAATGAGTAGAGAGAGCGAGATCGAATTTGAATTTCCATTTCCAAAATGCCTCCCAGAGACGAACAACCAGGCATCCAAGTTTCATTATTATAAAAATTATTTTTAACGAGTGAATTTCGCAACTATACTACGACGTTGTTTTCCTTAAACTCGCGATTTGCACGTCGTGTCATCTTTTTACTCTCACCTCACACATGTTTTTGGTGGATCTACTAGATGATGATTCACCTGACTCCTTGATTACTGTCCAAGGGTTCAGGAGAAGAAGCAATGATTCTTCTCAACAAACTAGAGTTGTCTATCGGTCTTCGCATTAGATCCATTGTAAATTCTACATGCAAGTGTGAAATTGTATTGGATTCTAAGTTCAGGAATCTACTAAAGAATAAATCCCTAATAAAAGCTCTTGATAAAATGATCTATCCCCCCAAGAGTTGGCAGAAAATTTTCAATTTATACGTACTACCCCCCCATGTCTAAGTTCTTGCATGTCCTCAAGCATGAATAAAAGAAATTGAAATAAAGTAGGGTGCAAGTGGATAGAAATCGCCTGGAACTGCTCTTGACTTGTCATTCAACTTATGCCAACACTACAATGGTAATCACAATATCCAGAATACTATGCCCGAATGAAATATGCTACGTATAAAAGATATATATATATGTATAAGTCTAAATGTGATGCCTAAATGATGCATAAATGATAAGTCTAAATGCTATGCCTAACTGCTATGTTGAGTTTAATGCTTCTAGCTGGGTGAGACTCCATCAGATGGATCAATGAGTACAGAGGAGTTGGTTAAGATCAAAAGGCAGATGTGCTTGTATGGTCCGAGAATCAGTGGTCCGCACATGCGGACCAGCTGATGGTGCAATCCTATCCCAAACAGTCTCTTAATAGTTGATGATAACATCATCATCTCCCATAACTAGCTTTAATTAATCAGAATCAAAAGACAAATGCTCCTACATAATTGTTGGAGAGTCGTAATTCATTACATATTCTTTTTGAGAGAAATACATTACATCAGGGGTAAATCTGTAGCCTTAACATCATATCCTAAATATAGAACAATCATGGGGATTTTCAGGGGTTAAATAAAGGTCAAATGTTCATAAATGTCTAATAAGAGGGTTCGTGCAAACAAAAATAGGTTTTGACACATTTCAAGAATTAACGGACATCCAAAACCCTAATTTCAGACCCGCTTAATTAACCGAGGTTCTGGTCAGGATAAAATTCACTTAAACCTTCTAAAAATCATAGAAAAAAATTCTATGAGGTTTGGTACCTTTGATTTGACCATTGGAACCCATTTTGACCTAAAACAAAGTCTTAAACAGTTGCCCTAATTTAGGTTTCTGGATAATTTACCCAATCAAACTTGGTCAAAACCAAAATCCGACTTCACCATCAGATTCCTTGGGTCTAAAATAGGTTTTACCCAAATTTGGACCCAATTAGAGATCATCTTGACCTAGTTTGCATTTTGGTCCAATCTAAGTCTTTTTCTCTCAAATAACCCCTCAATTTTTGAAATCTATTGCGAATAGCCCCCTAACTTTGTCATCTTCTTCACTAAAAGGTCCCTACCGCCATTTTCATGTGAACACATCAAGCAACCGACCTTCAATCAAAGAGTTCTCCTTGATTTCACGCTCAATCTCTTCCAAAATTGGAAGAACTCCTAAAGAGATCCTCTTCAATCTAAGCCACATCTTGGGCTCTAATTCTTGCCCAAATCCTCGTGCGAACCCTTTGAAATCAAGGGTTTCCTATTTCATGAAAGCTCCAAGCTTCCAAGCTTGGTTTCCAAGCTTGGAACGACCCCCTGATGTGGAAAATTATGCGGTTTTTAAGATTAGGGTTTTAAGTCGCTGCAATGCGTAAATCCGTTCGCTTTTAAAATTTGTAATCTAGATAGGGGAGTATCTAGGGTCGTCCAAGGAGGTAATTTGTTTGCAAAATACGTCTCTTGCTTGAAAATGAAATTCACCTTTCTTTTTGGTCTTTTAAAATATATATGTATTTTTTTTTTAGGTTTTTTTTTTTGAAATAAAGGAGCAATCGCAAGATGGTGGTAGAAAAAAGACAATCTAATTTAACTACTAGGTTACAAGAAAGACCTCTTCTCAAGCTCACCCTAAGCACGTGAAGGCCTAGGAGAATTGAGAAGAGGGAGTGAAAGTGCTAAAGAAAAAAAACTAAAGTAAGAAGCTACACTAAGTAGAAAAGGCAACTTAATATTAAGAGGATTTCTGTTTTACAAAAGTAGAGGAAAGCTTCTACTACAAAAACTAAAACTACAAAATTAAAACACAAATCCTAAATGATGATGGTGAAGAGAGAATGCACCTTGCTCCAACTGTAGCTGCTCCCACAGTTAAAAAGGGTCCTCCTCTTTTTCTTGAACCAGCGATAGTCTCCTCCTAGCAAGCCCAAGGGGGGCGTGCTTAACTCCTCCAAGGTGGATGGAATTCCACCTTCAAAAGCTTCTCCTAAGGTGGCATGGACCACCTTTGATTCCTCCTCCAAGGGTGGTAGTGTACCACCCTCAAATCCTCCACTTCCTAGGGTAGGCGTGTACCCTAGGTTGTCCTCCAATGCCTGGCTTCCTTCCTTAGCTGGCGTGAGCACAAGAGAGAAGAGAAGAGGGGAAGGCATCAAGGGGACAGAGTATCCCCTTAATCTTCATCTTCTTCTCTTGACCTTCTATGTAGGTGGAAATATGGGTAGAAAATTGTAGCCAAGGGTGGATTTTTTTGGTGGAATATGATAGGTATTTATAGAGGTGGAGAGATGGGTAGTAGGCATGGGTTAGGTGGATGGCTAGGATGTGTTTAGGTGGTGGTTATGGGTAGTTAGGTTAATCCTAGGGCTAGGGTTAATTGGCTCCAACCAAGGGGGTGCCATGGGGTTGTTATGGCCATGAAGAGGCACCTATGGTTGGAGCCAATTATGGAGCTTCTAGAAGGTAGGTGTGGTGGATGGTGGAGATGATTTTAGGGAGAGATGTATGGTGGAGATGAAGGGGATTTTGGAGGGAAAAGGCGGCACCATCATGGGAGTGGTTATGGTGGTTTTGGCGCCACCTTGTTGGTGCCCTTTGGTGGTGGTTGAGGGGTGAAAGGTGGTGAAGGAGGTGGCGCCAACTTGGAGTAGGGTGGAGCTAGCTTAGGTAGGGTTTAGTTGGTGGAGCTAGCTAGGGCTAAGTTGTAGGTGGTGAATGGCCAAGGGAGCTGGAGTCTAGCTAAGCTAAGCTAAGCTAAGCTAGCTTAGCTAGTAATGGAGTAGAGGAGGTAATGTGAGATAGGGTTTGAAGAGAGGAGCTAAGGAGGAGAAGTCTGAAGCTTGAACTGGAGCTGGCAGCAGCTGAAGAGGGTGGCATGGAGCTACTCTAGCTGGCTTAGCTTGCTAGTTCTTTGCTAGCTGCTAAGCTAAGCTAAAGTTAGCTAGCTTCTACCATAATGACCTGACGTGAGCTAGGTCTGGTGATCCCGGGGAGGATCAAGCTGGTTGGGGTAGCTAAGGTAGCTTAGCTCAATTGAGTTGAGCTAAACTAAATCCCCAAGAGTTGGACTTGAGCTTCCTGAGCTGAAATAAAGTCATCTTCAGCTGGCTGGAGTTGAGTGGAGCTGGATGTAGCTGGACCGTGGCTTGGGTGAACTCCAGTCAACTCAGCTAAGCTAGCTAGAGCTCCCTATGGACTAACGGGAGCTGAGATGAGCTAGACTCAGCTAAGTTGAGCTGAATCTGAGCTGACCTGAGCTAGGGTAAGCTAAGATGAGCCCTCTTGAGTTGCCATTCTACTGAGATGAGCTTAATGGAGCTAGGATGAGCTAACCCTAGTTCAAGTGAGCTGAATTCCAACTATGGTGAGATAAATCAAGCTGAGTTCTAGCTGCTGAGAGCTTCTTGTTCGCCAGTTGCCTTCCTGAGTGCTAGGGTTCTAGGGATCTGGCAATCTATATATCCCTAACACTCACAAAAACACATTAAAAATACAACAAAAAGTGCAATGCATGCCTAACCTAATTAATGCCAAAATGCAGCCCAAAAACCCATTTGCGAAGCAAAATCCTAAGAGCTAGGTTTGTTTTAATGCATCAGAATGATGATAAATTGTCATTTATCACACCCTGAACCCTGCAAAAGGACCCACATTGCATTTCCATGCTCTTTAGCTTGGTTTGGAGGTCGGAACCCCTTCTTCTCTTCTCCTCGATCGCCGTCTCCACCAACTCCGGTGACCCTCTTCGACCACCCTCTTCGCTCGCCAACACAGACAATAGCCAGTGGGTTCTCCTTCCTCTCGCTCCTCTGCGTCTCGTAATACCAGCGAGCGCCACCTACCTCCCCTCATCATCGCTGCATCTCCCCCTGGAGATTTCGTCTTCTCCGAGTCCGACGTACCACCGGCAAGGACTTTCTCCCCTTTTGTCAAGGTAGATTAGGCTAGTTAGGTTCCCCTTTCCCTTTACTCTCCTTCCCTCTTTTTTAAAACTTGCTTCAACCCCTCAACACGCTGCTCACCCGTCATCTTCCCCATCTCCGGCCATACCTCTGGTGAGTCTGTCACACCTCCACTATCCACCAAACAACTCACCACCGAGTCCATAACCTCTGCCTCACCTCCGTGAACCAAACCCCCATCCATATTTACCATTTCATCCACTCACGACCTCCACCGAACACACCCATCGTCCGTCACCCTCTCCGACTCTGACACACCTCCACACACTACCATCTTCCAAGAAATCACCTCATTGCACTCCACATCCTCCGACGATGCTCTTAAGCAGTTTTAATTGGGTTGAGAGTCCATATGCATGATTTTCATGTATTCGCTTCACTCGTTGTCACCGCCTTCATCTTCGACTTCATCTGCCGCGCTCCAAGCAGCTCTGACCGTGCTATCATCTCCAGGCATTGCGGCTTGGCTCCAGGAACTCTCCCAGGTCTTAATCAAAGGCACCAACCTCGGCACTGCCTCAATTCGACATCCACCTGTTGCTGCTTGAACGCGAGAAGTTCAGTGGGTTTAGTCCTACATCGGGCATGGAAGAGCGCTTAAGTGTGCTTATTATGCTTTTGTGTTCTATCCTTCTCGCCCAAGAACACGGGGGTTGGCTTCGCATTACCCGCACACCTGCTACCCACCTATGCCTCACTCCTCACTTGCGACCCATGTACGTAGGCCTAGACCATGTTTTAGAGCTATATACCTGAGTATAAATCTGACTATGCACTGGGTTTGAGAGAGAAGGAAGAGAAGAGGAACTTGTGAGAGAGAGAGGGAGGGTTTTGCTCCTCTATGTATGTGGATGACACTTAATCGCTGAGGAACTTGGCTCCCTTGTGCTGTGAAGGAAAAGACTCTTAGATAAGAAAGAGAGGGCTCATGAAAGAATAAGAGAAGAGAAGCTCTGTAGAAAAGAAGAAGGCTCGAGAAGTGAAGAAGGAAAGCAAAAGAAGAAAAGAAGGAAAGGAAGAAAAGCAGAAGAGAAGAAACAAAGAAGGCTTTGAGAAGCCTTATGCCTGATGATCACTTAAGTCGTCTGATCCGCATGCCCGACATCTGATCACTATAGCATTCGAGCTATTGTTGGGTTATTTGAATAAATTGAGATGCATGCTTAAATGTGGATCTAAAAGGTGATTTAAATCACCACTTTTTAGGATCATTTCTATTCTTTTTGTCTTATGGAATTCTTGTCATACTCTCACTTATTAGTAAAATATCATTTGAGCAGATTGTTATTCATTGAATATCCCTTTTATTCTTCGATTATGATGATCATTTATATGCAATTAAAGATTAGTGCGTGAATTCCATATTTGCTCCTTGTGTTCGACCTTGGACTTCATTTCTTGATTTCGAGTAATAAATTTTATCTATTGATTGAGCTATTTAGGAGGCTTTGCTACAACAAAAGGACTTTAAAAACTCCCATTTAGCCTTATCAACACTTTAGCACCGTTGCTAGGGAGCAACGTGCAATTCATTGCTATTATTATTTTACTTGATTCTATTTGAGCACTAACTTGCCCTATTTGTTTTCTTGTGATTTTGCGAGGTACATCACGAAGAGATCTTGCTCGCAAATCAGCCACTCCCAGGGTAGGTAATCTCTTTTCTTCCCTAATCAATCTCTTGATCTTGGGAAGATAAAAAAGGAAATAAATCAATTAGGAATCACCTGCCTTATTTTCATAATAATTTTCATTCAAAAGGCAAGTTTCCTAATTTGTAAAGTCAAAATCATATCCGATTGAAGTCAAGACGATTTTGATTAGAGATCCCTACCCTATTTCTTGTACCTATTAGGGATTACGCTTAATTTCTGATCGCCTTGGACCACACACTTCTTGTTTGAAGTCTAAGGTGAACATTTTTAAGATTAGATTGGACTTGAAATTGGGCCAATTAGGGTTTCAACATTAAGGTTTGAAGTGCTAATTCACACTTGCCTAAATTAAAGAAAATTAACCCTCCTGCATTTGTGTGCTACCCAAACCCTTGCTTGAAAAAAAATCGAATCACATAAACACTAAAATCAGTCTCTAATTTCACTTGAACCTTAAAAAATGGCAAACCTAATGACCTGAGAGTCAATTCAGGGTGATTTCTAGGTCTTGACCTAGATTTCATTCTTCATCTTTTAGGGCAAGTCAGGTGAAGTTGGTCTACTTTGTGGGCCAATCAACCTCCAAATTAGGTTACAAATCAAATCAACTTCTAAATCAAAGTTAAATCCAAGGCACAAATTAGCCTAAAATTGGTAGAGTTAAGGTCTCAATTTGTACATTCCGGTCTACTTGGAACTGCAGTGACAAGGAAGGTCAGATGGGGGAAACCCTGTAACCCATGGGGATGCTCTACTGTGTAGGGGTCTTTGCGGGGCTCTCCTTTCCTGGCTGCCTAGGTAGTTCTCAGTGCGTGGATTTTTTATTCAGAGGTATCATCTACCTTGAAACAAGCCTTAGTCATCCAAAAATCTTTGGGTGCCTTGATTTGGTCCAATTCACATTCAGTCCCTCATCCCTTCTATTAGAGCACACACACAGGAATGGTCATTAGGTTTTTTACCTAAGAGGCCTCATTAGATCTTCTACAAGGATTTCTGATCTAATCTGATTACTTCAATCTAAACCTGAATTCAATTCTACATCTTGATTCCACCACCTAATTAAAAAATGCAACCTGACATTTTAGGAAAAGCAATTAGGAAACGTGTGTCTCAAATGACTATCAAAGATAAGATGATTGAGGTTGCTTATAGACACCATGAAGAATATTATAGAGCCTTAGATAGGGACATTCAGGATAAATTTGCAAAAACAATAAACCACATTCTGAACCGTATTGAAATAATATGGACACGAATGAAACACGATTCAATCCGGGATGATCTCGATCCAATCAGAGATCATCTTAACCTAGTTTGCATTTTAATCTAGTTTGAGTCCTTTTTCTCAAATAACCTCTCAGCTTTCGAAATCTATTGCGAACAGCCCCCTAACTTTGTCATCTTCTTCATTAACAGGTCCCTGCCGCCATTGCCATGTGAACACATCAAGCATCCAACCTTCAATCAAGGAGTTCTCCCTGATTTCACGCTTAATCTCTTCCAAAATTGGAAGGAGAACTCCTAAAGAGATCCTCTTCAATCTGAGCCACATCTTGGGCTCTAATTCTTGCCCAAATCATCGTGCAAACCCTTTGAAATCAAGGGTTTCCTATTTTGTGAAAGCTCCAGGCTTGGTTTCCAAGGTCTTTCTGTTTCCCTTGATAAATCATCAGTAGTATCCTCTGATAATTGGAAATCAAGAGTAGAGCATGCAACCTTCGGATTTCCTTCATCACGTTGGTAGGTGGGAGGAGAAAGGTGCAAATCACAAGATGTCACAGTAATCGTGTCAACTCTAGATTCATCAAGGCACCTGTGATTATCTGAATTCCTAGGCAAAATCATCTCCAATTACCTAGGTGAGCCTAACCAGCGGTGTTCAAGGCAGAAATCTCTTAATTTTTATTGAATCCAACCTACCTTTGCTTTAATTCCCCTAGATTGTTTGAGACATCCAAATCTAAATCATCCTGTGAATCCTCACCTTAGGAATCCTTGAATATAAAGGAGTCGTATTCCAACTCACGATTCTCTGATTTCTCAAAATGAAAGGTTTGCATCTCAGGGCTTTCATCAAGATCTAGATCCATAGGTTGATTTTCTTCCTTGATTCCATCAAATGTCTCCTACAGTTGTAGATTAATGTTGGGGGTACCATCCCTTTTCTCCTTACTTTCCTGAATGGGTTTCATAGATGAGCTTATTTGGGTTATTCCAGGCTCGTGTCTCTTGATCACCTTAGATATCTCTTCTTTCATTTCAACAACACTTATTGAGACATCAACATCATCTACGTCAGGTGTGTGACTCAAAGATTCCCTTAAAGCATTCTCAAGTTCCCTAAAATCCTCTAGGCTAGTTTGAACTTGGTACTATAAAAGGAGTATGTCTTGAATTGTGTGAGTTTGTTGATTCATCCTAGCCACGGATTCTAGTTCTTTAAGGGCTTCCATCAAAGATTCTTCGGTTGCAATCAAAGTCTATCTCTACCCCAGATTAGTAGTGATCTAGATTTGATGTAGATATCTCGCAACTGTGTCCTTGTACTTTGCTACCATTTGTTGCAGTCTGATTAGTAGATGCGAGTCCATTGGTGACTCCCTGGTTGTTATCTGTGTGGATGTGGCCTCAAATGTGAGTCTTGAGGAAGATGGAGGGTTATAGTAGATTTGGTTTGGAAAATCATAAGGGTGGTGGGTGGGTTTAGTATAGTTATAGGTTGTGGTCGAATCCTCAACCTTGAGTGGCTCATCTTCCACCTGTGCCACATTTTCACTGAATTCAAGGCCCCTAGAGGTGATGTCTTGGGTTCTTTGTCTTTTATCCTGAATTGCTTTTCTCAAGTTCTCATATTCCCTTTTTCTGACCTCCTTTGCTTCCTAGACTATTTGGATCAGTTTGGCGATCTGGAGTTCTTGTGAAAGGTAGGAGCTTGCCTAATGGTGGGAACGGTCAAGATAATTAGTCATCATGACGAGATCTCGATCCTGCATAGAGAGTGTCTCTAAGGGTTGTGAGATTTGTGTGGATGTCCAAGGGGGTGAGGTCGGTATATCTTAGGCCTGAGGAGCACACGTATATGAATAACGAGGAGCAATCTCCCACCCATAAGAAGTTGGGATCATAGTTGGGTTGGGAGGAGAACCCAGATGATGGTAGGATGAGAAAGAGTATGGGTCCATAATCAAGATGGTCAAAAGACACTAGAAGGGTCTTAGTGACCTTACACCAGTTACACGGACTGGTGGCAGAACAAGGTAAAGGCCTTGCAATCAAATTGGTCCTTAAGATTAGATGACCAGATTTTTCGATCAAGTTTAAATTATTGAAGAAATTCATCGAGAAATCGACTGAAGATAATCCCCGCTTCTTAAGCTAACCTGGCCAGTCTGGTTACAAGGGGACTAAGAGGAAGGTTTTTCCGTGGACTTTCGCCTCTGATTCTTTGTACCCCTTAGCCACAGTCGTTTGACACTACCCCGTAGGCTTAGTCACCAGGTTTGGCGAAAGAAGTTGAAATCACCCAGTAGTTTCAAGACAGATGCAGTTTATTAGGTGTGTTCTTGTGATTTCTTTTAACATTTTTTTCTTCAATTCAGCAGATGGTGAGTGGTCTACAAAGTGACCAAGCTCACTGGCTAGCCACTAGACTTGATTTAGTCTAGGTTATCCCAAATGTGTGGTCTCTAGAAATTTTGACCCTAAAGGTGTAACCCAGGGTTCATGCAGTTCTAGGGTTTCAGCAGACCAATAGAAATAAAAAAATTCTCTGATATGCAAATGGAATCCAAATAACTTGAAATTATGCAGGAATATTCCTTTTCAATTATCTTCCCAAAGAACATTTTTTTATAATTTTTACTATTTCAATCGAATAAATAAGAATTTTTAAATGTCAGGGGGTCAAATCTAGAATTTTGACCCCTGGTCGATTTTTTACCTTGAAACAATCTCAAATAAACTCTGAAAATTTGGTAAAAATATGGAAATGAAATCTAATTAGATCAACTTTCAAACCCCATAGTATTTGGTCAGATCAGATTCACATATTATTCGAAATTGCCGTTTGAAATTTGAAAATTTTCAAATCTAGGTAAGTTTGACCCCCTTGTAATTCACAAATTTTTAAAAATTACACAATCGGAATTTTCTCAAACAGATGGTTCTGTTTGAAAGATGGTTTGAAAATGAAGCTCGCACCTAAATTTCAGGATTTTTCGCTCAATATATTTTCAAAAAATGAATTTTTAAATCACTCATTGAAATCAGGTCGAAAACCAAGGATGTAAAATGATTTTTTTTTTAACTTTTCAATTTTTTTTTTCAAACTAATTCTAACCTAAGATTCAAAAGAAATCCTAATCTAACTACCTAATTTTTTTTTCACGAAAATAAGTAGATTTTTTTTTTCAGAAAACAAAATCTAACTAAGATCTACCTAGGGTTCATGAAAAAAAATCTAAGACTAAGATTGAGAAGATGTGCACCTAATTTTTAAAATCTGCGCTTGATGTGTGTGTAGATCCCTGGTTCATCCTGGACAAAAAAAACTAAATCAACTATGAAATCAAAAACGCCATGCCTCCACGGCAATGGCACCAATTTGTTCATGGCGTAAATTGTGTGTTTGAATAATTTCGTTGTAGTATAGTACGAAATACGTCTCAACAAATATATTTTAACGGAACAGGTGAGTCCCAGTCGAACTTAGGGAGGCAAAAAGCTTTTTGGATTTCATAACTGATTTAGATCTAATTACTAACTAGATAATACTAATCACAATATATATAAAGCGAGTCCTAGCCAATAGTTGATCATGAATTGCAATAAACCATAGTTGCAAAGTAGAATTATAACTAGAACATGTACTTTCTATCTAACTATAACAAGAATTAAAATCATTATCTAGCAGAATAAGAGCACCACGGGTCGTCCGTGGTGGCGTTCTGGAGAGGTTGGGGAGAGAAACGGTAGTCCACCAAGGTGGCTTGGTGGGCACTCCAGAGGAAGAGAGCCAGAGACGAAGAGAGCTAGAGAAGAAGGTCTGAAGAACTGGAGAGGGTCTGGAGGAGTTCTGGTGGAAGAAGATGGAAGAGTTGGCTTGCACTGGGAGGCCTAGGCCTTCTTTTATAGCTTCGTTGAGGGGCAAAGAGAGCATTTGTGCCCCCAAAATCATGCAACAACCCTTTGGCGATCAAATTTGGCCTTAAAATCAACTTATTTGCGCCTTCTACTCTCGGAGCACACCAGATGGCACCACATGTTATCCCCCATTGCCCTTGGATGGCCATCGATGCCTCTGCACGTGCTTTCCTCTTCTTTGCACGTCTACTTCACTCCTTCAATGCGCTAGCCTCGTATTTCGCGCTAGCCTCATATTTCCAAACTCTTACGCTTTGATTGCAGCAATTCAATCTTGCGATCGGATGGCTTAAATCAAGCATGCCACCGCCTTAGGAACCACGTGTGATCGCACGTTCGCATAGGGCGTCAAATCGTGCGTGTTCATCAGAGGCACCTCCGTGTGCCACGCGTCCGCTCCTGCACCATCCAATACAGATCTGACAGCTAGATTTCCTCCGCGCTCCACCACCTCTTGGTTGCGCACTTCAGGCTGATTCGAACGTGCATCTTTCATTCTCGCACAAGCGCGCTCTCAGCTGCGCTACACGTGCAGATTGTCGCATTTCCATTCTTCGCTCGGCTGCTCTCAGCTGTTGGATGAAGATCCAACGGTTGAGGATGGTTCTCCACTAATGAGGCACGGTAAAGTTGGTCGACGTGGCCATATTGTGGCCGTTGGATGAAGATCCAACGACCCACACTGCATGGGGAAGGTGCCTTCAGGAGTTAGGGGATCGGCGAGGGGTGGCTGTGATGGTGCCATGTGGCACCATAGTAGCCTTGGCACCATCGTGGTTGTCCATCTTCTCTCTTTTGTAGGCGATGCTATAGGCCTTCAATCGAGATGATTCTTGCGTCGTTGGATTTTGATCATTGATCCGGATCCATCCATGAGGTTGGATTTAGCATCTGAGGTTCATATTTCCACCTATTTGCCTCTTGTCTCTTGCTCTTCTGCAGACTCCATAGGATGCTACAGGAGTCCATCGATGTGATCTTGGAAGTGTTTGACTCCCGTTGTCATTTTGAGTAGATCCATATGGTTGGATCGATCATCCGCAGCCTCGAATTACCTATGATTGTTAATGCCTCTCAATTAGCACATAATATGACATTTATTATTTACAAAACTAATAAATCACCTATGATGCAAGGTACGATGCGAATGCATGCAGAATGCATAAGTTAAGCTAGGTTCTAACTTAATTCAGGTGGATTAGGGCCTATCATTGCTGCGCAATCAGTTCCTAGGACTATTGTTTTGTTACTTTGAAGCTCTTTAACATATAATCTAGACAAAATAAAGAGCAAAGAACAAAGATACGAAAACAAAGTACAGAGTACAAGACAAAGAAATCTATCCTATTCTTCTTGTCTTTTAGCATTCATTCCAAGCGAAGCTCCTTTTCCTCCAATCCGCCATGGATGTGAGCTTGAGCTCCTCCTTCACACTTGTAACCATTTACATTTTCCTGAAACCTTAAACTCAATGCAAATGTTAAATGACAAGTGTTTTGTTATCATCAAAATTAACGATCGTGGTGCCCTTGCACCAACAGATCACTCTAAGCTACACCACTCTTTCCAAAGGGATAGCCATAGAGAAATCACAACCATTGATCTATGATCCAATGGTCGTGAGCATCTACACCCCCGATGGCCTTCATGACCATCCACGTGCGTAGTGTAGTGGATAAGGTTCTCCGTGAATGGTTGGTTGTGAGATCAAGCCTCCCCTCCGCACTCCCTCCTCGCATGCACAAGCTCAATTCAGCCATCCAATTAGACGCCAACGGCTCATCAACGCATCAGATGAATGCGCAATTCGACCACCGATTGCACGGGTGATAATACACGCTCTTAGCGTATGCTCGTGAGCGATCTCAACTGTCTGATCGCGATTGAATGGTCCACGCAGAGAGGGGCTTGGTGTGTGTGCCCACAACAGCTGAAGAAGAGGAGACATCAACATGGCCACACGAGAGTTGTCAAATCCTGATCAAATGGCTCTTATTCAACATGTGCCTTCAGCAACATGTGTTTACAGCGACATGCACATCTATCATTAAAGGCCCAGCATTCAATTTTTAAGCCTTTAAAAGGACCTTTTTTCCCTTGAACTTCAACTATAAAAGCGCACCAACACCAATTTCATCCATCATCCCTTGTTCTCTCAACCCTCTAAAGAGCTAAGAACGACGTTCTCAAGCTTGCTCTAGTGCTCCCAAGCTATAGGAAGCTCCATTAGAGTTTAAAAATAAATTTTTCTACTTCTTACCCCCTTCGTGGAGCTCTCGCCAGCTATCCTCTCACCCCCATTTCGGAAGTGGATCCCGCGACGATGACGCCCTGCCTCATCCCCGCTTCATCCACATTCATCCTCTTTCCTCCATCTCTGCTCTCCTTCATCCAAGCGTTGATTTTCTGGCTCGTCCTCTAAACATTCATCAAGGAGGATAATTTCTCTCCCCCAATCTCTTTACTACTTTCTAGTATAGATTTCAATTTCCAGCATTAGATTTGCAGCATGTAGTTTGTAAAGACATTTTCATAGCTATAAAAGTTGCTCTATCTTTCTCTATCTTTCTCTCTTTCTCTCTCTTTGTTTATATTGCAAGTAGATTAGCATAGTATAGATATTGTGAATATTTTCCTTATAAAAAAATATAAAAAAAATATAACTATGGATTTATAATCAACATAGCCTCCCCGTGTTTGACTCGAGACTCATATCGAGTTTCGGTAAAATTATTTGATACTCAACTGCAACAATGAGTTTTTAACTCAATCTTGTACGCGTTCAAATCTCGCTCATCATTTTGGTGCTATTGCCGAGGAGGAAACGGATCCCTATTATTTTCCACATTCCTCACACTTATTCATTCTTTAAACTCACTTTTCTTTCTTCTATTCTCTTGCAGGTGTCCCAACAAGGAAATTTACGAGCTGTAGATAGGAGCAAAGTGTGGTTGAAGACCATTGTAAGTGTTCCCCCATTCTTCCCCACTCCATAGTTTTCATTTCATCACCAAATAATTCAAGCCCTAATTAACCTAGGTTCTCTCATAAACCTTAGGTTAGCTTGATTGCTTGTTTGTCACCTCACCCTGCATATATAAAAAAAAATTAAAAAATTTTTTATTTGATTGTGGGATTTATTTACCATATACACTACATACACCCACAAAGGTGCACGACCTGTTCTGATTTTTAATACTCAACTGGTAAATCAATCTTTGGAACCGGTACACACACAAACACATAATTGAGAAAAAATTAGATTAGGTTAACCACTTTATGTACGTAATTCAGTGCTGCATCAAGGCCAATTGCTTTAGTTGTTTAGGCTGCACCACTTCACCTAAAAATAACTCTTCTAGTAGCTTGCTCCTTAGGGTTGAAATTTTAGGTCAAGAACCAGGCACTCCACTTTCTTTTGAATTTTAAATGAAAATATCTTCACCAGTGTTTTCAAAACTTGGTGTACCTCCTGAACTTGATTAAATCAACCTTAATCTTAACCCTAAAAGCTACTAAGCAAGATTTGAATCCTAAAACTCACTTCATCTTTAAGAATCTTGTTTGAAAACCCTGGTTGTGCACTCACCCACATATTTCAATCAATCATTAAAGGCACAAACCATTTTAAGGGCCCATCACATTCCAAAAGCATTATTATCCTAGGCCTTAATCTAAAATTGAGTAGACATTGGCCCTGGGACCCATCAGTCCGTCTCAGGGTAATACTCAAACTGTGGTTCGAATTTATGATGTCTGCTTTCTCCAGAAGGTGCTAAGTTGGGGGGCCTGATTATTAAAAGACTTAAGTAGGTAGGGGTTTAGCGTAATTAGCGGCCTTCAGGACACGCTCCCCTTACTTTGCCGGCCAACTTAACTAGATTCTCGATTAAGGGCAACACAAAATTCATGTTGTGGTTCAAGTATATCTTAGAGCTTAGGTCCTTAGGATACCCAATTTAAGGACAGGCTTGTATTTTTGTGCTGCATGGCCCTATTCTCTTGTTCTTCCAACCTTCTTCTAGTGTATGCTTGGAAGGTCATTGAACCCTCATCTAGAAGGACCTTTAGACAATTCAAGGAGGCGTAGGTTGAATTTTGGTCCAGTAGATCCCATGGCTGACCAACCACCTCCAAATCAACATGAGTTGATGCAAAGACAGCTGGAACAATTGTAGCAAATGCAAGAATGGTTCCAGCGGTTGAATGGTTAGGGCATTCAACCCGTGAAGGAATTTTATCATCCTTTAAACTACGAAGACTGTTCTAGTGTCTTAATTTCAGCCGGTGACATAGAAATCAAGCCCTAGGTTTTAAGCTTGATAAAACATTTTCATGGGCTTGGCTCTGAAGACCCGTTTGAGCATTTAGAGGACTTGACCACTTTGGTCCACACCACCAAAGCACGAAACGTGGATGAGGAGCAAATGATCATGAGGCTTTTCCCCACTCTCTCAGGGATAAGGTTGCACATTGGTACAGAATGATTGGGAGGACAATAAACACTTTGAATGATCTTAAATCAGCCTTCTTGAAGAAGTTTTTCCCTGTTGGGCATACCAATGATTTGTGACGGGAAATTACCACTTTCGTCCAGCAGCTAGGGGAACTACTTCATGGTGCCTACGAGTGATTCTAGGATTTATTGTGGAAGTGTCCACACCACGAGGTGCTGAAATGACAACTCGTGCAAATTTTCTATCACGAGTTGATGGATCAACTCCGTAATCACGTGGGTGCTTCTTGCAGAGCCAATCTCCTCAATAAGGATGCACATAGTGCGCATGACTTGTTTAAGGAAATGAGTAAGAATTCTATCGATCATGCCTCCACGGACACTTTCAATCGATCCCAGCAACCCAGACCAAATGCTAATGAGGTCCAGGACTCTCATTCATTCAATATGGAATTTATTTGTAACAAACTTGATAAGGTGAACCTGGTTGCAAAAAGGATTGAAAAGTGGATGACTAAAAACTCTGCAAATACTTCTAGATCCACTCAATCCCAGAATTCAGTATTCCATTCTTCACGAGCTCCTACTGGACGAGAGTTCATAAATAAATTGGAAACAGCTCAACCTGTTTGTTAGCATTTTTTGAAACCCCATGGGTTCCAAACTGGGGCCTTTTATCCCAATTTCTCTTATCCTTCTCCTTCTTTCCCACCATCCTCACCCTATGAGGATGTGTATGCTATACAGGAGAATGTTAGGTCCAACCCTTATTTTAATTCTTACAACCTGGGTTGGAGGAACCACCCTAACTTCTCTTGGAAGAACCTGGGGCAACAGACCTAAATGCGACCCAACAATTATGCACCACATCAACCGATAGGTCAGGGTCATGTATACACTCAACTGTCCCCGAATCAAGTTAATTAACCAGCATGGAATGCTCGACAACCTGTAGGGTAGGCTGATCTGAACTGTTAGATGGTAGAAATGCAAGAATCTATGCTTCGTCTCATGTAGAAAATGAAAACATCATTGGACAACTTGCAATCTAGGCTTATTACTAACACTCGATAACTCAAATCTCTACCATCTCAACCCGTACCCAACCCTTGCAATGTACAAAATTAGGGCAATCAAGCCCAAGGGTACAAAAATTAGAGGGACCCACACATACATGACCTTTCCTAACCCTCCCCAAGACCTGAACTCATATGCTTCTGCAAACTTCATCACCTTGAGGAATGGAAGGCAAACCTAGGATCCTGAACTACCCTCTTCCAGTCAATCAAACCCTAGTGAGCCTGAGGAAAGAAAGGAGAAAATCGAAGAAAAAACTACGACTCAGAAGCTCGAATCCAATACTCTACTCATATCCCATTTCCTGAAGCCTTATGGAAACCCAAGAAGAAGAAACTTGTTGATAGCAATGAGAAGCTCTTGAATATATTCAAGAATGTCAAAATCAATATTTCGCTTCTTGATGCTATTAAGCATATTCCAACTTATGCTAAGTTCTTAAAGGATTTATTCACACAAAAGCATAAGCCGAAGGAACCTACTCCTAGGAAAGTGATTCTCTCCAAGCAGGCTAATTTTTTTATCCTGCATCACCTTCCTCAGAAAATGAGAGATCCAAGTGCCCCTTTGATTTCATGTGTTATCGGGGATTACGCCTTTGACCAAGCACTTTTGGATCTTGGTGCATCCATAAACCTAATTCGATCCTGGGCCTTACGAAAAGATCGGATTAGTTGAACCCAAGCCGACCTCAGTAACACTGCAATTAGTGGAACGTTCGATCACCAACCCAGAAGGTGTTATTGAGGATGTTATTGTTAAGGTCAAGGATTTCTATTTTCCTGTCAATTTCCTCATCCTTGACATGGATGTACTTGAAGAGTTAAGGAACACACCCATCATTTTGGGATGTCTGTTCCTGGCTACCACTAAGGCCAATATCAACTGTGAAAGCAGTAGTATGGAGATCACCTTTGGTAATGGAAAATTGACACTCAATATCTTTAAGGCGATTAACAAATTTGAGGATTGTGGATATATCGAGGAACTCAAGGATAATGATTTGAATCTTGAGACTTGTATGGATATAACTATTTTCGAGGATTCCTCCGACAACACTGAATTTGAACCACAACCCACAGTGGCAGACCCGTCACACTTTGAAGAGGTTACTGATTTTGTTCATTCTCAACCTCTTCCTCTGGATCATCCTGATGAATCTTCATCAGTATCTTTCTTACCTTCTATTCTCAACCCGCCCCATCTAGAGCTTAAACTATTGCCTGACAATCTGAAATATGAGTTATTAGGGCCAAAGAAGACACTCCTTGTGATTATCATTGCAAAGTTGACTAAGGAGCAAGAATTGAAATTACTTAAGGTCCTTAAGGCACATAAAGAGGCAATTGGTTGAACCATTCATGACCTTAGGGGGATCAAGCCATCTTATTATAATCATTGAATTTATATGGAAGATGGATCCCACCCTTCTCGCCAGATGTAGAGGCGATTAAACCCTAATATGCGTGAAGTTGTCAAAAAGGAAATTATTAAGTGGCTTGACGCTGGAATCATATACCTAATGTTAGATAGTCCCTGGGTTAATCCCATGCAAATTGTTCCCAAGAAAGCAAGGATAACCGTAGTGACTAACGAGAAAGGCGAATCTATCATGATCCACTCAGCTTCCTCCTAGAGAGTCTGTATTGATTACAGGTAGCTGAACACAGACATAAAAAAGGATCAATTTCCGCTACCTTTCATTGACCAAATTCTTGAAAGGTTAGCCGAGCAAAAGTATTTATGTTTCCTGGATGATTATTTGGGATATAACCAAGTTCCTATCCTTTCCGAAGACCAGGAAAGGACAACTTTCACATGTCCCTATGAAACTTTCGCATTCCGTAGAGTGCCTTTTGGGCTTTGCAATGAACCTACGACTTTTCAAATGTGCATGTTAACCATATTCTCAGACATGGTGGGAGATTGTATGGAGGTATTCATGGACGAGTTCTCCATTTTCAGAGATTCATTTGAGTCTTGCCTGGCTAATTTGGAACTGATCCTAAAGAGATGTATCCAAACTAGACTGGTCCTTAGTTGGGAGAAGAGTCACTTCATGACAAAAGAAGGCATTGTCTTAGGTCATGTAGTCTCTAATTGGAGAATTGAAGTTGATCAAGCTAAGATGGATGCTATCACCAAACTTCCCCCACCTACATCTGTTAAACAAATTAGACCATTTCTTGGTCACGTGGGATTTTATAGAAGGTTCATCAAGGACTTTTCTAAGGTTTCTCGGCCCTTGGGCAACCTTTTGGCCAAAGATACACCGTTTGAATTTGATGAAGGATGCTACAAGGCATTTGTTTTACTCAAAACAGCAATCACTTGTGCTTTGGTGTTGCAACCACCGGTCTGGACAACCCCATTCGAGATTATGACCAACTCTTCTAATTATGCGGTCGGGGCTATCTTGGGTCAGAAGATTGATAGAAATCCCTCTGTCATCTACTATGCTAGCAAGACTCTAGAACAATCTCAAAGGAATTACATTGTCACAAAACAAGAATTGCTAGCTGTAGTTTTTGCTTTGGAAAAATTTAGGGCTTATCTATTAGGGTCTCATGTCATCGTCTACATCGACCACTCAACCTTGAGATATCTCTTGGCAAAAAATGATGCCAAACCCCAGCTCATTTGATGGGTTCTTTTACTTCAAGAGTTTAATCTTGAAATTAAAGACAAATCTAGGGCACAAAATGTAGTGACGGATCATCTTTTGAGAATCCTAATTGATTCTCCTCCTTTAGGTATTTTGATTACTGACACCTTTCCAGACGAGACTATCCTTACCGTTTCAAGTGTCCAAACCCCTTGGTTTGGTGACATTCTTAATTATGTGGCCATTGGTCAAGTCCCCCAGGACTGGTCCAAGAAATAATGGGATAGTGATGTCAACACCATCATGGACCATAACTAGCCACATTTAGTCAAGTTTGAATGATAAAAGCTCTTACCTAATATCAGAGGTTCATAACTCCGCATCATTCTAATTTGAGAAGAAAATAGGGAAATATGATTAATTCTGTAATTTTAACAGAGCATCACAAATACAGAATAACCACAAGGTCACTAGTGGTTAATTAATGTCAATTGAGCACAAAAGTATAAAAAATGGGTCAACACTGACTGAAAAAGGGTTTCACGTATTTTGAGGGCAAAAATAGACTAAAAACTCTAATTACCAACCTTACTTTAATTAAAGAGGTTCTGGTCAAGATAAAAATTAATCTAAACCTCCTAAAATTCATAGAAAAATACTCTACAATGTTTAGTACCTTTAGTTTGACCATTTGAATCTATTCTGACCTATAATAGAGTTTTAGACGGAAATTTACCCTAATTTGGGCTTTTGTGCAATTCAACCAGTCATACAAGGCCAAAACTTAGACCTAATTTTACCATCAGATTCCTTAGGTTCAAATTAGGTTAAGACTAAAATTTGGGCCCAATCTGACTCCATCTTGACCTAGTTTACAATTCAGTCCCTAATATCTCTATTTCTCACAATCAAGCCCCTAACTTTCAAGATTCTTGCATTTACCCCATAGCTACAGTGAGATTCGAGAGAGGATTTCTCCCTCAAATCAGATCCAAATCCCTCCAAATTTGAAGGGATTGATCTAGAGATGATTCTCAATAAATTGATGACCATCTCAAGAACCCTAAATCAATCCATAGAGATCAAGCAAGCTCAAGATTTAAGGGGAACTTTTTCCCCTAAAATCGTGGTCAAAACAAGGTCTTTCTTTGCTTTGGAGCTCGGTTCTGAGCTCTAAAAAGAGCCCTCAAGTCCCCAGCTTCCTCCTAAGCCAACAGGACAGAAATCTCCTTCTTCTCCAGCCATCGTCTCTTCGAGCTCCAACGACCACCTCCATCCTCTTCCTCAAGTCATCCAACCATCAAATTGGATGGCCCTCTGTCTTCCTCTCTCTCTTCCACCTCTCGTCGGTCAAAGTAGAGTCCCTTCCGCCCTCGTCATCGCCGTTCTCCCTTACCGTCAACCTTATCTTCTCTGGCTATGACAAATCAACGCCATAGGGACTCCCTCACCCTCTCAACTAGATAGGGACCTCCCTCTCTTCTTCTCGCTCCCCTACTTCTACACCCTTAGTTTCTAGGATTGACCATTACACACCCCATTTCACCACCATCATCTCAAGGCCGGCGAAGCTCCAGCAAGTCGCAAGGCCACCACACTCCATCAAACTTCACACCACAGCACCCAAAATCTTCGTCGCACATCATTGATCAAAAGGCCCAAAGAAATTTGGGGCCTTAATCGCTTTTCACCTCACCAAACTCACTCACTCACAATCGTTGTCTCTAACGTCAACCAAACACGACACACCACTAAACACCTTCAAACCACCACCAACACATTCGCCAAGCACCAAGGATTCTTCTGAAATTGTTTAAATGGGGCAATAAGCCCATTTTCGTGCTTTCAAGGTTCACCAGACCTCTATCATCGCACCGCCTTCTCCGACCACGTTCACTCCTCTCCGACCATCGTCCAGCCAACAACCGCTCTCGTTCAACGTGATTTCTTCTCTTGAAGTCAATTGCAGCATCAACAGGGCAAGACATCAGCAGTTGTTTCCCTAATTCCTCGAGGACTTCGGCTGCAACATGTGAGGATTTCATGCAATGAAGCCCCAGTGTTTAGTCCCACATCGTGTGGGACAAAACTGAAACAAAGCATAAATTGAATCTTTCCCATACGCACTTCGCCTTAGACATGGTGGTAAGGTCCCCTCATCTCACAAGCCTCTCACTCCTCACCCTCTACACCATGTTGGTAGGTTTGGTCCATTATTTGCTTACCCACATACACGATTACCCAGTACTATTCACCCGGGTTTGAAGAGAGAGAGAGAGAGATCTGACGAGGAGGGAGGGAGTTTTGCACTATAGCACATTGGGATTCGTGCCCCCTTCCTTGCTCCACACTTAGCCATTGCTAATCCTTGCCTATTGTGCTATGCTTATGCCTTGTGCTGTTCTTCTAAGGCTTTATGCTACTGAGGCCTTTTAAGGTTAAGATGTCTATGCCTTATACTCAACGTTTGATTGGTTGGCCCTTGTGCTTGCCTTGGTTCTATGAGTCCTGCGTGGATATCTGATTGCCTGGTACTATTGAAACATTTGAGGGCTGGGTACTACTGAGATTTGTGCTTAGAATCTAGGGTTAATTTGGTGGTTTCAACCACCATTTTTACCCCATTCCTTCTACACTTTCATCCCTAATACTTTGAGATACATTTTGCTACATATTAATATCATTTCTAATTACTGATTTCACTTGCATTATTTATTTTGATAATTGTGATTAGTAGATTGATTTGATAAACTTGCTCCCTACGAATGACTTTGAACTCACATCTATTTTTCAAGCTTACAAATTCAAATGTCGTATCGATTTTCATCGCTATACTACGATGTGAAATTTTCCTAAAAATGATGATTTTCGACTCAACAAATAGACTTGTATCAAAGGCCAACTATTTAAGAGTTTGCCTATGGATCGAACGAATACTAGAGGGGAGGGGTGAATAGCATCACTTTTTGAAACAATAAAAGATAAAAATAAATTCACAACAAAGTCAAGCACAATTTACACCTATATTTAAAGTGGAAACCCAAATCGGATGAAAACCACTACCTAAGCCTCTCAGCTTAGGATTTCCCGACTAATCAAGGCTAGTCAATCCACTATAGTACCACTTAAACGAGCGTGGCACAATGTCTTTACAACCACTTATCTTTTTATCCTGAAGAGAAGAACAATAACAACAACACGGATCTTTCCAACACCTTGGAATCCATTAATCAAAAATAACAAAGTTGAATAACAATAAATATATCTATGGAACCTCAATAAAAGATCAAACCAGGATTTTAACAGAGGTTCGAAATGACGTGCTTTTGAAAGATGAGAATAGTGAAGCATAGAACACTTGAAAAAAGCACGAGAAACTCTAATTTTTTAGAGTATTTCTATTGAAAGTTATATTTTGGAAGAGCTGCATACGACCTCTATTTATACTAAAATGTTGGCCTGAAAAGGAAGTCAAATTGGTCGATCAATTAAGGTATATTGGTCGATAAAAAAGCTATTTGGTCGATCAATTATGTTATTTGATCGATCACGAGTTGGTTGATTAATAGGATTTTAAGCAAATTCATAAAAAGGAATGGTTTGATCGATTAACAAATCTGGTTGGTCAATTAATCGATTTTGGTGAATCAAGAGAGAATATTGGTCAATCAATAACCCTAAAAGTTGGTATTCAAAGAAGCACGAAAAATTGTTTGATTGTTTTATTTTTGAGGTTCCTTACATTGATATCCTAGACTCAAACAAAAAAGAAAAGGACACAAATCAGCAACCATCTAAACTTGATCTGAAAGAGAAGCTTTAAGCCAAGATGGTCCTGAAATATTAGTGGAGCAATAAACATAATTTTGGTGCATCAAAACAGAGGTGCTTACATTCTCCCCCTTTTTGATGTCAACAAAATTATAATTATGAAATTTAAACTATTATGTATAATATCTCCCTCTTTTTGTTTCAACAAAAAGTAAAACATGCTACTATGCTTTTCATTTAACTCCCACTTAAGAATGCAAATAAAGCAAGATAAAGTTAAGTATGCATTAAAAAAGAGAGTAACATTTAACTGAGAGAGATAACATTCATGCATATACCATGAGTCTAGATAAGCAATGCATAAAAATGAAATTGTTTTGAGAGAAATTAAGGTTTACATGCCAATAAAAAGCTAAGTAAAGATAAATCTAATCATCTAATGATGTCATGAAGGTGTCCATCGTGCTCTGAAGATATGTGTCCAACTCAAGATCTAGCGAATCTGATTTTTCTGAGGAGGTAGGTTGACCAAGACATAGGCAGCATTGAGCTGACGATCTAGGTGTCGGCTGCCTAGATGT
This sequence comes from Thalassia testudinum, assembly GCA_037157565.1. Lineage (NCBI taxonomy): Eukaryota > Viridiplantae > Streptophyta > Magnoliopsida > Alismatales > Hydrocharitaceae > Thalassia > Thalassia testudinum. Next base: position 117,713 of record JAZHRO010000062.1, on the reverse strand, counting down.
CCTGAGAGGTGATGTAACCTGCTGATCTGCTGGTGCTGCTGCTGAGGTAGTAGGTGGAGGAGGAGGTGCTGCTGAGGATGAAGGCATGGTAGTGGATTGGTGAGGCCGAGGAGGTCAGTGAAGTTGCAGCTGAATGTCATGAGCAGACTCTCTAAGTCTATCTAAGAACTGACTCTGGGCATTCAGGTAGTCTGATACCTGATGCCCATGGCACATCATCATCAAATTTGTTTCCCTCTGCCGATGCATCATCAAGGAAATACCATTCATCACATTCTGAATTCTCACAAAATCCCTGCCTGAGAGAGGTCTGTCCAAGAGGCTCCAGTCTTGGTTGTAGAAGGATGGAGACGGCCGCACTGGAGGACGATAGGTCACTATAAAATGCTCATAAGGCGGGAAAGGAGGAGGGACTGCTGATGGTTCCTGCTGCTACTCCTGGGCTACATCCTCACTACGGGCTCCCTCTACTTGCTCCATCTTCGTATAAGTGAGCTTATCAAAAATGGAGACTCTAGTGATAAATTGTTTATGATTTATATTCATGGGAACACCGGAATGTAGGAAGATATGGGAGAGAAGTGTCCCAAACTGGAAGGAGCTTGTGGGTGGCTTGCTCATGATACAGAATCAAGTGGTTCCAGTTGAACCGCTTATTCTTAAGAAATGCATAAAGAGTGATGACCATAATGCTAGGGCAGTTTTCAAAAGACGTAGATTTGGACATGAAAATCCATAAAAAGACTCTATTAAGAAATCTAGGTAGACAACCAAAATATGGTGACTTGGCTGGACGTCCCAAGTCAAAATGAGAGGGAGTGAGTAGGGTCTCCCTAATGGTATCTGTCTGTGTTTGCTGGTGTAGCTCAAGAAAAGTGGGACCAATAGACGGACATCCAAGAATCTCAAAAAGAACATCTGCATTGACCAGAACCACTATGCCATAGACGTTCGAGGTCAACTCGATGTTGAAACCCTCACCTATGTTTTTCATATTGGCATAAAATAGGTGACAGGCCATTGGGTCAACACCAGGTATACAGCTACTCTTGGAACCCGCATAAAAGTTTCGCTCAAAAAGATGTAAAATCTGGTGGCAAGCAAATTTTTTGCGAATCCCTGGAAATATATACTCAAAGTATGCAAAGTTGACAGGTCTACCAACATGTGATGAAAATTTTGCGAATAGAGAAAAATGGTCACATGCAGCCTCAGTGATGAAAAAACAATCAAAAGTATCATCACAATGAGATGAAGAGGAGGTACGTGCGCATTTTGGAGCCATTTAGATTTTGCAAAAACATGTTGGTCAATCAAAAAAGTTTGATTGGTCAATCAAAAATGACCCGATTAATGTTTTGGAAAAATCGACTTTTGGTCGATCAACCAAGGAATTTGGTCGACCAAAAGCAGTCAAACTCGACAAAAATGAGATTGAAACCTTGCTCACTTACACTACTCGATTTTACAAGTAATCATACAAGAAATAAAGAAAACATTAAACCACAACATAGCACATCTAATACTTAAGTAAAAATCCAACAAGGGACAGATTTCACTAAGTTTTAGAGTGTACCGAGACCAATCCAGGATTGATCGATCAAAGGGATGTTGGTGTGGAGACGGCCGGAGGTTGCATGCGTGAAGGACGTACGATGATGGTGTAGGTTTGTTGCGGCAATGGTCGGAGACGGCGAGATGGTTGGTCGTCAAGGTCGCCAAAGAAGGAGAGGTGGGGTTGGATGGGTGTTTTTGTTTTGTGTTGGAGAGTATGTGGGGACCAATTGGTGGGGTAAGGTAGTAAAAAGAATAGGTTTGAAGGTAAAAACCATGTGTTTTTATAGAAAACATGATTAGTAAAATAGGTAAGAACATTTTTGGAGGCCAATCACAGTTAACAAGGTTGTTAGGATAGATTAGGAGAGAGATTCGAGGTAAAAAGATCGCAATCTCAAAAACTGAAATGCCCAATTTTGGCCGATCAAAACTTATTTTTGGTCGATCAAAGCTTGAAATAATCGACCAAATATTTTAATTGGTCGATCAAGATTTGAATGATTTGAGGGAAAAACCCTGCCCAACCAAATTGGTTGATCAAATGACCAGATTAATCAATCAAAACTCAAATTTTTGGAGGGAAATTTCCCGCCAAAGAATTTGGTCGATCAAACAAGTACTTTGATCGATCAAAACATTTTGGTCGATCAATTTAAAAAATTGATCGATCAATAGTAAAAAAGTAGATCAATCAAGCATATCAATTAAGTTCTTTTAGTCTAAATAATCTTAGTGAATGACAAATTTGGTTGAATCTTTCTTTTGGCAAAGGTTTTGTGAATATATTAGCTAATTGATTTTCTGCTTTAACAACTTCTAGGTTAATCTCTCCTTTTAGGGCATAGTCTCTTAGAAAGTGATGTCTTACATCAATATGCTTGTCCTAGAATGTTGTACTGGATTCTTAGATGGGTTGATTGCACTAGTGTTGTCACAGTATTTATTATTTTTGTAGGATAGGCCAAAATCTTGTAAGGTTTGTTTCATCCACAATAGTTGTGAACAATCTAAAGATGCAGCTACATATTCTGCTTTTGTTGTGGAGAATGAAATAGTATTGTTTTCTAGAGAACCAAGAGACTAGGGAATTTTTGAGAAATTGACACGTTCCACTAGTACTCCTTTTGTCTGTAAAGCTACCTGCATAATCAACATCACAGAAGGAATATAATTCCAATGTGTTTGACTTCGAATAGAAAAGTCCTAGGTCTTGTGTGTTGTTCAAGTATCAAAGTATTCTTTTAATAGCATTTAAATGTATTTCTTTAGGGTTTACTTGAAAGCGAGCACACAAACAAGTATAAAAGAGAATATCAGGTCTACCAGCAATCAACTATAATAATGATCCTATCATACTTCTATATAATTTATGATCAACAGATTTACCTGTTCATCGGATTTTAATTGTGTAGAGGCTACCATAGGTGTGTCTTTACCCTTTAGTTTGTCCATAGAGAATTTCTTCAAGATCTCCGTGGTGTATTTGGTTTGAGATATGAAGATTCTAAAGGATAGCTAGTTAATTTGAAGTCCGAGAAAGAATCAAAGTTCTCCCATCATGCTCATTTCAAACTGATCCTGCATTACCTTTGTAAATTCTTGGCATAACAGATCATTAGTAGCACCGAAAATAATATCAACAACATATATTTGTATTATTAAGAGATTATGTTCTTTTCTTTTTGTAAATAAAGTTGGATCTATTTTACCAATTTTAAACTCGTTTTCAATTAGATAGGATTTTAATATGTCATACCAAGCTCATGGAGCTTGTTTAAGACCATATAATGCTTTGTTCAGTTTATATACATAGTCTGGATATTTAACATCTTCAAAACTTGGAGGTTGTTTAACATAGACCTCTTCCTTGATGAATCTGTTTAGGAAGGCACTTTTGACGTCCATTTGAAAAAGTTTAAATTTCATATGGGTGAAAAAGGCTAGCAACATCCTAATGGATTCTAGGCAAGCTACGAGTGCATATGTCTCATCAAAATCTATTCCTTCTTCTTGATTATACCCTTAGGCCACAAGTCTAGCTTTATTTCTAACTATTTCTGATTCATTAAGTTTTTTCCTAAAGACCCACTTGGTTCCTATAATGGTCTGAGAGTCAAGTTTTGCAACAAGTTCCCATACATTATTTCTTTTGAATTGATTCAATTCATCTTCCATTGCAATAATCCAGTAACTATTAGAGAAGGTTTCCTTGACATTGTTGGGTTCTAATTGAAAAACAAATGTAGTGAAAGCTAAACTATTAAAAGAAGATCTAGTTTAAACTCCTTTAGACAATTCTCCTATCACCAATTTTTTTGGATGATCTTTTGCATAGGAAATATCTCTAGGAAGTTCATTAGAAACATTTTCTTGTGGAATGTTTGATGGGTCATTGTTACGAACGTGCGGCTTTAGACGTCTTCTAAGACGTCTGGGAGGTGGCCCAGACATCTGGAACCCCTTCCAGACGTCTGGGATTCGGTTTTTTTCGACACGCGCGGTTTCGTCTGCACTCCTAAGCGCGTAGACCTGCGAATGCACCCCCCTCTCTCTTTCCCTCTCCCTCCTGTGGGCGCAGGCTGCCTCTGTCTCGCTCTCTCTCTCTCTCCCCGCGTGGCTTTAAAAAGCCTCGCCCTCTTTCTCACTCTCATCACCTCCACTCCCTTCCTCTTCTCCTTCCAGCCGGTGCGCGAGTGCGAGCGTGAGAGAGCGGCGGCGGCGACAGCCGCGACGAGTGCGGGAGGAGGTGCTGCGCGAGAAGAGGAGGCGTCTGCCGTGAGGGCTCGAGCCTGCCGGGGCAGCGAGAGCCGGCCGGCGGGGGCGCAGCGGGCGCGGAGTGACGCGGGAGGCCTGCTGCAGCTCGAGCAGCAGGCAGACGAGGTGCGGCGCGGCCGAGCGTCGCGGGCGGAGGGCGAGTCGCACTCTGATTCTGGAAGTTTTTCCAGAATCAGACGTCTGGGATTCCAACCAGACGACGGGGAAGACGCCTGGAGGACAGTCCAGACGTCTGGTAAGTAAGTTATTTTCGTACATTCTTCTTTCCTTCGACCGTCCGTACTGAGCACGAGGAATGGGTACGCGCAGGTTCTGAGATTCGCATCCAACGCGAATCAGACGTCTGGCTGCAGTGCCAGACGACGGGAACGACTTCTAGACGTCCGAGGTGACCATCGGACGTCTCGGAACTAGGCCAGACTCCCCCGCAGGCTTCTGGACATCTAAGAGACCATGCAGAGTAAAGGTAACCTCTGATCCACTTTTTAAGATGTCTGGAAGAGGTTCCAGATGTCTGATTTTGCACTGTTTCGTCGTTTTCTTTCCGTTTAGGGCCCGTTCGGAGTCCGTTTTCCGCGTTTCAAGTTGCGTACTTTTCGGAATTAAATCCTATACCCATCTATAGTAGTTGTATACCATTTTGAGAAACTCCTTGTGTTTGATCCTTGTGGTAGGACCCCGTTCCGTTGCAGTCTCGGGGGTTGCGAAGGTACGTGGGATTCCCGACCACGCCCCTAGTACGCCTGTTGTAACCGTTAGAGTGGCTTTTAAGTTTACTAGTATAATTTGTTAAATTATGGAGCCATAATAGAACCTAGGACATTGCATGAATCCTAGGAATGAGAAATAGATTGAATGATAGATCCTAGGTGTTGCATGAATCGTAGGGCTGGAAAACTAGATTGTATGATAGATCCTAGGATATGGCATGAATCCTAGGACGAGAAAACTAGTGGAATGTATGAATACTGCAGTCTTGGAAAAAAAATGGAAAGGAACAAATAGCTGCCTGTAAATTGAATTAACAGCTGCCTATTATGAATAAATAAACGTGACTGAGAACATGGCTTGTGAGGACGTGAAACTGGAAAGTGAAACCTAGATGTTCTGAGTTAAAAGAGTTGGAACCCTACGGGAAATTAGGAGTGGAACTCCTGGAAAGAGAAAGGAATGGAACTGAGAAAGAAAGACATGGTAGTGTGCTGTCTCTTGGGTACGTAGTACCAAGGGAAGTACCTGTACCTGTTTAGTGCAGAGCGGAGCCAGTTGCCCCAGGGACCCGGGGTTAGGACTGCCCACTTTGTACCGACTTGCTGGCCCTCGTGTACGTAGTACCGAGGAGAGCTACTAGTGTAGGGAGGTACTAGCTACCCCACAGGCCCCGGGGTTCTGCTAGCCTCCTACACCGAATTGTTAGGCCCACTGGGGCAAACCAGGGTAATCAGGCGAGGGTGCGCGGACTGTGGAGGGGCAAGGCCCCTGTTTGGTTACTGTGGAGGGGTTGGACCCCTGTTACTGAGAGGGCTCTGCCCTGTACTGGTTCTGTGTTGTGCTTTGGGCGCACCCATTAACGGAAACGACTGACCGCGTGCCAGTGCGAGTTAGCTACCTGTGCGTTTATCGCGCGTGCCATAGTCACCGTTACACGTGTCTGTGACCTTGGGGTGGTTGACTGAGAGTAGGATCACCACGGGGGACTCTCCCGACCAGGAGAGCACCACGTGCTACTTCTACTGTTCGAAAAAGACTGCAATCAAGATCATTCCCACGAGGAACATTCGAGATCAAGTGAAAGATCTGAGAAATAAATGAAACCGTGAGACAATTGAAAGACGTAAATAAAGAAAGTAACAGGACATAACAGCTACTATACACTCTACTGTTTCTTTTGCTTTAGTTGCCACTCTACTCAGCGTTTTACTGACGTGTTACACTCGTTACCTTTCAGGATCAGGTGTTGAGCAGCCAGGGTCAGTGGCTGCAGAGGACGCTGGGCCGAGTAGGGTCCAGTAGAGTTACCACTGTTCTCTTGTACCCCTTTTTGGTTCCACTATAGTGAGTTGTTCTTGTTACCGTTGTACTTTTCTTTACCTGCAGTTCATATTATGTTATGAATGTTGTTCTACTGTTGTGGTGGTATATACTGTAGTGGTTTCCTTCCTTACTGCTGTATTTTCTTACTGTTAGTTATATTCATGCTGAATGTGGTTTACTTTACTGCTCTTTTGCTTACTTCCTCGTTGGACGACCAGGTCTTGGAATTAGTCGAGTCGGCCCGGTTCTCGTGTCTCGTAGGGACTCAGGAATTGGGTCGTTACAAAATGGTATCAGAGCAAGGTCGTCCCAAGAAGTGAATCAATTGACTGGAAAATAACCAATTCACTAACTAGAGTAGCCACCACAACATATCTTTTGACATGAGCTCTTAGACGTTTCCGTTAGGTATCGTTCCGTAGTGACGTGTTCCATTTTGTTTCACGTCTCCTTGCAGGAGATGCCTCGTCGCGGGACTGGTGAGGCAGGCCGCGGGCGCGGCCGAGGACGAGGTCGGCGAGGTGGGCGTGCCGTTGCCGACGCCTCAGTGGACCAGCCACTACTCCCGGGCGTCTAGGCCCGGGACCTCGCCCAGCTGATACGGGATATTGTGCGAGAGGAGCTCCACCCACCGCCCCGAGCGCCTCCCCCTGGGGCTGCGGAGGGGGAGTCCTCTGTGGGACTACCCGACGGACACGGCGCTGGACGCGGGGGAGGGGATGGGCCGCCGCAGCGCCCACCTTCCTCCGACACTTCTGTGCACGAGGCACCTTTGCCTGGAGGTGCACCAGCATCCCCACTGCAGCGCCACTCCGAGCTCTTTGGGCAGTTTCGGAAGCTGAAGCCCCCCTCCTTCAAGGGGGATGAGGACCCGACCAAGGCAGAGTACTGGCTCGAGCAGCTGGAGAAGTTTTTCGACACCCTTCGCCCCCCGATGGAGTGCCGCGTGGCCTTTGCCACGTACCAACTGGAGAGTGCGGCACACAGGTGGTGGAGGGCGGTCCGGGGACAAGAGAGGGATGAGCCGACCTGGGATCGGTTCGTCGCCCTCTTCTGCGAGCAGTACTTTCCCCAGACGTGGCAGGACCAGAGGAGGCAGGAGTTCCACACTCTCCGCCAAGGGACGATGACCGTGAGCGCGTACCGCACGCGTTTCCTGGAGCTGTCCCGCTTTGCAGCGACAGCGGTAGCCACTGAGGAGGAGCGCCTTTGGAGGTTCACCGAGGGGCTCCGACCTGCGATTCGGGGGTATGTCAAACCCCTGAAGCTGCCTACGTTTTCGAGGGCGGTGGAGGCAGCCATGACTTATGAGGAGACCAACCCGTCCGCGTGAGACACTGACGGCGGGCGGAAGAGGCCCTTTCAGCCAGACTTTTCACAGGGCCGGCGAGAGAGGAGACACGTGGCATCCGCAGGAGAGCCGTCACGTTTTACAGGGCCATCAGTGGCCTTTGGGGGCCCTCGACAAGGGCCAGTCGCCAGCACCGGACCCCCGCCCAGCCGACAGCAAGGACCCACTGAGGGCGGGAGTCGGGTTCCCCTCTGTTACCAGTGTGGCCAGCCGGGCCACATTAGGATGGACTGCCCGTATAGGGCAGGAGGTCAGCAGATACTTCCCGCGTAGAGCACTGGAGGGCGCTTAGGAGGCCGCGGTTACCAGGCACGAGGAGGAGGACAGTAGTCACGAGGAGGGTACCGGCCAGCACCTACCCGTCCGACACAGAGTATGGCTGCTTCGTCCGCACTTAGAGCTGAGGGGCGTATCAACGCCCTGACACACAGGGATGCCAGAGCTTCGGGCTCGGTAGTGGCAGGTATGGTTTCAGTTTCCAGCAGACTCGTTTACACACTTTTCGATTCCAGCGCTACGCACTCGTTTGTCGCAGCCAGTTTCGCAGTTAGTTTGGGCCAGGATTATACGCTGTTAGAGAATCCGTTAGTAATCAGAGATCCGAGTGGTCAGCTGTTTGTAGATGAGGAGGTGTACACGGATTGTGAGGTCAGCGTCGGGGGACATAGCTTGCCAGGTGACCTGATTATGATACAGATGGAGGACTTTGGAGTGATTCTGGGGATGGACTGGCTGTCCGCTTACCACTCCTTGGTAGACTGTTTTGAGAGGAAGATTGTCTTCTCCATGCCGGAGTTGCCTTCTTTCGAGTTTCACGGACAACCAGTGGACGGAGGCTTCAGGTGCATTTCGGCACTTCGGGCGGCGAGACTTTTGAGCCAGGGGTGTGAGGGCTTCCTAGCTTGTGTGGTGGCAGAGCCCAGCCCTGTGGCAGACTTCCAGAGCATCCCGGTGGTCAAAGAGTACCCTGACGTGTTTCCAGATGAGTTACCAGGACTACCGCCCGAGCGTGAGATCGAGTTTGAGATCTCACTAGTACCAGGGACCAGCCCCATCTCCACTGCGCCATATAGGATGGCACCGCTTGAGCTACGAGAGCTTAAGTCCCAGTTGCAAGACCTTTTGGAGAAGGGCTTCGTGAGGCCCAGTGCGTCTCCCTGGGGAGCCCCGGTACTGTTTGTGAAAAAGAAGGATGGTACCCTACGCCTTTGTGTGGACTACCGATGGCTGAATAGGGTCACCATTAAGAACAGATATCAGCTACTGAGGATCGACGACTTGTTTGACCAATTGCGGGGTGCCACGGTGTTCTCCAAGATCGACTTGAGGTCGGGATACCACCAGTTGAGGATCAGGGAGACCGACGTCTCCAAGATAGCTTTCTGCACCTGGTACAGACACTACGAGTTTTTGGTCATGCCGTTTGGGCTGACCAATGCCCCCGCTGCTTTTATGGATCTGATGAACCGGGTGTTTAGACCGTACTTGGACCAATTCGTGGTGGTTTTCATAGATGATGTACTCATCTATTCTAGAGATCAGACGTAGCACGAACAGCACTTGCGGATGGTTCTGGACACTCTGAGACGATGTAGGCTGTACGCCAAATACAGCAAGTGCGAGTTCTGGTTGAGGGAGGTGACCTTCTTAGGTCATGTGATCTCTGGAGATGGCTTGGCGGTGGACCCAGCCAAGGTCGAGGCAGTACTCAGGTGGGAGAGACCGCGTTCAGTCACTGAGATTCGTAGTTTCCTGGGACTGGCAGGCTACTACAGACAATCTATCAGAGGGTTTTAATAGATCGCGCGTTCTATGACACAATTGACTTGGAAGGATGTGCCCTTAGCTTGTACAGACGCCTGTGAGGTGTGTTTTCAGGAGCTGAAGGAGAGGTTGACCTCGGCTCTCTTGCTCACCATCCCTGACAGTAGTGGCGGGTTCGTTGTGTACACAGATGCCTCCTTGCAGGGGTTAGGAGGTGTGCTCATGCAGAGGGGTCACATCGTCACTTACGCTTCGCGGCAACTGAAGTCCCATGAGCATACCTACCCTACCCACGATCTGAAGTTGGAAGCTGTTGTCTTCGCGCTGAAGACCTGGAGGCACTACTTGTACTGTGAGACCTTCGAAATTTTCACAAATCACAAGAGCCTCAGATACCTTTTTGATCAGAAGGAGCTCAACATGAGACAGAGACGTTGGTTGGAGCTCCTGAAGGACTACGACTGCAGCATCTCCTACCACCTGGGAAAGGCCAATGTGGTGGCTGACACCTTGAGCCGTAAGGCGCCCGCACATTTGGCCAGTTTACAGTTACAGAGTTGGAGCCTTTTGGAGGAGGTGGGCAGTTGGCGACCCCTGGAGTTACGGGGGCACTGTGGGGCAGTGACGGTGACACGACAGACTAGGCCAGAGCTGATAGACCGCATCATCACAGGACAGATGGCCAACCCGTACTTGCAGTCCTTACGTGATAGAGTACTGTCAAGAGACCCAGGGGACTTCTCTTTCACAGACCAAGTGCTGCGCCTGAGGGGACGGTTGTGCGTTCCCAGAGACGAGGAGCTATTGAGAGAGCTCCTGACTGAGGCACACGGTTCCAGATTCACCATACATCCCGGAAACACGAAGATGTACCACGACTTGAGACGTGAGTTTTGGTGGAGGGGGATGAAGCGGGATGTGGGTGAATTTGTGCAGCAGTGCTTAGTGTGCCAGCAGGTGAAAGCCAAGCATCAGAGGCCTGCAGGGCCGCTACAGCCGCTTCCAGTGCCAGAGTGGAAGTGGGAGAGCATCGCCATGGACTTGGTGGTGGGCTTACCTGTTACCCAGCGAGGACACGACGTTGTTTGGGTAATTATGGATAGACTGACGAAGACGGCACGATTCCTGCCGATCCGAGTCACTTTGGGACCAGCACAGTTGGCAGAGAGGTATATCCGCAATGTGGTACGACTACACGGAGTTCCGCGGGAGATCGTATCCGACTGGGATACCCGCTTTACATCCCAGTTTTGGGCTGAGTTTCAGCAGGCCCTGGGGACGCTGTTGAGGTTTAGTACAGCTTACCACCACCAGACGGACGAACAGTCCGAGCGCACGATACAGACACTTGAGGACCTTTTGCATGCCTGTGTACTGGACTGGAGGGGCTCCTGGGAGGAGCACCTGCCCCTGGCGGAGTTTGCATACAACAATAGTTATCACTCGAGCATCGGCATGCCTCCCTACGAGGCTCTGTTCGGACGGAGGTGTACGGCACCCTTGAGTTGGGTTGAGGTGGGGACCAAGTGTGAGGTTGGCCCCAGGTTGATCCAGTAGAGTCAGGAGGTAGTCGAGCAGGTCCATAGGCGACTCCGCATTGTTGGGAGCAGACAGAAGAGCTACACAGATCGGAGACGCAGAGAGGTGCAGTTTGAGGTTGGGGACCACGTCTTTCTCCGTGTTTCGCCCATGAAGGGCCTGCAGCGGTTTGGGGTGAGAGGGAAGCTCCCGCCGAGGTTTGTGGGGCCCTTTGAGGTCCTGGAGCGGGTTGGACCCGTTGCTTACAGGCTTGCCCTCCCTCCCCAGCTTTCTAGTGTGCACGACGTGTTCCACGTGTCCAGCCTCAGGAAATACGTAGCCGATACCAGTCACGTACAGAGTCACAAGAGCGTCGAGGTGGGCGACGACCTGACCTACCCCGAGCGGCCAGTGCAGATTCTAGACCGAGCCATCCGCAGTTTGAGACGAAAGCAAGTACCCCTGGTAAAGGTTTTGTGGAGGAGCCAGCGGTACGAGGAGGCTACCTGGGAGCCTGAGGCGGCAATGCGGGAGCGGTACCCGGAGCTCTTCGCGGGTACGTCTTTTCGGACCGGCTTCGATCCTCTTTGAGTTTGTTATGGTTACTATGACATTTTTCCTGCACCCTAGTTAGCGCAAGTTTTGGGGACGAAACTTCCTTTGAGTTTGTTATATTGTTACGAACGCGCGGCTTCAGACGTCTGGGAGGTGGCCCAGACGTCGGACCAGACGTCTGGAACCCCTTACAGACGTCTGGGATTCGATTTTTTTTGACACGCGCGGTTTCGTCTGCGCGCCTGAGCGTGCAGACCTGCGAACGCACCCCCTCTCTTTTTCCCTCTCCCTCCTGCGGGCGTAGGCTGCCTCTGTCTCGCTCTCTCTCTCTCTCCCCGCACGGCTTTAAAAAGCCTTGCCCTCTCCCTCACTCTCATCACCTCCGCTCCCTTCCTCTTCTCCTTCCAGCCGGTGCGCGAGTGCAAGCGTGAGCGAGCGGCTACGGCGACAACCGCGGCGAGTGCGGGAGGAGGTGCTGCGCGAGAAGAGGAGGCGTCGGCCGTGATGGCTCAAGCCTGCCGGGGCAGCGAGAGCCGACCGGCGGGGGAGCAGCGGGCGCGGAGTGACGCGGGAGGCCTGCTGCAGCTCGAGCAGCAGGCAGACAAGGTGCGGCGCGGCCGAGCGTCGCGGGCGGAGGGTGAGTCGCGCTCTGATTCTAGAAGTTTTTCCAGAATCAGACGTCTGGGATTCCAACCAGACGACGGGGAAGACGTCTGGAGGAATGTCCAGACGTCTGGTAAGTTATTTTCGTACCTTCTTCTTTCCTTCGACCGTCCGTACTGAGCACGAGGAATGGGTACGCGCAGGTTCTGAGATTCGCATCCAACGCGAATCAGACGTCTGGCTGCAGTGCCAGATGACAGGAACGACTTCTAGACGTCCGGGGTGACCATCGGACGTCTGGGAACTAGGCCAGACACCCCCGCAGGCTTCTGGACGTCTGAGAGACCATGCAGAGTAAAGGTAACCTCTGATCCACTTTTTAAGATGTCTGGAAGAGGTTCCAAACGTCTGATTTTGCACTGTTTCGTCGTTTTCGACCCGTTTAGGGCCCGTTCGGAGTCTGTTTTCCGCGTTTCAAGTTGCGTGCTTTTCGAAATTAAATCCTCTACCCATCTACAGTAGTTGTATACCATTTTGAGAAACTCCTTGTGTTTGATCCTTGTGATAGGACCCTGTTCCGTTGCAGTCTCGGGGGTTGCGGAGGTACGCAGGATTCCCGACCACGCCCCCAGTACGCCTGTTGTTACCGTTAGAGTGGCTTTTAAGTTTACTAATATAATATGTTAAATTATGGAACCATAAATAGAACCTAGGACATTGCATGAATCCTAGGAATGAGAAATAGATTGAATGATAGATCCTAGGTGTTGCATGAATCCTAGGGCTGGAAAACTAGATTGTATGATAGATCCTAGGATATGGCATGAATCCTAGGATGGGAAAACTAGTGGAATGTATGAATACTGCAGTCTTGGAAAAAAAAATGGAAAGGAACAAATAGCTTCCTGTAAATTAAATTAACAGCTACCTATTATGAATAAATAAACGGTGGTTATTGTGGAGGGGTTGGACCCCTGTTACTGAGAGGGCTTTGCCCTGTACTAGTTCCGTGTTGTGCTTTGGGCGTACCCGTTAACGGAAATGACTGACCGCGTACCAGTGCGAGTTAGCTACCTGTGCGTTTATCGCGCGTGCCATAGTCACCGTTACACCTGTCCGTGACCTTGGGGTGGTTGACTGAGAGTAGGATCACCACAGGGGACTCTCCCGGCCAAGAGAGCACCACGTGCTACTTCTACTGTTCGGAAAAGACTGCAATCAAGATCGTTCCCACGAGGAACATTCGAGATCAAGTGAAAGATCTGAGAAATAAATGAAACCGTGAGACAATTGAAAGACGTAAATAAAGAAAGTAACAGGACATAATAGCTACTGTACACTCTACTATTTCTTTTGTTTTAGTTGCCACTCTACTCAGCGTTTTGCTGACGTGTTACACTCGTTACCTTTCAGGATCAGGTGTTAAGCAACCAGGGTCAGCGGCTGCAGAGGACGCTGGGCCGAGTAGGGTCCAGTAGAGTTACCACTGTTCTCTTGTACCTCTTTTTGGTTCCACTGTAGTGAGTAGTTCTTATTACCGCTGTACTTTTTTTTACCTGCAGTTCATACTATGTTATGAATGTTGTTCTACTGTTGTGGTGGTATATACTGTAGTGGTTTCATTCCTTACTGCTGTATTTTCTTACTGTTAGTTATATTCATGCTGAATGTGGTTTATTTTACTGCTCTTTTGGTTACTTCCTCGTTGGACGACTAGGTCTTGGGATTAGTCGAGTCGGTTCGATTCTCGTGTCTCATAGGGACTCGAGAATCGGGTCGTTACAGTCATCCACTAGTTCATCATCATCATTGTTTACTGAAGATTTAGGTTGAGCTAATGTTTCATCAAATGATACATGCATAGTTTCCTCAACAACTAAATTCTTCTTGTTAAAAACTCTATAGGTTCTACTTCTAGTTGAGTAACCTAAGAATATTTCCTCTGAACTTTTAGCATCAAACTTATCAAGATTGTCCTTAGTATTGAGTATAAAACATCGACAACCAAATATCTTGAAGTAGGAAATTCTAGGTGTTCTTCCATGATAGAGTTCAAAAGGTATTTTGTTTAGGATAGGTCTAAGCAGTGATCTATTTTGGATATAGCAAGAGGTGTTTACAGCCTCTACCCAAAAATATCAAGGTAGCCTTGACTCGCATAGCATTGTGCAGGCACACTCTTGCAAGGTTCTATTTTTCCTGTCAACTACACCATTCTAAGGTGCGACTCTAGGGAAAGCAAATTCATGTTTTATTCCATTTTGATCACATAAATTAGAAAATGATTCATTCTCAAATTCTCCTCCGTGATCACTTCTAATCCTGATTACTTCATATTCTTTTTCATTTTGTAGTCTTCTAGCTTGTTTGCTAAAGGCATCAATGGATAAGTCCTTATTTTTTAAGAAAGATACAAAAGTAAATCTAGAAAAGTCATCAATTATGGCTAGACAGTATCTGCACCCGCTTAGACTTTCGGATTTGGTTGGTATGAACAAGTCTAAGTGATGTAGCTCTAGAGGTTGTGAAGTGCTAACCATCCTTTTTGGTTTGAAGGGATTTTTAATTTGTTTACCAACTTGACAAGAATCGTAGACTTTGCTTTTCTTGAAGTTGATACTTAGCATACCTTTGACAAGTCATGTTTCACAAGTTTACTAATGTTTCTCATTTGAACACGACCTAGCCGTCTGTGCCAAAGTGTTGCCTCTTCATCAGATACGACAAGACATTCAAGATTGTCGCGTTTATTGAAGTTGACAGTGTAGACATCTTTATGCCAGTTTCCTTTGAGAAGAGTTTGTTTTGTTTCATTATCTTGTATTTTCAAACCATTTGAAGTGAAAGTGATTTTGTATCCTTTATCACATAGTTGGCTAACACTTAGAAGGTTATGTTTTAATCCACTAACTAAATGTACATTATCAAAAGAGGTGGAAGAGTTACCAATTTGGTCAATACCAATAATATGACCTTTGTGGTTGTTCCCAAATGTGACAGTACCACCATCCAGGCAGTGAAGTTGAAGGAATAGGTCATCCTCCCCGATCATGTGCTTTGAACATCCACTATCCATGATCCATCTCTTTTCTTCTCGTTCCTGTCATTTATTTATGTTTGTGAGGTCTTAGTTTGGCTGATCTATAGAGTGGCTTCAATGTTCCACTGATTTATTGATATGTCCACTTCTTATAGTCTACTTGACCTACAAAATAGGATTGCAATAGTGCTTTTGGTACCCATTTTTGTTTGGGTCCACGGTGGTTAGATGCTACCTGTTTAGGCAAGCTACCTTTCTTTTTATTTTGGCTAGAACTAGATGCTTCATGATCATTTTTAAGTATGTATCCTGACGCAAATTTTGTGATGTTCTAGATTTGTGTTCCTAATAGCTTATGCAAGTTCTACTTCCCTTAGTGAATTTAGCTAGATCATTTAAGAGAATCGCAGAATTTTCTTTTAATTTGTCAATATCTATCTTTAAATTATCTATATGTGATTTCAATGAGGTGATCTATTCAGATAACTCTTTATTTTGTTGAGAAAGCATATCTTTTTATGCTCTTTCTTCCCCTAATGTTTTTGCTAGGATTTTATTTTCTAATTTTAGTGACTTAGCTATGTCATGCATCTCAAAAAATGCTTCTAATAGTTCATCTTGTGAAAAAGAGGTTACCTCGTCCCTCGTCTTCTAGTGCCATTAGTCCTAGGAGAGCTTCTTCTCCGAAGGTTTCTTCTTCTTCTAAACTTGAGTCTGATTCATCCCAAGTTGCTGTGAATGCCTTTTTCTTTTCTTCCCTTCTGCGAAACTTCTTTTCTGACTCCTTTTTGAGAAATGGACAATCCTTCTTGATGTATCCCTTTCTCTTGCAGTTGTAGCAGATAATGGCGTCTGCTTTGGCTTCTTCTTTCTTCTTTCTCCAGTTTCTTTTTTTCTTGAGGAACTTCCTGAACTTTCTTGAGAGGAGGGCTATGTCTTCCTCTTCATCTTCACTTGAGGAATCTTCTATTTGTTGATTGGCATCAAGGGCTACAGTCTTCTTCTTGATTCCTTCATCTTTATGCTCCTTCATGTGTTAGAGTTGAACTTCGTAAGCCATAAGGCTTCCGATAAGATCATCTAGTTTTAAGGTAGACAAATCTTTTGACTCCTGTATGGTTGTAGTCTTGGTCTCCCAATCATTAGTGAGTGATCGAAGAATCTTTCTCACCAAGGATTCATTCTTGATCTCCTGATCTAGATTTCTTAGGGAGTTTATGATGTCCATGAATCTTGTGAACATCTCTTTAATTGATTTTCCCTTCTTCATCCTAAAAAGCTCATAATTCTGTGTTAGTAAATTTACCCTAGTTTCTTTTACCATAGATGTCCCCTCGTAGGTGACTTCGAGGATGCTCCAAATCTCGTAGGCTGTCTTGCAAGCAAAAACACGGTTGAATTCTGCTCTCGAAAGCCCATAGAAGATTGCATTCATGGCTTTTGCATTATGTGTTGCCATCTTCTTTTGCTCTGGTGTCACCGCTACTCCTTGATTTCAGGACGTGTATACTTGGAGGCGATGACATCCCACACCTTGAAATCTATTAATTCTTGGAAGATCAGTATCCTAGTCTTCCAGTATCCATAGTTCGTTCCATCAAGGAGAGGAGGTCAAATAGTTGATTGCCCTCAGCATATTTGTCAACAGATGACTTTCACATCTTCTAGACAACCAGGCTCTGATACCAAGTGAGAGTTTGCTTGTGGATCGAACGAATACTAGAGGGGAGGGGTGAATAGTATCTCTTTTTGAAACAGTAAAAGATAAAAATAAATTCACAACAAAGTCAAGCATAATTTACACTTGGATTTAGAGTGGAAACCCAAACCAGGTAAAAACCACTACCTAAGCCTCTCAGCTTAGGATTTTTCCAACTAGTCAAGGCTAGTCAATCCACTATAGTACCACTTGAACAAGGGTGGCACAACCTCTTTACAACCACTTCTCTTTTTATCCTGAAGAGAAGAATAATAACAACAACACGAATCTTTCCAACACCTTGGAATCCATTAATCAAAAATAACAAATTTGAATAATAATAAATATATCTATGGAACCTCAATAAAAGATCAAACTAGGATTTCAGTAGAGGTTTGAAATGATGTGCTTTTGAAAGACGTGAATAGCGAAGCGTAGAATACTTGAAAGAGGCATAAGAAGCTCTGCTTTTTCAGAGAATTTCTATTAAAAGTTGTATTTTGAAAGAGCTACGTACAACCTCTACTTATACTAAAAAGTTAGCCTAAAAAGGAAGTCAAATTGGTCGATCAATTAAGGTATATTGGACAATCGAAAAGCTATTTGGTCGATCAATTAAGTTATTTGATCGATCACAAGTTGGTCGATTAATAGGATTTTAATCAACTTCCTAAAAAGGATTGGTTTGATCGATTAACAAATTTAGTTGGTTGATCAATCGATTTTGGTCTATCAAGAGAGGACATTAGTTGATCAATCGATTTTGGTCGATCAAGAGAGAATATTGGTCGATCAATAACCCTAAGAAGCACAAAAAATTGTTTGATTTTTTTTATTTTTGAGGTTCCTTACACTAATATCCTAGACTTAAACAAAAAGGAAAAGGACACAAATCAGCAACCATCTAAACTTGATCCAAAAGAGAAACTTTAATTCGAGATAGTCCTGAAATATTAGTGTAGCAATAAACATAATTTTGATGCATCAAAATAGAGGTGCTTACACTATTACTTTTGGGGTGACCTCAAACTGTACCGCATCAGCTTTGATCAACTTATTTGCCGATGTGTCCCAGAAAATGAGTTCTAGAGTATACTTGAGTTCTGCCATGCATGTGCGTGTGGTGGACATTTTTCCGGGAAAAAGATGGCTGCAAAGATTCTGCAGTCTAGATTTCATTAGCCAACTTTATTCATGATGCCTAGGATTTCTCAATGTCATGTTCCCGATGCCAGGCACTAAGGAGCATAACTAAGAGAGACATAATGCCTCTAAACTTGATCCTTCCCGTTGAAATTTTAGATGTTTGGGGCACGACTTCATGGGACCCTTCCTACCTTCATTTGGACACCAATACAATCTCATTGTTGTTGACTATGTGTCCAAGTGGATTGGGGCTACTCCCACCCGAACCAATGACCACAAGGTGGTCATCAATTTTGTCAAGAAGAATATCTTCAATCAGCTCAGGATTCCGAGAGCCATCATCAGTGATGGTGGTACTCACTTTAATAATACCCAGTTCCAAAACTTATTGGCAAAATATGAGGTGAATCATAGGTTTTCCACACCTTACCACCCCCAAACGAACGGACAGGTCAACGTCTCCAACCGGGAGATAAAGAATATCTTTCAAAAAATGGTTAAGCCTGATAGGAAAGATTGGACTCAAAAGCCTGATGATGCTCTTTGGGCCTACCATACAGCATACAAGACGCCTATCAGCATGTCACAGTTTCGTCTAGTGTATGGTAAGGCCATTTACTCATAGAAATTGAACACCAGGCATTCTGGGTAATAAAAAAATGCAATTTTGACTTAGGCTTAGATGAAAAGACCAAGAAACTCCTACTATCTAAGTTGGAGGAGCTTATAAATGATGCATATAAGAATGCTAGGATCTATAAGGCAAGGACTAAAGTTCTTCATGACTAGCTAATATCCCACAAGAGCTTTAAGCTAAACCAGAAGGTCTGGCTCTTTGATTCTCAACTTAAGCTATTTCCCAGCAAGCTTAGGTCTAAATGGAATGACTCGTTCATTATTGATTAGATATTCCCAATTGGAACCATTGAAATCTCTAACCCAAAGACGAGTAATTCTTTTAAGGTCAACGGACAACGTCTTAAACATTATGTTGATTGCGTTACTCCGAAACCCATCTCAGATAAGGTTGCTTTGACCTTTATTTGACTTCTTTGGCTGGACCCCACCTAGCTAATGGCACTAAACTCAACATTTGTATAGTCTGACTCAGTGATGACCAAAGCATCACAGAATACAGGTGATATTTTCTTTATTCTAACATTTTCTCATGCCTTTTATTTACAATGAAGACATTGCATAAGCTAGGCATGGAGGTGTGGATTCATTCTAAATTATATTGTCAGCTCTGCAGATTTTTTTGTAAATTTCCCTTATTTTTCCTTTTATTAAAAAAAAATTGAATTAGGAAAAGGGAACTTGGGTATTAGAAATTTTCAACTTTAGGAAAAAAATACAATATGACCTAAACACTTGGACTCCTCTTCAGGCTTAATCAGCCTGGGTGTCCAATAAAATGTGGACTTGTTTCTCAAGTCCTCGCCATTCTTAAATTCATTTTTAATTGGTTGAATAAGTTAAGGTGATAAGTACACGATTTATCAACCTGCCTTCTGATTTTGGGGGACTTATAGTCTAAGCATCTGCAACAATTTTCACTGACTAACTTTTCTAAGATTTTAATGAAAATTACGTAGCTAATGAACTTTCTAGGGTAGTATGGTTGGCAAGTTTTTGTGGGTAATAGCCCATTAGCCGGTTATCCAGAGCCTAGCTACACACCCATTTTCTTTCTACTGCCTTTAAGTAAATCTTAGATCAGGAAAGCCACCAACTCAGAAAACAAAAGAAAGGGATATATATAAGAAAATAGAAAAGGAGAAAAAAGTATAAATCACGCTTCACCGCACGAGTATGGCTGGTAAGTTGTTGTGGGTAATAGCCCATTGACCAGTTGTCCAGACTTAGCTCATTAAAAGAACATTTAATTCCTAAACACTTAGGAAGAAGCAGGGAAGTAGAATACGCCGGGAAGAAATGAATTGGGTTTGCCTTTGTGTTGACCCCACCCAAAAAAATAAAATAAAAGTACAAAGAAAGCTACTAGTCGAACAGACACACCTTTAGGCAAAATTTCCTTTCAAGATCACCTAGGGGTGTAGAAACCTAAAGTCTGTTCTAATTGCCTATCAGTAAGTCTATCATAGTTTCTCAAAAAGATGCTTAGCACTTAGAATTCTTTTAGAGTCTTGGGTGGGTTGTGCAGCTATAGAAAGCTACCCCGAAACTCTAAACTCAAAAATCCAAAAAAATTAGAAAAGAAGAAAAAAAAATGTATTTTCTTTTGAATAAGGCGAGGGCTTGGGCAGTCTGTATCTTGGCAGACACCTGGGCGCTGTTGAGTGTTTGTAGTTCAGGTCTTTAGTAGAAACTTCTTGTTGTTGAGAAATAACTATTGCCTAAGTAATTTGATCCTTATTTTGTTTATAAATAGCATGTAGTTTTGCTAGGGACTAGCAAAAGATAGGCATAGGGGTGTGATATGTGCAGATCTAATTGGCCAAAAATGCCTTTTTATTCATGTTCCTACGTCTATATAAGCAACATGTATTATAAATATTGCATAATATGCATCATCATGCATTTAGATAAACGTGTACAAATTGTATATTAATTCGCCTCTTTCTTTAGCTAAGGGATAAGGAAACATCATTTTGAGGCATCGGATTGAAGATCTAACCATACGGATCTAATCAAGGTGACAATCAAAATCCAACGCCTCCAAGATCGCCTCGATCAGACCTCCGTAACATCAGATGCAGTCAGAGGAAGATTAGAGGCCAAGGGGCAAGATGGTGAAAATCCAAACCTTAAGTGAAGAATCTAACCACACGGATGAGTTTGGATCAATGATCATAGCCCAACTGCACCAAAATCAGCTCCATCTAACATCCGTGGCACCTCCTACGAACAAAAGAAAATGAACAGTCCAAATGGTGCCACGTGACACCATCTTAGCCATTCTTGGCAACCACAGCCCCTCCCCCCCACTCAACCTTAAAGGCATACACAAGGAGCAACCTAGGTTGTTGGATTGGAATCCAACGGTCCCGATCACGCCATGTCACCCTCTCAACCATGCCTCTTGATCTAAAGAAGAGCTCTCCATGTTAACTCTTGACCATTCGATCATAGATCAACGACCGAGATCACTCCAAGCCACACCACTCTTTTCCAAAGAGAACCAAAGAGAAATCACAACTGTTGATCTATGATCCAACGGTCGTGAGCATCTGCACCTCTGATGGCCTTCATGACCATCCAAGCACATAGTGTAGTTGATATGGTTCTCCGTCAGCAGCTAGTCGTGAGATCAAGCCTCCCCTCGCACGCACGAGCTCAATTCAGCCATCTGATTCGATGCCAATGGCTTAGATCAACCCATCAAATGAACGCGCAATTCGACCGCCGATTGCATGCATGATAATGCGCGCTCTTTGCGCCCGCTCATGAGTGATCTCGACCGTTTGATCGCGATCAAACGGTCCTCACAGAGAGGTGCTTGGTGTGTGCACCTGCAATGGTTGAAGAAGAGGAGACATCAGCGTGGCTACACGAGTCTAACGACTCTTGTTCAACGCATGCCTTCAACGACGTGCATTTACAGTGACGTGCACATCTATCACTAAAGGCCCTACATTCAATGTTTAAGCTTTTAAAAGGACCTTTTTGCCCTTGAACTTCAACTATAAAAGCACACCAACGTCCATTTCATCAATCATCCCTTCCCTCTTCTCTCAACCCTCTACAAAGCTAAGAACAACGTTCTCAAGCTCATTCTAGTGCTCTCAAGCTATGGGAAGCTCTGCTAGAGTTTAAAAAGAAATTTTTCTACTTCTCACCCCCTTCGTGGAGCACTTGCCAGCTATCCTCTCGCCCCCATTCTGGAAGTGGATCCCACGACGACAATTCCCTGCCTTATCCTCGTTTCATCCAGATTCATCCTCCTTCCTCTGTCTCCACTCTCCTTCCTCCAAGCATCGATCGTCCGGCTCGTCCTCCAAGTATTCGTCAAGGAGGATAATTTCTCTCCCCCTATCTCTTTATTACTTTCTAGTATTGATTTCAATTTCCAGCATTAAATTTGTAGCAAGTAGTTTGTAAGGACATTTTCATAGCTATAAAAGTTGTTCTCTCTTTCTCTCTCTTTGTTTATATTGCAAGTAGATTAGCATAGTATAGATATTGTGAATATTTTCCTTATAAAAAAAATACAAATAAAAATATAACTATGGATTTATAATCGACGTAGCCTCCCCATGTTCGACCCGGAACTTATCTCGAGTTTTGGTAAAATTATTTGATAGTAAATTTTTGCGCAAGTGTAACGGCAGGTTTTTAACTAAATCTTTTACGCGTTCAAATCTCGCTCATCAATGACCTTTCCACCACTCAGGTTTTCTTTCTTAGTTAAGGATGTTCGATTCAAAGTCTGAAAATGTATGGATTTCTCGAAGAATTTCAATTTGTAATGCGATCCAAATAATCACGGGGGAACGAGGTCAACTTAGCTAAAAACAAAATAATAATAATGTGACCTTTGAAGCACGTGTAAGTGCTCATGGGACACATTCTCAGTGCTTATGCCACCTATGGGGCCTGAGAATGCTGGTGTTGGGAAGCACCTTGTCGAGGTCTTTGGTAATTCAAAGGGAAGTGAATCTCTTCCTTGGCAAATCGAATCCATTGAACTTGAATGACTCAGGCTTAGGTGCACCAGTTGGGGAGGTCTTAAATCATGATGTGGGCACAGATTAGCCACACTGGACCCCTGGCACAATTAGTTGGCTTGCATTAAGCTACCACATGTTGGAAAGGCAAAAGTGACTATCAGTGGACTCCTCAAAGAAGAGACCCCAGATTCCAATATGACCCGCAATTGAGTACAACCGGGGAAAGTTGGAGAGGAATCCGAGTTAAGCCTCGTGATGATCAGGAAGGATCCTTGAGGTCGCAGAGGCAGAGATTGGCTTGCAACCAAATCAAATACAAATTGACCTCTTTATGGACTAACGATTACCCATAACAGAATGTTGAGGCTAAGGAGGTTTGCACGTGTGTCGAGTGTCTCCACGTACGTTAAAGTTGAGAGTTGCTAGCTCGACCACTCTTTCTTACAAGGAGTGGTGGGTGAATCCTGAGCATTGATTTGAGGTGAAGGAATCTCTCTAAGGTGTAAGGAGAGATTTCTTGCATCACAAACCACCTAGGTTCACCATGAGAGTACCCTAATGACAGGGTGATGATTTTGGTCATTGTGGACCACAAGAAATTGCTACCTGTTGCTTGTGGCAATTATGTACTAGACTTGAAGGTAGCCTAAAGCTAGGTGATAAATGCCAGTTTATCATCATTCTTGTGCATTAAAACAAACCTAGCTCTTCGGATTTTGCTCCGCAAATGAGTTTTTAGGTTGCATTTAGGCATAAATTAGTTTAGGCATGCATTTTACTTTTTATTATGTTTTTGATATGTTTCTTGGAGTATTAAGGATAAATAGATTGACAAATCCCTGAAACCCTAGCACTCTTAAAGGAAACTGGTGAAGAGGAAGCTCAATCAAGCTACGACTCAGCTAATTCCATCTCATCATGGTTGGATACCAGCTCCTTTGGATTAGTGTTAGCTCCATTCAGCTCATCTTAGTTGAATGATAGCTTAGGGCAGCTCATCTCAGTTCAAGCTAGCTCTAATCCAGTTCAACTTAGTTGAGTCTAGCTCATCTCAGCTCCCATTAGTTCATTGGGAACTCTAGTTAGCTCAACTGAGTTGACAAGAGTTCATCTCAGCTCAAGCCCAGCTCACTCCAACTCCACCCAGCTTATGGCAGCTGGACTCCATGCTAGCTGAGCTACTACTTGTCAACTAGTAGCTTAGCTAGCTCTAGAGTTCTCATTTGAGGCAGTTCCAGCTGAACCTAGCTCCAGCTAGGTTGAGGCCAGCTCAACTTAGCTCAACTACCCAAGCCTAGCTACTAGCATAAGAACTAGATAGCTTAGCTTAGTAGTTGAGCTCCCCATGAAGCTGCCTCAGCAGATTCAGCTCCAAGTACAACCACCACCTCTACTCTTCTAGCTACGCTAGCTTAGCTAAGTTCAAAACTAGCTCCACCTCCATGGCCATCCATCTAAACCCTAACCTAACTTTACCCTAACCACTACTCCAAGTCCACCACCTAAATGAGCTAACTAGTCCACTCCTAGTTGGCCATCAACCCTCATGACTCTTCACACCACCACCACCACCAAACGCCACCTAATTTTCCCTCCAAAACCACCCATAACCACCACATTAACCCACTTCAAGTCGGCACCAAAAGAGCCTCCACATCCTTTCAATGTGGCGCCAACTTGCAGCCCCATCATCCACCCTACACATCCCCCCTTAACCAATCTCCATCATCCATCTAGTGTCACCACTTTTAACCCTCCTACACTTGTCTCCAACTCCACTTAACCCACCATAACTACCCCATACACATCCCTACACTTGGCGCCAATTACCCTCAACCATCCACCACATAACCACCACCTTATAAGGCCATCCCTACCCTACACCTACCCACCTTCTAGAACCTTTGAGTTGGCGCCACCTAACCAACCCTTAACCACACCCATTTTGGCGCCAACTCAACCTAACCTACACCTAAACACCTTCTCATATGGCACCAAATAAAACTCACCGTAGATTACAACAACCACCACCTACAGCTCCATCTCAACCCTACAACATACTAACCTAAACCTAACCCAAGCTCTCACCTAGGGTTGGCGCCAACCATCAAGCACCCATCCATTTTGGTGCCACCCCTCTCAACCCTAGGATCCTATAACCACCCTCTACAACCCATCCTAGCCCTCCATCCATTAACTACCCCTACCCCATCACCACTTCTACATAAACCCCCTACCACCACCATTAAGGATCACCTTTGGCTACATATTTTCCACCCATATTCTACCCTATAGCCCACGGCCAAGAGAGAAGAAGAAGAAGATTAAGGGGACACTCTGTCCCCTTGGTGCCTTCCCCTCTTCTCTTCTCTCTTGTGTCCATGCCAGCCAAAGGAAGAAGCCAGGCAAGGAGGATCTTTGGAGGAGGTCTTGAGGGTGGTACACGCCCACCCTTGGAGGAGCTTTTGAGGTGGAAACCATCCACCTGTGGATGAGCTAAGGCACGCCCATCTAGGGCTTGCTAGGAGGAATACATCCTTGAAGGAGCAATTCAAGGAGAAGGAGAAGGAGGAATCCTTTTCAACTATGGGAGCAGCCGCAGTTGGAGCAAGGACCCTTCCATCTTCATCATCATCAGGAGGATATTGAGTTTTTATTTTGTTATTTTTTTTTATTTATTAGAAGCTTTCCTCTAATTGTAAAAAAATATCTTCCTTTAGTAAAATTTTGCCTTCTTTAACTTTTGTTGCATTTCTAGTTGCATCTTGTTACTTTTTCCTAGTGTGCACCCACTCTCTCTCTAATTACTCTAGTTCTTCAGATACCTAGAGTGAGCTTAGAAAGAGACCTCTCTTGTCACTTAAGTTTTAGTTTCAACAACTAAGGTGTAGTCGCCTTCTTGCTTCAATTTCGCAATCGGCCCCGTTGTTTCAAAAACCTAAAAAAATCTAATATTCCAAAAATACAAAAAGAAAGGTGAATTCCAATTTCAAGTAAGAGATTTATAACTGAAAAAAATTGCCTCCTTGGATGACCCTAGATACCCCACTATCTAGGTTTAAAAATTTAAAAGCGTTTGCGATTTTGCATGTTACAACAATTTGACACCCCAATTACAAATCACATGTATTTTTCACTACACTTTTTGGCACTGTTGCTAGGAAGGCATGGCTTTGCTTTATCATATTGCTCTTTCTTGTAGTGGATCTCATCCCCTTGTCTCTCTTCTCTCTTGTGTGTGTAGGAACTACAGGAAGAAAGCAGGAATTTGGAAGCAAGAGCTCAAAGTTCCTTTTCTTCCAACGATTTCAGGTGGGTTTCTCTTTCCTTGCCACATAAACCTTTAAAAAACTACCAAAAATACATTAAACTTGGCTTTCAGGATCTTGAACATTAAGATTAGGTAGAGTGGTGCCATTTAAAATTCATTGTTTGCTTGATTGCTCCATTAAACACCACTTTACCTTAAGTGCGGGTGCTCTAATTTTCGAGTCCAGACTTTTGTTTGGAATTCTAAAATCAATTCCTAACACCATAGACCTCTTAAAATCTTGAAATTTCACCTAGTGATTCCAATTCAAGTAAGAAAAATCTGTTCCAAATTTTAGGACAACTAGATTTTTAATTAATTTTTAAAAATTTTCGGACTATATAGGGGTCACACCTCTTGTCTTCCTGCTTTGCTACTATATGTAAATTTTAGGAATTTTTATACTCATCCAATTTTTGTGAAATTTATCTTCCTAGAATCCTTGTGAAATTTTACATATCATATAAATATACAAAAATTTTCTAAGGCCAGTGGTGGTACTGAAAAGTTCAAAATACCCTTGGATATCATTTCTAGACTTTGACACCACCTTAAAGAAAAATCTTCTAAAAATTTCAAACAAATTTCTAAAATCCTAAAAAAATATTTTTTGGAATCCTTGTTTGATTTCCCATGTAGTAGTGGTGTTGTTTGCCTTGTTTGGGCCACTACTTTAAAAGAAAAATCCTGAAGCAATTCATTGGTAGTTAAGTTTTCTATTTTAGGGCCAAATTCAATTGGGGTTTCTTTCTTTCTTAGTCCCACAAAATAAAGGAAATATATCATCACCAACACAACCTATTTTTCCTTTGTTTGTGGAATATCAAACTTTTTTGAATACCTAAAGAGAAAAAGCCTAAAATACACTAAGCTAAATCAAATCCTAAAAACAGAAATACATTAATTGTGTGACAACTTGATTGCTAATTGGAATCACCTTCCAATTCTTGCACATACCATAAAAATTGAAATAACAGGGCAATACCCCAATCAATGCCCTCCACATTTCGTGTGCACTATAGTTGCCTAGACCTAATTAAAAATTGTAGCAATTTGTCCCCTAAGGATTCATCAACTTAGGCTTGTTATATAGGTCTTAAGTTTTATCTAGTTAATACCAATTCTATCATCTATATTTGGGGTCAGGCTGAGGGGCCGTGTCAAACAACTAGGTGTGGGTTTGCACAAGCCCTTAGGGATTTTCCTGGGAAATGCTTGGGCCCAAACCTCCCCTTTATGCAACTTGGCCAGATTTGTTGGTGGAACAGGTATTCACTATTGATTTCTTATTTCCTAAGTAGATCAAGTCTTAGATTATTCTTTTAGGGAGTCACATTTAAGTTAGGTCTAGAATTTTGATTGATTGATTGCACACTTTCTCTCATCTCTCTCTTCTCCTCCCCTCCAATTCTTCCAAAAAAAGTGCATGCACAGGCAAAGGTCCCAAAACCCACAACTTAAGGGACCATCTGATTTTACCCCCCGCACCATAAAATCTTTGTTTTCTTCTTCTTCCTCTTCTAACGATATGGAAAACCCAAGAAACCAACAAAAAAATTCTGCTTTCGCTTCTAACCCGTCAGCTGACCCACAAGCTAACTTCCCCATCCCTAACCTCCCTCATCAAGAGCAACCAGAAAATTCTACAGGGACAGGTGGCCCTAAAATCCAAACTCAAAATACAAACCCCTTTGCCTTTATGGTCGACCATTTGGTTCAACTACAACAAAATAAATAAAATTTGGCTAGGACTGTGATGAACCTAGCCAACCAAAGGCAAAACTCGCCACCCCGTTAGTTGCCTGTCGTCCCTCTTAAGGATTTTTATGATCCTTCCAACTATGAGGAAAGACCTGGGGTAGTCATACCATAAGGGTACTTTGAGATCAAACCAGCCATTCTGAACCTAATCAAGCATTTCCATGGTCTTCCAAGAGAGGACCCTTTTTGTCATCTCGAGGAATTAACTGTCCTCGCTCAAACCACTCGTTCCCACAATGTGCAGGAAGATGTGTGGTTAATGAGACTTTTTCCTCTCTCTTTAAAGGATAACGCTTCACATTGGTTTAGAATGGTTGGGTGCCCTATCACCACCTAGCCCTAATTAAAGAGCACTTTTCTTAAAAAAAATTTTCCAATCGGTCAAACTAATGCTTTAAGAAGATCCATAACAACCTTTCAACAAGAAAATGGTGAACCCCTCCATGAATCTTGATAAAGACTCCAAGAACTTCTAAGAAGTTGTCCCCACCATGAAATTCCACAATGGCAGTTAGTGCAAATCTTCTATCATGGATTAGAAGATCAATTAACGGGATTTGTGGATGCCTCATGTGAGGGTAATTTCTTTAATAAGGATGCCGAAAGTGCCTACCTCCTTTTTGAAGAAATGAGTGAAAACTCATTTAATATGACTTCAATGGACACTTTCAATAGAACTCAAAACCCCAAACACGGAGTCAATGAAATTGACTCCAAATCCACCTCTGTTGCAGTCACTCAGGATGATCTATATATGTTAGCCCAACGACTGGACCAGATGCAAATTCACCAAAAAAAGATGGAAGAAAAGCTCACTCACAAACAAGCTCCACACCTCTACACTTTAACTCTCCATACACTAACACTCCACAACTTCTCCGAAGAGAAAATCTGCACAACATTGATGCCACACCTGCTGGTCAACAGTTTTCTGTTGATTTTACACAAGGTTTGACTAAGAATTTTGATTATCTGAATCAGAATATTCTTGATCCCACCATGGAAAATATTTATGCTCTCCAAGAGAAATTTAGAAACCCCTCCAACACTTACAATCAAAACTGAAGGACCAACCTGAATCACTCCTGGAAAGCCCCGAACCCGATTCCATTTCCCAAACAAAATCAATTTGGGAATTATGGGCAACCCGCATATCAACCTGGACCATCCCAGGAAGATATTAATACCCAGGTCATGAAGACTCTGCAAGGTATGCAGAATCAAATGAAGAAAGTAACCCATATGATAACTAACTTGCAACATCAAGTTAAGGTTACTCCTGATCATCGACCTACTGGGAATTTACCTTCCCAACCTATGCCCAACCCAAATAATCAAAGGAATCAATTCCAAGGTGGATATCCCAGTCAACCCATTCACCCAGCACCTCAACATCCCCCAAGTTTTAATAATAGTCAGGCTTCCCGTCCTCATCCTAGAAACAACCATACTGCAAATGCAATTACTTTGAGGGACGGGAAAACCACTCAAGATCCCCTACCTCCTAAAGAAACCCGTTTTAATGAAAAACTGATCAACTCTTCTCCCTCTTCCTCTAACCCTGTTCAGGAACCTAATAATGCCAAACAGGAAAACCCTGCACCTTTTCCACAAGCCCTTCACTCTTCACACACCAAAAAGAAGAAATCTGAGCCCACTGATAAGGAATTAATGGATCTTTTTGGGCAAGTAGAGATTAATATCCCTCTCCTAGATGCCATAAAATATATTCTTACCTATGCAAAATTTCTGAAAGATTTGTGTACTCCCAAAGGTAGCCCCAAAACCTAGGAAGGGTAACCCTTCTAGAGACAGTTAGCTTAGTTGTGTAGAGTAAACTGCCTCTTAAGAAGAAAGATCCAAGTGCCCCCCCCGATTCAAGTTGTCATTAATGACACTTCTTTTAATCACACTTTACTTGATCTTAGTGCCTCGATTAATCTTAACTCCACTATTGTTTTTGAGGAATTTAAGATCTGCGAATTAAAGCCTATTGAGGTTATTCTTCAATTAGCAGACTGGTCTACAATTAAACTAAGGGGAATTGTTGAGGATGTTCTTGTCTGGGTCAAAAATTATCTCTTTTCAGTAGACTTTTTAGTCCTGGACAAAGAGGTACCATAAGCTTTAAAGTTTGCCCCGATCATTTTTGGAAGACCATTCTTAGCCACCGCCCGCACTAATATTGATTGTGATTCTGGCAAGATGAAGATCATGTGTGGCGGTGAATCTGTTACCCTAGATATTTTCCAAGCATCTAGGCATTTCCAAGAACCTGATTTCTTTGATGATTCAGATTTAGAAATGGAAAATATAGTGGAGGAAACTTTTTAGATTTCATACTTAGGTTCCTATTTTTCCATTAACACGGTTCCTAAACAATCCACTTCATCCCACCCTCCCACCCTAACCACCCATTCTTCAGCTGACACTCCAGTTAACCCCTTCACTCTCACTTCACCACTAACTCCTAAAGCAGAAATTCTTTCGAAGCTAGGCCCACAATTGGAATTAAAACCTTTGCCCAACTCCCTTAAATATGTTTTACTGGGTCCAAATCAGATCATGCCCCTGATCATAAATTCTGGACTTACTAGGGCACAAGAGGGAAAACTTCTCCAGGTTTTAAGTAAAAATTGAAAAGCTATTGGCTGGACCCTTTCTGACCTTAAGGGTATTCACCCGTCCTATTGAACTCATCACATCTATCTTCAGGACGGTTCTCGCCCCTCCCGCCAACCACGAAGGCACCTAAACCCTACTATGCAGGAGGTGGTAAAAAAGGAGATTATAAAATGTCTTGATGCTGATATCATCTACCCCATTTTTGATAACTCCTGGGTTAGTCCCACTCAAGTTGTTCCTAAAAAGGCTGGACTAACAGTTGTCACCAATGAAAATGGGGAGAACATAGCCACTAGGACTGCTTCTTCTTAGCGCGTGTGCATTGATTATAGAAAATTAAACACCGCCACCAAGAAGGACCATTTTCCTCTCCCTTTTATTGATCAAATCTTGGAGAAGTTAGCCGGACGCGAATACTATTATTTTCTTGATGGGTATTCCGGCTATAATCAAGTAGCGATCCACCCTGAGGAGCAAGACAAACTACATTCACCTGCCCCTTCAGAACCTTTGCTTTCTGAAGAATGCCCTTCAGTTTCTGCAATGCACCGGTGACTTTTCAACGGTGTATGCTTGCAGTATTTTCAGACCTGGTAGGTGAATGTCTGGAAGTCTTTATGGATGACTTCTCTATTTTTGGAGATTCTTTTGACCTTTGTCTTCGGAATCTTGAAAGAACCCTCCAAAAATGGATAGATGTTAATTGCGTCCTTAGTTGGGAAAAAAGTCATTTCATGGTCTGGGAAGGTATTGTCCTGGGCCATGTTATTTCTAAAAAAGGAATTGTGGTAGATCGAGCTAAAATTGATGCCATCTCAAAGCTCCCACCACCCACTATTGTGAAGTAGATTCGCTCCTTTTTAGGGCATGTGGGCTTCTACCACTGTTTCATTAAAAAATTTTCCCAAATCTTCAAGCCCTTAAGTCAATTACTTACTAAGGACCAGGCATTTGATTTCAATGATAAATGCCGGGCAAGTTTTTTTGAGGTTGAAGAAGGATGTTACCGAGGCACCAATTTTACAGGGACCTAATTGGAATTATCCCTTTGAACATATGACTGATGCCTCAGATTTTGTTGTAGGGCCTGTTCTAGGGCAAAGATTTGACAAGAAGCCCGTTGTGATCTATTATGCTAGCAAAACTCTTGATGATGCACAACGGAATTACACGGTTACTGAAAAAGAACTTCTTGTCATTGTATTTGGCCTAGAAAAATTTATATCTTATCTTTTGGGGTCACATGTCACTGTATATACCGACCACTTAGTACTTAAATATTTGTTGACAAAAAAAGATGCGAAACCCCGCCTTATCCGTTGGATTCTGCTGCTCTAGGAATTTGACCTGGAAATCAGGGATAAGGTGGTGTTGAGTCAAAAAATCGTCGCAAACAGAAGTTGAGTTTTGAAAATCCGTTGTTATAGTGTGATTTGAGAAGAAATTCATCAATAAATAAATTTTACCGAAACTCGAAAAGAATTCCAGGTCGAACATAGAAAGGCGGACATTTGATTAAAAACCATGTTTGTTTTATTTGTCATGAAGCAGATTAGCTGGTCAAATTGAATCCAAACTATCTATCTACCTAAATAATAATGAATAAAAGAGAGAGAGAGAATATTACAAATAAAGACAAAATAGAGATAGAATAAACATGGATTTCACAATTATCAAGTGATGTTCATTACAACTAATCATTACACTGGAAAGCTGGAAAGATTACAACTAGAAAGCGATAAATCTACTCTAGAAAGCGGTAAAAAGAAGGTGGAGAGAAGTTATCCTCCTTGACAGCTGCTTGGAGGACGAGCCACGTTGACAGAGCGCCCGAACAAGGGTGGTGAGATGTGGGACAAAGGAGAACAACGACGGACGATGGAGAATGGGGCAGGGTGACGTCGCAGTGGGATCCACCTCACGAATGGCGATGAGAGGACCACCGCGAAATGCTCTACGAATGAGATGAGGTGGAAAAATTATATTTTTAACTCTAAAGGAGCATCCCGGGTTTGAGACAAGTTTTTAGAGCTTTGGAGGGGGTAAGAGAAGAGATGAAGGGATGAGAAATTCAAGTGGTAGGGGTTTCCTTTTAAAGTTGTAGGGACTGAGGGCAATTTGGTCATTTCATGCTTAAAAACATTAATTCAGGGTCTTTAGTGACGGATTTAAGCGTCACAAAAACCCCTGAAGGTGGGCATAGGTCGCACACACGCACCACCCCCTCCTCTTTCGCGCTCAAAACACACGCCCACGAACTCAAATCCTCAGCTGTTTGATCACGAGATCGGAAGGCCTAGAAACCATCGCACCTCATCACGCACCCGCGTCAGATCGCTCGTGCATGGCGCGTTCACGATCCGCGCGATCTGGTGACTCCACGTGGCCGACGCTACCACCATTCATCGTGGATCCAATGTCCGCAATTAGCCCATGCCCGCTTCTTACTCTGATTTTAAGCGTGCGGGGGTTTGATCCCTCGCCGCTTCTTGTTTAATCATCAACTCCACTACACTATGCACATGGATTGACACAAGGACATCTTCCGCACCCATGCTTCATGGCCGTTGGATCAAGATCCAACGACCTAGATTTGCCGCACGCCTGAGGAGAGAGGGTCGAGTGGAGAGGTGCAAGTGAGTTTGGATGGTTGGGATGGTGACAGGTGGCACCATCCTAACTGTTCAACTTCATATGCTCGTAGGTGGTGCCACAAATGTCGGATTGGACATATTTTCACGTCGTTGGGCTACGATGGTCGATCCGAATCCATCCGTGCAGTTGGATTTGTCATCTGATGTACGGATTTACACCATCATGGCCCCTTGACCTCTGATCTTTCTCGGGCTACACCTGATGCTATGGAAGTCTGATCAGGTCGATCTTGGAGTCGTTGAACTCTGATCGTTGCCCTGATCAAATTCGTATGGTTGGATCTTCAATCCGAGGCCCCGATTAAATGTAGTCCTTTCCTCGGCCACCAAGAAGAAGAAATTACTATACAATTTGTACAGTTTGACCTAAATGCATGATGATGAAAGTTATGCAATATTTACAATGCATGATGCTTATATGATACTAAGAACATGCATTAATAGACATTTTTGGTTATTCAGATGTATGCACATCACACCACCATGCTTATATTTTACTAGTCCCTAAAAAAAATTATATGCTATTTATAAAGGAATTAGGTTAGATTTCTTGGGCAATAGTTATTTTTCAACACTAGGAGATTTTTACTAAGGACCTAAACTACAAAGACATAATAGTGCTCAAGTGTCTACCAAAATGCAGACCGCCTCAAGCCCTTGCCTTATTCAAAGAAGGATCTTTTTCTTCTTTTCTTCTTTTCTAATTTTTTTTGGATTTTTGAGTTTAGGGTTTCAGAGCAGCTTTCTACGGCCACTCAACCCACCCAAGACTCAAAGAGAACCCTAAGTTCTAAGCATCTTTATGTGTGAAATGTGATAGACTCACTGATCGGCGATTAGAATAGACTTAGGGTTTCTACGCCCCTAGGTGACTCTGAAAAGAAATTCTACCTAAAAGTGTATCTATTCGACCGGTAGCTTTCTCCCTACTTTTATTTTTATGAGGTCAACACAAGGGAGAACCCAGTGTATATCTCCCCGGCTTATTCTACTTCTCCGCTTCTTCCTAAGTGTTTTGGAATTATACGTGCATTTCTTGAGCTGGGTTCTAGACAACCTACCAATGGGTTGTTACCCACAATAACTTGCCAGCCATACTTGTGTGGTGAAGTGTGGCTTATTTCTTTTTTTTCTTTTCTTTCTCCTATTTTTTTCTTCTTTTTTTCTTTTTGGATACTTTTTCTATTTTTTTCTTTTTTTCTAAGTATGTGGCCTCCCTAATCTAAGATTTACCTAAAGGCAGCAGGAAAAGAATGGTCGTGTGACTGGGCTCTGGACAACCTACAAATGGGTTGTTACCCACGATAACTTGCCAACCATACCACCCTAGAAGATTCATTAGCTACCCAATTTCCGTTAAAACCTCTGAAAAGCGAGTCAGTGCAAATAGTGTGTAGATGCTTAGACTTTAAATCCCCTCAAATCAGAGGGTGAGTTGATAAGTCGTGTACTTATCACCCCAAATTATTTAACCAAATTGAAGTAGAATGGCGAGGACTCGATAAATAAATCCACATTTTAGTGGACACCTAGGTTGATTAAGCCCGAAGACCTGAAGGATCTAAGTGTTCAGATCCTACTGTATTATTCCCTAAGGTTGAAAAATCCTAATGCCCAATTATTCTTTCCTAATTCATTTTTTTTTTTAAGAAAGAGAAACAAATAAGTATAATTTACAGGAATTCCACGAAGCTGACAAAATGATTCAGAAATGAATCCACCCCCCATGCCTAGCTGATGCAATGTCCTCAATGAAAATAAAATGCATGAGAAGTAGGGTAGAATGAAGAAAATATCTCCTGTATTCCATGATTCTCGGGTCATCTCTAAGTCAAACTGTACAAGTGCAAGTTTAATGCCATCAGCTAGGCGAAGTCCAGCCAAAGAAGTCACATTAAGGTTAAAGCAACTTTATTGGAGACGGGTTCTGGAATAACACGATCAACATAAGGTTTCAGACGTTGTCCGTTGACCTTGAAAGAATTACCCATCTTTGGGTCAAAGATCTCAACGACTCCGTTGGGAAATATTCAATCGATGATGAACGAGCCATCCCACTGTGACCTAAGCTTGCCGAGAAAGAGCTTAAGTCGAGAATCAAAGAGCCAAACCTTCTAACTCAGCTCAAAGCTCTTACAGGAAATCAGTTAGTCATGAAGAGCTTTGGTCCAAGCCTTATAGATCTTGGAATTCTCATACGCATCATTTCTAAGCTCCTCCAACTCAGGGAGTTGGAGCTTCCTGGTCTTTCTGGCTAAACTTAGATCAAAGTTGCATTTCTTGATCGCCCAGAATGCCCAATGTTCAATCTCTACGGGTAAATGGCATACCTTTTCATACACCAGATGAAATGGTGACATGCCAATAGGCATTTTATACATTGTACGGTAGGCCCAAAGAGCGTCCTCAAGCTTTTGAGTCTAATCTTTTCGATCAGGCCTAACCGTCTTCTGTAGGATGTTTTTGATCTCCCGATTGGAGATCTAGGTCTGTCCATTCGTTTGAGGGTGGTAAGGTGTGGAGATTCTGTGATTTACCCTGTATTTTGTCAATAAACTATGAAACTGGGCATTTGTGAAGTGAGTACCACCATCGCTAATGATAGCCCTCATAATCCCAAATCGAATGAAGATGTTCTTTTTGACAAAATCGATGACCACTTTGTGGTCATTGATTCAGGTGGGAATAGCCTCGATCCACTTGGACACATAATCAATAGCAACAAGAATGTACTGGTGTCCAAATTAAGGGAGGAAGGGTCCCATGAAATCGATGCCCCAAACGTCAAAGATTTTGACAAGAAGGATTGGGTTTAGAGGCATCATATCTCTCTTGGTTATGCTCCCCAAGTGCCTGACATCGGGAACACGACCTCGAGAATTCCTGGGCATCCTTGAATAAAGATAGCCAATAGAATCCATATTGCAATATTTTTGCAGCCGTCTTTTTCCCAGAGAAATGTCCACCACATGCAAATGCATGGTAGAACTCAAGTATACTTTGGAATTCATTCTTAGGAACACATCGGTGAATAATCTGATCAGAGCCGATGCGGTACAGTTCAGAGTCCTCCCAGAAGTAATATTTGGCCTCAGATTTGAGTCTATCTCATTGTTGCTTGGTCCAATCCTGAGGGATTTAACCAACAGCCAAATAGTTTATTATGTCTGTAAACCATGGGGCTTGGACACCTGACACTGCAAGAATAGTCTCGAAAGATGATCTGCCACCACATTCTGTGCCCCAGATTTATCTTTGATTTCAAGATCAAATTCTTGAAGCATCGAATGAGCCAGGGTTTGGCATCCTTTTTGGTCAACAGATGTCTCAAGGTCGAGTGGTCGGTGTAAATTATGACGTGAGACCTTAAGAGATAAGCCTTGAATTTCTCCAAAGCAAATACTACAACTAGCAACTCCTTCTCAGTAACAATATAATTCCTCTAGGCCTCGTCCAGAGTTTTTTTTTTTGAAAAAGTGAGGAATGCTATCGATGACGATAGCAGACCGGGAACATTTTATTCAAAATTTATTTTTTAAAAAAATTACAATCAATCACCCCACTCCTTTACAAAATTCCAACACTCCCAACACACGTTCCCAAAATTAATAGAGCTCCCTTTAAACAAACGCTTGTTTTGAGCACGCCACACACACCACATTACTCCAGCCATCTTCACTTGCCACTCCGCTTTCGTCAGAATTCTTCTCCATAATTCTTCCCATGTGGGGAGAGCTTCCCCGCACACTTTCCTCCAAACTTGATCTGTCAAGAGACAAGAGGAAAATAAATGTATCCTACTATCTGAAGGGAGGTTACACAAAGGGCAATTTTGAGAGGGACTGCCCAACATTCTTGTTCCCAGATCTCTGGTCACCAGGCCATCACGCCTACACAACCACAAGAAGATTTTGATCTTCAGCAGAATCTTCAAGGACCAAATTTTGGCACACTCCCTGTCTTCCCTCGACCGATCAATGTTAGAGCTAGCTATCAGATTTTTGTATGCCTTGAACAGGGTGAAAAGGCCACGTTTCCACCTGAAGCAGTCTGTCCCTCCCTCCTACTGGAAAGCCTCAATTTCAAACAGCAGGCGCTCCTGTTCAGCCTGTGTGCGCCCTCCATAGCGCGATCCAGCACCAGCAGAGTTTTGCTAGTGTAGTAGATGACAGAGGGCTTTCTGTCAATCTTTTAACCCAAAATAGCCTCGATCGCCTAATCAGAAGCATCAGTCATGATCTCAAATGGGGTTGTCCAGGCCGGTGGTTGCAGCACCGGAGCACAAGTGACTACTGTTTTAAGAAAATCAAATGCCTTACAGCATGATTCATTGAATTCAAATGGCGTATCTTTGGCAAGAAGGTTGCTCAGAGGGTGAGCAACCTTGGAGAAATCCTTGATGAACCTCCGATAGAATCCCACATGACCAAGAAATGATAGAATTTGTTTGACAAATGTGGGAGGAGGAAGTTTGGAAATAGCATCAACCTTAGCTTTGTCAACTTCAATTCCCCGTTCAGAGAATACATGACCCAAGACGATACCTTCTTGTGTCATGAAATGGCTCTTTTCCTAGCTAAGGACCAATCTTGTTTTGATGCATCTTTTAAGGATTAATTCGAGATTAGCCAGGTAAGAATCAAACGATTCTCCAAAAATAGAGAAATCATCCATGAAGACTTCCATAAACTCTCCCACCATGTCAGAGAATATGGCTAGCATACATCTTTGAAAAGTCGCAGGTGCATTACAAAAGCTGAATGGCATTCTACGGAAAGCAAAGGTTCCGTAGGGACAGGTGAAAGTCACTTTTTTCTTAATCCTCGGGATGGATAGGGACTTGATTGTATCCCGAGTAACCGTCTAGGAAATAAAAGTACTTTTGCCCGGCTAATCTTTCAAGGATCTGATCGATGAAGGGTAGAGGGAAATGATCCTTTTTGGTGGCTGTGTTCATGATGTAAACACATTTACACTACTTAAAATGTCTATTTATGCATGTTCTTAAGCATAGGATTGCATTTCATGATATAAATATTGCATTACATGCATCATCTTGCATTTAGAGTAGTTTGAATAAAATGGAGGTTAATTGTCTCCTTTTATGTGCTTGGACAGGGCAAATATTTTAT
This sequence comes from Thalassia testudinum, assembly GCA_037157565.1. Lineage (NCBI taxonomy): Eukaryota > Viridiplantae > Streptophyta > Magnoliopsida > Alismatales > Hydrocharitaceae > Thalassia > Thalassia testudinum. The sequence continues at coordinate 79,558 of JAZHRO010000062.1, read as the reverse complement.
CGGGGCCTCGGATCAAAGATCCAACCGTATGGATATGATCAGGGTGACGATTGGAGTTCAACGACTCCAAGATCTCCCTAATCAGGCATCCGTAGCATCAGATAGAGATCGGGGAACCCTAGAAGATCAAGGGCCAGGATGGTGTAAATCCGCACTTCAGATGACAAATCCGACCACACGGATGAATTCGGATCGACGATCGCAGCCAAATGACACAAAAATCGAGTCAATCCGACATCCGTGGCACCATCTACAACTTCCAGAAGATGGACGGCCAAGATGGCGCCACGTGGTGCCATCTCAGCCGCCCAAATGGTCGCTGGCATTTTGTGAAGGCCCCCGCCCAATCGCTCTCCACCGTCAGATGGAGATCCAACGGCTGTGGCCGCCCGGCGCTTAAAACGTGCTCTCGACCATCCGCGCCCCGCAGCGCAGCGGTCGAGCGCGCTTACACGAGCGCGGGGCACGGGTTCGAGCCGCGGCTAGTGGATTGGAGGCACGGGTTATTGAGGCGCGTGGAGCGTCGGATGGAGATCGTGCGGTCGCGGGCGCCCGATAGCGCCGACGTGCGATTGGACGCCCCGCGTAACGCGCGATCGCAGGCGCAGGCGGGCGGGTTACAGCGGGCGCGGACGCGATTTAAGCCGTCCGATCTCGCGATCGGACTGCTGAGACTTCGCGGACGTGCGTGGGCGTTATGCACGCGGGCAGCCGAGCGGGCGCGCGTGGGCGCGGCGGCGACGGCCACGTCGAGGCTTTAGTGACGGATTTATCCGTCACTAAAGACCCCTTATTTATTATTTTGAAGATATAATGTCCATTTTGCCCCCACTCCTTGCAACTATAAAAGGAGACCCCCTCCATGCAAAATTTTCATCCCTTCTTTCTCCTCTCTACCCCTCCAAAGCTCAAGAGAAGCTTGTCCCACACCCGGGATGCTTCTCGCGAGATAAAGTCCAATTTTCGTTCCCCTTCGGAAGTGGATCCCGCGACGACGACGGCGTGCTGCTTCGTTCCCGTTCTTCTGCTTCGTCCTCCTTCATCCCTCTTCGTTCTCCTTCGTCCAGGCGTCGTCCCGTCCGGCTCGTCCTCCAAGCAACCGTCGAGGAGGATTTCTCTCTCCCTATTCTTTTTACCGCTTTCTAGTATAGATTTACTGCTTTCTAGATTAATCTACTCGTCCTCCAAGCAATCATCGAGGAGGACATTTCTCTCTCCATTCTTTTAATGCTTTCTAGATTAAATTTATAGCTTTCTAGAGTAATTATTTTATGCTTTCTAGTTGTAATGAACAATCTCTTCAATACAAAAATACCTTGTTTATTCTACATCTCATTTTGATTTCTCTGTGTAATATTCTCTTTCTCTCTTACTCTTTCTCTCTCTTCTATTTATTGTAAATAATCAGATGGTTCTAAATTGAATTATTCTGTAACAAATAAAAAGAAACGCGTAGTTTTTAAATCAAACGTTCGCCTCCCTGTGTTCGACCCGGAATTTTAATTTCGGTATAAATTTTATTTGTTGAACATGAATTCTTTGCTTTCGAACTACAATGACAGGTTTTCCAAAACCAAACACGTTAGCGTAGGTTCGTAGCGTTCAACATTTTGGCGCCGTTGCCGGGGAGGCAACGCTCTTTGATTTCTCTTCGCATTTTGTAACTTATAAATCATTTACCTCACTTTTCTCCTTTCTTATTGTAATTGCAGGTACTCTTTCGAGACAGGCAAAAGCGATAGATTGGAGTAAAGTGCTGTGGAAGGTTTTGTAAGTTACCCCCCACCTCCCACCCATTAGATTTCATTTCATCACATAATAACTCAAACATCAAACAACCTAGGTGTTTTTATAAACTCTAAGGTTAGATTGTTTGTTGTTTGACACCCATACTCACCCCCAACCCCCACATTAAGAAAAAAAAAAATCTCACAGAGGTACACAACCTCATCTGATTTTCAAACTCAACCGGTAATCCAATCTTAGGAGCCGGTACACACATCCAAACACATAATTGAGTAGAAATCAGATTAGGTAATCATTTGTGTGCCTAATTAAGTGGTGCAACAGGTCAATTGATTGAGTTTATTGGGCCGCACCACTTCAAATAAAATCAACTCATCAAGTAGCTGCCAATTAGGTTCAACTCTTAGGGATTTACCAGGCACTCAACATTCTTTTTAAACTTTAAAGGAAAACATCTTCACCTGTGCTTGTAAAACTTGGTGTGCCAAAGAAATTTGATTGAAAACACCTAAAGTTGAATCCTAAAAGCTACTAAGCAAGATTTGAATCTTAAAATTCACCACATCAAAAACAATCTTGCTTGAAAACCACTGGTTGTGCACTCACACACAAATCAATCAATCATTAAGGGTACAACCCATTTAAAGGGCCCATCACATTCCAAAGCACATTCAAACCTAGCCCTAAATAAAACAAAGTAGACGTTGGCCTTAAGGATTGGACTCGCTCTTCAGAACCCAGAACGAGATTATTTTCGATTAGTCTGTTTCTACTATTCAATCTGATGTCTAGCTAGGGGAGCAGAGTCAAACGATCGCGGCTGGGGGGTTCACTAGGAACCGGAGGCGCAAGCCGAAGGAAGAACCTTCTCCCCAGTCCCTCCTTCTAACTGGTTGGATTGAACAGACGGAAGTAGATCAAATCGTTCCTTTATCTCAAGATGGGTTTTGAGAGTCTGTAGGTCTTTAGGCTAACCTATTTAAGGACAGGTTTGATTGTTTGTATTGCAGGGCACCTTTCTTCCTCCCGTGTATCATGAATCCTTCCACATATTTCACGCATTCCCGCTCTTTCCCTCCTGTTGTAAATTATCCTCAACATAACGATTATCCCAACTTGTATTGTAATCAACCATCAGTTAATTGGGATAATTCGGATTGGGGATCCAATTCCGGACCCCCGTGTTTAGGGTCTAACCCTGAACACTTTGATTCTGATTTCTACCCTTCTCAGAGTTACATCGATTATAGATCGTCCTCCTTTCATGAACAACCTAATGCGATCTACAATCAAGAAGGATACACTGATCCTTACCCATCCTCTGATTTCACTGCCTTTAGGTCATCACCATCTTTTGAACAATCTGAAATGACCTATTATCAGGATGGGTATAACGAATCTCAATTCGTTAATTCCTCTACATTGATGTCAAACCCGCCCAACCCTGAACCAACTCATTTGGTTCAGGTTAATCAGGTTCAAGATAAGGTTCTGGCTAACTTGAGGAATATCATTCAATCTTTAGAAGTTCAGCCAATACCTTGCATTGAGAGATTGGAGCCCCTGATTGAAATGATTGATGATTTAAACAAGTCTTTGTTGGATTGGCTCCAGGATGTTAAGGATAAGAACCCGGGTGAGTTTCTACTTGGGAAATTAGCAAAATTGAGGATGAGATTCGTGGTTGCTTTGATTCAATCTTGGAATAATTCCCAGGATGAACCCTCTTCAGGAAAGCTAATGATAGAACCTGCTCAGGCACCTGTTGGGGGGGACACGTGTTACGAGGCTGACCAGATTGAATTAAAGCAACCAATTAAAGATGATCTGATTTCTTCACCTGAGATCCCTGAGCCGGGTTACAAGGAAACGTGTGTCTCCTTGGAACACAAAGTGACAAATGATTTTGGGACATACATTGATACGGATCCTGATGGTGAAGATTCAAGTTGCGAAGTCTCACGCGAGTTTTCTGAACCCGATTTCTGTGAGACAATTGGGCATGAGGAATCTGATAGATCATTTAATAGCCCAATAACTGAGGAAACTGATCTTATTAGGGCACACATTACGGATCCAGAATCGCATTTTCTGGAAGAATCAATTCAATGCCCTGATTATCAGTTACACCCTGTTAAGCTTATTGATGATTCTAATTCTGAGATAATTAGACCCAAGTCAATTTTGATTCTGCCACATCATTTAGACTTGGAGATTTCAGACGGGGTGATGAATATACAAGAGGTCCTGGAATTTGATACACTTAATGAGGAGGATAGGAGCGGGGAAGTTCTGATTTGGGAAGTTAATTTTGGAGGAAATGGAAGATTGAGTCGAAGGGTTCCTTTTAAGCTGAAACCATCAAATCAGAACCCTTACGACATTTGTTTCGAGGATGTTCAACTCAAGCACACATTCAACGATTATCCTTTTGAGCTTCAATTTTATGTAACCCGACTTTTTGGTCTTGGGTTGCATCCTCAGAAATCGCAGGCCCGATCCCGCTTACATTCTGATTTTAGGTTTTGGGTAATTTTTATCCAGAATCGAAGATATTCTCGATTATGGGGTGTGGGTCTGCACCACAATCTGGTCCACATCTGTGGACCTCTGCTGACAGGTCAGAGGATTCTTCTGTTCATTCTAATTCTGACCTGCACATGTGAATTCTTCATTTCTTTTCTTTGTATAGTGTGCCTAGCTGAAGGCACTAAACTCAGCACTTATACAGTTCTTTTTCGTTTTCATCTTGGAGCGGACCTAATATTCACGCAATTCAGGTGCTTTCTACACTTTTCCACTCTGTTTTATGTCTTTTTAATACAATGAGGACATTGTATTAGATAGGCATGGGGGGGTGGATATTCATCTCTGAATTCATTCGTCAGCTCCGTAGATTTATTTATTTTCTTTTATAAAAAAAATAAATAAATAAAAATTTCGAAATTAGGAAATAGAATTTGGGTTTAAGAAAATTTTCAATCTTAGGAAATACTACATTAGGATCTGAACACAAAGACCCCTCAGGTCTTTGGACTTAATTAGCCTGTGTATCCACTAAAATGTGGATTTGTCTCTGAGTCCTCGCCATCTTAATTCTATTATAATTGGAATAAATAAGTTTAGGTGATAAGTACACGACTTATCAACCTGCCCTCTGATTTGAGGGAATTTCGAGTCTTAAGCATCTACACACTTTCTTTGCACTGACTCGTTGTTCGGCGATTTTTACGGAAATTGGATAGCTAATGAACCTTCTAGGGTGATATGGCTGGCAAGTTATCGTGGGTAACAGCCCATAGGTAGGTTGTCCAGAGCCCAGTCACTGGACCTTTCTCTTTTTGCTGCCTTTAGGTAAATCTTAGACTAGGGAAGCCACCTACTTAAAAAAAAAAAAAATCAAAAAGGAGAAAAGAACAAAAAGAAATAAGCCACACTTCGCCGCACGAGTATGGCTAGCAAGTTGTCGGTGGTAACAGCTCATCGACCGGTTGTCCAGAACCCAGCTCAGAAAATGCACTAAAAATTCCCAAAACACTTAGGAAGAAGCGGAGAAGTAGAATAAACCGGGGAGATATACACTGATTCACCCTTGTGTTGACCCCGTTAAAAAATAAAAGTAGGGAGAAAGCTACAGGTTGTAAAGATACACCTTTAGGCAAAATTATTTTTTAGGTCACCTAGAGGCGTAGAAATCCGAAGTCCGTTCTAATTGCCGGTCAACGAGTCTATCACAATCACAATAAGATGCTTAAAACTTAGGATTCTCATCAAATCTTGGGTGAGTTGAATGGTCGTAGAAAGCCACTCTTGAACCCTAAAATTTGAAAATCCAAAAAAAATTAGAAAAGAGTAAAAAGAGAAAAAGAAATTTTTCTTTGAATAAGGCGAGGGCTTGAGGCGGTCTACATTTTGGCTGATACCTGGGCACTGTTGTGTCTTTGAAAGTTCAGTTCCTAAGTAGACAATTTCTTAATGATTGAAAATAACTCAGGTCCAAATAATCTAACCTAATTCTTTTATAAATAGCATATAGTTTTTGCTAGGGACTAGCAAAAGATAGGCATGGGGGTATGATGTAAACACATTTACACTACTTAAAATGTCTATTTATGCATGTTCTTAAGCATAGGATTGCATTTCATGATATAAATATTGCATTACATGCATCATCTTGCATTTAGAGTAGTTTGAATAAAATGGAGGTTAATTGTCTCCTTTTATGTGCTTGGACAGGGCAAATATTTTATCGGGGCCTCGGATCAAAGATCCAACCGTATATATATGATCAGGGCGATGATTGGAGTTCAACGACTCCAAGATCGCCCTAATCAGGCATCCGTAGCATCAGATAGAGATCGGGGAATCGTAGAAGATCAAGGGCCAGGATGGTGTAAATCCGCACTTCAAATGACAAATCCGACCACACGGATGAATTCGGATCGACGATCGCAGCCAAACGACACAAAAATCAAGTCAATCCGACATCCGTGGCACCATCTACAACTTCCAGAAGATGGACGGCCAAGATGGCGCCACGTGGCGCCATCTCAGCCGCCCAAACGGCCGCTGGCATTTTGTGAAGGCCCCCGCCCGATCGCTCTCCACCTTCAGATGGAGATCCAACGGCTGTGGCCGCCCGGCGCTTCAAACGTGCGCTCGACCATCCGCGCCCCACAGCGCAGCGGTCGAGCGCGCTTACGCGAGCGCGGGGCGCGGGTTCGAGCCGCGGCAAGTGGATTGGAGGCGCGGGTTATTGAGGCGCATGGAGAGTCGGATGGAGATCGTGCGGTCGCGGGCGCCCGATAGCGCCGACACGCGATTGGGCGCCCCACGTAACGCGCGATCGCACGCGCAGGCGGGCGGGTTGCAGCGGGCGCGGACGCGATTTAAGACGTGTAATCGATACAACAGTTCAGCTTCCTGTAATCGATACAAACTCTCCAGGAGAAAGATGAATGAGTTGTGACAGATTCTCTTTTCTCGTTAGTCGCAATGGTAATCCCAACTTTCTTGGGAATAATTTGCATGGGACTTACCCATGGACTATCTGAGATCGGATAAATGATTCCTGCATCGAGCCACTTAATTATTTCTTTCTTGACCACTTCTCGCATATTAGGATTTAGTCTCCTCTACATCTGGCGAGAAGGGCGGGATCCATCTTCCATGAAAATTCTAATTGCAATAAGATGCCTTAATCCCCCTAAGGTCATGGATGGTCCAACCAATTGCCTCCTTGTATTCTTTTAGGACCTTGATTAGTTTAATCTCCTGCTCCTTAGTCAATCTAGCACTAATAATCACAGGAAGCGTCATTTTAGGTCCAAAAAATTGATATTTCAAACTCTTAGGCAATGGTTTCAATTGAAGCTGGGGCAGGTCTAAGATGGAAGGTAAGGATGATGCTGATGAAGATTCATCAAGAGGAAGAGGTTGAAAGTGAACAAAATCAATTCAGAATATGGCAGGTTTGCCACAGAGGGTTGCGGGTTGGATTCATCGAGACAGGAGGAACTTTCAACTGTAGAAACAACCATACATGTCTCAATATTCAAGTTATCTTCCTCAAGTTCCTCAACATATCCACAATCCTCAAATTTGTTAATCGCCTTAAAAATATCCAGTTTCAATTTCCAATCCCCAAAGGCGATTTTCATGCTACTACTCTCACAGTTGATATTGGCCTTAGTGGTAGCTAATGATGGGTGTGTTCCTTAAATTTTCAGGAACATCCATGTCAAGGACAAGGAAATCTACAAGAAAATAGAAGTCCTTAACCTTGACAATAACATTCTTAATAACGCCTCTCGGATTTGTGACAGAACGATTCACTAACTGTAGCATTACTGAGGTCGGTCAAAGTTCACCTAATCCGAACTTCTTGTAAAGAGAAGTTGGAATTAGGTTAATGGATTCACCTAGATCCAGGAGTGCCCTATCAAAGACGTAATCTTCGATAACACATGAAATCAAAGGGGCACCTGGATCTCTCTTTTTCGGAGGAAGGTGATGCAGGATAACAGAACTAGCCTGCTCAAAGAGTATCACCTTCCTTGGAATAGATTCCCTTGGCTCATGCTTCGAGATGCATAAATCCTTTAAGAATTTAGCATAAGCTGGTATGCGTTTGATAGCATTGAGGAGAGGGATATTGATTTCAACATTCTTGAATATATTCAAGAGCTCCTCGTTACTATCAACAGGCTTCTTCCTCCTCGGTTTAATCAAGGCCTCAGGAAAAGGAACATGAGTCAAATCTTCGGAATCAAGTTCCTGAGCCTTGATTTCTTCTTGAGAATTCTCCTTTCTTTCCTTAGGCTCACCAGGATTTTCTTGACTAGAGCAAGGTAGGTGTGGGTCCTGGGTTTGCCTTCCACTCCTCAAAGTAATGGAGTTGGCAAATGCATACGGGTTTGGGTCTTGGGGAGGGTTAGGAAAGATTGGAGGGGCTTGATTAGCCAAAAACCCTAAATTCGATGAAGCAGAAGAGGAAGGACCCTTCTCAACCACTTGAGCATGTGCGGGTGGGTCCCTCTGATTCCCATACCCTTGGGCTTGATTGCCCAGATTCTGTATGTTGTGCAGGTTGTGTACGAGTTGAGATGGCAAAGATCTGGGCAGACGGGCGTTAGCAATGAACCTGGTTCGCAAGTTTTCCAGTGAGGTTTTCATTTGTTGTATGAGTTGGAGCATAGATCCTTGCATCTCTACCATCTGACGGTTCAGATCAGCCTGCCCTACGGGTTGACGAGCATTCCAAACTGGTTGATTGACCTGATTCGGGGGCAACTGAGTATAAACATGACCCTGACCCATTGGTCTTTGTGGATCACAATTGCTGGGTCAGAATTGGGTCTGCTACCCTAGATTTTTCCAGAAGTTAGGGTGGTTCCTCCAACCCAAATTATAAGCATTGGAATATGGGTTGGACCTAACATTCTCCTATACAGCATAGACATCCTCATAGGGCGAGGATGGAGAGAGAAAGAGAGGGATCAGATAAATTGGGATCAAAGGCCCTAGTTTAGAACCCATGGGGTTCCGAGCAATGCTGACTCATAGGTTGAGCCGCATCCAGTTGATTCGCGAACTCCCGTCCAGAAGTAGCTTGCAAAGAATGGAATCCCGAATTCTGGGATTGAGTGGATCGAGAATTGTTCACAGAGTTTCCAGCCATCCACTCCTCCATCCTTTTGGTAACCAAGTCCACCTTATCTAATTTATTACAAATCAGCTCCATATTGAATGAATGAGAGTCATGGACCTCATTAACATTCGATCTGGGTTGTTGAGACGTGTTATATGTATCCATGGAGTCACGATTGATTGAATTTTCACTAATTTCCTCAAACAAATCATGCGCACTATCTGCGTCTTTGTTGAGGAAATTGCCTCGGCAAGAAGCATCCACGTGATTTCTGAGTTGCTCAGTCAACCCGTGGTAAAAGATCTGCACGAGTTGCCATTTTGGCACCTCGTGGTGTGGACATTTCTGCAATAAGTCCTAGAATCACTCCCAGGCAACGTGAAACTGCTCCCCCAGTCACTGGGCGAAAGTAGTAATCTCTCGCCTCATTGCATTGCTATGGCCAACTAGAAAGAATCTCTTTAAGAAAGCCGATTTAAGATCGTTCCAAGTTGCTATTGGCCTTCCTATGGTCCTGTATCAATGAGTAGCCTTATCCCTAAGAGAGTAGGGAAAGAGTCTCATGATCATTTGCTCTTCATTCACGTTTCGTGCTTTGGTGATCTAGACCAAAGTGGTCAAGTCCTCCAAATGCTGAAACGGGTCTTCAGAGCCAAGCCCATGAAAATGTTTGATCAGGCTTAACACCTGGGGATTGATTTCTACGTCTCCGGCAGGAATCTAAACACCGGGACATTCCCCGTAATTTGAAGGATCACAAAAATCCTTTAAGGGCAGAGCGCCCTACATTCTCTGGAACCATTCTTGCATTCTCTGCATTTGTTCCAGCTGCCTTTGAAACATCTCTTGTTGATTCTAAGGCAAAGGAGGTTGTTGATCTGCCATGGGATCAATTTGGCCAAAATTCAATCAACGCCACCTAGAATGATCTAATGGTCCTTCCAATCAGGGATTCAATGACCTCCTTCCAAGCATAAACTAGGAAGAGGTCGGAAGGACTGGGAATAAGAACCCTGCAGCACAACAAAACAAGCTTGTCCTTAAGTTGGGCAGCCTAAGGATCTACAGACTCTCATAATCCGCCTTAAGATTATAGACAATTTACTCTACTTGTATCCAGTCAATCCAACCAATTAGAAGGAGGGTCTAGGGAGAAGGTTCTTCCTTCAGCTTGCGCCTCCGATTCCTAGTGTACCCCCCAGCCGCGATCATTTCATTCTACTCCCCTAGCTAGACATCAGATTGACTAGTACAAGTAGGTTAATCATAAATAATCTCAATCTGGGCCTCGAAGAGCGAATCAGTCCTTAAGGCCAACGTCTAATCAATTTTAACTTAGGCTTAGGATTGTAGTGCTTATGGAATATGGTGGGCCCTTAAAATGGATTGTGCCCCTAATGATTGATTGAATATGTGTGAGTGAGTGCACAACCAAGGTTTTCAAGTAAGATTATTTGGATGAGTGAATTTTAAGGTTCAAATCTTACTTAAGTAGCTTTTAGGGTTTAGAATTAAGTAAATTCAAATAAGTTCAAGAGGCAAACCAGATTTTCAAAACACGGGTGAAGATATTTTCCTTTTGAAATCAAAAGTAAAGTGGAGTGATTGGTATTGACCAAAATTGTAAACCCTAAGGAGAAGCTACTTGATGAGTTGATTTTAGATGGAGTGGTGCGATCCAAACAACTCAAACAATTGGCCTTAATGCACCACTGAGTTAGGCACACAAGTGGATACCTATTTTGATTTCTACTTGATTATGTGTTTGGGTGTGTGTACCGGTTCTACAGGTTGGAATCCTGATTGAATAGATAAAAATCAAGTTAGGTTTTGTGCCTCGAATGTGGGTGTATGCAGTGTGCATGTTAATTTGTCCCACAAGAAGTATCTTTTTGTTTTCTTGTTTTTCTTACGAGAGTGAGATGAGTGGGGGTGGAAATCAAAGCATCCAAACTAATCCTAGGGTTTATGCGAACACTTGGATTAATTAGGGTTTGAATTAGGGTTGTGGAATTAAATGTATGGAGGGGGGAAGAATGGGGAGCACTTACAGTTATCCTCAACTGCACTTTACTCCTTTCTACCACTTGAAGATTCCCTGTTAAGGTACCTGTAAAACAATAGAAGAGAAAAAAAAGCAAGTTAGAAAACATTTAAGTGCATGAAATGCAAAAAGAAAATCTAGATTCGTTGCCTCCCTGGCAACGGCTCCAAAATGTTGAGTTGGAAAATCATCGCAAACGGAAGTTGAGTTTTGAATACTTATCGTTATAGTGTGATTTGTGAAGAAATCCGTGACAAATAAATTTTACCGAAACTCGAAAAGAATTCTAAGTCGAACATAGGGAGGCTGACGTTTGAGTAAAAATCGCGTTTGTTTTATTTGTCACGAAGTACATTAGCTAGTCGAATTGAATCTAAATTATCTATCTACCTAAATAATAATGAACAGAAGAGAGAGAATATTACAAGTAAAGACAAAATAGAGATAGCATAAACATGGATTTCACAATCATCAAGTGATGCTCATTACAACTAATCATTACACTAGAAAGCTGGAAAGATTACAACTAGAAAGTGGTAAATCTACTCTAGAAAGTGGTAGAAAGAAGGTGGAGAGAAGTTATCCTCCTCGACAACTCCTTGGAGGACGAGCCGCATTGACGGAGCACCCGAACGAAGGTGTTGAGATGTAAGATGAAGGAGAACGATGACGAATGATGGAGAACGAGGCAGGGCAACGTCACAGCGAGATCCGCTTCCCGAATGGCGGTAAGAGGACCACCACGGAATGCTCCACGAATGGGATGAGAAGGTGGAAAAATTATATTTTTAACTCTAGAGGAGCATCCCGGGCTTGGGACAAGCTCTTAGAGCTTTGGAGGGGGTGAGAGAAGAGAGGAAGGGATGAGAAATTCAAGTGGTAGGGGTCTCCTTTTATAGTTGTAGGGATTGAGGGCAATTTGGACATTTCATGCTTAAAAACATTAATTCAGGATCTTTAGTGATGGATTTAAGTGTCACTAAAACCTTTAAACGTGGGCGTAGGTCGCGCACACACGCTGCCCCTCCTCTTCCGTGCTCAAAACGCATGCCCACGATCTCAAATCCTCAGCCATTCGATCGCGAGATCGGACGGCTTAGAAGTCATCTCACCTCATCGCGCACCCACGTCAGATCGCACGTGCATGGCGCATCCGATGGCGCATTCGCGATCTACGTGATCTGGTGATGCCATGTGCCCGACGCTGCCACCGTACATCCTTGATCCAGCGACCGCAATTAGCCTGTGCCCGCTTCTTGCTCTGATTTTAAGTGTGCGGGGGTTCGATCCCTCGTCACTTCTTGTTTAAGCGTCAACTCCACTACGCTATGCGCATGGATTGGCATAAAGACATCTTCTGCGCCCATGCTTCATGGCCATTGGATCAAGATCCAATGACCTAGATTTTCCACATGTCTGAAGAGAGAGGGTCGAACAAAGAGGTGCAGGTGAGTTTGGATGGTTGGGATGGTGCCACATGGCACCATCCTAACCGTCCAACTTCATATGCTCGTAGGTGGTGCCACAAATGTTGGATTGGACTGATTTTCGTGCCATTAGGCTACAATGATCGATCCAAATCCATTTGTGTGGTTCGATTTGTTATCTAATGTATGGATTTACACCATCTTGGCCCCTTGACCTCTAATCTTTCATGGAATGCATCTGATGCTAGGGAAGTTCGATCGAGGCGATCTTGGAGTCATTGAACTCCGATCGTCGCCCTGACCAGATTCGTATGGTTGGATCTTCAATCCGAGCCCCAATAAATGTCACCCTATCAATGGCTACCAAGAAGAAGAAATTACTATATAATTTGTACAGTTTGAGTTAAATGCATGATGATGCATGTTATGCAATATTTACAATGAATGATGCGTATATGATACTAAGAATAAGCATTAATAGACATTTTTGGCTATTCAGATGTATGCACATCAGGTGGGATCGCAAAATGTAGTGGCTGACCATCTCTCTCGTCTTATGACTGACATGATGACCCCCCCTGATCAATTCCCTGATGAAAGCATTTTAGCTACCAATACCCTCCCTTGGTTTGCACCCATTGCAAACAATCTAGCAACAGAACGAATCCCCTCTGATTGGCCAAAAACCAAAAGGGATAATTTCTTTGCTGATATTAAATACTATTTTTGGGAGAAGCCCGACCTTTTCCGCATTTGTGTCGATCAGGTCATTAGATGATGTGTTCTTGATTCAGAAATCCATGATATTCTGACACATTGTCATTCAATGGCCTGTGGCGGACATTTTTCGAGTAAGAAAATTGCAGCTAAGATCCCTAATTCTAGATTCTTCTGGCCAGCCAGAACAAAGATGCTCATCCTTTTGTTCGGTTCAGTGTGCGTTGCCAAAGCATCGGCAACATGACTCAGAAGGATATGATGCCCTTTAATCCAATTCTAGAGGTTGAAATTTTTGATGTATGGGGCATCGATTCCATGGGACCGTTCATCAACTCTGGTGGGTATTTGTATATACTAGTCGTAGTCGACTATGTTTCTAAATGGATTAAAGAAATACCTACCCGCACCGATGATCAACGTGTGGTTGTCGAATTTATTAAGAAAAATATTTTCTCAAGATTCAACATTCCAAAGGCCATTATCAGTGACGGAGGCTCACACTTCACTCACTCACAATTCCATCACCTTCTTTCTAAATATGGGGTTAATCACAAAATTTTCACACCTTATCACCCCCAAACAAATGGCCAAGCAGAAGTTTCTAACCGGGAAATCAAAAATATTTTACAAAAGATGATTAGGCCCGATCGTAAAGACTGGTCCAAAAAGTTGGACGATGCTTTATGGGCTTATCGTATTGCTTTCAAAAGCCCACTCGGCATGTCTCCCTTTCGTTTGATTTTTGGGAAGGCATGCCATCTCCCAATAGAACTTGAACATAGGGTTTTCTGGGCAATAAAGTAATTAAATATGGATTTATCTGATGCTGGTATCCATAGAAAATTACAATTGACTGAACTAGAAAAATTATGTAATTTTTCTTATGAAAACGCACGAATTTATAAGGACTGAACAAAAAAATTTCATGATAAATACATTGTTTGGAAACATTTTGACGTCAATCAACGTGTTTGGCTTTTGATGCCATATTACGTATTTTTTTTGGAAAGTTAAAATCCAAATGGACCAGGCCCTTTATTGTCCTTAAAACATATCCTTACGGTGTTGTTGATCTTTTTGATCCCAAAACTAATACGAGTTTTCAAGTCAACGGCCAATGTTTAAAGCCCTATTTTGATCATGCTTTGAATCTTCCTTTAGAATCTTTCGATTTAACCGAACCGACCACAAGTGATCACTGATACACACTACACCCGACTAAATGGTGTAAAAGATAGCATTAGATGGGAGGTAGCCCATAATTTTTCCTGCTTTCTTTTTTCTTTCTTTTCTCCAAGTTTTGACTATCCTAAATCCAACCGCCTTTTACTAAGGTAATCCCTCTTCCCCTCCTAATGCATGAAGACATTGCATATCTTAAGCATGGGGGGGTGTTTTGACGATCAATATAGGATTTTCAAAACCTAAAAATAGGCTTTCATTCTTTCTTTTTCTTTTTTTTTTTGCATGCATACACAAAAAAATAAAAATGTTGAAAACTTTTTGAGGAAAATTTTGAAATCAAGACTAAGGTTGAAAGCTCACTTTTGGTACAATGGGATTTAATCTTTAACAAACTAGGGATAAGGATACGGATCTAATCATTAGAATTTCAGGATCTATCCTTAGACTAGATCAGATATCCTTCTCAAAAATTACACCTAAAATCATGATAGTTTAGGTGACTTGATCCTCTTTTGTAATATGGAAAAGTATCTAGCTTAGTTTTTGATTCAGAAACTTGCATCTCGTGCAAAACTTCTTGTGTCAAATTTCACACACAAGCCAACACCTAAAAATAACTAAAAATTAGAAAAACCTCCTTGTTTGGCCTTAGTAAAAGTCTGAAGTAGATCAATGGTTTGAGTTCCCATTGCCGAGGAGGAAAATGCCTCCTTTGAGGATGCGATGTCAACATGTTACCACCTCGACACTACTCCATATCTATTTCATATCTTTAGATGGAGCATTAAAGTACATTTTTGCAGCTCAAGTGTCTTAGACGGTGCTCTACCTATAGTGTCGGAGCAAGAGCTTGAGTTTGCTTGGAGCACCCCTTTACACTGCATTGTGTTTTGGGGTTGTGAGCTCCTGGGTGGTGTCATGGACAATGCTATCTCGAAGTACTGGTGTCGAAGTCCCCTCGAGGATTGGTAACAGGAATGATGATCCCGACACATCTGTTGTATGATTAAGCTAAAAATAAGCATGGGGAGAGAAAAAAAAGTTTTAAACCAAAAACATGCCCTTATAAATCTTGGCTTTTCACAAGCATGGACATAAGGTTTTAAAGGTTATTGCAAGTTGCAAATCAGATTCTAGAGTTATAAAAATCCTAAAAACAAAAATTCCAAGTCATATGAATTAACAAGGGGTTAATCTGTGAATTTTCTGGAGGATATATTGATCCCGTTATTGTCTAATTTTTTGATCCAAAAACAAATCCCGTACCTCCTATGTTTAGACCAACGAAGGTATCATAATCTCTTTCTCCTCAAAAGTCAAAAAAATTAGATTTCCCCATAATTCTGTTTTGTAAAAATTAAAGTTTTACTAAGAGACTAACAAAAGATAAGCATGGGAGTGTGATAAACGCCAGTTTATCATCATTCTTGTGCATTAAAACAAACCTAACTCTTAGGATTTTTCTCCGCAAATGGGTTTTTGGGTTGCATTTAGTCATAAATTAGGTTAGGCATGCATTTTACTTTTTATTGTGTTTTTGATGTGTTTCTTGGAGTGTTAGGGATAAACAAATTGACAAATCCTTAAAACCCTAGCACTCTTGAAGGCAACTGGTGAAAAGGAAGCTCAATCAAGCTATGACTCAGCTAATTAAAGCTCATCATGGCTGGATACCAGCTCCTTTGGATTAGAGTTAGCTCCATTCAGCTCATCTGAGCAGAATGGTAGCTCAAGGTAGCTTATCTCAGCTCAACCCATCTCTGAGCAACTCATCTCAGTTCAAGCTAGCTCTAATCCAGTTCAACTTAGTTGAGTCTAGCTCATCTCAGCTCCCATTAGTTCATTGGGAACTCTAGTTAGCTCAACTGAGTTGACAAGAGTTCATCTCAGCTCAAGCCCAGCTCACTCCAACTCCACCCAGCTTATGGCAGCTGGACTCCATGCTAGCTGAGCTACTACTTGTCAACTAGTAGCTTAGCTAGCTCTAGAGTTCTCATTTGAGGCAATTCCAACTCAACCTAGCTCCAACTAGGTTGAGGCCAGCTCAACTTAGCTCAACTACCCAAGCCTAACTACTAGCATAAGAACTAGATAGCTTAGCTTAGTTGTTGAGCTCCCCATGAAGCAGTCTCAGCAGATTCAGCTCCAAGTACAACCACCACCTCTACTCTACTAGCTAAGCTAGCTTAGCTAAGTTCAAAACTAGCTCCATCTGCATGGCCATCCATCTAAACCCTAACCTAACTTCACCTTAACCACTACTCCAAGGCCACCACCTAAACAAGCTAACTAGTCCACTCCTAGTTGGCGCCACCAACCCTCATGACTCTTCACACCACCACCACCAAATGCCACCTAATTTTCCCTCCAAAACCACCTTAACCCACCTCAACTTGGCACCAAAAGGGCCTCCACATCCCTTCAATGTGGCGCCAACTTGAAGCCCCATCATCCACCCTACACATCCCCCCATAACCTATCTCCACATCCATCTAGTGGCACAACCTTTAACCCTCCTACACTTGCCGCCAACTCCACTTAACCCACCATAACTACCCCCTACACATCCATACACTTGGCGCCAATTACCCTCAACCATCCACAACATAACCACCACCTTATAAGGCCATCCCTACCCTACACCTACCCACCTTCTAGAACCTTTGAGTTGGCGCCACCTAATTGATGTAAACATATTTACACTGCTTAAGATGCCTATTTATGCATGTTCTTAAGCATAGGATTGCATTGCATACTATAAATATTGCATAACATGCATCATCTTGCATTTAGATTAGTATGAATAAAATGGAGGTTAATTGCCTCCTTTTATGCTCAAGGATAGGGAAAACTTTTCGGGGCCTCGGATCGAAGATCCAACCATACAAATGTGATCAGGGTGACGATTGGAGTTCAACAACTCCAAGATCGCCCTAATCAGACATCTGTAGCTTCAGATAGAGATCGGGGAACCCTAGAAGATCAAGGGCCAAGATGGTGTGAATTTGCACTTCAAATGACAAATCTGACCGCACGGATGGATTCAGATTGACGATCATAGCCTAACTGCGTGAAAATCGACTCAATCTGACAACCATGGCACCATCTACATCATCCAGAAGATGGACGGCCAAGATGGCGCCACATGAAGCCTTCTCGGCCGCCCAATCGACCACACGGATCAGCTAAAGGCCTCTGCATCAACCCTTCCCCACCATTGGATCAGGATCCAACGGCTGCGATGCGCCCGTGCTTAAGTTAAGCGCTCGACACAAACGCGCCCACAGCGCGTTGGTTGAGCGCTCTAACGCGAAGCGCAGGCACGCGTTCGAGCCTCGCCGTGCAGCAATTGGAACGGAGGCACGCGCCAGATCGATTGCACGATCGCGATCCAATGGCCATGAGTGCTCAATCAAGATGACACACCCACGCACGCCCACGCGTAACGCGGGATCGTACGCAGGCAGGAGTGGGCTGAGGAGGGGGCGAAGGCGCGACTTAAGCCATTGGATCTCACGATCGGATGGCTGAGAATCATAGATCGTGCAGCACGCATTACGCACGAGGAGGAAATCAGCTGCGCACGGGCAGCGCCCCACTATGCCCACGATGGGGCTTTAGCGATGGTTTTATCCGTCACTAAAGACCCCAGATTAATGATTTTCAAATTAAAATGACCAAATTGCCCTCACTCCTTGCAACTATAAAAGGAGACCCCCTCCATAAAAAATTCTCATCCCTTCCTTCTCTTCTCTACCTCTCCAAAGCTCAAGAGAAGCTTATCCCACACCCGGGATGCTCTTCACAAGATAAAGTCAAATTTTCGCTCTCATTTCGGAAGCGGATCCCCCGATGACGCCGACGTGCTGCTCCGTTCTCATTCCTCCTACCTCGATCTCCTTCTCCCTACTCCGTCCTCCTTCATCCAAGCGACGTCTCGTCCGGCTCGTCCTCCAAGCGATCGTCGAGGAGGATAACTTCTCTCTCTCATTCTTCTTTACAGCTTTCTAGTGTAGAATTTTCCTGCTTTCTAGTGTAGCTTATTTCCCGCTTTCTAGTGTAATTCTTCTTTGATTTTATTGTATAAACATTTTGAATTATTGAATGCATGTTCTCTCTCTCTTTCTCTCTCTCTCTCTCGTTTAGTCTGATTGTTATTATGGCTTCATTGTAATTACATCGCCTCACTTTTCAAGAAAAATTCTAAAAAATATATATAATTGTGAATATAGATCGATGTTGCCTCCCTGTGTTCGACCCGGGATTTTCATTCCGGTATAAATTTTATTTGTTGAATACGAGTTCTTCGCTTTCATACTATGACGACAGGTTTTTCAAAACCAAACACGTTAGCGTTGCAACCTGTGCGTTCAACATTTTGGCGCCGTTGCCAGGGGGCAACGATTTTCGATCTTTTCTCATTTCACGCACTTTATTATTTTCTAACTTGCTTTCTCTTCTGTCTATTGTTTTGCAGAGACCTCCATCAGGGAATCATCAAGCGGTAGACCGAAGTAAAGTGCAGTTGAAGATAACTATAAGTGCTCCCCATTCTTCCCCCCTCCATAGATTTCATTTGCCACATTAAATCCAAATTCCAATTAACTTAGGTGTTTGCATAAATCCTAGGAAAAGTTTGGTTGTTTGGATTCTCACTCACATCCATTCCACCCTCATTTATAAAAAAAGAAAACAACAAAAAGATAATCTTGTGGGGCAATTTTCAACAAACACACAACGTACACCCACATTCAAGGCACTTAACCTAATTGATTTGTTTCTACTCAACCAGGTTTTGATCTGTGGAACCGGTACACACAAAGAAACACATAAAAGAGCAGAAATCATTCTAGGTTAACCATCTTTGTGTGCCTAACTTAGTGGTGCATTTGTGGCCAGTTGTTTGAGTTGTTTGGGCTGCACCACTCTACTTAAAATCAACTCATCAAGTAGCTCCTCCTTAGGGTTTTCAATCTAGGTCTATTCCAGGCACTCCACTTTCTTTCTAGTTTTAAAGGAAAACAATCTTCACTCATGTTTGACAACTTGGTTTGCCCAGAAACTTGATTGCAATCCACCCAATTTGAAACCCTAAAAGCTAATTAAGAAAGATTTGAACATTAAAATCCACGCATCACAAATAATCTTGCTTGAAAGCCCTGGTTGTGCATGCACTTACACAAATCTCAATCAATCATTAAGGGCACAACCAATTTTAAGGGCCCATCACATTCCATAAGCACCACAATCCCAGGCCTTAATAAAATTGAGTAGACATTGGCCTTAAGGTCTGATTCGCTCTTTAGGGCCTAGTTTGAGATTATCTTTGATTAACCTACTTGCATTAATTAATCTGATGTCTAGCTAGCGGAGTAGTGTCAAACGACCGCGGCTGGGGGGTACACTAGGAACCGAAGGCAAAAGCCGAAGGAAGAACCTCTCCCCAGTCCCTCCTTCTAACTAGTTGGATTGAGCAGATGCAAGTAGAGTAAATCATTTACAATCTTAAGGTATGTTTTCGGAGTCAATAGATCCTTAGGCTACCCCACTTAAGGACAGCCTTGTTTTGTTATGCTGCAGGGTCCCTATCCCCAGTCCTTCCGACCTTCTCTTAGTTTATGCTGGGAAGACGATCATTGAATCCTCGATTGGAAGGACCATTAAAGTATTCTAGGAGGCGCAAATTGGATTTTGGTCAAATTGATCCCATGGCCGACCAACAACCTCCTCTGCCTGGAAATCCACAGGAAGAATTTCGAAGGCAGCTGGAACAAATGCAGAGAATGCAGGAATGGTTTCAGAGAATGTAGGGCGCTCTGCCCTTGAAGGATTTTTATGAACTTCAAATTACGAGGAACGTCCCGACGTCCAAATTCCAGCCGGTGACGTAGAAATCAAGCCCCAGATGTTAAGCCTAATCAAACATTATCATGGGCTTGGCTCCGAAGATCCGTTTCAGCACTTGGAGGACTTGACCACTTTGGTCCAGACCACCAAGGCACGAAACGTAAACGAGGAGCAAATGATCATGAGGCTCTTCCCCTACTCTCTTAGGGATAAGGCCGCGCATTGGTACAGGACAATAGGAAGACCAATTGTAACTTGGAATAAGTTGAAATCGGCCTTTCTGAAGAAATTCTTCCCAGTCGGACATACCAATGTTTTGAGACGGGCAATCACTACCTTTACCCAGCGGCCGGGGGAGCAATTTCATGTGGCCTAGGAGCGATTCCAGGACCTATTGCGGAGGTGTCCACACCACGAGGTGCCGAAATGGCAACTCGTGCAAATCTTCTATCATGGGTTGACTGAGCAACTCAGAAATCATGTAGATGCTTCTTGTAGAGGCAATTTCCTCAATAAAGATGCAGATAGTGCACATGATTTATTTGAGGAAATGAGCGAGAATTCAATCAATCATGCCTCCATGGATACATTTAACCGGTCCCAGCAGCCCAGATCAAATGTCAATGAAGTCCATGACTCTCATTCATTTGATATGGAACTGATTTGTAACAAACTTGATAAGGTGGACTTGGTTGCTAAGAGAATGGAAGAGTGGATGGCTGGCAATTCTATGAACAACTCTCAATCCACTCAATCCCAAAATTCGAGATTCCATTCTCCACGAGCTCCTTCTGGACGAGAGTTTGTGAATCAACTCGATGCGGCTCAACCTGTGAGTTAGCATTTTTTGGAACCCCATGGGTTCCAAACTGGGGCCTTTGATCCCAGTTTTTCTGATCCTTCCCTTTCTTTCTCTCCATCCTCACCCTATGAGGATGTATGTGCTGTACAAGAGAATGTTAGATCCAACCCTTACTCTAATGCTTATAATCCGGGTTGGAGAAACCATCCTAACTTCTCTTGGAAAAACCCGGGGCAACAGACCCAATTCCGACCCAGCAACTATGCTCCGCAACGAAAAATGGGTCAGGGTCATGTATATTCAGTTGCCTCCAAATCAGGTCAATCAGCCAGCTTGGAATGCCCATCAACCCGCAGGGCAAGCTGATTTGAACCGACAAATGGTAGAGATGCAAGCATCCATGCTCCAGCTCAAGCAGCAAATGAAAACCTCACCGGACAACTTGCAATCCGGGCTCATTGCTAACTCTCGCCAACCCGGATCTCTACCATCCTAACCCGTACCCAACCAACGAAATATTATGAATTCGAGCAACCAAGCCCATGGGTACGAAAATCAGAGGGACCCACACGCACATGCTCAGGTGGTTGAGCAGGGTTCCTCCTCCTCTTCTTCTTCTTTTTCTACAAATCAACAATTCCTGGCTAATCAAGCCCCTCCAATCTTTCTTAACCCTCCCCAAGACCCAAATTCTTATGCATCTGCAAATTTTGTCACCTTGAGGAGTGGTAAGCAGACTTAGGATCCACAACCACACTATTCTGATCTTCTGAATCTTGAAGAACCTGAGGAGAGAGAGAAGAATTTTGGAGGAGAAATCAAGGCTCAGGAACCTGATTCCAAAGATCTAACTCATGTTCCATTTCCTGAAGCCTTGATCAAATCAAAGAAGAAAAAGTCTGTTGAAAGCAATGAGGAGCTTCTCAATCTATTTAAGAATGTTGAGATCAATATCCCGCTCCTTGATGCTATCAAGCACATACCGGCTTACGCAAGATTTTTAAAGGATTTATGTACACAAAAGTGTAAGTCGAGAGAATCTGTTCCGAGGAAGGTGGTACAATCCGAGCAGGCTAGTTCTGTTATCTTGCACCACCTCCCTCAGAAAAAGAGAGATCCAGGTGCTCCGTTGATTTCTTGTGTCATCGGAGATTACACATTTGATAGAGCACTTTTGGATCTGGGTGCATCCATCAACCTAATTCCGATTTCTCTTTACGAGAAGTTTGGATTAGGTGAACTTCGGCCAACTTCAGTAACGTTACAGTTAGTGGACCGCTCGATCACAAATCCGCGAGGCGTTATTAAAGATGTTATAGTTAAGGTCAAGGATTTCTATTTTCCTGTAGATTTCCTTGTCCTTGACATAGATGTACCTGATAATCTGATGAACACGCCCATCATTCTGGGGCGTTCGTTCCTGGCTATCGCTAAGGCCAACATTAATTATGAAAGCGGTAGCATGGAAATCGCCTTCGGGGATCAATGAATGAAATTGGATATTTTTAAGGCGAACAATAAATTTGAGGATTGCTGATTTATTAAGGAACTTGAGGAGGATAATGAAAACATTGAAACTTGTTTGATGGTTTCTTCAATCGAAAGTTCCTCCTTTGATGACGAATTCGACCAGCAACCCTCTATGGCTGACTTGCCATCTTCTGAAGAGGTTATTGATTTTGTTTACTCACAACCTCTTCCTCTTGTTGAGTCTTCAGCATCTACCTTACCATCAATCATCAACCCACCCCAGCTTGAACAGAAACCATTGCTTGAGAATTTGAAATACAATTTTTAGGACCTCAGATGACGCTCCCAGTGATTATCAGTGCTAAATTGACAAAGGAGCAAGAGATTAAATTGATCAAGGTCTTGAAGGAACACAGAGAGGAAATTGGTTGGACCATTCATGACCTCAGGGGGATCGAGCCATCTTACTACAATCATAGAATATTCTTGGAAGATGGATCCCGCCCTTCTCGCCAAATGCAGAGGAGATTAAATCCAAATATGTGAGAAGTGGTCAAAAAGGATATCATCAAGTGGCTCGATGCAAGAATTATTTATCCAATCTCTGATAGTCCCTGGGTAAGTCCAGTGCAGATTATTCCGAAGAAAACAAGGATTACCATTGTGACTAACGAGAAAAGAGAATCTGTCACAACTCATTCAGCTTCCTCTTGGAGGGTTTGTATTGATTATAGGAAGTTGAACACAGCCACTAAAAAGCATCATTTTCCCTTACCCTTCATCGATCAAATCTTGGAAAGATTAGCTAGACATAAGTACTTCTATTTTCTTGATGGCTACTTGGGATACAACCAAGTTCCCATCCATCCCGAGGATCAGGAAAAAACTATTTTCACCTGTCCCTACAGAACCTTTGCTTTCCGTAGGATGCCTTTCAGGTTATGCAATGCACCTGCGACTTTTCAAAGGTGTATGCTAGCCATATTTTCTGACAAGGTGGGAAAGTTTATAGAAGTCTTCATGGATGATTTCTCTATTTTTGGAGAATCATTTGACTCTTGTTTGGCTAATCTGGAAATGATTCTTAAGCAATGTATCAAAACACGATTGGTCCTTAGCTGGGAAAAGAGTCATTTCATGACCCAAGAAGGCATCGTTTTGGGTCATGTAATCTCTGAACGGGGAATCGAAGTGGATAAAGCTAAGGTTGATGCTATTGCTAAACTTCCTCCTCCCACATCTGCTAAACAAATCTGATCATTTCTTGGCCATGCGGGATTCTATCAAAGATTCATCAAGGATTTCCCAAAGGTTGCTCGTCCCCTGAGCAATCTTCTTGTCAAAGAAACGTCGTTTGTTTTCGATGAATCATGCTGAAAGGCATTTGATTTCCTGAAAATGGCAGTCACTTGTGCTCCAGTTTTGCAACCACCAATTTGGACAGCCCCTTTTGAGATCATGACCGACGCTTCTGATTACGCGGTCGGGGCTATCTTGGGTTAGAAAATTGATAGAAAGCCCTCAGTCATCTACTATGCTAATAAAACTCCGGATGAAGCCCAGAGGAATTACACTGTAACTAAAAAGGAATTACTAGCTGTAGTATTCGCTTTGGAAAATTTTAGGGCTTATCTTAGGGTCTCATGTTATCATCTATACCGACCACTCGGCCTTGAGACATCTCTTGGCCAAAAAGGATGCCAAACCTCAGCTTATTCGTTGGATTCTTCTCCTTCAAGAATATGATCTTGAAATCAAGGATAAAACTGGGGTACAAAATGTGGTTGCAGATCATTTGTTGAGACTCCTAGGTGATTCCTCTCGTCCGGACATTCCGATTGCTGACACTTTTCCGGACGAACCCATGGTTTGCTAACATTGTTAACTATTTGGCCGTTGGTCAAATCCCCTAAGATTGGACCAAGCAACAACGTGATAAACTCAAATCCGAGGCCAAATACTACTTCTGGGAGGACCCTAAGCTGTACCGCATCGACTCTGATCAGATTATTCACCGATGTATGCCGGAGAATGAATTCAACAGTATACTCGAGTTCTACCATGCATCTGGGTGTGGTGGACATTTCTCTGGGAAAAAGACGGCTGCAAAAATCTTGTAATTTGGCTTCTATTGGCCATCTTCATTTAAGGATGCCCAGGATTTCTCAAGGTCATGTTCTCGATATCAGGCACTCGGGAGCATAACTAAGAGAGATATGATGCCCCTAAACCCAATTCTTCCTGTCAAAATTTTCGATGTTTGGGGCATCGATTTCATGAGACCCTTTCTCCCTTCATTTGGACATCAATACATTCTTATTGCTGTTGATTATGTGTCCAAATGGATTGAGGCGATTCCCACCCAAACCAATGACCACAAGGTGGTCATCGGATTTGTTAAGAAAAATATCTTCAGTAGGTTCGGGATTTCGAGGGCCATCATCAGTGATGGTGGCACTCATTTTACTAATGCCCAATTTCAGAATTTGTTGGCCAAATACGGGGTTAATCACTGAATTTCCACACCTTACCACCCCCACACGAATGGACAAGCCGAGATCTCCAGTCAAGAGATCAAGAACATTCTGCAAAAAATAGTTAGGCCTGATTGCAAGGACCGAACTCAAAAGCTTGAGGACGCTCTCTAGGCCTACCGTACGGCATATAAAATGCCCATTGGCATGTCTCCATTTTGTTTAGTGTATGGAAAGGCATGCCATCTACCCGTAGAGATTGAACATAGGGCATTCTGGGCGATCAAACAATGCAATTTAGATCTGAATTTAGCTGGGAAGACTAGGAAACTCCAACTATCTGAGTTTGAGGACCTTAGAAATGATGCATATAAGAATGCCAAGATCTACAAGGCTCAGACCAAAGCTCTACATGATCAACTAATTTCCTGCAAGAGCTTTGAGCCGAACCGGAAGGTCTGGTTATTCGATTCTAAACTTAAGCTCTTTCCTGGCAAACTTAGATCTAAATGGAATGGCCCATTCATAATTGACCAAATTTTTCCAAATGGAGTCGTTCAGATTTCTGACTCAAAGACGGGTAACACATTTAAAGTCAACGGTCAACGTCTGAAGCCTGTTATTGACCATATTCTTGCAGAACCCATCTCAAACACGGTTGCCCTAGCCATTTTGTGACTTCTTTGGCTAGACTTTGCCTAGCTGACAACATTAAACTCAGCAATTGTACATATGACACAAAGCTGACACGAGCTTCATATTCAGGTGACATCTTTCATACTCTACCCTTTCTTTCATGTCTCTTTCTCAATGTGGACATTGCATCAGCTAGGCATGGGGAGGTGGATTCATTTTTGAATCATTTGGTCAGCTTTGTGAAATTCATGTAAATTGTTTTTCTCTTCTTATTTATACATAAAAAAAAAGAATTAGGAAGGAATAGTTGGACATTAGGACTTTTCAATCTTAGGAAATTTTACATTAGGATCTGAACACAAAGACCCTTCAGGTCTTTGGACTTAATCGGCCCGTGTATCCACTAAAATGTGGATTTATTTTTCGAGTCCTCGCCAACCTTAATTCTATTGTAATTTGAGTAAATAAGTTTGGGTGATAAGTACACGACTTATCAACACGTCCTCTGATTTGGGGGAACTTTTAGCTTTAAGCATCTACACACTTTCTTTGCACTGACTCGTTGTTCAGTGATTTTAACGGAAATTGGGTAGCTAATGAACCTTCTAGGGTGATATGGCTGGCAAGTTATCGTGGGTAACAGCCCATAGGTAGGCTGTCCAGAGCCCAGTCACTAGACTATTCTCTTTTTGCTATCTTTAAGTAAATCTTAGACTAGTGAAGCCACCTACTTAAAAAAAAAAAAGTCAAAAAGAAAAGGAGAAACGAAAAGAAAAAAAAATAAGCCACACTTCGCCGCACTGAAAATTTCCAAAACACTTAGGAAGAAGCAGAGAAGTAGAATAAACCAGGGAGATATACATTGGATTCACCCTTGTGTTGACCCCATAAAAATAAAAGTAGGGAGAAAGCTACCTGTTGTAAAGATACACCTTTAGGCAGAATTCTCTTTCTAAGGTCACCTAGAGGCGTAGAAACCCGAAGTTTGTTTTAACTGCCGATCAACGAATTTATCACATTCACAATAAGATGCTTAGAACTTAGGGTTCTCATCAAATCTTGGGTGAGTTGAATGGCCGTAGAAAGCCACTCTTAAACCCTAAAACTTGAAAATCCAAAAAAATTAGCAAAGGGAAAAAAAAAAGAGAAAAAGAAATTTTTCTTTGAATAAGGCGAGGGCTTGAGGCGGTCTGCATTTTGGCAGATACTCGGGCACTGTTGTGTCTTTGAAAGTTCAGATCCTAAGTAAACATTTTCTTAATGATTGAAAATAACTCAAGCCCAAATAATCCAACCTGATTCTTTTATAAATAGCATATAGTTTTTTCTAGGGACTAGGAAAAGATAGGCATGGGGGAATAATGTAAACATGTTTACACTAAAGATGCCTATTTATGCATGTTCTTAAGCATAAGATTGCATTGCATACTATAAATATTGCATAACATACATCATGTTGCATTTATATTAGTTTGAATAAAATGGAGGTTAATTATCTCCTTTTATGTTCATGGATAGGGCAAACTTTTCAGGGCCTCGGATCGAAGATCCAACTATACAGATGTGATTAGGGTGACGATTGGAGTTTAACGACTCCAAGATCGCCCTAATCAGACATCTGTAGCATCATATAGAGATCGGGAAACCCTAGAAGATCAAGGGCCAAGATGGTGTGAATCTGCACTTCAAATGACAAATCCAACCGTACTGATGGATTCAGATCGACGATCGCAGCCTAACAGCTTGAAAATCGACTCAATCCGACAACCGTGGCACCATCTACATCATCCAAAAGATGGAGGGCCAAGATGGCGCCATCTCGATTGCCCAATTGACCACACGCATCAGCTGAAGGCCTCTGCATCAACCCTTCCCCACCGTTGGATCAAGATCCAACTGTTGCGATACGCCCGCGCTTAAGTTAAGCGCTCGACACAAACGTGCCCACGGCGCGTTGGTCGAGCGCTCTAACGCGAAGCGCAGGCGCACGTTCGAGCCTCACCATGCAGCAATTAAAGCAGAGGCACCGCCCGATCAACCGCACGATCGCGATCCAACGGCCATGCACGCTCAATCAAGATGACGCACCCATGCACGCCCACGCGTAATGCGGGATCGCACGTAGGCGGGCGCGCATTAAGGAGCGGGCGGAGGCGCGACTTGTGCCGTTCGATCTCACAATCGGATGGCTGAGAATTACAGATCGTGGAGCGCACGCGCGTTACGCGTGAGGAGGCGAGCAGCTGCGCGCGGGCGGCGCCCCACTGCACCCACGTTGGGGCTTTAGCAACGGTTTATCCATCACTAAAGACCCCTAATTAATGATTTTCAAATTAAAATGACCAAATTGCCCTCACTCCTTGCAACTATAAAAGGAGACCCCCGCCACACGAAATTCTCATCTTTTCCTTCTCTTCTCTACCTCTCCAAAGCTCAAGAGAAGCTTGTCCCAACCCGGGATGCTCTTTGCGACATAAAGTCAAATATTCGCTCTCATTTCGAAAGCGGATCCCGCGACGACGCCGACGTGCTGCTCCGTTCTCGTTCCTCCTACCTCGATCTCCTTCTTCCCACTCTGTCCTCCTTCGTCCAAGCAACGTCTCGTCCGACTCGTCCTCCAAGCGATCATCGAGGAGGATAACTTCTCTCTCCCATTCTTCTTTACAGCTTTCTAGTGTAGAATTTTCCTGCTTTCTAGTGTAGCTTATTTTTTGTTTTCTAGTGTAATTCTTCTTTAGTTTTATTGTATAAACATTTTGAATTATTGAATGCATGTTCTCTCTCACTCTCTCTCTCTCTCTTGTTTAGTCTAATTATTATTATGGCTTCATTGTAATTACATCGCCTCACTTTTCAAGAAAAAATCAAAAAAATATATATAATTGCGAATATAGATCTACGTAGCCTCCCTATGTTCGACCTAGGATTTTCATTCCGGTATAAATTTTATTTGTTGAACACCAGTTCTTCGCTTTCATACTACGACGACATGTTTTTCAAAACCAAACACATTAGCGTAGCAACCCGTGCGTTCAACACTAACCAACCCTTAACCACACCCATTTTGGCACCAACTCAACCTAACCTACACCTAAACACCTTCTCATATGGTGCCAAATAAAACTCACCATAGATTACAACAACCACCACCTACAACTCCATCTCAACCCTACAACATACTAACCTAAACCTAACCCAAGCTCTCACCTAGGTTGGCACCAACCATCAAGCACCCATCCATTTTGTGCCACCCCTCTCAACCCTTGGATCCTATAACCACCCTCTACAACCCTTCCTAGCCCTCCATCCATTAACTACCCCTACCCCATCACCACTTCTATATAAACTCCCTACCACCACCGTTAAGGATCACCTTTGGCTACATATTTTCCACCCATATTCTACCCTATAGCCCACGACCAAGAGAGAAGAAGAAGAAGATTAAGGGGACACTCTGTCCCCTTGGTGCCTTTCCCTCTTCTCTTCTCTCTTGTGTCCACGCTAGCCAAAGGAAGAAGCCAGGCAAGAAGGATCTTTGGAGGAGGTCTTGAGGGTGGTACACGCCCACCCTTGGAGGAGCTTTTGAGGTGGAAACCATCCACCTATGGAGGAGCCAAGGCATGCCCATCTAGGGCTTTCTAAGAGGAATACATACCATGAAGGAGCAATTCAAGGAGAAGGAGAAGGAGGAATCCTTTTCAACTACGAGAGTAGCTGTAGTTGGAGCAAGGACCCTTCCATCTTCATCATCATCATCAGAGAGATATTGAGTTTTTATTTTGTAGAAGCATTCCTCTACTTGTAAAGCAATATCTTCCGTTAGTAAAATTTTACCTTCTTTAATTTTTGTTGCATTTCTAGTTGCATCTTGTTACTTTTTCCTAGTGTTCACCCACTCTCTCTCTGATTACTCTAGGTCTTCACATACCTAGAGTGAGCTTAGAAAGAGAACTTGCTTGTCACTTAGGCTTTAGTTTCAACAACTAAGGTGTTGTCGCCTTCTCGCTTCAATTTCGCAATCACCCCTGTTGTTTCAAAAACCTAAAAAATCTAATATTCCAAAAATACAAAAAGAAAGGTGAATTCCAATTTCAAGTAAGAGATTTATAACGGCAAAAAATTGCCACCTTGGACAACCCTAGAACCCCACTATCTAGGTTTAAAATTTAAAAGCATTTGCGATTTTGTGTGTTACAACGATTCGAAACCCTAATTACAAATCACGCATATTTTTCGCAACACTAGGACCCCACAGTGGGGGTTGTGGGCGGCAGATATCAAACCGTAAGCCCAAGTTAGGAAAACAAATAAGGATTAGAGAATCTATTAGGCAAGATGAGGACTTCTTAGGAGTGGGAGGGAAAGGACCAAGTGAGTGTTTACGCGCGAGATCAACGTTATAAAAGATGTGTTGTACAGATCGAAATCGCTCAAAAACAAATAAAATTTATAACTTAGAATCAAGAAATGAGTCCGAGGTCATTCACTGGGAGCAAGTATTGCAATTAATCTCAAGATCACAATTTAAGCACAAAATAGCAATATATAATGAAAATTTCAAGCAATAATGATGTATATATAAGAGCAAATGTCAATGATACAAAAAGATTAGGGCAAAATGGTGATTTGAAGCACCAATTTACCCAAATTACAATAATATCAATATCTCAACAGTATCAACCAAATTTAATCCACGCAAGTGCATAGTGCCCTTTGTCAAAAGCAATTAGACGGTCGAACACAATATCAGATGACTTAAATCACCCTTAGCTACAGTGCTAAGGCACTGTTCACTTCTTCTTCAACTTCTCTTCCTCCTTTCTCAGCTCTTCTTTTCCTTCTCTTCTTTTTCCCTTTGCACAAGGCACAACACAGAGGCACGGTTGCCTCTTCAGCAACTAAGTGTTGAGAGAGGGTCATCTGAGGAAAAACCCCCCTCTCTCTCTTTTCTCTTCTTTCTCTCTCAAACCTGGGGCTAATTGGGTCGATAACCATGTATACAGTCAGAGGTCTAGGTCAGCGAGCTATAAGCAAGGACGAGGGTGCGCAGGTGTGAAGGGGACCTCACCCTCCATGTATCGAGGTGATAAAGCCTCAACATAAATTCCCTTTATCCGTGATTGAAGGCTCAACTATCTCCGATGTGGGACTAAAATCCTACCTTCCTTCGCGTGAAACTGCTGCTGCCTCCTTCGTCAAATTGGTGTGGGGGAAGCGGTCAATGCCCCCAATTGACTGCCTAGGAAGCTTCCTGGGCAAAGTCTGCATCACCTGAGTCACAAACCTGGAGCGAACATCTGAAGAACACACCACGAGCTCACTCGAAGCAACTGCATTAAAGGCATGTTGACCTGTTTCCCTGAAAACAAAAATATGGTCTTTCAACCTCGTCAAACCAGCTCAAAAGGTCCACCGGAGCATGGCAAACGTGACGGAGGTGGTTTCGTGATGTGGGGAGGTGTGTGTACGTAGGGCAAGGTCAGGGCGGAGCCGCAAAGGTGGTGGTGTTCGGGGAGATGATAGAGTGGCTAATCGGTGGAATTAGGTTAGGCTTCAGTCGGTGGGAATGTGGCGAAGCTAATGGGGGTGGTAGCGTCAAGATTAGATGTGTAGAGTGATGGATAGGCATCGCCGAAGCCTCTCCGGAGCGAAAGAAGGCGAAGGGCGTGAGGGCGGTAGCGTGGTTGATTTGGAATGCAGGTGAGGGAAAAGAACGTAGAGGAAGAGAAGAAGAGTTAGAGGTACTTAGGGATGAGATAGAGGGGCGGAAAGCTTGGGTTGTGGCTAACAGGAGCTGAAGAAGATAAAGAGGGAGGTGAGACGGTGAAAGAGCGATATTCGTTTTCGTTGAATTTTTAAACATAAAATGACGTGCCGTTGTATTTAATCACGTGGTAGAAAATCACTTTTCAGAACATTTAATTCTCAAAATCTAACCACAAAAATAGTTAGGTCGTTTCCACAGGGAGAAATAAGCCTATTAAATTAGTGAATGGTGCCTCGTTTATTCGGGAAACTCAACGGGTGCGCATACTAATTTGAGCAATTCATTTTCAACATAAGTTATCATTTTATGTAATTAATCAAGAATATAGGTGTTCACATGCAAAATCACTACCATGGAAATATGTAAATTGCGATCTTGATACTGGTAAACACCATCATTATTAATCTCCTATAAGACAGAACCTGTTCACTATAAACAGTATCCCATATTTAATATCATTCATGAGAAGAATTTGGTTATAAGTAATTCACCTAGAATAGAGGGATATTCATGCAAATGTACCTCAATAAATTAAGATGTTAAATAAAAGAATAGTGTTTCTCACAATGGCAAAATTCGTAAATATTAATAGGGTCGTTACTATTGAGAAACAGAGGATTTGGAGGAGCTTGCACGCGAGGAGGGGATGGCTGATGGTGTGAATGCCGGTGGTGGTGCACCAGAGGTCGAGCATCGTAAAGGTGGTGGTGCGTCGACGAGTGGCAGCCAGAGGTCGTCAACCGGAGGGGGAGAGGCCGATGATGGGCGAATGTCGATGGGTGGCTGGGAGGATGGCGGATCAATTGGTTGGTGGCGTGGCTAGCAGGGTGACGTTGGCGAGCTCCCGATGAGTCTATTGGTGGCGTTGGCGAAGAGGTCGATGGCTGGAGAGGGTGGAGTGGTGGTGGTGGGTTATGGGTTCGTTGAACCTGTAGCAAGAGAAGGAGGTTGAAGAGGAAGTAGAAAGGGAAGGGGGTGCAATGTTGGTTGCTTTAAGGAAGGCAGAGAGGGAGAGTGGTGGTGTTGGCGTGGGTGTGGCTAGCGTTTAGGAGAAGAATATGGTGACTGGCTGTGGGAACGGGTGATGGTGGTCCTGGAGAGGAATAGGGGGGGGTGGTTGTGTGTTGTTTATGTGGTCTTGCAAAGGAAAGAAAAGAAGAGGAAGATGAATATGCGTGGCTGATGGTGGTGGGTTGTGGAGTTGGTGGCTGTCGCGTTGTTAGTGGTCTGCGGCGAGGGGGTTGGCAATGGAGAAGGTGATGAAGGTGGTGCTGGAGGTGATCGATGATGGGAAGGACGTTGAGAGGGCTGTGGCGCTCATGTCGTCACCACGAGCGTGTAGTGCGATTGGTTAGTGAGGATGAAGCATGCTTCAAGTCACGGTACACGCTCCGACCACGGTGTTTGCTCCAGCCACGATGCCGGTGGTGGCGATGGAAGAGGTCCCCGCCAAGGGAGAAGATGATGGCCGATCCCGCTGCTGCTAAACTTTATATAAAAAGACCCATTGTTGATCTCTTTCGTTGAAAGTTCTCCAACCACTAGCTAAGATCACGAGTGGTTGGAACGGTAAGATCCGCCTGGCGAAATCTCCATCAGACGTCTGATCAACTCGCCAGATGTGTTAAAAGTGTGGTCATTAGCAAGTTCATGATGGAGGTTCCCAGACGTCCGACCTTATCTCCAGACATCTTATAGATGCAAAAATGAACGTCTGAACTCTTCCACCTTGCCTGCATCCATCAAATCAATTATGTTATCATATCATATGTTATTAAGTGAAAAATTGATGCATAAAATTATATGTAGACTAAGGTGAATTATCATATAACTCCTAATCAATTAACAACTAAGAATAAC
Organism: Thalassia testudinum; assembly: GCA_037157565.1. Lineage (NCBI taxonomy): Eukaryota > Viridiplantae > Streptophyta > Magnoliopsida > Alismatales > Hydrocharitaceae > Thalassia > Thalassia testudinum. Next base: position 46,430 of record JAZHRO010000062.1, on the reverse strand, counting down.
TAATTAGAGAGTACTTAGACCAAATAATGATCCACTAAAGTGGACTTATCAAATGCCCCCACGCCTAAGTTTTGCTAGTCCCTAGCAAAAGAAATGAATGCAAGGTGTATGATTCAAAAGACTTCTTTTCTTATTCCAAACATTTAGAGATCCAGACAAATGTGAAGTGATAGTAGCCAAGGTAATGGATCCAAGTGAAAAGCCAACCTATATTTAAAGTTCATACTTAACCCTTGGTAAAACTTCTATTAGGATAGGCAACTTCTTCCCTTGGGGATAAAGCAGAAAATAATATGTAATTTGAACCCGACTTTTTGGCTTAGGTAGGAGATACTGAGTTAAATGGATTAGTATTTGGTGGCTCATACTCATTAGCTGCTACATACAGTCTAGTACTGCAGACTCTAAATCTCTAGACTATCAAATGAGTCAACCCAGAGAGAGGCTAAACAAAACTGTGTTCTCTTGAAGTTTCTTTGTGCTCACTCTTTTCCTTCTTTTTTTTCTCAGATTACAAATCTCACCAGATTTTCTAAATCTACTCAGTGTTTGGTGGCCTCACATGGCATTCACACTTCAATTAGAGTCCTAATAACCCTAAAACTAAGTTAGAAGTCCTTAACCAGTATTCGAGTGATTAGAAATATTGAAAAGTAGGTATGGGTCATGTTTGGTGAATCACAATGGGTGTTTTTGTTGCCTCAATGATATGGACACATGATAAAATTGACACCTAAGTCAGCTACAACTAGAACATTTTTTTTTATATATGTATATATATTTTCTCTCTTTTTTGTCTATAGATATATATATTTCTTTTCTATCTTTTTTTCCTTTTATTCTCTCTTTTTTTTTCTTATAACTCCAACACAAAAAAACACAGACTTTTAGTCATGAGGCATTATTAGGGATGATGATGGTAAAGAGGACATTGTGTAGCTTATTTGGTGGAAGTGCTTACTCTCGGCACTGGGAAGGAATGGATAGGACAAGCATATTTCTGACCTTTGGCACTACTACCTTCCCTCAACCGAGGATTCTATGAAGGACGGTCGTAACCATCCACCATAGTCATAGTTTTATTAAAACTGCATCTTTGTGTATCTGCCTTATTTAGTGACTCTCAGAAATTCACACAATATTTGCACGCAGGAACAGAGAGCGAAAAACTATGTCTAACTCTGAGGTATCATCATCTAATTATTCAAAACTTAAGAGTCCTTGCACTAGACTTAGCGCACCAGCAGTCTCTCGACTTTCTCCTCACAAATATTAGGTGGATCTTAATAGAAGATAATATGCCTGACTCCCTTCAAACTATCCAAAGATTCAGCAGACTAAAAATGTTTATTGGTTTTCTACAAAGATCCATTACCCAGTCTACATGCAAGTGAAGTTACTGTACTGGATTCTAGACCTAGAAATAATTTAAGAAGAAAATCTTCAATAAAACCTCCTTGATAAAGATGCTTTGCTAGGGCTAACCGATTCAACTCAAGAAGACAAAAGAGATTTTTTTTTTTACTGCACCTTACCTAACTGCATTAATACTGCCTAAAAATGCAAAATACACCCCCCATGCCTAAATCCTACAATGTCCTCATTGTAAAATTAAAACAAAGGGAGAAAGGAAGGAAATCACCTGATGAAGGTGTTATTCAGGGCGTTGGGTTGCCTCCTAGCAAGCGCTGCATTTTCTATCGATAGACAGACTTATAGGGAACTTGTAAGTCTGGTTCCAAATAGAAAAAGCTAGGCCCTAAAAAAGTGTGTAATAGTGTGGGCCTAGAAAACAGGTAGCCACGGATGTTGGCGAGCTGATAATGCAGTGTGATTCCAAATGCTCGCCAGAAGGCATGAAAACAGACCACCTTGCAGGCTACATGGAGAGGTCTAGGAAAAAGAGTAACAGAAGAAGGGACTTCTTGAAACGGAATAAGTGGAGGATAACAAGGGTCCTCCAAAGTAGGAAGGGTTTTAAAAGATGTATGCATAATTATTTCAAACCCTTGAATGGCAAGACTAAAAGTACAAGCATCAATCCACACTCGCCATTCCACTTGGAGATATATTGGCCTGATATGCTCCCTAGAGAGAATGTAAGTGAGCAGAAACCTAAGACAAGGATTAGTTAGGGAGTGTAACGGTTGTTTATGGTGTTGGAAGGTAATGAGGAGAGCTTAGTCCGTGTTATGTCCAGCTCCAACAACAATTCAGATTCTGTATTATTTTCCCTAACAGTTGTTGCAAAAAAATTCATATCACCCTGCCTATCATTAATGATTTCCTCAAAAATCGGAGTCATATTTTTACTTTTCAGTATATGTGAATCAATAGTGGACTCCAAATCACATTTATTTGATGCCAGGGTTGAAGCAACTGAATCACTATCATCAATTTCATCTCCGGATTCTTTTGATTCACTTAAATTTTTGTCGGGGTGTATATGTGATTCACTAGTAAAGGGAGGAGTTGCTTCAATATCCGCAATTATTTCTGAAGAAGGATCAATCTCAATGTTATGGAGTAAGCCTATATCGCTCAATTCCTTGTTCTCCTCAAGGCATAAATCCTCAATTGATGTGTATTGTCCTTGAGAGTCTCTCCTAGCCTTCTCAATCTTATGCTGGTCCTCCAACTTAGACTCTGTATCTTCCTAATTTTGGGGAGGATGACTTTCAGAATCAAAAGAAAGAAGGAATCCAGATTTCACTGGATCATTTATATCCTCAGGGGGTAAGTCCTCGAATAACACATAATCCCCTTGAGGTTCACTCCATACTCTAAACCTAAGTTCCTCCATTGGATCATCCTCCTCTAAAAGAGACTTTTTGTATCCCTGAGACCAAAAATGATCCAATTCATCCTCCATTCCCTTAGGGACACCTTCATTAGGCGCATGTAAATCCTCAGAATGATGAGTGGTAGCTATTGGTTCCCTAAATGGAGGGTTGGGATTAGGCTCATTGAGGGTAGAATGGGGTTCCACCACATGATTAATAGGGGAAGTGGCATGAACAATATGACCTTGACCTGGGGTATTAGGGGTAAGAAAAATACTCTCAGTGGGGTCAAGGTCCTCAAGTGGTACCATCTTCCCTTTCTTTTGACTCCAATATAACTCGGGTGGATAATGATTAAGATAGTTCTCCTCTAGTGGCTGTGTCTCATGAGGAGAGTCTAAGTGATAGCTACTCAAAATGGAATCCTTATTATCCGTTGTTTCCTCAGAATCTTTTTTATGATCACAGTTGTATGGGTAGAGATCAGAATCAATAGTAAGAGAGTAATTTAGCTAACGAATTTGCTTATTCAATTGTTGACTATTCCTCAACATCCCTCCCATAGACTCCAACATTTCTTTTCATTGTTTTTGCATTTCTATCATAAAAGAGGAGAGGGTACTGTTAGATTGGGGAGGATAGTCAGTCTCAGGCTCTAGTTGCCTAGGGGTATCGGTCCAACCTTAATGAGAAAAATCATGAAGGGTAGGAGGGTTGGGTGTTTGCAAACTGGAAAATTATGCTCCTAGGCTCTTCTCAAAAGTGGGAGTTATCGGGCCAGTACTCCCAGGATAGGAATATGACTGATCCCATGAATTGTCATTGTACCCATCAAAGGATGGATATGCTCGGGGCATGGGATCCTGATTAAAAGATGAGAAGTATTGACTCTGATAATCTAAATGATAGGAGTAAGGGCAATCCATTTCTTTAAGCCAAATACATTTCACTCTCTTAGGACTTAGAAGAAATCAGAATAAAAGCAGAAACTTCCTAGAGAGTTCTACCACTGTCAAAACAAACACAAATATAGTGGGATCACCTAATTGGTGGCCAAACAAGTTTTGTAAGAGTTACGCTTCCTAGGCCGACCTTCGTTGGTACCTACAACCTACTCGCAAGGGATGAAAGTCTCGAATCAAGCCCATGCACAAGGAACCGAAGTAACTTGGTGGACAAGCTTGTTGATTTCCAACTAACTTCCCTTGTGGTGCAAAAGAGGAGAGGTAGAAATTAATCTAGTGGCCTTACGTGCGATGCACACAATGTCTCAGGTGTGCAACACACGTACGCATTTTGAAATTTGAAATCTCACAAACAAGTCCTTTTGCACACAATTTCAAGTCACTGATTTTGACGTTCCACCTCTTAGCAATCCCAATTTCTTGAAAGTGACCACTGAATTAATTAGATTCAAACACTTTAGTGGTCTTAGATTTAAGTCTAACGCAAATGCATGACAGGTATTTGATGCTAAAAGAGAAGACGTACCTTACTCCAGCTCTCTTCAATGCAGGGATGCATGCGATGCAGTAAAGATAAACTAGATGCTGCTCATTCAATCCTAAATGGTCACCTGGCGAAGATCACGAGTGGTTGGAACGATAAGATCCGCCTGGCGAAATCTCCATCAGACGTCTGATCAACACGCTAGACGTCTTAAAAGTGTGGTCATCAGTGAGTTCATGATGGCGGTTCCCAGACATCCGACCTTATCTCCAGATGTCTTATAGATGCAAAAATAGATGTCTGAACTCTTCCACGTAGCCTGCATCCATCAAATCAATTATGTTACCATATCATATGTTATTAAGTGAAAATTTGATGCATAAAACTATATGCAGACTAAGGTGAATTATCATATAACTCCTAATCAATTAACAACTAAGAATAACTAATTGGATAATACTTAGGCCAAATAATGATCCACTAAAGTGGACTTATCAGACGACGACAAGGAAAGAGGCAGGGAGACACCCTCTCTTTGACCGGAGAAGCGTGCGATGAGGAGAGGAAGGCAATAGACCATCCAATTTGACTGTTGGATGGCCAGACGAGGAGAGCAGAGAAGGTCACCGGAGCAAGGTGCAGAGGTGGCTGAAGAAGGAGGAAGAGGGCTTTTCTCAAGCCAAAACTTGCTTAGGAGGTAAGGAGGCAAAGATAGGAGGTCATTTATAGGGCTTAGGAGAGCTTGGAGAACAGGAAACAAGCTTCATAGCTTGCTTGGGATTCAAGAAGAACCTCATTGATTTCATGGGTTTTCACACGAGAAACAGAGGGAGTTAGGAGTCAAAATTGATCCCAATAGGTTTCCTTAAGTGTAAACATCAATCCCACCAAATTTGGTGGGATTTGATTGAAGTTTGAGTAGGATTTCATTTGGTCAAAGGTCGCCTGGAGGTTGGCTGACCTCCATTGGTGGAAAGGACTAAATTGAAAAGAAGATAAATAAGTTAGGGGGTATTTTGCAAATATTTCAAAAGTTGAGGGGCTATTTGAGAGAACAAGAGTAAAACTTGGACCAAAATGAAAACTAGGTCAAAATGATCTCAGATTGGGCCCAAATTTTGGCACAAACCTAATTTGGACCCAAGATATCTAATGGTGAAGTCAGGTTTTGGATTTGACCATGTTTGACTGGAAAAATTCCATAGAAGCCCAAATTAGGGCAACTTTCTATCTGACTCTATTGCAGGCCAAAATAGATTCTGATGGTCAAATCAAAGATACCAAACCCTGTAAAATATTTTGCTATAAATTTTAGAGGGTTTAGGTGAATTTTATCCTAACCAAAACCTCACTTAATTAGGCAGGTCTATTTTTAGGTTTCAACTGTCCATTAATTCTTGAAATGTGTGAAAACCCGTTTTATTCTGCATGGACCCACTTATTAGACATTAATGACCACATAACCTTTAATAAATCCCTGAAATACACCATGGTTATTCTATATTTGTGGAATGTTGTTAATTTTGCAGAAATAGCCTTGTATTATTCTCTTCTTTTCAAAACAAGATAATAAGCCTTTAGGACCTTCTGATGAATATATATGAGCATTTATCAAGCTTTTTAGACTAAATTGAGCTAGTTATGGCTCATGATGGTGTTTCCATCAGTGAGTTACGAGGGGAATGAGTCGGGAGAAACACCATTTGGGAACACAGACTATTGGAACATCCAATTCAATGATTTTCTTTCCCCTGCATATAATTACACCTTACTGAGCCTTTTGGCTCACTTTACATTGTCACCCTATTTTTCAAGTAAAAATTCTACACCACCACACACATTTCTCTCCTCACCCCTACCTATTGGCGCTATGCCAATGGGTGCAGTAGCTACTCCTTCTCACCTCCCATCCCTTACCAGAGACCTCCAGAAAATGTTGTACATGGGGGAGTACCTATTCGTTGAGGTTCACCTCACGAGCCTCGTCACCTACCTTGCAGTGCTTCTCCAGGATTAGATGAACTTGCTAATGGCCTTAGCAAATTTGGGAGTGTTGGAGTAGTAGAGAGAGGGAGGGAAAGCAGAAGTGGAAAAGTTTTCTCTTTGGGTTTAAACTTTTGGGAATCTTAGTGAAATGATGTTGTAATGGAAACAAAAATATGTGTAAATAGTTGTACATATTTTGATTGTAGTCCTTTTTTGCCCTTTCTTTTTGTGTAAACTCTTTAAGCCAGTATGTAAATACTATGGAGGGTCATGCCTATGTATGGAACCAGCATAGCGAGGTGCTCTCGCAATAGTAGTATGTTTTTATGTTTCTTTTGGTAGTATTGATGTTGTCACTACGCCCAAGTCAACATAAGCACACCAACTTAAATACAGACTTGGAAATATGTAATACAACGTGAATAGGGTTGAACCACAGACAGGGTGTATGATGTGACAAATTAGGAGTGTTCAAAATTTGTAGGGATTTTTCTATGGTCATTTAATATTTTGTTTAGATTTTATACTGCAAGCAAAGCAAAAAGATCAAATAAACCCCATCCAACTTTCATGGCTAGAACCTAGACCTATCATTCTAAAAAAAATTGATGATTTTACTTTAGATACTAGGTTTATCAAGAAAGATTCTACAAGAAATTTTATTTGATCAAAAGTCTATAAAATTCTCAAAAAATCTAACAAGGTTGGATTTCAAAATTGAAAATCCAATCTGACTTCCTTTCAATCCCAAAATTTTATAAAACAACACAAAAAGAATTAGATCCCAAATTTATATTAGTGGAATCCTTGTTTGAAGCCCGAACTACAAGTGAAATACGGTGATTTTCTGGAAGATCTAAACATATTGAAACCAATTTTTAGAGAGAACACAGCGAGTCTGCCCATACTAGCAAACCCGCAAAACACAAACAAAGCGAAAGACATGCGGTATGTGAAGAAATCTGGGACTCCTAATAGCTTCTAGGCTTCCTAAGGCACGTCTCGGATTGCATGGTGAGCACATTGCACATCCCCCTAGGCTCACTCTATCTTGGGTCTATGCCACCAAGGATATAGTCTGACTCAGAGCCAAAGCTCCTAGACTCGGGCTATCCTATGTGCACACTTGCCCTAGGCATAAAGCAACTTGGGTTCTTGTGTATGCAAATCCACTCAACCCCAAATGAGGCCTAGTCTACCCAGATATTCTCCCTACCCCTCGCCAAGAAACTTAGTCGCGCGTTGACATGGAAAACAGGCATATCATCCCACGAAAAATAGATGCATTCATTTAAGCATAATAAGAGGAGTTCTCAACAAAATAAGAACAATACGAGTAAGAGAGAGCTCAAAAGTCTGAGATAATGATGTTGCAGATTTCTCAACGATGGCGATAGGGATGACAGCATCTCATCCTCTTCCTCGCTGCAACTCCTCTAGCCACGACTCCTCCTTGCATAAATCCTCCTCCACAGGTTGATTGGATGAGGGTGGATGATGGAGTGCTGGTGGTGGACAGTGAGGGAGAAGATGGTGGTCGAGTAAGGTAGGCATGCATTGGCTAGAAGAGGTGTGTGTGTGGGTGGTCGTGAGATAGGAATGGTAAAGGTGGTCAGTTAGCCCCCACAAGGGACGAGGAGGGTGGTGGTTCCCCTTTCCCATTGGGGGCCATGTGGTGTGGATGAGGATTGTGTGCATTCAGTTGTGAGGATGGGGACGTGTTGTTGGTGATAATGGAGTGAGGGACTGTGTGATGAAGGGTGGGAGAGGGTATAGGTCATGCTAGGAATAGGATAGTGTGATATTTGTGGGAGGGTGTCGAGGGTGATGGGGAGGGATTTGGTGTACCCACGCATGGAGATAGGAATGGGATAGTGGTTGTTGCGTGGAATCAAATAGGATGGTGAGGAGTATGCTAGGTGAGAGAGAGATGGGGTAGCAATTGGAGCGAGAGAGAGAGACTGCCAGCCGTTAAGGAGAGGGAGAAAGTGTGTGTGTGTCTAGTGTTGTTAATCTGATTAGAAGTATTTTTTGATAATGACAAATAATTATTTTATGGAAAGAACTAACAAGTATAGTAGGAGTTCTTGTCAGCTAAGGATATAGAAAGATGAAGAAAGATGAAGGAGAGTGAAGTAAAGTTCTGTTATGAAGAAAAGATTTCTTAGTATTCTTTTGTATTTGTTGATTAGAATGTAAAAGAGCCTTGTATGCCTTTCATTTCATCCAAAATTATCATTAGGTTATCTCTAAAACCTTCCTATCTCTACACTTGTATTTCAATCTAAATGCCTTAGCTTCTGTTAGATTTTCAACCATCCTATTTTATTGTTAAACATCTGAATCTTCTTTTCTAGGCGTCTAACATACACTCTTAGACGTCTAAAACCATTTGCAGAACCTATTCTTTCTATTCCCTTGACTAAGACGTCTGTTATGGACCTAAGACATCTGATAAAGTCCATCTAGACATCTCCTTAGTGTAGGTTCTAACAAAGGGGCATGAGATTTGTGTGATGAATAAAGTAGAAATAAAATAACAATCTCACAACAAAATGCAATCACAAGTACACAAGGTATTTTTAGGTGGAAACCCAAACCCAGGTAAAAACCACCACCTAAACCTCTTGGTTAAGGATTTCCCCATCGACCTAGTCGATCAAATCCACTAACCAAGTCACTTAAAATGAGGGTGACTCAACCTCTTACAACAACGCTACTTAAACGAGGGTAGCATACCTCAAAACCCCTCCTCTTCACGTGGAGTATTTTGTCTTGCGAGGGAGACGGGAATTCGCAAAGCGAACACCCAAACAAAGACAATATTACAACAGTCCTATAAAGCCACAAAGTATGTATTTAACCAAGCGACTATAGGAAAAAGAAACTTCCTTTTGATGGAAGTGTGTTGGCTACCAACACTGGTGCATGATCCACACAAGGGCACAACGGCACTCTCGTATTCGTAGGCAAGAGAGTAGGTGCATAGCTAGGATGGTGCTCTCTAGTGTAGACTAGAAGATCTTGGAGAGCAACAGCACTTCTCTACTTGATAATCTCTTCTTTGACACAAATGTGGTGGAAAGTAGTATTGCTTGGTGTGTGTAATAAAGGAAGGGTCCTCTATTTATAAAGACCCTAAGAAGGGTTTAGAAGCTTCTTCTAGCCGTTGGAAGGCTTCTCTAGCCGTTGGGAATTATCCCAAGGCAAATTAAGACGAAATTAGGGTCATTAATGATTCTAACAGGGTTATCAGACATCCGAGCCATCGTCTGATCTAGGGGTTGGTCGTATGATCTAGAAGGGTAGAAGATCTAGACTGGGTTAGATCAAGATGGATGTCTAAAGAAGTGTTTTAAGACATTTGGGAAACTAATCAGACGTCTAATTCTAAACGAGTTTCCTTCCTATTTAGTTAAGATCGAAACATGGTTCTAGGCTATGTTGCACAAACGACAGATCGAACGTCTGGCACTAGGTCTAGACGTCTGGAAACACAAATCACTGCAGGAATGGATTTCCCGAGACTCAAACGACTATAAGGTCAGAAGAAGTAATTAGGGTAGATCTTAGCCTAACGTCTATTTACCAGACGTCTGGGATACAATACGGACGTTTGAAAGTAAATGTGAATCATCTTAAAGGTTAATCCTCAACGATTAGATTTTTCAAGCCAACGGTCCTCTAGTTGGACATCTGGTAAGGTCCTCAGACGTCTAGACTAAGGACTGGTCATCTAAAATCAACAGACAGAAAGCACTCAGTCCAGCCTAAGTGTTTGGACATCTGATCAAATAGTCAAACATCTTAAAGCCTAAGATCTGAAGTCTGATGTCCATATTGGACGTCTGATTAGGCTGTTTGAAACCTATTTTGATTTTCTAAGTTCTCTATGAGAAGTTTAAGTATCCTAGGGTTGAGTAAGTGTTCCTAGGACTACTATTTTATACTTTGAGGCTCTTTAACAAATGATCTAAGAAAAATAAAAAGCAAAGAACAAAAAGCAAGTACATAGAAGAAACAAAAAGAATTTCTATCTTATTCTTCATCTTCTTCAAGCTCTCACTCTAGTGAAGCTCCTTCTCCTCCATCAAGCTCCTCCAATCTACCATGGACGTGAGCTTGAGCTCCTATACACTTGTATCCATTTGCAATTATCCTGAAACTCATAAACTCAAATTGTAAATGTTAAATAATAAGTGTTTTGTTATCATCAAAATTAACGATCATGGTACCCTTGCACCAACACTTAGGTCTTTATCATCATCATAACAATTTCTTCTTACATTTTGTTAACACTCAAAAGTCCCCTTGATTTTCAAACATCTGAAAACCCTTTAAGACGTCTAGCACTGCTCAATTACTCCTTAACATTCAACTGTTCTTGTTCAAATCTAACGGGAAAACTTTGACCTTAATTTATTGTGATTGTTACTCGTTGAATTGGAATGTTGCTTGTCATTAGATGTATGCTCTCATTATTAGACGTCTTATTGTTCTCTTAAGGCATCTTATATGTTGATTAAACGTCTCTGGTTTCAAAATTGAAATATCCAATAACATTTACTTTGATACTGAAGCCACTTCAAATGTCTATTTCTCTCTCAGATGTTTGAACTTGCCCTTTTAGACGTCTATGTACCTTGTATTTTCAGATGCCTGTTCCAATCAACCTATACTTCAATGTTTAGTATCCGTTCTACCTTGATTTAATTCACATAAATATGAATTCAAACGAAATCTACTACCTAAATCTAACCCTCTACACCTATAAATATCTCCCTACGGTATCCTTAAGCATACACACCAACCAAAAGAAATTCTTATACTCCAAAGGCTTCTTGATCTCTTACTTGTGCTCCTTAGCGTTAATTTTGCTTTCGAGAATTCTTTTGAGAGCTATCTTGCTTCCACTCTAATATTCAACATCTCCATAGGTTTGAAAGGGAGTATTCTAAATCCCTTCATTCTCTATTTTGCAAGGCTCATAGGTTTATTATTTTATTGTGCTTTTTCTGGTTTATTTGGGTGCACGAGTTGTGGGTTTCCAGTTTCCTCTTAGTAGAGGGGCAAAACTCTTCTTGGGGTTTGTCCAGGAAGAAGGGAATTGTAATATCATTTGTTGACAGTGATTCCTACTTGGGTAAGGGAAAAATCATAGATCAAGAGATTTAGGTAGATGTTTTTCGTGCAAGGGTTTCCTTTATAAATTCTGGTGTTATTTGTTGCGATTGTTTACTTTAACTTTTGTAGCACAATTCAAACCCCCTTCTTATGCCTCTAACATTTAGTATCATGGCCTCATTTGTTCTTGTGTGCAGGTTTAAGAGCCCTTACAAGATGATCCAATGGCATCAAGGGTGGTAGCGACTGATGGAAACATTAGATTTTCAACCACAAAACCTCCTTACTTTGATGGTATGAATTATTCGTATTGAAAGCAAAGGATGGACATGTTTCTCTAATTTGGAGATTTCTCACTTTGGGAAATGGTGGAAACACCATTTGTAAAGCTGGAGAAATTTGAAAATGGAGCCTTGACGAAGGATAACAAGAAGCTTTCACTCAACTCCAAGACTATGAATGCCTTGTACTGTACCCTGAGTCCCGATGAGTTTAATCGGATCTCTCAATGCACAACTACAAATGAGATCTAGAAAACTCTCAAGGTTACTCATGAAGGAACGAATAAAGTAAAAAAATCAAAAGTTGTTATGCTAACCCAAGATTTCAAGAAGTTTGAAATGAAGGAAAATGAAAGCATAAAAGACAAGTACACTCAGTTTACGTTCATCGTCAACAACTTGAAGGCACTAGGGAAAGCCTTCATCAAAGGTGACCTTTGTAGGATCACAAGAACATAAGCACACTAGAAGGGGGAATGAATTGTGTGGTAAAAAAAATTACAAATAATTCAAGCCACATAAATATAACACCAAATATATAGTGGTTCCCCTCACTTGGGTACTCCACTACCTAAGTTTCCCGACTTAGGATTTTTAACTCAATTCCCTCAACCTGGAGGGAATCAATTTACTAAATACAAGGCAATTAATAGGTTACCTCAACCCAATTACAAGAAAAAATTAAGAATAAGATATTACAGGTGTAACCAAGAAATATAAAAGCATACAACTAAAATCCTAAGTCTCTAACAAGAATATCTTTAGCAATATGTATATGTAATATTGAAATCTAACATGAAAAAATGGTGCACAAAAATGATTTGAAGACAACTAAGAGAGCGCCAAAAGAACTTGTTGCAAATCGGAGACCCTCTTGAAGGTTAAAGCAACAAGCACTATCACCCTTGCAACTTAAAAAGAAGAGATATGAATTTTGGAAGCAAGGAAGTTTTTTTGATGGTTGTATCTTCTAAAAATGGCTCTCAAGGGTGTTTTTATAGACCACTAAGCATCCCCCTATGCTCCCTAGTCGTTGGGGGCATAATTAGAAGGCTAGAGTTAAGATTATCACAAAATAGTCGTTCAAATTTGGCACAGCAATTAGTTGGTACCAGTACTAAAGTTGCAGTACTGGTACTGGCTACTCACAGATATTCAGCAGCCAGCACAACAAAGCCTGGGTATCTGTACTCATCATAGGTACCGGTACTCAGTGCTTACAATTGAGTACCAACTATGTCACCGGGTACTGGTACTTACCATGAGTACCAGTACTTGTAACTCACAGGTTTAAAAACTGTAACCTACATGTACCGGTAATAGTGATGAGTACTGATACTTGTGAGGTCCAGGCACTACCAGGGTCCACAAACTGTGAGCACCTAATACCGGTACTCATGCAGAGTATCGGTACTTGTTCACTGTTTGAGACTAAGGCTCAAACCTGTGCATTACATGTACCGGTACTTATGAACAGTACCGGTACTTACTACAAGTACCTTGAATTAACTCTTTTAATAAATTTTAGAGCTTTTAAAATTCAATTAAACTATTAATATAACTAAGAAACGATTTTAATTTTTCAAACGAACAATTTAACATGAGTTTGATACCTAATTATCTCTATTTTGATTTTACTTCCTAAATCAAATTTTCTTGTTTAGGAGACATACATATTTCTAGATTATAACAAATAAACATCAAAAAATCTTCATCCACTTGAAAACTTCTTCCTTGTCATCATCCATACTTCCTATAATCCTATGGTTTCCATGTAAATATCACTTCACAAACTCATTAGATTTAAAATAGCTTTGTTAACACCAAAACATAAAAGAGAAGTGAAACTAGGTTCCAACAATCTCCCCCACTTTGGTGTTGACAAAACAAAAGAAATACCCATATTGTAAAGATAGAAACTTCATAAGAGAAGAAATACAAAAACTCCACTATCAGTGAAACCTCACCCTCAAATTAATCTTTCGTCCTTTAAATATGAATATTTACCATTTCTCCCCTCTTTTGTCAAGCAAACAAGCTTTTGATGATCTCTATAGCATCTTTAAGAAAATAAAATCAGAAAATAAAGAGCTAAATAAAGATATCTAGATCTTCAAAATGACAAAGACAAGATTTTGCAAGAAAAAAATTTTCTTAGTGATGAAACTAAAATCTTAAAAGCAAAAATAATAACTCCTGAAACTAATATTCGAGCTCTTAAAGATAAGTTAGAAAAGATAGTAGAAGATCTGGCTAGATTTACCAAGGGAAAAGAGAATTTAGCTAAACTCTTAGCATCACAAAAATCTTCTTCTTGCAAATTTGGTCTTGGTTATTCTCATGAAGCTAGCTCATCAAAAATCAAGCAAACTAGTTTTATGTCTAGTCAAAAGGAAGAAAGGAAGTTTTCATACTCAACTATGGAAAGAAGAGCTAATCCTCATGGACCAAAGAAAACATGGATACCAAAGAAACTTGTTCAATCTTGTTTTGTAGGTCAAGAAGAAGTAGATCTGTCAAGATACAACTTTAAGAGAACTAAAGAAGGAATACAAACCTTTAGGAAGATAGGAGAGCAACAAAGAAGATCAACTCAAGAATGATCATCTTTTGTAAGATAAAGGCAAAGATACTTGGATCATGGACAACAAGTGTTTCAAGCATATGATCGGTGACAAGGAGCTCTTTACAGAGATCAAGTACAAGAAAGGTTCAGTTACATTCGAGAACCACAAAGGTCAAATTATTGATACAGGTATTATTAGTAAAGGTAATTCATCTTTTAGTCATGTTGCCCTAGTAAAAGGACTTAAGCATAACCTTTTAAATGTAACTCAAATTTGTGATAAAGGTTTTGATGTTCTTTTTAGTGCTAATTCTTTAAGATCTTTGATAGAATTGTAAATGAAATTCTTTTAATAGGAAAAAGATATAAGGATATATATATTGTGGAAATAGATACAAAAGGAACCTATTAGTTGCTTCAAAATGATGAAATATTTACTTGGCATAAAAGATTAGGTCATTTGCATTACAAATACCAAAATAAAATAGTCAAGTATGATCTAGTTAAAGGATTGCCTAAGAAAAAGTTTAGTACAAATTCTTTCTATGATGCTTGTACTCTTGGAAAATTGCATAAGAGTTCTTTGAAAAGCAAAAATATAATTTCCACTTCTAAACCATTAGAACTATTACACTTAGATTTGTTTGGACCAACTAGAACAAGTAGTTTAAATGATAGTAGATATTGTCATGCAATTGGAGATGATTTTTCAAGATTTACACGGGTATAGTTTCTTAAACTTAAAGACTAAGCCCCAGAAGTTTTTGGAAAGTTTTTGAAATCTGTTCAAAATAAGAAAGGATATATGATTGCTCAAATCTGAACCAATCATGGAGGTGAATTCGAAAATCAAGACATTTCTAATTTCTGTGAAGAACTAGAAATAAAACATGAATTTTCATTTCCTAGAGCTCCACAACAAAATGTTGTAGTGGAATGGAAAAATCAAACTGTTCAATAGTGTGCTCGTACAATTCTTATTGAATCCAATCTTCCAAAGTATTTTTGGGTCGAAGCCACTAACACTGCTTGCTATGTACTAAATAGAATTCTAATTAGGCCTTTACTTTACAAAACAAGTTATGAGCTTTACTATGATAGAATTTCTAAAATTAGTTATTTCAAAATATTTAGAAGTGCTATATGGTTATCACTAAAGAACATCTTGATAAGTTTGATGCCAAGGGAGATGAATGTATCTTCATAGGATACTCATCCCGAAGTAAAGCTTATCAAGTGTTCAATAAGAGAACCTTAACTGTAGAAGAGACCTTTCATGTCAAATTTGATGAGAGTTCTTCCATAGATAATAAGTATGTTAAACTAGTAGACATTGATGATGAGGATATACTCTTTATAGATGTATCACATATTAAAGACCAAAATACACATAATCTACCTAAAGAATGGAACTTTTATAAAGATAATCCAAAAGAACAAATAATAGGAGAGATTAATGACAAAGTGAAAACTAGATCTCAAGTTAATTTTGTTCAAACTTCTTTTGTATCTCAACTTCAACCCAAAATTGCTGATCAAGCTTGTTTAGACTCTTCTTGGATACTTGTTATGCAATAAGAACTAAATCAGTTTGAAAGAAATCAAGTATGGAAATTAGTTCCTAAACCAAGTGATAACTCTATTATAGGGACTAAATGGGTATTTAGAAATAAAACCAATGAAGAAAGTCAAGTAGTAAGAAATAAGGCTAGACTTGTTACATAAGGTTATAACCAACAAGAGGGTATAGATTTTTTTTTTTTTTGAGAAGAAAAAGGATTACTACCGAGGATAGTAGTAATCCAAAAATTTATTTAAATAAGATGCAAAATTACAAGATATTCTACCACTGTTTTACCCAACACATCACATCACTACATATATTCTCAACCCACACCCTAGTGCCTCTGAAGAGGGCTTCATTCCTGGCACGCCACATCGCCCAGAGAATGGCCCTCATTAACATCCTCTGACTAGTAGCACGGTAAAGATCTATCCATAAATTGCCCCAAGTAGGAAGTGGCATAAGGAAACACCTAAGCCACACCTCATATGTCACAACACATGAACTAAAGAGATGGTGCACATCATCATTCCCAAAGGAGCACAACGAGCACGAAGCCATAGGGGTTGCCATAATACAATGTCTCAGAGAACTTGTAATTAACCCATCACATCTAACCAACCATAAGAAAACTTAGATCTTCAAGGGGACTTTTATGTTCCAAATGGAATGGCATGAATGGTAGAGGTTGGCATCATCCACAGTCGGCAACATCTTGTGGTATGCTTTATTTGGTGAATAAAGGCCACCACGCCAAAGAAAACCATCCACTTCATCAATAGGACTAAAAGCTTGGAGAGTGTCCATCATGTAATTATAATCATCCAAGGAACGACTCTCATATGCACTAGGGGTTGAGGGGGAACCAATGCTAGAAGAAACCCAGTAATCAGCCACATGAACATCTTTGTTGATTGCAGCATCATATAGCCATGGAAACATTGAGGCAAAAGTGCCTAAGCCAGATCAGTTATCCTTCCAAAAGTAGAATTGCTCCCCACTCCCAAGTCTCGGAATAAAATGGTCCCATCTTTCCTCCATGGATCATACAACAGACTCCAAAAATGTGAAGGGTCAAAGAGCAATCTCCATTTTCGATGAAATCCGTAACATAAAATGTCACGTCATTGTATTTAGTCACGTGGTAGAAAATTACTTTTCAAAATATTTAATACTCAAAATCTAACCATGAAAATAGTTAGGTCGTCTCCACAGGGAGATATTAGCCTATTAAATTAGTGAGTGGTGCCTCATTTATTTGGGAATAATAATGGGTGCGCGTACTAATTAGTACAACTCATTTCCAACATAAATTCTCATTCTAAACAATTAATTAAGAATGTAGGTGTTCACATGTAAAATCACCACAATATAATATTATGTTAACAACTGACTAGTGATCTTGGCATATAGCAATCAATGTAGATATTAATCTCCAATAGAATAAACCTTATCCACTATAACAAGTATTTCATGCGTTGAAGATATACCCATTCATTCATGCAAAGAAATCAACGAGTAATTAAAACGGATGCAAGGGATACTCCTACAAATTCACCTTCATAAATTAATTATATCATAAATGAATAGAGTTGCAGTGGCAGTTAACGTAAATTGAAATTGGATTGGAAACAAGGAATTCTTCCCCTCTCCTCGCACACGGGAGAGAGGACCGCCGGCCTGATGGAGCTCGGAGGAGATCGGTTAGGATGAGGGCCTCCCGATGAACTTGCCGACGTGATTGGAGATGGTCGGAGGTGGCTGCTGCACATGGATGACCGGTGGTGGGGATGGCGTGGTCGGTGGAGGAGTACGAGGCTCGATGTGTGAGGTGTGCATGTGGAAGCAGTCGACGAGGAAGGGGCTGGTGAGTTGCGTGGAGATCCCCAGTAGTGTTGTCATAGAAAATGGATGGCCAGAGATGGGCGAGAAACATGAAGTGGTGGCTGCAAGCTTTGGGTTCTTTTGTGAAGTTGCAAGGGAGGGCCAGTTGGAAGGAGAAGAAGAAGAAGAAGCGGAGGCCATAGTGCACGCTACGAGCACAGGGTGCGCCTAAGCCACGGAAGGACGATCCCCCCTCCGTAGGTGGTTTCTTTTCCTTTCTAACATATCCTTTGTTGCAATTCTCTCTCATTCTGTTCTCTCTCAAAATCTTCACCCTTCTCCAATGGCAGCAGTGAGGCGGTGCGTTGAGGTGGTGAGCCCATTTGAGATCCGTCAGCATCATCAGATGTCCAGACTAAACTCTAGACATCTTAAAAATCAAACTTGGCTGCCCTTGAATTCCTTCAATCCAATAAATGCATTTATTTATAATACAAGATTAACTATGTAAATATAAAGTATAATGCATGCATTTATTTTATAATCAAATGTAAATATTAGTACATCCTAAAATGTAGGAACTAACCAACTTAGGCTAAAAAATAGTCCACTAATGTGAACTCATCAAAGGGTGAGTCGAATCCAACCTATTTGATGGCGCATTAGATGAACCATAGGAGACCAAGATCACATCCTGCCACAGGCCTTTGTCACCTCTCAAGATACTAACACCCCATTTCAATAACAAAGAACCACCACACTCCTTGAGACATCAAATGCCCATTCCCACATTTTTCTTAGGCATACACATCTTACTCCATTTAACCGACTAGAGGAAAGCTCCTTCATGGGAGGCTCCCTTCTAAAAGAATCTCTTCTTGATCACATCCAATTTTTTTAAAATCGTGCCTGAAGATTGGAATGTGGAGAAGTAAAAAATAGGAACGATTGAGATTACTGAGTTTCACAAAACCAATCTTCCCCTCTTCGATAAGTATCTTCCACACCACCCTGCAAGACACACGAAGACCTTATTGTATAGGTTCGTCCAATCACTATTCTTCATTGTTTTTCCACGAAGAGGGAGTCCCAAATACTTGACTAGTAAACTGCCAATAAGAGTCTGTAAGGTAATAGAATTTCCACCCATACATGGTCAGACCACCCAAAGCATATCAACGTGGACTTCAAAGGGTTCACGGCCAAGCCAAAAATACTACCAAAAACTCTTACAACCAGATTCACATGATGTGCTACTTTGCATCCTCCTTCAACAAAGAAGACCGTGTCGTCTGCATATTGCAATATTGGGGTGATAATGCATTATGTAGAGAGGGAATAGCCATGAAAAAGACCCCTAGCGTATGCTTTGAAGGAAAAATGAGATAGAGTGTCCATGGCCAAAATGAAAATCATGAGGGCAACTGGGAAACCTTGGCTAACACCCTTCTATGGTTCAATCCAAGTACCTGTTGGATGGCCGTTGATGAAGGGAGAGAAAGATGAAGTGGTAACACACCTCTTCATCCAATGAACCCAAACATCTGGAAAGCCATGCCTTCTGAATATCTCTCATAAGAAAGTGATAAACACTAGTTTATCATCATTCTTATGCCCTAAAATAGATCAAGCTCTTAGGGTTTTAACTCCGCAAATGGGTTTTTGGGCTACATTTAGGCATTCACCTATGTTAGGCATGCATTGCATTTTATTGGTATTTTGATGTGTTTATCTGAGTGTCAGGGATAGATAAAAAGTCAAATCCCACATACCTTGGCACTCAGGAAGGCAGAAGATGAAGAAGAAGCTCACATTAGCTGGATACCAGCCAGATCCAGCTAGACCTCAGCCCCTTCTAGCTGGATCAACTCATCCCTAGCTCCATTCAGCTCATCCCAGCTGACTGGTAGCTCTAGCTAGTTCACCTCAACTCCATTCAGCTCACCTTAGCTGGATGGCAACTCAAACTAGCTCAAGACAATTGATTCCAGCTCCTCCAGCTCAAAATAGTTCACTGGAAGCTCAACCTGACTAAGAGTAGCTACTGCCATCAACTAGCTAGACCTAGTCAGCTGAAGATGACCTCAACCAGCTCAGGCCAACTCAAATCCAGCTCCCGAAGACTTAACTCAGCTCAACTTGGTTGAGCTAAGCTACTTGACCTACGTTAGGTACTCCAGCTAGCTAGGTAATCTCCAGGAAGACCAGACCCAGCTCACCTCAGCTCATATCAGCAAAAGCCAACTCATCTTATCTTAGCTTAGCAGCTAGCAAAGAACTAGCAAGCTAAGCCAACTAAGGTAGCTCCTTGCAATTCTCTTTAGCAACCATCAGTTCCAGTGCAGCTCAAGGCAGCTCATTCTTACTCCTCATCTCCAAAACCCTAGCCCCTCTGCCTCTTATTCCACCCCCTACTAGCTAAGCTAGCTTAGCTTAGCTAGTCCACCTCTATGGCATCCCTACCTAACCCTAAAACATACCTAGCCAAGCTCCTCCAAATAACCCTAAACCTAGTCCACCTAAGCTGACTACTCCTAGTCTATTTTGGCGCGAACAACCCACATCCCTTCACCCCATCACTTCTACCAAAAGACACCATATAGTTTGCGCCAAAACCTCCCCTTAACCACCACAAAATTGGTGCCAACCTACCTCCTCATCTCAACCCTACATCCACCCCTTCAAGCCATCTCAACCACCCATTTTGGCTCCAACTAGGACCCCTTCTAGAAGACCATTTTTGGCGCAAACTTAAGGTGTCTCTCCACCACCTTTACCCACCCATAACCACCCCCATGGCCTCCCTTGAATTGGCAACAACTAGCCTACACCCTAGGATCTACATAACCACCCATAACAATCCTCAAAACCCATCCTAGCCCTACACCTAATCTCCAAGCCAACCAACCCTCTCCCTTCCAATATATACCCCACCTAACCACCACCTAAAAACCATCTCCTTTCCAGTAGTTAATTGCACCATTATCCACATATAACCTAAGGCCAAGGAAGAAGAAGAGAAGATCAAGGGGGCAACCTACCTACCCCTTCAGTGCCTTCTTCCTCTTTCTTCTTCTCCCTTGTGCCACACCAAGGAGGAAGCCTTGATCTAGGGGGATGGCTAGGCAAGAGGAGGAACAAGGGTGGTGGACGTCCACCCTTGGAGGAGGCTTGGAGGAGAACCACTTGAAGGAAGAAGCCAAAGAGAAGTTCTTTTCAACTGTGGGAGCAGCCGCAGTTGAAGCAAAGGCTTCTTAAAAGCTTCTACTCGAGGATTTTCATCTTATTCTTCATCATTTTTTGTTTCTGTATTAGCTAGATTTTTAATTCCAAGCATTCATCTATTTGTGACCATGCAATTCTAGTTAATACAAAAAGCTTTTTGCCTTTCTACTTTGGTTCTTCATTTCAATTCAAGCATTTAGGTTTGTCTTAACTTGTTGCACACACTCTACCCTTTAATTATCCTAGGCACACTTGACTAGGGTGAGCTTAGAGGTGTAGACTTTTTCTTGACATTTAGGCATTTCTTTAGCGTAGTTATCTCTGCATTTCAATTGCCCGATTGTTTTGAAAATTGTAAAAACATCAAAATTGAAAATACAAAAAGATAAGAGTAGATTTGAGAAGTGAGAGAGAGAATCATTTCATGTGACTAACAAATTTGCCTCCTTGAATGACCCTAGATATTCACTCTATTTAGGAATATAAATTGTAAAAGTTGATTGCAAAGATATACATCTTAACGACAAAACTCGCTTTTTACAAAATCATGTATTTTTGACATTAGTAAGCCCATGAAATAGTCATAGGCCTTGAAGAAATTGACTTTCCACATGAACCCGTTTGTCTTCCTTCTGATCTAGCTCAAGATCATCTCTTGCGCCAAAATGAAAGATTCTTGCAATGATCTTCCCTTTAAAAAAGTAGATTGCATGGGGCTAATCAACTTCTGAAGGGTACACGCAAGCGATTCACAAGTATTTTCTCAACAATCAAGTAGATGGAATTCAACAAAGCAATAGACCTGAAATCAGAGAGGTGTTCTGGACGTACTTTCTTTGGAAGGAGGAAGAGGAGTGATTTATTCAACTGCTCAAAACCAAAATTGCTACACTGGAACTCATCTATCACTCCCATCACATGATCCTTCACAACCTACCAGAATTCCTTATAAAAGAACACTAGGAACCCATCAAGTCCTGCAAATCCCTCAGCTTTAAGCTCATTGAGAGCTTTCAATACTTCGTCCTCATCAATTGACTTGGTTAACAAAGTGCAATCGAACTCCTCCAGTTGAGCCATAACAGAAGAAGCAATGCGCCAGTCACCCCTGCATCCTGCACGTGTCACTTGATGAAAATAAGAATTCACCTCACTGCAAATATGCTCACTAGCTGTGACTGTGGATTCACCAACCCACAAGGAAGCAATATGATTTATGCATCTTCTGTTGCTGGCCACAACATGGAAGAACTTGCTATTGGCATCTCTCTGTTTTAACTACAACTATCTAGACTTCTCACACCAACCAATCTCATTTTGAAGATCTTCTTTAGCCACAATAGCTTGACATTCTTTTCTTAGCTTCAAATCATCCTCAGATAGCAGCCTCTCATCCTCCTCAGCATCCAAGGAGACAATGGTGTCCATGGCTGAAGATCTATGCTCCTCTTTTGCAGCCATGAGAGTCCTTCTATACTCCATTAAAATCAAGCATAGCCCATTCAACTTGGCAGCAATAATCTACGTAGCCGAGCCAGAGATCTATTGTGCGCTCCACCAAGAGGAGACCGAGTCTTTGAAACCTTTCACCAAGCCAAGATCTTTGGAACTTGAAGTAGGAGCTAGTGGTGCTCCCCTCACCACTATCCCAGAGCAATGGAACATGATCTGAAAAGGGTCGGCCCAAAGCAGTGACATGGGCTAAATGAAAGGAGCCCATCATCTCAATGTTGTACAAAAAATGATCGATCTTGGACATCAATCCATTGCCATTCCTCCATGTGTAAGTAGCCCCCGAAATTGGCAAATCAACAAGTTCCAACTCAGCCACAATATTCTAGAACCCATACGTGGAAGAATCCACATGCCCATCTGGCCTATCATCACATGATAGCATGGAGTTGAAGTCTCCACCTATTAGCCATGCACCACCTTGAACGTAGTTCGAGTGTTGGTTGAGCTCCCTCCAAAAAGCCAGCCTATCTCCATTCAAGCACGAGCCATACACACAAGTAAGATAAATGGGATTACCTCCATCACATCTCATGAACTTGCAAGTGATGCAAAATATGTCCTGATGGACATCTTCAAGCTTAAGAACATTGCACTTCCACCATACACAAAGTCCCCCCGCACACACATTAGCATTGATGTGCCTAATATCAACCGACCCATGGAGTTTCAACTGCTGCCACATCCCCATATTTTCTTAGTCAATATGCATTTCTTGGAAAAAAGCACAGTCAACTCTCCAATGACACATGCACTTTGTTAGCATCCCTCGCCTGTTATATATGGTCACACTAACCTCTTACGTTCCATGAAAGCACCCTCATGGATTTTGAGATTTAGAGACCCCATTGTTTGGAACCACACATTCCACATTCAGAATCTTCGAAACCACCTTTCTTCATTAACTTTTTGCATTTTACGTGTTGTTCAGCTGCGGAGGTTATATCTCCCCCTGGTGCTCTTCGAACCCCTACTGCTGGAAGCCGCTCCTGGGTTATAGATCCCCACCTCCAGGCATTGCACCTTAGTGTTGAAGGTGAATCCTCCACCATTGTCACCTTGTTGTTGGCTCGACTCTTGTCCAACCTCATCACCCATCTCCATATTAGACACAGCCCTAGTAGTTAAGATGCCATGAGGGGGCATCTCAACCACCTGAGTATCATTGTCCTCTCTCATGGAGGCATCATCGTGCTCCTTCCTCTTCTTTTCCACTTCAAGATGATTACACTTTCCCTGCACAACCCTCTTCCTTTTCATCTCACCCTATCCAGTCGGCTGATCATTAAGCCTATCCGTATGTGTAAACGGATGGCAATCCACGGCAACATGCAACAACCAAGATGAGCCACCACATCTAAGGATGATCTTCTCAAGGAACGAACCTCCATGCCTAAGGTCCACATCCACTTTGATATGTCTGACGTCTCCCTCACCTAATCCAACCATGGCATCTTTCGTCAGGCTTGTAAACACAACAAGAACATGACAAACCATGTCCATAGACCTGAAGTGTAAAGGGAGTCCTACAATAGACAACAAACCCTCTTCTCAAGAGGACACATTGCGGAGCCCATTCAGAGAGTGCACCATCAAATGGGTAGACCAATCTCCACATCACTGAAACATTACCCCAGATGGACGTTGATGAGGGAGATTTTACATGATAAAGATTGAGTTAAAAGCCTACCGTTACAGTTGCATAAAAATTTGCTAATCAAAAAAATTTACCGAAACTCGAGATGAGTCCTGGTTCGAACATGGGGAGGTGAATGTTTGATTTAAAAGACACGTTTAGAACTATTATCAAAAAGCAGATTAGCTGGTTGAAATCAATCTACAAGAACTACTCTACTTAAAGAATAAATAATAGAAGAAAGAGAGAGAATAATACAAAGAAAGAGAGAGATAGAGAGTAAATATTTCATAGAGCAATGTTCATTACACTAATTGCAGAATTAAAACTACACTAGAAAGCAATAAAAAGATAGAGATGAGAAAAATCCTCCTTAACGACTACTTGGAGGAGAAGCCGTATTGATGAAGTGCCCGGAAGATGGTGGTGAGAAGCTGGACGAGGGAGGACAAACCTGAAGGAAGGAGAACAAAATAGGGCGACGTCGCAACAGGATCCGATTCCCGAAGGGGGGTAAGAAGACAACCACGGGTGCTCCATGAATGGGGGTGAGAGGATGGGAAAAATTATTTTTATAAACTCTACTGGAGCATCCTCGATATGGGACTAGTGCATTAGAGCTTTGGAGGGGAGAGGAGGAGAAAGGAATGGATGATGAGAATGAGGGGTGTAGGGTCCCTTTTATAGGTGATGAGAAAGGGGCATTAAGGTCATTTCAAAGGCTATAAAATGAATGCAGGGCCTTTAGTGCTGCTTGCATACATTACTGAAGGGAAAAGTGGTCGTTGGTGCACACGTGATGAGAGCCATCTGATCTTCATCGCACGACCCTCATTAAGGAATGCCTACAACCTTCAGATCATGCCAGATCTCCATTGGACGACTAATAACACATCTGGATGTCTTAACCCTGCACACGCATGTCAGATTGCGTGTTTGATGGCACATCATCTCGCTCACCATTTGCAGTGCCATGTCATTGCCTCCGCAACCTCTAGATTGTGCATCAACTGCCGAATTTTAGCACTCACGCCTCTCCATCGATTAAGAGGGCTCCATGCAATTCAAACCCACGTCATCCCTTTACAAACGCAATGCGCAACCGCTATGCTATAACCTCAAGTGTGCCGCATTTTTGTTTTTCCCCTGAAGCGGTACCAGCCGTTGGATGATGATCCAATGGTTGGGATCGCTCGTGGCTTCTTCTTCAATGCTAGAGAGGCAGGTGTGGAGAACGAATCTCAGTCTAACGGCTAAGATACGACGATGCAAATGAGGAGGGCCACATGTCACCATCTGAGTCGTTCATCTTCTTTTACTCGTAAGTGGTACCACGAATGTCAGATTGAATGGATTTTCATGCTGTTGGGTTGCGATCATCGATTCGAACCCATTCTTTCAGTTGGATTTGTTGTCTGAGGTCTAGATTTGCACCACCCTGCCCCTTGGCCTTTGATCTTCCTTAGACTTTATATGATGCTAAGGAAGTCCAATCAAGATAATTTTGGAGGCGTTGAACTCCGATCATCATCCTGATCAGATCCGTTCTGTTGGATTTTCAATTGAGGTCCCGAAATGAATCACCCTATCCCCTAAACATGGAAAGAGAAGAATTGTCATAGAATTTACAACATTTAATATAAATGCATGATGATGCATGCTATGCAATATTTATAGCGCCAGATGCAATTATAGGCCTAGGAACACACATAAATAAGCATTTTATTTGAAATAGATGTGTCTACATTAGACGTGCAAAACTTGAGAGCATCCACACCAACATCACGCACACCATAGAGAAGGAAACGTGATGCATTCAAACTTAAAATCTTCCACATGGAAGAAAAGAGAGATAGGGTGCTTACATCCCTACACAAGTCTTCAAGAGATGGCAAACCGACCATGACTTCACCAATCAACTCATTCCTCAACATCGACTATGATCCCAAGACCTCAGGAGAGAAAGGAACCTCAACATCATAAGGAGGAGAAGTCAATGAAGGAGGCGGTTACCCTCCATGCACACAAGACGCCCACCTAGCCCTATCACCGCTCCTAAGGTTTAAGGGAGGTTCTTGCACCCCTGCCCTGTTGGTGCCAGTGTTGTGACAATTAGGGTTGGGATCTCCACATCGAGGGAGGCTCTTGCACATATCCCTCCTATGCCCCTATCCACCACACGCAAGGCAAACAATGGAGTTCCTGCATTCAGCCACCATATGGCCCTTCTCTCAACAGCAGAAGCAAACCACAACATGACCCCACACGCGAGGACTCCTTCCACACATAGACTAACCCCTTCCCCATCTCTCTCCAGAAGGAGAGTAGGCATAGTGATGACGAGGAACAATCCATAAGCCTCCACCATGCACTGACCAACCCCTTCCATGGCCCCTCTATCGCCTCTCCACCTTCTCCCAATTGCCTTCCATCCTCTACTCTCAACCTAATTAAGGTAAGTATCAACAAGAGGGTATAGATTATGAAGAAACTTATGCTCCTATAGCTAGCCTTGAATCTATCCGAATGCTTCTTACACTTGCATCGAATTTAGGTCTTAAATTATACCAAATGGATGTAAAATCAGCCTTTTTAAATGGATTTATAAAAGAAGAAGTTTATGTAGCCCAGCCTCCTAGGTTTATAAATCCTAAATAACGTAATCATGTGTATAAGCTTAAGAAGGCTCTTTATGGTCTAAAGCAAGCACCTAGGACATGGTATGAAAGATTAAGAAATTATCTTATTAAATATGATTCTCAATGGGAAAAGTTGACCCAACTCTTTTCACTAAGAAGCAACTTAATGTTTTACTAGTCATTCAAATTCATCTAGATGATATTATCTTTGGTTCTACTAATGATAGTTTATGTAGATAATTTTCAAAGATTATGCAGGATGAGTTTGAAATGAGTCTCACGAGAGAATTAAAATTCTTCCTTGGACTACAAATTAAGCAAATGGATGAAGGGATCTTTATCTGTTAAACAAAGTCTGCCAATGACACCTTGAAGAAGTACGGGATGGAGAATGTCAAAGGCAAGACAACACCAATGGCTACAAATATAAATCTCAATTTGGATGAAAATGGTACGCAAGTAGATGAAAAGTTGCATAGAGGTATGATAGGTTCTTTACTTTATCTTACTGCTAGTAGACTAGATATAATGTTTGCAACCTAACTTTGTGCCCATTTTCAAAATTCATTTAAAGAATCTCACTTGTTTGCGGTAAAAAGAATTTTCAAGTATTTGAAAGAAACTAGTGACTTTGGTTTGTATTTTTCTAGAGCACACTCACTAGATTTACTAGCATATAGTGATGCTGATTATGTTGGTAGTAGGACAAATAGGAAAAGTACTAGTGGCACTTGCCAATTTCTAAGTAGTGCGCTTGCTTCTTGGTTTTCAAAGAAATAGAATTGCGTTGCACTGTCTACTACAGAAGTTGAGTATATCTCACCTGCTTTGGTTTGTTGTTAAGTACTTTGGATGAAGCAAACATTATCTAACTTAGGATTGAATTTTAAATAAACCAAATTTTTTTGGGATAATACAAGTGCGATTACTTTATCCAAAAACCTTGTAAATCACCCTAGAACTAAACATATAGGTGTGAGACATCACCTTCTAAGAGACAATGTATTAAAGGTGAAATTATGTTAGAATTTGTAAACACAGAAGATCAACTTGTAGATATTTTGAGAAAAGCCCTTAGTTTAGAAAGATATAGAACATTAGAAGGCATCTAGGTATCTGCAAGTTAAAAGACATAGAAAACTATTTTTTCTGTTGTTCAGACGTCTAATCATCCCCTCAGACATCTAAGTGCCCTGATTGCTTATTTTGCCTTGTGTCAATTTACTGAGGAATTCAAACGTCTGATAAGTCCTCTTAGATGTCTACTTTTCTCATAGCCCGCTGATTACATACTTCAACAATCCTTTAGTTCAAATTGAATTTGAAATTCAAAACTAAGCTTCGAATTCAAAATTCTACAATTTCAGACGTCTTACTCTTGTCTCGGAAGTCTGATTAGTTACTCTCAGATGTCTGACTTTCAATTAAGACATCTGGTTTTTGAATTTTGAACTCTTTTGAATTCAAAATTTGAACTGGTATCACTCTTTTATCCAAGGGATATTTGTTTTTATTACACCTCTTTAAGGTGGTATCTTTCCAATGATTGTTGCAAATCTTTTGTACCCCTTTATATTCACTTTTTCACCAAACCTTTCACTCTTTACCACACTCAAAAGCACTCATCCTCTCCCTTAAAACACTTCTTCTTCACCTTCACTCCACCTCCGACCATTTGAAGCAGCATCTGAGGACGTCGTCGAACAACTCCAGCAATATACTAGATGCTTGTCTTGGTGTATCATCACTGATCTGAGGAGATCCTCACAAGGAAGAACTCTTCTTATTCCTTCGGTAATCTCTACATCTATTCTCTTTAAACTGTATTTTTTCTTACCCTACACTATTGAGAGATTTCATATTTTTCTTGCTCGGGCGTCTATAATTTTTTCCAAATTGATTCTACCCTTCAAAATTTTCAAACATCTAATTCTTTGTTTGGTTGTCTGATTGGGATATTTCAAACGTCTAATTTTTTGATTAGACGTTCAATTGAGTCTGATTTTCTTATTTCCTTGATTGTTCTTCCTTCATTTCCTAATCATTCCTCGTAGGAAGCAAAGGGGTGCAGGACCCAATAACCCACATTTTGAAGAAGAACTACTCAATGCAATGGAATAATTTTGCCTTAATAACAAAGCCTCCCAAAAGCTTAATAACTTCGAAAATTTTAAGGTTAGGTGTGGACACCCAATTGTTTGGAATGACTTTAGCGAATATGGACCTCTAGGACTTTTTGAAGCCCAAGGCATCCAACACTTTTTTGACGAAGAATTCCTTCCTAATAGCAAAATTCCTGGAATTTTTCCTAAGCTAGTGAAACTATTCTATGCAAACCTAGTCAATGATTCTACACCCACAACCTCTATCCTCAAATCTAGTGTCTTTAATATGCCTTTTTCCGTGACTAATGAGGTTATCTCTTCTATTGCTTGCACCACCGACTTTGGAGTTCATTGGCTAGATGTTGCAAAAGAAGTAACCTTCTCAATTGTTACCCAATATTTGGTTAAAAATGACTTGTTTTTTGAAGGAATGAAATTAGAATCTTGTCATCTTAAGGTTGTACCTCGCCTCCTTGCTAGACTTGTCTCATGGAATCTCCACGGGAAATCTAGATACTTTGATCACATATCTAGGGATCTTGCCTATAACCTATTTTCCATCATGAATCGCACCAAGATGAATTGTTGTGATCATATTATGGATACCTTAAGTGCTACCCATCGTAGGAACCTTCCCTTAGGAGCCTTTATTACCAACATGCTTCTTCTTTTCAACCTTGACCTAAAGCGACAAGTTGTAGATGAATTCATTAAGAAGTTTGATCGCACAACTTTACTTCTTATTGGTCTTAAGAAAGGGAATGAAGAAGAACATAATGAGGAAGAGGTTCCTCCGACTCAATCTCCTCATCCTTCTCCTACATCTTCACAAACTCCTCTTATGCTTCCACATCCTTCTACTACCTCTTTCTATTCCAATGTTTCTTGGGACTATTCTTGGGAGAATGTGCAGGGAAATCAAGAGGCATTTCAAAAAAGCTATGTTTGATGGCATGGAGCTCTAATTAAAGAGACAACATGACGATCATGATTATCTTAGATTTTCAGACATCTAAATCTTCTTTTCCAGATGTATAACATACACTCTTAGACATCAAAAGCCATTTCTAGAACTTGTTCTTTTTGTTCCCTTGATTAAGACATCTGCTATGATCGTAAGATGTCTGTTATTGACTTAAGATGTCTGATAGAGTTTGTCCAGACATCTCCTTAGGCCTTTATCATCATCCTAACAATTTCTTCTTACATATTTTTAACATTCAAAAATTCTGTTGACTTTCAAATGTCTAAAGACCCTTTAAGACATCTAGCACTGCTCAATTGCTCCTCAACATTCAACTTTTCTTGTTCAAATCTAATGGGCAAATTTTGACCTTAATTTATTATGCCTATTACTCGTTGAAATAGAATGTTGCTTGTCATTAGATGTTTGCTCTCATTATTAGACGTCTTATTCTTCTTTTAAGATGTCTTATATGTTGATTAGATGTTTCTATTTTCAAAATTGAAATATTTAGTAACGTTCACTTTGATACTGAAGCCATTTCAGATGGCTATTTTCTCTCTTGGACATTTGAACTTGCCCTTTTAGACGTCTACCTTATTTTTTCAGATGTCTGTTCCAATCAACCTACACTTAAATGTTTAGTATCCATTCCACCCTGATTTAATTCACTTAAATATGAATTCAAATGAAATCTACTGCCAAAATTTGACCCTCTACACCTACAAATACCTCCCTATGGAGGCCTTAAGCACACGCACCAAGCAAAAGAAATTCTTATACTCCAAAAGCTTCTTACTCTCTTACATGTGCTCTTTAGTGCTAATTTTGCTCTTGAGAATTCCTTTAGGAGTTATCTTGCTCCCACTCTAATATTCAGCATCTCCATAGGTTTGAAAAGGAGTATTCTAAATCCTTTTATTCCATATTTTGCAAGATTCATAGGTTTATTATTTTATTGTGCTTTTTCTAGCTTATTTGTGTGCTCGAGCTATGGATTTCCCATTTTCACTTAGTAGAGGGGAAAAACTCTTCTTGGGGTTTGTCTAGGAAGAAGGGAATTGTAATATCATTTATTGATAGTGATTCCTACTTGGGTAGGGGCAAAATCTTGGATCGAGAGATCTAGGTAGAGGTTTTTCTCACAAGGGTTTCCTCTATATATTATGGTGTTATTTGTTGCGATTGTTTACTGTAATTTTTGTATCACAATTCAACCCCCCCCTCCTCTAGTGCCTCTAACTTGTGGTCCCCAAGTGAGAAAGAGAAATGGCTTAAGAAATATTTGTAGAGGAAAATTAGGGAGAGGCCCAAGGGACATGGGAATTAATTTAGAGAAAAGTGACAAAGATAGAGGGAAATTAGGATTAAGGTGGGATGTTAAAATAGGTTCCACATAATAGTGTGGTTCTGCATTTTTTCCATGACTCTCTTTATTCACCTTTGCTCTCATCCAGCCTTCGTACATTGAAACCACAACTTATTAAGCATTTAATAAAAGAATAAACTTAGTGAAACAAGATTACCCTTATTTATGCACAAATATGCATAAGGTCCTAATTTAATGCGATTATGTAATTATTGCTATGAAACTAGTAGAAACTAAGCATGAATTTTGTAGATGACTTTGTGGTCATCAGTTATGATGCAAAAGTAGGGTGTGCTCATTATTATGGTTTGTTTTTTTTATCTGTCCTTGTGGATGTGATGTGAGTGAGGTGTGCCCATCGAGTTCTATGTTTATATTTTGTGTAGATCCCCTTTGCAAGTATAGGAATTTGAGAAAAACACGAAAAATAGGGGAAACTCTGCAGATTTTCACCAAGAGTTAGCCCCATAATGTAATGATCTTCCCTTAGGCTTAATATCCTAAAATTTCATAAACATCATTCTAGATAACCTAGGAGGCGATAGGTGGTGGCCACTCGGCCACAATGCCAATCTCGAGGGATCGTCAATGCGGGTTGTAATAGCTTTTGGTGGTATTAGAGCAACACATCTTAAATAGTGAAGACGTGGTCCGTCATAATAGTCATTGCCACTAGGATAGTTGTCCCAAAGCAAGAGAAAGGGGGTGAATAGGTACAACTTTGATAGACCTAGGACAACTACCTAAGTAAGCATGATAAGATCAAGGCTTATGCCATCGCCTTTTGCATCAAGTTCATGACCTGTCACTTATGGAAGAATTTGTGTCATCCATTTCAAGATGCTTTTCCTATGGAATGAAATCGTCCAGAACCAGAATTCTCCTACAAATGAAGACTTGAACTACCCTGGATGGGGCCAGTTCCAAGGTTTCACATTGGCCATTAATGTAGACACATCCATTTAGTTTAAAATGCCTATTTATGCATGTTCCTAGGATTAGATTTGCATTCCATATTATAAATATTGCATAGCATGCAACATTCTACATTTAGAGTAGTGTATATTTTAGGTTAATTATGTCCTTTTTATGGCCAGGAGGGAAGGAGATTTATTTCGAGGTCTCGGATTAACGATCCGAATGTACGGATCTGATCAGGATGATGATCGGAGTCCAACACCTCTGAGATTGTCCTAGTCAGAATCCCGTATCACCTTATGTAATCAGAGGAAGATCAACGGCCAGGAGAGTAATGCGACATCCTTACAGGCTTCGGATGAAAAATTCGACCATACGGATGGATCCAAAGCGACGATCGCAGTCCGGCAGCGCAAAAACCACCTCAATCCAAGCACTGTGGCACCCTCTGCAACAGAAAGAAGATAGACAGCCCAGATGGCGCCACGTGGCACCATCTTGGCTGCCCAACATGGGCCATCAATAGCTACTGGTGCCCCCTCATCATCAGAGATCTCGCACCACAACCATTGGATCAAGATCCAACAACTGAGGTTCCTCCACGCTCTCAGTATCCAGGTGCTCCTCGTGACTCAAATGTAGCCTTGCCTCAATGGTTGAGCACTTGGCTTACAAAGAAGGAGCACAGGTTCGAGACCCGCGGACCCCCCCCAAATTAGCAATTGCGGCGCACCGACCAGCGCACCAGCCCGTGCACCCACATCGCAATGCCAGCGTTGCGTAAGCAGCGCGCAGCAGCACAACACCAACGTGCACGTGCGCAACACGGCTCGTTATGGGCACACAAACACAGCGGCAACGTGCATGAGTTGGCACGGAACTTCAGTGATAGCCTGGGCGGGCCTTTAGTGACTCTTGCAGCTGTCACTAATTTCCTGTAGGCGTGAGGACATTTGCAGGCGTAAGCAGTGGGGATGTGATCTTCAGCAATAGTTGCCGGGGTCTTTAGTGATGCTTGCAACTGTGACTATAGCCCTCTACATGAATTTCTTTCCCTTCCCTCCACTATAAAAGCACCCCTACACCTCCATTCTTCACCATCTCTACCTACTCTACTCTCACCTACTCCTAAGCTCTAGTAGCCTACCAAAGCTCCATTAAAGCTTACTCTCAAGCTCCAAAGGCCTCCTATAAGAGTAATATTCCTATTTCCTACCAAATATTCACCCTTCATCCCACCATCTTCATAGGTTGCCTTGGAGCCATCCTCCCACATCCATTCCAGTAGAACATCACCTCCGTCTCCACACCTCCATTCTAGAGCCTCGATGAAGCATTCCTCTACCTGGCGTCCTCCTACATCTCACCTCCGTCGTCCCGCATCTCACCTCCTTCATCCAACCTTCCGCCAGGCACCGTCGTCTCGTTGAATAGCCGATTCGGGAGATTTCTTCTCACCCCTATCTCTTTTAAGCTTTCGTAGATTATTGTAATAAACATTGGAGTGATATATCATATTTGTTCCATCTCATTTTGTGAACTTATCTTACTTGTCTTTTTATTTGAAAAACACAAAAATAACAAAACCTCAAAATAACAAAAAGAAACAAAATGAAGTGCAGTTTTCAAACAAAGTAAACGTCGCCTCCCTGTGTTCGACCTGGGACTCCCTTGGAGTTTCTGTTATAAATTTTATGTGATAGACACGTTTTGCAAACTATGACGACGAGTTCTCTAAACCCCGATTTTAATTCATGAAACACTATTCATCAACCATCCTGCACATGCCAGAACAATGACTACTTCCCCATACGTTCATGGGGTCAAATGGAAATGGGAGCACCAATAGTGGAAAGGGTGGTAACCCTAATGGCAGTGGTGGGAAACCGCATAAGGATCCATGAGCTGTTGGCCGAGCAGCGAGCATGGAGTTCGAGTGTTTTTGCAAACAAAAGCCCCCTAGCTTCACAGGTGAAGGAGACTCGTCCATAGCTGAGAACTGGATTCTCAAGATCCAGAAGATGTTTGCAGCCCTTCAACTGGCTCCCAAACTATACATGTGACAAACACCAATTTATCATCATTCTTATGAACTAAAATACACATAACTCTTAGGATTTTAACTTTGCAATCAGGTTTTTGGGTTGCATTTAGGCATCTCCTAGGATAGGCATGCATTGCATTATTTTTTTGAAATTTTGACATCTTTACTTAAGTGTTAGGGATAAACAAACAGTCAAATCCTGCAAACCTAAACAGGAGATTTCACTTGCAGAAAAATTGTCGTCGTAGTAAAATCGGGGTGGAAAAATGCTGAACGTAGATATTTATTAGTGAAAACTAACCACGAAGTTAGGATGTTGTATCCACAGGGAAGAACAGACCAATAAATTCACGTATATCTTGCAGCCATAATCACAAATTTCTAAAGAAATTCATAGAGTATCGATGCATTCAATCTTTAATGCAAAAGAGAGAGAGTAAAAATCAATCATAATAAGCTTGAGAATAGAGAGAATCATGAGGGGTTCATAGAAAATGCCCACGTAATATGTTAGAATATTCAAATCATATTAGATAAGTGGGCAATGGCACATAAATGTAATAAGTAATAGGTTGGTTATTGTAGCGAAACAGGGGAACTCCTTCAAGGAGCTCCCACACACAGAAGGAGAAATGGCTACCGACGAGGCCTTCATTGGAGATCGGCAGGATGGGGCCACACACGGCGATAGCCGGACGACAAGGATCGGGATGACCAACGGTGGCTGGGTGGCGAGGAGGCAGCCTGTGGGTGGCTACTGGTATGAAGTAGCTCCACATGTGGTAGAGGCGCGCGAGGCTTGCTGGCATT
This sequence comes from Thalassia testudinum, assembly GCA_037157565.1. Lineage (NCBI taxonomy): Eukaryota > Viridiplantae > Streptophyta > Magnoliopsida > Alismatales > Hydrocharitaceae > Thalassia > Thalassia testudinum. Next base: position 11,631 of record JAZHRO010000062.1, on the reverse strand, counting down.
GGGCGGCCGTGCGCGTCGAGGGATGGCTGTGCTCGCGCAGAAGAGAGAGCGCACTAGAGGTGTTGGTGTGCAGAGGAGAGGGCACATTGGAAGTGGTCGACCTGAGGTTCAAGAAGACAATGTGTGGCCACGCATGGTGAGGCGTGGCTACACGAGGGCTTGGGCATGCGCACGGGGCTGGTGGCACGTGGTTCTATTGAGGAGGTGGAGGCCGACACTGGCCTTGCATTTGAGAGGATGGAGGCAGGTGGTGGGTTCTTGATGGAGGAGCAAAGAAAGAAGAATGAAGGTGATCAAGAAGGAGGAGGCGCGGGTCTTTGGATGTTCGGGAAGGTTCCCTAACAACTTAAATGAAGGGGAGAGGATGGCTTACGGTGGTGGTCATTGAGGTCGTAGTGGCTCACGGTGGTGGATCTCACGGTCATGAGAGTTGTCGCAGTAGAGATGAGATGAGGTGATGATGTCTAAGACGCGGTAGCAGACACGGTGGCGGTGTTGGAGTTGTCACCTCCAACCACGATAATGGTCGGTCGCAGTGGAGAAGAGACGTAGTGGTGTTTGGAGTCGCAGATGTGGTCAAGTCACGATTGTGGTCGATGGCGTAGTCCTGTGCATGGAGAGAGGGCTCTCCCTCTATGGAGGTAGATGTCCCCTTGAGGCAATCCTTGTAACTGTTAATAAAAGAATGAGGGAGAGAATTAGAGAGAATATCAAGGAGAGAGAGAGGAAGAATAAGTAAGGAAATTAGAGAAGAATCAGGTTGTGGCATTGATTGGATTTTGTCAAAAACTATGAGACCACTCATTTCCTTCTTTAAATAGACTTGCTAAGAATTATAAAAGGAAACAAGCTACAAAATATAATCTAAGCTGATTTTCTTGGGAAATTAAATGTCACAATGGTAATCTAATTGATATGATGCCAATAAAATTGGACTCCCAAAATTAATCTTGCATAAAAAGTAATTAATCAAATAACGTAAATGAAATGCATGAAATCCAAGGCTTAATTAATTTGATCAACATAATGCATGCTCTAAATTAAATTTTCATCCCAATAATAATGTACTTAGGCACTAAATTAATCCACTAAAGTGGACCTATCAATTACCCCCATGCCTAAGTTTTGCTAGTCCCGAGCAAAATCAAACGAAACAGACCAAGTCTCTAAGATAGATTTTCTTCGTCGAGGCACCTTATCATGACGTGCCTCTAGAGACTAGATTGAAATACCAACTACAGGCCTAAAGGTATTCAAGTACCTGCCAAGATATGGACCTAACCAGGGTCAGCCTTGGGTCCACCGCGAAGGTTTCTAAGGTCCACAAAAACTACCCAAAGCTTCATTGACCTCAGTGATTAAAGCACCCGTGAGTATGTGCAGCAAGTCTAGGTTTAGTTTACCAGTGCATTTTTTATAAGAGAGAGATTTATTTTGAGAGTTTTCTTTCTTTTCTTCTTAAATTCCCCTAACTCCAACATCGAATGACCCTAAATATAATCTGTATCAGATTCCTTGTCCTGACCATCAATCCTTGCAGGGTTCCTGGCAATCGATGCATTGAGATAGCACTGCCCATGGCAACCACTGGAACCCTTGGCTTTCGACACAACGGTATAGTGCCGCCCATGGCATTCCGTAGCCAAATTCAGACCCTGCCAATCGACATTTCGAGATAACATCATCCATGGCATCTGAACTAGCATAAGGTGCTTTCATGCCCCCAATAGGATATTTCGATATCCTAAGAGGCAAGCACCGAGGAGATGGTATGTTATAATGCATCTTTAAGAGGAGTATTTTTTTTATTCCTCCGCTCCTCACCGAGAACTCGTCCAATCAACTTGTGTCTTCGAGCTACTCCTAAGTATAATTTTCAGGAAAACATTTTCAGAATAGACATGTTTTTGGCATTATTCATTACGCGCACTGAACAAGACCAGTGTGTGATTTTTGGGTGCCTAGGTTACCAAGTCCCACAAACCAAACGGTAGGCAATGGGGCCGAATATTCCTTAAGCCTTAGACTTAATACATTAGCCTCGCAACTTCCTCAACCACTTGAGGAATAGTCCAGATCTTAACAAATACATGAGTGTTTAAGCCCTAGAACTAACCCAGGAGGCTTAAAGTCGGTATCCCTCACTTATCTCCTTCTCTCTAGCACTTCAAGACTTAATTGATCATTCATTCTAGCCCAAAACTTAGGTAACTCTTCCATAATCAAATGCTGGAACCAACACAAATTTTGCACCTTCTCTCTTTGTGTCTCTATCTTCTTCTCTCCTTTTTTCTCCTCAATATATTTGCAATTCAGCTCACAAAGATTTCATCCCTTTCTCATTTTTTTTTTGTGGATGTACTAACTATATGCAGAATATGTATAAATCCTATGAACAACCTCAGGTTATACCCTCCCATGCCTAAATCTGACAATGTTCCCATTGGAAAGCAAAAGCAAGGAAAGATATTACCTGAGATGGAGTTGAGATGTCTCCCAATGGGCAATTCTTGCAAATCGGGCTCTAAAAGTGACGAGGAAGGAGACCCAAAGAAGATACGCAACAAACCTAGCCTAGCGACTAAGTAACCCAAGATGTTGGCAAGCTGCTGATGGAGAGTGATGCCAAAAGCTCGCCAGATGTAGGTGAAAATAGGGTACTCCTGAGCTATTGTTGGAGGTTTCACATAATACACATGAGTAGTGACCTCTGGGAGTGCGCAGCAAGGAGGCAAAGGCTCCCCAAGCAGATATGTGTGGAAAAAAGAGTGTTAAGACCCGTGACATCAAAACACTTTAAGACATTTGGGAGTTGGTCCAGACGTCTGGACACCATCTCAGACGTCTGGAAATTAATTTTTACGTGCGTACCATCACGAGTCTACGCACGTGCCGCGCGCAAACTGAACCCCAACAGCCTTCTCCTCTTTCTCTCCCCTCACCGACTGCAGGACCTTTCCCCCCTCATGCCTACAAATACTCCCCTCCTCTCCCTCATGCCACCCCACCCCATCATTCTCCTCCTTCCTCCAGAGCAAGAGCGAGCAGCAGCTGCAGCCGAGTGCAGCAGCAGAGAGGAGAGGAGCAGTGAGAGGGAAGAGAAGAGAGCGTGCGAGCCGTGAGAGAGAGAGAGCTCGCTGGAGCAGTTCGAGGCCGGTCGGCATGCGCGTGAAGGAGCATCTTGCTGGGGAGGTTTCCCTCGGTGCTACGGCAGCTCGAGCAGTGGGTGGACGAGCGCGGCGCGGCCGCGCGCAGTAGGAAGAAGATGAAGGATCTTCTGATTCTGGGATTTTTTCCCAGAATCAGACGTCTGGACCTACATCCAAACGACGTGGATGACGTCTGGAGGAGGCTCTAGATGACTGAGAGGTACGTTTCGCCTCCTACGCTTCCTTTTGCGGATGATTGTTGCGTGCCGTGTTGAGAGATTCTGCGTACGCGTGCAGGTTTCTCTTTGGGAAGGCGCAGGACACGCCCTCCCACGTGGTTCAGACGTCTAGGCGAGTCACCAGACGGCGGAGAGCGTCTCCAGACATCCGGAGAGGTGGTCGGACGTCTGGAACTAGGTCCAGACGGTTCAACACGATCCCTGGACGTCTGAGGAGCAGCACAGAGTGAGGTATGGATCTGGACTCCTTTTAAGACGTCTGGAAGATGTTCCAGACGTCTGATTTGAGTCAGAATTATCGTTTTTAACCCGTTTAAGGTCCGTTTGAGGTCTGATTTCTGTGTTTTAGATTCCGTTCTTCCCCGTGAAAGTTCCTCTACTCATTTGAAATACTCTTATCCCATTCTGAGTGGTTCCTTGTGATTGATCCTTGTGTAGGACCTCGTTCCATTGCATATTTGGGGGTTGCAGAGGCACGCGGATCTGCCGATCAAGCCCCCATTACTCCCGATTTTGTGGGTAGAGTGGCTTCCCTTAGTTAATTACAAACATAAATGCATATCTGGAATAAATGATAGATCCTAGGGTATGGCATGAATCCTAGGACCAGAAAAACTAGACTGAATGATAGATCTGTTGACGCAGCTAGATCGTGTTTTAATAATTATTGCGTTGTAATATAAACAAACTTTCCACGAAAACAAATAAAGATTTATAACTCGAAAATCAAAGTATCCGAGGTCGAACACAGGGAGCAATCTAAGTACTTCCAAAACTTGAGAACACAACTTTTTAAATGAGAATAAATGACTAGTTCAATGAGAGTGATATAAAAAGAAATTGCTCAAAGGGAACAAAAATGGACGTCTGATACAATATCAGACGTCTTAGAATAGAGCTCCTTCTCTTCTCTTCCCTTTCTGCTTTTGTTTCTCTTTCTTTATTTCTTTTCCTCCTGCGACCAAGGTCTGGCTTTCTTCTTTCTTTTCCTTTGCCTTCTTGAATCTTTGTCTGCCCCTTGTCTTCTTCTTCTTCAGTTCTGTTCTCCTTGGCCTTGCTTCTTCTTCACTGCCTTCCTTGATTCTGTTCTTCTTCTCTGCCTTGCCTCTCTTCTTCCTTGCCTATCTTTCTCCTCTGCAGAGCCTCCTTCCTTCTTTCTTCTGTTTCCCCTTGGCATTTCTTCTTTTTTGCCTTGCCTTTCTTCCTTGGCTGAGCTTCCTTCCCTCTTTCTTCCTCTACTTGCAGCGGCTAAGTCCCTGCGTCCTGCACACAACTACGCACAGCAAAACCTAACCCTCTACCCGCGCATCTCTCTCTCTGTGTAAACTACTCTCAGTAAGCTCCCCAAGAGCCGGGTAAAGGGGTCGGATCGCGCGCCTGGGTCCAGGCGCACCGACGTGAGGGTGGTGCGTGAGGAGTGCTCAAGACAGGGTCGGGTTGGGTCGCGCCAAATCCGCGTGGCGAACTCGCTGACGAGGTGCAGTGGTAAGGTGAGGGGCCTCACCCCAAGTGTGACTGGAGGCAACCGGCCTATATGACAAAAACAATATAAAGGATATGAGCGCGTCGTGACTTACCGATGTGGGACTAAAGCCCACCGCTTTCCTTCGCGCACTCGCAGTAGACAGTGCCTTCAATTCCCTCAACTGCAGGCTCTGTTGGCTTCACCTGCTGGGTCAGCTACCTTCGCAAGACTTTCCCAAGTTCGCAGCACCTGGAATCTTGCGGTCCTAAGGCCTGGAGCGAGCGTGGAGCTTCCTCGAGTTGCCGTCAATGGCGGCCGGAGCTTGAGATCTATCTGACACAAAAATTGCCTCGCGACCTAATCAGATCACCGGGGGACCTTTGCCGTGTCACGGTGAAGGTGAGGAGCTATGTGGCAAGCTGCAGGGCGGCCTAGGCATGAGTGCCTAGGTCGCTTTGTGGCCGGACGGGTGGGTGTGTTCAGGGGGTTGTTGTGGTGGTGTAGCGGGACTGTGGATGAGTGGAGGGTGCTCAGTGAGGTGAGGCGGAGGTTATGCGATGGTCGGCGAGACGTGTGGGGCTGCGGAGCGACGGGAGCGTCTCGTCGGAGGGTGGCCGGAGATGAGGAAGGTGGCGGTGGACAGGTACGGTCGAGGGTCGATTGTGTGAAATAGAGTGAGGGAAATGAAAGAGTGGAAGATGGGGAACTTATCTAGACTGTTGGAAGAGAAACGAGGCAGCGGAGTCAAATGGCTCGTTTGTGCCATCGTCGGAGAAGATAACCCTGAGGGAGATAACGACGAGGAGGAGGTCAGGGAAGCGTGCGCTTGGTGCGGCGCGACGCGGGAAGATGAGGCGGAGTAGACTCTGCTGCTAGTATGGCAGCAGAGCGACAAGAAGGAGGAGAGATAATTGTCGGAGCTTCCGGGTTTCTTGGCCGGAGAGAGGAGAGATGAAATTTGGAGGATTCTACGGCCAAGACAAGTCTGAGAGATTTCGCAGAGGGCGGAGGTCTTTTTATAGGTGCTGGCCGAGCTTCTAGTGCGTGGAGGGCAAGCTTTTAGCCACCATTGTCTCACCGAAGAAGGAAGGTGGTTGGGATCCAAATCTTTCGTGCGTTCGCACGAGAGATTGGACAGGAATCAGAGATCATGATTAGGCTTAGATGGAAGGGGATTCCTCAGAGAATCTCCCTTCCAATTCTAGGAGGAGATCTCTGAGGGATCTGAGAGTATCCCCCCTGTCAACCTCGCCGGAGAAGGATTCTTCCCCAATAATGGTGGAAGGATCTGATTGTAAGATTGGCGAGAAAGATAGGGGGGTTTATGTGATGGTTTTCAAAGGATAGGGCCAAAATGTGATTGGGTGTACTAAATTGCGAAGTAGGTCAAGATGACCTCCCCTTAGGTCCAAATTTTGGTACAAACCTAATTTGAACCTAAGGAATCCAATGGTGAATTTGGATTTTAGGTTTGACCATGTTTGATAGGACATTTTGCGTAAAAACCCAAATTAGGTCAATTGATGAGCTAGGACCCTATTCTAGGTCAAACTAGGTTCCAAAGGCCAATTTGAATGTTCTAAACCCTAGGAGATATTTTTCAACAAATTTTAGAGGGTTTACTTGATTTTTATCCTAACCGGAACCTTGTTGAATTAAGCGGGTCTGTTTTAGGGTTACCAAATGTCATTTAATTCCTGGATTGCACATGAACCCATTTCCGATTGATTCAACTCACTTTTTATCTCATTTAGACCATTTGACCTATGCACTGTCTCTGAGAAATCCCATTTATGTACTGCAATGGTAAAATTACAGTTTTAACCTTTATTTCAAGTTTTCTTCTCAGAACACTTATTCCTCTAATTAAGCCCTCTTCTAGGTTATGTAGGAGCTTTTATTCTCTTTGTTAGGTCAAAATGAGCTAGTTATGGCTCATGATGAGTCTCTCATCAAGATCCTAGGGTATGGCATGAATCCTAGGAATAGAAAACTAGATTGAATGATAGATCCTAGGGTATGGCATGAATCCTAGTACAAGAAACACTGGAACGATTGTATTAAATGCCTGAAATGCAGTCTTGAAATGAGTAGATGGAATAATAATTGCCTGTAATTGGATAACAGCTGCCTGTGAAATGTAGAGTACTGTTGTTAGTAATTGCTACATGTAATTCCTGTTGTTTGAAATTAAATGCGAGCTGCATGTATATAAATTGAAAAAGAAAGTTTGAATGTTGGAAACACGTACTATATGCAAATAAACCTGAAATGATGAAACCTAGTATGGCTTGGCCTAAGAAACATGAGCATGAACCTACGGGAAATTAGGAGTAGAGCTCCTGGAAATAAATAGAATGAAACTGGAAAAGTGAATGGGAAAGTGTGTTGTCTCTTGGGTACGTGGTACCAAGGGAACCACATGTTACCTCTCAGCGTAGAGCGGAGCTAGCCGCCCTAGGGTTGAGACCCGGAGTTAGGTCTGGCCACTTTGTACCAACTTTTGGCCCTCGTGTACACAGTACCGGGGAGAGCTACTAGTGTAGGGAGTGAGTTACCCACCCCACGGGGCCCGGGGTTCAGCTAACCGTCCTACACCGACTTGTTAGGCCCACTGGGCAAATCAAGGTAGTCAGGCAAGGGTGTGCGGACTGTGGAGGGGAGAGACCCCTGTTTGGTTACTATGGAGGGGCTAGACCCCTGTTACTAAGAGGACTCTACCCTATGCTAGTTACATGTTGTGCTTTGGGCGCACCCGTTAATGGAAATGACTGACTGCGTAACAGTGTGGGGTAGCTACCTGTGCGTTTATCACGCGTGCCGTAGTCACCGTTACGTCTATCAATGACCTTGGGGTGATTGACTGAGGGTAGGACCACCACTGGGGACTCTCCTGGCCAGGAGAGCACCACGTGCTACTTCTACTTTTTGGAAAAGACTGCAATCAAGATTGTTCCCACGAGGAACATTCGAGATCAAGAAAAAGACTTGATAAAGAAAGAATAATTAGTTGAAAAAGGAAAGAAATTGAAAACAACAGCTACCTGTCCACCTTTACTGTTTCTCGTAGTTAGTTGGTTGCCACTCTACCCAGCGTTTCACTGACGAGTCGTACTTACCACCTTTCTTAGGTCCAGGTGTTGAGCAGCCAGAGCCTACGGCTGCAGAGGGTGCTAGGCCAAGTAGAGCCCAGTAGTTGTACTTGTGTTGTACCCGTTTCTGTAGTAGTGAGTATTTTGTTACACCTTTGTACTCTTTTATTGTAAACTTTATATTTATGTACCTGTTTTTAATTCTCTACTATTGTGGTGGTGTGTACTGTAGTAGTTCCTTTCTTTACTGCTGTACTTTTGTTACTGTTAGTTGCTTGCATGGTGAATGTGGTTTATTTTACTGCTTTTTGGTTACTTTCCCGTTAGACTACTGGGTCTTGGGATCAGTCAAGTCGGTCCGATTCTTGTGTCCTGTAGGGATTCGGAAATTGAGTTGTAACAAAGAGGGTGCAAAGAAGGACACCCTAAGGATGATGGGCTAACATGGACAAGAGTCGATCCAAACCTGCCACTCTATCACAGGATGTATTGGTTTGGTTATCCGTAAAGCAAGAATGTGAGCAGAGACTTTAGGAAGTTGTTTCGAAAGGAGTGTACGTCTCTCAGTTGCGAGGTAGGGAAGAGGGTCAAAGTGAGCTTGAGAGGTTCAGTATTTGTCCTTAACAACCATTCCAATTCCTTAATGTCATCAGAAGTAGCCTTAGTAACTGATTGACTTTCATGCTGCTTATCATTGGTGTGCACGTCCTGGAATGGGCCCAAATGTTTTGTCTTCCAAATTGAACTGATCAAGGGTGTCTCCAATCTGATACTCATGTAAAGGTGCATTGGAAGCAATAGGGGTGTGAGTGTCCTCAACAACGACCTCCCTAGGTTCTTGTTCGATGCTAAGATCTTGCCCCTGAGGTGTATAGATTCCATCATCAAGAGTATTAATTGCTTCCATTTCTTTCTAATGTCTGAGAGGATGATCTTTATAGTCAAAAGTAGGTAGGAATCCAGATATGACTAAATCAGTAAGATCCTCAGGGGGTAAGTCCTCGAGCAAAACATATTTCCCCTTGGAGTCACACCATACTCTAAGTCTGGGCCTTTTAAAGTCATCCACATCTACACTTCTTCCCTGAGACTTAGAAAAATCTTCAAAGCCATGATCAGGTGTTTCTGTTTCCTCCTCAAAAATCAAATCTTCATGTTCCTAAGACCATTATTAATCCAAGTCTTCCAATTCAGTATTAATTCCCTCAGAGTCACCCGTGTTGGGTACCTGTAAATCCTCAAAATGTCCAATGACAGGTGTTGCTCCCCTAAGTAGAGGATCATGGTTATTATCACTTCCTTCCAATATGATTTTGTCCGACATCCAAGACTCCTAGAATTTTTTAACTTCAAAATCACAATCCTTAGGGAGATCTAAATGAGGGGCAAGGTCCTCAAAGGTGTAAAGTATAGGTTCGGCATCCCTAGGATAGGGTGCAGATTCCACCTCAAAATCCAGAATGGGAGTTGGGTTGACAGTTTGACTGCAACCCATTTCATCAAATGTAACAAAGATACTATCATTCGGTTCGAGTCATCTAATGGGACCATTTTTCACCTTCTTTCAACTCCAATTAAGATCAGGTGCGTAATCACCAGGATTTCCTTTTGGTGGGCATATCTCATGGGGACATCTAAGTGATAGCTACTCCTCAAAATAAGATCCCTGTTGTCATTATTTTCTTTGAAATTGTCTTGGTAATCGGGGGTATAGAGGTAGGGATCATAATTAACTGTAGGAGGGTTACTAAGTTGGCTAATCTCTTCAGTTAATCTTTAACTATTTCTCAAAATCTCTCCCATAGAATCCATCATTTCTTTCTATTGTTTTTGCATTTCTATCATAAAAGAGGAGAGGCTACTATTAGATTGGGGATGATAGTCAATCTCAGGTTCAAGGTGCCTAGGAGTATTGGTTCAACCTCAATAAGAAAATTCATTAAGGGTAGGTGGGTTGGGTATAGTCATGGGAGAGATAGGGCTGGGATACCCTTCTCCTAGGTTTTTCTCATCATCACAGGGTTGGGGATTAATCAGACTAATGCTCCTATAGTAGGAGTAGAAAGGGTCCCATTGTTCATCAGTTGATGAATAACTGCAGGTCATGGGATTGGGATTCGGTGTTCTGGGGTGAGAGTAAGAAGGGAAGTAGTTGTTGTAATCCATTTGAAACACGAATTGAAAAACACACCCCAATCAAACACAATGCAATGGGACTCTCATTTTCCTTAGAGCATATTTGAGTCAACCTCCAACCTAATCCTTACAGTTGTCAATTAGGGTCAAATTTGTGCTCGTCCGTTCCCACTATAGTAGTATAAGAGGGTGAATATGACCTGAGATCCTTGATAGACTCTTTGGAGAAGTCAGGGAAAACAATTACATTATCTCTTGGTAATGAAACAAGTTTCCCAATCTAGTTACGCGACCTAAGCCAACCTTCGAGTGCCTTAAGACCTACACCTTACTTGAATGATATACTCAAGTAATCTAGTGAGAAGTTACTCCAAGGATGGAACTTAGGGACGCAAGTAGGGCGAACCCTTCCTTTGAGGCGATGCATATGTGGGCTTCTTAACTACCCTTTTATTCCTTTGAGGGGTGTCCCCCTCCTTAAAGTATCAAAACACTTAGTGATGAGTGGCTACTCATCATAGCTAAAAAGCTAAATTTAAGCTAGAAACTGGGTTAAACAATACCAAATTAACACAAAAAAGGTTAAGTGTGGGAATCAAAGAAAAAGACCTAAAACCTTAATTCTGTATTAAAATTGCATAATTAGGTTATAAAACGAGATATTCTTGACAAAAAGGTCAAATGGTGATCCAAGTGTGAATTGAACATACAAATAAGTTTAAAAGTTCAAATCAAAAGTATAATTAACTTCTTAAAAGTTTAATTAAGCACATATAAAAACTTGAAGGCATTTAGACCTCATTAAGGCCTTGAAACTTAGAATTTACACTTAGGTCCTTTATGCATTACATTTCCTTTATTAGAAAACTTCCCAGACCAATTTGTAACACATAGGGACCTTTCTGTAAGCCCTTAAGGGCAATTCAGTTACTACTTTCTACCACTTATGATCTCTTGTGCAAATCTTCTACCCCTTCGAAGAAGGGCCTCCCTGCAATTTACCCAAAAGAAACCTGGCACCTGTTGCTTCCTGTGTGGGCACTGTTCATGTGATGAACACGTGCCATCTCGACCATCCGTTCTTTCCTTGATCCTAATCTGCAGCTTATTTTAATTCGAAGCTTTGTGCGAATCGGCACGTGTGCTCACCCCAACCCCCAGATCCCATCCTACGGTCAGACTTCATCTTGGTAGCTGTGCACACTCCCTCCTTCCATCCCCTCCGCTGATGCCCTCGTCGAGTAATCTCACTTGCACCGTGCCTAGAATCACTACAGTCACTACTTATTCACCTCAATGGTCGCGCGCACAAAGGATCGTTGTCTCCTACCTTCCTAGCCATCGTTCTTCCACTCCAGCCACCTATCCTCCCCGATTTCCTAATTTCACAACCACCGGCTATGAAATCTCTGACTTCTCTCTGACTCTCCTCGTCGCTACGGATGACGTACACCTGAGGACGACCCAAAAGTTTCACTAAAAGGCTTTTCCCCTCCACTGGAGGCAATCTGCCTCCATTCTTCCTCCTTAGTCGCTGGTTAATGACCCAC